>OY997262.1:286043840-291043840 GCA_963921465.1 Triticum timopheevii
TATCCATTTGTGGCGACCCAACTCGAAAACAGTCAAGTCTCTGTGTATTTGTACCAGCCCAAGATCATGTTCGCACACATAGTACATTGATGAAAATATCATAGTACAATCACACCTGCTTTCTTACACGAATCTCATATAGAGTCTTTATTACATGAGAATAAATTCGGCCGAAGGCCAACTCATGAGAAAAACTACAGCGGAAGCGTAGACGAAAAGCGAGTCCATCCTACTCTAAAGGGAAATCACCGAGCATGGATGGTAGCCTCACTCCTGGTCGTAATAATCCTCTACAACATAAGACGTTGCAGCCGTGTAGGTCAGCATTTTGAATATACCAGCAATTCATAGAGGGAGAACAATAATAAAATGCTATAACTATATGAAATTTGGCTATGGGGCTCTAAGTTTAAGTTTTTGCAAAAAGGCAAAATTTTCCCTACAACAAAAGGACTTGCTTGATATTACTACAAAATATTTGTTGTTATTGAGATGGTTCCGCCAATGAGTGTATCTTACTTGAAATCATTAATAACCCCTCAATCAATTAATTATGTTAGGTGTTGAGAGTTCCGAATAAATTCAATTCCAGAGGCTTAGATGTCCGTAACTGGGGACACGGTTAATCGATTATATTTTTCCACTCTGCAGAGTCTTGTGCACTTTACCCACAAGAATCATTCCCTTCTTTATGTCCTCGCACTGCATGGTGTTTGAAGATGGGACAAACGAAACAAGGTCTTCTGTAGAGTTCCTCTGGGCCACTTCTGGTGCCCATCCATTTCCTATCGTTCTTCTACATCTGCTGGAACCGTCCGTCCAGAGTCACACCTAGGGTCGACCAAGCCACAGCTCATTGTGACTTGCAACTGCACAAGTAAGATTTTGGTCAAGGTGTAGCCATCCGTCTCTTCATGGCTAGATGGAACTTTCCGCAAGATGTCATGGCACTTTTCCATGCATGCTTGGGTCAACCACTGGGTACTCCAGGGTGCCCGTCCACCCGTCCTCCACCCAGTAGTGAGTTGAAGTCCGTCTTGAGATCTTGAAGTCCTGGGGTTCTATTCATCAACTTAACTCTCATCACTCCCATGTAATTCACTCAACCAACCCCGTCTATGAAGCATGGCAAAATAACTACAACGTCCCAGGCATTAGTAACAAGGGGAGTTTGGGTTCATCCTACCACATGATACTACTCAAGAACATAACTTAAATTCACCTACTTGCATGCATGGTGGGGAGGATATCAACTAATGCAATAAAAATCATAGGTAATAAAATTCATGATCAAATGACTTGCCTTGGTGACGATCTTCAAAATCTAAAGACATAAATAAGCGTACCATCACACAAAAATAATAAAATAAAAGCAAGTAAAAGTAGTAAATAAACAATCAATGTAACACACAATGAATACCAAAAACCAAAACAAAGAATTCACCAAAACTCTAAGCAATGTCCTCCTACTAGTAAAACAAGCTACAAATAAGTTTTCTGCCACTAATAAATTTTTAACAGAACAAAAGTAAAGTTTTTAATAAATGACAAAATGAAAATCACATAGAAAATTTTATGCAAAAAGAAACACATGAAAATCATTTATAAAACTCCTATAATGCTCAAAACAAGATTTCTAGTAAGATAAAAGAAATAAATTACAAAAATAATTTTTACTATAAATAAAATTGCTACTGTTAACTATGCACAAACTAGTATGAACAGGTCAAAAAGAACAAAATATACAATTTAAAGCAATTAAAATGAAAAGAAATAACACAAAAGCTATAAAACACTAAAACAACACTATTTTCATGAAAACATAATTTTAAATAATCCAAAAATTCACCAATTAATTCCTACTGATAAACAATGTCACAAAGAACCAGTATCAAAAAGAACCACTAAAAAATAATATTCCTAGCTCAAGTTTAGCCAATCTAGTGATTTGAAAATTTTCATCTAAATCCACATTCAAATTTCCAAATCTAGTGAACTTGATATTACAGAAACTTCATAAAAATTCTGATCTAATGCAAAATAAAACAAATTAAAATACTAAAAGTCCAAGGAGATATGAATTTTCTAAGATTCAAACTAATCCGTTTTTAAACAGAAACGAAAATAAAATAATAAAAAAAGTAGAACGGCTACACTACGTGGGATACTGCTATTTGGCTAGGAGGTGTGCGATCTGTAACTAAAAGGTGCTCGGCCGAGATCTAACAAAATTGTGCCCGTGCGTTTAATTAACAGAAAACCGGCCGGGCCGGTTCGATCTAAACCGTCTATTAAAAACTGATCTAAAAAATAAACCTACCCTGGCACTACTTCTAATCTCGGGCGTCGAATATAAATCCAGCGGTGGGTGCCGACGGCTTACAACGACGGGCACGACGGCGAGGGTGGCTCGGGCGTCGATGGCGGAGGTGCTCCGGTGGTCTGGGGCGGTGGCGGTGATGTCCGCTGGAAGCGGCGAAGCAAGGCGGGGTCGGGGTGGTCTCGGTGGCGGTCAGGGACGACGGGAACGGCGGGGCGTCGATGTGCAGAGCTCGAGGGCTCAGCAGCTCCCTATAGATGACGATAAAGAGCAAAAGCTTGTCAAGACGGATCGTGGAGTTGACCTAGGCTGATGGCCGGAATTGGGGAGGCTGGGATGGCTCACCGGCATGGAGATCGACGATGAACGCCGGCGTCTGAGATGACATCGGAATGGTGAGGACGCGTTCCATGTTGGCAAGGGGGTTTAGGGGGGAGGTCGAGGGAGGCAGAGGCTGGCTTTATAAAGGATACAGTCCTCGGGCGAGGGGAAAGCGCGGAGCACGATTCCGAGAAGATTGCAGGTGGCGGCATGCTCTAGTGCGTGTGGAAGAGGGCGCGACTGTTGCGGGGTAGGGGACGACGCGGGGCCCACCTGTTAGCGGCAGCGGGGAGAGGGACGATGTGCGGGCAATCAAGCTGTAGAGGGTTCAGCCGGAGAAGTGGTGGCCTTGGCCACTCGGCAGCTGGGCCGGCTGGCTAGCGCCGGCCTGGCTGAGGGTTTTTTTGAAAATCTGACACAAAAGAAAATCAATGAAATAAAGAAAAGTAAAATAATTTATATAGACAATATATATATCAAAAAGATCAGAAAAATAAATCCTAAATGGTGAACTATTTTTGAGAGGCAAAATACAAACTTTATAAAAATCATTTTTTTAAAATTTCCAAATAAAACCAAATTTGAATACAAATACTTTTGGCATTATTTCCTTCTGACTTTTGGGGTGTCATGTTACCCCCTCATATACTGTTTGATCAAAGTATTTGTGAGGAATTTTTGAAATGGTATTTTAGATGCCCATTTGAATTGAAATCAATATTAAAAAATGAAACAAAAGTGCCTCTAAAAATTTCAAATGTCACCTCAATTCATTCAAAATGCATAGATGCTTAGCTAATATTGTAAAACATTCCAAATTGGAAATTTGGGATGTTACAAACCTACCCACCTTAAGATGAATCTCGCCCGCGAGATTCGGGTTGTCTAGCAAGTAGGTGAGGGTGGTCTCGATGGAGGCCTTTTTCTCGTTCCAAGGTGGCTTCCTCCTCGGAGTGGTGGCTCCGCAGAACCTTGCAAAACTTGATGATCTTGCTGTGGGTAACTCTGTTTGCAGTCTCGAGAATGCTGACGGGTTTCTCCTCATAAGTTAAATCACTATCAAGCTGTATGGCCTCTAGGGGCACTGTGTCTCTCAAAGGAATATCGGCCATCTCAGCATGGCACTTCTTCAGCTAGGAAACGTGAAAGACATCGTGAACTCCTAACTGTCCTTTCGGCAATTCCAGCTTGTATGCAACTTCTCCTCTGCATTCCAGAATTTGGTATGGGCCTATGAATCTGGGTGCTAACTCTTCTTTAACACCGAACCTCTTCATTCCTCAAAGTGGAGTGCCAATCTTCATGAACATCTTCAACAACACCATCTCATCTCAAAACCCTAGTTCATCTTTTGTGTTCAATCTTTGTATTAAAACCTCAGATTGGTACCTGTGGGTACTAGTAGTGTTGATTACATCTCATAATTGGTGCTAGATGGTTTATTTGGTGGAAGATTATATGTTCAGATCTATTATGCTATTCTATACCCCTCTAATCTAGAGCACGAATATGTTTTGTTAATAGTTACTTTTTTTCTTGAGGACATGGGACAAGTCTTGTCATAAGTAATCATGTGAATTTGGTATTCGTTCGATATTTTGATGACATGTATGTTTTGATTCCCTTAGTGGTGTTAGAGCAACTCCCGCCGCGCCTCCAACAGGCCCCCAGGACCCTTTTTCGGTGCTGGCACCCAAAAAATGGCCCAGCCGCGCCTCCAGGGTCTAGTTTCACCGGTTTGGGCCGAAATAACAGCCGGCGAACCTGAGCTGAACCCAAGCCCCAATCGACTGGGGGCGCCGGCCGAAGTGAAAAGGCACATGGGACCGCTCTATCGGTGAGAGAAGGCCCTTTACCCGCCGATCCCCTTCTTTCTCCCCTCCATTTCCCTCCATTCCCCCTTCTCCCGCCATTATCCTCCCTCTCACCCCCATCCGGCCGCATGCTGCCGAAGAAGTACGGCACCGCTCGCCCTGCTACCGATGCCAACGCCACCCAGCCGAAGCAGAGGAAGCCGAGGGCGCCGCCGTCCAAGCCCCCGGGCATATAGAACACTGACTAGAGGGCCGAGGTTCAGCGCCGGGAGGCTATCACCAGCGACCGGCGGAACAGGCTCGAGAAAGCCCGGGACAGGGCGGCGGTGGCAGCTGTGGCCGCGGCGGAGCAGGCAGAACACGCGGCAAAGCAAGCAGAGGCGTCTTGTGCGGGGATGATGAATCCGCCTGGCGGCCACGGCCCGCACGTTCCCTGGAGCCAGCAGACCATCGGGTCGCCGGTCGGCTTCTCATCGTCAACACACCCCTGGGGGTGCACGCCATCGCTTGGCTACGCCCAGCGCACGCCCTCTCCCGTGTTCGCTAGCATACAGTACCCCTCGTACACCTACTCACCGCCGGCTTACGCATCCTCCCCGACGCCACCTCTGCATCGTGGCATGATGCTCTTCTTGCAAGCCTCGTCGTCGCATCTCGGCAACACCGACGGGATGGAGGCCGACATGGACGACATCATCACGACCGGCTCGGCTGCCGCTGCCGCCTCCCCCGGGTTCTACACCCAAGAAGATACAGTCGACCATCCTACATCACCAATTTCATGATGCTCACCGCCGTGTGTCAGTAATCCCATCGTAGGCTTGCTGGACGGTGATGGGTTGGATGAGATTTACCATGTAATCAAGTTAGTTTTGTTAGGGTTTGATCACTAGTATCCATTATTGTAACGACCAGTCCTCAAACAGTCTCATCTCTGTGCATCAGTGTCATCCCTGGATCGGTAATGCTGACACGCATAGTACTTGAAGGTTTTATACCAGAGTAGCAATCACACACTTATTACATCAAATGTCTCAAAAGAGAACTTATTACAATAAATATGGCTTAAGGCCATCTAATAACGATAACAGCGGAAGGCTTGGAAGATAAAGCAAGTCCATCAACTCCAACGGCATCACTGAGTGAAAGATCACGACCTAAGGCACCTTACTCATCGTCTGAAAAGTCTACAACATGAACGTTTCAGCCCAAAACGGGTCAGCACATGGAATATTGTAATAGCCTAATTTTTGGCCCTTTCTTTTTCTTTTGTTTTTCCTACGTTTTTTCCTGAGTTTTTCTTTTTTGTGGCTTTGTGGTCTGGAAACTGAAGAAGATGCCCTCTTCTTTGCTTCCAGAGTGTCTTGTCATTCCCAAATCTTTCCCTAGACCCTGTCATTTCCATCCTAGCCCAAATCCCAATATTCTTTTTATTGGGAATATTCCTTTTCTATTAAAGGAATAGCTCAAATTGCCCTAGGTTGTGAAGCAACCTATATTTCCCTCACTCCTAAAATTCCCAGATAATTCTCATAATTTTTTTGGGTCATATCTTGATCAAATATGGCAAAACTTTGCATTGCCTTGTTCAAAAATAATTCCCCAATATTCCTTTTACTATTCTGCCTTGAATGGCACTTTGTGAAGGAAGTGTCATTTATATTTTTCCTAGTGGCTCCCAACCTTCTTGGGCATGTTTATATGTCCAAATAATTACCCCATGCACAAGTTCAAATTTATTTTCCTAGCCAATCTTCCTTAGTGATTTTTCAAAGTTTCTGTCAAACAGAAAGCTTTGTGAAGGAAGTACTAGCTAGGAGTACCCAAATGAGTTGAACTTTTGCACACTCCTTAATGTGCTCATATTAACCCCTTCCACCCATTTGCAGACCCATCCAATTGTCTCTGTGAGCACAGGAGCAAATCTTTGATTCTGGCAATATTTTCAGGGTGTGAAGTAAGTGTATTTTATATTGCTTCAAAAATCCTGATAAATTACCAGGTCATTCTTATACCCATAAAACATGTGTCCACCCAATTTGGCATCATTGCATTGAACCATTTGATCACCAATATTATTTCAAGTTTCTGGTCAGCACAGATGTTTGTGAAGCAAGTACCATTTTGGCTTTGCCAAATGGTATGATACTTGGTGAGCATCTTCATATGACCAAATGACTAAGCTTTGCCGAATATTAGCCCAAGTTAACACTCCATGTGAGTACACCATCATAATCTTCATTTCTGGACCATTTTGGCAGTTGCTAAGCAACTATATTAAAGCCTGGTCCATTTCTCCTAAAACTCCCCACGACTGTAGTCCTTCCTAGCCTAAACACGCCAGACAACTTATTTGGCTTCAAGCTATTCCCTGTTGATCACCAGTGCATGGCTAATTTTACTGCAGTAAACTTCAAAGCTTACTAACTATTTACCCAGAGCCTGTTTAACCTAGTAACCACCATAGTTACAACCTACCAAGGAAGGACTAACCCCCAGACATGGTTTGGCATCACTTGTGGCCACCGCTTTGGCGTGCAATGGCCACGCCCAGAGCATCTTCTTGCTCGGGCCCCTCCTCCTCTCGACGTCTTCGCGCTCGTGAGCGTGTCCACTAGCTGGCTCGTGTCGTCGCTGCCCCCCTGGACTCCTCTCCCCCTCCCGAAGCCTCCTTGTCGGCGCTCGGTGCCGCTTGCCCACGGGAGCACGGTGGCCGACTGAGCTTTAACGGTGCTCGGCTTCTTCCTATGCCCCTCCCTTGGCCGTCTCTTCCCCGTGAGATCTGTGGCTCATCCGCATCCCGTCGTCGCGTTCCCCGTGACTTCCCGTGCTTGCTGGCCTCGCCAGATCGTTGGCCGGATGCGCGCGGCGGCAACCGGCTTGGCCTACCTCACGCCGCCTATAAATAGCCATTCCTTGAGCCTCCCGAGCTCACGTTTCGCCTCACCCACCTCCTAGCGCCCCACCTAGCTTTTTCCCTGGGCCGGAGAAGCTCTCTTGCCCTCCCTTTGCCGCCATGGCCGCCGTCGGGTTCCGCTCAAATCTGAGCAGCCCCGGGGTCCCCCTCCTTCTTCCACCTCCAGCGGCCCCCATCCACACCCCGAAGCCGCCCGAGCCCTTTCCCTCCTCCTCTGGTAGCCCTGGACGCGATGCCCAACCCCTCCCGAAGCCATCTCCGCCGAACTTCGCGCCCTGCTCACCTCGAACCTCCTCGGCATTTGTGCCCTACGGGGATGGGTCCGCCTCGATCTCCTCTATGCGTGGGTGGTCCGAGCGCTTCGAACGGTGGCCGGAGCCGCCGGCAAGCCTCGCCGGAGCTCACCCCGTCCTCTGCTCCGTCGGGCGAGCACGAGGAGAGGAAGAAGACGACCCAGCCACCCTGCCAGCTGGACGTGGGCCCCACTGGTCAGCCGCACAGCGCGTTGACCCCGCGGGTCCTGCGTGGATAAGTGGCGGGCCCCACCTGCGTGGGACTCGCATGACAGCGTTGACCAGCCCCGGTCCCGCCTTGCCACGTCAGATAAGTGGAGACGCCTTTTGAGTGTACATTTTCACTGTCCGAAAACGTATTTCGTCAAATGTGCTTTCAGTTTTCTGTCCAGGCCCCTGTTTGTAAGAATTTTTCTTGCAGATAGGTCCCTGGCAGAAAACACTCCATAACTTTTTATCCGTAACTCCAAATGAGGTGATTCCAAAGCCTACTTCTTTGTTTCATTGAGCCTGTTCTGTTGTTCGTGCTTTCACTATGGTTTGACACTGTGAAAATGACCATTATGCCCTTGCCCTTATTCAGCCCCCTCCGAGAGAGTACGTTTTCCGGCGATTCGTTCCGCGGGTTTCTCGCACTTTCTCACGGTGATTTCTTCCACCCTAGGCAAGCCACAATACCCACTTGCATGATAGTCATGCAGTAGCCATGGTTTTCAACTTGAATCTTCACTAATTGTTTGCTTGTTAAAAAGATGGTTATCGTTGTTCCGGTGATGTTTAGAGTTGCATGTTCACTTCTGTCCTATGTTTTCTTGTACTCTGTTATCATGTTCTACCTACTAGTATTTCCTTTCATATGTTTATGCTTGCTAGTAGTACATTTTGATGTTGGTGAAGGTCATGCTAGTCAGTATGCCATTCTTAGTGGATATGATTTATTGTTGATATGGTGGATAGTTTTGTGATACCCTCATGATTATGTCGATATCTCACGCATTTTATCATGGCTCAGCATATTTGCATTCAAGTTAACCGGATTAAATTGAACTTGAACAACTGTTGGCTGAGTCATGGTGCCGCCAAATCGATGTTGACCAGTGCAACCATGCTTACCGGTATGGGACGGTCCTAATGCGGTCTATTGTCGTGCCTCCCGCCGGTGCCTCCAACGAGGGAAGGTTATGGGCGCGCGCTACCCTGATCAGGTAGGCGGACATAATCCTTGTGTGCCCGTTGTTGAGTTTAGTTTTTGGATCCCAGAGTGGATCGTTGCCACGACGGTGGTTTGAGCTATCTTGAGGTAGACACGGGGCCACCCATGACTTAGCCCAGTGGGGAGTGAGTCGGAGTGGCCGGGAGAGTGTCATGGCAGTAGATCGGTTTTGTCGGAACGCCGTTGGTCCACCTGAATGGGAGTGCGAGGCCATGGGTTCCGTAGTGTGGGTACAGTGTACTAACCTTTGCAGAGTGTATATTAAATCTATGGATAGCCGCACCCACGGATAAGGGCCTAGTTTGAAAGTAGGGTACACCATGAGTCAACAGTAATAAGAATAACTTTATTAATGACAACCCCGGTTCGATGATGAGATAAGTTGGTTGTGATCGCCATAAGGATCACGGGCCAAGTATTGGTCGTGGTTGCGATCGCCGTAGGGATCACGTTTTGGGACCAAGTGTTGGTCGTGGTTGTGATCGCCGTAAGAATCATGGTGGTATCGAGGATACCGAGTTGTGTATATTCGTGATGTTGTGCGAGAATCATGGGTAAAGATCAAGCTCCTTGTGGTCATTTAATGATTACTACGGTATTGTTTATACCAAGCTTGATTTGATCCTAAGGTGATCGTGTGATATCCGAGGTTGGTAAGTGATGCATGTGTTGGTTACGAGGTAACCCGAGCAGAATAAGTGGTGCATATAGTGTCATCATGTTGCATGCTAGTATTGTCGGATTAATGTGTTCATGTTGTGTTAGCTGTATCATGTTTATGTTGGCCATGCCATGTTATTGTGATGATCTCATGATAATTCCTGTTTAACCTATAATTGCCATGTTGTTGTCTGTCTTGATTGCTTCTGGTTATTGTGAGCTTGCAAGTACATTCAATGTACTGACCTGGCGTGTCATGCCAGTTTGCAGGTCATACCGGCTTTGATTGCTTGCTTGTCGTGGTTTTCGTTCGTGCGAGCTAGGATAATCGTTCCAGCCAGAGTCCCTGTGGAGTGGAGTTCACCACTGTCGTCGTTGTTTCGCTTCTAGAGTTATTCCGCTCCTTCGAGTTGTTCTGCTGCTTGCATAGAGAAACTGAGGATGGCGTAGTGTCGCCGTACGGATGTTATTCATTGTAATATCGGAGACCTTGTATTCATATTCGGGTAATAATAGAAAGCTGGTTTGTTCTATTCTAAGCAGTGTCGTATTCCAGAAGACTTCTTCTCGATCTCTGGGCTGGAATACGAGGTGTTCCGGTTTTCTCTGAGCCGGGGTCCCACATGCTTGGTATCAGAGCAGGTCTAGCTGTAGGACGCCCTAGACCGCGCGAATGTTAGAAAGCGGCAGTATAGACCCCAGTTTGTTTGTTGCACTTGATTGCTGCATTTGTTTATTGTATAGCATGCATATAGCCTTAGTATTTGTGATAACGGTTTATCTGGTGAGCATAGCTGGCATCGGTTCGGATCCACTATGGCCCAATCTTTGCATTTCTCCAGTTCCTTTTCTTTCGGTGTTTGGTGTCATTTCTATCCCAGCAGAGTGATGTCAAGTGATCCCGACACTGTTTGCAAAAATGGTGCTCTGGTATCGCACCGATGTCTTTCTTTCAGCCCCGTCTATCGTTTCGGTGAAGGACATGCTTCTATCTCGGATCGCTCTTTTATTTTGTCGTGTTTGCTACCCTTAATGATCTTAGTTATCAAGAAAGGGCAATTTCAGCAGCCTCAGTTTTTCCCCGCTATCCTATTTCTTGGACGAGTACGGATCTTTTTCCATCTGCTTGATAATAATGTGGTTGCAACCTTCGTTTCCCACTACATGATTACTGAGTATGTCCTTACCTCTGAGCTAGTTCAGGTTACCACCTGGCTAAGCTAGCACTTGGTGTAGCGCTGTTTACACCAATTCTTCCACACATTTATTCGTCCTCGTGCACATCATCACAGCATGCTAGATCATAGTACCGGAGATTCCGCAGAATTTGTGTGCTTAGGTGTGCATGCATATTATTGTGTGAGTAGCAGTAATATGTGATGATTGCTTGATTAATTATCTTAGTAGTATGCTTGTGTGCTTTTGTTTTAGTCGTTTCTGTTGTTCCTTTCTTTGGGCCTTCGGTGTTACAATTTTTCCCATATTAAAGTTGCTCGTCAATCGACACCGGACCCGAAGAGTCAGCAAGAAATGCATATATTTGGAAACTCAGCTAAACAGAATGGAATTGTCAGCTGACTGCAGTGAAAATTGGAATATCTCGTTTGAATGCAAAAGATATCCTGGGTGGACCGTCAGTATCAAGTTTGCATTAGCGTGCACTCATCACAACAAAATGATTAAAACAGCAAGGAGATAAATTATGTGCAAGGTTGACAGAGTATTATCAAAGTTATGGCTCAGATACAAGTTTAATTTTTCGTTGAGGATGATTTTGGAACTCGATGTACCTGGAAGCAAGCAAAAATATGGCATATATTCAGAAAGGAGAATAGTCCTGCAAAATCCCGTTTCATACAAGAAATCAACATCAGAAATATTAAGATGGTATATATATATGTGGAAATCGGTCCGCATATCATAATAAGAAGCTTCTGGTGTAAGCAACCCACTTGTCCCTCGCAAAATACCAAAGAAGCTCCCAAGGCAAGATTCATCTATCTTCCTTAGTACGATACGTGGATGATTCCCCGTGCAAGGTACCATGTCTTCTTCAGTAAGCAACCGCAAAAGCTTCCGGCATAAGGTAACGAGTCTTTCCCCAGCAAAGTCTTTAAGGGGGTAAGCTTCTGAAGCACGATACCCAGTCTTCTTCAGCAAGTTGTCCGATGAAAGTTTCAAGCTCAAGCCAAACAATCTTCCTCAGTAAGACATTGGTACAAGGTAGTACGCTGTGAATTGACAGCATATGGTAGTGAATCCCAAGAATCAGATCCGCAACATTTTGGTCAGAATCAATAATCAGTCAGAATACACGTCTGTCTCGGAATCAGGTCCTCATAGATATGCAATGAGCATACAATCAACATCTTACAAGTCACTCAGATGAGGATCTGATAACCACGTGAGGATGATTAAGAGAAGAAAGCCAGCATACACCGCAGTGTGACAAAGGATTATGAGGATTGACGACATCAATGAGCTCAATACAAGTACCTGTGAACCTGGAAAATGATCCTGATGAGCCCTTGTCCCCTTTTCTCTAATGATGGCACCACGTCTGTGATCTGAGTTGTTTCTAGCTATCCGGGGTGGATGCCGATTTTTGTTTCTCTCTTCGACGATTGTCACGAGTCTGAGCTGCTTTTCGGCCGTCTCGTACAGCTGTTGAGTTTCTTTTTGTGACAGTAGCCCTATAGCTGCTTTTTGGCTATTTTAGGGAGCTGCCACCTTCTTCTTATCGACCCGGTCTCATGCTCTGAGCTATTTTTTGGCCGTCCTGAGCCGTGGTTGAGTTATTCCAGTAATGTCCCAGATCTGAGTTGTAAATACCATTCTGGTGGCTACTGATTTATTTTCCGATTTTCTTGCAAGGGTTTCGGATGATCATTTCCCAACGATGAGAACTTGAGAGGTGTTGAACCTGCCGTTTAGTGGGTTACCTTATCAGAAAAATGAGGATAAACTACAATTGCCGAAAAATTGCACCGACGGTACCAATGGTCATACGAAGAAGCAATATGACCCAACTCTTTCTGCCAAAGATCCAGAACAAGAAAACAATAATGAAGGAGCAAGACCAGTGATGCAGGTTTGAAAATTGTTGCACGACCCCCCATGGTGCAGATTCCCCGAACAGTCTAAGTCAGTATTGATCCACATGGGTATGCCTACAACATGAGTAATCGGCATGACGAATAACAGTCTGGAAGCCTGAGTCCTCACTTATATGAATCATCATGGTTAGCCTGTCGTGAACAAAAAATTTCCATCAGAACCACCGTCAGTCAAGTCTGCAGATATGATCATACAGGCCAAACCCTTCATGCTGGCCGCGACAGGAGACAATCAAATATTTGGTACGGATCCGATAATCACGACAATGGAACCAGTTAAGATGATTCAGAAACTTCTGCGATAAGTCAGAATCTGTCAGGAAATGGTTATGTTTTAACTCACTGTTTGGAATCCAAAGGACCTGCATAGTGGAGAAACCCAATGCAATGAGTCAGAGCTTGAGTTTTCATCAGAAAATTCTGATCATCATTACATGAAAGGTTGTCAGTGCCAGGTGGCACTCCTAGCAGAAATCACTTTTGGATTTGTGAGACGAACATATATTTCAGTCGTGATAATTAAATCACACTCTAGTCAGCAGATCTAAAAAGAAATTGGAGCCTATATAAGCATGAGCAAGCTAGGGAAGATCTGTCAGAAGGTGGATACAGTAAATAAAACTACCCTAGGGCCAGTCAGATAAAATTTTAGTGGGAACAAAAATAAAGGAAAAAGAATACCCGAGTTGGAAACGGTTTCCTTAAGTCAGAATATTTATCCTTGTTCCCTGAGCAACCAAATCTCGAGGACGAGATTTCTTTAAGGGGGTAAGGTTTGTGACAGCTTGATTTTTGGCCCTTTCTTTTTCTTTTGTTTTTCCTAGGTTTTTGCCTGAGTTTTTCTTTTTCGTGGCTTTGTGGTCTGGAAACTGAAGAAGATGCCCTCTTCTTTGCATCCAGAGTGGCTTGTCATTCCCAACTCTTTACCTAGACCCTGGCATTTCCATCCTAGCCCAAATCCCAATATTCTTTTTATTGGGAATATTACTTTTCTATTAAAGGAATAGCTCAAATTGCCCTAGGTTGTGAAGCAACCTATATTTCCCTCACTCCTAAAATTCCCAAAGAATTTTCATAAATTGTTTGGGTCATATATTGATCAAATATGGCAAAAATTTTCATTGACATGTTCAAAAATAATTCCCCAATATTCCTTTTTCTATTCTGCCACCCCGAAGCCGCCCGAGCCCTTTCCCTCCTCCTCTGGTAGCCCTGGACGCGATGCTCAACCCCTCTCGAAGCCATTTCCGTCGGAGTTCGCGCCCTGCTTACCTCCAACCTCCTCGGCGTTTGTGCCCTACGGGTATGGGTCCGCCTCGATCTCCTCTATGCGTGGGTGGTCCGAGCGCTCCGAACGGTGGCCAGAGCCGCCGGCAAGCCTCGCCGGAGCTCACCCCGTCCTCTGCTCCGTCGGGCGAGCACGAGGAGAGGAAGAAGACAACCTAGCCACCCTGCCAGCTGGACGTGGGCCCCACTGGTCAGCCGCACAGTGCATTGACCCCGCGGGTCCTGCGTGGATAAGTGGCGGGCCCCACCTGCGTGGGACTCGCACGACAGCGTTGACCAGCCCCGGTCCCGCCTTGCCACGTCAGATAAGTGGAGACGCCTTTTGAGTGTACGTTTTCACTGACTGAAAACGTATTTCGTCAAATGCGCTTTCAGTTTTCTGTCCAGGCCCCTGTTTGAAAGAATTTTTCTCGCAGATAGGTCCCTGGCAGAAAACACTCCATAACTTTTTATTCGTAACTCCAAGTGAGGTGATTCTAAAGCCTACTTCTTCGTTTCATTGAGCCTGTTTTGTTGTTCATGCTTTCACTATGGTTTGACACTGTGAAAATGACCATTATGCCCTTGCCCTTATTCAGCCCCCTCCGAGAGAGTACGTTTTCCGGCGATTCGTTCCGCGGGTTTCTCGCACTTTCTCACGGTGATTTCTTCCACCACAGGCAAGCCACAATACCCACTTGCATTATAGTCATGCAGTAGCCATGGTTTTCAACTTGAATCTTCATTAATTGTTTGCTTGTTAAAAAGATGGTTATCATTGTTCCGGTGATGTTTAGAGTTGCATGTTCACTTCTGTCCTATGTTGTCTTGTACTCTGTTATCATGTTCTACCTACTAGTATTTCCTTTCATATGTTTATTCTTGATAGTAGTACATGTTGATATTGGTGATGGTCATGCTAGTCAGTATGCCATTCTTAGTGGATATGATTTATTATTGATATGGTGGATAGTTATGTGATACCCTCACGATTATGTTGATATCATGTTCACGCATTTTATCATGGCTCAGCATATTTGCATTCAAGTTAACCGGATTAAATTGAACTTGAACAACTGTTGGCTGAGTCATGGTGCCGCCAAATCGATGTTGACCAGTGAAACCACTCTTACCGGTATGGGACGGTCCTAATGCGTTCTATTGTCGTGCCTTTCGCCGGTGCCTCCAACGAGGGAAGGTTATGGGCACGCGCTACCCTGATCAGGTAGGCGGACATAATCCTTGTGTGCCCGTTGTTGAGTTAAGTTTTTGGATCCCAGAGTGGATCACTGCCATGACGGTGGTTTGAGGTGTCTTGAGGTAGACACGGGGCCACCCATGACTTAGCCCAGTGGGGAGCGAGTCGTAGTGGCCGGGAGAGTGTCATGGCAGCAGATCGGTTTTGTCGGAACGCCGTTGGTCCACCCGAATGGGAGTGCGAGGCCATGGGTTCCGTAGTGTGGGTACAGTGTACTAACCTCTGCAGAGTGTATATTAAATCTATCGATAGCCGCGCCCACGGATAAGGGCCCAGTTCGAAAGTAGGGTACACCATGAGTCAACAGTAATAAGAATAACTTGATTAATGACAACCCCGGTTCGATGATGAGATAAGTTGGTTGTGATCGCCATAAGGATCACGGGCCAAGTATTGGTCGTGGTTGTGATCACCGTAGGGATCACGGTTTGGGACCAAGTGTTGGTCGTGGTTGTGATCGCCGTAAGAATCATGGTGGTATCGAGGATACCGAGTTGTGTATATTCGTGATGTTGTGCGAGAATCATGGGTAAAGATCAAGCTCCTTGTGGTCATTTAATGATTACTACGGTATTGTTTATACCAAGCTTGATTTGATCCTGAGGTGATCGTGTGATATCCGAGGTTGGTAAGTGATGCATGTGTTGGTTACGAGGTAACCCGAGCAGAATAAGTGGTGCATATAGTGTCATCATGTTGCATGCTAGTATTGTCGGATTAATGTGTTCATGTTGTGTTAGCTGTATCATGTTTATGTTGGTCATGCCATGTTATTGTGATGATCTCATGATAATTCCTGTTTAACCTATAATTGCCATGTTGTTGTCTGTCTTGAATGCTTCTAGTTATTGTGAGCTTGCAAGTTCATTCAATGTACTGACCTGGCGTGTCATGCCAGTTTGTAGGTCATACCGGCTTTGATTGCTTGCTTGTCGTGGTTTCCATTCGTGCGAGCTAGGATAATCGTTCCAGCCAGAGACCCTGCGGAGTGGAGTTCACCACTGTCGTCGTTGTTCCGCTTCTAGAGTTATTCCGCTGCTTTGAGTTGTTCTGCTGCTTGCATAGAGAAACTGAGGATGGCGTAGTGTCGCCGTACTGATGTTATTCATTATAATATCGGATACCTTGTATTCACATTCGGGAAATAATAGAAAGCTGGTTTGTTCTATGCTAAGCAATGCCGTATTCCAGAAGACTTCTTCTCGATCTCTGGGCTGGAATACGGGGCGTTCCGGTTTTCTCTGAGCTGGGGTGCCACATGCTTGGTATCAGAGCAGGTCTGGCTGTAGGACTCCCTAGACCGCACGAACGTTAGAAAGCGGCAGTATAGACCCCAGTTTGTTTGTTGCACTTGATTGCTGCATTTGTTTGTCGCATAGCATGCATATAGCCTTAGTATTTGTCATAACGGTTTATCTGGTGAGCATAGCTGGCATCGGTTCGGATCCACTATGGCTCAATCTTTGCATTTCTCCAGTTCCTTTTCTTTCGGTGTTTGGTGTCATTTCTGTCCCAGCAGAGTGATGTCAAGTGATCCCGACACTGTTTGCAAAAATGGTGCTCAGGTATCGCACCGATGTCTTTCTTTCAGCCCCGTCTATCGTTTCGGTGAAGGACATGCTTCTATCCCGGATCGCTCTTTTATTTTGTCGTGTTTGCTACCCTTAATGATCTTAGTTATCAAGAAAGGGCAATTTCAGTAGCCTTAGTTTTTCCCCGCTATCCTATTTCTTGGACGAGTACGGATCTTTTTCCATCTGCTTGATAATAATGTGGTTGCGACCTTCGTGTCCCACTACATGATTACTGAGTATGTCCTTACCTCGGAGCTAGTTTAGGTTGCCACCTGGCTAAGCTAGCACTTGTTGTAGCGCTGTTTACACCAATTCTTCCACACATTTATTCGTCCTCGTGCACATCATCACAGCATGCTAGATCGTAGTACCGGAGATTCCGCAGAATTTGTGTGCTTAGGTGTGCATGCATATTATTGTGTGAGTAGCAGTAATATGTGATGATTGCTTGATTAATTATCTTAGTAGTATGCTTGTGTGCTTTTGTTTTAGTCATTTCTGTTGTTCCTTTCTTTGGGCCTTCGGTGTTACAAATTTTCCCATATTAAAGTTGCTCGTCAACCGACACCGGACCCGAAGAGTCAGCAAGAAATGCATATATTTGGAAACTCAGCTAAACAGAATGGAATTGTCAGCTGACTGCAGTGAAAATTGGAATATCTCGTCTGAATGCAAAAGATATCCTGGGTGGACCGTCAGTATCAAGTTTGCATTAGCGTGCACTCATCACAACAAAATGATTAAAACAGCAAGAAGATAAATTATGTGCAAGGTTGACAAAATATTATCAAAGTTATGGCTCAGATACAAGTTTAATTTTTCGTTGAGGATGATTTTGGAACTCGATGTACCTGGAAGCAAGCAAAAATATGGCATATATTCAGAAAGGAGAATAGTCCTGCAAAACCCCATTTCATACAAGAAATCAACATCAGAAATATTAAGATGGTATATATATGTGGAAATCAGTCCGCATATCATAATAAGAAGCTTATGGTGTAAGCAACCCACTGTTCCCTCGCAAAATACCAGAGAAGCTCCCAAGGCAAGATTCATCTATCTTCCTTAGTATGATACGTGGATGATTCCCCGTGCAAGGTACCATGTCTTCTTCAGTAAGCAACCGCAAAAGCTTCCGGCATAAGGTACCGAGTCTTTCCCCAGCAAAGTCTTTAAGGGGGTAAGCTTCTGAAGCACGATACCCAGTCTTCTTCAGCAAGTTGTCCGATGAAAGTTTCAAGCTCAAGCCGAGCAATCTTCCTCAGTAAGACATTGGTACAAGGTAGTACGCTGTGAATTGACAGCATATGGTAGTGAATCCCAAGAATCAGATCCGCAACATTTTGGTCAGAATCAATAATCAGTCAGAATACACGTCTGTCTTGGAATCAGGTCCTCATAGATAGTCAATGAGCATACCATCAACATCTTACAAGTCACTCGGATGAGGATATGATAACCACGTGAGGATGATTAAGAGAAGAAAGCCAGCATACACCGCAGTGTGACAAAGGATTATGAGGATTGACGACATCAATGAGCTCAATACAAGTGCCTGTGAACCTGGAAAATGATCCTGATGAGCCCTTGTCCCCTTTTCTCTAATGACGGCACCACGTCTGTGATCTGAGTTGTTTCTAGCTATCCGGAGTGGATGCCGATTTTTGTTTCTCTCTTCAAGGATTGTCACAAGTCTGAGCTGCTTTTCGGCCGTCTCGTACAACTGTTCAGTTTCTTTTTGTGATAGTAGCCCTATAGCTGCTTTTTGGCTATTTTAGGGAGCTGCCACCTTCTTCTTATCGACCCGGTCTCATGCTCTGAGCTATTTTTTGGCCGTCCTGAGCCATGGTTGACTTATTCCTGTAATGTCCCAGATCTGAGTTGTAAACACCGTTCTGGTCGCTACTGATTTATTTGCCGATTTTCTTGCAAGGGTTTTGGATGATCATTTCCCAACGATCAGAATTTGAGAGGTGTTGAACCTACCGTTTAATGGGTTACCTTATCAGAAAAATGAGGATAAACTACAATTGCCGAAAAAATGCACCGACAGTACCAATGGTCATACGAAGAAGCAATATGACCCAGCTCTTTCTGCCAAAGATCCAGACCAAGAAAGCAATAATGAAGGTGCAAGACCAGTGATGCAGGTTTGAAAATTGTTGCACGCCCCCCCATGGTGCAGATTCCCCGAACAGTCTAAGTCAGTATTGATCCACATGGGTATGCCTACAACATGAGTAATCGGCATGAGGAATAACAGTCTGGAAGCCTGAGTCCTCACTTATATGAACCATAATGGTTAGCCTGTCGTGAACAAAAATTTTCCATCAGAACCACCGTAAGTCAAGTCTACAGATATGATCATACAGGCCAAACCCTTTATGCTGGCTGCGATAGGAGACAATCAAATATTTGATACGGATCCGATACTCACGACAATGGAACCAATTAAGATGATTCAGAAACTTCTGCGATGAGTCAGAATCTGTCAGGAAACGGTTATGTTTTAACTCACTGTTTGGAACCCAAAGGACCTGCATAGTGGAGAAACCCAATGCAATGAGTTAGAGCTTGAGTTTTCATCAGAGAATTCTGATCATCATTACATGAAAGGTTGTCAGTGCCAGGTGGCACTCCCAGCGGAAATCACTTTTGGATTTCTGAGACGGACATATATTTCAGTCGTGATAATTAAATCACACTCAGCTAGTCAGCAGATCTAAAAAGAAATTGGAGCCTATATAAGCATGAGCAAGCCAGGGAAGATCTGTCAGAAGGTGGATACAGTAAATAAAACTACCCTAGGGCCAGTCAGATAAAAATTTAGTGGGAACAACAATAAAGGAAAAAGAATACCCGAGTTGGAAACGGTTTCCTTAAGTCAGAATATTCATCCTTGTTCCCTGAGCAACCAAATCTCGAGGACGAGATTTCTTTAAGGGGGTAAGGTTTGTGACAGCCTGATTTTTGGCCCTTTCTTTTTCTTTTGTGTTTCCTAGGTTTTTGCCTGAGTTTTTCTTGTTCGTGGCTTTGTGGTCTGGAAACTGAAGAAGATGCCCTCTTCTTTGCTTCCAGAGTGGCTTGTCATTCCCAACTCTTTCCCTAGACCCTGTCATTTCCATCCTAGCCCAAATCCCAATATTCTTTTTATTGGGAATATTCCTTTTCTATTAAAGGAATAGCACAAATTGCCCTAGGTTGTGAAGCAATCTATATTTCCCTCACTCCTAAAATTCCCAAAGAATTCTCATAAATTGTTTGCGTCATATCTTGATCAAATATGGAAAAAATTTCATTGCCATGTTCAAAAATAATTCCCCAATATTCCTTTTTCTATTCTGCCCTGAATGGCACTTTGTGAAGGAAGTGTCATTTATATTTTTCCTAGTAGCTCCCAACCTTTTTGGGCATGTTTATGTCCAAGTAATGCCCATGCACAAGTTCAAATTTATTTGCCTAGCCAATCTTCCTAAGTGATATTTCAAAGTTTTTGTCAAACAGAAAGCTTTGTGAAGGAAGTACTAGCTAGGAGTACCCAAATGAGTTGAACTTTTGCACACTCCTTAACGTGCTCATATTAATCCCTTCCACCCATTTGCAGCCCCATCCAATTATCTATGTGAGCACAGGAGCAAATCTTTGATTCTGGCAATATTTTCAGGTTGTATAGCAAGTGTATTTTATATTGCTTCAAAAATCCTAATAAATTACCAGATCATTCTTATACCCATAAAACATGTCTCCACCCAATTTGGCATTATTTCATTTATGCATTTGATTACCAATATTATTTCAAGTTTCTGGTCACCACAGATGTTTGTGAAGAAAGTACCATTTTGGCTTTGCCAAATGGTATGATACTTGGTGAGCATCTTCATATGACCAAATGACTAAGCTTTGCCCAATATTAGCCCAAGTTGACACTCCATGTGAGTGCACCATTATAATCTTCATTTCTGGACCATTTTGGCAGTTACAAAGCAACTATATTAAAGCCTGGTCCATTTCTCCTAAAACTCCCAGGACTGTAGTCCTTCCTAGCCTAAACACCCCAGACAACTTATTTGGCTTCAAGCAATTCCCTGTTGATCACCAGTGCACGACTAAGTTTACTGCAGTAAACTTCAGAGCTCACTAACTATTTAACCAGAGCCTGTTTAACGTAGTTGCCACCATAGTTACAACCTACCCAGAAAGGACTAACCCCCAGACATGGTTTGGCATCACTTGTGGCACTGTGTGCACCAGTGCATGCGATGACCACCGCTTTGGCGTCCAATGGCCGCGCCCAGATCGTCTTCTTGCTCGGGCCCCTCCTCCTCTCATCGTCTTCGCGCTCGTGAGCATGTCCACCAGCAGGCCCGTGTCGTCGCCGTCCCCCTGGAGTCCTCTCCCCCTCCCGAATCCTCCTCGTCGGCGCTCGGCACCGCTCGCCCATAGGAGCACTGTGACCGACCGAGCTTTAATGGCGCTCGGCTTCTTCCTCTGCCCCTCCCTTGGCCGTCTCTTCCCCATGAGCTCTGTGGCTCGTCCGCATCCCTGTCGTCGCGTTCCACGTGCCCTCCCCGTGCTTGCTAGCCTCGCCAGAGCGTTGGCCGGATGTGCACGGTGGCAACCGGCTCGGCCTCCCTCGCCCCGCCTGTAAATAGCCATTCCCCGAGCCTCCCGAGCTCACCTCTCACCTCACCCACCTCCCAGTGCCCCGCCTAGCTTCTTCCCCGAGCCGGAGAAGCTCTCTTGCCCTCCCTTTGCCGCCATGGCCGCCGTCGGGTTCCGCTCAAATCCGAGCAGCCCCGGGCTCCCCCACCTTCTTCCACCTCCAGCAGCCACCATCCACACCCTGAAGCCGCCCCAGCCCTTTCCCTCCTCCTCTGGTAGCCCTGGCCGCGATGCCCAACCCCTCCCGAAGCCATCTCCGCTGGAGTTTGTGCCCTGCTCGCCTCCAACCTCCTCGGCGTTTGTGCCCTATGGGGACGGGTCCGCCTCAATCTCCTCTACGCGTGGGTGGTCCGAGCGCTCCGAACGGTGGCCGGAGCTGCCAGCAAGCCTCGCCGGAGCTCGCTCCGTCATCTGCTCCATCGGGCGAGCGCGAGGAGAAGAAGAAGAAGACGACCCAGCCGCCCTGCCAGCTGGCCGCGGGCCCCATTGGTCAGCCACACAATGCGTTGACCCCGCGGGTCCAGCGTGGATAAGTGGCGGGCCCCACCCACGTGGGACCCGCACGACAGCATTGACCAGCCCCGGTCCCACCTCGCCACGTCAGATAAGTGGAGACACCTTTTGAGTGTACGTTTTCACTGACCGAAAACGTATTTTGTCAAATGCGCTTTCAGTTTTATGTCCAGGCCCCTGTTTAAAAGAATTTTTCTTGCACATAGGTCCCTGGCAGAAAACACTCCATAACTTTTTATCCGTAACTCCAAATGAGGTGATTCCAAAGCCTGCTTCTTCGTTTCGTAGAGCCTGTTCTATTGGTCATGCTTTCACTATGGTTTGGCACTATGAAAATGACCATTATGCCCTTGCCCTTATTCAGCCCCCTTCGAGAGAGTACGTTTTCCAGCGATTCGTTCCGCGGGTTTCTCGCACTTTCTCCCGGTGATTTCTTCCACCCCAGGCAAGCCACAATACCCACTTGCATGATAGTAATGCAGTAACCATGGTTTTCAACTTGAATCTTTATTAATTGTTTGCTTGCTAAAAAGATTGTTATCGTTGTTCCGGTGATGTTCAGAGTTGCATGTTCACTTCTGTGCTATGATGTCTTGTACTCTGTTATCATGTTCTACCTGCTAGTATTTCTTTTCATATGTTTATGCTTGCTAGTAGTACATGTTGATGTTGGTGATGGTCATGCTAGTTAGTATGCCATGCTCAGTGGATATGATTTATTGTTGATATGGTGGATAGTCATGTGATACCCTCATGATTATGTTGATATCATGTTCATGCATTTTATCATGGCTCAACATATTTGCATTCAAGTTAACCAGATTAAATTGAACTTGAATAACTGTTGGCTGAGTCATGGTGCCGCTGAATCGATGCTGACAAGTGCAACCATGCTTACCGGTATGGGACGGTCCTAATGCGGTCTATTGTCGTGCCTCTCGCCGGTGCCTCCAATGAGGGAAGGTTATGGGCGCGCGCTAGCCTGATCAGGTAGGCGGACATAAGCCTTGTGTGCCCATTGTTGAGTTAAGTTTTTGGGTCCCAGAGTGGATCGTTGCCACGACGGTGGTTTGAGGTGTCTTGAGGTAGACACAGGGCCACACATGACTAAGCCCAGTGGGGAGTGAGTCGGAGTGGCCGGGAGAGTGTCATGGCAGTAGATCGGTTTTGTCGGAATGCCATTGGTCCACCCGAATGGGAGTGCGAGGCCATGGGTTCCGTAGTGTGGGTACAGTGTACTAACCTCTGCAAAGTGTATATTAAATCTATTGATAGCCGCGCCCGCGGATAAGGGCCCAGTTCGAAAGTAGGGTACACCATGAGTCAACAGTAATAAGAATAACTTGATTAATGACAACCCCGGTTCGATGATGAGATAAGTTGGTTGTGATCGCCGTAAGGATCACGGGCCAAGTATTGGTCGTGGTTGTGATCGCCGTAAGGATCACGGTTTGGGACCAAGTGTTGGTCGTGGTTGTGATCACCGTAAGGATCACGGTGGTATCGAGGATACCGAGTTGTGTATATTCGTGATGTTGTGCGAGAATCGTGGGTAAAGATCTAGCTCCTTGTGGTCATTTAATGGTTACTACGGTGTTGTTTATACCAAGCTTGATTTGATCCTGAGGTTATCGTTGATATCCGAGGTTGGTAAGTGATGCATGTGTTGGTTACAAGGTAACCCGAGCAGAATAAGTGGTGCATATAGTGTCATCATGTTGCATGCTAGTATTGTCGCATTAATATGTTCATGTTGTGTTAGCTTTATCATGTTTATGTTGGTCATGCCATGTTATTTTGATGATCTCATGATAATTCCTGTTTAACCTGTAATTGGCATGCTGTTGTCTATCTTGAATGCTTCTGGTTATTGTGAGCTTGCAAGTACATTCAATGTACTGACCTAGCGTGACATGCTAGTTTGCAGGTCATACCGGCTTTTATTGCTTGCTTATCGTGGTTTCCGTTCGTGCGAGCTAGGATAATCGTTCCAGCCAGAGTCCCTGCGGAGTGGAGTTCACCACCATCGTCGTTGTTCCGCTGCTAGAGTTATTCCACTGCTTCGAGTTGTTCTGCTGCTTGCATAGAGAAACTAAGGATGGCATATTGTTGCCGTACCGATGTTATTCATTGTAATATCGAAGACCTTGTATTCATATTCGGGTAATAATAGAAAGTTGGTTTGTTCTATGCTAAGCAGTGCCGTATTCCAGAAGACTTCTTCTCGATCTCTGGGCTGGAATACGGGGCGTTCCGGTTTTCTCTGAGCCGGGTTGCCACAAATATGCTGGCAATGTAACACATAGAGAGTAATGAACAGAATAATGCTATCACTACATGCATATATGGATGGTGGAGAGCTCTATGGTTACAGTTTTGCATAAAGCCAATTTTTCCCTACAACAAAGGAACAAATTTTATTTAACTATCATGGTGGTTGTTAAACATTGAGAAGGTAATCCCCCTCTCAATCCCAATTAAGCATCATCATTAAACCCAATCAAATTATATTAAGAGTAATGAGATCCACAAGATAATCCAAGAACTAGATACTCAAAACGTCCATAACTGGGGACACGGCTAACCATGATTAGTTTGTACACTCTGCAGAGGTTTGCGCACTTTTCTCCACAAGACTCAATCTCCTCCATTGGATTTCTCACACTACATGATGTTTGAGAAACGGATGACCGAGACATAGTCTTTCAGAAGCATTAACTCTTTACTCTGGGTAGACAGTACCAACCTACATCCCCTACATCTGCTAGCCTACCACTTAAAGAGGTCACGCAACCTACTCAACTATGCTAGAGCCCATAATAGCTTGCGGCTGCACACGGAAGTTTCTACCATGAATAATCTTATGATCCCTTTGAGCCTGGGTGGCGGTCCATAGGAGAATCACACGGTACCCCGGGATTTCCAAACAAAACAGGCAATAGTGGGTTCCCCATGTGCCTCATCCACCCAGATGTGAATTAAAGTAGCCACCTTAAGTTAACCATTAATTAAAAACACTCACATCTGTCATGGATACACTCACCCAATCCACGTCTACAATCATAGCATAGCAATATAAGCAAACGTAGAAGTGACTCCCAAAGGTTTGATAATAAACAGGACAATAGGTACTACCTCATCTACTTCCCAAAACCCACATGTTATAAAATCCTAATCATGCAATTGTTTGAGGATTGATCTAATGCAATAAAACTGGGTAGTAAAGAGGTATGATCAAAGCGTTACTTGCCTTGATGATGATCCGTGAAACCTAGAGACTCGTAGTAGCATGCTTCGCACTCCGGGTATTCTATCGCAAACAAACAAGCATACAATAAGCACTCAACTACAAGCACGGGTAAACTGAAATAAGAAAATCTAACCAGAAAGTTCTACTTAAGAACTCCGGTTTGCGAAAAGAATCAAACCAAATGAACCAACGAAACTCAAACTGCGAAAGAAACAAGCTTCATTTACTAATCTGGACTTGAGTCAAATTTTACAGTAGCAAAAACTTGTTTAAGTTGGTTAAACAGAAAGAGGGTTTCGAGACGAATCTCTAGGCGCTTGAATCGCCTGATTCTGATAGGAGCGAAAAGATAAACTAAAACGAAAATCAGGGCAGAAATCATGATCAAAAATAATCGCGGAAAATCCCTGGAAAAAGAAAAACTGACGAGCAGGACAACGAACGAACGTTCGCTGTCTGCGGCTAAAAGGTGAAAATCATTCACTAAAACGAGCGAACGAGCGGACGCCCGCTAAATAAATAAACTGAAAAAAACTGAACCAGATCTGAAAAAAAATAGATCTATGGTTTTGAAAAAAAACTAAACGGTTTTTCTGAGAAAATTGATGTGGGGACCGATTCTCCGGGTATGTATTTCCGGAAAATGGCCCTTGTGCTCACCAGCCCCAGGATAACTGTTAGCTGATGAGGCACCAACTTGATACAGAAATTTCCAAGCAAAATACAAAGTATGTAGTACAAGACCATTCTGGCCTGTGAGTACAACAAATGGTTTCTAGTGTTTGGTGGCGGAAGTGGTTTGTGGATCATCAGTGTCTTTGGGACTCCAAATTTCCACAGGAACAGCTGACCAGGATAACTCCTATCTTCGCAATGCTGCTATCTCCGTTGCTAAGGTTCCGGGACTGTCACCACGATCGCTCATCTCCGCGCAAGAAAATCTGGCCAAGACAATAGCCAGGGACAAGCCAGTGAGTACTTTGAATGTACTCGCAAACATTAAGAACACAGGTATAATATAATAACGAGGTGCTGAAAATATTTTATACTCATGACGTCAGTCACAAAAGATAAATATAACTCTGATGCGTGCAAGCATGTTATATATGAATATGCAATAACATAGTAGTATTAAAATTTTCGAAATAAATAACAAGCATGCCACAGTCGGGCGTCTTAGCGACACCACAGAAAGGGCTTTAAAAGAAATGCCACAGTCGAGCGTCTGAGCGACACCAAATAAAGGGCTTTAAAAGAAATGCCACAGTCGGGCGTCTGAGCGACACCACATAAAGGGCTTTAAAAGAAATGCCACAGTCGGGCGTCTGAGCGACACCACATAAAGGGCTTTAAAAGAAATGCCATAGTCGGGCGTCTGAGCGACACCACAGAAAGGGCTTTAAAAGAAATGCCATAGTCGGGCGTCTGAGTGACACAACATAAAGGGCTTTAAAAGAAATGCCACAGTCGGGCGTCTGAGCGACACCACATAAAGGGCTTTAAAAGAACAATCATAGTGAATATCCCAGAGGTAGAACTATCCCTGAGATACTCGATAATAACAATAATATCACGGGTTAGTTAACAATAATAATAATCATATTTATCACAAGTCACCAGTAGTAATTCCAGTTCTGGTTTAACAGTTTCACCTCCGAAGACCGACACTAAGACCGACACTTGACCCATCCCAGACTGTAATCCTTAACCATGGACACGGCTATTCGAATAGGTTTAATCTCTGCAGAGGGTGTACTCTTTACCCACGAGTAACGGATTCCTTTAGTCCATCGGGACTAATTTCGTCTACGGTCTTTTTGTTGGGAACACACCTAACTTGCACACACCAGCTTAACTCACATGTGTCTGGAATCACCCACGACACCTGTCAAGCAAGACTCTAAGTGGGGAGGCTACAACCTCGACGTAACATGGGATCACAAAATTTTATACCGCGCGCAAACTGGGGAAGCTACCCCCTTCGGCTACAACCGAAACACCCATGCTCCCGGACCCGGTGGCATGACTACCGGATGCCTCCAGTATCTTCCACCACGGCCTGTCTGTACGGTGTGTTCTAGGAAAGGGGTTGACAACTTACTGAACCGTACTCTACTTATTGTAGAGACGAGTGGTAGTACGAAGCAAGTATGGGGGTTACTGGCACAAGACTCGATCTACCATCGACTCAGGAGGTTGTAATATTTCCTGCATGATTAGCATAACAATGCATATATTTCAAACAACAGATAGAAACATCACGTGACATACCCCTCATGCCATACCGGACAAGACCGTCTCGACGGAGGACTAGGGACAAGACTGTGTCTAACCAAGACAGAGGCATTTCCGGCTTCCCTTCCGGTATGTATGAAGGGCATATGACGGTGATTTCCATATCAAGTCATCAGCATAAAAATCATTAACATGCACTCATGAGTAGGATCACTTCCTCACATAAAATGACGTATGCTCGTGTCGCGGTGGGGTTGTCACCGAGTCAAACAACACACACACAAAATTACACCAGGGTTCAGAATGCTTGCCTTCAGGTCATGGAAAAGAAGGGTGCATCCAAAACATCTTGAAATCTTCAAAAATCCTATTTAAAAGAATATGTATGAATTAACACATACAATCAAAACAGCACAAAAAGTTGTTTTGAATTTTTTTCAAATAAATCTTAAAATAAACTAGACAATATTTGAGAGAGGTAGGAAAAAGAATTAAATCATTTGGAGTTGTATTTAAAAAGATACAGCTGGTCAAAGTTTGGTCAAAAATCTGTTATTTAGAATAAAACAGAAAAGAAAAACGTTTCGAATATACGTACACGTCGAAGGCGTATTTTTGAAATGCGCTTCCACTTATCTAGCGTGGACTGCGCCTGGGTCACTGACAGTGGGCCCGCCTGGCCCACCAATCAGGTTTGACCAGTCTAATCTCCCTCCCCTTGTTCTGCCCGAACGACGGTGAGGCAACGGCGATCTACGCCGGCGAACGGCGGCTCCTTGCAGGCTCCAGAAGGTCGGGATGGATCCGCAAGACCGGGGCGGTCCTTCCGGTGGTTGTTTTGTCCTCTGGGGTGGACGGAGCTGCCGGCGGTGAGCTCCGCGGCGGACGGTGGTCGTCGGAAAAAGTGAAATCTTGCCCGCGGCGAGTCCCGATCAAGATTGAGTAGGGGAACGGGCTCACGGGAGGATGTGGGGGTTCCTGGTGGAGAGAGTGGAGAGGGGGAGGCCCTGGTGGCACCGGAATGGCCGGGGCAATGGTGGCAGATGGAGCTGCTAGAGAGGAAGAAGACGACTCCCTCCCTTCGATTGACGGCCAAAGGGGCAAGAGTGGAATGGTGTGAGGCTGCCTGCGTGCGGGTTTGAACTTGGGGGCCTCTTTTATAGCACAACCGAGTCGGTTTGCGGCGGCCGTGGATAAGCTTGCCGGCGACCGCCGTTCTGTAGCTAGGGCGACATGGCGGCGACAAGTGCTAGAGGACGAAGCTGTGGATGAGCACGCACTAATCCAGGAGGCAGGTGGCAAGCGCTGGTGGCTTGGGCGGCACTGGCTTGTGGAGGAGCGGTCGGGCGGCGGTGGCGGCTAGTGGCTGGCCTTCCGGAGATGTGGCGAGCGCTGCGGGGTTGGTGGGTGCAGAAGGGGACATTGCGGGCTGGATGCGGTCGATCATGGACTGGATTGAGTGCGGGGCATGACGCGGCGGCTCGGGTGCTCGCGGGTGCCAAACGCATGCTCTGGGCGTGCCCAGAGCACGCCCGGGACATGCTCGACGAAATGCCAGGGCAGCCTAGAGGTCGCGGTTGAGGCTGGCAACAAACAGGTCTAGTCTAGGGTTAGCAGTGGAGCTAAGGGACATGGTGAATTGGTCAGGGGCTCAAGTTCACCAATAAAACTTGAAGTCATGCCAAAACTGGCTGCGCACTCAGGGTATTTGATAAAATGCCAAAGGCACCTAGGTAGTTCTTGGAGTGGCCAAAACTCCCAGGGTGGGGTCTCTTTAGGAGAAAGAGGGGGTGGTGAAGTTAGTTTGCAAAAAGGAGAAACTTGCTAGTGCAAGTTTTGCAAAACTACATTCCTGGACAGGAAGTAAATGGCATCATTTCATGGACCAAAAATGTTCCAAAGAGTGCATGCTCCTGGACTTAGGGGTTTTGTAGGGTTGACTACAAGCATGAGAAAGCACAAGATCACTAGAGCAAGAAATAATAGGGTTGCAGTAGAAAACACAAGTCTGGTCCAGAAAGAAAAAGGGGTTGGATCACTCAATTTTTCCAAAGATCATCACTATGCTTTTGCATAAAGTTGGATGGCATGCTACTACTGACATCCCATAATTTTGGTGGAGTCTCTAGGGTAATATTTAATTTGGTTGTAGTGCAAAAATGCCCACTTCACCAGAGAAGAAAAACAGGTGTAAAACTCAAAATATGCAATGAAATAACTTTATTATTACACAGAAGTGATCTAGGGGCATCACATGACATCTCCAAATTTTTGGTTGGAATATTAGTTAAAGTTATCAACAGGTTACAGTACAAACAGAGCTCCAAAAATATAAAACAAGCCATTACGATGAATAAAGCTCAGGGTGAAATAATTTAATAAATAAATCTACTGATTAAGAAAATGTTATACAGAGAGCATAGAAGTCCAATATATTTTGGAAAGCTCCACTTGGGAAAAAGATAAAACTCCTTAACAATAAAAGAAGAGTTTCTGAAATCCACAGAAAAATCCAGGATGCAAAATTTTAAAACTCCTGGCAAAATTTTAATATCAAAAACTTGGTTAAATTTTTGTGGTGTTACAATCGACGAACGGCAAGACGGCGGTGGCGGCTACCTACAGCGGTGGTCCGGCGAGCGAGGCGGCGGGCTCCGGCGGCGATGGGGTGTCTGGCGGCGGCGGCGGCGTGGTGCGGGGCGGCGGTGAGGCGACAATGACGGGGCTCCGGGCGGCGCGGCTCTTGGGCGGTGACACGGATACGAGGCGGCTGCGGCGGCGGTGGCGAGGTGGCGGGTGGTGGTGGTGGCGGGTGGTGGTGGTGGCGGGGCGGTGTATATATGGACACTACTAGGGAAAAGCCTAGCAGCAGCGCTGGTTTTAGGCCTATCAGTTGCGCGGGCAGGAGCGCTACTGATAAGGCGCTACAGCTAATGCTTAGCAATAGCGCGCCTGGATCCACACTACTGCTAAATTGACTTACTAGTAGCGCTTCTTCAGAACAGCGCTACTGGTAGTTAGTAGTAGCGGTTCTCCTTTCCCGCGCTACTACTATTATTTAGTATTTTATTTCTTTTTTATTTCATGTTGTATTCATACACCTTTACACAAGTTTTCATACAACAGGAATTTAGAGATTGTTTTTACATCATAATGAGTTATTGCATCACGGGGTGAAAGAACCGTGGACTAGTTTCAACTGGATGTCCATCCACTTGAAACTAACCCGCGGTTCTTTCACCCAATGATATAATAATATCATCATCATCATCATATCATTAACAACTTATCATCTAATACATCATTGTCATATAACACCTCCTCAAGATCATCGTTTTCATCAATGACATCACATAGCAAATTGGTCACTAGTCATAATCACAAGTACTCCTCATTATCAACTCTAACACATTACCACATAATAAACATATTGTACCTCATAGGACCTATTACATTCGATTAAGACCTACTACATTTTCTAAGGTAAAATAGCAAAAAACAAGATAGCCCCTGACTCTCCATTATGGAGAATGTAGATTAGCCTGTCTCCAATTCTTGCTTTTCGCTGAATGTTACTTCCAAGAACCTCCTTGCGAATGTCCATACATTTCTTCCATTCTTTGATGAACATGTGTTCACGATTTTTAGAAATCCGATATGCACAGGTGAGCTTCGTAGATTTACCTGGTAGTATGTTCAGAACTGAGAGGCGACCATGCAGAGGCATCAGATGAGGCACACAATCCATCAGGAGTTTCTGTTGAAAAACATAATAATAACTTCGTAGTTAGCAATGATGTACTAGTTTTAGAAGTATGCAAAAGATGCATGGATGTCGTAATAGTAAAAATCTTACCAGGGTATCTCCAGAGAAGTTACCGTGTTCAACACATGCACTAGTGGCACGTATTCACCATAATTTGGAGGAGTTCGATAATAGTCATTGTAATTCTCAAGAAGAGTACAAAATGCGATCAGATGATTTTTCTCCTTATACGTTAATTCAGTGCCATCGGTGTAGTGGGTTTTATCTACCATCTTCCGCACAGTCTTTGAAGAATCAAAATAAGCTGTCAATGGAAATAAGCTATCAACTATTTTGAAATAAACAATATAAATTAGTTAATAACTATGTTTGAGAAACTCACATAGCGGTATAATCAGAAGCGTATCAACAAGGACCCAGATGTCCATATTGTCTTGCTCGATGTCAGGATGGTGACAATCATACCCTCATAAAAACCATACATTTTGCAAAGTGCTTCCCAATTTTGGCAACCAAAATGGGTTACGCTCTGAGCATTGCACAGATTTACTTCAACATCCATATCATGATGGGTCCTTAGGTGTATTTTCTTTGTTTCGAAATTTTCATGGTCTTCAAAACCCATCCTCTCCAAGACATAGCATCTTGCATGGCATGGGATAAGCTAGTCGAATTGTAAAATATGAAAATTAGACGTTGAAATAGTTGAAGTAATGCTTAATTACGAAAAAAACACTAGTCGTTATTGCGTACCATTTCACAATCGAAGGTCTCCTCGAGCTTAATGTTGAAGCGCCGATCTTCGTCCAGCTGAACGAACCTATCTCACATACCTCGATCGTCATGGCACCAGCTACACTCCCCCGGGAGACTGTCGTCGTCCAAGTACGACATTTCCTACGTTCATAATTCAAAGATTAAACTTGTACATATTCTAGCACAAGTCATGCCAAAATTCACGAAAAAATCCGGCATGACCTTTGCTAAAAAAGGACATATCGAGCGCCTGAAATTTGCCAGAACGGAAATTAATCAACACTCCGGCAAAACATAGGCCACTCGGAGATGTAAACTGAACATGAACGGCCACTTGGGCAACCACATATCCTATTTGAGCAACAATACAAGATATACAAGGATATTTGGCTGGTCTCACCTCGATGTAGGAGGGGGTCGGTGACTGGGATGACAGCGGGGATGTCGGAGGGGGTCGGTGACGGGGACGACAGTGTTCACCTGAAACCATATAAGTTATCACTAATACATCCCGAATAATTGCTTAAACTAAAAAATAGCAACAAATATGACATGTTCAACTAGTTTTATTAATTCAACTAGTTCTTACTAAATATAAACTTAATATAAATAGAAAAAAAATTAGTTCTTTCTAAAAATAAAGTAGTTCAACTAGTTATATTAATTATCTTACTAAAAATACATTAGTTCTATTAATTCAACTAGTTCAACTAGTTTATTAATTTACTTACTAAACTAGTTCAACTACAACTAAAGTAGTTCAACTACAACTACTATTAACATCTACTACTACTACTAAAAATTTAGTACTAACTAAGCAACATCTAGTACTAGCTATGAACCCTAAATTAACATCTACTACTACTAAATCTAGTACTAACTAGTGGCAGGGGGTGGGGGCGACGGAGAGGTAGCTAGGGGCGGCGAGGTCGAGGGCGGTGGGAGGAGGGCTGCTGGCGGAGGAGGAAGGAGGGGCGGCCGCAGGCCGAGGGAGGAGGGCGGCGGCGGTGGAGGGAGGGGCGGCCACAGGCAGAGGGAGGATGTGCGAGGAGGAGGGAGGAGGGACGGAAGGAGGGGAGTACCTCGGCGGCGGACAGACGAAGGCGGCGGCGGCGGCGACGCACGACGACGGTTACACGGGCGAGAGTGAGAGTGTGAGTGAGAGGGGCGATCGTGCCCGTGGGGATAAGGTAGGGATAGTTGTAGCGCGTTTGCCAAAGCGCGCTACAGCTAATCTGAATAGCAGTAGCGCTTTGCATATAAACCGCTACTACTAAGTGTAACTATACAAAAAATACGTCAATGCAAAAATACATTTGCCATCAATGATCTTTTTGTGTACAATCTGAACTGTCAATATGAGTCCTCTCCGGTAGGAACCGGAGAGGACTCATATTGCGGCCACAAATTTTATACATAGAGTTCAGTGAAGACCAACTGGTTGTGGTAGTTTCAGAAATAACATATTTAAGGTGGTAAACACCCTGTTCATGGAGTGAGGTGGGACTAAACTTGTGGGCTGATCTTAGCAGTAGCGGTTTTCCTAGAAGCGCGCTGCTGCTAACTTCTATAGCAGTAGCGTTGTTCAGTATAGTGCTCTACTGCTATAACTAGCAGGGGGGCGAGGTCATGGCAACTATAGCAGTAGCGCTGTTTGCGGTGGACGCGCTACTGCTATTTTCCTGTCAGCAGTGCGTATTGAGTACACACGCTGCTGCTAAATAGCAGTAGTTTGGTATTTTGAAGAGCGTTGCTGGTAAGATTCTGTGTATAGGCTTTTCCCTAGTAGTGGGAGGGGGGCGGCGGCTTGGGGAAGGGTCGAGGAGGAGGAGTCCTCCCCGGACTCGGCGGCGGCGGCGGCGTGCTCCGGCCGTACTCCGGTCGGAGTCGGTCGGGCGGAGGCGAGGCGAGGCCGGCCCGGCTCGGCTAGGCCGCTCGCCTTGTCGGGCGCGCACATTTTTTTTAAATAACATTCCACCAAAAATAAATCCTAGAAAAATAAATAGAAATCTAAAAATGCCAAAACAAATTTTCACCGTCTAAATACAATATTTAGAACAAGATGAACATTTTGTTGGCCTAAAATGTAATTTTTTTAATTCAAATAAAATTGCAATAAAAACCAAATAAAATGATAAATTGATTTTAATATGTTTCCTCTAATATTTCCTTTGTATTGGTGAAGTCATTTTATCTCCTCTCATATATTTTTATTGTATAAATATTAGGAAGGAAAAATAATCAAAACCAATTGATCCTCTTTTCAAAATTTGAGAAAAACTCAAATATGAAAATAACGAAATCCCCAACTCTCTCCGTTGGTCCTTGAGTTGCGTAGAATTTCTAGGATCAAGCCAAAATGCAATAAAATATGATATGCAATGATGATCTAATGTATAACATTCCAAATTGAAAATTTGGGATGTTACAATTATGTTCTAAGATTGATGTTGCTATGACTTTGCCATGCTTAATGCTTGTCACTAGGGCCCGAGTGCCATGATTTCAGATCTGAACCTATTATGTTTTCATGAATATATTTGAGTTCTTGATCCTATCTTGCAAGTTATAGTCACAACTACGTGTTATGATCCGGCAAACCTCGGAGTGACAATAGTCAGGACACTTCCCGGTGATGACCGTAGTTTGAGGAGTTCATGTATTCACTAAGTGCTAATGCTTTGGTCCAGTACTCTATTAAAAGGAGGCCTTAATATCCCTTAGTTTCCAATAGGACCCCACTGCCACGAGTGGGTAGGACAAAAGATGTCATGAAAGTTTTTTTCCATAAGCACGTATGACTATATTCGGAATACAGGCCTACATTACATTGATGAACTGGAGCTACTGCTGTGTCACCCTATGTTATAACTGTTGCATGATGAATTGCATCTGACATAATTATCCATCATTGATCCATTGCCTATGAGTTCGTTTCATATTAATCTTTGCTTAGTTACTTCTCTATTACCACTGTTACGATTGCTACAAAACTACTAATGTCACTTTTGCCACCGTTACTGTTACTTTCATACTACTTTGCTACTAAATACTTTGCTGCAGATATTAAGTCTTTCAGGTGTGGTTGAATTGAAAACTCAGCTGCTAATACTTGAGAATATTCTTTGGCTCCCCTTGTGTCGAATCAATAAATTTGGGTCGAATACTCTACCCTCGAAATCTGTTGCGATCCCCTATACTTGTGGGTTATCAAGACCTTTTTCTGGCATTGTTGCTGGGGAGCATAGCTCTATTCTCTCAGTCACTTGGTATTTATATCTGTTGATCACTATGAGGAATCTGAAAGACAACAAAACCAATAGTTTCCCTCAACTACGAGGGAAGGTAAAGAACTACCATCTACCTCCGCACTTGATTCACCTTTTGTTTTGAGTAAACTTGCGACACCTACACCTGCTATTGATTCTGATATGTCGCATGTCATTGATGATGCCACTTCTTCTATGCATGATGCTTATGATGATACTACTTCTCTACTTGATAATAATGTGCCATTAGGTGAATTTCTAGAAGAACAACTTACTAGGGTTAGAGAGAATGAAATTACTGAAACTGATGATATTAATGAAAGTGATGATGAAGATTCTCCCCTAGGTATGAATTTCCTGTTGTACCTGAGGGTTATATTATGGATGAAGAAACTGCTAGAGACTTTCTTGCTTGATCTTAAGAAACTATTAGTTAAGTTGAAACAAAAGTCTTTGAATGCTAGAATGAAATATGACCCCTCTTTTGCTACTTCACCTATCGGTGTTACTGATAAGGATTATGAATTCTCTATCGATCCGGAGTTAATCACTTTGGTTGAATTTGATCCTTTCCATGGCTATGAATCTGAAACTGTTGTGGCACATCTTACTAAATTGAATGATATAGCCACCCTATTTACTCATGAGGAAAAAATTCGCTATTATTATATTCTTAAATTGTTTCCTTTCTCTTTAAAGGGTGATGCTAAAATATGGTTTAATTCTCTTGCTCCTAGTTGTGTGCGTAGTCCCCAGGATATGATTTATTACTTCTCCGCAAAATATTTCCTCGCTCATAAGAAATAAGCTGCCTTAAGGGAAATATTTAATTTTGTGCAAATTGAAGAAGAGAGTCTCCCACAAGCTTGGGGGAGGCTTCTCTGACTACTTAATGCTTTGCCCGATCATTCTCTCAAGAAAAATGAAATACTTGATATCTTTTATAATGGACTAACCGATGCTTCCAGAGACCACCTGGATAGTTGTGCTAGTTTCGTTTTCAGGGAAAGAACTGTTGAGCAAGCTGAATTGCTATTGAATAATATTGAGTAATGATAATGATTGGACACTTCCTGAACCAACTCCTAAGCCAACTCCGAAGAAAAGGGGTATTCTATTTCTCAGTCTTGAAGATATGCAAGAGGCAAATAAATCTATGAAGGAAAAGGTATTAAAGCTGAAGATGTTAAGAATTTACCACCTATTGAAGAGATACATGGTCTTGATAACCCGACACAGGTAGTAAAGGTAAATTCACTTTATAGATTTGATGAAGGTGATCGTAATAAGTCTGCTAGTTAATGCTTGGATGAGTTTGATAATTTCATTGTTAAACAAGAAAACTTCAATGCTTATGTTGGTAGACAATTGAAACGTAATGCTTACATGGTTGAACACTTGAGTGATCATATGTCTAGAGTTAAAGGTGACCTTAAGCTTAATAGTAAACATGCTTCCATGGTTACCACTCAAGTAGAACAAGTACTTAAGGCACAAGATGATTTGCTCAATGAAATAAATAATAAGAATAATGATAATGTTGTTAGAGTTATGACTAGAGGTGGTAAAATGAACCAAGAACCTTTGTATCCCGAGGGCCATCCTAAGAGAGTTGAGCAAGATTCTCAGAGAACTAATATTGATGCACCTAGTCCTACTAAGAAAAAGTAAAAGAAAAATGATAGGACTTTGCATGCTTCTAGTGGACCTGTTATAGACACACCTGAGAATCCCAATGATATTTCTATTTCTAATGCTGAAACACAATCTGGTAATGAACATGAACCTAGTGATAATGTTAATGATGATGTTCATGTTGATGCTCAACCTAGTAATAACAATAATGTAGAGATTGAACCCGCTGTTGATCTTGATAACCCACAATCAAAGAATCAATGTTATGATAAGAGAGACTTCGTTGCTTGGAAGCACGGTAAAGAAAGAGAACCATGGGTTCAGAAACCCATTCCTTTTCCTCCTAAGCCATTCAAGAAAAAGGATGATGAGGATTTTGAGCGCTTTGCTGAAATGATTAGACCTATCTTTTTGCGTATGCGTTTGACTGATATGCTTAAAATGAATCCCTATGCTAATGAAAGATATTGCTGCAAATAAATGAAAGATACCGGACGCTGAAATTTCCACCATGCTTGCTAATTATACTTTTAAGGGTGGAATACCAAAGAAACTTGGAGATCCAAGAGTACCAACTATACCATGCTCCATTAAAAGAAACTATGTTAAAACTGCTTTATGTGATCTTGGAGCCGGTGTTAGTGTTATGCCTTTCTCTTTGTATCGTAGACTTGATTTGAATAAGTTGACACCTACTGAAATCTCTTTGCAAATGGCCGATAAATCAACTGCTATACCCATCGGTATTTGTGAGGATTTGCCTGTTGTGGTTGCAAACGTTACTATTTTAACGGACTTTGTTATTCTTGATATTCCCGAGGACGACAGTATGTCGATCATCCTTGGTAGACCTTTTGCTAAATACTGCAGGTGCTGTTATTGATTGCAACAAAGGGAATGTCACTTTTTGTGTTAACGGTAATGAGCATACGGTACACTTTCCGAAGTAACAACCTCAAGTTCATAGTATCAATTCTATTGGAAAATTTTCAACGATTACTATTGGAGATTTTGAATTACCTCTTCCTACTGTCAAAAAGAAATATGATATTCTTATTGTTGGGGACATGCATATCCCCGTTGAGGTAACATAGTGTTATTCGAAAATTCTCTGGTTTCATGTTATTCAGAAGAAGTTTATTAACAAGACTTGCTCAACCTTGTTAGTGGATTCCTTTTGATGAGCATGAGATGGATGAAGTTAGAAAGCACAACTCTCTGGACCAACCTTTTACTTTCTGTTATTTAGATTTAATAAAGCAAAAATAGTATTTTTGTCTGTTTTCTGAATTATCCGTGTAATAAAAAATACCCCGAAAATAAAAGTTCTCCAAATGCTTTGAAAATTGAGTATGATTTTTTGTAGAATATTTGAGAATTTCTGGCACTTAGAACACACCAGGGGGACCCACCATTTGGTCACGAGGGTGGAAGGCGCGCAATAACCCCCTAGGCGCGCCCCCTGCCTCGTGGGTCCCACGTGGCCCCCTCCACTTATTCCAGCACCCACACACTTCGTCTTCCTCCAGAAAAAATCATCTTGTAGCTCAAACCCGTGTTGTTGCTCGTTTTGCTGCCGTTTTCGATCTCCTTGCTCAAAGCTCCATTCACAAAACTGCTTTGGGGGATTGTTCTTCGGTATGTGACTCCTCCAATGGTCCAATTAGTTTTTGTTCTAGTGCTTTATTTATTGCAAATTTTTGCGGCTGAGGTGACCCTGTTCTTGAGCTTGCATGTCAAATTTATATGGTCCAAAGTAGTTTCAATGCATGATATAGCCTCTAGGCACTTGTGGGATTAGTTGCTATCGATCTTATTGAGTTTGATTCACTTTTATTTTAAGACACTAAAAATTTGAGAAATTTTTCAAAGGAAGAAAATGTTGAAGAGATTGTTGAGAGGCTACTCGAGCCGAAGCTCTAAGGAAAAGCAGAATGAAGAGAATAAAAAGCCCAAGTACAATCTTCCTCGCACCATGGAGGTTCGGCCATGTGAATGGCCTTGTGGCGCATTCTTGAGGGCCGCTGGAATTCATGAAGACTTTCATTATTTGGCTGAGAATGCAGGCGTCACCGAGTTCATCCACGACCAGTGTGAACAGTATCTCCTACTCACTAATATTTTCATGCAAAACTTTCATTTCCATGCTAGGAGATCACCACCTTCGGTGGACTTTTATTTATATGATGAGTTTAAGGAGATGTCACTCTATGATTTCTGTGTGATTTGCAAGTTGCCCTTTGAGGGCAGCATCGAGGAACCACATCCTAGTGATGTGGATGAATTTATTGATAAAATTGTTTTAGGGGAAACGAGAAAAGTGTCAGATGCAAGGGTTACTAGTGTACATATTCCTGTTCTATGTTACTATGCAATATTTGCTAGTACATGTTTAATTGGTCGCGGGAATAGTGGGGGCCACAGTGCTGCTGACCTTGCTATTTTGTGCCATGCTTTACTTCATGATATAACTTTCAGTTTAGGCGCTATGGTTGCTAAATGGGTGAGTCTGAACCGTTCAAAGACCCCATTTTTGGAGGTATCTTTGCTTCAAGCCTTGCTAAACACTTTGAGATACCTATAAGGCATTATTAGAAAGAGGGGAAGGTGTTGCCCACTATTTTCTTAGACTATAAGAGTATGGTAGCACATGATTTTATTGTTAAAGATAAGGAGAGGAGACTTATTTATAACTTGGTATTTAGTAAAACTACTTGTCAGACTATTACCTTGCCTGCACCATCTTTGTTTAACATACATTCAGGCACATACCTCATCATGCCCGATGACATTTATGCACACTGGGAGCTGACACGAGCCCAGAGCCTGAGCCTGAGCCATCTCCTGATCCATATCAAGAGTCTATTTGTCAGTGGGATCCGCAGGAGCTCGCTAACCAATGGCATGATGACCAACAAGTATAGGGGATCTATCGTCGTCCTTTCGATAAGTAAGAGTGTCGAAACCAACGAGGAGCAGAAGGAAATGACAAGCGGTTTTCAGTAAGTTATTCTCTGCAAGAACTGAACTTATCGGTAATAGATAGTTTTGTGATAAGGTAATTTGTAACGGGAAATGAGTAACAAAGGTAAACAAGGTGCAACAAGGTGGCCCAATCCTTTTTATAGCAAAGGACAAGCCTGGACAAACTCTTATATAAAGCAAAGCACCCCCGAGGACACATGGGAATTATCGTCAAGCTAGTTTTCATCATGCTCATATGATTCGCGTTCGTTACTTTGATAATTTGATATGTCATTGGACCGGTGCTTAGGTACTGAACTTCCTTGGACAAGCATCCCACTTATGATTAACCCGCCTCGCAAGAACCGCAACTACGAAAGAATAATTAAGGTAAACCTAACCATAGCATGAAACATATGGATCCAAATCAGCCCCTTACGAAGCAACACATAAACTAGGGTTTAAGCTTCTGTCACTCTAGCAACCCGTCATCTACTTAGTACTTCCCAATGCCTTCCCCTAGGCCCAAACAATGGTGAAGTGTCATGTAGTCGACGTTCACATAACACCACTAGAGGAGAGACAACATACATCTCATCAAAATATCAAACGAATACCAAATTCACATGACTACTTGTAACAAGACTTCTCCCATGTCCTCAGGAACAAACGTAACTACTCACAAATCATATTCATGTTCATAATCATAGGGTATTAATATGCATAAAGGATCTGAACATATGATCTTCCACCGAATAAACCAACTAGCATCAACTACAAGGAGTAATCAACACTACTAGCAACCCACAGGTACCAATATGAGGTTTTGAGACAAAGATCGGATACAAGAGATGAACTAGGGTTTGAGAGGAGATGGTGCTGGTGAAGATGTTGATGGAGATTGACCCCCTCTCGATGAAAGGATCGATGGTGATGATGATGGCGACGATTTCCCCCTCCTGGAGGGATGTTTCCCCGGCAGAATAGCTCCATCGGAGCCCTAGATTGGTTCCACCAAGGTTCCGCCTCGAGACGGCGGCGCTTCATCCTGAAAGCTTCCTTCTGATTTTTTCCAGGTCAGAAGACACCATATAGAAGAAGATGGGCATCGGGGGCCTGCCAGGTGACACATGAGGCAGGGAGGTGCGCCCTCCACCACTACAAAAAAAGACACATCCGTGACATTTTGGGCCAAACGAATTTTTTTTTCAGTCATACATATGACACTTCTATGACGATAATCGTGAGAAAACCCGGTATTATCATAGATTTGGTGGGCTCCTACTTCTATGACAAAAAATCATGATAGAAAATGGGCTTTTCATCCTAGGCGGGCCGGAGACGCAGCTGCATGACATTCTTTGGGCCATCCATGACGGAAAAAACCATGGTAGAAGCGAGGGGGCGGAAAATTTCGGGGAGTTGCCAGTTACGGTGGGAGGTCAGGGGCCGAGCGATGCGCGTTTCTCTCGTACAGGTACGCGCGTGTGTGCGAGGTGTTGGCTCTAACTGAACCCGAGCGAGGCGTTGGGTTCTAACCAAACCCAAGCATTGCACTGCAGGCTACGCGTTATTGAACCCGAGCGATCGATCGATGGCTGTTAACTGAACCCGATCGAGAGATTCCTTCGCTACTGCTGCTAACTGAAGCCGATCGATGCTTCCTCTGAGATGAACAATGAGCGTTGCAGGGGGTTTGGATGAATAGTGAGTGGTGGCGTTGCCTCTGGATGAACAGGTCCCCGTGGTGTGGAGGGCTGGCTGGACAGTAGACGGTGGAGGGGTGGCCGTGGAGGGGTGGTTGAACAGGACCCCGTGGTGTGGAGGGCTGGATGAACAGTAGACGATGGAGGGGTGCCCGTGGAGGGGTGGTTGAACAGTAGCCCGTGGAGTAGCGCGCAGTGGAGGCTGGATGAACAGGAGCCCGTGGAGGCTGGAGGAGGTCGACGGTAGCCCGTGGAGGCTGGAGGAGGTCGACTGTGGAGATGAACAGTATCCCGTGGAGTCCCGTTTTATGGTACGCCACACCCCTCCCGATGAACAGGACCCCCGTTTCGACCGTAGGAGGTCCGTTTTGTCCGTTTTGCGGTACGCGACACCCCTCCCAATCAATAGGACCCCCGTTACGACCGTAGGTGGTTCGTTTCCTCCGTTTTGCGGTATGCCACACCCCTCCCGATCAACAGGACCCCCGTTTCGACCGTAGGAGGTCCGTTTCCTCTGTTTTGCGGTACGCAAGGCCCCTCCCGATCAACAGGATCCCGTTTCGAACGTGGCCGGTCGAACACAAGGTCGTTTCCTCTGTTGTGTGGTACGCCAGGCCTCGTTTCCATCGCCTGTTCCGTTCAAGCCCTCCCGATGAACACGACCACGCATTCCGTTTCGACCCAGCCGGTTGGCTCCCCATGAACACAACGACGACGCTGTTTCTCCGTTCTGACCCAGCCTTGTACATATGCGCGAGTAGGCGTTCGAGACCCTGCCCGTATGTACGTACGTGGACGTATTTTCTTTCTTGCACCCTCGTCGTTGTATGTACGTGTACATGCTACATGCGCGCCTCTACGATGACACGTGCGCGCCTCTACTACGACACGTGCGCGCCTCTACATCGACCAGTATGTACGTACACGTTCGCGACCAGAATGACAACGCTACGTACGCTTCGACCAGGTGGGTCCCGACTGTCAGACACTTCCTTGCCTGCGAAGATGTAGCTGGTGGGACCCAGCAGTCAGGGGGCGAATTGTTTTTTTTTTTGCCCGGACGCACTTCCTTGCGTGCGAAGATGTAGCTGGTGGGTCCCAGCAGTCAGGGGGGCTGAGGGAGTCCTGGACTAGGGGGTGTCCGGACAGCCGGACTATCATCGTCCGCCGGACACCAAGACTACGAAGATACAAGATTGAAGACTCCGTCCCGTGTCCGGATGGGACTTTCCTTGGCGTGGAAGGCAAGCTTGGCGATACGGATATGTAGATCTCCTACCATTGTAATCGACTCTGTGTAACCCTAGCCCTCTCCGGTGTCTATATAAACCGGGGGGCTTTAGTCCGTAGGACATAACCTCCATTACAACAATCATACCATAGGCTAGCTTCTAGGGTTTAGCCTCCTTGATCTCGTGGTAGATCCACTCTTGTAATACACATCATAAATATTAATCGAGCAGGACATAGGGTTTTACCTCCATCAAGAGGGCCCGAACCTGCGTAAAACATCGTGTCCCTTGTCTCCTATTACCATCCGCCTAGACGCATAGTTCGGGACCCCCTACCCGAGATCCGCCGGTTTTGACACCGACATTGGTGCTTTCATTGAGAGTTCCTCTGTGCCGTCGCCGATTGGAAGGATGCCTCCACCCGTCTTCAAGGACGGTATTTTCGCCAAAGGGGCCTTGGCCGCCGACCAAACTATCCGGTTAGGTGGGTTTCTTATGACCGCCTGTCCGGCCACTGCTTCGACAATGACTTCTTAAGTCGTCAAAAGCAATCTTCACGTCAGCTCGGAACTTGCCGAGCGGCTGGATCCAATAGAGCTCTCGTCTGTCAACGAGCTCTTGGATCGCATCGCCGCCCTATGAGTCGCCACGGACTACAATCAGATTGGGCTTAAAACTGATCTCAGAGAGATTAACTCTCCCCAGGTCACCCACCACGTCGCAGTGGTAGAGGAACAATGCGGCGACTCTTCTCCTGTATTGAAAACTAGTCGTGTTCGGGCACCCGAACCCTCCATGCCGGATTTCCGCGGAGGGACGGACTCCGATCAAGCACTTAACTTAAAGTCAGGCATCGGACCGGACTCGTTGGACAACGTCCAGCAATCCAAGCTTCCAAATTTGGAAACTTCATGGCCTTCAAGCCTTGAGATGGGTAGGGTTCCGGACATTATTCCACCCACCCGCCCAGACATATGCGATCTATCTCTAATACGGCAAGAGCCCGCTGAAACAGTACATCATTACTGGGCCAGATTCCTCCTGGTTATGGATAGGATAAAGGACTGCCAAGAGGAAACGCAATCTCAATCTTTTGCAATAATTGCACGGACAAGGGAATATTGAACGCCATCGGCCGTCGTGAAATTACATGCTTCGCTGATCTGGCGTCCATAGTACGAAAGTACTGTGCGATGGAGAGTTTCCGGAAAACCGAAAACCAGTTTTGGGACAATCCGGCCCCGAATACAACCCTAGTCCGCAACAAAAGGGTGCATCACACTCAGGCCCCAGATACAAAAACCAAAAAGCAAAAACCCCATAGAGGGCACGGAACCGTACTGGAGGGATGGCTCAGCGGACCCTGTAAACTTCGCAGTACAGAGGGCGCCGTCCCAACACATAGCCTTCGAGCATGTTGGATAATACGGCAGGTGGCCAAAAGTGGCGAGGAGCTTCTAGCCCCGGAAAACCACTCCAACAATACCGGAACGGTATCAACAGTCTTCGAGACCTTCGCATCAAATAATATGCGGAAACGAACAATCCGCAGCCTCGCCGAAGTCTACCAAGTAGCAACAACAAATCCATGGAGCGACACAGCCATCACCTTCAATGCCAGCGACGAACCTAAATTCCGAACAGCCCGAGCACCAGCCGCTGGTGCTAGTCCTATAGTGGACGGCTTTCGGCTTACATAGGTCCTCATGGATGGCGGCAGCGGACTAAACCTCATTAATGAGGAAACTCTTCAAAATATGGAAATAGACTGGAGCCGCATTGAGCGAAGCAGCACAACCTTCAGAGGAATAATCCCTAGCTGGGAAGCGCGCTACACCGGAAAAATCACACTCGATGTGGTGTTCGGCTCGCCTGACAATTACAGATCCGAAGAAGTCACGTTCCAAGTGGCCCCGTTCAACAGCGGATATCACGCTATATTAGGACAAGAGGCATTCACAATTTTTCAAGCCGTACCCCATTACGGGTACATGAAGCTCAAAATGCCTGGGCCCGGCGGAATAATCACTCTCGTTAGTGATCCGGACATAGCACTCAGCGCCGAAAACAAGACAGCCGCACTAGCCCTGGAGGCACTATCCGAAGCCCTAGCGGCAGAAGAACTCACCGCGCTACGCTCTACGGTGAATAGGGACAATGTGATACTCGATAAGAGATCCAAGTCCACCTCCTTCAAACCAGCAGATGAAATAGTAAAATTCCAGGTCCATCCAACGGACCCAACAAAGACGGCCTCCATCGGGGCACAATTGAACCCTGATGTAGACGCTGCACTGCGAGAATTCCTTTGGGAAAATTGGGACATTTTCGCCTGGCACCCCTCGGATATGCCCGGAATCCCACGCAGATTGGCAGAACATAGCCTAAACATCCTAAAAGGATTCAAGCCAGTCAAACAGGCTCTTCGACGATTTTCCGAACCCAAAAGACAGGCAATGGGAGAAGAGCTAGCCAAACTATTGGAAGCCGGATTCACCAGCGATATCAAACATCCGGATTGGCTAGCAAACCTGGTAATGGTACCAAAGAAGGACAAATCCTGGCGCCTATGCATCGATTTTAAAGACCTCAACAAGGCCTGCCCAAAGGATCCCTTCCCCCTCCCCCGCATTGACCAGATAATTGATGCTACTGTAGGGCACGATTCATTTTGCTTCCTTGACGCATACTCCGGCTATCATCAAATCAAGATGGCGGAAGCGGACCAAGCCGCAACGGCATTCATCACTCCATATGGACCATTCTGCTTCAACACGATGCCCTTCGGACTTAAAAACACTGGCGCAACATATCAGTGCATGATTCAAACATGTCTGGCCACCCAGATCGGCAAAACTGTAGAGGCATACGTAGACGACGTAGTCGTCAAAACCAAACACGTCGAAACTCTAGTAGACGACTTGAGGCTCACATTCGACAACCTCAGAGCATATGACATCAAGCTGAATCCGAAGAAATGCATTTTCGGCATACCAGCCGGAAAGCTCTTGGGCTTCATTGTATCCGGTAGAGGAATTGAAGCAAACCCAGCCAAGATCCGAGCTCTGTCACAGCTAGATATCCCAAAAAGACCTCAAGCAAATACAAAAATTGACCGGATGTGTGGCGGCTCTAAGCCGCTTTATCTCCCGTCTAGGAGAAAAGGCATTGCTCCTCTATCGCCTCCTTAGGCGCACCAAACACTTCGAGTGGACAGATGCTGCCACTGCCGGACTCGAAGAAATAAAGGCCATACTGGCAAAAAATCCGGTCCTGGATGCGCCCAACCTGGGCGAACCAATGATGTTATACGTCGCGGCAACACATCAAGTTGTAAGCGCGGTACTCGTCGTCGAACGAGAGACAGAAGGGCATAAATTCCCTCTTCAAAAACCATTGTACTACATCTCCACTGTGTTAACCCCCTGCAAGTCCCGTTACCCGCACTATCAAAAGATAGCGTATGCGGTATTCATGGCATCCCGGAAGCTTCGACACTACTTTCAAGAGTGTTCGATAACGGTGGCCTCCGAAGTACCACTCAACGACATTATAAACAACCGCGACGCGACGGGCAGGATTGCAAAATGGGCCATTGAGCTCTTACCATTCGATATAACTTACAAACCTCGGCAAGCTATAAAGTCACAAGTCTTGGCTGACTTTGTCGCTGAATGGACCGAAGCCGAACTCCCTAAAGAGTACGGTGTTGGGGAACGTTGCAGAAAATTAAAATTTTTCCTACGGTTTCACCAAGATCCATCTATGAGTTCATCTAAGCAACGAGTCAAGGGAGTGAGTTTGCATCTACATACCACTTGTAGATCACGTGCGGAAGCTTGCAAGGGGATGGTGATGATGGAGTCGTACTCGACGTGATTCAGATCACCGATGTCCAAGTGCTGAACGGACAGCACCTCCGCGTTCAACACACGTACGGGACGGGAGACGTCTCCTGCTTCTTGATCCAGCAAGGGGGAAGGAGAGGTTGATGATGATCCAACAGCACGACAGCGTGGTGGTGGATGCAGCAGAACTCCAGTAGGCCATTGAGCTCTTACCATTCGATATAACTTACAAACCTCGGTGAGCTATAAAGTCACAAGTCTTGGCTGACTTTGTCGCTGAATGGACCGAAGCCGAACTCCCTAAAGAGTACGGCGCATACTCCAATTGGACTATGCACTTCGACGGCTCTAAAATGTTGGCCGGACTGGGGGCTGGCGTCGTATTGACGTCCCCAACCGGGGACATAGTCCAATACGTACTTCAAATAATGTACACGGACTCCAACAACGCAGCCGAATACGAGGCCCTTTTACATGGTCTCCGGATGGCAATCTCCATGGGCATTCAACGCCTAGAGGTGCGCGGGGATTCAAACCTTGCAATGTCCCAAATAAATGGAGACTTTGACGCCAAGGATCCGAAAATGGCAGCATATCGCAACGCTATCCTAAAAATGTCAGCTCGGTTTGAAGGACTTGAATTCCATCACGTAGCCCGAGATAATAACAAAGCAGCCGACGTACTGGCATGCATCGGCGCAAAACGTGATGCTGTCCCTCCAAACATCTTCCTGGAACGGCTCTTCAAGCCATCCGTACTATGGGAAGAGGAGTCCGGAAATGACAAACCAAAAAAAACCGCGCCAACCGGGATTCACCCGATGACACAACACCTTACGCCCACGAAATAATGGCAGTAATCGCCCCGTGGACAGAACCATTCCTAGCCTACTTGCTTAGGCAGGAACTTCCCGAAAACCAAAATGAGGCCCGCTGCATAGTCCGACGATCTAAAGCCTACAAGGTCCATGAGGGAGAAATTTATAACAAAAGCACAACCGGAGTCCTCCAAAGGTGTATCTCCGAAGAGGAAGGGCGAAACCTCCTGGGTGAAATTCATGCTGGACTAGGCGGACACCACGCAGCAGCTCGGGCCCTTGTAGGAAAGGCATTCCATACAGGATTTTATGGGCCGACGGCCCAGGCAGATGCTCAGGACTTAGTCCAAAGATGCATTGGTTGTCAGCTCTTTGCTAATCAGAGCCATATGCCACCCACCGCCCTCAAAACTATACCCATTACCTGGCCGTTCGCGGTCTGGGGGCTTGACATGGTTGGACCCCTTAAAGGGGGAACCCACAAGCAAAGGTACCTATTGGTTATGGTGGACAAATTCACCAAATGGATAGAGGCCAAACCAGTCAAAACGGCAGAGTTCGGACCAGTGATAGACTTTATATCCGGGGTAGTACACCGTTATGGTGTCCCCCACAGCATCATCACCGATAACGGCACGAACTTTACGGCTGACGAGGTTAAGTCATGGTGCAAAAACATGGGCATTAAGCTCGATTACGCTTCAGTCTATCATCCTCAAACCAACGGTCAAGTGGAACGAGCAAATGGTCTAATAATGAGCGGCATTAAACCCAGACTAGTGCGGTCCCTTACGAAATCTGACACGCACTGGGTAGAGGAGCTCGACTCCGTGCTCTGGGGGCTGCGGACAACGCCCAACCGTACTACCGGATTCACACCATTTTTTATGGTATACGGTGCAGAGGCAGTTTTGCCCTGCGATATTTTTCATGACTCACCTCGAGTACGCATGTATGAAGAAAGAGAAGCCGAGTTGGATCGGCAGGACAGTTTGGACGCATTGGAGGAAGAACGCGATGTCGCCAAGGCTCGTTCCGCATTCTATCAGCAGCAGGCTCGAAGATATCAAAGCAGAGAAGTACGGGCCAAGACTTACAACGTTGGCGAACTAGTTCTACGCCTGCCGGACAAGAAAAAGGACAAGCTCAAGCCCAAATGGGAGGGCCCCTTCATTATCGATCAAGTCCTGACCGGCGGAGCGTACCGTCTACAAATGCATCGGACAACCGACTCGAGCCGAACCCATGGAACGCAGCCCGCCTCTAAAGATTCTATGCCTAGCGCTGGACTAAGAGTTCATCCCCTTCCCCCGTCCAAATTTTTACACTTCAGCTGTCTTTTGTTTCTCTTTCTTCTCTTAACCTTTTTCCTAAAAAGCCCTTAAGGGCATACTTGCGCATTGTTTGCACATACTTGATGTGCCATCCGCACTCATTATACCTGGGGGCTTCTTTACCAGAAGCTTAATTATAAGGGCTTCATGCCCAGCACATGTGTCAAGCTTCCACATGTACCTTTTATTCACCATTATATGCATCGATATGACTTAAGTTTTGGCCAAGCTGGGTTGCCTGGCTCCTGTGCTTACCCCTACGTTCCCGATTGCTCGGCTAGGAGGTAAAGGTAGCACCTCTGCGATTGTTACTGCCGGGTCAGCCGGATGTGTACCTCAGACTTGGTGAAGCCGAAAGCTAGCGTTCTTAAGGGAATATTCGGTTGGTGACTTGAAAGATGATTTTTTACCTACTTATTTAACTGCCCCCAGATGTTTTTCTTCTTTTTTCACAGTTTGGACATGCACTTTAGGGCATGCCTCCCAGGGAAAGGAACCCTTAACGGAACTATTCTCCCTAGAAGATGTTTCTTACTAACCATGTAATATAACATAACTAGTTGGGCACTTGTCTGATAAAGCACTAATGACCCCTACACCTGGTCTCCATGCATACCCTGGTTGTTTCTTAACCGAGAAGGTATACGGACACATTCCGGACTCTAGGGTCCCGAGGTTGAAGCGAAAAGGTCGGCAAAGACAAAACGATCTACAATCCGGCTAGAAGGCATTTCACATGTCATTTTAAAATACATTGTCAAATCAAATGACTGTATTCCTCCTCAATCCCATCTAACAGGCTGTCTAATTTACAGTCCCGTTGGGAAAATTTCGCGGCCAACTCTACTTGGCCGTATACTAAAATCACAGGGATCTCCTTCCCATTGGGCCCCACAGGTCCGACCTCGGCCATGTGGTTGGGATCTGCCTTCTTGTACCGCGTCTTCACCATGGCCCAAGCCTCCCTGGCACCTTGGCGGCAGGCCGAAATCTTCCACAAACGGAAGCGCTGCCGCACTCCCTGAAGCTTCTCCGCAAGCTCCCCAAGGCCTTCGGGTAGGGAGAGGGCTGGCCATAAAGCCTGGACGACGCTGCTCATTGCCTGCCGAACTCGTTCGAGCAGCTGCAACAGTTCGGGAAGTTGATCACCCGTCGATACGGGCATCTCCTCCGCAAGGCGACCTGTGAGTATACCTACAAGACATATTTTGTCAATTGACTTCCTCGCCGAACTCTTCTTTTCAAAGGGGTTCGCTTAAGCACTTACTATAGATGCCGCGACGAAGCCGCTGATTCTCCTTAACGAAGCCAGACAGCTCGGCCCGAACACCTTTCAGCTCTTCCCCGAGCTGGGCGTGGGCATCCTGGAGCTTGTTCCTTTCTTGCTGCACTCTATTCAGCACCCTCTCGTCAGCCTTCAGCTGGCGCAGTAATTCTTGCCTGTCCGGATCTTGTCCGGCAGCACCTGCAATGTCATTATTAGACTTGCGCGCACGCCGCACAGCGCTTATATTTTTCAAAAAAAATGTGTTACCAGGAGGGGTCTCAGTGTTTCCTCCTGCGGCAGCAAGTGCGGCCTCAAGCTGGGTCTTGCACTCTTGCAGCTCCTGAGACAGTTGGGCATTCTTCTCAGGAAGATCCTGCATTTCAAATGATCCTTTAAGTCTCGGGGACTACTGGCATATATAAGCTATCAAATTCTCTTACCCGTATGTCTTTTATATATTGCTCCGTGGCTCTGGTAAAACCATCTTGAGCAGCACGGAGGTGCGCGTCCCCCGCGTTAAAGGCATTCAACGCATCAGGGGAGAAGCACGCGTCACGAAATACTATCCGGTGGCGCCTATGGTTCATGGCGCTCTCCACCTCAGACTTTGTGGCGGACAGTCTGTCGGCATCTTCCGTTGGAGGAGTGTCCGGCTCGCGCCTTGCGCTCACCTCCCCCTCCAGACCAGGTGCTGGAGCCCGGCTGGTAGACGTTGGATTGGCAACCTCCATGCCCACAGTTTGGTGGGTGCTTTTTCTCCTACAAAAGTCATGAGCACTCAAACGCTTCCTAGAGACGTTGCTCCGAATAATGAACTGTGAGCTATACCTTTGCGGCGACGTTTCAGTCCGCGCCGCGCTCCTTTTCCGCCTGCTGGTCCGGACTGGCCTTTGTTGGTCAGCCGCCGCGGGCTCGGCTTCCTGCCCCGGAGGCGCTTCCTGCAAAACACCATCGTATGCAAAGGTCAGAGATGAGCGAGGAAGAAACAATGGTGCCAGGACTTCGGTCACAAATCACCTGGGAAGCCGGATATAATCCGGGGTAGTCAGCCGTAATGGCGACTAAAGCATTATCCATGCTGAGCTGGTGGAACACCCCGTCGATTAGCTCCACCTTTATGTCCGGATCCTCTTCGGAGGCTGGATCCTGGGATCTCTCTGGATCCTCGGGTTGCGGAGCTGGACTTACCATGTCCTCCACGATCCGACGCATTTCCTGCGTTGAAGACATAATATAAGAAGCTTAGACTTTGAAAACATGGGTCGGGCTCTTAAGGTGTTCGCTTACCCAACGCCGAGAGTTATTCATCGAGAACCCGTTCAACGAGTTCGTCTGGAGAAAGTCCTCCTTCTCCCCCTTGTACAGGCCGGATAGGATCGTCACCAGATCCTCGGCCGAATCCGGTCCTTTGTGGCCATGACGGGTGGCGTCGTCTTCCCCGTTGAAATCCCACATGGGGTGGCCCCTGTATTGCAGTGGCTGCACCCCCCGCGTAATGCATGTTGCCATGACTCCGATCATGGTCAACCCGGAATGGGCCAGTAATCATATTCGGCCCATCAGATAATGGACGCTCTTGTCTTCCTCCAGTTGGGGGCTCCGCGGGCGCCAACTAAGGCGTTTCTTCAGAGGAGCAGTACTGAACTCCGGGAGGCCGACCGGGACAGGGTCCGGCAGCGGAGCGTCTTCTATTTAAAACCATTCCGAAGGCCAGTCTTCGGACGCCTTCTTAGGGGTTCCGGATGGATATCTGGTCCCGGCAATGCGCCATATTTCGGCGCCGCCCAATTGATATATAGACCCCTCGTGAGAACGGAGTACGAGGAAGAACAACCTCTTCCACAATGTAAAATGGGGCTCGATGCCCAGAAATAGCTCGCAAAGAGCTACAGATTTTTGCCTCTCTTATAGGCAGATTATTTGCACGGCTGGGGGGTGAAACGTAAAAGACACCCTGTCTTTTCGCATTCGTGCGACGCGTGGAGGAAGGCCATTATTGGGCGTGGAAGCCAAGAAGCACAACATTGATGAGGAAGCCGGACACTGTTCAGCAGGTACATGGAACTTAAAAGGAGAACCCGCCTTGCAACGCCGAAGACTATATACGCGCTGGACTTATCGTCATTGAAGCCTGGTTCGGGGGCTACTGAGGGAGTCCTGGACTAGGGGGTGTCCGGACAGCCGGACTATCATCGTCCGCCGGACTCCAAGACTACGAAGATACAAGATTGAAGACTCCGTCCCGTGTCCGGATGGGACTTTCCTTGGCGTGGAAGGCAAGCTTGGCGATACGGATATGTAGATCTCCTACCATTGTAACCGACTCTGTGTAACCCTAGCCCTCTCCGGTGTCTATATAAACCGGGGGGCTTTAGTCCGTAGGACATAACCTCCATTACAACAATCATACCATAGGCTAGCTTCTAGGGTTTAGCCTCCTTGATCTCGTGGTAGATCCACTCTTGTAATACACATCATCAATATTAATCGAGCAGGACGTAGGGTTTTACCTCCATCAAGAGGGCCCGAACCTGGGTAAAACATCGTGTCCCTTGTCTCCTGTTACCATCTGCTTAGACGCACAGTTCGGGACCCCCTACCCGAGATCCACCGGTTTTGACACTGACAGGGGCGAATCGTTTTTTTTGCTCGGACGCACTTCCTTGCATGCGAAGATGTAGCTGGTGGATCACAGCAGTCAGGGGGGCGAATTGTTCTTTTTTCCCGGACGCACTTCCTTGCGTGTGAAGATGTAGCTGGTGGGTCCCAGCAGTCAGGGGGGCGAATCATTTTTTTCGGACGCACTTCCTTGCGTGCGAAGAAGTAGTTGGTGGGTCCCAGCAGACAAGGGGAAACTTTTTTTCATGAAATACAGTGGCCCGTCCGGTGGGTCCCCGCTGTCAGGTGGAGCAATAATTATTTTGCGCGTAATAAGGAGGCACTTCCTTGCTGCGGCCGTGGACCTAGCTGTCAGCCTCTCCATGTACAGTCCACGTCCGATGGAAGCCATTCCTTCAGCATGTTGACCACGCCGCGCCGAGAGCACCAGGGCGGTGGACGACGGCGAGGCCTAGGAAGGGGACGATGCGGAGCCGGGGAAGACGCGGCAGTGGATGCCCACGCGTAGAGGAGTATGAGGGTTCACTCGTTCGGCTGCGGTGTGAGGCTGCCGTTGCCGCAGAATAACAGGGGGTGTGGGTGCGTAGAGGGATGGCCTGGCCAGCGGTGTGAGTAGTAGGGGGCGGTGAGGCCTCCGCGGCATCACAGCCGGCCACGGGCGGCAGGAGCAGGCGGCACGACCGGCGCTGCTTTAGGCGGCTGGAGCAAGAAGACCAGAGGTTGAAGAAGCAGTACGACCATTGGATGGACATCGTACGGTCACTTGAGCTAGAATCGTTCATATATTGACTAAAGTTGACAAAGGCCTCCGTCCCAGTCAACTTAGTAGGCCCACAAGTCAGCCTCCCACCAAGGTTGGTCCCAGCTAGCAGGGGTATTCATTTTTTGTGCGTAATAAGGAGGCACTTCCGGTGGGTCCGAGCTAACAGCGGGGGGAACGTTTTTTTCGCGAAATATGGTGGCCCGTCCTATGGGTCCCAGTAGTCAGGGGGAAACGTTTTTTTGCGAAATACTGGTGGCCCGTCCGGTGGGTCCGTGCTGTCAGGTGGAGGAATAATTATTTTCCGCATAATAAGGAGTCACTTCCTTGCGGCTGCCATGGACCCAGCTGTCAGCCTCTCCACGTACAGTACTCTTCCGATGGAAGTCGGTCGTTGACCACATTGACCACGCCGCGCCGAGAGCACCACGGCGGTGGACGACGGCGAGGCCTAGGAAGGGGACGACGCGGAGCCGGGGAAGACGCGGCAATGGAAGCCCGCACCGAGAGTAGTACGAGGGTTCACCGGTTCAGCTACGGTGTGAGGCTGTCGTTGCCGCAGAATAACAGGGGGTGTGGGTGAGTAGAGGGATGCCCTGGCCAGCGGTGGGAGTAGTAGGGGCACTGAGACCTGTGCAGCAGCACAGCCGGCCACGGGAGGCGGGAGCAGGCGGTCCCACCGGCGTTGCTTTGGCGGCTGGAGCAAGAAGATTTGAGATTGAAGAAACACGACGGCCGTTGTATTGACATCCAACGGTTACGTCTTCTAGAATCGTTTGTTGACGTAGTATATAATAACTAAAAAAATCTTGCATACGCGTCAACTAAATAGGCCCACAAGTCAGACCACTCCCTCTTTTTTTAATAACTTTTATATAGCTCATGGCAACTTCTTATGCAATTTATTGCAGTCTTTTTTTGGTTGGCCAGGGCCAATTTCGCAAATTTCTGTGGGTTCCAAACTTTTTTTAATACCGAAATGTCGAGCCAGATTTAAAGTACTTTGAAGATATATTTAAATTAGGTTAATGCCTAGTGAAATAGGAATCTGAAAATGTGAAGAAAATCAGAAATTATAAAGTAATTGCCAATTTGTCATCTGTTTTTATATTTACAACCCATTTCTTATTACTTTCAAGATTTACAGGCGTCTTGAAAGAGTTGCAGCCCATCAGGGCGTAGAAAAATAAGTAGGCCTGGATTGGGTATTCTTCAAAAAAATAAACTGGGCTCATTTTCACAAAGAAAAAATAGTTGGGCTGGTCACATGGTGAACATAAAGTATAAGCCTGGGCTAGACGGGCCACAACCCAGTTCAAACCCTGCTCCGTCTCAACAATACCAAACAAAAAAAAATACTGCTCGAGTAGCTACGTCCTAGGTGTCAGCCGATCTTGTGTTGTTCCCTTGTCTATTGACTATATACGCTCACAATGTCGTGGGTCCCAGATGTCAGGAAAACACTAGGAGGAAGCATTTTATTTTTCCATACGCTGACGTGGTGGGCCCCTATTGTCATCCTCTCCACGTAGTTCTGCCGATTCCGGTTATTTGTTGACCATGTTGACAATGCGAGAGGGTGGCGCCGCGGCGAGCGCACCAAAGCACGCGGAGGACGTCGGCGTTAACGATTTAGGAGACGGTGGGGCGGCGATGCTTGCACTGAGGCGCAGCCAGCCGTGGGAGGCGGAAGCAGGCGGCCCCGCCGGCGCTGGTTTGGTTTTGGCGGCTGGAGGAAGACAGGACTGAAGAAACATGACAGACTGTAAAAGCAGCAGGAGTACTTAACAACCTTAACTGAAACCAGCAGGGGCACTTAACAACCAAAGCTGAAAGCAGTATGAGTACTTATACAGGTTCAACCGTACAAAGCACGCCTCGAACAGTGCTACTTTGCCTAGAGTTAACCAAGGGCGAGGCCGCCAAGCCCCAGGACAAGTCCCAGGCACCACCCCGCGCATCCACAACCTTCTGAAAGCGGCTTCATCTCGCAACATGGTTAATAAATAGGATATTCGCTTTAGAACCATGGAAAAGCATGAACATAATCTTCTGTCCTATTCTCCAAGATGGACGGGCCTTCATTATTTGAGATCACCCATGAATAAGTATCTTTTCACCTCCAATGGGAATTGAGTAGGTCAACATAAACATCATGTTGTGACCAAGCGCCAGTCTGACCCGACCATGGTCAGACATCTGTATAGGAACAATAGAAGTTGGCAGTTCCTTTTCCAAGAAGATCATAGCTGTAAAACTGTGTATAAGCAATAGTTTATGAACAACATATATAACAGAAAACAGCTCGTACCATAAGTTTCTCGACACAGTTGGACCTGTTCAACGAGTGCAGCAGTGGCACACATATCCCACGTGGCCTTCCACCATTGAAACGCCCCACAAGGACCTTAAGACGATCAATAAAGTGTAGGAACTTGTGGATGTCGATCCAGTCAACTTCAGTGCCATTAGTAACAGCCGAGTTATTACAGAGTAACAAACGAGCAGACTTCTTAACTCTGAAAAACCTACACATGCCACCAATTATAAGAAAATATTAGTTAGAAGTAGCATCTTCGTGAGAGATTCGTTGCTACTTCTAAAGTTAAATTGTGATTAGTTAGACAGAATAGGTGGATTAAGAAGTAATCGAGGCAACAAGCAAGAACCAGATACAAAACTAACATGGATGAACAATTGGAACGACGCCGGGGTGGAAGATCACAGTGAAGATGAGAGCAGGTTCTGCTATTTCCATCAACATTCGTGCGCCAACTTTCAGTCTGTAACACTTGAGAAAGTTTATCCAAGTTCGGCCATAAAAAAGCAGCGATCTTCTTGGTTCATGAACCCAACTCGGAAGTAATATCCATGGCTTGTCTTCACTGTGACCATTAAACTAGTGTATTCAGTTATGGCAAGGCCGAGCATCTTGAGTACATGTGTTCTGGCAGAGCAAATAATACACTACAGGAAAAATAATATGAGAATACAGCATGTTCAAAAAAACCCCACCCTCCCTGATAGAGAAGAGGATTCTAGGAACATACTTTGCGCGTTTCAAAATGCTGTGTTAGGATGAGAAGGAACAAGTGTGGCGTCTTGCCGAGGGCGCAGAAATCTGTAGGTTACTCGCACTTTGGGCACTGCAACTGAAACACACTAGATTCAGTATGAAGAAAAATGCATCAACGGCAGCGGCTGCCATCCTAGGATTACCTGCGACCAAGGGACTTGGATTTATCGGGGATGGATGAAGAATTCGTACCTGGTTCTCCATGAGAAAACCCTATGCAATCGCCAAGCGGGGGTTTTCTCTGAACAAGAAGACGAGGGAGAAGGGGATTCAGGCCCAGTGAAATATTGCTGCTTCATCCATCCATCTTACTGCTAAAGCTGGAAAGGGGGGGTTGTGATTTGACGGCTCAATGGGCATTACTGTGGCGCTACGACCGGGGTGTGTCTACCGTGAAGTTGTGCACTCTAATTTGTGCATATGGCATGTGGACCCCATTGTCGGTTGCCCCACATATCAGCGAAAGGAAGCAGAAAGACAGGAGTAACTAGTTACACATAAATATATTTTTTGACAGAGAGATACTACCTCTGTAAAGAAATATACAAATCTTTTATATCACAGGCTCACCTTGCCGAGAAATATACTCCCTCTGCAATGCGCGGGCATTATGGGGGTTCAGCTTTTTTTATGGGGGTTCAGCTGAGAATATAATACTCAGATAGGCTCACGGTTCTGGACTTTGGGCCACAGGCTGACCCTGCATGTTTGGGGGCCCATGTGTTCTACCTCGGCGCTTTTCATATTGCAAGTGATCGGTACTGCACTGGTTTTAGATGTTGTCGCAAGGTGAATACATAAAATTGAATAAAGCACGGCAGCTGTTGGAATGAAATCGAACGATATAACATGTGATAAATAATACTGTCGTACTACTTATACACACAGGACACTTGTTTCACCACGCCAGATTATTACATCAAAATCTCTCGGAGGATAGATCAGTTCGGCAGTTGCGTGCTGCTACTGAAGAATTTCAAAGTTGATTTGGACCAACTCTCCTTGCCGAGAAAGTTTGATTTTGACATCATCCCCTGCCGCAAGATATGATTTAGATTTGAACCTTGACCATTGTCGGGGATATGCCCCGCGGCGTAAACCGGCCGGAAGGATAAATCGGCCGGACTTGGCAATTCACGGGCGACCTGCACAGACCAGGCAGTTTACAGCTCATTGGTAATCCGCCAGGCGGGCCAGAGGAGCAACAAGACCCGGTGGCCTGTCTGGCAGTTCATGAAGGCCGGTTCAACTATTGTGGGCCGGTTTAATAGGAAAGGTATGAGGAATATTTACCTTACAAGGAGTTAAGACCAGGACTTGTATCCGGTTTGTATTAGAGATAGACTAGTCCTAATCCTAATAGGACTCCACATGTAACCCGCCCCTTCAACATATATAAGGAGGGGCAGGGCTCTCCAAAGAGGGACAAGTTACAAGCGACAAGCAAGAAGCAATAATCTCTAGGACTAGACACAAAGAGGAGAGCCGGTTTACGGGGACTCCCTCGTGATGATAATGAGACCTAACCTCAAACAGCATGTAGGGTTTTTACCGGATGATGTTTCCCGGGTCCCGAAGCTGTCTAAATCCCTGTCTTGTGTTGCGTCTCTCGATTCCGCTCAACCCCTCTCAAGCTACCACATAGATGCGTTGGTCTCACGACTAAGTCCTTACCCTAGGACATCTGCCGTGACAAATCCACGACAGTTGGCGCCCACCGTGGGGCTCGCGCACGGTGGTGTTGAGTTCTTGAAGGGCGCTATCCCAGGGATCGAGAAGCTCCGCCCAGCTTATTGAAAAAGTTCCGACCGCCTTGACGAAAGGTTCCGCCTAAATCGCCAAAAAGGTTCCGACCGCCTCGACGAAAGGTTCCGTCTAAATCGGCGAAAAGTTCCGATTGCCTCGACGAAAAGTTCCGTCTGAATCGGCGAAAGGTTCCGACCGCCTCGACGAAAGGTTCCATCTGAATCACCAAAGAGTTCCGATTGCCTCGACAAAAAGTTCGGTCCGAATCGCCGAAGGGTTCCAACCGAATCGCCGAAAGGTTCTGTCCGAGTCGTCAAAGAGTTCCGATTTAGGCTACAGAAAAGTTCCGGATTATTAAATACCTCCGGATTAGCAAAAAGTACCAGCTGGATTATCAAGAGGTTTCGGTTCAAAGGTTCCGGATTATTAAAAGTTCCGCCCGGATTATCAAGAGCTTCCGATTCAAAGGTTCCGGATTATCAATAGGTTCCGGTTAAAAGGTTCCGGATTATTAAGAGGTTCCGATTCAAAGGTTCCGGATTATCAAGAGGTTCCGGTTCAAAGGTTCTGGATTATCAAGAGGTTCCGGTTCAAAGGTTCCGGATTATCAAAAGTTCCGGCCAGATTATCAAGAGGTTCCGGTTCAAGAGTTCTGGATTATCAAATGTTTCGGCCGGATTATCAAGAAGTTCTGGTTCCAGAAATTCCAGCTCAAAAAGTACCGGCCGGGTTATATGGAGAGCTCAGGCACTAGAAGACATAGAACCAATCAACTCTTTTGTCAAAAACAAAAGCAGCACTATGCATTATCCAGCGCCAGCATCCGGCAAATATACCAGGTGCTATCCTTTCTATGTATTTTACAAGTACATGTTAATTCATCCGACAACAATTACTCTGGCCTGTAATATTTTTACGCAGGGCAACTACTAAAAGAAAAAAAGGGTGGTGTTATACCACGGATGCACGTTCGGCTGTATCGCGTGGCTTCACGGACAGGGTGTTGCGGTCCGGTTTGCGTCACCGTACCGGCTGACTCGCCCGTCCGCACCACCTTACAACGCCATGGATGACTCGCCCGTCCGCCCCCGCGGCCGGTTCACACGCCGGCTTACAACGTCAAGGACAAATTGCTCGGCCGCACCGGCTTACAACGCCGGGCCGACTCATCTGTCTGCTCCTACAGTTAACTCGGCCGTGACTAAATTTAGCATCACTCTGGTGATCATGGCAGATAATTTCCGGCCTGGCACATCAGGTGATATCCATCTAAAAATATATTTTATTAACACATATTATTTTTGTCAAAGAACAGTTTACCTTTGCCTTGGTCTGCAATATTGTTTATGCAGGACAATTGTTCACTGTAAAAGCTATGGCTATGTCATGGATGTATAAACTCGCGCCACCATTATGAATGCGCTAGTATCTTACCATGCCATCAAGCTCGATGAATATATATGCAAACCGCCAGACCGATTTACATCAATATGACGTGGCTAATTCGTCCGTCCACGCCGGTTTACAACGCCGCGGCCGACTCATCTGTCTGTGCCGCCTCTAATACGGCAGACGTATTTACCATCCATCTCTCGCGATCCGGTCTACATCAACACAGCGGGCCGCACCTGTCTACATGATCTGTTTAATGAGTATGAGCAAGACACAGCTTGGGTAGCCCGATTTTCTTTCAATAAAATGGAGGGAAATTATCATATACTATCAACTACCGTTTGCACTGGGTGGCTCAATGGGCAGGCACACAAGTCGCCGCCACTACAGTTTGGTTAACTTGAAATCGCCAGTTGGAAGGAACCATTGGCCGAGTTGCTGACACGGCTCATACGGGATCATTTATAACCCACCGCAGTCACCTCAACTTTCTGTGGATTCACATCATGCTATCAACACCAATGATATACAAGTTATGCCGGTTTATATGATGGTCAAATATGGAGAATCTCAAGCCAACTCTTCAAGTCAGCTTGAGACTCGGGGGCTATGATGATATGACGCAACAAGTCTTGCCAGTTTCAGCAAATTTAAGAACCCCAGGACGATGAAGGGAAATATAACATGGTCCCGGAGGCTACTGTTATTTGAAGGCCGTCAGAAAATTTCCGGCTTAGAAAGTATGTGACAGTTACAAAATCCCGGCTCAAAGAAGAAGATCCGGGTCATCAGAAAGGATTCTGGTTTAATATCCGGCTCAAGGGAAGTCAGTCTCATTGAAGCTCTCAAATATCTGGTTTACAATCCGGTTCAAGGGAAATCTGTTCTCCCACAAAGCTCTGAAGCGCCCAAATCCGGTTTAACAATGTCCGGTTCAAAAAGGAATTAACTTCTCGCAGGTTCGAGTTTAAAGACCGTCAGAAAGTTTCCGGCTGAAAACGAAGATTCCGGTTTAAAATCCGGATCAGGAGAAAGATGACTCCCACAAAGCTTTGAAGCTCTCCATATCCGGTTCAAGATCCCGGTTCAAGAAGAATTTATCTCTTGCAAAAAAGTTAAAAATTACCGAAGAGGACCTGCTGCCATGATGCGCGGTTCAAACATGGATATCCTGCCTTATTGGCCTAACATATTGATCACATGGGGGCTTCTGCTTCATAAAGAGAGGTCTCTGTTCTTTTTTACATCATGCGTGGTTACACGGAGGTTCTGTCTTAAAGCGGCCTCCGGTTTACCCCTTGAAATTTGCTTTTTATATCACTTGGGGCCTTGGTCGTGTCCGAACCAACGCGACACCTCTTGATAGGCGACAGCCACCAGATCACTTGGGGACATGGTCAAGTCTGAACCAGTCACGCCTCTTGATCGGCCTAAGGACACAAGATCACTTGGGGGCTTGGTCGAACCCGAACCATTGCCACGCCTCTTGATTTGGCATATATGCCACGAATCATTTGGGGACCTGGCTGACTTGAACCATTGTCACACCTATTGAGGGCTTGGTCCTGTCCGACCACGGTAACACCATCTGATCAACTCAGTATAGCATGTCTTTTGCAAATGGTTTTATCATTGCCTTTGCTTGAAATTTTCTTTAATAAATATTCCTTCTTTGTTGCGTTCTTAAACCGACAAAATTCGCAGACTGGTTCGACTGTCAATTGACGGAACACGGTCAATCTTTAATCCGGAGACTATTTGCCCGGTTTGATTTTTTGATTTTATGTTACCATCTTATTATGGAGTAAACCGGTGTTCATTAACCTGGTTTGACTTTCAATTACAAGTTGTCAGTACATGATCAAATCATAATCCGGGACTATCAGCCCAGTCTGGTTTCGACTATAAGTCGCCAGTATTATATATGGTTAATCCGGTGTTTATCACAACCCGGTACGGTTTTATCATAAACCGTCACAGTATGAAAGGAGTTATCATTACTCAAGATTGGGGTTATCACCCTTACTACAAAAAGTTGGTAAACCAACGATGTGATTCAATGTCACAGGTATGATATATTTCATATTTAATTATTCTTAAGTGCGGCCTTGGTAAACCGCCAGGACACTTTAAACTTGTTGTATGCAGAAACAGGTTGAATAAAGCATCATGATAAATTATCCGGTGTTTATTAAACCGGCCTGGCTTTAAGACGATAAGTCGCCAGTATATGATGAGAAATTATCCGGTGTTTGTTAAACCAGCCTGGCTTTGGACTATACGTCGCCAGTATATATTTGGATTGTGCCATTGGAATCATGCGCTTATAAATGATTGGGTTATATTATTCAAATAGCCAAAATTGGCTGAATTTTCATTATGACATTTGATGAATAAGGTTTTCATACCGGATTATATTATCTTGAATAGCCAACATGGCTGGATTTTTATTATGGTTATTAATATTATGATTGAGGTTTTCAAAGTCGCTTTAGCGCACTGGATATTATTTTATCAATGAATATGATTTATTCTGCAATGGAAGGAATAGTCCCGAGTTGCTGCAGGCTTACAACCCGGCACTTGGGGGCTACATTATTCAAATTGAGGTTATATGCAAGTCTCATGTCGCTGCAAGCATGCACCATGATACTTGGGGGCTGCCAATTGCTCCTGTCAACAATTCAAGGTACAAAACTTTTTATCCATTATATTGAAGGGTACATTGCTCAGTTGGTAAAGCACAAGGCTCTTAACCTTGTGGACGTGGATTCAAGTCCCATGATGGGGGTTACATCATATGATGTTATTTTTATAGATGCATATGTCAAGTCCCAGATCAATATTATCTTACTGAGCCGGCCCTTGGGGGCTACACCATTGCTGTTCAAAGTTTACATGATTATATTTACAAAGTCCCTACTCATTATTGCATAATGACCCGGCCCTTGGGGGCTACACTGGTTGAAGTTTTTATGAGTATCAGGAAATTACAAGTCCCAGGTTGCCGCAAGCATAACAACCCGGCACTTGGGGGCTACATAATATGGAGTATTCAGTTTTTGCTAGTGACTGGGATGAACAACATGGATTTCTTCGATAGTGATAGTATTTATATTGAAGCAAGTCTTAAGCCATCACTTTTTTCTACTCAAGACTTGGGGGCTACAGGTATTATATTATTATCCAGGAAATATTTTCAAATTCTCTGTTTGAGCAAACTAGATTGACCCGGCGTCACCAATCATTATGACCCTGTGGCTGCAACCCGGTGTCATCAATAATCATAAACCGGTGTTGGCAACAATCATGAACCGGTGTCTACAACAATCATGACCTGGAATTATCAGTTTTTATAACCCGACAATTCTTGGCAATAATAAACCGGCAAGTTCTGCATCTTCAAGCCGGCTGAATATCAGATGAGTATTTCAAAACCAATATTTCTTAAACCGGCGCTTTGGAAGCCGATTCAAGTGGATTATTCTTCACAATGTTTTTCTATGAGAAACCAACGACAGCAATTTGAGTATGAAGCTGGTTATTGACCTGGATTTTCTAGAAGGAGGAAATAACAAGGACTTAAGGATGATCAGTGTCGGTCCACAAGAATTCTTAACCCAGAGCACAACCTGTCAGAATTGTTCTGGTGTTTATTTTGCAGCATAAGTTTACCATGGATAAATCCAAGCTAAACTTGGGGGCTAATGTCGGGGATATGCCCTGCGGCGTAAACCGGCCGGAAGGATAAACCGGCCGGACTTGGCAATTCACCGGCGACCTGCACAGACCAGACGATTTACAGCTCATTGGTAATCCGGCAGGCGGGCCAGAGGAGTAACAAGACCCGGTGGCCTGTCTGGCGGTTCATGAAGGCCGGTTCAACTATTGTGGGCCGGTTTAAGAGGAAAGGCATGAGGAATATTTACCTTACAAGGAGTTAAGACCAGGACTTGTATCCAGTTTGTATTAGAGATAGACTAGTGCTAATCCTAATAGGACTCCACATGTAACCCGCCCCTTCAACATATATAAGGAGGGGCAGGGTCTCCAAAGATGGACAAGTTACAAGCGACAAGCAAGAAGCAATAATCTCTAGGACTAGACACAAAGAGGAGAGCCGGTTTACGGCGACTCCCTCGTGATGATAATGAGACCTAGCCTCAAACAGCATGTAGGGTTTTTACCGGATGATGTTTCCCGGGGCCCGAAGCTGTCTAAATCCCTGTCTTGTGTTGCGTCTCTCGATTCCGCTCAACCCCTCTCAAGCTACCACATAGATGTGTTGGCCTCGCGACTAAGTCCTTACCCTAGGACATCTGTCGTGACATATCCACGACAACCATCCTTTAGCATCAATCATCATGCAACCATCCTTTGTACTTACGGTATATTGAGCAGGTTCATTCACACCAAGGCTGCGCATGGTAAGAGAAACTTGGCCGCGGTCGCCCGGATTGTTGAACGACTCCCTCGTTGCTCTAGGAATTCTCTGTTTGCAAACAAGAAGACATACCCAAACAGTTAGATCAACACAGTGAATCATGTGAAACAACATGGAAAGAAAAAAGTACGAAGCACTTGGGCGGCCAATGCTTACCAAGAAGGTGGACATGTCGGTTTTTGTAAGGACTTTGATATATGAAGTTCGAACTGCAGCCCAGTCTGTTGCCGGTGCAACTGCACGGGCCGGGCCAGATGCAAGTGCAAGTGTTGGTGCAGGTGCCGAAGCTGTTGCTCCTGCCGGAGATGGTGCTCCTTGTAGAGCTGGTGCCGGTGTCGATGCCCGATCCTCCGATAGATTAGACTGATCCGTTGACGCGTTCAGTGCCCAATCCTCAGCTGGATCAGACTGAGCTGCTGCCGCTATCAGTGCGAGAGCAACTGCCAGTGCTCGATCTGTGCGAGATAGCGGCGATCGTGTCTGGTCTGCTATGATCAGCTTTCTAACTTGACTAGGATCCGTGACCATGATCGAGTATGTTTCTTCATTTCTTTTAAACGTGAGAAGGACTAATTGTGGCATTTTTGTTAAACCAAACTGCAGTTCATCATAGGGATTCAGCTTGTACTAAGACAACAGACTGATCCAATTTTTTCCAGTAATATAAGTGATGGACAGTGCCTTCGTTACTGACACGACATAAGAAGTGAAACTTGGAAAAATAGCCATTGTAGAGCAAACCAAACGGTTTATTCTGTGATGAATGTCACATGGCAAAACCTGCATCATAAAATTGTAGGAAAAGAAAGAAAACATGACATTAAATCAATAAGATTTAGACAGTAAATCAATAAGATTTACTTGATGTGACACGAGTGAATCCTTACCAGGAAATCACTATGTTGAAGTACTAAACAGAAGATTGATCGTCCAACTACTTGTGGCATGCAGGGGCCCCGCCTTCTCCCACAAGCAGGACAGTCCAAAGGTCGTGACAAATCGTATGGACCGAACATCCATGGGACTGGAAATCCTGGTGGGTGCGATAAACCCTGCAATGCATACAGATATTGGAATGTAACCATAATGGATAAACCGTCGTCACAAAAAATATGATCTGGATACTTTAAAATGCACAGACTGAATTGAATGGATAGACATTAACATAGACTGTTCTCAGGACTGACAACACACCAAAAGTGGCAGTACTAATAAACAATACAGGGTTCACAAACACAAATCAAGTACTGAACAATAGTACATACTACAGACAAGCAAAGTTGCACTAACTAAACTCTGCAGACTATTTCTCGCCATCGACCTACGGGATGAACCCCGCATAACTGACTAGGCTATGGACTTCGTGCGAGATGTCTACATGCACCATCACCATCTTGTCAACCTTGGAGAACCTAACAGAGTGGTCTTTCCACTCATAAACATGATGATGAAGACAGGCCGCATCAGATTTGTTGGGAAGCTTTACAAGAACCACACCCTTCGTAATCGAAGGAACAGCCAGGAAATTGTTGTGGTCAAGTACAGCCTCGAGAACACGCCTGACAACAATACTACATGAAAACACTAGTTCAGGACACGTGGCGACAAGGACACAGCAGCTGGATAGATCAACAGTAGAACTTCATCTCCACCGCAGACCTGGTTCTAATTCAAACAGAAACCATATCTTATTAGTACCTCTGTTCACAAATATAAGATGATTTTCGATATTATTCTCCATATATGACTACATATACGCACAGAAATGAGTGAACAAAGACAGTAGAACATGTCTTCAAAGGCATGAGAGCAGAGGAATTACATGCAATATCCATAACACAAGTTATTGAGGCAAATATACCCTCTTAAAAGGTAGCATTGATGTTCATAAAGTACTCCCTCCGTCCCAAAATTCTTCTCTTAGATTTGTCGAGATACGGATGTATCAAGTCACATTTTAGTATTAGATACTCCCTCCGTTTCTTTTTAGTCTGCATATAAGATATGGTCAAAGTCAAACTTTGTTAACTTTGACTAAATTTATAGAGAAAAATATCAAGATTCATAATATGAAATATATATTGTTAGATGCGTAATGAAATTAATTTTCATACCCTATAGGTTTAGTACTGTAGATGTTAATATTTTTTTCAATAAAGTTGGTCAAATTTTACAAAGTTTGACTTTGACCAAATCTTATATGCAGACTAAAAAGAAACAGAGGGAGTACATCCGTATCTAGAAAAATCTAAGACAAGAAATTTGGGACAGAGGGAGTAGTTGAAAGTAATCTATAAGAAATCAGTGTCAACCTCTCGCATGTTTTGGTCAAAAGAGGAATTTAGAACCGTCATTTGGCACACTAAAATCACATGCAAGATCACCCAGAAAGTTGTACTACCAGTACTAGTACTGCGTGTTAGATGAAAAAACACAATCAAGATCGAGAAAAAGATCGTCAACAAGAGACATTATCTGGACTTGCTTAATGAGGGATCCTGGAGAGGGGGGCTTGGACATGGCGATGGATTTGAGCTTGTCTGCGGTAGTCTCGGCGGGGTGCTTGCGCTTCTTCGTACCATGAGCCTCGACGGTTTTGGCCAGAGCCATATACATCACGTCGGCCGGTGCTCCGGCGTCCATCCAAGAGAGGAAGCTGAGAGAGAAGAGTGAAAGGAGGAACGAGATGAGGGAGAAGCAAAGTGAGTGGGGGTTTTCTTCAAGAGAGGAAGCTGAGAGAGAAGAGTGAAATGATGTTTGCTTCGTCCGTCCAACTTACTGCTGGAAAGCAGGGGTTTTTGTGATTTGACGTCTCATTGGGCATTACTGCGGCGGTTCGATCGGGGTAGTCTACCGTCACTCTACTACGGAGTAATTTAGTGCATGGCTGGTGAACCCAGGTGCTGGCTGTCCCACACGTCGGCGAAAGTGAGTAATTTAGTGCATGGCTGGAGGAGGATCCGCACGGTAGAGCGTGTCCACTATTTTTCATTCTGACGAAAAAAATGATTACATGAAGCGTTTCCACTCTTACGACGCAGCCACTTGAACATACACAGTGCTCCTACTACTAGGCATGTGCAGTGGTTCATACGTCAGTACTACACAATCTTGTTGCTAGTGTAGTAAGATATGACGATAACAAATGATGTTGTGCGCATGTCAACTACTCCTATATGTAACATAGTACCTCTTTTTCGACTATCTGGTCGAGAATGAACGGTGAGATCAACGTTAACAGAACTAGGTCCACAGCGCACGGAGAGTACGGTGCTACAGTACTCCACGAAACATGAACCATATGAAGCACATCCTATAGTGTTAGACAGGGTGTATGAAGGATGCACGGGATGGGAGCAAAAGTTCCCTTCTCGACCCACTTTTGGGTGTTTAGCAGAGTGCATGAAGGGTGCATTAGTCCACACTAGTAGGTTGACAAAAATAGACGAAGAGGAAACAACTATATTGAGATGAGAATGCAACCAAACACACCCACACGCTTTGTGCTACAGTGACTGATCTGCATCGTCTGAGTTTGATGCAACGGTCATGTTGCACCGAGACATGGACATGCCCATGCAGAGGGCGCCTAAACACCACCAAAGTCCCTCTGCTTCTCGAGGTGCACGAGTTGGTGATGCAGGGTGCAATCGACCGCAGAGCCCACTCCCGGTCGACGGGGGCCAGCTCGTCAAAGACGGCGTCCAATGGCACGAATGGATTCCGGTGACGGAGCCCTGAAAGGATTAGCCCGGCAACAGCGACGGCTGCCTGCAACCCCTCCTTGTCCAGCTCAGCCCCCACCATCGCACGGAGACGGCTCAGCTCCTCGGAGATATAGGTGAAGAAGGAGACCAGGTCAGGAAGTCGCATCTCGTTGAAGTCGACCGGGTGGTCGAACGGGTTTAGCCCGACGGCCGGCATCATTGCGCTGGCACGACGGTAAGCATCGCGCAGCCGCAACACGTGCGTGGCAACTTGGTTCACCAAGTGGCTGAGGCGATCCTGGACCTCGTCACAATCGGCCCGCTCGCGCTCCAGCCAGCAACCCTGACGGCCTATCATATCTCCCGCTTTCTGCAGCAACGCCGCCGACGCCTCGAGCATCTTTGTGGTGGACGCCTGCCGCTTTTGAAGCACCATGAACTTCCGCACATAACGGAGGAGCATGGCACTCCTCTCCTCCTTGAGCTCACAGAGCTCCACGTCCTTGGCCCTGAGCTCCGCATCCTTGGCATGGAGCTCCTGTGTCAGGCGCCTCAGCTTGGACTCCGTGATCTGCTGCGCCGCCATGGCACTAGGTAGAAGCAATGGGGATAGGAAGCAAAGGGGGCGAAACGGCTGAAAGGCAATGCAATCTACGGGAATGCGGAGGGAGCCAGCTGAGGAGCGGGAAATCTTTTGGTTTTCACCATGGCAAAACACCAGTCGACGACTTCTCACATCAGGGAGCAGTGGGTTTTTACAGGCGGAGTCATCGTGACTAATTGCTGCCGAGCCTGCTCCCGTCAATCAAAAAATTAAAAATCTTGTCGCGCCTGCTCCTGTCAATCAAAAAATTAAAAATCCTGCCGCACCCAAACACCAGAGCAACGCCGCGGTGGATATTTAAATTTACCAGCCGGCAAGTAGATAAAAAAAGGGGTGAAAAAACAAATGTGGCGGCAGCCTAGCTAATCGGTCGAACTAGCCCAACTAGCTAGCCACCATGCTTCACTGATGTACTCGGCGGGAAAGGTGGTCTTTCGTGATTTGACGACTCATTTACTTGCTTTGGCGTTACGACCAAGGAGGACCCAGAAAACGCACGGTAGGGCATCCCACGTCAGGAAGAATATATGCGTGCACCACCTGGGAGGACCCCGAAACTGCGCAGTAGGGTGTGCCATGTCTCGGCACGGAGGAAAAATGTGCGTGTAAAAATATAGTATATCAGACGTAGTACCTATGGTTCGACCTTGGGACCCAGCCAGTCGGTCGAAAACACCCCTCTAGCCACATAGCTTCATCATGCAAACGTGCCACGATTAGCTCCGTCTCGACCAGCCACAACGTCTCTAGTTCTAGGTGATTCTTCTATTTTCCAAGCTTTTTTTAGTTGTAATAACACCACGGCAAGCTAGCGCCGCTCTTCGTGTGTGCCCGTGCAAAGGTTAGACGATGGAGAGAAGAGAGATTGAGATCGCAAACCTGGGACCCACCAGTAAGTGAGACAACGGTCATGCACGTGTTGACGAGGCACTCCCTCTACTCTACTCAACGCATGTACTGTATAAAATCAAGTAATGGGACAAAGCCAACAACCGTTCGTTTTTTCAGGCTATCGACTTACGCTTTGTACTCCAGGTTGCCAGCTCGAATCTCGTCTTTCAGATTTGTTAGTTTTAGGTCCAAATTTGATTAATGACAAGTGGGACCCCCATGTGTTGTTCTGATATTTCAGTGTAGGATGGTTTTTTTGAACAAACACTTTGCGCAGTTAGACAAGTAACGGCATGAGTTACACATATTTTGCAAGTTTACGAACAAAAATAACAGGGGCATAGAATATCACATCCACCCCGCAGCTTAGATACTATGGTGATACGAGTTTTTACACCGTTGGAAGTGAGATCCAATGGCTTGGGAGTAGTCTTTGTAATTATGCGCAATTTCCAAACTCTCCAAAGGTTTTTTTTCAAATAAAACATTCAGGCCTCGTGTGTGCCGCTGCATCTTCGATCCAACGGCACCCCGGTGCTCATATTAGGTGCTCCCCGTAGCTTAATTACCCGCTACGGTGATATGAGCATCTAGGTCGTATGATCAGTGATCAGATGGAACATGCATAGTACTTGTACTTTCTGTGCATTTCCCAAACTCTATCAGCCGTATATTGCAAAAAGATTCAAACCTTCTACTGTGGGCCGTTAGATCTCAGTGAACTCGTATCACCATAGAATCTACGGTGCGGGAGCACCTCATACTCTCCCGTGCGAGAAAACATAAGGTGCTATCACAGCTTGGATGCTACGGCGATACGAGCTTGGAGGTCGTTTGATCTGAGATCCAATGGCATCTGAGCAGTCTTTGTGCTTGTAAGCAGTGGCCGAACTCTTTGGGGGCTTTTCGACAAAAAACCATTCGAACCACCGAGGAGGTGTTGGGTCACAAATCCAACGCCTCCGAAGATCTTGTATCACCAAAGCACCTAAGGTGTGCTAGCACATGATATTCTTACGTACAGGAGAATATGATGTCCTCCTTCATCTTAGATGCTATGGTGGTACGAGCTTCGAGGTCATTGGATATGGGATCAAAGGGCATCTAAGTAGGTTTTGTCCAAATTGTGTGCAATTCTCAAACTCATCAAGGTTTCCTGCAAAAAAATTAAGACACATCGTGTGAGCTGCTATATCTCAGATCTACAAGCTCCAAGCAACTCGTATCGGCATATAGCATCTAAGGTATGGGGGCACATGATATGCTCCCGGGGAGGAGGGGTGGGGGGTGCACAACCAATCGGTGGTTGGGAGGGTGGGGACAAATATAATCTAAACAACCCTAAACAGAGCTCCACAATTTTATCTAACCTCGAGGGGTTGAACCCGACAATCATAGCTCTGCCTAAACACAACATTTGCATGTACTGTAGTACTAGACTTGATATTCATGTTTCAGTTTCATGTTCATTTTAAATATTGAACTGAGGACCATGGATGTCTTACATTTTACTCCCTTCGTTCCTAAATATTAGTATTTTTAGAGGCTTCAAATGGACTGGCACATACGGATGTATATAGACATATTTTAGAGTCTAGATTCACTCATTTTGCTCCGTATGTCACTTGTTGAACTCTCTAAAAGACTAATATTCAGGAATAGAAGGAGTATTTTTGAATTCGTGTCATACATGCATGGTTTGGAAAAATAGATGCACTATACTTATTGGATTGTTGTTGTGTTCGTGCGTGTGTGTCTCTCTCTCATTGTGTGTGTGTGTGTGGTCATATGCTTGATACATACAAAGTTTTCTCACCTCCATATTGTTCATCCTTTAAATTTGAATTTGCATTGGAAAACTTACTAGGGATACCATGAAATGTGAAATCCACGTTGAGATCACTATATCACAAACTCACTCTAACTCAACAACTCATCATAAATCAATTACCACGTTGAGATTTGTATTTGCAAGGAAAATACGGGTATTGTAATACACATAGATTCGTTCAGCAATTTAAAAGGTTCCTTTCGTATTCTTGAATGGTAGGACCCAACGGCGTACCAGCCAGACCTTGGCTCGTGTTGATCCTAAAAAAAGGGCTCGTGTCCTTCGGTGGCATGCGTGGTACGCACATTAGGCAACCCCAACCAGTCGAGCCTCAGCGTTTCAAGTCGAAATATCTGGCGGCCAGAATTCCAGCCCTAGGAAATTCCCCTCATGTCCCCGGTCCATAATGACTACCGATGAACAACGGAAGGATGCTTTAGTAACTAGGCAACGTTACCTACCATGCCGAGCACGGTTCAATTCCCTTGGTCGCTGCTTGACAAGGTCACCCATCAACTGCATTGCCTAGTACTACTACTACTACTACACCAGGATGAGCACAGAATTGAGCCTGTTTGTTCGTGCCTAGTACTTGAGTTAATATATCAGGCAATGCACTGGTACGGAGGGATTATCCTTTTACTCCCACCTTTCCGGTTTATAGGGCTTATCTCAAAATTTTAGTTTTCCCATTTTATAAGTCTCAATTTGGTTGTTCCCCATCACATGTTCAGATTTCAAGGTGTAATAAATCATTACATGCAAGTATTAAGAGAAAATTGACCAATGCATTTACTTTATGCATGCATGCATTGCAATTAATGCATTCGTAAACACAATTTTTGAGGAAAAGAAGCGCATTAATTGAGTGGTTTTGCAAACTACAACAATTGTCCCACCACTCACCATCTACCTTGGTTGGTGAGATTTTTGAATTGAGCCCTATAAACCGGAAAGGAGGTTTAACTAAGCAAAATGTTTGACCAAATCCTTTATTAAGAGATACAACAGGACAGATGTGCGGCTTGAAAATTTATTGCATGATGCAGGTTATGATATTGTTTTGAATCCTGGATCTTAAATTTTAGAAAATCCAAAATTGAGCATAAATTCTTGAAACTGAGCATGGTCACGTGATATGGCACAAATATTACTTCGTAAGTTTTTTCTTCAATTCGAGACAAGCTGCTTATGACAAGTTGCACAAATGAAGAGCCAAGGTATTTTGGAACAAAGACCTATCACCTTAAGGCGAACGCTTTCACTATTGAAACCGTGGGCATTTACGTGCCGCCACTAGTCCCCTCTTCTCATCGGCAGGTGTCGTCCCAGCAAGCGTGTGAGTCGACGGGAGGCGTGCGAGCAGACCACTGCACCGGCTGTCAGGGAGGCGTGCGAGCAGACCGTTGTGCAGACTCACCGGGAGGCGAGCCCTTTGACCAGGCTCCGCCACCCATTGTCGTCCCAACTGCTCCCAGTTTTAATGTCGCCTGCGCCGCAGTTTAAAATAAACCCCGCACTACCCGGTAACGCTACAATCCTCTCTCTTCCTCTCCGATTCTCCTGTCGTCTACCTCCAAGTAGCCTGACCTAAACGTACGCCATGCCGCATCATGATGGTCTGCCCTTAGTGTTCCAGTTTCATGAGGAAGACACCCAGCCGGAGTCTCAAAAACATAAGGCGCTTTGGGACGAGCTTGAACTGGCCTTGCGGGAAGACGCCGCGCCTGTCCCCGCTCCCGTTCCGGCTCCCGTCGCCCCGACTGCGCTAGCGCCCATCCCCGTGGCATTGATGGGCTGGGAGCCGCACATTATCGCCGAGCTTGATGCCACGGGGTTCCACGAGGTCCCCGCTGACTTTCACGCGCCCGTGCACCTGCCAGTGCATGCGCCTGCGTGTGCATTGACGCGCACGACCATGCCGGTGCTCGTGCACCTACCAGCGCATGCGCCTGCGCGTGCACTAACATGCGCGCCCGTGCCGGTGCTTGTGCACACGAATGTCTCCACCACGCCGTTGACAGTGCCTGTCCCCGCGTGGGTGCCAGTGCCCCCCTCAGCGGCATGGATGGCCGCCGTCGACCGCTTCCTTGCACCAATGCCAGTCGCCTCCTCCCGCCAGTTGACTCGCTCTGAAGTCCAGAACATTTTGGCCTTCCTTGAAGCTAGGCCAACGTCCTGGAGTACACCAACAACGGCGCAAGACACCGCCGCCGCCGTTGGTCAGTGGCCCGACGACACACAGAGCATGGCATAGGAGCTGCTTCCCACCGCGAGACGCCCCCCCCCCCCCGCCACCGCGTAAACTAAATTTGCCATGAAAAACGTTCGGATTGCCATGTTTAAAATCCGAACGTTTCTCATTTCCGTTTATTTTATATCGATCGTCGTATAATTTAAAGTCGGAGTTAGACTGAATGAAATGTATGGTTTGATCGGTTGAATGTTCTGCTAGAGCCGTATCAAATTAAATATAAAACGTCATCAAGCCACATGTATTCCTTGTCATCCAACGACCTAGACTGCTTCAATGTCGAGCGCTCAACACGTTTAGCGTGCAGTTAATTTCATGCCAAAAATAGTGCTAATCACATGACAACACGCAAATAATATCCTACTAGTTAATATCCGCATGCACTTAATATACTTTGAAATTAACGTGCATTGCACGTACACACTGACTAGTGCTGCTAGTATGTGAAACTGGTGCCGTGACTTGTGAACGCGTCCAGATATGGTCAACGGGAACATCGCCCGCGAGTTCTTCCTTTTTGCTCGTGCGTCTAAACGCAGAAGGGGAGGAGAGAGAGAGAGAGAGAGCACACATGGAACCCACCAGTAAGTGAAGGCGAATAGTACTAAAAATAATATTACATGTTATCCATTAATTAGGCTGTGGTAATATAAAAATATTATGTGAACAAAGGGGTTGAAATAAACATTGCTATTCTACGTATATGTTGCCTATTGACGTGCGGCTTGAAGGCCCGGTCGCATGTTCGATCCTCATCCTTTATTTTTTAATTTGTATATGGGTCCAAATTTGTTTCATGACATGTGGGCCCCTTGGTGTGTAGTTTGTAGCACTTTAATTTGTGGGTCGAAATTTGTTCTATTCCAAGTGGACTATCGGTGTGTAGTTTTGTAGCTTATTTATAATAATTAAAGAGAACAACATAGTTTTTTTAATAATACCAAGGTGCAACATTGAAGGCGAGAAAGTACGTGCAAGAGAGCGATGACCGAGCCAGAGGGAAATCAACTAGGGGAGTTGCGTGGGTTGCAACGGTTTTGGAGTAGTTGTGGGCCGAATGCTACGAAAATATAATCTAAACCGACCGGAATAAATGCCTACACAAATTAATCCAAGGTTGGAGTGCCCCTCGCAATGTAAATAGCTCCGGCTTTGCGAGGGATGGAGAGGTAGTAGCTTCAACGCGTGGAAGATACGGTGGGAGAAAGCGAGGTCAATCGAGAGACATATAGATAGAGAGACAAAGTGAGTGTGGTCCGACATTCATTGAACAAATATATATGCTCCGGAGTGATATTGTCCGATTGAGCTTTTGGCAAGGGTGAGGGCCGTAAGATAGAGCTTGAGAGATGATCCAGTCACAGACGTGTAGATATATTTTGTGCGTGGGAGAAAGCAAGTTCAACCGATCACATAGGGTCGCCGTGCGATCGAAAGAGTGAGACGGGTTGGAGAGAGTGACCTAGATAGATGATGTGCGTGAGAGAGTATACAATGTGAATAGGTCGAATTGGGCTCAAACATGGTGATATATCGTTTTTGTCCGAGAAAGAGCGAGGTCAATCGAGACATACGGAGAGAGAGAGAGAGATTGAGTGAGCGTGGCCCACCATGAGGTCGAAAGAGTGGCGGCGGCTTGGATGGACTGACCTAGATAGACAATCTGCGTGAGAGAGTATAGAGTGTGTCGGTCGAGGCCCGAACAGGGAGATATATCATTTGTGTGTGAAAGAAAACGAGGTTAAACGAGACTCAAAAAAAGAGAGCGAGATTGAGAGAGTGTGGCCCGCCATGCGGAAGAAGAGTGAGACAGTCTCGAGGGAGTGACCTAGATATACAACATGTGTGCGTGCGCACGAGAGGTTGGGGGGCTAGATAGACAATGCATGTATTTAGCGCAAGAGGGTGAGAGGGAGAGGGGGGGTGGGGGAGAGAGAGAGAGAGCTCGACATGGGGTGCAATGGCGAGTGTGTGAGGTAAATACATTTCGTAACAGGAGTGGAAAAAGGGGTTGTGTAGTTGAGAGACTTAGAGATCGAAACATGGAGACAAAGAATGAACGTGTGTTGGAAACTGATAGCTTCCTAAGGTGGTTAGGAGAGGAAGATTGACCGATACAGGAAGTATGTAGCATTTGTGCGGGGGGGGGGGGCTAAAAACAACATTTGAATGTATATAGTACGAGACTTAATATCGATGTTTCAATTTGGTGTATATTGTTAGATTTGAACCGAGGACCAGGCATACGGGTAATTTGTCGTGGGAACGAACACCTATGGGACCGGAGCCCCTTTCGGTCCGGCGGGGTGCGGAGATCGCACGAAGAGCGGATCGAGGCGAAGCACACGAGCGATTTACCCAGCTTCGGAGCTCTCTGGGGAGATAATACTCCTACTGCTTCTTTGTGGTTGTATTATGTTCTTGCTCGGGAGCGTGAGCGTTCTCTGGTCTAGAATGTTTCCCACCCCCTCTACGTTGCGCATGGGCCTCTTTTTATATGCTAAAGGGGTCACCGACAGGTGGCAACGCATGCAAGGGGAAAAATGTAAATACTGTGGTTGGTACACCTACTTGTACAGTGTATCATACCTAACCCTGAAGGCAGGGGACAAACACATTAAATGCCCGTCGGTGTCACCCAAACAGTGCAGAAAAAGGACCGTCAGGGGCGCCACCGCTTGCCACGATGGCCATCTTGTAATCGCCGCTCGCCACCTCGCACGGCTGGCTGCACAGCCTCTCGCCACGCGCGCCTGGAAAGGCCTCAGGGCGACACATTGGCGGATGCGCTGGAGTGTGGGTACAGAGAGGTAGCTTGCCGCGGCAAGCGCCTTGCCGCGGTCGTTGTCTTGCCGCGCCCGGAAGCTTGTCCCTCACCGGGCCTTGCCGGGACACGAGGCGCGTCGCGGCAAGTTTCTTGAGGTGCCTTGATTGGCCTTCCCGGCAAGCTCCTCTTGCTGGGGTCTTGTCTCCTTCCCGGCAAGCTCCTCTTGCCGGGGCCTTGAACACTTTGTTCTTGAATGGCTCCAGAGGAACCATGGAGGACCTTGGCGGTGACCCGGCAAGCCTTGCCGCGGGGCGCTGCGACTGTCCGTGCACAAGTTCGGGATACTAGGGTACCCCTACTCTAGTACACCGACATAATTATTTCGAATTGGTGCCATACTAAGTTTCGAAAAGTTGACATTGACTCAATTTGTTGTGCTATTTTGTAGGTCATATGTTTGAATCCATCCAAAAGTTTTCTCACTACCATGGTGTTCATCATATACATATGAATGTGTATTTAAAAAGTAGCGTGGATATAGTGAAATGCGAAATCCACGTTAGAATTGGAGATCGCTACGTGACACACACTCTAATTCAAATAACTAACTACGTGACACACACTCTAATTCAAATAACTAATTATGTGACACACTCTAATCCACGTTAGCGTGGGTACCGTTTCGATTTTTTTCAAATAACTCCTCATTAATTAATTTATAGTACTTCCTCTGTTCACTTTTATAAGACCTTGAAGACATTTCAGACAATGTGCAAAACAGTTCACTTTAAGTTGTCTGAAACGACTTACAAAAGTGAACGGACGGAGTATCTCATTTCGAATGACTAATTATTGCAAGGAAAACACGGGCATGGTAATACATACAGATTCGTTTGCAAATGAAGATTCGTTTGCATTCTCAAATATAGGCGCACCAGGCAGACCAGGGTCGTGTCAGGGTGGACGCTGCTTTGGTGCCTTAAAGGCAACTGCCCTTGGGTGACTGACATGTGGGCCAGCCACCTGCTGGGCCCACCTGTCGTGGACACAAAGGCAGGTGCCTTAAGGCACCAAAGCATAGTCATGCCGGGGTGGTCGCATCTGTCGGACGGACGCGTAGCACCCAGCCACCCACCCCCTCCCCCCAAAAAAAAGGACGACGACAATATAAGTTCGTGCTTCCACGTTTCGGATTGAAATATCTGACGGCCCCAATTCCAGCCCTGCAAAATCTCTCCTCTCCACCATCCCCTTCCGCGCCGAGATTGCTCAAATCCCTAATTCGCTGCCATCCCTCGAATCGCCCCTCTCTCGCCCCGGAGCTACCTCATCTACGCCCTCGTCCACCGCACCGGGTGGTCCACCGACAATGTCAGACACCGCAACCGACGTGCCTCACAAACACCGAGTTCCACCGCATCAGGTGCGCTTCATCGACGCTGTCTCCCAGCTCATCGGGGCTACTTCACCGAGCACATCGTCGCACCTCCGGCCCCCGAGGCCATTGGGGCTTCACCGACGGTCTCGTCCACCGCATTGTAGTGCTCTGCTGCCACTCAAGATGTGCATCTGTGCACGACCAACCAACGCCAGTGCATCACCCTCAACAGCTCTAAAGTGACCCGCACTCTAGCTAGGCGAGCATGCCCAAACGCCGACCCGAACTAGGTATCCACACAACACTCCCTTGTGCACTGTTCCGACGATGTTTGGATATCCTTTCACTGCTCTCTTAGCTTACACGCCTATGCAACTCTGACTTTAACTCTTATTTCTTCTGGAGATATCATCTGAAACAAGCAAATCCATTTTTTAGCGAAGCATGACGGCGCTACGGGATCTGGTACACATCCTGCACACCCGTATAACCTTGTAAGTATCTGTCCTCCGGTACAACATCAAGGTCGATTCCTCTTATTTGATCAACCATTCGCCGTGTCAAAAATGTAGAGGGGGATGCAAGGAGCACAAGGCCTGCACATCCAGGCAAGTGGTAACGTGGTCTTGTACATGGAACATCCCAAGCGCAAGCAGAGCTGCAGTGAGCCTGTACAACGAGCTAGCGTAAGTCCCTGCATTTCATTTAATTCGTACTGGCATTCGTGTATGATTTGTGTGCAGTGGCTGATCCACGAAATCAAGTTACCAGGGGCGAACATTTAACTGAAAAAATACGAAGGCACTTGCACTCTGAAAATCAACATAACTTGAGATATGTGAAGATACATGCACTTTGAAAACCAGCTAATGATCCAAAGTAGTTCATATTATAAACACTAAATGATGCAAGCACCAAAAAACACAAAATGCAACACGGTGTACAAGGACTACAAACATGGTCTATACCTGCTTGAATTATTCGTTCTCTGGCTGAAAATATCGAAGTGTAATTGCACGTATAACCAGTGCGCAAACTGCATATCAATATATCTATCCTGCACAAGTATGCCAATAGTTTCAAACAACTGATTAGAAAAGTATTTATGCTATGTTGTCATGATACGGGGACTTTCTGGTAGATGGCCTCGATGTTTCCTCAAGCTATGAAAATGCACTATAATTTGCTTGTCATCAATGCCTGCAAATCTCTGTCTCTCTCAACATAGTAGATCATCATTAGACACTAAATCCTTCAATGAGCTTGCAAAATGATTGCATTAGATCCCTCATTAGACACTATATGTTCACCACCAGGAGCATGTAAAATGTTTGCATCAAATCCTTCATTAGCAGTCTATTCATTAGACACTTCAGGCTCAAGAACAACATGAGCTTGTATGTTTGCACTGGAAACTTGATTAGGTACATTAGATTAAGTCAGTTTAGTATTGATTGGGGGAGTTATAAAATAAGTAGGAATTGGTTTCATTTCCTCATAGATTCCCTACATACAAGCAGTTTTACAACACCGTTAGGTTTAACTATTGGCTAGAAATTGAAGAGTTGAATTTGATATAATCAGGGATGTGATGTACCTGCTCGTTGTGCATGCTACTCTTGCAAGCTGCGACTGTCCGTTTGTGCAAGCTCGATGCCATGCCCGTGCTGCCGCCGCTGCCTCCTACGCAGGCTACACCCAGGGTTGAATCTTCATCTTCTTGTCCTTCCGTTCGCTTGAAGCCCGGCGACCGCCCTCCAACGAGGGCGCGAGGAAGTGCTGTGTCGGTCTGTGCAGCGGCGGCTAGGTTAGGAGCGAACCAGACTGGAGGCTGGAGCGAATAAATTGGGATTTTTCCTGCTGTCGATCGATATGGGATGCGCTCGTTTGGGCCGCGAGCCTGCTATAGGGCCTGCCTTGCACTTATGTTATTGGCCCATCCAAATTGAAACATTTTTCTTCATTTTTTACATTGCCTGCTCGTGCGTTGGGACGAACAAAACTAGCGTGGGCCAACCTGGATGACTCAAACTAGGTGCACACTTTCCAGCCACCTGAGGTGGCCGCCCATACTAGCCCCTATGGTGGTGTCGCCCCTTTTTGCGTGTATGATTGGATAGTGAAAAATATTCCAGTGACGCTTTTGATTTACCCACAGAATGGTTGAATTGCTTGTTTCTATGAAATGAGTTCGCCAATAATATGAAGGATGCCAGTCTTTTCATCCTATTGTAGGTTGTTTAGATCTCGATATGCCAAAAGTAATCGCATGAAATATACAGTAAAAGCCAGTGTGATGTGTTTGGCTACAACTAGTCTGACTACACGTCCTCATATAACATATCAAGGACGCACCATCTTACAAGATTAACCATTCGACTTACCCATGCAGTGTGGGAAGAAAGAAGTATTGGGACTGTGTATCCAAGCAATTGATGCCATGGACTCCTTCGTACAACCTTGTAAGAGAAAAAGAAGTTGCAGTGTGCCTGTACAAAGAACTAGCGTAAGTTCAGTTACCTGCTTCTCGGAATTTTAGTTAGCCACTTATTGCAAAATTGTTCAATTACGTTGCTTGGCTTAATTTAGTTTGGTACTGATTACATAATGGCACAGCCTGTTAATCATATTGTAGACTGCACCTATCTATGTGTTTGATACTTACTGTTGAGAATTACTTGTTTGCCTTAACTTAAATATCTACTAGTTTGTTTAACTGCTTTGCTGCTGTAACAGTGGGTTACAATGATGTTAATAACTACTTTTCAGCATCCAACTAAAAGTCTTTAATTCCTTGTTTATTTAACTGGTTTGCTGTTATAACTCCTAGTTGAGATGTTTTGCTAACTTCAACTTTTCTGAATCCAAACGGAACTTCAATGGCAAAATAGGTTAGCCCAAGATCAAAGAGCGAGGTGCCCATGGACGTTGCATCATCCCACAGCAGTGGCACCGGCCCAATCGTGCATTATGATTTGCCAACTGCTGATGCTCTAGAGGCTAAACTAGTGGTAGAAAGAGATTCTGCTTCTGCACTTAGAGATGAAGTGTTAGGACCCGACTCAATGGCACACCGATCTAGCATGTAACACCTCATATCGCTTTGCGGCCTCACACACGGTATTCCCACGGGTGTCGCCTTACCATGCCCGGGACCGTTTGCGCCTTTTGGCACACGTATATGATAGTGTCGCTAGCATCCATATGACAAGGAGCCCGGGCTGACATGGCTAGTCGTGAACCCAAAATGGCACTAACTTACAGGGACAGGCATACTTGACCCAGCAACGAACGTGTCGTCATCAGCGAGTGAATCCGAGCTGTAGCAACTGGTCTAGCAGGACTCCAGAGAATCTGGGCTGTAGCAGGCTAACAGGACTCCGGTAGACACCGCGTGACATTTCCCCAAAGGGACAGACACAAGAATGAAGAAGGACACATGCCGGCCAGCCTAAGTGTTCCGGAGCAGTAGTAAGCTACCATGGCTCAATGGAAGCACTAGGAGACATTTCCCGGTAAGAAAGGCCACCAAGGATAAACAACTAGATAGTCAGATCCCACACATACCAAGCATTTCAATAGCATACACACAATATGCTCAATATGTGCAAATACAACATGGCATCACAACATGACTCTACAACTCAAGTATTTTATTCAATAGGCTCCGCGGAGCGAGATATTACAACCATGGGTCGCATGACCCAACAATCAGAGCATACAAGTCAAAGCACAAGTGGATGCTTAACATGTCTGAGTATAGACATCTACAAATGAAAAAGGCTAAGAAGCCTGTCTATCTACCAGATCCTGCCGAGGGCACAAGATCGTAGCTGAGGTAACAAGCTAAACATCGAAGTCCACGTGAAACTACTAGTGAGACAGAAGTCTCTCTACAAAAACATAAAATAGGCAAACGTGAGTACAAATGTACCCAGCAAGACTTACATCATAACTAACTACATATGCATCAGTATCAATAAAGGGGGGTGGTGGAGTTTAACTACAGCAAGCCAGCTTTGACTCGGTGGCTATCCTGAACTACGACTGCAAGTAACTCTTTTGAGGTGGCGCACATGAGTCCACATATTCACCATATCAATACACCACTATATATCTGCTCCCCTCTCCCTACGAGAACTCCATCCATAGCACTCACGCTTATCTTGCGTATTTTAGAGTATCCACATTCACTTATCTATGAACTGTATAGGCAACCCAGAAGTCCTTTACCGTGGACACGGCTATTCGAATTGATAATGTTAACCCTGCAGGGGTGTACTTCTTCACACACGCTCTCGCCACTTACCGCCATGTACAGCTCGTGTATCTTGGCAACCTTCAAGCGGAAGCCTGGCGAGGGAGTCGGCCACGACTTGACTAACCACACAAGTCTCTCGTCCAGGTTTATCGCCTATTCGGGTTCCATCCGCAAGGAGATCCGGCCGGGGTGTCGCTCACGGCCCCAAAAGATGTGAGGAGGGTTCCCAAACCCACCATTCGGGTGCCACTTGGTACACCGTGCCACTGTGCCTAGTCTGTCCCAAGCCCACCTGTACCGGGTGCCACTTCGTAGACTACAAACACTACCTACAAACACCAGAAACTAGTTGCAATTCCTGGACAGGGATCGAGTTGATTAATAAGGTGAGAGGGGTCGAGTTACCGGAACCCAACGTGTGGTAGTAATTGTTCATGGATCACAAACATAGAACTCAGTTCCTGAGGACGGCTTCAATGAGACAACCCACCATGTACTCCTACATGGCCTCTCACCGCTACCTTTACCAAATCGTGTTCTCACACTTAGCTCACACATAGTAGGACATGTTCACACACCTCCAATTCATCCCCGATGAATCAGACCTGACTCAGCTCTAAGGAGTAGCAGGCATGAAAAACAAGCATGTATGAGTAGGCACATCAAGGCTCAAACAACTCCTACTCATGCTAGTGGGTTTCATCTATTTACTGTGGCAATGACAGGTCATGCAGAGGAAAGGGGTTCAGCTACCGCAGCAAGTAACAAATATGTCGTTGTTGTCCTAATGCAGTAAAAGAGAGCAGGAGCGAGAGAGTGGGATTGTATCGGAATGAACACGAGGGTTTTGCTTGCCTGGCACTTCTGAAGATAGCATTGAGTCTTCATCAGTGTCAACGATCACAATGCTGGAACATCATCTTCCGAGAGGGGACAAATACCGGCAACACAGAAATAATACAATCAATGCAATGCACAATATGATGCATGATCATGACATGTCAATATGATGTGTGTTGGGCTAATGCAACTAAAACCAGAGTGGTTTGAGCTTATTTGAATCAAAGATTCAAATATAAGCCTAAACTATGAACTCATATAAGTGCATTTTCATTTTTCATCTAAACAACAAGGTTAGGTTGCTCTAACATGCATGAAACCAGTACAGATGGATAGATTGGATTTTTCTGATCATTTTTCATATATAATTTATTTCATTCTGAGTTACGGTTGAATTTATATGAATTTTTAAAGTTTTGGATATTTTTTGAATTAAACAAATCATTTAAGATTTATTTAAATTACAGAAAAGGATTACTGCGTCATCCTGACATCATCATGACGTCAGCAGGCCAACGGGGCACGGTCCAGGTCAAACCTGATGCGTGGGACCCACTGGTCAGTGTCATAGAGCTGGCTAGTGTAGCTGACATATGGGCCAGGTCAACGGCCACGTCAGCAGGGTCAAAGCTGACGCGTGGGGCCACTGGATTAATCTAAAATGAACAGGGAATAAATCCCAGGGTTAATTTGGGCGCGGGGCCCAAATGTCTGTGAGAGAGGGGGTTAATTAGCGTGGTAATTAGTCCCTAACGACGGTGCCACGTCAGCACGCCGGAGTTGAACGCTTGCGAGCATACGAACGAGGCGGCGATGCTCGGGAACGCACTACGGGCAGCGGCTGGACGCGCTGGGGGCACCACGAGGAAGCCCTCGCTCACCCGCATCCAGGGGTGCATGCAGCTGGGCGCAGGGAGGCCGGGGTCGACGGCGACGACCTCTTGGGCGGCGGCCGGAGTTCGGCGTTCGTGAGTTTTGCTGCTGCGGCTCGCGGTCGAGCGAACCAGTGCGCTAGGGATGCACTACGCGAGGCTGTGAACACGTTGCACACCTACAGATGACCAAATGGTCACCGAAGTGACGCCGGCGTCGAGCTCGTGGGGCGGGGCATTTCGGTCAGCGTGGAATCAACGGCTACAGGTCGCGAAAGGTGTCGGGATAAGAGGGAAACGGCGTAGGAGCTCACATATAGGCTGTAGGGATGCTTAGTGCGCTCGGGGACGGCTCGGAGGTGTTGAATTGGTGGTGGCGATCTCCGGTGCCTGAGGTTGAAGACGAGGGCAAAGGCGGCGTTGTCGGGCGTCCGACATCGCACAGCTCGGTATGGAGGTCGAGGATGAAGCGTCGGAGCTCTCGTTAAGCTCGAGAGGTCGAGGGGGCAGCAGTGGCTGCGGGGGTGCTTGGCGGCTCGCGGCGGTGCGCTCGGGCGCGAGGTGGAGAGGGGCAAGAGGAGAGAAGAGGCGCTGGGAGAGCTAATGAGGGTTGAGGGGGTGGCGTGGCTTCACCAGGGAGGGCTAGGGCAAAGCGGCAAGCAGGAGGTGGCCGTGCGCGTGCCGGCGGGCATCTGCCACACGCGCTCCAGTCCTTCTGGCGTGAGCTTGAAGAAGACAAGGGAGAGAGATGGGCTGGGCCAACAGTGTTGGGCCAACACAGTGCAGGCCAGGTAAGTGGCTCAGGTACTCTCCTTTCTGCCTTTTCTGTTTTTGTTCTTTTTGTGTTTGTTTGGGCTTTATTAAAAATACCAGAGCACTTCTAAAAATCCTGAAAATAATTGTGGGAACCTTCTGAAATATATGCAACAGCCCACATTTAGTTTCAGAATTGTTTGAGCATTTAAATTATTTATAGCATTCAAATGCCCAAATTCAAATACTTTATGAGTTAATTCAAAAATCCATAAATGGCCAAGAAATATGCTCATCATTTTTGGAAGAGGTTTTAACCTTTATCAAAAATCATGAACATTTACAAAGGCATTTTGGGTTCATTGAAGATTATTTTAGGTTGAAACTATTTGATTTGATCTGGTTCTATGATTTGAACAATCCCCATTTCAGGTTTAAGAGAAATTAAACATGATGCAACACATGACTAGCTAGCTTAGAGCATACCAGAACTAGGGATGTGACAACTCACCCCCACTAAACAAGAATCTCGTCCCGAGATTCAAGCGTAGGGTAAGATGAAGGGGGAACGCAAACTAACATAATCTTCACGATCCAGGTGGCAGTTCATAAGAACGTTGACTCGATCACCATCATTGTCTCGATGTCTTTCCCCGAGAACTCCAACTAACATGACAATGGGAGGAAAAGGAAAACTCTAGAGGTATCGATCTTATCGAAGGTCGAACAACTCAGGATCAACTCACGGAGTGAGACATTGAAACATCTCTCGAGCTGAGACACAAAGCATACGTCCAGAGGGTTGGAGTGAAACACATGACAAAGGTTCACTAGGTAGGCAATAATTCTACACCTAAGAGGTTGGTGAACGGTTGCCAACGTAGCGAGGAGTTAAGTTGCCATGACACCAAAACGAGACATCTTGGAGGAGGGTGACACGCAGAATTATTACCTTGAGTGGCAAAAAGAACTACCTTTGATATAGAGATCATTAAGACTCTTTATATCAGCCTAAGGCAAATCACATTAATCCTTTGGCGGAGTTCGAAGGAATGGCATACTCAGATTGGAAAGGAAACTATGGTTATGGAACAACTCGGCAAACGGGAGGCACATTACAGTTGATACCGAGGATATAACCCAGTGACTGAGTGTGCTCTCAAGAACTTGAGCATTTCCATACCCATCAAGGTCTTACCAACATCCATGCCGAGGATTCTGGCAACACATCTTACTACCATGATGAATAGTGATGGACAAGGCGGATATAAAGGAAGACAACACTTTCTCAAGTTTCACCATAGCGAGGCCAAGGAAACGAAATCTAGATGATCGACTGAGAGACATTTAGCACTCCACTTCTAATGTTCCCCTTGATGTTCTAGCTACCACGAGCATGCTTAAAAGCATCGACATGACCATCAAGTAAAGGTCGGACTTCGGGAGCACAAAATCCATAAGGATCTACCTCTAGAATAAGTCATGCGAGATCCTCATGGGAGGTGACCAAACGACTTAAACAAGATACTACAATAATAGTGCTTCCAGCTAGGTGCGTCCACTTCACTAGAACCTATATCATAGTTTTTGGGAGAAGTTCCAACCATCATATCTGCCTGAGATTCAGATCTGGTTGGTAACAGGGTAATTCAGACAACGTGTCTAGAAAAGAAAGTTTGCAACACAAACCGACGAGATGACGTTGCGAGATTCTCGGGGAGTGAACTACGATAGCAAGCTCCAAAACATGAGCTGGTTCTGCTACAACATGTGAACATGTTGTCCGAGACAAGCATGACCACCTAGTAGTCTTATAATAAAATGCTACCGAGTTCAGAAGGGGAACCATCATCGAGGATATCAAAGCCCTTGCATAAGTCTTGCTCTTAAGAAGGAACTTCTTCTCCTTGAACAAATCAATCAGTGGCTTGGTGTGCTAGGAAAGACATATGGAATGGAGGCGGCCAACCTATCAGACCATAGAGTACTTTCGCATATAGGTGTTCCTAAATTGGGACGATTCCAGAGGAAGCAAAAACAATCTTTCTCGGATCCACGGCGACAACTTACATCAAGTGCATGTGAATTAAAGAAAGTCACTTCTTTCATCCAAACATATCCTTCATGAGATAGTATGAAGAAAATGCTTTCAAAAATTTCCAACACTAGCTAGATGTTCCACACAATCATGGAGGAGACAAAATGCCACTAATGGGCTCAACAGCAACTCATCGGAATTTCCATATCACTGGACTTCCACCATTATGTGAACAATGTGATAGTATTGGTCAGACCAAAAGATGTAATGGTGTATGCTCGAGGAATCAACCACAAGTAAGACAACATTACGAATATCGTTGGTTCTGATTTGATTTAACGATAGCCCATACTCAAATCCAAGGTTTTGGGTAAGACAATAGATCCAACAATTGACCACGAGGATCAACCAATGAAGATATCATCTTTCTTCAACACAAATGCACAAGGATATCCCTTTGGAATGAACTGAGTTGGACAAGCTTTTATCTTCCAACTCTCCAAGTTGTTGTTTAGCTTAACCAACTAGCTCAGGGCATCCAACACGGATTCTTAGAGAAGGGGTGGTTTACAACAAACCAACTTGATCACGAGCTCAACATAGTAGTCAGGAGACAAACTGGTGATACTTCCGAGAAGATATTCAGAATATCACGAACCACCGATATGTTATTAAGCTCAGGAGCATTCTTGCTTTTCAGGGCAAGACGATATGATCGAAAGAGCGAGGGATTGACATAGCCCTAACTTATTGATATAGGAGAGTGCACCCAGGATATGGACTAGGTAGCACGATCAACCTTAGGATGGTGATTCAATAACCAACATGCTAAGGATGTAATTATTGTCCTTTAACTACCAAACAACAGGGTTGCTGGCAGTATTGATTTCACACATCACGATTCACTTGTTGGCATTCCGGTTACAATAACACGGGAACCGAGGAATTAACAATGATAGCAAGAAGTATTACTGCGTCAAGAATTCATAAGAGGTGGTCAATTCTCATGAAAATCCTGACATAAAGAGGGTGATACTCCAGGGTAGAACAGAATCAAAAGCTGGGTTGGCATTTTGATTTGCAGATTACAACTACTTTGACCCAATCCTGGATATGGATGAGGTACTGGAGTTTGTTTCTCCTAGTCATTCCGGAATAGAATGGCTTGACGGACCACAAGAGTAGTGGGCATCGAAGAACATGAAAGCATAACTACTCCTGACTATCAATTGATAGACGAGGGCCAGAAAACAACTAAAGAGGGAGAACTCAAAGAAAATAAACTTTCTGAGTGGTGGATGCATAGGTTAGTATGTCGAGTCAAATTCAACATATTTCTTCCGGATAACCCATGCAGAAAGGTAGAACTGGCAGAGTCATGATATAGAATGGAGAACTCATCGAGAGCACTCTTGTTGTGATCTCTTGGTTCAAGGAACTTCCGCCATAAGCAGTTCGTGGTATTTGGAAGAAGGAAATACCACAGACCTCGAGGATGATCGCAAAGGTTACTAATATCCTAAAGGAACTAGCAAACACTATCAACATGAAATAAGTAGGGTGAAAATCGGGTTCGAGAACCCAAGAGTAGAATACCTACTACTAAGTGGCATCACGGGATGCTTTTAAGAATGATGGCCAGAATCATCACACTGGGAACACAAAATATGGCTAGATTACTACATGGTGTCATAAGACACCTAGGGTCATAATAATAGCTCCAACAGAAATGCCGAGGCAATACCACAACACACTAGTTAGTGCCGTTGATCTGGCACAAAGGATCTTTAGAACGGTAAAAAGGAATTTGCAAATGCATGAGACTATTTAGAAACCTGGGATGACTCGGACAGCATAACGGCTGTACCTGCTCAAAAGGATTTAATACAACCTGCAAACTGGTGGCATAGCCACTCAACATCACAATATCGAGGTTTCGAGATCAACAATTAACATACGGGAGTGGTAGAGACTGAACTGAGGCTTGAATCCATCAATCCTATAAGGCTACGGATTAGTAACATGTGATCGTGATAGAATGAAGAGAAAGCCTAGTTCTTAACCCTGTAGGAAAGATAGGATGACTTAGATCAGAAGGGCATGAGGTAAAGGAGTAAAAAGAGCATTACGTTCCATCCCACAATCAATTCCCTTATATAACTAAAGAATTTCTAAACTCAACTTCGACCAGTTTGGCTTGGTAATCCTATAGGCAGTCAAGCTCTGATAACAGAGCTGTCAGGACCCCGACTCAATGGCAAACCGAGCTAGGATGTAACACCTCATATCACTTTGCGGCCTCACGCACGGTATTCCCACGAGTGTCGCCTTACCAGGCCCGGGACCGTTTGCGCCTTTTGGCACACGTATATGATAGTGTCGCTAGCATCCATATGACAAGGAGCCCGGGCTGACATGGCTAGTCGTGAACCCAAAGTGGCACTAACTTACAGGGACATGCATACATGACCCAGCAACGAACGTGTCGGTCATCAGCGAGTGAATCCGGGATGTAGCAACTGGCTAGCTGGACTCCAGAGACTTTGGGCTGTAGCAGGCTAACAGGACTCCAGTAGACACCGCATGACATTTCCCTGAAGGGATAGACATAGGAACGAAGAAGGACACATGCCGGCCAGCCTTAGTGTTCCGGAGCAGTAGCAAGTTACCATGGCTCAGTGGAAGCACTAGGAGACATTTCCCGGTAAGAGAGGCTACCAAGGATAAACAACTAGATAGTCAGATCCCACACATACCAAGCATTTCAATAACATACACACAATATGCTCGATATGTGCAAATACAACATGGCATCACAACATGACTCTACAACTCAATTATTTTATTCAATAGGCTCCGCGGAGCGAGATATTACAACCATGGGTCGCATGACCCAACAATCAGAGCATACGAGTCAAAGCACAAGCGGAAGCTTAACATGTCTGAGTATAGACATCTACAAATGAAAAAGGCTGAGAAGCCTATCTATCTACCAGATCCTGCCGAGGGCACAAGATTGTAGCTGAGGTAACAAGCTAAATGTCGAAGTCCACGTGAAACTACTAGTGAGACTGAAGTCTCTCTGCAAAAACATAAAATAGACAAATGTGAGTACAAATGTACCCAGCAAGACTTACATCAGAACTAACTACATATGCATCAGTATCAATAAAGGGGGGTGGTGGAGTTTAACTGCAGCAAGCCAGCTTTGACTCGGTGGCTATCCTGAACTACGACTGCAAGTAACTCTTTTGAGGTGGCGCACATGAGTCCACATATTCACCATATCAATACACCACTATGGATCCCCTCCCGTCTCCCTACGAGAATGCCATCCATAGCACTCACGCTTATCTTGCGTATTTTAAAGTATCCACTTTCACTTGTCTATGAACTATACAGGCAACCCAGAAGTCCTTTACCGCGGACACGGCTATTTGAATAGATAATGTTAACCTGCAAGGGTGTACTTCTTCACACACGCTCTCGCCACTTACCGCCATGTACACCTCGTGTATCTCGGCAACCTTCAAGCGGAAGCCCGGCGAGGGAGTCGGCCACGACCTGACTAACCACGCAAGTCTCTCATCTAGGTTTATCGCCTATTCGTGTTCCATCCGCAAGGAGATCTGGCCGTGGTGTTGCTCACGGCCCCAAACGATGTGAGCAGGGTTCCCAAGCCCAGCATTCGGGTGCCACTTGGTACACCGTGCCACTGTGCCTAGTCTGTCCCAAGCCCACCTGTACCGGGTGCCACTTGGTAGACTACTAACACTACCTACAAACACCAGAAACTAGTTGCAACTCCTGGACAGAGATCGAGTTGATTAATAAGCCGAGAGGGGTCGAGTTATCAGAACCCAATGTGTGGTAGTAACTGTTCATGGATCACAAACATAGAACTCAGTTCCTGAGGATGGCTACAATGAGACAACCCACCATGTACTCCTACATGGCCTCTCACCGCTACCTTTATCAAATCGTGTTCTCACACTTAGCTCACACACAGTAGGACATGTTCACACACCTCAAATTCATCCCCGATGAATCAGACCTGACTCAACTCTAAGGAGTAGCAGGCATGACAAACAAGCATGTATGAGTAGGCACATCAAGGCTCAAACAACTCCTACTCATGCTAGTGGTTTCATCTATTTACTGTGGCAATGACAGGTCATGCAGAGGAAAGGGGTTCAGCTACCGCAGCAAGTAACAAATATGTCATTGTTGTCCTAATGCAGTAAAAGAGAGCAGGAGCGAGAGAGTGGGATTGTATCAGAATGAACAAGGGGGTTTTGCTTTCCTGGCACTTCTGAAGATAGCATTGAGTGTTCATCAGTGTCAACGATCACAATGTCGGAACATCGTCTACCAAGAGGGGACAAATACCGGCAACAGAGAAGAAATACAATCAATGCAATGCACAATATGATGCATGATCATGACATGTCAATATGCTGTGTGTTGGGCTAATGCAACTAAAACCAGAGTGGTTTGAGCTTATTTGAATCAAAGATTCAAATATAAGCCTAAACTATGAAATCATATAAGTGCATTATCATGTTATATCTAAACAGCAAGGTTATATTGCTCTAACATGCATGAAACTAGTACAGATGGCAAGATTTGATTTTTCTGATTATTTTTCATATATAATTTATTTCATTCTGAGTTATGGTTGAATTTATATGAATTTTCAAAGTTTTGGATATTTTATGAATTAAACAAATCATTTAAGATTTATTTAAATTCCAGAAAAGGATTACTGCGTCAGCCTGACATCATCATGACGTCAGCAGGTCAACGTGGCATGGTCCGGGTCATACCTGATGCATGGGACCCATTGGTCGGTGTCACAGAGCTGGCTAGTGTAGCTGACATGTGGGCCAGGTCAACGGCCACGTCAGCAGGGTCAAAGCTGACGCGTGGGGCCACTGGATTAATCTAAAATAAACAGGGAATAAATCCCAGGGTTAATTTGGGCGCGGGGCCCAAATGTCAGGGAGAGAGGGGGTTAATTAGCGGGGTAATTAGTCCCTAACGACGGTGCCACGTCAGCACGCCGGAGTTGAACGCCTGCGAGCACGAGAACGAGGCGGCGCTCCTCGGGAACGCACTACGGGTGGCGACTGGACGTGCTAGGGGCACCACGAGGAAGCCCTCGCTCACCCGCATCCAGGGGTGCACGCAGCTGGGTGTAGGGAGGCCGGGGTTGATGGCAATGACCTCTTGCGCGGCGACCGGAGTTCGGCGTTCCTGAGTTTTGCTGCTGCGGCTCACGGTCGAGCGAACTAGTGCGCTAGGGATGCACTATGCGAGGTTGCGAACGTGTTGCACACCTACGAATGACCAAATGGTCCCCGAAGTGACGCCAGCGTCGAGCTCGTACGGCGGGGCATTTCGGTCAGCGTGGAATCAACGACTACAGGTCGCGAACGGCGTCGGGGTAAGAGGGAAACGGCGTAGGAGCTCACATATAAGCTGTAGGGATGCTTAGCGCGCTCGGGGATGGCTCGGAGGTGTTGAATCGGCGGTGGCGATCTCCGGTGCCCGAGGTTGAAGACAAGGGCAAAGGCGGTGTTGTCGGGCGTCCGACGTCGCGCGGCTCGGTATGGAGGTCGAGGATGAAGCGGCGGAGCTCTTGGTAAGCTCGAGAGGTCGAGGGGGTGGCAGTGGCTGCGATGGTGCTCGGCGGCTCGCTGCGATGCGCTCGGGCGCGAGGTGGAGAGGGGCAGAGGAGAGAAGAGGCGCTGGGAGAGCCAGAGAGGGTTGAGGGGGTGGCGTGGCTTCACCAGGGAGGGTCAGGGCAAAGCGGCAGGCAGGAGGTGGCCGTGCGCGTGCCGGCGGGCATCGGCCACACGCGCTCCAGTCCTTCTGGCGTGAGCTGGAAGAAGACAAGGGAGAGAGATGGGTTAGGCCAACAGTGTTGGGCCAACACAGTGCAGGCCAGGTAAGTGGCTCAGGTACTCTCCTTTTTGCCTTTTCTGTTTTTGTTCTTTTTGTAGTTGTTTGGGCTTTATTAAAAATACCAGAGCACTTCTAACAATCCTGAAAATAATTGTGGGCACCTTCTAAAATATATGCAACAGCCCACATTTAGTTTCAGAATTATTTGAGCATTTAAATTATTTATAGCATTCAAATGCCCAAATTCAAATACTTTATGAGTTAATTCAAAAATCCATAAATGGCCAAGAAATATGCTCATCATTTTTGGCAGAGGTTTTCACCTTTATCAAAAATCATGAACATTCCAAAGGCATTTTGGGTTCATTGAAGATTATTTTAGGTTGAAACTATTTGATTTGATCTAGTGCTAGGGTTTGAACAATCCCCATTTCAGGTTTAAGAGAAATTAAACATGATGCAACACATGACTAGCTAGCTCAGAGCATACCGGAACTACGGATGTGACATGAAGTTGACATGTTGAGGAAGCAAACAACACAATCACAAGCAGTACTCAAGACAACCATTAAATATTTGGTGGATTTCAAAATGAAGCAAGCTGAGACTGACCAGATTGTTAAGGTCCTGAAGGAAAAAAGGAAATTAAATTCCTACTTGGTAAATCATAGGTGAAATGTTCTTTCCATAGTTGAATAACCTTTGTGTTGTCTGTTCATGTAATCAATCAAACCATTTGTTTTAGAGATCATGTAATAATTGCTTTGTTTTGTTTTTTGGTTTGTAATTTTATTTGAGCACAAGTCTGTATTAATTGATAAGACTTGGAGACATTTCATTTGGATTGTTGTGCGAGACCTACAAATATGCCAATCGGGCTGAATGTGCTTTCAACAATAGTAGTAGTATAGATGGACCATAAGTGGCACGCATCGGAAAGGGCCAAGATGCTGGCTAAAAAAAGGATGCTGTTGTAGCCAAAAAAAAGTACAGCGGCCTGGCTTATGTATGTTAGTTGATATTATTGATCCATATACTCTATAAGTGTTTCTGTTAGTTCTGTACATTCTTGGTTGATTGACTCGGTATTTGAATCTTCATACATCGCTTGTGTACATATCTAAATGGGAGTACACATTATGCTGCGTGTGACATTTGAGTTGGACATGAAGTGTTCCAAATATTCGAATTCACCTTAAACTGGATTCTAGTTTCTGAATTTTAGTATCGGCATTTGTAAACCGTATTCATATATGACAGTGGAATACATCTTTGTCCTCCTTTTGAAGATATATAAAAACACATAGAAGGATTTATAATGATTCATATAGGAATACAAAATGGATTCGAATTTAGTTGCCAGGGTAAACGTGGATGCTTATTGTCCCAAAATTCGAAAGAAGCAGCAAAATGTCCACTTCCACGTAGGCTGCCCGAAGACAAGTGTTTGGGAGATGGAAATTACTGTCTACCCATTACACGGACAATCCATCGGCCCGATTTCCACTGCTCTAAATAGGGGTAGGTTAGTAACTTCAATTAGACGTGACACGATCGCCTCTGAGCCCATTCCGACATGGTGGGCGTTAAACATGGGCGGCAAAACACATTTGATTCAAGCTCGTCCGAAAGACCTCTGTTTCTCCCTCCATTCCCCATTCATACACGGTGGGTGGCAAAACAAACTCGACTCGGCCAAAATCGATGTAGGCAAATATTTTCAATAGGGGCAGGTTTGTAACTTCACTCTGACGTGACACAACCGCCCTACCTGTCAGCCCCGTTCATACACCGTGAGCGCCAACCATGGGCACCAACCACCCTCTCCTCGCCCAAAATCGCTCTTGGCAAATATTGGCGAGATGCGAGATTACCGTCCTATCCCCAACCGACGAGACGTCCAAATTTTAAACGGGGTCTAAGTTCGTGACTTTCCCATATTTCAGACAGGCGCGTCCAAAAACATGGTTCCCCGTACCTCTCCCTCCATTTTTCCATTCATACACCGTCCGCGCTAGAACACCCCATCCCCACACCAGCCTCCGTCCGCCACCGCATCCATCACCGCCGTCCTCCACCACATCCATCGCCACCGTCCTCCACCATGCCGGAGCGCCTACCAAGACCGCGTCGTCCACTGCTAGAGATGGACGTTTCTCATCCACGGCGACGGACCAATAGCCTTGCATCGCGTCCTCTTGCTTCATCGGTGCCGTCGTCCTCTTTGCCGGGGCCGCTCACACGACCTTCTCTTCCACCGCAATGGGACTTATCCCCCGATGCACCCGTCTACCGTCGCAGATCTGCTTCAACGCCACCGACAGCCATCGCACCCCCGATGCCTACACGACGCCACAAGAGAGGTGGTACTTCATATCTCCTCAACTTTTTGATCTCAACCAGAAAATAGATCTTAACTTGGTTACTCTACTTTCTTTTTAGCTCTTAGAATTTAATTCTTAGTTCGAAGCAAACAATGGATGCTAAACAATGGGTTTAATTGATCATGTTGGTTCCGTGGTGGTTTCTTTAATAGAAATCAGAGGGGAAACCCTCTTTTGCTAAAAAAATATGCTTAGAGTTTCCCCCTTTTATGATCACTATACGATCAGAATGCGTGCTTCGTGTCGTAATAACACTGCTCCACCCATCAAGCTAAACAAGCTTAGATGTTCAAATACGAATCTGATATTATTAAAACAAAGTTGTTTAATTGGTCAGCTAAATGTTCCTAAATTAGTTTCGAAAATGCATGTTCGCTGCACGGGTGTGTATCTCTACAGGGTGCCCACGGTGGGCCGGCCCACCCTGGGATTTTGGGTCATCCCAGGCCCCGATTCCCCTCTATTCTGCTGCGTGCTTCCGACCTCTACTCGCCCCCAGCCGCCCGCCTCGTCGGCGACTTGCCGTCCCCGGATGGCATGACTCTAGGAGGAGATGCCGGACTAACAGGAGGCCAGGAGCCGCTCGCCCAACAGCGTCACCGCTACCCGGGCGCGCTGCTGTGCCTACCTTCCCAGTCCGTTCAGGGCTCAGGCATGCAGCACCCACCAAGCCAACCCGATTTATCCAGAGATACATCCTCAACACTCAGCAGCCACTCCTCATCACCCATTTTCTAATTGATTCATTACTCATTAGGCAGGACTGTCATTAGGGTTTGTTGTGTGCTCAGTGCTACCTACACTTAATGGTTCAGATGTATTTCGGTAATCTTTAGTACCTTGATTGTTGGTCATAGTGACATTGACCCAGATTACTACTGCAAGCTAGGTTTGTTAACAATTTTACTTGTCTTTCTTACTCATTCGATATAATATCCAATTATTCACGTCGATTAGTCGCAAACAATAAGTGCTAGACAAACTTCTTCATTCAAATTTTGGACGGTCTCTTACTAGAGTTACAATTCTGCATACTTGTCCTAATAAGCTCACAAGTAAATGATTGATTCACTACATCTATGCTTGCCTTGTCATATTTGTTGTCAATATTCTTTTAGGGTGGACCACCCTATTTCTAAATACTGGAACCGTAGACATGAGTGAATAGTATTTTTGTATGTGATCTTTTCCATCATGTGTGGGTAACGAACACTGCGTTGTATAGAAAGAAAGTGTCATTTCCATCTTTTACATAGGTTTCGATCTTTTACATGGAATACAATCTGCCTAATTTCTTTGTGTCGCACTACCAACACTCCACCCTTGAAGCTAAACATTACGCCACTCATAATTGCTTAGTTTATTTGTTCAAATACGAATTTCATATGATTCTAATGTTCCTACTTCAGTTTTGAAATGTGTGCCTACCTGTTATAGAGACATAAGGGTTTGTATTTCTATGTGTGGTCTGGTCAGCACGGTTGGGGAGGTGAACTTTGCATATGTAGGGGTTTATAGGGAGACACTCTCCGAGTTGAATCCATAATGCATTCCATAGATAATCTTACTACTTTTTATGTTTTCATGAATCTCAGATTCTGAACAGCATCATAATGATTATGAGCTTGAGCGCATGAAAAGAATAAAGCAGAACAATGCCATGGCTGTCAAACTTGGCATTAAGGGACTGAAATCAAGTCTGGATGCAATGCAATGCAAAGTCTCTCGACCTATAGTTTCATGCTCAGAATATGATCCTAACAGTGATTCTGAGCTAGAGGGATACCTAAGTCAATGTAGCTCCCAAGTGGAGGAGTCAGACGAAGATGCCCTATCTTATTCACCCATCAAGGTACTTGCTCTAAGTTTCTAAGGTTACATTGCTCGCACATATCTTGCAACTGATGCTTTGCATTGCTTCTACTTTGTTGAACTACCATTAGCTTAGTTTACACATCGTGTATGTGAATACGCCCTGCCTATCCATTTTTAGTACATATTCCATCTGTCATCATACCATATTTATGCATTCAAATGTTGTTCTTGTGTATCAGACATTCAAAAGGAAGAGGCGATTGCTGATCATGGAGGAGCACAAGCAATGTATTTGGAAAAGGTGGTGGCACCTGATAAATCAAATATCCCATTAGGTGTAGTTGCAATATCACCTGACCCACAAAATACCCCAACTCTAGCAGACTCTAGCCCTACTACACTGGTCATTTCTGATGCTCCAACTCAGCAGACCCCAACTGCAGCAAATAGTATGATTATGCCAGTTGACATAGCACCAGCTGTACAACACAAAACCCCCATTCCAGCAAAGAGTACACCAAATCCAGTTGCCAAATCCCTTTTCGAACGAGAGAGAGCCCCAATTGCAGCAAATAGGACCCCTATTCCATTTCTTCCCAGTTTAGAAGATGAAGCTTATGTTGTTGTCAGGAACTTTGTGCGCATCTTTCCTTCATGGAAATATTATACAGCAGACACAGAACAATTTCCAGTCTTCCTCCATAACTTACGCGTAAGTAATGTACTAATGTTATTCATGGTCATTACTGCATATGTTTCTGCTGACAGAAGACACAAGATTTCATTCTTTTAAATAGGCAAGGAGCAAACTGGATTGTGATGACGAGCAAGAGTTGGTTGCGCTTTTCAAGCACTCGTTGATGAAGTATCGCTCCTACCTGAGGCAAGCGCACTTCGATGGCAAGCCTCTGAATGAAATTTCTGTAAAGTCTCCGGTGCTACATTTATCCGACAGTGACTGGAATAATCTTGTTACATATTGGACTCGGCTGCAGCGTAAGGTACTGTCTATGATATCACATAACAATTTGAACTACATTTCTGCATTTGCCTTAATGTCTCACTTGTACGAAAACTGTTAGCAGAAGAACATTCGTTCTCAAGGGACCACAGAATCTCACAACTATACTGCACACTGTATTGCTCTTGTGAGTACCTCTTGCCCTGTATGACCATACTTACTTTCATAGGTGTTTGATTATGTAGCATCACTGCACATGTTAGCCTCGTAATCGTCCATTTGGTGGACATTATAAGATCCGTATGGACTCTTACACAAATTTAGAATCAACCCAATGCTTTTGAAGAGGTTTAGCTCTGCAGTCCTCTTGTAAGGACTGAACGTGGTCTATCACTATACTTACATTAACAGCTACTCCCTCCGTCCCATAATATAAGAACATTTTGTATAGTACACCTGTGTTCAAAACACTCTTGTATTATGGGAAGAGGGATTGGTTCATTTTGTAGCATTCTGCATCTTATCTCCCTCACCCACCATTTACTAAAAAAGTTCAGATCTATATTTAATCTTACCAACAAGTAGAATACACAGATAATGCCAGTGCAGAAGTGTAGCCTATTGCTCTTGTCAGTACATTTTTGTCCTGTAACGCCTATACTTCCAGGGATTGGTAGTTGATTATGTAGCATCAATCTGCATCTTATCTTCATTATCCTCTATCCCTTCCAGTATTATCATATCTATAATTACTCTCTACAAAATGTAGAGTACAGGCAATGCTTATGAAAAGATTTTGTGCTGAAATTCTTGAGTTATCCTTCCCTTGACATGGAGAAGGGCATTATAAAGCCGGTGTTAACTGTTAATGTAAGTCAGTTGTCAGGACCCCGACTCAATGCCACATCTATCTAGCATGTAACACCTCATATCACTTTGCGGCCTCACGCACGGTATCCCCACGGGTGTCACCTTACCTTTGCCCCGGACCGTTTGCGCCTTTTGGCACACGTATATGATAGTGTCGCTAGCATCCATATGATAATGAGCCCGGGCTGACATGGCTAGTCGTAAACCCAAAGTGGCACAAACTTACAGGGACAGGCATCCATGACCCAGCATCGAACGTGTCGGTCATCAGCGAGTGAATCCAGGCTGTAGCACTGGGCTAGCAGGACTCCGGTGAACCGGGCTGTAGCGGGCTAACAGGACTCCGGTATTCATCGCGTGACATTTCCCCGAAGGGACAGACACAGGAACGAAGAAGGACACATGCCGGCCAGCCTAAGTGTTCCGGAGCAGTAGCAAGCTACCATGGCTCAGTGGAAACACTAGGAGACATTTCCCGGTAAGAGAGGCTACTAAGGATAAACAACTAGATAGTCAGATCCCACACATACCAAGCATTTCAATAACATACACACAATATGCTCGATATGTGCAAATACAACATGGCATCATAACATGACGCTACGACTCAAGTATTTATTCATTAGGCTCCGAGGAGCGAGATATTACAAACATGGGTCTCACGACCCAACATTCAGAGCATACAAGTCAAAGCACAAGCAGAAGCTTAACATGTCTGGGTAGAGACATCTAGAAATGAAAAAGGCTGAGAAGCCTGACTATCTACCAGATCCTGCCGAGGGCACAAGATCGTAGCTGAGGTAACAAGCTAAACGTCGAAGTCCATACGGAACTACCAGCGAGACTGAAGTCTCTCTGCAAAAACGTAAAATAGGCAAACGTGAGTACAAATGTACCCAGCAAGACTTACATCAGAACTAACTACATATGCATTGTTATGAACAAAGGGGGTAGTGGAGTTTAACTGCAGCAAGCCAGCTTTGACTCGGTGGCTAACCTGAACTACGACTGCAAGTAACTCTTTCGAGGTGGCGCACACGAGTCCACATATTCACCATATCAATACACCACTATGGATCCATAGCACTCACGCTTATCTTGCGTATTTTAAAGTATCCAATTTCACTTGTCTATGAACTGTACAAGGGGTCCAAGTTTCCATATCCGAGGAATCCGGCTATTCGAATAGGTAATGATAACCCTGCAGGGGTGTACTTCTTCACACACGCTCTCTCCACTTATCGCCCTGTACACGTCATGTATCTCGGCAACCTTCAAGCGGAAGCCGGGCGAGGGAGTCGGCCACGGCCTACCTAAACACTCAAGTCTCTCGTCCAGGTTTATCGCCTATTCGGGTTCCATCTGCAAGGAGATCCGGCCGGGGTGTCGCTCACGGCCCCAAACGATGTGTGCAGGGTTCCCAAGTCCACCATCCGGGTACCACTTGGTACACCGGGCCACTGTGCCTAGTCTGTCCCAAGCCCACCTGTACCGAGTGCCACTTGGTAGACTACTAACACTACCTACAAACACCAGAAACTAGTTGCAACTAATGGACAGAGAACAAGGGTGATTAAGAAGCCGAGAGGGGTCGAGTTACGGGAACCCAATGTGTGGTAGTAGCTGTTCATGGATCACAAACACAGAACTCAGTTCCTGAGGACGGCTGCAATGAGACAACCCACCATGTACTCCTACATGGCCTCTCACCGCTACCTTTACCAAATCGTGTTCATACACTTAGCTCACACACAGTAGGACATGTTCGCACACCTCTGATTCATTCCCGATGAATCAGACCTGACACAACTCTAAGCAATAGCAGGCATGACAAACAAGCATGAATGAGTAGGCACATCAGGGCTCAAACAACTCCTACTCATGCTAGTGGGTTTCATCTATTTACTGTGGCAATGACAGGTCATGCAGAGGATAAAGGGGTTCAACTACCGCAGCAAGTAACAGTTGTATCGTTGTTGTCCTAATGCAGTAAAAGAGAGCAGGAGCGAGAGAGTGGGATTGTATCGGAATGAACAAGGGGGTTTTGCTTGCCTGGCACTTCTGAAGATAGTATATCTCTTTATCGGTGTCATCGAACTCATCGTCGGTACCACGTCTACTGAGGGGGAACAATTACCGGCAACAGAGAGGGAACACAATCAATGCAATGCAACAATATGATGCATGATCATGACATGGCAAAATGAATGTGTTTGACCTAATGCAACTAGGAACAGAAAGGTTTGAGCTAATTTGAACCAAGGGTTCAAATTCAAACTCAAGTTATGAATTTATAATGTGCATTATCATGTTTTGGTATGAACAGCAAGGTTAAGTTGCTTTATCATGCATGAAACCAGTACCAATGGATAGATTGGATTTTTCTGATCATTTTTCATATATAATTTATTTCATTTGGAGTTACGGTTGATTTAATATGATTTTTACAAGTTTTAACTATTTTCTGGAATTTCCTGGATTTATTTTAAATCCAGAAAATGGTTAACTGCGTCAGCATGACGTCAGGGTGACGTCAGTAGGTCAAAGGCGCCAGCCCAGGTCAAACCTGACGGCTGGGACCCACAAGTCAGTGACTGTGGCTAATCCTAATATAACTTAAACCTAACCTAGTTTAATTAGTCGGGCCGGGCCCGCATGTCAGTGAGTCAGTGGCTTAACAAAAATTAGTTATTAATTTAACCAAAAGTTAGCAGGGGCCGGGCCCACCTGTTGGTGACCCTGGGGAAGTCAAACAGGGTCAAATCCCGGGTTAGTGGGGTCAAACCCACCGGCGGCTTGACGCCGGCGAGGCCAGCCGCGGTGGCGAGCCTCGGATTTGTGTCTCCGGTGACCAAACGGCCGGCGGAGGGCATCTACGTGATGCAGAAGCACGTCCGCATCGGGTGGGGGTGGCAGCTGGGCCTGCGGTGGCCGGAGTTGTCGCCGGCGATGACCTTGGCGGTCGCCAGAGTTCGGACGAGGTCGGCTCCGATGCTAGGGGGCACGGCGAGGCGCGTGAGGAGTGCTACGGGCTCGTGCGAGTGCGGCGGAGACGATGACGTGCTCAGGATCGATCCAACATAGCTGTGGCCACGACGGCGATGTGCAGTGGCGGCGGCGGGTGCGGCCGAGCTCGGTGCTGTTGCTGTGGTGCTCGAGAGCGAGAACGGAAAGGGGGAGGAGGAAGAGGAGCTCACGGGGAGTCGGTTGAAGCAGACGGCGAGCTTAGGGAGGCCCTGTGGACGACGAATCGGGCGGCGACATCCGGCGGCCGTGGACGGACAAGAAGGGTCGCGGCGTCGTCTTGGGGTCCTCCGGCCTTGCGTGGGTCGGCGGAGAGGTGCTCGGGTTCTAGGCAGAGTTCGTGGACTGGTCAGAGAAGCGAGGGCGAGGCGGTGGCCGCGGCAGCAGCAAGCGGCGGCGACGGGCTCCGCTCGGGCGCGTGAGGGAGAGAGAGCAGAGGAGGGGGAGGAGCGAGGGAGAGCGCGAGGGGTTCCAGGGAGAGTGAGAGAGAGGCCAGGGGTGTCGTGGCGTCTCCAGGCGCATCGAGGAGGGAGGCAACCAGGCAGGAGGTGGCCAAGCGCGACGGCGGTGCTCGCCACCGAGCTGCTTCGTGCGCTGGCATGGGAAGAAGACAGGCATGCCCCTGGTGGTTGGGCTGCACAGTGTTGGGCTGTCCAGGTGGGCTTTGGTGAGCGCCAGGTAAGTTTCCAGGTGAGTTTCTGTTCCTGTTTTCTATTTTGTTTAATTTGTTTTGATTTGATTTTATACCAAATCATTTTTATAAATCCTGAAATTAAATATGGGCAATAACAGAATTATCTTAGAGGCCCTTAGATATTTCCAGAATTGTTGGAGCATTTAATAATATTATTAGCAATTAAATGCCCCAATTCAAATATTTATGACTTAAATTCAGTGCCCAACTTGTTCCCTAAAAATGTTCATTATTTTTGGTATGGATCAAAACCATTGCCAAAAATATCAAACATCAAAGAAGAGCATTTTGGGTTCTTGAATGCAGTTTATTTAAGCTGGACCTATTTGGATTTCAAGGTGCTAGGGTTTGATCATCCCCCATTTCAAAGTTTCATAGAATTTAAACATGATGCACACATGAAGCTAGCCCAGTGCATTGCTAGAAGCTAGGGATGTGACATCAGTCCTTCCAAAGCCTTTATCCTCAACTATTGTTTAATTTACTCATACTCCCTATCGTTTACTGTTGTTTAGTTTGCTGCTTCTATGAAAATGCATGTTCGTAAGAACCGTAAGTTCTAAGTTTTACTTGTAAAACCAAATTCCTTATTCATACCATGCACATTACTTAATACTCCCGATATGTATGCTTGGTTTTGTGGATCTATAATCCAGTGTGTGGTGAAGCAGCCCACATTTGCACCTTGTCATCTCCTGTTTTATCTTACTGATGTGGCTGATGATATGAACAACATGCCATGCACATCATCCAAAATAGATATAATGATTTTCTTTGCCCTTCATCTATGCTTGTTATGTTGACATGGTAATCCAGTAGTGTGGTGAAGCTCCCCGCATTATGAACAATGACAAATTATGCTATTGATATTTTTGAACTTACTCTTTATTTTCTAATTTGAAATTGGATAGAATTGACAGAACAATTATCATCTTTGTTTATACACGTGCAAAACCTGTCATCTCTCTGCTTTGTTTCAGGGTGATATGCCTGATGGAATGCACAAGTCTGCTGAAGGCTGTGAGGCAAACCCAACATATATTGCAGCAAAGAAGGCAAAACATCTTGAAGATAGCGAGACAACCCCAAAGTCTTGTCTTGATGCAGTGTTCATGTTACTTTAGACTAACAGTCAGACAAGCTCACATAGTTCATTATCTGAATCAGTTCGACTTCTTCAGTCCCAAGTTCTAGCAGAAAGGCATTCTGCAACTCAACTTCGACTTGAAGTCCTATCTCTAAGAAAGATTGCGGAGAACACCAATGAGAACCTCATCGCTAAACAACTACACCTGGAAGCTATGACCGACATGCTAGGCCGGTCTCACAGCCTTGCTCAGCAGCTTGCGCAGCAGTTCCCCCACAAGGCTAACCTTTCTTGAACTGTCTTGGAAGTGGTCTCGGTTCAGTATTATTTTGTTACGCTGCAATGGTGCCCAGTTTTTGTAATCTGCTTCTTCAATGCACTTTATGATCACTCGCGGTGAACTTCGATGCCCAGTGGATGTAATATACCTTCAATCCTTTATTGTATAGTGCAGGTTTATTCTTAGTTACTATGCCATAATTTCTTTATTGTATAGAGTAGGTTTGTTCTTAGTTCCTACTAGTTACTGCCATCATTCGCTATCTGAAAAAAAATCAGATGTAGTCGACCGAGTGGAAACATTCGACTCTAACGAGCCAGGTTTTTAGCGGGCCACAATTGGGCCGTCCTGCATATTTCTTGGGCCCGAATGATTGGGGCCTTCACACATTGCGCCAGGCCCAAACTTACACTGGCCTATATTTTAGTTGGGCCTTTTGTCGACCCAGCGCTTAGTTTGGCCCAGGTAGCTTTGGGCCATTAACAGGCTGAATATTGTACTGGCCTGTTACGGCCGAGATGAAATCACGGGCCTTTAGCAGGCCAAAATGCATGTTCGGCCTCAATTTTCACTAGTCGTCGACAGGCCTTCAGCAAGCCGAAATGTAGACCGGGCCGTTTTGGGCCCAGTTAGCTCACGGGCCGTTACCAGGCCGAAACATATCTCGGGCCTTAGTTGGCCCACTGATATCATGGGCCTTTAAGAGGCCGAAAGCTTAGTACATGCATCAACGGGCCGAATTATGCGACAGGCCTTTAACAGGCCCAAAGTCATGTTGCGCTTAACTGTTGCGACCTTTAGAATAGGCCGTTAGTGGGCCCGATGTCCCGTCGGACCATATATGGCCCGTGGAAAGCACGGGCCATTCCCAGGCCGAAAGTCACACCGGGCTGAAATGGGCCCATGTCTTCATCAGGCCTCTAACAGGCCGAAAGTCACTGGGCTATAGTTGGGCCCAAATATTCGGCGAACAATTAACGGGCCAGATCTAGCTTCGGGCCGCAAATGGGCCCAAATATTGGGCGAACAATTAACGGGCCAGATCTGGCTTCGGGCCGTAAATGGGCCCAAATATTGGGCGAACAATTAACGGGCCAGATCTGGCTTCGGGCCGTAAATGGGCCTTTATTAAGCAGGCCGTTATTGGGCTGGCCCACTAGTACCTGATTAAGTTCTATGGGCCTTTGACTTGGCCGGCCTTTGTAACCTATATGGGCCTCTGTTGGGCCCAGCCACGTGTCGACATATCATAGGCATGTCTCCTCCAATGGACGGGCGACATCTGGCCCACTGACGGGCTGACAGGTGTTCCCTTCGGCCAATCAGAATTTTACACGTGGAAATTTCCCATTGGTCGCGGCTGTTAACGGGTTATCGGATCCAAAATCCGACCCGATAGTTTAACAGCGTTCCGTTACGGTGGATGCCACGTGTCGGCCACCCTTGACGAAAGCACTTCTGTGACGCGCGATTTATCATCATGGAAGTGGACACTTCCATGATGATAATTTTGGTAATGTCATGGAACACTTCTATGACAGCACAGGTATGACTATCTTGATTCTGTCATAAATTTGTCATGGATGTACATGCATGACAAAAAACGCAACCTACTGTTACAAACATGTATCATCACGGAAGTGTATTTTTTTGTAGTGCACCCTCGTGGACGGTGGGTGGCCCCCCTCTGGTGCTGTCTTTGCCCAATATTTTTAATATATTCCAAAATTGACTTTCGTGGAGTTTTAGGACTTTTGGAGTTGTGCAGAATAGGTCTGTAATATTTGCTCCTTTTCCAGCCCAGAATTCCAGCTGCCCGCATTCTCCCTCTTCATGTAAACCTTGTAAAATAAGAGAGAAAAGGCATAAGTATTGTGACATAATGTGTAGTAACAGCCCATAATGCAATAAATATTGATATAAAAGCATGATGCAAAATGGACGTATCATGGCACCCCGAGGACCGTCCTCAGTAAAGCGGAGAGGACCACTTTGATCCATGGGCTTAGGACAACTTAGGCCAAAAGCCTAAGCTTGGGGGAGTACGTATTTCTCACTGACATTACATTCATGTTCACACACTCATTCTAGTTGTCGGCGTTCATGCTTTTTCATTATATTATCTATGCTAGTTTATTTTCTTTTCTTGCTTTCTTCTTGTGTGTTTGAAAAACCTTGAGAAAAAACCAAAAAAATTAGTTGTAGCTTTTAGCTAGTTTACTCTCCATGCTTGTAGTAGTAATATTAAAAGAAAACCCAAAAAGATTTCTCGTTCTTCTTTTGCTTGTTGGGAGCTTTCCCGTGTAAATAGTTTTTCTCGTTCTTCAAAATTCTTTTCTTTTCTTTGGGGGTCGAGAGGAGAAGACCACGATGAAATGATGAGTGGCTCTCATATGAATTATTGTTGATCTAACCAAGAGCCCATATTACCTTGTTTTCTCCTTTGAATTAAATGTTTGCAGATTCCAGCTTAGTCCAATGCACGTGCAGTGTTATTATTTTACACACCATTCGGTCGTGCAAGTGAAAGGCAATAATGACGATGTATGATGAAATCATTGAGATGAGAAAAGCTGGTATGAACTTTACCTATCTTGTTTTTGTAAATATGATTAGTTCATCATTCCTGATTCAGCCCATTATGAATGAAACATGTTTGCAATGACAACTAGAGATTATAGTTACTCATGCCATACTTAATTAGCTAGGAGTTTATAATGGTTTACCTTGCGTGCCAACATGCTATTAAAATGGTTGTGATGTGGTATGATAGGGTGGTATCCTCCTTTGAATGATTCGAGTGCTTGACTTGGCACATGTTCATGCATGTAGTTGAAACAAAATCAACATAGCCTCCACGACATTTATGTTCATGGTGATTTATATCCTACTCATGCTTGCACTCATTGTTGATTAATCTTAATGCATGCTCATGACTGTTGTCTCTCTCTCGTTGGTCGCTTCCCAGCCTCTTTCTAGCCTTCACTTGTATTAAGCGGGAATACTACTTGTGCATCCACTTCCATAAACCCCAAAGTTATTCCATATGAGTCCACCATACCTTCCTATATGCAGTATTTACCTACCGTTCCAAGTAAATTTGTATGTGCCACTCCAAACCTTCAAATGAAATTCTATTTTGTACGCTCGAATAGTTCACGTACCAACTAGGGCTATCTGTATCTTCCATGCTAGGTGGGTTATTCTCACAATGAGTGGACTCCGCTCATCATTCACGAGAAAATGGCCGGTAAACGGGATGCCTAGTCCCATGCTCAAATCAAATCAAAATAATTGCAAACAAAACTCCCCCAGGATTGTTGTTAGTTGGACGGTACCCGTTGTTTCGGACCAGCCGTGGAGTGTGCTTGTTGGTGGTGGGGGAGTATAAACCTTACCATTCTGTTTGGGAACCGACTATAATGTATGTAGCATGGAAGATATCGAGATCTCTTGGTTGTTATGTTGACAATGAAAGTTTGCCGTGACGATGCCATGAACCTAGGGTAGGGTCATAGGCCTGACCTATATGCCCTACCTAAGGTCACTACCCTAGAGTCAAGGACATTCAAAGTACATCAAGAAGTACCGACTGAAGCCATCGAGTGCAATCAACTCGACCAGTCACCTCACTTGGATACCCCAATTTCATTCGACCTGGATGGAGTCATTCGACCATACAGGAAACCACTTGGAGCACAAAAGACCTAGAGTCACTCAGGATGGCAACGGTCAGGCATTCACGCTGTAGTCTTAAAAATCATTAATAGCACTTTATAGATGGCGTTACCAGTAATTCCCTACCTTAATGTACATTGAACCCACGTAATGTAGGATGACTGGGGTCCTGGCGCACTCTATATAAGCCACCCCCCTCCTCTGGCACAAGGGTGCGCACCCCTTGTAACACACACCCATATTCCAGTCGACAACCTTAGGGCACCGAGACGTAGGGCTTTTTCCTCCTCCGAGAGGGGCCTGAACTCGTAAAACTCGTGTGTACAACCTCACCGTAGCTAGGGCCTCGCCTCCTCATACATACCCCCTACTCTTGCTGTCAAACTTAGAACCACGAGAGTTGGCGCCCACCGTGGGCAAAGCGTCTTGGCAACTTCCGGCGAGGTTGCATTTTCTCCGATCTTCATCAACATTGTTTCCGGCGGCGGTTTGGTCATGGGCCGTGTGTTCCGACTCGGCGCGCTCACTTTCGTGGCTGATGACTCCGTCTAGCTCCAAGAAGCCCCCTCGATGTCGAAGCTCTCCCGATCCGCGGGGCGTCGCACTTCCGCGCAAGTGCCTGCGGCGTCCTCCTATGATAGTTGTCGAGTCTGTATCGGTCGGTCTTCACGTGCCTGCTCACTCCGCTGGACGCCACAACAAGCAATCTGGTCGGTCGTGGCTCCAGCGGTGGGTGAAGCATGCAGTTGCTCGCCAGACGGCCACCCCTCAAGTCGCTGTGATCGAGCCCGATGAATTCCTTTGAAGTCCAGTCGACTGGCTCCATGGATACGTTTTCTAAGAGCGGGAGCTGTGACCCCGCAGCAAAAGTTCTCGTGGTCGACTCCCTTGCAGCCAACCCAGGTTTCGCTGCAACGGTGGCAACGACGACGGCGACGGCCCGTCATTCAGCCACAAGGAGTACGAGCCCCAACCTCTCAATTCGCAACAGAGGGAAGATCTTCACCGCCGTAACGTGGAGGCCCTCCAGACACCCATCATTGGGGAAACCGCCGAGGCTCGGGCCTTGGAGGCCGCGCGCCTGGCCAGGTTGGGTGAGCGCACGCGTTTGGAGAATCTCCAACATTCTCTCGACGAGCGCGCCCGTCGACTGATTCCCGAATCCAATCGACATCAACAACAGTTGTTTCCACCTGAACCTCGTGTATATCGCACCCTGGTCTAGAATCTTACAGCTACTGCGCGTATAGCAGAGTCTATTCAGTCATCCCATTCAGAAGCTGGAAGATGCTTGGAACAGATCCGAGCGTTGCTCCGAGCAGCAGGAGTACTGAACTCCGCCGTTTCCCAGTCGCAAAATAGGATCCACAGCAGGTCAGTAAGGGCAGATACAGTTAAGTCGGCACACAGTCCTGGATTGCCTTTGCGATGTGAAGATCGTGATCACTGTCGAGATCGGCACATGGGGGGAGATCATGGAGAGTTTGATCGTGAGTACGCCCGTGACAACCACCATCGAGTGCCTTCGCCACCTTCGAGGGACGGGTCATACGCGCCCCAGCGGTATGATGACAGGCGCCCATATAGTAATGACCGCAGAGTTCCGGTCGACCCAAGAGAGCCTGGGTTCGACGCAAGGTCAGTCCTTGTACAAGGTTTGGTCGACCGGAACAGAGCATACAGAGAAGGGTTGGATAGAGACAGGCCCGGTGGAAGCAGGGTGCACGTTTCTGGCCCTGAGTGTTTCGGAAGAGCCATCCGAGCCGCTAAGATCCCTCACAACTTCAGATTGGCGACTGGCATCAGTAAGTTCACAGGGGAGTCGAAGCCTGCCACTTGGTTGGAAGATTACCGAGTGGCTGTGCATATTGGTGGCGGCAATGACGAGGTGTCCATGAAGCACCTCCCTTTGATGCTTGAAGGTTCTGCCAGAGCTTGGTTGAATCAGTTGGCCCCTGGAAGCATTTTCAATTGGGATGAGTTGGCCCGAGTGTTTACTAAAACTTTTGAGGACACCTGCAAGAGACCTGCCGGCTTGACAGAATTGCAACATTGCTTGAAGAAGCAGAATGAGACCTTGAGAGACTATATCTAGAGATGGACCACTCTTCACCACAAAGTGGAGAATGTGTTGGATCACCAAGCAGTTTGTTCCTTTAAATAAGGCGTTAGCTATAGAGAGCTCAATCTGAAGTTCGGTCAGACTGGAGACATGACTCTGACTCGGATGATGGAGATTGCCACTCGGTACGCTAACGGCGAAGAAGAGGACCGACTCCGGAGTGGCAAGAATAGACCAGTCGCCCAGGACACCGGAGGAGGAAACTCCAGCCGGAAGAAGAAACAAAAAGCTGAGGCTGCAAGCCCTGCTGAGGCAGAAGTTTTGAATCGAGGGAAGTTCAAGGGGAAACCTAAAGGGCCTTGGACTCCTAAAAAAGTGAAAGATCAAGCTGGAAATGATGTGCTTGATTTACCGTGTCATATTCACACCAAAAAGGATGAAGAGGGGAATCTGATTCTTCCTAAGCATATCACTCGACAGTGTCGATTCCTGATTCAGAGCTTCCGAGAGAGCCAACCAAGTGAAAAGGACAAAGAGTCTAATAACGAGGAAGACAAAGAGGAAGATGGTGGTAACCCCAATGTTAATGCCACCTTGGTGATTTTTGCTGACCTCGAGAGCAAAAGTCGACTGAAAGTTATTACAGGGAGGTAAACATGGTTGCTCCGGCAACACCAAGGTATTTGAAGTGGTCAAAAACCCCTATTACATTCGACAAGTCAGACCACCCGCCACACGTTGCTACCCCTGGGCGGCAAGTGTTGGTGGTCGACCCAGTCGTTGGGGGCACCGACTGACCAAGGTTTTGATGGACGGTGGCAGTCGATTGAATATATTGTATGCTGAGGCCCTCCGGGGGATGGGTATCCCAATGTCCAAGCTCAGTGAGAGCAACATCAGATTCCATGGCATCATCCCAGGAAAGAAAGCCGATTCACTCGGTCAGATCACTCTTCATGTGGTTTTCGGTGTTTTTCAGAATTACCGCAAGGAAAATTTGACGTTTGAGGTAGTGGATTTTGACAGTCCCTATCATGCCATTCTAGGCAGGCCTGCTTATGCTATGTGTACCTTAAGTTGAAGATGCCTGGCCCCGGAGGTGTGATCATGGTCATTGGGAATCAGCAGAGAGCAGATGACTGTCTCCAGAACGGTTCAAAGATCACCGATGAGCAGATGGCAGCAGTAGAGTTTCAAGAATACCAGAAGAATGCAGATCCGAGTGATTTGTTGCGTGCCAGGAGGTCTGCCTCGGAGACCGCATTTCAGTCGTCCGGTGAAACAAAAGCTGTTCACATTCACCCGACCGATCCCAATGCTGCCCCGACTCATATCTCAACAACACTCGATAGCAAATAGGAAGAAGCGCTCATCCAGTTCCTCCGTGAGAACTGGGACATCTTCGCATGGAAGCCCTCTGACATGCCGGGTGTACCCAGGGGACTAGCTGAGCACCGTTTGCGAGTCAACTCAAAGGCAAAACCCGTTAGAGAGCATCTTTGTCGGTCTACCACGGAGAAGAGAAAAGCAATTGACGAGGAGGTGGCTCAGCTCCTGGCTGCCGAGTTCATCCATGAGATATACCACTCCGAGTGGCTCGCCAATGTCGCTATGGTCCCCAAGAAAGATAAGTCACTTCGAATGTGTATTGATTTCAAGCATATCAACAGGGCCTGCCCGAAAGATCATTTTCCTCTATCCCGCATCGACCAGATAGTCGACTCAACTGCGGGATGTGAGCGATTATACTTTTTGGACGCCTATTCTGGGTACCATCAGATCCGACTGTATGGACCCTATGAGATAAAGACATCTTTCATCATCCCATTCAAGTGTTTTTTCTGTGTTACTATGCCCTTTGGCCTCAAGAATGCTGGTGCCACGTTCATGCGCATGATTTAGAAGTGCATGCTCACTCAAATCAGTCAGAATGTGGAAGCATACATGGACGACATAGTTGTTAAGTCACGCAAAGGTTCCGACCTGTTGACTGACCACGCTGAAACCTTTGCCAACTTAAGAAGATATGATATCAAGCTCAATCCATCAAAGTGCACATTCGGAGTCCCAGGTGGAAAGTTGCTCGGTTTCCACGTTTCCGAACGGGGGATCAATGCTAACCTAGAGAAGATTGGCACAATCCTCCGAATGAAATGCCCTATGCATGTGCACGATGTTCAGAAGCTTACTGGTTGTTTGGCTGCATTGATTTGATTCATATCACGCCTCGGTGAAAAGGCATTACCTCTTTACCGACTGATGAATAGTCTGACAAGTTTGAGTGGAATGATGAAGCTGAAGCAGCATTCGAAGAGCTCAAAGCCCTGCTTTCCACCAAGCCGGTGCCTGCTGCTCCAATCAGCAAGGAGCCTTTATTGATTTACATCATAACCACTAGACAGGTTGTCAGCACAGTGCTCAGGGTCGAGCGGGAAGAAGATGGCAAAGCCTACAAAGTTCAGCACCCTATGTACTACATTTCTGAAGTCTAGACTCTGTCCAAGCAGAGATATCTCATTATCAGAAGCTTGTTTACGGAATTTACTTGACCATGAAGAAGGTTGCACACTATTGCTCAGACCACTCGGTTTCAGTCGACAGCGATACCCCATTGTCAGAAATTCTGAATAATGGAGATGCAACTGGTCGAGTGCCAAAGGTGGGCGATTGAACTCCTTCCGTTAGATATCAAGTTTGAGGCAAAGAAAGCCATCAAGTCTCAAGCAATAGCAGATTTCCTAGCAGAGTGGATTGAACAGCAGCAATCGACTCAGATTCAATCGAAACATTGGACTATGTTCTTTGATGGATCCAAGATGCTAAATGGCTCTGGTGCAGGAGTGGTTTTAGTATCCCCAAGAGGAGACAAGCTCAGCTATGTCCTCCAGATTCACTTTGATTCTTCAAACACTTAAGCTGAGTATGAGGCACGGTTGTATGGGTTGCGTATGGCCATTTCACTCGGCGTCCGACGCTTGATGGTCTACGGCGACTCAGACTTAGTGGTTAATCAAGTAATGAAGGAATGGTACATCAGGAGTCCAACAATGACTGGTTATTGCAATGTAGTAAGAAAGCTAGAGAAGAGGTTTGAGGGGTTAGAGCTCGACCACATACCCCGAATCAAGAATCAAGATGCTGATGATCTGGCAAAGATAGGTTCCACTCGGAAGCCTATCCCCAGTAATTTGTTCTTGGAACATCTCCACACCCCGTCAGTACAAGAAGATCCCTTCAAGGAAGAGCCCCCACAACCGATAAGTTCAACCAACCCGACTGAGATTGAAGTCCCAGCCGTGGTCGACTTAATCATGGAAGTCTTAGTGATCACGCCCGACTGGACGGTGTCGTACATCACATATCTGCTCAGGCAGGAACTCCCCAAAGGTGAGGATGAGGCCCACCAGATAGTTTGTCGATCAAAAGCTTTCATCATGATAAAAGGGCAGCTTTACAGAGAAAGTGTCACAGGAGTGGCTCAACGCCGCATCACCCCAGAAGAAGGTTGAATGGTTTTAAACGAGATCCACTCGGGGACCTGTGGTCACCATGTGTCCTCTCAGACCATCGTGGCCAAAGCATACCGAGTGGGATTCTATTGACCTTGTGCGAATGAGATGGCAAAGTATATAGTCGACAAGTGCGCAGGTTGTCAGTTCTACTCCAACATGTCTCACAAGCCTGCGTCTACCTTGAAGACTATTCCACTCGTCTGGCCGTTTGCGGTTTGGGGGTTGGATATGGTTGGACCCTTCAAGACCGGCAGAAGTGGTCCCACCCATTTGCTCGTAGCAGTCGACAAATTCACCAAATGGATCGAAGTCAAGCCTATCAAAAACCTTGACTCAAGCACTCACTACAAAAAAAGACACATCCGTGACATTTTGGGCCGAAGGAAATTTTTTCTGTCATACTTATGACACTTCTATGACGATACTTGTGACAAAACCAGGTATCATCATAGATGTGGTGGGCTCCTACTTCTATGTTAAAAAATCATGATAGAAAATGGGATTTTCGTCCTGGGTGGGCTGGAGACGTAGCTGCATGACATTCTTTGGTACGTCCATGACGGAAAAAATAGTGGTTGAAGCGAGGGCGAGAAAAATATCGTGGAGTTCCCGGTTATGGTCGGTGGTCAGGGGTCGAGCGATGCGCATTTCTCTCGTACCGTACACGCGTGGGTGCGAGGTGTTGGGCTCTAATTGAACCTGAGCGAGGCGTTGGGCTCTAACTGAACCCGAGCGATTGCACTAGCTATGTTACTGAACCCGAGTGATTCCTTCGCTACTGCTGCTAACTGAAGCCGATTGATGCTGTCTCTGGATGAATAGTGAGCGTTGCTGGGGGGGTTGGATGAACAGTTCCTGGTGGGGGTGGATGAACAGGACCCCGTGGTGTTGCATCTGGATGAACAGGACCCCGATCGAGCCGGTTGGGGCTGGATGAATAGAGGACCCCGTGGAGGGCTGGATGAACAGGACGACCCTGTGGAGGGCTGGTTAAATAGTAGCTGGTGGAGGGCTGGTTGAAGAGTAGCCCGTGGAGGGGTGGTTGAATAGTAGCCCGTGGAGAGGGCTGGTTGAACAGTAGCTAGTGGAGTAGCGCGCGGTGGAGGCTGGATGAACAGGAGCCCGTGGATGAACAGTCACAGGTGGAGGCTAGAGGAGGCCGACGGTGGATGAACAGTAGCCCGTGGAGGCTGGAGGAGGTCGACGGTGGAGATGAACAGTATCCCGTGGAGTCCCGTTTTGCGGTACACCACACCCCTCCCAATGAACAGGACCCCCATTTTTACTGTAGCACTCCAACACAAGTCCGATTCCTCCGTTTTGCGGTACGCCACACCCCTCTCGATAAACAGGACCCGTTTCGACCATAGGAGGTCCAACAGAAGTCCGTTTCCTCTGTTTTGCGGTACGCCAGACCCCTCTCGATGAACAAGACCCCGTTTCGACCATGGCTGGTCGAACACAAGGCCGTTTACTCCGTTCTGCGGTACGCTAGGCCTCATTTCCATTGGCTATTCCGTCCAAGCCCTCCCAATGAACACGATGACAGATTCCATTTCGACCCAGCCGGTTGGCTCCCCATGAACACGACGATGATGCAGTTTCTCCGTTTCGACCCAGCCATGTACACGAGCCTTGGCCGTACGTAATGGCGAGTAGGCGTTCGAGACCCCGCCCATATGTACGTACGGGGCCGTATTTTCCTTCTTGCACACTGGCCGCTGTACGTACGTGTACATGCTATGTGCGCGCCTCTACTACGACATGTGCACGCCTCTACATCGACCAGTATGTACGTAGACATTCGTGACCAGAATGACAATGCTACGTATGGTTCGACTAGGTGGGTCCCGACTATCAGGCACTTCCTTGCGTGCGAAGATGTAGCTGGTGGGTCCCAACAGTCTGGAGGGTGAATCATTTTTTTGCCCGGACGCACTTCCGTGCGGGCGAAGATGTAGCTGGTGGGTCCTAGCGGTCAGGGGGGAAACATTTTTTTCACAAATACGGTGGCCCATCTTGTGGGTCCCTGCTGTCAGGTGAAGGAATCATTATTTTCCGCGTAATAAGGAGGCACTTCCTTGCTGCAGCCGTGGACCCAGCTGTCAGCCTCTCCACGTACAGTACTCTTCCGATGGAAGTTGTTCCTTGACCACGTTGACCATGCCACGTTCCGTTGCACGCATGCGTCCATGGGTGTGGTGCGTCCCCACTGTCAGCCTCTCACGTACAGCATCTTCCGATGACTCTCGGTTGTTGACCATGTTGACCACACCGTGCTTAGCGCACCAAGGCCGATGGACGACGGCGAGGCCCTAGACTGGAACAACCCGGAGATGGGGAAAATGCGGCAGTGGAGTCGCAGATGGAGAGGAGTGGGAAACTTGACTGGTTTGGGTGCACAGCAGCACAACCGCGGTGCCGCCTACGGGAGACAGGAGCAAGAACAGAGGTTGAAGAAGGAGCACGGCTGTTGGATTAACATCCAACAGTCCAGCTGCTAGAATCATTTGTTGATTAAGTTGACAAAGCCCTGCGTACACGTCCGCTTAGTAGGCCCACAAGTCAGCCACCAAATCTGACGGGTCCCAGCTATCAACGGGAGGACTAATTTTTTCGCATAACAAGGAGGCACTTCCTTCAGCAGCCGGTGGGTCCCAGCTGTCAGGGGGAGGAATCATTTTTTTCAGCTTAATAAGGAGGAACTTTCCTTGTGTGTGACCATGGACCTCGTGGGTCCTAGCCGTCAGGCTCTTCACGTACAGTCCTCTTCCGATGACTCTCGTTTGTTGACCACGCGCGCACCGAGCGCAGTGAGGCTGTAGACGACGACCAGGCCTCGGACGAGAACGACTCAGAGATGGGAAGATGCGACAGTGGAGTCACAGATTGAGAGGAGGAGAAGGGTTATAACTGGTTCTGGTACGGCGTGGGGCTGCGGTCGATGGAGAATGACATGATGTGTGGAGGGGTGAAGGGATAGCCTTGCCGGCGGTGGGGTAGCGCTTCGTAGCGACGCATGCTAAGCAGAGCCGCTAGCCGCCGGAGGCCGAACTAGGCGGTCCCGGCGACACTGGAGGAAGAAGACGAGAGATTGAAGGTGCGTGCCGGCCGTTGGATATAAATCCAATGGTTGTGGATGTCATAATCATTTGTTGACCAAGTTGACAATGCCCTGCGTAGGCTTCGACCTATTGGCCCGCATGTCAGCCTGCAAAAATGTGGCATATATTTAACCCATGTTTTCTAGAATGTATAGTCCATTTGCTGGGTTGGGTGAACAAATAATTTCGTGTCAATGCGACCCATTTATATTTTCTAAGAAATCCCAGCCCATTTGCACTTCCTTGAAATACACGAATTAGCTGGGCTCATTCTATATGTAATGTTATGTTGGAAGGAGCAATTAATATAAAAAAATAAACCGGAGAGGCACATTTTTTATATATAAAATTAACAAATTAGCGAGTTATTGCTCAAAATAAAAATGAGCATGCTATTATTACATTGATCCTTAAAATGTTCGCAAGCTTTTGTATGCAATCACCAGGATTTTCCGTGCCTGTGAGTCAAAAACAACCAGGATTTTCCTTGCCACCTTCTGTTAAACATTTACTTTTAAAAGTTAATAACACGTGGGATGTTTTTATAATGTATATATAAGTCTCTATAAAATATACGATAATAGTAATAATATAAATATATATAATGTGGTTAGATGGGAAAACATAAATTGGACACAGCATTATTATTCTTATATATGGATAAACAGTACAGGGACCTGCGTTTTATTAAAAAAATACATTGGGCTACCGATCTTTAAGAAAAAGCCCATAGGCCAGTATGGACCTCAAAAAATAAGTTGAAAAGGTTGTGGGCTACGCATGTTAAAATACAAAACCTAGGCCTAGATGATACTTGTTCGCCCTCTGAAAAAAATGATACCAGCTAGATCCCCAAGCAAACTGGATTAAAGAGGGGGCCGGCGGCACGACTGAAGAAGCACATCGGGAGCGATTTTTTTTCTTCAGTGGATGGCTCTCGATGGCGTTTTTTACTTGCCCCTGCACCATAGAACTTGTATTTTTAGCTTCCCAGTCCATGGTGGAGCAGCAACCCATTTGCTAGGCAGGCCAACCCATAGAAACCAGCACTCGATCTTTTCATCAGGCCCCCAAAACAACGCAGTACTATGTTTGTTTTGAGGCCGAAAACATTACGGTAGAGGTTGAGCTGGGGAGGGGGGAAGACAGAGCAAAAAGATTAAAAGAGCTAATGTGTCGTTGCTACCCTAACAAAGCAGGTGCAATTCTTCTCGGGAAGAAGGTGTGCCGTTGACACCCACACGTCACATATCCCATAGTAGGCATACTAACAAGTTCACACACAAGTACAACAGAAAAGGTAAACATTCGTATCAAACTCAGGTTCACAGGACACTTTCATATTCATAGCCAACATTCACAATCAACAACTCAAAAGATTCATATATACACAAGTTCAGCATGTCTATGCATACAAATGATTGATATATCACACGACAATATTCATAGATAATTCACAAAAAGATTCAGATATACACATCTTCAGTATGTTTATGCATCCAAATGATTGAGATCACAGCCAATATGATCCATGGACAAACTTTAATTACCTAGGGTACATACTGGTAAATGGTGTTCAGTCGAAGGTACTTCTTGCTAAAATTAATGCTTGTATGAGTAAAATTTCGAGTACATAAGAGGCAACACAGACAATCTGAACTTTGCTTGTAGGTTTATCCTCAAATAGTGGCCGCGTGCTGAGGGAGGTTTGAGCAACTTGGCCACTACTTTCATCCAACTAGTTTACTGGCTCATCTTGGTCCTGTAGCCCACCGAAATTCTACATTGTAGACAAGAAAGGAGGCGGTTGAGAAAATGAACCACTCAATTTTTTTGTGCAGTTCAACTAAAATGGAGCATCCCTGGCATGCAGACAGATTAAGTGCCAGATGAATATACATGTCAACCAACTTGTCTGGAATCTTTAGACTCCATGCCATACAGTTCTCTACCATATCCGCCGATAACCAAAAGGCACAAGTTGGGACCAAAGACTGGACTGTGTTTTTCTGGGCTATGCACCAAGCAATATTTTTGGCGTTCACTCTCCTAATACTTGGAGTTTGACAACTGTTTGACGCCGGTTGATACTCGAATGAATATAGGCACTTCTTTTTGTCAAGATCGATGCTTGTCTGAGTGAACTTTGGAGTACATAGCAGAAGCATAAGTATCTGTCCATCTGATCTTTTTGTGAAGTTCTACTAACATAACCCAATGCAATGATTTGCCTGCGAGTTCAGGCTCCAAGTTACTCCTTTATAAAATCGGCAAATAGTAGCACAATACTAAATTACCAATACATGACAAGCACAATAATCAGGATAACGACCAGTACCAACTTGTGTGAGGTAGCATATCAATTACTATTTCCTTTGACTGGAAGCTGAGATAAGCGAAGCGACTGACAGCAAAGGAAGAAAGCAGGCCCAGATTAGCGACTGACAGGAAAGGACGGAAGTTGTCGACGCAATGAAGCACCCAAAGTTTTTATGCAGTTCTATCGAAATCGAGCATCCCTATTGGCACATATATTGAGAGTGTGAGATTACTATAATAGTGGGACTAGTTGATGAAACATACACTAACAAATAGAAGCACCCTCATTATCTTAATGGGTAAAGTTAGCAACATAGTAGTCTTGCTTAAAGAGAGGTATTAGTTTATTTAATCAGTGCCAATTAGCTCAACACTCAAAGCATTTCCATGTATCATAGGTTGCAAAACTTTAAATGCAAAGATAAGGGAGTTTCTCATGACAGTAGCACGATACAAATAGAGATGACAGCAAACAATTATGGATGAAGGCCTTAGGCCCGTACCAACCTGAGGGAAAAGCTTATTCATGTAGTCCCATAAGAGATGATAAAGCACTCACTGGAATCACTCAATACTATATATTTTTGTGCACTTCAAATGTATGGTTGAAATCACTCTTGTTTACCAGTGCTGAGATTATATCGAAAGATTATCAAGAACTTCCAGCAGAGTTAAAGCACTGGCTGGGATACAGTTCATTGTATTGTCTTGTGTAGTTCCACTAAAATGTATGATTGGCACAACATAATCCCTATTTGCACAAGTAGGAATAAGGTGAAACCTTCATTTGCTTAGTGAGAAAGGATAGAAAGACGTTAGCATATTACTCTAATAGTAGCATCAAATTCATGATGGACAATATGCAAAACATTGCCTCATTGAACCAATGTCAATAAATTGACATGCAAAACAATAGCACTATTATGTCATGACACTAATAATATTCCCCCCTGCTCCACCACATGATTCACCTCCATAGACAAACATACACATGTACATGATTCAACATAGGGTGCTACTAAAGATTTGTTTAACTCCGACAGGAAAATTAGGCAGCAATAAATTAGTGGTACTTAAGTACTCCTAATTAATTAAGTGAGACAGTAGAAGTGGAAGGGCTCCCTGGAGGATCGTCTCACATGTAATGTAGTCGTTGCCGGAGCCCTTGAATGGCCTCTACTGAGGCCTCTGGCTTCAGCAAGATCACCTTGGCATTGTTTATTATTATTCTTCTTCTTCCTCCTCTTCATGCTCTGTTTCTCTTTCTCCTCACCACTTGGTGAAACCAAGTACATGATTGGCCTTCTATTTCAGAATTGGTTTTGTCAGTGAGGGAGTACAAGTGTACTAGTGAAAAATAGCATTATTTTCTCATGGCAGTCGCAAAATAGAGATGAACACACCCATTAAATATCATTCTTACCTAAAGGAAGGTTATGGTGCCAATACGGATGATGAGGATTGGAACACAGATATCCTTTTGTGCAGTTCCACCGAAATAAACCAATTGTTCCATTCTGACATTCTAGTTAAACAGCACAAAAGTCACTTCTTTTAAGAAGTGTTTTGTGCAGTGCACCAAAAGGTCACAACAGCAACCAGGTGAAATGGATATCCCTATTTGCACAAAAAGCTACAGAAAAAACAGTCAGAGTCTCAAAAAATTACATGCAAAAACATTTGGCTAAACTTGTCATGGGTTATAACAGTGGCATGGCTTCATTTTACTAGGGGCATTAGATTAAGAACAGCTAAATATTTCGTATAAGGGCATGGGACAGTGGGTGCACCTGCAGTCCAACACCATGTACCTAAATAGGGGCATAAAGTGGTGATTCATAGTTTGTTGCCTCGAGAAACAAACATCCAAGAAACATATCTGGGTTGGTCCCATCACTACAAAAAAAGACATCCGTGACATTTTGGGCCGAACGAATTTTTTTTCTGTCATACATATGACACTTCTATGACGATAATTGTGACAAAACCCGGTATTATCATAGATGTGGTGGGCTCCTACTTCTATGACAAAAATCATGACAGAAAATGGGATTTTCGTCCTGGGTGGGCCGGAGACGCAGCTGCACGACATTCTTTGGGCCGTCCATGATGGAAAAAACCGTGGTAGAAGCGAGGGCGAGGAAAATTTTAGGGAGTTCCCGGTTACGGTGGGAGGTCAGGGGCCAAGCGATGCGCGTTTCTCTTGTACATGTACACGCGTGTGTGCGAGGCGTTGGCTCTAACTGAACCCGAGCGAGGCGTTGGGCTCTAACTGAACCCGAGCGATTGCACTACAGGCTACGTGTTACTGAACATGAGCGATCGATCGATGACTGTTAACTAAACCCGATCGAGCGATTCCTTTGCTACTGCTGCTAACTGAAGCCGATCGATGTTGCCTCTCTCGATGAATAGTGAGTGTTGCGGGAGGGGGGGGGGGGTTGGATGAACAGTGAGCGGTGGCGTTGCCTCTGGATGAATAGGACACCGTGGTGTGGAGGGTTGGATGAACAGTAGATGGTGGAGGGGTGGTTGAACAGTAGCCAGTGGAGTAGTGCGCGGTGGAGGCTGGATGAACAGGAGCCCGTGGAGGCTGGAGAAGGTCGACGGTAGCCCGTGGAGGCTGGAGGAGGTCGACGGTGGAGATGAACAGTATCCCGTGGAGTCCCGTTTTCCGGTACGCCACATCCCTCCCGATGAACAGGACCCCCGTTTCGACCATAGCGCTCCAACACAAGTCCATTTCGTTCGTTTTGCGGCACGCGACACCCCTCCCGATCAACAAGACACCCGTTTCGACCGTAGGAGGTCCATTTCCTCCATTTTGCGGTACGCCACGCCCCTACCGGTCAACAGGACCCCCGTTTCGACCGTAGGAGGTCCGTTTCCTCCGTTTTGCGGTACGCCACACCCCTGCCTATCAACATGACCCTTGTTTCGACCGTAGGAGGTCCGTTTCCTTCGTTTTGCGGTACACCAGATCCCTCCCGATGAACAGGATCCCGTTTCGAACGTGGTCGGTCGAACACAAGGCCGTTTCCTCTGTTCTGCGGTACGCCAGGCCTCGTTTCCATCGCCTGTTCCATCCAAGCCCTCCCAAAGAACATGATGACGCATTCCGTTCTGACCCAGCCGGTTGGCTCCCATGCGTTCTATTGCCTCTCGATGAACACGACACATTCCGTTGCCTCCCCATGAACACGGCGCATTCTGTTGCCTCCCCATGAACATGATGACGACGCTGTTTCTCCATTCCGACCCAGCCATGTACAGGAGCCCTGGCCGTACGTATGCACGAGTGGGCGTTCTAGACCCCGCCCGTATGTACACATACGTGGCCGTATTTTCTTTCTTGCACACTGGCCGTTGTACGTACGTGTACATGCTACGTGCGCGCCTCTACTACGACACGTGCGCGCCTCTACATCGACCAACATATACGTACGTACACGTTGGCGACCAGAATGACAACGCTACATATGATTCGACGAGGTGTGTCTCGACTGTCAGGCACTTCCTTGCGTGCGAAAATGTAGCTGGTGGGTCCCAACAGTCAGGCGACGAATCTTTTTTTTGGACGCACTTCCTTGCGTGCAAAGATGTAGCTGGTGGGTCCCAGCAGTCAGGGGGGCGAATTGTTTTTTTTTTGCTCGGACGCACTTCCTTGTGTGCGAAGATATTGCTGGTGAGTCCCAGCAGTCAAGGGGACGAATCATTTTTTTCCCGGACGCACTTCCTTGCGTGCGAAGATGTAGCTGGTGGGTCCCAGCAGTCAGGGGGAAACGTTTTTTCGCAAAATACAGTGGCCCGTCTGGTGGGTCCCAGCTATCAGGTGGAGGAATCATTATTTTCCACGTAATAAGGAGGCACTTCCTTGCTATGGCCGTGGACCCAGCTGTCAGCCTCTCCATGTACAGTCCACGTTCGATGGAAGTCGTTCCTTGACCATGTTGACCACGCCGCGCCTAGAGCACCAGGGCGGTGGACGACGGCGAGGCCTAGGAAGGGGACGACGGGGAGCCAGGGAAGACACGGCATTGGAAGCCCGCGCGGAGAGGAGTACGAGGGTTCACTGGTTTGGCTATAGTGTGAGGCTGCCGTCGCCGCAGGGCCTGGCCAGCAATGGGAATAGTAGGGGCGATGAGGCCTCCGCGGCAGCACAGCCGGCCATGGGAGGCAGGAGCATGCGGCACGACCGACGCTGCTTTGGGCGGCTCGAGCAAGAAGACCAAAGGTTGAAGAAGCACTACGGCCATTGGATGGACATCGTATGGTCACTGGAGCTAGAATCGTTTATATTGACTAAGTTGACAAAGCCCTCCGTCCCCGTCAACTTAGTAGGCCCACAAGTCAGCCTCCCACCAAGGTGGGTCCCAGCTAGCAGGGGGTATTCATTTTTTGTGCGTAATAAGGAGGCACTTCCGGTGGGTCCAAGCTGACAGCAGGGGGAACATTTTTTTTTCAAAATACGGTGGCCCCGTCTGGTGGGTCCCAACAGTAAGGGGCAAACGTTTTTTTCGTGAAATACCGGTGGCCCATCCGATGGGTCCCTGCTGTCAGGCGGAGGAATAATTATTTTCTGTGTAATAAGGAGGCACTTCCTTGCGGCTGCTGTGGACCCAGCTGTCAACCTCTCCACATACAGTATTCTTCCGATGGAATTTGGTCGTTAACCACATTGACCACACCGCTCCGAGAGCACCACGGCGGTGGACGACGGCGAGTCCAAGGAAGGGGATGACGCGGAGCCGGGGATGACGCGGTAGTGGATGCCCACGCGGAGAGGAGTACGAGGGTTCACTGGTTCAGCTGCGCTGCCGTCGCCGCAGAATAACAGGGGTTGTGGGTGAGTGGGGTTGAGGGATGGCCTATCTAGCGGTGGGAGTAGTATGGGGACGGTGAGGCCTCCGCGGCAGCACAGCCGGCCACGGGAGGCAGGAGCAGGTGACACGACCGGCGCTGCTTTGGGCGGCTGGAGCAAGAACACCGGAGGTTGAAGAAGCACTACGGCCGTTGGATGGACATCGTACGGTCAGTCGAGCTAGAATTGTGCATATTGACTAAGTTGACAAAGCCCTTCGTCCCCGTCAATTTAGTAGGCCCACTATACTGGGTCCCAGCTAGCAGGGGGAGTATTCATTTTTTTGTGCGTAATAAGGAGGCACTTCCTTGCGTGCTAAGATATAGCTGGTGGGTCCGAGCTATTAGCGGCGGTAACATTCTTTTCGCGAAATACTGAGGCCCTTTTGGTGGGTCCCAGATGTTCGGTGGAGGAATCATTATTTTGCGCATAATAAGGAGGCATTCCCTTGCGTGCGGCCATGGACCCAGCTGTCAGCCTCTCGACGTACAGTCCACTTCAGACCCATGTCGGTCGTTGACCACGTTGACCACGCCACGGCGAGAGCACCAGGGCGGTGGACGACGACGAGGCCTAGGAATGGGATGACATGGAGGTAGGGAAGACTCGGCAGTTGTTTCCCATGCGGAGGGGAGTACGACTGTACGAGGGTTTACTGGTTCGTCTGCCGTCGCCGGAGAATAACAACAGGTGTGGGACTGTGGGTGAGTAGAGGGATGGCTAGGTCAGCGATGGGAGTATGGTGGGGTGGTGAGGCCTACGCGACAGCATAGCCGGCTGTGGGGAGGAGGGAGCAGGCAGTCCCGCCAGCGCTTGTTTGAGCGGCTGGAGGAGGAAAAGCAAAGATTGAAGAAGCATGACGGCCATTGGATGGACACCCAACAGTCACTGCTTGTGCGTTAACCTTTTTTTAGGAAAGCCTCAAATCTGTGGAAAACAGCATACAACCCATCTGCCATTATTTCTAATAATTTACAGCCCATTTGCTAATTCTAATGGTTTTTTTGGAGACCATATTCTTTTTGTTAGCATTACAGCCAATATTGTGGCCACGGTTAAAAAATTGTACGAAATTTTGCATATTTCGGTGCGGTCCGAACTGTGTTTAATCCCGAAATTTTGACTCACATTCAAACTAATTTTAAAAATAAATGTATATCAATATAAAATCTAACAAATTCTCCACACATAAAAATTAATGTAATTGAAAATCTCGAAATGAAAAAAAAAATATTTGAATCTAATTCCCGGTTTGATGTGTTTTAAAAATGTACATCCCATTTCTCATTACTGATGGGCCATTTTCTCGGCCAGCCGAATGAAAGCTCTCCTCGTCTTGAAAGATTTGCATCCCAACAGGCCTGACAAAGCAACTTACTTGGCAAATCACAAAAAACTGGGCTGTGGCCGTGGACCCAGCTGCCAGCCTCTCCATGTACAGTACTCTTACGACGAAAGTTGTTCCTTGATCACGTTGACCATGCCGCATGGAGAGCACCACGGTGGTGGACGACGGCGAGGCCTAGGAAGGGGAAGACACGGTAGTGGAAGCCCGAGCAGAGAGCAGTACGAGGGTTGACTAGTTCGGTTGCGGTGTGAGGCTACCGTCGCCGCAGGGCCTGGCCAGCAGTGGGAATAGTAGGGGGCGGTGAGGCCTCCGCGGCAGCACAACCGGCCACGGGAGGCAGGAGCATGCGGCATGACCGGCGCTGCTTTGGGCGGCTGGAGCAAGAAGACCAGAGGTTGAAGAAGCACTACGGCCGTTGGATGGACATCGTACAGTCACTGGAGCTAGAATCGTTCATATTGACTAAGTTGACAAAGCCCTTCCTCCCCGTCAACTTAGTAGGCCCACAAGTCAGCCTCCCACCAAGGTGGGTCCCAGCTAGCCGGGGGAGTATTCATTTTTTTGTGCGTAATAAGGAGGCACTTCCGGTGGGTCCGAGCTGACAGCAGGGGGAATGTTTTTTTCGCGAAATACGGTGGCCCGTCCAGTGGGTCCCATAAGTCAGGGGAAAACTTTTTTTTGCAAAATACTGGTGGCCCGTCCGGTGGGTCCCTGCTGTCAGGTGGAGGAATAATTATTTTCCGCATAATAAGGAGGCACTTCCTTGCGGCTGCCGTGGACCCAGCTATCAGCCTCTCCACGTACAGTACTCTTCCGATGGAAGTCGGTCGTTGACCACATTGACCACGCCGCGCCGAGAGCACCACGACGGTGGACGACGGTGAGGCCTAGGAAGGGGACGACGCGGAGCCGGGCAAGACGCGGCAGTGGATGCCCACGTGGAGAGGAGTACGAGCGTTCACTGGTTCGGCCGCGTTGTGAGGCTGGCGTCGCCACAGAATAACAGGGGGTCACTACAAAAAAATACACTTCCGTGATGATACGTGTTTGTCACAGTAGGTCGCGTTTTCTGTCATGCATGTACATCCATGACGATTTAATGACAGAATCAAGATAGTCATACCTTTGCTGTCGTAGAAGTGTTCCATGACATTACCAAAATTACTATCACGGAAGTGTCCACTTCCATGACGATAAATCGCGCGTCACAGAAGTGCTTTCATCAAGGGTGACCGACACGTGGCATCCACCATAACGGAACGCCGTTAAGCTATCGGGTTGGGTTTTGGATCCGATAACCCGTTAATAGCCCCGACCAATGGGAAATTTCCACGTGTAAAATTCTTATTGGCCGGACGAAACACGTGTCAGCTCGTCAGTGGGTCAGATAGGCGCCTATGATATGTCGACACGTGCCACGGCCCACCACTGGCCGGTTTAGCTTACAAAGACGGCCCGTTTGACTTGGTCAAAAGTTAATGGTCTGGACCATGAAAAGCCTGTTAATGGTCTCTTCGCAAATAGCCCATTTTACGGCTCGTTAACTCATGGTCCGTTAGGAACTAAAGGTAAACGGCCCAACAACGTCATGTGGGCCGTCGAATATAACACCAGCCCATTTCACTTTCGGCCCATGTATGGCCCACGACGTCTTTCGGCCCATATGAGGCTTTCATATCTTTCGGCACTTTACAGGCCCACGGTGACTCTAGCCCATAATGAACAGTAATTTTCTTTGTAACCGTTAACGGCCCGTGATTTAAATGGGCCGTTTCCAGCCCGTGTTAGCTTTCGGCCTATTGACGGGCCATACGTTCTTGGGCTCCTTTTCGGCCCTCGATTACTTCTGGCCCGTTACTGGCCTGTTCCCCAAATGGGCCAAATTCGGCCCATGGCAAGAGTCAGCCCATTACTGGCCTGTTACCCTAATGGGCCAAATTCAGCCCATGGCAAGAGTCGGCCCGTTTCTGGCCAGCCCGTCCTATATTCTGGCCCATTAAAGACCCGTTATGCCTGTGACAGAATTAAGCTTTTGCAGTCTTACGGCCTGTTAACGGCCCGTTACCGTGCTGGGCCGATACCAATTATGCCCGATTACGGCCCATGTAGACCCATTTATCCGACGGCCCGAGGCCCACCGATTACAGGCCCATTTATCGACGGCCCATAGGAGACCCATGGATCCTACAGCCCGTATATGGCCCATGGTAGTTGCAGCCACTAGCGAACCAGGGAAAAAGAAGACTAGGAAACAAATAATGCCGAAACTAACGCTAGGCTATTAAGGCGATTGCACAGATTACATCCACTCGGCATCAAAGATCGCCACCAGTGCAAATATAGGGAACACCCTACACTATACAAAAATGGCTTGCTGTTTTCTTTAGCCAGTGGCTGCACGTTAAGCATAAATTTTGTATCGCACCAAAACAAATTACAAGTATATAACAAAAGGAAGGTTGGCATAAAACTTAACAGCTCGGTTCATTTGACCTGAATGTTACGATTTCATGCTGTATTGTCCGATGGAGCACCATAACCCTTGCCTTCATTTCCCCTAGGCTCCTGAACAACATAGCAAATGTCTGATAGTTTGGTTTCAAAACCATGCATATCTTGACGACATTGAGCAATGTTTCTCCTTGTTTCACAAAGGGCCTCTGTTAGGGAATGGACTTGTGTCTGGAGCGCAGATACAACATTGCTTTGAGCTTGCATATCTTGATCATGAGGCAGTTTGGACGATATTGCCTTAACAACCAACCCAGTATTACGTAGGAACGTGCTTTTGGCACTGTTAGTGGACAGGTACTTACCCACTGCAGCAAGAGCTGACATTGCGGTTATAGTTGCCTCGCCACCTTCATAAGGTGGCGGTTCCACCATTTTTTCCATAGCTCACTGAAAAGTTGAGGTTTTACATTAGTAGTACCAGAACAGAAGATATTAAGGAGGTAGCAAAACCAAACAAAATAGCTTTGGTCTATATACAGAACTTATTCTGGTGAACCCATGTAAAATATTAGTTGTATTTTATTGCAAAGTACATAATAAAACCAGGTTCCAAACATATGACCATGTACCATTGCTAATGTATTGTATATTTCTTCACATTGTATTGAGGGCTAAGGATAAAGAGACAAAGTTTATAATACGGTAAGCATAGTATGACATCATTCATATCACAAAACAACTGAGAACAGACAAATAGGCAATTGTAACATTGTGTGGGCAAGTCCAGCACGGAACTAGATTACGGGTCAAGATCAAAGGAACATCACTCCTCTCTTTTAAACCTTGTAAGGTGCAATGATACGCTAAGACAATTGTGTATAAAATTGAAAAGAGTAATAGACATTGGCTGCAAACCATGCAGTTCAAGGCACAAGTCAGAGTAAGTAGTAGTTAAAAGGCATGAGGATTAAGGACTTACAACAGTGGCTTGGAATGGTGTAGTCATGCCCTTCTTCTTGCTGGTGTGACAGTCCTTGAAGATTTCCACATCATTTGGTTCAGGTACTTTTTGGTCCTTGCGGGCTTTCCTCTGCATTTCGAACAAGTCAATATAGATCTGATAATATGGTACAGTGAAAAGAGTGAAACAGCAGCTAATTACAAGCGCCTCGCAGTGTGCAATATAGCTACGACATCTTGTCATCTGTTGGAATTTCACTTTCGTACGGTTGGCCTTGTTCTTTGAACAGTTCACCTACAAGAAGATAGATTTGTGTGGCACATGCGTAAATAGGACTTCAACATGTTATCTAATCACATATATATAATGTACCTGATACTTCAGATCAGACCAGTGTTTAACAAGGCCCCTCCAGTCTTCATCTGATATATTTTCCACTGGAGATGTTTGGGAAAGTTCACTGTTAGCCTTTCCTTCAAAGTGAGTTTTCTTCAAGTTATATTGATATTGTCACAGAGCAGACTTGAAAATATGGGTGCAAGCTTGTCTGGTTGCATCATCTTGGCTATCCAACTTGAACCTCATCTATTGAAAATTATGGGAGTCTCATTATCAGCAACCTAGAAAGTATGGCACAGAGCAAGACGATATTACTAGTTTCCATACATAACCATACTTACAGATAAATGGTCGAGGAAGGTTTTGAACTGGGTTTTGTCTTTCTCATTCCTATACTGAATCCATGTTGGGAGGATACGCACATGACACCTAACGGCAACCGCTGCCTCTGATACTAACTTGGCTGACTCTGTAGCATCACGTGGCCTTTTTAAACCTGCCTTAAAACGAATCTCCATTCTTCCTCCTCTAGATTTAGTTAACCTATCGAGCATTATCCCTGATGTTTGTTTCCTCTTGCGCCTAGGTGCTAGTCCAACAACGAACATAGGAAGTGTTAGTGTACATCAAACTGTGAGACTACATATAAAGAAGCATGCAACTATAACTTGACTCCAGCAACTACCCTCTTACTGTTGAAGCTCACAAGGTTCATCTGATATTGCCAACTCTTCTTGTGTCAAGATTGCTTGGGAAGTAGTGTCAGGTGGCAAGGGAGCTTGGGAATGTGCTGCTAGCTTAGTTGACGCACGAGTAAATCGTGCAGCTGGTAGTACTGTGGTAGGTGTTGCAAGAACTAGGGCTGTCTCTGCTTGTTTGGTGGCAGCTATTTGTTTCTGTTTGGCTTTTTTGCAGCTCGTGTAGCATGGGATGTCGTGTTTGTAGAATTTTCTGCTGGACTTTCACCTTCTATTGCACCATTAGTACCAGCAGAATCTGCAGGATTCATCCGCTTCTCATTCCCTGCCATTATGTGTTTCTTCCTCTTTCTCTGTGCCATGTTAAGTCAAGCCGACAAGAAAAACGAATAACAATTTAGTTCTTCAAAACAAATTGATGCGTGATGCAGATGAACTGAACTTTGATGTTAGACAAGCACATGATAGGAGGATGTAATATGTATGAAAAACAGGACGGAAGAGATAACCGGAACTATGATGTGTAAACTAAGAAGAAGACATTTCACCAAATTAGAAGCAATGCAATGGAAGGTAGACACCATATGAAAGATGCTACAAGTATCGCTCTACCAAGTTAATAGTGTCTCAGCATAAATGGCGTTTAAACAAATGTGAAGCAGTACAAGAAATAAATCATATGCAAGATGCAAACAACATCACACTACCATGTTAGAGGTCTCTCATCATTAGGGCCATTGCATATTCACAGCATTGCATATTCACAGCTTATGATGTATAAACTAAGGAGAAGGCATTTCAACAAATTAGAAGCAATGAAAGCTAGACACCATATGAAAAATGCAACGAATATCACTCTACCAAGTTAAAACTATCTTGTCATAAGTGCCATTTCAACAAATTAGTAGTACAAGATAGAAAATAATGTGAGATGTAACCTATATCACACTCCGAAATCAAACGTGTCTTATGATAAGTGATTGCTGCAGGTTACACAACAGTAGTAATTTGATGTAAGAACATGGTGTGATAGACAGATATTGTATGTTCTAGAAACAGGAACACGTTTCTTATTCAAGTATAATGTGTAAAGTAAGCAGATGGAATTCAACAAAATTAGAAGCAATACAAGCTAGACATTACACATAACATGCAACCACATATGACAGAGCCAATTTAGAGGGAGCATCAGTGATGCTGCACTATTGGAGACGTGCTCATCATAAACACAGCTTTGTTGAGTGTCTATGCATGTGTTGTCTTGGAAATCACCTTTATCCGCTGCCTTGCTAACTTCCTTCCGCTTTATTGATTTTGAATTGTCAAGTAAAACCGACAAGAAAAAGCAATAAAATTCTCTCTTCAGAACTCATTCATGCATGATACTGACAATCACTACTTTGATGTAAGGCAAACACATGATACCAGGATGGAATATGTACGAAAAATAGGACGGCATGGCATGTTCACAACTGTTTGTGTAATCTAAGCAGAAACCATTACAGCAAATAAGAAGCAATGCAAGCTAGACACCACATGAAAGATGCAACCAATATGACTCTGCCAAGTTAAAAGCGTCCATCATAAATGGAATTTCAACAAATTAGAAGAAGCGCATGCTATAAATCATATGAAAGATGCAACTAATATCGCACTGCATATACTAAAGGTGTCTCGTCATATTGATTGATGCAGGATACAAAAAAAACAGTAGTTTTTTGTAAGGACATGCTTAATAGACAGATGTACTATGTACTAAATACAGGAAGGCATGTCACATTAACAGGTATAATGTCACATTTACAGGAGTATAAGCTAAGCAGACTAGCACATGCAGTTTTACCAGATTGGAAGAATTACAATCTAGACACCATATGCAACATGCAACCACATATCACGCTGCCAAGTTAGAGCAAGCACCTGCGATGCTAGTGTAGGGGAAATGCTGTAATCAACTATAGAGCTACGTTCACTATCTTCATCTATCATTTCTGTTTCTTGAGAATCATGTCGGGAGGCTGACGCTGCATTCTTTAAATGAGGAGTAGTCCCCTTGCCTGCCTGCCTCGTCATAAGTGATTGATGAGGGATACACAAGAACATTAGTTTGATGTAAGAACATGGTTAATACACAGATGTACTGGTATGTACCAAAAACAGAAAGGCATGTCATATTCAAAGGTATAATGGGTAAGCTAAACAGATGCAATTTAACCAAATTGGAAGCAATACAAGCTAGACATCCAGCTGGAGTGGTGAACATGATCATCTAGGACCTGAGAGCCTGGTGGGAGGCGGGCTGCTTCGCCACCATCACAGCTTTTTAGTTGGCTTCCACGTGATGCCTGTCTTTGCTGGGCTTGTCACTCGCTCAGCCAGTGCCCTGACTAGCTATTTGTCTACTGGTGCTCACGGGATGGTGGTTCATGTAAAAAATATCTTTCCGTATCTTAATAAAGACCGACTTCGGCCTTTCGAATACAAGCTAGACACCATATGGAACATGCAACCACATATGACACCGCGATGTTAAAGCAAGCACCTGGGATGGTGGTTCATTGCGAGTGAGGTCATCAACTCCAGAGCAACGTTTACCGTCTCCATCTGCTGACACTTCACCCTTTAAAGCGCTGTAACGTGCCACGCCTAGCCGCGTAGAAAGCTTGCACGACTTGTCTCTTTTCTTTTTTGCTTCGCTTTAGGAAGACTCTAAAATACTCTTGCATAAAAACACAATAGTGAGAGTATGGGTGAAGTGTGTGCAGAACTAGTGCACTGTAAAAGTAGCAGATAGCAGGTGGCTGAAAAATAAATGAGAGGAGACATATATGATAGCTCTACAACATTGCATGGCAAACAAAATTAGATTCTACTCCGTATGATTTTGTAATATATGAGCACAGGAAATGCAGGTACTACTTCAGCACACCACCACACGTGGTCATATCTAAGATAACAGTCGATTGAAAATAAATAGGTCAGTCGATTTTTTTAATGACCCGTCCGATCTCACTACAAAAAAACACACTTCCATGATGGTACGTGTTTGTCACAGTAGGTCGCGTTTTTTGTCATGCATGTACATCCATGACAAATTTCTGACAGAATCAAGATAGTCATACATGTGCTGTCATAGAAGTGTTCCATGACATTACCAAAATTATCATCATAGAAGTGTCCACTTCCATGACAATAAATCGCGCGTCACAGAAGTGCTTTCGTCAAGGGTGACCGACATGTGGCATCCATCATAACGGAACACCGTTAAGCTATCGGGTTGGGTTTTGGATCGGATAACCCGTTAACAGCCCCGACCAATGGGGATTTTCCACGTGTAAAATCGTCATTCGCTGGAGGAAACATGTGTCTGCTCATTGTTGAGACTGATGTCATCCACTCATTGGACAGAAGGCGCCTATGATACGTCGACACGTGGCACGGCCCAACAGAGGCCCATTCCTCTGAAAAGGCCGGCCCGTCTGACTTGGTCAAAAGGTGACGGGCCGGCCCATGGAAAGCTTGTTTACAGCCCGCTAACCCAAGGCCTGTTATGCCCTACCCAAATTAGGCCCAGTAGCGTCATCTGGGCCATCCAATATGATTGCAGCCCATTTTCACTTCTGGCCCATGTATGGCCCATGAAGTCTTTCGGCCCATATGAGGCCCTATGTAACTCTTGGCCTATTAACGCCCCGTGGTGAAACTCGCCCGCAATGAATAGTGTATCACTTTAGACCCATTAACGGCCCGTGGTGAAACTGGCCCGTAATGAACAGTGTATCACTTTATACCCATTAATGGCTCGTTATTCAGTTGGGCCATTTCCAGCCCATGTTATCTTTCGGCCTTCTCACAACCCATTTATTCTTGGGCTCATTTCGAGCATTCATTTACTTACGGCCCGTTACTGTCATTTTCTGCTTGTGGGCCAAATTCAGCCCGTGGTTATAGTCGGCCCGTTTGTGGTCCGTTAATACATTGGGCCGTTTTCATAGCGTCATCAAATATGGCCTATTAACGATGGCCCGTTATGGTCGGCCCATGAACGGACGATTCCAACTCTAGCCCGTTTACGGCCATAATGCGGCCTGTTATTGGCCCATGTTTGGCCAATCGATCATACGGCCCGTATAAGGCCCATTGATGATATGGCCCGTAGAAGGCCCATTGTTTCTATGGCCCGTAGAAGGCCTACTATTTCTATGGCCCATAGAAGGCCCACTGTTTCTACGGCCCATAGGAGGCCCAGTGTCACTACAGTAAATATTAGCCCATGGTTATTGTGGCCTAGTTTTAAAAAATAGGTTATTGCAGCCACTAGCAAACCGCGGAAAAAGAACTGCATTGACTACAAGCAAACAAATAAACAAGACAACAAGGAAATAAATAAGCAAGCAACTTATGCTTGGCTATCACGGCTATTACACATATTACATCCACTGGGCATCAAAGTTCACCACCAGTGCAAATATAGGGAACACAGCAGCATATAAACACCGCAGCAAAACAAGTCCAGAACTGAAACCACTTCACAAGAGTTCAAGAAACAATATCCTGGGTACCCATAATGCTGGCAAGATGCTTAGCAAGCTTATTAACTTTCTCTTGTTTGGCGCTTAAATCCTCCAGCACTTGCTATTGCACAAGAAAGTACGCATCTGAATTCTGCAGCGACTTCCTCAGTCCTTCATCTTCTTGCCGCAACACACCTGACTGATGCCTTTCAGCTTGTAGCTGAGACTGAACAAGCCAAAGTGATTCAGGAAGCGAGTTCAAAGAGCTTGTGCCAGCGGTACTGGCCAGTAACTCGAACACTACATCAACGCAGGTCTGTGGGGTTTTCTCACCGTCTACAAGATCGTTTTTATCACCTTTCTTGGAGACCAACAGGGTTGTCTCACTATCTTGAACCTTATCTGCATTACTTTCTCTACCATTTCATAGTGGGGTGCTCTTCTCCAATATTCTTGTTTGCATACTACAAGAGAAACAAGCAGACACATCACAGGTTTAGCTTGTAGTATACCAAACTCATTTTGGTAAACCGGTTCAGTAGTAAGGTGGACAGGATAACAACATGAAACAAACATATATCTATGTACTATGGTCACTGTATTGTCCATATCATTCTAGTTTATGTTCCCTAATCAAGATAGAGACACAGTTCAACTCATATATTTTTAAGACATAGCAGCATAGACAGAATATAAGTGTGAGAAACTACACAACATTGGCAGCACTTGTAATGTGCATCACATGAGAACATAACTGTTTATACAACTTAAACTGAAATCAACATAGAGAAAGAAGTTAGAACAGCTATCCTTAAAGAAATAGGTTTAAAACATACCTGTTGCGCCATTGGAGTTTCAATTGGATCCTTCAAATTCGAAAGTAGTTGGTATGAGTAAATACAGTGATGCAACAGCAAAGGAGTATGGACCATAGATATGGAATCTGACCTAAGAACAATTGCTCTTCTACTTTAAACGTGGAGTTTGGGTTAGCTGTGGTGGTCTTCGTGCTTTGGGCACTGCAGTAGCTTTACAAACTGCTCGTGTGGGGGTACTCTGTGGTGGACATGGTGCTTTGTCAACTATAAGTGGGTTACTATCCGCTGGGGTTGCGGTTAGATGGGTTGTAGCTGGTTCTCTTCCCAACGGTGTAAGTGTGCAATCTGGAAGAGTCTCGATTATGTGTGGTGGGGCTAGTTTGTGGGCCAGTACAACCATGGTTCTATCTGCATCGACGGGTAGCACTATCTTTTGTGAAGAACGGGTTTTTGCTCCCTTAGATACTGCCATCACCCCCTCCAATTCAAATGGCTGATAAACAAGAAAAGAAATTGAACGCATAGACATTGTATGATAGACAGATGTGGTAATTCACATATATGTTGTCTAACCAAATAGGACAGCATGACACAGTTTCAGATATATGATGGATAACTTAACAGGATATAATGGCATAATTCAACATATGATGAGTACCTAAACAGGATGACATGACAAAACTATATGATGTCTTTCTAAAATAGGTTGGGATGAAATAATTCACATACATGTTGTCTAAGTATACAGGATGGCATGATATAATTGACATAATTGATTCATATACTAAGCAGCTGGCACTCGCATGTATGATCTCTAAACTAAGCAGATAGAATTCAATATTGTGCATATGATGTCTAAACTAAGCAATGCAAGACACCATATGCATCATATGAGAAATATAAACATTGCAACTTAGAGCATACACCTAAGGTGGGATATATGACTGGTCATCTGTCTCTGAATCCTCCTCTGAGGAGCTCCCTGTAACCATTGAGATATATGCTTCAACAGGTACCATTGCCTGCTCTGAAGACCTTGTTTTCACTCCAGATTTTTCCATAACCGGCTCAAATGGATGATACACATGAAGAGTAGTTCAATATACACAGATTGTCGACAAATGGAATACGTAATGAAAAAAAAAGATGGCATGAGATAATTCACATATATGATGCCTGGCTCCATGGCGGTGCATAATTCACATATATGATAACTAGCTGAAAAACATGGCATTGCATAATTCACATATCTGATATAGAAAGCAAACAGGAGGCATTCACACAAAGCATGTCTAATCTAAGCAGATGGCATGGCAATGCAAGACACCATATGCATGATATGAGCAATATAACCCAGCCAAGTTAGAGCTTGCACCTTGGGGGGGGGGAATACGACTGGTCATCTCTCTCTGAATCCTCCTTTGAGGAGCTATCTGTAACCAGCAAGAAATCTGCATCGACAGGTAGCACTCACTGCTCAGAAGACCTTGTTTTCACTCCAGATTTTCCCATGACTGACTCAAATGGCTGATGCACAGGAAGAATCGATGAATGTATAAATATTGTTGACAAATGGAATACATTAGGGAAAAAATATGGCACGATACAATTCACATATACGATGACTGGCTAAACAGGATGGCATTGCACGATTCACGTATATGATGCCTGGCTAAAGAAGATGGCATTGCAAAAGTCCCATATACTCCCTCCGTTCCTAAATATTTGTCTTTTTAGAGATTTCAAATGGACTACCACATATGGATGTATATAGACATATTTTAGAGTGTAGATTCACTCATTTTGTTCCGTATGTAGTCACTTGTTGAAATCTCTAAAAAGACAAATATTTAGGAATGGTGGGAGTATGATATAGAAACCAAACAGGTGGCATTCACACAAAGCAAATCTAAACTAAGCTGATGACATATAAGATGTATAATGTAAGCAATGCAAGGCGCCATATGCATGCTATGACCAACATCAGCATGCCAGGTTAGAGCAAACATGTCAGGTGGTAAACAGGCATGGTCGGGTCCTTCTGAATCTCCATCTGAATAGTTATCTTCCTCTGGAATACAATCTGGAAATGCAGGAGAGGGGGGGGGCACTTCGCCCACCATGGAGTAGCATCTGCATGACATTATATTCCCACGCAACGGTCTTCTCTTTTTCTTTACATGTTCAGTACGATTGTGTACAGTATCTGACATGCATAATAAAAAGAAATAGTTAGATTTTGTAAGGCCTAAGGGGTGCATGAAAAAATCAGGACTGATGGTAGCAAATGAGTGGATGGATCCAAAACTAATGATAGCAGGTAGATTATAGCTTCAGTTTAAAAAGATAGACAATGGATCATCTATTATTTGTTTCCCACCCAACATGAACCACATAGAAGACCCTAGATGAACCAGATAGTAGACAGATACTATTGTTGCTGGCTCGATATGAGACCCATGGGCAATTCAAAAATCAAGATTGAACGATAAAGTAGCAGGTAATAATAACCGATGTATAACGTAAGCAAACATGAAAGACTGCGACCTCTCTTCCGGAACTGTCTAGTCCTCAGGTTCATCTGCTCAGTCGATGATGGTAATGCAGTTGGCGTGGCTGCCAGCAATAGGGAAGATAATCTGAGGTGGCGAAAGAAAGTCTGCAGGGGGATCTCTGCTGCAGTGAACGCTTCTGTCGATGGTGCACCTCAGGTGGGGCGGATGACGGCACGACAGGAGCAGGACATAACACACAGAGTTTTCTTTGACGCCAATCTGAAAATGAAGTAAATCTGTAAGGGCTCCTTAGAATTGGAGGATTCTATAAACATAGGGACGGGAAAAACACAGGAATAGGATAGGAATGCACGTGCAAAATAGAGCATTTGGAAACATAGGATTTCAGTAAACCTGGGTGTTTGGCTCACATGAATTGGAAGAACAGAGCAATGGAGAAACAAAGTGATGCGACGAGTGTACAACCTCTTTGGCATAGCCTTGTGGACCTCAGCATCATTGGGTTGGACGTGGAGGATGGTGATGATGCTGGTGTGACTGTCGGAGGCGGCGAACAAGATCCGAGGCCTCTGGAAACGGCTCCGAGGGTACTGCTCCGCTGTGATGGACGGTACCGTCGTTGGAGCAGTTCCGCTAAGGTGTACGGCGACGATGCTGAAGCATGACAAGACAGACAACTTTAATCTGAAGTGGGACCCTAATATCATCTGCAATAGATGATGTAAAATACATCACCAAAAAGTGCTAGATGTAAAACGCATCAGCCGCGCCACGGCCGCTCCGACAGATGCTGTAAGTACTGTTCGCTCTGAACTTAACTGAAGAAAATGAACTTCACAGTCGAAACTAAATTTTACTGTCGAAACTGATTGAACTAGTAACAGAGCATTGCAATAGATGTTTAGGGTGTTCGAGCACTAGTAGCAGAGAAGCAGTGATCTAAATCAGCAGACGCTCGAGCAGGGAACGCACTAGCAGAGAGCAAGTCGTGCAGTAGCACCGTGAGCGAGTGCTAAAGCAGCAACTCCTGTAGCTGCCGGAGGTCGTGCAGCGGCAGCAGCAGTGCAAGCGAGAGCAAGAGTAGAGCAGCAGCACGAACGAAAGCAGGAGCAGTGCAGTAGCACGACCGACAGCAAGAACAAAGCCGCAGCGCGAGCGAGAGCCGGAGCAGCTGCAGCTAATGCCATTGTGGAAGTCGCCGCCGAGGAAGCAACGACATGGGGGAGAGACGTCGTGGATGATGTGGCCGGCAACGGCGCTGTCGATGGAGACGCCATGTCTGCTCGGTATCGAGCACCGGCAGCCTTGTGAGATTGAATAAAAGATAAAATGCGGCGGTGAGTGCAGAACCTCCTTGGTGGCGCCGAGTTTGCCTCGGCTTTATCGGAGGAATTGGTGAGGGTGCTGCGGTTCCGGTGGGGCAGGTCAAGGCGGCGCTGTGGGGATTGAGGTGGCGCGATAGATGAGGCGAATGTCGGGGCAGCTCCTTGGAGGTGGAGGGTGGGGAGGCTGATCCGGCGGGAGGATGAGATCGACAATGGATCCTCATCTGGTGCGGTGGATGAGGGACGGCGAGCTATTGCAGTGGACGACGTAGTCGGGGAAGAGTCTCCGGCTGGGCTGTGGTCGGGAGGCCAACGGAGGAGCGTGGGGTTTCGCGGGTTTTGGCAGCCTCGGTGTACGAATGGGGGGGCGAAGGGGGAGCGGGGAGCCAAGCTTAGGGACGCGCTTGTCCGAAATGTAGGGTAAGTTACCAGCATACCCCCACCAGTTTTGACACCGCGACATGGAGCTTCATTTCCGGCTGAGGGGTAGAAGGGGGATTTCGCGTGTCTGGGCTGCGGGAGCGATTTCGGATGAGGAGGGAGTTCTCGCGCATGTCCATATTTCGGGATAACAAGGCGCGGCGCAGGTTGAAGAAGCGGGAGTTTCAAAGCAGGTGAGACAAAAGATACTCGAGCTTGAAAATTTTGGGATAACAAGGTGCGGATTCCTTGTTCGGCAGAACAAACTTAACGTGTAAAAAAATCATACAAGACACAAGAGAGTCATGTCCCCTTTTACTATATTGCTATAGATGCCATTGAAAAAACTACAAGAAAAATGTAAAAAAAATCGGGAGAACATGATTACCCTGCACAGTACCAAATCAATTCGCACTTCCCTTAACAACAACAAAAAAGAAATCAATTCCCACCAAAGAAAGAGTAATGTCCCTTTTTATATGATTACAGATGCCATGATCTCGAATTTCAATTTTTGAATCCACGTTATGTTGAATTCGAATATATCATTAGGTGACCTTGTGGTTTATAATTGATGTAGTCATACATTTTGATCTTCCATCATATATGAACATTTTACTCCACCATGTGAACATATATATTGTCGTCTACCATATGCACTAAATATGAATCAATTTTCCTTATTTGAATACGATTGTTGTCAGGTTATACAATAATTTAATATTATCTTGATAACAAAAAGACATGCATATAGCAGTAATCATATTTCACTAGAACTACATGTACCATACGCTCTCCAATTCAAATATTTGTATCCATTTTATGTTGAATTCAAATCATAGTACATTATTGGTCTAGGTAGCGAGATGTTCGGGATAATCTAAACCCTGTTTTCATATGTATAATTGTTGGCTGAATTGGGACAAGTTTTGGTATAAGCCTCTTGCAAAACCAGAGATTCTCTCAACAAGCCTCGTGGTTCCGAGAGGGAACGTGTCACCTTTGTGTGAGAAACGATATACGCTGCCTCCCCCTGATTTTATTTACAGAGGCAACATAGAACTATATGAGTGCCCTGTTAAATTTTGGAATTATTTCGGGTTCATTTGGCCTTTTTATACATTAATTGAGTTTCTGTACTTTTAATGTGCATAATCTAAATATGAATTGCATGCACATGCTCCGGTGCACCAAAGTGGGTAGAAAATTCACATGTGTGTCCTTGGTTGAATTTCTAGGTCCCATGGAAGAAATGAGAATGAAATTCAAACATCTGGAAATCATGAAACTTGGCATGGTGTCATGTCATGGCACTAACATGTTGTGGTAAAAAATTGGGCCGATTTGGAAGCTCATGGTTCTAAGAGGGAACGTGCCACCCCCCTGCCCTTGAGTTTCTTAACAAAGGCAACATAGAACTACATTAGTGCCATGTTAAATTTTGGAATTATTCCGGGTTCGTTTGTCATTTTTTATACATTAATTGAGTTTCTGGTCATTTAATGTGCATAAGTCAAATTTGAACTACAAGCACATGCTCTCGTGCACCAAAGTTGGTTGAAAAATCACATCTGTGTCCTCGGGTGAATTTCTAGGTCCCATGCAAGATATGAGAATAAAGTTAAAACATCTGGGCATCGTGGCTCGGCCGAGAATATTGAGAAGCTTGGTCTTAAAATTCTTGTAAATCCAAAACACGTCTGAAAATCATGAAACTTGGCATGGATGTCATGTCATGGTACTACCATGTTGTGGTAAAAAAAATGGCCGAATAGGAACAGATTTTGGTATAAGCTTCTTGCAAACCGAAGCTTCTCTCAAGAAGGCTCGTGGTTCTGAGAGGGAACGTGTCACCTTTGAGTGCGAAATGATATACGTTGTCCCCCTTGAGTTTATTTACAAAGGCAACGTAGAACTACATGAGTGCCCTGTTAAATTTTGGAATTATTCCGGCTTCTTTTGTCCTTATTTACACATTAATTGGGTTTTTGGTCATTTAATGTGCATAATTCAAATTTGAACTACAAGCACGTGCTCCCATGCACCAAAGATGGTTGAAAATCACATTTGTGTCCTCGGGTGAATTTCTACTCCCATGCAAAAAATGAGAATAAGATTCAAACATCTGGGCATCGTGGCTCAGTCAAGAACATTGAGAAACTTGGTTTTAAAATCATGAAACTTGGCATGGTGTCATGTCATGGTAGTACCATGGCCGTGGTAAAAAAAATTGGCCGAATAGGAACAAATTTTGGTATAAGCTTCTTGCAAATCGGAGCTTCTCTCAAGAAGGCTCGTGGTTCTGGGAGGGAACGTGTCACCTTTGTGTGCATAATTCAAATTTGAAATACAAGCACATGTTCCAGTGCACCAAAGTTGGTTGAAAAATCACATGTGTGTCCTCGGGTAAATTTATTGGTTCCATGCAAGAAATGGGAATGAAATTCAAAATTCTGGACGTCGTGGCTAGGTTGAAACATTGAGAAACTTAGTTTTTTAATTCCTGTAAATCCAAAACACGCATGAAAATAATGAAACTTGGCTTGGTGCCATGACTTGGCACCAACATGCTGTGGTAAATTTGCAGTCCGATTTGCGAAGGCGCACACATTAACAATCAACAAAGTAATTTTGGCACAAGTGATGTCACGTTACAATCGGAAACACAAGTATTATTGAAACCGTGGGCGTTCTACTTACTAGTACCATTTACATGCCGCCACGCGTCCCCATTTTTTATTAGCTAGGACGCGCCATGCAGGGTAGCTATTTGAGTACAAGAGGTGTGTGATCAGACCCCTGCGCATGCTTATCGGGAGGAGAGCCCTTTGACCTCCATATGCCGTCCACCTCTCTCCCAAGGTCTCCATTAATGGCGCCCGAGCCTCTGTTTAATGGCGTGGCTATGTCTCACTCGACTGAGATTTAAGAGATAAAAAGGAAAATCCGACAGCACAGATCTTGATGTAAGATCTGACAGACCTATATAGCATCTACTGCGAATTATAGCAAGACTGATGAATATATAAGGATGATTTTTTTATCAAAGAAGTGCTTGCCCCTTACGATTTTCATTACAGAAAACCACCACAATTCACAAGAAGTTCAGCACAACTCCAGCCTAACACGAAGGACTAAAAGTACCAGATTGAAATCGCAACATCCCAAGAGGCCAACAAAGGCCAAACATCCCAATGCTAGGACCCAACATTTCACAACCGATGACACAATCGACATCCTAAACCGAATATTACATCAAAAGAAACCAGGAAACTGAAGGAAGCCCAGCAGCAACTAGAAGAACAGCAACGCCAGGGTCACCACAGCAAGAGTTTTCTTCGTTCCAGCCTTGCAACTTTGATCTTCCACAGAAAGATAAGGACGATTAATTTTCTTACATAAGTAGAAAGATAATTAAAAAAGCCACATGTGGCTACACCTGAAATAAACAAGGGAAAAGAAGAAGGAAGACAAGGATCTGGCTCGCTGATCTCTACTTTCTTGATGCGTTGCTGTAGGCCGCGGGAACTAGTCTCTGCGGTGAGCGGCGATGAGCTCTTTCGTGTCCTCAAGACGCTGCTTGAGAACATCCATGGATTCCTCCACCAGCCTTTGGCGCTCGTTGCGGAGCTTGTCATTCTCGTCCATAAGTTTCTTGACGATGACGCCGGTCCTCTTCAACAAAGCACAGGTCTCCTCCTGCTGGTCTGCACTTTGGATGATCTTCTCCCTCAGTAGGTCACGCTCGGCCAAGAGCCTCTCATTGCCCTCCCTTAGTTGTCGGATGACGCCGGTAGCCTTTTCAAACGAGGCTTTCACATCGCCCTGCAACCTCGCCAAGCCAGAGATCTGATCCATCTGGCTATGGACGATCGCAAGCATGCGCATGTAACAGTCGTCGCCTGCCCAGTTTGGACATCTCTGCTGCATTCGTGGCGCGGCGGGACATCTCTGCTGCATTCGTGGCACGGCGGGATATCACTGCTGCTTTCGCGGCGTGGCCGGACCAGTCTACCGCATCGACGGTGCGGCGGGACCAGTCTGCTGCATCGACGGCGCGGCGGGATCTCCGTGCTGCTTCAGCGGCGCGGCGGGACCTCTGTGCTGCTACTTTCGCGCGGCGGGACATGTCGGCTGCTCTCGCAGCGAGGCAGGACATCTCTCGTGCTTCCGCTTCCATGCTCGCCTCTCCCTGGTGGCAATCCCTCAACCCAGAACTCACGCTAGCCATGGCAGACGCAAGGGAAGGATGTCGAATGACTTGTTTGTTTTTGTGGATGAGGAGTTGAGGAGGAATGTGCAGTCATCTTGGCATACTAGTATTTATAACCGAGTACTAATATGCTCCTAAGTGGGAAACCGTTTAGGTTGTGATCGGTGTGAACAGGTTTGGAATTCAATATACTAGCGTGGTACTAATACGCTCCTAAGTGGGAAACCGTTTAGGTTGTGATCGGTGTGAACAGGTTTGTAATTCAATATAGTGTGGAGTAATTTGGAATGTGACGAGACACAAGCTCAAAATTTATTGACGGTTCTAGTTTCGAAGTGCGACACTATTCCCGAATAGAGTACTTCTTTTTCTACTCCCTCCTTTCCGGTTTTATAGGGCTTATCTCAAAATTTTAGTTTCTCCATTTTATAAGGCTCAATTTGGTTGTTCCCCAACACATGTTCAGATTCCAAGGTGCATTAAATCATTGCATGCAAGTATTAAGAGAAATTTTACCAATGCATGTAATTTATGCATGCATGCATGTAACACCCCGGATGTAACTTTCCATAGTTGTAACTCCAACTCTTGTCATTTTCGGCTATGTGCTATGGTTTTCCCTCCGTGGTTGGGTTTTGTCTTTTGTTTTGCATTTTGTTCATGTCATGCATCTCATATCATGTCATCCTGTGCATCTCATTTGCATACGTGTTCGCCTCATGCATCCGAGCATTTTCCCCGTTGTCCGTTTTGCATTCCGACACTCCCACATGCACCGGCGCACCCCTCTTGTCTCTTTTCGTGTGCGGGTGTTGAACATTCTCGGAATGGACCAAGCCTTGCCAAGTGGCCCTGGTATAGCACCGGTAGACCACCTGTCAAGTTTCGGGTCATTTGGAGCTCGTTTGGTACTCCAACGGTTAACCGCACTCTCGCAAAGGCCTCTTTTAAGTTGCAGCCCAACACCCCTCCAAAACAGCCCAATAACCCATCTAAGTCACTTCCATGCTCTTCGTCGTCGGATCACGATCGTGTGGGCGAAAACTGCACCCCATTTGGAGCTCCCTAGCTCCTCCTACCTATAAAAACACCCTCTCCCCCGAAATCCGGGGTCAAATCCACCCTAACCCTAGCCCCGCGCCTCTCCGCGCCGCCGGACACGTCCGGACGGAGCCGGACGCGTCCGCCGCCGCGCCCCGGGCGAATAGGCGCCCGCCACGTGGCCGCGCCCACATCGCCGTGCCGCCGGCCCGCCGAGGCCCGCGCGAGGCCCCCTCCGCGGCCCGTCTCCGCCCCGCGCCTGGCCGCGCTGCTCCGCCCCGCGCCCGCGCCCCGCCGCCGCGCCTCGCCTCGCCGCCTCGCCGGCCGGCCCCGCCGACCCGCCTCCGCCGCGTCGCCGTCTCCGCCGGCGCCGCCTCCGGTGCTCGCCGCCGCCTCCAAGCGCAGCGCCGCCCGCGCCACGTCCTCCTCCGGCCGGCCCGACTCCCCGCCGGCGTCCCCTCCGGCCCCGAGCTCCAACTCGGGCCGGCGAACCTCGAAGCGCGCGCCCAATCCAGATCTGTTCGCGACGGTTGACTTTTTCCCCGACCCCCAAAATCCACTAAGTCTTTTCTGCCAATATATTGTTGCATGTTCATCGCATCGCACCTTTGCACCCGTGGCTCCGTTTTGGGCGTGTAGCATATCAAATTGTTCGTGTCGATGAGTACATCATTTCATCTCATTGCACCATTTTCATTTGAGCTCATCTTGATGCCAGAAATTCTGTTGGAAGAGGGCTATGTGATGTTAGTTTCCGTTTCTTAACAGAACATGCACTTTTGTCATTTTTGCCATGATTAATGTGTGCACCTTATGAACTTGAGCCCTACATGTGGGTTGAACTATGACATTCCATCTTTACAGGGGTGTATGCCATGTATTTTTGTGATCTCTGTGGTGACTAGCACAAGCATGCAAACTAGGGATGATAATGTTGCTGATTTCAGGAACTTAGTATTTTCGCTAAGTCATGTCCTGCTGTTATTTTTATGCCATGTGTTCATGTTGTTACAGAGAGATCTATGCCAATTTTGAGCATGATCAGTAAGGGTGTTTTGAACATATGGATGTGCTCTGTCCATCCATGCCTTTGTTGGCATTTATGGAGTAGTATAGCATGTCATTTTCGTGCTCTACTTTTGCTTCAAAATGTTTCCTGGCAGATTGTTTACATGATATTCAATTTTCACAAGGTTGTTGTAGTTGATCCGTGTATGCTATGATGTTGTTCTTGCCATGTATAGCTTCTATGCCATGTCTTCTTGATGGGTGTATGCTTAGTTTATCATGAGATGCTCTATAGTGAGTGCATCGAGCTCACGAACATGCCTACTTGATATTTGTTTTTGCCATGTCCAGTTTTTCTGCAAAGTCTGAGATCTGTAATGAAACTTGCTATGTTTACATGGGTGCCATCATTTCTTATGGTCCTTTTTGGCTTATGGTCAGTAAGGGACTTTCTATCTATGCTTTGAGTAGATTCATGTCATGCCTTGTTTTGCTATTATATGTTCCTGTAGCTTGTTGTTTGCTTGCTCTAAACATGCCTTCATGATGTTAATTTCTGGCATACTAGTATTTTCACCAAGTCTGTGAACCTGATATTTTTTGCACTTTCACCATGCTTGTTTGAGTCTGTTATGATGTGATTTAGCCGTAGCTCAGTGTTCCTCTTTTGTTAAGCATCTTCTTTAGATCACTGTCATATGCTTTGTTTTTATGTTGGGGTGCTGTAGCATAGTTTCTTGTTGCATGCTAAGTAGCATCGTGCTGTTAAACGCAGATTCGCGTCATTCTTGTTTTGCTTGTCATTTGCAAACCGTGCATCCGATTCCGGTGATCTTTATATCGGTTTCAACCGAAATCATCTCATCTTTCCAGCGGCATACTTGGTTTGCCAAGTTGATGCCTTGTTCATCATTTTTCCTTCCAGAGCACACATATGCATTGCATATCACATCCCGCATAGCATGTCATGTATTGCATCATATTGCTTGTGCATTGCTCCTTGTTTGATTGTTGTTCCATTGCTTGTGTTCTTGCTTTGGGTAGAGCCGGGAGACGAGTACGTGAACAAGGAACCTGTTGAGAACACCTACGAGGATCAAGCCTTCGACAACTCTGAGAACCTTGCAGGCAAGATGACCATACCTTCGATATCACTTCTATCTTTGCTTGCTAGATGCTCGCTCTTTTGCTATGCCTATGCTACATTACCTACCACTTGCTATATCATGCCACCCATATTGCCATGTCAAGCCTCTAACCATCCTTTCCTAGCAAACCGTTGTTTGGCTATGTTACCGCTTTTGCTCAGGCCCTCTTATAGCGTTACTAGTTGCAGGTGAAGATGAAGTTTGTTCCTTGTTGGGACATGGATCCTTTTGGGATATCACAATATCTATTGTTTTAATTAATGCACCTTATATACTTGGTAAAGGGTGGAAGGCTCGGCCTTATGCCTGGTGTTTTGTTCCACTCTTGCCACCCTAGTTTCCGTCATACCGGTGTTATGTTCCTTGATTTTGCGTTCCTTACGCGGTTGGGTGATTTATGGGACCCCCGTGACAGTTCGCTTTGAATAAAACTCCTCCAGCAAGGCCCAAACTTGGTTTTAGCATTTGCCACCTAAGCCTTTTTCCCTTGGGTTTTTGCGAGCCCGAGGGTCATCTTTATTTAACCCCCCGGGCCAATGCTCCTCTGAGTGTTGGTCCAAACTAGAGCCACTTGCGGTGCCGCCCTGAGGCAACTTGGGGTATCCTCGGTTGCCGTACGTAGTGTTCATCCGGATGTGCCCTGAGAACGAGATATGTGCAGCTCCTATCTGGATTTGTCGGCACAATCGGGCGGCTTTGCTGGTCTTGTTTTACCATTGTCGAAATGTCATGCGAACCGGGATTCCGAGACTGATCGGGTCTTCCCGGGAGAAGGTTTATCCTTCGTTGACCGTGAGAGCTTGTGATGGGCTAAGTTGGGACACCCCTGCAGGGTATTATCTTTCGAAAGCCGTGCCCTGCGGTTATGAGGCAGATGGGAATTTGTTAATGTCCGGTTGTAGAAAACCTGAAGTTGACCTTAATTAAAATACATCAATCGCGTGTGTAGCTGTGATGGTCTCTTCTCGGCGGAGTCCGGGAAGTGAACACGGTGTTGGAGTTATGTTTGACGTAAGTAGTTTCCGAATCACTTCTTGATCGCTACTAGCTTCACGACCGTGCCTTGTTTCTCTTCTCACTCTCTTTTGCGATGTAGCCACCATATATGCTAGTCGCTTGCTGCAGCTCCACCTCATTACACCACCCCTTCCCTTAAGCTTAAATAGTCTTGATCTCGCGGGTGTGAGATTGCTGAGTCCCCGTGACTCACAGATTCTACCAAAACAGATGCAGGTACCGGTGATACCAGCGCAGATGGCGCAACTGAGCTGAAGTGGGAATTTGATGAGGCCCTTGGTCGTTACTATGTTTCATTTCCAGACGATCAGTAGTGGATCCCAGTTGGGACGATCAGGAATCTGTGTTGCATTTGGGGTAGTCTTCTTTTTTTTGGTTCCAAAGTCGGACCTTGAGTGTAAACTGAATGATGGATGTTTATTTATGTATTGTGTGAAGTGGCGACTGTAAGCCAACTATGTATCCCTTTCCCTTATGTATTACATGGGTTGTGCGAAGATTACCTCACTTGCGACATTGCTTTCAATGCGGTTATGCCTCTAAGTCGTGCTTCGACACGTGGGAGATATAGCCGCATCGAGGGCGTTAAAATGCATTCCAATTAATGCATTGGTAAACATAATTTTTTGAGAAAAACAAGAGCATTAGTTAGGTGCTTTTGCAAACTACAAAAAATATTCCACCACTCACCATAAACCGGAAAGGAGGGAGTACTGCTATGTACGTGCAATAACTGGCACCGTCGTATACATATCTTGCGGTTAATGGGGCGTTCGACAGGAATAGCCGCATGGCAAGCTCTAGGCTAGTCCTTTTTTCAGACGCATTAAACCTATCTCTCGGGACTTCTCGCATGCACCATCCTGCCACCCACAAAAACTTGTACTCTGAGTTTAGTAGTACGTTATACAGGAAGAGAAGAGGTGCACGCACGCACTCGTCCTCTCACACACCCGTCTATTTTTTCTCGAAAAGGAGGATGATGACCCCCAGCCTCTGCATCTGGGAGTCACACACGCATCTGTAGCTATGAATTGTAGTGTTCTCAACCATCCGATTGGCTCTATCATGGATGTACCTATATACTAAAACATGTCTAGATACATCTATATTTTGACAAATGGAAGGCATGTATTGTGGAACGGAGGGAGTGCTTGTCAACAAAATGGATAAAAAGGGACATATCTAGCACTAAAATACGTCTACATACATCTCCTTTTATCCATTTTGATGACAAGTAGTACTTCTTACCCAAAGGAACTTTATATCCAACAGACACAAAATATCCGTTCGACTGTTGGAAATTACTAATCTGATGTCGGAAGTAATTGTTGTAGCACCACCAAAACCCACCATTTCTTAAGCTAAAGTAGACCAAGGTAATCCCTATATTAGCATATTACTAAGATAAACAGATAGCACTGTCGAAACATTTAGGACGTGAGCTTGTCAATCTGAATGTGGAGGGACACAAGCTTAGCCCCAGCCAGCAGCTTGGGCGGAACTGTCAAGAAGGTCAGCTCCTGCACGTCGACATCGTCGGGATCCTTGCTGCTTGTCACCTCCATTTCCACCTTGATGGCGTCGGTCGTGCCTTTGGGCTCCCCCGGCAGGCCGTTTGCCCATAGCTTGGCCAAATAGTGCGGCAGTGGGGACGCCCCCGCTCTGATGCAGATGACCGACACGGTGATAGGAGCGCCGATGTCGAGGACGCCGCCGACCAAGAAAAACGTGCGAAGGTCCTCCTCTGCAAACAGCAAGAGCCGTGGCTCCGACAGTGGCACTTGCAGCTGGAGCACCTTGCCGTACTGGATCCTGTACACGGGCATGGGATGCGCGGTGCTGATGTGGTGGTAGAGCCCCGGCGGCGGGCCTTCGTAGCCGCAGACGGGCACAGGGCATTTGTAGGGCGCAAGCGGACACACGCTCTGGTGATCGGAGAGCTTGTGGTAAGTGACGTAGAGCCCATAGCCTTCATGCGGGCACTCCACCCTCACCGACGAAAGGACGGTGTCCACCACCGTGTTCTGCACGTCGAAGCCACCGCCGCGCTCGTACTTCTGGCACTGCCGCTGGTTCCCGGGGCACTCGGCGCGGTAGTCCGCGCAGGCCAGGTGCCCTCCCTTGCACTGCAGAAATCAATCCAATAGCACATCAATCAAGAAACCTGCACCTTGCTCAATTAGCCGAGCTGACAAGGTGTATTCGAACCTCGTACACTGGAGGCGTTAAGGGGCGGAGGCACAAGGGGCAGTGGAGCACGGTGAGGTCCATCGAGACCTTAGAGAGCTCCATCGTCGGGTCCTGTTCCTGTTTGGTCTGCATGATCTCACCCTCCTCGTGCACAACCATCTCTCGACTTGGGCCGGGGTATTACAAAGCTTACCGTCACATATTTTATACTCCCTCCTTTCCTAAATGTACTCCCTCCGTTCGGAATTACTTGTCTCAGAAATGGATGTATCTAGAACTAAAATACGTCTAGATACATCCATTTTCGCGACAAGTAAGGCTGGCCATAGTGGGAGTAACATAAGTAGTATCATGCTCTTGGGACTCGCAAACATGCTTACGTGGCAGACAATTAAAGAAGAGAGAGATGGTTATAGTAACATAGGTAGATACCGTAACATAATGCTACTATGTGGCATGCATGGCAATAAATGGGACCATCTATGATACTAATCTATGATACTATGCACTATAGAGGTAGTAACATAGACTAGTAACGTATGCATGTTACTAGTCTAAGTTACTCCCCACTATGACCAGCCTAATTCCGAATGGAGGGAGTAAGTCTTTATAGAGATTTCACTAGGTGGACTACATATAGAGCAAAATGAATGAATCCACACTTAAAATGCATCTATATACATCCGTATGTAATTCGTAATGGAATCCCTACAAAGACTTATAATTTAGGAATGGAGGGAGTACTACTTCAAGGTGCATTAAATCAACACATGCAAGCACTATCAAAAGAAGAGTCACGGCATGCATGCATGCGTTGTAATTAATGCATCGGTAAGCGCAAATTATTGAAATATATCGAGTGCAGTGCTTTGATGTGTCCCGTCAACTCGTACGTCAACGAGAAGTTTGATTATCCTCTCCCTCGCGGACTTAACTGCACCTGCCTTTTGCTGTATGACAGGTTGGCCACACACCTGTCGGGCCCACCTGTCATACACGCAAAGACAGGAGCGTCCCTCCCTCGCCCATGAGCGTGGTGGCTGGCAAGACTAGGAGAAGCTTTCGCTACACGCTCTCCCTCCCGCACGCGGTGGACATGCAGCAGTTCAATCGGTGTCAGATGGCCAGAAGCGTACTGTACTACTCCTCCAGTGCAGTAGTACACCATCATTGTTCGACTTCCCGAAGAGGTGAAGAGCCAACTGCAGCCCGGACGCTCGTGTGGAAGTTTCATGTGTAGAGTAGTCTAGATAGCATGTACCGTGCCTGTAAGCTTAAAATCATTGGGGTCGGCTCCATGCTATGTTGTCGTCTTGAAGTTTTTTTAAAAAATTAAAATAGTCTTCTGGCCCTACCTATCACCCTGGTGATTGTAGTTTGCACGCTCATCTGGTCAAGACAGGAATATATATTTTAATTTGTTTTTTTCGAAAAGGGCGGACTCCCCGGCCTCTGCATTGGAACGATGCATACGGCCACATGTATTTTAATTTGTGGTGGGTAAATATTAGAGGTCGCAGCAAATATATTGTACACTGCGGGTCTTTCAGCCAAGTTTAGAGGCAAGCATGTGGGGCCAGTGCTATGAAGTGTCGCGTCAACTCGTAGAACGAGGAGAAGCTTGATTTTACTACATGCCTTCTCCCTCGCCCATGCGCGCGGTTACTCACAAACAAGGACAGGCTTTTGCTTAGTAGTAGTAATTCTACAACAAGCTATCCGTCCCGCTCGCGGTGGACGGACATGTAGCAGTGGATTCGACACTGTAGAAGCAGTAGTAGTAACATCATTGTTCGTCTTCTTGAAGAGGCGCAGAGCCAAGCACAAACCGAACGTTGCAGTTGCAAACATTGGAGCATGCATATAGCCAGGCTCTTGCATGAGACAAAATTGCTATGTGAGCCCACTATTGTACTAGTACGTACAACTACTTGCTAGTATAGCCCTGTACCAGAAAGGAGTATTTGCCCTTCTAGAGATTTCAACAAGTGACTAGACTACACCGAGACGGAGTACATATGGAGCAAAATGAGTGAATCTGCAACGTAAATAAATACGTACTAGTTCTATCGTTTTCCTCTTTGAGGTGCACAATATTGAGTATACTGACTAGTCTCTTTTTGACACGCATTTACATTTTTTTGACACAGTACAGACGCCAGCGCTCATATACACGCGCATACACTCACCCCTATGAACGCACACATGCACGACACTATCATCTTGAAATTTACGAAGTCACCATAGGCACCTCATCGTCAACGGGTCCATAGGTGCTTGAATGCCAAAGAGGAAGAGGGTAGCGGTTCCTGAAATGTTGAACGGTCAATGATGCATCCTCAATTACATGTAGAGGGAATTAATTGGAGAAGCAGACTAGATCCAGCATGATGTGAATGCAACAGAGTTTGGACTCTCATATAATAAAGGCGCCCCACCACTCCAATCCATCTACTCCCAAGTCTCTGCACAACACTGCTCACTCCAATCCAAGACCAAGTGACCAGAAGCCACAAGCACCTATGGAGGCGATGGACGCGAGCGGCAGTCGGCTGTGCCAAATCATCCAAGGCGCCGGCCTGCGGCCCTGCACTGCGCAGCGTTTCCAGACGGTGCTGGCGACCGCAGGCATCGTAGCCCTCGCCGACGCCAGCTTCGCCTCTCACATGGACGACATGATGGTCAACTCCATCCGCAAGTTCACCGCCGTCAAGAAGCACGCGGACGACCTTGCCGTACTGCTCCAGCCCGCGCGCCCAGGCTCCTCACTGCCTGCCACCCTCATCGGCCTACATGGTGACGAACTCTTTCAAGCCCTGGTGGCCCTGCAGGTGCCGGAGGTCGCGACGAAGAATGTGCACCTCGAGGCCGCGCTCGCCACGCAGCGCCTCGCCATGCAAGAAACCGTCGACCTGCACATCCACGTCTACGAGGAAAACGTCTACATAGGCCACTACAAAGCAAGCGAGGACAAAAAGACGTTGGCCTTCTTCCAGCGACCGGAATCTTTGGACGCCATTGTTCAGAAGCACGTCGACCTGGCCGCGAAAGCCGCTGCTACTTAGGCGCCGTTCGGTGGGCCGGCGCCCTGAGTCGATGAGGTGGACGTCGTCGATGGATGCATCTCTTCTTCTTGCCTCCTATAACCAGCACTGCATCGCCTCATGGCCTTAATGTTTTATTAGTATAGTACTCCCTCCGTTCCCAAATATAAGTCTTTCTAAAGATTCCAGCAAGTGACTACTACATAAGGAGCAAAATGAGTGAATCTACACTCTAAACTATGTCTTCACACATCTGTATGATGTATTCCATTTGAAGTAGTATCTAAAACGGCTTATATTTATGAACGGAGGGAGTACATGGCATTTTTTATTCCAGTCGTAACGTTTTCACTGTGAGGTGGGGCTGCAGTTGAGCAAACCCACCCCATCCACCGGGCGTCGGCCGAGTTTAGAGTTAGAAGAGAGAAATGAGGGAGGAGAGCTAGCTGTAGCACGGACGCTGTTGTCAGATGGGACTCGTGTTTATAGAATAGGAGTATTGAGCACTCGTGCCTCTTTTTTTTTTGAGGGAAAAATTAGTCGTATGTCTAGTACCACTAGTTGGGTGCGTGCGACCTATACCTGTCATCACTTTAGGTCTACTTTTCGAACCGCGGCTACGCTTCACAGTACATATTTTTTCACGCATTTATCCTCCTATATGTACTCCTAGGCTATTTCCATGTGCTCCCATTCGCTGACATTTGGGACAAAGAGCATCTGGGTCGTAGTGCATGCACGACTTGGAGCATATGCCGGGGTACTTTACATTTTAGACCTCACGAATTACATGCAAACCCCCCGCAGAAGAATAAATAAATCAATGAATTACTTCATGAAACCGGATTATTTTCGTGGAAACCGGAGCACGTTCATTAAATTTTGGACATAACATGTTTATAAAAAATGACCGGACCTAAACCAGTCTAAGGGCCTCTTTGATTTTTCCCGAAAAAAAGGGCCTCTTTGATTTGCAGGATACTAAAAACACAGGAATGGGGAAAGTATGATGGCGATGAACCGAGACGAGGAGAACTCTAACTCAGTTAGAGGTTAGAGTTAGATTCTACCCCTGGACTAACTCTAAACCAAAGAAGTGTACTTTGGACCCTATTTTTAGTCAGACTAAAATAAGTCCCTTAGATCCAAGCACCCTCTTGGTGTGGCCGGCTCTTCTATGGCCTCCTCCCGCTCACAATTTACATAAAGGAACCATCTATACAAATAAAGCATGCAAAACATGATAATTTTTACTTTGTCCATACAAATGAGATATCCCACTTAAACATACAAGTCGTCAATCAAGCTTCACAAAATAAAAAAAACACTTCATGAAACAAAGACTGAGCTAACTCATCATGGAAGTCGTTCACGATAGGGAGGTAGCCCGGAGCCCCTCATGCACCGAGGGAGGAGCTCGCCATCGTCGCTCTAGAGGAAGACTCTGTAGAGCCCAAGCCCCGGGAACCCCTCCGACGCCGGCCCTTGCAAGTTGAGGTCGACACCGGCATGGGTAGCAGGGCCGCTTGCCGCCGACTGGGAACATAATCTTTGGGCCTCTAGAAATAATGCAAGCCTGTAACTAAAATACCTAGAAAGGTTAACTGAATCTTTGGGCCTCTAGAAATAATGCAAGCCTGAAACTTAAATACCTAGAAAGGTGAACTGAATCTTTGGGACTCTAGAAATAATGCAAGCCTGAAACTGAAATACCTAGAAAGGTGAACTGAATCTTTGGGCCTCTAGAAATAATGCAAGCCTGAAACTGAAATACCTAGAAATGTGAACTGAATCTTTGGGCCTCTAGAAATAATGCAAGCCTGAAACTCAAATACCTAGAAAGGTGAACTGAATCTTTGGGCCTCTAGAAACAATGCAAGCCTGAAATTGAAATACCAAGAAAGGTGAACTAAATCTTTGGGCCTCTACAAATAATGCAATCCTGAAATTGAAATACCTAGAAAGGTGACCTGAATCTTTGGGCCTCTAGAAAGATTTATTACCTCCTCAAGCAGCATCAAACAATTCCATGCGTGCACCACAAATCTATAGCAAGTTTGATCAGGATCTACTTTTCCAAATCAGAATTAGCGCTAGAGCAAGCAAGATCAATGATATGGCCGTGAGACAGAGAAGGAACGAATAAACTCACCCCTCTCGCGGCCTCCCTGGTAGATACCTCGCCACCGCGCACGACAGAGGGAGAAAAACGACTGGTGAAGGGGGAGCGGGGCGACCTTCTAAGGTTGGAGGGAGAGGGTGGCCGGAGTAGGACGGCGGAGGCCGGAAGGAGCAGGCCGCCGGAAGAGAGAGAGGGCGAGCGGCCCTATGAGGAACAGAGAGGAGTCGTGCGAGAGGGGGGGGGGCGATTTGGTGCGAGCAGGTGAGATTTTTTTAGGGGAGCAATCTGGTGTGGGAAGGTGAGATTTTTTAGTTCTCTTTTAGTGGGCCCAGGATAACTAACCCAATTAGAACCTCTCCACCGGGCTAGTTTGTTCAGCTGGGTTAGAGCAAACTAGCTCAAACTAACCCCTCTTGTTTCGATAATTTGAGGCCATTTCAACCCAAACTAGCTCTAACTCAGGGATCCAAACAAAGAGGAGTGTTATTGTACATGCTACAGTGTGGACCGTAGCACATTGTTTTTTATGGCCATATCACCATTGTTTTCTACTGCTGGTTCACTGGGCTACCGTGGTTCGCACGGCTGGTTCACTGGGCTGCCATGGTTCGCACTCCTCCGACCTGAGTAGTACTCCCTCCATTCCTAAATATAAGTCTTCGTAGATATTTCATTGTGGATCACATATGGATGTATATAGATGCATTTTATGTGTAGATTCACTCATTTTTCTCCGTATGTGGTCCATAGTGAAATCTCTCCAAAGACTTATATTTAGGAACGGAGGGAGTAGTATAGTACTAGTATATACCGCATAATTCTTTGCTCCTTCTTACTAATCCGACATGTGGGAGAGCCAGCATCCGGGTCGACGTGTCATGCACCAGATTAGAGCACGGAACGGAAGGGGGGCATCACCCCGGTTGGAGCGCCAGTAATTCATGACTATAGTGAGTGGTCATATCACAAGTCTTTCCAGCAGTAACGCACCGTCAAATTGCACAGCCCCACTTGCTCACCCTCCTCGCCTCTCTGTCAAACCGCCTACCCGAAAATTGCCGCGCGTACTGCCCGGGGAAAGCCCCGCCCTCAACTTTTAACTACGCGAAAATAGTTCGAGCTTGTTCGTTCTATATAAATACAGTACTGTATGTTTATCCACCCGTGGGGTTGTTCAATGAATGGAGGGGCGGGGAGCACAAGTGAACAATATACTACCTCTGTCCGGGTTTATTGGTCCCCATTGTATTTCGTGCCAAATTTTTACCATAGATTAAACTAAGAAAATGTTCACGCATGTCACCAAACATTATATTTTTCAAAACTATGTTCTAATACGAATCCAATGAGATAATTTTTATTAACATGCATTAACATTTTGGTAGTTAAATTGTTAGTCAAAATTTGGCACAAACTATAAAAGGGACCTATAAACCAGGACGGAGGTAGTACTGTAGTAGTAAGTAGGAGTCGTAGAGTAGTCACCTTAAATAGAGAGTTTCTTTTCTTTAATCCCGTGTACACAAATTGAAACACTTGTTGTGGAGAGAAAAAAGATAATCACTCCACTATATATGGACGCAGGGGCCTGAGCGCTTGCTTTACTAGGGTTGCTCTCTTCATTCTCTCGTCCTCTCCAGATATAAACAAGATAGCGGTAGCGACATTTTCTGTCTGCTCACCGCTGGTCACAGATCCGGCCGGATCCCTTCGGCCGGTGTGTGTAGAGGACTAAAAGGTGCATCGCTCACGCGGTCATCACCGCCGAGGGAGGAAACCTATAGCTGCCGGAGGGCACGATCCTCTGCCCGTGCCGTTCTCTCCGACACAGCGCCGGCTAGGGAGGTCCTCCGACCCTTCTTCCTCCCTGCCGTATTGTTCGCAGATCCGACCTGCCGCCGCCAACATCCCGATGACCCTCAGGTATAAGTTCTTCGAAAGCGGCCTTGCTCTACTGCCGCAGCTCCCCACGTGTCTGCATGTGCATCTTTTTCTACTCACATCAGCTCTTCCAAAGCCACCTAAATTTCTAGTATTATTAGAGGTAAGGCTACTTCATGCATTTGAATCTAGGGCTTTGTTCAAACAACGAAGAAAGGGGGGAAAGTTGTAGCATGAATCTAGGACTTGATTCAAAGAGGAAATTATATGGTGAAAGTAGTAGAGACCGGATACCCAACCGGTCTCTTTGTTGAAAAGGGAAATAATGGGAAAACGCATTACAAACTGGATAAGGAACATATCTATTATTGGTTGAAAAAAGTATAGAAAGTGGTGGCTGGTGGACAAGTCAACAGAGTATGTCGAGGATTGGATTTGCTGCCATCACATAGTAAAAGGTCTCCAGGATTAGATTTGCTGCCCTCACATAGTAAAAGGTCTCAGGATTAGATTTTCTGCCCTCACATAGTAAAAGGTCTCAGGATTAGATTTGCTGCCCTCACATAGTAAAAGGTCTCAGGATTAGATTTGCTGCCCTCACATAGTAAAAGGTCTCCAGGATTAGATTTGCTGCCCTCACATAGTAAAAGGTCTCCAGGATTAGGTTTGCTGCCCTCACATAGCGTGAACAAGCTCGGCATCACCACTTTATGCCTCCTTATAGGTACATTGTGCTGATGCGTCCACTGTCGCATGTCCTTATACCAACTTTTGTTGTTTTTTTTGCGGGTAAACTAACCTTTTGCTGTAAGGGCGCATGTAAAATGAAGCGATCACACTGTTACCTTAGGGACATGTCTAACCAGTGTTATTGTTAATCTAATGCCTCCAGTGATAAGATGCAATTAAACTGTGTTACAAATGGCACTCCTGCTGTTTTCCCCAGTATGATAAGTAAGTTGCTCCTTTACGCTGCTAAGTGTCCTGGTGTCCCCACGGTCCCATGTCCTTAAACCAACTCTTTAGCTGTTGTTGATTTACTGTGTCTCGTAAACAAGCAATGCCACCATTAAAGTAATCCCATATCCGAGGAATCTCTTTGTTGATCATAATGCTTCTGGTAACATGAAGCATTGCTGACGTTTTAAAATTTCTACTATCCTTGCGTGATTAGCATGAACATAATTAAGATGCTTCTTTCAATTTTGTATATGTTTCATATTTTCTTATTGACCGGCAACTGTTTACTTTCTATCATTTTGTGCAGATAGGGATATCCATTTCACCTTGTTGCTATTGTGACCTTTTGGTGAACTGCACAAAACACTTTTTCTAAATGAGTGTCTTGTGCAGTTCAACTAAAATGTCACGTGGGCAACATCTCTCAATTTTGGTGGAACTGCACAAAATGGTTCAACTAACGTGAAACCATCTCTCCTGTCTCCTTGTTTGTGCTATGCAAACATGTTGTGCAAACATGAATACTCTACTACAGATGTTGTGACGGTTAAGAGCATTCGCCAAGTTCTTCGATTGTATGACATGGCTAGCCAAGATGGATTTAATCCTGATATTCACTTTATCAAAAGGCTCTAATGGGTTGGTTTTGAATTTTGCAAGCTGGGAATCAGTGAGACGTGTAGGCATCTTTGTTGTACTTATTATTTGAATCTTATTTGTTGGTTCTGAATATTGCAAGCTGGGAATCAATGAGACATGTAGGCATCTTTGTTGTACTTATTATTTGGATCTTATTTGTTGGTTCTGAATCTTGCAAGCTGGGAATCAATGAGATGTGTAGGCATATTTGTTGAACTTATTATTTGGATCTTATTTGTTGGTTCTGAATCTTGCAAGCTGGGAAACATGGCATGATGATGCAGAGGACAGCAACCATAACAAACAGTTCAAACTTGGTAGTATTATCTTTGTGAAAGTGCGACAAATGTGCTGATCGTGTGTGTCATGAGAATAATAATTCTATTTGTTGTGCATGTTGATCCCGTGGCACTGATAGAACGAGCCAATGCTTGTTTTAAGTATAAATTTCTATTAAAGCTAATTAAATTTAAGTAAAGTGACCACTAACTCCTGTTATTACAGTACCAATACAAACCCTCTCGTGAACGGACGTGTGGCCGGAGTAGGTCTCTTAATGGAGGCGTTTGAATGCGCCGAGGGTGCATCTTCTGCCAGGCGTGCAGCGGACGAGGGAGGGGTAGTAACTATTATCGCTTGTACACACTCAGCTTATTGTTGAATCCAGTTCCCCAAGAGCTGAAAAACGAACTGCCGGCGCCGCCTACACACTCGTTCACTCGAAGAGACTCCTATGGGGATCCGAGGGGTGAGCCTGCTGGATATGGACTTCAGCAAGGAGTTAGTTCGCCGTTCAGTCCTATGGCTGCACCAAGTTGCATGTGATGTACACCAACGATACGGACTCGGTGAAGCTCTGCCTCGCCTCAGTCCTATGGCTGCACCAGGTTCTGGAGCATTCACCCATTTCGTCGGCAGCGCGAACTGCACCTTCGCTACGGTGGAGAGAAGGAAGAACGCGACGATTCGGCCATCTGGTGAAACAAGCTTGTCGACATCCAGAAGCAATACAAGATCATCAACAACGGGCAGGAGAAGGACTCCGTGGTTGACCTCGCTGAGACCATCATCGACCCTTGTTACGCCAACATGAAAGAAGACGACCTGAACACGTGGGAGGTACCTCTGAATCTAGCATACATAACCTACGTTGCCAAGGACGCATACGCATGCTACGACATGTACAGGCAGATCTTGGACATGAGGGCGTGTCTGCTTCCCGTAACCGACGAGTACACGGACAGCCGCAGCGTCATGATCAAGCATGCCAGGAAGGTCTAGATGTTGTACTTTATCTGTTTATAAGCACCTTTATCATCTGAGTGTTTCATGCATTAGCCTATGTGTCGTAATTATCTGTTTTGTCCGAAATATTTCTTTTAAGAACCCATTAACCTGATTGCTTTTTTTAGTGGCTATTTGCTAATGTATGTAAACTAGTTCACTTGTCCGTAAAAAAACTAGTTCACTCGGCTGTCGTGCTTTGAATCTCCTTCCTCCCAACATATTTCTCTCCTCAGGTGGACCCAGCAGGTCTCTGAATTTTCTCCCACTTTATTTTTCGATGTAAACTGAGTTTTCTCCCAGTACTTCCCCTAGAACCAACTCAACTGCCCCACGTCTAGCCAAAAAATAATAATACCCCACGTACTATTTACTCATCAAATTAAAATGATATTTTATTTCGTAAGTTGAAAGTTCTTACAAAATAATAATAATAATTCTTTATATATAACTTGCCAAGTTAACTCCTAGTGATTGCGTACATAAGCTTGCAAAGATTTTACTGACGTGCAATCATGTGTTTATGTTTTTATAACATTTCTCCGTCTAGCCCAACATGATATTTTCACCCAGCCCAGCAAGTCTGCGGATTTCGAGAAAAATGCAAATGGGATTTAAACGGGCTGCATAGATGCTACATCATTGTTTCACCCAGCCCACCAAATGGACTAAAAAACAAATGGACTGGCTGACATGTGGGCCAGTAGGTCGAAGCCTAAGAAGGCATTGGATTTATATCCAATGGCCAGCATTCTTCTTTAATCTCTCGTCTTCTTCCCCCAGCGCTGCCGGAACCGCCTGCTCCAGCCTTCGGCGTCCAACGGCGTTGTTTTGTGCTCCTCAGCGAAACGCTACCACGCCGACGGCCAGGCCATCCCTCCTCTCCGCACCTCCTGTTATTCTCTGCCGAGTTTAGGCCCACCCCGCACCCGAACTAGTCAAGTTTCCCACTCCTCTCTATCTGCGACTCCACTGCCGCGTCTTCCCCATCTCCGGGTCGTTCCAGTTTGGGGCCTTGCCGTCGTCCATCGCCTCAGTGCGCTCGGTGTGGCGTGGTCAACATACGAGAGTCATTGGAAGAGGATTGTACGTGGAGAGCCTGACGGCTGGGACCCACGAGGTCCATGGTCGCACGGAAGGAAAGTTCCTCCTTATTACGCACTGTACATGCACTGTACGTGGGAAGGGCTTCTGTATTTCGCGAAAAAAACGTCCCCCCACTGACAGGTCAGACCCACCAGCTATAACTTCGCACGCAAGGAAGTGCCTCCTTATTACGCACCAAAAAATGAATACCCCCTGCTAGCTGGGACCCACCATAGTGGGTGGCTGACTTGTGGGCCTACTAAGTTGGCGAGGACAGAGGGCTTTGTCAACTTAGTCAATCTGAACGATTCTAGCTCCAGTGACCGTACGATGTCCATCCAACGGCCATAGTGCTTCTTCAACCTCTGGTCTTCTTGCTCCAGCCGCCCAAAGCGGCGCCGGTCGTGCCGCGTGCTCCTGCCTCTCGTGGTCGGCTGTGATGCCGCGGAGGCCTCACCGCCCCCTACTACTCCCACCGCTGGCCCAGGGTATCCCTCTACTCACCCACACCCCCTGTTATTCTGCGGCGACGGCAGCCTCACGCCGCAGCCGAACCAATGAACCCTCGTACTCCTCTCCGCGTGGGCTACCACTGCTGCGTCTTCCCCGGCTCCGTGTTGTCCCCTTCCTAGGTTGCTGTCGTCCAGACCACTGCCCTGGTGCTCTCGGCGCGGCATGGTCAACATGGTTAATGACCGACTTCCATCGGAAGAGTACTGTATGTGGAGAGGCTGACAACTGGGTCCAGGCGGCCGCAAGGAAGTGCCTCCTTATTACGCACAAAATAATTATTCCTCCACCTGACAGCAGGGACCCACCGGATGGGCCACCTTATTTCGCGAAAAAAATGTTTCCCCCCTGACTGATGGGACCCACTGGACAGGCCAGCGTATTTTGCGGAAAAAACGTTCCCCGCGCTGTCTGCTCGGACCCACCGAAAGTGCCTCCTTATTACGCACAAAAAAATTAATACTCCCCCTGCTAGCTGGGACCCACCATGGTGGGAGGCTGACTTGTGGGCCTACTAAGTTGACTGGGATGGGGGCCTTTGTCAACTTTAGTCAATATGAACGATTCTAGCTCCAGTGACCGTACGATGTCCATCCAACGACCGTAGTGTTTCTTCAACCTCTGGTCTTCTTGCTCCAGCCGCCCAAAGCAGCGCCGGTCGTGCCGCATGCTCCTGCCTCCCGTGGCTGGCTGTGCTGCCGCGGAGGCCTCATCGCCCCCTACTATTCCCATCGCTGGCCGAGCCCTGCAGCGAAGGCAGCCTCACACCACAACCAAACCAGTGAACCCTCGTACTCCTCTCCGCACGGGCTTCCACTGCCGCATCTTCCCTGGCTCCCCGTCGTCCCCTTCCTAGGCCTCACCGTCATCCACCACCCTGGTGCTCTCGGCGTGGCGTGGTCAACATGGTCAAGGAACGACTTCCATCGGACATGGACTGTACGTGAAGAGGCTAACAGCTGGGTCCATGGCCGCAACAAGGAAGTGCCTCCTTATTACGCGGAAAATAATGATTCCTCCACCTGACAGCTGGCACCCACCGGACGGGCCACTGTATTTCGCGAAAAAAACGTTTCCCACTGACTACTCGGACCCACCAGCTACATCTTCGCACGCAAGGAAGTGCGTCCGGGCAAAAAACAAAACGAATCGCCCCCCTGACCGCTGGGACCCACCAGCGACACCTTCGCACGCAAGGAAGTGCATCCGGGCAAAAAAAAAACGATTCGCCCCCCTGACTGCTGGGACCCACCAGCTACATCTTCGCAAGCAAGGAAGTGCGTCCGGGCAAAAAAAACGATTCGCCCCCCGTACTGCTGGGACCCACCAGCTACATCTTCGCAGGCAAGGAAGTGCCTGATAGTCGGGACCCACCTGGTCGAAGCGTACGTAGCATTGTCATTCTGGTTGCGAACGTGTACGTACATACTGGTCATTGTAGAGGCGCGCACGTGTCGTAGTAGAGGCGCACACGTAGCATGTATACGTACGTACAGCGGCGAGGGTGCAAGAAAGAAAATACAGCCACATATGTACATACGGGCAGGGTCTCGACCGCCTACTCGTGCATACGTACGGCCAGGGCTTGTGTACATGGCTGGGTCGGAACGGAGAAACAGCATCGTCGTCGTGTTTACGGGGAGGCAAAGGAATGCGTCGTGTTCATGGGGAGGCAACAGAATGCGTCATGTTCATCGGGAGGCAACGGAACGCATGGGAGCCAACCGACTTGGACGGAACAGGCGATGGAAACGAGGCCTGGCAGACCACACAACGGAGGAAACAGACCTCCTACGTTCGGAACGGGGTCCTGTTGATCGGGAGGGGTGTGGCGTACCACAAAACGGAGGAAACGGACCTCCTACAGTCGAAACGGGGGTCCTGTTGATCAGGAGGGGTGTGGCGTACCGCAAAACGGAGGAAACGGACCTCCTACGGTCGAAATGGGGGTCCTGTTGATCGGGAGGGGTGTGGCGTACCGCAAAACGGACGAAACGGACCTCCTACGTTCGAAACGGGGGTCCTGTTGATCGGGAGGGGTGTGGCGTACCATAAAACGGACGAAATGGACTTGCATTGGAGTGCTACGGTCGAATTGGGGGTCCTGTTCATCGGGAGGGGTGCGGCGTACCGCAAAACGGGACTCCACGGGATACTGTTCATCTCCACCGTCGACCTCCTCCAGCCTGCACGGGCTACCGTCGACCTCCTCCAGCCTCCACGGGCTCCTGTTCATCTAGCCTCCACCGCGCGCTACTCCACCCGCTACTGTTCAACCACCCCTCCACCGTCTACTGTTCATCCAGCCCTCCACACCGCGGGGTCATGTTCAACCACACCTCCATGGCCACCCCTCCACCGTCTACTATTCATTCAGCCCTCCACACCACGGGGGCCTGTTCATCCAGAGGCAACGCCACCACTCACTGTTCATCCAACCCCGCCCCCCCCCCCCCCCCCCCCGCAACGCTCACTGTTCATCCAATCGATCGACTTTAGTTAGCAGCAGTAGCGAAGGAATCGCTCCATCGAGTTCAGTTAACACCTATCGATCGATCGCTCGGGTTCAGTAACACGTAGCCTGCAGTGCAATTGGTCGGGTTCAGTTAGAGCCCAACGCCTCGCTCGGGTTCAGTTAGAGCAACGCCTCGCACGTGTACGAGAGAAACGCGCATCGGTCGGCCCCTGACCTCCCACCATAACTGGCAACTCCCCGAAATTTTCCTCCCCCTCGCTTCTACCACGGTTTTTTCCTTCATGGACGGCCCAAAGAATGTCATGCAGCTGCGTCTCCAGCCCGCCCAGGAGGAAAAGCCCATTTTCTGTCATGATTTTTTGTCATAGAAGTAGGAGCCCACCACATCTATGATGATACCGGGTTTTGTCACAATTATAGTCATAGAAGTGTCATATGTATGACAGAAATTTTTTTTCATTCGGCCCAAAATCTCATGGATGTGTCTTTTTTTTGTAGTTGGTGTGGGTGAGTGGAGGGATGGCCTGGCCAGTGGTGGGAGTAGTATGGGGGCCGTGAGGCCTCCGCGGTAGCACAGCCGGCCATGGGAGGCAGGAGCAGGTGGCACGACCGGCGCTGCCTTGGGCGGCTGGAGCAAGAAGACCAGAGGTTGAAGAAGCATTATCACCGTTGGATGGACATCATACGGTCACTAGAGTATTGACTATGTTGACAAAGCCCTCCGTCCCCATCAACTTAGTAGGCCCACAAGTCAGCCAAACAATATGGTGGGTCCCAGCTAGCAGGGGGTTATTCATTTTTTTGGGTGTAATAAGGAGGCACTTCCTTGGGTGCGAAGATATAGCTGGTGGGTCGGACCTATCAGCGGGGGGAACATTTTTTTCACGAAATACAGAGGCCCTTCCTGTGGGTCCTAGCTATCAGGTGGAGGAATCATTATTTTGCGCGTAATAAGGAGGCATTTCCTTGAGTGCGGCCGTGGACCCAGCTGTCAGCCTCTCCACGTACAGTCCAGTTCCGATGGATGTCGTTCATTAACCACGTTGACCAGGCCGCGCCGAGAGCACCAAGGCGGTGGACGACGGTGAGGCGAGGAAGGGAACGACATGGAGCCAGGGAATACTCGGCAGTTGTTTCCCACATGGAGGAGTACGAGGGTTTACTGGTTTGTCTGCCATCGCCGGAGAATAACATCATGTGTGGGTGAGTAGAGGGATGGCTAGGCCAGCGATGGGAGTACGGTGCGGCCGTGAGTGTCATATTTTGGGTTCTGGCAGACCCTTAAGGTTTGAACTCTAGGGTGCGCACGAAGATCTCTCCCCTACCGATCTACGTCCGATCGCCTCGTGAGATCTAAGCTAGAAACGATGAACAACACAAGGGACGCGAGATTTGTACTGGTTGGGGCCACCGTTGTTGTGTAATACCCTACTCCAGTGTGTGGTGTGGTGGATTGCCTCTGGGGCTGATGGTGAACAGTACAATGGAAGAATGGGCTCGCGAGAGGTGTTCTTGAGCTGGTGCGATGTACTGCTTGGGTGAGTTCGATCGCCTCTCTCTCTCTCTGTCTCTCTCTCTCTCTCTGAATGTCTCTTCCAGCTGCCTCTACTCTGTGGTGGCTAGCTCTATTTATAGAGGCCCTGGACCTCTCCCCAAATATTGAGCGGGAAGGGCACCAACAACAGCCATTTCAAAGGGGAACATCTAGTACAAGTTATCCTGACTAAAGTTGGTCTTCGGCTGCCAACAGCAATGGCGATGATGCCATCTTGGGCTCCACGGTGACCTCCATGCTGCCGCTCCGTTGGTCTTGGTCTCGTTGCACTGAAATGGCAACCTTTGCCTGATGCCTCGATACTCCACGTCTGTGCTTGCCCCCTTTGCACCAAAGAGGAAACAAGGACACTGCGTAGGCCGGCGCCCGCCTGGCCTCGATCGTCATGGCTTGCGTCACGAGCACCTCGCGAGGTACCCTTCCTTGATCTCTCCGCCTCCTCACGAGCCTGTCTAGCGAGGCCGTCCCTAACGAAGCCTTGCGTCGTCTGCCCCATGAGGCTTGGCCCCTCTCACGGGTCTTGAGTCTTGTGCTGATGAAGATGGGCCATACTGGGCCACCACTTGAGCCACGGCGCAGGCTGCAGGCAGGCAAGTCAGGGGACCCCCTATCCCAGAACACCGATAGTAGCCCCCGAGCCCAAGGCACGCTCAGACCTGGCTTAGCGGAGAAGCGAAGGGGCAAGTGCGGAGCACCGCGGGCCCCATAAGCCTGTGGCCTTGGGCGCCGCATGGCGGTTGATTGGACGTGGGCGTCTCCGCTTCCCCATGCTGCCTTGGCAACTGTTTGACTTGACAAGTCCCTGCATGTAGAAACGGGTCATGATTACCTGCGAACGTGGAGGCCGACGGTTGGCTTCCTTCCGGTTATAAATGTAGGAGGGCGCAGGCCTCCGCTGTGCATCTCCCTCCTTGCCTCCTTCTTTCTCCCCATTCCAGCTACTCGCCTCCCATGGTGCCGCCGAAGAGGTTCTCGGCCGCAGAGAAGGGAAAGGCTTGTCGGGAAGGGCCCGACTCTCCCCCGGCCAAGCGCGGCTGAGGCCGTCCTCGCTAGCATCCTGTGGCTCCCGTAGTGGCTCCCCGCGGTCATGGAGGCGATCCCCTGCATGGTGATGGGCGCCAAGTTGTCGAGGGGACGCGCGTCGTGACTACCCGGCCCCCCAGGCCGCCCTTCCACTCGGCGGAGGTGCTGCCGGAGTTCGTCGTGTGTTCGGCAGACCAGACCAGCACTTGGCTCCAGCTTCCCCGCTTTTTGTAGGTGAACTTCCGGCCGGCGCTCCGGGCGGCCTCTGGCTTCAGGTGGACGGTTGGTGCAGCAGGGCCTCCTGGGCTTCGCTAGAGGTCTCCGTCGCCGTTAATGCGGCCCCGACCCGCGGCTGGAAAACGTTGGCCCGCGTGTGTGGCCTGAGCCAGCGGTGCACCCTGCACTTCAAGTTCGACGGCGACGCCACCATCCACATGAGGGTGTTCGGAGAAGACGGTCGCCGTGCTGGGTGCTTCCCCAAAGACGATGACCGCAGCCATGTACCCAGCCCCGGCGATGATCGGGATGAAGATGACGGCAGGCGCGTGGTCGGCGGCGCTCGCGGCTCGTCAAGCTTCGGCGGCTCTCCTTCGGACAGCAGCTCCTCAAGCGGCGGCCGCGACCAGCACCCATGCCATCGCGCTCGCTTGGAGGGAGGTAGTGGGTCACTCCACCATCGCGCCTCGGTGAAGCGTGAGGAGGAGTCTGACTGAGCTCCGGAGGCAGTACGAGCCCTCGCCGCGAGCTGGTCCCTGCGCAAAGAGAAAGTAGTGTAGGGCCCTGTGGGGGCGTGTTGAACTGTTGCTGTTAATTATCATGCTGTTTCCGCTATTTCCGTGCTGTGTTTTTGTGCTGCATGCCCGCGCGCAGTAATTACTTAGCTCGGGGGGACTTGTCGTGCTCTTCACTTCGCGAGGCCGAGGCCTCGCCGCGCGCTTCATGTCCTGCAAGGATTAGTCAGGAGGGGTACTGTCGGTGTCAAAACCGGCGGATCTCGGGTAGGGGGTCCCGAACTGTGCGTCTAGGCGGATGGTAACAGGAGACGAGGGACACAATGTTTTACCCAGGTTCGGGCCCTCTCGATGGAGGTAAAACCCTACGTCCTGCTTGATTAATATTGATGATATGGGTAGTACAAGAGTAGATCTAACACGAGATCAAGGAGGCTAAACCCTAGAAGCTAGCCTATGGCATGATTGTTGTAATGTATGTTGTCCTACGGACTAAAGCCCTCCGGTTTATATAGACACCGGAGATGGCTAGGGTTACACAGAGTCAGTTACAATGGTAGGAGATCTACATATCTGTATTGCCAAGCTTGCCTTCCACGCCAAGGAAAGTACCATCCGGACACGAGCCCGGCGGATAATGATAGTCCGGCTGTCCGGACACCCCCTTACACAGAGTCTTCAATCTTGTATCTTTGTAGTCTTGGAGTCTGGCAGATAATGATAGTCCGGCTGTCCGGACACCCCCTAGTCCAGGACTCCCTCAGTAGCCCCTGAACCAGTCTTCAATGACGATAAGTCCGGCGTGCATAATGTTCGGCATTGCAAGGCGGGTTCCTCTCTTGAATAATCCAGAGAAGATCATGAACACCAGGATAGTATCCGGCTCTGCAAAATAAATTCCACATTCCACCGTAGAGAGAATAAAATGTACCCTAAGTTCAATCTGCTGGCGTATTATGCGGCGTGACATCACACCGCCACCAGGCCTTTGTTTGAATTACTATACCACCTCAGCATGTTTAGCGAAGCGGTTTCCTTGGCACGTCTTGTCGAAGCAGAGATCGTATTCCCCTTATTCCGGGATTCTCATCAATACGTGCGTGGGTAACCCAACCGCTCCCGTCGCCACGCCTCCTCTATCGAAGGGGAATCCCAAACGGTCACGGAGACGGCCCTTGGTATTTCTTCCCCTTTATAAGAGGACCAAGGCTCGCCATTGTTCTTCAATCTCGCATCAAACCTCTTCCCCGCTCCCAGTTCCAACACCCAGAGCCTCAGATTCGAGTGCTTCGGATCCTCAATCATGTCCGGCTCTGACCTCCAGGGCCGGTGGATGCCGACGGAGGAGGACATATTGAAGTTGCGTGAGGCCAAGTACCTGGCCTACGAGGTTTCGCACAGGTTGCCTGCCCAAGGGCAGGCTGTGCCAGCCCCCGAGCCCGGTGAATACGTCGTTTTCGTATCCCACCTCCGTCGGGGTTTAGGCTTCCCGACGGATACCTTCGTGAGGGGGCTCCTGTTCTACTATGGGCTGGACTTTCACGACTTGGCTCCGGAGTCCATCCTCCATATCTCCGCATTCATTATTGTCTGCGAAGCCCTCCTCCGCGTCATTCCCCACTTCGGCCTATGGCTGAAGACCTTCAAGATGGAGCCAAAGTTGATCGGGGGGCGTCAAGCGGAGTGCGGCGGGGCGACCATAAGCAAAAAGGTCGATGCCCCATGCCCGAGGGTTCCTTCCAAGAGGAACTTGGACTGTGGCAGCAGGAGTGGTTCTATATCACCGCTCGAAGGGGCAGCAGGCAAAAGCCGCCGCCCTTATTCCGCCCGGGACCTCCGCGCCAACTGATGTCGTGGGTCAACCAAGGACTCAATTGGGGGCCGTCCGAAGATGTGCCTTCACTGCAGGGCCGGATTCGAGATCTCCAAGCGAGGGAGATCGACCTGATCAAGGTGATTTAGGTTATGCTAATCAGGCATCTTCTGCCCTGCAAACGCCGTCCTCTCCGTCTATGGGAGTTCAACCCCGGAGGGACCTCGGATTCTCCAACACTTCATGGGTGCGACACCCGTGGAGATGTACAAGTTGTTCTTCGGACCGCAGGTGGCGTGTCCGGATTTAGCCGAGGATGCAGGCCTAAGCCGCGATCGCCCGGATACTCAGGTAAGTAGCTCAGAGTCCGGACATTCTGTTTATGTGCCTTTCTAGAGTTCGCCTCCTGACCCTTTGTTCTTTACAGGAATGGGTGGCGCGATCAAGGCTGATAAGGTGTCCGGCCCCCCTCCCAGAGACCGCACTGGAGCCCGTGCTGGTCAGAATGTTGGAGGTTGCGCCCACAGAAGGGGGCGACGGGGAAAATAGAGGAGCTAATATTTCGCCCAAAGGGGCGACTGAAGAGGGGGGAAGCAAGAACCCCTCCCCTCAGGGGGAGAAGAGGACCGCCTCCGAAGATCCGGAAAGAATCCGGACGCACAATCATCATCAAAGGATCGGCCCTCCAGCGAGCCGTGAGTATGAAAGAGGGAGTTAATTAGTAAGGAAATACCTTCATTTGTGCTTCTGTAGATAACCGAAATATTTATTTTGCAGTTTGGATCTGCAGCCTTCTCAGATGAGTTCATCTTCGGGGGACCTTCTTCCGGAGGTGATGGAGAGCGATACGCCTCCGTCCGCAGCGCCGCCAGATGAGGCAGGCGAACCCGAAGTGTCACCACGGAGGGTATCCCCGAGTCCGGAGGGGCCAGAGAGTTCGGCACCTACTAGTGTCCGGCCAGGAGAACTGAAGAATCTGCTTGAGAGGGCGTCCATTTCAGAAGATCACCGTGCGTTAATGCGTATGGTGATTTGAAGGATTTCGTCCGCCGAGAGCGAATTGCGTAATGCCGCCATGAGTTTGCTGGCGGGATTTGAGGTATGCGAGAATGACGCACCCCTTTGTCTTTTAACAGTTTTGCATATAAAAAATGCGCCCTGTATAGATAGTAGCCCCTGAGACTCGGTAGGTTGTCGGAAACGACAACGTACCGAGGATCGAAATCTAAAGGAATGAATTCTGTCGGTCCTATGCAGGTGGCGGATAGTCCGGGGGCTAGCTGGACTAGTGAGTTTGCCGAGTTAAATCGGCAATTTGACTTGGCAGATGCAGACATCGCACTTGTCAACAGGCGACTTGACCAGTCGCAAGGTAAAAGAGTTCTCCGCAGTCGCTTTATTAAGGGGGTCGAAGCCCTCCTCTGATAAATTATATGTTGTTTGTACAGACGGTGCTGCTGCTGTGGAGGGCCTTCGGGCCGAACTTGCTCGAGCTAAGGAGCAAGCCCGAAGGAGTGAAGTGGCTGCCTCGAGGGCGGCCAAGGAGTTCAAAGCTGAAAAGGCTGCGCACTGCCTAAGCAGGGCCGTGGTGGCCGAATTGGCCATGAAAGTAAAGGATGCTGCCGACCGCAATGAGGCTCTTAAAAAGGAGCGCTTATCGGAGCGGGAAGACCTGAAGAAGGGCACCGCCGAAGCCAAGGATGCCCGCTCTGCAATGCGGGCTATGAAGGAGGAATTGCGCCAGGCCGGAGAGATCGTGGCTGGCAAGCCTTTTCTGCTGCGTCACCGGTTTATGGATGGAAAGTATGCACAATTTGAGCGGCTGTGGAGTCCGAAGGATCCGTATATGGACTTAGCTGCAAGTGCGGCCGATGCCATTAAGCACTTCCGGAGCCGGAAGGATCACGAGACGGAAGAGCTGTATTGGTCTCAATTCCACAGTCCGGATCGCCCACTTCCATTGACAGACCGGTTGGCCGAATGGGCCAAGCTAAATAGATTGTCCGGACTTGCCATGACTGACATCGTGGCCCATGTCTGGCCAGAGAGGTCCAAGGCGACGAGCTACTTTGGCTTACTACAGCAATTCCTTGGAGCGGTGCCGCATATAAAGGAGATGAAGTGGTCGGCCTGCATAGAGGGCGCGCGGATGGCTCTTGCCCGTGTGAAGGCGCATTGTCCAGAGATGGACGCCACCCCTGTTGCTGCCCAGGGTTCGGATGAAGACCGGCTTCCTGCCGAGCACTATTTCGGGGAAGTTATGCGTGGCGCTCGTGTAATAGAGTCGCAGTGCTCGAAGAATGTAACATTCAGATGAACGCATTAGCTTCTAAATCGATGATTATGTTATAACTGCTTTTTATACTTGTGCGTCCAAGTAGTAAAACTTCTCCTGTGCGGCCGTTTACGTATACTTGTGTATAACTTGAAAGATGGCAGTCTTCGGCTTCAGCCCCCACGCACAAGGTGCTGGGGTGTTCGCAAAAATAACGCGTTTTCACACTTAATCCGACGTCTCGATCCTGTTATAAGGAGGTGGTAGCGTAGCGAACGAGGCAATCCGGACTATAATGCTTTATCACTTTCACTTAACCAGTGGAGCTCGAGGGTGGGGCTACGATATAGCCCCTGGTGGCATCGCCCTTCTCCGAAGTTGGAGCGCGTGTGCCTGACCGGGAAACGGCCCTTCGTCAAAGCGGGGAATTCTAAACATTCCGATAGTCGATCGAGTGGCTGACCAGTCTCTCGCTGTATCATGACAGTCAGTTTTTGGCTTTCTCTACTGAGGTGCTCGCCTAGCCGAACTTGGGCACAATCGCAGTAGTTCTCCTGGTGCCGCGTTAGCCGATGATACGGAACGTAAGGCAGCAAAACACAGGAGCCGGGCAAACCCAACATTTGACCAAAGACATGATTCGGAGCTGATGCATATAATGCCTAACTCGAGACGCCGAACACTCCCTAAGGTGTTCGGTCTTTATAATAATGGGCAGAACGATGCCCTAAGCCCCTAGTGTCCAGGTACGGGCATGGTCTTCTGACGCGGCCGATGCCAAAGCGTCAGGCTCCGCTTTCGCTATAGGAAGAAACCAAGGGAGAATAACAACAAGAGACAGTAAAAAAGGTTTACGCAGGGTCTTAATCTGATAAGAATCCTCACAACGGGTCTCTACTGCACGTGTGCGCCTGTGTCTCTGTTGCGCCGTTATCCTGGACGGGTATGCACGTTGTTCATCTGTAAAAAGAGAGGAACGTTTAGTTTTAAAAATAGTTCGTGCGATAAATATTAGAAATATAAATAATTAAAGCGGGGTTTGTATGAACTCGCGGTTATTTGTGCGCGCAGCCCCCTGTGAAGGGGTATGCGGCTAGGGAGCCCCTAGCCCATTGACGCCGGATTCGTCTATCCAAGTCCGGGGCCTTTAAGTGACCCTCGCACTAAAATTACGCCACGCGGTCCGGGCATCTTGAGTGTAAGAGACACGTAATTCGGTATGGCATTGAAGCGGACAAAATCCTTTTGTCCCAAGAGTGCTTGATATTCACTTTCAAATGGGACGATGTGAAAAATTAATTTTTCACGTCGAGAATTGTTCGGCGATCCGAACACGACTTCTACTAATATGGAGCCTGTGCACTTGGCGTAATGGCCTGGCATCACTTCTTTGAAGGAAGTGCGGCCGTGTCGAATTTTGGTAGGGTCTTACCCATCCTACGGGTTGTGTTTGAATATAGCAGGTTTAAGTCACTGCCTCCGTCCATTAGGACATTAGTAAATTGCAATCCGTCTATTATGGGATTCAATATCAGGGGAGTCCGTCCCGCATTTCGAACGCTTCTGGAATAGTCCAGGTGGTCGAAAGTGATTGGTTTTGATATCCAATCTCTACGGTCTGCTGGGTTGGACCGCGCGAAGCTCTTTTTAGAAAGTGTCGCACTATTTTTCCGTATTATCACATGAAGTGAGTTTACTGCTTTGACCCCTTGTGGGAAAGTCTTTTGTTTTCCGGTGCTCTGCTGGTGGAGTTTATCTTCTTCGCTTGACGCGTCGAGCCCCTTGTGTTCGGCATTTAGTCGGCCGGACTATTTAAAAACCCAACAATCCCTGTGGGTGTGATTTGCAGGCCTTCCGGGGGTACTGTGGATTTGGCATATCCGACCCAAAATTTTGTTTAAGTTGGACAATTCGTCACTGTCATCCTTAAGAGGCTGTGTTTTATTATTGGGCCGCGAGCTTTTGAATCCGGCGTTGACTGCCGCGCTCTTTGGGCTTTTCTCTTTATTCCGGCGCTGCTCTTTTCTGCGCCGTGATTTTCCGTTTCCATCTCTTATCTCTGATGTACTTGGGTCGCTGGTGCTGCATCGTGCTAACCAGCTATCCTCGCCCGCACAGAAGCGGGTCATGAGGCTTGTTAGTGCGGACATTGTCCTCGGTTTCTCTTAACCGAGGTGCCTGGCGAGCCATTCGTCTCGGACATTGTGCTTGAAAGCTGCTAAGGCTTCGGCGTCCGGACAGTCGACTATTTGGTTCTTTTTTTTGTAAGGAACCTGTTCTAGAATTTCCGCACTGACTCTCCGGGCTGTTGAGTTATATGACTTAGATCATCTGCATCTGGAGGACGGACATAAGTCCCTTGAAAATTTGCTCTAAACGCGTCCTCGAGCTCTTCCCAACTTCCAACAGTATTTTATGGGAGGCATTTAAGCCAATGACGGGCTGGCCCTTTGAGCTTGAGGGGTAGGTATTTTATGGCGTGGAGATCATCTCCTCTGGCCATATGTATATGTAGTATATAATCTTCTATCCAGACTCCAGGGTCTGTTGTTCCATCGTAAGCCTCTATGTTTATGGGTTTAAATCCTGCTGGGAATTCATGGTCCAGCACCTCGTCGGTGAAACATAGTGGGTGTGCGGCGCCCCTGTATTTGTGTGTGCCGCTATCATCGGACACTTGACGTGTTGCCTTGCTTCCTGGGGCCTTCTCCTTTGGCCCGTAGATGGATCTGGCTGGGCCATCTATCCTTCCAAGTTCGTTGGTTGGTTTATGTGTGGCGCCGCTGTCAGAATTTGGCCTATCATCTGGCCATCTATCCAGCCAGGTAGCCCCTTTATTTTTGGATGGTGGGGGCTCTATGGCCTCCTCATCGAATTCTGGTAGCAGCTTGCGCTTCGGGTAGCTCTTTGATTGGTGGCCATAGCCGTACTTATCTGCGGTTTTGAGCACTTTGCTCCATCTCATTCTGAGTGTGTCTTCCGCTGTTTTGAGCCTCCGTTTTTCCTTCTTCAGGCTTTTTACAGTACTGACGAGTCTTTTTCGAAGGTTCTTGCTCTCCGGCGGTGTGTCCGGCGTGAGGTCGTCCGGACTGTTGTTTTCACCTGGCCTGGACTGATTATCTGACTCGTCATGGTCGGACGGTTGCTTATCTGCGTGTTCGTCGTCCGTTTGTGAGCCCTGCCGTATTGCGGGCTCTTTGGGAGTGTTGTTGTCGAGGCGGGACTTAGGACGGCACCTGCGCCGCCGTTTGGTCGTTTATCGGCGTGGTCATCTTCTGCCGCGGCCCGTTGATCCTCGTTATCGCTCTCCTTTGGGGTGTCTACCATATATATGTCATGTGACGAGGTAGTCCTCCCGTGCCTTATAGGCTCTGTTTCTTGTTCGTCTCCAGCATTGTCGTATATTCCGTCAATGTCTTCGGAGTCAAGGTCTAGCATGTCGGTTAGATCGTCGACAGTGGCTACAAAGTGGGTGGTGGGTGGGTTCTGAATTTCTTCATCCGTTCCCCAACCATCCTGGCCACAGTCCGGCCAAGACTCTCCTGATAACGAGTGATGCTTTAGTGAATTCAGGATATCGCCGAAAGGCGAGCATTGGAAGATGTCCGCGGCGGTGAATTCCATAACCGGCGCCCAATCCGGATCGATTGGCAGGGGCGCGGGAGGTTCGGAGTCCGGCAAGGAGTCCGACGCCTCGGAGTCACGAGTTTCGCGGGGGACAAGATTAGTGTTCGGCTTCATCGCCGTGGATGTTGAAGCCCCCAGGGCGGCGCCTATCCATCGACCCTCGATCTGGGCGATCGGCTCCGGGCTAATGGCCGAAGCGGATCCGTGTGCGGCCACCAAGGCACTGTTCGGCGGCAGAGCTAGATCATGCCCATTGTCACAGTGCGGCGCGCTCGGCTGTGGCTCGAGTCCGTCGAGGATCAAGTCTCCGCGGACGTCGGCCGTGAAGTTTAAGCTTCCAAATCTGACCTGACGGCCAGGGGCGTTGCTTTCGATCTGCTCCAGATGGCCAAGTGAATTGGCCCGTAGGACGAAGCCGCCGAATACGAAGATCTGTCCGGGAAGAAAAGTCTCACCCTGGACAGTGTTGCTGGTTGAAGATGCCATCAAGCCTATCGGTGACGACACAGAGGAACTCTCAATGAAAGCACCAATGTTGGTGTCAAAACCGGCGGATCTCGGGTAGGGGGTCCCGAACTGTGCGTCTAGGCGGATGGTAACAGGAGACGAGGGACACAATGTTTTACCCAGGTTCAGGCCCTCTCGATGGAGGTAAAACCCTACGTCCTGCTTGATTAATATTGATGATATGGGTAGTACAAGAGTAGATCTACCAAGAGATCAAGGAGGCTAAACCCTAGAAGCTAGCCTATGGTATGATTGTTGTAATGTATGTTGTCCTACGGACTAAAGCCCTCCGGTTTGTATAGACACCGGAGAGGGCTAGGGTTACACAGAGTCGGTTACAATGGTAGGAGATCTACATATCCGTATTGCCAAGCTTGCCTTCCACGCCAAGGAAAGTACCATCCGGACACGAGCCGGAGTCTTCAATCTTGTATCTTCGTAGTCTTGGAGTCCGGCGGATAATGATAGTCCGGCTGTCCGGACACCCCCTAGTCCAGGACTCCCTCAGGTACCTTCTGGTCTCGGTTGTGGAGGCGACCGACCCAGGTCCTGTGTTCGCATCACGATGCCCATGGGGCACGGACTGGGAGGGGTGCTCCCATAGTGGACTTGGATAGGGAAAACCTCAGACGACTTGAGCAGAAAACACTCGCGAGGGTGCCCGTGTAGCCCCCTCACGAGACTTGCTTGAGAGGAAACAAGGCAAGTGAGTGAAAAACACAAAGAGTCACAAGCTAAGGACAACAACAACTCCAATAAAACTTCAAATAGGAACGAACAAGCCAACTGCAGAAAGCAAATGAAAAAGCCGCGTCCGGCACCTAATCTAGTCTTCGACATCTTCTCACCAGCGCGGAGCTAAGTGCTGCCACTGGGCGTGGGCGGGAGCCCCCGAGGCCCGAGGGCGGCTCTCCAGAGACTCCGTTGTGTGTACAACCCCAAATCATTATTACGTGAGAGTGTCACGGGCGGCGAGCTTCACAGGCATTGGTCTTCTTCATAGGCTCCAGGCCTTTCTCGGGGAAATAAGCTTCACAGGCTTGGCCTTCTTCACAGGCACCGGCCCTTTCTTGGATCGTATAGCTTCACAGGCGCCGGGCCTTCTTTACAGGCTCTGGGCCTTTCTTCAAGGGTAGAACTTCTGGAGATGCTGGATGTTCCATGCGTTTGGGATGGGCACCCCCTCCTTGAGTCTCCAAGCGTGCAGCACCGGGCCTAGAGACATGAACAACCTTGAATGGGCCCTCCCACATGGGGCGAGAGCTTTTGCAGCCCCTCCCTGGAGAGCACCCGTCTGAGCACGAGGTCACCTACCTCGAGGGTCCTGGGGCAGATGATGCGGCAGTAGTCCCGCCGCAGTGCTTGTTGGTATCTCGCAGCCCGAAACGCAGCCTCCCGACGATGTTCCTCCCCAAGCACGAGGTCCACCCCCTGCATGGCGTCCTGCTACGCTTCGTCGAAAGCCAGGACTCATGTGGAGCGATGCCTGACCTCGTGAGGAAGGACCGTCCCAGCATCGTAGACGAGGAAGAACGGGGTTTCACCGGTCGACTTGGTAGCGGTATTATGGATGGACCATAGCACGGACTAGAGCTCGTCGTGCCAACCCCTGCCGCAGGCCTCCAGCTTCTTCTTGAAGGTTCGGGTTTTGAGGCCCTTCAGTACCTCCGCTTTGGCGTGCTCAGCTTGGCCATTGCTCCGAGGGTGCGCGACCGAAGCGTAGCATATCTGCGTTCCAAGGTTAGCACAATATGTTTTGAAGAGATTGCTGGTGAACTGTGAACCATTGTCGGGGATGATGCGATTGGGTACTGAGCCAGCCGGGATGGTGCGGACAGCTTCCACTTCGGCCCACTTAGTGAATTTGTCAATGTCGATGTAAAGGTAGCGAAAGCCCCCTGGCGCCCGAGGAAATGGGCCAAGGATGTCCAGTCCCCAAACAGCAAACGGCCACCAAGGGGAATGGTCTGAAGGCCCTGAGCTAGCTGGTGAATCTACTTGGCGTGGAACTATCAGGCTTCACAAGCCTTCACCAGCTCGATTGCGTCGTTGAGTGCTGTTGGCCAATAGAAACCGCTGCGAAACGCCTTGCCGACGAGTGTGCGCGAAGACGAGTGGTGCCCACAGTCTCCACCGTGAATGTCTGCCAGCAGCTCTTTTCACTGCTCCCTGGAGATGCAACATAGAGTAACGTCATTCGGCCGCTTTCGGTAGAGCTCTCCGTCTTGGATGCAGTAGGCCGTGGCCTGCCGCGCCACGCGCTCCGCGTCCTCCTCCTTCTCCGGCAGCGTCCCTTGCATCAAGTAATCCTTGAACTCCGCGGTCCAACATCCCTCCTAAGGCTCCAGCGCCAGGAGCAAGCATGCCCCTGAGGTTGGGCCGCAGGCTAGGGCTCCCGAGGCAGGCGGTTGAGGGAGCTCCTCCCTAGGCTGTGCTGTGCTTGATAGTGATGTCACTGCCGAGGGTTTGAAGAGTCGCTCCTCGAAGACGCCAGGCTCCTGAGGCAGCTGCCTGGACGCCCTCTTTGCGATGTCATCAGCCTCTTGAATGGTGCCGCGAGGCACATGTTGCAACTCCAGCCCCCAAAATTGTTTCTCCGTCCTGCGAACTTCCACGGGATACGCTTCCATGTGTGTCGGATTTCGGGTTCCGGCAGACCCTTGAGGTTCAAACACTGGGGTGCGCGCGGAGATTTCACCCTCTACCTACCTTCTCCTCGCCAACTGGCTAAGATCTAAACTACGAAAGGAACAACACAAGAGACAGGGAGTTTAACTGGTTCAGGCCACCATTGTGGTGCAATACCCTACTCCAGTGTGGTGGGGTGGATTGCCTCTTGGGCCGATGATGAACAATACAAGGAAGAACAGCCTCGCGAGGGTCTGTTCTTGGCTGGTGGGATGAACTGCTAGGAGGAGTTCAGTCGCTCTCTCTACTGGTTTCTTGGTGAGGATCCAGATGCTAGGTTCAGGTCCAGATGCCTCTACCCTGGGGGTGGCTAGTCTTATTTATAGGCAAAGGCCCTGGGCCTCTTCCCAAATATTGAGCGGGAAGGGCGCCAACAATTGGCCATTTTGAAGGGGAACATCGGGTACACTTATCCTAACTAAAGTTGGTCCTCGCCTGGCTCTGGTGATGACGCCTGCTTGGGCTCCACAATGACTTCCTTCCAGCCGTTGGGCTGGTCTTGGTCTTGTTGCACCGAAGTGGGTGCCTTTGCTTGATGCTCTCGCCTGCGCTTGCTCCCTTTGCACCAAAGAGGAAAAGAGGGCACTGCGCGGGCTGGCGCCCGACTGGCGCCCTTGGTCGTCATGGCTTGCGTCATGGGTACCTCGCGAGGTACCCCGCCTTGATCTCTCCGCCTCCTCGTGAGCCAGCCTGATGAGGCCGTGCCTGAGGAAGCTCCTTGTCGTCCGCCCCGCGAGGCTTGGCCCCTCGCGAGGGTCTTGAGCTTGTGTTGATGAAGATGGGCCGTGCTGGGCCCCCCTTTGAGCCACACCGCAGGCCGCAGGCAGGCAAGTCTGGGGACCCCCGTTCCCAGAACGCCGACAGTAGCCCCCAGGACCAAGGCGCGCCCGGACTTGGCCGAGCAGAGAGGCGAAAGGGCAAGTGCGAAGCGCCGCGGGCCCTAACAGCCTGCGGTCTTGGGCTCCGCATGGCGGTTGATTGGACATGGGCGCCTCAGCAACCGCGCGAGTTGATAAAGGAGTGGCATCTGCCTAGGCTTTGCCTCCCTTGCTTTCTCCAGTTGCTGCTCAGATCCCCTTTCTTGTGCCTCTCCTTTCTTCCTCCGAAATCTTCAGATCTACTCCGCCCGCGTGTCCTAGCAAGACATGGCGCCTCGCCAGGCCCCGGCCGGAGCTTGGTATTCGTCCGCCTTGGACTCACCGAACATGTCGGAGGCGAGTCTTTCCGGGGTGCGCCAGATGGCGGCGGCACATGGCATCGACGGAGCAAAGCTGTTCAAGGTCGGCTCTGCCCTCCCTAAGGGCCAAGGGAGAACCTTCTATCCGCTCTTTGTGAGCGCCATTGTTGCCGGTCTGATGCCTCCCTTTTCTGAGTTCTTCTTCGCTGTCCTCCGCCATTACAAGCTTCAAGCTCTGCATCTCCACCCCAACTTTGTCCTTCTTCTGGCAATCTTCGCCTACTATTGCGAGGCTCACGTAGGGGTGAAGCCCTCGGTGGCCTTGTTGCGCAATTACTTCTCCCTCTGGACCTCTTGTGGTCCCGTCTTTGCGTGCGCGAGCTTTGTCGCGTATGGTAGCTCTATCGCCATTTCGAACCCCGGGAAGAGGATTGAGGGCTTCAGGAGCAAGTGGGTCTTGGTAGATGCTGGGCGCATCCACCCTCGGCTGATCTTGCCCACGGGGCACCCCTCGAGCTCCGATGATTGGTCTCGCGTGGAGCTTGTGGACCCCTGCGCGAGGCTGGCGTTGGAGGAGATGGACGCGGATTTGAGGCCGGCCAGCATGGCGGTGGCAAAGATGACTGTCACATTGCTACTGAGGGAATTCCTGGAGCACCAACTGGCTCCGCTTCGTCAGTACCCACTTCCGATGTGGAGGCCCCACCCGAGCCCCGTGGTCTTGGCCGGCGAGGATCTGGCTTCGGTTCTCCAGTCTTGGGTCGGGGGCGACGTGGCGAGGTTGGAGGGCGCTCCTACGCCCCTGTTCCTCCGCGAGGACTGGGAGCAGGTAGTGGAGTCCATGCCGATCTTCAACGGGGACGGGCCCGTGCCCGCAGAGGCTCCCGAGGACCCGGTGGACGTGTCCTCCAGCGACTCCAGCGAAGAGAAGGAAGAAGGGGAGCGGGAAAGAGGGTCTGACTCCGAGGCGACCGATGGAGAGTCGAGGGCTCCCCCCTTCTACGCAGGTCCCGTGCTCTCCGCCTCTCCCTGAGTGATGATGACGAGGATGATGACGAGCAGGGCGGCCGGAGCCTGCCCCCGATCCCGAAGAAGGACCGGACTGGGAAGATCTCCCGCGGGTCTGCCCCGGCCCCGAGGCGATCCACGGACGCGCCTCCTGCTCCCGAGCTCCTTGAGGCTGACCCTTGCAGCCGACTCTCGGGATTCAAGTACGGCCGGAGGCTGCTCGAGCTCGCGAGCGACGACCTATAAATGCTTGATTCCTGGCTTATTTCTTGTTCCGTTGCGGAGGCTTGATGTTCGTATCTCCCGGCTAGGCTGGCGCCCGCGGCAAAGAAGTCGAAGGGAGCTCCTGAGGTTCCATCCGGGGCAGCGCCTCTGCCCGCGGAAGAAGGTGACCGTGACGCACGGGCTTCTCCTGCCCAGGCGTCCTCGCGAGGTCTGGCTGAGCCGGCTGGGGTGAGCTCAGCCCCCACGGCCCAACCGACTCCCGAGGTGCCCCTGCCCGATGCCGCCACCATAGCCGTTGGGGCGCAGCAGGCTCCACCACAGGATACTGTGGTCACGCTGCCGTCTTCTCCTCCTACTCCACCAACTGCTGTTTCGCCGACTCCCCCTACTATTCTGGATCGTGCTGCTGCCGAACTGGACCATCTGCGGCAGGATCTTCTGGGCGCCGACCCTCGTTTAGTGGCCAGGCGCTTGGAGCTGGCTTCCGGTGGATTCGCTCCGACGCTTCGATTCGGGCGGCGCTGGTCTAGGCCTCACGGCTTGCGACGAGGAGAAGCAGGCCGTCCATGGGGCGAAGGCTGCTCGCGACGCCGCCTTGGGGGAGGTGGCTAATGTCCAAGGTCGCTACAAGGCGCTGGAGAGCAAGCTGCAGGGCCGGCAGGACCAGCTCGCCGAGGAGACCCGCCTTCGCCAAGAGCAGGAGGAAGGCATGAAGGCTCGCGAGGCGGCCGTCAAGGACCGGGACGCCAAGCTCAAGAGGCGCCGTGACCGCCTAGGCGTGCTGGAGCAAGAGTTGGAGGCGAGGAAGGTCGAGCTGGACGGCAAGGCACGGGTTCTTGCCGAGGATCGCGTGGCCTTCGCGGAGATGGAGGAGAAGGCTTGCACTTCGCTGAAGACGCTTTATGAGAGCGGCTTGGAGAGCCCGCTGGCCGGCAACGAGGACGGCCCCGCCAAGCTGCTTCCCTTCCTGGTTCGTGCTCTTGAAGATGTCACCCTTGGCCTTGGACCTACGACTGAGGCCGAGGCGCGTGCCTTGTCTTCTGCAGCGCTGATGCGGGTCCTTACCCACATCTATCTTCGCGACCCCAATGTCGACCTCGACAGCCTGCTAGAGCCAGTGAGTGGCGAGCTTGCCGCTGCCGCTACTGAGGCTGTGAAGGGTCGTGTGGAGGCTCTGCTGGGGAAGTTCCGGGCCTTCAGCACTAGGCCGAAGCGGGGCGCTGCTGGCCCTGCAGCTCCACAAGGTGAACCCGCTCCGCGCAGCTCCACCGCCGGCAAGTGACCCCGTCGTGGCTCCCATCCTGCCTTTAATTCCTGCACATGTACCATGCCTCAGGGAGGCATTAAAACTTGCATTTGGTGTTGTGATGACAGTATGGACTATAATATTTGCTTTTGAATTCCTTGAAATTTGCGCTATTCCTTCCTACTTGCTTATGTTCTACGCCGGCAGAGCCCGGCCCCGCACATACCTCAGCCGCCGTTAGCCCCGACCGGAAACCAGGATGGGACCAAGGAGTGAGGGGCTACGTGACAAGTTAGGCTCCTGAATCGCGATGCTCAGGAGTCCCCCTTGGCACTCGAACAACAAGTAGGGAGGTGAGATGTGGGGGTGACTCCTTAGGGAGGTGAGATGTGGGTGGATCTACCATTCTACGTCTGCAGAGCCCAGCCCCGTGCATACCTCAACCGCCGTTAGCCTTTCGGAACTAAGGAGTGAGTGGCTACGTGACCAGTTAGGCTCCTGAGTCATGATGCTCAGGAGTCCCCCTTGACGCTCAAACGACCTTCGTACCTTGGCTCCACTCGGGGAGGGATGTGCGACGAACCAGGCCCGGGGGGGCTGGCTGGGTGGCGTGCATCTGGGCGTGACCCAGGTGTAGCCCCCGTGCCCAGCCCCCGTGCACGGCACTCCCGAGGGGAGGCGTTGCGATGAGTCTAGGCACTGAGCTCTAGGCTCCATGAGGCTGATGCGGCCCGGGGGCCACCCTTAGTTGTTTATCACCAGCGCGGAGCATAGCGCTTCCGTATGTGTACGGGCATAGCCGCTCCTCGGCAGTGTCCTCAGCCAGCGTGGAGCATGGTGCTTCCACTAGCGCTTGGGAGGGGGCTCCCCTCCGGGAGGAGCCCCCGGGGCGTGTACAGCCCCGCCCTCACACGTGGCTGGCACGGTAGGGCCTGATGAGGTGTATCTGGGCACCCGTGAGCCAGCGCGGGACTCACGGGGCCCTACCTCAAGGCAGGTTGCGCCTGGCACTGGGCCTTATCTTGGGGTGTGTTCCTGCAAATTTGGTTAGATGCTGAAGCTCTACGTCCTCGGGTCCCGGCCCTCGAGCTGGTCTCAGCCGTTGCTGGTATGCCAGGTCGCGATGCCGTGGACAAGGCCAGAGGGTGAGGGCTGGAGAGCCGGTAGGAGCCCTGAGTCGCGATGCTCAGGTACCCCCCCTTTAACGCGCAAGCTTGGTTAGATGTCGAAATTCTACGTCCTCGGGTCCCGGCCCTCGTGTTGGTCTCAGCCGTCCCTGGTATGCCAGGTCGCGATGCCATGGACAAGGCCAGAGGATGAGGGCTGGAGAGTTGGTAGGAGCCCTGAGTCGTGATGCTCAGGCACCCCCCCTTTAACGCGCAAGCTTCTGACATCCAGGAAGAAAAGGTGCCACGGACATGCACCAAATAACAAGCATGATGGGTCGAAAGCATGGCCCTAAGATAAACGCAAGAGGGGTACACGCCGCTGGGTCTGACCCGAATGACTTGGGGATGATGCAGCCCGAGGGGCGCCCCCAACAAAGTAAGCTAAAAACACGAGCAAAAGGGATACACGCCGCAGGGACGGAGCCACGCGGACTGGGAATGATGCAGCCCTGAGGGTGCTCCCAGCTGGAAATGAAACTTGAAAGATGTCACCTGATGATGTTGAGGACGAAGGGGTGTTGGTGTAGCAGACTCGGTGGGCTGCGGGAGTCGATCCTCACGAGCCCCCAGGCCCTGGGGCCTCGAGAGGGTCCGGAGGCGCCGGTGGCTCCTCGCGGACCATCTCCATCTCCGCCAGGGCGGCGGAATGCCTGACCTCTTGAGCCTCCAGGATGCTCCTCATGAGACGCTGGTACGTGGCAGCCGCGTTCGGCAAGCCATAAGGCATGCGAACGTAGCTGTGGGGTGGACCTTCGCAGCGCCCCACTTGCGAGGGCCAGAAGCGCCCTGAGAGGTGGCTTGGTTGAGCCCTGGTATGTCAATGCAGACGCACAGCCCACCATCCTCGCCTAGATGGGGGGCCACAGCGGGTAGGCGGCGGCTGCCTCTCATGACTCTTGACTCCTATAGCTCCTGAATGGCCTTGCTGACGAACTCCTGAGGGTTTGGCCCTCCTTGCCTTGCTCCTTCTTGAAGTAAACGTGCTTCGAAACACGCCTCCAAGTGGTGCCCAAGCGCCTCCCTCGTGACCTTGGCGAGGTCGGCGGCCCTCCAGTGGAGACCCCCTGAGCCCTGCCTGACGAGGGAGCCGGGCACACCTCCCTATTCAATGGAAGGAGGTTCCCCCTAAGCAGGCGTGGGCCCTGAGGGGCCTGCCTCCTTAGGGGCCGGGCCGGACGATGTCTTCTTCTTCTTGGGGGCGGCCTCGGGAAGCCTCCTGCTTCCACGATCCGGGTCTTCCAGTGATGCGGCCTGGAAGGCTCGTTCTAGGGAGCACACCGCGTCTTTCTCTTCGTAGGGCACCGTGATGACTCCGCCATTTCCTGGCATCTTGAGGACGTTGTAGCCGTGGTGGGTTATGGCCATGAACTTGGCTAGCGCTGGGTACCCGAGGATGGTGTTGTACGGCAGGCGAATGTGGGCGACGTCGAAGTCGATGAGCTCGGTGCGGTAGTTGTCGCACGCCCCGAAGGTGACAGGGAGGCGGACCTTCCCAATCGGGACCGTGGAGCCGTCGGTGACTCCGGAGAAAGGCTTGGTTGGCTGAAGCTGACTATAGGGCACTTGGAGATTGTTGAATGTTTCCACGGACAGGACGTTGAGCCCTGCCCCGCCATCGATGAGGGTCTTGGTGACTAGCACGTTGCTAATGATTGGGGAACAAAGCATTGGGAGGACTCCGGCTATGGCCGCGCACTTGAGGTGATCCGCTGAACTGAACGTGATGGTGCACGCCGACCACCTGAGAGGGCGCGTGGCCTCGAGCTTCGGGAGGACTGCATTTACTTCGCGGGCGAACTGCTTGAAGATGCGTTGAGAGGCTGGCGCTTGAGTTCCGCCCAGGGTGCAGGCGATCGCACGTGGCTCCTGGAAGCCCCCAGCCCCCTCGTCCTGATGATGGTCCTCATTTCTCCTTGGCTGCGGCGGCAGTGGAGGGAGGCCTGCGTTGCCTTGCGGGCGATCCTCGCGAGGCTGATCCCTCCAGCCTCCCTCGCGAGGCGGGTCCTGCCAGCAATCCTCGCGATGTTGGTCGGGACGTCGGCCGGTCCTTCCTTCTCGCACGGCTCGCAGCTCTTGGCATTCGTTGGTGTTGTGGGTGTGGAGGTCCTGGTACACGCAGTATCGGCTGCCCTTGGAAGATTCGGGCTGATCTCTGCCCCGCTTGGTGTCCGGTTCTGCCGCGAGCACGGCAGCCCCCTTGTGCTTCACATCCTTGGCCTTGGGTTTCTTTTCTTCTGGGTCTGTGGCAGGCAGCTCGAGGAGGGAGAGACGCCCTTCCTCAGCCCTGGCGCACTTGGTCGCCAAGTTGAATAGCTCCAAGGAAGTACATAGGTCTTCATGCATCGCCAGCTCCTCCTTCATCTTGACGTCGCGCACGCCGTCGGAGAAGGCTGAGATGATGGCCTCCTCGGTCACCTTGGGAATCTTGAGGCGTGCGCTATTGAAGCGCTGGATGTACTTCTGCAAGGTTTCCCCTGGTTGCTGCTTGATGCGGCGCATGTCGATCACGGCGGGTGGCCGGTCGCGAGTACCCTGGAAGTTGGCGATGAAGCGGGTGCGCATCTCGTCCCAGGAGGAGATCGTGCCTGGAGCCAGGTTCAGGAGCCAGGTGCGGGCCCCGTCCTTGAGCGCCATGGGAAACCAGTTCGCCATGACCTTCTCGTCTCCGTTGGCAGCCTTGATGCCCAGCTCGTAGAGCTGGAGGAACTCTGCAGGGTTAGCCGTACCGTCGTAGCAAGGAGGCAGGTCTGGCTTGAACTTGCCGGGCCATGCGACGCTGCGCAGCTCGGTGGTGAAGGCATGGCAGCCTGCCGTGGTCCTACAGGTCCCCATGCACCGCATCTGGAACAGCGCGGGGTCTTGACGTGCTGGAGCAGGAGCGTGGTCGCGACGGGCCGGAGCGGGGAGCGCCCGGGCAGCTTCTCGCGGGTGAGGGACTTCTTGGCAGCTCTGCTCTTGCCGCGCTAGCGCCTGACGGAGCGGGTTCCACCCAGGGGCCACGCGCCTTGGGGCCAGGGCGCCTTCTCCAGGGGGAGGCGGCTGAGGCGCCCCCGGAGCATTGTCGGCCGTGCAGGGCAGGGCGCGATGCAGCGAGAAGGACGGCATGGGGGAGCCCCCTGCGGCGCGGACGAGCTCGGCGACTCGGTCGAGCCATTCTTCATAGACGTCGTCGACGAGACGGTAGCGCAGGAGCTCGCTTGCCGCGATGAGCGCAGCTCGAGCCTCCATGGCCGCACGGGGCGCGCAGGATGAAGAACCAGCTGGGGTGAGCGAGGGTGTGGCAGTGCGGCCGTCCCGCCTCATGGATGGATGCTAGGACGATGCTTGCTTCTCGTTCCCCGTCGGGCTAGTGGCAGCGTTGATGGCAGGCGACGGGGAACGAGGAGGACGCCCGCCGACTGGAGCCGTCTGGGCAACACGGGAAGCGAGGGAGGCTCGGCGCTCGGTGCGGGCCCGACGAGCGTCAGACATGGATGCGATGGTCGGAGAAGAACAGGGCGATGGAAGACGAATTCCGGCGCACCCCTACCTGGCGCGCCAAATGTCGGATTTCGGGTTCTGGTAGACCCTTGAGGTTCGAACACTGGGGTGCGCGCGGAGATTTCGCCCTCTACCTACCTGCTCCTCGCCGACTCGCTAAGATCTAAACTACAAAAGGAACAGCACAAGAGACACAGAGTTTATACTGGTTCAGGCCACCATTGTGGTGTAATACCCTACTCCAGTGTGTGATGGGGTGGATTGCCTCTTGGGCCGATGATGAACAATACAAGGAAGAACAGCCTCGCGAGGGTCTGTTCCTGGCTGGTGCGATGAACTGCTAGGAGGAGTTCAGTCGCTCTCTCTACTGGTTTCTTGGCAAGGATCCAGATGCTAGGTTCAGGTCCAGATGCCTCTACCCTGGGGGTGGCTAGTCCTATTTATAGGCAAAGGCCCTGGGCCTCTTCCCAAATATTGAGCGGGAAGGGCGCCAACAATTGGCCATTTTGAAGGGGAACATCGGGTACACTTATCCTGACTAAAGTTGGTCCTCGCCTGGCAAAGGCTCTGGTGATCACGCCTGCTTGGGCTCCACAATGACTTCCTTCCTGCCGTTGGGCTAGTCTTGGTCTTGTTGCACCGAAGTGGGTGCCTTTGCTTGATGCTCTCGCTTGCGCTTGCTCCCCTTGCACCAAAGAGGAAAGGAGGACACTGAGCGGGCTGGTGCCCGACTGGCGCCCATGGTCATCATGGCTTGCGTCATGGGCACCTCGCGAGGTACCCGGCCTTGATCTCTCCGCCTCCTCGTGAGCCAGCCTAATGAGGCCGTGCCTGAGGAAGCTCCTTGTCGTCCGCCCCGCGAGGCTTGTCCCCTCGCGAGGGTCTTGAGCTTGTGTTGATGAAGATGGGCTGTGCTGGCCCCCCCCTTTGAGCCACGCCGCAGGCCGCAGGCAGGCAAGTCTGGGGACCCCCGTTCCCGGAACGCCGACAATGTGCTCGTCCTTCGGCTCGTATACCTTGTTGGAGAAGTTGACGAGGAGTTGTGAATCGCCCTTGATGATGAGGCGCTTTACCCCCAAGGCGACTACAACTTTCAAGCCCGCTATCAGGCCCTCGTACTCTGCTATGTTGTTGGAGACCTTCTCTCCATGCTGAAAGCAGAGTTGCACTGCATAGTAGAGCTTGTCCTGAGTGGGGGATATGAGCACTGCGCCAGCCCCCACGCCCTATCGCGAGAACGCTACGTCAAAGTACATGACCTAGCCATCCGGGGCTTCACTTCCTGGGGAAAGCGACCGGTCCTCGCCTGCTTTGAGCCCGGTGCCTCTGCCCATTCCGCCACGAAATCTGCAAGTGCGGCTCCCTTGATGACCCTGGCCGAGCTGAATTCCACCTGAAATGCTTGCAGTTCGATGTTCCATTCAGCAACTCTCCCAGTTGATTTGGGGATCCTGAGTACCCTTTCCAAGGGGTATGATGAGACGACCTTGATGTGATGGCCTTGAAAGTAGTGCCACAACTTGCGTGAGGCCACTAATAGTGCGAGGAGGAGTTTTTGGGGCATGGGATACCGCGCCCTCGCGTCCCGTAGCACTATGCTGACGAAGTAGATAGGGTGCTTGACGAGGTTGAGGGTACTGGCGCAGCCCGCATCCTCCGGAGGTTGAGGAGCCTCCGCTTTGGGTGTGCTCCCCTGCTAATGCTGATCCTTTTCTGCTGCGGTTGTGGTCTTCGCGAGGCCTTCCGAGCTTTGCTCTGCACTGCTGGGACGGCAGTTGCGGCCTTGGCCCTGCGCTCCTCTCTAACCACCACCAAGGCTGCATTGGCGGAATAGGGGGTGGCTGCAAGGTAAAGCACCAAGGGCTCCCGAGGGCGCAGAGCTACCATCACCGGTGGGCTGGTAAGGTACTTCTTAAGATCTTGGAATGCCTTGTCGGCCTCTTCAGTCCACTCGAACGGGCCCTTCTTCTTCATCAGCTTGAAGAAGGGAAGTGCCCGCTCCCCCAGCTTGGTGATGAAGCGTCCGAGCGCAGTTACATGCTCGGTGAGGTTCTGCATTTCTCTGAGGGTCTTCGGCAGACTCATGTCTTCAACCTCTTTGACCTTCTCTGGGTTAGCCTCGATGCCCCTGTGGGATACTAGGAAGCCCAAGAGCTTGCCCAAAGGGACTCCAAATACACACTTCTCCGGATTGAGCCGCAGATCTACTCCACGGAGGCTCGCGAAGGTTTCTTCCAGGTCCTGTATTAGGATTTTTGCCTCCCGAGACTTCACCACAATGTCATTGATGTAAGCTTCAGTGTTTCTCCCGAGCTGCCGGCCCAAGGCGATGTGCATCAGCCGCTGAAAGGTCGCTCCTGCGTTGCGCAGCCCAAACGGCATGCAGGTATAGCAGTACACTCCGCACGAGGCAGGAAGTCCGTTTTCTCCACGTCTTCTACCGCCATCTTGATCTGGTGATAGCCCGAGAAGGCATCCAGGAAGCACAATAGGTCACACTCAGCGGTACAGTCGACAATTTGGTCGATGCGGGGGAGCGGGGAATGGATCCTGCGGGCAGGCCTTGTTGAGGTTGGTGAAGTCGACACACATGCATTCCTTTCCTCCCTTCTTCGGCACGACAACAGGGTTGGCCAGCCAATCAGGGTAGCGGACCTCGCGGATGACTCCTGCTGCCTCTAACTTGCGGGTTTCTTGGACGATGAAGGCCTGCTTTTCGGGGGACTGCTGCCTTGCCTTCTTCTTCACGAAGCGCACGTTGGGGCACACATTAAGATGATGTTTAATCACATTCCTTGGGACTCCTGCCAGCCGATCAGGCTCCCATGCAAACACCTTCTTGTTTGCACGCAGGAATTTCACCAAGGCCTCCTCCTGCTTGGTCTCCGCCTTGTCTTGGCTGAATAGCTGCTTCTTCTTAGCCGGCGCAGCCCCCTTGGGCTCGAGGACATCTTCGCTGGTGGGCTGCGCCACCGCGGCCGCCTTGAAAGCAAGCTTGAGCGCCTGTAGCGCATCCCTTGTGTCTCCAGACACGGTAAGGACGCCGCTGCTCCCGGGCATCTTCATGAGGTTGTACGCCGGGTGAGTCGTTGCCATGAACTGGACCAAGGCTGGGTAGCCGAGGATGGCATTGTACGGGAGGCTGATGGGGGCGATGTTGAAGTCGATCAGCTTCGTGCAGAAGTTGTCGTGGGTGCCGAAGGTCACCGGGAGGCGGATCTGCCCCAGGAAGCCGGCGGAACCGCCTCGGGCGCCCGAGAAGGGCCTGCTGGGTTGAATCCGCTCTGGTGGCACATGAAGGAGGCTGAAGGCCTCCACCAAGAGCACGTTGAGGCCGGCACCACCATCGATGAGGGTCCTGGTGACGGCCACTTGGCAGATGGTGGGGGTGCATAGCATCAGGAGCGCGCCTGAACAGGTGGTGTTGTAGGGGTGATCATCCGAGCTGAAGGTCAAATCGGCATTGGGTGCCACCTAGACCGGGGGAGTTTCTCGGCGCTTGAGGGCGGCGCCGATCTGGCGGACGAACGGCTTGACGTGGAGGCTCGAAGGTGGTGCCTGCGATCCGTCCAGGATGGCCGCGACGACTGGGGGTGCCGGCGCAGCATGATGGGTGAGGAAGAGGTCGCGCAACTCCTCACAGGAGGCCACAGAAGCCACTGGCAGGTGGAGCAGCCACATGCACAGGACGCCGATGAGGGCCATGGGCAGCCAGTTCACCATGACCTTGTCGTCACCCCGGCCTTGAGGACAGCTTCTTCATATGCCAGCAGGAAGGCCTGCGGGTCGGCCGTGCCGTCGTAGCGCGGTGGCATGTCCGGCTTGAACTTGGGCGACCACTGCACCTGTCGCAAGGCAGGGGCCAGGGCTCGGAGCCACCTGGTTTCCGCGCCGGCATCGACAGCCGGAGCGGGTGGCGCGTTGGCCGCCATGAGGGCAGAATGTGGTGCTGATGGGGAACGGGCCGATGGAAGGGAGAGCTCCGGCGCACTCCTACCTGGCGCGCCAAATGTCGGATGTTGGGTTCTGGCAGATCCTCAAGGTTCGAACTCTGGGGGGCGAACTCCAGTGTGTGGTGTGGTGGATTGCCTCTGGGGCTGATGATGAACAGTACAAGGGAAGAACGGCCTCACGAGAGTTGTTCTTGAGCTGGTGCGATGAACTGCTTGGGTGAATTCGATCGCCTCTCTCTCTCTCTCTCTCTCTCTATCTCAATCTCGCTGAATGTCTTGTCCAGCTGCCTCTACTCTGTGGTGGCTAGCTCTATTTATAGAGGCCCTGTGCCTCTCCCCGAATATTGAGCGAGAAGGGCGCCAACAACGACCATGTCGAAGGGGAATATCTAGTACAAGTTATCCTGACTAAAGTTGGTCTTCGACTGCCAAAAGCACTGGCGATGACGCCGTCTTGGGCTCCATGGTGACGTCCATCCTGCTGCTCCGCTGGTCTTGGTCTCGTGGCACTAAAATGGCAACCTTTGCCTGATGCCTCGGTACTCCACGTCTGTGCTTGCCCCCTTTGCACCAAAGAGGAAACAAGGACACTGTGCAGGCCGGCGCCCGCCTGGCGCCCTCCTGGCCTCGATCGTCATGGCTTGCATCACGAGCACCTTGCGAGGTACCCTGCCTTGATCTCTCTGCCTCCTCGTGAGCCTGCCTGGCGAGGCCGTCCCTGAGGAAGCCTTGCGTCATCTGCCCCGCGAGGCTTGGCCCCTCGCGAGGGTCTTGAGTCTTGTGCTAATGAAGATGGGCCGTACTGGGCCACCACTTGAGCCACGCCGCAGGCCGCAGGCAGGCAAGTCTGGGGACCCCCGTTCCCAGAACGCCGACAGTGAGGCCTTCGCAGCAGCATAGCCGACTGCGAGAGGAGGGAGCAGGCAGCCCCGCCGGCGCTTGTTTAAGCGGCTAGAGCATGAAGAGTAGAGATTGATGAAGCACGACAGCCGTTGGATGGACATCCAACAGTCACTGCTCTCGTGTGTTGACTAAGTTGACTGGGCGTTGCGTGTGCGTCAACCTTTTTTTAATGAAAGCATACGCGTCAACCTATAGTAGGCACACAAGTCAGCCTCAAATCTGTGGAAACCATCATACATCCCATCTGCCATTATTTCTAATAATGTACAACCCATTTGCTAATTCTTAAGAACTTTTTTGGAGCCCATTGTGACACCCCAAAATTTTAGCCTTTTTTTGCTAATAAAAACTTTGCCAGGAAATTAAAACTTCTATTTTTTGGACTCACTATTGATTTTTGAAACATTTCCTTCCTTAGTATCAGGGAGTTTTTACCTCTAGTGAAATACTTCCCAAATTTGTTGGACTCTCTTTCCTCTCAAAACTTTTTCCCCTTGGCAAGGATTTTATTTTGGTATCTTCATCAACACTGGTGTTTGGTTATTAAAAACCTTTCTTCTGTTTGTCCCCTTCTCAAATTTATTTTTTTGGGATTATTTTCTTTAAGAGAAAACCCTAGGAGTTTTGGGACTTATCTTATATTGAAACCACCCATGATTTTACCATGCCTCATATGGTAAAACCTCCCAAAAAACCCTCCTCCCACTTTGGGGCAATCCATATATTCTGTCCCAACAAGTCCAACTCATTTTTGGATTTTATTTCATTTATTTCTTTTCCCAAAACAATTCTGTCCATTATTTTGAACCTAGGTGATTTGCAAAGCAAGTACCTAAATGCCTTTGAGTTTTTACCTCAAACCAACTCCTCTGGATGGTCCTTGGTAACCACAACCTAGAACCATCAAGATCCACTCTCCTTCTTTTCAAATTTTTCAAATTTCAGTCTCTGCAAGTTTGGACCAGATTTGTCAAATTTGGTAAAATTCATATCTCCTCTTCTCCAAAAATTCCACCAAAATTCAGGCAGCCCCCAGATGCAATGAGAGGCCACCCCACCAAAGATCAGCTCAAGGAGAGCCTCCCACATACCAGAATCATTCTGTCGAACACCTGGCCAGCACTGTTTCTATGCACTTTCAGAGAAATTCAGAGTTTCAGTAGATTCAGTGTTGTTTCTTCGTCAGTGTTCAGTCACATGTCAACTGTGCACCTGGCGCGTTGCGCACAGCCCATCCTCCCTATCCAGAGTGCCACACGCGCACTTGGCTGGTTCCTGGCATCGGTGGCACCCTGGCCCGCCTGCACCGGCGTTTTCTGCGGTGGCCGAATCTCCCGTGGCGACCAACAGGAGACACCCTGCGGCACAACGCCGTTTGGCACCACCCAAGCCACCTGGGAGCTCTGCGTGGCCGTCTCCCATGCCAGCGCACGCATGCAGCACCGTCACCGTGGCCTGGCACACGCAGGGCACGCTCCCTGCCGCTGACGGGCCGCACAGCCGTTCCGTTGGGGACAGGCCATAACCGCCCCTGCCTTGCGGAGTTATGCACTGGATGGAATCATTAACCCGTCTAGTCAATGCTCAAGCTCCTAAACCAACTGTCCAGCCACAGCACCGCCGTAATCGCTCTCCGGATATATCCCGTTCACGGCAACCGCCTCGGGCCGGCTATATATAGCGCCTCCGAGCTCGCTCTCGCCCCCGCACACTTCCACCACCTCACTAGACCCCGCCTAGCCACTGGAAGAGCCTCGAGGGGCCCTTCTTCCTCAACTCCGGCTACGCCCGTCCGCCTCGGGCTCCGGCAGTGTTCTCGCTGGTGAGAGCTCCTCCACCGCCCTAGATTTGCCCGTAGTCAAATGGCACCTCTAGGAGACTAACCCCCACTCCAATTTGACCCCTACAGCTCTCTCCGACGAGGCCCACGACTACCCGAACCACCGTCCGCCGTAGCAAGGGCCGCCGTCGACGTGGTGCTCGCAGGTGACCACCACCACCACCCACAGACGCGGAAGGATGCACTAAACACGGAGGTACTCCCCGATCCCCTCCCTCGCCGTGGATCGCCGCCGGCGACCTCCGAAACTCTCGGGGGCCGACAAGCTCTGTCTCTCCCGTTTGAATTTTCAAACCTGATGGGTGGGACCCTCCTGTCAGCCTCTCTTTTTATTTTAAACGAACCGTTTTCTGAAAGCGTATTCTGGCAAATGCGCTTTCTAAACTGAATTGTTTTCTGCACTTTTCTGTTCTGCCCCTGAGAGTTTTCTGTTTCATTACATAAAGGTCCCTGGATTAAAACCCTTGTAACTTTTAAACAGAGAAGGATTTTTGATTGATTCCTTTTCTGTTCTCTTTAAAATTTTGTCTAGTTTATTTTAAGATTTATTTCAAAAAAATTCAGACAACTTTTTGGTACTGTTTTCGAAACTATATATTGATTCAAAAATATTGTTAAATAGGATTTTGGAGAGAGGAGAAAGACTTTCAAAAGTTTTAGGATGCACCTCACCACCCCACAACTTGAAGGCAAGCATTTTGAACCCCAGCATAATATTTTTGGTGTGTTCGTTGACACGTATATAACACCACCTCATTTCGGGAACTTGTTATTTCATGTGATATGATCATTTGCATGGATGCATATTGGTGATTTCCTAGCTGTTGGAAATGAATAACCTTGTGATGGTAATCATCCTCATTTGCCTTGCATGCATGCCGGATAGGAATCCGGGAAAGCCTCTGCCTTGGGTAGGCGTGAGCTTCTCGCTGGTCTCCGTTGGGACGGTTATGTCCGGTATGGCATAGTAAGGTACAATGAGCGGTGATTCTGTTGGTTGAAATATTTTTGTTATACATGTCATGCAGGGAAATTATAAACCTCCTGAGTCGACCATAGATGGAGTCTTGTTCCAGTAACCCCCATACTTGTCTCGTACTACCACTTGTCCCTACCACAGGTAGGGTACGGTTCAGTAAGTCGTCAACCCCTTTCTAGCACACACCGTACAGAGAGGCCATGGTGGAAGATATCAGCTGTAGCCGGTAGGCAGGCCACCTGGTCCGGGGGCATGGGTGTTTCCGGTTGGGACCGAGAGGGGAGGCCACCCCTTAGAGCGCGCGATATAAATTTGATCCCATGCTACGCGAGGTTGTAGCCTCCCGACTTAGAGTTTTGCTTGACACGTGTCGTGGGTGATTCCAGACACCGGTGAGTTAAGCTGGTGTGTGCAAGTCAGGTGTGTTTTCAACTAAAAGGCCGTAGAAGGAATTAGTCCCGATGGACAAATGGAATCCGTTGCTCGTGGGTAAAGAGTACACCCTCTGCAGAGATTAAATCTATTCGAATAGCCGTGTCCATGGTTAAGGACTACAGTCTGGGATGGGTCAAGTGTCGGTCTTAGTGTCGGTCTTCGGAGGAGAAATTGTTAAACCAGAACTTGGATTGTGACTTGTGACTTGTGATGATCATGATTATTATTATTATGGACTAACCCATTATATCATTGAGTATCCCTGGGATGGTTCTACCTCGTGGATATTCATCGTGGTTATTTACTCTATAAGCCCTTTATGTGGTGTCGCTGAGACACCCGACTGTGGCATTGCTTGTTATTATTTACTTTATAAGCCCTTTATGTGGTGTCGCTGAGACGCCCAACTGTGGCATTACTTGTTATTTTATTTACTTTATAAGCCCTTTATGTGGTGTCGCTGAGATGCCCGACTGTGGCATTGCTTGTTATTATTTACTATATAAGCCCTTTATGTGGTGTCGCTGAGACGCCCGACTGTGGCATTTCTTGTTATTATTTACTTTATAAGCCCTTTATGTGGTGTCGCTGAGACGCCCGATTGTGGCATTACTTGTTATTATTTACTTTATAAGCCCTTTATGTGGTGTCGCTGAGACGCTCGACTGTGGCATTACTTGTTATTATTTACTTTATAAGCCCTTTATGTGGCGTCGCACAGACGCCCGACTGTGGCATGCTTGTTATTATTTACTTTATAAGCCCTTTATGTGGTGTCGCTGAGACGCCCGACTGTAGCATTGCTTGTTATTTATTTACCTTACAAGCCCTTTATGTGGTGTCGCCCAGATGCCCGACTGCGGCATTTTATTTTCCATTCCCTTATTGCTTATTCATGTTGCATATAAAAACCCTGCTTGCATGCACAAAAGATTTTATTTATGACTGACGATGTGTTCATATAATATTTCAGCGCATGATTATCAATTATATTATACCCATGTTCATAATGTTTGCGAGTACATTCAAAGTACTCACTGGCTTGTCCCTGGCTATTGTCTTGGTCAGAGTTCTTGCACGGAGAGGAGCGACGCGATGACAGCCCCGGAACCTATGCAATGGTGAAAGCAGCCTCGTGAAGATAGGAGTTAACCTGGTCAGCTGTTCCTGTTGGGAAATGGAGTCCCATAGACACTGATGATCCACAACCGCTTCCGCCCTCAACCACTAGAAACCATTTGTTGTACTCACAGGATAGAATGGTCTTGTACTACATATTTTGTATTTTGCATGGAATTTCTGTATCAAGTTGGTACCTCATCAGCTATCAGTAATCCTGGGGCTGATGAGCATGACGGTCTTTTTCTGGAAATTGATACCCGGAAAAACCGGTCGTGACAGACTTGGTATCAGAGCCAGGCTGACCATTGGCTAATCCTATCTTAGCCAGGTCAATAAACTTAGGCAAACCAACCCACCAGACCATAACCAAACCCCAACCAAGCTTCTCGTGCAAGATAGCCACACAGTGACCCCGACACTTTTGGCAGTCGGTGCCCAACCTATCAACCTAGCATGTCGATCATGCACCAGTGACCAGCACCCAAGATGTCTCATTCGCAAGCGTGCGAAGGAAGACTCCATTCCCTTTTACTATAAAAAGGGCACGCTAGCCCCAAACCAGCTCAGCATAGCCTCTACCCCAAACCGAGCCACAATGCCTGGTCCAGTCGTGCACAACGAGACTACAACAACCAAGCTTGGAGGCTTTGGGACCATACTCTCAAACCTCACCCATCGTGCCTATGCGTTAGAAGAGTAACCAGAATATGTTGTGCACTAAGGACCCATGAGTGGTGAGAGCCGTCAATTCTGGGCCACTGTACACATCTACGGTAGGGTCTAGCACCCGAACGCCCCTACAGGTTCACCGGAAGGACAACTTCCTTTGAGCCACAAGCCGTTCATCTAGCGGCGCGAGAGGCTATAGTTCGACTCCGGCACTTGTCGCCCAGATTTAACTGTCGCTTGTTCCACTACTACCCCAGACGTGAAGGGTATGGCAGACCACCCCAAGTTGCCAACGGAGATCACGAGATGGATCCTGCATTACTGCACCTAGTGCGCTATGTAGGTGCACTAGAGGAACTATTCGATCAAATCACCATTGATCTGATCGCTGCTCGTGGAGAGCTGGTTCGTCGAGCCCCGGCGAGAGAAGAAAACGAGCCCGACGCCGACAACCCAGTCGTGCTGTTCGGACACCCGATCGAGACCCTGAGGTCAGCCCCATCCGTCAACCAAGGTGCTTTGATGACCCCAGAAGTACTTCGTCGTCTTTTGGGAGCACACTCCAACGGGATTGTGGCCAACAATCCCCGCGATAGTCATCATCGCTACCCCGAGCCTGCAGCCCCTCAACCCTCTCCAGCTAATTCTGACGGTGAGACCCGTGGAGAAGCCTCGACATCCACAAGGCACGCCCGCTTAGATATAAACGAGGTAGACTAAGTCACCCAAGTAGTGTCGAGTCCCAGTGTATCCTCGCTTAGTAATCGTGTGACCTCGTAAATAAACGCAGCCTGTCGTCGTGCCTCTGTTTTAAATAGTAGCCTTGCATGGATATATTAGCATGCAGTGTGATTTTTTTTTCTATCCCAGGCACAGCTACCAAAACCACCCCGACAACCCCCACAATGATACGTCACTTTGGTGAGATGTGTGTATCTGTGGCTTTGACCCTGACCCTTGGAGCGGAACTGACAAAATTCTTTACCTTTCACCACGGTAAAGTGATCCAGCTCCGGTGCTATAAAAAGGCCACCGCGTGACCTTGCCAAGCACCCCTCACCTTGTGCACCACCTTCACAACCATTTCTTGCCATGCCGAGCCCTAGTATTTATCTGAGAACTCCAGATGCAACCCCGGGTACTTTTGTCAAAATATTGTGGGACTTTACCTGCAGTACCATGGGCTCTACCCAGCCACCCCAGTACGAGCTGTCCAAATCGAGAATCACCCCTTCCACCTCGAGATACTGGACAGCAGTGCACATCCCTCCCATTAACTCAAACCAAGACCCAACGGAGGTCTCCTTCGTGGGGAAATCTATGCCAACCCCACATATGGCCATAGAAGCTGCTGCGTACGAAGCGCTTGCTCGCCTTCGATTCTCGGTACCCTATGCCAGCGAGAGGGTATTATTACTTTCCGAGCCGTGCAGCACCCGGTGGAATAACATCTTTTCCCGGTGGAAGAATTGAGAGAGACCCAGTCCTGGCCAACCTTGTCCAGTACGTCATCGCTCAAGAGTGTTTAACCCAGCACGTGATGGGTTATCTCCAGAGTCTCGCGGATTTAAATCCTCAGATCGCCATCGGCAGGTCACTGAGGCCCGACCAGGAGAGACACATTCATCGTCTGGTCAATCCACTTTCCACGATAGAAGAGGAGTGTATCCCAGTGCCAGAGACATTTTCTCAGGACGCCGTCCAGTTACCATTTTCAATTTAGACGTCACTGCTGTATTTATTATCGCAACTTTTATTTATGTGTTGTAACTCATGCATGGTACCCCGAGTTGGCGCGGCAAGTAAATCTTTTAGTTTCTATTAATGTGAGTAGCTCTGTTGCAGTTTGATTCTAATATATTACTGTTTTCTCTCGCGAAAAATCCTGGAGTGAGATTTTTCTTCCCTGAATTGCTGCATCATACATCTTCTCACGACATGGATTATTTTTATTTCCCGTAGCACCCCGGCAGCAGACTCACAACCATAATCATTCGAGCACATACACTGCTTGCAAAACCATGCAACGGTGTTGCATTTAACTGAGCACCTCCCGACAACAGTCAGCGCCCGACACACCCCACCTACTCCTTATGATCACCACCACCGCGGAGAGCAAACACCCGAGCAGTAGCATCGCGACGATCATCGAGGATCATCGCGCACAGGAGCATGGAGAGCCCCAGCACCGCTGCCAGCCCTCCGCACAACAGGATCACGTACCAGTCCGGCACCACTGCCGCTGAGGGAGTCCTGGACTAGGGGGTGTCCGGATAGCCGGACTATCATCATCGGCCGGACTCCAAGACTATGAAGATACAAGATTGAAGCTTCGTCCCGTGTCCGGATGGGACTTTCCTTGGCGTGGAAGGCAAGCTTGGCAATACAGATATGTAGATCTCCTACCATTGTAACCGACTCTGTGTAATCCTAGCCCTCTCCGGTGTCTATATAAACTGGAGGGTTTTAGTTCGTAGAACAACAACAATCACAACAACAATCATACCATAGGCTAGCTTCTAGGGTTTAGCCTCCTTGATCTTGTGGTAGATCCACTCTTGTACTACCCATATCATCAATATTAATCAAGCAGGAGTAGGGTTTTACCTCCATCGAGAGGGCCCGAACCTGGGTAAAAACATCGTGTCCCTTTTCGCCTGTTACCATCCGCCTAGACGCACAGTTCGGGACCCCCTACCCGAGATCCGCCGGTTTTGACACCGACATTGGTGCTTTCATTGAGAGTTCCGCTGTGTCGTCACCGATAGGCTTGATGGCCCCTTCGATCATCAACAACGACGCAGTCCAGGGTGAGACTTTTCTCCCATGATAGATCTTTCGTGTTCGGTGGCTTTGCACTGCGGGCCAATTCGCTTGGCCATCTGGAGCAGATCGAAAGCTACGCCCCTGGCCATCAGGTCAGATTTGGAAGCTTAAACTTCACGGCTGACATCCGTGGAGACTTGATCTTTGATGGAATCGAGCCACAGCCGAGCGTGCCGCACTGTCTTGATGGGCATGATTTAGCTCTGCAGCCGGACAGTGCCCTGGCAGCCGCACATGAGTCTGCTCTGATTCTTAATTCGGAGCCGACCGTGCAGATCGAGGATGGGTGGCTAGAAACCACCTTGGGGGCTGCAACCTCTACGGCGATGGAGCCGAATACTGACCTTGTCCCTTGCGACGCTCGTGACTCCGAGGTGCCGGACTCCTCGCTGGACTCCGAACCTCCTGCGCCCCCTCCAATCGAATCTGATTGGGCGCCGATCATGGAGTTCACCGCCGCGGACATCTTTCAACACTCGCCTTTTGGCGACATCCTAAATTCGCTAAAGTATCTCTCGCTATCAGGAGAGCCCTGGCCGAATTGCGGTCAGGATGGTTGGGATGCGGACAACAAAGAAATTCAAATCCCACCGACCACCCACTTTGTAGCCACTGTCGATGTTCTAAGCGACATGCTAGACTACGAGTCCGAAGACATCGACGGTATCGACGACGATGCCGGAGACGACCAAGAACCAGCGCCTACGGGGCACTAGAAGACCACCTCGTCATACGACATATACATGGTGGACATCCCAAAGGATGGGAATGGCAAACAAGCAGCGGAGGCAGATTCCTCCAAGAAACAGCCCAAGAGCCGGCATCAGCGGGGCCGCTCTAAATCCCACCACAGCAAGAATGGAGATTCCAGCACCGGGGATAATAACACCCCAGAGAGTGCCGAAGACAACCCCCTCCAGCAAGATTCAGCACAGGAGGACGGAGAAGCCAGCCCTCATGAGAGAGCGGCAAACGAAGAGGTCGAGGATGATAATTACATGCCTCCCTCCGGAGACGAGGCAAGCCTCGACGACAACGAATTTGTCGTGCCCGAGGAACCCGTCGAACAAGAGCGTTTCAAACGTAGGCTTATGGCCACGGCGAACAGCCTAAAGAAAAAGCAACAACAGCTTAGTGCTGATCAAGACCTGCTAGCCGACAGATGGACCGAAGTCCTTGCGGCCGAAGAGCATGAACTCGAATGCCCCTCCAAAAGTTACCCCAAACGCAAGTTGCTCCCCTGACTAGAGGAGGAGGCATATAAACCTGCATCACCAGAGAACAATACGGCTGACCGACCACCTCGTGGCCGCAACAAAGAGGCCTTTAGGCCCTCGATCAGAACTGTACCCCGGCATCGCTCGAAAAGCACAAGGCCACAGGGGAATGATCCGGACTTGCGAGATATATTGGAGGATAAGGCAAGACAATCAAGATCGATCTACGGATCGCGTGGGCGCCCCACGGCACGCAATGACAACCGTCGCGCCGGACACAGTAAGTCCGGCCGGGCCAAACACAGTAGACAAAGTTCGTTTGAGCTACGTCGCGATATAGCCCAATACAGAGGCGCCGCACACCCACTATGCTTCACAGATGAAGTAATGGAGCATCAAATCCCCGAAGGGTTTAAACCCGTGAACATTGAATCCTACGATGGCACAACAGACCCCGCGGTTTGGATCGAAGACTATCTCCTTCATATCCACATGGCCCGCGGTGACGATCTTCACGCCATCAAATATCTCCCACTCAAGCTTAAATGACCAGCTCGGCATTGGCTTAATAGCTTGCCAGAAGAATCAATTGGGTGTTGGGAAGACCTGGAAGCCACATTCCTTGACAACTTCTAGGGCACATATGTGCGACCACCAGACACCGATGACCTAAGCCACATAACCCAGCAGCCAGACGAATCAGCTAGACAGTTCTGGACACGGTTCTTAACAAAGAAAAATCAAATCGTCGACTGTCCGGATGCAGAGGCCCTTGCAACCTTCAAACATAACATCCGCGACGAGTGGCTTGCCCGGCACCTAGGACAGGAAAAGCCGAAATCCATGGCAGCCCTCACATCACTTATGACCCGCTTCTGCGCGGGAGAGGACAGCTGGCTAGCCCGCAGTAACAACCTCAGCAAAAATTCTGGCAGTCCGGATACCAAGGACCGCAATGGCAGGTCGCGTCGAAACAAAAACAAATGCCGCGTTAACGGCGATAACACTGAGGATACGACAGTCAATGCCGAATTCAGAGGCTCTAAACCAGGTCAGCGGAAAAAGCCATTCAAAAGAACTACTCCGGGCCCGTCCAATTTGGACCGAATACTCGACCACTCTTGCCAGATACATGGCACCCCCGAAAAGCCAGCTAATCACACCAACAGGGATTGTTGGGTATTTAAGCAGGCAGGCAAGTTAATTGCCGAAAACAATGACAAGGGGCTACATAGCGATGACGAGGAAGAGACCCGGCCACCGAACAATAGAGGACAGAAAGGTTTCCCCCCACAAGTGCGGACGGTGAACATGATATATGCAACTCACATACCCAAGAGGGAGCGGAAGCGTGCACTCAGGGACGTATACGCGATGGAGCCAGTCGCCCCAAAGTTCAACCCATGGTCCTCTTGCCAGATCACTTTTGATCGAAGGGACCACCCCACCAGTATCCGCCATGGCGGATTCGCCGCATTGGTTTTAGACCCAATCGTCGATGGATTTCACCTCACTAGAGTCCTGATGGACGGTGGCAGCAGCCTGAACCTGCTTTATCAGGATACACTGCGCAAGATGGGCATAGACCCCTCAAGGATTAAACCCACAAAGATGACCTTCAAAGGCGTCATACCAGGTGTAGAGGCCAATTGTACAGGCTCGGTTACACTGGAAGTGGTCTTTGGATCCCCGGATAACTTCCGAAGCAAGGAGTTAATCTTCGATATAGTCCCGTTCCGCAGCGCTATCATGCTCTGCTCGGACGAACCGCGTTTGCAAAGTTCAACGCAGTTGCGCACTACGCATACCTCAAGCTCAAGATGCTAGGCCCTCGAGGAGTCATCACGGTCAATGGAAACACTGAGCGCTCCCTCCCAATGGAGGAACACACAGCGGCTCTCGCGGCAGAAGTACAGAGCAGCCTCTTAAGGCAATTCTCGAGTCCGGCCGTTAAGCGACCGGACACGGCCAAACACGCCCGGAGTAACCTACAACAAGACCACCTGGCACGTTGCGAGCACGCGTAGCAATGCGGCCCCAACCCCAGCCCCTGCATAATTGCAAGACTAGTCCTTCGCGTACATCATTATTCTCTGGAGATACCATGGGCATAGGGGGAGGGGCACGACCACGACAGGCCCAGAGTGCGGCTCAACTACACCAGGGGCTCCCAAGTGTGTTGCTCTTTATCTTTTTTCTTTTTTCTTACCCACAGGACTCCATTCACCAGAGGCCCTGTCCGGCAGTAGACCTGCCGAACTCACGATGCAACAGCCAGGGAAGGAGAAAGGCTACGACAAACACTCAGGTGGTCTCCATTACGAGCAGTAAATCTGTTTAATACACCATTCTGCAGCCTACCCCTGGAGGGGGACATGTTTAATAGTCCAATCCCTTGCTTACCACACCATTTGTATCGTTCCGCATTCATGGCAGTATTTCTGGAATAAACAATGCATTGCTTTTTTGCTTATAATTGCATTTCTTTCTTATATATGTTCATTTATGACATGTTACATCCGTACACTTCGGTGCGGCTAAATACACCAGGGGATTAAGTTCCCCACATTATGGTGTGATAAGTCTGAAAACTTTCACAAGTGCGGCACCCCGAACTTATAGCATTATATGCATCGGCTCCGAGTCATGTCTTGGGTCAATAGTTGGGTTTGCCCGGCTCCCATGTTTTGGTACCTTACATTCCGTTGTATCGGATAAGGTAGGACTGGGAGAACCACTGCGATTGCGCCCCGGTTGAGCTGGGCGAGCGCCTCGGTGGAGAAAGCTAAAACTGATCGTCATGATAAGGCGAGAGCTGGTCGCTGTTCGGGAGGTTTTTTCGAGTCCCTAAAGACTTATACCGCTTAGAGCGAGGAACCGGCTTCATCCGGCCCAGGCGTGGATAGCGCCCCGAACTCGGTCTTCCGAACACTAGGGGCTTCGCCTAAATTTAAAATTATAGAATTCTATGGCTAAGTGAGAGTGTTCAAGCATTATAAGTCCGGTTGCCTCATTCGTTGTGTTGAGCGCCTCCCTAGATGGACCCAAACATGGGAACAAGAGCGCTCAAGTTTATCCCGAACACCCCAGCACTAGTGGCATGGGGGCTGAAGCCGATGACTTGTCATCTCTCAGATTTGATAAACGGCCGCACAGAAGGTAATATTTTAAATTAACAAGTGTTGCTTAGCGCATATGAACAAAGTTTTCAGCGCACAGGATAACAAAATGCGAGTCTACTCAAATATTACATCTTTGGAGCACTCACCCGCAATCATGCGGGCACCCTTCAGGACACTCTTATAATACATTTCGGGCGTGCGATACTCCTTGCCCGCCGGCGGTGCGTCCGTCAGCAGCTTCTCTGCGTCCATCCTACCCCAGTGCACTTTTGCACGGGCAAGGGCCCGACGGGCACCTTCAATGCAGGCGGAGTGCTTGACGACCTCAACCCAGGGACATGCGTCCACCAGCCGCCGCACCAGGCCGAAGTAGCTCCCAGGCATGGCCTCCTTGGGCCACAGCCGAACTATGAGGCCCTTCATGGCCTGTTCGGCTACCTTGTGGAGCTCGCCCAGCTGCTTCAGCTGGTCGCTAAGGGGCAACGGATGTCCGGCCTTAGCATACTGAGACCAGAAGACCTTCTCCGTTGAGCTCCCCTCCTCGGCCCGTTAGAAAGAGGCAGCATCTGACACGCTGCGGGGCAGATCCGCAAACGCTCCTGGAGAGCTCCGAATTTGGGTAAGTATTAGGTAATTCACACTCACATGCTTGCTTTGCATGAAAAATGCCTTACCCGCTGCTATTTTCTTCAAATCCTCGATCTCCTGGAGGGCCTTGTGGGCTTCGGCCTTAGCGGCTTTTGCGCTCTCAATAGGCGATGCAAAGCTCGGACTCTCGAGTCTTTGAGTCGCGTTCCAAACTCTCATGTTTTTCCATGAGAGCCTGGAGCTCTTGCTGCACCTTCGCCACCCGCCCCTCCTGCTTCTCCCGCTCGGCTCGCTCTGCGGCCGCATTGCGTTCGGCCGCAGACACCGCCTCCTTCAGGGTCGCCACCTCGTTCGTGGCCCCTGTAGTACCCATGTTATCCTTGTTATTCCTCTTGCAACCAAATCCTTTTCTGTAAGGTAGAAATTTAATACGGTGTTACTCACCTTCCTTGTCCTCGAGCTGCTTCTTGGCATGGCCGAGCTCGCTCTCGGACCGCTCGAGGCTCTGCTTCAAAGCATCGACCTCCGCAGTCAGTGCAGCAGAGGTCAGCAGCGCAGCCTGCAATCCCATATTGACATATTTTTTATAACTCCTGCGTATATCTTTTTAGATCCTCAGTCCGGCTTTTCTATCCGAACACCGAACCGAGCATCAGGGGCTACTGTCTATGCGGTATTATATTACATATCTTAAAATTCTCACCTCAAAGCCTGTTAGAAGGCTGCTGCAGGCTTCGGTCAACCCGCCCTTGGCGAGCTGAACCTTCTGAATCACTGCACTCATGATAGTGCGGTGTTCTTCTTTGATGGAAGCGCCGTTGAGCGCCTCCAGCAAGTTATCCGACGCCTCTGGTTGGACAGAGGCCGCCGGTGTCACAGTCTTGCCCTTCTTACGAAGGGGCCACTTGCCGGACTCCGGAACCACAGCAGGTTCCGGTGCGGAGTCCGGTGCATAGTCCGGGAGGTTGCCTTGCGGCACCTCCGGGGCCTCCTCCTCCTGGCGGGTCCCTTCCCGGGATCCCACCTCGGCGTCGTTAGTGTCATGGGGAGTTGAGGCAGTCGGAAGGGAATCCATATCCGACATGTCTAAGGACCCGCTGGATGAAGCGGGAAGATCGTCCTTGGCTGCACTACAGGTTGTATGCGGCATTAGAAAGACACCGTGTGGCAAAGTGAAAATTATAAACTATCTAGGAGTCCGGATACTTACGATCTTGCCAGGGGCTTGGCCCTTGGAGGCCACTCCTCGTTGCTGTCGCCAACATTGGCGGAACAGTCCGGGGGAAGGGTCCTTCCCTTCTTGGACCCTTCGGCCTCCCTCGCTGGGGAGGCCTTCCTTTTCTTCTCTCCCCCGCTGGGGGAGATGCTTCTTTCTTCTCCTCCTCCACATCCTCAGGAGAGGAGTCCACCTCGGAGTCATCGGACGATGAGTCCAATACCACCTGACGCCGGGAACTCCTTCGGGTTCCCTTGGCCTTCTTCTCCGGCACCACGTAAAGTGCCGGGACCAGCAGCCCCGTCAAACGGGTGTCCGCTGGGTCTTCTGGAAGGGGAGCCGGACAGTTAACCTGTTCGGACGTCTTCTGCCAATCCTGTTAAAGGCATTGGGAGTTTAGATCCCACATAGAGTCAAACTATGAAAGAAATGAGTGTCCCGTAAAGGATGACATAACTAACCTCGCCGGACGGGCGCTGCATGCTGAATCCACGATCTTCAGTTGCGGATGCGGGGGCTTCTCCGCCCTTGAACAGCACCCTCCAGGCAGCTTCGTACATTGTGTCGAAGAGCCCGCTCAGCGTCCGGTGCTGTGCCGGATCAAACTCCCACAAATTGAAGGCCCGTTGCTGGCAGGGGAGAATCCGGCGGACGAGCATGACCTGGATCACATTGACAGGCTTAAGCTTCTTGTTCACAAGGGTCTGGAGACAGGACTGGAGTCCGGTCAGCTCCCCCGAACTACCCCATAGCAAGCCCTTCTCTTTCCAGGAAGTGAGCTGCATGGGGATACCAGATCTGAATTCGGGGGCCGCTGCCCATTTAGGGTCACGCGGCTCGGTGATGTAGAACCACCCCGATTGCCACCCTTTGATGGATTCCACGAAGGCACCCTCAAGCCAAGTGACGTTGGGCATTTTGCCCACCATGGAGCCTCCGCACTCCGCTTGGCTGCCCTTCACAACCTTCGGCTTGACATTGAAGGTCTTTAGCCACAAGCCGAAGTGGGGCTGGATGCAGAGGAAGGCCTCGCACACGACGATAAACGCCAAGATGTTGAGGATGAAGTTTGGCGCCAGATCGTGGAAGTCCAGGCCGTAGTAGTACATGAGCCCCCGGACGAAGGGGTGAAGTGGGAAGCCCAGTCCGCGGAGGAAGTGGGGAAGAAATACAACCCTCTCATGGGGCCTGGGGGTGGGGATAAGCTTCCCCTCATCGGGCAGCCAGTGCGCGATGTCGCTGGACAGGTATCCGGCGCCGCGCAGCTTCTCGATGTGCCCCTCCGTAACGGAGGAGGCCATCCACTTGCCTCCCGCTCCGGACATAGCTGGAGAAGGTTGAGGTGAGATGTGCAGACTGGGGCGCTGGAGCAAAGGAGGAAGAAGGCGTGTATCCCAGTGCCAGAGACATTTTCTCAGGACGCCGTCCAGTTACCATTTTCAATTTAGACGTCACTGCTGTATTTATTATCGCAACTTTTATTTATGTGTTGTAACTCATGCATGGTACCCCGAGTTGGCGCGGCAAGTAAATCTTTTAGTTTCTATTAATGTGAGTAGCTCTGTTGCAGTTTGTGTTGGGGAACGTTGCAGAAAATTAAAATTTTTCCTACGGCTTCACCAAGATCCATCTATGAGTTCATCTAAGCAACGAGTCATGGGAGAGAGCTTGCATCTACATACCACTTGTAGATCGCGTGCGGAAGCTTGCAAGGTGATGATGGAGTCGTACTCGAACGTGATTCAGATCACCGATGCCAAGTGCTGAACGGACAGCACCTCCGTGTTCAACACACGTACGGGACGAGCGACGTCTCCTCCTTCTTGATCCAGCAAGGGGGAAGGAGAGGTTGAGGAAGACAGCTCCACCGGCAGCACGACGGCGTGGTGATGGTGGAGAAGCAGTACTCCGACAGGGCTTCGCCGAGCACACAACGAAGGAGGAGAGGTGTTGGGGAGGGAGAAGGAGGCAACCAAAGGCCAAGGACTCAAGGTATGAAGTCCCTCCTCTCCCCCACTATATATAGGAGGGCCAAGGGGGGGGTGGCCGGCCCTAGGAGATCCAATCTCCTAGGGGGGCGGCGGCCAAGGGGGGTTTCCCTCCCCCCCAAGGCACCTAGGAGGTGCCTTCCCCTCCTAGGACTCTTGCCCCCTTGAACCCTAGGCGCATGGGCCTATGTGGGGCTGGTGCCCTTGGCCCATGCAGGCCAAGGCGCACCCCCTACAGCCCATGTGGCCCCCCGGGGCAGGTGGCCCCACCCGGTGGGCCCCCGGGACCCCTCCGGTGGTCCCGGTACAATACCGATAACCCCGAAACTTGTCCCGATGCCCGAAACAGGACTTCCCATATATAAATCTTTACCTCCGGACCATTCCGGAACTCCTCGTGACGTCCGGGATCTCATCCGGGACTCCGAACATCATTCGGTAGTCACATACTTGACTTCCTACTAACCCTAGCGTCACCGAACCTTAAGTGTGTAGACCCTACGGGTTCGGGAGACACGCAGACATGACCGAGACGACTCTCGGGCAATAACCAACAGCGGGGTCTGGATATCCATGTTGGCTCCCACATGCTCCTCGATGATTTCATCGGTTGAACCACGATGTCGAGGATTCGATCAAACCCTGTATACAATTCCCTTTGTCAATCGGTACGTTACTTGCCCGAGACTCGATCGTCGGTATCCCAATACCTTGTTCAGTCTCGTTACCCGGCAAGTCACTTTACTCGTACCGTAATGCATGATCCCGTGGCCAACACCTTGGTCACATTGAGCTCATTATGATGATGCATTACCGAGTGGGCCCAGAGATACCTCTCCGTTATACGGAGTGACAAATCCCAGTCTCGATCCGTGTCAACCCAACAGATACTTTCGGAGATACCTGTAATGCACCTTTATAGTCACCCAGTTACGTTGTGACGTTTGATACACCCAAGGCACTCCTACGGTAACCAGGAGTTACACGATCTCATGGTCGAAGGAATAGATACTTGACATTGGCAAAGCTTCTAGCAAACGAACTATACGATCTATTATGCTATGCTTATGATTGGGTCTTGTCCATCACATCATTCTCCTAATGATGTGATCCCGTTATCAACGACATCCTATGTCCATAGCCAGGAAACCATGACTATCTATTGATCATAACGAGCTAGTCAACTAGAGGCTCACTAGGGACTCATTGGGTCTAAGTGTTCACACGTGTATTACGATTTCCGGATAATACAGTTATAGCATGAACAAAAGACAATTATCATGAACATTGAAATATAATAATCCTTTTATTATTGCCTCTAGGGCATATTTCCAACAGTCTCCCACTTGCACTAGAGTCACCAATCTAGTTACATTGTGATGAATCGAACACCCATAGAGTTCTGGTGTTGATCATGTTTTGCACGCGAGAGAGGTTTAGTCAACGGATCTGCGACATTCAGATCCGTGTGCACTTTGCAAATCTCTATGTCTCCATCTTGAACATTTTCACGGATGGAGTTGAAACGACGCTTGATGTGCCTGGTCTTCTTGTGAAACCTGGGCTCCTTGGCAAGGGCAATAGCTCCAGTGTTGTCACAGAAGAGTTTGATCGGCCCCGACGCATTGGGTATGACTCCTAGGTCGGTGATGAACTCCTTCATCCAAATCGCTTCATGCGCTGCCTCCGAGGCTGCCATGTACTCCGCTTCACATGTAGATCCCGCCACGACGCTCTGCTTGCAGCTGCACCAGCTTACTGCTCCACCATTCAACATATACACGTATCCGGTTTGTGACTTAGAGTCATCCAGATCTGAGTCGAAGCTAGCGTCGACGTAACCCTTTACGACGAGCTCTTCATCTCCTCCATAAACGAGAAACATGTCCTTTGTCCTTTTCAGGTACTTCAGGATATTCTTGACCGCTGTCCAGTGTTCCTTGCCGGGGTTACTTTGGTATCTTGCAACCAAACTTACGGCAAGGTTTACATCGGGTCTGGTACACAGCATGGCATACATAATAGATCCTATGGCTGAAGCATAGGGGATGACACTCATCTCTTCTTTATCTTTTGCCGTGGTCGGTGACTGAGCCAAGCTCAATCTCACACCTTGTAACATAGGCAAGAACCCCTTCTTGGACTGATCCATTTTGAACCTCTTCAAAATCTTATCAAGGTATGTGCTTTGTGAAAGACCTATGAGGCGTCTCGATCTATCTCTATAGATCTTGATGCCTAATATATAAGCAGCTTCTCCAAGGTCCTTCATTGAAAAACACTTGTTCAAGTAGGCCTTAATGCTGTCCAGGAGTTTCGTATCATTTCCCATCAAGAGTATGTCATCTACATATAATAGGAGAAATGCTACAGAGCTCCCACTCACTTTCTTGTAAACGCAGGCTTCTCCATAAGTCTGCGTAAACCCAAACGCTTTGATCATCTCATCAAAGCGAATGTTCCAACTCCGAGATGCTTGCACCAGTCCATAAATGGATCGCTGGAGCTTGCATACTTTGTTAGCGTTCTGAGGAACGACAAAACCTTCCGGCTGCATCATATACAGCTCTTCCTTAAGATGTCCATTAAGGAATGCCGTTTTGACGTCCATCTGCCATATCTCATAATCATAGTATGCGGCAATTGCTAACATGATTCGGACGGACTTAAGCTTCGCCACGGGAGAGAATGTCTCGTCGTAGTCAATCCCTTGAACTTGTCGATAACCCTTAGCGACAAGTCGAGCTTTATAGATGGTAACATTACCATCCGCGTCCGTCTTCTTCTTAAAAATCCATTTATTTTCTATCGCTCGCCGATCATCGGGCAAGTCTGTCAAAGTCCATACTTTGTTTTCATACATGGATCCTATCTCGGATTTCATGGCCTCAAGCCATTTGTTGGAATCCGGGCCCGCCATTGCTTCTTCATAGTTCGAAGGTTCATTGTTGTCCAGCAACATGATTTCCATGACAGGGTTGCCGTACCACTCTGGTGCAGAACGTGTCCTTGTGGACCTTCGAAATTCAGTAGCAACTAGATCTGAAGTACCTTGATCATCATCAACATTTTCCTCTTCAGTTGGTGTGGGCATTACAGGAATGGTTTCCTGCGCTGCACCACTTTCCCGTTCGAGAGGTAGTACTTCATCGAGTTCTACTTTCCTCCCACTTACTTCTTTCGAGAGAAACTCTTTCTCCAGAAAGCATCCGTTCTTGGCAACAAAGATCTTGCCTTCGGATCTTAAGTAGAAGGTATACCCGACAGTTTCCTTAGGGTATCCTATGAATACGCATTTTTCCGACTTGGGTTCGAGCTTTTCAGGTTGAAGTTTCTTGACATAAGCATCGCATCCCCAAACTTTTAGAAACGACAGCTTAGGTTTCTTCCCAAACCATAATTCATACGGTGTCGTCTCAACGGATTTAGACGGTGCCCTATTTAAAGTGAATGTAGCTGTCTCTAGAGCGTATCCCCAAAATGATAGCGGTAAATCGGTAAGAGACATCATAGACCGCACCATATCCAATAGAGTGCGATTACGACGTTCGGACACACCGTTTCGCTGAGGTGTTCCAGGCGGCGTGAGTTGTGAAACGATTCCACATTTTCTTAAGTGTGTACCAAATTCGTGACTTAAGTATTCGCCCCCACGATCTGATCGTAGGAACTTTATCTTACGGTCATGTTGATTCTCTACCTCACTCTGAAATTCCTTGAACTTTTCAAAGGTCTCAGACTTGTGTTTCATTAAGTAGACATACCCATATCTACTCAAGTCGTCAGTGAGAGTGAGAACATAACGATATCCTCCGCGAGCCTCAACGCTCATTGGACCGCACACATCGGTATGTATGATTTCCAACAAGTTGGTTGCTCGCTCCATTGTTCCGGAGAACGGAGTCTTGGTCATTTTGCCTAAGAGGCAAGGTTCGCATGTGTCAAATGATTCATAATCAAGAGACTCTAAAAGTCCATCAGCATGGAGCTTCTTCATGCGCTTGACACCAATGTGACCAAGGCGGCAGTGCCACAAGTATGTGGGACTATCGTTATCAACTTTACATCTTTTGGCATCCACACTATGAACATGTGTAATATTACGCTCGAGATTCATCAAGAATAAACCATTGACCATCGGAGCATGACCATAAAACATATCTCTCATATAAATCGAACAACCATTATTCTCAGACTTAAATGAGTAGCCATCTCGTATTAAACGAGATCCAGATACAATGTTCATGCTCAAACTTGGCACTAAACAACAATTATTGAGGTTTAAAACTAATCCCGTAGGTAAATGTAGAGGCAGCGTGCCGACGGCGATCACATCGACCCTGGAGCCATTCCCGACGCGCATCGTCACCTCGTCCTTCGCCAGTCTCCGTTTATTCCGCAGCTCCTGCTGTGAGTTACATATGTGAGCAACGGCACCGGTATCAAATACCCAGGAGTTACTTCGAGTACTGGTAAGGTACACATCAATTACATGTATATCAAATATACCTTTGGTGTTGCCGGCCTTCTTATCCGCTAAGTATTTGGGGCAGTTCCGCTTCCAGTGCCCCTTCCCCTTGCAATAAAAGCACTCAGTCTCAGGCTTGGGTCCATTCTTTGACTTCTTCCCGGCAACAGGCTTACCGGGCGCGGCAACATCTTTGCCGTCCTTCTTGAAGTTCTTCTTACCCTTGCCCTTCTTGAACTTAGTGGTCTTATTGACCATCAACACTTGATGTTCTTTCTTGATTTCAGCCTCTGCTGACTTCAGCATCGAGAACACTTCAGGAATGGTCTTTACCATCCCCTGCATGTTGTAGTTCATCACAAAGCTCTTGTAGCTTGGTGGGAGCGACTGGAGGATTCTGTCAATGACCGCCTCATCTGGGAGGTTAATGTTCAACTGGGTCATACGTGCGTGCAACCCAGACATCTTCAGGATGTGTTCACTGACAGAACTGTTCTCCTCCATCTTACAACTGTAGAACTTGTCGGAGACATCATATCTCTCGACCCGGGCATGAGCTTGGAAAACTAGTTTCAGCTCTTCGAACATCTCATATGCTCCGTGATGCTCAAAACGCTTTTGGAGCCCCGGTTCTAAGCTGTAAAGCATGCCGCACTGAACGAGGGAGTAATCATCAGCACGAGTTTGCCAAGCGTTCATAACGTCTTGGTTCTCTGGGACGGGAGCGGCACCTAGCGGTCCTTCTAGGACATATTGCTTCCTGGCAGCTATGAGGATGATCCTCAGGTTTCGGACCCAGTCCGTATAGTTGCTGCCATCATCTTTCAGCTTGGTTTTCTCTAGGAACGCGTTGAAGTTCATGTTGACATGAGCGTTGGCCATTGATCTACAATACATATTTGCAAAGGTTTTAGACTAAGTTCATGATAATAAAGTTCTTAATCAAAATTATGAACTCCCACTTAGATTAGACATCCCTCTAGTCATCTAAGTGTTACACGATCCGAGTCGACTAGCCCGTGTCCGATCATCACGTGAGACGGACTAGTCATCGTCGGTGAACATCTTTATGTTGATCGTATCTTCCATACGACTCGTGTTCGACCTTTCGGTCTCCGTGTTCCGAGGCCATGTCTGCACATGCTAGGCTCGTCAAGTTAACCCTAAGTGTTTTCGCTGTGTAAAACTGTCTTACACCCGTTGTATGTGAACGTAAGGATCCATCACACCCGATCATCACGTGGTGCTTAGAAACGACGAACTGTAGCAACGGTGCACAGTTAGGGGAGAACACTTCTTGAAATTTTGTAAGGGATCATCTTATTTACTACCGTCGTCCTAAGTAAACAAGATGCATAAACATAATAAACATCACATGCAATTATATGGTTGTGACATGATATGGCCAATATCATCAAGCTCCATTGATCTCCATCTTCGGGGCTCCATGATCATCTTGTCACCGGCTTGACACCATGATCTCCATCATCATGATCTCCATCATCGTGTCTTCATGAAGTTGTCACGCCAACGACTACTTCTACTTCCATGACTAACGCGTTTAGTAATGAAGTAAAGTAGTTTACATGGCGTTCTTCAATGACACGCAGGTCATACAAAAAAAATAAAGACAACTCCTATGGCTCCTGCCGGTTGTCATACTCATCGACATGCAAGTCGTGAATCCTATTACAAGAACATGATCTCATACATCACAATTCAACATTCATCACAACTTCTGGCCATATCACATCACATGATCAATCGCTGCAAAAACAAGTTAGACGTTCTCTAGTTGTTGTTGCATCTTTTACGTGGCTGCGATTGGGTTCTAGCAAGAACGTTTTCTTACCTACGAATCACCACAACGTGATTTTGTCAACTTCTATTTACCCTTCATAAGGGCCTTGTTCATCGATTCCGCTCCAACTAAAGTGGGAGAGACAGACACCCGCCAGCCACCTTATGCAACTAGTGCATGTCAGTCGGTGGAACCGGTCTCACGTAAGCGTACGTGTAAGGTTGGTCCGGGCCGCTTCATCCCACAATACCGTTGAGCAAGAAAAGACTAGTAGAGGCAAGTAAGATGACAAGATCAACGCCCACAACAAATTGTGTTCTACTCGTGCATTAGAGAACTACGCATAGACCTAGCTCATGATGCCACTGTTGGGGAACGTTGCAGAAAATTAAAATTTTTCCTACGGCTTCACCAAGATCCATCTATGAGTTCATCTAAGCAACGAGTCATGGGAGAGAGCTTGCATCTACATACCACTTGTAGATCGCGTGCGGAAGCTTGCAAGGTGATGATGGAGTCGTACTCGAACGTGATTCAGATCACCGATGCCAAGTGCTGAACGGACAGCACCTCCGTGTTCAACACACGTACGGGACGAGCGACGTCTCCTCCTTCTTGATCCAGCAAGGGGGAAGGAGAGGTTGAGGAAGACAGCTCCACCGGCAGCACGACGGCGTGGTGATGGTGGAGAAGCAGTACTCCGACAGGGCTTCGCCGAGCACACAACGAAGGAGGAGAGGTGTTGGGGAGGGAGAAGGAGGCAACCAAAGGCCAAGGACTCAAGGTATGAAGTCCCTCCTCTCCCCCACTATATATAGGAGGGCCAAGGGGGGGGTGGCCGGCCCTAGGAGATCCAATCTCCTAGGGGGGCGGCGGCCAAGGGGGGTTTCCCTCCCCCCCAAGGCACCTAGGAGGTGCCTTCCCCTCCTAGGACTCTTGCCCCCTTGAACCCTAGGCGCATGGGCCTATGTGGGGCTGGTGCCCTTGGCCCATGCAGGCCAAGGCGCACCCCCTACAGCCCATGTGGCCCCCCGGGGCAGGTGGCCCCACCCGGTGGGCCCCCGGGACCCCTCCGGTGGTCCCGGTACAATACCGATAACCCCGAAACTTGTCCCGATGCCCGAAACAGGACTTCCCATATATAAATCTTTACCTCCGGACCATTCCGGAACTCCTCGTGACGTCCGGGATCTCATCCGGGACTCCGAACATCATTCGGTAGTCACATACTTGACTTCCTACTAACCCTAGCGTCACCGAACCTTAAGTGTGTAGACCCTACGGGTTCGGGAGACACGCAGACATGACCGAGACGACTCTCGGGCAATAACCAACAGCGGGGTCTGGATATCCATGTTGGCTCCCACATGCTCCTCGATGATTTCATCGGTTGAACCACGATGTCGAGGATTCGATCAAACCCTGTATACAATTCCCTTTGTCAATCGGTACGTTACTTGCCCGAGACTCGATCGTCGGTATCCCAATACCTTGTTCAGTCTCGTTACCCGGCAAGTCACTTTACTCGTACCGTAATGCATGATCCCGTGGCCAACACCTTGGTCACATTGAGCTCATTATGATGATGCATTACCGAGTGGGCCCAGAGATACCTCTCCGTTATACGGAGTGACAAATCCCAGTCTCGATCCGTGTCAACCCAACAGATACTTTCGGAGATACCTGTAATGCACCTTTATAGTCACCCAGTTACGTTGTGACGTTTGATACACCCAAGGCACTCCTACGGTAACCGGGAGTTACACGATCTCATGGTCGAAGGAATAGATACTTGACATTGGCAAAGCTTCTAGCAAACGAACTATACGATCTATTATGCTATGCTTATGATTGGGTCTTGTCCATCACATCATTCTCCTAATGATGTGATCCCGTTATCAACGACATCCTATGTCCATAGCCAGGAAACCATGACTATCTATTGATCATAACGAGCTAGTCAACTAGAGGCTCACTAGGGACTCATTGGGTCTAAGTGTTCACACGTGTATTACGATTTCCGGATAATACAGTTATAGCATGAACAAAAGACAATTATCATGAACATTGAAATATAATAATCCTTTTATTATTGCCTCTAGGGCATATTTCCAACAGTTTGATTCTAATATATTACTGTTTTCTCTCGCGAAAAATCCTGGAGTGAGATTTTTCTTCCCTGAATTGCTGCATCATACATCTTCTCACGACATGGATTATTTTTATTTCCCGTAGCACCCCGGCAGCAGACTCACAACCATAATCATTCGAGCACATACACTGCTTGCAAAACCATGCAACGGTGTTGCATTTAACTGAGCACCTCCCGACAACAGTCAGCGCCCGACACACCCCACCTACTCCTTATGATCACCACCACCGCGGAGAGCAAACACCCGAGCAGTAGCATCGCGACGATCATCGAGGATCATCGCGCACAGGAGCATGGAGAGCCCCAGCACCGCTGCCAGCCCTCCGCACAACAGGATCACGTACCAGTCCGGCACCACTGCCGCTGAGGGAGTCCTGGACTAGGGGGTGTCCGGATAGCCGGACTATCATCATCGGCCGGACTCCAAGACTATGAAGATACAAGATTGAAGCTTCGTCCCGTGTCCGGATGGGACTTTCCTTGGCGTGGAAGGCAAGCTTGGCAATACAGATATGTAGATCTCCTACCATTGTAACCGACTCTGTGTAATCCTAGCCCTCTCCGGTGTCTATATAAACTGGAGGGTTTTAGTTCGTAGAACAACAACAATCACAACAACAATCATACCATAGGCTAGCTTCTAGGGTTTAGCCTCCTTGATCTTGTGGTAGATCCACTCTTGTACTACCCATATCATCAATATTAATCAAGCAGGAGTAGGGTTTTACCTCCATCGAGAGGGCCCGAACCTGGGTAAAAACATCGTGTCCCTTTTCTCCTGTTACCATCCGCCTAGACGCACAGTTCGGGACCCCCTACCCGAGATCCGCCGGTTTTGACACCGACATTGGTGCTTTCATTGAGAGTTCCGCTGTGTCGTCACCGATAGGCTTGATGGCCCCTTCGATCATCAACAACGACGCAGTCCAGGGTGAGACTTTTCTCCCATGATAGATCTTTCGTGTTCGGTGGCTTTGCACTGCGGGCCAATTCGCTTGGCCATCTGGAGCAGATCGAAAGCTACGCCCCTGGCCATCAGGTCAGATTTGGAAGCTTAAACTTCACGGCTGACATCCGTGGAGACTTGATCTTTGATGGAATCGAGCCACAGCCGAGCGTGCCGCACTGTCTTGATGGGCATGATTTAGCTCTGCAGCCGGACAGTGCCCTGGAAGCCGCACATGAGTCTGCTCTGATTCTTAATTCGGAGCCGACCGTGCAGATCGAGGATGGGTGGCTAGAAACCACCTTGGGGGCTGCAACCTCTACGGCGATGGAGCCGAATACTGACCTTGTCCCTTGCGACGCTCGTGACTCCGAGGTGCCGGACTCCTCGCTGGACTCCGAACCTCCTGCGCCCCCTCCAATCGAATCTGATTGGGCGCCGATCATGGAGTTCACCGCCGCAGACATCTTTCAACACTCGCCTTTTGGCGACATCCTAAATTCGCTAAAGTATCTCTCGCTATCAGGAGAGCCCTGGCCGAATTGCGGTCAGGATGGTTGGGATGCGGACAACAAAGAAATTCAAATCCCACCGACCACCCACTTTGTAGCCACTGTCGATGTTCTAAGCGACATGCTAGACTACGAGTCCGAAGACATCGACGGTATCGACGACGATGCCGGAGACGACCAAGAACCAGCGCCTACGGGGCACTAGAAGACCACCTCGTCATACGACATATACATGGTGGACATCCCAAAGGATGGGAATGGCAAACAAGCAGCGGAGGCAGATTCCTCCAAGAAACAGCCCAAGAGCCGGCATCAGCGGGGCCGCTCTAAATCCCACCACAGCAAGAATGGAGATTCCAGCACCGGGGATAATAACACCCCAGAGAGTGCCGAAGACAACCCCCTCCAGCAAGATTCAGCACAGGAGGACGGAGAAGCCAGCCCTCATGAGAGAGCGGCAAACGAAGAGGTCGAGGATGATAATTACATGCCTCCCTCCGGAGACGAGGCAAGCCTCGACGACAACGAATTTGTCGTGCCCGAGGAACCCGTCGAACAAGAGCGTTTCAAACGTAGGCTTATGGCCACGGCGAACAGCCTAAAGAAAAAGCAACAACAGCTTAGTGCTGATCAAGACCTGCTAGCCGACAGATGGACCGAAGTCCTTGCGGCCGAAGAGCATGAACTCGAATGCCCCTCCAAAAGTTACCCCAAACGCAAGTTGCTCCCCTGACTAGAGGAGGAGGCATATAAACCTGCATCACCAGAGAACAATACGGCTGACCGACCACCTCGTGGCCGCAACAAAGAGGCCTTTAGGCCCTCGATCAGAACTGTACCCCGGCATCGCTCGAAAAGCACAAGGCCACAGGGGAATGATCCGGACTTGCGAGATATATTGGAGGATAAGGCAAGACAATCAAGATCGATCTACGGATCGCGTGGGCGCCCCACGGCACGCGATGACAACCGTCGCGCCGGACACAGTAAGTCCGGCCGGGCCAAACACAGTAGACAAAGTTCGTTTGAGCTACGTCGCGATATAGCCCAATACAGAGGCGCCGCACACCCACTATGCTTCACAGATGAAGTAATGGAGCATCAAATCCCCGAAGGGTTTAAACCCGTGAACATTGAATCCTACGATGGCACAACAGACCCCGCGGTTTGGATCGAAGACTATCTCCTTCATATCCACATGGCCCGCGGTGACGATCTTCACGCCATCAAATATCTCCCACTCAAGCTTAAATGACCAGCTCGGCATTGGCTTAACAGCTTGCCAGAAGAATCAATTGGGTGTTGGGAAGACCTGGAAGCCACATTCCTTGACAACTTCTAGGGCACATATGTGCGACCACCAGACACCGATGACCTAAGCCACATAACCCAGCAGCCAGACGAATCAGCTAGACAGTTCTGGACACGGTTCTTAACAAAGAAAAATCAAATCGTCGACTGTCCGGATGCAGAGGCCCTTGCAACCTTCAAACATAACATCCGCGACGAGTGGCTTGCCCGGCACCTAGGACAGGAAAAGCCGAAATCCATGGCAGCCCTCACATCACTTATGACCCGCTTCTGCGCGGGAGAGGACAGCTGGCTAGCCCGCAGTAACAACCTCAGCAAAAATTCTGGCAGTCCGGATACCAAGGACCGCAATGGCAGGTCGCGTCGAAACAAAAACAAATGCCGCGTTAACGGCGATAACACTGAGGATACGACAGTCAATGCCGAATTCAGAGGCTCTAAACCAGGTCAGCGGAAAAAGCCATTCAAAAGAACTACTCCGGGCCCGTCCAATTTGGACCGAATACTCGACCACTCTTGCCAGATACATGGCACCCCCGAAAAGCCAGCTAATCACACCAACAGGGATTGTTGGGTATTTAAGCAGGCAGGCAAGTTAATTGCCGAAAACAATGACAAGGGGCTACATAGCGATGACGAGGAAGAGACCCGGCCACCGAACAATAGAGGACAGGAAGGTTTCCCCCCACAAGTGCGGACGGTGAACATGATATATGCAACTCACATACCCAAGAGGGAGCGGAAGCGTGCACTCAGGGACGTATACGCGATGGAGCCAGTCGCCCCAAAGTTCAACCCATGGTCCTCTTGCCAGATCACTTTTGATCGAAGGGACCACCCCACCAGTATCCGCCATGGCGGATTCGCCGCATTGGTTTTAGACCCAATCGTCGATGGATTTCACCTCACTAGAGTCCTGATGGACGGTGGCAGCAGCCTGAACCTGCTTTATCAGGATACACTGCGCAAGATGGGCATAGACCCCTCAAGGATTAAACCCACAAAGATGACCTTCAAAGGCGTCATACCAGGTGTAGAGGCCAATTGTACAGGCTCGGTTACACTGGAAGTGGTCTTTGGATCCCCGGATAACTTCCGAAGCAAGGAGTTAATCTTCGATATAGTCCCGTTCCGCAGCGCTATCATGCTCTGCTCGGACGAACCGCGTTTGCAAAGTTCAACGCAGTTGCGCACTACGCATACCTCAAGCTCAAGATGCTAGGCCCTCGAGGAGTCATCACGGTCAATGGAAACACTGAGCGCTCCCTCCCAATGGAGGAACACACAGCGGCTCTCGCGGCAGAAGTACAGAGCAGCCTCTTAAGGCAATTCTCGAGTCCGGCCGTTAAGCGACCGGACACGGCCAAACACGCCCGGAGTAACCTACAACAAGACCACCTGGCACGTTGCGAGCACGCGTAGCAATGCGGCCCCAACCCCAGCCCCTGCATAATTGCAAGACTAGTCCTTCGCGTACATCATTATTCTCTGGAGATACCATGGGCATAGGGGGAGGGGCACGACCACGACAGGCCCAGAGTGCGGCTCAACTACACCAGGGGCTCCCAAGTGTGTTGCTCTTTATCTTTTTTCTTTTTTCTTACCCACAGGACTCCATTCACCAGAGGCCCTGTCCGGCAGTAGACCTGCCGAACTCACGATGCAACAGCCAGGGAAGGAGAAAGGCTACGACAAACACTCAGGTGGTCTCCATTACGAGCAGTAAATCTGTTTAATACACCATTCTGCAGCCTACCCCTGGAGGGGGACATGTTTAATAGTCCAATCCCTTGCTTACCACACCATTTGTATCGTTCCGCATTCATGGCAGTATTTCTGGAATAAACAATGCATTGCTTTTTTGCTTATAATTGCATTTCTTTCTTATATATGTTCATTTATGACATGTTACATCCGTACACTTCGGTGCGGCTAAATACACCAGGGGATTAAGTTCCCCACATTATGGTGTGATAAGTCTGAACACTTTCACAAGTGCGGCACCCCGAACTTATAGCATTATATGCATCGGCTCCGAGTCATGTCTTGGGTCAATAGTTGGGTTTGCCCGGCTCCCATGTTTTGGTACCTTACATTCCGTTGTATCGGATAAGGTAGGACTGGGAGAACCACTGCGATTGCGCCCCGGTTGAGCTGGGCGAGCGCCTCGGTGGAGAAAGCTAAAACTGATCGTCATGATAAGGCGAGAGCTGGTCGCTGTTCGAGAGGTTTTTTCGAGTCCCTAAAGACTTATACCGCTTAGAGCGAGGAACCGGCTTCATCCGGCCCAGGCGTGGATAGCGCCCCGAACTCGGTCTTCCGAACACTAGGGGCTTCGCCTAAATTTAAAATTATAGAATTCTATGGCTAAGTGAGAGTGTTCAAGCATTATAAGTCCGGTTGCCTCATTCGTTGTGTTGAGCGCCTCCCTAGATGGACCCAAACATGGGAACAAGAGCGCTCAAGTTTATCCCGAACACCCCAGCACTAGTGGCATGGGGGCTGAAGCCGATGACTTGTCATCTCTCAGATTTGATAAACGGCCGCACAGAAGGTAATATTTTAAATTAACAAGTGTTGCTTAGCGCATATGAACAAAGTTTTCAGCGCACAGGATAACAAAATGCGAGTCTACTCAAATATTACATCTTTGGAGCACTCACCCGCAATCATGCGGGCACCCTTCAGGACACTCTTATAATACATTTCGGGCGTGCGATACTCCTTGCCCGCCGGCGGTGCGTCCGTCAGCAGCTTCTCTGCGTCCATCCTACCCCAGTGCACTTTTGCACGGGCAAGGGCCCGACGGGCACCTTCAATGCAGGCGGAGTGCTTGACGACCTCAACCCAGGGACATGCGTCCACCAGCCGCCGCACCAGGCCGAAGTAGCTCCCAGGCATGGCCTCCTTGGGCCACAGCCGAACTATGAGGCCCTTCATGGCCTGTTCGGCTACCTTGTGGAGCTCGCCCAGCTGCTTCAGCTGGTCGCTAAGGGGAAACGGATGTCCGGCCTTAGCATACTGAGACCAGAAGACCTTCTCCGTTGAGCTCCCCTCCTCGGCCCGTTAGAAAGAGGCAGCATCTGACACGCTGCGGGGCAGATCCGCAAACGCTCCTGGAGAGCTCCGAATTTGGGTAAGTATTAGGTAATTCACACTCACATGCTTGCTTTGCATGAAAAATGCCTTACCCGCTGCTATTTTCTTCAAATCCTCGATCTCCTGGAGGGCCTTGTGGGCTTCGGCCTTAGCGGCTTTTGCGCTCTCAATAGGCGATGCAAAGCTCGGACTCTCGAGTCTTTGAGTCGCGTTCCAAACTCTCATGTTTTTCCATGAGAGCCTGGAGCTCTTGCTGCACCTTCGCCACCCGCCCCTCCTGCTTCTCCCGCTCGGCTCGCTCTGCGGCCGCATTGCGTTCGGCCGCAGACACCGCCTCCTTCAGGGTCGCCACCTCGTTCGTGGCCCCTGTAGTACCCATGTTATCCTTGTTATTCCTCTTGCAACCAAATCCTTTTCTGTAAGGTAGAAATTTAATACGGTGTTACTCACCTTCCTTGTCCTCGAGCTGCTTCTTGGCATGGCCGAGCTCGCTCTCGGACCGCTCGAGGCTCTGCTTCAAAGCATCGACCTCCGCAGTCAGTGCAGCAGAGGTCAGCAGCGCAGCCTGCAATCCCATATTGACATATTTTTTATAACTCCTGCGTATATCTTTTTAGATCCTCAGTCCGGCTTTTCTATCCGAACACCGAACCGAGCATCAGGGGCTACTGTCTATGCGGTATTATATTACATATCTTAAAATTCTCACCTCAAAGCCTGTTAGAAGGCTGCTGCAGGCTTCGGTCAACCCGCCCTTGGCGAGCTGAACCTTCTGAATCACTGCACTCATGATAGTGCGGTGTTCTTCTTTGATGGAAGCGCCGTTGAGCGCCTCCAGCAAGTTATCCGACGCCTCTGGTTGGACAGAGGCCGCCGGTGTCACAGTCTTGCCCTTCTTACGAAGGGGCCACTTGCCGGACTCCGGAACCACAGCAGGTTCCGGTGCGGAGTCCGGTGCATAGTCCGGGAGGTTGCCTTGCGGCACCTCCGGGGCCTCCTCCTCCTGGCGGGTCCCTTCCCGGGATCCCACCTCGGCGTCGTTAGTGTCATGGGGAGTTGAGGCAGTCGGAAGGGAATCCATATCCGACATGTCTAAGGACCCGCTGGATGAAGCGGGAAGATCGTCCTTGGCTGCACTACAGGTTGTATGCGGCATTAGAAGACACCGTGTGGCAAAGTGAAAATTATAAACTATCTAGGAGTCCGGATACTTACGATCTTGCCAGGGGCTTGGCCCTTGGAGGCCACTCCTCGTTGCTGTCGCCAACATTGGCGGAACAGTCCGGGGGAAGGGTCCTTCCCTTCTTGGACCCTTCGGCCTCCCTCGCTGGGGAGGCCTTCCTTTTCTTCTCTCCCCCGCTGGGGGAGATGCTTCTTTCTTCTCCTCCTCCACATCCTCAGGAGAGGAGTCCACCTCGGAGTCATCGGACGATGAGTCCAATACCACCTGACGCCGGGAACTCCTTCGGGTTCCCTTGGCCTTCTTCTCCGGCACCACGTAAAGTGCCGGGACCAGCAGCCCCGTCAAACGGGTGTCCGCTGGGTCTTCTGGAAGGGGAGCCGGACAGTTAACCTGTTCGGACGTCTTCTGCCAATCCTGTTAAAGGCATTGGGAGTTTAGATCCCACATAGAGTCAAACTATGAAAGAAATGAGTGTCCCGTAAAGGATGACATAACTAACCTCGCCGGACGGGCGCTGCATGCTGAATCCACGATCTTCAGTTGCGGATGCGGGGGCTTCTCCGCCCTTGAACAGCACCCTCCAGGCAGCTTCGTACATTGTGTCGAAGAGCCCGCTCAGCGTCCGGTGCTGTGCCGGATCAAACTCCCACAAATTGAAGGCCCGTTGCTGGCAGGGGAGAATCCGGCGGACGAGCATGACCTGGATCACATTGACAGGCTTAAGCTTCTTGTTCACAAGGGTCTGGAGACAGGACTGGAGTCCGGTCAGCTCCCCCGAACTACCCCATAGCAAGCCCTTCTCTTTCCAGGAAGTGAGCTGCATGGGGATACCAGATCTGAATTCGGGGGCCGCTGCCCATTTAGGGTCACGCGGCTCGGTGATGTAGAACCACCCCGATTGCCACCCTTTGATGGATTCCACGAAGGCACCCTCAAGCCAAGTGACGTTGGGCATTTTGCCCACCATGGAGCCTCCGCACTCCGCTTGGCTGCCCTTCACAACCTTCGGCTTGACATTGAAGGTCTTTAGCCACAAGCCGAAGTGGGGCTGGATGCAGAGGAAGGCCTCGCACACGACGATAAACGCCAAGATGTTGAGGATGAAGTTTGGCGCCAGATCGTGGAAGTCCAGGCCGTAGTAGTACATGAGCCCCCGGACGAAGGGGTGAAGTGGGAAGCCCAGTCCGCGGAGGAAGTGGGGAAGAAATACAACCCTCTCATGGGGCCTGGGGGTGGGGATAAGCTTCCCCTCATCGGGCAGCCAGTGCGCGATGTCGCTGGACAGGTATCCGGCGCCGCGCAGCTTCTCGATGTGCCCCTCCGTAACGGAGGAGGCCATCCACTTGCCTCCCGCTCCGGACATAGCTGGAGAAGGTTGAGGTGAGATGTGCAGACTGGGGCGCTGGAGCAAAGGAGGAAGAAGGCGTAGGTAAAGGAGGTGGATCCTTATCCCCTTATATATGGGCGAACGAAGACTATGCGTCCCCACCGGCCTGGTAAAACTCGCTTATCTCCCAAGCGCCACAATCAATGGCGCGGTTGGGTTACCCACGTCCGTATTGATGGGAATCCCGGAATAAGGGGAACACGATCTCTGCCTCGACAAGACATGCCAAGGAAACCGCTTCGCTAAACGCGCTGAGGTGGTATAATAAAAATGATTCAAGTAAAGGTTTGGTAGTGGTGTGACGTCACGCCATGAAATACGTCAGCAGATTGAACTTGTGTAAATATTATTCTCTCTACGATGGTATGTGGAATTTATTTTACAGAGCCGGACACTATCCTGGTGTTCACAATCTTCTATGAATTATTCGGAGGAGGAACCCGCCTTGCAATGCCGAAGACAATATGCGGCCGGACTCGTCATCATTGAAGCCTGGTTCAGGGGCTATTGAGGGAGTCCTGGACTAGGGGGTGTCCGTATAGCCGGACTATCATCATCGGCCAGACTCCAAACTATGAAGATACAAGATTGAAGACTTCGTCCCGTGTCCGGATGGGACTTTCCTTGGCGTGGAAGGCAAGCTTGGCAATACGAATATGTAGATCTCCTACCATTGTAGCCGACTCTGTGTAACCCTAGCCCTCTCCGGTGTCTATATAAACCGGAGGGTTTTAGTCCGTAGAACAACAACAATCACAACAACAATCATACCATAGGCTAGCTTCTAGGGTTTAGCCTCCTTGATCTCGTGGTGGATCCACTCTTGTACTACCCATATCATCAATATTAATCAAGCAGGAGTAGGGTTTTACCTCCATCGATAGGGCCCGAACCTGGGTAAAAACATCGTGTCCCTTGTCTCCTGTTACCATCCGCCTAGACGCACAGTTCGGGACCCCCTACCCGAGATCCGCCGGTTTTGACACCGACAGCCGCCATTAGAGCCTCGCCTCGAGCTTCGGCAAATAAAAACAAAGAAAATGGAGGAGGAGAAGCGAGGCCAGATGTGAGAAGAAGAGAAGAACACCTCGGCTGTTTTATAACTCAAGCTCGGTGTACGATGGGCGAGGTCCACCAGCGTTGCTCGTCGCCCGATCGCCGGTGTTCTGAGGCGAATCCTCGAGCAGTGCCGACAGCGCACTGGCCTGCGAGGTAAGTGCACGCTGCACCGGCAGCTAGCACGCCGCGCACTACCACCGTACGGCCTAGATGCCCTAAGCGCTAGGCGTCGCCGGTGAGAAAGCGCGGGAAAGCGTGCAGGAGAGAGGAAGAAGAAAGAGCCAGAGGAAGAAGAAGAGGCTGACAGTGGACCCGGGTCCACCTATCAGCCAGAGAGAGCACTGTGGTCTCGGGTACAACTAGCATATTATTAAATTTAGAATTTATTCTAAATTTATATCCAGTGTAGAAATTCCTCGTTTTCTTCCCAAAACCGTAGATTTTTCAACGCAGTGCGAGTGCCCCACACTGTATTTTTGCACCACTTATTGCCCTCTCACTTTAGCCTTTTTTTGTTTCAATGTATATTTTTTTTATTAAAACAGCTTTTAGCAAATCTTGAGGACGAGATTTTTCTTAAGGGGGGTAGTGTTGTGACACGCCAAAATTTTAGCCTTGTTTTGCTAATAAAAACTTTGCCAGGAATTTAAAACTTTTATTTTCTGGACTCACTTTTGATTTTTGAAACATTTCCTTCCTTAGTATCAGGGAGTTTTTACCTCTAGTGAAATACTTCCCAAATTTATTGGACTCTCTTTCCTCTCAAAACTTTTTCCCCTTGGCAAGGATTTTATTTTGGTATCTTCATCAACACTGGTGTTTGGTTATTAAAAACGTTTCTTCTGTTTGTCCCCTTCTCAAATTTATTTTTTGGGATTATTTTCTTTAAGCGAAAACCCTAGGAGTTTTGGGACTTATCTTATATTGAAACCACCCATGATTTTACCATGCCTCATATGGTAAAACCTCCCAAAAAACCTCCTCCCACTTTGGGGCAATCCATATATTTTGTCCCAACAAGTCCAACTCATTTATGGATTTTATTTCATTTATTTCTTTCCCCAAAACAATTATGTCCATTATTTTGAACCTAGGTGATTTGCAAAGCAAGTACCTAAATGCCTTTGAGTTTTTACCTCAAACCAACTCCTCTGGATGGTCCTTGGTAACCACAACCTAGAACCATCAAGATCCACTCTCCTTCTTTTCAAATTTTTCAAATTTTAGTCTCTGCAAGTTTGGACCAGATTTGTCAAATTTGGTAAAATTCATATCTCCTCTTCTCCAAAAATTCCACCAAAATTCAGGCAGCCCCTAGATGCAATGAGAGGCCACCCCACCAAAGATCAGCTCAAGGAGAGCCTCCCACATACTAGAATCATTTTGTCGAACACCTGGCCAGCATTGTTTCTATGCACTTTCAGAGAAATTCAGAGTTTCAGTAGATTCAGTGTCGTTTCTTCGTCAGTGTTCAGTCACATGTCAACTGTGCACCTTGCGCGTTGCGCACGGCCCATCCTCCCTGTCTAGAGCGCCGCACGCGCACTTGGCTGGTTCCTAGCATCGGTGGCGACCAACAGGAGACACCCTGCGGCACAACGCCGTTCGGCACCGCCCAAGCCACCTGGGAGCTCCACGTGGCCGTCTTCCTTGCCAGCGCACGCATGCAGCACCGTCGCCGTGGCCTGGCACGCGCAGGGCGCGCTCCATGCCGCCGACAGGCCGCACGGCCGTTCCGCTGGGGACAGGCCGTAACCGCCCATGCCTTGCGGAGTTATGCACCGGATGAATCATTAACCCGTCTAGTCGATGCTCAAGCTCCTAAACCGACTATCCAGCCACAGCACCGCCGTAATCGCTCGCCGGACTTATCCCGTTCACGGCAACCGCCTCGGGCCGGCTATATGTAGGGCCTCCGAGCTCGCGCTCGCCCCCGCACACTTCCAGCACCTCACCAGACCCCGCCCAGCCACTGGAAGAGCCTCGCGGGGCCCTTCTCCTCAACTCCGGCTACCTCCATCCGCCTCGGGCTCCGGCAGCGTTCTCGCTGGTGAGAGCTCCTCCACCGCCCTAGATTTTCCCGTAGCCTCATGGCACCTCTAGGAGACTAACCCCCACTCCAATTTGACCCTAGCAGCTCTCTCCGACGAGGCCCACGACTACCCGAACCACCGTCCGCCGTAGCAAGGGCCGCCGTCGATGTGGTGCTCGCCGGAGACGACCACCACCACCCACCGACGCGGAAGGATGCACTGAACACGGAGGTACTCCCCGATCGCCATGCCTCGCCGTGGATCGCCGCCGGCGACCTCCGCAACTCTGGGGTGCCGACGAGCTATGTCTCCCCTGTTTGAATTTTCAAACCTGACGGGTGGGACCCGCCTGTCAGCCTCTCTTTTTGTTTTAAATGAACCGTTTTCTGAAAGCGTATTCTGGCAAATGCGCTTTCTAAACTGAATCGTTTTCTGCACTTTTCTGTTCTGCCCCCTGAGAGTTTTCTGTTTCATTACAGAAAGGTCCCTGGATTAAAACCCTTATAACTTTTAAACAGAGAAGGATTTTTGATTGATTGCTTTTCTGTTCTCTTTAAAATTTTGTCTAGTTTATTTTAAGATTTATTTCAAAAAAAATCAGACAACTTTTTGGTACTGTTTTTGAAACTATATATTGATTCAAAAATATTGTTAAATAGGATTTTGGAGAGAGGAGAAAGACTTTCAAAAGTTTTAGGATGCACCTCACCACCCCACAACTTGAAGGCAAGCATTCTGAACCCCGGCATAATATTTTTGGTGTGTTCGTTGACACGTTTATAACACCACCTCATTTCGGGGACTTGTTATTTCATGTGATATGATCGTTTGCATGGATGCATATTGGTGATTTCCTAGCTGTTGGAAATGAATAACCTTGTGATGGTAATCATCCTCATTTGCCTTGCATGCATGCCGGAAAGGAATCTCGGAAAGCCTCTGCCTTGGGTAGGCATGAGCTTGTCGCCGGTCTCCGTCGGGACGGTTATGTCCGGTATGGCATAGTAAGGTATAATGAGCGGTGATTCTGTTGGTTGAAATATTTTTGTTATACATGTCATGCAGGGAAATTATAAACCTCCTAAGTCGACCATAGATCGAGTCTTGTTCCATTAACCCCCATACTTGTCTCGTACTACCACTTGTCCCTACCGCAGGTAGGGTATGGTTCAGTAAGTCGTCAACCCCTTTCTAGCACACACCGTACAGAGAGGCCATGGTGGAAGATATCGGCTGTAGCCGGTAGGCAGGCCACCTGGTCCGGGGGCATGGGTGTTTCCGGTTGGGACTGAGACGGGAGGCCACCTATTAGAGCGCGCGATATAAATTTGATCCCATGCTAGGCGAGGTTGTAGCTATCCCACTTAGAGTTTTGCTTGACAGGTGTCGTGGGTGATTCCAGACACCGGTGAGTTAAGCTGGTGTGTGCAAGTCAGGTGTGTTTTCAACTAAAAGGCCGTAGACGGAATTTGTCCCAATGGACAAATGGAATCCGTTGCTCGTGGGTAAAGAGTACACCCTCTGCAGAGATTAAATCTATTCGAATAGCCGTGTCCATGGTTAAGGACTACAGTCTGGGATGGGTCAAGTGTCAGTCTTAGTGTCGGTCTTTGGTGGCGAAATTGTTAAACTAGAACTTGGATTGTGACTTGTGACTTGTGACGATCATGATTATTATTATTATTATGGACTAACCCATTATATCATTGAGTATCCCTGGGATGGTTCTACCTCCTGGATATTCATCGTGGTTATTTACTCTATAAGCCCTTTATGTGGTGTCGCTGAGACGCCCGACTGTGGCATTGCTTGTTATTATTTACTTTATAAGCCCTTTATCTGGTGTCGCTGAGACGCTCGACTGTGGCATTACTTGTTATTATTTACTTTATAAGCCCTTTATGTGGTGTCGCTGAGACACCCGACTGTGGCATTGCTTGTTATTATTTACTATATAAGCCCTTTATGTGGTGTCGCTGAGATGCCCGACTGTGGCATTGCTTGTTATTATTTACTTTATAAGCCCTTTATGTGGTGTCGCTGAGACGCCCGACTGTGGCTGAGGGAGTCCTGGACTAGGGGGTGTCCGGACAGCCGGACTATCATTGTCCGTCGGACTCCAAGACTACTGTCGGTGTCAAAACCGGCGGATCTCGGGTAGGGGGTCCCGAACTGTGCATCTAGGCGGATGGTAACAGGAGACGAGGGACACGATGTTTTACCCATGTTCGGGCCCTCTCGATGGAGGTAAAACCCTACGTCCTGCTTGATTAATATTGATGATATGGGTAGTACAAGAGTGGATCTACCACGAGATCAAGGAGGCTAAACCCTAAAGCTAGCCTATGGTATGATTGTTGTAATGTATGTTGTGTCCTACGGACTAAAGCCCTCCGGTTTATATAGACACCGGAGACGGATAGGGTTACACAGAGTCGGTTACAATGGTAGGAGATCTACATATCCGTAACGCCAAGCTTGCCTTCCATGCCAAGGAAAGTCCCATCCGGACACGGGACAGAGTCTTCAATCTTGTATCTTTGTAGTCTTGGAATCCGGCGGACGATGACAGTCTGGCTGTCCGGACACCCCCTAGTCCAGGACTCCCGCCCCTGAACCAGGCTTCAATGACGATAAGTCCGGCCCACATAATGTTCGACATTGCAAGGCGGGTTCCTCCCTTGAGTAAACCAGAGAAGATCATGAACACCAGGATAGTGTCCGGCTCTGCAAATTAAATTCCACATTCCACCGTAGAGAGAATAAAATGTACACAAGTCCAATCTGCTGACGTATTATGCGGCATGACATCACACCGCTTCCAAGCCTTTATTTAAATCGTTTTTTTATTATACCACCTCAGCACGTTTAGCGAGGCAGTTTCCTTGGCACGTCCTGTCGAAGCAGAGATAGTGTTCCCCTTATTCCGGGATTCTCATCAATACGTGCGTGGGTAACCCAACCGCGCCCGTCGCCACGCCTCCTCTATCGAAGGTGAATCCCGAACGGTCACGGAGACGACCCTTTATAAGAGGACCAAGGCTTGTTTCTTTTCTTCAATCTTGCATCGAATCTCCTCCTTGCTCCCAGTTCCAACACCCAGAGCCCCAGATTCGAGCGCTTCGGATTCTCAACCATGTCCGGCTCCGACCTCCAGGGTCGGTGGATGCCCTCCTCCGTCACGGAGGAGGACATGTTAAAGTTGCGTGAGGCCAAGTACCTGTCCTACGAGATTTCACACAGGTTGCCTGCCCAAGGGCAGGCCGTGCCCACTCCCGAGCCCGGTGAGTACGTCATCTTCGTATCCCACCTCCGTCGGGGTTTAGGCTTCCCGTCGGACCCCATCGTGAGAGGGCTCATGTTCTACTACGGGCTGCATTTTCACGACTTGGCCCTGGAGTCCATCCTCCATATCTCCGCATTCATTATTGTTTGCGAAGCCTTCCTCTGCGTCACTCCCCACTTCAGCCTGTGGCTGAAGACCTTTAATGTGGAGCCGAAGATGATCGGGGGGAGTCAAGCAGAGTGCGGCGGGGCGGCCATAAGTAGAAGGGCCGATGCCCCGTGGCCCGAGGATTCCTTCCAAGAGGAGCTCGGACTGTGGCAGCAGGAGTGGTTCTATATCACCGCTCCGAAGGGCAGCAAGCAAAAGCCGCCGCCTTCGTTCCTCCCGGGACCTCCACGCCGACTGATGTCGTGGGTCAACCAAGGGCTCAATTGGGGGCCGTCCGAAGATGTGCCCTCATTACAGGCGAGGGAGATCAATTTGGTCGTGGTGATGCAGGTTATGCTAGTCAGGCGTCTTCTGCCCTGCAAACGCCGTCCTCTCCGTTTATGGGAGTTCAATCTGGAGGGACCTCAAATTCTCCAACACTTCATGGGTGCGACACCCGTGGAGATGTACAAGTTGTTCTTCGGACCGCAGGTAGCGTGTCCGGAATTGACCGAGGACGCAGGCCTAAGCTGCAATCGCCCGGATATTCAGGTAAATAGCTCAGAGTCCGGACGTTCTGTTTATCTGCTTTTCTAGAGTTCGCCTCCTGACCCATTACTCTTCATCAGTTGTGGGTAGCGCGATCGAAGCTGATAAGGTGTCCGGCTCCCCTCCTAGAGACCGCACTGGAGCCCGTGCTGGTCAGAATGTTGGAGGTCGCGCCCGTAGAAGGGAGCGATGGGGAAAATAGAGGAGCTATTATTTCGCCCAAAGGGGCGTCTGAAGAGGAGGGGGTCAAAAACCCCTCCTTCCAGGGGGAAAAGAGGACCGCCTCCGAAGATCCGGAGGCCAAAGCCCCTAAACGGGGGAAGAGATCTTCACTGGGGGTCCGGCGTCCGGGGAGAACCCGGACGTACAATCGTCTTTAAAGGATGAGCCCTCCAGCGAGCCGTGAGTAGGAAAATGGGAGTTCATTAATAAGAAAATACCTCCATTTGTGCCTCTGTGGATAACCGAAGTTTTGCTTTACAGTTCGGATCTGCGGACTTCTTAGATGAGTTCGTCTTCGGGGGATCTTCGTCTGGAGATGATGGAGAGTGAAACGCCTCCGACTACTGCGTCGCCGGATAGAGCAGACGAGCCTGAAGTATCGTCACGGAGGGTGTCTCCGAGTTCGGAGGGGCCGGAGAGTTCGGCGCCCACTAGTATCCAGCCAGGAGAGCTGAAGAATCTGCTTGAGAGGGCGTCCATCTCAGAAGATCACCGCGCTTTGATGCGTATGGTGATTGGAAGGATTTCGTCCGCCGAGAGCGGATTGCATAATGCCGCCAGGAGCTTGCTGGCGGGATTTGAGGTACGTAAGAATGACGCACCTTTTTTGACAGTTTTGCACATAAAAGTGTGCCCTGTATAGATAGTAGCCCCTGAGACTCGGTAGGTTTTCGAAAGCAACAGCGTGCCGAGGATCAAAATCTCAAGTTATGAATGTCGCCATTCCTATGCAGGTGGCGGATAGTCCGAGGGCTAGCCGGACTAGTGGAGTTGCCGAGTTAATGCGGCAACTTGATGTGGCGGATGCGGACATCGCACTTGTCAACCGGCGACTTGACGAGTCGCAGGGTAAATGAATTCTCCACAGTCGCTTATTTAAGGGGGTCAAAGCCCACCTCTGATAATGTATATGCTGTGATACAGACGATGCTACTGCTGTGGAGAGCCTTCGGGCCGAACTTGCTCAAGCTAAGGAGCAAGCCCGTAGGAGTGATGCGGCTGCCTCGAGGGCGGCCGAAGAGTTGAAAGCCGAAAAGGCTGCACACTGCCTAAGCAGGGAAAAGGTGGCCAAATTGGCTGTGAAATTAAAAGATGCTGCCGACCGCAATGAGGCTCTTGAAAAGGAGTGCTTATCGGAGCGGGAAGACCTGGGGAAGGCCACCGCCGAGGCCAAGGATGCCCGTTCTGCAATGCGGGCTATGAAGGAGGAGCTACGCCAGGCCGGAGATATTGTGGCTGGCAAGCCTTTTCTGTTGCGTCGCCGGTTCACGGATCAAAATTATGCTCAACTTGGCCAGCTGTGGGGTCCGGAGGATCCATATATGGAGTTAGCGGCAAGTGCGGCTGATGCCGTTGAGCACTTCCGGAGCCAGAAGGATCACAAGACGGAAGAGCTATTTTGGTCTCAATTCCATAGTCCGGATCGTTCACTTCCGTTGACCGATCGGTTGGTCGAATGGGCCGAGCTAAATAGGTTGTCCGGACTTGCCATGACTGACATCGTGGCTCATGTCTGGCCAGAGAGGCCCAAGGCGACGAGCTATTTCGGCTTGTTGCAGCAATTTCTTGGAGCGGTGCCGCATATCAAGGAGATGAAGCGGTCGACCTACATCGAAGGCGCGGGGATGGCTCTTGCCTGTGTGAAGACACATTGGACAGAGATGGATGCCGCCGCTATTGCCGCCCAGGGTTCGAACGAAAGCCGGTTACCTGCCGAGCACTATTTTGGGGAAGTTATGCGTGGCGCTCGTGTAATAGAGTCGCAGTGCTCAAAAAATGTCACGTTCAAATGAACATTTTAGCTTGTAAAACGATGATTATGCTATAACTGCTTTTTATACTTGCGCGTCCCAAGTAGTAAAATATCTCCTATGCGGCCGTTTATGTATACATTTGTATAACCTGAAAGACTGCAGTCTTCGGCTTCAGCCCCCATGCACAAGGTGCGGGGGTGTTCGCAAAAATAGCGCGTTTTCACACTTAATCCGACGTCTCGGTCCTGTTAAGGAGGTGGTAGCATTGCAAACGAGGCAATCCGGACTATAATGCTTTATCACTTTCACTTAGCCAGTGGAGTTCGAGGGTGGGGCTACGATATAGCCCCTTGGGGCACCGCGCTTCTCCGACTTCGGGGTGCGTGTGTGCCTGACCAGGAAACGGTCCTTCGTCAAAGCGGGGAATTCTAAACATTCCGGTAGTCGATCGAGTGGTTGACCAGTCTCTCGTTATATCATGACAGTCAGTTTTCGGCTTTCTCTACTGAGGTGCTCGCCCAGCCGAACTGGGGCACAATCGCAGTAGTTCTCCTGGTACCGCATTAGCTGATGATACGCAATGTAAGGCAGCAAAACACAGGAGCCGGGCAAACCCAACATTTGACCAAAGACATGATTCGGTGCTGATGCATATAATGCCTAACTCGAGACGCCGAACACTCCCTAAGGTGTTCGGTCTTTATAATAATGGGCAGAACAATGCCCTAAGCCCCTAGTGTCCAGGTACGGGCGTGGTCCTCTGACGCGGCCGATGCCAAAACGTCAGGCTCTACTTTGGTTATAAGAAGAAACCAAGGGAGAATAACAACAAGAGACAGTAAAAAAGGTTTACACAGGGTCTTAATCTGAAAAGAATCCTCGCGACGGGTCCCTACTACATGTCTGCGCCTGTGTCTCCGTTGTTCTGTTATCCTGGACGGGTGTGCACGTTGTTCATCTGTAAAAAGAGAGGAACTTAGTTTGAAAAGAATTCGTGCGAAAAAAGTATATGTGAAAGAAGAAATATAAATAAGTAAAGCAGGGTCTATATGAACTCGCTGTTGTTTGTGCGCGCAGCCCCTTGTTAAGGGATGTGCGGCTAGGGAGCCCCTAGCCTACTTATGCCGGACTCGTCTATCCGTGCCCGGGGTCTTTAAGTGACCCTCACACTGAAATGATGCCACGTGGACCGGGCATCTTGAGTGTAAGAAACGCGTAATGTGGTATGGCGTTGAAATGGACAAAAGCCTCTCGTCCCAAGAGTGCTTGATATCCACTTTTAAATGGGACGATATGAAAGATTAGTTTTTCGCGTCGAAAGTTGTTTGGTGATCCAAACACAACTTCTAGTAATAGGGAGCCTGTGCACTTGGCGTAAGGGCCTGGCATCACTCCTTTAAAGGAAGTGCGGCTGTGTCGAATTTTAGTAAGGTCTATCCCCAACTTGCGGATTGTGTTTGGATATAGCAGGTTTAAGTCACTGCCTCCATCCATCAGGACTTGTGTAAATTTCAGTCCGTCGATTATAGGATCCAATAACAGGGCAGTCCATCCTGCATTTCGAACGCTTCTGGAATAATCCAGGTGGTCGAAAGTGATTGGTTTTGATGTCCAATCTCTATGTTCCGCTGGGTTGGTCCGTGCGAGACCCATTATAATGGATGCCGCACTGTTTTTCTGTATTATCACATGAAGTGAATTTACTGCTTTGACCTCTTGTGGGAAAGTCTTTTGTTTTCTGGTGCTCTGCTGGTGGGGTTTATCGTCTTCGCTTGACACGTCGAGCCCCTTGTGTTCGGCGTTTAGTCGGCCGGACTGTTTGAAAACCCAACAATCTCGATGGGTGTGGTTTGCAGGCCTTCCGGGGGTACTGTGGATTTGACATACCCGACCCAAAATCTTGTTTAAGTTGGATAGCTCGTCGCTGTCATCCTTAAGAGGCGGTGTTTTGTTGTTTGGCCGTGAGCTTTTGAATCCGGCGTTGACTGCCGTGCTCTTTGGCTTTTCTCTTTATTCCGGCACTGCTCTTTTCTGTGCCGTGATTTTCCGTTTCCATCTCTTATCTCGGATGTACTTGGGTCGCTGGTGCTGCATCTTGCTAGCCAGCTATCCTCTCCCGCACAGAAGCGGGTCATGAGGCTTGTTAGCGCGGACATTGTCCTCGGTTTCTCTTGGCCGAGGTGTCTGGCGAGCCACTCGTCTCGGACGTTGTGTTTAAAAGCTGCTAAGGCTTTAGCGTCCGGACAGTCGACTATTTGGTTCTTTTTGGTGAGGAACCTGTTCCAGAATTTGCGCGCTGACTCTCCGGGCTGTTGAGTTATATGACTTAGAACATCTGCATCCGGAGGGCGGACATAAGTCCCTTGAAAATTTGATCTAAACGCGTCCTCGAGCTCTTCCCAACTTCCAACAGTGTTTTCTGGGAGGCTTTTAAGCCAATGACGGGCTGGCCCTTTGAGCTTGAGGGTTAGGTATTTTATGGCGTGGAGATCATCTCCTCTGGCCATGTGTATGTGTAGTATATAATCTTCTATCCAGACTCCAGGGTCTGTTGTTCCATCGTAGGCCTCTATTTTTACGGGTTTAAATCCTGCTGGGAATTCATGGTCCAGCACCCCATTGGTGAAACATAGTGGGTGTGTGGCGCCCCTGTATTTGGGTGTGCCACTATCTTCGGACACTTGACGTGTTGCATTGCTTCCAGGGGCCTTCTTCTTTGGCCCGTAAATGGACCTTGCTGGGCCATCTATCTTTCCAGGTTCATTAGTCGGTTTATGTGCGGCGCCGCTTTCAGAATTTGGCCTATCATCTGGCCGTCTATCCAACCAGGCAGCCTCTTTATTTTTTGACTGTGAGGGCTCTATGGCCTCCTCGTCAAATTCCGGCAGCAGCCTGCGCTTCGGGTAGCTCTTTGATTGGTGGCTATTGCCGTATTTATCCGCTGTTTTGAGCACTTTGCTCCACCTCATTCTGAGTGTGTCTTCCGCTGTTTTGAGCTTCCGTTTTTCCTTCTTCAAGCTTCTTGCGGTGTTGACGAGTCTTTTCCGAAGGTTTTTACTCTCCGGCGGCGTGTCTGGTGTGAGATCGTCCAGACTATTTTTTCCGCCAGGCCCGGACTGATTGTCTGACTCGTCTTGTTCGGACGATTGCTTGCCGTCGTCCAATGGTTTGCCCTGCTGTATTGCTGGGTCATTAAGAGCGCTGTCGTTGTCGAGGCGGGACTTAGGGCGGCGTCTGCGTTGCCGTTTTCGTTGTTTGTCCGCAGGATTATCTTCTGCCGCGCCCCGTTGGTCCTCGTTGTCGCTTCCTTTTGGGGTATCCACCATGTATACGTCGTATGACGAGGTGGTCCTTACGCGCTTTACAGGCGCTGGTTCTTGTTCATCTCCGGCATTGTCGTCCATGTCGTCGATGTCTTCGGAGTCGTATTCTGGCATGTCGGTTAGATCGTCGAAAGTGGCTACAAAGTGGGTGGTGGGTGGGCTCTGAATTTCTTCGCCGTCCGTATCCCAACCATCCTGGCCATAGTCCGGCCAGGACTCTCCCGATAACGAGAGATTCTTTAGCAAATTTAGGGTGTCGCCAAAGGGCAAGTATTGGAAGATGTCTGCGGCGGTGAATTCCATAACCGGCGCCCAATCCGATTCGATTGCTAGGGGCGTGGGAGGTCCGGAGTCCGGCAAGGGGTCCGGCACCTCGGAATCACGAGTTTCGCGAGGGACAAGATTAGTGTTCGGCTCCATCGCCGTGGAAGTTGAAGCCCCCGAGGTGGTGTCCATCCACCGATCCTCGATCTGGGCGATCGGCTCCGGACTAAGGGCCGAAGCGGATTCGTGTGCGGCCACCAAGGCACTGTTTGGCGGCAGAGCTAGATCATACCCATCGCAACAGTGCGGCGCGCTCGGCTTTGGCTTGAGCCCATCGAAGATCAAGTCCCCGTGGGCGTCGGCTGTGAAGTTTAGGCTTCCAAACCTAACCTGATGGCCAGGGGCGTGGCTTTCGATCTGCTCCAGATGGCCAAGTGAATTAGCCCGCAGTGCGAAGCCGCCGAATATGAAGATCTGTCCGGGGAGAAAAGTCTCACCCTAGACAGCGTTGAGGGTTGAAGATGCCATCAAGCCTATCTGCGACGACAGAGAGGAACTCTCAATGAAAGCACCAATGTCGGTGGCAAAACCGGTGGATCTCGGGTAGGGGGAACCGAACTGTGCGTCTAGGCGGATGGTAATAGGAGACGAGGGACACGATGTTTTACCCAGGTTCGGGCCCTCTCGATGGATGTAAAACCCTACGTCCTGCTTGATTAATATTGATGATATGGGTAGTACAAGAGTGGATCTACCACGAGATCATGGAGGCTAAACCCTAAAGCTAGCCTATGGTATGATTGTTGTAACGTATGTTGTGTCCTACGGACTAAAGCCCTCCGGTTTATATAGACACCGGAGACGGCTAGGGTTACAGAGAGTCGGTTACAATGGTAGGAGATCTACATATCCGTATCACCAAGCTTGCCTTCCACGCCAAGGAAAGTCCCATCCAGACACGGGACAGAGTCTTCAATCTTGTATCTTCGTAGTCTTGGAGTCCGGCAGACGATGACAATCCGGCTGTCCGGACACCCCCTAGTCCAGGACTCCCTCAACTACGAAGATACAAGATTGAAGACTCCGTCCCGTGTCCGGATGGGACTTTCCTTGGCGTGGAAGGCAAGCTTGGCGATACGGATATGTAGATCTCCTACCATTATAACCAACTCTGTGTAACCCTGTCCCTCTCCGGTGTCTATATAAACCGGGGGGCTTTAGTCCGTAGGACATAACCTCCATTACAACAATCATACCATAGGCTAGCTTCTAGGGTTTAGCCTCCTTGATCTCGTGGTAGATCCACTCTTGTAATACACATCATCAATATTAATCGAGCAGGACGTAGGGTTTTACCTCCATCAAGAGGGCCCGAACCTGGGTAAAACATCGTGTCCCTTGTCTCCTGTAACCATCCGCCTAGACGCACAGTTCGGGACCCCCTACCCGAGATCCGCCGGTTTTGACACCGACATTGGTGCTTTCATTGAGAGTTCCTCTGTGCCGTCGCCGATAGGAAGGATGCCTCCACCCGTCTTCAAGGATGGTATTTTCGCCAAAGGGGCCTTGGCCGCTGGCCAAACTATCCTGTTAGGTGGTTTTCTTATGACCGCCTGTCCGGCCACTGCTTCGACAATGACTTCTCAAGTGGTCAAAAGCAATCTTCACGTCAGCTCGGAACTTGCCGAGCAGCTGGATCCAGTAGAGCTCTCGTCTGTCAACGAGCTCTTGGATCGCATCGCCGCCCTGGGAATCGCCACGGACTACAATCAGATTGGGCTTAAAACCGATCTGAGAGAGATTAACTCTCCCCCAGGTCACCCACCACGTCGCAGTGGTAGAGGAACAATGCGGCGACTCTTCTCCTGTATTGAAAACTAGTCATGTCCGGGCTCCCGAACCCTCCATGCCGGATTTCCGCGGAGGGACGGACTCCGATCAAGCATTGAACTTAAAGTCAGGCATTGGACCGGACTTGTTGGACAACGTCCAGCAATCCAAGCTTCCAAATTCGGAAACTTCACGGCCTTCAAGCCTTGAGATGGGTAGGGTTCCGGACTTTATTCCACCCACCCGCCCAGACATATGCGATCTATATCTAATACGGCAAGAACCCGCTGAAACAGTACATCATTATTGGGCCATATTCCTCCTGGTTATGGATAGGATAAAGGACTGCCGAGAGGAAAACGCAATCTCAATCTTTTGCAAGAATTGCACGGACAAGGGAATATTGAACGCCATCAGCAGTCATGAAATTACACGCTTCACCGATCTGGCGTCCATAGTACGAAAGTACTGTGCGATGGAGAGTTTCCGGAAAACCGAAAACCAGTTTTGGGACAATCCGGCCCCAAATACAACCCTAGTCCGCAACAAAAGGGTGCATCACACTCAGGCCCCAGATACAAAAACCAAAAAGAAAAAACCCCATAGAGGGCACGGAACCGTACTGGAGGGATGGCTCAGCGGACCATGTAAACTTCACAGTACAGAGGGCGCCGTCCCAACACATAGCCTTCGAGCATGTTGGATATTACGGCAGGTGGCCAAAAGTGGCGAGGAGCTTCTAGCCCCGGAAAACCACTCCAACAATACCGGAACGGTATCAACAGTCTTCGAGACCTTCTCATCAAATAATATGCGGAAACGAACAATCCGCGGCCTCGCCGAAGTCTACCAAGTAGCAACAACAAATCCATGGAGCGACACAGCCATCACCTTCAACGCCAGCGACGAACCTAAATTCCGAACAGCCCGAGCACCAGCCGCACTGGTGCTTAGTCCTATAGTGGACTGCTTTCGGCTTACAATGGTCCTCATGGATGGCGGCAGCGGACTAAACCTCATTTACGAGGAAACTCTTCAAAAATGGAAATAGACTGGAGCCGCATTGAGCGAAGCAACACAACCTTCAGAGGAATAATCCCTAGCCGGGAAGCACGCTGCACCAAAAAAATCACACTCGATGTGGTGTTCGGCTCGCTTGACAATTACAGATCCGAAGAAGTCACGTTCCAAGTGGCCCCGTTCAACAGCGGATATCACGCTATATTAGGACGAGAGGCATTCACAATTTTTCAAGCCGTACCCCATTACGGGTACATGAAGCTCAAAATGCCTGGGCCCGGCGGAATAATCACTCTCGTTAGTGATCCGGACATAGCACTCCGCACCGAAAACAAGACAGCCGCACTAGCCCTGGAGGCACTATCCGAAACCCTAGCGGCAGAAGAACTCACCGCGCTGCGCTCTACGGTGAATAGCGATGATGTGATACTCGATAAGAGATCCAAGTCCACCTCCTTCAAACCAGCAGATGAAATAGTCAAATTCCAGGTCCATCCAACGGACCCAACAAAGACAGCCTCCATCGGGGCACAATTGAACCCTGATGTAGACGCCGCACTGCGAGAACCCTGATGTTCGCCTGGCACCCCACGGATATGCCCGGAATCCCACGCAGATTGGCAGAACACAGCCTAAACATCCTAAAAGGATTCAAGCCAGTCAAACAGGCTCTTCGATGATTTTCCGAACCCAAAAGACAAGCAATGGGAGAAGAGCTAGCCAAACTATTGGAAGCCGGATTCATCAGCGATATCAAACATCCGGATTGGCTAGCAAACCTGGTAATGGTACCAAAGAAGGACAAATCCTGGCGCCTATGCGTCGATTTTAAAGACCTCAACAAGGCCTACCCAAAGGATCCCTTCCCCCTCCCCCGCATCGACCAGATAATCGATGCTACTGTAGGGCACGATTCATTGTGCTTCCTTGACGCATACTCCGGCTATCATCAAATCAAGATGGCGGAAGCGGACCAAGACGCAACGGCATTCATCACTCCATATGGACCATTCTGCTTCAACACGATGCCCTTCGGACTTAAAAACACTGGCACAACATATCAGCGCATGATTCAAACATGTCTGGCCACCCAGATCGGCAAAACTGTAGAGGCATACGTAGACGACGTAGTCGTCAAAACCAAACACGTCGAAACTCTAGTAGACGAGTTGAGGCTCACATTCGACAACCTCGGAGCATATGACATCAAGCTGAATCCGAAGAAATGCGTTTTCGGCGTACCAGCCGGAAAGCTCTTGGGCTTCATTGTATGCGGTAGAGGAATTGAAGCAAACCCAGCCAAGATCCGAGCTCTGTCACAGCTAGATATCCCAAAAAGACCTCAAGCAAATACAAAAATTGATCGGATGTGTGGCGGCTCTAAGCCGCTTTATCTCCCGTCTAGGAGAAAAGGCATTGCTCCTCTATCGCCTCCTTAGGCGCACCAAACACTTCGAGTGGACGGATGCTGCCACTGCCGGACTCGAAGAAATAAAGGCCATACTGGCAACAAATCCGGTCCTGGCTGCGCCCAACCTGGGCGAACCAATGTTGTTATACATCGCGGCAACACATCAAGTTGTAAGCGCGGTACTCGTCGTCGAACGAGAGACAGAAGGGCATAAATTCCCTCTTCAAAAACCAGTGTACTACGTCTCCACTGTGTTAACCCCCTGCAAGTCCCGTTACCCGCACTATCAAAAGATAGCGTATGCGGTATTCATGGCATCCCGGAAGCTTCGACACTACTTTCAAGAGTGTTCGATAACGGTGGCCTCCGAAGTACCACTCAACGACATTAGAAACAACCGCGACGCGACGGGCAGGATTGCAAAATGGGCCATTGAGCTCTTACCATTTGATATAACTTACAAACCTCGGCGAGCTATAAAGTCACAAGTCTTGGCTGACTTTGTCGCTGAATGGACCGAAGCCGAACTCCCTAAAGAGTACGGTGTTGGGGAACGTTGCAGAAAATTAAAATTTTTCCTACAGTTTCACCAAGATCCATCTATGAGTTCATCTAAGGAACGAGTCAAGGGAGTGAGTTTGCATCTACATACCACTTGTAGATCGCGTGCGGAAGCTTGCAAGGGGATGGTGATGATGGAGTCGCACTCGACGTGATTCAGATCACCGATGTCCAAGTGCTGAACGGACAGCACCTCCGCGTTCAACACACGTACGGGATGGGAGACGTCTCCTACTTCTTGATCCAGCAAGGGGGAAGGAGAGGTTGATGATGATCCAACAGCACGACAGCGTGGTGGTGGATGCAGCAGAACTCCAGCAGGGCTTCGCCAAGCGACTACGGGAGGAGGACGAGGTGTAGCAGGGGGAGGGAGACGCCAAGCACAAGGGTGCGGCTGCCCTCCTCCCTACCCTCCTTTATATAGGCCCCCAGGGGGGCACCGGCCCTGGGAGATTGGATCTCCCAAGGGGGCGGCGGCCAAGGGGGGAGGAGTGCCCCCCAAGGCATGTGGTGCGCCCCCCCCCCCCCCCACCCTAGGGTTTCAACCCTAGGCGCAGGGGGTGGGCCTAGGGGGGCGCACCAGCCCACTATGGGCTGGCTCCCCTCCCACGTCAGCCCATGGGGCCCTCCGGGATGGGTGGCCCCACCCGGTGGACCCCCTGGACCCTTCCGGTGGTCCCCGTACATTACCGGGTGACCCCGAAACTTTCCCAATGGCCGAAATACCACTTCCTATATATTATTCTTTACCTCCGGACCATTCCGAAACTCCTCGTGACGTCCGGGATCTCATCCGGGACTCCGAACAACATTCGATATGCTGCATACTCATATTCATACAACCCTAGCATCACCGAACCTTAAGTGTGTAGACCCTACGGGTTCGGGAGACACGCAGACATGACCGAGACGACTCTTGGGCAATAACCAATAGCGGGATCGGGATACCCATGTTGGCTCCCACATGCTCCTCGATGATTTCATCGGTTGAACCACGATGTCGAGGATTCAATCAAACCCAGTATACAATTCCCTTTGTCAATCGGTACGTTACTTGCCCAAGACTCGATCGTCGGTATCCCAATACCTTGTTGAGTCTCGTTACCGGCAAGTCACTTTACTCGTACCATAATGCATGATCCCGTGGCCAACACCTTGGTCACCTTGAGCTCATTATGATGATGCATTACCGAGTGGGCCCAGAGATACCTCTCCATCATACGGAGTGACAAATCCCAGTCTCGATCCGTGTCAACCCAATAGACACTTTCAGAGATACCTGTAGTGCACCTTTATAGTCACCCAGTTACGTTGTGGCGTTTGATACACCCAAGGCACTCCTACGGTATCCAGGAGTTACACGATCTCACGGTCGAAGGAAGAGATACTTGACATTGGCAAAGCTCTAGCAAACGAACTACACGATCTTTGTGCTATGCTTAGGATTGGGTCTTGTCCATCACATCATTCTCCTAATGATGTGATCCCGTTATCAATGACATCCAATGTCCATAGCCAGGAAAACATGACTATCTGTTGATCACAACGAGCTAGTCAACTAGAGGCTCACTAGGGACATATTGTGGTCTATGTATTCACACGTGTATTACGATTTCCGAATAATACAGTTATAGCATGAATAAAAGACAATTATCATGAACAATGAAATATAATAATACTTTTTATTATTGCCTCTAGGGCATATTTCCAACAGTCTCCCACTTGCACTAGAGTCACCAATCTAGTTACATTGTGATGAATCGAACACCCATAGAGTTCTGGTGTTGATCATGTTTTGCTCGCGAGAGAGGTTTAGTCAACGGATCTGCGACATTCAGATCCGTATGTACTTTGGAAATTTCTATGTCTCCATCTTGAACATTTTCACGGATGGAGTTGAAACGACGCTTGATGTGCCTGGTCTTCTTGTGAAACCTGGGCTCCTTGGCAAGGGCAGTAGCTGCAGTGTTGTCACAGAAGAGTTTGATTGGCCCCGACGCATTGGGTATGACTCCTAGGTCGGTGATGAACTCCTTCACCCAAATCGCTTCATGCGCTGCCTCCGAGGCTGCCATGTACTCCGCTTCACACGTAGATCCCGCCACGACTCTCTGCTTGTAGCTGCACTAGCTTACTACTCCACCATTCAACATATACACGTATCCGGTTTGTGACTTAGAGTCATCCAGATCTGAGTCGAAGCTAGCGTCGACGTAACCCTTTACGACGAGCTCTTCGTCTCCTCCATAAACGAGAAACATGTCCTTTGTCCTTTTCAGGTACATCAGGATATTCTTGACCACTGTCCAGTGTTCCTTGCCGGGATTACTATGGTATCTTGCTACCAAACTTACGGCAAGGTTTACATCAGGTCTGGTACACAGCATGGCATACATAATAGATCCTATGGCTGAAGCATAGGGGATGACACTCATCTCTTCTTTATCTTTTGCCGTGGTCGGTGACTGAGCCGAGCTCAATCTCACACCTTGTAACATAGGCAAGAACCCTTTCTTGGACTGATCCATTTTGAACCTTTTCAAAATCTTATCAAGGTATGTGCTTTGTGAAAGACCTATTAGGCGTCTCGATCTATCTCTATAGATCTTGATGCCTAATATATAAGCAACTTCTCCAAGGTCCTTCATTGAAAAACACTTATTCAAGTAGGCCTTAATGTTGTCCAGAAGTTTTATGTCATTTCCCATCAAGAGTATGTCATCTACATATAATATGAGAAATGCTACAGAGCTCCCACTCACTTTCTTGTAAACGCAGGCTTCTCCATAAGTCTGCATAAACCCAAACGCTTTGATCATCTCATCAAAGCGAATGTTCCAACTCCGAGATGCTTGCACCAGCCCATAAATGGATCGCTGGAGCTTGCATACTTTGTTAGCATTCTTAGGATCGACAAAACCTTCCGGCTGCATCATATACAGCTCTTCCTTAAGATGTCCGTTAAGGAATGCCGTTTTGACGTCCATCTGCCATATCTCATTATCATAGTATGCGGCAATTGCTAACATGATTCGGATGGACTTGAGCTTCGCTACGGGAGAGAATGTCTCGTCGTAGTCAATCCCTTGAACTTGTCGATAACCCTTAGCGACAAGTCGAGCCTTATAAATGGTAACATTACCATCCGCGTCCGTCTTTTTCTTAAAAATCCATTTGTTTTCTATCGCTCGCTGATCATCGGGCAAGTCTGTCAAAGTCCATACTTTGTTTTCATACATGGATTCTATCTCGGATTTCATGGCTTCAAGCCATTTGTTGGAATCTGGGCCCGCCATCGCTTCTTCATAGTTCGAAGGTTCACCGTTGTCTAACAACATGATTTCCAGGACAGGGTTGCCGTACCACTCTGGTGCGGAACATGTCGTTGTGGACCTACGAAGTTCAGTAGCAACTTGATCCGAAGTACCTTGATCATCATCATTGTTTTCCTCTTCAGTTGGTGTGGGCATCATAGGAACATTTTCCTGAGCTGCACCACTTTCCCGTTCGAGAGGTAGTACTTCATTGAGTTCTACTTTCCTCCCACTTACTTCTTTTGAGAGAAACTCTTTTTCCAGAAAGCATCCGTTCTTGGCAACAAAGATCTTGCCCTCGGATCTTAAGTAGAAGGTATACCCAACAGTTTCCTTAGGGTATCCTATGAAGACGCATTTTTCCGACTTGGGTTCGAGCTTTTCAGGTTGAAGTTTCTTGACATAAGCATCGCATCCCCAAACTTTTAGAAACGACAGCTTAGGTTTCTTCCCAAACCATAATCCATACGGTGTCGTCTCAACGGATTTAGAAGGTGCCCTATTTAAAGTGAATGTAGCTGTCTCTAGAGCGTATCCCCAAAATGATAGCGGTAAATCGGTAAGAGACATCATAGACCGCACCATATCCAATAGAGTGCAATTACGACGTTCGGACACACCGTTACGCTGAGGTGTTCCAGGCGGCGTGAGTTGTGAAACGATTCCACATTTCCTTAAGTGTGTACCAAATTCGTGACTTAAGTATTCTCCTCCATGATCTGATCGTAGGAACTTTATCTTTCGGTCACGTTGATTCTCTACCTCACTCTGAAATTCCTTGAACTTTTCAAAGGTCTCAGACTTGTGTTTCATTAAGTAGACATACCCATATCTACTTAAGTCATCACCGAGAGTGAGAACGTAACGATATCCTCCGTGAGCCTCAACGCTCATTGGACCGCACACATCGGTATGTATGATTTCCAACAAGTCGGTTGCTCGCTCCATTGTTCCGGAGAACGGAGTCTTGGTCATTTTGCCCATGAGGCATGGTTCACATGTGTCAAACGATTCATAATCAAGAGACTCTAAAAGTCCATCAGCATGGATCTTCTTCATGTGCTTGACACCAATGTGACCAAGGCGGCAGTGCCACAAGTATGTGGGACTATCGTTATCAACTTTACATCTTTTGGCATCCATACTATGAACATGTGTAATATTATGCTCGAGATTCATTAAGAATAAACCATTGAACATCGGAGCAAGACCATAAAACATATCTCTCATATAAATCGAACAACCATTATTCTCAGACTTAAATGAGTAGCCATCTCATATTAAACGAGATCCAGATACAATGTTCATGCTCAAACTTGGCACTAAATAACAATTATTAAGGTTCAAAACTAATCCCGTAGGTAAATGTAGAGGCAGCGTGCCGACGGCGATCACATCGACACTGGAACCATTCCCGACGCGCATCGTCACCTCGTCCTTCGCCAGTCTCCGTTTATTCCGCAGCTCCTGCTATGAGTTACAAATATGAGCAACGGCACCGGTATCAAATACCCAGGAGTTACTACGAGTACTGGTAAGGTACACATCAATTACATGTATATCAAATATACCTTTGGTGTTGCCGGCCTTCTTATCCGCTAAGTATTTGGGGCAGTTCCGCTTCCAATGACCCTTCCCCTTGCAATAAAAGCACTCAGTCTCGGGCTTGGGTCCATTCTTTGACTTCTTCCCGGTAACTGGCTTACCGGGCGCGGCAACATCCTTGCCGTCCTTCTTGAAGTTCTTCTTGCCCTTGCCCTTCTTGAACTTAGTGGTCTTATTGACCATCAACACTTGATGTTCTTTCTTGATTTCAGCCTCTGCTGACTTCAGCATCGAGAACACTTCAGGAATGGTCTTCACCATCCCCTACATGTTGTAGTTCATCACAAACCTCTTGTAGCTTGGTGGGAGTGACTGGAGGATTCTATCAATGACCGCCTCATCTGGGAGGTTAATGTTCAGCTGGGTCATACGGTTGTGCAACCCAGACATCTTGAGGATGTGCTCACTGACAGAACTGTTTTCCTCCATCTTACCACTGTAGAACTTGTCGGAGACATCATATCTCTCGACCCGGGCATGAGCTTGAAAAACTAGTTTCAGCTCTTCGAACATCTCATATGCTCCGTGATGCTCAAAACGCTTTTGGAGCCCCGGTTCTAAGCTGTAAAGCATGCCGCACTGAACGAGGGAGTAATCATCAGCACGAGTTTGCCAAGCATTCATAATGTCTTGGTTCTCTGGGACGGGAGCGTCACCTAGCGGTCCTTCTAGGACATATTGCTTCCTGGCAGCTATGAGGATGATCCTCAGGTTCCGGACCCAGTCCGTATAGTTGCTACCATCATCTTACAGCTTGGTTTTCTCTAGGAACGCGTTGAAGTTCATGTTGACATTAGCGTTGGCCATTTGATCTACAAGACATATTTGCAAAGGTTTTAGACTAAGTTCATGATAATTAAGTTCATCTAATCAAATTATGAACTCCCACTCAGATTAGACATCCCTCTAGTCATCTAAGTGTTACACGATCCGAGTCGACTAGCCCGTGTCCGATCATCACGTGAGACGGACTAGTCATCGTCGGTGAACATCTTCATGTTGATCGTATCTTCCATACGACTCGTGTTCGACCTTTCGGTCTCCGTGTTCCGAGGCCATGTCTATACATGCTAGGCTCGTCAAGTTAACCCTAAGTGTTTTGCTGTGTAAATCTGTCTTACACCCGTTGTATGTGAACGTAAGGATCTATCACACACGATCATCATGTGGTGCTTCGAAACGATGAACTGTAGCAACGGTGCACAGTTAGGGGAGAACACTTCTTGAAATTTTTGTAAGGGATCATCTTATTTACTACCATCGTCCTAAGTAAACAAGATGCATAAACATAATAAACATCACATGCAATTATATAGTTGTGACATGCTATGGCCAATATCATATAGCTCCATTGATCTCCATCTTCGGGGCTCCATGATCATCTTGTCACTGGCTTGACACCATGATCTCCATCATCATGATCTCCATCATCGTGTCTTCATGAAGTTGTCACGCCAACGACTACTTCTACTTCTATGGCTAACGCGTTTAGCAATAAGGTAAAGTAGTTTACATGGCGTTCTTCAATGACACGCAGGTCATACAAAAAATAAAGACAACTCCTATGGCTCCTGCCGGTTGTCATACTCATCGACATGCAAGTCATGAATCCTATTACAAGAACATGATCTCATACATCACAATTCATCATTCATCACCACTTCTGGCCATATCACATCACATGAACAATCGCTGCAAAAACAAGTTAGACGTCCTCTAATTGTTGTTGCATCTTTTACGTGGCTGCAATTGGGTTCTAGCAAGAACGTTTTCTTACCTACGAATAACCACAACGTGATTTTGTCAACTTCTATTTACCCTTCATAAGGACCCTTTTAATCGATTCCACTCCAACTAAAGTGGGAGAGACAGACACCCGCCAGCCACCTTATGCAACTAGTGCATGTCAATCGGTGGAACCGGTCTCACGTAAGCGTACGTGTAAGGTTGGTCCGGGCCGCTTCATCCCACAATACCGCTGAAGCAAGAAAAGACTAGTAGTAGCAAGAAAGTTGACAAGATCCACGCCCACAACAAAATTGTGTTCTACTCGTGCATTAGAGAACTACGCATAGACCTAGCTCATGATGCCACTGTTGGGGAACGTTGCAGAAAATTAAAATTTTTCCTACGGTTTCACCAAGATCCATCTATGAGTTCAACTAAGCAAAGAGTCAAGGGAGTGAGTTTGCATCTACATACCACTTGTAGATCGCGTGCGGAAGCTTGCAAGGGGATGGTGATGATGGAGTCGTACTCGACGTGATTCAGATCACCGATGTCCAAGTGCTGAACGGACAGCACCTCCGCGTTCAACACACGTACGGGACAGGAGACGTCTCCTCCTTCTTGATCAAGCAAGGGGGAAGGAGAGGTTGATGATGATCCAACAGCACGACGGCGTGGTGGTGGATGCAGCAGAACTCCAGCAGGGCTTCGCCAAGCGACTACGGGAGGAGGACGAGGTGTAGCAGGGGGAGGGAGGCGCCAAGCACAAGGGTGCGGCTGCCCTCCTCCCTGCCCTCCTTTATATAGGCCCCCAGGGGGGTCGCCGGCCCTGGGAGATTGGATCTCATAAGGGGGCGGCGGCCAAGGGGGGAGGAGTGCCCCCCAAGGCATGTGGTGCGCCCCCTCCCCACCCTAGGGTTTCAACCCTAGGCACAAGGGGTGGGCCTAGGGGGGCGCACCAGCCCACTATGGGCTGGATCCCCTCCCACGTCAGCCCATGGGGCCCTCCGGGATGGGTGGCCCCACCCGGTGGATCCCCGGGACCCTTTCGGTGGTCCCGGTACATTACCGGGTGACGCCGAAACTTTCCCGATGGCCGAAATACCACTTACTATATATTATTCTTTACCTCCGGACCATTCCTAAACTCCTCGTGACGTCCGGGATCTAATCCGGGACTCCGAACAACATTCGGTATGGTGTAGACCCTACGGGTTCGGGAGACACGCAGACATGACCGAGACGACTCTCGGGCAATAACCAACAACGGGATCTATATACCCATGTTGGCTCCCACATGCTCCTTGATGATTTCATCGGTTGAACCACAATGTCGAGGATTCGATCAAACCCTGTATACAATTCCCTTTGTCAATCGGTACGTTACTTGCCCGAGACTCGATCGTCGGTATCCCAATACCTTGTTCAGTCTCGTTACCGGCAAGTCACTTTACTCGTACCGTAATGCATGATCCCGTGGCCAACACCTTGGTCACCTTGAGCTCATTATGATGATGCATTACCGAGTGGGCCCAGAGATACCTCTCTGTCATACGGAGTGACAAATCCCAGTCTCGATCCGTGTCAACCCAATAGACACTTTCAGAGATACCTGTAGTGCACCTTTATAGTCACCCAGTTACCTTGTGACGTTTGACACACCCAAAGCACTCCTACGGTATCCAGGAGTTACACGATCTCATGGTCGAAGGAAGTGATACTTGACATTGGCAAAGCTCTAGCAAACAAACTACACGATCTTTGTGCTATGCTTAGGATTGGGTCTTGTCCATCACATCATTCTCCTAATGATGTGATCCCGTTATCAACGACATCCAATGTCCATAGCCAGGAAAACATGACTATCTGTTGATCACAACGAGCTAGTCAACTAGAGGCTCACTAGGGACATATTGTGGTCTATGTATTCACACGTGTATTACGATTTCCAAATAATACAGTTATAGCATGAATAAAAGACCATTATCATGAACAATGAAATATAATAATACTTTTTATTATTGCCTCTAGGGCATATTTGCAACATACAGCGCATACTCCAATTGGACTATGCACTTCGACGGCTCTAAAATGTTGGCCGGACTAGGGGCTGGCGTCGTATTGACGTCCCCAACCGGGGACACGGTCCAATACGTACTTCAAATAATGTACACGGACTCCAACAACACAGCCGAATACGAGGCCCTTTTACATGGTCTCCGGATGGCAATCTCCATGGGCATTCAACGCCTAGAGGTGCGCGGGGATTCAAACCTTGCAATATCCCAAATAAATGGAGACTTTGACGCCAAGGATCCAAAAATGGCAGCATATTGCAACGCTGTCCTAAAAATGTCAGCTCGGTTTGAAGGACTTGAATTCCATCACGTAGCCCGAGATAATAACCAAGCAGCCGACGTACTGGCACGCATCGGCGCAAAACATGACACTGTCCCTCCAAACATCTTCCTGGAACGGCTCTTCAAGCCATCCGTACTATGGGAAGAGGAGTCCAGAAACGACAAACCGGAAAAAACCGCGCCAACCGATGATTCAGCCGATGACACAACACCTTCAGCCCACGAAATAATGGCAGTAACCGCCCCGTGGACAGAACAATTCCTAGCCTACTTGCTTAGGCAGGAACTTCCCGAAAACCAAAATGAGGCCCGCTGCATAGTCCGGCGATCTAAAGCCTACAAGGTCCATGAGGGAGAACTTTATAAGAAAAGCACAACCGGAGTCCTCCAAAGGTGTATCTCCAAAGAGGAAGGGCGAAACCTCCTGGCTGAAATTCATGCCGGACTAGGCGGACACCACGCAGCAGCTCGGGCCCTTGTAGGAAAGGCATTCCGTACAGGGTTTTATTGGCCGACGGCCCGGGCAGATGCTCAGGACTTAGTCCAAAGATGCGTCGGTTGTCAGCTCTTTGCTAATCAGAGCCATATGCCACCCACCGCCCTCAAAACTATACCCATTACCTGGCCGTTCGCGGTCTGGGGGCTTGACATGGTTGGACCCCTTAAAGGGGGAACCCACAAGCAAAGGTACCTATTGGTCATGGTGTACAAATTCACCAAATGGATAGAGGCCAAACCAGTCAAAACGGCAAAGTCCGGACCAGTGATAGACTTTATATCCGGGGTAGTACACCGTTATGGTGTCCCCCACAGCATCATCACTGATAACGGCACGAACTTTACGACCGACGAGGTTAAGTCATGGTGCAAAAACATGGGCATTAAGCTCGATTACGCTTCAGTCTATCATCCTCAAACCAACGGTCAAGTGGAACGAGCAAATGGTCTAATAATGAGCGGCATTAAACCCAGACTAGTGCGGTCCCTTACGAAATCTGGCACGCACTGGGTAGAGGAGCTCGACTCCGTGCTCTGGGGGCTGTGGACAACACCCAACCGTACTACCGGATTCACACCATTTTTTAAGGTATACGGCGCAGAGGCAGTTTTGCCCTGCGACATTATTCATGACTCACCTCGAGTATGCACGTATGAAGAAAGAGAAGCCGAGTTGGATCGGCAGGACAGTTTGGACGCATTGGAGGAAGAACGCGACGTCGCCAAGGCTCGTTCCGCATTCTATCAGCAGCAGGCTCGAAGATATCAAAGCAGAGAAGTACGGGCCAAGACTTACAACGTTGGCGAACTAGTTCTACGCCTGCCGGACAAGAAAAAGGACAAGCTCTCAAGCCCAAATGGGATGGCCCCTTCATTATCGATCAATTCCTGACCGGCGGAGCGCACCGTCTACGAAATGCATCGGACAACCGACTCGAGCCAAACCCATGGAACGCAGCCCGCCTCCGAAGATTCTATGCCTAGAGCCGGACTAAGAGTTCGTCCCCTTCCCCCGTCCAAATTTTTAAACTTCAGCTGTCTTTTGTTTCTCTTTCTTCTCTTAACCTTTTTCTACGCTTACCCCTACGTTCCCGAACAGGAGCTGGGTTGCCTGGCTCCTGTGCTTACCCCTACGTTCCCGATTGTTCGGCTAGGAGGTAAAGGGAGCACCTCTGCGATTGTTACTGCCAGGTCAGCCAGATGTGTACCTCAGACTGGGTGAAGCCGAAAGCTAGCGTTCTTAAGGGAATATTCGGTCGGTGACTTGAAAGATGATTTTTTACCTACTTATTTAACTGCCCCCAGATGTTTTTCTGCTTTTTTCGCAGTTCGGACATGCACTTTAGGGCATGCCTCCCAGGGAAAGGAACCCTTAACGGAACTATTCTCCCTGGAAGATGTTTCTTACTAACCATGTAATATAACATAACTAGTTGGGCACCTGTCTGATAAAGCACTAATGACCCCTACGCCTGGTATCCATGCATACCCTGGTTGTTTCTTAACCGAGAAGGTATTCGGACACACTCCGGACTCTAGGGTCCCGAGGTTGAAGCGAAAAGGTCGGCAAAGCCAAACGATCTACAATCCGGCTAGAAGGCATTTCACATGTCATTTTAAAATACATTGTCAAATCTAATGACTGTATTCCTCCTCAATCCCGTCTAACAGGCTGTCTAATTTACAGTCCCGTTGGGAAAATTTTGCGGCCAACTCTACTTGGCCGTATACTAAACTCACAGGGATCTCCTTCCCATCGGGCCCCACAGGTCCGACCTCGGCCATGTGGTTGGGATCCGCCTTCTTGTACCGCGTCTTCACCATGGCCCAAGCCTCCCTGGCACCTTGGCGGCAGGCCGAAATCTTCCACAAACAGAAGTGCTGCCGCACTCCCTGAAGCTTCTCCGCAACCTCCCCAAGGCCTTCGGGTAGGGAGAGGGCTGGCCATAAAGCCTGGACGACGTCGCTCATTGCCTGCCAAACTCGTTCGAGCAGCTGCAACAGTTCGGGAAGTTGATCACCTGTCGATACGGGCATCTCCTCCGCAGGGCAACCTTTGAGTATACCTACAAGACATATTTTGTCAATTGACTTCCTCGCCGAACTCTTCTTTTCAAAGGAGTTCACTTAAGCACTTACTATAGATGCCGCGACGAAGCCGCTGATTCTCCTTAACGGAGCCAGACAGCTCGGCCCAAACACCTTTCAGCTCTTCCCAGAGCCGGGCGTGGGCGTCCTGGAGCTTGTTCCTTTCTTGCTGCACTCTATTCAGCACCCTCTCGCCGGCCTTCAGCTGGCGCAGTAATTCTTGCCTGTCCGGATCTTGTCCGGCAGCACCTGCAATGTCATTATTAGACTTGCGCGCACGCCGCACAACGCTTATATTTTTTAAAAAAAATGTGTTACCAGGAGGGGTCTCAGTGTTTCCTCCTGCGGCAGCAAGTGCGGCCTCAAGCTGGGTCTTGCACTCTTGCAGCTCCTGAGACAGTTGGGTATTCTTCTCAGTAAGATCCTGCATTTCAAATGATCCTTAAATCAGTTAACATAACTACTTTAAGTCTCGAGGGCTACTGGCATATATAAGCTATCAAATTCTCTTACCCGTATGTCTTTTACATATTGCTCCGTGGCTCTGGTAAAACTATCTTGAGCAGCACGGAGGTGCGCATCCCCCGTGTTAAAGGCATTCAACGCCTTAGGGGAGAAGCACGCGTCACGAAATACTATCCGGCGGCGCCTATGGTTCATGGCACTCTCCACCTCAAACTTGGTGGTGGACAGTCTGTCGGCATCTTCCGTTGGAGGAGTGTCCGGCTCGCGCCTTGCGCTCGCCTCCCCCTCCAGACCAGGTGCTGGAGCCTGGCTGGTAGAGGTTGGATTGGCAACCTCCACGCCCGCAGTTCGGCGGGCGCTTTTTCTCCTACAAAAGTCATGAGCACTCAAACGCTTCCTAGGGACGTTGCTCCGAATAATGAACTGTGAGCTATACCTTTGCGGTGACATTTCAGTCCGCGCCGCGCTCCTTTTCCGCCTGCTGGTCCGGACTGGCCTTTGTTGGTCAGCCGCCGCGGGCTCGGCTTCCCGCCCCGGAGGCGCTTCCTGCAAAACACCATCGTATGCGAAGGCTAGAGATGAGCGAGGAAGAAACAATGGTGCCGGGACTTCGGTCACAATCACCTGGGAAGCCAGATATAATCCGGGGTAGTCAGCCGTAATGGCGACTAAAGCATTATCCATGTTGAGCTGGTGGAACACCCCGTCGATTAGCTCCACCTTTATGTCCGGATCCTCTTCGGAGGCCGGATCCTGGTATCTCTCTGGATCCTCGGGTTGCGGAGCTGGACTTACCATGTCCTCCACGATCCGACGCAGTTCCTGCATCGAAGACATAATATAAGAAGCTTAGACTTTGAAAACATGGGTCGGGCCCTTAAAGTGTTCGCTTACCCAACGCCGAGGGTTATTCATGGAGAACCCGTTCAACGGGTTCGTCTGGAGAAAGTCCTCCTTCTCCCCCTTGTACAGGCCGGATAGGATCGTCACCAGATCCTCGGCCGAATCTGGTCCTTTGCGGCCATGACGGGTGGCGTCGTCTTCCCCGTTGAAATCCCACATGGGGTGGCCCCTGTATTGCAGTGGCCGCACACCCCGCGTAATGCATGTTGCCATGACTCCGATCATGGTCAACCCGGAATGGGCCAATAATCTTATTCGGCCCATCAGATAATGGACGCTCTTGTCTTCCTCCAGTTGGGGGCTCCGCAGGCGCCAACTAAGGCATTTCTTCAGAGGAGCAGTACTGAACTCTGGGAGGCCGACCCGGACAGGGTCTGGCAGCGGAGCATCTTCTATGTAAAACCATTCCGAAGGCCAGTCTTCGGACGCCTTCTTAGGGGTTCCGGATGGATATCCGGTCCCGGCAATGCGCCATATTTCGGCGCCGCCCACTTGATATATAGACCCCTCGTGAGAACGGGGTACGAGGCAGAACAACCTCTTCCACAGTGCAAAATGGGGCTCGATGCCCAGAAATAGCTCGCAAAGAGCTACGGATTTTTGCCTCTCTTATAGGCAGATTATTTGCACGGCTGGGGGTGAAACGTAAAAGACACCCTGGCTTTTCGCATTCGTGCGACGCATGGAGGAAGGCCATTATTGGGCGTGGAAGCCAAGAAGCACAACATTGATGAGGAAGCCGGACACTGTTCGGCAGGTACATGGAACTTATCGTCATTGAAGCCTGGTTCGGGGGCTACTGAGGGAGTCCTTGACTAGGGGGTGTCCGGACAGCCGGACTATCATCGTCCGCCGGACTCCAAGACTACGAAGATACAAGATTGAAGACTCCGTCCCGTGTCCGGATGGGACTTTCCTTGGCGTGGAAGGCAAGCTTGGCGATACGGATATGTAGATCTCCTACCATTGTAACCGACTCTGTGTAACCCTAGCCCTCTCCGGTGTGTATATAAACCGGGGGGCTTTAGTCCGTAGGACATAACCTCCATTACAACAAACATACCATAGGCTAGCTTCTAGGGTTTAGCCTCCTTGATCTCATGGTAGATCCACTCTTGTAATACACATCATCAATATTATTCGAGCAGGACGTAGGGTTTTACCTCCATCAAGAGGGCCCGAACCTGGGTGAAACATCATGTCCCTTGTCTCCTGTAACCATCCGCCTAGACGCACAGTTCGGGACCCCCTACCCGAGATCCGCCGGTTTTGACACCGACAGTGGCATTACTTGTCATTATTTACTTTATAAGCCCTTTATGTGGTGTCGCTGAGACGCCCGACTGTGGCATTACTTGTTATTATTTACTTTATAAGCCCATTATGTGGCGTCGCATAGACGCCCGACTGTGGCATGCTTGTTATTATTTACTTTATAAGCCCTTTATGTGGTGTCGCTGAGACGCCCGAATGTGGCATTGCTTGTTATTTATTTACCTTACAAGCCCTTTATGTGGTGTTGCCCAGACGCCCGACTGCGGCATTTTATTTTCCATTCCCTTATTGCTTATTCATGTTGCATATAAAAACCCTGCTTGCATGCACAAAAGATTTTATTTATGACTGACGATGTGTTCATATAATATTTCAGCACATGATTATCAATTATATTTTACCCGTGTTCATAATGTTTGCGAGCACATTCAAAGTACTCACTGCCTTGTCCCTGGCTATTGTCTTGGCCAGAGTTCTTGCACGGAGAGGAGCGACGCGATGACAGCCCCGGAACCTAAGCAACGGTGATAGTAGCCTCGTGAAGATAGGAGTTAACCTGGTCAGCTATTCCTGTTGGGAAATGGAGTCCCATAGACACTGATGATCCACAACCCCTTCCGCCCTCAACCACTAGAAACCATTTGTTGTACTCACAGGCCAGAATAGTCTTGTACTACATATTTTGTATTTTGCATGGAATTTCTGTATCAAGTTGGTACCTCATCAGCTAACAGTAATCCTGGGGCTGATAAGCACGACGGTCTTTTTCCGAAATTGATACCCGGAAAAACCGGTCGTGACACCCATCTTCTTTTTAGCATTACACCCCATATTGTGGCCACGGTTAAAAAGTATACGAAATTTTGCATATTTCGGTGCGTTCAACTGTTTTTAATCCAGAAATATCGATTCACATTCAAACTATTTTGAAAAATAATTTATATAAATATAAAATCCAAATAATTGTCCACGCATAAAAATCAATGGAATTTAAGATCTTGTAACGAAAAAAATTGAAACTAATTCCCGGTTTGATGTGTTTTAAAAATGTACATCCCATTTTTGGGGACCCCGAATGAAACTCTCCTCGTCTTGAAAGATTTGCAGCCCATTGGGGCCGATAAAGCAAGTAGGCCTAGTTTGGGTATTTCTTTAAAAAATATAGAACTGGGCTAGCCATTTTCAGCAAGAAAAAAACACAACTGGGCTCATGATGTGGTAAACATAAATAAAACCCTGGCTAGACGGGCCACAGCCCCCGCACAACCCCGTTGTTACCCTGATCCGTCGCTAAAACTAGTATAAATAAAAACTGCTTGTTCCTAAAAAACCAACTACGCGACTTGCTGGGTCCCTGGTGTCAGACGCTTGTAGTGTAATTCTCTCGTTTATTGACTACGTTGACAATGGCGTGAGCCCCAAATGTCCAACCATTAGGAGGAACCATATTTTTGGGCTTGTAATATAGAGGCACTTGCTTGCGTACTACCATTACGCTGGTGGGTCCCTACTGTCATCCTCTCCATGTACAATCATCGCCTTGTTCCTCTCGGTTGTTGACGATGTTGACAACGCAAGAGGGCGCACATCACACGGCGGGCGAACCAAGGCCGCAAGGTGGAGGATGACGGTGATGCCTCGGACGGAACGAACAGGAGCCGTGGAAGATGCGCCGGTCCAGTCGCAGGCGGAGGGGAGTACAAGGGTTGACTGGTTCGGGCGCGGGTGCGTGTTGGGGCTGACGTCACCGGAGAATAACAGGACGTGTGGGGGAATAGAGGGAGGGACTAGCCAACGTTGGAGGGTACATACGGTAGGGTGGCGGAGGCGCAGCCAGCCATGGGAGGCGGGAGCAGGCGGAGCCGACGGGGTGGTTTGGTTTGGGCGGCTGGAGGAAGAAGAAGACAAAAGATAAAAGATACACAACAGATGTTGGATGTCAATCAAACGGCTGGTAGGCAGAATCGTTTGTTGACTAGCTAGTAAGTCGACACCACCTTGGATAGGCTATTTCTCGCAGGTCCCAAATGCTAGAATCCAAATTTGTCACGGTCATGCAGCCTTTCTATGAAAATTTACAGCCCATTTGATGTCCTAGTTCAAAATAAGTTTGTGGGTGCTGGTGGGGGCTAATCAATTGGCTTCTATAATGCACAGTGAGCTCAAGTAGCCGGCGAGAGTGATGTTATTTCCCTTGGTTGGGATTTGTTAAAATATTTCAATCTAAATTAAACGAATGGCAAGCCATTTGCCTTGTTTCAAAGAAAATATGACAGTCACAGTCGAGTTGAAAAGGGCAGGAACATCTAACTCCTGCTTACAAACTGTACAAAAGTACGAGGGTTAATTGTTCATCAGGTTTACAAAAAAACCAGATTGAAAAGGGCAACAACATCTAACTCCAGCACTATTTTCGGCAGTCACAGTCAAATGGATCGGTCAGGTCCATAGAATGAACATCCTGGGTCGTAAAATTTACTGGATTATGACCACAATATGTTGTAAATAGAAGCCCGACACATTCAGAAGCTCTTTTGCCCACCTGAAACTCCTTTTTTTGCTCTTCGACATACCCATCCGTCAAAACCATGCTACTGATAAAGTTAAGCCTGATGGACAATAGTGACCTCGCATTCAGCAGGAAGAATGTGACAAATCTTGTGTTTGCATGGTTGGCTACATATCGTTCTAGCGTTATTGTCTTCAATCGAATCTCATGAGAAGTGAGAAAATCCCGATGCTTACGAATCCACCGATTGGTTATAACTTTCTTACCCTGTCCTGTTGCCTAAACAGCAACAGCTGAACGGTTAATTCTAGTACACTATATGCGGGCTTCCAATGTGCGTGAAATTATCACCTTTATATACAACTTCCCTAGACATGGAAAGCATTGTAGCAAGCCAATAATCTTGTTCAGATCAAAACTATTCATTTGGATATATAAGATCTTGACGGAATCCAGCACCATTGATAGGACATCCATGGAGAAACTTTTCATTGAGCATAGAACATAATATTAGTACAAAATGTGTACTCCAAGATGATATATAAATTATGCGCAGAAATTGGAAATGTGGCTTATGGTTACAAGTGTAGATGATAATACAAAGTACCTGAAGAACTGTGGAGCCAAACACCATATTGAAATGAGCACATAGATCATGTATTACATCCAAGGTCTCCAGTTTAGGCGCAGAGAGGACGGTTATTTGCAATGGTGAATAACTAGAATCAAGGATCAACCTTTGAAGTGAAGGGGCATCTTGGATGATGAGCTGCCTTCCATCAAAAGAAATTCCAATTCTTACAAGGTTAGGCGACTTTATTTGGAGACAACTGATTCTAACTATGAAAACAAGCACCAAGCACTCCAGCGCAGGGCCACTGGAGTGGATGATGTTGTGCAATGAGGCCTCCGATATACGAACCCACACAAGTGAAAGTTTCTTGAGTAATGGGAGTTGAAGGTTTAGTACCAGATTGTCTGGTAGGTAGCACAGCGCAAAGGTGGCGGTGTGGAGAGAGGAGAAAAACCGCGAGATGGACATCGGTGCTGAGGGCACAAGTTCATGGTGTTCGGTATGTGGTATGTGATTTCCAGAGGAATAGTAGAACTCATGCAGATGTAGTTCTGTGAATTCAGGGGATTTTAGCCAGGCGTCCACCATGCAGGGCATGGTATGCTTGCTCAGGTAGCATGACGGGATGCAGAGGCTTTGAACGGAGCCCTGGTGGGAGGAGATGACGACTCTGGGGATTTCAAAATCATTGAAGAGAGATAGCTAACGACAGTCGAGATTAAGGGGCACGGCGCGCCATAGAGGGCGCCACCGAATTGAGAGGACTTGGGTGTGGCAGCAATCCTTGGTGGGGAGAAGCGAGATGATCTCCCCAAGGACGGCGTCCGGGAGATCGCTGATGCGGTCCACCCGAGATTCTATGGGTTCCTGGGATCCGGTGGGGGCGGGGTCGCCGCTTCTCCCCGCGCTGTCAGGTGCGAGATCTACAACAGGCGTCACCGCTGGCGGGAGCGTCATCTTCTTGGTGCTGGGGTCAGCCGACTCCATTTTCCTCGGGGGCGTCGCGTCGCGCTCACAGATTTGAGCAGAGTAACGAATGACGAGCCTAGTTGTAGTGCGAGCGAAGAAGAACGGGAGCTGGGGGTTTTCTATAGGAGTGAGGAAGAAGGGGAGCTGGGGTTTTCTATAGGAGTGAGGTGAGGAATTTGGGGGTATGAGTGGAGGGAGCTGACGTGAGGCGGGTGGGAGCGAGGAGGAAGAAGAGCACCCAGGTTTTTTTTGGGGGGGGGGTGTGCTGGGTGTGGGTAGCGCCTCTATTTCAATAAATATATGGGCTTTTGAATTGATTTTACTATTTACTAGTGTGGATGGGCTGTTTTGTCTTGGGCCCAAAGAAACAATTACTACTAGTACAGTGGAGACACTCTTTAGCTAGCCAAAAAACTAATTACTACTAGTACAGTGGAGACACTCTACCGCTTCTGGCTCCTCCTAGGTCATTGAAACGTCTCCCTCTATTGAATGTCGTTATACTTTTATTCACCGACATGCGGGCCATGCAACGCGTGGGCCCTAATGCCATCCACCAAATTAGAAGGCAGTATGCAGGCGGAGAGTCACCCCGGTCATAGCACGGCAGTAACGAGCCGTCGTATCACAAAACCCCACCTCCCCGCAGTCTAAGTTTGATGGACGAAGCAACCATCATTTCACTCTTTGTTGAATCCCCTTCTCCCTCACTGTCTTCAAGAAAGGCAACACTCACATCTGCCACTGTTCTTCTCTCCCAACGAAGGGAAGGTAAGCAGATCCGTGATGTTGGTATATTTTCGTTCAGAGAAAAAAAAAGAACTTTTGCAAAGCAGTAAGCGATCCTCACTCTCTTTTTTGTTTCATTGTCATTGCGATTGTGTTTTCCTTTCAGTGGTCTCCTAGTATTCGTCAGTTTCATGATGGACCAAGGAGAACCAGACAAAGAACTGCCAATATTGGAGCAGACGCGACAGGATGATCCCCACGAGATAGAGAGCTCCAAGAAGATGGAGGCAGCCACCGAGACGACCCCAGATACGCTCACGGCCACTACTAAGATGGTCAACGCCCCGTTTGAGGTTACAGCCCCCGTGGCACTCCAGGAGCAGTTTTCCCCCTTCAAGGATGTGTCCCGCCCCCCCCCCCCCCCCCCCCCGCTGAGCTACCCAAGGTGATTTCCTTCTTTGCCGATCTCGATTGTGGTTTTTCATCTAAGTATGTGGTGATTAATAATGCAAAATTTTATTAGCTTTGATGCCATGCTATACATAGTGCTTTAAATAACTTGTGTTTCTTATACTGAAAAGTAATTCAGAATTTGTTTCTATTTCAATTAGAGCCCTGATGCAGACAAGGATTGTGTGGTTGTACATGTCACTCGCTATGAGGCAGATGACCTGAACATACACACTGGAAAAACATAGTTCTTAGGCTGTTGGATCCTAGAAGCCATTTGCGGTTATACCAATGAAGAGTAGTATTCCAGCCTCACTGTTGTCAGGCGCGTCGTCCAGGGTGTACTGAAGCACAAGAAGTTCAAAGCTACTCCTTCGTTTGTGAAGCATACTGTTCTTGTCAAGCTTACGTAGGAAGATGACATGGCATGCCTCCACAAACAATTTTATCAGTGGCAAGGCCACAAGGTTGTCTTCATGAAGGTTCACAGGATTGAGCTGCTGCGGGACGTCCTCGATGATGTTCATGGCAAGGTCCTTCTTGTGTCCAGCCCAAATTAGATCGAGGCATGAAATAGTTGCCCCAGCTAGTGTTTAATAGTAGTTTGTATTGTGTCTAATTATCCGAACCTTGCCTGTTATCGACCCCTCTGGGGCTAGTACTCTGTTTGAATCCGTCTATGGGAACTGCTGCTACTTTTGTGTGCCCGTGAATCATGTGAGAACCATCGTAATTGTTGCCGAAACAGATGCGTCCTCACTAGTTTTTTCATGAATATGGCATGGTAAGACATAAGTTGTCACGGTTTATCATACGAGGAGTGTGTGTTTTGATGAAATAGAGCAGTCGTTTGAGAATTGTGCACCGATGTATACATAAGTACTTGTAAACACTATTGGTGCTACCCCACTTGTAAGCAGTTGTGCAAAACACGACACATTGGCTCAGCTCGCTTCAACACTAGGCTATCGACCAGCTAACAATCAATAATCTGCTGTTTGGCATATAAGCAACTATGTATCTTGTTACAGTGGTTCATGCAGTTAATTGAGGACACAATGTAATAAATTCCAAACATTCACACGCTAGTCCAGCGCTCATGTGGAACACTCACACTAAACTCGTCTTCATAAAAACCTTGAAAAGCATAAGTTAAGCAATTTTATACATTTCAATGATTCATGGAACATAACAAACATATACTAGTTCATAGCAAAAGACAAAGTTGTGAGAAGGTTTACAAATCAGGAAAAAACAAGCAAGGCTTCCCTGAGCAAAGGGCCTCCCGGCAGGCTTAAATTTCCTGGAGTTCACTCTGGTTTTTTCTTGTTGACACCATTCAGGGTTAGGTTCTCTCATTCGAGAATAACCAATTATAACTGTGGTCTCAGCTGGAATGCTGAACTGAACCATGCAATGTACTAACCAGGTGAAATTCTTGTGGATTCCACTAAATTTAAGCACCGTTATTTGCAAAAATTTAGACCACAATGCCTCTTGTCCGCGCACCTGTCCAAAAAAAAACCGTGCAGCCGTGCCAGCTAGTCCTCGGTCCATGGATGAACTGGTAGAAAGTGCATTCCGGACTAGGATGCAGTTGTTTTCGCTCGTCCCTGCACTGCAATTAGGAAGTAAAATGTACAAATCAGCTTCTTTTAGACTGCGTTGGTCATTCTACCTTAGTTACTACCAATGTAGGGATACCTTGAAGACGGGAGGTTAGACGACGGCAACGAGGGATAGCCATCTCATTTTGCATAGTTGTACTAAAACTGAGGTGTGTGCTTTTGATTGCGTGGATAGAAACGATATGGAGACAAACATCCAAATAGATATGGAGACAGACATCCCTGTTTGCGCAAATACGAAATATGGTTATTTAAAAAGTGACAGATATTTGCAGCGGTGTATGATTAACAACAGCATCTATTGTGTTATAATTGGGACTAGATTGACAATATGAAGAGTCCTTAAGTAAGTAGCATCACATCACATCAACAATGCCACTAGATTAACATGCAGAACAATAGCATTAGTATTACTATCATGAGAGTAGCACATGGTCAGTAAATGTGCAATCAAATTTGTGCAGTTCCACTGGGATGAAGCAATGTTAGCGGTGTGAGATTTAAGTGTAACTGCAAAAACACAATTCATGGGAAATAAAGCAAGACGGAAGCACTTCATAAAATGGTGGTGGCATTGCTTCAATTTATCGAGGCACTAGACCATTACTTATAGTGACATTAGGTGGCATTGCTTAATGCTTCATGTGATTTTACATTAATGGTAGCGATATGGGCGTAGGGACAGCAGGTATCTACTACTTTCCCCGGTTTCCTCTTAGAACCAAGTCCTAGAATTATGCTACAGCTTTCCCACTTTCTTCCCTGTTTGAACCAATGCTTAGAGTCGACTGTATGAACTAGCTTTACCTCTAATAATAGTAGAAGTCTAGGTGGCTTTGGAACAGCGGACGGAAGTAGAAAAGGATCCACACGAAGGGAGCTGGGGCAGTAGAGCAAGGCAGGTTTCGAAGGAATATATACCTGAGGGTCGTCGGCATGTGGCAAAGATGGCGTCGGGAGGCCGCATCTTAACCACAATACCACAGGAGGAAGAAGGGGTCGGACGCCCTCTCGAGATAGTGCTATCTCGGAGAGAACGGCACGGCCGCCGATCGGGACGCGCGGGAAACCGTTGGTCTCCTCCCTCGCCGCTGATGACAGTGTGAACGATGCACCTACACCCCTGCCCCGGTCGAGGTTGTCCGGCAGGATTTGTGACCACCCGTGAGCTGAGAGAGAGTGTGGCCACCTATGTCTTGCTTAGATCTGGAGAGCATGAGAGAGTGATCGAGAGGAACCCTAGTAAAGCAAGCGCTAAGGCTCCTACTTTTATATATAGTGGAGTAATTTTGTTGTACCAGATTCAAAAAAATGTGCTCCTACGTGTACCTGCGAGTGGGTGTGAGAGAACTAGTGCGCGCGTGCACCGCTTCTCTTCGTGAGAGTACAATATACTATGCCCAAAGAACGTTCGCCACAAGAGTAATAGTATAAGTGTGTGATGTGTGAGCTAAAATAAAATGTGCGCACCGTCTTTTGTTTTTTAGAAGTTCTGAGGGTAGGGTGTGAAGAGCACATATGTGCGTGATGTCTACCTGCAGATAGGCGGTGGGTGCGACGTGCGAGTCTGCGAGAGGACTCGGGAGAGTCGGGATTTGTGAGGGTGCGTGTGCGTGAGAGAGAGGGGGGCACGTATCAATGCAATGCATGTGTCCGTAAATCATTATCCGACAAACGTTCACCACAATCCTTTTCCTGACGAACACCGTAAGAACTGTTAGATCGGCATCCGACAGTGTCAGTTTTGCCATGTCATTTAACAGAACAACCACTCCTCCTACACACAAATCTTCCACGTGAGTGTTAGCAACTGCCGTATGCTCCCTCCGTTCTGAAATGCAGTGCATATGGCTTTATTAAAAATTCAAACCTCGCAAACTTTTACCGAGTTTTCGTGTACCAAATTGCACATGTAGAATACCCTGTATATATCATTTCATTCATCTTCGAGAGGTAAATATAAAGATGGGTGAGGAGTCTACAAATAAAGACCATCGTATCACCCGCAGCAATTTCAACCATCCTTTAGTGTCGAGGAATATCATAGGAACTCTATATGATATGATTTTATAGGATTTTTTCCTTTAGAGCCAATTGGTTCATAGGAATAGATTCATATACTCCACATTTCAAAGGAAATGAACATGATATCATTTCTATAGCTTTAGAGCCACTTGGTTCATATGAATGGATTCCTATACTCCCTTAATTTCAAAGGAAAATAAACATTAACATATATTCAATAGAAAAGTTCCTATGATATGAACCAAATTACATCTCTTTTCTAATCCCTCCTCGTAGGAATTGAGATACATGTCATCTCTAGATTCAATAGAAAGTTCCTATGATGTGAACCAAATGACATCTCTTTTCCAATCCCTACTCATAGGAATTGAGATGCTCCATGTCATCTCTTTCCCTACAACTTCCATGTATACATCTTCTATTCCTAAATAGATAGTACAACCCACTAGTAGCTTTTTTCCAAAACATGCAATTATGGCACAAGAACTATATAGTGTGCCAATAACTTTGAAAGATGGTCGCTGGATGAAGCTAATCCGACAGTGTAGAGATAGGCAAATCCGAGCAATACTGGCTGTTGGATATCATCAACATTCCACCAGATCTGCCACATGTACAATTTAGAAGACTCCATGGTTGAACTTAAGCATAATGCACAAACCTCAAAACACAAGCACTTCTCCTTTGTTCTAGAATTTTCTGTATCATAATTAATTATTATTTTCTAAATGAATTGCCATTATTTGTTTTTTACTTTATGATTTACAATGCACAACCCCACGAATCTTAACATTTTTATAAAAATAATTGATTTTTAATGAAATGAACTATAAGAACTAAATGAACATCTACATCATGCATATATGACTCAAAGCTTTACATGCTATAGTGTGTATTTATTCATAATTTAGTTTCGAAATCTCATGCATTCAATACATGTGTACCATACTAGTTTCGAGTAGAGTAGCAAATTTCACGCGGCCCCGGGTATATCAAAATGTAGTGCCCATGCATCATTGCCTTTCGGTCGAACCTGCGCCCACAATTTTTTGTATGTACTATATATCCACTGGTCCCCGAACCCAAAATGATGCCTCGTTCCCATAAAAGCAAGCAGCCCACACATATTTAAGGCATCGACTCGAACCCGTTTACTACGACGTGGCCCTGCAAGTCGTAGTACTCCTACAAACCCTACCGCCACACTCATCATCGGTTTTCTGCAACAGCACGAGGGAGAAGCCGATTTGTAGTGGAGACACTTTAAGAAAAAAAGAATCTATAGTGGAGACCCCTACCCTAGGGTGCCCTAGGTAGCTGCTGCACGCATCATTGTTTTCACTTTTCTTTATGCTCTTGCGCCCTAGAGTGAAATTATGGTTGCTTCGTCCATCTAGCTTAATGCGGGAAAGTTCGGGCTTTGTAATTTGACCCCTCATCACTCATTTTCTACTACTACGGCGCTACGACCGGGGTGCCTCCAATTCCAACCGCTGCTCCGGACTGTAATTTGGTGCATCGCACGTGGAACAAGACGGTGGATGAGCCACATGTCGGCCAAAGGGGTCCTGTTATGTGTGTCGCCATTTCGTGTGCGGACTGACCCTGCTTGAGTTGCTACGCCAACACGACAGGAGCACCCTACCACTTGGTTTTGCTCCTTGGTGAATCCCGACTATATTGATCTAAAAAGAAATGTGATGAACTACCCTCTCCATCTCGGTTTTTTATTTTTAGGCATCTCGGTTTATAGGGCGTGCATGTAGTTCTAGGTCATCCATTTGACTAACTAAATATGAGTTACTATGCCACAAAAAGTATATCATTGGATTCTTGTGACATCCCAAAATTTTGGGCCTTGTTTTATACATTAAAATTTTGCCAGGAAATTATTATGGAGTTTTTTCTGAGCTCCCTTTTGATTTTTGAACCATTTTCTCCCTTGTTATTATGGAGTTTTTCCCCAAAGTGAAAACTTTCCAAACATGTCATTGGACTTATTTAATCTGTCAAGAGAAACTTTCCCTTATTTAATATAACTAATTAAATAATTAAGTTGCTTGATCTTTACTTTCTTGAAAATGGTTTTTCAAGGTTATATGGCCATATTTGAACTACAACCATTGGATAAATTCACCGAAAATTCTAACCAAAAATTGGAGATGTCATGTGATGTTTTTAAATCACTTTTATACAAAAATATCTTTTATTTATGTAATAGTTTAAGCTCTGCATCAATTTTTCCTTCTCTGGTCCAGAGTGCAATTTGCACTACAACCCTTTTAAATAATTCTTTCTAGACTCCACCAAAATTATGGGATATTGGTAGTAGCATATGGTTCAACATTATGCAAAAACCTAGTGCTGTTCTTTGAAAATTTTGAGTGAATCAACCTCTTTTTCATTCTGGTCCAGCCTTGTGATTTCTACTGCAACCCTATTTAATTTTGATCCAAAGATCTTGTGTTTTCTCCTACTTGTAGACAGCCCTACCAAACCCCTAAATCCAGGAGCATGCACCCATTGGATTAATTTTGGTTCATGAAATAATGTCATTTATTTCTTGTCCAGAATTGTAGTTTTGCAAAACTTGCACTAACAAGTTTGTGCTTTTCACAAACTAACCTCACCACTCTCTCTTGCATCTAAGGAGACCCTGATATGGAGGATTTGGCCACCCCAAGAAGAGCCTAGGTGCCTGTGGCATTTTGTCAAACACCTGGAGAGCATAGCCAGATTTGGCATGGATTCAAGTTTACACTGTGAACTTGGTCACCTGACCTAACAACCATGCCCATTCACCCTCTATCTAACCCTAACCTAGCCCTGTTTCTTCCCAGCCTCAACCGCGACCTCTAGCATGCTCTGGCATTACGCCGAGCACGTCCCGTGCATGCCCGGAGCGCGAGCAGAGCGTGCGTTTGGCACGCGTTTTGCACGTGCCGCGCCCGAGCCGATGCGTCGCGCCCCTGGCCTTGCCTCCACTGCAGAGCTACGCCACGCACGTCCCTCCTCACCGCAACATGCCAAGCCGCCCCTCGCCACGTCCCCGACAGGCCAAGAACTATCCGCCACGGCCGCCGACAGCCCATGCTCCGTTCAGCGCTGCCCAAGCCTCTTCCGCTCGCCACCTGGCCCCTGGAACAGCGCGAGCTCATCCACGAGTGTGTCCGCTAGCGCTCGTCGCTGCCACGACACCCTAGCTACAGAATGGCGGTCGCCGGCGACCTTATCCGCAGCCGCCGAGGAACCGCCTTGCCACGCCTATAAAAGGAGGCCCCGAGCTTCCCTGAGCACGCAGGCAACCTCAGGCCACCCCAATGGCGCTCCCCTGCCTCGCATTCGACCCGGGGAGGCCTCCTTCCTCATCTCCGGCAACTCCTGCCGCCGCCACTGTTTCGTCCATTCCGGCGCCACCAAGGTTTCTCCCTCCCATTTCTCTTCACCAAGAACACCTCCTTCCTTCCAGGAACCCAACCCCCTACTTGATTTTGATCGGGAGCCATCGCCGCCACAAAATCACTTTGGCACCGAAGCCCCCTCCGCCACGGAGCTCGCCGCCGGCGACTCCCTCCACCCCCGGCGAACCTGCGACCACCAGAAGGACCGCCTAGGAGTGGCGGATCCATCCCTGCGCTCAAATGCCCGCAAAGAAACGCCGTTCGCCGGCGACGATCACCGGACGCCCCGCCTCGGCTCGGAACAGAGGAAGAAGAGGGAGAAGACTAGTCAAACCTGACCAGTGGGCCCCCTGGACCCACTGTCAGTGACACCCGCACCGGTCCACGTGTTTTAAGTGGAGGCGTAAAACCTCAAGTACGCCTCCTATGACCGAAAGCGTATTTCTATCTGAAACGTTTTTCTTTTTCTGTTTTATTTAAAATCAGATTTGACCAAATCTTTGACTGGCTCTATCTTTTTAAATACAACTCCAAATGAAATGATTCTTTTTCCTACCTCTCTCAAATTTCACCTAGTTTATTTTAAGATTTATTTTAAAAAAATTCAGAACAACTTTTGGTGCTGTTTTTATTTTGTGTGTTAATTCTTTTATATTGCTAGCATAGGATTTTTGAAGAGAGGAGAAATGTTTCAAGTTTTGGAGTGCACCCTGCCTTTCCACACATTGAAGGCAAGCATTCTGAATCCCGGCATAATATTTTTGGTGTGATCGTTGATACATTTATAACACCACCGCATTTCGAAGGACTTGTTATTTCATGTGGTATGATCATATGCATGAGTGCATATTAGTGATTTCCATGCTGTTGGAAATGAACACACTTGTGATGATAATCACCCTCATGTGCCTTGCATGCATACCGGCAGGACCCCGGGAAAACCTCTGCCTTGGGTAGGCATGAGTTTGTCGCCGGTCTCCGTCGGGACGGTTATGTCTGGTATGGCATGGTAAGGTGATATGAGCGGTGACTCTGTTGGATGAAATATACTCGTTATACTAAGCATGCAGGGAATACTTAAACCTCCTAAGTTGACCGTAGATCGAGTCTTGTTCCAGTAACCCCCATACTTGTTTCGTACTACCACTCGTCTCTACAGCAAGTAGAGTACGGTTCAGTAAGTTGTCAACCTCTTTCTAGCACACACCGTACAGAGAGGCCATGGTGGAAGATACCGGTTGTAGCTGGTAGGCAGGCCACCTAGTCCGGGGGCATGGGTGTTTCCGGTTGGGACCGAGAGGGGAGGCCACCCCTTAGAGCGCGCGATATAAATTTGATCCCATGCTACGCGAGGTTGTAGCCTCCCCACTTAGAGTTTGCTTGACAGGTGTCGTGGGTGATTCCAGACACGTGTGAGTTAAGCTGGTGTGTGCAGGTTAGGTGTGTTTTCAACTAAAAGGCCGTAGACGGAATTAGCCTTGATGGACTAAAGGAATCCGTTACTCGTGGGTAAAGAGAACACCCTCTGCAGAGATTAAACCTATTAGAATAGCCGTGTCCATGGTTAAGGATTACAGTCTGGGATGGGTCAAGTGTCGGTCTTAGTGTCGGTCTTCAGAGGTGATAACTGTTAAACCAGAACTAGAATACTACTGGTGACTTGTGATAATTATGATCATTATTATTGTTGACTAACCCGTGATATTATTGTTATTATCGAGTATCTCTGGGACGGTTCTACCCCTGGGATATTCGCTATGATTGTTATTTTAAAGCCCTTTATGCGGTGTCGCTCAGACGCCCGACTGTGGCATTTCTTTTAAAGCCCTTTATGTGGTGTCGCTCAGACGCCCGACTGTGGCATTTCTTTTAAAGCCCTTTATGCGGTGTCCCTCAGACGCCCGACTGTGGCATTTCTTTTAAAGCCCGTTATGTGGTGTCGCTCAGACGCCCGACTGTGGCATTTCTTTTAAAGCCCTTTATGCGGTGTCGCTCAGATGCCCGACTGTGGCATTTCTTTTAAAGCCCGTTATGTGGTGTCGCTCAGACGCCCAACTGTGGCATTTCTTTTAAAGCCCTTTATGTGGTGTCGCTCAGACGCCCGACTGTGGCATTTCTTTTAAAGCCCTTTATGTGGTGTCGCTCAGACGCCCGCTGTGGCATTTCTTTTAAAGCCCTTTATGTGGTGTCGCTCAGAGGCCTGACTGTGGCATTTCTTTTAAAGCCCTTTATGTGGTGTCGCTCAGACGCCCGACTGTGGCATTTCTTTTAAAGCCCGTTATGTGGTGTCGCTCAGACGCCCGACTGTGGCATTTCTTTTAAAGCCCTTTATGCGGTGTCGCTCAGATGCCCGACTGTGGCATTTCTTTTAAAGCCCGTTATGTGGTGTCGCTCAGACGCCCGACTGTGGCATTTCTTTTAAAGCCCTTTATGTGGTGTCGCTCAGACGCCCGACTGTGGCATTTCTTTTAAAGCCCTTTATGTGGTGTCGCTCAGACGCCCGCTGTGGCATTTCTTTTAAAGCCCTTTATGTGGTGTCGCTCAGAGGCCTGACTGTGGCATTTGTTTTAAAGCCCTTTATGTGGTGTCGCTCAGACGCCCGACTGTGGCATTTCTTTTAAAGCCCTTTATGTGGTTTTGCTCAGACGCCCGACTGTGGCATTTCTTTTAAAGCCCTTTATGTGGTGTCGCTCAGACGCCCGACTGTGGCATTGCTTGTTATTTATTTCATAAATTTTAATACTACTATGTTATTGCATTTTTATAAATAACTTGCTTGCACGCATCAGAGTTTTATTTATCTTTTGTGACTAATGTCATGAGCATAAAATATTTTCAGCACATCATTGTTATATTATACCTGTGTTCGTAATGTTTGCGAGTATATTCAAAGTACTCACTGGCTTGTCCCTGGCTATTGTCTTGGCCAGATTTTCTTGCACGGAGAGGAGCGACGCGATGACAGCCCCGGAACCTAAGCAATGGAGATAGCAGCCTCGCGAAGATAGGAGTTAACCTGGTCAGCTGTTCCTATGGGAAATGGAGTCCCATAGACACTGATGTTTCACAACCCGCTTCCGCCATCAACCACTAGAAACCATTTGTTGTACTCACAGGCCAGAATGGTCTTGTACTACATCTTTTTTGTATTTTGCTTGGAATTTCTATGTCAAGTTGGAGCATCATCAGCTAACAGTAATCCTGGGGCTGATGAGCACGACGGTCTTTTCTGGAAATTTATACCCGAAAAACCGGTCGTGACAATTTTTAAGCGGATGTAGTTGTATTTAAAAGTCGAGGGTGGGGCTTTTCCTGCGTGGTAGGTAGGGCAGTTCAACCTAGTCGGTTCGACAGAGATGCGAGAAGACGAGGGAGTAGGCTGCTGCAAACGTAGGGCTGTGTTATTGGACAACGAGTTACTGCTGGACATGTGGGGCCTTGTGATTTGACTTGCCATTATCATTTTAACTGCGGCGCTACGACCGGTGTGACTGTCCCGATTCCTGACCACCTCCATACAGGTGCCTCTCCCAATGCTCCGCCATGTAGTAGAGGCTGGCTCTTGCATGAGAGCGCACTTCTCCACTTTTTCCTTGCCTCTCTTTCCTCCACATATGCAAACATGCCATGTAAAGCGCACTATTGTACTTACTTTTACTTGCTCCTACAGGTGCTAAGCTTGCTACATAGGCATAAAGTCTGATGTAGCAAGTTAATCAAGAAGAGAGAGATTAGTTTGGTGACCCAAGGAAGAAATGGTGCTAAGCGCGTGTACCTAGGTGAAAAGACAATTTTGAGTCTATAGCTAATTAAATGAAGCAAACATAGCAACACCATTTCATTGGAAGAAGTCACTCCATGGCAAATGCAATAAATACTAGTACTCCCTGTTTCCCATAATATAAGAACGTTTTTGGCACTACACTAGTGTCAAAAACGTTCTTATATTATGGGACGAAGGGAGTACGAAGAAAGAGATGGAGAGAAGTAAAAAAAATACACATATAGCCAACCTTGTTGTAGTATGAGTGACTAAGTGATGTCTATGTATGACATGCCAACATCAGATAGCCTAATGCACAGTGTTCAATCTCCAAGGCCGCGACCGCGCGAGCGACGCAACGGTCATGGTAGGCGCGACCATGATACGAGCTACTGGCAGCCCTTGGATCTGAGATCAAACGGTCGCATGCTAAGTTGCTGAAAATTTGCAGAGTAACCCTCTAGGATAGGATATTCACCCATAGGTCTAGAATCACGCCATGCAACCGTTCGATCTCAGATCCAAGGGCTCTCGGAAGCCCGTATCATGGGAGAATGGAAAGCCACTACCCTGCTGACGGTGTCCTGGACTAGGGGGTACTCACCAGGTCATCTCCCGATCAGTTACATTGGGCCGAGGACCCCCATGGCCATATACTCATGGGCCAGTTCGGACAACCCCTGCCGCATACAAGGAAGACTCCACAAGACTTGGCGCCCAAGGCGAGGACTCTCCAAAACCCTAGGCCTCCGGTGTGTTATATAAACCGAGCCCAGGTTAGTCAATAGACAATCTCACATTCATTACTATCATCTTGTGGTAGACACATGTACTCTGTACTACACCCCATATGAATACAATCAAAAGCAGGACGTAGGATTTTACCTCCATCAAGAGGGCCGGAACCTGGGAAAATCCCGTGTCCATGTTACCATCGCTCTAAAAAGCCTAGCTTAGGACCCCTACTACGAGATACGCCGGATATTGAACCGACATTCGTGCTTTCATTGAGAGCCTGCTGGGTGATCTTCATGGATCAATGGGATGATCAGGTGATATTCTTTTAGTTAGATCTCTTCCACATAAATTATATTTTTTCTGCAAATTATTGTCGCTGCCTTGGGTTATTTGTTCGCAACGCCAGACAGAGATCAAAGACTTTTATGGCCGTGACCGGCATCCCGTGATGCGCCAAATCCCAAGTCTCAACCTACCATGGCCACTATGAACACGTGTAGGCGGCAGCCAAACATGGAGCAAAGTCGCGTAGCAATCATGCTCGTGCAAGCGGCAGCCAAGGAGATTCGCTTTCCCTCCTTTTTTTATTCGGCCAACTGCCTCTCGAAAGCGGCGGCCGATGTGAAACGCCAATTGGAGCACCAGGATTCGGGTCTCGGATTGATCTCAAGTGCAATACCAAGTTCGGCAGCTGTACTCAACTCGGCCTCTAGCAACCACGCATCCATCCAGGGAAGGCTCTTGGCTTCCTTTTCCTTTTGTTTCTAAACTACGTATTAAATCTGCGGCTGGTCGGCCATTGCTTCTATTTCTATGCATAGATCAGGCACTAACATATACTGGCAGTTATTTGCTAACACGTATTTCAAGGATGATTAAAGAAAGTGGAGGCTTTGTCCTCTCCACCAGCTCATCTGGATGGAGGATAATGTCAGGACCCCGACTCAATGCCACATCGATCTAGCATGTAACACCTCATATCGCTTTGCGGCCTCACGCACGGTATTCCCACGGGTGTCGCCTTACCTTTGCCCGGGACCGTTTGCGCCTTTTGACACACGTATATGATAGTGTCGCTAGCATCAATATGATAAGGAGCCCGGGCTGACATGGCTAGTCGTAGACCCAAAGTGGCACAAACTTACAGGGACAGGCATCCATGACCCAGCATCGAACGTGTCGGTCATCAGCGAGTGAATCCAGGCTGTAGCACTGGGCTAGCAGGACTCCGGTGAACCGGGCTGTAGCGGGCTAACAGGACTCCGGTATTCATCGCGTGACATTTCCCCGAGGGGACAGACACAGGAACGAAGAAGGACACATGCCGGCCAGCCTAAGTGATCCGGAGCAGTAGCAAGCTACCATGGCTCTTTGGAAGCACTAGGAGACATTTCCCGGTAAGAGAGGCTACTAAGGATAAACAACTAGATAGTCAGATCCCACACATACCAAGCATTTCAATAACATACACACAATATGCTCGATATGTGCAAATACAACATGGCATCACAACATGACTCTACGACTCAAGTATTTTATTCAATAGACTCCGAGGAGCGAGATATTACAAACATAGGTCTCATGACCCAACATTCAGAGCGTACAAATCAAAACACATGCGGAAGCTTAACATGTCTGAGTACAGACATCTACAAATGGAAAAGGCTTAGAAGCCTGACTATCTACCAGATCCTGCCGAGGGCACAAGATCGTAGCTGAGGTAACAAGCTAAACGTCGAAGTCCACGCGAAACTACTAGTGAGACTGAAATCTCTCTGCAAAAACATAAAATAGGCAAACGTGAGTACAAATGTACCCAGCAAGACTTACATCTGAACTAACTACATATGCATCATTATCAACAAAGGGGATGGTGGAGTTTGACTGCAGCAAGCCAGCTTTGACTCGGTAGCTATCCTGAACTACAACTGCAAGTAACTCTTTTGAGGTGGCACACACGAGTCCACAAATTCACCATATCAATACACCACTATGGATCCGCTCCCATCTCCCTACGAGAACGCCATCCATAGCACTCACACTTATCTTGCGTATTTTAGAGTATCCACTTTCACTTGTCTATGAACTATACAGGCAACCCAGAAGTCCTTTTCCGCGGACACGGCTATTCGAATAGAAGATGTTAACCCTGCAGGGGTGTACTTCTTCACACATGCTCTCACCACTTACCGCCGCTTACACGACATGTACTCGGCAACCTTCAAGCGGAAGCCCAACGAGGGTGTCAGCCACGACCTACCTAAACATTCAAGTCCCTAGTCCAGGTTTATCGCCTATTCGGGTTCCATCCGCAAGGAGATCTGGCCGAAGTTTCGCTCATAGCCCCAAACGATGTGTGCAGGGTTCCCGAGACACCAAACGGGCGCCCGGTACACCGTGCCACATGCCTACCGCATCACAGCCCACCCCTCCGGTCAGCGCTGCCCACGACCTCCAGCATACTACAAACACCAGAAACTACTTGCAACTCCTGGACAAAGGACAAGGGTGATTAAGGAGCCGAGAGGGTCCATTGGTTTCGGGCCCAATGTGTGGTAGTAATTGTATCATGGATCACAAACACAGAACTCAGTTCCTGAGGACGTCTGCAATGAGACAACCCACCATGTACTCCTACATGGCCTCTCACCGCTACCTTTACCAAATCGCGTTCACACACTTAGCTCACACATAGTAGGACATGTTCACACACCTCTGATTCATTCCCGATGAATCAGACCTGACTCAACTCTAAGCAATAGCAGGCACAACGAACAAACATGAATGAGTAGGCACATCAGGGCTGAAACAACTCCTACTCATGCTAGTGGGTTTCATCTATTTACTGTGGCAATGACAGTTAATGCAGAGGATAAAGGGGTTCAGCTACCGCAGCAAGTAATAGATGAATCGTTGTTGTCCTAATGTAGTAAAAGAGAGCAGGAGCGAGAGAGTAGGATTGTATCAGAATGGACAAGGGGGTTTTGCTTTCCTGGCACTTCTGAAGATAATATAGCTCTTCATCGGTGTCATCGAACTCGTCGTCGAAACCACATCTATCGAGAGGGGACAATTACCGGCAAACAAAGAGGGACACAATCAATGCAATGCAACAAATATGATGCATGATACGTCATGACATGGCAATATGATGTGGTTTGAGCTAATGCAACTAGCAGCAAGTTAAATGAAGTTGGTTTGAACCCTAGGTTCAAATTCAAACTCCATATGTGGATATTTAAATGCCATTTATATGATTTGTGCTAAACAGCAGCTATAAGTTGTTCTAACATGCATGAAAATGGTACCGATGGATAGATTGGATTTTTCTGATCATTTTTCATATATAATTTATCTCATTTGGAGTTACGGTTGATTTACTATGAATTATTGAAGTTTGCAACATTTTCTGGAATTTCCTATATAAGAATAAATCCAGAAAAGGATTTACTGCGTCAGCACTGTGTCACTGTGACGTCAGTAGTCAACGGAAACTGACCAGTGGGTCCCGCATGTCAGCAGTTAATTAAACTAACTAATTTTGGTTAAAACTAATTAGATGTAGTTAGCAGAGGGGGGGGCCACTTGTCATTGACTCAGAGGAGTCAACCTGGGCCCACCCAGTCCACATCAGGGGTCAAACCCTCCGGTCAACAGGTCAAAGCCTGCCGGCGTTTAGCCGCCGGCGGGGCCAGACACGGCGGCGTGCTGCGGGATTCGCCCACAGGGCCCCATTTGCTGTGCGGAGAGCAGCTACGGGCAACTGGTGATCGCCCGCACCCAGCCATGGTGGTGGCTTGGCCGGGGAGTGGCCGGAGCTTCGCCGGCGACGAGGTCAGGCGGAGGCCGAAGCTCGGCCAGCTCATGCGCGGGGCTGCGGTGGCCTAGGCGGCGTGGCGCTAGCACCTACGGCCTCTACACGGTGCGAGGGGTGTGACAGGCACAAGCCCGTGACCAATTGGTCACCGGAGCAATGCCGGTGACGTGGTCAGGCGGCGACGCGTGCGTTGAGCTTCGTGTGCTCACTGTGTTGCAATAGAAGGAGAACGGAGAAGATGGAAGGTTCAGCAGCTCATAGGGAAGCCGCAGGGGAGGTCGGCGTGCTTGGGGAAGGCTCGGTGTGGTCGGGATGACGATGGCGATCTGGGCGGCCCGAGGTTGAAGACGACGGCGGCGGGGATGATGCAGGGGCTCCGGCGTCGTGTGGCTTGGCTAGTCGGACACGGTGAAGGGGCTCGGGGACGGTGTTGGACGCGGCTGTACGTTGGCACGGGCGCAGCAGCGTCGACCATGGCGGAGGGAGAGCGAGGGAGAGGAAATAGGGGAAGGTGCGGGTGTCGGCGAGGTCGGGGAGAGTGAGGGGGTTCATTCCCACGTCGCCAGCTCGACGAGGGGAGCAGCGAGGCGGCAGCAGCTGCGTGGCACGCATGCCGTGCTCGCCGTCGAGCACCTGCCTGCCTGCCTGGCCAAGTCAAGCAGCTCATAGAGCGGTGGCTAGGCTAGGCCGGCAGGTGGGCCTGGTGGGTGGCGCCAGGTAAGTGGCCCGGGTGAGTCTCTCTCTCTCTTTTTTATTTCTGTTTTCTAATTTTCTGCAACTTTGTGACTTTATTTAAAATACTTAAACAGATCCAAAAATCATGGAACTAATCATGGCTACTGTTTAGAATATATCCAACAGTAAACATTTTAGTTTATGATTACTTGAGCATTTAAAATATTTTATAGTATTTAAATTCCCAAATGAAAATAACATATGATTTAATTCAGAGCCCAAATATGTCATGGAAAAATGTGCAATACCCCTGGTTATGCCTCTAGCATTTTCCAGAAATGATGAAATTTTTTGAAAGCCATTTGGATTCACTGAAAATATTTTAGTTGAACCTAGTGAATTCCTTTGATGCTAGGGTTTAGGCAATCCCTATTTCAAGTTTCAAAAGAATTTAAACATGATGCATGGAAGCTAAAGCAAAGACAAGCAAGGCCTAAACTCGGGATGTGACAACTCACCCCCACTAAAAAAGAAACTCGTTCTAAGATTCAAGCATAGGGTAAGAATACACAGGGGACACTAAGTATCACAAACTTCATGATCCAACTGTCTTCTCGAGGGTGTTGATCTGTTGACTCAAACGATCTTGACGTCTTCGCTTGCCAGGTCTTCATCCAACACAATAACGACAGAAGGAGACTCTCCAGAAAACGATCACCTCGAAGATCGAGTATTCAAGATAAACTCATGGAGTGAGAGGTAAGATCATCTCTCGAGCTGAGATACGAAGCATTCATCCAAAGGGATGGAGTGGAACAGATGTCGAAGGTTCACTAGGTAGGCAACAATTCCACACTTAAGAAGGTGGTAATCGGTTGTCAACGCAGCGAGGAGTTGAGTTGCCATGATGCCACAACAAGACACCTTAGGGATGGTGACTCGTAGATATATCCCCTTAAGTGGCAAAAAGAATTACCTTTGATTCAGAGATCATTGAAACTCTTTATACAAGCCTAAGGCAATTCACAATCGATCATTTGAAGGAGTCCGAAAGAATGACATTCTCGGGCCAGAATGGATGATGTGGATTACCTTGTTGAAGACAACACAAGGGATGATTTTGCTTATTATCCGAAATGGATGGGACCCAAGATAGGATGGCACAATGACGGTGCAAGCTGGGAACAAAACACAAATGCTGGAAATGATTCTAGTAACTGGGGAGAAACTCAATAGTAGAGAGTGATTCCACTATTGGAATGGTTATAGCATAACCGAGAAAACTGGAAGCAATCCCAGTTGGTTACTATGATAGCACATAGTGCTTACGCGTTGAGGGAGTCCTGGACTAGGGGGTGTCCGGACAGCCGGACTATCATCGTCCGCCGGACTTCAAGACTACGAAGATACAAGATTGAAGACTCCGTCCCGTGTCCGGATGGGACTTTCCTTGGCGTGGAAGGCAAGCTTGGCGATACGGATATGTAGATCTCCTACCATTGTAACCTACTCTGTGTAACCCTAGCCTCCTCCGTTGTCTATATAAACCAGAGGGCTTTAGTCCATAGGACAACATACATTACAACAATCATACCATAGGCTAGCTTTAGGGTTTAGCCTCCTTGATCTCGTGGTAGATCCACTCTTGTACTACCCATATCATCAATATTAATCAAGCAGGACGTAGGGTTTTACCTCCATCAAGAGGGCCCGAACCTGGGTAAAACATCGTGTCCCTCGTCTCCTGTTACCATCCGCCTAGACGCATAGTTCGGGACCCACTACCTGAGATCCGCCGGTTTTGACACCGACATGGGTGCTTTCATTGAGAGTTCCTCTGTGTCGTCACCGATAGGCCCGATGGCATCTTCAACCAACGACGCTGTCCAGGGTGAGACTTTTCTCCCCGGACAGATCTTCGTATTCGGCGACTTCGCACTACGGGCTAATTCGCTTGGTCATCTGGAGCAGATCGAAAGCTACGCCCCTGGCCGTCAGGTCAGATTCGGAAGCCTAAACTTCACGGCCGATGTCCGCGGAGACTTGATCTTCGACGGACTCGAACCACAGCCAAGCGCGCCGCACTGTGACGATGGGCATGATCTAGCTCTGCCGCCGAACAGTGCCTTGGTGGCCGCACGCGAATCCGCTTCGGCCATTAGTTCGGAGCCGATTTCCCAGATAGAGGATCGGTGGATGGACACCGCCTCGGGGGCTTCAACTTCCACGGTGATGGAGCCGAACACTAAACTTGTCCATCGCAAAACTCGTGATTCCGAGGTGCCGGACTCCTTGCCGGACTCCGAACCTCCCACGCCCCTACCAACCAAATCGGATTGGGCGCCGGTTATGGAATTCACCGCCGCGGACATCTTCCAATACTCGCCTTTTGGCGACATCCTGAATTCACTAAAGCATCTCTCGTTATCAGGAGAGCCCTGGCCGGACTATGGCCAGGATGGTTGGGATACGGACGACGAAGAAATTCAGAGCCCACCCACCACCCACTTTGTAGCCACTGTCGACGATCTAACCGACATGCTAGACTACGACTCTGAAGACATCGACGCTATGGACGACGATGCCGGAGACGAACAGGAACCAGCACCTACAGGGCACTGGAAGACCACCTCGTCATATGACATATACATGGTGGATACCCGAAAAGACGGGGACGGCGAAGAAACATCGGAGGCAGATTCTTTAAAGATATAGCCCAAGCGCCGGCGTCAGCGGCGCCACTCTAAATCCCGCCACAGCAAGAATGGAGATTCCGGCACAGGAGATAATAATACCCCAGAAAGTGCCGAAGACAACCCCCTCCAGCAAGACTCAGCGCAGGAGGATGCAGAAGCAAGCCCTCACGAGAGGGCGGCAGACGAAGAGGTTGAGGATTACAACTATATGCCTCCCTCCGAAGACGAGGCAAGCCTCAATGATGACGAATTCGTCGTGCCCGAGGATCCCGTCGAGCAAGAGCGTCTCAAACGCAGGCTTATCGCCACGGCAAACAGCCTAAAGAAAAAGCAGCAGCAGCTTCAAGCTGATCAGGACCTGCTGGCCGATCGATGGACCAAGGTCCTCACGGCCGAAGAGTATAAACTCGAACGCCCCTCCAAAAGCTATCCAAGACGCAAGCTCCTCCCCCGATTAGAGGAGGAAGCATACATACCTCCATCACCAGCGCACGATACGGCTGACCGACCACCCCGCGGTCATGACAGAGAGGCATCCAGGCCCCCAACCAAGACCGTCCCCCGGCATCGCTCCAAAAGTACGAAGCCAAGAGGGAACGCGCCGGACTTGCGAGATATATTGGAGGACAAAGCAAGGCAATCCAGATCCATCTACGGATCACGTAGGCGCCCCACGACCCATGACGAATACCGTCGCACCGGATATAATAACCCCGGCCGGGCCGAACACGGCAGACAGCGCTCTCTCGAGCTGCGTCGTGATATTGCTCAATACAGAGGCGCCGCACACCCGCTATGCTTCACTGACGAAGTAATGGATCATCAAATCCCTGAAGGGTTTAAACCCGTAAACATTGAATCCTACGATGGCACAACAGACCCCGCGGTTTGGTTCGAAGATTATCTTCTCCACATCCATATGGCCCGCGGCGACGATCTCCACGCCATCAAGTATCTCCCACTCAAGCTTAAAGGACCAGCTCGGCATTGGCTTAACAGCTTGCCCGCAGAGTCAATTGGGTGTTGGGAAGACCTGGAAGCCGCATTCCTTGATAACTTCCAGGGCACGTATGTGCGACCACCAGACGCCGATGACCTAAGCCACATCATTCAGCAGCCCGACGAATCGGCCAGACAATTCTGGACACGGTTCTTGACAAAGAAAAATCAATTCATCGACTGTCCGGATGCAGAGGCTCTTGCAGCCTTCAAGCATAACATCCGCGGCGAATGGCTAGCCCGGCACCTGGGACAGGAAAAGCCGAAATCTATGGCAGCCCTCACATCATTAATGACCCGCTTCTGCGCGGGAGAGGATAGCTGGCTAGCTCGCAGCAACAATCTCCGTAAAAATTCTGGCAGTCCGGATACTAAGGACAACAACGGCAGGTCACGTCGAAACAAAAACAAACGCCGCATCAACGGCGATGACAAGGAGGATACGGCAGTCAACGCCGGATTCCGAGGCTCTAAACCCGGTCAACGGAAGAAGCCATTCAAAAGAATCACTCCGGGTCCGTCCAATTTGGACCGAATACTCGACCGCTTATGCCAGATTCATGGCACCCCTGAAAAACCAGCCAATCACAATAATAGAGATTGCTGGGTGTTCAAGCAGGCAGGCAAGTTAATTGCCGAAAACAACGACAAGGGGCTAAAGCGACGACGAGGAGGAGACCCGACCGCCGAACAATAGAGGACAGAAGGGTTTTCCCCCACAAGTGCGGACGGTGAACAAGATTTACGCGACCCATATACCCAAGAGGGAGAGGAAGCGCGCACTAAGGGACGTCTATGCGATGGAGCCAGTCACCCCAAAGTTCAATCCATGGTCCTCTTGTCCGATCACTTTCGATCGAAGAGACCATCCGACCAGCATACGCCATGGCGGATTCGCCGCATTGGTTTTAGACCCAATCGTTGATGGATTTCACCTCACGAGAGTCCTGATGGACGGCGGTAGTAGCCTGAACCTGCTTTACCAGGATACAGTGCGCAAAATGGGCATAGACCCCTCAAGGATTAAACCTACAAAGACAACCTTTAAAGGTGTCATACCAGGTGTGGAAGCCAACTGTACAGGCTCAGTAACACTGGAAGTGGTCTTCGGATCCCCGGACAATTTCCGGAGTGAGTTAATCTTCGACATAGTCCCGTTTCGCAGCGGCTATCACGCTCTGCTCGGACAAACCGCGTTTGCAAAATTCAACGCGGTGCCGCATTATGCATACCTCAAGCTCAAGATGCCAGGCCCTCGTGGAGTCATCGCGGTCAACGGGAATACGGAACGCTCCCGCCGAACGGAGGAACATACAGCGGCTCTCGCGGCAGAAGTACAGAGCAGCCTCTTAAGGCAATTCTCGAGTCCGGCCGTTAAACGGCCGGATACAGCAAAACGCGCCCGAAGCAATACCAACCAAGACCACCTGGCGCGATCAGAGCACGCGTAGCAATGCGGCCCCAACCCCCGCCCGCGCATGATCGCAAGAATAACACTCCGCGTACATCATTACACTTTGGAGATACCATGGGCGCAGGGGGAGGGGCACGATCGCAATGGACCCAGAGTGCGGTTCGACCACACCAGGGGCTCGCAAGTGTGCCCCCCTTTTTTCTTATTTATTATTTTCCTTCTTTGTGTACACAGGACTCCGGTAACCAGAGGTCCTGTCCGGCGGCGAACCTGCCGAACTCGTGATGCAACAGTCAGGGACGAAAGAAGGCTGCGACGAACACTCAGGTGGTCTCAATTACGAGCATTAAATTCGATTATATACACCAAGTCCGCAGCTCACCCCTGCAGGGGGACATGTTTACTTAGTCCAAATCCCTTGCTTACCGCACTATTTGTATCAGTCCGCACTCATAGCAGACTTCCTTTAATAAATAATGGAGCACTTTTCGACTGCAATTACATTACCTTATATATATATATATGTTCATTACATGACATATTGCACCCGTATATTTTGGTACGGCCTAATACACCAGGGGCTTATGTTCCCCACATTGTGGTGTGATAAGTCCGAACACTTTCATAAGTGCGACACCCCGAACTTATAGCATTATATGAATCAGCCCCGAATCATGTCTTGGGTCAATAGTTGGGTTTGCCCGGCTCCCACATTTTGGTGCCTTACGTTCCGTTCTGTCGGCTAAGGTGGCACTGGGAGAACCACTGCGATTGCGCCCCGGTTGAGCCGGGCGAGCTCCTCAGTGGAGAAAGCTAAAACTGACCGGCATGATAAGGCGAGAGACTGGTCGATGTTCGAGAGGTTTCTTCGGGTCCTTAAAGACTCACACCGCTTCGAGCGAAGTTCCGGACCATGTCCGACAAAGGCGTGGATAGCGCCCCGGATTCGGCCTTCCGAATACCAGGGGCTTCGCCGAAATTTTAAATTATAGAATTCTATGGCTAAGTGAGAGTGTTCAAGCATTATAAGTCCGGTCGCCTTGTTCGTTGTGTTGAGCGCCTCCCTAGATGGACCCAAAAATGGGAACAAGAGTGCTCAAGGTTATCCCGAACACCCCAGCACTCGCGGCTCGGGGGCTGAAGCCAACGACTTGCCATCTCTCAGATTTTATAAACGGCCGAACAGAAGGTAATATTTTAAATTAAAACAAGTGTTGCTTAATGCACATATGAACAAAGTTTTCAGCGCACAGGATAATACATAGCGAGTTTACTCAAAAATTACATCTTTGGGGCATTCATCCGTAATATCGCGGGCTCCCTTCAGCACAGTTTTATAATACATCTCAGGCGTACGATACTCCTTCCCCGGTGGCGGCGGGTCAGTGAGAAGCTTCTCCGCATCCAGCCTGCCCCAGTGCACCTTTGTGCGGGCAAGGGCCCGACGAGCACCTTCAATACAGGCGGAGCGCTTGACGACCTCCACCCAGGGGCATGCATCCACCAGCCGCCGCACGAGGCCAAAGTAGCTCCCAGGCATGGCCTGTCCAGGCCACAGCTGGACTATAAGGCCCTTCATGGCCTCCTCAGCTACCTTGTGGAGTTCGACCAGCTGCTTCAGCTGGTCGCTTGGGGGCACCGGGTGTCCGGCCTCAGCGTACTGAGACCAGAAGACTTTCTCCGTCGAGCTCCCCTCCTCGCCACGATAGAATGCGGCGGCATCGGACGCACTACGCGGCAGATCTGCAAACGCCCCTGGAGAGCTCCGAATGCGGGTAAGTGTCAGGTATTTTACATTAACATGCTTGCTTTGCATGAAAAATGCCTTACCTGCCGCTATCTTCTTCACATCTTCAACCTCCTGAAGGGCCTTATGGGCCTCGGCCTTGGCGGACTTGGCACTGTCGAGAGCTGAGGCAAGCTCGGACTCTCGAGTCTTGGAGTCACGCTCCAAACTCTCATGCTTCTCCATGAGAGCCTGGAGCTCTTGCCGTACTTCTGCCACCCATGCCTCCTGCTCCTCTCGCTCTTCCCGCTCCGCGGCAGCACTGCGTTCGGCCGCGGACACAGCCTCCTTCAGGGCTGCCACCTCGTTCGTGGCACCTGCAATACCCATATTATCCTTGTTAATTTTATTGCAACCAAAATCCTTTTCTGTAAGGTAACTATTCAAAGTGGTGTGACTCACCTTCTTTGTCCTCCAGCTGCTTCTTGGCATGGCCGAGCTCTTGCTCGGACCGCTCGAGATCCTTCTTTAACACATCGACCTCCGCCGATAGTGCAGCAGAGGTCAGCAGCGCAGCCTGCAAACCCATATTGACATATTTTAAGCAACCCTGCGTATATCTTGTTAGATCCTCAGTCCGTTTTTTCTTTCCGAACACCGAACTGAGCATCAGGGGCTACTGTCTATGCGGTATTACATTACATAATTTTAACTTCTTACCTCAAAGCCTGTTAGAAGGCTGCTGCAGGCTTCGGTCAGCCCGCTTTTGGCGAGCTGAACCTTTTGAATCACCGCACTCATGATAGTGCGGTGTTCTTCCTCGATGGAAGCGCCTTTAAGCACCTCCAGCAAGTTATCTGGTGCCTCCGGTTGGACGGAGGTCGCCGGTGTCACGATCTTGCCCTTCTTTTGAAGGGGCCGCCCGCCGGACTCTGGAACCACTACGGGTTCCGATGTAGAGTCTGGCACAATGTCCGGGAGGCAGCCTGACGGCGCCTCCAGAGCCTCCTCCTAATGGGTCCTTCTTTGGGATCCCACCTCGGCGTCGTCATTGGCGTGGGGGGTAGAGGCGGTCGGAAGTGAATCCACATCCGACGGGGCCAACGACCCACTCCATGAAGCGGGGAGATCATCATCGGCCGGGCTACGGACAGAACGCGACATTAGAAGGACACTACGCGACACGAAAGAAATTGCACATCAAGGATCTGGATACTTACGATCTTGCCGGACGCCTGGCCCTTGGAGGCCACTCATCCTCGCCAACGGTGGTGTTGGCGAAACTGTCCGGAGGAATAGTCCTCCCCCTCTTGGACCCTTCGGCCTCCCCTATTGGGCAAGCCTTCCTCTTCTTCTCTCCCTCCTCCGGGAGAGAGTCCTCCTCCTCCTCCTCGTCTTCGGGGGAGGAGTCCGCCTCATCGTCGGACGCCTGATTGCGGGAACTCTTTCGAGTCCCCGCGGCCACTTTCTTGGCCTTCTTCTCCGGCACCACGTGCAGTGCCGGAACCAGCAGCCCTGCTAAACGGGCGTTCTCTGGGTCTTCTGGCATGGGAGCCGGGCTGATGAGCTGCTTGGCCTTCTCCATCCATTCCTGTCAAAGGAAAAGAGAGATTGAAACCCTCTTAGAATCGGTTTAATTACCACAAGTGTCCCGTAACGGGGTTGAATCACTTACCTCGTCAGCTGGATGCTGCGAGCGAAATCCGCGATCTTCCATCACGGATGCGGGGGCTTCGGCGCCCTTAAACAGCACCCTCCAAGCACCTTCGTATGTTGTATCGAAGAGCCCGCTCAGCGCCTGGTGCTGTTCCGGATTGAACTCCCACAGATTGAATGCCCGTTCTTCGCATGGGAGAATCCGGCGGATGAGCATGACTTGGACCACGTCGACGAGACTGAGCTTATTGCTCACCAGCTTCTGGATGCAGGCTCGGAGTCCTGTCACCTCGTTCGGATTGCCCCACAGCAAGCCCTTCTCTTTCTAGGAGGTGAGCTGCGTGGGGACGCCAGATCTAAACTCGGGGGCCGCAGCCCAAGTAGGCTTGCGCGGCTCGGTGATGTAGAACCACCCCGATTGCCACCCCTTGACGGAGTCCACGAAGGCCCCTTCGAGCCAAAGGAAATTGGGCAACTTGCCCAACATGGCGCCTCCGCATTCCGCTTGCGCGCCCTTCACAACCTTCGGCTTGACGTTGAAGGTCTTGATCCACAAGCCAAAGTGGGGCCGGATGCAGAGGAAGGCCTCGCACACGACGATAAACGCCGAGATGTTGAGGATGAAGTTCGGCGCCAGATCGTGGAAATCCAGGCCGTAGTAAAACATGATCCCCCGGACGAATGGGTGCAGTGGAAAGCCCAGTCCGCGGAGGAAGTGGGGAAGGAAGACGACCCTCTCATGGGGCCCAGGGGTAGGGATGAGCTGCCCCTCGTCGGGCAGCCGATGCGCGATATCGCCGGAAAGGTATCCGGCGCTGCGCAGTTTGGTGATGTGCTCCTCCTTAACGGTGGAGGCCAACCATTTGCCTCCCGCTCCGGACATATTCAGAGAAGGTCGGGGCGAGATGCGCGAGCTTGGGCGTTGGAGCTTGAGTACGCGGAGATGGATAAGCAAAGGAGGAAGAAGGCGTAGGTGAGAAGGTAAATCCTGATCCCTTATATATAGGCGGACGAAAACTATGCATCCCCACCGGCCTGATAAAACTCGCTTATCTCCCAAGCGCCACCATCAATGGCACGGTTGGGTTACCCACGTCCGTATTGATGAGAATCCCGGAATAAGGGAGGCATGATCTCTGCTTCGACAAGACGTGCCAAGGAAACCGCTTCGCTAAACGTGCTGAGGTGGTATAGTAAAAAACGATTCAAACAAAGGCTTGGTAGCGGTGTGATGTCACGCCGCATAATACGTCAGCAGATTGGACTGGTGTACATTTTATTCTCTCTACGGTGGAATGTGGAATTTATTTTGCAGAGCCGGACACTATCCTGGTGTTCATAATCTTCTCTGGATTATTCAAGGGAGGAACCCGCCTTGCAATGCCGAACATTATGCGCGCCGGACTTATCGTCATTGAAGCCTGTTTCAGGGGCTACTGAGGGAGTCCTGGACTAGGGGGTGTCCGGACAGCCGGACTATCATCGTCCGCCGGACTCCAAGACTATGAAGATTCAAGATTGAAGACTCCGTCCCGTGTCCGGATGGGACTTTCCTTGGCGTGGAAGGCAAGCTTGGCGATACGGATATGTAGATCTCCTACCATTGTAACCGACTCTGTGTAACCCTAGCCTCCTCCGGTGTCTATATAAACCGGAGGGCTTTAGTCCGTAGGACAACATACATTACAACAATCATACCATGGGCTAGCTTTAGGGTTTAGCCTCCTTGATCTCGTGGTAGATCCACTCTTGTACTACCCATATCATCAATATTAATCAAGCAGGACGTAGGGTTTTACCTCCATCGAGAGGGCCTGAACCTGGGTAAAACATCGTGTCCCTCGTCTCCTGTTACCATCCGCCTAGACGCACAGTTCGGGACCCCCTACCCGAGATCCGCCGGTTTTGACACCGACACGCGTGCTCTCAAGAACTTGAGCATTTCCATATTCATCAAGGTCCTACTAACATCCGCGTCAAGGGTGCAGACATCACAACATACTACCATGATGAATGGCGATGGACAATGCAGATGCAAAGGAAGATAACACTTTCTCAGATTTCACCTTAGCGAGACCAAGGGGACAAAATCTGGATGATCGACCAAGAGATATTTAGCACTCCGCTTCTAATGTTCTCCTTGATGTGCTAGCATAATCCATTCATAGATATGGTTTGATATCTAAAACATCAAGTAAAAGGTCGGACTTCAGGAACACAAAAATCCATAAAGGACAACTAGGGAGTAAATCCTACGAAATCCTTATGGGGAGGTGGCCAACTTCCTCCATCAAGATACTATAATAATAGGTCTTCCGGATGGGTGTGTTGGCCACGACATCCACTTTACCGGGTTACAGAGAGACCAATATTATAATTCTTGGGAAACGTTCCAACCATCAAGTCTGCCTGAGATTCAGATCTGGTTGGTGTCAGAATATTCCAGACTCATCAAGTCTTGAAAGAAAACTAAAGTTTGCAACTCAAATCGACGAGAAGACGTTGCGAGATTCTCGGGAAATGGACTATGGTAGTAAGCTCCAAAACATGAGCTAGTTCTGCTACAAACATGCGAACACGCTACCTCAGGCAGGCATGACCAAGTAGTAGTCTTATAATTAAACACTACCGAGTTCAGAGGGGGAACCATCATCGAGGATGTCAAAGTCCTTGCATAAGTCTTGCTCTTAAGAAGGTACTTCTTCTCCTTGAACAAATCAATCAGTGGCTTGGTGTACTAGGGAATACATGTGGAATGGAGGTAGCGAGCCTGTCAAACCATAGCATACTTTGCACATGCATGACTGACTTTGGATGATTCTAGAGGAGGCAACATTGACTTTCTCGGATCCACGGCGGCAACTTGCATCAAATGCACATGAACTAGAGGAAGTCACTTGTTACATCCGAACATATGTTTCATGAGCTAGCATGAACAAATGCTTTCAAAAGTTTCCAACACTAGCTTAATGTTTAACAAAATTATGGAGAAGACAAGGATGTTATCGATGGGCTCAACAACAATTCATCCAGATTCCCATGGAGATGGAATTCCATAACTATGTGAACAAGGTGATAGTATTGGTCAGACCCAAAAGACATAATGGTGTATGCTCGAGGAAAATCCACGAGTAAGACAACATTACGAACATCGTTGGTTCTAATTTGGTTTGATGATAGCCCATACTCAAATCAAAGTTTTGGCAAGACAATAGCTCCAACAACTGGTCTCGAGGATCAATTTATGAGGATATCATCTTCTTCAACACACACACAAGATATCCCTTAACATGAGCTATGTCGGACAAGCTTTTATCTTCCAACTCTCCAAGTTGTTGTTTAGCTTAACCAACTAGCTCAGGGGTATGTAATACAGATTCTTGGAGAAGTGGTGGTTTATATGAAACCAACTTGATCACGAACTCAACATAGCGGTCAGGTGACAACCTGGTTATACTTCCGAGAAGATATTCGGAACATCACGAACCACCGATATGTTACTAAGCTCGAGAACAATCTTGCTTTTTCAGGGCAAGATGATATGATCAAAAGAGCGAGGGTTTGACAAGATCCTAACCCATTGATCGGAGAGTGCACCGGAAATAAGGACTAGGTAGCACAATCATACTTAGGGTGATGATTCAAAAATCAACATTCTAAGAGTGAGGTTATTGTCCTTTAACTACTAAGCAACAAAGTTGCTAGGAGTATTGATTTCACACATCACGATTCACTTGTCGGCATTCTGGTTGCGACATCAAGGAACCGAGGAATGAGTAATGATGGCGAGGAGTATTACTACATCAAGAATTCATAGGATGGTGTGCAATTCCCATGACATTCTTGATATAAAGATGCTATTACTCCAAGGTAGAACAGAACAAAAGCTGGATTAGTATTTGATCTGTGGAGTACGACTGCTTTTACCCAATCGTAGAAATGGACAAGGTACTGGAGTTCGTTTCTCCTAGTCATTCTAGAATATAATGGCTCGCCGGACCACAAGAGTAATAGGCATCGATGAGCTCGAATGCACAACTACTCTTGACTATCAATTGATAGACGAGGGTGAGAGGACAACTAAGAGTGATAACTCAAAAGAACATATGATTTCCTGAGTTGTGGATGCATGGATTAGGATGTCGAACTAGTTCAACATATTTCTTCCAGACAATTCATGCAGAGAGGTAGTACTGGCAGGGTCACAACATAGAATCGATAATTCATCGAGAGCACTTTTGTTGTGATCTTTTGGTTCAACGAGGAACTGCTGCCATAAGTAGTTCATGGTATTTGGAAGAATGATATACCACGAACCTCGAGAACTATCGCAAAGGTTACTAATATCCTAAAGGAACGAGCAAACACTATCAACATGAAGTGAGTAGGGTGAATATCGGGTTCAAAACCCATGAGTAGAATACCTACTAACTAAATTACATCATGGGATGCTTTTGGGAATAAAGGCCAGAATCATCACACTGGGATACAAATCATGGCTAGATTACTAGATGATCCCCGAAGACACCTAGGGTCATAATAATTCTTCCAACATATATGTTGAGGCAATAGAATACCTCAACTCAGCATTTAGTGTGATTAACCTGGCCCAAAGGAACATCAAAACCAGAGTGAAAGGATTTGCAAGTGCATCAGATTGTTTAGAAACCAGGGATGACTCGGACAACATAACGGCTGTAAATGCTCAAAAGATTGGAGACATGCTACAAAAATGGTGGCATAGCCAAAGCACAATATCAAGGTTTCGAGATCAACGGGTATGAACATACGGAAGTAGTAAAACTGAACTGAGATTTGAAACTAACAATTCTATAAGTCTATGGATTAGTAACACGTCATCCTGATAGATAGATGAGAAAGCCTAGTTTCTTAATCCCCATAGAAAAGAAGAGGTTGACTCAGATCAGAAGGGCATAAGGTATAAGGAGTAAAAAGAGCCTTACGTTCCATTCCACAATCAATTCCCTTACATAACTAAAGCATTTCTAGACACAACTTCGACCAGTTTGGCTTGGTAATCCTATAGGCAGTCAGGCTCTAATACCAAAGCTGTCAGGACCCCGACTCAATGCCACATCGATCTGGTATGTAACACCTCATATCGCTTTGCGGCCTCACGCACGGTATTCCCACGGGTGTCACCTTACCTTTGCCCGGGACCATTTGCGCCTTTTGGAACACGTATATGATAGTGTCGCTAGCATCAATATGATAAGGAGCCCGGGCTGACATGGCTAGTCGTAGACCCAAAGTGGCACAAACTTTCAAGGACAGGCATCCATGACCCAGCATCGAACGTGTCGGTCATCAGCGAGTGAATCCAGGCTGTAGCATTGGGCTAGCAGGACTCCGGTGAACCGGGCTGTAGCGGGCTAACAGGACTCCGGTATTCATCGCGTGACATTTCCCCGAAGGGACAGACACAAGAACGAAGAAGGACACATGCCGGCCAGCCTAAGTGATCCGGAGCAGTAGCAAGCTACCATGGCTCAGTGGAAGCACTAGGAGACATTTCCCGGTAAGAGAGGCTACTAAGGATAAACAACTAGATAGTCAGATCCCACACATACCAAGCATTTCAATAACATACACACAATATGCTCGATATGTGCAAATACAACATGGCATCACAACATGACTCTACGACTCAAGTATTTTATTCAATAGACTCCGAGGAGCGAGATATTACAAACATAGGTCTCATGACCCAACATTCAGAGCATACAAATCAAAACACATGCGGAAGCTTAACATGTCTGAGTACATACATCTACAAATGGAAAAGGCTTAGAAGCCTGACTATCTACCAGATCCTGTCGAGGGCACAAGATCGTAGCTGAGGTAACAAGCTAAACGTCGAAGTCCACACGAAACTAATAGTGAGACTGAAGTCTCTCTGCAAAAACATAAAATAGGCAAACGTGAGTACAAATGTACCCAGCAAGACTTACATCAGAACTAACTACATATGCATCATTATCAACAAAGGAAATGGTGGAGTTTGACTGCAGCAAGCCAGATTTGACTCGGTAGCTATCCTGAGCTACGACTGCAAGTAACTCTTTTGAGGTGGTGCACACGAGTCCACAAATTCACCATATCAATACACCACTATGGATCCGCTCCCGTCTCCCTACGAGAACGCCATCCATAGCACTCACACTTATCATGCGTATTTTAGAGTATCCACTTTCACTTGTCTATGAACTGTACAGGCAACCCAGAAGTCCTTTTCCGCGGACACGGCTATTCGAATAGAAGATGTTAACCCTGCAGGGGTGTACTTCTTCACACACGCTCTCACCACTTACCGCCGTTTACACGACATGTACTCGGCAACCTTCAAGCGGAAGCACAACGAGGGTGTCGGCCACGACCTACCTGAACACTCAAGTCCCTAGTCCAGGTTTATCGCCTATTCGGGTTCCATCCGCGAGGAGATCCGGCCGGAGTTTCGCTCACAGCCACAAACGATGTCTGCAGGGTTCCCGAGACACCAAACGGGCGCCCGGTACACCGTGCCATGTGCCTACCGCATCACAGCCCACCCCTCCGGTCAGCGCTGCCCACGGCCTCCAGCATACTACAAACACCAGAAACTACTTGCAACTCCTGGACAGAGGACAAGGGTTATTAAGAAGCCGAGAGGGTCCATTGGTTTCGGGCCCAATGCGTGGTAGTAACTGTATCATGGATCACAAACACAGAACTCAGTTCCTGAGGACGGCTGCAATGAGACAACCCACCATGTACTCCTACATGGCCTCTCACCGCTACCTTTACCAAATCGTGTTCACACACTTAGCTCACACACAGTAGGACATGTTCACACACCTCTGATTGATTCCCGATGAATCAGACATGACTCAACTCTAAGCATTAGCAGGCACGACGAACAAACATGAATGAGTAGGCACATCAGGGCTCAAACAACTCCTACTCATGCTAGTGGGTTTCATCTATTTACTGTGGCAATGACAGGTCATGCAGAGGATAAAGGGGTTCAGCTACTGCAGCAAGTAACAGATGAATCGTTGTTGTCCTAATGCAGTAAAAGAGAGCAGGAGCGAGAGAGTAGGATTGTATCGGAATGGACAAGGGGGTTTTGCTTGCCTGGCACTTCTGAAGATAATATAGCTCTTCATCGTTGTCATCGAACTCGTCGTCGAAACCACGCCTATGGAGAGGGGACAATTACCGGCAAACAAAGAGGGACACAATCACGCAATGCAACAAATATGATGCATGATACGTCATGACATGGCAATATGATGTGGTTTGAGCTAATGCAACTAGCAGCAAGTTAAATGAAAATGGTACAGATGGATAGATTGGATTTTTCTGATCATTTTTCATATATAATTTATCTCATTTGGAGTTACGGTTGATTTACTATGAATTATTGAAGTTTGCAACATTTTCTGGAATTTCCTATATAAGAATAAATCCAGAAAAGGATTTACTGCGTCAGCACTGCGTCACTGTGACGTCAGCAGTCAACGGGGACGTCCAGGTCAAACTGACCAGTGGGTCCCGCATGTCAGCAGTTAATTAAACTAACTAATTTTGGTTAAAACTAATTAGATGTAGTTAGCAGAGGGGGGGGGCACTTGTCATTGACTCAGAGGAGTCAACCTGGGCCCACCCAGTCCACGTCAGGGGTCAAACCCACCGGTCAACAGGTCAAAGCCTGCCGGCGTTTAGCCGCCGACGGGGCCAGACGCGGTGGCGTGCTGCGGGATTCGCCCACAGGGCCCAATTTGCTGCGCGGAGAGCAGCTACGGGCAGCTGGTGATCGCCCGCACCCAGCCATGGTGGTGTCTTGGCCGGGGAGTGACCGGAGCTTCGCCGGCGACGAGTTCAGGCGGAGGCCGAAGCTCGGCCAGCTCGTGCGCGGGGCTACGGTGGCCTAGGCGGCGTGGCGCTAGCACCTACGGCCTTTACGCGGTGCGAGGGGTGTGACAGGCACAAGCCGATGACCAAATGCTCACCGGAGCAATGCTGGCGACGTGGTCAGGCGGCCACGCGTGCGGTGAGCTTCGTGTGCTCACTGTGTTGCAATAGAAGGAGAACGGAAAAGATGGGAAGGTTCAGCAACTCACAGGGAAGCCGCAGGGGAGGTCGGCGTGCTCTGGGAATGCTCGGTGTGGTCGGAACGACGACGGCGATCTGGGCGGCCCGATGTTGAAGACGACGGCAGCGGGGATGATGCAGGGGCTCCGGCGTCGTGTGGCTTTGCTAGTCGGCATAGTCGACGATGGCGAACCGTCCGGACACGGTGAATGGGCTCGGGGACGACGTTGGACGCGGCTGTACGGTGGCACGAGCGCAGCAGCGTCGGCCATGGCGGAGGGAGAGCGAGGGAGAGGAAACAGGGGAAGGTGCGGGTGTCGGCGAGGTCGGGGAGAGTGAGGGGGTTCGTTCCCACGTCGCCAGCTCGACGAGGGGAGCGGCGAGGCGGCGGCAGCTGTGTGGCACGCATGCCGTGCTCGCCGTCGAGCACCTGCCTGCCTGCCTGGCCAAGTCAAGCAGCTCACAGAGCGGTGGCTGGGCTGGGCCGACAGGTGGGCCTGGTGGGTGGCGCCAGGTAAGTGGCCCGGGTGAGTCTCTCTCTCTTTTTTTATTTCTGTTTTCTAATTTTCTGCAACTTTGTGACTTTATTTAAAGTACTTAAACAGATCCAAAAATCATGAAACTAATCATGGCTACTATTTAGAATATATCCAACAGTAAACATTTTAGTTTATGATTATTTGAGCATTTAAAATATTTTATAGTATTTAAATGCCCAAATGAAAATACCATATGATTTAATTCAGAGCCCAAATATGTCATGGAAAAATGTGCAATACCCCTGGTTGTGCCTCTAGCATTTTCCAGAAATGATGAACATTTTTGAAAGCCATTTGGATTCACTGAAAATATTTTAGTTGAACCTAGTGAATTCCTTTGATGCTAGGGTTTAGGAAATCCCTATTTCAAGTTTCAAAAGAATTTAAACATGATGCATGGAAGCTAAAGCAAAGACAAGCAAGGCTTGAACTGGGGATGTGACAGATAATATGATAACTGGACCAACATCGCTGATCATACATGGTGGTCTGCTCTTGAATACTTGCGAGATGCCAAACTACATCGTATCAATTAGAATATGATGTCTGATTGCTACATCTTCCGCTGGTGTCTCATAAATTATCTGGTGTTATTCTTCCTAATAATTACGTACAATTAATTGTTTATGCAAGTATATTTCTTGTTTGTTTGTACTGTCTCTTGTGTACACAGATCACGGTACGACCTATATAATGGTCGAACCAATTTTTTGTTCGCGGCCCGTTCGGGACCCGGGCCGCTCTGCGAGTTGGGACTTCATCATGCCTTCATGATAATCAATCTCGACTATGCTCACATTGCCACTTCGGAGAGACATCGTCGTCTCATCTGCGTCGACCAAACCATGGCGTCGCCTCGGCACGCTTCCCTGTGCCGGCATCTCCGCACTGCCACTCCACCACACCCTACCGATGACTCCATATTATTTTCATTATTTATTTCACTTAAATCAATTAATTAGAATATTTTTAAATTATTTATTTGTTATTACTTTCGGGGTTGCACAATTTTATGTGTGCAGGTAATCAACTTTGACTATGTCACGCGGTCACCTCGGCGTCACTTTGCCGACCTACTCCAACCTCGGCTGAACCGAGGGCTTCACCGCCTCACCACATCGGCTGAGCCGTTTCACTACTTCGGAGTGTCGAGCTCCTTGCTCAGCCATCTCGGGCTTGGGGGCTGGGACCTCGGCCAGCCCAAGGACTACGTCTTCGTCCCGCCACAAGCCCGGACCGCATCATCAACGTCGAGCACATTAACCAGCTAAGTCGCTCTCATGCTCAAAAACTTTCAGTTTTAAATTTTGTTCGGTTCGACCAAGCATTATACTTTTTTGGAAAAAAGTTGCTTGTGAAAATCTTCTTTGTCGAAACCTTGTTTGTGACACGCAAATTCAAATACCCCGTTTAACTGGGGGCTTCCTTTATGGAGCCTTTCCTCTTGCATATGATTATACTTGTACGGCTTCATTCCTTGTTCGTGTATTACGCCACAATATGCACCATACTGACCTAAGTGTTTTGCAAGCTGGGTTGCCTTGCTCCTGTGTTTACCCCTACATTCCCGATTGTTCGGCTAGGGAGTAAAGGGAGCACCTCTGTGATTGTCACAATCGGGTCACCCGAGCCAGACCTCAGACTGGGTAAAGCTGAAAGTTAGCGCTCTTACTGTTTTAAATAAGGGTCAGCACACAACGGAACTCATGAGTACAAAAAATCTATTGGACAACTCTCATAGTGAGCAACCGAAGAAAGGTATCGGTGGGGGTACTATTTTCTTCGAAGATGCTTCTTACACTTCGTCGGTAATATAGCATAAGTTCCCTGAGCGCGCTTTGTCTGTTACAGCCTTATGGCCTGATTGCCTGGTTATCAGAAACACCGTCGATATTCTCGACAGGGGGAGTACATAACACTTTTCGGTCATTGACCGAAGAGGGGGAAGCCGACGTTCGGTTAAGACGTCTATAAAGGTCGGGAACACAGATATGATATAAATACTTCGGTACATACAATCATTATCCATAAAATTCTTTTACCCAAGTCACTCGGGGGCTCTTAAATTTATGTGAGCTGTTTTATAATAAGTGTTCTTCTTCTTAGTCGTTGCAAAGTCTTTTTTCTATCACTCCTTTTTTTCGACGCGAGTGTGCGGTCAATAGCTGGGGAGCCTAATTTCTCTCTCAAAGCCGCTAAAGTTTGCTAAACTGGCCTAACGACAAGTACTCCGCCTTCGGGATAGGAGGTTGAAGCCGTAGGCTGACCCGCTTGAAGTCTTGAGATAGGATTTGTCATGTTAAAGCACGACAGAAGCACAATTTTTTTTCTAAGACCAATTTTCTGATTGGCACCGAACAATTCATCTAGTTTGGACGTCAAGTTTTTCCTGACATTTTTTGGTTTTCCTATCCCGCGGCACTTTTCAACTATTTGTGTGTTTTCCACATAAGTCTCGCCGTGCAGCGCCGAACACCTTTAGAGATTCGGCAAAAAATTCTCGGATATCGCTATATAGGCATTAGTTTCAAATTGTGTCTTCGGTCAATAGTTAGGTTGCCCGGCTCCTTTGCTTGCCTCCTACATTCCGCTTCGTTTGGCTAGGTGTGCAAAGGGAGAACCACTGCGATTGTGCTTCCAGCTCACATGGTTAAGCACCTCGGTGGAGAAAGCCAAAAACTGACTGTCACAATAAGCGTAAACTGGTCAGCGGTCCGATGACTATATAAATGACGGGCCGTTCATAACATTGGCTGAAGTGTTTACGGCTCGACCTCGGCTGTCGCCGAACACTAACCGGGGGGCTACTTGCTGGCCTCCCAACTTTAAGCTCCTATGACTAAGTGAAAGTTATAGAGCCCGCATATCTGATTGCCTCGTTTCCGCCAACACAACCGCCTTCGGGCACTGAGACGTCGGCTAAGGGTTGTTTTGTTATTACGGAAACACCCTGCGTAGCATCTACAAGGGGGTGGAAACCGAGGATGGGCCACTTTCAGATTATAAATGGTCGCAACGGAGGTAAAAGTTTGGTTCATTTAGACCACAGAGTTTGGAAGCTTTCCCCGAACTAAATCCTCAGTATTTTCCTCCCACATTGATCAGGGCTGAGGTTTCATTATCATGCTTAGCATGACAACCCAAAGAAAGTAACCGATAGCGGGACTATTTTCTTTGGACGATCTTTCTTATGCTAAACAATAATATAACATGTCTCTCTGCGTACCTTTGTTTATAAAACCGTATGGCCGGATTGCCTTGTTTTCCATAAATCTTTGCCCTCATAAAGGCTTTATAAAGTAGGACAAACACTCCTCGACTGTTGGCCAAGGAGGTTGAACCTGATGGTCGATCAACAAAGTTTTGTACAATGCGGATCCGGGCATTAATGACGTAAAGTACTTGGATACTTAGAGTCATTACATATCATTTGTGATTTTACTATGGATGTCGATCCTTAATTCGGCCTCCCGTGCCCGCATTAAGGCTCGGGGGCTACTGGGCTTGGGCTTATTATTTACAAATATTAAAAGGGCACATCAATCCCCAGATCTGGTATTGCCACCCGACCAGTGTCTCGGGGGCTACTGCATTGACAATCCAATGTAGAAAATTTAAAATGCAATATAGTTTTCGAGGAGATTATTATCCTCAGGTTGGTTGGCCGCACCCAACCTGAGTCTCGAGGACTTTGCACGCCGTGTTTCTATTCCTATGTATGCTGCCGAGCTGGGAATTGATCCTCGGGCTGATTCTATGAATCGACCTGAGTCTCAGGGGCTACTAGGGTCAGCAGTTTGATTTTTTCCTTTAGATGCATCCTGGATATTAGGCCAACACGCACCTTGAGGGCTACTGGCTATACATCTCGTTAGAGAATACATTTCACAATTCGGAATTAAATTCATAAAAATCAGCCCATGGCCAAGGTGGTGCACCACCTCGGAAGTAGTCCGGCACAAAGCTCGGGTTCCAGTGGCTGGCTCCATAGAGGGCATTTCCAGCATTAAGCTCGGCTAAACTCCTGCAACATTTTTTTGAACCAAGGTGATCTATGACACCTCGGATACAGTCCAGAGTTGGATCTCGGACATAGTCCGGCGTTGGGGCTTCACATAGTTTGGTGTTTGAGCTAGGATACAGTCCGGGTTGGAGCTCGGAAGCTGTCCGGCGTTGGTGCTCGGCTGCAAAAGATATCTCGAATGCAGTCCAGCATTGGAGCTCGGATGCAAGAGGATACCGCCCCACGGGAACAACTTCAAACCCAAGATGTGGCGTGAAAAATAACAAGGAATTGATAAAGGCCTATAACTTAAAGGGGCTCCTCGGATACCCGATGTATAAACTCTTCGGATCCACTTCGGAAATCCTCAAGATCGAAGATGAGAAGATTTATTGAACCAGTTTTCGAGACCGACGACCGAAGATGAAGAATAGTCCGAAAGAATCGAGGAGCGTCCCCAACTTGAAGACCGGTTCAGGGGGCTACTGACGGTGTCCTAGATTAGGGGGTACTCACCACGTCGTCTCCCGATCAGTTAGATTGGGCCGAGGACCCCCATGGCCGTATGCTCATGGGCTAGTTCGGACAACCCCTGCCGCATACAAGGAAGACTCCACAAGACTTGGCGCCCAAGGCGAGGACTCTCCAAAACCCTAGGCCTCCTGTGTGTTATATAAACTGAGGCCAGGCTAGTCAATAGACAATCTCATATTCATTACTATCATCTCGTGGTAGACACATGTACTCTGTACTACACCCCATATGAATACAATCAAAAGCAGGACGTAGGGTTTTACCTCCATCAAGAGGGCCCGAACCTGGGTAAAATCATGTGTCCATGTTACCATCGCTCCAAGACGCCTAGCTTAGGACCCCTACTACGAGATACGCCGGATATTGAACGGACACCTGCCGTTAGCACGCTGGCAGTTCGTTCTACTCGTCCCCGCACGTCCTTCAATACTACGGTGGTTCGCTCCTAGTCGTCCCGTCCATTCACATTACGATAGTTCCACTAATCCTAACCCTCCTCCCAAATCCATGGCGTCCCAAATCTCCATGATCGGTGGTGAGTACAAGGTTAGAACCATCACCGGCGATGAGTTCGACGTCATCTACACCCGTTCTTCCGCGAAGGTGAAAGGATGCCTTTCTCGATTCAGACGCATGTTCGAAAACTCAGATGATGAGTGGGTCGCTGGGCTAGATGTTGAGTACACCACAATCCTGGGATGAGAGAAGGATCTAAAGGATGAAGAGAGGAAGAATCCCGCCGTGATCCAGGTTTGCGTCCATAACATTTGCTTGGTCCACCACATATGCCATGTCGACGTTGAGTGCTAGGATTTTAAGAACTTCCTCAAGGACAAAACAGTGAAATTCGTTACTGTAGACTTTAAGAACGACAAAGAAGTCCTGGGTCGGATAGGCCTCGTTGTAGGCAACCCCTTCGACCTCCAGAAGAATCGGCTGTTGCCCTCTCGTCAGCCTTCAATGCTAACCCTGGCAGGAGCCATGGTTCATCCTTCGTACCGTAAACTGGAGAAACCTCATTACACATTTCATCGTCATGCATGGCAGCGGAATGTACTAGATATAGACCACATCCACTACGCTGCAATGGATGGCTACCTTTGTTTCAATATCTACAAGGGTTGATGAAGAGCAATAGACAAGTGTGTGGTTCAAGCAAAGAAGTATCAGCCAAGAGGAAGAGGGACAAGGACGAAGTCGAAGCCGTGGACGAGGACTCCGAGTAAGGTGGCAGTGTCATTGCTCATGGTGGTTCTAAACTTCTAATGTAGTGTCTACCGGATTAGTTGCATAGTTTAATTTCAAGTGTGCTTAGTTTAATTTGAGGGGTGTGTTGTGCTGAGCCCCCAGCAGAACTATGTTATATTTCTTCTCGTTACTTTAACTCTTCAACATGTACATACTACTAGTATTTCTTTAATAGAATTTAGCACCCCAATTAAGCACGTACTAGCTTTTTTAATAGTACTATATGCATAATTTGGCGACGAGCGCTCTCTATATGTACCACCTTTTTTTTAATTTCAATTTTTGCTCCATGGCGCAATCCATCAATAGTACTACTGCACAAAACTATACATTTTTTAAAAGGCTAGAGTACTATTCATCACATATATAGCCACTTAAATTCTCAACCTAGAATGACGTGCATGCCATGTAGTAAACCGATACGGAGGAAGTATAGTAAAAATGAGGTGATTTTACCGAGCGATCAGCGGGGGAGCATGGCCTGTCATGCGGTCCCACGTGTCATGATGTACCAAGACGATGCGCGTGTCCCTCTTGAGGCAGAAGCAATACTATGTGGTTTGAGATGATGGCGAACCGAAGTGTGAAATAATGGTTGCTTCGTCCATCTGGGAAGGTGCAGCATTGTGATTTGACATCTCATTGCTCATTACTACTACTGGGCCGGTACGAGTGGGGTGTGTCCCCCTGTTGTTCTGCACTGTTATTTGGTGCTTGACACGTCGACCCGGTTGCTATATGTCCCACATGTCGGCGACAGGAAGTACAGAATTCATGAAAGGGAGCGTCGATTTAGGAGTATACTACAGAATTCATGAAAGGGAGCGACTTAGTTTTGGAAAAATCTGTTTTTACGGAGTACGTACCTACTAGGGTTTATAGGGCTCATCTAAAAAACATTCGTTTTTCCGTTTGATAAGTCTCAGTTTTACTATACTAGTAGTAGTACCATTACATGTTGGATTTCGAGGTGCGTTAGATCACCCGACGCAAGCAGTGTTAAGAGGAAACTAACCAATGCATGTACAAGTTCATGGAAATTTAGTGCTCATTCATGCATTCATTCTAATTAATGCCTCGGTAAACATAACTTCTTGAGAAAAATGAGCATACTAAATACTTGTGCAAACTACGAAATTAATTCGACCACTCACCGTCTACCTAGGTTGGAGAGATTTTGAAATTGAGCCATAAACTGGAAACGAGGGAGTAGTAACTTTTGTCTCGATTACTATTTGTGGCCTTGTATAGATGCAAAATGTATTTTTTTATTGTGGCCTTGTATAAGTAAATGGAGGGAGTACTAACCAAGGTACATAGTAGGGACGAGGAGTAAATGGAGGGAGTAGTAAAATTTTCTCCTCGTGCTATGAGCCACCGCGCGCGTGGGCGAGGGAGCGGGCGTAAGGCGTATAGTAGTAGGAGTACTACTACTACTACTACTCGTAAGCAAGCTTCACCTCATCCTGCGAGCCACCGCGCCCGTGGGCGGGGGAGACGACGTACTAAGCAAGCTTCTCCTCGTTCTACGAGTTGACGGGAGTGTATAGACCCTTGCCTCTAAGGTAAGCCCCACATGGTTTGCCTCTTTTTTTAACATAACACGTCAACTCGCAATTTGTTTGTTCACCCGTGGTAGACGATCCTCCCTCCACCAAGTGGACAACCAGTACACATGTCAAATTACCACATGGGCTGCCTTTTTCGTACAGAAATGAGCTCCACCGTGTACCCGCGCGGATGTGGTTGGGAAAGAGATGGGAGTATGTGCGCCATGCGTGCACCTCTTCTCTTCGTGCATGTCCCCCACCTACGTGGGTGTTTGTGAGAGAGATACAAACCTAGACATAATACGCCGTCCATCCCCATGCCTCCGCCCAGTCCGACCACCAGTCACCACCACGCCCCAGTCCTCCTCACCTTATCTCTCATCTTTCTCCCTCCATTTTTATATACAAGGGGCCACTATCAAAATTACAATTTGCAGATATACAAGGCCATTAACACTAATCGATGCAATATTAATGGTGTTTGCCTCGTGGTAGTAGCAAAGGAGGACATTAATTATCCCTTGCATGCATGCGGGAGTTTGTAAAAAAATGCATCTTGATGTTCCGTGCAATGCACGGGCATCTTGCTAGTCCATGAAAACAACACACGGCAAAATTCCACGTCGAACGAGGGATTTGAATCTATTGGGAGGGGCTATTTGGATCTTGCCCGAGATAGCCAAAATATTGGCGACCCTTTTGTCCACCGGTGCCTTTGCCACCGATGAACGAGGAATGGCTTGGGTGCTCATGCTGTCATGCATCCTCCAGCGCGCACGTTGGAGACGAGCTCGCACGAGCTGTGTTTTTTGTCCCACAATGCCGCCCGAGCCGCCTGCAGACCAACCGGCGACCCGCAAATTACGCCATCCAACCGTAGCCGCACACATTATGACAGCAACTCAACCAACCGGACGAAATTCATGCAAACAAGTAGACAAACTGATATTTCATATAAACAACGACAGAAATCATATAAAATACCAGATTTTCATACAAACATGACGGATTTCATTACATTCAAATGAACTATGCGTTGCTAGTTCTGGAAAGCACAGGTGTATAATACCTGGCATAAATGGTCGCCCGCCGATCGATTTGTGTCCCTTATGTCCGGCAGCACAATTACCGGACTGCCGGGAGCCCCGGAGGTATATGCTTCAGTGCAAAGGACGGCTCGCTTCCCCATTGCCCAACTGATATCATTGGCTGGTGCCGAAGATGATGGTGGCCGGCACCGATTCGAGTTCATTACCGGCCACTACTTCGCCATGGCCGACACCGGCTCGAGTTCATCCTAACATTCCCCTCTTCCGTGGAGCCCATGCAGGGTCGACGAAGGTCCTCGCAACAAAAGGATCCGGCAAGACACCTGTTGTGTACGACGGTGTCGCCTCCGAGGTGGCTTTCATGGGACCCAAGCGGCGGCGGCCTCCCGTGTTCTACTTCTCCTCGATGATGGCGGCGGACGCGGAGGCGCTGGCCACCGACTTGTCGCTCTCCGTGCACCCGGCTTCTGTCGCTGCTTGCATGGCACGGCCGCCGGCATAGGAGTCTTGGCCAGCGTTGCGTTTAAGGCCGGCCTGGTCATGAACGGACATGTGTCGAGAGTGAGTTTCTCGGCTTCCACACGGGCGGGTTTCATGGAGGCATTTTAGTGTGGCATAGAGGCGTGTTCAGCCGGGCGTGCAGCGAGTGGCGCCCTCGACTCTGACCTAGGACACCGCGCCGTTCTTCCACTGACGTGTGGGCTCTTTGGGTGCATGGCCTGCATGTTAGTGACCCAACGCAGGCAGTGCACAGCAGAGGAACCTTTGGTGGGCCAGGGCAGTCAGAAGCGGGCATTTCATAAACCAATGATTGTTCATTGAGTGTGACGTCATCTTTTTCATGTAGATAAGCCTACTATGTTGATAGCCCGTTTGATACATTGTGATTAATAACGACCTCTACGAACATCAATGTTCTGCTTATCATAGATAAGATTGATTAATACCCGTAACAATCCATGTCCTTAACAAAGGGTGCATGCACGTATAGGTTGAGCATGTCTCTTGCGTCGTGTGCTATGTGCATGCAGGTGTGCGAGTGTTGCGTGCGTGCAAGGGTACGTTTCAGTGTTGCATGCATGGGTGTGTACGTGCGTGTGTTCATGAGTGCAAGTGTACATGTCAGTGTTGCACACCAGCATGCGTGCGTGTGTATGTTATGTGTACGTGTCAGTGTTGCACGCCTGCATGCGTGCGTGCATGTGTACGTGCGAGGTGAGGCTACACGTCAGTCGACTGACTTCTTCATCTCGGGTCATTAGATTTTCCAGCCGTTGGATACGAAATCAAGGGCCTCCAGTTTATCATCAAACTCCACCCACCCACCCCCCCCTGAGCCGCCAGCCACCACTGGTCGAACCGCCAGCCCCCGCCGCCCGCGGCCGGCCCGCCCTCCCCGAAACCACTCCCCACCACCGGTCCGCTGCCACACCGGCCATCCCTCTAGCCCCCCCTCACCCCCGCGCCGAGCTTTTTCTACGGCGATCCCCACCCCACCGCCCATTGAACGCCCCCCCAACCGCCGGTGACTGCCAACCAAAGGTCTCACGACTTCGAATACCCACCGACCACTAATTTATTACCATTTCTGTCCTTCATATACGCGCTGATGGGTGGGCCCTATGGTAATGTGCGCTGCTGAATGTGGACCGTTTGACTGGTCAATTGATCGTGTTATCAACAAATTACGGAGCTGTATGGTGAGCCAGTGACCGTATGATCACCCTAAAATGTACTCGTATTTTATTAACACAGTACAGACTCAAACTACCATTTCTTTCTTTCATATACAGGTTGACAGGTGGGCCCCACGTTTACGCGCCCCGATGGTGCAACACTAGTTGCGCCGCTTGGAACGTTTAACTGGTCAATTGATTGTGTCATCAACAAAATACGGAGTTGTACGGGTGAGCCAGTGACCGCATAATCATGACATGTATTTGTTTAACACGGTACAAACGCAAGGGCTCATATATACGCGCAAGCACTCACCGCTATAAGCACACACACACACGAACCCTACCCCTATGAGCACCTTCGAGAGAGTGGGCCAGCATATATGATCTTGAGATTTTATGAAGTCACCATAGGTGCCTCGTAGTCGAGTGGAAGGTCTCCTCCCACTGAACGTACATCACCAGAAAATACTGAAATTAACACAAGATAAATGTGGGCACTGCGACTTTAACCTTGGTGGGCTCGAGAGACCACTGTCCTCCTAACCATCCAACCACATGTTGGTTAGCACGACAAAATGTATGTTGTGACCGTGATGAGCTTATTTTGAAGTCCAGTGACCATATCGTGCTTTCGCTTCAAACACAATAATCGTAAGTGTCGTTAACAAAATACGGAGCACGCATCAAATGTAAAGTCCGTCAGTGTCATCAACAAAATATGGAGACGTATCGTGATCTAGATACCGTTGTACTATTGTATATTCTTATTTTCTAAGTGGCCCATTGCGTGTGTGGTGTGGTGGGAACATAATTTCTAGTTGTGGTGGGTCAACATGAAGACTCATGGGTCGGTTCCATCCTGCGGCACATATCGGTTGGACCGAGACGTATTATACGAAGACCCATGTGGAGGACTCGGCATACAACACGAAGCTACCAGAGTCGCAGAGGACTCTATCCCCACTGGTGATGAGCCGACTATATATGATTTGTAACCCTAGGCCCTTAGTATGTTATACAAGCTTGGGGGCTAGTTCGTCGATAGTATACGCACATGCACAATGCCTGGTATTCACGTGTACTTTGTACACACCCCTATCACTAGTATACAGTACCAAGAGTAGGCTCTTTCCTCAACTGCAAGGGTCCAATCCGAACTAGGGTAAAACTTTGCCTCGTATTACCATCCAGCCTAGCAGCTAGGGATATCCTACTGAATGATATGATGAAATCATATCTGCCAACTACTAAGAGAGAGGTGTGTCGGGGGGGCAATGTGTGCTAGAGAGGCCTAAAGATAATGTGCGTGCGGGAGACACGTAGGCACATAGATGTGCGTATAGAGGGCTAGTAGAGATCGTGCATGTGTATATATGCATGTGAGAGAAATAGTGTTTTCCAACTGAGATTAGTGAAAAGAGTGGTACATAGTAGTCAGAAAGAGAGAGAGAGAGAGAAATAGAGAGAGCATGTGCGTGAGACACCCCGACACCCTGAGAGAGATCATGAGCTTGTGTGAAAGAGAAATGCCGATGCATATAAAGTGTGTGCACTTATGCGTTAGATAGACCGATATATAACGCGTTTGTGAGAACGGGGAGAGGCATAGTGCATCTACGTGTAAAAAGGCGGTTCTACGCATTAAATTAAAATATAAATGGCATTATTATTTTTGGATGAGATCATGAATTTTGCAAATTGCGTATGGACGAAAATCGGTCTATCAGACACCCATACTCTATTGAATTCTAGCATGTGCATGTGTTTATTTCATATTATCGATCCATAGAGTGAGAGCGGTTTGAAATACAGGCAATGGATGTTTGGCAATTCATATATAAACATTAATTAGTGCACTCCATGTTGTTAGTGTGAAGCACTTTATACATTTGTCACTGGCATGGATACATTCCAAATTGCTAGCTATGGAATAGAATACATGTCGAATTCAATATAAAGGGGGTTTTGAAGATTCGAATTCGTAGGAAGTGCATTCATCTATTTGAACCCAAGATAATGGCATTTGTAAATCAGATGTAAAAGGGGGCATCAATCTTTGTTGTGGTTTGAACATGCTATATATATGCATACGCATATCTAACTTTTTTTTGCAACCTAGCTAGGGTATTATATCTGGAACCATGCATGAACTGAGGTGAGTTGCATATTTTTTAATATATACTTGTGTACAATGTATATTCAAATGTACGCCCTCCATTCCAAAATAATCGTAGCTTTAGGATTTTCAAGAGTAAATATTTGTGAAGTTTGATAAATCCTCAAAGTTCAATTCAAGAGAACCGAAAACGTTAATGCTTCTGCTCCCAAATATTGAACGAAACGCCAAATAGGCCTCTGGTCACCCAAAACCGCGCGAGACTAATTTTTGGTGGGGTAGGTTTGTAACTTCACCAAGATGCCAGTCTCAACCGCCTCCGAGAAGCATTCATACGCCGCGGGCGCCTAAACACCCATGCGTTCGACCGAAATCTGTCCCGCCCACATTTGGGACACCTGACATGACTGTCCTACCCCTAACCCGTAATATGTCCGAAATTTTAGATTGGGGCAAAGTTTGTAACTTTCCCCAAATTTCAAACAAGCACGTCTCAAACCGAAACATTGTTCCCCCTTAGTTCACTGCCTCCCTCCGTTTCCCCATTCATACTCTGTGGGCGCGAAAACGCCCTCTCCACCAGCCGCGAAAGCCCAGCCTCCTCCGTCCTCCACCCCATAGCTGCCAATCCACCGCCGCCCTCCTCCATCACGTCGGAGCCGGTACCCCGACGTCGTCGTCCAACACAACCGCAACCACAACGCCCTCAAGGACTTAGCAGCTGAAGCTGAGGCAGAGCTGCCTCCACGACACCGACGCCGACGTGCGCCATACTAGAACCACTCTGACCACGCCATCCTGTGCCTCACTGCTGCAGCTCCACTGTCACAACCGTCCACCGCACCGGAGCTATTCCCGCTACGCCGTCGTTCGCCGCCTCTGATCTTCTTCCCCGCCGCCGACAGACGGCCACCACACCACACTCAACAACTTGGCCATGGGCTTGTCCAAGGCTGCAGCATCCTCCACAACTTCTGGTTTCCGGCGAACAACAAGAAGATCATCGAAAAAACAAAAGGAGGACACAACACTGCTAGCAGAACGAGGTACTCCGCTCACACCGTATTCATCCCACGAAAGAAACTAGTTGAGGGCTTCTTACTGCATCTTCTTCGTGATACTAAATGCACAAGGTTTCCTCCCTTTTACTATTTCACCTTTGCTAGAGGTCAGTAGCCCGCCTGGATTTCAATTCAGGGTCAGTCGAACCGCAATTAAAAGAAGCAGCACCCGCTTAGGCGTGCGGTGGACCTAGTCCGACTGTTCCCCGGGGAAGCGGCACATCGGTGTCTATCAAGGGGTGTGCGGTGCAGGAGCTGCTTGCGCCCGATCTGGAGGTCGGCGGGGCTTGAATGGATGGACGGGGGGCGGTGCCAAGCACGGCGGTGCGGTGAGGTCGAGTGGAGGGTGTCGGTGTCAAAATCGGCGGATCTCGGGTAGGGGGTACCGATCTGTGCGTCTAAGGCTAATGGTAACAGGAGGCAAGGGACACAATGTTCTACCCAGGTTCGGGCCTTCTCGATGGAGGTAAAACCCTACTTCCTGCTTGATTGATCTTGATGATATGAGTATTACAAGAGTTGATCTACCATGAGATCGTAGAGGCTAAACCCTAGAAGCTATCCTATGATGATTATGATTGTGTCTCTAAGGACTAAACCCTCCGGTTTATATAGACACCGGAGAGGGCTAGGGTTTACACAGAGTCGGTTAGAAAGAAGGAAATCTAATATCCGGATCGCCAAGCTTGTCTTCCACGCAAAGGAGAGTCCCCTCCGAACACGGGACGAAGTCTTGAGTCTTGTATCTTCACGGTCCAATAGTTCGGCCAAAGTATATAGTCCGGCTGTCCGGATACCCCCTAATCCAGGACTCCCTCAGTAGCCCCTGAACCAGGCTTCAATGACGATGAGTCTGGAGCACAGTTTGTCTTCGGCATTGCAAGGCGGGTTCCATCTCCGAGTACTCCAACGCAGATTGAGGATTGCATCTAGCTTTGCGAGATAATTTCCGCACACCTCCGTGGAGAGCATAGTACTTCATAAATCTGGTCTGCTGGCAATTTTTGTACGGTGTGCTCTTACGCCATGGTCTGGTCCAACACAAACCGGTTTTTCTTGGCCTGCCTCGACACGCGTTGCGAGGCGGTTTTATTGGCACGCCTTGCCAAAGCAGAGATCATGGTCCGCTTATCGCGGGATCTTCCATCAATACAAGCGTGTGCAACCCTACGATGACTGTTGGTAAGACTCCGTGTTTTTTTAGGTAAGCCCCAAGCGGTTACGCTGAGGACACCTGATATTCACCCCCTTTATAGAGGGGCCGAGGCCTATTGAAGGAGTAATTGGACACGGATACCCCGAAGACGACGAGACGATATTTCAAGGCATCGGGGCTAGCAAAGCTCCTCAGTCCGACTTCCCGGTCGGCTGCTGACTGCTGGCTGCTGACTGCGCCACCAGGCCGACTGCCGACTGTCGACTGCACCACCAGGCTGACTGCTGGCTGCCGACTACGCCACTAGGCCGACTGCCGACTGCCGACTCCGCCACCAGGCCGACTGCCGGCTGCCGACTCCGCCACCAGGCCGACTACCGACTGCAGCCCGACGCGACCCTGACGTGACGACCGTACCTGGCACTGTTCACGTGACATCCCAGCCATCATGTACAGTGTCACTTGTCCCTAGGCACTATTTATGAAGTGACCCAGGGGACAAGCATGACACCCTACCATTCCTTGCCCATGCCACCACTTAGCTTACTTCCTAAGCTAGCCATGCATATATATATGGGCACACATCCATCCATCCAGGATGGACTCACGCACACACCCACAAGCAAGCTAGCTAGCAAGAGAGCTAGCTAGCCATCCATCCATCTACTCCCATGGGCAAGAATGCCCAAGCGCATCCATACGGCCACCCGGCCATGGGCACAAATGCCCGAGATACAGCTCCAGGAGCACTCTGTACCAGATATCCAGATATACTCAGACATGCAGGAGTAGGGGTATTATCTCTCCGGAGAGCCCCGAACCTGGGTAAACTACCGCGTGCTATTTGCATACCCGCTCCCGGGCCTATCAGCAGCAGTCTTGCCCCCACACGAAGCCACCTCGTGGCATATGTCGTCTAGCACCCCCCGTGAGAACACCACAACACCTATCCCTCTTTTCTACCATGCTTGCGCCTTTTCGCATCTCGAGTTCCAACACCCTAAGCTCAAGCTTAAGCCCTCTGGATCTTCAATCATGTCCGAACCCAACCTTCAAGGCCGGTGGGTGGCCTCCTCTGTCACAGAGGAGGACATCACGAAGCTTAGCGAGGTCGGATACCTGACCGCCAACATTAGGCACATGCTCCCTGCTCCAGGGCAGATCATCCCTACTCCCGAGCCCAATGAGAGCGTCGTATTTGTTTCTCACTTCCTCCGCGGCTTAGGCTTCACTATTGATCCCTTCGTGAGAGGGCAAATTTTCTACTACGGGCTAGATTTTCATGATCTAGCTCCAGACACCATCCTTCATATCTCGTCGTTCATCGTTGCGTGCGAAACTTTTCTCCATGTCACCCCGCACTTCGGCTTATGGCTCAAGACCTTTAATGTGAAGTCGAAGATGATTGAGGGGCAACAAGCGGAGTGCGGAGGTGCTATATTAAGCAGGAACGCCGACGCCCCATGGCCAGAGGGCTCCTTCCCAGAGGAGTCCGATCTATGGCAGCAGAGGTGGTTTTACGTCACGGCTCCCAGAGGCACAAAGTGGATGGCTGCCCCCGACTTCCGTTCTGGCCCTCCACCTCAACTGGCGTCATGGCCCAACGTGGGACGGGAGTGGGGGCTTTCTAATGATGTACCAACGCTGCAGAGCAGCATACGGGAGCTTCTTGAGAGGGACATCATCCTTGTAAGCGTAATTCAGGTAATGCTAGTACGATGGATCTTGCCGTGCAAACGCCGGCCTCTCCGGATGTGGGAGTTCTATCCGGAAGGTTCGCGGACTATTCTGCACTTCTTCGGCGTCACACTCGAAGGGATGTGTAAGTTATTCTTCGGACCACAAGTAAAGTGTCCGGACACCACCGAGGATGCGGGCCTGAGCTGCAATTGCCCAGATACCCAAGTAAGCAACCCAGAAACCGAACACTTTGTTTATTTTTATCATAACATTATTTTGAATATCCTCCCTGGCCAGGAATGGCTTAGCAAGGCGGAGAGAATCAGGTGTCCGGCGCCACTTCCCGAAGGCTTGCCTAGTCCCACCATAGCCAAGATGCTTGGTCGTGTGCTAAGTAAAGTGCCCTTGGGGAAAGACGAAGGGAAGAACAGAGAAGCAGAACTTCACACATTGCACATCCAAACCGGGTTAATTTCTACCTCCCCAAAGAAGGATAGTCGGGGGGGAATCTAAGGCCTCCTCCCCTCGCGGGAAGAAGAGGTCCACCTCCAAAGACTTGGACACAGAGGTGCCCAGACAAGGGAAGAAAGCTTCACCATGGGGCCCTTCCCTGAAGGGTGTCCTCACCGCGCCATGTCCGCCAATGGGCCGGCCCTCAGCCAAGCTGTAAGTTAATCGTAAATACGAAGGTACTGCTTCCTTCTCCGAGAACAATAACCATGATCCATTCTTTGTAGTTCGGCTAGCAGCTCTTCTCGACAGAGTTCGTCTTCAAGGGATCTCCTTCTGGAGATGAGGGAGAGTGAGACCCCACCAACCTCTCTGCCTCATGGGGTGGGCCACCCCGAGGTGTCGTCACGGAGGAGTCCAGATCTGCCGAAGCCAGAAGCTAATACTTCGGCCGCCCTGAGCTCGGAGCGTTCAGGTCCCACGGGGGGCGATAAGAAGGGTCCGGCACAGTTGGCGTCCGGTCGGACACACTGACGGGCCTTCTGGAGCGAGCTGCTCTCTCGGAGGAGCACCGTTCATTAATGATCACGGTGCTTGAGAAAATTTCATTTGCCACAAGCGGGTTGAATGAAGCCTTTACGAGCCTGCTCAAAGGCTTTGAGGTATGTAATGAAAATACATAATTTTTTTGACTGTGACGCATGCGCTAGGTGTGTTCCATATGGATAGTAGCTCCTGAGACTCTGGTTGCCAGCCCTAGGCGGCAAACGGAGGATCACATTGTTAAGTAATGATCATGTTGTATTTATGCGCAGGTGTCTAAGGATCTGGCAGCTGACCGGTCCGCTGAAGTTGCCGAACTAAGGAGGCAGATTGGAGTTATTGATGCCGATATCACACTTGTGAACAAGCATCTTAATGAGTCACAAGGTATGTGCTCTGCTTTCCTTATTTTTTATAGGAAAAATTGAGAGGAGCATAATATTAATGCGATATGCTTGGACTGCAGATGGTGCTGCTATCGTGGAAGCCCTGAGGGTGGAACTTTCCTTGGCCAAGGAACAAGCCCGGGCTAGCAATGCGGCTGCCCTAAAGGAAGACGAAGAGTTGAGAGTCGAACATGCTGCTCATCGCCGAAGCGAAGACAAAATAGCCGAGATGGCTGTGGAGCTAAAAAATGCCGCTGACCGGTATGAGCTCCTTGAAAAAGAGAATCAGGATAATTCGGCTGACCTGAAGAAGGCACTTGATGCGGCCAAGGAGATGCGGTCCGAAATCAGGGATGCGCGGGAGGAGCTTCGACAGGCCGGAGAAATCGTGGCTGGGAACCCCTATTTATTGCGGATGAAGTTTTTAGATCCGGAGTATGCTCCCCTGGATAGATCCTGGAGCCCTGTAGACGGGTATGCAGATTTGGCAAAGAATACGGCTGATGCGGCCAAGTTTTTCGAAGATCAAAAAGATAATGAAGTGGAGAAGCTGTTCTGGTCGCAATTCAGTGCTCCCACGCGCCCATTGCCGTTGAGTGAGAGGATGGCCGCTGTGGCTGAGCTTCATAGGTTGTCCGGTCTTGCAATGCGGTCTGTAATAGACCATTTATGGCCGAAGGGGCCTAAGCCGGACAATTATTTTGGTTTAGTGCAGCAATTCCTTGGTGCCGTATCGCAGATTGATGCCCTGAAGAGGTTGGCGTGCACAGAGGTTGCACGGATGGCTCTTGCCCGCGTTAAAGCATATTGGACAGATATGGAGGCCACCATCATTGCGACCCAGAATCCGGCGAGAGGCCAGGATCCGGCCGAGCACTACTTGGAGCAAGTAACAGAAGGTGCTCGCTTAATAGAGGCTCAGTGTTCGAAGAATGTCATGTTCGAGTGACAAATCGTTTCATTGTAAAAACAATGCTATTTTAATTATGAAGGCTACGTTTATACTTTTTGCCCGAAAGTGTTATTGTGCCTCCTGTGCGGTCGTTTTATGCACATATGTAATCTAAAAGTCAGCAGTCGTTGCCTTCAGCCCCCACGCATGCAGTGCTGGGGTGTTCGCGAGAATATGCATAATCACGCTTGATCCAACGTCTTGGTCCATTAAGGAGGTGATCGCACGTCGAACTAGGCAACTGGACTATATAGCTTTAACACTTTCACTTAGCCATAGGAGTTTGATGGTGGAGCTACTATGTAGCCCCTGGTACCTTCGCGTGCATCCGAATACGGGCGCGTGTGTACATAACCAAGAAACAGTCCTTCGTTAATGTGGAGGAATCCTAAAGATTCTGATAAGTCTTCGAGTGGTTGAACAGTCTCTCGCTATATCATGACGGTCAGTTTTCGGCTTTCTCTACTGAGGTGCTCATCCGGAATAACCAGGGCACAATCGCAGTAGTTCTCCTTTGGGCCGCCTTAGCCGATAAGAACGGAACGTAAGGCGGCAAACCCAGGAGCCGGGCAAACCCAGCATTTGACCAAAGACGTGATTCGGAGCTGATGCATATAAGGCCAAACTCATGACGCCGAGCACTCCCGAAGGTATTCGGACTTTGTAATATATATACTGGGGCTGAGTAACGCCCTTTATTATGAACCCTGTATTTCCAGGTACATGCATTAGTCTGTCGTGGCGAAATGCCAATAACGGCAGTATCCTCTGTGGGTGTAGTTCCCATTGGATGTGTAAACAACAAGAGACAATAAAAAGGTTTACACAGGGGTTTAATCTAAAGAGAAACCTTTGAGCGGGGCCCTGCTGCATGTCTGCGCCTTTGTCTCCGTTGTGCCATGTCCTGGGAGGGTATCCTAGGAATGGTGTCTGTAAAAAAAACTCATGTAGAAGAGTATGACGTAAGCGTGCGAAGAGTTGGCTATCACCAATGGATAGTAAAAGTGAAAGACATTGGCCTATTAATAAGGTCAAGCCAAGAGTTGGGCTTTATTAAATATCTATATCCCCTGATGTCCGCTATGGGATTACATGCGTGGCGCCCAGATCAGGTTTATCTGGGCTATCAGACTCGTCTAACCGTGTCCGTGGTCTTGACGACCGATCATGCGTTCTTGTATTAGAGGCCGCTTAGAGTCCGGCTGCTAGAGCTGTCTCATACTCTTCTGCGCGTAAGGAACGCTCTGTATTTCCGTTGACGGTGATGACGCCACGTGGGCCGGGCATCTTGAGTTTAAGGTAGGCGTAGTGCGGTACTACGTTGAAGCGGGCGAAGGCCGTTCTCCCGTGCAAGGCATGATAACCACTTTGGAGGGGGGCAATGGCGAAGAGTAGTTCTTCGCTTCTCAAGTTGCCTGGGGAGGCGAATATCACCTCTAGCACGAGGGAGCCCCTGCAGTGGGCTTCGACGCCTGGTATCACCCCTTCAAAGGTGGTGTTACTTTGGCTGATTCTGGATGGCTCTATCCCCATCCCGCGGTTCGTGTCTTGGTATATTAGGTTAAGACTACTGCCGCCGTCCATGAGGACGCGAGTGAGATGGTATCCATCGATTATTCGATCGAGCACCAAGGCAGCTGATCCTCCGTGCCGCATACTAGTCGGGTAGTCCCTGTGACCGAAGGTGATCGGGCAGGCCGACTAGTGGTTAAGCTTGGGGGCGACGGGCTCTATAGAGTATGCGTCTCTGAGCGCGCATTCACGCCTTCTCGTGGATATGTGAGTCGCGTGGATCATGTTTACTGTTTTTACCTCTGGTGGGAATTTTTTCTGTCCCCCAGTGTTCGGCTGGCGAGGCTCATCCTCGCCTTCACTTGGTGTTTCCCTTCCCTTGTGTTCGGCATTTAATTTTCTGGTGTGCTTGAAGACCCAGCATTCTCTGTGAGTGTGGTTCGCAGGTTTTTTGGGGGTGCCATGAATTTGGCACAGTTTGTCCAGGACTTTGTTCAGGCCGGACGGTCCCCCTTCACTGCCTTTAAATGGCTTCTTTTGTTGACCGGTTCGAGAGCCCCTGAATCCGGCATTGACCGTTGTGTTGTCCGGACTTTCTTCCTTGTTTTGACTTTTGTTTTTATTGCGTCGTGGCTTACCATTGCCATCCCTGATTTCGGATGTACTTGGGTCGATGGTGCCTCTACAGGCCAACTAGCTATCTTCACCCACGCAAAAGCGGGTCATAAGGCTTGTTAAGGCTGCCATTGTCTTCAGCTTTTCTTGGTCGTGGTGTCTGGCTAGCCACTCGCCCCGGATGCTGTGGTTGAAGGCCACTAAGGCTTCGGCATCCGGACAGTCGACAATTTGATTCTTCTTAGTGAGGAATCTGTTCCAAAGCTAGCGGGCGGATTCTCCAGGCTGTTGAATTATGTGACTTAAATCGTCCGCGTCCGGAGGCCGTACATAGGTCCCTTGAAAGTTGGCCCTGAAAGCATCCTCGAGTTCCTCCCAACTTCCGATTGAATTTTTGGGGAGGCTTTTCAACCAGTGTCGAGCTGGTCCCTTCAACTTGAGGGGAAGGTATTTGATGGCGTGGAGGTCGTCCCCACGAGCCATGTGGATATGCAGGATAAAATCCTCAATCTAGACCCCGGGGTCTGTCGTTCCGTCATATGCCTCTATGTTCACAGGTTTAAAACCCTGTGGAAATTCGTGGTCAAGTACCTCTTCAGTGAAGCACAGAGGGTGAGCAGCCCCTCTGTATCTGGACGTGTTGTGACATGCCGTCGGTTGTTGTTGTGTCCGGTGCTGATTCTGAACTGGTACTCGTCCAATCTGATAAAATCCTCAATCCAGACCCCGGGGTCTGTCGTTCCGTCATATGCCTCTATGTTCACAGGTTTAAAACCCTGTGGAAATTCGTGGTCCAGTACCTCTTCGGCGAAGCATAGAGGGTGAGCAGCCCATCTATATCTGGACATGTTGTGACATGCCATCGGTTGTTGTTGTGTCCGGTGCTGATTCTGAACTGGTACTCGTCCAGTCTGATCGTTTTGGTGACCATAGTCCTGTGCTGGGGCGTGTCCTCTAGATCCATAGATGGACCTAGTCGCGCCGGCCTTTTTATCCAGGAGCTCATGTAAAATCGTGTGCGGCGCCGATAGCTGCTCTATTGCGGTTACGAAGTGGTTGGTCCGGCCTACTGGCCATATTGTTCTTTGGTGGAACGGCCTCATCATCGAATTCTGGTAGCAGCTTGTGTTTTGGATAGCTCTTTGTATGGCGATCATCGCCGTACTTTTCTTCAATGTCTAGCACTTTATTCCATCTGCAATTGAGCGTTTCCTATGCGGCCTTAAGCCTTTGCTTCTACTTCTTTAGACTTCTCGCAGTGGCCATAAGCCTTCTGTGGAGGTTAGCTCGTTCCAAACGTGTTTCCGGGATGATGAATACATCGTCATCTGGAGTGTGCTCTTATCACGGGGCAGTTTGCTGAGTTCGTCCCTCGGGATCACTGTGATCGGGTGTCTGCTCCGGGATGTGTTTGGCGTGACCTGGCTCATCCTGCTCCATTGCTGGGTCCATATGGTCGTTGTTGCCTTCGGAGTTGACTGGGGTGTCGATGTTTCTAGCGCTGTTATCGCTATTTTTACTGTTGCTGGATGTCGGTGTCAAAACCGGCGGATCTCGGGTAGGGGGTCCCGAACTATGCGTCTAGGCCGATGGTAACAGGAGACAAGGGACACGATGTTTTTACCCAGGTTCGGGCCCTCTCGATGGAGGTAAAACCCTACTCCTGCTTGATTAATATTGATGATATGGGTGGTACAAGAGTAGATCTCGAGATCAAGGAGGCTAAACCCTAGAATCTAGCCTATGGTATGATTGTTGCAATGGTTGTCCGTCCTACGGACTAAAACCCTCTGGTTTATATAGACACCGGAGAGGGCTAGGGTTACACAGAGTCGGTTACAATGGTAGGAGATCTACATATCCGTATTGCCAAGCTTGCCTTCCATGCCAACGAAAGTCCCATCCGGACACGGGACGAAGTCTTCAATCTTGTCTCTTCATAGTCTTGGACTCCGGCCGATGATGATAGTCCAGCTATCTAGACACCCCCTAGTCCAGGACTCCCTCAGTAGCCCCTGAACCAGGCTTCAATGACGATGAGTTCGGCGCGCATATTGTTCGGCATTGCAAGGCAGGTTCCTCCTCTGAATTAATTCATATAAGATTGTGAACACCAGGATAGTGTCCGGCTCTGCAAAATAAATTCCACATACTACCATAGAGAGAATAATATGTACACAAGCTCAATCTGCTGACGTATTTTGTGGCGTGACGTCACACCACTGCCAAGCCTTTACTTGAATTGTTTTTACTATACCACCTCAGCACGTTTAGCGAAGCGGTTTCCTTGGCACGTCTTGTCGAAGCAGAGATCGTGTTCCCCTTATTCCAGGATTTCCATCAATACGGACATAGGTAACCCAACCGCGCCATTGATCGTGGCGCTTGGGAGATAGGCGAGTTTTACCAGGCCGGTGGGGATGCATAGTCTTCGTCCGCCCATATATAAGGGGATAAGGATCCACCCTTTTTACCTACGCCTTCTTCCTCCTTTGCCTATCCATCTCCGCGCACTCGAGCTCCAGCGCCCAAGTCCGCACACCTCGCCTCAACCTTCTCCAGCCATGTCCGGAGCGGGAGGCAAGTGGATGGCCTCCTCCAATATGGAGGGGCACATCGAAAAACTGCACGGCGCCGGATACTTGTCCAGCGACATCGCGCACCGGCTGCCCGACGAGGGGCAGCTCATCCCTACCCCCGGGCCCCATGAGAGGGTCGTATTTCTTCCCCACTTCCTCCGCGGACTGGGCTTCCCACTTCATCCCTTTGTCCGGGGGCTCATGTACTACTACGGCCTAGACTTCCACGATCTGGCGCCAAACTTCATCCTCAACATCTCGGCATTTATCGTCGTGTGCGAGGCTTTCCACTGCATCCAGCCCCACTTCGGCTTGTGGCTAAAGACCTTCAATGTCAAGCCGAAGGTGGTGAAGGGCGTTCAAGCGGAGTGCGGAGGCGCCATGGTGGGCAAAATGCCAAACATCACTTGGCTCGAGGGCACCTTTGCGGAATCCGTCAAGGGGTGGCAATCGGGGTAGTTCTACATCACCGAGCCGCGTGACCCTAAATGGGCAGCGGCCCCCGAGTTCAGATCTGGTACCCCCATGCAGCTCACTTCCTGGAAAGAGAAGGGCTTGCTATGGGGCAGTTCGGAGGAGTTGACCGGACCCCAGTCCTGTCTCCAGACCCTGGTGAACAAGAAGCTTAAGCTTGTCAACGTGATCCAGGTCATGCTCGTCCGTCGGATTCTCCCCTGCCAACAACGGGCCTAGAATCGGTGGGAGTTTGATCCGGCACAGCACCAGACCCTTAGCGGGCTCTTCGACACAACGTACAAAGCGGCCTGGAGGGTGCTGTTCAAGGGGGGAGAAGCCCCCGCATCCGCAACTGAAGATCGCGGATTCAGCACGCAGCGCCCGGCCGGCGCGGTAAGATATGTTATCCTTTATGGGACATTCATTTCTTTCATAGTTTGACTCTATGTGGGATTTAAAATTCCCCATGCCTTTAACTGGACTGGCAGAGGACGTCCGAACAGGTTAACTGTCCGGCTCCCCTCCCCGAAGACCCAGCGGATACCCGTTTGACGAGGCTGCTAGTCCCGGCACTTTATGTGGTGCCGGAGAAGAAGGCCAAGAAGAAGGCCACGGGAACCCGAAGAAGTTCCCGGCGCCAGGTGGTATCGGACTCGTCGTCCGATGGCTCCGAGGCGGACTCCTCCCCCAAAGACAAGGAGGAGAAAGAGGCCTCTCCCCAAGAGGGGGGAGAGAAGAAAAGGAAGGCTTCCCCAACGGGGGAGGCCGATGGGTCCAAGAAGGGAAGGACCCTTCCTCCGGACTGCTCCGCCAACGCCGGTGACGGCGACGGGGAGTGGCCCTCAAGGGCCAAGCCCCCAGCAAGATCGTAAGTATCCGGATTCCTGAATGATTTATGATTTCTCTTTGTGCCACGTAGTGTCCTTCTAATGCCGCATACTACCTGTAGTCCGGCCGAGGATGATCTTCCTGCTTCATCGAGCGGGTCCTTGGCTCCGTCGGATGTAGATTCCCTTCCGACCGCCTCAACTCCCTGTGACGCTGACGACGCCGAGGTGGGAACCCAGGAGGGGACCCATCAGGAGGAGGAGGCTCCGGAGGCGCCGCAAGGCAGCCTCCCGGACTTTGCACCGGACTCCGCACCGGAACCAGCAGTGGTTCCAGAGTCCGGCAGGCGGCCCCTTCGTAAGAAGGGCAAGACCGTGACACCGGCGTCCTCCGTCCAACCGGAGGCGCCGGACAACTTGTTGGAGGCGCTCAACGGCGCTTCCATCGAGGAAGAACAACGCACTATAATGGGTGCGGTGATTCAGAAGGTTCAGCTCGCCAAGAGCGGGCTGACCGAAGCCTGCAACAGCCTTCTAACGGGCTTTGAGGTAAGAAATTTAAAATATGTAATGTAATACCGCATAGACAATAGCCCCTGATGCTCGGTTCGGTGTTCGGAAAGAAAAGCCGGACTGAGGATCTAAAAAGATATACGCAGGAGGTCTAAAAAATATGTCAATATGGGATTGCAGGCTGCGCTGCTGACCTCTGCTGCACTGACTGCAGAGGTCGATGCTTTAAAGCAGAACCTCGAGCGGTCCGAGAGCGAGCTCGGCCATTCCAAGAAGCAACTCGAGGACAAGGAAGGTGAGTAACACCGTATTAAATTTGTACCTTAGAGAAAAGGATTTTGGTTGCAAGAGAAATAACAAGGATAACGTGGGTACTCTAGGGGCCACGAACGAGGTGGCGACCCTGAAGGAGGCGGTGTCTGCGGCTGAACGCAATGCGGCCGCGGAGCGAGCCGAGCGGGAGAAGCAGGAGGCGAGGGTGGCGGAGGTGCAGCAAGAGCTCCAGGCTCTCATGGAAAAACATGAGGGTTTGGAGCGCAACTCGAGGACTCGAGAGTCCGAGCTTGCATCGGCCCTTGAGGGCGCAAAAGCCGCTAAGGCCGAAACCCACAAGGCCCTCCAGGAGGTCGAAGATTTGAAGAAAATAGCAGCGGGTAAGGCTTTTTTCATGCAAAGCAAGCATGTGAAAGTGAATTACCTGTCACTTACCCGAATTCGGAGCTCTCCAGGAGCGTTTGCAGATCTGCCTCGCAGCGTGTCCGATGCTGCCACATTCTACTGGGCCGAGGAGGGGAGCTCGACGGAGAAGGTCTTCTGGTCTCAATATGCTGAGGTCGGACATCCGGTGCCCCTTAGCGACCAGCTGAAGCAGATGATCAATCTCCACAAGGTAGGCGAACAGGCCATGAAGGGCCTCATAGTTCGACAGTGGCCCCAGGAGGCCATGCCTGGGAGCTACTTCGGCCTAGTGCGGCGGCTGGTGGATGCATGTCCCTGGGCGGAAGTCGTCAAGAGCTCTGCCTGCATTGAAGGTGCCCGTCGGGCCCTTGCCCGTGCAAAAGTGAACTGGGGCAGGCTGGATGCTGAGAAGCTTCTCACGGACGCGCCGGCAGCGGGCAAGGAGTATCGCACGCTCGAAATGTATTATAAGAGTGTCCTGAAGGGTGCCCGCAAGATTGCGGATGAGTGCTCCAAAGATGTAATATTTGATTAGACTCGCAATGTGTTATCCTGTGCGCTGAAAACTTTGTTCATATGCGCTAAGCAACGCTTATTGATTTAAAATATTACCTTCTGTGCTGCCGTTTATCAAATCTAAGAGATGGCAAGTCGTCGGCTTCAGCCCCCATGCCACGAGTGCTGGGGTGTTCGGGATAAACTTGAGCGCTCTTGTTCCCATTTTTGGGTCCATCTAGGGAGGCTCTCAACACGACGAACAAGGCAACCGGACTTATAATGCTTGAACACTCTCACTTAGCCATAGAACTCTATAATTTTAAATTTTGGCGAAGCCCCTAGTATTCGGAAGACCGAGTTCGGGGCGCTATCCACCCCTGGGCCGGACAAAGCCGGTTCCTCGCTCTAAGCGGCATAAGTCTTTAGGGACTCGAAAAGACCTCTCGAACAGTGACCAGCTCTCGCCTTATCATGACGGTCAGTTTTAGCTTTCTCCACTGAGGCGCTCGCCCAGCTCAACCGTGGCGCAATCGCAGTGGTTCTCCCAGTGCTACCTTAGCCGATAAAACGGAACGTAAGGTACCAAAACATGGGAGCCGGGCAAACCCAACTATTGACCCAAGACATGATTCAGAGCCGATGCATACAATGCTATAAGTTCTGGGTGCCGCACTTGGGAAAGTGTTCAGACTTATCACACCATAATGCGGGGAACTTAAGCCCCTGGTGTATTCAGCCGTACCAAAGTGTACGGATGCAGGATGTCGTAAATGAACATATATATATATAAGAAAAAAGGAAATGCAGCTATAAGCGAAAAGCGATGCATTGTTTATTCAGAAATACTGCTATGAATGCAGAGCGATACAAATACTGCGGTAAGCAAGGGATTGGACTATTTAAACATGTCCCCCTCCAGGGGTAGGTTGCGGAATGGTGTATTAAACATATTTAATGCTCGTAATGGAGACCACCTTAGTGTTCATCGTAGCCTTTCTCCTTCCCTGGCTGCTGCATCGTGAGTTCGGCAGGTCTACTGCCGGACAAGGCCTCTGGTGAACGGAGTCCTGTGGGTAAGAAAAAGAAAAAGAAAAAAGAGCGACATACTTGGGAGCCCCTGGTGTGGTTGAGCCGCACTCTGGGCATGTCGTGGTCGTGCCCCTCCCCCTATGCCCATGGTATCTCCAGAGCGTAATGATGTACGCGAAGGACCAGTCTTGCAATCATGCAAGGGCTGGGCCTGGGGCCGCATTGCTACGCGTGCTCGGAACGTGCCAGGTGGTCTTGATGTATGTTACTCCGGGCGCACTTGGCCATGTCCGGTCGCTTAACGGCCGGACTTGAGAATTGCCTTACGAGGCTGCTCTGTACTTCTGCTGCGAGCCGCTGTATGTTCCTCCGTTCGGAGGGAGCGTTCCGTGTTTCCGTTGACCATGATGACTCCTCGAGGGCCTAGCATCTTGAGCTTGAGGTATGCATAATGCGGCACCGCGTTGAAGTTTGCAAACGCGGTCCGTCCAAGCAGAGCATGATAGCCGCTGCGGAACGGGACTATATCGAAGATTAACTCCTCGCTTCGGAAGTTATCCAGGGATCCGAAGACCACTTCCAGTGTAACAGAGCCTGTACAATTGGCCTCTACACCTGGTATGACGCCTTTGAAGGTCGTCATTGTAGGCTTAATCCTTGAGGGGTCTATGCCCATCTTGCGCACTGTATCCTGATAAAGCAGGTTCAGGCTACTGCCGCCGTCCATCAGGACTCTGTTGAGGTGAAATCCATCGATGATTGGGTCTAAAACCAATGCGGCGAATCTACCATGGCGGATACTGGTGGGGTGGTCCCTTCGATCAAAAGTGATAGGGCAAGAGGACCATGGATTGAACTTCGGGGCGACTGGCTCCATCGCATATACATCCCTAAGTGCACGCTTCCACTCCCTCTTGGGTATATGGGTTGCTTATATCATGTTTACCGTCCGTACTTGTCAGGACCCCGACTCAATGCCACATCGATCTAGCATGTAACACCTCATATCACCTTGCGGCCTCACGCACGGTATTCCCACGGGTGTCGCCTTACCTTTGCCCGGGACCGTTTGCGCCTTTTGGCACACGTATATGATAGTGTCGCTAGCATCCATATGATAAGGAGCCCGGGCTGACATGGCTAGTCGTAAACCCAAAGTGGCACAAACTTACAGGGACAGGCATCCATGACCCAGCATCGAACGTGTCGGTCATCAGCGAGTGAATCCAGGCTGTAGCACTGGGCTAGCAGGACTCTGGTACTCAACGCGTGACATTTCCCCGAAGGAACAGACACAGGAACGAAGAAGGACACATGCCGGCCAGCCTAAGTGTTCCGGAGCAGTAGCAAGCTACCATGGCTCAGTGGAAACACTAGGAGACATTTCCCGGTAAGAGAGGCTACTAAAGATAAACAACTAGATAGTCAGATCCCACACATACAAAGCATTTCAATAACATACACACAATATGCTCGATATGTGCAAATACAACATGGCATCACAACATGACTCTACGACTCAAGTATGTATTCTTAAGGCTCCGAGGAGCGAGATATTACAAACAGGGGTCTCATGACCCAACATTCAGAGCATACAAATCAAAGCACAAGCGGAAGCTAACATCTCTGAGTACAGACATCTACAAATGGAAAAGGTTTGGAAGCCTGACTATCTACCAGATCATGCCGAGGGCACAAGATCGTAGCTGAGGTAACAAGCTAAACATCGAAGTCCACGTGGAACTACTAGCGAGACTGAAGTCTCTCTGCAAAAACATAAAATAGGCAAACATGAGTACAAATGTACCCAGCAAGACTTACATCAGAACTAACTACATATGCATCATTATCAACAAGGGGATGGTGGGGTTTAACTGCAGCAAGCCAGCTTTGTTTCTGACAATATTTTTAGGAGCTAAACGAATTAAAACAATGCTCCACAAAATATTTCAGAATTATTGGACCTATATTTATTTAATAGTAGATATAAATCCAATTCAAATAATTATTGATTTAATTCAAATGCCCAAAATAAATGTTTCTGAGACACCAAAAATATTGGTTTGGATTTTACCTCTTGCCAATATTTCCAGAGGATAATAGGAACATTTTCTTGGACTTATTTGAAGCGATTTTATCTTGATCATTTTTAGAAGGAATCTGAGGCTTTGAAAATTCCCCAATTCAAATTTCATTTGAATTTAAACATGATGCAACAACCAAGTTAGTACAAGGCCAAGGTAAAGCTAGGGATGTGACAACTCACCCCCACTAAAACAAGAATCTCGTCCCGAGATTCAAGCGTCGGGTAAGATAAAAGGGAAACGCAAACTAAAATAATCTTCACGATCCAAGTTGCACTTCAAATGAACGTTGATTCGATCACCATCATTGTCTCGAAGTCTTGCTCTGAGAACTCCAACTAACATGACAATGAGAGGAAAGGGGAACTCTAAAAGAATCGATCTTCTCGGAGATCAAACAGCTTAGGATCAGCTCACGGGGTGAGTCATAAAAACATCTCGCAAGCTGAGATACAAAGCACACATCTAGAGGAATGGAGTGGAACAGATGACGAGGGTTCACTAGGTAGACAACAATTCCACACCTAAGAGGGTGGTGAACGGTTGTCAACGTAGCGAGAGTTTGAGTTGCCATGATACCACAGCGAGACATCTTAGAGGAAGGCAATTCGTAGATATATCCCCTTAAGTGGCAAAAAGAATTATCTTTGATTCAAAAATCATTGAAACTCTTTATACCAGCCTAAGGCAATTCTCGAGCGATCGTTTAGAGCGGTTCGGTAGAATGGCATACTCGGACTAGAATGGATGATGTGGATTACCTTGTTGAAGAAAACGCAATGGATGATTTTGCTTATCATCGGAAATGGATGGGACCCATGGTAGGACCACTTTTGATGACGATCCTGAACAAAAGTTACTGAGAAGGGTAATCCAGAGTAGGGTGGCACGATAGCAGTGCAAGCTGGGAACAAAATGCAAATGATGGGAATGATTCTAGTAACTGGGGAGAAGCTCAGCAGTAGAATAATTCCACTGTTTGAAAGGTTTTAGCATAATCAAGGAGACTGAGGGCAATCCAGTTAGTTCCGAGGATAACACCTAGCGGTTGTGCGTGCTCTCAAGAACTTGAGCATTTCCATAATCATCAAGGTTCTACCAACATCCGTGTCAAGGATCCTGGCAACACAACATACTACCATGATGAACAACGATGGACGATGCAAATGCAAAGAAAGATAACACCTTCTCAGATTTCACCTTAGCGAGGCCAAGGGATCAAAATCTGGATGATCGACCGAGAGACATTTAGCACTCCGCTTCTAATGTTCTCCTTGATGTGCTGGTGCAACCCATTAATTAAAAAGGTTTGGTACCCAGAACATCAAGTAAGAGGTCGGACTTCGGGAGCACAAGAATCCATAAGGAATAACTATGGAGTAAATCCTACGAAATCCTTATGGGGAGGTGGCCAACTTCTTTAATCAAGATATTACAATAACAGGTCTTCCGGCTGGGTGTGTTGGCCATGACATCCATTTTACCGGTTACGGTGAGACCAGTATTATAGTTCTTGGGAAACGTTCCAACCATCATATCTGCCTGAGATTCAGATCTGGATAATGTCAGGATACTCCAGACTCATCGAGTCTAGGAAGAAAAGATAGTTTGCAACACAAATCGACGAGACGACGTTGCGAGATTCTCGGGAAATGAACTACGATAGTAAGCTCCAAAACATGAGCTGGTTCTGCTACAAACATGTGAACACGTTGTCAAGACAAGCATGCCCATGTGGTAGTCTTATAATAAAACACTACCGAGTTCAGGTGGGGAACCATCATCGAGGATATCGAAGTCCTTGCATAAGTCTTGCTCTTAAGAAGAAACTTCTTCTCCGTGAACAAATCAATCAGTGGCTTGGTGTACTAGGGAATACATGTGGAATGGAGGTAGCGAGCCTGTCAAACCATAGCATACTTCGCACATGCATGACTGACTTGGGATGATTCCAAAGGAGGCAACATTGACTTTCTCGAATCCACGGCGGCAACTTGCATCAGATGCACATGAACTAGAGGAAGTCACTTCTTACATTCGAACATATGCTTCATGAGCTAGCATGAACAAATGCTTTTAAAAGTTTCCAACACTAGCTTAATGTTCAACAAAATTATGGAGAAGACAAGGATGTTGTTGATGGGCTCAACAACAATTCATCAAGATTCCCATGAAGATGGAATTCTATAATTATGTGAACAAGTGATAGCATTGGTCAGACCTAAAGGATATAATGGTGTATGCTCGAGGAAAATCCACGAGTAAGACAACATTACGAACATCGTTGGTTCTGATTTGATTTGAGAATAGCCCACACTCAAATCAAAGTTTTCGCAAGACGATAGCTCCAACAACTGGTTTCGAGGATCAATTGATGAAGATATCATCTTTCTTCATCACACGCACACAAAAAAATATCCCTTAACATGAGCTACGTCGGACAAGCTTTTATCTTCCAACTCTCCAAGTTGTTGTTTAGCTTAACCAACTAGCTCAGGGGTATGCAACACAGATTCTTGGAGAAGGGGTGGTTTATATGAAACCAACTTGATCACGAACTCAACACAGCGGTCAGGTGACAACCTGGTGATACCTCCGAGAAGATATTCGGAAAATCACGAACCACCGATATGTTACTAAGCTCGAGAACAATCTTGCTTTTCAGGGCAAGATGATATGATCAATAGAGCAAGGGTTTGACAAAATCCTAACTCATTGATCGAAAAGTGCACCAGAAATAGAGACTAGGTAGCACAATCAGTCTTAGGGTGACGATTCAATAATCAACACACTAAGAATGAGGTTATCGTCCATTTAACTACCAAGCAACGGAGTTGCCAGCAGTATTGATTTCACACACCACGATTCACTTGTCGGCATTCCGGTTACAATAACACGGAAACCGAGGAATGAACAATGATGGCGAGGAGTATTACTACATAAAGAATTCATAGGATGGTGTGCAATTCCCATCACATTCTCGATATAAAGATGGTATTACTCCAAGGTAGAACAGAACAAAAGCATGGATTAGTATTTGATCTGCGAAGTACGACTGCTTTGACCCAATCCTGGAAATGGACAAGGTACTGGAGTTCGTTTCTCCTAGTCATTCTGGAATAGACCACAAGAATAATAGGCACCGATGAACGAATGCACACATACTCTTGACTATCAATCGATAGACGAAGGTCAGTATACAACTAAAGGGGGACAACTCAAAGGAACATATGATTTTCTGAGTTGTGGATGCATAGATTAGTATGTCGAACCAAGTTCAACATGTTTCTTCCAGATAACCCATGCAAAAAGGTAGAACTGGCAGAGTCACAATATAACATGGAGAACTCTTCGAGAGCACTCTTGTTGTGATCTTTTGATTCAACAAACTTCTGCCATAAGTGGCTCATAGTATTTGGAAGAAGGAAATACCACGGACCTCGAGGACTAATGCAAAGGTTACTAATTTCCTAAAGGAACTAGCAAACACTATCAACATGAGGTAAGTGGGGTGAATCTCGGGTTCAAGAACCCCGGAATGGAATACCTACTAACTAATAACATCACGGGATGCTTTCGAGAATGATGGCCAGAATCATCACATGGGGAACACAAATCATGGCTGGTTTACTAGATGATCCCCTAAGACACCTAGGGTCATAATAATAATTCCAACATATATGTCGAGGCAATAGAATACCTCAACTCAGCATTTAGTATGATTAACCTGGCCCAGAGGAACATCAAAACCAGAGGGAAAGGATTTGCAAGTGCATTAGATTGTTTAGAAACCTGGGATGACTCGGACAGCATAACGGCTGTAAATGCTCAAAAGATTGGAGACATGCTACAAAAATGGTGGCATAACCACTCGATCATCAAAATATCAAGGTTTCGAGATCAACAGTTATGAACATACTGAAGTAGTAAAACTGAACTGAGATTTGAAACTAACAATTCTATAAGCCTATGGTTTAGTAACACGTCATCCTGATAGATAGATGAGAAGACCTAGTTCTTAATCCCCGTAGAAGAGAAGAGGTTGACTCCGATCAGAAGGCCATGAGGTATAAGAAGTAAAAAGAGCCTTACGTTCCCATCCCACAATCAATTCCCTTACATAACTAAAGCATTTCTAGACACAACTTCGACCAGTTTGGCTTGGTAATCCTACAGGCAGTCAAGCTCTGATACCAAAGCTGTCAGGACCCCGACTCAATGCCACATCAATCTAGCATGTAACACCTCATATCACCTTGCGGCCTCACGCACGGTATTCCCACGGGTGTCGCCTTACCTTTGCCCGGGACCGTTTGCGCCTTTTGGCACACGTATATGATAGTGTCGCTAGCATCCATATGATAAGGAGCCCGGGCTGACATGGCTAGTCGTAAACCCAAAGTGGCACAAACTTACAGGGACAGGCATCCATGACCCATCATCGAACGTGTCGGTCATCAGCGAGTGAATCCAGGCTGTAGCACTGGGCTAGCAGGACTCTGGTACTCAACGCATGACATTTCCCCGAAGGGACAGACACAGGAACGAAGAAGGACACATGCCGGCCAGCCTAAGTGTTCCGGAGCAGTAGCAAGCTACCATGGCTCAGTGGAAACACTAGGAGACATTTCCCGGTAAGAGATGCTACTAAAGATAAACAACTAGATAGTCAGATCCCACACATACAAAGCATTTCAATAACATACACACAATATGCTCGATATGTGCAAATACAACATGGCATCACAACATGACTCTACGACTCAAGTATGCATTCATTAGGCTCCGAGGAGCGAGATATTACAAACAGGGGTCTCATGACCCAACATTCAGAGCATACAAATCAAAGCACAAGCGGAAGCTAACATGTCTGAGTACAGACATCTACAAATGGAAAAGGCTTGGAAGCCTGACTATCTACCAGATCCTGCCGAGGGCACAAGATCGTAGCTGAGGTAACAAGCTAAATGTCGAAGTCCACGTGGAACTACTAGCGAGACTGAAGTCTCTCTGCAAAAACATAAAATAGGCAAACATGAGTACAAATGTACCCAGCAAGACTTACATCAGAACTAACTACATATGCATCATTATCAACAAGGGGATGGTGGGGTTTAACTGCAGCAAGCCAGCTTTGACTCGGTGGCTATCCTGAACTACGACTGCAAGTAACTCTTTTGAGGTGGCGCACACGAGTCCACATATTCACCATATCAATACACCACTATGGATCCGCTCCCGTCTCCCTACGAGAACGCCATCCATAGCACTCACACTTATCTTGCGTATTTTAGAGTATCCACTTTCACTTGTCTATGAACTGTACAGGCAACCCAGAAGTCCTTTTCCGCGGACACGGCTATTCGAATAGATGATGTTAACACTGCAGGGGTGTACTTCTTCACACACGCTCTCACCACTTACCGCCGTTTACACGACATGTACTCGGCAACCTTCAAGCGGAAGCCCAACGTGGGTGTCGGCCACGACCTACCTAAACACTCAAGTCCCTAGTCCAGGTTTATCGCCTATTCGGGTTCCATCCATGAGGAGATCCGGCCGAAGTTTCGCTCACAGCCCCAAACGATGTGAGCAGGGTTCCGTGACACCAAACGGGCGCCCGGTTTACCCGGCCACGTGCCTACCGCATCACAGCCCACCCCTACGGTCAGCGCTGCGCACGGCCTCTAGCATACTACAAACACCAGAAACTACTTGCAACTCCTGGACAGAGGACAAGGGTGATTAAGAAGCCGAGAGGGTCCATTGGTTTCGGGCCCAATGCGTGGTAGTAGCTGAATCATGGATCATAAACACAGAACTCAGTTCCTGAGGACGGCTGCAATGAGACAACCCACCATGTACTCCTACATGGCCTCTCACCGCTACCTTTACCAAATCGTGTTCACACACTTAGCTCACACACAGTAGGACATGTTCATGCACCTCTGATTCATCCTCGATGAATCAGACCCGACTCAAGTCTAAGCAGTAGCAGGCATGACAAACAAGCATGAATGAGTAGGCACAACAGGGCTCAAACAACTCCTACTCATGCTAGTGGGTTTCATCTATTTACTGTGGAGTGACAGGTCATGCAAAGGATAAAGGGGTTCAGCTACCGCAGCAAGTAACAGATGAATCGTTGTTGTCCTAATGCAGTAAAAGAGAGCAGGAGCGAGAGAGTGGGATTGTATCGGAATGAACAAGGGGGTTTTGCTTGCCTGGCACTTTTGAAGATATTATAGCTCTTCGTCGGTGTCATCGAACTCATCGTCGGAACCACGTCTATCGAGAGGGGACAACACCGGCAAATAAAGAGGGACGCAATCAATGCAATGCAACAAATATGATGCATGATAATGTCATGGCAATATGCTGTTGATTGAGCTAATGCAACTAGCAGCAAGTTAAATGAAGTTGGTTTGAACCCTAGGTTCAAATTCAAACTCCATATGTGAAGGTTTAAATGCCATTAATATGATTTGTGCTAAACAGCAGCTGTAAGTTGTTCTAACATGCATGAAAATTGTACAGATGGATAGATTGGATTTTTCTGATCATTTTTCATATATAATTTATTTCATTTGGAGTTACGTATGAATTTCTATGAATTTTAGAAGTTTTGGTTATTTTCTGGAATTTCCTATATAAAAATAAATCCAGAAAATAAGTTACTGCGTCAGCCTGACATCATCATGACGTCAGCAGGTCAACTGGGCGCCTCCAGGTCAAACCTGACCAGTGGGGTCCACTGGTCAGTGACTCAGGGCTGTTTAGCTCGCTGACAGGTGGGCCAGGTCAACGGCCACGTCAGCAGGGTCAACTCTGACTGGTGGGTCCCGTGTGTTTATTAACTAATCTAAACAGAAATAAAATGTAGATTATTTAGAGTGTGGGGCCCAGGTGTCAGTGAGCTAGTGGGTTGGTTAGTGGGGTCATTAGTGCTAATTAAGTAACACATCGACTTCGCCGGAGTTCGGCCGGCGACGACCAAAACTACGGCGGGAGCTCGCCGGAGTGGTGCTGCGAGCGGTTTTGGACCAAGCCAAGGGCACCAGAGGGTTGCCCTTGCTTGCGCGCATCCAAAGGAGGCACGCGGGAGGCGCGGGGTGGCCGGAGCTCGCCGGAGTGGAGGCCGCGACGGCTGCCGGAGCTCGGGTTTGGGCGGAGCGAGGTTACGGAGCGCTAGGGGGCTGGCTGAGGGGCTATGCGGACTCCTGGGGCAGCTAGGAGCACGCTAGGCTCGTCGGACTGGCCGCAACAGCACGTCAGTGCCATGCCCGGCGTCCATGGCGGACGGCGGCGCTCGGTACGGTGGCTAGCACGGCTACTGCACGGCAAACCAACGGGGAGAGAGGGGAAACGTAGGAGAGCTCACGGAGGGGCTAGCAGAGGAGACGACGAAGTCGGGGAAGCTCTGGACGCGCCGAATCGGTGGAGTCGATCTCCGGGCACCGGAGGTGAAGACGACGATGCTCCGGTCGGCTGGGGCCTCTTCTGGTCGCGTGCGTCGAGTGTGTTGCTCCACGGGGTCATGGCGGAGCTCGGGTACGCAGAGAGGGAGCGAGGGAGTGGCTGTGGCTGCGGTGGTTGCGAGCGGCGGCGGCGGCGGCTCTCGGTGGGGAGAACAGAGGAGGGGGAGGAGTGAAGAAGAGTGAGGGAGAGAGGCAGGGAGGTGCGTGGCACCACCAGAGAAGGCCAGGGCGTCGAGGGGGAGCGGCAAGCAGGAGGTGGCCGAGGTGCGTGTGTGCGCACGGCGGCCACACGCCCTCCTGCCCACTGGCAGGAGGTTGAAGACAGTAGGAGAGAGGAAGAGGTGGGCTGGGCTGAGCTGGGCCGGTCCTGTTGGGCCACCAGGTAAGGTTTTCTCTCTCTCTCTTACTGTTTTAATTCTTTTTTCTATTTTGCAGGTTTGTTTTGAATTTGGTTTTGAAACCAATTCAATTTATTTTGCTTCTGACAATATTTTTAGGAGCTAAAAGAATTAAAACAATGCTCCACAAAATATTTCAGAATTATTGGACCTATATTTATTTAATAGTAGATATAAATCCAATTCAAATAATTATTGATTTAATTCAAATGCCCAAAATAAATGTTTCTGAGACACCAAAAATATTGGTTTGGATTTTACCTCTTGCCAATATTTCCAGAGGATAACAGGAACATTTTCTTGGACTTATTTGAAGCGATTTTATCTTGATCATTTTTAGAAGGAATCTGAGGCTTTGAAAATTCCCCAATTCAAATTTCATTTGAATTTAAACATGATGCAACAACCAAGTTAGTACAAGGCCAAGGTAAAGCTAGGGATGTGACAGTACTTGTGGGGGGAAACCCTTCTGTCCTCTACTGTTCGGCAGCCGGGTCTCTTCCTCGTCATCGCTATGCAGCCCCTTGTCGTTGTTTTCGGCAATTAACTTGCCTGCCTGCTTGAATACCCAACAATCCCTGTTAGTGTGATTAGCTGGCTTTTCAGGGGTGCCATGTATCTGGCAAGAGCGGTCGAGTATTCGGTCCAAATTGGACGGACCCGGAGTGGTTCTTTTGAATGGCTTCTTCCGCTGACCGGGTTTAGAGCCTCTGAATTCGGCGTTGACTGCCGTATCCTCAGTGTTATCGCTGTTAACGCGGCGTTTGTTTTTGTTTCGACGTGACCTGCCATTGCGGTCCTTAGTATCCGGACTGCCAGCATTTTTGCTGAGGTTGTTACTGCGGGCTAGCCAGCTGTCCTCTCCCGCATAGAAGCGGGTCATGAGTGATGTGAGGGCTGCCATGGATTTCGGCTTTTCCTGTCCTAGGTGCCGGGCCAGCCACTCGTCTAGGATGTTGTGTTTGAAGGCTGCGAGGGCCTCTGCATCCGGACAGTCGACGATTTGATTTTTCTTTGTTAGGAACCGTGTCCAGAATTGTCTGGCTGCTGAATTATGTGGCTTAGGTCATCGGCGTCTGGTGGTCGCAGATATGTGCCCTAGAAGTTGTCAAGGAATGCGGCTTCCAGGTCCTCCCAACACCCAATTGACTCTGCTGGCAAGCTGTTAAGCCAATTCCGAGCTGGTCCTTTAAGCTTGAGTGGGAGATATTTGATGGCGTGGAGATCGTCACCGCGGGCCATATGGATATGAAGGAGATAGTCTTCGATCCAAACCGCGGGGTCTGTTGTGCCATCGTAGGATTCAATGTTTACAGGTTTAAACCCTTCAGGGATTTGATGATCCATTACTTCGTGTGTGAAGCATAGTGGGTGTGCAGTGCCTCTATATTGGGCAATATCACGACATAGCTCCAGCGAGCTTTGTCTACTGTGTTCGGCCCGGCCGGAGTTGCTGTATCCGGCGCGACGGTAGTCATCTCGCATCATGGGGCGCCCACGTAATCCGTAGATCGATCTTGATTGTCTTGCCTTGTCCTCCAATATGTCTTGCAAGTCCGGCGCGTTCCCCTGTGGCTTCGTACTTTTCGAGCGATTCCGGGGTACGGTCCTGATGGAGGGCCTAGAGGCCTCTCTGTCGCGGCCACGAGGTGGTCGGTCTGCCGTATTGTGCGCTGGTGATGAGGGTTTATACTCATCCTCCTCTAATTGGGGGAGCAACTTGCATTTTGGGTAGCTTTTGGAGGGGCGTTCGAGTTCATGCTCTTCGGCTGCGAGGACTTCGGTCCATCTGTCGGCCAGCAGGTCTTGATCAGCTCTAAGCTGTTGCTGCTTTTTCTTTAGGCTGTTTGCCGTGGCCATAAGCCTGCGTTTAAAACGCTCTTATTCGACGGGATCCTCAGGCACGACAAATTCGTCGTCGTTGAGGCTTGCCTCGTCTCCGGAGGGAGGCATGTAATTGTCATCCTCGACCTCTTCGTCGGCCGCTCTCTCGTGAGGGCTGGCTTCTGCGTCCTCCTGCACTGAATCTTGCTGGAGGGGGTTGTCTTCGGCACTCTCTGGGGTGTTATTATCTCTGGTGCCGGAATCTCCATTCTTGCTGTGGCGGGATTTAGAGCGGCGCCGCTGACATCGGCGCTTGGGCTGTTTCTTAGGGGAATCTGCCTCCGCTGCTTCTTCGCCGTTCCCATCCTTTGGGAGGTCCACCATGTATATGTCATATGACGAGGTGGTCTTCCAGTGCCCCGTAGGCGCTCGTTCTTCGTCGTCTCCGGCATCGTCGTCGATACCGTCGATGTCTTCGGAGTCCTAGTCTAGCATGTCGGTTAGATTGTCGACAGTGGCTACAAAGTGGGTGGTGGGTGGGTTTTGAATTTCTTCGTCGTCCGCATCCCAACCGTCCTGACCGCAGTCCGGCCAGGGCACTCCTGATAACGAGAGATGTTTTAGCGAATTCAGAATGTCTCCAAAGGGTGAGTGCTGAAAGATGTCCGCGGTGGTGAACTCCATGATCGGCGCCCAATCGGATTCGATTGGTAGGGGCGCAGGAGGTTCGGAGTCCAGCGAGGAGTCCGGCACCTCAGAGTCACGAGCTTTATGAGGGACAAGGTCAGTATTTGGCTCCATCGCCATAGAGATTGCAGCTCCCGAGGCGGTGTCCAGCCACCTGTCCTCGATCTGCGTGGTCGGCTCCGAACTAGGGGTCGGAGCGGACTCATGTGCGGCCTCCAGGGCACTGTCCGGCAGCAGAGCTAAATGATGCCCATCGTGACAGTGTGCCGCGCTTGGCTGTGGCTCGAATCCATCGAAGATCAAGTCTCCGCGGATGTCAGCCGTGAAGTTTAGGCTTCCAAATCTGACCTGACGGCCAGGGGCGTAGCTTTCGATCTGCTCCAGATGGCCAAGCAAATTGGCCCGCAGTGCAAAGCCGCCGAACACGAAGATCTGTCGGGGGAGAAAAGTCTCACCCTGGACTGCGTGGTTGTTGATGATTGAAGGAGCCATCAAGCCTATCGGTGACGACACAGAGGAACTCTCAATGAAAGCACCAATGTCGGTGTCAAAACCGGCGGATCTCGGGTAGGGGATCCTGAACTGTGCGTCTAGGCGGATGGTAACAGGAGACAAGGGACACGATGTTTTTACCCAGGTTCAGGCCCTCTCGATGGAGGTAAAACCCTACTCCTGCTTGATTAATATTGATGATATGGGTAGTACAAGAGTAGATCTACCACGAGATCAAGGAGGCTAAACCCTAGAAGCTAGCCTATGGTATGATTGTTGTAATGGTTCTCCGTCCTATGGTCTAAAACCCTCCGGTTTATATAGACACCGGAGAGGGCTAGGGTTACACAGAGTCGGTTACAATGGTAGGAGATCTACATATCCGTATTGCCAAGCTTGCCTTCCATGCCAAGGAAAGTCCCATCCGGACACGGGACGAAGTCTTCAATCTTGTATCTTCATAGTCTTGGAGTCCGGCCGATGATGATAGTCCGGCTATCCGGACACCCCCTAGTCCAGGACTCCCTCACTGGACTTGGAGCGGCGTCTGCGCCGTCGTTTTGTCTTTTTCCCAGGGATTTTATCCTCCATTTTGTCGTTGTCCTCCTCCTTAGGCATATCCACCATGTATATATCGTATGATGAGGTGGCAGTCCAGCGCCCCGTTGGTGGTTGTTCTGAATCGTCTCCTGCACCGGCGTCCATACCGTCGGTATCATCGGAGTCTGTCATGGTATTCTCACGGGGGGTGCTAAACGACATATGCCACAAGGTGGATTCGTGTGAGGGTAAGACTGCTGCTGATAGGCCCGGGAGCGGGTATGCGAATAGCACGCGCTAGTTTACCCAGGGTCGGGGCTCTCCGGAGAGATAATACCCCTACTCCTACATGTCTGAGTATATATCTGGGCAGTACAAAGTGCTCCTGGAGCTATATTGGACTGAGAGTAGTAGCAATGAGCTAGCTAGCTAGTGGCGTGATGGTCGTGGCCTCTGGCCGAATGAGTGTGTGCGTGAGAGTGTGTGGATGGATGGATGGATGGATGTGTGCCTTATATAGGCATGGCTAGCTTAGGATGTAAGCTAGGTGGTGGCATGGACAAGGCATGGTGGGTGTCATCCTTGTCCCCTGGGTCACTTCATAAATAGTGCTCAGGGACAAGTGTCACTGTACATGATGGCTAGGGTGACACGTGAACAGTGCTCGGGTACATCCGTCTCGTCGGTGTCTCGTCGATGTCGGGTCGGGCTGCAGTCGACAGCCGACTAGTTGGCGCAGTCGGCAGCCGGCTGCCGGCCAGGCAGCCCAGTCGGACGGGGAGCCGGCAGGAGCGGCCGGGCAGTCGGACTGAGGGGCTTTTCTAGCCCCGATGTCTTGAATAATTGTCTTGCCATCTTCAGGGTACCCGTCGCCAATTACTCCGACAGTAGCCCCCAAGCCTCCGAGCAACTTGGCAAAGTTGGACGGAGGTTTTTTGGCGAGTATTCATGGAAATGATCATAAAAAAGACAAAGTTAGTCCGCGCAGATATATCAAATGATTGGTTTTAGCATTGCAAGTTTTATGCGGAGGGTGCCAACTCGGTTTTGTCCGAGCCCCCTTAATCTTTTTCTTGTTCCCTCCACTTTTTGGCTTGTGCTCTCGCTCGCCGGACAGCCGCTCTGCAGTCTGTGGCTGAGAGTGTGCCGCGAAGTGGAGTGCCAGACTCTGAGAGCGGATTTTAACCGAGCAGATACTCATAAAGGAAACGGTCGGGCCGCCCGAAGCGTTTCTCTTCCCGGACATTTTTTCTCGTGGGGTGACCTCCAACTTTTGTTCTTGCTAGCCGGACAGCCGCTCTGTGGTCTGTGGCTGAGAGGTGGGCCTTGGTACTGCACACGCTACTAAGCCGTCTGCGGGAACTAACGTCTCAGGCCAAGCGGCCAGCCCCCGGGCCAACTCTGGCTGGCGCCGGAGCGAACAGTGATGCAACTGTAATAAAATGCGGAGATAGCCCCCGAGCATCGCTCGGGGTTATCCGTGCTCTCGCGGTGCAAATAATATGCGGGTGAGGACCTCACATTGATTTTTGTGTAGTCGCGGTCATCGAAGACAGCCGGCGCGACTCGGCACTCGCGGAGCGCGCCGGCGCACCCGCTGGGTGTAGCCTTCGAGCCCCCGGGTGCTCGAAGGGGGGTCCTGGCCGGTCAGGCTCGACAGGCCAGGCGGCAAGGCGTCTTGCCATGCCCTTTTTCTTCCTTTTTCTCTCCTGCCGGCTGCTGGCAGCCGGACAGAATTCTTCACTTGTCTGCAATCTTCACGGGGGCGCGCCAGCGCACCCACTGGGTGTAGCCCCCGAGATTCGGGCCGACTGCTGAGCAGTCGGGCCAGATCTCCCGGCAACTACTTTGTCTTCTTCCTCGTGGGGGTGCGTCAGCGCACCCGCTGGGTGTAGCCCCCGAGATTCGGGCCGACTGCTGAGCAGTCAGGCCGGATCTCCTGACAACTACTTTGTCTTCTCTCTCACGGGGGCGCGTCAATGCTCCCGCTGTGTGTAGCCCCCCAGATTCGGGCCGACTGCTGAGCAGTCGGGCCGGATCTCCCAGCGACTACTTTGTCTTCTCTCTCGTGGGGGCGCGTCAGCGCACTCGCTGGATGTAGCCCCCGAGATTCGGGCCGACTGCTGAGCAGTCGGGCTGGATCTCCCAGCGACTACTTTGTCTTCTTCTCTTTCTTCTTCAGCCGGCTGGGCGGGCGGACCCCTACACAACAGTTGGGCTCTTTGCAGCCGGCCAGGCAGCCAGCGGTCAGACGCGCATCTGGAAATCGGCACACATTTCTCTCTCTTTTTTTTAGTCAGCCGGCCGTGGGCACCCGGCCTTTTCTTCACCTGGCTCTGGGCAGCCGGATGCACACACACATTTTTTTTGTCCTAGCCGGCCTCTCAGACAGCCGGTCATCTCACCCGATCGCCTTTCTTTTTCTTTCTTCAGCCACTAGTTGACTTTTCTTCTCTCCATTTCTTTTCTTTCTCGTGCAGCCGGCCCCTCTCTCTCCCTTTTTTTTACGACTGGCCTGGGAACTCAGCCTTTTGACTTTTCTTCTAGAACCCGGCCGCAGCAGGCGGCTGGAGCTGGACCGCAGCAGCCGGCGCAGGGGAGGCCGACTGCGGGGGCCGGGACTGGAGGCGGCGCGGTGGGCCAGCACGGGGAGACACCGCGCGCGCACGAGGCTGACTGGTGGCTAGCCGGCTGCGGGAGCAGGCGGGTGCGGCGAGGTCGACTGTGCCGCGTGAGGCGGCAGGGTGAAGCCGTTGGAGGCGCGTCAGGGCGGAAGCGGAGCCGCCAAGCGAACGCCGACTGTTGCGGGCCGAGGCCGGAAGCTGGCCGCGAGGCGCGGAGGTGGGCGTGGAGCAGTCGGCACCAGCGCGGGCGATGCGTAGGCGCAGGGCGGGAGGCCGTCTTGCGGGCGAGGTGGGGAGCTGGCGGCCTGCAGCGGGCGCAGAGGAGGCCGCTCGCGGAGGCAGCGAGGGAGCTAAATAGGAGCCTGGGGAGCCAGCCCTGGCCATCGAGCGTGCGGCCAGCTGACAGGCCGGCGGGCAGCCGGAGATGCAGAAGCTGGCCAGGCACGCGGGAGCCCAGCCGCGCAAGGACTGCGTGGCCGCGAGGGATGCGGCAGGCACGGCGGACAGCCGGCGTGGACGGAGGCGCGATGCAGGGCCGGGTTGGCGCGGGCGGGATGAGCGACGGTGTGGGAGCCGGCGGGCGAGGGAAACACCTGGCGCGGAACTGCAGGAGTCGGGCGAGGGGCGCGAGGGCACGACCCAGGTGCTCAGGGCCTAGATGCACACGCGGGAGGCCGGCAGCACGGCGAACCCATTAGAGCTGCAGGCAGAGGACGGCCAGGCGGCGCATCCAGGTTGTAGAAGAGGGTGGCGGAGGCCGAGTGTGCTGTAGAGGGCAGCGGAGGCGCAGGCCGGGACGAGCACCGAGACGGCCGGCCCGGCGCGACCATGCGTGTACACGAACTGGACTAGCTAGCTAAGCTAGCATGCCATGCACGAATCCATCGGGTTTTGCTAGCTAGCTAGCAAGCCATGCACGAGCAGTTGTACGCACAGGGAGCTTCAGCGAGGCGTGGCAGCTACTGTTGGTACAGCGAAGGGCTGCATGGCAGCAGCTGTGGCTATAGCGAAGCATGGGGGTGGCTGTAGCTATAGCGAAGCGGGCGAGCTAGCGGCGGAGGCGGGAGAAAACCGTTGGAGTGCCGGCGCGAAACGGCTGCGCGTGGGATTCACGCATCAGAGCGTATGGCAGTGCCCGGACACGAGCGGAGGGACGGGGCGCGGCGCGCGGACGCGGGCGAAGCAGCGGCCGCTCTGCGCAGACGCGGGCGACAGGGCTCCACGGGCGCGTGGCCGGAACAGCCGTGAGGTCGCGCGGACAACCGGGCCAGAGCGACGCGGGGGCACGAGGGACGGCGGCAACGTCACCGTGGTGATGAAGAGGGCGACACCGACGACGAGGACGCACCGTCCCGCGTGGTCGCTCTGGGGGCGGGTCGATGTCGAGCCCCCGAGCGCTACCAGAGTGACGGCGCGAGGCCGCGGTGATGATGATGAAAATGGTCCCGCCCGGACTGTAGAACCAGCAGCAGTGCGGTAGCATAGTACCGCCCCACGGTGGGCGCCAAATGTCGTGGTATTCTCACGGGGGGTGCAAGACGACATATGCCACAAGGTGGCTTCGTGTGAGGGTAAGACTGCAGCTGATAGGCCCGGGAGCGAGTATGCGAATAGCACGTGCTAGTTTACCCAGGTCCAGGGCTCTCCGGAGAGATAATACCCCTACTCCTGCATATCTGAGTATATATCTGGGATGTACATCGGGCAGTACAAAGTGCTCCTGGAGCTGTATTGGACTGAGAGTAGTAGCAATGAGCTAGCTAGCTAGTGGCGTGATGGCCGTGGCCTCTGGCCGAATGAGTGTGTGTGTGAGAGTGTGTGGATGGATGGATGGATGGATGTGTGCCTTATATAGGCATGGCTAGCTTAGGATGTGAGCTAGGTGGTGGCATGGACAAGGCATGGTGGGTGTCATCCTTGTCCCCTGAGTCACTTTATAAATAGTGCCCAGGGACAAGTGTCACTGTACATGATGGCTAGGGTGACACGTGAACAGTGCTCGGGTACATCCGTCTCGCTGGTGTCTCGTCGATGTCGGGTCGGGCTGTAGTCGGCAGCCGGCTGGTTGGCGCAGTCGGCAGCCGACTGGTTGGCGCAGTCGGCAGCCGACTGGTTGGCGCAGTCGGCAGCCGGCAGCCGGCCAGGCAGGGCAGTCGGACGGGGAGCCGGCAGGAGCGGCCGGACAGTCGGACTGAGGGGCTTCGCTAGCCCTGATGTCTTGAATAGTTGTCTTGCCGTCTTCGGGGTACCTGTCGTGGATTTGTCACGCAGATGTCCTAGTGAAGGGACTTAGTCGTGGAGCCATCGCTACGGGTTTTCTTGAAGGGGTTAAAGCGGACACAAAGACACGAGGGTTTTATACTAGTTCGGCCCCTTCGATGAAGGTAAAAGCCTACGTCTAGTTGTGATGGAATTGATGTAGTCTCGATGGCTAGGGAGCAAGCAAGCTTCGCCTAGGCTCGAGTTGTTGGTTGTCTGTCTTGAACCGCCGCCGGGTCATCCCCTTATATACACGGGTGACGCCCGTCGGTCCGTAGAGTCCCAACCGGTTCATACTCGTATTCCGGTTGGCATCTCTCTATTCCTAACTTAAAATACAAGTTATACATCAGGCCGGTTTACGGTCACATGTTCTAAACCGACTATAGGCCTTGGGCCTTCATCTGCTTATACCACTAATGAAGTTAACCCGGCCCAAGCAGGCCGGTTTACACCTAGTGGTAATATCCCCAACATTAGGCCCCAGATTGATTTGAACTGGTTCATGTCAATCCTTCATATAATCTTGCGTCTTGGACATCTTCTGGTAATTGGTAAACCTCCATGTCGTCATCGTTTTTTGTTGCTGTAAACCGGCATGACGTCATCAGTTTTGGTTATTGTAAACCGGCATGACGTCATCATGAAATTCATAACGCCCTCTTAATGACAGCTCCTGGATCCGCGCGCTTGACCTAGCTGGGTTGCCTTATAAATACGGCCGAAGGGTCATTTCCCTTCTCTTCCCTTCGTCCCTTCTTCTTCTTCTTCCTCACGTCGCCGGCTTTGGAGCTCCGCCACCGCCGTCGACCTCTACCTCGTCTCGGGCCGCTGCATCAACCTGAACGTACCAGAGTGTCGCGGCGCCTTTCCGCATCTTCTCCGTTCCGGTAAGCTCTCTTTCCTTCTTAACCTAGATCTGTTCTTAGGGTTCCATGTTCTTGCTATGTTCATCGCGCGTTCATAGCTGTTCTCTGACCTTGACTGAATCTATGAACTCTTGCTGTGCTTAGTAGCGACCCGTTTAGCATCCGCTTGCTATTTCTCATCCAAGCTCATAGATCTCCCGCACATATCCGCTCAATGGTTCACTTCTGTTTCCGCCTTACTTTTCGAAATATTTCCTGTTTTTGTGAGCTTGCTGTAGATCCGCGGCTGTAACAAGATTTTGTGAAACTTGTTCCTGCATACCTGGTTATCCATAGCTTCAATTACTTCCGATGCTTTAGGTCAGGTGGTTTGACTTTACCATAGAAAAAATTGCTAAACCGGTATATATCATTAGTCCCCTGGTTGAACCGCCAAAATCCACATGATGCCGTGTTGTAGAAGTCCGGTTTATAGGTAATACCTCCAGTTTATCGTAGTTAGATCAACACTTTCTTTTACCCAGCGTATTCTTGAACCGGATCGTCTATTTCTTGTAGATCTCGCCATGGCCAAACAGGTGTATGAGTGCAATTGGGTTCCCTCTCATGTCACAAAATCGCAGTTGGACGACCTAGTCCTGATCGGCGCTTTGGATGATATAGATACAATCCACTGGAGGGTTCCTGGAGATGAATGTCCTCCCACACCCCAGGAATGAGAGGTCGTGGTCTTCGCAGATCACATGGCCCAGGGCCTCAAACCGCCCGGCTCTAAATTTTATCGGGATGTGTTAGCCAATTTTCAGCTCCGTCCACAGGATATTGGCCCCAACTCTGTCACCAATCTATGTCATTTTCAAGTGCTTTCTGAGGCATATCTTCAAGAGGAACCTTCCATCGAGCTGTTTAGAGATCTCCTTCATCTGAACCGCCGCACTGAATTCACCGACAGTCCTAATACTGAACTGGGCGGTATGGCCATTCAGAAGAGGAAGGAAATCACCTATCCCCACGTCAAACTTCACACTCACCCCAAGGAGTGGAATGCCACTTGGTTTTACTGCAAGGATACATCTCCTGACAATGAAAATCCCTTGCCTGGCTTCCGTCCGGAATGGCTCCGCAACATTCACCCCTTTCCACAAAGGCTAAGCGCCAAGGAGAGAATCAAATATGCTCCTCAACTGTCCAAACTCCGGGCCTTCATGGCCAACGGTTTAACAGGAATAGACCTTGCACGCTGCTGGATATTATGGAGTATTCTGCCTCTGAGCCGGCGCCCCGGTTTGATGTGCGAATACACTGGTAGCGTCGATGACCCACTCCGACATATCAAAATCCAGGTCTCCGACGACGAAGTCACAGAATCTGTAAAGAAGATGTTGAATGAACCGGAGCACCTCTGTGCTCAAACCGGTCTGCTTCCTTACTGCACCACCAACGAACCGCCAGCGGTAAGATTTTACTTGCTCTATTATTGAACCTGTTACTGCTTTATTTTTCTGACCTTGAATTATTGTTGATCCAGAGTGATAACCCGTTTTGGAGCAAGAAGCTTTCACAAGATAAAACGGAGAAAGCAGGGCGGCCAACCCGGCCCAAGACCAAGGTTATCAAGAAACCAGCTCGTAAGAGAAAGACCACCGCTTCATCTGACCCAGCCATTGATGATGATGTGGGTAATCCGGATCTTGAGGTAGAACTTGATTCACTTGGCTTGCTTTTTACACGCCTTATTGATGATGATGCTTGTCAGGATGACGCTGAAGCCAGCAATGCAGGATTCGTTGAGGTAACTATTCTCTCTACTGATTCAGAAATCTTGCCTTTGCCAAAATCTCGCCAGACAAACCGGAAAGTTAAATTTTCTCATCCTCTTGCTTATTTGGATCCCAGCTTTCTTATGAAGACCCAGCAACACGAAGCTCGCCGCACAACCCGGCACAGCGGCCAGGTAGTTACTTCTGCCGGTTTACCAAACAGTCTGGTTTGAAAATGCCGCTCCGAGATCTCCGACATTTTTATTGATTTAAATCCTAAAGCGGGTTTCTTCTGTCAACCTCTTAATCCATCCGACTCCGATTATCAAGTCACTTCTCATTCATCGTCTGGTGAATCGTCGGCCACTCAGCTACCACCTTTGAAAACAGTTGCTGGGTAAGTTAAACTGAACATATGCTTCTAGTATACTGCATAATGGCTTACGCTTTTCCTTGACTTTTTGTTTTCTTTTCAGGGCTAAACCGAAACCAAGCAAGAAAGCCCGCCTGGATAAAGCGGCTGAAGAAGATGTGGCCCCAGAACATGACCAAGCGCCGGATCGTGAAATGTTTACTTCTGAAGACATTCCCCATGATCCTCCTTTACAAGACCGCATTATTCCCGAAGAAGGGCTTACTAATGCTCCAGCCTCTGCTGATCCGCCTGCCAGCTCCGTCTAGATTGAGAAAACCCGCACTTCTGCTGACAAACCGGCCGCGCCAACACAAATCGGCGAGTCCAAAGATGATGATGTTGTGATTACCGGTGTGGGCCGCTCTGAACCCGGGAATCCTATCACTCTTACCAAGCATACCATCAAAGAGGATTTTTCCGCTTTGAACAAAGGAAAATGGGATGTTGAACTAGAGACATACGCTGCTCTGAGCGCCCAAGATCTTCACTCCGGCTATTTAAACCAGCTTTACACGAGCCATGACTGCGAAGCTAGCCTGGTCAAAATGATGAGGGACAAATTTGAGGTAACTTACTTCTTTCCTTGCTGCCATTGCCTCCATCCTTGTAGCCCCCAAGGGCCGGTTTGTAACCTTGGTCAAACCGGGACTTGATCCTGAACATGTTTGAAACCCGCCGGCATAACCCTCAAGGGCCGGCCTAGCTTAGCATAAGTAAACCGGGGCTCCAATAAAAAACTGTCCTTAGAACATAACTTGATCAAATAGCCATTAGCCCCCAAGTGCCAAGTTGAATACTTGTATTGAGCTTGGGACTTTGTAATCTAGTAATATACAAAAATTGAAGGTACATTAGCCCCCAAGTATCAGGCATATAACTTTGTTTTGTGGTTGATACTTCAATTGCTTGGATCGCTTGTGCAAAGCTTAAATGATGTCTGTATGCAGGCTGAGATGAAAATCAAGGAGGACCGGATTGCCGATTTGCAGGAGGCCTTGAAGACCCAGCAAGCTGAAACAGATAAGTCAAAGCAAGAATTAACTAGCGCCTTGAGCACGGCTGAACGGCTGAAAGAAGGCTTCAAGAAAGAGCGGGCTGACTGGGCCACTGAAAAGGCCGGTTTAACCAAACGAGCGGAAAATGCCGAAGCTGCCCTTAAACCGGTGGTAGATGAATTGACTGCCGTACAGTGGCAAATACACTCCATGACTGCTGCAATCTTTGGTAAGCTCCTTTTTAACATCTATCATAATTTGAACCTGCTGCAGCGTAAATCCGGTTTGAGACCATTCCAATCTTGTTGTAGGCACACATATTGGGCACTTAGGAAATGATGTGCGGATGAAACTGAAAGCTGCCTACACCTTGGTGGAACAATTGTATACCGGAGCCCAACGGATCATCACCGCAGCTTCTCATAACAACCCGGCGCCCTCCTTAATCCAGGACACTCTTAGCCGGTTGTCAATGCTTCCAGCCCGGATTGAGGAGCTGAAAAAGTCCGCTGCCCGAACCGGAGCCATCAATGCCTTAATCCGGGCAAAGGCATGGGTGCCCGATTTTGATCCTGTGGAAGTAGCTCAAGGCTATCCCAGCCTGAAAGAGGATGGCTCTGAATTCAACGAAGAAGATTTAAGGGCCATAAACCGTGCAGTGCGCCCTCTGGCTTGCCAGCTAGCTGAAGAGGCAGATTTGACGCATTATCAAGCGCAATATAACGATCAAAACAAGCGAGTGCCTGCCCCAACTGTTGAAGCGGAGAATCTGATCCCTCCAATCCGTAAGCACACTTATGCTCCTGATATTGAACCGTCTTCCCTGATCCATGAAGAGGCTGTTTTCCAAGCTTTAATGGGAATCGACTGGACCACTGTTGATTTCTAGCCAATGGGTAGAGATGAGGAAGCTGAAGCGGCGGAAGATGAGGAGCAGGCTTGAACCGGAAGCCGGTCTGGTGAGCTATTTATAACATCTTTCCATAAGAACAATGATTTTGGTTGGGCCCCGTGCTGCCTTGTAATAGGATAGTTAAAACTTCTGCCTAGAATATGCCTTTGTGCATAAGTACTGAAGCTTTTGTTTGAAAAACTTTAATTCATATTCCCTGCAATCAGAAAAATTTGAACTGCCATGTTCGGGCATGAAGCTGGCTTAGCCAAGCCTGAAGCGGCCGTTTTATAAACCATTACCGTCAAAAAAAAGGGGAGAAAGTAGCTCCCGTATAAACCGTACTGAATCAATACGAGCCCCCTTGTTACTCCATGATGTTAACAGGGAAAAGGTAAACCGGGCATACTCCTCCAGGTTAAAGGCGGACCAAAACCATCGGCTGAACCGAAAAAATATGTTTGTTGATATAAAAGAAAACCAACAAAAGCAAAGAACGAACAAACCATGAAAATAACATGGAAGCAAAGGCAATGATAAAAACCATTTGCAAAAATATGCTATACTGAGCTGTTCAGATGGTATTACCATGGTCGGACAGGATCAAGGCCCCCAATAGGAGTGACAATGATTCAAGTCAGCCAGGTCCCCAAATGACTCGTGGCATATATGCCAGATCAAGAGGCGTGACAATGGTTCGGGTTCGACCATGCCCCCAAGTGATTTTGTGGCCTTAGGCCGACCAAGAGGCGTGACTGGTTCAGACTTGACCATGTCCCCAAATGATCTGGTGGCTGTCGCCTATCAAAGGGTGTTCGTTGGTTCGGACACGACCAAGGCCCCCAGTGATATATAAAAAACATATGTCAAGGGGTAAACCGGAGGCCGCTTTAAACAGAACCACTCCGTGTAACCTCGCATGATGAGACAGACAGAGACCCCACTTTAGCTGAGGCTCCGGTTTAATATATCAAAGATAATATATACATTGTCATGATATGTACATAGATAGAGCCGATGGCTCAAGTATAGTAAGGCCGAAGATGAGCTATGTTCCATGGCCTGTTGGTCTCTTCCTTTGATGTACGTGAGTCTGGACGCTCTCGAATATCAATCAGATAGTACGACCCGTTGTGCAGATTCTTGCTGACCACGAAGGGTCCTTCCCAAGGTGGGGATAACTTGTGCATATCTGTCTGCTCCTGGATTAGCCGAAGCACCAAATCTCCTTCTTGAAAAGTTCTGGTTCTAACCCAGCGACTGTGATAGCGACGAAGATCTTGTTGGTAAATCGCCGACCGGGCAGCCGCTAGATCCCGCGCTTCGTCCAATAGGTCCAAAGCGTCTTGCCGCGCCATCTCATTGCCCGCTTCAACATAAGCCGCCACACGAGGCGAATCGTGCCGGATATCACTAGGGAGAACTGCCTCTGCTCCATAGACCATAAAAAATGGTGTGTATCCTGTGGACCGGTTTGGCATAGTATTGATACTCCAGAGCACAGATGGTAGCTCTTCAACCCAACACCCTGGTGTCCTTTGCAATGGGACCATAAGCCGGGGTTTGATGCCTCGCAGGATCTCTTGATTAGCTCGTTTTGCCTGTCCATTGGACTGGGGGTGCGCCACTGATGACACGTCAAGTCGGATGTGCTCACGTTCATAGAACTCCTTCATAGCCCCCTTGGATAAATTGGTACCATTGTTAGTAATGATATTGTGCGGAAAGCCAAACCAGAAAATCACCTTTTTGATGAACTGCACTGCTGTTGCTGCATCGCACTTACTGACAGGCTCCGCTTCAACCCACTTGGTAAATTTATCAACTGCTACCAAAAGGTGGGTTTTCTTATCCTTGGATCTTTTAAATGGTCCAACCATATCCAGCCCCCAAGTTGCAAACGTCCATGTTATTGGAATCATCCTCAATTCTTGAGCCGGCACATGCACACGCCTCGAAAATTTCTGACATCCATCGCATCGTTTAACCAAGTCCTCCGCATCAGCATGTGCTGTCAACCAGTAAAAACCGTGACGAAATGCCTTTGCCACCAGAGACTTTGAACCGGCGTGGTGTCCACAATCCCCTTCATGGATTTCCTTTAAGATTTCACAGCCTTCCTCAGGAGAAACACAATGTTGAAACGCCCCTGATACACTGCAACGATGCAATTCACCATTGAGAATCGTCATAGACTTGGATCGCCGGACTATCTGCCTTGCTAGAATTTCATCCTCTGGCAACTCCCCCCGGGTCATGTATGCAATATAAGGAATCGTCCAATCCGGGATAGCATGTAATGCTGCCACCAATTGAGCCTCCGGGTCAGGAATAGCCAAATCCGCTTCACCTGGGAGCTGGACTGACGGATTGTGCAACACGTCCAAAAAGACATTGGGCGGGACTGGTTTGCGTTGAGAACCCAACCGGCTTAAAGCGTCCGCCGCTTCATTCTTCCGACGGTCCACATGATCCACTTGATAACCCTTGAAGCAACCTGCAATATTATCCACTTCCCGACGATATGCAGCCATGAGTGGGTCCTTAGAATCCCAAGTGCCAGACACCTGTTGAGCCACAAGGTCCGAGTCACCGAAACACTTAACCCGGCTTAAATTCATCTCTTTAGCCATCCGGAGACCATGGAGCAAGGCTTCGTACTCAGCTGCATTGTTAGTACAAGGGAAGATTAAGCGGAGAACATAACAGAACTTATCACCTCGTGGGGAAGTTAATACAACTCCAGCCCCCGAGCCTTCCAATTGCCTGGATCCATCAAAATGAATAGTCCAATATGTGTGATCCGGCTTCTCCTCTGGCACTCGTAACTCCGTCCAGTCATTGATGAAATCAACAAGTGCTTGAGACTTCACCGCCGTCCGAGGTACATACTTCAGTCCGTGTGGCCCAAGCTCTATAGCCCACTTGGCAATCCGGCCAGTCGCCTCCCAGTTCTGTATGATATCACCCAAGGGAGCTAAACTGACCACCGTGATGGGGTGCCCTTGAAAATACTGCTTCAATTTCCGGCTAGCCATGAAGACACCATAGACCAGCTTCTGCCAATGCGGATACCTTTGCTTGGATTCAATAAGCACCTCGCTGATATAATAAACCGGCCGTTGAACCAGATATTCCTTGCCTGCCTCTTTGCGTTCCACCACAATAGCCACACTAACTGCCCGAGCATTAGCTGCTACGTATAATAACAGTGGCTCCTTGTCAACCGGAGCTGCAAGAACCGGTGGATTGGCTAACTGCCGCTTCAAGTCCTCAAATGCTTCATCAGCAGCCGGACTCCAGACGAAGTTGTCTGTCTTCCTCAGCATTTGATACAAAGGGATGGCCTTCTCTCCGAGGCGGCTGATAAACTGGCTCAGCGCAGCGATTCGGCCTGCCAAACGCTGAACATCGTTGACACACTTCGGTTTAGCTAGGGATGTAATAGCCGTAATCTTCTCCGGGTTAGCCTCAATTCCTCTATTAGACACCAAGAAACCCAGTAACTTGCCTGCTGGAACACCAAAGACACACTTGGCCGGATTAAGCATCATCTTGTAAACTCGCAAGTTGTCAAAGGTCTCCTTCAAATCATCCACCAGCGTCTCCTTCTGTCTTGACTTCACCACAATATCATCCACGTAAGCATGCACATTGCGGCCGATCTGTTTATGCAGGCAATTCTGTACACACCGTTGATAGGTGGCTTGGGCACTCTTGAGCCCGAAGGGCATAGATACATAGCAGAAGGCTCCAAAGGGAGTAATAAATGCTGTTTTCTCCTGGTCCTTAACTGCCATCTTGATCTGATGATATCCAGAGTATGCATCCAAAAAACTCAAACGCTCACAACCTGCCGTGGCATCAATGATCTGGTCAATGCGGGGGAGGGCAAAAGGATCTGCTGGACAGGCCTTGTTAAGATCTGTGTAATCCACACACATACGCCAAGTGCCGTTTTTCTTAAGAACCAGCACCGGATTAGCAAGCCACTCTGGATGGAACACCTCAACAATGAAACCAGCTGCTAAAAGCCTGGCCACTTCCTCTCCAATGGCTTTGCGTCTTTCTTCGTTAAACCGGCGGAGGAACTGTTTCACCGGTTTGTACTTAGGATCCACATTAAGAGTGTGCTCAGCGAGTTCCCTCGGTACACCTGGCATGTCAGACGGCTTCCATGCAAAAATGTCCCGATTCTCATGGATGAACTTGATGAGCGCGCTTTCCTATTTGGGATCCAGGTTGGCACTGATAGTGAACTGCTTGGACGAATCGCCGGGCACGAAGTCAACAAGCTTGGTCTCAACTGCCGATTTGAACTTCAGATCTGAATCATGCTCTGTAGTTGGTTTCTTCAAAGAGGTCATATCCGCCGGATCAACATTATCCTTATAATATTTCAACTCTTCCGTGGCACAGACCGACTCTGCATACGCCGCATCACCTTCCTCACATTCCAAAGCGACCCTACGGTTCCCATGAACCGTTATCGTCCCCTTGTAACCCGGCATCTTGAGCTGTAAGTAGATGTAACAAGGCCGCGCCATGAATTTGGCATAAGCAGGCCGCCCAAACAAGGCGTGATACGGGCTCCGGATCTTCACCACCTCAAAGGTTAATTTTTCCGTCCGAGAATCGTGCTCGTCCCCAAAAGCCACATCTAGGGCTATCTTACCAACAGGATATGCAGATTTGCCTGGCACAACACCATGGAACACCGTATTCGACGGTCTGAGATCCTTGTCTGTTAGTCCCATGCGCCGGAATGTCTCATAGTATAGTATGTTAATACTGCTTCCTCCATCCATGAGCACCTTGGTGAACTTATAACCCCCCACTTGAGGATCCACCACTAATGCTAGCTGGCCCGGATTATCAACCCGGGGCGGGTGATCCTCTCTGCTCCACATGATGGGCTGCTCTGACCAGCGTAAGTAGCGTGGTAAGGCCGGTTCAACAGAATTCACCGCTCGCTTGTGGAGTTTTCGGTCGCGCTTGTCCAAGCTAGTTGTGAAGACATGGTATTGCCCATTGCTCAACTGCTTTGGTTGGCTCTGATAACCCGACTGCTGTTGCTGGCCGTTCTGATTATTCTGGTTATTGTGACCGCCCTGATTGAAACCTGAACCGGAAGCTCCATCGTGACCCGGACCGTGTAAACCGGATCCTGAACCGCCACCTAACCCATGGTCATACCGGAAAGCATTAGAGTTTTTAAACTCCTGCATAATGTAACAATCCTTCCAAAGGTGGTTATCCGGCGACTCCTTCGTCCCGTGCTTCGGGCAAGGCTGATTCAACAAATAATTCAAACGGCTTGCATTGGGATCGGGAGCTCCATTACGATTTGCCGCTTTACCTCTGCGCCACTGCCCTCTGTCCTGTGCATTGGTATTGGCCACAAAATCCATGCTACCATCTGCCTTGCACTTGCCTCCGTTTCCATGACCCGCCAGTTTGTGCTGCTGTTGTTTGGAGTTGCTATTCTTCCTTCCCTTCCCTGCTTCATCATCATCAGGCTCGGGATCCTTGGTACTGTCCGAATTAGCATACTTCACTAAAGCGGCCATGAGGGTTCCCATGTCATTACAGAACCGCTTCATGCGTCCCAATTTCAATTTTAAAGGCTCAAACCGGCAGTTGCCTTCCAGGGTTAAAATCGCAGAATCAGCATTAATCCCGTCAGACGAGTGCAAGATTTCCGAAATGCGGCGCACCCAACGGGTCGTTGATTCTCCTTCCTCCTGAACACAAGCCGCCAGGTCTACTATGGACTTGGGCTGTTTACAGGTATCCTTAAAATTCTGTATAAACCGTGCCCGCAACTGGGCCCATGAGCTGATAGAATTGGGTGGTAGGCTCTTCAACCAAGTACGAGCCGTACCCTCAAGCATCATGGTGAAGTATTTTGCACACGCGGCCTCATCCACGTCTAGCATCTGCATGGCCATCTCATAACTCTCTACCCACGCTTCAGGGGATAAATCAGTGGTGTAATTCGGCACCTTGCGCGAACCTTTGAAATCTTTGGGCAGGCACACATTGCGTAAAGCGGGGATTAAGCAAGGCACTCCCAAAGCGGATGTAATTCCTGGTCCGGCGAAGGTGGTAGAGCGAACCGGTGTAAGCTGACCTGCATTATCCTGTGCTGTTAACTCGGCCTCCCTTTGTGCCTGGGCCCGGTCCACCACATCCTGAGCATCGCCGACACCACCTGCCGGGTTATTGCCACGGGCCGCTTCACGGCCTCACGCATTGCTTGATATGGCCAGTTCATCCATGCGCCTGCTATAGCTCCGGCTTGGACGGGGCGTAGAATGAATCCGATCACGGTTGTATGAGTATGCCTCCTGCTGAATCAGCGCAGTCCGGAGAAGCTCCTTAACCCGGCCCGTCTCTATCGCTTGCGGGGAGTCTCCTTCGACCGGGATAGCCTCTAACCGCGCGGCGGCTGCAACAAGGTTGTCCATAGGATTCGAATAATGACCCGGGGGCATCTGGACCGGCAGAGGGGCCACGATGTTCTGCTGAGGGGGTTCCATCAGGCGGGGCTGGACCGTCGCTCCTGGCCCTGGTGCTTCAATCCGGTTTGCCTCCAGATGCTGCGGCAGATTACTTGGCCCTGCTCCTGGAGTGTGAAAGAGATTTCGGGGGTCAAACCCTAACGGTAGGCGTGATCTGTGCTTCCGCTTCAAGACCTCCTGTGATGCATTCTGGTCAAGCATGAGCTTATAGGCCTGAGCGTCCAAAGCGGCCCGCTCTGCAGCCATCCCGTCCTTCTCTGCTGCCAGATCCGCTTTGGCTTGCACGATCTGCTCCTTCACCTTTGCAATCTCTGCATCATGAGCCTCTTGATCCGCCGGATTGGCCTCTGCCATAAGCGCGGCTAGTGCATCAAATAAATCGGATAACACTTGAACCGGAGGGCGCATAAGGCCTCCTGCCCCTGCTGCCGCTGCTGATCCGGAGAGTATTGCTGCGGCGGTCGAAGAATGATTCGCCGCCTGGGTGCCGGCCATGAATATTCCAACCCGGTTGATCTGGCTTGGGGGGTCCGGAGTACTGTCGCCATCGGAACAGCCCCTAACCTGATCGTCTTGCAACTGGTATAGCGATTCGGTCTCTCCGGTCGAGGACTCGTCGCCGGAATAGTCGACGGTCTCGCTGCCGTGTTCTGACTCATCCTCACGCTCTCCTTCGTGGATGACTCCAACGAAGGCATGCCTTATGGCCGGTTTGGCCTGGGTAGATCTCGCACGCTGAGCCGTCTCGACGAGGTTGGTGCAGATGTCCGGCTCAGGCCCAGGCTCACCGATCTTGCCGATGAAAACGTGTATACCGCCGAAGGGGACCCGGTACCTGTATTCAATTGAATCGGCCTCGGGACCCCATCATGCGTCGTCGATGTAGATCCTGCCGTGACGACTCTTGGTCATCCGGCCCACAACATGGCCTTCGAGTCCCTTGAGCTTGCCCTCCAAGATCGTCAAACCATCGTGCGATAGCCCCACGGTGGGCGCCAACTGTCGTGGATTTGTCACGGCAGATGTCCTAGTGAAGGGAATTAGTCGTGGAGCCATCGCTACGGGTTTTCTCGAAGGGGTTAAAGCGGACACAAAGACATGAGGGTTTTATACTAGTTCGGCCCCTTCGATGAAGGTAAAAGCCTACGTCTAGTTGTGATGGAATTGATGTAGTCTCGATGGCTAGGGAGCAAGCAAGCTTCGCCTAGGCTCGAGTTGATGGTTGTCTGTCTTGAACCGCCGCCGGGTCGTCCCCTTATATACACGGGTGACGCCCGTCGGTCCGTAGAGTCCCAACCGGTTCATACTCGTATTCCGGTTGGCATCTCTCTATTCCTAACTTACAATACAAGTTATACATCAGGCCGGTTTACGGTCACATGTTCTAAACCAACTATAGGCCTTGGGCCTTCATCTGCTTATACCACTAATGAAGTTAACCCGGCCCAAGCAGGCCGGTTTACACCTAGTGGTAATATCCCCAACAGTACCCGTCACCAATTACTCTGACAGAGTCAGAGTCAAGCATGTCCGATACATCATCGACAGTGGCCATGAAGTGGGTGGTGGGTGGACAACGAATTTCTTCGTCGCCTTCTTCCCCCTTGAGCTGGACATAGTTCGGTCAAGAGTCTCCTGACAAAGAGAGAGACTTTAATGAGTTCAGCATGTCGCCAAAGGGCGAGCACTGGAAGATATCCGCAGCAGTGAACACCATTACGGGAGCCCAACCAGATTCGGCGGGCTCGAGGGAGCGCAGACTGGAACCTACAGCCGGACACGAGTCCAGGTGTCCGGTGTCGCAAGCTTCCTTGGGGATGAAGTCTATGTTCGGCTCTATCACCGATGAGTGTGCGGCCTCCGGAGCGGGGTCCATCCACCCGTCCTCAGACGACGCAATTTTCCCCGGATTTAGGTCCGGAGCTCCTGCAGGTGCGATATCCCGAGTATTGTCCGACAGCAGGTCTGAGCCGTGCTCGTCGTGACTGTTTGGCGCTCCTGGCATAGGCCCGAATCCATCGAAGATCAAGTCTCCACGGATATCAGCCGTGTAGTTCAAGTTTCCGAACCTGACCTAATGGCTAGGGGTGTAGTTGTCGATCTCCTCCAGATGGCCAAGCGAATTGGCCCACAGTGCAAAGCCGCTGAACACGAAGATCTGTTCGGGGAGAAAAGTCTCACCCTGGACCGTGTTGTTGATGACTGAAGGAGCCATCGAGCCTTGCAGCGACGACACAGAGAAACTCTCAATGAATCGGTGTCAAAACCGGCGGATCTCGGGTAGGGGGTCCTGATCTGTGTGTCTAAGGCTAATGGTAACAGGAGGCAAGGGACACAATGTTTTACCCAAGTTCGGGCCCTCTCAATGGAGGTAAAACCCTACTTCCTGCTTGATTGATCTTGATGATATGAGTATTACAAGAGTTGATCTACCACGAGATCATAGAGGCTAAACCCTAGATGCTAGCCTATGATGATTATGGTTGTGTCTCTAAGGACTAAACCCTCCGGTTTATATAGACACCGGAGAGGGCTAGGGTTTACATAGAGTCGGTTACAAAGAAGGAAATCTAATATCCGGATCGCCAAACTTGTCTTCCACGCAAAGGAGAGTCCCCTCCGGACACGGGACGAAGTCTTGAATCTTGTATCTTCACAGTCCAATAGTCCGGCCAAAGTATATAGTCCGGCTATCCAGATACCCCCTAATCCAGGACACCCTCAGAGGGCGCAGGCAGGGGAGGAATACTGGGCCGGTGGTCGCTGTTGTATCGAGGAAGATCGTCAACACTGACTGGCTGGAGGTAGATGAAGGTGATCTTCCCATTCTTTGTACATCGGACGGTGCAGAAAAAATGGACTGACCTATTTGCTTTCAGTCGACTGTTATTTTCATAGAATCCTGTAGTAATTTAGTGTGCCATGCATGTTGTAGAGCTATCATATGTCTCCCATCATTTATTTCTCACCGACCTCCTATCTTCTACCTTTACAATGTACTAATTGTGCACACACTTCACCCATACTCACACTATTGTTTTTTTATGCATGGGTATTTCATACTCTGACACAGTGTTGATGAATGCAGAAAAGAAAAGACAGAAGTCGCTCCGGTGTACTTCGAAGATAAGGACTAAGCGTTTCAGCACTCTAATGGGTGCAGTGTCAGCAGTTGGAGATAGTAAACGTAGCTCTGCAGTTGATGATCTCAATTGCCACACACAACCATCCCAAGTGCTTGCTTTAACTTTACACTGTCAAATGTGGTTGCATGTTGCATATGGTTTCTAGCTTGTATTGCTTCCAATTTGGTTAAATTGCATGTGCTTACTTTACACATTATACCTTTGATAATGACATGCCTTCCTGTTTTTGATACATACTACATATGTCTATTAACCATGTTCGTACATCAAACTAATGCCCTTTTGTATCCCTCGTCAATCACTTATGATGAGACAGCCACCAGAGTGGGTTACCGTGAGACGCCCTACTCGTTTAAAGAGTGCAGTGTCATCCTCCCCACATGATTCTCAAGAAACAGCAAGGCTAAATGAAGATAGTCAACGTAGCTCTATAGTTGATCACCGCAATTCCCCCACACCACCATCGCAGGTACTTGCTCTTACTTGGCAGTGTGATATGTGGTTGCATGTTGCATATGGTGTCTACCTTGTAATGCTTCTAATTAGGGTAAATTGCATCTGCTTAGTTAACACATTATACCTGTGAATATGACATGCCTTCCTGTTTTTGGTACATAATGTGTCTTTCTATTAACCATGTTCTTACATCAAACTACTTTTCTTGTGTATCCCTCATCAATGCTCCTAATTTGTTAAATTGCATCTCCTTAGCTTACACATTATACATGTGAATATGACATGCCTTCCTGTTTTTGGTACATGCTACATCTGCCTATCACACCATGTTCTTACATCAAACTACTGTTCTTGTGTATCCTGCATCTATCGCTTATGATGAGACAGTCACGCGCGTTTGTTAATATGAGACGCAATACTCTTATAAAGAATGCAATTTCATCCTCTCCACATGATTCTCAAGAAACAGCAAGCCTAAATGAAGATATTGAACGTAGCTTTGTACCTGAAGACCGCACTTCCCCTACACCACCATCACAGGTGCTTGCTCTAACTTCGTAGTGTGATATGTGGTTACATGTTGCATACGGTGTCTAGCTTGTAATGCTTCTAATTAGGGTAAATTGCATCTGCTTAGTTTACACACTATACCTGTGAATATGACATGCCTTCCTATTTTTGGTACACACTACATCTATGTGTTAACCTTGTTCTTACATGAAACTACCTTTCTTTTGTATCCTACATCAATCACTTATGATGAGTCACCTTTATTCACTACATATTGAATATTATTTCTAGCCTGTTGCCATGTATTGCTTCTAATTTGGTCAAATACATTTGTTAGGGCACCCTTTTAATTTGGCAGAGTGATATTGGTTTCATCTTTCATATGGTTTCTAGCTTGCATCGATTCTAACAAGTTCAAGCACCTTGTGCTTAGTTTACACTTTATACATCATACATGTCAATATGTCACGCCGTCCTATTTTTCATACATATTCCATCCTCCTATCATGCGGCTGCCTTACATGAAAGTAGTGTTCGTCAGTATCATGCATCAATGAGTTCTAAAGAGCAAATTTTATTCCTTTTTCTTGTGGGTTTGACTTGACAAGGCAAAATCAAGAAAGAGGAAGGAAAATAGTAAGGAAGGAGATGATGGTGGTCCTCTGCAGCAACGTAAACGGAGCATCTGTACCGATTCTCCTTGTACTGATAGTGCATTACAAGGTCCAAGTCTCCGCTCCCCTACTCCACCATCCAAGGTGCTTGCTCTAACTTGGTAGTGTGATATCTGGTTGCATGTTGCATATGGTGTCTAGCTCGTATTGCTCCTAATTAGTGTAAACTGCATCTGCTTAGCTTACACATGATACATGTGAATATGACACGCTCTCCTATTTTTGGTACATACTTTATCTGTCTATCACACCTTGTTCTTACATGAAACTACTCTTCTTGTGTATCCTGCATCAGTCACTTATGATGGGACACCTTTAAGTTGGCAGTGTGATATTGGTTTGCGTCTTGAATATGATTTCTAGCATGTATTGCTTCTAGTTTGATGAATGCCACCTATGACGAGACAGTTTTAACTTGGAAGAGTGATATTGATTGCACCTTCCATATGGTGTCTTGCGGTGTTTCAAATTTGTTGAAGTGCCTTCTGCTTAGTTACCACATCATAGGTGTGAATATGTCAAGTCGTCCATTTTTTCGTACATATTCCATCCTCGTATCATGACTTTTCCTTTCATCAGAGTAGTGTTCATTAGTATCATGCATGAAGAGTTCTGAAGAGCGAATGATATTCCTTTTTCTTGTCGATATGACCTCACAATGCAAAATCAATAAAGCTGAAGGAAATTGGCAAGGCATTGGATGATGGTGGTCCTTCCGAGCAACTGAAATGGAGGTTCTCTACAGATTCTACTCCGCCATCCTCCCAACAAGATTCGCAAGACAACGCAAGGCTAGACAGTCAGCGTAGCTGTGTAGATGATGAGCACATCTCCCCTACTCCACCATCGCAGGTGCTTGCTCTAACTTGGCACTATTATATGTGGTTGCATGTTGCGTAGGATGTCTATCTTGTATTGCTTCTAACTTTGTTGAATTGCATCTGCTTACTTTACACATAATGCCTGTGAATATGACATGTGTTCCTGTTTCTACATCAGACTACTATTCTTGCATATCCCACATCAGTCACTTATGATAAGGCACCTTTAAGTCGCCACTGTGATATTGCTTGTGTCATGCATATGATTTCTAGCATGTACTACTTCTAATTTGTTGAAACGCCATACAGTTTGAACTTGGCAGAGTGATATTGGTTGCATCTTTCATATGGTGTCTAGCTTGCAGTGCTTCTAATTTGTTGAAATGCCTTCTGCTTAGTTACCACATCATAGGTGTGAATATGTCACACCATCCTGTTTTTTATACATATTCCATCCTGGCATCACATGTTTGCCTTTCATCCGAGTAGTGTTCGTCAGTATCATGCATGAATGAGTTCTAAAGAGCGAATTTTATTCCTTTTTCTTATCGGTTTGACTTCACAATGCAAAACCATTACAGCTGAAGGAAACTAGTCCGGCAGTGGATGATGGTGGTCCTTTGGAGCAGCTGAAACAGGGGGTCTCTACAGATTCTACTCCGCCATCCTCCCAACAAGTTTCGCAAGACAACACAAGGCTGGACAGTCAACGTAGCTGTGTAGATGATGAGCACATCTCCCCTACTCCACCATCACAGGTGCTTGCTCTAACTTGGAACTATTATATGTGGTTGCATGTTGCGTATGATGTCTAGTTGTATTGCTTCTAACTTGAATTGCATTTGCTTACTTTACACATAATGCTTGTGAATATGACACGTGTTCCTGTTTCTAAAACATACGTGTACATGATGAGCACATCTCCCCTACTCCACCATCACAGGTGCTTGCTCTTACTTGGAACTGTTATATGTGGTTGCGTTTTCCGTATGATGTCTAGTTTGTACTGCTTCTGATTATGTTGAATTGCATCTGCGTAGCTTACAACTTATACCTGCAATGATCACTTACCCATAAGACACATTTAACTTGGGACTGTGATGTAGGTTGCATCTTGCATTGTCTTCTAGCTTGTACTGCTTCTAATTTCTTGAAATGGCACTTACGACGAGACACTTTTTACCTGATAGAGTGATATTGGTTGCATGTTCATATGGTGCCTAGCTTTCATTTCTTCTAATTTTGTTGAAATGCCTTCCGCTTACTATTTTTTCATACATATTCCATCCTCCTATCGTACGTGTGAATATGAAACGCTATCTTTTTTTGTATATATTCCGTCCTCCTATCCTGCGCTTGCCTTACATCAAAGTAGTGTTCGTCTGTATCATGCATCAACCAGTTATGCAGAGCTAATTTTATTCATCTTCTTGTGGTTTTGACTTCATAAGGCAATATCATAAAATAGGAAGGAAAAGAGTAAGTTAGGGGATGTTGGTGGTCCTCCGCACCAACGCAAACAGAGACTCTCTAGATTTTCCACTGCTACTGCTAATGAAGTTGAAGTCCCAAGTCTACATGATGAGTTCATCTCCCGTACTCCACCATCGCAGGTGCTTGCTCTAAGTTGACAGTGTGATAATTGGTTTCATGTTGCATATGTTGTCTAGCCTGTAGTTCTTCTATTTTGATTAAATTGCACCTGCTGAGTTTATACGTTATACATGTGCATATGACATGGCTTTCTGTGTCTTGAATACCCTGCATCTATCTATCATACCATGTTCTTACATCAAAGTACTACTGTTGTGTATCCCGCATCAGTCACTCATGATTGGACGCTTTTAACATGGCAGTTTGATAGTGGTTACATCTTGCATTGATTTTTATGTTGTACTGCTTCTAATTTTTCGAATTGCCACTTACGACAAGACACTTTTAACTTGGCAGAGTAATATTGGTTGCATCTTTCATATGGTGTCTAGCTTGCATTACTTCTATTTTCTTGAAAATCCTTCTGCTTAGTTTGCACATCGTAGCTGTTAATATGTCATGCCGTCATGTTTTTCTTAGATATTCCATCCTCATACGATTGTCTTACATCAAAGTATTGCTTGTCTGTATCATGCATCAATGAGTTCTGAAGAGTGATTTTATTCTTTTGTGTTGTGGGTACAGCTTGACATGGCAAAGTCAAAAAAGAGCAAGGAAAATAATATAGTAGGGAGTGTTGTTACTCGTTGGGTGAAACAGAAAAGGATCTGCCATCGAGATTCTGCTGGTACTTATAGTGCAGTAGAAGGTCCAAGTCCACCTGCTAAATCTACAAACACAGTATCACCTGCTCCACCAGCTGCAGCATCCTCTTCAACTGTACCAGCATCTCAACCAGTTACTCGTTCGTTTGCTCCGGAACTGGCCAGTTCCCAAGCTGCCTTCACACCTAACACTACTTCCGAAGCACTGCTAACACAACAGGACTTGGCAAGATCAGATGAACCTCTTGAGCATCAACACCAAGACGGTACCTAACCGAGTCAAGTTGCAGTTGCATGCTCCTTTATATGTCCTCTCACTATTTGATGTACACTAACACTTTACATATTCGTTGTTGAACTAGCACCATGGCGCAAGCGGAAACAGACATCAGGTATAATGCTTGACAGAATAACGGAATCTAAATGAGGAAGAATGGAGATCCATTTTGAGGCAGATTTAAAAAGGCCACGTGATGCTACAGAGTCAGCCAAGTTAGTATCAGAGGCAGCCGTTGCCGTTAGGTGTCATGCATGTATCCTCCCAACATGGATCCAGTACATGAATGAGAAAGACAATACCCAGTTTAACACCTTCCTTGACCATTTATCCGTAAGTAATGTTATTCATCACAATTAGTAATATTGTCTTGCTCTGTCCCATACTTTCTAGCTTCCTCCTAATAAGACTCACATTCTTTTTTCAACAGATGAGGTCCAAGTTGGATCCGAAAGATGATGCAACTAAACAAGCATGCACTCATGTTTTTCAGTCTGCTCTGCGACAGTATCGGTACCACCTTAGAAAATCTCACTTTGAAGGCAAGGCGAACAATGAAATCGCCCAAACATCTCTAGTGGAATATATTACAGATGAAGACTGGACATCCCTAGTTAAACACTGGTCTGATCCAAAGTATCAGGTAGGCTATATGTATTTGATCAGACCACATATTGAACTTGTATTTATGTATGTGCCTTACAAGTGTATCTTCTTCTAGGCTAACTGTTTGAAGAACAAAACCAACCATTCTAAAGTGAAATTCCAATAGACAACAGGATCTCGTAGCTATATTGCACACTGCGAGGCTCTTGTAAATTGCTGCTACTTCCTTCTTCTTTTTGTGCCATATTATCGTATCTATATTGACTTGTTCCAAATATAGAGGAAAGCCCGTTCTCGGTGTCAAAACCGGCGGATCTCGGGTAGGGGGTCCCGATCTGTGCGTCAAGGCTGATGGTAACAGGAAGCAAGGGACACAGATGTGTACCTAGGTTCGGGCCATCTCGATGGAGGTAAAACCCTACTTCCTGCTTGATTCATATTGATGATATGGGTAGTACAAGATTAGATCTACCACGAGATCATAGAGGCTAAACCCTAAGAGCTAGCCTATGATGGTATGATTGTAATTGTGATCGGTCTTCTAAGGACCAACCTCTCCGGTTTATATAGACACTGGAGAGGGCTAGGGTTTACATGGAGTCGGTTAAAAGGAAGGAAACATAATATCCGAATCGCCAAGCTTGCCTTCCACGCCAAGGAGAGTCCCATCTCGACACGGGCCGAAGTCTTGAGTCTTGTATCTTTACGCTTCAATAGTTCGGACGTTGTACACAGTCCGGATGTCCGGATACCCCCTAATCTAGGACTCCCACAGTAGCCCCTGAACCATGCTTCAATGACGATGAGTCCGGTGCGCAGTATTGTCTTCGGCATTGCAAGGCGGGTTCCTCCTCCGAATACTCCAAAATAATCATCAAACACTTAGACCGTGTCAGGATCTTCGAGATGATCTTCATAAGCCTCCGTGGAGAGAATGATATTTCACAAATGCAATCTGCTGACAACTTTTTCTGATGACGTGACATGTTATTACGGTCAGATCATTATTCGATCCGTTTTCCCACAACGAACTAGAGCGCATATTGTGAGGCGGTTTCATTGACACGTCTTGTCAAAGCAGGGATCGTGTCCCCTTATCACGGGATTCTCATCAATACTGGTATGGGTAATCTCACCACGCCATTAATCGTGGCGCTTGGGAAACAAGCGATTCTCAATGGGCAAGTGGGGAGGCGCACCGCTCTCGGCTCCTCTATAAAGGGATAAGATTTCCCCTTTTTCACCCACGCCTTCTTCCTCCTTTGCCCACTCTTACCCCCTCGAGCTCTAGCACCCAAGCCCAAGTCTTCTCCGCATAGCTAAACATGTCCGGAGCAGGAGGCAAGTGGGTGGCCTCCACCGTCAAGGAGAAGCACATCACAAATCTTCGGGCGGCCGGATATTTGGCCGCGGACATAGCGCACCGGCTACCGGACGCCGGGCAGGTCATTCCGACCCCAGGACCCCACGAGAGGGTCGTATTCGTCGCCCACTTCGTCCGTGGACTGGGATTTCCACTCCATCCCTTCGTCCGCGGGCTCATGTTCTACTACGGGCTAGATTTCCATGATCTAGCCCCAAATTTCGTCCTCAACATCTCGGTGTTCATCGTCGTATGCGAGGCGTTCCTCCGCATCCGGCCTCACTTCAGCCTATGGCTGCAAACTTTCTGCGTGAAGCCGAAGGTTGTAAGAAGCCAACAAGCAGAGTGCGGAGGGGCCATGGTGGGCAGAATGCCCAACGTCACATGGCTCGACGGATCCTTTGCGGAGACCGTAAAAGGATGGCAATCGGGGTGGTTCTACATTACCGAGCCGCATGGCGCCAACTGGGCGGCGGCCCCCGAATTCAGATCTGGAGCCCCCATGTGGCTCACCTCCTGGGAAAGGAAGGGCCTGTCCTGGGGCGATTCCATGGAGCTGACCGGACTCCAGACATGCATCAAAAGCATGAAGGACAAGAACATAAAGCTTATCAACGTGATCCAGGTCATGCTCGTTTGCCGGATCCTGCCCTGCCAGAGGCGGGCAGTCAATGTGTGGGAGTTCGTCCCGACCGAACACCAGACGCTCCTAGAGCTCTACGACATGACGCACAAAGGCGCATGGAAGGTGCTATTCAAGGCCTCTGAAGTACCTCCTCCCACATCCGAGGACCGCGGGCTTCACGCCGCGCGGGCTCCTAGTCAGGTGAGCTCTCAGACTGCCACTAGACCCGGTTCTTTCCAATATATTCACGGGAGAGCCTTAAGTAATTATGCATGTTTGCTTCAGGATTATGTGGAGACAGCGGAGCAGGTTTACTGTCCGACTCCGCTGCCAGAAGGCCCAGCTAATGCTCTCTTGACGAAGATGCTGGTCCCGGCACCGTACAAGGTGCCGGAGAAGAAGTCCGAGAGGAAGGCCCCGAGGAAACGAAAGGGTCTCCGGCGTAAGGTTGTGTCGGAAGCCTCGTTTGAAGACGACAAGGCGGACTCCTCCCACGAAGGGGAGGAGGAAGAAGAAGAAGATGCCCCATCCGACAAGGATGAGGGGCCTAGGGAAGCGGGCTGGGGGGCCGGAAAAGGCCCTCGGCGCAGGGCCGTCATTCCCCTGTCGTCTGATGACGACGAGACGGATTCCTCCCGCGGAGGCAGGGGGAGAAGAAGAGGAAAGCCGCCCTGGGAAGGGAGGCTGGGGCGTCCAAGAAGGAGAAGGGGCCCCTTACGGACTACTCCGCCACGCCCACTCTCAGCGAGGAGGGTTGGCTGCCGAGAGGGAAGCCCCCAGTGCGATCGTAAGTGTCCGCACTCCGTCAAACCATCACTCTATAACTTTTGTTTAACGCCGAACATATGTGCAGTCCGGCCAGGGATCACCCCGAGGTATGTTCCTCCGGGTCCCTGCGCGATTCGGAGATCAATTCGCTTCCGACAGCCACTACTCCTCAACCCGCGGACGACACGGAGGTGTTGTCCCAAAGGCTCCCACAGCGGGGGGAGGTGACTCTGGAGACGCCCCGAGGCAGGGTCCTAGACGTCGGACACGCGGGGTTCAATATCCTCGCGGATCGTGTCGATGAGAGCCATGGATAGCCGGGCTCTCAGCCGAACACAATTTCGGAACCTTCGATTGTTCCGGACTCAGGCAGGCAACCTCTCGTTAGGGAGGGCGAGCCGTCTGTATCGAGGACTTCCATTGCACATGAGGCGTCGGACTGTCTGCTGGAAGCGCTTCATGGTGCTTCCATGGATGAAGAGCACCATACTCTCATGAGTACGGTGATTCAGAAGGTTTTGTCTGCCAAAAGCGGACTAACCGAAGCTTGCACCAGCCTCCTGACAGGCTTTGAGGTAAGTAATAAATATGTGCGAAATTACCACCCGATAGGTAGTAGCCCCTGATACTCTGTTTGGTGTTCGGAAAGAAAAACCAAATGGAGGGTCAATAATAATCCGCAGGAGTCTAACAATAAATATTTGTGTGTGTAAGTAGGCTGTGCTGCTTGCTACTGCTGCCCGTACTGCCGAGGTTGCCGAACTCAAGCGGGACCTGGAGAAGGCGCAGGGAGAGCTAGACCTCACAAGGAGGCAACTCGAAGAGAACAGGGGTAAGTGATTCCCCTCTCTTATGTATTTGAGGATATACCCAATTGGCTAGTCTAACGCCAAAGCGTCGTGACTGCGAAACAGGGGCCACCGCCGAAGTGGCGTCCCTGAAGAAAGCGCTATCCGAGGCCGAAGACAAAGCGGCCTTGGAATGCAAAGAGCGTGAAAAGCAAAGTGCTAGAGTAGGCGAGGTACAACAAGAGCTCCAGGACCTCGGCAAGAAGTGCGAGTCCATGGAGCATGATCTGAAGGTGAAAGAGGCCGAGCTTGCGAAGGCCCTTGTAAATTTGAAAGACGCCAAGGCCGAAGCCGAGAAAGCATATCAGGAGATCTAGGAGGCCAAGAAGATAGCAGCGGGTAAGAAGTTCTTTATGCAAAGCAAACATGTGGAGGAGGTGTTTCTTTTACTTACTCGAATTTGGAGCTCTTCAGGGGCATTCGCAGATCTGCCATGCAGCGTATCAGATGCTGCGGAGTTCTATCATGCCCAGGAGGGGAACTCAACGGAGAAGCTATTCTGGTCCTAGTATGTTGGGGCCGAGCATCCGATGCCTCTGAGAGACCAACTAAAGCAGTTGGTCGAACTCCACCGGGCGGCCGAACTGGCTATGAAAGGTTTCATAGTCCGGATGTGGCCTGGTGAGCTCATGCCCAGTAGCTACTTTGGCCTGATCAAACGGATGGTGGATGCCTGCCCGCAGCTGGAGGTGATCAAGCGCTCCGTTTGTATCGAAGGTGCCCGCTGGGCCTTTGCCCACGTCAAGGTGCATTGGGGCAAGCTGGATGCGGAGAAGCTCGTCAAGGACGGGTCGCCGAAGGGCAAGGCGCATCGCCATCCCGAGATGTACTATGATGGCGTTATGAAGGGTGCTCGTCTCGTAGCTGACGAATGTACCAAGGACACCATTTTTGAATGAATTCACTTCTGTCATGTTTGTATTTTAAGGACGAAGTTACTTGCGCTATGTAGTGCTTTTGTTATTTAAAATATTACCTTCTGTGCGGCTGTTTATAAAATTCTGAAAGTAGGCCAGTCGTCGGCTTCCTCCCCCACGTAACTAGTACTGGGGTGTTCGTGGAAAACCCGGACACTCTTTATCCAAATGTTCGGTCCCTTAAGGAGGTGTCCGGCGCAGCGAACAAGGCAATCGGACTATGCGGCTTTATAACTTTCACTTAGCCATAGAAGTCTACAAATTTAAATGTCGGTGAAGCCCCTAGAATTCGGAAGGCCGAATCGGGGCGCTATATACGCCTAGATCGGACGAAGCCGATATATCGCCTAAAGCGGAAAATCTTTAAGGATTTTAAGACCTCTCGAACAGCGACCAACTCTCGCCACATCATGCCGGTCAGTTTTCGGCTTTCTCTACTGAGGTGCTCGTCCGGAAGAACCGGGACACAATCGTAGTAGTTCTCCGTGCGCTACCTTAGCCGATATAACGGAACGTAAGGCACGAAAACAAGGGAGCCGGGCTATCCCAACTGTAGACCCAAGAAATGATTCGGAGCTGATGCATATAGTGCTATAAGTTCGGGGTGCCGCACTATTGAAAGTGTTCGGACTTTATTTGCCATGTTACGGGGCACCATGAGAAGCCCCTAGCGAACTGACCATACCAAGGTGTACGGATGCAATACCAAATAAACATTTAGAAGAAAATGCTCAAATCAGGATAATAAGCTGACGCTATATATAATCTCCCATTGACGAAAAATACGTTTAAGCGTATGTTTACAATGGATGCATTAAGCAGAGATAAAGTAGGACTATTTGACATGTCCTATCCAGGGGCAGGCTGTGTACTGATAGATGAAGCAGGTATAATGATCGTAAATAGATTCCACCTGGGCATTTCCTTCTGTGCACAACGTCTGTTGCCTCCTTGGATGTCTCTCCCATGTAAGTCCGGCAATTCGGCTCTTCTGAGGATGCTGCACTAACACGGTGTCCTGAAAGGTAAGAGGGAAAGAGTATGAGGATATTTGGGGGTTACCCGCACTATTGACTGAGTCGTTGATGCACCTCCGCCTATGCCCATGGTATCTTGAGTGTGTAATTGTGTACGCGTGGCACGAATGCTGCTTAAAAGGGGCTTGAGTGGAGGTCGGACTGCTAATCACGCTCTTGGCGTTCCTGATGATCTTGTTGCGGGGTGCTCCGGACTCGCTTGACTGTGCTCGAAGTAGTCGCCGGATTAGTTTGTCGGAGTAGGCCGCATTGTACTTCTGCCGCAAGGGCTGCCGTATGCTCTTCTGTTCGAAGGGAGCGGTCCATATTTCCATTGACAGTGATGACTCCACGCGGTCCTAGCATCTTGAGATTGAGGTATGCGTAATGTGGTACCGCATTGAATCTAGCAAATGCGGTTCGTCCGAGCAGTGCGTGGTAGCCACTGCGGAAAGGGACGATGTCGAAGATTAGCTCATCGCTCCTGAAGTTGTCTGGGGATCCGAAGACCACTTCCAGTGTTATAGAGCCCCTACAGTGGGCCTCTACTCTAGGAATAACACCTTTAAAGGTGGTTTTAGTGGGCTTGATCCTTGAAGGGTCAATGCCCATTTTGCGCACTGTGTCCTGATAAAGGAGGTTCAGGCTACTGCCGCCGTCCATAAGGACTCGCGTTAGGTTGAATCCATTGATGATTGGGTCTAAGACCAATGCGGCTGAGCCGCCATGACGGATGCTGGTAGGATGATCCCTACGATCAAAGGTGATCGGACACGCTGACCATGGGTTGAATTTGGGGGCGACTGGCTCCATCGCATAGACGTCCCGTAGTGCTCGCTTCCGTTCCCTCTTGAGGATGTGAGTGGCGTAGATCATATTGACCGTTTTGACCTGGGGGGAAATTTCTTTTGTCCCACCGTATATGGACGCCGAGGCTCTTCGTCATCGTCACTGTGCAGCCCCTTGTCCTTGTTTTCGGCGTTTATCTTACCGGCCTGTTTGAACACCCGACAGTCTCTATTGGTGTGGTTGGCTGGCTTGTCCGGGGTGCCATGAATTTGGCACGAGCGCTCTAGTATGCGGTCCAGGCTGGACAGTCCCTGATTATTTCTTTTGAACAGCTTTTTCCGCTGACCGGACTTAGATCCGCTAAATCTGGCGTTGACCGTCGTATCTTCAGTGCTGTCGCTGTTGTTCCGTATCTTATGCCTGTTACGCTGTGGCTTGCCGTCAGCATCGCGGCCTTCTGAAGTGCCGGAATGTGGCGTGGTGCCGCTGCGAGCCAACCAGCTATCCTCACCCGCACAAAAGCGGGTCATTAGGGTTGTGAGGGCTGCCATAGACTTGGGTTTTTCCTGGCCGAGGTGTCGAGCGAGCCACTCATCACGGATATTATGCTTGAAAGCCGCCAGGGCTTCGGCGTTCGGACAGTCGACTATTTGGTTCTTTTTAGTAAGGAACCGAGTCCAGAATTTCCGGGCTGACTCTCCGGGCTGTTGAGTAATGTGGCTCAGGTCATCGGCGTCTGGTGGTCGCACATATGTGCCCTGGAAGTTATCAAGGAATGCGTCTTCCAGGTTCTCCCAACTACCAATGGAATTTGCTGGCAGGTTGTTTAACCAATGCCGGGCTGGTCCTTTGAGCTTAAGGGGAAGATACTTGATGGCGTGTAGATCATCTCCGCGGGCCATGTGAATGTGGAGAAGGAAATCTTCGATCCATACTGCGGGGTCTGTTGTGCCATCGTACGATTCAATGTTTACGGGTTTGAACCCTTCTGGGAAATCGTGATCCATCACTTCGTTAGTGAAGCAGAGGGGGTGAGCGGCGTCTCTGTGCCGGGCTATGTGGCTACGCAGCTCGAATTGGTCTGGGTTGCTGTGTTCGGCCCGGCCGGACTTGTTGATGATGTGTCCGGCGCGACGATCATCATCGCGCGCTGGGGCGCGCCCCCGTGATCCGTAGATCGATCTTGGCTGTACTGCTTTGTTTTCCAGAATATCTTGTAGGTCTTGCCTGTTGCCCTGGGCTGTAGTGTATCAACGTGGGGGTGCGGGCTGGTATCCGGGCTGATATCCTGTTTTATCCCGGCCACGGGGCGGCCGGTCAGCCGTTTGGCACTCGAGTCCATATTCCTCGGCTGCCAGGACTTTAGTCCATCTATCTGTGAGCAGATCTTGATCAGCTTGGAGTTGCTATTGCTTCTTCTTCAGGCTCCTTGCCATGGCTATAAGCCTACGCTTGAAGCGCTCCTGCTCCACGGGATCCTCAGGCATGCCGAATTCGTCGTCGCCGAGACTAATCTCGTCTTCGGAGGGGGGCATGTAGTTGTCCTACTCCGGGTATACGTCTGTCGCCTGTTCTTCTGGGCTGATCTGCTCATCTTCCTGTTCGGCCTGCTCGAAGGCGGGCTGGTCAGGGTCATATTCTTCTTCGGCGCCATCCGGATTATTTTCGTCTCCGGGGCCGGTATTGCTGTGGCGGGGCTTGAAGCGGTGCCGATGACGCCCATGCTTTGTTTTTCTTCCCGACGGGTTACCCTCCGTTGCCTCGTCGCCATTAGTTTCCTTCGGAGTGTCCACCATATATATATATATATATATATATATATATATATATATATATATATATATATATATCATATGAGGAGGTGGCCATCCACCACCTTGTGAGCGGTGGCTCCTGTGATTCTCCTGCATCGTCGTCCATACCGTCGATGTCTTCGGAATTGAAGTCAAGCACGTCAGTTAAATCATCGATCGTGGCAATGAAGTGGGTGGTAGGTGGGCAACGAATTCCGTCATCGTCCGCTTCCCACTCAAGCCGGACATTGTTCGGCCCAGAGTCTCCTGACAAAGAGAGAGACTTCAGTAAGTTCAGCATGTCGCCAAAGGGCGAGTGCTGAAAGACGTCCGCGGCGGTGAACTCCATCACCGGACCCCAACCAGGCTCGGCAGGCTCGGGGACGCGCGGACTGGAACCTACATCCGGATATGAATCCGGGGGTCCAAAGTCACAGGCTCTCTCAGAAGTGAGGCCCGTGTTCGGCTCCATCGCCGATGAGGGCACGGCCTGCAGGGCGGGGTCCAGCTCTCCGTCCTTAGGCAACGCAACCTGCCCCGGATGATGTCCCGAGCATCGTCTGGCAGCAGGTCTAAGCCGTGCTCATCGTGACTGTTCGGCGCTCCTGGTGTTGGCCCGAATCCGTCAAAGATCAAGTCTACATGGATATCCGCTGTGTAGTTTGGGTTTCCGAACCTGATTTGATGGCCAGGGGCGTAGCTGTCGATCTGCTCCATATGGCCGAGCGAATTGGCCCGCAGCATGAAGCCGCCAAACACGAAGATCTGTCCGGGGAGGAAAGCCTCACCCTGGACAGTGTTGTTGATGATGATTGAAGGAGCCATCGAGCCTGCTAGCGACGACATAGAGGAACTCTCAATGAAAGCACCAATGTCGGTGTCCAAACCGGTGGATCTCGGGTAGGGTGTCCTGATCTGTGCGTCAAGGCTGATGGTAACAGGAAGCAAGGGACACAGATGTTTACCCAGGTTTGGGCCCTCTCGATGGAGGTAAAACCCTACTTCCTGCTTGATTAACATTGATCATATGGGTAGTACAAGAGTAGATCTACCACGAGATCGTAGAGGCTAAACCCAAAGAGCTAGCCTATGATGGTATGATTGTAATTGTGATCGGTCTTCTAAGGACCAACCTCTCCGGTTTATATAGACACCGGAGAGGGCTAAGGTTTACGTGGAGTCAGTTACAAGGAAGGAAACATGATATCCGGATCGCCAAGCTTGCCTTCCACACCAAGGAGAGTCCCATCCGGACACGGGCCGAAGTATTGAGTCTTGTATCTTTATGCTTCAATAGTCCGGACGTTGTACACAGTCCGGCTGTCCGGATGCCCCCTAATCCAGGACTCCCTCACCCGTGCGGACCAAAAAGAACCTGAACAGAATGCAGTGCAAATCTTCAAGGATTGCCACACCAACAAGATGAAGGGCATGAGCACACCAGTTCAAGCCGCTGTTGTAAGTCCTTACTCCTCCTGCCTTGAACTGATTGGTACTATGATGTGTTCATTTAACTACTTGGTTTGCAGCCAATTTCAGTTACTTTGTTCACTTTTATACACAGTTGTCTTAACGTATCATTTCACCTTACATGGTTTAAAAGAGATGAAGGATATTCTTTTGGTCCTGGTCTGTAATCTAGTTTGAAAGTGCGTTATATCGACTAGAGGGGGGTGAATAGGAGATTTTTATGAATTCTTCACTGAGGAATTTGCCGGTGAGGAAATTCCTTAGCAAAGAACTACTTGCAGCGGAATAAGTACTCATAAATAAGCATAGCGGAATACACACATAGTCATCATGATGAAATGAAGACAATCACAGAATACAGTAAGCGTAAACACAGGATAACACAAGATGAAGACAAACAGACTGAAGAAATTGAACTGAGGAAATTGAGAAAGTCTTCAGTCAAAGTGTTCAAACACAGATATGAGCAAACACTCAACACAGTAATGAGGAAACAGAACTAGTAAGGTTGGTGAAGACAATGATTTGGTAGACCAGTTCCAATTGCTGTCTCGGTTGTACGTCTAGTTGGAGCGGCTGAGTATTTAAACTCGAGGACACACAGTCCCGGACACCCAGTCACTGAGCATGCAGCTCAGGACACCAAGTACTCACCGTATTCTCCTTGAACTAAGGTCACACAGACCTCGTCCAATCACTCGTGGTAAGTCTTCAGGCGACTTCCAAACCTTCACAGACTTCGGTCACTCGGTGATCCACAATTCCTCTTGGATGCTCTAGACCATGATGCCTAACCGTCTGGAAGAAGCACATTCTTCAAAGGTAACAAGCGTCGAATCCACGCAGGATCAATCTCTTCAGTGATGCTCAATCACTTTGTGTTTGTGGGTGTTTGGGTTTGGATTTTCCTCACTCAATGATTTTCGCTCAAAGTCCTCGGAGGATGGGTTGCTCTCAAATGACAAGTGTCAGTTTCTCTCGGAGCAGCCAACCAGCTAGTGGTTGTAGGGGGCGGCTATTTATAGCCTAGGGAGCAACCCGACATGATAAGACATAAATGCCCTTCAATGATATGACCGTTAGGTGGATAAGATATTTTGGGACAGCTGGCACGTAGCACAGCAACGGTCGGAAATTTGACTCTCAAATTCCTCAGGGCTATCATGTTCCTCACTGTGTAGGCAATCCGCACTGGCGAATTCCTAACTCCTCAGTCAGAACAAATTCCTCAGCGACCAGAAGAACTTCATCTCTGTCACTGAAGAAATTGACTGAACTGTATGAGATTTCTAATGGCTTCACTCGAAGGGATTGGTAGGAGTAGGGTTTTGAGTTGAGCATCACATGGAAATTTTTCCTTAGTATTTCCTCGACCCCCTTTAACAGTACGGTGTTTCCTATGACTCAAGAAAGAGAAAAACAAAACTATGAAAATGAAAGTCTTCAAGCTTCATATACCTTGCATGAATATCAAGTCTTCGGACACACCAATTTCTTCACTTTCAAAGTCTTCATGAAAGTCTTCAGGAATACCAAAATCTTCAGTCAAAGATATTCATTTTCAGGGGTCGACTTTCTCTGTAAATATGAAACTCCTCATTGACTTATAGACCTGTGTACACTCATAAACACATTAGTCCCTTAACCTATAAGTCTTCAATACACCAAAATCACTAAGGGGCACTAGATGCACTTACAATCTCCCCCTTTTTGGTGATTGATGACAATATAGGTTAAGTTTTCAACGAGGATAAACATATGAAGTGTAAGTACTAATACTGAGGAATTTGATTGCAAGATATAGAAGAACTCCCCCTGAAGATGTGCATAGTGAGGAATTTGCTTTTGAAGCAATGCACACTTGAAGAGTTGAATCATGGAGATCTCGCCCTATATCTTGTAATTCATACATGCATTTGACATGTAATATGAAGAATTTGAAATGCATGATGAAATATGGTGCCCGAAGAGATTCAGCATGCAAGCAATAATATTAACGAGGAACAAGCATGCAGAATCAGAGCACAGTGCATCAAAAGTATCAGAGCACCATCGGGTTTAAGATTACAACTCGATCCAATAAAAGTTTCAGAAGAGCGAGAGTTGTAACTTAGCAAAAAAGACGCCCATATAATAGACCCGCTTGAATACTAACCAATACTACCTCCATGAAACCTTCAACCGTACCTGGGCTGTTCTATCTCATATCTACAGCGCCGAAGATCTGAAGAGATGGGTCTCAAGAAAGAATTTGACTGGTCTGCACCTCCACCAAAGAAATTCAAGAAGGTCAAGGTTCCTTCCTTGGAAGCCATCTCCTATTCTTTATCGTGTGCCACTAATGAAAATGAAGACTTGGACGACACTGTGGCAGGCCCTACTACGACAACCAACCCCGACAACACTGGCGCTCCTCCATCAACATGATATTCTTCAGGGGCGTTAGTCCTCAATTTCTCCCCCTTTGTCATCGAATGACAAAAAGGATCGAAACTGAGGACTAACGCCCCTGAAGAATATCAAGTTGATGGAGGAGCGCCAGCGTTGTCGGGGTTGGTTGTCATAGTAGGGCCTGCCGCAGTGTCGTCCAAGTCTTCATTTTCATGAGTGGCGCGCGATGAAGAATAGGAGTTGGCTTCCAAGGAAGGAACCTTGACCTTCTTGAATTTCTTTGGTGGAGGTGCAGACCAGTCAAATTCTTTCTTGAGACCCATGCTCTTCAGATCGTCGGTGCTGTAGATATGAGATAGAACAACCCAGGTACGGTTGAAGGTTTCATGGAGGTAGTATTGGTTTTTCTTCACTGCATTGTGGGTTGAGGTCATGTTGTGAAGAATTGAACCAAACTGATGCTTGACCCATTTATGATTGCGATCAACTTTCGGATGAAGACTGAGGAGTAACTCACGATCAGTCATCACCCTGGGTGCTGTGGCTTGAGGAATTTGCTTGGCAGAGGTGTTGGCAGCAGAATCATGTGTGGCAGAGTCATCATTGGTGGAGTAGGATGCAGCCTTGCGAAATTGACCATCCAATGGACAAATGCCTTCATCTATCACAGCAGTTGCCTTGCCTTTGTCATCAGCTGAGGCAAATGTCCATTTGAGGACTTCAATTGGAGGCAAGAAACTGCCATGGTGTAACGCCCCGGATTCGTTGCGCCAGGTGTCTGCCAGTTATTCGCCATCATTGCCATGTCATTTGCATGCGTGTTGCATTTTGTTATGTCATCATGTGCATTTCATTTTGCATACATGTTCGTCGCATGCATTCGAGCATTTTCCCCGTTGTCCGTTTTGCAATCCGGCGCTCCTATGTCCTCCGACGTCCCCTTTTTGCCTCTTCTCTTGTGTGGGTGTTAAACGTTCTCGGAATGGACTGAGGTTTGCCAAGCGGCCTTGGTATAGCACCGGTAGACCGCCTGTCAAGTTTCGTGCCATTTGGAGTCCGCTTGGTACTCCAACGGTTAACCGGGTAGCCACAAGAGCCTCTTTTGTTGCAGCCCAACACCCCTTCCAAAGTGGCCCAAAACCCATCTAACTCCCCTCCATGCTCTCGTTCATTCGATCACGATCGCGTGGCCGAAAACCGCTCCTCATTTGGACTCTCCTAGCTCCCTCTACCTATAAATATGCCCTCTCCCCCGAAATTTTCGGATCATTTTCCCCCCGAAACCCTAGCCCCGCTCCTCTCGCCCACCGGACATGTCCGTCCCGTGCCGGATGTCATCCGCCGCCGCCGCCCCAGCCAACGGGAGGCCGCCACATCGCCCCGCGGCTCCCCGCGCCGCCGCGGCCCGCCCGGCCCACGGCCGGCCCGCCCCGGGCCGCGCCGGGCCCGACCGCGCCCCGCGCCGCGCTCCGCCGCCGGGATCCCGCGCCGTCGCCGGATCCTCCCCGCGCCGCCGCCTCTGGTGGCCGCTCCGCCGCCGCTCATCCCCGACTCTGGCGTCGCCCTGCCGCCTGTTCGCCGCGCCTCGCCTCCGGGCTGCGCCTCCGCCCAGCGCCCGAGGCGCGCGTTCGCCCGCCGTCGCCCCGTCAGACCCCGCCGCCGCCGGGCTCCCCTCTGTCTGCCGGAGGCGGCCCGCCGCCTCCACGCCGTGTCCGCCGCCGCGGGCCTCGCCCGGCACCCCGCGCCGCCCCGTTCGCCGCCGCGCCCGGTCGCCGGCATCCCCGGCCGAATCCGGGACGGGACCGGCCGGATCTGCCACCCCCGGCGCCTTCCTCTTCTTCTCCGGCCGCCGTCTACCTCAACTCCGGCGACCCATCTCCTGCGAACCTCGTCAACCGTGCCCCGGATCTGGATCTGGAATCCCGAAGGTTGACCCCGAAATCCTCCAAGTCCTCAGGATTTTTGCATAATCATGCCATGTTTGACCTGCTGTATCTCTACATCTGTAGCTCCGTTTCATGCGTGTAATATGTCAAATTGTTCGTCTTGACGATTACTTCATTCCGTTCCATTGCATCATTTTCATTTGAAATCATCTTGATGCCCGAAATGCTGTTGGAAGAGTGCATGTTGATGTTAATCTGCTGAAACTGTTGTAACTTGCTCATTTGTCATTTTTGCCATGTTTGATGTGTGCATCCTTTGAGTATTTGCTCTACATGTGTTTTGATCTATGCCATGCCATCTTTCCAGAGGTGCAACCCATATATTTTTGTGAGTTGTGTGCTGAGTGCATCGAGCTTGTTAAGGAGGGTACTTGCTGTTGCTGTTTTGCTTGGCAGATTCTGTTATATTTTGTTGCTATGTAAACATGCTTCTACTAATCATTCTATGCATAATCTGGAGATGTTCTATAAACATGTTTTGATCTACATGGGTGCCATCATACTTTCCGTGCCATCATAACTTGCCATGTTTACATGGGTGCCATCATACTTTCCGTGCCCTTTTGGCTCATGGTCAGTAAGGGACTTTTGATCTATGCATTTAGTAGTATCATGCCATTCCTTTGTTTGCCATGATATGTTCCTGTAACATGTTGTTTGATAGCTCTAAACATTGCAACCTGATGTTATTTCTGCAAAGTCTGAAATTGTTATTATTTGCAATCTTACCATGTCCTTTTGAGCTTGTTCTAGTCTTTTCTGGAGATAGCTCAGTGTTCATGTTTTGTTATGCTTTACATGTACTTCATGCCCATGTCTTTTGTTATTATGTTGGGACGCTGTAGCTTGTTGTTTTGATGCTTGGAAGATGCCTAGTTGCTGTTTTGGACAGATTGTTGTTATGACTTGTATAGAGTGTATGTGTTGCACCGTTGCTCCGTTTTGAGAGTGCTCTATATGAAACTTGCTTGATTTTGCATGTAGTTTCATATTACCATGTTGCATCCTTGTTTTGGTGTGTTTGTTTGATGTTTGGGTGCATTTTTCATCAATGCCATGCTTAACTTGTTTTGCTCATATCTTCTAGCCCGTAGCTCCGAATCTAATGAACTTTATATGTAACTTGACTAGAATTTCGTGTAGATCATTGTGGTGCATCTTAACTTGCTGTTTAACAACTTGAACATAAGGTTTATTCAGTTCTGGACCAATTTCGAAATATGCATATGAGGACTTACCGGAATTGTTATATGTTGTTCCCGGCCTCATTTAAACTTGCCTTGATGTGTTGTTCTTGTTTGCATCATCTCTTGCCATGAGTAGATTCATGTAGCCTTGTCATGCATCATGCTTGTTGTGCATCATGCCTTGTCCATGTGTGGTGTGTTTACCATATTGTGTGCTTCTTTTCGATAGTTCCTGTTTCGTTGCGATCGTGAGGATTCGTTCGTCTACGATTGGTTCGGCTTCATCCGTTCGTCTTCTTCATGGACTCGTTCTTCTTCCTTGCGGGATTTCAGGCAAGATGACCGCTACCCTGGATCTCACTACTATCATTGCTATGCTAGTTGCTTCGTTCTATCGCTATGCTGCGTAACCTTTCTTTTGCTCATCAAGCCTCCCAAATTGCCATGAACCTCTAACCTTTGACACCCTTCCTAGCGAACCATTGCTTGGCTATGTTACCGCTTTGCTCAGCCCCTCTTATAGCGTTGCTAGTTGCAGGTGAAAGTTGAAGATTTCTCCATGGTGGACAGGATTTTGGTTGGGATATCACAATATCTCTTATATTATTAATGCATCTATATACTTGGTAAAGGGTGGAAGGCTCGGCCTTATGCCTGGTGTTTTGTTCCACTCTTGCCGCCCTAGTTTCCGTCATACCGGTGTTATGTTCCCGGATTTTTGCGTTCCTAACGCGGTCAGGTGATTTATGGGACCCCCCTGATAGTTCGCTTTGAATAAAACTTGTCCAGCAAGGCCCATCCTTGGTTTTACCATTTGCCTCACCACCACCTACCTTTCCCTTGGGAGTAATTAACCCAAGGGTCATCTTTATTTTAGCCCCCCCGGGCCAGTGCTTGTCTAAGTGTTGGTCCGAACTGACTAGCCTGCGGGGCCACCTCGGGGAAACTCGAAGTCTGGTTTTACTCGTAGCTTGACTTATCCGGTGTTGCCCTGAGAACGAGATATGTGCAGCTCCTATCGGGATTGTCGGCACATCGGGCGGCTTTGCTGGTCTTGTTTTACCATTGTCGAAATGTCTTGTAAACCAGGATTCCGAGACTGATCGGGTCTTCCTGGGAGAAGGTCTATTCCTTCGTTGATCGCGAGAGCTTGTCATGGGCTAAGTTGGGCACCCCTGCAGGGTATAAACTTTCGAGAGTCGTGCCGGCGGTTATGTGGCAGATGGGAATTTGTTAATGTCCAGTTGTAGATAACTTGACACCAGATCCGAATTAAAACGCATCAACCGCGTGTGTAGCCGTGATGGTCTCTTCTCGGCGGAGTCCGGGAAGTGAACACGGTTTTTGTGTTATGATTGACGTAAGTAGGAGTTCAGGATCACCTCTTGATCATTACTAGTTGACGACCGTTCCGCTTGCTCTCTTCTCGCTCTTATTTGCGTATGTTAGCCACCATATCATGCTTAGTCGCTGCTGCAACCTCACCACTTTACCCCTTCCTTTCCCATTAAGCTTTGCTAGTCTTGATACCCATGGTAATGGGATTGCTAAGTCCTCGTGGCTCACAGATTACTACAACAACAGTTGCAGGTACAGGTTTTGCGATGATCATGACGCGAGAGCGATGTTGCTTGTTTTGGAGTTTCTTCTTCTGCTTCTTCAATCAGGGGATAGGTTCCAGGTCGGTAGCCTGGGCTAGCAGGGTGGATATTGTTTGAGTTTCTGTTTATGATTCATCCGTAGTCGGATGTTGTTCTTGTATGTGGTATTGTTGTATTCATGTGACATTGTATGTATTGTATGTATCCCCATCTATTATGTAATGTTGATGTAATGATATCCACCTTGCAAAAGCGTCTTCAAGATGCGCTTCTATCCTTGGTGGGACCTTTGAGTTCCTTTAGGATAGGGTCGCATATTGGGCGTGACAAGTTGGTATCAGAGCCTCGACCGACCTTAGGAGCCCCCCTTCATTGATCGTGTAGTTTGGCCGTTGTCGAGTCTAGAAGAAAACTATTTTCGGAGTCTAGATATATCGGAGAGTAGGAATTCTTTTTACTCCTTAGCCCCCTTCGTCGCTCTGGTAAGGAATCTTGACGTAGGTGTTTTGAACTACTCCTCTTAGCTTCAAAATTTTTCTTTAGGATCATGCGGTTAGTTTTCCGATCGTTGTTCCTCATCTCTTTTCATCTGGTGCATCTCTCGTCAAGTCGACTCGAGCCTCTTTGTCTTTGGGAGATCAATCCTCAGCTCTTTTCAATCGATGTTGTTTCCCTGTCCGAAGTTGTCCTTGTTTTTCCCACCCACCCACCCTTTTCTTCTTGAAACCGGAGTCCGTAATCGAGTATCCTTCCTACTCTTGTGAAGTCTTTGCTTTTCTTTCCTCAATTATTTCGACCGGTGTTTTCTCTTCAAGTTATTCGTCGCTTTCCCCCTTCCAAGTTACCCTTGTTTTCCCGCCCTCCCACCCTCTTCTTCCCGGATTCTGAGTCTCTTTCGACCATCAATTTCATTCATGTGGAGCCTCTTCAGTCTTCCCTCAATTATTTTAACCGGTGAATTCTCGTCTCATTCGTCATTCTTCATCTCTTTTCTGGTAGACTCAATTCAAGTTTTTCGGCTTGATCACATTCTTTTCCTCAGCTCAAGTGTTCTCCTTGTTCGTTCACCTCTCGCCAGTTTATCCTTCCGGAGTGCTCAAGACATCTCAGGAGATTTGTCTGTGTTTGAATTAATTCGAGGTTGTCACCTCATTCAAATATTTCAATTGTTCCGGTGCATCAACTATCTTTTCGACAATCCTTTCCAACGGTGTTTTTCTTTTTGTGGGCCCTAACCCACAGGTCTTCTCCCAGGATCTTACCTAACTCTTCTAATTCCCCTGGAGTTATTCTCAATTCTTTTCAAGGGTGACGTAAGTATGAATTTCATCAGTCACATGCCTTCTCTAAGTTCTCGTTCAAATTCTTTTCATTGTTGGCTCAACCTCTTTGCTTTTTCATTCTCCGGAGTATCTCAATAATTTTGGTGGTGTTTCTCGTCATTATTTGAAGACCAAAGAAGAAGATTTCTGTTAAATCTTGTCCGTTCTCCCGGAGATTCGCGGTGTTAGCTCGATGTTATCCTATCAAATTGTTTCAAGTCATGCAAATTCTTTTCAACCATTCGGAGCATTTCAGGAGTTGCTTTCTCTCTCGATCATCCGGAGGCCATCTTTTCGGAAGATTTCTTCGTTCTAAGTTTTCAGATTCGTTCTCCAATTATTCTATATCCGTGCCCTTTCGTTCATCTCAATATTATCCCGGTGCTTCGTTCAAGTGTTCTTTAATCAGCTCATGATCTCTTTGTTCTTTGCATCTAAATCCCCTCAAGCATATTTGTTCTCCTAATTCTTCCCGGTGATTCATTCTCTTTCATCAGTCATTTCCAAATTCTTACGGTGGTTCATTCAGGATTCTTTTCCTTGTTTATCATATAATTCATTCGTTCTTTTCAATCCTATCCGGTGGTTCATGAAGACCTTCTCAAGTTTGCGATATGTCACTTCTCAATTCTCTTTCAAGAAGAATAAGTAGTATGCAAAATCCATTGCTTGTCATCAATTCAATTTGATGAAGGATAAGCATACAATAAATCTTATTCTTATTTCATCCATGTGAGTAATCCTTTCCTTCGGAGTTTGTTCTTGTTGAATAAATTCTAGTTCCAAGCGTTTTCATCTTTTCTTTCCGAAGTCCAATTTCCTCAGCCATTTCATCGGAATCTCCATCTAAATCATCGCAAGGCTTTAATCTTATTCCTTCCATCCCTGAATTCTGTCTCATCATCCTTTTGTCACCGGAGTTCTTCATGGCGATTCTTCATGATTTAATTCATTCTTCAAGAGTTCATCAAGTATCATTCCATCCTCTCAAGCTCGTGTTCTATTCCCCCATGTTTCAGCCAGAGTGCTGCCTAAATCCTTTCAGTCTTATTCGTTTCTTTTCTCATTTTAACCACTCCGGTTAGAACGAGTGGTTTCATAGTCTATCTGATTCCGTGAGTTTTTTTCGATTCTCATCATTCTCGTCATTCCTCTCTTCTTCTCGAGTGCTCTCGATTCTTTGCTTCTTCTCTTGAGTTCTTGTTTCACCTCATCCCTTTTCCCTTCCATCTCGGTCCTAAGATCTCGGGGCGAGATCTCATGTTAGTGGAGGAGTGTTGTAACGCCCCGGATTCGTTGCGCCAGGTGTCTGCCAGTTATTTGCCGTCATTGCCATGTCATTTGCTTGCGTGTTGCATTTTCTTATGTCATCATGTGCATTTCATTTTGCATACATGTTCGTCGCATGCATCCGAGCATTTTCCCCGTTGTCCGTTTTGTAATCCGGCGCTCCTATGTCCTCCGGCGTCCCCGTTTTGCCTCTTCTCTTGTGCGGGTGTTAAACGTTCTCGGAATGGACTGAGGTTTGCCAAGCGGCCTTGGTATTGCACCGGTAGACCGCCTGTCAAGTTTCGTGCCATTTGGAGTCTGTTTGGTACTCCAACGGTTAACCGGGTAGCCACAAGAGCCTCTTTTGTTGCAGCCCAACACCCCTTCCAAAGTGGCCCAAAACCCATCTAACTCCCCTCCATGCTCTCGGTCGTTCGATCACGATCGCGTGGCCGAAAACCGCTCCTCATTTGGACTCTCCTAGCTCCCTCTACCTATAAATATGCCCTCTCCCCCGAAATTTTCGGATCATTTTCCCCCCGAAACCCTAGCCCCGCTCCTCTCGCCCGCCGGACATGTCCGTCCCGCGCCGGACGTCGTCCGCCGCCGCCGCCCCAGCCAACGGGAGGCCGCCACGTCGCCCCGCGGCTCCCCGCGCCTCCGCGGCCCGCCCGGCCCACGGCCGGCCCGCCCCGGGCCGCGCCGGGCCCGACCGCACCCCGCGCCGCGCTCCGCCGCCGGGATCCCGCGCCGCCGCCGGATCCTCCCCGCGCTGCCGCCTCCGGTTGCCGCCCTGCCGCCGCTCATCCCCGACTCCGGCGTCGCCCCGCCGCTTGTTTGCCGCGCCTCGCCTCCGGGCTGCGCCTCCGCCCAGCGCCCGAGGCGCGCGTTCGCCCACCGTCGCCCCGTCAGACCCCGCCGTCGCCGGGCTCCCCTCCGTCTGCCGGAGGCGCGCCGCCGCCTCCATGCCGTGTCCACTGCCGCGGGCCTCGCCCGGCACCCCGCGCCGCCCCGTTTGCCGACGCGCCCAGTCGCCGGCATCCCCGGCCGGATCCGGGACGGGACCGGCCGGATCTGCCACCCCCGGCGCCTTCCTCTTCTTCTCCGGCCGCCGTCTACCTCAACTCCGGCGACCCATCTCCGGCGAACCTCGTCAACCGTGCCCCGGATCTGGATCTAGAATCCCGAAGGTTGACCCCGAAATCCTCCAAGTCCTCAGGATTTTTGCATAATCATGCCATGTTTGACCTGCTGTATCTCTGCATCCGTAGCTCCGTTTCGTGCGTGTAATATGTCAAATTGTTCGTCTCGACGAGTAATTCATTTCGTTCCATTGCATCATTTTCATTTGAGATCATCTTGATGCCCGAAATGCTGTTGGAAGAGTGCATGTTGATGTTAATCTGCTGAAACTGTTGTAACTTGCTCATTTGTCATTTTTGCCATGTTTGATGTGTGCATCCTATGAGTATGAGCTCTACATGTCTTTTATCTATGCCATGCCATCTTTCCAGAGGTGCAACCCATATATTTTTGTGAGTTGTGTGCTGAGTGCATCGAGCTTGTTAAGGAGGGTACTTGTTGTTGCTGTTTTGCTTGGCAGATTCTATTATATTTTGTTGCTATGTAAACATGCTTCTACTAATCATTGTATGCATAATCTGGAGATGTTCTATAAACATGTTTTGATCTACATGTCATGCTCTATCCATTCATGCCCTTGGTTGTAATTATAGCCTGCTGGAACATGTTGTTATCTTGCTCTAAAGTTGCTTGATAATGTTGCTATCACCTTGTTAACGTTAAGTTCACTAGTTCCCATATGTTTTGCTAGTGTTCCATGCACCCTATGAACTTTTTCTTGCCATGCTTAGCTTCATAAACATGCCTTCTTACTGTTGGGTGCCTTGCCATGCCATGTATTGCTCTGTGGTGAGTGGTTCAAACTCACCAACATGCCTACTTATTGTTGTTCCTGCCATGTATGAATCTGTAATATAACTTGCCATATTTACATGGGTGCCATCATACTTTCCGTGCCCTTTTGGCTCATGGTCAGTAAGGGACTTTTGATCTATGCATTTAGTAGTATCATACCATGCCTTTGTTTGCCGTGATATGTTCTTGTAACATGTTGATTGATAGCTCTAAACATTGCAACCTGATGTTATTTCTGCAAAGTCTGAAACTGTTATTATTTGCAGTCTTACCATGTCCTTTTGAGCATGTTCTAGTCTTTTCTGGAGATAGCTTAGTGTTCATGTTTTGTTATGCTTTACGTGTACTTCATGCCCATGTCTTTTGTTATTATGTTGGGATGCTGTAGCTTGTTGTTTTGATGCTTGCAAGATGCCTAGTTGCTATTTTGGACAGATTGTTGTTATGACTTGTATAGAGTGTATGTGTTGCACCGTTGCTCCGTTTTGAGAGTGCTCTATATGAAACTTGCTTGATTTTGCATGTAGTTTCATATTACCATGTTGCATCCTTGTTTTGGTGTGTTTTCTTGATGTTTGGGTGCATTTTGCATCAATGCCATGCTTAACTTGTTTTGCTCATATCTTCTAGCCCGTAGCTCCGAATCTAATGAACTTTATATGTAACTTGACTAGAATTTCGTGTAGATCATTGTGGTGCATCTTAACTTGCTGTTTAACAACTTGAACATAAGGTTTATTCAGTTCTGGACCAATTTCGAAATATGCATATGAGGACTTACCGGAATTGTTATATGTTGTTCCCGGCCTTATTTAAACTTGCCTTGATGTGTTTTTCTTGTTTGCATCATCTCTTGCCATGAGTAGCTTCATGAAGCCTTGTCATGCATCATGCTTGTTGTGCATCATGCCTTGTCCATGTGTGGTGTGTTTACCATGTTGTGTGCTTCTTTTCAATAGTTCCTGTTTCGTTGCGATCGTGAGGATTCGTTCGTCTACGATTGGTTCGGCTTCATCCGTTCGTCTTCTTCATGGACTCGTTCTTCTTCCTTGCGGGATTTCAGGCAAGATGACCGCTACCCTGGATCTCACTACTATCATTGCTATGCTAGTTGCTTCGTTCTATCGCTATGCTGCGTAACCTTTCTTTTGCTCATCAAGCCTCCCAAATTGCCATGAACCTCTAACCTTTGACACCCTTCCTAGCGAACCATTGCTTGGCTATGTTACCGCTTTGCTCAGCCCCTCTTATAGCGTTGCTAGTTGCAGGTGAAAGTTGAAGATTTCTCCATGGTGGACAGGATTTTGGTTGGGATATCACAATATCTCTTATATTATTAATGCATCTATATACTTGGTAAAGGGTGGAAGGCTCGGCCTTATGCCTGGTGTTTTGTTCCACTCTTCCCGCCCTAGTTTCCATCATACCGGTGTTATGTTCCCGGATTTTTGCGTTCCTAGCGCGGTCGGGTGATTTACGGGACCCCCCTGACAGTTCGCTTTGAATAAAACTTGTCCAGCAAGGCCCAACCTTGGTTTTACCATTTGCCTCACCACCACCTACCATTCCCTTGGGAGTAATTAACCCAAGGGTCATCTTTATTTTAGCCCCCCCGGGCCAGTGCTTGTCTAAGTGTTGGTCCGAACTGAGCAGCCTGCGGGGCCACCTCGGGGAAACTCGAAGTCTGGTTTTACTCGTAGCTTGACTTATCCGGTGTTGCCCTGAGAACGAGATATGTGCAGCTCCCATCGGGATTGTCGGCGCATCGGGCAGCTTTGCTGGTCTTGTTTTACCATTGTTGAAATGTCTTGTAAACCAGGATTCCAAGACTGATCGGTTCTTCCTGGGAGAAGGTCTATTCCTTCGTTGATCGTGAGAGCTTGTCATGGGCTAAGTTGGGACACCCCTGCAGGGTATAAACTTTCGAGAGCCGTGCCCGCGGTTATGTGGAAGATGGGAATTTGTTAATGTCCGGTTGTAGATAACTTGACACCAGATCCGAATTAAAACGCATCAACCGCGTGTGTAGCCGTGATGGTCTCCTCTCGGCGGAGTCCGGGAAGTGAACACGGTTTCTGTGTTATGATTGACGTAAGTAGGAGTTCAGGATCACCTCTTGATCATTACTAGTTGACGACCGTTCTGCTTGCTCTCTTCTCGCTCTTATTTGCGTATGTTAGCCACCATATCATGCTTAGTCGCTGCTGCAACCTCACCACTTTACCCCTTCCTTTCCCATTAAGCTTTGCTAGTCTTGATACCCATGGTAATGGGATTGCTGAGTCCTCGTGGCTCACAGATTACTACAACAACAGTTGCAGGTACAGGTTTTGCGATGATCATGACGCGAGAGCGATGTTGCTTGTTTTGGAGTTTCTTCTTCTGCTTCTTCGATCAGGGGATAGGTTCCAGGTCGGCAGCCTGGGCTAGCAGGGTGGATATTGTTTGAGTTTCTGTTTATGATTCATCCGTAGTAGGATGTTGTTCTTGTATGTGGTATTGTTGTATTCATGTGACATTGTATGTATTGTATGTATCCCCATCTATTATGTAATGTTGATGTAATGATATCCACTTTGCAAAAGCGTCTTCAAGATGCGCTTCTATCCTTGGTGGGACCTTCGAGTTCCTTTAGGATAGGGTCGCATATTGGGCGTGAGACATGGTTTAGAGTATCAGCCATGTAGTTGAGTGAAGACCTTGTCCTGATGAATTTCATAATCCATGGTGCATAAGGCAGCTCAAATGGTGACATAGCAATATTGGCCAGAGTCCTCATGAAGAAATCATGGAAGTTGACGGGAACGCCATGAATTATATTGAAAAGCATATTCTTCATGATGCCAACGGCTTCTTCATCATTTGAGTCGTGGCCTTTGATAGGACTCATTGTCTTTGTCAGAATGCGATAGACAGTCCGAGGCACATACAGTAATTCCTTAACGAGGAATTTGGTTCGTGGGGCCTGCCCTGGCTTCAAAGGCTTCATCAGCACTTGCATGTAGTGATTTGTAAGCTCAGGTTCATTGTAGATGCAACGAGCACCATCAAGGGGAGGACTGAGTGGGAGGACACGAAGCAATTCAGTTGTTGGTGCCTTGTAGTGAGTATTTTCTGACATCCAGTCCAGCACCCAAGTGTTCACATCTTCAGAATTTCCTGTGATGTGCATCATCGCATAGAATTCAAGAATGAGTTCTTCATTCCAATCACAGATGTCAGTGCTGAAATTCAGTAATCCAGCATCGTGAAGAACACTAAGGACTGGATCGAAGCACGACAGAGATTCCATGTCCACCTGAGGAATGTGTGCATGCTCGAAGACTTTGTCTTTGTCGAATAGCACAGAGGAATAAAAGTTTGCTTGGCTAGCAGTCCAGAAACGCCTCTTCCTTATGCGAGCAGAGTCATATGCTCGTTGAAGAAATCAGCAGCCTTGAACTTTTGCTTCTTTGAGAATGGATCCTTTGGCCTGGGCACAGGAGTGTCAGTGAGTTGCATCACAACCTCAGGAATCACAATCTCATGTTCTTCAAGCTAAGGAATTTCTGGTTCCTCTTCAGTGGCAGTCTGCATGTTCAAGGTATCAGCAGCAGCAGTTTCTTCAGCACTAGTGGGTGGAATTTCTTCATGCACAGACGAGGTGGGATGAGTTTCTTCAGAGCCCATTTGAATAGTTGGTGCAGGGGACTGAGGTATTTGCTGTAGAGGGGTGAAGTGTGGAGAATTGGGATGGTGACTTTCCCAAAAGTCATCATTCATCACAGGCGTGGTGCATCCAATATCCACGTCTTCATCTTCAAGTTCTTCAATGCCAGCCTCTTCAGCTGTGAACTGAGGCATGTGCAAGGAAGCAACAGGTGTTGAAGGGATCGCATCCACTTCAATTTTTTCATCAGTCTGCTCTGACGAAGCAGCAGAATGATTTCTTCATCAGATCGGCTAGGGATCACATATTCTTCACCATAAGGAACAATCTCCTTTGATGCCATGGTGGAAATCGGAACAACATCTATTGGATTCTCAATTGAGCTGGTCATAATCTTCATTTTCTTCGGAGCTGAAGAATCTAAAGCAGATGATGGTTTCCTTTTCTTCACTGCAGCTTTCTCTGTAGCCTTTGTCTTCCTCACATCTGATGTAGATGGAAGGGTAGGAGTTGGCGTAGGCACAGGAGGAGCTGAGGTATTTGTTGGTATTTCCTCAGGCGCAACTGATGCAGTTGGCCTGACTTCTTCATTTCCTTTAGGCGCACCACTAGTGGATGCCCTGGCAGTTTCTTCAGTGGCTGGAATGGAGTCATCAGCCATGGAACTAGCATTTTCTTCAGCAGGCTGAAAATCATCAGCGGTGCTGGCATGTTCTTTAGTTTGCTGAGCAAAGTCTTCATCTTGAAGAATTTCTTGTCGCGATGGGGCTGCAACATTGGTGAACTTCTCAGTTAGTTTAACAAACCTGACTTTTGCTCCTTGCCAATCAGCATAATAAGAATTGAAATTATCGCTGAGGGTTTTGATCTCAGACTAGATCTTGAGGAGTTCATCAGGTGTCTATTTGATAACATTGTTCTTCAGGAACTTCTCTTTCCTGAACTAAGCCTTCTTGATTTGCCTGGCTTTCTTAGATTTCCATTTCTCTTCATTGATGAAATGGGTCAGCACGTGACTTTGGCTAGGAGTCAAATGAAAATCAGGCATAGGAGTGTTTGGGTCCTTGTGCCAGAGATCAATGTAGTCGAGGATCACCTTAGGATCCAATAGCAGTGGCACATTTGTGCCTTTGGCTCTAGCGGCCCTTTCCTGCCTGTCCCTGATGATATCTGCAAGTTCTTCATCATCAGCTTCATCGTCAGATGGCACATGGAAGGCAACTTGTTTCTTCTTTGGACTAGGCCGAGGACCTCGTCCAGCAGTGGCCTTTGTCTTCAGCAGAGTGGGGGCTGATGAAGAATTTGGTGCAACTAAGGAACTTGCTGAGACACCAGAGGCAATGGAGATGCCTGCAGTCCTTTGGCATGTGGCCAGATGTACAGGTGTTGAGGACTTTGCCAGAGCAACCGAGGACTTTGGAGGAGTAGGAGCAGCGTGAGGAATTGGCCGTGAGGGCTTTGAAGAAATTGGCCGTGAGGGCTTTGAAGATTCTGGCCGTGAGGGCATTGCTGAGGAACTTGGCCGTGAGGGCATAGTTGGTGAAGCACTTGGCTTGTGAGCAGGCTTCTTTGCCATTGATTTCCTAGTCTTGTCAGAGGCCTTTGTGGTAGCAGCAGCAGCAGAGTCTTCATTAAATTTCCTCACTGCTTCTTTGGCTTGTCTAGCCAACTTGGCTTGGCGCTTGGGCCATTCATCGGGAAAATCCTCACCGCGCTTGAGGCTGGTGGGATCAGCTTCTTGACCAGGTGCCAATGGAGCTCTTGGGCATGGAGGATTTAGAGCGAATTTCTTCATATACTTTGGAGTTACATATCTGTACTCCCTCCATTCTCTTGCCCATCTCCTTTCAATCCTCTGTATGCGCACCTTGCGCTGATTTTTGTTCTCTTTGCCGAACTTGGCCTCATCAGGTGTGCAATAGTCCTTATAAATGTCATCAGGGATCTCCAAAGCAGTCATGACCTCAGGCTTCTTTCCTCCTTTCTATGGTTTCTTACCTTCTGCCATATTCTTCAAATGAGGAATTTGAACAATCGAATTTTCTGAAGAAGTATGCAACTTTTCTTCAAGGAACACTGCAAACGAGTTAAGTTGATGAGAACCTAGTGATTCAATAGCGGACATGAGTACCTGTGAACAGAGTATAGTTGTGAGGAATTTGAAGAGGTCATATGCGTTCTCAGAAGGTTTTCAAAATGAACAAGTTTGAGGAATTTGATCAGATGAGTCTTGAAGAATTTCACTAAGCGTACTTTGTCTTAGGTTCCAGAGTTGTATAGATCAACGATCCACACAATTGAGCAATCTTGAAGAAAATGATGCTTAGGGAAATGAGTCAAGAACAGATGACTTGTGAGGTGTTTTGTGTGTGAGGATTTGAAGAATAAAACACCTTTGAAGATTTTGTAGAGAAAAACTGAATCAAAGAGGGCAGTAAAAGTAACTTTTAATTACCCTGGATGAAGAACACGACGAACTGAGAAGAGTAGATTTGAGGCTCGTTAGTTCAGATCTTCCACGCCCTAACTTGGCGGAGGAAGACAGCTACGGCGGCGGCGGAGTGAAGATTTCCGCGGTCGGCGCGAGTACGATGGTGATGAGGTCGAGGCAGTGAAGCTCTTCCTCATCGGCGACGATGGAGTAGCGGCGGCGCTAGGGTTTGAGAAGCTCGAGCGAGAGAGAGAGCGGTCGAGCGGAGTAAAGGAAGTGAGGAAGGGTGAGGGGGTATTTATAGTCGCAGTGAAAAACTGTTCGCCCGAAGATTTAGGACGAACGTGCCCCTGGCCCTTCTCATTCGCTTGACATGTTTCACCCACGTACTGAAAAGTGGAGATCGTGTTAGATCATGGGCGAATAGATAAGTCCATCGTGGGATACGGGACGGTTTGAGCGGCAAAACCGAAATTTGGATAAGATTAGTTTTAAAGTTCCGTTCGCAATTTCTTCAGCTGACAAGGACACAGTGAAGATTTTGAATGATTTTCAAATAGAACGCACATGAAGAATTTTGAATAGATTGGGTTGAGTATAACATAGAGGGGGAAGGGTCCGATCACATTCACTTAGCAGAAAATGCAACTTGAAGAAATAGCCATAAGTGAATGCTGTAGAGGACATAAACCCATATATATATATATATATATATATATATCTAGCTAATGAAGAAAAACGACGGAAATAGTGAAGATTTTGCAAAGTTGAAGAATTTGAAAAACTGAAGAATTTCAAAACTGAGGAAAAACTCAAATTGAAGATTTTCAACTTTTTTGTGGTGGCGTGTCCCACCATATAAGAATGATGATTTCAGACACCACGTACAATTGTCGTAGGGTTCTGAGAATCAAATTCTTCATTAATTTCTTCACACTTAGAGTGTTATTCTTCATTGATTGAAGAAAAACGTTTCTTCATGTGTTGCACATCTAAGTCATCAATTTTGCATAAGTGTTAGGATGTGTGTCCTTTTCAAAGAACATTCGAAGACTCTAAGATATTTAGCTCACACCGCAACTTGCTAAATTTCTTCTCATCCAAGGGCTTTGTGAAGATATCGGCTAGCTGTTCTTTAGTCTTCACATGCTCAATAGCAATGTCACCCTTCAACACATGATCATGAAGAAAATGATGACGAATCTGAATGTGCTTTGTCTTTGAGTGCTAAACTGGGTTGTGAGCAATCTTGATGGCACTCTCATTGTCACAGTAGAGAGGCACATTCTTCATGTGGATGCCGTAGTCCTTGAGAGTTTGCTTCATCCACAGCAATTGAGCACAGCAAGAACCAGCAGCAATATACTCAGCTTCAGCAGTAGACTGTGATACGCAATTCTGTTTCTTCGAGGACCAACAGACCAAAGATCGTCTCAGGAAATGACAAGTACCAGATGTTGACTTGCGGTCCACACGATCACCAGCATAGTAAGAGTCAGAATATCCAATGAGATCAAAGGTAGAGCCCTTAGGGTACCATAGTCCTAGTGTTGGTGTGTGAGCTAGATATCAAAAAATATGCTGCACAACTGAAAGTGCGTTATATCGACTAGAGGGGGGGTGAATAGGCGATTTTTATGAATTCTTCACTGAGGAATTTTCTCGTGAGGAAATTCCTTAGCGAAGAACTACTTGCAGCGGAATAAGTACTCAGAAGTAAACATAACAGGATACAAACATAGTCATCATGATGAAATGAAGACTAACACAGAGTACGGAAATTGAACTCGCGCAAGATGAAGACAAACAGACTGAAGAAATTGAACTGAGGAATTTGTGAAAGTCTTCAGTCAAAGTCTTCAAGCACAGATATGAACAACATTCAACACAGTAATGAGGAAATGGAAGAGTTGAGGAAATAGAACCAGTTAGTTGGTGAAGACAATGATTTGATAAACCAGTTCCAACTGCTGTCTCAGTTGTACGTCTGGTTGGAGCGGCTGAGTATTTAAACTCGAGGACACACAGTCCCGGACACCCAGTCTCTGAGCCGCAACTCAGGACACCCAGTCCTCGCCGTATTCTCCTTGAACTAAGACCACGCAGGCCTCGTCCAATCACTCGTGGTAAGTCTTCAGGTGACTTCCAAACCTTCACAGACTTGGTCACTCGGCGATCCACAATTCCTCTTGGATGCTCTAGACCTTGACGCCTAACCGTCTGGAAGAAGCACAGTCTTCAAAGGTAACAAGCGTCGGATCCACGCAGGATCAATTTCTTCAGTGATGCTCAATCACTTTGGGTTTGTGGGGGTTTGGTTTTGGATTTTCCTCACTTGATGATTTTCGCTCAAAGTCCTCGGAGGATGGGTTGCTCTCAGATGACAAGTGTCAAGTTCTCTCGGAGCAGCCAACCAGCTAGTGGTTGTAGGGGGTGGCTATTTATAGCCTAGGGAGCAGCCCGACATGATAAGACATAAATGCCCTTCAATGATATGACCGTTAGATGGATAAGATATTTTGGACAGCCCGCGCGCAGCACAGCAACGGTCGGAAATTTGACTCTCAAATTCCTCAGGGCTATCATGTTCCTCACTGTGTAGGCAATTCACAGTAGCGAATTCCTAACTCCTCAGTCAGAGCAAAGTCCTCAGTGACCAGAAGAACTGCGTCTCTATCACTGAAGAATTTGACTGAACTGTATGAGATTTCCAATGGCTTCACTCGAAGGGATTGGTAGGTGTAGGATTTTGAGTTGAGCATCACATGGAAAATTTGCTTAGTATTTCCTCGACCCCCTTTAACAGTACGGTTTCCTATGACTCAAGAAAGAGAAAATGAAACTACGAAAACAAAAGTCTTCACGCTTCATGTTCCTCAAATGAATACCAAGTCTTCAAGGTCACACCAATTTCTTCACTTTCAAAGTCTTCAGAAAGTCTTCAGAATATCAAAGTCTTTGGTCGAAGAACTTCATTTTTAGGGGTCGACTTTCTCTGTAAATATCAAACTCCTCATAGACATATAGACTTGTGTACACTCACAAACGCATCAGTTACTTAACCTATAAGTCTTCAATACACCAAAATCACTAAGGGGCACTAGATGCACTTACAATCTCCCCCTTTTTGGTGATTGATGAGAACATAGGTTAAGTTTTCAACGGGGATAAACATATGAAGTGTACATACTGATATTGAGGAATTTGATTGCAAGATATAGAAGAACTCCCCCTGAACATGTGCATACTGAGGAATTTGCTTTTGAGGCAATGCACATTTGAAGAATTGAATCATCGAGATCTCCCCCTATATCTTGTAATTCATACACGCATTTGATATATAATATGAAGAATTTGAAATGCATGATGAAATATGGTGCCTGATAGGATTTAGCATGCGTCCAATAATATTAACGAGGAATAAGCATGCAGAATAGCACATCAAAAGTTTCAGAGCTCAGTGCATCAAAAGCATTAGAGCACGACCAAAAGAATCAAGGCACCATCGGATTTAAGATTACAACTCGATCCAATAAAAAGTTTCTGAAGAACGAGAGTTGTAACTTAACAAAACGCCCGTAGTATAAACCCGCTTGAAGACTAACTCAGATTTCTCCCCCTTTGTCATCAAATGACCAAAAGGATTGAAACTGAGGACTAACGCCCCTGAAGAATTTCAAGTTGATGGAGGAGCGCCAACGTTGTCGGGGTTGGTCGTTGAAGTAGGGCCTGCCGCAGTGTCTTTCAAATCTTCATGTTCATCAGTTTCACGCGATGAAGAATAAGAATTGGCCACCAGATCAGGAACTTTGACTCTCTTGAATTTCTTCGGAGGTGGTGCAGACCAGTCAAATGCTTCCTGGAGACCCATAGTCTTCAGTTCTTCCGCGGAATATACATGAGTGAGAACAGCCCAGGTGCGGTTGAGGGTTTCATGAAGGTGATACTGATTTTTCTTCACTGCATTATGGGTTGAGGTCATGTTGTGAAGAATTGCAGCAAATTGACAGGATTCGATAAACAGTCTGAGGCACATACAACAATTCCTTGACGAGGAATTTGGTTCGAGGGGCCTGCCCTGGCTTCTAAGGCTTCATGAGCACTTGCATATAATGATCAGTCAGTTCGCGGTCATTGTATATGCAACATGCACTGTCATGGGGAGGATCAAGAGGAAGGACACGAAGCAATTCAGTTGCTGGTGCCTTGTAGTGAGTGTTTTCTGTAATCCAATCCAGCACCCATGAATTGACATCTTCAGCATTTCCGGTGATATGCAAAGTGGCATAGAACTGAAGAATGAGTTCTTCATTCCAATCACAGATATCTGTGCAGAAGTTCAGTAGTCCTGCATCATGAATAACTCTGAGGACTGGCTCGAAGCATGGCAGAGATTCCATATCCACATGAGGAATATGCTCATGATCGAAGATTTTGTCCTTGTCGAAGAGCACTGAGGAATAGATGTTGGCTTGAGTAGCAGTCCAGAAACGTCTTTTCCTTATGCGAGCAGAGTCATATGGATTGTAATCAGTGAAGAACACATGCTCAGAAAAGAAGTCTTCAGCCTTGAATTTTTGCTTGCTCGAGAACGGATTCTTCGGTTTGGGCAGAGGGGTGTCAGTGATTTGCAGCACAACCTCAGGAATCGCGATCTCAGGTGCTTCAGGCTGAGGAATTTCTGGTTCCTCTTCTTGTGCAGTTTGGGGATCAGTAGTAGGTTCTTCAGCACTAGCGGCTGGAATTTCTTCATGAACAGACGATGTGGGATGAGTTTCTTCAGAGCCCATTTGAACAGTTGTAGCCGGGGACTGAGGAATTTGTTGAATGGGGGTGAAGAGAGGAGTATTGGGATGCTGACTTTCCCAAAAGTCATCGTTCATCACTGGTGTAGTGCATCCAATATCCACGTCTTCTTCTTCCTTTTCAATTTCCTCAACACCAGCCTCTTCAGCTGCGAACTGAGGCATAGGTGAGGAAATGACTGGCGTTGAAGGGAATGCTTCCACTTCAATTTCTTCATCAAACTGTTCTGAGGTAGCAACAGAATGATTTTCTTCATCAGATCCACTTGGGATCTTGTAGTCTTCTCCATAAGGAACAATTTCCTTAGACGACATGGAGGAAATGGGAACGGCATCAATGGGATTTTCAAGCGAGCTGGTCATTGGCTTCATTTTCTTCGCGGCCGAAGAATTTGACGCAGCTGATGCCTTCCTCTTCTTCACTGCAGCTCGCTCTGCAGCCTTGGTCTTCTTCACTTCATAGGCAGAAGGAAGAATTGGAGTTGGTGTTGGCGCAGGAGGAGCTGAGGACTGTGGTTCAGGTTCTTCAGGCGCAACTGGTGCAGTTGCCCTGATCTCTTTAGTTTCTTCAGGCGCACCACTAGTGGATGCCCTGGGAATTTCTTCAGCGGCTGGAATGGAGTCATCAGCCCTGGAACTTGTATTCTCATCAGCAGGCTGAAAGTCATCAGCAGTGGTGGCATGTTCTTCAGCAGGCTGAGCAGAGTCTGTAGCCTGAGGATTTTCTTGTTGCGATGGGGCTGCAACAATTGTCATTTTCTTCGTCAAATTGACGAATCTTACTTTGGCTCCTTGCCAATCAGCATTGTATGCATCGAAATCCTTGCTGAGGGCTTGGATCTCAGATTGAGCCTTGAGAAGTTCTTCAGGAGTCAGTCTGATGATGTTCTTCTTCAGAAGCTTCTCCTTTCTAGCTTGTGCTCTCTTGATCTCACGAGCCTTTTCAAATTTCCATTTCTCTTCAGCGATGAAATGGGTCAGCATGTGACTTTGACCAGGAGTCAGAGGAAGATCAGGCATTGGAGTGTTTGGATCCTGATGCCATAAGTCGATGAAATCAAGGATCTTCTTCGGATCCAAAAGCAGTGAAGATTTCTGCAGCCGGTGCGAGTACGACGGCGACGAGGTCGAGGCAGTGAAGCTCTTCCTCACCGACGGCGATGGAATAGCGGCGGCGCTAGGGTTTGAGGAGAGCTCGAGCGAGAGACAGCGACTGAGCGGAGTAAATGAAGTAAGGAAGGGAGAGGGGTATTTATAGCCACGGTAAAAACTGTTCGCCCGAAGATTTTGGGACGAACATGCCCCTGCCCTTTCTTCTTCACGCGACATGTGTCACCCACATACTGTGCAGATGAGATCGTGTAAGATCGTGGGTGAATAAACTAATGCATCGTGGGATGCGGAACGGTTTGAGCAGTAAAACCGAAAATCCGGATAAGATTTGTTTTAAAGTTTCGTTCACAATTTCTTCAGCTGACAAGGATACAGTGAAGACTTTGAACGAGTTTCAATCAGAACGCACATGAAGAATTTGTGAATAGATTGGGTTGAGTATAGCATAGAGGGGGAAGGGTCCGATCACATTCACTTAGCAGAAATCGCAACTTGAAGAGATAGCAATAAGTGAATGCTGTAGAGGACATAACTCATATATATATATATATATAGCCAATGAAGAAAAACAACGGAAACAGTGAAGATTTTGCAAAGTTGAAGAATTTGAAAAACTAAAGAATTTCAAAAATGAGGAAAAACTCAAATTGAAGATTCTCAACTTTTTGTGGTGGCGTAACCCACCGTATAAGAATGATGATTTCAGACACCGCGTACAATTGTCGTAGGGTTCTGAGAATCAAATTCTTCATTAATTTCTTCACACTTAGAGTGTTATTCTTCATTGATTGAAGAAAAACGTTTCTTCATGTGTTGCACATCTAAGTCATCAATTCTGCATAAGGGTTAGAATGTGTGTCCTTTTCAAAGAACATTCGAAGATTCTAAGATATTTAGCTCACACCGCAACTTGCTAAATCTCTTCTCATCCAAGGGCTTAGTGAAGATATCAGCTAGCTGTTCTTCAGTCTTCACATGCTCGATGGAGATGTCACCCTTCAACACATGATCACGAAGAAAATGATGACGAATCTGGATGTGCTTAGTCTTCGAGTGCTGAACTGGGTTGTGAGCAATCTTGATGGCACTCTCATTGTCGCAGAGGAGAGGCACATTCTTCATATTGACGCCATAGTCCTTGAGGGTTTGCTTCATCCAAAGCAGTTGAGCACAGCAAGAGCCAGCAGCAATGTATTCAGCTTCAGCAGTAGACAGTGATACACAGTTCTGTTTTCTTCGAGGACCAACAGACCAAAGATCGTCCGAGGAAATGACAAGTACCAGATGTTGACTTGCGGTCCACACGATCACCAGCATAGTCAGAATCAGAATATCCAATGAGATCAAAAGCAGAGCCCTTGGGGTACCATAATCCTAGTGTTGGTGTGTGAGCTAGATATCGAAGAATATGCTTCACAGCCTTATGGTGTGATTCCTTCGGTGCAGGTTGAAATCGGGCACACATGCAAACACTAAGCACTATATCTGGCCTAGATGCACACAAGTACAATAAAGAACCAATCATGGAGCGGTATACCTTGTGATCGAAGTCAATACCATTTTCATCTGTGCATAGATGGCCATTTGTGGGCATAGGAATTTTGACGCCTTTGCAATCTTGCATGCCGAATTTCCTCAGTACGTCCTTGAGGTATTTCTCCTGAGATATGAATATGCCATTGTGCTGCTGACGAATTTGAAGACCTAAGAAGAATTTCAATTCTCCCATCATAGACAATTGATATTCTTCACTCATCATATAGGCAAATTCATCACTATATCGTTGGTTAGTACAGCCAAAAATAATATCATCAACATATATTTGGCACACAAACAATTCACCATCATATGATTTAGTAAAAAGAGTAGGGTCGAGTGAACCGGGTGTGAAGCCATTCTTCACGAAGAATTCCTTCAATGTATCATACCACGCCCGAGGGGCTTGCTTGAGGCCATAGAGGGCCTTATTGAGTCTGAAGACTTTGTCAGGATTCTTGGGATCTTCAAAACCTGGGGGTTGAGCAACATATATTTCTTCCTCAAGCTTACCGTTGAGGAATGCACTTTTCACATCCATTTGATATAAGATGATATCATGATGGTTAGCATAGGTAGGTAAAATGCGAATAGCCTCAAGTCTAGCAACAGGTGCAAAAGTTTCACCGAAATCAATTCCTTCAACCTGTGTGTAGCCTTGAGCTACTAGTCGTGCCTTATTCCTCACCACAAGGCCATTTTCATCTTGCTTGTTGCGGTAGATCTACTTTGTGCCAATGATATTATGCTTGCGAGGATCTGGGCGATTGACCAATTCCCAGACATTGTTCAGCTCGAACTGATGTAATTCTTCTTGCATAGCCTGAATCCACTCCGGCTCCAGAAATGCTTCATCTACCTTAGTGGGCTCTGTGATAGAGACAAAAGCATAGTGCCCATAAAAGTTAGATAAGTGTGAGGCTTTTGAGCGTGTGAGAGGACCTGGTGCGCTAATGTCATCGATGATCTTCTCCACTTGCACTTCTTTTGCAACGCGTGGATGAGTTGGTTTTTGCTGAGGATTTTGATCAGCATTTTCTTCAGCACCATTTTCCTCATCATGTTCTTTAGGTGCATCAGCTCGATGTTCTTCATGAACAGGAATGAATTCTTCAGCAGATTCTTCAGTCGGAATGACATCCTCAGTTGCCTTGAGCTTGATAGCATCTTCAGGTGCTGGTTCATCTAACACAGAAGGTAGGTGCTCTTGTTGCGAGCCATTAGTTTCATCGAACCGCACATCTACAGTGTCAACAATCTGGTGAAGAACAATGTTGAAGACTCTATAGGTGTGCGAGTCCTTTCCGTAACCAAGCATAAAACCTTCATGTGCTTTCGGTGCAAATTTAGAGTTGTGGTGAGGATCTCTAATCCAACATTTAGCACCGAAGACTTTGAAATAACTCACATTGGGTTTCTTGTCAGTGAGGAGTTCATAGGCAGTATTCTTGAAGAATTTGTGAAGATATACTCTGTTGATGATGTGGCAAGCAGTATCAATTGCATCAATCCAAAAACGCTGAGGCGTTTTGTATTCATCAAACATAGTGCGAGCCATCTCAACAAGAGTTCTGTTCTTGTGCTCCACGACGCCATTCTGCTGAGGAGTATAGGGAGCAGATAACTCATGAGTAATACCAAGTTCATCAAGATAGGCATCAAGACCGGAATTCTTGAACTCAGTTCCATTGTCACTTCTGATATGCTTGATCTTCACACCAAAGTTGGTTGAAGCCCTCGAGGAAAATCGTTTGAAGACTTCCTGCACTTCATGTTTGTAAGTGACAATGTGTACCCATGTATATCGAGAGTAATCATCAACAATGACAAAACCATATAGAGATGCATCATTAGTGACTGCTGAATAATGATTAGGTCCGAAGAGGTCCATGTGAAGCAATTCGAAGGGACGGGTAGTGGTCATGATAGTCTTCGCTGGATGCTTGGCCTTGGTCATTTTTCTAGCTTCGCATGCTCCGCATAAGTGATCCTTGAGGAATTTGACATTCTCAATGCCAATGACGTGCTTCTTCTTCGCAAGTGTGTTCAAATTCCTCATGCCTGCGTGACCAAGTCGTCGATGCCATAGCCAACCTTCTGAAGCTTTTGCAAGTAGACACACGGCTGGTTGTGGTCCTGTAGAGAAATCAACAATATACAGATCTCCTCTCCTGAAGCCTTCGAAGACTTTGGAATTGTCAGCTTCCCTAATCACAACACAGCGATATTTGCCAAAGACAACAACCATATCAAGATCACAAAAGCATTGAGACTGACATGAGATTGTATCCTAAGGACTCAACAAGCATGACTTTGTCCATGTGCTTATCCTTAGACATAGCAACCTTACCAAGACCCAATACCTGACTTTTGCCTTTGTCAGCAAAGATGATATGCTTCAGAGGTGACAGTGATAAGGGAGCATCCATCAATAGATTCTTGTCACCAGTCATGTGATTTGTACATCCACTATCGAGGACCCATTCAATGGTTTTGGGTTGATCATCCTGCAGATGAATTAGTGTAGCTAACAATCTCATACGCTTCATCAGTGAAGAATATGATATCAAGTTCATCAGATGAATTTCATCAAGCAGTAAACAAGTATAGCAGTATGAGGACGTGTGAAATGAAAGTTCATTTCATCATGATTCGCCTGCGTCCTTTCAGGCACTTTCGTCAGGTCCCCAGCAAATTCTTCAGACGTTAAGGCACGTTTGGAGACCTGACCCTGCAGAAGAGATTAGTTCTTTTTCTTCACCACCCACATCTGGAGGGGTGGCAAAGAGTTCATCATTCTGCGAGCACCATATGAGAAGGGTGGCAAAGATGCCAAACCATTTTGTTTCACATAAGAGGGGTTAGGGTAAGCATATGAATAAGCAGAGTAATTCTTCGAGGACTTATGAACATAATGGTTTGAAGAATAATGCACATATTCATAGCCCTTAGCTCTACCCTGCGAGACAGAGTTGTTAGCACGATGATAATCATATGAGGACTTTGAACCATGTGAAGAATTTGGTCCGTATGAAGAATTTGATCTGGGTTCCTGTTCTTCACAGGTGGTGTCATGAGGACATTCACCTGAAGACTTTCAACACAACTTTTGGGAACCCAGATTTTCTTCATGAGGGAACCGTTCCTGCAGTTAGTGCCGACATATCTAGCAAATACTTCACCATTCTGATTTTTGAACAGTTTATAGTTGGAGTCAAATGACTCATCAGAAGAATGAGGAGATTCACATGTAAACCCAGATAAGTTAGATGGATCAACTGGAGGTCCCTTTGCAGCAACCCATGAGGTTTTGGGATACTGCTCAGGCTTCCAATATGTTCCATCGGCATTGAGTTTCCTGTCAAAGTCAATACCCTCTTTCCTAGGGTTTCTGTTAAGGATCTGCTTTTTGAGCACATCACAAAGTGTCTGATGCCCTTTGAGGCTTTTGTACATGCCTGTCATGTACAATTCCTTCAGCCCTGCATTGTCAGTGATACTAGCAATGTCCTCAGATGAGGAATTAGTGATAGCAGAGGCAGATGAAGAATTTGTAACATTTGAAGCATTTGAACATTTAGGTGATGAATTAGCAGATTCACGTTCAATGCACTTTAAACATGGAGGAACAAATTCTTCCTGAGAAGCATTGATTTGTTGAGCTAGTAATTAATCGCGCTCCTTCTGAAGATCTTCATAACACACTCTTAGCTTTTCAAGATCTTCCTTTCTCTGAAGAGATTCAAGAGAAAGTTTCCCGTGATCAGTTAAGAGGGTATTATGTTCATCTTGAAGGACGTCAAGCTTGGAGTGAATTCTCTAAAGACATTCACCCAATGCTTTTGACTGATCCATTTCTTTGCGCAACATATTATCACTCTTTTCTAGCATATCTTGAGTTTGTTCTAAAACTGTTTGTTGTTTAGTGGCAACGCAAATAAGTTTGGTATAGCAGGATTCAATATCATCATCAGATTCATCATTGTCAGATTCATCATCATCAGATTCATTATCACAAGACTCGGATGAGGAGCATTCGGTTACCTCAGCACCGTTTGCCATGAGACAAGATGCAGAAGATGATGATTCTGGCTCGAAAGTCATCATTTTGAGAGATTCCTTGAAGTCCTCAAACCAGGGATCATGACGAGTTCGATGACCTTCATAGACATCAGAGATTCGGTCCCAGATGAGCTTCGAATTGCCAAGATGCATAATTCTCCCGAATTGATCTCTAGATAGGCAGGAGCAGATGATATCCTTCTCTATGATATCAAGTCGAGAGTACTTGCGAATATCATCAGCATTCGCCATCTTGCATAGATCAGTAAGACCAATCTCAGTGACGGTCCACAGCTCGCTGTTCTTTGCCATGAGGCGCTTCCTCATCATGGCCTTCCACTTGGGATAGTCATGACTGTCAAAGATAGGGCATGTCACTTTCTTCATACCTGCGGTCGACATAACTAAAAACTCCAGGCGGTTAAACCAAAATCACACAGAACAAGGGAGTACCTTGCTCTGATACCAATTGAAAGTGCGTTATATCGACTAGAGGGGGTGAATAGGAGATTTTTATGAATTCTTCACTGAGGAATTTGCTGGTGAGGAAATTCCTTAGCGAAGAACTACTTGTAGCGGAATAAGTACTCAGAAGTAAACATAACAGGATACAAACATAGTCATCATGATGAAATGAAGACTAACACAGAGTACGGAAAGCGTAAACACAGGATAACAAGATGAAGACAAACAGACTGAAGAAATTCAACTGAGGAATTTGTGAAAGTCTTCAGTCAAAGTCTTCAAGCACAGATATGAACAACATTCAACACAGTAATGAGGAAATGGAAGAGTTGAGGAAATAGAACCAGTTAGTTGGTGAAGACAATGATTTGGTAAACCAGTTCCAACTGCTGTCTCAGTTGTACGTCTGGTTGGAGCGGCTGAGTATTTAAACTCGAGGACACACAGTCCCGGACACCCAGTCTCTGAGCCGCAACTCAGGACACCCAGTCCTCACCGTATTCTCCTTGAACTAAGACCACGCAGGCCTCGTCCAATCACTCATGGTAAGTCTTCAGGTGACTTCCAAACCTTCACAGACTTGGTCACTCGGCGATCCATAATTCCTCTTGGATGCTCTAGACCTTGACGCCTAACCGTCTGGAAGAAGCACAGTCTTCAAAGGTAACAAGCGTCGGATCCACACAGGATCAATTTCTTCAGTGATGCTCAATCACTTTGGGTTTGTGGGGGTTTGGTTTTGGATTTTCCTCACTTGATGATTTTCGCTCAAAGTCCTCGGAGGATGGGTTGCTCTCAGATGACAAGTGTCAAGTTCTCTCGGAGCAGCCAACCAGCTAGTGGTTGTAGGGGGCGGCTATTTATAGCCTAGGGAGCAGCCCGACATGATAAGACATAAATGCCCTTCGATGATATGACCGTTAGATGGATAAGATATTTTGGACAGCCCGCGCGCAGCACAGCAACGGTCGGAAATTTGACTCTCAAATTCCTCAGGGCTATCATGTTCCTCACTGTGTAGGCAATTCGCACTGGCGAATTCCTAACTCCTCAGTCAGAGCAAAGTCCTCAGTGACCAGAAGAACTGCGTCTCTGTCACTGAAGAATTTGACTGAACTGTATGAGATTTCCAATGGCTTCACTCGAAGGGATTGGTAGGTGTAGGATTTTGAGTTGAGCATCACATGGAAATTTTTCCTTAGTATTTCCTCGACCCCCTTTAACAGTACGGTGTTTCCTATGACTCAAGAAAGAGAAAATGAAACTACGAAAACAAAAGTCTTCATGCTTCATGTTCCTCAAATGAATACCAAGTCTTCAAGGTCACACCAATTTCTTCACTTTCAAAGTCTTCAGAAAGTCTTCAGAATATCAAAGTCTTTGGTCGAAGAACTTCATTTTTAGGGGTCGACTTTCTCTGTAAATATCAAACTCCTCATAGACTTATAGACCTGTGTACACTCACAAACGCATCAGTTACTTAACCTATAAGTCTTCAATACACCAAAATCACTGAGGGGCACTAGATGCACTTACAATCTCCCCCTTTTTGGTGATTTATGACAAGATAGGTTAAGTTTTCAACGGGGATAAACATATGAAGTATACATACTGATATTGAGGAATTTGATTTCAAGATATAGAAGAACTCCCCCTGAACATGTGCATAGTGAGGAATTTGCTTTTGAGGAAATGCACATTTGAAGAATTGAATCATGGAGATCACCCCCTATATCTTGTAATTCATACACGCATTTGATATATAATATTAAGAATTTGAAATGCATGATGAAATATGGTGCCTGATGAGATTCAGCATGCGTGCAATAATATTAACGAGGAATAAGCATGCGGAATAGCACATCAAAAGTTTCAGAGCTCAGTGCATCAAAAGCATCAGAGCACGACCAAAAGTATCAAGGCACCATCGGATTTAAGATTACAACTCGATCCAATAAAAAGTTTCTGAAGAACGAGAGTTGTAACTTAACAAAACGCCCGTAGTATAAACCCGCTTGAAGACTAACTCAGATTTCTCCCCCTTTGTCATCAAATGACCAAAAGTATTGAAACTGAGGACTAACGCCCCTGAAGAATTTCAAGTTGATGGAGGAGCGCCAGCATTGTCGGGGTTGGTCGTTGAAGTAGGGCCTGCCGCAGTGTCGTTCAAATCTTCATGTTCATCAGTTTCACGCGATGAAGAATAAGAACTGGCCACCAGATCAGGAACTTTGACTCTCTTGAATTTCTTCGGAGGTGGTGCAGACCAGTCAAATGCTTCCTGGAGACCCATAGTCTTCAGTTCTTCTGCGGAATATACATGAGTGAGAACAGCCCAGGTGCGGTTGAGGGTTTCATGAAGGTGATACTGATTTTTCTTCAATGCATTATGGGTTGAGGTCATGTTGTGAAGAATTGCAGCAAATTGACGCTTCACCCATTTGTGATTGCGATCAACCTTCTAATGAAGACTAAGGAGTAACTCACGGTCAGTCATCACCCTGGGTGCTGTTGCTTGAGGCTTTTGCTTGGCTGATGTATTTGCGGCAGTGTCATGTGTTGCAGAATCGTCATTGGTGGAGTAAGATGTAGCTAGACGGAATTGACCGTCCAATGGACGAGTGCCTTCATCAATCACAGCAGCTGCCTTGCCCTTATCATCAGATGATGAAACTGGTTGCTTGAGGACTTCAATGGGCGGCAAGTAGCTACCATGGTTCAGAGTGTCAGCCTTGTAATTCAGTGAAGATCTTGCCCTTATGAATCTCATAATCCAAGGCGCATAGGGCTTCAGCTCAAAAGGTGACATTGCAACATTAGCCAGAGTCCTCATGAAGAAATCATGGAAGTTGACGGGAACGCCATGAATGATGTTGAAAAGCATGTTCTTCATGATGCCAACGACATCTTCATCATTTGAGTCGTGGCCTTTGATAGGACTCATTGTCTTCGTCAGGATTCGATAAACAGTCCGAAGCACATACAGCAATTCCTTGACGAGGAATTTGGTTCGAGGGGCCTGCCCTGGCTTCAAAGGCTTCATGAGCACTTGCATATAATGATCAGTCAGTTCGCGGTCATTGTAGATGCAACATGCACTGTCATGGGGAGGATCAAGAGGAAGGACACGAAGCAATTCAGTTGCTGGTGCCTTGTAGTGAGTGTTTTCTGTCATCCAATCCAGCACCCATGAATTGACATCTACAGCATTTCCAGTGATATGCAAAGTGGCATAGAACTGAAGAATGAGTTCTTCATTCCAATCACAGATATTAGTGCAGAAGTTCAGAAGTCCTGCATCGTGAATAACTCTGAGGACTGGCTCGAAGCACGGCAGAGATTCCATATCCACATGAGGAATATGCTCATGATCGAAGATTTTGTCCTTGTCGAAGAGCACTGAGGAATAGAAGTTGGCTTGAGTAGCAGTCCAGAAACGTCTTTTCCTTATGTGAGCAGAGTCATATGGATTGTAATCAGTGAAGAACACATGATCAGAAAAGAAGTCTTCAGCCTTGAATTTTTGCTTGCTCAAGAATGGATTCTTCGGTTTGGGCAGAGGGGTGTCAGTGATTTGCAGCACAACCTCAGGAATCGCGATCTCAGGTGCTTCAGGCTGAGGAATTTCTGGTTCCTCTTCTTGTGCAGTTTGGGGATCAGCAGCAGGTTCTTCAGCACTAGCGGCTGGAATTTCTTCATGAACAGATGATGTGGGATGAGTTTCTTCAGAGCCCATTTGAACAGTTGTAGCCGGGGACTGAGGAATTTGTTGAATGGGGGTGAAGAGAGGAGTATTGGGATGCTGACTTTCCCAAAATTCATCGTTCATCACTGGTGTAGTGCATCCAATATCCACGTCTTCTTCTTCCTTTTAAATTTCCTCAACACCAGCCTCTTCAGCTGTGAACTGAGGCATAGGTGAGGAAATGACTAGCGTTGAAGGGAATGCTTCCACTTCAATTTCTTCATCAAACTGTTCTGAGGTAGCAACATAATGATTTTCTTCATCAGATCCGCTTGGGATCTTGTAGTATTCTCCATAAGGAACAATTTCCTTAGACGACATGGAGGAAATGGGAACGACATCAATGGGATTTTCAAGCGAGCTGGTCATTGGCTTCATTTTCTTCGCGGCCGAAGAATTTGACGCAGCTGATGCCTTCCTCTTCTTCACTGCAGCTCGCTCTGCAGCCTTGGTCTTCTTCACTTCATAGGCAGAAGGAAGAATTGGAGTTGGTGTTGGCGCAGGAGGAGCTGAGGACTGTGGTTCAATTTCTTTAGGCGCAACTGGTGCAGTTGCCCTAATCTCTTCAGTTTCTTCAGACGCACCACTAGTGGATGCCCTGGGAATTTCTTCAGCGGATGGAATGGAGTCATCAGCCCTGGAACTTGTATTCTCATCAGCAGGCTGAAAGACATCAGCAGTGCTGGCATGTTCTTCAGCAGGCTGAGCAGAGTCTGTAGCCTGAGGATTTTCTTGTTGCGATGGGGCTGCAACAGTTGTCATTTTCTTCGTCAAATTGACGAATCTTACTTTGGCTCCTTGCCAATCAGCATTGTATGCATCGAAATCCTTGCTGAGGGCTTGGATCTCAGATTGAGCCTTGAGAAGTTCTTCAGGAGTCAGTCTGATGATGTTCTTCTTCAGAAGCTTCTCCTTTCTAGCTTGTGCTCTCTTGATCTCACGAGCCTTTTCAAATTTCCATTTCTCTTCAGCGATGAAATGGGTCAGCATGTGACTTTGACCAGGAGTCAGAGGCAGATCAGGCATTGGAGTGTTTGGATCCTGATGCCATAAGTCAATGAAATCAAGGATCTTCTTCGGATCCAAAAGCAGAGGCACAGGTGTTCCTTTGGCTCTAGCGGCCTTTGCTTGTCTGTCTCTGATGATTTCTGCAAGTTCGTCATCAGAAGCCTCGTCATCAGAGGGCACGTGGAAAGCAACCTGTTTCTTTCTTGGACTTGGCCGAGGACCGCGTCCAGCTGTTGCTTTTGTCTTCAGCAGAGTGGGGCCTGATGAGGACATTGGTGCAGCTGAGGAACTTGCTGAGACACCAGAAGCAATCGAGAAACCTTGAGTCCTTTGACATGTAGCCAGATGCACAGGAGTTGAGGACTTGGAGGGAGCTGCTGAGGATTTTGGTGGTGCAGCAGTAGACTGAGGAATTTGCCGTGAGGGCGCGGCTGAGGAACTGGGCCATGAGGGCGCTGATGGTGAAGCACTTGGCTTGCGAGCAGGCTTCTTCGGCATTGATTTCCTTGGCTTGACCGAGGTCTCAGCGATAGCAGCAGCAGCAGAATCCTCATTGAAGTCCTCACCGTATTCTCCTTGAACTAAGACCACGCAGGCCTCGTCCAATCACTCGTGGTAAGTCTTCAGGTGACTTCCAAACCTTCACAGACTTGGTCACTCGGCGACCCACAATTCCTCTTGGATGCTCTAGACCTTGACGCCTAACCGTCTGGAAGAAGCACAGTCTTCAAAGGTAACAAGCGTCGGATCCACGCAGGATCAATTTCTTCAGTGATGCTCAATCACTTTGGGTTTGTGGGGGTTTGGTTTTGGATTTTCCTCACTTGATGATTTTCACTCAAAGTCCTCGGAGGATGGGTTGCTCTCAGATGACAAGTGTCAAGTTCTCTCGGAGCAGCCAACCAGCTAGTGGTTGTAGGGGGCGGCTATTTATAGCCTAGAGAGCAGCCCGACATGAGAAGACATAAATGCCCTTCAATGATATGACCGTTAGATGGATAAGATATTTTGGACAGCCGGCGCGCAGCACAGCAACGGTCGGAAATTTGACTCTCAAATTCCTCAGGGCTATCATGTTCCTCACTGTGTAGGCAATTCGCACTGGCGAATTCCTAACTCCTCAGTCAGAGCAACGTCCTCAGTGACCAGAAGAACTGCGTCTCTGTCACTGAAGAATACTGAGCTGTATGAGATTTCCAGTGGTTTCACTCGAAGGGATTGGTAGGTGTAGGATTTTGAGTTGAGCATCACATGGAAATTTTTCCTTAGTATTTCCTCGACCCCCTTTAATAGTACGGTGTTTCCTATGACTCAAGAAAGAGAAAATGAAACTACGAAAACAAAAGTCTTCACGCTTCATGTTCCTCAAATGAATACCAAGTCTTCAAGGTCACACCAATTTCTTCACTTTCAAAGTCTTCAGAAAGTCTTCAGAATATCAAAGTCTTTGGTCGAAGAACTTCATTTTTAGGGGTCGACTTTCTCTGTAAATATCAAACTCCTCATAGACTTATAGACCTGTGTACACTCACAAACGCATCAGTTACTTAACCTATAAGTCTTCAATACACCAAAATCACTAAGGGGCACTAGATGCACTTACAACAGCCTTATGGTGTGGTTCCCTCGGTGTAGCTTGAAATCGGGCACACATGCAAACACTAAGCATTATATCTGGCCTAGATGCACATAAGTACAATAAAGAACCAATCATAGAGCGGTATACCTTGTGATCAATGTTAATACCATTTTCATCAGTGCATAGATGGCCATTAATTAGTGGGCATAGGAAATTTGACTCCTTTGCAATCTTGCATGCCGAATTTCCTCAGTACATCCTTGAGGTATTTCTCCTGAGATATGAATATGCCATTGTGCTGTTGACAAATTTGAAGACCTAAGAAGAATTTCAACTCTCCCATCATAGACATTTGATATTATTCACTCATAATATAGGCAAATTCATCACTATAACGTTGGTCAGTATAGCCAAAGATAATATCATCAACGTATATTTGGCACACAAACAGTTCACCATCATAAGATTTAGTAAAGAGAGTAGGGTCGAGTGAACCGGGTGTGAAGCCATTCTTCACGAAGAATTCCTTCAAAGTATCATACCACGCCCCAGGGGCCTGCTTGAGGCCATAGAGGGCCTTGTTGAGTCTGAAGACTTTGTCAGGATTCTTTGGATTTTTCAAAACCTAGGGGTTGAGCAACATATACTTCTTCCTCAAGCTTACCATTGAGGAATGCACTTTTCACATCCATTTGATAAAAGTGATATTATGATGGTTAGCATATGCAAGTAATATGCGAATAGCCTCAAGTCTAGCAACAGGTGCAAAAGTTTCATCGAAATCAATTCCTTCAACCTGTGTGTAGCCTTGAGCTACAAGTCGTGCCTTATTCCTCACCACAAGGCCATTTTCATCTTGCTTGTTGCGGTAGATCCACTTTGTGCCAATGATATTATGCTTGCGAGGATCTGGACGTTTGACTAGTTCCCAGACATTGTTGAGCTCGAACTGATGCAATTCTTCTTGCATGGCCTGAATCCACTCAGGCTCCAGAAATGCTTCATCTACCTTAGTGGGCTCTGTGATAGAGACAAAAGCATAGTTCCCACAAAAGTTAGATAAATGTGAAGCTTTTGAGCGTGTGAGAGGACCTGGTGCTTCAATGTCATCGATGATCTTTTCAACTTGCACTTCTTTTGCTACATGAGCATGAGCTGGTTGTCGTCGAGGAATTTGATCAGCATGTTCTTCAGCACCACTTTCTTCAGCATTTTCCTCAGGTACATCAGCTCAACGATCTTCACGTTCTGGAATGAATTCTTCAGTGGATTCTTCGGTAGGAATGACATCCTCAGTAGCCTTGAACTTGATAGAATCTTCAGGTGCTGGTTCATCTATCACAGAAGGTAGGTGCTCTCTTTGCGAGCCATTAGTTTCATCGAACCGCACATCTACAGTTTCAACAATCTTGTGAAGAGCGATGATGAAGACTCTGTAGGTGTGCGAGTCCTTTCCGTAACCAAGCATAAAACCTTCATGTGCTTTCGGTGCAAATTTAGCATTGTGATGAGGAACTCTAATCCAACATTTAGCACTGAAGACTTTGAAATAACTCACATTGGGTTTCTTGTCAGTGAGGAGTTCATAGGCAGTCTTCTTGAAGAATTTGTGAAGATATACTCTGTTGATCATGTGGCACGCGGTATCAATTGCATCAATCCAAAACCGATAATGTGTTTTGTATTCATCAAGCATAGTGCGAGCCATCTCAACAAGAGTTCTGTTCTTGCGCTCCACGATGCCATTTTGCTGAGGAGTATAAGGAGCAGATAATTCATGAGTAATACCAAGTTCATCAAGATAGTCATTAAGACCGGAATTCTTGAACTCAGTTCCATTGTCACTCCTGATGTGCTTGATCTTTACAACAAAGTTGGTTGAAGCCCTTGAGGAAAATCATTTGAATACTTCCTGCACTTCATGTTTGTAAGTAACAATGTGTACCCATGTGTAACGAGAGTAATCATCAACAATAAATAAGCCATATAGAGATGCATCATTAGTCACAGCAGAATAATGATTAGGACCGAAGAGATCCATGTGAAGTAAATCAAAAGGTCGAGTGGTAGTCATGATAGTCTTCGCTGGATGCTTGGCCTTAGTCATCTTCCCAGCTTCACAGGCACCGCACAAGTGATCCTTGAGGAATTTGACATTCTCACTGCCAATGACATGCTTCTTCTTCGCAAGCGTGTGCGTGACCAAGTCGTCGATGCCATAGCCAGCCTTCTGAAGCTTTTGCAAGTAAGCACACGGCAGGTTGTGGTCCTGTAGAGAAATCAACAATGTACAAGTCTCCTCTCCTAAAGCCTTCGAAGACTTTGGAATTGTCAGCTTCCATGATCACAACACAACGATACTTGTCAAAGACAACAACCATATCAAGATCACAAAGCATTGAGACAGACATGAGGTTGTATCCTAAGGACTCGACAAGCATGACTTTGTCCATGTGTTGATCCTTAGAGATTGCAACCTTACCTAGACCCAATACCTGACTTTTGCCTTTGTTAGCGAAGATGATATGCTTCAGATGTGACGGTGTTAATGGAGCATCCATCAATAGATTCTTGTCACGAGTCATGTGATTTGTACATCCACTATCCAGGACCCACACATTTGCTTTGGGTTGATCATCCTGCAGATGAATTAGTGCAGCTTACAAACTCATATACTTCATCAGTGAAGAATATGACATCAGTATCATTAGTTCAATTTCATCAAGCAATAGCACAGATAAGCAGTATGAGGACGTGTGAAATGAAAGTTCATTTCATCATGATTAGCCTGCGTCCTTTCAGGCATTTTGTCAGGCCCCCAGCAAATTCTTCAGACGTAAAAGCACGTCTGGAGACCTGACCCTACATAAGAGATTAGTTCTTTTTCTTCAACGCCCACATCTGGAGGGGTGGCAAAGAATTCATCACTCTGCGAGCACCATATGAGAAACGTGGCAAAGATGCCAAACCATTTCGTTTCACATAAGAGGGGTTAGGGTAAGCATATGAATAAGCAGAGAAATTCTTCGAGGACTTATGAACATAATGATTTGAAGAATAATGCACATATTCATAGCCCTTAGCTCTACCCTGCGAAACAGAGTTGTTAGCACGATGATGTTCATATGAGGACTTTGATCCTTTTGAGGAATTTGATCCTTCTGAGGAATTTGATCCATGTGAGGAATTTGGTCCGTATGAGGACTTGGATCCATATGAAGAATTTGGTCCATATGAAGAGTTTGATATGGGGTTCCTCTTCTTCACTGGTGGTCTCATGAGGACATTCACCTGAAGACTTTCAACATAACTTTTGGGAACCCAAATTTTCTTCATAGGGGAACCATTCCTGCAGTTAGTGGCAACATATCTAGAAAATACTTCACCATTCTGATTTTTGAATAGTTTATAGTTGGAGTCAAGTAACTCATCAGAAGAATGAGGAGATTCACATGTAAAGCCAGATAAGTTAGATGGATCAACTGGAGGTCCCTTTGTAGCAACCCATGAGGTTTTGGGGTACTGCTCAGGCTTCCAATATGTTCCATCAGCATTGAGTTTCCTCTCAAAGGCAATACCCTCTTTCCTAGGGTTTCTGTTGAGGATCTGCTTTTTAAGCACATCACAAAGAGTCTGATGCCCTTTGAGGCTTTTGCACATGCCTGTCATATACAATTCCTTCAGCCATGCATTGTCAGTGATACTAGCAATGTCCTCAGATGAGGGATTAGTGATAGCAGAGACAGGTGAAGAATTTGTAACATTTGAAGCATTTGAACATTGAGGTGAAGAATTAGTAGATTCACGTTCAATGCACTTTAAGCATGGAGGATCAAATTCTTCCTGAGTGGCCCTGATTTGTTGAGCAAGTAATGAATCACGCTCCTTCTGAAGATCTTCATAACACACTCTTAGCTTTTCAAGATCTTGCTTTCTTTGAAGAAATTCATAAGAAAGCTTCTCATGATCAGTTAAGAGGGTTTTATGATGACTTTGAAGGTTGTCAAACTTAGACTGAAGTCTCTGAAGATTTTCAGTTAAGTCTTTAGAGCGGTCCATTTCATCACCCAACATATCATCACTTTTGTCTAGCATGTTTTGAAGTTTTTCAATAGCTTTTTGTTGTTCCACAGCAATCTTAGCAAGTTTAGAGTAGCTAGGCTTAAGATTTTCATCAGATTCATCCTCACTTGATTCAGAGGAGGGGTATTTAGTTACCTTAGCAGCCTTTGCCATGAAGCAATAGGTGGGAGCATAGTCATCATTGCCTTCATCAGCGTTGTTGGTGTTTCCATTTTCTTCAGAGTTGAAGATAGACTTGCTGACAAATGCGGTAGCAAGAGCTAGACTCACCACACCTGACTCAGACTCCTCGGATTCCTCTTCTTCCTCATTATCCTCAGATTCAGCCTCAGAATCCATTTCCTTGCCAATGAATGCCCGAGCCTTCTTGGAGCTGCTCTTCTTGTGGGATGAAGACTTCGAGGATTTTGATGATGAAGACTTTGAAGATTTCTTCTTCTTCTTGGCATCATCAGAACTGTAATCCTTGTATTTCTTCTTCTTTAGTTCCTTGTCCCACTGAGGACAATCTTGTATGTAGTGACCAGGCTTCTTGCATTTGTGGCATAGCCTTCTCTTATAGTCACTTGATGAGGAATCACTGCTCCTTGAAGATTTTCCAAAGCGACCACGTCTTGAGAATTTCTGGAACTTTTTCACGAGCAGTGCTAGCTTCTGGCTCAATTCTTCAGGGTCACCAAGGCTACTACCAGAATCTTCACACTCAGATTCAGACACTGCCTTGGCCTTCAGGGCACGTGGTTTGCCATAGATTGAACCAGAGAGATCTCTCTTTTCAGCAAGCTGGAACTCATGAGTATTTAGCCTCTCGAGGATATCAGCGGGATCTAGTGACTTGTAATCAGCACGCTCTTGAATCATCAGTGCCAGAGTGTCAAATGACGAATCGAGTGATCTCAGCAATTTCTTCACCACCTCATGATCGGTGATGTTAGTGGCACCGAGCGCTTGAAGCTCATTTGAGATATCAGTGAGGCGATCGAAGGTTTGCTGAACATTTTCATTGTCGAGTCTTTTGAAGCGGTTGAAGAGATTGCGAAGAACGTCAACACGAGAGTCACGTTGTGTTGAGGCTCCTTCATTTACTTTGGAGAGCCTATCCCAGATAATCTTAGCAGTTTCCAAAGCACTCACTCTACCATACTGCCCTTTACTGAGATGACCACATATGATATTCTTCGCTTGAGAATCAAGTTGCTTGAATCTCTTCACATCAGCAGCATTCAGGGAAGGTGTGACTAAGGGAACACCATTTTCCATAACGTACCAGAGATCATTGTCAATTGCTTCAAGATGCATTCGCATCTTATTCTTCCAGTAGGGGTAGTCCGTGCCATCGAAGGTAGGACACCCAGCAGAGACCTTGATCATGCCTGCGGTCGACATAACCAAAACTCCAGGCGGTTAAACCAAAATCACACAGAACAAGGGAGTACCTAGCTCTAATACCAATTGAAAGTGTGTTATATCGACTAGAGGGGTGGTGAATAGGCGATTTTTATGAATTCTTCACTGAGGAATTTGCCGGTGAGGAAATTCCTTAGCGAAGAACTACTTGCAGCAGAATAAGTACTCAGAAATAAGCATAGCAGAATACACACATAGTCATCATGATGAAATGAAGACAATCACAGAGTATAGTAAGCATAAACACAGGATAACACAAGATGAAGACAAACAGACTGAAGAAATTGAACTGAGGAAATTGAGAAAGTCTTCAGTCAAAGTCTTCAAACACATATATGAGCAAACACTCAACACAGTAATGAGGAAATGAAAGAGTTGAGGAAATAGAACCAGTAAGGTTGGTGAAGACAATGATTTGGTAGACCAGTTCCAACTGTTGTCTCAGTTGTACGTCTGGTTGGAGCGGCTGAGTATTTAAACTCGAGGACACACAGTCCCGGACACCCAGTCGCTGAGCACGCAGCTCAGGACACCAAGTCCTCACCGTATTCTCCTTGAACTAAGGTCACACAGACCTCGTCCAATCACTCGTGGTAAGTCTTCAGGCGACTTCCAAACCTTCACAGAGTTCGGTCACTCGGCGATCCACAATTCCTCTTGGATGCTCTAGACCATGACGCCTAACCGTCTGGAAGAAGCACAGTCTTCAAAGGTAACAAGCATCGGATCCACGCAGGATCAATCTCTTCAGTGATGCTCAATCCCTTTGGGTTTGTGGGTGTTTGGGTTTGGATTTTCCTCACTCGATGATTTTCGCTCAAAGTCCTCGGAGGATGGGTTGCTCTCAAATGACAAGTGTCAGTTTCTCTCGGAGCAGCCAACCGGCTAGTGGTTGTATGGGGCGGCTATTTATAGCCTAGGGAGCAGCCCGACATGATTAGACATAAATGCCCTTCAATGATATGACCGTTAGGTGGATAAGATATTTTGGGACAGCTGGTGCGTAGCACAACAACGGTTGGAAATTTGACTCTCAAATTCCTCAAGGCTATCATGTTCCTCACTGTGTAGGCAATCCGCACTGGCAAATTCCTAACTCCTCAGTCAGAACAAATTCCTCAGCGACCAAAAGAACTTCATCTCTGTCACTTAAGAAATTGACTGAACTGTATGAGATTTCCAATGGCTTCACTCGAAGGGATTGGTAGGTGTAGGATTTTGAGTTGAGCATCACATGGAAATTTTTCCTTAGTATTTCCTCAACCCCCTTTAATAGTACGGTGTTTCCTATGACTCAAGAAAGAGTAAAACAAAACTATGAAAACAAAAGTCTTCAAGCTTCATATTCCTTGCATGAATATCAAGTCTTCACGGACACACCAATTTCTTCACTTTCAAAGTCTTCATGAAAGTCTTCAGGAATACCAAAATCTTCAGTCGAAGATATTCATTTTTAGGGGTCGACTTTCTCTGTAAATATCAAACTCCTCATTGATTTATAGACCTGTGTACACTCATAAACACATTAGTCCCTTAACCTATAAGTCTTCAATACACCAAAATCACTAAGGGGCACTAGATGCACTTACATAGTTGTTATGTTCACGTGCGCACACAATGATAAAATAGCATGTTTGTTTTATATCTGTTTTCCCATGATATGAATGATGTCATACTATGTTCATCCTACTTTAAACCATGTCTCTTTATCCTTAGATGTCAACGAATGTGAGGAAATAGACAATACAGTAGGCATGCTACATGGACATATGTTCCAAAAGTTATTCTATTATGTAGTTGGCACGACAATACATGTTAATGTATTACAGTAGTTCACCAAAATAAGTTATGTATAAATGTTTAACCTACTTTGTTTGTTTTTGTCTCATTAGTAACTTATCTGGTACACTAATCTACAAGTTCAAACTTTCAGGAAGCTATGGAACAAATGATTGAATAGCCACAACCACCTAAAGGTGATGAGGCTACTACAGGCACAATGTCACCTCTTGCTGCAGTGCGTCAGTATCTCTCCACTAGCAGTGCAAAAAGCACCTTCCTGTGTAATTCTGGGTTGGTTGTCAAGGTAACCTCGTCCAAATTGCCTACTGAACAAAATCTTCCTGCTAGACAGAGTGATATATCTGTGCTCCAGACACAAGTCCAATCCCTAATGGACGTTCTTTCGAAAACAAGAATAGTGGTTGAGAAATGTCGTCAAGATATGAATGGTTTTGAAACTAGACTATCAGACATTCGTTTCATTGTTCAAGAGCAATGGCGAAAAAAGGTGGAGATCGTGCTGCTCCATCAGATTCTACAGCCTGAAACATTAGCACTCAGGTCAAATGATTTTTGCTTCTATACAACTGATGGTGCTTTTATCTAGAAGGACTGTAAACTTTATGCCAACAGGCCTTTTGTTGTATGGTTGGAATTTATTTTGTTCTGATACAACATTTATGATGCTGCCACAGGCTGCAGTAATTACGACGCTATTTTTGTATAGTGTAGGTTTATCTTAGTAATGTATTCGGCCGAAAGCTTCGTAGGAGCCCAACATGCCAACATTCATCATTCCAATTGGGCTAAAAATGATTACGGGCCGAAATTGGCATGTAGCCCACTAAAAATATCTGGGCCTAAATCAGCATAAGCTTTCAATTTTTTCTGGTAGGCCTGTTCCCATAGTGGGCCTTTAAAAGGCCTAAACATAATTTGGGCCCTCAGTAAAAGTAGGCCGTTTACAGGTGTAAATATCTCGAGCCCGTAAAAAACATGGGCCTTTAATAGACCGAAAGTGAGATTGGGCCCTGATTGTGCCAAATAACCCACTAGACTTAGCAGGCCGAAATGGTGGCCCATTTACGATGCGGATCTTGGACAGGCCGAAATTCGGACGGGCCGTAAATGCGCCGACCTATTACACAGGCCTCTAACAGGCGGGAACTTCGGTCGGGCTAGATTATCGTCATTTTTATATGGGCCATTAATGGGCCTGATATGACGTTGGGCCACATATGGCCCATGGTTTACGTACGGCGTTAGCAGGCCGAAAATGACAATAGGCCGAAAGTGGCCCAAATCTATAGTGGGCCTCCAACACGCCGAATGTCAGACATGGCCGAATATGACCCAAATCCTTCATGGTCGTTTATGGGCCGAAAGTTTTGATGGCCTGTAAATGGGCCCAAATGAAGTCGGACCTTTAACAGACCGGAAATACACCAGGCCGTAATTTGGCTCAATTACTTAGCGGACTATTAACGGGCCAGAAGTGACCATGAGCCGCGTTGATGACAGGTTTTGGACAGGCCCTTGGCGGGCCGATTTAATAGAGAATGTTGGGCCTTTAACTGGGCCGGCCCATTATGGTCTGCAGAATCTTGTGGGCCTTTAGCTGGGCTGGCCCATTGTGGTCCGCAAAATCTTGTGGGCCTTTAGCTGGTCCGGCCCATTATGGTCTGCAAAATTGTGTTGCCCTTTAGCTGGGCCGACCCATTATGGTCCGCTAAATTTTGTGGGCCTTTAGCTAGGCCGGCCCATTATGGTCTGCTAAATCTTATGGACCTTCGGTTGGGCCGGCCCATTTAAACTTTGTGGGTCACTTTTGGGCCGGTCCACGTGTCAACATATCCTAGGCCCATCTCGACCGTTGGATGAGTGACACCTGTGCTAACGCGGAGCTGACGCGTGGATCCGTCAACCAATGAGAATTTTACACGTGGAAAATCGGCATTGGTCGTGGCTGTTAACGGGTTATCGGATCCAAAATCCGACCCGATAGCTTAACGGCGTTCCGTTACGGTGGATGCCACGTGTCGGTCACCCTTGACGAAAGCACTTCTGTGACGCGCAATTTATCGTCATGGAAGTGGACACTTCCGTGATGATAATTTTGGTAATGTCATGGAACACTTCTTCGACAGCACAGGTATGACTATCTTGATTCTGTCATAAAATCTTCATGGATGTACATGCATGACAGAAAACGCGACCTACTGTGACAAACACGTATCATCACGGAAGAGTATTTTTTTGTAGTGCATTTTTGTTCACTCTAGCCACCTACTCATACGTGTGGATAGCAAATCCAGTCCTGGTCATACCACTGTGTACAACATTACCCCTATATTTCCCTTTTCGACCAAGAGACTGGTTGGATGACTAGTCTGTACTACTTTCACCCCTTTTCCTTCTTGTTTGTACCAAGTCCGATGTACATACTAAATTCCCCCACCCCCACTTTATTTCTTGTTTGAACCAAGTACAAGATTCGCCTCCATGAAGTGGCTTTACCTCTAACAATAGAAGAAGAAAAATAGGTGATGTTGCACCATCCGATCAAGAGCGGCTGAGAGGTAGAAAATGATGCACATGCAGCGACGTAGCAAGTTGGGGAAGTAGAGCTAAGGCGGTTTCGAAGGAAGATATACTTGAAGGTCATCGGGATGTGAATAGGTGGGCGGCGGGAGGCCGGATCCGCCCACACTAGGGCAACGACGAAGGGATCGGAGGACCTCCCACACCGGCGCTCAGCCAGAGGTAACGGTGTGGCTGGCAGTGGTTCTCCTCCCTCGCTGTCGACGACGGCCTAAACGCTGCCCCTCCTCCCCTTCACCGGCGGAGGGGGATATGTCCGGATCTGTAACTAGCGGTGAGGATAGAAAGACAGTGTTTTTTGAAGGGAGAAAGACAGTGTTACCATCGCTATCTTGTTTAGATCTGGAGAGGATGAGAGTGTGTGAATAGAGCAACCCAAGCAAGCAAGCGTGGAGGCTCCGGCCTATATATACGTAGTGGGGTAGTTTTCCTTTTTCATCCATTAAAACAATCATTTAAAATTGTGTACTACGTGCGAGGTCGCTGTTTTTTTAGTTGTTGATTGTTTTTTGAGATAGCTGCACGCTTATTCCAACTGGTGTTACGGTGTGCCAGGTCGCACTTTGTATCATTCAAGTCTGGTACAAGTCCCTTCATTAAATGAACAACCACGCCCTCGTAAAAATTGTGAACAAGCCCACGGCTAAAATTATCGGAAACATGGGTTGCCCCAACATGCATTATTATTTATATTTCTACTCCCTCTGTTCCTAAATATAAGTCTGTTTTATTAGCCACACCTAGGACAAGAATTTTTTTTATTAGCAGTGAACCCCACATGTCATAGGCACAAAAAGTGTGGCAATATTCCCATAGGCAAGCCAAAGTGTGTCTAACAATTTGAGCAACTCAAGTTAGGCAAGTGTGGCAAGCAGGGGAAAAATAATGTGGCAACATAATACAATCATAGTCACAATCCAAACAGCCCTGTAATTTTTTGTGACATGCATGAACATTTGGTTAGTTAAATTTATAGTCAAAATTTAGCAAGGTGCATCAAATCAACACATGAAAGTATCAAGAGGAAAGTCACGACATGCATGCATGCGTTGTACTCCCTCCGTTTCCAAATATAAGTCTTTTTAGAGATTGCAACAAGTGACTACATACGAAGCAAAATGTGTGAATCTACACCATAAAATATGTCTACATACATCCGTATGTTGTAGTCCATTTGAAATGTCTAAAAAGACCTATATCGAGTGCAGTGATTTGATGTGTTGTGTAATTAATGCATCGGTAAACGCAAATTATTGAAACATATCGAGTGTAGTTCTTTGATTTGTCGCGTCAACCTGTAGAAGACCGAGAAGTTTGATTACTACAACGCCCTCTCCCTCGCGGACTGAGATCCGGTGCCTTAACTGCACCTGCCTTTGGCTGTATGACAGGTGGGCCACCCACCTGTTGGGCCCGCATGTCATAGACGCAAAGGCAGGAGCATTAAGTTAATGAAGATGCGTCCCTCCCTCGCGCATGAGCATGGTGGCTGGCAGGACTAGTAGAAGCTTTCGCTACATGCTATCCCTCCCGCACGAGGTGGACGGACATGCAGCAATGGATTCGATACTGTAGAAGTAGTAGTAACATCATTGTTCGTCTTCACGAAGAGGCAAAGAGCCAAGCGCAACCCGAACGTGGCAGTTGCGAACGCTCGCGTGGAAGTCTTTGTGTAGGGGTGGGGCGTGGTGCGGTGCCTTGGAGCACGCATATATCCAGGCTCTTGCATGAGACAAAATTGCTATTTGAGCCCGCTATTGTAGTACTAGTAATTGCTACTATAGCCTTGTAAATCGGAAAGGAGTATTTGCCTTTCTAGAGATTTCAACAAGTGACTAAACTACACCGTGTTCAGTACTCCCTCCCTTCCGGTTTACAGGGCTCAAATATCAAATCTCATCAACCAAGGCATTTTGTGATTGGAGTAATGTATCTCGTAATTTACAAAACTACCCTAATTAAACTCATGCATAAATTACGTAGTTCTCTCGGTTTCCTCTCCGCCTTGGTCGCGGTGCACAATATTGAGCACTCCTATATGACTAGCCGCTCTATCTACACGCGGGACATCAAAGCATCCGGGCCCGCGTGCCATCCACCAAATCACAGCGAGGTGCTACAGTCGAGACTCACCGGTCACCCCGGTGTGGCCGTCATGACCTGTCATATCACAAAACCCACACCTTTACCAGCAGTGGTAAAGTGGCCTCGAAGTTGGACTGGACGAAGCAACCATCATTTCACTGGAACGGTCGTTGAAGCCCTTTCCAGGCTACTCAATTCTGCCATTTTTCTTCTGTACCGACGAAGGAAAGGTGGGCGAATCAGTGATGCTGCTATATTTTCATTCCAAGAATCTTGTTTTTGCGAAGCACCGACCGATTCTCACAGCTTATTCTTTTCCCGTTTTCATTGTGATTGTGGTTTCCTTTCGATTGCTTTTTGTTTGTCAGTTCATTGATGGATCCTGGAGCACTAGGCAAAGAGTTGCCGGCGGACAACCCACTGGAGACAGCGATCTCCAAGAAGCGAGCACCGACCAACGAATTGACCATGTTGGTGGGCCAACCCATGGAGACAAAGAACTCGAAGAAACAAACACTGGCCAAAGAGTTGACGACTAATAATCCCCAAGTGCACGGAATTATCGTAGCAATTTCCAAAGGTGGAAGTGATAAGCATGGAGTGTCGAACCCACAAGGAGCTAAAGGCAAGATCAATATTCTCTCAAGTCCTATCTGCAACTGATACGACTCTACGTACATCGACCGTTTGCTTCCAACTAGAAACAAGAAATAAAACTACGTTGTGGGTATGAAGAGGATAACATTGTATGATATCGAAGAGCTAAAATATAAAAGTAGGTGTTGTCATCATAAATTTAGAATATATTACTAAATATTATAAATAGCGAGTGTGGAATAATGATGGGTCGGTGTGCGGAATTATCCTAGGCATTTGTTAACAAGACCGGTGGTCGTCATTGCAATTTCAAAGGAGGGAGAGGCATAAGCTAACATACTTTCTCTTCTTGGATCATATGGACTTATGCTTGGAACTGTATCAAGCATCCGCAGCTACTAAAGATCATTAAGGTAAAACCCAACCATAGCATTAAAGCACCAAGTCCCCTTTATCCCATACGCCACAACCACCTTACTCGGGTTTATGCTTCAGTCACTAAAGCAAACCCACTGTACGCGAATCCTGAATGTATTGCAACACCCTATAGCGGGAATCCCTCATGATTGCGCGACACAGAGGGCACAATAGGACAACACCAAAATAAAACATACAACTCATACCAATCTAGATCATCAATCAACCAAAAGACAAAAGATATCTACTCAAACTCATAATATGTGGCATAAAGCACCATGTTCAAGTAGGGATTATAGTGATGTTGATGAAGACGATCACCGCGGCAATGATTCCCCTCCCGATGGCACTCCAGCGCCACCGAGAGAAAGGAGGAGAGGTTCTCCCCCTTGTGCTTCCTCCTCCATGGCCTCCCCCTTGGATGGGGAGAGGTTCTCCCTTTGGTCCTTGGCCTTCATGGCGATGATGGCCCCTCCGGGATCCTCCTCCATGGCCTCCGGTGATGATGGCCCCCTCCGGCAGGGTGCAAGAGAGGGCCTAGATTGATTTCTCGTGGCTACAGAGGCTTGCAGCGGTGGAACTTCCGATCTAGTTTATTTGTCGAAGGTTTTTGTATTTATAGGAGGGGATGACGTTGATTTCAAGTTAGGGAGGTCCCCGAGGTGTCCACGAGATAGGGGGGCGCGCCCCCACCCTCGTGGGGCCCACGAGACTCCCCTCCGGTAGATTTTTGTTCCAGTATTTTTTATATTTCCCAGAAAAATTCTCCGTTGATTTTCATCGCGTTCCGAGAACTTTTATTTCTGCACAAAAACAACACCAAGGTAGTTCTGCTGAAAACAGCATCAGTCCGGGTTAGTTCTAATCAAATCATACCAAAATCATATAAAAGTATTGTAAACATGGCATGCATACTTCATAAATTATAGATATGTTGGAGACGTATCAACGACATTGGCGGGCGAACTCCTCAACAAAAGTTGGAAGAATAGCAAGGGCCCCACCGTGCCTACCCCAGAAGCTCTAATGGCCACCTATGCGAGGCTCAAGGCCGAGTTTGAGGAGATAGTCGCCGTTGAGAAGCATTATTCCCCTGGCAAGGTGATGGCCCCCATCGAGGATGAGGAGATGGCCCCGGAGGGATGGGATCCCCCGGTGAGCTGCACAACGTAAAAAATAATGGCTTACCATAGTTGTGGTTTTTGATTATTTGCAATGTGCTTGCTAATATGTTAGGGTTGTGCAGGTGGTGGTGGACGTCCTTGATGATTCCAATGTCGTGGCCCATCCTGTGGACAACACCCCAGAGATCATTTTCTATGTCGCGGTCCATTCTATTGACATCACCCCGGAGATCGATTCCAATGCCGCTGTCCATGCTGTGGACATCGCTCCAGAGATCGTTTCCGATGTCGTGGTCAGTCCTGTGGACATCGCCCCAGAGATTGATTCCCATGCCGCTGTCCGTGCTGTGGTCATTGCCCGAGAGATCGATGACAAGAAATAGTTGGTCGCGCTAATCCTTCATGGTAGTTTGCATTGCCCTGTGTTTAATTACCAGAACAATGCATGTTATCAAACCATCTTAGGGCTAGTGCACTGTCTTGTGTGGGCGGTACTTGCTACTTTTGTTTGATAGTGAATCATGTGGACCCTCTCCGAGTTATGGAAACAGATGTATCCTCACCAGCTTTTGATGTAGGAATCCAATAACTCCCGAACGTTCGGGATTTGAGCAGTTCGTCCTAAACGTTTTAACATGGCAACTTTAGTTTGTAGGGATGGCAATTTAGTTGATAGGGGATGGCAACTTTGTCCTTTATCGTTTTTTCATGTTTCCCTAAGCTCACGCAAACTAAAGTTATCATTACCCTTCATGTAATATATGGCATGCTTAGATGTAAGTTTGAACTGTTTATCATGTCAGCGGGGCTTGTTTGATGATTCTTGGTGTCAGTAGGCTAGCTACTGTGCGAGCTATAGTACTTGCAAAACACTCACCGAAGAGAAAATGTTGGGGCTGATGAGCTCGTGGTACGCTTATACCTATCCGTCGTCGATCGGCCAATAGACCAAGCTACTAAAATCGTAGGCTTAGTCGACATGGATACATTCATGCCTCATTTGGTTCATAGGGTAGCAAAATCGTAGCAAAAGTACAAAGACGTACAACACAAAACCATAGCAGTACAGAGACGTACTCCCTATGTTCCAAAATAGATGACCTAGGCGGGCTAGTTTGGCCTAGTGGGTTTCAGTGATATGACATGGTACAGTGCCGTCCAGTCTTCCCGTGTAGTAGCAGTATTGCGGGTACAGTAAGTTTTCTTGAAGAAGCGGAATTCAATGAAGTCATGATGGTTCCTTCGTCCGACCAACTTACAATGGGAAAGGTTGGGCCTGTGATATGACTGGGGTAGACCAGGATAATTTTGTGCATGGCAGGTTGACCAGGATGGTCGACGTCCCACATGTCAGCGAATGAAAGTATTCTTTCCGATATAGAGGACGAGCAACGAGTATTCATTGTTTCTTTTTGATGAAAGCTATTGTCTCCACTGTTATGACGGAGGAGTGTGAAACATGGCAGCCCAGTGAACTTGGCATGTGCACCACTCCCTCCTTCCTCATGTAATACTACCATACTGTTGACTATAAGGTTGGCTACAAGGTTACAACTTTTTCTCACTTCCTCATGTTTTTACCTTTCTTTTTTTTAGACACAATTGTTTTTTATGCCTCTTTTTTTAGAATTAGTTTTTTATACCTAGGAGCATGTGTAGAGACGGGCACTTGCAGAGCCCACTCCTTGACTTTGTCAATGCCTCTCTCCTCCACATAATTGGGCTTATAGCCCAGTATTTTACTGGTACTACTTGTTATGCATGCATGCGGTAGGTAGTTGGCGTCTATGGGCAGAGCGTGCGCGGGGAGGTGGGGGGTTCTGGTGGGCCAGGGTGGTCAGAAGCGGGCTTGGAAGCGGTCCAGACTCCTGCATGGCCTACCTCACATTATCACCATACATTTCTTAGAGTCCGTGCGCGGCAGGCGGGCGATCTCTTCTCCCTCCCGCGTCTCTCTCTTCACAGCTAACTCCTGTCGAGCAATTAGATTTCGGCTATTGACGGTTTATTCAATTGCAGTCCCACATGTTAGTGAAATTGCAAGACAATGTGTGTCCCCTCTGGTGAGCGGCGTGCGAGCCGGACTGTCGGGGTGGGACGCGTACGAGTCGTATGTGTGCCATCTTTTCCTTTAGAACTTGCAAAGCGTAACATTTTCGTGCGATCGATCGATAGAAATCCAGAACAAAATGACAAGGGCAGTGCTTTCCCACGCGTTAGGCGGGCTAGTTTGAGTGATATGACGTGCTAAAGTGCCGTCCACTTGCTCCATTTTTATGTAAGCAAGAGTTTACACCCTTATGTGGGAGGAGTGCGAAACACGGCGGATCTGATTTTGATCGAGGGATAACCGATCCCTGCCAAATAATGGAGCATTGTTAGCGATTATAGCACAATAATTAGGGCATCTCTAGCACTGGCCCACAAATTTACACCGGCATCTGTCCGAGGACACTGATGGATGCCATCCGATGCTGCCCGCATACCTTTCCACAACTATATGAACTAACTGGACGAAATTTGTGCAAACAAAGCAAATTTCAAATTAACTGGATGAAAATCATTACATTTCGAAAACTTTTCCTACAAACTGGACGAAATTCATTACATATTTCACACAAACTGTACTAAAACCTATTGTCAACCTTATCTAAACGATCGCTAGCGCCCGACCACCATGTATGGCCATGAACCCGAGAAAGCCAGCCATTGCCTATGCCTCCTCCTGATCCGCCTCGATAACCTCCTATCGGTGTCAAAACTGGTGGATCTCGGGTAGGGGGTCCCGAACTGTGCATCTAAGGCTAATGGTAACAGGAGGCGGGGGACACAATGTTTCCCTGGTTCAGGCCCTCTCTATGGAGGTAATACCCTACTTCATGCTTGATTGATCTTGATGAATACGACTATTACGAGAATTGATCTACCACGAGATCGTAATGGCTAAACCTTAGAAGTCTAGCCTATGAGCTTATGATTGTTGTGGATAAACCCTAGAAGTCTAAACCCTCTGGTTTATATAGACACCCGGGGGCTAGGGTTATACAAAGTCGGTTACAGAGAAAGGAATCTAAATATCCGAATCGCCAAGCATGCCTTCGACGCTAAGGAGAGTCCCATCCGGACACGGGACGAAGTATTCTATCTTGTATCTTCATAGTCCAATAGTCCGGCCAGAGTATATAGTCCGGCTGTCCGAGGACCCCTTAGTCATGGACTCCCTCAGTAGCCCCTGAACCAGGGTTCAATGACGATGAGTCCGGCGTGCAGATTGTCTTCGGCATTATAAGGCGGGTTCCTTCTCCGAACACTTCGACATAGCCTTCCGAACATAAAAAATGTGTCCGGCTTTGCAAAACAAGTACCACACATAACCGTAGTGAGTATAATATTTCACGACTCCAATCCGCTGACAAATTTTTGTAGCATGACATCACGCCACTGCCCGGCCGTTATTCGAACCATTTTTTATCCCGTCGCTCCGTATTTCGAGGTGCGGTTTCACTGGCACGTCTTGTCGAAGCATAGATCATGTCCCCTTATCACGGGATTCTCATCAATACGGGCATGGGTAACCTAACCGTGTCATCTGCATGGTGCTTGGGGAATAGGTGGATTTTAAGGCGAGCAGGGAGGCGCATAACTTTTACTGCCTTTATAAAGGGATAAGGATTCATCCTCGTTCACCCACGCCTTCTCCTTCCTCTGCCCGTCCATTATCGAGCTCCAGCGCCCAAGCTCTCGCCTTCTCCACCCAAAAAAGCACTCCAGTCATGTCCGGATCCGGAGCTGGAGGCAAGTGAAGGACATCAAGGAGCTCCGGGAAGCCGGGTACCTGGCCAAGGAGATCGTTCACTGACTCCCGGCCAAGGGACAGATCGTCCCTACCCCAGAGCCCCATGAGAGGGTCGTGTTTCTCACACACTTCGTCCACGGGCTGGGATTTCCCCTCCATCCGTTTGTCCGCGGACTGATGTTTTACTACGGGCTGGACTTCCATGATTTGGCCCCCAACTATGTCCTCAACATCTCGACATTTATTGTCGTGTGCGAGGCCTTCCTCCGCATCCCACCTCACTTTGGCCTATGGCTGAAGACTTTCAATGTGAAGCCAAAGGTGATGAGCGGCCAACAAGCTGAGTGTGGAGGTGCCATGGTGGGCAAAATTCCCAATGTCACCTGGCCTGAAGGCTCCTTCATGGAGACCGTAAAAGGGTGGCAGTCGGGATGGTTCTACATCACCGAGCCACGTGACACCAACTAGGTGGCAGCCCCTGCGTTCTGATCTAGAGTCCCGATGCGGCTCACCTCCTGGAAAGAGAAGGGCCTGTCCTGGGGCTCTCCGGACGAGCTGACAACACTCCAGACGCGTGTCCAGAGCATGATTACTAAGAAAGTCAAGCTTGTCATCGTGATCAAGGTCATGCTCGTCCACCGGATTCTTCCTTGCCAACACCGAACTTGCAATCTATGGGAGTTTGATCCAGCCAAGAACTATACCCTACTAGAGCTCTTCGGCACGACGCACGAAGAAATCTGGAAAGTGATCTTCAAGGCCAACGAGGTGCCGCCGGCCACGGACGAGGACAGTGGGCATGACCTAACTCACCCAGCTGATCCGGTAAATCTTTTCATGCTAATCCGGTAAATCCGTTCAAGGTGTACCCGTTACTCGCATATTATAAGAAGGCATCTAAGTCTCCCTATCGATTATTTCAGGATTGGACAGAGATAGCGGAGCAGATCGACTGTCCGTCTCCGCTGCCCGAAGGCCCAGAGACTCCACTCCTGACGAAGACGCTATTTCCGGCGCCTTACGAGGTGACGGAGAAGAAGGCCAAAAAGAAGGCCAAGGGGACCAGAGGTGGTCTCCGTTGCAAGGGTACTTCAGACGCAACGTACGAAGACGCTGAGGCTCACTCCTCCGTTGGCGAAGATGACGAGGAAGAGGAAGAAGAAGAAATCCACTCCCCCTGCAGGGGGAGAAAGAAGAGGGCGGCCTCCACACATGGGGAGACCGAGGCGTCGAAGAAGAGGAAAACTTCCCTCCCGGACAGCTCCACAGCAGCCACAAACAGCAGCTGGGAGTGGAAACCGAGGAAGAAGCCCCTGGCCGAATCATAAGTGTCCAGACATGCATTTGTATCCGGATTCTTTACACTGCTATATTAATGTGCTTACATTATGCACTTGCAGTCCGGCTCAGTCCCGCCCCGAGCGGTCCTTATCAGAGGATTCACTGGATCCAACAGCGATGAACAGCGAGACGCTTCCGTCGGCCACCTCTCCTCGGGACCTGGATGGCACCGAAGTATCATCCCGAAGGATTCCCGCCCCGGGAGAGGATCCGATGGCCGTCCTGGAGGCGCCAGAGGGTGAAGCCTGGACCGCCGGACACACGGGGGAGCAGATCCCCATGGATACTGACGATGGGGGCCGTACTCAATTCGGCCCACATCTGAATACAATTCCAGAGACCTCTACGGTTCCGGAATCAAGCGAACAGCCACCCTCAAAGGGAAGGGGCATGCCTATTTTGCCGGTGACCTCTGTCCAACCAGGGGAACCGGACAGGTTGCTGGAAGCGCTGAGAGGCGCTTCCATCACTGACGAACACCGTACCTTAATGGGTACGCTGATTGGGAAGGTCCAGTCCGCGAAAAGCGGATTGACCGACGCCTGCACTAGCCTTCGAACAAGCTTTGAGGTAAGTAATGTAATTGTAAAAAGAATATCATAGTGTAGGAAGTAGCCCCTGATGCTCTGTTTGGTGTTCGGAAAGAAAAGCCGAACAAAGGATCAAAAATAATTTTCATAGGAGTCTAACACAATATGTCTATGTGAATAAGCAGGTGCCGCAGCTGGCTGTTGCTGCTAATACTGCGGAGGTCTCCGAACTGAAGCAGAACCTAGAGCGGGCCAAGGAAGAGCTCGGCCTCATGAATAAGCAGCTGGAAGAAAGCAAAGGTATGTAGTAACCTGCTTGTATAATTAGGAAGGATGAATGGTTTGTGCTAACTAAAGTGTCATGAACTTTATTAGGGGCCACGACCGCGGTGGCGGCCCTCAAGAAGGTGTTAGCCGAGGCCGAGGACAAAGCGGCCAAGGAACGCACCGTGCGCGAGAAGCGGGAGGCCCGGATCAGCGAGGTCCAGCAAGAGCTCCAGGACACCGTCAAGAAGTACGAGTCCTTGGAGCGTGATTATAAGACTCAAGAGTCCGAACTTTCCAAGGCCCACCAGAGCGCGCAAGATGCCCGAGCCAAAGCCTAGAGCGCCCTCCAAGAAATCCAGGCGGCCAAAAAGATTACAGCGGGTAAGGTTTTCATAATGCAGAGCAAATATGTGAAGGAAATATTTCTGTTACTTAACCGGATTTGGAGCTATCCAGGGGCATTTGCGGATCTGCTGCGCGGCATATTAGATGCTGCAGAATTTTATCAAGCTGAAGAAGGGAGCTCTACAGAGAAGCTATTCTGGTCTCAATACCTTGGACCAGAACTTCCAGTGCCCTTTAGCGGCCAGCTGAAATAGTTGGTCGAGCTGCATAAGGCGGCCGAACTAGCCATGAAGGACTTAATAGTCTGGCTATGGCCTGCCGAGCCCATGCCTAGTAGCTACTTCGGACTAATCATGTGGCTTGAAGCCATCAAGCGGTCGGTCTGTATCGAAGGTGTGTGGATGGCCTTTGCCCGCGCCAAGGTGCACTGGGCGAAGATGGATGCCAAGAAGCTGATGACCGAGGGGTCGCCTGAGGGCAAGGAGCACTGCCGACCCGAGATGTATTTTGACAGGGTCCTGGAGGGATCCCGCCTTGCGGTGGAGCAATGTGCCAAGGATATTATATTCCCGTGAAAACATTCATGTTATGCTGTCCTGTAATATTAAACAGATCCGTTATGTAATATAATGTCTATTAGTTTAAGATTATACCTCTTGTGCGGCCATTTATGAAAATCTGAGAGTTGGCCAATTGTCGGCTTCTGCCCCCACGTAGATAGTACAGGGGTGTTCGGGATAAATCTAAACACTCTTTACTCCACCTTTTGATCCTTAAAGGAGGTGTTTAGTGCAACGAACAAGGCAATCGGACTATACGGCTTTATCACCCTCACTTAGCCATAGGAGTTTGAGAATGAAAATTTTCGTGCAGCCCCTGGTATTCGGAAGGCCGAACTTGGGGCGCTATACATGCCTAATCGGATAAAAACCGATTCCTCGCGTAAAGCGGAAAAAATCTCTAAGGATTTGAAAACCTCTCGAATAGCTGACCAGCTCTCGCTGCATCATGAAAGTCAGTTATCGGCTTTCTCTACTGAGGTGCGCATCCGAAAGAACCGGGACACAATCGCAGTAGTTCTCCCTTTACTACCCTAGCCCATATAGCGGAATGTAAGGTAGTAAGCACAGGAGCCGGGTAACCCAACTATTGACCAAAGACATGATTCAGAGCTGATGCATATAATGCTATAAGTTCGGGGTGCCGAACTGTACTGTAAATGTGTTCGAACTTTATTGTTGTATTGCGGGGTGTGATGAAGCCCATGGAGAATAATCCGTACTAGAGTGTACGGGTGCAATAAGTAATAAATACAAAGACCGGGAAAGAATCAAGTAATAAGCTGACGGTGCAAATTATTTTCCATTGTGATTTGATTAATACATCGAGGCGTACTTGTACAAGTAATGCGATAAGCAAATAAGGCTATTTAATATGCCATGACCAAGGGCGAGCTGCGAGCGGGTATTCAAAATAGGTATAACAATCGTTAGCAGAGACCACCTGGGGGTTCCCTTGTATGTCAAAGCTCCTTGCCTCCTTGGTGTATCCGTCCCGTGATGGGTCTGATGACCAGGTTATCAGAAAAGGCCTCGAGAAGAGAAAGAACCTGAAAGAAAGAGAAAAAGTGAAGGTATGCAGATCCAGGGGCGGTTGAGCTGCATTATGGACCACGGTCTAGCTGTGCCTCCGTCCATGCCCATGGTATTTTAAGTGTGTAGTTATGTACGCGCGGCACGAATTTCACCATTTGATTGGGGCTGGGACAGGGGCCAAATTTCTAGTTGAGCTATGGACGAGCTGGACGGTCCTGCTGCTGAGTAGTTTGGACTCGCTTGACGGTGTCCGGGGGCTTTACTGCCGAATTGAGGTTCTGCCTAAAATGGCTATTTTGTACTTCTGCTGCAAAGGCCACGGTGTGCTCCCCAGTACAGAGGGAGCGCTCCATATTTCCATTGACTGTTATAACACCGCTTGGTCCGAGCATCTTGAGCTTGAGGTAGGCGTAGTGCGGCACCGCATTGAATCGAGCGAATGTGGTTCGTTCGAGCAGTGCATGATAGCCACGGCGGAAGGGGACGATATTGAAGATTAACTCTTCGCTTCGGAAATTATCAGGGGATCCGAAGACCACTTCCAGTGTGATTGAGCCTGTACAACAGGCCTCTACACCTGGTATGACACCTTTAAAGGTGGTTTTTGTAGGCTCGATCTGTCGGATTTTGGGTTTTGGCAGACCCTCAAGGTTCGAACTCTGGGGTGCACGCGGAGATCACACCTCCCGCCTACCCACGTCTCGTCGCCTCGCAAGGATCTAAACTACACAAAGAACAACACAAGGGACACGAGATTTATACTGGTTCAGGCCACCATTGTGGTGTAATACCCTACTCTAGTTTGTGGTGTGGTGGATTGCCTCAGGGGCTGATGATGAACAGTACAGGGAAGAACACCCTCGCGAGGGGCTGTTCTTGAGCTGGTGCGATGAACTGCTAGGGGGAGTTCAGTCGCCTCTCTTTCTCTCTCTTTTGTTGATCTCTCGATGATCTCCCCCCTACCCCGTGGGTGGCTAGTCCTATTTATAGGCAGAGGCCCTGGGCCTCTTCCCAAATATTGAGCAGGAAGGGCGCCAACAATTGGCCATTTTGAAGGGGAATATCCAGTACACTTATCCTGACTAAAGTCGGTCCTTGCCTGCCAAAGACCCTGACGGTGACGCCGGCTTGGGCTCCACGATGACCTCCATCCTGCCGTCCTACTGGTCTTGGTCTTGTTGCACCAAAATGGTTTCCTTTGCTTGATACTCTTGCCTGCGCTTGCCCCATTTGCACCAAAGAGGAAACAAGGACTCTGCGCAGGCCGGCGCCTGCCTGGCGCCCGCCTGGCCTCGGTCGTCATGGTTTGTGTCATGGGCACCTCGTGAGGTACCCCGCCTTGATCTCTTCGCCTCCTCGCGAGCCAGCCTGACGAGGCTGTGCCCGAGGAAGCCTCCTGTCGTCCGCCCCGCGAGGGTCTTGAGTATGCGTTGATGAAGATGGGCCGTACTGGGCCACTCCCTAAGCCATGCCGCAGGCCGCAGGCAGGCGAGTCTGGGTACCCCCGTTCCCAGAAAACCGACAGTAGCCCCCGGTCCCAAGGCGTGCCTGGACTTGGCTTAGCAGAGAAGCGAAGGGGCAGGTGCGAAGCGCCTCGGGCCCCAATAGCCTGCGGCCTTGGGCGCCGCGTGGCGGTTGATTGGACGTGGGCGTCCCTGTTTCCCCACGCCTCCTTATTTTGTGCCCATCTAGGCGGACCCGCAGTTGCACACAGTCATCCCTCTTCTCACCGCTCGCGCGTCTCCTGCTCTTCCTCCTCTCGAGCTCCAGCCTCCGCTTCCAATCCAATCTCGAATCCTCCCCCTTCCTGTCGTCATGGCCCCGACGAAGAAGGGGAAAGGGCAAAAGCCTGTGCCCTCGCCCCGCTCGCCACCGTCGACGGCTCCTGCTGTCGATCAGTCGATCATACTCAACCTGGAAGGCTTGGACAAGGTCAGTTCTGCCCTTGCCACCATCTTCAACGAGTGTGGGAGGACAACGGTCTGGCCCGCGTCTCACTTCTCCATTGACAGAATAGTAACCGAGGTCCGGTACTTCGCCGACGCCCTGTGGGCTGGACTGGTCCCCCCTTTTCTGATTTCTTCAACACCGTACTTTCCCATTACCAGATCCACATGATGCATTTGGGTCCCGAATCCATTACTCTTCTTGCCGCTTTCGCTTTCGTTTGTGAGGCGATGGTGGGCATTCCTCATTCGGTTGCCTTGCTACGCCACTTCTTCTCTTTGCGCCTCAGCCACCCCACCCAATGCTCGGGGTGTGTGAGCTTCCTCGCCGCACCAGAAACGGCGGCCTCGGGGATTGATTTCAGCCTTCCTCTGCCTGCGACTGGGTTCCGAGAGCGGTGGCTGTACATGGATGTCGGAGTGCCCAGCCCCCTGCTCTCGGAGCCAACCTTGCCCGCTATCCCCAATTCGGGCTGGGGCCATGAGATGCTCACGATCCCCCAGCTCGTCTTCGTCTGGCATCGCTTTGCGAACTTGAGGGCGCTCGGTGTGATGACACCCAACGTGGTGAAGGAGTTCCTCCTGTGCCGCATTGCCCCTCTCCAGCACCATTCCCGCCGAATGTGGGCCTTCACGGGGCGTGAAGACCGCATGAGGCTCCAGGAGGAAGATCTGGCGCCTGAAGTGCTGAGGAAGGTTCTCATGATCCTGACTGGGGACCCTTCCCCTGGCAGCCTCCGGCAAGGGGGTGCCCTGCTGTACCGTTGCTCAAGCAGGGATGATTTTGTGAAGCAGATGCCCAGCTTCGACAAATGGGGATGCGCCCCGCAGGCCTCATGGGACCTGATGAGAACCCAGTTGTGGTGGTTGCCCTTCCGTTTGCCCGCGGTGGTCCTTCCTCGAGTGGTGGAGTTGGGAGGCAAGGGCCGCCAGGGCTGAGGGGGCCGCCGTTGGGATGATGACACCATGCGGAACTCCTGAGGCGGCAGCTCCTGAGGCCCGCCCTGCGGCGGCTGAAGGTGTTGAGCCGCGGCCCGCGGCTTCTGTGGCAGAGGCTCCTGAGGCCCCGGCCACCCTTCGCGGGGCGGCGTCTGGCGGCGTGCGCCAGGGCGATGCCCCCGACGCCGGTCACATTGGCGCTTCTTCCTCGTTGCAGGCTAACCCTTGCGCTAAGCTCCTAGGCCGCTTCTGCGTCGACTTCCAGGCCTTGGGTGATGACTACCCTTGCCGCCTATTGAAGCACAGGAAGTACTTCGCCATTGATGAGTAAGCCTTCCCCTTTCTTAGTCCCTTACTTTCACGTTGCTTCAGGTGATCATTGCCCTGCAGGGCCCTTCCTGCCGGGTTCACGGAGACGGCTGAGGAGCCATCCCTCCAGGCCTTGCCATATCCGCCATCCCCAGGCGCCCGGAGCTCAAGCACTGCCCTCGTGGTGAGGCCGGTTGGAGAGGTGAGCCATCCTGTGATGCATCATGATTCTGTGCACCTCGTGCCCCTCCTTCGCGAGCCCTCCCGGGGTATAGCCAGCCTGCCCTGGGCTCTTCGATTGGTCGTGGACGGCGACTGGCTGAGGTCGGTCTTGTGTTCCTCCTTGGAGGGCGAACCGGCACTGGGCCAGGCTTCTGGCAAGGCGCGTTCGGCCATCGCGAGGGCGCCAGCCCCCAGCCCCCTGCCCAAAGGGGGAGTGCTGGTTCGTGGCACCTCGCGCGCACTTGGGGCGGAGGATGACGTGGCAGACGCGCTCGAGCGCGCTCGGGAGCGCCGCGCCCTTCGTCAAGGGTTTCTCTGAAGGACGGCTGACGCAGTGAGCCAGCTCGGTGTAGAGCTTGCTGACGAGGACGCGTGGGTTTAGGCCGAGGGCCTGCGCCTAGCTAAGGAGAGGCATAAGCTGAAGGTGGCCGTTGCCCTTGCACGCCACCAGCGTGACCTCGACAATGAGAAAGCCGGGGTGTCGCTGGCGGCTTCTCGGGAGGCCTGCTCCCGGGCCGTCGAGGAGGCCCAGGAGGCTGACCAGTGGCGTAGGGTCGTAGAGGAGCGGGCATGGGAGCTCCGGGCCTGGAGTAGCTCCCTGGAGCAGTAGGTGGAGTTGCGTGAGGTGGCCCTTGCGTCGATGGAGGGGGCATCGGTTGACCGGGCGGAGCTCCAGAGACGTGAGGAGGCACTGACGCTGGAGGACACCGAGTGCACCCTAGACCTTGAGCGGTTGGAGACGAGGGAGCGCCTGGTGGCGCAGGCGGAGGATGACGTTGCCGCGAGGGAAGCCCGAGCCTCAGAAGAGGTTGATCGCCGGGTGGCGGTGGCCCGCTCGAACCTCGAGCGCGAGTTCGAGGAGAGGTTGGAGTTGATCAAGGTCGAAGCAGAGGGCAGGACCGCCGCCCTGAAGTCCAAGCTAGATGAAGTGACGCGGCGTGCGGACGCTGCCGGGGCCTCCCTTGGCGAGGCACAGGTGGAGCTGGCTTCCTCTCGCGCCGAGGAGCTTCTTCTCCGTCGAAGGGTGGACGCGGCTGAGGCTATTGCGCGGCAGAGCGAGGACGAGATACGCCAGCGGGAGACCTTGGAGCACATGCATGGCCCTATGCTCCGCATGCTCCGGGAAAGAGCTAATACGGCCTTGGGCCACATCTGTGAGGCAGCCGTTGGGGAGCCTCATGTGGTTAACTATGCTGGTAACCTTCAGTTCTTCACCGATGTGGTGACGCAGCTGGAGACTCGGTCGGGCAGAGCCGACAGGTTGGTGGAGGAGAGGAGACGTTCCCTGCTTGGGCGTGCTTTTTCTCGCATCTTCAGTCATCTCCAGAACATGGACCGTCATTTTGACTTCGATGCTGCCATCGCACCGGTACCCCTGGCAATCCAGGGCGATCTGGCGCATTGGGTGGAAGACAACGTGGACGCCCTTGTTAGGGCCTTCACCATTGATGACGATGGTGTGGTCGTAGCTGCTGATGAGGGTGGAGTGGTGAATGGCCCAGGTGCTGATGACGGCGGTGTAGAAGGCGATTGTGAGGCCAGCGATGCCAGTGGCGACTCCGGAGGTGCCCCTGAGGATGCATTGGGGGATTTATCCGATTGACCGCGCGTTATTCCTGCTTTTTACCCTGCGCAGAGAGAGTTTGGGCTTGGCCCTGAGAGTTGTAAGAGCATTTTGGGAGGGGGGGGCCCTCGTGTAAAAACTTGCAGTTAGCGCATTTGTAGACATGATATCACCCGTATGCCTACGCCAAGCGGCTGGTCTTGTGACGAGTCATCTGGCTTGTTTACCTTCGACCCGCGTGGGCCCTGATCTAGCCTGCGGAGGGCCGTGGTGTCCTGAGTGCCTCCTGAACGGGCCCATTGAACCTGTAATGAGAATCTCCTGAGAGTGTGTGGTGATGGCAGTCCGGGCTGCGCGCATGCTGGGCATGTCCCGGCTCGCGAGGGGCTCACGAGGGGAGGCAGCTGAGGCTGGATGGATGCAAAGCGGTAACCAGAATGCGAGAGATTGCTCGAATGAGACTAAACACCCCTTCGCCGAACACACGCAGGTCTCAAGCTCAAATCCAACTTAAATCCAAACAGGGGAAAAACGACAACCAAAGCAAAGGCAAAAAGAAGCATAAAGGCCGCGTCCGTCACCGAGTCTAGTCTTCGACATCTTCTCACCACCGCTGAGCTAAGTGCTGCCATTGGGAGTGGGCGGGTGCCCCCGAGGCCCGAGGGCGGCTCTCCGGAGACTCCGAGGCATGTACAGCCCCACTCATTATTACGTGAGAGTGTCATAGGGCGGCGAGCTTCACAGGCACTGGGCCTTCTGCACAGGTACCGGCCTTGCTTCATATCGCCAGATGATGGCCCCGCCTTGTGCCACACTCTATTGCCATCGGCAACTGGAGACCGAGGACGCCACCGATGGGATAGAGCGGTCGCCAGCGGTTCCCCCGACGACCAAGGGTCCTCTACCGGGGGTAGGCCCTGAGGCACCTCCCCGGCACAGGGCCTAGCTCCTGAGGACGCCTTGCTCCGAGCGCCGCGTGGGCGAGGCCGGATCTCGGCCCCCCTCCTGCAGCCCCCGGTGCCCTCCTCCTGAGGGGTAGGAAGCTATTGGATTGGGGCGGCTGTCGGTGTCAAAACCGACGGATCTCGGGTAGGGGGTCCCGAACTGTGCGTCTAGGCAAATGGTAACAGGAGACAAGGGACACGATGTTTTTACCCAGGTTCGGGCCCTCTTGATGGAGGTAAAACCCTACGTCCTGCTTGATTAATATTGATGATATGGGTAGTACAAGAGTAGATCTACCACGAGATCTAGGAGGCTAAACCCTAGAAGCTAGCCTATGGTATGATTGTTGTAATGTATGTTGTCCTACGGACTAAAGCCCTCCGGTTTATATAGACACCAGAGAGGGCTAGGGTTACACAGAGTCGGTTACAATGGTAGGAGATCTACATATCCGTATTGCCAAGCTTGCCTTCCACGCCAAGGAAAGTACCATCCGGACACGAGCCGGAGTATTCAATCTTGTATCTTCGTAGTCTTGGAGTCCGGCGGATAATGATAGTCCGGCTGTCCGGACACCACCTAGTCCAGGACTCCCTCAGTAGCCCCTGAACCAGTCTTCAATGACGATAAGTCCGGCGTGCATAATGTTCGGCATTGCAAGGCGGGTTCCTCTCTTGAATAATCCAGAGAAGATCATGAACACCAGGATAGTGTCCGGCTCTACAAAATAAATTCCACATTCCACCGTAGAGAGAATAAAATGTACACTTAGTTCAATCTGCTGACGTATTATGCGGCGTGACATCACACCGCCACCAGGCCTTTGTTTGAATTACTATACCACCTCAGCAGTTTAGCGAAGCGATTTCCTTGGCACGTCTTGTCGAAGCAGAGATTGTGTTCCCCTTATTCCGGGATTCTCATCAATACGTGCGTGGGTAACCCAACCGCGCCATTGATGGTGGCGCTTGGGAGATAAGCGAGTTTTACCAGGCTGGTGGGGGACGCATAGTTTTGTCCGCCTATATATAAGGGATAAGGATTCACCTTCTCACCTACGCCTTCTTCCTCCTTTGCTTATCCATCCCCGCGAACTCAAGCTCCAACTCCCGAGCTCGCGCATCTCGCCTCGACCTTCTCCGAATATGTCCGGAGCGGGAGGTAAATGGTTAGCCTCCACCGTCAAGGAGGAGGACATCAGCAAGCTGCGCAGCGCCGGATACCTTTCCGGCGATATCGCGCATCGGCTGCCCGACGAGGGGCAGCTCATCCCTACCCCCGGGCCTCATGAGAGGGTCGTCTTCCTCCCCCACTTCCTCCGCGGACTGGGCTTTCCGCTCCATCCATTTGTCCGGGGGCTCATGTTTTACTACGGCCTGGATTTCCATGATCTGGCGCCGAACTTCATCCTCAACATCTCGGCGTTTATCGTCGTGTGTGAGGCCTTCCTCTGCATCCAGCCCCACTTCGGCCTGTGGCTCAAGACCTTCAACGTCAAGCCAAAGGTTGTGAAGGGTACGCAAGCGGAATGCGGAGGCGCCATGTTGGGAAAATTGCCCAACGTCCCTTGGCTGGAAGGGACCTTCGTGGACTCCGTCAAGGGGTGGCAATCGGGGTGGTTTTACATCACCGAGCCGCGCAAATCCACATGGGCGGCGGCCCCCGAGTTTAGATCTGGCATCCCCACGCAGCTCACCTCCTGGAAAGAGAAGGGCTTGCAGTGGGGGAATCCGGTGGAGGTGACGGGACTCCGAGCATGTATCAAGAAGATGGTGAGCAATAGGCTCAGGCTCGTCGACGTGGTCCAAGTCATGCTCATCCGGCGGATCCTCCCATGCCAAGAACGGGCATTTAATTTGTGGGAGTTCAATCCGGAACAGCACTAGGCGCTAAACGGGCTCTTCGATACAACATACGAAGGCGCCTGGAGGGTGTTGTTCAAGGGCGCCGAAGCCCCCGCGTCCGCGACCGAAGACCGCGGATTCAGCTCGCAGTATGCAACTGACGAGGTAAGTGATTCAACCCCATTACGGGACAGTTGTGATAATTAGATTGACTCTAGTGAGGTTTCATTCTGCCTCTTCCTTTGACAGGAATGGATGGAGAAGGCCAAGCTGCTCATCAGCCCAGCTCCCATGCCAGAAGACCCAGTGGACGCCCGCTTAACAGGGCTGCTAGTTCCGGCACCGCACGTGGTGCCGGAGAAGAAGGCCAAGAAGGTGGCCGCGGGGACTCGAAAGAGTTCCTGCAATCAGGCGTCTGATGACGATGAGGACTCCTCCCCCGAAGACGAGGAGGAGGAGTACTCTCTCCCGAAGGAGGGAGAGAAGAAAAGGAAGGCTTCCCCCATCGGGGAGGCCGAAGGGTCCAAGAGGGGGAGAACTATCCCCCCGGATAGTTTCGCCAACATTAGCGTTGGTGAGGATGAGTGGCCTCCAAGGGCCAGGTGACTGGCAAGATCGTAAGTATCCGGATCCTTGATGTGTAATTTCTTTTATGTCGCGTAGTATCCTTCTAACGCCGCATTCTACCCGTAGTCCGGCCAATGATGATCTCCCCGACTCATCAAGCGGGTCATTGGCCTCGTCGGATGTGAATTCCATCCCGACTGCCTCCACCCCACGCGCCGACGAGGACGTCGAGGTGGGACCCCAGAGAGGGACCCATCAGGAGGAGGCTCCGGAGGCGCCGTCAGGCAGCCTCTCGGACTTCGTGTCGGACTCTACATCGGAACCCGTAGTGGTTCCAGAGTCCGGCAAGCAGCCCCTTCGAAAGAATGGCAGGACCGTGACGCCGGCGGCCTTCGTCCAACCGGAGGCGCCGGATAACCTGCTGGAGGCGCTTAAAGGCGCTTCCATCGAGGAAGAACACCGCACTATCATGAGTGCGGTGATTGAGAAGGTTCAGCTCGCTAAGAGCGGGCTGACCGAAGCCTGCAGCAGCCTTTTAACAGGCTTTGAGGTAAGAAGTTAAAATTATGTAATGTAATACCGCATAGACAGTAGCCCCTGATGCTTAGTTCGGTGTTCGGAAAGAAAAGCCGGACTAAGGATCTTTAACAAGATATACGCAAGGTTGCCTAAAATATGTCAATATGGGTTTGCAGGCTGCGCTGCTGACCTCTGCCGCACTAACGGCGGAGGTTGACGTGCTGAAGAAGGATCTCGAGTGGTCCGAGCAAGAGCTTGGCCATGCAAAGAAGCAACTCGAGGAAAAAGAAGGTGAGTAACACCTCTTTGAATAAGTACCTTACAGAAAAGGATTTTGGTTGCAAATAAAATTAACAAGGATAATATGTGTATTGCAGGGGCCAATAACGAGGTGGCAGCCCTGAAGGATGCTGTGTCCACAGCCGAACGCAGTGCGGCCGCGGAACGGGCTGAGCGAGAAAAGCAAGAGGCACGGGTGGCGGAAGTTCGACAAGAGCTCCAGGCTCTCATGGAAAAACATGAGAGTTTGGAGCGTGACTCCAAGACTCGAGAGTCCGAGCTTGCCTCGGCTCTCGAAAGTGCCAAGTCCGCCAAGGCCGAGGCCCGTAAGGCCCTTCAGAAGGTTGAGGACATAAAGAAGATAGCGGCGGGTAAGGCGTTTTTCATGCAAAGCAGGAATGTTAATGTGAACTACCTGACACTTACCCGCATTCGGAGCTCTCCAGGGGCGTTTGCAGATCTGCTGCGTAGTGCGTCTGATGCCGCCGCATTCTATCGTGGCGAGGAGGGGAGCTCGACGGAGAAGGTCTTCTGGTCTCAGTATACTGAGGCCAGCCATCCGGTGCCCCCAAGCGACCAGCTGAAGCAGCTGGTCGAACTCCACAAGGTAGCTGAGGAGGCCATGAAGGGCCTCATAGTCCGGCTGTGGCCTGGACAGGCCATGCCCGGTAGCTATTTTGGCCACGTGCGGCGGCTGGTAGATGCATGCCCCAGGCTGGATGTAGTCAAGCGCTCCGCCTGTATCGAAGGCGCTCATCGGGCCCTTGCCCGCATAAAGGTGCAATGGGGAAAATTGGATGCGGAGAAGCTTCTCACGGACCCACCGCCGCCGGGCAAGGAGTATCGCACGCCGGAGAAGTATTATAAAATTGTCCTGAAGGGAGCCTGCGATATTGCAGATGAGTGCTCCCGAAATGTAATCTTTGAGTGAACTCGTTGTTTATTTATCCTGTGCGCTGAAAACTTCGTTCATATGCGCCATGAGCAACGCTTGTTTAATTTAAAATATTACCTTCTGTGCGGCCGTTTGTAAAATCTGAGAGATGGCAAGTCGTTGGCTTCAGCCCCCAAGCCACAAGTGCTGGGGTGTTCGGGATAAACTTGAGCACTCTTGTTCCCATTTTTGGGTCCATCTAGGGAGGCGCTCAACACGACGAACAAGGCAACCGGACTTATAATGCTTGAACACTCTCACTTAGTCATAGAATTCTATAATTTTAAATTTCGGCGAAGCCCCTGGTATTCGGAAGACCGAATCCGGGGCGCTATCCACGCCTTCATCGGACATTATCCGGAACTTCGCTCGAAGCGGCGTGAGTCTTTAAGGACCCGAAAAAACCTCTCGAACAGCGACCAGTCTCTCGCCTTATCATGCCAGTCAGTTTTAGCTTTCTCCACTGAGGCGTTAGCCCGGCTCAACCGAGGCGCAATCGCAGTGGTTCTCCCAGTGCCACCTTAGCCGACAGAACGGAACGTAAGGCACCAAAACATGGGAGCCGGGCAAACCCAACTGTTGACCCAAGACATGATTCGGAGCCGATTCATATAATGCTATAAGTTCGGGGTGCCGCACTTGTGAAAGTGTTCGGACTTTATCACACCATAGAGTGGGGAACATAAGCCCCCGGTGTATTATGCCGTACTAAAATATACGGGTGCCAGATGTCATATAATGAGCACATATATATAAAATGTGATGCAATTGCGATCATAAAGGTGCTGCATTATTAATGAAAGAAAAGTCTGCTAGTAGAGCGGACTGATACAAATAGTGCGGTAAGCAAGGGATTTGGACTAAATAAACATGTCCCCCTCCAGGGATGAGCTGCGGATTTGGTGTATATAATCAAATTTAATGCTCGTAATTGAGACCACCTGAGTGTTCGGCGCGGCCTTCTTTAGTCCCTAACTGTTGCATCATGAGTTCGGCAGGTTCACCGCCGGACAGGGCTTCTGGTTAACAGAGTCCTATGTACAAAAAAGAAGAAAAATAATAAAAAAAGAGGGGCACATTTGCGAGCCCCCGGTGTGGTCGAACCGCACTCTGGGTCCGTTGTGATCGTGCCCCCTCCCCTGTGCCCATGGTATCTCCAAAGCGTAATGATGTACGCGGAGTGTTATTCTTGCGATCATACGCGGGCGAGGGTTGGGGCCGCATTGCTACGCATGCTCTGATCGCGCCAGGTGGTCTTGGTTGGCATTGCTCCGGGCGCGCTTTGCTGTATCCGGCCGTTTAACGGCCGGACTCGAGAATTGCCTTAGAAGGCTGCTCTGTACTTCTGCCGCAAGAGCCGCTGTATGTTCCTCCGTTCGGAGGGAGCGTTCCGTATTCCCATTGACCGTGATGACTCCACGAGGGCGTGGCATCTTGAGCTTTAGGTATGCATAGTGCGGCACTGCATTGAATTTGGCAAACGCGGTTCGCCCGAGCAGAGCGTGATAGCCGCTGCGAAACGGGACTATGTCGAAGATTAACTCTTCGCTCCGGAAATTATCCGGGGATCCAAAGACCACTTCCAGTGTGACTGAGCCTGTGCAGTTGGCTTCCACTCTTGGTATGACACCTTTAAAGGTTGTCTTTGTAGGTTTAATCCTTGATGGGTCTATGCCCATTTTGCGCACTATATCCTGATAAAGCAGGTTCAGGCTACTGCCGCCGTCCATCAGGACTCTCGTGAGGTGGAACCCATCGACGATTGGGTCTAAGACCAATGCGGCGAATCCGCCATGGCGTATGCTGGTCGGATAGTCTCTTCGATCGAAAGTGATCGGACAAGAGGACCATGGGTTGAACTTTGGGGCGACTGGCTCCATCGCATAGACGTCCCTTAGTGCGTGTTTCCTCTCCCTCTTGGGTATGTGGGTCGCGTATATCATATACACCGTCCGTACTTGTGAGGGAAAACCCTTCTGTCCTCTGTTGTTCGGCGGCCGGGTCTCTTCCTCGTCGTCGCTATTTAGCCCCTTTTCATTGTTTTCGGCAATTAACTTGCCGGCCTGCTTGAACACCCAGCAATCTCTATTGGTGTGGTTAGCTGGCTTTTCAGAGGTGCCATGTATCTGGCGTAAGCGGTCGAGTATTCGGTTCAGATTGGACGGACCCGGAGTGGTTCTTTTAAATGGCTTCTTCCGCTGACCGGGTTTAGAGCCTCGGAATCCGGCATTGACTGCCATATCCTCCTTATCGTCGCCGTTAATTCGGCGCTTGTTTTTGTTTCGACGTGACCTGCCATTGTTGTCCTTAGTATCCGGACTGCCAGAATTTTTACGGAGATTGTTGCTGCGGGCTAGCCAGCTGTCCTCTCCTGCACAAAAGCGGGTCATTAACGATGTGAGGGCTACCATGGATTTCGGCTTTTCCTGCCCCAGGTGCCGGGCTAGCCATTCGTCCCGGATGTTATGTTTGAAGGCTGCAAGGGCCTTTGCGTCCGGACAATTGACGATTTGATTTTTCTTCGTCAAGAACCGTGTCGAGAATTGTCTGGCCGATTCGTCTGGCCGCTGAATGATGTGGCTTAGGTCGTCGGCATCTGGTGGTCGCACATATGTGCCTTGGAAGTTATCAAGGAATGCAGCCTCCAGGTCTTCCCAACACCCAATTGACTCTGCGGGCAGGCTGTTAAGCCAATGCCGAGCTGGTCCTTTAAGCTTGAGTGGGAGGTACTTGATGGCGTGGAGATCGTCGCCGCGGGCCATATGGATGTGGAGAATATAGTCTTCGATCCAGACCGTGGGGTCTGTTGTGCCATCGTAAGATTCGATGTTTACGGGTTTAAACCCTTCGGGGATCTGATGGTCCATTACTTCGTCAGTGAAGCATAGCGGGTGTGCGGCGCCCCTGTAATGAGCGATATCGCGACGCAGCTCGAGAGAGCGCTATCTGCTGTGTTCGGCCCGGCCGGGGTTATTGTATCCGGTACGACGGTATTCATCGTGGGTCGTAGGGCGCCCACGTGATCCATAGATGGATCTGGATAGCCTTGCTTTGTCCTCCAATATGTCTCGCAAGTCCGGCGCGTTCCCTCTTGGCTTCGTACTTTTGGAGCGATGCCGGGGTATGGTCTTGGCTGGGGGCCTGGATGTCTCTCTGTCACGACCACGGGGTGGTCGGTCAGCCATATCGTGCGCTGGTGATGGAGGTACGTATGCTTCCTCCTCTAATTGGGAGAGCAGCTAGCGTTTTGGGTAACTTTTGGAGGGACATTCGAGTTTATACTCTTCGGGCGCGAGGACCTCGGTCCATCGATCGGCCAGCAGGTCCTGATCAGCTTGAAGCTACTGCTGCTTTTTCTTTAGGCTGTTTGCTATGGCGATAAGCCTGCGCTTGAAGCGCTCTTGTTCGACGGGATCCTCGGGTACGACGAATTCGTCATCGTTGAGGCTTGCTTCGTCTTCGGAGGGAGGCATATAATTATGGTCCTCAACCTCTTCGTCTGCCGCCCCCTCATGAGGGCTTGCTTCTTCATCCTCCTACGCTGAGTCTTGCTGGAGGGGATTGTCTTCGGCACTCTCTGGACTATTATTATCTCCTGTGCCGGAATCTCCATTCTTGCTGTGGCGAGATTTAGAGCGGCGCCGCTGATGCCGGCGCTTGGGCTGTTTCTTTAAGGGATCTGCCTCCGCTGTTTCTTCGCCGTCCCCATCTTTTGGGGTATCCACCATGTATACGTCATATGACGAGGTGGCCTTCCAGTGCCCTGTGGGCGCTGGTTCCTGTTCGTCTCCGGCATCGTCGTCCATAGCGTCGATGTCTTCGGAGCCGTAGTCTAGCATGTCGGTTAGATCATCGACAGTGGCTACAAAGTGGGTGGTGGGTGGGCTCTGAATTTCTTCGTCGTCCGTATCCCAACCATCCTGGCCATAGTCCGGCCAGGACTCTCCTGATAACGAGAGATGCTTTAGTGAATTCAAGATATCGCCGAAAGGCGAGCATTGGAAGATGTCCGCGGCGGTGAATTCCATAACCGGCGCCCAATCCGGACCGATTGGTAGGGGCGCGGGAGGTTCGGAGTCCGGCGAGGAGTCCGGCGCCTCGGAATCACGAGTTTCGCAGGGGACAAGATTAGTGTTCGGCTCCATCGCCGTGGATGTTGGAGCCCCCAGGGCGGCTTCTATCCACTGGCCCTCGATCTGGGCGATCGGCTCCGGGCCAATGGCCGGAGCGGACCCGTGTGCGGCCACCAAGGCACTGTTCGGCGGCAGAGCTAGATCACGCTCATCGTCACAGTGCGGCACGCTCGGCTGTGGCTCGAGTCCGTCGAGGATCAAGTCTCCGCGGACATCGGCCGTGAAGTTTAAGCTTCCAAATTTGACCTGACGGCCAGGGGCGTAGCTTTCGATCTGCTCCAGATGGCCAAGTGAATTGGCCCGCAGGGCGAAGCCGCCGAATACGAAGATCTGTCCGGGGAGAAAAGTCTCACCCTGGACAAAGTTGCTGGTTGAAGATGCCATCAAGCCTATCGGTGACGACACAGAGGAACTCTCAATGAAAGCACCAATGTCGGTGTCAAAACCGGCGGATCTCGGGTAGGGGGTCCCGAACTGTGCGTCTAGGCGGATGGTAACAGGAGACAAGGGACACGATGTTTTTACCTAGGTTCGGGCCCTCTTGATGGAGGTAAAACCCTACGTCCTGCTTGATTAATATTGATGATATGGGTAGTACAAGAGTAGATATACCACGAGATCAAGGAGGCTAAACCCTAGAAGCTAGCCTATGGTATGATTGTTGTAATGTATGTTGTCCTACGGACTAAAGCCCTCCGGTTTATATAGGCACCGGAGAGGGCTAGGGTTACACAGAGTCGGTTACAATGGTAGGAGATCTACATATCCGTATTGCCAAGCATGCCTTCCACGCCAAGGAAAGTACCATCCGGACACAAGCCGGAGTCTTCAATCTTGTATCTTCGTAGTCTTGGAGTCCGGCGGATAATGATAGTCCGGCTGTCCGGACACCCCCTAGTCCAGGACTCCCTCAGCGGCCATCCGCCGTGAGGACCTGTACCTCCTGTGATCCATGGTTAACGTATGCCTGTTCCTGAGGAATTAGCGGGACCCGATAGTCGCTGCCTTTAGCGCGGTCGATGAGGCCTTCCCTGGGCTCCTGAAAGAGCTCAGCTTCGGGTGTCTCTTCCCCCCAGCCTGGGCAGAGGAATGAGCCATGGTCTTCTTCCTGCGCGTGTCCTTGATCCACCATGTGGGGCACATACGCTTCCGGGGCCGCCGCCCCGAATGCCTCGCTGTAGTGCCCCGTGTGCCATGCAGTCCTGCTCAAGGTGCCCACCTGGGTGTGGTAGCGTGGCGGCCCACCAGTACTGTGGGCTGTAGTGGATCCCCCTTCGCTGGTCGGAGGCGGAGGCGGCACTATTGGCAGCCAGGCGCCGATGGCCAGGTTGGCGTTGGAGTGGCCCTGGAATCCGCTCGGAGCCGTGCGGGCGCACGTGGGGCCTCTGTGCAGTCCGCCTTGGGCCTGAGGCGGTGGCTGGGCGCAAAAGGGGTGAGCCCCGGAGGCGGCGGAGCCCAGGAGCTGTGCCACCCGCACCAGTAGCACATCGCGGCCGCCCTCCAGCAGCCTGCATTGTAGTAGCTCTCGGGCTACCGTGAGCGCGGCCCTTGTGTTTGCCTGCTACCACCGGGGGTACGGCGCCGTGGCCGCAACGTGGCTTGAGGCCCTTTCTGCCGACCACACCTGCTGTGGTGTGAGAGCTGGCACCGCCTGACCGCGTCGCCCGCGGCCCGCAGCGCCCTGCGGACCGCGGGCTGCCTAGGGCACAGGGTTGTGGTCGCCCTGGGCAAGCGGCTCTCCGCGGGCGGGCCAGGCCGCCCAGGGATCGGGATTGCCCGTTGAGGGAGTCCTGGACTAGGGGGTATTCGGATAGCCGAACTATCATCATCGGCCGGACTCCAAGACTATGAAGATATAGGATTGAAGACTTCGTCCCGTGTCCGGATGGGACTTTCCTTGGCGTGGAAGTCAAGCTTGGCAATATGGATATGTAGATCTCCTACCATTGTAACCGACTCTGTGTAACCCTAGCCCTCTCCGGTGTCTATATAAACCGGAGGGTTTTAGTCCGTAGGACAACAACAACAACAACAATCATACCACAGGCTAGCTTCTAGGGTTTAGCCTCCTTGATCTCGTGGTAGATCCACTCTTGTACTACCCATATCATCAATATCAATCAAGCAAGAGTAGGGTTTTACCTCCATCGAGAGGGCCCGAACCTGGGTAAAAACATCGTGTCCCTTGTCTCCTGTTACCATCCGCCTAGACGCATAGTTCGGGACCCCCTACCCGAGATCCGTCGGTTTTGACACCGACATTGGTGCTTTCATTGAGAGTTCCTCTGTGTCGTCACCGATAGGCTTGATGGCTCCTTCGATCGTCAATAACGACGCGGTCCAGGGTGAGACTTTTCTCCCCGGACAGATCTTCGTATTCGGCGGCTTTGCACTGTGGGCCAATTCGCTTGGCCATCTGGAGCAGATCGAAATCTACGCCCCTGGCCGTCAGGTCAGATTCGGAAGTCTAAACTTCACGGCTGACATCCGCGGAGACTTGATCTTCGATGGATTCGAGCCACAACCGAGCGCGCCGCACTGTCACGATGGGCACGATTTAGCTCTGCTGCCGGATAGTGTCTTGGAGGATGCACATGAGTCCGCTCCGACCCTTAATTCGGAGCCGACCGCGCAGATCGAGGATGGGTGGCTAGACACCGCCTCGGGGGCTGCAACCTCTACGGCGATGGAGCCGAATACTAACTTTGTCCCTTGTGAAGCTCGTGACTCCGAGGTGCCGGACTCTTCGCCAGACTCTGAACCTCCCGCGCCCCCCCCAATCGAATCCGATTGGGCGCCGATCATGGAGTTCACCGCCGCGGACATCTTTCAACACTCACCTTTTGGCCACATCCTGAATTTGCTAAAGTATCTCTCATTATTAGGAGAGCCCTGGCCGAATTGCGGTCAGGATGGTTGGGATGCGGACGACGAAGAAATTCAAAGCCCACCCACCACCCACTTTGTAGCCACTGTCGACGATCTAACCGACATACTAGACTACGACTCCGAAGACATCGACGGTATGGACGACGAGGCCGGAGACGACCAAGAACTAGCGCCTACGGGGCACTGGAAGACCACCTCGTCATACGACATATATATGGTGGACATCCCAAAGGACTGGAATGGCGAAGAAGCAGCGGAGGAAGACTCCTCCAAGAAACAGCCCAAGCACCGGCGTCAGCGGCGCCGCTCTAAATCCCGCCATAGCAAGAATGGAGATTCCGGCACCGGAGATAATAACACCCCAGAGAGTGCCGAAGACAACCCCCTCCAGCAAGATTCAGCACTGGAGGACGGAGAAGCCAGCCCTCATGAGAGAGCGGCAGACGAAGAGGTAGAGGATGATAATTACATGCCTCCCTCCGGAGACAAGGCAAGCCTCAACGACGATGAATTCGTCGTGCCCGAGGATCCCGTCGAACAAGAGCGTTTCAAATGCAGGCTTATGGCCATGGCGAACAGCCTAAAGAAAAAGCAGCAACAACTTAGAGCTGATCAAGACCTGCTAGCCGATAGATGGACTGAAGTCCTTGCGGCCAAAGAGTATGAACTCGAACGCCCCTCCAAAAGCTACCCCAAACGCAAGTTGCTCCCCCGATTAGAGGAGGAGGCATATAAACCTGCATCACCAGAGCACAATACGGCTGACCGACCACCTCGTGGCCACGACAGAGAGGCCTTTAGGCCCCCCATTAGAACCGTACCCCGGCATCGCTCGAAAAGCACAAAGCCACAGGGGAACGCTCCGGACTTGCGAGATATATTGGAGGATAAGGCAAGACAATCAAGATCGATCTACGGATTACGTGGGCGCCCCATGGCACGCGATGACAACCGTCGCGCTGGACACAGCAAGTCTGGCCGGACCGAACACAGTAGACAAAGCTCGTTTGAGCTACGTCGTGATATAGCCCAATATAGAGGCTCCGCACACCCACTATGCTTCACAGATGAAGTAATGGATCATCAAATCTCCGAAGGGTTCAAACCCGTGAATATTGAATCATATGATGGCACAACAGACCCCCGCGGTTTGGATCAAAGAGTATCTCCTTCATATCCAGATGGCCCGCGGTGATGATCTTCACGCCATCGAATATCTCCCACTCAAGCTTAAAGGACCAGCTCGGCATTGGCTTAACAGTTTGCCAGCATAATCAATTGGGTGTTGGGAAGACCTGGAAGCTGCATTCCTTGACAACTTCCAGGGCACATATGTGCGACCACCAGACGCCGATGACCTAAGCCACATAATTCAGCAGCCAGATGAATCGGCTAGACAGTTCTGGACACGGTTCTTAACAAAGAAAAATCAAGTAGTCGATTGTCCAGATGCAGAGGCCCTCGCAGCCTTCAAACATAACATCCGCGACAAGTGGCTTGCCCGGCACCTAGGACAGGAAAAGCCGAAATCCATGGCAGCCCTCACATCACTTATGACCCGCTTCTGCGCGGGAGAGGACAGCTGGCTTGCCCGCAGTAACAACCTCAGCAAAATTTCTGGCAGTCCGGATACCAAGGACCGCAATGGCAGGTCGCGTCACAACAAAAACAAACGCCGCGTTAACGGCGATAACACTGAGGATACAACAGTCAACGCCGGATTCAGAGGCTCTAAACCCGGTCAGCGGAAAAAGCCATTCAAAAGAACTACTCCGAGTCCATCCAATTTAGACCGAATACTCGACCGCTCTTGCCAGATACATGGCACCCCCGAAAAGCTAGCTAATCACACCAACAGGGATTGTTGGGTATTCAAGCAGGCAGGCAAGTTAATTGCCAAAAACAATGACAAGGGGCTGCATAGCGATGACGAGGAAGAGACCCGGCCGCCGAACAATAGAGGACAGAAGGGTTTCCCCCACAAGTGCGGACGGTGAACATGATATACGCAACCCACATACCCAAGAAGGAGCCGAAGCGTGCACTCAGGGACGTATACGCGATGGAGCCAGTCGCCCCAAAGTTCAACCCATGGTCCTCCTACCCAATCACTTTTGATGGAAGGGACCACCCCACCAGTATCCGCCACGGCGGATTCGCCGCATTGGTTTTAGACCCAATCGTTGATGGATTTCACCTCACCAGAGTCCTGATGGACGGCGGCAGCAGCCTGAACCTGCTTTATCAGGATACAGTGCACAAGATAGGCATAGACCTCTCAAGGATTAAACCCACAAAGACGACCTTCAAAGCCGTCATACTAGGTGTAGAGGCCAATTGTACAGGCTCAGTCACACTTGAAGTGGTCTTCGGATCCCCGGATAACTTTCGGAGCGAGGAGTTAATCTTCGACATAGTTCCGTTCCGCAGTGGCTATCATGCTCTGCTCGGACGAACCGTGTTTGAAAAGTTCAACGCGGTGCCGCACTACGCATATCTCAAGCTCAAAATGCCAGGCCCTCGAGGAGTCATCACGGTAAACGGAAACACTGAACGCTCCCTCCGAATGGAGGAACACACAGCGGCTCTCGCGGCAGAAGTACAGAGCAGCCTCTTAAGGCAATTCTGGAGTCCGGCCGTTAAGCGACCGGACACGGCTAAACGCTCCCGGAGTAACCTACAACAAGACCACCTGGCACGTTCTGAGCACGCGTAGCAATGCGGCCCCAACCCCTGCCCTTGCAAAATTGCAAGACTGGTCCTTCGCATACATCATTACGCTCTGGAGATACCATGGGCATAGGGGGAGGGGCACGACCACGATAGTCCCAGAGTGCGGCTCAACCACACCAGGAGCTCCCAAGTGTGTCATCTTTTCTTTTTTTCTCTTTTCTTATCCACAGGACTCCATTTACTAGAGGGCCTGTCCGGCAGTAGACCTGCCGAACTCACGATGCAACAGCCAGGGAAGGAGAAAGGCTACGACGAACACTCGGGTGGTCTCCATTACGAGCATTAAATCTGTTTTATACACCATTCCACAGCCTACCCCTGGAGGGGGACATGTTTAATAGTCCCATCCCTTGCTTACCGCACTATTTGTATCGTCCTGCATTCATGGCAGTATTTCTTGAATAAACAATGCATCGCTTTTTGCTTATAATTGCATTTCTTTCTTATACATATGTTCATTTATGACATATTGCATCTGTACACTTTGGTACGGCTAAATACACCAGGGGCTTAAGTTCCCCACATTATGGTGTGATAAGTCCGAACACTTTCACAAGTGCGGCACCCCGAACTTATAGCATTATATGCATCGGCTACGAATCATGTCTTGGGTCAATAGTTGGGTTTGCCCGGCTCCCATGTTTTGGTACCTTACGTTCCGTTGTATCGGCTAAGGTAGCACTGGGAGAACCACTGCGATTGCGCCCCGGTTGAGCTGGGCGAGCGCCTCAGTGGAGAAAGCTAAAACTGACCGTCATGATAAGGCGAGAGCTGGTCGCTGTTCGAGAGGTTTTTTTGAGTCCCTAAAGACTTATGCCGCGTAGAGCGAGGAACCGGCTTTGTCCGGCCCAGGCGTGGATAGCGCCCTGAACTCGGTCTTCCGAACACTAGGGGCTTCGCCGAAATTTAAAATTATAGAATTCTATGGCTAAGTGAGAGTGTTCAAGCATTATAAGTCCAGTTGCCTCGTTCGTTGTGTTGAACGCCTCTGAGGGAGTCCTGGACTAGGGGGTGTCTGGACAGCCGGACTATCATTGTCCGCCGGACTCCAAGACTTTGAAGATACAAGATTGAAGACTCCGTGCCATGTCCGGATGGGACTTTCCTTGGCGTGGAAGGCAAGCTTGGCGACACGGATCTGTAGATCTCCTACCATTGTAACCGACTCTGTGTAACCCTAGCCCTCTCTGGTGTCTATATAAATCGGAGGGTTTTAGTCCGTAGGACGCAACATCCATTACAACAATCATACCATAGGCTAGCTTCTAGGGTTTAGCCTCCTTGATCTCGTGGTAGATCCACTCTTGTACTACCCATATCATCAATATTAATCAAGCAGGACGTAGGGTTTTACCTCCATCAAGAGGGCCCGAACCTGGGTAAAACATCGTGTCCCTTGTCTCCTGTTACCATCCGCCTAGACGCACAGTTCGGGACCCCCTACCCGAGATCCGCCGGTTTTGACACCGGCATTGGTGCTTTCATTGAGAGTTCCTCTATGCCGTCACCGATAGGCTTGATGGCTTCTTCAATCAACAACAATGCTGTCCAGGGTGAGACTTTTCTCCCCGGATAGATCTTCGTATTCGGCGGCTTCGCACTGCGGGCTAATTCACTTGGCCATCTGGAGCAGATCGAAAGCTACGCCCCTGGCCGTCAGGTCAGATTTGGAAGCCTAAACTTCACGGCCGACATCCGCGAGGACTTGATCTTCGACGGACTCGAGCCACAGCCGAGCGTGCCACACTGTCACGATGGGCATGATTTAGCTCTGCCGCCGGACAGTGCGTTGGTGGCCACACACGAATCCGCTCCGGCCCTCAGTCCGGAGCCGATCGCCCAGATCGAGGACCGGTGCTGGACACCGCCTCGGGGGCTCCAACTTCCGCGGCGATGGAGCCGAACATTGACCTTGTCCCTTGTAAAGCTCGTGACTCTGAGGTGCCGGACCTCCTGCTGGACTCCGAACCTCCTGCGCCCCTGCCAATCGAATCCGATTGGGCGCCGATCATGGAGTTCACCGTTGCGGACATCTTTCAGCACTCGCCCTTCGGCGACATCTTAAATTCTCTAAAACATCTCTCGCTACCCGGAGAGCCCTGGCCGGATTATGGCCAGGATGGTTGGGATGCGGACGATGAAGAAATTCAAAGCCCACCCACCACCCACTTTGTAGCCACTGTCGACGATCTAACTGACATGCTAGACTACGACTCCGAAGACATCGACGGTATGGACGACGATGCCGGAGACGATCAAGAACCAGCGCTCACAGAGCACTGGAAGGTCACCCCAACCCATGATGCATATATGGTGGATACCCCAAAAGGAAGCGATAACAAGGACCAACGGGGCGCGGCAAAGGATAATCCCGCCGATAAACAACCAAAACGGTGACGCAGACGCCGCCCTAAGTCCCGCCTCGACAATAACAGCGCTCCTAATGACCCAGCAATAGAGTAGGGCAAACCAGTGGACGACGAACATGCAGCCAAGCAACCGTCCGAACAGGACGAGTCGGATAATCAAATCCATGCCCGGTGAAACCAACAGTCCAGACGACCTCACGCCAGACACACCACCGGAGAATAAGAGGCTTCGGAAAAGACTCGTCGCCACTGCAAGAAGTTTGAAGAAGGAAAAACGGAAGCTCAAAACAGCGGAAGACATACTCAGAATGAGGTGGAGCAAAGTGCTCAAAACCGCAGACAAATACGTCAATGGCCATCAATCAAAGAGCTACCCGAAGCGCAAGCTGCTGCCAGAATTTGACGAGGAAGCCATAGAGCCTCCACAGTCAAAAAACAAAGAGGCCGCCTGGCCGGATAGACGGCCAGATGATAGGCCAAAATCTAAAAGCGGCGCCGCACACAAGCCGACTCATGACCTTGGGAAAATAGATGGCCCAGCCAGGTCCATTTACGGGCCAAAAAAGATGGCCCTAGGAAGCAACACAACACGCCAAGTGTTTGAAGACAGCGGTACACCCAAATACAGGTGCGCCGCACACCCACTATGTTTCACCAATGAGGTGCTGGATCATGAATTCCCAGCAGGGTTTAAACCCATAAACATAGAGGCTTACGACGGAACAACAGACCCTGGAGTCTGGATAGAGGATTATATACTACACATACACATGGCTAGAGGAGATGACCTCCACGCCATAAAATACCTACCCCTCAAGCTCAAGGGACTTATGTCCGCCCTCCGGATGCAGACGATCTAAGTCATATAACTCAACAGCCCGGAGAGTCAGTGCACAAATTCTGGAACAGGTTCCTTACTAAAAAAAACCAAATAGTCGACTGTCCGGACGCCGAAGCCTTAGCAGCTTTTAAACACAACGTCCGAGACGAATGGCTCGCCAGACACCTCGGCCAAGAGAAGACGAGGACAATGTCCGCGCTAACAAGCCTCATGCCCCGCTTTTGCGCGGGGAAAGATAGCTGGCTAGCAAGATGCAGCACCAGCGACCCAAGTACATCCGAGATCAGAGATGGAAACGGAAAATCAAGGCGCAGAAAAGATCAATGCTGGAATAAAGAGAAAAGCCCAAAGAACACGGCGGTCAACGCCGGATTCAAAAGCTCGCGGCCAAACAACAAAACACTGCCTCTTAAGGATAACAGTGATGAGCTATCAAACTTAAACAAAATTTTGGATCGGATATGTCAAATCCACAGTACCCCCGGAAGGCCTGCAAACCACACCCACCGAGATTGTTGGGTTTTCAAACAGTCCGGCCAACTCAACGCCGAACACAAAGGGCTCGACGCATCAAGCGAGGATGATGACAAACCCCACCTGCAGAGCACCGGAAAACAAAAGACTTTCCCACAAGAAGTCAAAGCAGTAAACTCACTTCATGTGATAATACGGAAAAACAATGTGGCACCCGCTAAGACGGGTCTCGCATGGTCCACCCCAGCGGAACCTCGAGATTGGATATCAAAACCAATCACTTTTGACCACCTAGATTATTCCAGAAGTGTTTGAAATGCAGGATGGACTGCTCTGATATTGGATCGTATAATTGATGGACTACAATTTACACAAGTCCTGATGGACGGCGGCAGCGATTTAAACCTGCTATATCCGAACACAATCCGCAAATTGGGGATAGACCTTACTACAATTTGACATAGCCGCACTTCCTTTAAAGGAGTGACGCCAGGCCCTTGCGCCGAGTGCACAGGCTCCCCATTACTAGAAGTTGTGTTCGGGTCACCGAACAACTTCCAACACGAAAAACTAATCTTTCACGTCGCCCCATTCAAAAGTAGCTATCAAGCACTATTGGGACGTGATGCTTTTGTCCGCTTTAACGCAATACCACATTACGCGTCTCTTACACTTAAAATGCCCGGTCCACATGGCATCATTTCATTAAGAGGGTCATCTAAAGACCCCGGACACGGCTAGACAAGTCCGGCATAAATAAGCTAGGGGCTCCCTAGCCGCGCACCCCTTCACAAGGGGCTGTGCGTATAAGGAATAATGAGCTAATATAGACTCCACTTTATTTATTTATTGATATTTTTCATACACTTTTTCGCACGATTTCCTTTCAAACTAAGTTCCTCTCTTTTTATAGATGAACACCGTGCACACCCGTCCAGGATAACGGCACAACGGAGACACAGTCGCATACGTGCAGTAGGGACCCGTTGCTAGGATTCTTTTCAGATTAAGACCCTGCGTAAACCTTTTTTACTATCTCTTGTTGCTATAATCCCCTGGTTTTTCATGATAACCAAAGAGGATACTGACGTTTTGGCATCGGCCGCGTCAGAGGACCTTGCCCGTACCTGGACACAAGGGGCTTAGGGCATTGTTTCGCCCGTTATTATAAAAGACCGAACACCTTAGGGAGTGTTCGGCGTCTCGAGTTAGGCCTTATATGCATCAGCTCCGAATCATGTCTTTGGTCAAATGTTGGGTTTGCCCGACTCCTGTGTTTTGCTGCCTTACGTTCCGTATCATCGGCTAACACGGCACCAGGAGTACTACTGCGATTGTGCCCCAGTTCGGCTGGGCGAGCACCTCAGTAGAGAAAGCCGAAAACTGACTGTCATGATACAGCGAGAGACTGGTCGACCACTCGATCGACCACCGGAATGTTTAGAATTCCTCCGCTTTGACGAAGGACCGTTTCCCGGTCAGGCACACACGCGCCCCGAATTCGGATAGCGCGGTGCCCCCAGGGGCTATATCGTAGCCCCACCCTCGAACTCCAATGGCTAAGTGAAAGTGATAAAGCATCATAGTCCAGTTGCCTCGTTTGCTACGCTACCACCTCCTCAATAGGACCGAGACGTCGGATTAAGTGTGAAAATGCGCTATTTTTGCGAACACCCCCGCACCTTGTGCGTGGAGGCTGAAGCCGAAGACTGCCATCTTTCAGGTTATACACATGTATACATAAACGGCCGCATAGGAGATATTTCAATACTTGGAACGCGCAAGTATAAAAAGCGATTACATCATAACCATTGCTTTACAAAATAAAACGTTCATTTGAACGTGACATTTTTCGAGCACTGCGACTCTATTACACGAGCACCACGCATAAATTCCCCAAAATAGTGCTCGGCGGGTAACCGGCTTTCGTCCGAACCCTGGGTTGCAACAGCGGTGGCATCCATCTCTGTCCAATGTGTCTTCACACGGGTAAGGGCCATCCGCGCACCCTCTTTGCAGGCCGACCGCTTCATCTCCCTGATATGCGGCACCGCCCCAAGAAACTCCTGCAATAAGCCAAAATAGCTCGTCGGCTTGGGCCTCTCCGGCCAGACATGAGTCACGATATCCGTCATGGCAAGTCCGGACAACCTATTAAGCTCAGCCCATTCGGCCAACCGATCGGTCAACAGAAGTGAACGATCCGGACTATGGAATTGAGACCAAAATAGCTCTTCCGTCTTGTGATCCTTCTGACTTCGGAAGTGCACAACGGCATCCGCCGCACTCGCCGCTAAGTCCATATATGGATCCTCCGGACCCCACAACTGGCCAAGCTGGGCATACTTTGGATCCGTAAACCTGCGGCGTAGCAGAAAAGGCTTGCCAGCCACAATGTCTCCGGCCTAACGCAGCTCCTCTTTCATAGCCCACATTCCAAAACGGGCATCCTTTGCTTCGGCGGTGGCCTTCCCCAGGTCTTCTCGCTCCGATAGGCGCTCCTCTTCAAGAGCCTCATTGTGGTCGGTAGCATCCTTCAATTTAACGGCCAATTCGGCCATCTCTTCCCTGCTTCGGCAGTATGCAGCCCTTTCGGCTTCTAACTCCTCGGCCGCCCTCGAGGCAGCCGCATCACTCCTTCTGGCTTGCTCCTTGGCTTGAGAAAGTTCTGCCCGAAGGCTCTCCACAGCAGCAGCACCATCTGCGTCAAGCATAAATATTGTAAGAGGTGGGCTTTAGCTCCCTTAATAGGTGACTGCGGAGAATCAATTTACATTGTGACCCGTCAAGTCGCTTGTTGACTAGCGCGATGTCTGCATCCGCCGCACCGAGTTGCCGCATTAATTCAGCAACTCCATTAGTCTGGCTAGCCCCCGGACTATCCGCCACCTGCATAGGAAAGGCGACACTCAATACCTGCGATTTTGATCCTTGGCAGGCTATCGCTTTCGACAACCTACCGAGTCTTAGGGGCTACTATCTATACAGGGCGCACTTTCATGTGCAAAACTGTCAAAAAGGCGCGTCGTTTTTACGTACCTCAAAACCCGCCAGCAAACTCCTGACGGCATTATGCAATCCGTTTTTGGCGGATGAAATCCTTCCACTCACCATACTCATCAATGCACGGTGATCTTCTGAGATGGACGCCCTCTCAAGAAGATCCTTCAGCTCCCCCGGCCAAACACTAGTCGGCGCCGAACTCTTCGGCTCTGCCGGACTCGGGGATACCCTCTGTGACGACACTTCAGGCTCGTCCGCCCTATCCGACGGCGCAGCAGACGGAGGCGTCTCGCTCTCCATCATCTCTGGATGAAGATCCCCCGAAGACGAGCTCATCTGAGAAGGTCGGAGATCCGAGCTACAAGGTAAAAAAATCGGTTATCCTCAGAAGCACAAATAGGGATGTCTCTCGTTACCAAACTCCCTTTTTTCTACTCACGGCTCGCTGGATGGCTGATGCTTTAGGGGAGATTGTGCGGCCGGGGCCTCCCTGGACGCAGGACCCTCTCGTGAAGACTTCTTCCCCCGCTTAGGGGCTTTGGCCTCCGGATTTTCGGAGGCGGTCCTCTTCTCCCCCTGGAGGGAGGGATTCTCGATCCCCCCTTCTTCAAGCGCCTCCTTGGGCAAAGTGGTAGCTCCTCCATTTTCCCCTTCGCCTTCTTCTGAAGGCGCAACCTCCAACATTCTGACCAGCACGGGCTCCGGCGCGGTCTCTGGGAGGGGGCCCGGACACCGTGTCAGCTTTCATTGCGCTATCCACTCCTGTTGAAGGATAACGGGTTAAAAGGCGAATTGTAGAAAGGCAAACAAATGGTACGTCCGAACACTGAGCTACTTACTTGAGTATCCGGGCGATTGCAGCTTAGGCCGGCATCCTCGGTCAATTCCGGACACACCTCCTATGATCCGAAGAACAACTTGTACATCTCCACGGGTGTCGTACCCATGAAGTGTTGGAGAATCCGTGGTCCCTCTGGATTGAACTCCCATAGCCGGAGAGGACGGCGTTTGCAGGGCAGGAGATGCCTAATTAGCATGACCTACGCCACCACGACCAGATCGATCTCCCTCACTTGGAGGTCTCGAATCCGGCCCTACAATAGGGGCACGTCTTTTGACGGCCCACAATTGAGCCCTTGGTTGACCCAAGACATCAATCGTCGTGGAGGTCCCGAGCGGAATGGAGGCGGCGGCTTCTGCCTGCTGCCCTTTGGAGCAGTGATATAGAACCACTCCTGCTGCCAGAAGCCAAGCTCCGCTTGGAAGGAGCCCTCGGGCCACGGGGCATCGGCCCTCCTGCTTACGGCCCCCCGCCGCACTCTGCTTGACGCCCCCCGATCATCTTTGGCTTCACATTGAAGGTCTTTAGCCACAGGCCGAAGTGGGGGGTGACGCAGAGGAAGGCTTCGCAGACGACGATGAATGCGGAGATATGGAGGATGGACTCCGGAGCCAAGTCGTGGAATTCCAACCCATAGTAAAACATGAGCCCTCTCACAAAAGGATCCGTCGGGAAGCCTAAACCCCAACGAAGCTGGGATACAAAGACGACATACTGGCCGGGCTCGGGGGTGGGGATGGCCTGCCCTTCGGCGGGCAACCTGTGCGAAATCTCGTAGGACAGGTACTTGGCTTCTCGCAGCTTTAGCACGTCCTCCTCCGTAACGGAGGAGGGCATACACCGGCCCTGAAGGTCGGGGCCGGACATTGTTGAAGGTTCGAAGCACTCGAATCTGGGGCTCTGGGTGTTGGAACTTGGAGCAAGGAGAAGATTCGGTGGAAGATTGAAGAAAAGGAATGAGCCTTGGTCCTATTATAAAGAGGGACAATACCAAGAGCCGTCTCCTTGACCGTTCGGGACTCGCCTTCGATAGAGGAGGCATGGCGACAGGCGCGGTTGGGTTACCCACGTCCGTATTGATGAGAATCCCGGAATAAGGGGAACACGATCTCTGCTTCGACAAGATGTGCCAAGGAAACCGCTTCGCTAAACGCGCTGAGGTGGTATAATAAAAGATGATTCAAGTAAAAGCTTGGTAGTGGTGTGACGTCATGCCACAAAATACGTCAGTAGATTGAACTTGTGCACATATTATTCTCTCTACGGTGGAATGTGGAACTTATTTTGCAGAGCCGGACACTATCCAGGTGTTCACAATCTTCTATGGATTATTCAAAGGAGGAACTCGCCTTGCAACGCCGAACATTATGCACGCCGGACTTATCGTCATTGAAGCCAGGTTCAGGGGCTACTGAGGCAGTCCTGGAGTAGGGGGTGTCCGGACAGCCGGACTATCATCGTCCGCCGGACTCCAAGACTACGAAGATACAAGATTGAAGACTCTGTCCCTTGTCCGGATGGGACTTTCCTTGGCGTGGAAGGCAAGCTTGGTGATACGGATATGTAGATCTCCTACCATTGTAACCGACTCTGTGTAACCCTATCCCTCTCCGGTGTCTATATAAACCGGAGGGTTTTAGTCCGTAGGACACAACATCCATTACAACAATCATACCATAGGCTAGCTTCTAGGGTTTAGCCTCCTTGATCTCGTGGTAGATCCACTCTTGTACTACCCATATCATCAATATTAATCAAGCAGGACGTAGGGTTTTACCTCCATCAAGAGGGCCCGAACCTGGGTAAAACATCGTGTCCCTTGTCTCCTGTTACCATCCGCCTAGACGCACAGTTCGGGACCCCCTACCTGAGATCCGCCGGTTTTGACACCGACAGCCTCCCTAGATGAACCCAAAAATGAGAACAAGTGCGCTCAAGTTTATCCCGAACACCCCAGCACTTGTGGCATGGGGGCTGAAGCCGACGACTTGCCATCTCTCAGATTTGATAAACGGCTGCACAGAAGGTAATATTTTAAATTAACAAGCGTTGCTTTGCGCATATGAACAAAGTTTTCAGCGGACAAGATAACAAAATGCAAGTCTACTCAAATATTACATCTTTGGAGCACTCACCCGCAATCATGCGGGCACCCTTCAGGACACTCTTATAATACATTTCGGGCGTGCGATACTCCTTGCCCGTCGGTGGCGCGTCTGTCACAAGCTTCTCAGCGTCCATCCTGCCCCAGTGCACCTTTGCACGGGCAAGGGCCCGACGGGCACCTTCAATGCAGTCGGAGTGCTTGACGACTTCAACCCAGGGACACGCGTCCACCAGCCACCCCACCAGGCCGAAGTAGCTCCCAGGCATGGCCTCCTTGGGCCACAGTCGAACTATGAGGCCCTTCATGGCCTGTTCGGCCACCTTGTGGAGCTCGACCAGCTGCTTCAGCTGGTCGCTTAGGGGCACCGGATGTCCGGCCTCAGCATACTGAGACCAGAAGACCTTCTCCGTCGAGCTCCCCTCCTCGGCCCAGTAGAAAGCGGCAGCATCGGACACGCTGCAGGGCAGATCTGCGAACGCTCCTGGAGAGCTCCGAATTCGGGTAAGTAATAGGTAATTCACATTCACATGCTTGCTTTGCATGAAAAATACCTTACCCGCCGCTATCTTCTTCAACGCCTCGATTTCCTGGAGGGCCTTGTGGGCTTCGGCCTTAGCGGCTTTGGCACTCTCAAGAGCCGATGCAATCTCGGACTCTCGAGTCTTTGAGTCGCGCCCCAAACTCTCATGTTTTTCCATGAGAGTCTGGAGCTCTTGCTGCACCTCCGCCACCCGCGCCTCCTGCATCTCTCGCTCGGCTCGCTCCGCGGCCGCATTGCATTCGGCTGCGGACACCGCCTCCTTCAGGGTCGCCAACTCGTTCGTGGCCCCTGGAGTACCCATGTTATCCTTGTTATTTCTCTTGCAACCAAATCCTTTTCTGTAAGGTACAACTTTAATACAGTGTTACTCACCTTCCTTGTCCTCGAGCTGCTTCTTGGCACGGCCGAGCTCGCTCTCGGACCGCTCGAGGCTCTACTTCAAAGCATTGACCTCTGCAGTCAGTGCGGTAGAGGTCAGCAGCGCAGTCAGCAATCCCATATTGACATATTTTTTAGACTCCTGCGCATATCTTTTTAGATCCTCAGTCCGGCTTTTCTTTCCGAACACCGAACCGAGCATCAGGGGCTACTGCCTATGCGGTATTATATTACATATCTTAAAATTCTTACCTCAAAGCCTGTTAGAAGGCTGCTGCAGGCTTCGGTTAGCCTGCTCTTGGCGAGCTGAACCTTCTGAATCACCGCACTCATGACAGTGCGGTGTTCTTCTTCGATGGAAGCGCCGTTGAGCGCCTCCAGCAAGTTACCCGGCGCCTCCGATTGGACAGAGGCCGCCGGTGTCACAGTCTTGCCCTTCTCACGAAGGGGCCGCTCGCCGGACTCCGGAACTACTGCAGGTTCCGGTGCGGAGTCCAGTGCAGAGTCCGGGAGGTTGCCTTGCGGCACCTCCGGGGCCTCCTCCTCCTGGCGGGTCCCTTCCCGGGATCCCACCTCGGCGTCGTCAGCGTCGCGGGGGGTTGAGGCGGTCGGAAGAGAATCCATATCCGACGAGCCCAAGGACCCGCTCGATGAAGCGGGAAGATCGTCCTTGGTCGGACTAGAGGGTTGTATGCAGCGTTAGAAAGACACTATGTGAAAAAATGACAAATTGATTTAGGAGTCCGGATACTTACGATTTTGCCAGGGGCTTGGCCCTTTAGGGCCACTCCTCGTTGCCGTCGCCAACGTTGGCGGAACAGTCCGGGGGAAGGGTCCTTCCCTTCTTGGACCCTTCGGCCTCCCTCGTTGGGGAGGCCTTCCTCTTCTTCTCTCCCCCCGCTGGGGGAGAGGCCTCTTTCTTCTCCTCGTCGTCTTCGTGGGAGGAGTCCGCCTCGGAGTCATCGGACGATGAGTCCGATACCACCTGACGCCGGGAACTCCTTCGGGTTCCCGTGGCCGTCTTCTTGGCCTTCTTCTCCGGCACCACGTAAAGTGCCGGGACCAGCAGCCCTGTCAAACGGGTGTCCGCTGGGTCTTCTGGAAGGGGAGCCGGACAGCTAACCTGTCCGGACGTCTTCTGCCAGTCTTGTTAAAGGTGTTGGGAGTTTAGATCCCGCATAGAGTCAAACTATGAAAAGCAAATGTCCCATAAAGGATAACATAGCTTACCTCGCCAGCCGGACGCTGCGTGCTGAATCTGCGATCTTCGGTAGAGGATGCGGGAGCTTCGGCGCCCTTGAACAGCACCCTCCAGGCAGCTTCGTACGTAGTGTCGAAGAGCCTGCTCAAGGTAAGGTGTTGTGCCGGATCAAACTCCCACAAATTGAAGTCCCGTTGCTGGCAGGGGAGAATCCAGCGGACGAGCATGACCTGGATCACGTTGACAAGCTTGAGCTTCTTGTTCACCAGGGTCTGGAGATAGGACTGGAGTCCGGTCAGCTCCTCCGAACTACCCCAAAGCAAGCCCTTCTCTTTCCAGGAGGTGAGCTGCATGGGGATGCCAGATCTGAACTCGGGGGCCGCTGCCCATTTAGGGTCACGCAGCTCGGTGATGTAGAACCACCCCAATTGCCACCCTTTGATGGATTCCACGAAGGCACCCTAGGGCCAAGTGACGTTGGGCATTTTGCCCACCATGGCGCGTCCGCACTCCGCTTGGCTGCCCTTCACAACCTTTGGCTTGACATTGAAGGTCTTTAGCCACAAGCCGAAGTGGGGCTGGATGCAGAGGAAGGCCTCACACACGACGATAAACGCCGAGATATTGAGGATGAAATTTGGGGCCAGATCGTGGAAATCCAGGCCGTAGTAGTACATGAGCCCCCGGACAAAGGGGTGGAGTGGGAAACCTAGTCCGCGGAGGAAGTGGGGAAGGAATACGACCCTCTCATGGGGCCTGGGGATGGGGATGAGCTGCCCCTCGTCGGGGAGCCGATGCGCGATGTCGCTAGACAGATATCCGGTGCTGCGCAGCTTCTCAATGTGCCCCTCCGTAACGGAGGAGGCCATCCACTTTCCTTCCGCTCCGGACATGGCTGGAGAAGGTCGAGGTGAGATGTGCGGACTTGGGCGCTGGAGCTCGAGTGCGCGGAGATGGATAAGCAAAGGAGGAAGAAGGCGTAGGTAAAGGAGGTGGATCCTTATCCCCTTATATATGGGCGGATGAAACTATGCGTCCCTACTAGCCTGGTAAAACTCGCTTGTCTCCTAAGCGCCGTAATCAATGGCGCAGTTGGGTTACCCACGTCCGTATTGACGGGAATCCCGGAATAAGGGGAACACGATCTCTGCTTCGACAAGATGTGCTGAGGAAACCGCTTCGCTAAACGCGCTGAGGTGGTATAATAAAAACAATTCAAGTAAAGGCTTGGTAGTGGTGTGACGTCACGCCACAAAATACGTCAGCAGATTGAACTTGTGTAAATATTATTCTCTCTACAGTGGTATGTGGAATTTATTTTACAGAGTCGGACACTATCCTGGCGTTCACAATCTTCTATGGATTATTCGGAGGAGGAACCCGCCTTGCAATGCCGAAGACAATATGCGCGCCGGACTCATCATCATTGAAGCCTGGTTCAGGGGCTACTGAGGGATTCCTTGACTAGGGGGTGTCCGGATAGTCGAACTATCATCATCGGCCGGACTCCAAGACTATGAAGAGACAAGATTGAAGACTTCATCCCATGTCCGGATGGGACTTTCCTTGGCGTGGAAGGCAAGCTTGGCAATAAGGATATGTAGATCTCCTACCATTGTAACCGACTCTGTGTAACCTTAGCCCTCTCCAATGTCTATATAAACCGGAGGGTTTTAGTCCATAGGACAACAACAACAACAACAACAACAACAATCATACCATAGGCTAGCTTCTAGGGTTTAGCCTCCTTGATCTCGTGGTAGATACACTCTTGTACTACCCATATCATCAATATCAATCAAGCAGGAGTAGGGTTTTACCTCCATCGAGAGGGCCCGAACCTAGGTAAAAACATCGTGTCCCTTGTCTCCTGTTACCATCCGCCTAGACGCACAGTTCGGGACCCCCTACCCGAGATCTGCTGGTTTTGACACCGACACCCGTCGGGTCGCCAGACATGATGTAGACGATGCGACGGGCAGCGAAACACGAGGCGACGGAAGGCAGATTCCGGCGCACCCCTACCTGGCACGCCAAATGTTGGATTTCAGGTTCCGGCAGACCCTCAAGGTTCGAACTCTGGGGTGCACGTGGAGATCACACCTCCCGCCTACCCACGTCTCATCGCCTCGCAAGGATCTAAACTACACGAAGAACAACACAAGGGACATGAGATTTATACTGGTTCAGTCCACCATTGTGGTGTAATACCCTACTCCAGTTTGTGGTGTGGTGGATTGCCTCAGGGGCTGATGATGAACAGTACAGGGAAGAACAACCTGGCGAGGGGCTATTCTTGAGCTGGTGCAATGAATTGGTAGGGGGAGTTCAGTCGCCTCTCTTTCTCTCTCTTTTGTTGATCTCTCGATGATCTCCCCCCTACAGGGGGAGTACATGTCTCTTCGCAGGCCGGCGCCCGCCTGGCCTCGGTTATCATTGCTTGCATCATGGGCACCTCGTGAGGTACCCCGCCTTGATCTCTCCGCCTCCTCGCGAGCCAGCCTGACGAGGCTGTGCCCGAGGAAGCCTCCTGTCGTCCACGCCGCGAGGGTCTTGAGTATGCGTTGATGAAGATGGGCCGTACTGGGCCACTCCCTGAGCCACGCCGCAGGCCACAGGCAGGCGAGTCTGGGTACCCCCGTTCCCAGAACGCAGACATGATCCTTGAGGGATCGATACCCATTTTGTGCATTGTATCCTGATAGAGCAGGTTCAGGCTGCTGCCACCATCCATGAGGACTCGCGTAAGGTGGACTCCGTCAATAATTGGGTCAAGGACTAGTCCGTCAATGATGGATACTGGTCGGATGGTCCCTGTGATCGAAAGTGATCAGACAGGAGGACTATGGATTGAACTTTGGGGCGACTGGCTCCATCGCGTAGACGTCCCTGAGTGCGCGCTGGCGCTCCCTCTTGGGGATATGGGTGGTGTATATCATGTTCACCGTTTTGACTTGGGGGGGGGATTTCTTCTGTCCCCCTATGTTCGGTGGTCGGGGTTCCTCATCATCGTCATCGCTTTGCGACCCTTTCTCCTCATTCTCGGCATTTAACTTGCCGGCCTGTTTGAAAACCCATCATTCCCTATTTGTATGATTGGCTAGTTTATCAGGAGTGCCATGGATATGGCATCGTCCATCAAGTATGTGGTCCAGACTGGACGGGCCCGGATTATTTCTCTTAAATGGCTTCTTCCGCTGACCGGACTTAGAGCCACTGAATCCGGTGTTGACCATCGTGTCTTCGGTGCTATCACCGTCGTTTCGATGCTTATGCCTATTGCGTCGGGGCTTGCCATTGCTGTTTCTGGCTTCAGAAGTGCCAGGTTCGCTTGAATTGTTGTTGCTACGGGCTAGCCAGCTGTCTTCACCCACGCAGAAACGGGTCATGAGTGCCGTAAGGGCTGGACTTCGATTTTTCCTGGCCGAGGTGTCTGGCCAACCATTCGTCGCGGATGCTATGCTTAAAGGCCGCTAGGGCTTCGACGTCCGGATAGTCGACAATCTGGTTCTTTTTAGTTAGGAACCGAGTCCAAAATTTCCTGGGTGACTCTCCGGGCTGCTGGATTATGTGACTTAGGTGGTCGGCATACGGAGGTCGGACATATGTGCCTTAGAAGTTGTCGAGGAAGGCGCCCTCCAATTCCTCCCAGCTGCCAATGGAGTTTTCGGGCAGACTATTTAACCATTATCTAGCTGGTCCCTTGAGTTTGAGCGTGAGGTATTTGATGGCGTGAAGATTATTGTCGTGGGCCATATCAATGTGGAGAAGAAAATCCTCAATCCACACCGCGGGGTCTGTTGTGCCATCATATGATTCGATGTTTACGGGTTAAACCCTTCTGGGAAATCGTGTCCCATTACATCGTCAGTGAAGCAAAGGGGGTGTGCGGCGCCTCTATATCAGGCCAAGTCGTGACGTAGCTCAGATGGAGCTCGTCGATGATTTTCAGCCCGGACATGGTTATGTTTGTCGCGTTCAGCCAGATGGCCGTCGTCGCGCGTCGAGGCACGCCCCCATGATCCATAGATCGATCTTTTCTGACCTGCTCTGTTTTCTAAATCATGCTGCAGGTCATGTGTATATCCCTGAGCTGTTGTATTTCTGTTTGTTCGGCGAGGCAGTGCGGGCTGGTGTTCGTCTCGAGGTGCCGCTTTATCCCGGCCACGTGGTGGTCGGTCAGCCACATTGTACTTTGGTAGGACGGGCTCCAGCGCCTCGTCATCGAACTGTGGTAACAGTTTGCGCTTCGGGTAGCTTTTGGTTGGGCGCTCGAGGCCGTATTCCTCGGCTGCCAAGACATCAGTCCATCTTTTATTGAGCAGCTCTTGATCAGTTTGAAGCTGCCGCTACTTCTTTTTCAGGCTTCTTGCAGTGGCAATTAGTTGACGCTTAAAGTGTTCCTGTTCGGCGGGCTCTTTAGGCACGATGAAATCTTCGTCATGGAGGCTAACCTCGTCTTCGGAGAGCGGAAGGTAGTTTCTATCCTCCAAGTCTTTGTTCATGGCCAGTTCGCCAGGGCTGACTCGCCCATCATCCCGTTCCTCCTGTTCGGAGGTCGGCTCCGGGGTCTTCATTTTTTTCTGCACCGTCCGAAGTGTTGTCCTCTTCTGTGACGGTATTGCTGTTTTTACTACGGCGAGGCTTAGAGCGGCGCCGCTGACGTCGGCGCTTCGGCTGTATCTCAGGAGGTTTATCCTCGACTGGATTTTCATCGTCGCTGTTATTTTCTTTGGGTGTATCCACCATGCATATGTCATACGAGGAGGTGGTTGTCCAATGACCTCTAGGCAGTAGTTCTTGCTCCTCTCTGACATTGTCGTCCATACCGTCGATGTCTTTGGAGTCGTAATCAAGCATGTCGGTTAAGTCATCGAAAGTGGCTACAAAGTGGGTGGTGGGTGGGAAACGAAGTTCTTCGTCATCCGCTTCCCATTCGAACCGGACATAGTTCGGCCGAGAATCTTCTGACAGGGAGAGGGATTTCAATGAATTTAAAACATCGCCAAAAGGCGAGTGTTGGAAGATATCCACGAAGCTGAACTCCAAGACCGGCGCCCAATCAGGTTCGATGGGCGCGGATGCACGCGGTCCGGAACCCATGGCTGGATATGAGTCCGAGGTTCCGGTAACACAAGCCCAGCTCAACGTTGGGTCTGTGTGCGACTCGAGCACCACTGAGTCTGCAGTCTCCGTGGCGGGATTGAGCTTCCCGTCTTTGGACGACACAGTCCACTCCAGCTCTAGAGCTAGGGTGGTCACAGGCGCTATCTCCTGTGCACGGTGAGATGATAGATCTAGGTCATGTTCATCGTGGTGGCCAAGGATGGCCGTCATGGGCTCGAATCCGTCGAAGATCAAGTCTCCGCAGATATCGGCCACAAAATTCAGGCTTCCAAGTCTGACCTGATGGCCAGGGGCGTAGCTATCGATCTGCTCCAGATGGCCAAGTGAGTTGGCCCGCATGTGAAGCCGCTGAATACGAGGATCTGTCCGGGGAGGAAGATCTCCCCCTGGACTGCATTGTTGTGGATGATTGACGGAGCCATCAAGCCTGTCTTTGATGTCACAGCGGAACTCTCAATGAAAGCACCAATGTCGGTGTCAAAACCGGTGGATCTTGGGTAGGGGGTCCCGAACTGTGCGTCTAAGGCTAATGGTAAAAGGAGGCGGGGGACACAATGTTTACCCAGGTTTGGGCCCTCTCTATAGACGTAATACCCTACTTCCTGCTTGATTAATCTTGATGAATATGAGTATTACAAGAGTTGATCTACCACAAGATCGTAATGGCTAAACCCTATAAGTCTAGCCTATGAGGTTATGGTTGTTGTGGCTAAACCCTAGAAGTCTAAACCCTCCAGTTTATATTGACACCAGGGGGGCTAGGGTTATACAAAGTCGGTTACAGAGAAAGGAATCTAAATATCCAAATCACCAAGCTTGCTTCCACGCCAAGGAGAGTCCCATCCGGACACGGGACGAAGTCTTCTATCTTGTATCTTCATAGTCCAATAGTCCGGCCAGAGTATATAGTCTGGTTGTCCGAGGACCCCGTGAGTCTAGGACTCCCTCACCTTCCATCGCTAGCACGCGCTTCCCACCTGAAACGGTCACCGTCTCTCCAGAACGTCAATGCCGCATTCACCGGGCTTAACTGCAGGTTCAGTTGGTGTGTCACTAACATACGAATCTGATATGATGCGGATATTACTAAAAAAGATAATGTTTAATTGGTCAGCTAATGTTCCTACCTTACTTTCGAAAAGCATTTGCACCACATATAGAGATACATCAGGGAGTTGCATTCTTAATGCGCTCTGGTTCATCATGTGTGGGCACTACGCAACGAACTTTTTATTATCCAAAATCTGCTTGCTCTTCTTTAGCATGTTCCTCTTTCGTTCTTCTTTAATAAGTACTCTCTCCGTTCCTAAATACAAGTCTTTGTATAGATTCCACCATGGACTACATATGGAGCAAAATGAGAGAATCTACACTCTAGAATGTATCTGGATACATCTGTATGTGATCCATAGTGGAAATCTCTACAAAGACTTATATTTTGGAACAGAGGGAGTATGATAGTAGTACAATATGTTCCTTGTAGTGAAGATGAGCAGGGACATTTGCAATGTAGAGGTCTATACGGTTGGTTGTGATGGACACTTTGAACTCTTCGGGCCTCTTTGATTTGTAGGATTTTGTAAACATAGGAATAGGATTTGTAGTGGATGCCCACTTGAATCCTATAAGAATAGCAAGGAAATGCGGGGAGTTGTGTGGCCTTTGAGAGTAACACTGATATTAACAGTATCGCACCTTCAGTTGAAGAGAGCTGGTATCCGAAGCCTTTCTTGGCGTACCGGCAATACTATCACATATATTCCAGCAAGTTCCACTTTGCTGATTTTACTCTGATGCTTAAGGTTTTCCTGTTATATCTACACTATGATCTGTGTAACCGCTTTGTGTCACACTAGCAGTAGTCCACTCTTGAAGCTAAACACTGCAGTGACTTACAAAATTGGCACCAAGGCATTGAGTGCCATTCTGGATGCAATGAAACTCATACGCTCCCCACCTGTTGACTCTTGTTCAGAATATGATCCTAATGACTCTTTTTCAAAATTGCCACATGTAGAGACACAACATGGAATTGCATTTCTTTGGGCACTGTGATTCATCATGAGTGGGCAACCAACATTGAATGCAATGAAGCGGAACCTCAATAATATGCTTCCTCTTATGTTCTTTAACATGTACCTCTTTTTTTATTCTGTATTTAGTACGTACAGTATGTTCCTTGTGAAGAAGGGGAGCAGGGACATCTGCAGTCAACAGCTGATAGAGCTGGCTTGTACGTGATTGATAGGCTTTCAATTACTAGCGGCAATACAACACCGTATTTTTCAAGCCAGTTCCACTTTCCCGATTTATATATCGTGGTTATGGTGTACCCCTTTTATGTACACTATGATCTGCCTAGTTGTTGTATGCTCCTGTTATCATGGTTTCGCAATAAACTCCTATACAGTATATTATGAACCTATCATCTGCCAACTATCCTTACTTCCGGAGCCTATTTTTTCTGTACTTGTGCCATATTATATTAATGCACGCACCATATTACAGCACACATGAGCTCTCACATCAGAATCCAGTGCTAGCACACAAGTGTTTACAGGGGCACCCCTATATTAGAATATCCTCTGCATTACAATGATAATCTCACTACTATTTATGTTTTCATGGTTCTCAGATATTATATGTAATTACAGAGAATATTAGAATCCGCGCATCAGAAGAATTTTGCGGAACACTGCAATGACTTACCAAATTGGCACCAAGGCATTGAGTGCCATTCTGGATGCAATGAAACTCATAAGCTCCCCACGTGTAGATTCTTGTTTAGAATATGATCCTAATGACTATTCTAACCTCGAGGAGTCAAAGGCAGATGGCCTGTCCTGTTCACCCATCAAGGTGCCTATTCTAATTTGGCAAGGTTTTATTGATTGCGCATATCTTGCATATGTTGTCTTGCATTTCTTCTACTTTGTTGCACCGCTATCTGCTTAGTTTCTCATCATATATGTCGAGATGCCATGCCCATCCATTATCAATACAAATTCCATCTGTCATTGTACCATGTTTTTCCACTCAAATGTTGTTCTTGTGCATCAGACATCAAAAAGGAAGAGAGTGATTGCTGACCCTGAAGGAGCACCAGCAAATTCCTTGAAAAACGAGGTGGTGCCGGAGAAATCAGACAGCACCCCACTTATATTGGTTGTACAACCAGTGACACAAAATGTAGGACCGACTCCAGCAAACTGTACCCATACTTCACTGGCCACACCACTAGCCCCACCACACAGGACCTACACTCCAGCAAAAGGTATGCCGATTTCAGTTGCCATAGCACCAGCCGTACCACAGAAAAATCCCACTCCAACAAAAAGTACAGCAAGTCCACCTACCAAAGACCTATCCTAACTGCAGAGACGACCAATTCCTGCAGATTGGAACCCCATTCTAGTTATTCCCAATCTAAAATACAATGCTTTCAATGTTGTTAGGGTCTACATGCATATATTCCCATCATGGGAAGATTATAGTGAAGACAAACACCATTTTCACATCTTCCTGTCCAACTTACATGTAAGTACTATTATTCATGGTGATTATTTTCTTGTTTTTCTACTGATTGAACACATCAATGATTTACATCACATTGTTGTAAGTAGGTGAGGGAGTCCAGGATTCGGGGGTCCTCGGACAGCCCGACTATATGCTTATGCCGGACTATTGGAGTATGAAGATACAAGATTGAAGACTTCGTCCCGTGTCCGGGTGGGACTCTCCTTTGCATAGAAGGCAAGCTTGGCAAATCGGATATGTATATTTCCTTCTCTGTAACCGACTCTGTGTAACCCTAGCCCCCTCCGGTGTCTATATAAACCGAAGGGTTTAGTCGGTAGCACAAGAACAATCATAATCATAGGCTAGCTCCTAGGGTTTAGCCTCTATGATCTCGTGGTAGATCAACTTTTGTAATACTCATATCATCAAGATCAATCAAGCAGGAAGTAGGGTATTACCTCCATAGAGAGGGCCCGAACCTGGGTAAGGATTGTGTCCCCTGCCTCTTGTAACCATTAGCCTTAGACACACAGTTCAGGACCCCCTACCCGAGATATGCCAGTTTTGACACCGACATTGGTGTTTTCATTGAGAGTTCCACTATGTCGTCACCATAAGGCTTGATGGCTCCTTCAATCATCCACAACGACGCGGTCCAGGGCGAGGTTCTCCTCCCCAGACAGATCTTCATATTCAGCGGCTTCACACTGCGGGCCAACTCGCTTGGCCATCTGGAGCAGATCGATAGCTACGCCCCTGGCCATCAGGTCTGGTTCGGAAGCTTGAATTACACCGCCGACATCCGCGGAGACTTGATCTTCGACGGATTTGAGCCCATGACAGGTGCACCCTACAGTGGCGACGAGCACGACCTAGATCTATCGTCGGACGGTGTTCAGAAGATCACACCTACAACTGCTCTGGCTTTAAATCCAGTGCAGATCATGCCATCCGAGGACGAGAGGATGGACCTGAAAGGATCGAGAAGAGGTGTCTAGAGGGGGGTGAATAGACTCTAAGCAAGAAAAGTTGCAGTTTTTAATTTCTTTAAGTTGAAGTGGAGTTTTGCACAAGTTTTAACATTCACAATACATATCAAGCAAGCATGACTAGAGTATATGAGCAGCGGAAAGTAAAGCATGCAAATTGCAAGAATGTAAAGGGATGGGATTGGAGTGTGCAAATGCAATTTGGAAACACAGAGATTTTTTATCCGTGGTTCCGATAGGTGGTGCTATCATACATCCACATTGATGGAAACTTCAACCCATGAAGGGTAACAGTTGCGCGAGTCCACGGAGGGCTCCACCCATGAAGGGTCCACGAAGAAGCAACCTTGTCTATCCCACCATGGCCGTCGCCCACGAAGGACTTGCCTCACTAGTGTAGATATTCACGAATTAGGCGATCTCCTTGCCCTTACAAACTCCTTGGTTCAACTCCACAATCTTGACGGAGGCTCCCAAGTGACACCTAGCCAATCTAGGAGACACCACTCTCCAAGAAGTAACAAATGGTGTGTTGATGATGAACTCCTTGCTCTTGTGCTTCAAATGATAGTCTCCCCAACACTCAACTCTCTCTCACGGGATTTGGATTTGGTGGAAAGAAGATTTGAGTGGAAAGCAACTTGGGGAAGGCTAGAGATCAACATTTATGTGGTAGGAATGGAATATCTTGACCTCAACACAAGTGTAGGTGGTTCTCTCTCATAAAATGTATGTTGGAAGTGTAGGCATGTTCTGCTGGCTCTCTCCACGAATTAAGAGTGGGTGGAGGGGTATATATAGCCTCCACACATAATCTAACCATTACACACAACTTACCAAACTCGTTGGGACCGAATCGTGAAACTAGGTCGGACCGATTTAGTTCATAATGTGACTGTTAGGAATTTCGATGGGACCGACTTGATCAACTCGGTAGGACCGATGTGCTAGGGTTAGGGTAAAGCTTCGACTCAGTTTGACCGATTACACAAACTCGGTGGGACCGATTTGGGTAATAAGTGAAACACAGAGTTGGCCAGGCAAACTCGATGGGACCGATTGCATAACTCGGTAGGACCGAAATCATTGCAATAGGCAACAGAGAGTTTGCAAGCACATCTCGGTGAGACCGAGATCCCATCGGTGAGACCGAGATCCCATCGGTGAGACCGACTTGATTAGGGTTTCTGGCAGTGGCTATGTCATGAGAACTCGGTGGCGCCGGATATAAAGTTTCGGTAGGGCCGAGTTTGACTTTTGGTTTGGGACATATGTGGATGTGAGAAAGTGGTTGAGGGCTTTGGAGCATATCACTAAGCACTTTGAGCAAGCAAGCCATTAAGCAACACCTCATCCCCTCTTAATAGTATTGGCTTTCCTATGGACTCGATGTGATCCTGGATCACTAAAAGTAAAATGTAGAGTCTTGTGCTTTGAGCATGAGCCAATCCTTTGTCCTTAACATCTTGAAGGGGTTCCACATCCTCTAGTCCATGCCACTCCATTGTTGAACTTATCTGTAATATACTAGGTAAAGGTATTAGTCCAACAAGAGATATGTTGACATTAATTACCAAAATCACCCAGGGAGCACTTGTGCTTTCAATCTCCCCCTTTTTGGTAATTGATGACAACATATATCAAAGCTTTAGATAAAGATATAGTGAATAACAAGTCACTAATGGAATCAACTACTTTGCCATATGCCAGCTCTTTGCCGTCTGCTAGCGGATGGCAAAGAAGCTCTTTGCCATCAGCTACCGAAAAGCAGACGAGAATGAAAGGGCAAACGGCAACAGAGGCCTTTGCCATCTGCCCGCTCTTTGTCATCCGCTAGCTGACGGCAAAGAATCTTTGCCATCCACTGCAGACGGCAAAGAGGGAGGACGTTAAGTGTTTCCGTTAGTGGGTGCCACCTCCCTCTTTGCTGTCAGCCAGCGGACGACAAAGATTCCAAAAAGCGGACGGCAAAAGCTGGACCTAACTAACCTAACTAGCCGAGCCCTCCCCCACGCCCGTTACTCTCTCTGTTCTCCCTCTCTCCTCCCCGACGCCCACATCCACCCACCGCGCCGCCCCCGCCGCCCGGCGCCGCCCCCGCCCCCGCCGCCCTGCGCCGCCCCTGCCACTGCCACCTCCCCCACCCGCCGACACCCCTCGATCCCGCCGCCCCGGCGCCTCGTCGCCCGGCGTCGCCCCCGCCATCGCCCCCGCCACCGCCGCCAGGCGCCACCCCCGCCACCGCCCCCGCCTCCCGGCACCGCCCCCGCCACCGCCCCCTCCCCCACACGCTGACGCCCCACCATCCCGCCGCCCCCGCCCCCATTGCCCGGCGCCGCCCCCTCCACCGCCACCGCCCCCGCCGCCTGGCCGTCCCACTGCCCCGGAGCCCCGCCGCCCCCCACCCGCCCACCACCCTAGCGCCAGCATCGGCCCCGGCTCCGGTGAGTATATTTTTTCTGATTTTTTTGCTGTTTAATTGTTAGTGTTAGTGTTAGATCTAGTGTTAGAAAAGAAGAAGATTTAGTGTTAGTGTTAGAAAAAAGAATATGTAGAAGAAAAGAAGAAGAAGAAGAAGAAGAAAAGAAGTAGAAGAAGAAGAAGAAGAAAAGAAGAAAAGAAAAGAAGTAAAAGAAGTAGAAAAAAAGATGAAAAATAAGAAGAAAAGAAGTAGAAGAAGTAGAAGAAGAAGAAACGAAGAAAAGAAAAGAAGTGATATACATATTTTTTTTGCTGTTTAATTGTTTGTGTTAGTGTTAGTGTTAGATTTAGTGTTAGAAAAGAGGAAGATTTAGTGTTAGTGTTATAAAAAAGAATATATATGTAGAAGAAAAGAAGAAGAAGAAGAAGTAAAGTAGAAGAAGAAGAAGAAGAAAAGAAGAAAAGAAAAGAAGTAGAAAAAAGATGAAAAAGAAGAAGAATAAAAGAAGTAGAATAAGTAGAAGAAGAAGAAAAGAAGAAAAGAAAAGAAGTGATATACATATTTTTATTTTTTTGCTGTTCAATTGTTAGTGTTAGTGTTAGTGTTAGATTTAGTGTTAGAAAAGAAGAAAATTTAGTGTTAGTGTTTGAAAAAACAATATATATGTAGAAGAAAAGAAGAAAAAGAAGAAGAAAAGAACTAGAAGAAGAAGAAGAAGAAAAGAAGAAAAGAAAAGAAGTAGAAAAAAGATGAAAAAGAAGAAGAAGAAAAGAAGTAGAAGAAGTAGAAGAAGAAGAAAAGAAGAAAAGAAAAGAAGTGATATACATATTATTATTCATGTCGGTATTTTTTCATGTTGTACTAATTTCGTTTACTCTTTGTCATGGCAGGTGTTGAAAGATGGTGGGTGCTGGTCGGGAGCGCTCCGAGGACCCTTCTTCATCGGCGCGTGGTACGAGGTCTTCCATTCCACACGCACCTCTCCGCCGAGTGTTGCTGGACAGTATGGAGACATCGTCGGGACCTTCTTCGTCGACCGTGGTGCCGAGCAAGGCACGAGGTAAGTAGAAGAGAGGAGCTGGAGCACATGGTCGCAGGAGAGGAGGTAGGGTGACTGCGAGGGCGCCTTCCTCGCTGCCATCCTTAGCTGTTTCACCCGAGAATGTGACTGCTATGGTGGACTCGTCCGAGGAGGAGGCTACACGGACTCCGGTCCACGGGCCTTCGGCCCACGAGCCTCGGGTTGACGGGCATTCGGTCCACGAGACTTCGCCCAAGACCCTGGAGGAACACACGTCTGGATGGGTAACCTGGCCGGATCAGCCTGAGGGGCCAAGTGGCCATGCTGATGATGGCGGGGAGCCGACTGATATTGAGGAGGAGGGGGGCACTGTCTACCAGCGTGGTTGTACATGGCTCCCGGACGTGCCGGCGACCCGCGAGCAGAGGTGGTTGATTTTCCCTGATGGGGAGAGGTAAGTGCATTTAATCTTTTTGTACCCTTCTGCATTCATGTTTCTTCAAATATCTAATGCGTTGGCCTTGTCATGCTGCAGGGGTTGGGACCACCATCATAGTGTCGGCCGGCCCAACTCTGTCCTTGGAGTTCTTTGTCGACAAAACTTCCCGGGGTTTGTTACATTGCCTGGTGAGGGTCGGATTCCAGAGCTTGGATTGAGTTGGGAGCACTACTTGGCTGCCTCGGCCCCGCCGGGTGAGATTATCGACGGTGTCTTCTGCAAGACGAGGGCAGACGTGGTGATTAGAATGTTCTGGGTAATTTCTCCTTTACACAATTAAAAATCTTCAACTAGCTAGTTATTAATTGTACTAATCAATATTGTCTCATTTAATTGCAGACATTCTACAGGTGTGAGGAGGGATACGAGGAGGAGGCGGCAAATGTTATCGATAACGTCTGCAAGCGCCTACTACAGAACTTATGGCACGAGGCTCGGGTGCAGGCCGTTCGAGACTACTACGCCGCGCGTGGTATCAAGAAGACCAAACCGGCGTGCCGCGAGAAGTTCTTGAGTAAGGAGGAGTACGTGAAGGTAATTCTTAAGGCCTTGTACTTTACTTCCTTCATTTAGTAATTCATAGCCGTAGCGCTCAAGTTTCTATTTCCTAACTTAGGCCCCTCCGAGATGGTGTGCGGATCGGATGGATTATTGGGAGGTGTTGGTCAATGAGTGGTGCTCAAAAGAATGGCGAGCCCTCCACAACGAGGCCAAGGACAAACGTGCCCAAATGGAAGGTGTGCCACACCATCAAGGCAGCTCCAACTTATATCAGTACGGGCGGAACTGGGTATGTGGTTTGCTTCATGATTCATGCAATTCGTTCGTCATGCTAGCTTTCAGCCCTTTAATTTCTAATTTACTTTGTTTCTCTCTTTCAGACACGCTACAATAAGGCGGATAAGGTGCCAGAGGTGTACGACCTGTATGCCATGCCCCACACTAGCTCTTACAAGAAAGTCAACGCATTCTCTGTGTCTGACCTCGATGATCCAAAAAACTTCACCAACATCTCCTCCCACAACAAGCTTGTGAAATATAGAGATGAGGGGAAGGCGAGGAAAGGGGATGACTTTAACCCGAGCCAGGGTCCCATTGATACCGAGCTACTGATGATATCTAGTGGCGGGAGGTCCCATGTCTCCATAGCCATGGGAGATGGACTTATCTGTTGTCCTAGCACTCTCCCGGAGATCAAGCGCGCCAGTCGAGCTCCGCTCCTGAGATAAGGCCTCGTGAACGGCCAGTACAACTCACCTTCAAGGTTAGTTATATGTACTCGGGTATCTTTCTCCATTACATTGTGTGCGCTTCCATCAATGATTACAAATGGTAACGAGGAGTGGTGTTGCAGGCTGCTATACAAAGTGAGAGAGATAGAACGGAGAAACTTCTGGCGGAGGCGGCGGAGAGGCAGCAGGAGTTGGAGGAGAGGACCACAAAGATGTTGAAGGAGGAGAGGGAACGGAATGACATGCATGCAAGGGCCATGTACGAGCTCCTTGTGGTAAGTTTTTTCTACACATTAGCCAAAACATTCATGTAGTGTTTGTCTCATTACTAACTAGTATGATTGGGTCGTCAAAACCAAATGTGCAGTCTGTGTGTGAGAAGTCCGGTCAGACCGCTCCGCCGATGCCAGTAATTGCTCCTGGGACCACGGTGAGTTTAATTTGAATGGACATTACTTGCTAGTCTTAACATTTGAGTGTCATCATGCTAACGAGACATTGGAAATGATCTTTGGTGCAGCGTAACTCCAGACAAGCATCACACGATCCTTCTCCAGCTACCGGCACGAGCCACCCCGCTACAACACCTCCATGATCACGGTAAGTGTCTCTAGTATTTTGCTTAACAAATGCATAAAGACCTAGACTTAGCTTTATTTCATCCAATATGCTTACCATAATGACTTAGAGTTAGCTTCTTTTGCTCCAAAATGACTTAATAAGCTTACTAACCTCCAAAACCATCCATTTTACCTATGTTAGCTCTAAAATGATATGTACTTAGCTTACTTATGTAAAAAAATGGCATAATTAGCTTAGTTAGCTCATAAACGATCCATTTCACCTAAATTAGCTCTTAAATGATCCATTTTACCCAAGTTAGCTCTAAAATGACCTATTTTAACTAGATTAGCTCCTAAATGATCCATTTTACCTACGTTAGCTCTAAAATGACCCTTTTTACCTAGGTTAGCTCCAAAATGACCCATCTTACCTAGGTTAGCTCTAAAATGATGCATTTTACCCAAGTTGGCTCTAAAATGACCCATTTTACCTAGATTAGCTCATAAACGATCCATTTCACCTAGGTTAGCTCCAAAATGACCCATCTTACCTAGGTTAGCTCCAAAATGACCCATCTTACCTAGGTTAGCTCAAAAACGATCCATTTCACCGAAGTTAGCTAAAAACGATCCATTTCACCTAAATTAGCTCTTAAATTTATCCATTTCACCTTAGTTAGCTAAAAACGATCCATTTCACCTTAGTTAGCTAAAAACGATCCATTTCACCTTACTTAGCTCATAAACAACCCATTTCAACTAAGTTAGCTCATAAATGATCCATTTCACCTAAGTTAGCTCAAAAACGATCCATTTCAACTTAGTTAGCTCAAAAATGATCCATTTCACCTTAGTTAGCTGATAAACGACCCATTTCAACTAAGTTAGCTCATAGATGATCCATTTCACCTTAGTTAGCTCATAAACGAACCATTTCAACTTAGCTCATATATGATCCATTTCACTTAAGTGAGCTAAAAAACGATCCATTTCAACTTAGTTAGCTCAAAAACGATCCATTTCACCTTAGTTAGCTCATAAACGACCCATTTCAACTAAGTTAGCTCATAGATGATCCATTTCACCTTAGTTAGCTCATAAACGACCCATTTCAACTTAGTTAGCTCATATATGATCCATTTCACCTAAGTTAGCTAATGAATGACATGTACTTCTTGTTCTAGTCTTTTTCTTCTAGTCACCTATTTCTAACTTTCTTATTTGCCATTTTGCAGATTTCATTCACTTCATGAAAGCTAGCTTGCTATGATGGAGTGCTTGGTTTTTCTTCGATGAAACTTTGCATTGTATCTAGCTTGCTATGATGGAACTTGCTATCTTGATCAAACTTTGCATTGTAATATGTATATGGATGGAACAATGTGTATGGATGGAACTTGCCTATGTATGAATGGATGAAACTTAATTATGTGCTGGATATATATGTGATATGTTTGCTGTTAAATAGCCCTGTGAAATATATCTATATATGTCATATATATTTGCTGTGAAAATTGTTGGATTCAGAAAAAACAAAAAAAGAGCCAATATACACGCTCTTTGCCGTCTGCCACCGACGGCAACGGCCTCTTTGCCGTCAGCCGCGGACGGCAAACAGGACACGTGGCAGCCAACTATGCTTCCTGGGAGCTGACCCATTTGGCCAGTTTGCCTACAGTGGCAGACGACAAAGAGTAGTGATGTCTAGCTGACATCATACGGCGGACGGCAAAGGCAGGACAAATTTTGCCGTCAGTGGCGGATGGCAAAGGGCTGCCGTTAGCCACCTAACGGACTAAAAACGCAATTTTTGGCGTCTGATTTCTTTGCTGTCTGCTGCTGATGGCAAAGGACCCTTTGCCATCAGCCGCGTAAAGAAGACGACAAAGTAGCTGTTTGCCGGACCTTACTTTGTCGTCCACATTTGCCGTCCATGGCGGACGCCAAAGACCTTTGCCGTCCGCCATTCATGCCTTTGCCGTCCGCTGTGGCAGACGGCAAAGTAGCTGATTCCTGTAGTGAGTAAAGCTTTGGAAAGACATGTAACATGCATAGGCTCCCCCTACATGTATGCAATCAAGTAAATATGGAATATAGGAGCATGTGAATGCATAAGCATGACAGAGTAAGCAATGTGTTACTTGTATCTTGGCTATATACATCAGAGCAAATGATATGAATATGGGAAATGTACCTTCATGCTCATGAGTCCTTCTTGCAAACAGTATGTACATCAGCAAAAATTCTCATACCCATGACTGTGATGCATATACTTACCTTGTGGTCTTGAGTTGGCTTAGGAAGGAATGAACCTGCGTAAACAAGGTTAGATAACACAGATACACCTACTAGCCGGAGCAAACAAAAGAAACCACAAGAGTACCAAGACTGGGATGACAAGTAGAGAGTGAGTACTGAGTACCCCATTGAATATACACATGTCCCCAAAGGTAAAGGTGTGCAATAAATTCAAGGATTTCCTTCCCTTAGATGTCTTGCTCTCGGAGAAGATAGGAACAGAAAATCAGAGCAAAGAAAAGAAACAGAGCTAATGCAAACAATTAAACATGAACATGTATTTCCCCTCTTAAAGACATGTGACTTCTCTCCTCTTAAACACCAAGCATATGGGGTCTCTCTCTCCTCCTGAGTATTCTCTCCCCCTATAGAAATGATTAAGCTTTGATGTGATCTCTCTCTCCCCCTTTGACATCAATTTCCAAGAAGGGTTCTTCTGGATTTTTGTTGTAAATGGGTTTGGTCCTTGAGTCACAAAACAAAGTAGCAAGTTGAATGTGATGCTGGTAGAGGACAAGAATCATTGAGTGGAGCTGGATCAAAAGAATGCAGGAACAAGTGGCAAGTTGTCTTTCCTGCAGTGAAATCGGTGGCACCAAGTTGTGTGCTTTGGTTGCACCGAAAGGTTTTGGTTGGATAGAAGGCAACAGACCAGTGGGTCCGAGTTCATCACAGATAAAACACTTGTTACCTCAGCTCACTAGACAGGTAAGATCTCACAAGGATTTGCAAGGAATTGGATGCAGGGAATGCAGAACAGAAAAGAAATCTAGATGAAGTTTTTTTGAAAGGGGAAACAAATATGCAAGAAACAAATGCAAGAGCATAGAAAAGAACACAAGAGAACTTCATCCAGAATTGGTTGGCGACAAAGTCACCTATGTTAGAGTATATTGACTTGGGAGTCAAGTGGGTTCACTTGATCATAGGTCAGACTCATCGTTTAAGCTCAAAATGGGGTTACCATTTTTCGTTTAAGCATTTTGATGTATTCACATCTTGTTGAGTTGCTTTAACTCATGACTTGGAGTAAAGCTTCTCTAAGATGGAATAACATACCTTGGGTGGTGGTGTTGATCGTGATCATGTAGTTGAACTTGTGTGGGATGCTCAAATGTTGATGTAGTTCATTTGGAGCATCACTTGGAATTGGAGTTCATCTACCTACATGGGTTAGTCTTGCAAGGAAGAGCACTTGTGTACCCAAAATGACAATCATAAAGCTCAATATAGAATTTGTCGAAGGATATGTTTGAAGGGTTTCGTGCTTCCTTGTCTTCAGCCATCATTGTGTAGAGACTTGGTGATGTAGAGATTTGCTCAAGATGTGAGTGGGTTGCAATCTCATAGATATAGATTCATCCAAGTACCTACATGGGTTAGATGGCATGCAAGGTGCAAATATCCAAGACATGTTTATTATCATAAGAGAAATATCAAGGATTAGCCATAGGCTCATGTCTTGCATGTATCCAAATGGAGTTCCTACTCCAAGTTTGAAGCATCAATGATGTTCAATTCACCTCTTAACCTGCAAAACACTTTCTCATCAAGTGGTTTAGTGAATATATCCGCCAATTTCTTGTCGGTGCGAACATGCTTAAGATTAATATCACCCTTAGCAACATGATCTCGAATGAAATGATGACGAACTTCAATATGCTTAGTTCGAGAGTGTTGCACGGGATTGTGAGCAATCTTGATAGAACTTTCATTGTCACAAAGCAATGGAACATGTTTCACATATATCACATAACCCTTAGGAGTTTGGATCATCCAAAGTAATTGAGCACAACATGAACCATCGGCAATGTATTCCACTTCGGCGGTGGATAAGGATACCGAGTTTTGTTTCCTGGAGGACCAAGACACAAGAGATCTACCAATAAATTGACAAGTACCCGAAGTGGACTTTTTATCAACCTTGTCTCCGGCATAGTCCGAATCGGAGTAACCAACAAGATCGAAAGAAGACCTCTTAGGATACCAAATGGCAAAATTTGGTGTGTGCATTAAGTATCTCACTATCCTTTCCACAGCCTTAAGATGGCATTCTTTAGGGGCTGCTTGATATCATGCACACATGCACACACTTAGCATAATATCGAGACGTGAAGCACATAGATATAACAATGAACCAATCATGGAGCGGTAAACCTTTTGATCAACCGGTTCACCATCTTTGGTCAAATCAAGATGTCCACTAGTAGGCATGGGTGTAGTCATACCTTTGCATTCTTGCATATTGAACTTCTTGAATAAGTCCTTGGTGTACTTTGTTTGAGAGACAAAGGCACCTTCCTTAGTTTGCTTGATTTGTAAACCGAGAAAGAATTTGAGTTCACTCATCATGGACATCTCAAACTTCTTTGACATTAGCTTTCCAAACTTTTCACTAAAGTGAGGGTTAGTCGAGCCAAATATAATATCATCAACATAGATTTGGCACACAAATAGTTCTCCATTAACCCTTTTAGTAAAAAGAGTAGAATCAATTTTTCCAATTTCAAAGGCTTTTTCAATAAGGAACTTGGTCAAGAATTTATACCATGCTCTGGGAGCTTGTTTAAATTCATAAAGAGCTTTGTGAAGTTTGTAAACATGATTAGGTTTCTTAGGATTGACAAAGCCGGGAGATTGCTTAACATAAACTTCCTCCTCCATTTCACCATTTAGAAAAGAACATTTAATGTCCATTTGGTACAAGGTAATATCATGGTGATTAGCATAGGCAAGTAAGATGCGAATGGACTCTAGTCTAGCAATGGGGGCATATATCTCACCATAGTCCATACCTTCGACTTGAGTGTAGCCTTGGGAGACGAGACGTGCTTTGTTGTGAACCAATTGTCCATCTTCATCTTGCTTGTTGCGAAACACCCATTTGGTACGAATGATATTGTGGTTGTTGTCGGGCTTCTCAACCAATGTCCAAACTTGGTTTCTCTCAAAGTTGTGTAGCTCTTCATGCATGGCGTTTATCCAATCCGGATCTTCCAATGCTTCTTCAACCTTCATAGGTTCAATGCTAGAGATAAATGAATAATGTTCACAAAAGTTAGCCAAACGAGTTTTAGAGCGAGTGATTCTCCTGGTTTGGATATCATTGTAGATTTGCTCGATGGGGATGTCTTTCGTGACTCTTGCTTGAACCCGTTAAAGCTTTTGCTTGGATCTTGGTGGAACATCTTCTTCATCTTGTTCTTCTACTTGGCCTTCTTCGTTGTTGACATTGTCGTTCTCTTGTCGTGGTGGAGAAGGAGGTTGTTGATGTTCATCTTGGTGTACTTCCTCGTTTTCTTTGTCTTGGTGTGTCCCACTTGTGGATGCTTCTGTATCAACTCTTGGTTCACCTTGTCGTGAGGTGGAATCTTCCACTTGGACGGACGAGGTACTCTCCTTCACCTCCATTGGACGAATCTTGCCAATAGACAAGTCTTGGATTGCTTCTGAAGGGTCTTTGTCTCCTACATCAATTGGCAATTGCTCTACTTTCGAGCCGTTAGATTCATCAAACTTCACATCTACCGTCTCTTCAACCTTTTGGGTAAAATTATTGTAGACACAGTAAGTGTGAGAGTTTGAGCCATAACCAAGTTGGAAACCTTCATGAGATTTAGGAGCAAATTTAGAACGACGATGCTTATCAAGAATGTAGCACTTTGAGCTGAATACTCGAAAGTATCCAACTTGGGGTTTGTTACCGGTGAGGAGCTTGTATGCTGTCTTATCGAGTAGCATGTGAAGATACAAGCGATTTGTTGCATGACAAGCTGTCTCAACCACTTCCGCCCAAAAGTGTTTCGGCGTCTTGTACTCATCAAGCATCATTCTCCCCATTTTGATGAGTCTCCGGTTCTTCCTCTCAGCAACTCCATTTTATTGAGGTGTGTACGTAGCCGAGAACTCATGTGAAATCCCTTCTTCATCAAGAAAGGTGTCCACATTTGCGTTCTTCAAGTCCGTTCCGTTGTCGCTGCGAATCTTCTTCATCTTCACTTCAAATTGATTTTGGGCCTTCCTAGCGAAGTTTTTGAAGATCTTTTGGACCTGCAATTAATCATCGAGAAAGAACACCCACGTAAATCTTGAAAAATCATCAACTATAACTAGACCAAAAGAATTTCCACCAAGACTTTTGTAAGCGTTGGGACCAAAAAGATGCATATGAAGTAGCCCGAGCGGCCTTCTTGTGGTCATGATGTTCTTCACGGGATGCCTTCCTCCAACATGTTTACTTGCTTGACAAGCGCTGCAAACTCTATCCTTGTCAAATATGACATCATTAATGCCAAGGATAGGATTACCTTTAATAAGCTTGTCAAGGTTTCACATGCCCACATGACCTAACCGTTTATGCCACAACCAGCCTTCAGAGGATTTAGCAATTAAGCAAGTTCTAGGTTGAGCCTTTTTAGTGAAATCAACAATGTAAAGATCACATCTACGTTGTTGACACTGATTTTGGCCAAAGTAAAACATGGTGTTTAGCTATTGGACAAATAAAAAAATTACTTCAAACAGTAAAAAGATATTGAATTATCGAATATATAGAGAAAAGGGTCACAGTAATTTATGCCACGCTGCTTAATAGAATAATAGACCCAAAAATAAAAGGGAAGGAAATGAGCCATATCGTAGTATAAATCAGAGGACATATGACCTTATTTTACACATACGCCATCATTAACGGCAGAAATCTGATGTTGACACAAATTCAAAGTTTCAGAGACTATGCTAACATTCCCAAAATATTTTATCACATTTACGAGAATTATTCTATCATCACTAATGTAATATCTACGCGATTTGTGTAAAACAATATGACGTGTGGCAATATACAAAAATTGTCAAGCATCATAAAATTATTAACGAAAGAATATCTTCTCATATCATTAAACTTTATCTGGTCTAGTCTGCTTATACAAAACGCTACGTACACACATTGGTGTAGGTACGAGCTACGTGCATGCATGTGTTATGCATGGATTAATTATGGGGCAAGGTTAAGAACTATTTACCCATCTGAGGAATGTACGAGCTACGTGTGCATGCATGGATTAATTATGCGGCAAGATTAAGAGCTAATTAAGTGATTAGCCAGCCTATGGCCCAAACGCATATGGATGTCTCCCATATGTAACCCATGCAAAGAGAACTAAGAGCCGAACTAATAGGTATGCATTAGTGGCCAAAGCCCATTCAAATATGTGGATGACCATGCCCTGGCCTTCTTCAATCGCTCAGTTGCACGCGTACGAAATCCACATGAGAAAACTTGACGTGCTAATCTATAACTAACTGGCTATTTGCCCACGATAACCACGACCATCCCACGTTCCTGCACACGATCTCCAGTACGTGCGTGCGTTCGTCTCAGGCGCTGGCCGCCTATAAAAAGGCCAGCACACAACGTTGCCAAGGCTGCTCACCACATCCATTGATCGCTCATTTTCCCATCCACACGCCGCTGCCGCTGCTACTAGCTCATCATTCATCAACCACTCGATCATTCATCCATCCATCACTCATGCATATACATACGCTGCTAGCTTCGTCGCCGCCGGCCGTCGTCGCCGCCGGCCGTCGTCGCCGCCGGCCATCCACTCGTCGTCGTCTACACACTCTTCGCCGGCCGTCTGCTCGCCGCCCTCGTCACCGCCAGTCCCTCACCGTCATCTGCATACGACGCCGACCACACGGCTCAGCATCTGCACCAACCACAAGCTGCTACACGCCGGCTGTGCTCGCCCGCATCACTTCCTCTTACGCAAGGTGAGAATACATGGCTACCTCCTTGCTCCCTTCTTGATGCATTCCTCTTGCACCATATGTCTGAAGTAATTGGTGTTCTATGATCACTCCATATAGCACACCTTGTTTGGTCTCATGGGGTCTAGCACCCCTTGTTCATATGAACCATGGTTACATTATGATCATCTTGTTTTGGTCTCATGAGATCATGCACCTCATGTCGATACAATCCAAGAATAAGAACATGTTCCTTCTTCTTTTGGTCTCATGGTGATCTTGCATCCCATGTTGATACAATTCAAGGATAAAATATAACCATTGATGATCCTTCTCTTTCACCGTACACCTCATATATGTTCGGTGCTACCCAAGTAATTTGTTCTTGTCTTGGTCTCATGGTGATCTTGATCCCATGCTGATACAAATCAAGATAATGCATGAGGTGCCTAGTGGTCATATATCACTCCTCAATCCTATAATAATGCAAACTATGTGCACACATGCAATTAAAAAATATGCTCATTTTGTGTTGGTCTCATTGCGATCTTGCATCCCATGTTGATACAATTCAAGAATAAAAGTATGTCCATCTTGGTTTGGTCTCATGGTGATCTTGCATCCCATGTTGATACAAACCAAGGATAGAAATAAAAATAAAGCTCATATTGATTTGGTTTCATAAAGTCCTATTTTGTTCTAGACCCTAAATGCATCAGTATAGGGTGTAAACTTGGTGCATGTGGCTATATGTTCATTAGTCTCAAGAAGTAGCATCATATGTTCGAATTTTGTACTAGTGAAAACCCATGTGAAACAAAGCCATGCACAGATGATAACCAAATATACATGACTTTTGCTCTCCATAGTTTAGGTTCATATATACAGACTTTGAGAGTTGTCATATACTTCATCATGTCCATGCAAAATATAAATTGATATATACTTCTGTTTGGTTACACTACGAGCATATAATTTGTGCTGCGTTGGTGATAATACAAGCAAGAAGAAATTAACATACTTCACTGGTTATGCTACATATGGGCAAAATGTTGCTACATGATGTTAGTACTAATACAAGTGAAGTGAAACTTCATAAAAATATTGGCATGCACCGCAAATCCGAAGTGCTTAGTCGCATGCCCATATGTGATATGTTTGAGACTAGCAAAACTAGTATTTAAGCATAACCCATATGTCATAAAAAAATCCCTCATACAGATTAAAATTAAATCATGCGTTCCTTTCATATAGGTGAATGCATCCACAAAACTAAGAGATAATTAGGGTCATAGCCCATGTCACTTGCACTAAACATAACATAGTGCGATTGAATATGTGACCACCAAATTTCATATAGCCCTCGCATATGATGGCTCGGTGCAACGCTATATACATTGCTATAAAGTAAACCAAATAATCCACCATTTTAGGCATGCATGCCAAAATCTCATGCATGTCAAAATTAACTCGTGAAAATAGTTATGCCCCATATTGCACATACGCACGTTAGCCCAACTAGTTAACCATCAAATAGATTTTCATATGATAAAAAAAGACAACCACTACATATTTGCGATAGTTTATGAGTTAGGTATGAACGTGCTATATGAATGAACATTGTCAAATCATGAATGTTATGCAACGCATATGTTAGCATAGACGAAGTTCAAGGCTCCCCGAGTAAACCGACGTTGAAGACAGCGAGGAGGACTTTTATTTCTACATTTTGTAGTCTTCTTTTGTTTCTACATATTGTAGTACTCATGTGTTGCAATTCTATGTAATAGATATGTTGGAATTCTTAATCAGCGGTTTTCTCTTCGGAGATGTAATTAACAGACCATTTATGTAAATGTAAGAGTTCTGGAAATAAAGTACCTGCAATGTTTGATCCTATTTTTATTTTATGCATTTATGCATTTAAATCATTATTATTCATTCTGTATCAATGATGTGGACGCGTATTTTCACGCCCGCCATTTTCCTGTCATCAGATTCTGGCACGCCCGGTGGGAGGTCTTCAAATTCCAACATAGGATCGCAACATATGAATTTCTAAAGTACATTAAGTATATAAACGACATTGTGTACAGTAAATATACTCCAAGAAAACCGATATAAAGTTTTCTTTATTCGAAGGTATGGATGGTCAAATGCCGCAGTCGGTCACGCTCCGCATTGGAGACATTTGGCTTGATGTGTCAGTTGGTCCATCTGAGGCTTCAACAAATCAGCATCTGGATATTTTGACTGCATCACCAAGTGAAGACGACCAAGGAATGGAAGTCTTCTCTCCACTCAAGTTTGGGGGAAGTATGAGGGTAGACAAAGAAGGAAAATGGAAGATGATGGACAAACTTCACTATGAGCAACCTATGAATGGGGGCAATACCATGATTATATTTCCCTCCTCGTCGTTTCTGCATGGAAGGACGTCAAAGGTTCAGAATAAAGTTCAAGTTGATGCTTCAGAGCCTATTCTTCCGCTGGCCGATAAATCCATTAGAGAATGCTCTGAGACGGTTCTCAAGTTTCCCCTTGTATGCAAGAGAAAGCACCCCAATTTCCATGGCTATGAAACATGTCATGTGAACCCAACATCAACATTGTCATGTCCTTAGTCGTCATCAACACCCATTGCATATGATTCCTCTCAGACTTCGTTGGAGTTTGTGTGCCATCAACCTCACTAAATAAATGTTCACCTTGTCAACCTTCAAAATATTAAGGTCGGCAAAGTCCGTGTACAGTTCCCCAAGAGTGTGGACAACAGTCATCCAAACCGCCTTTTTCATATTAGCAAGGGCGGTATTAGAATTCATACTACAGTGACTAGCAACACTTCAACATTTGTTGCCTTCATCAGGTTCATCTGGAAAAAGTATCTTAATCACGCCAAGTGGCGTGTTGTTGGCCTTGACTGTGAATACACTAGATATGTCCACATCAAAGAGCGGAAGAAGCTTCCACTTGAGCAACAAGTTGCTATCTCCAATCAAGAGCCACAACGCTCTGCTGTCTTGCAGCTTTGTGTGTGCAAGCATTGTCTAATTTACCAGCTATACCAGGATCAGGCCAGGAGTTTTATCCCTCCACTTCTCCGTCACTTCCTTGACAATGACATAGTTGAATTTGCGGGTGCCGCCATCGGCAATGACATAAAAAACGCAAGTTCTATAACTTGGGTATCAGAAAACCTGTCGATGTGCAGGGATTGGGTATCAAGGTTCATAATCAAAAAGCTGGCAACTTGGCCTCATTGGAGAAGCTAGCAAAGAAGGCTGCAAACATAAGTCTTAACAAGGACAAAAGCATCTCTCTCAGTCAGTGGGCGAAGTCCAACCTGGACCATGACCAGATCAAGTATGCATGCTTGGATGCCTATGCGAGCTTCGAGGTTTATAGGCGACATTCCAACATAACCGGTTATCTTAGAACACGTTGAAAGGTTTGTTCCTAGGAGAAATATGTAAGGAAAGGTTGTTTAGTCTTTCTCAAAGAAAAAAATATGTACACAACTGTCATTTCTTTATATTATGGTTATGCCTATTTCACTGGGTGCACTTTTTATATGATGATACAAGGAAACAAATGTTCTTTTGTCATCATAAATTTTTCCTTGTAGGAGACGAATGAAATCTGAATAGAAATAATATAGATTTTGCACTAATGCTTGCAATACAAACATTGCCACATTAGTTGTCACTATGCACTTAATTTAGGTGTCATAAAAAAGAATCAATGAACATACTCCAATACCACACGAGTATAATTGTGGCAGAAAAGAAAATACTCCAACGACCTATGAGTATAAACTGTGATGCAAAAAAAACGTCAAGCGACTCCATACCCTCAAGAGTATAAACTGGGGCACACAAAAAAAATACTCCAACGACTTACAAGTATAAACTATGATGCCAAAGAAAACATCAGCAAGCTTACTCCATACCCTCAAGAGTATAAACTGGGGCACAAAAAATGTTACTCCAAAAAATTACAAGTCTAAACTGTGTGATATAAAATAAAGCAAATATACTCCAATACCTCACGAGTATAAACTGTGGCATAAAAACAAATAAACTCCAACGACTTACGAGTATAAATTGTGATGCCAAAAAATAATTTCATCAAGCGCACTCCATACCCTCACGAGTCTAAACTGGGGCACCCAAAAATATATACACTCCATACCCTCACGAGTCTAATTTGGGGCACCCAAAAAATATATACACTCCATACCCTCACGAGTCTAAACGAGGGTAACCAAAAAAAAAATACACTCCAATACCTCACGAGTATAAACTGTGGCATAAAAACAAATATACTCCAACAACTTACGAGTCTAAACTGTGATGCAAAATAAAAATCACCAAACACACTTCATACCCTCACGAGTCTAAACTGGGGCACACAAGTACCCGGTTCATGAACCGGGACTAAAGGCCCTTACGAACCGGGTCTAATAGGTGTTTTTCTACTAGTGTGTTTAGCTATTGGTCAAATAAAAAAACAATTACTTCAAATAGTAAAAAGATATTGAATTATCGAATATATAGAGAAAAGGGTCACAGTAATTTCTGCCACGCTGCTTAATAGAATAATAGAGCCAAAAATAAAAGGGAAGGACATATAACCTTAGTTTACACATACGCCATCATCAACGGCGAAAATCTGATGTTGACACAAATTCAAAGTTTCAGAGACTATGCTAACATTCCCAAAATATTTTATCACATTTACGAGAATTATTCTATCATCGCTAATGTAATATCTACGCGATTTGTGTAAAATAATATGACGCGTGGCAATATACAAAAATTGTCAAGCATCATAAAATTATTAACGAAAGAATATCTTCTCATATCATTAAACTTTATCTGGTCTAGTCCGCTTATACAAAACACTATGTACATACATTGGTGCTAGTACGAGCTACGTGCATGCATGTGTTATGCATGGATGAATTATGCGGCAAGGTTAAGAACTATTTACCCATCTAAGGAATGTACGAGCTACGTGTGCATGCATGGATTAATTATGTGGCAAGATTAAGAGCTAATTAAGTGATTAGCCAGCCTATGGCCCAAACGCATACGGATGCCTCCCATATGTAACCCATGTAAAGAGAACTAAGAGCCGAACTAATAGGTATGCATTAGTGGCCAAAGCCCATTCAAACGTGTGGATGACCATGCCCTGGCCTTCTTCAATCACTTAGTTGCACGCGTATGAAGTCCACACGAGAAAACTTGACGTGCTAATCTATAACTAACTGGCTGTTTGCCCACGATAACCACGACCATCCCACGTTCCTGCACACGATCTCCACTACGTGCGTGCGTTCGTCTCAGGCGCTGGCCGCCTATATAAAGGCCAGCACACAACGTTGCCAAGGCTGCTCACCACATCCATCGATCGCTCATTTTTCCATCCACACGCCGCCGCCGCTGCTGCTAGCTCAGCATTCATCAACCACTCGATCATTCATCCATCCATCACTCATGCACATACATACGCTGCTAGCTTCGTCGCCGCCGGTCGTCCGCTCGCCGTCGTCGCCGCCGGCCGTCCGCTCGCCGTTGTCTACACACTCGTCGCCGGCCGTCTGCTTGCCGCCGCCGTCACCGTCGTCTACATACGTCGTCGGCCGCACGGCTCAGCATCTGCACCGCCCACAAGCTGCGACACGCCGGCTGTGCTCGCCAGCATCGCTTCCTCACACGCAAGGTGCTCTTTCACCGTACACCTCATATATGTTTGGTGCTACCCAAGTAATTTGTTCTTGTCTTGGTCTCATGGTGATCTTGATCCCATGCTGATACAAATCAAGATAATGCATGAGGTGCCTAGTGGTCAAATATCACTCCTCAATCGTATAATGATGCAAACTAAGTGCGCACGTGCAATTAAAAAATATGATCATTTTGTGTTGGTCTCATGGCGATCTTGCATCCCATGTTGATACAATTCAAGAATAAAAATATGTCCATCTTGGTTTGGTCTCATGGTGATCTTGCATCCCTTGTTGATACAAACCAAGGATAGAAATAGAAATAAAGCTCATATTGATTTGGTTTCATAAAGTCCTATTTTGTTCTAGACCCTAAATGCATCAGTATAGGGTGTAAACTTGGTGCATGTGGCTATATGTTCATTAGTATCAAGAAGTAGCATCATATGCTCGAATTTTGTACTAGTGGAAACCCATGTGAAACAAAGCCATGCACAGATGACAACCAAATATACATGACTTTTGCTCTCCATAGTTTAGGTTCATATATACAGACTTTGAGAGTTGTCATATACTTCATCATGTCCATGCAAAATATAAATTGATATATTCTTCTGTTTGGTTACACTACGAGCTTATTGTATGTGCTACATTGGTGATAATACAAGCAAGAAGAAATTAACATACTTCACTTGGTTATGCTATATATGGGCACAATGTTGCTACATGATGTTAGTACTAATACAAGTGAAGTGAAACTTCATAAAAATATTCCCATGCACCGCAAATCCGAAGTGCTTAGTCGCATGCCCATATGTGATATGTCATAAAAAAATCCCTCATACAAATTAAAATTAAATCATGCGTTCCTTTCATATAGGTGAATGCATCCACAAAACTAAAAGATAATTAGGGTCATAGCCCATGTCACTTGCACTAAACATAACATAGTGCGATTGAATATGTGACCACCAAATTTCATATAGCCCTCGCATATGATGGCTCGGTGCAACGCTATATACGTTGCTATAAAGTAAACCAAATAATCCACCATTTTAGGCATGCATGCCGAAATCTCATGCATGTCAAAATTAACTCGTGAAAATAGTTATGCCCCATATTGCACATACGCACGTTACCCGGCTAGTTAACCATCAAATAGATTTTTCATATGATAAAAAAATACAACCACTACATATATGCGATGCTTAATGAGCTAGGTATGAACGTGCTATATGAATGAACATTGTCAAATCATGAATGTTATGCAACGCATATGTTAGCATAGACGATATTCAAGGCTCCCCGAGTAAACCGACGTTGAAGGCAGCAATGAGGACTTTTAGTTCTACATTTTGTAGTCTTCTTTTGTTTCTACATATTGTAGTACTCATGTGTTGCAATTCTATGTAATAGATATGTTGGAATTCTTAATCAGGGGTTTTCTCTACGGAGATGTAATTAACAGATCTTCTATGTAAATGTAAGAGTTCTGGAAATAAAGTACCTGCAATGTTTGATCCTATTTTTATTTCATGCATTTATGCATTTAAATTATTACTATTCATTCTGTATCAATGATGTGGACGCGTATTTTCACGCCCGCCATTTTCCTGTCATCATACGTATACCAGTAAAGACCATTGTATGATTATCTCTACGAAACACTTGGCAACCTACTTCAGTAAATAGGACATTGAAACCGAAATCAGCAAGTCTAGATACTGAAAGTAAATTGTACCCAAGAGATTCAACGAGCATGACATTTTGTATGGAGCTATCATGTGAGATGGCCACCTTACCGAGGCCAACCTCCTTACCCTTTGAGTTATCACCAAAAGTGACATACTTTCGAGGGTTGTCGTTTTCAGCAAGCTCACGAAACATATCTTTATCTCCGGTCATGTGATCGGTACATCCACTATCAAGAACCCATTCCTTTCCTCCTGCCATGTATCCCCGAAGATTTCCCATAAGACCAAAGTGTCTTATTGCAGCATCAAGATCAAAGTTGCAATCGTCATCCTCATCATAGTATCCATGTTCAACATCGTCATGTGATGGATCAATTCCTAGAGAGGGTGATTCGTCAGAATGAGTTTGACAATGATCTTCTTTATGAATTCTAATAGCTTCGGAAATAATATCGCTAATAATTCCAACATCTCCTTTGGCACGCATAAGATTTGTAAGCTCAAATAGACAATCACCAAACATAGGATCATTGGAATTCATCTTTCTCAAGGTAATAGACTTATGGAGAATTTCATCTAGATTTTGCAAGGAATAGTTTGAAAAACGTTCCTCAAGAAATTTCCATATGGTGTAGGCACACTCAAGAGTAGGCAAACATCCAATCTAGTTTCTAGGCAAGCCTGTAGTGATAAGACTAACAGTTCTAAGATTGCGGATCATGTCAATTGACTCATCAAGAGTAGGATGCATAGGATCAACATGAGGTGCACAAGGGCTAGTAATGTACTTGTTCAAATGATATTCATTGAAAATCACGAGCATCTCATTTTTCCATTCATTAAAGTACTCTCCATCAAGTATAGGCAATCTATGTCTAAGACTCCCCAAAGTAGACTCATCCATATTCCTCCAATGGTGTTTAAACCAAAGCAATGGAGACCAAAGCTCTGATACCAATTGAAAGGATCGAGAAGAGGTGTCTAGAGGGGGGTGAATAGACTCTAAGTAAGAAAAGTTGCAGTTTTTAATTTCTTTAAGTTAAAGTGGAGTTTTGCACAAGCTTTAACATTCACAATACATATGAAGCAAGCATGACTAGAGTATATGAGGAGCGGAAAGTAAAGCATGCAAATTGCAAGAATGTAAAGGCATGGGATTAGAGTGTGCGAACGCAATTTGGAGACACGGAGATTTTTTATCCGTGGTTTCGATAGGTGGTGCTATCGTACATCCACATTTATGGAGACGTCAACCCACGAAGGGTAATGGTTGCGTGAGTCCACGGAGGGCTCCATCCACAAAGGGTCCATGAAGAAGCAACCTTGTCTATCCCACCATGGTCGTCGCCCATGAAGGACTTGCCTCACTAGGGTAGATCTTCACGAAGTAGGCGATCTCCTTGCCCTTACAAACTCCTTGGTTCAACTCCACAATCTTGACGGAGGCTCCCAAGTGACACCTAGCCAATCTAGGAGACACCACTCTCCAAGAAGTAACAAATGGTGTGTTGATGATGAACTCCTTGCTCTTGTGCTTCATATGATAGTCTCCCCAACACTCAACTCTCTCTCACAGGATTTGGATTTGGTGGAAAGAAGATTTGAGTGGAAAGCAACTTGGGGAAGGCTAGATATCAACATTTTTGTGGTAGGAATGGAATATCTTGACCTCAACACAAGTGTAGGTGGTTCTCTCTTAGAAAATGTATGTTGGAAGTGTAGGCATGTTCTGATGGCTCTCTCCACGAATGAAGAGTGGGTGGAGGGGTATATATAGCCTCCACACAAAATCTAACCGTTACACACAACTTAACAAATTCGGTGGGACCGAATCGTGAAACTTGGTCGGACCGATTTAGTTCATAATGTGACCGTTAGGAATTTCTTTGGGACCGACATGATTAACTCGGTGGGACCGATGTGCTAGGGTTAGGGTAAAGCCTCGACTCAGTTTGACCGATTACACAAACTCGGTGGGACCGATTTGGGTAATAAGTCAAAAAGAGAGTTGGGCAGGCAAACTCGACGGGACCGATTGCATAACTCGGTAGGACCGAAATCATTGCAATAGGCAACAGAGAGTTTGCAAGCCCATCTCGGTGAGACCGAGATCCCATTGGTGAGACCGACTTGATTAGGGTTTCTGGCAGTGGCTATGTCATGAGAACTCGGTGGCGCTGGATAGAAAGTTTCAGTAGGGCCGAGTTTGACTCTTGGTTTGGGACATATGTGGATGTGAGAAAGTGGTTGAGGGCTTTGGAGCATATCACTAAGCACTTTGAGCAAGCAAGCCATTAAGCAACACCTCATCCCCTCTTAATAGTATTGGCTTTCCTGTGGACTCAATGTGATCTTGGATCACTAAAAGTAAAATGTAGAGTCTTGTGCTTTGAGCTTGAGCCAATCCTTTGTCCTTAGCATCTTGAAGGGGTTCCACATCCTCTAGTCCATGCCACTCCATTGTTGAACTTATCTGAAATATACTTGGTAAAGGTATTACTCCAACAAGAGATATGTTGACACTAATTACCAAAATCACCCAGGGAGCACTTGTGCTTTCAGGACCCCGCAACGGAGGCTGCACTCTCAGGGGCGATAGAGCCAAACACATATTTCACTTCTAAAGAGGTCTGTGTCATTGGACCCTCGGACTCGTCTCCGGCCATAGGCTCCGAACCGCGTGCATCCGTGCCCATCGGATCTGACTGGGCACCAATCTTGGAGTTTAGCTCCGCGAATATCTTTCAGCACTCGCCCTTGGGCGACGTGCTAAACTCATTAAAATCTCTCTCCCTGTCACGAGACTCTTGGCCAAACTATGTCGGCTCGAGTGAGAAGCGGACGACGAAGGAATTCGTTACCCACCCACCACCCACTTAATAGCCACTGACTTAACCGACATGCTTGATTTCGACTCCGAAGACACCGACAGCATAGACGACAATGCCAGAGAAGAACAGGAACCACCACCCACAGGGCACTGGATAGCCACCTTGTCATATGACATATACATGGTGGACACACCCAAAGGAAACAGTGGCGAGGATCAAAAGGATGCAACGGAGGATAATCCTCTTGAAAAGCAACCAAAGCACCGACGTATGCGACACCGCTCTAAACCTCGCCATAGCAAAATCAGCGATAACGACAGCAAACACATTTCGGGGCCGCTGCTCGATCACAGTGATGCCAAAGATAAAACTTGTAAACCTGTCTCCGGAGAGGAGAACAGTCCGGATGACGATGCACACATCATCCCGGAAAAGCATTTGGAACAAGAGCACCTCCAAAAAAGGCTTATTGCCACCGCGAGGAGCTTGAAGAAGCAGAAGCAACGGCTTAAAGCCGCGCAGGATACGCTCAACCACAAATGGAACAAAGTGCTCGACAGTGACGAAATATACGGCGGTGATCGCCACACAATGAGCTACCCAAAACGCAAGCTGCTACCCGAATTCGACGACGAGGCTATCACACCCATTCTGCCAAAAAACAATACGGCCGATCTGCCAGACCGACCATGCCGTGGCCGAGACAGAGCGGCTAATGACGCCGCACACAAGTCAGCACACGATCTACATGAGCACCTGGACAAAAGAGCTGGTATGGCCAGTGTAACGCCCCAGATTTGATGCGCCAGGTGTCCTCCAGTTATTCGCTGTCGTTGCCATGTCATTTGCTTGCGTGTTGCATTTTGCCATGTCTTCATATGCATTGCATCTGCAAGTTTTTCAAAACTTGCGTCCGTTCGGTTTCACCTGGTTCTCTCTGTTGTCCGTTCTGAGCCCAGACACACTCGCATGCATCCGTCGCCCCTCTCAGTCCTTGTTTCGTGGCCGGGAGAAAAACGTTCTTGAAATGGGTCGGTATTTCCCGAGTGGCCTTGGTATATCACCGGTAGACCGCCTGTAGAATTTCGTTCCATTTGGACGTCGTTTGATGCCCCAACGGTTAACCACGTAGCCCGAAACCCCTCTCCCTTTGCAGCCCAGCCCCTCTTCACCACATCTCATGAGCCCATCCAAACCCCCTCCATGCTCTCGGTCATTCGATCACGATCGTGTGGGCGAAAACCGCTCCTCATTTGGAGTCTCCTAGCTCCCTCTACCTATAAATATGTGCTCCCCCTCGGATTTTCGTGTAGTCCAACCCTAGCCTAGCCCCTCTCCGCCGCCGGACACGTTCGGATCGGACCGGACGCGTCCGCGCCGCCGCCCGCAGCCAACCGAAGGCCGACACGTGGCCGCCGCCGCGGCCTCCCACCGTCGCCGGCCCGTCGAGCCCGTGTCCGGCCCCCGAAGCCCATCCGGCGCGCCGCCGCTCGAGGCACCCCGCCGCCCGTCCGCCTTCCCCGCCGCCTCCGTCTGTCTCCTCCAACGCCGGTCGGTAGCGCCACCCTCGGTCGCCGGCCCCCGAAGCCCCCTCGCCGTCCGGCCACCAGATCCGGCGGGCCCTGACCTTCCCCGACCCACCGGCGCCTTCTTCGGCCACCGCCACACGGTCTCCGGCGAGTGCCTCCAGCTGCCTCGATCCACGTGCGAACCCTAGATCTGAGCAGGTTGACCCCGAAATTCCTCCAAGTCCTTTTTCTGTCACATCATGTTGCCCTGTTCATCACATCATAACTTCTTGCGTGTAGCTCCATTTTGTGTGTGCAATATATCAAACTGTTCATTGTGAGATGCTCTATATTTCATTCCATTTTGCTATGCTTGTTTAAGTACATCTTGATGCCCTAATGATCGTTGCAAGAGTGCTATATGATGTTAACTGCTGTCTGTTAACAGAACTTGCTGTTTTGTCATTTTTGATGCATTTTGTGTGTGCATCCTATGAGTTTGATGTCTACATGACTTTTGAGCTACATCATGCCATCTTTACAGTGGTTCAATCCATGTATTTTTGTGTGTCTTGTAGTGAGTGCATCGAGCTCGTGAAGTAGGGTACTTGCTGTTATTGTTTTGCTAGACTGAATCTGCTATATTATGATGCTATGTAAACCTACTGCTACAAGTCATTCTATGCATAAACTGGAGATGTTCACTAAGGATGTTTTGTTATACATGTCATGCTCTCTCAACACATGCCCCTGGTTGCATTTATAGCCTGCTGTAGCTTGCCGGAATCTTTCTCTCAAATTGCTAAATAATGTTGCTGTCAGCTTGTTAACATTAAGTTCAGTTTTGCCATGTCAATAACTAGTGATCCATGTATCCTATGAACTTGCTATTGCCATTTTTAGCTTCATAATTATATCATCTTCCTGTTGGTTACCTTTTAATGCCATGAAATGCTCTGTAGTGAATGTAAAAGATCACCAACATGCCTACTTATCGGTGTTCCTGCCATGTCTGAATCTGTCATATTACTTGCCATGTTTGTATGGATGCTGCCATCTTTTCTGTTGATCTTTGGAATTAGTTCAGTAAGGGAGTTTTGTTCTTTGTCTTCAGTATTAACATGTCGTGCCTTTGTTTTCCATGATAAGTTCTTGTAGTATGTTGTTTGATAGCTCTAAACATTGCAACCTGATGTTATTTCTGCTAAGTCTGTAAACTGTTATTATTTGCAATCTTGCCATGTCCTTTTGAGCATGTTCTAGTGTTTTCTGGAGATAGCTCATTGTTCATGTTGTGTCATGCTTTACCTATACTTCATGCACATGCCTTTTGTTTGCACATTGAGATGCTGTAGCATATTGTTTTGATGCTTCCTAGATGCCTAGTTGCTGTTTTGGATAGTTTGTCCTTTAAACTTGTATAGAGTGTATGTTTGAGGACTTACCGGAATTGTTGCATGTTTCCGGCCGCATTTAAACTTGCTTTGATGTGATATTCTTGTATGCATCATCTCTTGCCATGAGTAGCATCATATAGCTTCGTCATGCATCATACCTGGTTGAGCATCATGTCTTGTTTATGTGTTGTGTGTTTACCTTGTTATTTGCCTCTTTCCAGTTGTGATCCTTCTCGTTAGTTCCTGTTTCGTTGCGATCGTGAGGATTCGTTCGCCTACGCTTGGTTTGTCTTTGTGGCTTCATCTTCTTCATGGACCCGTTCTTCTTCCTAGCGGGATTTCAGGCAACATGACCGTCACCCTAGATCTCACTACTATCATTGCTATGCTAGTTGCTTCGTTCTATCGCTATGCTGTGCCACCCAAATTGCCATGTCAGCCTCTAACCTTTTTCACCCCTCCTAGCAAACCGTTTCTTGGCTATGTTACCGCTTTTGCTCAGCCCCACTTATAGCGTTGTTAGTTGCAGGTGAAGCTGAAGATTGCTCCATGATGGACAGGATTATGTTGGGATATCACAATATCTCTTATTTAATTAATGCATCTATATATTTGGTAAAGGGTGGAAGACTCGGCCTTATGCCTGGTGTTTTGTTCCACTCTTGCCCCCCTAGTTTCTGTCATACCGGTGTTATGTTCCTTGATTTTGTGTTCCTTACGCGGTTGGGTGATTTATGGGACCCCCTTGACAGTTCGCTGGCCCAACCTTGGTTTTACCATTTGCCTACCTAAGCCTCTTTCCCTTGGGTTACCGTAGCCCGAGGGTCATCTTTATTTACACCCTCGGGCCAGTGCTCCTTTGAGTGTTGGTCCAAACTAGAGCCACTTGCAGCGCCACCTCGGGGAAACTTGAGGGCTGGTTTTAGTTGTATGTAGTATTCATCTGGTGTGCCCTGAGAACGAGATATGTGCAGGTCCTATCAGGATTTGTCGGCACATCGGGCGGCTTTGCTGGCCTTGTTTTACCATTGTCGAAATGTCTTGTAAACCAGGATTCTGAGACTGATCGGGTCTTCCTGGGAGAAGGAATATCCTTCGTTGACCGTGAGAGCTAGTGATGGGCTAAGTTGGGACACCCCTGCTGGGTATAAACTTTTGAGAGCTGTCCCCGCGGTTATGTGGTAGATGGGAATTTGTAAATGTCCGGTTGTAGAGAACTTGACACCAGATCCGAATTAAAATGCATCAACCGTGTGTGTAGCCGTGATGGTCTCTTTTCGGCAGAGTCCGGGAAGTGAACACAGTTTTGGGTTATGTTTGACGTAAGTAGGAGTTCAGGATCACCTCTTGATCATTGCTAGCTTCACGACCATTCCATTTGCTCTCTTCTCACTCTTATTTGCGTAAGTTAGCCACCATATTTGCTTAGTTGCTGCTGCAACCTCACCACTTATCCTTTCCATTCCCATTAAGCTTTGCTAGTCTTGATACCCATGGTAATGGGATTGCTGAGTCCTCGTGGCTCACAGATTGCTACAACAATTGTTGCAAGTACAGGTTGCGATGATCATGACGCGAGAGCGATGTTTTCTTGTTTTGGAGTTCTTCTTCTGCTTCTTCTTCGATCAGGGGATAGGTTCCAGGTCGACAGCCTGGGCTAGCAGGGTGGATGTCATTTGAGTTTCTGTTTGTGGTTCATCCGTAGTCGGATGATGCTCTTGTGTATGATGATGTTGTATTCATGTGGCATTGTATGCCTTTTGTATGTATCCCCATCTATTTTGTAATGTTGATCTAATGATATCCACCTTGCAAAAGCGTCTCAATATTCAGTTCTATCCTTGGTGGGACCTTCGAGTCTCTTTAGGATAGTATAGCATATTGGGTGTGACAAGTTGGTATCAGAGCCTCGACTGACCTTAGGAGCCCCCTTGATTAATTGTGTAGTTTGGCCGTTGTTGAGTCTAGAAGAAAACTGTTTTCAGAGTCTAGTTATATCAGAGAGTAGGAATTCTTTTTACTCCTCAGCCCCTTTGGCGCTCTGGTGAGGAATCTTGACATAGGTGTTTTGAATTACTCCTCTTCCCCTTCAAATTTTTCTTTAGGATCACGCAGTTGGTTTTTTTGATCGTTGTTCCTCAGCTCTTTTCATCCGGTGCATTTCTCGTCAAGTTGACTCGAGCCTCTTCATCTTTGCCAAGTTCAATCCTTGGTTGTTTTTATTTTCCCACCCTCCCAACCTTTTTTCTTCTCAGAGCTGGAGTCCATAATCGAGTATCCATCCTACTCATGCGAAGTCTTTGTTTTTTTCCCTCAATTATTTCAACCGGGGTTTTCTCTTCAAGTTATTTGTCGGTTCCCCCTTCCAAGTTGCCTTGTTTTTCCCGCCCTCCCACCCTCTTCTAAACCCGGAGCCTGAGTCTCTTTCGAGCATCAATTTCATTCGTGTGGAGCCTCTTCAGTCTTTCGTCAATTTTTTTCAACCGGTGAATTCTCTTTTGTTTGACATTCTTCATCTCTTTTCCGATGGATTCAATTCAAGTTTTTTGGGTTGATCACATTCTTTTCCTTGGATCAAGTGTTCTCCTTGCTCGTTTGCCTCTCGCCAACCAATCATTCTGGAGTTCGAAAGACATCTCAGGAGATTTGTCTGTGTTCCAATTAATTCGAGGTTGTCACCTCATTCAAATATTTCAATTGTTCCGGTGCATCATCTATCTGTTCAACAATCCTTTTCAACGGTGTTTTCTTTTAGTGGGCCCTAACCCACAGGTCTTTTCCCAGGATCTTACCTGACTCTTCTAATTCTCCTAGAGTTATACTCAAATTCCTTTTAAGTGTGATGTATGAATGGATCCCATCAGTCACATGCTTTCTCCAAGATGGCTTTCAAATTCTTTTCATCTTTGGTTCAACCCTTCCTCTTTTTCATTCTCCCGGAGTATCTCAGTAATTTTGGTGGTATTTCTCATCGTCATTTGAAGACCGAAGAAGAGTTCCTTCTAAATCTTGCCTGTTATCTCGAAGATTCGTGGTTCTAGCTTCATATTATCCTCTCGAATTATTCCATTTGTCAGATATTCTTTTCTTACCCATCCAGAGTATGTCAGAAGTTGTTTTCCTGTTTCTTTTCACCGAAGGCCATTGTCCCAGAAGAATTGTTTGTCCTCACATTTCAGCTACTGTTATCCAATTACCCCATGCTTTGTTCAAGTGTTTGTTAATCAGCTCGTGATCTCTTCGTTCTTTTGCATCTAAATTCCCTCTAGCATATTTGTTCTTCTAATTCTTCCCGGTGATTCATTCTCTTTCATCAGTCATTTTCTAATTTTTACGGTGGTTCATTCAAGATTCTTTTTCCTTGATTATCATTTTAATTAATTCATTGTTTCCAAATCCTACCGGTGATTCATGAAGACCTTCCCAAATTTCGCGTTATATTCCCCCTTTAATCTTTTTCAACGTGAATAAGTAGTATGAAAATCCATTGTTTCTCATCAATTTAATTGGTGGAGGATAAACATAACATAATTCTTATTCTCATTTCATCGTTGTCAAGTTGATTAATTATTTTCTTTGTAGATTGTTCTTGATGACTAATTTTCTCGGATCTAAGTCGTTCGTCTTTTCTTTTCCAGAGTTCAAAGTTCCTCGGCCATTTCGTCGAAACCTCCATCTAAATCATCACAAGGCTCATCTTATTCTTTCATCCTTCATTCTATCTCATCATCCTTTTATTACCGGAGTTCTTCATGGTGATTCTTCATGATTTAATTCATTCGTCAAGAGTTCATCAAGATTCTTGTTGGAGGAGTTCAAGTATCTTTTCTTCTCGCATCTCGAGGTGCAAATAATTCTCCGTGTTCTTTGAAGTGGAGTTTTGCATTTCTTCGTTCTTCTCCAGCTTTTCAGACTTTTGGTTGTGGTATAATTTCACCTCAAGTTTTGAGTTGTTTTGATAAGTCCACAATAAGCTTATTCTTTCGTTGTTGATTTTCTCAACAACTCCATTCAATCCTTCTAAGATCTTTTCATTCAATTCTTTCAATTCTTCCGGAGGCATTGCATTGTTCATCTCGTCAAGTGCCATCTCATTGGGTGAAGTTCATGTCCTATTCCTTCCATTTTCAGTCGAAGTGCTGCCCAAATTCTTTTATTCATTCCTTTTCTACCTTGGTTTAACAAGAGTGGTTTTAGAGTCTATCTATTCCTTGAGCTTTTTATTCTCATCATATTCATCATTTCTCTATTTTACCAAGTACTCTCGTCCTTGTTCATCTTCTCTCTTGAGCACTTGCTTCACCTCTTCCTCTTTCTCTTCCGTCTCGTTCCTAAGATCTCGGGACGAGATCTCTTGTTAGTGGAGGAGAGTTGTAACGCCCCGGATTCGATGCGCCAGGTGTCCTCTAGTTATTCGCTATCGTTGCCATGTCATTTGCTTGCGTGTTGCATTTTGCCATGTCTTCATATGCATTGCATCTGCATTTCAAAACATGCATCCGTTCGGTTTCCCCTGGTTCTCTCTGTTATCCATTCTGAGCCCAGACACACTCGCATGCACCCGTCGCCCCTCTCAGTCCTTGTTTCGTGAGCGGGAGAAAAACGTTCTCTAAATGGGTTGGTATTTGCCGAGTGGCCTTGGTATATCACCGGTAGAACGCCTGTCAAATTTGGTTCCATTTTGAGGTCGTTTGATGCCCCAACGGTTAACCGCGTAGCCCGAAACCCCTCTCTCTTTGCAGCCCAGCCCCTCTTCACCACAGCCCATGAGCCCATCCAAACCCCCTCCATGCTCTCGGTCGTTCGATCACAATCATGTGCGCGAAAACCGCTCCTCATTTGGAGTCTCCTAGCTCCCTCTACCTATAAATATGTGCTCCCCCTCGGATTTTCGCGCAGTCCAACCCTAGCCTAGCCCCTCTCCGCCGCCGGACACATCCGGATCGGACCGGACGTGTCTGTGCCGCCGCCTGAAGGAAATATGCCCTAGAGGCAATAATAAAGTTATTATTTATTTCCTTATTTCATGATAAATGTTTATTATTCATGCTAGAATTGTATTAACCGGAAACTTAGTACATGTGTGAATACATAGACAAACAAAGTGTCACTAGTATGCCTCTACTTGACTAGCTCGTTGAATCAAAGATGGTTAAGTTTCCTAGCCATAGACATGTATTGTCATTTGATTAACGGGATCACATCATTAGGTGAATGATGTGATTGACAGGACCCATTCCGTTAGCCTAGCACTTGATCGTTTAGTATGTTGCTATTGCTTTCTTCATGACTTATACATGTTCCTGTAACTATGAGATTATGCAACTCCCGTTTGCCAGAAGAACACTTTGGGTGCTACCAAATGTCACAACGTAACTGGGTGATTATAAAGGAGTACTACAGGTGTCTCCAAAGGTACATGTTGGGTTGGCGTATTTCAAGATTAGGTTTTGTCACTCCGATTGTCGGAGAGGTATCTCTGGGCCCTCTCGGTAGTGCACATCACTATAAGCCTTGCAAGCAATGTAGCTAATGAGTTAGTTACAGAATGATGCATTACGTAACGAGTAAAGAGACTTGCCGGTAACGAGATTGAACTAGGTATTGGATACCAACGATCAAATCTCGGGCAAGTAACATACCGATGACAAAGGGAACAACGTATGTTGTTATGCGGTTTGACCGATAAAGATCTTCATAGCATATCTAGGAGCCAATATGGGCATCCAGGTCCTGCTATCGGTTATTGACCGAGAATAGTTCTAGGTCATGTCTACATAGTTCTCGAACCCGTAGGGTCCGCATGCTTAACGTTACGATGACAGTTTTATTATGAGTTTATAAGTTTTGATGTACCAAAGTTTGTTCGGAGTCCCGGATGTGATCACGAACATGACGAGGAGTCTCGAAATGGTCGAGACATAAAGATTGATATATTGGATGACTATATTCGGACACCAGAAGTGTTCCGGGTGATTTCGGAGAAAACCGGATTGTCGGAGGGGTTACCGGAACCCCCTGGGGAAGTATTGGCCCTTAGTGGGCCTGAGGAGAGAGAGAGGGCAGTAGCCAAGGAGGTGGCGCCCCCCCCCCCCCATGAGGAGTCCGAATTGGAGTAGGGGAGGGGGCACGGCCCCCCTTTCCCTCTCCCTCTTCCTTTCTTTCCTTCCCCTTCCTCCTTCCTAGTGGGACTAGGAAAGGGGAGTCCTACTCCCACTAGGAGGAGGACTCCCCCCTCCTTGGCGCGCCCCCTAGGGCCGGCCGGCCTCCCCCTTGCTCCTTTATATACGGGGGCAGGGGGGCACCCTAGACACACACACAAGTTGATCTACGGATCGTTCCTTAGCCGTGTGCGGTGCCCCCCTCCACCATATTCCACCTCGGTCATATCGTCGCGGAGTTTAGGCGAAGCCCTGCGCCGGTAGAACATCATCATCGTCACCATGCCGTCATGCTGACAGAACACATCCCCGACACTTTGTTGGATCGGAGCCCGGGGATCGTCATCGAGCTGAACGTGTGCTCAACTCGGAGGTGCCGTACGTTCGGTACTTGGATCGGTCGGATCGTGAAGACGTACGACTACATCAACCGCGTTGTCATAACGCTTCCGCTTACGGTCTACGAGGGTACATGGACAATACTCTCCCTTCTCGTTGCTATGCCATCACCATGATCTTGCGTGTGCGTAGGAAATTTTTGAAATTACTACGTTCCCCAACAGTAGCATCCGAGCCTGGTTTTATGCGTAGATGTCATATGCACGAGTAGAACACAAGTGAGTTTTGGGCGATACAAGTCATACTGCTTACCAGCATGTCATACTTTGGTTCGGCGGTATTGTGAGATGAAGCGGCCTGGACCGACATTACGCGCACGCTTACGCGAGACTGGTTTCACCGTTACGAGCACTCGTGCTTAAAGGTGGCTGGCGGGTGTCTCTCTCTCTCTCTCACTTTAGCTGAATCGAGTGTGGCTACGCCCGGTGCTTGGGAAGGTTAAAACAGCACTAACTTGACGAACTATCGTTGTGGTTTTGATGCGTAGGTAAGAACGGTTCCTGCTAAGCCCGTAGCAGCCACGTAAAATTTGCAACAACAAAGTAGAGGACGTCTAACTTGTTTTTGCAGGGCATGTTGTGATGTGATATGGTCAAGACGTGATGCTATATTTTATTGTATGAGATGATCATGTTTTGTAACGGAAGTTATCGGCAACTGGCAGGAGCCATATGGTTGTCGCTTTATTGTATGAAATGCAAATGCCCTATAATTGCTTTACTTTATCATTAAGCGGTATCGATATTCGTAGAAGCAATAGATGGCCTAACGACAACGATGCTACGATGGAGATCAAGGTGTCGCGCCGGTGACGATGGTGATCGCGATGGTGCTTTGAAGATGGAGATCACAAGCACAAGATGATGATGGCCATATCATATCACTTATATTGATTGCATGTGATGTTTATCCTTTATGCATCTTATCTTGCTTTGATTGATGGTAGCATTTTAAGATGATCTCTCACTAATTATCAAGAAGTGTTCTCCCTGAATATGCACCGTTGCGAAAGTTCTTCGTGCTGAGACACCACGTGATGATCGGGTGTGATAGGCTCTACGTTCAAATACAACGGGTGCAAAACAGTTGCACACGCGGAATACTCAGGTTAAACTTGACGAGCCTAGCATATACAGATATGGCCTCGGAACACGGAGACCGAAAGGTCGAGCGTGAATCATATAGTAGATATGATCAACATAGTGATGTTCACCATTGAAAACTACTCCATCCCACGTGATGATCGGACATGGTTTAGTTGATTTGGGTCACGTGATTACTTAGATGACTAGAGAGATGTCTGTCTAAGTGGGAGTTCTTAAGTAATATGATTAATTGAACTTAAATTTATCATAACTTAGTCCTGGTAGTATTTTGCAAATTATGTTATAGATCAATAGCTCGCGTTGTTGCTTTCATATGTTTATTTTGATATGTTCCTAGAGAAAATTGTGTTGAAAGATGTTAGTAGCAATGATGCGGATTGGATGCGTGATCTGAGGTTTATCCTCATTGCTGCACAGAAGAATTATGTCCTTGATGCACCGCTAGGTGACAAACCTATTGCAGGAGTAGATGCAGACGTTAGGAAGGCTAGCTCAATATGATGACTACTTGATAGTTTAGTGCACCATGCTTAATGGCTTAGAATCGGGACTTCAAAGATGTTTTGAACATCATGGACCATATGAGATGTTCCAGCAATTGAAGTTAATATTTCAAGCAAATACACGAATTGAGAGATATGAAGTCTCTAATAAGTTCTATAGCTAAAAGATGGAGGAGAATCGCTCAACTAGTGAGCATGTGCTCAGATTGTCTGGGTACTTCAATCGCTTGAATCAAGTGGGAGTTAATCTTCCAGATAAGATAGTGATTGACAGAGTTCTCTAGTCACCATCACCAAGTTAGTAGAACTTCTTGATGAACTATAGTACGCAAAGGATGACAAAAATGATTCCCGAGCTCTTCACGATGTTGAAATCAACGAAGGTAGAAATCAAGAAAGAGCATCAAGTGTTGATGATTGACAAGACCACTAGTTTCAAGAAAAAGGGCAAAGGGAAAGAAAGGGAACTTCAAGTAGAATGACAAGCAAGTTGTCACTCCCGCGAAGAAGCCCAAAGCTGGACCAAAGCCTGAAACTAAGTGATTACACTGCAAAGGAAATGGTCACTGGAAGCGGAGAAGCCCTGAATGTTTGGTGGATAAGAAGGATGGCAAATTGAACAAGGGTATATTTGATATACAGGTTATTGATATGTGCCTTACTAGTGTTTATAGTAGCTCCTGAGTATTTGATACTTGTTCGGTTGCTAAGATTAGTAACTCGAAACAGGAGTTACAGAATAAATAAAAACTAGTTGAGGGTGAAGTGACGATGTGTGTTGGAAGTGGTTCCAAGATTGATATGATCATCATCGCACACTCCCTATACTTTCAGGATTAGTGTTGAACCTAAATAAAAGTTATTTGGCGTTTGCGTTGAGCATGAATATGATTTGATCATGTTTATTGCAATACGGTTATTCATTTAAAATCAGAGAATAATTGTTGGTCTGTTTAAATGAATAAAACCTTTGATGGTCATACACCCAATGAAAATAGTTTGTTGGATCTCGATCGTAGTGATACACATATTTATAATATTGATGCCAAAAGATGCAAAGTTAATAATGATAGTGCAACTTATTTGTGGCACTGACGTTTGGGTCATATCGGTGTAAAGCGCATGAAGAAACTCCATAAAGATGGATTTTCGGAATAACTTGGTTATGAATCATTTGATGCTTGCGAACCGTGCCTTTTGGGCAAGATGACTAAAACTCCGTTCTCCGGAACAATGGAACAAGCTACTGACTTATTGGAAATAATACATACCAACGTATGCGATCCAATGAGTGTTGATGCTTGTGGCAAGTATCGTTATTTTCTGACCTTCACAAGATGATTTGAGCAGATATGGATATATCTACTTGATGAAACATAAGTCTGAAATAGTTGAAAGCACTACAAGGAAAACTGCATGTAGAGACGCCATATTCCATAGCTAGAGACGTGCTATTTCATCTCTAGGCAACCGTAGAGTCGACTTAGTAAAGCGTCTTTGGAGCGTCTTCTCACGGATCGTCTCAAAAAATGTAGACACGCTGGCTAAGCATGTCTACATGACATGAGACGCTATATAGGGACGTTCAAAAGCATCTCTACATATGTAGAGTCGTTCTATTAGATGCGCTTATCACGTCTCTACTCACAAAGTCGTTTCATTTGTCATGGGCCCTGACCCCATTCTTATACAGGCTATGTAGAGACGTTATATTTGTCTCTAAATATACACAAGATCCTTTGTAGCTACATAATATTTAAATTTAAACATTATTGATTTATTTCTAACTTGTATTTCATCATTTCAAATCCAGTTACTTTATCATACTACATGCCTGTGTAGAATGATCAACCAATATTATTATATATATAAAGGCATCCACCCATATCATCAGTCACATTCATAAGCAACAAATATCATTATATAAAGGGATCCACACATATCACCAATTGTATTCACAATAATTCCATTCACACAATTTTAATTAGTAGAACAAACACCTTGAGTTTAGAACTGAATGAAACCAAACATTCATATGAAAGATGCAAATAATTAAGAATCGTACAAACTATAACTAAGTTCCCTTTGAAACTAGAATCTTTACATAATACATAATACTTGTCCAATTAAAAAGTAATTCTTCTATAGTTACTCCTGGCTCCTGCAGTGCACTCCTTTTCAAAATCTTGAGCTACCCTGAGAAAAGAAAGATAACAGAGTAAAATTTAGAACATAAGCTTTAAGACTAATTTGAGAAGAAATATTTGAAAAGAAAGATAACAGACTAATTTGAGAAGAAATATTTAGAACATAAGCTTTACTAATTCTGCTATAATTTCAGCCAAAGACCTCTTGTTGCGATTGAAATATTTATTCTTCAAATGAGGCCTATACGCTCTCCATTTTATTAATAGTCAATAGGATCCGGTCTCGTGTAAGTTGTTTCGTCTCATTGGGGTAGACAAATTTCTCCGTCAAATATTAAAATTGGCAGTCAATAAAGTCAAATTAACAGTCTTGAATAGTGCTATAAAAATTTTACCTCAAAATTCCTGTATAATTTGTCGCGCATCTCCATTTGGCCCTGCATGCAAGAGTATCACAATGGCATATAACTGGACCATATACATCACACTAGATATGTGCTTAAAATGTTTTTAGCTTACAAATTATTTTAAGTTGGCTAGTAGATTTAGGAGGCTTGTTTGGTAATAGATCATCAATCTCTGGAGGGCCTTGTGAATTTTCTTCATTTGGTCGTACACTTTGAGCAGCCTGAACTGGGATGTTTAGGCTTCGAAGCCGTCGAGGAATCCTCGACATAATATCTTCATCAAAAAATGTTAAAATCGTATGTTACGGTCATGCATAGAAACATATGTCTAGGTCATGCATTGAACTACATCATGTAATAAACAACTAAACCATGCTATTATGCTACATCCAATGGGAACCTAGCAGACACTACAAGAAAACCGCATAAATATCAAATGGATCTGACACAAATAGATTGCCTTCTCTGCAGATAGCTAAGTATACTTATATATCATCTTATCCACATTGGTTTACACATCTGATGTCAATATACAGCCTCCTGTGTAGAAGTCACTGCACACACATAGCAACATACAGCCTCCTGTGCAATATACACGTCTGACATGGTTCATAGTTTCTGTTTCATTTTCTGCAGTTTGCTTAATAATACTGTAATTATTAGAGATCACCAACCGCCAATCAACCTAAAAATACCACAGTACCATTAGATTGAGCACCACAGTAACATATTACTGCTACCCAATACTTAGGTGCATATGCATGTATCTGCAGACATATACATGCGAGAAAACCCGGATTGGATTTTATCCCCACAGACCCCACCCATGAGAAGCAACTTTCTTCCCTTGAATATACCCAGAGGCCTCTTCTCCCTCCACCCATTATCTATAGATGTAGGTACAAACATGTGGTAGATTTTATCATTACCTGCCGTGAAATTTGACATCTTGTCCCTTGCAACAAGCACCGCTGACCTAGTCTTAGCACCCTACAAAAGGATGTGTCAGAAATGATAAAATAGACATCAACCCCTATTAAATGAGTTAAAAGGTCAGTTGTATATTGACATCAATGGATCTAACACAAATAGATTACCTTCTGTGTAGAAGTCACTTCACACACATAGCAACATATAGCCTGTAAATAACAATCTTTTAGTGCAAAATCTGAGAGCTGCTGATTGAAGCTCCCTTCAGCAAAGATGCAAGAATCAAAACTACCGAAATAGTGGGACTGCACTAAGCTGAGGTAGGAAATAGGACATAATAAAATTACTACAAAATAGCAGAGTATGTTGCAGCCTGTACAACTAAACACTATCATGTTTTATGCTCCAGCGTAAATGGAATGTGTGGTTATTTGGATCTAACACCACTTGTACCACTTTTGAGTTTTGCCATATAAATTTTTTATTGGACCAAATAGTTGCTCACATCTTTCAACAAAATCTGTCAGAATTGATTTCTAGGCAAGCAAGCAATTCAACAAACACTTAGAGTGCATTGCCTACCTGAAGGAAGTAATGAGACGAATGAGAAGAGGATCAAGACTTGAGATGAATATAAATTGAGGAGGCCACTTTGGTTGATATAATGGTAAAACTGTAAGGGCTATGGGATTCAAGGCATCACCTCCTTTGATGTGGTGGATGTTGAAGATGCTCTGGATGGAGCGACTGCTTGCAGGGCGGTGTGCCGGCGGAACACGCGGTGGAGCTTCGGGTGAACGATGAGACGTGCGTGGATGCAGCTTCATGACGGGAGGAGGACATCGGGAGGAGCACGACTTCGTGACGGAGAGGACGACGGACACCGATGGGGCTCTAACTACCGAGCTTGTCGATGGAGGAAAACGGGAACCGCCTACGGGCATAGCTAGCGGGGGAGGGCAACACTTGAAGGTGAGGCTGCCACTGCTCGGGGTAAGGGAATGGGCGGGCGCAGGGTGGTCTCGCCAGCGCAGATTGGAATCGGGAGGTTGGATAATGGGGGAGGTGGGTAGATGGCGCGCGGCATAGAAAAATATCCGGCGACATATATGGAGATAAAAAATTGAGAGACCCGGGAAACATTGTGCGGTAAAGAAAATAAATTAGTAGCACTATCTTTTTTGTTAAAAAAAATAGTCCGGGACATCAAATTATTATGTACTTCCGTGAACGTCAAACTTGGTTAAGCAAAATAGTTCAGGAGCGCTAATTAACCACATATATGGATTGTGTTAAAAAACAATGGACAATTTTCTTTTTGTGTTCCGTTTATTGGCTCAATATCTATTCTTCATTCTTTTTGCAAAAATATCAACAAATTTTTGCATTAAAAACTACCGATCTAGTCATCATCTTTCAAGATGGTGCAAAGAACACTACAAGTAAAAATTACATCCAGATCCATAAACCACCTAGCGACGACTACAAGCAGTAGAGTGAGCAGAAGGCGCGCCACCATTATCGCCTCTCACTCAACGGAGCTGGTCAAACCTTGTTGTAGTAGACAAACAAGTAGTCATCGGGCTAAGGCCCAATAAGACCAGCGCACCAGAACATCAGCCACCACCAATAAAGAGAATCGTTTAGTGGAAGGATGCAATGTAAATACACACGAACACAGACAAACGAAGACCGAATCCAAGTGAATCCACTGAAGAGAAACACCCACCGAATCCCGCGAGATATGCGGAGACACACCTACACACACCATCAGATAATGCTTGATGCATCACCATAACGGGGGCTAAGCAGGTAGAACCTTATTCCAACTTCGGAGAGCCGCCGCCTCGTCTTCCCGAGGAGGGCACAACCGTAAAGAAAAGAAAACAGAGCAAGAACCCTCCTGTCGACAAGGGCCGAGATGCATCACACCTCCATGGCTCTAAAACCATAGAAGATGAAGCCGATTTGCGGCGGCCGCGATGGGAGGCATGAAATCCCAGGTCGGCCTCGCGCAAGACACACGAGATGAAGGGTAACTTTATTGGGTAATATATGTATCCAAGTAATATCCACAAAGTTTAATAAGAAATAGAAAGAGAGTGGAAGATTGAAGGGGCAGAGTGTGACTCGCAACAATAAGGGTGGCATTCTCAAGCCATGGGTGTGACTCGGGCTGGACTAACCGAGCGGGCTTTTCGGCCTCCATGTGGCTCCCTCTGGATCGGACCGTTCGGTCCCACACAAGGTTCCTATTAATGCGACGGTCGACATTGCCGACCAAACATGCACCCCCGGTCACGATGTGTATTTGGCCCGACCAAAATAGCACAGGCTCCCTCTTCCCATTTTTTGTTTATCTTTTGCTTTTTTTCTGTCATTATTTCTATTTTTATTTTTTCATGTTTGTTTTTCTTTCCTCTTTATTTACCACAGCGGAGGACATTATTGTCTACAGACAGACGCGGCGCATGCGGGGGTGTCGAACTGAACGGGATGAGAGAAGGGAAGACTCAAGCTGCTGGTGAAATCAAACGGCAACCAGCGGCAGATCGGACGGCTAGCTAGCCGGATGATTTTCTAGAAAAATCATCCGGCTGATTTGTAGCAGCCGCCTTAAAATATTCTAATATATATACTACAAAAATTTACAAAATGTTAAAGAATTATTTGAAAAATGTTGAACAAGTATTTGAAAAAAAAGTAATCAAGTATATAAAAATGTTACAAAAGTATTTGAAAAAATGTTGCACAAGTATTTGAAAAAATGTTGAACAAGTATTTGAAAAAAATATTGAACAAGTATTTGAAAAACTGTTGAACATGTGTATAAAAATGTTGAGCAAGTATTTTAAAAGTATTGAGCAATTATTTAGAAAAGGTTGAACAAGTATATAAGAATTTAGAATGAAAAACAAAAGGTAACAAAGAAAAACCAAGAAAAATGAAAACTGAGAATGAATCAAAATAAACTAAAGAAAAAGGTAAGTGAAGAAAAATGAATAAACAAATGAAAAAGCATGGAGAAGAAAAAAAGAGATGAAAAATGAAATAAACAGAAGAAAGAAGAAATGAAACAAAACAAAGAAACAAACAGCAAAAAAGAATGAAAAAATGGAGAAGAAAAAAAACAAAAGAAAACAAAAAAAGTAAAAAAAATCAAAGAAAAACCAACTTGAATCGCCTCAAGTACGACCCGCACCTACAACTTATCACCAACGTGACTAGGGCGGAGTGGTAGCGGCATCTGCGGTCGCCCCCTCTTTTTCTTACTATTTGTGTCTGTTAATGGGCCGGCCCAATACAAAGCGGGAGAGAAAAAACCTTTAGTGAGAGCAGCCTGTTGTCTTGCTTAATGCGAGAAATAGACACCGATTGGTGGCTTTCGTTGATCTATGCGAGAAATAGGGTTTCCCATCCCAGTCAGCTATCGCAATTAGCCGATCTAGGTCGTCTTATTAGGCCCAACTAAACAACACCCAGTTTGTTGTTTGACCGGTCTGGTCGATCGGACCAAGAAAAGGTCCAAGCCCACGCCACAACCGTCCTAGGCTAGGGTAGATGCTGCGCTATGTTTGTTCCCGAAAATCCTATCTGCCGCACTACGTGGTAGATTGTCGCTAATTCGCACAGACGTAGCGACGAACCTTCTAGGAGGTTCGCAACCGGTTTTTTGGTTTTTCTTTTTCCCTGTTTCTCTGTTTTCTCTCCTTTTTTAGTTTTCATTTTCATTTTCTTTTCTTTTTTTTCCTTTTTTTGTATTTCATTTATCCTTTTCAGGTTTATTTTCTTTTTCAACAAATATTCAGAAATTTAAAAATGTTTGTCTTGCTATTATTTACATTTTTAACAAATTGTTCCTATTTTAAAACTTTATTCACAGAATCTAAAAAAGTTTGCATTTTAATATTTTTTTCAAAATTCAGAAAATATCCAAAAATTTGAAAAGATGTTCACACTTTCTAAAAAATCAGAAATGCAAACAAATGTTCATTTTTAGAAAATCTATTCAGAAATTGAAAAAAATGTTTGGATAATTTCAAAAAATGTTGGCATTTTAATTTTGTTCAGGAATTTCAAAAGGTATTCCTACTTCCAAATTTTTTACAATTTCAAAAATAGTTAATGTTTGAAAAAATTGTTCACAAATTATAAAATTGTTCGTGGAATTTCAAAAAATGTTCAAGTTTTGAAATAATTGTACTTAATTCTGGAAAATGTCCAAGTTATAAATTTTGGTCCTTTTATCAAAAACTTGTTTGCAATTTTGTAAATTGTTCTCATTTTCAAATTTGGTCCTTTTAAAAAAAATTATGTTTCACAAAAAAATTGAATTCTAAAAAAATCTGGTCAGAAATTTGTAATTTCCATGTTTTAAAAAACAATTACTTTTTTCAAAAATAAAATCATGCTTAATTTTTAAATTGTTTAATCTATTTGCAGTTTATGGTTTATAGACATTGAGCTGCGATTTTAGATACCAAATATCACTAATTAGAGCATCTATAGCAAATACTTTAAAACTCCAGTGAACTGCGTTATACAGGACGGGCCAAAAAAATGGATCGATCAGATCCCGAAAAAATGGCCCGACCCGTAATTTTTTTTAGTGGAGGCCCATAAACCGCCCCCATTTTCCGCTATATATTTGGAACCTCCTCCCTCTGACGAGAAATCATATCCCCTCCGGCAGTCATTTCCTGCGCCTCCGGCCACCGGATCTCTCCGGCGATGTCGACCGCGCATGCAGGGCGTGGCGGCGGTGATGGTCTCAGTCGTCGCGGAGGCTTCGGGTATCACGGTGGAGACGTCGCGCGCGGTGGCTTCGTTACCCGCAAGTGCCGGAAGGCGACATGGCAAGCGGGTCCGGCCTCCGCCCTGCCGTGTCAGACAAGTAGAGAGAGGCAGCGTGCACGCGTGGCGCCAAGCCCCACAGCACCAGAGCGAGTTCGCGTGCGTGGACGACCTTCCAGCGCCGCGGCCGGCTCTTCAACCCAGCGATCCAGCGGCAGCGCACGACCGAGTGGGCATTCTTTGAGGCAAGCCCCGCCACCGCCACCGGAGATGAGGCTGCGCAATTGCTGGCGACCTGGGAGGAGTACCAGCTTCAAACCCGACTCAACTGTTCACTGATCTATAGCACGCTTCACGGAGGCCAGCCGCTGCCTGCCGAAGTCATCTCCAGCGACGAGGGCGACGAGGGCAACTCCGACGCATAGTACCCCAGTGATGTTTAATTAGAAGTAGACCCCCGCGTAGTATGAACTACTTTAATTTCCAGTTAAACTATGTTTAATTAGGTTGTATTTGCGGAACTCCTGTGAACTCCTGCTATGTATGACTATGTTTAATTATGGTGCGAACTTACTAGTTTTCAAAATCATGTTGAACTCCGATGAACTATGCGGGGTCTGTTATGTCTTCGCGTGTCGTCCGACAAAATTTGTTTACGGAAGTCTGTAAACCAATTTTACGGCTCGTTCGGTTGCGGGATCTGCTAGAGATGTTCTTTTTGTGGCTAGCGTCGTTCTTTACTAGCAATAGGTCCTTTGTTCGACCCGTCACAAAGACTGTTTCATGGGAATTTCTGGGAACTTCCTTTTCAATTTTTCCTCTTTGTTTTCTTTCTTTATCGTTCACGCTGCAAATCTAACCTAAGACCATGCGAGTATTGGTGGTTAGCACAGCGCCCACCTCGCTAGGAGGTAGAGCGTTCGAATCCCATCCCAGCGCCTTCTTTTTCTCTTTTAATAACTTAATAATTCAAAAAAAATAAGTCTTTTACTTTTTTTCCGGGGTAAAGATTTCTCAAGTCTAGGATAAGACTAGAGTCGCACACTAAAACGTCTCACAAATCGTCTCTAAGTTAATTAAAATTAAATACTTATTTTCTTAGAAGCTAATTATAAGGAAAAAGGATTGTGACGCTCCGTAAATGTCTTAAGAAGCGTCTTTAGGTCGCTAGTGTCCATATGCTTAAAGACAAATAAAATAGTGTCCTAGAAAAAGCGACCATACGTGGTGTTTTTGTTGTAACAAGAAAATAAAATTTCTCTTTACGTTTTATTTTCTTGTTACGATCGGACTTTGGTTGACTTGCCCGATGATCTGCAAGCCATTGAGAATAAATGGATCTTCAAGAGGAAGACAGATGCTGATAGTAGTGTTACTATCTACAAAACTCGACTTGTCGCAAAAAGGTTTTCGACAAGTTCAAGTGTTGACTACAATGAGATTTTCTCAACTGTAGCGGTGCTTAAGTCTATCCGAATCATGTTAGCCATTGCCACATTTTATGAAATTTGGCAAATGGATGTCAAAACTGCATTCCTTAATGGTTTTCTTAAAGAAGAGTTGTATATGATGCAACCAGAAGGTTTTGTCAATCCTAAAGGTGCTAAAAAATGTGCAAGCTCCAGCGATCCATTTATGGACTGGTGCAAGCATCTCAGAGTTGGAATATACACTTTCATAAGTTGATCAAAGCATATAGTTTTATACAGACTTGCAATGAAGCCTGTATTTACAATAAAGTGAGTGGGAGCACTACCGCCTTTCTGATAAATATATGTGAGTAACATATTGTTGATCAGAAATGATGTAGAATTTTTCTGGAAAGCAAAAAGGAGTATTTGAAAGGAGTTCTTTAAAAGAAAGACCTTGGTGAAGCTGCTTACACATTGAGCATCAAGATCTATATAGATAGATCAAGACACTTGATAAGATTTTTCAATGAGTACATACCTTGATAAATTTTTGAAATAGTTCAAAATGAAACAGTCAAAGAAGGAGTTCTTGCCTGTGATGCAAAGGTGTGAAGTTGAGTAAGACTCAAGATCTGACCATGGTAGAAAATAGAAAGAGAATGAAAAGTCATTCCCTATGCCTCAGTCATAGGTTTTATGAAGTATGTTATGCTGTGAACCAGACCTATTGTATACCTTGCTCTGAGTTTGAGAAAGGAATACAATTTTGATCTAAGAGTAGATCACTGGACAGCGGTCAAGAATATCCTTAGTCAGGACTAAGGAGGTGTTTCTCGATTATGGAGGTGATAAAAGAGCCCGTCGTAAAAAGTTACAATGATGCAAGCTTTTACACCAATCTAGATGACTCTAAGTCTCAATCTGGATACATATTGAAAGTGGGAGCAATTAGCTAGAGTTGCTCCGTGCAGAGCATTGTAGACATAGAATATTTACAAAATACATACGGCTCTGAATGTGACAGACCCGTTGACTAAGCTTCTCTCACGAGCAAAACATGATCACACCTTAGTACTCTTTGGGTGTTAATCACATAGCGATGTGAACTAGATTATTGACTCTAGTAAACCCTTTGGGAGTTGGTCACATAACGATGTGAACTATGGGTGTTAATCATATACATATATGAATATTGGTGTTAAATCACATGGCGATGTGAAACTAGATTATTGACTCTAGTGCAAGTGGGAGACTGAAGGAAATATGCCCTAGAGGCAATAATAAAGTTATTATTTATTTCCTTATTTCATGATAAATGTTTATTATTCATGCTAGAATTGTATTAACCGGAAACTTAGTACATGTGTGAATACATAGACAAACAAAGTGTCACTAGTATGCCTCTACTTGACTAGCTCGTTGAATCAAAGATGGTTAAGTTTCCTAGCCATAGACATGTATTGTCATTTGATTAACGGGATCACATAATTAGGAGAATGATGTGATTGACATGACCCATTCCGTTAGCCTAGCACTTGATCGTTTAGTATGTTGCTATTGCTTTCTTCATGACTTATACATGTTCCTGTAACTATGAGATTATGCAACTCCCGTTTACCGGAAGAACACTTTGGGTGCTACCAAACGTCACAATGTAACTGGGTGATTATAAAGGAGTACTACATGTGTCTCCAAAGGTACATGTTGGGTTGGTGTATTTCGAGATTAGGTTTTGTCACTCCGATTGTCGGAGAGGTATCTCTGGGCCCTCTCGGTAGTGCACATCACTATAAGCCTTGCAAGCAATGTACCTAATGAGTTAGTTACAGAATGATGCATTATGTAACGAGTAAAGAGACTTGCCGGTAACGAGATTGAACTAGGTATTGGATACCGACGATCAAATCTCAGGCAAGTAACATACCGATGACAAAGGGAACAACGTATGTTGTTATGCGGTTTGACCGATAAAGATCTTCATAGCATATCTAGGAGCCAATATGGGCATCCAGGTCCTGCTATCGGTTATTGACCGGGAATAGTTCTAGGTCATGTCTACATAGTTCTCGATCCCGTAGGGTCTGCACGCTTAACGTTACGATGATAGTTTTATTATGAGTTTATAAGTTTTGATGTACCGAAGTTTGTTCGGATTCCCGGATGTGATCACGGACATGACGAGAAGTCTCGAAATGGTCGAGACATAAAGATTGACATATTGGACGACTATATTCGGACACCGAAAGTGTTCCGGGTGATTTCGGAGAAAACCGGAGTGCCGGAGGGTTACCGGAACCCCCCGGGGAAGTATTGGGCCTTAGTGGGCCTGAGGGGAGAGAGAGGTCAGCAGCCCAGGAGGTGGCGCCCCCCCATGAGGAGTCCGAATTGGACTAGGGGAGGGGGCACGGTCCCCCTTTCCCTCTCCCTCTCCCTCTCTTTCCTTCCCCCTTCCTCCTTCCTAGTGGGACTAGGAAAGGGGAGTCCTACTCCCACTAGGAGGGGACTCCCCCCTCCTTGGCACGCCCCCTAGGGCCGGCCGGCCTCCCCCCTTTCTCCTTTATATACGGGGGCAGGGGGCACCCTAGACACACACAAGTTGATCTACGGATCGTTCCTTAGCCGTGTGCGGTGCCCCCCTCCACCATATTCCACCTCGGTCATATCATCGCGGAGTTTAGGCGAAGCCCTGCGCCGGTAGAACATCATCATCGTCACCACGCCGTCGTGCTGACAGAACTCATCCCCGACGCTTTGCTGGATCGGAGCCCGGGGATCGTCATCGAGCTGAACGTGTGCTGAACTCGGAGGTGCCGTACGTTCGGTACTTGGATCGGTCGGATCGTGAAGACGTACGACTACATCAACCGCATTGTCATAACGCTTCCGCTTACGGTCTACGAGGGTACGTCGACAATACTCTCCCTTCTCGTTGCTATGCCATCTCCATGATCTTGCGTGTGCATAGGAATTTTTTTGAAATTACTATGTTCCCCAACACCGCCCGCAGCCAACCAGAGGCCGACACGTGGCCACCGCCGCCTCCCACCTCCGCCGGGCCGCCGAGCCCGCGTCCGGCCCCCGGAGCCCATCCGGCGCGCCGCCGCACGAGGCGCCCCGCGCCGTGCGCCCCGCCTCCCCTGTCGCCATCCCCGCGCCGCCGGCCCCCATCGCCCCCTCGCCGTTCGGCCACCAGATCCAGCGGGCCCCGACCTTCCCTAACCCGCCGGCGCCTTCTCCGGCCACCGCCGTACCGTCTCCGGCGAGTGCCTCCAGCTACCTCGATTCACGTGTGAACCCTAGATCTGAGCAGGTTGACCCTGAAATTCCTCTAAGTCCTTTTTCTGTCACATCATGTTGCCTTGTTCATCACATCATAACTTCTTGCATGTAGCTCCGTTTTCTGCGTGCGATATATCCAACTGTTCATTGTGAGATGCTCTATATTTCATTCCATTGTGCCATGCTTGTTTGAGTCCATTTTTGATGCATTTTGTGTGTGCATCCTATGAGTTTGATGTCTACATGAGTTTTGAGCTACATCATGCCATCTTTACAGTGGTGCAATCCATGTATTTTTGTGTGTCTTGTAGTGAGTGCATCGAGCTCGTGAAGTAGGCTACTTGCTGTTATTTTTTTGCTAGACTGAATCTGCTATATCATGATGCTATGTAAACCTACTGCTACAAGTCATTGTATGCATAATCTGGAGATGTTCACTAAGGATGTTTTGTTATATATGTCATGCTCTATCAACCCATGCCCCTGGTTGCATTTATAGCCTGCTATAGCTTGTTGTAATCTTGCTCTCAAATTTCTAAATAATGTTGATGTCAGCTGGTTAACATTAAGTTCAGTTTTGCCATGTCAATAACTAGTGATCCATGTATCCTATGAACGTGCTATTGCCATGTTTAGCTTCATAATTATATCATCTTACTGTTGGTTATCTTTTCATGCCATGAAATGATCTGTAGTGAGTTGTACAAGCTCACCAACATGCCTACTTATCGGTGTTCCTGCCATGTCTGAATCTGTCATATTACTTGCCATGTTTGTATGGATGCTACCATCTTTTCTGTTGATCTTTGGAATTAGTTCAGTAAGGGAGTTTTGTTTTTTGTCTTTAGTATTAACATGCCATGCCTTTGTTTGCCATGATAAGTTCCTGTAGTATGTTGTTTGATAGCTCTAAACATTGCAACCTGATGTTATTTCTGCAAGTCTGTAAACTGTTATTATTTGCAATCTTGCCATGTCCTTTTGAGCATGTTCTAGTGTTTTCTGGAGATAGCTCAGTGTTCATGTTTTGTCATGCTTTACCTGTACTTCATGCCCATGCCTTTTGTTTTCACGTTGAGATGTTGTAGCATATTGTTTTGATGCTTCCTAGATGCCTAGTTGCTGTTTTGGACAGTTTTGAACTTGTATAGTGTATGTGTTGAACCGTTGCTCTGTTTTGAGTGTGCTCTATATGAAACTTGCTTAATTTTGCATATAGTTTCATTTTACCTTGTTGCATCCACGTTTTGAGGGTGTTTTCTTGATGTTTGAATGCATTTTGCATCAATGCCATGGTTAACTTGTTTTGCTCATATCTTCTAGGTCGTAGCTCCGAATTAAATGAACTTTATATGTAACTTGACTAGAATTTCGTGTAGATCATCTTGGTGAATCTTAACTTGCTGTTTAACAATTTGAACATAAGGGTTAATCAGATCTGGTCCAATTTCGAAATTTGCATATGAGGACTTACCAAAATTGTTACATGTTGTTTCCGGCCTCATTTAAACTTGCTTTGATGTGATATTCTTGTATGCATCATCTCTTGCCATGAGTAGCATCATATAGTTTTGTCATGCATCATACCTGGTTGAGCATCATGTTTTGTTGATGTGTTGTGTGTTTACCTTGTTGTTTGCCTCTTTCCGGTTGTGATCCTTCTCGTTAGTTCCTATTTCGTTGCGATCGTGAGGATTCGTTCGCCTACGCTTGGTTTGTCTTTCTGGCTTCATCTTCTTCATGGACTCGTTCTTCTTCCTAGCGGGATTTCAGGCGAGATGACCGTCACCCTGGATCTCACTACTATCATTGCTATGCTAGTTGCTTCGTTCTATCGCTATGTTGCGCTACCTATCACTTGCTCTTCAAGCCTCCCAAATTGCCATGTCAGCCTCTAACCTTTTTCACCCCTCCTAGCAAACCGTTGCTTGGCTATGTTACCCCTTTTGCTCAGCCCCTCTTATAGCGTTGCTAGTTGCATGTGAAGTTGAAGATTGCTCCACGATGGACATGATTATGTTGGGATATCACAATATCTCTTATTTAATTAATGCATCTATATATTTGGTAATGGGTGGAAGACTCGGCCTTATGCCTGGTGTTTTATTCCACTCTTTCCACCCTAGTTTTCATCATACCAGTGTTTTGTTCCTTGATTTTGCGTTCCTTACGTGGTTGGGTGATTTATGGGACCCCCTTGAAAGTTTGCTTTGAATAAAACTCCTCCAGGAAGGCCCAACCTTGGTTTTACCATTTGCCTACCTAAGCCTTTTTCCCTTGGATTTCCGGACCCCGAGGGTCATCTTTGTATACCCCCTCCCCCCCCCCCCCGGCAGGCCAGTGCTCCTTCGAGTGTTGGTCCGAACTAGAGCCACTTGCACCGCCACCTCAGGGAAACTTGAGGGCTGGTTTTAGTTGTACGTAGTGTTCATCCGGTGTGCCCTGAGAATGAGATATGTGCAGCTCCTATCGGGATTTGTCGGCACATCGGGCGCTTTTGCTAGCCTTGTTTTACCATTGTCGAAATTTCATGTAAACCGGGATTCCGAGACTGATTGGGTCTTCTTGGGAGAAGGAATATCCTTCGTTGACCATGAGAGCTTGTGATGGGCTAAGGTGGGACACCCCTGCAGGGTATAAACTTTCGAGAGCCGTGCCCGCGGTTATGTGGCAGATGGGAATTTGTTAATGTCTGGTTGTAGAGAACTTGACAACAGATCCGAATTAAAATGCATCAACCGTGTGTGTAGCCGTGATGGTCTCTTTTCGGCAGAGTCCGGGAAGTGAACACGGTTTTGGGTTATGTTTGACTTAAGTAGGAGTTCAGGATCACCTCTTGATCATTGCTAGCTTCACGACCGTTTCGTTTGCTCTCTTCTCGCTCTTATTTGCGTAAGTTAGCCACCATATTTGCTTAGTCGATGCTGCAACCTCACCACTTATCCTTTCCATTCCCATTAAGCTTTGCTAGTCTTGATACCCATGGTAATGGGATTGCTGAGTCCTCATGGCTCACAGATTGCTACAAAAACAATTGCAGGTACAGTTTGTGATGATCATGATGCGAGAGGGTTGTTTTCTTGTTTTGGAGTTCTTCTTGTGCTTCTTCTTCGATCAGGGGATAGGTTCCAGATCGGCAGCCTGGGCTAGCAGGGTGGATGTCGTTTGAGTTTCTATTTGTGTTTCATCCGTAGTCGGATGATGCTCTTGTGTACGATGATGTTGTATTCATGTGGCATTGTATGCCTTTTGTATGTATCCCCATCTATTTTGTAATGTTGATGTAATGATATCCACCTTGCAAAAGCATCTCAATATTCGGTTCTATCCTTGGTGGGACCTTCGAGTCTCTTTAGGATAGTACAGCGTATTGGGCATGACAGCCAGGTCCATCTATGGGTCTAGGAAACGTGCTCCTATGCAGGATCACGGCCACCAAACCGACTATACTGATCGACTACCAGCTCAGAATCAATACCGAACACTACAGTCGTCGGACGCACGCCATGACATATCCAAATACAGGGGTGCCGCGCACCCCCTGTGCTTCACCGATGAGGTGCTGGATCATGAATTTCTAGAAGGGTTTAAACCCGTAAACATCGAGGCATACAATGGAACGACAGACCCTAAAGTCTGGATCCAGGACTTTATTCTTCACATTCATATGGCTCGCGGAGACGATCTCCACACCATCAAATACCTGCCCCTCAAGTTGAAAAGGCCAGCTCGCCACTGGTTGAAAAGCCTCCTAGAATATTCAATTGGATGTTGGGAGGAACTCGAGGATGCTTTCAGGGCTAATTTTCAAGGGACTTATGTCCGACCTCTGGATGTAGACGATTTAAGTCACATAATCCAACAACCCGGAGAGTCAGCCCGCAAGCTTTGGAACAGATTTCTCACCAAGAAGAACCAAATCATCGACTGTCCGGATGCTGAAGCCCTAGCAGCTTTCAAACACAGTGTCCGGGACGAATGGCTTGCCAGACACCTCGGCCAGGAAAAGCCGAGGACAATGGCAGCCCTAACAACTCTTATGACCGCTTTTGCGTGGGCGAGGACAGCTGGTTGGCCCGCAGCGGCACCAGTGACCCAGGCACATCCGAAATTAGGGACGGCAATGGAAGGCCATGACGCAATAAAAACAAGCGTCAAACAATGAAGACAGCCCAGACGATACAGCGGTAAACGCCGGATTTAGGGGCTCTAGACCCGGTCAACGTAAAAAGCCATTTAAAGGCAACAGAGATGGTCCGTCCAGCCTAAATAAAAATCTAGATAGGTCTTGTCAGATTCATGGCACCCCCGAGAAACCGGCGAATCACACCAACAGGGAATGCTGGGTATTCAAGCAGGCCAGCAAGCTAAATACTAAACACAAAGGGAGGGAGCCGACAAGTGAAGATGAGGACGAGCCTCGCCAGCCGAACACTGGGGGATAGAAAAAAAAATTCCCACCGGAGGTCAAAACAGTGAGCATGATCTACGCCACTCACATACCAAAGAGGAAACACAAACGCGCACTCCGAGACGTATATGTTGTAGAGCCCTTCGCCCCCAAATTCAACCCATGGTCGGCCTGTCCAATCACTTTTGATCGCAGGGATCATCCAACTATTATCCGGCATGGAGGCTTGGCTGCCTTAGTGCTCGACCCAATAATCGACGGATACCATCTCACCCTAGTCCTCATGGACGGCGGTAGCAGTCTTAATCTGATATATCAAGACACTGTCCGCAAGATGGGGTAGACCCGTCGAGAATCAAGCAAAGCAGTACTACCTTTAAAGGAGTAATACCAGGCATAGAAGCCCATTGCACGGGCTCTTTAACATTAGAGGTTGTATTTGGTTCTCCCAACAACTTTCGAAGCAAAGAATTAATCTTCGACATCGCTCCGTTCCGAAGCGGCTATCATGCACTACTTGGAAGAATGGCCTTCGCTCGTTGTAATGCAGTACCGCATTACGCTTATCTCAAACTTAAGATGCCTGGTCCACGCGGCGTCATCACTATCATCAGCAACACAGAGCGCTCTCTTCGCACGGAAGACTACGTGGCGGCTCTAGCAGCCGAACCACCGAATGGCCTCTCCAACCCGAGTAACTGATCGGTCTTCAAGACCATGGACATAGCTAGACGTGTTCGACGCATCACTAGTGGTGGCAGCCCAGATAAACCTGAGCTTGATTAATGGCTATGCCCCCATATGAGGTGCTGGGGGCTGGCCTCATGTAAAGGGTCCATAGTTCGTCTTGATCCTATGTACACTCAAGAAATTGAATTTTCATGGTTCATTAAGATTAACCGACTTTTACGCACTATCACACCAGAATCTTTCGCCTGGGGTTTTCTTCTTTTTTTTCAACAGGTGACCATCGTGCTACACCCTTCAAAGATACGACACAACGGAGATAAATGCGCAGACGTGCAGCTGGGCCCCGTCCAAAGGTTTCTTTTTAGATTAAGACCCTGTGTAAACCTTTTTTATTGTCTCTTGTTGTCTCACACCCTCTTGGTACTTAGAATGACCAAGAGGAATACCGGCGTTACCGGCGAGCTTATGATTCGCCGTTCTAAAATAGACGTTACAGAAACAGCAACCGGTGTGTTTTTGAGATCTATGCTCTCACCACAGGCGCTCTTTCGTCACGCCGAATTGATGCACATACCTTGAAATTCTGGGTTCATCATCGAGGGCGTTACTCAGCCCAGTATATGTTGTAAAGTCTGAATACCTTCGGGAATGTTCGGCGTCGCAAGTTTGGCCTTATATGCATCAGCTCCGAATCATGTCTTTGGTCAATAGTTGGGTTTGCCCGGCTCCCATATTTTGTTGCCTTACGTTCCGCTATATTGGCTAAGGTGACACAGGGAGAACTACTACGATTGTGCCCTTGTTCATCTGGATGAGCAGCTCAGTAGAGAAAGCCGAAAACTGACTGTCATGGTAAAGCGAGAGACTGGTCAACCACTCGATGACTTAGTGAAATCTTCGCGATTCCTCCGCATTAAAGAAGGACCGGTTTCCCAGTCATGTATGTAAACGCACCGTATTCGGATAAACACGGACATACCAGGGGCTATATAGTAGTCCCACCGTCAAACTCCTATGGCTAAGTGAAAGTGTTAAGCTATATAGTCTGATTGCTTCGTTCGACGCGCTACCACCTCCTTAATGGACCAAGACATTGGATCAAGTGTGATTACGCGCTTTTCCGAACACCCCCGCATTATATGCGAGGGGGTTGAAGCCGACAACTGCAAACTTTTAGGTTATATACATATATACATACGCGGAAACACAGGAGGCACTACAATACTTTACGGGCAAAAGTATAAATATAGCCTTTATTATCAAAAGCATTGTTTTTACAATCAAGATACATGTCACTCGAACATGGTGTTCTTTGAGCACTGAGCCTCTATTAAACGAGCACCTTCTAACTTCTTCAAAATAGTGCTCGGGCGAGTCCTGGCCCCCGGGCGGACCCCTAGTTGCAATATCGGTGGCCTCCATCTTCGCCCAATATGTCTTAACATGGGCAAGGGCCATCCATGCACCCTCTATGGACGCCGACCTCTTGACAGCGTCGATACGCGGCACAGCACAAATAAATCGTTGCACCAAGCCAAAATAACAATCCGGACTTGGTTCCTTTGGCCACAGGTGATCCACGACGGCCTTCATGGCAAGCCCGGATAACCTGTGGAGCTCGGCCCATTCATCCATTTGCTCATTCAATAGCAGCGGACGCCTTGGGCCACTGAACTGCGACCAGAACAATCTTTCCACCTCATGATCTTCTCGATCTTTGAAATACTGCGTTGCATCAGCAGCACTCTTTGCCAAATCCAAGTATGCGTCTGAAGAACTCCACAATTGATCAAGAGGGGCATACTTCGGATCGCCGAATTTTGTTCGCAATAAAAATGGCTTCCCAGCCGTGATATCACTGGCTTGCCGAAGCTCCTCCAGAGCCGCTCTGATCTTAGAGCGAGTTTCCTTGTTGCTTGTAAGGCCTTCTGTAGGTCAGCCGTTTTTGTTTGGCTTTCCCTCTCGAGAAGCTCATATCGGTTGGTGGCATTTTGTAGCTCAAGAGCCATGTTGGCTATTCTATCCTCACTTTGGCGATGAGTGATACGTCCATTTTGCATCATGCTTTTATATCGATATTTATTGCATTATGGGCTGTTATTACACGTTATGTCACAATACTTATGGCTATTCTCTCTTATTTTACAAGGTTTATCATGAAGAGGGAGAATGCTGGCAGCTGGGATTCTGACTGGAAAAAGGAGCAAATTTTGGAAACCTATTCTGCACAGCTCCAAAAGTCCTGAAACTCCATGAAAGTCATTTTTGGAATTAATAAGAATTATTGAGCAAAGAAAGCACCAGAGGGGGCCCACACCCTGGCCACGAGGGTGGGGGCGCCCCCTCCTACTGGGTGTGCCCCCTATCTCGTGGGCCCCCTGTTGGCCCTCCGGTGCCCTTCTTCTGCTATATGAAGGCTTTTACCCTAGAAAAAATCATAAGCAAGCTTACAGGACGAAACTCCGCCGCCACGAGGTGGAACCAATCTAGGGCTTCGGTGGAGCTGTTCTGCCGGGGAACTTCCCTCTGGGACGGGGAAATCATCACCATCGTCAGCACCAATGATCCTCTCATCCGGAGGGGGTCAATCTCCATCAACATGTTCACCAGCACCATCTCCTTTCAAAACCCTAGTTCATCTCTTGTATCCAATCTTGTATCAAAACCACAAATTAGTACCCGTGGGTTGCTAGTAGTGTTGATTACTCCTTGTAGTTGATGCTAATTGGTTTATTTGGGGGAAGGTCATATGTACAGATCCTTAATGCATATTAATACTCCTCTGATCATCAACATGAATATGCTTTGTGAGTAGTTACATTTGTTCTTGAGGACATGGGTGAAGTCTTGCTATTAGTAGTCATGTAAATTTGGTATTCGTTCGATATTTTGATGAGATGGATGTTGTCTCTCCTCTAGTGGTTTTATGTGAACGTCGACTACATGACACTTCACCATTATTTGGGCCTAGAGGAAGGCATTGGGAAGTAATAAGTAGATGATGGGTTGCTAGAGTGACAGAATCTTACCTAGTTTATGCGCTTCTTCGTAAGGGGCTGATTTGGATCCACTAGTTTCATGCTATGGTTAGGTTTACCTTAATACTTCTTTTGTAGTTGCGGATGCTTGAAATAGGGGATAATCATAAGTGGGGTGCTTGTCCAAGAAAGGGCAGTACCCAAGCACCGGTCCACCCACATATCAAATTATCAAAGTACTGAACGCGAATCATATGAGCGTGATGAAAACTAGTTTGACGATAATTCCCATGTGTCCTTGGGAGCACTTTTCTCATTATAAGAAATTGTCCAGGCTTGTCCTTTACTACAAAAAGGATTAGGCCACCTTGCTGCACCTTATTTACTTTCATTACTTGTTACCCATTACAAATTATCCTATCACAAAACTATCTGTTACCTACAATTTTAGTGCTTGCAGAGAATACCTTACTGAAAACCGCTTGTCATTTCCTTCTACTCCTCATTGGGTTCGACACTCTTACTTATTGAAAGGACTACGATAGATCTCCTATACTTGTGGGTCATCAATACTCTTTTCTGCCGCCGTTGTCGGGGAGTGAAGCGCCTTTGGTGAGTGGAACTTGGTAAGGAAACATTTATATAGTGTGCTGAAATTTTCTGTCACTTGTTACTATGGAAACTAATCCTTTGAGGGGCTTTTTCAGGGCATCTTCGCCCCGAACAGTAGAGAAAAGATTTGCTCCTCAACCTACTGAACCTACTGAAAATGTTTACTTTGAGATTCCTTCGGGTATGATAGAGAAACTGCTAGCTAATCCCTTTGAAGGAGATGGAACATTGCATCCCGATTTACACCTTATCTATGTGGATGAAGTTTGTGGATTATTTAAGCTTGCAGTTATTCCGATGATGTTGTAAGAGGAAGGTCTTTCCTTTATCTTTGAAGGGAGATGCATTGACATGGTATAGTCTATGTGATGATACGGGATAAACGATTGAAGTTGGAATTTCACCAGAAGTTCTATCCTATGCATCTTGTTCATCGTGATCGTAATTACATATATAATTTCTGGCCTCACGAAGGAGAAAGCGTCGCTCAAGCTTGGGGGAGGCTTAAGTCAATGTTATATTCATGCCCCAATCATGAGCTCTCAAGAGATATGATTATTCAACAAATTTATGCTCGGCTTTCTCTCAATGATTGCACCATGCTTGATACTTCCTGTGCTGGTTCTTATATGCTGAAGACTACTGAATTCAAGTGGGACTTATTGGAAAGAATTAAACGCAACTCTGAAGATTGGGGTTCCGACGATGGTAAGGAGTCAGGTATGACACCTAAGTTTGATTGTGTTAAATCTTTTATGGATACCGATGTTTTTCGTGGATTTAGCGCTAAATATGGACTTGACTCTAAGATAGTAGCTTCTTTCTGTGAATCTTTTGCTACTCACGTTGACCTCCCTAAGGAGAAGCGGTTTAAATATAATCCTCCCATTGAAGTAAAAGTAGTTGCACCTATTACAGTTGAAGAAAAGACTATCACTTATAATGATCCTATTGTTCCCACTACTTATGTTGAGAAACCACCTTTCCCTGTTAGGATAAAGGATCATGCTAAAGCTTCAACTGTTGTTCGTAAGAGTAATACTAGAACTTATACACCTCCTAAGCAAATCAAAGTTGAACCTAGTATTGCTATGGCTAAAGATCTCTTGGATGATAATATAGATGGGCATGTTATTTACTTCTATGAACAGGCTGCCACTACAAAAAAAGACACATCCGTGACATTTTGGGCCGAACGAAAAAATTTCCTGTCATACTTATGACACTTCTATGACGATAATTGTGACAAAACCCGGTATCATCATAGATGTGGTGGGCTCCTACTTCTATGACAAAAAAGCATGACAGAAAATGGGCTTTTCGTCCTGGGCTGGCCGGAGACGCAGCTGCATGACATTCTTTGGGCCGTCCATGATGGAAAATACCATGGTAGAAGCGAGGGCGAGGAAAATTTTGGGGAGTTTCTGGTTAAGGTGGGTGGTCGGGGGCCGAGCAATGCGCGTTTCTCTCGTACACGTACGTGCGTGTGTGCGAGGCGTTGGCTCTAACTGAACCCGAGCGAGGCGTTGGGCTCTAACTGAACCCGAGCAATTGCACTACAGGCTACGCATTACTGAACCCGAGCGATCGATCGATGGCTGTTAAGTGAACTCGGTCAAGCGATTCCTTTGCTACTACTGCTAAATGAAGCCGATCGATGCTGCCTCTCTGGATGAACAGTGAGCGTTGTGGGAGGGGGGGTTGGATGAAAAGTGAGCGGTGGGGGTGGATGAACAGGACCCCGTGGCGTTGCCTTTGGATGAACTGGACCCCGATCGATCGAGCCGGTTGGGGCTGGATGAACAGGACCCCGTGGAGGGCTGGATAAACAGGACGACCCCGTGGAGGGCTGGGTGAACAGTAGACAATGGAGGGGTGCCCGTGGAGGGGTGGTTGAACAGTAGCAGGTGGAGTAGCGCGCGGTGGAGGCTGGATGAACAGGAGCCCGTGGAGGCTGGAGGAGGTCAACAATAGCCCGCGGAGGCTGGAGGAGGTCGACGGTGGAGATGAATAGTATCTCGTGGAGTCCCGTTTTGCGGTACGCCACACCCCTCCTGATGAACAAGACCCCCGTTTCAACCGTAGCGCTCCAACACAAGTCCGTTTTGTCCGTTTTGCAGTACGCCACACCCCTCCCGATCAACAGGACCCCCGTTTCGACCGTAGGAGGTCTGTTTCCTCCGTATTGTGGTATGCCAGACCCCTCCCGATGAACAGGATCCCGTTTCGAACATGGTCAGTCAAACACAAGGCCGTTTCCTCCGTTCTGCGGTACGCCAGGCCTCGTTTCCATTGCTTGTTCCATCCAAGCCCTCTCGATGAACACGACGACACATTCCGTTCTGACCCAGCCGGTTGGCTCCCCATGCACACGACAACGATGTTGTTTCTCTGTTCCGACCCAGACATGTACACGAGCCCTGACCATACGTATGCGCGAGTAGGTGTTCGGGACCCCGCCCGTATGTACACATATGTGGCCGTATTTTCTTTCTTGCACACTGGCCGTTGTACGTACGTGTACATGCTACGTGCGCGCCTCTACTACGACACATGCGCGCCACTACATCCACCAGTATGTATGTACATGTTCGCGACCAGAATGACAATGCTACATACGCTTTGACCAGGTGGGTCCCGACTGTCAGGCACTTCCTTGCGTGCGAAGATGTAGCTGTCGGTTCCAGCAGTCAGGGGGCGAATCGATTTTTTTTGCCCGGACGCACTTCCTTGCGTGCGAATGTGTAGCTGGTGGGTCCCAGCAGTCAGAGGGGAAACATTTTTTTCGCGAAATACGGTGGCCCATCTGGTGGGTCCCTACTGTCAGGTGGAGGAATAATTATTTTGCGCGTAATAAGGAGGCACTTCCTTGCGGCCGCCATGGACCCAACTGTCAGCCTCCCCCACGCGAAGAGGAGTACGAGGGTTCACTGGTTCGGCTGCGGTGTGAGGCTGCCGTCGCCGCAGAATTACAGGGGGTGTGGATGAGTAGAGGGATGGCGTGGCCAATGGTGGGAGAAGTAGGGGCGGTGAGGCCTCCGCGGTATCACAGCCGTCCACGGGAGGAAGGAGCATGCGGCACGACCAGCGCTGCTTTGGGCAGCTGGAGCACGAAGACCAGAGGTTGAAGAAGCACTACGGCCATTGGATGGACATCGTACGGTCACTGGAGTACTGACTAAGTTGACAAAGCCCTCCGTCCCCGTCAACTTAGTAGGCCCACAAGTCAGCCTGCCACTATACTAGGTCCAAGCTAGCGGGGGGAGTATTCAATTTTTTGTGCGTAATAAGGAGGCACTTCCTTGCATGCAAAGATATAGCTGGTGGGTCCAAGCTGTCAGCGGGAGGTCCTTTCGGTGGGTCCCAGATGTCAGGTGGAGGAATCATTATTTTGCGTGTAATAAGGAGGCATTTCCTTGCGTGCAGCCGTGGACCCAGCTATCAACCTCTCCACATACAGTCCACTTCAGATGCATGTCAGTCGTTGACCATGTTGACTAGGCCGCGCCGAGAGCACCAGGGCGGTGGACGACGGCGAGGCCTAGGAAGGGAACGACACGGAGGCAGGGAAGTGATGACCCACAAGTATAGGGGATCTATCATAGTCCTTTCGAGAAGTAAGAGTGTCGAACCCAAGGAGGAGCAGAAAGAAATGATAAGCGGTTTTCAGCAAGGTATTCTCTGCAAGTACTGAAATAAGTGGTAATAGATAGTTTTGTGATATGATAAATGGTAAAGAGCAACAAGTAAAAAAGTAAATAAAGTGCAGCAAGGTGGCCCAATCCTTTTTGTAGCAAAGGACAAGCCTAGACAAACTCTTATAATAGGAAAAGCGCTCCCAAGGACACATGGGAATATCGTCAAGCTAGTTTTCATCACGCTCATATGGTTCGGGTTCGGTACTTTGATAATTTGATATGTGGGTGGACCGGTGCTTGGGTACTGCCCTTACTTGGACAAGCATCCCACTTATGATTATGCTCTATTGCAAGTATCCGCAACTACAACAAAAGTATTAAGGTAAACCTAACCATAGCATGAAACATATGGATCCAAATCAGCCCCTTACGAAGCAACGCATAAACTAGGGTTTAAGATTCTATCACTCTAGCAACCCATCATCTACTTATTACTACCCAATGCCTTCCTCTTGGCCCAAATAATGATGAAGTGTTATGTAGTCGACGTTCACATAACACCACTAGAGGTTAGAAAACATACGTCTTATCAAAATATCGAACGAATACCAAATTCACATGACTACTAATAGCAAGACTTCTCCCTTGTCCTCAGGAACAAATGTAACTACTCACAAAGCATATTCACGTTCATAATCAGAGGGGTAATAATGTGCATAAAGGATCTGAACATATGATCTTCCACCAAATAAATCAACTAGCATCAACTACAAGGAGTAATCAACACTACTAGCAACCTACTAGCACCAATCCCGGACATGGAGACAAGAATTGGATACAAGAGATCAACTAGGGTTTGGAGATGCGATGGTGCTGGTGAAGATGTTGATGGACATTGCCCTCTCCCGATGAGAGGAGCGTTGGTGATGATTTCCCCCTCCCAGAGGGAAGTGTCCCCGGCAGAACAGCTCTGCCAGAGCCCTAGATTGGTTCCGCCAAGGTTTCGCCTCGTGGCGGCGGAGTCTCGTCCCGAAAGGTTCTCTTCTATTTTTTTCTCATCGAAAGACTTCATATAGGAGAAGATGGACGTCGGAGAGCCACCAGGGGCCCATGAGGTAGGGGGCATGCCTAGGGGGGCGCGCCCCCCACCCTCGTGAGCAGGGTGTGGGCCCCCTGGCCTTCATCTTTGGCAAAGATTTTTCTTTATTTATTTTAAGGTATTCCATGGAGTTTCAGGACTTTTGGAGTTGCACAGAATAGTCCTTCAATATTTGCTCCTTTTCCAGCCCAGAATTCCAGCTGCCGGCATTCTCCCTCTTCATGTAAACCTTGTAAAATAAGAGATAATAGCCATAAGTATAGTGACATAACGTGAAATAACAGCCCATAATGCAATAAATATTGACATAAAAGCATGATGGAAAATGGACGTATCAACTCCCCCAAGCTTAGACCTCACTTGTCGTCAAGCGAAAAGCCAATAACAATAAATATGTCCTCATGTTTAGAGGTAGAGGCATCGATAAAAATAAAATACGGACATCAAGGCATCATGGTTGTTTCATAACAGCAACATATATAAATTTTGTCATATGATTACTCATGTTCAAGTGATGATCTTCTCACAAAGCCAAAGTATGAATCAGAAACCTTATTGAGCACCAACAAATTATACCCTCAGTCATTGAAAGAATTGCAATTTATCATAACATCAAAAAGAGTCTATGTCAGAGCTTAAAAGCAAGTCCACATACTCAACTATCAATTAGTCCTTCATAATTGCTAACACTCACGCGATACTTGTGGTTACGGAGTTTTAATCGGACATAGAGAAAGATAGGGGCTTATAGTTTTTCCCCACAACCTTTTACCTCAAGGGTAATGTCAACAATAATAATTCATGCTCCCCCACATCCAATTAGATATATATATATATATATATATCATGTTCTTTCCAACATGCTGAGCTTGCCAACGGATAAAATAAAAATGGAAAGGTGAAGATCACTGCGACTCTTGCATAAGGTAGAGGATAATAATAAAAGATAGGCCCTTCGCAGAGGGAAGCAGAGTTTGTCATGTGCGTTTAGAGTTGATGCACAAAATCTTAATGCAAAAGAACGTCACTTTATATTGCCCCTTGTATGTGAACCTTTATTATGCAGTCCGTCGCTTTTATTGCGTCCACAACAAGTTCGTACAAAGTTTATTTTCTTCGCACTAATAAATCATGCATATTTAGAGAGAAATTTTTATTGCTTGCACCGATGACAACTTACTTGAAGGATCTTACTCAATCCATAGGTAGATATAGTGGACTCTCATGGCAAAACTGGTTTAACGGTATTGGGAAGCACAAGTAGTATTTCTACTTAGTGCTGAGAATTTGGCTAGCATGAGGGGGAAAGGCAAGATCAACACGGTAGAGGAACCATGACAACATACTTTATCTCAGATATAAGAACACATAACTCATTATGTTGTCTTCCTTGTCCAACCTCAACTCTTTAGCATGTCATATTTTAATGAGTGCTCCCAATCATAAAAGATGTCAATGATAATATATCTATATGTGAAACCCCTCTTTCCTTATTACTTCCTATTAATTGCAACGATGACCAAAGCTATATTTGCCAACTCCCAACAACTTTTAATCATCATACTCTTTCTATGTGGAGTCATTACTTTCACTAAGATTAATATGAACTCTTTGATTCTTTTTATTCTTTTTCTTCTAATCACCCAAGATCATGGCAAAATACTCAAGCCCTTGACTCAACACTAATCTTTATTATAAAGCTCACGGACTCGATTACGAAGAGATATCATAAAGCAAAACTCAAAACTAGATCACGCCATGACTTTATTCTACTAAATCAAGATACTACTAATAGGATTGAACTAAGAAAAATGGGAAAGATAGGAGTTGTGATGGTGATACGATACCAGGGCACCTCCCCCAAGCTTGGCAGTTGCCAAGGGGAGTGCCCATACCCATGTGATTATATCCTCGGAGGTGATGGAGGTGTTGAATTTTTCTTCTCCAGCTTGCGTCTGAGGCTAAAATTTTCCTCCCTTAGATCCTCATTCTCGAGCTCAAGTCTCATTATCTTTTTTCATAGTGCTGCCTTGCTGTCCTGCGAAAAACGAGGTAGGATAGATTGGACCTTAGGGAGGCTTGATTTCTTGAACTCCACATGCATATCACCAGGTTGAGGTAGGGGATAGTCCTCTTCGTCGGAACTTGTTTCCTCCTTCCTCTTTGGATCATAGTCTTCTTCTTCCTTCGTGGTCCAACCATAATGCTCCGCATCCCCATAGACTTTTGGATTTGCAATATAATCAGCCATGTAGCTCTCTCCCTCTGAGTCTTGGGAAGGCATCTTGCTCTAATCTGCAGCACCAACAACTCGAAACAAAAACAGAGGATATTTGCGTGATACGAGAGTCAAAACCTTCGGGAGTATATATAATGAATTTTTACCGACCAAAATATGTATCGTGCAAGGAAACAGAGTCCGGAGGGCACACGAGGTGCTCACGAGGTAGGGGGCGCGCCCGGGGGGTAGGACGCGCCCTCCACCCTCGTGGAGGCCTCGTGTCCTCCCCGGACTGCTACTTATTTTTCTATTTTTCTAAATATTCCAAAACGGAGAAATATTGCCTTAAAAATTGTTTTGGAGTTGGTTTACTTACCGTACCACATACCTATTCCTTTTCGGGGTCTGGAACGTTCTGGAAAGTGTCCCTTATGTATTCCTCCGGGTTTACGGTTTCAATAATATTAGTTTCAACATTTATAGGGTTACCTGAGATATAGTGTTTGATCCTTTGACCGTTTACCACCTTCGGATTTGTGCCTGCGAAGTTGTTGATTTTTATGGCACCGGAATGATAGACCTCCTCGATAACGTAAGGACCTTCCCATTTGGAGAGAAGTTTTCCTGCAAAAAATCTTAAACAAGAGTTGTATAGCAGTACATAATCACCTACATTAAACTCACGCTTTTGTATCCTTTTGTCATGCCATCTTTTAACTTTTTCTTTGAACAACTTGGCATTTTCATAAGCTTGGGTTCTCCATTCATCAAGTGAGCTAATATCAAATAACCTCTTCTCACCGGCAAGTTTGAAATCATAGTTGAGCTCTTTAATAGCCCAATATGCCTTATGTTCTGGTTCAAGAGGTAAGTGACATGCTTTTCCGTAAACCATTTTATACGGAGACATACCCATAGGATTTTTGTATGCAGTTCTGTAGGCTCATAATGCATCATTCAGTTTCTTGGACCAATTCTTTCTAGACCTATTGACAGTCTTTTGCAAAATTAATTTCAGCTCTCTATTGCTCAATTCTACCTGACCACTAGACTGCGGGTGATATGGAGATGCAATTCTATGATTAACGTCATATTTAGCAAGCATCTTACAGAAAGCACCATGAATAAAGTGCGAACCACCATCAGTCATTAAGTATCTAGGGACTCCAAACCTCGGAAAAATAACTTCCTTAAGTATTTTAATAGAAGTGTTATGATCAACACTACTAGTTGGAATAGCTTCTACCCACTTAGTAACGTAATCAACAACAACTAAAATATGAGCGTATCCATTAGAAGCAGGGAAGGGTCCCATATAATCAAAGCCCCAAACATAAAATGGTTCAATAACAAGTGAATAATTCATAGGCATTTCTTGACGTCTACTGATATTACCAATTCTTTGACATTCATCGCAAGACAAAACAAACTTACGAGCATCCTTCAAGAGAGTAGGCCAATAAAAACCGAATTGCAATACCTTATGTGCAGTTCTATCTCCAGCGTGGTGTCCTCCATAAGCCTCGGAGTGACACTTGCGTAGGATCTGTTCTTGTTCATGCTCAGGTACACAACATCTAATAACACCATCTACTCCTTCTTTATAAAGATGTGGGTCATCCCAAAAGTAATGTCGCAAGTCATAGAAAAACTTTTCTTTTGTTGGTATGTGATGCTAGGTGGTATAAATTTAGCAACAATATAATTAGCATAATCAGCATACCACGGAGTGCTACAGGAAGTACTTATGACATTTAATTGTTCATCAGGAAAGCTATCATCAATAGGTAGTGGGTCATCAAGAACATTCTCTAGCCTAGACAAGTTGTCTGCAACGGGGTTCTCAGCTCCGTTTCTATCAACAATATGTAAATCAAATTCTTGGAGCAGGAGAACCCATCTAATGAGTCTAGGTTTTGCATCTTTCTTTTCCATAAGATATTTAATAGCAGCATGATCTGTGTGAATAGTTACTTTAGAATCAACAATATAGGGTCTGAATTTATCACAAGCAAATACAACTGCTAAAAGTTCCTTTTCGGTAGAAGCATAATTTCTTTGAGCATTGTCTAGAGTCTTACTAGCATAATAGATAACATTCAATTTCTTATCAACTCTTTGCCCTAGAACAGCACCTACAACATAATCACTAGCATCACACATAATTTCAAAGGGTAAATTCCAATCAGGTGGCTGAACAATAGGTGCAGAGACTAATGCTTTCTTAAGTATTTCAAATGCTTCTACACAATCATCATCAAAGAAAAATGGTACATCTTTTTGTAATAAATTAGTCAGAGGCCGAGAGATTTTTGAGAAGTCCTTAATGAACCTCCTATAAAATCCGGCGTGGCCAAGGAAACTTCTTATACCTTTGATGTCCTTGGGACATGGCATCTTTTCAATAGCATCAACCTTGGCTTTATCAACTTCAATACCTCTTTCAGAAACTTTGTGCCCCAAGACAGTACCTTCATTCACCATAAAGTGGCATTTTTCCCAATTCAAGGCAAGATTAGTTTCTTCGCATCTCTGCAAAACTCGAGCAAGATTGCTCAAGCAATCATCAAAAGAGGAACCATAGACGGAAAAGTCATCCATGAAGACCTCACAAATTTTCTCACAAAAGTCAGAGAATATAGCCATCATGCATCTTTGAAAGGTAGAAGGTGCATTACATAAACCAAAAGGCATACGTCTATAAGAAAAAGTACCAAAAGGACATGTAAAAGTAGTCTTTGATTGATCTTTAGCCGACACAGGTATTTGAGAAAAACCAGAATAACCATCTAGAAAGCAATAATGTGTATGTTTGCATAGTCTTTCTAGCATTTGATTAATAAAAGGTAAGGGGTAATGTTCTTTCTTAGTAGCCTTTATTAATTTGCGGAAATCAATTACCATCCTATAACCTGTGATAATTCTTTGTAGAATCAATTCATCTTTATCATTAGGGACAACAGTAATACCTCCCTTCTTAGGGACACAATGGACAGGGCTTACCCACTAACTATCAGCAACGGGATAAATTATACCTGCCTCCAGAAGCTTGAGTATTTCCTTTCTTACCACTTCTTTCATTTTAGGATTCAAACGTCGTTGAGGATCACGAACTGGTTTGGCATCAGCTTCCAAATTTATTTTATGTTGACATAGAGTGGGAGTGATGCCCTTAAGATCATCCAGAGTATATCCAATAGCAGCACGGTGCTTCTTCAGAGTTTTCAATAATCTTTCTTCTTCATGCTCTGAAAGGTTAGAGCTAATAATGATAGGATATATTTTCTTTTCATCAAGATAAGCATATTTAAGTTTGTCAGGCAACGGTTTAAGCTCAAACACGGGATCACCCTTCGGTGGAGGAGGATCCCCAAGGATTTCAGCAGGCAAATTGTGTTGCAGAATAGGTTCATGTTTAAAGAATACTTCATCTATTTCCCTTCTTTCATTCATGAACATATCATTTTCATGGTCCAGCAAATAGTGTTCTAAAGGATCACTAGGAGGTACAGCAATAGAAGCAAGACCAATAATTTCATCCTTACTAGGCAATTCTTCCTCACGATGTTGTTTACTAAATTTAGAGAAATTAAACTCATGAACCATATCATCCAAGCCAATAGTAACAACATTCTTTTCACAATCTATGGTAGCATTAACAGTACGCAAGAAGGATCTACCAAATATAATGGGACAAAAGCTATCTTGTGGAGAACCAAGAACAAGAAAATCAGTGGGATATTTGGTTTTCCCACACAAGACTTCAACATCTCTAACAATTCCCATTGGAGATATAGTATCTCTATTGGCAAGTTTAATTGTGACATCAATTTCTTCTAACTCAGCCGGTGCAATATCATGCATAATTTCTTTGTATAAGCCAATGGGTATAACACTAGCACTAGCACCCATATCACATAATCCATGATAACAATGATCTCCTATTTTAACAGAAATAACGGGCACTCCTGCCACATGCCTATGTTTATCTCTATCACAAGGTTTAGCAATTCTAGCAGTTTCACTAGAGAATTGAATAACATGCCCAGCAATATTATCAGACAAGAGATCTTTAACAATAGCAGTATTGGGTTCTACTTTGACTTGCTCAGGAGGTGTATAAGTCCTAGTATTGCTTTTACGAACAACAGTTGAAGCTTTAGCATGATCCTTCATTCTTGCACGGAAAGGTGGTTTCTCAACATAAGAAGTGGGAACAATAGGATCATTGTAAGTGACAGTCTTTTCTTCAACTTTAATAGGTGCAGCTACTTTTACTTCCATGGGAGGATGATATTTAAACCACTTCTCCTTGGGGAGATCAACGTAAGTAGCAAAAGATTCACAAAAAGAAGCTACTATCTCAGAGTCAAGTCCATATTTAGTGCTAAACTTACGGAAAATATTGGTACCCATAAAAGATTTAACATAATCAAACTTAGGTGTCATACCTGACTCCTTACCTTCGTCGAGGTCCCAATCTTCAGAGTTGCGTTTAATTCTATCCAATAAATTCCATCTAAATTCAATAGGCTTCATCATAAAAGAGCCAGCACAAGAAGTATCGAGCATGGTGCGATTGTTATCAAAAAGCCGAGCATAAAAATTCTGAAGAATTGTCACTTTTCAGAGCTCATGATTGGGCCATGAGTATAAAATCTATTTAAGCCTCCCCCAAGCATGAGCGATGCTTTCTCCTTCGCGAGGCCAAAAATTATATATATAATTGCGATCACGATGAACAAGATGCATAGGGTAATACTTTTGATAAAATTCCAATTTCAATCTTTTATAGTTCCATGATCTCGTATCATCACATAGCCTATACCATGTCAATGTGTCTCCCTCCAAAGATAAAGGGAAAGCCTTCCTCTTAACAACATCATCGGGTATACCTGCAAGCTTAAATAGTCCACAAATATCATCCACAAAGCGTAGATGTTCGTGAGGATGCTTTGTTCCATCTCCTGCAAAAGTGTTAGCTAGCAGTTTTTCCATCATACCCGAAGGAATCTCAAAAGAAGTTTCATTTTCAATAGGTTCAGTAGGTTGAGTAGGTTGAGGAGCAACTCTTTGCTCTACTGGACGGGGTGAAGATACCCCGAACAAGCCCCTCAGACAATTACTTTCCATAGTAACAAGTGACAGAAAATTTCAGCACACTAAATAAATTTTTCCTTACCAAATTCCACCTACCAAAGGCGCTTCACTCCCCGGCAATGGCGGCAGAAAAGAGTCTTGATGTCCCAAAAGTATAGGGGATCTATCGTAGTACTTTCAATAAGTAAGAGTGTCAAACCCAACGAGGAGCAGAAGGAGATGATAAGCGGTTTTCAGCAAGGTATTCTCTGCAAGTACTGAAATAAGTGGTAAGAGATAGTTTTGTGATAGGATAAATGGTAACGAGCAACAAGTAACAAAAGTAAATAAAGTGCAGCAAGGTGACCCAATCCTTTTTGTAGCAAAGGACAAGCCTGGACAAACTCTTATAATAGGAAAAGCGCTCCCGAGGACACATGGGAATATTGTCAAGCTAGTTTTCATCACGCTCATATGATTCGTGTTTGGTACTTTGATAATTTGATATGTGGGTGGACCGGTGCTTGGGTACTGCCCTTACTTGGACAAGCATCCCACTTGTGATTAACCTCTATTGCAAGCATCCGCAACTACAACAAAAGTATTAAGGTAAACCTAACCATAGCATGAAACATATGGATCCAAATCAGCCCCTTACGAAGCAATGCATAAACTAGGGTTTAAGCTTCTGTCACTCTAGCAACCCATCATCTACTTATTACTTCCCAATGCCTTCTTCTAGGCCCAAATAATGGTGAATTGTTATGTAGTCGATGTTCACATAACACCACTAGACGTTAGACAACATACATCTTATCAAAATATCGAACGAATACCAAATTCACATGACTACTAATAGCAAGACTTCTCCCTTGTCCTCAGGAACAGACGTAACTACTCACAAAGCATATTCATGCTCATAATCAGAGGGGTAATAATGTGCATAAAGGATCTGAACATATGATCTTCCACCAAATAAACCAACTAGCATCAACTACAAGGAGTAATCAACACTACTAGCAACCTACTAGCACCAATTCCGGACTTGGAGACAAGAATTGGATACAAGAGATGAACTAGGGTTTGGCGATGAGATGGTGCTGGTGAAGATGTTGATGGAGATTGCCCTCTCCCGACGAGAGGATCATTGGTGATGACGATGGTGATGATTTCCCCCTCCCGGAGGGAAGTGTCCCCGGCAGAACAGTTCTGCCGGAGCCCTAGATTGGTTCCGCCAAGGTTCCGCCTCGTGGCGGCGGAGTCCCGTCCCGAAAGGTTCTCTTCTATTTTTTTCTCATCGAAAGACTTCATATAGGAGAAGATGGACGTCGGAGAGCTACCAGGGGGCCCACAAGGTAGAGGGGGGCGCCCAGGGGGGGGGGGGCGCCCCCCACCCTCGTGAGCAGGGTGTGAGCCCCCTGGCCTTCATCTTTGGCAAAGATTTTTTCTTTATTTATTTTAAGGTATTCCGTGGAGTTTCTGGACTTTTGGAGTTGCGCAGAATAGTCCTTGAAAATTTGCTCCTTTTCCAGCCCAGAATTCCAGCTGCCAGCATTCTCCCTCTTCATGTAAACCTTGTAAAATAAGAGAGAATAGCCATAAGTATTGTGACATAACGTGAAATAACAGCCCATAATGCAATAAATATTGACATAAAAGCACGATGCAAAATGGACGTATTAGGAAGACTCGGCAGTTTTTTCCCATGCGGAGGGGAGTACGACTGTACGAGGGTTTACTAGTTCGTCTGCCGTCGCCGGAGAATAACAGCAGGTGTGGGTGAGTAGAGGGAGTACGGTGGGGCGGTGAGGCCTGTGCGGCAGCACAACCGGCCGCGGGGAGGAGGGAGCAGGCAGTCCCGCTGGCGCTTGTTTGAGCGGCTAGAGCAGGAAGAGCAGAGATTGAAGAAGCACGACGGCCGTTGGATGGAAATCCAACAGTCACTGCTTGTGTGTCAACCCTTTTTTAGGAAAGCCTCAAATCTGTGGAAAATAGCATACATCCCATCTGCCATTATTTCTAATAATTTACAGCCCATTTGCTAATTCTTAAGGTTTTTTTTGGAGCCCATATTCTTTTTGTTAGCATTACAGCCCATATTGTGGCCATGGTTAAAAAATTATACGAAATTTTGCATATTTTGGTACGGTCTGAACTGTTTTTAATCCCGAAATTTCGAGTCACATTCAAAATGATTTTAAAAATAAGTGTATATCAATATAAAATCCAACAAATTGTCCATGCATAAAAATAAATGCAATTTAAAATCTCGAAATGAAAAAAAGATATTTAAAACTAATTGCCGGTTTGATATGTTTTAAAAATGTACAACCCATTTCTCATTACTGATAGGCCATTTTCTCGGCCAGCCGAATGAAGCTCTCCTCGTCTTGAAAGAATTTCAGCCCAACAGGCCTGACAAAGCGACTTACTTGGCAAATCACAAAAAAACTGGGATGTGGCCGTGGACCCAGCTGCAGCCGTGGACCCAGCTGTCAGCCTCTCCACGTACTGTACTCTTCCAACGGAAGTCGGCCGTTGACCACATTGACCACGCCGCACCGAGAGCACCAAGGCGGTGGACGATGGTGAGGCCTAGGAAGGGGACGATGCGGAGCCGGGGAAGACGTGGCAGTGGATGCCCACGCGGAGAGGAGTACGAGGGTTCACTAGTTCGACTGTGGCGTGAGGCTACCGTCGCCGCAGAGTAACAGGGGGTGTGGGTGAGTAGAGGGATGCCCTGGGCCAGCCGTGGGAGTAGTAGGGGGCGGTGTGGCCTCCGCAGCATCACAGCCGGCCACGAGAGGCAGGAGCACGCGGCACGACCGGCGCTGCTTTGGGCGGCTGGAGCAAGAAGACCAGAGGTTGAAGAAGCACTATGGTCGTTGGATGGACATCGTACGGTCACTGGAGCTAGAATTGTTCATATTGACTAAGTTGACAAAGCCCTCCGTCCCCGTCAACTTAGTAGGCCCACAAGTCAGCCACCCACTATGGTGGGTCCCAGCTAGCAGGGGGGTGTTCATTTTTTTGTGCGTAATAAGGAGGCACTTCCTTTCATACAGAAGCCCTTCCCACGTACAGTGCGTAATAAGGAGGAACTTTCCTTGCGTGCGACCATGGACCTCGTGGGTCCCAGCTGTTAGGCTCTCCACGTACATTCCTCTTCCGATGACTCTCGTATGTTGACCATGCCGCGCCGAGCGCACCGAGGCGGTGGAAGACAGCGAGTGTCGGATTTCGGGTTCCGGCAGACCCTTAAGGTTCGAACTCTGGGGTGCATGCGGAGATCACACCTCCTGCCTACCCGCGTCTCGTCGCCTCGCAAGGATCTATACTACAGTAAGAACAACACAAGGGACACGAGATATATACTGGTTCAGGCCACCATTGTGGTGTAATACCCTACTCCAGTTTGTGGTGTGGTGGATTGCCTCAGGGGATGATGATAGACAATACAAGGAAGAACAGCCTCGCGAGGGGCTGTTCTTGGCTGGTGCGATGAATTGCTTGGGCGAGTTCAGTCGCCTCTCTCTCTCTAGTCTACCCAAAATCTCTCTCTCTACTATGCGGTGGCTAGCTCTATTTATATAGGGAGGGCCTGGGCCTCTTCCCAAATATTGGGCGGGAAGGGTGCCAACAATTGGCCATTTTGAAGGGGAACATCTAGTACACTTATCCTGACTAAAGTCGGTCCTCGCCTGCCAAAGACCCTGACGGTGACGCCGGTTTGGGCTCCACGATGACCTCCATCCTGCCGTCTTGCTGGTCTTGGTCTTGTTACACCAAAATGGTTGCCTTTGCTTCATACTCCTGCATGCGCTTTCCCCAATTGCACCAAAGAGGAAACAAGGACTCTGCGCAGGCCGGCGCCCGCCTGGCCTCTGTCGTCATGGCTTGCGTCATGGGCACCTCGTGAGGTACCCCACCTTGATCTCTCCACCTCCTCGCGAGCCAGCCTGACGAGGTTGTGCCCGAGGAAGCCTCCTGTCGTCCGCCCCACGAGGCTTGGCCCCTCGCGAGGGTCTTGAGCATGTGTTGATGAAGATGGGCGGTACTGGGCCACTCCCTGAGCCACGCCACAGGCCACAGGCAGGCAAGTCTGGGTACCCCCATTCCCAGAATGCCGATAGTAGCCCTCGGGCCCAAGGCGCGCCTGGACTTGGCTTAGTAGAGAAGCGAAGGGGCAAGTGCGAAGTGCCGTGGGCCCCATCAGCCTGCTGCCTTGGGCGCCGCGTGGCGGTTGATTGGACGTGGGCGTCCTGGCTCCCCCACGACGCCTTGGCAACTTCACGAATTGACAAGAGAGCGGTACTAGTCTAGGCTTACCGTCTTTTCCTTCTCCAGTCATTGCCCAGATCCCCTTTCTCGCTGCTATCCTTCTTGCTTCCGAAATCCCCAGATCTACTCCAACCCTGCATCTTAGCAAGGCATGGCGCCTCGCCAGACCCTGGCCGGAGCATGGTACTCACCCGCTCTGGATCCTCCGAATGTGTCGGAGAAGAACCTTGATCGGACGCGCCAGATGATGGTGGTGCAAGGCAACGACGGGGCAGACGTGCTCAAGGTTGGTTTCGCCCTTCCCGAGGACAAAGTAAGCACCTTCTACCCGCTCTTCGTGAGCGCCATCGCCGCTGGTCTGGTGCCCCCCTTTTCCGAGTTCTTCCTTTCTGTTCTCCACCATTACAACCTGCAAGCTCTGCACCTCCATCCCAAATCTGTTCTTCTCCTGGCGATTTTCGCCTACTACTGCGAGGCTCCTTTTGGGGTAAGGCCGTCGGTGGCCTTGCTGCGCCATTACTTTTACCTCTGGGTCTCTCGCGGCCCCATCACTGCGTGCGCGAGCTTCATTGCGTACGCCAGGTCCAATGCTATCTCGAAGCCCGGGAAGACGATTGAAGGCTTCAAGAGCAAGTGGGTCATGGTGGATGCTGGGCGCATCCATCCCCGGCTGATTCTGCCCATGGGGCAGCCCAAGTCTGTCGACGCTTGGTCCCGCGCGGAGCTCATTGATCCCCGCGCTAAGCCAGTGCTCGAGAGGATGGATGCGGACCTGTGGCCGGGCAACATGGCGACAGCGAAACTGACCAGGGCGTCGCTCCTGAGGGAGTTCCTGGAGCACCGGGTGGCTCCGCACCGGGAAGACTCGCTCCCGCTGTGGAGGCTCGGGGGGGGGGGGGGGGGGGCGATGCCACCCTTCGCCCGAGCTCCGAAGTCCTGGCCGATGAAGATCTGGTCGCGGTCCTCCAATCCTTTGTTGGGGGAGACGTGGCGAGATTGGAAGGTGCTCCCGTACCCCTGTTCCTTCGGGATGATTGGGAGCAGGTGGTGAACTCCATGCCCGCTTTCAACAGGGACGGGCCTGTGCCCGCGGAGGTTCCTGAGGACCTGGCGGCCCTGGCGACGGTGAACGTATCCTCTGGTGACTCTAGCGGAGAGGAGGAAGAAGAGGAGCAGGAAGAGGAGCCCAATTCCGAGGCGACCGACGGGGAGTCGAGAGCTCCCCTCCCTCGGCGCAGATCCCGCGCTCTTTGCCTCATGCTGGACAACGACGAGGATGGCGACGAGCGAGGTGGTGAGTGCTCGCCCCTGATCCCGAAGAAGGACAGGACGGGGCTGGTTCTCCGCGGGTCTGCTCCGGCTCCGAGGCGATCTGCAGATGCGTCTCCTGCTCCCGAGTCTCCTGAGGTTGATCCCAGCAGCTGGCTATCGGGCTTCACGTTCGGCCGGAGGTTGCTTGAGCCCGCGAGCGATGACCAATAAGTGCATGATTCTCGTTTTGCTTCATGCTTCGTTGTTGAGGCTTGACGTCCATATTCCTTGGCTAGGGCGGTGCCTGCGGCGAAAAAGCTGAAGGGGGCCCCTGAGGCTTCGTCTGGGGCAGCACTTCCATCCGCAGGAGAAGGGGGCGGCAAGGCCCAGGCCTCTGCTACCCGGCCATCCTCGCGAGGCCAGGAAGGGCGTCCTGGGGCGAGCTCAGCCCCCGTGGCCCAAGCGACTCCCGAGGTGTCCTTGCCTAACGCCACTACCGCAGTCATCGGGGCGCAGAAGGTCCCAACTCATGGTGCTGTGATCACGCTGCCGTCTTCTCCTCCTGCTCCGCCAACTGCCATTTCTTCGACTCCTTCTACTGTCCTAGATCGTGCTGTTGCTAAGCTGGACCGGCTGCAAGAAGATCTTCAGGGCGCCGACCCTCGCTTGGTGGCCGGGCGCCTGGAGCTGGCCTCTGGCTGGGTCCGCTCTGATGCTTCAGTTCGAGAGGCGCTGGATCAGGCCGTGATGGCTTGCGACAAGGAGAAGCAGGCCATCCTTGAGGCCAAGGCCACTCGCAACGCTGCCTTGGGTGAGGTTGCGGATGTCCGGGGTCGCTGCAAGGTGCTGGAGAGCGAGCTACAAGGCCTACGCGACCAGCTCGCCAAGGAGGCCCGTGACCGCCAGGAGAAGGAGGAAGATATGAAGGCTCGCGAGGCTGCCGCCAAGGACCGGGATGCCAAACTTGAGGAAGGCCATGGCTGCTTAGGTGCGATGGAGCAGGCGTTGGAGGCGAAGAGGATCGAGCTGGACGGCAAGGCGCGGGTCCTGGCTGAGGACCGTGTGGCCTTCACGAAGCTTGAGGAGAAGGCTCGCACCTTGCTGAAGACGCTTTATGACATCGGCATGGAGAGCCCGCTGGCCGGCGCCGAGGACGGCCCCGCCAAGCTGCTTCCCTTCCTGGTTCGCGCCCTTGAAGATGTCGCCATCGGCCTTGGCCCCACGGCTGAGGCTGAGGCGCGTGTCCTTTCTTCTGCAGCGCTGATGCGCGTCTTCACCCACCTCTACCTCCGCGACCCCGGCATTGACCTTGACAGCCTGCTGGAGCCTGTGAGCGTCGAGCTTGCCGCTGTTGCTGCAGAGGCTGTCAAGGGTCGAGCGGAGGCTCTGCTGGCGAAGTTCCGCGCTTTCAACACCAAGCAAAGGCGAGGCGCTGCCGATCCTGAGGCTCCACGAGGCGAAGTCGCTCAGTGCAGCTCCGTCACCAGTGATGGCACTGCCAGAAAGTGACCCCTTCGCGGCTCCTGTCCTGTTTTTAGCTCCTGCAACATGCATCATGCCTCGTGGAGGCGTTTAAACTTGTGTTTGGCGTTGTGAAAGCACTCTATGGACTGTAATATTTTCTTTTGAATTCCTTGAGATTTGCGCTTTTCCTTCCTACTTGCTTGCGTTCTACGTCGGCAGAGCCCGGCCCCGCGCATACCTCAGCCGCCGTTAGCCCCGACCGGAAACCAGGACGAGACCAAGGAGTGAGGGGCTACGTGACAAGTTAGGCTCCTGAGTCGCGATGCTCAGGAGTCCCACTTGACGCGCGAACAACAAGTAGGGAGGTGAGATGTATGAGTAAATCTACCGTTCTACGTCGGCAGAGCCCGGCCCCGTGCATACCTCAACCGCCGTTAGCCTTTCGGAACTAAGGGGTGAGGGGCTACGTGACCAGTTAGGCTCCTGAGATGCGATGCTCAGGAGTCCCCCTTGACGTTCAAACAGCCTTCGTACCTTGGCTCCACTCGGGGAGAGGCGTGCGATGAACCAGGCCCGAGGGGCCTGGCTCGGTGGCGTGCGCCTAGGGGTGACCCAGGCATAGCCCCCGTGCCCAGCCCCCTCGCGCGACACTCCCGAGGGGAGGCGTTACGATGGGGCCGGACATTGAGCTCTGGGCTCCCTGAGGTTGATGCGGCCGGGGGCCACCCTCAGTTGTTTATCACCAGCGCGGAGCATAGCGCTTCCGTATACATACGGGCATAGCCGCTCCTCGGTAGTGTCATCAGCCAGCGCGGAGCATGATGCTTCCACTAGTGCGTGGGAGGGGGCTCCCCTCCGGGAGGAGCCCCCGGGGCGCACCCTGACACGTGGCTGGCACGGTAGGACCTGACGAGGTGTATCTGGGCACCCGTGAGCCAGCGCGGGAATCACGGGGCCCTACCTCAAGGCGGGTTGCGCCTAGCTCTGGGCCTTTACTTGTAATGTGTTCCTGCAAATTTGGTTAGATGCCGACGCTCTACGTCCTCAGGTCCCGGCCCTCGAGCAATCTCAGCCGTCGCTGGTATGCCAGGTCGCGATGCCGTGGAAAAAGCCAGAGGGTGAGGGCTAGAGAGCCAGTAAGAGCCCATGAGTCGCGATGCTCAGGTACCCCCCCTTTAACGTGCAAGCGGCCGACATAAAGGAAGAAGGGTGCCGCGGACAGGCATCAAGTAATGATCATGATGAGTCAAACGCACGACCCGAATAAGCGCGAGAGGGATACATGCCACTGGGTCTGGCCCGAGTGGCTTGGGGATAATGCAGCCCGAGGGGCGCCCCCGATAAGGTAAACTAAAAACATGAACCAAAGGGATACATGCCGCAGGGACGGACCCACGCGGCCTGGGAATGATGCAGCCCTGGGGGCGCTCCCAGCTGAAAATGAAACTTGAAGGATGTCACCTGATGATGTTGAAGATGAAAGGATGCTAAAGTAGCGGAAGACGTGTGCTACGGAAGCTGATCTTCATGATCCCCCGGGCCCAGGAGCCTCGGGAGGCTCCGGAGGCACTGGCGGCTCCTCACGGACCATCTCCATCTCCACCAGGACTGTGGAATTCCTGGCCGCTTGGGCCTCCAGGATGCTCCTCATGAGGCGCTGACGCACAGCAGCTGCATTCGGCAGGCCGTATGGCATGCGAACATAGCTGTGGGGTGGACCTTCGCAGCGTCCCATGCCTGAGGGCCAGAGGCACTCCTGAGAGGCGGCTCGGTTGAGTCCTGGTATGTCGATGCAGACGCGCAGCCCACCATCCTCACCTGGATGGGGAGCTACGGCGGGTAAGCGGCGGCTGCCACTCATGACTGTTGACCCCTGCAGCTCCTGAATGATCTCGTTGACGAACTCCTGAGGGTTTGGCCCTCCTTGCCTTGCTCCTTCCCGAGGGAAACGTGCTTTGAAGCACGCCTCCAAGTGGTGCCCGAGCGCCTCCCTCGTGATCCTAGCAAAGTCGATGGCCCTCCAGGAGAGAACCCCGAAGCCTTGCTCGAGGAGGGCGCCGGGCGTGCCTTCCTATGCGACAGAAGGAGGCGCCCCCTGAACAGGCGCGGACCCTGAGGGGCTTGCCTCCCGAGGGGTCGTACCAGGCGATGTCTTCTTCTTCTTAGGGGCAGCCTTGGGAAGCCTTCCGCTCCTGTGATCTGGGTCTTCAATCGACGTGGCTTGAAAAGCATGTTCCAGAGAGCACACAGCGTCTCTCTCTTCACAAGGCACCGTGATGACTCCACCGCTTCCTGGCATCTTGAGGACTTTATAGCCGTGATGAGTCACGGCCATGAAATTGGCCAGGGCAGGGTACCCGAGGATGGCATTGTAGGCAGGCGAATGTGCGCGACGTCGAAGTCAATGAGCTCGGTGCGGTAGTTGTCGCGCTTCCCGAAGGTAACAGGAAGGCGGACCTGCCCTATCGGAACCGTGGAACCATCTGTGACTCCTGAGATGGCACTTGGAGATTGTTGAACGTCTTGACAGATAGGACACCGCCATCAATGAGGGTCCTGGTGACTTGCACGTTGCTGATGATTGGGCAACAAAGCATCGGGAGGACTCCGGTTGTGGCCGCGCACTTGAGCTGATCCGCTGAGCTGAACGTGATGGCGCACGCTGACCACCTGAGAGGGCATGTGGCCTCAAGCTCGGGGAGGACTGCATTCACTTCGCGAGCAAACTACTTGAAGATGCGCTGAGAGGTCGGGGCCTGAGTGCCACCCAAGATGCAAGAGATTTAGCACGGCTCCTGGAAGCCTCCAGCCCCCTCGTCCTGATGATGGTCTTCATTCCTCCTCGGCTGTGGTGGTAGAGGAGGGAGGCCCGCGTTGCCTTGTGGGCGATCCTCGCGAGGCTGATCCCTCCAACCTCCCTCGCGAGGCTGGTCCCTCCAACCTCCCTCACGAGGCTGGTCCTGCCAGCGGTCCTCGCGAGGTCGGTCACGCCACCCTTGGCGTGGGCCATGGTCTTCCCATCGTCCTCCACCTCTTCCTCCTCCTCGTCCATAGCCCTGGTCGCTGCGCTCGAGGCGTCGGCCGGCAAGCACGTCCCGCACGGCCCTGAGCTCTTGGCATTCTTTGGTGTTGTGGGTGTGGAGGTCGTGGTACACGCAGTACCGGCTGCCCTTGGATGACTCAGGCTGATCCCTGCCTCGCTTGGTGTCCGGCTCTGCTGCAAGCACGGCAGCCCCCTTGCACATCACGTCCTTGGCCTTGGGCTTCTTCTCTTCTAGGTTGGCAGCTGGAAGCTCAAGGAGGGAAATGCGCCCTTCCTCAGCCCTAGCGCACTTGGTTGCCATATTGAACAGCTCCAGGGAGGTGCACAGGTCTTCATGGATCGCAAGCTCCTCCTTCATCTAGACATCACGCACGCCGTCGGAGAAGGCTGAGATGATGGCCTCCTCAAACACCCTGGGGATCTTAAGGCGAGCACTGTTGAAATGCTGGATGAACTTCTGCAGGGCCTCTCCCGGCTGCTGCTTGATGCGGCACAAGTCGCTCATGGCCGGGGGCCGGTCGCGGGTGCCTTGGAAGTTGGCGATGAATCGGGTGCGCATCTCGTCCCAGGAGGAGATCGTGCCAGGAGCCAGGTTCAGGAGCCAGGTGCGGGCACCGTCCTTGAGCGCCATGGGGAACCAGTTAGCCATGACCTTCTCGTCCCCGTTGGCGGCTTCGATGCCCAACTCATAGAGCTGGAGGAACTCCGCAGGGTGAGCCGTGCCATCGTAGCGCGGGGGCAGATCTAGCTTGAACTTGCCCGGCCAGGCCACGCTGCGCAGCTCGGCGGTGAAGGCACGGCAGCCTGTAGTGGCCGCGGGAGGCCTTGGGTGACGGAGGGCTTGATCTTGGTAGTCCCCATGCGCTACGCCAGGGGCAGCGCGGGGTCTTGACGTGCTGGAGTAGGAGCACGTTCGTGCCGGGCCAGTGCGGGGAGCACACGGGCAGCTTCTTGGGGGCGAGGGATCTCTTGGCAGCTCTTCTCTTGTTGTGCTGGTGCCGGACGGAGTGGGTTCCGCCCAGGTGCCACGCGCCTTGGGGCCAAGGCGCCTTCTTGACTGGGAGGCGGCTGAGGCGCCCCTGGAGCTTCGTCGCCCGCGCAGGGCGGGGTGCGGTGCAGCGAGAGGGATGGCGCAGGGGAGCCCGCAGCGGCACTGACGAGCTCGGTGATGCGGGCGAGCCACTCGTCGTAGAGGTCGTCGACGGGACGGTAGTGCAGGAGATCTCGTGCCAGGAGCAGCGCGGCGTGCGTGTCCGCAGGAGCGCGACGGGCGTGGGACGAGGAACCGGCTGGAGTCAGCGACGGGGTGGCGGTGCGCCCTTCTCGCCGCACAGAAGGATGCAGGAACGACGCCTGCTGCTCATTCCCCGCCGGGCCGGTGGGGGCGTTGACGGCAGGCGACGGGGGAGGCGAGAGCGGCCTAGCGCTCGGCGCGGGCTCGACGAGCGTCTGACATGGATGCGACGGGCGGCGAAACACGAGGCGACGAAAGGCTTATTCCGGTGCACCCCTACCTGGCGCGCCAAATGTCAGATTTCGGGTTCCGGCAGACCCTTAAGGTTCGAACTCTGGGGTGCACGTGGAGATCACACCTCCTGCCTACCCATGTCTCGTCGCCTCGCAAGAATCTAAACTACACGAAGAACAACACAAGGGACACGAGATTTATACTGGTTCAGGCCACCATTGTTGTGTAATACCCTACTCCAGTTTGTGGTGTGGTGGATTGCCTCAGGGGCTGATGATGGACAATACAAGGAAGAACAGCCTCGCGAGGGGCTGTTCTTGGCTGGTACGATGAACTGCTTGGGCGAGTTCAGTTGCCTCTCTCTCTCTAGTCTACCCAAAATCTCTCTCTCTCTCTCTACTCTATGGTGGCTAGCTCTATTTATAGAGGGAGGCCCTGGGCCTCTTCCCAAATATTGAGCAGGAAGGGCGCCAACAATTGGCCATTTTGAAGGGGAACATCTAGTACACTTATCCTGACTAAAGTCAGTCCTCGCCTGCCAAAGACACTGAGGTGACGCCGGCTTGGGCTCCACGATGGCCTCCATTCTGCCGTCCTGCTGGTCTTGGTCATGTTGCACCGAAATGGTTGCCTTTGCTTGATACTCCTGCATGCGCTTGCCCCCTTTGCACCAAAGAGGAAACAAGGACTCTGCACAGGCCGGCGCCCGCCTGGCCTCGGTCGTCATGGCTTGCGTCATGTGCACCTCGCGAGGTACCCCGCCTTGATCTCTCCGCCTCCTCGTGAGCCAGGCTGACGAGGCTGTGCCCGAGGAAGCCTCCTGTCGTCCGCCACGCGAGGCTTGGCCCCTCGCGAGGGTCTTGAGCATGTGTTGATGAAGATGGGCCGTACTGGGCCACTCCCTGAGCCACGCCGCAGGCCGCAGGCAGGCAAGTCTGGGTACCCCCGTTCCCAGAACACCGACAGCGAGGACCCAAACTAGAATGACATGGAGATGGGGAAGACGCGGCAGTCGAGTCGCAGATGGAGAGGAGTGGGAAACTTGACTGGTTCGGGTGCGGGGTGGGCCTACACTCGGCAGAGAATAACAGGAGGTGCGGAGTGGAGGGATGGCCTGGCCGTCGGCGGGGTAGCGTTTCGCTGAGGAGCGCAAAACAACGCCGCTAGACGTCGAAGGCTGGAGCAGGCGGTCCCGGCAGCGCTGGGGGAAGAAGACAAGAGATTGAAGAAGAATTCCGGCCGTTGGATGTAAATCCAACGTATTCTTAGGCTTCGACCTACTGGCCCACATGTCAGCGAGTCCATTTGTTTTTTAGTCCATTTGGTGGGCTGGGTGAAACAAAGATGTAGCATATATGCAGCCCGTTTAAATCCCATTTGCATTTTTCTCGAAATCCGCGAACTTGCTGGGGTGGGTGAAAATATCATGTTGGGCTAGACGGAGAAATTTTATAAAAACATAAACACATGATTGCACGTCTATTACTGCATTGGTCACTAGGAGTTAACTTGCCAAGTTATATATAAACAATTATTATTATTATTTTGTAAGAACTTTCAACTTACGAAATAAAATATCATTTAAATTTGATGAGTTAATAGTACGTGGGGTATTATTATTTTTTAGGCTAGATGTGGGACAGTTGAGTTGGTTCTAGGGAAAAGTACTGGGAGAAAACTCAGTTTACATCGAAAAAGAAAGTGGGAGAAAATTTAGAGACCTGCTGGGTCCACCTGAGGAGGGGAATATGTTGGGAGGAAGGAGATTCAAAGCACGGCAGCCGAGTGAACTAGTTTTTTTTAACGGACAAATGAACTAGTTACACACATAAGTAAATAGCCACTAAAAAAGCAATCATGTTAATGGGTTCTTAAAAGAAATATTTCAGACAAAACAGATAATTACGACACATAGGCTAATGCATGAAACACTTAGATGATAAAGGTGCTTATAATAGATAAAGTACAACATCTAGACCTTCCTGGCATGCTTGATCATGACGTTGCGGCTGTCCGTGTACTCGTCGGTTATGGGAAGCAGACACGCCCTCATGTCCAAGATCTGCCTGTACATGTCGTAGCATGCGTATGCGTCCTTGGCCGCGTAGGTTATGTAGTCTAGATTTAGAGGTACCTCCCACGTGTTCAGGTCCTTGGAATCGTTGTCTTCTTTCATGTTAACATATCAGGGGTCGATGATGGTCTCGGCGAGGTCAACCACGGAGTCCTTCTCCTGCCCGTTGCTGATGATCTTGTATTGCTTTTGGATGTCAACAAGCTTGTTGCACCAGATGGCCGAATCGTCGCGTTCTTCCTTCTCTCCACCGTAGCGAAGGTGCAGTCGGCGCTGCCGATGAAATGGGCGAATGCTCCAGAACCTCTGATGGCCCTACAGAAGTGGTAGATCAGAACCTCGTCCCGCACACATATCTGGGCGACGGCAATCCGCTGGTCCCTGTCAGGAGACGAATGGATGGGCACAAGGTCTAGTCCTGCAACCTTGTGCTTTCTTGTCCTGTAGGTACTGCTTGAACTCGGCGAGGCAGAGCTTCACCGAGTCTGGATCGTTAATGTACATCACATTCAACTTGGTGCAGCCATAGGACTGAACGGCGAACTCAAAGGGGAACTCCTTGCTGAAGTCCATATCCAGCAGGATCACCCCTCGGATCGCCATTGGAGGCTCTTCGAGTGAACGAGTGTGTAGGCGGCGGCAGCAGTTCGTTTTTCAGCTCTTGGGGAACTAGATTCAATAGTAAACTGAGTGTGTACAGGCGATAACAGCTACTACCCCTCCCTCGTCCGCTGCACGCCCGGCAGAAGATGCACCCTCGGCGCATTCAAACACCTCCATTAAGAAACCTACTCCGGCCACACGTCGGTTCACGAGCGGGTCTGTATTGGTACTGTAATAAAAGGAATTAGTGGTCACTTTACTTAAATTTAATTAGCTTTAATAGAAATTTATACTTAAAACAAGCAATGCATTGTCTTGTTCTATCAGTGCCACAGGATCAACATGCACAACAGTTAGAATTATTATTCTCAGGACACACACGATCAGCACATTTGTCGCACTTTCACAAAGATAATACTACCAAGTTTCAATTGTTTGTTATGGTTGTTGTCCTCTGCATCATCATGTCATGTTTCCCAGCTTGCAAGATTCAGAACCAGCAAATAAGATCCAATTAATAAGTACAACAAAGATGCCTACACATCTCATTAATTCCCGGCTTGCAAGATTCAGAACCAACAAATAAGATCCAAATAATAAGTACAACAAAGATGCCTACACATCTCATTGATTCCCATCTTGCAAGATTCAGAACCAACAAATAAGATTCAAAAAATAAGTACAACAAAGATGCCTACACATCTCATTGATTCCCAGCTTGCAAGATTCAGAACCAACCCACTATAGCCTTTTGATAAAATGAATATCGGGATTAAATCCATCTTGGCTAGCCATGTCATACAATCGAAGAACTTGGCGAATGCTCTTGACCGTCACAACATCTATAGTTGAGTATTCCTGTTTGCACAACACAAACAAGAAGAGCATGATTTCACTTTAATAGTGGCCTCCTTGATCTCAACCTGCAGCTCCACTAGGATGAGGTCTGTGTGGAGTTCCATGATTCAATTCATGCGCCTTTTTGTGCAGTTCACCTGAAATGAAGCAAAGATTGCATCATTCAGCTAGCAAGAAGTACTTGCTCTCGTGAGCTGGTAAGTTCTTCTTTAGTTGTTGCACTAAAATTGAGGAACATTAAGGTTGGCTATCCGGCTCATGTAAGGTGCAACTATAATTTTCTTATCCTTTTGTGCAGTTCCACTAAAAAAAAGTGCCATTGTGGTGACAGTGACGGCTCCATCTTGCAAAGGCTAATAAAATGTTGCACGAGATTACCATCAGAACTTGACGGAGATTTTGGAAACTCCAATCACCATTTTGTGCAGTTACACCAAAATTGAGAGATGTTGCCCACGTGACATTTTAGTTGAACTGCACAAGACACTCATTCCAAAAAAAGTGTTTTGTGCAGTTCACCAAAAGGTCACAATAGCAACAAGATGAAATGGATATCCCTATATGCACAAAAAGATAGAAAGTAAATAGTTGCTGGTCAATAAGAATATACGAAACATATACAAAATGAAAAGAAGCATCTTAATTATGTTCATGGCAATCACGCAAGGATAGTAGAAATTTTAAAACATCAGCAATGCTTCATGTTACCAGAAGCATTATGATCAACAATGAGATTCCACAAATATTGGATTACTTTAATGGTGGCATTGCTTGTTTACCAGACACAGTAAATCAACAGCAGCTAAAGAGTTGGTTTAAGGGCATGGGACCGTGGGGACACCAGGACACTCAGCAGCGTAAAGGAGCAACTTACTTATCATACTGGGGAAAACAGCAGGAGTGCCATTTGTAACAAAGTTTAATTGCATCTTATCACTGGAGGCATTAGATTAATAATAACACTGGTTAGACATGTCCCTAAGGTAATAGTGTGATCGCTTCTTTTTACATGTGCCCTTACATTAACAACAGCAAAAGGTTGGTATAAGGACATGCGACAGTGGACGCATCAGCACAATGTACCTACAAGGAGGTATAAAGTGGTGATGCCGAGTTTGCTCATGCTATGTGAGGGCAGCAAACCTAATCCTGGATACCTTGTACTATGTGAGGGCAGCAAATCTAATCCTCGATACCTTGTACTATGTCAGGGCAGAAAATCTAATCCTAGAGACCTTTTACTATGTGAGGGCAGCAAACCTAATCCTGGAGACCTTTTACTATGTGAAGGCAGCAAATCTAATCTTGAGACCATTTACTATGTGACGGCAGCAAATCTAATCCTGGAGACCTTTTACTCGGCTGTGTTGGAGAGAACGACATGGACAGAGGATCAGGCCCCTCCGGCAGCTGTGGGTTTCCTCCCTCGGCGGCTGAGGGAGTCCTGGACTAGGGGGTGTCCGGACAGCTGGACTGTCATCGTCCGCCGGACTCCAAGACTACGAAGATACAAGATTGAAGACTCCGTCCCGTGTCCGGATGGGACTTTCCTTGGCGTGGAAGGCAAGCTTGGCTATACGGATATGTAGATCTCCTACCATTGTAACTGACTCTGTGTAACCTAGCCGTCTCCGGTGTCTATATAAACCGGAGGGCTTTAGTCCGTAGGACACAACATACATTACAACAATCATACCATAGGCTAGCTTTAGGGTTTAGCCTCCTTGATCTCGTGGTAGATCCACTCTTGTACTACCCATATCATCAATATTAATCAAGCAGGACATAGGGTTTTACCTCCATCGAGAGGGCCCGAACCTGGGTAAAACATCGTGTCCCTCGTCTCGTGTTACCATCCGCCTAGACGCACAGTTCGGGACCCCCTACCCGAGATCCGCCGGTTTTGACACCGACATTGGTGCTTTCATTGAGAGTTCCTCTGTGTCATCGCAGATGGGCTTGATGGCATCTTCAACCCTCAACGCTGTCCAGGGTGAGACTTTTCTTCCCGGACAGATCTTCATATTCGGCGGCTTCGCACTGCGGTCTAATTCACTTGGCCATCTGGAGCAGATCGAAAGCCACGCCCCTGGCCATCAGGTCAGGTTTGGAAGCCTAAACTTCACAGCCGACGCCCACGGGGACTTGATCTTCGACGGCTCGAGCCAAAGCCGAGCGCGCCGCACTGTTGCGATGGGCATGATCTAGCTCTGCCGCCGAACAGTGCCTTGGTGGCCGCACACGAATCCGCTTCGGCCCTTAGTCCAGAGCCGATCGCCCAGATCGAGGATCGGTGGAAGGACACCACCTCGGGGGCTTCGACTTCCACGGTGATGGAGCCGAACACTAATCTTGTCCCTCGCGAAACTCGTGATTCCGAGGTGCCGGACCCCTTGCCGGACTCCGGACCTCCCACGCCCCTATCAATCGAATCGGATTGGGCGCCGGTTATGGAATTCACCGCCGCGGACATCTTCCAATACTCGCCCTTTGGCGACATACTAAATTCGCTAAAGCATCTCTCGTTATCGGGAGAGTCCTGGCCGGACTATGGCCAGGATGGTTGGGATACGGACGGCGAAGAAATTCAGAGCCCACCCACCACCCACTTTGTAGTCACTATCGACGATCTAACCGACATGCCAGAATACGACTCCGAAGACATCGATGGCATGGACGACGATGCCAGAGACGAACAAGGACCACCTCGTCATACGACGTATACATGGTGGATACCCTAAAAGGAAGTGACAACGAGGACCAACGGGGCGCGGCAGAAGATAATCCTGCCGACAAACAACGAAAACGGCGACGCAGACGCCGCCCTAAGTCCCACCTCGACAATGACAGCGCTCTTAATGACCCAGCAATACAGCAGGGCAAACCATTGGACGACGACAAGCAACCGTCCGAACAAGATGAGTCGGACACTCAGTCCGGGCCTGGCGGAAAAAATAGTCACGACGATCTCACACCAGACATGCCGCCGGAGAGTAAAAACCTTTGGAAAAGACTCCTCAACACCGCAAGAAGCTTGAAGAAGGAAAAACGGAAGCTCAAAATAGCGGAAGACACACTTAGAATGAGGTGGAGCAAAGTGCTCAAAACCGCGGATAAATACGGCAATAGCCACCAATCAAAGAGCTACCCGAAGCGCAGGCTGCTGCCAAAATTTGATGAGGAGGCCATAGAGCCCTCATAGTCAAAAACTAAAGAGGCTGCCTGGTTGGATAGACGGCGAGATGATAGGCAAAATTCTGAAAGCAGCGCCGCACATAAACCGACTAATGAACCTGGAAAGATAGATGGCCCAGCAAGGTCCATTTACGGGCCAAAGAAGAAGGCCCCAGGAAGCAATGCAACACGTCAAGTGTCCGAAGATAGTGGCACACCCAAATACAGGGGCGCTGCACACCCACTATGTTTCACCAATGAGGTGATGGACCATGAATTCCCAGCAGGATTTAAACCCATAAACATAGAGGCCTATGATGGAACAACAGACCCTGGAGTCTGGATAGAAGATTATATACTACACATACACATGGCCAGAGGAGATGATCTCCACGCCATAAAATACCTACCCCTAAAGCTCAAAGGGCTAACCCGTCATTGGCTTAAAAGCCTCCCAGAAAACACTGTTGGAAGTTGGGAAGAGCTCGAGGACGCGTTTAGAGCAAATTTTCAAGGGACTTATGTCCGCCCTCCGGATGCAGATGATCTAAGTCATATAACTCAACAGCCCGGAGAGTCAGCGCGCAAATTCTGGAACAGGTTCCTCACCAAAAAGAACCAAATAGTCGACTGTCCGGACGCCGAAGCCATAGCAGCTTTTAAACACAATGTCCGAGATGAGTGGCTCGCCAGACACCTCGGCCAAGAGAAACCGAGGACAATGTCCCGGCTAACAAGCCTCATGACCCGCTTCTGTGCGGGAGAGGATAGCTGGCTAGCAAGATGCAGCACCAGCGACCCAAGTACATCCGAGATAAGAGATGGAAATGGAAAATCACGGTGCAGAAAAGAGCAGCGCCGGAATAAAGAGAAAAGCCCAAAGAGCACGGCAGTCAATGCCGGATTCAAAAGCTCCTGGACAAACAACAAAACACCGCCTCTTAAGGATGACAGCGACGAGCTGTCCAACTTAAACAAGATTTTGGGTCGGATATGTCAAATCCACAGTACCCCCGGAAGGCCTGCAAACCACACCCATCGAGATTGTTGGGTTTTCAAACAGTCCGGCCGACTAAACGCCGAACACAAGGGGCTCGACACGTCAAGCGAAGACGATAAACCCCACCAACAGAGCACCGGAAAACAAAAGACTTTCCCACAAGAGGTCAAAGCAGTAAATTCACTTCATGTGATAATATGCAAAAACAGTGCGGCATCCATTAAAATGGGTCTCGCACGGTCCAACCCAGCGGAACATAGAGATTGGACATCAAAACCAATCACTTTCGACCACCTGGATTATTCCAGAAGCGTTCGAAATGCAGGATGGACTGCCCTGATATTGGATCCTATAATCGACGGACTAAAATTTACACAAGTCCTGATGGATGGAGGCAGTGACTTAAACCTGCTGTATCCAAACACAATCCGCAAGTTGGGGATAGACCTTACTAAAATTCGACACAGCCGCACTTCCTTTAAAGGAGTGATGCCAGGCCCTTACGCCAAGTGCACAGGCTCCCTATTACTAGAAGTTGTGTTCGGATCACCGAACAACTTTCGACGCGAAAAACTAATCTTTCATATCGTCCCATTTAAAAGTGGATATCAAGCACTCTTGGGACGAGAGGCTTTTGTCTGTTTCAACGCCATACCACATTACGTGTCTCTTACACTCAAGATGCCCGGTCCACGTGGCATCATTTCAGTGCGAGGGTCACTTAAAGACCCCGGGCATGGATAGACGAGTCCGGCATAAGTAGGCTAGGGGCTCCCTAGCCGCACATCCCTTAACAAGGGGCTGCGCGCACAAACAACAGCGAGTTCATACAGACCCCGCTTAACTTATTTATATTTCTTCTTTCACATATACTTTTTTCGCACGAATTCTTTTCAAACCAAGTTCCTCTCTTTTTACAGATGAACAACATGCACACCCGTCCAGGATAACGGCACAACGGAGACACAGGCGCAGACGTGCAGTAGGGACCCGTCGCGAGGATTCTTTTCAGATTAAGACCCTGCGTAAACCTTTTTTACTGTCTCTTGTTGTTATTCTCCCTTGGTTTCTTCTTATAACCAAAGCGGAGCCTGACGTTTTGGCATCGCCCCGTCAGAGGACCACGCCCGTACCTGGACACTAGGGGCTTAGGGCATTGTTCTGCCCATTTTTATAAAGACCGAACACCTTAGGGAGTGTTTGGCGTCTCGAGTTAGGCAATATATGCATCAGCTCTGAATCATGTCTTTGGTCAAATGTTGGGTTTGCCCGGCTCCTGTGTTTTGCTGCCTTACGTTCCGTATCATCGGCTAACGCGGCACCAGGAGAACTACTGCGATTGTGCCCCAGTTTGGCTGGGCGAGCACCTCAGTAGAGAAAGCCGAAAACTGACTGTCATGATATAGCGAGAGACTGGTCAACCACTCGATCGACTACCGGAATGTTTAGAATTCCCCGCTTTGACGAAGGACCGTTTCCCGGTCAGGCACACACGCGCCCCAAACTCGGAGAAGTGCGGTGCCCCAAGGGGCTATATCGTAGCCCCACCCTCGAACTCCACTGGCTAAGTGAAAGTGATAAAGCATTATAGTCCGGATTGCCTCGTTTGCTACGCTACCACCTCCTTAACAGGACTGAGACGTCGGATTAAGTGTGAAAACACGCTATTTTTGCGAACACCCCCGCACCTTGTGCGTGGGGGCTGAAGCCGAAGACTGCAATCTTTTAGGTTATACAAATGTATACGTGGACGCCCGCATAGGAGATATTTTACTACTTGGGACGCACAAGTATAAAAATTAGTTATAGCATAATCATCGTTTTACAAGCTAAAACGTTCACTTGAACGTGACATTTTTTGAGCACTGCGACTCTATTACACGAGCGCCACGCATAACTTCCCCAAAATAGTACTCGGCGGGTAACCGGCTTTCGTCCGAACCCTGGGCGGCAATAGCGGAGGCATCCATCTCTGTCCAATGTGTCTTCACACGGGCAAGAGCCATCCGCGCGCCTTCGATGCAGGCCGACTACTTCATCTCCTTGATATGCAGCACCGCTCCAAGAAATTGCTGCAACAAGCCGAAATAGCTCGTCACCTTGGGCCTCTCTGGCTAGACATGAGCCACGATGTCAGTCATGGCAAGTCCAGACAATCTATTTAGCTCGGCCCATTCGGCCAACCGATCGGTCAACGGAAGTGAACGATCCGGACTATGGAATTGAGACCAAAATAGCTCTTCCATCTTGTGATCCTTCTGGCTCCAGAAGTGCTCAACGGCATCAGCCGCACTTGCCGCTAAGTCCATATATGGATCCTCCGAACCCCACATCTGGCCAAGTTGAGCATACTTTTGATCCGTAAACCGGCGACACAACAGAAAAGGCTTGCCAGCCATAATATCTCCGGCCTGGCGCAGCTCCTCCTTCATAGCCCGCATTGCAGAACGGGCATCCTTGGCCTCGGCGGTGGCCTTCCCCAGGTCTTCCCGCTCCAATAAGTGCTCCTTTTCAAGAGCCTCATTGCGGTCGGCAGCATCTTTTAATTTCACGGCCAATTCGGCCACCTTTTCCCTGGTTAGGCAGTGTGCAGCCTTTTCGGCTATCAACTCCTCGGCTGCCCTCGAGGCAGCCGCATCAATCCTTCGGGCTTGCTCCTTAGCTTGAGCAAGTTCAGCCCGAAGGCTCTCCACAGCAGCAGCACCGTCTGTATCACAGCATATACATTATCAGAGGTGGGCTTTGACCCCGTTAAATAAGCGACTGTGGAGAATTCATTTACCCTGCGACTCGTCAAGTCGTCGGTTGACAAGTGCGATGTTCGCATCCGCCACATCAAGTTGCCGCATTAACTCGGCAACTCCACTAGTCCGGCTAGCCCTCGGACTATCCGCCACCTGCATAGGAATGGCGACATTCATTACTTGAGATTTTGATCCTCGGCACGCTGTCACTTTTGACAACCTACCGAGTCTCGGGGGCTACTATCTATACAGGGCACACTTTTATGTGCAAAACTGTCAAAAAAGGTGCGTCATTCTTACGTACCTCAAATCCCGCCAGCAAGCTCCTAGCGGCATTATGCAATCCGCTCTCGGCGGACGAAATCCTTCCAATCACCATACGCATCAAAGCGCAGTGATCTTCTGAGATGGACGCCCTCTCAAGCAGATTCTTCAGCTCTCCCGGCCGGATACTAGTGGGCGCCGAACTCTCCGGCCCCTCCAGCCTCGGGGACACCCTCCGTGACGATACTTCAGGCTCGTCCGCTCTATCCAGCGACGCAGCAGTCGGAGGCATTTCACTCTCCATCATCTCCGGACAAAGATCCCCCGAAGACAAACTCATCTGAGAAGTCCGCAGATCCGAACTGTAAAGCAAAACTTCGGTTATCCACAGAGGCACAAATGGAGGTATTTTCTTATTAATGAACTCCCCTTTTCCTACTCACGGCTCGCTGGAGGGCTGATCCTTTAAAGACGATTGTACGTCCGGGTTCTCCCCGGACGCCGGACCCCCCGGTGAAGATCTCTTCCCCCGTTTAGGGGCTTTGGCCTCCGGATCTTCGGAGGCGGTCCTCTTTTCCCCCTGGAAGGAGGGGTTTTTGATCCCCCCTCTTCAGACGCCCCTTTGGGCGAAATAATAGCTCCTCTATTTTCCCCATCGCTCCCTTCTACGGGCGCGACCTCCAACATTCTCACCAGCATGGGCTCCAATGCGGTCTCTGGGAGGGGAGCCGGACACCTTGTCAGCTTTGACCGCTCTACCCACTCCTGATGAAGAGTAATGGGTCAGGAGGCGAACTCTAGAAAAGCAGATAAACAAAACGTCCGGACTCTGAGCTATTTACCTGAGTATCCGGGCGATTGCAGCTTAGGCCTGCGTCCTCGGTCAATTCCGGACACGCTACCTGCGGTCCGAAGAACAACTTGTACATCTCCACGGGTGTCGCACCCATGAAGTGTTGGAGAATTCGAGGTCCCTCCGGATTGAACTCCCATAAACGGAGAGGACGGCGTTTGCAGGGCAGAAGACGCCTGATTAGCATAACCTGCATCACCATGACTAGATTGATCTCCCTCGCCTGGAGGTCTCGAATCCGGCCCTGCAATGAGGGCACGTCTTCGGACGGCCCCCAATTGAGCCCTTGGTTGACCCACGACATCAGTCGGCGTGAAGGTCCCGGGCAGAACGAAGGCGGCGGCTTTTGCCTGCTGCCCTTCGGAGCGGTGATATAGAACCACTCCTGCTGCCACAATCCGAGCTCCTCTTGGAAGGAACCCTCGGGCCACGGGGCATCGGCCCTTCTACTTATGGCCGCCCCGCCGCACTCCGCTTGACTCCCCCCGATCATCTTCGGCTCCACATTAAAGGTCTTCAGCCACAGGCCGAAGTGGGGAGTGACGCGGAGGAAGGCTTCGCAGACGATAATGAATGCGGAGATATGGAGGATGGACTACGGGGCCAAGTCGTGAAAATCCAGCCCGTAGTAGAACATGAGCCCTCTCACGAAGGGGTCCGACGGGAAGCCTAAACCCCGACGGAGGTGGGATACGAAGACGACGTACTCACCGGGCTCAGGAGCGGGCACGGCCTGCCCTTGGGCAGGCAACCTGTGCGAAATCTCGTAGGACAGGTACTTGGCCTCACGTAACTTTAACACGTCCTCCTCCGTGATGGAGGAGGGCATCCACCGACCCTGGAGGTCGGAGCCGGACATGGTTGAGAATCCGAAGCGCTCAAATCTGGGGCTCTGGGTGTTGGAACTGGGAGCAAGGAGGAGATTCGATGCGAGATTGAAGAAAAGAAACGAGCCTTGGTCCTCTTATAAAGGGAAAAATACCAAGAGTCGTCTCCGTGACCGTTCGGGATTCACCTTCGATAGAGGAGGCGTGGCGACGGGCGCGGTTGGGTTACCCATGCACGTATTGATGAGAATCCCAGAATAAGGGGAACACGATCTCTGCTTCGACAGGACGTGCCAAGGAAACCGCCTCGCTAAACGTGCTGAGGTGGTATAATAAAAAACGATTTAAATAAAGGCTTGGAAGCGGTGTGATGTCATGCCGCATAATACGTCAGTAGATTGGATTTGTGTACATTTTATTCTCTCTATGGTGGAATGTGGAATTTATTTTGCAGAGCCGGACACTATCCTGGTGTTCATGATCTTCTCTGGATTATTCAAGGGAGGAACCCGCATTGCAATGCCGAACATTATGCGCGCCGGACTTATCGTCATTGACGCCTGGTTCAGGGGCTACTGAGGGAGTCCTGGACTAGGGGGTGTCCGGACAGCCGGACTGTCATCGTCTGCCGGACTCCAAGACTACAAAGATACAAGATTGAAGACTTCGTCCCGTGTCCGGATGGGACTTTCCTTGGCGTGGAAGGCAAGCTTGGCGATACGGATATGTAGATCTCCTACCATTGTAACTGACTCTGTGTAACCCTAGCCGTCTCCGGTGTCTATATAAACCGGAGGGCTTTAGTCCGTAGGACACAACATACATTACAACAATCATACCATAGGCTAGCTTTAGGGTTTAGCCTCCTTGATCTCGTGGTACATCCACTCTTGTACTACCCATATCATCAATATTAATCAAGCAAGACGTAGGGTTTTACCTCCATCGAGAGGGCCCAAACCTGGGTAAAACATCGTGTCCCTCGTCTCCTGTTACCATCCGCCTAGATGCACAGTTCGGGACCCCCTACCCGAGATCCGCCGGTTTTGACACCGACAGCAGCGATGACCGCGTGAACGATGCACCTTTTAGTCCTCTACACACACCAGCCGAAGGGATCCGGCCGGATCTGTGACCAGCGGTGAGCAGAGAGAAAATGTAGCTACCGCTATCTTGTTTATATCTAGAGAGGATGAGAGAATGAAGAGAGCAACCCTAGTAAAGCAAGCGCTCAGGCCCCTGCGTACATATATAGTGGAGTGATTATCTTTTTTCTCTCCACAACAAGCGTTTCAATTTGTGTACGTGGCATTAAAGAAAAGAAACTCTTTACTTAAGGTGACTACTGTACGACTCCTACTTACTACTAGTAGTACTAGTATTGTTCACATGTGCTCCCCGCCCCTCCATTCATTGAACAACCCCAGGGGTGAATAAACATACAGTAAGTACTGTATTTATATAGAACAAACAAGCTCAAACTATTTTTGCGTAGTTAAAAGTTGAGGGCGGGGCTTTTCCCGGGCAGTATGCGCGGAAGTTTTCATGTAGGCGTTTTGACAGAGAGACGAGGAGGGTGAGCGAGTGGCGGATTCTCAAACATACTGCTGGAAAGGTCGGGATGTGCAATTTGACGGCTCGTTACTGCTGGAAAGACTTGTGATATGACCACTCACTATAGTCATGAATTACTGGTGCTCCGACCGGGGTGATGCCCCCTTCTGTTCCGCGCTCTAATCTGGTGCATGACACGTCGACCCGGATGCTGGCTCTCCCACATGTTGGAGTAGTAAGAAGGAGCAAAGAATGATGCGGTTTATACTAGTACTACTACTACTCAGGTCGGAGGAGTGCGAACCACGGCAGCCCAGTGAATCAGTAGTGCAAACCATGGTGATAACCCGCAAGTATATAGGATAGTTGTAGCCTCTTTCGATAAGTAAGAGTGTCGAACCCAACGAGGAGCTAAAGGTAGAACAAATACTCTCTCAAGTCCTATCAGCCGCTGATACGGCTCTACGCACGCTTGACGTTCACTTTACCTAGAACAAGTATGAAACTAGAAGTACTTTGTAGGTGTGATAGGATAGGTTTGCAAGATAATGAAGAGTACATAAATATAAACTAGGGGCTGTTAAGATAAATAAGCAATAAATTAATATAGCAAGTGTGGAAAAGTGGTGATAGGAGTTGTGAAATTGCCCCTAAGTAATTGACTACGTTACTAGACCGGTAATCACTATTGCAATTCTATTTGAGGGAGAGGCATAAGCTAACATACTTTCTCTTCTTGGATCATATGCACTTATGATTGGAACTCTAGCAAGCATCCACAACTACTAAAGATCATTAAGGTAAACCCCAACCATAGCATTAAAGTATCAAGTCCCCTTTATCCCATACGCAACAATCCCCTTACTCAGGTTTGTGTTTCAGTCACTCACGCAACCCACTATAAGCGAATCATGAACGCATTGCAACACCCTACAGCGGGAATCCCTCACGCTTGCGCGACACGGAGGGCACCATAGGACAGCACCAAAAATAAAACATGAAACTCAAACCAATCATAGCAATTCATCAATCACCGATAGGACAATGAAAATCTACTCAGACATCATAGGATGGCAACACATCATTGGAAAATAATATGAAGCATAAAGCACCATGTTCAAGTAGGGGGTACAGCGGGTTGCGGGAGAGTGGACCGCTGAATATAGATGGGGGAAGGTGATGGAGATGTTCGTGAAGATGATGGAGGTGTTGGTGAAGATCGCGGTGATGACGATGGCCCCCGGCGGCGTTCTTCTTCTTCTTCTTCTTCTTCTTCTTATTCTTCCTTGACCTTCTCCCTAGATGGGAGAAGGGTTTCCCCTCTGGTCCTTGGCTCCCATGGCGTGGGAGGGGCGAGAGCCCCTCCAAGATTGGATCTATCTCTCTGTTTCGGCGTTCTCAGATTCTGCCCCGTCACCGTTTCCTTTATATCTGGAGATCCGTAACTCCGATTGGGGTGAATTTCACCCAGATTTTTCTCGTAAAGTTAGATTTCTTGCGGCAAAAGAAGAGCGTCAACCGCCTTACGGGTGGCCCACGAGAGTCCAGGGTGCGCCCAGGGGGGAGGGCGCGCCCCCTGTCTCGTGGCCACCCCGGACACCGTTTCGCGTTGATTCTTTCTCCGGAAAATCCAAATATTCCAAAATAATTCTCCGTCCGTTTTTATCCCATTTGGATTCCGTTTGATATTGGGTTTCTACGAAACAAAAAACATGCAACAGACAGGAACTGGCACTGGGCACTGGATCAATATGTTAGTTGCAAAAAATAGTATAAAAAGTTGCCAAAAGTATATAAAAGTTGAATAATATTGGCATGGAACAATAAAAAATTATAGATACAACAGAGACATATCAGCATCCCCAAGCTTAATTCCTGCTCGTCCTCGAGTAGGTAAATGATAAAAAAGATAATTTTTGATGTGGAATGCTACCTAGCATAATCTTGATCATATGTCTAATCATGGCATGAATATTAAGAGCAATAGTTTATCATTTGACATAAAAAATGACAATACTTCGAGCGTACGAGTAAAGAAATCATGTCTTTTCAAAACAACAAGGCCAAAGCAAGCTTATCCCAACAAAATCATATAGTTTGGCCATGCTTCATTTTCATCACACAAAATGCCCCCATCATCCACAACCCCGATGACAAGCCGAGCAATTGGTTCATACTTTTTAACGCGCTTCAGCTTTTTCAACCCTCACGCAATACATGAGCGCAAACCATGGATATAGCACTATAGGTGGAATAGAATATAATGATGGAGGTTATGTGGAGAAGACAAAAAAGGAGAAAGTATTACATCGACGCGGCTAATCAACGGGCTATGGAGATGCCCATCAATTGATGTCAATGCGAGGAGTAGGGATTGCCATGCAACGGATGCACTAAGAGCTATAAGTGTATGAAAGCTCAGCAAAAGAAACTAAGTGGGTGTGCATCCAACTTGCTTGCTCATGAAGACCTAGGGCATTTGAGGAAGCTCATCGTTGGAATATACAAGCCAAGTTCTATAATGAAAATGCCCACTAGTATATGAAAGTGACAACATAGGAGACAATCTATATGAAGAACATGGTGCTACTTTGAAGCACAAGTGTGGAAAAAGGATAGTAACATTGCCCCTTTTCTTTTTTTTCCTTTTTTTTTCTTTTTTTTTCTTTTTGGGTGGGCTTCTTTGGCCCCCTTTTTTATTTAGGCTTCTTTGGCCTTTCCTTTTTTTTCTTTTTTTTCTTTTTCTTTTTTTATGGGGAAATGTTCTATAATGATGATCATCACACTTTTATTTACTTACAACTCGATATTACAACTCGATACTGGAACAAAGATATGACTCTATATGAATGCTTCCGGCGGTGTACCGGGATGTGCAATGATCTAGCGTAGCAATGACATCAAAAAATGGACAAGCCATGAAAACATCATGCTAGCTATCTTATGATCATGCAAAGCAATATGACAATGAATGCTCAAGTCATGTATATGATGATGATAAAAGTTGCATGGAAATATATCTCGGAATGTATATGGAAATGCCATGATAGGTAGGTATGGTGGCTGTTTTGAGGAAGATATAATGAGGCTTATGTGTGATAGAGCGTATAGTATCACGGGGTTTGGACGTACCGGCGAAGTTTGCACCAACTCTCGAGGTGAGAAAGGGCAATGCACGGTACCGAAGAGGCTAGCAATGATGGAAAGGTAAAAGTGCGTATAATCCATGGACTCACATTAGTCATAAAGAACTCATATACTTATTGCAAAATTTTATTAGCCCTCGAAGCAAAGTACTACTACGCATGCCCCTAGGGGGATAGATTGGTAGGGAAAGACCATCGCTCGTCCCCGACCGCCACTCATAAGGAAGACAATCAAAGAAACACCCCATGCTTCAAATTTGTCACACAACGGTTACCATACGTGCATGCTACGGGACTTGCAAACATCAACACAAGTGTCTCTACAATCCACAACCACCCACTATCATGACTCTAATATCACCACATTTATATCTCAAAACTATTGCAAGGAATCAAACATATCATATTCAACGATCTACAAGTTTATGTAGGATTTTATGACTAACCATGTGGATGACCAATTCCTGTCATCTCTCTAAAAAGATATAAGTGAAGCAAGAGAGTTTGATTCTTTCTACAAAAGATATGACCACTCTATAACAAGTATAAGTGAAGCAAAAGAGCATTCTACAAATGGCGGTTTTCTATGTAAAGGGAAACAGGCAATCCAAACTTCAAATGATATAAGTGAAGCACATGAAGCGTTCTATAAAGCCATACTCAAAAGATTTAAGTGAAGTGCAATGAGCATTCTAAAAATCAACCAAGGACTATCTCATACCAGCATGGTGCATAAAAGAAAAGTGAAAACTAAATGCAAAAGATGCTCCAAGACTTGCACATAATGCATAAACGAAACGAATACGAAAACATACCAATACTTGTTGAAGAAAGAGGGGATGCCTTCCGGGGCATCCCCAAGCTTAGACGCTTGAGTCTCCTTGAATATTTACTTTGGGTGCCTTGGGAATCTCCAAGATTGAGCTCTTGCCTCTCTTCCTTTTCCTCATATTGAGACCCCCTCGTTTAGACACTTCATACACACAAAACTTCAACAGAAAACTCGGTAAGATCCGTTAGTATAATAAAGCAAATCACCACTCTAAGTACTGTTGAAAACCAATTCATATTTTGTTTTTGCATTGTGTCTACTGTAATATAACTTTTTCATGGCATAATCCACTGATATAAATTGATAGATTCATCAAAACAAGCAAACTATGCATCAAAAACAGAATCTGTCAAAAACAGAACAGTCTGTAGCAATCTGAACATCCACCATACTTATGGTACCCAAAAATTCTACCAAAATTAGGAAAAATAAACACATTGTATATCAAGACAGTGCAAAATGAATCAGAATGAATTCACGTTCCAGTTAAAAATGTAAAATCGCGCACTACAGCCAAAGTTTTCTGTCCTGCACCGTACAAACCAACAAGCATTGTAAACATCCTAAAGGCAAACCTTAGCACATTATTTTTATAATACAATGGAAATATACAAGGGGATAATTATTTTTGATGAAAAGTTTCTGTAATTAAGATTCACAAAGTTTCTGTGAGCATGAACAAAGTTCGAGGAGCTTTCCCACTTCAACAATGCTTGTCTTTCTCACTTTCACTTTCCTTTTTGAAAAGTTTTTAGGTTCCCCTCTTTATTTTTTTTGTTTTTAAACTATATGAAAGCACTCAACAGAAATAAATGACTCTCTAAAACTTCCTGGTTGTCTACCTGGCAGCGCTTTCTTTAAAGCCATTAAGCTAGGCATAAAGTGCTCAAGTAATGGATCCACCCGGATCCCAAGGTATATCAAAGCCAATTTTAATTAACAATGATTTGTAATTTAGTAGTGAGCACAAAGTAACATATATCATGCAACAACGAAGTGTAACTCTCTTCCTATGCATCGGCATGTCATAAAAGAACAATTCATGTGCACATAGTAAAGGCCAATGCATAGTATAAGCATTTTCTTGCAATTTTATCATATTGAAAACATAAAGAGGCGAAGATGTAGTTACTCTATCATAATAATTGCAAGTAGGAGCAGCAAGCACATGCATAGTATATCTATCAAAATCATCATGTGCAACAGTAGAAGGCAACCCATCAATGTAATCCTTAACTGGCACAAACTTCTCAGATATAGTGTGGGAGGGAGAATTCAAAAAGATTATAGGACTATCATGTGTGGGTGCAATAGCAACAATTTCATGTTTAACATAAGGAACTATAGCAAATTCATCTCCATAAGCATAATTCATATTGGCATCTTGGCCACAAGCATAGCAAGCATCATCAAAAAGGGATATTTCAAGAGAATTAACGGGATCATAGCAATCATCATAGCAATCATCCTTCGGTAAGCACAAAGGGGAATTAAACAATGTATGAGTTGAAGAGTTACTCTCATTAGAAGGTGGGCACGGGTAGCTAATCCGCTCTTCCTCCTTTTATTCTTCGCTCTCCTCATCATATTTTTCATCCAATGAGCTCATAGTTTCATCAATTTCTTCTTCCATAGCTTCCTGCAAAATTAAGTCTCTTCTTGGACAGAGGAGAAGTCCTCAATATATGGTTTAACATAGGCATTAGAAGCATAATTATCTTAACAATATTGAAATATGGCAAAATTTTCAGATTTGTAAAGAGTAGCATCATACTTTTCAATCAAAGAGGCAATCTCATAAGCACCTTTAAAAGCAACAAATTCTTCAATTTGTTGAACATCATAGTAATTGTAAACACCCTTAGCATACCAAGATACGATTCCATTATCACTAAACAAGCATTGATAGGGTAGGTGTTTCTTAGGGTCTTCAGAACAACAAGTAAACTCATATATTTCACAGAAATTCCAAGCATAGCATTGCAAACGTTGAATTTGATCCCATAATAGTTTCCCTTTTACAGATATACGGTGTCGCACAAAACAAGCATGCTCATCTAAAGATTTGCCCTCAACTAAACTAGTGGGGGTTTCAGCATGAGCACAAAGGGATCGAAGATGATCCAAGTAAAAAGCTTCAGGAGTGTGATAGATTTTGAGTGGTTCTTCAACCATAGGTTTAGTAGGTACAACTAATTTTTGTGGTATTTTGCGTTTCCTACGCATAACTAAAGATAGAAAAAAACTAAGAACAGCAAATAAAAATTACTTAGTAATAAAGCAAACAAGCACACACGAGAATATTCACCCCACGCTATGACTCCAGAGCAACGGCGCCAAAAAAAGGTCTTGATAACCCGCAAGTATACGGGATAGTTGTAGCCTCTTTCGATAAGTAAGAGTGTCGAACCCAACGAGGAGCTAAAGATAGAACAAATACTCTCTCAGGTCCTACCGGCCACTAATACGACTCTACGCATGCTTGACGTTCACTTTACCTAGAACAAGTATGAAACTAGAAGTACTTTGTAGGTGTGATAGGACAGGTTTGCAAGATAATGAAGAGTACATAAATATAAACTAGGGGCTGTTTAGATAACGAAGCAATAAAGTAAATATAGCGAGTGTGGAAAAGTGGTGATAGGAGTTGTGAAATTGCCCCTAAGTAATTGACTATGTTACTAGACCGGTAATCACTATTACAATTCTATTTGAGGGAGAAGCATAAGCCAACATACTTTCTCTTCTTGGATCATATGCACTTATGATTGGAACACTAGCAAGCATCCGCAACTACTAAAGATCATTAAGGAAAAACCCAACCATAGCATTAAAGTATCAAGTCCCCTTTATCCCATACGCAACAATCCCCTTACTCGGGTTTGTGTTTCAGTCACTCACGCAACCCACTATAAGCGAATCATGAACGCATTGCAACACCCTACAGCGGGAATCCCTCATGCTTGCGCGACACGGAGGGCACCATAGGACAGCACCAATAATAAAACATGCAACTCAAACCAATCATAGAAATTCATCAATCACGGATAGGACAAAGAAAATCTACTCAGACATCATAGGATGGCAACACATCATTGGAAAATAATATGAAGCATAAAGCACCATGTTCAAGTAGAGGGTATAGCGGGTTGCGGGAGAGTGGACCGCTGAATATAGATGGGGGAAGGTGATGGAGATGTTGGTGAAGATGATGGATGTGTTGGTGAAGATCGCGGTAACAATGATGCCCCCGGCGGCACCGGAAGCAAGGGGGAGAGAGGCCCCCTTCTTCTTCTTCTTCCTTGACCTTCTCCCTCGATGGGAGAAGAGTTTCCCCTCTGGTCCTTGGCTCCCATGGCGTGGGAGGGGCGAGAGCCCCTCCGAGATTGGATCTATCTCTCTGTTTCTGCGTTGTCAGATTCCGCCCCTTCACCGTTTCCTTTATATCTAGAGATCCGTAACTCCGATTGGGGTGAATCTTTCACCCAGATTTTTCTCGTAAAATTAGCTTTCTTGCAGCAAAAGAAGAGTGTCAACCGCCTTACGGGTGGCCCACGAGAGTCCAGGGCGCGCCCAAGGGGGAGGGCGCGCCCCCCTATATCGTGGCCACCCCGGACACCGTTTCGCGTTGATTCTTTCTCCGGAAAATCCCAAATATTCCAAATTAATTCTCCGTCCATTTTTATCCCGTTTGGATTACGTTTGATATTGGGTTTCTGCGAAAAAAAAAACATGCAACAGACAGGAACTGGCACTGGGCACTGGATCAATATGTTAGTCCCAAAAAATAGTATAAAAAGTTGCCAAAAGTATATAAAAGTTGAATAATATTGGCATGGAACAATCAAAAATTATAGATACGACGGAGATGTATCACACGGCAGCCCAGTGAACCAGCAGTGCGAACCACGGTAGCCCAATGAACCAGCACTAGAAAACAATGTGCTGATATGGGCATAAAAAACAATGTGCTACGGTCCACACTGTAGCATGTACAGTAACACTCCTCTTTGTTTGGATCCCTGAGTTAGAGCTAGTTTGGGTTGAAATAGCCTCAAATTATCGAAACAAGAGGGGTTAGTTTGAGCTCGTTTGCTCTAACCCAGCTAAAAAACTAGCCCGGTGGAGAGGTTCTAATTGGGTTAGTTATCCTCGGGCCCACTAAAAGAGAACTAAAAAATCTCCCCTGCCCGCACCAGATCGCTCCCGCCCCCTCTCGCACGACTCCTCTCCGTTCCCCATAGGGCCGGTCGCAGAAGCACCGCTTGCCCTCTCTCTCCTCCGGTCGCCCTCTCCTTCCGGCCTCCGCCGCCCTACTCCGGCCGCCCTTTCCCTCCGGCCTTCGAAGGTCGCCCCGCTCCCCCTTCACCGGTCATTTTTCTCCCTCTGTCGTGCGCGGCGGCGGCGCATCTACCAGGGAGGTCGCGAGAGGGGAGAGTTTGTTCGTTCCTTCTCTGTCTCATGGCCATATCATTGATCTTGCTCGCTCTAGCACTAATTCTGATTTGGAAAAGTAGATCCTGATCAAACTTGGTATAGATTTGTGGTGCACGCATGGAATTGTTTGATGCTGCTTGAGGAGGTAATAAATCTTTCTAGAGGCCCAAAGATTCAGTTCACCTTTCTAGGTATTTCAGTTTCAGGCTTGCATTGTTTCTAGAGGCCCAAAGATTCAGTTCTCCTTTCTAGGTATTTCAGTTTCAGGCTTGCATTATTTCTAGAGGCCCAAAGATTCAATTCACCTTTCTAGGTATTTTAGTTACAGGCTTGCATTATTTCTAGAGGCCCAAAGATTAAGTTCCCAGTCGGCGGCAAGTGGCCCTGCTACCCATGCCGGTGTCGACCTCAACTCGCAAGGGCCGGCGTCGGAGGGGTTCCCGTGGCTTGGGCTCTACAGAGCCTTCCTCCAGAACGACGATGGCGAGCTCCTCCCTCGGTGTGTGAGGGGCTTCGGGCTCCCTCCCTATCGTGAATGACTTACGTGATGAGTTAGCTCATGCTTTTGTTTCATGGAGTGTTTTTTTTGTGAAGCTTGATTGACGACTTGTATGTTTAAGTGGGATATCTCATTTGTATGGACAAAGTAAAATTTATCATGTTTTGCATGCTTGATTTGTAAAGATGGTTCGTTTATGTCAATTGTGAGCGGGAGGAGGCCACAGAAGAGCCGGCCACACCAAATCTGGCAGGAAATAGGGTCCAAAGTAGTCAAATGATTGATAAAGAGCATTTATTGTCAATCTAACCCTGCCATCCATACACCTCTTTGGTTTAGAGTTAGTTCAGGGTTAGAATCTAACTCTAACCTCTAACTGAGTTAGAGTTCTCCTCGTCTCTGTTCATCGCCATCATACTTTCCCTATTCCTGTGTTTTTAGTATCCTGCAAATCAAAGAGGCCCTTTTTTGCAGGAAAAATCAAAGAGGCCCTTAGACTGGTTTAGGTCCGGTCATGTTTTATAAACGTGTTATGTCCAAAATTTAATGAACGTGCTCCGGTTTCTATGAAAATAATCCGGTTTCATGTAGTAATTCATTCATTTATTTATTCTTCTGCGAGGGGTTTGCATGTAATTCGTGAGGTCTGAAATGTAAAGTACCCCGGCACATGCTCCGAGTCGTGCATGCACTACGACCCAGATGCTCTATGTCCCACATGTCGGCGAATGGGAGCACGTGGAAATAGTCTAGGAGTACATATAGGTGGATAAATGCGTGAAAAAATATGTACTGTGAAGCGTAGCTGTGGTTCAAAAAGTAGACCTAAAGTGATAACAGCTATAGGTCGCACGCACCCAACTAGTGGTACTAGACATACGACTAATTTTTCCCTCAAAAAAAAGAGGCATGAGTGCTCAGTACTCCTATTCTATAAACACGAGTCCAATCTGACAACAGCGTCCGTGCTATAGCTAGCTCTCCTCCCTCGTTTCTCTCTTCTAATTCTAAACTCAGCCGATGCCCGGTGGGTGGGGTGGGTTTGCTCAACTACGGCCGCACCTCACAGTGAAAACGTTACGACTGGAATAAAAATGCCATATACTCCCTCCGTTCCTAAATATAAGCCTTTTTAGATACTATTTCAAATGGAATACAACATACAGATGTATGTAGACATAGGTTAGAGTGTAGATTCACTCATTTTGCTCCGTATGTAGTACTATCACTTGCTGGAATCTTTAGAAAGACTTATATTTGGGAACGGAGGGAGTACTATACTAATAAAACATTAAGGCCACGAGGCTATGCAGTGCTGGTTACAGTAGGCAAGAAGAAGAGATGCATCCATCGACGACGTCCACCTCCTCGACTCAGGGCGCCGGCCCACCGAACGGCGCCTAAGTAGCAGCGGCTTTCGTGGCAAGGTCGACGTGCTTCTGAACAATGGCGTCCAAAGATTCCAGCCGCTGGAAGGAGGCTAACGTCTTTCTGTCCTCGCTTGCCTTGTAGTGGCCTATGTAGATGATTTCCTCATAGACGTGGATGTGCAGGTCGATGGTTTCTTGCATGGTGAGGCGCTGCGCGGCGAGAGCGGCCTCAAGGTGCACATTCTTCATCGCGACCTCCGGCACCTGCAGGGCCACTAGGGCTTGAAAGAGTTCATCACCATGGAGGCCGATGAGGGTGGCAGGCAATGAGGAGCCTAGGCATGCGGGCTGGAGCAATACGGCAAGGTTGTTCACGCGCTTCTTGACGGCGGTGAACTTGTGGATGGAGTTGACCATCATGTTGTCCATGCGAGAGGCGAAGCCGGCGTCGGCGAGGGCTACGATGCCGGCGATCGCCAGCACTGTCTGGAAACGCTGCGCGGTGCGGGGCCGCAGGCCGGCACCTTGGATGATTTGGCACAGCCGACTGCCGCTCGCGTCCATCGCCTCCATAGGTGCTTGTGGCTTCTGGTCACTTGGTCTTGGATTGGAGTGAGCAGTGTTGCGCAGAGACTTGGGAGTAGATGGATTGGAGTGGTGGGCGCCTTTATTATATGAGAGTCCAAACTCTGTTGCATTCACATCGTGCTGGCTCTATTCTGCTTCTCCAATTAATTCCCTCTGCATGTAATTGAGGATGCATCATTGACTGTTCAACGTCTCGGGAACCGCTACCCTCTCCCTCCTTGGCATTCAAGAACCTATGGACCTGTCGACGACGAGGTTCCTATGGTGACTTCGTAAATTTCAAGGTGATAGTGTCGTGCGCGTGTGCGTTCATAGGGGTGAGGGTATGCGCGTGTATATGAGCGCTTGCATCTGTACTGTGTCAAAAAAAATGTAAATGCATGTCAAAAAGAGACTAGTCAGTATACTCAATATTGTGAACCTCGGAGAGGATAATGATAGAACTACTACATATTTATTTACGGTGCAGATTCACTCATTTTTCTCCATATGTACTCTTACTCGGTGTAGTCTAGTCACTTGTTGAAATCTCTAGAAGGGAAACTACTCCTTTCTGATTTACAGGGCTATACTAGCAAGTAGTTGTACGTACTAGTACAATAGTGGGCTCACATAGCAATTTTGTCTCATGCAAGAGCCTGGCTATATGAGTGCTCCAATGTTCGCAACTACCACATTCAGTTTGCGCTTGGCTCTTTGCCTCTTCAAGAAGACGAACAATGATGTTACTACTACTGCTTCTAAAGTGTCGAATCCACTGCTGCATGTCCGTCCACCGCGAGCGGGAGGGATAGCTCGTTGTAGAAGTACTACTAAGCAAAAGCATGTCCTTGTTTGCGAGCAACCGCACGCATGGGCGAGAAGGCGTGTAGTAGTAAAATCAGCTTCTCCTCGTTGTACGAGTTGACGCGACACATCATAGCACTGGCCCACATGCTTGCCTCTAAACTTGGCTGAAAGACCCGCAGTGTACAATATATTTGCTGCAACCTCTAACATTTACCCACCACAAATTAAAATATATGTGGCTGTATGCATCGTTCTGATGCAGAGGCCGGGGGAATCCCCCCTTTTCAAAAAAAACAAATTAAAATATATATTCCTGTCTTGACGAAATGAGTGTGCAAACTACAATCACCAGGGTGACAGGTAGGGCTAGAAGACTACTTTTTTTTTAGAAAAACTTCGAGACGGCCACATAGCATGGAGCCGACCCCAATGATTCTAAGCTTACAGGCACGGTACACGCTATCCTAGACTACTCTACACATGAAACTACCACACGAGCGTCCGGGCTACACTTGGCTCTTTGCCTCTTCGGGAAGTCGAACAATGATGGAGTACTACTGCACTGGAGGAGTACTATAGTATGCTTCTGGCCATCTGACACCGATTGAACTGCTGCATGTCCACCGCGTGCGGGAGGGAGAGCGTGTAGCAAAAGCTTCTCCTAGTCTTGCCAGCCACCACGCTCATGGGCGAGGGAGGGACACTCCTGCCTTTGCGTGTATGACAGGTGTGCCCGACAGGTGGGTGGCCAACCAGTCATATAGCCAAAGGCAGGTGTAGTTAAGTCTGCGAGGGAGAGGATAATCAAACTTCTCGTTGATGTACGAGTTGACGCGACACATCAAAGCGCTACACTCGATATATTTTTCATAATTTGCATTTACCGATGCATTAATTACAATGCATGCATGCATGCCGTGACTCTCCTTTTGATACTTGCATGTGTTGATTTAATGCACCTTGAAGTAGTATAAAATATGTGACGGTAAAGCTTTGTAATATCTCGGCCCAAGTCGTGAGATGGTTGTGCACGAGGAGGGAGACATCATGCAGACCGAATAGGACCCGACGATAGAGCTCTCTAAGGTCTCGATGGACCTCACCGTGCTCCACTGCCCCTTGTGCCTCCGCCCCTTGACGCCTCCAGTGTATGAGGTTCGAATACACCTCGTTCGTTCGGCTGATTGAGAAAGGTGCAGGTTTCTTGAATGATGTGTTGTTCGACTGATTTCTGCAGTGCAAGGGAGGGCACCTGGCCTGCGCAGACTGCCGCGTCGAGCGCCCCGGGAACTAGCGGCAGTGCCAAAAGTGCGAGCGCGGTGGTGGCTTCGACGTGCGGAACATGGCGGTGGACTCCGTCCTTTCGTTGGTGAGGGTGGAGTGCCCGCACGAAGGCTATGGGCTCTATGTCACTTACCACAAGCTCGCTGATCACTAGAGCGTGTGTCCGCTCGCGCCCTGCAAATGCCCCGTGCCCGTCTGTGGCTACAAAGGCCCGCTGCCGGCGCTCTACCACCACATCAGCACCGCGCATCCCATGCCCGTGCACAGGATCTAGTATGGCAAGGTGCTCCAGCTGCAGGTGCCACTGTTGGAGCCACGGCTCTTGCTATTTGCGGAGGAGGATGGCCGCGCGTTTTTCTTGGTCGGCGGCATGCTCGACATCGGCGTGCCTATTGCCATGTCAGTCGTCTGCATCAAAGCGGGGGCGTCCCCACTGTCGCACTACGTGGCCAAGTTGTGGGCGAACGGCCTGCCGGGGGAGCCCAAAGGCACGACCGATGCCGCCAAGGTGGAAATGGAGGTGACAAGTAGCAAGGATCCCGGCGACGTCGACGTGCAGGAGCTGACCTTCTTCACAGTTCCGCCCAAGCTGCTGGCCGGGGCTAAGCTGGTGTCCCTCCACATTCAGATTGACAAGCTCACGTCCTAAATGTTTCTACAGTGCCTTCTATTTATCTTAGTAATATGCTAATATAGGGATTACCTTGGTCTACTTTAGCTTAAGAAATGGCGGGTTTTGGTGGTGATGCAGCAATTACTTCGACATCAGATCAGTAATTTCCAACAGTCAAATGGATATTTTGTGTCTGTTGGATATAAAGTTCCTTTGGCTAAGAAGTACTATTTGTCATCAAAATGGATAAAAGGAGATGTATGTAGACATATTTTAGTTCTAGATACGTCCCTTTTTATCCATTTTGATGACAAGCACTCCCTCCGTTCCACAATTCATGCCTTCCATTTGTCAAAATATAGATGTATCTAGACATGTTTTAGTATATAGGTACATCCATGATAGAGCCAATCGGATGGTTGAGAACACTACAATTCGTAGCTACAGATGCGTGTGTGACTCCCAGATGCAGAGGCCGGGGGTCATCATCCTCCTTTTCGAGAAAAAACAGACGCGTGTGTGAGAGGATGAGTGCATGCGTGCACCTCTTCTCTTCCTGTATAACGTACTAAACTCAGAGTACAAGTTTTTGTGGGTGGCATGATGGTGCGTGCGAGAAGTCTCGAGAGATAGGTTTAATGCGTCTGGAAAAAAGACTAGCCTAGAGCTCACCACGCGGCTCCTGTCGAACGCCTCATTAACCGTAAGATATGTATACGACGGTGCCAGTTATTGCATGTACACAGCAGTAGTAGAAAAAGAACTACTCCATCTAGGAATAGTGCCGCACTTCGAAACTAGAACCGTCAATAAATTTTGAGCTTGCGTCTCGTCACATTCCAAATTACTCGACACTATATTGAATTGCAAACCTATTCACATCGATCACAACTTAAACGGTTTCCCACTTAGGAGCGTATTAGTACCACGCTATATTGAATTGCAAACCTGTTCACACCGATCACAACCTAAATGGTTTCCCACTTAGGAGTGTATTAGTTCTTGGTTATAAATACTAGTACGCCAAGATGATTGCACATTCCTCCTCAAGTCCTCATCCACAAAAACATACAAGTCATTCAGCATCCTTCCCTAGCGTCTTCCATGGCCAGCGTGAGTTCTGGGTCGAGAAATTGCCACTAGGGTGAGGCAAGCATGGAAGCGGAAGCACGAGAGATGTCCCGCCTCGCTGCGAGAGCAGCCGACATGTCCCTCTGCCCGGAAGTAGCAGCACAGAGGTCCTGCCGCGCCGCTGAAGCAGCATGGAGGTCCCGCCGCGCCGTTGATGTAGCAGACTGGTCCGGCCGCGCCGCAAAAGTAGCAGAGATGTCCCGCCGCGCTGCGAATGCAGCAGAGATGTCCCGCCGCGCCGCGGCGGCCTGGGAGAATTTCTCACGGGCATGCGACGACTGTTATAGGCGCATGCATGCGATCAACCATAGCCAGATGGATCAGATCTCTGGCTGGGCGAGGTTGCAGGACGACATGAAAGCCTCATTTGAACAGGCTACCGGCGTTATCCGACAACTAAGGGAGGGAAATGAGAGGCTTCGGGCCGAGCGCGACCTGCTGAGGGCGAAGATCGTCCGAATTGGAGACCAGCAGGAGCAGACCAGTGCCTTGATGAAGAGGACCGGCGGCATCGTCAAGAAACTTATGGACGAGAATGACATGTTCCACAACGAGCGCCAAAGGCTGGTGGAGGAATCCGTGGATGTTCTCAAGCAGCGTCTTGAGGACACGAAAGAGCTCATCGGTGCTCGCCGCGGAGACTAGTTCCGATGGCCTGCAGCAACGCATCAAGAAACTAGAGATCAGCGAGCCAGATCCTTGTCTTCCTTCTTCTTTTTCCCTTGTGTATTTCGGGCGTAGCCGCATGTGGCTTTTTTAATTATCTTTCTAATTATGTAAGACAATTAACCATTCTTATATATTCATCAGTCTTGCTATAAGTCGCAGTAGATGCTATATAGGTCCGTCGGATCTTACATCAAGATCAGTGCTTTCAGATTTTATTTTTTCTCTCTTATATCTCAGTCGAGTGAGACATAGCCACGCCAATAAATAGAGGCTCGGGCACCATTAATGAAGACCTTGGGAGAGAGGTGGATGGCAGATGGAGGTCAAAGGGCTCTCCTCCCGATAAGCACGCGCAGGGGTCTGATCACACGCGTCTCGTACTCAAATAGCTACCCTGCACGGCGCCTCCTAGCTAATAAAAAATGGGGACACGTGGCGGCACATAAATGGTAGTAAATAGAACCCCCACGGTTTCAATAATACTTGTGTTTCCGATTGTAACGTGACAACACTTGTTCCAAAATGACTTTGTTGATTGTTAATGTGTGTGCTTCGCAAATCGGACTACAAAATTGCAATAGCACGTTGGTGCCATGTCATGGCACCAAGCCAAGTTTCATTATTTTCATGCGTGTTTTGGATTTACAGGAATTAAAAAACTAAGTTTCTCAATGTTTCCAGCCCAGCCACGACGCCCAGAATTTTGAATTTCATTCCCATTTCTTGCATGGAACCTAGAAATTTACCCGAGGACACACATGTGATTTTTCAACCAACTTTGGTGCGCTGGAACATGTGCTTGTATTTCAAATTTGAATTATGCACACAAAGGTGAGACGCTCCCTCCCAGAACCGCGAGCGTTCTTGAGAGAAGCTCCGATTTGCAAGAACCTTATAGCAAAATTTGTTCCTATTTGGCCAATTTTTTTACCACGGCATGGTACTACCATGGCATCACACCATGCCAAGTTTCATGATTTTAAAACCAAATTTCTCAATGTTCTCGACCGAGCCATGATGCCCAGATGTTTGAATTTTATTCTCATTTTTTGCATGGGACCTAGAAATTCACCCGAGGACACAAATGTGATTTTTCAACCAACTTTGGTGCACGGGAGCATGTGCTTGTAGTTCAAATTTGAATTATGCACATTAAATGACCAAAAACTCAATTAATGTGTAAATAAGACCAAACGAAGCCAGAATAATTCCAAAATTTAACAGGGCACTCATGTAGTTCTATGTTGCCTTTGTAAATAAACTCAAGGGGTACAACGCATATCGTTTCTCACTCAAAGGTGGCACGTTCCCTCTCAGAGGCACAAGCCTTCTTGAGAGAAGCTTCGGTTTGCAAGAAGCTTATACCAAATCGGTTCCTATTCAGCCAATTTTTTTACCACAGCATGGTAGTACCATGACATGACACCCATGCCAAGTTTCATGATTTTCAGACGTGTTTTGGATTTACAAGAATTTTAAAACCAAGTTTCTCAATGTTCTCGGCCGAGCCAAGATGCCCAGATGTTTGAAATTTATTCTCATTTCTTGCATGGGACCTAGAAATTCACCCGAGGACAAAAATGTGATTTTTCAACCAACTTTGGTGCACGAGAGCATGTGCTTGTAGTTCAAATTTGACTTATGCACATTAAATGACCAGAAACTCAATTAATGTATAAAAAATGACAAACGAACCCAGAATAATTCCAAAATTTAACAGGGCATTCATGTAGTTCTATGTTGCCTTTGTTAAGAAACTCAAGGGGGGCAGCGTATATCATTTCACACTCAAAGGTGGCACGTTCCCTCTTAGAACCACGAGCTTACAAATCGGCCCAATTTTTTACCACGACATGTTAGTGCCATGACATGACACCATGCCAAGTTTCATGATTTCCAGGCGAGTTTTGGATTTACATGACTTTAAAATCTTAGTTTCTCGATGTTCTCGGCCGAGTCACGACGCCCAGATGTTTGAATTTCATTCTCATTTCTTCCATGGGACCTACAAGTTCAACCAAGGACACACATGTGATTTTTCAACCAACTTTGGTGCACCGGAGCATGTGCATGCAGTTCATATTTAGATTATGCACATTAAACGTCTAGAAACTCAATTAATGTATAAAAAGGCGAAACGAACCCAAAATAATTCCAAAATTTAACAGGGCACTCATATAGTTCTATGTTGCCTCTGTAAAGAAAATCAGGGGGAGGCAGCGTATATCGTTTCGCACACAGAGGTGACACGTTCCCTCTCGGAACCACGAGGCTTGTTGAGAGAATCTCCGGTTTTGCAAGAATCTTATACCAAAACTTGTCCCAATTCAGCCAAAAAATATACATATGAAAACAGGGTTTCGATTATCACGAACATCTCGCTACCTAAACCAATAATGTACGATGATTTGAATTCAACAGAAAATGGATACAAATATTTGAATTGGAGAGCATATGGTACCTGTATTTCATAGTGAAATATGATTACTGCTATATGCATGTTTTTTGTTATCAAGATAATATTGAAATTATTGTATAAATCGGATTCAAATAAGGAAAATTGATTCAAATTTAATCCATATGGTAGACGACAATATATATGTTCACATGGTGGAGTAAAATGTTCATATATGATGGAAGATCAAAATGTACGACTACATCAATTATAAACCGCAAGGTCACCTAACGATATATTCGAATTCAACATAACATGGATTCAAAAATTGAAATTCGAGATCCTGGCATTTGTAATCATATAAAAAGGGACATTGCTCTTTCTTTTGGTGGGAATTGATTTGTTTTTTCTTATTGTTGAGGGAAGTGTGAATTGATTTGGTATTGTGCAGGGTAATCTTGTTCTCCCGATTTTTTTTACATTTTGCTTGTAGTTTTTTCAATGGCATCTATAGCAATATAGTAAAAGGGGACATGACTCTCTTGTGTCTTGTATGAATTGTTTTTTTACACGTTAAGTTTGTTCTGCCGAACAAGGAATCCGCACCTTGTTATCCCGAAATTTTCAAGCTCAAGTATCTTTTGTCTCACCTGCTTTGAAATTCCCGCCTCTTCAACCCGCGCCGTGCCTTGTTATCCCAAAATTTTGACACGCGCGAGAACTCCCTCCTCATCCGAAATCGGTCCCGCAGCCCAGACACGCGAAATCCCCCTTCTACCCCTCAGCCGGAAATGAAGCTCCACGTCGCGGTGTCAAAACCGGTGGGGGTATGCTGGTAACTTACCCTACATTTCGGACAAGCGCGTCCCTAAGCTTGGCTCCCCCTCCCCCTTCGCCCCCCCCCCATTCGTACACCGAGGCCGCCAAAACCCGCAAAACCCCACGCTCTTCCGTCGGCCTCCCGACTGCTGCCCAGCCGGAGACTCTTCCTCGACTATATCGTCCACCGCAACAGCTCGCCGTCCCTCATCCACTGCATCGGATGAGGATCTGTTGTCGATCTCGTCGTCCCGCTGGATCAGCCGCCCCGTCCTCCACCTTAAAGGAGCTGCCCCGATGTTCGCCTCATCTATCGCGCCACCTCAATCCCCACAGCGTCGTCTTGACCTGCCCCACCGGAACCGCAGCACCCTCACCAATTCCTATGATGAAGCCGAGGACAACTTGGTGCCACCAAGGAGGTTCTGCACTCACCGCTGCATTTTATCTTTTATTCGGTCTCACGGGGCTGCGGGTGCTCGATACCGAGCAGACATGGTGGGTCTCCATCGACGATGCCGTCGCCGGCCACATCATCCACGACGTCTCTCCCCCATGTCATTGCTTCCTCGGCGGCGACTTCCACAACGGCACTAGCTGTAGCTGCTCCGGCTCTCGCTTGCGCTACGGCTCTGTTCTTGCTGTCGGTCGCGCTGCTGCACTGCTCTTGCTTTCGTTCCTGCTGCTGCTCTACTCTTGCTCTCGCTTGCGCTGCTGCTGCTGCTGCACGACCTCCGGCAGCTACAGGAGTTGCTGCTTTAGCACTCACTCGTGGTGCTACTGCATGACTTGCTCTCTGCTAGTGTGTTCCCTGCTCGAGCGTCTGCTGATTTAGATCACTGCTTCTCTGCTACTAGTGCTCGAATGCCCTAAACATCTATTGCAATGCTCTGCTACTACTTCAATCAGTTTCGATAGTAAAATTCAGTTTCGACTGTAAAGTTCATTTTCTTCAGTTAAGTTCAGAGTGAACAGTACTTATAGCATATGTCGGAGCAGCCGTGGCGCGGCTGATGCGTTTTACATCTAGAACTTTTTGGTGATGTATTTTACATCATCTATTGCAGATGATATTAGGGTCCCACTTCAGATTAACATTGTATGTCTTGTCCTGCTTCAGCCTCGTCTCCGTACACCTTGCCGTAGCTGCTCCAACAACAGAACCGTCCATCACAGCGGAGCATTACCCTCGGCACCATTTCCAGAGGCCTCGGATCTTCTTCCCTGCCTCCGACAGTCACACCAGCATCATCAGCATCCTCCACATCCAACCCAATGATGCTGAGGTCCACAAGGCTATGCCAAAGAGGTTGTACACTCGTCGCATCACTTTGTTACTCTGCATTCATGTCGATCCCTCAGGGATCCTTTGCTATGGAACTACTATTCATGCAAATCTGTTAGAACGAGTGGAGCAAAGAAAAACTGGAGGATTTTTTTCCTTTGGTGTTTCTTTCAAAGAAAAAAGTAGGAATTTTATTCACTAGGACGTCCTTTTCAAATTAATATGCATGAAGAACAGAACTAATTGCATTACTAGCATAATAAGATTCTTATTTTTTCATTTTCACGTGGTTTGACTTTAATTTGACCACGTTTCTCCATTCCTGTGTTCTTCCAATTCATGTGAACCAAACACCCAGGTTGACTGGAATCCTATGTTTCCAAATGCTCTATTTTGCACGTGCATTCCTATCCTATTCCTGTGTTTTTCCTGTCCCTGCATTTATAGAATCCTCTAATTCTAAGGAGCCCTTATAGATTTACTTCATTTTCAGATAGGTGTCAAAGAAAACTCTGTGTGGTATGTCCTGCTCCTGTCGTGCCGTCATCCACCCCACCTGAGGTGCACCATCGACAGAAGCGTTCACTGCAGCAGAGATCCCCCTGCAGAATTTCTTTCGCCACCTCAGATCATCTTCCCTGTTGCCGGCAGCCACGCCAACTGCATTGCCATCATCGACTGAGCAGATGAACCTGAGGACTATACAGTTCCGGAAGAGAGGTCGCAGTCTTTCGTGTTTGCTTAAGTTATACATCGGTTATTATTACTTGCTACTTTATCGTTCAAACTTGAGTTTTGAAATGCCCATGGGTGTCATATCGAATCAGCAATGAATAGTATCTGTCTACTATCTAGTTCATCTGGGGTCTTCTATGTGGTTCATGTTGGGTGGGCAACAAACAATAGATGATCCATTGTCTATCTTTTTAAACTAAATCTATAATCTACCTGCTATCATTAGTTTTGGATCCATCCACTCGTTTGCTACCATCAGTCTTGATTTTTTGCATGCACCCCTTAGGCCTTACAAAATCTAACTATTTTTTTTATAATGCATGTCAGATATTGTATACAATCGTACTGAACATGTAGAGAAAAAGAGAAGACCGTTGCATGGGAATATAATGTCATGCAGATGCCGCTCCATGGTGGGCGAAGTGCCCCCCCCCCCTCTTGCATTTCCAGATTGTATTCCAGAGGAAGATAACTATTCAGATGGGGATTCAGAAGGAGCCGGCCACGCCTGTTTACCACCTGAGGTGTTTGCTCTAACCTGGCATGCTGATGTTGGTCATATCATGCATATGGCGCCTTGCATTGCTTACATTATACATCTTATATGTCATCAGCTTAGTTTAAATCTGCTTTGTGTGAATGCCACCTGTTTGGTTTCTATATCATACTCCCACCATTCCTAAATATTTATCTTTTTAGAGATTTCAACAAGTGACTACATACGGAACAAAATGAGTGAATCTACACTCTAAAATATGTCTATATACATCCGTATGTGGTAGTCCATTTGAAATCTCTAAAAAGACAAATATTTAGGAACGGAGGGAGTATATGGGAATTATGCAATGCCATCTTCTTTAGCCAGGCATCATATACGTGAATCATGCAATGCCATCCTGTTTAGCCAGTCATCGTATATGTGAATTGTATCGTGCCATTTTTTCCATAATGTATACCATTTGTTAACAATGTTTATACATTCATCTACTCTTCCTCTGCATCAGCCATTTGAGTCGGTCATGGGAAAATCTGGAGTGAAAACAAGGTCTTCTGAGCAGTCAGTGCTACCTGTCAATGCAGATTTCTTGCTGGTTACAGATAGCTCCTCAGAGGAGGATTCAGAGACAGATGACCAGTCGTATCCCCCCACCGAGGGGCATGCTCTAACTTGGCTGGGTTATATTGCTCATATCATGCATATGGTGTCTTGCATTGCCATGCCATCTACTTAGATTAGACAAGCCTTGTGTGAATGCCTCCTGTTTGCTTTCTATACCAGATATGTGAATTATGCAATACCATGTTTTTCAGCCAGTTATCATATATGTGAATTATGCACCGCCATGGAGCCAGGCATCATATATGTGAATTATCTCATGCCATTTTTTTATTACGTATTCCATTTGTCAACAATCTATGTATATTGAACTACTCTTCATGTGTATCAGATATTTGAGCCGGTTATCGAAAAATCTGGAGTGAAAACAAGGTCTTCAGAGCAGGCAATGGTACCTGTTGAAGCATATATCTCGATGGTTATAGGGAGCTCCTCAGAGGAGGATTCAGAGACAGATGACCAGTCCTATATCCCACCTGAGGTGTATGCTCTAAGTTGCAATGTTTATATTTCTCATATGATGCATATGGTGTCTTACATTGCTTAGTTTAGACATCATATGCACAATATTGAATTCCATCTGCTTAGTTTAGAGATCATACATGCGAGTACCAGCTGCTTAGTATATGAATCAATTATGTCAATTATATCATGCCATCCCGTACACTTAGACAACATATATGTGAATTATTTCATCCCAACCTATTTTAGAAAGACATCATATAGTTTTGTCATGTCATCCTGTTTAGGTACTCATCATATGTTGAATTATGCCATTATATCATGTTAAGTTATCCATCATATATCTGAAACTATGTCATGCTATCCTGTTTAGTTAGGCATCATATATGTGAAATTGTGTCATGCTGTCTTGTTTGGTTAGACACCATATATGTGAATTACCACATCTGTCTATCATACAATGTCTGTACGTTCGATTTCTTTTCTTGTTTATCAGCCATTTGAATTGGAGGGGGTGATGGCAGTATCTAAGGGAGCAAAAACCCGTTCTTCACAAAAGACAGTGCTACCCGTCGATGCAGATAGAACCACAGTTGTACTGGCCCAAAAACTAGCCCCACCACGCATAATCGAGACTCTTCCAGATTGCACACTTACACCGTTGGGCAGAGAACCAGCTACAACCCATCTAACCGCAACCCCAACAGATAGTAACCCACTTCTGGTTGACAAAGCACCATGTCCACCACAGAATACCCCCACACGAGCAGTTTGTGAAGCTGCTGCAGTGCCCAAAGCACGAAGACCACCACAGCTAACCCAAACTCCATGTTTAAAGCAGATGAGCAACTGTTCTCATGTCACATTTTGTAGCTATGGTCCACACTCCTTTGATGTTGCATCATTGTATTTACTCATACCAACTACTTCCGAATTTGAAGGATCGAAATTGAAACTCCAATGGCGCAACAGGTATGTTTTAAACCTATTTCTTTAACTAGATTGTTGTTCTAACTTATTGCTCTATGTTGATTTCAGTTTAAGTTGTATAAACATTTATGTTCTCATGTGATGCAAATTACAAGTGCTGCCAATGCTGTGTAGTTTCTCACACTTATATTCTGTCTATGCTGTTGTGTCTTAAAAATATATGAGTTGAACTGTGTTTCTATCTTGATTAGGGAACATAAACTAGAATGATATTGACAATACAATGACCATAGTACATAGATATATGTTTGTTTCATGGTGTTATCCTGTCCACCTTACTACTGAACCGGTTTACCAAAATGAGTTTTGTATACTACAAGCTAAACCTGTGATGTGTCTACTTGTTTCTCTTGAAGTATGCAAACAGAATATTGGAGAAGAGCACCCCACTATGCAATGGTAGAGAAAGTAATGCAGATAAGGTTCAAGATAGTGAGACAACCATGTTGGTCTCCAAGAAAGGTGATAAAAACGATCTTGTAACTAGTGAGAAAACCCCACAGTCCTGCGCTGATGTAGTGTTCGAGTTACTGGCTAGTACCACTGGCACAAGCTCTTCGAACTCGCTGCATGAATCACTTCGGCTTCTTAAGTCTCAGCTACAAGCTGAAAGGCATAAGTCAACTATGTTGCGGCAAGAAGCCGAAGGACTGAGGAAGTCCCTGCAGAATTCAGATGCATACTTTCTTGTGCAACAACAAGCGCTGGAGGATTTAAGCGCCAAACAAGAGAAAGTTAATAAGCTTGCTAAGCATCTGGCCAGCATTATGGGTACCCAGGATATTGTTTCTTGAGATCTTCTGAAGTGGTTTCAGTTCTGGATTTGTTTTGCTGCGGTGTTTGCCCTGGTCACCAACTTTGACAACCAGTGTATATGATATGCTGCTTTGTTCCCTATATTTGTTTGCTTGTAGTCAGTGCAGTTCTTTTTCCGCGGTTTGCTAGTGGCTGCAATAACCTATTTTTTTTAAACTAGGCCACAATAACCATGGGCTAATATTTACTGTAGTGACACTGGGCCTCCTACGGGCCGTAGAAACAGTGGGCCTTCTATGGGCCGTAGAAACAATGGGCCTTCCACGGGCCATAGAAACAATGGGCCTTCTACGGGCCGTATCATCAATGGGCCTTATACGGGCCATATGATCGACTGGCCAAACATGGGCCAATAACAGACCGCATTATGGCCGTAAATGGGCTAGAGTTGGAATCGTCCATTCATGGGCCGGCCATAATGGACCATCGTTAATAGGCCGTATTTGATGACGCTATGAAAACGGCCCAACGAATTAACGGACCACAAAGGGGCTGATTGTAACCACGGGCTGAATTTGGCCCACACACAGAAAATGACAGTAACGGGCTGTATGTAAACGAATGCTGGAAATGAGCCCAAGAATTAATGGGCTCTGAGAAGGCCGAAAGATAACATGGGCTGGAAATGGCCCAACAGAATAACGGGTCGTTAATGGGTATAAAGTGATACATTGTTCATTACGGGCCAGTTTCACCACGGGTCGTTAATGGGTGTATAGTGATACACTGTTCACTACGGGCCAGTTTCACCACGGGTCGTTAATAGGCCAAGAGTTACAAAGGTCCTCATATGGGCCAAGAGACGTCATGGGCCATACATGGGCCAGAAGTGAAAATGGGCTGGAATCATATTGGATGGCCCAGATGACGCTACTAGGCCTAATTCAGATAGGGTGTAACGGGCCTTGGGTTAGCTGGCTGTAAATAGGCTATATGTGAACAGGCCGTTAACAAGCTTTCCATGGGCCGGCCCGCCACCTTTTGACCAAGTCAAACGGGCCGGCCTTTTCACAGGAATGGGCCTCTGTTGGGCCGTGCCACGTGTCGAGTATCATAGGCGCCTTCTGTCCGATGAGTGGATGACATCTGTCCCAACGATGAGCCGACACGTGTTTCCTCCAGCCAATGATGATTTTACACGTGGAAAATCCCCATTGGTCGGGGCTGTTAACGTGTTATTGGATCCAAAACCCGACCCGATAGCTTAACGGTGTTCAGTTATGGTGGATGCCACGTGTCGGTCACCCTAGACGAAAGCACTTCTGTGACGCGTGATTTATCGTCATGGAAGTGAACACTTCCGTGATGATAATTTTGGTAATGTCATGGAACACTTCTACGACAGCACAGGTATGACTATCTTGATTCTGTCATAAAATCGTCATGGATGTACATGCATGACAAAAAACGCGACCTACTGTGTCAAACACGTATCATCTCGGAAGTGTATTTTTTTGTAGTGTGTGAATTTTGCTAACCCGATGCTAAGATACATAGACCTGTTCTACGCATGTCTGTTATTTCTGTTAAAATAGGAGATCATTGTTATCATGGCTTATGTGATATGGGTGCTGGTGCTAGTTCAATACCTCATTCCTTATATGAAGAAATTATGCATGATATCACACCCGCTGAGTTAGAAGGTATTGATGTTACTATTAAGCTTGCCAATAGAGATACTATTTCACCAGTTGGGATTGTTAGAGATGTTGAATTCTTGTGTGGGGAAGTTAAATATCCTGCTGATTTTCTTGTTCATGGTTCCCCACAAGATGACTTTTGTCCCATTATATTTTGTAGACCCTTCTTGAATACTGTTAACGCTAGGATTGATTGTGAAAAGGATGTTGTTACAATTGGCTTAGGGGATATGTCTCATGAGTTTAATTTTGCTAAGTTTTGTAGACAACCCCACAATAAAGAATTGCCTAGTAAGGATGGAATTATTGGTCTTGCTTCTATTGCCGTGCCTCCTACTGATCCGTTAGAACAATATTTGCTAGACCATGAAAATGATATGTTTATGAATGAAAGAAGGGAGATAGATGAAGTATTCCTTCAACAGGGTCCTATTCTGAAACATAACCTACATGTTGAAATCCTAGGGGATCCCCCTCCACCCAATGGTGATCCGGTGTTTGAGCTCAAACCTTTACCTGATAATCTTAAATATGCTTATCTTGATGAAAAGAAGATATATCCTATTATTATTAGTGCTAAGCTTTCAGAGAAAAAAGAGGAAAGATTATTGAAAACTCTGAAGAAGCACCGTGCTGCTATTGGATATACTCTAGATGATCTTAAGGGCATTAGTCCCACTCTATGCCAGCATAAAATTAAATTGGACGAAGGCTCCAAACTAGTTAGAGATCCTCAACGACCGTTAAATCCTAAGATGAAAGAAGTGGTAATAAAGGAGATACTAAAGCTCCTTGAGGCAGGTATAATTTATCTCGTTGCTGATAGTGATTGGGTAAGTCCTGTCCATTGCGTCCCTAAGAAGGGAGGTATTACTGTCGTTCCTAATGATAAAGATGAATTGATCCTGCAAAGAATTATTATAGGTTATAGGATGGTAATTTATTTCCGTAAATTAAATAAGGCTACTAAGAAAATCATTACCATTTACCTTTTATTGATCAAATGCTAGAAAGGCTATCGAAACATACACATTTCTGCTTCCTAGATGGTTATTTTGGTTTCTCTCAAATACCTGTGTCAGCGGAGCATCAATCAAAAACTACTTTTACTTGCCCTTTCGGTACTTTTGCTTATAGACGTATGCCTTTTGGTTTATGTAATGCACCTGCTACCTTTCAAAGATGCATGATGGCTATATTCTCTGACTTTTGTGAAAAGATTTGTGAGGTATTCATGGATGATTTCTCCATCTATGGATCCTCTTTTGATGATTGCTTGAGCAACCTTGATCGAGTTTTGCAGAGATGTGAAGACACTAGTCTCGTCTTGAATTGGGAAAAGTGCCACTTTATGGTTAATGAAGGCATTGTCTTGGGGCATAAAATTTCTGAAAGAGGTATTGAAGTTGATAAAGCTAAATTTGATGCCATTGAAAAGATGCCATGTCCCAAGGACATTAAAGGTATAAGAAGTTTCCTTGGTCATGTCGGTTTTTATAGGATGTTCATTAAGGACTTTTTTAAAATCTCTAGGCCTCTGACTAATTTATTGCAAAAAGATATTCCTTTTGTCTTTGATGATGATTGTGTAGAATCATTTGAAATACTTAAGAAAGCTTTGATCACTGCACCTATTGTTCAGCCACCTGATTGGAATTTACCCTTTGAAATTATGTGTGATGCTAGTGATTATGCTGTAGGTGTTGTTCTAGGGCAAAGAGTTGATAAGAAATTAAATGTTATCCAGTATGCTAGTAAAACTCTTGATATTGCCCAGAGAAATTATGCTACTACTGAAAAAGAATTCTTAGCAGCTGTATTTGCATGTGATAAGTTCAGACCCTATATTGTTGATTCTAAAGTAACTATTCACATTGATCATGCTGCTATTAAATATCTTATGGAAAAGAAAAATGCTAAGCCTAGACTTATTAGATGGGTTCTCTTGCTCCAAGAATTTGATTTGCATATTATTGATAGAAAGGGAGCTGAGAACCCCGTTGCAGACAACTTATCTAGATTAGAGAAAGTTCTTGATGAGGCACTACCTATTGATGATAGCTTTCCTGATGAACAATTAGCAGTCATTAATGCTTCTCGTACTGCTCCATGGTATGCTGATTATGCTAATTACATTGTTGCTAAATTTTATCCACCTAGTTTCACATACCAGCAAAAGAAAAAGTTCTTTTATGATTTAAGACATTACTTCTAGGATGACCCACACCTTTATAAAGGATTAGATGGTGTTATTAGACGTTGTGTACCTGAGCATGAATAGGAACAGATCCTACGCAAGTGTCACTCCGAACCATATGGAGGACACCACGCTGGAGATAGAACTGCACATAAGGTATTGCAATCCGCTTTTTATTGGCCTACTCTCTTCAAAGATGCTCGTAAGTTTGTCTTATCTTGTGATGAATGTCAAAGAATTGGTAATATTAGTAGACGTCAAGAAATGCCTATGAATTATTATCTTGTTATTGAACCATTTGATGTTTGGGGCTTTGATTATATGGGACCTTTTCCTGCCTCTAATGGATACACACATATTTTAGTCACTGTTGATTACGTTACTAAGTGGGTAGAAGCTATTCCAACTAGTAGTGCTGATCACAACACCTATATTAAGATGCTTAAACAAGATATTTTTTTGAGGTTTGGTGTCCCTAGATATCTCATGACCGATGGTTGTTCACATTTTATTCATGGTGCCTTTTGTAAAATGCTTGCTAAGTATGATGTTAATCATAGAATTGCATCTCCTTATCACCCACAGTCTAGTGGTCAAGTAGAATTGAGAAATATAGAGCTCTAATTAATTTTGCAAAAGACTGTCAATAGATCTAGAAAGAATTGGTCCAAGAAACTTGATGATGCATTATGGGCCTATAGAACTGCATATATAAATCCTATGGGTATGTCTCCGTATAAGATGGTTTATGGGAAAGCATGTCACTTACCTCTTGAACTTGAACATAAAGCATATTGGGATATTAAAGAGCTCAACTATGACTTCAAACTTGCCGGTGAGAAGAGGTTATTTGATATTAGCTCACTCGATGAATGGAGAACCCAAGCCTACGAGAATTCCAAGCTGTTCAAATAAAAAGTTAAAGGATGGCATGAAAAAGAATACAAAAGCGTGAGTTTAACGTCGGTGATTGTGTGTTGCTATTCAACTCTCGTTTAAGATTTTTTGCAGGAAAACTTCTTTCTAAGTGAGAAGGTCCTTACGTTATCGAGGAGGTCTATCATTCCGGTGCCATGAAAATCAACAACATCAAGGGCACAAATCCGAAGGTGGTGAATGGTCAAAGAATCAAACACTATATCTCAAGTAATCCTATAAATGTTGAAACTAATATTATTGAAACCGTAACCCCGGAGGAATACATAAGGGACACTTTCCAGAACGTTTCACACTCCAAAATGGAATAGGTATGTGGTACGGTAAGTAGACCGACTCCAAAACAATTCTAATGGCAATTTTTCTCCGTTTTGGAATATTTAAGAATTTTGGATAGCAAGAAGTAATCCGGGAAGGACACGAGGCCTCCACGAGGGTGGAGGGCGCGCCCACCCTTATTGGGCGTGCCCCCTGTCTCGTGGGCACCTCGTGTGCCTCCCGGACTCCGTTTTCTTGCACGTTACTTCTTTTGGTCGGTAAAAATTCATTATATAATCTCCCGAAGGTTTTGACCATCGTATCACGCAAAAGTCTTCTGTTTTTGTTTCGAGCTGTTTCTGTTACAGATTTAGAGCAAGATGTCTTCTCAAGAGTCAGTCGGGGAGAGTCGGGTGTCTCACCCGACACCAGGTCCAGGAGCAAACAGCGATGCTTATCACTTTGGGCCATCAACGGAGGACGAGATGGAGGCCGACTTGAAAATGATAGATGCCATGGAAGAGGATCAAGAAGTTACCTCTTGCTTCCAAGAAGGATTCATGATGGGGGAGCTACAGAGCTCAGCCATTCCAAACTCGGTCATCCCTTCCAATGTTAAATTTCTTTCTTATGAAAATATGAAAAAGAGTGTCACTTGTTCTCCAGAAGCTATGCAGCATCCTTGGGTAAAAGGAGCTTTAGCCATTACGGGCAAGCTCCGCAAGGAAAATATGGACCTCAAACAATAAGTCAGTAAGCTCAAGGAGAAGAATTGTATCCTAAGGGGCATCATCGCCAAGAAGATCACAACGCCAACTCTGAAAAAGGAGACACAATCACATGGGTATGGGCACTCCCCTTGGCAACTGCCAAGCTTGGGGGAGGTGCCCCGGTATCGTATCACCATCACGCTCCTATCTTTACCGTTTTACTTAGTTCGATCCTTTTGGTAATATCTTGATCTAGTAGAATAAAGCTTTGGTATGATTTAGTTTTGAGTTTTGCTTTGTGATCTATCTCTGTAATCGAGTCCGTGAGCTATATAATAAAGATGAGTGTTGAGTCAAGGGCCTTGCTATCTTGCTATGATCTTGCGAAAATAGAAAGAATAAAAGATTTCATATTGATCTTATGGATAGTAATGAATTCACACATAAAGAGTATGAGACTTAAAAGTTGTTGAAAGTTAACAAACATAGTTTTGATCATCATTGCAATTAATAGGAAGTAATAAAGAAAGAGAGGTTCTCACATATAAATATACTATCTTGGACATCTTTTATAATTGTGAGCACTCATTAAAGTATGACATGCTAAAGAGTTGATGTTGGACAAGGAAGACAACATAATGGGTTATGTTTTCTCACATCTCAGTTAAAGTATATTGTCATGGATCGTCCAACATGTTGAGCTTGCCTTTCCCCCTCATGCTAGCCAAATTCTTCGCACCAAGTAGAGATACTACTTGTGCTTCCAAATATCCTTAAACCCAGTTTTGCCATGAGAGTCCACCATACCTACCTATGGATTGAGCAAGATCCTTCAAGTAAGTTGTCATGTTGCAAGCAATAAAAATTTCTCTCTAAATATGTATGACTTATTAGTGCAGAGAAAATAAGCTTTATACGATCGTGTGATATGGAAGTAATAAAAGCAACGGACTGCATAATAAAGGTTCATATCACAAGTGGTAATATAAGGTGACGTTCTTTTGCATTAAGATTTTGTGCATCTACCCCTAAAAGCACATGACAACCTCTGCTTCCCTCTGCGAAGGGCCTATCTTTTACTTTATGTCTTTTACTTTATGCAAGAGTCAAGGTGATCTTCACCTTTCCCTTTTTCATTTTATCCTTTGGCAAGCACCTCATGTTGGAAAGATCCTGATATATATATCCAGTTGGATGTAAGTTAGCATGAACTATTCTTGTTGACATCACCCAAAGGTGAATACGTTGGGAAGCGAAATTATAAGCCCCTATCTTTCTTAGAAAACTCCATAACCATAATTATTGCGTGAGTGTTAGCAATTGTAGAAGACTATATGATAGTTGAGTATGTGGACTTGCTAAAAAGCTCTATTCTTGACTCTTTCTGATGTTATGATAAATTGCAATTGCTTCAATGAGTGAGATTATCGTTTGTTAGTTTTCAATGAAATTTCTGAACCATACTTGACATTGTGAATAGTTTGCTACTTGAGCATAAGAAATCATATGACAAAATCTATATATGTTGCTGTTATAAGAATGATCATGATGCCCTCACGTCCGTATTTTATTTTTATCGACACCTCTATCTCTAAACATGTGGACATATTTTTCGATATCGGCTTCTGCTTGAGGAGAAGCGAGGTCTAAGCTTGGGGGAGTTGATACGTCCATTTTGCATCATGCTTTTATATCAATATTTATTCCATTATGGGCTGTTATTACACGTTATGTCACAATACTTATGGCTATTCTCTCTTATTTTACAAGGTTTATCATGAAGAGGGAGAATGCCGGTAGCTGGGATTCTGACTGGAAAAGGAGCAAATATTGGAAACCTATTCTGCACAGCTACAAAAGTCCTGAAACTCCATGAAAGTCATTTTTGGAATTAATAAGAATTATTGAGCAAAGAAAGTACCATAGGGGGCCCACACCCTGGCCACGAGGGTGGGGGCGCCCCCCCTACTGGGCGCGCCCCCTGTCTCGTGGGCCCCCTGTTGGCCCTCCAGTGAACATCTTCTGCTATATGAAGGCTTTTACCCTGGAAAAAAATCATAAGCAAGTTTACGGGACGAAACTCTGCCGCCACGAGGCGGAACCAATCTAGGGCTCCGGTGGAGCTGTTTTGCCAGGGAAACTTCCCTCTGGGAGGGGGAAATCATCACCATCATCATCACCAACGATCCTCTCATCGGGAGGGGGTCAATCTCCATCAACATCTTCACCAGCACCATCTCCTCACAAAACCCTAGTTCATCTCTTGTATCCAATCTTGTATCAAAACCACAAATTGGTACCTGTGGGTTGCTAGTAGTGTTGATTACTCCTTGTAGTTGATGCTAATTGGTTTATCTGGTAGAAGATCCTTAATGCATATTAATACTTCTATGATCATGAACATGAATATGCTTTGTGAGTAGTTATGTTTGTTCCTGAGGACATGGGTGAAGTCTTGCTATTAGTAGTCATGTAAATTTGGTATTCGCTCGATATTTTGATGAGATGTATGTTGTCTCTCCTCTAGTGGTGTTATGTGAACGTCGAATACATGACACTTCACCATTATTTGGGCCTAGAGGAAGGCATTGGGAAGTAATAAGTAGATGATGGGTTGCTAGAGTGACAGAAGCTTAAACCCTAGTTTATGCGTTGCTTCGTAAGGGGCTGATTTGGATCCACTAGTTTCATGCTATGGTTAGGTTTACCTTAATTTTGTAGTTGTGGATGCTTGCAATAGGTGTTAATCATAAGTGGGATGCTTGTCCAAGAAAGGGTAGTACCCAAGCACCGGTCCACTGATAACCCACAAGTGTAGGGGATCACAACAGCTTTCGAGGGTAAAGTATTCAACCCAAATTTATTGATTCGACACAAGGGGAGCGAAAGAATATTCTTGAGTATTAGCAGTTGAGTTGTCAATTCAACCACACCTGGATAACTTGGTATCTGCAGCAAAGTATTTAGTAGCAAAAGTGGTATGATAATAAAGGTAACGGTAGTGAAAGTAAAGATAATTGTTTTGGGGTTTTTGTAGTAGTTGTAACAATAGCAACGGAAAAGTAAATAAGCAAAGAACAATATATGAAAAGATCGTAGACAATGGATCAGTGATGGATAATTATGCTGGATGCGATTCCTCATGTAATAGATATAACATAGGGTGACATAGAACTAGCTCCAGTTCATCAATGTAATGTAGGCATGTATTCCGTAAATAGTCATACGTGCTTATGGAAAAGAACTTGCATGACATCTTTTGTCCTACCCTCCCATGGCAGCGGGGTCCTAGCGGAAACTAAGGGATATTAAGGCCTCCTTTTAATAGAGAACTGGAACAAAGCATTAGCACATAGTGAATACATGAACTCCTCAAACTACGGTCATCACCGAGAAGTATCCCGATTATTGTCACTTCGGGGTTGTCGGATCATAACACATAATAGGTGACTATAGACTTGCAAGATAGGATCAAGAACACACATATATTCATGAAAAGATAATAGGTTCAGATCTGAAATCATGGCACACGGGCCCAAGTGACAAGCATTAAGCATAGCAAACTCATAGCAACATCAATCTCAGAACATAGTGGATACTAGGGATCAAAACCTAAAAAACTAACTTGATTACATGGTAAATCTCATCCAACCCAGCGCCGTCCAGCAAACCTACGATAGAATTACTCACGCACGGCGGTGAGCATCATGAAATTGCTGATGGAGGATGGTTGATGATGACGACGGCAATGAATCCCCCTCTTCGGAGCCCCGAACGGACTCCAGATCAGCCCTCCCGAGAGAGATTAGGGCTTGGCGGCGGCTCCGTGTCGTAAAACGCGATGAAACTTTCTCTCTGATTTTTTTCTCCCTGAACGTGAATATATGGAGTTGGAGTTGAGGTCGGTGGAGGTCCAGGGGGCCCACGAGATAGGGGGGCGCCCCCTGTCTCGTGGACAGGACCTGGGCCCCCTGGTGTATTTCTTTTGCCCAGAAATTCTTATTAATTCCAAAAAGTGCCTCCGTGGATATTCAGGACATGCTGAGAACTTTTCTTTTCTACACATAAAACAACATCATGGTAGTTCTGCTGAAAACAGCGTCAGTCCGGGTTAGTTTCATTCAAATCATGCAAGTTAGAGTCCAAAACAAGGGCAAAAGTGTTTGGAAAAGTAGATATTTTGGAGACGTATCAACTCCCCCAAGCTTAAACCTTTGCTTGTCCTCAAGCAATTCAATTGATAAACTGAAAGTGATAAAGAAAAACTTTTACAAACTCTGTTTGCTCTTGTTGTTGTAAACATGAAAAGCCAGCATTCAAGTTTCAGGAAATATTATGAACTAACCATACTCACAATAACACGTAGGTCTCACAATTACTCATATCAATAGCATAATCAGCTAAAGAGCCATAATAATAAAACTCGGATGACAACACTTTCTCAAAATAATCATAACATGATATAACAAAATGGTATCTCGCTAGCCCTTTCTGAGACTGCAAAACATAAATGCAGAGCACCTTTAAAGATCAAGGACTGACTAAACATTGTAATTCATGGTAAAAGAGATCTAGTCAAGTCATACCCAATATAAACCAATAGTCATGAATGCAAATGACAGTGTGCTCTCCAGCAGGTGCTTTTTAATAAGAAGGGTGATGACTCAACATAAAAGTAAATAGATAGGCCCTTCGCAGAGGGAAGCAGGGATTTGTAGAGGTGTCAGAGCTCGATTTTAAAATAGAGATTGAATAAAAATTTGAGCGGCATATTTTCGCTGTCAACACAACAACTATGAGATGGCTGTATCTTCCATACTACATGAATTATAGGCAGTTCCCAAACAGAATGGTAAAGGTTTATACTCCCCCAACCACCAACAAGCATCAATCCATGGCTTGCTCGAAACAACGAGTGCCTCCAACTAACAATAGCCCTGGGGGAGTTTTGTTTAATTATTTTGATTTGCTTTGATCTTTTGGATCATGGGACTGGTCATCCCGGTTACCGGCCCTTTCTCATGAATGAGGAGTGGAGTCCACTCCTCGTGAGAATAACCCACCTAGCATGGAAGATATAGGCAGCCCTAGTTGTAACATGAGCTGCTCGAGCATACAAAACAGAATTTCATTTGAAGGTTTGGAGTTTGGCACATATAAATTTACTTGGAACGGCAGGTAAATACCGCATATAGGAAGATATAGTGGACTCATATGGAACAACTTTGGGGTTTAAGGAGTTTGGATGCACAAGCAGTATTCCCGCTTAGTACAGGTGAAGGCTAGCAAAAGGCTGGGAAGCGACCAACTGAGAGATCGACAATAGTCGTAAACATGCATTAAAATTAATTTACACCGAGTACAAGCATGAGTAGGATATAATCCACCATGAACATAAATATTGTGAAGGCTATGTTGATTTGATTGAACTACATGCGTGAACATGTGCCAAGTCGACTCACTCAATTCATTCAAAGGAGGATACCATCCCATCATACCACATCATAATCATTCTAATAGCATGTTGGCACGCAAGGTAAACCATTATAACTAATAGCTAATAAAGCATGGCACAAGTAACTATAATCTCTAAATGTCATTGCAAATATGTTTACTTCATAATAAGCTGAATCAGAAACGATGAACTCATCATATTTACAAAAACAAGAGAGGTCGAGTTCATACCAGCTTTTCTCATCTCAATAAGTCCACCATATATCGTCATTATTGCCTTTCACTTGCACGACCGAATGATGTGTATAATAATAAGAGTGCACGTGCATTGGACTAAGCTGGAATCTGCGAGCATTCAACTCAAAAGAGAAGACAAGTAATATGGGCTCTATGTTAAATAAACAATCATGCATATGAGAGCCACTAAACATTTTCAATATGGTCTTCTCGACCCCCAAAGGAAAGAAAAAGAAAATAAAACTATTTACACGGGAAAGCTCCCAACAAGTAAAAATAAGAACTAAAAATCTTTTTGGGTTTTCATTTTAATTCTACTACAAGCATGGAAATTAAACTAACTAATTTTTTTTATTTTTCTTAAAGTTTATCAAACACACAAGAAGAAAACTAGAAAAAGAAATTTAAACTAGCATGGGTAACACAATGAAAGGGTATGAGCACCGACAACTAGTGTGTGAACATGAATGTAAAGTCGGTGAGAAATACGTACTCCCCCAAGCTTAGGCTTTTGGCCTAAGTTGGTTTAATACCAAGGACCGCCGCTACTCTCCTCGGTATAATGGGAGGTGTAATCAGGATACCACTGGCTGGTCATCTCCGGATCCCACTGGACAGATGATGCACGATAAGGGTCCAGTTCAGGTTCCGGCTCAGGAGTTGAAGCTTGGGCTCGATGATTGTTCACCGCTTCCGGTGCGACAAGAAAATTTTCTGCAAGCAAATCAAACAACAGAGGCGCAGGCAAAATAATAATCTCAATGTGCTTCTTATTAAATCTAAGTTCATACAAGAGCTTTTTATCTTCGTTGTCAACAATAAACTTGTGCGCTACCATGCTCTTGTAATCTAAAATGTGAGGAGGCAATTTTATCTCCTCCTTCTCATGGTGCCTAATGGGTATCTAAAAATGTCTAGCAAGGCATGCAGCATAGATACCTCCAAATATGGGGCCTTTTGTACGATTCCGGGCTAGCTGTTTAGCAATGCCTGCACCCATACTAAAAGTATTGTCTCCAAGCAAGGCATGTTGAAGAATGATAATATCAGGAATGCTCAAGTTGCCACTATTTCCACGACCAATGAAACATCTACTAGCAAATATGGCAAAGTAGCGTAAAACAGGATAATGTATGCTAGAGACTTTTGCCTCGGAACCCTTGTTTGTCTCCTCTACAGCTATAGTTTTAACAAAGCCATCCACATATTCACGATGGGGTTCCTCTAATTCTCCCTCATAAGGTATCCTACACACCGCGCAAAAATTACGTAAAGACATTTCTTTGAATTCATCATATAAATGAAATGATACTGCAGGTGGTGACTTCTTAGGATAATAATAACAGTTTTGCACGAAAGTATTTGTGAGTAAGAGATACTGGTCGATTCGGTCGTTGATGAAACTGGTGAGGCCTGCAGTCTCAATCAAAGAATAAAAATCTTCATGAATTCCAGCTTCTTTCAAGAAATCCTCACACGGCCATTCACACAACCGTACTTCCGCTAAGCGAGGAAGATTATACTTGGCTTTTTCCTTCTCTTTGGCTTGCTTTTCCTGAGAGCTTTGGCTAGAAGAGCCCTTCAAAAAAACCCTTAACATTTTCTAAAAATTTCTGAAATTTTTAGTAACTTCAAAATAAAAGTGAATAAAACTAAACAAGATTGGTAGCAACTACTCCTACAAGTGCCTAGAGCCTATATCATGCATTGGAATTGCTTTGGACCTCAAAAATTTAACATGCAAGCTCAAGAACATGGTCACCTATGCAGCAAAAATTTGCAATGAATAAAGAACTATAACAAAAACTAATTGGACCAATGGACGAGTCACATACCAAGCAAAAATCTCCCAAAGCAGTTTTGTAAATGGAGCTTTGAGCAAGGAGATTGAAAATCGCAGCAAAACGAGCTAGAACTCGTGCTTTAGCTGGATGGGGATTTTTTTGGGTAGAAGATGAAGTGTGTGGGTGCTGGCATAAGTGGAGGGGGGCCACCAGGGGCCCATGAGACAGGGGGGTGTGCCCTCCACTCTCGTGGCCTGGTGCTTGCCCCTCCTGCAGTGATTTCAGTGCCTAAAATCCTCAAATATTCGAGAAAAAATCATACTAAATTTGCAGGGCATTTGGAGCACTTTTATTGTCGGACTATTTTCTAATGCACAGATAATTCAGAAAACAGACAGATAATATTGTTTTTGCTTTATTTAATCTAAATAACAGAAAGTAAAAAGAGGGTACAGAAGGTTGTGCCTTCTAGTTTCATCCATCTCATGATCATCAAAATGAATCCACTAACAAGGTTGATCAAGTCTTGTTAACAAACTCATTCCGAATAACACGGAACCGGAGAAATTTCGAATAACACTAAGTTACCTCAATGGGGATATGAAACTCCCCAACAATAAGAATATCATACTTTTTCTTGACAATAGGGAGAGGAAATTCAAAACCTCCAATAATAATAGTTGGAGCTTTTCCAATAGAATTGATGCTATGAACTTGAGATTGTTTCCTCGGAAAGTGTACCGTATGCTCATTACCATTAACATGAAAAGTGACATTGCCTTTGTTGCAATCAATAACAGCCCTTGCAGTATGAAGAAAGGGTCTACCAAGGATAATAGACATACTATCATCCTCGGGAATATCAAGAAAAACAAAGTCCGTTAAGATAGTGACATTTGCAACCACAACAGGCACATCCTCACAAATACCGACAGGTATAGCAGTTGATTTATCGGCCATTTGCAAAGATATTTTAGTAGGTGTCAACTTATTCAATTCAAGTCTATGATATAAAGAGAGAGGCATAACACTAACACCGGCTCCAAGATCACATAAAGCAGTTCTAACATAATTTCTTCTGATGGAGCATGGTATAGTTGGCACACCCGGATCTCCATGTTTCTTTGGTATTCCACCCTTAAAAGTGTAATTAGCAAGCATGGTGGAAATTTCAGCTTCCGGTATCTTTCTTTTGTTTGTGATGATATCCTTCATATACTTAGCATAAGGATTTACTTTAAGCATATCAGTTAAGCACATACATAAGAAAATAGGTCTAATCATTTCAGCAAAGCGCTCAAAATCCTCATCATCCTCTGTCTTGGATGGTTTAGGAGGAAAGGGCATGGGTTTCTGAACCCATGGTTCTCTTTCTCTACTGTGCTTCCTAGAAACAAAATCTCTCTTATCATAACGTTGATTCCTTGATTGTGGGTTCTCAAGATCAACAGCAGGCTCAATCTCTACATCATTGTTTTTGCTAGGTTGAGCATCAACATGAAAATTATCATTAACATTATCACTAGGTTCATGTTCATCACCTGATTGAGTTTCAGCATCAGAAATAGAAATATCATTGGGATTCTCAGGTGTGTCTACAGTAGGTTCACTAGAAACATGCAAAGTTCTATCGTCTTTCTTTTTCTTCTTTTTGGAAGAACTAGGTGCCTCTAAATTATTTCTTTGAGATTCTTGCTCGATTCTCTTAGGGTAGCCTTCAGGATAAAAAGGTTCCTAAGTCATTCTACCAGTTCTAGTAGCCACTCTAACAGCAAAGTCATTTTTATTATTTAATTCATCAAGCAAATCATTTTGAGCTTTAAGTACTTGCTCAGCTTGGGTAGCAACCATAGAAGCATATTTGCTAACGAGTTTGAGTTCATCTTTAACTCTAGCCAGATTATTGCTTACACGTCCTATCTCCAAAGCATTATTCTTTAACTCTCTACCCACATAAGCATTAAAACTTTCTTGTCTAGCCATAAAGTCATCATATTCATCTAAGCATGGGCTATGGAATTTAGTAGAGGGGATTTCAACTTTATCATATCTATAGATAGAATTTACCTTTACTACCTGTGTCGGGTTATCAAGACAATGTGGTTCTTCAACAGGCAGTATATTAAGACCATGTATTTCTTCAATAGGTGGTAAATTCTTAACATCTTCAACTTTAATACCTTTTTCTTTCATTGATTTCTTTGCCTCTTGCATATCTTCAGGACTGAGAAATAAAACACCTCTCTTCTTCGGAGTGGGTTTAGGAATAGGCTCAGGAGTTGGCTCAATTGGTTCAGGAATTGCCTCAGGAATTGGCTCAGGAAGAGTCCAATTATTTTCATTAGTCAACATATTATTCAATAGTATTTCAGCTTCGTCAACTGTTCTTTCCCTCAAAACACAAACAACACAACTATCCAAGTAGTCCTTGGAAGCATCGGTTAGTCCATTATAAAAGATATCAACACTACAAAAAAAGGCACATCCGTGACATTTTGGGCCGAACGAAAAAAAAATTTGTCATACATATGACACTTCTATGACGATAATTGCGACAAAACCCGGTATCATCATAGATGTGGTGGGCTCCTACTTCTATGACAAAAAATCATGACAGAAAATGGGCTTTTCGTCCTGGGCGGGCTGGAGGCGCAGCTGCATTCTTTGGGCCTTCCATGACGGAAAAAACCGTGGTAGAAGCGAGGGGGAGGAAAATTTCGGGGAGTTGCCAGTTTCGGTGGGAGGTCGGGGGCAGAGCGATGCACGTTTCTCTCGTACATGTACACGCGTGTGTGCGAGGCGTTGGCTCTAACTGAACCCAAGCGAGGCGTTGGGCTCTAACTGAACATGAGCGATTGCACTGCAGGCTACGCATTACTGAACCCGAGAAATCGATCGATGGCTGTTAACTGAACCCCATCGAGCGATTCCTTCGCTACTACTGCTAACTGAAGCCGATCGATGCTGCCTCTGGGATGAACGTGAGAATTGCGGGGGGGGGGGGGGGGGGGGTTGGATGAACAGTGAGCGGTGGCGTTGCCTCTGGATGAACAGGACCCTGTGGTGTGGAGGGCTGGATGAATAGTAGACGGTGGAGGGGTGGCCGTGGAGGGGTGGTTGAACAGGACCCCGTGGTGTGGAGGGCAGGATGAACAGTAGATGGTGGAGGGGTGCCCTTGGTTGAACAGTAGCCGGTGGAGTAGCGCGCGGTGGAGGCTAGATGAACAGGAGCCCGTGGACGCTGGAGGAGGTCGACGGTAGCCCGTGGAGGCTGGAGGAGGTCTACGATGGAGATGAATAGTATCCCGTGGAGTCCCGTTTTGCGGTACGCCACACCCCTCCCGATGAACAGGACCCCCGTTTCGACCGTAGCGCTCCAACACAAGTCCGTTTTGTCCGTTTTGCGGTACGCCACACTCCTCCCAATCAACAGGACTCCCGTTTCTAGCGTAGGTCTGTTTCATCCATTTTGCGGTATGCCACACCCCTCCCGATCAACAAGACCCCCGTTTCGAGCGTAGGAGGTCCGTTTCCCCCGTTTTGCGGTACGCCACACCCCTCCCGATCAACAGGACCCCCGTTTCGACCGCAGGAGTTTCGTTTCCTCCGTTTTGTGGTACGCCACACCCCTCCCGATCAACAGGACCCCGTTCCGAATGTAGGAGGTCCGTTTCCTCCGTTGTGCGGTACGCCAGGCCTCGTTTCCATCGCCTGTTCCGTCCAAGCCCTCCCGATGAACACGACCACGCATTCTGTTCCGACCCAACCAGTTGGCTCCCACGCATTCCGTTGCCTCCCGATGAACACGACCACGCATTCCGTTCCGACCCAGCCAGTTGGCTCCCACGCGTTCCGTTGCCTCCCGATGAACACGACGCATTCCGTTGCCTCCCCATGAACACGACGCATTCCGGTGCCTCCCCATGAACACGACGACGACGCTGTTTCTCCGTTCCGACCCAGCCATGTACACGAGCCCTGGCCGTACGTATGCGCGAGTAGACGTTTGAGACCCTGTCGTATGTATGTACGTGGCCGTATTTTCTTTCTTGCACCCTGGCCGCTGTACGTACGTGTACATGCTACGTGCGCGCCTCTACTACGACTCGTGTGTGCCTCTACTACGACACTTGCGCGCCTCTACATCGACCAGTATGTACGTACACGTTCGCGACCAGGATGACAACACTACGTACGCTTCGACCAGGTGGGTCCCGACTATCAGGCACTTCCTTGCCTGCAAAGATGTAGCTGGTGCGTCCCAGCAGTCAGGGGGGTCAATCGTTTTGGTTTTTTTTTGCCCAGACGCACTTCCTTGCGTGCGAAGGTGTAGCTGCTGGGTCCCAGCAGTCAGGGGGTGAATCATTTTTTTTGCCGGGACGCACTTCCTTGCGTGCGAAGGTGTAGCTGGTGGGTCCCAGCAGTCGGGGGGCGAATCTTTTTTTTTCGGACGCACTTCCTTGCGTGCGAAGATGTAGCTGGTGGGTCCCAGCAGTCCGGGGGGGGCGAATCGTTTTTTTTTCAGGACGCACTTCCTTGCGTGCAAAGATGTAGCTCGTGGGTCCCAACAGTCAGGGGGCGAATCATTTTTTTTGCGAAATACGGTGGCCCGTCTGGTGGGTCCCCGCTGTCAGGTGGAGGAATAACTATTTTGCGCGTAATAAGGAGGCACTTCCTTGCGGCTGCCGTGGACCTAGCTGTCAGCCTCTCCACATACAGTCCACGTCTGATGGAAGTCGTTCCTTGACCATGTTGACCACGCTGCGCCGAGAGCACCACGGCGGTGGATGGCGGCGAGGCCTACGAAGGGGATGACGTGGAGCCGGGGAAGACGTGGTAGCGGATGCACACGCGGAGAGGAGTACGAGGTTTCACTGGTTCGGCTGCGCTGCCGTCGCCGCAGAATAACAGGGGGTGTGGGTGAGTGGAGGGATGGCCTGGCCAGCGGTAGGAGTAGTAGGGGGCGGTGAGGCCTCCGCGGCAGCACAGCCGGCCATGGGAGGCAGGAGAAGGCGGCACGACCGGCGCTGCTTTGGGCGGCTGGAGCAAGAAGACCATAGGTTGAAGAAGCACGACGGCCGTTGGATGGACATCGTACATGTCAGTTTAACTTATAGCCCATTTGAGATTTGTAAGAATGTGTAGCCCATTTTTGAATTTTAATGGAATTTACTACAGCCCATATACAATTTGTTAAAAGTACAACCCATTTAAACCAACCGTTCAAAACAGAATTCAATAAAATTTCCCACATTTTGATGGGATCCGAATATTTTTATCCCGAAATTTCTAGTCAGATTAAATACAATTTCAATATAAATTTATATTACGTAAAAATTCAACGAAACATTGCGCTCGCAACAATTAATGAAATTAAAATTTTCAATATCCAAAAATAATATTTTATAAAGTAATCACTGTTTGGTGCATTTTTTTATAGTTACTACCCAGTTTTTATAATTACATCCCATTTATTATTTCTTAAAGCCCATTTTCTTGTTAAGCCTAATGCATCCCTCCTAGGAAAGATTTGTAGCCCAGCGGGGCGGAGAATAACAACTTGACCTTGCTTGGGTATTCCTAAAAAAAGTATAGCTGGGCTAGCCCTTTTCAGCTTGAAAAAATTTAATATCTTGACTGGATATCTGGCCTGGGCTAGACGGGCCACAGCCCGCCCAGTTAATACCTGCAGCAATGTTTTCGTTGTTGTTGAGAGGAGAAAAATTAATATGTGGGCTAAACATCGAAAAACTCTGCAGTGCTCACACCTCAAAAACACAAATACTGCTTGAGCTGCTCGGTCCCAGCTGTCGGCCGCTTCTTGTGCAATTCTCTCGTTTATTGACTACTCCCTCCTTTCCGATTTATAATGCTCAATTCAAAAATCTCACCAATCAAGGTAGATGGAGAGTGGTGGAATACTTTTTGTAGTTTTGCAAAAGCACCTAATTAATGCTCTTGTTATCCTCAAAAAATTATGTTTATCAATGCATTAATTGCAATGCATGCATGCATAAAGTACATGCATTGGTCAATTTTCTCTTAATACTTGCATGCAATGATTTAATGCACCTTGGAATCTAAACATGTGATGGAAAACAACCAAATTGAGCCTTATAAAATGGAAAAACTAAAATTTTGAGATAAGCCCTATAAACCGGAAAGGAGGGAGTACATAGGTTGACAATGGTGTGGGACCGTGATGTCAGGAAACCAGGAGGAAGCAAAATAAATTATAGTTATATATATATAATAAGAAGGCACTTGCGTACGTGAGGCTATGGACCTGGTGGGTCCCCATTGTCATCCTCTCCAAGTAAAGTCATCTCCTCGCCCGCGCGTGCTTTCCGCCCGAAACAGTCAGCGCCGGCCGCCCCGCTTCCCGGTGTAGGCGATTGCTCCGCCTTCAAACGACACAAGTGCCGTCCGTCCGTCCATCTGCCGCACACATTAATGATACGCGGTTGCCGAGGCAGCTACTCGGGCGCCACACGTCCGTCCCTCCGCCCGCCCACCATTGCTATATAAACTGCTGCGCCGGCCATAGCCACAGTCATCCGCATCCGTTCCCTTTCTCCTGTCCACACCACTACTACCCACCATGGCTTCCTCGCGCTCCAGCGCTCTTCGGGACGGGCGGACGACGGACCACAAGGAGATGGCAGCCATTGCTACCGACCGGCTGGCCGGCAGCCAGCCGGAGGACGACGACGTCCCAATGGAGAACATGGTAGTCGACGATCCGGCGCCAACCCCCTCCTCCGCGCCATCCTCGCTAGTGCATTGCACCATGACCATCGGTGAGGCCCGTGCCCAATATATGGACAGGGTGAGGCAGATGCGTGAGGAGCAGTTCTGCGAGGCATAGGCCGACGCCGCCTACAACCACCATCTCCTCCAGGAGCACCTGCAGGCGGAGGAGCAGATCGCCGTGGAGAGGGCGGAGCAGGAGGCACTGCTTGACTCGTACCACTCCGCCCGCAAGGGCCGCCTCGAGCGCTGGCGGTACCGCATGCGGGTGGCGGAGGTTGCGGCCGCCTCCAAAGAGGCTAGCAAAGAGGGCGATGAAGCGGGCGAGGCGCTGTTTGGCGAGACCGAGGACGAGGCACAGGACAATGCCGGCTCCGACGAGTCGCCGCTCTGCTGGCATCGACGTGGCCCTGCTCCGCCGAGGCCCCGCGGCGCCAACAACGAGGCAGAGGACACCGCCAGCTCCGCCGAGGCCCCGCGGCGCCAACAACGAGGCAGAGGACACCGCCGGCTCCGCCGAGGCCCCGCCCCACCAACAACGAGGCAGAGGACATCGCTGGCTCAGCCGAGGCCCCACCCTGCCGGCAACGTGGGGGAGGATTTCCACCGCTCCGCTGAGGCGCCGCCCGCCGGCAACGAGACAGAGGACATCGCCGGCTTCGCTGAGGCCCCGCCCCGCTGCTAACGAGGCCACGCCACACAGAAAACAAGGAAGAGTAGAACACGGTAGGTCGCCGCCGCTTGGGTCCAAGTAAGGCCACTATTGCTCTCCGGTTGAAGCCAAGCTAGGCAGGTTGACCATTGACAGCCGGTTAGCTTCTTGGCGGCGACGTGGAGTCGGAGAGCTGCGCTGGTGAAGAATGCTGCTTCTACTTAACTGCTGGTGCAGTTGGCTGACTAACACGTGGGCCCAACAGGCCACATGTCAGTTATGCAACTACACCTGTAGTTAAGTCACTAAAGCTTTTGTTCGGCTCAGCGGGACACAGGTGGGTAGCTTCGGTTAATTAATTATACCTCCAGCGCACCTCTTTTTAGTTGAAGAATGTATGAAATGTAATGAAATCCGGCATGTTTATATGAAATCCGATCGTGTATGAATGAATTTATTTCGATTAGTTCGAATTCCTGTATCACTGGCATTGGATGAACATGCAAAACAATACGTACTACTACGGTGATCACCTCGTTTGCAGCAGTTTCACATGTACTCCCTCTGGACCTTTCTAGTCTGCATACAAGTTTTGTCTGCAGTCAATCACTACTTTGACCAATCTTATACAAAAAAGTATGCACTTTCACAATGTGCGAAGTAAAAAGGAACAAAAGGAGTACAAAGAGTTTGAGCAGCTTTTTGGTGTTTTTGTACATTGCAATCAAACACAAAGGTCTGGCAATTCAAAGAGAACATTCAAAACAATCGATGATTATGCATCTCAGTGACTCACATGTCAGAGGCAATATTTACTTCACAACTAAAGAATAAAGAAAAAATTGATCGACGCTGCTGACAGCAAAGGGCGACCCATTCAAAAGTATCAAATGCATATCTTGCTAAAATCAATGAGCAAAATTTGACAAGGTTGTCCAATTCCAAAATATCAAATGCCTACGATTGTGGAATGGGCAGGGTTTGCCATCAGTTCGGACATTGACATGGCACCTCGCGCTAAATCAACCAGCTGTTCTTTTTGTGCAGTTCCACCAAAATCAACCAAATTCGTGTGTAGGTTGTATTATTTCGCCCTTATATGTTGCAACGCCTTGAACTTATGGGCACCTCCTTTCTTGTGGTGTAAATGACTGATTCGATGTATTCATGAACATTTTGTGCAGTTCCCATTGAAATCAAGCTGAGCACCCCTGTTTGCACAAATACAAAAAAGTGATTAGTATAAAGCAAACTGTACTATGAATTGACAGTTTCAACAGGCACATACATGGTCCATGTAGAGCACACTTTTAGAAAAATGGAACTCACCAGAAAGAATCCTAGAACAACATTTTACTCGTGCATCACTGCAAAAAAATGGAGATTTGTTAGTCCTTCTGAGCTGAAGTTAGTTTGGTCTTGTGGGGAGTAATGTAACCATCCTTCAACTGCTCATTCTGATGAGAAGATAGACAGGGCTTCTTCATCCTGGCATAATCGGAACTAGTCACTTCACGTACTCCATATTCTTCTTCAGAGGAAGATGATCCTGTTGTGCAAAGACAAGAGGACTACTAAATGCTCGCATCCCTGTTTGCTCGAAAAAAAGGAAAGGAAATATTTAAAACAGCACAGATGAAGCACTTCTCAAGGACAATACCACTTTTTCATGACAGTATCTAAACAGTAGCACAACACCAATAGACATGACAAAGCTCAATCATATGGATGAAATTAGTGGGCAAGTACCAACCTTTGTCAGGAGGCTGATTGTGTAGAGCATACAGATGAAGCACTTCTCCGGAACCACCTGTTGCTATCTATGGGGGTGGCCATGCTTACATATACTCCTCGATTAGTTTAATGTTTCCAACATCTTCTTGTGTAGTTCCACTAAAATATATGGTATCTTCAAAGAAGATCCCTGTTTGCACAAGTAGAGATAATTACGTATGGCATCAAATTAGTGGCAAAACAATTTCTCGTTCCAGCCATAGCAATAAATTAAGATGCAAACTATATCATTACTTGTGTCATCACAGTTCCAGTGCTTCATTACAGCACCGAGAGTTGATTTTTGTTTTTCTTCTGCTTGTTCTTCCCCTTCATCACTTGGTTCAATAACAGACAAGCTTCACCTTCAATGTATGATTTGGCATGTCAATTAGGGAGCACAAGTATAGTACTAAACTTAATTTTCTGAAGTGGCAAAATACAGGCCAACAGTTGTGAAATATCCTTATCTTACCTCAATGGGATATTATGGTGCACATACAGATTGGAAGTCTTGTCTCCATTTGTGCAGTTCACTAAAATCAAGCAACATTATCGTACAAGTAGCACAACATATGAAAGCACACTGCAGAATCATGTGAAAGAAGGTTAGTGCTGAGCTCTCATGATGCGGAATTCAAACAACTCAGAAGAAGAAGATCTGAACCAAATTCACCTTAACGGATAGGAAGTAAGATCTCCTCTTGTGCAGTTCCACTAAGATCAAGCAATCAAGCAACGTTGTCAGTGTGACATTTTGGTTGAACTGCACAAAACACTCTTAAAACAAAAGTGTTTTGTGCAGTGCAACAAAAGGTCACAATGGCAACGAGGTGAAGTAGATAACCCTGTTTACACAGAGGTGCAAAGGAAACAATTAGTGGTCAATAATGGTGGATGACACAGAAGCCAACAAAAAGAAGCATCTACCTTATCTAAATGGGAAAGAAAGCAAGACAGTAGCATTTCTCAAATGGTGGCATTGATTAATATTAACATAGAGATTATATTAACAATAAAATTCGTTAAACATGTAATTTGCTTTTAACTATGGCATTGCATCAATTTTCCAGCGGCATTATTAGAGGGTGTTTCTTTATAAGGACATTTTGGTGTAGGGACTAAAAAAACTCCCTGTCAGTCCCATCTAAACCAAACAGGAGGGACTTTTAGGGACTAAAAGTGGGCATTTGGGACTAAAGAAAGAAGACCCCGAGGGAGTCTTTTTGGGACTTTTTCCAACAGTTGCCCCTGCCATGCATCGCACCTTGTTTCTATTAGTTCATTACTAGGGGTAACATGGTCTTTTAGCATGTAATTTAATAACCTCTAGTCCATGTTTAGTCCCTGGAACCAAGCTGGTAGGGACTAGGGAGTTTTTAACCAAACATGGCCTTAGATTAACAACAGCTAATGAGTTGCACGGGACAGTGGACGCACCAGCACCATGTGCATCTACCGATGTACTGTGGTCATGCACAGTCTGTTGCAACAAAGAACAAACAACCAAGGAGCATATTTGTGTTGGTCCCAGTTTTGTTAACTTTAGACACCTTTCCCTATGTGAGCGCAGCAAATCTAGTCCTGCTCATACTCTACAGCCTTGTCCCTTCCTTTCCTTTTTGAACTAGTACTTTCGCCCCTTCCTTTCCTCTTTGAACCACGTCCTAGATTCATGCTATACAACTTCCCCCTTCATTTCCTCTTTGAACCACGTCCTAGATTCATGCTATATACAACTTTTCCCACTACTTTCCCCCACTCCTTTCCTCTTTGAACCACGTCCTAGATTCATGGTATACATGCAGCTAGAGCAATGCATGTGGAGTAAGTAAATATATACCTTAAGGTTCTTGGGGCGTGGTTCAGTGGGCGACGGGACGGCGGCGAAGAAGAAGGGGTCGGAGGCCCTCCCGCGCTGCCGCTGGGTGGAAAGTGAACAGCTGCGCCGGTAGTGGATTCCCTCCCTCGCCGACGGCAACAACGTTAAGCCTCCTTCCCTTCCCGGCGGACGGATCCTGCCGGCTCTTTGAGCAGCAGTGAGGGGATTGAGAGGCCAGCGAAGTCTTGTTTAGATCTAGAGAGGGAGAGAGAGTGTGGAGAGAGCAATTACAAGCACTGAGGCTCCAGCGGGAGAGGGCGATAGAGTGTGAAGAGAGCAACTACAAGCGTTGAAGCTCCAACGTGTATATATATACTGGAGAGAGAGTGTGAAGCGTGCAAACCCTAGAAAACATTTTGACTAGTCAAAGAATCCTCCTGGCAAAAATTATGCTCATGTGTAGTTATCGAACCCGAGACCTCAAGTTTGATGAGCGAACAGGCTAACCAGCTACACAACCCTCCCGTTATGTTCAACGAGAGGAAAATAACCTTTTATACATTCCTGCATTCGTGTGACAAGCATGCCGTGTTTTTTTTGTGTGTGGGAGTCATTGGGATTTCAATCATAATCGTGTCTTGTGGCTTTGGTGGTAAGACTATCCACAGTGGTGTAGAAATAATGCAGCCTTAGTCACCTTACCTCTCTCCACGTAGTACGTTGGGTCCCACCAGTTAGAGGGTGAAACAAACAAATTAATAAGAAAAATTAAAAGCGCCAGCGGTGTATCATACCTCACACATCTCGGTACTGCTCGGAAACACTGTCCAATTGATCCTTCTGTTCGCTCACATACTATTTTAAGTGAATCCTTATTATAACATGCACACAAATTTTGGGCACATGTATTCGACTTAACTCAGTGTGCCACCGTATCTCATATACTTACTACTCCCTCCATCTAGGTGTAATAAGTCATGTTAGAAGGTGCAACGGGACCAAGGTGCGTGCGTGTGCGTATGTGTGTTTAACAGCATGTGTGTGTTAGAGAGTGTGCCAGATCGACCTACTCCTACAGAGAGATGGTGTGTAGTGTACGATTTTAGCCGCGAGATTCGGTGCATCCTCTCGCTTCCGGGCGTGTCCGGTAGGGACATGCGGACAGTTGCCACGCCCGCTCCTGAGGCCCACCCAAAGGCCCTCCATCCCCCGCGCGCGCTTCCCGCCCGAAACGGTCAGCGCCACTCCAAAGAATCAGTGCTGCATTCATGCCCGGGCAGAGCAGACGCGACCTCTCACTGGTGCAAGAGTGATGGTTACTTCATCCATCCAACTTACTGTTGGGTCTATGTGATTTGACGGCTCATTGGCCTTTATTACTGAGGTGGTAGGACTGCTGGATGTCCCACGCTTTCGGCGAAAGGAGGTAGTAGATTACAATTTTCTCCATTCTTACAACGGAGGAGTGCAAGAGTAGTGAAAACACGCAGGCTCAGTGATTACAGGGCCCACCTCACACTATCACCGTGCGACACCCAACTCTTTACATAGTACTCCCTCCGTTCCTAAGTATTACTAGATGAGTCGCAGCGCGTTGCCGCGGAACAGCGGTATATCTCTCTGCGCAAAATTATCGATTTCATAGAACTAAAAAAACTCTACAACCGCATGACAAATGTGGTAGCCAAACTAAATAAACTCCCATCATCATTTAGATCATCCCACGTAAGGAAAAAAGATCAGCCAACTCCTACTACATAATGGGATTATATTTTTCTTTTTGACATGTTAATGGGACTTAAAAGCTCACTTACATGCATGCTACCGGTGCATGCTTGCATGCAGACATGTTGATGTGATTTAAAACCCACTCACATGCATGTGCCATGGTATTTCTGCATGCTTGCATGTGGCTTTGTGCGGAGCCTCTCAACGTCTAGATCAGACGACTATGATGGACTGATTTACTTCATCTAACGGCTACTTCAATTTTGATGATGTGGCTCAAGGAGAGGATAGAGAATTCCTAGTAGTGGGGGCTAGCTATTACTAGTAGATAAGTTTTTGTAGAGATTCCACTAGGTGAACTACATACGGAACAAAATGAATGAATCTACACTTAAAATGCATCTATATACATCCGCATGTGGTTCATGGTGAAATCTCTACAAAGACTTATATTTAGGAACGGAGGAAGTACTAGTATAGTACGTACTGTAATTTATCAGCGAGAGAAATTTGTACAATGCTATGAAGCTTCCAGCTCCTGTTACATGTATCTTGCGTCCAAGGTTGCCCGTTGCAACATTTCATCAAATACAAAGGAGACTAACATGCATGCTATTGCATCTCAATGATTGATAGATCATAGCAAATATGTACTCCCTCCGTTCCAAAATAAGTGTCTCAACTTTGTTCAAACTTTAGTACAAAGTTGTACTACTACTAAAGTTGACACCTATTTGGGAACAGAGGCAACTAAAGAAAAAAAAACGATCCATGCAGTCCCTAGCCCTTGAACCGTGAACCCTGACCAGGCTTCAATTTGTTGGCAACGTTGGAGCTTCCTAATAAATGAACTTTGCAACCTTTTGACCATCGGATCATTTTGTGCAGTTTCACCAAAATCGAGATGAGCATCCCTGTGGCAAAGAAATTGAAGAAGCGTGATTAGAATAAGATTACTGGGACTAGTTGATGAGACATAAACTCATCACAAATACAGTATGTAGAAGCCAGTAGAGGTATCAGGTATGTGCGGGGCAAAGAAGTAGAGAAATATCCACAGGGAGTGATGTGGGCAGCTGGAGTAGTGGTGCAAGCTGGCTGTAGAGGGAGTTGTACCTGACGGACGTAGCTCAACCTTGAGGAGGGCGGCGGGAGGCGGCAACTGCCCACATCGCGGTAGTGAGCAAGGGACGAAGGCAACCTCACCGGCTTTGTGAGAGAGAACGGCGGGGACCCCTGATCGGGACGTGCCAACAGTGGGTTTTCGCCGTCGGCGACGGCCACCGCATCTACACTAAGCATCCACCCCTTCCCCAAGTGGACGTGATCCGTCGGGATGTTGGAGATGTGGCCACAGTCGTTTTGTGTGAGAGAGTGTGAACAAAGCAACCCCAGCAAGCAACCGTGTAGGCTGGCCCGTCCTGACTATGTATATAGTGGAGCGGTTTCCTTTTCCCTCCATATGAACCTATCATATTGCGTACGTGCAACTGAGGAAAAAAAACTTTATTTATAAATGACGCGGCAGCTACTACTCGTTCTCCTATAACCTTGTTCTTGGCATCTCCAAAATATTAACCTTGCGATTGGCTCTTCGCCTCTTCGGGAAGTTGAGCAATAATGGTAGTGCAGTATATATCGTTCTGGCTATATGAGACCGAATGAATTGCTGCACATCCACCACATGGGCGAGGGTCGAGGGGCGAGGGAGAGTGCTACTACATACGGAGTAAAACGAGTGAATCTATACATACTGAGTAAAATGAGTGAATCTATACTCTAAAGTACGTCTATATACATCAGCGTTTAGAGTATGTACTAGTAGTTCATATTGAAATCTACTAAAGGACATATATATTCCAAACAATATGATATAATCTCTATAACCAAGGTAGTAGGGACGAGGAGTAAACGGAGGGAGTAGTAAATTATGGAATATATTCCAAACAATTACGTCATATATGGGTTGCCATCTGCTTACTTGCTTACTATATAAATCATATATTTGAATTATATCATGCCATCATGTTTACATAGTACATACACATCATCTATCTGAATTATGGCATGGCAACCCATTTAATAAAGACATCATATAGTTATATCATCTCATCTTGTTTAGTGTTAGCAGTCATCATATTTAGAATTATGGCATTCTATCCATGAATGTATGTGAATTATGGCATGCCAACCTATTTAATAAACACATTATATAGTTATGTCATGTCATCCTGTTTACATAGTCTCATATTTTGAACTATGTCTTTCCATATTTTTTAGTTAGCCATCATAATGTGAAATTGTGTCATTCTATCCTGTTTAGTTAGCCATCATATATGTGAAATTATGTCATGCTATCCTGTTTGGTTAGACAACATAAATTATTTCATGCCCTCTTTTATTCCCCACTATCCATTGCACCTGTCTATCATACAATGTCTATACTTTCAATTACTTTTCTTGTTTATCAGCCATTTGAATTGGAGAGCGTGATGGCAGTATCTAAGGGAGTAACAACATGGTCTTCAGAAAAGATAGTGCTACCAATTGATGCAGATAGAACCACGGTTGTACTTTCCTAAGGACCAAATCCACCACACATAACCCAGACTCTCGCAGATTCTACCCCTACCCAATTGGACAGAGAACCAGCTACACCCCTTTTAACCCCAACCCCGGCAGATAGTAACCCAGTTCCAGTTGACACAGCACCGTCTCCACCACAGAGCACCCAAACACGAGCAGTTAGTAAGGGAACTGCAGTGCCCAAAGCACGAGGACCACCACTCCGAATCCCAACTCAATGCTTAAAGGAGAAGAAGATTTGTTCTCAAGTCAGGTTCTGTAGCTATGGTTCATACCCCTTTCCTCTTGCATTACTGTATTTACTCATACCAACTATTTTCAAATTTGAAGGATGGAATTGAAACTCCAATGGCGCAACAGGTATGTTTTAAACCTGTTTCTTTAACTGGTTTGCTGTTGTAACCTGCTCTATGTTGATTTCAGTTTCAATTGAATAAACAGTTATGTTCTCATCTCATGCACATTACAAGTGTTGTTATTGCTCTATAGTTACCCACACTTATATTCTGTCTATTCTGCTTTGTCTTGAACAAATATTATTTGAACTGTGTCTCTATCTTGATTTGGCAACAAAAACTAGAATGATATAGACCATAAAGTGACCATGGTACATAGATATATGTTTGTTTCATGCTGTTATCCTGTCCACTTTACTACTGAACTCATTTACCAAAATGAGTTTCATATACAACATGGTAAACATGTATGTGTCTGCTTGTTTCTCTTTTAGAATGCGGAAAAAATATTGGAGAACAGTACCGCGTTATCCAATGGTAAAGGAAGTAATGCAGATAAGGTTCAAGATAGTGAGACATCCATGTTGGTCTCCAAGAAAGCTGATAAAAACTATCTTGATGATAGTGAGGGAACCCAAAAGTCCTGTCTTGATTTAGTGTTCGAGTTACTGGCCACTACTACTGGCACAAGCTCTTCGAACTCGCTGCCTGAATCAGTTCGTCTTCTTGAGTCTCAACTTCAAGTTGAAAGACATCGATCAGATGTGCTGCGACAGGAAGCTGAAGGACTAAGGAAGTCCCTACAGAATTCAGATGCATATTTTCTGGTGCAAAAGCAAGCGCTGGAGGATTTAAGCGCCAAACAAGAGAAAGTTAATAAGCTTGCTAAGCATCTTGCCAGCATTATGGTTACCCAGGATATTTTTTCTTGAGATCTTCCGAAGTGGTTTCAGATCTGGATTTGTTTTGCTGCGGCATTTATTTGTGCTGGTCACCAACTTTGATAACCAGTGTATATGATATGCTGCTTTGTTCCCTATATTTGCACTGGTGGCAAACTTTGATGACCAGTGGATGTAATATGTGTAATAGCCGTGATAGCCTAGCATAAGTTGCTTGCTTATTTATTTCCTTGTTGTCTTGTTTATTTGTTTGCTTGTAGTCAGTGCAGTTCTTTTTCCGCGGTTTGCTAGTAGCTGCAATAACCTATTTTTTGAAACTAGGCCACAATAACCATGGGCTAATATTTACTGCAGTGACGCTGGCCTCCTACGGGCCATAGAAACAGTGAGCCTTCTACGGGCCGTAGAAACAGTAGGCCTTCTACGGGCCGTAGAAACAATGGGCCTTGTACGGGCCGTAGAAACAATGGGCCTTCTACGGGTCGTATCATCAATGGGCCTTATACGGGTCGAATGACCATAACGGGCCATTGTTAATAGGCCGTATTTGATGACACTATGAAAATGGCCCAACGTATTAACGGACCACAAACGGGCCGACTGTAACCACGGGCTAAATTTGGCCCACAAGCAGAAAATGACAGTAACGGGCCGTAAGTAAACGAACGCTAGAAATGAGCCCAAGAATAAATGAGCTCTGAGAAGGCTGAAAGATAACATGGGCTGGAACCGTCCCAACTGAATAACGGGCCCTTAATGGGTATAAAGTGATACACTGTTCATTACGGGCCAGTTTCACCACGGGCCGTTAATGGGTGTAAAGTGATACACTGTTCATTGCGGGCTAGTTTCACCACGGGCTGTTAATAGGCCAAGAGTTACATAGGGCCTCATATGGGCCGAAAGACGTCATGGGCCATACATGGGCCAGAAGTGAAAACGTACTGGAATCATATTGGATGGCCCAGATGATGCTACTGGGCCTAATTCGGATAGGGCGTAACGGGCCTTGGGTTAGCGGGTTGTAAATGGGCTATATGCGAACAGGCCGTTAACAGGATTTCCATGGGCTGGGCCGCCACCTTTTGACCAAGTCAAATGGGTCGGCTTCTTCATAGGAATGGGCCTCTATTGGGCCGTGCCACATATCGACGTATCATAGGCGCCATCTGTCCAATGAGTGGATGACATTTCTCCCAACGATGAGCCGACACGTGTTTCCTTCAGCCAATGATGATTTTACATGTGGAAAATCCCCATTGGTCGGGGCTGTTAACGGGTTATCGGATCCAAAACCCGACCCGATAGCTTAACGGCATTCCGTTACGGTGGATGCCACGTGTCGGTCACCCTTGACGAAAGCACTTCTGTGATGCGCGATTTATCGTCATGGAAGTGGACACTTCCGTGATGATAATTTTGGTAATGTCATGGAACACTTCTACGACAGCACAGGTATGAATATCTTGATTCTGTCATAAAATCGTCATGGATGTACATGCATGACAAAAAATGTGACCTACTGTGACAGACACGTATCATCACGGAAGTGTATTTTTTGTAGTGCAAGTATTTCATTTTTCTTCAAAGGATGATCAGGCAAAGCATTAAGTAACTGGAGAAGCCTCCCCCAAGCTTGTGGGAGACTCTCTTCTTTGATTTGCACAAAATTATATATTTCCCACAAGGCAGCTTGTTTCTTATGAGCAGGGAAATATTTAGTAGAGTAGTAATAAATCATATCCTGGGGACTACGCACACAACCAGGAGCAAGAGAATTATACCAAGTCTTAGCATCACCCTTTAATGAGAATGGAAATACCTTAAGGATGTAAAAATAGCGAGACTTCTCATCATTAGTAAATAGGGTGGCTATATCATTCAACTTGGTAAGATGTGCCACAACAGTTTCAGATTCAAGACCATAAAAAGGATTAGATTCAACCAAAGTAATAATTTCAGGATCAACACAGAATTCATAATCCTTATCAGTAACACAAATAGGTGAAGTAGCAAAAGCAGGGTCGGGTTTCATTCTAGCATTAAGAGACTGCTGCTTCCATTTAGCTAATAATTTCTGAAGATCATATCTATCATTGCAAGCAAAGATTTCCCTATCAGCTTCTTCATTCATAACATAACCCTTAGGAACAACAGGTGATATATAATCATTGGGAGAACCTTCATCATCACTATCATCAATAATAGGTTCTTCAGTAATTTCATTCCCCCTAACTCTAGCAAGTTGTTCATCAAGAAATTCACCTAATGGCAAAGTAGTATAACACACAGAAGTAGTTTCATCATGCATAGTAGCAGTGGCATCATCAATAATGTCGAAGTAATGGGCCACAGGTAGGCTAACCCGAGTCCCAGAACCTTTCAAGACATCGGGGCAGACTGCGCCCCTCAAGTACCTACGGTGACTCCAAGACAAGCTGAGTCCCCAGAGGCGACTCCAAGACAAGCCGAGTCCCCAGAGGCGACTTCCAGTTAAGCCGAGTCCCAGAGGCGACTCCCATTCAAGCCGAGTCCCAGAGGCGACTCCAAGGAAGCCGACTATGGGGAGTCGGCCTGCGACTTCCAACCACCCCGATAATTAAAGGCAGGCATGGCCACAGTGCGCCATACCCACGGAGATCTCTGCCCAGCGCGAAACTGTTGCCATGCCGGCCCTGACATCAGCCCTTGGGGCGGGGCCCTGTACCCACGACCACCTGTCTATACGGCCCGGAGATGGCGGGGCCTACTAGTCAGCGAGAGTATTGAAGACGGCAAGAGCGCCGAGAGTCCGACCCGTTGGGAGTCGGCCCCCTGGAGTCGGCCGGCCCCTCCCACGGGCCCCACACGCCATTAACCAGACGCGACAGGAGAATGGCAACAGTGATCGCCCGTCAGGCGGCGGCACTGTTGCCATGACCCCATGACCAAGCCTGCGTCATTAGAGGCACGGCTACAGTAATCTGCCGCTGGCAAGACCCGCCCGCAGCGGACACAGGCTGACGCCCTCGTACCAGGCCCGTCGGCAGGACCCACCAGTCGGCGGGCCCCAGGAGTTGGCGGAGAAGATGGCGCCTGAGAGACAGACGGCTGGAACCCGCACCCAGCCGGTTTTACCATTGTAACCCTGGGGGGTAGGCCTATATAAACCCCCCAGGGAACCCATGCAAAGGGTTCGCATCCATTAGCATTAGACATACCCCATAGGAAGGAGAGAGCTAGCCTTGCCCTCTCCTACCTCCAGAAACAGCTCTAGGAGCAAGCTTGTATTCACTTTGCCTTAGTGACCATGCGGAGACCCCGCAGAGCAGCAGTAGGGGTGTTATCTCCTCAGAGAGCCTTGAAGCTGGGTAAGATCCGCCGGCGTGCATGTCTTCGCCTCATCCCGTTTCCAGGCACCGGCGACGTCCTACTCGCCCCCACCATGATAAGCCATCCTTTGGCATATGTCGCACCCAACCCCCGACATTTGGCGCCCACCGTGGGGCCTGGTGCACCGTCGTCCGGAGATCTGTTCTGGACGGGAACCCTCTTCCTCCCTGGCGAGCGCAGCCAGCCAGGCTCGCCAGACGGAGTCTGCATCGACGCGCTGCACGGCGCTGAAGCTGCCTGTGCAGCAAGCTGCCTCGCTGAACTGATCGGCGAGGTTCGCCTCTCCGATGAGCCTGCGTCCGACGCAGGCACGGGTGGCCCCGAGAGCCTCTTCGCGGGCCTCCTCGACCAACTCCACGTCACCGGCGAGCCTGCCGTGGACTTGGAGTCCGTAGGCTCCACCGACCCGATGCTGGTCGACTCCGACACTGTGTTGCTTGACACTTTTCCCACCAACATGGTGGTCTACGACGAGCCGCTTCCTCACGAGGAGAGCGGCGGAAGCGCCGTCACGGAGGTGCTCGTCATTAGTCACGATGAGCGCTCCGGTGAGGGAGCTCAGGACCCGCTCGACGCGGCTCTGCAAGACCTGACTGCGCCCATTCCAGAGGACGCAGACGCCGAGACGCTGGAGACACGCCGCCTTCAGATCACCAAAGGTGCCAAGAAGCTGGCAAGCATGAGGCGCTTGTCAGAAGCCTACCAGCGCGAAATGGATCGCGCCGTGGGCGGCTCGCCGGCTCCGACTGGGCCTAGCCGCCTAGGCGCGGTCCGGAAACACGGCGTGACCATCGCCGACTTGTTCGGGGCCAATCGCCCCGCATACGCCACCCCTGCGGAGAACTTCCGTGCCGCCCAAGCGGCGATTGACGAGCTGAAGAACTTCGAAGGCGAAGAGCGCCGCATGATGACGGAGCGAGTCCAGCAGCTCCTCGATGCAGTTGCTGCGCAGAACGCGGCCAACGGCCGCATAGATGCACCGCAGCAACCAAATGATGACTTGCCTCCACGCCAAGATCAAGGCACGACGTCTCGGACGCCGACTGGTGGAGTCCGCAGAAGAAAAGACAAAGAGCCGGCTGTCAGTCGCAGTCGGACTCGCATCACCATCGAGCGTGACCAAGACGGCCGTCCGAGAGTAGTGGAGCGGCAGGACGACTACCTGCCTCCCCCACCAAGAAGAGAACGGTGAGTTTCCCCGCCGCCTGTTGAGCATCCGACTCTCGGTGGCCGCCTTGGCCGCCGAGAGGGAGTCGTAGAAAACGACGCTCGCCACCGGATCGACCGACTCCATCGATCCCTGGCGCTGAAAGAAGAAGATGAGCTGGGTCCGCCTTGCTTTGGACCCCGCATCCGAGATGAGCCTTTTCCCAAAGGGTTCACGCTCCCCCGAGACACACCCAAATACACCGGCTCCGTGAAGCCGGAAGACTGGCTAATTGATTACTCCATGGCCGTCAACATAGCGAACGGCAACAAGCGAGTTGCCGTGAAGTATGTTCCACTCATGCTCCAGGGCACGGCCCGGACATGGTTGAACAGTCTGAAGCCCTGCAGTATCAACAGCTGGGTCGACTTCACCGAGGCCTTCATCCACAACTTCACGAGCACGTACAAGCAACCTCACAAGCCGCGCCAGCTTTCCTTGTGCGTGCAAGGCCCTGACGAGTCAACACGCGACTACCTCACGCGCTGGGGCGAGCTTCAGAACTCCTGCGAGGGCGTCCACGAGCTGCAGGCTATCGAGTACTTCACTGCCGGGTGCCGCGGAGGCACCCTCCTCAAGCACAAGCTCCTCTGCGATGAGCCGGAAACCCTCGACGAACTGCTGGTCATAGCAGACAAGTACGCCACCGCCGACTCCTCCATGAAGACGGAAATTCAAGTTAATGCGGCTGGCAAAGTGGCCCCTCAGGCCCCCAGAACTCCAGCTGGAGACAGCAGTCGGCGACAACAACAAAACGACAACAAACGCAAGGCCCAACAGCCGACTTCCAGCAGTCGGCAGGTAGCGACAGTCGAAGATCAACAGCTAGAGGGGCAGCCTCCGGCCAAGCGACAAAAAGGCGGCAAGTCCAACTGGTTGCCGACCTTCTCTTACGAGCAGACTCTGGATGGTCCCTGCAAGTTCCACAGTGGCGCGATGCCGTCAAACCATACCACCCGAAAGTGCCACTGACTTACCAGAATCGCCAAGGGAGACGGCCTCCTTCCTCCCCCGCCTGCTGGGCCGCCGCCTCCACCGCCGCCCCAGCAGCCGGTTGCGCGGCCAGTCAGTGCAGTACAAGACGAGTACCCAGAAGAGCATGGAGCCTATGTGTTGTTCACCAGTGTGGCTGATGATCGATGCAGCAGACGGCTGCAGCAGCAAGAGGTGAATGCAGTGGCATCAAATACTCCAGAGTTCATGCATTGGTCTGAGAGGCCTATCAGTTGGAGCAGAGCAGATCACCCAGAGGTGATGCCGAATCCGGGCTCCTATGCCTTGGTCCTAGGTGCCACCTTGGCCACTGATAGGCGGGCCGCCCACTTTTCGAGAGTGCTGATAGACGGAGGCAGTAGCATCAACATCCTGTACAAAGACACTATGGAGAAGTTAGGAATCAAGCAAAGACAGCTGCAGAGCAGCCGAACTGTGTTCCATGGCATCGTACCTGGCCTTTACTGCTCACCAATCGGCAAGATCCTGATAGACGTTCTCTTCGGAGACAAAGATCATTTCCGCCGAGAGCCAGTCTGGTTTGAAGTGGTGGACCTTGAAAGCCCATACCATGCGTTACTCGGCCGACCTGCACTGGCCAAGTTCATGGCGATTCCCCACTACGCCTACCTCAAGATGAAGATGCCGAGTTCCAAGGGGATTCTGACCGTCGCAAGAGACTACAGGAAGTCGTCCGCTTGCGCGGCTGAGAGCAGTCGGCTGGCCGAGTCCCTAGTGATAGCAGCTGAGAAGCGGCTCCTTGACCGGGTCATGGCGATGGCCAGAAAGCAGCCAGAGATGTCGCCTGACCCCAAGGAGTCGGAAGCTGAGGGTTCGTTCAAGCCGGCCAAAGAGACTAAGAAGATACCATTGGACCCGGAGCACCCATAGAGGTACGCTGTCATGGGTACAAACCTTGACAGTAAATAGGAAGGCGAGCTCGCCGATTTCCTCTGTGAGAATCGTGACATCTTTGCATGGTCCCCTAAAGACATGCCAGGTGTACCGACGGAATTCGCCGAGCACAAGTTACATGTCCGGCCTGATGTGAAGCCCATCAAGCAGCCCTTGCGCCGCCTGTCAGAAGAGAAGAGAAGAGTTGTTGGAGAAGAGATAGCCCGGCTCCTGGCGGCCGGCTTCATTATGGAAGTATTTTTCCCAGAATGGTTGGCAAATCCGGTCCTGGTGTTGAAGAAGAACAAGCAGTGGCGGATGTGTATTAACTACACAAGCCTCAACAAAGCCTGCCCGAAGGACCCATTTGCCCTGCCGAGAATCGATCAGGTGATAGACTCCACAGCCTGATGCGAGCTGTTGAGTTTTCTAGACGCATATTCAGGATATCACCAGATCAAGCTGAACCCGGCCGACAGACTGAAGACCGCCTTCATCATGCTGTTCGGAGCCTTCTGCTACCTGACCATGACGTTCGGCTTGAGGAATGCCGGCCACCTTTCAGCGTTGCATGGAGAAGTGCCTCCTTAAGCAACTTGGCAGAAACGCCCACGTCTACGTGGATGATGTAGTGGTGAAGACAGAGAAGCGTGGGACACTGCTGGAAGACCTCAAGGAAACCTTTGAGAACCTGTGCCGATTCCATATCAAGCTCAACCCTGAGAAGTGCGTTTTCGGAGTACCAGCCGGCCAACTCCTTGGCTTCCTGGTCTCTGAACGCGGCATAGAGTGCAACCCCGTGAAGATCAAGGCCATCGAGAGGATGGAGGTACCCAGCCGGCTGTTAGATGTGCAGAAGTTCACCGGCTGCTTGGCGTCCATCAGCCGATTCATCAGTCGGCTGGGCGAGAAAGCTCTCCCTTTGTATCAATTGATGAAGAAGACCACCTTTTTTCAGTGGAACCACAAGGCGGATGAAGCATTTCTACAGCTGAAGAAGATGTTGACTACTCCTCCTGTGCTGGCGGCTCCGACTCCTAAAGAGCCCATGCTCCTATACATTGCCGCCACCAGCCAAGTAGTCAGTACAGTCATTGTAGTCGAGCGCAAGGAGGAAGGCAAGGCGCTCCCTGTCCAGAGACCGGTGTATTACTTGAGCGAGGTACTGTCGACCTCCAAGCAGAACTACCCCCACTACCAGAAGATGTACTACGGTGTGCATTTTTCCGCCAAGAAGCTGAAGCCTTACTTTCAAGAGTATCCAATTACGGTGGTTTGCACAGCCCCGCTGGCCGAGATCATCGGAAGCCGGGATGCTTCGGGCCGAGTAGCCAAATGGGCCATAGATTTGGCTCCCTACACCATCTACTACCAGCCCCGCACCGCCATCAAGTCGCATGCACTGGCCGACTTCCTCGTCGACTGGGCCGAGACCCAGTACCTGCCGCCAGCGCCCGACTCCACCCATTGGCGGATGCATTTCGACGGCTCCAGGATGCGCACCGGCCTTGGAGCCAGCGTCGTCCTCGCCTCCCCTAAAGGCGACAAGCTCAAGTATGTGTTGCAGATCCACTTCACCGCCTCCAACAACGTCGCCGAATACGGGGCGCTCATTCACGGGCTCCGGCTTGCCAAAGAACTCGGCATTCGCTAGATCCTGTGCTATGGCGACTCCGATTTGCTGGTCCAGCAGTCATCTGGCGACTGGGACACCAAAGATGCAAACATGGTGAGCTACCGTTTCCTAGTACAGCAACTCAGCGGATACTTCGAGGGATGCAAGTTCCTTCACGTGCCAAGGAATGACAACGACCAAGCAGACGCCTTGGCACGAGTCGGTTCCACCCGCCAAGCAATACCATCCGGCGTTGCTCTTCAGCGCCTCCTTAAGCCGTCTATCAAGCCTTCGCCAAAATTAGACTCCATCTTTGTGCCAGCTCCCCCCAAAGAAGTCGGATCCGACTCAAGAGCCCCAGCAGACGGCCCCAAGAAAATCACAGATGAATCCGGCCCGGGGACTTCAGAACCCGCCCCGGGGACTTCAGAACCCGGCCTGGGGACTTCAGAACCCGGCCCGGGGACTGCGCCAGTCGGCCCGGGGACTGCGCCAGTTGGCCCGGGGACTTCGTTAATCCAGCAAGCGGCCGCAGACTCCAGCCCGCCGCCTCCCAGCCCAGCCGCCCTTGTCCAAGTCGCAGTGGTGGCGGTTGAAGAAATAGCAGCACCCTGATGGGCGCAGCCCATCCTCAAGTTTCTAGTGAACAGAGAGCTGCCAACTGATGAAATCTTGGCTCGGCAAGTGCAACGCCGAGCGGCAGCCTACACCATAATCAACAGAGAGCTGGTCAGGCGCAGCGTTACTGGCATCTACCAGCGCTGCGTGGAGCCAGAGCAAGGCCAAGCAATTCTCAGAGACATCCATCAGGGTGAGTGCGGCCACCATGCAGCTTCAAGAGCACTCATCGCCAAAGCCTTTCGGCACGGCTTTTTCTGGCCGACTGCCCTGGAATAGGCTAAAGAGTTAGTCCAAAACTGCAAGGGGTGCCAGAAGTTGCGCTCCAAGCCGCTTCAGCCGGCTTCCACGCTGAAGACAATCCCCATCGCCTGGCCCTTTGCAGTTTGGGGCCTGGACATGGTGGGACCATTCAAGACGGCCCGAGGCAGCCTAACTCATCTGCTTGTCGTGGTGGACAAGTTCACCAAGTGGAGAGAAGCAAAGACCATCAAGAAGTTGAACGGTCCGACTGTAGTGACTTTCATCACCGACATCACGGTGCGGTATGGCATACCGCACAGCATCATCACCAACAATGGCACAAATTTTGCCAAAGGTGCCTTGGCCCGTTTCTGCGTGACGCGGGGCATCTGACTGGACTTAGCGTCTGCTGCCCATCCGCAGTCAAATGGCCAGGTGGAGCGAGCAAACGGCCTCATTTTGTCCGGCATCAAGCCTCGACTGGTCGAACCACTCGAGCGTTCGGCCGGCTGTTGGCTTGAGGAGCTGCTAGCCGTCCTCTGGAGTCTGCGCACGACTCCGAACAAGTCAACTGGCTTCACGCCTTTCTTCCTTGTCTATGGTGCCGAAGACATCATCCCGACGGACATAGAATTCGACTCCCTGCGAGTCACCATGTACATCGAGGAGGAAGCAGAAGAAGCACATCAAGACGGTGTCGACCTGCTGGAAGAAGGCCGACTATTGGCACTCAGCCGGTCTGGCATCTACCAGCAGAGTCTGCGCCGATACTACAACCGAAAGGTCAGGCCGAGATCATTCCAAGAGGGCGACCTTGTGCTCCAGCTGATTCAGCGAACAGCCGGCCAGCACAAGTTGTCGGCGCCTTGGGAAGGCCCCTTCATCGTCAGCAAAGCGCTGGGCAACGACTCCTACTACCTAATCGACGCTCAGAAGCCCCGAGCACGCAAGAGGGACGACTCCAGCAAGGAGTTAGAATGACCATGGAACGCAAATCTTCTCCGAAGATTTTACACTTGATGCAGTATGTACCACGCTATCCTTTGTGTTAAAGTACCGAGACTTTGGGCCCCCGAGACGAGCTCGGGGACTTCCCTTTTTGTTATCTGTATGATAAGAATTATGCCTCCTAGTATGCTACTCTTCGTTATGCCGATTGGCACCGTGTTCGACTAGTCGGCCCGGGGACTCGCCGTCTTGCACTATGAAATGCTTCCTGTAGTCGGACAAGTAGTGTGCGGCCCTTAAGCCGTCTCCTATCGAAAGCCACAGCTCACAGAGCGACTGTTGGTAGGCAGAGAGTAAGCAAGAACGAGTGCACACACGAAAAAATGGCTAAGGACTCAAAGCATATGCATAGCCCAAGCCGGTTTCCAGCCTCTCTCTGCAGAGCAGACTCTCGAATAGTCGGCTTTCCGCCTTCTATCCAACTTGTTAAAAAACTCTAAAAAAGGCCAAGTACTTGCCTTCCCTAAGGTAGCCAAGCATTTGACCCAGCGGCAGTCCGCAGAGCGGCTGTTCGTCTGGCAAAGCGACGACTATGGAAAGGCGGCAAAGGAAAAAGCCAAAAGAGCAATGAACAAGGAAAGATAGAAGTCGGACAGATATTTACATAACATAGGCCTCTGGCCAAGTTCAAGATACACCCCGCGGGTGGAATTGTGCAAATTAACAAGTTCTTCAAAGACTATGAAAGCAGATAAAGAAAAAACAAGACGGCAGCCTAAGGAGCGGCAGACGGGTTCGGAGGGTCGGCAGAGACGGCGGTGTCAGGCGCCGGAGCGGCTGGCTGAGTAGTCTCGGCTTGATCGTCTCCGGCGGCAGCCGGCCCGGCCAGACGCGGCTCGTTGCTGGCGGCGCGATCGAGCTGAGGCTGGTCGTTCGCTCTGTCTTCTGGCGCCTCCGTCTCGTCTCCGTCCCCCGCCTCGTCTTCCTCCTCGGTGCTAGAGCCAATCACCTCCGCCGAGTCCTCGTCGTAGTCCGGGTTCATTCCGAACCACTCCAGCGGCACCTCTTCGCCATTCGCAGCCCATTCAGGAACGAAGACGCTAGTGTCGGTGTAGTCGGCGATCGCCGCTGCACGCTCGACGAGGGCGCCTTCCACAGCCGCCTGTTCCGCCTGGGCCTCTGACCAGAACGCGGCCAGCCAGTCCAGGTCCAGCCCTGGATACCAAGCCTTGACAAATTCCAAGGCCCGGCGCGCTCCAGCCCGGGCCGAGGAACCCTTCCAAGCCTCAAGATGGCCAGCTGCAACCTCCTGCTAGTCGGCAGTCCGACTGGGAGTGCGCAGGGCCGGCATGCCTGGCCACGGGGCGGAGATCGCCTGGCCCCCGGCACGTTGAAGCCGGCGTAGCAGCTGGTGGGCCAGCCGCAGGCGAGTCTCCATGCTCAGGAGCTGCTCGTCGACGGTCAGGGGGGCGTTGGCGGCGATCTCCTCGCCGTTTGCCCTCCGCACCTCGCGATCAGCCTCGATGGCTCGATTGACCGCCTGCGAGTGGCCGGGGAAGAAGTCTGCCCCAAACAGAAAGAAGCAAAAGAAAGAGTCAGAAATCGGCTTGACTTGTAGTCGGTGGTTCGAAGAAAGAAAGTAAAGAAACTCACCGTCGACAATGTCTTCAATCTCATGGAAGCCGGAAGTCAGCATCGCCTCCTTGTCAGTCCAGGAGGAGCTCTCGATCTTGAACTCGGCTAGGAGAGTGGTCTCTCTCTTCTCCGCCTCGTCCTAAGCCGCCTTAAGCAGCTCCTTCTACTCTGCCAACTGTGCGGCCAGCAAGTCGCGCTCTATGGCGAGCTTGCCGCACTCCTCCTCCTTGGCGCGTAGGGCCGTGCTGACTTCGCCCAACCGTTCCCGAAGAACGGCATTGGCCTCTGAAGAACAAAGAGAAAAAGACTTTTAAGTCGTCAACAAGGAAGGTCGCCGGGAAGATCCGGCCCAACTGCTCAGCAGTCCGCCCGAATCTCGGGGACTACAGCCCGCAGGTGCGCCAGCGCGCCCCCGCGAAAAAAGAAGAAGAACTTACTCCGGCTCTCCGGCAAATCGGCAGTCCGCTTCCCCAGCTGCTCAACGTGGCGGTTGAAGGCGGTGACGCGGAGGTTGTGATAATCCTGTGATAAACAATCAGACAAAGAAAAAAATGAGGAACTCGCCAGATTGAGTTCCGGGCCGCCTGCTCAGCAGCCGGCCCAAAACTCGGGGACTACACCCAGTGGATGCGCTGGCGCGCCCCCACAGAGAAAAACGAGAAGAGACAAAGTCAAAAAAGAAAACGTACCCGGATAGACGCGCGCGACGCCAGATGCGCCCTGGTGCAGCCCTGGATGGCTTCGCCCTCAGCTCGCAGCTTAGCCTGCACGTCCAGGAGTGCCTGGTTCAGCGGACCATCGCCGCCTCCTCGCACCCATCTAGTAGGCGCAGAGCTTGTTGCCTCAGCATCTGGAATGGCCAAGCTGGCGGCGCCGGCTTCCAAGGGGCGTGGCGCCGAAACTGCCTTCTCGAGACGGCGGCGCGCCGGTGAGGCAACTTGAAGGAGCAGCCTCGCCACCGCCTCGTCCTCAGTCGGCGGCACTAGAGGGCCCGCCGGCTGCTTGCCATGCGGCGGAGGCGGCGGTGGTGGCGTGGCTGTGCCCGACGCGGAGGCCTCGCCACCATCCTTCTCCACGATGGAGTGCTCCCCGCCGACTTCTCCAGTCTGCCCCGTGAACTCCAGGGGTGGCGGCACGGAGTTCAGCGGGACGACAAGCAACACTGACTGGCGGTGCGCGGTCTCCTCAGCCCTCTGTTTTGCTGCGGCGGCGGCTTCGGCCTCCTCCAGCTTCTTCTAGGCGGATGCCGCCGCTTTCTCAGCCTCCGCCTTCTCCAGACGGTCGGCCTCTTCCTCATCGCGCTTCTCCCGCGCGTTGCGCTCCGTCGCCTCCCGGAGGTCGGCGGCGGGGTCAATCCGCCGAATGTTGGCGGATGTCTCGGCCGACCCCATGACAGAGGGGATGGCGACCCTCTCAAGGGAAAGAGGGGCCCTGAAGCAAAAAACCGAATGAAAAAGACCCGGAAAAGATCCGTCAAAGAAAACAAGACAAAGGAAGTCAACACTTATGCAGAGACTAGCGGCGGCTTCTTCACTTCCTTGCGGAAGCGGTTGGCCTTCGCGATCGCCTCCTCCCGTTTGGTTGTGGCGGCCGCCCCCTTGAACTTTTTCGGCCGACTACCGAGCGAACTCGGCGCGGCCCGGCGCTTCTTCGCACCGACTTGACCGGCCAAGCCGGCGGAGGAACTCGCGCCTGGATGGCCGGCTTTCGGTTGGCGGCGCGGGACGACTTCCCCTTCGGCCTCGTCTTCTGGCCAGTCGGCGAAGGTTGCCGAGGGCGGGAAGCCGCCTTCCGCTCCTCCTCCTCCGCCTTCGGCGTCGGCCTCCGTCGCTGCCGCCCCCAAGTCGGGGTCATCGACGTCGCTCTCCGCTCGATCTGGAGCGAACTCGCGGAACAGGCCCGTGGCGCCGGCTGCAGGCTGGATGAGGGGGTTCTGACTCGAAGAACCAAGAAGATCAGAAGTCGGATTCGGCTACAAAGAAAAACAGAAGAGCAAATGATTTGACTTACCACATGCGGAGGCTTGGCACGTGAGTATGGCTCCTTGCCGAACTGCCAATCTTCCGTAAGCTCGCAGTTCGCGATGTAATTCACCATGTTCGCCACCTCCGTGTGGGGCATCTCCCTGGTGCACATCTGGCTCGGGTCCCGGTGATCGCTCATCTGACAGATCAGATGAGGTCGGCCTTGGAGTGGGAGGACTCGGCGCGCCATGAAGGCGGCCAGCAAGTCAGCTCCGACCAAGCCTTCCGACTGCGTCAGCACTCGGAGTCGCGCGACGGCGGCGGCACCGGCAGGAGTCAGTGTCTTGGCCCTATTGGACCAGCTGGGAAGCATCCCAGCCGACGCGCCGGCTTCATAGTGCGGCAGGTTGACCCAGTCGCCTTTTGTGGCGACGTTCTTCACGTAGAAGTACGACCGCTGCCACATCTTCACCGACTTGATCAGCGCGATGGAGGGGAATGGATTGTCGGCGGTCGACCTTCGCATTGCGATGAAGGCGCCGCACAGAGCCGGTATGCCGGCGACGTGTGTGCCGTGCTTCGATTGGAAGAACTCTCCCCACAGCTCGATAGTGGGGAGAACGCCAAGAAAACCCTCGCACAGGGTGGCGAAGGCGGCCAGCAGCACCACCGTGTTCGGGGTGAGGTGGTGCGGCTGGAGTCCATTGAACTCCAAGAAAGAACAGAGGAAGCCGCTCATCGATAGGCCCATGCCGCGCATGAGGTGCGAGCGGAATATGACCCGCTCGCCCTCCTCCGGCGCCGGCCTTATCTCCCCCTCCGGCGCGGCACGGGCTCGCACCAGGTTCGCGCCGGGGAGCAGGCGCGTCCCGCGGAGGTGCTCGATGGCGTCATCGTCCACCGTAGAGCCGTCCCACACGCCGGAGCTAACGGCAGGAGCCGCGGCGGAGGAGGAGCTCATTGCTGCGGTGCGGTGCGGCGTGGTCCGGTGAAGGCAGGAAGAAGCAGAGGCAGGAGGAAGCGGGGGAAGTAGGGAAGAACGAGCGCGCGCTTCGCCGTCCCGCTCCCCCCGCGTATTTATAAGCCCGTAGGCTGAGAAGCCGATGGGGCGGCGTGGGATTAACTGCGCGCGAGACCCCACGCACCCCACGATTAAACCCACGAAGTTACTCCGTGCAGTAACGACGTGGGGAACCCAACCGTCCGCACGGCTGCAGCGGATCCGTTCGCGTGCCGAGGCGTGGTAGTGGCGGGCCCCGCCTGACGGCCTGTCCCGTCGGGTGCGTGGGCAGGCAAACTGCCCCTGCCATGTGGCGCCGCGCGACGGGGCCGCGGCGGGGACCGCGAGAAGCGTATCAGACACGCCGCCTGGGTCCCGCCGCGACGTTCGAAACGCCTCGAGAGGCAAGACGGCCCTCGATGGATCCGACTTCAGCTAGTCAGATTGAAGCAAGACGGCCCTTGGTGAACCCGACTCCAACCAGCCGGCCCGAAGGAAGGCGGCCATCAAGGCCTGCGTTCCCTCTCCGGAAGAATGAAACTGTTGACGCGCACGACTTATCACCCTCGAAACCTCACTAGCTTCGGGGACTACTGTCGGAGTAATGGGCCACGGGTAGGCTAACCCGAGTCCCAGAACCTTTCAAGACATCAGGGCAGACTGCGCCCCTCAAGTACCTGCGGCGACTCCAAGACAAGCCGAGTCCCCAGAGGCGACTCCAAGACAAGCTGAGTCCCTAGAGGCGACTTCCAGTTAAGCCGAGTCCCAGAGGAGACTGTCATTCAAGCCGAGTCCCAGAGGCGACTCCAAGCAAGCCGACTATGGGGAGTCGGCCCGCGACTTCCAACCACCCCGATAATTAAAGGCAGGCATGGCCACAGAGCGCCATACCCACGGAGATCTTCGCCCGGCGCGACACTGTTGCCATGCCGGCCCTGACATCAGCCCTTGGGGCGGGGCCCTGTACCCACGACCACCTGTCTATACGGCCCGGAGACGGCGGGGCCTACCAGTCAGCGAGAGTATTGAAGACGACGAGAGCGCCGAGAGTCGGACCCATTGGGAGTCGGCCCCCTGGAGTCGGCCGGCCCCTCCCAAGGGCCCCACACGCCATTAACCAGACGCGACAGGGGAATGGCAACAGTGATCGCCCGTCAGGCGGCGGCACTGTTGCCATGACCCCATGACCAAGCCTGCATCATTAGAGGCACGGCTACAGTAATCTGCCACCGGCAAGACCCGCCCGCGGCGGACACGGGTTGACGCCCTTGTACCAGGCCAGTCGGCGGGACCCACCAGTCGGCGGGCCCCAGGAGTCGGCGGAGAAGACGGCGCCTGAGAGACAGACGGCTTGGACCCGCACCCAGCCGGTTTTACCATTGTAACCCTGGGGGGTAGGCCTATATAAACCCCCCAGGGCACCCATGCAAAGGGTTCGCATCCATTAGCATTAGACAGACCCCATAGGAAGGAGAGAGCTAGCCTTGCCCTCTCCTACCTCCAGAAACAGCTCTAGGAGCAAGCTTGTATTCACTTTGCCTTAGTGACCATGCGGAGACCCCGCAGAGCAGCAGTAGGGGTGTTATCTCCTCGGAGAGCCCTGAAGCTGGGTAAGATCCGCCGGCGTGCATGTCTTTGCCTCATCCCGTTTCCAGGCACCGGCGACGTCCTACTCGCCCCCACCATGATAAGCCATCCTTTGGCATATGTCGCACCCAACCCCCGACAAATAACATGCGACATATCAGAGTTCATAGGAGTAGCAGGTTTAGGTGTCGCAAGTTTACTAATAACGGAAGGAGAATCTAGTGCAGAGCTAGATGGCAGTTCCTTACCTCCCCTCGTAGTTGAGGGCAAAATCTTGGTTCTATCGTCTTTCAAGTTCATCATAGTGATCAACAGATATAAATCCCAAGTGACTCAGAGAATAGAGCTATGCTCCTCGGCAACGGCGCCAGAAATTAGTCTTGATAACCCCTAAGTGTAGGGGATCGCAACAGCTTTCGAAGGTAAAGTATTCAACCCAAATTTATTGATTCGACACAAGGGGAGCCAAAGAATATTCTTGAGTATTAGTAGTTGAGTTGTCAATTCAACCACACCTGGATAACTTAGTATCTGCAGCAAAGTATTTAGTAGCAAAAGTGGTATGATAATAAAGGTAACAGTAGCGAAAGAAAAGATAATTGTTTTTGGGTTTTTGTAGTAGTTGTAACAGTAGCAACGGAAAAGTAAATAAGCGAAGAACAATATATGAAAAGCTCGTAGGCAATGGATCAATGATGGATAATTATGCCGGATGCAGTTCCTCATGTAATATCTATAACATAGGGTGACATGGAACTAGCTCCAGTTCATCAATGTAATGTAGGCATGTATTCCGTAAATAGGCATACGTGCTTATGGAAAAGAACTTGCATGACATCTTTTGTCCTACCCTCCCGTGGCAGCGGGGTCCTAGCGGAAACTAAGGGATTAAAGCCTCCTTTTAATAGAGAACCGGAACAAAGCATTAGCACATAGTGAATACATGAACTCCTCAAACTACGGTCATCACCGAGAAGTATCCTGATTATTGTCACTTCGGGGTTGTCGGATCATAACACATAATAGGTGACTATAGACTTGCAAGATAGGATCAACAACACACATATATTCATGAAAACATAATAGGTTCAGATCTGAAATCATGGCACTCGGGCCCTAGTGACAAGCATTAAGCATAGCAAAGTCATAGCAACATCAATCTCCAAACATAGTGGATACTAGGGATCAAACCCTAACAAAACTAACTTGATTACATGGTAAATCTGATCCAACCCATCACCGTCCAGCAAGCCTATGATAGAATTACTCACGCACGGTGGTGAGCATCATGAAATTGGTGATGGAGGATGATTGATGATGACGACGGTGATGAATCCCCCTCTCCAGAGCCCCGAACGGACTCCAGATCAGCCCTCCCGAGAGAGATTAGGGCTTGGCGGCGGCTCCGTGTCGTAAAACGTGATGAAACTTTCTCTCTGATTTTTTTCTCCCCGAACGTGAATATATGGAGTTGGAGTTGAGGTCGGTGGAGGTCCAGGGGGGCCACGAGATAGGGGGCGCACCCTATAGGGGGGCGCGCCCCCCTGTCTCATGGACAGGACCTGGGCCCCCTGGTGTATTTCTTTCGCCCAATAATTCTTATTAACTCCAAAAAGTGCCTCCGTGGATTTTCAGGACATTCCGAGAACTTTTCTTTTCTACACATAAAACAACATCATGGCAGTTCTGCTGAAAACAGCATCAGTCCGGGTTAGTTTCATTCAAATCATGCAAGTTAGAGTCCAAAACAAGGGCAAAAGTGTTTGAAAAAGTAGATACGTTGGAGACGTATCATCCACCCACATATCAAATTATCGAAATACTGAACGCGAATCATATTTGCGTGATGAAAACTAGCTTGGCGATAATTCCCGTGTGTCCTCGGGAGCGCTTTTCTCATTATAAGAAATTGTCCAGGCTTATCCTTTGCTACAAAAAGGATTGGGCCACCTTGATGCACCATATTTACTTTCATTGCTTGTTACCCATTACAAATTATCCTATCACAAAACTATCTGTTACCTACAATTTCAGTGCTTGCAGAGAATACCTTACTGAAAACCGCTTGTCATTTCCTTCTGCTCCTCGTTGGGTTCGACACTCTTACTTATTGAAAGGACTACGATAGGTCCCCTATACTTGTGGGTCATCAATGAGCACCCTGTTCGACTTTTAATTCATCAGCTGCCTTCATGGCGGCCGCATCGCTTCTCCTGGCTTGCTCCTTGGCCTGGGCAAGCTCTGCCCGAAGGGTCTCCACGGCGGCAGCACCATCTGCAGTCAAAACATATTATAAATCCTAGCATCATGCTCTTATTAATATTTGCTGACCACCCAAATATACATACTTTGTGCCTCATCAAGCCACTTGTTCACATGCGTGATGTCTGCATCTGCCATGTCAAGGTGCCGCTCAGTTCGGCAAATGCAGCAGTACGGTCAGCCGCCGAAGCTGCAGCCGCCTGCACATAAAATTGGCACCATCAGTACCAGAGACTATGATCCTCTGGTCGCCTCGTCCGGGTGGCAACCAAAGTCTCAGGGGCTACTACCTATACAAAGTGCACCTTACGCTTATGGTACAATCAAAGAAAATCACTTTGCGTACCTCAAAGCCTCTTAGCAGGCTTGTAAAAGCCTCATTCAACCCGCTTTTTGCGGATGATATCTTCTCAACCACCGTACCCATTAAGGAATGATGTGCCTCTGAAATAGCCGCTTGCTGCAGAAGATCCGTCAATGTGTCCGTTTGTATATCAACAGTTCGGGGCTTTTTCTTTTGGTCTCTCTAGGAGCCGAAAACCCCGGACTTCGGGCGGCCAAAGATTTACCTTCCGGTCTTTGCAGATTGGGAGAGATCCTCCGGGACAACACCTTAGGATCGTCCGCCTCATGAGGTGGAGAAGTATGAGGAGGCATTTCGCTCTCCATCATCTCCGGAAGAAGATCCCCCGAGGACGAACATTGTGGAGGGAGGCTATGAGCCGAACTGCAAAACATATGTCTCGGTCGTTATTCTCTGGAAAAGAACGGGGTATGCTTACTAAGTACCTTTGTTCACTTACGGCTCACCCCCCTGTGGGCGTTGTGCAGTAATGTTGCCCTCCGGGGCAGGGCCCCCTGTTGAGGTTTCTTCCCTAGTATGGAGACCTTTGGTTCCAAGTCTTTAGGGGGCGGTCCTTTTCTTCCCGTGGGGAGAGAGGACGCTAGATTCTCCTCCCCGTTCATCCTCTGACACAGAGGTATTAATTTCCTCGGTTGGGATGCGTGACGTACCTCCAGCATGAAGTCCGCCTTTGGCTTCCCCACTCCCCTCCTTGTCCTCCCCTGATGGCACTTGATAAGGTGCGCGAGCCAGCATCCTGGTTAGTACAGGATCCGGCGAATCTTCGGGAAGAGTGGCCGAACACCTGATCCTCTCTGCCTTTCTTATCCAGTCCTGGACGAGGGTGGTTTTTTAGAGTAATGTTGTGACAAATATAATGACAGCATGTTCGGTCGCATAATTTCTTACTATGTATCTGGAGGTTGCAGTTGAGGCCCGCATCCTCTATGGTGACCGGACACTTTAATCGTGATCCGAAGAATAATTGATACATTCCTTCGAGCGTCCTGCCGACGAAGTGCTGAACAGTTCGCGGTCCTTCCGGGTTGAACTCCCACATACGGAGAGGTTGACATTGACACGGCAGGACCCGACGAACTAGCATTACTTGAATTACTTTAACAAGATTGATATCCTTCTTGAGGAGGTCCCGAAATGCGGCTTTGCAATATCCTCACGTCATCAACCGATCCCCAGTCAAGCCCCTTGTTGACCCATGATGCAAGCCGTGGCGGAGGAGCGGAGCGGAAGGCCGGGGCGGCCGCCCACTTTCTACCTCGGGGTGCTGTGATATAAAACCACTCCCATTGCCATAGGTCGGAAACCTCCGGGAAGGAACCCTTTGGCCATAAAGCATCGACACCTTTGCTTATTATAGCGCCTCCACACTCCGCGTCTCGCCCGTTGATCATCTTCGGCTTCACATTGAAGGTCTTGAGCCATAAGCCGAAGTGTGGGGTAATGCGGAGGAAGGCCTCACACACAACGATGAACGTCAAGATGTGAAGGAAGGAATCTTGAGCTAGATCGTGAAAATCTAGCCCGTAATAAAACATGAGCCCTCTAACAAAGGGATGAATGCTGAAGCCTAGCCCTCGGAGGAAGTGGGAGATGAATATGACGCTCTCATTGGGTTTGGGAGTGGGAATAACTTGCCCATGAGCAGGAAGCCTGTGAAGTATTTCGGCGGTCAGATACCTAGCCTCCCTAAGCTTCTTGTGTCCTCCTCTGTGACAGAAGAGGCCATCCACCAGCCTTGAAGGTCGGATCCAGACATGGTTGAAGGTCCGGAGTGCTTGGACTAAACCTTGGGTGTTGGAACTTGAGGTGGGAGAAGGGAAGGATCAGGCGTGGAAAGAAAAGGACAGGTCTTGACCTCTTTATATAGAGGAAGAATGTCAAGAGTCCTCCATGCAGCCGTTTGGAACTTGCCCAAACTAAGGAGTCGTACTAAAGGAACGGTTGGGTTACCCACATCCGTATTGATGAGAATCCCGTGATAAGGGGCCATGATCTCTGCTTCGACAAGACGTGCCAATCAAACTGCCTCGCAAGACGTGTAATGCCAGGTTGGGAAAAACGGTTTGAATAAAAACCGGGCCGTGGTGTGATGTTACGCTATGGAAAAGTTGTCAACAGGTTAGATTCGTGGAATATTGTGATCTCTACGGTGGTATGTGGAACTAGTTTTGTAGAGCCGGACACGATTCTTGTGTTCAAGATTTTCCTTGGAGTATTCGGAGAAGGAACCCGCCTTGCAATGCTGAAGACAATATGCGCGCCGGACTCATTGTCATTGAAGCCTGGTTCAGGGGCTACTGAGGGAGTCTAGGATTAGGGGGTCCTTGGACAGCCGGACTATATGCCTATGCCGGACTATTGGACTATGAAGATACAAGATTGAAGACTTCGTCCCGTGTCCGGGTGGGACTCTCCTTTGCGTGGAAGGCAAGCTTGGCAAATTAGATATGTAGATTTACTTCTCTGTAACCGACTCTGTGTAACCCTAGCCCCCTCCGCAGTCTATATAAACTGGAGGGTTTAGTCCGTAGCACAAGAACAATCATAATCATGGGCTAGCTTCTATGGTTTAGCCTCTACGATCTCGTGGTAGATCAACTCTTATAGTACTCATATCATCAAGATCAATCAAGTAGTAAGTAGGGTATTACCTCCATAGAGAGGGCCCAAACCTGGGTAAACATTGTGTCCCCCGCCTCCTGTTACCATTAGCCTTAGACCCACAGTTCGGGACCCCCTACCCGAGATCCGCCAGTTTTGACACGACAGTAGGCGAGGGTCAATCTGGATAGTCATGACGAGCAAAGCTTGCTTGCGCTTTTCAAGGAAGCATTGTAGCAGTATCAGTGTTACCTGAGGAAATCACACATTGATGGCAAGTCTATAAACAAATTTCTGGTGAAGTCTCCTGTCCTAAATTTAGAAGACATTGAATGGAAAAACCTTGTTATGCACTGGTCTCGTTCCCAGGTTGAGGTACAGTCTATGATATCGCATGACAATTTGAAATTCTACTTTTACGCATGTGCCTTACGGATCTTTTTTGCAGGAAATCTGCTCGAAGAAGAATTCCGGTTTGAAATGAATGACAGGATATCACAAATATGCTGCCCCCTGCTTTGCTCTTTTTAGTACCTATTGTCCTATATCACTGTACTTGCATACATACCTGGTTCATTATGTGACAGCAGTATGCATGATAGCTTGCTTATCAGTTGTTCACTCCAAATTATCTGATCTGTAAGAATGGTTACATTAGTGTAGAATATAGCCAATGCGAATGAAGTTTTTTAGCTCTGCATTATTCTTGTAAGTACCTGCTGTCCTTTATCAGTGTACTTATATTGATGGGTAGTTGTTCATGTACCATCACTCTGCAGCTTATTTTCCTTTGCCCTCCATTTTCTACACATCATATCTATATTTACTCTTACCATAAGGTTGGATAACACTGATGGTACTGAAGAAGTTTAGCTCTGCATTGCTCTTGGCTGTACCTTTTGTCTGTATCACTGTACTTACATTTATAGCTACTTGGTTATGTAGCATCACTCTTCATCTTATCTTCAATATTCTCCATTTTTTCTTATATTATCGCATCTATATTTACTGTTAATAAAATGTAGAATAAAGGCAATGCTTATGAAGAAGATTCTCTGGTAAACTTCTTGAATTGCCCCCCCCCCCAACAGCATGGACAAGGGCTTTATAGAGCCTGTCTTCACCAATAATGTAAGTTTATCCTTCTCAAGCCTTCAAACTTTGTTGTGTATATTTTATTAGGCATGACTGCAACAGCTGTATATTTTTGGAGTTTACATCAAATTGCATGTTTAAAGTTTATTATGTAGTTCATAAACAAAAGTTTGTCCTTCTCAATTTAAGTTTTCAGTTGTACAACCAAGTTCCTTCTTCATACCATGTAAATTAAACTATACAGAGCAAGTTATCTTCTTTTGCACTGCATGTATGCTTCTGTTCTTGATCTGTAATCCAGTGGTGTGGTGAACCTACCCACTAGAGCAGAATGTCATATTCTGCAATGTCTTAACTATGAACGATGTCATATCATTCTACTATTATTTAAACCATCTCTTTATTTGCCAATCTGAAATGGGATATATTTGTTGGAAATATGCCCTAGAGGCAATAATAAAAGGATTATTATATTTCAATGTTCATGATAATTGTCTTTTGTTCATGCTATAACTGTATTATCCGGAAATCGTAATACACGTGTGAACACTTAGACCCAATGAGTCCCTAGTGAGCCTCTAGTTGACTAGCTCGTTATGATCAATAGATAGTCATGGTTTCCTGACTATGGACATAGGATGTCGTTGATAACGGGATCACATCATTAGGAGAATGATGTGATGGACAAGACCCAATCATAAGCATAGCATAAAAGATCGTATAGTTCGTTTGCTAGAAGCTTTGCCAATGTCAAGTATCTATTCCTTCGACCATGAGATCGTGTAACTCCCGGTTACCGTAGGAGTGCCTTGGGTGTATCAAACGTCACAACGTAACTGGGTGACTATAAAGGTGCATTACAGGTATCTCCGAAAGTATCTGTTGGGTTGACACGGATCGAGACTGGGATTTGTCACTCCGTATAACGGAGAGGTATCTCTGGGCCCACTCGGTAATGCATCATCATAATGAGCTCAATGTGACCAAGGTGTTGGCCACGGGATCATGCATTACGGTACGAGTAAAGTGACTTGCCGGGTAACGAGACTGAACAAGGTATTGGGATACCGACGATCGAGTCTCGGGCAAGTAACGTACCGATTGACAAAGGGAATTGTATACAGGGTTTGATCGAATCCTCGACATCGTGGTTCAACCGATGAAATCATCGAGGAGCATGTGGGAGCCAACATGGATATCCAGACCCCGCTGTTGGTTATTGCCCGAGAGTCGTCTCGGTCATGTCTGCGTGTCTCCCGAACCCGTAGGGTCTACACACTTAAGGTTCGGTGACGCTAGGGTTAGTAGGAAGTCAAGTATGTGACTACCGAATGATGTTCGGAGTCCCGGATGAGATCCCGGACGTCATGAGGAGTTCCGGAATGGTCCGGAGGTAAAGATTTATATATGGGAAGTCCTGTTTCGGGCATCGGGACAAGTTTCGGGGTTATCGGTATTGTACCGGGACCACCGGGGGGGTCCCGGGGGCCCACCGGGTGGGGCCACCTGCCCCGGGGGGCCACATGGGCTGTAGGGGGTGCGCCTTGGCCTGCATGGGCCAAGGGCACCAGCCCCACATAGGCCCATGCGCCTAGGGTTCAAGGGGGCAAGAGTCCTAGGAGGGGAAGGCACCTCCTAGGTGCCTTGGGGGGGAGGGAAACCCCCCTTGGCCGCCGCCCCCCTAGGAGATTGGATCTCCTAGGGCCGGCCACCCCCCCCTTGGCCCTCCTATATATAGTGGGGGAGAGGAGGGACTTCAGACCTTGAGTCCTTGGCCTTTGGTTGCCTCCTTCTCCCTCCCCAACACCTCTCCTCCTCCGTTGTGTGCTCAGCGAAGCCCTGTCGGAGTACTGCTTCTCCACCATCACCACGCCGTCGTGCTGCCGGTGGAGCTGTCTTCCTCAACCTCTCCTTCTCCCTTGCTGGATCAAGAAGGAGGAGACGTCGCTCGTCCCGTACGTGTGTTGAACACGGAGGTGCTGTCCGTTCAGCACTTGGCATCGGTGATCTGAATCACGTTCGTGTACGACTCCATCATCACCTTGCAAGCTTCCGCACGCGATCTACAAGTGGTATGTAGATGCTAGCTCTCTCCCATGACTCGTTGCTTAGATGAACTCATAGATGGATCTTGGTGAAGCCGTAGGAAAAATTTTAATTTTCTGCAACGTTCCACAACAGTGGCATCATGAGCTAGGTCTATGCGTAGTTCTCTAATGCACGAGTAGAACACAATTTGTTGTGGGCGTTGATCTTGTCATCTTACTTGCCTCTACTAGTCTTTTCTTGCTCAACGGTATTGTGGGATGAAGCGGCCCGGACCAACCTTACACGTACGCTTACGTGAGACCGGTTCCACCGACTGACATGCACTAGTTGCATAAGGTGGCTGGCGGGTGTCTGTCTCTCCCACTTTAGTTGGAGCGGAATCGATGAACAAGGCCCTTATGAAGGGTAAATAGAAGTTGACAAAATCACGTTGTGGTGATTCGTAGGTAAGAAAACGTTCTTGCTAGAACCCAATCGCAGCCACGTAAAAGATGCAACAACAACTAGAGAACGTCTAACTTGTTTTTGCAGCGATTGATCATGTGATGTGATATGGCCAGAAGTTGTGATGAATGTTGAATTGTGATGTATGAGATCATGTTCTTGTAATAGGATTCACGACTTGCATGTCGATGAGTATGACAACCGGCAGGAGCCATAGGAGTTGTCTTTATTTTTTTTGTATGACCTGCGTGTCATTGAAGAACGCCATGTAAACTACTTTACTTCATTACTAAACGCGTTAGTCATAGAAGTAGAAGTAGTCGTTGGCGTGACAACTTCATGAAGACACGATGATGGAGATCATGATGATGGAGATCATGGTGTCAAGCCGGTGACAAGATGATCATGGAGCCCCGAAGATGGAGATCAATGGAGCTTGATGATATTGGCCATATCATGTCACAACCATATAATTGCATGTGATGTTTATTATGTTTATGCATCTTGTTTACTTAGGACGACGGTAGTAAATAAGATGATCCCTTACAAAATTTCAAGAAGTGTTCTCCCCTAACTGTGCACCGTTGCTACAGTTCGTCGTTTCTAAGCACCACGTGATGATCGGGTGTGATGGATCCTTACGTTCACATACAACGGGTGTAAGACAGTTTTACACAGCGAAAACACTTAGGGTTAACTTGACGAGCCTAGCATGTGCAGACATGGCCTCGGAACACGGAGACCGAAAGGTCGAACACGAGTCGTATGGAAGATACGATCAACATAAAGATGTTCACCGACGATGACTAGTCCGTCTCACGTGATGATCGGACACGGGCTAGTCGACTCGGATCGTGTAACACTTAGATGACTAAAGGGATGTCTAATCTAAGTGGGAGTTCATAATTTTGATTAAGAACTTTATTATCATGAACTTAGTCTAAAACCTTTGCAAATATGTATTGTAGATCAATGGCCAACGCTCATGTCAACATGAACTTCAACGCGTTCCTAGAGAAAACCAAGCTGAAAGATGATGGCAGCAACTATACGGACTGGGTCCGAAACCTGAGGATCATCCTCATAGCTGCCAGGAAGCAATATGTCCTAGAAGGACCGCTAGGTGCCGCTCCCGTCCCAGAGAACCAAGACGTTATGAACGCTTGGCAAACTCGTGCTGATGATTACTCCCTCGTTCAGTGCGGCATGCTTTACAGCTTAGAACCGGGGCTCCAAAAGCGTTTTGAGCATCACGGAGCATATGAGATGTTCGAAGAGCTGAAACTAGTTTTCCAAGCTCATGCCCGGGTCGAGAGATATGATGTCTCCGACAAGTTCTACAGTTGTAAGATGGAGGAGAACAGTTCTGTCAGTGAACACATCCTGAAGATGTCTGGGTTGCACGCACGTATGACCCAGTTGAACATTAACCTCCCAGATGAGGCGGTCATTGACAGAATCCTCCAGTCGCTCCCACCAAGCTACAAGAGCTTTGTGATGAACTACAACATGCAGGGGATGGTAAAGACCATTCCTGAAGTGTTCTCGATGCTGAAGTCAGCAGAGGCTGAAATCAAGAAAGAACATCAAGTGTTGATGGTCAATAAGACCACTAAGTTCAAGAAGGGCAAGGGTAAGAAGAACTTCAAGAAGGACGGCAAAGATGTTGCCGCGCCCGGTAAGCCTGTTGCCGGGAAGAAGTCAAAGAATGGACCCAAGCCTGAGACTGAGTGCTTTTATTGCAAGGGGAAGGGGCACTGGAAGCGGAACTGCCCCAAATACTTAGCGGATAAGAAGGCCGGCAACACCAAAGGTATATTTGATATACATGTAATTGATGTGTACCTTACCAGTACTCGAAGTAACTCCTGGGTATTTGATACCGGTGCCGTTGCTCACATATGTAACTCACAGCAGGAGCTGCGGAATAAACGGAGACTGGCGAAGGACGAGGTGACGATGCGCGTCGGGAATGGCTCCAGGGTCGATGTGATCGCCGTCGGCACGCTGCCTCTACATTTACCTACGGGATTAGTTTTAAACCTCAATAATTGTTGTTTAGTGCCAAGTTTGAGCATGAACATTGTATCTGGATCTCGTTTAATACGAGATGGCTACTCATTTAAGTCTGAGAATAATGGTTGTTCGATTTATATGAGAGATATGTTTTATGGTCATGCTCCGATGGTCAATGGTTTATTCTTGATGAATCTCGAGCGTAATATTACACATGTTCATAGTGTGGATGCCAAAAGATGTAAAGTTGATAACGATAGTCCCACATACTTGTGGCACTGCCGCCTTGGTCACATTGGTGTCAAGCGCATGAAGAAGCTCCATGCTGATGGACTTTTAGAGTCCCTTGATTATGAATCATTTGACACATGCGAACCTTGCCTCTTAGGCAAAATGACCAAGACTCCGTTCTCCGGAACAATGGAGCGAGCAACCAACTTGTTGGAAATCATACATACCGATGTGTGCGGTCCAATGAGCGTTGAGGCTCGCGGAGGATATCGTTATGTTCTCACTCTCACTGACGACTTGAGTAGATATGGGTATGTCTACTTAATGAAACACAAGTCTGAGACCTTTGAAAAGTTCAAGGAATTTCAGAGTGAGGTAGAGAATCAACATGACCGTAAGATAAAGTTCCTACGATCAGATCGTGGGGGCGAATACTTAAGTCACGAATTTGGTACACACTTAAGAAAATGTGGAATCGTTTCACAACTCACGCCGCCTGGAACACCTCAGCGAAACGGTGTGTCCGAACGTCGTAATCGCACTCTATTGGATATGGTGCGGTCTATGATGTCTCTTACCGATTTACCGCTATCATTTTGGGGATACGCTCTAGAGACAGCTACATTCACTTTAAATAGGGCACCGTCTAAATCCGTTGAGACGACATCGTATGAATTATGGTTTGGGAAGAAACCTAAGCTGTCGTTTCTAAAAGTTTGGGGATGCGATGCTTATGTCAAGAAACTTCAACCTGAAAAGCTCGAACCCAAGTCGGAAAAATGCGTATTCATAGGATACCCTAAGGAAACTGTCGGGTATACCTTCTACTTAAGATCCGAAGGCAAGATCTTTGTTGCCAAGAACGGATGCTTTCTGGAGAAAGAGTTTCTCTCGAAAGAAGTAAGTGGGAGGAAAGTAGAACTCGATGAAGTACTACCTCTCGAACGGGAAAGTGGTGCAGCGCAGGAAACCATTCCTGTAATGCCCACACCAACTGAAGAGGAAAATGTTGATGATGATCAAGGTACTTCAGATCTAGTTGCTACTGAATTTCGAAGGTCCACAAGGACACGTTCTGCACCAGAGTGGTACGGCAACCCTGTCATGGAAATCATGTTGCTGGACAACAATGAACCTTCGAACTATGAAGAAGCAATGGCGGGCCCGGATTCCAACAAATGGCTTGAGGCCATGAAATCCGAGATAGGATCCATGTATGAAAACAAAGTATGGACTTTGACAGACTTGCCCGATGATCGGCGAGCGATAGAAAATAAATGGATTTTTAAGAAGAAGACGGACGCGGATGGTAATGTTACCATCTATAAAGCTCGACTTGTCGCTAAGGGTTATCGACAAGTTCAAGGGATTGACTACGACGAGACATTCTCTCCCGTGGCGAAGCTTAAGTCCGTCCGAATCATGTTAGCAATTGCCGCATACTATGATTATGAGATATGGCAGATGGACGTCAAAACGGCATTCCTTAATGGACATCTTAAGGAAGAGCTGTATATGATGCAGCCGGAAGGTTTTGTCGTTCCTCAGAACGCTAACAAAGTATGCAAGCTCCAGCGATCCATTTATGGACTGGTGCAAGCATCTCGGAGTTGGAACATTCGCTTTGATGAGATGATCAAAGCGTTTGGGTTTACGCAGACTTATGGAGAAGCCTGCGTTTACAAGAAAGTGAGTGGGAGCTCTGTAGCATTTCTCCTATTATATGTAGATGACATACTCTTGATGGGAAATGATACGAAACTCCTGGACAGCATTAAGGCCTACTTGAACAAGTGTTTTTCAATGAAGGACCTTGGAGAAGCTGCTTATATATTAGGCATCAAGATCTATAGAGATAGATCGAGACGCCTCATAGGTCTTTCACAAAGCACATACCTTGATAAGATTTTGAAGAGGTTCAAAATGGATCAGTCCAAGAAGGGGTTCTTGCCTATGTTACAAGGTGTGAGATTGAGCTTGGCTCAGTCACCGACCACGGCAAAAGATAAAGAAGAGATGAGTGTCATCCCCTATGCTTCAGCCATAGGATCTATTATGTATGCCATGCTGTGTACCAGACCCGATGTAAACCTTGCCGTAAGTTTGGTTGCAAGATACCAAAGTAACCCCGGCAAGGAACACTGGACAGCGGTCAAGAATATCCTGAAGTACCTGAAAAGGACAAAGGACATGTTTCTCGTTTATGGAGGAGATGAAGAGCTCGTCGTAAAGGGTTACGTCGACGCTAGCTTCGACTCAGATCTGGATGACTCTAAGTCACAAACCGGATACGTGTATATGTTGAATGGTGGAGCAGTAAGCTGGTGCAGCTGCAAGCAGAGCGTCGTGGCGGGATCTACATGTGAAGCGGAGTACATAGCAGCCTCAGAGGCAGCGCATGAAGCGATTTGGATGAAGGAGTTCATCACCGACCTAGGAGTCATACCCAATGCGTCGGGGCCGATCAAACTCTTCTGTGACAACACTGGAGCTATTGCCCTTGCCAAGGAGCCCAGGTTTCACAAGAAGACCAGGCACATCAAGCGTCGTTTCAACTCCATCCGTGAAAATGTTCAAGATGGAGACATAGAGATTTGCAAAGTGCACACGGATCTGAATGTCGCAGATCCGTTGACTAAACCTCTCTCGCGTGCAAAACATGATCAACACCAGAACTCTATGGGTGTTCGATTCATCACAATGTAACTAGATTGGTGACTCTAGTGCAAGTGGGAGACTGTTGGAAATATGCCCTAGAGGCAATAATAAAAGGATTATTATATTTCAATGTTCATGATAATTGTCTTTTGTTCATGCTATAACTGTATTATCCGGAAATCGTAATACACGTGTGAACACTTAGACCCAATGAGTCCCTAGTGAGCCTCTAGTTGACTAGCTCGTTATGATCAATAGATAGTCATGGTTTCCTGACTATGGACATAGGATGTCGTTGATAACGGGATCACATCATTAGGAGAATGATGTGATGGACAAGACCCAATCATAAGCATAGCATAAAAGATCGTATAGTTCGTTTGCTAGAAGCTTTGCCAATGTCAAGTATCTATTCCTTCGACCATGAGATCGTGTAACTCCCGGTTACCGTAGGAGTGCCTTGGGTGTATCAAACGTCACAACGTAACTGGGTGACTATAAAGGTGCATTACAGGTATCTCCGAAAGTATCTGTTGGGTTGACACGGATCGAGACTGGGATTTGTCACTCCGTATAACGGAGAGGTATCTCTGGGCCCACTCGGTAATGCATCATCATAATGAGCTCAATGTGACCAAGGTGTTGGCCACGGGATCATGCATTACGGTACGAGTAAAGTGACTTGCCGGGTAACGAGACTGAACAAGGTATTGGGATACCGACGATCGAGTCTCGGGCAAGTAACGTACCGATTGACAAAGGGAATTGTATACAGGGTTTGATCGAATCCTCGACATCGTGGTTCAACCGATGAAATCATCGAGGAGCATGTGGGAGCCAACATGGATATCCAGACCCCGCTGTTGGTTATTGCCCGAGAGTCGTCTCGGTCATGTCTGCGTGTCTCCCGAACCCGTAGGGTCTACACACTTAAGGTTCGGTGACGCTAGGGTTAGTAGGAAGTCAAGTATGTGACTACCGAATGATGTTCGGAGTCCCGGATGAGATCCCGGACGTCACGAGGAGTTCCGGAATGGTCCGGAGGTAAAGATTTATATATGGGAAGTCCTGTTTCGGGCATCGGGACAAGTTTCGGGGTTATCGGTATTGTACCGGGACCACCGGGGGGGTCCCGGGGGCCCACCGGGTGGGGCCACCTGCCCCGGGGGGCCACATGGGCTGTAGGGGGTGCGCCTTGGCCTGCATGGGCCAAGGGCACCAGCCCCACATAGGCCCATGCGCCTAGGGTTCAAGGGGGCAAGAGTCCTAGGAGGGGAAGGCACCTCCTAGGTGCCTTGGGGGGGAGGGAAACCCCCCTTGGCCGCCGCCCCCCTAGGAGATTGGATCTCCTAGGGCCGGCCACCCCCCCCTTGGCCCTCCTATATATAGTGGGGGAGAGGAGGGACTTCAGACCTTGAGTCCTTGGCCTTTGGTTGCCTCCTTCTCCCTCCCCAACACCTCTCCTCCTCCGTTGTGTGCTCAGCGAAGCCCTGTCGGAGTACTGCTTCTCCACCATCACCACGCCGTCGTGCTGCCGGTGGAGCTGTCTTCCTCAACCTCTCCTTCTCCCTTGCTGGATCAAGAAGGAGGAGACGTCGCTCGTCCCGTACGTGTGTTGAACACGGAGGTGCTGTCCGTTCAGCACTTGGCATCGGTGATCTGAATCACGTTCGTGTACGACTCCATCATCACCTTGCAAGCTTCCGCACGCGATCTACAAGTGGTATGTAGATGCTAGCTCTCTCCCATGACTCGTTGCTTAGATGAACTCATAGATGGATCCTGGTGAAGCCGTAGGAAAAATTTTAATTTTCTGCAACGTTCCCCAACAATATTGACAGTACACTAACCATTAATACTTATGAGTTCTTGATCTGTAATCCAGTGGTGTCGTGAAGCTGCCAACTCCTTCACAATGTCATTTCCTGCCATGTCTTGACCTGAACAATACCATATTGTGTTAATGCTATTTTAAACTGTGTCACTTTATTCGTCAGTAAGAAATGTGATGAATTGTCAGCACTGATACTTTTATGTGAAAAACATGTCATCTGTCTGCTCGTTTATCTTTCAGAGTGAGGAAGATATAAGTGTTGAACAAGCGCAGTCTCATCATCTTGCTTAGTTGCTTGCGCTGCAGCTCCCCAGCAGGGCTAACCTTTCTTGAACACTATTGAAGTGCTGTCGGTTTTGTATATTATTTTGTCGGCGTGTTTATTTGCACTGGTGGCAACCTTTGATGCCTGGTGTATGTAATCTGCTGTCTGCTGGTGCTTTATTATCATAGTGGAGAACTTTGATGCCCACTGGATGTAATCTACCGTAATTTCTTTATTGTATAGTCTAGGTTTTTTCTTATTCACGAGGCTGCAGTTATTTTACTGTATATATATCCTGTCTTCGCAGTTAACCGGCCAAACTGTAAAATTACGGTACATAATCGTCCGTCATGCAAATCACTATGTATGATCCGCATCATGGGCCCCGTCATCTTTGTCTGTTAACAGGCCTAAATGTAAATTGGCCCACTAGTAGATTCGGGCCTTAATAGGCCGAGTAAACCGCCGGCCCTATTTTCGCAAGAAAACTCAATGGGCTTTTAGGAGGCTGAAAAGTAGGTTGGGCCTGAAACGTGCTGAACAGCTCATGGGCTGGCAGCAGGCAAAAATAGACCCCGGCCCATGATTGTGCCAATCAAATCACGGGCTTTTAACAGGCCATAATTGTCTCGGTCCTTGTTTGGGCCAATCAGATTATCGGCTGTGAGCAGAGCGGATGCCCGTAGTTAGGCCCAACTATATGACGGGCTTTTAATAGGCCGAAATGAATATAGTGCCGAAATGTCAAACGGGCCTTTAACAGGTCGAAACTAATATCAGGCCGAATTACTAAATGGGCCTTTAGCAAGTGGGCCCCAAAAGCATAGCATCCAGTTGACGGGCTGAATCTGATATGGGCCATAATTTAGCCCAGGGCCAGACCTGATCTGGGCCGTAATTTGCCCCAGAACATGGTAGGCTTTTAATGGGCCGGATCTATGGGTCTTTATTAGGCCCAAAACGTGGCAGGCTGTTAATGGACTGGATCAAATATGGGCTGACATTTGGCCCAAAACATGGCAGCCTATTAATGGGCCGGCCTACTAGTGTCCTCAAAATCTTGTGGGCCTTCAACTGGGCCGGCCCATTATGGTCAGTGATCTCGTGGGCCTTTAGCTGGGTCAGCCCATTATGGTCCGCAAAATCTTGTGGGCCTTTAGGTGGGCCGTCCCATTATGGCCTGCAAAATCTCGTGGTCCTTTAGCTGGGCCGGCCCATTATGGCCTGCAAAATCTTGTGGGCCTTTAGCTGGGCCGGCCCATTGTGGTCCGCAAAATCTCGTGGGCCTTTAGCTGGGCCGGCCCATTATGGACCGCAAAATCTTGTGGGCCTTTAGTTGGGCCGGCCCATTTAATCTTTATGGGCCACTTTTGGGCCAGTCCACGTGTCAACATATCATAGGCGCATCTCACCCATTGGATGAGTGACACCTATGCCAACGCGGAGCTGACACGTGTTTCATCCAGCCAATGATGATTTTACACGTGGAAAATCCACATTGGTCCAGGCTGTTAACGGGTTATCGAATCCAAAACCAGACCCAATAGCTTAACGGCGTTCCGTTATGGTGGATGCCACGTGTCAGTCACCCTTGACGAAAGCACTTCTGTGACGCGCGATTTATCGTCATGGAAGTGGACACTTCCGTGATGATAATTTTGGTAATGTCATGGAACACTTCTGTGACAGCACAGGTATGACTATCTTGATTCTGTCATAAAATCATCATGGATATACATGCATGACAGAAAACGTGACCTATTGTGACAAACACGTATCATCACGGAAGTGTATTTTTTTTGTAGTGACTGCCGTCAGTTTCATCAGGGAGTTGATATTCAGATATGGATTCCTTCACAGCATTATCACACACAATGGATCCAACTTTGATTCTGATGAGTTCAAGGCGTTTTGTGCTTCCCAAGGCACTCGGGTCGACTACGAGTCTGTTGCGCACCCACAGTCGAATGGGCAAGTAGAAAGGGCGAATGGTTTGATCCTTCAAGGGTTGAAACCCCGATTTATGCGCGACCTCAAGCACGCTGCTGGAGCTTGGGTGACTGAGTTGCCATCCGTCTTATGGGGACGAAGAACGACTCTGAACCGGTCGACGACTGAACCCCTTTCTTCATGGTGTATGGTGCTGAAGTTGCACTTCCGAGTGACTTGCTGCACAACGCTCCCCGAGTGGAACTCTTCTCAGAAGCTGAAGCAGAACAGGCACGCCAGGACGCAGTCAATCTCCTGGAGAAGGAACGTGAGATGGCTCTAATCCGGTCAACCATCTACCAGCAAGATCTGTGTCGATTCCATGCCTGTAATGTCAGAGGTCGAGCGTTCCAGGAAGGAGACCTGGTGCTCCAAGTGGATCAGAAATGACCTCAGAAGCTTGCTCCGTCCTGGGAGGGTCCTTTCATCATCACCAAGGTGCTCCACAACAGAGCGTACCACCTTTACAACTTAGCCAAGAAAGTGGACGAGCTACGCGCGTGGAACGCAGAGCTGCTTCGCCATTTCTATACCTGAACCACTCGGATCGACGAGTTGTAATAAGAGTCTTTCAGTTTGCTTATCAAAGACAAGATTTTTGCAGTATCTTAATGATTGCTTTCCCATAAAACATATGTATTCAAATCCCCTAGTGGGTGGCTTAGCCGCGAACCTGATTCGCCTAAGTTTCAAAACCTTTTCCGAGTGGAGAGCAATCCTCCCACTCGAGGGCTTAGCTGTGACCCCGTACTCACCTAAGTTTCAAAACCTTTTCCGAGTGGAGAGCAATCCTCCCACTCGGGGGCTTAGCTGCGGCCCCATACTTTCCTAAGTTAAAAAACTACTCCGAGTGGAGAGCAATCCTCTCACTCGAGGGCTTAACTGCGACCCCATACTCGCCTAAGTTAAAAAACTACTCCGAGTGGAGAGCAATCCTCCCACTCGAGGGCTTAGCTGCGACACCGTACTCGCCTAAGTTTCAAAACCTTTTCCGAGTGGAGATCAATCCTCCCACTCGGGGGCTTAGCTGCACCCCCGTACTCGCCTATGTTAAAAAACTACTCTGAGTGGAGAGCAATCCTCTCACTCAGGGGCTTAGCTGCGACCCCGTACTCGCCTAAGTTAATAAACTACTCCAAGTGGAGAGCAATCCTCCCACTCGAGGGCTTAGCTGCGACCCGTACTCGCCTAAGTTTCAAAACCTTTTTCGAGTGGAGAGTAATCCTCCCACTCGGGGGCTTAGCTGCGACCCCGTACTCGCCTAAGTTAAAAAACTACTCTGAGTGGAGAGCAATCCTCCCACTCGAGGGCTTAGCCGCGACCCCATACTCGCCTAAGTTAAAAAACTACTCCAAGTGGAGAGCAATCCTCTCACTCGGGGGCTTAGCTGCGACCCCATACTCACCTAAGTTAAAAAACTACTCCAAGTGGAGAGCAATCCTCCCACTCGAGGGATTAGTTGCGACCCTGTACATGCCTAAGTTAAAACCCATTCCGAGTGGAGAGCAATCCTGCCACTCGGGGGCTTAGCTGCGACCCCGTACTCGCCTAAGTTAAAAGACTACTCCGAGTGGAGAGCAATCCTCTCACTTGGGGGCTTAGCTGTGACCACGTACTCGCCTAAGTTAAAAACCTACTCTGAGTGGAGAGCAATCCTCTCACTTGGGGGCTTAGCTGCGACCCTATGTACTCGCCTAAGTTAAAAAACTACTCCGAGTGGAGAGCAATCCTCTCATTCGGGGGGCTTAGCTGTGACCCCGTACTCGCCTAAGTTTAAAAGCTACTCCGAGTGGTGAGCAATCCTCCCACTCGGGAGACTTTGCTGCGACCCCATACTCGCCTAAGTCACAAAGATCCTCTGAGCTGCGTCACAAGTACAACATACACTCCATCCCGATCCGCAAGGACGACGAGGTGTCGACCAAACACGTCATCAGAGATGTGTCACAAGTACAATGTACGCTCCATCCCGATCCGCAAGGACGACGAGGTGTTGATCAAACACATCATCAGAGCTACGTCACAAGTACAACGTATACTCCGAGTGGGAAGTCAAGTTCCACTCGGAATTGAAAAATATCCGAAAGTGGTAAAGGCAAAGCCACCGTATTCAAGAAAAACCAAGTTCAGATAAACCCCGCAAAGTTCTGAACCGCGGAGGGCAGAAGTACTCAGGCATCAGGCCTGAAACAGTTTAACGGTTACAAAATCACTCGGCATTCCGAGGCAAATAAGGTGGGGCATAAAGTTTGTTCACTCTTCAGGAGTAGGACTTGCTGGCTCGATGAAGCTGTCAAGGTCGATGCCATATGCAATATGGGTGGTTGCTTTGATGAATGTCTCCATGAAGGATTGGAATTGGAGCTTCTTGGTATTGGCAACCTTGATATCTGCTAGCTTGTCTTCCCTGACCTCCTTGAAATGGAGTCGGACCAAAGACAGAGCCACATCAGCACCGCAGCGAGCAGACGACTTCTTACATTCTTGCACTCGACCAGGAATTTCTTTGATTCAAGACATCAAAGACTCGAGATTATTCTGGAATTCTGCTCGGGGCCAGAGCTCAGTGTCAATCCGTGACATCACCGCTTTCAAACGAGCAAGATAATCCACAGCGTTGTCGAGACAAGACTCCAGCCGCAGCATCTTCATCGTGACATCGTCCTTGACGGGAGAGTTTATGGGATCAAGATTTGTCTCGATCCGCCCAGCCTCTGCTTTGAAGTCTTGACAGAGTTCTGCACAGTCAGAAAGGTGGTGAGTAGGCAGTTGTATAATAAGTCAACAATCGCAAACCAGTCGGACGGGAGGAAGTACCTTCAAGCGTCAGGACCAGCTTCTCAGCAAGTCTTCCCAGATAAGCCACCAGTTTGCCCTTCTGCGCCGTGAGATCTCCAACCTTGTCGGTCAGGGTCTCCTTGTCCTTCTTCAGCTTGGCAACCTCCTTGTTGGCTTTAGCAACAACAGTCTTCAGCTTGCGTTCTCCTCTTCTAACTTGCCGACTGAAGCCAGCTTCTTGTCAGCAAGCTCTATTTTTGTTCGCGCTTCTTTCTGTGCTGCGGCAATGTCATTGTCCTTCTGCTCCAGAGCCTGCTTCATTTTGACTAAAGAAAAACATTCTTCAGTCGACCTTGGAGTTGACGGTTTTCACTATGCACATCCATTCGAGTGGAATCACTCGGTTCAAAAGACTAAAAAGGAAGAACTATAAGGTGGACAGTCGGTGAGATATTACCTCCCATAGTAGCAGCATCGTCCTTGGCCTTCTGAAGATTCTTCTTGGCCAAATCCAGGTCAAGGTTGAGGCTGATATGCTTCTTCTCCAACTCAGCAAACCGGGCCTGAGCTCACAAGATTTCTGCGGTCAGCAAACAAGATATGTCAGTCAACAGAAACAAAAGTTAATCTCAGCAAAAAGTGTTCTAAGACTACTGCTGAATCAAAACATTCAGCAGTAGTCTCGGGGACTGCACCCAGTGGGTGCACTTGGCGTGCCCCCACTGATCTAGTTTACCACTCAGCATGGTCTGCCCAGCGTGAGTATGCAAAAAATAAAAAGAGAGAGATTCTCAGACCCCAGCCGACTGCCCGCAGTCGACCGTGGTCTCAGGGGCTACACCCAGTGGGTGCACTCTGCGTGCCCCCACTGGTCTGGATTCCACTTGGATGAAATTATTCCACCGAGTGAAAGAACATTGAAGTTACATTCACAAAGACCCCCGCGAATCAAACACCAATGGTGGTCTCGGGGACTACACCCAGTGGGTGCACTTTGCGTGCCCCCACTAGTTCAGAGATACACTCGACTCAACTTGGTCGACTCAAATAGAAGAGCTATTCAACACTAAGTTAAAGCACCCAGTGGGTGATTGGATGCAAAATGCAGACTCGTGATAGATGCACATAAAAGGTTCCAAAACACTCATCCAGGGACATCTTACGGACAATGAAGCAGCAGCTACAACTACTATATCGTAGCAAGGCAAAAATCAAATTGAGAGATCAGTCGGAAATCAATTGACCTTGACATTAACGTGCAGAGCAGAGCTGGCGTTGTAGGCAGCCTGGCTGGCCTCGTGCACCACCTTAATCTGCTCCATCATAAGGTTTTCTTGGAGTATGGCTTCCTTAGCAGCACCCGCCGGGTCATCTGGAGTGTGATGAGCAGCAAAGAGCGACGATGGCAGTACAGTCAGAGCAATCACAGGATCTGAAGCGTGGAGCTGTGCAGGCGAAGCAGGGACTTGAGCAATCGATGCTGAGGGACGGTCAGTCGACACGGGATTGGCAAAAGAAACAGTGGACCAAGTCGGATCTCCGGACCGCTGGACCACCATCTCCGGTGTTGATGTCGACTGAGGCTCCTGGCCTATAGTCGTCCTGCTACTCGAAGCCCTGCCCCTCCTTCCCATATTCTTCTGAGGCGCTTCTTCATCGTCGCCTGGAAGTTCAATGACGTCTTGTGGGGTTGCACAAAATGCAACCATAGGGTGTCAATCGACCAACAAATCAATCGATAAAACAAGCACAAGATTGCAAGATCATACCAGCTTTGGAAGTAGCCGCATCTTCAGTCTCTTCATCATCTTGAGCCTTGTCAATATCCATGGAGGTCCTAGAAGTTGCAGCACTAAAAAATTCATAATCCACTCGGTCAGAGCAGAAGTATAACTCAGTTGGAAAACACATAAAGACAGAACACTCACGTAGAAGCGACGAGAACGTCCATCTTGATCCTGGGCAAGGTCTTCTGAGGCTTTGAAGGGGCAACCTTGGCTGCTTGGCAACCTTTTCTGACAGCTCCAGAGTCGAATTCTGAGTGCACTTATGCACCTGCGTGCTCGGAGCCATAGCCTTGTTGCGCCCGCCCGCTGGATCATGAGACTGCTTGGATCGGCGCTCTGTGCGGGGTGGTGAGTCGACCTCCTCTTCTTCGTCATCTGACTCATCACTCTCTTCCTCCTCATCATCATCAGGAGATTGCCAGTCTGCACTCTCCGCTCCCTCCTGGGCTTGCTCCTGGGCTTGCTCTCCGTTCGGCATCGAATACATCTCGATATAAATCTACAAGGCAAGAAGTTAAAAAAACATCAGTCAGATTCAAAGATAATCGCAAGTCGGATTGAAAGACACTTGGTAATAAGGATCATACCTTGTCTGGCTAGTTTTTGGTGTCCAATGGGTCGACTCTCCGGGCCCCCCTGGGGTTTTCTTTGTTTCCAGTAATGCTCTTCAGCCACAGGGCCATCATCTCATTGGGTACCTCCTCTAGGTGAACCGGAGAGGTGTCGTTGGAGCCCGAATACATCCACATCGAATGATCACGGGCTTGGAGCGGCTGGATGCATCGACTGAGAAACACTTCCAATAAATCCATGCCAGTTACGCCCTGACAGACCAACTGGACTACCCTCTCGACTAGCATCTTCGTCTCTACTTTCTCCGCTGCGGACACGATCAGTGAAGAAGGTTGCTGGACTCGACCTAGGGTAAAGGAAGGAAGACCGGTCGAACCGGGGGTTGGAATGTCCTGGCGGTAGAACCAGGTCGACTGCCAGCCCCTAACCGACTCAGGAAGTGTCATAGGGGGGATGTGCTCCTCTTCCTCGTATGAATCCCTAAACCCCCGCACATCTGAATCACGTGTGTCCTCTCGTCAGTCGGATTTTCCTTCTTCACAGATTGGGAACGACAAGTGAAAATGTGTTTGAAGAGACCCCCAGTGCGGTCTACAGCCCAAGAAGTTTTCGCACATAGAAACGAATGCAGCAAGGTACATGATGGTGTTGGGAGAGAAATGGTGAAGCTGAGCACCGAAAAAGTTCAGAAAACCCTGGAAGAAAGGATGCGGGGGAAGGGAGAAACCACGGTCAACATGGGTGGCGAGGAGGACGCACTCACCCGCATGCGCTGAGGCTCTATCTCGTCCCTCGGCAGCCTCGAAGTCCCGTCGGCGATCAAGCCCATGGCGGCCAGATCTTCCAGAGCCTCTTGCCGGAGCGTGGATCATATCCAGTCCCCCTGGATCCAACCAGGCGGCAACCCGGACCTCGACGATGATCCCACACTCATTTTCTTGCCCTTCGCCGTCGTCATCGATTTCTTCGCACGCTCCAGTGTTGCCGTCTTGTCCTTCACCATTGTGGCGTACTGCGCACGGGCAAAGCGGCAGCATCGAGGGTGAAAGAGGACGCAGTGGAGAAGCAGAGGAAGAAGAAGGGGAATGAGAGCGCACTGTGCAAATGCATCGGCCTCGACGCCTTTTATGGGCCTACTTCCGAGTGGCTGACGCGTGGGCCCGAGCGATCCTATCAAATCCTGCAACAGTCGCGCATCGGATACATGGCAAAAAAGGTGGCATGGAAATCGAGGCGCCCATGTCTATCCACCCCATTTACTGCGGTGCGCTCCGCCTCGCGCGCTTCCCCGAATTTTTCAATCCCGTGAGACCCGGGAACCGCAGTAACCAATCGCGTCGAAGATTTCACACCATATCAACACTCGAAGATTGTCAGCATAAGTTCACTCGACGACCTCTGAATCGATCAAGGCGACTGAAATGAAGTTGAAGTTTCAGCATGAACCTTGAGCTCAACAAGAATGCTTATGAAGCATAAGAGTCGAATCATGGTCAACTTCAAATCTCTTTTCACTCAGACCTCAATCCATTCGGGGGCTAATGACGATGCCAGGAACCTAGGGTAGGGTCATAGGCCTGACCTATACGCCCTACCCAAGGTCACTACCCTAGAGTCAAGGACATTCAAAGTACAGCAAGAAGTACCTACTGAAGCCATCGAGTGCAATCCACTCGACCAGTCACCTCACTCGGATACCCCAATTTCAGTCGATCTGGATGGAGTCATTCGACCATACAGGAAACCACTCGGAGCACAGAAGACCTAGAGTCACTTAGGATGGCAACGATCAAGCATTCACTCCGTAGTCTTAAATATCATTAATAGAACTTTATAGCTGGCGTTACCAGTAACGCCCTACCTTAATGTACATTGAACCCTTGTAACATAGGATGGCTGGGGTCCTGGCGCACTCTATATAAGCTACCCCCCTCCTGTGGCACAAGGGTTCACACCCCTTGTAACACACACCAATATTCCAGGCGACAGCCTTAGGGCACTGAGACTAGGGCTTTTTCCTCCTCCTTAAGGGGCCTGAACTCGTAAAACTCGTGTGTACAACCTCGTCGTAGCTAGGACCTCGCTTCCTCATACATACCCCCTACTCTTACTATCATACTTAGAACCATGACATGCCGCTCAAAATATTATTTATCTCTGTTTCAAAACTCGAGCTCTAACACCTTTGCAAATCCCTGCTTCCCTTTGTGAAGGGCCTATCTATTTATTTTTATGTTGAGTCATCATCCTCTTATAAAAACACTAGTTGGAGAGCACCGCTGTCATTTGTATGCATTGTTATTATAATTTACATTGAGCATGACTGTGACTGGATCTGTTTTGCCATGAATTACAATGTCTTCTTAGTCCTTGATCTTCAGGGGTGCTCTGCATTTATGTTTTGCAATCTTAGAAAGAGCTAGCGAGATACCATCTTGTTATATCATATCATGATTGTTTTGAGAAAGTGTTGTCATCCAAGATTTATTATTATTGCTCGCTAGTTGATTATGCCATTGATATGAGTAAACATGAGACCTAAATTTTATTGTGAATATGGTTAGTTCATGATCTGCTGAAAACTTGAATGCTGGTTTTACATATTTGCAACAACAAGATCAAATAGAGTTTATAAAAGTTTTTCTTTATCACTTTCAGATTGTCAACTGAATTACTTGAGGACAAGCAAAGGTTTAAGCTTGGGGGAGTTGATACGTCTCCAACGTATCTACTTTTCCAAACACCTTTGCCCTTGTTTTGGACTCTAACTGGTATGATTTGGATGGAACTAACCCGGACTGACGCTGTTTTCAGCAGAATTGCTATGGTGTTATTTTTGTGCAAAAATAAAAGTTCTCGGAATGACCTAAAACTTCACGAAGTCACGTTCTGGAATTAATAAAAAATACTGGCGAAAGAATCAACAAAAGGGGGCCCACACCCTGTCCACGAGGGTGGAGGGCGCCCCCCGGGGCACGCCCCCTGCCTCATGGGCCCCCTAGACCTCCATCGACCTCAACTCCAACTCCATATATTCACGTTCGGAGAGAAAAAAATCAGAGAGAAGGATTCATCACGTTTTACGATATGGAGCTGCCACCAAGCCCCGTTCTTCCTCGGGAGGGCTGATTTGGAGTCCGTTCGGGGCTCCGAAGAGGGGAATCCGTCGCCATCGTGATCATCAACCATCCTCCATCACCAATTTCATGATGCTCACCGCCGTGTGTGAGTAATCCCATCGTAGGCTTTCTGGACGGTGATGGGTTGGATGAGATTTACCATGTAATCAAGCTAGTTTTGTTAGGGTTTGATCCCTAGTATCCATTATGGTCTAAGATTGATGTTGCTATGACTTTGCCATGCTTAATGCTTCTGACTAGGGCCCGAGTGCCATGATTTCAGATCTGAACCTATTATGTTTTCATGAATATATGTGAGTTCTTGATCCTATCTTGCAAGTTATAGTCACCTACTATGTGTTATGATCTGACAAACCCTGGAGCGACAATAGTCGGGACACTTCCCGTTGATGACCGTAGTTTGAGGAGTTCATGTATTCACTAAGTGCTAATGCTTTGGTCTGGTACTCTATTAAAAGCAGGCCTCAATATCCCTTAGTTTCCAATAGTACCCCGCTGCCACGCAAGGGCAGGACAAAAGATGTCATGCAAGTTCTTTTCCATAAGCACGTATGACTATATTCGGAATACATGCCTACATTACATTGATGAACTGGAGCTAGTTCTGTGTCACCCTATGTTATAACTGTTGCATGGTGAATTGCATCCGACATATTTATCCATCATTGATCCATTGCCTATGAGCTCGTTTCATATTGATTTTTGCTTAGTTACTTCTCCGTTGCCACTGTTACGATTGCTACAAAACTACTACTGTCACTTTTGCCACCATTACCGTTACTTCCATACTACTTTGCTACTAAATACTTTGCTGTAGATATTAAGTCTTTCAGTGTGGTTGAATTGACAACTCAGCTGCTAATACTTCAGAATATTCTTTAGCTCCCCTTGTGTCGAATCAATAAATTTGGGTTGAATACTCTACCCTCGAAAACTGTTGTGATCCCCTATACTTGTGGGTTATCAACATACTATTCAGGTGGTGACTAAAGTCGGGTCGGCTCATAGAGTACCCGCAAGTGATTTGGATATGGGGGCTGAAAGGACAGGTGGTTCCATCCAGGTAGTGGTGGACCTGGGTTCCCGACGGCCCCCGAGTAGTACTTTACGGCGGAGCGACAGGCCAGGTTGTGACCACCTAGGAGACAGGTGTGCCCGGGATTTGATCCGAGTCTGGCCACTGCCCTATACGCACTAACCAACTACACGAGACACTTATGGTCACTCGACGACGTGGTATCAGCCGAAGCCTTCTTAACATCGGCGACTAAGCGGCGCGCGCCGGGTTGGACCGTGTAACACAACTTCCTTTGTAATGGAGGTTGCTAAGTCTGCTAACCAGCCGCATTCGCAAGTGGAGGTGTGCACCGGGTGATGGGCCCAGACCCCTGCACGCTTAGGATTTAGACCAGCGTGCTGACCTCTCTATTGTGCCTAGGTAGGGCTGCGATGTGTTGATCTTTCGATGTCGGGCATGACCCAGAAAAGTGTGTTTGTCCAGAGGGGTCGAGCGTGTTGGGAAATGTGGTGCACCCCTGCAGGGAAGTTTATCTATTCGAATAGTCGTGTCCCTCAGTAAAAGGACGACCAGGAGTTGTACCTCGACCTTATGACAACTAGAACCAGATACTTAATAAAACACACCCAAACACGTTCCAGAGACAACCCGGTGATTGCTTTCCCACAGGGCAATGAGGTGAGGATCGCCGGGTAGGATTATGCTATGTGATGTTACTTGGTGAACTTACCATCTACTCTCTCCTTCATACTGTAAGATGGAGGCTGCCAGAAGCGTAGTCTTCAATAGGACTAGCTATCCCCCTCTTATTCTGGCATTCTGCAGTTTAGTCCACCAATATTGCCCCTTTACATAGATACCCATGCATATGTAGTGTAGATCCTTGCTTGCGAGTACTTTGGATGAGTACTCACGGTTGCTTTGCTCCCTCTTTTCCCCCTTTTCCTCTTCTTCTCGGATGTCGCAACCAGAGGATGGAGCCCAGGAGCCATACGCCACTGTCTATGATGACCCCTACTATACCGAGAGTGCCTACTACTACGTTCACGCGGTCGACGACCAGGAGTAGTTTAGGAGGATCCCGGGCAGGAGGCATGCACATCTTTCGATCTGTATCCCAGTTTGTGCTAGCCATCTTATGGCAACTTGTTTAACTTATGTCTATACTCAGATATTGTTGCTTCCGCTGACTCGTTTATGTTTGAGCACTTGTATTCGACCCCTCGAGGCCCCTGGCTTGTATTATGGTGCTTGGATGACTTATTTTACTTTTAGAGTTGTGTTGTGATATCTTCCCGTGAGTCCTTGATCTTGATCGTACACGTTTGCATGCTTGATTAGTGTATGATTGAATTGGGGGCATCACAAGACCCACCTGGGTGATCCAGGATGAGATATTAGCATTATTCTGGTCTTGTTTCTTGGGTCCGTATTTTTGTTTTAACTCGGCTAACTCCCATGTTGCCGTGATCACTTGATCGTAGCAACGTCACCTCTGTCTGCTTCTCCCTGCTTAATATACGAAAGCCAGCAGATTTCTGGATCTCTTTCTCTCTCAAAATAAAGGCTCCCTGCCTTTAAATGAGTTGACCTGAACCTGCAAGTTATCTGAAAATTTTGGGTGTGTCCGAGCTCAAACCGACTGTGAGGTCTCATTCTCGAATTGTATTCACCATGGCCTAATTTGCTTACAGAGGAGGGGATCGAAGGGAAGAGGATGAAGAACTACTGGCTCACGCCATCTACATTCCAATACAAACTAGCCGTTTGCCCAGCCGCCACTTTTCCTAGTGATCATCTTCGGTATATAAACCAGCCACTAGGCCCATTCAGGCCCAGCTAGCCAAGCGGGCGAGCGAGGCTGCCTCTTGGGCCGCACATTGGTTTGAACTGCATGTTGGCTCCCATCTTGATCGCTGACAATCCCTCCTTCCTTAGAAATGGCTTGCCCCCAAGCCGGTGCTCTGGAGAACTTCTGTTGCAGCGTAACTTTGTCCTCCCAAGTAGCCATGTCTTCAGGTGCACCGCTCCACTTGACCAACACTTGGATGATGGAATCAAATCCACGATGGATGACTCGTTGCTGCATGACCTGCTCAGGACATCAAAACTGATCATCATGTGAAGGTAACTGAGATAGTACCTCACAGTCAGACGTCAGGGCCTTCTTGAGCAGTGAGACATGAAACACTGGATGGACTTTACTGCTTGGTGGCAGATCAAGCTTGTAGGCCACTTCACCCATGCGCTCTAGTATAGTAAATGGCCTGTAGAACTTAAACGCGAGTTTATGATTAGCACGTGGTGCTACTGAAGCTTGAAGGTACGGTTGCAGCTTCAGAAACACATGATTTCCAACTACAAACTCACGATCAGTGTGATGTTTCTCCGCTTGGCTTTTCATGCGTTGTTGTGAGTGAAGTGCTGCTTGACTGAATACAGGACCACTTGACGATCTGCAAGCCAATGCTGTAAGTCTGGAGATTGGATAGTATCCTCAACCGAAATACCAAAGTGACGTGGACTATGCCCATAGATGATTTCAAATGGCGTTTACACTGTTGCTGAGTGCCAATTCGTGTTGTACCAGAATTCACACAAAGTAATCCATTTGGCCCAGCGTGACGGATGGCCACTAACAAAACAACGCAAGAAGTACTCGACTTACTGATTGACATGTTCAGATTGCCCGTCAGATTGTGGGCTGTCTGGCAGAACTCAAACGTAGCAGATCCCCAGATTTCTGGAATAATTTTGTCCAAAACTTGCTAGTAAATATCTTGTCTCGATCAGACAGAATTGACAGGGGCATACCATGGAGTTTATAGATAGAATCCAGAAAAGCCTTTGCAACTATCTCAGTAGTGTAAGGGTGATGCAGAGGAACAGACCATACTTGGATAGCTTGTCAATGATGACCATCAAAAGTTGTAAAGGCCAGATGCACGGAGACCTTCAACAAAATCCATTATGACCATTTCCCAAGGCAGGTTTGGTATTGGAAGAGGCTGAAGCAAACTTGGATAAGGAATATGCTCAGGTTTGGCATGTTGGCAGGTCAGACACTGTTTGACATAAGTTTTGATATATCCCCGCATCCCTTTCCATTTGAACAACTACTTAACACGCTTGTAAGTCACAGGAAATCCAGAGTGCCCTCCCACTGGGTTGTCATGGAAGACAGCTACGACCTTGTTATGTAGCATAGGGTCACACCCAATGCAGACACTTTTGCCATGTCTAAGAATGCCAGCTTTCAGAGAAAATTTACTATCATTTGTAGGAGCTACTAATAGTTTCTACAGCAGTTCAGAAGCAAAAGAGTCACCTGACTAACTTTGAACAATGTCCTCAAGCCAAGCAGGCTGTACAGAGGATATGTGGTGCAGCTCAGCTAGTATATCATGAGGAATGTGAGGTCTCGTGGACAAAGAATCTGCAGCAGTGTTGTCAACTCCCTTTTTATACTCAATACTATATTGCAATCCCAACAGTTTTGTCGGTGCTTTTTGTTGCCATTTTGTGTGCAGTCTCTGTTCAGAAAGACAAGCCAAACTACGTTGGTCTATTTTGATGACAAACAGAGCTAGTTGCAAGTACTTGATAACCCACAAGTGTAGGGGATCACAACAGCTTTCGAGGGTAAAGTATTCAACCCAAATTTATTGATTCGACACAAGGGGAGCCAAAGAATATTCTTGAGTATTAGCAGTTGAGTTGTCAATTCAACCACACCTGGATAACTTAGTATCTACAGCAAAGTGTTTAGTAGCAAAGTAGTATGATAATAAAGGTAACGATAGCAAAAGTAATATTTTTGGGTTTTGTAGTGATTGTAACAATAGCAACGGGAAAGCAAATAAGCGAAGAACAATATGGGAAAAGATCGTAGACAATGGATCAGTGATGGATAATTATGCCGGATGTGATTCCTCATATAATAGCTATAACATAGGGTGACACAGAACTAGCTCCAGTTCATCAATGTAATGTAGGCATGTATTTTGTAAATAGTCATACGTGCTTATGGAAGAGAACTTGTATGACATCTTTTGTCCTACCCTCTCGTGGCAGCGGGGTCCTAGCGGAAACTAAGGGATATTAAGGCCTCCGTTTAATAGAGAACCGGAACAAAGCATTAGCACATAGTGAATACATGAACTCCTCAAACTATGGTCATCACCGAGAAGTATCCCGATTATTGTCACTTCGGGGTTGTCGGATCATAACACATAATAGGTGACTATAGACTTGCAAGATCGGATCAAGAACACACATATATTCATGAAAATATAACAGGTTCAGATCTTAAATCATGGCACTCGGGCCCTAGTGATAAGCATTAAGCATAGAAAAGTCATAGCAACATCAATCTCAGAACACAGTGGATACTAGGGACCAAACCCTAACAAAACTAACTTGATTACATGGTAAATCTCATCCAACCCATCACCGTCCAGCAAGCCTACGATGGAATTACTCACACACGGCGGTGAGCATCATGAAATTGGTGATGGAGGATGGTTGATGATGACGACGACGAATCGCCCTCTCCGGAGCCTCGAACGGACTCTAGATCAGCCCTCCCGAGAGAGATTAGGGCTTGGCGGCGGCTCCATATCGTAAAACGCGATGAAACTTTCTCCCTGATTTTTTCTCCCCGAACGTGAATATATGGAGTTGGAGTTGAGGTCGGTGGAGGTCCATGGGGCCCACGAGACAGGGGGGCACGCCCCCCACCCTCGTGGATAGGATGTGGGCCCCCTGGTCTTGATTCTTTCGCCAGTATTTTTTATATTTTCCAAAAAGTGCCTCCGTGGATTTTTAGGACATTCCGAGAACTTTTGTTTTCTACACATAAAACAACATCATGGCAGTTCTGCTGAAAACAGCGTCAGTCCGGGTTAGTTTCATTGAAATCATGCAAGTTAGAGTCCAAAACAAGGGCAAAAGTGTTTGGAAAAGTAGATACGTTGGAGACGTATCAACTCCCCCAAGCTTAAACCTTTGCTTGTCCTCAAGCAATTCAGTTGATAAACTGAAAGTGATAAAGAAAAACTTTTACAAACTCTGTTTGCTCTTGTTGTTGTAAACATGCAAAGCCAGCATTCAGGTTTCAGCAAATAATATGAACTAACCATACTCACAATAACACTTAGGTCTCACAATTACTCATATCAATAGCATAATCAGCTAGCGGGCCATAATAATAAAACTCGGATGACAACACTTTCTCAAAACAATCATAACATGATATAACAAAATGGTATCTCGCTAGCCCTTTCTGAGACCGCAAAACATAAATGCAGAGCACCTATAAAGATCAAGGACTGACTAAACATTGTAATTCATGGTAAAAGAGATCCAGTCAAGTCATACCCAATATAAACCAATAGTAATGAATGCAAATGACAGTGTGCTCTCCAGCGGGTGCTTCTTAATAAGAAGGGTGATGACTCAACATAAAAGTAAATAGATAGGCCCTTTGCAGAGGGAAGCAGGGATTTGTAGAGGTACCAAAGCTCGATTTTAAAATAGAGAGGAATAACATCTTGAGCGGCATACTTTCGTTGTCAACGCAACAACTATGAGATGGCTGTATCTTCCATACTACATGCATTATAGGAAGTTCCCAAACAGAATGGTAAAGGTTTATACTCCCCCAACCACCAACAAGCATCAATCCATGGCTTGCTCTAAACAACGAGTGCCTCCAACTAACAACAGTCCTGGGGGAGTTTTGTTTAATTATTTTGATTTGCTTTGATCTTTTTGGATCATGGGACTGGGCATCCCGGTTACCGACCCTTTCTCATGAATGAGGAGCGGAGTCCACTCCTCTTGAGAATAACCCACCTAGCATGGAAGATATAGGCAGCCCTAGTTGAAACATGAGCTGCTTGAGCATACAAAACAGAATTTCATTTGAAGGTTTGGAGTTTGGCACATAGAAATTTACTTGGAACGACAGGTAAATACCGCATATAGGTAGGTATGGTGGACTCATATGGAACAACTTTGGGGTTTATGGAGTTTGGATGCACAAGAAGTATTCCCGCTTAGTACAGGTGAAGGCTAGCAAAAGACTGGGAAGCGACCAACTGAGAGAGCGACAACAGTCGTAAACATGCATTAAAATTAATTTACACCGAGTACAAGCATGAGTAGGATATAATCTACCATGAACATAAATATCAAGAAGGCTATGTTGATTTGTTTCAACTACATGCGTGAACATGTGCCAAGTCGAGTCACTCAATTCATTCAAAGGAGGATACCATCCCATCATACCACATCATAATCATTTTAATAGCATGTTGATATGCAAGGTAAATCATTATAACTCATAGCTAATCAAGCATGGCACAAGCAACTATAATCTCTAAACGTCATTGCAAATATGTTTACCTCATAATAGGCTGAATCAGAAACAATGAACTCATCACATTTACAAAAACAAGAGAGGTCGAGTTCATACCATCTTTTCTAATCTCAATAAGTCCATCATATATCGTCATTATTACCTTTCACTTGCATGATCGAACGATGTGTATAATAATAATAGTGCACGTGCATTGGACTAAGCTGGAATTTGCAAGCATTCAACTTCAAGAGAGAAGACAGGTAATATGGGCTCTAAGTTAAATAAACAATCGTGCATAAGAGAGACACCAAGCATTTTCAATATGGTCTTCTCGACCACCAAAGGAAAGAAAAGAAAAGAAAACTATTTACACGGGAAAGCTCCCAACAAGAAGAAGGACTAGAAATCTTTTTGGGTTTTCATTTTAATTCTACTGCAAGCATGGAAATTAAACTAACTAATTTTTTTTGGTTTTTCTCAAGGTTTATCAAACACACAAGAAGAAAGCTAGAAAAAAATTTAAACTAGCATGGATAATACAATAAAAGAGTATGAGCACCGACGACTAGTGTGTGAACATGAATGTAAAGTCGGTGAGAAATACGTACTCCCCCAAGCTTAGGCTTTTGGCCTAAGTTGGTCTAATACCATGGGCCGCTTGGCTGATATCCATAGTTGTAGCTGGGATCGTACTGAGATGCAACAGCGACCGCCTCCTGAGCTGCGGCATGTTGGCGAGCTGCCTCCGCTCTCCCCTCGTGTTTAGCTGCTTCCTCCCTGGTAACAACATATCTTCCTTTTGCCTGATAATCAAAAAGGAGAGGAGCAGGAAGAGTAACATGGACGACATTGCGTCTGTCATAGATTAGTCGATAATGGAGGAATTGTTCATTCCTCCTAAGAAATTGATGGTTAACCATAGCGTCATAATCTAAATAAGCAGGAGGTATCATCATATCCCCTTCTCGTGGGGCTATACCAAGATAATTAGCCACATGGGTTGCATAAATTCCTCCAAATAAATCTCGAGTTCTACTATTATTCTGCAACCTATGTGCAACTATTGCCCCAAGTTATAACCTTTATAACCCAACACAGCACTCTTGAGGACACAAAGGTCAGGGACACACATATGGCATGCTTCATCTCTACCATTAATGCATCTACCAATGAAGAGAGCAAAATAATGTATAGCAGGAAAATGAATGCTCCCTATGGTAGCTTGCGCTATGTCCCCGGATTCTCCCATAGTAATACTAGCAAGGAAATCTCTAAGTTCAGATTTGTGAGGATCATTTATATTACCCTACTGCGGAAGTTTGCAAGCAGTTGTAAAATCCTCTGAGTCCATGGTATAAGATGTATCATAAATATCAAATAGGACACTAGGAGAATTACGCGTATAGTTATATTTAAACCTCCGCACAAAGGAATCAGTCAATTGATAGTACTGAGGACACTTATCTTGTAAGAAATCCTCCAGCTCAGCATTACGCACATATGCGTCAAATTCCTCCTTAAAGCCTACTTGGACCATAAAATCATCGGATGGCCACTCACAAGCTCGTACATTTGCGTCCCTCAGTAATTCAACATCTTGCTCTCATATAGCAATCCTGGGTCTTTTCTTTACTGAGGAACCACCTTGATACATTCTCCTAGACATAATTCTTTTTCTGAAAAATTTCTGAAATTTTAGTAACTTCAAAATAAAAGTGAATAAAACTAAACAAGATTGATAGCAACTACTACTACAAGTGCCTAGAGCCTATATCATGCATTAGAATTGCTTGGGACCTCATAAATTCAACATGCAAGCTCAAGAACATGGTCATCTATGCAGCAAAAATTTGCAATGAATAAAGCACTAGAACAAAAACTAATTGGACCAATGGAGGAGTCACATACCAAGCGACAATCTCCCAAAGCAGTTTTGTGAATGGAGCTTTGAGCAAGGAGATCGAAAATCGTAGCAAAATGAGCTAGAACTCGTGCTTGAGCTGGATGGGGATTTTTTTTTGGGTAGAACATGAAGTGTGTGGGTGCTGGCATAAGTGGAGGGGGGCCACCAAGGGCCCATGAGACAGGGGGCGCACCCAGGTGGGGTGGGCGTGCCCTCCACTCTCGTGGCCTGGTGCTTGCCCCTCCTGCAGTGATTTCAGTGCGTAAAATCCTCAAATATTCCATAAAAATCATACTAAATTTGCAGGGCATTTGGAGCACTTTTATTTTCGGGATATTTTTTTAATGCATGGATAATTCATAAAACAGACAGATAATACTATTTTTGCTTTATTTATTCTAAATAACAGAAAGTAAAAAGAGGGTACAGAAGGTTGTGCCTTCTAGTTTCATCCATCTCATGATCATCAAAATGAATCCACTAACAAGGTTGATCAAGTCTTGTTAACAAACTCATTCCGAATAACAGGAACTGGAGGAATTTCGAATAACACTAAGTTACCTCAATGGGGATATGAACATCCCCAATAATAAGAATATCATAGTTTTTCTTGACTGTAGGGAGAGGAAATTCAAAAGCTCCAATAAGAATAGTTGGAACTTTTCCAATAGAATTGATGCTATGAACTTGAGATTGTTTCCTCGTAAAGTGTACCGTATGCTCATTACCATTAACATGAAAAGTGGCATTGCCTTTGTTGCAATCAATAACAGCCCCTGCAGTATTCAAAAAGGGTCTACCAAGCATAATCGACATACTATCGTCCTCGAGAATATCAAGAATAACAAAGTCCGTTAAGATAGTGACATTTGCAACCACAACAGGCACATCCTAACAAATACCGACAGGTATAGCAGTTGATTTATCAGCCATTTGCAAAGATATTTCAGTAGGTGTCAACTTATTCAATTCAAGTCTACGATATAAAGAGAGAGGCATAACACTAACACCGGCTCCAAGATCACATAAAGCAGTTCTAACATAATTTCTTTTAATGGAGCATGGTATAGTTGGTACCCCCGGATCTCCAAGTTTCTTTGGTATTCCACCCTTAAAAGTATAATTAGCAAGCATGGTGGAAATTTTAGCTTCCGGTACCTTTCTTTTATTTGTGATGATATCCTTCGTATACTTAGCATAAGGATTTACTTTGAGCATATCAGTTAAGCGCATACGTAAGAAAATAGGTCTAATCATTTCAGCAAAGCGCTCAAAATCCTCATCCTCCTTTGTCTTGGATGGTTTAGGAGGAAAGGGCATGGGTTTCTGAACCCATGGTTCTCTTTCTCTACCGTGCTTCCTAGCAACAAAATATCTCTTATCATGACGTTGATTCTTTGATTGTGGGTTATCAAGATCAACAGCGGGTTCAATCTCTACATCATTGTTTTTACTAGGTTGAGCATCAACATGAACAGTATCATTAAGATTATCACTAGGTTCATGTTCATCACCTGATTGTGTTTCAGCATCAGAGATAGAAATATCATTGGGATTCTCAGGTGTGTCTACAGTAGGTTCACTAGAAGCATGCAAAGTCATATCGTTTTTCTTTTTCTTCTTTTTAGAAGAACTAGGTGCCTCTAAATTGTTTCTCTAAGAATCTTGCTCGATTCTCTTAGGGTGACCTACAGGATACAAATGTTCCTGAGTCATTCTACTAGTTCTAGTAGACACTCTAACAACAAAGTCAGTTTTATTATTTAATTCATCAAGCAAATCATTTTGAGCTTTAAGTACTTGCTCAGCTTGAGTAGCAACCACAGAAGCATATTTGCTAATGAGTTTGAGTTCACCTTTGACTCTAGCCATATTATCGCTCACGCGTCCTATCTCGAAAGCATTATTCTTTAATTCTCTACCAACATAAGCATTAAAACTTTCTTGTCTAGCCATAAAGTCATCAAATTCATCTAAGCATGGGCTATGAAATTTAGTAGAGGGGATTTCAACTTTATCATATCTATAGAGAGAATTTACCTTTACTACCTGTGCCGGGTTATCAAGACAATGTGGTTCTTCAACAGGCGGTATATTAAGACCATGTATTTCTTCAATAGGAGGTAAATTCTTAACATCTTCAGCTTTAATACCTTTTTCTTTAATTGATTTCTTTGCCTCTTGCATATCTTCAGGACTGAGAAATAAAACACCTCTCTTCTTCGGAGTGGGTTTAGGAATAGGCTCAGGAGTTGGCTCAATTGGTTCAGGAATTGGCTCAGGAAGAGTCCAATTATTTTCATTAGTCAACATATTATTCAACAGTAATTCAGCTTCGTGGACAGTTCTTTCCCTGAAAACACAACCAGCACAACTATCCAAGTGGTCCTTGGAAGCATCGTTTAGTCCATTATAAAAGATATCAAGTATTTCATTTTTCTTAAGAGGATGATCAGGCAAAGCATTAAGTAATAGGAGAAGCCTCCCCCAAGCTTGTGGGAGACTCTCTTCTTTGATTTGCACAAAATTATATATTTCCCGCAAGGCAGCTTGTTTCTTATGAGCTAGAAAATATTTAGCAGAAAAGTAATAAATCATATCCTGGGGACTACGCACACAACCAGGAGCAAGAGAATTGTACCAAGTCTTAGCATCACCCTTTAATGAGAACGGAAATATCTTAAGGATATAATAGTAGCGAGATTTATCATCATGAGTAGACAGGGTGGCTATATCATTCAACTTGGTAAGATGTGCCACAATAGTTTCAGATTCAAGGCCATAAAAAGGATCAGATTCAACTAAAGTAATAATTTCAGGATCAACAGAGAATTGATAATCCTTATCAGTAACACAGATAGGTGAAGTAGCAAGAGCAGGGTCAGGTTTCATTCTAGCATTAAGAGACTGCTGCTTCCATTTAGCTAATAATTTCTTAAGACCATATCTATCATTGCAAGCAAAGATAGCTCTAGCAGCTTCTTCATTCATAACATAACCCTCAGGAACAACAGGCAATTCATAATCATTGGGAGAATTTTCATCATCACTATCATCAATAATAGCATCTTCAATAATTTCATTCCCCCTAACTCTAGCAAGTTGTTCATCAAGAAATTCACCTAATGGCAAAGTAGTATCACGCACAGAAGTAGTTTCATCATAAGTACCATGCATAGCAGAAGTGGCATTATCAATAACATGCGTTGCAGGTTTAGGTGTCGCAAGCTTACTCAAAACAGAAGGAGAATCTAGTGCAGAGCTAGATGGCAGTTCCTTACCTCACCTCGTAGTTGAGGGATAGATCGTAGTTCTGTCATCTTTCAAGTTCTTCATAGTGATCAACAGACATAAATCCCAAGTGACTCAGAGAATAGAGCTATGCTCCCTGGCAACGGTGCCAGAAATTAGTCTTGATAATCCACAAGTGTAGGGGATCGCAACAGCTTTCGAGGGTAAAGTATTCAACCCAAATTTATTGATTCGACACAAGGGGAGCCAAAGAATATTCTTGAGTATTAGCAGTTGAGTTGTCAATTCAACCACACCTGGATAACTTAGTATCTGCAGGAAAGTATTTAGTAGAAAAGTAGTATGATAATAAAGGTAACGATAGCAAAAGTAATATTTTTGGGTTTTGTAGTGATTGTAACAAAAGCAACGGGAAATTAAATAAGCGAAATATGTGGAAAGCTCGTAGGCAATGGATCAGTGATGGATAATTATGCCGGATGCGATTCCTCATGTAATAGCTATAACATAGGGTGACACAGAACTAGCTCCAGTTCATCAATGTAATGTAGGCATGTATTCCGTAAATAGTCATACGTGCTTATGGAAAAGAACTTGCATGACATCTTTTGTCCTACCCACCCGTTGCAGCGGGGTCCTAGAGGAAACTAAGGGATATTAAGGCCTCCTTTTAATAGAGAACCGGAACAAAGCATTAGCACATAGTGAAAACATGAACTCCTCAAACTATGGTCATCACCGAGGAGTATCCCGATTATTGTCACTTCGGGGTTGTCGGATCATAACACATAATAGGTGACTATAGACTTGCAAGATAGGATCAAGAACACGCATATATTCATGAAAACATAACAGGTTTAGATCTTAAATCATGGCACTCGGGCCCTAGTGAGAAGCATTAAGCATAGCAAAGTCATAGCAACATCAATCTCAGAACATAGTGGATACTAGGGATCAAACCCTAACAAAACTAACTTGATTACATGGTAAATCTCATCCAACCCATCACCGTCCAGCAAGCCTACAATGGAATTACTCACGCACGGCGGTGAGCATCATGAAGTTGGTGTGGAGGATGGTTGATGATGACGACGGCGACGAATCCCCCTCTCCGGAGCCCCGAACGGACTCCAGATCAGCCCTCCCGAGAGAGATTAGGGCTTGGCGGCGGCTCCGTATCGTAGAACACGATGAAACTTTCTCCCTGATTTTTTTCTCCCCAAACGTGAATATATGGAGTTGGAGTTGAGGTCGGTGGAGGTCCAGGGGGCCCACGAGATAGGGGGGCGCGCCCAGGGGGAGGGGGCGCGCCCCACCCACGTGGACAGGGTGTGGGCCCCCTGGTCTTTATTCTTTCGCTAGTATTTTTTATATTTTCCAAAAAGTGCCTCCGTGGATTTTCAGGACATTCCGAGAACTTTTGTTTTCTACACATAAAACAACATCATGGCAGTTCTGCTGAAAACAGCATTAGTCCGGGTTAGTTTCATTCAAATCATGCAAGTTAGAGTCCAAAACAAGGGCAAAAGTGTTTGGAAAAGTAGATACGTTGGAGACGTATCAATACTCTAATAAAATAGGCAGATACTCTTTTTCATAAACTGACAGTGTTTGATTCCTGGGTCCAAGAGCTTTACTGGCATAAGCAACTGGATGCCCTTCCTGCATAAGTACAACTCCTATGCCCACATCACAGGCATCTGTTTCAACTATAAAAACCTTTGAGAAATTTGGCAGGGCTAAAACAAGGGCTGAAACCAAAGCTTTTTTCAACAAATCAAAAGCTTGTTGTTCATTGGCTAACCAGTGAAATGGCACCCCTTTTTCAAAAGATTTGTGAGTGGTTTTCTCAACATCCCATACTGAGATATAAACTTTCTATAATATCCAGCAAGCCCTAGAAATCCTCTAACTTCCTTTGCAGACACTGGAACTGGCCACTCTTGAATTGCTACAATTTTTGTTGGGTCTGTAGACACCCCTTGTGCACTAATGATGTGCCCCAGGTATCCAATCTGAGTTTGAGCAAAAGAGCATTTAGAGAGCTTCACATGCCACTGATGCTGCATTAATAGTTTCAACACCTCTGCTAAATGTTGCAAATGCAGTTCATATGAAGCACTGAATATGAGAATGTCATCAAAGAAATTTACTGCAAATTTCCTGAGGCAAGCAGATAAAGTGTCAGACATAGCAAAGTTGAAAGTGTTAGGACCTCCAGTCAATCCAAAGGACAACACCAGGAATTCAAAATGGCCAAAATGAGTCTGAAATGCAGTCTTATGTTCCTCTCCAGGTGCTAGGCTGATCTGGTGATAACCAGACCTGAGGTCCAGCTTAGTAAACCATGAGGACCCTGCTAACTCATCCAGCAACTCATCAATAATAGGGATGGGATATTTACTCTTGACAGTAATAGCATTCAGTTTCCTGTAATCAAATAGTGGTCTCCATGTTTTGTCCTTCTTTTGTACCATATTCATAGGAGAAGAAAAGGCACTATTACTATGTCTTATAATTCCAGCTGCAAGCATCTCCTGAGCTTGATTTTCCATTTCATCTTTCAATGCTGGGGCCACTCTATAAGGCCTGACAGAAATTTGCTGAGCTCCAGGAACTAGGGGAATAGTGTGATCACATTTTCTTCTTGGAGGAAGACCAGTTGGAGTTGCAAACACAGGTGCAAACTGATCCAGTAACTGCTTGATTTTTGTGGGCAGTTCAGCAGTTCCTGTATTTTCAGTTGATAACAAAGTAGAGACCTCAACTAGAGCAAACAACTGAGGAATGGCATCTTGGCCCAACAATGTGACCAGAGTATCTTGCATTTGAAAAGAGAGCCAATGTGCTGCCCAATCAACTTGCATGTGGCTGTGACTAGCCAACCAATCTAAACCAAGGATACCATCATAAGAACCCAATGGGAACACCCTGAAACTATTAACAAACTCATAGCCATTGCAAGTCCAGTGTCCTCTCTGCAACTGTTGAGTGCAAGGAACTAAGCTGCCATTAGCTACTTTTACCATGCTAATAGGTATGAAAGAGACCCCTGTGAGAGTTGCAGCCACTGTACCATCCACAAAACAGTGAGTGCTGCTAGAATCTACAAGAAACACCAACAACTGACCCTGCAATTGCACCTTTAGTTTCATAGTGGTTCTTGCTGGAGCTGCTACATCACCCATAGCTGTTGCAGAAATACAGACAACATTAACTTCATCAGTAATAGCTTCCTCTGTATCGTTGAAGTCAGCATGCATGCATTGCACATAGTCTAATATCTCTTGAACTACATGCAACTGCACTTCCTGTTTGCATCGATGTTCACGTGCCCAACGTTCACCACACATGAAACACAGTCCTTTGGATTTCCTATAAGCTTGCAAAGCAGCCCATCTGTCATCTGCGTGAGGTTGTTCTGAACTTTTCCTCTCGTCTTCAATTTTACTGATAGACTTCTTAGCTACTGTTGGTACTTGCATTCGTGTGCTTCCTGACGAGCTATATTGTTGCTGCAACACATTGTCACCCAGTTCTTCTGACAAAAGAGCTAAAGCATACACTGAATCCAGATCATCTGGCCGTTGAATGCCAACTAGCAGACGAACTGATGGTGTTAATCCTTCCATAAACCTAGTCACATAATGAACCAAGTTTGGTTGTGCTTCATATGCTGTGAGCTGGTCATATAGTTGAGAGAAATGTTCCACATAATAATCTACTGAACCTGACTGACGAATATTGAACATCTGCCTCAAGAGATTCTGATGTTTGTTCCTGCCAAATCTGGACTGTGACTTGCGAGGCTCAACGCTGAACTGATTCGAGCCAACGCGCTGCAGTTCCCTCAAACTGAGCCAATGCAAATGAAATCCACTGTTGCTGTGGCGTGTTCCAGAACCTGAAGTAATCCTCACAAGTTTGCCAGAGTTTGGGGTTGGAGCCTTCAAATCGAGGCAAGTCAATTCGGGGGCCATATCCCTAATATCAAGCTGATGAGGATGAAAAAAATCTGGAGCCTTATGATTTTCCTGGGGATGTTCTAATATGAAGGCATACCTCGAGCCGGTGGTGGTATGTATCTCTGGGTTGGTGCTCAAAGGTCGCTCTCGGCACGGAAACCCTCAGATCCTCCTAATCCGCTATTCAGAGACGTACCCTTGGTGGATGCAGGCGGTCCGTGTGGCAACGATGGTGCGGTCGGGCGGCGTTGACGCGGTCCGCTCCAATCTCGCCGCCGAGCTCGTCGAGATCGACCCCGATGGCCAACTTGACGTCGTCGATCCGACCGGAGAGTTGGTCCAGCTTGTTGTCAAGCTTGGCGAGGGCCAAGACCATCTCCTCGTTGCGCTCCACCGAGCTCTTGGATAAGGCGACGTCGAAATCCGCCTGCAGCAGCTCATAAATCACCTTGGTCTCCGGAGAAATTTTCTCCATGGCTTCAGCGCGACGGCGGTCGACGAGCCGAGGATGGCGCCGGTGGACGGGGAGATCCAGGGTGGTGGGAGGAATGGCTCTGGTACCAAATTGTGAGGTCTCAATCTCGAATTGTATTCACCATGGCCGAATTTTCTTACAAAGGAGGGGATCGAGGGGGAGAGGAGGAAGAACTACTGGCTCACGCCATCTACACTCCAATACAAACTAGTCGTTTGCCGAGACGTCACTCTTCCTAGCGGTCGTCTTCGGTATATAAACTAGCCACTAGGCCCATTCAGGCCCAGCTAGCTGAGTGGGCGCGCGAGGTTGCCTCTTGGGCCACGCATTGGTTTGAACTGCATCCTGGCGCCCATCTCGATCGCTGACACCGACACACCCACTAGCTCCTCAATATCTGAGATGAAGATGAGAGGATTATGATTGGACTCACCAGTTGTGGAGGATATAACTATTGAGTGTAAACCACCCAGGAGGGGCCGGTTCACGCTCAACTATACTGAAGCCCATGAAGACAAGGACATGGCGCTTTATTGATAAATCTTAGAGGCCCAGAGCCCAAAGGCGGATTAGGGCCCATAGTGGTAAACCACCATAATTGTATAACTTGTATTGTAAGTTAGGGAAAGGGAGAGACCGAGCCGAACACTTGTATGAGTCGGCCTCGGGACTCTGTAAACCTGTCGGGCGTCAACCAATGTATATAAAGGGACGACCCGATGGCGGTTTAGGAACAACAGACAACAAATCGAGACCCAGGCAAAGCGTATTTGCTCCCTGGTCATCGAAACCCCAATAATTCCATCACAACTAGACGTAGGCTTTACCTTCATCGAAGGGGCCGAACTAGTATAAAATCTAGTGTCTCTTGTCCGGTTTAACCCCTTCAGGCTAGTCTCGTTGCGATGGATCCACGACTAAGTCCTTCCGCTAGGACATCTGACGTGATATTTCCACGACAGTTGGCGCCCACCGTGGGGCTATCGCACGATGGTTTCGAGTTCTTGAAGGGCAGCTTTGAAGGACTCAAGGGGTACGTAGTTGGCCGGGTGACCAAGAGTCATCGCGGCAAGCTCTACATCAACGTTGCAGGATGGGGCCCCGAGGCCGGCTCAATTAAGTACGGGTACCAGGTCCCCTTTGGTGGAATTCATGCTTTCATTGTCAAGATCGGTGAACCGGGCCCTGAGCCGGACATCTCCACCGACCTCGTCGAGACGGCTCAGCGTGCAAGTCCTGCCCGGGTTCAGCCTGCCATGAAGCGTGCATTCGTAGGATTCATCCATGGTGCGGAATCTGAACCGGTGTCCGATGGTGAGATAGCCGTCTACTCAGATGGTGAATCGTCCACTGGTGAAACCTAGTCGCTATACCAACTAGACGATGCCCGAATTGAGTGATACTCTGATGGCGACAGTATTCGGGGTCCCCTTGAACCGCCAAACCGGGTTGCGATCTTCATGGTCGGTACACAGCCCACCATGCAGTCTTCATCTACAATAGCAATGGTCTCCGGATCGGCAGCCACGGCAGGAGGCCCGGTGCGCCGGCCGGCCCAAGTTCTTGCCGGTTTACTGGATGATTCGACAACATTATTGACCACATCGGTGACTCCAGAGACTCAATTTCAGCATAATGCGGATGTCACGAAGCTAAGGGATCAGATAACTCAGGCCAAAGTAGACTTGGCGGCTGAGGAGGCCAGGATGGATGAAGAGCGGGCCGCTTTGGATGCCCAGTCACAACTGATCCAGGCTCAGAACTACCGGCTTATGTTGGATCAGAACGCGTCAAACGAAGTTATGAGAAGGAAGTACCGGTCTTGACTGCCACAAATTTACGAGGGTCTGAATCTCTTCAGTACACCAGGAGCTGGGCCTAGCAATCCAGCAGGAGTAAACCAGACCGAGGCACCTGGGGTGGCGCCGGATGAGCCACAGACGATGGACCCGCTTCGACAGACGGACAACCCGTTGCAATATGTCGCAACACCACCGGGTCACTTTTCCAGTCCTTTGGATAACATGATTGCAGCAGCATCACGTTTGGCGGCTATTCCGATGGAGGGTGATTCCTTAGCAGCGATTCAGACTCAACGAGCCAGGGATCTTCTTCAAACCGCCGTGGTACAGCAACAGGCTTATTCTTACAGCCAAGACAGGATACATTCAACCCCTCGTCCGAGCAAGAGTTATAGCAGGCACATAGACGAACCGGCCGTATCAAGCAGTGCACGGCGTCGTGATGCCCCTCAAGGGCCTAATCAGGCAAATGGCGGTTTGAATGCTCAGGATGTGGTGGATAATGGCAAAACACGAAGGGAGGCCGCATTAGCAGCACAACACGCGGGTCGTCATCAACCCGCCCCGGTTCAGCCAGCAGCGTCAGTAGAGCGATTGACGGGGCTTGCCTTCAGCTCTTGGGGAGTGTCGTGTCTCATCCCGGCTCTCCGTAATGTGCGGTTGCCCAAGGATTTCAAAGGGCCACACAAGGTGCCTAATTATACCGCTGATCAACCCCCCGAGGCGTGGGTTGAGAGTTATGAGATGGCAATGGAGATGCTAGATGTGGATGAAGCGGCGTGTGCAAAATACTTCACCATGATGCTAGAAGGTACGGCTCGCACCTGGTTGAAGACCCTGCCTACTAACTCGATCAATTCATGGGACGAGTTGAAGGCCAAGTTCATAGCAAACTTCAAAGATACATGCAAGAAACCTATGTCCATTGTAGATCTGGCGGCTTGTGTCCAAGGAGAGAATGAATCAACAACCCATTGGGTGCGCCGGGTTTCAGAAATTTTGCATTCATCCGGCCGCATCAATCCGGATACAGCAATTGTGACGTTGGAGGGCAATTGCCGGTTCAAGTCACTAAAGATGAAGTTGGGACGGCTCAAGCATCACTGCAATGATATGGGAACACTCATGGCGGCTCTGGTTAAGTATGTTGATTCCAATAATACCAAGGACCCTGACTCTGATGAAGAGAAACAGGAGAAGGGAAAGAAGAATGTTGGTTCAAAGGGACATCATAACCAGGTGGGCCACGGAAATAATGGTAAGCGTAAAGCGGACAATTCCGATTTTGTGGCTAACACCAGTATGCAGGGTAATATGCAGCGCCGTAAGGGCAAACCGCCCCAGCGCGGTGGAGGAATGAATATGGAACGCCTGTTAAACCAGCCCTGCGCAAAGCATGGGACCAAGGAGGCTCCTACCATGCACCTTTGGAAGGATTGCCACATCATGAGGGAATTCAAAAATTCTGATCTTTTTCGGTATGATCAGGGTCCATCTGGTGGTTCCGGTCCAGGATTTCATGGGTCGGGTTACGGTGGTGGTGGTTCAAACTCAGGGTTTCAGAATAATCAGGGCAATCAGAATAACCAAGGTGGTAACCATCAATAGGGTAATCAGGGGAATCAACAGCAGTCGGGTTATCAGAGCAACCCAAAGCAGTTAAACGGTGGACAGTATCATGTCTTCACTACTAGCTTGTGCAAGCGCGATCAGAAACTCCATAAAAGGGCAGTGAACTCTGTTGAACCGGCAGTGCCCCGTTATCTATGCTGGTCTGAGCAGCCTATTGTATGGAGCAGAGAGGATCATCCGCCCCAGGTTGACAATCTGGGTCACCTAGCTTTGGTGGTTGCACCGCAGGTGGGAGGTTATAAGTTCACCAAGGTACTCATGGGCGAAGGGAGCAGTATCAATATTTTGTACTATGAAACCTTCCGGCGTATGGGGTTGATAGATAAGAATCTTAGACCGTCAAACACCGTTTTTCACGGAGTGGTGCCTGGTAAATGGGCTTACCCAGTTGGTAAGATAGCTCTGGAGGTGGTTTTTGGAGATGATCATGATTCAAGGTCCGAGACGCTGACCTTTGAAGTGGTCAAGATCAGAAGTCCATACCACGCTTTATTTGGACGGCCGATTTATGTAAATTCATGGCGAGGCCGTGTTATGTTTATCTGCAGCTCAAGATGCCGGGTCACAAAGGAACCATCAAGGTTCATGGTAGCCGTAAGATTGCTCTGGAGTGTGAGGAAGGTGATGCGGCCTACGTCGAATCGGTTTGTGCAATGGAAGAGTAGAAGTTTTATAAGGACAATGTTGATCCGGCAGACATGACTTCTTTAAAGAAGCCCACCACAGAGCATGATCCCGCTTTGAAGTTTAAATCGGCTGATCAAACCAAACTGGTTGATTTTGTTCCTGGCGATTCATCCAAGCAGTTCAGCATCAGCGTCAACTTGGATCCCAAATAGGAAGGCGCGCTCATCGAGTTCATCCATGAGAACCGGGACATCTTTGCAAGGAAACTGTCGGGGATATACCCCGCGGTATGACCCGGCCAAAAGTATGACCCGGCCGGACTTGGCGCTTCACCAATGACCCGCCGGAGAACTGGCGATTCACGGGTCTGGCGGCTCACTGGTCAGACGACTCACGGATGACCCCGAGGGTGGGTCAGATAGAAGACTAGGCCCAAGGCCTAGAAGGTCGTCTCATGTTATGGTGGGCCGGCTTAAGAGGATAGCGTAAGGAATATTACCTTACAAAGGAAGCAAGACTAGGAATCCACTTGTAATTAAGTAATCCTAATCCTACTACGACTAGTCATGTAACCCACCATTTCAACTTATATAAGGAGGGGCAGGGCACCCTAAGAAGAAGGCAAGAAACAATATCTAGGGCTAGACATAAAGGGAAAGCCGGGTTATGCGGCGACTCTCTCATGAGTATAATGAGATCTAGCCACAAACAACATGTAGGGTTATTACCGGATGATGTTTCCCGGGGCCCGAAGCTGTCTAAATCCTTGTCTTGTGTTGCGTCTCTCGATTCCTCTCAACCCCTCTCAAGCTATCACATAGATGCGTTGGCCTCGCGACTAAGTCCTCACACGAGGACATCTGCCGTGACAAATCCATGATAGTTGGCGCCCACCATGGGGCTCGCGCACGGTGGTGTTGAGTTCTTGGAGGGATCTCCCTAGGGATCGAGGAGTTTGCAATTTTCCGGCTGAAGAAGAGCCGGCGTGGAAGAATTCACACCAATTATGAGATCATTGGTAAGGATTGAAAAAGTGGTCAGCGGTGATGCCGATGAGATTGAGTTCAAGGGAGTTTAGGATTTTGGGTCTGCTGTATATCACCGTTTGACGCGATCTATCGAAACCGAATAGAAGATCAATTTTTTGTGGCTACATTTGTGTTTCCTCGAGGCCGGTAGGAAATTATGCTGCGACCGTCGTGTCAGATCAATCTGTATCAGCCTGTGCGTGTGTGAGCAAGGGTCAAATCCAGAGTACTACTTCACTGCTACTGTTCGTGACCTGCCAAGTACTTGAGTACTGTCCATGAGAGTAATTTATCCAGCAAGATCCAGTGTTTGTTTTTTAATCATTGTTTTGATCAAGTCCCAGCCGGCCCTTGTTTTGATCAAGTCAGCAACTAGTATTAGTACTAGTACGTGAAACTACTAGTAGTATTGGTTCAGTTTTTCAATTACCAAAGCTAAGACCACGACCCGATCTATTCAACTGGGACCGACCCGGCAACAACAACGACCCGGGAAGCAAATTATCAATGGATTCAGACTACTCTGTTTAACTCACCATCTTCCTCTGTACGGCGAGTCGTCGCCTTGCCGGTCAGTCCCGTCTGCGAGCCACCCTGGAGCAGGCTCCTACGGCTTCACCTGCACCGCCTCCGTCATGCCCGCCGTAGCTCAGCTGTGTTGAACTGACCCGGCATCGCCATGCCTCTGCTTTAGCCGTTTTCTGAACTAGTGTCACACAAGAAGCATCAATGCAAGTTTTCAAGTATGGACAAGCCGACCAGAAGAAAAAGTCAACATGCATGAAACAACTTGAGCACTATTAGTGTTGTTCTAGACTAATAAGGACTGAAGGGAACACATCATCAGATCAACTGAGCATCTGCCATCTTTTTTGGTTAACAAAAATACCAGGTGATATCCTTTCAATTTATTTTTTATCAGTACTTGTTAAAATTTTTGTGAAACAACAACTCTGCCATACAGTGTTGTCATCTGCAGGACAAAGTTATTTATTACAAAGCTGGTGCTATACCACGGGGGCGCAGCACGTGTTAGATACTTTTTGCACCGGTGTTCGTCTGTGCCTTGCTACTCGAAGGACATGTGTATGAGCCGCTGCCCCCGTGGTCCGGGTTACATCAATTCACCGGGACCACACATGCAGTCGGTTCATCTGACTGTGCCCGTGCCGACTCAAACGTCCGCGCGCACGACCGACTCGTTTGTCCGCATGGCTTACAATGTTGCGGCCGACTCACATGTCCGCTTCGTTTTCTAAATGTCGCAGGTTGACTCTGACATATATAAAAACAAAACAAAGCCATGTCTGCTCACGCAAGCTGTCCAATGGACATATGTGAGCCGCCCCCGCTGCGTTGAGCCGCCCCTGTCACATTGAATGGATCATCCATCATCCGAACAAAATAGGTGATATCCATCTAAGTTTATTTTATTAGCACATTTTGTTTTTTGTCAAAGAACAAGTTTATCTTTGCCTTGGTCTACAATATTGTTTATCCAGGGCAATTACTTATGACAAAAAGTGATATTATACCGCGGAGATGGGGGCACGCCAACATCTTTTGGCACAGGTGGTCGTCGTTACTCAACGGACTCCCGCACCGGCTTACAACGTCGTGGCCGTCTCTCGCGACCACGCCGGCTTACAACAAGGAGGACAACTTGCCCGTCCGCACCGGCTTACAACGCCACGGCCGGTTCATCTATCTATGCCACCTCTGATGTTATGGTCGTCTTTACCGTCCATCTCTCGCGGCCTGGTCTACATCGACACACCGGGCCGCACTTGTCTGGATGAGCTGTTTATTGAGTATGAGCAAGTCACTAATTGGGAAGCCCGGTTTTCTTCCAACAAATTAGAGGCAAATTATCATATATTATCAGCCACCGTCTGCACTGGATGGTTCAATGGGCAGGTGCACAAGTCACCGCCACTACAGTTTGGTTAACTTCAAATAGCCAGTTGGAAGGAACCATTGGCGGAGTTGCTGACACGGCTCATACGGGATCATTTATAACCCGCCGCAGTCACCTCAACCTTCTGTGGATTCACATCGTGCTATCTACGCCAATGATGTATACCTTCTGCTGTGGTCAAACATGGAGAATCTCAGGCCAACTCCTCGAGTCGTCTAGAGACTCGGGGGCTACAAAGGTATGACTCAGCAAAATTAGCCGGTTTCAATGAATTCAAGAACTCCGGGTCATTGAAGGGAGAAATAACCCGGGCCCCAGAGATTACTGCTAGATCGATGAAAATTTAAAAGCCATCAGAAGATTTCCGGCTCAAAATAAGGACTCTGGTTTAAAATCCGGTTCAAGAGACATCTTTCTCCCACAAAGCACTGAAGCTCTCAAATCTGGTTCAAAAGCCGGCCCAGGGTAAATTTGTCCCTCACAAATTTTTGAAGCCCTCAAATCCGGTTCAAAGTCCGGCTCAAGGTAAATTTGGCCCTCACAAATTTTTCAAGCTTTCAAATCCGGTTTAATGTTCCGGTTCAAAAAGAATTAATCTCTCGCAAGTTCGAGTTCTAAGAAAAATTAAAGGTTGCCAAAAAGAACTTGCTGCCATGATGCGCAGTTCAAACATAGGTATCCTGCCTTACATCTTATCTTATTATGGTCACTTGGGGGCTTCCTGCTCATCGAGCATAGCTGTCGGTACCCTCTTGATCAGTGCAATGCTAATATATGGTAACTTGGGGGCTTCCTGTTCAAACATAGGTCATATTCGAACCAAAGAGAACATAGTTGTCGAAACCCTTTTGATCGGCACACTGCCAAACTCACTAGGGGGCTTCTTGATCGTATCCGATTCATAGCTTAACCTCTTTTGGGTTCGGCGCGGATATTATTCAAATCAGCGTCGTTAAACAACTCTCAAGGTCATTTGGGGGCTTCCTGTTCAAACATAGGTCATATTCGAACCAAAGAGAACATAGCTGTCGGTACCCTCTTGATCGGCAATGCCAAAGCCACTGGGGCTATATGATCGTATTCGAATCTTAGCTCAACCCCTTTGGAACGGTTTTCTGATCATATACGAATCAGAAGCCTTAAAATTTTTAAGTCTTTTTGCGAACAATTTTGGGTTTGACTTGAGACCTTTTTTGGATTATATCTCAAATGTATATAAGTGTTTTATGCTTAACCCAGCTTGACTTTTGACTATAAGTCGCCAGCTTATGACAATCATCATCTATCTGGAAGCATTGGCTTCTAAGGATTGGGTTATCACCCTTACTGCACAGGTCATGTAAACCGGCAGTACAAATTCAATATCACAGTGGTTATATGTGAGGTATTATTACCTGCCCTTCGGCAAACCGCCGAGGGTTCTTGTGATCTACTTGTGTGCAGGGTAAGACTACATTTGGGTGGTTACCCGCCCTGTCTCTTGACGTTAAGTCGCCAGGGCATATGTTGTTTAAACTCTGTGCAGGATTTGCAGAACTATGACTTATATAAATGCTTCAATCCAAGCTCATCACTGAAATTGGTGTCTCAAAAGGGTTATCAATTATTGATTTTCTCAAGGGCTATAGGCCATCGGGTTACAAAAATTCCGGCTTACAATGAATGCACATTAAGTCGTCATCGGCCAAGAGCCGCCAGGTGTTTAAACTCCGGATTTACTTGTCAACCGATGAGGTATTCAAATCTTTAATAGCTAAAACTGGCTGGATTTTCATGATGATATTGAATGATTGAGGTTTTCATACCGGATTGTATTATTCAAATCTTGAATAGCCAACATGTCTGGATTTCTATTGTGATTATTAATAACCAGTGTTATGATTGAGGTTTTCAAAGTTGCTTTAGTGCAACGGCTATTATTTTTATCAATGGGCATGATTTATTTTACAATGGAGGAAATAGTCCCGAGTTGTTGTAGGCTTACGACCCGGCACTTGGGGCCTACATTTTTCAAATCGAGATTACATCGAATATACAAGTCCCATTCACTGCCAGCATGCACCATGGCACTTGGGGGCTAATGCAAAGTCATTTTTTGCTCAACTTATTGAAGACCCGACTCATCACATTTTAAATGAGCCGGCCCTTGGGGGCTACCAATTGCTCCTGTCGGAAATTCAAGGTACACAAGCCTTAATCCATTATATTGAAAGATCCATTATTCAGTTGGTAGAGTACAAAGCTCTTAACCTTGTGGACGTGGGTTCAAACCCCATGGTGGAGATTACATCATTTGATGGTATAATCAATTAATCATATACAAAGTCCCAACTCAGTAATATCTTATTGAGCCGGCCCTTGGGGGCTACACATTGTTGCTCAAGTTTACAAGATCATATTTACAAAGTCCGTGCTCATTATTGCATAATGACCCGGCCCTTGGGGGCTACACTGGTTGAAATCTTTATGAGCATAAGGCAATTACAAGTCCCAGGTTATTGCAAGCGTGACAACCCGGCACTTGGGGGCTACAAGTGATATGCATATAAGGGAGGAATAACTTCAAATTATCAGTTTTGAGCAAATCAGGTATTATATTATTATCAGAGAAATCTGCAAATTTTATGACCCGGCGTCATCATAAGATTAACCCGACATCAGCAATAGTTATGACCCGGTGTTATCAATATTTACAAGACGACAATTTTGCTCGCCAGCCTCTACATCTTTAAAACCGGCGGATAACCAGATGAATCTTGAGTCCAATATGTTTATTAAGTCGGCGCCTTGGAAGCCGACTCAGGATTATTCTTCACAATATTTTTCTATGAGAAACCAACATCAGCAAATTGAGTATGAAGCTAGCTTATTGACCCGGATTTTCTAGATGAAGGAAATGACAATTGGACTTAAGGATAATCAGGTCCCGGCTCAGGAGAATATTTAACCCGGAGCACAAGGAATTAAGGATGATCAGGTGCCGGCTTACAAGAATTTTTAACCCGGAACACAATCTGTCAAATTTGTTCTTGTGTTTGTTTTACAGGATCAGTTTAACATGGATAAATCCAAATTAAACTAGGGGCTAATGTCAGGGATATACCCCGCGGTATGACCCGGCCGAAAGTATGACCCGGCCGGACTTGGCGCTTCACCAATGACCCGCAGGAGGACTGGCGATTCATGGGTCTGGCGGCTCACTGGTCAGACAACTCACGGATGACCCCGACGGCGGGTCAAATAGAAGACTAGGCCCAAGGCCCAGAAGGCCGGCTCATGTTATGGTGGGCCGGCTTAAGAGGAAAGCGTAAGGAATATTACCTTACAAAGGAAGCAAGACTAGGAATCCACTTGTAATTAAGTAATCTTAATCCTACTACGACTAGTCATGTAACCCACCCCTTCAACTTATATAAGGAGGGGCAGGGCACCCCAAGAAGAAGGCAAGAAACAATATCTAGGGCTAGACACAAAGGGAAAGCCGGCTTATGCGGCGACTCTCTCATGAGCATAATGAGATCTAGCCACAAACAGCATGTAGGGTTATTACCGGATGATGTTTCCCGGGGCCCGAAGCTGTCTAAATCCTTGTCTTGTGTTGCGTCTCTCGATTCCGCTCAACCCCTCTCAAGCTACCACATAGATGCGTTGGCCTCATGAATAAGTCCTCACACTAGGACATTTGTCGTGACAAATCAACGACAGAAACCTTCTGACATGCCAGGTGTACCGAGGGAACTCACTGAGCACACTCTTAATATTGATCCAAAATTCAAACCGGTCAAACAGTTTCTTCGCCGCTTTAATGAGGAACGGCGTAAGGCCATTAGGGAAGAGGTAGCCCGGCTATTGGCAACTGGATTTATCGTGGAAGTAATTCACCCAGAGTGGTTGGCTAATCCGGTGCTGGTCCTTAAGAAAAACGGCACTTGGCGTATGTGTGTGGATTACACAGATTTGAACAAAGCTTGCCCAACTGATCCCTTTGCCCTCCCTCGTATTGATCAAATCATTGATGCTACGGTGGGTTGTGAGTGTTTGAGTTTTTTGGATGCTTATTCTGGTTATCATCAGATCAAGATGGCAGTTAAGGACCAGGAGAAGACAACTTTCATTACTCCCTTTGGAGCCTTCTGTTATGTGTCTATGCCCTTTGGGCTCAAGAGTGCCCAGGCCACTTATCAACATTGTGTGCAGAATTGTCTTCATACTCAGATTGGGCACAATGTTCATGCCTATGTGGATGATATTGTGGTCAAGTCCAGGAAGGCAGAAATGCTCGTATCTGATTTGCAAGAAACCTTTGATAATCTGAGAGTTTATAAAATGATGCTCAATCTGGCTAAGTGTGTTTTCGGTGTACCGGCTGGCAAGCTCTTGGGTTTTCTGGTGTCCAACCGGGGCATTGAGGCTAATCCGGAAAAGATCAAGGCTATCACATCTCTGGCTAAACCGGCATGTATTAATGATGTTCAACATCTGGCAGGTCGTATTGCGGCTTTGAGCCAGCTTATCAGCAGATTGGGAGAGAAGGCGATCCCTCTGTACCATATGTTGAAGAAGACAGGCAATTTTGTCTGGAGCGAGGCTGCTGATGCAGCGTTTGAAGACTTGAAGAAGCAGTTGGCTGAACCGCCGGTTCTTGCCGCTCCAGTTGATAAAGAGCCACTGCTGTCATATGTGGCTGCTAATGCCCGGGCTATCAGTGTTGCCATTGTGGTGGAGTACAAGGAGGTTGGGAAGGAATACCCGGTTCAAAGGCATGTTTACTATATCAGTGAAGTGCTCATTGAGTCAAAGCAAAGATATCCGCATTGGCAGAAGCTGGTGTATGGGGTTTTTATGGCAAGTTGGAAGCTTAAACAGTACTTTCAAGGTCAGCCCATCACAGTGGTCAGTTCTGCTCCTTTGTGGGATATTAATCCAGAACAGGGAAGCAACTGGCCGGGTTGCTAAGTGGGCTATTGAGCTTGGACCACGTGGTTTGAAGTACATGCCTCGAACAGCAATCAAGTCCCAGGACCTTGTGGATTTTATCAATGATTGGATAGAGGTGCAGATACCGGAGGACAAACTGGACAGTACCTACTGGACTATTCATTTTGATGGGTCCAGGCAATTGGACTCAGGGGCTGGAGTTGTCCTTACTTCCCCTCGAGGTGATAAAATTCATTGTGTTCTTCGCTTAATGTTCCCTTGTACTAATAATGCAGCTGAGTATGAAGCTTTACTCCATGGTCTTCGAGTGGCTAAGGAGATGAACTTAAGCCACGTACGGTGCTTTGGAGACTCATACCTGGTAGCCCAGCAAGTTTCAGGTACTTGGGATTCCAAGGATCCACTCATGGCGGCTTACCGACGCGAGGTGGATACTATGGCTGCTCACTTTAAGGGATATCAAGTGGAGCACATTGATCGGCGCAAAAATGAGGCAGCTAACGCTTTAAGCCGGCTAGGATCTCAGCGTAAACCGGTGCCGCCCAATACCTTTTTGGATGTCTTGCATAATCCATCGGTTCAGCTGCCTACAGAGGAGGACCTCGCTATTCCTGATCTGGAGGCACAGTTGGTGGCCGCCTTACATATCATTCCGGATTGGACGGTTCCATACTTGGCGTATATGAACTGGGGCGAGTTACTAGAAGATGAAGTTCTGGCCAGACAGATAGTCCGGCAATCCAAGTCCATGACAATCGTCAATGGCGAGTTGCATTATTGCAGTGTTTCAGGGGTGTTTCAGTGTTGCATCTCTCCTGGAGAAGGCCGTGAGATTTTACGCGAGATCCACGAAGGAGACTGTGGTTATCACGCTGGTTCAAAATCTTTGGTGGCTAAAGCTTTTCGTCATGGTTTTTACTAGTTGATGGCTCATGCCGATGCTAAGGACCTGGTAAAGCGGTGTGACACTTGTCAGAAGTTTTCACGCCAAGCTCATGTTCTGGCTCAAGAGCTACGGATGATTCCAATAACTTGGCCGTTTGCTACTTGGGGGCTTGATATGGTGGGTCCTTTTAAGCGATCCAAGGATAAGAAGACCCACCTCTTGGTGGCGGTTGACAAATTTACTATGTGGGTTGAAGCGGAGCCAGTAAGCAAAGGTGACGCAGCCACGGCGGTTCAATTCATCAAAAAGGTGATCTTCCATTTTGGTTTTCCACATAGCATTATCACAGATAATGGCACGAACCTTTCTAAAGGTGAGATGGAGGACTTCTGTCAACGAGAGCACATCCGGTTTGATGTAGCATATGTGGCTCACCCCCAATCTAATGGTCAAGCTGAGCGAGGTAATCAGGAAATTTTAAAGGGTATAAAGCCCAGGCTTATGGTTCCTTTACAGCGGACGCCGGGTTGTTGGGTGGAAGAATTACCATCTATGTTATGGAGTATAAATACCACCCCGAACCGATCTACGGGATATACACCTTTTTTCATGGTTTACGGGGCAGAGGCAGTCCTCCCAAGTGATATTCGTCATGATTCGCCCCGGGTTGCCAATTATGTTGAAGCGGACAATGAGCAAGCTCGCCAGGAGGCGCTAGACCTGTTAGATGAGAAGTGGGACATGGCTTTGGCTCGTTCTGCGGTTTACCAGCAAGACCTGCAGCGTTATCACAGCCGCGGGGTTAAGACAAGAATCTTTCAAGAAGGCGATTTAGTGCTCCGGCTCATCCAGGATTAGACCGATATGCACAAGTTATCCCCACCTTGGGAAGGACCCTTTGTGGTCAGCAAGAATCTGCACAACGGATCATACTACCTCATTGACGTTCGAGAAGACTCACGCAGTTCTGAGGAGGAGACCCGGCGGCCGTGGAACATAGCTCTCCTTCGGCCTTACTACACCTGAGCTATAGGCTCTCCTTATGTACATATTTCAATAATGTATATATTATGCTCAATATAATAAACCGGCATCCTTGCTACAAAGCAAGGCCTCTGCCGTTCTTCCAATATTTCTTGGTTACAAGGGGGCTTCTGCTTCCAAAGCGATGACCCGTTTTGTCCATTAAACCAGCTATCATGCCATCATACAGCTTGGGAGCTTCACACCCAAGGGGCCAAAGAGAGTTATGTTGCTAAAAGCACGACTCAAACATAGGCACCCATTGAGCACAGCTCACAAAGTTACTTGGGGGCTCTTTGTGTAAAGTAACAAAGAGTTTGAAAGAACCCTTGTAATTGGGTATCGAACCACGGCTTGGAAGCCTGGTGTATTCACCTAAAACCCCGAGTTAACCTGCCTTCATCAAGTAAGCCATTCCTATCCAGGTAATCCTAGCACGGCCCACCGAACGTTTGACAAGTTACTCTCATTGAGACCCTGAACTTGTCAAAGTTAAAACGACGATTGGTTAGTTGGAGGCCCATCTTAAAAGGCTTTGTCAAATGGTTTAACTCAGCGGCCTGGCAGCCCACAAAAAGCCTCGAATTTGGGCCTGGCATCCCTTGAAAAGCCTCGACTACAAGTTTTATTTGCTTTCGCTTTTACAAGTTTTATCTTTATTGATCAACTTTTCAAGTAAACCGGCGTCTTTCGACCCGGCCAGACTATATGTCTCCATCTCAAACCGGTGTTTCTTAACCCGGTGTGGCTTACAGATATCAGCTGTTAAGCATATAATCAAGGGTGAACCGACATCTTTTAATCCGGTCTGGCATTGACTATAAGTCGCCAGAATGATCATCCGGTGTTTATCAATTCCCGGTATGGCTTATTACGCACCAGCATAATATGGTGGGTACCTTCCAACACCCAAAGTTTGGGTTTTCACCCTTATTAAATGAATTGGTGGACCAACAACAGTGATTTAATATCACAGGTATGATATGATTCATATTTCAGTACTTTGTAACCTTGGTTATGAGGATTCTGTTTCTGTATTGGGTATCATAACCCGTCCGGCGGTAAACCGCCAGGACATGTTTAAGTGTAACATGCAGAAAAGTAGGACTTATACAGCATACCAAGACAAATAAAGCATAGCAATATCATGCTGGATTAAAATATCAAGTAGCATTGCACAATGGCAGCAGATCAAAGTATGCCAACTAGCCTATTACAAGGCGCTTTAAGGCCCAAAATAAGTGATTGTTCTTTACACAGAACACAATCTGTGAATATCAACCCGGTTGCCGGATTAAGACTCATCGCCAGGTTGATGAGAGGTTGATGGATCTTCCGGCGTCGGTTCAACCTCCTCCTCCCCATCCAGTGGCTGGAAGTCAACGGTGGTCCAGTCAATCCGGGTTAAAGATTGAAAGACAACCTCTTCACTTATAAGTTCGTACGGTTCAACGTCAGGGGCGTAAGTGTGCTTACGGATTGGCGGGATAAGATTTTGCACTTCCTTCACAGCAGTGTCAATCCGTTGGTTGTTGGCATCATAGAAGGACCGATGAACACTCAAATTAGCCTCTTCCGCCAATTGACTTGCTAGATGGCGCATCTCCTTTGTAAGGGCTTTGAGGGCTTCGTTGTCAAATTCTGCCCCGTTTTCTTGTTCACCGGGATAGCCCTTGGCAATATCAACTGGATCCAGGTCAGCTCTCCATGCTTTGGCCCGAGTAAGTGCCAACAAAGCACCAGCCCTGGCAGCAGATCGCTTCATTTCTTCTATCTGCGCCGGTGTCATCGACAATTTGGTTAGAGTCTCCTTGATCAATGTTGGTGTCGGTTTGTTGTATGAGACTGCTCAGATAACTCATTGGGCACCGGTATACAGTTTCTCTATCAACGTATATGCTGCCTTTAGCTTCTTCCGCATGTCAGCACCCAGATGAGCAACACGGGTACCTAAAACGGTTTAAGAATTCACTGTTAAACCGGATATTGTAGAGATGGATAATCAAGCTCTGTACACAAGGTACTTACCAAATATCGCAGACGTCATGGCATTTACTTGATGTTTTAACCCGGTTAGCTCTTCTGCCACCGGTTTAAGAGCTGCCTCGGCGTCTTCCGCCCGCTTCAGCAAAGCAGCCTTTTCGGTTTCCCAGTTGGCATGTTCAGTCTTGAAACTGTCCTTCAGTTCTTCCATGGTTGTTAAAGCGCCTTTCAGCTCCTCTTTAGCCTTGGAAGTTTCTGCTTGTTGAGACTTGATATTCTCTTGAAGATCAGAAATTTGAGAACCTTGGTGGTTTATATCAGCATGTAACAGTCAGATGATGAGGATGTCAATATTTTTCTCAAAAGTACCAAGCATATAACCAATTATACGCTTGGCACTTGGGGGCTAATGCGGATTGCTTCTTTACTGATGATTGTTTGAAGTCCCAAGGATCAACACAAGTATTAATCTTGGCACTTGGGGGCTAATGTGTATTTGATCAAGAAATACACAGGCAAGGGAATTAACAAAATGCAGTATGAAACATAAAAATCCCGGTTTATCTTCAAGAGATAAACTGGCCCTTGGGAGCTACTCAGTTGAAGTGTTCTTTCTCTTCAAAGTCCCAGTTTGTCTTCAAGAGACAAACCGGCCCTTGGGGGCTACAATGCAGTGAATATACAGAACAAGGATTAAAATGTTTGGAAGATTACCTCATAGCGCTCCTTCATCATATTCACCAAACCGGCCTCGTAATCTCGGCTTGTGTATAGGCAGTTTAAGAATCCAGAATGAAGCTCCTGGGCAGAAAGGTTAAATAACTGGATAAATCTGTCTTCTCCTTCCCTTTGCCCATAGCAGCAAATTCTTCCTTAGCAGTGTGCTTTGATAAGGCAATCGGATTGCCTGGGACGGTGTGAGCAGTACCGGTGATAATAACATCATCATCGCCACCTTTTGACGGGCTCGGCGGATTGACAATATCCCTGGCTGGGCTCGGTGGATTAGCAGCTGGGCTCGGCGGATCAGCAGCTGGACTTGGAGGTGTAGCATGCGGTCTTGATGGATCAACATGAGTAGCCGGGTCAGCTTCCGGCGGATCAGCATCCGTGTTTGGATCTTGTGGGGCAGAATCATCCATGACAACATCAGTGTCTCTACCAGCACCTTCTGAGGTCTTCTCTGGTTCAACTTCATCAGTAGGACCACTGGTCTTGGCTTTCTTGCTCAGTCGGGCTTTGGCACTCCAATATCAAAACAAAGATTAGTATGGTAAACCAACACATGAAGAAAAAAGCTGAAGGGAAGTATACTTACCCAGCGACGGTCTTAAGGGGAGGCAATTGCCTGGTTGATGAGTCGCCAGATGAAGAATTAGAAGTCACCTGATAATTTGAGTCAGATGGATTAAGTGGGTATCGGAAGCAACCCACCAAGGGACAAGGTTTATTAAAAGAGGAAGAGACCTCTGGACGACGTTTCCGGGGTGGAGTATCTGGTAAACCGGAGGAAGTGACTTGTTGGCCACTGTGCCGGGTTGTGCGACGACCTTCATGTTGTTGTGTCTTCAAAGAAAATTGTGGATCCAAATGAGCAAGAGGGTGAGAGCATTTTACTTTCCGAACTACACGGCGAAATTTTTGAACCGGCACATGATCTGAATCGGAGGAAAGGGAGATTACCTCTACATGGTCGGCACGACTGGCTTCCGCATCATCCTGGTAATAATTATTGTCAATAAGGTGTACGAAAAATAAGCCAAGAGAGTCAAGTTCTACCTCTTGATCCGATTCTTCGATATCTTCGGGCGGATCAGCGGACTCGGCGGTTTTCCTCTTGGGTGGTTTCTTTGTGACTTTGCTTTTGGCACGAGGAGCCCTCACCAGTTTATCTTGAGTTTTCCTCTTCCAAAAGGAATCTTTGGCCTGTAAAAATTAAACAAAGGATTATTATAGCAGTGTTAAAGCGGAGACGGATCAAAAAAGCACAAGGTTAAAGTTTTTACCGCTGGTGGTTTGTTGGAGGCATAAAAAGGAGGCAGCCCAGTTTTGCTGCATGCGGCGATCGGTTCGTCAAGCATCTTCTTCACACATTCAGTGACTTCATCATCAGTCATTTCTATTTCATTAAACCGTTGAGGATCCTTGGCGTCGCCGGTATACTCATGCATCAATCCGGAGTGGCGGCTTAAAGGTAGGATATGCCACGAAACCCAGCAGCGAACGAGGTCAACACCAGTCAAACCGTTGGCTAGGAGAGCCCGGAGCTTGGCGAGTTGAGGTGCATAAGCTTGTTGTTCTTTGGCAGTTAGTCATTGATGTAACGGCTGGCCGTTGCTAAGCCGGTGAGCGCGGTAACCCGGCAAAGGATTTTCTCCAGTAGGGGAAGTGTTCTGACAATAAAACCATGTTTGGTTCCAGTCTTTGGGATGGCTCTGGTGTTTTGCATGAGGGAAATCAACTTCTTTCCTCTTCTGGATAGACACCCCACCAAGATTAGTGTTGGGACCATCAGAGAACTCAGTTCGGCGGTTTAGATGGAAAAAGTCCCGGAAGAGCTCAACAGATGGTTCTTCTTGAAGGTAAACTTCACAGAATACTTGAAAATTGCATATGTTGGACACGGAATTCGGTCCAATATCTTGTGGATGGAGTTGAAAGCTAGCAAGGACATCCCGGAAAAACTTTGATCCAGGAGGTCTGAATCCCCGGTCTAGATGTTGCATGAACATGATCACTTCTCCATCTTGAGGTTCAGGAGGGCACTCAGGGCTAGGAACTCGCCGATGAAGGACATTTTTTGAGGCTAAAGCGCTAGTTAGAACATATCCATTGATTTGCGTTTCCGTGATCCGGGAAGGAACCCAGTTGCAAGCGACGAATTGCTTGGTCATCTTGGAAAACAAACTATAAAGGCAAAGTAAAGGCCGGTTTACGATTGAAGGTTGACGGGCACTAATCGGTGTTAAACCGGGGAATTTGATCAAGGCATATACGTAAGTTAAACCGGAAACTACTCTTCAAGTCAAGATGGCGGTTTAAGTGAGGGCTAATGGTATCTAGCGGATTGTCAACTACTAAAGGTTAAACCGCACTTAAACAGAAAAGGCAGAGCTAAAATCTACTAAGTGTTTACAGAAACAGGTTTCACAATATGGCAGTATAATTTTGGATCTACCGTGGTTCAATAAAGAAAATTTTTCTAAGCCCTACAATCGTGCTAAGGGAAAGGCGAAGAAGCACTGATGAATGTCAATGAACAAGGATGAACCTGAAGCCCTAATGGGGATCTAGGGTTACGGGAAGAAAGCTTACCAGGGCCATGCGGCAGCGGAGGAGTATCGCAGGATCTCTAGTACGAACAGGGTGATGTAGCGGCCTAGTCGGTGCAGATTCGAGGATCGACGGTGGCGGTGGCGGTGCTTGAGCTCTTCGGGACGTGAGGAGGAAGACGAGAGGCAAGGGGGGAAATGGAAGGACCCTTGGTCCTATTTATGAGGGCAAGAGGATAAAACGGCAGGCGCGAAAATCGAGGGGCCTGAAACGGCGAAAGAGGGTGCAACTGTCGCCTCGATCTTCGGGAATTAATTAAAGAGAAGGGAATCTTCATAAATCTTTTTATGCAGAGATGACATCATGACGATTTACTGCAGTGTCAGAAGATGATGTCACGGAGGTTTACCAAAGTTTACAGGGAGATGACAGCTTGGCAGTTTACAAGAATCATTAGAATATGCTCATGGAATTTTTCTAAGTATTGAAGATTGACATGAACAAGTTCAAATCAATCTGGGGCCTAATGTTGAGGATATAACTACTGAGTGTAAACCACCCAGGAGGGGCCGGTTCACGGTCAACTATACTGAAGCCCATGAAGACAAGGAGATGGCGCTTTATTGATAAAGCTTAGAGGCCCAGAGCCCAAAGGCGGATTAGGGCCCATAGTGGTAAACCGCCATAATTGTATAACTTGTATTGTAAGTTAGGGAAAGGGAGAGACCGAGCCGAACAATTGTATGAGTCGGCCTCGGGACTCTGTAAACCGGCCGGGCGTCAACCTGTGTATATAAAGGGACGACCCGATGGTGGTTTAGGAACAACAAACAACAACTCGAGACCCAGGCAAAGCGTATTTGCTCCATGGTCATCGAAACCCCAATAATTCCATCCCAACTAGACATAGGATTTACCTTCATCGAAGGGGCCGAACTAGTATAAACTCTCGTGTCTCTTGTCCGGTTTAATCCCTTCAGGCTAATCACGTTGCGATGGCTCCACGACTAAGTCCTTCCGCTAGGATATCTGACGTGATATTTCCACGACACCAGTGTCTTAGGATAAAATCATATTTAGTGTCATGTCTTTGTGAAAACTGGCTGGCATAAGAATAAGAATGATCAGAAGTACAATAAAAAATAGTCTTGCATCTGTCATAATTGACTAACGTGCGTGAAATCTTTGGCCAAAAAGTGACCGTGAAACACATAGTGTATGGTTTGCTTGCTTGATAGTTAAGAAAAAATTTGCAATATTTTATTTTTTTGCGTAGTAATTGCAATATTTATTTTAGTTTTGAGAAAACGGCAACCCATCATTTGTTTGGATGGCCTGAGCTGAGGCAGAACTTTATTAGGGCCGGTCAGCTCCACAGAAAACAAACCTGGACAACTCAAATCAAAAAAAGAAAAGAAAAAAAATAAAACAGAGCTGAAATGTGGCATAGGACATGAGAAAGCGCCAGGCCAAAGTACGCTACAGCTGACAGGAAAGCAACGCAATTGCAGGGAACACGCACACCCAGCTGCGAACAATAAAAAAAGTTAACAAATTCAATTTTTTTATTTTTTGGCAACAAACATTGTTGAATTATCTTTGTGCATGCAAAATTTCATGATGAAATAACGTTTGTGAAGCTCTGGGCAAAAATAATAAAATTGATTATCCAAAAAGACTATTTTCAAAGCATTTCTTGACTATTTATTTTGTTATTTTTTTGCAGACATCCATAGATGTTATTTCATCACGAAAATTTACATCCAGGAAGAAAACTAAGCAATGTTTCTTGTAATAAAAATCAGTTATTTTTTTCTGCAAATTTTATTGTTCACACACGAGCATCTGAGCTACTTTTCTGGAGAAGTTTTTTTAAGTATCCAGGTTTAATTCCCTGGATGTGCAACTTTTCTTTTTATTAGTTTGATGCTCTAATTTTACTTTTTCTTTGTGTATAAGTAGTTTCTATTGGGCTTGATACTAACATATCCTTTTTGGACATTGAGTTTCTAAGCTCAAGGTCAAACGCATCCTTGAGAAGAATAAAATAAAAAATAACAGTAATCAGATTCAAAAAACCTATTTTATTTTGGCAACAAACTTTGTTGAATTATCTAAGTGCGTGCAAAATTTCAAGATGAAATAACGTTCGTGGAGCTCCGGGAAAAAAATAACAAAATCAATGCTCCAGAAAGACTTCGTTGCACAACTTATTTTTGAAAGCTTGATGCACACTACGACTGTTTTTTTCAGTATAAGCAGTTTCTATTGGGCTTGACACTAACATGTCCTTTTTGAAGATGGAGTTTCTACGCTCGAGCTAAATTGCATCCTTGTGAAGAATGAAATCAAAAATAATAGTAAACAAATTAAAAAAGCTGTTTTTTGGCAACAAACATTGTTGACTTATCTTCGTGCTTGCAAAATATCGTGATGAAATATCGTCCGTGGAGGTCAACAACGAAAGTAATGCTCCAGAAAGGCTTGGTTGCACAACTATTTCTTTTCTTTTGGAGGGGGCGGGGGGTGAAGCTTGATGCGCTACTATTACTTCTTTCAGCACAGGAAGTTTCTATTGGACTTGACACTAACATGTCCTCTTTGGACATGGAGTTAACTACATGGAGGTCAAATGCATCCTTGTGAAGAATAAATAAAAAATAATTGTAAAAAGTTGAAAGAAAAAAAAGTTTTTTGGCAACAAACATTGTTGAACTATCTTCGTGCGTGCAGAGTTTCATGATGAAATAACATTCATGGAGCTTTGGGCGGAAATAACAAAATCGATGCTCTAGAAAGACTTGGTTGCAAAAAAAATTAAAGCTTGATGCACACTATGACTATTTCTTTCAGTGCAGGAAGTTCCTCTTGGGCTTGACACTAACATGCCCTTTTTGAACATGGAGTTTCTACACTCGAGCTCAAATGCATTCTTCTGAAAAATGAAATCAAATAAATAGTAAACAAATTCAAAAAAATTGGCAACAAACATTGTTGAATTATCTTCATGCGTGCAAAATATCATGATGGAATAACCTTCGTGGAGATCTAGAGAAATTTGGAAGAGCCCTATGCTTGTGTTGGTTATGGATGGCTTGGAAGAGCCCGGAAAGACATTGGGTCGGCTCTAAGCTGCCCGGTGATGTATCTGACCTCGCCCTGTTCGCGTCAGTGACCAGGATTGAAGTTGGAGATGGAAGGACATCAAGCTTCTGGCATTGCTGCTGGATCAGCATGGAGACGCTGACTACTCTTTTCCCGAAAACATACAAGAGATGTAGAAAGAAGAACATAAAGGTCCAGGATGCTCTTCGCCAAGACAACTAGGTGAATGATATCAGGGAGGTAACTATATGGACTTGGTTGATGAGTTCATCATGCTATGGAGGTTCACCCGTAACATCTACTCCAGGCTAAGTGAGACCACACCTGACAAGATCAGTTGGAGTTTAAATGCCTCTGGAGAATATTCAACGAGATCCGCCTACTTGATGCAGTTCTAGGGGCCTACGTCCTTGAACCTCAAGAGTTTGTTCTGGTCTGCTTGGGCACCAGGAAAAACTAAGCCACCCGACTGCTCATGCAAAACAGACTCTGGTGCAACAACAGGCTCAAGAGAAGAGGATGGATCAATGGTTACTTTTGCCCCATACACATGCGCAATTTGGAAAACTCTTTTCCATTTGTTCTGAGAATGCCTGACCACAAGAGAGGTATGGCACAATGTTTCTCTCTAGCCTGGCTGCAATACCTCAACCCTACAAACTGGCCTCCTACTGCTAATTCTGTCCACCGGGCAACAGTAGTGATCAACTCTGCTGCCCCTACCCCGAGAAATGAAAATATTAAAGACTATGCTAATGCTGGTGGCCTCGCACTTGTTGAGTGAGCGCAGCGAGAGATGCTTCCACGATAAGTGATCCACGGTCAGCTCGGCCATGATCAGGTGGTCTCTAGGATGAGATATTAGCATTGTTCTGGCCTTGTTTATTGGGTCGATATTTTCATTTTAACTAAGCTAACTCCCACGTTGCCGCAATCACTTGATCGTAGCAACCTCACCTCTGTCCGCTTCTCCCCTGCTTAATATAGGAAAGCCAACAGATTTTGGATCTCTCTCTCACTCAAAAAAAAGCCTCCCTGCCTTTAAATGAGTTGACATGAACCTGCGAGTTATCTGGAAAATTTGGGTGTGTTTGAGCTCAAACCGACACACCCACTAGCTCCTCAATATCTGAGATGAAGATGAGAGCGTTATGCTTGGACTCACCAGTGTCTTAGGATGAAATCATATTTAGTGTCGTGCCTTTGTGAAAACTGGCTGGCATAAGAATAAGAATGATCAGAAGTACAATACAATATAGTCGTGCATCTCTCATAATTGACTAACGTGCGTGAAATGTTTGGCCAAAAAGTGACCGTGAAACACATAGTGTATGGTTTGCTTGCTTGTTTCCATATACTGGTTCTCGCTTATTTACTTTTCCATTGCTACTGTTACAATCACTACAAAATACCAAAAACATTACTTTTGCTGTCTTTACTTTTGTTACCGTTGCCACCACTATCATATTACTTTGCTACTAAACACTTTGCTGTAGATACTAAGTTTCCAGGTGTGGTTGAATTGACAACTCAGCTGCTAATACTTGAGAATATTCTTTGGCTCCCCTTGTGTCGAATCAATAAATTTGGGTTGAATACTCTACCCTCAAAAATTGTTGCGATCCCCTATACTTGTGGGTTATTAGAGCTGGGCGGTGAAAAGCCCCGGTTCATGTGATCAGTGAAGACAATGACTGCCCCTTCTTTGGGCTGAGGCTTTTCTTCTGTCGACTGGCACAGTATGATATGACATCCTTTTTGGGCAGATAGCCGGTTTTCACAAAATCTTCAAGCAGGTTTTCCGTGATGATGGAGCGAACCCAGTTACATGAAGTGGTTGTTTTGGGCGGCATTGTGAAGAAGGAAGCCTAAAAAAGAATAAATTTGCCGGTTCAAATTTAAGCCGGAGGGAAAAGTATTACAACGCGTATTCAAAATGGTGGCTTACAAAGGGGACTAATGGTATATGACTAATTACTTCAGGTTATCTAAGCCGCCATGAGTAGTTTGATGTTATCTATTGAGCATTGCAATTAAAGCCGGTGGTATGAGCCGCCATGACTAGGTGGATCTATCCAGGTGCAATTTTTTGCTAAGTACGGCACATACAGATTTCATAGATTGCAAGTATTATTTCAGATCTACGGCAGTTCAAAAAAGGAAATAATTCAAGACCTAAAAAACCAGTACAAGGGTTCATAAGCTCTAATGAGATCTCTTGCCAAAGAAAGGGGGTCCATTGGTATTGAAGATGGTGGCAAAACAACTACCGCATAAGTTCTATACTCTTTTTAGATCAAAAGATGCTACGGTGGAGGAACTATGAATAAACCACGAAGAACATGATGAACAGTCAGGAACCCTAATGCGATCTGACCCGCTGGAGGAGAAGCACTTACAGGTGCAGATTCGACCGCGGTGGGGTGCCGGCGTACTCTGATCCAAACACAGGTTGATGCAGCGGCCAAGGTTGAGGAGGACGAGGTGCTCTGCGGCGGCGGCGGAGCTCGAGCGTCAGAGGTTCGCAAGAGGAAGAAGACGATGGAAAAGGGGGAGAATGAGAAGAAGACTAGTCATGGCTATTTATAAGGAAAGACTAATAACTGGGCGTGAAAAATGAGGAGACCAAAACATGGTTATCCAGCTGCCCAGACGCCCCGATTTTGGGAGCGGTTATTAAAGATAAAGATCCGTTGAGATATGTTGGATAAAGTGTGAATTAATGGCAGGTGACGTCATGGCGGGTTATCACAAGTCCGGAAGATGATGTCATGGCGGGTTATAAATTCTCGCACAGATGAAGAAGAGAAGATTTTTTCTAAATATTGAAGATTGGCATGAACCAGTTCAAATCAATCTGGGGCCTAATGTTCGGGATATAACTATTAGGTATGACCCGCCCAGGAGGGGCCGGGTTATACCTATGGCGATTCATAATATGAAGCCCAAGATGATACATGAATATGGCAGTTCAGTTAAGGGCCCAAGGCCCAAAGGCGGCTTAAGGCTCGTAGAGATAAACCGCCATATATGTATGACTTGTATTGTAAGGCAAGGATAGATAGTTGTTGGGTTCTACGGTAGGGTGCGTCGACTGCAAATTAAAATTTCCTACGCGCAGAACAACCAAGAACATGCTACGGGAGATGGATCACAGTTCGTTACCACTAGATGCGCAGTGCCGTGCAGCGGAAGAAGAGTTGGGGCAGCACGTCCGCGTGGATCGTCTCCTCCTCGTCCAATCTCCCTCAAGCAGCCGGTCGTCCGATCCCACGTACAAGTTCTCCGGAGCGGCGCAAGTGCACTGCCTCTAACAGTATCCACGTGTGCAGGAGGAACACCATGCGGCGGACTACTAGGTCCGATCACACAATCGGCGGCAAGTGGAGGTGGCTATTCGCAACACATGCAAACCCTAGTCGCAGTACCAAAGCGATCAACCGCATGAGTGTGCTGCACCTCCACTTTATATAGGCGTCCGTCGCAGGCTCAACACTTGGGCCTTGCACGGACCCTAAAGCCCAAAGTCTACTCGGTCACGTTCCTAGTCCAGTTCGGATCACATCCGACCAGTGTCCTACGAACCGACCTCGTAGGTTCCCTCCCTTAAGCGCGCGACCCCTTAGGTTCAACTCGGCTTGGTCACAGTTCGGATCACCTCCGACCTGCATGGTTGGTAGCGGCCTCTAGCAAGGCGTGTGATACGTCTCCAATGTATCTATAATTTTTGATTGCTCGATGCTACTTTATCTATTGTTTTGGACTATAATGGGCTTTATTTTCCACTTTTATATTATTTTTGGGACTAACCTATTAACCGGAGGCCCAGCCCAGAATTGTTGTTTTTTGCCTTTTTCAGTATTTCGAAGAAACAGAATATCAAACGGAGTCCAAACGGAATGAAACCTTCGGGAACGTGATTTTCTCATCAGATAAGACCCAGGAGACTTGGACCCTCCGTCAAGAAAGCCACGAGGCGGTCACGAGGGTGGAGGGCGCGCCCTCTCCCCTGGGCGCGCCCCCCCTACCTCGTGGGCCCCTCGAAGCTCCACTGAGGTACTCCTTCCTCCTATATATACCTACGTACCCCCAATAGACCAGAGACGGAGCCAAAAACCTAATTCCACCGCCGCAACCTTCTGTATCCACGAGATCCCATCTTGGGGCCTGTTCCGGAGCTCCGCCGGAGGGGCATCCACCACGGAGGGCTTCTACATCAACACCATAGCCCCTCCGATGAAGTGTGAGTAGTTTACTTCAGAACTTCGGGTCCATAGCTAGTAGCTAGATGTCTTCTTCTCTCTTTTTGGATCTCAATACAATGTTCTCCCCCTCTCTCGTGGAGATCTATTCGATGTAACCTTCTTTTTGCGGTGTGTTTGTTGAGACCGATGAATTGTGGGTTTATGATCCAGCTTATCTATGAATAATATTTGAATCTTCTCTGAATTCTTTTATGTATGATTGAGTTATTTTTGCAAGTCTCTTCGAATTATCCGTTTGGTTTGGCCAACTATATTGGTAGTTCTTGCAATGGGAGAAGTGCATGGCTTTGGGTTCAATCTTGCGGTGTCCTTACCCAGTGACAGAAAGGGTTGCAAGGCACGTATTGTATTGTTGCCATCGAGGATAACAAGATGGGGTATTTATCATATTGCATGAATTTATTCCTCTACATCATGTCATCTTGCTTAAGGCGTTACTCTGTTTTTAACTTAATACTCTAGATGGATGCTAGATAGCGGTTGATGAGTGGAGTAATAGTAGTAGATGCAGAATCGTTTTGGTCTACTTGTCTCGGACGTTATGCCTATATACATGATCATACCTAGATAACCTCATAACTATGCTCAATTCTGTCAATTGCTCAACAGTAATTTGTTTACCCACCGTAGAATACTTATGCTCTCGAGAGAAGCCACTAGTGAAACCTATGGCTCCCGGGTCTATTCTCATCATATCAATCTATATCACTTTATTTACTTGCTTTGCCTTTACTTTTTTACTTTGCATCTTTATACCAAAAATACCAAAAATATTATTTCTATCAGATCTCACTCTCGTAAGTGTCCGTGAAGGGATTGACAACCCCTAATCGCGTTGGTTGCGAGTAGCTATTGTTTTGTGCAGGTACGAGGGACTTGTGCGTGACCTCCTACTGGATTGATACCTTGGTTCTCAAAAACTGAGGGAAATACTTACGCTAGTGTGCTGCATCCTCCTCTCCTCTTTGGGGAAAACCGCAAGCTCGAGACGTAGCAGCGTGCCGACCACTAAGCAGACTATGAAGCTGGTTAGGCGAACATGTACAACGTGTCACACTTCTGTTCTCTTTGCCACACGATATATGTTGTCGGACTCAAGGCGAGACTGTCATCCTTGTGCCAGCCCGACCTCTTTCTCGTTCCAGTGATACCGACCACAAACCAAATTATCTCATAATCCCTGTCACATGGCCATGCTTATCCTGGTCGGATCAGACAAGGGGCCCAGAGTACATCTCTCCTGATCGGAGGGGCAAATCCCATCTTTCTCGACCATGTCTCGCAGCATGGGACTGGACAAACCCGAAACCTACCTTTGTAACTACCCAATCACGGAGTAGTGTTTGGTCGGCCCAAAGCAAGTCTGTCACCATCCCAAGTACATGCGTCAGCTCAGTTCTTAGGACATAGAACATATGTTGTACTAGAGACTCACAGATGACATATCGCTGCGTCTCATAGTTGGGTCTGTCCGACTCGGGCCTTATCTCGACTCGGATCCGACTACGTCGAATCCGACCAGACCTTTCCAAGTCCATATTATCCGGTTAGCATCCAATGCTCCATGGCTAGTGAGACCAAGCCATCGACCGTGTCATATGCTAGTCTAGTCGGCTGCGCGTCCACACAACCCTTTCGACTAGGGACCTTTTAGGACAGTCACCATACAATGCATAATCCCACAAACAAGTCACGTACTTGCCAATACACATCATTGATAATGTCCAAGGACTATCTTTATTCATAAACACATAGGAAATATCATCATACATGATTGCCTCTAGGGCATATCTCCAACAATAGTCACCGAGCCGGACACTATTTATGAGCCGGTCGGGACTCCATGAGCCACTGGGCGTCGATCTGTGTATATAAAGGGACGATCCGACAGCGGTTTAAGACAAGTAACAACAGATCGAAAGCTAGGTCAAGCGGATTCGCTCCCTGGTAATCGAGACATAAGCAATACCACCTCAAACTGGATTAGGCCTTTACCTTCACCGCAAGGGGCCGAACCAGTATAAACTCCCGTGTCCTTTGTCCTGTTTAACCCCTTTAAGCTTCCGAGTTGCGATGGCTCCACGACTAAGTCCTTTTGCTAGGACATCTGCCATGACCTTTCAACGACAGACTTGACACTAACATGTCCTTTTTGGACATGGAGTTAACTACATGAAGGTTAAATGCATCCTTGTGAAGAATAAATAAAAAATAATTGTAAAAAGTTGAAAGAAAAAAAACATTTTTTTGGCAACAAACATCCTCCCTCATCTCTTTTCCAAATCCCGATGCTTTGATTTACTACTGATTTTTTCATCAGAAAGCGCTAATTATGGTTTAACTCCGCTATAAACATCTTGTCCCGCCCCGCTATTTTAATTTCAATTCAACTTGAAACTTAAACCAGGCTAGCGGAACACTCGACACGCAGCGTCGTCCTCTCGGCCACTTTCACCAGCACTCACCAGCAGCATAGCTTCCTCTTTTTCCATAGATGGAATCATGGAAGCTCAACCTCTCTCTCTTGCAGTGCACCCACCACCAGTCCACCACCGCCACTGTCCTCTCTCCCTTTGGGTCACTTCTCTGTTCCCTCCTCCACCATTTTCCCCATCAGCTCTGCAAGCTGCGTGCTGACGCGGTCGAACCTTTCTTTGTTTGGAGGCTTTCTCTCCACCAGCGCAAGCTCGACACACACCAGTGTCTATGAAGGATAGCCTTGCCCTTGTTTGCTTTGCCAAATCCTAATCCTAATGCTTTGATTTGCTACTGATTTTTCCATCAAATCAAATAAAAAACACTAAATATGGCTTAGCTCCGCTAAACAACTTGTCCCGCCCCGCTATTTTGATTTTAATTTAGCTGAAACTGAAACCACGCGCGGCAACACTCGACACGTAGCGTCGTCCTCTCGGTCACTTCCTTCCACCACCACCCACCAGCAGCGGAGCTTCCTCTTTTTCCATAGATGGAAGCTCAACTTTTCTCTCTTGCGGAGGCTTTCTCTCGACCAGCGCAAGCTCGACACGAGCGTCTCCCTACGGCATGTAGGGGTGTCTGGGCATCACTTGTGTGTCTCCCTGCCAGGAGGAACCGCACAGAACAATGTGATTTGACTCACATATAGGCACAGGAGCATCTAGGCGTGCGTGCAAGGTTCAGCACGCAGCATTTAACGTTGAGACCCGAAGCCATTGTTGTGCTTGTGCTCTGCCCCCCTTTCTTTCTCTCCCAAAACCAACCGAGGTAGAGTGAGGGAAAGAGGAAGATTTGCTGCTCTCCACCGTGCTTCCACCACCACCACCACCACCAAGAGAAAGCGGAAGAAGCATTTGCTCCTCTGCGCCGTGCTTCCACCACCACCACCACCAAGAGAAAGAGGAAGAAGCATTTGCTCCTCTGCGCCGTGCTTCCACCACCAGCAGCCCCGTCGTCCTCTCTACCTCTCGCTTCTTCCATCACCACCACCTCAGCTCAAGCCATGGCATCCTTGGCCAACCTCCTCGTCTCACTTTTCTCGCTCACCCTCATGCTCCTGCACCTGCGGTATGCGACGACCTAGGTGCAGGCCTCTCTCCAGGCCATCGCACATACATTGTGCTGCTGAGGCCACCCGTCGAAGCCGGCAGCGAGGACGACCACCGCTGGTGGCAGGATTCCTTCCTGCCAACGCCTCTCGCCGGCTCCGATGAGCCACGCCTCATCCATACCTACACTGAGGTCTTCACGGGGTTTGCCGTGAGGCTCACCGAAGACGACCTCGCCATGGTGTCCCAGAGGAAGGAGTTTCTGCGGGCGTTTCCAGACCATCTCTGGCGCCCCAGCACCACTCACACTCCCAAGTTCCTCGGACTGGAGAAATATGCCGGGCTGTGGAGGGACACCAACTATGGCCAAGGAGTCATAATCGGGGTCCTGGACACCGGCATATACTCAGAGCACCCTTCCTTTGATGACAGTGGCATCCCGCCACCCCCATCAAAGTGGAAGGGCTCATGCCATGGCGCTGCACGCTGCAACAATAAGTTGATAGGCGCCAAATTCCGTAATCCCAGAGCATATGATTCCGGAGATGACACGGGGCATGGAACACATACCTCGTCCACCGCAGCTGGGAACTTTGTCAGTCATGCCTCAGCCCACGGCCTCGGCAGGGGCACAGCCGCCGGAATTGCTCCACATGCACACTTGGCCATGTACAGGGTGTGCATAATTCTTGGGTGTGCAGCCTCGGACATAGTTGCCGGGTTAGATGAAGCTGTCAAGGATGGTGTTGATGTGCTCTCACTCTCCCTCAGCCCCTTTTATGATGTCAACTTCACTAATGACCCGGTTGCCATTGGCACATTCAATGCGGTAGCAAAGGGCGTTGTTGTCGTTGCTGCAGCTGGCAATAACGGGCCCAAATCCTTTATCGCCAACTCTGCACCATGGTTGCTCACAGTTGCAGCTGGCTCGGTGGACCGAAGCTTTGAGACCGTTGTGCAGCTTGGCAATGGCAAGCACATCAGTGGGGAAGCTTTCAATCAGACTGCAAACTCAAGCTCCAAGCCTGTTCCTCTGTATTGGAACAAACACTGCAAGTCATCATTGGCTGGAAGAAATGTGGTTGGCAAAATTGTGATTTGCCATAACACAGGACCAATGAATGACACAGGGTCAGCAATCAACCAGTCTGACATCAGTGGCATCATGAGTGCCGGGGCGGCTGGCATAGTCCTGATCAACAGGAAAGATGCTGGCTTCACCACCCTTCTGGAGGACTATGGCAGTAATGTTGTGCAAGTGACTGTGGCTGATGGCAAGAAAATCACAGAGTATGTGAGGACAACAAGCAAAGCCAGTGCTAATGTTATATACAAGAACACTTTACTTGGTGTCCATCCATCTCCCACCGTCGCAGCATTCTCATCCCGCGGTCCCAGCACATACAGCCCCGGTGTGCTAAAGCCAGATATATTAGCACCTGGGCTCAACATCATTGCTGCATGGCCACCGCTCACCATTCTTGGATCTGGGCCATTCAACATTAGATCAGGAACATCCATGTCGACTCCACATGTCAGTGGAATCGCTGCGCTTGTCAAGAGCTCCCATCCTGATTGGTCTGCTGCTGCTATCAAGTCAGCCATCCTCACCACAGCTGACATCACGGACAGCGCTGGTGGCCCGATCTTGGACGAGCAGCATCAGAGGGCAACCGCGTATGCCATGGGTGCTGGCCATGCCAATCCTATAAAAGCTATTGATCCGGGCCTTGTGTATGACCTTAGCATCACTGAATATGCTGGCTACATATGTGCTCTCCTCGGTGATCAAGGCTTGGCAACCATTGCGCGTGACCCGAAGTTGTCCTGCAAAATGCTTCCCAAGATACCAGAGGCACAGTTGAACTATCCATCCATAACAGTGCCACTCAGGACAAGGCCATTCACGGTGAACAGAACCGTGACAAATGTGGGGCCAATAAATTCAGTATACACACTGAAGATGGAGGTTCCCAAGTCTCTCACGGTGCGAGTCTACCCAGAGACGCTGGTGTTCTCCAAGGTTGGACAAAAGAAAACACTCAGCATTACGGTGAGCAGGCATCGCAATGCCGTGTCAAAGGCCTTGCAGGGAAGTTTGAGCTGGGTGTCCAAAAAACATGTTGTGCGTAGTCCGATCGTGGCTTCTCCTCTGTTGTAATCAGGAAAAGCATGTGTGACATATGACGTTGGAGAATCGCACATGTAATATTGTAACTAGGGAAACGACTGTCTTTTAATTAGAAGTGTATCCGTGCCTGTAAAATAATTGATGTTTGGACGTTTAGCATCCATTGCTGTCACAATTTTTTTCTGAATTACTTTTTCCTTTTCCCAACTTATCAACAGTGTTTGCTGCAGGTAGTAGATCACCATTGAGAGGTGCTGCTTCTAAGGTGTAAAATCCATCCAGGTACCTAAACCTACCCTTTCCCTCATATGGGTATATGCCATCGCTACCTCCAGATTTTTTATCCGTGCTATTGGTGATATACTTTCTGCCGATATGAGCTATTGATGATAAACTTGCTCTCCTTTCGTTTCCTCTACATTAGTTCCTTTCAATGCTTAGGTTCAGTTGGGCACTAATGACTATTTCGGGTGCTTTGAAATTAGATTTTGATGATATTAAGGTCATCATCAATCTACATGAGCAAAGGAGAGGTTTGCCTGAATACTCATAGCTAAATTGGCTTTTCTCCCTGTGTTTCTTTTCTGGTCCTTTTCGTCTTTTGCAGTTCGGTGTATATATGTTCTGAAGCTAAATTGAGTCTTGACTTTTAAGAGGTAAAATACATCGTTGCAGTAATTGTACAGTTTAAACCTATTAGTTTGTGTTGTAAGCACATGTATTAGTGAGTCAGTTTAGAGCTTGTACTATTAGTTGTGTATGTTAGCTCACTCCCCTGTCTCAACCTGGAGCCAGGCACCGAGTTAGACCTTGCCAGCACACACTCTCTTCTTCCTCAACTCCTCTGCTTTCTGCCTCCAGGTCCAGGTCGCTTTCCTCAGTAGTGCTACATGAGTGAAGATTTATGTTTGCTACTGGATCCGAAATCCTTCATCTTTGCTGATGCTATTCCCCTATTTTTTCCCATCACTTGACACTCTAATCTCCCTGATTTTGGTCTCTGGTTTTTGAATTGCAGATAGTGGCTGCAGCGTTGCCGCTGGACGGCGCACACTGGAGCTGGAGTATGCAGCCACGACAGAGCTGCTCCGACATCACTGTAGGTTGATGTTCTCTATCACTCCTGAACACCTTGAACTGTCCTCTAATTGATCTAGAGATTTCTGGGACCTAAAATGCTCTTGTGTGCTGAGACAAGATCCCCAAATTGATCCTCTAATTCAAAGGACAGTGATTTCTGGGACCTAAAATGCTCTTGTGTGCTGAGACAAAATCCCGAACTCTCGCCTTTAAACCCAGCATTTATATTAGGCCTAAATCCATAACTTATACTGATGTTTAAATCAAATTCCCACCTCAATGGTTTCTGCTATAAAACTGAGGTGATGGTGTTGTTATGTCCTAAGTATTTTGTGCCTTAAACCATTTCACTATATTCTTCATGTCACCAGCTTTCCGTTAATGAAACCATTGGGGTGACATGGGATTTGTGCTTGTATGTGAGAAAAAAATATGATGGCATGAAGAAAAACACCTTTGTTTGATGCAATTGCTCCTTTTTGTTCTTGCTTGCTGGCTTTGTCTCTACTCTGGATGCAACTGCTTTCTCTTTAGGAATGCTTCTCAGCTCCTCCCCCTCCACGACAGCCAGCATTGGTGGTCTCAGTTTTTTTATGGGGAAAGAGAAGTGGAGACAGTGGGAAGGGGGGAACTACTGCCAGGTGAATAACTTGGAACCCCATTGTCACTGTTATATCTTTTTCTATTCTTATCTTTCCTCCTCAAGCAAGTATACCCATTTTTTTCCTCCCGAAAAGAGGGTAAAATCCCCCATCATCCATTGAAGCAAGTGAACCCATACCTTGGTCTAGATGATCCTTTCATTCATTGGTTAAGCTACCATGCTTACACTATTTGAGCCCCCTTGTATGTTTACAAAAATGATTCGTTCCGTTGCTTTCTTTCAGATATCTACTGTATTCAGTAAGATGATTTGACCTTACCTGAAAACTGGATTCATGAAGAAGCCCAAAAAGTGCCGGGCTTAGTGCAACCCAGTTCCTAGCCAGTGTGGGGTTGTGCCATGGATATTTGGAGTTGGGTGGGGGTGGTAACCCATGATGCGTTTCAGATTTCACTATTGTGGTGACTATTTGGGGAAGATTTAAAATGGCTCCCTTCTTTGTGCTCCAATGTGTGGTTACCACGCGACTAACTATGATTAGGCAGTCTTTTCTCTTCCCTTCCCGCAAAAAAAAGTCTATCTTCACAATCTGGACATGTTGGAGACCATTATTTCTCCTCTGCTATAGTTTGCTGCTGCCATGTTAACTGAGAGTTGGTAGCCAATATCAAGTGATTTGGAAATTTTGTTGGTCTGAACCATAAATGTGATGGTTTATCACAATTGTCATGTGATCACGATTTTGTTGATCACATTACATCTATGCTCTGTTTGTTTGTTTGTTTGTTTGTTTCATCACAATTGTCATGTGATGATTCCTGCCCTTTTGTGTGGTCTCTCTCTCTCTGTGTGTGTGTGTGTCGCATGTTAAATCCCCCAAATTCGATGGATGTCTGCTCTTCCTGCCACACTGACATCAATTTTTAAAATTTATTTGACAGTTCTGCACCAAATTCCTCTCCTATCTCGCATTGGATTTCAGTGGAACGGGCGAAGAAAATCGACCGCGCGACACGGCCACCCGATGTTGGTGAACGGCGAATGACCTTGCTGTCAAGTATGCCACTTTGCACTTTTGTTTCACTAATTGACACCTGCAAGTAACAAGTCCTGATAATTTAAGAGACTTGTTCTTGTAGGATGGCATTGGATGTGCATGAATTGGGCATCTGGTTCAGCTATGTTAGGTTGATACCTTCTGTGCAGAAGGGATGGCACTGTAAATTTTCTCCCTTTTGTTATTCTGTTGTCCTACAAGGCTAGCTTGATGTACATGGCTGGATATGCAATTGGCCTGGGATGCAAGGTTTTTATGCTCGTAGGCTCACATGATGTACTGATGGTAACATTGTATATTTTAGGTATAAGGAGGGTTTCTTGGCTGCATTGCCTCCTCGCCACCGGCCAGTTATTTGCTGCATTTTCATGTCAAATTTAAGCAATTGATAGTTCATACATATTGTTTTGATTATCACGCTGGATACAATTGAGTTTAATTTCTCACAAATGATACGAGTTCCTGTTGGTGGTGGCTCGAGCGATGCAGGACATCGGTGAGTACAGCGGCGTCTACAGCTGGCGGGAGTGGCGGTCAAGATCATGGGCATGGCTTGGGGAGTGGTGCTTGTGTCGACCAGTGAGGGGCGCATCTGCTACCAACATGCCAAGGTAAGCTTCGCCCAACCCTTCCCTCTCTCCCTCTTTGTTCCCATCTATGCTCACTCCATGCCACATCCTTCCCCATGATCGACTCCATTCGGTGATGTATGTCACATCACTGGATCGATTTAAGCTCATGTAATCTTCAATCAATAGAGGTGGACATTCATGCTACCCGGATCTATAATCATCTCAGTTTGTAAAAATATTCTTGTGCATTTGCTACATTTGTTTTCCCTTGATTAGTTGCTTATTTTTCTACTTCTCTTGGGTTATTTGGAGAGCACGTAAATATGGAGAATCAATGGTGAAGGCAAATATAACACTGGATGAATAGCTCCCTTATTCTACTGAATTTTACTTGCTATTTTATTAATCATATTAAACCAAGATGCCTTTTCTGCATTGTCACATATTGATAGTCACATTTGAAGGAACCAGGAGAACTCCAGCGTTTGTACTACTCTGTTTCCATAGTAGTTATGCTCTTTCTCTGAAATATGAAGTCAAATACAAAAATAGTGTTGACTCTTCTCCTTTTGTTAATGATTTGTTCTAACTATAAGGTTAGCATGAATTGTATTTATGAAATTATCCTGAGATGCAGGCAATTGTAGGAGGAAAATAATTGTTTTTGTTGAAGATCTTGGTTTCCGTGGTTGGCACTATGATACTCCTAGGCATCCTCTATTTTGGACGCTTCAAACTTTGTGCAAGGATGATTATTAAAATCCAAACTTTGTCGTGTCTGATTCCATTGTCATATGCTTGTGTTTTGAAGCAGACTGTATATATGCTTATGTCTTGCTTCAGTTTCTCATGCAATGTTTACCATAGTGTGCTTGATACAGTTTCAATGATATTATCTAAGCAATTGTATTTTTTACAATTCTCACTTGATGCCAACAGTTCATTAATTCCGTCTGAATTTATTTGTCGGGTCTTGTAGCTATCACTAAGCTTTGCTTGCTTCGAATTTTAGGATCAGTAGGCGTGACTGATGATGCAGAGCCATTCCTGGGGTCTCGACGATTTGGTACTAATTTAAATTTTAATTACTGAGAAATATTCTCCATTATGCATGATGCATTTGGTTCCTATAACAGATTTAGTATTATGGTGTTGCTATATGGGATTATGAACAAAGTAGATTTGGGAAATTCTCATAGTGCCACTGATGAATCAGACCATTACTTAGTTAGAAATGTAAACGTTAGCTTCCTCGGTGTATCTATATTACTATATGGCCTACTACTACTCGTAGTGCGGTAGATAGTCCAAATGCAATTGCCTTGTTTTTACTTACATACAACTATCTGCTCATTCTCTACCACCTACACTACTATAGCTGGTGGTACGTGCCAGAGAAATCGTTTATGCCATAGCGTGGGATACATGTCTCCTGTTATTTGAAAGCACCTGTTGATTTTTTCGTTAGAGTATTCATGATTTGGGTTTATGTAAAGGTCTCTGGAAGAGAACAAATTTTGGTAAATAATGTGTGATGCATCCTTCAGCGCAACTGGCCGCCTGCCTAGAAAAAGAATTAAAATTAGTTGCATTTGCCTGTACCTAGAGGAATAGAGGGCAGAATAGTTGCAGACTTGCTTTCTACTAATCAGTTTTATTTACACTTTAGGTAGCTCATCTATAAGTACCCTGATAACAACAGATTGGTATTACGTTGATATTAATACACTGAATCTTTTGGAAAGAACACTGACGGAATAGAATTTTGCCAACAGGGAGTTTGAGGTTATCATTGATTAGGTATCCTGGAGAGCTGCAAGCTGCTTGTCTTGTTTCGAATCATGTTCCTGCTGTTTTATTTTTATCCCCGCTGAGAGTGCATTATGTGGGTAGTGTAATCATCATGCTCTCTGAGGACATGTATAGAGTTGCAACTCTATTTCTTGAAAATTAACCTTGTAAATTCCTGTTTCCTTAGAACTGTTCCTGTAAATTGACCCTGTAAATTCCTATTTTCTTAGAACTGGTCCTGTAGAGTCGCATCTTTGTTCTCTTGAAAATTGACCATGTAAATTCCTATTTTCCTAGAACTGATCCTGTAAATTATTCCGTGTATTTTAATGAAGTTTGGTGTCGGGGCTTTGATATAACAGCAACTAGGACATTGGAAACTAATATTAGTTGCTACATATTGTGGTTAACCTCATCCATTTTGTTGGAGGTCAGCCATGTGCCAAACACCACACAAAAAAGAAATTGGAATGGGTGTCACCTACCTGGCACCGCAGAGCTTTCGCTCAAGAGGCGCATCTGGGTGCGCCCTAACCACTAGTCTGTACAAGGAGTGTAGGGTTCCACATAGCCATCGACGCCAGTGTTGGCTTCCATTCCTACGATAATAAAAGATAAAAGGTGCCAATAGAACCTGATGCAGTTGCAGGTCGTACTTAAACCCGGATTCTACAACCTGTTGCAATTGCTGGTCGTACTTAAACTCGGATTCTATGAAAACCATGCACTATTCATACACTAGAACAACTACTGATATCTTTTATGTCATTGCCTAATAACCTTACAAGAAACAATCATATAATTGGGAGCAGAAAAATATATGTGCAAATAGGATCAATTTGTATATCTTGCTTCAGGAAACCACAAATTCCTATATATGTGAGTAGTTGATAAGCTCTGCTAAACAGAGATGTACCTATGTTCCTCCCGGATGCTTCACACGACAACAAAGTGGTTGAAACCATCAAAAGTGTCATCAAGCACAGAACACTTGTGTTGATCCGGATTAGAGCCATAAAGAAATTGTTTACTGTTTTCTTCTCCTAACTCCTTCTGTTATGGTTGTTGTAGACTTGTACTACCTAGCTGGTTCCTTCTGGTATTTATATAGAGGCACGGCCGATTCTTGAGTATCAAATTTTGCCGTTTTATTCATTCCTTCTTTTGGTGTGTTTCCTTTTACAATTCGCCGTAATTAATTAGGATCCTCAGATTATATGCACATCATGGAATATCATGTAGGTATTGATTGTCTGGCTAGAAAATATCAACAAGGAATTTATTAGCATTCCATAACACAATTAGGGCAATTATTGCATCCTAAAAATAACCATACAAAATTATTTAGGTTTCCAAACATTACGACATTTTATTGGTTCCCAAAATTATTTACAGACGAACTTAATTGGGAAAATTTTGTTTTTGCCACTCTAGATTTTGCCAATTTTCCTTATGCCACTCTAGATTTTGACATTTCACTTTTGCCACTCTTAGTTTTTGACAATTATCACAATTGTCATTTTGTGGCAAAAGCAAAATAATTTTATTTTATTTTTGCCACTCTTAGCTTTTGATAATTATCACAATTACCACTCTGAAAATTTTGCTTTTGCCACTGGAATGGCAATTGTGGTAATTGTCAAAAACTAAGAGTGGCAAAAGTGAAATATCAAAATCTAGAGTGGTATAAGGAAAATTGGCAAAATGTAGAGTGGCAAAAACAAAATTTTCCCAACTTAATTAGTACTCCATATCAAGATTATGACATTTATTCGCTCCAAAATACATACGAAATTACTTAGTATTCCGTAACAAGATACAACAACAACAACAACAACAACAACAACAAAGCCTTTAGTCCCAAACAAGTTGGGGTAGGCTAGAGGTGAAACCCATAAGATCTCGCGACCAACTCATGGCTCTGGCACATGGATAGCAAACTTCCATGCACCCCTGTCCATGCTAGTTCTCCGGTGATACTCCAATCCTTCAGGTTTCTCTTAACGGACTCCTTCCATGTCAGATTCGGTCTACCCCGGCCTCTCTTGACATTCTCCGCACGCTTTAGCCGCCCGCTATGTACTAGAGCTTCTGGAGGCCTACGTTGTATATGCCCAAATCATCTCAGACGATGTTGGACAAGCTTCTCTTCAATCGGTGCTACCCCAACTCTATCTCGTATATCATTATTCCGGACTCTATCCTTCCTCGTGTGGCCACACATCCATCTCAACATACGCATCTCCGTCACATCTAACTGTTGAACATGTCGCCTTTTAGTCGACCAACACTCAGCACCATACAACATTGCGGGTCTGGCTGGTGCATAGTCACCTGATATTTGACTGAATTTGTGATTTTGATTTCTTAGTCGACTATGCAAGCTTCATTAGTGGGCGGTCCCGCGCTTGGTGACTGATGCGACCTGAATTACTTCAAAACCATCTCTCGGAGAATGTTGATAGTCTATACATATTTGCTTGACACTTCATCAATTTCAGTTTCAACTTTCATTTTCACTCATTTGCTTTGGTTACACTTTATCCATTTGTGGCGACCCAACCCGAAAACGGTCAAGTCTCTGTGTATTTGTACCAGCCCAAGATCATGTTCGCACACATATTACATTGATGAAAATATCAAAGTTCAGTCACACCTGCTTTATTACACGAATCTCATATAGAGTCTTTATTACATGAGAATAAATTCGTCCGAAGGCCAACTCATGAGAAAAACTACCGCGGAAGCGTAGACGAAAAGTGAGTCCATCCTACTCTAAAGGGCAATCACCGAGCGTGGATGGTAGCCTCACTCATGGTCGGAATAATCCTCTACAACATAAGATGTTGCAGCCGTTTAGGGCGGCATTTTGAATATACCAGCAAGTCATAGAGGGAGAACAATAATAAAATGCTATCACTATATGAAATTTGGCGGTGGGGCTCTAAGTTTAAGTTTTTGTGAAAAGGCAAAATTTTCCCTACAACAAAAAGACTTGCTTGCAATTACTACAAAATATTTGTTGTTATTGAGATGGTTCCGCTAATGAGTGTATCTTACCTGAAATCATCAATAACCCCTCTCAATTAATTATGTTTGGTGTTGAGAGTTCCGAATAAATTCAATTCCAAAGGCTCAGATGTCCGTAACTGGGGACACGGTTAATCGATTATATTTTTCCACTCTGCAGAGTCTTGTGCACTTTACCCGCAAGAATTGTTTCCTTCTTTATGTCCTCGCACTGCATGGTGTTTCAAGATGGGACGAACGAAACAAGGTCTTCCGTAGAGTTCCTCTGGGCCACTTCCGGTGCCCATCCATTTCCTACCGTTCTTCTACATCTGCTGGAACCGTCCGTCCAGAGTCACACCTAGGGTCAACCAAGCCATAGCCCATTGTGACTTGCGGCTGCACAAGTAAGCTTCTGGTCAAGGTGTATCCATCCGTCTCTTCGTGGTTGGTGAAACTTTCCGCAAGATGTCATGGCACTTCTCCATGCATCCTTGGGTCAACCACTAAGCACTCCAGGGTGCCCGTCCATCCGTCCTCCACCCAGTAGTGAGTTGAAGTCCGTCTTGAGATCTTGAAGTCTTGGGGGTTGTATTCATCAACTTAACTCCCATAACTCCCATGTAATTCACTCAACCAACTCCGTCTATGAAGCATGGCAAAATAACTACAACGTCCCAGGCATTAGTAACAAGGGGGGTTTGGGTTCATCCTACCACATGATACTACTCAAGAACATAACTTAAATTCACCTACTTGCATGCATGGTGGGGAGGATATCAACTAATGCAATAAAAATCATAGGTAATAAAATTCATGATCAAATGACTTGCCTTGGTGACGATCTTCAAAATCTAAAGACTCATAGTAACAAGCCTCCCACTCCAAATACTCTATCGAAACAAACAATACATAAATAAGCGTACCATCACACAAAAATAATAAAATAAAAGCAAGTAAAACTAGTAAATAAACAATCAATGTAACACACAATGAAAATCAAAAACGAAAACAAAGAATTCACCAAAACTCTAAGCAATATCCTCCTACTAGTAAAACAAGCTGCAAATAAGTTTTCTGCCACTAATAATTTTTTAACAGAATAATAAATGACAAAACGAAAATCACATAGAAAATTTTATGCAAAAAGAAACACATGAAAATCATTTATAAAACTCCCATAATGCTCGAAACAAGATTTCTAGTAAGATAAAAGAAATAAGATACAAAAATAATTTTCACTATAAATAAAATTGCTACTGTTAACTATACAGAAACTAATATGAACATGTCAAAAAGAACAAAAGAAACAATTTAAAGAAATTAAAATGAAAAGAAATAGCACAAAAGCTATAAAACACTAAAACAACACTACTTTCGTGAAAACCTAATTTTAAATAATCCTAAAATTCACCAATTAATTCCTACTGATAAACAATGTCACAAAGAACCAGTAGCAAAAAGAATCACTAAAAAAAATACTCCTAGCACAAGTTATAGCCAAACTAGTGATTTGAAAAAAAATCATGTAAATCCACATTCAAATTTCCAAATCTAGTGAAACTTGATATTACAGAAACTTCATAAAAATTCTGATCTAATGCATAAACCAAATTAAAATACTAAAAATCCTAGGAGATGTGAATTTTCTAAGATTGAAAATAATCCGTTTTAAACAGAAACGAAAATAAAATAATAAAAAACAGAATGGCTACGCTACGTGGCATACTGCTATTGGGCTAGGAGGTGTGCGATCCGTAACTAAAAGGCGCTCGACCGAGATCTAACAAAATTGTGCCCGTGCATTAAATTAACAGAAAACCGGCCGGGTCGGTTCGATCTAAATCGTCTATTAAAAACTTAAGTAAAAAAATAAACCTACCCCGGCACTACTTCTAATCTCGGGTGTAGAATATAAATCCAACGGTGGGCGCGACGACGGCTTACAAAGACGGGCACGACGGCGAGGGCGGCTCGGGCGTCGATGGCGGAGGTGCTCCGGTGGTCTGGGGCGATGGCAGTGATTTCCGCTGGAAGCGGCGAAGCGAGGCGGGGTCGGGGTGGTCTCGGTGGCTGTCAGGGACGACGGGAACGGCGGGGCATCGATGTGCAGAGCTCAAGGGCTCTGCAGCTCCCTTTAGATGACGATGAAGAGCAAAAGCTTGTCAAGACGGATCGTGGAGTTGACCTAGGCAAATGGCCGGAATTGCGGAGGTTGGAATGGCTCACCGGCCTGGAGATCGACGATGAACGACGGCGTCTGAGATGAGATTGGAATGGCGAGGACACGTTCTGTGTTGGCGAGGGGGTTTAGGGGGGAGGTCGAGGGAGGCCGAGGCTGGCTTTATAAAGGACACAGTCCTTGGGCGAGGGGAAAGCGCGGAGGGCGATCCCGAGAAGATTGCTGGTGGCGGCGCGCTCTGGTGCGTGTGGAAGAGGGCGCGACTGTTGCGGGGTAGGGGATGACGCGGGGCCCGCCTGTTAGCGGCAGCGAGGAGAGGGGCGATGTGCGGGCGACCGAGCCGTAGAGGGTTCGGCTGGAGCAGTGGTGGCCTAGGCCCCTCGGCGGCTAGGCCGGCTGGCTAGTGCTGGCCTGGCTGAGTTTTTTTTTTTGAAAATCTGACACAAAAGAAAAGCAAAGAAATAAAAAAAAGTAAAATAATTTTATATAGACAATATATATATATATATATATATATATATATATATATCAAAAAGATCAAAAAAAATCCTAAATGGTGAACTATTTTTGAGAGGCAAAATACAAACTTTATAAAAATCATTTTTTTGAAAATTCCAAATAAAACCAAATTTGAATTCAAATACTTTTGGCATTATTTCCTTGTGAATTTTGGGGTGTCATGTTACCCCCTCTCATACTCTTTGATCAAAGTATTTGTGAGGAATTTTTGAAATGGTATTTCAGATGCCAATTTGAATTAAACTCAATATTCAAAAATGAAACAAAAGTGCCTCTGAAAATTTCAAATGTCACCTCAATTCATTCAAAATGCATAGATGCTTAGCTAATATTGTAAAACATTCCAAATTGGAAATTTGGGATGTTACGAACCTACCCACCTTAAGACGAATGTCGCCCGCGAGATTCGGGTTGGCTAGCAAATATGTGAGGGTGGTCTCGACGGAGGTCTTTTTCTCGTTCCCAGGTGGCTTTCCCCTCAGAGTGGTGGCTTCGTAGAACCTTGCAAAACTTGATGATCTTGCTGCGGGTAACTCTGTTTGCAGTCTCGAGAATGCTGACGGGTTTCTCCTCATAAGTCAGATCACTGTCGAGCTGTATGGCCTTTAGGGGCACTGTGTCTCTCAAAGGAATATCGGCCATCTCAGCATGGCACTTCTTCAACTGGGAAACGTGAAAGACATTGTGAACTCCTAACACTACTAGAGAAAAGCTTACCAGTAGTGCTGGTTTTTTTTGCTACCAGTAGCGCGGGGACCAACGCTACTGCTACGGCGCTACAGCTATTTTGTAGTAGTAGCGCGTTTCTGGACCAGCGCTACTGGTAAGTTCAAGTATTAGTAGCGTGTTTTTAGGACAGCGCTACTGCTAACATTTATGTATTTTTTTAATATTTTGGCACTGTACATGTTTAAACAGATATATCTTTTATACAATAACAACTCATCATGAACTAGTTTGTTTAAATAGCATATTCATTACCACTAGTCATCACCACCAAACAATGTTCGTCAATGAGACATCATATATATAACAAGTTGGTCACTAGTCATAATCACAACTCCTCATCCTCCTCATCAACTCTAACACATTATAGCACATAATAACACATTCCACCTAGGACCTACTCCTCTCATAGGACCTACTCTATCCTCTCTTAGGTAAAATATCATAAAACAAGATAGGCATTAACTCTTCATCTCTACTGGAATCAACTACTTTGCCATCTGCCAGCTCTTTGTCGTCCGCTAGCGGACGGCAAACAAGCTCTTTGCCATCAGCTACCCAAAAGCAGACGACAAAGAACTGGCTGATGGCAAAGAAAGTCTTTGCCATCAGCCAGTTCTTTGCCGTTCGCTAGCTGACGGCAAAGATTCTTTCCCGTCGGCCAGCAGACGGCAAAGAGGGAGGGGGGCCCCACTGAGGAGCTATTTAAAAAATACTTAACGGCCCCCCTCTTTGTCGTCTGCTAGTAGACGACAAAGAGCAAAAAAGCGGACGGCAAAGAGGGCGGACGGCAAACATTCAACATATGTAACGGCGCACCCCACCCCGCCATCTCTCTCTATTTCTCTCCTGCTCCCACACGCGCGCCGCCGCCCCCAACACTCGCCGCCGCCCGGTCACCCCACCGCCCCGCCGCCCCACCGGCCCCCCGCCCCGTCGCCCCACCGGCCCCCCGCCCCGTCGCCCTCGCCGCCCTGCCGTCTCGGCGCCGCCGCGCCCTGGGCCCCCGGCGCCCAAACCCTCCCGCGCCCCACCGCCCCGGGCCCAGCGCTGCCGCCCTAGGCCGCCCCGCCCCCTCCTCCACCGGCCCCCCGCCTCGTCGCTACTACCGCCCGGCGCCGTCGCCCCACCGCCCCCCCCGCCCCGTCGCCCCCGTCGCCCTGCTGTTGGTGTACTAGAGTAGGGCTACCCTAGTATCCTGAACTTGTAAACGGACAGTCGCAGCGCCCCGCGGCAAGGCTTGCCGGGTCACCGCCAAGGTCCTCCATGGTTCCTCTGGAGCCATTCAAGAACAAAGTGTTCAAGGCCCCGGCAAGAGGAGCTTGCCGGGAAGGAGACAAGACCCCGGCAAGAGGAGCTTGCCGGGAAGGCCAATCAAGGCACCTCAAGAAACTTGCTGCGACGTGCCTCGCGTCCCGGCAAGGCCCGCTGAGCGACAAGCTTCCGGGCGCGGCAAGACAACGACCGCGGCAAGGCGCTTGCCGCGGCAAGATACCTCTCTGTACCCACGCTCCAGCACATCCGCCAACGTGTCACCCTGAGGCCTTTCTAGGCGCGCGTGGCGAGAGGCTGTGCAGCCAGCGGTGCGAGGTGGCGAGCGGCGATGACAAGATAGCCATCGTGGCAAGCGGTGGCGCCCCTGACGGTCCTTTTTCTGCACTGTTTGGGTGACACCGACGGGCATTTAATGCGTTTGTCCCCTGCCGTCAGGGTTAGGTATGATACACTGTACAAGTAGGTGTACCAACCACAATATTTACATTTTTGCCCTTGCATGCGTTGCCACCTGTCGGTGACCCCTTTAGCATATAAAAGGAGGCCCATGCACAACGTAGAGGGGGTGGGAAACATTCGAGACCAGAGAACGCTCACACTCCCGAGCAAGAACATAATACAACCACAAAGCAGCAGTAGGAGTATTATCTCCCCGGAGAGCTCCGAAGCTGGGTAAATCGCTCGTGTGCTTCGCCTCGATCCGCTCTTCGTGCGATCACCGCCCCCCCCCCCGGACCGAAAGGGGCTCCGGTCCCATAGGTGTTCGTTCCCACGACATCTTTGGCGCGCCAGGTAGGTGTTCGTTCCGAACGGAGGAACATACAGCGGCTCTCGCGACAGAAGTACAGAGCAGCCTTCTAAGGCAATTCTCGAGTCCGGCCGTTAAACGGCTGGATACAGCAAAGCGCGCCTGGAGCAATCCCAATCAAGACAACCTGGTGCGATCAGAGCACACGTAGCAATGCGGCCCCAACCCTCGCCCGCGTATAATCGCAAGAATAACACTCCGGGTACATCATTACGCCTTGGAGATACCATGGGCACAGGGGAGGGGGCACGATCACAATGGACCCAGAGTGCGGTTCGACCACACCAGGGGCTCGCAAATGTGCCTCCCTTTTTTTATTATCTTTCTTCTTTTTTGTACATAGGACTCTGTTAACCAGAAGCCCTGTCCGGCGGTGAACTTGCCGAACTCATGATGCAACAGTCAGGGACTTAAGAAGGCCGCGTCGAACACTCAGGTGGTCTCAATTACGAGCATTAATTTCAATTATATACACCAAATCCGCAGCTTCATCCCTGGAGGGGGACATGTTTATTTAGTCCAAATCCCTTGCTTACCGCACTATTTGTATCAGTCCGCTCTACTAGCAGACTTTTCTTTCATTAATAATGTAGCACCTTTATGATTGCAATTACATTACATTATATATATATATGCTCATTATATGACATCTGGCACCCGTATATTTTGGTACGGCATAATACACCAGGGGCTTATGTTCCCCACTTTATGGTGTGATAAAGTCCGAACACTTTCGCAAGTGCGGCACCCCGAACTTATAGCATTATATGAATCGGCTCCGAATCATGTCTTGGGTCAATAGTTGGGTTTGCCCGGCTCCCATGTTTGGCACCTTACGTTTCCATTCTGTCGCCTAAGGTAGCACTGGGAGAACCACTGCGATTGCGCCCCGGTTGAGCCGGGTTAACTTCTCAGTGGAGAAAGCCAAAACTGACCGGCATGATAAGGCGTGGATAGCACCCCGGATTCGGTCTTCCGAATACCAGGGGCTTCGCCGAAATTTAAAATTATAGAATTCTATGGCTAAGTGAGAGTGTTCAAGCATTATAAGTCCGGTGCCTTGTTCGTCGTGTTGAGCGCCTCCCTAGATGGACCCAAAAATGGGAACAAGAGTGCTCAAGTTTATCACCGAACACCCCAGCACCTGTGGCTTGGGGGCTGAAGCTAACGACTTGCCATCTCTCAGATTTTATAAACGGCCGCACAGAAGGTAATATTTTAAATTAAACAAGCGTTGCTCATGGCGCATATGAACGAAGTTTTCAGCGCACAGGATAAATAAACAGCGAGTTCACTCAAAGATTACATTTCGGGAGCACTCATCTGCAATATTGCAGGCTCCCTTCAGGACAATATTATAATACTTCTCCGGCGTGCGATACTCCTTGCCCGGTGGCGGTGGGTCTGTGAGAAGCTTCTCCGCATCCAATTTGCCCCATTGCACCTTTATGCGGGCAAGGGCCCGACGAGCACCTTCAATATAGGCGGAGCGCTTGACTACATCCAGCCTTAGGGCGTGCATCCACCAGCCGCCGCATGAGGCCAAAGTAGCTACCAGGCATGGCCTGTCCAGGCCACAACCGGACTATGAGGCCCTTCATGGCCTCCTCAGCTACTTTGTGGAGTTCGACCAGCTGCTTCAGCTGGTCGCTTGGGGGCACCGGATGGCCGGCCTCAGTATACGGCGGCATCAGCCGCACTATGCGGCAGATCTGCAAATGCCCTTGGAGAGCTCCGAATTCGGGTAAGTGTCAGGTAGTTCACATTTACATGCCTACTTTGCATGAAAAACGCCTTACCCGCCGCTATCTTCTTTATGTCCTCAACCTCCTGAAGGGCCTTATGGGCCTTGGCCTTGGCGGACTTGGCACTTTCGAGAGCCGAGGCAAGCTCGGACTCTCGAGTCTTGGAGTCACGCTCCAAACTCTCATGTTTTTCCATGAGAACCTGGAGCTCTTGCCGAACTTCCGCCACACGTGCCTCTTGCTTTTCTCGCTCAGCATGTTCCGCGGCCGCATTGCGTTCGGCCACGGACACAGCATCCTTCAGGGCTGCCACCTCGTTAGTGGCCCCTGCAATACACATATTATCCTTGTTAATTTTATTTGCAACCAAAATCCTTTTCTGTAAGGTACTTACTCAAAGAGGTGTTACTCACCTTCTTTTTCCTCGAGCTGCTTCTTTGCGTGGCCGAGCTCTTGCTCGGACCGCTCGAGTTCTTTCTTCAGCACGTCAACCTCCGCCGTTAATGCGGCAGAGGTCAGCAGTGCAGCCTGCAAACCCATATTGACATATTTTAGGCAACCCTGCGTATATCTTGTTATAGATCCTTAGTCCGGCTTTTCTTTCCGAACACCGAACTAAGCATCAGGGGCTACTGTCTATGCGGTATTATATTACATTATTTTAACTTTTTTACCTCAATGCCTGTTAAAAGGCTGCTGCAGGCTTCGGTCAGCCCGCTTTTAGCAAGCTGAACCTTCTTAATCACCGCACTCATGATAGTGCGGTGTTCTTCCTCGATGGAAGCGCCTTTAAGCGCCTCCAGTAGGTTATCCGGCGCCTCTGGTTGGACGGAGGCCACCGGCGTCACGGTCCTGCCCTTCTTTCGAAGGGGCCGCTTGCCTGACTCTGGAACCACTGCGGGTTCCGATGTAGAGTCCGGCACGAAGTCCGGGCGGCTGCCTGACGGCGCCTCCGGAGCCTCCTCCTGATGGGTCCCTCTTTGGGATCCCACTTCGGCGTCCTCATCGGCGCGTGGGGTGGAGGCAGTCGGGATGGAATTTACATCCGACGAGGCCAATGACCCGCTCGATGAGTTGGGGAGATCATCATTGGCCGGACTGCAGGCAGAATGCGGCGTTAGAAGGATACTACGTGACATAAAAGAAATTACACATCAAGGATCCGGATACTTACGATCTTGCCGGACGCCTGGCCCTTGGAGGCCGCTCATCCTCGCCAACGCTGATGTTGGCGGAACTGTCCGGGGGGATAGTTCTCCCCCTCTTGGACCCTTCGGCCCCCCCGATTGGGGAAGCCTTCCTTTTCTTCTCTCCCTCCTCCGGGAGAGAGTACTCCTCCTCCTCGTCTTCGAAAGAGGAGTCCTCGTCGTCGTCAGACGCCTGATTGCGGGAACTCTTTCGAGTCCCCGCGGCCACCTTCTTGGCCTTCTTCTCCGGCACCACGTGCGGTGCCGGAACCAGCAGCCCTGTTAAGCGGGCGTTCGCTGGGTCTTCTGGCATGGGAGCCGGGCTGATAAGCAGCTTGGCCTTCTCCATCCATTCCTGTCAAAGGAAGAGGCAGAATGAAGCCTCGTTAGAGTCAATCTAATTATCACAAGTGTCCCTTAATGGGGTTGAATCACTTGCCTCGTCAGTTGGATTCTGCGAGCTGAATCCGCGGTCTTTGGTCGCGGACGCGGGGGCTTCGGCGCCCTTGAACAGCACCCTCCAGGCGCCTTCGTATGTTGTATCGAAGAGCCCGCTTAGCGCCTGGTGCTGTTCCGGATTGAACTCCCACAAATTAAATGGCCGTTCTTGGCATGGGAGGATCCGCCGGATGAGCATGACTTGGACCACGTCAACGAGCCTGAGCTTATTGCTCACCATCTTCTTGATACATGCTCGTAGTCCCGTCACCTCCACCGGATTCCCCCACTTCAAGCCCTTCTGTTTCCAGGAGGTGAGCTGCGTGGGGATGCCAGATCTAAACTCGGGGGCCGCCGCCCATGTGGATTTGCATGGCTCGGTGATGTAGAACCACCCCGATTGCCACCCCTTGACGGAGTCCACGAAGGTCCCTTCTAGCCAAGGGACGTTGGGCAATTTGCCCACCATAGCGCCTCCGCATTCCGCTTGCGTACCCTTCACAACCTTCGGCTTGACGTTAAAGGTCTTGAGCCACAGGCCGAAGTGGGGCCGGATGCAGAGAAAGGCCTCGCACACGACGATAAACGCCGAGATGTTGAGGATAAAGTTCAGTGCCAGATCGTGGAAATCCAGGCCGTAGTAAAACATGAGCCCCCAGACAAATGGATGGAGCAGAAAGCCCAGTCCGCGGAGGAGGTGGGGAAGGAAGACGACCCTCTCATGAGGCCCGAGGGTAGGGATGAGCTGCCCCTCATCGGGCAGCCGATGCGCGATATTGCCGGAAAGGTATCCGGCGCTGCGCAGCTTGGTGATGTCCTCCTCCTTGACGGTGGAGGCTAACCATTTACCTCCCACTCCAGACATATTCGGAGAAGGTCGAGGTGAGATGCGCGAGTTTGGGCGTTGGAGCTTGAATTCGCGGGGATGGATAAGCAAAGGAGGAAGAAGGCGTAGGTGAGAAGGTGAATCCTTATCCCTTATATATAGGCGGACAAAACTATACGTCCCCCTCTAGCCTGGTAAAACTCGCTTATCTCCCAAGCGCCACAATCAATGGCGCGATTGGGTTACCCACGCACGTATTGATGAGAATCCCGGAATAAGGGGAACACAATCTCTGCTTCGACAAGACGTGCCAAGGAAATCGCTTCGCTAAACATGCTGAGGTGGTATAACAATTCGAATAAAGGCCTGGTGGCGGTGTGATGTCACGCCGCATAATACGTCAGCAATTGAACTAAGTGTACATTTTATTCTCTCTACGGTGGAATGTAGAATTTATTTTGCAGAGCCGGACACTATCCTGGTGTTCATTATCTTCTCTGGATTATTCAAGGGAGGAACCCGGCTTGCAATGCCGAACATTATGCACGCCGGACTTATCGTCATTGAAGACTGGTTCAGGGGCTACTGAGGGAGTCCTGGACTAGGGGGTGTTCGGACAGCCGGACTATCAATGTCCGCCGGACTCCAAGACTACGAAGATACAAGATTGAAGACTCCGGCTCGTGTCCGGAAGGTACTTTACTTGGCGTGGAAGGCTAGCTTGGTGATACGGATACGTAGATCTCCTACTATTGTAACCGACTCTGTGTAACCCTAGCCCTCTCCGGTATCTATATAAACCGGAGGGCTTTAGTCCGTAGGACAACATACACAACATACAATCATACCATAGGCTAGCTTCTAGGGTTTAGCCTCCTTGATCTCGTGGTAGATCTACTCTTGTACTACCCATATCATCAATATCAATCAAGCAGGAGTAGGGTTTTACCTCCATCGAGAGGGCCCGAACCTGGGTAAAAAACATCGTGTCCCTTGTCTCCTGTTACCATCCGCCTAGACGCACAGTTCGGGACCCCCTACCCGAGATCCGCCGGTTTTGACACCGACACCCCCCTTCTCCCGCAATTCTCCTCCCTCTCCCCTCCATCCGACCGCCATGTTGCCAAAGAAGTACGCAGCCCCTCGCCCCGCTACCGATGACAACGCCACCCGGCCGAAGCAGAGGAAGCCAAGGGCACCGCCGTCCAAGCCCCCGGGCATGTCAAACGCCGACAGGAGGGCCGAGGTTCAGCGCCGGGAGGCTGTCACCAGCGACCGGTGGAACAGGCTCGAGAAGGCCCGGGACAGGGCGGCGGCTGCGGCCGCAGCGGAACAGGCAGAACATGCGGCAGAGCAAGCAGAGGCGTCTCGCGCGGGGATGATGAATCCGCCCGGCAGCCACGCCCCGCATGTTCCCTGGAGCCAGTAGAGCGTCTGGTCGCTGGCCGGCTTCTCATCGTCGACACACCCCTGGGGGTGTGCGCCATCGCCTGGCTACGTCGACGGTGATGCGCATGGCGGGTTCAACCCGAACGTCACCGTTCCACATGGACACCCCGCCCAGCGCACGCCCTCTCCCGCGTTCGCCGGTGTCCAGTACCCCTCGTACACCTACTCACCACCGGCTTACGCATCCTCCCTGACACCACCTTTGCGTCATGGCGCACTGCTCTTCTCGCAAGCCTCGTCGTTGCATCTCGGCAACATCGACGGGACGGAGGCCGACATGGACGACATGATCATGACCACCTCGGCCGCCGCCGCCTCCCCCGGGTTCTATGCCCAACAGGATACAGCCGACCATCCTACATCACCAATTTCATGATGCTCACCGCCGTGTGTGAGTAATCCCATCGTAGGCTTGCTGGACGGTGATGGGTTGGATGAGATTTACCATGTAATCGAGTTAGTTTTGTTAGGGTTTGATCCCTAGTATCCATTATGTTCTAAGACTGATGTTGTTATGACTTTGCCATGCTTAATGCTTGTCACTAGGGCCCGAGTGCCATGAGTACAGATCTGAACCTATTATGTTTTCATGAATATATGTGAGTTCTTGATCCTATCGTGCAAGTTATATTCACCTACTACATGTTATGATCCGACAAACCCCGGAGTGACAATAGTCGGGACACTTCCCGGTGATGACCGTAGTTTGAGGAGTTCATGTATTCACTAACTGGTAATGCTTTGGTCCAGTACTCTATTAAAAGGAGGCCTTAATATCCCTTAGTTTCCAATAGGACCCCACTGTCATGGGAGGGTAGGACAAAAGATGTCATGCAAGTTCTTTTCCATAAGCACGTAGGACTATATTCGGAATACATGCCTACATTACATTGATGAACTGGAGATAGTTCTGTGTCACCCTATGTTATAATTGTTGCATGATGAATTGCATCTGACATAATTATCCATCATTGATCCATTGCCTACAAGCTCGTTTCATATTGATCTTTGCTTAGTTACTTCTCCGTTACCACTGTTATGATTGCTACAAAACTACTACTGTCACTTTTGCCACCGTTACCGTTACTTTCATACTACTTTGCTACTAAATACTTTGCTGCAGATATTAAGTCTTTCAGGTGTGGTTGAATTGACAACTCGGCTGCTAATACTTGATAATATTCTTTGGCTCCCCTTGTGTCGAATCAATAAATTTGGGTTGAATACTCTACCCTCGAAAACTGTTGCTATCCCCTATACTTGTGGGTTATCGAGACCTTTTTCTGGCGTTGTTGCCGGGGAGCATAGCTCTATTCTCTGAGTCACTTGGGATTTATATCTGTTGATCACTATGAGGAATCTAAAGGACAACAAAACCAAGATTTTTCCCTCAACTACGAGGGGAGGTAAGGAACTGCCATCTAGCTCCGCACTTGATTCACCTTCTGTTTTGAGTAAACTTGCGACACCTACATCTGCTATTGATTCTGATATGTCGCATGTCATTGATGATGCCACTTCTGCTATGCATGATGCTTATGATGATACTACTTCTCTACTTGATAATAATGTGCCATTAGGTGAATTTCTAGATGAACAACTTGCTAGGGTTAGACAGAATGAAATTACTGAAATTGATGATATTAATGAAAGGGATGATGAAGATGCTCCCCCTAGATATGAATTGCCCGTTGTACCTTAGGGATATGTTATGGATGATGAAACTGCTAGAGACTTTCTTGCTTGCAATGATAGATATGATCTTAAGAAACTGTTAGCTAAGTTGAAAGAAAAGTCTTTGAATGCTAGAATGAAATATGACCCCTCTTTTGCTACTTCACCTATCCGCATTACTGATAAGGATTATGAATTCTTTGTCGATTCGAAGTTAATCACTTTGGTTGAATTTGATCCTTTCCATGGCAATGAATCTGAAACTATTGTGGCACATCTTACTAAATTGAATGATACAGCCACTCTATTTACTCATGAGGAAAAATTCGCTATTATTATATTCTTAAATTGTTTCCTTTCTCGTTAAAGGGTGATGCTAAGATATGGTTTCATTCTCTTGCTCCTGGTTGTGTGCGTAGTCCCCAGGATATGATTTATTACTTCTCTGCAAAATATTTCCCCGCTCATAAGAAACAAGCTGCCTTAAGGGAAATATTTAATTTTGTGCAAATTGAAGAAGAGAGTCTACCACAAGCTTGGGGGAGGCTTCTCCGACTACTTAATGCTTTGCCTGATCATCCTCTCAAGAAAAATGAAATACTTGATATCTTTTATAATGGACTAACAGATGCTTCTAGAGACCACCTGGATAGTTGTGCTGGTTGTGTTTTTAGGGAAAGAACTGTTGAGCAAGCTGAATTTCTATTGAATAATATTGAGTAATGATAATGATTGGACACTTCCTGAACCAACTCCTAAGCCAACTTCGAAGAAAAGGGGTATTCTATTTCTCACTGCTGAAGATATTCAAGAGGCAAAGAAATTCTATGAAGGAAAAATCTATTAAAGCTGAAGATGTTAAGAATTTACCACCTATTGAAGAGATACATGGTCTTGATACCCGACACAGGTAGTAAAGGTAAGTTCTCTTTATAGATTTGATGAAGGTGATTGTAATAAGTCTGCTAGTCAATGGTTGGATGAGTTTGATAATTTCATTGTTAAACAAGAAAACTTCAATGCTTATGTTGGTAGACAATTGAGACATAACGCTTATATGGTTGAACACTTGAGTGATTATATGTCTAGGGTTAAAGGTGACCTTAAGATTAATAGTAAACTTGCTTCCATGGTTACCACTCAAGTAGAACAAGTACATAAGGCACAAGATGATTTTCTCAATGAATTAAATAATAAGAATAATGATAATGTTGTTAGAGTTATGACTAGAGGTGGTAAAATGAACCAGGAACCTTTGTATCCTGAGGGCCATCCTAAGAGAGTTGAGCAAGATTCTCAGAGAACTAATATTGATGCACCTAGTCCTACTAAGAAAAAGTAAAAGAAAAATGATAGGACTTTGCATGCTTCTAGTGGACCTGTTATAGACACACCTGAGAATCCCAATGATATTTGTATTTCTGATGCTGAAACACAATGAACCTAGTGATAATATTAATGATGATGTTCATGTTGATTCTCAATCTAGTAATAACAATGATGTAGAGATTGAACCGCTGTTGATCTTGATAACCCACAATCAAAGAATCAACGTTATGATAAGAGAGACTTCATTGCTAGGAAGCATGGTAAAGAAAGAGAACCATGGGTTCAAAACCCACGCCTTTTCCTCCTAAGCCATCCAAGAAAAAGGATGATGAGGATTTTGAGCGCTTTGCTGAAATGATTAGACCTATCTTTTTGCGTATGCGTTTGTCTAATATGCTTAAAATGAATCCCTATGCTAAGTATATGATAGATATTGTTACAAATAAACAAAAGATACCGGACGCTGAAATTTCCACCATGCTTGCTAATTATACTTTTAAGGGTGGAATACCAAAGAAACTTGGAGATCCAGGAGTACCAACTATACCATGCTCCATTAAAAGAAACTATGTTAAAATTGCTTTATGTGATCTTGGAGCCGGTGTTAGTGTTATGCCTTTCTCTTTGTATCGTAGACTTGATTTGAATAAGTTGACACCTACTGAAATCTCTTTGCAAATGGCCGATAAATTAACTGCTATACCCATTGGTATTTGTGAGGATGTGCCTGTTGTGGTTGCAAACGTTACTATTTTAACGGACTTTGTTATTCTTGATATTCTCGAGGACGACAATATGTCGATCATCCTTGGTAGATCTTTTCTAAATACTGCAGGTACTGTTATTGATTGCAACAAAGGCAATGCCACTTTTCATGTTAATGGTAATGAGCATACTGTACACTTTCTGAAGAAACAACCTCAAGTTCATAGTATCAATTCTATTGGAAAATTTTCAACGTTTTGTATTGGAGATTTTCAATTCCCTCTTCCTACTGTCAAAACGAAAAATGATATTCTTATTGTTGGGGACATGCATATCTCCGTTGAGGTAACATAGTGTTATTCAAAAATTCTCCGGTTTCATGTTATTCAGAAGAAGTTTGATAACAAGACTTGATCAACCTTGTTAGTGGATTCCTTTTGATGAGCATGAGATGGATGAAGTTAGAAAGCACAACTACGTGTACCAACCTTTTACTTTCTGTTATTTAGATTTAATAAAGCAAAAATAGTATTTCCTTTCTCTTTTCTGAATTATCCGTGCAATAAAAAAATACCCCAAAAATAAAAGTTCTCCAAATGCCCTGAAAATTGAGTATGATTTTTTGTAGAATATTTGAGAATTTCTGGCACTTAGAACGCACTAGGGGACCCACCATTTGGTCACGAGGGTGGAGGGCACGCCATACCCCCTGGGAGCGCCCCTGCCTCATGGGTCCCACGTGGCCCCCTCCACTTATTCCAGCACCCACACACTTTGTCTTCCTCTAGAAAAAATCATCCTGTAGCTCAAACCCGTGTTCTTGCTCGTTTTGCTGCCGTTTTTCGATCTCCTTGCTCAAAGCTCCATTCACAAAACTGCTTTGGGGATTGTTCTTCGGTATGTGACTCCTCCAATGGTCCAATTAGTTTTTGTTCTAGTGCTTTATTTATTGCAATTTTTTGCTGCTGAGGTGACCCTGTTCTTGAGCTTGCATGCCAAATTTATATGGTCCAAAGCAGTTTCAATGCATGATATAGCCTCTAGGCACTTGTGGGAGTAGTTGATATCAATCTTATTGAGTTTGGTTCGCTTTTATTTTGAGCCACTAAAAATTTTAGAAATTTTTCAAAGGAAGAAAATGTTGAAGAGATTGTTGAGAGGCTCCTCGAGCCGAAGCTCGAAGGAAAAGCAGAATGAAGAGAATAAAAAGCCCAAGTACAATCTTCCTCGCACTGCGGAGGTTCGGCCGTGTGAATGGCCTTCTGACGCATTCTTGAGGGCCGCTGGAATTCATGAAGACTTTTATTATTTGGCTAAGAATGCAGGCATCACCGAGTTCATCCACGACCAGTGTGAACAGTATCTCCTACTCACTAATATTTTCGTGCAAAACTTCCATTTCCATGCTAGGAGATCACCACCTTCAGTGGAATTTTATTTATATGAAGAGTTTAAGGAGATGTCACTCTATGATTTTTGTGTGATTTGCAAGTTTCCCTTTGAGGGCAGCGTCGAGGAACCACATCCTAGTGACGTGGATGAATTTATTGATAAAATTGGTGTAGGGGAAACGAGAAAAGTGTCAGATGCAAGGATTACTAGTGTACATTATCCTGTTCTATGTTACTATGCAATATTTGCTAGTAGATGTTTAATTGGTCTCGGGAACAGTGGGGGCCTCAGTGCTCCTGACCTTGCTATTTTGCGCCATGCTTTACTTTGTGATAGAACTTTCAGTTTAGGTGCTATGGTTGCTAAACGGTTGAGTCTGAACCGTTCAAATGTCCCCATTTTTGGAGGTATCTTTGCTTCACGCCCTGCTAAACACTTTGAGATACCTATTAGGCATTATGAGAAAGAGGAAAAGGTGCTGCCCAATATTTTCTTAGACTATAAGAGTATGGTAGCACATGATTTTATTGTTAAAGATAAGGAGAGGAGACTTATTTATAACTTGGTATTTAGTAAAACTACTTGTCAGACTATTACTTTGCCTGCACCATCTTTGTTTAACATACATTCAGACACATACCTCATCATGCCCGATGACATTTATGCATACTGGGAGCTGACACGAGCCCCAGAGCCTGAGCAAGAGCCATCTCCTGATCCATATCAGTAGTCTATTTATCAGTGGGATCCGCTGGAGCTCGCTAACCAGTGGCATGATGGCCCACAAGTATAGGGGATCTATCGTAGTCCTTTTGATAAGTAAGAGTGTCGAACCCAACGAGGAGCAGAATGAAATGACAAGCGGTTTTTAGTAAGGTATTCTCTGCAAGCACTGAAATTATCAGTAACAGATAGTTTTGTGATAAGGTAATTTGTAATGGGTAAATGAGTAACAAAGGTAAACAAGGTGCAACAAGGTGGCCCAATCATTTTTATAGCAAAGGACAAGCCTGGACAAACTCTTATATAAAGCAAAGCGCTCCCGAGGACACATGGGAATTATCGTCAAGCTAGTTTTCATCATGCTCATATGATTCGCGTTTGTTACTTTGATAATTTGATATGTGGATAATAAACCTTGCAATTCAGAATAAGGCCTTGCTCACCAAACACTTGCACAAGTTTTATAACAAGGCTGATATCCCATGGGTTTCTTTGATCTGGGACACTTACTACAATGGAGTGGTCCCTCATGCAACTGTTCAGTGTGGATCCTTTTGGTGGAGAGATGTCATGAAGTTAAGTGATGCTTACAGATCTCATTGTGTTATAACAATCAATGATGGAAATAGCTCTCTCTTTTGACATGATACTTGGAGCTTAGCTGGAAGCCATCAGCCAATTAAAGAGAGATTCCCTAGGCTATTTTCCTTCATACTGGATGATAAGATTTCTGTCAGGAATTTCATTGAGGACTTTGATAGTACCACCTTCTTTCAACTGCCTCTCTCTCAGGAAGCAATGGATGAACTGGTATCTTTTAATTCTGATTTATCAACCTTGCAAAGAAGACCTCATGAACCTGATACTTGGTCTTGGACACCTGGTAAGGGTAAATACTCTGCCAAAAGTTTTTACATTTTGGCCCATGCACACCTTCCTGATGATGATCCCCGTAAATGGATATGGAAGAGCAAATATGTTATGAAAATCAAAGTTTTTTCTTGGATGATGCTGAATGATAGGCTCAATACAAGGGATATGCTTCTCAGAAGGCATTGGAGATCAGAGGATGATGACAATTTATGCCCTATGTGTGTGGCCCAGCTGCATGAGGATAGAGACCATCTCTTTTTCAAATGTTCCTTCAGCGTCAGAGTTCGGAATTATCTGCAGGTTACCTGGTATGCAGGGCTAGCTCCTCGTGAATGCATCTTGGCTGCCAAGAGAAGCTTCAAGAAACCTTTTTTCTTTGAGGTGGTTTATCTGGCTGCCTGGAGTATTTGGACCACGAGGAATGACAAGATCTTCAGGCATCTCAGGCCAACCTTTGGCAGATGGAAAGCCAAATTCATCCATGACATCACTCTGCACTCCCACAGGATGAAGGCCTCGATCAAGCCACGACTTCTGGAATGGATTAATGCTCTGCCTTAATCATGTGGCATATAATGTTGTACATTTGTATATTTGTATAGTTGTACATGTATAGGTAGGTCTTCTGAACCATAGATAGACTTTACTATTTTTTTGTACTTTCTTGTACCTTTTTGGCCCTATTTCTAATAAAAGGCTGTGGGGCTGTTGCCTCATAGTGTTCAGTCAAAAAAAATTATTTGATATGTGGGTGGACCGGTGCTTAGGTACCGCCCTTCCTTGGACAAGCATCCCACTTATGATTAACCCCTCTTGCAAGCATCTGCAACTACGAAAGAAGAATTAAGGTAAACCTAACCGTAGCATGAAACATATGGATACAAATCAGCCCCTTATGAAGCAACGCATAAACTAGGGTTTAAGCTTCTGTCACTCTAGCAACCCATTATCTACTTATTACTTCCCAATGCCTTCCCCTAGGCCCAAACAATGGTGAAGTGTCATGTTGTCGACGTTCACACAACACCACTAGAGGAGAGACAACATACATCTCATCAAAATATCGAACGAATACCAAATTCACATGACTACTTATAACAAGACTTCTCCCATGTCCTCAGGAACAAACGTAACTACTCACAATTCATATTCATGTTCATAATCAGAGGGGTATTAATATGCATAAAGGATCTGAACATATGATCTTCCACCGAATAAACCAACTAGCATCAACTACAAGGAGTAATCAACACTACTAGCAACCCACAGGTACCAATCTGAGGTTTTGAGACAAAGATCAGATACAAGAGATGAACTAGGGTTTGAGAGGAGATGGTGCTGGTGAAGATGTTGATGGAGATTGAACCCCTCTTGACGAGAGGATCGATGGTGATGACGATGGCGACGATTTCCCCCTCTCGGAGGGATGTTTCCCCTGCAGAACAGCTCCGCCGGAGCCCTATATTGGTTCCACCAAGGTTCCGCCTCGAGACGGCGATGCTTCGTCCTGAAAGCTTCCTTCTGATTTTTCCAGGGCAAAAGACACCATATAGCAGAAATGGGCATCGGGGGCCTGCCAGGTGGCCCACGAGGCAGGGAGCACGCCCAGGGGGGTAGCGCCCTCCACCCTCATGGACGGTGGGTAGCCCCCCTCTGGTGCTTTCTTCGCCCAATATTTTTAATATATTCCAAAACTGACTTTCTGGAGTTTCAGGTCTTTTGGAATTGTGCAGAATAGGTCTCTAATACTTGCTCCTTTTCCAGCCTAGAACTCCAACTGCCGGCATTCTCCCTCTTCATGTAAACCTTGTAAAATAAGAGAGAAAAGACATAAGTATTGTGACATAATGTGTATTAACATCCCATAATGCAACACATATTGATATAAAAGCATGATGCAAAATGGACGTATCAACTCCCCCAAGCTTCGACCTCGCTTGTCCTCAAGCGGAAGCCGAAATCGAGAAATATGTCCACATGTTTAGAGATAGAGGTGTCGATAAAATAAAATACGGACATGAGGGCATCATGATCATTCTTAGAACAACAACATATATATTGTCATATGATTTCTTATGCTAAAGTAACAATCTATTCACAGTGTAAAGTATGAATCTGAAACTTCATTGAAAACTAGCAATCTATAATCTCAGTCATTGAAGCAATTGCAATTTATCACAACATCGGAAAGTGTCAATATAACAGCTTTTCAGCAGGTCCACATGCTCAACTATCGTTTAGTCTTTCACAATTGCTAATACTCACGCAATACTTATGGTTATGAAGTTTCAATCGGACACAGAGAAAGATAGGGGCTTATACTTTCGCCTTCCAACCTTTTACCTCAAGGGTAATGTCAACAATAATACTTTATGAAAACTTACATCCAATTGGATATATATATATATATATATATATATATATATATATATATATATACATATATATATATATATAAGGCCCTTTCCAACACATAGTGCTTGCCAAAGGATAAAGTGTAAAAAGGAGAGGTGAAGATCACCATGCCTCTTGTATAAGGTAGAATATAAAAATAAAAGATAGGCCCTTCGCAGAGGGAAGCAGAGGTTGTCATGCGCTTTTATGGTTGGATGCACAAAATCTTAATGCAAAAGAACGTCACTTTATATTGCCACTTGTGATAGGGACCTTTATTATGCCGTCCATCGCTTTTATTTCTTCCATATCACAAGCTCGTATAAATCTTATTTTCTTCACACTAATAAGTCATACATATTTAGAGAGCAATTTTTATTGCTTGCACTGATGTCAACTTACTTGAAGGATCTTACTCAATCCATAGGTAGGTATGATGGACTCTCATGGCAAAACTGGGTTTTAGGGATGTTTGAAAGCACAAGTAGTATCTCTACTTGGTGCAAAGAATTTGGCTATCATGAGGGGGAAAGGCAAGCTCAACATGTTGGATGATCCATGACAATATAATTTATTTTGGATATAAGAAAACATAACCATTACGTTGTCTTCCTTGTCCAACATCAACCTTATAGCATGTCATATTTTAATGAGTGCTCACAATCATAAAAGATGTCCAAGACAATATATTTATATGTGAAAACCTCTCTTTCTTTACTACTTCCTATTAATTGCAACGATGACCAAAACTATGTTTGTCAACTCTCAACAAGTTTTATTCATCATACTCTTTATATGTGAAGTCATTACTCTCCATAAGAACATTATATGATCTTTTTACTTCTTTTATTCATTTACTTTTCTTTCCCACAATCAAGGCAAGAAAGCAAAGCCCTCACTCAAAACTAATCTTTATTATATAACTCAGGTCTCAATTACATAGATAGATCACAAGGAAAAAATCGAAAACTAGATCATAGTAAAACTTTTATTCTACTAGATGATGATAAAACCAAAAGGATCGAACTAAGAAAAACGGTGAAGATAGAAGTGTGATGGTGATACGATACCGGGGCACCTCCCCCAAGATTGGCAATTGCCAAGGGGAGTGCCCATACCCATGTTTTTATGTCTCTTCGTCGGGGGTGGTGATGATGGAGTTGTTGATGATGTAGGCTTGTCGTCAATCTTCCAAGGCATAGGCTCACCATCACAGAAGGATGATCGAGTCTCCGGGATCCTCAAATCTGCAGCCAAAGTCATCCTCTTGAATCTATATTCATACTCACAGTTTTGGTTTTGCAGGTCATAGATCTGGGCTTGGAGGTGCTCGATTTTCTCGTGAAGCTTGAAGATGGTCTCCCCAATGTTCTCGGCGTCCAGCTTGTGGTTGTTGGTGAACTCTGTGATCATCATGTGGTTGGCGTTGAGTCCGCGTTCCACCATCCCTTGGCACTTGAAAACTTTTTGCTCCTTTGCTACGAGTCTTATCTCCACGCTTCCGGTCCTCCTTGGTCCCTCAACATCGGGGATGTGCAGCACCCCCTCATGCATCTCAATGGTTTGAGGGTGTTGCAGCACCTCTGTGAGGTAGGGGTTGATGACCTTCTCGAAAAACTTGTCCTTGGGGGCGCTTGAAGATGTCATGGTGATTTAGATTTGTCAGAAAAACAGCTCGAAACAAAAGCAGAGGATTTTGTCATGGTACGGTGGTTAAAACCTTCGGGAGATTATATAATGAATTTTTACTGAACAAAAGAAGTATCGTGCAAGAAAATGGAGTCCGGAGGGCACACGGGGTGTCCATGAGGCAGGAGGGCGCGCCTAGGGGGGTAGGGCGCGCCCTCCACCCTCATGGATGCCTCGTGTCTCTTTCGGACTACTTCTTATTTTCCTAATTTTTTCCAAAACAGAGAAAAACTGTTATTTGAGAGGTTTTGGAGTCGGTTTACTTACCGAACCACATACCTATTCCTTTTCGGAGTCAGAAACGTTCTGGAAAGTGTCCCTTATGTACTCCTCCGGGGTTACGGTGTCAATAACATTGGTTTCAACATTTATGGGATTACCTGAGATATAATGTTTGATTCTTTGACCATTCACCACCTTCGGATTTGTGCCTTCGGCGTTGTTGATTTTTATGGCACCGGAACGATAGACCTCCTCGATAATGTAAGGACCTTTCCATTTATAGAGAAGTTTTCCTGCAAAAAATCTTAAACAAGAGTTGTATACTAAAACATAATCACCTACATTAAACTCACACTTTTGTATCCTTTTGTCATGCCATCTTTTAACTTTTTTTTTAAACAGTTTGGCGTTCTCATAGGCCTGGGTTCTTCATTCATCAAGTGAGCTAATGTCAAATAGCCTCTTCTCACCGGCAAGTTTGAAATCATAATTGAGCTCTTTAATGGCCCAATATGCCTTATGTTCTAGTTTGAGAGGTAAGTGACATGCTTTTCCATAAAACATTTTATATGGAGACATACCCATAGGATTTTTATATGCAGTTCTATAGGCCCATAACGCATCATCAAGTTTCTTGGACCAATTCTTTCTAGATCTATTAACAGTCTTTTGCAAAATTTATTTAATCTCTCTATTACTATATTCTACTTGACCACTAGACTGTGGATGGTATGGAGATGCAATTCTATGATTAACATCATGCTTAGCAAGCATCTTACGAAAAGCACCATGAATAAAATGTGAACCACCATCAGTCATTAAATATCTAGGGACTCCAAACCTCAGAAAAATAACTTCTTTAAGCATCTTAATAGAGGTGTTATGATCAGCACTACTAGTTGGAATAGCTTCTATCCACTTAGTAACATAATCAACAACAACTAAAATATGTGTATACCCATTAGAGGAAGGAAAAGGTCCCATATAATCAAAGCCCCAAACATCAAATGGTTCAATAACAAGTGAATAGTTCATAGGCATTTCTTGACGTCTACTAATATTGCCAATTCTTTGACATTCATCACAAGACAAGACAAACTTACGGGCATCTTTGTAGAGAGCAGGCCAATAAAAACTGGATTGCAATACATTATGTGCAGTTCTATCTCCAGCGTGGTGTCCTCCATAAGCCTCGGAGTGACACTTGTGTAGGATCTATTCCTGTTCATGCTCAGGTACACAACCTCCAATGACACCATCTACTCCTTCTTTATAAAGGTGTGGGTCATACCAAAAGTAATTTCTTAAATCATAGAAAAACTTTTTCTTTTGCTGGTATGTGAAACTAGGTGGTATAAATTTAGCAACAATGTAATTAGCATAATCAGCATACCATGGAGCAGTACGAGAAGCATTTATGACAACTAATTGTTCATCAGGAAAGCTATCATCAATAGGCAGTGGGTCATCAAGAACATTCTCTAACCTAGAAAAGTTGTCTGCAACAGGGTTCTGGGCTCCCTTTCTATCAACAATATGCAAATCAAATTCTTGTATCAAGAGGACCCATCTAATAGGTCTAGGTTTAGAATCTTTCTTTTCCATAAGATATTTAATAGCTGCATGATCAATGTGAACAGTAACTTTGGAATCAATAATATAAGGTCTGAACTTATCACAAGAGAACACAACTGCTAAAAAATCTTTTTCAGTAGTAGCATAATTTCTCAGGGCACTGTCTAGAGTTTTACTAGTGTATTGGATAACATTTAATTTCTTATCAACTCTTTGCCCTAGAACAGCACCTACAGCATAATCACTAGCATCACACATAATTTCAAAGGGTAAATTCCAATCAGGTGACTGAACAATAGGCGCAGAAATCAAGGATTTCTTAAGTATTTCAAATGCTTCTACACAATCATCATCAAAAACAAAAGGAACATCTTTTTGTAAGAGATTAGTCAGAGGCCTAGAAATTTTTGAGAAGTCTTTAATGAACCTCCTAAAAACCGGCATGACCAAGGAGACTTCTTATACCTTTGATGTCCTTAGGACACAACATCTTTTCAATAGCATCAACTTTAGCTTTATCGACTTCAATACCTCTTTCAAAAATTTCATGCCCCAAGACAATACCTTCATTAACCATAAAGTGGAACTTCTCCCAATTCAAGACAAGATTAGTTTCTTCACATCTCTACAAGACTCGATTAAGGTTGCTTAAGCAATCATCAAAAGAAGTTCCATACAAGGAGAAATCGTCCATGAAAACCTCAACAATCTTTTCACAAAAGTCAGAGAATATAGCAGTCATACATCTTTGAAAGGTAGTAGGTGCACTGGATAAACCAAAAGGCATACGTCTATAAGCAAAGGTGTCGAAAGGGCAAGTAAAAGTGGTCTTATCCTGATCCTCTTTTGACACAGGTATTTGAGAGAAACTAGAATAACCATCTAGAAAGCAAAAATGTGTATATTTGGATAATCTTTCTAGCATTTGATCAATAAAAGGTAGATGGTAATGATCTTTTCTAGTAGCTTTATTTAATTTGCGGAAATCAATTACCATTCTATAACCTGTAACAATTCTTTGTGGGATCAATTCATCCTTATCATTAGGAACAATAGTAATACCTCCCTTCTTAGGGACACAATGGACAGGACTTACCCACTGACTATCGGCAACAGGATAAATTATACCTGCCTCAAGAAGCTTTAGTATTTCATTTCTTACCACTTCTTTAATCTTAGGATTTAACCATCATTGATGATCAATAACTGGTTTAGCATCTTTCTCCAGTTTATTTTTGTGCTGGCATAAAGTGGGACTAATGCCCTTAAGATCATCAAGAGTATATCCAATAGCAGCACAGTGCTTCTTCAGAGTTTTCAATAATTTCTCTTCTTCATACTCTAAAAGGTTAGCACTAATAATAACAGGATATATCTTCTTTTCATCAAGATAAGCATATTTAAGAGTATCAGGTAATTGTTTAAGCTCAAACACGGGATCACCCTTGGGTGGAGGAGTATGTCGGTGTCAAAACTGGCGGATCTCGGGTAGGGGGTCCCGATCTATGCGTCAGGGCTGATGGTAACAAGAAGTAAGGGACACGGGTGTTTACCCAGGTTCGGGCCCTCTCGATGGAGGTAAAACCCTACTTCCTGCTTGATTAATATTGATGATATGGGTAGTACAAGAATAGATCTACCACGAGATCATAGAGGCTAAACCCTAGGAGCTAGCCTATGATGGTATGAATGTAATTGTGATCGGCCTTCTAAGGACCAACCTCTTCGGTTTATATAGACACCGGAGAGGGCTAGGGTTTACATGGAGTCAGTTACAAGGAAGGAAACATAATATCCGGATCGCCAAGCTTGCCTTCCACACCAAGGAAAGTCCCATCCGGACACGGGCCGAAGTCTTGAGTCTTGTATCTTCATGCTTCAATAGTACGGATGTTGTACACAGTCCAGCTGTCCGGATACCCCCTAATCCAGGACTCCCTCAGTAGCCCCTGAACCAGGCTTCAATGACGATGAGTCCGGCGCGTAGTATTGTCTTCAGCATTGCAAGGCGGGTTCCTCCTCCGAATTCTCCAAAGTGGTTTATCGAACACGTAGTCCGTGTCCGGATCTGCAAGATGATCTTCATATGGTATAGATCTGATTTGCTGGCAATCTTCGAGCGTCGCGCCTTGGCATCGTGACTTGGTCCAATGTGAACCGTCGTTTCCTACCCCACAATGACTCGTGTTATGAGGCAGTTTCATTGGCACGTCCCGTCGAGGTAGAGATCGTGTCCCTTTTATTACGGGATTTTCCATCAATATGAGTGTGCGTGACCCCACGACGGACGTTGGTATTACCCCGTGTGTTTTTAGATAAGCCTCAAACAGTCACACCGGGGACTCTTGATATTCACCCTCTTCATAAAGGGGTCGAGGCCTATACCTCTTTCTTCACCTTCATCGCGCCTTCTCGCGCCTCGAGCTCCAACACCCAAAACCTAAGCTCAACCCCTCCGGAATCCGCCAGTATGTCCGGATCTGATCCTCAAGGCCAGTGGGTCGCCTCCTCGATCGAGGAGAAGGACATTGCGAAGCTTAGGGAGGTCGGATACCTAACCCAGATATCCGGCACAGGCTTCCTGCTCCGGGACATGTTATCCCCACGCCGGAGCCCAATGAGTGTGTTGTTTTTGTACCACACTTCCTCCGCGGTTTGGGTTTCACCCTCCATCCTTTAGTGAGGGGGATCATGTTCTATTATGGGCTGGATTTTCACGATCTAGCTCCGGATGCTATCCTCCATATCTCGTCGTTTATTATTGTGTGCGAGGCTTTTCTCCACATCACCCCGCACTTCGGTTTATGGCTCAAGACCTTTGAGGGAGTCCTGGATTAGGGGGTGTCCGGATAGCCGAACTATCACCTTTGGCCGGACTCCTGGACTATGAAGATACAAGATTGAAGACTTCGTCCCATGTCTGGATGGGACTTTCCTTGGCGTGGAAGGCAAGCTTGGCGATACGGTTATGTAGATCTCCTACCATTGTAAACGACTCTGTGTAACCCTAACCCTCTTCGGTGCCTATATAAACCGGAGGGTTTTAGTCCATAGGACGAACAACAATCATATCATAGGCTAGCTTCTAGGGTTTAGCCTCTCTGATCTCATGGTAGATCTACTCTTGTACTACCCATATCATCAATATTAATCAAGCAGGAGTAGGGTTTTACCTCCATCGAGAGGGCTTGAACCTGGGTAAAAACATCATGTCCCTTGTCTCCTATTACCATCCGCCTAGACGCACAGTTCGGGACCCCCTACCCGAGATCCACTGGTTTTGACACCGACATTGGTGCTTTCATTGAGAGTTCCTCTGTGTCGTCATCATTAGGCTCGATGGCTCCTCCGATCATCAACAACGATGTGGTCCAGGGTGAGACTTTTCTCACCGGACAGGTCTTCGTATTCGGCGGCTTTGCACTGTGGGCCAATTCGCTTGGCCATCTAGAGAAGATTGAAAGCTACGCCCCTGGCCAGCAGGTCTGATTTGGAAGTTTGAACTACACGGCTGACGTCCGCGGAGACTTGATCTTCGACGGATTCGAGCCATAGCCAAGCGCGCCGCACTGTCACGATGGGCATGATCTAGCTCTGCCGCCGAACAGTGCCCTGGAGGCCGCACCAGTGTCCGCTCCGACCCTTAGCTCGGAGCCGACTGCGCCGATCGAGGACAGGTGGCTGGACACCGCCTCGGGGGCTGCGATCTCTACGGCGATTGAGCCGAACACCATCCTTGTCCTTTGCGAAGCTCGTGACTCCAAGGTGCCGGACTCCTTTCAGGACTCCGAACCTTCCGCGCCCCTGCCAATCGAATCTGATTGGGCACTAATCATGGAGTTCACTGCTGCGGACATCTTTCAGCACTCGCCCTTTGGCGACATCCTGAATTCACTAAAGTCTCTCTCTTTACTAGGAGAGCCCTGGCCGGATTATGGTCAGCAAGATTGGGATGCGGACGACAAAGAAATTCAAAGCCCACCCACCACCCACTTCGTGGCCACTGTCGAAAGTTTAAACGACATGCTCGACTTCGACTCCGAAGACATCGACAGTATGGACGACGATGTAGGAGATAAACAAGAACCAGCACCTATAAGGCACTGGACAGCCACCTCATCCCATGATGTATACATGGTGGACACACCTAACGGAAGCGACGACGAGGTACAACGGGACGCCACGAGGGATCATTCCCTCGAAAAGCAGTCAAAACGGCGACGTAAGTGCCGCTCAAAATCCTGCCTCGACAAAGACAACAACCATACAAACCCATCCATAGAGCAGGGCGAACCGATGGACGACGAACATGCTATCGAGCAACCGTCCGAATAGGACAACCTGGATAAACAATCCGTCCCCAGCGAAGATAACAATCCGGACGATCTCACGTCGGACAAATTGCCGGAGCAGAAGAACCTCCACAAAAGGCTCATCGCCACTGCGCGTAGCCTGAAAAAGCAGAAACGGAAGCTCAAAACAGCGGAAGATGCGCTCAGAATCAGATGGAGCAAAGTACTCAACACCGCAGACAAATACGATGATAGTTGCCGAACAAAGAGCTACCCGAAGCGAAAACTACTGCCCGAATTTGATGAGGAGGCCGTAGAGCCCCCGCAGTCGAAGAACAAGGAGACCACCCGATCGGATAGACGACCCCATGGAAAACATAGAGCGGCAAACGGTGCCACACACAAGCCGGCACGCGATCCGCACACGGATTCGCATCAAAAAGAAGGCCCAGTTAGATCTATCTACGGGCCAAGAAAGCAAGCTCTAGTAAGCAATGCAACACATCAAATATCCGAATATTATGGTACACCTAAATATAGGGGTGCCGCACACCCCCTATGTTTCACCGATGAGGTTTCGGATTATGAATTTCCAGCGGGATTCAAGCCCATAAACATAGAGGCATACGACGGAACAACAGACCCTGGAGTCTGGATCGAGGATTACATCCCCACATACACATGGCTAGAGGAGATGACCTCCACGCCATAAAATACTTACCCCTCAAGCTCAAAGGGCCAGCCTTGCATTGGCTCGAAAGCCTCCCCAAAAACACCATTGGAAGTTGGGAAGAGATCGAGGATGCTTTTCAGGCAAATTTTCAAGGGACCTATGTCCGACCTCCGGATGCAGACGATTTAAGTCACATAACTCAACAACCCGGAGAGTTAGCCCAAAAATTCTGGAATAGATTCCTTACTAAAAAGAACCAAATAGTCGACTGTCCGGACACCGAAGCCTTAGCAGCTTTCAAACACAACGTCCGAGACGAATGGCTCGCCAGACACCTCAGCCAAGAAAAGCCAAGAATAATGGCCGCATTAACAAGCCTCATGACCCGCTTTTGCGCGGGAGAGGATAGCTGGCTGGCAAGATGCAGTACCAGCGACCCAAGTACATCCGAAGTCAGGGATGGAAATGGGAAACCACGACGCAGCAAGGACCAGCGCTAGACAAAGGGAAACAGCCCGAAGAGCACGACAGTCAACACCGGATTCAAAAGCTCACAGCAGAATTATAAAAAACTGCCCCTTAAGGATAACAGGGACGAGCTATCTAACTTAAACAAAATCTTGGACAAGATATGCCAAATCCATAGTACTCCCGGGAAGCCTGCAAACCATACCCACAGAGTTTGTTGGGTCTTCAAGCAGTCCGGCAAACTCAACGCCGAACACAAGGGGCTCGACACACCAAGCGAGGACGATGACGAACCCCACAAGCAGAGCACCAGAAAACAAAAGAATTTCCCACAAGAAGTCAAAACAGTAAACTCACTTTACGTGACAAAAGGGAAAAACAGAATGGAGCCCATAGAGATACGCGCCATACGGCCTATCCCAGAGGAGTCCCTCCACTGGTTGTTAAAACCAATCACCTTCAACCATCAGGATTACTATAGAAGTATCCGGAATGCAGGATGGACTGCCTTGATACTAGATCCGATAATCGATGGACTCCAATTTACACAAGTCCTAATGGATGGCGGCAGTGATCTAAACCTGCTATATCAGGACACAATCCGCAAAATGGGGATAGACGCAACCAAAATTCGCCATAGCAACACTTCCTTTCAAGGGGTAATGCCAGGCCCATATGCCCATTGTACGGGCTCTCTACTGCTAGAAGTTGTGTTCGGCTCACCCGACAACTTCCGCCACAGAAAGTTAACCTTCCACCTCGCCCCATTCACAAGTAGCTACCAAGCACTACTGTGACGCGAAGCTTTCGCCCGCTTTAACGCAATACCGCATTATGCATCCCTTACACTTAAAATGCCTGGTCCGCGAGGCATCATCTCCTTAATGGGAAATACCGAGTGTTCCTCGAGCGCGGAAGATTGTGTGACTGCCTTGACAGCCACACACTAAACCGGCTTCACCAATCAAAGCACCTAAACAGGTCGTTCAGACCCCGGACACGGGTAGACGAGTTCGGCGTAAACATACAAGGGCTTACTAGCCGCATACCCCTGTATAAGGGGCTCCGCGCATGTACAACAAGAGATAATAAAGCTCAGTTTCATTCATTTTTTGAATCGTACTTTGTTTATTTAATATAACGTACATTTTCGTACGATCTTTTTCAACTAAGTTCCTCTCTTTTACAGATGAACACCGTGCTACACCCGTGCAGGATACGACACAACGGAGACACAGGCGCAGACGTGCAGTAGGGACCCGTGACAAGGATTCTTTTCAGATTAAGACCCTGCGTAGACCTTTTTTACTGTCTCTTGTTGATACACATCCCCTGGTTTCTTGCTATAACCAAGGAGGAGGCTGGCGTTTTGGCATGGGCAACCTCAGAGTTTTGCGCGTACCTGGACACCAGGGGCTTATTACCAAGGGTGTTGTTCGGCCCATTTTCATAAAGACCGAATACCTTAGGGAGTGTTCGGCGTCTCGAGTTAGGCCTTATATGCATCAGCTCCGAATCATGTCTTTGGTCAAATGTTGGGTTTGCCCGGCTCCTGTGTTTTGCTGCCTTACGTTCCGCTCTATCGGCTAAGGCGGCACCAGGAGAACTACTGCGATTGTGCCCCGGTTCGGCCAGGCAAGCACCTCAGTAGAGAAAGCCAAAAACTGACTGTCATGATATAGCGTGAGACTAGTCAACCACTCGATGACCCACCGGAATCTTTAGGATTCCTCCGCCTTGACGAAGGGCCGTTTCCCGGTCAGGCACATACGCGCCCCGAATTCGGGTGAGCGCGGTGCCCCTAGTGGCTATGTAGTAGCCCCACTGTCAAACTCCTATGGCTAAGTGAAAGTGATAAAGCATTATAGTCCGGTTGCCTAGTTTGTCGTGCTACCACCTCCTTCATAGGACCAAGATGTTGGATCAAGTGTGAAAATGTGCCTTTTTGCAAACGCCCCCGCATTATATGCGTGGGGGCTGAAGCCGAAGACTGCCATCTTTCAGGTTATATATACATATACATTAGCGGCCGCACAGGAGGTATTTTAATTCTTGAAAGGCACAAGTATAAAAAGCTTTTATATTCCATCGATACATTGTTTCACAATAATACATGTTATTTGAACATAATATCCTTCGAGCACTGCGTCTCTATTAAATGAGCGCTGAGGGAGTCCTGGACTGGGGGTGTCCGGACAGCCGGACTATCATCATCAGCCGCACTCCAAGACTATGAAGATACAAGATTGAAGACTTCATCCCGTGTCCGGATGGGACTTTCCTTGGCGTGGAAGGCAAGCTTGGCGATATGGATATGTAGATATCCTACCATTGTAACCGACTCTGTGTAACCCTAGCCCTCTCCGGTGTCTATATAAACCGGAGGGTTTTAGTCCGTAGGACACACAACCATTACAACAATCATACCATAGGCTAGCTTCTAGGGTTTAGCCTCCTTGATCTCGTGGTAGATCCACTCTTGTACTACACATATCATCAATATCAATCAAGCAGGAGTAGAGTTTTACCTCCATCGAGAGGGCCCGAACCTGGGTAAAAATATCGTGTCCCTTGTCTCCTGTTACCATCCGCCTAGACGCACAGTTCGGGACCCCCTACCCTAGATCCGCCGGTTTTGACACCGACATTGGTGCTTTCATTGAGAGTTCCTCTGTGTCGTCACCGATAGGCTTGATGGCTTCTTCAATCAACAACAACGCCGTCCAGGGTGAGACTTTCCTCCCCGGACAGATCTTCATGTTCGGCGGCTTCGCACTGCGGGCCAATTCGCTTGGCCATCTGGAGCAGATCGAAAGCTATGCCCCTGGCCATCAGGTCAGGTTTGGAAGCCTAAACTTCACAGCCGACATCCGCGGATAATTGATCTTCGACGGATTCGAGCCACAGCCGAGCGTGCCACGCTGTCACGATGGGCATGATTTAGCTCTGCCGCCGGACAGTGCCCTGGAGGCCGCGCACGAGTCCGCTCCGACCCATAGTTCGGAGCAGACCGCGCAGATCGAGGATAGGTGGCTGGACATCGCCTCGGGAGATGCAACTTCTACGGTGATGGAGCCGAATACTGACCTTGTCCCCTATAAAGCTCGTGACTCCGAGGCGCCGGACTCCTTGTCGGATTCCAAACCTCCTGCGCCCCTGCCAATCGAATCCGATTGGGCGACGATCATGGAGTTCACCGCCGTGGACATCTTTCAGCACTCACCCTTTCGCGACATCCTGAATTCGTCAAAGCATCTCTCGTTATCAGGAGAGCCCTGGCCGGACTGCGGTCAGGATGGTTGGGATGCGGACGACGAAGAAATTCAAACCCCACCCACCACCCACTTTATAGCCACTATCGATGATCTAACCGATATGGTAGAGTACGACTCCGAAGACATCGACGGTATGGACGACGATGCCCAAGACTACCAAGAACCAGCGCCTACCAAGCACTGGAAGGCCACCCCAACTCATGATGTATATATGGTGGACACCCCAAAAGGAAGCGATAACGAGGAACAACGGGACGCGGCAAAAGATAATTCCGCCGAAAAACAACCAAAACGGCGACGCAGGCGCCGCCCTATGCCCCGCCTCGACAACAACAACACTCCTAAGGACCCAGCAATAGAGCAGGGCAAACCAGTGGGCGACGAACATGCAACCAAGCAACCATCCAAACAGGATGAATCAGATAATCAATCTATGCCCGGCGAAAACAACAGTCCAGACGATCTCACGCCGGACACACCACCGGAGCACAAGAACCTTCACAAAAGACTTCTCGCCACTGCAAGAAGTCTGAAGAAGGAAAAATGGAAGCTCAAAACAGTGGAAGACATACTCAAAATGAGGTGGAGCAAAGTACTCAAGACCGCGGACAAATATGGCAATGGCCACCAAACAAAGAGCTACCGAAGCGCAAGCTGCTGCCAGAATTCGACGAGGACGCCATAGAGCCCCCACAGTCAAAAAGCAAAGAGGCCGCCTGGCCGCATAGACGACCAGATGACAGGCCAAAAGCGATAAGCGGCGCCGCACACAAGCCGACTCATGATCCTCGGAAAACAGACGGCCCGGTCAGGTCCATTTATGGGCCAAAAAAGAGGGCCCCATGAAGCAACACAACACGCCGAGTGTTCGAAGACAATGACACACCCAAATACAGGGGTGCTGCACACCCACTATGTTTCACCGACGAGGTGCTGGATCATGAATTTCCAGCGGGGTTCAAACCCGTAAACATAGAGGCATACGACGGAACAACAGACCCTGGAGTCTGGATTGAGGATTACATCCTCCACATACACATGGCCAGAGGAGATGATCTCCACGCCATAAAATATCTACCCCTCAAGCTCAAAGGGCCAGCTCGGCATTGGCTCAAAAGCCTCCCAGAAAATACTATTGGAAGTTGGGAAGAGCTCGAGGACGCGTTTAGAGCAAATTTTCAAGGGACTTATGTCCGCCCTCCGGATGCAGACAATTTAAGTCACATAACTCAACAGCCCGGAGAGTCAGCGCGCAAATTCTGGAACAGGTTCCTTACCAAAAAGAACCAAATAGTCGACTGTCCGGACGCCGAAGCCTTAGCAGCTTTTAAACATAATGTCCGAGACGAATGGCTCGCCAGACACCTCGGCCAAGAGAAGCCGAGAACAATGGCCGCGCTAACAAGCCTCATGACCCGCTTTTGCGCGGGGGAAGACAGCTGGCTAGCAAGATGCAGCACCAGCGACCCGAGTACATCCGAGATCAGAGATGGAAACGGAAAATCACGGCTTAGAAAGGATCATCGCCGAAATAAAGAAAAAAGCCCAAAGAACACGGCGGTCAACGCCGGATTCAAAAGCTCGCGGCCGAACAACAAAACACTGCCTCTTAAGGACAACAGTGACGAGCTATCCAACTTAAACAAAATTTTGGATCGGATATGTCAAATCCACGGTACTTCCAGAAGGCCTACAAACCACACCCACCGAGATTGTTGGGTTTTCAAACAGTCCGGCCGACTCAACGCCGAACACAAGGGGCTCGACACGCCAAGCGAGGACGATGACGAACCCCACCAGCAGAGCGCCGGAAAACAAAAGACTTTCCCACAAGAAGTCAAAACAGTAAACTCACTCCATGTGATAGTACGGAAAAATAGTACAGCACCCGCTAAAGCATGTGTCGCACGATCCACCCCAGCGAAACACCGAGATTGGATGTTAAAACCAATTACGTTCGACCACCTAGACTATTCTAGAAATATTCGAAGCGCAGGATGGACTGCTCTGATATTGGATCCTATAATCGATGGACTACAATTTACACAAGTCCTAATGGATGGGGGCAGTGATTTAAACCTGCTATATCCGGACACAATCCGCAAGTTGGGGGTGGAAAATTCGACATAGCCGCACTTCCTTTAAAGGAGTGACGCCAGGCTCTTACGCCAAGTGCACGGGCTCCTTACTACTAGAAGTTGTGTTCGGGTCACCCGACAACTTCCGACGCGAGAAGCTAATCTTTCATGTCGCCCCATTCAAAAGTAGCCATCAAGCACTATTGGGACGTGAAGCTTTTGTCCGCTTTAACGCAATACCACATTACGCGTCTCTTACACTTAAAATGCCTGGTCCGCGCGGCATCATCTCATTAAAAGGTCGTTCAAGACCCCGGACACGGCTAGACGAGTCCGGCATAAATAAGCTAGGGGCTCCCTAGCTGCACACCCCTTTATAAGGGGCTATGCGTACAAGCAATAATGAGCTAATATAAGCTCAGCCTAATTCATTCATTCATATTTCAATTTTTAATACATTTTTTGCATGATTTCCTTTCAAGCTAAGTTCCTCTCTTTTTACAGATGAACAACATGTACACCCGTCCAGGATACGGCACAACGGAGACACAGGCGCAGACGTGCAGCAGGGACCCGTCGCAAGGATTCTTTTCAGATTAAGTCCCTGCGTAAACCTTTCTTACTGTCTTTTGTCGATCACATCCCACGGTTTTTCACCATAACCAATGAGGAGGCTGGCGTTTTGGCATCGGCCGCGCTAGAAATTCTCGCCTGTACCTGGACACTAGGGGCTTAGGGCATTGTTCTACCCGTTATTATAAAGACCGAACACCTTAGGGAGTGTTCGGCGTCTCGAGTTAGGCCTTATATGCATCAGCTCCGAGTCATGTCTTTGGTCAAATGCTGCCTTATGTTCCGTATCATCGGCTAACGCGGCACCATGAGAACTACTGTGATTGTGCACCAGTTCGGCCGGGCGAGCACGTCAGTAGAGAAAGCCGAAAACTGACTGTCATGACATAGCGAGAGACTGGTCAACCACTCGATCGACTATCAGAATGTTTAGAATTCCTCCACTTTGACGAAGGACCGTTTCCTGGTCAGGCACATACGCGCCTCAAACTCAGAGAGCGCGGTGCCCCCAGGGGCTATATCGTAGCCCCACCCTCGAACTTCTATGGCTAAGTGAAAGTGATAAAGCATTATAGTCCGGTTGCCTCGTTTGCTACGCTACCACCTCCTTTACAGGACCAAGACGTTGGATTAAGTGTGAAAATGCGCTATTTTGCAAACACCCCCGCACTATGTGCGTGGGGGCTGAAGCCGAAGACTGCCATCTTTCAGGTTATACACAAGTAAACATTAAACGGCTGCACAGGAGATATTCCAATACTTGCACGCACAATTACCAAAAGCGCTTATATTATAAACATCGTTTTACAAATCATAAAGTTCATTTGAACACGAAATTTTTTGAGCACTGCGACTCTATTACACGAGCACCACGCAGAACTTCACCAAAATAGTGCTCGGCGGGTAACTGGCTCTCGTCCGAAACCTGGGTCGCAACAGCGGTGGCATCCATCTCCGTCCAGTATGTCTTCACACGGGCGAGGGCCATCCGTGCACCCTTTATGCAGGCCGACCGCTTCATTGCCTTGATATGCGTCACCGCCCCAAGAAATTGCTACAATATGCCAAAATAACTCTTCGGCTTGGGCCTATCCGGCCAGACATGAGTCACGATATCCGTCATGGCAAGTCCAGACAATCTATTCAGCTCAGCCCACTCGGCCAACCGATCGGTCAGCGGAAGTGAATGCTCCGGACTATGGAATTGAGACCAAAACAACTCTTCCGTCTTGTGATCCTTCTGACTTCGGAAGTGCACAACGGCATCCGCCGCACTCGCCGCTAAGTCCATATAAGGATCCTCCGGACACCACAGCTGGCCAAGCTGAGCATACTTTGGATCTATAAACCTCCGGCGCAGCAAAAAGGGCTTGCCAGCTACAATGTCTCCGGCCTGGCGCAGCTCCTCCTTTATAGCCCGCATTGCAGAACGGGCATCCTTGGCTTCGGCGGTGGCCTTCCCCAGGTCTCCTCGCTCCGCTAAGCGTTCCTTTTCAAGAACCTCATTGTGGTCGGTAGCATCTTTTAACTTCACAGCCATTCTGGCCATCTCCTCCCTGCTTCGGTAGTGTGCAGCCCTTTCGGCTTCTAGCTCTTCGGCCGCCCTCGAGGCAGCCGCATCACTCCTTCTGGCTTGCTCCTTGGCTTGAGCAAGTTCTGCCCGAAGGCTCTCCACAGCAGCGGCACCATCTGCATTTAGCACATATGTTGTAAGGAGTGGGCTTCGGCTCCCTTACTAGGTGACCACAGAGAAAAAACTTACCTTGTGACTCGTCAAGTCGTTTATTGACCAGCGCGATGTCCGCATCCGCAACGTCGAGCTGCCGCTTTTGTTCAGCAAATCCATCAGTCCGGCTAGCCACCGAACTATCCGCCACCTGCATAGGAAAGGCGAAAATTAACACCTGGGATTTTGATCCTCGGCACGCTGTCGTTCTCGACACCCTACCGAGTCTCAGGGGCTACTATCTGTACAGGGCGCACTTTATGTGTAAAACTGTCAAAGGGTATGTCATTTTTACGTACCTCAAATCCCGCCAGCAAACTCCTGACGGCATCACGCAATCCGCCTTTGGCGGATGAAATTCTTTCAATCACCATACTCATCAGTGTACGGTGACCTTCTGAGATGGACGCCCTCTCAAGCAGATCCTTCAGCTCCCCCAGCCACACACCAGTTGGTGCCGAACTATTCGGCCCCGCCAAACTCGGGGATACCCTCCGTGATGACACCTCAGGCTCGTCCGCCCTATCCGATGGGGCGGCAGATGGAGGCGTCTCGCTCTCCATCATCTCCGGACGGAGTTCCCCCGAAGACGAGCTCATCTGAGAAGGACGGAGATCCGAACTACAAGGTAAAAACTTAAGTTATCCTCAGAAGCACAAACAGGGATGTCCCTTATTACAAAACTCCCTTTTTTCTACTTACGGCTCGCTGGAGGGCTGATTCTTTAGGGGAGACTGTGCGGCCGGAGCCTCTCCGGACGCAGGACCCTCTGGCGAAGATCTCTTCCCCCGCTTCGGGGCTTCGCCCTCCGGGTTTTCGGAGGCGGTCCTCTTCTCCCCTTGGAAGGAGGGAATCTTGATCCCCCCTTCCTCAAAAGCCTCCTTGGTTGAGGCGGTAGTTCCTCTCTTCTCCCCTTCACCTTCCTCTGAAGGCGCAACCTCCAGCATCCGGACCAGCACGGGATCCGGCGCAGTCTCTGGGAGGGGGGCCAGACACCGTATCAGTTTTGCTTGCGCTATCCACTCTTGTTTAGAGGGCAGTTGGTCAAAAGGCGAATCATAGAAAGGCAAACAAACGGTATGTCCGAACACAGAGCCACTTACTTGTGTATCTGGGCGATTGCCGCTCAGGCCGGCGTCCTCGGTCAATTCCGGACACACCTCTTGTGATCTGAAGAACAATTTTTACATCTCCACGGGTGTAGTACCCATGAAATGTTGGAGAATTTGTGGTCCCTCCGGATTAAACTCCCACAACCGGAGAGGACGGCGTTTGCAGGGCAGGAGACGCCTAATCAGCATGACCTGCATCACCACGACCAGATCGATCTCCCTCGCTTGGAGGTCTCGAATCCGGCCCTGCAATAGGGGCACGTCCTTTGATAGCCCCCAGTTGAGCCCTTGGCTGACCCATGACATCAGCCGCTGTGGAGGGCCTGGGCGGAAGATGGGCGGCGGCTTCTGCCTGCTGCCCCTGGGAGCAGTTATGTAGAACAACTCCTGTTGCCACGAGCTGAGCTCCTCCTGGAAAGAGCCCTCGGGCCATGGAGCGTCGGCCCTTCTGCTCACAACCGCCCCGCCGCACTCTGCTTGACGCCCCTCAATCATCTTCGGCTTCACGTCGAAGGTCTTAAGCCACAAGCCGAAGTGAGGGGTGACGCAGAGGAAGGCTTCACAGACGACAATAAATGCAGAAATATGGAGGATGGACTCCGGAGCCAAGTCGTGGAATTCCAACCCATAGTAAAACATGAGCCCTCTCACAAAAGGATCCATCGGGAAGCCTAAACCCCGACGGAGGTGGGATACAAACACGACATACTCGCCGGGCTCGGGGGTGGGGATGACTTGCCCTTCGACGGGCAACCTGTGCGCAATCTCGTAAGTCAGGTACTTGGCCTCTCGCAGCTTTAGCACGTCTTCTTCCGTAATGGAGGAGGGCATCCACCGGCCCTGTAGGTCGGAGCCGAACATTGTTGAAGGTCCGAAGCGCTCGAATCTGGGGCTCTGGGTGTTGGAACTCAGGGCAAGGAGTAGATTCGATTGAGGATTGAAGAAAAGAAACAAGCCTTGGTCCCATTATAAAGAGGGAGAATACCAAGAGCCGTCTCCGTGACCGTTCGGGACTCGCCTCCGATATAGGGGGCGTGGCGACGGGCACGGTTGGGTTACCCACGTCCGTATTGATGGGAATCCCGGAATAAGGGGAACACGATCTCTGCTAGGACAAGACGTGCCAAGGAAACCGCTTCGCTAAACGCGCTGAGGTGGTATAATAAAAAACGATTCAAGTAAAGGCTTGGTGGTGGTATGACGTCATGCCACAAAATACGTCAACAGATTGAACTTGTGTACATATTATTCTCTCTACGGTGGAATGTGGAAATTATTTTGCAGAGCCGGACACTATCCTGGTGTTCACGATCTTCTATGAATTATTCGGAGGAGGAACCCGCCTTGCAATGCCGAACAATATGCGCGCCGGATTCATCGTCATTGAAGCCTGGTTCAGGGGCTACTGAGGGAGTCCTGGACTAGGGGGTGTCTGGACAGCCGGACTATCATCATCAGCCGGACTCCAAGACTATGAAGATACAAGATTGAAGACTTCGTCCCGTGTCTGGATGGGACTTTCCTAGGCGTGGAAGGCAAGCTTGGCGATATGGATATGTAGATCTCCTACCATTGAAACCGACTCTGTGTAACCCTAGCCCTCTCCGGTGTCTATATAAACCGGAGGGTTTTAGTCCGTAGGACACACAACCATTACAACAATCATACCATAGGCTAGCTTCTAGGGTTTAGCCTCCTTGATCTCGTGGTAGATCCACTCTTGTACTACCCATATCATCAATATCAGTCAAGCAGGAGTAGGGTTTTACCTCCATCGAGAGGGTCCGAACCTGGGTAAAAACATCATGTCCCTTGTCTCCTGTTACCATCTGCCTAGACACATAGTTCGGAACCCCCTACCCGAGATCCGCCGGTTTTGACACCGACAAGCGCCCTGTAGAACTTCCTGAAAATAGTGCTCGACAGGTACTCGGCTTCCGTCCGAATCTTGGGATGCAACATCGGTGGCCTTCATCTCCGCCCAGTATGTCTTGACATGGGCAAGAGCCATCCGTGCACCCTCTATGCATGCCGACCTCCTCATTGCATTGATATGCGGCACCGCACCAAGGAACTACTTCACCAAGCCAAAATAACTCTTCGGCTCGGGCCTTTTCGGCCACAGAAGACTCACGACATCCTTCATGGAAAGTCCGGATAACCTATTCAGCTCCGCCCATTCAGCCAAGCGATCGGTTAATGGAAGTGGGCGCTCTGGTTTATGGAACTGCGACCAAAAAACCTTTTCCATTTCGTGATCCTTTTGATCTCGGAAGTGTTCGGCCACGTCCACGGCACTTGCCGCCAAGTCCGGATAAGCATCCTCCGCACTCCACAGCTAGTCCAACTGAGCATATTTAGGATCCATGAATTTCCTCCACAGCGGAAAGGGCTTTTCAGCCGCGATATCTCCGGCCTAACGCAGCTCCTCCTTCATAGCTCTCATCGCAGAGCGAGCATCCTTGGCCTTGGTAGTGGCCTTCTTCAGGTTCTCTTGTACTGCTCGATCTTCTTTTTCAAGTAGCTTGCAGCGGTCGGCAGCATTCTTCAACTTCACGGCCATCTCGGCCATTTCCTTCTTGCTTCGACAGTGAGCAGCCTATTCGGCTTTTAGCTCTTCAGCCACCTTTAAGGCAGCCGCATCACTCTTTTTGGCCTACTCCTTGGCTCGGGCGACCTCCGCCCGAAGGTTCTCCATGGCAGCGGCACCATCTGCATCAAGCATACATGTTGTAAGGCACGGGCATCAAGCTCCCTTACCAGGTGTCCGCGGAGAAATTGCATACGTTGTGACTCGTCAAATTGCTTATTGACAAGCGCGATGTTGGCATCCGCCATGTCAAGTTGCCACTTTAGTTTGGCAAATTCATCAGTCCGGCTAGCCACCGAACCCTTCGCCACCTACATAGGAAGGGCGACATATTATACCTGGGATTATGATCCTCGGCGCGCTGTTATTTTTTGACAACACACCGAGCCTCAGGGGCTACTATCTACACAGGGCACATTTTATATGCGGAACTATCAGAAGGTACATCATTTTGTGTACCTCAAAACCTGTCAGTCAACTTCTGACGGCTTCGTGCAAACCGCTCTCAGCGGATGAAATCCTTTCAATAACCGTACCCATTAACGCATGGTGATCTTCTGAGATAGACGCTCGCCCGAGCAGATCCTTCAGCTCCTCCGACCGTACACCAGGTGGTCCCGGAGTGGTCCGATGGCCTTTTTCGAAGGTCAGACGCGGAGGGCTTTGGGGGGACATACGACTGCCTTCCGGCCCCGCCGGACTCGAAGAAACCCTCCGTGACGACACCTCAGGGTCGCCCGCCTCGCAAGACGGTACGGCAGGGGGAGGCGTTTCGCTCTCTATCATCTCGGGACGAAGATCCCCTGAAGATGAGCTCTGCTGAGAAGGGCTGAGATCCGAACTACAAGGTAAAATTTTGGTTATCTTCATCAGAAATAGGGCAAGGATATCCTTTATTTTAAAAAGAAAAACTCCCCTTTTTACTCACGGCTCGGTGGAGGGCTGATCCCCTTGGGGGCACACTGCGGCCGAGGCATCTCTTGGCGCAGGACCCTCTGACGAAGATTTCTTCCCCCGCTTTGAGACCATGGTCTCCGGGTCTTCAGAGGCGGTCCTCTTCTTCCATTGGATGGAGGGATTCTCGATCCCTCCTTTCCCGACAGCCTCCTTCGCGGAGGCGGTAGCTTCCTTGTCCCCCCCTTCACCTTCTTCCGAAGGCGCAACCTCCAGCATCCTGGTTAACACAGGATAGGGCGTGGTCTCAGGGAGGGGGCCGGACACCTGATTAACTTTGCTTTCGCTATCCACTCCTGTTCAAGGGATAGCTCTTTTGAGGGAAAATTCATGATAAATATGGGATAGCGTGTCCGGGTACAGGGCTACTTACTTGAGTATCCGGGCGATTGCAGCTCATACCTGCGTCCTCGGTCAAGTCCGGACACATCGCTTGTGATCCGAAGAAAGGCTTATACATCTCCATGGGCGTTGCGCCCATAAAATGTTGGAGAGCTCGTGGTCCCTCCGGTTAAATTCCCACAGGTGGAGGGGCGAAGTTTGCATGGCAGGGTGCGATGAATCAGCATGACCTGCGCTACTACGACCAGAGTGATCTCTCTCTCTAGGAGGTCTTGAATGCGGCCCTACAACAAGGGCACGTCCTTGGACGACCCCCAGTCAAGTCCTTTATTGACCCATGATGCCAGCCGCGATGGAGGACCCGACCGAAAGGCAGGTGGCGCCAAGGTGCCCCTGGGAGCTGTGATATAAAACCACTCTTGTTGCCATAGGCTGAGCTCCTCTTGAAAAGAGCCCTCAGGCCACGGAGCATCAGCATTCTTGCTTATAACAGCCCTTCCGCACTCTGCCTGCTACCCCTTGATCATCTTCGGCTCCACTTTGAAGGTCTTGAGCCACAATCCAAAGTGAGGGGTAATGCGGAGGAAGGTTTCGCATACGACAATGAACGATGAGATGTGGAGGATGGACTTCGGATCCAAGTCGTGAAATTCCAACCCGTAATAAAACATGAGCCCCCTCACAAAGGGGTCCATCAGGAAGCCTAGCCACCGAAGGAAGTGAGATGCGAACACCATGCTTTCACCAGGCTTGGGAGTTGGAATAACCTGCCCTTGGGCAGGCAGCCTATGCAAAATTTAGCCGGTTAGATACCTGGCATCTCTTAGCTTTAGCACGTCTTCTTCCGTAACGGAGGAAGGCATCCACCGGCCTTGCAGGTCGGAGCGGGACATCATTGAATGTCCGAAGCGCCTGAATCTGGAGCTTTGGGTGTTGGAACTCGAGGCGAGGGGCGGATTCGATTGAGATTGAAAGGAAGGAGTGGAGCCTTGGTCTCTTTACAAAGAGGTTGAATACCAAGAGCCTTCCCCGTGACCATTCGGGACTCGCCTACGATAGAGGAGACGTGCCAACGGGCACGACTGGGTTACCCGGACCCGTATTAATGAGAATCCCGGAATAAGGGGACACGATCTCTGCTTTGACAAGACGTGCCAAGGAAACCGCCTCGCTAAACGCGCTGAGGTGGGACAGTGAAAAAGATTCGAATAAAGGCTTGGCCGTGGTGTGATGTCATGACACGGAATACGTCAGCAGATTGAATTTGTGTAGATATTATTCTCTCTACGGTGGTATGTAGAACTTATTTTGCAGAGCCGGACACTATCCTTGTGTTCAAAATCTTCTATGAAGTATTCGGAGGAGGAACCCACCTTGCAATGCCGAAGACAATATGCGCGCCGTACTCATCGTCATTGAAGCCTGGTTCAGGGGCTACTGAGGGAGTCCTGGATTAGGGGGTGTCCGGATAGCCCAACTATCACCTTTGGACGGACTCCTGGACTATGAAGATACAAGATTGAAGACTTTGTCCCGTGTCCGGATGGGACTTTCCTTGGCGTGGAAGGCAAGCTTGGCGATACGGATATGTAGATCTCCTACCATTGTAACCAACTCTGTGTAACCCTAACCCTAAGGGTTTTAGTCCGTAGGACAAACAACAATCATACCATAGGCTAGCTTCTAGGGTTTAGCCTCTCAGATCTCGTGGTAGATCTACTCTTGTACTACCCATATCATCAATATTAATCAAGCAGGAGTAGGGTTTTACCTCCATCGAGAGGGCCCGAACCTGGGTAAAAACATCATGTCCCTTGTCTCCTGTTACCATCCGCCTAGACGCACAGTTTGGGACCCCCTACCCAAGATCCGCCGGTTTTGACACCGACAACCTTCAATGTGAAGTCGAAGATGATCGGGGGGTGACATGTGGAGTGCGGAGGTGCTGTAATAAGCAGAAACGCCGATGCCCCATGGCTGGAGGGTTCCTTCCCAGAAGTATCTGACGTATGGTAGTGGAGGTGGTTTTATGCTACGACCCCAAGGGGCACAAACTGGGTAGCCGCTCCTGAGTTCCGCTCGGGCCCTCCGTCGTAGTTGGCGTCCTGGATAGACGTAGGACGTAATTGGGGGCCCGCAGGTGATGTACCAATACTGCAGAACCGCATCCGGGAGCTTCTCGAGAGGGATATCAACCTTATTAGCGTAATGCAAGTGATGTTAATTCGACGGATGTTGCCGTGCCAACGTCGGCCTCTTCGGATGTGGGAGTTCAATCCGGAGGGTCCGCGGACTGTGAAGCACTTCTTCGGCCTAAAGCTCGAAGAGATGTGCAAATTATTCTTCTGACGGAATGTAACGTGTCCGGATACCACCGAGGATGCGGGCCTAAGCTGCAACCGCCTAGATACTCAAGTAAGTGGCCTTGATACCGGACACCCCGTTTTGTATTTGTCATACTTGTTTATTCTGAACATCATCCGCGTCCAGGAATGGCTCAGCAAGGCGGAGAGAATCAGGTGTCCGACACCACTTCCCGAAGGCTCGCCCGCCCCTATCGTGGCCAAGATGCTCGACCGGGTACTCAGCAGAATGCCCTCGGGGAAAAACAAGGGGAAGGATGAGAACTCCGAACCCCACACACTACACATCCGAACCGGGGATAGTCGGGGAGGAGAGGTCGAGGCCGTCTCCCCACACGTGAAGAAGAGGGCCGCCTCCGAAGATTTGGAGGCAGAGATGCCCAAATTGGGGAAGAAAGGATCCCCAGGGGTCCTTGCCCCGACAGGCACCCTCACCGCATCATGCCCTCCAACGGGCCGACCCTCCAACGAGTCGTAAGTTAATCATTAACCTAAAGTTACTATATTTCTCCTAGATCAATGACCAGGACTCAACTTTGTGTAGTCCGGCTGGCAGCTCTTCTCAACAGGGATCGTCTTCGGGTGACCTTCCTCCAGAGATGATGGAGAGCGAGACCCCACCTGCCTCTCCGGTTCTTGACGCGGGCAAGACTGAGGTGTCTTCACGGAGGAGCCCGGATCCGCCAAGGCCGGAAGCCCATACGTCAGCCGCCCTGAATCCGGACGTACTGACGGGATTACTAGAGCGAGCTGCGCTTTTGGAGGAGCACTGCTCATTAATGAGTGCGGTGCTCAAGAAGATTTCATCTGCTACAAGCGGTTTGAATGAAGCATTCACAAGCCTGCTCAGAGACTTTGAGGTATGTAATGGAGAATTCTTTGGTTGTAAGGCACGCGCTAGGTGTGCTCCATATAAATAGTAGCCCCTGAGACACTGGTTGCCCGCCCTAGGCGGCAAACGGGGGATCATAAACCAATGATAATGCTGTAAATGTGTGCAGGTACTTGTGAGTCCGGCCGCCGGCCCGTCCTTTGAAGTTGCCGAACTATCGAGGCAAATTGGGTCGATTGATGCCGATATCACTCTGATGAATGAGCGGCTGGATACATCACAAGGTATGTGCCCTGTCTCCCACTGCCTAGGAAAATATTAAGGTGGTATGTATTAATATAATTTGTTCGGACTGCAGATGGTGCTGCTGCCGTGGAGGCCCTGAGGGCGGAACTTGCTCTAGCCAAGGAGCAAGCTCGGGTGAGCAATGCGGCTGCCCTAAAGGCGGCCGAGGAATTGAGAGCCGAATAGGCTGCCCATCGCCGAAGCGAGGAAAAGATAGCCGAAATGGCTATCGAGTTAAAACATGCCGCTGACCGGCATGAGCTCCTGAAAAAGGAGCATGAAGATAAATCGGTTGATCTGAGCAAGGCGCTGAATGCCACCAAGGAAATACGGAACGAGCTCAGGGGTGCGCAGGAGGAGCTTCGATAGGCCGGAGAAATCGCGGCTGGAGGCTCCTATTTGCCACGGACGAAGTTCTTCGATCCGAAGTACTCTCTCCTTGATGGACGCTGGAGCTCGCCGGACGCATATGCGGACCTGGTGAAGAGTACAACTGATGCTATGGAGTTCTTCAAAGATCAGGGTGAAAGGAAGGTGGAGAAGCTTTTTTGGTCGCAGTTCCATGCTCCCAATCGCCCGCTGCCGTTAAGTGATAAGATGGCTGCTGTGGTAGAGCTTCACAGGCTGTCCAGGCTTGCGATGCGGTCTGTAATAGATCATCTTTGGCCGAAGGAGCCTAAGCCGGACAACTACTTTGGTTTAGTGCAATAGTTCCTTGGGGCCGTGCCCCGGATCGATGCCATGAGGAGGTCAACATGCGTAGAGGGTGCGCGGATGGCCCTTGCACGCGTTAAGGCGTATTGGACGGATATGGATGCCACGATGATAGCGTCTCAGGATCCGGTAGGGGGGCAATATCCGGCCAGGCACTACTTGGCGCAGGTCACGGAGGGTGCCCGCCTGATAGAGGCGCAGTTCCCGAAGGATCTCCTCTTCGAGTGATGATTCAAATTATTGTAAAAACATTTTGATTAGAAGGTTATATTTATAATTTGTGTCTGAAAACATGATTGTGTCCCCTGTGCTTCCGTTTATATATATATATACATATATATATATATATGTGTGTGTGTGTGTGTAATCCGAAAGATAGCAGTCGTTGGCTTCAGCCCCCACACATATAATGCGGGGGTGTTCGCGAGAAAATGTGCCTGATCACTCTTTATCCAACATCTTGGTTCGGCAAGGAGGTGATCGCACATCGAACTAGGCAACCAGACTATATAGCTGTAACACTTTCACTTGGCCGCGGGATTCTAATATTGGGGCTACTATGTAGCCCCTGGTACCATCACGTGCATCCGAATACGGGCGCGTATGTACCTGGCCGGAAAATGGCCCTTCATTAAGGCAGAGGAATCCTAGAGATTCTGGTGAGTCGTTGAGTGGTTGATCAGTCTCTCGCTGTATCATGACGGCCATTTTTCGGCTTTCTCTACTGAGGTGCTCATCCGGAATAACCAGGGCACAATTGCAGTAGTTCTCCTTTGGCCACCTTAGCCGATTATAACGGAACGTAAGGCGGCAAACCCAGGAGCCAGGCAATCCCAACATTTGACCAAAGACATGATTCAGAGCCGATGCATATAAGGCCAAACTCGTGACGCCGAACACTCCCGAAGGTATTCAGACTTTTTAACAAATGATGGGCTCAAGAATGTGTGACACTCCAAAAAAATTTATTTTGATTTTCAGCAAAAACTTTGTGGTTTTTGAAAAGAGGCCATTTAAAATTTTCCAGAAAACCTTCCTCTTAAAAACTTCCTTTTCTTTGGCAAGGATTTGATTTTTTTTAAACTATGGTGTTTGATCTTTTGAAACTCCTTCTCTGTTGGTTCTCTCTCAAATTATTTTGGGAGTTCAATCTTTTTCTTTTAAAAAGAAACTCTATGAAAATTTGGGATTTTCATATCTTGGAAACCACCCATGGCTTTGTATTTTGCCCATATGGTAAAACCCATCCAAAACCTCCCCTCCTCCTTGTAATCAACCTAAGTTCTCTGTCCCAACTAATCCAAGCAAGTTTTGGATTTTATTCTAATTATTTTTCCCCTCAAATCATTTCTGAAAATTATTTGGAGCCTGAGAGATTTTCAAAGCAAGTACCCTATTGCATTTGAGTTTTGACCTCAAACCAACACCTCTGGATTGTCCTTAGCATCCACAACCCAGAACCATCTTGATCCACTCCTCCTCTTTTCAAATTTTTCAAAATTCAGTCTCTGCAAGTTTGGACCAGATTTGCCAAATTTGGTGAAATTCATATCTACACTTCTCCAAAAATTCCACCAAAATTCAGGAAGCCTTTTTGAGCAATGAGTAGCCACTCCACCAAAAATCAGCTTAAGGAAAAATCCCCAGAGGCCAAAAACATTCTGTCAAACACCTGAGTTGCACTGTTCCTTTGCAAATTCAGAAAGATTCAGAGTTCAGTGTCGATCTTCGACAGAGGTTCAGTCACATGCCCACAGTGCCCTTGGCACGTTCCTCGCCGCCTCTTCCTCCTATCTGGAGCATCCCGCATGCGCGCTTGGCGTCTTCCCGGCGTCGGTGGCGCCCCTGGCCGCCCGCGCCGGCGTGTCTTGAGGCGGCCGAAACCCCATTACAGCCGACAGGGAACAAGAACGGTGGCTCAACACCGTTCCGCACCGCCCATCGCTCCCCTGGCTCTCCGCGTGGCCTCATGCATGCCAGCGCACCCCTGCTGCACCGTCGCCGTGGCCCGACAGCACTGGACGCGCTCTCTGCCGCCAACGGACCCGCGCCGTCTGGTTCCGACCAAAGCCTGCCCTAAGCTTCTAATCCAAGTCCGGTTAGCGTCTAAACGGACCCAGTAAACCCCCACGACGACGCTCGACTCCCAAATCCTCCCCGACCGAGCACTGCGCCACCGTGAACATCACCAGAAATCCCTGTTCACGGCCACCGCCTCGGACCGCCTATATAAAGGGCCCCCGAGCTCACCCTCGTGCACGCATCATCACTACACCTCACCAACGCCCCGCCAGGCTACTAGGAGGACCTCGAGGAGGTCTCCTTCCCCAGCTCCGGCCGCCCCGTTCCGCCTCGGCCTCCACCTCGATTCACTCCCGTGAGGCCGTCTCCGGCGCCCAAACCCCGTCAGTTACTCCCTCTAGCTACCAGAAGCCTAACCCCCTCCCCAATTTGATCTTCACAGCTCTCTCCGACGAGTCCCTCGACCACCCGAGCCGCCGTCCGCCGGAGCAAGGCTCGCCGCCGACGTAGTACTCGCCGGCGACCACCACCACCACCAACCGACGCGGAATGGCGCCCTGAGCACGGAGGTACCCTCCGATCTACCTGCCTCGCCGTGGATCGCCGCCGACGACCACCGCGGCTCTCGGGCACCAGCGAACTCTGCCGCCCCGTTCAAATATTTAAACCTGACGGGCGGGACCCGCCTATCAACCTCTCTGTCCTGTTTAAACGAATCGCTTTCTGAAAACGCCTTCTGCCAAATACGCTTTCCCTCTGGGCTGGCATAGTTGCTACCGAAGCGTTTTCTGTTTTCATAATCTAGCCCCAGGAAACTTTCTGTTTCATTACAGATGAGTCCCTGGACAAAAACCTTTATAACTTTTTAACAGTATAGTATTTTTGATTGATTCTTTTTCTGTCCTCTTCAGATTTTGTCTAGTTTTTTATCAGATTTATTTGAAAAATATTTGGAATACTTTTTGTGCACCTCTTGGTATTTACAATAGCGCATATATTTTCTTTATACCGTAGATACCGAAGGAGGTGACGGAGCCGCGAACTTCACCGAGCTAGGCTCCGACTACTCCGAACCAGGCAAGCATGTTTGAACTTTTGATATGATGAGTGTCTTGGCATGTTTTTCATTTAGTTAGTCTCATGGCATGTTGATGAACATACCGACGAATGTCATGTTACCTGAGACGATGAGGCAAGTGAGTTTTGAAAATCCATGAGTGGATGGATGTGAGTATGCATGGCCATGTGTTGGCATGAGGATGGGTAAGATGGCAGTGTTGTAGAATGCCAGGCTTATGCCAGACTATGTGACTTCAATGTCAACTCGTATCATTCCAGTTCTTTCCATTCTTTCTTCCTTGTACTACCACATGTTTTCCGCAAGGAATATGGCTTAGTAAGTTGTAAACCGCTTTCCTGGTACACGCCAAAAAGGAGAGGCCGTGATGATGGTTCCATGGCCCTGGATTAAAGCCAGTCATCCGGTCAGGGGGCATGGGTGTTTCCGGTTGGGACCGAGAGGGGGGCACCCCTTAGAGCGCGCGTATATAAATTTGATCCCATGCTATTCGAGATTGTGATCTCCCCGTCTCAAAAGCTTTTCTTGGACGATGTCTAGGGTGATTCCTAGCATGGAGAGGTAGGATGGGTGTGTACTAGTTACCTGTGTTTTCTTCCGAAACACCGTAAACGGAACTAGTCCTTCGTGACTACGGAAACCCGTTAGCTGTGGGAAAAATTTTGTACAAACTCTGCAGAGTCATATATTCCTTCAAATCATCTATTCCATGTCCAAGATCGATATTATCTTATTCTGACCAAATGTCAGTTTTGATGACAGAGACTCCGGTGAATCGCATGAGTGCTAAGTCCGGTTAAATGATTATTCCTGTGGATGGACTAACCCATTTTTTTTCATGAATTGAATGTTTATTATGAGTAATATTTACTTGTGGATAAAAGCCCTTTCTGTGATGTCGCTCAGACGTCCGACTGTGGCATTTCTTTTAAAGCCCTTTCTGCGATGTTGCTCAGACGTCCGACTGTGGCATTTCCTTTAAAGCCCTTTCTGTGATGTCGCCCTGACGTCCGATAGTGGTATTTCTTTTAAAGCCCTTTATGTGGTGTCGCTAAGACGCCCAACTGTGGCATCATTTCCTTATATTTATTTGTTCACCTTTCGAGGCGTCGCTTCAGACACCCGATCGGTCTTCATTTGCGTTTTGTTGGGATTTCAGGCGGACTACCGCCGTTTCCCTTTTACTTACCTCGTTATGCTAATTAATTTTTGAATGTACATTGGTGAATTAATCATGACGCATCCATGCATGCATTTGTTATATCTCACGTCCGAACTGTCTTGCGAGTACTTTCAAAGTACTCACTGGCTTGTTGATTTGGCCAGATGCTGACGAAGGCGATCTCATGGATGAAGAATTTTGATAGCGAGTCCGACGCCTAGAGGAGTCCCAGTCAGTCTCGTGCGACCCTGGATTTGGTCACTGTATTATATCCGCTTCCGCTACCAAATAAATTCATCGAGCCTCACCTTGACGCTCGATGAGATGCCAGTTTTAGAATCTTGTATCCCTCTCCCCGCTGTGTTTATCCACCACCATCCTATCCTCGAGTCAGTAGTATGCCTCCACACCACTGTGTCTTGTCCGCCATTATGAATAATTATTGGCGTGCTTGTAATAATTTGGTTGAGCAACCGTAGTTCGACCCTGTAATATATTTTTTGCTACTGGCTTATTGTATCAAGATTTTGTCTACCAGTGAGGAGGATTTCTCTCATACTGGACTCAATAGATTGGTTTCTCAATAAATATTTTTATTGGAAAACCGGTCGTGACAAGCTTGGTACCAGAGCCAGGCTGACTGTAGGAAGCCACTAGGTGCGATCGCTAATGGGTTATTAGCATAATAGAGCCATTTTATATTTTTCTGCAATTGTAGACATTTCTGACAGTCAGCATAAATTTATGATCTGACCATTCAGAATTTTTGCCTACTTTTGTAGATGGCCGACAACAGCTGCGAGTCTCAAACCTTCGCCAACGTGCCCGATGGGTTCGTCAAGCTTCTTTCCTTCATCGTTCAGGTCGCGATGGGGCCATCTGTGCGCCCAGTCTTCACACTCTGCCAGCACCGAGTCAACGACAGTCTGACCATGCACCAGGCCGCGGTGCAGTTCAAGGGAGGGCGTGGTGAGTTACGCCGCTTCCGGTTCTTGGGAAGAGCCATGCCTACGGAGAGGCATGTTATGCAGATGGCAGCCCGCGAGGCGATAGCTCGTCTCAGGGATGTCCTCCCCGTGATGAAGACTCGTCGTTACCGTTATCTTCCATGCCATGTGCCTTACACCTGTCACTACGCATTCTCCTGCCCCAGAGGAGAACGAGACGAGGCTTTTGAGATGCTTATTGAGTATCTCCGGGCCCTAGAGGCAGCCTTCGACAACCTGGTGGACGACTTCGTGGCTGCCCGCATGGACTCAGTTCATGGCTGTGCTGCCAACAGGAGGGAGCTCCTACCCACCGCACCGCCACTGACTTTGGTCTCGTCCTCAGCATCTTATGCGCCTACTCGTCACCTGCCTTCTACCGAAGAATTCAACCAAGTTATTGCGCCCACCCCAGTGCGCACTGCACCAACCTTCGCGCCCACTCCTGTTCATGTTGTTCCGCCCCTGGGACGCGCTCCGTCCTCTCTGTGCAACACTACACGTATGGAGCCTATTAGCGAGGAGGAAGTCGAGTCCCCAGCCTCGCTATGCCTCACCCTCGGCAGGGCAAAGGAGGTCGTCAACATCTCCGCTTGAGTACGCTTAGCCGCCATGTAATGTACCGCTTTGTATGATATGTTTATATGTACATAGGTTGTGAGAAGTAGCCTGTTTGCGCATCATGTAGGATCTGGAGAAGTGCACTAGCCTAAATAACATGTCAGGATTATGTATGCATATCCTGAGTGATGTATTGTATAATTACCGTCGCGTGTAAGATATGTAATGAGCAGTCCTTCTCCGTGCGCAAGTCGATTTGCTTTTCTTAAGTAAGCTTGTTTATTTAATTTTATTTGCTAGCTTTATGCATTTATGGAATTGTTTTTATGACTCTTTCCGCTTTTCTTATGGGTTTTACAAAATATATCCCTAGAGTGAAAAATGTCTCGTCCTTGGACTCGCTCCATGCCAACTCCACCAGAGGAAAATTTTGACACGCAACCCAGCAACGAGTTCACTCAGGGACAGTCAAGCCAACAGGGCAGCGAATCGGCACTTTCACAAATGTGCCGCCTTTATGAGCAGAGTCAGCAACAACATCGGGAAATGATGAACCAAGTCATCAACATGGGAAATCACCATGGGCAGTATCAGCAGCATTCCAAGTTATCTGAGCTACAGAAGACACGTCCCCAAACATTTTCTCATACTGACAAGCCTCTTGAAGCCGAGGATTGGCTTCGAGATATGGAGAGAAAATTAATTATTGCAAAATGTTCAGATCTCGAGAAAGTACTATATGCTCCACACTATCTCACAGGAGCAGCTGCATCATGGTGGGAGAATTTTCTGCACATGCACCCCAACGAAAATGATATAACCCGGGATGATTTCAAGGAAGGTTTCCGTGGTGCACACATTCCCAAGAGTATTATGAAAATTAAGAAGAGAGAATTCGAGGACCTCAAACAAAGGAACATGACAGTGTCAGAATACAACGGTCAATTTACCCTATTGTCTCGCTACGCCAATGAAGAACGTATGACTGAAAGCAAGAAGATGGAGAAATTCCTTGACGGTCTGGCGCCCGCGCTTAAATGCCAACTGGTCGTGCACACTTTTCCAGATTTTAAAACACTAGTGGACAAAGCCATTACTCTGGAAAATGAGAGACGTAGCTTGGAGGATTTACGCAAGCGAAAAAGAGACCAGACTACTCTTGCACGCAACCACCGAAGCAGGACAGATTTTCAGAAAGGTGGGACACACAAACCTACCACAAACATCTCTCGCCCAACCAAGAATTTCCATGCAAGGGACAAAGAGTTCACATATCGTCCAGGCGTTACTTGCTACGCTTGTGGAGAAGAAGGGCACTACGCCAAACAGTGCCCCAAGCCAAGGAACTCGACCCCGAAGCCAAACAACGGTGGCAATAATTTAGCGCCCAAGTGCAACAATTTCAACCCCAACAATAACCACAGGAAGGGTCATCTAAACCACGTGACCAAAGAAGAAGCACAAAATGCTCCGGATATCGTACTCGGTACGGTTCCTGTCAACACGATACCTGCAACGGTTTTGTTTGATTCTGGAGCTTCTCACTCATTCATTTCGAAAAGTTTTTCTCTGCAAAGTAATTTTTCGATGTTTCCCTTGGAAAAATCCATGATCATCAAGTCCCCTGGGATTCAGCAAGTTACTCAGAATTACTATCAGAATGTGGTCATTGAGTTCGAAGGATTGAAATTTTTCGCCAATCTTATTGTGTTGGAAAATAAAGGACTGGATGTCATCCTAGGGATGGACTGGTTAACCACCAACAAAGGTTTTATTGACTGTTTCAACCGGACCGTAATTCTCACACACCACCACGGGAAGACAATAAAAGTATCAGCCAAGGAAAGAAAAATACCCCGGCAGCCGAGATTTAATAAGGTGGACGTTTCTGAGTTAAGCAAGGTTCCAGTAGTATGTGAATTTCCAGACGTATTTCCCGAAGAACTACCAAGCATGCCACCAGACCGAGAAATAGAATTCAGCATTGAGCTAGCACCGGGAACCACCCCCATATACAAGAAACCATACAGAATGGCACCATCCGAGTTGATTGATTTGAAAAAACAAATAAAGGAATTACTGGACAAAGGATACATTCGAGCCAGCTCCTCACCTTGGGGATCACCAATTTTATTTGCCAAAAAGAAGGATGGAACACTGAGATTGTGCATAGACTACTGAGCACTTAACATGGTCACAGTCAAGAACAAATACCCGATGCCATGAATAAATGATTTATTTGATCAGCTCGCTCAGGCCAAGGTATTCTCAAAGATTGACTTAAGGTCAGGATACCATCAATTAAAAGTGTGAACAGAAGATATCCCCAAAACAGCCTTCACCTCCAGATATGGACTATATGAGTTCACAGTTATGCCTTTTGGATTAACAAACGCCCCCGCATATTTTGTTCACCTCATGAACAAAGTATTTATGAAGTTTATGGACAAGTTCGTTGTGGTATTTATCGATGATATTCTGATATACTCCAAAACACCAGAAGAGCACGCAGAACATCTCAGGATTGTGCTAGGAGAACTCAGGAAACATCAATTGTATGCCAAGTTCAGCAAGTGCGAATTTTGGCTAAGGCAAGTAAGCTTTCTAGGTCACGTGCTAACCCAAGACGGTATCACAGTGGACCCGGAGAAAGTTAGGGCCATACTTGACTGGAAGGCACCAGCCAGTGTAACGGACATACGAAGTTTCTTGGGAATGGCAGGATATTACCGCAGATTTATTGAAGGATTCTCCACTCTAGCCAAGCCAATGACGCAGTTGCTCAAGAAGGACAAGAAGTTTGAATGGACAGAAGCCTGCGAAAAAAGTTTCCAAGAGTTAAAATGGAAATTAACCACAGCACCGGTATTAATTGTGCCAGACATACACAAAAACTTTGTGGTGTATTGTGACGCATCCCGAAAAGGTCTCGGGTGCGTGTTGATGCAGGAAGGCAAGGTTGTCGCATACGCTTCACGACAACTCCGCAAGCATGAGGAAAATTATCCCACTCATGACTTAGAAATGGTAGCAGTCATTCATGCACTTAAGGAATGGAGGCATTTCTTACTTGGGAATCGATGTGAAATATACACGGACCATAAAAGTCTCAAATATATTTTCACACAGCTATAACTAAACTTACGGCAACGACGCTGGTTGGAATTGATAAAGGATTATGACGTTGGTATCCACTATCATCCAGGGAAAGAAAATGTAGTGGCCGATGCTCTTAGTCGAAACCCCAGCTCCGACGAAAACAATCTACAAAGTTTGAGACCTGAATTCCAACAAGAATTTGCCAAACTCAACTTGTTAATGATCGCGGAAGGCACCATAGCAAACTTGGAAATAAAGCCCGACCTTGTGGAGAGAATTAAAGAGGCTCAGCCTGGTCACCCCAGGACTGAAGGAATTAAAAGAAAGGTGAGTATGGGCAAGGCCCCGGAGTTTGTCATAGGCGATGATGGAATATTACGGTACGGAGACAGACTCTGTGTGCCAAACATAGAAGACCTCAAACAGCAAATCCTAGCTGAAGCACACACCACTCCATATTCAATCCACCTTGGAGGAACCAAAATGTATAAGGATATTCAGGAAAGATTTTTGTGGCACGGTATGAAAAGGGACATAGCCACATTCGTTGCATGTTGCGATTCTTGTCAACGCATAAAAGTTGAGCATCAAAAACCAGCCGGACTACTGCAACCAAACAAAATACCTGAGTGGAAATGGGATGAAATAGGGATGGATTTTATTGTCGGACTACCTCGGTCACGACACAGGTATGATGCCATATGGGTCATCACCGATAGATTAACCAAGGTGGCACATTTCATTCCAGTGAAGACAACCTACAACACTCAAAAGCTTGCCAGGATTTATCTCTCCCGTATAGTTTGTCTGCATGGAGTCCCGAAGTCTATAATATCCGACAGAGGCACTCAGTTTGTCTCGAGATTCTGGGATCATTTACAACAGGCTCTGGGAACTCAATTGGCCTTCAGCACAGCCTACCATCCCCAGACTGATGGACAGACTGAACGCGTAAACCAAATTTTAGAAGACATGCTGAGAGCATGTGTCCTCACCTATGGAACCAGTTGGGAAGAAAGCCTGCCATATGCCGAGTTCGCATACAACAACAGTTACCAGGCCAGCCTGCAAATGGCACCTTTTGAAGCCCTATACGGACGGATATGTCGTACCCCGCTAAATTGGTCAGAGACCGGAGACAGCCGTATCTTCGGCCCAGACGTGCTCAAAGATGCCGAGGAAAAAGTCAAGCTAATCAGGGACCGACTCAAGACCGCTCAAAGCCGATAGAAGAGTTATTACGATCAGAAACATCGTGGGGTCAATTTTGAACCCGGTGAATTTGTATACCTACGAGTATCACCTATGAAGGGACTGCAACGGTTTAGGATTAAAGGAAAGTTAGCACCAAGATTCATTGGACCATACTGCATAGTGGCACGAAGAGGCACTGTAGCCTACCAGCTAGACTTACCCGAAGACTTGTCCGACATTCACGATGTGTTCCACGTCTCTCAATTAAGGGAGTGCGTAAGCAAACCAGAGAAACAAGTATTCCATAAGAACATTGACGTGTAGCCAGACCTCACTTACCGAGAACACCCAGTAAAAATATTAGAGGAGTCTGAAAGGAGAACCCGACAGAAGACCATCAAGTTTTTCAGAGTTCAGTGGAGCAACCACACCGACAGCGAAGCAACTTGGGAAAGAGAGGATTTTCTTCGGACAGAGCATCCACACTTATTTGAGGAACAGCTGAAATCTCAGGGACGAGATTTTTCCTAAGGGGGTAGGTGTTGTGACACTCCAAAAATTTTTATTTTGGTTTTCAGCAAAAACTTGATGGTTTTTGAAAAGAGGCCATTTAAAATTTTCCAGAAAACCTTCCTCTTAAAAACTTCCTTTTCTTTGGCAAGGATTTGATTTTTTTTAAACTATGGTGTTTGATCTTTTGAAACTCCTTCTCTGTTGGTTCTCTCTCAAATTATTTTGGGAGTTCAATCTTTTTCTTTTAAAAAGAAACTCTATGAAAATTTGGGATTTTCATATCTTGGAAACCACCCATGGCTTTGTATTTTGCCCATATGGTAAAACCCCTCCAAAACCTCCCCTCCTCCTTGTAATCAACCTAAGTTCTCTATCCCAACTAATCCAAGCAAGTTTTGGATTTTATTCTAATTATTTTTCCCCTCAAATCATTTCTGAAAATTATTTGGAGCCTGAGAGATTTTCAAAGCAAGTACCCTATTGCATTTGAGTTTTGACCTCAAACCAACCCCTCTGGATTGTCCTTAGCATCCACAACCCAGAACCATCTTGATCCACTCCTCTTTTCAAATTTTTCAAAATTCAGTCTTTGCAAGTTTGGACCAGATTTGCCAAATTTGGTGAAATTCATATCTACACTTCTCCAAAAATTCCACCAAAATTCAGGCAGCCTTTTTGAGCAATGAGTAGCCACTCCACCAAAAATCAGCTCAAGGAAAAATCTCCAGAGGCCAAAAACATTCTGTCGAACACCTGAGCTGCACTGTTCCTTTGCAAATTCAGAAAGATTCAGAGTTCAGTGTTGATCTTTGACAGAGGTTCAGTCACATGCCCACAGTGCCCTTGGCACGTTCCTCGCCGCCTCTTCCTCCTGGCTGGAGCATCCCGCACGCGCGCTTGGTGTCCTCCCGGCGTCGGTGGCGCCGCTGGCCGCCCGCGCCGGCGTGTCTTGCGGCGGCCGAAACCCCGTTACAGCCGACAGGGAACAAGAACGGCGGCTCAACGCCGTTCCGCGCCGCCCATCGCTCCCTGGCTCTCCGCGTGGCCTCATGCACGCCAGCGCACCCCCGTTGCACCGTCGCCGTGGCCCGACAGCACTGGACGCGCTCTCTGCCGCCAACGGACCCGCGCCGTCTGGTTCCGACCAAAGCCTGCCCTAAGCTTCTAATCCAAGTCCGGTTAGCGTCTAAACGGACCCAATAAACCCCCACGACGACGCTCGACTCCCTAATCCTCCCTGACCGAGCACTGCGCCACCGTAACCATCGCCGGAAATCCCCATTCACAGCCACCGCCTCGGACCGCCTATATAAAGGGCCCCCGAGCTCACCCTCGTGCACGCATCATCACTACACCTCTCCAACGCCCCGCCAGGCTACTAGGAGGACCTCGAGGAGGTCTCCTTCCCCAGCTCCGGCCGCCCCGTTCTGCCTCGGCCTCCACCTCGATTCACTCCGGTGAGGCCGTCTCCGGCGCCCAAACCCCGTCAGTTACTCCCTCTAGCTACCAGAAGCCTAACCCCCTCCCCAATTTGATCTTCACAGCTCTCTCCGACGAGTCCCTCGACCACCCGAGCCGCCGTCCGCCGGAGCAAGGCTCGACGCCGACGTGGTACTCGCCGGCGACCACCACCACCACCAACCGACGCGGAATGGCGCCCTGAGCACGGAGGTACCCTCCGACCTCCGCGGCTCTTAGGCACCGGCGAACTCTGCCGCCCCGTTCAAATATTTAAACCTGACGGGCGGGACCCGCCTGTCAGCCTCTCAGTCCTGTTTAAACGAATCACTTTCTGAAAACGCCTTCTACCAAATACGCTTTCCCTTTGGGCTGGCGTAGTTGCTACCGAAGCGTTTTCTGTTTTTATAAGCTAGCCCCTGGAAACTTTCTGTTTCATTACAGATGAGTCCCTGGACAAAAACCTTTATAACTTTTTAACAGAATAGTATTTTTGATTGATTCTTTTTCTGTCCTCTTCAAATTTTTGTCTAGTTTTTTATCAGATTTATTTGAAAAATATTTGGAATACTTTTTGTGCACATCTTGGTATTTACGATAGCGCATATATTTTCCTTATACAGTAGATACCGAAGGAGGTGACGGAGCCGCGAACTTCACCGAGCTAGGCTCCGACTACTCCGAACCAGGCAGGCATGTTTGAACTTTTGATATGATGAGTGTCTTGGCATGTTTTGCATTTAGTTAGTCTCATGGCATGTTGATGAACATACCGACGAATGTCATGTTACCTCAGACGATGAGGCAAGTGAGTTTCGAAAATCCATGAGTGGATGGATGTGAGTATGCATGGCCATGTGTTGGCATGAGGATGGGTAAGATGGCAGTGTTGTAGCATGCCAGGCTTATGCCAGACTATGTGACTTCAATGTCAACTCGTATCATTCCAGTTCTTTCCATTCTTCCTTCCTTGTACTACAACATGTTTTCCGCAAGGAATATGGCTTAGTAAGTTGTAAACCGCTTTCCTGGTACACGCCAAAAAGGAGAGGCCGTGATGATGGTTCCATGGCCCTGGATTAAAGCCAGTCATCCGATCAGGGGGCATGGGTGTTTCTGGTTGGGACCGAGAGGGGGGCACCCCTTAGAGCGCGTGTATATAAATTTGAACCCATGCTATTCGAGATTGTGATATCCCCGTCTCAAAAGCTTTTCTTGGACGATGTCTAGGGTGATTCCTAGCATCGAGAGGTAGGATGGGTGTGTACTGGTTAGCTGTGTTTTCTTTCGAAACACCGTAAATGGAACTAGTCCTTCGTGACTACGGAAATCCGTTGGCTGTGGGAAAAAATTTGTACAAACTCTGCAGAGTCATATATTCCTTCAAATCATCTATTCCATGTCCAAGATCGATATTATCTTATTCTGACCAAATGTCAGTTTTGATGACAGAGACTCCGGTGAATCACATGAGCGCTAAGTCCGGTTAAATGATTATTCCTGTGGATGGACTAACCCATTTATTTTCATGAATTGAATGTTTATTATGAGTAATATTTACTTGTGGATAAAAGCCCTTTCTGTGATGTCGCTCAGATGTCCGACTGTGGCATTTCTTTTAAAGCCCTTTCTGCGATGTCGCTCAGACGTCCGAGTGTGGAATTTCCTTTAAAGCCCTTTCTGTGATGTCGCCCCGATGTCCGACTGTGGTATTTCTTTTAAAGCCCTTTATGTGGTGTCGCTAAGACGCCCGACTGTGGCATCATTTCCTTATATTTATTTGTTCACCTTTCGAGGCGTCGCTTCAGACACCCGATCGGTCTTCATTTGCATTTTGTTGGGATTTCAGGCGGACTACCGCCGTTTCCCTTTTACTTACCTCGTTATGCTAATTAATTTTTGAATGTACATTGGTGAATTAATCATGACGCATCCATGCATGCATTTGTTATATCTCACGTCCGAACTGTCTTGCGAGTACTTTCAAAGTACTCACTGGCTTGTTGATTTGGCCAGATGCTGACGAAGGCGATCTCATGGATGAAGAATTTTGATAGTGAGTCCGACGCCTAGAGGAGTCCCAGTCAGTCTCGTGCGACCCTGGATTTGGTCACTGTATTATATCCGCTTCCGCTACCAAATAAATTCATCGAGCCTCACCTCGATGCTCGATGAGATGCCAGTTTTAGAGTCTTGTATCCCTCTCCCCGCTGTGTTTATCCACCACCATCCTATCCTCGAGTCAGTAGTATGCCTCCACACCACTGTGTCTTGTCCGCCATTATGAATAATTATTGGCGTGCTTGTAATAATTTGGTTGAGCAACCGTAGTTCGACCCTGTAATATATTTTTTGCTACTGGCTTATTGTATCAAGATTTTGTCTACCAGTGAGGAGGATTTCTCTTATACTGGACTCAATAGATTGGTTTCTCAATAAATATTTTTATTGGAAAACCGGTCGTGACAGAATGCCCATTCATTATAAACCCTGTATGTCTAGGTGCGTGCATTAATCTGTCGTGGCGTAGTGCCAAAAACGGCAGTATCCTCTATGGGTATGGAACCCGTGGGATGATGAAACAACAAGAGGCAATAGAAAAGGTTTACACATGGGCTTAATCTAAAAAGAAACCTGTTGAACGGGGCCCTGCTGCACGTCTGCGCCTTTGTCTCCGTTGTGCCGCATCCTGGAAGGGTATCGCGCGAACGTTGTCTGTGGAAGAAAGGGGATCTCATAGAAGAGTACAACATAAGTGTGCGATGGGTATTAGAAAATGTAAAATGCTGGCCTGCCAGTAAGGTTGAGCCGAGAGTGTGGGGCTTTATTATTAGCCCCTAGTGTCCGCTATAGGATTACGTATACAGTTTCCCTGGTTTGATGTGGGCTGCCGGACTCGTCTAACCGTGTCCGTGGTCTTAACAACCTGGTATAATTTTGTTTATAGGCCGCTTATAGTCCGGCCACTAGGGCCGTCGCGTGTTCCCCTGCGCGCGAAAGGCGCTCCGTTGTTCCGCTAACGATGATGACGCCGCGTGGACCGGGCATCTTGAGTGTAAGGTAGCCATAATGCGGCAATGCGTTGAAGTGGGCGAAGGCCGTTCTTCCAAGCAATGCTTGATAGCTGCTTTGGAAGGGTGCGATGATGAAGACTAGGTCTTCGCTTCTAGAGTTACCTGGAGAGCCGAATGTTACCTCCAGTATGACGGAGCCCTTGCTATGGGCTTCAACGCCTGGTATCACCCCTTCAAAGGTGGTGTGAATCTTGCTGATTCTGGATGAGTCTATCCCCATCCTGCGTACAGTGTCCTCATATATTAAATTGAGACTGCTGCCACCGTCCATGAGGACATGAGTGAGATGGTATCCGTCGATTATTGGGTCAAGCACCAAGGCGTTTGATCCTTCGTGCCGAATGCTAGTTCGGCCATCTAGGTGATCGAACAAGACATCCAACAGTTAGGTGTGGGTACGATGGGATCTATATCGCGTGCGTCTTTATGGACACATTGGTGCCTTCCCAAGGATGTACGAGTCGCATGGATCATGTTCACTGTTTTAACCTCTGGCGGGAATGTTTTCTGTCCCCCAGTATTCGGTTGGCGAGGTTCATCCTCGTGTTCACTTGGTGTTTCCCTTCACTTGTGTTCGGCGTTTAGTTTGTCGGCCTGCTTGAAGACCCAGCACTCTCTGTGCGTGTGGTTTGCAGGTTTGTCGGGGGTGCCATGGATTTGGCATAGTCTGTCCAGAACTCTGTTCAGACCGGACGGACCCTCTTTACTACCTTTAGGTTGCTTGATTTGCTGGTTAGGTCGAGAGCCTCAGAATCCGGCGTTAACTGTTATGTTGTCCGGGTTCTCTCCCTTGTTTTGGCGCATGTTTTTATTATGACGTGGCTTCCCGTTGCCATCCCTTACTTCGGATGTGCTGGGGTCGCTGGTGCCTTTACGGGCGAGCCAGCTACCTTTTCCTGCACAAAAGCGGGCCATAAGACTTGTTAGGGCTGCCATTGCCCTTGGCTTTTCTTGGGCGAGGTGTCGGGCAAGCCACTCGTCCCGGATGCTATGCTTGAATGCCGTTAAGGCTTCGGCATCCGGATAGTCGACGATTTGGTTCTTCTTAGTGAGGAATCTGTTCCAAAGCTTGCGGGCAGACTCTCCGGGTTGTTGGGTTATGTGACTTAAATCGTCAGCATCCGGAGGTTGGACATAAGTCCCTTGAAAATTGTCCCTGAAAGCGTCCTCTAGTTCTTCCAAACTCCCGATTGAATTTTCGGGGAGGCTTTTCAACCAGTGCCGGGCGGGTCCCTTTAGTTTGAGGGGAAGGTATTTTAGGGCATGGAGGTCATCTCCATGAGCTATGTGTATGTGGAGGATAAATCCTCGATCCATACCCCTGGATCTGTCATTCCATCGTATGCCTCTATGTTTACAGTTTTAAAGCCCTGTGGAAATTCATGGTCCAGTATTTCATCAGTAAAGCACAGGGGGTGAGCAGCCCCTCTGTATCTGGACGCGCTGTGGCATGCCGTCGGCTGTTGTTGTGTTCGGTGTGTGTTCCGAACTGGTGTTTGGTTGTCATAATTGTTTTGACGACGTAGTCCTTCACCGGGGTGTCTCTTTTAGAACCGTAGATGGACCTAGCTGCGCCAGATTTCTTCTCTGGGTGCTCACGTAGGTCGTGGGCGTCCCCGACAGCTGATTTATTGCGGCTATGAGGTGGTACTTGCTACGTCTCGAGATTGCGTTGGTTTTCCCCGAAGAGGAGATGATGATGCAACACAGTAGCGTAAGTATTTCCCTTAGTTTTTGAGAACCAAGGTATCAATCCAGTAGGAGGTCACGCGCAAGTCCCTCGTACCTGCACAACACGATAGCAACTCACAAATAACGCTTAGGGGTTGTCAATCCCTTCACGGTTACTTACGAGAGTGAGATCTGATAGAGATAATATTTTTGGTATTTTTGATAGATAGATGCAAGGTAAAAAGTAAAGGCAAAGTAAAAACAAAGCAAGTAAATAAAGTGATATATGTTGATATGATGAGAATAGACCCGGGGGCCATAGGTTTCACTAGTGGCTTCTCTCAAGAGCATAAGTATTCTACGGTGGGTGAACAAATTACTGTTGAGCAATTGATAGAATTGAGCATAGTTATGAGGTTATCTAGGTATGATCATGTATATAGGCATCACGTCCGAGACAAGTAGATCAAAACGATTCTGCATCTACTACTATTACTCCACTCATCGACCTCTATCTAGCATGCATCTAGAGTATTAAGTTAAAAACAGAGTAACGCCTTAAGCAAGATGACATGATGTAGAGGAATAAATTCTTGCAATATGATAAAAACCCCATCTTGTTATCCTCGATGGCAACAATACAATACGTGCCTTGCAACTCCTTCTGTCACTGAGTAAGGACACCACAAGATTGAACCCAAAGCCAAGCACTTCTCCCATTGCAAGAACTACCAATCTAGTTGGCCAAACCAAACGGATAATTCGAAGAGACTTGCAAAGCTAACTCAATCATACATAAAAGAATTCACAGAAGATTCAAATATTATTCATAGATAAGTTGGATCATAAACCCACAATTCATCGGTCTCAACAAACACACCGCAAAAATAAGATTACATCGAATAGATCTCCACGAGAGAGGGGGAGAACATTGTATTGAGATCCAAAAAGAGAGAAGAAGCCATCTAGCTACTAGCTATGGACCCGAAGGTCTGAAGTAAACTACTCACACTTCATCGGAGGGGCTATGGTGATGATGTAGAAGCCCTCCGTGGTGGATGCCCCTCCAGCAGAGCTCCCAAGATGGGATCTCGTGGATACAGAAGGTTGCGGCAGTGGAATTAGGTTTTTGGGCTCCCCTGATCATACGGGGATACGTAGGTATATATAGGAGGAAGGAGTACGTCGGTGGAGCTCCGAGGGGCCCACGAGGCAGGGGGGCGCGCCCAGGGGGGAGGGCGCGCCCTCCACCCTCCTGACTGCCTCGTGGCTTTCTTGACGGAGGGTCCAAGTCTCCTGGATCTTATCTGATGAGAAAATCACGTTCCCGAAGGTTTCATTCCGTTTGGACTCCGTTTGATATTCCGTTTTTTCGAAATACTGAAAGGGGCAAAAAACAGCAATTCTGGGCTGGGCCTCCGGTTAATAGGTTAGTCCCAAGAATAATATAAAAGTGGAAAATAAAGCTCAATATAGTCCAAAACAGTAGATAAAGTAGCATGGAGCAATGAAAAATTATAGATACGTTGGAGACGTATCAAGCATCCCCAAGCTTAATTCCTGCTCGTCCTCGAGTAGGTAAATGATAAAAAAGAATTTTTCATGCGGAGTGATACTTTGGCATAATTTCAATGTAAATCTTCTTAATCATGGTATGAATATTCAGATCCGAAAGATTCAAGATAAAAGTTCATATTGACACAAAAATAATAATACTTCAAGCATACTAATCAAAGCAATCATGTCTTCTCAAAATAACATGGCAAAAGAAAGTTCATCCCTACAAAATCATATAGTTAGGCTATGCTTCATTTTCGTCACACAAAGATGTTCCCAACTTCTATACCCCCGATGACAAGCCAAGCAATTGTTTCATACTTAAATAATCTCAAACTTTTTCAACCTTCACGCAATACATGAGCGTGAGCCATGGATATAGCACTATGGGAGGAATAGAATATGATGATGGGGATTGTGTGGACATTCCCATCAATTGATGTCAACATGAGGAGTAGGTATTGCCATGCAACGGATGCACTAGAGCTATGAATGCTCAACAAAAGAAAACTAGTGGGTGTGCATCCAACTTGCTTGCTCATGAAGACCTAGGGCATTTGAGGAAGCCCATCGTAGGAATATACAAGCCAAATTCTATAATGAAAAATTCCCACTAGTATGAACAAGACAACTTAAGAGACTCACTACATGAAAAACATGCTGCTACTTTGAAGCACAATATATGAGACTCACTACATGAAGAACAAGGTGCTACTTTGAAGCACAATATATGAGACTTACTACATGAAGAACAAGGTGCTACTTTGAAGCACAAGTGTGGAAAAGAGATAGTAGCATTGCCCTTTTTTTGGTCCTTTCCTTTTTTTGGGCCTTTCTTTTTTTTGGGCCTTTTTTTATTTGGGCGATGCTCTAGTAATGATGATCATCACACTTTCATTACAACATAAGGATTACAACTCGAAACTAGAACAAGATATGACTCTATATGAATGCCTCCAGCGGTGTACCGGGATGGTGTAATGAATCAAGAGTGACATGTATGAAAAATAATGCATGGTGGCTTTGCCACAAATACGATGTCAACTGCAAGATCATGCAATGGCAATATGACAAAAGTAATGTATGTCACGATGATGACGATGGAAGTTGCATGGCAATATATCTCGGAATGGCTATGGAAATGCCATGATAGGTAGGTATGGTGGCTGTTTTGAGGAAGATAAAGGAGGTTTATGTGTGATAGAGCGTATCGTATCACGGGGTTTGGATGCACCGGCGAAGTTTGCACCAACTCTCAAGGTGAGAAAGGGCAATGCACGGTATCGAAGAGGCTAGCAAAGGCGGAAAGGTGAGAGTGCGTATAATCCATGGACTCAACATTAGTCAAAAGAACTCACATACTTATTGCAAAAATTTTAGAAGTCATCAAAAATTCAAGTACTACGCGCATGCTCCTAGGGGGATAGATTGGTAGGAAAAGACCATCGCTCATCCCCGACCGCCACTCATAAGGATGCACAAGCCAGGTACACTTCATGTTTCAAATTTGTTACACAACTTTAACCATACGTGCATGCTACGGGACTTGCAAACTTCAACACAAGTATTTCTCAAATTCATAATCACCCAACTAGCATGACTTTGATATTATCACCTCCATATCTCAAAACAATTATCAAGCATCAAACTTATCTTAGTATTCAACACACTCAAAAGAAAGTTTCACATATCTTGAATACCAAGTATATTATCATTAAGCAAATTACCATGCTATTAAATACTCTCAAAATAATCTAAGTGAAGAATGATAGATCAAGTTTCTTTAAAAAAATCCACCACCGTGCTCAAAAAGATCTAAGTGAAGCACTAGAGCAAAAATTATCACGCTCAAAAAGATATAAGTGAAGCACTTGAGCAAAACTATCAAGCTCAAAAGATATAAGTGAAGCACATAGAGTATTCTAACAAATTCCAAATCATGTATGGCTCTCTAAAAAGGTGTGTACAGCAAGGATGATTGTGGTAGACTAACAAGCAAAGACACACATAATATAAGACGCTCCAAGCAAAACACATATCATGTTGGTGAATAAAAATATAGATCCAAGTAAATTACCGATGGAAGTGGACGAAAGAGGGGATGCCTTCCGGGGCATCCCCAAGCTTTGAATTTTTGGTTTCCTTGGATTATCTTGGGGGTGCCATGGGCATCCCCAAGCTTAGGCTCTTGCCACTCCTTGTTCCATAATCCATCAAAATAATTCACCCAAAACATGAAAACTTCACAACACAAAACTCAACATAAATCTCGTGAGCTCCGTTAGAGAAAGAAAACAAAAGACTACTTAAAGGTACTGTAATGAACTCATTCTTTATTTATATTGGTGTTAAACCTACTGTATTCCAACTTCTCTATGGTTTATAAACAAATTTACTAGCCATAGATTCATCAAAATAAGCAAACAACACACGAAAAACAGAATCTGTCAAAAACAGAACAGTCTGTAGTAATCTGTAACTAACGCAAACTTCTGGTACTCTAAAAATTCTACCGAAATAGGAAGTCCTGGAAAATTTGTTTATTGATCAGCAGAAAAAAGAATAAACGCAAAAGCACGTTCCTGTGATTTATCATAACTAAATTCGTGCGTGCAAAGTTTCTGTTTTTCAGCAGAATCAAATCAACTATCATCGTAGGTTATCCTATAGGTCTTACTTGGCACAAACACTAATTAAAACATAAAACCACATCCAAACAGAAGGTAGATGGATTATTTATTCCTAAACATAACCAAAAACAAAAAACACAAAATAAAATTGGGTTGCCTCCCAACAAGCGCTATCGTTTAACGCCCCTAGCTAGGCTTTGAGATTACGATGATGCTCATATGAAAGACAAGAATTGAAGCACAAAGAGAGCATCATAAAACATGTGACAAACACACTTAAGTCTAGCATACTTCTTATGCATAGGCATCTTGTAAGCAAACAAATTATCAAGGCAAGCAAAAACTAGCATATGCAAGGAAGAACAAAGAGATGATAGCAATCTCAACATGAAGAGAGGTAATTTAGTAACATGAAAACTTCTACAACCATATTTTCCTCTCTCATAATAATTACATGTAGGATCATAAGCAAATTCAACAATATAGCTATCACAAAACATATTCTTAACACGATCCACATGTATGCAAAGTTGACACTCTTCCAAAATAGTGGGATTAACATCAACTAAAGTCATGACCTCTCCAAACACACTTTTATCAAAAACTTCATAACATTGAACATTATCCAAATATGTGGGATATAAAGTTGACACTCTTCCAAACTCACCTTCAATTTTAATGCGAACACTATTATCAATCTCATATTCATCATGGGGATTAAATAAATTTTCAAGATCATAAGAAGAATCACCCCAATCATGATCATTGCAACAAGTAGAGGACACAGAAAAACTAGCATCCCCAAGCTTAGGGTTTTGCATCTTATTAGCACAATTGACAACAAAAGATTTTATAATAAAATCATTCCAATCATGCTTTTTATTCAAAGATCTATAGTGAGTCACTTCACGGATTTCAGGCAAAACCTTATAAAGATAATCTAGTGCATCCAAATTACTAGGAATTGGTTCATCATAATTGGATCCCTTAAAAAGATTGGCAAGTGGATCAAGATCCATAGACTTTTAGCGAGCGAAGATGCAAGCAAAAAGAAGGTACAAGCAAACATAAGATCGAACGGAAGAAGGGCGAATAAAACGGCAAGGGTGAAGTGGGGGAGAGGAAAACGAGAGGCAAATGGCAAGTAATGTAATGCGAGAGATAGGGATTGTGATGGGTACTTGGTATGTTGACTTTTGCATAAGCCTCCCCGGCAACGACGCCAGAAATTCTTCTTGCTACGTCTCGAGCTTGCGTTGGTTTTCCCCAAAGAGGAGAGGATGATGCAGCACAGTAGCGTAAGTATTGACATTTGAGGTAGTGGATTTTGACATTGCCTATCATGCCATTCTAGGCAGGCCTGCTTATGCTAGTTTCATGGCTCTACGGTGCTATGTGTACCTTAAGTTGAAGAAGCTTGGCCCCGGAGGCGTGATCACGGTCACTAGGAATCCGCAGAGAGCAGAAGACTATCTCCAGAACGGTTCAAAGATTGCTGATGAGCAGATGGCAGCATGAGTTTCAGGAATACCAGAAGAATGCAGATCCGAGTGATTTGTTGAGTGCCAAGAGGCCTGCCTCGGAGTCCGCATTTCAGTTGGTCGGTGAAACAAAACTGGTTCACATTCACCCTACTGATCCCAATGCTGCCCCGACTCATATCTCAACAACACTCGACAGCAAATAGGAAGAAGCTCTCATCCAGTTCCTCCGTGAGAACTGGGACATCTTCGCACGGAAGCCATCTGAAATGCCGGGTGTACCCAGGGGACTAGCTGAGCACCGTTTGCGAGTCGACTCACAGGAAAAACCCGTTAAAGAGAATCTTCGTTGGTCCGTCGCGAGAAGGGAAAAGCAATTGGCAAGGAGGTGGCTCGGCTCCTGGCTGCCGAGTTCATCCGCGAGCTATACCACTCCGAGTGGCTCACCAAGAGTTTAACGGTTACAAAATCACTCGGCATTCCGAGGCAAATAAGGTGGGGCATAAAGTTTGTTCACTCTTCGGGAGGAGGACTTGCTGGCTCGACGAAGCTGTCAGTGTCGATGCCGTGTGCAATACGGATGGCTGCGTTGATGAAGGTCTCCATGAAGGATTGGAATTGGAGCTTCTTGGTATTGGCAACCTTGATAGTAATAACCCACAAGTATCGGGGATCGCAACAGTTTTTGAGGGTAGAGTATACAACCCAAATTTATTGATTAGACACAAGGGGAGCCAAAGAATATTCTCAAGTATTAGCAGTTGAGTTGTCAATTCAACCACACCTGGATAACTTAGTATCTGCAACAAAGTATTTAGTAGCACAGTAGTATGATAGTAATGGTAACAGTGGCAAAAGTAAATATAGCAGTTTTGTAGTAATTGTAACAGTAGCGACGGTAAAGTAAATAAGCAAAGCAAAATATGTGAAAAGCTCATAGGCATTGGATCAGTGATGGATAATTATGTCGGATGTGATTCCTCATGTAATAGTTATAACATAGGGTGACACAGAACTAGCTCCAGTTCATCAATGTAATGTAGGCATGTATTCCGAATATAGTCATACGTGCTTATGGAAAAGAACTTGCATGACATCTTTTGTCCTACCCTCCCGTGGTAGCGGGGTCCTAATGGAAACTAAGGGATATTAAGGCCTCCTTTTAATAGAGAACCGGACCAAAGCATTAGCACTCAGTGAATACACGAACTCTTCAAACTACGGTCATCGCCGAGAAGTATCCCGATTATTGTCACTTCAGGGTTGTCGGATCATAACACATAATAGGTGATTATAGACTTGCAAGATAGGATCAAGAACTCACAACTATTCATGAAAACATAATAGGTTCAGATATGAAACCATGGCACTCGGGCCCTAGTGACAAGCATTAAGTATAGCAAAGTCATAGCAATATCAATCTCAGAACATAGTGGATACTAGGGATCAAACCCTAACAAAACTAACTTGATTACACGGTAAATCTCATGCAACCCATCACCGTCCAGCAAGCCTACGATGGAATTACTCACGCACGGCGGTGAGCATCATGAAATTGGTGATGGAGGATGGTTGATGATGACGATGGCGATGAATCCCCCTCTCCGGAGCCCCGAACAGACTCCAGATCAGCCCTCCCGAGAGAGATTAGGGCTTGGCGGCGGCTCCGTGTCGTAAAACGCGATAAAACTTTCTTTATAATTTTTTTCCTCCGCGAAACGGAATATATAGAGTTGGAGTTGAGGTCGGTGGAGCACCAGGGGGGCCACGAGATAGGGGGCGCGCCCAGGGGAGGGGGCGTGCCCCCACCCTCGTGGACAGGGTGTGGGCCCCCTGGCCTTGATTCTTTTGCCAGTATTTTTTATATATTCCAAAAGTTATCTCCGTGGATTTTCAGGTCATTCCGAGAACTTTTGTTTTCTGCACAATAAATAACACCACGGCAGTTTTGCTGAAAACAGCGTCAGTCCGGGTTAGTTTTATTCAAATCATGCTAGTTAGAGTCCAAAACAAGGGCAAAAGTGTTTGGAAAAGTAGATATGTTGGAGACGTATCAACTCCCCCAAGCTTAAACCTTCGCTTGTCCTCAAGCAATTCAGTTGATAAACTGAAAGTGATAAAGAAAAACTTTTACAAACTCTGTTTGCTCTTGTTGTTGTAAATATGTAAAGCCAGCATTCAAGTTTTCAGCAATGATTATGAACTAACCATATTCACAATAACACTTAGGTCCCATGTTTACTCATATCAATGGCATAATCAACTAGCGAGCAATAATAATAAAACTCGGATGACAACACTTTCTCAAAACAATCATAATATGATATAACAAGATGGTATCTTGCTAGCCCTTTCTGAGACCGCAAAACATAAATGCAGAGCACCTTTAAAGATCAAGGACTGACTAAACATTGTAATTCATCGTAAAAGAGATCCAGTCAAGTCATACCCAATGACAGTGTGCTCTCCAGCGGGTGCTTTTTAATAAGAGGATGATGACTCAACATAAAAGTAAATAGAAAGGCCCTTCGTAGAGGGAAGCAGGGATTTGTAGAGGTGCCAGAGCTCGATTTTAAAATAGAGATGAATAACATCTTGAGCGGTATACTTTCACTGTCAACGCAACAACTATGAGATCTCGATATCTTCCATGCTACATACATTATAGGCGGTTCCCAAATAGAATGGTAAAGTTTATACTCCCCAACCACCAACAAGCATCAATCCATGGCTTGCTTGAAACAACGAGTGCCTCGAACTAGCAACAGCCCTGGGGGAGTTTTGTTTCATTATTTCGATTTGCTTTGATCTTTTTGATCATGGGACTGGGCATCCTGGTTACCAGCCATTTTCTCATGAATGAGGAGCGGAGTCCACTCCCCTTGAGAATAACCCACCTAGCATGGAAGATACAGACAACCCTAGTTGAAACATGAGCTGCTCGAGCATACAAAACATAATTTCATTTGAAGGTTTGGAGTTTGGCACATACAAATTTACTTGGAACGGCAGGTAAATACCGCATATAGGAAGGTATGGTGGACTCATATGGAATAACTTTGGGTTTTATGGAGTTTGGATGCACAAGCAGTATTCCCGCTTAGTACAGGTGAAGGCTAGCAAAACACTGGGAAGCGACCAACTGAGAGAGCGACAACAGTCATGAACATGCCTTAAAATTAATCAACACTGAGTGCAAGCATGAGTAGGATATAATCCACCATGAACATAAATATCGTGAAGGCTATGTTGATTTGTTTCAACTACATGCATGAACATGTGCCAAGTTAAGTCACTCGAATCATTAAAAGGAGGGTACCACCCTATCATACCACATCACAACCACTTTAATAGCATGTTGGCATGCAAGGTAAACCATTACAAGCTCCTAGTTAATTAAGCATGGCATAAACACCTATAATCTCTAATTGTCATTGCAAACGTGTTTATTCATAATAGGCTAAATTAGGAATGATGAACTCATCATATTTACAAAAACAAAAGAGGTCGAGTTCATACCAGCTTCTCTCATCTCAATCAGTCCATCATATATCGTCATTATTGCCTTCCACTTGCACGACCGAACGGTGTGTATAATAATAATAGTGCACGTGCATTGGACTAAGCTGGAATCTGCAAGCATTCAATTCAAGGGAGAAGACAAGGTAATATGAGCTCTTGGTTAAATCAACAATCATGCATATAAGAGCCATTAAACATTTTTATCATGGTCTTCTCCTCTCGACCCCCAAAGGAAAGAAAAGAAGATAAAACTATTTACACGAGAAAGCTCCCAACAAGTAAAAAGAAGAACGAGAAATCTTTTTGAGTTTTGTTTTTAATTACTACTACAAGCATGGAAGTTAAACTAACTATTTTTTTGTTTTTTCATAAGGTTTATCAAACACACAAGAAGAAAGCTAGAAAAAGAAAATAAACTAGCATGGATAGTACAATGAAAGAGTATGAGCACTGTCGATTAGAATAAGTGTGTGAACATGAATGTAAAATCGGTGGGAAATACGTACTCCCCCAAGCTTGGGCTTTTGGCCTAAGTTGGTCTAATGCTAAGGATAGCCGCTACTCTCCCTGGTGTACTGGGAAGTGTCATCTGGATACCACTGGCTGGCGATCTCCTCCAGATCCCACTGATAACAGGATGGGCGATAAGGGTCCAGTGGAGGTTCCGGCTCAGGCTCTAGAGCTGACGTCTGGCCTCGGTGCGCGTACACGGCCTTTGGCAAGACAAGGTAATGGCCTGTAGTTAAATCAAACAAATAAGGTGCAGGCAGGGTAATAATCTCATTGTGTTTCTTATTAAACCCTAGGTTATACAGAAGCATCTTATCATCATTGTCAACAATAAACTCATGCGCTACCATGCTCCTATAATCTAAATAGTGTAGGGAACTTGGTAATTTCAAAAAAATTCCTACACACACGCAAGATCATGGTGATGCATAGCAACGAGAGGGGAGAGTGTTGTCCACGTACCCTCGTAGACCGAAAGCGGAAGCGTTAGCACAACACGGTTGATGTAGTCGTATGTCTTCACGATCAGACCGATCAAGTACCGAACGTATGACACCTCCGAGTTCAGCACATGTTCAGCTCGATGACGTCCCCCGAACTCCGATCCGGCAGAGCTTTGCGGGAGAGTTCCGTCAGCACGACAGCATGATGAGGGTGTCGATGATGCTACCTACGCAGGGCTTTGCCTAAGCACCACTATGATATTTCCAAGGTGGAATATGGTGGAGGGGGGCACCGCACACGGCTAAGAGATCAGGAGATCAATTGTTGTGTCTAGAGGTGCCCCCTGCCCCCGTATATAAAGGAGCAAGGGGGGAGGAGGCCGTCCAAGGAGGAGGGCGCACCAAGGGGGGAGTCCTATTCCCACCGGTAGTAGGACTCCTCCTTTCCTTGTTGGAGTAGGAGAGGGGAACGAAGGGAGAGAGGAGAGGAAGAAAAGGGGGGCGCCGTGCCCCCCTCCTTGTCCTATTTGGACTAGAGGGGGAGAGGGCGCGCGGCCTGCCCTGGCCGCCCCTCCTCTTCTCCACTAGGGCCCATTAGGCCCACTAAACCCCCCGGGGGGTTCCGGTAACCTCCCGGTACTCTGGTATATGTCCGAAACCTCCCGAAACACTTTCGGTGTCCGAACATAGTCATCCAATATATCGATCTTTACGTATCGACCATTTCGAGACAACTCATCATGTCCGTGATCACATCCGGAACTTTGAACTACCTTCGGTACATCAAAACACAAAAACTCATAATACCAATCGTCACCTAACTGTAAGCGTGCGGACCCTACGGGTTCGAGAACTATGTAGACATGACCGAGACACGTCTCTGATCAATAACCAATAGCGGAACCTGGATGCTCATATTGGATCCCACATATTCTACGAATATCTTTATCGGTCAAACCGCATAACAACATACGTTGTTCCCTTTGTCATCGGTATGTTACTTGCCCGAGATTTGATCTTCGGTCACAATACCTAGTTCAATCTCGTTACCGGAAAGTCTCTTTACTCGTTATGTAATGCATCATCCCATAACTAACTCATTAGCTACATTGCTTGCAAGGCTTATAGTGATGTGCATTACCGAGAGGGCCCAGAGATACCTCTCCGACAATTGGAGTGACAAATCGTAATCTCGAAATATGCCAACTCAACATGTACCTTTGGAGGCACCTGTAGAGCTCCTTTATAATCACCCAGTTACGTTGTGACATTTGGTAGCACACAAAGTGTTCCACCGGTAAACGGGAGTTGCATAATCTCATAGTCATAGGAACATGTATAAGTCATGAAGAAAGCAATAGCAACATACTAAACGATCAAGTGCTAAGCTAACGAAATGGGTCAAGTTAATCACATCATTCTCCTAATGATGTGATCCCGTTAATCAAATGACAACTCATGTCTATGGCTAGGAAACACAACCATCTTTGATCAACGAGCTAGTCAAGTAGAGGCATAATAGTGACACTATGTTTGTCTATGTATTCACACATGTATTATGTTTCCGGTTAATACAATTTTAGCATGAATAATAAACATTTATCATGATATAAGGAAATAAACAATAACTTTATTATTGCCTCTAGGGCATATTTCCTTCAGTCTCCCACTTGCACTAGAGTCAATAATCTAGATTACAAAGTAATGATTCTAACACCCATGGAGCCTTGGTGCTGATCATGTTTTGCTCGTGGAAGAGGCTTAGTCAACGGCTCTGCAACATTCAAATCCGTATGTATCTTGCAAATCTCTATGTCTCCCACCTGGACTTGGTCCCGGATGGAATTGAAGCGTGTCTTGATGTGCTTGGTTCTCTTGTGAAATATGGATTCCTTTGCCAAGGCAATTGCACCAGTATTGTCACAAAAGATTTTCATTGGACCCGATGCACTAGGTATGACACCTAGATCGGATATGAACTCCTTCATCCAGACTCCTTCATTTGCTGCTTCCGAAGCAGCTATGTACTCCGCTTCACATGTAGATCCCGCCACGACGCTTTGTTTAGAACTGCACCAACTGACAGCTCCACCGTTCAATATAAACACGTATCCGGTTTGCGATTTTGAATCGTCCGGATCAGTGTCAAAGCTTGCATCGACGTAACCATTTATGACTAGCTCTTTGTCACCTCCATAAACAAGAAACATATCCTTACTCCTTTTCAGTTATTTCAGGATATTCTTGACCGCTGTCCAGTAATCCACTCCTGGATTACTTTGGTACCTCCCTGCCAAAATAATAGCAAGGCACACATCAGGTCTGGTACATAGCATTGCATACATGTTAGAGCCTATGGCTGAAGCATAGGAACATCTTTCATTTTCTCTCTATCTTCTGCAGTGGTCGGGCATTGAGTCTGACTCAACTTCACACCTTGCAATACAGGCAAGAACCCTTTCTTTGCTTGATCCATTTTGAACTTTTTCAAAACTTTATCAAGGTATGTGCTTTGTGAAAGTCCAATTAAGCATCTTGATCTATCTCTATAGATCTTCATGCCCAATATATAAGCAGCTTCACCGAGGTCTTTCATTGAAAAACTTTTATTCAAGTATCCTTTTATGCTATCCAGAAATTCTATATCATTTCCAATCAACAATATGTCGTCTACATATAATATCACAAATGCTACAGAGCTCCCACTCACTTTCTTGTAAATACAGGCTTCTCCAAAAGTCTGTATAAAACCATATGCTTGGATCACACTATCAAAGCATTTATTCCAACTACGAGAGGCTTGCACCAGTCCATAAATGGATCGCTGGAGCTTGCACACTTTGTTAGCACCTTTTGGATCGACAAAACCTTCTGGTTGCATCATATACAACTCTTCTTCTAGAAATGCATTCAGGAATGCAGTTTTGACATCCATTTGCCATATTTCATAATCATAAAATGCGGAAATTTCTAACATGATTCGAACAGACTTAAGCATTGCTATGGGTGAGAAAGTCTCATCGTAGTCAACCCCTTGAACTTGTTGAAAACCTTTCGCAACAAGTCGAGCTTTGTAGACAGTAACATTACCATCAGCATTAGTCTTCTTCTTAAAGATCCATTTATTCTCGATGGCTTGCCGATCATCGGGCAAGTCAACCAAAGTCCATACTTTGTTCTCATACATGGATCCCATCTCAGATTTCATGGCCTCAAGCCATTTTGCGGAATCTAGGCTCATCATCGCTTCCTCATAGTTCGTAGGTTCACCATGGTCAAGTAACATGACCTCTAGAATAGGATTACCGTACCACTCTGGTGCGGATCTTACTCTGGTTGACCTACGAGGTTTAGTAGTAACTTGATCTGAAGTTTCATGATCAATATCATTAGCTTCCTCACTAATTGGTGTACGTGTCACAGGAACCGGTTTCTGTGATGAACTACTTTCCAATAAGGGAGCAGGTACAGTTACCTCATCAAGTTCTACTTTCCTCCCACTCACTTCTTTCGAGAGAAACTCCTTCTCTAGAAAGGATCCAAATTTAGCAACAAAAGTCTTGCCTTCTGATCTGTGATAGAAGGTGTACCTAATAGTCTCCTTTGGGTATCCTATGAAGACACATTACTCCGATTTGGGTTCGAGCTTACTAGGTTGAAGTTTTTTGACATAAGCATCGCAACCCCAAAACTTCAAGAAACGACAACTTTGGTTTCTTTCCAAACCACAGTTCATAAGGCGTCATCTTAACGGGTTTTGATGGTGCCCTATTTAACGTGAATGCAGCCGTCTCTAAAGCATAACCCCAAAATGATAGCGGTAAATCAGTAAGAGACATCATGGATTGCACCATATCTAGTAAAGTACAATTACGACGTTCGCACACACCATTACGTTGTGGTGTTCTGGGTGGCGTGAGTTGCGAAACTATTCCGCATTGTTTCAAATGTAGACCAAACTCGTAACTCAAATATTCTCCTCCATGATCAGATCATAGAAACTTTATTTTCTTGTTACGATGATTTTCCACTTCACTTTGAAATTCTTTGAACTTTTCAAATGTTTCAGACTTATGTTTCATTGAGTAGATATACCCATATCTGCTTAAATCATCAGTGAAGGTGAGAAAACAACGATACCCAATAAGTATGTTGCTCGCTCCATAGTTCCGGAGAACGGCATTTTAGTCATCTTGCCCATGAGGCATGGTTCGCAAGTACCAAGAGATTCATAATCAAGTGATTCCAAAAGTCCATCAGTATGGAGTTTCTTCATGCGCTTTACACCAATATGACCTAAAAAGCAGTGCCGCAAATAAGTTGCACTATCATTATCAAATCTGCATCTTTTGGCTTCAACATTATGAATATGTGCATCACTACTATCAAGATTCAATGAAAATAGACCACTCTTCAAGGGTGCATGACCATAAAAGATATTACTCATATAAATAGAACAACCATTATTTTCTGATTTAAATGAATAACCATCTCACATCAAACAAGATCCAGATATAATGTTCATGCTTAACGCTGGCACAAAATAACAATTATTCAGGTCTAAAAATAATCCTGAAGGTAGATGTAGAGGTAGCGTGCCGACTGTGATCACATCGACTTTGGAACCATTTCCCACGCGCATCGTCACCTTGTCCTTAGCCAATATTCGCTTAATCCGTAGTCCTTATTTCGATTTGCAAATATTAGCAACAGAACCAGTATCAAATACCCAGGTGCTACTGCGAGCATTAGTAAGGTACACATCAATAACATGTATATCACATATACCTTTGTTCACCTTGCCATCCTTCTTATCCGCCAAATACTTGGGGCAGTTTCGCTTCCAGTGACCAGTCCCTTTGCAGTAGAAGCACTCAATCTCAGGCTTAGGTCCACAATTAGGTTTATTCTCTTGAGTGGCAACTTGCTTGCCATTCTTCTTGAAGTTCCCCTTCTTCTTCCCTTTACCCTTTTTCTTGAAACTAGTGGTCTTGTTGACCATCAACACTTGATGCTCCTTCTTGATTTCTACCTTCGCAGATTTTAGCATCGCGAAGAGCTCGGGTATAGTCTTGTTCATCCCTTGCATATTATAGTTCATCATGAAGCTCTTGTAGCTTGGTGGCAATGATTGAAGAATTCTGTGAATAACACTATCATCAGGAAGATTAACTCCCAGTTGAATCAAGTGATTATTATACCCAGACATTTTGAGTGTATGTTCACTGACAGAACTATTCTCCTCCATCTTGCAGCTATAGAACTTATTGGAGACTTCATATCTCTCAATCCGGGCATTTTCTTGAAATATTAACTTCAACTCCTGGAACATCTCATATGCTCCATGACATTCAAAACATCGTTGAAGTCCCGGTTCTAAGCCGTAAAGCATGGCACACTAAACTATCGAGTAGTCATTAGCTTTGCTCTGCCATACGTTCTTAACATCGTCATTTGCATCTGTAGCAGGCCTGGCACCCAGCGGTTCTTCCAGGACGTAATTCCTCTGTGCAGCAATGAGGATAATCATCAAGTTACGGACCCAGTCCGTGTAATTGCTACCATCATGTTTCAACTTAGCTTTCTCAAGGAACGCATTAAAATTCTATGGAACAACAGCACGGGCCATCTATCTACAACAAACATAGACAAGCAAAATACTATCAGGTACTAAGTTCATGATAAATTTAAGTTCAATTAATCATATTACTTAAGAACTCCCACTTAGATAGACATTCCTCTAATCATCTAAGTGATCACGTGATCCAAATCAACTAAACCATGTCCGATCATCACGTGAGATGGAGTAGTTTTCAATGGTGAACATCACTATGTTGATCATATCTACTATATGATTCACGCTCGACTTTTCAGTCTTAGTGTTCCGAGGCCATATCTGTATATGCTAGGCTCGTCAAGTTTAACCTGAGTATTCTGCGTGTGTAAAACTATCTTACACCGTTGTATTTGAACGTAGAGCTTATCACACCCGATCATCACGTGGTGTCTCAGCATGAAGAACTTTCGCAACGGTGCATACCCAGGGAGAACACTTATACCTTGAAATTTTGTGAGAGATCATCTTATAATGCTACCGTCAACCAAGCAAAATAAGATGCAGAAAGGATAAACATCACATGCAATCAATATAAGTGATATGAAATGTCCATCATCATCTTGTGCTTGTGATTTCCATCTCCGAAGTACTGTCATGACCACCATTGTCACCGGCGCGACACCTTGATCTCCATCGTAGCATCGTTGTCGTCTGACCAACTATTGCTTCTACGACTATCACTACCGCTTAGTGATAAAGTAAAGCAATTACAGGGCGATTTCATTGCATACAATAAAGCGATAACCATATGGCTCCTGCCAGTTGCCAATAACTTTGTTACAAAACATGATCATCTAATACAATAAAATTTAGCACCATGTCTTGACCATATCACATCACAACATACCCTGCAAAAACAAGTTAGACGTCCTCTACTTTGTTGTTGCAAGTTTTACGTGGCTGCTACGGGCTGAGCAAGAACCGTTCTTACCTACGCATCAAAACCACAACGATAGTTCGTCAAGTTAGTGCTGTTTTAACCTTCTCAAGGACTGGTCATAGCCACACTTGGTTCAACTAAAGTTGGAGAAACTGACACCCGCCAGCCACCTATGTGCAAAGCACGTCGGTAGCGTACGCGTAATGTTGGTCTGGGCCGCTTCATCCAACAATACCGCCGAACCAAAGTATGACATGCTGGTAAGAAGTATGACTTGTATCGCCCACAACTCACTTGTGTTCTACTCGTGCATATAACATCTACGCATAAAACCTGGCTCGGATGCCACTGTAGGGAACTTAGTAATTTCAAAAAAAATTCCTACGCACACGCAAGATCATGGTGATGCATAGCAACGAGAGGGGAGAGTGTTGTCCATGCACCCTCGTAGACCGAAAGCGGAAGCGTTAGCACAACGCGGTTGATGTCGTCGTACGTCTTCACGATCCGACCGATCAAGTACCGAACATACGACACTGCTACGTCTTGAGCTTGCGTTGGTTTTTCTTGAAGAGAAAAGGGCGATGCAGCAATAGTAGCGTAAGTATTTCCCTCAGTTTTTGAGAACCAAGGTATCAATCCAGTAGGAGGCTCCTCAAAAGTCCCACGCACCTACACAAACAAACAAGAACTCACAACCAACGCAATAAAGGGGTTGTCAATCCCTTCAAGGCCACTTGCGAAAGTGAGATCTGATAGGGATAATATGATAAGATAAATATATTTTTGGTATTTTATGATATAGATTCGAAAAGTAAAGATGCAAATAAAAGTAAATTGAAAGCTTATATGATAAGAGATAGACCCGGGGCCCATAGGTTTCACTAGTGGCTTCTCTCAAGATAGCATAAGTATTACGGTGGGTGAACAAATTACTGTCAAGCAATTGATAGAAAAGCAAATAATTATGAGATTATCCAGGCATGATCATGTATATAGGCATCACGTCCATGACAAGTAGACCGACTCCTGCCTGCATCTACTACTATTACTCCACACATCGACCGCTATCCAGCATGTATCTAGAGTATTAAGTTCATAAAGAACAGAGTAACGCATTAAGAAAGATGACATGATGTAGAGGGATAAACTCATGCAATATGATATGAACCCCATCTTTTTATCCTCGATGGCAACAATACAATACGTGCCTTGCTGCCCCTGCTGTCACTGGGAAAGGACACTGCAAGATTGAGCCCAAAGCTAAGCACTTCTCCCATTGCAAGAAAGATCAATCTAGTAGGCCAAACCAAACTGATAATTCGAAGAGACTTGCAAAGATAACTTAATCACACATAAAAGAATTCAGAGGATATTTAAATATTTCTCATAGATAATCTTCATCATAAACCCACAATTCATCGGATCTCGACAAACACACCGCAGAAAGAGTTACATCGAATAGATCTCCGAGAAGATCGAAGAGAACATGGTATTGAGATTCAAAGAGAGAGAAGAAGCCATCTAGCTAATAACTATGGACCGGAAGGTCTGTGGTAAACTACTCACAACTCACCGGAGAGGCCTCGGAGATGATGTAGAGGCCCTCCGTGATCGATTCCCCCTCCGGCGGAGCGTCGGCGAAGGCTCCAAGATGGGATCTCGTGGATATAGAAGGTTACGACGGTGGAAATAATTTTTCGTGGTCGCTTCTGATGTTTTCGGGGTACATGGGTATATATAGGAGGAAGAAGTAGGTCGGTGGACTCCTGAGGGGCCCACGAGATAGGGGGGCATGCCCAGTAGGGGGGCGCCCTCCACCCTCGTGGCCGCCTCGTTTGTTTCTTGACTTCCACTCCAAGTCCTCTGGATTACGTTTGTTCCAAAAATCACACTCCCGAAGGTTTCATTCCGTTTGGACTCCGTTTGATATTTCTCTTCTTCAAAACACTGAAATAGGCAAAAAGTAGCAATACGGGCTGGGTCTCCGGTTAGTATGTTAGTCCCAAAGATGATATAAATGTGTAAAGTAAAGCCCATAAACATCCAAAACGAGTAATATAATAGCATGGAACAATCAAAAATTATAGATACGTTGGAGACGTATCAAGCATCCCCAAGCTTATTTCCTGCTCGTCTTCAAGTAGGTAAATGATAAAAACAGAATTTTTGATGTGGAATGCTACCTAGCATAATTCTCAATGCAATTTTCTTTATTGTGGCATGAATGTTCAGATCCAAATGATTCAAAATAAAATTTCATATTGACATAAGAAATAGTAATACTTCAAGCATACTAATCAAAGCAATCATGTCTTCTCAAAATAACATGGCTAAAGAAAGTTCATCCCTACAAAATCATATAGTTAGGCTATGCTTCACTTTCATCACACAAAAATGCTCCCATCTTATACACCCCCGATGACAAGCCAAACAATTGTTTCATACTTAAATAATCTCAAACTTTTTCAACTTTCATGCAATACATGAGTGTGAGCCATGGATATAGCACTATGGGTGGAATAGAATATTGATGGGGATTGTGTGGAGAAGACAAAAAAGGAGAAAGTCTCACATTCACGAGGATAATCTACGGGCTATGGAGATGCCCATCAGTTGATGTCAACATGAGGAGTAGGGATTGCCATGCAACGGATGCACTAGAGCTATAAATGTATGAAAGCTCAACAAAAGATACTAGTGGCTGTGCATCCAACTTCCTTGCTCACGAAGACCTAGGGCATTTTGAGGAAGCCCATCGTAGGAATATACAAGCCAAGTTCTATAATGAAAAATTCCCACTAGTATATGAAAGTGATAACATATGAGACTCTCTATATGAAGAACATGGTGCTACTTTCAAGCACAAGTGTGGAAAAAGATAGTAACATTGCCCCCTTTTTATTTATTTTTTGTCTTTTTTTTCTTTGGCCTTCCCTTTTTTTGGCCTTTCTTTTTTTTCTTTTTCTTTTTTTTTCTTTTTCTTTTTTTTCTTTGTACTTCCCTTTTTTCTTTTTGGCCTTTCTTTTTTATTTGGGGACAATGCTCTAATAATGATGATCATCACACTTCTATTTATTTACAACTCATGAATTACAAACCAAAACTAGAACAAGATATGACTCTATATGAATGCCTCCGGTGGTGTACCGGGATGGGCAATGAATCAAGAGTGACATGTATGAAAATTTATGCATGGTGGCTTTGCCACAAATACAATGTCAACTACATGATCATGCAAGGCAATATGACAATGACGATGTGTGTCATGATGATGAACAGAACGGTGGAAAGTTGCATGGCAATATATCTCAGAATGGCTATGGAAATGCCATAATAGGTAGGTATGGTGGCTGTTTTGAGGAAGATATAAGGAGGTTTATGTGTGATAGAGCATATCGTATCACGGGGTTTGGATGCACAGGCAAAGTTTGCACCAACTCTCAAGGTGAGAAAGGGCATTGCATGGTACCGAAGAGGCTAGCAATGATGGAAGCGTGAGAGTGCGTATAATCCATGGACTCAACATTAGTCAAAATAACTCATATACTTATTGCAAAAATCTACAATTCATCAAAAACCAAGCACTACGCGCATGCTCCTAGGGGGATAGATTGGTAGGAAAAGACCATCGCTTGTCCCCGACCGCCACTCATAAGGATGCACAATCTAAGAACACCTCATATTTCAAATTTGTTACACAACTTTCACCATACGTGCATGCTATGAGACTTGCTAACTTCAACACAAGCATTCTTTAAATTCATAATCACCCAACTAGAATGACTCTAATATCACTACCTCCATATCTCAAAACAATTATCAAGTATCAAATTGATCATAGCATCCAATTCACTTCCTATGATAGTATTTATTATACCCAACTTGGATGCCCATCATTCTAGGACCAATTTTATAACCATAGAAAATACCATGCTTTTCTAAGAGACTCTAAAAATAATATAAGTGAAGCATGAGAGACTAACAATTTCTACAAAATCAAGCCACCGCCGTGCTCTAAAAGATATAAGTGAAGCACTACAACAAAAACTATCTAGCTCAAAAGATATAGGTGAAGCACATAGAGTATTCTAATAAATTCCAATCAAGTGGGTTTCTCCCAAAAGGTGTGTACATCAAGGATGATTGTGTTAAACTAAAAAGCAAGACTAATATCATACAAGACGCTCCAAGCAAAACACATATCATGTGGCGTATAAAAATAGAGCTCCAAGTAAAGTTACCGATGAACGAAGACGAAAGAGGGGATGCCTTCCGGGACATCCCCAAGCTTAGGATTTTGGTTATCCTTGAATATCTTGTGGTTCCATGGGCATCCCCAAGCTTAGGATCTTGCCACTCCTTATTCCATAGTCCATCAAATCTTTACCCAAAACTTGAAAAGTTCACAACACAAAACTCAACAGGAAATCCCATAAGCTCCGTTAGTGCAAGAAAGAAAAACCACCACATAAGGTACTGTAATGAACTCATTCTTTATTTATATTGGTGTTAAATCTACTTTATTCCAACTTCTCTATGGTTCATACCCCCCAATACTAGCCATAGATGCATCAAAATAAGCAAACAACACACGAAAAACAGAATCTGTAAAAAACAGCATAGTCTGTAGCAATCTGTAACTCTTGAATACTTATGAAACTCTAAAAATCCTACCAAAATAGGAAGTCCTGAGAAATTTGTCTATTGATCTACATAAAAAAGAATCAACGCAAAATCACGTATGTGAATTACTAAAATTATTTTCGTGCGTGAAAAGTTTATGTTTTTCAGCAGAATCAAATTAACTATCACCATAGGTTATCCTATAGGTTCTGCACAAACACTAATTAAAACATGAAAACACATCTAAACAGAAGCTAGATGAAATATTTATTGAATAACAGCAAGGAAAAATATTGGGTTGACTCCCAACAAGCTCTTTTCTCTAAACCCTTTTTAGCTAGGCATTGAGATTTCAATGATGCTCACATGAAAGACAAGAACTGAAGCATAAAGAGAGCATCATAAAACATGTGACAAACACACTTAAGTCTAACATACTTCCTATGCATAGGATTTTTATAAGCAAACAAATTATCAAGGCAAGCAAAAACTAGCATATGCAAGGAAGAAGATGATAGCAATCTCAATATGAAGAGAGGTAATTTAGTAATATGAAAATTTCTACAACCATATTTTCCTCTCTCATAATAATTGCATGTAGGATCATAAGAAAATTCAACAAAATAGCTAATCACATAACATATTCTCAACATGATCCATATGCATGCAAAGTTTACACTCTTCCAAGATAGTGGGATTAACATTAACTAAAGTCATGGCCTCTCCAAACCCACTTTTATCAAAAATATCATAAGATTGAACATACTCCAAATATGTGGGATCTAAAGTTGACACTCTTCCAAACCCACTTTCAATATTATTGCAAACACTATTATCAATCTCATATTAATCAGGGGGCTTAAATAAATTTTCAATATTATAAGAAGAATCACCCCAATCATGATCATTGCAACAAGTAGTAGACATAGCAAAACTAGCATCCCCAAGCTTAGGGTTTTGCATATTATTAGCACAATTGACATCTAGAGAATTTATAGTAAAATCATTGCAATCATGCTTTTTATTCAAGGAGTTATCGTGAATCTCTTCATAAATTTCTTCATCATAATTTTCAGATTCACGAATTTCGAGGAAAGCTTCATAAATATAATCTAGTGCACAAAACTCACTAGCAATTGGTTCATCATAATTGGATCTCTTAAAAATATTAGCAAGCGGATGATGATCCATAGATCTTAGGTTCTTTTTAGCAATAAATAAACAACTATTCCAACCAAACGAGCAAACGAGCCAAGTAAGACATCAAAGCAAACAAAAAGACGAACAGAAGAAGGGCGAATAAAACAGCAAGGGTGAAGTGGGGTAGAGGAAAACGAGAGGCAAACGGCAAATAATGTAATGCAATGGAGATGATTTTGTGATGGGTACTTGGTATGTCTTGACTTGAGCGAATACCTCCCCGGCAACGGCGCCAGAAATCCTTCTTGCTACGTCTTGAGCTTGCGTTGGTTTTCCTTGAAGAGGAAAGGGTGATGCAGCAATAGTAGCGTAAGTATTTCCCTCAGTTTTTGAGAACCAAGATATAAATCCAGTAGGAGGCTCCTCAAAAGTCCCACGCACCTACACAAACAAACAAGAACTCGCAACCAATGCAATAAAGGGGTTGTCAATCCCTTCAAGGCCACTTGCGAAAATGAGATCTGATAGAGATAATATGATAAGATAAATATATTTTTGGTATTTTATGATATAGATTCGAAAAGTAAAGATGCAAATAAAAGTAAACTGAAAGCTTATATGATAAGAAATAGACCCGGGGGCCATAGGTTTCACTAGTGGCTTCTCTCAAGATAGCATAAGTATTACGGTGGGTGAACAAATTACTGTCAAGCAATTGATAGAAAAGCGAATAATTATGAGATTATCTAGGCATGATCATGTATATAGGCATCACGTCCATGACAAGTAGACCGACTCCTGCCTGCATCTACTACTATTACTCCACACATCGACCGCTATCCAGCATGCATCTAGAGTATTAAGTTCATAAAGAACAGAGTAACGCATTAAGAAAGATGACATGATGTAGAGGGATAAACTCATGCAATATGATATGAACCCCATCTTTTTATCCTCGATGGCAACAATACAATACGTGCCTTGCTGCCCCTGCTGTCACTGGGAAAGGACACCGCAAGATTGAACCCAAAGCTAAGCACTTCTCCCATTGCAAGAAAGATCAATCTAGTAGGCCAAACCAAACTGATAATTCGAAGAGACTTGCAAAGATAACTTAATATAGATAATAACTATGGACCCGAAGGTCTGTGGTAAACTACTCAGAACTCATCGGCGAGGCCTTGGAGATGATGTAGAGGCCCTCCGTGATCGATTCCCCCTGCGGCGGAGCACCGGCGAAGGCTCCAAGATGGGATCTCGCGGATACAGAAGGTTACGATGGTGGAAATAGTTTTTCGTGGTCGCTTCTGATGTTTTCGGGGTACATGGCTATATATAGGAGAAAGAAGTAGGTCGGTGGACTCCTGAGGGGCCCACGAGATATGGGGGCATGCCTAGTAGGGGGGGGGGGACCTCCACGCTCATGGCCGCCTCGTTTGTTTCTTGACTTCCACTCCAAGTCCTCTGGATCACGTTTGTTCCAAAAATCACGCTCCCAAAGGTTTCATTCCGTTTGGACTCCGTTTGATATTCCTTTTCTTCAAAACACTGAAATAGGCAAAAAAAACAGCAATACGGGCTAGGCCTCCGGTTAGTAGGTTAGTCCCAAAAATGATATAAATGTCTAAAGTAATGCCCATAAACATCCAAAACGGGTAATATAATAGCATGGAACAATCAAAAATTATAGATACGTTGGAGACGTATCAGGAACCTCCGAGTTTAGCACACGTTCAACTCAATGACGTCCCACGAACTCTGATCTAGCAGAGCTTTGTGGGAGAGTTCCGTCAGCACGACAGCGTGATGACGGTGTGGATGGTGCGACCGACGCAGGGCTTTGCGTAAGCACCGCTACGATATTTCTGAGGTGGAATATGGTGGAGGGGGGCACCACACATGGCTAACAGATCAGGAGATCAGTTGTTGTGTCTAGAGGTACCCCCTGCTCCCGTATATAAAGGAGCAAGGGGGGAGGCGGCCAGACAAGGAGGAGGGCGCGCCAAGGGGTAGGACTCCTCCTTTCCTTGTTGGAGTAGGAGAGGGGAAGGAAGGGAGAGAGGAGAGGAAGGAAAGGAGGGGCGCCACCCCCCTCCTTGTCCTATTCGGACTAGAGGTGGAGGGGGCGCGTGGCCTGCCCTGGCCGCCCCTCCTCTTCTCCACTAGGGCCCATTAGGCCCACTAAACCCCCTGGGGGGTTCCGGTAACCCCCCGGTACTCCGGTATATGTCCGAAACCTCCCGAAACACTTCTGGTGTCCGAACTGTTGGGGATCGTAGTAGAATTTTAAAATTTTCTATGCATCACCAAGATCAATCTATGGAGTCATCTATCAACGAGAGGGAGAGGAGTGCATCTACATACCCTTGTAGATCAAGAGCGGAAGCGTTCAAGAGAACGGGGTTGATGGAGTCGAACTCGTCGTGATCCAAATCACCGATGATCCTAGCGCCGAACGGACGGCACCTCCGCGTTCAACACACGTACGGAGAGGAGACATCTCCCGCGCCTTGATCTAGCAAGGAGGAGGGAGAGGTTGAGGAAGAGAGCTCCAACAGCAGCACGGCGGCATGGCGGTGGTGGAGCGACAGTACTCCTGCAGGGCTTCGCCAAGCTCTTAACGGAGGAGGAGAAGTGTTCGAGAGGGGAGGGGCTGCGCCTATGGTGTCATCTGCAGCCCTCCCCTCGCCCCTCTATTTATAGGGGAAGGGGGAAGGGGGCCCGCCCCCTCTAGATGAGATCTAGAGGGGGGGCAAGGGGAGGGGCCTTGCCCCCCAAGCAAGGGGGGCGCCCCCTCTAGGGTTTCCACCCCAACCCTAGGCGCATGGGCTCAAGGGGGGAATGCACCCAGACCTCTAAGGGCTGGTTCCCTTTCGTCTACGGCCCATGAGGCCCTCCGAGAGAGGTGGCCCCTCACGGTGGACCCCCGGAACCCCTCCGGTAGCCCCGGTACAAGACCGATATGCCCCCGAACTTTTCCGGTGACCGTATGACGACTTCCCATATATAAATCTTCACCTCCGGACCATTCTGGAACTCCTCGTGACGTCCGGGATATCATATGGGACTCCGAACAACATTCGGTAAACACATGCAAGTCTTCCTAATAACCCTAGCGTCATCGAACCTTATGTGTGTAGACCCTACTCGTTCGGGAATCACGCAGACATGACCGAGACAGCTCTCCGGCCAATAACCAATAGCAGGATCTGGATACCCATGTTGGCTCCCACATGTTCCATGATGATCTCATCAAATGAACCATGATGTCGTGGATTCAAGTAATCTCGTATACAATTCCCTTTGTCAATTGGTACGTTACTTGCCCGAGATTCGATCGTCGGTATCCCAATACCTCGTTCAATCTCGTTACTGGCAAGTCCATTTACTCGTACCGTAATGCATGATCCCGTGACCAACCACTTGGTCACATTGAGCTCAATATGATGATGCATTATCGAGTGGGCCCAGAGATACCTCTTCGTCATACGGAGTGACAAATCCCAGTCTCGATTCGTGCCAACCCAACAGACACTTTCGGAGATACCTCTAGTGCACCTTTATAGCCACCTAGTTACGTTGTGACGTTTGGTACACCCAAAGCTCTCCTACGGTATCCGGGAGTTGCACGTTATCATGGTCTAAGGAAATGATACTTGACATTAGAAAATCTCTAGCAGACAAACTACACGATCTTGTGCTATGCTTAGGATTGGGTCTTGTCCATCACATCATTCTCCCAATGATGTGATCCCGTTATCAATGACATCCAATGTCCATGGTCACGAAACCATAACCATCCATTGATCAACGAGCTAGTCAACTAGAGGCTCACTAGGGACACGTTGTGGTCTATTCATTCACACATGTATTACGATTTCCGGATAACACAATTATAGCTTGAACGATAGACAATTATCATGAACAAGGAAATATAATAATAACCAATTTATTATTGGCTCTAGGGCATATTTCCAACAGTCTACCACTTGCACTAGAGTCAATAATCTAGTTACATTGTGATGAATCGAACACCCATAGAGTTCTAGTGTTGATCATGTTTTGCTCGCGGAAGAGGTTTAGTCAACGGATCTGTGACATTCAGATCCGTATGCACTTTGCAAATATCTATGTCTCCATCTTGAACATTTTCAAGAATGGAGTTGAAGCAACGCTTGATGTGCCTGGTCTTCTTGTGAAACCTAGGCTCCTTGGCAAGGGCAATGGCTCCAGTGTTGTCACAGAAGAGAGTCATCGGCCCCGACGCATTGGGAATAACTCCTAGGTCGGTAATGAACTCCTTCATCCAGATTGCTTCATGTGCTGCCTCTGAGGCTGCCATGTATTCCGCTTCACATGTAGATCCCGCCACGATGCTTTGCTTTCAACTGCACCAGCTTACTGCCCCACCATTCAAAACATACACGTATCCGGTTTGTGACTTAGAATCATCCAGATCTGTGTCGAAGCTAGCGTCGACGTAACCCTTTACGACGAGCTCTTCGTCACCTCCATAAACGAGAAACATATGCTTAGTCCTTTTCAGGTACTTCACGATATTTTTGACCATTGTTCAGTGTTCCATGCCGGGATTACTTTGGTACCTTCCTACCAAATTTACGAAAAGGTTTACAACAGGTCTGGTACACAGCATGGCATACATAATAGACCCTATGGCCGAGGCATAGGGGATGACACTCATCTTTTCTCTATCTTCTATCGTGGTCGGGCATTGAGCCGAGCTCAATTTCACACCTTGCAACACAGGCAAGAACCCCTTCTTGGACTGATCCATATTGAACTTCTTCAATATCTTATCAAGGTACGTGCTTTGTGAAAGACCTATGAGGCGTCTCGATCTATCTCTATAGATCCTGATGCCTAATATGTAAGCAGCTTCTCCAAGGTCCTTCATTGAAAAACACTTATTCAAGTAGGCCTTAATGCTGTCCAAAAGTTCTATATCATTTCCCATCAAAAGTATGTCATCTAAATATAATATGAGAAATGCTACAGAGCTCCCATTCACTTTCTTGTAAACGCAGGCTTCTCCATACGTCTACATAAACCCAAACGCTTTGATCATTTCATCAAAACGAATGTTCCAACTCCGAGATGCTTGCACCAGCCCATAGATGGAGTGCTAGAGCTTGCATACCTTTTTAGCATTCTCAGGATCGACAAAACCTTCCGGCTGCATCATATACAATTCTTCCTTAATGAAGCCGTTAAGGAATGCCGTTTTGACGTCCATTTGCCATATCTCATAATCGTAGAATGAGGCAATTGCTAACATGATTCGGACGGACTTTAGATTCACTACAGGTGAGAAGGTCTCATCGTAGTCATCCCCTTGAACTTGTCCATAACCCTTAGCGACAAGTCAAGCTTTATAGATGGTAACATTACCATCCGCGTCCATCTTCTTCTTAAAGATCCATTTACTTTCTATCGCTCGCCGATCATCGGGCAAGTCTGTCAAAGTCCATATTTTGTTTTCATACATGGATCCTATCTCAGATTGCATGGCTTCAAGCCATTTGTTGGAATCTGGGCCCGCCATCGCTTCTTCATAGTTCGAAGGTTCACCATTTTCTAACAACATGATTTCCAGGACAGGGTTGCCATACCATTCGGGTGTGGAACGTGTCCTTGTGGACCTTCGAAGTTCAGTAACAAACTGATCCGAAGTACCTTGATCATCATCATTAACTTCGTCTCGAGTCGGTGCAGGCACCACAGGAACATCTTCCTAAGCTGCGCTACTTTCCGGTTCAAGAGGCAGTACTTCATCAATTTCTACTTTCCTCCCACTTACTTCTCTCGAGAGAAACACTTTCTCCAGAATGGACCCGTTCTTGGCAACAAAGATCTTGCCTTCGGATCTGAGGTAGAAGGTATACCCAATGGTTTCCTTAGGGCATCCTATGAACACGCATTTTTCCGACTTGGGTTCAAGCTTTTCAGGTTGAAGTTTCTTGACATAAGCATCGCATCCCCAAACTTTTAGAAACGACAGCTTAGGTTTCTTCCCAAACCATAATTCATACGGTGTCCTCTCAACGGATTTAGACGGTGCCCTATTTAAAGTGAATGTAGCTGTATCTAGAGTGTATCCTCAAAATGATAGCTGTAAATTGGTGAGTGACATCATAGATCACACCATATCCAATAGAGTGCGATTACGATGTTCGGACACACCGTTACACTGAGGTGTTCCAGGCGGCGTGAGTTGTGAAACGGTTCCACATTTCCTTAAGTGCATACCAAATTAGTGAATTAAATATTCTCACCCACGATCTGATCGTAAGAACTTTATTTTTTGGTCACGTTGATTCTCTACCTCATTCTGAAATTCCTTGAACTTTTCAAAGGTCTCACACTTGTGTTTCATCAAGCAGACATACCCATATCTACTTAAGTCATCAGTGAGAGTGAGAATATAACGATTGCCTCCGCGAGGCTCAACGCTCATTGGACCGCATACATCAGTATGTATGATTTCCAATAAGTTGGTTGCTTGCTCCATTGTTCCGGAGAATGGAGTCTTTTTCATTTTCCCCATGAGGCATGGTTCGCATGTGTCAAATGATTCGTAATCAAGAGACTCCAAAAGTCCATCAACATGGAGCTTCTTCATACGTTTGACACCAATGTGACCATGGCGGCAGTGCCACAAGTATGTGGGACTATCATTATCAACCTTACATCTTTCGGTATTCACACTATGAATATGTGTAACATCAGGTTCGATATTCATTAAGAATAAATCATTGACCAATGAGGCATGACTATAAAACATATCTCTCATATAAATAGAACAACCATTATTCTCGGATTTAAATGAGTAGCCATCTCATATTAGACGAGATCCAGATACAATGTTCATGTTCAAAGCTAGCACTAAATAACAATTATTGAGGTTTAAAACTAATCCCATAGGTAAATGTAGAGGTAGCGTGCCGACGGCAATCACATCGACCTTGGAACCATTCCCGACGCGCATCTTCACCTCGTCCTTCGCCAGTCTCCGCTTATACCGCAGCTCCTGTTTTGAGTTACAAATATGAACAACCGCACCGGTATCGAATACCCAGGAGCTACTACGAGTACTGGTAAGGTACACATCAATTACATGTATATCACATATACCTTTGGTGTTGCCGGCCTTCTTGTCCGCTAAGTACTTGGGACAGTTCCGCTTCAAGTGTCCGCTTCCCTTGCAATAAAAGCACTCAGTCTCAGGTTTGGGTCCATACTTTGGCTTCTTCCCGGCAACTGGCTTACCGGGCGCAGCAACTCCCTTGCCGTCCTTCTTGAAGTTCTTCTTACCCTTGCCTTTCTTGAAACTAGTGGTTTTATTGACCATCAACACTTGATGTTCCTTTTTGATCTCCACCTCCGCTGATTTTAGCATTGGAAATACCTCAGGAATGGTTTTCACCATCCCCTGCATATTGTAGTTCATCACAAAGCTCTTGTAGCTAGGTGGGAGCGACTGGAGGATTCTGTCAATGACCGTGTAATCCGGGAGATTAACTCCTAGCTGAGACAAGCGGTTGTGCAACCCAGACATTTTGAGTATGTGCTCGCTGACAGAACCATTCTCCTCCATCTTGCAACTGTAGAACTTGTTGAAGACTTCATATCTCTCAACCCGGGCATGAGCTTGGAGAACCATTTTCAGCTCTTGGAACATCTCATATGCTCTGTGCTGCTCAAAACACTTTTGGAGCGCCGGTTCTAAGCTGTAAAGCATGCCGCACTGAACCAGGGAGTAATCATCACTACGCGACTGCCAGGCATTCATAACATCTTGAGTTGCTAGGAAAACGGGTGCTTCACCTAGCGGTGCATCTAGTACATATGCTTTCTTGGCAGCTATGAGGATGATCCTCAAGTTTCGGACCCAGTCAGTATAGTTGCTGCCATCGTCTTTCAGCTTGGTTTTCTTTAGGAACGCGTTGAAGTTGAGGGCAACATTAGCGTGGGCCATTTGATCTACAAGACATATTGCAAAGATTTTAGACTAAGTTCATGATAATTAAGTTCATCTAATCAAATTATATAATGAACTCCCACTTAGATAGACATCCCTCTAGTCATCTAAGTGATACATGATCCGAGTCAACTAGGCCGTGTCCGATCATCACGTGAGACGGACTAGTCATGATTGGTGAACATCTTCATGTTGATCTTATCTTCTATATGACTCATGTTCGACCTTTCGGTATCTTGTGTTCCGAGGCCATGTCTATACATGCTAGGCTCGTCAAGTCAACCTAAGTGTTTTGCATGTGTAAATCTGGCTTACACCCATTGTATGTGAACGTTGGAATCTATCACACCCGATCATCACGTGGTGCTTTGAGACAATGAACTTTTGTAACGGCACACAGTTAGGGGGAACACTTTCTTGAAATTATTATGAGGGATCATCTTATTTATGCTACCATCGTTCTAAGCAAATAAGATGTAAAACATGATAAACATCACATGCAATCAAATAGTGACATGATATGGCCAATATCATTTTTCTCCTTTTGATCTCCATCTTCGGGGCGCCATGATCATCATTGTCATCGGCATGACACTATGATCTCCATCATCATGATCTCCACCACCGTGTCTTCATGGAGATTTCACGCCAACGATTACTTCTACTACTATGGCTAACGGTTTAGCAATAAAGTAAAGTAATTACATGGCATTATTCAATGACATGCAGGTCATACAAAAAAATAAAGACAACTCCTATGGCTCCCGCCGGTTGTCATAGTCATCGACATGCAAGTCATGATTCCTATTACAAGAACATGATCAATCTCATACATCACATATATATCATTCATCACATCCTTTTGGCCATATCACATCACACGGCATATGCTGCAAAAACAAGTTAGACGTCCTCTAATTGTTGTTGCAGGTTTTTACGTGGCTGCTATAGGTTTCTAGCAAGACTGTTTCTTACCTACGCCAAAACCACAACGTGATATGCCAATTTCTATTTACCCTTCATAAGGACCCTTTTCATTGAATCCGATCCGACTAAAGTGGGAGACACAAACTCCCGCTAGCCACCTCATGCAACTGGTGCATGTCAGTCGGTGGAACCTGTCTCACGTAAGTCTACGTGTAAGGTCGGTCCGGGCCGCTTCATCCCACGATGCCGCCGAAACAAGATAAGATTAGTAGTGTCAAGTAAATTGAGAAAATCGACGCCCACAACAATCTTGTGTTCTACTCGTGCATAGAAACTACGCATAAACCTAGCTCATGATGCCACTGTTGGGGATCGTAGCAGAATTTTAAAATTTTCAACGCATCACCAAGATCAATCTATGGAGTCATCTAGCAACGAGAGGGAGAGGAGTGCATCTACATACCCTTGTAGATCGCGAGCGGAAGCGTTCAAGAGAACGGGGTTGATGGAGTTGTACTCGTTGTGATCCAAATCACTGATGATCCTAGCGCCGAATGAACGGTACCTCCGCGTTCAACACACGTACGGAGCAGAGACGTCTCCCGCGCCTTGATCCAGCAAGGAGGAGGGAGAGTTTGAGGAAGAGAGCTCCAACAGCAGCACGACGTCATGGTGGTGGTGGAGCGGCAGTACTCCGGCAGGGCTTCGCCAAGCTCTTAACGGAGGAGGAGAGGTGTTGGGGAGGGGAGGGGCTGCACCTTTGGTGTCATCTGCAGCCCTCCCCTCGCCCCTCTATATATACGGGAAGGGGGCCCGCCCCCTCTAGATGAGATCTAGAGGGGGGCGGGGGCGGCCAAGGGGAGGGGGCTTGCCCCCCAAGCAAAGGGGGCTCCCCCTCTAGGGTTCCCCCCCAACCCTAGGCGCATGGGCCCAAGGGGGGGGGGAATGCGCCCAGCCCTCGAAGGGCTGGCTCCCTTTTGCCTACGGCCCATGAGGCCCTCCGAGAGAGGTGGCCCCTCCTGGTGGACCCCCGGAACCCCTCCGGTGGCCCCGGTACAATACCGATATGCCCCCGAACTTTTACGGTGACCGTATGACGACTTCCCATATATAAATCTTCACCTTCGGACCATTCCAGAACTCCTCGTGATGTCCGGGAGCTCATCCGGGACTTCGAACAACCTTTGGTAAATACATACAAGTGTTCCTAATAACCCTAGCATCATCGAACCTTAAGTGTGTAGACCCAACGGGTTCGGGAATCACGCAGACATGACCGAGACAGCTCTCCGGCCAATAACCAACAACGGGATCTGGATACCCATGTTGGCTCCCACATGTTCCATGATGACATCATCGAATGAACCACGATGTCGAGGATTCAAGTAATCCCGTATACAATTCCCTTTGTCAATCGGTACGTTACTTGCCCGAGATTTGATCGTTGGTATCCCAATACCTCGTTCAATCTCGTTACTAGCAAGTCACTTTACTCGTACCGTAATGCATGATCCCGTGACCAACCACTTGGTCATATTGAGCTCATTATGATGATGCATTACCGAGTGGGCCCAGAGATACCTCTCTGTCATATGGAGTGACAAATACGAGTCTCGATTCGTGCCAACCCAACAGACACTTTCGGAGATACCTGTAGTGCACCTTTATAGCCACACAGTTACGTTGTGACGTTTGGTACACCCAAAGCACTCATACGGTATCCGGGAGTTGCACGATCTCATGGTCTAAGGAAATGATACTTGACATTAGAAAAGCTCTAGCAGACGAACTACACGATCTTGTGCTATGCTTAGGATTGGGTCTTGTCCATCACATCATTCTCCCAATGATGTGATCCCGTTATCAATGACATCCTGTCGGTGTACTAAAGTAGGGGGTACCTTAGTACCCCGAACTAGTGCACGGGCAGTCGCAGCGACCCGCGGCAGGGCTTGCCGCGCATCCGCCAAGATCCTCGACGGCTGCTTAGATGCCACTCTAGAACAGAGTACTCAAGCTGAAGCCCCCGCAAGAGGAGCCTGCCGGGAAGGCCAACCAAAGCCCCGGCAAGAGGAGCCTGCCGGGAAGGCCAACCAAAGCCCCGACAAGAGGAGCCTGCCGGGAAGGCCAACCAAGGCCCCGGCAAGAGGAGCTTGCCAGGAAGGCCAACCAAGGCCCCGGCAAGAGGAGCTTGCCGGGAAGAAGAAGAGACCCCGACAAGAGGATCTTGCCGGGAAGGCCACTCAAGACATTCCAAGTAAACTTGCCGCGATGCCCCGCGCGTCCCGGCAAGGCCCGGCGAGCGGCAAGCTTGCTGGTGCGACAAGATAAGGGTCGCGGCAAGGCGCTTGCCGCGGCAAGGCTGCCACCATGCACCCGAGCTCCAGCGCATCCAACGACGTGTCACCCCAGGACTATCCCAGGAGCACGTGGCAAGGTGCTGTGCAGCCATGCGGTGCGAGGTGGCAAGAGGAGCTGACAAGGAGGCCATCGTGGCGATCGGTGGCGCCTCTAGCGGTTGTTTCCTTGCACTGTTGGGGCAACCGGACGGGCATTAAATGCCCCTGTCCCCTGCCGTCAGAGTTAGGTAGGGGACACTGTTGGTAGCAGTTGTACCAACCCGCGTTTTTACCTTTCTACCCCTCTTGCTATGCTGCCACCTGTCGGTGATCCCTTTAGCCTATAAAAAGGAGGCCCATGCGCACGTAGAAGGGGTTCGGATTTTTGGACTCCACAGCTTGGGGGTTCGGCTGATTCAACGCCACACCCGCTCTCTCGAGCAAGAACAGAATACAAACACAAAGCAGCAGTAGGAGTTTTATCTCTCCGGAGAGCTCCGAAGCTGGGTAAAAATCCCCCGCGCGCTCTCTTGCCTCGATCTGCTCTGCGTGCGCCCCTCCGCTCCCTTGCCGGACAAGAAGGGGCCCTCCTGCCCCATAGGTGCTCGTGCTCCTAGTTCCCCACGACATCTCTGGCGCGCCAGGTAGGGGAGCGTCGAAGTCGTGCGTATCTGATCCGGCGTCTGCGCGCGCTACATCCACATCTTCCTCGACATGCCACCGAAGAAGAAGACTTCGGAGGTGGCCGCTCCGTCTGCGACTTCCCTACCGCCACCGGAGCAAGCGGGCGGTGGGGCGGACGCCGGCGGAGGAGCGGGCACCCAGCGGCCGAGCACCTCGAAGCCCCGGCAAGGCGCCCAGGCGCAAGCCGATGCCGACAAGACCGCTGGGGGTGCCACCACCGCGCACTCCCCGCCCCGAAGGCCAAGATCGCCGACTCGCCGGGCCAACCTCGACACCGACTCCACCGCGTCGTCAGACCCGCGAGCTCGCCGCGATCAACGCCAAGTTCTCCAAGAACGACGACACGAAGACGCTCGCACTCGCATCGAGCGTCAAAGAGAAGCGCGACGTCAATCTGACCGGCGCGCTGGGCCCACTGTCGACATGCATGCGCCAGGGGAGCCAGGCGACTTGCCGTACGCGGCAGGTTGCCCTGCGTTCACCCGTGAGCTGCGGCAGGTCCAGTGGCCCAGTACCAAGAACTTCAAGCCAGACGTGCCCGAGAAGTATGATGGCAGGATACATCCGTCAGAGTTCCTCAGCATCTACACCATCGCGGTGCAGGCTGCCGGGGGGCGCGGTGAGAAGATCCTCGCCAACTACTTCCCGCTGGTGCTCAAGCCCAACGTTAGATCTTGGCTCATGCACTTGCCGGACAACTCCATCTCTTCGTGGGCGGACCTGTGCCATCAGTTTGTTGGCGCCTTCACAGGCGGCCACAAACCCCATGGCCAGGAGAGCAATCTTCACCTGCTCGCCCAGAAGGAAGGAGAACCCCAGCGCAAGTATATACAGAGATTCAGTCAGGTGCAGCGCAACATCCCAGACGTCCACCCTGCCGCGGTTATCAGCGCTTTCCATCAGAACGTGCGTAACCGCAGGATGAGGGAGGATATGGCGATGTGCAAAATCAGAGATGTCAGCGAGCTATATGCTCTGGCTGACAAGTGTGCACGGGCTGAAGAGGGGAGGAGGCTCCCCGGAGAGAATGTAGGAGCAGAGGGATCTGACAGCGAGGACGCCCCTCCGGCAAAGAGGAAACGGAGGCGGAATAACAGAAAGAGGAAGGTTAAGGATGTGCTAGTTGTTGAGCAATCCAGCAGCGGAGGCGGTTCCGAGAAGGCTAGAGCTGGTAACTCCGGCGAGGCTGTGGTGGCCGCCGACAAGCAGGATGGCTCCGGCAAGCAGTACTGCAAGATTCACCGCACCAAGGGCCATGACCTCCAAGCCTGCAAGAAAGTTGAGCAGATGGCGGAGCTACAGAAAGCTGAATACGAGCGTCGCGACAAGGAGAAGGCCCGGCAAGGTGGCAGAGGATCCGACAAGAAGTATCCCGCCCGGGGAGGGCGCCACGGCAAGGCCAAGCCGCAGCAAGGAGACAGGCCTCCCCGCGGCCGCGACAAAGACGAAGACGAAGATGAGGATGATGAGATGGAGGAAGATGAGACTGACGAGCAGGAGTTCCAGAAGGCAACAGAGGTGTTGTGCGCCGGCGGCGGTGCTTCTCTACACACCTCGCACCGCCAACTCAAACAGTGGGTCCGGGAAGTGAACGCAGCAGAACCATCCGTTGAGTCGCGCAAGCCCCTGAAGCGGTCCAGCACGCCCATCATCTTCGACATTGAGGATCACCCTGATCGCATCACTGCGGTCGGGTGTTTGCCGATGTTGGTTTCGCCAACAATCCGCAACCTCAAGGTTACGAAGATGTTGGTTGACGGCGGGGCCGGCCTGAATCTAATCTCCTTCGCAGTGCTCAAGAAGCTCCAGATCCCCGACAGCGAGCTCGAAGAGAATGGTACCTTTCAAGGAATAAACCTGGGAAGGAGCAAGCCGAAGGGGAAGATCACACTGCCAGTGACAGTTGGCAGCGAGCTGAATTTCAGGAGAGAGAGAGTCACATTTGACGTTGCTGATTTCCCATTGCCCTACAATGGGATACTTGGCCGTCCAGCGCTCGCTAAGTTCATGGCAGCCTCTCACTATGCCTATAATGTGCTCAAGATGCCTGGTCCGATAAGTGTCATTTCTGTCCAAGGCGACAAGAAGGATGCACTCGTCTGTACCGACAAGATCTACCGGGAAGCAGCAGCCGCAGCAGAACGCAACCCACTTGCCGCTAAAGCTCCCGAGGGGAAGAAGAAGACCAAGCCCGGCAAAATTAGCTCTGATGCCCACTCCGGCAAGCGCACCTCTTCGGAGTGCTGCGCTACCGTCGAGGACGCACCATCGAGCTCCACCGGCAAGTGCAAGAAGGCAAAGACAGCTTCACCAGAGACCAAGAAAGTGGCCGCCAAGGAGGACGGCACTGGTGGCACCTTCACCATCAGTGCCAGACTTGATCCTAAATAGGAAAGTGCGCTCGTTGCTTTCTTGCGGGCGAATGTCGATGTGTTTGCATGGCAACCATCTGACATCCCCGGTGTTCCCAGGAAAGTAATTGAGCACCACCTTGCCGTCTGCCCTCACGCGCGGCCCGTCAAGCAGAGAGTTAGGAAGCAGGCAGTGGAGAGACAAGAGTTCATTGCAGAGGAGATCAAGAAATTGGAAGCAACAGGCCTGGTCCGAGGAGTGCTCCATCCGACGTGGTTAGCCAATCCAGTAGTCGTGCGCAAAGCAAACGGGAAGTGGAGGCTTTGTATTGACTTCACTGATGTTAATAAAGCATGCCCCAAGGATCCATTTCCCTTGCCGCGCATTGATCAGATTGTCGACTCCACGGCGGGATGTGATCTGCTTTCATTCCTTGATGCATATTAGAGATATCATCAGATCTTCATGGCAGAAGAGGATGAAGAGAAAACAACGTTCATTACTCCATGTGGCACGTACTGCTTTGTACGAATGCCCTTCGGGCTAAAGAATGCTGGTTCAACATTTGCAAGAGTAGTCAGTCATGCTTTTGGGCCACAGTTGCACAGGAATGTAGAAGCTTACATGGATGACAAAGTGGTCAAGAGCAAGGACAAAGAGACTTTGATCCAAGACTTGGACGAGACTTTTGCAAATCTGCGCAGGATCAACCTCAAGTTGAATCCCGAGAAGTGTGTGTTTGGAGTTCCTTCCGGCAAGCTTCTCGGATTCTTTGTGTCCCAGAGGGGGATTGAAGCTAACCCCGACAAGATCAAGGCCATTGAGCAAATCGAAGCACCAAAGCGCATCAAGGATGTGCGAAGGCTTGCCGGCTGTGTTGCTGCTCTCAGTAGGTTCATCTCTAAGTCTGCTGAGCGCGCCCTGCCCTTTTTCAAAATTTTGAAAAAGGCAGGTCCAACGAAATGGACTCCGGAAGCGGAGGCTACGCTGCAGGACCTGAAGAGATACCTATCCTCTACTCCAACACTTGTCGCACCTAAGCCACAAGAGAAGTTGCTGCTATATCTGGCGGCAACCAATCAAGTGGTTAGTGCTGCGTTAGTAGCAGAGAGGGAGGCAGATGATGAGCCAGCGACCGTGGCAAGCGAGCCCAGCTATAAGCAGGGGGTTTCTCCGACAAGCTCTGGCCCGACGAGCCCTGATCCGGCAAGTTCCGGTTCCGGCAAAGATGGATCTGCGCAGCCACAGGAAGAGAAACAGAAGAAAATGGTGCAGCGCCCAGTTTATTTTGTCAGTTCCCTTCTACAGGGGGCTAGATCAAGGTACTCTGGTGTGCAGAAGTTGCTTTTCGGCCTTCTTATGGCCTCGAGGAAGCTGCGCAATTACTTTCAAGCGCATGAGATCACAGTGGTCACTCGCTTTCCATTGAAAAGGATATTGCAAAATCCGGAAGCAATAGGCAGGATTGTCGAGTGGGCCCTGGAGTTGTCAAGCTTAGGCCTCAAGTTTGAAAGTACTTCAACTATTCAGAGCCGAGCCCTAGCAGAATTCATAGCGGAATGGACGCGAACGCCTGATGAAGAAACTCCGGAGAGGAGCATCCCCGTCAAGGAAGCAAGCAAGGAATGGGTCATGTACTTCGATGGTGCCTTCTCGCTGCAAGGCGCCGGTGCGGGCGTACTACTTGTCGCACCCACCGGAGAGCACCTCAAGTACGTGGTCCAGATGCACTTTCCCAAGGAGCAAGCAACAAATAATACTGCAGAGTATGAAGGCTTGCTTGCCGGACTCAGGATCGCGGCAGAACTTGGGATCAAGAAGCTTATTGTTAGGGGTGACTCACAGCTTGTCGTCCGCCAAGTTAACAAAGATTATCAGAGTCCGTTGATGGAAGCCTACATCGATGAAGTAAGAAAGCTAGAAGAGCATTTTGACGGCCTGCAAATGGAGCATGTTCCGAGAGCTCAGAATGACATTGCAGATGGACTGTCAAAGTGCGCCGCACTCAAGTTGCCTGTGGAACCAGGGATTTTTGTGCTCAAGCTGACTCGGCCATCTGTGACACCATCAACTGGACAGAACAAGAAAAGAAAGTTGGTTACCGGCGATTACTTTCCGGCAGAGCTCCCCGGAGCCGCTGCTAAGAAGGTCCCCGGGATCAACGCAGAGAGTGTTGAGGAGCAGACTGCTCCGACAAGCCCCAGGGCTTGTTTCGTTGAAGCAAACGCTCCTGACAAGCTGTGTCCCGGCACGCTTGCCGGGGAGCATCACGCTCCGGCAGGATCCCAGATTCTTGCCGTAGAAGCGGATGTTCCTGCAGCAGCACTCGCGCCTTTAGTCCTTATCGTCGAGCCACAAGCTCCGGCATGGGCACAGCAGATCGTCCATTTCCTTCAGACAGGAGAACTTCCCGAGGAACAAGAAGAAGTGGAAAAAGTAGCCCGGCAATCAAGTATGTACCAGTTTGTCGATGACATACTGTACAGAAAAAGATTCAACGGAGTGAAATTGAAGTGCATTTCCCGGGAAGATGGACAAAAGCTGTTGGCGGAGATACATGGAGGCATATGTGGTCACCACATTGGCGCAAGAGCACTTGCCGGCAAAGCCTTCCGGCAAGGTTTCTTTTGGCCGACAGCCCTCCAAGATGCAACTGCACAAGTAACCAAGTGTGAAGCGTGCCAGTTCCACTCCAAACAGATTCATCAGCCAGCTCAAGCTCCCCAAGCAATCCCTTTATCCTGGCCATTTTCGGGCTGGGGGCTCGACATCCTCGACCCCTTTCCCCTCGTATACGGATCACCTCGAGTACTCCATTACGATGAGCTAGAGCGAGAGCAGCCGCGGAAAAGGTGACGCGCTGCTCCTCGAGGAAGATCGTCTTCAGGCTGCGGTACGAGCTGCTCGCTACCGGCAAGCTTTGCGCCGCTACCATAGACGCAAAGCTAACGCCAGAAGCTTCGAGGAGGAGAGGCTAGAGGTGTGGGCCGGGTGTCGTTCAAAGGAGCATGGCTTCACCAGAACACAGACGACGGAAAAGATAAGTTGCCAAAGTTTGAGCATGATCAAGTTTTAAATTTTTAAGTTATATTCCTTGAATGTCCGTGCCTTGTATGGAAAACCTGTGCGCGGAGGAATCGACTCATGGCTAAGTTGCGCCCTTGATTTGTTTCAAGTCCGCTCAACAATACAAGCGCGCTGCAACTAGCCCCGACAAGATTTCTTGCCGGATGCAACACCGCCAGCGGGCTGCTGATGTTCCGCACTCAGCAAGTGTGTTTGCGCTGGCAGGTTTTCCTCAAAGCGTAGGGTGAAAACATACAAGGGATGAAACAGAGTAAAGGATATAACATAGCAAGCGTCACCCAGGGCAAAGTTATATTCCTTGAACGACCGTGCCTTGTGTGTAAAACCTGTGCGCGGAGGAACCGGCTCGTGGCTAAGTTGCGCCCTTGATTTGTTTCGAGTCCGCTCAACAATACAAGCGCGCTGCAACTGACCCCGACAAGGTTTCTTGCTGGATGCAACACCGCCAGCGGGCTGCTGATGTTCCGCACTCAGCAAGTGTGCTTGCACCGGCAAGTTTCCCTCAAAGCGTAGGGTGAAAACATACAAGGGGCGGGATCAAGTAAAGGAAGTAACATAGCAGATAGTGCCCAGAATAGAGTTATATTGCGGAAGTAACTTGTCGCGGCACTGGCTAAGATGTTCTCATAACTAAAATGACAGCGACCAGGAAGAAGAAGAAGGGCGCGCCAGCACCTGGACCCCGGCAAGCCAGTGTTGCCGGGGGCCGCGAATACCAAGATTCATCCGCGGCAAGCCAGGGTTGCTGGGGGCTGCGATATCAGATAAGTTTTTCATCCCTCATCATGCATCCTCTTATGGACTGGGGAGCGCGAAGCCGCGTCCTTGAACGACTGTGCCTTGTATGGAAAACCCGCGTGCGGAGGAACCTCCTCCTAGCTAGTTGCGCCCTTACTTCGTTTCGAGTCGGCTCAACAACTTAAGTGAGCTGCTAAGCGCCCTTACTTTGCTTCGAGTCCGCTCAGCAACTTAAGTGAGCTGCTAAGCGCCCTTACATTGTTTTCGAGCCCGCTCGACAACTTAAGTGCGCTGCAACTAGTCGTGGCAAGGTTGCTTGCCGGAACCGGCACCGCCAGCAGGCTGCTGATGTCCCGCACTCAGCGCCCGCGGCAAGTGTGCTCCAGCACCGCCAGCAAGCTGCTGATGTTCCGCACTCAGCACTCGCGGCAAGCGTGCCCGTGACGGCAAGTTCCCTAAAAGCGTAGGGTAAGAACATACAAGGCATAGAGTCAAGTAAAGGATTCGGCATAGCAAGCTCCCCCTTTTTCATTAAAAAAAACATCTCACTCGGGTACAGTCCATAGAGGATGAAAAACATGAAAGAGAGGATTACAAGTTTTAAGTGCAGCTCAGGCCCGAAGGCTTACAAATTAAAAAGATAAGATGCCCGTAATCCTTTTCCTGTCCCTCTCTTCAGGAGGTAGATCAAGGAGGCAAGGAGGGCAAAAGGGGCGCCTAGGCGAACTACGGGTGCCAGAAGACACCAAGAGAACATCCAAGGGGCCGTCCGAAGGCTGGATGGTGACGGCGGCGCCGGAAGCAGAGCTCGAAGACGGGGCGGCAGGACGTCAGCACGCTGTCGAGGGCACCACGCCCTCGTACTCCGACTTGACGGCCTTGGCGCCAGCCCTCTTCCTCTTCCGTTGCCTCCCTACGCCAGCCGCCCAAGGAGACGACCCCGGGGAGTTCAAGGTGCCGGCGACACGGATGATGGGGTCGCCGGTGACGCGCGGAGCGGCGTCCGACACCTACTCGGACTCGCCACCCTGCCGCCCGCTACCCTTGTCATCGCTGTCGCTCTCCTCCTCGTCACTGTCGCTCGAGGGGGAGTCTTCGCTATTGGAGGAGCTGTCCACGCAGCACCTCGCCCGGATGCCGGAGTCCCCGAAGACCTTGACGGAGAGGAGGTCGCCCTCCATTAACTTAAAATGGAGGATAAACCCCGCTGTCAAGCTGTGGATGCGGGCGAACGTCTTCCACCCTCGGTCAAGATACATCACATTAGGGGCTGGGGATACAACATGGACTCGCGTGCCGCTGATCCCACAGCCCCTCATGTGCAATCTCAACGTCTCGGGCGGTTCCGGCTCCATCGCGCTCGCAAACGGAGCTGGAAGCCGGAGGCGACGACGAGGCGCCCGGCGCAGCTTGACGAAGAACTCGCAAGGGTCGTCCCCCGTATGGACCGCCGCGAGGGGAGGAACCGCTGGCGGAGGCGGAGATACAGCGCCGCCCCGACCGCCTCATCCCCGAGCGCCTCGGCCTCGTCCTCGACCTCGTCCACGACCTCGCCCCCTCCCTCTTCCCCTTGTGGCTGGCTCTGCCACCACGGGCGTGGAATAGGGAGGAATGCGCAGTCTGGCGGCGACCCTCGCCGCCACCGACGAAGGACCGGGGTTCCCTTTCTCCATGACGGATGGGAGAAAGGGGAACAGAAGCTGAAGAAAGGAGGAGATGAGAAAGTGCGGGTTTCTGCGCTCCCCTCTCGCCCTTCTTAAAGGAGCAAGGTGGGGGCTCGGCCGCCCCGCTCAACGAATCAGGGCACAGGAGGAGAAGGGAATCGGAGCCGACCCGCTGCCTCCGCCCGTGACGGCTCGGTTTCCCACTTCCACCGTCCGCGACCCCGAGTGCATGGGAGCCGTGTGGCGGGGAAGCAGAGCCAAGGCGACAGACGAGGTGACCTCGCCTCTCCCCACGGTCACGGGCGGGGTGGGGGGGTGGACGCCTCGAAAATCGCGCACGCCACCCACGTCTCCCACTACGCCGCGATTGACGCGTGCCGTTGCAAGGGAGCGCGGTGGATGCGGAGTCAGATTCAGTGTGACCTAGGCCGCGCGTGCCCGTGCCCTGTTTTGGGCCTGGCCCAACAGCGCTCGGCACCGTGTATGGCCCAGGCCCGGGGGCTCCTGTCGGTGTACTAAAGTAGGGGGTACCTTAGTACCCCGAACTAGTGCACGGGCAGTCGTAGAGACCCGCGGCAGGGCTTGCCGGGCATCCGCCAAGATCCTCGATGGCTGCTTAGATGCCATTCAAGAACAGAGTACTCAAGCTGAAGCCCCGGCAAGAGGAGCCTGCCGGAAAGGCCAACCAAAGCCCCGGCAAGAGGAGCCTGCCGGGAAGGCCAACCAAAGCCTCGACAAGAGGAGCCTGCCGGGAAGGCCAACCAAGGCCCCGGCAAGAGGAGCCTGCCAGGAAGGCCAACCAAGGCCCCGGCAAGAGGAGCTTGCCGGGAAGAAGAAGAGACCCCGGCAAGAGGATCTTGCCGGGAAGGCCACTCAAGACATTCCAAGTAAACTTGCCGCGACGCCCCGCGCGTCCCGGCAAGGCCCGGCGAGCGGCAAGCTTGCTGGTGCGACAAGATAAGGGCCACGGCAAGGCGCTTGCCGCGGCAAGGCTGCCACCATGCACCCGAGCTCCAGCGCATCCAACGACGTGTCACCCCAGGACTATCCCAGGAGCACATGGCAAGGCGCTGTGCAGCCATGCGGTGCGAGGTGGCAAGAGGAGCTGACAAGGAGGCCATCGTGGCGATCGGTGGCGCCTCTAGCGGTTGTTTCCTTGCACTGTTGGGGCGACCGGACGGGCATTAAATGCCCCTGTCCCCTGCCGACAGAGTTAGGTAGGGGACACTGTTGGTAGCAGTTGTACCAACCCGCGTTTTTACCTTTCTACCCCTCTTGCTACGCTGCCACCTGTCGGTGACCACTTTAGCCTATAAAAAGGAGGCCCATGCGCACGTAGAAGGGGTTCAGATTTTTGGACTCCACAGCTTGGGGGTTCGGCTGATTCAACGCCACACCCGCTCTCTCGAGCAAGAACAGAATACAAACACAAAGCAGCAGTAGGAGTTTTATCTCTCCGGAGAGCTCCGAAGCTGGGTAAAAATCCCCCGCGCGCTCTCTCGCCTCGATCTGCTCTACATGCGCCCCTCCGCTCCCTTGCCGGACAAGAAGGGGCCCTCCTGCCCCATAGGTGCTCGTGCTCCCAGTTCCCCACGACACATCCAATGTCCATGGTCAGGAAACCGTAACCATCCATTGATCAACGAGCTAGTCAACTAGAGGATCACTAGGGACATGTTGTGGTGTATGCATTCACACATGTATTATGATTTCCGGATAACACAATTATAGCATGAACAATAGACAATTATCATGAACAAGGAAATATAATAATAACCATTTTATTAATGCCTCTAGGGCATATTTCCAACACGAACATAGTCATCCCATATATCGATCTTTACATCCTGACCATTTCGAGACTCCTCGTCATGTCCGCGATCACATGCGGGACTCCGAACTACCTTCGGTAAATCAAAACACAAAAACTCATAATACCGATCGTCACCTAACTTTAAGCGTGCGGACCCTACGGGTTTGAGAACTATGTAGACATGACCGAGACACGTCTCCGGTCAATAACCAATAGAGGAACCTGGATGCTCATATTGGCTCCCACATATATTACGAAGATCTTTATCGGTCAAACCGCATAACAACATACGTTGTTCCCTTTGTCATCGGTATGTTACTTGCCCAATATTCGATCGTCGGTATCTCAATACCTAGTTCAATCTCATTACCGGCAAGTCTCTTTACTCATTATGTAATGCATCATCCCATAACTAACTCATTAGCTACATTGCTTGCAAGGCTTATAGTGATGTGCATTACCGAGAGGGCCCAGAGATACCTCTCCGACAATCGGAGTGACAAATCCTAATCTCGAAATATGCCAACTCAAAATGTACCTTTGTAGACACCTATAGAGCTCATTTATAATCACCCAGTTACGTTGTGATGTTTGGTAGCACACAAAGTGTTCCTTCGGTAAACAGGAGTTGCATAATCTCATAGTCATAGGAACATGTATAAGTCATGAAGCACTAGTAGAAAAAGGGTCAAACGTGAAGCACATTAGTGCCGGTTTGTATTAGAGCCGGCACTAATGCATACATTAGTGCCGGTTCCAACGGCTAGCCGGGCCGCTCACATTAGTACCGGTTCGTGGCTAACCTTTAGCACCGGTTCGTGCCACGAACCGGTACTAATGAGGGTGGTGGCAGGATGTTGTCAGTCTGGGCCCCCTCCAGCACCTTTAGTACTGGTTCGTGGCACGAACCGGTACTAAAGGTCCTCCTGCATATAAACCCTTCGTCCAGCTCGCTCTGTTCTTCCCCCTTTCCCCTCTCCTCTCCTCTCTGTTCTTCCTCTTCTCCCCTCGAGCTCATCACACATTTCGCCCAAAATTTGTCAAGATTTGAAGGCCCCCATCCATTCAAGTGATCACAAAGGTTAGCAACTTTGTCCTTTCATCTCTCATTGCTAGATTAGCTCTTGCAATGCTTTATATAGTTACTAATTTGTGAGTTTAGTAATTTGGGAGGAAATATATATATGTGCTAGTATTTGATTTATATGCAATTTGAGGTCAAAAATAACACTTAGTTTGCATATGTAGGTGTGGTTTACTTAGTGCCTTCTAAATCTCCGTCGTAACCACCGTCGATCACCCGCACCGTCCCGTCGCCGGCACCACCTTGTGGTGAGCCTCTTGTTCATGAAATTTTATATAAAAAATTGATGTTTGTGTGATTTGGATATATAGTTAATCATGTAATAATTATCTTACCCGTACGTTGTTTGTTATACATAGTGCCATGGTTTTGATATCCGTCCCCGTCGGCCCTCGTCCTTGTTATGATTCGGATGTGGTATATTCTCTTATAAAACTATTTGTTGCATTTCGTGTTTATGACAAATTATGCCCATCAAGTTGACATAGATATTTTTATCTAGGAGGTATGTGAACCGGAAATTCCAATCGACCCTATTGTCGAGAGGTTAAATTTAGTTGAAAGAGAAAACGAGTACTTGAAAGAAAAATTGAAAAGAATTAGGGGGAGAAGATGGAATTGGAGTTGCATGTTGCCGATGTCGTCGATGATCACAAGATCAAGATGGAGAAAATGCGCTTGAAGAATAGAAAGATTAGAAAATATGCCATCGATAGTGAGGCTTGGTATCATTATGCTGTTGGATCAATTGTTACCTTAGTTGCGATCTTGATCGCATTTGTTGTTGCATTTAAATGCTTTAGCTAGAGAGTTATTTGTTTGTTGCATTTAAGTGTTGTATGAACTTTATGTATGAACTTGTATTAATTTGGTCTATTCGGTGTTGTGTAATGAAGATGAGCCGGCAATGGATGTACGATGACCGATGCTCTCCCCAGTTCGTTGAGGGCGTGCATACTTTTCTGCTTGCGGCTGAGGCAAACAAGCGGGCGGATGGTTTTATGCCTTGTCCATGTGCTGGCTGTAAGAATGGTCACAATTACTCTACGTCAAGAACCATTCACGTCCACATGTTTGAGTCCGGTTTCATGCCCCACTATAATGTTTGGACCAAGCATGGAGAAAGAGGGGTTATGATGGAAGACAATGAAGAAGAAGAGCACGACGACAGCTATCCTGGCCATGGGTTCCCTGAATACGATGATACAACAATGGGGGAAGAAGCTGAGCCGGTAATGCGGGAAGAAGCTGAGCCGGCAATGCGGGAAGAAGCTGAAGAAGAGGCATCAGATGAGCCCATTGATGATCTAGGTCGGGCCATTGCCGATGCAAAGAGAAACTGCGCAAGTGATTTGGAGAAGAAGAAGTTGCAGCGCATGTTAGAGGATCACAAAAAATTATTGTACCCGAATTGCGTAGGTGACAAGAAAAAGCTGGGCACCACACTAGAATTGCTGCAATGGAAGGCAGAGAATGGTGTATCTGACAAGGGATTTGGAAAGTTGCTGGTAATGATAAAGGATATGCTTCCAAAGGACAACGAATTGCCCGAGAGTACGTACGAAGCAAAGAAGGATGTCTGCCCTCTAGGGTTAGAGGTGCAGAAGATACATGCATGCCCTAATGATTGCATCCTCTACCGTGGTGAGTACGAGGATTTGAACGCTTGCCCGGTATGTGGTGCATTGCGCTATAAGATCAGCCGCGATGAGCCTGGTGATGTTGAGGGCGAGCCGCTCCTGCAAGTCCACCAAGTCCGGCAAAGTGTCAGGCCACTCGTCCTCCTCTAAGTCCGGCAAAGTGTCAGGACAATCCTCCTCCTCCAAGTCCGCCACAGCGTCAGATGTCCACTCCTCCTCCAAGTCCGGCACAACCTCAGGCCACTCCTCCTCGTCCAACTCAGTCCCGTCAGCCGTCTCCGCCGCCTCAGCAATCACAGAAGAGACACCCCGCAGCTATGGTGCGTAGCGGTATGAGTCGAGGTAGTACAGGAAGTATAGGCGGAGGCAAGCGATATAAATATGGTCCAAGCCTCAAGCCTCTTCCGCAGAGGTCTTATGACAGGTCCGAGGAGGAAATCACAGCCATATCAAAGGCCGAGGTGGAAGCCCATTTTGCACCGAAACCTCCACCGCCACCAAGGGAGAAAGTGCCTGAGGAAACGATTGACCACTTCATTCGTATGGCTCAACCACCAGCTCCCAAGCCTGTTGACACAGACTATGAGCGCCACATCAGGAAGTTAAATCGAGCACGTCTACAAAGGGAGGCGAGCATGTCTACATCGGGATCGAGCAAACAAGAAGCAGCTGCCAAAAAATGCGGGAAAACCATTCCCCAGCTGGGAGAACAGGCGGCGCAATCGATCCCCTCGCTTGTTGTGCCAACAACACGTGACAGTACGCGCGCCCAATATTATTGTGGGCAAACGTGCATGTTCCCGAGGTGGGCAATGTGGTAATAATGGAGGAGCATATAATGCAGGCTGTAGTTCTCAACATCACTGTTGGACAACTCCTCGAGATCGAGCCCATGCCTTTGCTTAGAGAGGATGAAGTAAAACGGAAATATGTCCGAGGCCAACCTTTGGTCGTGCCAGACAAGGTCAAGAACCTCCCAACGAGAATGTATGAATTGCATCAATGGTACATGAACATTACCAAGATTTCAGATCGATTGTCCCTCATGGTGAATGTCAAGCAGGACCATTACTACCATCAGAAAGCTGTGTTCGTTGAGTGTTTATTTCAGTTATACAATCAAGACGCACTCGACAAATCTATCGTCAGTTGCTATTGTTTGTAAGTGATTCCTTTCTATAATTTAAGTCTGAAGCTAGCTGTAGTGATCCTTTTGATCAATCATTACCTGTAATTATCCTCACTATATTCTTTTCTGTGGTATTATGCAGGATGAAGATATATGAAATGAGAAAAGGTGGACGCTTTGGCATTGGGTTCATTGACCCAAACACCGTTAATGAATACACATGGAAGATAAATCAACGTTATGCAAAGGAAGTAGAGGACAGCATGCTAGAGTTCTTGAAGCGCCTCAAATACAATGAAGATATACTACTTCCTTACAACTTCCAGTGAGTCACACTGTCTTGTACTACAAATTCTCTATTTTTGCCTACTAGCTAGCTACATGTTTTTGCTTACATATGCCCGCTTAATTAAGACATGCAAACGTGTGTGCATGCAGATTTCACTGGTTCTTGTGTATCATTAAAGTTGACGCCAGAACAGTTGAAGTACTAGACTCAGTAATCTCAGAAAAAACTGACTATAACATCTTGTATGGGATAGTCAACAGGTAATTTCAATCATTATTAACTATATATCTCGGCCTATTTAGTTCGTCATTCATGATATGAACTATTTAATAACCCCTTTATTCATTTTCTTTGTCGGCGGGCAGGGCTTGGGCAAGATTCATCAGTGTCACGGAAGGTGAATGGAAACAAAAGCTTAAATGGATTCGACCCAAGGTAAGTAATTAAGTAGTACTAGCTAGCTAGCTAGCTGCCATCTCTTTAATTATCATGCTTGATTAATTATTATCTGATCAAATTCCATTCTCGTAAAGGCCCTGAAGCAGGCGTAGGGGACTGATCTGTGTGCATTCTGCGTTTGCAAGAACATTCGCATGATGGCGTCCGAAAGGAGCAGATCTCAAAGACAGCAATGGGTACGCTTGTCAGAACACTATTCACAATTTTTAGACCATTATCGATATCTAGTCACACAACTAATACACATGCATATTGATCTCCTTCTTAACAGTTCAAAGAGGTGCGGGAGAAGCTCATAGAAAGGGAGTGCGTAGAAGCACTTCAAGAGGAAATAGCGGGATTTTTGCTCGACCAGGTCATAAATCCGAATGGAGAATTCTATTACCCGCTACCGCCCCCATGAAAACCACTTCCAATTGTCATCGTGCTCCGAAGGCACCAATTAGGTTAATGCCACTGGCTCCGAAGGCAACATTCATATGTAGGAGAAATTGTATATAGCTATACATGTGTGTATGTGTGAATTAATAAATATGGTGGTTTGTGAGACATTGATGATATATATATGCATGATTGGTTCTACTAGAAATTCTATATATATATATATATATATATATATATAAATATATATATATATGCATAACGTGTACAATGTGTAGTATCGTAAAATACCAGCAAACGAAAAAGAATTAAAATGGAAACACAAAATTAAATGAAAAAGAAATCATAAAACTAAAAACCCCCCAAACCTTATAGTACCGGTTGGTCTTACCAACCGGTACTAAAGGGCTCCAGGCCCCCGGAGCTGGCTCGTGCCACGTGGTTGCCCTTTAGCACCGGTTCGTGCTGAACCGGTACTAAAGGGGGGGGGGCCTTTAGTGACCACAATTTAGTGCCGGTTATGTAACCGGCACTACAGGGCCTTACGAACCGGTGCTAATGCCCGGTTCTGCACTAGTGAAGAAAGAAATAACAACATACTAAACGATCAAGTGCTAATTAAGCTAACGGAATGGGTCAAGTCAATCACATCATCTCCTAATGATGTGATCCTGTTAATCAAATGACAACTCATGTCTATGGCTAGGAAACACAACCATCTTTGATCAGCGAGCTAGTCAAGTAGAGGCATACTAGTGACACTATGTTTGTCTATGTATTCACACATGTATTATGTTTCCGGTTAATACAATTTTAGCATGAATAATAAACATTTATCATGATATAAGGAAATAAATAATAACTTTATTATTGCCTCTAGGGCATATTTCCTTCAAAAAGGTAAGAGGCAGCAGTGCCTCCTCTTTCTCATCATGCCTAATAGGTATCTCAAAATGTTTAGCAAGGCACGCAACATAGATACCTCCAAAGATGGGGCCCTTTGTACGGTTTAGGCTTAACCGTTTAGCAATAACGGTACCCATACTAAAAGTGTTATCATCGAATAAGGCATGAAGCAGAATAATAATATAAGGAACACTGAAGTTTCCACTATTTCCACGACCAATTAAGCATAGCGAATACTGTAAAGTAGCGTAAAACAGGAAAATGTATGCTAGTAATTCTCGCATCGGAACCCTTCCTCGATTCCCCTATAGTAATAGTGTCAGTAAAACCATCCACACCTTTATGATGTGGTTCATCTAAGCTGACCTCAAAGGGTATTCTACAAGCCGCGCAAAAATTACGTAATGACATTTCCTTAGCCTCATCATATAAATGAAAAGATACTGAAGGAGGTGGATTCTTAGGATAATAGTAAAAGTCTTGCACAAAACTATTGGTAAGTAAGAGATACTGTTCGATCTGGCCGTGGAGGAAGTCGGTGAGGCCCGCATTTTTAGCCAAAGAATAAAAGTCTTCATAAATCCCGGTTGCTCTCAAGAAATTATCACAAGGCCACTCACACGGCCGTACTTCTGCTACGCGAGAAGATTATACTTGGCCTTTTCTTTCTCCTTAGCTTGTTTATCCATGGAGCTTTGGCTAGAAGAGCCCCTCAAGAACAATCTCTTCATCTTTTTCTGGAAATTTCTGAAATTTTTAGTAACTTCAAAATAAAACTGAATCAAACTAAACAAGATTGATATCAACTACTCCCACAAGTGCCTAGAGCCTATATCGTGCATTAAAATTACTTGGGACCTCATAAATTTGACATGCAAGCTCAAGAATAGGGTCACCTAAGCAGCAACAATTTGCAATGAATAAAGCACTAGAGCAAAAACTAATTGGACCATTGGAGGAGTCACATACCAAGCAACAATCTTCCAAAGCAGTTTTGAGAATGGAGCTTTGAGCAAAGAGATCAAAAATCGCAGCAAAATGAGCTAGAACTCATGCTTGAGTTGGATGGGGATTTTTTGGGAGGAAGATGGAGTGTGTGGGTGCAGGAATAAGTGGAGGGGGGCCACCATGGGCCCACGAGGCAGGGGACGCGCCTAGGGGGAGGGGGCGCACCCTGGCCCCTCGTGGCCAGGTGCTTGCCCCCCTGCTGTGTTCTTAGTGCCTAAAATCTTCAAATATTCCATAAAAAAGCATACTAAATTTACAGGGCATTTGGAGAAGTTTTATTTTCGGGATATTTTTTATTGCATGGATAATTCAGAAAACAGACAGAAAATACTATTTTTGCTTTATTTATTCTAAATAACAGAAAGTAAAAAGAGGGTACAAAAGGTTGTGCCTTCTAGTTTCGTCCATCTCATGATCATCAAAAGGAATCCACTAACAAGGTTGATCAAGTGAACAAACTCACTCCGAATACCATGGAACCAGAGAAATTTTGAATAACACTAGGTTACCTCAACGGGGATATGAACATCCCCAACAATAAGAATATCATATATTTTTTCTTGACAGTAGGAAGAGGAAATTCAAAACCTCCAATAATGATAGTCGGAATTTTTCCAATAGAATTGATGCTATGAACTTGAGGTTGTTTCCTCGAAAAGTGTACCATATGCTCATTACCATTAACATGAAAAGTGACATTGCCATTGTTGCAATCAATAACAGCCCCTGTAGTATTCAAAAAGGGTCTACCAAGGTTAATCGACATACTATCGTCCTCGGGAATATCAAGAATAACAAAGTCCGTTAAGATAGTGACATTTGCAACCACAATAGGCACATCCTCACAAATACCGACAGGTATAGCAATTGATTTATCAGCCATTTGCAAAGATATTTCAATAGGTGTCAACTTATTTAATTCAGGTCTACGATATAAAGAGAGAGGCATAACACTAACACCGACTCCAAGATCACATAAAGCAGTTTTAACATAGTTTCTTTTAATGGAGCATGGTATCGTTCTCCTGGATCTCCAAGTTTCTTAGGTATTCCACCTTTAAAAGTATAATTAGCAAGCATGGTGGAAATTTCAGCTTCCGGTATCTTTCTTTTATTTGTAATGATATCCTTCATATATTTAGCATAAGGGTTTACTTTAAGCATATGAGTTAAGCGCATACGTAAGAAGATAGGTCTAATCATTTTAGCAAAGCGCTCAAAATCCTCATCATCCTTTTTCTTTGATGGCTTAGGAGGAAAGGGCATGGGTTTCTGAACCCATGGTTCTCTTTCTTTACCGTGCCTCCTAGCAACAAAGTCTCTCTTATCATAACGTTGATTCTTTGATTGTGCGTTATCAAGATCAACAACAGGTTCAATCTCTACATCATTATTATTGCTAGGTTGAGCATCAAAATGAACATCATTATTAACATTATCACTAGGTTCATGTTCATCACCTGATTGTGTTTCAGCATCAGAGACAGAAATATCATTAGGATTCTCAGGTGTGTCTACAACAGGTTCACTAGAAGCATGCAAAGCCCTATCATTTTTATTTTTCTTATTTTTAGAAGGACTAGGTGCATCTAAATTATTTCTCTAAGAATCTTGCTCGATTCTCTTAGGGTGGCCTTCAGGATACAAAGGTTCCTGAGTCATTCTACCAGCTCTAGAAGCCACTCTAACAACAAAGTCATTTTTATTATTTAATTCATCGATCAAATCACTTTGAGCTTTAAGTACTTGTTCTGCTTGAGTGTAACCATAGAAGCATATTTGCTAATGAGTTTAAGTTCACCTTTTAACTCTAGCCATATAATCACTCAAGCGTCCAAACATGGAAGCATTACTCATTAATTCTCTACCAACATAAGCATTAAAACTTTCTTGTCTAGCCATAAAGTCATCAAATTCATCTAAACAATGCCTATGAAATTTAGTAGAAGCGATTTCAACTTTATCATATATATAGAGAGAATTTACCTTTACTACCTATGTCGGGTTATCAAGACAATGTGTTTCTTCAACAGGCGGTGTATTAAGACAATGTATTTCTTCAATAGGAGGTAAATTCTTAACATCTTCAGCTTTAATACCTTTTTCTTTCATAGATTTCTTTGCCTCTTGCATATCTTCAGGACTGAGAAATAAAACACCCCTCTTCTTCGGAGTTGGTTTGGGAATAGGCTTAGAAGTTGGCTCAATTGGCTCAGGAATTGGCTCAGGAAGAGTCCAATTATTTTCATTAGTCAACATATTATTCAATAGCAATTCAGCTTGGTCGACTGTTCTTTCCCTGAAAACACAACCAGCACAACTATCCATGTGCTCCTTGGAAGGATCGGTTAGTCCATTATAAAAGATATCAAGTATTTCATTTTTCTTAAGAGGATGATCAGGCAAATCATTAAGTAATCGGAGAAGCCTCCCCTAAGCTTGTGGGAGACTCTCTTCTTCACTTTGCACAAAATTATATATTTCCCGCAAGGCAGCTTGTTTCTTATGAGCAGGGAAATATTTGGTAGAGAAGTAATGAATCATATCCTAGGGACTGCGCACACAACCAGGATCAAGAGAATTAAACCAAGTATTAGCATCACCCTTTAACGAGAACAGAAATATCTTAAGGATATAATAATAGCGAGACTTCTCATCATTAGTGAACAGGGTGGCTATATCATTCAACTTAGTACCATGTGCCACAACGGTTTCAGATTCATAGTCATAAAAAGGATCAGATTCAACCAAAGTAATTATCTCAGGATCAACAAAGATGTCATAATCCTTATCAGTAACAAAGATAGGTGAAGTAGCAATAGCAGGGTCATATTTCATTCTAGCATTTAGAGTTTTTTGTTTAAGTTTAGCTAGTAACTTCTTAAGATCAGATCTATCATTGCAAGCAAGAAGGTCTCTAGCAGTTTCTTCATCCATAACATAACCCTCAGGAACAACAGGCAATTCATACTTAGGGGGAGAACATTCATCATCACTATCATCAACAATTTCATCTTCAATAATTTCATTCTCTCTAACCCTAGCAAGTTGTTCATCTTGAAATTCACCTAATGGCAAAGTAGTATCAAGCATAGAAGTAGTTTCATCATAAGTATCATGCATAGTAGAAGTTGCATCATCAATAACATGCGACATATCAGATAGCAGGTTTAGGTGTCGCAAGCTTACTCAAAACAGAAGGAGAATCTAGTGCAGAGCTAGATGTCAGTACCTTACCTCCCCTCGTAGTTGAGGGAAAAATCTTAGTTCTTGCGTCTTTCAAGTTCTTCATAGTGATCAGCAGATATAAATCCCAAGTGACTCAAAGAATAGAGCTATGCTCCCCAGCAACGGCGCCAGAAAATAGTCTTGATAACCCACAAGTATAGGGGATCACAACAGTTTTCGTGGGTAGAGTATTCAACCCAAATTTATTGATTCGACACAAGGGGAGACAAAGAATATTCTCAAGTATTAGTAGTTGAGTTGTCAATTCAACTACACCTGGATAACTTAGTATCTGCATCAAAGTATTTAGTAGGAAAGTAGTATGATAGTAATGGTAACAGTGGCAAAAGTAAAGATAGTAGTTTTGTAGTAATTGTAACAGTAGCAACGGTAAAGTAAATAAGCAAAGCACAATATGTGAAAAGCTCGTAGGCATTGGATCAGTGATGGATAATTATGTTGGATGTGATTCCTCATGTAATAGTTATAACATAGGGTGACACAGAACTAGCTCCAGTTCATCAATGTATGTAGGCATGTATTCCAAATATAGTCATACGTGCTTATGGAAAAGAACTTGCATGACATCTTTTGTCCTACCCTCCCGTGGCAGCGGGGTCCTAATGGAAACTAAGGGATATTAAGGCATCCATTTAATAGAGAACCGGACCAAAGCATTAACACTTAGTGAATACATGAACTCCTCAAACTACGATCATCACTGAGAAGTATCCCGATTATTGTCACTTCGGGGTTGTTGGATCATAACACATAATAGGTGACTATAGACTTGCAAGATAGGATCAAGAACTCACATATATTCATGAAAACATAATAGGTTCAGATCTGAAATCATGGCACTCGGGCCCTAGTGACAAGCATTAAGCATAGCAAAGTCATAGCAACATCAATCTCAGAACATAGTGGATACTAGGGATCAAACCCTAACAAAACTAACTTGATTACATGGTAAATCTCATCCAACCCATCACCGTCCAGCAAGCCTATGATGGAATTACTCACGCACGGTGGTGAGCATCATGAAATTTGTGATGGAGGATGGTTGATGATGACGACAGCGATGAATCCCCCTCTCCGGAGCCCTGAACGGACTCTAGATCAGCCCTCCCGAGAGAGATTAGGGCCTGGAGGCGGCTCCGTGTCGTAAAACGCGATGAAACTTTCTCTCTGATTTTTCTCTCCACGAAACGGAATATATATAGTTGGAGTTGAGGTCGGTGGAGCACTAGGGGGCCCACGAGACAGGGGGCGCGCCCAGGGGGAGGGGGCGCACTCCCACCCTCGTGGACAGGGTGTGGGCCCCCTGGCCTTGATTATTTCGCTAGTATTTTTTATATTCTCTAAAAGTTATCTCCGTGGATTTTCAGGTCATTCTGAGAACTTTTGTTTTCTGCACAATAAATAACACCATGGCAGTTCTGGTGAAAAGAACGTCAGTCCGGGTTAGTTTCATTCAAATCATGCAAGTTAGAGTCCAAAACAAGGGCAAAAGTGTTTGGAAAAGTAGATACATTGGAGACGTATCAGATAGCCGCCAGCTTGTCTTCCCTGACCTCCTTGAAATGGAATCGGACCAAAGACAGAGCCACATTAGCACCGCAGCGAGCAGACGACTTCTTCCATTCTTGTACTCGACTAGGAATTTCTTTGATTCGAGTCATCAGATACTCGAGATCATTTTGGAACTCCGCTCGGGGCCACAGCTCAGTGTCAATCCGTGACATCACCGCTTCCAGACGAGCAAGATAATACACAACACTGTCAAGACGAGACTCCAGCCGCAACACGTTCATCGTGACGTCGTCCTTGACAGGAGAGTTTATGGGATCGAGATCTGTCTCGATCCACCCAGTCTTTGCTTTGTAGTCTTGACAGAGTTCTGCATAGTCGGAAAGGTGGTGAGTTGACAGTTGTATAATAAGTCAACAATCACAAATCAGTCAGACGGGAGGAAGTACCTTCAAGCTTCAGGACCAACTTCTCAGCAAGTCTTCCCAGATAAGCCTCCAGTTCGCCCTTCTGCACCATGAGATCTCAAACCTTGTTAGTCAGAGTCTCCTTGTGCTTCTTCAGCTTCGCAACCTCCTCGTTGGCTTCAGCAACAACAGTTTTCAGCTTGGCGTTCTCCTCTTATAACTTGCTGACTGAAGCCAGCTTCTTGTCGGCAAGCTCTTTTTTCGTTCGCGCTTCTTTCTGTGCTGCGGCAAGGTCATTGTCCTTCTGCTCTAGAGCCTGCTTCATTTTGACTAAAGAAATAACATTCTTCAATCGACCTTGGAGTTGACGGTTTTCACTACGCACATATGTTCAAGTGGAGTCACTCGGTTCAAAAGACTAAAAAGGAAGAACTATAAGGTGGACAGTCGGCGAGATATTACCTCCCATAGTAGCAGCATCGTCCTTGGCCTTCTAAAGATTCTTCTTAGACAACTCCAGTTCAAGGTTGACGCTGATATGCTTCTTCTCCAACTTAGCAAACCAGGCCCCAATCTCACAAGGTTTCTGTGGTCAGCAAACAAGACATGTCAGTCGATAGAAACAAAAGTTTATCTCAACAAAAAGTTTTCTAAGACTACTGCTGAATCAAAACATTCAACAGTAGTCTCGGGGACTACAACCAGTGGGTGCACTTGACGTGCCCCCACTGATCTAGTTTACCACTCAGCGTGGTCTTCCCAGCGTGAGTATGCAAAAAAAGAGAGATTCTCAGACCCCAGCCGACTGCCTGCAGTCGACCGTGGTCTCAGGGACTACACCCAGTGGGTGCACTTGGCGTGCCCCCACTGATCTAGTTTACCACTCAACATGGTCTTCCCAGCATGAGTATGCAATAAAAGAGAGATTCTCAGACTCCAACCGACTTCCTGCAGTCGATCGTGGTCTCGGGGACTACACCTAGTGGGTGCACTCTGCGTGCCCCCACTGGTCTGGATTCCACTTAGATCAAACTATTCCACCGAGTGAAAGAACAATGAAGTGACATTCGACAAAGACCCCCACCAAATCTAACATCCGACGGCGGTCTCGGGGACTACACCCAATGGGTGCACTTTGTGTGCCCCCACTGGTTCAGAGATACACTCGACTCAACTTGGTCGACTCAAATAGAAGAGCTATTCAACACTAAGTTAAAGCACCCAGTGGGTGATTGGATGAAAAATGTAGAATCATGATAGATGCATATAAAAGGTTCCAAAACACTCATCCAGGGATATCTTACGGACAATGAAGCAGCAACTACAACTACTATATCGTAGCAAGGCAAAAATCAAATTGAGAGATCAGTCGGAAATCAACTGACCTTGACATTAACGTGTAGAGCAGAGCTAGCGTTGTAGCCAGCCTGGCTGGCCTCGTGCACCACCTTCATCTACTCCATCATAAGGTTTGCTTGGAGTATGGCCTCCTTAGCAGCACCCGCCGAGTCATCTGGAGTGTGATGAGCAGCAAAGAGCGACGATGGCAGTGCAGTCAGAGCAATCACAGGATCCGAAGCATGGAGCTATGCAGGCGAAGCAGGGCCTTGAGAAATCGACGCTGAGGGACGTTCAATCGACACAGGATTGGCAAAAGAAACAATAGCCCGAGTCAGATCTCCGAACCGCTAGACCACCATCTCCGGTGCTGATGTCGACTGAGGCTCCTGGCCTACAACCGTCCTCCTGCTCGAAGCCCTACCCCTCCTTCACGTATTCTTCTGTGGCACTTCTTCATCGTCGTCTAGAAGTTCAATGACGTCTCATGGGCCTACACAAAATGCAACCATAGGGGCTCAATCGGCCGACAATTCAATCAACAAAACAAGCACAATATTGCAAGATCGTACCAGCTTTGGAAGTAGCCGCATCTTCAATCTCTTCATCATCTTGAGCCTTGTCAATATCCATTGAGGTCCCAGAAGTTGCAGCATTGAAAAATTCATAACCTACTGAGTCAGAGCAGAAGTATGAGTCAGTAGGAAAACACAGAAAGATAGAACACTCACGCAGAAGTGACGGGAACGTCCATCTTGATCATGGGCAAGGACTTCCGAGGCTTTGAAGGGGCAACCTTGGGCTTCTTGGCGACCTTTTTTGATGGCTCCAGAGTCGAAGTCCGAGTGCGCTTATGCACTTGCATGCTCGGAGCGATAGCCTTGTTGCGCCCGCCTGCTGTATCATGAGACTGCTTGGATCGGCGCTTTGTGTGCGGTGGTGAGTCGACCTCCTCTTCTTCGTTGTCCACCTCATCACTCTCTTCCTTATCATCATCATCAGGAGATTGCAGTTGGTGCTCCCATCCGCACTCTCCACTCCCTCCCGGGCTTGCTCCTGAGCTCGCTCTCCATTCGGCATCGAATACATCTCGGTATAAATCTGCAAGGCAAGAAGTTAACCAAACATCAGTCAGATTCACAGATAATCGCAAGTCAGATTGAAAGACACTCGGTAATAAGGATCAGACCTTGTCTGGCAGGTTTTCAGTGTCAAATGGCTTGACTCTCCGGGCCCCACTGGGGTTGTCTTTGTTTCCGGTAATTCTCTTCAGCCACAGGGCCACCTCTCATCGGGGACCTCCTCTGGGTGGACCCGAGCGGTGTCGTTGGAGCCCGAATACATCCACATCGAATGATCATGGGCTTGGAGCGGCTGGATGTGTCGACCGAGAAACACTTTAAATCCATGCCAGTTATGCCCTAACGGACCAACTGGACTACCCTCTCGACTAGCATGTTCATCCCTACTTTCTCCGCTGTGGACATGATCATTGAAAAAGGTTGCTGGACTCGACCTAGGGTAAAGGGAGGAAGACCAGTCGACTGACCGGGGGTCGGAATGTCCTGGCAGTAGAACCAGGTCGACTGCCAGCCCCTAACCGACTCAGGAAGTGTCATAGGGGAAAAACTGCTCCTCTTCCTCATCTGAATCCCTAAACCCCCACACATCTGAATCACGTGCCTCCTCTCGTCAGTCGGATTTGCCTTCTTCACGGATTTGGAATAACAAGTGAATATGTGTTTGAAGAGACCCCAGTGCGGTCTACAACCCAAGAAGTTTTCGCACAAAGAAACGAATGTAGCAAGGTACGTGATGGTGTTGGGAGAGAAATGATGAAGCTGAGCACCAAAAAAGTTCAGAAAACCCCGGAAGAAAGGATGCGGGGGAAGGGAGAAACCACGGTCGACGTGGGTGGCGAGGAGGACACACTCACCCGCCTGCGGCTGAGGCTCTATCTCATCCCCCGGCAGCCTCCAAGTCCTGTCGGCGATCAAGCTCGTGGCGGCCAGATCTTCCAGATCCTCTTGCCGGAGCGTGGATTGGATCCAGCCCCCCTGGATCCAACCTGGCGGCAACCCGGACATCGACGACGATCCCCAACTCATTTTCTTGCCCTTCACCGTCGCCGTTGCTTTCTTCACGCGCTCCAGTGCCGCCGTCTTGTACTTCACCATTGTGGCGAACTGTGCACGGGCGGAGCAGCGACGTCGAGGGCGAAAGAGGACGTAGTGGAGAAGCAGAGGAAGAAGAAGGGGAATGAGAGCACACTCTGTGCAAATTCATCGGCCACGACGCCTTTTATGGGCCTACTTACGAATGGCTGACGCGTGGGCCCGAGCGATCCTATCAAATCCTGCAACAGTCGCGCACCGGATACGTGGCGAAAAAGGTGGTGCAGAAATCGAGGCGCCCATGTCTATCCATCCCGTTTACTGCGGCGCGCTTCGCCTCGAGCACTTACCCAAATTTGCAAATCCTGTGAGATATGGGAACCGCAGTAACCAATCGCGTCGACGACCTCTGAATCGATCAAGGCGACTGAAATGAAGTCAAAGTTTCAGCATGAACCTTGAGCTCAACAAGAATGCTTATGAAGCATAAGTGTTGAGTCAAGGTCAACTTTAAATCTCTTTTCACTCGGACCTCAATCCATTCGGGGGCTAATGACGATGCCATGAACCTAGGGTAGGGTCATAGGCCTAACCTATAAACCCTACCCAAGGTCACTACCCTAGAGTCAAGGACATTCAAAGTACAGCAAGAATTACTGATTGAAGCCATCGAGTGCAATCCACTCGCCCAGTCACCTCACTCAGATACCCCAATTTGACTCGACCTGGATGGAGTCATTGGACCATATAGGAAACCACTCGGAGAACAGAAGACCTAGAGTCACTCAGGATGGCAACGGTTAGGCGTTCACTCCATAGTCTTAAAGATCATTAATAGCACTTTATAGCTAGCGTTACAAGTAATGCCCTACCTTAATGTACATTGAACCCTTATAACGTAGGATGGCTCGGGTCCTGGCGCACTCTATATAAGACACCCCCTCCTATGGCACAAGGGTTCACACCCCTTTTAACCCACACCCATATTCCAGTCGATAGCCTCAGGGCACCGAGACGTAGGGCTTTTTCCTCCTGTGTGAGGGGCCTGAACTCGTAAAACTCGTGTGGACAACCTTGCCATAGCTAGGGCCTCTCCTCGTCATACGTACCCCCTACTCTTACTGTCAGACTTCGAACCACGACATGCCGCTCAAAATATTATTTATCTCTGTTTCCAAACTCGAGCTCTGGCACCTCTGCAAATCCCTGCTTCCCTCTGTGAAGGGCCTATCTATTTATTTTTATGTTGAGTCATCATTCTCTTATAAAAAACACCAGTTGGAGAGCACCGCTCTCATTTGTATGCATTGTTATTAATTTACATTGAGTATGACTATGACTGGATCTCTTTTGCCATGAATTACAATGTCTAGTTAGTCCTTGATCTTCAGGGGTGCTCTGCATTTATGTTTTGTGGTCTTAGAAAGGGCTAGCGAGATACCATCTTGTTACATCATATCATGATTGGTTTGAGAAAGTGTTGTCATCCGAGATTTATTATTATTGCTCGCTAGTTGATTATGCCATTGATATGATTAAACATGAGACCTAAATGTTATTGTGAATATGGTTAGTTCATGATCTTGCTGAAAAATTGAATGCTGGCTTTACATATTTGCAACAACAAGATCAAACAGAGTTTGTAATTTTTTTTTCTTTATCACTTTCAGTTTGTCAACTGAATTGCTTGAGGACAAGCAAAGGTTTAAGCTTGGGGGAGTTGATACGTCTCCAACGTATCTACTTTTCCAAACACTTTTGCCCTTGTTTTGGACTCTAACTTGTATGATTTGAATGCAACTAACCCGGAATGACGCTGTTTTCAGCAGAACTGCTATGGTGTTATTTTTGTGCAGAAATAGAAGTTCTCGGAATGACCTGAAACTCCACGGAGTCATGTTTTGGAGCTAATAAGAAAATATTGGCGAAAGAATCAACAGAAGGGGGCCCACACCCTGTCCACGAGGGTGGAGGGTGAGGGGGTCCTGGATTAGGGGGTCCTCGGACAGCCGTACTATGTACTTATGCCGGACTGTGGAACTATGAAGATACAAGATTGAAGACTTCGTCCCGTGTCCGGGTGGGACTCTCCTTTGCGTGGAAGGCAAGCTTGGCAATTCGGATATGTAGATTTCCTTTTCTGTAACCGACTCTGTGTAACCCTAGCACCCTCTGGTGTCTATATAAACCGGAGGGTTTAGTCCATAGGACAAGAACAATCATAATCATAGGCTAGCTTCTAAGGATTTAGCCTCTACGATCTCGTGGTAGTTCTACTCTTTTAAAACTCATATCATCAAGATCAATCAAGCAGGAAGTAGGGTATTACCTCCATAGAGAGGGCCCGAACCTGGGTAAACATTGCCGCCTGCTGTTACCATTTGTCTTAGACGCACAGTTTGGGACCCCTACCCGAGATCCACCAGTTTTGACACCGACATTATTTCTTTCATTGAGAGTTCCACTGTGTCGTCACAGTCGGACAACATCGCCTCTGGGGGAGCCCTGGCTTTAGGTCAAACTCTCCGACTAGGCGGCTTCGTCATGACCGCCCGTTCCGCCGCCGCGCCGACGATGACTTCTCGGGTCAACAAAAACAACCTCCACGTCAGCTCAGAATACACCGAGCAGATGGATCCAATGGAGCTCTCATCCTTGAACGAGATCTTGGATCGCATTGCCGCCTTGGGAGTCGCTATGGACTATGATCGGATCGGGCTTAAACCTGACCAAAGAGAGATTAACTCTCCGCTGGTCACCCATTGGATAGCCGTGGTGGAGGAGCAATGCAACGATTCTTCCTCTATTTTGAGGATGAACTATGTCCGGATTCCCGAGCTCTCCGAGCCGGATACCCGTCTGCGGGAGGACATGAACAAAGCTCCTAACTTAGAACCGGACAGCGGGCCAGAAAAATTGGGCAACATCCCGGAACCCAAACTGCCAAGTTCGGAAGCTCCTCTGCCCCTGGGTCTCAGATCGGGTCAGGGTTTGGACTTAAATCTACCCACCCACCCAGATGCAAGTGACCTTTCCCACATTAGACAACAATCCCAAGAGATAGTACATCACTTTTGGGCCAGATTCCTCCTTGTAATGAGCAAGGTCAAGGATTGTCGCGAGGAAGAGGCAATCTCATTCTCTTGCAAAAATTGCACGGACAAGGGAATCCTCAACGCCATAAGTCACCGTGACAAATCACACTTCGCTGACTTGGCGGCCATAGTACAGAAGTACTGTGCGATGGAAAGCAACTGGAAAACCCAGGCAACATTCTGGGACCCTCCGGCTCTCACTAAACCCCTCGTCTGAACTAAAAGGGTGCACTCTTGTAAGTCACCTGATCCAATTACAAAGAAACCAAAGCCCACTACAGGGCGTGGAACTGTATTGGAGGGATGGTTCAATGGGCCATGCAAAATTCACACCACACTGGATACTATACCAACACACAGCCTTAGAGCATGTTGGCTACTTCGGCAGGTGGCCAAGAGCGGCGAGGATCTCCTCATTAACGATACCGCAGAGCATCATCCCACAGAAAACAACAATACAATATTGATAGTCTTCGAGACTTTTGCCTCAAATAACAGGCGCAAGAGAGCACTCCGCAGCCTCGCCGAAGTCTGCCATGTTGCAACAATAAATCCAGGGAATGACACGGCCATAACCTTCAACGCCAGTGACGAACTCAATTCCGAACTGTCCGAGCACCAACCGCTTTGGTCCTTAGTCCGATTGTGGATGGCTTTCGGCTTACTAAAGTGCTCATGGATGATGGCAACAGATTAAATCTCATGTACAAGGAAACTCTCAACAAAATGGAAATAGACAAGAGCCGCATTGAGCAAAGCAGCATGACTTCTAGAGGAATCATCCCTAGTCGGGAGGCACGATGTGCGGGAAAAATCACACTCGATGTGGTATTTGGCACGCCGGAGAATTACAGGTCCGAGGAGATAACATTCCAAGTGGCCCCGTTCATTAGTGGATACCACACCCTTTTAGGGCGGGATGCACTCGCGAGCTTCCAAGCTATACCCCATTACGGGTACATGAAGCTCAAGATGCCCGAGCCCAATGGAATCATCACTCTAGCCAGTGATCCGGACATAGCACTCCGCGCCAAAAATAAAACCGCCACCCTGGCCCTTGAGGCATTATCCGAAGCCCTCGCAGCTGAAGAACTAACTACGTTGCGCTCCACAGTGGACAGGAGTGACGTGATACTCGACAAACGATCCAAGTCCACCTCTTTCAAACCAGTGGACGAAATAGTCAAATTCCAAGTCCACCCAACGGACTCTGCAAAGACAGCATCCATCGGGGCACAGCTGAACCCCACAATAGATGCCGCATTGCGGGCGTTCTTGTGCGAGAATTGGGACATCTTCGCCTGGAACTCTTCAGACGTGCCAGGTATCCCATGCAGGCTGGCCGAGCATAGCCTAAACATACTGAAGGGATACAAGCCGGTCAAGCAGACTCTTCGGCGCTTTTCAGAACCCAAACGACAAGCCATGGGAGAGGAGCTAGCCAAGTTACTCGAAACCGGATTCATCAGAGAAATAAAACACCCGGACTGGCTAGCAAACCTGGTGATGGTACCAAAGAAGGACAAATCCTGGCGCCTATGTGTCGATTTCAAGGACCTCAATAAGTCTTACCCCAAGGATCCCTTCCCTCTCCCCCGCATCGATCAAATCATCAACGCTACCGTAGGACACGACTCATTGTGCTTCCTCGATGCATACTCCGAATACCATCAAATCAAGATGGCGGAGTCCGATCAAGCCACAACGGCATTCATCACTCCATACAGCCCCTTCTGATTTAACATCATGCCTTTCGGGCTCAAAAACGCCGGTGCAACCTATTAACGCATGATTCAGACATGCCTGGAAAAACAAATCGGCAAAATAGTCGAGGCATACATAGACGACGTGGTCGTCAAAACCAGACACGTCGAATCTTTAATAGACAACCTGAGGCTTACGTTCGACAATCTCCGAACATACGACATCAAGCTCATTCCGGAAAAATGCATTTTTGGCGTTCCTGCCGGAAAGCTCCTGGGCTTCATCGTTTGCAATAGAGGAATTGAAGCAAATCCAGCTAAAATCCGAGCTTTGTCACAGTTGGCTACCCCAACAGACCTCAAGCAAATCCAGAAATTAACTGGATGCGTGGCTGCCTTAAGCCGCTTTATCTCGCGATTAGGAGAAAAGGCACTACCTCTCTATGGCCTTCTTCGACGCACCGAACACTTCGAGTGGACGGATGCCGCCACGACCGGACTGGAAGAAATAAAAGCCCTCTTGGCCAGCAATCCAATCCTGGCCGCACCAAACATCAGCGAACCCATGCTGTTATATATAGCTGCAGCGCACCAAGTGGTAAGCGCAGTGCTCGTCGTCAAACTAGAGGAGGACGGACATAAGTTCCCACTTTAAAAGCCGGTATACTACGTATCCACTGTCCTCACACCATGCAAGTCACGGTACCCACATTATCAAAAGATAGCATATGCGGTCTTCATGGCATCCCGGAAACTACGACACTACTTTCAAGAGTGTTCAATCATGGTGGCCTTCGAAGTACCACTCAATGATATAATAAATAACCGCGATGCCACAGGCCGGATTGCTAAGTGGCCCATCGAGCTCCTCCTGTTCGACATCATATATAAACCACGGCGAGCAATTAAGTTGCAAGTATTGGCTGACTTCATCGCCGAATGGACAGAAGCCGAACTCCCTAAAGAGTATGGTGCATACTCCAATTTGATCATGCACTTTGACGGCTCTAAGATGCTGGCTGGTCTAGGAGCGGGCGTTGTCCTGACATCCCCCACCGGAGATACAGTCCAATACGTACTCCAAATATTATACATAGACTCCAACAATGCAGCCAAATACGAGGCTCTGTTGCATGGTCTTCGGATGGCAGTCTCCATGGGCATTCAATGCCTAGAAGTGCATGGGGATTCGAACCTCGCAATATCTCAAATAAATGGAGACTTTGACGTCAAGGACCCGAAAATGGCGGCTTACTGCAATGCCGTCCTCAAGATGTCAGCTTGGTACGAGGGGCTCGAATTCCATCATGTGGTCCGAGAAAACAATCAAGCGGCGGATATCCTTGCCCGCATCGGTGCTAAGAACGACCCCGTCCCACCCAATATCTTCTTAGAAAGGCTGTTCAAGCCATCCGTGGTGTGGCAAGGGGAGACTGCAATATTAGTCCGGATCCGACCACAACCCCAGATCCCGAACACACTGACATAATCGGAGGCTCCGCCACCGAAATAACACCTTCGGCCCACGTGATCATGGCTGTCATCGCCCCATGGACAGAACCCTTCTTAGCCTACCTAAATAGGCAAGAACTCCCCGAGGACCAAAACGAGGCACGTTGCATTGTGCGGTGCTCTAAAGCCTACAAGGTTCACGAGGGAGAGCTCTATAAGAAAAGTGCTACCGGAGTACTTCAAAGATGTATCTCCGAAAAGGAAGGGCGGCAGCTCTTGGCCGAAATTCATGCTGGACTCGGCGGCCACCATGTCGCAGCTCGGGCCCTTGTAAGAAAGGCCTTCCGTACAGGTTTCTACTGGCCGACAGCCCAAGCAGACACACAAGACCTTGTCCAACATTGCGTCGGTTGCCAGCTTTTCGCCAACCAAAGCCATATGCCACCTACCGCTCTCCGAAAAATCCCCATAACTTGGCCCTTCACGGTCTGTGGGCTTGATATGGTCGGACCCCTTAAAGGTGGAAGCAGTAAGAAAAAAAATACTTTTTGGTCATGGTGGATAAATTCACCAAATGGATAGAAGCCAAGCCAGTTAAAATGGCCAAATCCGGACCAGTGATAGACTTCATATCAGGGTTCGTACATCGTTACGGTGTCCCCCACAGCATCATCACCGACAATGGCTCCAACTTCACAGCCGACAAGGTGAAAACTTGGTGCGGCAACATGGGCATTATGCTCGATTACGCCTCTGTCTATCACCCCCAAACAAATGGTCAAGTCGAAGGGCAAATGGTCTTATTATGAGTGGCATCAAACCCAGACTAGTGCGATCCTTGAAGGAATCAGACACGCACTGGGTCGAGGAGCTCGACTCCATACTTTGGGGGTTGCGAACCATGCTGAGTCGCACTACTGGATACACACCATTTTTCATGGTGTACGGCGCAGAGGCGGTATTGCCCTGCGATATCATTCATGACTCACCTCGAGTGCGCATGTACGAAGAGAGAGAAGCCGAGCTTAATCGGCAGGACAGTTTAGATGCCTTGGAGGAGGAGCGCGACGTTGCAATAGCCCATTCCGCTTTCTATCAGCAATAGGCTCGAAGGTACCAGAGCAGAGAAGTACGAGCCAAAACTTATAACGTTGGCGAACTCGTTCTACCACTACCGGAGAAGAAAAAGGACAAGCTCAATCCCAAGTGGGAGGGTCCCTTCATCATTGATAAGGTTCTCACCGGAGGAGCGTACCGCCTGCGTGATGCATTAGATAATCGACTTGAGCCAAACCCATGGAATGCGGCCAGCCTCCGAAGATTCTACGCCTAGCGCCGAACTTTGTTTTCGTCTCCTTACCTCCGCCTTTTTCTCTTTAAGTTATATACCTTTTATTTCTTCCTTTTTTATGGCCCTAAAAAGCTTTAAGTGTGACTCGACCACACACTCTTGACGTGCTATGCGCGCTCAAGATACCTGGGGGCTTCTTATACAGAAGCTTAGTATAATTATATTTCGAGCTCCATGCCCACTGCATATGTGTAACTTTTCCATATGTACCTTTTCTTCACCATTATATGCATCGATATGACTTATGTTTTGGCCAAGCTGGGTTGCCTGGCTCTTGTGTTTATGCCCTACGTTCCTGTTAGTTCGGCTAGGGCATAAGGGGAGCACCTCTGCGATTGTTACTGCTGGGTCCGCCGGATGTGTACCTCAGACTAGGTGAAGCCGAAAGCTAGCGTTCTTAAAAGAATATTCGGTCGGTGAACAAAAGATTTTTTCTTACCTATTACAATATAAACCCCCAGATGTTTTATATCCCGCATCTCTGTTCGCAGTTCGGACATGCACATTAATGCATGCGTACCCAGGGAAAGGATCCCTTAATAGAACTATTCTCCCTGGAAGATGTTTCTTACTATCCATGTAATATAACATAGCTAGTTGGGTACTTGCTTGTTCAAGCACTTATGACCCCTACACCTGGTTTCCACGCGTACCCCGGTTTACATAATTGAGCGGGTATTTGGATACAGTCCGAACTATCGGGTCCGGAGGTTGAAGCAAAAAAGTCCGCCATGACAAATGATTTACAATCCGGCTAGAGACAAAATATGTCAATTGAAGTACACAGTCACTTAGACTGGCTAAATTCTTCTTCTATACCATCCAACAGGCTGTCTAGCCTACAATCCTGTTAGGAATTCTTTGCGGCTAATCCTACCTAGTCATATACCAGACTAACGGGATTCTCTTTCCCATCTGAACCTACAGGTCCGAGCTGGGCCATGTGATTCAGATCAACCTTGGTGTACTGCGTTTTCACCATGGCCCAGGCTTCCCTCGCACCTTGTCGGCAGGCCAATATCTTCCATAATTGAAAGCGTCGCCGCGCTCCCTTGAGAATCTCTACAAGCTCCCCCATGCCTCCTAGCAGGGAGGCGTATGGCCACAAGGCCTGGACAATACCCTGCATCACCTGCTGAACTTGTTCGTGCAGTTGTGAAAGCTCTTGTAGAAGATTGCCTGCGGATCCGGGCATTTCCTCTTTGGGACGACCTGTCAGCATACCTACAGACATAACTCTGTTAGCCCGTTTCTTTGCCGAGCTGTATAAATGTTCGTTTGAGCGCATACTAAAAATGTCGCGTCGAAGCCTCTTGTTCTCCTTCACGGAGTCAGCAAGCTGGGCCCAAACATCCTCCAATTCAACACCCAGCCGGGTATTGGCATCCTGGAGATCGTTTTTCTCCCACCTAACCGGTGTAAGCACGCGCTCGCCAGCCTCTAGCTGTCGTTGAGCATGTTGCTCATCCTCTTGTACGATCTCTGGATCCACTCCGGGATTGTCTGCAAAATCTATTGTGAGATTTGCGAGCATGCCGAATACTAACTGGTACACGTAATTACATTCTTTTTGATCGAGACAAGTATTACTAGACAAGGGCTTCTTGGATTCCTCCATTCCGGCAACTGCGGCCCGTAGCTGGGCTTTGCACTCCTCCAGCTCTTGAGACAAATGGGTATTCTTCTCTGTAAGAATCTATACATACAATGATCCTTAAATTAGTTGTGCCAGCTATTTCAAGTCTCAGGGGCTACTGATATACATAATGATCAGATTTTTCTTACCCATATATCCTTTAAATACTGGTCTGTGGCTCTAGCAAGCCCACCTTGAGCAGCTCGGATGTACGCGTCTCCCGAGTTGAAGGCATTGAACGCCTCTTCGGAGTAATTAGGGTCGCAGAGTACGGCCCGTCGACACCTATGATTCATAGCGCTCTCCACCTCAATTTGTAGCGGATATTCTATCTGCATCCTCTATAGGAGGACCGCCCGGCATTGTCCCCACGTTATCCTCCATCCTTGAGTCTGGTTCTGGAGTCCGGTTGGTGGAGGCGTGGCCGGCAGGATCTCCGGGCACTGTCCGGCGAGCACTCTTTCTGCCAAGGGACAATGGAAATAGTTATATTTTAAATACGATAATCATGGAGCAGGTTTTAAATCATACCTTTGCGACGACATCTCGGTCCTGGCCGCCTTCCTTTTAAGCCTACCCGGCTTGCGTGCCCCTTGTTGGTGAGTCGCCACGGGTTCGGCACGACGCCCCGATGGCCTTCCCTATAAAGCGCGATACATGTGCGGTGGGTAAGGCGTAAAAGAAGGGATCCTTCTTGGAAGTGAGGACTCTAGTTTACTTACATATGATGCAGGGAGGAGGCCAGGATAATTGGCAATGATGGCCAGCAAGGCGCCGTCATAGCTTGCCTGGTAAAACGTCCTGTCGAGGAGCTCCACAAATATGTCCGGATCTTCATCGAGTCTGTGGTCGAGGGCCCGATCAGGGTCCTCTGGCTGTGGAGACGGGCTGTGGACCTCCCTCACAGCTTTCGCAGTTCCTGCTATGAATTAGCAAGGTAAATATTTGCGTTGAAAGAATGCAGGAATAAATAGAGTTGAGTAAAAGATAGCAGCTCACCCAGCTAGGGGGGTTGTACATGGAAAATCCATCCCGTGGCTTAATTCAGATAAACTCCTCTTCTTCTCCTTTATACAAATCGGACAATATTTTCGCCAGGGCGGTGGCGGAGTCCGGACCTTTCCAACCACAGCAGGTGGCATCGTCTTCTCCATTAAAGTGCCACATGGGACGCCCCCGATACTGGAGTGGCTGCACTCCCCGCACTATGCATATTGACATAACCTCGATTATTGTCAATCCAGATTTGGCTAGCGTTTTAATCCTACCCATCAGATAAAGGACCTCCCTGTTATCTTCCTCCTGGGGGCTCCGGGGACGCCAGCTGCGGCGTTTCTTTAGTGGGGCATTGGTAAACTCAGGAAGACCCATCCGGATAGGGTCCGGGAGGGGGACATCCTCCGTATAAAACCACTCCGAAGGCCAGTCTTCGGATGTCTTCTTCAGAGTGCCGGACAGGTATCCGGTCCCGACGATGCGCCATATTTAGGCTCCGCCCACTTGGTATATTGATCCCTCCTGATTGCGAGGGACGAGGCAGAATAGCCTCTTCCATAGCTTGAAATGAGCTTCGCAGCCCAGAAATAGCTCACAAAGGGCAACATAACCTTCGATGTGCAGTATGGAGGCAAGAGTGAAGTTATGCAGCTGGAGGCCATAATACTCCAGGAGCCCGCATAGGAACGGATGGATTGGAAATTCGAGGCCCCTTAGCAAGTAAGGGACAAGGCATACTCACTCCCCCCTGGATGGTTTGGGGAAACTCTCCTATTGTGCTCCGCCATTGTAAGAGGCTAGTCCGGCTCGGACGGGGACAACATATGCAGGCGGGAGAAACCCCTGGGTCTGCAACTCCACCAATTGGCCGTGGGATACGGTGCATTTCGCCCAATCACCTAGCTTAGCATTACGTGAGCGAGAGGAGGAGCTGCGGTGGTCGGCCATGATGGGATGGTTTTTTTGGGTGCGCTCTGATGATTTACTTACATGGTCAGGGTGGCAAATGTAAAAATGCCCCGACTTCTCGCATTCTCTCGACACATGGAGACGGCCATTATTAAGGTACAGAAGTAGAGAAGTGCAACATTAATGGGAAGCCGGACACTGCTTGTTACAACAGGTACTTAGGGATTTGGAGAAGAACCCCCCTTGCAATGCCGAAGACAATCTGGGTGTCGGAATCATCATCATTGAAGCCTGGTTCATGGGCTACTGAGGGAGTCCTAGATTAGAGGGTCCTCGGATAGACGGACTATGTACTTGTGCCGGACTATGGGACTACGAAGATACAAGATTGAAGACTTCGTCCCGTGTGCGGGTGGGACTCTCCTTTGCATGGAAGGCAAGCTTGGCAATTCGGATATGTAGATTTCCTTCTTTGTAACCGACTCTATGTAACCCTAGCCACCTCCGGTGTCTATATAAACCGGAGGGTTTAGTCCGTAGGACAAGAACAATCATAATCATAGGCTAGCTTCTAGGGATTTAGCATCTACTATCTCGTGGTAGATCTACTCTTTTAATACTCATATCATCAAGATCAATCAAGCAGGAAGTAGGGTATTACCTCCATAGAGAGGGCCCGAACCTGGGTAAACATTGTGTCCCCCGCTGTCGGTGTCAAAACCGGCGGATCTCGGGCAGGGGGTCCCGATCTGTGCGTCAAGGCTGATGGTAACAGGAAGCAAGGGACACATATGTTTACCCAGGACCGGGCCCTCTCGATGGAGGTAAAACCCTACTTCCTGCTTGATTAATACTGATGATATGGATAGTACAAGAGTAGATCTACAACGAGATCGTAGAGGCTAAACCCTAGGAGCTAGCCTATGATGGTATGATTGTAATTGTGATCGGCCTTCTAAGGACCAACCTCTCCGGTTTATATAGACACCAGAGAGGGCTAGGGTTTACATGTAGTCGGTTACAAGGAAGGAAATATAATATCCGGATTTCCAAGCTTGCCTTCCATGCAAAGGAGAGTCCCATCCGGACACGGGCCAAAGTCTTGAGTCTTACATCTTCACGCTTCAATAGTCCGGACGTTGTACACAGTCCGGCTGTCCGGATACCCCCTAATCCAGGACTCCCTCAGTAGCCCCTGAACCAGGCTTCAATGATGATGAGTCCGACGTGCAGTATTGTCTTCGGCATTGCAAGGCGGGTTCCTCCTCCGAATACTCCAAAGTAATCATCGAACACTTAGACCATGTCCGGATCTGCGAAATGATCTTCATATGCCACCATAGAGAGAATGATATTTCACAAATGCGCTCTGCTGACAACTTTTTCTGATGACGTAACATGTTATAACGGTCGGATCATTATTCGAACCATTTTCCCACAACCAGCTACAGTGCATATTGCGAGGCGGTTTCTTTGACACGTCTTGTCAAAGCACAGATCATGTCCCCTTATCACAGGATTCTCATTAATACGGGTATGGGTAATCTCGCCACGCCATTAATCGTGGCGCTTGGGAAACAAGCGATTCTCAACGAGCAAGTAGGGAGGCGCTCCGCTCTCGGCTCTTCTATAAAGGGATAAGATTTCCCCATTTTCACCCACGCCTTCTTCCTCCTTTGCCCACTCTTGCCCCCTCGAGCTCCAGCGCCCAAGCCCAAGTCTTCTCTGCACAGCTAAACATGTCCGGAGTAGGAGGCAAGTGGGTGGCCTCCACCGTCAAGGAGAAGCACATCACAAATCTTTGAGCGGCCTGATATTTGGCCGCGGATATAGAGCATCGGCTACCGGATGCCGGGCAGGTCATTCCGACCCCAGGACCCCACGAGAGGGTCGTATTCGTCGCCCACTTCATCCGTGGACTGGGATTTCTACTCCATCCCTTCGTCCGCGGGCTCATGTTCTACTACGGTCTAGATTTCCATGATCTAGCCCCAAATTTCATCCTCAACATCTCAGCGTTCATCGTCGTATGCGAGGCCTTCCTCCGCATTCGGCCTCACTTCGGCCTATGGCTGCAAACTTTCTGCGTGAAGCCGAAGGTTGTAAGTGGCCAACAAGCGGAGTGCGGAGGGGCCATGCTGGGAAGAATTCCCGACATCACATGGCTCGACGGCTCCTTTGCGGAGACCGTAAAAGGATGGCAATCGGGATGGTTCTACATCACCGAGCCGTGCGGCGCCAACTGGGCGGTGGCCCCCGAATTCAGATCCGGAGCCCCCATGTGGCTCACCTCCTGGGAAAGGAAGGGCCTGTCCTGGGGTGATTCTACGGAGCTGACCGGACTCCATACATGCATCAAAAGCATGAAGGACAAGAACATCAAGCTTGTCAACGTGATCCAGGTCATGCTCGTTCGCCGTATCCTGCCCTACCAGAGGCGGGCAGTCAATCTGGGGGAGTTCGTCCGAACCGAACACCGGACGCTCCTGAAGCTCTACGACATGATGCACAAGGGCGCATGGAAGGTGCTATTCAAGGCCTCTGAAGTACCTCCTCCCACATCCGATGACCGCGGGCTTCACGTCGCGCGGGCTCCTAGTCAGGTGAGTTCTCAGACTGCCACCAGACCTGGTTCTTTCCAATATATTCATGGGAGAGCCTTAAGTAGTTATGCATGTTTGCTTCAGGATTATGTGGAGACAACGGAGCAGGTTTACTGTCCGGCTCCGCTGCCAGAAGGCCGAGTTGATGCTCTCCTGACGGAGATGCTGGTCCCGGCACCGTACAAGGTGCCGGAGAAGAAGGCCGAGAAGAAGGCTCCGGGGACCTGAAAGGGTCTTCGGCGCAAGGTTGTGCCAGAAGCCTCGTCCGAAGACGACGAGGCGCACTACTCCCACGTAGGGGAGGAAGAAGAAGAAGAGGAAGACGCCCCATCCGAAAAGGATGAGGGGTCCGAGGAGGCGGACCGGGGGGCGGAAAAGGCCCTCGGCGTAAGGCCATCATACCCCTGTTATCTGATGACGACAAGACAGATTCCTCCCGCGGAGGCGGGAGGAACCAAGAAGAAACTCTACCTCCCCATACTGGGGAGGAGAGGAAGAGAAAAGCCTCCCCGGAGGGGGAGGCTGGGGCATCCAAGAAGGGGAAGGTATCCCTTCCGGACTATTCTGCCACGGCCGCTCATAGCGAGGAGGGGTGGCTGCCCAGGGGGAAGCCCCCAGTGCGATCGTAAGTGTCCGCATTCTATCATGGTTTCACTTCATAGTTTTTATACTTATAATGCCGAACATATATGCAGTCCGGCCAGGGATCACCCTGAGGTATCTTCCTCCGAGTCCCTGAGCATTTCATAGATGAATTCGCTTCCGACAGCCACTACTCCTCAACCCGCGGACGACATGGAGGTGTTGTCCCAAAGGCTCCCAGATCGGGGGGGTGACTCTGGAGACGCCCCGAGGCGGGGTCCCAGACGTCGGACACGCGGGGTTCAAGATCCCCGCGGATCGTGTCGACGAGAGCCATGGCCAGCCGGGCTCTCAGCCGAACACAATTCCGGATCCTTCGATGTTCCGGACTCAGGCGGGCGACCCCTCGTTAGGGAGGGAGAGCCGTCTGTATCGAGGACTTCAGTTGTGCATGAGGCGCCAGACTGTCTGCTGGAAGCGCTTCGCGGCGCTTCCATGGATGAAGAGCACCGTACTCTCATGAGTACAGTTATTCGGAAGGTTTTGTCTGCCAGAAGCGGACTAACCGAAGCTTGCACCAGTCTCGTGACAGGCTTTGAGGTAAGTAATAAATATGTGCAAAATTACCACCCGATAGGTAGTAGCCCCTGATACTCTGTTTGGTGTTCAAAAAGAAAAGCCAAACGGAGGGTCAATTATAATCCGCATGAGTCTAATAATAAGTATGATTGTGAATAAGCAGGTTGTGCTGCTTGCTGCTGTTGCCCGTACTGCCGAGGTTGCTGAACTAAAGCGGGACCTGGAGCAGGCGCAGGGAGAGCTCGACCTCACGAAGAGGCAGCTCGAAGAGAACAAGGGTAAGTGATTCCCGCTCTTATGCATTTAAGGATAGGCAGAATTGGTGAGTCTAACACCTAAGTGTCATGACCGTGTAACAGGGGCCACCGCTGAAGTGGCATCCCTGAAAAAGGTGTTGTCTGAGGCCGAAGACAAGGCGGCCTCGGAATGTAAGGAGCGCGAAAAGCAAAATGCTAGGGTAGGTGAGGTACAGCAAGAGCTCCGGGACCTTGGAAAGAAGTACGAGTCCGTGGAGCATGATCTGAAGGCGAAAGAGGCCGAGCTTGCGAAGGCCCTTGTGAATTTAAAAGACGCCATGGCCGAAGCCAAGAAAGCACAGCAAGTGATCCAGGAGGCCAAGAAGATAGCAGCGGGTAAGAAGTTCTTTATGCAAAGCAAACATGTGGAGGAGGATGTCTTTTACTTACTCGAATTCGGAGCTCTCTAGGGGCATTCGCAGATCTGCCACGTAGCGTATCTGACGCTGTGGAGTTCTACCGTGCCCAGGAGGGGAACTCAACAGAGAAGCTGTTCTGATCCCAGTATGCTGGGGCCGAACACCCGATGCCTCTGAGTGACCAACTGAAGCAGTTGGTCGAACTCCACAGGGCTGCCGAACTGGCTATGAAAGGTTTCATAGTTCGGATGTGGCCTGGTGAGCTCATGCCCAGTAGCTACTTTGGCCTGATCAAGCGGATGGTGGATGCCTACCCACGGCTGAAGGTGATCAAGTGCTCCGTTTGTATTGAAGGTGCCCGCTCGGCCTTTGCCCGCGTCAAGGTGCATTGGGGCAAGCTAGATGCTGAGAAGCTGGTCAAGGACGGGCCGCCAGAGGGCGCCATCCCGAAATGTACTATGATGGCGTGATGAAGGGTGATCGTCTCGTCGCCGATGAGTGTACCAAGGACCCCATTTTAGAATGAATTCACTTCTGTCATGTTTGTGTTTTAAGGACGAAGTTACTTGCGCTATGTAGCGCTTATGTTTATTTAAAATATTACCTTCTGTGCGGGTGTTTATAAAATTCTGAAAGTAGGCCAGTCGTCGGCTTCCGCCCCCATGTAACTAGTACAGGGGTGTTCGTTGAAAACCCGGACACTCTTTATCCAAATGTTTGGTCCATTAAGGAGGTGTCCAGCGCAGCGAACAAGGCAATCGGACTATGCGGCTTTATAACTTTCACTTAGCCATAGAAGTCTATAATTTTAAATTTCGGCGAAGCCCCTACAATCCGGAAGGTCGAATCGGGGCGCTATACATGCCTAGATCGGACGAAGCCGATTTATCGCCTAAAGCGGAAAATCTTTAAGGATTTTAAGACCTCTCGAGCAGCGACCAGCTCTCGCCACATCATGCCGGTCAGTTTTCGGCTTTCTCTACAGAGGTGCTCGTTCGGAAGAACCAGAACACAATCGCAGTAGTTCTCCCTGCGCTACCTTAGCCGATATAACGGAATGTAAGGCACCAAAACAAGGGAGTCGGGCTATCCCAACTGTAGACCTAGGACATGATTCGGAGCTGATGCATATAGTGCTATAAGTTCGGGGTGCCGCACTATTGAAAGTGGTCGGACTTTATTTGCCACATTATGGGGCACCGAGAGAAGCCCTTGGAAAACTGACCGCACCAAGGTGTACGGATGCAATATCGAATAAACATTTATAAGAGAAAAAATGCTCAAATAAGGATAATAAGTTGATGCTATATATAATCTCCCATTGAGGAAAAATACGTTTAAGCATATGTTTACAATGGATGCATTAAGCAGAGATAAAATAGGACTATTTGACATGTCCTATCGAAGGGCAGGCTGTGTACAGATAGATAAAGCAGGTATAATGATCGTAAATAGATTCCACCTGGGTATTTCCTTCTGTGCACAACGTCTGTTGCCTCCTTGGATGTATCTCCCATATAAGTTCGGCAATTCGGCTCTTCTGAGGATACTGCACTAACGCGGTGTCCTGAAATGTAAGAGGGAAAGAGTATGAAGGTATTTGGCGGTTACCCGCCCTATTGACTGAGTTGTTGATGCGCCTCCGTCTATGCCCATGGTATCTTGAGTGCGTAATTGTGTACGCGTGGCGTGAATGCTTCTTTGAAGGGGCTTGGGCAGAGGCCGGACTGCTAATCACGCTCTTGGCGTTCCTGATGATCCTGTTGCGGGGTGCTCCGGACTCGCTTAACTGTGCTCGAAGTTATCGCCGGATTGGTTTGTCGGAGTAGGCCGCATTGTACTTCTGCCGCGAGGGCTGCCGTATGATCTTCTGTTCGAAGGGAGCGGTCCATGTTTCCATTGACAGTGATGACCCCGCGCGGTCCTGGCATCTTGAGCTTGAGGTATGCATAATGTGGTACCGCATTGAATCTAGCGAATGCGGTTCGTCCGAGCAGTGTGTAGTAGCCACTATGGAAAGGGACGATGTCGAAGATTAGCTCTTCGCTCCTGAAGTTGTCCGGGGATCCGAAGACCACTTCCAGTGTTATAGAGCCCGTACAGCGGGCCTCTACTCCAGGAATAACACCTTTAAAGGTGGTTTTAGTGGGCTTGATCCTTGAAGGGTCAATGCCCATTTTGCGCACTGTGTCCTGATAAAGCAGGTTCAGGCTGCTGCCGCCATCCATAAGAACTCGCGTGAGGTGGAATCCGTCGATGATTGGGTCTAAGACCAATGTGGCTGAGCCGCCATGACGGATGCTAGTAGGATGATCCCTACGATCAAAGGTGATCGGATAAGCTGACCATGGGTTGAATTTGGGGGCGACTGGCTCCATCACATAGACGTCCCGTAGTGCTCGCTTCCGTTCCCACTTGGGGATGTGAGTGGCGTAGATCATATTGACCATTTTCACCTGGGGGGGGGGGGAATTTCTTTTGTCCCCCCGTATTCGGACGCTGGGGCTCTTCTTCATCGTCGCTGTGCAGCCCCTTGTCCTTGTTTTCGGCGTTTATCTTACCGGCCTGTTTGAACACCCAGCAGTCTCTATTGGTGTGGTTGGCTGGCTTGTCCGGGGTGCCATGAATTTGGCACGAGCTCTCCAGTATGCGGTCTAGGCTAGATGGTCCCTGATTATTTCTTTTGAACGGCTTTTTCCGCTGACCGGACTTAGATCCGCTGAATCCGGCGTTGACCGCCGTGTCTTCAGTGCTATCCCCGTTGTTCCGTCTCTTATGCATGTTACGCCATGGCTTGCCGTTAGCATCGCGGCCGTCCAAAGTGCCAGAATGTGGCATGGTGCCGCTGCGAGCCAACCAACTATCATCACCCGCACAAAAGCGGGTCATTAGGGTTGTGAGAGCTGCCATAGACTTGGGTTTTTCCTGGCCGAGGTGTCGAGCGAGCCACTCGTCACAGATATTATGCTTGAAAGCTGCCAGGGCTTTGGCGTCCGGACGGTCGACTATTTGGTTCTTTTTAGTAAGGAACCGAGTCCAGAATTTCCGGGCTGACTCTTCGGGCTGTTGAGTAATGTGGCTCAGGTCATCGGCGTTTGGTGGTCGCACATATGTGCCCTAGAAGTTATCAAGGAATGCGTCTTCCAGGTTTTCCCAATTGCCAATGGAATTTGCTGGCAGGTTGTTTAACCAGTGCTGGGCTGGACCTTTGAGCTTAAGGGGAAGATACTTGATGGCGTGTAGATCATCTCCGCGAGCCATGTGAATGTGTAGAAGGAAATCTTCGATCCATACTGCGGGGTTTGTTGGGCCATCGTATGATTCGATGTTTACGGGTTTGAACCCTTCTGGGAATTCATGATCTATCACTTAGTCAGTGAAGCAGAGGGGGTCTGCGGCGCCTCTGTGCCGGGCTATGTGGCTACGCAGCTCGAATTGGTCTGGGTTGCTGCCTTCGGCCCGGCCAGACTTGTTGATGATGTATCCGGCGCGACGATCATCATCGCGCGCTGGGGCGCGCCCCCGCGATCCGTAGATTGATTTTGGCTGTCCTGCTTTGTTTTCCATAATATCTTGCAGGTCTTGCTTGTTGCCCTGGGCCGTAGTATATCGGCGTGGCGGCGCGGGCTGGTATCCGGGATGATATCCCGTTTTATCCGGCCACAGGGTGGCCGGTCAGCCGTTTGGCGTTCGAGTCCATATTCCTCGGCTGCCAGGACTTCAGTCCATCTATCTGTGAGCAGATCTTGATCAGCTTGGAGTTGCTGCTGCTTCTTCTTTAGGCTCCTCGTAGTGGCTATAAGCCTACGCTTGAAGTGCTCCTACTCCACGGGATCCTCAGGCACGCCGAATTCATCGTCGCCGAGGCTAATCTCATCTTCGGAGGGGGGCATGTAGTTGTCCTCCTCTGGGTATGCATCTGTCGCCTGTTTTTCTGGGCTGACCTGCTCATCTTCCTTTTCAGCTTGGTCGAAGGCGGGCTGGTCAGGGTCATATTCTTCTTCGGCGCCATCCGGATTATTTTCGTCTCTGGGGCCGGTATTGCTGTGGCGGGGCTTGTAGCGGCGCCGACGATGCCCATGCTTTGTTTTTCTTCCCGAGGGGTTATCCTCCGTTGCCTCATCGCCATTTGTTTCCTTCAGAGTGTCCAGCATATATATATCGTATGAGGAGGTGGCCGTCCACCGCCCGGTGAGCGGTGGCTCCTGTAATTCTCCTACATCATCGTCCATACTGTCGATGTCTTCGGAGTCGAAGTCAAGCACGTCGGTTAGATCATCGATCGTGGAAATGAAGTGGGTGGTGGGTGGGCAACGAATTCCATCGTTGTCTGCTTCCCACTCAAGCCGGACATAGTTCGGCCCAGAGTCTCCTGACAAAGAGAGAGACATCAATAAGTTCAGCATGTTGCCAAAGGGCGAGTGCTGAAAGATGTCCGCCGCGATGAACTCCATCACCGGAGTCCAACCAGGCTCGGCGGGTTCGGGAACACGCGGACTGGAACCTGCAACCGGATACGAATCCGGGGATCCGGAGTCACAAGCTCCCTCAGAAGTGAGGCCTGTGTTCGGCTCCATCGCCGATGAGGGTACGGCCTGCAGGGTGGGGTCCAGCCCTCCGTCCATAGGCAACGCAGCCTGCCCTGGACTTAAATCCGAGGCTTCTGCCGGGATGATGTCCCGAGCATCGTCTGACAGCAGGTCTAAGCCATGCTCATCGTGACTATTTGGCGCTCCTGGTGCTGGCCCGAATCCGTCGAAGATCAAGTCTCCGCGGATATCTGCCGTGGAGTTCAGGTTTCCAAACCTGATTTGATGGCCAGGGGCGTAGCTATCGATCTGCTCCAGATGGCCAAGCGAATTGGCCCGCAGTGCGAAGCCACCGAACACGAAGATCTGTCCGGGGAGGAAAGCCTCACCCTGGGCAGCATCATTGATGATGATGGAAGGAGCCATTGAGCCTGATAGCGACGACACAGAGGAACTCTCAATGAAAGCACCAATGTTGGTGTCAAAACCGGCGGATCTCGGGTAGGGGGTCCCGATCTGTGCGTCTTTGGCTCATGGTAATAGGAAGCGAGGGACACAGATGTTTACCCAGGTTTGGGCCCTCTCGATGGAGGTAAAACCCTACTTCCTGCTTGATTAATATTGATGATATGGATAGTACAAGAGTAGATCTACCACGAGATCATAGAGGCTAAACCCTAGGAGCTAGCCTATGATGGTATGATTGTAATTGTGATTGGCCTTCTAAGGACCAACCTCTCCGGTTTATATAGACACCGGAGAGGGCTAGGGTTTACATGGAGTCAGTTACAAGGAAGGAAATATAATATCTGGATCGCCAAGCTTGCCTTCCACGCAAAGGAGAGTCCCATCCAGACACAGGCCAAAGTCTTGAGTCTTGTATCTTCACGCTTCAATAGTCCGGACGTTGTACATAGTCCGGCTGTCCAGATACCCCCTAATCTAGGACTCCCTCACCCGCCTCCTGTTACCATTAGCCTTAGACACACAGTTCGGGACCCCCTACCCGAGATCCGCCGGTTTTGACACCGACAGAGGGCGCCCCCCCTAGGGCGCGCCCCCCGCCTCGTGGGCTCCCTGGACCTCCACCAACCTCAACTCCAACTCCATATATTCACGTTCGGGGAGAAAAAAATCAAAGAGAAGGATTCATCACGTTTTACGATACAGAGCCGCCGCCAAGCCCTGTTCTTCCTCGGGAGGGCTGATCTGGAGTCTGTTCGGGGCTCCAGATAGGGGAATTCGTCTCCATCATGATCATCAACCATCCTCCATCACCAATTTCATGATGCTCACCGCCGTGTGTGAGTAACCCATCATTGGCTTTCTGGACGGTGATGGGTTGGATGATATTTACCATGTAATCGAGTTAGTTTTGTTAGGGTTTGATCCCTAGTATCCATTATGTTCTAAGATTGATGTTGCTATGACTTTGCCATGCTTAATGCTTGTCACTAGGGCCCGAATTCCATGATTTTAGATATGAACCTATTATGTTTTCATGAATATATGTGAGTTCTTGATCCTATCTTGCAAGTTATAGTCACCTACTATGTGTAATGATCCGACAAACCCTAGAGGGACAATAGTCGGGACACTTCCCGGTGATGACTGTAGTTTGAGGAGTTCATGTATTCACTAAGTGCTAATGCTTTGGTCTGGTACTCTATTAAAAGGAGGCCTTAATATCCCTTAGTTTCCAATAGGACCCCGCTGCCACGGGTGGGTAGGACAAAAGATGTCATGCAAGTTCTTTTCCATAAGCGCGTATGACTATATTCGGAATACATGCCTACATTACATTGATGAAGTGGAGCTAGTTCTATGTCACCCTATGTTATAACTGTTGCATGATGAATTGCATCCGACATAATTATCCATCATTGATCCATTGCCTACGAGCTCATTTCATATTGATTTTTTCTTAGTTACTTCTCTATTGCCACTGTTACGATTGCTACAAAACTACTACTATCACTTTTGCCACCGTTACCATTACTTCCATACTACTTTGCTACTAAATACTTTGCTGTAGATATTAAGTCTTTCAGGTGTGGTTGAATTGACAACTCAGCTGCTAATACTTGAGAATATTCTTTGGCTCCCCTTGTGTTGAATCAATAATTTGGGTTGAATACTCCACCCTCAAAAACTATTGTGATCCCCTATACTTGTGGGTTATCAACATACTATTCAGGTGGTGACTAAAGTCGGGTCGGCTCGTAGAGTACCCACAAGTGATTTGGATATGGGGGCTAAAAGGACAGGTGGTTCCATCTAGGTAGTGGTGGACCTGGGTTCCCGACAGCCCCCGAGTGTTATTTTGTGGCAGAGCGACATGGCAGGTTGTGACCACCTAGGAGACAGGTGGGCTTGGCCTTGGTCGGCATCCGCGGTTACTTCAAAATAACACGCTTAACAAGATCTTGGTATTTGATCCGAGTGTGGCCACTGGCCTATACGCACTAACCAACTACACAAGAACAGTTATGCGCACTCGACGTCGTGGTAGAAGCCTTCTTGACGTCAGCGATTGAGCCGCGCGCGCTGGGTTGGACCGCGTAAAACAACTTCCTTTGTAATGGAGGTTGCTAGGTCTGCTAACCGGCCGCATTCGCAATGTGCAGGTGTGCAACGGGTGATGGGCCCAGACCCCTGCGCGCTTAGGATTTAGACCGGCGTGCTGACCTCTCTGTTGTGCCTAGGTAGGGCTGGGACGTGTTGATCTTTCGAGGCTGGGCATGACCCAGGAAAGTGTGTCCGACCAGAGGGACCGAGCGTGTTGGGAAATGTGATGCACCCCTGCAGGGAAGTTTATCTATCCGAATAGCCGTGTCCCTCAGTAAAAGGATGACCCGAAGTTGTACCTCGACCTTATGACAACTAGAACCGGATACATAATAAAACACACCTAGAAAAGTTCCAGAGACAACCCGGTGATCACTTTCCCACAGGGCGACGAGGTGAGGATCGCTGGGTAGGATTATGCTATGCCATGTTACTTGGTGAACTTACCATCTACTCTCTCCTTCATGCTGTAAGATGGAGGCTGCCAGAAGCATAGTCTTCGATAGGACTAGCTATCCCCCTCTTATTCTGGCATTCTGCAGTTCAGTCCACCAATATTGCCCCTTTACACAGATACCCACGCATATGTAGTGTAGATCCTTGCTTGCGAGTACTTTGGATGAGTACTCACGGTTGCTTTGCTCCCTCATTTCCCCCTTTTCCTCTTCTTCTCGGATGTCACAACCAGAGGATGGAGCCAAGGAGCCAGACGCCACTATCGACGACGACCCCTACTACACCGAGGGTGCCTACTACTACATTCAAGCCACCACCGACCAGCAGTAGTTAAGAGGATCCCGAGCAGGAGGCCTGTGCCTCTTTCAATCTGTATCCCAGTTTGTGCTAGCCATCTTACGGCAACTTGTTTAACTTATGTCTGTACTCAGATATTGTTGCTTTCGCTGACTCGTTTATGTTTGAGCACTTGTATTCGACCCCTCGAGGCCCCTGGCTTGTTTATATGATGCTTGTATGACTTATTTTACTTTTAGAGTTGTGTTGTGATATCTTCCCCTGAGTCCCTGATCTTGATCGTACACGTTTGCATGCATGATTAGTGTACGATTGAATCGGGGGCGTAACAAGACCCACCTGGGTGATCCAGGATGAGATATTAGCATTATTCCGGTCTTGTTTCTTAGGTCGGTATTTTCGTTTTAACTTGGCTATCTCCCATGTTGCCGTGATCACTTGATCGTAGCAACGTCACATCTATCCGCTTCTCCCCTGCTTAATATATGAAAGCCAGCAGATTTCTAGATCTCTCTCTCTCTCTCACTCTCAAAAAAGCCTCCCTCCCTTTAAATGTGTTGACCTGAATCCACAAGTTATCTGAATATTTTGGGTGTGTCTGAGCTCAAACCGACTGTGAGGTCTCAATCTCGAATTTTATTCACCATGGCCGGATTTGCTTACAGAGGAGGGGATCGAGGCGTAGAGGAGGAAGAACTACTGGCTCACGCCATCTACACTCCAATACAAACTAGTCATTTGCCCAGCCTCCACTATTCCTAGCGGTCATCTTCGGTATATAAACCAGCCACTAGGCCCATTCAGGCCCAGCTAGCCGAGCGGGTGCGCGAGGCTGCCTCTTGGCCTGCATATTGGTTTGAACTGCATCCTGGCGCCCATCTTGATCGCTGACAATCCATCCTCCCTTAGAAACGGCTTGCCCCCAAGTCGGTGCTCTTGGGAACTTCTGTTGCAGCATAACTTTGTCCTCCCAAGTAGCCATGTCTTCAGGTGCACTGCTCCACTTGACCAACACTTGGATGGTAGAATCAGATCCACGACGGACGACTCGTTTCTACATGACCTGCTCAGGGCATCAAAACTGATCATCATGTGAAGCTAACTGAGATAGTACCTCACAGTCAGGCGTCAGGGCCTTCTTGAGCAGTGAGACATGAAACACTTGATGGACTTTACTACTTGGTGGCAGATCAAGCTTGTAGGCCACTTCACCCATGCGCTCTAGTATAGTAAATGGCCCGTAGAACTTAAATGCGAGCTTATGATTAGCATGTGGTGCTACTGAAGCTACAAGGTACGATTGCAGCTTCAGAAACACATGATCTCCAACTGCAAACTCATGATCAGTGTGATGTTTGTCCGCTTGGCTCTTCATGCGTTGCTGTGAGCGAAGTAAGTGCTGCTTGATTGAATACAAGACCACTTGACGATCTGCAAGCCACTGTTGTAAGTTTGGATATTGGATAGTATCCTCAACCAAAATACTAAAGTGATGCTGACTATGCCCATAGATGATTTTAAATGGTGTTTTTCCTGTTACTGAGTGCCAATTCGTGTTGTACCAAAATTCACATAAAGGAATCCATTTGGCCCAGCGTGCCAGATGGACACTGACAAAACAACGCAAGAAGCACTCGCTTGCTGATTGACATGTTCAGTTTACCCGTTAGATTATGGGCTGTCTGGCAGAACTCAAATGCAGCAGATCCCTAGATTTCTAGAATAATTTTGTACAAAACTTGCTAGTAAATATCTTGTCTCGATCAGACACAATTGACATGGGCATGTCGTGGAGTTTAGAGACTGAATTTCGAAAAGCCTCTGCAACTGTCTCAACAGTGTAAGGGTGATGCAGAGGAACAAAATGACCATACTTGGAGAGCTTGTCAATGATGACCATCGAACAGTTGTAACGGCCAGATGTAGGGAGACCTTCAACAAAATCCATTATCACTACAAAAAAGACACATCTGTGACATTTTGGGCTGAACGAAATTTTCTTCTGTCATACCTATGACACTTCTATGACGATAATTGTGACAAAACCCGGTATCATCATAGATGTGGTGGGCTCCTACTTCTATGACAAAAAATCATGACAGAAAATGGGATTTTCGTCCTGGGCGGGCCGGAGATGCAGCTGCATGACATTCTTTGGGCCGTCCATGACGGACAAAATCATGGTAGAAGCGAGGGCAAGGAAAATATCGGGGTGTTCCCGGTTACGGTGGGTGGTCGGCCCGAGCGATGCATGGAGGTTTGCGCGTTTCTCTCGTACACGCGTGCGCGTAGGTCCGAGGCGTTGGGCTCTAACTGAACCCAAACAAGGCGTTCGCCTACTGAACCCGAGCGATTGGACTGCAGGCTACGCGTTACTAAACCCGAGCGATCGATCGATGGCTGTTAACTGAACCCGATCGACCGATTCCTTCGCTAGTGCTACAAACTGAAGCCGATCGATGCTGCCTCTAGATGAACAATGAGCATTATTGGGGGGTTTGGATGAACAGTTCCCGGTGGGGGTTGGATGAACAGGACCCCGTGGTGTTGCCGTAGGATGAACAGGATCCCGATCGATCTAGCCGATTGGGCGTGGATGAACTGGACCCCGTGGAGGGCTGGATGAACAAGACACCATGGATGGAAGGTTGAACAGGACCCCGTGGAGGGCTGGTTGAACAATAAAAGGTGGAGGGCTGGATGAACAGTAGCTCGGGGAGGGGTGGTTGAACAGGACACCGTGGAGAGGGCTGGTTGAACTGTAGCCGGTGGAGTAGTGTGCGATGGAGGCTGGATGAACAGGAGCCCGTGAATGAACAGTCGCAGGTGGAGACTGGAGGAGGTCGACGGTGGATGAACAGTAGCCCGTGGAGGCTGGAGGAGGTCTATGGTGGAGATGAACAGTATCCCGTGGAGTCCCGTTTTGTGGTACGCCACACCCCTCCCGATGAACAGGACCCCGTTTCGACCGTAGCGCTCCAACACAAGTCCATTTCCTTTCTTGCACCCTGGCCACTATACGTACATGTACATGCTACGTGCGCGCCTCTACTATGACACGTGCGTGCCTCTACATCGACTAGTATGTACGTACACGTTCGCGACCAGAATGACAACGCTACGTACGCTTCGACTAGGTGGGTCCCGACAGTCAGGCACTTCCTTGCGTGCGAAGATGTAGCTGGTGGGTACCAGCAGTCAGGGGGCGAATCATTTTTTTTGCCCGGACGCACTTCCTTGCGTGCGAAGATGTAGCTGGTGGGTCCCAGCAGTCAGGGGGAAACATTTTTTTCATGAAATAAGGTTGCCCATCCAGTGGGTCCCTGCTGTCAGGGGGAGGAATCATTATTTTCTGCATAATAAGGAGGCACTTCCTTGCTGCGGCCGTGGACCCAACTGTCAGCCTCTCCACGTACAGTACTCTTCCGATGGAAGTTAGTCGTTGACCACATTGACCACACCGCACCGAGAGCACCAAGGCAGTGGACGACGGCGAGGCCTAGAAAGGGGACGACGCGGAGCCGGGGAAGATGCGAAAGTGGATGCCCACGCTGAGAGGAGTACGAGGGTTCACTGGTTCGGCTGCGATGTGAGGCTGCCTTCGCCGCAGAATAACAAGGGGTGTGGGTGAGTAGAGGGATGGCCTGGCCAGTGGTGGGAGTAGTAGGGGGCGATGAGGCCTTCGCGGCATCACAGCCGGCCACGGGAGGCAGGAGCACGCGGCACGACCGGCGCTGGTTTGGGCGGCTGGAGCAAGAAGACCAGAGGTTGAAGAAGCGCTATGGCTGTTGGATGGACATCGTACGGTCACTGGAGCTAGAATCATTCATATATTGACTAAGTTGACAAAGCCCTCCGTCCCCGTCAACTTAGTTGGCCCACAAATCAGCCTCCCACTATGGTGGGTCCCAGCTGGCAGGGGGTATTCATTTTTTTGTGCGCAATAAGGAGGCACTTCCTTGCGTGCGAAGATATAGTTGGTGGGTCCGACCTGTCAGCGGAGGGAACGCTTTTTTCATGAAATACAGAGGCCCTTCCGCGGGTTCCAGATGTCAGGTGGAGGAATCATTATTTTGCGCATAATAAGGAGGCATTTCCTTGTGTGTGGCCATGGACCCAGTTGTCAGCCTCTCCACGTACAGTCCACTTCTGATGGATATCGTTCGTTGACCATGTTGATAACGCCGTGCCAAGAGCACCAGGGCGGTGGACGACGGCGAGGCCTATGAAGGGAACGACAAGGAGCCGCGAAAGATCTGACAGTGGCTGCCCACACGGTGGAGAGTATGAGGGTTGACTGGTTCGGCTGCCATCGCCGAAAAATAACAGGAGGTGTGGGTGAGTGGAGGGCTAGACAGGCCAGGGATGCGAGTATGATGGAGCCGTGAGGCCTGCTCGGCAGCACAGCTGGCTATGGGAGGCAGGAGCAGGCGATTCCGATGGCGCTGGTTTGGGCGGCTAGGGCAGGAAGATCAAAGACTGAAGAATCACAATTGCCGTTAGATTGACATCTAACGGTCTAACGCTGGTAGAGTCGATTGTTGTCTAAGTTTCTTTTTTGAGAAACCTTGTGTACGCATGAACTTAGTAGGCCCACAAGTCAGCCTCCAAATCTGTGGCAGACAACATAGAGCCCATTTGCTATTTTTTTAATAATTTGCAGCCCATTTGCTAATTCTTAAGTAATTTATTACAGCCCATTTTCTGCCCAGGACCATGGTCAAAAAGTTCAACCTTATTTTGCATATTTCGGTGGAGTCTGAACTATTGTAATTCGGAAATGATAAACATTTTTTAAGAACTTATTGATTTTCCAAAAAAATCATTTTGCTTTTGTAAGCAAATAAGACATGGGACAATTTAGTTGGTTTAAGGGAAAACCAGTGGTAAAAAAATCAGTGCTGGGAGGGAAAACAAAAACAAAAATAAGGATGTAAATATGAAAAGGGAAGTTTATGTATTTTCAATATAATGATACGTGTATATGAACTAGTAAAACTATAGGTAGTGATTACAAAACGGATGCAGGACATGTGTTTCAAGAGGAAAATAGAACTGGGTTGTGTGTTTGATTCAAACGGATGTAGACCCATAGATACCTGCTGGATCTTTGTGCCCCGTTGTCGTCATGGGCTGGGCCTGTTAAATCCAAAACTAAGCCTCAGCAGTCTATAGCCCAGTTGAAACTTGCTCGACCTAAAAAAACAATATACCTGCTCAATAGACGAGAGAATTCTGGAAGTACAGACTGATAACTGGGATGCAGTAGGGATATTGTTTTTTCATCATAATAATAAGTGCATGCACTTGTTTCCAAAAATTTGGAGAACTGGGAATTCAAACGGCAGGTGCTTATGCTACCCGTCAAATTAAAATTAGGTGCCTAAAAATTCGTTTCGAAACAAAAGATTTAGGTTTATATCCACATCGACCCTCGGCATGATGGTTGGAAGCAAATGCCATGTTCATACAAAAGATCATTAACAATAATACCAACTTGCGGACGACAAGGTAGTACAAGTACCAATACCAAACTAACTTATATATTTTTTACTCCTGGTCCTAGTGTTCGTCTGGTGGAAAATCTTGCAGAGGACCAGCTCTCGCTCCTTCTCTTGCTCCAGGTCCCCGAGGTGGTACTAGTGCATCACCCAGTTGGTCCTCTGCTGGTCGAAGTTCTTGTTGGTGTGCAGCACCAGAACCTTTTTGCTGCCTGTCTATCGGACATTGACCATCACCGGCAAGGTATTGCCGGTCTTGTGCCACATCGCGTGCATGCCGCACTCCGACTGTTTCTTGCGATGAGTCCACGTGCCCCTTTTGAACGCCCTGGAATTGCGCTGGAAGAAATGCTTGCTTAGGCCACTCAGTGTGATACCTGCAGTATTGTCGAATACAGGTTTTAGTGTACATAGTTGGCATTTTCATAACATCTTTGGCATGTTCCAGTCACTTGTTTCACTTTTTATTAACTGTCAAATTGTAATTGCTTCACTAGGTTTGCGTCTAAAAAGAAAAATAGAGCTATTAACAAAGGAATATGTTTGTGCAAGTAGACGGCCGATCGATGTCTTACCTGAAAGTTTCTCGGGATGGGTGTAGCATATGTCGTGCTCGCTGTCGATGGTTGGTATGAACAAATTGAAGAGAGGGTGAGATCTCGTGCTGTCAGCACTCACTTTGGCCTCAAGGTGCTCGATCAGCTCCTAATCCGTGGGATCGAACTTGACGCCAGCCGGCAGCACCGGCCAATCCTTCTTCGACTTGCATCGGTTAATTCCAGTTATATGGTACTCAATGTATGAGCAATCGACTGTTTTAAGTGAATGATGAAAGATTTCGACAGATAAGTGGTACTCCAAATCTGAAGTCCAGAATACCCGAACACGCCGCCGAGATTCTTGTGTCACCTCACGTGCAGCGTGTTGTCATGTCAATTCAATGTGTGGACATGATGAATAATTTGACCGACATATACTAGTACTGCTACTATAGTACTTACTAGTCGTATTTAGTGTCACATTTTAACCATAGGTTTAACTAATATATATAGGGTGGGTCTATTCTAATAACACCCTTAAGAGTCTTATATTCTACTAACAAAAATTCTTATTCTGCTAACACTTCACCGTCCCGTACGCCTCAAGCGAACCGCAGCAGAAACCGCCCACGACCACAACCACGTCCCGCACCTTATCCACCCCACCTCCACCTTCTTCCCCACGCCCCCACCTCCCCTGCCGATGGCCAACTCCCCTGCGCCGCCCCCACATCCCTCCCAGTCCCGTCCAGGCTACTCCAACCCCCCGCAACCCCAAGCTCCCTCGCCGCCCGGCCCCCACCTTGCTCCCACCCCGACCAACTCCTCCCCTGTCGCCCCACTTTCCTCACCATGACCGGCGTGCCCCACCACAGTCGGCTGGGCCTCCCCCCCGCACCTACCTGGCGATGATACCTGGCCACCGGACGGTTCAGCTCCTCCTACCCCACCCCACCCCCATGATGCCGCCCCTCCCCCAATTTGGATCTATCCAACCCCATCCCGGCCACGGCCACAGCCTCTCGTTGCGATTGTCGCCCTCCACGGCAATGACACCCCCGCCCCCGACCAAGCCCGATGGCGCTGCCGCGAGCCCCTGCCTCCCTCTTCCATCGACGGCCGCGGCGCTCGAGCACAACAGGGCCAGCGCGCGGCGACCTTCTACCTTCTTCCCCCTCTTGCTTGAGATTCTACGACGATGAAGGTCAACGGCGACGAGCTCGGTGCAGTTCAGAAGATGTTTTTCCCCTTAATTTTGGATGTGCAATGCAGCCGGATCCCGCGAGCAGTGCCTGCATGCCCTCGTGTTGTTTATCCACGACCACTGATGGAGCTGGTGGAGGGTGGTCGGCGTGGGTGATGCGCGGGTGATAGGCGGGAGTGCTCCCTCCCTCCACTCTCCTCACTTCCAACGAGCAATTGTAACTCCCAGCAATCCCCTGTGTAGGCCAGATCGACACCGGCTTCTCACGAGGGCACAGTTCGCCCTGGCTTCTCGGCGGGGTTCGATCGCCCCAGTGCTGTAGTGCGGTTCCTCGGCATGCAGTTCAAGCAACGGTGAGTAGCAGGAGAGGGATGGTGCTCGGGGCCGTCTCCCTGGTCCTCTCTAACGGTGGTGGCTTGGCGGGGCTCTCCGGTGGCCGGCTCCGGTGATATTTCCTTCTTCTGTCCCTCCCCTATCCTCGTCATCGCCCACATCGGAGGCTCTGCCATCGCCCGATCCCGGCATCCCCCGACCCTGCAGGACGGATAACGACATCAACGTCCCCTCCACTAACCATCTAGAAGGAGGTGGTCGTCCCTGTCTACCGCTGCAGTCCGCACGGTAGGCGTCCAAAGCACATCACCGACAATGGTGGATCCAAAGGGAACCCGTGCAGTCCACTGCATGGGTGCGCGCAGCACGCCGGAAATCCCCTTCGTAGTCCATAATGTGGGTTCAGCCCACAACGGCATGCAGCTCTACCTATGGTCATATGCAGAACACGATGACGAGCATGTATACATGGTTTCGAGAGCAAAACATCAGCGTGCGGTTCGGTGTTTTTTCCTGGAGTTCACTACTCATTCATATCACTTTACTCTGTTTTTAACTAGAATCTTTGGTGCAATGAAGTACTCTATCCGTTGTTCTTTTTTCATTACTTTAACAAAGGTAGTCCTCCTTGTTGTAATTGTTTTTATTTTTTGCTTTGATGTTTGTGTAAATTATTCAAACAAAAATGCAGTGTTCTTTGAGAGAAGTTGAAGCCAATATCACAATAACTAAAGTCATTTGGACCGGAGATGTCCGCTTGAAAGTACCGACTAGTTTGTTAATTTTGCCTCTGTTGTTTGTGTAAATTATTCAAACAAATGCAGTGCTCTTTGAGAGAAGTTGAAGCCCATAACACAAAAAAAGTAAAATCGCTTTGGGCTGAAGATGTTCGCTTGACTGTATTGGGCGGTTCTTTTGTCGAACTAGATTTTCTTATCATCCTATGTACTTTGAGAAAAAATGATGTGGTCCATTTTGTGGCCATTAGTGGTTTACTTTGTAAAAAAAGAGAAAAATAAATTCCCATGAGAAGCTCACTTCTTTTTCTAATGCACTTTGTTTCGTTTGTGGCTCTCAAAAGCATGCATAGAAGAAAAGAAAAGAAATTAAGTGCAGCTCACTTATTTCGTTGCTGTAGTGATCTTCTATCTCCGATCGGTTCACTATGTTGCCAAGTGCAAAAAGAAAATTGAAAGAAAACAAATTGGAAAAGGTTGATTTTTTAATGCAACTCATTGTGTTGTTTGTGCATAGTAGAAACAAAATTGGAAAAGAACAATTGATGCAGTACACTCACCTCGTCTATGCAGTGCATACTCGTTGAAAAAAAAGTTACGGAGACGATAAAGGAAAAAGATTGTGGTTCACTTTTCATAGTATTGCGGTTCACCAACGCTCGACATGAAGTGCACTCCATCTCGTTTGGAAAAATTTATGTCCCACAAAAAATAAATCATGCAGTGCACTTGCCCGTCTGATGCAATGCGATTTTCAATCCAAAGTAGTGCATTTTGCTGTCCGATGCAGTTCCCTTCGTCGATTTTGGGTCCGCGAAAAATAGAGTGTCCGCATTTCAGTAAAATGAAAACTGCTCTTAAACCGTAAGGAACTAGCGGAAGTGTTCTACATGAAAAAGTTGTGTCTCGTCGATATCTTTCCAACGACGTATAATTTGAGTCATTTCGACCAGAGGAATGTGAAAAATTCACGAAAAACGACCACTGCCTCTCGTCGTCAGCCGCACGATTTTCAAAATTAACTAAAAACCATAAGGACTCTCAAAACCATTTCAACATATGAAATTTGCACCTTGTTCGTAGCTTTCCAATGGCGTATCACACGCCTTGTTTCGACAAACTGTTCAGAAATTGGGCGAAAACAGTACGAAAATTGCTAAAATTAAAAAAAACAGAATTCCGCGATTTACTAAATTTAAAACTGCTCTTAAACCGTAATGAATTAGAGAAAATAATAGATATGAAAAAGATGCGCCTCGATGATCTTTGCAACGGTGTATCATTTGCTTCATTCCGACGAGCTGTTTAAAAAAATGCAAAAAAATGCTCGCTGCCACTCACCGTGCGCCACACCATTTTCAAAACTGCTCTTAAACCCTAAAGAATCTCGAAAAGTGTTCAACAGGGCGAAGTTGCGCCTAATCCATAGATTCTCAATGGTATATTACACGTCTTGTTCCGATAAACGGTTAAAAAACTAGAGCAAAAAAGGTACCGAAAAAAAACTGCGTGCAGTTTTTTTCCGACACGAAGTTCACTAGTCTTTGTATTGCAGCACCCCTGATACTGAAAGTGCAGTGCATTTGCGTTAAGCGTGCAGTGCGGAAGTGTTATCGGAATAATTATTCTGCTAATATTAGCATAATCGACCGGCTGTGTGTGTGTGTGTGCGGAAGTGCATGATCCAGTTAGAGTACGCGCCGTACTCTTTAGGGAGTTTGGCTTCTGTCCATTCGGTGATAAAGTCAGCCAGTACTTGCGACTTGATGGCCCGCCGTGGTTTGTATGTTATGTCGGATGGAAGGAGCTCGATGGCCCATTTAGCAATCCGGCCTGTAGCGTCGCGGTTATTTATTATGTCATTTAGTGGTACTTCGGAGGCCATCGTAATCGAACACTCTTGAAAGTAGTGTCGTAGCTTCCGGGATGCCATGAAGACCGCGTATGCTATTTTTTTATAGTGTGGGTATTGGCATTTGCATTGGGTGAGGATCGTGGATACGTAATAAATCGGCTTCTGGAGAGGGAATTTGTATCCGTCAGCCTCTCGTTCGACGACGAGCACTGCGCTTACAACTTGATGTGTTGCGGCTATGTACAGCAGCATAGGTTCGCCGATATTTGGCGATGTTAGGAATGGATTACTGGCCAATAAGGTATTTATTTCATCCAGTCCGGACGCGGTTGCATCTGCCCACACGAAGTATTCGGTGTGCCGGAGAAGGCGGTAAAGAGGTAATGCCTTTTCTCCTAACCTGGAGATAAAGCGTCTCAAAGCAGCCATGCATCCAGCCAGTTTCTGGATGTACTTGAGGTCTGTTGGTATAGCCAACTGCGATAGAGCTCGGATTTTTGCCGGATTCGCTTCAATTCCTCTATTGGAAACAATGAAGCCCAGCAGTTTCCCCGAGGGGACGCTGAAAACGCATTTTTCCGGGTTCATCTTGATGTCGTATGTCCGGAGGTTATTGAATGTAAGACTCAAGTTATCTATTAGGGTTTCGACGTGTCTTGTTTTTATGACCACGTCGTCCACGTATGGCTCCACTGTTTTTCCGATTTTCTTTTCCAGGCATGTTTGAATCATGCGTTGATAGGTTGCGCCGGCATTCTTAAGCCCGAAAGGCATAGTGTTGAAGCAAAAAGGGCCATATGGCATTATGAAAGCTGTTGCAGCTTGGTCAGACTCTGCCATCTTTATTTGATGGTATCCAGAGTATGCGTCGAGGAAACACAGCGAGTCGTGCACTGCTGTGGCATCGATGATTTGATCGATGCGAGCGACGGGAAAGGTATCCTTGGGGCAAGCCTTGTTGAGGTATTTAAAGTCGACACATAGGCGCCAGGATTTGTCCTTCTTTGGTACCATTACCAGATTTGCTAGCCAATCCAGATGCTTGATATCTGTGATGAATCCGGCCTCGAGTAGTTTGGCTAGCTCTTCCCCCATGGCTTGCCATTTGGGCTCTGAAAACCGCCTTAGAGTCTGCTTGACCGGTTTGTATCCGTTTAGTATATTGATGCTGTGTTCGACCAATCTGCGTGGGATGCCCGGCATGTCCGATGGGTGCTAGGCAAAAATGTCCCAATTCTAGCGTAAGAAGTCTCGCAGTGCGGCGTCCATTGTGGGGCTCAATTGTGTCCCGATGGAAGCTGTCTTTGTGGGGTCCGTTGGGTGGACTTGGAATTTGACTATCTCGTCTGCGGGTTTAAATGAGGTGGACTTGGGTCGCTTTTCAAAACTGGTGGATCTCGGGTAGGGGGTCCCGATCTGTGCGTCTTAGGCTGATGGTAACAGGAAGCGAGGGACACAGTGTTTACCCAGGTTCGGGCCCTCTCGATGGAGGTAAAACCCTACTTCCTGCTTGATTAATATTGACGATATGAGTAGTACAAGAGTAGATCTACCACGAGATCGTAGAGGCTAAACCCTAGAAGCTAGCCTATGATGATTATGACTGTAATTGTGATGTGCCTTCTAAGGACCAACCTCTCCGGTTTATATAGACACCGGAGAGGGCTAGGGTTTACATGGAGTCGGTTACAAGGAAGGAAATACAATATCCGGATCGCCAAGCTTGCCTTCCACGCCAAGGAGAGTCCCATCCGGACACGGGACGGAGTCTTGAGTCTTGTATCTTCATGCTTCAATAGTCCAGACGATGTATACAGCCCAGCTGTCCGGATACCCCCTAATCCAGGACTCCCTCAGTAGCCCCTGAACCAGGCTTCAATGACGATGAGTCCGGCGCACAGTCTTGTCTTCAGCATTGCAGGGCGGGTTCCATCTCCGAATACTCCAAAGTAATTATCAAACACTTAGATCGTTTCCAGATCCGCGAGGTGATTCTCACATACCATTGTAGGGAACATAGTCTAAATCTGATTTGCTGGCAATCTTCGTACATTGTGCCTTTGCATCATGGCCCGGTTCAACACGAACCGGTGTTTCTCGCCCCACCTTGACTCGTGTTGCGAGGCGGTTTCATTGGCACGTCCTGTCAAGGCAGAGATCGTGTTCCTCTTATTATGGGATCTTCCATTAATACGGGCGTGCGTAACCCCACGACGACCGTTGGCATGACTTCGTGTGCTATTAGATAAGCCTCAAGCGGTCACCCTGAGGACTCTTGATATTCACCCCCTTTATAAAGGGGCCGAGGCCTATACCTCTTTTCCACCTCCGTCGCGCCTTCTCGCACCTCGAGTTCTAACATCCGAGACCTAAGCTCCAACACCCCAGATCCTCCAATATGTCCGGATCCAACCCTCAAGACTGGTGGGTGGCCTCCTCGATCCAAGAGGAGGACATTGCGAAGCTTAGGGAGGTCGGATATCTGACCACCGACATCCAGCGCAGGCTTCCTGCTCTAGGGAAGGTCATCCCTACACCGAAGCCCAATGAGAGCGTCATGTTTGTTCCTCACTTCCTCCGTGGCTTGGGCCTCACCCTTGATCCTTTTGCGAGGGGGCTCATGTTCTATTACGGGTTGTATTTTCATGATCTAGCTCCGGACGCTATCTTCCATATCTCATCGTTCATTATAGTGTGTGAGGCCTTCTTCCATGTCACCCCACACTTAGGCTTATGGCTCAAGACCTTCAATGTGAAGCCGAAGATGATCGAGGGGCGACATGCGGAGTGCGAAGGTGCCATAATAAGCAGGAACACCGATGCCCCATGGCCAGAGGGTTCTTTCCCCGAAGTATCCGATGTATGGCAACGGAGGTGGTTTTATGTTACGGCTCCCAGAGGCACAAAGTGGGTGACCGCCCCCGAGTTTCGCTCGGGCCCTCCGTCACAACTAGCGTCTTGGACCGACGTAGGACGAAATTGGGGGCCCGCTGGTGAGGTACCAATACTGCGGAGCCGCATCCGGGAGCTTCTTGAGAGGGACATTAACCTTGTTAGCATAATGCAAGTGATGTCAATCCGACGGATGTTGTCGTGCCAACGCCGGCCTCTCCGGATGTGGGTGTTCAACCAGAGGGTCTGCGGACTGTTAAGCACTTCTTTGGCCTGAAGCTCAAAGGGATGTGTAAATTATTCTTCGGACCACGCGTAGAGTGTTCGGACACCACCGAGGATGCGGGCCTAAGCTGCAATCGCCTAGATACCCAAGTAAGTAACCTTGATACCGGATACTTTGTTTTATATTTGTCATAGTTGTTATTCTGGAAATCATCCGTGGCCAGGAATGGCTCAGCAAGGCGGAGAGAATCAGGTGTCCGACGCCAGTTCCCGAAGGCTCGCCTAGCCCAACCGTCGCCAAGATGCTTGACCGGGTGCTCAGCAAAATGCCCTCAGGGAAAGACAAGGGGAAGAACAAAGAAACCGAACTTAATACACTACGCATCTGAACCGGGGGAATTGTCACCTCCCCTAAGGAGGATAGTCGGGAAGGGGAGGCTAACGCATCCTCCCCGCGCGGGAAGAAGAGGGCCGCCTCCAAAGACTTGGATATGGAGATGCCCAAACCAAGGAAAAAGGTATCACCAGGGGGCTCTACCCCGAGAGGCACCCTCACCGCGTCATGCCCGCCAATGGGCCAGCCCTCCACCGAGCTGTAAGTTAATCGTTAATTTGAAGGTACTGCGTTTCTCCGAGATCAATAACCAGGATTCGTCTTTTGCAGTCCGGCTAGCATTTCTTCTCAGAGAGTTCGTCTTCGGGGGATCTTCGTCCGGAGATGATGGAGAGCGAGACCCCACCTACCTATCCTCCTCATGAAGCGGGCGACACCGAGGTTTCGTCACGGAGGAGTCCAAATTTGTCGAAGCCGGAAGCTACTACGTCAGCCACCCTGAGCCTGGAGCGTTTGGCTCCCACGGGGGGCGGTGAGAAGGGTCTGGCACAGTTCGATGTCCGGCCGGACATACCAACAGGCCTTCTGGAGTGAGCTGCGCTCTCGGAGGAGCACTGCTCATTAATGAGCGCGGTGCACAAGAAGATTTCATCCGCTACAAGCGGTTTGAATGAAGCATTTACAAGCCTGCTCAGAGGCTTTGAGGTATGTAGTGAAAATACACTATTTTTTGGCTGTGAGGAACGCGCTAGGTGTACTCCATATGGATAGTAGCCCCTGAGACTCTGGTTGCCCGCCCTAGGTGGAAAACGGGGGATCATATAATAATGGTTGTGTTGTGTATATGCGCAGGTATCTAAGGGTCTGGCAGCCGACCAGTCCGTTGAAGTTGCCGAGCTAAGGAGGCAGATTGGATCTATTGATGCCGATATCACACTAGTGAACGAGCAGCTGGACGAGTCACAAGGTATGTGCTCTGCTTTCCTTTTGTATAGGAAAATATGAGAGGGGCATAATATTAATGCAATATGCTTGGACTGCAGATGGTGCTCGTGCCATGGAAGCCCTGTGGGCGGAACTTGCCCAAGCCAAGGAACAAGCTCGAGCTAGAAGTGCGGCTGCCCTAAAGGCGGCCGAAGAATTGAGAGCCGAACAGGCTGCTCATTGCCAAAGCAAGGAAAAGATAGCCAAAATGGCTGTGGAGTTGAAAAATGCCGCCGACCGGTATGAACTCCTTGAAAAGGAGAATAAGGCTAGTTTGGCTGACCTCAACAAGGCACTTAATGCCACCAAGGAGATGCGGACCAAGGTCAGGGGTGTGCGGGAGGAGCTTCAATAGGCCGGTAAAATCATGGCTGGAGGCTCCTACTTACTGCGGACGAAGTTTTTGGATCCGAAGTATGCTCCCCTGGATGGACGCTGGAGTCCTGCAGATGCGTATGCGGACTTGACGAAGAGTACAGCTGATGCGGCCAAGTTTTTCGAGGATCAAGGTGATAAAGAAGTGGAGAAGCTTTTCTGGTCGCAATTCAATGCTCCCACGCGCCCGCTGCCATTAAGTGAGTAGATGGCTGGTGTAGCGGAGCTTCGTAGGCTGTCTGGGCTTGCAATGCGGTCTGTAATAGACCATCTTTGGCCGAAAGGGCCTAAGCCGGACAGTTACTTTGGTTTAGTTCAACAATTCCTTGGGGCCGTGCCTCAGATCGATGCCATGAGAAGGTCGGCATGCATAGAGGGTGCACGAATGGCTCTTACCCGCGTTAAAGCATATTGGACAGATATGCAGGCCACCATTGTAGCGACTAAGAATGTGGCGGGAGGCCAGTATCCGGCCGAGCACTACTTGGCGCAGGTAACAGAAGGTGCCCGCTTAATAGAGGCGCAGTGCTCGAAGAATGTCTTATTCGAGTGACAGATCGAGTCATTGTTTTTATTGTGGTTACAAGGCTATATTTATACTTTTTGCCTGAAAGTATTATTGTGTCTCCTGGGCGGCCACTGCACGCTCTATTCTGCTAATATTAGCAGAATAACTATTCTGCACACCACTTCGGCACTGCACGCTCAACAAAAGCGCACTGCATCATTTTGACGACGAGCACTGCAATAGAGACTAGTGAACTTCGTGTCGAAAAAATTGCACGCGGTGTTTTTTCAGTACTATTTTCGTTCTAATTTTTTAACCGTTTATCGGAATGAGGCGTGTAATATACCATTGAAAAGCTATGGATTAGGTGCAACTTCGACATGTTGAACACTTTTCGAGATTCCACACGGTTTAAGAGCAGTTTTGAAAATAGTGCGGCGGATGACGAGTGGCAGCGAGCGTTTTTTCGCGTTTTTTTCTAAACTGCTTGTCGGAATGAAGCAAATGATACGATGTTGGATAGATATCGTCGAGGCGCATCTTTTTCATATATAAATCTTTCTCTAATTCATTACAGTTTAAGAGCAGTTTCAAATTTACTAAATCGCGGAATTCTGTTTTTCAAATTTTTTCAAATTTTCGGTACTATTTTCGCTCTAGTTTTTGAACCGTTTGTCGAAACAAGGCCTGTAATACGTCGTTGGAAAGCTATGGACATGGCGCAACTATCATATGTAGGAATGGTTTTGAGATTGCTTACGGTTTTAAGTTAATTTTGAAAATCGTGCGGCGGAGGACGAGTGGCAGCGGCCATTTTTTCGCGAAATTTTTCTGAACGGCTGGTCAGAATGATTCAAATCATACGCCATTGGACAGATATCGACGATACGCAACTTCTTCATGTAGAACACTCTCTCTAATTCCTTACGGTTTAAGAGCAGTTTCGAATTTACGGAAATGCGGACACTCTGTTTTTCGCAACACCCAAATCGACGTGGATACTTCATCCGACTGAAAACCGCACTGCAACGGACAAAAACCGCACTGCATCACACGGGTAAGAGAACTGCATGATTTCTTTTATTCAAACGTAATTTTTTTCAAGAACAAAAAAGTAGAGTGCACTTCACATCGGGTGTAAATGAACCACAACACTATCAAGAAGTGAACCGCATTACTTTTTTTTGCTTCCGTAACAATTTTTTTGCACTTACGGGATGAACAACATCATATGGCCGACCGCACTGCTTCAGAATGAAAACCACACTGCATCGGACGGGCAAGCGAGCTGCATGGTTCTTGTACTCTTTTTCTATTTTATTTTTATGAATAAGTTCTTTTTTTATGAACGAGAGTGGACCACAGAGATAAGGCCAAGTGAACCACATCAAGAGAAAAAGTGAAACACAACACGATTCTAAGTGAAACGTTGAACCGTATCATTTTTTTGTCGTTTTTTCTTTTTTTTTTATAAATGCATCCGAGCTGCATGGTGAGAGCTAGTGAGCTTCATATTTTTTTGGTCTTTATTATTTTTCTTTTTTATTTACCCTATTTTTTGTTTTTTCCAATTTCCATTTGATTAACCTATTTTGGACGAGGGAGGAGGAGCGTAAACTGCATGTTGTTTATTTGAAAAGAGCCAAAGCGTACTTCATGAATTGGGAAACATCTTTTCTTTTTATGAGAAGTGGACCGTGGAGTCCCTTTAAGTGCACTGCATTGTAGCTTTTCCAACTATTTTGCCAAAGTGGGCAAGTTTTGCAATTAACACATATGTCCTTCAATATGTAAAAAAAGTGAATGACAAAAATCGATGCATTTGCTGTAGCCGGTGCTGATAGCACGGAAGTGTACTGCTTGGGGAGTCGGCGATGGCCCGGTGAGTCTGATGGTAAAAATAGGTCTAGTGGCAGTGTGAGCGGGGGCATCCCGGAGGCGGAGTTCAGTTTTTCTTTTTTTTGTTGTTTCCCCATCTGCAAAAGCAAACTGAACCTGTAAGAACAACAAATAGCAAATTGCAGTGCACTCAAGATTTCGATCCAAAAAACAAAAAAACTGAGTCTAAAGTGTACTAATGAGAGTAGCAAACTATAGCAAAAATGTACCCTGCACCGAGGGACACAAACAAGTTGAATTGCACTGCACTGCCAGGGGGAGGACAACACCGGGTTACAATAACTGAACAAGCAAAAAAATATGAAATACATGGGAGCACACCAGGGTTGAAGTGCACTGCACTGGGAGCACCTAGTGAAACTCCACCGCCGTGGCATCACCAGAGTACTACACGGCAGCGAACTGCAATGTCAGGGGGAGGTGAGTATCGTTCTCAGGGAAATGGATTGCACCATAGCTTCTCTATACTGCAAAAAAGAAAAAAAGAGGTGACTCCGACGAACAACGAACCCCACGGGACAAGGCACCTCGTCGCCGTGCACCATGGTCGTCAGAGAAGGGCATGTCGGATCCAACAAGGACAAGGGCCAGCACCGGCGACCACTCGGTGTGGTGCTTGTCGTCCTTACATTCGGGAAGACAGCAGAAGGGTGCGCCATGGACAGCAAGCGCCGCCGCTGAGATGGGCTGCATGCACACCCGCCGCACTGCACCTCGAGGGACCGTGCACTGCGCAGGCACACGCGGGAGGCTCACCATGGCTAGAGTGTGCTACCTGCGTCGGCTTGCGAGAAGGAGGAGAACCAAAGAGGGGCCACAGAGAGGTGGTGGGCGCGGTGCCGGCGAGGAGATAGAGCATGTGGGGAAGGCCATGGGAGGCAAGCCGAAGAAGATAACAGGCGGTAGCATCAGCAGCTTGATTTGGTCGGGGAAGGGCAGCGCCGGAGCCTATACCGAAGTGTAGCTGCTTGCTCCGTCGCCGGCGAGGGGCGGCGCGACGTGTGAAGATGGTGCCTAGGTCTGTCGTCGGCCATTCGCGGGGTGGTGGTGGAGGTCCGATTCATCGCCGTCCTCGGGCGACCTGGCAGTAGTGCCCGGATCCATTGCCGGCAGTGCACGGGAGGGGCCGTGGCCGCCATGGATCCAGTGTAGGAGAGGATGGGCGGCGCGGGAGGGGCCGTGGCTGCTATGGATCCGGCATAGGGGAAAGTTGGGCGCACGGGAGGGGCCGTGGCTGCTATGGATCCGGCATAGGGGGAACGTTGGGCGTGCGGGAGGGGCCGTGGCGGTGCGAGGTGGGCTGGAGGCGCGATGGTCGGCGGCGGAGTTGCTCTGGCGGGGCTCCGACGCACGAAGGAAGTTGGTCGAGAGCGATGGGGATCATACCGGGTACGAGCAACGGAGGGAGAAGGTGGGAGGGATTGTGGAATGCGCGTGGGGACGAGGAGGATAGGTGGCTGGCCTCTTTTTTTTCCTCACCTGGTGGATGTGGTTCAGTAGCATTAGCGTGTTGATTCAGTACGAGGCACCGTGTGTTATCAGAATAAGGTTTGGGTGTGTAGAATAAGGTCTTAAGGGGTGTTATCATAATAGATCCACCCTATATATATATATATATATATAGGGTGGGACTATTCTGAAACCCCCCTCTAGAGTTCCAAAATACCTTATTCTGCAACCTCCTCCCCGCTCCCTCACGGCCATCTACCTCCGGCCGCCGCGCGCCGGTCCAGATCACAACCGCGCCGTCCATCCACCCTAGCGTCCCTTCCCCTATCCTGTCCAACATTCTACCTCTGGCCGACGCGCGCCGCTTGGGCTCCCGCCGTCGCGCCGCCCCTCCACCTCGGCGTCCTTCCCCAATCCTCCTGACCATGTACCTCCGGCCGCGCGTTGCGCACCACTTGGGGCCCCGCCGCCGCGTCGCTCATCCACCTCGGCGTCCCTACCCCAATCCTCTCGAGCATCTACCTCCATCCACCATGCGCTTCTCGGTCTCCCACCACTGCCGCCAGGAATCCCCACACGCTGTCGCCTGTAGCAGGTCTTCGCTGCATGCTAGTCGTGTGCTCCAGTGCAACCTCCTCGAGAAGCACAAATTTGGAGGAAGAGGGCGCTCTGGATCGATGGCGGTGGCTGCTTCCAGGAGCTCACCTCCTGTCTGCTCCAGAATGAACAGATCCAGCCCATGGGCTACCCCATCAACGCCTCACCACCGTCATCTTGCTTCCCGTCGAGGAGGAGGAGGACCACAAGGGCCTGATTGTCAATGTTTTCACCGCAGGTGCTCGTTGGTTAGCCTCCCAACACTCAGCAGTTAACCATCGATGTCCCCGCTTCCCCATCAGTGACGGATCCACCTCAGGTGCTTGGCAGTTAGCTACCAACGCTCAGGCGGTTAGCCCCCTTCCTGTCCTGCTTCTTCAACAAACCACGGCCCCTGACGTCATCCGCCGTCGAACGCCCTCATCTCCATATTCCTACTGTAGTTAATTGAGGGAAGGCATACCCAACTAAGCGCCACCGCTGCAGTTAGCACAATTTTGTTGTTAACTGCTTATTTTTCAAAGTTAACTAATGCTTGATTTTTGATTTAGTGCAGTAGGCGATGGTTTCTCTCTTACAACTTTGCGGCAGCTATGTGTGTGTATCTGTATATTGCAGTCAGATGGTAGTGTGATGGAAGGAGGAGGACAGGGATTGAAGACTCGGCTCGAGCGTGACACGGGAGTGCGTGTGGTGGTGCTCACCCTTGTAGTATAGATTGTCCTTCAGACCCAACCTTGCTACCACGTGAGGACCACACCTCCGGCCAACTCTGGCGCTCGTCACTGACATCATGCACCCCTGCGCCCCCATGATTTTGGCCTATTATATTCAGTTCGCTGCTCAGTTAGCTTCCTATTTTCAGAAGTTGTGGAGTGACACACAGTAGAGGAGGTTGTCGCCTATGGGAAGGTCATGCACGCTCCTCTTCGAGGAGATGCAGTTAACTTCCTGGAGGTCGCGAAGAGCTAAATTTTCATGGATATTATTAGCTGGAAAAAGAGAGTAATTAACTTCCCTGGTTTCAGTTACCTTCTTGCTTTGAATGCTTGTATGCGTTCATGTCTTTCTTCCAATTTTAGTAAAACATCAGCGAAATTTTTATACAAGCTGTGTGTGCATGCATGTGAGGAATTTGCGTGGAGCTTTAGTCCAAGAAGTATACATTGTGTATGGATCCACCTGGAGTTAACTTGTCCTGATGTAGCAGTTAACTTTACTTATTATAATAGTTTACTCAGGAGAAGCCATGGTCGTTCCACTCATAAAAAATATAACAGAAATGATAAATTAGTAAGGCAAAACATTTAGGGAGGGATCTTTTACTGCTTTTTGAGCCTGGGCGCTTTCTTTGTTGGTGTTCCGTTATCTGAATGATAGTGGAACCCGATCCAATCTATGGATCAAATGGAAAAAATGTTCATCATATGAAAGATGAAAGAAAAACAAAATTTCGACATCCCGATTGTGGCAATTAACTACGGCTACCCTAGCAGTTAGCCGTGATGGTCGCAGCTATTCAGGTGAAAAAAAGCAAACAAAAAGTTCGCGAAAAAATTTAGTACCTTTGGTCCATGCAGTTAACTCAGTGTTAACTATAGCAATCTTGGGTAGTTACCCATTTTAGTCCCAGCAGTCAGCGTGACCCAGGCAAAACAGAATAAAATAAAAAAATTGGTACCTTCAGTCCCGGTAGTTAACTTGGTGTTAACTGCCATAGTCCCGTCAGTTAGCACTATCAGTCCAATAGTTAGCGTGACCTAGGAAGAATGGAAAAGAAAAAATAGTATCTTTAAACCCGGCAGTTAACTTGGAGCTAACTGTCGTGATTCCCGGCAGTTAACTATTTAACTCCCGGTGGTTAACTTTAACCGGGCAAAATACAATGAAAAAATATATTTTTAATCCTCGCAGTTAACTTGGTGTTAACTGTCACAACCCCGACAGATAGCTATTTCAATCCCAGCGGTTAACTTGACCAGGTAAAAAATAGGTAAAAAGAAAAAAACAAAAGAAGCAAAAGAAGTATTATCAGCCCTTTGAGTTAGCTTTCTCATTGCCGGGTAGTTAGGTATTTGATACCGCAGTTAGTGTGACCCAATCAAAAAAGAAAAGAAAAACATTTTCAGTCCCGATAGTTAACTTGGTGCTAACTGTCACGATTCCTGGCAGTTAGCTTAGTTTCAAGGAGCAATTTGCTATACTGATAGTTATGTAAAAAAGAAACAGAGATCACTGCTTAATTAGCTCTTGCCCCCATGCTGCCAGCGGCGTGATCCACGGTGCGCAGTTTGCCAATGCTCAGTTTCATGGAGCAGTTAGTTTCAGGGACCGGCTGCAGTTATCTTGTGTCCAAAAAAATTAAGTGATGTACACAACTATGATTTTGCCAAGCCCCTGCTTGCGTGAGGTACAAAAATGGCAATTTGATGAGAGGGTTCATTTTGTTTGCCAAGCCCTGCTTGCGTGAGGTACAAAATATATTTTGAATCCTGGCAGTTAACTCGGTGTTAACTGCCACAATCCCTCGCAGTTAGCTATTTTACTCCCGGCCGTTAGCTTGAACCGGTCAAAAAACAAAACAAAAAAGTATTTTCAATTCTGACAGTTAACTATCGCAGTCTCAACAGTTAGCTATTTAGTCCCGGCGGTTAACATGACCAGGGAAAATAGAAAAAACTAATTAAAAACAAAAGAAGCAAAAAAAGTATTATCAGCCATTGCAGTTAGCTTGCTCATCGCGTGCAGTTAGGTATTTCATACCCGAAGTTAGTGTGACCCAATCAAAAAAAGAAAAGAAAAGATTTTCAGTCCCACAGTTAACTTGGTGCTAACTGTTGCGATTTCTGGCAGTAAGCTATTTCACTCCCGGAAGTTAAATTGACCTGACGATAAAAGTATAGAAGAAAAAAAACAATTTTCTTCAGTCTCAGCAGTTAGCTTGTCAACATATGTCAGTTAGCTATTCCGCGCGAGCAGTTAGCGTGTACTATAGCAGTTCGGGCAAAAAATGTCGAAAATGATGTTGGTTTTTGAAAACTGCTCTTAAACCGTAGCAAACCCGAAAACATGTTATATATGCCAAAGTTTGGGCTAATCGGTACATTTCTAACAGTATATCGTACGCATCATTTCGACAAAAGCTTTGAAAATTCCTTTCAAAAAAACATTGAAAACTCGTTTGATGGATTTTCAGTTTTTTGAATTTTGTTTAAAAAGCGGGTCGATTTTGGGAAAATGACCAATGAGTTTTTTGCTCCTTCTCAATAGCTATCCAAAGGTATATCAGTTGCATCAATCCGATTAGTGGTTAAATAATTACGACCCAAAAACAGTGCGAAAAACGATGCCGGAAAAACGATGCCAGAAAAATTCCGCCCGCAGTTAACTAGTATAGTCCGCACAGTTAGCTGTCTGTTCTCGTGCAGTTAGGAATGGTTCCTGAATAGTTTATTCTGGAATGAGTTGCAGAATAGCTGGGATATATATATATATAATCCGAAAGTTAGCAGTCGTTGACTTCAGCCCCCACGCATACAATGTGGGGGTGTTCGCAAAAAATATGCGTAATCACACTTGATCCAACGTCTTGGTCCATTAAGGAGGTGATCGCACATCGAACTAGGCAACCGGACTATATAGCTATAACACTTTCGCTTAGCCATGGGAGTCTAACGGTGGGGCTACGATGTAGCCCCTGGTACCTTCGTGTGCATCCGGATACGGGTGCGTGTGTACATGACCGGGAAACGGTCCTTCGTTAATGTGGAGGGATCCTAAAGATTCTGATAAGTCTTCGAGTGGTTGAACAGTCTCGCGCTGTATCATGATAGTCAGTTTTCGGCTTTCTCTACTGAGGTGCTCATCCGGAATAACTAGGGCACAATCGCAGTAGTTCTCCTTTGGCCGCCTTAGCCGATAAGAATGGAACGTAAGGCGGCAAACCCAGGAGCCGGGCAAACCCAGCATTTGACCAAAGACATGATTCGGAGCTGATGCATATAAGGCCAAACTCGTGACGCCGAACACTCCCGAAGGTATTCGGACTTTATAACAGAAAATGGGATGAAGAATGCCCTTTCATTATAAACCCTGTATTTCCGGGTACATGCGTTAATCTGTCGGGGCGAAATGCCAATAACGGCAGTATCCTCTATGGGTGTAGTACCCATGGGATGTGTGAACAACAAGATGCAATATAAAAGGTTTACACAAGGGCTTAATCTAAAGAGAACCTTTGAGTGGAGCCCTACTGCACGTCTGCGCCTTTGTCTCCGTTGTGCCGTATCCTGGAACGGTATCACGCGAATGTTATCTTAAAAAAGAAAACTCATGTAGGAGAGTACAACATAACTATGCGATGAATAGTAAAAGTGTAAGACGTTGGCCTGCCAATAAGGTTGAGCCAACTGTGGGGCTATATTAAATATTTATAGCCCCTAGTGTCCTCTATCGGATTACATATATGGCGCCCTGGTTCATTTTTATCCAGGCTGCCAGACTCGTCTAATCGTGTCCGTGGTCTTGACGACCAGTCATGCTTTTTGGTATCGGTGGCCGCTTAGAGTTCGGCCGCTAGAGCCGTCGCGTATTCCTCCGCGCGTGGATAGCGCTCTGTGTTTCTGTTAACAGTGATGACGCCACGTGGACTGGGCATCTTGAGTGTAAGGTAGGCATAGTGTGGTATCGCGTTGAAGCGGACGAAGGCCGCTCTTCCAAGCAATGCGTGATAGCTGCTTTGGAAGGGTGCGATGGTGAAGAGTAGTTCTTCGCTTCTGGAGTTGCCTGGGGAGCCGAATGTTACCTACAGCACGACGGAGCCCCTGCCGTAGGCTTCAACGTCTGGTATCACCATTTCAAAGGTGGTGTTGCTTTGGCTGATTCTGGATCGGTCCATCCCTATTCTGCGTACTGTGTCCTGGTATATTAAATTGAGACTATTGTCGCCGTCCATAAGGACGTGGGTGAGATGGTATCCATCGATTATTGGGTCAAGCACCAAGGCCTCTGATCCTCCGCGCTGAATACTTGTCAGGAGGTCCGTGTGATCGAAGGTGATTGGACAAGCCATCCAGTAATTAGGTGTTGGTACGATGGGCTCTACAGCGTACGCGTCTTTGAGCACGCGTTCGTGCCTTCTCATGGATGTGCGAGTCGCGTGGATCATGTTTACTGTTTTAACCTCTAGTGGGAATTTTTTCTGTCCCCCAGTGTTCGGCTGACGAGGTTCATCCTCGTCTTCACTTGGTGTTTCCCTCCCCTTGTGTTCGGCATTTAATTTGCCGGCCTACTTGAATACCCAGCACTCTCTGTGCGTGTGGTTCGCAGGTTTGTTGGGGGTGCCATGAATTTGGCACAGTCTGTCCAGGACTCTGTTCAGACTGGACGATCCCTCTTTACTGCCTTTAAGTGGCTTCTTTTGCTGATCGGGTCGAGAGCCCCTGAATCCGGCGTTTGCCGTTGTGTTGTCCGGACTCTCTTCCTTGTTTTGACGTTTGTTTTTATTACACCGTGGATTCCCATTGCCATCCCTTATTTTGGATGTGCTGGGGTCGCTGGTGCCTTTATGGGCCAGCCAGCTATCTTCACCCGGTGCAAAAGCGGGTCATAAGGCTTGTTAAGGCTGCCATTGTTCTTGGATTTTCTTGGCCGAGGTGTCTGGCGAGCCACTCGTCGCAGATGATGTGTTTGAATGCTGCTAAGGCTTCAGCATCCGGACAATTGACAATTTGATTCTTCTTAGTGAGGAATCTGTTCCAAAGCTTGCGGGCGGACTCTCCGGGCTGTTGGATTAGGTGACTTAAATCGTCCGCATCCGGAGGCCGGACATAAGTCCCTTGAAAATTCGCCCTGAAAGTGTCCTTGAGTTCCTCCCAACTCCCAATCGAATTTTCGGGGAGGCTTTTCAGCCAGTGTCGAGCTGGTCCTTTCAACTTGAGGGGAAGGTATTTCATGGCGTGGATGTCATCCCCACGAGCCATGTGTATATGCAAGATAAAATCCTCAATCCAGACCCCTCGGTTTGTAGTTCCGTCCTATGCCTCTATAGTCACAGGTTTAAAACCCTGCGGAAATTTATGGTCCAGTACTTCTTCGGTGAAGCACAGGGGGTGAGCAGCCCCTCTGTATCTGGACGTGACGTGGCATGCCATCGGCTGTTGTTGTGTCCGGTGTTTATTCTGAACTGATATTTGGTTGGTATGGTCATTTTGGTGACCATAGTCCCTCGCCGGGGTGTGTCCTTTCGATCCGTAGATGGACCTGGCCGCGCCGGCTTCCTTATCCAGGTGCTCACGTAAATCGTGCGCGGTGTCGGTAGCTGCTCTGTTGCGGTTACGTAGTGGTACGTCCGGACTCCTTGTTGTGTTGTTCTTTGGTGGAACGGCCTCGTCGTCGAATTCAGGCAGTAGCTTGCGTTTTGGGTAGCTCTTTGTATGGCGGTCGTCGCTGTATCTTTCTTTAGTGTCTAGCACTTTATTCCATCTGCGATTGAGTGTTTCCTGTGCAGCCTTTAGCCGTTGCTTCTGCTTCTTTAGACTTCTCGCTGTGGCCATAAGCCTTCGGTGGAGGTTATCTCGTTCCGCACGTGTTTCCGGGATGATGAATACGTCGTCATCTGGACTTTGTTCTTGTCCTAGGGCAGTTTGATGAACTCGACCCTCAGGATCATTGTGATCGGGCGTCCGCTCCGAACTGTGTTCGACATGACCTGGATCGCCCTGCTCCATCGCTGGGTCCGTATGGTCGTTGTTGCCTTCGGAGGTTACTGGGGTGTCGATCTTTCTGGTTCTCTTGTCACTATTTTTACTGTTGCTGGACTTTGAGCGGCGTCTGCGCCGTCGTTTTGGCCTTTGTCCGGGGGTTTTATCTTCCGGATTGTCACTGTCGTCCTCCTTGGGCGTGTCCACCATGTATATATCGTGTGACGAGGTAGTAGTCCAGCGCCCCAGATTTTCTGAATCTTCTCCTGCATCATCGTCCATACCATCGATGCCTTCCGAATCAAAGTCAAGCACATCAGTTGGATCATCAATCGTGGCAATGAAGTGGGTGGTTGGTGGGCAGCGAATTCCTTCGTCGCCTGCTTCCCACTCGAGCCGAACATAGTTCGGCCAAGAGCCTCCTGACAAGGAGAGAGACTTTAATGAGTTCAGCATGTCACCAAAAGGTGAGTGCTGGAAGATATCTGCAGTGGTAAACTCCACTACCGAAGCCCAACCAGGCTCGGCAGGCTCGGGAGCGCGCGGACTGGAACCTAAAACTGGATACGAGTCCAGAGGTCTGGAGTCAAAGGCTTTCTTGGAAGTGAGACCTGTGTTTGGCTCTACCGCCGATGAGTGTGCGGCCTGTGGGGCAGGGCCATCCACCCGTCCTTGGGCCACGCAGTCTGCTCCGGATTTAGGTCCGGGACTACTGCAGGGTTAATATCCCGAGCACTGTCCGACAGCAGGTCTAGGCCGTGCTCATCGTGACTGCCCGGCGCTCCTGGCACAGGCCCGATTCCATCGAGGATCAAGTCTCCGCGGATATCGGCCGTGTAGTTCAGGTTTCCGAACCTTAGCTGGTGGCCAGGAGCGTATCTGTCGATCTGCTCCAGATGGCCAAGTGAATTGGCCCGCGGTGCGAAGCCGCCGAACACGAAAATCTATCCGGGGAGAAAAGTCTCGCCCTGGACCGTGTTGTTGGCGATTGAAGGTGCCATCATGCATTGCAGCGACGACACAGAGGAACTCTCAATTAAAGCACCAATGTCGGTGTCAAAACCGGTGGATCTCGGGTAGGGGGTCCCGATCTATGCGTCTTAGGCTGATGGTAACATGAAGCGAGGGACACAATCTTTACCCAGGTCTAGGCCCTCTTGATGGAGGTAAAACCCTACTTCCTGCTTGATTAATATTGACGATATGAGTAGTACAAGAGTAGATCTACCACAATATCGTAGAGGCTAAACCCTAGAAGCTAGCCTATGATGATTATGACTGTAATTGTGATCGGCCTTCCAAGGACCAACCTCTCCGGTTTATATAGACACCGGAGAGGGCTAGGGTTTACATGGAGTCGGTTACAAGGAAGGAAATACAATATCCGAATCGCCAAGCTTGCCTTCCACGCCAAGGAGAGTCCCATCCAGACACGGGACGGAGCCTTGAGTCTTGTATCTTCACGCTTCAATAGTCCAGATGATGTATACAGTCCGGCTGTCCGGATACCCCCTAATCCAGGATTCCCTCAGTAGCCCCTGAACCAGGCTTCAATGACGATGAGTCCGGTGCATAGTCTTGTCTTTTGCATTGCAGGGCGGGTTCCATCTCCGAATACTCCAAAGTAATTATCGAACACTTAGACCATGTCTAGATCCGCGAGGTGATTCTCACATACCATTGTAGGGAACATTGCATAAATCTGATCTGCTGGCAATCTTCCAGGACTCCCTCACCGGCCACCTTCCCCCATTTTCCATGACCGTCTTCCTCCCCACCGCCATGCCCCCAGCCACCTCCTTCCCTCTCCACCACGCGCCGGCGACGAGCTCATCCTCCAGCGCCGCCATCCTCCTATCCACGTGCAGGGAAGGTCGCTGCTTCAAGAGTAGCAGCGCCCCGCTGTTGACGCTACAAGGGGAGGCAGAGGTGGGGTGAGGCACTCCGACGGTCGCATTTCGGGAGGTCCGTCAAAGCTTAATAAAGGTGAGGTGGCGCTCAATCGATCTGTTCTCTGGGAATGCAGCTTTAGTAGATGAGTTGATCTTCTTGTTGAAGTTTATTTCGAAGTGATGCGTGCAGTTCTCGTATGCTGATGCTGCCAGCTTTTGTGCCTAATTCAATTCAATTTATTATTTGTGTTCAGTACAAATCTTATTCAAGTTTTAATGTTCGAAACTCAGTAATGCGATTCTATGTAGAAAAATATGACTGTTCACCTTTCTCTCAAAAATCTTAAATTTCCGGTTAGTAGTTCACCTTTGCCAAATTCTGCAATTCTGTAGATTAGCATTGTTAAATTCTGCAGTCAACTAGTTAGTAGTTCACCTTTTCTAAATTCTTCAGTTCTTTGGTTAGAAAACTAGTGGCTCGCCTTGCGAAAAACCTGTAGCAGTCTACAATTACTTTAATTTGTTTTAGAATAAAAGCCAATTTTCATAGACATAAGGAGTATACACAATTGCTCTAGAGCAGTACACATATTTAAACTTTTATATAGTTGCAAAACATGAATTCTCTTTCCCAAAAACCTACAAAAAATCAATTTATATATTGATAGCTGTTCTAGTGCTTATGTTACAAAAAAAATCAATTTATATTGATAAAAGTTGAATAAAATGAACATTAGATTGAAAAGTTTGTGCTTTGGAAGTTTGGTGGTTTCTTGGCTCCTAACTTTCTGGTAAGTTCAAAGAGAATAAATATATAGCCGGCTCCCTATGCAACTATGGAGTCCGTCCTGGCTGATCTACTCTGGCCGTTCAACTTTGTGTCTTCCGGCCGCTCAGCCAACGGAGCTCGACGAAGAGCACCCCGGTCTCGCTTGTGTGTGGAGTTCATAGCATCTTCTACCGCTGTGTTCTGCTCTCTTCTATTTTCAAGTGAATGCGCTGCCATGTGTGGATTTACTCTCGACTCGCCGGGTGGAGCCCCTCCGCCTCTAGCCGTCGATCCATAGTTCATTGTCAGTACAGGCTCTGAAAGCTGCCCAGTACATGTTGGGGGACATTTTTGGAATCACGTATACTTCTTGCAGCTGTAATTTTGATTGCATAGCAGTATAGTTTAGGTTTCTCTGAAGTTTTGATTCACAGCAGTACAATTTAGTCCCAGCTGCCATGATTCTGCAAACCATTGTGCTACCAAAAAGATGGTGCTTTGTTGCAACTAATTGTGGGGAAAATGCAGTGAAATAGGGCCAGTACAAGCAGATGGTGCTTTGTTCTATAGGTTGCCACTGTTCTGCCTGTCTGGTAACAGCGACGACGAGACGAACACCGTGCGTGCACCCGTGTGACATGAAGCGGAGGCATCACTATGGCCGCATACTGAGTGTTGGGACTGCAACAATTCCCAACATCCAAAGCGTAGAGGATGTGCTTGTGAGCCGTGATGTTCTGAACTTGTGATATATGTATGCATGTATGCTTTATTTTGTGATGGATCACATATAGATCTATTCTTTTTCTTCTACTGAAAATCAATATGTTCTGTAGGTGCGGTGGTGAGAGGCAGACCCGTTCATGTTACTCCATCTCCCAAGCTAAGTTTTCTGTTGTTTTTGATGTTATTCCTAAAGGAAAATCATTTATACATGGCCAATGTGAATGTGCACTCTGGTGTAGTGCAAAAGAACACTCACGTGTGTGGTTAAATAGCTGAGCATGCATGACCTGTTTGAGCTTTAGGTGGAGAACTATTTGGATAGTACGGTTTTTGGAAAATCAAGTTGTTCTTTCTTTACATGATTTACAAACTCACATTGCATTCTCCTGTTGCTTTACTCTTCCATCTCATATTGCTTCATTCTATATGATTGAGTTATCTAAAAGAGTTTTTGTTCCTGCTATCTACAGAGATACATTCTTTTAACTGAAAAATGATGTATCTGGCGGCCACCACTCCTTGGAACTTTTCTTCCATCTGCTTGTACGCAGACCATGGTGCTTCACTTTGTTCTTATCTTTTTTATTTTGTGCAGCCAGTCAGTGCTTCTTTTGATCTCCTGACCACCAGCGCCACTTCTACCGGGCGTTCTTCTCATGGCGCTTGAGCTGTCTGTACATTTTTTTATTAGTTCTAAATTCCCAAAGCATCAGTCCAACTACATATCAGGTATACTATGTTGCCTCTGCGATTTTCCGTATGCTTGTATGTACAGAATATGGTACATTTTGTGCTTCAATTTCTGCCAACTCTGAATGCCAGTAGCGGAGCTAGCGACAAATGACTAAGGGGGCCATGGCGTGTGTGGAGGGCTGGTTTCTTCACAAACTATATTTTTCTCAATTTGTGACGCGCAAATTCAGAATTTCTTCACAAAAAATCCAAGAGCTGGGGGGCTTGGCCCCTGCAATAATACACATAGCTCCACCAATGCTGCATTAGCCATTTTTTTAACACATAAATCTACAACACAACGACCACCATGGCTGTCGCCTGTACCAGATTCATGCGCTGCTATCGCTCCACTGTCGCCACTACAAAAAAAATACACTTCCGTGATGATACGTGTTTGTCACAGTAGCTCGCATCTTTTGTCATGCATGTACATCCATGACGATTTTATGACAGAATCAAGATAGTCATACATGTGCTGTCGTAGAAGTGTTCCATGACATTACAAAAATTATCATCACGGAAGTGTCCACTTCCATGACGATAAATCGCGCGTCACAGAAGTGCTTTCGTCAAGGGTGACCGACACGTGGCATCCATCGTAACGGAACGCCGTTAAGCTATCTGGTTGGATTTTGGATCCAATAACCCGTTAACAGCCCCGACCAATGGGGATTTTCCACGTGTAAAATCATCATTGGCTGGAGGACACACATGTCGGCTCATCGTTGGGAGAGATGTCATCCACCCATTGGACAGAAGGCGCCGATGATACGTCGACACGTGGCATGGCCCGTTTGACTTGGTCAAAAGGTGGCGGGCCGGCCCATGGAAAGCTTGTTAACGGCCTGTTTGCATATAGCCCATTTACAGCCCGCTAACCCAAGGCCCGTTACGCCCTATCCGAATTAGGCCCAGTAGCGTCATCTGGGCCACCCAATATGATTCCAGGCCGTTTTCACTTCTGGCCCATGTATGGCCCGTGACGTCTTTCAGCCCATATGAGGCCCTTTCTAACTCTTGGCCCATTAACGGCTCGTGGTGAAACTGGCCCGTAATGAACAGTGTATCACTTTACACCCATTAACGGCCCGTGGTGAAACTGGCCCGTAATGAACAGTTTATCACTTTATATACCCATTAAAGGCCAGTTATTACGTTGGGCCGTTTCCAGCTCAAGTTATCTTTCGGCCTTCTGAGGGCCCATTTATTCTTGGGCTCATTTGCAGCATTCGGTTACTTACGGCCCGTTATTATCATTTTCTGCTTGTGGGCCAAATTCAGCCTGTTGTTACAGTCGGCCCGTTTGTGGACCATTAATCTATTGGGCCATTTTCATAGCATCACCAAATACGGCCTATTAACGGCCCATTATGGTCAGCCCATAAAACGTACGATTTCCACTCTAGCCCGTCTACGGCCCATTAAAGGCCCGTACAAGACCCATAAATGAGTCGGCCTGTACAAGGCCCATGGATCCAACGATACGTTCAAGGCCTATGGATCTGACGGCCCACTAAAGGCCCATGGATCCGACGACCCATTGAAGGCCCATGAATCTGACGGCCCATTGAAGGCCCATGAATCTGACGGCCCATTGAGGGCCCATGGATTCGACGGCCCATACATGACCCATGGACCGTACGGCCCGTGAACGGCCATGGTCACTACAACGTTTGGGAGAATTGACCCCCGTTTGAATGATATAGCATATTCAAAGAATTATCCTACTCAATATTATCACCTCTAAAAACATACACTATACAACAAAGAGACCAAGGCATAGAAATGTAGAATAATCCTACACTACACAATAAAGAAATTACAGCCGATTATACCCACTAGGCATTATGGTTCGACACAGGTGATAATAAAGCATACACAAACAGCAAATTACATACACTGGGCAAATACAGCTCATACATCCTGGACGCGCATCAACTTAACTCCATTTGAACTATAATATCTTCAAAAAATAGGATTGGCCGGATTCAGATAGCACAAATTTCAGTCTGCAAAATCTCCAATTCCTTCGTGGTTACCTCAGTGTCTTGTTTCATTTTTTTGACTCCTGCATCTAATACCTGCATGTCCAGTCTCAACTTGTTGATCATACGTTGACAATCATGTACATGTTGTCTTGTCACCTCTAGTTGATGCTCGAGAACATCAGCACATTCCAATTCCAATCCATAATTATTCTGTAACAGCCATGCCGCACTGCTCGCAGATCTTTATGTTGATGTCACTTCATCCTGAAATGTTTCTGTAAGTACACATGACTAGGGCAAAAATATAGTTACAACAGTGAAGCGAGCAAGACACTATTTTGTACTACACGGCAAAACAGGACTAACGATAATGTTACACGTCATGAAGCATAAGAAGGTGATATTTTAAAAATTATAGAAAAGATAGTCTGTGCAGCCTGCATACAGAAATCCCTCTTAGCTCACTAGAGGAGCATGATGTTGGGGCCCAATCGAAAACACAGACAAGTTACAAATTTAGACAGCACGTTGCATATAAGTAAGCAAGCAGTTGGCCATTCTGTAGCTCAATTAAAGTCTTAGGGAGCATAATGAATAGCAGAGGGTTTCATAACAACATACTACAGCAGGCAAAACTATGCAATCATTAGTGTAGTATAAACTAGATTGTGAGCCTCATGCAATAATAGTTGGTTAATAGACTTCAAAGCTTCAGGCACACTTCGGCAGAGTAATTAACTGGTAAGGCCTTTAATTATGTCAGCTAATAGTTATACAAGTACCCAACATCAGGCATGATTCTTTGGGCATCTCATTAAGTGAGGACAAATAAAGCAATTGAAAAGAGCAAATTAACTATGCCTGAAACAAACAAGGAATTGAACAGTTGAGTTGCATACAGTGACTTACCTTAGCAGGTTGAAGAGGCTCAGCGCAGCTCCTACTTCTCTTGCAAGGCTCCTTCCTAACATCTTGTACTTGGAAATCCTCAATCTTATCTTCATTGCACCCCCTCTGCAAGGTGACACGAACTAGTTACTCGTCTCCTTGGAAGATAAATATGCATATTTTCCAGTCTGTGCACAAAAAAGGATGAGATTACAACAAAACAACACCACATAATGAAACATGCCGCATCTCTTGCACTTGCACACAATGAAATGAGCATTTACTATGTCTGCACTATGTAAAAACTAGGCATACCTTCAAACTGGATCTGCACGTACTCTTGGAGAGCCTACTTAAGTGTACAGCCAAACCTTTATGTCACCTATGAGTTAGACAAGGCCCCACTATAGCAGCCCTTAGTGTTTAAATCATTGACAAGCTCGGTTAGAGTGTTAGGTCAAGAACAACAAGTAATCAAAGCAAACTGTCCTAGTATGGCTGGCTGATGCAAACAAGCAATTGAACAGATGTGTGAGAAAATCTTACATATCAAGAAAAGAAGCAAAGAAGGAGGCTTAAAGACCATCACTTGACTGACCAGATTTAAGGGGCATTTAAACATCATGTGCAACGTATGAACTAACATACACATTGCATATTCCAGATTCTACAATGGAATGCATATGTATTCGGTTATGCCAGGTATGATGATGCCTAAATGTACAGATAGCAGGCAGGAGTGATTCATCATTTCACACACAATTGAATTGCAGGTTAAGGGCTAGTTCGATTCCGCCTTTTCAGGGCTTATTGTCAAAATAAGCCATAAAAGATGTAAAGAAGTCATTTTTGAGTTATGGGCTTGGGCTTAACTAATTTCGCTTAGGAGGGGGTTGTTTCGGGTAGAACCTCACTAAAAATTGAAGGGAAGGGGAATAGTGAAATGACTCTGTTGTCTGCCTATATTACACTCAAAATGCAACTGCTGACGCCCATGTCACACCTGACCCTCAAGTAAAAACAAGCACGCAAGCATTCATTGCCCTGCCCGCTTGCATCTCCTCTCCCCTTTCCCTCTACCTCGATCCCCTGCCTGCAGCACTAGGGTTCCTCCAGCGGGCCGTCGCCACTGGTCCCATCTATCCTGGTCCTCGACGATGCTATGTCCAGCTAGGCTACATGGCCGGCAGGTAGGGGCAAATCTCCCTGGCTGCTCCTCCCTCTGGCGCTGCCCCTCATTCTCATGGTCTCCACTAGCTGCTCCACAGTGGTTCGTCCAACGCACTACTCCGGCGGGCACTGCACAACTACGGCTAATGCCACACTGCGCCAGAAGGCACCTTATTCCCCCTCCCCTCCTCCCTGGCCATGGCCTTGAGGTGTTGTTGAAGGATGAGCTCATCCAACAAGGTGAGGATATCCTCTGATTTTTTGCCAAATTTTCATTCTGATCCACTATACGATGAATTGTTATGAGCTGCTTCTGCTGCTGCTATATGATGCATCGCTATGAGTTGCTCATGCTGCTGCTATATGATGAACTAGCAGGGTGACCCGCGCATTTGCGCGGCTAGATTATGCACTTGATATTTTTGAAAAGGTGTGCGTGTATCTTAAACCTATTCAAATATTTGTTTTTTATTTGTATCGCCTCCCTTTGCGACTTAGCGGTGATGGATTTCTTAATTGCATACCTATTTTGATATGAGCATACTTAGTCCGCTGCAGTTTTTCATTATGAAAATATAATAAGATGGCTCTCTATGCTCTGATTGATTACTTGCATTATGCTCGATCTAAGGGAAATATAAAGTGTTTTCAAGGGGGATTACTTTGTCTTAGATCTATCTCCTACCTATGCTAAATAACCCTAAGTGACATGGAGTGTCGAGAATAGGAATATCTCTTGAACATCCAATATTTTTTGTACAACTACACTCTTCATATAATTTTTGCCTTGCATCTCAAATTATTGTGCATATATCATAATTTATTGTGCATATATCATAATTAAACCCTTAATTTTTCTCTTCTCAATAACCTTTTTGTGCGGTATCTCTTCTTTGTGATTTTCACATTAACCATTTAGTCACCTCACTCAACTTGTTGTAAGCCAGAGACGTTTCCTGGCGGGGATGCCATTGTGATAATTGTTTATTTACAGCGTACCTACGAAATTTGATTTATGAAACTTGTTGGGGGTGGAAGCATCTAAGAGATGCACAGTATATGCAGTAAGATGATGGCGTTGTTGCCATGCCTTCCATCTGTCCGTCATGGCATCTCTGACATTTTTCAATGCTCCAATATGTTCTGGATATGTTCCTCTAGTGGTTGACGGACGTTTGACATCGTCATTGTCTATATGGTTCTGCTCGTGTTTGGCCAAGTGTCCAGACGTGTACACATGTGCAGTGTGCTCATGTCTATTTTAGTTGAGCCTTTGGGGCAATGGATGTGTGTCCGTGTGGTTCGTGAATAGTTGAGCCGGAAATCGATCAGCCATATGCCATGCGTATTCTTGTCAGAGAGACCAATCAGTCGTGACGTGTGTGTTCTTGCCGGAAACCAATCAGCTTCCTTGTGCGTGTTCTTACCAAAAATATATCAATTGTTTTTTATCTTTTTTTAGATGAATTGTTTTTTATCTTTGGTCATGCATGTTATGGATTCATGGGCGTAGGATTTCTCTTTTTTTTGCATCGCTGGAACTCATCGCATACGCTAAAACGTGGGAGATATATACTGTACGTACTTCCTTCCAGCAAATAGCAGCCGTACTTTTCCAAAAAAAAAACACAGGACACGTGACAGGTACGCAGCCGTATTATGGGGTATGGACTCTACCTTTTTTCCAACAGGTGCATAGCCATATTAGACATGGACTTTTATTTTGTTTTCTTCCATCAATGGACTTTTAACTCATTGTTTCACCTTTTCACGTACTCCTACAAAACACGCACGTGCTGGTGTTTTTTTGAACACCACGTGCTGGGGGTTGGCCTAGTAATTTTTTTTTGCGGCTAGCCTAGTAAACTTGTACATGTCTTTTTCATATACGTGATTGTGATGGCACTTTTCCATCATAGATGACATGTGTACGTGACCGAGTTTCTACGTGCAACACAGTATATATGCCTAAACATAATATTTGTGTGTAATGCTATATCTTTAAATCTCATCCGTTCATATTAAATTATTAATGGTCGAGATATTTTAATCTGTGTGGACGAACATGATGGCTTCTTTTACTTATGTTTTAATTATATAATAGATTGCTATGAGTTGCTGCTGCTATATGATGAATTGCTATGGGCTGCTGTTGCTATATGATGAATTGCTATGAGCTGGTGCTGCTATATGATGAATTGCTATGAGCTGCTGCTGCTATATGATGAGTTGCTATAAGCTGCTCCTGCTGCTGCTATATGATGAATTGCTATGAGCTGCTCCTGCTGCTGCTAGATGATGAATTGCTATGAGCTGCTCCTGCTACTACTGTATGATGAATTGCTATGAGCTGCTCCTACTACTGCTATATGATGAATTGCTATGAGCTGCTGCTGGTATATGATGAATTGCAGACTGCTGTTGTTGTATGATGAGTTGCTATGAGCTGCTGCTGCTATATGATGCTTTCATGTGGTGCTGCTATATGATAATAACCAGCCACTTGGACCATCGAATTTCAATAAATAATTGTTCTTCATTTAAATGTGGGTCATGCGTTCTTCGTTTAAATTAGGCAATGGGATCTCTATGGAAAACATTGACCAAAGTAGATTGTGCCAAGTAGATGGTATCTTTGTATTTGCATTTTGAGCAAATAGTGATGGTCTGTTTTCCTATCATATTAATTACTGCACTGGGTTCAATTTGTGATGTTTGCAAGTCAAATTAATTTTCATATGGGCAGCAAAATGAAAAAAATATAATGCAATCTAGACTTTCCACTGATCATACCAAAGATAAGCTGAAAACGCAATGAAAAGAACTGGTTGGCTTATTACATGGAGCTTATATTCACAGGTGCTTATTTTCTTAGGATAACTCGTAATAATTGTCCCTAAGAAACTTGGCTAATAGAACTGACATACAAATAACATGTCACGATGATTGCAATGGAGGAGTGACGTACCATAGCACACTGTATAGGCTCACCGCTGCCTCTCCTTCTTTGCGATGTTCCACGAAATTGCCACATACATCTTGTACTTTTTCATTGTGTAACCCTATCTGCAAGTTGAGATGTCTAATTTTAGACATCTCTACATGATACTACATTGCATATCCCTTGCGCATATTTAAACCACCAATCAACGATTGTGTGCATACCATAAACTAGCCATGACTCTGTATGCTGGACTAGCAGGCACTCTAAGGGAGCCTAATGTAGTGCACTAGAATTCCTACACACCACCTATGATTTTGTGTAATGTACTGCCCCTGTTCCTAAATATATGTCTTTGTAGAGATTCCAGTATGGACCACATACAGATGTATATAGATGCATTTTTGAGTGTAGATTCACTGATTTTGCTCCGTATGTAGCCTATAGTGGAATCTCTAGAAAGACTTATATTTAGGAACGGAGGTACGAGGTAGTATCATGTATGACATCTACATATCTAATTTAGTAGCCAGTAGTAGAAATCATTGTATGCACAAAAGGGATTACTGGTCGAAAATTCTAGCAAAGCACGCTGGCAGGCACAGAACAATACAAGAGAGAGACGCACTTACAAGATCATAGCAATGCCTCAGTCCAGGATCTTGGTTGGCCAAGCTGTTAGATCCAGAAGAAACATCGTCCTTGTAGTTTTTGCCAGCTGCATAACAGGTAACGGCGACCGGTTAGTATATTTGAAGTACATCGGGCAGGTGATGTTGGACAGGTTTAAAGGTGACAAGTACCTAGGTCGTGGCGGGTGCTTGGCATCTCTCCAGACGGTGGGAATCAGGTTAGGAACGTCAATGGTGATGATGCTGCGCTGGCTGTTGTGGTCCGGTAAGGAGATCTAGAACCGTCGAGCAGGGTGTTTGTGGAGCGGCTCCGGTAGGGTGGATTACGGTGTGGGCGAAGCGGATCTGTGGTCGTGGACGAGGGCATAGGTGAAGCTGCTCAGGTGGTTGGGTTAAGGATGGTGTCGACGATGCAGATCTGCGGCCGTGGACGGGGCGTCAGAAGCTGCTCCGGTGGTTGGGTTAAGGATGGTGTCGACGATGAGGATCTGCGGCCGTGGACGGGGCGTCAGATGCTGCTCCAGTAGGTTGGATGAGGGTGCAAGGAAGTGGATCTGAGGCCGTGGACTTGTGAGTTGTCAAAGCGACCCTGGTAGGGTTGAGAATGGTATAGGAGAAGCTACTCCAGTAGGGTTGACGATGGTGTCGGCAAAGCGGCTCCGGTAAGGTTGAGGAAGGTGTCGGTGAAGCGGCTTCGGTAGGCTTGAGGAAGGTTTCGGCGAAGAGGATCAGAGGCCGTCGACGGGTGCGTCGGTGGGGCGGCTCCGGGGGGTGTGGACGAAGCATCTCCGGTGGGGAGTATGAATGAGCCACTGCAGATGTGCGGCGGTTGACGAGAGTACTAGCGAAGTAGATCCGGTGCCGTGGACAAGGCCGGCACTGAATGGGCTGTGGTGCAATGGTGGATGAGCAGTCTACTTGTTCCTAAGGGAGGTGGGAGGGGTAGATGCGGCCGCAGAAGCAGATCCGGCGAGGTGGACGCCGCTGGCAGTGAATGGGCTATGGTACGCTGGTGGATGAGCAGTCTAGGGTTTCGAGAGGGGAGGGGAGAAAGGGCGATGAAGTACGGACATCGTGATGTAAGATTCTCTGGTGCTGTGGACTTAGTCGTTTTTGCGGGAGGGGTAGAGGAAATGGGGGTGCCGTGTAGTGGGGGGAACCGGAAGTTACCAGAGCAGCCCCGACCTATCATGTAGATGAGGGCGGTATTGTAATTGTTGGTCTCCATGCACCAAGGACAAAAGGGGAATTTCGCATGCTAAAGACTAAGGTGGCGGAAATTTTAGAAGGAGGCGGGAGATTTTGCCACCCGCGGGATCATTCGTATCCAATTTCAACTAATTTTGGACCGTGCTAGCGGGAAGGTCATGCTAGACTATGTACACAGAGCATGCGTCAGCAGTTAATAACTGGTGTGAAGTCCACCCCAGAAAAAAGACAATAACTCGGGATGATGCACCGATAACTTGGACGATCACACGGGTGCGGCCAGTCGTACGGGCATAGTGGCGCGTTCACAAAAAAGGGATCAAACGCTCAGCCTATGTATTTCTCATGTAAATAGATAATTTAGTGGCATTGGTTATTTACTTTAAACATAATGCATTGATGTGTTAGTGTAGAGGCACACGAAAAGAAATGGATATTGTAGTCTGCTACTTAAAAGTGTTACCTCATATGATTACATAGCCTCCATTTCATAAATTGCGTACCTGTTGAATTCATATATGAATATTACATATATTACTTCAAAATAGAAACTTAAATCATCCAAGATTAATGAATTTGAATGCAAGAGTAACAATGGTGCATGTACATGATAGCTACATTGGTTGTTTGAAGAAACATCACTGTAACGTTGGCATGCACAACTGAAAAGGTTTATTTAAATAGAAAAAAATGTGATATGTGAGTGTCCAATCTTTATAGCGTTGAATCGATATTGTACCTTTGGCCACGATATGAAGTAGATATTGACTTATGTTCAAGCAATGCAAATCCACGATCGCTAGATAGTGATACGTGAATGAATTGTGCAATCTCTGTCGCACGCATACATATCTCATTTCCTCGTGGGCATCGGAATCACACACGCGCACTTCTTGTATTTCTCTCCCTCCATCAGGGTTAAATTCGTCTTTCTACCCCGTCCTACAAGTCTCTCACACTGAAACACACACGCTCTCTCTTTCTAACATGCCCACCCCTTCAATTCCGCCCACCCACAGCCACTAATGTCTCAAAGTATAATAATGTCTCTCACACATATGCCTAAGGTTAACTCGAGTTCCGGAACCATATGAATACATACAATGGGATTCCAACAGAGCACCTTTTGTTTTGAGATTTCTCTCTCTCTCTCTCTCTCTCTCTCTCACACACACACACACACACACACGCACGAACGCGCGCGCGCGCGCGCACAGACACATTGTTTCTCGCTTCATTTTTCCGGCACTTGCATGCACACACACCGTTTGTTTATCTTCCTGAGGCTTTAAGTATGCCTCGCACAAATGCTATCTACCTATCCCTTAATATAGCTAGATATTTGTCACACAAACTCCTTCTCCCTACTAGCAAGATGCCCATGCGTTGCACGGAACATCAAGATGCATTTGTATGAGAAGTTTATCTTATGGGAGAAAAGGATGAACGGGGGAATGCCTTATTTGCAAATGCGGAGAGGGGTGTGGGTATCTTTTTGCAAAATTGCCATAGTTTCCTTCCTATCCGTCGGATATAAATTGGATGGCCTATATTGCAGGATGGCAGGAACACCATCATCACCAACTCTATTTTTTATAAGAGTAGAGATATGTGAGTGTCACTGCCCCCCCCCCCCACACACACCCACACACCCACACTTCCCAACACCGAAGGAGTAGGGTGACACCTCGATCTTGAACCTAATCTATCAACTGGCTTCTCTCTCAAACATACACACACACACACTACCCTGCACCGAAGGAGTAGGGTGGCACATCGATCTTGATAATAATCTATCTACTCCTCTTTCAAACACACACACACACACACACTCGCTAGTTGTGCCTCTGTGCCTACCGCGCACACTCTCGATACGTCTTTCTCTCCCTCCCCCCCCCCCAACAATGACAGCAGAAGGGTGACAACTCGATCTGATCATAATCTATCAATTGGGTTCTCTCTCAAACATTGTGTCTCGGTGCCTCGCTCGGTAGCCCCCTCGATATGTAGACTTCTCGCGCGCGCATAGCTGTAGTGACGATGACGCTGAACCCAGTGTGCCTTGTTTTTACCGGCCTCATGTGATAGTTTTCACCAAGTTTTCTGTTAATTAAAAAGGCAACCTTTTCTTTGTTACTACTGGTGAATCTGAAATCATTCGGGGCAGACATAAAAATATATCACTTCAACCCAATTATCGCAGCAACTATTTTAAAAGAAATTAGCTAGCTGCCCGTGCGTTGCACGAAACATCAAGATGCATTTGTATGATTAGTTTATCTTGTGAGAGAAAGGGTTGAACGAGGGAAGGCCTTATTTGCGAACGTGGAGAGATGTGTGGGTATATTTCTGCAAAATTGCCATCGTTTCTTTCCTATCCGTTAGATATAAATCCGATGGCCTATATTGTAGGATGGCACGCACACCATCGTCACCAACTCTGTTTTCTACTCCCTCCATTCCTAAATACTCCCTCCGTCCGAAAATACTTGTCATCAAAATGGATAAAAATAAATGTATCTAAAACTAAAATACATCTAGATACATTTCCTTTTATCCATTTTGATGACAGTTATTTCCGGACGGAGGGAGTATTTGTCTTTTTAGATATTTCAACAAGTGACTACGACCGGACCTTACGAACATACTCAAAAAAGTAGTCCATAATTTTGATGTTACCCTCTTTTCTTGGCAGTGTAGTGCCATCTGGATACCTCATAAATAAATCAAAGACAAATCTGACCCCTTCCTGAAAAGACATACGGAGCAAAATGAGTGAATCTACACTCTAAAATATGTCTACATACACATCCGTATGTGGTAGTCCTTTTGAAATCTGAAAAATACAAATATTTAGGAAAAAATGGAGTATAAGAGTAGACATGGAGATATATCTCGAGCATGGTCTACAACAAAAATGTGCTGGGCTGGTTAGCGCCGGATGCTCGCAACGCGATGACATGAGTTTGAATTCTGTCTTTTAACTTTAGATTTTTATATTATATATTACTTATTTAATATATACTTCTTTTGCTACTGTACTGACAGTGGAACCCACAGAGTACTTAGAATACAAGATTAAGGATGGACTTGTTTCTTTTTAACTTTCTGTACGAAGCTGTAGCGACCCTGCAAGTCATGTGTACACTGTACATGCAATTAACTTTTTATAGAGGGACAATCATACAGGCAATTAACTCAAATGGATTGGATGTCACTATTATTTCCATCATAAAGAGCATCTCCAACGGCAGCCGGCAAATTTCATCCCGCTTCCTTCCGCGGAGGACGACATCAAACGCCAGCGGCATACATTTTTACAACTCTAACCAACCAGACGAAATTCATGCAAACACGGACTGATTTCATATAAGCATGAAGGATTTCGTATAAAAAAGCCGGATCTTCATATAAACATGATGGATTTCATTACATTTACATGAACTAAGTGGTGCCAATTCGGCTCTCTTGTATAATTAATACTCCCTCTGTCCGGAAATACTTGTCCTAGAAGTGGATGTATCTAGACTTATTTTAGTTAAAGATACATAAAATTTATCCTTTCTTGGAACAAATATTTCCCGCCAGCTGCAGATGGAGTACATAATCTAAATGGCCTCCCGCGGATCCCTTTCTCTTCCTCATGTCCGTCAAACACTTGCGGGGTCGACGAAGGTCCTCGGAAGAGACAAAGTAGCAAAGAAACCACCTGAATGCGCAGTCATCGCCTCGGCGGTGGCCTTCATGGGTCCCAAGTGGCGGCGGCCTCCCGTGTTCTACTTCTCCTTGACGATGGCGGTGGACACGGAGAAGCTGGCCACCGACTCGTCGCTCTCCAAACACCCGGCTTCGGTCTCTTCCTACATGGTGCTGCCGCAGGCATGGGAGGCGTACCCATAGACACGGGAGGCGCGGCCACTGTAGACACTGGTGGCGCGGTACGACGCGGCAGCGACGACGCCCGTACCGGCGTGCTTGCCGCCGTGCCGGCGTGGAGCAACTCACCACTCCTCATCGAGCTGAACTGGAGCGGCGAGTTGCTGAACCACACGCCTGCTTGGGGCGGCAACTGGCTCCGTCGGGCCAAGCGAGGTTGGTGAAGCACCGAGCGGCCTCGCCCATATTCAGAGGGCTCGATGTGCCACCCAGCCGGGTAATATGCCGGAGAACGGCTCATCAGAAGCCATCGGAAGAGTGGAGAAAATGGTGAAGGAGGAGACGGGGGAGCGGCGGAGGGGTGCGATTCTTGCCCGCTGTGTGTCTGTCCTCATGTAAATAGAGGGCGGACGGTAGGAGCTTGGCCGACGTCTAGCCTGGTTTAAACTGAGGGCGGACTGGAGGAGCTCGGCCGGTGTTGCGTTTAATTCCGGCCCGCTCATGAACGAACGTGTGGCCGGAGTAGCATTCTCGGTTTGAATGCGAGTTTAACGGAGGGGTTTGATGGAGGCGCCGGCCGTGCAGCGGGCGGCGCTGTACTATTTGATTTGACAGCAGTAATGAGCCGTCAAATCACAAAGGCCCTTGCCTCTCGTGAAACCAACCGAGCTAGACTGCCCCGCCCTCTAGCCTTTTAAAAAATGTATATACTCCACTTTTGTACAGTAGTAGTATCGATGGATTGCGCCATGGAGCAAAACTTGAAATTAAAAAAAGGTGGTACATATAGAGAGCGCTCGTCGCTAAATTATGCATATAGTACTATTAAAAAGGCTTGTCACAATAATGGTGTCCAGCACAAGTGCACAACCCACCCCTCAAATAAAACTAAGCACCCTGGAATTCTTTGACAAAACTAAGCACCCTGAAATTCTTTGACAACTATACTGTTGGCTATATGATGTTGGCCATATATATTGTACGTGTATAATGTGAAGAAATGAGTGGTAGTACTATACCAACTAAAAGACAAAATGTAAGAAATACTAGTATGTACGTACTGAAGAGTTAAACTAACGAGAAGAAACATAACATAGTTCTGCTGGGGGCTCAGCACAACACACCCCTCAAATTAAAATAAGCACACCTGGAATTAAACTTTGCAACTACTCCGGTAGACACTGAATTAGAACCACCATGAGCAATGACACTGCCACTTTAGTCGGAGTCCTCGTCCACGCCCTCGACATCGTCCTTGTCCCTCTTCCTCTTTGCTGATACTTCTTTGCTTGAAGCGCACACTTGGCTCTTGCTCTTCATACAACCCTTGTAGATATTGAAACAAAGGTAGCCATCCACTGCAGCGTAGTGGATGTGGTCTATATCTAGTACATTCTGCTACCATGCATAATGATGAAACGTGTATGGAGGTTTCTCCAGTTTACCGTATGAAGGATGAACCATGGCTCATGCCAGGGTCAGCATTGAAGGCTGACGAGAGGACACCAGCCAATTCTTCTGGAGGTCGAAGGTGTTGCCTACAATGAGGCCTATCCGACCCAGGACTTGTTTATCGTTACCAAAGTCTGCAGTAACGAATTTGACTAGGTTGCTCTCGAGGAAGTCCTTAAAATCCAGGCATTCAATGTCGGCATGGCATATGTGGTAGACCAAGCATAAGTCATGACGCAAACCTGGATCACGGCGGGCTTCTTCCTATCTTCATCCTTTAGATCCTTCTCTCGTGCCAGGACTCTGGTGTACTCAACATCTAGCCCAGCGACCCACTCATCATCTGAGTTTTCGAACATGCGTCTGAAGCGAGAAAGACATCCTTTCACCGTCGCGGAAGAACATGTGTAGATGACGTCGAACTCATTGTCGGTGATGGTTCTAACATTGTGCTCACCGTCAATCATGGAGATTTGGGATGCCATGGATTTGGGAGGAGGGTTAGGATTAGTGGAACTGCCATAATGTGAAAAGGACGGGACGACTAGGAGCGAACTGCCATAGTATTAAAGGACGTGCAGGGACGAGTAGGAGCCAACTACCAGCGTGCGAATGGCAGGGTAGTGGCTTTCCATTCTCCCATGATACGGGCTTTCGAGAGCCCATGGATCTGAGATCGAACGGTTGCATGGCGTGGTTCTAGACCTATGGGTGAATATCCTATCCTGGAGGGTTATTCTGCAAATTTTCAGCAACTTAGCATTAGACCGTTTGATCTCAGATCCAATGGCTGCCAGCAGCCCGTATCATGGTCGCACCTACCACGACTGTCGCGTCGCTCGCGCGGTCGCGCCCTTGGAGATTTAACATGGTGCGTTAGGCTATCTGATGTTGGCATGCCATAAATATTCATCACTTAGTCACTCATACTACAACAAGGTTAGCTATAAGGTTGGCTATAAGTGTATTTTTTTACTTCTCTCTATCTCTTTCTTCGTACTCCCTCCGTCCCATGATGTAAGAACGTTTTTGACACTAGTGTAGTGCCAAAAACGTTCTTATATTATGGGACACAGGGAGTACTAGTATTTATTGCATGTGCCAAGAAGTGACCTTGTCGGTGTCAAAATCGGCGGATCTCGGGTAGGGGATCCCAAACTGTGCGTCTAGGCGGATGGTAATAGGAGACAAGGGACACGATGTTTTTACCCAGGTTCGGGCCCTCTCGATGGAGGTAAAACCCTACTCATGCTTGATTAATATTGATGATATCGGTAGTACAAGAGTAGATCTACCACGACATCAAGGAGGCTAAACCCTAGAAGCTAGCCTATGGCATGATTGTTGTGTATCCTATGGACTAAAACCCTCCAGTTTATATAGACACCGGAGAGGGCTAGGGTTACACAGAGTCGGTTACAATGGTAGGAGATCTACATATCCGTATCACCAAGCTTGCCTTCCACGCCAAGGAAAGTCCCATCCGGACACGGGACGAAGTCTTCAATCTTGTATCTTCATAGTTTTGGAGTCCGGCCAATGATGATAGTTCGGCTATCCGGACACCCCCTAGTCCAGGACTCCCTCAGTAGCCCCTGAACCAAGCTTCAATGACGACGAGTCCGGCGCGCATATTGTCTTCGGCATTGCAAGGTGGGTTCCTCCTCCGAATAATTCATAGAAGATTTTGAACACCAGGATAGTGTCCGGCTCTGCAAAATAACTTCCACATACCACTGTAGAGAGAATAATATTTACACAAGTTCAATCTACTAACATATTTCGTGGCATGACGTCACGCCACGGCCAAGCCTTTATTCGAATTCATTTATTGTTCCACCTCAGCGTGTTTAGCGAAGCAGTTTCCTTGGCACGTCTTTTCAAAGCAGACATCGTGTCCCCTTATTCCGGGATTCTCATCAATACGGACGTGGGTAACCCAACCGCACCCGTTGGCACGCCCCCTCCATCGAAGGCGAGTCCCAAACGGTCACGGGGACGGCTCTTGGTATTCTACCCCTTTATAATGAGACCAAGGTATGTTCCTTTTCTTCAATCTCAATCGAATCCGCCCCTCGCCTCGAGTTCCAACACCCAAGGTTCCAGATTCGGGCGCTTCGGACCTTTGACAATGTCCGGCTCTGACCTACAAGGCCGGTGGATGCCTTCTTCCTCCACGGAATAAGATGTGCTGAAGCTAAGAGACGCCAGGTATCTGACCGGCGAAATTTCGCATAGGCTGCCCGCCCAAGGGCAAGTCATTCCTACTCCCGAGCCTGGTGAGAGCGTGGTGTTTGTGTCTCACTTCCGTCGAGGTTTAGGCTTCCCGATGGACCCTTTCATGAGGGGGCTCATGTTTTATTATGGGCTGGAATTCCATGACTTGAATCCGGAGTCCATCCTCCACATCTCATCGTTCATTGTTGTATGCGAAGCCTTCATCCACACTACCCCTCACTTCGGTTTGTGGCTCAAGACCTTTAACATGGAGCCAAAGATGATCGAGGGGCGGCAGTCAGAGTGCGGAGGGGCAGTTATAAGCAAGAGGGCAGACGCTCCATGGCCCGAGGGCTTTTTTCAAGAGGACCTTGGTTTGTGGCAACAGGAGTGGTTCTACATCACCACTCCCAGGGGCACCAGATGGGTGGCGCCACCTGCCTTTCGATCGGGCCCTCCACAACGGCTGGCGTCATGGGTCAACAAAGGGATTGACTGGGGGCCGTCCAAGGACGTACCATTATTGCAGGGCCGTATTCGAGACCTCCAAGAGAGGGAGATCAATATGGTTGTAGTGGCGCAGGTAATGCTGATTCGGCGCCTTCTGCCCTGCAAACGTTGCCCCCTCCGTCTGTGGGAATTCAATCCGGAGGGACCGCGAGATCTCCAACACTTCATGGGTGCGACACCCGTTGATATGTATAAACTGTTCTTCGGATCACAAGAAATGTGTCCGGACTTGACCGAGGATGCAGGTCTGAGCTGCAATCGCCCGGATACTCAAGTAAGTAGTCCTGTGCCTGGAAATGCTATCCGTACATTTATCATAAACTTGCCTTTTAAAGAGCTATCCCTTGAACAGGAATGGATAGCAAAAACAAAGCTAATAAGATGTCCGGCCCCCCTCCCGGAGACCACGCCGGATCCGGTGTTAACCAAGATGCTAAAGGTTGCACCTTTGGAAGAGGGCGAACGGGGGAACAGGAAGGCTACCACCTCTGCGAAGGAGGCCTTTAAGGAAGGGGGGATCGAGAATCCCTCCCTCCAAGGGGAGAAGAGGACCACTTCTGAAGATCCGGAGGCCAAGGCCTCGAAGCAGGGGAAGAAATCTTCACCAGAGGGTCCTGCGCCAGGAGAAGCCCTCGCCACACTATTTCCCCAAGGAATCAGCCCTCCAGCGAGCCGTAAGTAGAAAGGGGAGTTTTGTAATAAGGGACATCCCTGTTTTTGTTTTTGAAGATAACCTAAGTTTTACCTTGTAGTTCGGATCTCAGCCCTTCTCAGCAGAGCTCATCTTCGGGGGATCTTCGTCCGAAGATGATGGAGAGGGAAATGCCTCCATCTGCCGCACCGTCAGGCGGGGCGGACGATCCTGAGGTGTCGTCGCGGAGGGTTTCCCCGAGTCCGGCGGGGCCGGGAGGTCCAGCACCAACTGGTGTACGGTCGGAGGAGCTGAAGGATCTTCTCGGGTGAGCATCTATCTCAGAAGATCACCGTGCGTTAATGGGTACGGTGATTGAAAGGATTTCATCCGCTGAGAGCGGATTGCATGAAGCCGTCAGAAGTTTACTGACGGGGTTTGAGGTACGCAAGAATGATGTACCTTCTGACAGTTTTGCATATAGAATGCGCCCTGTATAGATAGTAGCCCCTGAGACTCGGTACGTTGTCAAAAGTGACAGCGTGCCGAGGATCATAATCTCAGTTATAAGATGTCGCCCTTCCTATTCAGGGGGCGAAGCGTTTGGTGGCCAGCCGGACTAATGGAGTTGCCGAACTGAAGCGGAAACTAGACATTGCGGATGCGGACATCGCGTTGGTTAATAAGCGACTTGACGAGTCACAAGGTATGTGGCTTCTCCATGAACACCTGGTAAGGGAGCTTGACGCCCGTGCCTTACTACATGTATGCTTAATGCAGATGGTGCCTCTGCTATGGAGGACCTTCGGGCAGAGCTTGCCCGAGCCAAGGAGCAAGCCAGAAAAGGTAATGCGGCTGCCTTGAAGGCGGCCGAAGAGCTAAAAGCCGAACAGGCTGCTCACTGCCGAAGCTGGGAGGAAATGGCCGAGATGGCCGTAAAGCTGAAGGATGCTACCGACCGCTATGAGTTTCTTGAAAGAGAACGCCGAGCGGAGCAAGAGGACCTGAAGAAGGCCACCGCTGAAGCCAAGGATGCCCGCTCCACGATGAGAGCTATAAAGGAGGAGCTACGTCAGGCCGGGGATATTGCGGCTGGAAAGCCCTTTCTGCTGCGCAGGAAGTTCACGGATCCGAAGTATACTCAGTTGGGCCAGTTGTGGGGTGCGGGGGATGCCTATCTGAATTTGGCGGCGAGTGCCGCAGACGCGGTCACACACTTCCGAGGCCAGAAGGATCACGGAATGGAAGAGCTTTTTTGGTCGCAATTCCATAGTTCGGAGCGTCCACTTCCATTAACCGATCGATTAGCCGAGTGGGCTGAGCTGAATAGGTTGTCCGGACTTCCCATGAAGGATGTCGTGGCTCATCTGTGGCCGGAAAGGCCCGAGCCAAAGAGTTATTTTGGCTTGGTGCAGCAGTTCCTTGATGCGGTGCCGCATATCAAGGCGATGAAGCGGTCGGCATGCATAGAGGGTGCACGGATGGTGCTCGCCCGTGTCAAAACATATTGGGCAGAGATGGAGGCCACCGACGTTGCTTCCCAGGATTCAGACAGGAGCCGATTGCCAGCCGAGCACTATTTTGGGGAAGTCCTGCAGGGCGCTCGTTTAATAGAGATGTATTGCTCGAAAAATGTTATGTTCAGATGACATGTATGATTTTTAAAACCATTCTTCAAATATAATATAAGGGCTTTTTGTACTTGTGCATTAAAGTGTTGAAATTCCTCCTATGCGGCTGTTAACGTATATGTGTATATAACCTGAAAGATGGCAGTCTTCGGCTTCAGCCCCCACACACATAGTGCGGGGGTGTTTGCAAAAAATAGCGCATTTTTACACTTAATCCAACGTCTTGGTCCTGTGAAGGAGGTGATAGCGTAGCAAACTAGGCAACCGGACTATAATGCTTTATCACTTTCACTTTGCCATAGGAGTTCAATGGTGGGGCTACTATATAGCCCCTAGGGGCACTGCGCTCTCCGACTTTCGGGGCGCGTATGTGCCTGACCGGGAAATGGTCCTTCGTTAAAGCGGAGGAATTCTAAACATTCCGGTGGTCGATCGAGTGGTTGACCAGTCTCTCGCTATATCATGACAGTCAATTTTCGGCTTTCTCTACTGAGGTGCTCACCTGGACAAACCGGGGCACAATCGCAGTAGTTCTCCTGGTGCCGCGTTAGCCGATAGAGCGGAACATAACGCAGCAAAACACAGGAGCCGGACAAACCCAACATTTGACCAAAGACATGATTCGGAGCTGATGCATATAAGGCCTAACTCGAGACGCCGAACACTCCCTAAGGTATTCGGTCTTTATGAAAACAGGCAGAACAATGCCCTAAGCCCCTGGTGTCCAGGTACGCGCAAAATTTCTGAAGCGGCCGATGCCAAAACGCCAGCCTACTCCTCGGTTATAGTGAGGAACCGGGGGATGTGTATCAACAAGAGACAGTAAGAAAGGTTTACGCAGGGTCTTAATCTGAAAAGAATCCTTGTAACGGGTCTCTACTGCACGTCTGCGCCTGTGTCTCCGTTGTGCTGTATCCTGGACGGGCGTAGCACGGTGTTCATCTGTAAAAAGAGAAGAACTTAGTTTGAAAAAAGGATCGTGCAAAAAATGTATAAACAGAGTATAATTCAAAAAATGAATAAAATTGAGCTTTATTGTCTCTTATTGTTCATGCGTGCAGCCCCATATAAGGGGATGCGTGGCTAGTAAGCCCCTTGTTTATTTGTGTCAGACTCGCCTAACCGTGTCCGGGGTCTGAATGACCTGTTTGGGTGCTTTGCTCGGCAAAGCCGGATTAGTTGTGTGGCTGTCAAGGCAGTCTCACTTTCTTCCGTATTCGAGGAACACCCGGGGTTTCCCTTTAATGAGATTATGCCGCGTGGACCGGGCATTTTAAGTGTAAGTGATGCATAATGCAGTATTGCGTTAAAGCGGGCGAAAGCTTCGCGTCCCAATAGTGCTTGATAGTTACTTTTAAATGGGGCAATGTGGAAGACTAACGTTTCGCGACGGGAGTTGTCGGATGAGCCGAACACAACTTCCAGTGGTAGAAAGCCCGTACAATGGGCATATGGGCCTGCCATCACTCCTTTAAAGGAGGTGTTGCTATGGTGTATTTTGGTTGGTTCTATCCCCATTCTGCGGATTGTATCATGATATAGTAGGTTTAGATCACTGTCGCCATCCATTAGGACTTGTGTAAATTGTAGTCCGTCGATTATAGGATCTAATATCAGGGCAGTCCATCCTGCGTTCCGGATACTTCCGGAGTAATCCTGATGGTCGAAAGTGATTGATTTTGACATCCAGTGTCGGGACTCCGTTGGGGTGGACCGTGCGGCGCGTACTTTAATGGGTGCTGCTCTAATTTTGCCTGTTGTCACATGAAGTGAGTTTACTATTTTGACCTCTTGTGGGAAATTCCTTTGTTTGCCGTTGCTCTGCTTGAGGAGTTCGTCATCATCCTCACTTGGTGTTTCGAGCCCCTTGTGTTCGGCATTAAGTCGGCCGGACTGTTTGAAGACCCAACAATCTCTGTGGGTATGGTTTACAGGCTTCCCGGAGGTGCTGTGGATTTGGCTTATCTTGTCCAAGATTTTGTTTAGGTTGGATAGCTCGTCGCTGTTGTCCTTGAGAGGCAGTGTTTTGTTGTTCTGTCAAGAGCTTTTGAACCCGGCGTTGACTGTCGTGCTCTTTGGGCTGTTTCCCTTAGTTCGACGCTGGTCCTTTCTACGTCGTGGTTTCCCATTTCCATCCCTGACCTCGGATGTACTTGGGTCGCTGGTGCTGCATCTTGCCAGCTAGCTATCCTCTCCCGCGCAAAAGCGGGTCATGAGGCTTGTTAGTGCGGCCATTGTTCTTGGCTTTTCCTGGCCGAGGTGTCTGGCAAGCCATTCATCTTGGACATTATGTTTGAAGGCCGCTAAGGCTTCGGCGTCCGGACAGTCGACTATTTGGTTCTTTTTGGTGAGGAACCCGTTCTAGAATTTGCGGGCGGACTCTCCGGGCTGTTGGGTTATATGACTTAAATCGTCTGCATCCGGAGGGCGGACATAAGTCCCCTGAAAATTTTCCCGAAACGCATTCTCGAGCTCTTCCCAACTTCCAATTGTACTTTCTGGGAGGCTTTTGAGCCAATGCCGGGCTGGCCCTTTGAGCTTGAGGGGTAGGTATTTTATGGCGTGGAGGTCATCTCCTCTAGCCATATGTATGTGCAGGATGTAATCCTCAATCCAGACTCCAGGGTCTGTTGTTCCGTTGTATGCCTCTATGTTTACGGGTTTGAATCCCGCTAGAAATTCATGATCCAGCACCTCGTCGGTGGAACATAGGCGGTGTGCAGCACCCCTGTATTTGGGTGTGCCGTGATTTTCGAATACTCGACGTGTTGTTTTGCTTTCTGGAGCTTGCTTTCTTGACGCATAAATGGACCTGACCGGGCCGTCCTCTTTACGAGGATCCTTATATGGATCACGTGTCGGCTTGTGTGCGGCGCTGCTTGCCACTCTTTGTTTGCCACGTGGATGTCCATCCGACCAGGCAGCCTCTTTGTTTTTTGATTGTGGGGGCTCTATGGCCTCCTCGTCAAACTCGGGCAGCAGTTTGCGTTTCGGGTAGCTTTTTGCTTGGCGACTATCGCCGTATTTGTCTACGGTCTTGAGTACTTTGCTCCATCTCATTCTGAGTACGTCTTCCGCTGTTTTGAGCTTCCGCTTCTACTTCTTCAGACTTCGTGCAGTGGCGACGAGCTCTTTGTGGAGGTTCTTCTGCTCCAACGATGTGTCCGGCGTGAGATCATTCGGACTGTTGTCTTCGCCGGGGGTTGATTGCTTATTCAATTCATCCTGTTCGGATAGTTGCTCGGGGGCATGTTTGTCGTCCACCGGTTCGCCCTGCTCTATGGCTGGGTCTATATGGGTGCTGTCGTTGTCGATGAGGGACTTTCGATGGCGCTTGCGTCGCCGTTTCGGCTGTTTTTCGAGGGAATTATCCTTCGCAGCATCCCGTTGTTCCTCGTTATTGCTTCCTTTAGGTGTATCCACCATATATACATCGTGAGTTGAGGTGGCCTTCCAGTGCCCTGTGGGTGCTGGTTCTTGGTCATCTCCGGCATCGTCGTCCATACCGTTGATGTCTTCGGAGTCGAAATCTAGCATGTCGGTTAAGTCATCGACAGTGGCTACGAAGTGGGTGGTGGGTGGGCTTTGAATTTCTTTGTCGTCTGCATCCCAACCGTCCTGGCCATAATCCGGCCAAGGCTCTCCTGATAAAGAGAGACACTTTAGCGAATTCGGGATGTCGTCGAAAGGCGAGTGCTGAAAGATGTCCGCAGCAGTGAACTCCATGATCGGCGCCCAATCGGATTCGATTGGCAGGGGCACGGAAGGTTCGGGGTCCGGAGAGGAGTCCGGCACCTTGGAGTCACGAGCTTCATGAGGGACAGGGTCGATATTCGGCTCTATCGCCGTAGAGGTAGCAGACCCCAAGGTGGTGTCCAACCGCCCATCCTCGATTGGCGCCGTCGGCTCCGATCAAAGGGTCGGAGCGGACTCTTGTGCGGCCTCCAGCGCACTATCCGGCAGTAGAGCTAAATCATGCCCATCGTGACAGTGCGGCACGCCTGGCTGTGGCTAAATCCGTCGAAGATCAAGTCTCCACGGATGTCGGCCGTATAGTTCAAACTTCTGACTCTTACCTGATGGCCAGGGGCGTAGCTTTTGATCTGCTCCAGATGGCCAAGTGAATTGGCCCGCAGTGCGAAGCCGCCGAATACGAAGATCTGTCCAGGGAGAAAAGTCTCACCCTGGACCGCGTTGTTGTTGATGATCGAAGGAGCCATCAGGCCTATAGGTGACGACACAGAGGAGCTCTCAATGAAAGCACCAAGGTCGGTGTCAAAACCGGCAGATCTCGGGTAGGGGGTCCCGAATTGTGCGTCTAGGCGGATGGTAACAGGAGACAAGGGACATGATGTTTTTACCCAGGTTCGGGCCCTCTCAATGGAGGTAAAACCCTACTCCTGCTTGATTAATATTGATGATATGGGTAGTACAAGAGTAGATCTACCACGAGATCAAGGAGGCTAAACCCTAGAAGCTAGCCTATGGTATGATTGTTGTGTGTCCTATGGACTAAAACCCTCCAGTTTATATAGACACCGGAGAGGGCTAGGGTTACACAGAGTCGGTTACAATGGTAGGAGATCTACATATCCGTATCGCCAAGCTTGCCTTCCACGCCAAGGAAAGTCCCATCCGGACACGGGACGAAGTCTTCAATCTTGTATCTTCATAGTTTTGGAGTCCGGCCAATGATGATAGTTCGGCTATCCGGACACCCCTAGTCCAGGACTCCCTCAGACCTCTTCCAATGAAATGGTGTGCTTATTACTAGTTTTTTGTGCCTATGTGGCAAGCTTAGCACCTGTAGGAGCAAGTAAGTACAATAGTGCGCTTTACATGGCATTTTTGCATATGTGGAGGAAAGAGAGGCAAGGAAAAAGTGGAGAAGTGTGCTCTCATGCAAGAGCCAACCTCTACTACATGGTGGAGCATTGGGAGAGGCACCTGTATGGAGGTGGTTAGTTATTGGGAGACTCACGCCGGTCGTAGTGCCGCAGTTAAAATGATAATGGCAAGTCAAATCACGGGGCCCCACCTGTCGAGCAGTAACTCGCTGTCAAATCACACAGCCCTATGTTTGCAGCAGCCTACTCCCTCGTCTTCTTGCATCTCTGTCAAACCGACTAGGCAGAACTGCCCCGCCTACCACACAGGAAAAGCCCGTGCAGTATACTCCCTCCGTCTAGGTGACCAAGGTGGAGAGGAAAATGAGAGAACTTAATGTTTAGTATTTTCTAAGGCTGGTTGTAATGGTACTAGCCTTAGCAATTTTGATGAGGTGTCATAGAATTAAATGAAGAAAGAGAGAGAGTTGAGTACTATGTGTCATACATGGCAATAAATAAAGTACTACATGATACTAATATATGATACATGGCGCAGGAGTACTAAGTATTATTAATACAGTTTTGCTAGAACTCATCTAGATGAGATATAATTTGGTCTCATTCATCTTTTATAGCCATTGGATGTGATGCTATAAGATGCGTGTGTGCAGACGAGGGAGGGAGTAGCGGTTCCCGAAATGTTGAACGGCCAATGCATCCTCCTTCAATTAATGCATGAGGGAAGTAATGGGAGGAGGTCCGGGAAAAGAGGCTGCACGATGTGAATGCAACAGAGTTTTCCCTCATATAAAGGCGCCCCTCCATTCCAATGTATCTACCACATCATACGCACCTAAGCATTTGCCCAAGCACCTACACTAAGTGCAAAAGAGCTCACTCCAGACCCATGGCGGCGATGCGCGTGAGCGGCCAGCGGCTGTGCCAGATGGTCTACGACGCCGGCCTGCGGCATGGCGCCGAGGATCGTCTCCAAACGGTGTTGGAGACCGGCTGGTGGATGGCCACCGTCGATGCCAACTACGACTCTCAGTTGGACCAGATGAACGTTGCCACCAGAAACAAGTTCACCGTCCTCAAGAAGCTCGCGAACGACATCGCCGTACTCCTCCAGCCAGCACGCCCGGGCTCCTCATTGCCTGCCACACTAATTGGCCTCCATGGCCAGAACCTCTTTCAAGCACTGGTGGCCCTGCGACTGCCCGCCGACACCACGAAGAATGTCCACCTGGAGGTCGCGCTCACCGCGAGGCACCTCGCCCTGCAAGAATTCGTCGACATACACATCCACGTGTACGAGCAAATCATGTACATAGGTATCTACAAGGCCAGTGAGGGCGCTATGACGTTGGCCTTCCTCAACCGGCTGCAAGCCTTGGATGCCTTTGCTGAGAAGCACCTCGACCTCGCCACAAAAGCCGCCGCTCCTTAGCCGCCGATCGGTGGCCCGGCACACTAAGTTGAGGAGGAGGAGGTCATACGTTCATGGATCCATCTTTCTTCTTGCCTTCTGTAACCACCACTGCGATCGCATCATCGTGGCCTTAATTCTTATTATGCTGTTGCATTCTCGTTCCAGTCAATACCGACATGTGCGATCCCTTTGCTTAATTATATGCATCACTGTAACTAGTACTCCATCCGTCAATTTATAAGTTGTGCTTACCTTTTCCAACAACTTCGTGCAAGGCGCGGGCATCTTGCTAGCAACACTAGAATATGTCTATATAATCCGTATATGATAGACCATTTGAAATCTCTAAAAAGACAAATATTTAGGTACAGAGGGAGTAATATATTAGGAGTATGTCAAAACAAGAGTGATTTCTTTCAAGTTTGTGAACAAATACTACTATTCTACTACTTTGGATCCGTCGTAATGCACGGGCATATTTAGGTACTAGTTGGTAGTAGTAAGAAACAAATTCCAGTTTTGGCAGGAGCTCGTACTGCGGGAGCACCACAAGGCCTGCCGCAGGAGTTACATTTCCCTCTTGGGGCCCACGGGACCGAACTTCAGTGGCTTAGTGCCCGGCCTGTCAGTAAATGACATGTGAACCTTAAATGCGGCTGGCCCACATGTCATTCTCATGGTGGTGGCGTGGTTCGCGACTCACTCGTTCGAGATGAACTGGTCGGTGGTGGCATGGCCATGGCGAGGGTGCCCCAGCTGGGCGTCGGTGCGTTATGAGGCGTAGATGGCCACACCGCGGGTACTACCTGTAGTACAGAAGTACTCCATCTGAGGATTGATGCCCGAGATGAAATGTGTCACAGCCGCTGGATGAAAATTCGATGGTGCGGGAGTACGGATCGGAGCACAACAGCGCAGCAGGCAAACCGCGTCTAATCGGGTGTCTCTGTGGTGGAAAGTTGATGGTCGCCGCAGTTAGCTGGCCCGCATGTCATGCACACAAAGGCAGAGGAGCGGTGGGGCCGAGAGGGATGCGGGGCACGTCGGGGGGATGAGGATCCCCTGACGCGAACAATCCTACCATTCTGTCACTAACATGTGGGACCCATAAGCGTGGGTCCCACGTGTTAGTGAAGGAAAGGCAGGGCAAGGCAGTGATAGCCATGTTAGAGGATCCATGTCCACACTGGGGGACATCATGCCGTGGATTGGAGCGGTGTCGTGGGAATCGTGTGTGGGTGTGGCAGTGGTAGAAACAAGAAATGTGATGGTCGTCGTGGTTCTACTTCCATGGACAAGCTGTCATGTCTGCTGACACATGTATATCAAAACTAGAGTGTTTATATTTCAAGCACGTGAACAAGTATTATTTTACTACTTTGGATCCATTGCAACGCACGGGCCAGCACATTGGTAGTAGTAGTGTCCATCTTTATCTCTAGAGGCCTTCCCTCGTTCATCCGTTTCTATCACAAGATAAACTACTCATACAAATGCATCTTGATGTTCCATGGAACGCACGAGGATGTTTCCTTGGGGGTCTCTCTAGTGCGACGTGGCCGTAGTTGCAAGTTGACGCTCCTTGAGATGCCGACGTTGAGGGGCACTCGGATTTCCTCCGATGAGCAGGTAAGATGAGTTTGATCATGTAGTAAATGCATTCGAAAGACTACTTCCACGTCCATTTCCTAATTCTCCCCCTGCCCATTGTTTCACAGGTTAGGCTCGGTACGAGTGGAGATTGCCTTGCATATGTACGGGAGGGAACCAACATCAATTTGCACAACATTTACAACGGTGACACCGTTCCCGTAGAACCTTTGTCCTACATTGGGATCAGCCATGCAACGGGCCACCACATGAATTGGTACGATGGAACCACGGTGAGATTGAATAAGATAGCACGAACCTTGCACATGGCGGTCAAAGGTGGACCATGTTGTCTGCGGCCGATTTGTTGCCGTATGAGTACGAAGACGTCGTGCTCCTTTCTAACCGCATCTTCGCGGTGACAAACCAGGGGACTTATTTTGTATGGGACACATCCTACGATATACTCCCTCACTCCTAGTTTATTTATTTTGAATCTTTTCGTTTTATAAGTTTCAAATTCAAATTTAGAGCTCCCCATCACATGTTGAGATTACAATGTCCATTAAATCGTTGCGTGCATGTATAGTAACACTACAAAAAAAATACACTTCCGTGATGATACGTGTTTGTCACAGTAGGTCGCATTTTTTGTCATGCATGTACATCCATGACGATTTTATGACAGAATCAAGATAGGCATACCTGTGCCCTAGAAGATTTAATAAGTTTGAATTTCTCCCTTCTATTGGAGCCTCTGGAGGAATTCTCATTGCTTGGAATGAAGGCCTTTTTAAGGGAGAATTAATGTTTTCTAACAGATTCTCTCTATCTGTTAAGTTCACCTGCAACAGCTCTGCACAAACATGGATTCTCACAAACATTTATGGCCCATGTGAACAAGCTTATAAAGTAGACTTCCTCAACTGGTTTAATAATATCCAAATGCCACCTGATGAAGACTGGATTATAATGGGGGATTTCAATTTCATCAGATCACCTTCTGATAGAAATAAACCTGGGGGTGACATCAATCAAATGCTCCTTTTTAATGAAGCGATCAGCAACTTAGGTTTAGTGGAGCTACCTCTAAAAGGCAGGCAATACAGTTGGAGTAATATGCAAGAAAATCCTCTGCTTGAAAAGTTGGACTGGTTTTTTACATCTGCTGCTTGGATGACCTCATTCCCTGACACAACAGCATTGCCTCTGGCTAGGCCCATTTCTGACCATCTCCCTTGTGTGGTAAAAGTGGGGACTTAAATACCTAAATCCAAAGTTTTTAGGTTTGAGAATTATAGGCTAAAGCATTCTTCCTTCAAAGACCTGGTCAAAAATGCTTGGGATATCCCTGTTGGCTTTTCCGAACCTGCTAAAATCATCAATGCAAAGCTGAAACACCTAAGAAGGAGCATCAAATTATGGATCAAGGATATGCCTTGCATGAGGAATCAAATTGTTGATATCAATGAGTGTATATACTTCCTAGACCTTTTTGAGGAATTCAGAATGTTAAGTACTTTTGAATGGAACTACAGAAAGCTTTTGAAAGAACACCTAATGACCATTCTCACCAATCAAAAGATTTATTGGAAACAAAGAGGGAAGATTAAGGGGGACAAGTTTGGAGATGAAAAAACAAAGTTCTTTCACACTAAAGCCTCAATCAACTTCAGACATAATAAAATTGCTATTCTCAGAAATGAGGACAATGTGGAAATTTCTGACCATGCAGAAAAGCTGGAATCCTTTGGGAGGCTTTCAAAAAAATACTTGGCCAATCAGAGGGGCACACAATGCATTTTGATCTGCACAGTCTTCTGGGACAACAGAACAATCCTGAGATATTTCAAGATTTAGAAAAGCCTTTCTCTGATGAAGAAATCAATCAAATTGTCAAGGAGCTGCCACATGATAAATCACCTGGTCCAGATGGGTTCAATAATGAGTTCATTCAGTCTTGTTGGGATATTATAGGAACAGATGTCAAAAACCTCATCCATGCTTTTCATGCTGGAAACATCTCTTTGGAAAGCATCAACACTTCCTACATCACATTGAATCCAAAAAAAGAGGTGCCTATGACTCCTAATGACTTCAGGTCTATATCTTTACTGAATGGGGTGTTCAAAATTATTACAAAATTATTGGCCAATAGACTTCAAAAAATAATTTTGCAACTCATCCATATCAATCAGTATGGGTCTTAAAAGACAGGGTGATCCAAGATTGTCTTGGCTGGTCCTATGAATATCTGCACCAATGTTTCAAATCAAGAAAGGAATTACTGGTCCTGAAATTAGATTTTGAAAAGGCTTTTGACACAATTGAACATCAAGCAATAATTGACATCCTGAGAGCAAAAGGTTTTGGGGAAAGATGGATATCCTGGATTCAAATATTATTCAGCTCTGCTTCTTCTGCTGTTATGCTAAATGGTGTTCCTGGCAAAAAAATCTATTGTAGAAGGGGAGTCAGGCAAGGAGACCCTCTTTCCCCCCTCCTATTTGTGTTGGCTGCTGATTTATTATAATCCATTCTTAATAAAGAAAGGGATATTGGACTGGTCACTGCTCCTATTCAGCTTAACTCTTGCCCTGATTTCCCAATAGTGCAATATGCAGATGACACACTGGTGATTATGAAAGCAGATGCCAGAGAATTATTTTGTCTAGAAGCTCTCCTAAATTCTTTTGCCACAGCTACAGGTCTCAAAGTCAACTATCAAAAATCTATCATGGTTCCAATTAATATCAATGAGGGTAGGGTTGATATCTTTACCAATACCTTGAACTGCCAAAGAGGAGTTTTCCCTTTCACTTACCTAGGACTTCCTTTAGGCTTATCCAAGCCCACTGTGGAGCAATGTATGACAATGGTTCAAAGAATTGCAAAAAGGTTAGCTGGCTTGGCTACCTTCATGACAAGTGCTGGAAGATTGCTTCTGGTAAAATCTGTGCTGGCCTCCTTGCCAATATTTTTCATGGCTTGTATAGATGTGCCTGTAACTATCAAATAACAAGTGATAAAGACCTTGAGACACTGTTTATGGAGAGGTTCTGACATGGAGGATCACAGGCCAGCCTCTGTTGCATGGACAACTGTTTGTAGACCAAAGGTGCAAGGTGGTCTGGGAGTTATGGACATTTTTGCTCAAAACAAAGCTTTGCTAATGAAAAATCTACATAAATTTTACAACACGCATGATATCCCTTGGGTCAACCTCATCTGGGAAACACACTACCAGGACAATAAATTACCAGTGAATGATTTGGTTGGGTCTTTCTGGTGGAGGTCCATCCTTCAATTAACTGATCAATATAAAGCCATGGCCAGATGTAACTTAGGGGATGGTAGAACTGCCTTCTTTTGGTCTGATTTGTGGGGCACTGCTGTTTTACAGCAAGAATACCCTCATCTTTATTCTTTTGTACAAGATGCTACAATGATAGTTCAACAAGTGGTGAGTACTGAGTACCTTGAAGATTTGTTCCACCTGCCTCTGTCCAACCAAGCATACCAGCAGTTTCTTCTGTTAGAAGAAGTTTGCCATGATTTGAGACAATCTGAATTTCTACATATGTCTGACACTTGGAGTTATATATGGGGAAACAGTAATTTCTCTGCTTCAAAGGCATACAGAGTGATCATAGGTGTCAAACAAGTTCCACCTCACTTTGCCTGGATTTGGAAGTCCTCATGTCAACCTAAGCACAAAATGTTCTTCTGGATGCTTCTACATGATAGACTCAACACAAGAAACTTGCTAAGAAGGAAAACTATGATCTTAGAAGAATACACATGTGCTGTGATGAATTGCCAACAAGAAGAAACTCTACATCATTTATTCTGGGGGTGCCAATTCTCTAGGATATGTTGGAATTTCATATGTCCACAAAGATCTCCAAAATTGTCTGTGCTAGAGGCCTTCCAAGATCTGAAGGAAAAGTTGAAGGTTCCTTTCTTCATGGAGATCATCATACTGGGTTCTTGGGCTATCTGGATTACTAGAAACACAAGATTTTTGAAAACATTCAGCCCTCCTTCCAAGGTTGGAAGCACATTTACTTTGAGGAACTCAAGTTGCTGTCCCACAGGATCAAGGCTAAATATACTGCTGAGTTCAACACCTGGCTGGCTAGCTTGCTAGTCTCTTGAGGAGTCCTTCTCTTAGTTTTAGTTTTAGTTTTAGCCTTAGCTTTCCCTTCAGTTGCTCACCTCAAGCCCTTGTCTGTTTCTTTTTTTTGTTTTATTAGTTTTAGCTAGCTTCCTTAGCTTGTTGTATAGTTTGTTTTCTTTTCTTTTCTCTTGGTTCAGTGATACTCTTTTTATATTTTAATGAAAATTGTAGTGGGGTTTTACCATACTGTTCATAGTCAAAAAAAAGTCATACATGTGCTGTCGTAGAAGTGTTCCATGACAATGACAAAATTATCATCACGGAAGTGTCCACTTCCATGATGATAAATCATGCGTCACAGAAGTGCTTTCGTCAAGGGTGACCGACACGTCGCATCCACCGTAACGGAAAGCCGTTAAGCTATTGGGTCGGGTTTTGGATCCGATAACCCGTTAACAGCCTCGACCAATGGGGATTTTCCACGTGTAAAATCATCATTGGTTGGAGCAAACACGTGTCAGGTCCGCGTTGGCACAGGTGTCACTCATCCAATGGGCGAGACGCGCCTATGATATGTTGACACGTGGACTGGCCCATCAAGTTTAAATGGGCCGGCCCAAATAAAGACCCAAAAGATTTTGTGAACCATAATGGGCTGGCCCAGCTAAAGGCCCACGAGATTTTGCGGACCATAATGGGCTGGCCCAGCTAAAGGCCCAGAAGATTTTCCGGGCCATGATGGGCCGGCCCAGGTAAAGGCCCACAAGATTTTTGTGTGCCATAATGGGCCGGCCCAGGTAAAGGCCCACAAAATTCTTGTGGACCACAATGGGCCGGCCCAGCTAAAGGTCCACGAGATTTCACCGACATTAATGGGCCGGCCCAGCTGTAGGCCCACAAGATTTTGAGGACCCTAGTAGGCCGGCCCATTAACTGGCTGCCATGTTTTGGGCCAAATGCCGGCCCATATTTGATCCGGTCCATTAATGGCCTGCCATGTTCCGGGCCTAATAATGGCCCATATGAGATCTGGCCCATTAAAATCCTACCACGTTCTGGGCCAAATCACGGCCCAGATCAGGTCCGGCCCTTTAAGAGGCTTTGGGCTCAATTATGGCCCCTATCAGATTCGGCCCGTCAACTAGACGCTATGCTTTTGGGCCCACTTTCTAAAGGCCCATTTAGTAATTCGTCCTTGTAATAGTTTCGGCTTGTTAATTAACATTTCGGTCCTATATTAATTTCGGCATGTTAAAAGCCCGTCATACAGTTGGGCCTAACTATGGCCCGGTTTGCATCCGGCCTGCTCGCAGCCGATATCTGATTGGGCCAAACAAGGACCGAGACAATTTTGGCCTATTAGAAGCCCGTTATTTGATTCACACAATCATGGGCCGGGGTCCATTTCGGGATGCTGCCGGCCCATGAGCTGTTCGGCACATTTCAGGCATAACCTACTTCTCAGCCTCCTAAAAACCCATTGAGTTTTCTTGCGAATAGAGGGCCGGGGGTTACTCGGCCTATTAAAGACCCGAATCTACTAGTTGTCCAGTTCACTTTTGGCCTTTTAACGGACCAAGATGACGGAGCCCATGATGCGGATCATACATTGTGATTGCATGACGGCCCGATTATGTACCGTAATTTTACGGTTTGGCCAGTTTACTACGAAGACAGGATATATATACAGTAAAATAACTGTAGCATCGTGAATAAGAAAAAACCTAGACTATACAATAAACAAATTATGGCATAGTAAATCCACTGGGCATCAAAGCTCGCCACCATGATAATAAAGCACAAGCAGACAGCAGATTACATACACTGGGCATCAAAGATCGCCACCAGTGTAAATAAACACGCCGACAAAATAATATACAAAACCGACAGCACTTCAATAGAGTTCAAGAAAGGTTAGCCCTGCTGGCGAGCTGCAGCGCAAGCAGCTGAGCAAGATGATGAGACTGCGCTTGTTAAACACTTATATCTTCCTCACTCTGAAAGATAAACAAGCAGAAAGATGACAGGTTTTGCACATAAAAGTATCAGTGCTGACAATTCATCACATTTCTTACTGACGAATAAAGTGACACAATTTAAAATTGCATTAACAAAATATGGTATTGTTCAGGTCAAGACATGGCAGAAAATGACATTGTGAAGGAGTTGGCAGCTTCACGACACCACTGGATTACAAATCAAGAACTCATAAGTATCAATGTTTAGTGTGCTGTCAATTTATCCCATTTCAGATTGGCAAATAAAGAGACGTTTTAAATAATAGTAGAATGATATGACATTGTTCATAGTTAAGACATTGCAGAATATGACATTGTGTTGTAGTGGGTAGGTTCACCACACCACTGGATTACGAATGAAGAACAGAAGCATACATGCAGTGCAAAAGAAGATCACTTGCTCTATATAGTTTAATTTACATGGTATGAAGAAGGAACTTGGTTGTACAACTGAAAACTTAAATTGAGAAGGACAAACTTTTGTTTATGAACAACATAATAAACTTTAAACATGTAATTTGATGCAAACACCAAAAATAAACAGCTGTTGCAGTCATGCCTAACCAAATATACACAACAAAGTTTGAAGGCTTGAGAAGGACAAACATACATTACTGGTGAAGACAGGCTCTATAAAGCCCTTGTCCATGCTGATGGGGGGGGGCAATTCAAGAAGTTTACCACAGAATCTTCTTCATAAGCATTGCCTTTATTCTACATTTTGTTAAGAGTAAATATAGATATTATAATATATGAAAAAATGGAGAATATTTAAGATAAGATGAAGAGTGAAGCTACATAACCAAGTAGCTATAAATGTATGTGCAGCGATACAGGCAGAAGGCACAGCCAAGAGCAATGCACAGCTAAACTTCTTCAGTACCAACCTTATGGTAAGAGTAAATATAGATCTGATGTGTAGAAAATGGAGGGCAAAGGAAAATAAGCTGCAGAGTGATGGTACATGAACAACTACCTGTGAATATAAGTACACTTATAAAGGACAACATGTACTTACAATAACAATGCAGAGCTAAAAAATTCATTGGCATTTAATATATTCTACACTAATGTAACCATTCATACAGATCAGATAATTTGGAGCGAACAATTGATAAGCAAGCTATCATGCACACTATTGTCACATAATGAACCATGTATGTATGCAAGCATAGTGATACAGGACAACAGGTACTAACAAGAGCAAAGCAGCAGGCAGCATATTTGCGATATCCTGCCGTTCTTTTCAAACCGGAATTCTTCTTCGAGCGGATTTCCTGCAAAAAGATCCGTAAGGCACATGTGGAAAAGTAGAAGTTCAAATTGTCATGTGATTTCATAGACAGTACCTCATCCTGGGAACGAGACTAGTGCATATCAAGGTTTTTCCATTCAATGTCTTCTAAATTTAGCACAGGAGACTTCAACGGAAATTCGTTTATAGACTTGCCATCAAAGTGTGGTTTCCTCAGGTAGCACCGATACTGATGCAATGCTTCCTTGAAAAGCACAAGCAATGTTTGCTCGTCATGACTATCCAGATTGACCCTCGCCTAGTTACAACAATGTAATGTAAATCATTGATGTGTTCAATCAGCAGAAAACAGGAAAATAATAACCATGAATAATATCACTTACACGTAAGTTGGACAGGAAGATGTGAAATTGGTGTTTGTCTTCACTATAATCTTCCAATGATGGGAATATATGCATGTAATCCCTAACAACATTGAAAGCATTGTCTTTTAAACTGGGAATAAATGGAAAGTGGTTCCAATCTGCAGGAATTGGCCGTCTCTGCAGTTGGGATAGGTCTTCGGCCGGTGGACTTGTTGTACTTTTTGCTGGAGTGGGATTTTTCTGTGGTATGGCTGGTGCTATGGCAAATGAAATCGGTATACCTTTTGCTGGAGTGTAGGTCCTGTGTGGTGGGGCTAGTGGTGTGGCCAGTGAAGTGTGGGTACACTCTGCTGGAGTCGGTCCTACGTTTTGTGTCACTGGTTGTACAACCAATATAAGTGGGGCGTTATCTGATTTCTCCAGCACCACAACATTTTTCAAGGACTTTGCTGGTGCTCCTTCAGGTTCGGCAATCACCCTCTTCCTTTTTGATGTCTGATGCACAAGAACAGCATTTGAGTGGAAAAACATGGTATGATGACAGATGGAATATGTATTGATAATGGATGGGCATGCCATCTCGAGTTATATGATGAGTAAACTAAGCAGATGGCGGTGCAACAAAGTAGAAGAAATGCAAGAAAACATATGCAAGATACGCGCAATCAATAAAACCTTGCCAAATTAGAACATGCACCTTGATGGGTGAACAGAACAGGCCATCTGCCTTTGACTCCTCGAGGTTAGAATAGTCATTAGGATCATATTCTGAACAAGAATCAACAGGTGGGGAGCGTATGAGTTTCATTGCATCCACAATGGCACTCAATGCCTTGGTGCCAATTTTGTAAGTCATTGCAGTGTTCCACAATATTCTTCTGATGGGCGGATTCTGATATTCACTGTAATTGCGTATAATATCTGAGAACCATGAAAACATAAATAGTTGTGAGATTATCTTTGTAATGCAAATGATATTCTAATATAGGGGCGCCCCTGTAAACACTTGTGTGCTATCACTGGATTCTGATGAGAGAACTCATGTGTGCTGTAATATGGTGCGTGCATTTATATAATCTGGCAAAAGTACACAAAAAATAGGCTCCAGAAGTAAGGATAGTTGGAAGATGATAGGTTCATAATATACTGTATAGATAGTTTATTACCAAACCATGACAAGAGCACACAGCAACTAGGCAGATCATAGTGTACATAACAGGGGTACACCATAACCACGATATATAAATCGGGAAAGTGGAACTGGCTTGAAAATAAGGTGTTGTATTACCGCTAGTAATTGAAAGCCTATCGATCACGTACAAGCCAGCTCTATCAGCTGTTGACTGCAGATGTCCCTGCGCCCCTTCCCGACAAGGAACATACTGTACATACTAAATACAGAATAAACAAAGAGGAACATGTTAAAGAACAGAAGAGGAAGCATATTCTTGAGGTTTCGCTTCATTGCATACAATGTTGGTTGCCCACTCATGATGAATCACAGCGCCCAAAGAAATGCAATTCCATGCTGTCTCTCTATATGTGGCAATTTTGAACAAGAGTCATTAGGATCATATTCAACAGGTGGGGAAAGTATGAGTTTCATTGCATCTAGAATGGCACTCAATGCCTTGGTGCCAATTTTGTAAGTCATTGCAGTGTTTAGCTTCAAGAGTGGACTGCTGCTAGTGCGACACAAAGCAGCTACACAGATCATAGTGTAGATATAACGGGAAAACCTTAAGCATCATAGTAAAATCAGCAAAGTGGAATTTGCTGGAATATATGTGCTAGTATTGCCGGTACGGCTAGAAAGGCTTTGGATACCAGCTCTCTTCAAGTGAAGGTGCGGTACTGTTAATATCAGTGTAACTCTCAAAGGCGACACAGCTCCCCGCATTTCCTTCCTATTCTTATAGGATTCAAGTGGGTAGGTCACTACAAATCCTATTCCTAAGTTTACAAAATCCTACGAATTAAAGAGGCTCAAAGTGTCCATCACAACCGACCGTATAGACCTCTACACTGCAAATGTCCCTGCTCATCTTCAGTACAAGGAATATATTGTACTACTATCATACTCCCTCCGTTCCAATAAGTCTTGGTAGAGATTTCCACTATGGATCACATACAGATGTATCCAGATAGATTTTAGAGTGTAGATTCAGTCATTTTGCTCCATATGTAGTCCATGGTGGAATCTATACAAAGACTTGTATTTAGGAACGGAGAGAGTACATATTAAAGAAGAATGGAAGAGGAACATGGTAAAGAAGAGCAAGCATATTTTGGATAGTAAAATGTTGGTTGCGCAGTGCCCACACATGATGAACCAGAGCGCATTAAGAATGCAACTCCCAGCTGTCTCTCGACCATTTCAGGCGGTTGGATGAAGATCCTACGTCTCCTAACCCTTCTTCTTCCTTGTATCTGATTCTTCCCATATAGAACACCGCACGGGCCACTAGCCGGACCACCGGCCCCCACCGCCTGCGTTCCTCCGCCACCCCCACACCCAACCCCGCCCCAACCCCCACCCGTGTCAAGTTTTCTTCATTCGGCGAGGCCCCACAACCACCCGAGCCCCTTCGTTCGCACCGGCGAACTCTAGCGAGCTCTAAAAAATCGACTGACCCAATTTTGAAATTTAGTCTACTGTGATTTAACTAGTGTGGTATATAAAATGGGAAAACCATAAGCATTGGGAGTATAGTGTTGAGCGTGCCATGGTGGATCTGAAGGTGCAAACCGGAGAAAGGCAACTTTGCAACCAAGACAAGAAATCAGAGTAAAGCAGTGGCGATCTATTTTCTTGCTGCGATAAATAAGTTGAGCAGATACGAAAGAGTACCGCCTCTAGTGCGGCGCCGTGTACGCATCTGCTGAGAATTTGACGGTGTTGCGGTAGCGATGGCTGTCTGTGGCGTGGAAGCAGATCTAGGAGGGTAGACGCTGGCGGCAGGGCGCGGTGGACGAGACGGTTGTAGGAGCGGCGCTGGCAAGGTGGATGACAGCGGGTATGAAGCGAGAGGACGGGACGCAAGGATCCCGGTCCGAAGCCATGGATGAGAAAGGTCGATCTCTTGTAATGGACGGCAGCGTCGGGGTATCAGCTCCGGCATGGTGGAGGAGGACGACGGTGGATGGGGTGGCGGACGGCGGCGGACGGAGGAGGGTGGGGTGGAGAGGGTGTTTTGGCGCCCACGGAGTACGAATGGGGAAAAGGGAGGTAGAGAGGAAGGGGGGAACCATGTATTCAGGGCGCGCTTGTCTCAAATGCGAGGAAATTTACCAAAATCTTCAAATTTCTACTACATCACAGCAATATTAGTCAGTTGGGTATAGGACGGTAATCTCGCATACACCGAATATTTGCCGACGAGAGTTTGTTTTTGGCGCCCACCGTGTATGAATATGAATCGGGGAGGGAGTCGATTTCGGCCGAGGACACACTGGGTTTTGGCGCCCACCGTGTATGAATCCTGGTGAGAGGCGGTTACGTCACGTTTGGGTGAAATTACAAACCTACCCCGTGGCAGATAGGCTTTGCGTGGCAGGGATAGGCAGTAGTAATTTCCATCTCGCAGATTTTGGTTTCGGGCGGTTACTGCGACTTTCCCCGCTTTGTTCAAATTTTGCAGAGTGCACATTTATCATGCCAACTCAATTCGAATCCCGTTTGTATTCTATTTTTTCGGGCGGGATCCATTTTCAATTGGAATTACATTCAATATACATCATTTTTTATATATACTTTCAAAAGCACAACACCATTTATACATAAATATGGTTTACAAATGGCAAGATCTCAGATTCATAAGGTTGTATCCATCAATTTGGATTTTCAAATATTCGAAACCACTTTATGTTGAAATCCAATGTATGCATTCCTCGCTAACTGTCTCCAATTAATGTGTGTTTCATGCGGTTTTTTTACTTCTCAAACATGTATAATGTGTTTCACACACGCAACATATAGTGTAATCCCGTTTAGACATTAATTGCATATAAACCATGCATTGTTTGTAATTAAAGAACCTATGGATCACCAATATTGATAAACTATATAACATTACATGTGTGCCCAAATTCAAATGAATATGCATGTTTGATACACCAATTTGCGTTTTGATATTATCGATGTCGTGATCTCCAGTTTAAATATTTGAATCCCCTTTAATCCAGATATTCGTCTCATATAGCTATCACTCATGCTTATATAGGACTATCTCTCTGGACCTGTACGCATTCATCATCTCTCAGGTATATCTCGTAATACCTGTATGTCGACAATGATCTTTTATCTTCATAACACACTGACAGTACTCTCTCCCTCGACCTTCATCACTCTATCTCTCTCTAAGTATATCTCGCTCCCTGCTATGTGTCTCTAACTATGATTCTCCATGTGGAATCTCTTTCTCTCACATAAACACAAAACTTTGTCTCCCGGGGTCTCATTTCTCTCTACTATTCCCATGTGTGCCACTCACACACCCCTCATACAGAGATGTCTTTCGCTCCTTAGATATGAGAACCTATGACTCTTCCTCTTAAATATCTCTTTCTCACACACAAACACAAACTCTGTCTTCCAGGGTCTCATATTTCTCCATTGTTCTCTTGTATGTCGCTCACACACACACACACACACTCTCTCTCTCCCTACAGATGTCTTGCGTTCCCTCATATGTCTCTCTAGCTATCACTCTCGTTGTGAAATATCTTTCTCTCTCGTAGACACAAAACTCCGTCTCTCGGGATCTCATTTCTCTTTGATATCTGTTTGTATGTGACTCACATGCACCCTCTCTCTATCTCTCTCACACCCACACACTAGCTAGCATCTTTATCTTTCTATTTATCTGTTTCTCCATCAACCTTCTTTCTCACCCTCACTCTTGATTCCTATCACGCACGCTACATATGTTTCTCTCTACATGCAGTCAAGTGCCCTCTCACACACATATATAACTTCACCCTCTGAACCACCCGGCGGTCCTCTCCAACACCCAAACTAGCGGATGTCCCTCTAGCTAGCATCTCCATCTCTGTATCTATCTGTAGTTTCTCCGTCAACATTTCTTTCTCGCACGGAGTCTTGCTTCCTATCACCCACACTATATATGTCTCTCCATACATATGCATTTATAGGTTGATCTCTTTTGCACAATCGTTGTGCCTCACTCCCTCTGCTCGCCATAGATGCATGCTCCAGCCCACGCCACTATCTCTTAAAGACAAAAACACATGCTCAATTGTCGGGCCTTCTTCCCTGCATTCTCACATGCATGCATATTGTCATACCGATCCGTCTCTCCCATGTCGTTGATCTTATGACTTATATATTCTTTATTTTATCTCGATCATGCGCACGCGCACACACACGCATCCCACGTATACATGTATACCTCTCACATATGCACGTTCAAGGTCTCTATGTCTCCATATGTAGTTAATTACCCTCAATCCTAACGCCACATCGAATCGTTCTCCTCTTTTGTGCACATAACTTCCGCCTGGATGGGTAAAACACACACTCACACTTAACAATCTCCTTCTAGCTCCCCCCCGCCTCTCACTCTTCCCCTATATCCCCGAAACCAATAAGACCATCCCTTTGTTTAATTCCCTCCTACATGAACCATCGCTATATAGTAGTCCTCCTCGTTGTCTCTCGAAAAAACATGTTCTCTCGATGTCGACTCCTCTCACGCGCACACACCTTCTCTTCCCTCTCTACGGGCATTTTCTCTCTCGCACCCCATCGTTGGTGGCCTCTGCCATACACATCATCTCTCTATGATGATGCCATGCACACTTAAATTACATCCGCCACAGAGGACCCCGCGACACACACACACACACGCACGCACGCACCCCCCCCCCCACACACACACTAAGACTCCATCTCTCTCTCTCTCACACACACAAACACAAAGACACACATACGCACGCACGCACACCCCCCACCCCCCCCACCCCCCACCCCCCCCCACACACACTCTAAGACTCCATCTCTCTCTCACACAAACTAAGACTCCATCTCTCTCTCTCTCTGTCTCTCTCTCTCTCACACACACACACTAAGACTCCATCTCGCACACACATGCTCTAGGCGGAGCATTTGTTCCTACCACCCTTCATCCAACCTTACCTCGTATGATAAACAATCACCTTTATTTACTTGCATAACATGGACAAATTCCACTTTACTTTAGTAGTCAGCAAACTTATCATCTGTACACTTATAAAAAAATGAGTTGGCGATGATGGTGTGCCTGCCATCTTGTAATACAGACCGTATGATCTATATCTGACGGGTAGAAATCAAACTATGATAATTTTACAAAAGATACCCGCACCTCTCTCCACATCATTATCTCCCACAACCTCATTGCTCAGCAATTAAAAAAAGGAATAAGTCTCTGGAACAATCTAGCATGCATGGTGCCGCTGCCGCCTGCCGGCGCCGTCCATCCCCATGCCTCCGCCCATTCCAACCACCAGTCACCACCACGCTCCACTCCTCCTTGCCTTATCTCTCATTTTTCATTTTTTGATGACATTCTTGAGATACCAGTTTTTTGATAAAATTCTCGAGATATCATTAGTTTTTACACATGGGATTACTCCTGCATGGGTCAATCACAACAGGTGTTTTGTAAAAAAAATGCATATTGATGTTCCATGCAATGCATGAGAATCTTGCTTGTAATTATATAATGCAAATCACGAGCAGGAAGTGACTTTTTTTTGACACAACCACGTTAACATGGCCACGTAAATCACTAGCTAAAGTAAATACCATTATACTTATATCCCGATGCAAAAGGTTGAGTACATGTCCGAAGAGTAGAGTCGCACACACGAACTCTGTCTCTCAGAATCTCTCACACACACACACACACCAGTTACGTGACGCCCACTTAAGCAGACACGTATGTTACAATTTGTGCACCCGCGGGTACACGTGATGCTACGCATTTATTTAAGCCGGAAGGCGAACCCAAATAGTAGCTGCATTCATTCCCCTCCAGTCGCCTCTTCGCTAGTCGCCGTCGCTCGGTAGCCATGGCCCGGCCGAAGGTAACAACATACGCCATACTCCCGCCGGAGCGGCGCTTTAATATGGAAATTTTAGTGGTCATGCATGCATCTTTTTGTGCTAGCACTCCTATATAAGGGTTGATTGGTCGCTTCCCGCGGACGTGCGCGGGCGGTGGAAGAGGAAGGAGAAGGGAAGCGGGCTGTGGAGTTACGTTTTTTACCACAATTTCTTAGGAAACTGAGTGCAATAATCGAGTAGTTTTGCAAACTACCAGTACTACACCTGAAATGGTTCAAAACCTATACTACCTTGCCAGCGCGCGCTTCCCATGTGAAATGGTCAGCATCGCCCTAGAGCGTCAGTGCCGCATTAATGCCCGGCCAGAGCGGAGGCGACCTCTCACTGGCGCCAGCTTTGAAGTGGCGCGACGGTCGAGAGAGCGCTGCTTCCCGGTGCACGCGACTGCTCCACGTCGAGACTGGCCATAGGCCCAGTTTGGATCCATGGGTTAGAGTTAGTTTGAGCTAGTTGGGCTCAAATAGCCCTAAAGTGTTGATTCGACACACCTTGCCAAATTTTGACTATAAATTTAACTAACCAAATTTTCATGCATGTCACAAAAAATTACGGGGCTGTTTGGATTGTGACTATGTTTGTGTTATGTTGCCACATTATTTTTCCCACACTTGCCACACTTGCCTAACCTTAGTTGCTCAAATTGTTAGACACACTTTGGCTTGCCTAGGGGAATCTTGCCACAATTTTTTGTCTATGACATGTGGGGTTCACTGCTAATAAAAAAATTCTTGTCTTAGGTGTGGCTAATAAAAAAGACTTATATTTAGGAACGGAGGGAGTAGAACATATAATAATAATGCATGTTGGGGTAACCCATGTTTCCGCTAATTTTAGCCGTGGGCTTGTTCACAATTTTTACGAGGGAGTAGTTGTTCATTTAATGGAGGGACTTGTTGTACCAGACTTGAACGATACAAAGTGCGACCTGGCACACTGTAACACCACTTGGAACAAGCGGGTAGCTATCTCAAAAAACAATCAACAACTAAAAAAACCATGACCTGGCATGTAGTACTACACAATTTAAATGGTTGTTTTGATGGAGTGAAAAAGGAAAACTACCCCACTACGTATATATAGGCCGGAGCCTCCGCACTTGCTTGCTAGGGTTGCTCTATTCACACACTCTCATCCTCTCCAGATCTAAACAAGATAGGGGTAGTAACACTGTCTTTCTCCCTTCAAAAAACACTGGCTTTCTATCCTCACTGCTGGTTACAGATCCGGACGTATCCCCCTCCACCAGTGAAGGGGAGGAGGGGCAGCGTTTAGGCACTCGTCGACACCGAGGGAGGAGACCCACTGCCGGCCGCACCGTTACCTCTGGTCGAGCGCCGGCGCGGGAGGTCCTCCGATCCCTTCGTCATTGCCTGTGAGCGGATTCGGCCTCTCGCCGCCCACCTATCCACATCCCGACGACCTTCAGGTATATCTTTGTTCGAAACTGCCTTAGCTCTACTTCCCCAGCTCACTACGTTGCTGCATGTGCATCATTTTCTACCTCTCAGCCCCTCTCGATCGGATGGTCCAACGTCACCTATTTTTTTTCTTCTATTGTTAGAGGTAAAGCTACTTCATGGAGTCGAATATTGTACTCCCTCCGTCTGAAAATACTTGTCATTGAAATGGATGTATCTGGATGTATTTTAGTTCTAGACACATCCATTTTGATGACAAGTAGTTCCGGATGGAGGGAGTACTTGGTTCAAACAAGAAATAAAGTGGGGGTGGGGGAATTTAGTATGTACATCGGACTTGGTACAAACAGGAAGGAAAGGGGGTGAAAGTAGTATAGACTGGTCATCCAACCGGTCTCTTGGTCGAAAAGGGAAATATAGGGGTAACATTGTACACAGTGGTATGACCAGGACTGGATTTGCTATCCACACATAGGAGTAGGTGGCTAGAGTGAACAAAAATGGGACCAACCCAGATATATTTCTTGGATGTTTGTTTCTCGGGGCAACAAACTATGAATCACCACTTTATGCACCTATTTACGTACATGGTGCTGGACTGCTGGTGCACCCACTGTCCCATGCCCTTATACCAAATATTTAGCTGTTCTTAATCTAATGTCCCTGGTAAAAATGAAGCCATGCCACTGTTATAAGCCATGACAAGTTTAGCCAAATGTTTTTGCCTGTAATTGTTTGAGACTCTGACTGTTTCCTCTGTACCTTTTTGTGCAAACAGGGATATCCAATTCACCTGGTTGCTGTTGTGACCTTTTGGTGCACTGCACAAAACTCTTCTTAAAAGAAGTGACTTTTGTGCTGTTTAACTGGAATGTCAGAATGGAACAGTTGGTTCATTTCAGTGGAACTGCACAAAGGGAGATCTATGTTCCAATCCTCATCATCCATATTGGCGCCATAACCTTCCTTTAGGTAAGAATGATATTTAATGCATGTGTTCATCTCTATTTTCCGACTGCCATGAGAAAATAATGCTATTTTTTACTAGTACACTTGTACTCCCTCACTGACAAAAGCAATTCTGAATTAGAAGGCCAATCATGTACTTGGTTTCACCAACTGGTGAGGAGAAAGAGAAACAGAGCATGAAGAGGAAGAAGAAGAAGAATAAACAGTGCCAAGGCGATCTTCCTGAAGCCAGTGGCCTCAGTCGAGGCCATTCAAGGGCTCCAGCAATGACTACCTTACTTGTGAGATGATCCTCCAGGGAGCCCTTCCACTTCTACTGTCTCACTTAACTAATTAGGAGTACTTAAGTACCACTAATTTATTAGTGCCTAATTTTCCTATTGGAGTTAAACAAATCTTTAGTAGGACCCTATGCTGAGTCATGTACGTGTGTATGTTTGTCTATGGAGGTGAATCATGTGGTGGAGCAGGGAGGGAATATTATTAGTGTCATGACATAATAGTGCTATTGTTTTGCATGTCAATTTATTGCCATTGGTTCAATGAGGCAATGTTTTGTGTAATGTCCATCATGAATTTGATGCTACTGTTTGAGTAATATGCTAATGTCTTCCTATCCTTTCTCACTAAGCTAATGAAGGTTTCACCTTGTTCCTACTTGTGCAAACAGGGATCATGTTGTGCCAATCATTCATTTTAGTGGAATTACACAAGACAATACAATGAACTGTATCCCAGCCAGTGCTTTAACTCTGCTGGAAGTTCTTGATAATCTTTCGATATAATCTCGGCACAGGTAAACAAGAGTGATTTCAACCATACATTTGAAGTGCACAAAAATATATACTATTGTGTGATTCCAGTGAGTGCTTTATCATCTCTTATGGGACTACACGAATAAGCTTTTTTTCTCAGGTTGGTACGGGCCTAAGGCCTTCATCCATATTAGTTTGTTGTCATCTCTATTTGTATCGTGATACTGTCATGAGAAACTCCTTTATCTTTGCACGTTAAAGTTTTGCAACCTATGATAAATGGCAATGCTTTGAGTGTTGAGCTAATTGGCACTGATTAAATAAACTAATACCTCTCTTTAAGCAAGACTACTATGTTGCTAACTTTACCCATTAATATAATGATGGTGCTTCTATTTGTTAGTGTATGTTTCATCAACTACTCCCACTATTACAGTAATCTCACTCTCTTAATATATGTGCCAACAGGGATGCTCAGTTTCGGTGGAACTGCACAAAACTTTGGGTGCTTCATTGCCTCGACAGCTTTTGTCCTTCCCTGTCAGTCGCTAATCTCGGCTTGCTTTCTTCCTTCGCTGTCAGTTGCTTCGCTTATCTCGGCTTCCAATCGAAGTAAATAGTAATTGATATGCTACCTCACACAGGTTGGTACTGGTCTTTATCTTGATTATTGTGCTTGTCATATGTATTGGTAATTTGGTATTGTGCTACTGTTTGCCGATTTCATAAAGGAGTAATTTGGAGCCTGAACTCGTAGGAAAATCATTACGTCGGGTGATTTCAGCTGCACAAAATGATCGGATGGACAGGTACTTATGCTGTTGCTATGTACTCCAAAGTTCACTCAGACAAGCATCGATGTTGACAAGAAGAAGTGCCTATATTCATTCGACTATCAACCGGCGTCAACCAATTGTCAAACTCCAAGTATTAGGAGAGTGAACGCCAAAAATATTTCTTGGTGCATAGCCCAGAAAAACGTAGTCCAGTCTTTGGCCCAACTTGTGCCTTTTGGTTATCGGCACATATGGTAGCGAACTATATGGCCTGGAGTCTAATGATTCCACACAAGTTGGTTGACGCGTATATTCATCTAGCACTTAATCAGTCTGCACGCCAAGGATCCTTCATTTCAGTTGAACTGCACAAAAAATTGGGGTGGTTCATTTTCTCAACGCCTCCTTTCTCGTCTGCAATGTAGAATTTTGGAAAGATACAAGACCAAGATGAGCCAGTAAACTAATTGGATGAAAGTAGTGGCCAAGTTGCTCAAACCTCCCTCGGCACGAGGCCAATATTTGAGGATAAACCTACAAGGAAAGTTCAGATTGTTTGTGCTGCCTCTTATGTACTCTAAAGTTTACTCGTACAAGAACTAATTTTAGCAAGAAGTACCTCCGATTGAACACCATTTACCAGTCTGTACCCTAGGTAATTAAAGTTCATCCATGGATCATATTGGCTGTTATCTCAATCATTTGGATGCATAAACATGCCGAACATGTGTATATCTGAATCTTTTTGTGAATTATGTATGAATATTGTCGTGTGATCTATCAACCATTTGGATGCATAGATATGCTGAGCTTGTGTATATATGAATCTTTTGAGTTGTTGATAGTGAATGTTGGCTATGAATATGAACGTGTCCTGTGAACCTGAGTTTGATACGAATGTTTACCTTTTCTATTGTATTTGTGTGTGAACTTGTTAGTATGCCTACTGTGGGGTATGTGACGTGTGGGTGTCAACGGCACACCTTCTTCCCGAGAAGAATTGCACCTACTTTGTTAGGGTAGCAACGGTGCATCAGCTCTTTTTAATCTTTTTATCACTCTGTCTTCCCCTCTCCCCCGCTCAACCCATGCCGTAATGTTTTCAGCCTCAAAACAAACATAGTACTGTGTTGTTTTGGGGGCTTGATGAAAAATCAAATGCTGGTTTCTATAGGTTGGCCCGCCCAGCAAATGGGCCGGTGGTCCACGACGACGGACTGGGTGGCTAGAAATACAAGTCGTATGGTGCAGAGGCAAGTAAAAAAACGCTATCGAGAGCCATCACTGAAGAAAAAAAATCGCTCCTGATGTGCTTCTTCAGTCGTGTCGCCAGCCCCCTCTTCAATCCAGTTTGCTCGGGGATCTGGTATCATTTTTTTTCAGAGGGTGAACAAGTATCAATTAGGCCTAGGTTTTGTATTTTAACATGCGTAGCCCACGACATACGGAGACAATGGTTTCAACTTATTTTTTGAGGTCCATACCGGCCTATGGGCTTTTTCTTAAAGATCGGCAGCCCAATGTATTTTTTAATAAAACGCAGGTCTTTGTTCTATTTATCTATATATAAGAATAATAATGATGTGTCCAATTTATGTTTTACCTTCTAACCACATTATATATATTTATATTATTACTATTATCATATATTTTATACAGACTTATATATACATTATAAAAACATCCCACGTGTTATTAACTTATAAAAGTAAATGTTTAACTGGAGTTGGCAAGGAAAATCCTGGTTCTTTTTACTCACAGGCAAGGAAAATAATGGTGATTTCGTACAAAAGCTTGCAAAGATTTTAAGGACCAATTTAATAATAACAAGATCATTTTTATTTTGAGCAATAACTCGCTAATTTTTTAATTATATATATATATAATGTGCCTCTCCGGTCTGTTCTTTGATATTAATTGCTCCTTCTAACATAACATTATATATATAACGAGCCCACCTAATACGTGTATTTCAAGGAAGTGCAAATGGGCTGGGATTTCTTAGAAAATATAAATGGGCCTGATTGATGCAAAATTATTTGTTCACCCAGCCCAGCAAATGGACTATACATTCTAGAAAACATGGGTTAAATATATGCCACATTTTTGCATGTTGACATGTGGGCCAATAGGTCGAAGCCTATGCAGGGCATTGTCAACTTGGTCAACAAATGATTGTGTCATCCACATCCATTGGATTTATATCCAACGGTCGGCATGCACCTTCAATCTGTCGTCTTCTTCATCCAGCGTCGCCGGGACCGCATGGTCCGGCCTCCGGTGGCTAGCAGCTCTGCTTAGCACGCATCGCTGTGAAACGCTACCCCACCGCCGGCCAGGCTATCCCTCCACCCCTCGACACCTCCTGTTTTTCTCCATAGACTGCAGCCCCACACCGCAACAAAACCAGTTATAAGTTATAACCCTTCTCCTCCTCTCAATCTGTGACTCCATTGCCGCGTCTTCCCATCTCCGAGTTGTTCCCGTCCGGGGCCTCGCCGTCGTCCACCGCCTTGTTGTGCTCGGTGCGGCGTGGTCAACAAACAAGATTCATCGGAAGAGGACTGTATGTGGAGAGCCTGATGGCTGGGACCCATGAGGTCCATGGTCGCATGCAAGGAAAGTTCCTCCTTATTAAGCTGACAAAAATGTTTCCTCCACCTAACAGCTGGGACCCACCGGTTGTATCCTCACACAGAAGGAAGTGCCTCCTTGTTTTGCAAAAAAAATTATTCATCCCGTTGACAGCTGGGACCCGTCAGATTTGGTGGCTGACTTGTGGGCCTACTAAGTAGACGTGTACGCACGGCTTTTGTTAACTTAATCAATAAATGATTCTAGCAGCTGGACCGTTGGATGTTAATCCAACAGCCGGGCTCCTTCTTCAACCTCTGTTCTTTCTCCTGTCTCCCGTGGGCGGCACCGCGGCTGTGCTGCCGCGCACCCGAACCAGTGAAGTTTCCCACTCCTCTCCATCTGCGACTCCACTGCCCTGTCTTCCCCATCTCCGGGTTGTTCTAGTCTGGGTGCGCTCGGCACGGTGTGGTCAACGTGGTCAACAACCGAGAGTCATCAGAAGATGACTATACATGAGAGGCTGACAGTGGGGACGCACCACGCCTATGGACGCATGCATGCAACGGAACGCGGCGTGGTCAACGTGGTTAAGGAACGACTTCAATATACTATACGTGGAGTCTGACAGCTGGGTCCACGGCCGCAGCAAGTAAGTGCCTCATTATTACGCGCAAAATAATGATTCCTCCAATTGACAGCAGGGAACCACTGGACGGGCCACCGTATTTTGCGAAAAAAATGTTTGCCCCCTGACTGCTGGGATCCACCTAACGGGCCATCATATTTCGCAAAAAAATGTCCCCCCCCCCCCCCCCCGCTGTCAGCTCGGACCCACCGGAAGTGCGTGCTTATTAAGCAGAAAAAAATGAATACTCCCCCTGCTAGCTGGGACCCACCTTGGTGGGAAGCTGACTTGTGGGCCCACTAAGTTGACGGGGACGGAGGGCTTTGTCAACTTAGTCAATATGAACGATTCTAGCTGCAGTGACCGTATGATGTCCATCCAATGGCCATTGTGCTCTTCAACCTCTAGTCTTCTTGCTCCAGCCGCCCAAAGCAACGCCGATCGTATCGCCTGCTCCTGCCTCCCATGGCCGGTTGTGATGCTGCGGAGGCCTCAGCGCCCCCTACTACTCCCGCCGCTGGCCAGGCCATCCCTCCACTCACCCACACCCCCTGTTATTCTGCGGCGATGGCAGCCTCACACCGCAGCCGAACGAGTGAACCCTCATACTCCTCTATGCGTGGGCATCCACTGCCACGTCTTCACCGGCTCCGCATCGTCCCCTTCCTAGGCCTCGCTGTCGTCCACCACCGTGGTGCTCTCGGCGCGGCGTGGTCAATGTGGTCAACGACAGATTTCCATCGGAAGAGTACTGTACGTGGAGAGGCTCACAGCTGGGTCCACGGCAGCCGCAAGGAAGTTCCTCCTTATTACGCGCAAAATAATTATTCCTCCACCTGACAGTAGGGACCAACCGGACGGGCCACCGTATTTTGCAAAAAAACATTTCCCCCCTGACGGCTGGGACCCACCAGCTACACCTTCGCACGCAAGGAAGTGCGTCCGGGCAAAAAAAATGATTCGCCCCCCCTGACTGCTGGGACCCACCAGCTACATCTTCGCACGCAAGGAAGTGCATCCGGGCAAAAAGAAACGATTCGTCCCCCTGACTGCTGGGACCCACCAGCTACACCTTCGCACGCAAGGAAGTGCGTCCGGGCAAAAAAAAGATTCGCCCCCCTGACTGCTGGGACCCACCAGCTACATCTTCGCACGCAAGGAAGTGCGTCTAAAAAAACGATTCGCCCCCCTGACAGCTGGGACCCACCAGCTACACCTTCACACGCAAGGAAGTGCCTGACAGTCAGGACCCACCTGGTCGAAGCGTACGTAGTGTTGTCATTCTGGTCGCAAATGTGTACGTGCATACTGGTGGATGTAGAGGCGCGCACATGTCGTAGTAGAGGCGCGCACGTGTCGTAGTAGAGGCACGCAGTAGCATGTACACGTACGTGCAGCAGCCAGTGTGCAAGAAAGAAAATACGGCCATGTATTTGTACATACGGGCGGGGTCTCGAACGCCTACTCGCGCATATGTACGGCCAGGGCTCGTGTACATGGCTGGGTCGGAACAGAGAAACAGTGTTGTTGTCGTGCTCATGGGGAGGCAACGAAATGTGTCGTGTTCATGGGGAGGCAACTGAATGCGTCGTGTTCATGGGGAGGCAACAGAACGTGTGGGAGCCAACCGGCTTGGTCGGAACGGAATGCGTCGTCGTGTTCATCGGGAGGGCTTGGACGGAACAGGCGATGGAAACGAGGCCTGGTGTACCGCAGAATGGAGGAAACGGCCTTGTGTTCTACCGGCCGTGTTCGGAACGGGATCCTGTTCATTGGGAGGGGTCTGGCATACCACAAAACGGAGGAAACGGACCTCCTACGGTCGAAACGGGGGTCCTGTTGATCGGGAGGGGTGTGGCGTACTGCAAAATGGACGAAACGGACTTGTGTTGGAGCGCTACGGTCGAAACGGGGGTCCTGTTGATCGGAAGGGGTGTGGCGTACCGCAAAACGGAAGAAACAGACTTGTGTTGGAGCGCTACGGTCAAAATGGGGGTCCTGTTCATCGGCAGGGGTGTGGTGTACCGCAAAATGGGACTCCACGGGATATTGTTCAGCTCCACCGTCGACCTCGTCAACCTCCACGGGCTACTGTCGACCTCCTCCAGCCTCCACGGGCTCCTTTTCATCCAGCCTCCACCGCGCGCTACTTCACCGGCTACTAATCAACCACCCCTCCACGGGCACCCCTTCATCGTCTACTGTTCATCCAGCCCTCCACGGAGTCGTCCGGTTCATCCAGAGGCAACGCCACGGGGTCCTGCATCCACCCCCACCGCTCACTGTTCATCCAACCCCTCCCCCCCCCCCCCCCGCAACACTCACTATTCATCCAATCGATCGGCTTCAGTTAGCGGTAGTGAAGGAATCGCTCGATCAGGTTCAGTTAACAGCCATCAATCGATCGCTCGGGTTCAGTAACGCGTAGCCTGCAGTGCAATCGCTCGGGTTCAGTTAGAGCCCAACGCCTCGCTCAGGTTCAGTTAGAGCCAGCGCCTCGCACACACGCGCGTATGTGTATGAGAGAAACGTGTATCGCTCGGCCCCCGACCACCCACCGTAACCGGGAACTCCCCAAAATTTTCCTCACCCTCGCTTCTACCACGGGTTTTTCCTTCATGGACGGCCCAAAGAATGTCATGCTGCTGTGTCTCCGGACCGCCCAGGACGAAAAGCCCATTTTCTATCATGATTTTTTGTCATAGAAGTAGGAGCCCACCACATCTATGATGATACCAGGTTTTGTCACAATTATCGTCATAGAAGTGTCATATGTATGACAGAAAAAAAATTGTTCGGCCCAAAATGTCACGGATGTGTTTTTTGTAGTGTAAAGAAACAAATCTCGAGTTTGGCATTAGTTTGTGTAGCGGTAGCACCACAAGCCCTGGCGCAGGAGTTACATTTTGCTCTCAGGGCCGTCGGGACTGAGCTTCAGCGCCTTACTACACCTACCTTTGTGTCAATAACATGTGGACCCGATAGGCGACTAGTCCACATGTAATGCTCCCGAAGGCATAGAGGCAGTGGGGCCAAGAGGGGTGAGCCGCAGGTCGGGGGACGTGTGGATTCATGGGTTCGAGCGGCGTCGTGGGAATCGTGTGTGGCTGTGGTAGAAACCTGGTGCTCGCCGCATTTTAGGTGGCCCACATGTCATGCACACAAAGGCAGAGGGGCGGTGCGGCCGAGAGGGGTGAGGCGCACGTCAGGGGACGTGGTGCCGTGGGTTGGAGAGGCGTCATGGGAATCGCGATATGAAACGTGATGGTCGCCGTAGTTGAACTTCCATGGACAAGTTGTCATGTCTACGGACACATGCACTGCATACCGATCACTGGAAGGAGTAGCAGAGAAAGCTATATATGCGGATAAATAGTTCCTTATAGTCAAGCGGACCCATGCTACTACTCTGTTCCAAAGACATGCACACCATCAAAATAGTCCATCTATATAAATATACACTGAGAGGGAATAATTTTTTTTACAAGAGAGGAAATAGTTCATCCATCCATAATGCCCTCCTGCTGGTGCAGCCTCTTCTTCTTCTTCTTCTTCTTCTTCTTCTTCTTCTTCTTCTTCTTCTTCTTCTTCTTCTTCTTCTTCTTCTTCTTCTTCTTCTTGTTCTCATTTTCTGTGGGAGACGGCTTCGCGACAAGCTCTTTGGACCTTGCAGCTATCTCGAAACTCACATGGGCATCGAGGGCAGCATATTTAATCCGCTCGTACGTCAAGGGATAATTCTGCCATCCACACGACCTTAATGGCATCGTCTCATCACCCTTATGAAGATTTGTACCAAGCACAAAATTTGCTACGTCGAATAGGGATGGTGTCTGTTTATCACAATCTTCTACAGATTCTGGTTTGTAGGTCAGCGATGCTTTTCAAATCAAGGTTGTACGGCTCCAGCTTATGTTTGTCCCCTTAGATGGCTGCCCCACAGAAGTATACGTCCTCCCGAGACAAGAAATCGTGAAGTTCACCTGGTATGGAGGGCGAGTGTATGATGTGGTACACCAAAACATCATCTTCGAGTCATAGCTGAAGGACGGCGGCGCGTTGGATCTTCCCAGGGGCACACTCCGTGTACTCTGCGTCGAGACCGATGACCCTCGTCTCTACCTTTTCGAGGGAGTTGGATACATTGTTGATCCACTGCCAAACAACCCTTGGGTGGACGGTGACGGTGGCAACTATGCTCATCGAGCCTTCGACGAGGACATGTTGGATGCTAAAAACCTGCATTTCGATCTCTTTCGCCATTTGGAACCGCTGGAACGGAGGGCTATGGTTTGGAGAATTAGGATTAGATGGCTAGTCTAACTGAAGTAGTAGATGATTATTTAAAGAGGTTAAAACAATGTGAACGCAGTGGGGTTTAGATGCAAATGAAGACGAAGAGGAGGTGAAGAAGCCGAGGAAAATCGGTTCCTGATGGAGAAGTAAATGGGAGAAGTGGCGTGCAGGAAGTTGATTAGACGGCTAGGTAGACTAAACGAAAAGGCTATGAGTCGTACTTGTTCGTGTACGTGCCCATCCTTCCTGATAGGTGGGACCTATGCAAACTGATAAAAAAATGTGTCGTAGCTGGTTCAGATGGATATTGGCGTGTGAGTGGGAGACACAACATTCTCTGGTTAAGGAATACTCCCTCCATTTAGGTGAGTATAAGTCACCTTATGAAAATCAGGTTTTCCCAAAACCTTTAGGCGTCGAGCATTAACTTCCTGCTCGATCCCCTCCCAGTCTCATTAGCCACCGTTCTCTTCCTCTGCTTCCACGTTCTACCTTTCCATTTTTTCCCTTCTCAAGTGTGGAACGATCTGCATGCCGTCCTTGATGCACCAGAACGACCACTGCATGCATCGCGGCAGGGTGTTGATTGGGCATGCATGAGAATTTGGTTCTGCTCGCAATATGGATGATACCTGAATGATGAAGTCAACAGGCATGCTAGCACGGGAGACCTATTTCCGCTATACAATACTGGAGTACTCATGTTCCTAGTAATAGTAGTAGTAGTACAACTGTGGTACACTTGATGGTCAAAATATTATTCATCCGGTCCTCACAGTGAAGTGACAACACCCTGCGCCTGACACTAGTCCAGGCGGCGTGTTCGGGTTACCAAAGTCAGCCTCACCCTGTGCACTGTGCAGTCTGTCACCGTTGCTATACAGCACATTGGCGCCTCGCCTTGTCTCCCTCTCCCCTCCCATAGCACCACTCCATCTCCATCTCCGTCTCCGTCTCCGTCTCCATCTCACTGTGCCCCCGTGTACCGTCGCCTCACTCGCCTCCCCCAGCACCACTACTCCCTCGCTAGCCGCTCTAGCACCGACAGCCTTCTCCCCCGTAAATCAAGCCCCCCAAAACCCCCACCTTCCAAACTCCACCATGGCCGAACGCGAACCGCGCAACATCCATATGAGCCACGATTGGAGCAATCTCCCCAGTGACATCCCCGACCTCTGTTGTTCGTGTATGGATATGTTGAGCGCCCTATGGCTGGCTGCATGCTCGAGGGACATGCACATGGCCATCGTCGAAGCGAGGCCTAAGCTTTTCAAGACACCCTACTTGCTGCTATCTGGTCTTGCGAGATTGGCTCAGCATGATACGGAGGCGTACATGAAGCCCCTCGACTTCAACCCGATCTCCATTAGCCGAAACTTCTTTGTAGGTATGTAGTGGGTCGTCGTACATCATTTCCCTCGATATCGATCCGATCACCATTGCCCGAAACTCCTTGGCAGGTATGTACTGGGTCAGCATGAACTCCCACTGGATGGCTACCTTCAGAGAAGACGGTAAAAAGTTGGTGCTCGTGAACTTCCAGACCTCCCATGTGATTATCCTTCCTCTGTTGTATTATATAGAGTATTACCATCGCAGTCCAAGTAATCTAGATTACCACATCAGTTGGATGGACCTTGTTTTGCAGAAGATCGTAATCTACCAAGTGCCCACACGACATGCGAATTACGCAGACTTCAAGCTAATTGCCTTGTTCGACCGTGGACTCGCCTATCTTTAAGCCGGTGCCTTCTTTAGCTGGAGACAACTCAGCTCATAGTGGATCATCGTCAAAGCTGATACACACTTCTGTGATGCTATTGAACACAGTGGCATCATCTACGCAATCGACAAAGCAGATGGCACCACGTATTGCTGGGACAACGCGTGTAGTTGTTTCCGTCTCATGTTAATGATGACGCCATGACACTATTTGAACTTTTTGTGATGATTGGCATATCCCCGTTTGAGAATTTGAGTAGAACTATGGCAATGTATTAGAGACGCCGTAAATCAGCTATATTTGGAATGAATTAATTCATGCGATTGTGACCATGTCATTACAGCCAATTTGTACCCTGAATAATCCTACGGTTAGGGATATATGGATATTATCCTTATTTTACAGTAATCTATATACTACTACTAAATATGAGTGTGTATCAATGGCCATGTTAGTTTCCTCATTTTCATGATGTAGAAACATGCACCACACTGTTGGTTTCATCTAACCATACATTAGGGAAGTAAATGTGCATATGGAGAACTCTATATTTGGAAGTAGTGAAGTCCTGCAATGCTTACCATGTGTACATACCTATATTCGCCCTTCAGCAATCAATGGCTAGAATAATATCCTCACAAAAATTTTGCCCACAAAACACGAGTATATAACAATGCATGGTCTGTTAGTTACCTTGAAGAATTTGTTTGTGAGGACAGAACATGATTACATAACATGCATGACATGGTAGTTTCCTGCGAAGAATCGATTGCGAGATAACATGAGTATAACCATGCATGGCACTTATATATTTTTGAACCCAGTATACATTTCCCTGTATTTTCCTCCCAGTTCCAATAGGGACATATCAATGTTGTTTCTTGCATTATCCTACTCATACTCTGAACAATGCTGATCTTACATTAACAATGCCTGTCCTTTTTGATATGATGCAGTGTCCCTACAGTTACTGCCATTTGTAATCACACCACCTTTGCAAAAAACAGGGAAGCACAACTGGTTCCTCGCTCGATAAGACGACGACAAAAGACTGATGATCATTCGGACACATGAACCGAAAAAGTTATATTATAAAAAACCCACTGTATACAAGCACCGTGTAATACGTGAGTATCCGGACAGTGACTGTTACGTCTATGTGTAGGATACCAGCTTGTTGGGGCCTTTAGGATTATTTAGTTGGAGGCGGGTAAACAGCCTTGGTTCACACTCCCTGTTTCTCAGACTCAAATATCTGATTAACTAGGAGATAACCGTTGGCAAGGACCTTGATGGCAGAGAGGCCCTGTTTGCTATGGAAAACTGTGTCTACACGGCGAGCCCTAGGAGTTCGGGAGCAAACTCCCCTGATTGTCAACGATACAGCCTGCAGCCAAAAGAAGGTGAGAATGACAAAGGCATCCGGATTAATTTTGATACTTGGATGTCTCAATTGCGATAGGCAGTGGTGTGGTTCAAGCCATCAGGTTGATAGGTAATTGGGCTGTTGCATCAAAAGGGTGGAGTACTTGTGTCTCCGGATCACTGGTCACTGAAGCGGGGCTGCAAATTATGATGGTGTTGGATCATCTCTTCGAATGACTTTGTTGTCTTTGCTGCTGGTTCTGGGTGGGTAGTTCTTTCTTTTGTTATGCATATTCCTTGTCATTTGGTCATCCTCGTCTATGTCACTCTTACTATGTAATAGTTGCTTCTGTTTAGAATGTCATTCTCGTTTGGATCACGAGAGTCTGAGCGCTGCAGATGGGTGCGTTTTGGTGGTGTAGCAAGACTTCTTATGAACTATCATGTCTTGCTGTTTATGTCAGTAGTAGTCACTAGTCAGTGTTTGAATGTTGTATATATCGTTGTTTCGAACTGTTTATTGTCTCGAACTACTGGTGGGCTAAACGAGGGCATCACCATTCTCCAGTGTTTAAAGTATATCTCCTTTTTTCAAGTTATATAATTTGAGCTCAGTGTCTTTTCGATGATGTACACTTGTTTGGGCCAATGAGGTGTCTGATGTCTACTACACAACCTTCTTCTTGTAGACGTTGTTGGGCCTGCAAGTGCACAGGTTTGTAGGACAGTAGCAAATTTCCCTCAAGTGGATGACCTAAGGTTTATCAATCCGTAGGAGGCATAGGATGAAGATGGTCTCTCTCAAGCAACCCTGCAACCAAATAACAAAGAGTCTCTTGTGTCCCCAACACACCCAATACAATGGTAAATTGTATAGGTGCACTAGTTCGGCAAAGAGATGGTGATACAAGTGCAAAATAGATAGTAGATATAGGTTTTTGTAATCTGAAAATATAAAAACAGCAAGATAACAAGCGGTAAAAGTGAGCGTAAACGGTATTGAATGATAGGAAACAAGGCCTAGGGTTCATACTTTCACTAGTGTAAGTTCTCTCAACAATAATAACATAGATAGAACATATGACAAGCCCTCAACATGCAACAAAGAGTCACTCCGAAGCCACTAATAGCGGAGAACAAACGTAGAGATTATGGTCGGGTACGAAACCACCACAGAGCTATTCTTTTGGATCGATCTATAAAAGAGTTCGTACTAGAATAACACCTTAAGATACAAATCAACCAAAACCCTAATGTCACATACATACTCCATTGTCACCTCAAGTATCCGTGGGCATGATTATACGATATGCATCACACAATCTCAGATTCATCCAACCAACATAAAAGTACTTCAAAGAGTGCCCCAAAGTTTCTACCGGAGAGTCAAGAACGTGTGCCAACCCCTATGCATAGGTTCCCAAGTGTCACGAAACCCGCAAGTTGATCACCAAAACATACATCAAGTGGCACATGATATCCCATTGTCACCACAGATAATCACGGCAAGACATACATCAAGTGTTCTCATAAAGACTCAATCCGATAAGAAAACTTCAAAGGGGAAACTCAATTCATCACAAGAGAGTAGAGGGGGGGAAACATCATAAGATCCAACTACAATAGGAAAGCTCGGGATACATCAAGATCGTGCCATAGAGGAACACGAGAGTGAACATGAGAGAGAGAGAGAGATCAAACACATAGCTACTGGTACATACCCTCAGCCCCGAGGGTGAACTACTCCCTCCTCGTCATGGATAGCGCCGAGATGATGAAGATGGCCTCCGGTGATGGGATCCCCCTCCGGCAGGGTGCCGGAACAGGGTCCCGAGTGGTTTTTGGTGGCTACAGAGGCTTGCAGCGGTGGAACTCCTGATCTATCTTCTGTTCTGGAAGTTTTACGGTACGTAGGTATATATGGGTGCAGGGAGAACGTCGGTGCAGCTACAGGGGCCCCACGAGGTAGGGGGGCGCGCCCAGGGGGGAAGGCGCGCCCCTCACCCTCGTGAGCACCTCCCGTACCTTCTGACGTGGGGTCCAAGTCCATCAGGTGGGTTTCCTTCCAAAATTAACTTCTCCAGTTGATTTCGTTCCGTTTTGACTCCGTCTGATATTCCTTTTCCTCGAAACACTGAAATAGGCATAAAACAACAAATCTGGGCTGGGCCTCCGGTTAATAGGTTAGTCCCAAAAATAATATAAATGTGGGTAAGAAAGCCCAATATTGCCTAAAACAGTAGATAAAGTAGCATGGAGCAATCAAAAATTATAGATACGTTGGAGACATATCAGTGTCGTTGAATATGGGCCGAGTAGTAACGCAATGCCAAACAGGTCAAATATGACTCTCAGGTCGGGCTCTCAAAAGATCCTGGAAAAAAAGGATGGGCTCTCCAAAAAAGAAAGAATAAGGACTCTTAGGCTGACATGTGGGCGCCACCGGTGTTTTCGTGCGCTTGCGCGCCGAGAGCATATTGGCGCGTGCTCGAAATTCATGCTACCTTTTCATCCCCAGTCTCCCGCCCCTCCCCCACCTCTGGAATCTCTATTCCTACTCCAGTTCCCCCAAATCCTCCTCTTGTACTCCCTGTACTCAAGCGCACTATCATGTCGCCGGTCAACGCGGATCTCCGAGCCGGAGATCCTGAGGCCCGTCCTGCCTTTGGTCGCTCCGTGCTGTCGCTCAACAGTGGCATGGCGGCGCTTGACGACCAGTTTGCCGACAAAGTGCTGATGGTAACCATCAACAGAGACAGGACTCCCGTCTCGCCGGACGACCTTGTCAAAGCTCTTGGCATTGCGCACGGCATCCAAATAAGTGACTTTCTCGTTGAAGTCTGTCCGCCACCGGCTGATTTCTTTGTCAGGTTCCGGACAACTTTCGACTGCAGTCGTGTGTTCGAATCTTCCCGGCGTTTGTTCTGTGATGGCGCGCTGGTGAGCTTTGATCGGTGGCACCCAGGATGGGGATCGGTGCCCTCTGAGCTTGAGTTTTTAACAAAGCTTACCTTCCATGGCATGCCTCGACGTGCTTGGAACAGCGAGTCCATGAACGAGCTTATCAATGACCTTGGAGGTGAGCTCGTAAGTATGTTTGTTCCTCCAGACAGCTGGGCTCTGACGGTTATGGCATGGATGAGGAAGCCGTCCACCATACCGAAGGTGATTGGTGTTGAGATACCGGTGCAGGAACCGGGGTTGTACTATTCGTCGCCACCAAGGCCGCCGCGGACAACGTTAGGGATGTACCTGTATCGAGTGTTCATGCATGTCGAAGAAGTGGTCAATTCATCAATCGAAGTCCTGTCGCCACCGCTGGTGCCAGGGTCCATCGACGACGTCCATTACAGGAGTCAACGTTAGACTTTCCCCATGTTGCTCGGAACGATGGATGGCACAGGGCCTACTCCATCGCGCGGCGGAGGCCACTCTTCTTTGGGAGAAGAGGGAGGGCTGGCTGTCTGGATGTGCTCTTATTTGAGGTAACAACTGAATCTTGTCAGATACTAGTTAAATCTGAGCTATGGGTGTGAAGCACTGATATGCCAGTACATTTGATTGTGACCTGTTCTAATTTTGTACCTGAACTTTTTTTAGAAAGGGTTGTACGTCAACTTAATGTGCTAGCAGAACTTATTGTGTTGTCTGTCTATTTTCTTTGCACAGCATTCAAGATATTTCCCCGTCATTGATAAAGACGATGAACCGTTATGTACGACTTCGTTGGTTTCAACATAGCCTACCCGTAGCGATTCACTGCTTCCATCCTGACTGTGCCACCTGCGTGAAATTTTTGTATGCAAGTTCAGTGTGCTATGATGTTCTATATGATTGTGTCAACTATATAAGTTTTTACTGAGCATCAGCAATGCATATGGCTGAAAGATGTATTTACGAGCATCGACCGATGGGTCTCTCTCTCTCTCTCACACACACACACACACACACACACGCACACACGCACAAGTGGGACCCGTTGAATTATTTATTTGCTCGTGACAACTTTTAATTAGGTTCCACTGTAATCTAACTTTTTTCTTAACTTATTAATTGAGCTCAGTGACTTCAAAAAGTTGTACAAAAGCCTTGTTTGGGCCTTTCCGGCGTCGCTGGATGTGGGCTGAGTAGCCATATTAGGTTGTACTGTACTACACAGGCCTTTTTTTCAACATCAGCAATGCAACTGGGCCGACAGTTGTACACAATATCCGGGTCAACTTGTTATTCTCCGCCCCGCTGGGCTGCAAACTTTCCTTGGAGGTATGCATTAGGCTTAACAAGAAAATAGACTTTAAGAAATAATAAATGGGATGTAATTATAATAACTAGGCAGTAACTATGCACCAAATGCGTAATTAGTTTAAAAAATATATTATTTTTGGAATTTGAAATTTTTAATTTCATTACTTGTTGCGCGGGTAATATTTCGTTGGATTTTAACGTAATACAACTTTATTTTGAAATTATATTTAACATGACTAGAAATTTCGGATAAAAATATTTCGGATCCCATCAAAATGTGGGAATTGTTTTTGAATTCTGTTTTGAGCGGTTGTTTGAAATTATTAATCGTTGTCCTAGCTAGAAGTTGGGCTGTACTTTTAACAAACTGTAAATGGGCTGTAGTAAATTCCATTAGATTTAAAAAATGGGTTGTACATTCTTACAAATCGCAAATGGGCTATATGTTCTCTGCCAAATCTGAGCTGTGGGCCTACTAAGTTGACGCGTACCAAGGTCTTTGTCAACCTAGTCAATATAAACGATTCTAGCTGCAGTGATCGTACGATGTCCATCCAACGGCCGTAGTGCTTCTTCAACCTCTGGTCTTCTTGCTCCAGCCGCCCAAAGCAGCGTCGGTCGTGCCGCGTGCTCCTGCCTCCCGTGGCCAGGCCATCCCTCTACTCCCACCGCTGGCTAGGCCATCCCTCTACTCACCCACACCCCATGTTATTCTACAGCGACGGCAGCCTCACACCATAGCCGAACTAGTGAACCCTCGTACTCCTCTCCATGTGGGCTTCCACTGCTGCGTCTTCCCCCGGCTCCGCGTCGTCCCCTTCCTAGGCCTCGTCGTCATCCACCGCCCTGGTGCTCTAGGCGCGGCGTGGTCAACGTAGTCAACGACTGACTTCCATCAGAAGAGTACTATACGTGGAAAGGCTGACAGCTGGGTCCAGGCAGCCGCAAGGAAGTGCCTCCTTATTACACGCAAAATAATTATTCCTCCACCTGACAGCAGGGACCCACCGGATGGGCCACCTTATTTCGCGAAAAAAACATTTCCCCCCTGACTGTTGGGACCCACCGAATGGGCCACCGTATTTTGCAAAAAACCGTTCCCCCCGCTGTCAGCTCGGACCCACCGGAAGTGCCTCCTTATTACACACAAAAAATGAATAATCCCCCTGCTAGCTGGGACCCACCATGGTGGGAGGCTGACTTGTGGGCCTACTAAGTTGAATGGGACGGGGGCCTTTGTCAACTTTAGTCAATATGAACGATTCTAGCTCCAGTGACCGTACGATGTCCATCCAACGGCCGTAGTGCTTCTTCAACCTCTGGTCTTCTTTCTCCAGCCGCCCAAAGCAGCGCCGATCGTGCTGCATGCTCATGCCTCCCGTGGTCGTCTGTGCTGCTGCAGAGGCCTCAGCGCCCCCTACTATTCCCACCGCTGGCCAGGCCCTGCGGCGACGACAGCCTCACACCGCAGCCGAACCAGTGAACCCTCGTACTCCTCTCCACGCGGGCATCCACTGTCGCGTCTTCCCCGGCTCCGTGTCGTCCCCTTCCTAGGCCTCGCCGTCGTCCACCGCCGTGGTTCTCTCGGCGCGGCATGGTCAACGTGGTCAAGGAACGACTTCCATTGGACGTGGACTGTACGTGGAGAAGCTGACAGCTCGGTCCACGGCCGCAGCAAGGAAGTGCCTCCTTATTACGCGGAAAATAATGATACCTCCACCTGACAGCAGGGACCCACTGGACGGGCCACTGTATTTCGCGAAAAAAATGTTTCCCCCTGACTGCTGGGACCCACCAGCTACATCTTTGGATGCAAGGAAGTGCATCCGGGAAAACAAAATGACTCGCCCCCCTGACTACTGGGACCCACCAGCTACATCTTCGCACACAAGGAAGTGCCTGACAGTCGGGACCCACCTGGTCGAAGCGTACGTAGCATTGTCATTCTGGTCGTGAATGTGTACGTACATATATACTGGTCGATGTAGAGGCGCGCATGTGTCATTCTAGAGGCGCGTACGTGTCGTAGTAGAGGCGCGCATGTAGCATGTACGCGTACGTACAGCGGCTAGTATGCAAGAAAGAAAATATGGCCACGTATGTGTACATACGGGCGGGGTCTCGAATGCCTACTCGCGCATACGTACGGCCAGGGCTCGTGTACATGGCTGGGTTGGAATGGAGAAACAACGTCGTTGTCGTGCTCATGGGGAGCCAACCGGCTGGGTCAGAACGGAATGCATCATCGTGTTCATCGGGAGGGTTTGGACGAAACAGGCGATGGAAACGAGGCCTAGCGTACCGCAGAACGGAGGAAATGGCCTTGTGTTCGACTGGCCACGTTCAAAACAGGGTCCTGTTCATCGGGAGGGGTCTGGCGTACCGCAAAACGGAGGAAACGGACCTCCTACAGTCGAAACTTGGGTCCTGTTGATTGGCAGGGGTGTGGCGTACTTCAAAAGGGACGAAACGGACTTGTGTTGGAGCGCTACGGTCGAAACGGGAGTCCTGTTCATCGGCAGGGGTGTGGCATACCGCAAAACGGGACTCCACGGGGTACTGTTCATCTCCACCGTCGACCTCCTCAACCTCCACGGGCTACTGTCGACCTCCTCTAGCCTCCACGGGCTCCTGTTCATCCCGCCTCCACTGCGTGCTACTCCACCGGCTATTGTTCAACCACCCCTCCACTGGCACCCCTTCATCGTCTACTGTTCATCCATCCCTCCACGGGGTCGTGCTGTTCATCCAGAGGCAACGCCACGGGGTCCTGCATCCACCCCCACCGCTCACTGTTCATCCAACCCCCCCCCTGCAACGCTCACTGTTCATCCAATCGATCGGCTTCAGTTAGCGGTTGCGAAGGAATCGCTCGATCAGGTTCAGTTAACAGCCATCGATCGATCGCTCGGGTTCAGTAACGCGTAGCCTGCAGTGCAATCGCTCGGGTTCAGTTAGAGCCCAACGCCTTGCTCGGGTTCAGTTAGAGCCAGCACCTCGCACGCACGCGCGTACGTGTACGAGAGAAACGTGCATCGCTCGGCCCCCGACCACCCACCATAACCGGGAACTCCCCAAAAATTTTCTCGCCCTCGCTTCTACCACGGATTTTTCCGTGATGGACGGTCCAAAGAATGTCATGCAATTGCGTCTCCGGCCCGCCCAGGACGAAAAGTCCATTTTCTATCATGATTGTTATAATAGAAGTAGGAGCCCACCACATCTATGATGATACCGGTTTTGTCACAATTATCATCATAGAAGTGTCATAAGTGTGACAGAAAAAATTTCGTTCGGCCCAAAATGTCACAGATGTGTCTTTTTTTAGTGCGCGTACAGGTAGTTCAACGCCGCAACCACATGTCATTGAATCTCTCCGCCATGGACATGCCCCTCCACTCATTCTGGTTGCCTATCATCCCGATGTGGCAAGGGAATTGGGTTCGCCGCCACTGCGACCAGCAATCCAACCCGGCCGCCCCAGGCCATTCACCGTTGTAGGTACTAGGCCGATTGTGTCGAGCCTCCTACCACTGCTGGTGGGGCTCCATCGCCGCACCGCCCATACCGTTCACCGCCGCCACACCGGGTTGTTCAACAACACAACCCGAAGCAGTTCGACACCGCGGCTTGGGAGGCACACACTTCGCCGCGAGCAGTCCATTGTCGATGTACACTGCTGCTCTAAGCTCCTTGGCAATTGCTGCAATATGTCCAGCCCCGTCCCCAGTCCAGCCCCGTGGCATCCGGACAATCGAGTTCATGCCGAGCAGTAGTCCACGGCCGTCAGCTCCTATTTCCACTATAGTGGTTGGTTTACTGTTTTCCTCATCCTTCCCGGTGCGAGACAACTCAGCCCACATGCTGCTGCCGTCCGCCACCCCAAAATAGCTTTGGCTCTTCCTCAAGAAACCATTTGAAGAACCTTTTGGTGTTTTTCTGCTGGTGATTGTTTCAGCAAATTGTAGCTATCTTGCATATGGAACTTGAAAGCTCAAGATTGTTGTAGATTCAATTCTTGTAGTATAAATTTGCCAAAGTTCAGTGACATCGTTAATTGATGTATTGTGGTCTTGCATCTCCAATATGTTGCTCAGCATCCTCCCAATCCGCTCGATCTCGTCCTGCTCTGGAGCTTGCTTCAGTTCAACAAAAAGCTCTAGAAAAGTTCGGAGTACTTTGCATTTATGGGCTAAAGTATATTATTTTTTGTAATGCTACATCATTAGCTATAAAAAATTAGCTTAAGTCCTCTCTAACTCTTTTTTGCATCTCATATGCCAGGCCGTGGATTACGCCCAACACGTCGTTTCATAATGAGCCAAGATAGAGGTTGTTGGACACTGTCGTGCACGCCGTTGTCAGGACGCCGACTCAATGCCACACCGATCTAGCATGTCACACCTCATATCACTTTGCGGCCTCATGCACGGTATTCCTACGGGTGTCGCCTTACCAGGCCCGGGACCGTTTACGCCTTTTGGCACATGTATATGATAGTGTCGCTGGCATCCATATGACAAGGAGCCCAGGCTGACATGGCTAGTTGTGAACCCAAAGTGGCGCTAACTTACAGGGACAGGCATACATGACCCAGCAATGAATGTGTCGGTCATCAGTGAGTGAATCCGGGCTGTAGCAACTGGGCTAGCAGGACTCCGGTAAACCGAGCTGTAGCAGGCTAACAGGACTCCGGTAGACATCGCGTGACATTTCCCCGAAGGAACAGACACGAGAACGAAGAAGGACACATGCTGGCCAGCCTAACTGTTCCAGAGCTGTAGCAAGCTACCAAGGCTCAGTGGAAGCACTAGGAGACATTTCCCGATAAGAGAGGCCACCAAGGATAAACAACTAGATAGTCAGATCCCACACATACCAAGCATTTCAAACATACACACAATATGCTCGATATGTGCAAATACAACATGGCATCACAACATGACTCTACAACACGAGTATTTTATTCAATAGGCTCCGAAGAGCGAGATATTACAAACATGGGTCTCTCGACCCAACATTCAGAGCATACAAGTCAAAGCACAAGCGGAAGCTTAACATGTCTAGGTACAAACATCTATAAATGAAAAAGGCTGAAAAGGCTGACTATCTACCAGATCCTGCCAAGGGCACAAGATCGTAGCTGAGGTAACAAGCTAAACATCGAAGTCCACGCAGAACTACTAGTGAGACTGAAGTCTCTCTACAAAAACATAAAGTAGGCAAACGTGAGTACAAATGTACCCAGCAAGACTTACATCAGATCTATCTACATATGTATCATTATCAACAAAGGGGATGGTGGGGTTCAACTGCAGCAAGCCAGCTTTGACTCAGGGGCTATCCTGAACTATGACTGCAAGTAACTATCCTGAACTATGAAAGGTTGCGGCTGGTAATGCCTTTTGTACTCAAGGCCACTTTTTTAATAGTAATGGGGGCTCTAAGCGACAAGCTGAATTCTTGTTTCTCCAGGTGTGTTTGCAGACCTGCCACGCAGCATATCAGATGCTACCCAATTCTACCATTCTGAGGAGAAGAAGTATGTGGAGAAGGATTTCTGGTCGCAGTATTTGGCGCCGAATTATCCGGTGCCCTTTATTGATCAGCTGTTGCAGCTGGTCGAACTGCACCAGGCGGACGAACTAGCCATGAAGGACTTGGTTGTCCAGTTGTGGCCCGCGGAGCCAATTCCAAGCAGTTACTTCGGACTCGTGAAGCGGATTGTTGGTGCTTGCCCTCGACTTGATGTCATTAAGCGATCGGTTTGCATAGAGGGTGCACGCATGGCGTTTGCCCATGCGAAGGTGCACTGGGGGAAGCTTGATGCTGAGAAGCTGATGACTGAGGGACCACCGGAGGATAGGGAGCATCGCAAGCCCGAGTTATACTATGAAGGTGTCCTGAAAGGAGTCCGCCTTGTGGCGGATCAGTGTACCAAAGACACTATATTTCCCTGAAGGCAGTCGTGCCATTCTTTGTAATGTGGGATAATGGCACTTTTATTATTTATTGCCTATTTGTGTGAACGTTTGTTCTTCCTGTGCGACTGTTTTAGTGTATATAAAACCTGAGAGCTGGCCAGTCATCGGCTTCTTCCCCCACATGAAAAGTATGGAGGTGTTCGGGACATACCTGAACACTCTTTATCCAACTATTGGGTCCTTTTAAGGAGGTGTTCCTCACCACGAACCAGGCAATCAGACTATAGGGCTTTATCACTCTCACTTAGCCATAGGAATTCGAGTATGGTGGGTGCAGCCCCTGGTATTCGGAAGGCCGTACTAGGGGCTCTATCGGCGCCTGACCGGGAGACCGATCCGTTGCACTTTGCATTTATAATGGCATTGTGCGGAATAAATCTTTAGAGATTTTATAACCTCTCGAACAGCTGACCAACTCTAGCCATATCATGACAGTCAGTTTTCGGCTTTCTCTACTGAGGTGCTCGTCCGGACGAACTGGGACACAATCGATGTAGTTCTCCCAACGCTACCTTAGCCGATAGAGAGGAACGTAAGGTACGAAAACATGGGAGCCGGGCAAACCCAACTAATGACCCAAGACATGATTCGGAGCTGATGCATATAATGCTATAAGTTCGGGGTGCCGAGCGACCGTAAAGGTGGCTGGACTTTTGATGACGTATTATGAGTATTATGAAGCACTACAAAAAAAATACACTTCCGTGATGATACGTGTTTATCACAGTAGGTCGCGTTTTTTGTCATGCATGTACATCCATGACAAATTTATGATAGAATCAAGATAGTCATACCTGTGCTGTCGTAGAAGTGTTCCATGACATTACCAAAATTATCATCACGGAAGTGTCCACTTCCATGACGATAAATCGCATGTCGCAAAAGTGCTTTCGTCAAGGGTGACCGACACGTGGCATCCACCGTAACGGAACGCCGTTAAGCTATCGGGTCGGGTTTTGGATCCGATAACCCATTAACAGCCCCGACCAATGGGGATTTTCCACGTGCAAAATCATCATTGGCTGGAGGAAACACGTGTCGGCTCACCGTTGGGACAGATGTCATCCACTCATTGGACGCAAGATGCCTATGGTACGTCGACACGTGGCACGGCCCAACAGAGGCCCATTCCTGTGAAAAGGCCGGCCCAGTAAAAATTAGCAGGCCAGCCCATATAAGGCCTACTTGTGTCAGGTCCATTTAAGCCCACGGCCCATACGAGATGAGCCAATTCGGCCCGTCAACAGCCCGTTAAAGATTTGACACCATTGCAGCCCATCGTCAGTTCGTGCCCATTAACAGCCCGCTATATATCTGAGGTCAATATCGGCCCGATGAGATTTCGGCCTGTTAACGGCCCGTTTAATGGATGGGCCAATTTTCAGGATGTACATCTTTCGGCCTTTTAGCGACCCATTTAAATGTTGGGCTACTTTACGGCCCGGTGTGTCTTTCAGCCTGTTGACGACCCATAAATCTGATGGGCCATTTATTGTCGGACCTGAGTTTCGGCCTTTTAGCGGCCCATTTATGTGTTGGGCCAATTTTCTGGCCCGGTGTCACTTTCAGCCTGTTTTTTTTTACTGAACACTGTAGGGAAAGCCCCCACAGCCTTTTATTGATTTAACAAGCATAATTACAGTATTTACAAATGCTACCAGAAGTAGCAAGTGAAAAGGAAAAAAGCTAAAATGAAACAATTACATTTAAGGAGGGAGGAAGGAAGGATACCCATCTAATCAGTTCCTCCTTGTATCTCACCTTAATTCTATGGGAGAGTAATAGCATATCAGTCACAAAAGCTCCTCTCCACCTATTAAAACTTGGCCTTTCCTTGCAAAAGGATGAGCAAAGTTCCTCCTAGCCTTAAGCACAATCTGACTCATGTCATTCCTAGGTTCCCACTCAATCTAGAGATAGTTCCAAACCCTCTGACTGAAATTACAATTAAAGAAGAGGTGATCTCTATTTTCCCTTGAGTGAGTGGGACAAAGCACACAATTGACCCCATCATCTATATGCCAATGCCTTCTTTCCACCATATCCTTGGTGTTTAACCTATCCATTTTCAACAACCAGGCAAAGACCTTGATCTTCATGGTACAGCAACTCCTCCAAATCCAAGTCAAAACAGGATTAAAAGTATGATGAATGAATCTGGATACATAAAATTGTTTAGGGGTATAGAGTTTGTCAGAGCCATGCCAATACCAAACATCCTTCAATTCCGAGTCCCTTTCATGTTGCATCATAAGTGATTTCAAAACCAAGAGCTCATTGTGAGCCTGCTCTGAAAGTGGAAGATGGAACCAAGATATCAGATCTAGAGCAGAAAAACCATCTTTGACAGTTACCAGAGCATCTTTGACAAAAGAGAATAATCTTGGAAACTTGTGCTGCAAAGGCAAAACCGAATTTCCAAGTTGCCATTTATCCTGCCAGAAAAGAGTAGTGTCCCACTCATTAACCTTGACCCATGTGACTTCCCTGAATTGATCCAAGAATTTAAGGACATCCTTCCACCAAAAAGATCCACATGGTGCAGTTCCTTGTGGGACAAGCTCATGATAGTATGAGTTCCAAATGAGATGAACCCAAGGAACATCAGCCTTGTTGAGGAACTTGTTCACATGTTTCAGAAGTAGTGCCACATTTTGAATGCCAAGATCAAGAATACCCAGCCCTCCTTTGTTTTTGGGTCTACAAATCAAATCCCAAGCAGCTAGAGAAGGAGCTGGCTCTTGCCTATTTTTCCTCCACAAGCACTGCCTTTGAATTCTCTATAGTTGTTTCAAAATACCAGGGGCAATGAGCAGACTGCAAAGGAAGAAAATGGGCAGAGAGGATAAAGCAGAGTTCAAGTACTGCAGTCTTCCTCCCTGAGCAAGAAAAGATGAACTAGCAGACATTCTCCTCTCCATACAAGTAACCAGAGGCAGCACATCAGACATTGCAGGCTTGGAAGTTCCAACATGCAGACCAAGATATGTAAAAGGCATCTTGCCCACTTAACAACCAAAAAGGGATGCCAGTCTGAGGGTCTCTTCCTATGAAACATTTATGGGGATCATTGAAGACTTATGTTAATTGACCTCCAGGCCAGTGGACTGAGAAAAAATGAGCAACATTTTCTTGAGAGCCAAGAGCTAAGCTTCATCAGCAGGAACCACAATCAAGGTGTCATCAGCATATTGCACAATTGGATAGTCCTTGTCATGACAAGGAATAGGCAGTTTAATTTCCCCTCTGATGTGCATATCATTGACCACAGACTGCAAGAGATCTACAGCAAGAACAAAGAGAAGGGGAGAAACTGGGTCTCCTTGCCTGACACCTTTTTTACAAACTTTTTCCCAGGCACCCCATTGAGAAGAACAGAGGAAGTCCCAGAAGACAAAAGACATCTGACCCAACCAATCCATTTGTCATTAAAGCCCTTGTGCCTCATGATCTGAAAGATAGCTTCATGCTCAATAGAATCAAAAGCTTTCTCAAAATCAAGTTTGAGAATTAAAATTGGCCTTTTGGACTGGTGACACTGATGCAGATATTCCAAAGTCCATCCAATGCAATCTTGTATGGTCCTAGACTTAATGAAACCATACTGGTTTATATGGATGCACATCATTATCAATTCCTGAAATCTATTGGCCATCATTTTGGACAAAAACTTAATGGCCATGCCAGTCAAAGAGATAGGCCTATAATCCCCCACCACTTCAGGTGATAGTTTCTTAGGGATCAAGGTGATGAAAGACTCATTGATGTTTTCCAAGGTGGCTTTGCCATCATAAAACTCCTGGGCTAAAGTATAAAACTCATGCTTAATAATATGCCAACACTTCTTGAAGAATAGTCCATTGAAACCATCTGGCCCAGGGGCTTTATCAATTGGCATATGCTTGACCACTAAGTCCATTTCCTCAATTGTAAATGGTATTGTCAAAAGCTCAAGGCCAGGTACATGTTTAAGCAAAACAGGCAGATCAAAACCCATAACAATTCCTCTGGAAACTCCCATTCTTCCTTTAAATGCACTCCAAATCATACCTTCCATTTGAGAGTGATCAGAAATAACAGCACCATCAGGCTGCTGCAGACTAGCAATAGAGTTTCTTCTGAACCTCTCAGTTGCCATTGCATGGAAAAATTTGGTGTTCTCCTCACCCACTTTAATGGATCTAATAGTACATCTTTTCTTCCAGTATAAAAACTGAAGGTGCAACAGTCTTTCCAAATGGAGTTTGACAATTTTCCTGAAATTAAATTCCTGCCTAAAAAGAGGCCTGAGTTCCTCCAAGTTATCAAGCAGTAGAATGACCTTGTTGCAGTTAGAGATGAGCAGTTTCATTTTGGAAAAGTTAGTTTGCCATCTCTTTAGATCCTTCCTGAGGGTTTTCAACTTATCAGCAATGATAGCCGAGGAGTGTGTTTTATGAGATGGTTTGCTCCAAGATTTCTGCACACACTCCAAGAATCCCTCCATGTGCACCCAGTAATTCTCAAATATGAAGATGTTACACTTAGGAATTGAAGTTTTAATAACCACAACACAAGGCACATGGTCTGAAGCAGTTCTAGCTAGAGGTAGTGCTTCAGTAAAAGGATAAATAGATATCCAGTTAGTGGATGTAAAGAACCAATCCAGCTGCTCAAGCAATGGGGAATCTTGCATGTTAGACCAAGTATAAGATCTTCCTTTAAGTGGCAACTCAAGCAAACCCAGATGGCCAATAATTTCATTGAAGATAAAAATGTCATTGGCATCCCCCCTGGTAGATTTCTGTTTTCAGAGGACCTGGTGAAATTAAAATCTCCACTGACTAACCAATTATCATCAATTGGAATATACAAATTATATAACCAGGACACAAAGTTATCCCTGGCTTCCCCCTGACAGGGCCCATAGACAGAAACTAAAGACCACTGCTCATTATTTTGTTTAGAGGTAAATCGCACCACAATAGCAAAGGGTTGTATTTCCACCAGCACACCAGACAACACAGTCGAGTTCCAGACCACCAGAATCCCACCAGAAGCACCCACAGAAGGTGCAAAAGCAAAAGTATCAAATTGCCTAGGGCAGAAGGCCCTAATTTCCCTTATATCAAAGGTTTCACATTTAGTTTCCTAGAAACAAGCAACAGCACACTGGCTTTCCTCAATTTTCTGTTTAACAGCACGCTTGCGAGCAGGTGCATTAAGCCCTCTCACATTCCAACATAGCACACTCCAATTCTTGCAATGATAATCACTCATAATAACCATATACTAAATGATAGCAAAAGAGCACTACATAGTAGTTGCACCACAGCACATAAAATCCTAACAAGCCAGAAAGTTTCATGCTTAAGTTATTACAAAGCTTAAAAAAGACCAAAAGACCCAACAGCAGGGCCAGCATAAGGGCCTGGCAGAGCCCATGAATCCAAAGAGAGCTAAACATCTCCACCAGATGTGCTGTCAGGTGAAGGATTAGCCATAAGCTTATCCACTGTGAGTTGGTCCTCCGGAATCTGCAGATCCCTGCCAATGTCTTGGATAACCCTGATTGGAGTTGGTGGGGGCATATCAGAAGGAGAACCTGGGCGGGGCGAATCATCAGTGATTGGCTTGCAACGCGGCTTCTTCTTCTTCAGCGGCTGCTAAAGCTCCTAGAAAACAGGTTTGAAGCCATCCCTTTTAACTGAGCCACGCGTGCAGCACCAAACTTCAGTATCCACAATTGGCGTTGGAGCCAGAGTCTTGCGACGTCGCGCCTTCTTTTTGTCACACTGTGCAGTGAAGGAAAAAACCTCATCGGAGTGATCCAACGTAGCAGTGGGAAGGGAGAGTTGGCTCTCCTGAACTGGAGCAGAGATACTGGAGTCCAATGGTTCAGAGACAGAGCTGTCGAAAATTGCAGGTTCAGAAAAGAGGGCTCGCGCAACAGGTTTGGTTTTGCTGACAGGTTGCACATCAATCAACTGCAGATGGGAGACAGGTTGAACATCATCAAAGGCAAGGGCCCAGTTCCTCTTGGACAGAACAATCAGCTGCAAATTCAGCAACGGCATCTGCACATGGACCTCATAAACAGGACAACACTTCATTAAGGACTCAAAAGTGCACTTCCATGCCAACTCTGGTGGCAAAACTCGCCCATAAACAACCTTGACAGATGCAATAACAATGCGATCATATTGGATAACAGGCGGCTGATATGGCACAATAGCCCAATCATTAACATCATGAATCTGCTCAGGAGAATTCACTAGCTGAACTTCAGACTCTGACTGTTGCATTGAATTGTCAATAACAATCGACTCTTGGTCCTGCACCACAGGTTCAGGGTTAAGCTCTCCAGCATGATCGGCCTGAACCTCACCCCAGTGCTCATGACCCCAATCAGGATCAACCTGATTGTGCATTGGAGGAGGAACTGGCGGGAGGTCGTTCCATCCCATAGCAGGATACAGAGGAAGCACAAAATTGTGATTGTCAGGGAACAGAGCACCCGGAAGAGGATGTGGATTCCCATCAATGGGCATTGGGTCTTCATCTTTAGGCATTTGGTCCGCAAAGTTGGCACCTAGGATATAACACGGTGCAGTCCAAGAAACCTTTGCTCCCCCATAAGCAGCATAATTCGTGAACACCACATCTCGCGGGACCATTATATCTTCAGGGAAAGAAGCAAAAACAATGGATCTAACCATATAAGGATCATCATGAACCCAATGCTGAAACTTCCCAAAAGTGTTGACAGCAGCACGTATATTTTCAGTATTGCGGAGATCAAGAGGGATTCCAAGAAACATCAAGCAGCCATCACGAAAACCATGCTGCCCCCGAAAGCCTACACCCTCATCATGCTTATGAAATCAAACGAAAGTGTCATTACCAAGCGGCTGCGGTGGCAATTGCAACAGAGGAAAACGAACCCCAGCATCCCTTAGCTCAAACAAACCGACACCACAGACCCATGGCTGCGCAGATCGAACCTGAACCCCACGATGCTCCAAGAAGTCGACCACCGCCTCTCGAGCAGCTCCCACCTAATTAGGAGGAGGCAGTGGCATCACTTCCACCACCATGTACTGCTCATGCTGCTTCACAATGGGGGACGGTGGAGAAACAAAGGTTCGGGGTACACGATTGGCACCACCATCAATGATGTGATGACCCATCGACACGTACCGCAGAGGATCAATGGCGAAGACCGCCATGGGCTCAGAGGAGCTTGACGCCGGAGGAGACTCGGGAGGTGGAGGAGTCGCCGGAGGTGTTGATGTTGGGGTTTTTGGTGCTGGAGTAATTGGACTAGACAGGGCATGCCTGTCAAAGGTGGTGGCAGCAGACTCGAGACCGGTATCGGGAACCGGAGGAGGCGGCTGATATTTTGGCCTCCAAAATAATCCGTTTGTAGTTGCAATCTTCGCACAATCTCGCTTACGATGGCCCACACGCGTACATGACTCACAAACAATATTAAGAGGACAATTGTTTTCAAAATGACCCGATAAAGAGCACTTTGGGCAAGTCAAAACTTCTTCAACCATATTATCAATCATAGATTCAAATGCATCATTTGCCTCCTGAGACCCCGGAATAATCTGTGATGAAGAAAACGGGCCCGGCCCAATCGGAGACGAGGAAAGATCCAAATGAAGCGGAGAGGGCCTGTCGGGCGAGGGCCCATCATGGGAAATCAAAGCAGAACCATCCGACCCATGCAAACAACGTGGCGGATCATGAGGAGGAAGATCGCCCAACTCGCGACGCCGTTGAATCACCGACGAGCTCACCGACCCAAAGATAATCGGTGGCGAAGCAACAGTCCGTTGCAAATCAATAGGTTTTGGGGGGTGAATAACCACACGCTCAGCAGAAGGAATGTGATAACCCGCACCCTTAGATGCAACAATACTCTCCGCCGAGGCATGATAACGATAACCCTTGCAAACACTATAATTTTGAAACGTAGCAAAAGAAAGCTTCTTGCGAGCAGTAGATCCCAACTTAAGAGCAGATTTTACTGGTGGATTATGCATAGCTAGCATGCCCAAAGCAGCCCTACGTTTAGAAGGACTAACCAAAATCCACTCAGCATCACATTCTTTCTTCCAAATTTTAAACTCACGAACCCAATTGGGTCCCCCATTTCCCCACAAATGAAAGTAACATTTAAACTGAGGGCAGGAGAAAGAACGTGTATCCACAATGTAAAACCCCACATCTTTGAAAGAAACATTGAAGCTGAATACCTTATCACCAATGGATGAGACCAAAAAATCAATGGCAGATCCACCCAAAGCAGATTCCAAAGCCGCTGCCACCGAATCCTCAGCAAGACCAAAATCATGCCGACTGAAAGAAACAACTAAGGTGAATGATCCCAAGTTCTCCATGGTGTGCACTGTGAGGCCCGAAACCTTGTAGATCTCATCAGCAAAAACTCTACCCTTGGAGAAATCCAAGCCAAGGGTAGATCCAGATGAAGAACCCATCACCAAGGGTATAGGAAGAGAGATCCAAGAGCGCCGAAGAAGATGATCGGAGCCAAATACCAAATCACAGGAAGGAGGAGGAGATCGCCGGTGGCCTAGGGTTTAGGGGTTGGTGGGTGGGTGGGTGGGCGGGTGCCATCCTTTCAGCCTATTGACGGCCCATAAATCAGTTGGGCCATTTTTAGTCGGACCTGAGTTTTGGCCTTTTAGCGACCCATTTAAGTGTTGGGCCAATTCCCGGCCCTGTGTGACTTTCAGCTTGTTAACGGACTATAAATGAGTTGGGCCATTTGTAGTCGGACCTTAGTTTTGGCCCTTTAACGGCCCATGCCCTTCATGGTCCAATACCATCCCGGTTTGTCTTTCGGCCTGCTAAAGGCCCACAACACAGTTGGGCCATTTACAATACGACCTGACTTTCGGCCTCTTAGCGGCCCATGGTCTTCATGGTACAGTACAAGCCCGCTGTCTCTTTCGGCCTGCTAAAGACCTACATTATAGTTGGGCCATATGTAGCCCAAACTTAGTAACGGCCTGTTAACGGCCCGTGAAATAAACTGGGGCCACCTGTTGCCCGCTTCGATGTCGGCCTGTTAACGACCCGGGAGGTAAGAGGGCTGACCATTAACTTTCGGCCTAGTAACGGCCCATTAACTTAATGGGCCCATTATAGTTCGTACATGTCCTTAGGCCAAATTAGATAATTTGAGCCCATTACGACGAGCAATTATACACAGGACCAAAACCGATCATGCAAAGGTACGTCATACAGGGAATAACGTTGCACATCCAGCATATATTACAGGAAATTACATCCACTGGGCAATCAAAGATTGATGCCAGTGCAAATAAATGAGCAGAACCTAACCATCTACAATGTCACAATCTGCAACCTCAGCACAGATAACGCCCATAAGCATGTGGGCAAGTTCTTTCTGCTTTGCTACACTGTCTCTGAAAACATTGATCAGTTGTTGTGTCACACGACTCTGCACCTTTGATTCATCCACCATTTCCATCATTGCTTCAGCCATTAATTGGTTCACAAACATACATTTATTCCGTTGCATTCGAGACAGAGGATACTGAACAGATTTAGATGGCGATTTTGGTAGGCTTGTATTATTGATAGTGGAGAGTGTCTCGACCACTGCATCATAACATAAATTAGGACGGGAACCAAACAGATTAATCATGAGCTATTGCCATATTACCTGGCCTAGATTTACTGGAAAGAAACAATGGGGTTGCCTTGCTGTTTTCAGAGTTTTTCTTCTTATCTTCAGCAGCCTGCACAAAATTAACACACTAGCATTGCTATAATTGGCCAAGTCAGATAATAGGAAAGCAACATTGACACAACGAATGTTTGGGCAAGTAGCCTACACCAAATTAACACAATATGGCACAGCTATCATTAGCCAGGTAAGGTAGTACGAAAGCAGCATTGACACAATAAATGAATGGGCAACCAGAGAAGCACTACAATTCAGTAATGTGTGTGATATGAGATAGTACATTCATGCACCTCAGTATGCAAAACTACCAGGCATTTTTCCTTACAAAAATCAACATTGGTGCCTTTAACATTTTGCTACAACTAATTTTAGATCAGATAAAGGTTAGATTCACGCCAATTAACAAAATACATGTTGATGTAAAAATATAGTGATATACAACAGGTACTTACATCAGCATGGGAGCACAGAGAATTCCTGCAAGATATTTTCCTCGAATACGATCCCAATGGAGGAAGTCTTCTATCATTTAACCTTATTTTCTAAAAGAGAGATGGGTAAGAAACATGTAGAAAATATGATCAAAATGATATAAAATTTCATGATGCGAGGATACGCACACGGTTCTTAGAATGGAGTTGACATTCTTTTGATGGACTGGAGCGGACTAGTTCTTTGGCCACTGGAATCTGCTTATTATCAGTGGGAGTTGGGTTTCTCTGTGTTGGAGCAATATCTATGAAAAATGGAGTTGGTTTATTATCTCCTGGCATTTGGATCTTTTGCAAAGACCTGGTTTGTAAACCTTCACATTCTAACAGAGTCGTCTTCCCTTTGTATGCCTTATATAGAAGAATGGTGATTCAGTTATAAAACATGCTACAACAGAGATGGAATAGGTACTGAAGAATAGAAAGGCATGACATATTGACATGTATTCCCTCCATCCGGAAATAAATGGACGGGTCTAGGCGTATTTTAGTTCTAGATACATCCAGTTTTATCCATTTCTGCGACATTTAATCTGGACGGAGGGAGTATGATGTAAGAGCTAGGGATACGACAGGACAACATAGTAAAAAAACACTAAAAAACCCACTGCAGAACCAAAGTATTCAAACCCACTGATATGAGATAGTACGCTCATGCAGCTCAGGATGCAAAACTACTAGGCAGTTTTCCTTGCAAAAATCAACATTGTGGCCTTTAATCATACATTTTTCTACAACTAAATTTAGATCAGATAAAGGTTGGATTCACGCCAATTAACAAAGTACATGCTGATGTAAAAATATAGTGATATACAACAGGTACTTACATCTACATTGGAGCACAGAGGATTCCTGCAAGAATCTTTCCTCATAAATGATACCATTGCAGAAATTCTTCTATCTATTAAGCTTATTTTCTAAAAGAGAGATGGGTAAGAAACATGTAGAAAATATGATCAGCATATTATAAAATTTCATGATGCAAGGATACGCACATGCTTCTTAGAATTGAGTTGACATATTTTTGCTCGACTGGAGCGGACTAGTTCTTTGGCCACTGGAATCTGCTTATTATCAGTAGGAGTTGGGTTTCTCTGTGCTGGAGCAGTATCTATAAAAACTGGAGTTGGTTTATTATCTCCTGGCATTTGGATCTTTTGCGAAGGCCTTGTTTGTAACCCTTCAGATTCTAACATAGTCGTCTTCCCCTTGCATGCCTTGTATAGAAGAATGGTGCTTTAATTATAAAACATGCGATAGCAGAGAGATGGAATAGGTACTGAAGAATAGAAAGGCATGACATATTGACTTGTATTCCCTCCATCCGAAAAAAATGGATGGGTCTAGGCGTATTTCAGTTCTAGATACATCCTTTTTTATCCATTTCAGCAACATGTAATCTGGACGGAGGGAGTATGGTGTAAGAGCTAGGGATACGACAGGACAACACAGCAAAAAAAACTAGTTGAATGTAAAACTATATGCTAGCGGAATACGTACAGAAATAACCAAGGCAACATACACGTGTATGATTGGGAAAATAAGATGGCATTGCAATAGAGCACTAGAACAGCACTTCAATGTAAAAAAACATGATATGGTGCTACCTCTTGAGCACTGTGTTGGATTTCCCCGAAGAGGAGAGGATGATGCAGCAAAGTAGCGTAAGTATTTCCCTCAGTTTTTGAGAACCAAGGTATCAATCCAGTAGGAGACCACGCACAAGTCCCTCGTACCTACACAAAACGATAGCAACTCGCAACCAACGCTTAGGGGTTGTCAATCCCTTCACGGTCACTTACGAGAGTGAGATCTGATAGAGATAATATTTCTGGTATTTTTGATAGATAGATGCAAAGTGAAAAGTAAAACGCAAAGTAAAAAACAAAGCAAGTAAATAAAGTGATAGAGATTGATATGATGAGAATAGACCCGGGGGCCATAGGTTTCACTAGTGGCTTCTCTCAAGAGCATAAGTATTCTACAGTGGGTGAACAAATTACTGTTGAGCAATTGACAGAACTGAGCATAGTTATGAGTATATCTAGGCAATGATCATGTATATAGGCATCACGTCCGAGACAAGTAGATCGAAACGATTCTGCATCTACTACTACTCCACTCATCGACCGCTATCCAGCATGCATCTAGAGTATTAAGTTAAAAATAGAGTAACGCCTTAAGCAAGATGACATGATGTAGAGGGATAAATTCATGCAATATGATAAAAAACCATCTTATTATCCTCAATGGCAACAATACAATACGTGCCTTGCTACCCCTTCTGTCACTGGGTAAGGACACCGCAAGATTGAACCCAAAGCTAAGCACTTCTCCCATTGCAAGAACTGCCAATCTAGTTGGCCAAACCAAAAAGGATAATTCGAAGGGACTTGCAAAGATAACTCAATCATACATAAAAGAATTCAGAGAAGAATCAAATATTTTCCATAGATAATACTAGATCATAAACCCACAATTCATCGGTCTCAACAAACACACCGCAAAAAGAAGATTACATCAAATAGATCTCCAATAGAGAGGGGGAGAACATTGTATTGAGATCCAAAAAGAGAGAAGAAGCCATCTAGCTACTAGCTATGGACCGGAAGGTCTGAAGTAAACTACTCACACTTCATCGGAGGGGCTATGGTGATGATGTAGAAGCCCTCCATGGTGAATGCCCCCTCTGGCGGAGCTCCGGAACAGGCCCCAAGATGGGATCTCGTGGATACCGAAGGTTGCGGCGGTGGAATTAGGTTTTTTGGCTCCTGTTCTGATCGTACGGGGGTACGTAGGTATATATAGGAGGAAGGAGTACGTCGGTGGAGCTTCGAGGGGCCCACGAGGTAGGGGGGCGCGCCCTCCACCCTCGTGACCGCCTCGTCACTTTCTTGACGGAGGGTCCAAGTCTCCTGGATCTTATCTGATGAGAAAATCACGTTCCCGAAGGTTTCATTCCGTTTGGACTCTGTTTGATATTCTGTTTCTTCGAAATACAGAAAAAGGCAAAAAAACAACAATTCTGGGTTGGGCCTCCGGTTAATAGGTTAGTCCCAAAAATAATATAAAAGTGGAAAATAAAGCCCAATATAGTCCAAAATAGTAGATAAAGTAGCATGGAGCAATCAAAAATTATAGATACGTTATAGACGTATCAGGCATCCCCAAGCTTAATTCCTGCTCGTCCTCGAGTAGGTAAATGATAAAAAAGAATTTTTGATGCAGAGTGATACTTTGGCATAATTTCAATTTAAACTTCTTTATTGTGATATGAATATTCAGATCCGAAAGATTCAAGACAAAAGTTCATATTGACAGAAAAATAATAATACTTCAAGCATACTAATCAAAGCAATCATGTCTTCTCAAAATAACATGGCAAAAGAAAGTTCATCCCTACAAAATCATATAGTTAGGCTATGCTTCATTTTTGTCACACAAAGATGTTCCCAACTTCTATACCCCCGATGACAAGCCAAGCAATTGTTTCATACTTAAATAATCTCAAACTTTTTCAACCTTCACGCAATACATGAGCGTGAGCCATGGATATAGCACTATGGGTGGAATAGAATATGATGATGGGGATTGTGTGGAGAAGACAAAAAAGGAGAAAGTCTCACATTGAAGAGGCTAATCAACGGGCTATGGAGATGCCCATCAATTGATGTCAACATGAGGAGTAGGGATTGCCATGCAACGGATGCACTAGAGCTATGAATGCTCAACAAAAGAAAAACTAGTGGGTGTGCGTCCAACTTGCTTGCTCATGAAGACCTAGGGCATTTGTGGAAGCCCATCGTAGGAATATACAAGCCAAATTCTATAATGAAAAATTCCCACTAGTATAAAAAGACACTTATGAGACTCACTACATGAGGAACAAGGTTCTACTTTGAAGCACAATATATGAGACTCACTACATGAAGAACAAGGTGCTACTTTGAAGCACAAGTGTGGAAAAAGAGATAGTAGCATTGCCCCCCTTTTTTATTTTTATTTTCTTTGGCCTTTATTTTTTTATTTTGGCCTTTCTCTTTTTTTTGGGCAATGCTCTAATAATGATGATCATCACACTTCTATTGATTACAACATGAGGATTACAACTCGAAACTTAGAACAAGATATGACTCTATATAAATGCCTCCGGCGGTGTACTGGGATGGTGCAATGAATCAAGAGTGACATGTATAAAAAATAATGGATGGTGGCTTTGCCACAGATATGATGTCAACTACATGATCATGCAATGGCAATATGACAAAAGTAATGTATGTCATGATGATGATGGTGGAAGTTGCATGGCAATATATCTCGGAATGGCTATGGAAATGCCATGATAGGTAGGTATGGTGGCTGTTTTGAGGAAGATATAAGGAGGTTTATGTGTGATAGAGCGTATCATATCACGAGGTTTGGATGCACCGGTGAAGTTTGCACCAACTCTCAAGGTGAGAAAGGGCAATGCACGGTACCGAAGAGGCTAGCAAAGGTGGAAAGGTGAGAGTGCGTATAATCCATGGACTCAACATTAGTCAAAAGAACTCATATACTTATTGCAAAAATTTAGAAGCCATAAAAAATTCAAGTACTACGCGCATGCTCCTAGGGGGATAGATTGGTAGGAAAAGACCATCGCTCGTCCCCGACCGCCACTCATAAGGATGCACAAGCCAGGTACACTTCATGTTTCAAATTTGTTACACAACTTTAACCATACGTGCATGCTACGGGACTTCCAAACTTCAAGACAAGTATTTCTCAAATTCATAATCACCCAACTAGCACGACTTTGATATTATCACCTCCATATCTCAAAATAGTTATCAAGCATCAAACTTATCTTAGTATTCAACTCACTCAAAAGAAAGTTTCACATATCTTGAACACCAAGTATATTAACATTAAGCAAATTACCATGCTATTAACGACTCTCAAAATAATCTAAGTGAAGCATGAGAGATCAATAGTTATTTAAAAAAATCCACCACCGTGCTCTAAAAGATCTAAGTGAAGCACTAGAGCAAAAATTATCACGCTCAAAAGATATAAGTGAAGCACTATGAGCAAAACTATCAAGCTCAAAAGATATAAGTGAAGCACATAGAGTATTCTAACAAATTCCAATTCATATATGGCTCTCTCAAAATGTGTGTACAGCAAGGATGATTGTAGTAGACTAACAAGCAAAGACACAAATAATACAAGACGCTCCAAGCAAAACACATATCATGTTGGTGAATAAAAATATAGCTCCAAGTAAATTACCGATGGAAGTGGACGAAAGAGGGGATGCCTTCCGGGGCATCCCCAAGCTTTGACTTTTTGGTGTCCTTGGATTATCTTGAGGGTGCCATGGGCATCCCCAAGCTTAGGCTCTTGCCACTCCTTGTTCCATAATCCATCAAAAGAATTCACCCAAAACTTGAAAACTTCACAACACAAAACTCAACAGAAATCTCGTGAGCTCCGTTAGAGAAAGAAAACAAAAGACTACTTCAAGGTACTGTAATGAACTCATTCTTTATTTATATTGGTGTTAAACCTACTGTATTCCAACTTCTCTATGGTTCATAAACTATTTTACTAGCCATAGATTCATCAAAATAAGCAAACAACACACGAAAAATAGAATCTGTCAAAAACAGAACAGTCTGTAGCAATCTGTAACTAACGCAAACTTCTGGAACTCTAAAAATTCTACCAAAATAGGAAGTCCTGGAAAATTTGTTTATTGATTAGAAGCAAAAAGAATCGACGCAAAATCACGTTCCTGTGATTTATGATATAACTAAATTCGTGCGTGCAAAGTTTCTGTTTTTCAGCAGAATCAAATCAACTATCATCGTAGGTTATCCTATAGGTTCTACTTGGCACAAACACTAATTAAAACATAAAACCACATCCAAAAAGAAGGTAGATGGTTTATTTATTCCTAAACAGAAGCAAAAACAAAAAACACAAAATAAAATTGGGTTTCCTCCCAACAAGCGCTATTGTTTAACGCCCCTAGCTAGGCATAAAAGCAAGGATAGATCTAAGTATTGCCATCTTTAATTTTCAGTTTTTTAGCGGAGTCATGCTCGAATCCGGGAGGTTCTTTCCGCTTCCCTTCATACTCGGAAATTTTTAGATCTAAAGAATCCAACCGCTTATTGCAAAGAGTAATTAACATATTCATGAGGTGAAGATTTCGGCTAACACTTTTAAGAGGCTCAAGAGATTTTTGTAAAAAAATTGTTACTTCACAAATGTTTCCAAACACTTGGGTATCTTCTTGGGCAGGATGTGATCCTCCCTTTTGAGGTAGTGTTCCCACTATTCCCTCTATAATTTCATGCGCAATACTGGGATCAATCTCAATAAATTTTCCCTTGGCAATGCAATCCAAGAGTTGTCTATGCGTCATATTTAACCCAACATAAAAATTACAAAGAAGAATTCTAAAGTTCACCTCTAGGGTGCACTTACAATAAGATTCCATCATCCTATACCAAGCATCTTTTATGTTTTCTCCTTGCCTTTGCTTGAAGTGAAGAACTTCAAACTCGGGGGACATAGGAGTGGATAAGGAACTAGAGATAATGACGAGGCAAACGGGAAAGAGAGGAGGAGATTGGGAAAGAGAGGGTGAATAAAACGGCAAGGGTGAAGTGGGGGAGAGGAAAACGAGAGGCAAATGGCAAATAATGTAACGCGAGAGATAGGGATTGCGATGGGTACTTGGTATAGTTGACTTGCTTGCGCGAGCCTCCCCGGCAACGGCGCCCGAAATTCTTCTTGCTACCTCTTGAGCACTGCGTTGGATTTCCCCGAATAGGAGAGGATGATGCAGCGAAGTAGCGTAAGTATTTCCCTCAGTTTTTGAGAACCAAGGTATCAATCCAGTAGAAGACCACGCACAAGTCCCCCATACCTACACAAAACGATAGCAACTCGCAACCAACGCTTAGGGGTTGTCAATCCCTTCACGGTAACTTACGAGAGTGAGATCTGATAGAGATAATATTTTTGGTATTTTTGATAGATAGATGCAAACTGAAAAGTAAAAGGCAAAGTAAAAACAAAGCAAGTAAATAAAGTGATAGAGATTTATATGATGAGAATAGACCCAGGGGCATAGGTTTCACTAGTGGCTTCTCTCAAGAGCATAAGTATTCTACGGTGGGTGAACAAATTACTGCTGAGCAATTGACAGAATTGAGCATAGTTATGAGTATATCTAGGCAATGATCATGTATATCGGCATCACGTTCGAGACAAGTAGATCGAAATGATTCTGCATCTACTACTATTACTCCACTCATCGACCGTTATCCAGCATGCATCTAGAGTATTAAGTTAAAAACAGAGTAACGCCTTAAGCAAGATGACATGATGTAGAGGGATAAATTCATGCAATATGGTAAAAACCCCATCTTGTTATCCTCGATGGCAACAATACAATACGTGCCTTGCTACCCCTTCTGTCACTGGGTAAGGACACCGCAAGATTGAACCCAAAGCTAAGCACTTCTCCCATTGCAAGAACTACCAATCTAGTTGGCCAAACCAAAAAGGATAATTCGAAGAGACTTGCAAAGATAACTCAATCATACATAAAGGAATTCAGAGAAGAATCAAATATTTTCCATAGATAATACTGGATCATAAACCCACAATTCATCGGTCTCAATAAACACACCGCTAAAAGAAGATTACATCGAATAGATCTCCACGAGAGAGGGGAGAACATTGTATTGAGATCCAAAAGGAGAGAAGAAGCCATCTAGCTACTAGCTATGGACCCGAAGGTCTGAAGTAAACTACTCACACTTCATCGGAGGGGCTATGGTGATGATTTAGAAGCCCTCCGTGGTGGATGCCCCCTCCGGCGGAGCTCCAGAACAGGCCCCAAGATGGGATCTCATGGATACAGAAGGTTGCGGCGGTGGAATTAGGTTTTTTGGCTCCTGTTCTAATCGTACGGGGGTACGTAGGTATATATAGGAGGAAGGAGTACGTCGGTGGAGCTTCGAGGGGCCCACGAGGTAGGGGGGCGCGCCCTCCACCCTCGTGACCGCCTCATCGCTTTGTTGACGGAGGGTCCAAGTCTCCTGGATCTTATCTGATGAGAAAATCATGTTCCCGAAGGTTTCATTCCGTTTGGACTCCGTTTGATATTTTGTTTCTTCGAAATATTGAAAAAGGCAAAAAAAAACAGCAATTCTGGGTTGGGCCTCCGGTTAATAGGTTAGTCCCAAAAATAATATAAAAGTGGAAAATAAAGCCCAATATAGTCCAAAACTGTAGATAAAGTAGCATGGAGCAATCAAAAATTATAGATACGTTGGAGACGTATCATATGGCAGACAGATGAAGTACATACTGATGAATAACAATGCATAAGATATTCAGAAGCATGATGTCAAAATTAAGTAGATGGCATTGCAATAGAGTAGAATGACAGTACTTGAATTTGAAAACATGTTATCATGAATGGAATAGGTATTGAAAAACAGGAAGGCATGACATATTTACATGCATGATCAGCATGCTAAGCACATGGCATTGCAACAGAGTAGATACACTCCAGGACATTATATGCATGTTGTGCCCATATCACAGGCCAAGTTAGAGCAAGGACCTTGTGGGGTGAAGAGGATTCATCATCTTTCTACAAGTCTTTTGAAGAACTGCCTTTACATGTTCCATCATATTGGGTATCATTGACATCAAGTTTATTGGCCTTTACATTGCTCCATGAGGTTCTTGTGGATATATCAGTGTGTGCAATTATATCTGACATGCATGGAAGACAACTAGTAGTTAGATTTATGTAAATGAGTGCCTGTAGGAGACGACATAAATAGTGGGACTGGGGTTAACTAGTAGCAACAGGTCTCATAAACTAAAGGGAGAACACAGATGAAAGCTACAGAATATGTATCGTTTGTACTCGAGATTAACTAGATGGCACAAAAAGTATTAAAGAACAACATAGGTAATACTTGAAGTGGTATAATACAATATTGACCAGCCTGTGGGATAGCATTGGCTAATGGATGATAACTATGGAACATCGTTACCTAAAGAACAAGTATCTTAGCTGAACTATGGAACAGCATGAACTCCTGAACAAGACCCGTAAGGGATCAGCATGAATATACAGTGAAATGTGATGATCTATTTTCCGTGCTTAGATGAATAACAAAGCCATAAATGTTGCACACAAGTAAGATGAGGGTACAACCTATCTGGCTGCCATCCATAGGAGTGAGCATCATGTGTTGACTTGTCGATGGCCTTGCAGTTGTTGTGGCTGTCCATGTCGGGCACGCGCATTCGATGCAGGGAACTGTTGAGTGGGGACTGTAGCTCCCTTCTGGTGTATGCTTCCCTTGTTGGAGCAGCTGCGGTGAGTCGGAAGATGGTGTGTCTGAAGATGCAGATAACGCATAAAGTTAAGAACGACATATCTCTTTGATCCGAAGAAATACACTAAGAGATCAACAACAAGGTACAAGAGTGGTCACACGTGTGTTAACTGAAGACTAAATTGGGGTCACACGATTTTATTTTATTTTGGTACTGTCCGATCTACGCCGGATGGCTTGATGGCCGTCTTGTGCCTCCCGGCTGACACTGTTCGGAATCTTCCCCGAAGAGCTAGCGACCAATGGCAGAGCAGCCTGCCTCCGCCGTCCGTGGCCCCGTCCAAAACCCCGCTCCCCGCCCCACCGCACTGCCATGGTTGCGCTACCCCTGGGCCAATCCACAAAGACTCCCCGCCATCCAGATCCGGTGGCGGTAGTACCTTCAACCCACGCAACTCTAAAAGATAGCCATCTAAGTGCTGCTTCCGCGGCGAACTTGCGGCCCCACACCCTTACATTAGACACCAGCCAACCGGCAGCCTAGGAGCTCCGCCGCCTCGAGGGGTGCTGCTTCCCATTGGGAATCGATTGGCCCAGAATAAAAATTCAGACAACTGACGCCTAAATAAAGTGATTTCAGATGAGGGTGCGACCTATCTGGCAGCATGGTGAAGTAGGCAGGTCAAGCTGCCGAGTAGGTGAGGCCGGCGCGGTTGCGGCGGTGACCGGTGGCAGGGAAAGAGCAATGTCGCGACAGTCGACGGCTACGCGGAAGCAGCACCAGGACTCTGGACAGATCCAAAGTTGGAGCCACTCCGGCGCCGTGAACAACAGCGGGGGTGAATCGGCTCCGGTATGGTTCACGCAGCCGTCGTCGAGGCAGCACCAGCAGCACGGAGTAAGAGGCACACGGCCCAGTGCACGATGGCAATTGGACAGCGTCTCCGGCATTAGGGAGGAGGGCGGCTGTGAAATTGGTGCGGTGGGGGCGCCATGGAGGTGGGGCTGAGGTTTTGCGGCTCGGGAGAAGGGAGCTTCCCGGGGAGAAGGTGATTTGGCACCCACGAGGTATGAATGGGGGCGGGCGGGGGGAATTGGGAGGGGAGTGGAACCATGTCTTACGGACGCATTTGTCTGAAATGTGAGGGGGAGTTACAGTTCTACCCTTGCCTATAGGCTTCTCGGCTTGGGTCTGTGTACTGAGGGTCGGGGATAGTAGAGTAACTTTGCTTCTCCTGAAATAGTGTGCGGGAGCGATTTCGGGTGAGGAGGGCGTGTTTTGAACTATAGTGGGTGCGAGCGAATTCGGGCGAGGAGAGCGTGTTTTGAAATAGTGGGTGTGAGCTATTTCGGGTGAGGAAAGCGTGTTTTGCCGACCATGGTTTATGAATTATTCGGCACATGTCATTTCGGCCGAGGAGAAGGCGCGCTTGGATGAAGTTACGAACCTACCCTCGATGTACAACAGGCCAATTGATGTGTGTCCCACATAGGACGGTAATTTCGCGTCTCCCATTTATTTGGTCGGGCGAATTCCACCGGGCAGAGAGGATGTTTAACGGTTCGTTCAAATTTTGGGAGAACGAGCATCCACGTCTACCTTACCAAGTCGATTTGAATCAAATTTTGAAAATATTAGCTTGCCACTTCTTTTTTAGATGGAGAGATGATGCTCGGGAATAATGTGTTTTTACATGCTCGTTGCTAGCGATTTACTATATGACAAATAGTTGACCCACTCAAAAACGCGAATCAAACCCAAAATGAAATATCTCGATTCAATGAACTAGCTCGTTCAGTAGGTCAAAATAGTGAACTAAATCCAAAATTGAACACCTCAATCGAGTAGCATGTTGTACAGTATTATAGTACTCCATGAACATGTTGAAAGTCAAATTAATGAACTTGTTTGATATACGCATATATCCGTTCATGTGTGGATTGCAGACAATATGGTCTCCAATTTAAATATTTGAATGCAAGTTTATATCAGTCTTTGATGCATAAAACGCGACCTCCCCCTCTCCCGGACTCCTGTTCTCTCTCTCTCTCTCTCTCACTCTCTCGCCGACAATCTTCAATTCTGTCGCACGCATCCAACACAAAAACCTTGTTGGTCCCTCTCCCTTTCTCTCTCTCTCTCTCTCTCTCTGTGTGTGTGTGGGGGGGGGGTCTTTCTAGTCCGCATTCATATATACACCATCTATAGGTCTCTCTCGCACACTTTGTATGATACTCTAGCTATTCCAAGCTAGATATCTTGGGTGCACTCATCGTACGCACACAAATTCCTTGGCTCTTTGCCCGTAACTCTCTCAGGCACCACTATGTCGTCTCGGAGCTCTTCCCCCCCTCTCTCAAACTCTCCATCCACCTGGGTCACACATACACATGCATATATCACTCGCACGCGATAGGCCCATCTAAAACTCTATCTGTATCCATCGTTCTCTCTCCATCTCACACGCACACACACACACATAATCTCATGCCTAGCTAGCCAAGTATGATGGTCTCTCACTCAATTGTAGGCACATGCAGTCCCCCCTGTATGTATATGACTAGCTAATCTTAGTCTCCATCACAAACATGTGCATGGTCTATCTTGATTTCTCTCGGGGCATCTTTCTATCGCGCACGCACTCCCTTGATCACCCACCATATAGTCCCCTGACGATCTCGAGGGGATCTCTCTATCACAAACACACCCTCTCTCCCTCCCCTTGCGTCCATGCCATCCATGTGTCCGTCTCGACCTTTTTTCCTTGTTGGACAGACCTCTATTGGACATGTGCTGCAGGGGTGTCTCTCTCCGTTGCAGACAATCACACACTAGCTATATTCGTGTATCTCCTCGCCTCGCTTTTTCATCTCGGAGATGCATGTGTGATATGTTCGCATAAGAAATGAAAACACACACTCTCTCTCTAATTTATCTTTTGTTGTCACTTTCTCTTTCACACACATACTCTTTTTGCACACTTACTCATTCTCCTTCACACGCACTTGATCTGTCTCGACTGAGGCACTCACCTCCGTCCATAGCACATAGGTTTATTGAAAAGACAAACATCACAAAGTTTGACCATGTACGTGGAGAAAAAGAATTACATCTAGTACGGCAAACATATACCATTAGATTCACCATGAGATGTAGTTTTGTATGATGTATCTTTGGTATTGTAGATATAAATAACATTTGCGTAAACCTGATCAAAGTTTCCAAAGTTTGACTTCTAAAAAATTTACATGCACTGCATTATCGAGCGGATGGAATATCTCTTTCCCCCTCTCAGCTATCTGACGCACCACTCAGCCTTATCGGGGCTCCTCAATCTCTCTCAAACTTTATTGGTCAGTTTGGTTCGTGACCTAACCCTCATGCCTTGATGGTCGGTACTGCCTGGTGTGGACGTGAGATGTAAAATATTTCTGCCTGGCCAGGCTTGTGTGGTGCTGAAGCGTTTGGTTCATGCCTGGGCCAGGCAAAGCATCAACGTCCCATCAATCAATCCATGCATCAATTATTTAATGCTAATATCCATCCATGTTGCTGTTAGCCTCGTGGCCGCACGACCAGGCATAGCCAGGCGTTTGAAATGGGTCGCTTGGGCCAGGCTACTTGCAGTGTCTGCAGTTCAGCCATGCTAATTCAAGTGCAAGCGAACCTAGCCCAGGCGGGCTTTCTTTTTCATAGGGTAGCAACCAAACAAGCGTGCATGAAATCCAGCCACAACCCCAGGCCACGCAAAAGATGCTCACGACGCAAGCCAAACTGGCCTTATATCTCCCTGGTTCACACATACACATGTCTTGCTCGCGCTATACATATAGACCCATCCAACACTCTCCGCCCTTGTTCTCTCTCCATGTGACACGCACCCCCCCTAAGTACCATAATCCCTCACTCCATCATAGGCTCTCTTTGGATCCATGGGTTAGAGTTAGTTTGGGTTAGTTTGGAGTCAACTAACCCAAAAAGATCCAAACATGAGGGTTAGTTTAGGTTAGATGCATCTAACCCATCCAAAAAAACTAACTCATCCAAGAGGTGCTTATTTGGGTTAGTTCTTCTCGGGACCACTAATAAACACTTTTTTCTCTCGCTCTCCCTGCAGCAGATCCCTCCCTACTTCCTCGAAGCTTCTCGTCCTCTCCCTCCCTCCCTCTCGCACTGCCCGTGAAGGTGCCTCGCCGTATCCGCGCTCCATCTAACCCTGCCATCCAAACACCTCTTTACTTAGAGTTAGTTCAGGGTTAGAATCTAACTCTAACCTCTAACTAAGTTAGAGTATCCAAACAGGGCCATAGACACAAGCACTCCCCCCCTCCTAAGTATGATTATCTCTTACTAGCCATCAGGAACAGACGTATTGTCTCCTTCCATCCATACGTCTATCTCGATATCTCTCGAGGCATCTTCTATCGCGCACACACCTTGTCACTTGATCTCCCACCCATGTAGTCCCATCACGATCTCCAGGGGATCTCTCTATGAAAAACATACACTCTCTCCTCCCCATGTCTGCATTTTCTCCGTACGTCTCCCTCGACCTCTCTCTCCCTTGTTTGTTAGACCCCTCTTGGCCATGTGCTAGGGGTCTTCCTCTCTCGGTTCCAAACAACCACACACTATCTCCTCACCTTGCCTCCGTTGTCGAAGATGCATGTGTGATATGTTTGCATAAGACACGCACACTTTTTCTCCACTTTTATCGTGTGTTGTCCATGTCTCTTTCACACACGCACTCTCTCTCTCTCTCTCTCTCTCTCTCGTCAGGGACTCTGTGACGTCCATAAGCATATGGATGTTTTGAAAAGTCAAACCTCAGAAAAGTTTGACTAGGTATATGTGGAGAAAAACATTTACATCTGGAACGATCATTAGATTCATCACAACATGTACTTACTTCATACTATCATTTATCTTTGGTATTGCCGATATAAGTAATTTCTTTATAAACTTGGTCAAAGTTTCAAAAGTTTGACTTTAAAAAAATGTTGTAACTACATTATCGAATGGAGGGAGTAGCTCTTTCTCTCTCTCTCTGCTATCTCTCATGGGCCTCCCCTCTCACTCGAACTCTCTATACCGACGGATTATACGCTCACTGTTTTAGTGTATAGCTCTGTATATTGTTTAGTTGACTGTTCAACCAATCCACATGCTGCGTTGTCAGCTCGTGTTCTGTATCTTGGTGTGCTGGCCCATGTGGCAGTGGGTGAAAATAAGTAAATTAGAGGCCCATCTGACACGCGGTGAAGGAAACAAAGTTGAAACCACTCGGGGTAGCACCCTGCACGCTAGTAAATTGAGGTGCATTGAGGACAAACTTCTTGCGCGTGAAGGACGCACTCGTGCACAATTCACCACTACGAGGCGGCATGCACAGAAGGACGCACTCGTGCACACCCAGCACACAACACACACCAGCACATGTGTACACCAGCGTCGCCGCCGGTTGAGATGGACGGCGAGGCAGCCAACAAGCTGAGGCCGCTCGAGCCAAAACCGCATCCGGCAAGCCTGGACTTCATCAGCAGCCTCCCCGACGACATGCTGCTCGTCATCATCGGCCTCCTCCCCACCAAATCTGCCGTGTGGACCGCCCTGCTCTCCCTGCGGTGGCGCCCCCTCTGGCGCTGCGTCCCCCTCAACCTCACCGTCGACAGCTGCCTCTGCGACGGGGATTGCAAACGCATGACCGCAGTCTCCAAGATCCTTTCATCACACCCTGGGCCAGCCAGACGGCTTGACATCCGCATCTTCAGTACCAACTGCAAGGTCCAACCCAAGTTCGACAAATGGTTCTTATCCCCCGCCCTAGATCAGCTCGAGGAGCTCAGCTTTGAAGCTAGACGATGTTGCTCTCTGCCGCCGTCCGCGCTCCGCCTCACGCCAATGCTGCGCCGCGCCAGCTTCAGCTCCTACTATCTTCCCCAGATTAATGTCGCGCCCGCCCTTCTTCTCCCTCAACTCAAGCAGCTCGACCTCTTCGACGTTGTCATCTCAAAGAAGGCTATGGAGCACCTACTCCGCAGCTGTACTGCGCTCGAGTACCTTCGTCTTGAGCAGATCCATGGGTTCATTAGCCTCCACATCGCCTTGACGAATCTCCGATGGATTTATGTGTCTTGCTGGCCCCGCAACAGGACATCAATTGGGAAGAGATCACTCCAGCTGTTCCACATTATGGTCATTGAGAATGCGCCTTTCCTTGAGAGATTGCTTGTATCGGATCTAGAAGGTCCAACAAAAATCAGGGTCATTGACGCGCCGAAATTGACAGCGTTGGTGTACACGTCTGCCAAATTCTCCGAACTCTTTATTGGATCCGTAATCGTTCAGGTACAGCACTCATCTTCTTCTCCGTCTTCTTGAAATTCACATTTTTAAATTTCTTCTTGATGTATTTACGACCGTCTTCTAGAAAATGATTCCCACAAGCTTGACCCAGTCCATGCACACAGTGAAGATCTTAGCACTAAAATCTATCGGCCCCAATCTGGATCAAGTTGTTGGATTCCTTACATGCTTTCCATGCACGGAGAAGCTACTCATCGAGGTGAAACTTCTTTCCTATTTGTAAATGGTAATCACAACGTAGCTCAATTTTTTCGTAATTTTCCCAAATTACGATGACAAGTGTAGTGTTCAAAACTACATCCACGCACTGCACCGAAATAAATGTTTTTAGTATTTTTTCTCACGTGATCACCTGCATCATTTTTATGTTGTACTACTATAGTAGCCTAGGCTAGTCATATTGTAAAGTAACTTAGACTACTCCAGTAACTCTATGGTTACCCTAAGGGCAAGTACTACCTCCGTCCTGGTTTACTCTTCCAATTTTGTAGTATCAAAATTTGACCATAGATTACTGACAAAATGTTAATGCATGTCACTAAGAACTATATCGTTGGATTCGTATTTGAACATAATTTCAAATGGTGTAATTTTTAGTGACATGCATTGGCATTTTCTTAGGTAAATATATGGTCAAAATTTTATACTAAATACGAGGTAGTATTCCCTCCGTCCCAAAATTCTTGTCTTACATTTGTTTAGATACGGATGTATCTAACACTAAAATGCAACTAGATACATCTGTATTTAGACAAATTTAAGACAAGCATTTTGGGATGGAGGGAGTACAAAAGTGGGCTATGTAGGCCAAAACATGTGCCAAATTCACTTGTGATGCAATTGGCATCGATGCCCCTCCATTGCTCACCTGGTGCCCCAATCTGGAGCACCTACTTTGCTCCGGTGCCAAATTAACTCACGCAATGAAAAAACACTGCGTGGGAGAGAGAGAGGACTGAGGCAATAAAAAAACACTTGTTTGGGAGAGTGAGAGGCTGGTGTAGTTGGTTTGATTGATTTGTTTATACATGTGGGTCTGTGTGCACAACGGTGCCAACTCTCTCACATCGTGAGAGCGGTGCCAAAATCTTTTGATTTGACATCGATGCGTATTATGTGGCATACTTTTGCAAAATATGGCATCGGCCACATAGTGGAAGGCAACAAATGCCCAAGCTCTTCACGTGCTCCTAGTTAAATGAGAGGAAACAGAGCCAGAGAGAGGGGGAGAGAGAGAGAAAGAGAGAGTGAAAAAATATCACTAGCCAGCCAACCCTATTGTATGAGCGAATGATATTGGTACCTCTTGATGACATGGCAATCTTATGTAGCCAACTACTCTAATATGTTCTCTTCTTTTGCATATAAAAAAAGACCCGAAAGTGAAAAATGTGCTGCACTATAACAATCTCATCGAATGCCTTGATCTCCATCTTACAGAAATTGATTTGATCGACTACCGAGGCAGCACATCTGAGATTAAATTGGCCAGGTTCTTTGTTCTCGAGGCAAGTGTGCTCAAGGTAATGAGGTTTGGCGTTCTCTGGCGCAACAATGAATGGCGTGCTGATCACCGCAAGCGTCTAAGCCTAAATGACAAAGTCTCCGCAGAAGCTGAATTTGTTTTTGAAACATCAAGTGGCTAGAGACTCAAAAACTTATTTGCCCATTAGTGACTTGTCAGGGCGGTGCATTTTAGTTTGTACGATAACGCTGCATTCACCTAAAGTAACGAAAGTTCTTATGTGAACTTCCTAGTAATTCCCTCTTCCTAGGTGCAGCATTACTCCTAACATTTGTAATATCAATTTGAAACTTGTAATATTGCCGTGTCCTATTCCTGCGTTTTCAAAATCCTGCGCATCAAACAGGTCCTGAGTTGGTGATGATGTTGTGCCTCCCATCTTTCACCAATAGCCGTCGGATCTAGATCTGACGCATACAAACCAAGCTTCTCCATTTTTGCAAAAAGATGCCCGCACTTGTTCCCTATTTACAAACAACTCCTTGTCTCTCACAATCAGCCTTATCTCCTCCACACCACATCTAGAAGGCCGTGGAAAAATCTGGTGCGGTGGCCGCTGCCGGAGCAGTCCACCCCCAATCTTGGTGTTCCGTGCAATGCACGGGCATCTATGCACGGGAAATTATGTCGAACAGGGCTAGTTGTAAGCAGGCTAGCTCTACAGCCATGATGATAGTGACTGCAGATGGTGAGGCTGACTATGGTATGCCGAACACGGCGCCTATACTCAGGTGTCATCTCCGGCGCAGGGTCTTGTCACTTCACTGTGAGGAGCAGCACGTAATAATTTAACCAACGGGTAGTACAGTGCTAGTACTCCTAGGAGTACTACATTGGTAGTACTACTACTAGTACTAGTAGCACCACCGTCTGGATTTAGGAGTACTACCACGTCCATCTGGATTTTAGTATTTGACTAGCAATATCTAGTAATGCATGTCACAAAAAATGTACTACTCCCTCTGTAAATAAATACATGGTGTTTTATTCCTATCGATGAGAGAACTTAATAGGATTACATGCCATGAACTAAACACTGCATGTCATGTTTGGTAGTCTCAAGTCATTGAAAGCATGCACGGCCCACATCTCTCATTGGTTGATATGTCACGAAATAAGAAACAAGGAGGGAGTTAATGCACCGTGCCTAAGTGTTTTGGGATTATTTGGTTTTCGTAATGTGACTTACACAACATTTTTGTTTACATGCATTAACATTTTATTAGTTAAATCAAAGGTCAAAACTTGGCGCAAAATGCAAAGGGCACCAATAAACCAGTAAACATCAAACTTCTCTCATTTGGCCCCAACTAGAGGTCCTGTGAGATGACTATACTGCACCGGCACGGAGGGGCCGCAACTTCATTGACTTACGGCAACTGCCTTTGGGTGAATGACACGTGGGCCCAGGGGGTGGCTGGCCCACCTATCATACAGCCAAAGGCAGGTGCAGTAGAGGGCCGAGGAGTACTACGAAATCCTACGCACCTACGCACGCTAACCAAGGGCAAGAGTGATCACTCAAATCGCAAGATCAGTTGACTAGTAGAAGCTAAGCTAGACCCATGGAGGCGATGACCGCGAGCATCAGCCGGTTGTGCCAGATGGTCCACGACACCGGCCTGCGGCCCGGCAACAAGAACATCTCCAGGTAGTATTGCTTGAGGCCGGCAGGGCGAGGGGCCGCTTGGACGACAGCTTCGTCTCCTTGTTCGATGAGGTCCTCGTCGGTTTCCTCGACAAGTTCACCGTCGTCAAGAAGCTCGCAGACGACTTTGACGTAAGCCTTTAGCCGATGCGCCCAGGCTCTGCGATGCCCGCCACCCTCAACGGCCACTATGGTGACAACCTCTTCGACGCACTGGTGGCCCTGCGACTGCCCGCCGTCTCACCGGAGAATTTCCACCTTGAGGTCGCGCTCGCCGCGCAGCGCCTGGCACAGCAAGACACCATGGACATAATCACCCACGTCTACGCGCATGCAAGAGGAGGACGATAGGACGCTGGCCTTTTTGGACCGCAGGGAAACCTTGGACGCACTGTTCAGAAGCATGTTGAGCTCGCCGCCAACACCGCTGCTCCTCGCACGTCGGTTGGTGATCCGGCGCACTAGGGCGTGAGGATGTCGTTGATGGATCCGTATGTATTTTTATCTTTTCATCAAATCCATGTAGTAGTATATGATACTGCAGTAATTATCTTACCTTTCGCATCAACTTCATAATTTTCGTACGTACTCCATGCATGAACGGCGCCAGAACCAAACTTCTCATTACTCTAGGCAAAATCGTTATTTTCTATCTATCGATCGCGCCATGGAGCAGAACCAAATTTTACAAGTTACGAGTTCAAAAGGAAAAGCCTGCCGTGTTCGCGTCGCACCACCACACGGTTGGTCTGGCACGCCGCTCAAGCGGGCATGCGTGCGGTGTTGCATTTTCACTTACAAGTGGGACCGTAGTTGAGCAAACCGACTATCGGCAAACCGCCACCCCGCCCACCGCGCGATGGTTGAGAAAACCGGAGGGAGAAGAGATGGTTGTAGCACGGACTCCAAGAAAATTGGTGTCGGATGGGACTCGTGTGGGTGGCGTGTGCCGTAGTGCTAGACGTTAATGCTAGTTATGGCCCATGCCACCCCACTATATCGAGCCTATATCGAGGTACAGTACATAAAACAAATTTCCTGCAGTCCGTGCTCAGCACTCCTCTATCTCTCTTCTCAGCCAGCCGGCGGACGCGCGAAGCCCATCGTCTGTTTGCTCACATGCGGTCCCACATGTCAGTGAAAACACAAGCGGACCCACTGAACCTGCACATCTTTCACCTTGACGTGCTGGTGATGAAAAACAAATCCAAGAAAGATCTTCGGTGGCCGCTTTTGGAGTTACTCAAGAGTAGTAAGATTCTATTTACAGTTTAACCCAGGATGCACATCTCGTGGCTTCAACTTATCAACTACTACCTCTGTCCGGGTTTATTGGTCCCCATTGTATTTCGTGCCAAATTTTGACCATAGATTAAACTAAGAAAATGTTCACGCATGTCACCAAACATTATATTTTTCAAAACTATGTTCAAATACGAATCCAATGAGATAATTTTTCTTGACATGCATTAACATTTTGTTAGTTAAATCTTTAGTCAAAATTTGGCACAAACTATAAAAGGGACCTATAAACCAGGACGGAGGTAGTAACACTCTATTTTCTTTCATGACACGACCTGGATGCTGGATGTCCCACGTGTCGGCAAAAGGAGGAAGAACCCGACCAAATCTTCGGTTGTGCTCTCGGATTAGACTAGTTGTGCTAACTTAAAAATTTTATTGTGTACTCCCTCCGTTCCAAAATACTTGACTTCCATTTGTCTAAAAATGGATGTGCCTATATACTAAAACATGTCTAGATACATATATATTTGGACAAATAGAAGGCATGTATTGTGCAACGGAGGGAGTAGAATGGATGCAATTTTTTGTATTGGGAAGAAGAGTACATCCATATATTGATAGAGCACAATTTCGTAGATGTTCTATCACTTTTAGCTAGCACAGAGGCTATAGATGAGATTAGTGCACTTGTTGATACTCCTACTTGGTATGCGTGTTGCTGCTTAGACGCAGAGAAAAATGGACCAGAGGGAGTACTAGAATAGAGGCTAGACATGAGACTAGATGCGAGGAAGCATCTACTTCTTTACACTCGAAGAAGAAAGAAGCACGCAAGATCGAGCCTCCACAGATCAACAATGAATGCATCGAGAAGGCACTAATCCAACTTACAGGAGTAGTAAAATGTATTCTTGTGGTTCTTGATTTCTTTGGTCTTGCTTTTCTAGTCAAAATTATCGTTGGAGTTCATGCAAAACGGAGGTCCGTTTGGGGTCATGCGTTGCAGTTGGCCTTACAAGTGGGACCGCGGTTAAGGAAACCGACTATCGGCAAACCCCCACCTCGCCCGCCGCGCGATGGCTGAGTTAGAGAAACGATGAGGTTGAAGAGATTGCTCTAGCATGGACTCCAAGAAATATGTTGTCAGATGGAAGTTGTGCTGGTGGCGTGTGCCGTACTCCTGGACGTGAATGCTTGTTCTGGCCCATGCCACCCTACTACTCCTACTAGTTAGTACTATATAGTACTACTAGTATCGAGGATTCGAGGTGCTGGTTAAGTAGTACAGTATGGCTACAGTAAAAACACCCACACGACGCGCAAAGAATGTGAAGCTAGTACAAATAGTGTACTACTATTATTGATTGGCCTCATCCGGTAACCTGTTGCAATGCACGTACAATTATGTATTCGGAAAATATATTTTTTGCCTCGTCGCACCACTCACTCACAGAAGCAACTCGAAATCCATTCATAAACTTAGTAAGTTTATCACAGGCATATCATTTTATTACATACAACAGGTCATCAACCAACATCGACAACGAGGATACATTATAAATACTAAATTTTTCACCACACAAAAAATAACAAGCAATGAAATGAACTTCAACTCAACCATTCCTCAGAGTTGGAAACGCTTGCTTTGAACCACAAGTGATTCTCTAGGACGGGCCATCCATTGTCGATCTGGAGACCAACGCAGGACTGATCATCCAGGCTGAAGCAGCCTACTATATCAGTACCAGGGTAGGGAACCAGCCAAATGTCCGAGGTATAGACACAGTTGCTTCTCATAAATGGTAGTAATGTTGTGTCAACAGCAGTTGGATTGCCTTTCACCATCATTGGATAGTTTTGTCCAAGGAAGAGCGAGTTTTCTCCAAGACTATCAATTCTGTACCAGGGAGAAGGAGTTGGCGCTAGCACACTAGTATCCATCCCGAATACCATGCAACGGGTGTTGGAATAGGTCCGGAGAGTGCGACCATGGGAGACTACACCTGCTTCCTTAGTAGTAACGTCATCAGTGGGCTGTATACACACGAGAAGAGGTGATCCATCGGAATTAGTTGCCAGGCGCCAAATAGTATATGGGCGCTGCTTGTCCTCATGCTCGTGATCATCACCATCATCATCTCCCCTTGGTTATAAAAATCTTCAAGTATAGGTGGTGGAATGTTCACGGGACCTTGGAAATACAAGAAGAAGGTTAATTAGTAAGGCTGGCCATAGTGGGGGTAACATAAGTAGTATCATGCACTTGGGACTCGCAAACATGCTTATGTGGCAAGCAATTAAGGAAGAGAGAGATGGTTATAGTAACATAGGTAGATACGTAACATAATAAATGTGATGCTTGAGATAGTCTTAGTATTGATCTGACGTTGAACAATTCTGGTATGCATCTGTCTTTGTCTGACAATGGAAACATGGTGGCCACAATGCTATTCCACTGCTCCAGGCCGGTGAGGCAAATCAATGACTATCTCCTGCAGGCTATCCGACCCATTATGGCTACGTTTGGCCCTTGGAGCTCTGGATTGGGGTTCAGGGATTCTTTGAAGGTTCATGTGGAGGTCCATCGCAGCGATGACTCATTTGTGATTTCGGCTGGGCACCAGACCACCAACAACAATGACGAATGCCTCTCTGTGGTGCATTCCTGGACTGTTCCCTCTGACGCCTCAGATATGATTTAGGCAAACTGTTCTCTCTCTTTGCCTCCCACAGAGGAGCCCTAGAGTGTGATCGGCGCATCCTCGCACCATGGTAAAGTGCAGGCACCAGAATGTGAAGTCTCTCTCCGTTGTAGTGCAAGATCAAATAAATATGATGGATTTCGGGTGCATGCTCTAGCTGATACTAAGAAGAAGGTGTCCAAAGTGGCCACGTCACACGCCTGCTGCGCCTTCATCGGTTATCATCACGGAGCTGGATAATACTGAAGTTATTCCACCTCCAACTCCTATTCAGGTTATCCAACAAGTGGGCGTCCTCCAATGCGCAGTCCCGGCGGAGGAACTCACTGAAGCTGCCCTCTAGGAGTCCACCGACGCGGGTCCCTCGTCTTCAACCTAATCTTCGGGTCGATTTGCTTAAATGGGTCTTTTGGTTAATTGGAATGTGCTCTGTTGGAACATTCGTGGGTTAAATTCCGGTGATAAACAATTAGCTCTTTCTAATGCTATCCATGCTAGTGGTTGTTCGGTTATATGCTTGCAAGAAACTAAGAAGCCTATGATCGATCATGCATTTATCAAATCTTGTTGTCCCCGTCGTTTTGACCAATTTGCCTTTGTTCCTTCGAATGGGGCCTCGGGTGGCATTGCTACTATTTGGAACAGCTCGGTTTTCACTGGCACGGTCATAGCTTCTGAAGATTTTGCTCTCGTCATTAAGTTTCAGTCTGCACAATCATCTCAATCCTGGACGTTAGTGAACATTTATGGCCCATGCCAAGGTGACGCTAGAACTAATTACACTAATTGGCTGTTCTCTTTAAACATCCCGGCTAATGAAGACTGGCTTCTCCTCGAGGATTTTAATTACATCTGTAGCCCCGATAATCGTAATAAGCCCGGCGGGAGCATTAATGACATGATCACGTTCAACGACTTCATACGTACGCAATGTCTTGTTGAACTTCCAATTAAAGGCCCCTCTTTTACTTGGAGTAATATGCAGCAGGATCCACTTTTGAAGCAATTAGATTGGTTTTTCACCTCTTGCAATTGGACGGGTTCTTACCCTAACACCATTGTTAAACCATTGGGCAAGCCAGTGTCCGATCATATCCCGTGTGTAGTCACAATTGAAACCTCGATCCCAAGGAGCAAACTCTTTCGCTTCGAACCCTTTTGGATACATCACCCGGGCTTCATGGATATTGTGCAGTCAGCTTGGGATAAGCCGGTACGTTCTACCAATAGTGCAACTATTCTTTGCAGGAAATTCAAGCACTTACGATACTGTCTGAAAAAATGGAGTAAGAACATCTCCCAACTCTTGCACATCTGGACACGATTGAAAACAGAAGGCAATTGACCATTCCGGACGCAAACTTTCGGAAAATTCTAAAAACACACATTTTGCGTTTACTTTCTTACCAAAGAGAATATTGGAGGAAACGATGCACAATTCGATGGGTCCGTTTTGGTGATGAGAATTCCAAATTCTTCCAAGCAATGGCTTCAGAACGATACAGAAGAAACAATATTGCCTCTCTAACCTTACCTGATGGAACGGTACTTGATGATCATGCAAGCAAGGAATCGGTCATTTATCACTCCTTCAAAGAAAGACTTGGGACATCCTCTAAACATGACATGAAATTCAATCTCCCCTCCATCATCAAGCGAATTGAGGGACTGGATGACCTCACTGTGCCTTTTACTCGACAAGAGATTGATCTAGTCATCAAAGAAATGCCGGCGGATAGGGCACCAGGTCCAGATGGGTTCAACGGAGCATTCCTCAAATCTTGCTGGAATATAATTAAGGAGGACTTTTATGCTCTCTGTGATCAATTCTTCGAGGGTGGCCTTAACCTGGAGAGCATTAACGATGGATTAATCACACTCATTCCCAAAGTTGCTGCACCTCAAGGAGTTAATGACTTCCGATCGATTACTCTATTAAATTGTTGTCTTAAGGTCATTACAAAACTCCTCACCAATCGGCTTCAAAAAATCATTCTGAAAATTATACACCGCAACCAATATGGGTTTTTGAAGAAGAGGTCCATCCAGGACTGCCTTGCATGGGCGTTTGAGTACATCTACCAATGCCAAGCTTCTAAAATCCAATAGTTATCCTCAAACTGGACTTTGCAAAAGCGTTCGACACCATTGATCATGAGGCTATGTTGGATATTATGAAGCACATGGGCTTCAATGACAAATGGTTGGGGTGGATCAGAACCATTTTCTCATCGGCCAAATCTTTCGTCCTACTTAATGGCGTCCCGGGAAAGCAATTTAATTGCATCTGCGGCGTACGACAGGGTGATCCGTTGTCCCCCTTAATCTTTGTCTTGGCGGCAGATTTATTGCAAGCTGCGATTAATGACTCCTTTCAAAAGAATGATCTACACTTGCCCTTCAACCGGCCCAACCAATCTGACTACCCAGTTATCCAATATGCGGATGATACTATCCTTCTGTTGCCAGCGTGTCAAGACCAAGCGACGCTTGTCAAAAACATACTCACCGATTATGCCACGTCTGTTGGATTGAAGATCAACTTCCACAAGTCAACCCTAGTGCCAATGAATTGTGATGCGGCAACTGCCCAAAATATTGCACAAATTTTCGGCTGCGTGGTGGGGAAACTACCTTTTACCTATCTTGGATTACCCATGGGCACGACAAAACCCTCTGTTCAGGATCTAATGCCTTTGGTTTGTGGCGTCCAACGAAGGCTCACTGCAACGTTATCAATGATCTCCTATGGAGGGAAATTATCTCTTCTAAACTCGGTCATCACTTCACTCATCATATTTGCACTCTGCACCCTTAAACTGCCGCAAAAGATTATTGATCTACTTGATAAAATTAGAAGGCAATGTCTTTGGACTAAGAAGACAGATGATGGGGAAAAATGCAACTCTTTAGCCTCATGGCAGATGGTTTGCAGACCCAAGGAATGTGGAGGCCTTGGAGTGCTTGCTTTACAAACTCAAAGTGATGCCTTGCTCATGAAATACCTGCACAAGTTCTACAATCGTTGGGATCTACCGTGGGTGGATTTAATTTGGACAACGTACTACACAGACAAAATCCCACACGCCTCAGACCCTTGTGGCTCTTTCTGGTGGAAAGATTTGCTCAAACTTACTCCTATCTATCGAGGCATCTCGCATGTGATCGTTCACAGAGGAGATACTGCGCTTATGTGGAAAGACTTATGGCTGGATGAGGTCCTGTCCGAATCACATCCGCGTGCATTCTCATATACCAAAAATGAAGATATTTCAGTCAGGGATTTCCTTGGAAGCACCAACCTCAATGAAACCTTCCACCTTCCACTATCCATGCAAGCATTCACTGAACTGCGAGATATCCAGGCGATCACATCACATGTTGGCAATGATGCAGAAGAGGGCGTAGACGCTTGGGTCTATGAGTGGGGATCTGAGATTTACACAGCAAAAAGGTACTACAAGTTCTACTTTAGAGAGGTCACTGCGCATATTAGCTATAAATGGCTGTGGAAATCTTCGGCCACAATGAAAATCAAGGTCTTTGGTTGGCTCCTACTATCTGATCGCCTAAATACCAGAAAAGACGTCACTATAACATTGGAAACAACCACGATTGCATCTTGTGTGGCAGTACGGAGGAAGAAACAGTTGAGCACATGATCTTTACTTGTCATTTCAGCCTGACTTGTTGGGATACTTTGAACATCCACTGGACAACTAATGGAGACCGTCTCAATTGGATCAAAGATGCAAAGATAGCATGGAACAACCCAATGTTCATGGAGATTTTCCTATATGCCTCCTGGAGTCTATGGAAACAAAGAAACAACAAACATTTCCGAAGGATAAACCCCACTGTAGGCTCATGGGCAAGAAGATTCATAGAGGATTTCTCTCTACTCAGACATAGAGCCAAAGAGAAGCACAGGGAATTTATCTCCTCTTTTGCCCAATCCTTTGTCATACCATAACTTTGTAGTTTCCTTGATCTCCCATTTCTAGCTTAGTTTATCCATGGCTATGGATGTAAGGTTATGACCTTGTATGAACCTTTTTGATACTTTAATCTAATATATACAGTAGGAGCCTCTCTAACTGTTTCAGGTGTCAAAAAAATGTGATGCTACTATGTGTCATGCATGGCAATAAATGAGACCACCTATGGTACTAATCTAAGATACTATGCACTATAGAGGTAGTAACATAAACTAGTAACATATGCATGTTACTAGTCTAAGTTACTCCCCACTATGACCAGCCTTGCTAACCCGCATGCATGTGGATGAAACAATTATAATTACGGTGGAAGACAAACGTACCGAAACAACGAGGATGCCATGCAAAAACAGTGCCACGAGTGGTGGCAGCAAACACAAGGCCCTCGTATTCAATTGCATCACGGTACTCATCCGTGTACAGAAACTGATTTTTGAGCAATATCCATCCAGTCAAACCACCGACGACGGCAACAAGCTTGTCGAAGATAGCAACAACTTCATAGTTGTAATTCCAAGAGCGGTTGGGGACTCGAGAAATTGCTATCTTCCGTAGAAGACAGTCACCATGATTGTATTTGAACGTGCGTATAATACCGGTGTGCTCAACCTCTGGGCAGTCTGCTGAGATTTTTGGAAGTGGAACCCGGTCATGAGTGTACACATTCACAAGTTCCCACTCGCAGTTGGACCCAATGTAAACAACCCAATCTCCATTTGTGCCTGCCCAAGCCTTGCCCTCAAGCAATGGCATCTTAACATCATACGTATCATTATCAAGTGGAATCAACTTGCACAGGGCGAGGCCTCCGTCCTGACGGCGTCAGTCATCAGGGTCACGGCGAAGAAGATAGGGGAGATCAAACCGCTCCTTGACTCTTGGGTTCCTTGTAATGATGTTATTAGTTGAGTCGAGAATGGGCTTGAATGAACCTGCCATGCTAGCCGAGGTGATGACGTCGCACCGATCAATGAGTTCCTCCACGACGTCATCTTTTAGTTCGGGGCAAGAATATCAGGGTCGTTTCCGTCCTATTCCCTCCATGGAGAAGACGATCAAACAATGGCAGAAGAAAGGGTGAAGGGCTGAAGGAAAATGGAGGAGGGAGAGGAAGAGCGTGCGACAGCAGTTCCAAATCGAGAGGGAAAGGCGAAGAGTCGGTAGACGGTTGCCAGTTTGCCACGGTTCACGAAGGGGCGCCCCGGCCTACACGTCGGTTCGGAAATACTCCTACTACTCGCCGTCGTCACACTGATATGTGGAACGGGACCACATGTCAACGAGACATGGTGTGTAATTTCTCGTGCAAAATGCGATCTGGCCATGTTGGCCCGAGGTGCCGCATTAGTTATCGGCCTTTATTTTTTTAATGGCGCGCCGTTCAGTTTTGAAGCACGACTAACTGGTACTGTACGCAGAGAAAATATAAACTACTCTACCACTACTCCACCTCCAGTACTAGTAGTATAAAGAAGATATATAGGCTGGAGCTTCAGCGCTTTCTTGCCAAGGGCTGCCCACTTGCTTCTCACACTACCACCCTCTCTCCAGATCTAAAAAAGACGGCCCCTCTCTCCCTCCTCACCGGTGGTCACAGATCCGCCGGGGAAGAAAAGGATGTGCAGCGTTGACGCACTCGTCGTCGGCGAGCAAGGTCACGTAATGACGACAAGGCTGTCCTCTCAGACCTAGCGCCCGCACGGGATCGCTGCCGTAGTGTGTGCGGAGGACGACGACCACGAGCGAAGCCACTTCCCGCCGACCCTCAGGTATGCTACCTCTTTTTGAACCATACCCTTGTTCTATTGCCCCATCTGGCACGTCGTTGCATGTGGATCTTTTTCCACTCCACCATCTTCCCAATTTGCTATCCTTTGCTCTGCTGGCCACGCAGACGAAAACCATAATTTGCACTATTAAAGGAAACCCTACTTCATGCAGACTAATGCATGTCTGGGTTGAATAAGGAAAGGAAGGGAGACTGTACTGTCCAAGAGAGTAGGCATCGAACCCGCATCTAGATTGAAAAGGGGAAAATCAGTAGATAAGGAACGATTCTCGTGTCTCTTGGTTGAAGAAGGGTAGAAAGGCATGACAACGCAATAGAGAATGACCAGGTCAATCAGTTTGTTGTCCTCACATAGGAAAAAGGTGGCTAAAGAGAACAAAAATGGGACGTAATCCACATATGCTGCCTGGATATTTGTTGCTCTGGGCAACCATACCTCCCTCACCACTCTGCGTCCGTGGAGGTACATCGTACTGGTGCGCCCACTGTCCTAATGGGCCTCCCATGCTCTTATTGCCACTTTTTTTGCCGTTAGTATAATGCCAGCAGTCAAGTCAAGCAATGCTACTGCTAAAGTGATGCCACATTTAAATAATGCCACTCTCAGTCTAATGCCATAGATAAATTTAAGGAGTGTCATTTAATGTCACTTGATCATTTCAGGGTTAGTTGTTGATTGTGGATGTATTAAAGATTTTTCAGCTAAGGCATTCTAATGCTGTTGCACAGCCAGTATACCAATGATGAAACTTGTTACTACCTTTAGATTTTTGCACTGTTAATGCTTATAGATTACATACCTCACTTTCATGAGATAAGTTAATTTTTTTGTACAGTGTCACCAAAATGCCAAGGCGCTGATGTCATTTTATTTTGGTTAAATTGCACAGACAATTATGAGGACAAGAGGAAAGGTCAAGAGTGGGCACCTCCTCCTCCGGCTGTTCTCTTGATTATCAAGAGGAAAGATCAAGTTTTTATGTTTGATCAATTATCAAGATTGGGATGGCAAGTTTTAAGGTCCCCCCGAGTTTGAAATAATATTTACCTTGGAGGTACATGGTTTGCAATTTTTTTATACTGTCATTAGTTAATAATGCTAGTTACCTTCAGACTTTTGTATTTGGTTTAATGCTCATGCACAGCTAGTATATCAATGATGAAACTTGTTACCTTTACATTTTGTATTGTTAATTCTTATAGAAACCTTCCAGTGCTAGAGTTTATTGAAATCTGTTCAGTAAAACCATTATACTCTACCCTGTAATAAACTAACTACTCTACTGTTGCACTAGCCACTGGATTAGTGTATATTTGTAGTATTCGAATGGTGTTGCATTAGCGTATGGACATAAATAAAGTGTGGCAAGCTTTCCCAGATATGTGCTCAAGAAAACTACTACCTGTTTTTCTAAATACTAGACGTTTGGGTACTTTAAATTGAACCACGAAAACGTCTTATATTAAGGACCAGAGGGTGTAGAGTTCACTCAAATTAATGTTCATTATGTTATCGGAGGAGGTCTGTATGTTTGTCTCTAATGCATGTCTACTACATACCCGACATCATGATGTAATGTTAAGTCATTTCCTTTTGTACAGTGTAACTAAATTGTCAAGGCGGTGATGGAATTTTATTTTAGTGGAACTGCACAAAATTTTCTTAAAAGAAGAGGAAAGGTCAGGAATGGCTCAGTTTTTCAGAAAAAAACTATGTATGCCTTCCTCACATCAGCCGCTGTTGCTTTATTTATTCCTTCAAACAGGTGGTTAGAAACAGTCTTGCTACCTTTTCCCATTAAGAAATTGGAATGCTTATATTTGTGAGTCTATGCTTCAACTAATGCCACTTTTATAGTAATCACACTTTCAATATCTATGCAAACAGTGATGCTTGATTTTAGTGGAGCTGCACAAAAAGTCCAACTGGTTCAACATTAGGAGCATGTTTTTTTCCAAACCTTTATAACCAATTGGTGGCACTATGAGTTGTTCATTACAAAGGTACATGGTTTGCTACTATCTTGCTACTCTTTTTGTACTGTCATTTGGTAGTAATACTAGTGGTTTGCATGGGAATTTATTGGCAGGGTGGACCTACATTGGAGGTGCAGGACAGGATTCAATGATTTAATGCTCAATTTCGGTTGTATCGATTTCACCTCTTCCATCACTGCGAACATGGTGTGGTATATGTTTACTAGCTGCTTGATATTTGTGCAGACAGAGATGTCTGCCCGTTGCTATTTGGCAAACAAACAAAGTGTCCGCAATTTTGGTTGAACTGCACAAGAGAATAGTATAGTCACTGCATGCAGTGCCATTTGAAAATAGACACAAAGATTGGATAGTCACTTCATGGACTGTAGAAAAGTAGTACTGTAGTATTTACTGGCCAACACTTGGTGCTTCATTGCTTTGGTCTGATTATACAATGGGCATCTTTTTCCCTAAGTTAAAGTTTGTATTCCGAAAATAGTCTCGCGGTGTGATCGAGAGAAGACCAAATCATATTGCAGTGGATGTTCCTCCATCATGTGTGGTTCATTCTCATGGTTCCAGCTGTTGATGAAACCACTTATGTTTGCAAGAGGAATTGTAGACTTCACAAACAAATTTGTCTTTCAGTCTGTACTGAATGTTGGCCAAGAGAAGCATCCATGTTAGTAGGAAGAACAGATGTTTTTTCTAGATCTTTGCTTTTGGAGCTACATATTTGTATATGATCTATGAATCATTGAGATGCATTAACATGTTGATCTTATGTATGCGAATCGTACTAGTTAGTTTTAGTTGCGATGCAAGATCCGAAGTGGCTGATCTTTGCTTTTGGAGCTACATATTTGTGTATGATCTATGAATCATTGAGATGCATTAACAGTTACTTATTTCTGTTCGCTCAGTGTTTACAAGTTACTGATCGATCACTAGCTAGCCTACAAATGCGCACCTGGCAGTTTTATTTGCAATGCAAGATGCGAAGTGGCAGTTTTTGAATAAAAATGCCTACCTCTGAAGAAACTGACAAGCTACACTATCTATCCTACACGGATAAAAATGCCTACCTCTGAAGAAACTGACAAGCTACACCATCGATCCTATACGGATAAATAGCATATCACGCACGTACTACCTCCTTTCCGGTTTGCAGGGCTCAATTCAAGAAATGACCTACTCGATCCTACACGAATAAAGAGCGGATCACGCACGTACTAGTACCTCCTTTCCGGTTTGCAGGGCTTAATTCAAACCTCTCACCAACCAAGGTACTCCCTCCATCCAGGTTTATTAGTCCCATGAGCAAAGCAGCAAGACCAAGGCATGGCAATAATTAATGGCATGCAGAAGTTTAAGCCTAATTAATTCCAACGATTTAAGTGGCTGCATGCGTGCCCTCGGATGCGACTCGTTGCATGCTGCTTCGCGTACTGCCTGCGAGCGAGTCTGAGTGCCTGCATGTAGCCGGCTGTAATTAAGGCAGCTAACTGATGCGAAAAAAGATACGCTTTAATTGTTGCGGGCTTTTTAAATCCATGAAATCATTATTGACAAGGAGGGAGATGATTCGAGTGCACTCATTTGACCGCCATGCCGGCGTGCGACCCAGACGGGACGGGACGGCACAGTCATAATTTCAGTTTCCCTAGTTTTCCACGGCAAGCTGGCGCGCTAAGCCATTATGCATTGAATTCCGATGACCGTCGCGCTACCTTCCCCCTATAAGTAATGTTTCCCGGCATTCTCCAGTGCCACCGTGACCCAACTCGTCATATCCTCATAAGCCCCCATCAGCCCGACGTTGCTCGCCACGTCCGCCATGCCCCCGCCCGTCCGCGGCAGGCGACGCCGGAGGCGGTCACCACCGGAACTAGTGTTCGGTTTTTCACCGGAAGGCAGACGGAGGGAGGAGGCATTCTATCTGTCTTTAGATGGCAATGCACAGATCGAGGAGTTGTTGGAGCGCGACCGCATGGCGGAGGAGCAGGAGTTGTTGGAGCGCGACCGCCTGGTGGAGGAGCAGCGTAACACTGATTTGCGCCGCCAGTGGGACATGGAGCAGCAGTGCACCGATGCTCTGAGTCGCGAGCAGAGCGCTCGCAACTGGGCCGACTACGTGGAGGCCGGCGCCCGGCAAATAGCCCTGGAGGCTGTCGGGCACGCACGCATTCGCGACACTGATTTTTACTACCAACTCGTCAAGTGGGTTTCCCGCTTGGAAGACGAAGCTTCGGTGGACCACGCCGCCATGAAAAGGGCCAATGCGCGCGAGCAACGCGCCCTATCGCACCTCTGGCAAGTCCGAGGCGAGGCGCAGGACGCCGGTGCCGGTGTTTAGCCTGTACCGCCGGCATCGTCTAGTTAGCTAAGAGTAAGTTAGTACTTGTCTAGTGGGAGTAGATAGTTAACTTGGCTATGATGGTTGTCAACGTGGAAGTTCAGTACTCTATATGTGGATCAGACCTGTTACTTTGCTCTGAATGTTGAACTTTCCGTTTGAACTTATGGAATTGGCTGTTATTTTTTAAATGGGTTGTATTTGTCCTCCACGGGTTTAGAGGCTGACTTGTGGGCCTAGCAAGTTGACGCGTACACAATCAGGAGATGATTGTACGTGGAGAGGATGACAGCAGGGACCTGCCAAGGTCATGGCAGTATGCAAGCAAGTGCCTCCTTATTTCAAGCCAATAAAAAATGGCTCCTCCTAGTGGATTTCTGACATCTAGGTCCCATGCCATTGTCAACGTAGTCAGTAAACGAGAGAATTGCACAACGAGCGGCTGACACTAGGGACCCAGCAGCTCACCCAGTTATTTTTGTTTTGGGCTAATTTGATAAATGCCTCCGAGAAATGCCACTGCAATTTCCAAACTTTGATAAATGCCATTTCATGCCACTTCTAGTGGCATTTTTTGAAGTCTGGAGTGGCGTTTTTCAAAGTTTGCAAACTGCAGTGGCGTTTTTCAAAGTTTGCAAAAATTGCAGTGGCATTTTTCAAAGTTTGGAAATTGCAGTGGCATTTTTCAAAGTTTGGAAATTGCAGTGGCATTTTTATGAATCGCCATAATTGGAGTGGCATTTATCTAATATGTTTTTGAGACGGAAGCAGGGTGTCAACTGGGCTGTGCGGGACACTCTGGCCTGTCTAGATAGACTTTTCTTTTATGTTTACCACAGACCAGCCCAGTAGTTTTTTTTTCTTTTTGAAAATGGCTAGCCCAGTTTGTTTGTGATTTGTCAAGTAAGTCACTTATCAGGCCTGTTGGGCTAGACGAGGAGAGCTTCATTCGGCTAGCCGAGAAAATGGCCTATCAGTAATGAGAAATGGGCTGTACATTTTTAAACACATCAAACCGGCAATTAGTTTCAAATATCTTTTTTTCATTTCAAGATTTTAAATTGCATTGATTTTTATGTGTGGACAATTTATTGGATTTTATATTGATATACATTTATTTTTAAAATCAGTCTGAATGTGACTTGAAATTTCGGGATTAAAAACAGTTCAGACTGCACTAACATATGCAAAATTTCGTATAATTTTTTAACCGTGGCCACAATATGGGTTGTAATGCTAACAAAAAGAATATGGGCTCCAAAAAAACCCGTAAGAATTAGCAAATGGGCTGTAAACTATTTGAAATAATGGTAGATGGGTTGTATGCTGTTTTCCACAGATTTGAGGCTTTCCATAGATGGCATGTATAGTGTTGGATGTCCATCCAACGGCCGTCGTGCTTCTTCAATCTCTGCTCTTCCTGCTCCGGCCGCTCAAACAAGCGCCGGCGGGACTGCCTGCTCCCTCCTCCCCGTGGCCGGCTGTGTTGCCGCGCAGGCCTCACCGCCCCACCGTACTCCCATCGCTGGCCTAGCTATCCCTCTACTCACCCTCAGTCCCACACATGCTGTTATTCTCCGGCGATGGCAGACAAACCAGTAAACCCTCGTACTCCTCCGCGTGGGAAATAACTGCCGAGTATTCCCTGGCTCCGTGTCATTCCCTTCCTAGGCCTCACCGTCGTCCACTGCCCTGGTGCTCTCGGCGTGGCCTGGTCAACGTGGTCAATGAACGACATCCATCGGAAGTGGACTGTACGTGGAGAGGCTGACAGCTGGGTCCACGGCCGCATGCAAGGAAATGCCTCCTTATTACGCGCAAAATAATGATACCTCCACCTGACATCTGGGACCCACCGAAAGGGCCTCTGTATTTCGCGAAAAAAATGTTACCGCCGCTGACAGCTCAGACCCACTAGCTATATCTTCGCACGCAAGGAAGTGCCTCCTTATTACACCCAAAAAAAAGAATACTCTCCCTGCTAGCTGGGACCCAGTATAGTGGGCCTACTAAGTTGACGGGGACGAAGGGCTTTGTCAACTTAGTCAATATGCACGATTCTAGCTCGACTGACCGTACGATGTCCATCCAACTGTCGTAGTGCTTCGTCAACATCTGGTCTTCTTGCTCCAGCCGCCCAAAGCAGCACCGGTCGTGCCGCCTGCTCCTGCCTCCCGTGGCCGGCTGTGCTACCGCGGAGGCCTCACCTTCCCCATACTACTACCACCGTTGTCCAGGTGCTACGTCTCAAGCTAGCGTTGGTTTTCCCCGAAGAGGAGGGGGTGATGCAGCACAGTAGCGTAAGTATTTCCCTCAGTTTTTGAGAACCAAGGTATCAATCCAGTAGGAGGTCACGCGCAAGTCCCTCGTACCTGCACAAAACGATAGCTACTCGCAACCAACGCTTAGGGGTTGTCAATCCCTTCACGGTTACTTATGAGAGTGAGATCTGATAGATAATATTTTTGGTATTTTTGATAGATAGATGCAAAGTAAAAAGTAAAGGCAAAGTAAAAACAAAGCAAGTAAATAAAGTGATATAGATTGATATGATGAGAATAGACCCCGGGGCCATAGGTTTCACTAGTGGCTTCTCTCAAGAGCATAAGTATTCTACGGTGGGTGAACAAATTACTGTTGAGTAATTGACAGAATTGAGCATAGTTATGAGTATATCTAGGCAATGATCATGTATATAGGCATCACGTCCGTGACAAGTAGATCGAAACGATTCTGCATCTACTACTATTACTCCACTCATCGACCGCTATCCAGCATGCATCTAGATTATTAAGTTAAAAACAGAGTAACGCCTTAAGCAAGATGACATGATGTAGAGGGATAAATTCATGCAATATGATAAAAAAAAACCATCTTGTTATCCTCGATGGGCACAATACAATACGTGCCTTGCAACTCTTTCTGTCACTGAGTAAGGACACCGCAAGATTGAACCCAAAGCCATGCACTTCTCCCATTGCAAGAACTACCAATCTAGTTGGCCAAACCAAACGTATAATTCAAAGAGACTTGCAAAGATAACTCAATCATACATAAAAGAATTCAGAGAAGAATCAAATATTTTCCATAGATAAGTTGGATCATAAACCCACAATTCATCGGTCTCAACAAACACACCGCAAAAAGAAGATTACATCAAATAGATCTCCACAAGAGAGGGGGAGAACATTGTATTGAGATCCAAAAAGAGAGATGAAGCCATCTAGCTACTAGCTATGGACCCGAAGGTCTAAAGTAAACTACTCACACTTCATCGGAGAGGCTATGGTGATGATGTACAAGCCCTCCATGGTGGATGCCCCCTCCGGCGGAGCTCCGGAACAGGCCCCAAGATGGGATCTCATGGATACAGAAGGTTGCGGCGGTGGAATTAGGTTTTTGGCTCCTTTTCTGGTCTATTGGGGATACGTAGGTATATATAGGAGGAAGGAGTACGTCGGTGGAGCTTCGAGGGGCCCACGAGGCAGGGGACGCGCCCTGAGGGGGCGCGCCCTCCACCCTCGTGACCGCCTCGTGGCTTTCTTGACGGAGGGTCCAAGTCTCCTGGATCTTATCTGATGAGAAAATCACGTTCCCGAAGGTTTCATTCCGTTTGGACTCCGTTTGATATTCCGTTTCTTCGAAATACTGAAATAGGCAAAAAACAGCAATTCTGGGCTGGGCCTCCGGTTAATAGGTTAGTCCCAAAAATAATATAAAAGTGGAAAATAAAGCCCAATATAGTCCAAAACAGTAGATAAAGTAGCATGGAGCAATCAAAAATTATAGATACGTTGGAGACGTATCACCAGGCCATCCCTCCACTCCACTCACCCACACCCCCTGTTATTCTGCGGTGACGGCAGCGCAACCGAACCAGTGAACCCTCGTACTCCTCTCCGCATGGGCATCCACTATCGCGTCTTCCCCGGCTCCGCGTCGTCCCCTTCCTAGGCCTCGCCGTCGTCCACCGCCGTGGTGCTCTCGGCGCAGCGTGGTCAATGTGGTCAACGACTGAATTCCATCGGAAGAATATTGTACGTGGAGAGGCTGACAGCTAGGTCCACAGCAGCCGCAAGGAAGTGCCTCCTTATTACGCGGAAAATAATTATTCCTCCACCTGACAACAGGGATCCACCGGGCGGGTCACCAGTATTTCGTGAAAAAAACGTTTGCCCCTGACTGCTGGGACCTACCCGACGAGCCACCGTATATCACGAAAAAACGTTCCCCCTGCTGTCAGCTCGGACCCACCGGAAGTGCCTCCTTATTACGCACAAAAAAATGAATACCCCCCAGCTAGCTAGGACCCACCTTGGTGGGAGGCTGACTTGTGGGCCTACTAAGTTGACGGGGACGGAGGGCTTTGTCAACTTAGTCAATATAAACGATTCTAGATCCAGTGACCGTACGATGTCCATCCAACGGCTGTAGTGCTTCTTCAACCTCTGGTCTTCTTGCTCCAGCCGCCCAAAGCAGCGCCGGTCGTGTCGCATGCTCCTGCCTCCCGTGGCCGGATGTGCTGCCGCGGAGGCCTCATCGCCCCCTACTATTCCCACCGCTGGCCAGGCCCTACGGCAATGGCAGCCTCACACCGCAGACGAACCAGTGAACCCTCGTACTCCTCTCGGCGCGGGCTTCCACTACCGCGTCTTCCCCGGCTCCCCGTCGTCCCCTTCCTAGGCCTCGCCGTCGTCCACCGCCCTGGTGCTCTCGGCGCGGCATGGTCAACGTGGTCAAGGAACGATTTCCATCGGACGTGGACTGTATGTGGAGAGGCTGACAGCTGGGTCCACGGCCGCAGCAAGGAAGTGCCTCCTTATTACATGGAAAATAATTATTCCTCCACCTGACAGCGGGGGCCCACCGGACGGGCCACCGTGTTTCGCGAATAAAACGTTTCCCCCGTGACTGCTGGGACCCACCAGCTACACCTTCGCACGCAAGGAAGTGCGTCTGGGCAAAAAAAAATGATTCGCCCCCCTGACTGCTGGGACCCACCAGCTACATCTTCGCACGCAAGGAAGTGCTTTCGGGCAAAAAAACGATTCGCCCCCCTGACTGCTGGGACCTACGAGCTACATCTTCGCATGCAAAGGAAGTGCATCAGGGCAAAAAAAAGATTCGCCCCTCTGACTGCTGGGACCCACCAGCTACATTTTCACACGCAATGAACTGCCTGACAGTCGGGACCCACCTGGTCGAAGCGTACGTAGCGTTGTCATTTTGGTCGTGAACGTGTACATACATACTGGTCGTTGTAGAGGCGTGCACGTGTCGTAGTAGAGGCGCGCACGTAGCATGTACACGTACATACAGCGGCTAGGGTGCAAGAAAGAAAATATGGCTACGTATGTGTACATACGGGCGGGGTCTCGAATGCCTAGTCGCGCATACGTACGGCGAGGGCTCGTGTTCATGGGGAGGCAACAGAATGCGTCATGTTCATGGGGAGGCAACGGAATGCATCGTGTTCATCGAGAGGCAACGGAACGCGTGGGAGCCAACCGGCTTGGACGGAACAGGCCATGGAAACGAGGCCTGGCGTACCGCAGAACAGAGGAAACGGACCTCCTACGGTCGAAACGGGGGTCCTGTTGATCGGGACGGGTGTGGTGTACCGCAAAATGGACGAAACGGACCTCCTACGGTCGGAACGGGGGTCCTGTTGATCGGGAGGGGTGTGGCATACCGCAAAACGGACGAAACGAACCTCCTACGGTCGAAACCGGGGTTCTGTTGATCGGGAGGGGTGTGGTGTACCGCAAAACAGACGAAACGGACCTCCTACAGTCGAAACGGGGGTCCTATTGATCGGGAGGGGTGTGGCGTACCGCAAAACGGACGAAACGGACTTGTGTTGGAGCGCTACGGTCAAAACAGGGGGGAGGGGTGTGGCGTACCGCAAAACGGGACTCCACGGGATATTGTTCATCTCCACCGTCGACCTCCTCCAGCCTCCACGGGCTACCGTCGACCTCCTCCAACCTCCATGGGCTCCTGTTCATCTAGCCTCCGCCGCGCGCTACTCCACCGGCTACTGTTCAACCACCCCTCCATGGGCACCCCTCCACCGTCTACTGTTCATCCAGCCCTCCACACCACGGGGTCCTATTCAACCACCCCTCCACGGCCACCCCTCCACCGTCTACTGTTCATCCAGCCCTCCACACCACGGGTTCCTGTTCATCCAGAGGCAACGCCACCGCTCACTGTTCATCCAACCCCCCTCCCCCCGCAACACTCACTGTTCATCCCAGAGGCAGCATCGATCGGCTTCAGTTAGCAGCAGTAGCGAAGGAATCGCTCCATCGGGTTCAGTTAACAGCCATCTATCGATCGCTCGGGTTCAGTAACGCGTAGCCTGCAGTGCAATCGCTCGGGTTCAGTTAGAGCCCAACGCCTCGCTCGGCTTCAGTTAGAGCCAACGCCTCGCACACACGCGCGTACGTACGAGAGAAACGTGCATCGCTCCGCCCCCGACCTCCCACCATAACCGGAAACTCCCCGAAATTTTCCTCCCCCTCGCTTCTACCATGGTTTTTTCCGTCATGGACGGCCCAAAGAATGTCATTCAGCTGTGTCTCCAGCCCGCCCAGGACAAAAGGCCCATTTTCTGTCATGATTTTTTGTCATAGAAGTAGGAGCCCACCACATCTATGATGATACCGGGTTTTGTCGCAATTATCGTCATAGAAGTGTCATATGTATGACAGAAAAAAATTCGTTCGGCCCAAAATGTCACGGATGTGTCTTTTTTTTTGTAGTGTATGATTATGAAAAGAGTTGTTTTTGGCGGAACCTATCGTGGCCAGACTGGAGGAGGCTGTGTTTGGATCTGAAGTGAATCCGGACTGCCTCCATTGGGGGGGGGGGTTTACTTATGTGTTCCTGCCCTTGTGTGTCCAAGCTGATTCCACGCCGCCAGTCTTGTTCTGCGCCAAAGTTAATCTGTAAAGACAAATGCTTGAAGGCAGCTGCATGTCCTCTTGTGGTTGGACCGCGGGTGCCTGATTGGAGCCTGGCTGAACCAGGTTGTCATGCCGTAAAATAGCGCGGACTCCTCAGTTGGTGTCCGGGTAGTTGGCTGCCGAATCAAAATTTGATAAACAGGCACGCCCCGCTATTCCAGCAGCTTTATGATTTCCACTATAAGGGTGGGGTTCGGCCCTGCCCATAATTGTGACTATGTCACGCGGGACTGGCCTAATGTTGTACCCCGTTGAATCTAGCCAGCGTGGCTTGTCCCAGTAGTATGTGGTAATTACTGTATAAGGGGACAGTGCCGAAGACTTATTCTTCGGCGTGGTATTTGTTTGGTGATCCGAAGACAACAGTTAGAATGGTGGGCCAATAAAACTTGGCCTTTGCACCTGGCATATTTTAGAAGATGTTATTGATAGTTTTATGCCCGCGAGGGCTCGTGTCAGATGGAGCCCCCGGACTATTGGGTCGATAGTGAGTGCAATTAAATTGCTATGGTTGATGTTGTCCGGACGACCGATGTGATCGATGAAGATCGGCCGTATTTTTGTACTGTGGAGGATCTTCTTTTGACTTTGCCATGTTTGATTGGTCATTCGTTGTTGGAACCCTCCTTCCATTGTTTCCGGCGCACGGTCGGCTGTTTTGTTTTGAGGATCTGGCATTCTCTATTGGTATGGTTGGCCATCCTTCTAGGGGTGCCATGAATTTCAGATGGTTGATCGAGTATGCTGCTCGGGCCGGATGGGCTTGAGTTGTTCTTTTTCCACTGACCGGACTGGGGGTTGCTGAATTCGGTACCAACTTCCTTGACTTGACGCTTATGACGCCTGTGTCGAGGTTTGTGGATGCTGCCTCACGTTTTCTGCGTATTGTCCCGGACCGTGGTATATTGGCGTCGGGGTGTGGGCTTTAGGTTCTCCTTCTTAGGTTGAGGTAGCGAATTGTGCCTTGGGTACCTTTTGGTGGGGCAGTTGAGTCCGTATTGCTTGGTGGCCAGGACCCTGGTCCATCTGTCTGTGAGCAATTCTTGGTCGGCTTTGAGCTGCTGTTGTTTCTTTTACAGGCTTTTCGCCATGACCATGGATAGTCGCTTAAAGCGAACTTGCTCCACGGGGTCTTCAGGCACGCCGAATTCGTCGTTGCCGAGGCTCACCTCGTCTTCGGAGGGGGGCATGTAGTTGTCTCTTTCCAAGTATCCACCCGCCGCCTGTCCGGCCTGCTCGAAGGCAGGCTGGTCGGTATTGTATTCATCTTTGGCACCGTATGGATTGTTTTTGACTATTGTGCCAGTATTGTTGTGGCGGGGCTTGAGGCGGCGCTGGTGCCGTTCATACTTTGCCTTCTTCCTTGATAGGTTATCCTCTATTGCCTCATCGCCATTGGTTTCTTTCGGAGTGTCCACCATATATATATCATATGGGGGGTGGCTGTCCACTGCCCCATGGGCGGTGGTTCCTGTTCTTCTCCTGCATCGTCGTCCACACCGTCGATGTCTTCAGAGTCGAAGTCAAGCATGTCGGTTAAATCATCGACCGTCGCAATGAAGTGGGTGGTGGGTGGGCAACGAATTCCTTCGCCGCCTACTTCCCACTCGAGCCGTACATAGTTCGGCCAAGAGCCTCCTGACAAAGAGAGAAACTTTAACGAGTTCAGCACGTCGCCAAAAGGCGAGTGCTGGAAAATATCCGCAGCAGTGAACTCCATTACCAGAGCCCAACCAGATTCGGCGGGCTTGGGAGTGCGCGGACTGGAACCTACAGTTGGATACGAGTTCGGGGGTACGGTGTCACAGGCTTCCTTGGGGGTGAGGCCTGTGTTTGGCTCTACCGCCGATGAGTGTGTGGCCTCCATGGCGGGGTTCATCCACTCGCCCTCGGGCAACGCAATCTGCTCCGGGTTTAGGTCCGGGGCTCCTGCAGGGGCGATATCCCGAGAATTGTCTGACAGCAGGTCTAAGCCGTGCTCATCGTGATTGTCCGGAGCTCCGCGGATATTGGTCGTGTAGTTTAGGTTTCCAAACCTGACCTGGTGGCCGGGGGCGTAGCTGTCGATCTACTCCAGATGGCCAAGCGAATTGGTCCACAGTGCGAAGCTGCCGAACACGAAGATCTATCCGGGGAGAAAAGTCCCACCCTGGACCATGTTGTTGTTGATGATTGAAGGAGCCATCAAGCCTTGTAGCGGCGACACAGAGGAACTCTCAATGAAAGCACCAATGCCGGTGTCAAAACCGGCGGATCTCCGGTAGGGGGTCCCGATCTGTGCGTCTAGGGCTGATGGTAACAGGAGGCAAGGGACACAATGTTTACCCAGGTTCAGGCCCTCTCGATGGAGGTAAAAACCTACTTCCTGCTTGATTGATATTGATGATATGAGTAGTACAAGAGTTGATGTACCACGAGATCGTAGAGGCTAAACCCTAGAAGCTAGCCTATGATGATTATGATTGTGATCGTCCCTCTAAGGACTAAACCCTCCAGTTTATATAGACACCGGAGGGGGCTAGGGTTTACATGGAGTCGGTTACAAAGAAGGAAATATAATATCCGGATCGCCAAGCTTGTCTTCCACGCAAAGGAGAGTCCCATCCAGACACGGGACGGGGTCTTGAGTCTTGTATCTTCACGGTCCAATAGTCCGGCTGTCCGGATACCCCCTAATCCAGGACTCCCTCACCGGCCCTTTCTCGTGAATGAGGAGCAGAGTCCACTCCTCTTGAGAATAAACCACCTAGCATGCAATATATAGGCATCCCTAGTTGTAACATGAGCTGCTCGAGCATACAAAACAGAATTTCATTTGATGGTTTGGAGTTTGGCACATACAAATTTTCTTGGAACAGCAGGTAAATACCGCATATAGGAAGGTATAGTGGACTCATATGTAACAACTTTGGGGTTTAAGGAGTTTGGATGCACAAGCAGTATTCCCGCTTAGTACAGGTGAAGGCTAGCAAAAGACTGGGAAGCGACCAGCTGAGAGAGCGACAGCAGTCATAAACATGCATTAAAATTAATTCACACCAAATACAAGCATGAGTAGGATATAATCCACCATGAAAATAAATATCATGAAGGCTATGTTGATTCGATTCAACTACATGCGTGAACATGTGCCAAGTCAAGTCACTCAATTCATTCAAAGGAGGATACCATCCCATCATACCACATCATAATCATTCTAATAGCATGTTGGCACGCAAGGTAAACCACTATAACTCATAGATAATCAAGCATGGCACAAGCAACTATAATCTCTAAATGTCATTGCAAATATGTTTACCTCACAACAAGCTGACTCAGAAACGATGAACTCATCATATTTACAAAAACAAGAGAGGTCGAGTTCATACCAGCTTTTCTCATCCCAATAAGTCCATCATATATCGTCATTATTGCCTTTCACTTGCACGACCGAACGATGTGTATAATAATATAGTGCACGTGCATTGGACTAAGCTGGAATTGCAAGCATTCAACTCAAGAGAGAAGACAAGTAATATGGGCTCTAAGTTAAATAAACAATCATGCATATGAGAGCCACTAAACATTTTCAATATGGTCTTCTCGACCCCCAAAGGAAAGAAAAGAAAAGAAAACTATTTACACGGGAAAGCTCCCAACAAGTAAAAAAAAGAACCAAAAATCTTTTTGGGTTTTCATTTTAATTCTACTACAAGCATGAAAATTAAACTAACTAATTTTTTTGGTTTTTCTTAAGGTTTATCAAACACACAAGAAGAAAGCAAGAAAAAGAAAATTAAACTAACATGGATAATACAATGAAAGAGTATGAGCACCGACGACTAGTGTGTGAACATGAATGTAAAGTCGGTGAGAAATACGTACTCCCCCAAGCTTAGGCTTTTTGCCTAAGTTGGTCTAGTACCAAGGACCGTCTGGCTGATATCCGTAAGTGAAACTGGGGTCATAATGAGATGCAGCGGCAACCGCCTCCTGAGATGCGGCATGTTGGCGAGCTGCCTCTGCTCTCCCCTCGTGTTCAGCTGCTTCCTCCCTAGTGACAACATATCTTCCTTTTGCCTAATAACCAAAAAGGTAGGGAGCAAGAAGAGTAACATGGACGACGTTGTGTCTGTCATAGATTAGTCGATATTGGAGGAATTGTTCATTCCTCCCAAGAAATTGATGATTGACCATAGCTTCAGAATCCAAATAAACAGGAGGTATTATCATATCTCCCTCTCGTGGGGCTATACCAAGATAATTAGCCACGCGGGTTGCATAAATTCCTCCAAATAAATTTCCCTTTCTACTATTATTCTGCAACCTATGTGCAACTATTGCCCCCAAGTTATAACCTTTATAACCTAACACAGCACTCTTGAGGACACACAGATCAGGGACACACATGTGACATGCTTCATCCTTACCGTTAATACATCTACCAATGAAGAGAGCAAAATAATGTATAGCAGGAAAATGAATGCTCCCTATGGTAGCTTGTGCTATATCCCTGGATTCTCCCACAGTAATACTAGCAAGAAAATCTCTAAATTCAAATTTGTGAGGATCATTAATATTACCCCACCGCGGGAGTTGGCAAGCAGTTGTAAAATCCTCTAATTCCATGGTATAAGATGTATATAAAATATAAAATATGACACTAGGAGAATTACGCGTGCAGTTATATTTAAACCTCCGAACAAAGAAACCAGTCAATTGATAGTACTGAGGACACTTATCTTGTAAGAAGTCCTCCAGCTTGGCATTACGCACATACGCGTCAAATTCCTCCTTAAAGCCCATTTCGACCATAAAATTATCGGATGGCCACCCACAAGCTCGTACATCCGCGTCCCTTGGCAATTCGACATCTTGCTCACGTATAGCAATCATGGGCCCTTTCTTCACCGAGGAACCACCTTGGTACATTCTTCTAAGCATAATTCTTTTTCTGAAATAATTCTAAAATTTTAGTAACTTCAAAATAGAAGTGAATAAATTAAACAAGATTGATAGCAACTACTCCTACAAGTGCTTAGAGCCTATATCATGCATTAGAATTGCTTGGGACCTCATAAATTCAACATGCAAGCTCAAGAACATGGTCACCTATGCAGCAAAAAATTGCAATGAACAAAACACTAGAACAAAAACTAATTGGACCAATGGTGGAGTCACATACCAGGTAAAAATCTCCCAAAGCAGTTTTGTGAATGGAGCTTTGAGCAAGGAGCTCGAAAATCGCAGCAGAATGAGCTAGAACTCGTGCTTGAGCTAGATGGGGATTTTTTCGGGTATAAGATGAAGTGTGTGGGTGCTAGCATAAGTGGAGGGGGCCACCAGGGGCCCACGAGACAGGGGGGCGTGCCCAGGTGGGGTGGGCGCGCCCTCCACTCTCGTGGCCTGGTGCTTGCCCCTCCTGCAGTGTTTTCAGTGCCTAAAATCCTCAAATATTCCATAAAAAATCATACTAAATTTGCAGGGCATTTGAAGCACTTTTTTTCAGGATATTTTTTAATGCACTGATAATTCAAAAAACAGACAGATAATACTATTTTTGCTTTATTTATTCTAAATAACAGAAAGTAAAAAGTGGGTACAGAAGGTTGTGCCTTCTAGTTTCATTCATCTCATGATCATCAAAATGAATCCACTAACAAGGTTGATCAAGTCTTGTTAACAAACTCATTCCGAATAACACGGAACCGGAGAAATTTCGAATAACACTAAGTTACCTCAACAGGGATATGAAAATCCCCAACAATAAGAATATCATACTTTTTCTTGACAATAGGGAGAGGAAATTCAAAACCACCAATAATGATAGTTGGAACTTTTCCAATAGAATTGATGCTACTGAACTTGAGATTGTTTCCTCGGGAAGTGTACCGTATGCTCATTACCATTAACATGAAAAGTGACATTGCCTTTATTGCAATCAATAACAGCCCCTGAAGTATTAAGAAAAGGTCTACCAAGGATAATAGACATACTATCGTCCTCGGGAATATCAAGAATAACAAAGTCCATTAAGATAGTGCCATTTGCAAACACAACAGGCACATCCTCACAAATACCGATATGTATAGCAGTTGATTTATCAGCCATTTGCAAAGATATTTCAGTAGGTGTCAACTTATTCAATTCAAGTCTACAATATAAAGAGAGAGGCATAACACTAACACTGGCTCCAAGATCACATAAAGCAGTTCTAACATAATTTCTTTTAATGGAGCATGGTATAGTTGGGACACCCGGATCTCCAAGTTTCTTTGGTATTCCACCCTTAAAAGTGTAATTAGCAAGCATGGTGGAAATTTCAGCTTCTGGTATCTTTCTTTTATTTGTAATGATATCCTTCATATATTTAGCATAAGGATTTACTTTCAGCATATCAGTTAAGCGCATATGTAAGAAAAATAGGTCTAATCATTTCAGCAAAGCGCTCAAAATCCTCATCATCCTTTGTCTTGGATGGTTTAGGAGGAAAGGGCATGGGTTTCTGAACCCATGGTTCTCTTTCTCTACCATGCTTCCTAGCAACAAAATCTCTCTTATCATAACCTTGATTCTTTGATTGTGGGTTATCAAGATCGACAGCAGGTTCAATCTCTACTTCATTGTTTTTGCTAGGTTGAGCATCAACATCAACATTATCATTGACATTATCACTAGGTTCATGTTCATCACCTGATCATGTTTCAGCATCAGAAATAGAAATATCATTGGGATTCTAAGGTGTGTCTACAGTAGGTTCACTAGAAGCATGCAAAGTTCTATCATTTTTCTTTTTCTTCTTTTTAGTAGAACTAGGTGCCTCTAAATTATTTCTCTGAGAATCTTGCTCGATTCTCTTAGGGTGGCCTTCAGGATACAAAGGTTCCTGAGTCATTCTACCAGTTCTAGTAGCCACTCTAACAACAAAGTCATTTTTATTATTTAATTCATCAAGCAAATCATTTTGAGCTTTAAGTACTTGCTCAGCTTGGGTAGCAACCATAGAAGTATATTTGCTAATGAATTTAAGTTCACCTTTAACTCTAGCCATATTATCGCTCACGCGTCCTATCTCGAAAGCAATATTCTTTAACTCCCTACCAACATAAGCATTAAAACTTTCTTATCTAGCCATAAAATCATCAAATTCATCTAACCACGGGCTATGAAATTTAGTAGAGGGGATTTCAACTTTATCATATCTATAGAGAGAATTTACCTTTACGACCTATGTCGGGTTATCAAGACAATGTGGTTCTTCGACCAGCGGTATATTAAGACCATGTATTTCTTCAATAGGTGGTAAATTCTTAACGTCTTCAGCTTTAATACCTTTTTCTTTCATTGATTTCTTTGCCTCTTGCATATCTTCAAGACTGAGAAATGAAACACCACTCTTCTTCGGAGTGGGTTTAGGAATAGGCTCAGGAGTTGGCTCAATTGGTTCAGGAATTACCTCAGGAATTGGCTTAGGAAGAGTCCAATTATGTTCATTAGTCAACATATTATTCAATAGTAATTCAGCTTCATCGACTATTCTTTCCCTGAAAACACAACCAGCACAACTATCCAAGTAGTCCTTGGAAGCATCGGTTAGTCCATTATAAAAGATATCAAGTATTTCATTTTTCTTGAGAGGATGATCAGGCAAAGCGTTAAGTAACCGGAGAAGCCTCCCCCAAGCTTGTGGGAGACTCTCTTCTTTGATTTGCACAAAATTATATATTTCCCGCAAGGCAGCTTGTTTCTTATGAGCAGGGAAATATTTAGCAGAGAAGTAATAAATCATATCCTGGGGACTACGCACACAACCAGGAGCAAGAGAATTATACTAAGTCTTAGCATCACCCTTTAATGAGAACGGGAATATCTTAAGGATATAAAAATAGCGAGACTTCTCATCATTAGTAAACAGGGTAGCTATATCATTCAACTTGGTAAGATGTGCCACAACAGTTTTAGATTCAAGGCCATAAAAAGGATCAGATTCAACTAAAGTAATAATCTCGGGATCAACAGAGAATTCATAATCCTTATCAGTAACACAGATAGGTGAAGTAGCAAAAGCAGGGTCAGGTTTCATTCTAGCATTAAGAGACTGTTGCTTCCATTTAGCTAATAATTAATATCATATCTATCATTGCAAGCAAAGATAGCTCTAGCAGCTTCTTCATTCATAACATAACCCTCAGGAACAACAGGAAATTCATAATCATTGGGAGAATTTTCATCATCACTATCATCAATAATAGCATCTTCAATATTTTCATTCCCCCTAACTCTAGCAAGTTGTTCATCAAGAAATTCACCTAATGGCAAAGTAGTATCACGCACAGAAGTAGTTTCGTCATGCATAGCAGAAGTGGCATCATGCGACATATCAGAATTCATAGCAGTAGCAGGTTTAGGTGTTGCAAGCTTACTAATAACAGAAGGAGAATCTAGTGCAGAGCTAGATGGCAGTTCCTTACCTCCCCTCGTAGTTGAGGGCAAAATCTAAGTTCTGTCATCTTTCAAGTTCTTCATAGTGATCAACAAATATAAATCCCAAGTGACTCAGAGAATAGAGCTATGCTCCCCGGCAACGGCGCCAGAAATTAGTCTTGATAACCCACCAGTGTAGGGGATCGCAACAGCTTTCGAGGGTAAAGTATTCAACCCAAATTTATTGATTCGACACAAGGGGAGCCAAAGAATATTCTTGAGTATTAGCAGTTGAGTTGTCAATTCAACCACACCTGGATAACTTAGTATCTGCAGCAAAGTATTTAGTAGCAAAATAGTAGGATAATAAAGGTAACAGCAAAAGTAAGGATAATAGTTTTTGGGTTTTTGTAGTAGTTGTAACAGCAGCAACGGAAAAGTAAATAAGCAAAGAACAATATGTGAAAAGCTCGTAGGCAATGGATCAGTGATGGATAATTATGCCGGATGTGATTCCTCATGTAATAGCTATAACATAGGGTGACACAGAACAAGCTCCAGTTCATCAATGTAATGTAGGCATGTATTCCGTAAATAGTCATACATGCTTATGGAAAAGAACTTGCATGACATCTTTTGTCCTACCCTCCCGTGGCAGCGGGGTCCTAGCAGAAACTAAGGGATATTAAGGCCTCCTTTTAATAGAGAACCGGAACAAAGCATTAGCACATAGTGAATACATGAACTCCTCAAACTACGGTCATCACCGAGAAGTATCCCGATTGTTGTCACTTCGGGGTTGTCGGATCATAACACATAATAGGTGACTATAGACTTGCTAGATAGGATCAAGAACACACATATATTCATGAAAACATAATAGGTTCAGATCTGAAATCATGGCACTCGGGCCCTAGTGACAAGCATTAAGCATAGCAAAGTCATAGCAACATCAATCTCAGAACATAGTGGACACTAGGGATCAAACCCTAGCAAAACTAACTTGATTACATGGTAAATCTCATCCAACCCATCACCGTCCAGCAAGCCGACGATGGAATTACTCATGCGCGGCGGTGAGCATCATGAAATTGGTGATGGAGGATGGTTGATGATGACGACGGCGATGAATCCCCCTCTCCGGAGCCCCGAACGGACTCCAGATTAGCCCTCCCAAGAGAGATTAGGGCTTGGCAGCAATCAGTGTCGTAAAACGCGATGAAGCTTTCTCTCTAATTTTTTTCTCCCCGAACGTGAATAAATGGAGTTGGAGTTGAGGTCGGTGGAGGTCCATGGGGCCCATGAGATAGGGGGTGCACCCAGGGGGAGGGGGCGCGCCCAGGGGGGAGCGCGCCCCCCTGTCTCGTGGACAGGGTGGCCCCTGGTCTTGATTCTTTCTCCAGTATTTTTTATATTTTCCAAAAAGTCGCTCCATGGATTTTTAGGACATTCCGAGAACTTTTCTTTTCTGCACATAAAACAACATCATGGAAGTTCTGCTGAAAATAGCGTCAGTCCGGGTTAGTTTCATTCAAATCGTGCAAGTTGGAGTCCAAAACATGGGCAAAAGTGTTTGGAAAAGTAGATACATTGGAGACGTATCACTCGGCCGTGCGCGTGCGAGCACGCAGCTGCTCCTAATGGCAGGAGGAAGATGACAGGCGGCGCTAGGTTGGCTGGGCCAGCGAGCTCAGCCGGCCAGGCAAGTGGCCCAGGTAGGTCCTTCTCTCTCTCTCTCTCTCTTATTTCTATTTTTCTTTTGTTCTGTAAGTTTGTGGCATTACTAAAAATATCTGGGCACTTTCAAAAATCACCAAACTGTGCATGCCCAATGTTTAGAATATATCCAACATGGAACATTTTGGTTTGGGATTATTTGGACATTTAAAATATTTACTAGCATTTAAATGCCCAAATGCAATTAACTAATGATTTAATCCAGTGACCCTCTGTTGTCCTAGAAAAGTGTGCACCATTTTTGTCAGAGGTTCTAGACCAAGGCAAAGATGATGAACATTTTAGAAGGGCATTTTGGGTTCAGTGAAAATGATTTTAGTAAACCCTAGTTGGTTTAAGGGGGGTGCTGGGGGTTCTGTCATCCCCATTTCAAATTCATTTGAAACTTAGACATGATGCACACATGAAGCTAGCCTAGTGCATTGCCAAGAGCTAGGGATGTGACAGCCGTGAGCAACGGTGGCCATTAGCCACCCCTTCGGTCAGTTGTCTTTCCTTGGTTTGATCTATTGAAAATTGAATTGTTGAATTTTGAACTGAACCGTTGAAAAGTTGGTACCTCATGGCAGTGTGTAGCTCTTGTATGCCTTTTGAACACTGATGCATGATGTTCTTTAGTACATGTTTTCAGTACAAGTTTGGAAGGGCAGGAAGTTCTACTGCAGCAATTCAGTAACTAGAAAAAGGATACATCAGTTCAAATATACTTGCCATAAGTAGTTAAGAGTTTATTTGCTATGGTTAAATAAATCAAGCTAATTTTCTGCAGTTCTCAGGTTAGAAAAAGGTTTCACTTCACTTTGCTGAAGTTCCTCTAGAATCTTAAAATCCGATGCGGTCTATGGCAAGGTACGCACAGAATGATATCTACCTCGATGAGTGCAATGTGTTTTCTCACTTCCAGGCCTAGGAATGTTTTTTCATTTGACATACTTCAAAAAATTTATGGGTAAGTAAACCAATCATGTTTTTGTTGTTCGGAGGGAAATCATAATAAGTTCTAAGGAAATAAATATAGGAGTTCATATTTTAAAACAAATAAAGTATTTGGAAAGTAAAATGAAGTATTTCAAAGTACATAACTTTTTAGGTTTCATTGCAAATTTTAATGTTACTGTACATGAACTTGGGCATGCTAATTGGTGGCTGTTATGTGTGTGCAAGGTTCATCCAACGATAACGGGCAGGCGGCAAGTGTACTTATGCACAGCGGGACGGTGGCACGAAGCAGTTGAGTAGGTGTGCGTGGTGAGCAGCTACAGAACTGATTCTGACACTGCAGTATTAGTCCCACACAGCCTCTCAACACCCCCTTCTTGAACCTTTACGGCCCAGGTCGTTCAGTGCCTCGACACGAGGCCGTTCGATGATGCAATGCTCAAGCCGTTCACCCTTTCCACCACAAGCCATTCACCTCCGCCACACGAGGCCGTGCGACGATGCAGCGATCAGACCGTTCACCTCTGCCATCGGAGGCCGATGCAAATGCTAAGGAGTTGTGTTCTTTTTCAGTACATGTTTTGTGTGCCTTTTAGTACACCACTTAACGATTCTATGTCCAATTTCCTCTGTTTACGTGTTCTTCCTATAGCACAACAGGTGTTGTGTGTTATGCCTTAATAAGCATTTGAGAAAATCTTGTATGGATCTAAACTAGCGTATGTTCTGTTTTGTTCTTGTAAATGAAGCTCCACTTCTATTTTGTTTGAAGTTACTTGGCATAAAAATTAGTATATGTTCTACTATAAAAACATATACAAAATGTCTTGATACATGCTAGCAAAAATCAAAAAAATACACTCAGTTTAGTTCCTATATTTTATTTCAGTTCAATTTAAAAGTATTTGCAACTGTTCAGACTCTAGTTTACAACAGAATTTTTTTGAAGTTTAGAGGGGAAAATACTTGTTAGATTCATTTAAAAAGTGTCGTATAGTTCAAATTTTATATATAATCAATTCATAATGAAATGAGAGAAGTATAGAATATCGTCGCAAAACAATGTTGAGTTCAAAAGAAAACGCAAAACATTTTTTGGTTAATGAAAATACTTGTTTTTTTGTTAATGCAATCCTCTTGTGGAAGCACTAAAACACGCTACCTGTTGAACTGATACTGAAGACAAGGAGCAGGACCAAGTGTGCTAGAGGTTTTTTGTACCCATGTGCGGAAGCACTTTATTTTTCTGATGATTATTATTGTGTTCATGTGGGTGCTTGAAAAGTTCTGTCCAAGAATAGGGCGATGATTTTTGTGTTCAGGTCGGTGCTATGGGTAATATGATTCATGTACGTGTATTATGTGTGGAAAATATTTCTGTCAGATGAAAGGAAAAATGGTTTAATTAAAAATATTGATGAGTACGAGTTAAAAAATGGTGGTCCGTTCAGAATAAAAGAAATGACAGAAATTCAAATTGTAAAAGTTCAAGCAAAAAGAAACCCCATGCAATTCAAATGGTAAAAAGTACAAGTCGTAAAATTAGAGAAGTTCAGAACATCGTTGTAAAAAGTTTTTGAGTTAAAAGAAAACATGCAAAACATTTTCTTTTCAAAAAAAATAGCATTCAGTTCAACAATATAAACCATGCAAGTTCACGAACGATAATATAGTAACCATTGAAAAGTTACGAGCAAAACTCTAACAAAAAAACATAGTAAAGTCGAGTCTGTGAAAGCACACGTTCAGCACAAACCCATACGGAGATCAGTTTGAGTACTATGTTTCCAAAACAGAAAAAAATAGCACAACCGGTATCACCATATTCAAAACTACTCAATGGAAAATACCTCAGTACAAACATAGACTCAATGGAAAACACGCTTAGTACAAACCCATGGAAACATAAGTACAAGTACCCTTTTTCGGAACCATTCAAAATTACTCTACAAAAAATAGCTCAGTACAAACATACACATATATCAGTACGACTACTCTATTTTTTAGACGAGAAAACAACAGGATCTGTCATGCCGTATTCCAAATTACTCTTAAACAGTTGCGAAGTAGAGAGAACGTTCAACATGACAAAGTTTTGTATTTTTGTTAGCTATCCAACGATATATTATTTGCCCCATTTCGATAAAATTTTAAAAAAAGTCGCGTTCAAAATCAAATTTGACCGTATTTGAATTCGTTTTTAAACCGTAAAGAATTAGAAAAACATTTCTATACGAAAAAGTTGCGCATTTTCCATAGCTTTCCAACGCCATATCATTTGTGTCAATCCGACAAACGGTTTGCAAAAAGGCAAAACTACGTTTCGCCCAGAATTTCACCGTTTTTCAAATTACTTTTAAATTGTATATAATTTGAAAAAACAATAAATATATGGAAGATGCGGATTTTTACCAGCTTTCCAACGCCATCTTATTTGCTCAATTCCGACAAACCTTTTGAAAACTGAGTCCAAAATACGATTCACGTTTTCGGTTTTGAAAAAAATGTTTTTTTTAAACTGCTCTTAAACTGTGATGATTTTGCAAAAACTTCCTATATATTTGTGATATAGATGTCAAGAGCTTTCAAACGATATATTACACGCCCCATTCCGACGAAAAGATGATCAGTCGAGATGAAAATTGTTAGTACAACCGCCTGAAACCGTCAGTTTCGCGAAAATACGATCAGTTCAAGTAGGGTAACAGAATAATATTCTGTTTCGCGAAAAAAATAGCCCAATGTATATATGGCTTCTGCACAGCATCTCCATCATCATTATCAGTACATCCTACGCAGGTGAGTTAGGATACACTTGATCCCAGAAAGGTATCTATCCTTTAAACCAGAGGAGTGCTTCAAACTAACAACAGTACATAATATCCAACAAAAGAGGGTCGTGCTACAGTAGCAGAATACATGGCTCAGTCTAGATATCAGTACGAATCAAGTTGTGCATATTTGCTGTTGGCATGAACCACATCGACGCATGTCGGGTTTGCAAAAGCCATCCATCGCATGGAAGCTTGATGCCTTTCACACACTGAAGATTATCTGGCAACAAGCTATGTCAACGAATCTCTGGATATGGTGATTCATGAAACCCATGGTATGATGTGTAAACATAGTCCCCCTGGAGAATGGAAGTTGCATAGCACGGTAATCATCACCGGTGATATGATCGATGATTGGTTGGATGATCGGACAGTTGAGCCCGAGGAACATGGAGTGGTTGCCGAGCCTGTAAATCCGCCTCCAGTTGAATACGCCTGGCCCCATGGAGCTGGGATCTTTCTATAACATGAAGCAACCATAGCCATCAATGTCACGAACGCCCCAGGCATTGTACTACATGTGGTTTGATGTAATGGTTTGGTCAATTTTGTACGTGTGAATGAGCATCAAATGACCGCTGTCTGCTGAACGAGCGATAAACCACCACCCATCGGCTGGTATGATTCCAGGTCCTGGAACATGAAGGCCAGCGCATTTGCGTCTGCTGCAACAATTCAAATTGGAGACTAAAAGGACAAAAATAAACAATCATGTTCAGAGTATGTGTGAAATTAAGATTATTATAACAGTGACACATATCATAGACAGAGAATTGCAATGTCGTGGTCATAATCATACCCCAAGTTAAAAAAATAAGCCAATGGCTTTCATATTCTAGCAACATGTCATGGTTCAAACATCATGTAACAATGAGAGGAAAACAGCTATGACAGAGCCAACTCATATTCTACCATATCACTTACTACTACTGTTTTCATATCAACTCTAAGCAATAACATGTGTTGTTGTAAAAATCTTGGAAATGAGAGTAACATATAGCAATCATGAGGTTATGCTCATAATATCTATTCTAACAATCATTAGATGCCAATTGTTCTAATATCAACTCTAACAATAACATGTGGGGTCATAAAACTCTAGGAAATGAGAGGAACGTATAGCAATGATGTGGTTATAGACATACTATCTATTCTAAATTTGTAACAATGAACAGGTAGTCATATTCACCTATACCAATATAAAAAGACCCAAAGGGGCAGATCCAACAAATCCCGGCCGTCAAATCAGGTCAATCCAACGACCTAGACTGCTTCAATGTCGAGCGCTCAACACATTTAGCGTGTAGTTAATTCCATGCCAAATATAGTGCTAATCACATAATAACACGTAAATAATATCCTACTTAATATCCACATGCACTTAATATACTTCAAAATTAACGTGCATTGCAAGTACACATTGACTAGTAAGGTAAAGATGAGATGAGTTAGAAGAATTACACGACGATAGATTCCACCAGTATAGGCAGCCAATCTGTGCGTCGACCGCGTAAACGATGCCATCGTGCACTATAGCATCAGACAGAAATGTTGCCTCAACAGGATTGACGATGAGCCAGAACCATGTATTGAGACCGGATTCCAGATAGACTAATCCCATGTTGAACAAGGCAATGAGCTTGTAATCCATGTAGTCTTCTGATGGTGTGGGCACTTCATAGATTATAACTTTCAGCAAATAGAGGTCGAGCCAAAAGCTTGACGCGTCTCGTGGGTAGTAGGCAGGAGTGTCCGGCGGGCCACGAGGCTCAATGGCGGTGGTATCCGACGATGGAAGGGTGATGTCTCGTTGGGTGTAGATATCCACGAGATGCCACGAACTACCAGATTGGTGGATGAGGATGATCCAGTTGGACTTCATGCCCGCTCAGTAGTGCCCGCGCATGAAGGACAGGTGGACAGGTAGTGGTAGCATGTCGAGGGGCACCACGGCAACATCCGTAGGATCGTCAAGTCGGTGTCTGTGCCACCTGCGAGGATGGGGCATCAGCAAGCAGGGTGTGTTGAAAAGAGCCAGCCGGTTGCAGACGAGTAGATGGTACAAAGACACCGAGCATGCGGCCAGACGGGCGGTGCTGAGTAGGTCCATACGATTACAGATCTGCTCCAAGAGAACATCGGGGAGGGAATTCCAATCGCGGCTCTGCATGTCAGTCGGTTTTGCCATTGGGGTTTTCGGTGCCTGCGAGCTAGCAGGGAAGTGGATTCGGGCGGGCGAGCGAAGAAGCTTCTCCTCGTGTGGCCGAGCAGTGGGCGGGGGGATATGGTGCGCGCGAGCTACCAAGGAAGATGGCGCGGGCGGGCGAGCAGTGAGCGGGGGGAAATGGTGTGCGGCCGGCGATGGGGAAGAGAGGAGGAAGAAGAAGAGAGGAGGAAGAAGAGTGAAAGATGGGGAAGAAAGTGCATTAAATCTCAATTCTACTAGTACTACTACCAGGATATACCGTCCTTCGGAGTGTAAATAGTTACAACGATGACATGTGGGTCTACCACAAGAGGGCCCATATGTCAGTTAATGGAGGAGAGAGGAGGCTTATTTGCGGAAGCGTGCTCTACTGGCAAACATGATGGCAGTACTGGGTAAGGCTGATTTAGTAACACCAACGTGCTGGTTCAGCTTATTAATTAAGTGTCCCATCTGCTGCAGCGTGTATTGTCACTTCACTGCGAAGACTAGTTGAATTGTTCTCTCTGACCGAGATGGGGAATAATGGATCGCGAAGACTTCCTTTCTACAGTATCCCTATGCCTCTATGCTCACTTCACTAATTTTGCTTCGTACATAGTCACTTGTTGAAATCTCTAGAAAGACAAATACTCCATATTTGGGAACAGACGGAGGCTTTTACTCCGTATTTGGGAACAGAGGGAGTATCACCATATGGAGGGAACAGAGGAAGCTTGAAATATGAACATGTCAATGGGAGGGAGTAAGCCCCTTGCATGTATGCATGCACGCAACATGCAACACTCACACGTACATGGACGCACGCAACACTCATGCACCCATGCGGCACACAACACACGATGCAACACACACGCTCACTCTCAAGTGCTCAACCTACTCCCTACGTCCGTGAAAGATTGTACATTTAGAGATTTACACATTGACCAGGGCATAGTTAACACCCAAAAGTAGCAGACTTATGTGTGCATGCGACCATTGAGAGAAGAAGATTAAATGAAGGTTGTTGCATGTTGTAATTAAGGATAGACATGTAGCCTATACCTAGAGCACAAGTGGTGCATTAGTCAATCAATATCAATTTAGATTAAAGGCTAAATGCATTGGAAGTGTAGATGTACTACACTCTTTGTTTTTTAGCCGATGTACACTCTTTGTTGGAAGACCGAGGGAGTACACGTGCATGCACTCACATACACAGCCAGGGTGGTTCACGTGCAAGGGTTGGACTCCTGTTGCACCTGCGTAAAGTTTTGTTTAACTGATTTCTTTTCTCTGCCAACTGACAGGTGGGACCCAAAAACCAGGTGACAATTTAACCAGTCAACAAAGTGCCACGTCGACTATGTGGCCGATCAGTAGGGTGCAATATGGTGCTCTACGATGAGCTAGTGATTGTATAATCACCGCAGAACTATATATAGTGACCGTAAAGAGCGTATTGTCACATACGTTGACCGACGGTGTATTTTTCTCGTTTCAAATTAAGCCATATTAACCGGAAAGGACGCAGTATGGACTAGTACTAGTACTGCTTTGATGTATCCCGTCAATTCGCTGAACGAGGAGAAGCTTGCTTACTACGCCTCTCCCTCGCCCACGCGCGCGGTGGCTCGCAGGACAAGGAGAGGGTTTTGACTACAGTGTCCTCTCCCTCGCCCTCGCGGTGGACGTGCAGCAGTTCAATCGGTGTCAGATTGCCAAAAGCATATTGTACTATAGTATCATCATTGTTGGACCATCTGAAGAGGCGAAGAGCCAAGTGCAAGGTTCCCACGAGTACGAACTGTTGAACCTCCCGAAGAGGCAAAGAGCCAAGTGCAAGGTTTTATTGGATTTGTCGTCCTAGTAGGAGTGTACTACAACTATAGCGGACGATGCTACTGTAAGATGCCACCACGTCACTTATATCCAAAGTTGTGCCATCTTTTTTTCTCAAAGAGCGTGTTGGAGCCCGTGCAACAACCACACAAGTTGCACGTACACATAACACATTTACTAGTAATAAATTCTAAAGGACAAATGCCAGTATGCCACACAAGTTCATCTCTAATTCATGTGATAAATTTCTGCACGACTAGTCTACATATATTCACAGCGCTACCGTTCACAATTTACCGTACTCCACTTACACATTATAGATGGGCTACATGTCCTCCTCCAGGTTCTAGTCCCAGGTGTTCTTCATGGATGGCATGATCCATAGCGGTGGGCAACGCAAATCATTGCCGCAACTTTCTAGTCTAGTTCCACATGATGGAGACTCATCCAAGCTGAAGCGGCATAAATCAAGGATAGCTGATACGTCTCCAACGTATCTATAATTTATGAAGCATTCATGCTATTTTATTATCTGTATTGAGTGATTACAGGATTTATTATACACTTTTATATTACTTTTGGGACTAACCTACTAACCGGAGGCCCAGCCCATATTGTTGTTTTATTGCCTGTTTCAGTATTTCAAAGAAAATGAATATCAAACGGAGTCCAAACGGAATGAAACCTTCGGGAGCGTGATTTTTGGGAAGGATATGATCCGGGAGACTTGGAGTACAAGCCAGGGAAGGTTCGAGGAGGCCAGGAGACAGGAGGGCGCGCCCCCAGTCTCGTGGGCCCCTCGAGGCTCCCCCGACCGACTTCTTTCGCCTATATATTCCCTTATACCCTAAAACCATCGAATACGAAGATAGATCGGGAGTTCCGCCGCCGCAAGCCTCTGTACCCACCAAAAACTTGTCGGGGGCCCGTTCTAGCACCCTACCGGAGGGGGGATCCCTCACCGGTGGCCATCTTCATCATCCCGGTGCTCTCCATTACAAGAAGGGAGTAGTTCACCCTCGGGGCAAAGGGTATGTACCAGTAGCTATGTGTTTGATCTCTCTCTCTCTCTCTCTCTATCTCTCTCTCTCTCTCTCTCTCTCTCTCGTGTTCTCGACTTCGCACGATCTTGATGTATCGCGAGCTTTGCTATTATAGTTGGATCTTATGATGTTTCTCCCCCTCTACTGTCTTGTGATGAATTGAGTTTTCCTCTTCAAGTTATCTTATCGGATTGAGTCTTTAAGGATTTGAGAACACTTGATGTATGTCTTGCTGTGCTTATCTGTGGTGACAATGGGATATCACGTGATCCACTTGATGTACGTTTTGGTGATCAACTTGCGGGTTCCACCCATGAACCTATGCATAGGGGTTGGCACACGTTTTCATCTTGACTCTCCTGTAGAAACTTTGGGGCACTCTTTGAAGTACTTTGTGTTGGTTGAATAGATTAATCCGATATTGTGTGATGCATATTGTATAATCATGCCCACGGATACTTGAGGTGACAATGGAGTATCTAGGTGTGCTACGTCTTGCCCTTGCCTTGGTTTTCCTTGAAGAGGAAAGGGTGATGCAGCAATAGTAGCGTAAGTATTTCCCTCAGTTTTTTAGAACCAAGGTATAAATCTAGTAGGAGGCTCCTCAAAAGTCCCACGCACCTACACAAACAAACAAAGAACTCGCAACCAACGCAATAAAGGGGTTGTCAATCCCTTCACGGCCACTTGCGAAAGTGAGATCTAATAGAGATAGTATGATAAGATAAATATATTTTTAGTATCTAATAATATAGATGCAAAAAGTAAAGATGCAAATAAAAGTAGATTGGAAGCAAATATGATAAGAGATAGACCCAGGGGCCATAGGTTTCACTAGAGGCTTCTCTCAAGATAGCATAAGTATTACGGTGGGTGAACAAATTACTGTCGAGCAATTGATAGAAAAGTGAATAATTATGAGATTATCTAGGCATGATCATGTATATAGGCATCACATCTGTGACAAGTAGACCGACTCCTGCCTGCATCTACTACTATTACTCCACACATCGACCGACTCCTGCCTGCATCTAGAGTATTAAGTTCATAAGAACAGAGTAATGCCTTAAGCAAGATGATATGATGTAGAGGGATAAACTCATGCAATATGATATAAACCCCATCTTTTTATCCTCGATGGCAACAGTAAAATACGTACCTTGCAACCCCTGTTGTCACTAGGTAAGGACACCGCAAGATTGAACCCAAAGCTAAGCACTTCTCCCATGGCAAGAAAGATCAATCTAGTAGGCCAAATAAAACTGATAATTCAAAGAGACTTGCAAAGATAACTCAATCATACATAAAAGAATTGAGAGGAGATTCAAATATTTCTCATAGATAAACTTGATCATAAACCCACAATTCATCAAATCTCGAAAAACACACCGCAAAAAGAGTTTACATCGAACAGATCTCCACAAGATAGGGAGAACATTGTATTGAGATCCAAAAAGAGAGAAGAAGCCATCTAGCTAATAACTATGAACCCGAAGGTCTGTGGTAAACTACTCACAACTCATCGGAGGGGCTATGGTGTTGATGTAGAAGCCCTCCATGGTCGATTCCCCCTCCGGCAGAGTGCCGGCAAAGGCTCCAAGATGGGATCTCCTAGATACAGAAGGTTACGGTGGGGGAAATTGTGTTTCGTTGGCTCCCTGGATGTTTTCGGGGTACGTAGGCTTATATAGGAGGAAGAAGTACATCGATGGCCACCCGAGGGGCCCACGAGAAAGGAGCGCGCCCTATAGGGGGGGCGCCCTACCCTCTCGTGGCCGCCTTGGCTGCTTCTTGACTTGCACTCCAAGTCCCCTGGATCACCTTCGTTCCAAATATCACGCTCCCAAAGGTTTCATTCCGTTTGGACTCCGTTTGATATTCCTTTTCTTCGAAATGCTGAAATAGGCAAAAGAAGAGCAATATGGGCTGGGCCTCCGGTTAGTAGGTTTGTCCCAAAAAAGATATAAATGTGTAAAATAAAGCCCATAAACATCCAAAAGGGGTAATATAATAGCATGGAACAATCAAAAATCATAGATACGTTGGAGACTTATCAAGCATCCCCAAGCTTAATTCCTGCTCATCCTCGAGTAGGTAATGATAAAAACGGAATTTTTGATGTGGAATGCTACGTAGCATAATTCTCAATGTAATTTTCTTTATTGTGGCATGAATGTTCAGATCCAAATGATACAGAATAAAAGTTCATATTGACATAAAAATAGTGATACTTCAAGCATACTAATCAAAGTAATCATGTCTTCTCAAAATAACATGGCCAAAGAAAGTTATCCCTACAAAATCATATAGTCTGATTGTTGCTCTATCTTCATCACACAAAGTATTTAATCATGCACAACCCCGATGACAAGCCAAGCAATTGTTTCATACTTTAATAATCTCAAACTCTTTCAACTTTCACGCAATACATGAGCATGAGCCATGGACATAGCACTATATGTGGAATAGAATGGTGGTTGTGGAGAAGACAAAAAAGGAGAAGATGGTCTCACATCAACTAGGCGTATCAACGGGCTATGGAGATGCCCATTAATAGATATCAATGTGAGTGAGTAGGGATTGCCATGCAATGGATGCACTAGAGCTATAAATATATGAAAGCTCAACAAAAGAAACTAAGTGGGTGTGCATCCAACTTGCTTGCTTACGAAGACCTAGGGAAATTTGAGGAAGCCCATCATTGGGATATACAAGCCAAGTTCTATAATGAAAAATTCCCACTAGTATATGAAAGTGACAACATATGAGACTCTCTAACATGAAGATCATGGTGCTACTTTGAAGCACAAGTGTGGAAAAAGAGATAGTAGCATTGTCCCTTCTCTCTTTTTCTCTCATTTTATTTATTTTTTCTTTTCTTTTTTCTTTTTTTCCTTTTTTGGCCTTCCCCATTTTTTCTTTTTTTTCTCTTTTTTTTTCTTTTGTAAAGTCCGAAGTCTCATCCCGACTTGTGGGGGGATCACAGTCTCCATCATCCTTTGCTCACTGGGACAATGCTCCAATAATGAAGATCATCACACTTTTATGGATTTACAACTCAAAGCTAGACAGAGATATGACTCTATATGAATGCCTCCGGCGGTGTACCGAGATATGCAATGAATCAAGAGCAACATGTATGAAAATTATGAAGGTGGCCTTGCCACGAATACGATGTCAACTACATGATCATGCAAAGAGCAATATGACAAAAGTAATGCGTGTCATATGAACGGAACGGTGGAAAGTTGCATTGCAATATATCTCAGAATGGCTATGGAAATGCCATAATAGGTAGGTATGGTGGCTGTTTTGAGGAAGGTATATGGTGGGTGTATGGTACTGGCGAAAGTTGCGTGGCACAAGAGAGGCTAGCAATGGTGGAAGGGTGAGGGTGCGTATAATCCATGGACTCAACATTAGTTAAAAGAACTCATGTACTTATTGCAAAAATCTACAAGTCATCAAAAACAAAGTACTACGCGCATGCTCCTAGGGGGATAGATTGGTAGGAAAAGACCATCGCTCGTCCCCGACCAACACTCATAAGGAAGACAATCAATAAATAAAATTGTGCTCCAACTTCATCACAAAGCGGTTCACCATACATGCATGCTACGGGAATCACAAACCTCAACACAAGTATTTTTTATAATCACCTCAACTAGCATGACTTTAATATCACTACCTCCATATCTCAAAACAATTATCAAGCATCAAATTGATCATAGCATCCAATTCACTTTCTATGATAGTTTTTATTATACCCAACTTGGATGCTCATCATTCTAGGACCAAATTTGTAACCATAGAAAATACCATGCTGTTCTAAAAGACTCCAAAAATAATATAACTGAAGCTTGAGAGACTAACAATTTCTTCAAAATTAATCCACCACCGTTCTCTAAAAGATATAAGTGAAGCACTAGAGCAAAAACTATCAAGCTCAAAAGATATAAGTGAAGCACATAGAGTATTCTAGCAAATTCTAATCAAGTAGGCTTCTCCCAAAAGGTGTGTACATCAAGGATGATTGTGGTAAACTAAAAAGCAAAGACTAATATAATACATGACGCTCCAAGCAAAACACATATCATGTGGCGAATAAAAATATAGCTCCATGTAAAGTTACCAATAAACGAAGACGAAAGAGGGGATGCCTTCCCGGGGCATCCCCAAGCTTAGGCTTTTGGCTATTCTTGAATATCTTGGGGTTCCATGGCCATCCCCAAGCTTAGGATCTTGCCACTCCTTATTCCATAGTCCATAAAATCTTTACCCAAAACTTGAAAACTTCACAACATAAAACTCAACAGGAAATCTTATAAGCTCCGTTAGTGAAAGAAAACAAAACCACCACATAAGGTACTGTAATGAACTCATTCTTTATTTATTTTGGTGTTAAACCTACTATATTCCAACTTCTCTATGGTTTATAAACTATTTTACTAGCCATAGATGCATCAAAATAAGCAAACAACACACGAAAAACAGAATCTATCAAAAACAGAACAGTCTGTAGCAATGTGTAACTAACACAAACTTATGGAACTCTAAAAATCCTACCAAAATAGGAAGTCCTGTAAAATTCGTCTATTGATCAGCAGCAAAAAGAATCAACGCAAAATCACGTTTCTGTGATTTAACAAAACTAAATTCGTGCGTGCAAAGTCTCTGTTTTTCAGCAGAATCAAATCAACTATCATCATAGGTTATCCTATAGGTTCTACTTGGCACAAACACTAATTAAAAGATAAAAACACATCTATACAGAAGGTAGATTCAAGATTTATTACTAAACAGGAAAAAAACAAAGAAAATTGGGTTGCCTCCCAACTAGCGCTATCGTTTAACGCCCCTAGCTAGGCATAAAAGCGAAGATAGATCTAAGTAGTGCAATAATAATAAGATAGATCTTGAAAGCTCATCTCATATTCTCTACGCTCGGCAGCAAGTTTTCTTTGAGGCAAGCACAAGTATTCAAAAGGGCTAAATTTAGCAGGACAAAAGTCCCCAAGATCAATCTCAGGAGGAACGGGTTCCTCTCTTGGCCCTTCATAATGCACAACTAATTCATCACTAAAAGCATTCTTTTGGCAAAATCTCGTGAGCCTATACTCAAGAGAGTATCCTAGCTCATTGTTTCGAAGGGCAAAATTATTATTAAGTTCGTTAATTCTATCAACCAAGACATTGGTAGGAACCTTTTTTCTAAGGTTTTCATTGAAAGCAACATAGTCCGAAGATTGAAAACGCCTAAATTCCTCTTGATCATAGAGGATCGCCTCTATGGGAGGACGACCAGCGTCCACCCTATAGTGCGCAAAAATTTCTTTGGCCTCTCTTATGATAAATCTAAACTCATGAGCCAAAAAGATAGTAACAGCGCGCTTAACAGAAGAATGCTCAATATTAGAAAATTCTAGGAAAATTCTTTGTATGCAAGGATGCATATGCATAAATTGTCTTTCAAGTTCAACTACAAGCATAGCGATGGCATCCGCAAGACTACTAGTTCTATGAAGAATAGAACCACCCATGGAAGGTAAAGCACCGGCACAAGTAAAGAAATCTTGAATAACACCTTTTCCAATGATGTTACCACTACCGATTCGAAACTTTTTAGTATGCAAGATAGGGGGTTCTTCGGCCGGAGCCTCGGAATTTTCCATGTTATCATTATTGTCCATATCGATGATAATATCCCCAATTTCAGACCTAACGGCAAACAAAAGCAAAATGGAAGAAAGCAAGCGAAAGGGAGAGGAGATTGGGAAAGAGAGGGCGAATAAAACGGCAAGGGTGAAGTGGGGGAGAGGAAAACGAGATGCAAATTGCAAATAATCTAAATGCAAGGGAGATGAGTTTGTGATGGGTACTTGTTATGTCTTGACTTGAGCGAAGACCTCCCCGGCAACGGTGCCAGAAATCCTTCTTGCTACGTCTTGAGCTTGCATTGGTTTTCCTTGAAGAGGAAGGGTGATGCAGCAATAGTAGCGTAAGTATTTCCCTCAGTTTTTGAGAACCAAGGTATCAATCCAGTAGGAGGCTCCTCTAAAGTCCCACGCACCTACACAAACAAACAAAGAACTCGCAACCAACGCAATAAAGGGGTTGTCAATCCCTTCACGGCCACTTGCGAAAGTGAGATCTAATAGAGATAGTATGATAAGATAAATATATTTTTGGTATTTTATAATATAGATGCAAAAAGTAAAGATGCAAATAAAAGTAGATTGGAAGCAAATATGATAAGAGATAGACCCGGGGGCAATAGGTTTCACTAGAGGCTTCTCTCAAGATAGCATAAGTATTACGGTGGGTGAACAAATTACTGTCGAGCAATTGATAGAAAAGTGAATAATTATGAGATTATCTAGGCATGATCATGTATATAGGCATCACGTCCGTGACAAGTAGACCGACTCATGCCTGCATCTACTACTATTACTCCACACATCGACCGACTCCTGCCTGCATCTAGAGTATTTAGTTCATAAGAACAGAGTAACGCCTTAAGCAAGATGACATGATGTAGAGGGATAAACTCATGTAATATGATATAAACCCCATATTTTTATCCTCGATGGCAACAATACAATACGTGCCTTGCAACCCCTGCTGTCACTGGGTAAGGACACCGCAAGATTGATCCCAAAGCTAAGAACTTCTCCCATGGCAAGAAAGATCAATCTAGCAGGCCAAACCAAACTGATAATTCGAAGAGACTTGCAAAGATAACTCAATCATACATAAAAGAATTCAGAGGAGATTCAAATATTTCTCATAGATAAACTTGATCATAAACCCACAATTCATCGGATCTCGACAAACACACCGCAAAAAGAGTTTGCATCGAATAGATCTCCACAAGAGAGGGGAGAACATTGTATTGAGATCCAAAAAGAGAGAAGAAGCCATCTAGCTAATAACTTTGGACCCGAAGGTCTGTGGTAAACTACTCACAACTCATCGGAGGGGCTATGGTGTTGATGTACAAGCCCTCCGTGGTTGATTCCCCCTCCGGCAGAGCGCCGGCAAAGGATCCAAGATGGGATCTCGCGGATACAGAAGGTTACGGTGGTGGAAATTGTGTTTCGTTGGCTCCCTGGATGTTTTTGGGGTACGTAGGCTTATATAGGAGGAAGAAGTACGTCGGTGGCCGCCCGAGGGGCCCACAAGACAGGGGGCACGCCCTATAGGGGGGGCGCCCTACCCTCTCATGGCCGCCTTGGCTGCTTCTTGACTTGCACTCCAAGTCCCTTGGATCACGTTTGTTCCAAAAATCACGCTCCCAAAGGTTTCATTCCGTTTGGACTCCGTTTGATATTCCTTTTCTTCGAAATACTGAAATAGGCAAAAAAAAAAGAGCAATACTGACTGGGCCTCCGGTTAGTAAGTTAGTCCCAAAAATGATATAAATGTGTAAAATAAAGCCCATAAACATCCAAAAGGGGTAATATAATAGCATGGAACAATCAAAATATATAGATACGTTGGAGACGTATCAAGCATCCCCAAGCTTAATTCCTGCCCGTCCTTGAGTAGATAAATGATAAAAACGGAATTTTTGATGTGGAATGGTACGTAGCATAATTCTCAATGTAATTTTCTTTATTGTGGCATGAATATTCAGATCCAAATGATACAGAATAAAAGTTCAGATTGACATAAAAATAGTGATACTTCAAGCATACTAATCAAAGTAATCATGTCTTCTCAAAATAACATGGCCAAAGAAAGTTATCCCTACAAAATCATATAGTCTGGTTGTTGCTCTATCTTCATCACATAAAGTATTTAATCATGCAAACCCCGATGACAAGCCAAGCAATTGTTTCATACTTTAATAATCTCATACTCTTTCAACTTTCACGCAATACATGAGCGTGAGCCATGGACATAGCACTATATGTGGAATAGAATGGTGGTTGTGGAGAAGACAAAAAAGCAGAAGATAGTCTCACATCAACTAGGCGTATCAACGGGCTATGGAGATTCCCATTAATAGATATCAATGTGAGTGAGTAGGGATTGCCATGCAACGGATGCACTAGAGCTATAAATATATGAAATCTCAACAAAAGAAACTAAGTGGTTGTGCATCCAACTTGCTTGCTCACGAAGACCTAGGGCAATTTGAGGAAGCCCATCATTGGAATATACAAGCCAAGTTCTATAATGAAAATTTCCCACTAGTATATGAAAGTGACAACATATGAGACTCTCTAACATGAAGATCATGGTGCTACTTTGAAGCACAAGTGTGGAAAAAGAGATAGTAGCATTGTCCCTTCTCCCTTTTTCTCTCATTTTATTTTTTTTCTTTTCTTTTTTCTTATTTTTTTTTTCTTTTTTGGCCTTCCCCCCTTTTTCTTTTTTTCTTTTTTTTCCTTTTGTAAAGTCCGAAGTCTCATCCCGACTTGTGGGGGGATCATAGTCTCCATCATCCTTTCATCACTGGGACAATGCTCTAATAATGAAGATCAGCACACTTTTATGGATTTACAACTCAAAGCTAGAACAAGATATGACTCTATATGAATGCCTCCGGTGGTGTACCGGGATATGCAATGAATCAAGAGCGACATGTATGAAAATTATCAAGGTGGCCTTGCCACGAATACGATGTCAACTACATGATCATGCAAAGAGCAATATGACAAAAGTAATGTCTGTCATATGAACGGAACGGTGGAAAGTTGCATGGCAATATATCTCGTAATGGCTATGGAAATGCAATAATAGGTAGGTATGGTGGCTGTTTTGAGGAAGGTATATGGTGGGTGTATGGTACCGGCGAAAGTTGCGCGGCACAAGAGAGGCTAGCAATGGTGGAAGGGTGAGGGTGCTTATAATCCATGGACTCAACATTAGTCAAAAAAACTCATGTACTTATTGCAAAAATCTACAAGTCATCAAAAACAAAGTACTACGCACATGCTCCTAGGGGGATAGATTGGTAGGAAAATACCATCACTCGTCCCCGACCGCCACTCATAAAGAAGAAAATCAATAAATAAAATTGTGCTCCAACTTCATCACAAAGCGGTTCACCATACATGCATGCTACGGGAATCACAAACCTCAACACAAGTATTTTTCATAATCACCTCAACTAGCATGACTTTAATATCACTACCTCCATATCTCAAAATAATTATCAAGTATCAAATTGATCATAGCATTCAATTCACTTTCTATGATAGTTTTTATTATACCCAACTTGGATGCTCATCATTCTAGGACCAAATTTGTAACCATAGCAAATACCATGCTATTCTAAAAGACTCTCAAAATAATATAAGTGAATCATGAGAGACTAACAATTTCTTCAAAATTAATCCACCGCCGTTCTCTAAAAGATATAAGTGAAGCACTAGAGCAAAAACTATCAAGCTCAAAAGATATAAGTGAAGCACATAGAGTATTCTAGCAAATTCTAATCAAGTAGGCTTCTCCCAAAAGGTGTGTAGAGCAAGTATGATTGTGGTAAACTAAAAAGCAAAGACTAATATAATACATGACGCTCCAAGCAAAACACATATCATGTGGCGAATAAAAATATAGCTCCAAGTAAAGTTACCAATGAACGAAGACGAAAGAGGGGATGCCTTCCTGGGGCATCCCCAAGCTTAGGCTTTTGGCTATCCTTGAATATCTAGGGGTGCCATGGGCATCCCAAAGCTTAGGCTCTTTCCACTCCTTATTCCATAGTCCATAAAAGCTTTACCCAAAACTTGAAAACTTCACAACACAAAACTCAATAGGAAATCTTATAAGCTCCGTTAGTGAAAGAAAACAAAACCACCACATAAGATACTGTAATGAACTCATTCTTATTTATTTTGGTGTTAAACCTACTGTATTCCAACTTCTCTATGGTTTATAAACTATTTTACTAGCCATAGATGCATCAAAATAAGCAAACAACACACGAAAAATAGAATCTGTCAAAAACAGAACAGTCTGTAGCAATCTGTATCTAACGCAAACTTCTGGAACTCTAAAAATCCTAAAAAAATAGGATGTTCTGTAAATTTGTCTATTGATCATCAGCAAAAAGAATCAACGCAAAAGCATGTTTCAGTGATTTAACAAAACTAAATTCGTGCACGCAAAGTTTCTGTTTTTCAGCAGAATCAAATCAACTATCATCATAGGTTATCCTATAGGTTCTACTTGGCACAAACACTAATTAAAAGATAAAAACACATCTAAACAGAAGCTAGATGCAAGATTTATTACTAAACAGGAAAAAACAAAAAACACAAAGAAAATTGGGTTACCTCCTAACTAGCGTTATCGTTTAACGCCCCTAGCTAGGCATAAAAGCGAAGATAGATCTAAGTAGTGCCATAATAATAAGATAGATCTTGAAAGCTCATCTCATATTCTCTACGTTCGGCAGCAATTTTTCTTTGAGGCAAGCAAAAGTAATCAAAAGTGCTAAATTTAGCAGGACAAAAGTCCCCAAGATCAATCTCAGGAGGAACGGGTTCCTCTCTTGGCCCTTCATAATGCACAACTAATTCATCACTAAAAGCATTCTTTTGGCAAAATCTCATGAGCCTATACTCAAGAGAGTATCCTAGCTCATTTTTTCGAAGGGCAAAATCATTATTAAGTTTGTTAATTCTATCAACAAAGACATTGGTAGGAACCTTTTTTCTAAGGTTTTCATTGAAAGCAACATAGTCCATAGATTGAAAACGCCTAAATTCCTCTTGATCATAGAGGATCGCCTCTATGGGAGGACGACCGGGGTCCACCCTATAGTGCGCAAAAATTTCTTTGGCCTCTATTATGATAAATCTAAAATCATGAGCAAAAAAGATAGCAATAGCGCGCTTAACAGAAGAATGCTCAATATTAGAAAATTCTAGGAAAATTCTTTGTATGCAAGGATGCATATGCATAAATTGTCTTTCAAGTTCAACTACAAGCATAGCGATGGCATCCGCAAGACTACTAGTTCTATGAAGAATAGAACCACCCATGGAAGGTAAAGCACCGGCACAAGTAAAGAAATCTTGAATAACACCTTTTCCAATGATGTTACCACTACCGATTCGAAACTTTTTAGTATGCAAGATAGGGGGTTCTTCGGCCGGAGCCTCGGAATTTTCCATGTTATCATTATTGTCCATATCAACGATAATCTCCCCAATTTCAGACATAACGGCAAACAAAAGAAAAGCAGAAGAAAGCGAGCGAAAGGGAGAGGAGATTGGGAAAGAGAGGGCGAATAAAACGGCAAGGGTGAAGTGGGGGAGAGGAAAACGAGAGGCAAATGGCAAATAATGTAAATGCGAGGGAGATGAGTTTGTGATGGGTACTTGGTATGTCTTGACTTGAGCGAAGACCTCCCTGGCAACGGCGCCAGAAATCCTACTTGCTACGTCTTGTAGAGGAAAGGGTGATGCAGCAATAGTAGCGTAAGTATTTCCCTCAGTTTTTGAGAACCAAGGTATCAATCCAGTAGGAGGCTCCTCAAAAGTCCCACGCACCTACACAAACAAACAAAGAACTCGCAACCAACGCAATAAAGGGGTTGTCAATCCCTTCACGGCCACTTGCGAAAGTGAGATCTAATAGAGATAGTATGATAAGATAAATATATTTTTGGTATTTAATAATATAGATGCAAAAAGTAAAGAAGCAAATAAATGTAGATTCGAAGCAAATATGATAAGAGATAGACCCGGGGGCCATAGGTTTCACTAGAGGCTTCTCTCAAGATAGCATAAGTATTACGGTGGGTGAACAAATTGCTGTCGAGCAATTGATAGAAAAGCGAATAATTATGAGATTATCTAAGCATGATCATGTATATAGGCATCACGTCCGTGACAAGTAGACCGACTCCTGCCTGCATCTACTACTATTACTCCACACATCGACCGACTCCTGCCTGCATCTAGAGTATTAAGTTCATAAGAACAGAGTAATGCCTTAAGCAAGATGACATGATGTAGAGGGATAAACTCATGCAATATGATATAAACCCCATCTTTTTATCCTCGATGGCAACAATACAATACATGCCTTGCAACCCCAGCTGTCACTGGGTAAGGACACCGCAAGATTGAACCCAAAGCTAAGCACTTCTCCCATGGAAAGAAAGATCAATCTAGTAGGCCAAACCAAACTGATAATTCGAAGAGACTTGCAAAGATAACTCAATCATACATAAAAGAATTCAGAGGAGATTCAAATATTTCTCATAGATAAACTTGATCATAAACCCACAACTCATCGGATCTCGACAAACACACCGCAAAAAGAGTTTACATCGAATAGATCTCCACAAGAGAGGGGAGAACATTGTATTGAGATCCAAAAAGAGAGAAGAAGCCATCTAACTAATAACTATGGACCCGAAGGTCTGTGGTAAACTACTCACAACTCATCGGAGGGGCTATGGTGTTGATGTAGAAGCCCTCCGTGGTCGATTCCCCCTCCGGCAGAGCACCGGCGAAGGTTCCAAGATGGGATCTCGCGGATACAGAAGGTGACGGTGGTGTAAATTGTGTTTTGTTGGCTCCATGGATGTTTTCGGGGTACGTAGGATTATATAGGAGGAAGAAGTACGTCAGTGGCCGCCCGAGGGGCCCACGAGACAGGCGGCGCGCCCTATAGGGGGGAGCCCTCCCCTCTCGTGGCTGCCTCGGCTGCTTCTTGACTTGCACTCCAAGTCCCCTGGATCACGTTCGTTCCAAAAATCATGCTCCCGAAGGTTTCATTCCGTTTGGACTCCGTTTGATATTCCTTTTCTTCTAAATACTGAAATAGGCAAAAAAAATAGCAATATGGGTTGGGCCTCCGTTTAGTAGGTTAGTCCCAAAAATGATATAAATGTGTAAAATAAAGCCCATAAACATCCAAAAGGGGTAATATAATAGCATGGAACAATCAAAAATTATAGATACGTTGGAGACGTATCAAGCATCCCCAAGCTTAATTCATGCTCGTCCTCGAGTAGGTAAATGATAAAAATGGAATTTTTGATGTGGAATGCTACCTAGCATAATTCTCAATGTAATTTTCTTTATTATGGCATGAATGTTCAGATCCAAATAATACAGAATAAAAGTTCATATTGACATAAAAATAGTGATACTTCAAGCATACTAATCAAAGTAATCATGTCTTCTCAGAATAACATGGCCAAAGAAAGTTATCCCTACAAAATCATATAGTCTGATTGTTGCTCTATCTTCATCACACAAAGTATTTAATCATGCACAACCCCAATGACAAGCCAAGCAATTGTTTCATACTTTAATAATCTCAAACTCTTTCAACTTTCACGCAATACATGAGCATGAGCCATGGACATAGCACTATATGTGGAATAGAATGGTGGTTGTGGAGAAGACAAAAAAGGAGAAGATAGTCTCACATCAACTAGGCGTATCAACGGGCTATGGAGATGCCCATTAATAGATATCAATGTGAGTGAGTAGGGATTGTCATGCAACGGATGCACTAGAGCTATAAATATATGAAAGCTCAACAAAAGAAACTAAGTGGGTGTGCATCCAACTTGCTTGCTCACGAAGACCTAGGGAAATTTGAGGTAGCCCATCATTGGAATATACAAGCCAGGTTTTATAATCCAAAATTCCCACTAGTATATGAAAGTGACAACATATGAGACTCTCTAACATGAAGATCATGGTGCTACTTTGGAGCGCAAGTGTGGAAAAAGAGATAGTAGCATTGTCCCTTCTCTCTTTTTCTCTCATTTTATTTTTTTCTTTTCTTTTTTCTTATTTTCTTTTCTTTTCTTTTTTGCCCTTCCCCCTTTTTTCTTTTTTTTCTCTTTTTTTCTTTTGTAAAGTCCGAAGTCTCATGCCGACTTGTGGGGGGATCATAGTCTCCATCATCCTTTCCTCACTGGGACAATGCTCTAATAATGAAGATCATCACACTTTTATGGATTTACAACTCAAAGCTAGAACAAGATATGACTCTATATGAATGCCTCCGGTGGTGTACCGGGATATGCAATGAATTAAGAGCGACATGTATGAAAATTATGAAGGTGGCCTTGCCACGAATATGATGTCAACTACATGATCATGCAAAGAGCAATATGACAAAAGTAATGCGTGTCATATGAACGGAACGGTGGAAAGTTGCATGGCAATATATATCGGAATGGCTATGGAAATTCCATAATAGGTAGGTATGGTGGCTGTTTTGAGGAAGGTATATGGTGGGTGTATGGTACCGGCGAAAGTTGCGCGATACAAGAGAGGCTAACAATGGTGGAAGGGTGAGGGTGCGTATAATCCATGGACTCAACATTAGTCAAAAGAACTCATGTACTTATTGCAAAAATCTACAAGTCATCAAAAACAAAGTACTACGCGCATGCTCCTAGGGGGGATTGATTCGTAGGAAAAGACCATCGCTCGTCCCTGACCGCCACTCATAAGGAAGACAATCAATAAATAAAATTGTGCTCTAACTTCATCACAAAGCGGTTCACCATACGTGCATGCTACGGGAATCACAAACCTCAACACAAGTATTTTTCATAATCACCTCAACTAGCATGACTTTAATATCACTACCTCCATATCTCAAAACAATTATCAAGCATCAAATTGATCATAGCATCCAATTCACTTTCTATGATAGTTTTTATTATACCCATCTTGGATGCTCATCATTCTAGGACCAAATTTGTAACCATAGAAAATACCATGCTGTTCTAAAAGACTCTCAAAATAATATAATTGAAGCATGAGAGACTAAAAATTTCTTCAAAATTAATCCACCGCCGTTCTCTAAAAGATATAAGTGAAGCACTAGAGCAAAAACTATCAAGCTCAAAAGATATAAGTGAAGCACATAGAGTATTCTAGCAAATTCTAATCAAGTAGGCTTCTCCCAAAAGGTGTGTACAGCAAGGATGATTGTGTTAAACTAAAAAGCAAAGACTAATATAATACACGACGCTCCAAGCAAAACACTTATCATGTGGCGAATAAAAATATAGCTCCAAGTAAAGTTACCAATGAACGATGACGAAAGAGGGGATGCCTTCCCAGGGCATCCCCAAGCTTAGGCTTTTGTCTATCCTTGAATATCTTGGGGTGCCATGGGCATCCCCAAGCTTAGGCTCTTGCCACTCCTTATTCCATAGTCCATAAAAGATTTACCCAAAACTTGAAAACTTCACAACACAAAACTCAACAGGAAATCTTATAAGCTCCGTTAGTGAAAGAAGACAAAACCACCACTTAAGGTACTGTAATGAACTCATTCTTTATTTATTTTGGTGTTAAACCTACTGTATTCCAACTTCTCTATGGTTTATAAACTATTTTACTAGCCATAGATGCATCAAAATAAGCAAACAACACACGAAAAATAGAATCTGTCAAAAACAAAACAGTCTGTAGAAATCTGTAACTAACGCAAACTTCTGGAACTCTAAAAATCCTACCAAAATAGGAAGTCCTGTACAATTTGTCGACTGATCAGCAGCAAAAAGAGTCAATGCAAAGGCACGTTTCTGTGATTTAACAAAACTAAATTCGTGTGCGCAAAGTTTCTGTTTTTCAGCAGAATGAAATCAACTATCATCATAGGTTATCCTATAGGTTCTACTTGGCACAAACACTAACTAAAAGATAAAAGCACATCTAAACAGAAGGTGGATGCAAGATTTATTACTAAACAGGAAAAAATCAAAAAACACAAAGAAAATTGGGTTGCCTCCCAACTAGCGATATCGTTTAACGCCCCTAGCTAGGCATAAAAGCGAAGATAGATCTAAGTAGTGCCATAATAATAAGATAGATCTTGAAAGCTCATCTCATATTCTCTACGTTCGGCAGAAAGTTTTCTTTTAGGCAAGCAAAAGTAATCAAAAGGGCTAAATTTAGCAGGACAAATGTCCCCAAGATCAATCTCAGGAGGAACGGGTTCCTCTCTTGGCCCTTCATAATGCACAACTAATTCATCACTAAAAGCATTCTTTTGGCAAAATCTCGTGAGCTTATACTCAAGAGAGTATCCTAGCTCATTGTTTCGAAGGGCAAAATCATTATTACGTTCGTTATTTCTATCAACCAAGACATTGGTAGGAACCTTTTTTCTAAGGTTTTCATTGAAAGCAACATAGTTCGAAGATTGGAAACGCCTAAATTCCTCTTGATCATAGAGGATCGCCTCTATGGGAGGACGACCGTCGTCCACCCTATAGTGCGCAAAAATTTCTATGGCCTCTCTTATGATAAATCTAAACTCATGAGCCAAAAAGATAATAACAGTGCGCCTTAACAGAAGAATGCTCAATATTAGAAAATTCTAGGAAAATTCTTTGTATGCAAGGATGCATATGCATAAATTGTCTTTCAAGTTCAACTACAAGCATAGCGATGGCATCCGCAAGACTACTAGTTCTATGAAGAATAGAACCACCCATGGAAGGTAAAGCACTAGCACAAGTAAAGAAATCTTGAATAACACCTTTTCCAATGATGTTACCACTACCGATTCGAAACTTTTTAGTATGCAAGATAGGGGGTTCTTCGGCCGGAGCCTCGGAATTTTCCATGTTATCATTATTGTCCATATCGACGATAATCTCTCCAATTTCAGACATAATGGCAAACAAAAGCAAAGTGGAAGAAAGCGAGCAAAAGGGAGAGGAGATTGGAAAGAGAGGGCGAATAAAACGGCAAGGGTGAAGTGGGGGAGAGGAAAACGAGAGGCAAATGGCAAATAATGTAAATGCGAGGGAGATGAGTTTGTGAAGGGTACTTGGTATGTCTTGACTTGAGCGAAGACCTCCCCGGCAACGGCGCCAGAAATCCTTCTTGCTACGTCTTGAGCTTGCATTGGTTTTCCTTGAAGAGCAAAGGGTGATGCAGCAATAGTAGCGTAAGTATTTCCCTTAGTTTTTGAGAACCAAGGTATCAATCCAGTAGGAGGCTCCTCTAAAGTCCCACGCACCTACACAAACAAACAAAGAACTCGCAACCAACGCAATAAAGGGGTTGTCAATCCCTTCACGGCTACTTGCGAAAGTGAGATCTAATAGAGATAGTATGATAAGATAAATATATTTTTGGTATTTTATAATATAGATGCAAAAAGTAAAGATGCAAATAAAAGTAGATTAGAAGCAAATATGATAAGAGATAGACACAGGGGCCATAGGTTTCACTAGAGGCTTCTCTCAAGATAGCATAAGTATTACGATGGGTGAACAAATTACTGTCGAGCAATTGATAGAAAAGTGAATAATTATGAGATTATCTAGGCATGATCATGTATATAGGCATCACGTCTGTGACAAGTAGACCGACTCCTGCCTGCATCTACTACTATTACTCCACACATCGACCGACTCCTGCCTGCATCTAGAGTATTAAGTTCATAAGAACAGAGTAACGCCTTAAGCAAGATGAGATGATGTAGAGGGATAAACTCATGCAATATGATATAAACCCCATCTTTTTATCCTCGATGGAAATAATACAATATGTGCCTTGCAACCCCTGCTGTCACTGGGTAAGGACACCGCAAGATTGAACCAAAGCTAAGCACTTCTCCCATGGCAAGAAAGATCAATCTAGTAGGCCAAACTAAACTGATAATTCGAAGAGACTTGCAAAGATAACTCAATCATACATAAAAGAATTCAGAGGAGATTCAAATATTTATCATAGATAAACTTGATCAGAAACCCACAATTCATCGGATCTCGACAAACACACCGCAAAAAGAGTTTACATCGAATAGATCTCCACAATAGAGGTGGAGAACATTGTATTGAGATCCAAAAAGAGAGAAGAAGCCATCTAGCTAATAACTATGGACCCGAAGGTCTGCGGTAAACTACTCACAACTCATCGGACGGGCTATGGTGTTGATGTAGAAGCCCTGTGTGGTCGATTCCCCCTCCGGCAGAGCGCCGGTGAAGGCTCCAACATGGGATCTCGTGGATACAGAAGGTTACGGTGGTGGAAATTGTGTTTCGTTGGCTCCCTGGATGTTTTCGGGGTACGTAGGTTTATATAGGAGGAAGAAGTACGTCGGTGGCCGCTTGAGGAGCCGACGAGACAGGGGGCGCACCCTATAGGGGGGGCGCCCTACCCTCTCGTGGCCGCCTCGGCTGCTTCTTGACTTGCACTCTAAGTCCCCTGGATCACGTTCATTCCAAAAATCACGCTCCCGAAGGTTTCATTTCGTTCAGACTCCCTTTGGTATTCCTTTTCTTCGAAATACTAAAATAGGCAAAAAAACAACAATACGGGTTGGGCCTCCGGTTAGTAGGTTAGTCCCAAAAATGATATAAATGTGTAAAATAAAGCCCTTAAACATCCATAAGGGGTAATATAATAGCATTGAACAATAAAAAATTATAGATACGTTGGAGACGTATCAAGGTGACATTAGGGTTTTGGTTGATTTGTGTCTTAAGGTGTTATTCTAGTACGAACTCTTGAATAGATCGATCCGAAAGAATAACTTTGAGGTGGTTTCTTACCCTACCATAATCTCTTCATTTGTTCTCCACTATTAGTGGCTTTGGAGTGACTCTTTGTTGCATGTTGAGGGATAGTTATGTGATCCAATTATGTTATTATTGTTGAGAGAACTTGCACTAGTGAAAGTATGAACCCTATGCCTTGTTTCCTACCATTGCATACTGTTGACGCTCACTTTTATCATTAGTTACCTTGCTGTTTTTATATTTTCAGATTACAAAGACCTATATCTACTATCCATATTGCATTTCTATCACCATCTCTTCGCCGAACTAGTGCACCTATACAATTTGCCATTGTATTGGGTGTGTTGGTGACACAAGAGACTCTTTGTTATTTGGTTGCAGGGTTGTTTGAGAGAGACCATCTTCATCCTACGCCTCCTACGGATTGATAAACCTTAGGTCATCCACTTGAGGGAAATTTGCTACTGTCCAACAAACCTCTGCACTTGGAGGCCCAACAACGTCTACAAGAAGAAGGTTGTGTAGTAGACATTAAGCTCTTTTCTAGCGCTGTTGCCGGGGAGGCTAGGTAAGCAGCACTAACACCCCGTCAACTAAGCTCTTTTCGGGCGCTGTTGCCGGGGAGGTGAGTGCTTGAAGGTATATCTTTAGATCTTGCAATCGAATCTTTTTATTTCTTGTTTTATCACTAGTTTAGTCTATAAAAGAAAACTACAAAAAAATGGAATTGAGTTTGCCTCATACGCTTCATCTTTTTGATATCTTTCGTAAGTATGATGAAAAGGAAAATTGTGCTCAAGTGCTAGAAGAAGAAGTCTATAAAATGTTTGATACTAAATCTTTGAATGATGAGCATGATTGCAATGTTGTTAGTATGAATTCCTTGAATATCCATGATGCTAATGATATGCAAAGCCACAAGCTTGGGGAAGCTATGTTTGATGAAGATAATATTTTTTGTCCCCCAAGTTTTGATGAGCAAATTTGTTATGATGATAGCATGCCTCCTACTTATGATGATTATATTGATGAAAGTGGGATTTGAAGAGTGTCAACTTTAGGAAGTAGTGATCCCACTATTTTGGAGGATGTTGAATCTTATTGTGATGAACATGAAAGTGGATTTGGAAGAGTGTCAGCTTTATTTAGTGATGATTCCACTATTTCGGAAGAGGTTCCAATTGATTATGAGAACAAAGTTGCTATCTATGATGATTATTGGGATGACTTGTATGCTATTAAGAATAATGATAACCATGAAACTTGTCATCATGATTTTAGTTTTCAATTGGATTATGCCTCACATGATAATTATTTTGTTGAGTTTGCTCCCACTATTATTCATGAGAAGAATTTTGCTTATGTGGAGAGTAGTAAATTTTCTATGCTTGTAGATCATGAAAAGAATGATTTAGGTGCTGGTTATATTGTTGAATTCATTCATGATGCTACTGAAAATTATTATGAGAGAGGAACATATGCTTGTAGGAATTGCAATAGTATCAAGTTTCCTCTCTATGTGCTTAAAATCTTGAAGCTATGCTTGTTTTGCCTTCCTGTGCTAGTTGATTATTGTTCCCATAAGTTGTTTGCTCACAAAATCCCTATGCATAGGAAGTGGGTTATGCATAAATGTGCTAGTCATATGCTTCATGATGCTCCCGTTATGTTTCAATTCTTATCTTTTATGTGAGCATCATTGTCATCATCATGCCTAGCTAAAAGGCATTAAAGAAAACCGCTTGTTGGGACACAACCCAATATTTACCATTACTGTTTTTGTGTGTTCACATGATTATGCTACTGTAGTAATCATGTTTTATATCTTTTGTTTCAATAAAGTGCCAAGTAAGACCTTTAGGATAGCTTACGGTGATAGTTGTGTTGATCCTGCTGAAAATCAGAAACTTTTGCACCCAGTAAATTAGTTTGATAATTCACAGAAACGTGATTATGATCTGATTATTTTTTTATTTGTGTTGGTACACAAATTTCTTAGGACTTCCTAATTTGGTAGAAGTTTTAGAGTTACAGAAGTATATGTTTGATACAGATTACTACAGACTATTCTGTTTTTGACAGATTCTATTTTCTATGTGTTGTTTGCTTATTTTGATGAATCTATGAGTAGTACCGGAGGGTATGAACCATAGAGAAGTTGGAATACAGTAGATATTACACCAATATGCATTTATAATGAGTTCATTACAGTACCTAAGTGGTGGTTTTATTTTCTTATACTAACGGAGCTTACGAGTTTTCTGTTGAGTTTTGTGTTGTGAATTTTCAAGTTTTGGGTAAAGATTCGATGGACTAAGGAATAAAGAGTGGCAAGAGCCTAAGCTTTGGGATGCCCAAGGAACCCCGAGGTAATATTCAAGGACAACCAAAAGCCTAAGCTTGGGGATGCCCCGGAAGGCATCCCCTCTTTCGTCTTCGTTCATCGGTAACTTTACTTGGAGCTATATTTTTATTCACCACATGATATGTGTTTTGCTTGGAGCGTCATTTTCTTTTGTTATTATTTGCTTGCTGTTATTTATATTAATGTTTCGCATCTTTATTTTCAATAAAAAATGTCAAGGATAGCCTTTGCCATGCTTGTTTTGCTAGTATATATGTTGCTGTTGGAAAACAGAAAGTTTACCGCTGTTGCAAAAATTCCCTAGAAAAGTCAGAGAATGGTATAATGTTGAAACTTTTTGCATAATGAGATACGATAAATCTTCTACAGCGTAATATTTTTCTCATAATTTTTTGAGTTAGGGAAGTATGATGAATCTTGCATTCTTTACAGACTGTACTGTTTTGGAAGATTGCAGTTATGGTTGCATTGTTTGCATATGTTTGCTTGTTTAATGATTCTATTTGATGATAGGAGTATTAAATATGCAGAGGCATTTAGTATGCAATGTTGAATAATAATTTTAGTGATTTGTTACAGTAGAAAATGATAAGGTTTTGCATTGGTTTATACTAACCTATCTCACGAGTTCTTGTTGAGTTTGGTGTGGATGAAGCTTTTTGATAAAAAGAGAAACCATCATATGAGAGGAATTAAGGAGACACAAAAGTTCAAGCTTGGGGATGCCCAAGGCACTCCAAGATAATATTTCAAGAAGTCTCAAGCATTTAAGCCTGGGGATGCCCCGTGAGGCATCCCACCTTTCTTCTTCAACAACTATCGGTTAGTATCGGTTGAGCCTAAGTTTTTGCTTCTTCACATGAGTTGTGCTATCCTTGAATTGTCATTTTATTTTGTTTTGCTTGATGTTTGAATAAAATACTTAAGATCTGAAATTCTTTAATGAGAGAGAGTCTTCATATAGTTACATAATTATTTAGCTACTCATTGATATTCACTTATATCTTTTTGGAGTAGTTTGTCATTTACTCGTGTGCTTCACTTATATCCTATGAGTAAATTGTTGAATGAGTTGATTGTCATAAATCTGAAATTATATATGTCTCATTTGCTTATCCCATGGGGAGTAATGACTTCACATCTAAAAAGTAGAGGTTGTAAATTTATTGAAGGTTAGCAAGCATTGTATTGGTCATTTGAACAATTCATGAAAGAATATTGAAGGAAGAGAGATTTCACATATAAATATACTATCTTAGAAATCTTTTATAATTGTGAGCACTCATTAAGTATGACATGCTAAAGAGTTGATGTTGGACAAGGAAGACAACGTAATGGGTTATGTTTTCTCACATCTCAGTTAAAGTATATTGTCATGGATCATTCAAACATGTTGAGCTTGCCTTTCCCCCTCATGCTAGCCAAATTCTTTGCACCAAGTATAGATACTACTTGTGCTTCCAAATATCCTTAAACCCAGTTTTTGCCATGAGTGCCCACCATACCTACCTATATGTGGTATTTACCTACCGTTCCAAGTAAATTTGCATGTGCCAAACTCTAAACCTTCAAACAATAATCTGTTTTGTATGCCCGAATCGCTCATGTAGCGACTAGGGGTTGTCAGTATCTTCCATGCTAGGTGGGTTATTCTCAAGATGAGTGGACTCCGCTCATCATTCACGAGAAAAATGGCTAGTAATCGGGATGCCCGGTCCCATGATCAAAAGATCAAAATCAAATCGAAATTAATTGCAAACAAAACTCCCCCAGGTTTGATGTTAGTTGGAGGCACCCGTTGTTTCGGGCAAGCCATGGATTGATGATTGTTGGTGGAGGGGGAGTAAAAACTTTTACCATTCTGTTTGGGAACCGCCTATAATGTATGTAGTATGGAAGATATTGGGAACTCTTGGTTGTTATGTTCACAATGAGATCATACCTCTCAATATTATTTATCTCTATTTCAAAATAGAGCTCTGGCACCTCTGCAAATCCCTGCTTCCCTCTGCGAAGAGCCTTTCTTTTACTTTTATGCAAGAGTCAAGGTGATCTTCACCTTTCCCTTTTTCATTTTATCCTTTGGCAAGCACCTCGTGTTGGAAAGATCCTGATATATAGATCCAATTGGATGTAAGTTAGCATGAACTATTATTGTTGACATCACCCAAAGGTGAATACATTGGGAGGCAACACTATAAGCCCCTATCTTTCTCAGTGTCCAATTGAAACTCCATAACCATTAGTATTGCGTGAGTGTTAGCAATTGTAGAAGACTATATGATAGTTGAGTATGTGGAGTTTGCGAAATCAAAGCTCTGACATAGACCCTTCCTGAAAATAAGATGAATTGTAATTGTTTGATGACTAAGAATGAAGTTTGCTAGTTTTCAAGAAAGTTTATGGTCTATGCTTTAACATGTGAATAGCTTGTTACTTGATCTTGAGAAGTTTTAAGAGATGAACTACTATTATGACATATAATCATGCTAGAAAAGGTGACTGAAATTGTCATTGATCAAACTTGTGCACCTTCTAGCATTCACACTTCATAAATTCTTTCTTTTATCATTTACCTGCTCGAGGACGAGTAGGAATTAAGCTTGGGGATGCTGATACGTCTCCAACGTATCTATAATTTATGAAGCATTCATGCTATTTTATTATCTGTTTTGAATGATTACGGGCTTTATTATACACTTTTATATTACTTTTGGGACTAACCTACTAACCGGAGGCCCAGCCCATATTGTTGTTTTATTGCATGTTTCAGTATTTCAAGAAAAGGAATATCAAACAGAGTCCAAACGGAATGAAACCTTCGGGAGCGTGATTTTTGGAAAGGATATGATCCGGGAGACTTCGAGTACAAGCCAGGGAAGGTTCGAGGAGGCCAGGAGATAGGAGGGCGCCCACCCCCCTGGGCGCGCCCCCCTGTCTTGTGGGCCCCTCGAGGCTCCCCCGAACGACTTCTTTCGCCTATATATTCCCTTATACCCTAAAACCATCAAATACGAAGATAGATCGGGAGTTCCGCCGCCACAAGCCTCTGTAGCCACCAAAAAACTCTCGGGAGCCCGTTCCGGCACCCTGCCGGAGGGGGGATCCCTCACCGGTGGCCATCTTCATCACCCCGGCGCTCTCCATGACAAGGAGGGAGTAGTTAACCCTCGGGGCTGAGGGTATGTACCAGTAGCTATGTGTTTGATCTCTCTCTCTCTCTTCTCGACTTCGCATGATCTTGATGTATCGCGAGCTTTGCTATTATTGTTGGATCTTATGATGTTTCTCCCCCTCTACGCTCTTGTGATGAATTGAGTTTTCCTCTTGAAGTTATCTTATCAGATTGAGTCTTTAAGGATTTGAGAACACTTGATGTATGTCTTGCCGTGCTTATCTGTGGTGACAATGGGATATCACGTGATCCACTTGATGTATGTTTTGGTGATCAACTTGCGGGTTCCGCCCATGAACCTATGCATAGGGGTTCGCACACGTTTTCGTCTTGACTCTCTGGTAGAAACTTTGGGGCACTCTTTGAAGTACTTTGTGTTGGTTGAATAGATGAATCCGAGATTGTGTGATGCATATCGTATAATCATGCCCACTGATACTTGAGGTGACAATGGAATATCTAGGTGACATTAGGGTTTTGGTTGATTTGTGTCTTAAGGTGTTATTCTAGTACGAACTATTGAATAGATCGTTTCGAAAGAATAACTTTGAGGTGGTTTCGTACCCTACCATAATCTCTTCGTTTGTTCTCCGCTATTAGTGGCTTTGGAGTGACTCTTTGTTGCATGTTGAGGGATAGTTATGTGATCCAACTATGTTATTATTGTTGAGAGAACTTGCACTAGTGAAAGTATGAACCCTATGCCTTGTTTCCTATTGCACTTGTATCTGGTATCCATATTGCACTTGTATCACCATCTCTTTGCCGAACTAGTGCACCTATACAATTTGCCATTGTATTGGGTGTGTTGGGGACACAAGAGACTTTGTTATTTGGTTGCAGGGTTGTTTGAGAGAGACCATCTTCATCCTACGCCTCCTACGGATTGATAAACCTTAGGTCATCCACTTGAGGTAAATTTGATACTGTCCTACAAACCTCTACACTTGGAGGCCCAACAACGTCTACAAGAAGAAGGTTGTGTAGTAGACATCAATAGCGTGTCCCAGCATGTCGTTCATCTGGTGGTGCGCACAGAAGACACAACCATGCTTCATGAACGGCAGGCCTTGTGTGTCGTGCACGGAAGGTGGCATCCGCTTCACAATGGGGTAGCTGTCCCCAATGAAAAGCGAGTACTCTCCAAGAGTGTTACTCGGCACCCACGTAGCATCACGGGGGTCAAACTCGGCGCCATTCATCTGATACACGCGGCATCTCAGATATGGACACATGGTGACTGAGGGAGTCCTGGACTAGGGGGTGTCCGGACAGCCGGACTATCATCGTCCGCCGGACTCCAAGACTACGAAGATACAAGATTGAAGACTCCGTCCCGTGTCCGGATGGGACTTTCCTTGGCGTGGAAGGCAAGCTTGGCGATACGGATATGTAGATCTCCTACCATTGTAACCGTCTCTGTGTAACCCTAGCCTCCTCCGGTGTCTATATAAACCGGAGAGCTTTAGTCCGTAGGACAACATACATTACAACAATCATACCATAGGCTAGCTTTAGGGTTTAGCCTCCTTGATCTCGTGGTAGATCCACTCTTGTACTACCCATATCATCAATATTAATCAAGCAGGACGTAGGGTTTTACCTCCATCGAGAGGGCCTGAACCTGGGTAAAACATCGTGTCCCTTGTCTCCTGTTACCATCCGCCTAGACACACAGTTCAGGACCCCCTACCCGAGATCTGCCGGTTTTGACACCGACATTGGTGCTTTCATTGAGAGTTCCTCTGTGTCGTCACCGATAGGCTCGATGGCATCTTCAACCAACAACACTGTCCAGGGTGAGACTTTTCTCCCCGGACAGATCTTCGTATTCGGCGGCTTCGCACTGCGGGCTAATTCGCTTGGCCATCTGGAGCAGATCGAAAGCTACGCCCCTGGCCGTCAGGTCAGATTCGGAAGTCTAAACTTCACGGCCGACGTCCGCGGAGACTTGATCTTCGACGGGCTCGAGCCACAGCCAAGCGCGCCGCATTGTTACGATGGGCATGAACTAGCTCTGCCGCCGAACAGTGCCTTGGTGGCCGCACTCGAATCCGCTTCGGCCCTTAGTCCGGAGCCGATCGCCCAGATCGAGGATCGGTGGATGGACGCCACCTCGGGGGCTTCAACTTCCACGGCGATGGAGCCGAACACTAACCTTGTCCCTCGCGAAACTCGTGATTCCGAGGTGTCGGACTCCTTGCCGGACTCCGGACCTCCCCCGCCCCTACCAATCGAATCTGATTGGGCGCCGGTTATGGAATTCACCGTCACGGACATCTTCCAACACTCGCCCTTTGGTGACATCCTAAATTCGCTAAAGCACCTCTCGCTATCCGGAGAGTCCTGGCCGGATTATGGCCAGGATGGTTGGGATATGGACGATGAAGAAATTCAGAACCCACCCACCACCCACTTTGTAGCCACTGTCGACGATCTAACCGACATGCTAGACTACGACTCTGAAGACATCGACGCTATGGACGACGATGCCGGAGACGAACAGGAACCAGCGCCTAAAGGCACTGGAAGACCACATCGTCATACGACATATACATGGTGGACACCCCAAAAGACGGGGACGGCGAAGAAGCAGCGGAGGTAGATTCTTTAAAGAAGCAGCCCAAACACCGGCGTCAGCGGTGCCGCTCTAAATCCCGCCACAGCAAGAATGGAGATTCCGGCACAGGAGATAATAATACCCCAGAGAGTGCCGAAGATAATCCCCTCCAGCAAGACTCAGCGCAGGAGGACGCAGAAGCAAGCCCTCACGAGCGGGCGGCAGACGAAGAGGTCGAGGATTATAACTATATGCCTCCCTCCGAAGACGAGCCAAGCCTCAACGACGACGAATTCGTCGTGCCCGGGGATCCCGTTGAACAAGAGCGTTTCAAACGCAGGCTTATCGCCACGGCAAATAGCCTAAAGAAAAAGCAGCAGCAGCTTCAAGCTGATCAGGACCTGCTGGCCGATCGATGGACCGAGGTCCTCGCGGCCGAAGAGTTTAAACTCGAATGCCCCTCCAAAAGCTACCCCAGACGCAAGTTGCTCCCCCGATTAGAGGAGGAAGCATACATACCTTCATCACCAGCGCACGATATGGCTGACCGACCACCCCGTGGTCGTGACAGAGAGGCATCCAGGCCCTCAACCAAGACCGTACCCCGGCATTGCTCCAAAAGTACGAAGCCAAAAGGGAATGCGCCGGACTTGCGAGACGTATTGGAGGACAAAGCAAGGCAATCCAGATCCATCTACGGATCACGAGGGCGCCCCACGACCCGCGACGAATACCGTCGCTCCGGATACAATAACCCCGGCCGGGCCGAACACAGCAGACAACGCTCTCTCGAGCTGCGTCGTGATATTGCTCAATACAGAGGCACCGCACACCCGTAAACATAGAGGCCTACGATGGAACAACAGACCCTAGAGTCTGGATAGAAGATTATATACTACACATACACATGGCCAGAGGAGATGATCTCCACGCCATAAAATACCTACCCCTCAAGCTCAAAGGGCCAGCCCGTCATTGGCTTAAAAGCCTCCCAGAAAACACTGTTGGAAGTTGGGAAGAGCTCGAGGACGCGTTTAGAGCAAATTTTCAAGGGACTTATGTCCGCCCTCCGGATGCAGATGATCTAAGTCATATAACTCAACAGCCCGGAGAGTCAGCGCGCAAATTCTGGAATAGGTTCCTCACCAAAAAGAACCAAATAGTCGACTGTCCAGACGCCGAAGCCTTAGCAGCTTTTAAACACAACGTCCGAGACGAATGGCTTGCCAGACACCTCGGCCAAGAGAAACCGAGGACAATGTCTGCGCTAACAAGCCTCATGACCCGCTTCTGTGCGGGAGAAGATAGCTGGCTAACAAGATGCAGCACCGGCGACCCAAGTACATCCGAGATATGAGATGGAAACGGAAAATCACGGCACAGAAAAGAGCAGCGCCGGAATAAAGAGAAAAGCCCAAAGAGCACGGCAGTCAATGCCGGATTCAAAAGCTCGCGGCCAAACAACAAAACACCGCCTCTTAAGGATGACAGCGACGAGCTATCCAACTTAAACAAGATTTTGGGTCGGATATGTCAAATCCACAGTACCCTCGGAAGGCCTGCAAACCACACCCATCGAGATTGTTGGGTTTTCAAACAGTCCGGCCGACTAAACGCCGAACACAAGGGGCTCGACACGTCAAGCGAAGATGATAAACCCCACCAGCAGAGCACCGGAAAACAAAAGACTTTCCCACAAGAGGTCAAAGCAGTAAACTCACTTCATGTGATAATACGGAAAAATAGTGCGGCACCCTCTAAAAAAAGCCTCGCACGGTCCAACCCAGCAGACCATAGAGATTGGATATCAAAACCAATCACTTTCGACCACCTGGATTATTCCAGAAGCGTTCGAAACGCAGGATGGATTGCCCTGATATTGGATCCTATAATCGACGGACTACAATTTACTCAAGTCCTGATGGACAGAGGCAGCGACTTAAACCTGCTGTATCCAAACACAATCCGCAAGTTGGGGATAGACCCTACTAAAATTCGACACAGCCGCACTTCCTTCAAAGGAGTGACGCCAGGCCCTTACGCCAAGTGCACAGGCTCCCTATTACTAGAAGTTGTGTTCGGATCACCGAACAACTTTCGACGCGAAAAACTAATCTTTCATATCGTCCCATTTAAAAGTGGATATCAAGCACTCTTGGGACGAGAGGCTTTTGTCCGTTTCAACGCCATACCACATTACGCGTCTCTTACACTCAAGATGCCCGGTCCACGTGGCATCATTTCAGTGCGAGGGTCACTTAAAGACCCCAGACACGGATAGACGAGTCTGGAATAAGTAAGCTAGGGGCTCCCTAGCCGCACATCCCTTCACAAGGGGCTGCGCGCACAAACAACAGCGAGTTCATACAGACCCCACTTTACTTATTTATATTTCTTCTTTCACATATACTTTTTTCGCACGAGTTCTTTTCAAACTAAGTTCCTCTCTTTTTACAGATGAACAACATGCACACCCGTCCAGGATAACAGCACAACGGAGACACAGGCACAGACGTGCAGTAGGGACCCGTCGCGAGGATTCTTTTTAGATTAAGACCCTGCGTAAACCTTTTTTACTGTCTCTTGTTGTTATTCTCCCTTGGTTTCTTCTTATAACCAAAGCGGAGCCTGACGTTTTGGCATCGGCCGCGTCAGAGGACCATGCCCATACCTGGACACTAGGGGCTTAGGGCATTGTTCTGCCCATTATTATAAAGACCGAACACCTTAGGGAGTGTTCGGCGTCTCGAGTTAGGCATTATATGCATCAGCTCCGAATCATGTCTTTGGTCAAATGTTGGGTTTGCCCGGCTCCTGTGTTTTGCTGCCTTACGTTCCATATCATCGGCTAACGCGGCACCAGGAGAACTACTGCGATTGTGCCCCAGTTCGGCTGGGCGAGCACCTCAGTAGAGAAAGCCGAAAACTGACTGTCATGATATAGCGAGAGACTGGTCAACCACTTGATCGACTACCGGAATGTTTAGAATTCCCCGCTTTGACGAAGGACCGTTTCCCGATCAGGCACACACGCGCCCCGAACTCGGAGAAGCGCGGTGCCCCAAGGGGCTATATCGTAGCCCCACCCTCGAACTCCACTGGCTAAGTGAAAGTGATAAAGCATTATAGTCCAGATTGCCTCGTTTGCTACGCTACCACCTCCTTAACAGGACCGAGACGTCGGATTAAGTGTGAAAACACGCTATTTTTGTGAACACCCCCGCACCTTGTGCGTGGGGGCTGAAGCCGAAGACTGCAATCTTTCAGGTTATACAAATGTATACGTAAACGGCCGCATAGGAGATATTTTACTACTTGGGACGCACAAGTATAAAAAGCAGTTATAGCATAATCATCGTTTTACAAGCTAAAACGTTCATTTGAACGTGACATTTTTCGAGCACTGCGACTCTATTACACGAGCGCCACGCATAACTTCCCCAAAATAGTGCTCGGCAGGTAACCGACTTTCGTCCGAACCCTGGGCGGCAATAGCGGTGGCATCCATCTCTGTCCAATGTGTCTTCACACGGGCAAGAGCCATCCGCGCGCCTTCGATGCAGGCCGACCGCTTCATCTCCTTGATATGCGGCACCGCTCCAAGAAATTGCTGCAATGAGACCAAAATAGCTCTTCCGTCTTGTGATCCTTCTGGCTCCGGAAGTGCTCAACGGCATCAGCCGCACTTGCCGCTAAGTCCATATATGGATCCTCCGGACCCCACAGCTGGCCAAGTTGAGCATACTTTTGATCCGTAAACCGGCGACACAACAGAAAAGGCTTGCCAGCCACAATATCTCTGGCCTGGCGCAGCTCCTCCTTCATAGCCCGCATTGCAGAACGGGCATCCTTGGCCTCAGTGGTGGCCTTCCCCAGGTCTTCCCGCTCCAATAAGCGCTCCTTTTCAAGAGCCTCATTGCGGTCGGCAGCATCTTTTAATTTCACGGCCAATTCGGCCATCTTTTCCCTGCTTAGGCGGTGTATGAAGGAGGCCGCCCTCGAGGCAGCCGCATCACTCCTTCGGGGTTGCTCCTTAGCTTGAGCAAGTTCGGCCTGAAGGCTCTCCACAGCAGCAGTACCGTCTGTATCACAGCATATACATTATCAGAGGCGGGCTTTGACCCCCTTAAATAAGCGACTGTGGAGAATTCATTTACCTTGCGACTCGTCAAGTCGCCGGTTGACAAGTGCGATGTCCGCATCCGCCACATCAAGTTGCCGCATTAACTCGGCAACTCCACTAGTCCGGCTAGCCCTCGGACTATCCGCCACCTGCATAGGAATGGCGACATTCATTACTTGAGATTTTGATCCTCGGCACGCTGTCGCTTTCGACAACCTACCAAGTCTCAGGGGCTACTATCTATACAGGGCACACTTTTATGTGCAAACTGTCAAAAAGGTGCATCATTCTTGCGTACCTCAAATCCCGCCAGCAAACTCCTGGCGGCATTATGCAATCCGCTTTCGGCGGACGAAATCCTTCCAATCACCATACGCATCAAAGCACGGTGATCTTCTGAGATGGATGCCCTCTCAAGCAGATTCTTCAGTTCTCCCGGCCGGATACTAGTGGGCGTCGAACTCTCCGGCCCCTCCGGACTCGGGGACACCCTCCGTGACGATACTTCAGGCTCGTCTGCCATGTCCGGCGACACAGTAGTCAGAGGCGTTTCGCTCTCCATCATCTCCGGACGAAGATCCCCCGAAGACGAACTCATCTGAGAAGTCCGCAAATCCGAACTGTAAAGCAAAACTTCAGTTATCCACAGAAGCACAAATGGAGGTATTTTCTTATTAATGAACTCCCCCTTCTCTACTCACGGCTCGCTGGAGAGCTGATCCTTTAGAGACGATTGTACGTCCGGGTTCTCCCCGGACGCAGGACCCTCCGGTGGAGATTTCTTCTCCCGCTTAGAGGCTTTGGTCTCCAGGTCTTCGGAGGCGGTCCTCTTCTCCCCCTGGCAGGAGGGATTTTCGATCCACCCCTCTTCAGGCGCGCCCTTGGGCGAGGTATTAACTCTATTTTCCCCATCGCCCCTTTCTTCGGGCGCGACCTCCAACATTCTGACTAGCACGGGCTCCAGTGCGGTCTCTGGGAGGGGGGCCGGACACCTTATCAGCTTCGATCGTGCTACCCACTCCTGATGAAGAGTAATGGGTCAGGAAGCGAATTCTAGAAAAGCAGATAAACAGAACGTCTGGACTCTGAGCTATTTACCTGAGTATCCGGGTGATTGCAGCTTAGGCCTGCGTCCTCGGTCAATTCCGGACACGCCACCTGCGGTCCGAAGAACAACTTGTACATCTCCATGGGTGTCGTACCCATGAAGTGTTGGAGAATTCATGGTCCCTCCGGATTGAACTCCCATAACCGGAGAGGACGGCGTTTGCAGGGCAGAAGATGCCTGATTAGCATAACCTGCATCACCACCACCAGATTGATCTCCCTCGCCTGGAGGTCTCGAATCCGGCCCTGCAATGAAGGCACATCTTCGGACGGCCCCCAATTGAGACCTTGGTTGACCCACGACATCAGTCAGTGTGGGGGTCCCGGGCGGAATGAAGGTGGCGGCTTTTGCTTGCTGCCCTTTGGAGCGGTGATATAAAACCACTCCTGCTGCCACAAGCCGAGCTCCTCTTGGAAGGAGTCCTCGGGCCATGGGGCATCGGCCCTTCTGCTTATGGTCGCCCCGCCGCACTCCGCTTGACGCCCCCCGATCATCTTCGGCTCCACATTAAAGGTCTTCAACCACAGGCCGAAGTGGGGAGTGACGCGGAGGAAGGCTTCGCAGACGATAATGAATGCGGAGATATGGAGGATGGACTCCGGAGCCAAGTCGTGAAAATCCAGCCCGTAGTAGAACATGAGCCCTCTCACGAAGGGGTCCGTCGGGAAGCCTAAACCCCGACGGAGGTGGGATACGAAGACAACGTACTCGCCGGGCTCGGGAGCGGGCACGGCCTGCCCTTGGGCAGGCAACCTGTGCGGAATCTCGTAGGACAGGTACTTGGCCTCACGCAGCTTTAACACGTCCTCCTCCGTGACGGAGGAGGGCATCCACCGGCCCTGAAGGTCGGAGCCGGACATTGTTGAAGATCCGAAGTGCTCGAATCTGGGGCTCTGGGTGTTGGAACTTGGAGCAGAGAGAGGATTCGAGGGAAGATTGAGAAAAAGAAACGAGCCTCGGTCCCCTTATAAAGGGGAAAATACCAAGAGCCGTCTCCGTGACCGTTCGGGATTCACCTTCGATAGAGGAGGCGTGGCGACGGGCACGGTTGGGTTACCCACGCTCGTATTGATGAGAATCCCGAAATAAGGGGAGCACGATCTCTGCTTCGACAGGAGTGCCAAGGAAACCGCTTCGCTAAACGTGCTGAGGTGGTATAATAAAAAATGATTCGAGTAAAAGCCTGGTAGCGGTGTGATATCATGCCGCAAAATACGTCAGCAGATTGGATTTATGTGCATTATTCTCTCTACGGTGGAATGTGGAATTTATTTTGCAGAGTCGGACACTATCCTGGTGTTCATGATCTTCTCTGGATTATTCAAGGGAGGAACCCGCCTTGCAATGCCGAACATTATGCGCACCGGACTTATCGTCATTGAAGCCTGGTTCAGGGGCTACTGAGGGAGTCCTGGACTAGGGGGTGTCCGGACAGCCGGACTATCATCGTCCGCCGGACTCCAAGACTACGAAGATACAAGATTGAAGACTCTGTCCCGTGTCCAGATGGGACTTTCCTTGGCGTGGAAGGCAAGCTTGGCGATACGGATATGTAGATCTCCTACCATTGTAACCGACTCTGTGTAACCCTAGCCTCCTCCGGTGTCTATATAAACCGGAGGGCTTTAGTCCGTAGGACAACATACATTACAACAATCATACCATAGGCTAGCTTTAGGGTTTAGCCTCCTTGATCTCGTGGTAGATCCACTCTTGTACTACCCATATCATCAATATTAATCAAGAAGGACGTAGGGTTTTACCTCCATCGAGAGGGCCCGAACCTGGGTAAAACATCGTGTCCCTTGTCTCCTGTTACCATCCGCCTAGACGCACAGTTCGGGACCCCCTACCCGAGATCCGCCGGTTTTGACACCGACGGTGACGTACATAGTCAAGGTCCATGCATAATGATGTTGTGCTCAAATATGGCGGTCAGTAATACTGTGTAGCAAATAGTACTACTCCGATATAGAGGAAGTAAAATAACCGGCTTATTATATATAGCCACTCTTGGCTACATGGATGAGATAGTAAGACATGGAAAAACAAAAATGGTGGCAGCTAGTGGGTTCAAGTCTTCAAGGGCCTAGCTAGCTATACGCATCCTCCAAGGTAAAAAGTACTCCTCCTAGTACTAGTAAGTAGTACAACAATGCACTACTAGGAAAATGGCTACTAGCAGCGTGGGTAAAATGCTACTAGTAGCGCGGGTACTCGCGCTACTAGTATCGCGCTACAGCTAAAAGTTAGTAGCAGCGCGGGTGCACCCACGCTACTACTAACCTAACTACTAGTAGCGCTCACTTATATCCCACGCTACTACTAACCTAACTACTAGTAGCGCTCATTTCTTATTTCCCACGCTACTACTAACCTAACTACTAGTAGCACTCATTTGTTTCCCACGCTACTACTAATAATTTAGGAATTAAAAAAATAAAAGTTAGATGTAGTATTCATGGATGGCAATACGTCCAGTGCAAACCAAACCAACGTCACATAACATTCTCAAGATTCCATTTAACTTCAAACACACACACAATGATCATCGAAAGGTGGGTACCTTCCCTGGTGTTCCATCACCAACCTAAACAGACAACTTCCCCAGATGTATCTACCAAGGCTCGGAGCTTAGACGCTGGTGTACCCGAATCCTCCCTCCCCCGGACGGTGGCGTCGAGGTCCTCCACCTCGGCGATCTTCGGCGTCGAAATCACCTAGACAATCATCTAAGCGACATGGCCACCAGCTTCACGGAGAAGTCCGCCTCTGAGTGGTTCAAGAGCACAGCGCCCACCGGCTGCGCTAGTCAGCATCGATCACCCCTGCGCCCATGTCAGCTACTTTGCCATCAGCCAGCTCTTTGCCGTCAGCTAGCGGACGACAAAGAAGCTCTTTGCCATCAGCTACCCTAAAGCAGACGGCAAAGATCTGGCTGATGGCAAAGAAAGCCTTTGCCATCAGCCAGCTCTTTGCCGTCCGCTAGCTGACGGCAAAGAATCTTTGCCGTCCGCTAGCAGACGGCAAAGAGGGGGGGCCCACTGAGGAGCTGGTTAAAAAATACTTAACGTTCCCCCCTCTTTGTCGTCCGCCGCAGACGGCAAATATGAAGAAAAGCGGACGGCAAAGGGGGGCGGACGGCAAAGGCAACCCTAACTAACCTAACTAATGGCCGAGCCCCGTCCCCCGGCCCGCCCGTTACTCATCTGTCTCCCTCGCGACCTCCTCTGCCCCCACCCCCGCCGCCCCCGCCCCCGCTGCCCGGCACCGCCCCCGCCCTCGCCGCACCCGCCACCGCCCCCCACCGCCCACCGTCCCGCCTCCCGCCCCCGCCCCTCCCGCCCCCGCCCCCGCCCCTCCTGCCCGGCGCCGCCCCCGCCCCCGCCGCCCGGCCATCCCACTGCCCCGGAGACCCGCCGCCCCCCCCCCCCCCACCCACCCACCACCCCGGCGCCAGCGTCGCCCCCTGCTCCGGTGAGTTTTTTCTTCTGTTTTTCTTTTTTTTGCTGTTTAATTCTTGTTTAATTGTTAGTGTTAGTGTTAGTGTTAGATTTAGTGTTAGAAAAGAAGAAAATTTAGTGTTAGTGTTAGAAAAAAGAATATATAGAAGAAAAGAAGAAGTGGAAAAAAGAGGAAAAAGAAGAAAAGAAAAGAAGTAGAAAAAAGATGAAAAAGAAGAAGAAAAGAAGTAGAAGAAGTAGAAGAAGTATAAGAAGAAGAATAGAAGAAAAGAAAAGAAGTAAAAGAAGTAGAAAAAAGATGAAAAAAGAAGAAGAAGAAGAAGAAGAAGAAGAAAGGAAAGAAGAAGAAAGGAAAGAAGAAGAAGAAGAAGAAGAAGAAGAAGAAGAGGAAGAAAGGAAAGAAGAAGAAGGATAGAAGAAGAAGAAGAAAGGAAAGGAGAAGAAAAAAGAAGAAGAAGAGAAGGAAAGAAGAAGAAGGATAGAAGGAAACACCCCGACCACTGACCCCGACACCCCGACCCCGACACCACACCCCGACACCTGACCCCGACACCCTGACCCCGACACCCCGACCCCGACACCACACCCCGACAACAGACCACGACACCACACCCCGACACCCCGACCCCGACACGACACCCTAACCCCGAAACAGCACCCGGACACCGACATGACACCCCGACCCCCTAAACCTCACGAAAAGGTGCTCTTTGGCCTTCCAGAGGCCGACGGGGTTATATATTTGTGAATTATTAGTTAGGTCATATATTTTTCGATTTTGTTATGAAAAACATCATATATAATTGTGTTGATCGGGTAGATTTAAATGTGCAGTTGTTTCATCGCTGCGAGGTTTGGTGTTCGACGACCTCACCGTGGGTTTGACGAGCTCTGCCCCTTCATTCGTGGGTGAGCACAAATGACATGTCCTTCTCCCCCATTAATTATTTGCACAAATGACATGAAATTTGGTAGCTAGCTATATATGTGTCTTGAATCATCAGTATGCGTAACCAATATGTGTCTCCCGTTCGAAAGCGTCATAGTTATAAATATGCATGCATTTGCATATTTATAACCTTGATTCTTTCGAATTGTCCAACGCTATCCATGGACAGCCTGAGTATGTGTAGATTGGGTTCGTTTTCCCATATGCTTTGCTCCGGATCCGACGCATAAATTTCGTCAGTGCCTCCCCTGTTGTTCTCCGGGTACACATCCTCTCTGTTTATTGCAGAGACATGTATCAGGAGAACAGCGGGGAGGTTCTGCCGAAATTTTGCGTCGGATCCGGAGCATAGCATATGGGAAAATGAACCCAATCTACACATACTCGGGTGGGATTAGGACCTATCATTACCTATTAGAGTGTAGGTTGCATGGACGTAATAAAGTTGACAAAGTAGATCAACTGATGAATATATACATGGTGAATTATATATATAATTGTTGTGTGTCCAGTAGCTCTGAAAGTCAAGATGAGTGATCGTGCGTGGATGTATACCGGTCACACTGGTCAGAACAAATGGAGCGCTTAATGGTTCACAAAAACCAAGGGGTTTGTGCAAGCCGCATTTGCAAATGGCTAGAGGAAAACTTGGTGCCCCTGTTTCCGATGCGGCAATTGGGAAAAGAGGACAGAGGCTGAAATGGGTAAACACCTGCAGAAGAATGGTTTTACGCCCGATTATACGGTGTGGACATTTCATGGTGAGTCTGCCCAACGTTACCGAGCTGAGGTGGATCATCGTTGCACCGACGAGCATGGTACCGGGATGGAAAACATGGTGCAAGACTATGATGAGGCTCGAGATTTGGACGAGGTGATGGAGGAATCTGCAAAGGCCTTCAATGAAATGTTGGAGTCTTCAAAACGTCCGCTCCACGAGCACACTGAGCTTTGTCAGTTGGATGCCATCTCACAAGTAATGGCTTTGAAGGCTCAGTTCAACTTGGGCAGAGAATGCTATGACGCAATTATGACAGTATTTGGACGCTTTCTACCCAAAGGCCATGTAATGCCTGCAAACCTGTACCAGTCGGACAAAATCCTCCGTGCACTGAAGATGCCCTATGAGAAGATACATGCCTATGAGAAAGGATGTGCCTTATTTAGGCTTGACTATGCGGACTTGAACTATTGTCCCATTTGCAAGTGTTCCAGGTATATTGTGGTAGACAACGGTATGGGTGAGAAGACACAGACCACAATCCCTGTTAGTGTTCTTCGGTATATGCCAATCGTACCAAGACTTCAACGTCTTTTCATGGTCGAAGAGACGGCCAGACAGATGACATGGCACAAAACAGGCAAAAGAACCGAACTAGATGCAGATGGGAAACTGATGATGGTACACACATCGGATGGTGTTGCGTGGAAAAGGTTTGATGAATTACATGCTGACAAAGCGGCAGATCCGAGGCATCCTCGAGTCGGCATCAGCACCGATGGGTTCAGTGTGTTTGGTATGACGGCAGCCCAATACAGTTGTTGGCCCGTATTTGTCTTTCCACTCATTCTCCCCCCCCCCCCCCCCCCGGACAGATTATGCAAAGAAAGAACATTTTTCCTGACGTTGATAATTCCAGGGCCCAACTATCCGGGGAAAAATATGAATGTGTACATGCAGCCGCTTAAGGATGAATTGCAAGAAGCCTTGGATAATGGGTTCAAGACATACGACGCTTATAGCAAATGAAACTTCATAATGCGTGTCTGGTACATGTACTCGACGCATGACTTGGCGGTGTATGCGCTATTCGTTGGCTGGTGTGTGCATGGAAGGTTCCCGTGCCCCACGTGCAAGGGAGCTCTTGAGTTTCGTTGGCTTCAGGCCGGTCGCAAGTTTTCTTGCTTCGACATGCATAGACAGTTCCTGGATCCTCGCCATAAGTTCAGGAAAGACAAGAAGAACTTCATCAGAGGTAGAGTTGTAAAAAACTCTGCACCACCTGCATTGACAGGCCAACAGACCCTGGATCAGTTAAACGCTCTCGAGCCAGATCCAGAGCGTCCAGGGTACTTCAAGGGGATTCTGAGCACGCCTGGACTCACAAAACATGCTTATGGGATCTGCCTTACTTCAAAGACCTCCTTTGCCCACACAACATCGACATGATGCACACTGAGAAGAATATCGCCGAGGCACTTTTTGGTACATTGTTCGGCATAGATGGGAAGTCAAAGGATAATACTAAGGCTAGAGTCGATATGGAGGCGCTATGTGAGAGGCCGTTACAAAACATGAAAGAACCGAAAAGAAAGCAAAACTGGATGAAGCCAAAGGCATGGTTCAATCTTGGAAGGCCAGCTATGAGGGAAATTATCTTGTGGGTGAAAATGCAGTTGATGTTCCCCGATGGGTATGCAGCGAATCTAAAGAGGGGAGCGAGTCTTGATAAATTGAAGATATTTGGTATCAAGAGTCATGATTGGCACATATGGATTGAGCGGGTAATGCCGGTGATGTTGCGTGGCTTCATCCCTGAGGATGAATGGCTAGTACTGGCATAACTCAGCTATTTCTTCCGTGTTCTTTGTGCGAAAGAACTATCGCCTGGCGTGCTAGAAGAAATGGAAGAGTTGGCGCCAGAGTTGATCTGCAAGTTAGAGAAGATCTTTCCACCGAGCTTCTTTAATCCAATGCAGCATTTGATTTTGCATCTCCCGACAGAGGCAAGATTGGGGGGCCCGTCCAAAATCGTTGGTGCTACCCAACTGAGAGGATGCAAAAGACGCTTCGAGAAAAATGTAAAAATAAACGTAGAATTGAAGCATCTATGGTTGAGGCATTCATCACTGAGGAGGCGGCAAACTTCGTGACAGCACACTACGAAACCAAAAATCGTTATTTGCATAATCCGAAACCTCGGTAGAATGCTGACGAGCCTAAAAAGGGTGGATCCAACCTCAGCCTATTCAAAGGCAATCTCGCACCAGCCAGTGTTTCAAATCCAGTATCTTTGGATAACGAAGAATGGCAGACCATTTCGTTGTATATCTTCACCAACCTGATAGAAGTGCGTCCGTACATCGAGTAAGTTCTCGGTACATTGTTTCGCAACTTCTATTTCCTTTGAACTGCTCTTATTCCTGGATATTTCATACAGTCGATACGTCGCCCTATTCTCGTATGGAGCGGTGATCCAAAAGGATTCCGTCGAAGAGTATGAGCTTCTCGCAACGCAAGGACGCGGCTATCCCAGTTTCATCTCTTGGTTCAAACAAACGGTAAATTCTATTAGACAATTTCATTTCATTCGCTAATTTGTGCATAATGCAACAATCCTTTCATATTAAACTTGTAGGCTAATTCAGAGTCTATGGACGCCGAATTGAGACAAGTCGCTAATGGTTTTGACTATTGTTGGGGAACGTAGTAATTTCAAAAAAAATTCCTACGCACACGCAAGATCATGGTGATGCATAGCAACGAGAGGGGAGAGTGTTGTCTACATACCCTTGTAGACCGTAAGCGGAAGCGTTAGTACAACGCGGTTGATGTAGTCATACGTCTTCACGGCCCGACCGATCAAGCACCGAAACTATGGCACCTCCGAGTTCTAGCACACGTTCAGCTCGATGACGTCCCTCAAACTCCGATCCAGCCGAGTGTCGAGGGAGAGTTCCGTCAGCACGACGGCGTGGTGACGATCTTGATGTTCTACCATCGCAAGGCTTCTCCTAAGCACCGCTACAATATTATCGAGGTGGACTATGGTGGAGGGGGGCACCGCACACGGCTAAGAGATCCAAGGGATCAATTGTTGTCTCTTTGGTGCTAGCCCTGCCCCTCTATTTATATGTTGAGCCCCAGGGTCTAAACTTGGAGCAAAAGCCTCCTCAAAGTCGGTTTTGCCCAAAAGGCAAGAGTCCCACTCGGACTCCAGGACCAAACGCCACAATCCTTGGCGTCTGGCCCAGACGCCATGGGCCTCGGCGTCTGGCCCAGGGCTAGACGCCAGGGTCTCCGGCGTTTGGCCCCCTGGCCTCCGCAAAACTCCTTTTGCACCGACCTAAAGCCTCATGGGCTTGACCCCTTGGCCTAACCATATCATCCAATATATGAATTTTTACGTCTCGACCATTTCGAGACTCCTCGTCATGTCCCCGATCTCATCCAGGACTCCGAACTCCTTCGGTACATCAAAACATGTAAACTCATAATATAACTGTCATCGAAACATTAAGCGTGCGGACCCTACGGGTTCGAGAACAATGCAGACATGACCGAAACACGTTTCCGGTCAATAACCAATAGCGGAACCTAGATGCTCATATTGGCTCCCACATATTCTACGAAGATCTTTATCGGTCAGACCGCATAACAACATACGTTGTTCCCTTTGTCATCGGTATGTTACTTGCCCGAGATTCGATCGTCAGTATCTCAATACCTAGTTCAATCTAGTTACCGGCAAGTCTCTTTACTCGTTCCGTAATACATCATCTCACAACTAACTCATTAGTTGTAATTCTTGCAAGGCTTATAGTGATGTGCATTACCGAGAGGGCCCAGAGATACCTCTCCGACAATCGGAGTGACAAAACCTAATCTCGAAATATGCCAACCCAACATGTACCTTTGGAGACACCTGTAGTACTCCTTTATAATCACCCAGTTACGTTGTGACGTTTGGTAGCACCCAAAGTGTTCCTCCGGTAAACGGGAGTTGCATAATCTCATAGTTACAAGAACATGTATAAGTCATGAAGAAAGCAATAGCAACATACTAAACGATCGGGTGCTAAGCTAACGGAATGGGTCATGTCAATCAGATCATTCAACTAATGATGTGATCCCGTTAATCAAATAACAACTCTTTGTCCATGGTTAGGAAACATAACCATCTTTGATTAACAAGCTAGTCAAGTAGAGGCATACTAGTGACACTCTATTTGTCTATATATTCACACATGTATTATGTTTCCGGTTAATACAATTCTAGCATGAATAATAAACATTTATCATGATATAAGAAAATAAATAATAACTTTATTATTGCCTCTAGGGCATATTTCCTTCAGTCTCCCACTTGCACTAGAGTCAATAATCTAGATCACATCACCATGTGATTAACATCGATAGTTCACATCATCATGTGATTAACACCCATAGTTCACATCGCCATGTGACCAACACCCAAAGGGTTTACTAGATTCAGTAATCTAGTTCACATCGCTATGTGATTAACACCCAAAGAGTACTAAGGTGTGATCATGTTTTGCTTGTGAGAGAATCTTAGTCAACGGGTCTTTCATATTCAGATCTGTTATGTATTTTGCAATTTTCTATGTCTACAATGCTCTGCACGGAGCTACTCTAGCTAATTGCTCCCACTTTCAATATGTATCTAGATCGAGACTTAGAGTCATCCAGATCGGTGTCAAAACTTGCATCGACATAACCCTTTACGACGAACCTTTTGACACTTCCATAATCGAGAAACATATCCTTATTCTACTAAGGATAATTTTGACCGCTGTCCAGTGATCTACTCCTAGATCACTATTGTACTCCCTTGCCAAACTCAGTGTAGGGTATACAATAGATCTGGTACACAGCATGGCATACTTTATAGAACCTATGGCCAAGGCATAGGGAATGACTTTCATTCTCTTTCTATCTTCTGCCGTGGTCGGGTTTTGAGTCTTACTCAATTTCACACCTTGTAACACAGGCAAGAACTCTTTCTTTGACTGTTCCATTTTGAACTACTTCAAAATCTTGTCAAGGTATGTACTCATTGAAAAAATTTATCAAACGTCTTGATCTATCTCTATAGATCTTGATGCTCAATATGTAAGCAGCTTCACCGAGGTCTTTCTTTGAAAAACTCCATTCAAACACTCATTTATGCTTTGCAGAATAATTCTACATTATTTCCGATCTACAATATGTCATTCACATATACTTATCAGAAATGCTGTAGTGCTCCCACTCACTTTCTCGTAAATACAGGCTTCACTGCAAGTCTGTATAAAACTATATGCTTTGATCAACTTATCAAAGCGTATATTCCAACTCCGAGATGCTTGCACCAGTCCATAGATGGATTGCTGGAGCTTGCGTATTTTGTCAGCACCTTTAGGATTGACAAAACCTTCTGGTTGCATCATATACAAATCTTCTTTAAATCCATTAAGGAATGTAGTTTTGTTTATCTATTTGCCAGATTTCATAAAAATGCGGCAATTGCTAACATGATTTGGACAGACTTAAGCATCGCTACGAGTGAGAAAATTTCATCGTAGTCAACACCTTGAACTTTGTCAAAAACCTTTTTCCACAAGTCTAGCTTTGTAGATAGTAACACTACTATCAACGTCCATCTTCCTCTTGAAGATCCATTTATTTTCTATGGTTTGCTGATCATCGGGCAAATCCATCAAAGTCCATACTTTGTTCTCATACATGGATCATATCTCAGATTTCATGGCCTCAAACCATTTTGCGGAATCTGGGCTCATCATCGCTTCCTCATAGTTCATAGGTTCGTCATGGTCAAGTAACATGACCTCCAAAATGGGATTACCGTACCACTCTGGTGCGGATCTCACTCTGTTTGACCTACGAGGTTCTGTAGTAACTTGATCTGAAGTTACATGATCATCATCATTAGCTTCCTCACTAATTGGTGTAGTAGTCACAGGAACAGATTTCTGTGATGAACTAGTTTCCAATAAGGGAGAAGGTACAATTACCTTATCAAGTTCTACTTTCCTCCCACTCACTTCTTTCGAGAGAAACTCCTTCTCTGGAAAGGATCCATTCTCAGCAATGAATGTCTTGTCTTCGGATCTGTGATAGAAGGTTACCCAACAGTCTCCTTTGGTTATCCTATGAAGACGCATTTCTTCGATTTGGGTTTGAGCTTATCAGGATGAAACTTTTTCACATAAGCATCACAACCCCAAACTTTAAGAAACGACAACTTTGGTTTCTTGCTAAACCACAGTTCATATAGTGTCGTCTCAACAGATTTAGATGGTGCCCTATTTAACGTGAATGCAGCTGTCTCCAATGCATGATCCCAAAACGATATTGGTAAATCGGTAAGAAACATCATAGATTGTACTATATCCAATAAAGTACGGTTATGACGTTCGGACACACCATTATGATGTGGTGTTCCAGGTGGCATGAATTTGTGAAACTATTCCACATTGTTTTAATTGAAGACCAAACTCGTAACTCAAATATTTCTCTCCACGATCAGATCGTAGAAACCTTATTTTCTTGTCACGATGATTTTCCACTTCACTCTGAAATTCTTTGAACTTTTCAAATGTTTCAGACTTATGTTTCATCAAGTAGATATACCCATATCTGCTCAAATCATCTGTGAAGGTCAGAAAATAACGATACCCGCCGCGAGCCTTAACACTCATCGGATCGCATACATCAGTATGTATTATTTCCAATAAGTCAGTTGCTCGCTCCACTGTTCCAGAGAACGGAGTCTTAGTCATCTTGCCCATGAGGCATGGTTTGCAAGCATCAAGTGATTCATAATCAAGTGATTCCAAAATCCCATCAGCATGGAGTTTCTTCATGCGCTTTACACCAATATGACCTAAACGGCAGTGCCACAAATAAGTTGCACTATCATTATTAACTTTGCATCTATTGGTTTTAATATTATGAATATGTGTATCACTACAATCGAGATTCGATGAAACTTTTTCATTGGGTGTGTAACCATATAAGGTTTTATTCATGTAAACAGAACAACAGTTTATTCTCTTACTTAAATGAATAAACGTATTGCAATAAACACGATCAAATCATATTCATGCTCAACGCAAACACCAAATAACATTTATTTAGGTTCAACACTAATCCCGAAAGTATAGGGAGTGTGCGATGATGATCATATCAATCTTGAAACTACTTTCAACACACATCGTCACTTCACCCTTAACTAGTTTCTGTTTATTCTGCAACTCCCGTTTCAAGTTACTACTCTTAGCAACTGAACCAGTACCAAATACCGAGGGGTTGCTATGAACACTAGTAAAATACACATCAATAACATGTATATCAAATATACCTTTGTTCACTTTGCCATCCTTCTTATCCGCCAAATACTTGGGGTAGTTCTGCTTCCAGTGACCAGTCCCTTTGCAGTAGAAGCACTTAGTCTCAGGCTTAGGTCCAGACTTGGGCTTCTTCACTTGAGCAGCAACTTGCTTGCCGTTCTTCTTAAAGTTCCCTTCTATCCCTTTTCCCTTTTCTTGAAACTAGTGGTCTTGTTAACCATCAACACTTGATGTTCTTTCTTGATTTCTACCTTCATCGATTTCATCATCATGGAAAACTCGGGAATCATTTTCATCATCCCTTGCATACTATAGTTCATCACGAAGTTCTACTAACTTGGTGATGGTGACTAGAGAATTCTGTCAATCACTATCTTATCTGGAAGATTAACTCCCACTTGATTCAAGCGATTGTAGTACCCAGACAATCTGAGCAGATGCTCACTAGTTGAGCGATTCTCCTCCATCTTTTAGCTATAGAACTTGTTGGAGACTTCATATCTCTCAACTCGGGTATTTGCTTGAAATATTAACTTCAACTCCTGGAACATCTCATATGGTCCATGACGTTCAAAACGTCTTTGAAGTCCCCATTCTAAGCCGTTAAGCATGGTGCACTTAAACTATCAAGTAGTCATCATATTGAGCTAGCCAAACGTTCATAACGTCTGCATCTGCTCCTGCAATAGGTTTGTCACCTAGCGGTGCATCCAGGACATAATTCTTCTGTGCAGCAATGAGGATAAACCTCAGATCACGGATCCAATCCGCATCATTGCTACTAACATCTTTCAACACAATTTTCTCTAGGAACATATCAAAATAAACATATAAAAGCAACAACGCGAGCTATTGATCTACAACATAGATATGCTAATACTACCAGGACTAAGTCCATGATAAATTAAAGTTCAATTAATCATATTACTTAAGAACTCCCACTTAGACAGACATCCCTCTAATCCTCTAAGTGATCACGTGATCCAAATTCAACTAAACCATAACCGATCATCACGTGAAATGGATTAGTTTTCAATGGTGAACATCTCATGTTGATCATATCTACTATATGATTCACGCTTGACCTTTCGGTCTCCGTGTTCCGAGGACATATCTGCATATGCTAGGCTCGTCAAGTTTAACCCGAGTATTCTGCGTGTGCAAAACTAGCTTGCACCCGTTGTAGATGGACGTAGAGCTTATCACACCCGATCATCACGTGGTGTCTGGGCACGACGAACTTTGGCAACGGTGCATACTCAGGGAGAACACTTCTTGATAATTAGTGAGAGATCATCTTAAAATGCTACCGTCAATCAAAGCAAGATAAGATGCATAAAAGATAAACATCACATGCAATCAATATAAGTGATATGATATGGCCATCATCATCTTGTGCTTGTGATCTCCATCTCCGAAGCACCGTCATGATCACCATCGTCACCGGCGCGACACCTTGATCTCCATCGTAGCATCGTTGTCGTCTCGTCAATCTTATGCTTCTACGACTATCGCTACCGCTTAGTGATAAAGTAAAGCATTACAGGGCGATTGTATTGCATACAATAAAGCGACAACCATATGGCTCCTGCCAGTTGCCGATAACTCGGTTACAAAACATGATCATCTCATACAATAAAATTTAGCATCATGTCTTGACCATATCACATCACAACATGCCCTGCAAAAACAAGTTAGACGTCCTCTACTTTGTTGTTGCAAGTTTTATGTGGCTGCTATGGGCTTAAGCAAGAACAAATCTCACCTACGCATCAAAACCACAACGATAGTTTGTCAAGTTGGTGTTGTTTTAACCTTCGCAAGGACCGGGCGTAGCCACACTCGGTTCAACTAAATTTGGAGAAACTGACACCTGCTAGCCACCTGTGTGCAAAGCACGGCAGTAGAACGTACGCGTAATGTCGCGTAAGCGTACGCGTAATGTCGGTCCGGGCCGCTTCATCCAACAATACCGCCAAACCAAAGTATGACATGCTGGTAAGTAGTATGACTTCTATCGCCCACAACTCACTTGTGTTCTACTCGTGCATATAACATCAACACATAAAACCTAGGCTCGGATGCCACTGTTGGGGAACATAGTAATTTCAAAAAATTTCCTACGCACACGCAAGATCATGGTGATGCATAGCAACGAGAGGGGAGAGTGTTGTCTACATACCCTTGTAGACCGTAAGCAGAAGCGTTAGCACAACGCGGTTGATGTAGACGTATGTCTTCACGGCCCGACCGATCAAGCACCGAAACTACGGCACCTCCGAGTTCTAGCACACATTCAGCTCGATGACGTCCCTCGAACTCCGATCCAGCCGAGTGTCGAGGGAGAGTTCCGTCAGCATGACGGCGTGGTGACGATCTTGATGTTCTACCGTCGCAGGGCTTCGCCTAAGCACCGCTACGATATTATCGAGGTGGACTATGGTGGAGGGGGGCACCGCACACGGCTAAGAGATCCAAGGGATCAATTGTTGTCTCTTTGGTGCTAGCCCTGCCCCTCTATTTATATGTTGAGCCCCGGGGTCGAAACTTGGAGCAAAAGCCTCCTCAAAGTCGGTTTTGCCCGAAAAGCAAGAGTCCCACTCGGAATCCAGGACCAAACGCCACAATCCTTGGCGTCTGGCCCAGACGCCATGGGCCTCGGCGTCTGGCCCAGGGCCAGACGCCAGGGTCTCCGGCGTTTGGCCCCCTGGCCTCTGCAAAACTCCTTTTGCACCGACCTAAAGCCTCATGGGCTTGACCCCTTGGCCTAACCATATCATCCAATATATGAATCTTTATGTCTCGACAATTTCGAGACTCCTCCTCATGTCCCCGATCTCATACAGGACTCCGAACTCCTTCGGTACATCAAAACATGTAAACTCATAATATAACTGTCATCGAAACCTTAAGCGTGCGGACCCTACGGGTTCGAGAACAATGTAGACATGACTGAAACACGTTTCCGGTCAATAACCAATAGCGGAACCTGGATGCTCATATTGGCTCCCACATATTCTACGAAGATCTTTATCGATCAGACCGCATAACAACATACGTTGTTCCCTTTGTCATCGGTATGTTACTTGCCCGAGATTCGATCGTCGGTATCTCAATACCTAGTTCAATCTAGTTACCGGCAAGTCTCTTTACTCATTCCGTAATACATCATCTCACAACTAACTCATTAGTTGTATTGCTTGCAAGGCTTATAGTGATGTGCATTACCGAGAGGGCCCAGAGATACCTCTCCGACAATCGGAGTGACAAAACCTAATCTCGAAATACGCCAACCCAACATGTACCTTTGGAGACACCTGTAGTACTCCTTTATATTCACCCAGTTACGTTGTGACGTTTGGTAGCACCCAAAGTGTTCCTCCGGTAAACGGGAGTTGCATAATCTCATAGTTACAAGAACATGTATAAGTCATGAAGAAAGCAATAGCAACATACTAAACGATCGGGTGCTAAGCTAACGGAATGGGTCATGTCAATCAGATCATTCAACTAATGATGTGATCCCGTTAATCAAATAACAACTCTTTGTCCATGGTTAGGAAACATAACCATCTTTGATTAACAAGCTAGTCAAGTAGAGGCATACTAGTGACACTCTGTTTGTCTATATATTCACACATGTATTATGTTTCCGTTTAACACAATTCTAGCATGAATAATAAACATTTATCATGATATAAGGAAATAAATAATAACTTTATTATTGCCTCTAGGGCATATTTCCTTCAACTATAAGGTCCGTTCATTTGACAAATACGACATCAACGGGTATCATTTTCGTACATATGGCCAAGAGCTATCTATGGCCGACCGAAAGTCTACAAATTGTTGTGTATCTGCTATCGGCGAAGGAGGTACCGAGTATTATGGGAGAGTTGAAACAATTTATGAACTTCTATTCTATGGTGAAAACCCACCGAATGTCGTAGTCTTCAAATGTTATTGGTTTCAGCCGAAGGAGACTAGAAGGACTCATGAACATATAGGGCTAGTTGAAATCAACCAAAGCACCCATTTAGATGTTCCTGATGTCTATATTATGGCTCAACAGGCGACCCAAGTATTCTATCTACCCTGGGCCTGCCAAACTAATCCAAATCTGAAAGGTTGGGATGTCGTTTATGAAGTGCCGCCACGTGCTAGACTATCTCCCCAAAGGAAGAGGATTATGAACCTCACATTAACCCAGACACATATGAAGGAGAATTCTTCCAAGAGACACGTCTTTCCAAAAAGCGTTTCAAGAACCAGTATACTTCACCCCAAAACATTGAAGTAGACAGCGACAGTGAATCCCACATCACCCCAGAGGAGGAACAAGAAGAGCCGGAACAAGAAGAGGTTACTGCTGCGGAAGACCTCTCAATGCTTGACCAATTACGTAAAGGTGGCCTTCCACATGTTGATGCCACTAAACCCTATGAGCCCGTCATTGATTATAGTGATGATGATGATTATGCATTTATTGACGATACTGATCAAGATTATTAGTAGTGTCAGGTATTCAATTTTTTTATGTTGTACTTGATGATGATACACTTAAGTGATATACATATTATTATTCATGTCGGTATTTTTTTATGTTGTACTAATTTCATTTACTCTTTGTCATGGCAGGTGTTGAAAGATGGAAGGGGAGCCGACTGAGGCCAAGGACAAACGTGCCCAAATTGAAGGTGTGCCACACCATCAAGGTAGCTCCAGCTTATATCAGTTCGGGTGGAATTGGGTAATGTGGTTTGCTTCATGATTAATGCAATTCATTCATCATGCTAGCTTGAGCCCTTTAATTACTAATTTACTTTGTTTCTCTCTTTCAGGCATGCTACAATAAGACGGATAAGGTGCCAGAGGGGTACGACCTGTATGCCATGGCCCACACTGCCTCTTACAAGCAAGTCAAGGGAAGGCGAGGAAAGGGGAGGAGTTTAACCCGAGCCAGATCCCCTGCAATCCAGAGCAGGTGATGAGGTCCCATGGCTCCATAGCCATTGATCCAGAGATTGCTCCTAAGACCACGGTGAGTTTAATTTGAATGGACGTTACTTGCTAGTCTTAACATTTGAGTGTCATCATGATAACGAAACATTGGAAATGATCTTTGGTGCAGCGTAACTCCACACAAGCATCACACGATCCTTCTCCAGCTACTGGCATGAGCCAGCCCGCTCCCACACCTCCATGATCAAGGTAAGTTTCTCTAGTTTTTTGCTTAACAAATGCATAAAGACCTAGACTTAGCTTTATTTCATCCAATATGCTTACCTTAATGACCTAGAGTTAGCTTCTTTTCCTGCAAAATGACTTAATAAGCTTACCGACCTCCAAAACCAGCCATTTTACCTAAGTTAGCTCCAAAACGATCTATACTTAGCTTTGTTTCCTCGAAAATGACCTAAGTTAGTTATAATATGCTTAGTTAACTAGGTTTGCTCAATAATGACATGTACTTACCTTACTTATGTAAAAAATGGCATAATTAGCTTAGTTAGCTCATAAACGATCCATTTTACCTACATTAGCTCTAAAATGATGCATTTTACCTAAGTTAGCTCATAAACGATCCATTTCACCTAAGTTACCTCACAAACGATGGCGTGCTTCTTCTAGTCTTCTTCTTCTAATCACCTTTTCCTAACTTTCTTATTTGCCATTTTGCAGATTTCATTCACTTCTCGGAAGCTAGCTTGCTATGGAGTGCTTGTTTTTTATTTCATTCTCTTCTAGTATTCCTCTAATGGTTGCAACTTATGTGTATGCTACGATGGAACTTGCTATCTTGATGAAACTTTGCATTGTAATATGTATGTGCAACCTCCTAATGGTTGCAACTTATGTGTATGTGCAACTTGCTATGTATGAGTGGATGGAACTATATATGTATGTACGATGAAACTTATGTGCTGTTAAATAGCCCTGTGAAATATATCTATATATGTCACATATATTTGCTGTGAAAATTGTTGGATTTAAAAAAACAGAAAAAAAAGAGACAATATGCAAGCTCTTTGCCGTCTGCCACCGACGGCAAAGGGCTCTTTGCCATCAGCAGCGGACGGCAAAGAGGCCACGTGGCAGGCAACTGTGCTTCCTGGGAGGCTGACCTATTTGGTCAGTTTGCCAACAGTGGCTGACAGCAAAGAGGAAAAAAACTTTGCCTATAGCGGCGGACGGCAAAGAGGAAAAAAAACTTTGCCTACAGCGGCGGATGGCAAAGGTTTGCCGTTAACCACCTGACGGAGTAACAGCGCAAATATTGCCGTCAGCATTCTTTGCCGTCGGCAGCTGATGGCAAAGGACCCTTTGCCGTCAGCCACCCGAAGCGGATGGCAATGTAGCTCTTTTCCGTCCCTTACATTGTCGTCCACTTTTGCCGTCCGCGGCCGACGGCAAAGACCTTTGCCATCCGCCATCCATGCCTTTGCCATCCATCGTGCCAGATGGCAAAGTAGCAGATTCCTGTAGTGTAGCAGCGCGGGTAAAATGCTACTAGTAGCGCGGGTACTCGTGCTACTAGTATCGCGCTACAGCTAAAAGTTAGTAGCAGCGCAGGTGCACCCGTGCTACTACTAACCTAACTACTAGTAGCGCTCACTTATATCCCACGCTACTACTAACCTAACTACTAGTAGCGCTCATTTCTTATTTCCCACGCTACTACTAACCTAACTACTAGTAGCGTTCATTTGTTTCCCACGCTACTACTAATAATTTAGGAATTAAAAAAATAAAAGTTAGATGTAGTATTCATGGATGGCAATACGTCCAGTGCAAACCAAACCAACGTCACATAACATTCTCAAGATTCCATTTAACTTCAGACACACACACAATGATCATCGAAAGGTGGGTACCTTCCCTGGTGTTCCATCACCAACCTAAATGGACAACTTCCCTAGATGTATCTACCAAGGCTCGGAGCTTAGACACCGGTGTACCCGAATCCTCCCTTCCCCGGACGGGGGCGTCGAGGTCCTCCACCTCGGTGATCTCCGGCGTCGAAATCACCTGGACAATCATCTAAGCGACATGGCCACCAGCTTCACGGAGAAGTCCGCCTCTGAGTGGTTCAAGAGCACAGCGCCCACCGGCTGCGCTAGTCAGCGTCGATCACCCCTGCGCCCATGTCGAGAAAGTGAAAACTTGTTAGTACGCAAATTGCATCAGTTGAACTAAATGGTATATTCCAATTCACAAGACCCATTAATTAAGTTAAGATTCTTTCTCATCTAGCAATTTAAAGGGGCTCATGCCAAAAATATATGCTTAATTCCTCACTGGCTATTCAAACTAAATGGTCCAAGAACTTTGGGATAATCAACAACCTTTCCACTTATCTTCGCTAGCTACTTTGGATTCAACAAGAAAAGGAACATTTATTTGAACTGAAAAGAACAAGCAGGCAAGCATGCTATCAATCTTCTGGCTAGAATTTCACAAAATGCACCTATCAAGTGTACTCTAACAATCGACATATCCCATCTCCTCATGATTAAGGACTCTAGCTGAGCCGACAACATGGAGCAAGATGTAGTCGTTTACGAGCATGAACCCTTGGTTGTCATCAATGAACCTGCAACATCCATCATGCCCATTGTAAAATATGTTAGTTTCAGATAAGAAAAGAACTGAACTCTGAACATATGATGTTATCTAAATCCTTACTTTATGGAGATGTCATCGGCAGCAAAAAAGGAAATATATTTCACTGATTTTGGTGTTGCAACAACGTATATACTTTATCACATTATAAGTCCTCACACCATCAACTATGACAAAATCTGAGAGTATAAGTCTGGTTACATTCACCCAAGTCCAAACATAAAATTCTGTCCAACATAGTACAACCCACTTTGAGAATTTCATAGTATTTAATATAACGAACGAAACCTGACAAGTGATATGTGTTTAAGTATCTACAGAACAGCCTCTAAAATTTTCATGTTGAAACTTTATTTTAATACCACCTCTAACAGGGCCTAATCTCCCATATCAAAATGCTGTACCCAGGAACATATATTTCGGGACAGCAAACTAAATTGATGGCTGATCTCAAACCGTACATCCAAACGACACAAATAAATACTCTAAAGAAACCTTGGAACTTTATCTAAAACTTATGTAAAGGGGCCAACTCAAAATTCTAAGCCTAGCTAACTCATTTTTCAGATCTAAGCTTGCTGTCCAAATTGGACAGTGCAGTTTTTAACTGAACCAAGTTCAGTTTACAGCCATGATGCAGAACTAGATGCTAAAACTAACATCTTGTAGGGAGAGGCGATGCACCATTTTTACCTCGAATCAAAGGTTTAGCATATGCGCTTTGGCCGGATAAATAGATGATATCTCCCTTAACAGTATCCATGCCATGATGCAGAACTAGTATTTCCAAATTTAGCCAAATCACCACTCGAGCATTTCTAGAGGAAATTAATTGATTCTCTACATAGCATCTGCCCTACAATAGCTAATCCTTAAACAGAAAATTGGGCAAAGCGAGCACCACACATGTTTAACTGGGGTACATGTACATCCAACAAGGACATAAAACTAAGTAAAACCGAATGAAGCAACTGAAGAGTACCTCTTCCACGCTAGCCTTAGCCGCCGTCTCGCTGCTCACGCACAGACACTCCGTCCGCCAGAGCTTGAATATCTGCAGAACCAGAAACATTACTCCTCCAAACCCATAGCAGAGAATTCGAGCCCGACCACACCCGGGCCACTACCCCCAAATCACAGAGACCACTCCTCCAAACATTTTTTGTGACTTTCATTCTCCATTACTACAAAAGGCAGAGAAACAAACATTTTTTGTGTTTTTCATTTTCTTTTGCTACAAAAGGCAGTAAAATGAACTAGCATTTTTGTGTGTGTTTTTTCCTGCGCGCGCTTCGAAAGACAATACATAGAGCAAACAAACGGAATCCTCTCGAGATCTTTACTTTCTCCGTGGTGATTTGTGAACACCGCTGCCAGCCTACATATATGAAGTAATTCTTAGAAAATGTACACGTGGAGTATCAATGGTTACTGTTTAAAATGATGAGAAAGATATATGTCTTGTGCGTGCAGATTGTTAATTAAATTTATTTTTTTACAGTTGATTGGCAATTCCTGTTATTCAATCTAGTCTAGAATGTGAAAAAAGACAAGGAGCATATGCACCTTGATTCCCACAGGTGAAGATACACTGCTAGCTTAGCTCAATCAGAATACTATGGTTTCTATAAAACTGTAGTTTTGAAAACCGTGAGGTGTTTGGCTAAACCAACAACAATAGTTTCATATTCACTTGTATTCCTGATACAATGTTTTTTCTAACTTCTAGAAAAAGAGGTCCAGACCTCTTTTTTCTCAAACTGAAAGCTTGGTTTGTAACTCACAATTATCAACATGGCAAACTAGGCCTCTGCATAGCATGCTCCACACTAGTTAAACATGATGCCGAATTTTTCGAATACTGCGGTATTTTAAAAATTACACTGCCAATCTAGGCCTTACTACATATAAGTTTCATAATGTAATTTCGTCCAAGCATTGAGATTCAGAGATCAGGGGACGACGGGATGACGTACCTCTCTGAGCTGAGCAGGGGTGACGAATAATGTAATTTCGTCCAAAGCATTAATATAGCATGCTACCAGTACCTGCAAAATTTCACACAATCAGCAAAAACACTTACCTAACACCTGTACAGAACCATGCTCGTACATCTGTTCTCATTTCCACATGGTCTGTCCTGCCTTCAGAAACTATCATGGGAGGCCATGTGAAGCTCATAAACAGGCAGGGACTGAACTAGACGGTTCTAAATGATCCACGACTCAGCCAACATGGACTCGTGTTTAACAAAAAATGGAAGTTTCTGCCATGGAGGGCACATGCATACTGCATGTATGTTAAGTTCGCAGGCTAAACATTTTCCCTTATGCTCAGGTTAATTAACCGGAGGCATACCCCAATGGCCCAATGTCTTCAGCAACTCAAGAAAAATTGCATATCCTTGATTGAAAAAGAATGTATTAAACTGAGGGATAGTGACATGATTGGACATCTAATTTTCTTAAACAGCTCAGGATTCTCACCGCTACTAGGGAGCAGCTCAGGATTAATCTCACCACTTTCTTCATCATCAGAAACTCCTTCCGCCCCGACAGCGCCTGCGGGAGGGACCTGTACGCGCGCCTCGTCCTTAGCCACGACCTCCTCTCCCTCGTCGTCCTTGCCGCCATGCTGCTCCTCTTCTCGGTGAGGCTAACGGCCCGCACCGACGACTCCGCGGTCGTTGGGTGGAAGAGTCGCGTGCTCCTCCTCCTCGCCGTTTGCCTCTCCGCTGCCGCCTTCCCCCTCGCTGCCTCAAGGCAAGGGTGCAGGCCTTGAGGCACGGATCTGGGAGGAGGGGAGGGAGGGGCGGAGCTTGGGGTGCTTGGGGGCGTATTCCGCGCGGCCGGAGCTCGCCGGAACCGGCCGGCGTGGGTGCTGGCGGCGGCGAGGTGGTCGTGGGGGAGATGAGTCAATTGAGGGGTGGGGGTGAGGTTGGAGAGAGAGAGTTTGGTGGGGTGGGAGTGGATTTTTTTTCTTTAGGATCGGGGTGGGAGTGGTGTGGCAAGGGAGGGATACGCTCAGTAGTAGCGTGCGTATCTTTACCTGCGCTATAGCTATTCACTTAGTAGTAGCGCGGGTTTATACCCCTCGCTACTACTATGGCATGTCTCAGGGAGGCACGGTAGAGACCGCTTAGTAGTAGCGAGGGTTAAAAACCCGCGCTACTACTATCAACTTAGTAGTAGCGAGGGGTAAAAACCCGCGCTACTACTATGGCATGTCCCGGGGGGCACGGTAGAGACCGCTTAGTAGTAGCGAGGGTTAAAAGCCCTGCGCTACTGCTATCAACTTAGTAGTAGCGAGGTTTAAAAACCTGCGCTACTAGTAAGTAGCAGTAGCGAGGGTTTTTAACCCTCGCTACTAGTAAGATTCTGTGTATAGGCTTTTCCCTAGTAGTGATGAAAGAGAAGGCGAGAGGGTTAAAAAATGGAATACCTGGGTAGATGGTGACGGTCCGATCGTGGTAGATTGTGTGACCATGTTGCACATCAGTGGTACCATGGGTAACGACTGCTAAGATAGTTGATCCCAATATGCCAAAGTCACCTACAAGGTTCCAGGTTAGACCGAATCGCGGATGCAAATGCACATCCAGGATCGGCGATCTTATTTTGATCGGGGGATGACTGGTCCCTGCAAAATAATGGAGTACCATTAGGGATGCAAATGATGGTTTGTGCATTCCGTTTGTAATATCCCGTACCATAGGATGGCAACGTCGGTAACTCTAGCGGAGTCGGCGTGCAACCATAGCCAGGGAGCGGTGGACTGTTTGAAGGATTGTCCCATAGAAGAACCTTCTCCTCGAGGACGCATGGAAGACCAACAAGCATGGCCTTTTCCCAAGCTTGTTTAAGCACCATCTTGAAAAAGTTGGTGCAGGAAGCACCGAGTCTTGCAGCGGTGAGGACGTTGGAGCGGCGTGCGATTTCTCCCAGAGGATCGTCGTCCAAGGTCTCCTAGCCCCGACGAGGAGGAGAACCGCCTGGCGAATCCATGGGAGCAGCGACGAACTGCGTTCTCTTTGAGGGGAGGGGAACTCGTGAGGAGGAGATAAGAGCGTAGTAACCGCAGGGCCTCCTCCCTTCCAACTGTAGATCGTTCCTTAGCGAAGGGGTGAGGCTATTATTTACTACTAGTACTAGCATTATGGGACGCTATGGGATTGCATTATACTGTAAATAATAGCACTAGTAAGAAATTTTTGGCACTAGGTAGTAGTTTTTGGCGTGGATTAAGAAATTTTGGGTATGTTTTTGCTATTTTTTGTACACGCCAACTAGTGTCAAAAAACATCTTACGTTATGTGACGGAGGAGTACGTACTCGTACTGTAGCAGTACTAGTACTACTTTCTCAACTAGTAGTGCGATGTACTGTACTTCTAGTATAGTGCACCAATTTTGAACTGTTGAATCTCAGGGCGAAGGAGCTATAGTTGGAAGTGGAGGGTACTACTGTTCTCTAGAACCATCGTTGTACTATCAATGCAGGGAAAGTACACCTAAGAAGTGTCCTAGTGGGTACTCTCGGTGCTCTATTCAGCCGCTCCTCTCACGTAGCTGGCCTACTCAGCCGCTCCTCTCACGCACACACTAGCAGCCTGTTTATCAATGACGGTTACTGCGGGGGCAGAACATTTGAGTTATTTAATACAGCGAGACTAGGCTTTTCGCTTCCATTTGTGGATGTGTAATGGATCTTGTCGAACTTTGTTAGTAGTTCCTTCTTTATGAATGAGATGAGGCAAAACTTGTGCCTCCGTTTCAAAAAAAACACGTCAAGAGGAAATTCTTTTATAGAGCTGATAATGGAGTGAAGTCCATGCATGCAACGCCACAAGCTACAGAGTAGTAGTAGAGCACTTTACATACAGATCCATATTGCACAGTTCCCAATGCCCCGCCAGGATTTTCCGGCTCCTCGGGCTTAATTGGGAGGCGCTAGTTTAAATATGCTACTAGCTAATGAGGAAGCTGCAAGCGAGGTCAACTAGGGCAAGCACGCGAGCCATGAGATGCTAGGAAGGAAAACCCGTTAACGTGGCTAGGCTATCCAGTGCACCCAGATTGTGGTGCCGCACGTCCATTTGACTTCAAAACTCAAACTACCCATGTAAAATATTGGCTCGCAGCAAAGTTACTATTTAAAAAAATGCTGCCGTGCGTTCGGTCGGGATCGAACCCACAAAACGAGGTATACACTCCCGCGACCACTAGTAGTACTTGTTGGAGTACAGCGCAACCTAGAATCGCCTTTTGTCACTAGTAGTACATTGTTCCTTACAAGAAACCACTAATAATGCAAGAAACCACTAATAATGCCAAGAAACTACTACCGCTTGCACACGTGGTAGACTTAAGATAAGACTACCTTATCAACCATTGTACATGCCCTTACCAACTAGCCCTACCAAGAAATGACTACTCTACAGAGTGCCGTTATAGGCACGTATCAACCCATGTCACCCATTAAGTCAACGCCTTCTATTCGATTGGGCGTTATGATTTGGTAAAGTATCGACGAGAGGCCATGTAGGAGTACATGGTGGGTTGTTTCATTGAAGCCATCCTTAAGCACTGAGATCTGTATGTGTGATTTAAGATTCAGCTACTACCATGCATTGGGCTCTGAAATATGACCCCGCTCGACTTCTTATCCACCCTAGTCCTCTGTCTAGGAGTTGCACGTACTTTCTGGTGTTTGTAGCTTACTGGAGGTCGTGGGCAGCGCTGACCCATGGGGTGGGCTGTGATGCGGTAGGTATGTGGCACGGTGTACCGGATGCCCGTTAGGTATCTCGGGAACCCTGCACACATCGTTCGGGGCCGTATGTGGAAACCTCGGCCGGACTCCCTGCGGATGGAACCTGGATAGGCGATAAACCTGGACTAGAGACTTAGGTGTTTAGGTAGGTCGTGGTCTACACCCACTTCGGCTTTCGCTTGAAGTCTACCGAGCACATGTCGTGTGCAGACGCTATGTGGTGGAAACATGTATGAAGAAGTACACCCCTGCAGGGTTAACATCATCTATTCGAATAGCCGCGTTCGCGGTAAAGGACTACTTGGTTGCCTATACAGTTCATAGACAAGTAAATGGATACTACTAAAAGCCTCAAGATAAGTGTGAGTGCCGAGGATGGCTCTTCCGTAGGATGACGGAGGTGGATCCTCGGTAGTGTATTGAAGTGGTGAGTAGTGGAATCGAGTGCGCAAAACCATTTCAAGTTGGAGTCTCGTAAGATAGCTTAGCCAAGAGTCAAAGTTGGCTTGCTGCAATAACCCCACCAACCCTTCTTGATAATGTGCATGTATGTAGGATCTGATGTAAGTCTTGCTGAGTACCTTTGTACTCATGTTGCTTAATTTATGTTTTATAGAAGACGCTGCAACCCCTTCTGATGGGTTCTTCATATACGTCGATGTCGACGAGTAGGCTGAAGCCCAGGTGGTGATCCTGAGCTCATGATGGACCATGTAGTATAGTCAGGCTTACCCAAGCCTCTTTTATTTTACTAGTTGTCTGTACTCAGACAAGTTACTTCCGTTGTTGGCTTGTATGCTTGTATGACTTGAATGCTGGGTCGTGTGGCCCGTACTTGTGTGTATGATATGTATGGCTCTCTGAGCCTTTAAATAAAGTACTTGTGTTGTAGAGTCATGTTGCGATGCCTTGTTGTATTTGCACATATCGAGCATATTGTGTGTATGATTGAAATGCTTGGTATGTGTGGGATCTGACTATCTAGTTGTTTATCCTTAGTAGCCTCTCTTACCGGGAAATGTCTCCTAGTGCTTCCACCGAGCCATGGTAGCTTGCTAGTGCTCCGGAACACTTAGGGTGGCCGGCATGTGTCCTTCTTCATTCCTGTGTCTGTCCCTTCGGGGAAATGTCACGCGATGAATACCGGAGTCCTGTTAGCTCGCTACAGCCCGGTTTACCGGAGTCCTGCTAGCCCAGTGCTACAGCCTGGATTCACTCGCTGATGACCGACACGTTCGATGCTGGGTCATGGATGCCTGTCCCTGTAAGTTAGTGCCACTTTGGGTTTTTGACTAGCCATGTCAGCCCGGGCTCCTTGTCTTATGGTTTCTAGGGACACTATCATATACGTGTGCCAAAAGGCGCGAACGGTCCCGGGCAAGGTAAGGCGACACCCGTGGGAATACCATGCGTGAGGCCGTAAAGTGATATGAGGTGTTACATGCTAGATCGATGTGGCATTGAGTCGGGGTCCTGACAGCGTTGGCATCAGAGCCAGACTGCTTGTAGGTTCTCCAAGCCAAACTGGTCGATGTTGAGTCTAGTAATGCTTTTGTTATATGTAGGGGAATTGATTATGGGATGGAACGTAAGGCTCTTTTTACTCCTTTACCTCATGGCATTCTGATCTGAGTCAGTCTATTCTTCCATCAGGGGTTAAGGATTAGGATCTCTTCTTTCTATCAGGTTCACGTGTTACTAATCAGTAGTACCTTATAGGTTTGATGGATACAAGCCTAGTTCAGCTCTACTACCCCATTATGTTGATATGATGGACCCAGAACCTTGATATGATATTGTTGAGTGTCTATGCAATCCATTGCAAAATGTCTCAAAATCTTTTTTGAGCATTTACAGCCGTTATGCTGTCCAATTTCTGCTAGAAATTATAATGCCTTTGCATTATGTCGTGTTTCAGATGGCCTCACGCACCCAGAATCAAGTTGTTCGTCTGACTCGATGTCTCGATGTACCTGGCCATACTGCTATGTTGGTCCGTGTAATGACCGAGACTGGATATCGTTGGTATCCTGAGTACACCATTGAGGAGCAGTATAGAGACTTCAATCAAAACCAATACCTCTACACCGTCAGGATATTTCCTTGCTATCCTGGATCCACTGAACCCCTCCATTGCTCATATGGAATTGGGGTTACCATCGAGATGTCTGTGCAAGACGCCGCTTACTTGATGATGACTATTATACGGGCCAGGACTTCCTTGCTTCGGAACACTAACTTCCGCTATATGCCTATGTCACTTCCTGGGGCAGAAGGTTACTTCACAGCCATTTACACCGACACTTCTTATGAGGATTCGCTGCTCCGCACTACCACACAGATGCTTGAGGACAAGGACCGTGAAAATCATTCCTTGCGACTGGAGCTTTTCAACTCCCGGTCTGATCACTGGGACACTTTGACCCGGTTTGCACCTGTTGTGTAGGCAGGGTATATGGATATGCGGGATCTGTACCTCGTGCGGTCTACTCTGACGGACTGTATGGATTGGCGTGATGTAGGAGGCATCACCCCTCCCCGTGGACCTCTTCTGTCGCCGTTTGATGGACCCAGGCCACATCCGAGTCCCTATGGACCGCAGGCTCCACATGATCGGCTGTTTCCAGATGATCACGTTCAGCTCCCAGGACATGAGGGTAATTTCTATGAGGATTACTACGGAAATGTCTGAGCTGATAGTAGCACCACTAGTATTGTAACAGTTATATCGTCCACCGTCCTGCGTGACTCGTGGGATATGATTTAGTGTGTACCGCTTTCCGAAGGTGTAGAAAAATAATGTATAGGAGATTGGGATGCCTCTGATGAGATGTAATCTTCCTTTCATCGTAGTTGTACTCCGTTTGGTCTTGTACTAAACCTTGTATGGTGTGTATGAAGATGGAATAAATGTAGCAGTTTCTGTATTTATCATGTCATACGGATGATCATCTTGCATTCCGGATTATCCATTACATTCTACATTTCTATGTCAGAATCATATCATTCTGGACTAAACCATTGTCTTGTTTTCCTAGGATGGTCAACACCCGCAACAAACCTGCTACCCCGAAGCAGGCCGAAGGCAGTAGAGCTGGGGATGCAAACCTGCCTCATCCTCCTTCTCTGGCTGAGGTCATGCTGGAGGCTGAGAGAAACAAGCGGGAGACCAACCGTTTGTTGGAGCGCATCGAACAGAACATAGCTCCGCATCAGAGGAATAACTTGGTGTCGCTCAGTGACTTCATCAAGTTACATCCGCCCACCTTCCATCACTTCGTCGAGCCCCTCGACGCCGATAACTGGCTTCGTAGTATTACTCACAAGCTACGTTCTGCACTCGTAGCTGAGGCTGATAAGGTCACCTTTGCTACCTATCATCTTGAAGGCCCGGCCAGTCTCTGGTGGGAGAATTATGAAGCCATGCGCCCAGCTGGCCATGTCACTACTTGGGCAGAATTTAATGAGGCTTTCCGCGAACATCACATTCCGGAGGGTCTTATGGACCATAAGCGTGAGGAGTTCTGCAGTTTCACCCAAGATAGACTCTCTGTGGATGCATACAACAGGGAGTTCGGTAACCTAGCACACTATGCAACTGAGGAAGTTTCCACCGATGCCAAGAAGCAGGCAAGGTTCCGCAAGGGACTTAGCCCCGAACTTCGTCGAGATCTCCGCCTGCACGGGTGCACTTCCTTCCAGAAGCTTGTGAACAAGTCCATCAGTGCTGAGACAGGTCAGACTGATTTCGAAGCAACATGCAAGCATGGCCGTGAAATGGGTTCCTCATCTGGTGCTGGTCCTCAGAAGCACCGGGTGTGGGTGCCTAACAGTGCCCTGCCACCCAGGTTCACATCGAGGCCATCAGGCACCTCGTCCAGCTCAGCAGTATGCACTAGCCAATCCCTATGGCGGGCCAACCAACAATGCTCCTCCACGCACCAGCTCCATGACGTGCTTCAAGTGTGGGGAACCGGGCCACTACATGCGCGAGTGTCCCTAGACCAACCCGAACCAGTCTGGAAAGGCTGTTGGCCATGGCAAGCCAACAGGGAAGGTGTACTATGCCAAGCCGGCCACCGCTGCATGTGGCCATGTGAACTGTATCTCAGCTGAAGAGGCGCAGGAGGATCCTAACATCGTTCTCAGTACGCTCCTTGTTAATTGCCACCCGGCATATGTTCTTTTCGATACTGGAGCATCTCATTCATTTATATCCGAGAGCTATACTCGTCTTCATAACACCACATTTTGTGATATGCCCACCTCCATGGTAATTCAAACCCCGGGATCCAAATGGCAAACTTCTAGAGTAATCCATGGAAATGAAATTCAAGTTGACAGACTTGTTTTCCTTGCATCATTGATAGCTCTCAAATCTTCAGATATTAACATCATCTTGGGTATGGACTGGATGTCAGCCCATCATGCTAAGATTGATTGTTTCTCTGGGACTGTTCAACTTATGCATCCTTCGGGAAAGATAGTCAATGTCTTGACCCGAATAGCCAAGCGACAGCTATATTCTCTTAATGCCAGTCCTTTGCTAGACCTCGAAGACATTCTGGTAGTCCATGACTTTCCGGATGTCTTTCCAGAAGAATTGCCAGGTGTTCCACCTGACCGAGTTGTCGAGTTCATGATAGATCTCATTCCAGGAACTGTCCCAATTTCTAGAAGACCCTATAAGATGGCACCACTAGAACTAGCCGAGCTTAAGAAACAACTTGATGAGTCCTTGAAAATGGGTTTCATCCATCCTAGTTCATCTCCATGGGCTTGTCCCGTCCTCTTCGTCAAGAAGAAGGATGGTACAGATCGGATGGTTGTAGATTATCGACCCGTCAACTTGGTCACAATAAAGAACAAGTATCCGCTCCCCAGGATCAATGACCTGTATGATCAGCTCGCTGGATCCTCAGTCTTCTCTAAGATGGATTTGAGGTTGGGCTACCATCAAATCAAAATCAAGAATGGGGACATTCCCAAAACGGCCTTCGTTACTCGTTACGGCCAATACGAGTACACCGTCATGTCCTTCAGTCTAACCAACGCCCCCGCCACCTTCTCTCGGTTAATGAACTCAATCTTCATGGAGTACTTGGATAAATTCGTCGTGGTTTACCTCGATGATATACTCATCTACTCCAAGAACGAGGAAGAACATGACGAGCATCTAAGGCTAGTGTTGATGAAACTTCGAGAGCATCACCTTTATGCCAAATTTTCTAAATGTGAATTTTGGTTGCCAGAAGTGACCTATCTAGGAAATGTAATCTCTGGTAAGGGTATTGCTGTCAATCCCGAGCGAGTTCAAGCCGTTCTTAATTGGACTCCACCTAAATCGGTCAAGCAAGTTTGGAGTTTCCTTGGCTTAGCGAGCTATTGTCGCCGCTTTGTCGAGAACTTCTCCAGAGTTGCTAAACCTCTAACTGAACTCCTCAAGAAAGATAAAAAGTTCGAGTGGACCCCACAATGTGAGCACAGTTTTCAGGAACTGAAAAGACGCCTGACTTCTGCTCCCATACTAGTACCACCAGATTTCTCCAAGGACTTTGTTATCTATTGCGACGCCTCGCGACAAGGACTAGGATGCATTCTTATGCAAGATCGACACGTAATTGCTTATGCTTCACGGCAATTGCACCCATATGAGGAAAATTATCCTACTCATGATCTAGAGCTTGCAGCTGTAGTCCATGCACTCAAAACCTGGCGACATTACCTCCTCGGTAATCGTTGCAAAATCTTCACCGATCACCAAAGGCTGAAGTATATATTCACCCAACCGGATTTGAATCTCAAGCAAAGACGCTGGGTCGAGTTGATCACAGATTTCGACTTAGGGATAACTTACACCCCAGGAAAAGCCAATGTCATGGCTAATGCACTAAGTCGTAAATCCTATTGTAACAACTTGATGTTACAACAAAGTCAACCACTTCTCCATGAGGAATTTCGGAAGCTTAACCTTCACATCGTTCCTCAAGGATTCCTTTCCACCTTGGTGGCGAAACCTACTCTTATGGATCAAATCATCACTGCCCAAAAGCGGGATAAAGGGATATTCCGGATCAAGGAGAACGTTGCTAGCGGAGATGCTAAATGTTTCTCTACAAATGATCATGGTGGTGTGTACTTCGAGAAACGTCTAGTGGTTCCCAAGAACCAGCATCTACGGTACCTGATCCTTAAGGAGGCTCATGAATCTCCTCTCACCATTCATCCTGGTAGCACTAAAATGTTTCAGGACCTACGCTAGAGGTTCTGGTGGACTACGATGAAGAGAGACATTGCTCAGTTTGTTGCTAATTGCAATGTCTGTCGTCGCGTTAAAGCAAAGCATCAATGGCCTGCTGGCACCCTTCAACCTTTAGCTATTCCTTAATGGAAATGGGATAAAATTGGTATGGGCTTCATCACCGGTTTTCCCAGGACCAAGAGAGGGAATAATGCTATCTTCGTCGTTATCAATCGTCTTTCCAAAGTGGCCCATTTCTTGCCTGTTCGCGAGAGTATAACTGCTAGCCAACTAGCAGACTTATATATCTCCTGAATAGTGTCCCTCCATGGCGTTCCTTTGGAAATCAACTCAGATCGAGGAAGTCTCTTCACCTCTCGATTTTGGGAAAGTTTCCAAAATGCTATGGGAACCCGCCTTTCCTTTAGCACCGCCTTTCACCCTCAATCAAGTGGTCAAGTAGAACGCGTCAACCAGATTCTAGAAGACATGCTTCGAGCTTCTGTTATCTCACTCGGAATGGATTGGGAGAAATGCCTTCCATTCGCCGAATTTGCTTATAACAACAGCTATCAATCTAGCTTGGGTAAAGCCCCTTTTGAAGTTCTCTATGGACGAAGGTGTCGGACGCCTCTTAACTGGTCAGAAACCGGGGAAAGACAATTCTTTGGCCCGAATAAGATCCAGGAAGCAGAAGAGCAAGTTCGCATCGTTCGTGAAAAGTTGAAAACAGCCCAATCTCGTCAAAAGAGCCAATATGACCGAAAACATAAGGCTATGACTTTTGAGGTTGACGAGAAGGCTTACCTTCGGGTTACTCCTCTGAAGGGAACCCATCGTTTTGGAACCAAAGGCAAATTGGCTCCCCGCTACATTGGACCCTTTCGCATTCTTGCTAAGCGAGGAGAAGTTGCCTACCAATTGGAACTACCTCCGCATCTCTCCAGAGTCCACGATGTCTTCCACGTTTCTCAACTCAGGCATTGCTTCTCGGATCCTATCCGTGGAGTGGACCACGAAACGCTTGATCTTCAAGACAATCTCACATATCGAGAGTACCCCATTCGCATCCTCGATCAAGCCAAGCGTACCACTCGACGTCATAATATCAAGTTTCTCAAGGTTCAATGGTTGCACCATTCTGAGAAAGAAGCAACCTGGGAAAGAGAGGATCGTCTTCGACTCGAGTATCCCGCCCTCTTTCCGGAGGAACCTAAATCTTGGGACGAGATTTTTCTGAGAGGGGGTGAGTTGTCACACCCTAGCTAGTTTATGCATTAGAGTGTTGCATCATGTCTATTTCACTCATCAGAAACTTGAAATGGGGATGACAGAACCCCCAGCACCCCACTGAAACCAACTAGGGTTTACTAAAAATATTTTCAATGAACCTGAGATGCCCTTCTAAAATGTTCGTCACCTCTGCCTTGGTCTTAAACCTCTACCAAAAGTGATGCACAAATTTCTAGGTCAACTTAAGGCCACTGGATTAAATCATTAGTTATTTGATTTTGGGCATTTAAATAATATAAAATATTTCAAATACTCAAATAATCCCAAACTAAAATGTTCCATGCTAGATATATTCCAAATAGTGGCCATGAGTAGTTTGGTGATTTTTGGAGTTGCCTAGGTATTTTTAGAAATGCAACAAACCTACAGAAATAAATTAAAACAGAAAAAATGGGAAAAACCCTTACCTGGCCGAACCCACGCCCCGGCCCACCTGGCGGCCCAGCACTATGCTGGCTCGTGCCAGCCAGCTGCTTCGTCCCTGCCAGGCAGGCAGGGAGGTGACGCCGACGAGCGCGAGCTCGCCACGGCGCCACCTGCTTGCCGCTTCGCTGCGGGACGGGCTGGACGACCTCCACGTCACGCCTCGAACCCCCGGACACGTCCACTCTCCCCCTGCCTCTCTCCCTCGCTCCCCTCTGCCATGGCCGACGCAGCCATCGCCGTCCCGCCACCGTAGCCACGCCCACCGTCGTCATCGCGCCGCCCGACCGTGTCCACGAGCTCCGCCACCCTCCTCTCCGTCGAGCAGGCCGAGCCCCGAGAGCTCGCGTGCCTCGAAGCCACTGCATCGACCTCGCCCGACTCCGCCACCGCCGGAGATCCCCTTCGCCGTCACCGTCGCAGCAGGCCGTCCCCGACCTCGCCGTCAGCCCAGTCGCAACTGCCGTGAGCCTAGCTACCTCTCTATCCTCTCCGCTCTCTCTCTCAAGCCCCGTAGCGACTGCACATAGCTCACCTGCATGCGCCGCCGCGGAGCTCGTCGCCGACGAGGCTCCGGCCATGCCACGGCCAAGCCACCTTGTCCACTAGCCCTACTGCACCCCCAGGAGCTCAACGCACCACTCCACGCACCTCGCTGTGCCTCCTAGCGACGAGTCCGAGCTCACCCGAGCTCCGGCCGTCACCAAACTCATCGTCGGCGTCGTTTCCGGCGACCCCTAGCCCAACCACCTGCACCACCCGACGCGGCTCACTCCCCGCATCACGTAGATGTGCTCCGCCGTCGTTTTGGTCGCCGGAGCACGAAACCCGCACCGCACCGCCGCGTCTGGCCTCGCCGGCGGCTAAACACCGGCCAATTTGACCCCGCTGACCCCGTTTGACCACGGGTGGGCCCAGTTTGACCCCCCTGGGTTAATGATAGGTGGGGCCCAGCCGGCTAATTAATCTAGGGTTAGTACTAATTTAAATTAGTTAAACTAATGACAGTGACACGTGGGACCCACTGGTCAGGGTTGACCTGGACCATCCCGTTGACCACTGACGTCACCCTGACGCAATGCTGATGCAGTAATTTAATTACTGGAATTATTCTTATACAGGAAATTCCGGAAAATACCACAAACTTCAAAAAATCATAGAAATTAATCCGTATCTCCAAATGCAAAGTGTTATATATAAAAATGATCAGAAAAATCCAATCTATCCATTTGTACTGGTTTCATGCATGTTTAAACAAGTTAACCTGCTGTTTAGTGCAGAACAAGATAAACCACTATTAAGGGCCATTTATGAGTTTGAAACCTGAATCTTTGATTCAAAATGGTTCAAACCCATCTGGTCTTAGTTGCATTAGCCCAATACACTCATTTTGCCATGTCTCATGCATGCATCATATTTTTGCATATTGTTTGGTGATGATTGTGTATCGGTGCTCTCTGCGGCAGGTTCTGCCCCCGAGGAGTATCGCGAATACCCTAACAAATAGCAATACCAGTCCACGGACCCGCAAGGCAAGCAACCAACCATTTGATCATATCGATACAATCCCATGTTCTCGCTTCTGCTCTCTTTTACTGCATTAAGACAACACGATTCAAACTGCTATGTGCTACGGTAGTTGAACCCATTTCCTCTGCATGACCTGTCATTGCCACAGTAACTAGATGAAACCCACTAGCATGTGCAGGAGTTGATTGAGCCATGTGTATGTGTTGTTCCTACCTTGCTATGCTTAGAGTCGTGTCAGGTCTGGTTCATCTGGGTGATGGGCTAGAGTGAAATGATCCTGTCGGTAAACGTGTTGAACATGATTTGGTAAAGGTATCGATGAGAGGCCATGTAGGAGTACAGGTGTGTTGTTTCATTGAAGTCGTCCTTAAGCAGTGAGATCTGTATGTGTGATTTAAGATTCAGCTACTACCATGCATTGGGCCCTGAAATATGACCCCGCTCGACTTCTTATCCACCCTAGTCCTCTGTCCAGGAGTTGCAAGTAGTTTCTGGTGTTTGTAGCTTACTGGAGGCTGTGGGCAGCGCTGACCCGTGGGGTGGGCTGTGACGGTAGGTACGTGGCACGGTGTACCGGATGCCCGTTAGGTATCTCGGGAACCCTGCACACATCGTTCGGGGCCGTAAGTGGAAACCTCGGCCAGACTCCCTGCGGATGGAACCTGGATAGGCGATAAACCTGGACTAGAGACTTAGGTGTTTAGGTAGGTCGTGGTCTACACCCACGTTGGCTTTCGCTTGAAGTCTGCCGAGCACATGTCGTGTGCATACACTAAGTGGTGGAAACATGTATGAAGAAGTACACCCCTGCAGGGTTAACATCATCTATTCAAATAGTCGCGTCCGCGGTAAAGGACTACTTGGTTGCCTATACAGTTCATAGACAAGTAAATGGATACTACTAAAAGCCTCAAGATAAGCGTAAGTGCCAAGGATGGCTCTTCCGTAGGATGACGGAGGTGGATCCTTGGTAGTGTATTGAAGTGGTGAGTAGTGGACTCGAGTGCGCAAAACCATTTCAAGTTGGAGTCTTGTAAGATAGCTTAGCCAAGAGTCAAAGCTGGCTTGCTGCAATAACCCCACCAACCCTTCTTGATAATGTGCATGTATGTAGGATCTGATGTAAGTCTTGCTGAGTACCTTTGTACTCATGTTGCTTAATTTATGTTTTACAGAAGACGCTGCAACCCCTTCTGATGGGTTCTTCATAGACGTCGATGTCGATGAGTAGGATGAAGCCCAGGTGGTGATCCTGAGCTCACGATGGACCATGTAGTATAGTTAGGCTTACCCAAGCCTCTTTTATTTTACTAGTTGTCTGTACTCAGACAAGTTACTTCCGCTGTTGGCTTGTATGCTTGTATGACTTGAATGCTGGGTCGTGTGACCCGTACTTGTGTGTATGATATGTATGGCTCTCTGAGCCTTTAAATAAAGTGCTTGTGTTGTAGAGTCATGTTGTGATGCCTTGTTGTATTTGCACATATCGAGCATATTGTGTGTATGATTGAAATGCTTGGTATGTGTGGGATCTGACTATCTAGTTGTTTATCCTTAGTAGCATCTCTTACCGGGAAATGTCTCCTAGTGCTTCCACTGAGCCATGGTAGCTTGCTACTGCTCCGAAACTCTTAGGCTGGCCGGCATGTGTCCTTCTTCGTTCCTATGTCTGTCCCTTCGGGGAAATGTCACGTGATGAATACCGGAGTCCTGTTAGCCTGCTACAGCCCGGTTTGCTGGAGTCCTGCTAGCCCAGTGCTACAGCCTGGATTCACTCACTGATGACCGACACGTTCGATGCTGGGTCATGGATGCATGTCCCTGTAAGTTAGCGCCACTTTGGGTTTTTGACTAGCCATGTCAGCCCGGGCTCCTTGTCTTATGGTTGCTAGCGACACTATCATATACGTGTGCCAAAAGGCGCAAACGGTCCCGGGCAAGGTAAGGCGACACCCGTGGGAATACCGTGCGTGAGGCCGCAAAGTGATATGAGGTGTTACATGCTAGATCGATGTGGCATTGAGTCGGGGTCCTGACATCAAATACCTCCCAGTAAAGCTCAAGGGACCAGCTCGGCATTGGCTGAATAGTCTGCCGGCAATCTCCATTGGCAGTTGGCAGAACCTGGAAGATGCATTCCTCAACAACTTCCAGGGCACTTATGTGCGACCATCGGACGCTGATGACTTAAGTCACATAACCCAACAGCCCGGAGAGTCAGCCAGGAAATTCTGGACTCGGTTCCTAAGTAAAAAGAACCAAATTATCGACTGTCCGGATGTCGAAGCCCTAGCAGCCTTTAAGCATAACATCCGTGACGAGTGGCTTGCCCGACACCTTGGCCAAGAGAAGCCGAAATCCATGGCAACCCTTACGCCACTCATGACCCGCTTTTGTGTGGGCGAGGACAGCTGGTTGGCTCATAGCAACAGCACATCAAGAAATCCTGGCACCTTAGATGCCAGAGATAGCAACGGCAAGCCCCGGCACAACAGACACAAGCGCCGCAATAATAGCAATAACGCCGAAGACACGACCGTCAATGTCGGATTCAGTGGCTCCAAGTCCGGTCAACGGAAAAAGCCATTTAAAAGAAGCAATCTGGGCCCGTCTAGTCTGGACCGCATACTCGATCGCTCATGTCAAATCCACGGCACCCCCGGTAAACCAGCCAACCACACCAACAGAGAATGTTGGGTATTTAAACAGGGCGGCAAGCTGAATGCCGAAAATAAGGAAAATGGGCCGCATAGTGATGACGAAGAGGGACCCCGACCGCCGAACACAGGGGGACAGAAGAAATTTCCTCCCCAAGTGAAAATGGTAAATATGATATACGCCACCCATATTCCCAAGCGGGAGCGGAAGCGTGCACTAAGGGACGTCTACGCGATGGAGCCAGTCACCCCAAAGTTCAACCCATGGTCTTCCTGTCCGATCACCTTTGATCACAGGGACCATCTGACTAGTATCCGTCATGGCGGCTCAGCCGCACTGGTCCTTGACCCTATCATTGACGGATTCCACCTCACACAAGTCCTCATGGACGGTGGCAGTAGCCTGAACCTGCTCTATCAGGATACAATGCGCAAAATGGGTATCGATCCCTCAAGGATCAAACCCACCAAAACCACCTTCAAAGGTGTCATACCAGGTGTAGAGGCCTGTTGTACAGGCTCAATCACACTGGAAGTGGTCTTCTGGCCGGTCACGCCTGCCCGCGTCAGCCGGTGCCCGGCCGCCCCTTCCCCTCACGCACGAACGCCGGGCAGATGCCCAGCTTGCTCCGCCGACTCCCGCCGGCCACGCTCCGGCCGGCCGGCCTCCCACCCCTCGCGTGCTGGGCGCTGGGTACGCCCCGCTCGGAGCCCACGTCCGTAACCGCCACCCACATGCCCGCTAAGGACTAGGGCCACTACCTAGTGGGGCCCACCAGGCCCCTGTAAAAAAAAGTTGTTTAAAAAATATATTTAATAATAATACAATTAATTAAGTTAAATAATTAGGTTTAACTAAACTAATTGCTAGTTAATCTGTATTTACTTAAAACAGTCAATGACAGGGGGGCCCCACCCCCTGTTGACCAGTCAAACGTTGACTGGTCAACTGGGACCCCGGGCCCACCTGTCAGCCACTGGGTGCACTCCTGTGTACCCTGTGCTGGGTGCACGTAGCAATTTATTAACTATTTTGAATTAAATTAAATTCCAGAATATTGTTAAAACTTTGTAAAATCATATAAAATAATCCGCAGCTCGGATGAAAATGTTTTCTACATGAAAGTTGCTCAAAACGGTGATACGAATCCGAATACGCGGTCCGTTCGCCCGCCACATGTCCCTAGCATAGCAAATATCAAACCTTTCCACTCCGGTTCATCTGTCTGACAGACGTCCAGAACCGAGAAAACTTTCGCGGATGTTTTCCCCCTTCGCCAGTATCGCCTAGCACCGCGTTAGAACACCTCTAGCCCCGCTTATATTCATGTTGTGCATATGTTTGCGTGTATTTACTGTTTCTTCCCCCTTTCTCTCCGGTAGACCCCGAGACCGTTGCTGATGCCACTGTGATCGACTATGTCGACGACGATACTTCTTCCTTTCAGCGGAGCTTCCAGGCAAGCCCCCCCCCCCCCCTTTGATCATCCAGATATCACCCATTCCATTATCTCATGCTTGCATTAGATTTTGCTACTGTAATTGATTGCTCCTATTCTGATGCATAGCCTGCTTTTGTAACCTGCTTTTGTACCTTACCTGCTTACCCTAAACTTCTTAGTATAGGTTGGTTAGTGATCCATCAATGACACCCACCTTGTCCTTGTTGCCCCTGCTTCATCATCGACGCCTCGTTCAATGTGATCAACGACCGGAGCCCGACACCTCACATCACATCACGCCCCTTTTTGTTGCTCGACTCTGCAGAGTTACCATCGAGTGCCGAGGGTGGAACCTCATACATCACTCCTGATGAGATCTCTGTAGTGTAGCTATTCAGTCGTGGTCATCGAGGGTGGTTCCTCTTTCACCATTCCTGATACGGCTATGTCGTGCAACACCTCAAGTGTGAACCTCGAGGGTGGTTCCTCTTACATTCACCTTGATGATTACATCGAGTGGAATCCACCGGGGGTGATTCCTTGGGTTTTCCCTTGATGTCTGGACACACAGTTACCTTGACATTACTTGAGACCATTGTTGAAGTCGGGTCGGCCCTGAGGGGTACCCGCGAGTTGATGTGAAAGTCGGGCGGGCCCGTTGAGCACCGCGAGTTTTCCACGTGGCACAGTCGGGCAGTATGGGCCCTTGCCGTAAGTCCATGAGACGGGGCGACGGGGTCACATTATCGTGAGTCTTTGCTCGTCTCCGCGAGCCCCCAATGCACTAACAGGTTTGGGTATTTGTTCTGAGTTGGCCTCTGGCATTTACGCACTAACCACCACGCGAGAATAGATATGGGCCTCGACGTCGCAGTATCAGCCGAAGCTTTGTCAGACGTCCAGTTCAGTAGTGCGGCACGGCTGGGCCGGACCATCCTGTAGTGGTGGAGCCTGGTCCGCCCTGCTCGCAACGACCCGGAGTGCAACGGGCGATGGGCCCAGACCCCGGAGTGCTTAGGAGGTAGACCGGCGGGGACCTGTCTGCTGAGCCTAGGTAGGGCTGCGACGTGTTGATCTTCCGAGGCCGAGCATTGACCCTAGAAAGGTGTGTCCGGCCAGAGTGATCGAGCGTGTTGGGTAACGTGGTGCACCCCTGCAGGGAAGATATATATTCGAATACCGTGTCCACGATAATGGACGTTCAGACTTGTATCCGGATCTTATATAACTAGAAATGGAAACTTGAGATATGTGATGGATATGTGGCCCCGGGATTGCTTTCTCGCAGGGGGTCGAGGAAGGATCTCTGGGCGTTGATGTTACAACATGCTTGTTAAATAATAAAATGCTACTCTTTACTCTTCTACATGCTGCAAGATGCTTGGAGCTGCTTGAAGATGCTAGTCTTCGATAGGCTAGGCCTTCCCCCTCTATTCTGGCATTCTACAGTTCAATCCACAGATACAAACCTTCCTTTGATACCAATGCATACTTAGTATAGATCTGATGCTTGCGAGTACTTTGGATGAGTACTCACGGTTGCTTTGCTATCCCTTTTCCCCTTTCTTGCTTCTTTCCAGTTGATGCAACCAGATGGTGGATCCCTGGAGACAGATGCCACCACCGACGGATACTGCTACATGGAGACCGCCGACGACCAGGAGTAGTTAGGAGGTCCCAGGCAGGAGGCCTTGCCTCTTCGGTCGTGTTGCTTTTGTGCTAGCCTTCTTAAGGCATCCTTGTTTAACTTACGTCTGTGCTCAGATTTTATTGCTTCCGCTGACTCTTGTGTATCGAGCTATGTATTCGTGCCCTCGAGGCCCCTGGCTTGTAATATAAAGCTTGTATTGTTTTATATGTGTTTAGAGTTGTGTTGTGATATCTTCCCGTGAGTCCCTGATCTTGATCGTACACATTTGCGTGTATGATTAGTGTACGATTGAATTGGGTGCGTCACATGTTGCCATTTTGTGTGCAGTCTCTGTTCAGAAAGACAAGCCAAACTACATTGCTCTGTTTTGATGACAGACGAAGCTAGTTGCAAGTACTGTCGCCAATGCTCAACTGCTAATAAAATAGCCAGATAATCTTTTTCATAAACTGACAGTGTTTGATTCCTGGGTCCAAGAGCTTTACTGGCATAAGCAACAGATGCCCTTCCTGCATAAGTACATCACAGGCATCTATTTCAATTATAAAAACCTTTGAGAAATCTGGTAGGGCTAAAACAGGGGCTGAAACCAAAGCTTTTTTCAACAAATCAAAAGCTTGTTGTTCATTGGCTAACCTGTGAAATGGCACCCCTTTCTTAAAAGATTTGTGAGTGGTTTGCTCAACATCCCATACTGAGATATAAACTTTCTATAATATCCAGCAAGCCCTAGAAATCCTCTGACTTCCTTTGCAGACACTAGAACTGGCCACTCTTGAATTGCTACAATTTTTGCTGGGTCTGTAGACACCCCCTGTGCACTAATGATGTGCCCTAGGTATCCAATCTGAGTTTGAGCAAAAGAGCATTTAGAGAGCTTCACATGCCACTGATGCTGCAATAACAGTTTCAACACCTCTGCTAAATGTTGCAAATGATGTTCATATGAAGCACTGAATATGAGAATGTCATCAAAGAAATTTACTACAAATTTCCTGTGGCAAGTAGATAAGGTGTCAGACATAGCAAAGTTGAAAGTGTTAGGACCTCCAGTCAATCCAAAGGACAACACCGGGAATTCAAAATGGCCAAAATGAGTCTGAAATGCGGTCTTATGTTCCTCTCTAGGTGCTAATCTGATCTGGTGATATCCAGACCTGAGGTCTAGTTTAGTAAACCATGAGGACCCTGCTAACTCATCCAACAACTCATCAATAATAGGGATGGGATATTTACTCTTGACAGTAATAGCATTCAGTTTCCTGTAATCAAACACTAGTATTCATGTTTTGTCCTTCTTTTGTACAATGATCATAGGAGAAGAAAAATCACTATTACTATGTCTTATAATTCCAGCTGCAAGCATCTCCTGAACTTGCTTTTCCATTTCATCTTTCAATGCTGGGGCACTCTATAAGGCCTAACAGAAATTGGCTGAGCTCCAGGAACTAGGGGAATATTGTGATCATATTTCCTTCTTGGAGGAAGACCAGTTGGAGTTGCAAACACAGGTGCAAACTGATCCAGTAACTGCTTGATTTTTGTGGGCAGTTCAGCACTTCCTATATTTTCAGTTGACAACAAAGTAGATACCTCAACTAGAGCAAACAACTGAGGAACTGCATCTTGGCCCAGCAATGTGACCAGAGTCTTGCATTTGAAAAGAGAGCTAATGTGCTGCCCAATCAACTTGCATGGGGTTGTGACTAGCCAACCAATCTAAACCAAGGATCCCATCATAAGAACCCAATGGGAACACCCTGAAATTATTAACAAACTCATAGCCATTACAGGTCCAATGTCCTCTCTGCAACTGTTGAGTGCAAGGAAACTACCATTAGCTACTTTTACCATGCTAATAGGTATGGAAGAGACCCCTGTGAGAGTTGTAGCCACTATACCATCCACAAAAGAGTGAGTGCTGCCAGAATCTACAAGAAACACCAACAACTAACCCTGTAATTGCATCTTTAGTTTCATAGTGGTTGTTGCTGGAGCTGCTACATCACCCATAGCTGCTGCAGAAATACAGACAACATTAACTTCATCAGTAATAGCTTCCTCTGTATCCCTGAAGTCAGCAGTCATGCTTTCCACAAAATCTAATATCTCTCGAACTACATGCAACTGCACTTCCTGTTTGCATCAATGTTCACGTGCCCAACATTCACTACACATGAAACACAGTGATTTGGATTTCCTATAAGCTCGCAGAGCAGCCCATCTGTCATCTGCACGAGGTTGTTCTGAACTTTTCCCCTCATCTGCAATTTTACTGACAGACTGCTTAGCTACTGTTGGTACTTGCATTCATCTGCTTCCCGACGAGCTATGCTGTTGCTGCAACACATTGTACCCAGTTCTTCTGACAGAAGAGCTAAAGCATACGCTGAATCTAGATCATCTGGCTGTTGAATGCCAACTAGCAGACAAACTGATGGTGTTAATCCTTCCATAAACCTAGTCACATAATGAACCATGTTTGGTTGTGCTTCATATGCTATGAGCTGGTCATATAGTTCAGAGAAACGTTCCACATAATCTTCTACTGAACCTGACTGACGAATATTGAACATCTGCCTCAAGAGATTCTGATGTTTGTTCCTGCCAAATCTGGACTGTAACAAAGCATAGAACTCAGCCCAGTTGACTTGCGGGGCTCAACGTTGAACTGATTCGAGCCAATGCGCTGCAGTTCCCTCAAACTGAGCTGATGCAAATAAAATCCACTGTTGCTGCGGTGTGTTCCGGAACCTGAAGCAATCCTCACAATGTGTTTGCCAGAGTTTGGGGTTGGAGCCGTCAAATCGAGGCAAGTCAATTCGGGGGCCGTATCCCATAATATCAGGCTGATGAGGACGAAAAAATTCTGGAGCCTGTATGATCTTCCTGGGGATGTTCTAATCTGAAGGTATACCTCGAGCCGATGGTGGTATGTATCTCTAGGCTGGTGCTCAAAGGTCGCTCTCGGCGCAGAAACCCTTAGATCCTCCTGATCCGCTATTCAGAGACGTACCCTTGGTGGATGCATGTGGTCCGCGTGGCGACGACGGTGCGGTCGGGCGGCGTTGACGCGGTCCACTCCAATCTCGCGGCGGAGCTCGTCGAGATCGACCCTGATGGCCAGCTTGACGTCGTCGATCTGGCCGGAGAGTTGGTACAGCTTGTTGTCGAGCTTGGCGAGGGCCGAGACCATCTCCTCGCTGCGCTCCGTCGAGCTCTTGGAGAAGGCGACGCCGAAATCCGCCCGCAGCAGCTCATAAATCGCCTTGGTCTCCGAAGAAATTTTCTCCATGGCTTCAGCGCGGCAGCGGTCGGTGAGCCGGGTATGGCGCCGGTGGACGGGAAGATCCAGGGTGGTGGGAGGAACGGCTCTGGTACCAGATTGTGAGGCGAGCTCCATCGGGCAAAGCCCGGGGGGCGCGGCGGCGGCGGCGGGGCCCTTCTTCCCCGTCCTCTTGTGGGCGCCGGCGCGGGGCGGCTCCTTCGAGTGACGGTGCTGGACGTCCGCGGGATCTAGCGGCGCGGCGGCGATTTCGCGGGGCGGCGCGGTGGCCTGCTGTGGCGGCGCTCCGGCGATCCTCGTTCTGCGCGTGGCGGGATGGCTGCGGTGCTCCTGTCTCGGGAGGTGGTGCGCGACCGGTCTCTTGCCGGATCCATCCGGGTCTGGCTTTGGGGGTCGGCCGGCGGCGCCTGGCTCCGGTGGTGCGTGCCCGGCGGCTCCGGTGCTTGCAGCTCGCCAGGCGACGCGGGTAGGGCAGCGGCCGGGCGTGGCTGCTGCTCCGGCCGTGGGCGGCAGCATGGGTAGGTCTCGGTGGCCTACTGGTGTCGTGGCAGCTTCACGGTGGCTCGATGGATCTGCCCGCGGCAACGGCCAGCTTCTCCGGCGTCGGTTTGTCTGTGTTCGGGTCGTCTCGACCTTCACCCCATCTCCTCGTCGCCCGGGCACTACTCCCATCAAAGGGCTGGTCCTCTCCCAGCTGCGGTCCACCGCTCGTCTCGTGCCCGATGCCGCAGGACAGAGATCATCTCGCGCATGATGCAGCAGGACCGAGCTCGTCTCGCGCATGATGCAGCAGGACTGACCTCGTCCCCCTCTCGTTGCTGCAGGACCGAGCTCATCTCGCGCTTGGGGCAGCAGGATGGGTCGATAGACGCTAGTTCTGGCCGAACTATTGGGTCTCGACGCTGGGGGTTGCCCAGGGGCGCGAAAGGTGGGACCTTTCCTCTCGTCTCTTTTGTTGGGGTGCGGCGGGTCACGGGTGAGGTGGTGTCGAGGTCTTGGATGCTGGGGCGGCGGCCCTCGTGGTGGTGGTTGTGCGGTGCTCTTGGACAAAGCCCGTGCCTTGGTGCTGCCCGATCACCATGGCTGTGTGGGCGGCGTGGTTGCCGCGGTGTGGCATTCGGTGGCGGTGAATGTTGGCCGAGGTGAAAACCTGCTCTATCTTCGGAAGGACCGGCGGCGGCGAAGATCGTTCCCTTCTTGAAGGCGTCATCGCGGATCTCATTGCCCGTCATGCGGCTCCGGGGGAAACTCTGATCCTTGGATCGAGCGGTGGCGGCGCTTCGGCGTCGTATCCTTCCTGAAGGCGGCGCCTTGGAGTGCATGGTTCGTCATATGTAGCTTCATATCTTCGGGGCGGTAGTGCTAGGAGTGGTGTTGCTGCTCTCAGCGCCTTTGTATCCTGTCCTGGGTGTGTGCGTGTGTTGCGGTGGCGTGGCGTGTGGTTGTACTGGATGCTTGTGGTTTGATGCTTTATATATAAAGCGGGGTGGAAGCCTTTTTCGGTAACGCAATAGAGATCATTAGCTTCTCGCAGGGATGCGATGCCTGGAGACCAGCTGGGTGATCCAGGATGAGATATTAGCATTGTTCTGGCCTTGTTTATTGGGTCGATATTTTCATTTTAACTTGGCTAACTCCCACGTTGCCGCGATCACTTGATGGTAGCAACCTCACCTCTGTCCGCTTCTCCCCCGCTTAATATACGAAAGCCAGTAGATTTCTGGATCTCTCTCCCTCTAAAAAAGCCTCCCTGCCTTTAAATGAGTTGACCTGAACCTGCAAGTTATCTAAAAATTTTAGGTGCGTTTGAGCTCAAACCGACACACCCGCTAGCTCCTCAATAGCTAAGATGAAGATGATAGTGTTATGATTGGACTCACCAGTGTCTTAGGATAAAATCGTATTTAGTGTCATATCTTTGTGAAAACTGGCTGGCATAAGAATAAGAATGATCAGAAGTACAATAAGAAATAGTCGTGCATCTCTCATAATTGACTAACGTGCGTGAAATGTTTGGCCAAAAAGTGACCGTGAAACACATAGTGTATGGTTTGCTTGCTTGACAGTTAAGAAAAAACATTTGCAATATTTTATTCTTTTGCGGGGTAATTGCGATATTTATTTTAGTTTTTAGAAAACGACAACCCATCATTTGTTTGAATGGCCTGAGCTGAGGCAAAACTTTATTAGGGTCGGTCAACTCCACAGAAAACAGACCTGGACAACTCAAATCAAAAAAGAAAAGAAAAAAGTAAAACAGAGCTGGAATGTGGCACAGGACATGAGAAAGCGCCAGGCCAGAGTACGCTACGGCTGACAGGAAAGCAACGCGATTGCAGGGAACACACACACCCAGCTGCCCCTACGGCACTGAACGTCTCCAACGGATTAACATGACTGTAAGCGGACATTTCTCGGGTTCTCTCTCTAGCCAATTAGTACCACTCAACTTTCCCCTTCTTTCTCCCTCTGGTGGATCTCCAGCCACCCAGGCCCGGGCCAGGGGCGGAGACGGCGACTTCAACGCCGCAGGCGGCGGAAGGGGGGTTGCAGGTCAAAAGCTAGGTCAAGTGGATTCGCTCCCTGGTAATCGAGACATAAGCAATACCACCTCAAACTGGATTATGCCTTTACCTTCACCGCAAGGGGCCGAACCAGTATAAACTCTCGTGTCCTTTGTCCCGTTTAACCCCTTTAAGCTTTCTAGTTGCGATGGCTCCATGACTAAGTCCTTTTGCTAGGATATCTGCCGTGACCTTTCCACGACAGACTTGACACTAACATGTCCTTTTTGGACATGGAGTTAACTACATGGAGGTCAAATGCATCCTTGTGAAGAATAAATAAAAAATAATTGTAAAAAATTGAAAGAAAAAAACAATTTTTTGGCAACAAACATTGTTGAACTATCTTCGAGCATGCAGAGTTTCATGATGGAATAACGTTCATGGAGCTTTGGGCAAAAATAATAGAACCGATGTTGTAGAAAGACTTGGTTCCAAAAAAAATTTAAAGCTTGATGCACACTATGACTATTTCTTTCAGTGCAGGCAGTTCCTCTTGGGCTTGACATTAACATGCCCTTTTTGAACATGGAGTTTCTACACTCGAGCTCAAATGCATTCTTCTAAAAAATGAAATCAAATACAATAGTAAACAAATTCAAAAAAATGGCAACAAACATTGTTAAATTATCTTCATGCGTGCAAAATATCGTGATGAAATAATGTTCGTGGAGCTCTAGAGAAATTTGGAAGAGCCCTATGCTTGTGTTGGTTATGGATGGCTTGGAAGAGCCCAGAAAGACCTTGGGTTGGCTCTAAGCTGCCCGGTGGTGCATCTGACCTCGCCCTGTTCGCGTCAGTGACCAAGATTGAAGTTGGAGACGGAAGGACATCAAGCTTCTGGCATTGCTGCTGGATCAACATGGAGACGCTGGCTACTCTTTTCCTAAAGACATACAAGAGATGCAGAAAGAAGAACATAAAGGTCCAGGATGCCCTTTGCCAAGACAACTAGGTGAATGATACCAGGGGAGGTAACTATATGGACTTGGTTGATGAGTTCATCGTGCTATAGAGGTTCACCCGTAACATCTACTCTAGCCTAAGTGAGACCACATCTGACGAGATCAGTTGGAGTTTAAATGCCTCTGGAGAATATTCAATGAGATCCACCTACTTGATGCAGTTCTAGGGGCCTACGTCCTCGAACATCAAGAGTTTGTTCTGGTCTGCTTGGGAACCAGGAAAAACTAAGCCGCCCGACTGCTCATGCAAAACAAACTCTAGTGCAACAATAGGCTCAAGAGAAGAGGATGGATCAACAGTTACTTTTGCCCCATACGCATGCGCAATTTGGAAAACTCTTTTCCATCTATTCTGGGAATGCCTGACCACAAGAGAGGTATCGCACAATGTTTCTCTCTAGCCTGGCTGCAACACCTCAACCTTATAAACTGGCCTCCTACTGCTAATTCTGTCTACCGTGCAACAGTAGTGATCAACTCTGCTGCCCCCACCCCGAGAAATGAAAATATTAAAGACTATGCTAATGCCGGTAGCCTCACACTTGTTGAGTGAGCATAGTGAGAGATGCTTCCATGATAAGTGATCCACGGTCAGCTCGGCCATGATCAGAATTGAAAGTAATAGAGATCATTGGCTTCTCGCAGGGATGTGATGCCTGGAGACCACCTGGGTGATCCAGGATGAGATATTAGCATTGTTCTGGCCTTGTTTATTGGGTCGATTTTTTCATTTTAACTCGGCTAACTCCCACATTGCCGCGATCACTTGATCGCAACCTCACCTCTGTCCGCTTCTCCCCTGCTTAATACTCCCTCTGTCCCAAAATTCTTGTCTTAGATTTTTCCAAATACGGATGTATTAAGTCACGTTTATTATTAGGTGCATCCGTATCTAGACAAATCCAAGACAAGAATTTTGGGACGGAGGGAGTATACGAAAGCCAGCAGATTTCTGGATCTCTCTCCCTCTAAAAAAAGCCTCCCTGCCTTTAAATGAGTTGACCTGAACCTGCAAGTTATCTGAAAATTTTGGGTGTGTTTAAGCTCAAACCGACACACCCGTTAGCTCCTCAATATCTAAGGTGAAGATGATAGCGTTATGATTGGACTCACCAGTGTCTTAGGATAAACTCATATATTTAGTGTCGTATCTTTATGAAAACTTGCTGGCATAAGAATAAGAATGATCAGAAGTACAATACAAAATAGTCGTGCATCTCTCATAATTGACTAACGTGCGCGAAATCTTTGGCCAAAAAGTGACCATGAAACACATAGCGTATGGTTTGCTTGCTTGAGAGTTAAGAAAAAAAATGCAATGTTTTATTTTTTGCGGGGTAATTGCAATATTTATTTTAGTTTTGAGAAAACGGCAACCCATCATTTGTTTGAATGGCCTGAGCTCAGGCAGAACTTTATTAGGGCCGGTCAGCTCCACAGAAAGCAGACCCGGACCACTCAAATCAAAAAAAATTGTCTCAAAAATAAAAATAAAAAAATAAAATAAAAATAAAACAGAGCTGAAATGTGAAGGGGAGCCTTGGCGCAGTGGTAAAGCTGCTGCCTTGTGACCATGAGGTCATGGGTTCAAGTCCTGGAAACAGCCTCTTACAGAAATGTAGGGAAAGGCTGCGTACTATAGACCCAAAGTGGTCGGACCCTTCCCTGGACCCTGCGCAAGCGGGAGCTATATGCACCAGGTTGCCCCAAAAATAAAACAGAGCTGAAATGTGGCACAGGACATGAGAAAGCGCCAGGCCAAAGTACGCTACAGCTGACAGGAAAGCAATGCGATTGCAGGGAACACGTACACCCAGCTGCCCCTACGGCACTGAACGTCTCTAACGGATTAACATGACTGTAAGCGGACATTTCTCAGGTTCTCTCTCTAGCCAATTAGTACCACTCCATCCACTTTTCCCCTTCTTTCTCCCTCCGGTGGATCTCCAGCCACCCAGGCCCGGGCCACGGGCGGAGACGGCGACTTCAACGCCGCAGGCGGCGGAAGGGGGGTTGCGGGTCGGAGGCGTGGGCGGCAAGTGCGAGGCAGCCGCGGCCGGGAGACGCAGGGCGGCGCCCCGGCCCGAAGGCCGCGGCAGGAGTTCGTCGCCGAGGGCCCGAGGCGGCAAGTGCGAGGCAGCCGCGGGCGGGAGACGCAGAGCGCCGGCCCGGCCCGGAGAGGTCGCGGCAGGAGTTCGTCGCCGAGGGCCCGAGGCGGAGCGCACGGGGTCGGCAGGCGCAGCGCCGGCGAGTTGCTGGAGTACGGGAGGAGGCACCGTATGGATTGTGCAGCGGCGAGGAGGCGCCGGCTGCTTCCGCTTCCGCACCACGAAGGCGACGATGCGCGAGTCCCGGCCTCGTCCAGACCATCCATCGCCAATTCGCCAGGCAAGCTGAGCTCCTCCCTCCTCTCTTTTCCAAATCCCGATGCTTTGATTTACTACTGATTTTTTTCATCAGAAAGCGCTAATTATGGTTTAACTCCGCTATAAACATCTTGTCCCGCCCCGCTATTTTAATTTCAATTCAACTTGAAACTTAAACCAGGCTAGCGCAACACTCGACACGCAGCGTCGTCCTCTCGGCCACTTTCACCAGCACCCACCAGCAGCATAGCTTCCTCTTTTTCCATAGATGGAATCATGGAAGCTCAACCTCTCTCTCTTGCAGTGCACCCACCACCAGTCCACCACCGCCACTGTCCTCTCTCCCTTTGGGTCACTTCTCTGTTCCCTCCTCCACCATTTTCCCCATCAGCTCTGCAAGCTGCGTGCTGACGCGGTCGAACCTTTCTTTGTTTGGAGGCTTTCTCTCCACCAGCGCAAGCTCGACACACACCAGTGTCTATGAAGGATAGCCTTGCCCTTGTGTGCTTTGCAGGGACTAGTGTCCAAATCCTAATCCTAATGCTTTGATTTGCTACTGATTTTTCCATCAAATCAAATAAAAAACACTAAATATGGCTTAGCTCCGCTAAACAACTTGTCCCGCCCCGCTATTTTGATTTTAATTTAGCTGAAACTGAAACCACGCGCGGCAACACTCGACACGTAGCGTCGTCCTCTCGGTCACTTCCTTCCACCACCACCCACCAGCAGCGGAGCTTCCTCTTTTTCCATAGATGGAAGCTCAACTTTTCTCTCTTGCGGAGGCTTTCTCTCGACCAGCGCAAGCTCGACACGAGCGTCTCCCTACGCCATGTAGGGGTGTCAGGGCATCACTTGTGTGTCTCCCTGCCAGGAGGAACCGCACAGAACAATGTGATTTGACTCACATATAGGCACAGGAGCATCTAGGCGTGCGTGCAAGGTTCAGCACGCAGCATTTAACGTTGAGGCCCGAAGCCATTGCTGTGCTTGTGCTCTGCCCCCCTTTCTTTCTCTCCCCAAACCAACCGAGGTAGAGTGAGGGAAAGAGGAAGAGGCATTTGCTGCTCTCCACCGCGCTTCCACCACCACCATCACCACCAAGAGAAAGAGGAAGAAGCATTTGCTGCTCTCCGCCGTGCTTCCACCACCACCACCACCACCACCAAGAGAAAGAGGAAGAAGCATTTGCTCCTCTGCGCCGTGCTTCCACCACCAGCAGCCCCGTCGTCCTCTCTACCTCTCGCTTCTTCCATCACCACCACCTCAGCTCAAGCCATGGCATCCTTGGCCAACCTCCTCGTCTCACTTTTCTCGCTCACCCTCATGCTCCTGCATGCTCCTGCACCTGCGGTATGCGACGACCTAGGTGCAGGCCTCTCTCCAGGCCATCGCACATACATTGTGCTGCTGAGGCCACCCGTCGAAGCCGGCAGCGAGGACGACCACCGCTGGTGGCAGGATTCCTTCCTGCCAACGCCTCTCGCCGGCTCCGATGAGCCACGCCTCATCCATACCTACACTGAGGTCTTCACGGGGTTTGCCGTGAGGCTCACCGAAGACGACCTCGCCATGGTGTCCCAGAGGAAGGAGTTTCTGCGGGCGTTTCCAGACCATCTCTGGCGCCCCAGCACCACTCACACTCCCAAGTTCCTCGGACTGGAGAAAGATGCCGGGCTGTGGAGGGACACCAACTATGGCCAAGGAGTCATAATCGGGGTCCTGGACACCGGCATATACTCAGAGCACCCTTCCTTTGATGACAGTGGCATCCCGCCTCCCCCATCAAAGTGGAAGGGCTCATGCCATGGCGCTGCACGCTGCAACAATAAGTTGATAGGCGCCAAATTCCGTAATCCCAGAGCATATGATTCCGGAGATGACACGGGGCATGGAACACATACCTTGTCCACCGCAGCTGGGAACTTTGTCAGTCATGCCTCAGCCCACGGCCTCGGCAGGGGCACAGCCGCCGGAATTGCTCCACATGCACACTTGGCCATGTACAGGGTGTGCATAATTCTTGGGTGTGCAGCCTCGGACATAGTTGCCGGGTTAGATGAAGCTGTCAAGGATGGTGTTGATGTGCTCTCACTCTCCCTCGGCCCCTTTTATGATGTCAACTTCACTAATGACCCGGTTGCCATTGGCACATTCAATGCGGTAGCAAAGGGCGTTGTTGTCGTTGCTGCAGCTGGCAATAACGGTCCCAAATCCTTTATCGCCAACTCTGCACCATGGTTGCTCACAGTTGCAGCTGGCTCGGTGGACCGAAGCTTTGAGACCGTTGTGCAGCTTGGCAATGGCAAGCACATCAGTGGGGAAGCTTTCAATCAGACTGCAAACTCAAGCTCCAAGCCTGTTCCTCTGTATTGGAACAAACACTGCAAGTCATCATTGGCTGGAAGAAATGTGGTTGGCAAAATTGTGATTTGCCATAACACAGGACCAATGAATGACACAGGGTCAGCAATCAACCAGTCTGACATCAGTGGCATCATGAGTGCCGGGGCGGCTGGCATAGTCCTGATCAACAGGAAAGATGCTGGCTTCACCACCCTTCTGGAGGACTATGGCAGTAATGTTGTGCAAGTGACTGTGGCTGATGGCAAGAAAATCACAGAGTATGTGAGGACAACAAGCAAAGCCAGTGCCAATGTTATATACAAGAACACTTTACTTGGTGTCCATCCATCTCCCACCGTCGCAGCATTCTCATCCCGCGGTCCCAGCACATACAGCCCCGGTGTGCTAAAGCCAGATATATTAGCACCCGGGCTCAACATCATTGCTGCATGGCCACCGCTCACCATTCTTGGATCTGGGCCATTCAACATTAGATCAGGGACATCCATGTCGACTCCACATGTCAGTGGAATCGCTGCGCTTGTCAAGAGCTCCCATCCTGATTGGTCTGCTGCTGCTATCAAGTCAGCCATCCTCACCACAGCTGACATCACGGACAGCGCTGGTCGCCCGATCTTGGACGAGCAGCATCAGAGGGCAACCGCGTATGCCATGGGTGCTGGCCATGCCAATCCAATAAAAGCTATTGATCCGGGCCTTGTGTATGACCTTAGCATCACTGAATATGCTGGCTACATATGTGCTCTCCTCGGTGATCAAGGCTTGGCAACCATTGCGCGTGACCCGAAGTTGTCCTGCAAAATGCTTCCCAAGATACCAGAGGCACAGTTGAACTATCCATCCATAACAGTGCCACTCAGGACAAGGCCATTCACGGTGAACAGAACCGTGACAAATGTGGGGCCAATAAATTCAGTATACACACTGAAGATGGAGGTTCCCAAGTCTCTCATGGTGCGAGTCTACCCAGAGACGCTGGTGTTCTCCAAGGTTGGACAAAAGAAAACATTCAGCATTACGGTGAGCAGGCATCGCAATGTCGGGTCAAAGGCCTTGCAGGGAAGTTTGAGCTGGGTGTCCAAAAAACATGTTGTGCGTAGTCCGATCGTGGCTTCTCCTCTGTTGTAATCAGGAAAAGCATGTGTGACATATGACGTTGGAGAATCGCACATGTAATATTGTAATTAGGGAAATGACTGTCTTTTTATTAGAAGTGTATCCATGCCTGTAAAATAATTGATGTTTGGACGTTTAGTAACCATTGCTGTCACAATTCTTTTCTGAATTACTTTTTCCTTTTCCCAACTTATCAACAGTGTTTGCTGCAGGTAGTAGATCACCATTGAGAGGTGCTGCTTCTAAGGTGTAAAATCCATCCAGGTACCTAAACCTACCCTTTCCCTCATATGGGTATATGCCATTGCTACCTCCTGATTTTTTATCCGCGTTATTGATGATATGCTTTCTGCCGATATGAGCTATTGATGATAAACTTGCTCTCCTTTTGTTTCCTCTACATTAGTTCCTTTCAATGCTTAGGTTCAGTTGGGCACTAATGACTATTTCGGGTGCTTTGAACTTAGATTTTGATGATATTAAGGTCATCATCAATCTACATGAACAAAGGAGAGGTCTGCCTGAATACTCGTAGCTAAATTGGTTTTACTCCCTGTGTTTCTTTTCTGGTCTTTTTCGTCTGTTGCAGTTGGTGTATATATGTTCAGAAGCTAAATTGAGTCTTGACTTTTAAGAAGAAAAATACATCGTTGCAATAATTGTACAGTTTAAACCTATTAGTTCGTGTTGTAAGCACATGTATTAGTGAGTCAGTTTAGAGCTTGTACTATTAGTTGTGTATGTTAGCTCACTCCCCTGTCTCAACCCGGAGCCAGGCACCGAGTTAGACCTTGCCAACACATGATCTCTTTTTCCTCAACTCCTCTGCTTTCTGCCTCCAGGTCCAGGTCGCTCTCCTCAGTAGTGCTACATGAGTGAAGATTTATGTTTGCTACTGGATCCGAAATCCTTCATCTTTGCTGATGCTATTCACCTATTTTTTTCCCCATCACTTGACACTCTAATCTCCCTGATTTTGGTCTCCTGTTTTTGAATTGCAGATAGTGGCCGCAGCGTTGCCGCTGGACAGTGCACGTTGGAGCTTGAGTATGCAGCCAGGATAGAGCTGCTCCGACATCACTGTAGGTTGATGTTCTCTATCACTCCTGAACACCTTGAACTCTCCTCTACTTGATCTAGAGATTTCTGGGACCTAGAATGCTCTTGTGTGCTGAGACAAAATCCCCAAATTGATCCTCTAATTCAAAGGACAGTGATTTCTGGGACCTAAAATGCTCTTGTGTGCTGAGACAAAATCCCCAACTCTCGCCTTTAATCCCAGCATTTATATTAGGCCTAAATCCATAATTTATACTGATGTAACTCAAATTCCCACATCAATGGTTTCTGCTATAAAACTGAGGTGATGGTGTCGTTAAGTCCTAAGTATTTTACTTGCCTTAAACCATTTCACTATTTTCTTCATGTCGCCAGCTTTTGCCATTAATGAAACCGTTGTGGTGACATGGGATTTGTGCTTGTACGTGAGGAAAAAAATATGATGGCATGAAGAAAAACACCTTTCTTTGATGCAATTGCTCCTTTTTGTTCTTGCTTGCTGGCTTTGTCTCTACTCTGGATGCAATTGCTTCTTTAGGCATGCTTCTCAGCTCCTCCCCCTCCACGACAGCCAGCATTGGTGGTCTCTCAGGTTACCACCTCCTTTGGTTCTTGTTTTTTTTTTAATTGGGAAAGAAAAGTGGAGACAGTGGGAAGGGGGGAACTACGGCCAGGTGAATAAATTCGAACCCCATTGTCCCTGTTATATCTTCTATTCTTATCCCTCCTCGAGCAAGTATACCATTTTTTTTCTTTCCTGAACAGAGGGTAAAAGCCCCCGGTATCGATTGAAGCAAGTTATCCCAGATGATCCTTTCATTCATTGGTTGAGCTACTATGCTTACACTATTCGAGCCCCTTGTATGTTTACAAAGACGATTCATTCCTTTCCTTTCTTTCAGATATCTATTTATTAAGATGACCTGACCTTACCTGAAAACTAGATTCATGAAGCCCAAAAAGTGCCGGTGATGCATTTCAGATTTCACTATTGTGGTGACTATTTGGGGAAGATTTAAAATGTCTCCCTTCTTTGTGGACCAATGTGTGGTTGCCACGCGACTAACTATGATTGGCTGGCTTACAAGGTTGGCCTGATGCTAACTGGGATTTGTTTTCTTCGAAAAAGTGCTAACTGTGATGTCTTAAACTTGTTTTGGTTTCCTAATGATGGCTTAAGAGGATTAGTGAGTGATTAGCCGGATGATTCTGGGGATGCCAGGCTTGCTCTTTGTGCTTGCTGGGTTTGACAAAGCAGACTTCTTTTTTTCTTGTAAAGCTCTGGTCATTCTTTTTGAGAAGATGGTTTCTTTTACATATTTTCTTCCAGTCAAGTGAACGGGCTAGCAAAAAGCTCACGTTTTGTCATGAGCTCCTTTCTCAAGGCAAGATATAGCATGCCGAAAAAAGAATGGATTTGTTAACATACCATTCACGTTAATTAAATACTGTCATTTTACAGTGTTGGAGGAAGAAACAAAAGCAGCTCTACTTCTCCCTTAGCTGCGAGACCAGTCCCTACCTCTCTTCAATCAGTCGTTCATGCTGTATGCCTTTTCTAACGCCTAAAACAAGGAGTAGGGCGTTTCGGTGCCGAGATGGACCAGTCCCTACCTCTCTTCAATCAATCGTTCATGCTGTATGCCTTTTCTAACGCCTAAAACAAGGAGTAGGGCGTTTCGGTGCCCAGGCTCATCTGCACCCGGTTAGAAAAAAAATCGTAAAAAAATTCAAAACATTCCAAATTTTTTTTGTGCGGTAGACAATTTAATGCGTGTGGCTAGCTCCAAATTTCAAGTCATTTGACATCTGAGCAGCTCTCAGCAAAAAAGATAAATCGGGCCAAAATAGTACATAAACTTCAACATTTTTACAGACTCTTAATTAGTCTTTTTTTCCTAGAGTCCTCATATGTCCAAATGATTTGAAAATTGGAATGGACCTCACGCACCAAATTGTCTACCGCACAAAAAAATGATTTTTTTTGAATTTTTTCTAGTATTTGTTTTGATTTTTTTTGTCAGCGCAGGTGCAGATAAGTTCGGATGTAGAGATAGATTTTCGCTAAAACAAGCTGTCTTTATCGTACTGCTAGTGTTGCTCTTTCGAGGAGATCAAAAATCTCTTAATTTATTCCGAACGAAGCTACCTGGGCCTGGACCAGTATTCGGTTTCATGCATTTCACCAACTTGTCTATCTCTTCAGTAGAATAAACAGTTGGCTAATGCTGATATTCCGTTCGTGGAAGATGCGGGGACAGCAGAAGCTCGGGCATTCTTCTGGCTAAAGATATGGGCTGTAACAAAATCTATGAGGAGGTGGATTGTATGGAGGTGATTGAGATCATGCAGAATGGTGGCAATTCCCTCGGCCCAGCAGCGGCAATCTATGAAGAATGTTTTTTTTTAGCTCACAATTTTATTTCGATATGTTTTTCATCACTGTCCTAGAGAGGCCAATATAGCGGCGGATGTATTGTCTAGGAACTCCGAGACCTCTCGAACAATTGTCGGAGCCTCCGGGGTTTCTAGTAGACGTTTTATCAAACGATGTATCTTTATTCTCACATGAAATATAAACCGTCATATGATGGCATTCCAAAAAAAAAAACAGTTGGCTAATGCGCGTTCCGACCGAGCGATAAGCAATGTACGCAAGTCTGTTATTTCCTCTCCTTTTTTGAGGTATGTTATTTCCTTTCCTCCCGTGCATACCCGATTTCCTTCCTTTTCTGTTTTGCAACAAAAAAATCAGCCCTGGGCCTAGTTAGGGGGTGTTTGTTTATAGGGACTTATTGGTGTAGGGACTTAAAAAAGTCCGTTTTAGTCCCATCTAAACCAAACAGGAGGAACTTATAGGGACTTAAAATGGGCATTGGACTTATGAAAGAAGACCCTGAGTGTAGCGATCTGACCTTATATGGTCAAATCTCTATGCATAAGTGTCATCCCTGGATCGGTAATGCTGACACACACAGTACTTGAATGGATTTATAACAGAGTAGCAATCACACACTTATTACATCGAATGTCTCAAGAGAGAACTTATTGTAATAAATATGGCTTAAGGCCATCTAAATAAGATAACAACGGAAGGCTTGGAAGATAATGTGAGTCCATCAACCCCAACGGCATAGCTGAGTGCACGACAAACGACCTAGCACACCTTACTCTTCGTCTGAAAAGTCTGCAACATGATACGTTGCAGCCCGAAAACGGGTTAGCACATGGAATATGCTGGCAATATAATACAGTAGAGGAATGAACAGATAAAGGTTATCACTACATGCATATATGGCTGGTGGAGGCTCTATGGTTATAATGTTTTGCGAAAAGCCAATTTTCCCCTACAACAAAGGAATATATTTTATTTAACTATCATGGTAGTTAAAACATTAAGAATGGTACCCCCATCTCAATCCCAATTAAAAGTAATTTTCAACCCAACAAAATTAATTTAGAGTGATGTGATCAAATCAATAATTCAAGTACCAAATACTCAAGATGTCCATAACCGGGGACAGGCTAACCATGATTAGTTTATACACTCTGCAGAGGTTTGCGCACTTTTCCCCACAAGACTTGATCTCCTCCGTTGGATTTCTCGCACTTCATGGTGTTTGAGAAACGGATGACCGAGACACAGTCTTTTAGAAGCATTAACTCTAACCCCAGGTAGACAATACCAACCTACATCCCCTACATCTGCTAGCCTACCACTGGAAGAGGTCATGCAACATACTCAACTATGCTAGAGCTCATAATAGCTTGTGGCTGCACACGGAAGTTTCTAGCATGAATAATCTTATGATCCCTTTGAGCCTAGGTGGCGGACCATAGGAGGATCACATGGTATAACCCCGGGATCTCCTAGGACAACACTGGTATAACCCCAGGTGTCCCAAACCAACAATCCACCCAGATGTGTATTAAAGTTGCCACCTTAAGTTGAACCATTAATTAACAATCTCATGGATACACTCAAACCCGATCCACTTCTACGAGCATAGCGTGGCAATATAAGCATAGCGTAGAAGTAACTCCCAAGGGTTTGATAATAAAACAGGTAATAGGTTCTACCTCATCAACTACTTCCCAATACCCACATGTTATCAAATCCTAACCATGCAATGTTTGAGGGGTGTAACTAATGCATAAAAACTGGGTATTAAAAGAGTATGATCAATGTGTTACTTGTCTTGCTGACGATCCGCAAACCCTAGAGACTCGTAGTAGCACGCTTCGCACTCCGGAAATTCTATCACAAACAAACAATAGCATACATAAGCACTCAAGCTTAGATGCACGGGTAAAACTCAAATAAAAAAATCGAATATGAAAATCCAACTGAAGAGATTCGATCTGCAAAAAGAATCAATCGAATCGGAGCTACGGAACTGAAACTACGGTCAAAAGAACTTCGAATTCAAATCTGCTTGAAACCAAATTTTAAATTGTCAAAACCTTGTTCAAGTTGATTAAACAGAAAGAGGGGCTCGGGACGAAGACTTTGGCGTTGGTTTCACTGGATTTGGACAAATGGTTAAAAAGCTACGAGGGTATGAAGATCAGGGGCTAATCTGTGATAAAAATAATCGTGGATAGGTCCTTGGCCTAAAAAAATAAAATAAAAAGAAAAGACTACGACGCGAACATTCGCTAACAGAACCAATCTAACGAAAATCGTTCACTAACAGATCTAAACGAACGAACATTCGTTAAATAAACTAAATAGAATAAAACCGAAATAAAACCCGATCTAAACAAAAAAACCGATCTAGAGTTTTTACCAAAAATAAAACCGAAGAAAACCGGAGACTTTTCCGGTGAACTCCGGCGGACGGCGGCAGCGGGCTCTGGTGGCGGTAGCGGTGTCGGCGACGGGGGCGGGTGGCAAGGCGAGGCGCGACGGCGGCGGGCTCCGGCGGTGGCAGCGTGGCGGCGGCGTCGGTGACGCGGACGGCGAGGCGCGGCGCGGCGGGGTGGCGGGCTAGGGTTACGGCGGCGGGGTGGGCTGGCGGCTCGGGCGGGCTGGCCGGCTTATAAAGCCTGAGCAGACAGAGTCCGGCTCGGGCACGGCCCGTTAGGTCGGTTCGTTTTTTTAAATAAGATTCGCCGAGAAAAATCCTAAATAAAATAAAGTAAAAATCTAAAAATGCCAAAAACAATTTTCACCGTCTAAACAAAATATTTAGAACAAAGTGAACATTTTCTTGGCCTAAAAAAATGCAATTTTTAAAAAAATGTATATTTTCTAATTCAAACAAAATAGCGATGAAATCCAAATAAAATTATTTATTTGACTTTAACATTTTTCCTCCAATATTTCATTTATTTTGGAGAAGTCATATTATCTCCTCTCATATATTTTAATTATGAAATAATTTTGGAGAGAAAAATAATTAAAACCAAAATGATCCCCGCTTCAATATTTGAGAAAATTCAAATATGAAAATAATAAAATCCCCAACTTTCTCTGAGGGTCCTTGAGTTGCTTAGGATTTTTAGGATCACTACCAAAATGCAAATAAAATGTGATATGCATATGATGACCTATGTATAACATTCCAAATTGAAATTTTGGGATGTTACAAACCTACCCCCCTTAAGATGAATCTCGTCCTCGAGATTCAGGTTGGCTAGAAAATAGGTGTGGGTGGTCTTTGCATAGATCATCCTCTCGTTCCCAGGTGGCTTCATCCTCGGTATGGTGGCTCCCCTGAACTTTGCAAAACTTGATAACCTTGCTGCGAGTAACTCGGCTGGCAAACTCGAGAATCTTGACTGGTTTCTCCTCGTAGGTCAGATTATTATCCAACTGAATTGCTTCCAGGGGCACTGTATCTCTTAGAGGAATATCGGCCATCTCGGCATGGCATTTCTTCAACTGGGGAACGTGAAATACATTGTGAACTCCTGACAGTCCTTCCGGTAACTCTAACTTGTAGGCTACTTCTCCCATACATTCCAAAACTCGGTATGGTCCCACAAATCTCGGAGCTAACTTTCTCTTAACTCCAAAGCGTTTAAATCCTCACAGTGGTGACACACGAAGATATGCTCTGTCTCCGATTTCATAGACTACCTCCTTGCATTTTGAATCTGCATAACTCTTCTGCCTGGACTGAGCTACCTTCAGTCTATCCCGAATCAGCTTAACCTTCTCTTCTGACTCTTTGATCAAATCTGGTCCAAACAACTGACGGTCTCCAACTTCATCCCACATCAATGGTGTTCTGCACCTCCTTCCATACAAGGCTTCGAACAGGGCCATCTTCAAACTGGCTTGATAACTATTGTTGTAGGAGAACTCCGCGTAAGGCAAGTTATCATCCCAACTAGATCCATAATCTAGCGCACAAGCTCTCAACATGTCCTCTAGAATATGATTGACTCTCTCGGTCTGTCCATCTATCTGCGGATGAAAGGCTGTACTGAACTCTAGCCTGGTACCCAAGGTCTGGTGTAGCTGGTGCCAAAACTTTGAAGTAAACTGTGTTCCTCTATCTGATACGATGGTCCTCAAAACTCCATGCAGACATACAATCCTGGTCATATATATCTTAGCCAACGATCCACTACTACCCAGATAGAATCATATCCTGACCGGGTCCTGGGTAATCCGGTGATGAAATCCATTCCAAGCTTGTCCCACTTCCATTCGGGTATCAGCATAGGCTACAGTAATCCTGCTGGCTTCTGATGTTCTGCCTTCACTCTCTGACATACATCGCATATGGCTACATACTTGGTGCTACATCTCGAGCTTGCGTTGGTTTTCCCCGAAGAGGAAGGGATGATGCAACACAGTAGCGTAAGTATTTCCCGCAGTTTTTGAGAACCAAGGTATCAATCCAGTAGGAGGTCACGCGCAAGTCCCTCGTACCTGCACAACACGATAGCAACTCGCAACCAACGCTTAGGGGGTGTCAATCCCTTCACGGTCACTTACGAGAGTGAGATCTGATATAGATAATATTTTTGGTATTTTTGATAGATAGATGCAAAGTAAAAAGTAAAGGCAAAGTAAAAACAAAGCAAGTAAATAAAGTGATATAGATTGATATGATGAGAATAGACCCGGGGGCCATAGGTTTCACTAGTGGCTTCTCTCAAGAGCATAAGTATTCTACGGTGGGTGAACAAATTACTGTTGAGCAATTGACAGAACTGAGCATAGTTATGAGCATATCTAGGCAATGATCATGTATATAGGCATCACGTCCGTGACAAGTAGATCGAAACGATTCTGCATCTACTACTATTACTCCACTCATCGACCGCTATCCAGCATGCATCTAGAGTATTAAGTTAAAAACAGAGTTACGCCTTAAGCAAGATGACATGATGTAGAGGGATAAATTCATGCAATATGATAAAAACCCCATCTTGTTATCCTCGATGGCAACAATATAATATGTGCCTTGCAACTCTTTCTGTCACTGAGTAAGGACACCGCAAGATTGAACCCAAAGCCATGCACTTCTCCCATTGCAAGAACTACCAACCTAGTTGGCCAAACCAAACGGATAATTCGAAGAGACTTGCAAAGATAACTCAATCATACATAAAAGAATTCAGAGAAGAATCAAATATTTTCCATAGATAATACTGGATCATAAACCCACAATTCATCGGTCTCAATAAACACACCGCAAAAAGAAGATTACATCGAATAGATCTCCACGAGAGAGGGGGAGAACATTGTATTGAGATCCAAAAAGAGAGAAGAAGCCATCTAGCTACTAGCTATGGACCCAAAGGTCTGAAGTAAACTACTCACACTTCATCGGAGGGGCTATGGTGATGATGTAGAAGCCCTCCGTGGTGGATTCCCCCTTCGGCGGAGCTCTGGAACAGGCCCCAAGATGGGATCTCGTGGATACAGAAGGTTGCGGCGGTGGAATTAGGTTTTTGGCTCCTCTTCTGATCATACGGGGATATGTAGGTATATATAGGAGGAAGGAGTACGTCGGTGGAGCTCCGAGGGGCCCACGAGGTAGGGGGGCGCGCCCATGGGGGGGCGCGCCCTCCACCCTCTTGACCTCCTCGGAAGCTTCTTGGAGTAGGGTCCAAGTCTCCTGGATCACGTTCGGTGAGAAGATCACGTTCCCGAAGGTTTCATTCCGTTTGGACTCCGTTTGATATTCCGTTTCTTTGAAACACTGAAATAGGCAAAAAAACAGCAATTCTGGGCTGGGCCTCCGGTTAATAGGTTAGTCCCAAAAATAATATAAAAGTGGAAAAGAAAGCCCAATATAGTCCAAAATAGTAGATAAAGTAGCATGGAGCAATCAAAAATTATAGATACATTGGATACGTATCACTCGGCAATATCCTTCTTCATACTAGTCCACCAGAAATGTTCCTTCAAATCCAAATACATCTTGGTGTTTCCGGGGTGTATCGAGTATGGTGAGTCATGAGCTTCCTGTAGTATCAGCTTCCTGATCTCTGCATTATTGGGCACATAAACCCGGTCCTCAAACCACAAGGTGTCGTGCTCATCTTCACGAAAACCTTTGGCCTTTCCTTTACTCATCTTCTCTTTTATCTCGGCAATTTCTCTGTCATCCTTCGGAGCTTCACGAATCTTTCCCAATAATGTCGACTGAACCTCCATTGCTGCGACAAAACCTCTAGGGACTATCTCCAAACGAAGCTCCCTGAGATCCTCGGCTAACTCCTTTGGCAATCCTCCGCTTACGAGGGTATTGGCATAACTCTTCCGGCTCAAAGCGTCTGCTATGACATTTGCCTTCCCTGGGTGGTAGTGTAGCTTCATATCATAATCCTTTATAAGCTCCAACCATCTCCTTTGCCCGAGATTCAGCTCCTTCTGTGTGAAAAATGTACTTCAAACTCTTATGATCCGTGTACACATCACAACGATTTCCAATAAGAAAGTGTCTCCAGGTCTTGAGCGCATGCACTAAAGCTGCTAACTCCAAATCATGCGTGGCATAATTCAACTCATGCGGTCGAAGTTGACACGAGGCATACGAAACAACTCTTCCGTCTTGCATAAGTACACCTCGAAGTCCTAAGCGAGAGGCGTCGCAATACACTTGGAAATCCTTGCGTATATCCGGCAGAATCAGCACCGGGGATGTAACCAAACGTTTCTTCAACTCCTGGAAACTTGCTTCACATTCCTCTGTCCATTTGAATTTGGTGTCCTTCTTCAACAACTCCGTCATGGGCTTCGCAATCTTAGAGAAATTCTCAATGAACCTCTGATAGTAACCCGCGAATCCAAGAAAACTGCGGATCTCTCCTACCGAGGTGGGTGCCAACCACTCGGTGACTGACCGATCCTTGGTGGGGTCTACTGCTATACCTTCTCCTGATATAACATGTCCAAGGAATCCAACTTCCTTCAACCAAAACACACATTTGCTGAACTTGGCATACAACTGATGTTCCCTGAGCTTCTCGAGAACTAAACGCAAATGCTGTTGGAGAACATAGTAATTTCAAAAAAAATTCTAGGCACACGCGAGATCATGGTGATGCATAGCAACGAGAGGGGAGAGTGTTGTCCACGTACCCTCGTAGATCGAAAGCGGAAGCGTTAGAACAATGCGGTTGATGTAGTCGTACGTCTTCACGGCCCGACCGATCAAGCACCGAAACTACGGCACCTCCGAGTTCTAGCACACGTTCAGCTCGATGACGATCCCCGGACTCCGATCCAGCAGAATGTCAGGGAAGAGTTCCGTCAGCACGACGGCGTGGTGACGATCTTGATGTTCTACTGTCGCAGGGCTTCGCCTAAGCACCGCTACAATATTATCGAGGACTATGGTGGAGGGGGGCACCGCACACGGCTATGAGATCAAGAGATCAATTGTTGTGTCTATGGGGTGCCCCCTCCCCCGTATATAAAGGAGTGGAGGAGGGGGCCAGCAAAGGGGGGTGGCGCGCCCTAGGGGGGAGTCCAACCCCAACTGGGAGTAGGATTCCCCCCTTTCCTATTAGGAGTAGGAGAGGGAAGGAAGAGGAGGGAGGGAAGAAGGAAAGGAGGGGCCGGCCCCCCTCCCAATTCGGATTGGGCTTGGGGGGGCGCCCCCTCCTTTGCTTCTTCTCCCTCCTTTCCACTAAGGCCCAATAAGGCCCATATACCTCCCGGGGGGTTCCGATAACCTCCCGGAGATCCGGTATTGTCCCAATCTCACCCGGAACCTTTCTGGTGTCCAAATATAGTCGTCCAATATATCGATCTTTATGTCTCGACCATTTCGAGACACCTCGTCATGTCCGTGATCACATCCGGGACTCCAAACAACCTTCAGTACATCAAAACTCATAAACTCATAATAAAATTGTCAACAAAACCTTAAGCGTGCGGACCCTACGGGTTCAAGAACTATGTAGACATGACCTAGAACTGTTTTCGGTCAAGAACCAATAGTGGAACCTGGATGCTCATATTGGGTCCTACATATTCTACGAAGATCTTTATCGGTCAAACCGCATAACAACATACGTTGTTCCCTTTGTCATCGGTATGTTACTTGCCTGAGATTCGATCGTCAGTATCCAATACCTAGTTCAATCTCGTTACCGGCAAGTCTCTTTACTCGTTATGTAATGCATCATTCGTAACTAACTCATTAGCTACATTGCTTGCAAGGCTTATAGTGATGTGCATTACCGAGAGGGCCCAGAGATACCTCTCCGACAATCGGAGTGACAAAACCTAATCTCGAAATACGCCAACTCAACATGTACCTTTGGAGACACCTGTAGAGCTCCTTTATAATCACCCAGTTACGTTGTGACGTTTGGTAGCACACAAAGTGTTCCTCTTGTAAACGGGAGTTGCATAATCTCATAGTTATAGGAACTTGTATAAGTCATGAAGAAAGCAATAGCAACATACTAAATGATCAAGCGCTAAGCTAACGGAATGGGTCAAGTCAATCACATCATTCTCCTAATGATATGATCCTGTTAATCAAATGACAACACATGTCTATGGTTAGGAAACATAACCATCTTTGATTAATGAGCTAGCCAAGTAGAGGCATACTAGTGACATTAAGTTTGTCTATGTATTGACACATGTATCATGTTTCCGGTTAATACAATTCTAGCATGAATAATAAACATTTATCATGATATGAGGAAATAAATAATAACTTTATTATTGCCTCTAGGGCATATTTCCTTCAGTCTCCCACTTGCACTAGAGTCAATAATCTATATTACACAGTAATGATTTTAACACCCATGGAGTCTTGGTGTTGATCATGTTTTGCTCGTGGAAGAGGCTTAGTCAACGGGTCTGCAACATTCAGATCCGTATGTATCTTGCAAATCTCTATGTCTCCCACCTAGACTTGGTCCCAGATGGAATTGAAGCATCTCTTTGATGTGCTTGGTCCTCTTGTGAAATCTGGATTCCTTTGCCAAGGCAATTGCACCAGTATTGTCACAGAAGATCTTCATTGGTCCCGATACACTAGGTATGACACCTAGATCAGAAATGAACTCTTTCATCCAGACTCCTTCATTTGTTGCTTCCGAAGCAGCTATGTACTCCGCTTCGCATGTAGATCCCGCCACGACGCTTTGTTTAGAACTGCACCAACTGACAACTCCACCGTTCAATATAAACACGTATCTGGTTTGCGATTCAGAATTGTCCGGATCAGTGTCAAAGCTTGCATCGACGTAACCATTTACGACTAGCTCTTTGTCACCTCCATAAACGAGAAACATATCCTTAGTCCTTTTCAGGTATTTCAGGATGTTCTTGACCGCTGTCCAATGATCCACTCCTGGATTACTTTGGTACCTCCCTGCCAAACTTATTGCTAAGCATACGTCAGGTCTGGTACACAACATTGCATACATGATAGAGCCTATGGCTGAAGCATAGGGAACATCTTTCATTTTCTCTCTATCTTCTGCTGTGGTCGGGCATTGAGTCTGACTCAACTTCACACCTTGTAATACAGACAAGAATCCTTTCTTTGCCTGATCCATTTTGAACTTTTTCAAAACTTTATCAAGGTATGTGCTTTGTGAAAGTCCAATCAAGCGTCTTGATCTATCCCTATAGATCTTGATGCCCAATATGTAAGCAGCTTCACCGAGGTCTTTCATTGAAAAACTTTTATTCAAGTATCCCTTTATGCTATCCAGAAATTCTATATCATTTCCAATTAACAATATGTCATCTACATATAATATCAGAAATGCTACAGAGCTCCCACTCACTTTCTTGTAAATACAGGCTTCTCCAAAATTCTGTATAAAACCATATGCCTTGATCACACTATCAAAGCATTTATTCCAACTTTGAGAGGCTTGCACCAGTCCATAAATGGATCACTGGAGCTTGCACACTTTGTTAGCACCTTTTGGATCGACAAAACCTTCCAGTTGCATCATATACAACTCTTCTTCCAGAAATCCATTCAGGAATGCAGTTCTGACATCCATTTGCCATATTTCATAATCATAAAATGCGGCAATTGCTAACATGATTCGGACAGACTTGAGCATCGCTACGGGTGAGAAAGTCTCATCGTAGTCAACCCCTTGAACTTGTCGAAAACCTTTCGCAACAAGTCGAGCTTTGTAGAGAGTTACATTACCATCAGCGTCAGTCTTCTTCTTGAAGATCCATTTATTCTCGATGGCTTGCCGATCATCGGGCAAGTCAACCAAAGTCCATACTTTGTTCTCATACATGGATCCCATCTCAGATTTCATGGCCTCAAGCCATTTTGCGCTCATTATCGCTTCCTCATAGTTCGTAGGTTCGCCATGGTCAAGTAACATGACTTCGAGAATAGGATTACCGTACCACTCTGGTGCAGATCTTACTCTGGTTGACCTACGAGGTTCTGTAGTAACTTGATCTGAAGTTTCATGATCAATATAATTAGCTTCCTCATTAATTGGTGTAGTTGTCACAGGAACCGGTTCTTGTGATGAACTACTTTCCAATAAGGGAGCTGGTACAATTACCTCATCAAGTTCTACTTTCCTCCCACTCACTTCTTTCGAGAGAAACTCCTTCTCTAGAAAGGATCCGAATTTAGCAACAAAAATCTTGCCCTCAGATCTATGATAGAAGGTGTACCCAATAGTCTCTTTTGTGTATCCTATGGAGACACATTTCTCTGATTTGGGTTCGAGCTTATCTGGTTGAAGTTTCTTCACATGAGCAACGCAACCCCAAACTTTAAGAAATGACAACTTTGGTTTCTTGCCAAACCACAGTTCATAAGGCGTCGTATCAACAGATTTTGATGGTACCCTATTTAACGTGAATGCGGCCGTCTCTATAGCATAACCCAAAAACGATAGCGGTAAATCAGTAAGAGACATCATTGATCGCACCATATCTAGTAAAGTACGATTACGACGTTCGGACACACCATTTCGTTGTGGTGTTCCGGGTGGCGTGAGTTGTGAAACTATTCCGCATTGTTTCAAATGTAAACCAAACTCGTAACTCAAATATTCTCCTCCACGATCAGATCGTAGAAACTTTATTTTCTTGTTACGATGATTTTCCACTTCACTCTGAAATTCTTTGAACTTTTCAAATGTTTCAGACTTGTGTTTCATCAAGTAGATATACCCATATCTGCTCAAATCATCTGTGAAGGTGAGAAAATAACGATACCCGCCACGAGCCTCAATATTCATTGGACCACATACATCAGTATGTATGATTTCCAACAAATCAGTTGCTCGCTCCATAGTTTCGGAGAACGGCATTTTAGTCATCTTGCCCATGAGGCACGGTTCGCAAGTACCAAGTGATTCATAATAAAGTGATTCCAGAAGTCCATCATTATGGAGTTTCTTCATGCGCTTTACACCAATATGACCCAAACGGCAGTGCCACAAATAAGTTGCACTATCATTATCAACTCTGCATCTTTTAGTTTCAACATTATGAATATGTGTATCACTACTATCGAGATTTAATAAAAATAGACCACTCTTCAAGGGTGCATGACCATAAAAGATATTACTCATATAAATAGAACAACAATTATTCTCTGATTTAAATGAATAATCGCCTCGCATCAAACAAGATCCAGATATAATGTTCATGCTCAACGCTGGCACCACATAACAATTATTCAGGTCTAAAACTAATCCCGATGGTAGATGTAGAGGTAGCGTGTCGACCGCAATCACATCGACTTTGGAACCATTTCCCACGTGCATCGTCACCTCGTCCTTAGCCAATCTTCGCTTAATCCGTAGTCCCTGTTTCGAGTTGCAAATATTAGCAACAGAACCAGTATCAAATACCCAGGTGCTACTGCGAGCATTAGTAAGGTACACATCAATAACATGTATATCACATATACCTTTGTTCACTTTGCCATCCTTCTTATCCGCCAAATACTTGGGGCAGTTCCATTTGCAGTGTCCAGTCTGCTTGCAGTACAAGCACTTAGTCTCAGGCTTAAGTCCAGACTTGGGTTTCTTCTCTTGAGCAGCAACTTCTTTGCTGTTCTTCTTGAAGTTCCCCTTCTTCTTCCCTTTGCCCTTTTTCTTGAAACTGGTGGTCTTATTGACCATCAACACTTGATGCTCCTTCTTGATTTCTACCTCCACAGCTTTTAGCATTGCGAAGAGCTCGGGAATAGCCTTATCCATCCCTTGCATATTATAGTTCATCATGAAGCTCTTGTAGCTTGGTGGCAGTGATTGAAGAATTCTGTTAATGACACTATCATCAGGAAGATTAACTCCCAGTTGAATCAAGTGATTATTATACCCAGACATTTCGAGTATATGTTCACTGACAGAACTATTCTCCTCCATCTTACAACTATAGAACTTATTGGAGACCTCATATCTCTCAATCCGGGCATTTGCTTGAAATATTAACTTCAACTCCTGGAACATCTCATATGCTCCATGACTTTCAAAACATCGTTGAAGCCCCAGTTCTAAACCGTAAAGCATGGCACACTAAACTATCGAGTAGTCATCAGCTTTGCTCTGCCAGACGTTCTTAACGTCGTCAGTTGCATATGCAGCAGGCCTGGCACCCAACGGTGCTTCCAGGACGTAATTCTTCTGTGCAGCAATGAGGATAATCCTCAAGTTACGGACCCAGTCCGTGTAATTGCTACCATCATCTTTCAGCTTAGCTTTCTCAAGGAACACATTAAAATTCAACGGAACAACAGCACGAGCCATCTATATGCAACAAACATAGACAAGCAAAATACTATCAAGTACTAAGTTCATGATAAATTTAAGTTCAATTAATCATATTACTTAAGAACTCCCACTTAGACAGACATCTCTCTAGTCATCTAAGTGATCACGTGATCCAAATTAACTAAACCATGTACGATCATCACGTGAGATGGAGTAGTTTCAATGGTGAACATCACTATGTTGATCATATCTACTATATGATTCACGTTCAACCTTTAGGTCTCCGTGTTCCGAGGCCATATATGTATATGCTAGGCTCGTCAAGTTTAACCTGAGTATTCCGCATGTGCAACTGTTTTGCACCCGTTGTATTTGAACGTAGAGCCTATCACACCCGATGATCACGTGGTGTCTCAGCACGAAGAACTTTCGCAATGGTGCATACTTAGGGAGAACACTTCTTGATAATTAGTGAGAGATCATCTTAAAATGCTACCGTCAATCAAAGCAAGATAAGATGCATAAAGGATAAACATCACATGCAATCAATATAAGTGATATGATATGGCCATCATCATCTTGTGCTTGTGATCTCCATCTCCGAAGCACCGTCGTGATCACCATCGTCACCGGCGCGACACCTTGATCTCGATGGTAGCATCGTTGTCGTTTACGCCATCTATTGCTTCTACGACTATCGCTGCCGCTTAGTGATAAAGTAAAGCAATTACAGGGCGTTTGCATTTCATACAATAAAGCGACAACCATATGGCTCCTGCCAGTTGCCGGTAACTTTGGTTACAAAACATGATCATCTCATACAATAAAATATAGCATCACGTCTTGACCATATCACATCACAACATGCCCTGCAAAAACAAGTTAGACGTCCTCTACTTTGTTGTTGCAAATTTTACGTGGCTGCTACGGGCTGAGCAAGAACCGTTCTTACCTACGCATCAAAACCACAACGATAGTTCGTCAAGTTAGTGCTGTTTTAACCTTCGCAAGGACCGGGCGTAGCCACACTCAGTTCAACTAAAGTTGGAGAAACAGACACCCGCCAGCCACCTGTGTGCAAAGCACGTCGGTAGAACCAATCTCGCATAAGCGTATGCGAAATGTCGGTCTGGGCCGCTTCATCCAACAATACCGCTGAACCAAACTATGACATGCTGGTAAGCAGTATGACTTGTATCGCCCACAACTCACTTGTGTTCTACTCTTGCATATAACATCTACGCATAAAACCTGGCTCGGATGCCACTGTTGGGGAACGTAGTAATTTCAAAAAAATTCCTACGCACACGCAAGATCATGGAGATGCATAGCAACGAGAGGGGAGAGTGTTGTCCACGTACCCTCGTAGACCGAAAGCGGAAGCGTTAGAACAACGCGGTTGATGTAGTCGTACGTCTTCATGGCCCGACCGATCAAGCACCGAAACTACGGCACCTCCGAGTTCTAGCACACGTTCAGCTCGATGATGATCCCCGGACTCTGATCCAGCAAAATGTCGGGGAAGAGTTCCGTCAGCACGACGGCGTGGTGATGATCTTGATGTTCTACCACCGCAGGGCTTCGCCTAAGCACCGCCACAATATTATCGAGGACTATGGTGGAGGGGGGCACCGCACACGGCTAAGAGATCAAGAGATCAATTGTTGTGTCTATGGGGTGCCCCCCTCCCCCGTATATAAAGGAGTAGAGGAGGGGGCCGGCCAAGGGGGGTGGCGTGCCCTAGGAGGGGAGTCCAACCCCAACTGGGAGTAGGATTCCCCCCTTTCCTACTAGGAGTAGGAGAGGGAAGGAAGAGGGGGGGGGGGGGGAAGAAGGAAAGGGGGGGCCCTCCCAATTCGGATTGGGCTTGGGGGAGCGCCCCCTCCTTTGCTTCTTCTCCCTCCTTTCCACTAAGGCCCAATAAGGCCCATATACCTCCCGGGGGGTTCCGATAACCTCCCGGAGATCCGATATTGTCCCAATCTCACCCGGAACCTTTGCGATGTCCAAATATAGTCGTCCAATATATCGATCTTTATGTCTCGGCCATTTCAAGACTCCTCGTCATGTCCGTGATCACATCCGGGACTCCGAACAACCTTCGGTACATCAAAACTCATAAACTCATAATAAAACTGTCAACGAAACCTTAAGCATGCGGACCCTACGGGTTCGACAACTATGTAGACATGACCTAGAACTGTTTCCGGTCAATAACCAATAGCGGAACCTGGATGCTCATATTGGCTCCTACATATTCTACGAAGATCTTTATCGGTCAAACCGCATAACAACATACTTTGTTCCCTTTGTCATCGGTATGTTACTTGCCCGAGATTTGATCGTCGGTATCCAATACCTAGTTCAATCTCGTTACCGGCAAGTCTCTTTACTCATTATGTGATGCATCATTCCATAACTAACTCATTAGCTACATTGCTTGCAAGGCTTATAGTGATGTGCATTACCGAGAGGGCCCAGAGATACCTCTCCGACAATCGGAGTGACAAAACCTAATCTCGAAATACGCCAACTCAACATGTACCTTTGGAGACACATGTAGAGCTCCTTTATAATCACCCAGTTACGTTGTGACATTTGGTAGCACACAAAGTGTTCCTCCGGTAAACGGGAGTTGCATAATCTCATAGTTATAGGAACTTGTATAAGTCATGAAGAAAGCAATAGCAACATACTAAACGATCGAGTGCTAAGCTAACGGAATGGGTCAAGTCAATCACATCATTCTCCTAATGATATGATACCGTTAATCAAATGACAACACATGTCTATGGTTAGGAAACATAACCATCTTTGATTAATGAGCTAGTCAAGTAGAGGCATACTAGTGACATTAAGTTTGTCTATGTATTCACACATGTATCATATTTCCGGTTAATACAATTCTAGCATGAATAATAAACATTTATCATGATATGAGGAAATAAATAATAACTTTATTATTGCCTCTAGGGCATATTTCCTTCAAATGCTCCTTGTGCTCCTCTTCATTCTTCGAGTACACCAAAATATCATCAATGAACACCACAACAAACTTATCCAAGAACTCCATGAATACCTTGTTCATCATGCTCGTAAAATAGGCAGAGGCATTACTCAACCAAATGACATAACCGTATACTCATATAGCCCGTACCTTGTGGTTAATGCTGTCTTGGGTATATCCTGTTCTCGAATCTTCAGCTGGTTGTATCCTGATCGCAGGTCGATCTTGGGAAATACTTTAGCTCCTTGCAACTGGTCAAACAAATCATTAATCATTGGTAGTGGGTACTTATTCTTGATCATCACTTCATTCAATGCACGATAATCAACAACCATTCTTAATGATCCATCCTTCTTTTCAACCAAGAGCACTGGGGCTCCCCACGGTGACGAACTTCGTCGAATGTAACCTTTCTCCAATAACTCCTTAATCTGCTTCTTGATCTCTTCCAGATCATTTGCGGGCATCCGGTATGGTCTCTTCGATATCGGTCCGGTGCCTGGCAATAATGAAGGAAATATTCCCTAGAGGCAATAATAAAGTTATTATTTATTTCCTTATTTCATGATAAATGTTTATTATTCATGCTATAATTGTATTAACCGGAAAAATAATACATGTGTGAATACATAGACAAATATAGTGTCACTAGTATGCCTCTACTTGACTAGCTTGTTAATCAAAGATGGTTAAGTTTCCTAACCATAGACATGAGTTGTCATTTGATTAACGGGATCACATCATTAGGAGAATGATGTGATTGACTTGACCCATTCCGTTAGCTTAGCACTTGATCGTTTAGTATGTTGCTATTGCTTACTTCATGACTTATCATGTTCCTACAACTATGAGATTATGCAACTCCCGTTTACCGGAGGAACACTTTGTGTGCTACCAAACGTCACAACGTAACTGGGTGATTATAAAGGAGCTCTACAGGTGTCTCCAAAGGTACATGTTGAGTTGGCATATTTCGAGATTAGGTTTTGTCACTCCGATTGTCAGAGAGGTATCTCTGGGCCCTCTCGGTAATGCACATCACTATAAGCCTTACAAGCAATGTAGCTAATGAGTTAGTTACGGAATGATGCAACACATAACGAGTACAGAGACTTGCCAGTAACGAGATTGAACTAGGTATTGAGATACCGACGATCGAATCTCGGGCAAGTAACTTACCGATGACAAAGGGAACAACGTATGTTGTTATGCGGTTTGACCGATAAAGATCTTCGTAGAATATGTAGGAGCCAATATGAGCATCCAGGTTCCGCTATTGGTTATCGACCGGAGATGTGTCTCGGTCATGTCTACATAGTTCTCGAACCCGTAGGGTCCGCACGCTTAAAGTTAGATGACAGTTATATTATGAGTTTATGTGTTTTGATGTACCGAAGGTAGTTCGGAGTCCCGGATGAGATTGGGGACATGACGAGGAGTCTCGAAATTGTCGAGATGTAAAGATCGATATATTGGACGACTATATTTGGACTTCAGAAAGGTTCCGAGTGATTCGGGTATTTTTTGGAGTACCGGAGAGTTACGGGAATTCGCCGGGGAGTATATGGGCCTTATTGGGCCATACGGGAATAGAGAAGAGAGGCCAAAAGGAAGGAGGCATGCGCCCCCCCCCCCCTCTGGTCCGAATTGGACAAGGGGTGCAGCCCCCTTTTCCTTTTCCCCTCTCCTCCTCTTTCCTTCTCTCCTACTCCAACAAGGAAAGGAGGAGTCCTACTCCCGGTGGGAGTAAGACTCCCCCCTTTGCGCGCCCTCCTCCTTGGCGGGCCGCCTCCCCCCTTGCTCCTTTATATACGGGGGTAGGGGGCACCCCAGAGACACAACAATTGATCCTTGAGATCTATTAGCTGTGTGTGGTGCCCCCCTCCACCATATTCCACCTTGATAATGTCGTAGCAGTGCTTAGGCGAAGCCCTGCGTCGGTAGAACATCATCATCGTTTCCACGCCGTCGTGCTAACAGAACTCTCACTCGAAGCTTGGCTGGATCGGAGTTCGAGGGACGTCATCGAGCTGAACGTGTGCTGAACTCAGAGGTGCCGTGCGTTCGGTACTTGATCGGTCGGATCGTGAAGACGTATGACTACATCAACCGCATTGTGTTAAAGCTTCCTCTTTCGGTCTACGAGGGTACGTGGACAACACTCTCCCCTCTTGTTGCTATGCATCACCATGATCTTGCGTGTGCATCAGAATTTTTTTGAAATTACTACGTTCCCCAACAGTGGTATCCGAGCCTGGTTTTATGCGTAGATGTTATATGCACGATTAGAACACAAGTGAGTTGCGGGCGATACAAGTCATACTGCTTACCAGCATGCCATACTTTGGTTCGGCGGTATTGTTAGATGAAGCGGACCGGACCGACATTACGCGTACGCTTACATGAGACTGGTTCTACCGACATGCTTTGCACACAGGTGGCTGGCGGGTGTCAGTTTCTCCAACTTTAGTTGAACCGAGTGTGGCAATGCCCGGTCCTTGAGAAGGTTAAAACACCACTAACTTGACGAACTATCATTGTGGTTTTGATGCGTAGGTAAGAACGGTTCTTGCAGCCCGTAGCAGCCACGTAAAACTTGCAACAACAAAGTAGAGGATGTCTAACTTGTTTTTGCAGGGCATGTTGTGATGTGATATGGTCAAGACGTGATGCTATATTTTATTGTATGAGATGATCATGTTTTGTAACCGAGTTATCGGCAACTGGCAGGAGCCATATGGTTGTCGCTTTATTGTATGCAATGCAATCGCCCTGTAATTGCTTTACTTTATCACTAAGCGGTAGCGATAGTCGTAGAGCCAGTAGGTGGCGAAATGACAATGATGCTACGATGGAGATCAAGGTGTCGCGCCAGTGACGATGGTGATCATGACGGTGCTTCGGAGATGGAGATCACAAGCACAAGATGATGATGGCCATATCATATCACTTATATTGATTGCATGTGATGTTTATCTTTTATGCATCTTATTTTGATTTGATTGACGGTAGCATTATAAGATGATCTCTCACTAAATTTCAAGGTATAAGTGTTCTCCCTGAGTATGCACCGTTGCGAAAGTTCTTCGTGCTGAGACACCACGTGATGATCGGGTGTGATAGGCTCTACGTTCAAACACAATGGGTGCAAAACAGTTGCACACGCAGAATACTCAGGTTAAACTTGACGAGCCTAGCATATACAGATATGGCCTCGGAACACTGAGACCGAAAGGTCGAGCGTGAATCATATAGTAGATATGATCAACATAGTGATGTTCACCATTGAAAACTACTCCATCTCACGTGATGATTGGACATGGTTTAGTTGATTCGGATCACGTGATCACTTAGATGATTAGAGGGATGTCTATCTAAGTGGGAGTTCTTAAGTAATATGATTAATTGAACTTTAATTTATCATGAACTTAGTCCTGATAGTATTTTGCAAATTATGTTGTAGATCAATAGCTCGCGTTGTTGCTTCCCTATGTTTATTTTTGATATATTCCTAGAGAAAAACTATGTTGAAAGATATTAGTAGCAATGATGCGGATTAGATCCATGATCTGAGGTTTATCCTCATTGCTGCACAGAAGAATTATGTCCTTGATGCACCGCTAGGTGACAGACCTATTGCAGGAGCTGATGCAGACGTTATGAACGTTTGGCTAGCTCAATATGATGACTACTTGATAGTTTAGTGCACCATGCTTAACGGCTTAGAATCGGGACTTCAAAGACGTTTTGAACGTCATGGACCATATGAGATGTTCCAGGAGTTGAAGTTAATATTTCAAGCAAATACCCGAGTTGAGAGATATGAAGTCTCCAACAAATTCTATAGCTAAAAGATGGAGGAGAATCACTCAACTAGTGAGCATGTGCTCATATTGTCTAGGTACTACAATCGCTTGAATTAAGTGGGAGTTAATCTTCCAGATAAGATAGTGATTGACAGAGTTCTCTAGTCACCATCACCAAGTTACTAGAACTTCGTGATGAACTATAGTATGCAAGGGATGACGAAAACGATTCCCAAGCTCTTCGTGATGTTGAAATCGACGAAGGTAGAAATCAAGAAAGAGCATCAAGTGTTGATGATTAACAAGACCACTAGTTTCAAAAAAAGGGTAAAGGGAAAGAAAGGGAACTTCAAATAGAATGGCAAGCAAGTTGTCACTCCCATGAAAAAGCCCAAAGCTGGACCAAAGCCTGAAACTGAGTGCTTCTACTGCAAAGGAAATGGTCATTGGAAGTGGAAATCCCTGAATATTTGGTATACAAGTTATTGATGTGTACCATACTAGTGTTTATAGTAGCCCCTGAGTATTTGATACTTGTTCGGTTGCTAAAAATTAGTAACTCGAAACAGGAGTCACAGAATAAACAGAGACTAGTTGAGGGTGAAGTGACGATGTGTGTTGGAAGTAGTTCCAAGATTGATATGATCATCATCGCACACTCCCTATACTTTCGGGATTAGTGTTAAACTTAAATAAATGTTATTTGGCGTTTGCGTTGAGCATGAATATGATTTGATCATGTTTATTGCAATACGATTATTCATTTAAAGTCAGAGAATAATTGTTCTTCTGTTTACATGAATAAAACCTTCGATGGTCATACACCCAATGAAAATAGTTTGTTGGATCTCGATCGTAGTGATACACATATTCATAATATTGATGCCAAAAGATGCAAAGTTGATAATGATAGTGCAACTTATTTGTGGCACTGCCGTTTGGGTCATATCGATGTAAAGCGCATGAAGAAACTCCATAAAGATGGACTTTTGGAATCACTTGGTTATGAATCATTTGATGCTTGTGAATCGTGCCTTTTGGGCAAGATGACTAAAACTCCGTTCTTCAGAACAATGGAACGAGCAACAAACTTGTTGGAAATAATACATACTGATGTATGCAGACCAACGAGTATTAAGGCTCGTGGCGGGTATCGTTATTTTCTGACCTTTACAGATGATTTGAGAAGATATGGGTATATCTACTTGATGAAACATAAGTCTAAAATAGTTGAAAGTTTCAAAGAATTTCAGAGTGAAGTGTAAAATCATCGTAACAAGAAAAATAAAGTTTATGTGATCTGATCGTGGAGATCAATATTTGAGTTACGAGTTTGGCCTTCAGTTAAAACAATGTGGAATAGTTTCACAAACTCATGCCACCTGGAACACCATAGTGTAACGGTGTGTCCGAACTTCATAACCGCACTTTATTTGATATGGTGTGATTAATGATGTCTCTTACCGATTTACCAATATCATTTTGGGGTTATGCATTAGAGATAGCTACATTCACGTTAAATAGGGCACCATCAAAATCCGTTGAGACGACGCCTTATGAATTGTGGTTTGGCAAGAAACCAAAGTTGTCATTTCTTAAAGTTTGGGGCTGTGATGCTTATGTGAAAAAGTTTCAACCTAATAAGCTCGAACCCAAATCAGAGAAGTGTGTCTTCATAGAATACCCAAAGAAAACTGTTGGGTACACCTTCTATCACAGATCCGAAGGCAAGATATTCGTTGCTAAGATGGATCCTTTCTAGAGAAGAAGTTTCTCTCGAAAGAAGTGAGTGGGAGGAAAGTAGAGCTTGATAAGGTAATTGTACCTTCTCCCATATTGGAAAGTAGTTCATCACAGAAATCAGTTCCAGTGATTCCTACACCAGTTAGTGAGGAAGCTAATGATGATGATCATGAAACTTCAGATTAAGTTACTACAGAACCTCGTAGGTCTTCCAAAGTAAGATCCGCACTAGAGTGGTATGGTAATCCTGTTCTGGAAGTCATGTTACTAGACCATGATGAACTTACGAACTATGAGGAAGCGATGATGAGCCCAAATTCCGCAAAATGGCTTGAGGCCATGAAATCTGAGATGGGATCCATGTATGAGAACAAAGTGTGGACTTTGGTTGACTTGCCCGATCATCGGCAAGCCATAGAAAATAAATGGATCTTCAAGAGGAAGACAGACGCTGGTAGTAGTGTTACTATCTACAAAGCTCGACTTGTCGCAAAATGTTTTTTCGACAAGTTCAAGGTGTTGAATACAATGAGATTTTCTCACTCATATCGATGCTTAAGTCTGTCCGAATCATGTTAGCAATTGCCACATTTTATGAAATCTGACAAATGGATGACAAAACTGCATTCTTTAATTGATTTATTGAAGAAGAGTTGTATATGATGCAACCAGAAGGTTTTGTCAATCCTAAAGGTGCTAACAAAATGTGCAAGCTCCAGTGATCCATCTATGGACTGGTGCAAGCATCTCGGAGTTGGAATATACGCTTTGATGAGTTGATCAAAGCATATGGTTTTATACAGACTTTTGGAGAAGCCTGTATTTACAAGAAAGTGAGTGGGAGCACTACAGCATTTCTGATAAGTATATGTGTATGACACATTGTTGATTGGAAATGATATAGAAATTCTGGATAGCACAAAAGGATACTTGAATAAGAGTTTTTCAAAGAAAGACCTCGGTGAAGCTACTTACACATTGAGCATCAAGATCTATAGAGATAGATCAAAACGCTTGATAAGATTTTTTCAAACGAGTACATACCTTGATAAGATTTTGAAGTAGTTCAAAATGGAACAGTCAAAGAAGGAGTTCTTGCCTGTGTTGCAAGGTGTGAAGTTGAGTAAGACTCAAAACCCGACCATGGCAGAAAATAGAAAGAGAATGAAAAGTCATTCCCTATGCCTCAGTCATACGTTCTATAAAGTATGATATGCTGTGTACCAGACCTATTGTATACCTTGCTCTGAATTTGGCAAGGGAGTACAATTTTGATCTAGGAGTAGATCACTGGACAGCGGTCAGGAATATCCTTAGTAAGGACTAAGGAAATGTTTCTCGATGATGGGGGTGATAAAGACTTCATCGTTAAAAGTTACGTCGATGCAAGCTTTTACACTGGTTCAGATGACTCTAAGTCTCAATCTGGATACATATTGAAAGTGGGAGCAATTAGCTAGAGTAGCTTCGTGCAGAGCAATGTAGACATAGAATATTTGCAAAATACATACGGTTCTGAATGTGACAGACCCGTTGACTAAACTTCTCTCACGAGCAAAACATGATCATACCTTAGTACTCTTTGGGTGTTAATCACATATCGACGTGAACTAGATTATTGACTCTAGTAAACCCTTTGGGTGTTGGTCACATGACGATGTGAAATATTGGTGTTAAATCACATGGTGATGTGAACTAGATTATTGACTCTAGTGCAAGTGGGAGACTGAAGGAAATATGCCCTAGAGGCAATAATAAAGTTATTATTTATTTCCTTATTTCATGATAAATGTTTATTATTCATGCCAGAATTGTATTAACCGGAAACATAATACATGTGTGAATACATAGACAAACATAGTGTCACTAGTATGCCTCTACTTGACTAGCTTGTTAATCAAAGATGGTTAAGTTTCCTAACCATAGACATGAGTTGTCATTTGATTAACGGGATCACATCATTAGGAGAATGATGTGATTGACTTGAACCATTCCGTTAGCTTAGGACTTGATCGTTTAGTATGTTGCTATTGCTTTCTTCATGACTTATACATGTTCCTACAACTATGAGATTATGCAACTCCCTTTTACCGGAGGAACACTTTGTGTGCTACCAAACGTCACAACGTAACTGGGTGATTATAAAGGAGCTCTACAGGTGTCTCCAAAGGTACATGTTGAGTTGGCGTATTTCGAGATTACGTTTTGTCACTCCGATTGTCGGAGAGGTATCTCTGGGCCCTCTCGGTAATGCACATCACTATAAGCCTTGCAAGCAATGTAGCTAATGAGTTAGTTACGGAATGATGCATCACATAACGAGTAAAGAGACTTGCTGGTAACGAGATTGAACTAGGTATTGAGATACCGACGATCGAATCTCGGGCAAGTAACATACCGATGACAAAGGGAACAACGTATGTTGTTATGCGATTTGGCCGATAAAGATCTTCGTAGAATATGTAGGAGCCAATATGAGCATCCAGGTTCCGCTATTGGTTATTGACCGGAGATGTGTCTCGGTCATGTCTACATAGTTCTCGAACCCGTAGGGTCCGCACGCTTAAATTTAAATGACGGTTATATTATGAGTTTATGTGTTTTGATGTACCGAAGGTAGTTCGGAGTCCCAGATGAGATTGGGGACATGACGAGGAGTCTCGAAATGGTCGAGACGTAAAGAACGATATATTGGATGACTGTATTCGGACTTCGGAAAGGTTCCGAGTGATTCGGGTATTTTTCGGAGTACCGGAGAGTTACGGGAATTCGTCGGGGAGTATATGGGCCTTATTGGGCCATACAGAAATAGAGGAGAGAGGCCAAAAGGAAGGAGGCCTGCGCCCCCCTCTGGTCCGAATTGGACAAGGGGTGCAGCCCCCTTTTCCTTTTCCCTCTCCTCCTCTTTCCTTCTCTCCTACTCCAACAAGGAAAGGAGGAGTCCTACTCCCGGTGGGAGTAAGACTCCCCCCTTGGCGCGCCCTCCTCCTTGGTCGGCCACCTCCCCCCTTGCTCCTTTATATATGGGGGTAGGGGGCACCCCAGAGACACAACAATTGATCCTTGAGATCTATTAGTCGTGTGCGGTGCCCCCCTCCACCATATTCCACCTCGATAATATCGTAGCAGTGCTTAGGCGAAGCCCTGCATCGGTAGAACATCATCATCGTCACCACGCCATCGTGCTGACAGAACTCTCCCTCGAAGCTTGGCTGGATCGGAGTTTGAGGGACGTCATCGAGCTGAACGTGTGCTGAACTCGGAGGTGCCGTGCGTTCGGTACTTGATCGGTCGGATTGTGAAGACGTACGACTACATCAACCGCATTGTGTTAACGCTTCCGCTTTCAGTCTACGAGGGTACGTGGACAACACTCTCCCTCTTGTTGCTATTCATCACCATGATCTTGCGTGTGCGTAGGAATTTTTTTGAAATTACTACGTTCCCCAACAAATAACTCTATCAAAAACTCAATGTCTCGATCAGGCGGCATGCCTGGTAACTCCTCTGGAAATACATCCGGGTAATCCTTCACTACAGGCACTTCCTCCTGAACACTCTTGAGAGGGAATTTACTTGGGTCCTCCTTGGCGAATGCCTGGATATATAATTGATCCTTTTTCCCTCCGGGATGGTGAGTATAATTGACCTGCTAGCACAGTCAATGTTTCCTCCATACTTTGATAGCCAATCCATTCCTAGTATCACATCCAATCCTTGTGACTCCAAAATTATTAGGTCTGAGGGGAAAACATGGCTACCAATGGTTAAGGGTATCCGATTGCACCATCGGTTGGCCATATACTCTGCACCTGGTGAGCTTACTAGCAAAGGTGTCCTAAGAGCTAAGGTGGCTAACTTAAACTTGTCCACAAATCTCCTTGAAATGTATGAATGCGATGCACCAGTATCAAATAGAACAAGTGCGGTAAATGACTTAACCAAAAACTTACCGATCACTGCGTTTGGTTGCTCTTCAACCTTCTCCATGTTCACGTGGTTCACTTGTCCCCTGTTGAAAGGGTTGGGCATCTTCCCAGAGCTTCCATTTCCATTGCCATTCTTCAACTCAGGACAATCATTGGCGTAGTGTCCAGTCTTCCCGCACTTGAAACAAGTAATATGACTTTGATCCTTCTTGGCGGGTGTGGCTGGGTTAGCGCAGTTCTGATTGCTGCCTGCTCCATTCCCGTTTCTATTCTTAGGGCCACTGTGGTTATGCAAACTTCCTCCATTATGGGTATGGCCTCCATGGTTATGGGTAAATACTCCCGAGTTTGGGGTGAAACGAGGCTTCTGCTGAGCTCCTGAATTGTACTTCCCCTGTCCATACTTCCTCTTGCGACTCTCAATCTGCTGCTGCTTCCCTTCAATCATAAGAGCCTTATCTACCAACTCCTGGTAGTTGTTAAATGTTGCCACCATTAATGGCATGCTCATCTCATCATCCAGCCCTTCCATAAATTTCTCCTGCTTCGTGGCATCTGTGGCCACATCATCTGGGGCATAGCGAGATAACTTACTAAACTCATCCACGTACTGCCCCACAGTATGGTTTCCCTAGCGTAAGTTGCGAAACTCACGCTTCTTCATGCTCATAGCTCTAGTTGAGACATGAGCAGTGCTGAATGCTTGCTGAAATTGATCCCAAGTGACATTGGCTATAGGGAAAGTGGTCGTGTAATTCTCCCACCATGCAGTTGTGGGTCCATCCAATTGATGTGCGGCAAAACGCATCTTCTCCGCATCTGTGCAACCTGCGGTGGTTAACTCCCTTCCTATCCTGCGTAGCCAGTCATCAACAACTATTGGCTCAGTGCTACTGGAAAACACCTGCTGCTGCTGCTGCTGTGTCATAATCTTGACATGGACTATTAAGTTCGTCTATAAATAATTTTGGGAACCAATAAAATGTCGTAATGTTTGGAAACCTAATTAATTTTGTATGGTTATTTTTAGGAGGCAATAATTGCCCTAATTGTGTTATGGAATGCTAATAAATACCTTGTTGATATTTTGTAGCCAGACAATCAATACCTACATGATATTCCATGATGTGCGTATAATCTGAGGATCCTAATTAATTACGGCAAATTGTAAAAAGGAAACACACCAAAAAAAGGAATGAATAAAACGGCAAAATTTGATACTCAAGAATCGGCCGTGCCTCTATATAAACTAGAGGCAAACGCGCGCCTTGCCGCGCAGTTTTTCTCATTGTTGTTATGAAAATGGTTTTATAGGCAATCAATCTAAACAATGTATTGTTTCAAGGGGCGAAACATCACATATAGAAGTATATTTCCAAAACAAAAGTAGGCAAATCAGCCAAGCTCTGGGACATTTGTACTACAGAGAAGTCCGTTGGATTATAGTTACATATTTTTTACTATACATTACTTCCCTTCCCCAGCATATTAATTGTTCCTGGGAGCACACATTGGGATGAAACATATTGCAAGGCCATTATTTCCCGCATCTCTTCCAGGATCAACCAATCCACCAATCAGGCATGCCATCCCAAAAGAGGAGCTCCAACCATGCCTTACCAAGACACAATATTAGTTATCTTCAAACAGAAAATAGGTGCTCCTACAAAGGAAGAAATGCTAATCATTTCAATATGTTTTCTGTTCATCTCTTACATAGTACAGAGGAGATCATAGGACAATTACAGCCATACTGCCATAAATCAATCAATCCATCATTTATTTGAAGGACAAATACCAAAATCAAGGACATACATAAGCACACTATCTTACTGCAATCATCAAGATATTTCTCTCACCTTAGCTTTTTATAAATGCCAATTTTGCTATAACTAATACACTACTAAGCTTCTATTGCAGGCCTGGAGTGATAATCCTCTTCTTCATATTCAATCAAAAGTCTGCTGATAAACAAGTGTATAATCAAAATTTCACTTGACAGCATAACAATGATGCATGCATATCTGAAAAGAAGCTTTAAACTTAATGTTGTTTTGTCAGATAAGAGACTATAGTTGCCATGATAAAAAAATAAAAAATGCCAGGTATTGTTGATGCAACTTGCTAACAAGTGGCGATAATACTTGCAACCTTGTGGGCACAATGAAAAACATAGAGCTAACTTATAATAATGGACCAAAAGATCATAACAGAAGAGTGGAACTATCATTTAAAATGTGTGCGAGACATGGCAGTACTGGAGATCACAGAGCATAGCTAGATCCAAAATCTTGGATTTCCACAGCCATTGATACTAAATATATTCTTGTAATTTGAACTGGCTAGAAGTCAAAATGGGAAAGAAGAATAAATCATTGTTTAATTTGAAAGATATATAGTAACATTTACCCTGGCTATTTGAAATGATAATGACTTAACTATTGCCATTTGAAGAATCTACAGGTGTGTGACCATTGCAGAAGCAGTCATTATTAGCTCACAAGCTTTTTAAAATCTGTGTTCATACCTGTACATCACCACAGCTTCAGTACAGGTTGTCATGATTGAAATTAGGAAGAGGGAGATCAAATTTTGTTGGTCAAAATGATAACACTGCAGCATGGTACTACCGAGTATTTATTCCTGCATAAAAGCTATATAAATCATAAAAAGTTGAATTTTCTGAACACCATTCTTTTGGACAGACGTACGCTACAACAAAATATATTTGACCTTAAAGGAGGTATCAGCCGATAGTTCCCAAGCTTCTCTCATTTATCAGTCATTCCTTCTACCATCAAAGAATCAACATTCATAGTAAATTGGAACATGCAAATCATCACTACTGCTTCAGAAATGCATAGTAATATTGCAGAAATGCTCATATGTAACAATGGACATTAACTAAATTAAACTATATCCAGCTAGCTGTTACTTAACAGAATGTGGATCATGATGGATCAATCCTTACCTTAGCTCCAGTAATGCTTTTGCTAACCAACTCGAAAAAACATAGAACGTGGATCCAGATTTTTTTAGTTTTTCACTGTCCACGCAACACCTCCCCTCCGCGAAAAGCGGCGGTCAAAGCCCGTGTAAGCGACGACTGGTTCATCAGGAACCGACGATATGGCAATAGGCGACACCTGCAGAGCAGCTCCACCTAGGAGGTGGGACACGACATTTCTCCATCTGACAGGCAGGGGCATTGCAGTCAGAAAAAATGCAACATCATTGTGGGATCGCTGTTTCCCCAGAGCTTAGTAACTGAAGAGATGACAATGTTACCTTAAAACACTATATATTTTATTATTGAAGCCTAGTACCTCATTTCTGGCATGTGAACTCAAGCACAAGTTCTGAAGTTGAAGCTAGACAATGATTCAGAGAACGACATGTTTTCATTACTCCATCTGCATTCTTATTCGTTAAAAATGGTGAGACTCTCCATGTCTCTTTCAGTTTTGCTTGATAAACAATCTCTTATTTTAGGAATGTACCTATGCTATTAGAATACGAAACCCACTAAAAGCTTATCAGAGTTGCATAAGCCTGAATGGTAATACCAAAATACTTTGAATGAGTGCTCAGTTCTTCAGTCTCTTATTCAGGGCTAGCAACATCAGCTATGAAATTAGAGAACTGACCGACTAAAAGCTTTATCAGAGTTGCATAAATCTAACGGAATACCAAAATACTTGCATGCCCAGTTCTTCCATTAAATCTGTCTGTTCTGCAAAAGTCAAAAAGAAATTGCATACATGAAAGATGTAGTTCTTTATCAAATAAAAATGTAGGATGAAGTTACCAATTCATGTTCCAGATAGCTCAATGGACCAAAAACATACCAGAGTTACAGATTTAGCTAGCAATTTATGTCGTAGATAGCTCAGCAGTATTGTGCAATTGATGCTCCTAATTATGTTTGAAATCTTTCAATGAACATACCTCTTGCTGCCTTGCAAGCTAAAATCCACCATCTGGAAGATTTATGATATTTTGTCTTACCAAGAAAGGAAATCAAGCTCCTACTCATTGCATTATATTCACAAGGTGGAGAACATTTTGGTTTATCGCAAGAGCGACATAGAGTTAGATGTACAAAATTCAGAAACTAAATGAACAATAGCCAGTTTGTTGTAGTGGAACATAGAGTTGGTGTACAATTGACCGGTTTATGAGTGCACCAAAAGAAGGCCAAATAAAGACGACATGATGACAACAACTCTAAGAAAATGCCCAGTTCTGCAGGACATCCATGAAGCAGAAGTTTGCATGTCTTAGCCTGAACCACTACCAACACGTGAACATAAAACTATGGTACTGGCAGAACAGAGATGACGGTTTTGCTGATGCTAGCCATTCCGTCGAACACTTCCTGTGCCCCACGAGGAGGTGGGCATCCTACACATTGATCGCCCGATTGGGTGGCTAGCTGCTTACTACCATCGAGATGCGCTAGGCTAGGTAGCAACGGATGCTAGGGGTGCACCACCAGCTGCCCTCTTAGGGCATCTCCAGCCGTTGGCCCCCCAGGACGCACAAAAATCGCCCCCTGGGGGCGAGCCGGCGATACACTCGGTGTTGGGGGCGGTTTTTCGTCCAGTCGTCGCCCCCAGCTCGCCCCCAGGCGCCGAAATTGGCCCACTTTGCAGCCCAATTTCGGCGAATAAACGGCCCATATGGGCGAGAATAGGCCCATATTCGGCGTGGTTTCGCCGTGTCTCGGCGTTCAATTATCAACATAATTATTCCTTATCACATATTTCATCACAGAAAAATCAAATACTTCAACAAAATAGTACAACAACAAATAGTTCAATACAAATTATATAGTTCAACAAATAAAAACTCGTATTTCATCACGCGGCGTCCCCCTTGAGCCTCCATAGGTGCTCAATCAGATCTTTCTGCAGTTGATGATGCACCTGTGGGTCTCAGATCTCTTGACGCATACTGAGATAGGCAGTCCAAGTTGCCGGTAGCTGGTGATCAACTTCGGCTAGAGGACCCTGCCTGTAGTATGGTTCAGTGTCAAACACTGGGTCTTCTTGCTCGCTCTCGATGATCATGTTGTGCAAGATGACACAGCAAGTCATGATCTCCCACATTTGATCTTTCGACCAGGTCTGAGCGGGGTACCGAACAACAGCGAATCGAGATTGGAGCACACCAAATGCCCGCTCGACATCCTTCCTGCAAGCCTCCTGAAGCTTCGCAAACCAGGCGTTCTTGCCTCCTGGCACAGGGTTTGAGATCGTCTTCACAAATGTCGACCATCTCGGATAGATGCCGTCTGCTAGATAGTACCCCTTGTTGTATTGGTGCCCATTGATCTCGAAGTTCACCGGAGGAGAATGGCCCTCAACGAGCTTGGCAAAAACAGGAGAGCACTGCAGCACGTTGATGTCATTGTGAGTTCCTGGCATACCAAAGAAGGAGTGCCAAATCCATAGGTCCTGTGTGGCTACCGCCTCAAGCACCACACTGCAACCGCCTTTGGCGCCTTTGTACATCCCCTGCCAACCAAATGGGCAGTTCTTCCATTTCCAATGCATGCAGTCGATGCTTCCAAGCATCCCAGGAAATCCTCTTGCTGCATTCTGGGCTAGGATCCGAGCAGTGTCTTCCGCATTGGGTGCTCTCAAGTATTGTGGCCCAAACACTGCCACCACTGCCCGACAGAACTTGTAGAAACACTCTATGCTGGTGGACTCGGCCATGCGCCCATAGTCATCGAGTGAATCACTGGGAGCTCCATATGCAAGCATCCTCATCGCTGTCGTGCACTTCTGGATGGAGGTGAATCCAAGAGCGCCAGTGCAATCCATCTTGCACTTGAAGTAGTTGTCGAACTCCCGGATGGAATTCACAATCCTGAGGAAGAGCTTTCGGCTCATCCGATAACGGCGCCGAAATGTTCTCTCGCCATGAAGTGGAGCATCGGCGAAGTAGTCGGAGTAGAGCATGCAGTAGCTGAAGGAAATATGCCCTAGAGGCAATAATAAAGTTATTATTTATTTCCTTATTTCATGATAAATGTTTATTATTCATGCTAGAATTGTATTAACCGGAAACATAATACATGTGTGAATACATAGACAAACAGAGTGTCACTAGTATGCCTCTACTTGACTAGCTTGTTAATCAAAGATGGTTATGTTTCCTAACCATGGACAAAGAGTTGTTATTTGATTAACGGGATCACATCATTAGTTGAATGATCTGATTGACATGACCCATTCCGTTAGCTTAGCACCCGATCGTTTAGTATGTTGCTATTGCTTTCTTCATGACTCATACATGTTCCTATGACTATAAGATTATGCAACTCCCGTTTACCGGAGGAACACTTTGTGTGCTACCAAACGTCACAATGTAACTGGGTGATTATAAAGGTGCTCTACAGGTGTCTCCAAAGGTACTTGTTGGGTTGGCGTATTTCGAGATTAGGATTTGTCACTCCGAATGTCGGAGAGGTATCTCTGGGCCCTCTCGGTAATGCACATCACATAAGCCTTGCAAGCAATGCAAGTAATGAGTTAGTTGCGAGATGATGTATTACGGAACGAGTAAAGAGACTTGACGGTAACGAGATTGAACTAGGTATTGGATACCGACGATCGAATCTCGGGCAAGTAACATACCGATGACAAAGGGAACAACGTATGTTGTTATGCGGTCTGACCGATAAAGATCTTCGTAGAATATGTAGGAACCAATATGGGCATCCAGGTCCCGCTATTGGTTATTGACAGGAGACATGTCTCGGTCATGTCTACATTGTTCTCGAACCGTAGGGTCCGCACGCTTAAGGTTTCGATGACAGTTATATTATGAGTTTATGTATTTTGATGTACCGAAGGTTGTTCGGAGTCCCGGATGTGATCACGGACATGACGAGGAGTCTCAAAATGATCGAGACATAAATATTGATATATTGGACGGATATATTTGGACACCGGAAAGGTTCCAGATGAGATTGGGATTATACCGGAGTTCCGGGAGGTTACCAGAACCCCCCGGCAAGTATATGGGCCTTATTGGGCCTTAGTGGAAGGGAGGGAGAAGGAGCAAGGGAGGGGGCGCCCCCCCCCCCAAGCCTAATCCGAATTGGGAGGGGGGCCGCCCCCCCCCCCCCCCCCCCTTTCCTTCTCTCCTCCCCCCTCTTCCTTCCTTCTCCTACTCCTAATAGGAAAGGGGGGCCGAACCTACTTGGAGTAGGTTTGCCCCCCCTAGGGCGCGCCTCCCCCTTGGGCCGGCCTCCTCCTCCCTCCCTCCTTTATATACGGGGGTGGGGGCACCCCATAGACACACAAGTTGATCATTGAGATCGTTCCTTAGCCGTGTGCGGTGCCCCCCTCCACGATATTACACCTCGGTCATATTGTAGCGGTGCTTAGGCGAAGCCCTGCGACAGGAGAACATCAAGATCGTCACCACGCCGTCGTGCTGACGGAACTCCTCCCCGTGCCTCTGCTGGATCGGAGTTCGGGGTGCGTCATCGAGCTGTACGTGTGTCAAGAACTCGGAGGTGCCGGAGTAACGGTGCTTGGATCGGTTGGACCGGGAGGACGTACGACTACTTCCTCTACGTTGCGTCAACGCTTCCGCTTCGGTCTACGAGGGTACGTAGACAACACTCTCCCCTCTCGTTGCTATATCATCACCATGATCTTGCGTGTGCGTAGGAAATTTTTTGAAATTACTACGTTCCCCAACAGTGGCATCAGAGCCAGGTTTTATGGTTTGATGTTATATGCACGAGTAGAACACAAGTGAGTTGTGGGCGATATAAGTCATACTGCTTACCAGCATGTCATACTTTGGTTCGGCGGTATTATTGGATGAAGCGGCCCGGACCGACATTACGCGTACGCTTACGCGAGACTGGTTTTACCGCCGTGCTTTGCACACAGGTGACTAGCGGGTGTCAGTTTCTCCAACTTTAGTTGAACCGAGTGTGGCTACGCCCGGTCCTTGCGAAGGTTAAAACAGCATCAACTTGACAAACTATCGTTGTGGTTTTTATGCGTAGGTGAGATTGGTTCTTGCTTAAGCCCGTAGCAGCCACGTAAAACTTGCAACAACAAAGTAGAGGACGTCTAACTTGTTTTTGCAGGGCATGTTTTGATGTGATATGGTCAAGACATGATGCTAAATTTTATTGTATGAGATGATCATGTTTTGTAACCGAGTTATCGGCAACTGGCAGGAGCCATATGGTTGTCGCTTTATTGTATGCAATGCAATCGCCCTGTAATGCTTTACTTTATCACTAAGCGGTAGCGATAGTCGTAGAAGCAGAAGATTGGCGAGAGGACAACGATGCTACGATGGAGATCAAGGTGTCGCGCCGGTGACGATGGTGATCATGACGGTGCTTCGAAGATGGAGATCACAAGCACAAGATGATGATGGCCATATCATATCACTTATATTGATTGCATGTGATGTTTATCTTTTATGCATCTTATCTTGCTTTGATTGACGGTAGCATTTTAAGATGATCTCTCACTAATTATCAAGAAGTGTTCTCTCTGAGTATGCACCGTTGCCAAAGTTCGTCGTGCCCAGACACCACGTGATGATCGGGTGTGATAAGCTCTACGTCCATCTACAACGGGTGCAAGCCAGTTTTGCACACGCGGAATACTCGGGTTAAACTTGACGAGCCTAGCATATGCAGATATGGCCTCGGAGCACGGAGACCGAAAGGTCGACCGTGAATCATATAGTAGATATGATCAACATAGTAATGTTCACCATTGAAAACTACTCCATCTCACGTGATGATCGGTTATGGTTTAGTTGATTTGGATCACGTTATCACTTAGATGACTAGAGAGATGTCTGTCTAAGTGGGAGTTCTTAAGTAATATGATTAATTGAACTTTAATTTATCATGAACTTAGTCCTAGTAGTATTTTGCAAATTATGTTGTAGATCAATAGCTCGCGTTGTTGCTTTCATATGTTTATTTTGATATGTTCCTAGAGAAAACTGTGTTGAAAGATGTTAGTAGCAATGATGCGGATTAGATTCGTAACATGAGGTTTATCCTCATTGCTGCACAGAAGAATTATGTCCCTGATGCACCGCTAGGTAACAGACCTATTGCAGGAGCAGATGCAGACGTTATGAACGTTTAGCTAGCTCAGTATGATGACTACTTGATAGTTTAGTGCACCATGCTTAACGGCTTAGAATCGGGACTTCAAAGACGTTTTTGAACGTCATGAACCATATAAGATGTTCCAGGAGTTGAAGTTAATATTTCAAGCAAATACCCGAGTTGAGAGATATGAAGTCTCCAACAAGTTCTATAGCTAAAAGATGGAGGAGAATCGCTCAACTAGTGAGCATGTGCTCAGATTGTCTGGGTACTTCAATCGCTTGAATCAAGTGGGAGTTAATCTTCCAGATAAGATAGTGATTGACAGAATTCTCTAGTCACCATCACTAAGTTACTAGAACTTTGTGATGAACTATAATATGCAAGGGATGACGAAAGTTATTCCTGAGCTCTTCGCGATGTTGAGATCAGCGAAGGTAGAAATCAAGAAAAGAGCATCAAGTGTTGATGGTTAACAAGATCACTAGTTTCAAGAAAAAGGCAAAGGGAAAAGAAGGGGAACTTCAAGAAGAACGGCAAGCAAGTTGCTGCTCAAGTGAAGAAACCCAAGTCTGGTCCTAAGCCTGAGACTAAGTGCTTCTACTGCAAAGAGACTGGTCACTGGAAGAGGTACTACCCCAAGTGATTGGCGGATAAGAAGGATGGCAAAGTGAACATAAGTATATTTGATATACATGTTATTGATGTGTACGTTACTAGTGTTTATAGCAACCCCTCAGTATTTGATACTAGTTCAGTTGCTAAGATTAGTAACTCGAAACGGGAGTTGCAGAATAAACAGAGACTAGTTAAGGGTGAAGTGACGATGTGTGTTGGAAATAGTTCCAAGATTGATATGATCATCATCGCACACTCCCTATACTTTCGGGATTAGTGTTAAACCTAAATAAGTGCTATTTTGTGTTTGCGTTGAGCATGAATATGATTTGATCATGTTTATTGCAATACGGTTATTCATGTAAGTTAGAGAATAATTGTTGTTCTGTTTTCATGAATAAAACCTTCTATGGTCATACACCCAATGAAAATGGTTTGTTGGATCTCGATCATGTGATACACACATTCATAATATTGAAGCCAAAAGATGCAAAGTTGATAATGATAGTGCAACTTATTTGTGGCACTGCCGTTTGGGTTATATCGGTGTAAAGCGCATGAAGAAACTCCATAAAGATGGATTTTCAGAATCACTTGGTTATGAATCATTTGATGCTTGCGAACCGTGCCTTTTGGGCAAGATGACTAAAACTCCGTTCTTCAGAACAATGGAACGAGCTACTGACTTATTGGAAATAATACATACTGATGTATGCAGACCAATGAGTATGAAGGCTCGTGGCAAGTATCGTTATTTTCTGACCTTCACAAGATGATTTGAGCAGATATGGGTATATCTACTTGATGAAACATAAGTCTGAAATAGTTGAAAGGTTCAAAGAATTTCAGAGTGAAGTGGAAAAATCATCGTAACAAGAAAATAAAGTTTCTGCGATCTGATCGCGGAGATGAATATTTGAGTTACGAGTTTGGTCTTCAATTAAAACAATGTGGAATAGTTTCACAGCTCACGCCACCTGGAACACCACAACGTTATGGTGTGTCCGAACGTCGTAACCGCACTTTATTGGATATGGTGCGATCTATGATGTCTCTTACTGATTTACCAATATTGTTTTGGGGTTATGCATTAGAGACAGCTGCATTCACATTAAAAGGGCACCATCTAAATCCGTTGAGACGACAACATATGAACTGTGGTTTAGCAAGAAACCCAAGTTGTCGTTTCTTAAATTTTGGGGCTGCGATGCTTATGTGAAAAAGTTTCAACCTGATAAGCTCGAACCCAAATCGGAGAAGTGCGTCTTCATAGAATACCCAAAGGAAACTATTGGGTACACCTTCTATCACAGATCCGAAGGCAAATTATTCGTTGCTAAGATGGATCCTTTCTAGAGAAGAAGTTTCTCTCGAAAGAAGTGAGTGGGAGGAAAGTAGGACTTGATGAGGTAACTGTACCTGTTCCCTTATTGGAAAGTAGTTCATCATAGAAATCTGTTTTTATGACTACTATACCAATTAGTGAGGAAGCTAATGATGATGATCATGTAACTTCAGATCAAGTTACTACCGAACCTCGTAGGTAAAACAGAGTGAGATCCGCACCAGAGTGGTACGATAATCCTGTTCTGGAGGTCGTGTTACTTGACCATGACAAACCTACAAACTATGAGGAAGCGATGATGAGCCCAGATTCCACGAAATGGCTTGAGGCCATAAAATCTGAGATATGATCCATGTATGAGAACAAAGTATGGACTTTGACTAACTTGCTCGATGATCAACAAGCCATGTTAATTAAATGGATTTTTAAGAGGAAGACGGACGCTGATAGTATTGTTACTATCAACAAAGCTAGAATTGTCGCAAAAAGGTTTTCGACAAGTTCAAAGTGTTGACTACGATGAGAGTTTCTCACTCGTATCTATGCTTAAGTCTGTCCGAATCATGTTAGCAATTGCCGCATTTTATGAAATCTGGCAAATGGATAAACAAAACTGCATTCCTTAATGGAGTTATTAAAGAAGAGTTGTATGTGATGCAACCAAGAGGTTTTGTCGATCCTAAAGGTGCTGACAAAATACGCAAGCTCCAGCGATCCATCTATGGACTGGTGCAAGCATCTCGGAGTTGGAATATACGCTTTGATAAGTTGATCAAAGCATATAGTTTATACAGACTTGCAGTGAAGCCTGTATTTACTAGAAAGTGAGTGGGGGCACTACAACATTTCTGATAAGTATATGTGAATGACATATTGTAGATCGGAAATAATGTAGAATTATTCTTCAAAGCATAAAGGAGTGTTTGAAAGGAGTTTTTCAAAGAAAGACCTCGGTGAAGCTGCTTACATATTGAGCATCAAGATCTATAGAGATAGATCAAGACGCTTGATAAGTTTTTTCAATGAGTACATACCTTGACAAGATTTTGAAGTAGTTCAAAATGGAACAGTCAAAGAAAGAGTTCTTGCCTGTGTTACAAGGTGTGAAATTGAGTAAGACTCAAAACCCGACCACGGCAGAAGATAAAAAGAGAATGAAAGTCATTCCCTATGCCTTGGCCATAGGTTCTATAAAGTATGCCATGCTGTGTACCAGATCTATTGTATACCCTATACTGAGTTTTGACAAGGGAGTACAATAGTGATCTAGGAGTAGATCACTGGACAGCGGTTAAAAATTATCCTTAGTGGAATAAGGATATGTTTCTCGATTATGGAAGTGACAAAAGGTTCGTCGTAAAGGGTTACGTCGATGCAAGTTTTGACACCGATCTGGATGACTCTGAGTCTTGATCTAGATACATATTGAAAGTGGGAGCAATTAGCTAGAGTAGCTCCGTGCAGAGCATTGTAAACATAGAAAATTGCAAAATACGTAACGGATCTGAATGTGAAAGACCCGTTGACTAAGATTCTCTCACAAGCAAAACATGATCACACCTTAGTACTCTTTGAGTGTTAATCACATAGCGATGTGAACTAGATTAATGAATCTAGTAAACCCTTTGGGTGTTGGTCACATGGCGATGTGAACTATGGCTGTTAATCACATGATGATGTGAACTATCGATGTTAATCACATGGTGATGTGATCTAGATTATTGACTCTAGTGCAAGTGGGAGACTGAAGGAAATATGCCCTAGAGGCAATAATAAAGTTATTATTTATTTCCTTATTTCATGATAAATGTTTATTATTCATGCTAGAATTGTATTAACCGGAAACATAATACATGTGTGAATACATAGACAAACAGAGTGTCACTAGTATGCCTCTACTTGACTAGCTTGTTAATCAAAGATGGTTATGTTTCCTAACCATGGACATAGAGTTGTTATTTGATTAACGGGATCACATCATTAGTTGAATGATCTGATTGACATGACCCATTCCGTTAGCTTAGCACCCGATCGTTTAGTATGTTGCTATTGCTTTCTTCATGACTCATACATGTTCCTATGACTATGAGATTATGCAACTCCCGTTTACCGGAGGAACACTTTGTGTGCTATCAAACGTCACAACGTAACTGGGTGATTATAAAGGTGCTCTACAGGTGTCTCCAAAGGTATTTGTTGGGTTGGCGTATTTCGAGATTAGGATTTGTCACTCCGAATGTTGGAGAGGTATCTCTGGGCCCTCTCGGTAATGCACATCACATAAGCCTTGCAAGCAATGCAACTAATGAGTTAGTTGCGAGATGATGTATTACGGAACGAGTAAAGAGACTTGCCGGTAACGAGATTGAACTAGGTATTGGATACCGACGATCGAATCTCGGGCAAGTAACATACCGATGACAAAGGGAACAACGTATGTTGTTATGCGGTCTGACCGATAAAGATCTTCGTAGAATATGTAGGAACCAATATGGGCATCCAGGTCCCGCTATTGGTTATTGACCGGAGACATGTCTCGGTCATGTCTACATTGTTCTCGAACCGTAGGGTCCGCACGCTTAAGGTTTCGATGACAGTTATATTATGAGTTTATGTATTTTGATGTACCGAAGGTTGTTCGGAGTCCCGGATGTGATCACGGACATGACGAGGAGTCTCGAAATGGTCGAGACATAAAGATTGATATATTGGACGGATATATTTTGGACACCGGAAAGGTTCCGGATGAGATTGGGATTATACCGGAGTTCCGGGAGGTTACCGGAACCCCCCGGCAAGTATATGGGCCTTATTGGACCTTAGTGGAAGGGAGGGAGAAGGAGCAAGGGAGGGGGCGCCCCCCCCCCCCAAGCCCAATCCGAATTGGGAGGGGGGCCGCCCCCCCCCCCTTTCCTTCTCTCCTCCCCCTCTTCCTTCCTTCTCCTACTCCTAATAGGAAAGGGGGACCAAACCTACTTGGAGTAGGTTTGCCCCCCCTAGGGCGCGCCTCCCCCTTGGGCCGGCCTCCTCCTCCCTCCCTCCTTTATATACGGGGGTGGGGGCACCCCATAGACACACAAGTTGATCATTGAGATCGTTCCTTAGCCGTGTGCGGTGCCCCCCTCCACGATATTACACCTCGGTCATATTGTAGCGGTGCTTGTAGCGGTGCTTAGGCGAAGCCCTACGACAGGAGAACATCAAGATCGTCACCACGCCGTCGTGCTGACGGAACTCCTCCCCGTGCCTCTGCTGGATCGGAGTTCGGGGTGCATCATCGAGCTGTACGTGTGTCAAGAACTCGGAGGTGCCGGAGTAACGGTGCTTGGATCGGTTGGACCGGGAGGATGTACGACTACTTCCTCTACGTTGCGTCAATGCTTCCGCTTCGGTCTACGAGGGTACGTAGACAACACTCTCCCCTCTCGTTGCTATATCATCACCATGATCTTGCGTGTGCGTAGGAATTTTTTTGAAATTACTACGTTCCCCAACAGTAGCCTTGCAGACGATGCCGGTTCTTTGCTTTCATCCGCCCCGGTGCCTAGCCACCTCGACGCGGCTTTTCATTGCTCGCCAGCAGCTGGGCGAGGGCGGCGAGCACCATCAGATGCTCTTCTTCCTGGACGTCGGCCGCGGCTTTCTCCTCCAGCAACGCGGCAAGCTCTTCCTCCTCATCGGAGTCCATCGCCGAGTCAGTCAAAATGCCGAACACCTTGCGCTCGGTGGGCGTTTACCCGCCGTTAAACCGCGCCTCCGCGGCCGGAAACGGCGGCCGGCAGCGCCTAGTGCTGCGGGAGGGGCTGCCGCGGCGAAGCACTGCTATTTTCCGGCGGGGAATGGCTATCTAGCGGAGTAGGCCGGCGCCTGTCGCCGGGATACAGCTAGTGGTGGCCGAGGGCGTGGGGGGTGCGAGGCGAGTCGGGGGAAGAAAAACTTGACTTTTCCCCTGCCGTTGTGGGCCAGACGTGCTTTTCCCTAGCGCCGGAGCCCCCAACGGCTCCCCAGCGCGCCGGGTTCGGCCTGTGACCGCCGGGCGGAAAAAAGGTCCGAACCGGCGATTTTCGGCGTCCTGGAGGCGCGACTGGGCCGTTTTTTCGGCGCCGGCGCGAAAAAATCGCCTGGGAAGGCCTTCTTGGAGGCGCGGCTGGAGATGCCCTTACTCTGGGCAGATTGCCGCCAGCATCGCCGCTGCGTCGACCACCAGGAAGTCGACACCGTACAGCTCCGCCATAGCTTGGTCCGTGTGCCCGACAAGGATCATCGACGGCACCACGAATGCCTCGGAGGAGCCCTTGTCCAGAAGCACGCAAGCGTAGCGGGTCCTATGGCCGAGCGGCGGCGGCGAGAGTGAGGCTCGTGGCAAACTCTTGTCCCCCAATAGACGGCGACGACGGTGATGCTCTTCGCGGCCTCCCGTGAGCCGAGCGGTAACGGCGTGGGTACGGCTCGTGGCGGCCTCCCGTATGCCAAGCGACGACATCTAGGGCGAGGCTCCTGGCGCCTCCTGTGCGCCGAGCCGCGGCGGCAAGGGTGGGGATCTTGGCGGCCTCCCCTGCGCCAAGCGGCGACGGCGAGGATGGGTTCTTGGCGGCCTCCTGTGGCGTTGCGAGTAGCAGCCTCATGGGCAGGAGCAGCGCGCCGTGGAAGTACCATGAGGGTCTGCTCGCGGGCGAAGAGCTTCCGGCGGTGTGAGCAGTTATCGACCCGGAATGCCATCTCGTCCGCGCTGTCGTAGACGGAGAAGTTGTACGGGCCATGGAACCCTTTGCTGGACCTCATCCACACCAGGAGGTGCGCCGCCGATGCCTCTAAGGTCGCGGTGCCACCGTCCCGCACAGGCTAACTCAAAACAAAGGGAAGTAAGACCGGAAGAATACAGGAAAATGCCAGATACGGGAAAGAATCAATGGAAGGAAGAAGGCAGCAAAAATCACATCGGGCGAGATTCAGATCAGCGAGGCGCTCAGGCCATGCCACTTGCTCCCAGCCTGCTACCCACCGACCGCCGCTATAGCTCCTCTTCACATAAACAAATCGCACACAACGCCACCATTTTTTCCCCGCCGCGTCGCCGCCCAGGGTGAGCTCGAAGGGACGCGTGTTCCCTAAAGTGGCACCTGGTTTTTCAAAGGCGGTTGAAAATGAGTCAACATAGGCTAACAAAGTGGTTCCATGCACCCTTCTACGCCCCGATTCACCCTAGAGCTGCATTTCGAGGGAGCTTAGTAACTTTACTGATACCAGAAGGAACCAGCTAGGTAGTACAAGTCTACAACAACCATAACAGAAGGATTTAGGAGAAGAAAACAGTAAACAATTTCGTTATGGCTCTAATCCGGATCAACACTAGTGTTCTATGCTTGATGACACTTTTGATGGTTTCAACCACTTTGTTGTCGTGTGAAGCATCCGGGAGGAACATAGGTACATCTCTGTTTAACAGAGCTTATCAACTACTCACATATATAGGAATTTGTGGTTTCCTGAAGCAAGATATACAAATTGATCCTATTTGCACATATATTTTTCTGCTCCCAATGATACGATTGTTTCTTGTAAGGTGCAATGACATAAAAGATATCAGTGGTTGTTCTAGTGTATGAATAGTGCATGGTTTTCATAGAATCCGAGTTTAAGTACGACCAGCAACTGCAACAGGTTGTAGAATCCGGGTTTAAGTACAACCTGCAACTGCAACAGGTTCTGTTGGCACCTTTTATCTTTTATTATCGTAGGAATGGAAGCCAACACTGGCGTCGATGGCTACGTGGAACCCTACACTCTTTGTACAGACTAGTGGTTAGGGCGCACCCTGGTGCGTCTCTTGAGCGAAAGCTCTGCGGTGCCAGGTAGGTGACACCCATTCCAATTTCTTTTCTATGTGGTGTTTGGCACATGGCTGACCTCCAACAAAATGGATGATGTTAACCACAATACGTAGCAACTAATATTAGTTTCCAATGTCCTAGTTGCTGTTATATCAAAGCCCCGACACCAAACTTCATTAAAATACAGGGAAGAATTTACAGGATCAGTTCTAGGAAAATAGGAATTTACATGGTCAATTTTCAAGAGAACAAAGATGCGACTCTACAGGACCAGTTCTAAGAAAATAGGAGTTTACAGGGTCAATTTACAGGAACAGTTCTAAGGAAACAGGAATTTACAAGGTTAATTTTCAAGAAATAGAGTTGCAACTCTATACATGTCCTCAGAGAGCATGATGATTACACTACCCACATAATGCACTCTCAGCGGGGATAAAGATAAAACAGCAGGAACATGATTCGAAACAAGACAAGCAGCTTGCAGCTCTCCAGGATACCTAATCAATGATAACCTCAAACTCCCTGTTGGCAAAATTCTATTCTGTCAGTGTTCCTTCCAAAAGATTCAGTGTATTAATATCAATGTAATATCAATCTGTTGTTATCAGGGTACTTATAGATGAGCTACCTAAAGTGTAAATAAAACTGATTAGTAGAAAGCAAGTCTGCAACTATTCTGCCCTCTATTCCTCTAGGTACAGGCAAATGCAGCTAATTTTAATTCTTTTTCTAGGCAGGCGGCCAGTTGCGCTGAAGGATGCATCACACATTATTTACCAAAATTTGTTCTCTTCCAGAGACCTTTACATAAACCCAAATCATGAATACTCTAACGAAAAAATCAACAGGTGCTTTCAAATAACAGGAGACATGTATCCCACGCTATGGCATAAACGATTTCTCTGGCACGTACCACCAGCTATAGTAGTGTAGGTGGTAGAGAATGAGCAGATAGTTGTATGTAAGCACAAACAATGCAATTGCATTTGGACTATCTACCGCACTACGAGTAGTAGTAGGCCATATAGTAATATAGATACACCGAGGAAGCTAACGTTTACATTTCTAACTAAGTAATGGTCTGATTCATCAGTTGCACTATGAGAATTTCCCAAATCTACTTTGTTCATAATCCCATATAGCAACACCATAATACTAAATCTGTTATAGGAACCAAATGCATCATGCATAATGGAGAATATTTCTCAGTAATTAAAATTTAAATTAGTACCAAATCGTCGAGACCCCAGGAATGGCTCTGCATCATCAGTCACGCCTACTGATCCTAAAATTCGAAGCAAGCAAAGCTTAGTGTAGCTACAAGACCCGACAAATAAATTCAGACGGAATTGATGAACTGTTGGCATCATCAAGTGAAAATTGTAAAAAATACAATTGCTTAGATAATATCATTGAAACTGTATCAAGCACACTATGGTAAACATTGCATGAGAAACTGAAGCAAGACATAAGCATATGACAATGGAATCAGACACGACAAAGTTTGGATTTTAATAATCATCCTTGCACAAAGTTTGAAGCGTCCAAAATAGAGGATGCCTAGGAGTATCATAGTGCCAACCACGGAAACCAAGATCTTCAACAAAAACAATTATTTTCCTCCTACAATTGCCTGCATCTCAGGATAATTTCATAAATACAATTCATGCTAACCTTATAGTTAGAACAAATCATTAACAAAAGGAGAAGAGTCAACACTATTTTTGTATTTGACTTCATATTTCAGAGAAAGAGCATAACTACTATGGAAACAGAGTAGTACAAACGCTGGAGTTCTCCTGGTTCCTTCAAATGTGACTATCAATATGTGACAATGCAGAAAAGGCATCTTGGTTTAATATGATTAATAAAATAGCAAGTAAAATTCAGTAGAATAAGGGAGCTATTCATCCAGTGTTATATTTGCCTTCACCATTGATTCTCCATATTTACGTGCTCTCCAAATAACCCAAGAGAAGTAGAAAAATAAGCAACTAATCAAGGGAAAACAAATGTAGCAAATGCACAAGAATATTTTTACAAACTGAGATGATTATAGATCCGGGTAGCATGAATGTCCACCTCGATTGATTGAAGATTACATGAGCTTAAATCGATCCAGGGATGTGACATACATCACCGAATGGAGTCGATCATGGAGAAGGATGTGGCATGGAGTGAGCATAGATGGGAACAAAGAGGGAGAGAGGGAAGGGTTGGGCGAAGCTTACCTTGGCATGTTGGTAGCAGATGCGCCCCTCACTGGTCGACACAAGCACCACTCCCCAAGCCATGCCCATGATCTTGACCGCCGCTCCCGCCAGCTGTAGACGCCGCTGTACTCACCGATGTCCTGCATCGCTCGAGCCACCACCAACAGGAACTCGTATCATTTGTGAGAAATTAAACTCAATTGTATCCAGCGTGATAATCAAAACAATATGTATGAACTATCAATTGCTTAAATTTGACATGAAAATGCAGCAAATAACTGGCCGGTGGCGAGAAGGAGGCAATGCAGCCAAGAAACCCTCCTTATACCTAAAATATACAATGTTACCATCAGTACATCATGTGAGCCTACGAGCATAAAAACCTTGCATCCCAGGCCAATTGCATATCCAGCCATGTACATCAAGCTAGCCTTGTAGGACAACAGAATAACCAAAGGGAGAAAATTTACAGTGCCATCCCTTCTGCACAGAAGGTATCAACCTAACATAGCTGAACCAGATGCCCAATTCATGCACATCCAATGCCATCCTACAAGAACAAGTCTCTCAAATTATCAGGACTTGTTACTTGCAGGTGTCAATTAGTGAAACAAAAGTGCAAAGTGGCATACTTGACAGCAAGGTCATTCGCCGTTCACCAACATCGGGTGGCCGTGTCGCGCGGTCGATTTTCTTCGCCCGTTCCACTGAAATCCAATGCGAGATAGGAGAGGAATTTGGTGCAGAACTGTCAAATAAATTTAAAAAATTGATGTCAGTGTGGCAGGAAGAGCAGACATCCATCGAATTTGGGGGATTTAACATGCGACACAGAGAGAGAGAGAGAGAGAGAGAGAGAGAGAGAGAGACCACACAAAAGGGCAGGAATCATCACATGACAATTGTGATGAAACAAACAAACAAACAAACAAACAAACAAACAGGGCATAGATGTAATGTGATCAACAAAATCGTGATCACATGACAATTGTGATAAATCATCACATTTATGGTTCAGACCAACAAAATTTCCAAATCACTTGATATTGGCTACCAACTCTCAGTTAACATGGCAGCAGCAAACTATAGCAGAGGAGAAATAATGGTCTCCAACATGTCCAGATTGTGAAGATAGACTTTTTTTTGCGGGAAGGGAAGAGAAAAGACTGCCTAATCATAGTTAGTCGCGTGGTAACCACACATTGGAGCACAAAGAAGGGAGCCATTTTAAATCTTCCCCAAATAGTCACCACAATAGTGAAATCTGAAATGCATCATGGGTTACCACCCCCACCCAACTCCAAATATCCATGGCACAACCCCACACTGGCTAGGAACTGGGTTGCACTAAGCCCGGCACTTTTTGGGCTTCTTCATGAATCCAGTTTTCAGGTAAGGTCAAATCATCTTACTGAATTCAGTAGATATCTGAAAGAAAGCAACGGAACGAATCGTTTTTGTAAACATACAAGGGGGCTCAAATAGTGTAAGCATGGTAGCTTAACCAATGAATGAAAGGATCATCTAGACCAAGGTATGGGTTCACTTGCTTCAATGGATGATGGGGGATTTTACCCTCTTTTCGGGAGGAAAAAAATGGGTATACGTGCTTGAGGAGGAAAGATACGAATAGAAGAAGATATAACAGTGACAATGGGGTTCCAAGTTATTCACCTGGCAGTAGTTCCCCCCTTCCCACTGTCTCCACTTCTCTTTCCCCATAAAAAAACTGAGACCACCAATGCTGGCTGTCGTGGAGGGGGAGGAGCTGAGAAGCATTCCTAAAGAGAAAGCAGTTGCATCCAGAGTAGAGACAAAGCCAGCAAGCAAGAACAAAAAGGAGCAATTGCATCAAACAAAGGTGCTTTTCTTCATGCCATCATATTTTTTTCTCACATACAAGCACAAATCCCATGTCACCACAATGGTTTCATTAACGGAAAGCTGGTGACATGAAGAATATAGTGAAATGGTTTAAGGCACAAAATACTTAGGACATAACAACACCATCACCTCAGTTTTATAGCAGAAACCATTGAGGTGGGAATTTGATTTAAACATCAGTATAAATTATGGATTTAGGCCTAATATAAAATGCTGGGTTTAAAGGCGAGAGTTCGGGATTTTGTCTCAGCACACAAGAGCATTTTAGGTCCCAGAAATCACTGTCCTTTGAATTAGAGGATCAATTTGGGGATTTTGTCTCAGCACACAAGAGCATTTTAGGTCCCAGAAATCTCTAGATCAATTAGAGGACAGTTCAAGGTGTTCAGGAGTGATAGAGAACATCAACCTACAGTGATGTCGGAGCAGCTCTGTCGTGGCTGCATACTCCAGCTCCAGTGTGCGCCGTCCAGCGGCAACGCTGCGGCCACTATCTGCAATTCAAAAACCAGAGACCAAAATCAGGGAGATTAGAGTGTCAAGTGATGGGAAAAAATAGGGGAATAGCATCAGCAAAGATGAAGGATTTCGGATCCAGTAGCAAACATAAATCTTCACTCATGTAGCACTACTGAGGAGAGCGACCTGGACCTGGAGGCAGAAAGCAGAGGAATTGAGGAAGAAGAGAGTGTGTGTTGGCAAGGTCTAACTCGGTGCCTGGCTCCGGGTTGAGACAGGGGAGTGAGCTAACATACACAACTAATAGTACAAGCTCTAAACTGACTCACTAATACATGTGCTTACAACACAAACTAATAGGTTTAAACTGTACAATTACTGCAACGATGTATTTTACCTCTTAAAAGTCAAGACTCAATTTAGCTTCAGAACATATATACACCGAACTGCAAAAGACGAAAAGGACCAGAAAAGAAACACAGGGAGAAAAGCCAATTTAGCTACGAGTATTCAGGCAAACCTCTCCTTTGCTCATGTAGATTGATGATGACCTTAATATCATCAAAATCTAATTTCAAAGCACCCGAAATAGTCATTAGTGCCCAACTGAACCTAAGCATTGAAAGGAACTAATGTAGATGAAACGAAAGGAGAGCAAGTTTATCATCAATAGCTCATATCGGCAGAAAGTATATCACCAATAGCGCGGATAAAAAATCTGGAGGTAGCGATGGCATATACCCATATGAGGGAAAGGGTAGGTTTAGGTACCTGGATGGATTTTACACCTTAGAAGCAGCACCTCTCAATGGTGATCTACTACCTGCAGCAAACACTGTTGATAAGTTGGGAAAAGGAAAAAGTAATTCAGAAAAAAATTGTGACAGCAATGGATGCTAAACGTCCAAACATCAATTATTTTACAGGCACGGATACACTTCTAATTAAAAGACAGTCGTTTCCCTAGTTACAATATTACATGTGCGATTCTCCAACGTCATATGTCACACATGCTTTTCCTGATTACAACAGAGGAGAAGCCACGATCGGACTACGCACAACATGTTTTTTGGACACCCAGCTCAAACTTCCCTGCAAGGCCTTTGACCCGACATTGCGATGCCTGCTCACCGTAATGCTGAACGTTTTCTTTTGTCCAACCTTGGAGAACACCAGCGTCTCTGGGTAGACTCGCACTCTCAGAGACTTGGGAACCTCCATCTTCAGTGTGTATACTGAATTTATTGGCCCCACATTTGTCACGGTTCTGTTCACCGTGAATGGCCTCGTCCTGAGTGGCACTGTTATGGATGGGTAGTTCAACTGTGCCTCTGGTATCTTGGGAAGCATTTTGCAGGACAATGTCGGGTCACGCGCAATGGTTGCCAAGCCTTGATCACCGAGGAGAGCACATATGTAGCCAGCATACTCAGTGATGCTAAGGTCATACACAAGGCCCGGATCAATAGCTTTTATAGGATTGGCATGGCCAGCACCCATGGCATATGCGGTTGCCCTCTGATGCTGCTCGTCCAAGATCGGGCCACCAGCGCTGTCCGTGATGTCAGCTGTGGTGAGGATGGCTGACTTGATAGCAGCAGCAGACCAATCAGGATGGGAGCTCTTGACAAGCGCAGCGATTCCACTGACATGTGGAGTCGACATGGATGTCCCTGATCTAATGTTGAATGGCCCAGATCCAAGAATGGTGAGCGGTGGCCATGCAGCAATGATGTTGAGCCCGGGTGCTAATATATCTGGCTTTAGCACACCAGGGCTGTATGTGCTGGGACCGCGGGATGAGAATGCTGCGACGGTGGGAGATGGATGGACACCAAGTAAAGTGTTCTTGTATATAACATTGGCACTGGCTTTGCTTGTTGTCCTCACATACTCTGTGATTTTCTTGCCATCAGCCACAGTCACTTGCACAACATTACTGCCATAGTCCTCCAGAAGGGTGGTGAAGCCAGCATCTTTCCTGTTGATCAGGACTATGCCAGCCGCCCCGGCACTCATGATGCCACTGATGTCAGACTGGTTGATTGCTGACCCTGTGTCATTCATTGGTCCTGTGTTATGGCAAATCACAATTTTGCCAACCACATTTCTTCCAGCCAATGATGACTTGCAGTGTTTGTTCCAATACAGAGGAACGGGCTTGGAGCTTGAGTTTGCAGTCTGATTGAAAGCTTCCCCACTGATGTGCTTGCCGTTGCCAAGCTGCACAACGGTCTCAAAGCTTCGGTCCACCGAGCCAGCTGCAACTGTGAGCAACCATGGTGCAGAGTTGGCGATAAAGGATTTGGGCCCGTTATTGCCAGCTGCAGCAACGACAACAACGCCCTTTGCTACCGCATTGAATGTGCCAATGGCAACCGGGTCATTAGTGAAGTTGACATCATAAAAGGGGCCGAGGGAGAGTGAGAGCACATCAACACCATCCTTGACAGCTTCATCTAACCCGGCAACTATGTCCGAGGCTGCACACCCAAGAATTATGCACACCCTGTACATGGCCAAGTGTGCATGTGGAGCAATTCCGGCGGCTGTGCCCCTGCCGAGGCCGTGGGCTGAGGCATGACTGACAAAGTTCCCAGCTGCGGTGGACGAGGTATGTGTTCCATGCCCCGTGTCATCTCCGGAATCATATGCTCTGGGATTACGGAATTTGGCGCCTATCAACTTATTGTTGCAGCGTGCAGCGCCATGGCATGAGCCCTTCCACTTTGATGGGGGTGGCGGGATGCCACTGTCATCAAAGGAAGGGTGCTCTGAGTATATGCCGGTGTCCAGGACCCCGATTATGACTCCTTGGCCATAGTTGGTGTCCCTCCACAGCCCGGCATCTTTCTCTAGTCCGAGGAACTTGGGAGTGTGAGTGGTGCTGGGGCGCCAGAGATGGTCTGGAAACGCCCGCAGAAACTCCTTCCTCTGGGACACCATGGCGAGGTCGTCTTCGGTGAGCCTCACGGCAAACCCCGTGAAGACCTCAGTGTAGGTATGGATGAGGCGTGGCTCATCGGAGCCGGCGAGAGGCGTTGGCAGGAAGGAATCCTGCCACCAGCGGTGGTCGTCCTCGCTGCCGGCTTCGACGGGTGGCCTCAGCAGCACAATGTATGTGCGATGGCCTGGAGAGAGGCCTGCACCTAGGTCGTCGCATACCGCAGGTGCAGGAGCATGCAGGAGCATGAGGGTGAGCGAGAAAAGTGAGACGAGGAGGTTGGCCAAGGATGCCATGGCTTGAGCTGAGGTGGTGGTGATGGAAGAAGCGAGAGGTAGAGAGGACGACGGGGCTGCTGGTGGTGGAAGCACGGCGCAGAGGAGCAAATGCTTCTTCCTCTTTCTCTTGGTGGTGGTGGTGGTGGTGGTGGAAGCACGGCGGAGAGCAGCAAATGCTTCTTCCTCTTTCTCTTGGTGGTGATGGTGGTGGTGGAAGCGCGGTGGAGAGCAGCAAATGCCTCTTCCTCTTTCCCTCACTCTACCTCGGTTGGTTTGGGGAGAGAAAGAAAGGGGGGCAGAGCACAAGCACAGCAATGGCTTCGGGCCTCAACGTTAAATGCTGCGTGCTGAACCTTGCATGCACGCCTAGATGCTCCTGTGCCTATATGTGAGTCAAATCACATTGTTCTGTGCGGTTCCTCCTGGCAGGGAGACACACAAGTGATGCCCTGACACCCCTACATGGCGTAGGGAGACGCTCGTGTCGAGCTTGCGCTGGTCGAGAGAAAGCCTCCGCAAGAGAGAAAAGTTGAGCTTCCATCTATGGAAAAAGAGGAAGCTCCGCTGCTGGTGGGTGGTGGTGGAAGGAAGTGACCGAGAGGACGACGCTACGTGTCGAGTGTTGCCGCGCGTGGTTTCAGTTTCAGCTAAATTAAAATCAAAATAGCGGGGCGGGACAAGTTGTTTAGCGGAGCTAAGCCATATTTAGTGTTTTTTATTTGACTTGATGGAAAAATCAGTAGCAAATCAAAGCATTAGGATTAGGATTTGGACACTAGTCCCTGCAAAGCACACAAGGGCAAGGCTATCCTTCATAGACACTGGTGTGTGTCGAGCTTGCGCTGGTGGAGAGAAAGCCTCCAAACAAAGAAAGGTTCGACCGCGTCAGCACGCAGCTTGCAGAGCTGATGGGGAAAATGGTGGAGGAGGGAACAGAGAAGTGACCCAAAGGGAGAGAGGACAGTGGCGGTGGTGGACTGGTGGTGGGTGCACTGCAAGAGAGAGAGGTTGAGCTTCCATGATTCCATCTATGGAAAAAGAGGAAGCTATGCTGCTGGTGGGTGCTGGTGAAAGTGGCCGAGAGGACGACGCTGCGTGTCGAGTGTTGCGCTAGCCTGGTTTAAGTTTCAAGTTGAATTGAAATTAAAATAGCGGGGCGGGACAAGATGTTTATAGCGGAGTTAAACCGTAATTAGCGCTTTCTGATGAAAAAAATCAGTAGTAAATCAAAGCATCGGGATTTGGAAAAGAGAGGAGGGAGGAGCTCAGCTTGCCTGGCGAATTGGCGATGGATGGTCTGGACGAGGCCGGGACTCGCGCATCGTCGCCTTCGTGGCGCGGAAGCGGAAGCAGCCGGCGCCTCCTCGCCGCTGCACAATCCATACGGTGCCTCCTCCCGTACTCCAGCAACTCGCCGGCGCTGCGCCTGCCGACCCCGTGCGCTCCGCCTCGGGCCCTCGGCGACGAACTCCTGCCGCGACCTCTCCGGGCCGGGCCGGCGCTCTGCGTCTCCCGCCCGCGGCTGCCTCGCACTTGCCGCCTCGGGCCCTCGGCGACGAACTCCTGCCGCGGCCTTCGGGCCGGGGCGCCGCCCTGCGTCTCCCGGCCGCGGCTGCCTCGCACTTGCCGCCCACGCCTCCGACCCGCAACCCCCCTTCCGCCGCCTGCGGCGTTGAAGTCGCCGTCTCCGCCCGTGGCCCGGGCCTGGGTGGCTGGAGATCCACCGGAGGGAGAAAGAAGGGGAAAAGTGGATGGAGTGGTACTAATTGGCTAGAGAGAGAACCTGAGAAATGTCCGCTTACAGTCATGTTAATCCGTTAGAGACGTTCAGTGCCGTAGGGGCAGCTGGGTGTACGTGTTCCCTGCAATCGCATTGCTTTCCTGTCAGCTGTAGCGTACTTTGGCCTGGCGCTTTCTCATGTCCTGTGCCACATTTCAGCTCTGTTTTATTTTTATTTTATTTTTTTTATTTTTATTTTTGAGACAATTTTTTTTTATTTGAGTGGTCCGGGTCTGCTTTTTGTGGAGCTGACCGGCCCTAATAAAGTTCTGCCTGAGCTCAGGCCATTCAAACAAATGATGGGTTGCCGTTTTCTCAAAACTAAAATAAATATTGCAATTACCCCGCAAAAAATAAAACATTGCATTTTTTTCTTAACTCTCAAGCAAGCAAACCATACGCTATGTGTTTCATGGTCACTTTTTGGCCAAAGATTTCGCGCACGTTAGTCAATTATGAGAGATGCACGACTATTTTGTATTGTACTTCTGATCATTTTTATTCTTATGCCAGCAAGTTTTCATAATGATACGACACTAAATATATGAGTTTATCCTAAGACACTGGTGAGTCCAATCATAACGCTATCATCTTCACCTCAGATATTGAGGAGCTAACGGGTGTGTCGGTTTGAGCTTAAACACACCCAAAATTTTCAGATAACTTGCAGGTTCAGGTCAACTCATTTAAAGGCAGGGAGGCTTTTTTAGAGGGAGAGAGATCCAGAAATCTGCTGGCTTTCGTATACTCCCTCCGTCCCAAAATTCTTGTCTTGGATTTGTCTAGATACGGATGCACCTAATAATAAACGTGACTTGATACATTCGTATTTGGACAAATCTAAGACAAGAATTTTGGGACAGAGGGAGTATTAAGCAGGGGAGAAGCGGACAGAGGTGAGGTTGCGATCAAGTGATCGCGGCAATGTGGGAGTTAGCCGAGTTAAAATGAAAAAATTGACCCAATAAACAAGGCCAGAACAATGCTAATATCTCATCCTGGATCACCCAGGTGGTCTCCAGGCATCACATCCCTGCGAGAAGCCAATGATCTCTATTACTTTCAATTCTGATCATGGTCAAGCTGACCGTGGATCACTTATCATGGAAGCATCTCTCACTATGCTCACTCAACAAGTGCGAGGCTACCAGCATTAGCATAGTCTTTAATATTTTCATTTCTCGGGGTGGGGGCAGCAGAGTTGATCACTACTGTTGCACGGTAGACAGAATTAGCAGTAGGAGGCCAGTTTATAAGGTTGAGGTGTTGCAGCCAGGCTAGAGAGAAACATTGTGCCATACCTCTCTTGTGGTCAGGCATTCCCAGAATAGATGGAAAAGAGTTTTCCAAATTGCGCATGCGCATGGGGCAAAAGTAACTGTTGATCCATCCTCTTATCTTGAGCCTATTGTTGCACTAGAGTTTGTTTTGCATGAGCAGTCGGGCAGCTTAGTTTTTCCTGGTTCCCAAGCAGACCAGAACAAACTCTTGATGTTCGAGGACGTAGGCCCCTAGAACTGCATCAAGTAGGTGGATCTCGTTGAATATTCTCCAGAGGCATTTAAACTCCAACTGATCTCGTCAGATGTGGTCTCACTTAGGCTAGAGTAGATGTTACGGGTGAACCTCTATAGCACGATGAACTCATCAACCAAGTCCATATAGTTACCTCCCCTGGTATCATTCACCTAGTTGTCTTGGCGAAGGGCATCCTGGACCTTTATGTTCTTCTTTCTGCATCTCTTGTATGTCTTTAGGAAAAGAGTAGCCAGCGTCTCCATGTTGATCCAGCAGCAATGCCAGAAGCTTGATGTCCTTCCGTCTCCAACTTCAATCTTGGTCACTGACGCGAACAGGGCGAGGTCAGATGCATCACCGGGCAGCTTAGAGCCAACCCAAGGTCTTTCTGGGCTCTTCCAAGCCATTCATAACCAACACAAGCATAGGGCTCTTCCAAATTTCTCTAGAGCTCCACGAACATTATTTCATCACGATATTTTGCATGCATGAAGATAATTCAACAATGTTTGTTGCCATTTTTTTTGAATTTGTTTACTATTGTATTTGATTTCATTTTTCAGAAGAATGCATTTGAGCTCGAGTGTAGAAACTCCATGTTCAAAAAGGGCATGTTAATGTCAAGCCCAAGAGGAACTGCCTGCACTGAAAGAAATAGTCATAGTGTGCATCAAGCTTTAAATTTTTTTTGGAACCAAGTCTTTCTACAACATCGGTTCTATTATTTTTGCCCAAAGCTCCATGAACGTTATTCCATCATGAAACTCTGCATGCTCGAAGATAGTTCAACAATGTTTGTTGCCAAAAAATTGTTTTTTTCTTTCAATTTTTTACAATTATTTTTTATTTATTCTTCACAAGGATGCATTTGACCTCCTTGTAGTTAACTCCATGTCCAAAAAGGACATGTTAGTGTCAAGTCTGTCATGGAAAGGTCACGGCAGATATCCTAGCAAAAGGACTTAGTCGTGGAGCCATCGCAACTAGAAAGCTTAAAGGGGTTAAACGGGACAAAGGACACGGGAGTTTATACTGGTTCGGCCCCTTGCGGTGAAGGTAAAGGCATAATCCAGTTTGAGGTGGTATTGCGTATGTCTCGATTACCAGGGAGCGAATCCACTTGACCTAGCTTTTGACCTGCAACCCCCCTTCCGCCGCCTGCGGCGTTGAAGTCGCCGTCTCCGCCCCTGGCCCGGGCCTGGGTGGCTGGAGATCCACCAGAGGGAGAAAGAAGGGGAAAGTTGAGTGGTACTAATTGGCTAGAGAGAGAACCCGAGAAATGTCCGCTTACAGTCATGTTAATCCGTTGGAGACGTTCAGTGCCGTAGGGGCAGCTGGGTGTGCGTGTTCCCTGCAATCGCGTTGCTTTCCTGTCAGCTGTAGCGTACTCTGGCCTGGCGCTTTCTCATGTCCTGTGCCACATTCCAGCTCTGTTTTACTTTTTTCTTTTCTTTTTTGATTTGAGTTGTCCAGGTCTGTTTTTTGTGGAGTTGACCGACCCTAATAAAGTTTTGCCTCAGCTCAGGCCATTCAAACAAATGATGGGTTGCCGTTTTCTAAAAACTAAAATAAATATCGCAATTACCCCGCAAAAGAATAAAATATTGCAAATGTTTTTTCTTAACTGTCAAGCAAGCAAACCATACACTATGTGTTTCACGGTCACTTTTTGGCCAAACATTTCACGCACGTTAGTCAATTATGAGAGATGCACGACTATTTCTTATTGTACTTCTGATCATTCTTATTCTTATGCCAGCCAGTTTTCACAAAGATATGACACTAAATACGATTTTATCCTAAGACACTGGTGAGTCCAATCATAACACTATCATCTTCATCTTAGCTATTGAGGAGCTAGCGGGTGTGTCGGTTTGAGCTCAAACGCACCTAAAATTTTCAGATAACTTGCAGGTTCAGGTCAACTCATTTAAAGGCAGGGAGGCTTTTTTAGAGGGAGAGAGATCCAGAAATCTACTGGCTTTCGTATATTAAGCGGGGGAGAAGCGGACAGAGGTGAGGTTGCTACGATCAAGTGATCGCGGCAACGTGGGAGTTAGCCAAGTTAAAATGAAAATATCGACCCAATAAACAAGGCCAGAACAATGCTAATATCTCATCCTGGATCACCCAGCTGGTGGCATCGCATCCCTGCGAGAAGCCAATGATCTCTATTGCGTTACCGAAAAAGGCTTCCGCCCCGCTTTATATATAAAGCATCAAACCACAAGCATCCAGTACAACCACACGCCACGCCACCGCAACACACGCACACACCCAGGACAGGATACAAAGGCGCTGAGCGCAGCAACACCACTCCTAGCACTACCGCCCCGAAGATATGAAGCTACATATGACGAACCATGCACTCCAAGGCGCCGCCTTCAGGAAGGATACAACGCCGGAGCGCCGCCACCGCTCGATCCAAGGATCAGAGTTTCCCCCGGAGCCGCATGACGGGCAATGAGAGCCGCGATGACGCCTTCAAGAAGGGAACGATCTTCGCCGCCGCCGGTCCTTCCGAAGATAGAGCAGGTTTTCACCTCGGCCAACATTCACCGCCACCGAATGCCACACCGCGGCAACCACGCCGCCCACACAGCCATGGTGATCGGGCAGCACCAAGGCACGGGCTTTGTCCAAGAGCACCGCACAACCACCACCACCAGGGCCGCCGCCCCAGCATCGAAGACCTCGACACCACCTCACCCGTGACCCGCCGCACCCCAACGAAAGAGACGAGAGGAAAGGTCCCACCTTTCGCACCCCTGGGCAACCCCCAGCGTCGAGACCCAATAGTTCGGCCAGAACTGGCGTCCATCGACCCATCCTGCTGCCCCAAGCGCGAGATGAGCTCGGTCCTGTAGCAACGAGAGGGGGACGAGGTCAGTCCTGCTGCATCATGCGCGAGACGAGCTCGGTTCTGCTGCATCGTGCGTGAGACGATCTCTGTCCTGCGGCATCGGGCGCGAGACGAGCGGTGGACCGCAGCTAGGAGAGGACCAGCCCTTTGATGGGAGTAGTGCCCGGGCGACGAGGAGATGGGGTGAAGGTCGAGACAACCCGAACACAGACAAACCGATGCCAGAGAAGCTGGCCGTTATCGCGGGCAGATCCATCGAGCCACCGTGAAGCTGCCACGACACCGGTAGGCCACCGAGACCTACCCATGCCGCCGCCCACGGCCGGAGCAGCAGCCACGCCCGGCCGCTGCCCTACCCGCGTCGCCTGGCGAGCTGCAAGCACCGGAGCCGCCGGGCACGCACCACCGGAGCCAGGCGCCGCCGGCCGACCCCCAAAGCCAGACCCGGATGGATCCGGCAAGAGACCGGTCGCGCACCACCTCCCGAGATAGGAGCACCGCAGCCATCCCGCCACGCGCAGAACGAGGGTCGCCGGAGCGCCGCCACAGCAGGCCACCGCGCCGCCGCGCGAAATCGCCGCCGCGCCGCTGGATCCCGCGGACGTCCAGCACCGTCGCTCGAAGGAGCCGCCCCGCGCCGGCGCCCACAAGCGGACGGGGAAGAAGGGCCCCGCCGCCGCCGCCGCGCCCCCGGGCTTTGCCCGATGGAGCTCGCCGGCGACGACGGGGGGGGGGGGGGAGGAAGGAAGGGAGGTAGGGAAGGGGAGGGGAGGAGAGGGGGGAGAGAGGGGGAGGGGAGCAGGGCGGGCCGGGAGGCACGCGCCCGGTGGCTGGCGGCGGCGGGGGTGGGAACCCTAGGGCGGGGAGGGAGACAAATATATAATATTCATGTGCTAACAGGATTGCAAAACTGCATGTCTCTATTGCGTTCAATTCTGATCATGGTCGAGCTGACCGTGGATCACTTATCGTGGAAGCATCTCTCACTGCGCTCACTCAACAAGTGCGAGGCTACCAACATTAGCATAGTCTTTAATATTTTCATTTCTCGGGGTAGGGGCAGCAGAGTTGATCACTACTGTTGCCCGGTGGACAGAATTAGCAGTAGGAAGCCAGTTTGTAGGGTTGAGGTGTTGCAGCCAGGCTAGAGAGAAATATTGTGCCATACCTCTCTTGCGTCCAGGCATTCCCAGAACAGATGGAAAAGAGTTTTCCAAATTGCGCATGCATATGGGGCAAAAGTAACCGTTGATCCATCCTCTTCTCTTGAGCCTGTTGTTGCACCAGAGTCTGTTTTGCATGAGCAGTCGGGTGGCTTAGTTTTTCCTGGTGCCCAAGCAGACCAGAACAAACTCTTGAGGTTTGAGGACATAGGCCCCTAGAACTGCATCAAGTAGGCGGATATCATTGAATATTCTCCAGAGGCATTTAAACTCCAACTGATCTCGTCAGTTGTGGTCTCACTTAGCCTAGAGTAGATGTTACGGGTGAACCTCCATAGCATGATGAACTCATCAACCAAGTCCATATAGTTACCTCCCCTGATATCATTCACCTAGTTGTCTTGGCGAAGAGCATCCTGGACCTTTATGTTCTTATTTCTACATCTCTTGTATGTTTTCGGGAAAAGAGTAGCCAGCGTCTCCATGCTGATCCAGTAGCAATGCCAGAAGCTTGATGTCCTTCCATCTCCAACTTCAATCCTGGTCACTGACGCGAACAGGGCGAGGTCAGATACATCACCGGGCAGCTTAGAGCCGACCCAATGTCTTTCCGGGCTCTTCCAAGCCATCCATAACCAACACAAGCATAGGGCTCTTCCAAATTTCTCTAGAGCTCCACGAACGTTATTCCATCACGATATTTTGCACGCACGAAGATAATTCAACAATGTTTGTTGCCAATTTCTTTTGAATTTGTTTACTATTGTATTTGATTTCATTTTTTAGAAGAATGCATTTGAGCTCGAGTGTAGAAACTCCATGTTCAAAAAGGGCTTGTTAGTGTCAAGCCCAAGAGGAACTGCCTGCACTGAAAGAAATAGTCATAGTGTGCATCAAGCTTTAATTTTTTTTGCAACCAAGTCTTTCTAGAGCATCGATTTTGTTATTTCCGCCCAAAGCTCCATGAACGTTATTTCATCATGAAACTCTGCACGCACGAAGATAGTTCAACAATGTTTGTTGCCAAAAAACTTTTTTTTTCTTTCAACTTTTTACAATTATTTTTTATTTATTCTTCACAAGGATGCATTTGACCTCCATGTACTTAACTCCATGTCCAAAGAGGACATGTTAGTGTCAAGTCCAATAGAAACTTCCTATGCTGAAAGAAGTAATAGTAGCACATCAAGCTTCACCCCCCGCCCCCTCCAAAAGAAAAGAAATAGTTGTGCAACCAAGCCTTTCTGGAGCATTACTTTCGTTGTTGACCTCCACGGACGATATTTCATCACGATATTTTGCAAGCACGAAGATAAGTCAACAATGTTTGTTGCCAAAAAACAGCTTTTTTTAATTTGTTTACTATTATTTTTTATTTCATTCTTCACAAGGATGCATTTTAGCTCGAGTGTAGAAACTCCATCTTCAAAAAGGACATGTTAGTGTCAAGCCCAATAGAAACTGCTTATACTGAAAGAAATGGTCGTAGTGTGCATCAAGCTTTCAAAAATAAGTTGTGCAACGAAGTCTTTTTGGAGCATTGATTTTGTTATTTTTTTCCCGGAGCTCCACGAACGTTATTTCATCTTGAAATTCTGCACACACGAAGATAATTCAACAAAGTTTGTTGCCAAAATAAAATAGGTTTTTTGAATCTGATTACTGTTATTTTTTATTTTATTCTTCTCAAGGATGCGTTTGACCTCGAGCTTAGAAACTCAATGTCCAAAAAGGATATGTTAGTATCAAGCCCAATAGAAACTGCTTATACACAAAGAAAAAGTAAAATTAGAGCATCAAACTACTAAAAAGAAAAGTTGCACATCCAGGGAATTAAACCTGGATACTTAAAAAAACTTCTCCAGAAAAGTAGCTCAGATTCTCGTGTGTGAACAATAAAATTTGAAGAAAAAATATAACTGATTTTTATTACAAGAAACATTGCTTAGTTTTCTTCCTGGATGTAAATTTTCATGATGAAATAACATCTATGGATGTCTCCAAAAAAATAACAAAATAAATAGTCAAGAAATGCTTTAAAAATAGTCTTTTTGGATAATCAATTTTACTATTTTTGCCCAGAGCTCCACAAACGTTATTTCATCATGAAATTTTGCACGCACAAAGATAATTCAACAATGTTTGTTGCCAAAAATTAAAAAAATTGAATTTGTTTACTATTTTTATTGTTCGCAGCTGGGTGTGCGTGTTCCCTGCAATCGCGTTGCTTTCCTGTCAGCTGTAGTGTACTTTGGCCTGGCGCTTTCTCATGTCCTGTGCCACATTTCAGCTCGGTTTTATTTTTTTTCTTTTCTCTTTTTGATTTGAGTTGTCCAGGTGTGTTTTCTGTGGAGCTGACCGGCCCTAATAAAGTTCTGCCTCAGCTCAGGCCATCCAAACAAATGATGGGTTGCCGTTTTCTCAAAACTGAAATAAATATTGCAATTACCCCGCAAAAAAATAAAATATTGCAAATTTTTTCTTAACTCTCAAGCAAGCAAACCATACACTATGTGTTTCACGGTCACTTTTTGGCCAAATATTTCACGCACGTTAGTCAATTATGACAGATGCACGACTATTTTTTATTGTACTTCTGATCATTCTTATTCTTATGCCAGCCAGTTTTCACAAAGACACGACACTAAATATGATTTTATCCTAAGACACTCGTGTCATGGAAATATCACGTCAGATGTCCTAGCGGAAGGACTTAGTCATGGAGCCATCGCAACGAGATTAGCCTGAAGGGGTTAAACCGGACAAGAGACACGAGAGTTTATACTAGTTCGGCCCCTTCGATGAAGGTAAAGCCTATGTCTAGTTGTGATGGAATTATTGGGGTTTCGATGACCAGGGAGCAAATACGCTTTGCCTGGGTCTCGAGTTGTTGTCCGTTGTTCCTAAACCGCCGTCGGGTCGTCGCTTTATATACACAGGTTGACGCCCGACCGGTTTATAGAGTCCCGAGGCTGACTCATACAAGTGTTCGGCTCGGTCTCTCCCTTTCCCTAACTTACAATACAAATTATACAATTATGGCGGTTTACCACTATGGGCCCTAATCCTCCTTTGGGCTCTGGGCCTCTAAGCTTTATCAATAAAGCGCCATCTCCTTTTCATCATGGGCTTCAGTATAGTTGAGCGTGAACTGGCCCCTCCTGGGCGGTTTACACTCAGTAGTTATATCCTCAACATTAGGCCTCAGATTGATTTGAACTTGTTCATGTCAATCTTCAATACTTAGAAAAATTCCATGAGCGTCTTCTAATGATTCTTGTAAACCGCCGTGCTGTCATCTCCCTGTAAACTTTGGTAAACCACCGTGACATCATCTTCTGACACTGCAGTAAATCGTCATGATGTCATCTCTGCATAAAAAGATTTATGAAGATTCCCTTCTCTTTAATTAATTCCCGAAGATCGAGGTGACAGTTGCGCCCTCTTTCGCCGCTTCAGGCCCCTCGATTTTCGCGCCTGCCGTTTTATCCTCTTGCCCTCATAAATAGGACCGAGGGTCCTTCCATTTCCCCCCCTTGCCTCTCGTCTTCCTCCTCGCGTCCCGAAGAGCTCAAGCACTGCCGTCGCCGCTGTCGATCCTCGAATCTGCACCGACTAGGCCGCTGCATCACCCTGTTCGTACCAGAGATCCTGCGATACTCCTCCACTGCCGCATGGCCCTGGTAAGCTTTCTTCCCGTAACCCTAGATCCCCATTAGGGCTTCGGGTTCATCCGTGTTCATTGACATTCATCAGTGCTTCTTTGCCTTTCCCTTAGCGCGATTGTAGGGCTCAGAAAATTTTTCTTTATTGAAGCACGGTAGATCCAAAATTATACTGCCATATTGTGAAACCTGTTTCTGTAAACACTTAGTAGATTTCAGCTCTGCCTTTTCTGTTTAAGGGCGGTTTAATCTTTAGTAGTTGACAATCCGCCAGATACCATTAGCCCTCACTTAAACCGCCATCTTGACTTGAAGAGTAGTTTCCGGTTTAACTTACGTACATGCCTTGATAAAATTCCCCGGTTTAACACCGATTAGTGCCCATCAACCTTCAATCGTAAACCGGCCTTTACTTTGCCTTTACAGTTTGTTTTCTAAGATGACCAAGCAATTTGTCGCTTGCAACTGGGTTCCTTCTCGGATCACGGAAACGCAAATCAATGGATATGTTCTGACTGGCGCTTTAGCCTCAAAAAATGTCCTTCATTGGCGAGTTCCTGGCCCTGAGTGCCCTCCTGAACCTCAAGATGGAGAAGTGATCGTGTTCATGCAGCATCTAGACCGGGGATTCAGCCCTCCCGGATCAAAGTTTTTCCGGGATGTCCTTGCTAGCTTTCAACTCCATCCACAAGATATTGGACCAAATTCCGTGTCCAACATATGCAATTTTCAAGTATTCTGTGAAGTTTGCCTTCAAGAAGAACCATCTGTTGAGCTCTTCCAGGACTTTTTCCATCTAAACCGCCAAACTGAGTTCTCTGATGGTCCCAACACTGAACTTGGTGGGGTATCAATCCAGAAGAGGAAAGAAGTTGATTTCCCTCATGCAAAACACCACAGCCATCCCAAAGACTGGAACCAAACATGGTTTTATTGTCAGACCACTGCCCCTGCTGGAGAAAATCCTTTGCCGGGTTACCGTGCTCACCGGCTTAGCAACGGCCACCCGTTACCTCAACGACTAACTGCCAAAGAACGACAAGCTTATGCACCTCAACTCGCCAAGCTCCGGGCTCTCCTAGCCAACGGTTTGACTGGTGTTGACCTTGTTTGCTGCTGGGTTTCGTGGCATATCCTACCTTTAAGCCGCCGCTCCGGATTGATGCATGAGTATACCGGCGACGCCAAGGATCCTCAACGGTTTAATGAAATAGAAATGACTAATGATGAAGTCACTGAATGTGTGAAGAAGATGCTTGACGAACCTATCGCCGCATGCAGCAAAATTGGGCTGCCCCCTTTTTATGCCTCCAACAAACCGCCAGCGGTAAAAACTTTAACCTTGTGCTTTTTTGATCCGTCTCCGCTTTAACACTTCTATAATAATCCTTTGTTTAATTTTTACAGGCCAAAGATTCCTTCTGGAAGAGGAAAACTCAAGATAAACCGGTGAGGGCTCCTCGTGCCAAAAGCAAAGTCACAAAGAAACCAGCCAAGAGGAAAACCGCCGAGTCTGCTGATCCGCCCGAAGATATCAAAGAATCGGATCAAGAGGTAGAACTTGACTCTCTTGGCTTATTTTTCGTACACCTTATTGACAATAATTATTACCAGGATGATGCGGAAGCCAGTCGTGCCGACCATGTAGAGGTAATCTCCCTTTCCTCCGATTCAGATCATGTGCCGGTTCAAAAATTTTGTCGTGCAGTTCAGAAAGTAAAACACTCTCACCCTCTTGCTCATTTGGATCCACAATTTTCTTTGAAGACACAGCAACATGAAGGTCATCGCACAACCCGACACAGTGGCCAACAAGTCACTTCCTCCGGTTTACCAGATACTCCACCCCGGAAACGTCGTCCAGAGGTCTCTTCCTCTTTTAATAAACCTTGTCCCTTGGCGGGTTGCTTCCGATACCCACTTAATCCGTCTGACTCAAATTATCAGGTGACTTCTAATTCTTCATCTAGAGACTCATCAACCACGCAAGTGCCTCCCCTTAAGACCGTCGCTGGGTAAGTATACTGCCCTTCAGCTTTTTTCTTCATGCGTCGGTTTACCATACTAATCTTTGTTTTGATATTGTAGTGCCAAAGCCCGACTGAGCAAAAAAGCCAAGACCAGTGGTCCTACTGATGAAGTTGAACCGGAGAAGACCTCAAAAGGTGCTGGTAGAGACACTGATGTTGTCATGGATGATTCTGCCCCACAAGATCCAAACACGGATGCTGATCTGCCGGAAGCTGACCCGGCTACTCATGTTGATCCATCAAGCCCGCATCCTAAGACACTGGTGGGTCCAATAATAACGCTCTCATCTTCATCTCAGATATTGAGGAGCTAGTGGGTGTGTCGGTGTCAGCGATCGAGATGGGCGCTAGGATACAGTTCAAACCAATGCGCGGCCCAAGAGGCAGCCTTGCGCGCCCGCTCGGCTAGCTGGGCCTGAATGGGCCTAGTGGCTGGTTTATATACCGAAGACGACCGCTAGGAAGAGTGGCGGCTGGGCAAACGGCTAGTTTGTATTGGAGTGTAGATGGCGTGAGCCAGTAGTTCTTCCTCCTCTCCCCCTCAATCCCCTCCTCTGTAAGCAAATTAGGCCATGGTGAATACAATTCGAGATTGAGACCTCACAATTTGGCACCGGAACCGTTCCTCCCACCACCCTGGATCTCCCGTCCACCGGCGCCATACCCAGCTCGCCGACTGCCGCCACGCTGAAGCCATGGAGAAAATTTCTCTGGAGATCAAGGCGATTTACGAGTTGCTGCGGGCGGATTTCAACGTCGCCTTCTCCAAGAGCTTGGCGGAGCGCAGCGAGGAGATGGTCTCGGCCCTCGCCAAGCTCGACAACAAGTTGGACCAACTCTCTAGCCGGATCGACGACGTCAAGCTGGCCATCGGGGTCGATCTTGACGAGCTCTGCGGCGAGATTGGAGCGGACCATGTCAACGCCGCCCGACCACACCATTGTCGCCACGCGGACCAGGAGGATCTGAGGGTTTCCGCACCGAGAGCGACCTTTGAGCACCAGCCCAGAGATACATACCACCGCTGGCTTGAGGTATGCCTTCAGATTAGAACATCCCCAAGCAGATCATACAGGCTCCAGAATTTTTTCGTCCTCATCAGCCTGATATTATGGGATATGGCCCCCGAATTGACTTGCCTCGTTTTGACGGCTCCAACCCCAAACTCTGGCAAACACGTCGTGAGGATTACTTCAGGTTCTAGAACACACCACGACAATAGTGGATTTCATTTGCATCGGCTCAGTTTGAGGGAACTGCAGTGCGTTGGCTCGAATCAGTTCAACATTGAGCCCCGCAAGTCAACTGGGCTGAGTTCTATGCTTTGTTACAGTCCAGATATGGCAGCAACAAACATCAGAATCTCTTGAGGCAGATGTTCAATATTCGCCAGTCAGGTTCAGTAGAAGATTATGTGGAACGTTTCTTTGAACTATATGACCAGCTCACAGCATATGAAGCACAACCAAACATGGTTCAATATGTGACTAGGTTTATGGAAGGATTAACACCATCAGTTCCTCTGCTAGTTGGCATTCAACAGCCAGATGATCTGGAATCAGCGTATGCTTTAGCTCTTTTGTCAGAAGAACTGGGTGACAATGTGTTGTAGCAACAGCATAGCTCGTCAGAAAGCAGACGAATGCAAGTACCAACAGTAGCTAAGCAGTCTGTCAGTAAAATTGCAGACGAGAGGAAATGTTCAGAACAGCCTCGTGCAGATGACAGATGGGCTGCTCTGCGAGCTTATAGGAAATCCAAAGGACTGTGTTTCATGTGTGGTGAACGTTGGGCACGTGAACATCGATGCAAACAGGGAGTGCAGTTGCATGTAGTTCAAGAGATATTAGATTATGTGCAAAGCATGCCTGCTGACTTTAGTGATACAGAGGAAGCTATTACTGATGAAGTTAATGTTGTATGTATTTCTACAGCAGCTATGGGTGATGTAGCAGCTCCAGCAACAACCACTATGAAACTAAAGGTGCAATTACAGGGTCAGTTGTTGGTGTTTCTTGTAGATCTGGCAGCACTCACTCTTTTGTGGATGGTACAGTGGCTGCAACTCTCACAGGTGTCTCTTCCATACCTATTAGCATGGTAAAAGTAGCTAATGACAGCTTAGTTCCTTGCACACAACAGTTGCAGAGAGGACACTGGAACTGTAATGGCTATGAGTTTGTTAATAATTTCAGGGTGTTCCCATTGGGTTCTTATGATGGGATCCTTGGTTTAGATTGGTTGGCTAGTCACAGCCCCATGCAAGTTGATTGGGCAACACATTGGCTCTCTTTTCAAATGCAAGATACTCTGGTCACATTGCTAGGCCAAGATGCAGTTCCTCAACTGTTTGCTCTAGTTGAGGTCTCTACTTTGTTATCAACTGAAAATGCAGGAACATATGAACTGCCCACAAAAATCAAGCAGTTACTAGATCAGTTTGCACATGTGTTTGCAAGTCCAACTGGTCTTCCTCCAAGGAGGAAATATGATCACACTATTCCCCTAGTTCCTAGAGCTCAGCCAATTTCTGTCAGGCCTTATAGAGTGGCCCCAGCACTGAAAGATGAAATGGAAAAGCAAGTTCAGGAGATGCTTGCAGCTGGAATTATAAGACATGGTAATAGTGCTTTTTATTCTCCTATGATCATGGTACAAAAGAAGGACAAAACATGGATACCAGTGTTTGATTACAGGAAACTGAATGCTATTACTGTCAAGAGTAAATATCCCATCCCTGTTATTGATGAGTTGTTGGATGACTTAGCAGGGTCCTCATGGATTACTAAGCTGGACCTCAGGTCTGGATATCACTAGATCAGACTTGCACCTGGAGAGGAACGTCAGACTGCATTTCAGACTCATTTTGGCCATTTTGAATTCTTGGTGCTGTCCTTTGGATTGACTGGAGGTCCTAACACTTTCAACTTTGCTATGTCTGACACCTTATCTGCTTGCCTCAGGAAATTTGCAGTAAATTTCTTTGATGACATTCTCATATTCAGTGCTTCATATGAACTGCATTTGCAACATTTAGCAGAGGTGTTGAAACTATTATTGCAGCATCAGTGGCATGGGAAGCTCTCTAAATGCTCTTTTGCTCAAACTCAGATTGGATACCTGGGGCACATCATTAGTGCACAGGGGGTGTCTACAGACCCAACAAAAATTGTAGCAATTCAAGAGTGGCTAGTTCCAGTGTCTGCAAAGTAAGTCAGAGGATTTCTAGGGCTTGCTGGATATTATAGAAAGTTTATATCTCAGTATGCGATGTTGAGCAAACCACTCACAAATCTTTTGAAGAAAAGGGGTGCCATTTCACTAGTTAGCCAATGAACAACAAGCTTTTGATTTGTTGAACAAAGCTTTGGTTTCAGCCCCTGTTTTAGCCCTGCCAGATTTCTCAAAGGTTTTTATAATTGAAATAGATGCTTGTGATGTGGGCATAGGAGGTGTACTTATGCAGGAAGGGCATCTAGTTGCTTATGTCAGTAAAGCTCTTGGACCCAGGAATCAAACACTGTCAGTTTATGAAAAAGAGTATCTGGCTATTTTATTAGCAGTTGAGCATTGGCGAGAATACTTGCAACTAGCTCCGTTTGTCATCAAAACAGACCAATGTAGTTTGGCTTGTCTTTCTGAACAGAGACTGCAGACAAAATGGCAGCAAAAAGAACTGACTAAACTGTTGGGATTGCAATATATTATTGAGTATAAAAAGGAGCTGACAACACTGCTGCAGATTCTTTGTCCAGGAGACCTCACAATCCTCATGATATACTACCTGAGCTGCACCACATATCCTTTGTACAACCTGCTTGGCTTGAGGACATTGTTCAAAGTTACTCAGGTGACTCTTTTGCTTCTGAACAGCTACAGAAACTGTCAGTAGCTCCTACAACTGACAGTAAATTTTCTCTGAAAGCTGGCATTCTTAGACATGGCAAAAGTGTCTGCATTGGGTGTGACCCTATGCTACATAACAAGGTCATAGCTACCTTCCATGACAGCCCAGTGGGAGGGCACTCTGGATTTCCTGTGACTTATTAGCGTGTTAAGTAGTTGTTCAAATGGAAAGGGATGCGGGGTGATACGTCTCCAATGTATCTACTTTTCCAAACACGTTTGCCCTTGTTTTGGACTCTAACTTGCATGATTTGAATGAAACTAACCCGGACTGACGCTGTTTTCAGCAGAACTGCCATGATGTTGTTTTATGTGTAGAAAACAAAAGTTCTCGGAATGTCCTGAAAATCCACGGAGGCACTTTTTGGAAAATATAAAAAATACTGGCGAAAGAATCAAGACCAGGGGGCCCACACCCTATCCACGAGGGTGGGGGGCGCGCCCTCCCCCTGGGCGCGCCCTCCCCCCTGGGCGTGCCCCCTATCTCGTGGGCCCCCTGAGGCTCCGCCGACCTCGACACGAACTCCATATATTCCGTCTCGCGGAGAAAAAAATCAGGAAGAAAGTTTTATCGCGTTTTACGATACGGAGCCGCCGCCAAGCCCTAATCTCTCTCGGGAGGGCTGATGTGGAGTCTGTTCGGGGCTCTGGAGAGGGGGATTCATCGCCGTCGTCATCATCAACCATTCTCCATCACCAATTTCATGATGCTTACCACCGTGTGTGAGTAATTCCATCTTAGGCTTGCTGAACGGTGATGGGTTGGATGAGATTTACCATGTAATCAAGTTAGTTTAGTTAGGGTTTGATCCCTAGTATCCACTATGTTCTGAGATTGATGTTGTTATGACTTTGCTATGCTTAATGCTTGTCACTAGGGCCCGAGTGCCATGATTTCAGATCTGAACCTATTATGTCTTCATGAATATATGTGTGTTCTTGATCCTATCTTGCAAGTCTATAGTCACCTATTATGTGTTATGATCCGACAACCCCGAAGTGACAATAATCGGGATACTTCTCGGTGATGACCGTAGTTTGAGCAGTTCATGTATTCACTATGTGCTAATGCTTTGTTTCGGTTCTCTATTAAAAGGAGGCCTTAATATCCCTTAGTTTCCGTTAGGACCCCGCTGCCACGGGAGGTAGGACAAAAGATGTCATGCAAGTTCTTTTCCATAAGCACGTATGACTATTTACGGAATACATGCCTACATTACATTGATGAACTTGAGCTAGTTCTGTGTCACCCTATGTTATAGCTATTACATGAGGAATCGCATCCGACATAATTATCCATCACTGATCCATTGCCTACGAGCTTTTCACATCTTGTGTTTCACTTATTTACTTTTCCATTGCTATTGTTATAATCACTACAAAACCCAAAAATATTACTTTTGCTATCGTTACCTTTATTATCATACTACTTTGCTACTAAATACTTTGCTGCAGATACTAAGTTATCCAAGTGTGGTTGAATTGACAACTCAACTGCTAATACTCAAGAATATTCTTTGGCTCCCCTTGTGTCAAATCAATAAATTTGGGTTGAATACTTTACCCTTGAAAGCTGTTGTGATCTCCTACACTTGTGGGTTATCAAGACTAATTTCTGGCGCTGTTGCCGGGGAGCATAGCTCTATTCTCTGAGTCACTTGGGATTTATATCTGTTGATCACTATGAAGAACTTGAAAGACGACAGAACCAAGATTTCGCCCTCAACTACGAGGGGAGGTAAGGAACTGCCATGTAGCTCTGCACTAGATTCTCCTTCTGTTATTAGTAAGCTTGCGGCACCTAAACCTGCTACTGCTATGAATTCTGATATGTCACATGTTATTGATGATGCCACTTCTGCTATGCATGATACTTATGATGAAACTACTTCTGTGCATGATACTACTTTGCCATTAGGTGAATTTCTTGATGAACAACTTGCTAGGGCTAGAGAGAATGAAATTATTGAAGATGCTATTATTGATGATAGTGATGATGAAGGTTCTCCTAATGATTATGAATTGCCTGTTGTTCCTGAGGGTTATGTTATGGAAGAGGAAGCTGCTAGAGCTATCTTTGCTTGTAAAGATAGATATGATCTTAAGAAATTATTAGCTAAATGGAAGCAGCAGTCTCTTCATGCTAGAATGAAACCTGACCCTGCTTTTGCTACTTCACCTATCTGTGTTACTGATAAGGATTATGAATTCTCTGTTGATCCTGAGATTATTACTTTAGTTGAATCTGATCCTTTTTATGGCCTTGAATCTGAAACTGTTGTGGCACATCTTACCAAGTTGAATGATATAGCCACCCTGTTTACTCATGATGATAAATCTCGCTATTATTATATCCTTAAGATATTTCCGTTCTCATTAAAGGGTGATGCTAAGACTTGGTATAATTCTCTTGCTCCTGGTTGTGTGCGTAGTCCCTAGGATATGATTTATTACTTCTCTGCTAAATATTTCCCTGCTCATAAGAAACAAACTGCCTTGCGGGAAATATATAATTTTGTGCAAATCAAAGAAGAGAGTCTCCCACAAGCTTGGGGGAGGCTTCTCCAGTTACTTAATGCTTTGCCTGATCATCCTCTTAAGAAAAATGAAATACTTGATATCTTTTATAATGGACTAACCGATGCTTCCAAGGACTACTTGGATAGTTGTGCTGGTTGTGTTTTCAGGGAAAGAGCAGTCGACGAAGCTGAATTACTATTGAATAATATGTTGACTAATGAAAATAATTGGACTCTTCCCGAGCTAATTCCTGAATCAATTGAGCCAACTCCAGGGCCTATTCCTAAACCCACTCCGAAGAAGAGAGGTGTTTTATTTCTCAGTCCTGAAGATATGCAAGAGGCAAAGAAATCAATGAAAGAAAAAGGTATTAAAGCTGAAGATGTTAAGAATTTACCTCCTATTGAAGAAATAGATGGTCTTAATATACCGCCTGTTGAAGAACCTCATTGTCTTGATAACCCTACACAGGTAGTAAAGGTAAATTCTCTCTATAGATATGATAAAGTTGAAATCCCCTCTACTAAATTTCATAGCCCATGTTTAGATGAATTTGATGACTTTATGGCTAGACAAGAAAGTTTTAATGCTTATGTTGGTGGAGAGTTAAAGAATAATGCTTTCGAGATAGGACGCGTGAGCGATCATATGGCTAGAGTTAAAGGTGAACTCAAACTCGTTAGCAAATATGCTTCTATGGTTGCTACTCAAGCTGAGCAAGTACTTAAAGCTCAAAATGATTTGCTTGATGAATTAAATAATAAACCTGACTTTGTTGTTAGAGTGGCTACTAGAACTGGTAGAATGACTCAGGAACCTTTGTATCCTGAAGGCCACCCTAAGAGAATCGAGCAAGATTCTCAAAGAAATAATCTAAAGGCACCTAGTTCTTCTAAAAAGAAGAAAAAGAAAAACAATAGGACTTTGCATGCTTCTAGTGAACCTACTGTAGACACACCTGAGAATCCCAATGATATTTCTATCTCTGATGCTGAAACACAATCAGGTGATGAACATGAACCTAGTGATAATGTTAATGGTAATGTTCATGTTGATGCTAAACCTAGCAAAAACAATGATGTAGAGATTGAACCTGCTGTTGATCTTGATAACCCTCAATCAAAGAATCAACGTTATGATAAGAGAGATTTTGTTGCTAGGAAGCATGGTAGAGAAAGAGAACCATGGGTTCAGAAACCCATGCCCTTTCCTCCTAAACCATCCAAGACAAAGGATGATGAGGATTTTGAGCGCTTTGCTGAAATGATTAGACCTATTGAAAGTAAGTTATATCGACTAGAGGGGGGTGAATAGGTGATTTTTATGAATTCTTCACTGAGGAATTTGCCGGTGAGGAAATTCCTTAGCGAAGAACTACTAGCAGCGGAATAAGTACTTAGACGTAAGCATAACAGAATACAAGCATGGTCATCAAGATGAAATGAAGACAAGCACTGAGTACAGAAAGCGTAATCACAGGATAACACAAGATGAAGACAGACAGACTGAAGAAATTGAACTGAGGAAATTGAGAAAGTCTTCAGTCAAAGTCTTCAAACACAGATATGAACAAACACTCAACACAGTAATGAGGAAATGAATGGGTTGAGGAAATAGAACCAGTTAGGTTGGTGAAGACAATGATTTGGTAGACCAGTTCCAACTGTTGTCTCAGTTGTACGTCTGGTTGGAGCGACTGAGTATTTAAACTCGAGGACACACAGTCCCGGACACCCAGTCGCTGAGCACGCAGCTCAGGACACCCAGTCCTCACCGTATTCTCCTTGAACTAAGGTCACACAGACCTCGTCCAACCACTTATGGTAAGTCTTCAGGTGACTTCCAAACCTTCACAGACTTGGTCACTCGGCGATCCACAATTCCTCTTGGATGCTCTAGACCATGACGCCTAACCGTCTGGAAGAAGCACATTCTTCAAAGGTAACAAGCGTCGGATCCACGCAGGATCAATTTCTTCAGTGATGCTCAATCACTTTGGGTTTGTAGGGGTTTGGTTTTGGGTTTTCCTCACTCGATGATTTTCGCTCAAAGTCCTCGGAGGATGGGTTGCTCTCAAATGACAAGTGTCAAGTTCTCTCGGAGCAGCCAACCAGCTAGTGGTTGTAGGGGGCGGCTATTTATAGCCTAGGGATCAGCCCGACATGATAAGACATAAATGCCCTTCAATGATATGACCGTTAGGTGGATAAGATATTTTGGGACAGCTGGCGCGCAGCACAGCAACGGTCGGAAATTTGACTCTCAAATTCCTCAGGGCTATCATGTTCCTCATTGCGTAGGCAATTCACACTGGCGAATTCCTAACTCCTCAGTCAGAACAAATTCATCAGCGACCAGAAGAACTTCGTCTCTGTCACTGAAGAAAGTGACTGAACTGTATGAGATTTCCAAAGGCTTCACTCGAAGGGATTGGTAGGTGTAGGATTTTGAGTTGAGCATCACATGGAAATTTTTCCTTAGTATTTCCTCGACCCCCTTTAACAGTACGGTGTTTCCTATGACTCAAGAAAAAGAAAATGAAACTACGAAAACAAAAGTCTTCACGCTTCATGTTCCTCAAATGAATACCAAGTCTTCAAGGTCACACCAATTTCTTCACTTTCAAAGTCTTCAGAAAGTCTTCAGAATATCAAAGTCTTCAGTCGAAGAACTTCATTTTTAGGGGTCGACTTTCTCTGTAAATATCAAACTCCTCATAGACTTATAGACCTGTGTACACTCACAAACGCATTAGTCCCTTAACCTATAATTCTTCAATACACCAAAATCACTAAGGGGCACTAGATGCACTTACAATCTCCCCCTTTTTGGTGATTGATGACAATATAGGTTAAGTTTTCAGCGGGGATAAATGTATGAAGTGTAAATAGTGATATTGATGAATTTGATAGCAAGATATAGAAGAACTCCCCCTGAAGATGTGCATAGTGAGGAATTTGCGTTTGAGGCAATGCACATTTGAAGAGTTTAATCATGGAGATCTCCCCCCTATATCTTGTAATTCATACACGCATTTGATATATAATATGAAGAATTTGAAATGCATGATGAAATATGGCGCCTGATGAGATTCAGCATGAGTGCAATGTCATTAACGAGGAATAAGCATGCCGAAAGCATCAGAAGCATAATGCAACAAAAGTATCAGCGCACCATCGGGTCTAAGATTACAACTCGATCCAAATAAAAGTTTCAGAAGAACGAGAGTTGTAACTTAAAAAATGCCCTTAATATAGACCCGCTTGAAGACTAACTCAGATTTCTTCCCCTTTGTCATCAAATGACCAAAAGGATTGAATCTGAGGACTAACGCCCCTGAAGAATTTCAAGTCGATGGAGGAGCGCCAGCGTTGTCGGGGTTGTTTGTTGTAGCAGGGCCTGCCGTAGTGTCGTCCAAATCTTCATACTCATCAGTGTCACGCGATGAAGAATCAGAGCTGGCCACCAGTGGAGGAACTTTGACCCTCTTGAGTTTCTTCGGAGGAGGTGCAGACCAGTCAAATTCTTCCTTGAGACCCATAGTCTTCAGTTCTTCAGCGCTATAGACATGAGTGAGGACAGCCCAGGTGCGGTTGAAGGTTTCATGAAGGTAGTATTGGTTCTTCTTCACTGCATTGTATGTTGAGGTCATATTGTGAAGAAGTGCACCAAACTGACACTTTACCCATTTGTGATTGCGATCAACCTTTTGATGAAGACTGAGGAGTAACTCACGGTCAGTCATCACCCTGGGTGCTGTGGCTTGAGGATTTTGCTTGGCTGAGATATTTGCGGCAGAGTCATGTGTGGCAAAGTCGTCATTGGTAGAGTAAGATGTAGCCTTGTGAAATTGACCATCCAATGGACGAATGCCTTCATCGATCACAGCAGCTGCCTTGCCTTTATCATCGGCTGATGAAACTGTCCGTTTGAGGACTTCAATGGGAGGCAAGTAGCTACCGTGGTTCAGAGTGTCAGCTTTGTAATTCAGTGAAGATCTTGCCCTGATGAATCTCATAATCCAAGGCGCATAGGGCTTCAGCTCGAATGGTGACATAGCAATATTGCCCAGAGTCCTCATGAAGAAATCATGGAAGTTGACGGGAACGCCATGAATGATGTTGAAAAGCATATTCTTCATGATGCCAACGACTTCTTCATCATTTGAGTCGTGGCCTTTGATAGGACTCATTGTCTTCGTCAGAATGCGATAGACAGTCCGAGGCACATAGAGTAATTCCTTGACGAGGAATTTGGTTCGTGGGGCCTGCCCAGGCTTCAAAGGCTTCATGAGCACTTGCATATAGTGATTTGTCAGTTCAGGGTCACTATAGGTGCAACGTGCACTGTCATGGGGAGGATTGAGAGGAAGGACATGAAGCAATTCAGTTGCCGGTGCCTTGTAGTGAGTGTTTTCAGTCATCCAGTCCAACACCCATGAGTTGACATTTTTAGCGTCTCCAGTGATATGCAGTGTAGCGTAGAACTGAAGAATGAGTTCTTCATTCCAATCACAGATGTCAGTGCAGAAATTGAGTAATCCTGCATCATGAAGAACACTGAGGACTGGCTCGAAGCATGGTAGAGATTCCATGTCCACGTGAGGAATATGTTCATGATCGAAGATTTTGTCTTTGTCAAATAGCACTGAGGAATAGAAGTTGGCTTGACTAGCAGTCCAGAAACGCCTCTTCCTTATGCGAGCAGAGTCATAGGGGTTGTAGTCAGTGAAGAATACATGCTCGGCAAAGAAGTCTTTAGCCTTGAACTTCTGTTTGCTTGAGAACGGATTCTTTGGCTTTGGCAGAGGGGTGTCAGTGAGTTGCATCACCACCTCAGGAATCGCGAGCTCAGGTTCTTCAGGCTGAGGAATTTCTGGTTCCTCTTCTTGTGCAACCTGAGGATCAGCAGCAGCAGGTTCTTCAGCACTAGCGGCTGCAATGTCTTCATGCACAGAGGGAGTGGGTTGAGTTTCTTCAGAGCCCATTTGAACTGTTGTTGCAGGGGACTGAGGAATCTGTTGGATAGGTGTGAAGAGAGGAGTATTGGGATGCTGACTTTCCCAAAAGTCATCATCCATCACAGGTGTGGTGCATCCTATATCCACATCTTCATCTTCAATTTCCTCAACACCAGCCTCTTCAGCTGTGAACTGAGGCATAGGTGAGGAGATGACAGGTGTTGAAGGGATTTCGTCCACTTTAATTTCTCCATCAATCTGCTCTGACGAAGCAGCAGAATGATTTTCTTCATCAGATCCGCTTGGGATCTCATAGTCTTCTCCAAAAGGAACAAGGTCCTTTGATGGCATGGAGGAAATTGGAACAGCATCAATTGGATTTTCGAGTGAGCTGGTCATTGGCTTCATCTTCTTCGCAGCCGAAGAATTTGACGCAGCTGATGCCTTCCTTTTCTTCACTGCAGCTCGCTCTGAAGCCTTGGTCTTCTTCACATCAGATGCAGATGGAAGAATTGGAGTTGGTGTAGGCGCAGGAGGAGCTGAGGAATCTGGTTCATTTTCTTCAGGCGCAACTGATGCAGTTGCCCTGATCTCTTCAGTTTCTTCAGGCGCACCACTAGTGGATGCCCTGGCAATTTCTTCAGCGGCTGGAATGGAGTCATCAGCCCTGTAACTAGCATTTTCTTCAGCAGGCTGACAGTCATCAGCGGTGCTGGCATGTTCTTCAGCAGGCTGAGCAGAGTCTACAGCCTGAAGATTTTCTTGTTGCGATGGGGCTGCAACATTTGTGAATTTCTTCGTCAGATTGACGAATCTCACTTTAGCTCCTTGCCAATCAGCATAGTAGGCATCAAAGTCTTTGCTGAGGGCTTGAATTTCAGACTAAGCCTGGAGAAGTTCCTCAGGTGTCATTCTGACAACATTTTTCTTCATGAGCTTCTCCTTTCTGTATTGAGCTTTCTTGATCTCTCTTGCCTTCTCAAACTTCCATTTCTCTTCAGTGATGTAATGGGTCAGCGTGTGACTTTGACCAGGAGTCAGATGAAAATCAGGCATTGGGGTGTTTGGATCCTTGTGCCAGAGATCAATGTAATCAAGGATCTTCCTTGGATCCAAAAGCAGTGGCACAGATGTGCCTTTGGCTCTAGCGGCCTTCACCTGTCTGTCTCTGATGATTTCTGCAAGTTCATCATCAGAAGGCACATGGAATGCGACCTGTTTCTTCTTTGGACTTGGCCGAGGACCTCGTCCAGCTGTTGCTTTAGTCTTCAACAGTGTGGGGCCTGATGAGGAAACTGGTGCAGCTGAGGAACTTGCTGAAACACCAGAGGCAATCGAGAAACCAGCAGTCCTTTGACATGTAGCCATATGCACAGGAGCTGAGGACTTTGAAGGAGCTGCTGAGGACTTTGGTGGAGCAGTAGCAGTGTGAGGAATTTGCCGTGAGGGCATTGCTGAGGAACTTGGCCGTGAGGGCGCTGTTGGTGAAGCACTTGGCTTACAAGCAGGCTTCTTTGGCATGGACTTCCTCGGTTTGACCGAGGCCTCAGTAGCAGTAGCAGTGGCAGAATCCTCATTGAATTTCTTCACTGCCTCCTTGGCTTGTCTTGCCAATTTAGCTTGGCGCTTAGCCCATTCTTCAGGAAAGTCCTCACCACGCTTGATGCTGGTGGGGTCAGCCACTTGGCCAGGTGCCAATGGAGCTCTTGGGCATGGAGGGTTGAGGGCGAATTTCCTCATGTACTTTGGAGTCACATATCTGTATTCCCTCCATTCCCTTTCCCATCTCTGTTCAATCCTATGTATGCGCACCTTGCGCTGATTTTTGTTTTCTTTGCCAAATTTTGCTTCATCAGGTGTGCAATAGCCAGCATAAATTTCCTTAGGGATTTCAAACACAGTCATAACCTTAGGTTTCTTTCCTCCTTTCTGCGGCTTCTTACCGTCTGCCATATTCCTTAGTTGAGGAATTTGAACAGTCGAATTCTCTGAAGAAGTATGCAGTTTTCCTTCGAGGAACGCTGCAAATGAGTTAAGTTGATGAGAACCTAGTGATTCAGTAGCAGACATGAGTACCTGTGAACAGAGTATAGGTGCGAGGAATTTGGAGAGGTCATATGCGTTCTCAGAAGGTTTTCCGAAAAGAACAAGTTTTGAGGAATTTGACCAGATGAACCTTGAGGAATTTCACTAAGCGTTCTTGTCTTAGGTTCCAGAGTTGTACAGATCGAAGATCCACACAATTAGGGAATCTTGAAGAAAATGATTGCTTAGAGAAATAGTTCAAGATCATATGATGTGTGAGGTGTTCATATGTGTGAAGATTTGAATAATAAACACCTTTGAAGATTTTCAGGAAAGTTTGAGAATCAAAGTGAGTAATAAAAGTAACTTTTAATTACCCGAAATGAAGAACACGATGAACTGAGAAGAACAGATGTGAAGTTCGTCAGGTTAGATCTCCCACGCCCTAACTTGGCAGAGGAAGACAGCTACGGCGGCGGCGGAGTGAAGATTTCCGCGATCGGCGTGAGTACGACGGCGACGAGGTCGAGGCAGCGAAGCTCTTCCTCACCGGCGACGATGGAGTAGCGGCGGCGCTAGGGTTTGAGGAGCTCGAGTGAGAGAGTAGCGATTGAGCGGAGTAAATGAAGTGAGGAAGGGGAGAGGGGTATTTATAGACACGGTGAAAACTGTTCGCCTGAAGATTTTGGGACGAACGTGCCCCTGCCCTTTCTCCTTCTCGCGACATGTGTCACCCACGTACTGTGTAGTTGAGATCGTGTACGATCGTGGGTGAATAGAATAATGCATCATGGGATGCGGAACGGTTTGAGCGGCAAAACCGAAAAGCTGGATAAGATTTGTTTTAAAGTTTCGTTCGCAATTTCTTCAGCTGACAAGGACACAGTGAAGATTTTGAACGAGTTTCAAATAGAACGCACATGAAGAATTTGTGAATAGATTGGGTTGAGTATAGCATAGAGGGGGAAGAGTCCGATCATATTCACTTAGCAGAAAAAACAAGTTGAAGAAATAGCTATAAGTGAATGCTGTAGAGGACATAAACTCATATATATATATATATAGCCAATGAAGAAAAACGAAGGAAACAGTGAAGATTTTGCAAAGTTGAAGAATTTTAAAAAAACTGAAGAATTTCAAGACTGAGGAAAAACTCAAATTGAAGATTTTCAACTTTTTGTGGTGGCGTGACCCACCGTATAAGAATGATGATTTCAGACACCGCGTACAATTGTCGTAGGGTTCTGAGAATCAAATTCTTCATTAATTTCTTCACACTTAGAGTGTTATTCTTCATTGATTGAAGAAAAACGTTTCTTCATGTGTTGCACATCTAAGTCATCAATTTTGCATAAGTGTCAGGGTGTGTGTCCTTTTCAAAGAACATTTGAAGATTCTAAGATATTTAGCTCACACTGCAACTTGCTAAATCTCTTCTCATCCAAGGGCTTAGTGAAGATATCAGCTAGCTGTTCTTCAGTCTTCACGTGCTCGATGGAGATGTCGCCCTTCAACACATGATCACGAAGAAAATGATGACGAATCTGAATGTGCTTTGTCTTCGAGTGCTGAACTGGGTTGTGAGCAATCTTGATGGCACTCTCATTGTCGCAAAGGAGAGGCACATTCTTCACGTTGACGCCATAGTCCTTGAGTGTTTGCTTCATCCAAAGCAGTTGAGCACAGCAAGAGCCAGCAGCAATGTATTCAGCTTCCGCAGTAGACAGTGATACGCAGTTCTGTTTCTTCGAGGACCAACAGACCAAAGATCATCCAAGGAAATGACCAAGTGCCAGATGTTGACTTGCGGTCCACACGATCACCAGCATGGTCAGAGTCAGAATATCCAATGAGATCAAAAGCAGAGCCCTTGGGGTACCATAATCCTAGTGTTGGTGTGTGAGCTAGATATCGAAGAATATGCTTCACAGCCTTATGGTGTGATTCCTTCGGTGCAGCTTGAAATCGGGCACACATGCAAACACTAAGCATTATATCTGGCCTAGATGCACATAAGTACAATAAAGAACCAATCATGGAGCGGTATACCTTGTGATCGAAGTCAATACCATTTTCATCAGTGCATAGATGGCCATTTGTGGGCATAGGAATTTTGATGCCTTTGCAACCTTGCATGCCGAATTTCCTCAGTACATCTTTGAGGTATTTCTCCTGAGATATGAATATGCCATTGCGCTGTTGACGAATTTGAAGACCTAAGAAGAATTTCAACTCTCCCATCATAGACATTTGATATTCTTCACTCATCATATAGGCAAATTCATCACTATAACGTTGGTCAGTACAGCCAAAGGTAATATCATCAACATATATTTGGCACACAAACAGTTCACCATCATAAGATTTAGTAAAGAGAGTAGGGTCGTGAACCGGGTGTGAAGCCATTCTTCACAAAAAATTCCTTCAATGTATCATACCACGCCCGAGGGGCTTGCTTGAGGCCATAGAGGGCCTTATTAAGTCTGAAGACTTTGTCAGGATTCTTTGGATCTTCAAAACCTGGGGGTTGAGCAACATATACTTCTTCCTCAAGCTTACCATTGAGGAATGCACTTTTCACATCCATTTGATATAAGATGATATCATGATGGTTAGCATAAGCAAGTAACATGCGAATAGCCTCAATTCTAGCAACAGGTGCAAAAGTTTCATCAAAGTCAATTCCTTCAACCTGTGTGTAGCCTTGAGCTACCAGTCGTGCCTTATTCCTCACCACAAGGCCATTTTCATCTTGCTTGTTGCGGTAGATCCACTTTGTGCCAATGATATTATGCTTGCGAGGATCTGGAAGTTTGACCAGTTCCCAGACATTGTTGAGCTCAAACTGATGTAATTCTTCTTGCATAGCCTTAATCCACTCCGGCTCCAAAAATGCTTCATCTACCTTAGTGGGCTCTGTGATAGAGACAAAAGCATAGTGCCCACAAAAGTTAGATAAATGTGAAGCTTTTGAGCGTGTGAGAGGACCTGGTGCTCTAATGTCATCGATGATCTTCTCCACTTGCACTTCTTTTGCAACGCGAGGATGAGCTGGTTGTCTCTGAGGAGTTTGATCAGCATTTTCTTCAGCACCATTTTCCTCAGCATTTTCTTCAGGTGCATCAGCTCGACGTTCTTCATGAACTGGAATGAATTCTTCAGTAGATTCTTCAGTAGGAATGACATCCTCAGTTGCCTTGAACTTGATAGAATCCTCAGGTGCTGGTTCATCTAACACAGAAGGTAGGTGGTCTCTTTGCGAGCCATTAGTTTCATCGAACCGCACATCTACAGTGTCAACAATCTTGTGAAGAACAATGTTGAAGACTCTGTAGGTGTGCGAGTCCTTTCCGTAACCAAGCATAAAACCTTCATGTGCTTTCGGTGCAAATTTAGAATTGTGGTGAGGATCTCTAATCCAACATTTAGCACCGAAGACTTTGAAATAACTCACATTGGGTTTCTTGTCAGTGAGGAGTTCATAGGCCGTCTTCTTGAAGAATTTGTGAAGATATACTCTGTTGATGATGTGGCACGCAGTATCAATTGCATCAATCCAAAAATGACGAGGCATTTTGTATTCATCAAGCATAGTGCGAGCCATCTCAACAAGAGTTCTGTTCTTGCGCTCCACGACGCCATTTTGCTGAGGAGTATAGGGAGCAGATAACTCATGAGTAATACCAAGTTCATCAAGATAGTCATCAAGACCGGAATTCTTGAACTCAGTTCCATTGTCACTTCTGATGTGCTTGATCTTCACACCAAAGTTGGTTGAAGCCCTTGAGGAAAAACGTTTGAAGACTTCCTGCACTTCATGTTTGTAAGTAACAATGTGTACCCATGTATATCGAGAGTAATCATCAACAATGACAAAACCATATAGAGATGCATCATTAGTGGCTGCTGAGTAATGATTAGGTCCGAAGAGGTCCATGTGAAGCAATTCGAATGGACGAGTAGTGGTCATGATAGTCTTCGCTGGATGCTTGGCCTTGGTCATTTTTCCAGCTTCACAGGCTCCGCATAAGTGATCCTTGAGGAATTTGACATTCTCAATGCCAATGACATGCTTCTTCTTCACAAGCGTGTGCAAATTCCTCATGCCTGCATGACCAAGTCGTCGATGCCATAGCCAGCCTTCTGAAGCTTTTGCAAGTAGACACACGGCTGGTTGTGGTCCTGTAGAGAAATCAACAATATATAGATCTCCTCTCCTAAAGCCTTCGAAGACTTTGGAATTGTCAGCTTCCATAATCACAACACAGCGATACTTGCCAAAGACAACAACCATATCAAGATCACCAAGCATTGAGAGTGACATGAGGTTGTATCCTAAGGACTCAACAAGCATGACTTTGTCCATGTGTTTATCCTTAGAGATTGCAACCTTACCAAGACCCAATACCTGACTTTTGCCTTTGTCAGCAAAGATGATATGCTTCAGATGTGATGGTGATAAGGGAGCATCCATCAATAGATTCTTGTCACCAGTCATGTGATTCGTACATCCACTATCGAGGACCCACTCAGTAGCTTTGGGTTGATCATCCTGCAGATGAATTAGTGTAGCTTACAATCTCATATGCTTCATTAGTGAAGAATATGATATCAAGTTCATTAGATGAATTTCATCAATCAGTAAACAGATATAGGAGTATGAGGACGTGTGAAACGAAGGTTCATTTCATCATGATTCCCCTGCGTCCTTTCAGGCAATTTTGTCAGGTCCCCAGCAAATTCTTCAGATGTTAAAGCACGTCTGGAGACCTGACCCTGCAGAAGAGATTAGTTCTTTTTCTTCACCACCCACATCTGAAGGGGTGGCAAAGAGTTCATCACTCTGCGAGCACCATACGAGAATGGTGGCATAGAGGCCAAACCATTTCGTTTCACATAAGAGGGGTTAGGGTAAGCATATGAATAAGCAGAGAAATTCTTCGAGGACTTGTGAACATAATGGTTTGAAGAATAATGCACATATTCATAGCCCTTAGCTCTACCCTGCAAAACAGAGTTGTTAGCACGATGATAATCATATGAGGACTTTGATCCTTTTGAGGAATTTGATTCACATGAGGAATTTGTTCCGTATGAGGACTTGGATCCATATGAAGAATTTGGTCCATATGAAGAATTTGATCTGGGGTTACTGTTCTTCACAGGTGGTGTCATGAGGACATTCACCTGAAGACTTTCGAGGCACTTCTTGGGAACCCAGATTTTCTTCATAGGAGAACCATTCCTGCAGTTAGTGCCAACATATCTAGCAAATACTTCACCATTCTGATTTTGAACAGTTTATAGTTGGAGTCAAATGACTCATCAGAAGAATGAGGAGATTCACATGTAAATCCAGATAAGTTAGATGGATCAACTAGAGGTCCCTTTGCTGCAACCCATGAGGTTTTGGGGTACTACTCAGGCTTCCAATATGTTCCATCAGCATTAAGTTTCCTCTCAATGGCGATACCCTCTTTCCTAGGGTTTCTGTTGAGGATCCTCTTTTTAAGCACATCACAAAGAGTCTGATGCCCTTTGAGGCTTTTGTACATGCCTGTCATGTACAATTCCTTCAGCCCTGCATCGTCAGTGATACTAGCAACGTCCTCAGATGAGGAATTAGTGATAGCAGAGGCAGGTGAAGAATTTGTAACAGTTGAAGCATTTGAACATTCAGGTGAAGAATTAGCAGATTCACATTCAATGCACTTTAAGCATGGAGGAACAAATTCTTCCTGAGAAGTGCTGATTTGTTGAGTTAGTAATGAATCTTGCTCCTTTTGAAGATCTTCATAACTCACTCTTAGCTTCTCAAGATCTTGCTTTCCTTGAAGAAATTCATAAGAAAATTACTCATGATCAGATAAGAGAGTGTTATGATGACTTTGAAGGTTATCAAACCTAGACTGAAGTCTCTGAAGATTTTCAGTCAGGGCTTTAGTGCGATCCATTTCTTCACCCAACATATCATCACTTTTGTCTAGCATGTTTTGAACCTTTTCAAAAGCCCTTTGTTGTTTTACAGCAATCTTAGCAAGTTTAGAGTAGCTGGGCTTGCGATCCTCATCAGATTCATTTTCACTAGATTCAGAGGAGGTGTATTTGAGTACCTTTGCACCTTTCACCATGAAGCAATAGGTGGGAGCGTAGTTATCATTATCTTCATCAGGCTTGTCGGTGGGGTCAGTTTCTTCAGTGTTGAAGATGGACTTGCTAACGAAGGCAGTAGCGAAGGCCAGACTCGCCACACCAGATTCGGATTCTTCAGACGCCTCCTCTTCCTCATGTTCCTCAGATTCAGCTTCAGAGTCCATTTCCTTGCCAATGAATGCCCGAGCCTTCTTGGAGCTGCTCTTCTTGTGAGATGAAGACTTCGAGGATTTTGATGACGAAGACTTTGACGATTTCTTCTTCTTCTTCGCATCATCAGAACTGTAATCCTTGTATTTCTTCTTCTTCAATTCCTTTTCCCACTGAGGACAATCTTGAATATAGTGACCAGGTTTCTTGCATTTGTGGCACAACCTTCTCTTATAGTCACTTGATGAGGAATCACTGCTTCTTGAGGATTTTCCAAAGCGACCACGTCTTGAGAACTTCTGGAATTTCTTCACGAGCAGTGCTAGCTCCTGGCTCAATTCTTCAGGATCACCGAGGCTACTACCAGAATCCTCACATTCAGACTCAGACACAACCTTGGCCTTCAGGGCACGTGGTTTGCCATAGCTCGAACCATAGAGATCTCTCTTTTCAGCAAGCTGGAACTCATGAGTATTTAGCCTTTCGAGGATATCGGCAGGATCAAGAGACTTGTAGTCAGCCCGCTCTTGTATCATCAGTCCCAGAGTATCAAATGAGGAATCAAGCGATCTCAACAGTTTCTTCACCACCTCATGGTCAGTGATGTCAGTGTTACCGAGGGCTTGAAGCTCATTTGAGATGTCAGTGAGGCGATCAAAGGTTTGTTGGACATTTTCATTGTCGAGTCTTTTGAAGCGGTTGAAGAGATTCCGAAGAACATCAACTCAAGAGTCACGCTGAGTTGAGACTCCTTCATTCACTTTGGACAGCCTATCCCAGATAAGCTTAGCAGTTTCCAAAGCACTAACTCTTCCATACTGTCCTTTACTCAGATGACCACATATGATATTCTTCGCTTGAGAATCGAGTTGCTTGAATCTCTTCACATCGGTAGCGTTCAGTGAGGGTGAGACAGAGGAAACACCATTTTCCACAACATACCAGAGATCGTTGTCAATTGCCTCAAGATGCATTCGCATCTTGTTCTTCCAGTAGGGGTAGTCCGTCCCATCAAAGGTAGGACACCCAGCCGAGACCTTGATCATACCTGCGGTCGACATAACTAAAACTCCAGGCGGTTAAACCAAAATCACACAGAACAAGGGAGTACCTTGCTCCGATACCAATTGAAAGTGCATTATATCGACTAGAGGGGGGGGGGGTGAATAGGCGATTTTTATGAATTCTTCACTGAGGAATTTGCCAGTGAGGAAATTCCTTAGCGAAGAACTACTAGCAGCAGAATAAGTACTCAGAGGTAAGCATAACAGAATACAAGCATGGTCATCAAGATGAAATGAAGACAAGCACTGTGTACAGAAAGCGTAATCACAGGATAACACAAGATGAAGACAGACTGACTGAAGAAATTGAACTGAGGAAATTGAGAAAGTCTTCAGTCAAAGTCTTCAAACACAGATATGAACAAACACTCAACATAGTAATGAGGAAATGAATGGGTTGAGGAAATAGAACCAGTTAGGTTGGTGAAGACAATGATTTGGTAGACCAGTTCCAACTGCTGTCTCAGTTGTACGTCTGGTTGGAGCGGTTGAGTATTTAAACTCGAGGACACACAGTCCCGGACACCCAGTCGCTGAGCACGCAGCTCAGGACACCCAGTCCTCACCGCATTCTCCTTGAACTAAGGTCACACAGACCTCGTCCAATCACTCGTGGTAAGTCTTCAGGCGACTTCCAAACCTTCACAGACTTGGTCACTCGGTGATCCACAATTCCTCTTGGATGCTCTAGACCATGGCGCCTAACCGTCTGGAAGAAGCACAGTCTTCAAAGGTAACAAGCGTCGGATCCACGCAAGATCAACTTCTTTAGTGATGCTCAATCACTTTGGGTTTGTAGGGGTTTGGTTTTGGGTTTTCCTCACTCGATGATTTTCGCTCAAAGTCCTCGGAGGATGGGTTGCTCTCAAATGACAAGTGTCAAGTTCTCTCGGAGCAGCCAACCAGCTAGTGGTTGTAGGGGGCGGCTATTTATAGCCTAGGGAGAAGCCCGACATGATAAGACATAAATGCCCTTTAATGATATGACCGTTAGGTGGATAAGATATTTTGGGACAGCTGGCGCGCAGCACAGCAACGGTCGGAAATTTGACTCTCAAATTCCTCAGGGCTATCATGTTCCTCACTGTGTAGGCAATTCGCACTGGCGAATTCCTAACTCCTCAGTCAGAACAAATTCATCAGCGACCAGAAGAACTTCGTCTCTGTCACTGAAGAAAGTGACTGAACTGTATGAGATTTCCAAAGGCTTCACTCGAAGGGATTGGTAGGTGTAGGATTTTGAGTTGAGCATCACATGGAATTTTTTCCTTAGTATTTCCTCGACCCCCTTTAACAGTACGGTGTTTCCTATGACTCAAGAAAAAGAAAATGAAACTACGAAAACAAAAGTCTTCACGCTTCATGTTCCTCAAATGAATACCAAGTCTTCAAGGTCACACCAATTTCTTCACTTTCAAAGTCTTCAGAAAGTCTTCAGAATATCAAAGTCTTCAGTCGAAGAACTTCATTTTTAGGGGTCGACTTTCTCTGTAAATATCAAACTCCTCATAGACTTATAGACCTGTGTACACTCACAAACGCATTAGTCCCTTAACCTATAAGTCTTCAATACACCAAAATCACTAAGGGGCACTAGATGCACTTACACCTATTTTCTTACGTATGCGCTTAACTGATATGCTTAAAAAGTAAATCCTTATGCTAAGTATATGAAGGATATTATTACAAATAAAAGAAAGATACCGGAAGCTGAAATTTCCACCATGCTTGCTAATTACACTTTTAAAGGTGGAATACCAAAGAAACTTGGAGATCCGGGGGTACCAACTATACCATGCTCCATTAAAAGAAATTATGTTAGAACTGCTTTATGTGATCTTGGAGCTGGTGTTAGTGTTATACCCCTCTCTTTATATCGTAGACTTGAATTGAATAAGTTGACACCTACAGAAATATCTTTGCAAATGGCCGATAAATCAACTGCCATACCTGTCGGTATTTGTGAGGATGTGCCTGTCGTGGTTGCAAATGTCACTATCTTAACGAACTTTGTTATTCTTGATATTCCCGATGACGATAGTATGTCGATTATCCTTGGTAGACCCTTTTTGAATACTGCAGGGGCTGTTATTGATTGCAACAAAGGCAATGTCACTTTTCATGTTAATGGTAATGAGCATACGGTACACTTTCCGAGGAAACAATCTCAAGTTCATAGCATCAACTCTATTGGAAAAGTTCCAACTATCATTATTGGAGGTTTTGAATTTCCTCTCCCTACTGTCAAGGAAAAGTATGATATTCTTATTGTTGGGGATGTTCATATCCCCGTTGAGGTAAGTTAGTGTTATTCAAAATTTCTTCGGTTCCGAGTTATTCGGAATGAGTTTGTAAACAAGACTTGATCAACCTTGTTAGTGGATTCATTTTGATGACCACGAGATGGATGAAACTAGAAGGCACAACCTTCTGTACTCTCTTTTTACTTTCTTTATGTAGAATAAATAAAGCAAAAATAGTATTATCTGTCTATTTTCTGAATTATCCGTGCAATAAAAAAGGATCCCGAAAATAAAAGTGCTCCAAATGCCTTGCAAATTTAGTATGATTTTTTATGGAATATTTGAGGATTTTAGGCACTGAAATCACTGTAGGAGGGGCAAGCACCAGGCCACGAGAGTGGAGGGCGCGCCCACCTACCCTAGGCGCCCCCCTATCTTGTGGGCCCCTGGTGCGCCCCCTCCACTTATGCCAGCACCCACACACTCCATCTTCTTCCCAAAAAAATCCCCATCCAGCTCAAGCACGAGTTCTAGCTCATTTTCCTGTGATTTTCGATCTCCTTTCTCAAAGCTCCATTCACAAAACTGCTTTGGGAGATTGTTGCTTGGTATGTGACTCCTCCATTGGTCCAATTAGCTTTTGTTCTAGTGCTTTATTCATTGCAAATTTTTGCTGCATAGGTGACCATGTTCTTGAGCTTGCATGTTAAATTTATGAGGTCCCAACCAATTCTAATGCATGATATAGGCTCTAGGCACTTGTAGGAGTAGTTGCTACCAATCTTGTTTAGTTCATTCGCTTTTATTTTGAAGTTACTAAAATTTCAAAAAAAAATCAGAAAAAGAATTATGTCTAGGAGAATGTACCAAGATGGTTCCTCGGTGAAGAAAGGGCCCAGGATTACTATACATGAGCAAGATGTTGAACTACCAAGGGGCGCAGATGTACGAGCTTGTGAGTGGCCATCCGATGATTTTATGGTCGAAGCAGGCTTTAAGGAGGAATTTGACGCATATGTGCGTAATGCCGATCTGGAGGACTTCTTATAAGATAAGTGTCCTCAGTATTATCAATTGACTGATTCCTTTGTGCGAAGGTTTAAATATAACTGTACACGTAATTCTCCTAGTGTCCTATTTGATATTTATGATACATCTTATACCATGGACTTAGAGGATTTTACAACTGCTTGCAAACTTCCACAGTGGGGCAATATTAATGATCCCCACAAATCTGAATTTAGAGATTTCCTTGCTAGTATTACTGTGGGAGAATCCAGGGACATGGCACAAGCTACCATATGGAGCATTCATGTTCCTGCTATACATTATTTGGCTCTCTTCATTGGTAGATGCATTAATGGTAAAGATGAAGCATGTCATATGTGTGTCCCTGATCTTTGTGTCCTCAAGAGTGTTGTGTTGGGTTATAAAGGTTATAACTTGGGGGCAATAGTTGCACGTAGGTTGCAGAATAATGGTAGAGCTGGTGATTTATTTGGAGGAATTTATGCGACCCGTGTGGCTAATTATCTTGGTATAGCCCCACGTAAGGGGGATATGATGTTACCTCCTGCTTATTTAGATTACGACGCTATGGTCAATCATCATTTTCTTAGGAGGAATGAACAATTCCTCCAGTATCGACTAATCTATGACAGACGCAACGTCATCCATGTTACTCTTCCTGCTCCTCTCCTTTTTGATTATCAGGCAAAAGGAAGATATGTTGTTACCAGGGAGGAAGCAGCTGAACACGAGGGGAGAGCGGAGGCAGCTCGCCAACATGCCGCAGCTCAGGAGGCGGTTGCTGCTGCATCTCAGTACGACCCCAGCTACAACTATGGATATCAGCCAGGCGGTCCTTGGTATTAGACCAACTTAGGCCAAAAGCCTAAGCTTGGGGGAGTACATATTTATCACCGACTTTACATTCATGTTCACACACTATTCTAGTCATCGGTGCTCATACTCATTGTATTATCCATGCTAGTTTCATTTCCTTTTTCTCGCTTTCTTCTTGTGTGTTTGATAAACCTTAAGAGAAAACCAAAAAAAATAGTTAGTTTAATTTCCATGCTTGTAGTAGAAATTAAAATGAAAACCCAAAAAGATTTCTCGTTCTTCTTTTACTTGTTGGGAGCTTTCCCGTGTAACTAGTTTTATTTTCTTTTCTTTCCTTTGGGGGTCGAGAGTAGAAGACCATATTGAAAATGTTTAGTGGCTCTCATATGCATGATTGTTTATTTAACTTAGAGCCAATATTACTTTGTCTTTTCTCTTGAGTTGAATGCTTGCAGATTCCAGCTTAGTCCAATGCACGTGCACTTTATTATTATACACATCGTTCGGTCGTGCAAGTGAAAGGCAATAATGACGATATATGATGGACTGATTGAGATGAGAGAAGCTAGTATGAACTCGACCACTCTTGTTTTTGTAAATATGATGAGTTCATCATTCCTGATTCAGCTTATTATGAAGTAAACATATTTCAGCTCTGTTTTTTTTTCTTTTTTTGATTTGAGTTGTCCAGGTCTGTTTTCTCTGGAGCTAACCGGCCCTAATAAAGTTCTGTCTCAGCTCAAGCCATTCAAGCAAATGATGGGTTGCCGCTTTCTCAAAACTAAAATAAATATTGCAATTACCCTGCAAAAAATAAAATATTGCAATTTTTTTCTTAACTCTCAAGCAAGCAAACCATACACTATGTGTTTCATGGTCACTTTTTGGCCAAAGATTTCACGCACGTTAGTCAATTATGAGAGATGCACGACTATTTTGTATTGTACTTCTGATCATTCTTATTCTTATGCGAGCCAGTTTTCACAAAGATATGACACTAAATATGATTTTATCCTAAGACACTGGTGAGTCCAATCATAACGCTCTCATCTTCATCTTAGATATTGAGGAGCTAGTGGGTGTGTCGGTTTGAGCTAAAACACACCCAAAATTTTCAGATAACTTGCAGGTTCAGGTCAAATCATTTAAAGGAAGGGAGGCTCTTTTTTGAGTGAAAGAGAGATCCAGAAATCTGTTTGCTTTCCTATATTAAGCCTGGGAGAAGCGGACAGAGGTGAGGTTGCTATGATCAAGTTATCATGGCAACGTGGGAGTTAGCCGAGTTAAAACGAAATTGACCCAATAAACAAGGCCAGAACAATGTTAATCTCTCCTCCTAGATCACCCAGGTGGTCTCCAGGAATCGCATCCCTGCGAGGAACCAATGATCTCTATTGCGTTCAATTCTGATCATGGTCGAGCTGACCGTGGATCACTTATCGTGGAAGCATCTCTCACTGCTCTCACTCAACAAGTGCGAGGCTACCAACATTAGCATAGTCTTTAATATTTTCATTTCTCGGGGTAGGGGCAGCAGAGTTGATCACTACTGTTGCCCGATGGACAGAATTAGTAGTAGGAAGCCAGTTTGTAGGGTTGAGGTGTTGCAGCCAGGCCAGAGAGAAACATTGTGCCATACCTCTCTTGCGGCCAGGCATTCCCAGAACAGATGGAAAAGAGTTTTCCAAATTGCGCATGCATATGGGGCAAAAGTAACAATTGATCCATCCTCTTCTCTTGAGCCTATTGTTGCACTAGAGTCTGTTTTGGACGAGCAGTCGGGTGGCTTAGTTTTTCCTAGTGCCCAAGCAGACCAGAACAAACTCTTGAGGTTCGAGGACGTAGGCCCCTAGAACTGCATCAAGTAGGCAGATCTCATTGAATATTCTCCAGAGGCATTTAAACTCCAACTGATCTCGTCAGTTGTGGTCTCACTTAGCCTAGAGTAGATGTTATGGGTGAACCTCCATAGCATGATGAACTCATCAACCAAGTCCATATAGTTACCTCCCCTGATATCATTCACCTAGTTGTCTTGGCGAAGAGCATCCTGGACCTTTATGTTCTTCTTTCTACATCTCTTGTATGTTTTCTAGAAAAGAGTAGCCAGCGTCTCCATGCTGATCCAGCAGCAATGCCAGAAGCATGATGTCCTTCCATCTCCAACTTCAATCCTAGTCACTGACGCGAACAGTGCGAGGTCAGATACATCACCGGGCATCTTAGAGCCGACCCAATGTCTTTCCGGGCTCTTCCAAGCCATCCATAACCAACACAAGCATAGGGCTCTTCCAAATTTCTCTAGAGCTCCACAAATGTTATTCCATCACGATATTTTGCACGCACGAAGATAATTCAACAATGTTTGTTGCCAATTTTTTTGAATTTGTTTACTATTGTATTTGATTTCATTTTTCAGAAGAATGCATTTGAGCTCGAGTGTAGAAACTCCATGTTCAAAAAGGGCATGTTAGTGTCAAGCCCAAGAGGAACTGCTTGCACTGAAAGAAATAGTCATAGTGTGCATCAAGCTTTAATTTTTTTTGCAACCAAGTCTTTCTAGAGCATCGATTTTGTTATTTCCGCCCAAAGCTCCATGAACATTATTTCATCATGAAACTCTGCACGCACGAAGATAGTTCAACAATGTTTGTTGCCAAAAAACTTTTTCTTTCATTCAATTTTTTACAATTATTTTTTATTTATTCTTCACAAGGATGCATTTGACCTCCATGTAGTTAACTCCATGTCCAAAGAGGACATGTTAGTGTCAAGTCCAATAGAAACTTCTCGTGTTGGAAGAAGTAATAGTAGCACATCAAGCTTCACCCCCCGCCCCCTCCAAAAGAAAAGAAATAGTTGTGCAACCAAGCCTTTCTGGAGCATTACTTTCGTTGTTGACCTCCGCGGACGATATTTCATCATGATATTTTGCAAGCACGAAGATAATCAACAATGTTTGTTGCCAAAAAATAGCTTTTTTAATTTGTTTACTATTATTTTTGATTTCATTCTTCACAAGGATGCATTTTAGCTCGAGTGTAGAAACTCCATCTTCAAAAAGGACATGTTAGTGTCAAGCCCAATAGAAACTGCTTATACTAAAAGAAACAGTTGTAGTGTGCATCAAGCTTTCAAAAATAAGTTGTGCAACGAAGTCTTTCTCGAGCATTGATTTTGTTATTTTTTTCCCAGAGCTCCACGAACGTTATTTCATCTTGAAATTATGCACGCACAATGATAATTCAACAAATTTTGTTGCCAAAATAAAATAGGTTTTTTGAATTTGATTACTGTTATTTTTTATTTTATTCTTCTCAAGGATGCATTTGACCTCGAGCTTAGAAACTCAATTTCCAAAAAGGATATGTTAGTATCAAGCCCAATAGAAACTGCTTATACACAAAGAAAAAGTAAAATTAGAGCATCAAACTACTAAAAAGAAAAGTTGTGCATCCAGGGAATTAAACCTGGATACTTAAAAAAACTTCTCCAGAAAAGTAACTCAGATGCTCGTGTGTGAACAATAAAATTTGAAGAAAAAATAAATGATTTTTATTACAAGAAACATTGCTTAGTTTTCTTCCTGGATGTGAAATTTCGTGATGAAATAACATCGATGGATGTCCGCAAAAAAATAACAAAATAAATAGTGAAGAAATGCTTTAAAAATAGTCTTTTTGGATAATCAATTTTATTATTTTTGCCCAGAGCTCCACAAACGTTATTTCATCATGAAATTTTGCACGCACAAAGATAATTCAACAATGTTTGTTGCCAAAAAATAAAAAAAATTGAATTTGTTTACTATTTTTATTGTTCGCAAGGATGCATTTGAGCTCTATTTCAAAAAAAAAAATGATGCATTTGAGCCCGAGTGTAGAAACTTCGTGGCCAAAATACATGTTAGTGTCAAGCCCAAAAAAAAATTTTGTGCTAAAAGAAACAGTCATAGTAGCGCATCACCCCCCCCAAAGTGAGCATCAATTTTGTTGTTTTTTCCAGAGCTCGACGAACATTATTTCATCACGATATTTTGCATGCACGAAGATAATTCAACAATGCATGTTGCCAAATAAATCAGATTCTTTTTAGTTTGCTTTCTATCATTTTTTATTTCATTCTTCACAAGGATGCATTTGAGCTTGAGTGTAGAAACTCCATGTTTAAAAAGGACTTGTTATTGTCAAGCCCAATAGAAACTGAAACTGCAGCACTGAAAGAAACAGTCATAGTGTGCATTAAGCTTTTAAAAAAACTAGTTGTGCAACCAAGTCTTCCTGGAGCATCGAACCCTGGTTAGTACAGTGGGAGGGTACTATGATACCACTACACCAGATGCGCTATACACTTGTTAAACTTCTTGAATTTAAATCATGAAATCCTCAACCACCCGAGCAATGGAAGAGGCAGCATTTTGGCTTAGTGCTCTGAAAAGGCAGATTTCGAGGCATCATTTTCCCCACACAAGCCACAGAATTTATCCTTTTTTCTATGAAAATTTACATGTACATGTGTTGTAATATAATTTAGGTTTTGACATATAAAAAATGTCAAAAGCACAGTATCCCCATCTCCACTCTTTTAGGGAACTCACCCTGGTAATAAAATAGATAAAAATTCTCAAACTTAGCATTCAAATAAAATGACACTTTTATGTTAGAACACAGTGTTGATCCTCACAGGCTGACTAGTTGACGAGTACTGCCTCTATAAACGAATATAAGAGCATTTAGATCACTAAAATAGTAATCTAAACGCTCTTATATTTCTTTACAGAGGGAGTACTTAACTGCTTTTATGTTAGAACAACGCGTTTGGTTGCCCGCATGCATCCCAACTAGGACCGCACGGGATGTGCGCAGCCTGTTTGGTTGTCTGGGCTGCATGCATTTTCTGGCCCGCATGAAACTCAAAGTAGGTCGAAGTCTGGCCCGGCGGAAACTGCCGAATCGGCATTTTCACGCGAGCCTGGCTCGGCGCGGCCACGCGTGCGGGGGGGGGGGGGGGGGGAGGGTTGCATGCCTCGAGCAGCGCGACAGATGGACGAGACGACTCATAACTCCCCCCCACTCTCCTGTCACCGCCCAGCCCGCACTGTTCCCACCACTCCCTCTCTGCCTCACCGCCTCTCCCTCTCCTCTCCTCCGATGGCTCCGCCTCGCCCACCGTCACGTCGTCCTATGACCCCCGGCGACCAGCGCATCGGCAGCATCTAGGAGCGCTGGCTGGCCGGGCTCCAGAACTCGGGCAGGGACTGATACGTCAATTTTGCATCATGTTTTCCTACTGTTATTTATGTTGTTTTATTGTATAATAATGCCTTTTGGAGTAATTCTAATGCCTTTTCTCTCACAATATGCAAGGTATACACAAAGGGGACGAATTCTGGCAGCTAGAAATCTGGACCTAAAAAAGCTACGTCAAGCTAACTATTCTGCACAACTCTAGATGAGCTAAACTTTTGGATCCAATCGGGCCCTGGTGGGTTGGGCTCACCCAGGCCCACCTCTGGTGCCCCTCTTCTGGTATATAAGTCATTTTGACCTAGAAAAAAAATAAGGATAGGACTTTCGGGACGAAGCACCGCTGTCTCGAGGCGGAACTTGGGCAGGAGCACTTTTGCCCTCCGGCGGAGCGATTCCGCTAGGGGAACTTCCCTCCTGGAGGGGGAAATCATCGTCATCATCATCACCAACAACTCTCCCATCTTGGGGAGGGATATCTTCATCATCATCATCAACAACACCAACTCCTCTCAAACCCTAGTTCATCTCTTGTGTTCAACCTTTGTACCGGAACTATAGATTGGTGCTTTTGGGTGACTAGTAGTGTTGATTACATCTTGTAGTTGATTGCTATATGGTTTACTTGGTGGAAGATTATATGTTCATATCCATTATGCTATTTAATACCCCTCTGATCTTGATCATGATTATCATTTGTGAATAGTTACTTTTGTTCTTGAGGTCACCTGAGAAATCATTTTGCAAGTAATCATGTGAACTTGATATGTGTTCGATATTTTGATGATATATATGTTATGATTCCCTTAGTGGTGTCTTGTGAACGTCGACTACATGACACTCCACCATATTTGGGCCTAAGGGAATGCATTGTGGAGTAGTTATTAGATGATGGGTTGCGAGAGTGACAGAAGTTTAAACCCTAGTTTATGCGCTATTCTGTAAGGGACCGATTGGATCCAAAAGTTTAATGCTATGGTTAGAATTTATTATTAATATGTTTCTCGTAGTTGCGGATGCTCGCGAGAGGGTTAATCATAAGTAGGAGGTTTGTCCAAGTAAGAACAACACCTAAGCACCGGTCCACCCACATATCAAATTATCAAAGTAGCAAACACGAATTAAGCCAACATGATGAAAGTGACTAGATGAAATTCCCGTGTACCCTCAAGAACACTTTGCTTATCATAAGAGACCGTTTTGGCCTGTCCTTTGACTCAAAAGGATTGGGATATCTTGCTGCTACTTATAATTTTAGCACTTGCAGACATTACCTTGCTGAAAACCACTTGTCATTTCCTTCTGCTCCTCGTTGGGTTCAACACTCTTACTTATCGAAAAGGCTACAATTGACCCCATATACTTGTGGGTAATCAAGGCTTTTTTCTGGCGCCGTTGCCGGGGAGTGAAGCGTTCTTGGTAAGTGGAAATTGGTAAGGAAACATTATTACTACGTGCTAAAATTTATTATCCTTTGCTACTATGGAAAACAATCTTTTGCGGGGTTTGTTCGGGGTATCTTCACCTCGACTAGAACCACAATTAGTTTCCCCTCAACCTACTGCACCTACCAAAAATATTGAATATGAAATTCCTTCGGATATGGTAGAATAACTGCTAGCTAATCCTTATGCAGGAGATGGAACCGAACATCCTGATATGCACTTGATATATGTGATGAAATTTGTGGATTGTTTAAGCTTGCAGGTTTACCCGGAGATGAAGCTAAGAAGAAGGTTTTCCCTTTGTCTTTGAAGGGAAAAGCATTGACATGGTATAGGCTATGCGATGATATTGGATCTTGGAACTGGAATCAGTTGAAATTGGAATTTCATCAAAAAAATTATCCTATGCATCTAGTTCATCGTGATCGGAATTATATATATACTTTTTGGCCTCGTGAAGGAGAAAGTATCGCTCTAGCTTGGGGAGGCTTAATTGAATGTTATATCATGCCCCAATCATGAGCTCTCAAGAGAAATTATTATTCAGAATTTTTATGCTCGGCTTTCTCGTAATGATCAATCCATACTCAATACTTCTTGTACTGGTTCTTTTATGAAGAAGACTATTGAATTCCGATGGGGTATTTTAGAAAGAATTAAACACAACTCTGAAGATTGGGAACTCGACGAAGGTAAAGAGTTAGGTATTGAACCTAAGTTTGATTGTGTTCAATCTTTTATGAATACCGATGCTTTTCAAAAGTTTAGCACTAAATATGGACTTGACTCTGAGATAGTAGCTTTCTTTTGTGAATCTTTTGCTACTCATGTTGATCTCCCTAAGGAGAAGTGGTTTAAATATCACCCACCTATTAAAGAAGAAATTAAAGAACCGCTAAAAGCTAAACAAGAAACTATCATTTACAATGTTGATCCAGTTGTTCCCACTGCTTATATTGAAAAACCACCTTTCCCTATTAAGACGGAGGAACATGCTAAAGCTTCAACTGTGGTTAGAAAAAGTTATGTTAGAACACCGAAACCAGCTGAACAAATCAGAGTTGAACCTAGTGTTGCTATGATTAAAGATCTCCTGGTCGATAATATTGATAGGCATGTTATTTACTTCTGTGATGAAGCTTCTAGAATTGCCAAACCCAATAAAAAGGATAAACATAGATCAGTTGTTGGCATGCCTGTTGTCTTAGTTAAGATAGTAGATCACTGTTATCATGGGTTATGTGACCTAGGTGCTAGTGTGAGTGCTATTCCTTTTTCCTTATATGAAGAAATTAAGAATGAAATACCATATGCTGAAATAGAAGACATAGATGTCACTATTAAACTTGCCAATAGAGATACTATATCACCAATTGGGATTCTTAGAGATGTTAAAGTCTTGTGTGGGAAAATAAAATACTCTACTGATTTTCTTGTTCTTGGCTCCCCACAAGATGAATTTTCTCCCATTATCTTTGGTAGAACTTTCATGAACACCGTCAATGCCATAATAGATTATAAGAAACAAACTGTCGGCGTTAGCTTTGGTGATGAATCTTATGAATTTAATTTTTCCAAGTTTAGTAGACAACCTCATAAGAAATATTTGCCTAGTAAGGATGAAATTATTGGTCTTGCTTCTATTGTTGTACCTCCTACTGATCCTTTGGAACAATATTTGCTTAACCATGAAAATGATTTGCATATGCGTGAAAGAAATGAAATAGATAGAATCTTTTTTGAACAAAAACCTCTGCTTAAACACAATTTGCCTATTGAAACTCTAGGAGGTCCTCCTCCACCTAAAGGTGATCCTAAGTTTGAATTAAAACAATTGCTAGACACTTTGAAATATGCTTATCTTGATGAGAAAAAGATATATCCTGTTATTATTAGGGGAAAAGATTGCCGTCACCCGGCCGATTAGAGTTCATCCGTCCGCCACCTCTTACGCGCGCCACGCGTCCCAGTGGGCTGTCTATCATCGCTCATCTTTTTCCTTATCTCCACAGCTAACGAGGGAGAGCCGCTCATTCCTTTCTTTACTCATTCATGTTCTACACACCTAGATTGCATGCTGATACACATGTGTCTCTTCATCCAAACATTGACCTTGTCCGCGATGACAAGCGCGCCATGGCCGATGGCCGGTGCAGCAGCCTGCGAGTAGGCGTAGATGCTGAAGGCCGCCCCATGGGGTGATGTGAATCGGTCGCACGTGCACTCTAAGCTGCCGGGCTGCACCTCTCGCATATGTGAGGCACCGCTCGCATATCCTAGGCTTTTGCAACAGCTGCCTTGTTGCAAGAAATTAGGGAAGAGAAGGTTTCATAACAAAGCTCTTCTTACAAGAAATTAGAGAAGAATAGGTTTCGCAACAAGAGGGTCTTGTTGCAGAAAATTAGAGAAGAAGAAGTTTTGCAACAACAGGCTTGTTGCAGGAAATTAGAGAAGGGGAGGTTTCGCAACAAAGGTCTTGTTGCAGGAATTTAGAGAAGAGAAGGTTTCACAACAAGAGTATTGTTACAAAAAAATAGAGAAACGAAACAGACCGCTCGCTTCACACTATCGGAGGAAGAAGCGCAACAACCGACTTGTTGCAATTCGGGGCGCGCACGATTGGGGGAGATCTAATGGCTAATCCTGTGTCTATCGGACGGGATGAGAGGTGGCGGAGATGTTGTTTTAATTTTTGCAACAAGGGTCTTGTTGCAGAAAATTGGACGCAACGAAAGATGTTGTTGTAATTTTTGAAGGATCTTGCTGCAGAAATTAGACACGTGGAGGATGTTGCAGAAAATTAGACGCGTGAAAAATGTTGTTGCAGAAAATTAGACGCGGCGGGAGATGTTGTTGCAATTTTTCTAAGGGTCTTGTTGCAGAAAACTAAAGAAAAAGAGGTTTTGCAACATGAGTCCTGTTGCAGAAAATTATAGAAGATGAGGTTTAACAACAAAGGTCTTGTTGCAGGAAATCAGAGAAGGCCAGATCTTGCAACAAGAGCATTGTTACAAGAATGGTTCTTGTTGCGAAATCGCGCGGGGCGCAGATCTGTCAGGGGCCGGGGGCAAGAGTGCTGTTGTTTCTGCAACAGAGCGGTTGTTGCGGAAAATAACTAGTACATGCGGGGCACGGGCAGTAGATCCGGCGACTACCAGGTCGGGCATCCAACAGCTGTTTGGGCGACATATAGAATTAGAAAATTGGCCGGCGGACGCGTAGCGTCGCCCTATTATTAGTGCCAACCTTTCAGACATGAAGAAGAAAGAGTATTGAAAGTTCTAAGGAAGCACATAGCTGCTATCAGATATACTCTTGATAATCTTAAGGGCATTAGTCCCACTCTATATCAGCACAAGATTAATATGGAACCTGATGCTAAAACTGTTGTTGATCACCAAGGACGGTTAAACCCGAAGATGAAAGAAGTGGTAAGAACGGGAATATTGAAACTTCTGGAAGCAGGTATAATCTATCCTATAGCTGATAGTAGATGAATAAGTCTTGTTCATTGTGTAAGGGAGGTATTACTGTTGTTCCTAATGATAAGAATGAGCTCATTCCGCAAAGAATTTTCACAGGCTATAGGATGGTAATTGATTATAGAAAATTAAACAAAGCAACTAGAAAAGATCATTACCCTCTGCCTTTTATTGATCAAATGTTAGAAAGATTATCTAAGCACAAACACTTCTGCTTCCTTGATGGATATTCTGGTTTTCACAAATACATGTTTCACAACCTGATCAAGAAAAGACCAATTTTACTTGTCCTTTTGGAACTTATGCTTATAGATGTATGCCTTTTGGTTTATGTAATGCACCTGCTACCTTTCAAAGATGTATGACTGCTATATTATGTGATTTTTGTGAAAAGATTGTGGAGGTTTTCATGGATGATTTTTCTGTTTATGGGAAGTCTTTTGATGATTGTTTAAGCAATCTTGATCAAGTTTTGCAGAGATGTGAACAAATAAATATTGTCTTGAATTGGTAGAAGTGCCACTTTATGGTTAATGAAGGTATTGTTTTGGGCCATAAAATTTCTAAAAGAGGCATTGAGGTGGACCATGCCAAGGTTGATGCAATTGAGAAAATGCCATGTCCTAAAGATATCAAAGGTATTCATAGTTTCCTTGGTCATGTTGGTTTCTATAGGAGGTTTATCAAAGACTTCTCTAAAATTTCTAGGCCTCCTACAAATCTTTTGCAAAAGGATATTCCTTTTGTGTTTGATGATGATTGCTTGGAAGCCTTTGAAACACTAAAGAAAGCCTTAATTACTGCACATGTTGTTCAACCACCTGTTGGAACTTGCCTTTTGAGATTATGTGTGATGCTAGTGATTATGATGTTGGTGCTGTTCTAGGACAGAGAGTTGATAAGAAATTGAATGTTATCCATTATGCTAGTAAAACTCTAGACAGTTCTCAACGAAATTAGGCTACTACTGAAAAAGAATTCTTAGCAGTGGTGTTTGCTTGTGATAAATTTAGATCTTACATTGTTGATTCTAAATTAATTGTTCACACCGATTGTTAGAGGGGAGAGAGAGAGGGATTGTTGCGGAATATGATGATTGTATTGCTTGAGCCTCGTGGGCATATAAATAGGAGTACAAAGACCAACTTGGAGTACAAGACAAGGCAGGACCAAATCCTAGTCTATCCTATACTTCCTACTAATCCTTATACTCAACATCCCCCGCAGTCACAACGGTAGCGACGTAGATGGTGAGACTGGAGAAGAATCCGAAGGCAAGCCAACGGACACACATCCCACAATCGTAACGGTCGATGCATCACGGAGTCGTGGCTGGAGTGGAAACCGACGAGGTTGCTCAAGCAGGCGGTAGCCCTTTGTGCCGTTTGTCGATGTAGCCAAGAGTGTCGGTGGTGGAGCCGTGGTCGAGGTAGCCGTGCGAAAAATTCCATGGCGCCGATGTCGAGTCGGGGTGGCCGGTGTCGAGGAAGTCCCCATGGAGCCGCGGGCGCAAGGGGGCGCCAAGTTAGCATGTGCGCAGTGGTGTTGAAGTAGTGGTGCACCGGGGAGAAGACAGTGTTGATGAGGTGTCGCGCCGGGGTTGCCAAACCCGGGGACACGTCATAGATGAAGGCACGCGTCGGTGTTGCCAGCACCGGGCATGCGTAGACGGTCGAAGACGAACTTGACGAAGCGCCGCACCAGGTTTGCCAGGCCCGGGAACACGTCGTGGACGAAGGCACGCATCGGTGTTGCCAGCACCGGGCATGCGTAGACGAGGACCTGCATGAGCTGTACGCAATGTTGGAGAAGTCGGAGAGGACAGCAGAGAAGGACTCGATGATGATTGCGGCACCAATCAGCATGGGGCCGATGTCACCCGTGGTTGTCAGAGTAGACGAAGTGGTTGGGGTAGATGACGATGATGCTAGCGATGGGCTGGTGCTGGACGAAGACGAACGGGGTGGACGGGTGGCTGTGGCGGCTACGGTGGTAGCGGCGGCGGCGGCTGAAGAAGAGCGACGACGGCGGCCTGACGGCGGCGGCTAGGTTAGGAGTGCGGCGGCGGTGCTCGATGTAGGCGAGGAGAACCCAACAACGTGACGAAGACCAGCGCGGATGACGGTGTTCCCGCGCCAAGGGAGGGGCGCGGTGCATACCATGAGAAGTCGACGCGCAGCATCGACGGTGGACTGTGGGCCGCGGCGCCACGGCCCGGAGGGGCGACGCAGCGGCGGCGGGCAGGTCATGGCGACGACGGAAGACCTCGGGGCGGTGGAGGGAACCGCGGGCCGCGGCGCTACGACCTGAAGGGGCGATGCAGCGGCAGAGCGCGGGTCAGTGCAACCGCAGGGACGTGATACGTCTCCAACGTATCTATAATTTATGAAGCATTCATGCTATTATATTATCTATTTTGGATGTTTATGGGCTTTATTATACACTTCTATATTATTTTTGGGACTAATCTATTAACCGGAGGCCCAACCCAAATTGTTGTTTTCTTGCCTATTTAAATGTTTTGAAGAAAAGGAATATCAAACGAAGTCCAAACGGAATGAAACCTTTGGGAGAGTTATTTTTGGAATGGAAGCAATCCAGGAGACTTGGAGTGGAAGTCAGGGAAGCTTCGAGGTGGCCACGAGGCAGGGTGGCGCGCCCTACCCCCTAGGCATGCCCCCACCCTCGTGGGCCAATCGTGGCTCTCGTGACTGACTTCTTTTGCCTATATATGTCCATATACCCTAAAAACATCGAGGAGCACAATAGATCGGGAGTTCCGCCGCCGCAAGCCTCTGTAGCCACCAAAAACCTCTTGGGAGCCCGTTCTGGCACCCTGTCGGAGGGGGAATCCATCACCGGTGGCCATCTTCATCATCCCGGCGCTCTCCATGATGAGGAGGGAGTAGTTCACCCTCGGGGCTGAGTGTATGTACCAGTAGCTATGTGTTTGATCTCTCTCTCTCTCTCTCTCTCTCTCTCTCTTGTGTTCTTGATACGGCACGATCTTGATGTATCGCGAGCTTTGCTATTATAGTTGGATCTTATGATGTTTCTCCCCTCTACTCTCTTGTGATGAATTGAGTCTTCCCCTTGAAGTTGTCTTGTCGAATTGAGTCTTTAAGGATTTGAGAACACTTGATGTATGTCTTGCCGTGCTTATCTGTGGAGACAATGGGATATTCACATGATCTTCTTGATGTATGTTTTGGTGATCAACTTGCGGGTTCAATGAACTTATGCATTGGGGTTCGCACACGTTTTCGTCTTCACTCTCCGGTAGAAACTTTGGGGCACTCTTTGAAGTACTTTGTGTTGGTTGAATAGATGAATCCGAGATTGTGTGATGCATATCGTATAATCATGCCCACGGATACTTGAGGTGACATTGGAGTATCTATGTGGCATTAGGGTTTTGGTTGATTTGTGTCTTAAGGTGTTATTCTAGTATGAACTCTATGATAGATCGAACGGAAAGAATATAGTCGTTCTATTTTACTACGGACTCTTGAATAGATCGATCAGAAATGATAACTTTGAGGTGGTTTCGTACCCTACAATAATCTCTTCGTTTGTTCCCCGCTATTAGTGACTTTGGAGTGACTCTTTGTTGCATGTCGAGGGATAGTTATATGATCCAGTTATGTTATTATTGTTGAGAGAACTTGCACTAGTGAAAGTATGAACCCTAGGCCTTGTTTCCTAGCATTGTAATACCGTTTGTGCTCACTTTTATCACTTGTTACCTTGCTGTTTTTATAATTTCATATTACAAATACCTACATCTACCATCCATATTGCACTTGTATCACCATCTCTTCGCTGAACTAGTGCACCTATACAATTTACCATTGTATTGGGTGTGTTGGGGACACAAGAGACTCTTTGTTATTTGGTTGCAGGGTTGTTTGATAGAGACCATCTTCATCCTACGCCTCCCACGGATTGATAAACCTTAGGTCATCCACTTGAGGGAAATTTGCTACTATCCTACAAACCTCTGCACTTGGAGGCCCAACAACGTCTACAAGGAGAAGGTTGCGTAGTAGACATCAAGCTCTTTTCTGGCGCCGTTGCCTGGGAGGCGAGTGCTTGAAGGTATATCTTTAGATCTTGCAATCGAATCTTTTTGCTTCTTGTTTTATCACTAGTTTAGTTTATAAAAGAAAACTACAAGAAAATGGAATTGAGTTTGCCTCATACGCTTCATCCTTTTAATATCTTTCGTGAGAATGATGGTAGGGAAAATTGTGCTCAAGTGCTAGAAGAAGAAGTCTATAAAATGTTTGGTACTAAATCTTTGAATGATGAGCATGATTGCAATGTTGTTAGTATGAACTCTTTGAATATACATAGTACTAATGATGATTGCACAAGTCATGAGGAAAATGTCTCTTATAAGCATGTCAATTTTTGTGGAGTGCATAGAGTTTGCAAGAACACACCAAATAGAGAAGATAGATTTTGCACGAGGCATAAGTATTTAGAAACTAAATGGTTGCAAGAAAGGCTAGATGTGAGTGCTGAAAATTTAAAATTTCTTTGCCGTACTTGTGAACTTTGCAATGAACGTGGTCATTTACATCTCCAATGCAAATTGTTTCATGATCGAATCATGTCCAAAAATTGTGATGATTTGATTTCCCTTGCACATTATAATGAACTTAGTTTGCTTTTGGGTTATGAAGAAATGAAACGTTTAACTAAGAATCTTCCAGAATTTGCCCTTGAAAATTTTCTTGATATTGATCTAGAGGAAATTTATATGTATTGTGTAGTGAATTGCATTGAAAATCCTTATATTGCCAATTACATAAAGAAAAGAAAGCAAATAGAAGATGAAGAGAATACTAATGAAAGGGAAGAGACTTCCCAATATCCTCCTATTATTTCTTATGATGAATCAGGTAACGAGGAGGAGCCTTCTATTCAACCAATCTCATTAATAAGGAGCTCCAAAAAGAGGATTCAACCCATACATGATGTGAAGAAGAAAAAGAAAATACGGAGAAGCAAAGGTAGAAAGGTATCCCTCCCAAATGATGTTGCTCCTACTACTCATTGTGATGATGATAATTGCTATACTATTGGTGCTATCCATACTATTAATGATGAGAGTGATTATGCTTATGATATGAAAAGGGCCAAGCTTGGGGAAGCTATGTTTGATGAGAATGACATATTTGAGAATATATTTGCTGCAATTAATGTTTGTCCCAAGCTTGGGGATGCTATGTTTAAAGAAGATAATATTTTTAGCCTCCCAAGTTTTGATGAGCAAATTTATTATGATGATAGCATGCCTCCTATTTATGATGGTTATATTGATGAAAGTGGGTTTGGAAGAGTGACAACTTTAGGAAGTAATGATCCCACTATTTTGGAGGATGTTGAATCTTATTGTGATGATTATGAAAGTGGATTTGGAGAGGTCATGACTTTATTTAGTGATGATTCCACTATCTTGGAAGAGGTTTCAATCGATTATGATGAGAACAAAGTTGCTACTTATGATGATTATTGTGATGAAACTTATGCTATAAAAAGTAGTGATGATTATATTTATAAAACTAGTCATGATTATGATTACCCTTTTTCTGAACATTACTCTTTTAATGTGGAAACAATTTATAGTATTCGAGTCTCTTATGACACTCCCACTATCCCGAATGAGAAGAATTTTGCTTATGTGGAGAGTAGTAAATTTTCTATGCAAGTAGATCATGGAAAGAACTCTTTAGGTGCTGGTTATATTGTTGAATTCATTCATGATGCTACTGAAAATTATTATGAGGGAGGAACATATGCTTGTAGGAATTGCAATAATATCAAGTTTCCTCTCTATGTGTTAAAATTTTTGAAGCTATGCTTGTTTTACCTTCCTATGCTAGTTTATTATTGTTACAATAAGTTGTTTGCTCACAAAATCCCTATGCATAGGAAGTGGGCTAGACTTAAATGTGCTAGTCATATGCTTCATGATGCTCCAGTTATGTTTCAATTCTTATCTTTTATGTGAGCATCATTGTCATCATCATGCCTAGCTAGAAAGGCATTAAAGAAAGGCGCTTGTTGGGAGACAACCCAATATTTACCTTTACTAATTTTGTGTGTCCACATGATTATGCTACTGTAGTAATCATTTTTATAGCTTTTGTTTCAATAAAGTGCCAAGTAAGACCTTTAGGATAGCTTACGGTGATAGTTGTGTTGATCCTGCTGAGAATCAGAAACTTTTGCACCCATTAAATTAGTTTTGATAATTCCCAGAAATGTTATTTTGATCTGATTCTTCTTTCTCTGTATTTCTACATAAATTGCTAAGGTTTTCCTAATTTTGTAGGATTTTTGGTGTTCCAGAAGTATACGTTTGATACAGATTACTACAGACTGTTCTGTTTTTGACAGATTCTGTTTTCTATGTGTTGTTTGCTTATTTTGATCAATCTATGAGTAGTATCGGAGGGCATGAACCATAGATAAGTTGGAATACAGTAGATATTATACAAATATGAATTAGAATGAGTTCACAATAGTACCTAAGTGGTGGTTTATTTTCTTATACTAACGGAGCTTACGAGTTCTCTGTTGAGTTTTGTGTTGTGAAGTTTTCAAGTTTTGGGTAAAGATTCGATGGACTATGGAATAAGGAGTGGCAAGAGCCTTAGCTTGGGGATTCCCAAGGCACCCCAAGGTAATATTCAAGGACAACCAAGAGCCTAAGCTTGGGGATGCCCCAGAAGGCATCCCTTCTTTCGTCTTCATCCATGGGTAACTTTAGTTGGAGCTATATTTTTATTCACCACATGATATGTGTTTTGCTTGGGGCGTCATTTTGTTTTATTTTGTTTTGCTTGCCTTTTGAATAAAATACCAAGATATGAAATTCTTAAATGAGAGAGAGTCTTCACATAGCTACATAATTATTTAACTACTCATTGATCTTCACTTATATCTTTTTGGAGTAGTTTGTCATTTACTCGTGTGCTTCACTTATATCCTATGAGTAAATGGTTGAATGATTTGAATTTCATAATCTGAAATTATATATGTTTCATATGCTTACCCCATTGGGATTAATGACTTCACATCTAAGAAGTAGAGGTGGTAAATTTATTGAAGGTTAGCAAACATTGTATTGGTCACTTGAACAATTCATGAAAGAATATTGAAGGAAGAGAGATTTCACATATAAATATACTATCTTAGACATCTTCTATGATTATGAGCCCCATTAATTATTTTCACCTGAGAAAATTAGTTGAAATTGGACAAGGAAGACAACATAATGAGTTATGCTTGGGTATATTTGTATAGAAGTTATATTGTTATAGATCCTCCAACATGTGGTGCTTGCTGTTTAGAATCCTTTGCTAGCCAAATTATCTGTACTAAGCGGGAATATTGCTTGTGCATCCTAATTCCTTGAACCAAGTTTCTTCCATGAGTGCCTACCATACCTACCTATATGTGGTATTTACCTACCATTCCAAGTAAATTTGCATGTGCCAAACTCTAAACCTTCAAATAATAATCTGTTTTGTATGCCCGAATCGCTCATGTAGAGACTAGGGGCTGTCAGTATCTTCCATGCTAGGTGGGTTATTCTCACGATGAGTGGACTCCTCTCATCATTCACGAGAAAAATGGCTGGTAACTGGGATGCCCAGTCCCACGATCAAAAGATCAAAATCAAATCAAAATAATTGCAAACAAAACTCCCCCAGGATTGTTGTTAGTTGGAGGCACCCGTTGTTTCGGGCAAGCCATGGATTGATGATTGTTGGTGGAGGGGGAGTAAAAACTTTACCATTCTGTTTGGGAACCGCCTATAATGTATCCAGTATGGAAGAAACTAGGAACCCTCGGTTGTTATGTTGACAATGAAAACATACCTCTCAAAATTATTTTCATCTCTGTTTAAAAGCTTCGAGCTCTGGCACCTCTACAAATCCCTGCTTCCCTCTGCGAAGGGCCTATCTTTTACTTTTATGCTAGAGTCAGTAGTATTCCTTCTCATTCCAACCTACTCTTTAGTTGGCAAGCATCATGTGATGGGGAAAGATCTAAGCATATATGGCCATTCAAATATATTTGATCATGAATTATTATTGTTGACAATTATCTATATGATAAGTAAGTTGGGGGCGAAACATTAAGCCCCTATCTTTCTCTGTGTTCGATGGATGCTATTTGTTATAAAAATATGCTTCGAGTGGTAGCAATCATGGAAGACTATATGATAGTTGAGTATGTGGGATTTGCTAAATCAAAGCTCTTACATAGACCCTTCTTGAAAATAAGATGACTTGCAATTGTTTGATGATTGAGAACGTAGTTTGCTAGTTTTCAAGAAAGTTTATGGTCTATGCTTTAACATTTGAATAGCTTGTTACTTAATTATGAGAAGTTTTATGAGATGAGTTGTTGTTATGACATATAATGATGCTAGAAAATGTGATTGAAATTATCATTGATCAAACTTGTGCACCTACTAGCATTCACACTTCATAAATTAATTATTTCTTTATCATTTACCTACTCGAGGACGAGCAGGAATTAAGCTTGGGGATGCTGATACGTCTCCAACGTATCTATAATTTATGAAGCATTCATGCTATTATATTATCTGCTTTGGATGTTTATGGGCTTTATTATACACTTTTATATTATTTTTGGGACTAACCTATTAACCAGAGGCCCGGCCCAAATTGTTGTTTTCTTGCCTGTTTTAGTGTTTCAAAGAAAAGGAATATCAAACGGAGTCCAAACGGAATGAAACCTTCGGGAGAGTTATTTTTGGAACGGAAGCAATCAGGAGACTTGGAGTGGAAGTTAGGGAAGCTTTGAGGTGGCCACGAGGCAGGGAGGCCCGCCCTACCCCCCTGGGTGCGCCCCCACCCTCGTGGGCCCCTCGTGGCTCCCCTCACCGACTTCTTTCGCCTATATATGTCCATATACCCTAAAAACATCGAGGAGCACAATAGATCGGGAGTTCCGCCGCAGCAAGCCTCTGTAGCCACCAAAAACCTCTCGGGAGCCCGTTCTGGCACCCTACCGGAGGGGGAATCCATCACCGGTGACCATCTTCATCATCTCGGCGCTCTCCATGACGAGGAGGGAGTAGTTCACCCTCGGGGCTGAGGGTATGTACCAGTAGCTATGTGTTTGATCTCTCTCTCTCTCTCTCTCTCTCTCGTGTTCTTGATTCGGCACGATCTTGATGTATCGCGAGCTTTGGTATTATAGTTGGATCTTATGATGTTTCTCCCCCTCTACTCTCTTGTGATGAATTTAGTTTTCCCCTTGAAGTTGTCTTATCGGATTGAGTCTTTAAGGATTTGAGAACACTTGATGTATGTCTTGCCGTGCTTATCTGTGGTGACAATGGGATATTCACGTGATCTACTTGACGTATGTTTTGGTGATCAACTTGCGGGTTCAATGAACTTATGCATAGGGGTTGGCACACGTTTTCGTCTTGACTCTTTGGTAGAAACTTTGGGGCACTCTTTGAAGTACTTTGTGTTGGTTGAATTGATGAATCTGAGATTGTGTGATGCATATCGTATAATCATGCCCACGGATACTTGAGGTGACATTGGAGTATCTAGGTGACATTAGGGTTTTGATTGATTTGTGTCTTAAGGTGTTATTCTAGTACGAACTCTATGATAGATCGAACGGAAAGAATGGTGTCGTGTTATTTTACCACAGACTCTTGAATAGATCGATTAGAAAGGATAACTTTGAGGTGGTTTTGTACCCTACAATAATCTCTTCGTTTGTTCCCCGCTATTAGTGACTTTGGAGCGACTCTTTGTTGCATGTTGAGGGATAGTTATATGATCCAGTTATGTTATTATTGTTGAGGGAACTTGCACTACTGAAAGTATGAACCCTAGGCCTTGTTTCCTAGCATTGCAATACCGTTTGTGCTAATTTTTATCACTTGTTACCTTGATGTTTTTATAATCTCAGATTACAAATACCTATATCTACCATCCATATTGCACTTGTATCACCATCTCTTCGCCGAAATAGTGCAGTTATACAATTTACCATTGTATTGGGTGTGTTGGGGACATGATGACCCACAAGTATAGGGGATCTATCGTAGTTCTTTCGATAAGTAGGAGTGTCGAACCCAACGAGGAGCAGAAGGAAATGACAAGCGGTTTTCAGTAAGGTATTCTCTGCAAGCACTGAAATTTTAGGTAACAGATAGTTTTGTGATAAGATAATTTGTAACGGGTAACAAGCAATGAAAGTAAATAAGGTGCAGCAAGGTGGCCCAATCCTTTTTGTAGCAAAGGACAAGCCTGGACAATTTATTATAATGAGAAAAGCGCTCCCGAGGACACATGGGAATTACCGTCAAGCTAGTTTTCATCACGTTCATATGATTCACGTTCGGTACTTTGATAATTTGATATGTAGGTGGACCGGTGCTTGGGTACTAACCTTTCTTGGACAAGCATCCCACTTATGATTAACCCCTATTGCAAGCATCTGCAACTACAAAAGAAGTATTAAGGTAAACCTAACCATAGCATGAAACTAGTGGATCCAAATCAGCCCCTTACAATGCAACGCATAAACTAGAGTTTAAGCTTCTGTCACTCTAGCAACCCATCATCTACTTATTACTTCCCAATGCCTTCCTCTAGTCCCAAATAATGGTGAAGTGTCATGTAGTCGATGTTCACATAACACCACCAGAGGAGAGACAACATACATCTCATCAAAATATCAAACGAATACCAAATTTACATGACTACTAATAGCAAGACTTCACCCATTTCCTCAGGAACAAACGTAAATACTCACAAAGCATATTCATGTTCATGATCAGAGGAGTATTAATATGCATTAAGGATCTGAACATATGATCTTCCACCAAATAAACCAATTAGCATCAACTACAAGGAGTAATCAACACTACTAGCAATCCACGGGTACCAATTTGTGGTTTTGATACAAGATTGGATACAAGAGATGAACTAGGGTTTGAGAGGAGATGGTGCTGGTGAAGATGTTGATGGAGATTGACCCCCTCCCGATGAGAGGATCGTTGGTGATGATGATGGTGATGATTTCCCCCTCCTGGAGGGAAGTTTCCCCGGTAGAATAGCTCCGCCGGAGCCCTAGATTGGTTCTGCCTCGTGGCGGTGGAGTTTCGTCCCGTAAGCTTGCTTATGATTTTTCCAGGGTAAAAGCCTTCATATAGTAGAATATGGCCACCGGAGGGATGCCAGGGTGCCCACGAGGCAGGGGGCGCGCCCTGTAAGTGTGGGCGCGCCCCCCACCCTCGTGGATGGTGGGTGGCCCCCCTCAGGTATTTCTTCCGCCAAATAATTCTTATTAATTCTAAAAATGAATTTCGTGGAGTTTCAGGACTTTTGGAGCTGTGCAAAATAGGTTTCCAATATTTGCTCCTTTTCCAGCCTAGAATCCCAGCTGCCGGCATTCTCACTCTTTATGTAAACCTTGTAAAATAAGAGAGAATAGCCATAAGTATTGTGACATAACTTGTAATAACAGCCCATAATGCAATAAATATCGATATAAAAGTATGATGCAAAATGGACATATCAACTCCCCCAAGCTTAGACCTCGCTTGTCCTCAAGCGGAAGCTGATATCGAAAAATATGTCCACATGTTTAGAGATAGAGGTGTCGATAAAAATAAAATATGGACATGAGGGCATCATGATCATTCTTAAAGCAGCAACATAAATATATTTTGTCATATGATTTCTTATGCTCAAGTAACAATCTATTCACAATGTCAAGTATGAATCAGAAACTTCATTGAGAACTAACAAACTGTAATCTTAGTCATTGAAGCAATTGCAATTTATCATAACATCGGAAAGAGTCAAGAATAGAGCTTTTTAGCAAGTCCACATACTCAACTATCATATAGTCTTCTACAATTGCTAACACTCACGCAATACTTATGGTTCTGGAGTTTTAATCGGACACAGAGAAAGATAGGGGCGTATAATTTCACCTCCCAACATATTCACCTTTGGGTGATGTCAACAATAATAGTTCATGCTAACTTACATCCAATTGGATATATATATCAGGATCTTTCCAACACGAGGTGCTTGCCAAAGGATAAAATGAAAAAGGGAAAGGTGAAGATCACCTTGACTCTTGCATAAAGTAAAAGACATAAAGTAAAAGATAGACCCTTCGCAGAGGGAAGCAGAGGTTGTCATGTGCTTTTAGGGTTGGATGCACAAAATCTTAATGCAAAAGAACGTCACTTTATATTGCCACTTGTGATATGAACCTTTATTATGTAGTCCATCACTTTTATTACTTCCATATCACATGATCGTATAAAGCTTATTTTCTCCGCACTAATAAGTCATACATATTTAGAGAGCAATTTTTATTGCTTGCAACATGAAAACTTACTTGAAGGATCTTACTCAATCCATAGGTAGGTATGGTGGACTCTCATGGCAAAAACTGGGTTTAAGGATATTTCGAAGCACAAGTAGTATCTCTACTTGGTGCAAGGAATTTGGCTAGCATGAGGGGGAAGGGCAAGCTCAACATATTGGACGATCCATGACAATATACTTTAACTGAGATGTGAGAAAACATAACCCATTACGTTGTCTTCCTCGTTCGACATCAACTCTTTAGCATGTCATACTTAATGAGTGCTCACAATCATAAAAGATGTCCAAGATAGTATATTTATATGTGAAAACCTCTCTTTATTTATTACTTCCTATTAATTGCAACGATGACCAAAACTATACTTGCCAACTTTCAACAACTTTTATGCCTCATACTCTTTATATGTGAAGTCATTACTATCCATAAGATCAATATGAACTCTTTTATTTCTTTTTATTTTCTCAAGATCATAGCAAGATAGCAAAGCCCTTGACTCAACACTAATCTTTATTATATATAGCTCACGGACTCGATTACATAGAAGGATCACAAAGTAAAACTCAAAACTAATTCATACCAAAACTTTATTCTACTAGATCAAGATATTACCAAAAGAATCAAAACTAAGTAAAACGGTAAAGATAGGAGTGTGATGGTGATACGATACCGGGGCACCTACCCCAAGCTTGGCAGTTGCCAAGGGGAGTGCCCATACCCATGTAATTATGTCCTCGGAGGTGGTGAAGGATTTGTTGATGATGTAGGCTTGTCGTCCGTCTTCCAAGGCATAGGCTCACCATCATAGAAGGATGATCGAGTCTCCGGGATCCTCAAATCTGCAACCAAACTCATCCTCTTGAATCTATATTCATACTCACAGTTTTGGTTTTGCAGGTCATAGATCTGGGCTTGGAGGTGCTCGATTTTCTCATGAAGATTGAAGATGGTCTCCCCAATGTTCTTGGCGTCCAGCTTGTGGTTGTTGGTGAACTCCGCGATCATCATCTGGTTGGCGTTAAGTCCGCGCTCCACCATCCCTTGGCACTTGAAAACTTGTTGTTCCATAGCTTCGAGCTTTGTCTCCACACTTTCAGTACGCCTTGGTCCCTCCACATCGCGGATGTGCAACACCCCCTCACGCATCTCAATGGTTTGAGGGTGTTGCAGCACCTCCGCGAGATAGGGGTTGATAACCCTCTCAAAAAACGTGTCCTTAGGAGCGCTTGGAGACGTCATGGTGCTCTAGATCTGTCAGAAAAATAGCTCGAAACGAAAATAGAAGATTTTTTTGCATGATACGGTGGTCAAAACCTTCGGGAGATTATATAATGAATTTTTACCGACCAAAAGAAGTACCGTGCAAGAAAGCGGAGTCGGGAGAGCACACAAGGTGCTGATGAGGCAGGGGGCACGTCCAGTTAGGGTGGGCGCGCCCTCCACCCTCGTGGACGTCTCGTGTCCTTTCCGGACTACTTCTTATTTACCTAAATTCTTAAATATTCCAAAACAGAGAAAAATTGCTATTAGAAATGTTTAGGAGTCGGTTTACTTACCGTACCACATACCTATTCCTTTTCGGAGTCTGAAACATTCTGCAAAGTGTCCCTTATGTATTCCTCCGGGGTTACAGTTTCAATAATATTAGTTTCAACATTTATAGGATTACCTGAGATATAATGTTTGATTCTTTGACCGTTCACCACCCTCGGACTTGTGCCTTCGAAGTTGTTGATTTTTATGGCACCGGAACGATAGACTTCCGCGATAACGTAAGGACCTTCCCATTTAGAGAGAAGTTTTCCTACAAAAAAACTTAAACGAGAGTTGAATAGCAACACATAGTCACCTACGTTAAACTCATGCTTTTGTATTCTTTTGTCATGCCATCTTTTAACTTTTTCTTTAAACAGCTTGGCATTCTCATAGGCTTGGGTTCTCCATTCATCAAGTGAGCTAATGTCAAATAACCTATTCTCACTGGCAAGTTTGAAATTATAGTTGAGCTCTTTAATGGCCCAATATGCCTTATGTTCAAGTTCGAGAGGTAAGTGACATGCTTTTCCATAAACCATCTTATACGGAGACATACCCATAGGATTCTTATATGCAGTTCTATAGGCCCATAATGCATCATCAAGTTTCTTGGGCCAATTCTTTCTAGATCAATTAACAATCTTTTGCAAAATTAATTTGAGCTCTCTATTACTCAACTCTACTTGTCCACTAGACTGTGGGTGATATGGGGATGCAATTCTATGATTAACATCATACTTAGCAAGCATTTTACGAAAAGCACCATGAATAAAATGTGAACCACCATTAGTCATTAAGTATCTAGGGACTCCAAACCTCGTAAAAATAACTTCTTTAAGCATCTTAATAGAGGTGTTATGATCATCACTACTAGTTGGAATAGCTTCTACCCACTTAGTAACGTAATCAACATCAACTAAAATATGTGTATATCCATTAGAGGCAGGAAAAGCTCCCATACAATCAAAGCCCCAAACATCAAATGGCTCAATAACAAGAGAATAATTCATAGAAATTTCTTGACGTCTACTTGTCGGTGTTCTGGGAACGGGGGTCCCCAGACTTGCCTGCCTGCGGCCTGCGGCGTCGCTCAAGTGGTGGCCCAGTATGGCCCATCTTCATCAGCACAAGACTCAAGACCCTCGCGAGGGGCCAAGCCTCGCGGGGCGGACGACACAAGACTTCCTCAGGAATGGCCTTGCCAGGCAGGCTCGCGAGGAGGCGGAGAGATCAAGGCAGGGTACCTCGCAAGGTGCCTGTGATGCAAGCCATGACAATCGAGACCAGGCGGGCGCCGGCCTGCGCAGTCTCCTTGTTTCCTCTTTGGTGCAAAGGGGGCAAGCACATGCGTGGAGTACCGAGGCATCAGGCAAAGGTTGCCGTTTCAGTGCAACGAGACCAAGACCAGCAGAGCAGCAGGATGGAGGTCACCGTGGAGCCTAGGACGGCGTCATCGCCAGTGCCTTTGGCAGCCGAAGACCAACTTTAGTCAGGATAACTTGAACTAGATGTTCCCCTTCAAAATGGCCGTTGTTGGCGCCCTTCCCGCTCAATATTTGGGAAGAGGACCAGGGCCTCTATAAATAGAGCTAGCCACCACAGTAGAGGGCATCTCCTAATCAGAGAGAGAGAGAGAGGCGATCGAACTCACCCAAGAAGTTCATCGCACCAGCCCAAGAACACCTCTCGTGAGGCTGTTCATCCTTTGTACTGTTCATCATCAGCCCCCGAGGCAATCCACCACACCACACACTGGAGTAGGGTATTACACCACAACCGTGGCTCGAACCAGTATAAATCCTGTGTCCCTCGTGTTGTTCATCGTTTTAGCTTAGATTCTCACGAGGAGATCGGGCGTGGATCGGTAGGGGGAAGATCTTCGTGCGCACCCCAGAGTTTGAACCTTAAGGGTCTTCCGGAACCCAACATCCGACATTTGGCGCGCCAGGTAGGGGTGCGCCGGAATCTTTCTTCCGCTGTCTCGCGTTCGATATTTCGTCGTGTCCATGGCTGTTGCTCGCCGGGCTCGCGCCGAGCGTCGGGCTGCTCTCGCCGCCCGCGTCGCCCAGACGGCTCCCGTCGGTGGGTGTCCCGTTGTTCCCTGTCGCCTGCCGCCAACGCCGCCACTGGCCCGGCGGGGAACGAGCAGCAGGCCTTGTCGCTGCATCCTTTGGTGCGGCGGGAAGGCCGCACCGCCACCCCGTCACTGACTACAGCTGGTTCATCGTCCCACACCCGTCGCGCCCCAACGGACGCTCATGCCGCATTGCTCCTAGCGCGTGAGCTCCTGCACTACCGTCCCGTCGACGACCTCTACGAGGAGTGGCTCGCTCGCATCACCGAGCTCGTCAGCACCGCAGGGGGCTCCCCTGCACCGTCCCTCTCGCTGCCTTGCCCTCCGTCCTGCGCAGGAGGCGCAGATCAGGAGGTGCCACCGCCACCTCCTCCCCAAGAAGGCGCTCTGGCTCCAAGGCGCGCGGCCCCAGGACGAGATCCACCATGTCCGGCGCCCGCGCGACAAGAAGGGAGCTGCCAAGAAATCCCTCGTCCCCAAGAAGGTGCACGCGTGCTCCCGACACCGGTGCTCCACGACCGCATCCCTACGCCAGCATGTCAAGACCCCGCGCTGCTCCAGGCAGCGGTGTGCGGGAACCCCCAGGAGAAAGCCCTGCATCAGCAGAGAGCTCCGGTGGCCACCGCAGGCTGTCGTGCCTTCACCACCGAGCTATGCAGTATCGCCTGGCCAGGCAAGTTCAAACCTGACCTGCCTCCTCGCTACGATGGCACTACCGACCCCGCGGAGTTCCTACAGCTCTATGAGCTGGGCATCGAAGCCGCCAACGGGGACAAAACGGTCATGGCGAACTGGTTTCCCATGGCACTCAAGGACGGTGCCCGCACCTGGCTCCTGAACCTAGCTCCTGGCACGATCTCCTCCTGGGACGAGATGCGCACTCGCTTCATCGCCAACTTCCAAGGCACTTGCGACCGTCCGCCGGCCGTGGGTAACCTGTGCCGCATCAAGCAGCAGCCCAGAGAGACCTTGCATAAGTACATCCAGCGCTTCAACAACGCTCGCCTCAAGATTCCCAGGGTGACCGAGGAGGCCATCATCTCGGGCGTTCTCTGATGGCGTCCGCGACGTCAAGATGAAGGAGGAGCTGGCGATCCACGAAGATCTGTGTACGTCTCTGGAGTTGTTGAACCTGGCGACCAAGTGCACAAGGGCTAAGGAAGGACGCCTCTCCGTTCTCGAGTTCCCAGCAGCAGACCCAGAAGAGAAGAAAGCCAAAGCAAAGGATGTGAAGCGCAAGGGAGCCATTGTGCTCGCAGCAGAGCCGAACACAAAGCACGGCAGGGACCAGCCGGAGTCGTCCAAGGGCAGCCAGTACTGCGTGTACCACGATCTCCAAACCCACAACACCAATGAATGCCAAGAGCTCAGGGCCGTGCGAGAAGGCCATGTCGGTCGACGCCCCGAGCGTAACGATCGGGGCTACGGTCGAGGCGAAGCAAGAGGTGGAGGACGATGGGACGACCATGGCCCTCACCAAGGGTGGCGTCACCGGCCTCGTGAGGACCGCTGGCAGGACCAGCCTCGCGAGGGGGCTTGGAGGGATCAGCCTTGCGAGGATCGCCTGCAAGGCAATGCAGGACTTCCTCCTCTGCCACCACCGCCAAGAAGGAATGAAGACCATCATCAGGACGAGGGGGCTGGGGGCTTCCAGGAGCCGCGTGCAATCGCTTGCATCTTGGGCGGCACTCAGGCCCCAGTCTCTCAGTGCATCTTCAAGCATTTCGCTTGCGAGGTGAATGCAGTCCTCCCCAAGCTTGAGGCCACGCGCCCTCTCAAGTGGTCCGCTTGCGCCATCACGTTCAGCTCAGCGGATCAGCTCAAGTGCGCGGCAACGGCCGGTGTCCTCCCGATGCTCCGCTCCCCAGTCATCAGCAATGTGCAAGTTACCAGGACCCTCATCAATGGCGGAGCAGCACTCAACGTCCTGTCCGTCGAGACGTTCAACAATCTTCAAGTGTCATATGATCAGCTTCAACCAACCAAGCCCTTCTCAGGAGTCACTGATGGTTCCACTGTCCTGATAGGGCAGGTCTGCCTCCCTGTCACCTTTGGATAGCACAACAACTACCGCACCAAGCTCATTGACTTCGACGTCGCCCACATTCACCTGCCATACAATGCCATCCTCGGGTATCCAGCCCTGGCTAAGTTCATGGCAGTGACTCACCATGGCTACAACGTCCTCAAGATGCCAGGAAGTGGCGGGGTCATCACGGTCCCCTGTGAAATGAAGGATGCGGTGTGCTCCCTCGAGCATGCCTTCCAAGCCGCGTCAATCGAGGACCCAGACAACAAGAATGGAAACCTTCCCTAAGCAGCTCCCAAGAAGAAGAAGACATCACCTGGTTCAGGGCCTCAGGAGGCAGGCTCCTCCGGAGGCGCCACATCCGGACATGCGCCCATCCAAGGGGCGCCACCCTCCGTCACATAGGAAGGCGCGCCCGGCGCCCTCCTCAGGCAAGGCTCGGGGGCTCTCTCTTGGGGAGCCACTGACTTTGCCAAGGTCACGAGGGAGGCGCTCGGGCACCACTTGGAGGCGTGCTTCGCGGAACATTTCCCTCAGGAAGGCATGAGTCAAGGAGGGCCCAACCCTCAGGAGTTCATCACCAAGGTCGCTCAGGAGTTGCAGGAATCGAATCATGCACGGCAATCGCTGCCTGCCCAGCGTAGCTCCCCATCCAGGCAAGGATGGCGGGCTGTGCGTCTGCATCAACTACCCAGGGCTCAATCGAGTCGCGTCTTAGGAGTGCTTCTGGCCTTCGCGCGTGGGGCATTGTGCAGGTCCACCATATAGCTACATTCGCATGCCTTTCGGCCTGCCGAACGCGGCTGCAGCCCACCAGCGCTTGATGAGAAGCATTCTGGAAGCTCAGGTGGCCAAGCATCGCGCGCTCCTGGAGGAAATGGAGATGGACCCCGCCGACCCGCCCAAACCTCGTGAGCCTCCCGAGGCTCGGAGCCCTGAGGGCTCGTGAGGATTGGCTTCTTCACCTCGCACTTTCAGCTGCTCCGACACTCGCTCTACAATGGTATCAGGTGACTTCTTTCAAGTTTCGTTTCAGCTGGGAGCGCCCTCAGGGATGCATCATTCCCAGGTCGCGTGGGTCTGTCCCGCGGCATGTATCCGTTTTGATTTTGTCTTCAGCTTACCTTGTTGGGGGCGCCCCTCGGGCCGCATCATCCCCAAGTCGCTTGGGCCTGGCCCAGCAGCATTTGCCTTTCTCTGCATCTATCTAAGTTGATTTGCTTCTTCATGCTTAACCTGCTTGAGATAATCGCCTGCTCGACTGACACCTACCAGCAACACCAACAAATCTGAGTGGTCGAGCTCTGGCCGCGGCAGCCCCGCACAGCACTACCTCACTAGACCCTTAGTGCCTCAATCACTCCCTTGGAGCAACCAATGGCTGGCTGGCAACCGTAATGGCAGACCTTGTTTTCCTCCTGTTGGTGTTCAGGATCTGCCTAAGGAATAGCGTGGGGGCGTCGTGAGCTCCCTCACTCTCTCTCCCGTACGATCAGCTCGTGCATTAATAGGGGATACATGAGCATCGCGACTCATGGGCTCTTACTGGCACTCTAGCCCTCACCCCCTGGCCTTGACCCACGGCATCGCGACCTGTCATACCAGCGGCGGCTGAGCTCGCTCGAGGGCCGGGACCTGAGGACGTAGAGAACGAAGGAGAGTGCAGGGAAGAGGGGAGAAGCTCATGAGGACCCGACCCAGCGACACCCCAGCTGCCGGCGCGCGGGCCAGGCACCTCGCCGAACAACGGCTCCAAACTCATGAGATAAGTCACGCCTCTACAGGAGCTAAATCAACACAACGCCAAACCCTCGCCTAGTGCGGCTCTATCACGGCGACATTGCCTTCCTTTCTCGCCCAGCGGAGGCTGCTTGAGCGCTAAAGGGGACCTCCTGAGCATCGTGGCTCAGGGCTCTTACTGGATCTCGGGCCGCTCACCTCCTGTCCTTGACCACGGCATCGCGACCTGGCATACCAGCGATGGCTGAAGCCTGCCTGGGGACCGGGACCTGTCAGCGTAGAGCACCAAGCCCTCGTGAGGATAGAAAGGGGGAGCCGAGCCGGGGCAGTACAAGCATCTCGCATCGATTCATAATAAGGATATAATATTCACAAAAGACATGGCAGGTGCCTTACATACCCCCGCGGGGTGTTGCTTCGATTCCTCGCAGGGAACAAAAGGTGCTAATCCTAAGGAACGCTAACTACGCGCGCCTCCGCGGGAGACGCCATCATCAACAGTGGGCCGCCAGGCGCCGATGCCAACCCCATCCAGATCAGTTGCGTCGGCGGCTAGATGCAGCTGCCCTGCTCCGAGCGCGACGCGAGCTCGGTGGCTCGTAGCTGTCGTCGCTCGTCTTCGGAGTCACGTAAAGCTCGGGGGAGTCGCTGGATTCTCCGGCTCCTCCGCTGCTGCCTGAGGAGCTGCTGGGGAAGCGGATGGCAGGCCTGGTCCTCGCCACTTCGATGCTCCGGCCGCTCTCCTTGGGGCAGCACTCCAGCCGGCATCCTTCTGTGTCGAAGACCTTGAAGAACATCAAGGAGGCGCCATCGTATTCAGGATGAATTACGAGGGCACCCCCTATCCGGCAGACCCGGGCAATCTCGCCCCAGCCCTAGGTCATGTAGACCTTGCCCGGAGCGACGACCGTGACCTCCGCTCCGGTCGCAAGGGTGCTGCAGTCAGAGCTCCAGAGACCCACTCGGCGGCATCTCGAAGGCGAAGGAGGGAGGAAGGAGGATCCAAGAGCGTGGAGGCATGGCGGCGTGAAGCACGAGCTCGCGAGAAGAGCCCTCAGCATGGACTCCAGGGGTGATGACGCGCACCGCAGTGACTCGTCGGCGCCGCCGGCAGCGTCGTCAGTGTCGCTTGGTGTCTTCTTCTCCAGGGCCCTCGATTCGGGCGTACAAGGGCAGTGGAAACCCAGGCGGCGGCCGCTTGTACCAGGGCCATGCGACCGCGTCACACCGGCCGAGGATAGGCCGTTTCTTCAGCGGAAGCGGGTCGGGACCCTCTCGGGGGGCCTTCCCCTTCTCTTCCGCTGAAAATCGGTGGATCGGCGCCATTGGCGTAGGGCGAAGCAAGGGCAAGGAAGAAGAAGAAGGAGAGAAGCAGGAAGAGATAGACTACGGGGGCTCTCTCTCGTCCGTACTTATAGTCCGGAGGAGGCCAACCGTCGGCCACCATGATCTCAGGTAATCATGATCCATTTCTGCATGCAGGGACTTGTCAAGTCGGGCAGTTGCCGAGGCAGCGTGGGGAAGCGGAGACACCCACGTCCAATCAACCGCCACGCGGTGCCCAAGGCTGTAGGCTGATGGCGCCCGCGGCGCTCCGCACTTGCCCCTTCGCTTCTCCGCTAAGCCAAGTCCGAGCGCGCCTTGGGCCCGGGGGCTACTGTCGGTGTTCTGGGAATGGGGGTCCCCAGACTTGCCTGCCTGCGGCCTGCAGCGTGGCTCAAGTGGTAGCCTAGTACGGCCCATCTTCATCAGCACAAGACTCAAGACCCTCGCGAGGGGCCAAGCCTCGCGGGGCGGACGACACAGGACTTCCTCAGGAACGGCCTCGCCAGGCAGGCTCGCGAGGAGGCGGAGAGATCAATGCAGGGTACCTCGCGAGGTGCCCGTGACGCAAGCCATGACGATCGAGACCAGGCAGGCGCCGGCCTGCGTAGTGTCCTTGTTTCCTCTTTGGTGCAAAGGGGGCAAGCATAGGCGTGGAGTACCGAGGCATCAGGCAAAGGTTGCCATTTTAGTGCAACGAGACCAAGACTAGCAGAGCGGCAGGATAGAGGTCACCGTGGATCCTAGGACGACGTCATCGCCAGTGCCTTTGGTAGCCGAAGACCAACTTTAGTCAGGATAACTTGTATAGATGTTCCCCTTCAAAATGGCCGTTGTTGGCGCCCTTCCCGCTCAATATTTGGGAAGAGGACCAGGGCCTCTATAAATAGAGCTAGCCACCACAGTAGAGGGCATCTCATAGAGTCCTAATCAGAGAGAGAGAGGCGATCGAACTCACCCAAGCAGTTCATCGCACCAGCCCAAGAACACCTCTCGCAAGGCTGTTCATCCTTTGTACTGTTCATCATCAGCCCCCAAGGCAATCCACCACACCACACATTGGAGTAGGTCATTACACCACAACGGTGTCCCGAACCAATATAAATCTTGTGTCCCTCGTGTTGTTCATCGTTTTAGCTTAGATTCTCACGAGGAGATAGGGCGTGGATCGGTAGGGGGAAGATCTTCGTGCGCACCCCAGAGTTCGAACCTTAAGGGTCTGCCGGAACCCAACATCCGACACTACTAATATTATTAATTCTTTGACATTCATAACAAGACAAGACAAGCTTACGGGCATCTTTGAAGAGGGTGGTCCAATAAAAACCGGATTGCAATACCTTATGTGAAGTTCTATCTCCAGCGTGGTGTCCTCCATATGGTTCGGAGTGACACTTGCGTAGGTACACAACGTCTAATAACACCATCTACTCCTTCTTTATAAAGGTGTGGGTCATCCCAGAAGTAATATCTCAAATCATAAAAGAACTTTTTCTTTTGTTGGTATGTGAAACTAGGTGGTATAAATTTAGCAACAATGTAATTAGCATAATCAGCATACCATGGAGCAATACGAGAAGCATTTATGGCAGCTAATTGTTCATTAGGAAAGCTATCATCTATAGGTAGTGGGTCATCAAGAACATTCTCTAACCTAGATAAGTTGTCTGCAACGGGGTTCTCAGCTCCCTTTCTATCAATAATATGCAAATCAAATTCTTGGAGCAAGAGAACCTATCTAATAAGTCTAGGCTTAGCATCTTTATTTTCCATAAGATATTTAATAGCAACATGATCAGTGTGAATAGTTACTTTAGAATCAACAATATAAGGTCTGAACTTATCACATGCAAACACAACTGCTAAGAATTCTTTTTCAGTGGTAGCATAATTTCTCTGGGCAGTGTCAAGAGTTTTACTAGCATATTGAATAACATTTAATTTCTTATCAACTCTTTGCCCTAGAACAACACCCACAGCACAATCACTAGCATCACACATAATTTCAAAGGGTAAATTCCAATCAGGTGGCTGAACAATAGGTGTAGTGATCAAAGCTTTCTTAAGTATTTCAAATGCTTCTACACAATCATCATCGAAGACAAAAGGAATATCTTTTTGCAATAGATTAGTCAGAGGCCTAGATATTTTAGAAAAGTCCTTAATGAACCACCTATAAAACCCGGCATGACCAAGGAAACTTCTTATACCTTTAATATACTTGGGACACGGCATCTTTTCAATAGCATCAACTTTAGCCTTATCAACTTCAATACCTCTTTCAGAAATTTTATGCCCCAAGACAATGCCTTCATTAACCATAAAGTGGCACTTCTCCCAATTCTAGACGAGACTAGTGTCTTCACATCTCTGCAAAACTCAATCAAGGTTGCTCAAGCAATCATCAAAAGAGGATCCATAAACGGAGAAATCATCCATGAATACCTCACAAATCTTTCCACAAAAGTCATAGAATATAGCCATCATGCATCTTTGAAAGGTAGCAGGTGCATTACATAAACCAAAAGGCATACGTCTATAAGCAAAAGTACCGAAAGGGCAAGTAAAAGTGGTCTTTGATGATCATCCGTTGACACAGGTATTTGAGAGAAACCAGAATAACCATCTAGAAAGCAGAAATGTGTATGTTTGGATAGTCTTTCTAGCATTTGATCAATAAAAGGTAAAGGGTAATGATCTTTCGTAGTAGCTTTATTTAATTTACGGAAATCAATTACCATCCTATAACCTGTAATAATTCTTTGCGGAATCAATTCATCTTTATCATTAGGAACAACAGTAATACCTCCCTTCTTAGGGACGCAATGGACAGGACTTACCCAATCACTATCAGCAACGGGATAAATTATACCTGCCTCAAGGAGCTTAAGTATCTCCTTTCTTACCACTTCTTTCATCTTAGGATTTAACCGTCATTGATGATCTCTAACTGGTTTGGAGCCTTCGTCCAATTTAATTTTGTATTGGCATAGAGTGGGACTAATGCCCTTAAGATCATCAAGAGTATATCCAATAGAAGCATGGTGCTTCTTCAGAGTTTTCAATAATCTTTCCTCTTCTTGTTCTGAAAGGTTAGCACTAATAATAACAGGATATATCTTCTTTTCATCAAGGTAAGCATATTTAAGATTATCAGGCAATGGTTTAAGCTCAAACACAGGATCACCCTTGGGTGGAGGAGGATCCCCTGGGATTTCAACAGGCAAGTTGTGTTTCAGAATAGGACCATGTTTAAGGAATACTTCATCTATCTCCCTTCTTTCATTCATAAACATATCATTTTCATGGTCTAGCAAATATTGTTCTAAAGGATCGGTAGGAGGCACGGCAATAGAAGCAAGACCAATAATTTCATCCTTACTAGGCAATTCTTTATCATGGGGTTGTCTACGAAACTTAGCAAAATTAAACTCATGAGACATATCCCCTAAGCCAATTGTAACAACATCCTTTTCGCAATCAATCCTAGCATTAACAGTATTCAAGAATGGTCTACCAAATATAATAGGACAAAAGCTATCCTCTGGGGAACCAAGAACAAGAAAATCAGCAGGGTATTTAACTTTCCCACACAAGACTTCAACATCTCTAACAATCCCAACTGGTGAAATAGTATCTCTATTGGCAAGCTTAATAGTAACATCAATATCTTCTAACTCAGCGGGTGCAATATCATGCATAATTTCATTATATAAGGAAATAGGTATTGCACTAGCACTAGCACCCATATCACATAAGCCATGATAACAATGATCTCCTATTTTAACAGAAATAACATGCATGCCTACAACAGGTCTATGTATCTTAGCATCGTGTTTAGCAATATTAGCAGCTTCCTCACATAAATAAATAACATGCCCAGCAATATTATCAGCCAAGAGATCTTTAACCATAACAATACTAGGTTCAACTTTAACTTTCTCAGGAGGTGTATATGTTCTAGTATTACTCTTATGAACCACAGTTGAAGCTTTAGCATGATCCTTTATCCTAACAGGGAAGGGTGGTTTCTCAACATAAGTAGTAGGAACAATAGAATCATTATAAGTGATAGTCTTTTCTTCAACTGTAACAGGTGCAACTACTTTTACTTCAATGGGAGGATTATATTTAAACCACTTCTCCTTAGGGAGATCAACGTGAGTAGCAAAATATTCATAGAAAGAAGCTACTATCTCAGAGTCAAGTCCATATTTAGCACTAAATCCACGAAAAGCATCGGTATCCATAAAAGATTTAACACAATCAAACTTAGGTGTCATACCTAACTCCTTACCATCATCGGAACCCCAATCTTCAGAGTTGCGTTTAATTCTTTCCAAGTCCCACTTGAATTCAATAGTCTTCAGCATATAAGAACCAGCACAGGAAGTATCAAGCATGGTGCATCATTGAGAGAAAGCCGAGCATAAATTTTTTGAATAATCATTTCTCTTGAGAGCTCATGATTGGGGCATGAATATAACATTGACTTAAGCCTCCCCCAAGCTTGAGCGATGCTTTCTCCTTCGCGAGGCCAAAAATTATATATATAATTACGATCACGATGAACAATATGCATAGGATAGAACTTCTGGTGAAATTCCAATTTCAATCGTTTATAGTTCCAAGATCCTGTATCATCACATAGCCTATACCATGTCAATGCATCTCCCTTCAAAGATAAAGGGAAGACCTTCCTCGTAATAACATCATCGGGTATACTTGCAAGCTTAAATAATCCACAAACTTCATCCACATAGATAAGGTGAAAATCGGGATGCAATGTTCCATCTCCTGCAAAGGGATTAGCTAGCAGTTTCTCTATCATACCCGAAAGAATTTCAAAGTAAACATTTTTAGTAGGTTCAGTAGATTGAGGAGCAACTCTTTGCTCTACTTGTCGTGGCAAAGATGCCTCGAACAAGCCCCTCAAAGGATTAGTTTCCATAGTAACAAGTGACAATAAATTTCAGCACACTATATAAATGTTTCCTTACCAAGTTCCACTCACCAAAGGCGCTTCACTCCCCGGCAACAACGCCAGAAAAGAGTCTTGATGACCCACAAGTATAGGGGATCTATCGTAGTCCTTTAGATAAGTAAGTGTGTCGAACCCAAAGAGGAGCAGAAGGAAATGACAAGCGGTTTTCAGTAAGGTATTCTTTGCAAGCACTGAAATTGTAGGTAACAGATAGTTTTGTGATAAGATAATTTGTAACGGGTAACAAGCAATGAAAGTAAATAAGGTGCAGCAAGGTGGCCCAATCCTTTTTGTAGCAAAGGACAAGCCTGGACAATTTCTTATAATGAGAAAAGCACCCCCGAGGACACATGGGAATTATCGTCAAGCTAGTTTTCATCACTTTCATATGATTCGCGTTCGGTACTTTGATAATCTGATATGTGGATGGACCGGTGCTTGTGTACTGCCCTTTCTTGGACAAGCATCCCACTTATGATTCACCCCTATCGCAAGCATCCGCAACTACAAAAGAAGTATTAAGGTAAACCTAACCATAGCATGAAACTAGTGGATCTAAATCAGCCCCTTACAAAGCAACGCATAAACTAGGGATTAAGCTTCTGTCACTCTACCAACCCATCATCTACTTATTGTTGGGGAACGTAGTAATTTCAAAAAAATTCCTATGCACACACAAGATCATGGTGATGCATAGCAACGAGAGGGGGAGTGTATTTTCATACCCTTGAAGATCGCTAAGCGGAAGCGTTTATCAACGCGGTTGATGTAGTCGTACGTCGTCACGATCCGACCGATCCAAGTACCGAACGCACGGCACCTCCGAGTTCTGCACACGTTCATCTCGATGATGTCCTCGCCTTCTCAATCCAGCAATACAGGCAAAGTAGTATATGAGTTCCGGCAGCACGATGGCATGGTGACGGTGTCGGTGAAGAACAATCTCCACAGGGCTTCGCCTAAGCACTACGGAAACTATGACGGAGGATAAACTAGAGGGGACGGGGTTGCTGGCACAGGACTTGGTGTTTCTGGATGTGTCTTTGGTGCTATCCCCGCTCCTCTATTTATATATTGAGCCCTAGGGTCGAAACTTGGAGCAAAAGCCTCCTCAAAGTCGGTTTTGGCCGAAAGGAAAGAGTCCCACTCGGATTCCAGGACCAAACGCCACAATCCTTGGCATCTGGCCCAGATCGGCGTCTGGCCCAGGGCCAGACGCCAGGGTCTCCGGCGTTTGGCCCCCTGGCCTCCGCAAAACTCCTTTTGCACCGACTTATAGCCCCGTGGGCCTGACCCCTTGGCCTAACCATATCATCCAATATATGAATCTTTACCTCCGGACCATTCTAGAGCTCCTCGTCATGTCCGTGATCTCATCCGGAACTCTGAATAACATTCGGTCACCAACATACATAACTCATATAATACAACATCGTCAACGAAACGTTAAGCGTGCGGACCCTACGGGTTCGAGAACTATGTAGACATGACCGAGACACATTTCCGGTCAATAACCAATAGCGGGACCTGGATGCCCATATTGGCTCCCACATATTCTACGAAGATCTTTATCGGTCAAACCGCATAACAACATACGTTGTTCCCTTTGTCATCGGTATGTTACTTGCCCGAGATTCGATCGTCGGTATCTCAATACCTAGTTCAATCTCGTTACCGGCAAGTCTCTTTACTCGTTCCATAATACATCATCCCGCAACTAACTCATTATCTACATTGCTTGCAAGGCTTTAAGTGATGTGCATTACCGAGTGGGCCCAGAGATACCTCTCCGACAATCGGAGTGACAAATCCTAATTTCGAAATACGCCAACCCAACAAGTACCTTCGGAGACACCTGTAGAGCACCTTTATAATCACCCAGTTACGTTGTGACGTTTGGTAGCACACAAAGTGTTCCTCCGGTAAACGGGAGTTGCATAATCTCATAGTCATAGGAACATGTATAAGTCATGAAGAAAGCAATAGCAACATACTAAACGATCAAGTGCTAAGGCTAACGGAATGGGTCAAGTCAATCACATCATTCTTCTAATGATGTGATCCTGTTAATCAAATTACAACTCTTTTGTCCTTGGCTAGGAAACTTAACCATCTTTGATTCACGAGCTAGTCAAGTAGAGGCATACTAGTGACACTATGTTTGTCTATGTATTCACACATGTATTATGTTTCCGGTTAATACAATTCTAGCATGAATAATAAACATTTATCATGAAATAAGGAAATAAATAATAACTTTATTATTGTCTCTAGGGCATATTTCCTTCAGTCTCCTACTTGCACTAGAGTCATGTGATTAATACCCATAGTTCACATCGTCATGTGATCAACACCCAAAGGGTTTACTAGAGTCAATAATCTAGTTCACATCGCTATGTGATTAACACCCAAAGAGTACTAAGGTATGATCATGTTTTGCTTGTGAGAGAAGTTTAGTCAACGGGTCTGTCACATTCAGAGCCGTATGTATTTTGCAAATATTCTATGTCTACAATGCTCTGCACGGAGCTACTCTAGCTAATTGCTCCCACTTTCAATATTTATCCAGATTAAGACTTAAAGTCATCTGGACCAGTGCCAAAACTTGCATCGACGTAACCCTTTACGATGAAACTTTTGTCACCTCCATAATCGAGAAATATATCCTTATTCCACTAAGGATAATTTTGACCAATGTCCAGTGATCTACTCCTAGATCACTATTGTACTCCCTTGCCAAACCAGGGCAGAGTATACAATAGGCCTGGTCCATAGCATGACATACTTTTATAGAACCTATGACTAAGGCATAGGGAATGAATTTTCATTCTCTTTCTATTTTCTGCCATGGTCGGAATTTGAGTCTTACTCAATTTCACACCTTGCAACACAGGCAAGAACTCCTTCTTTGACTGTTCCATTTTGAACTACTTCAAAATCTTATCAAGGTATGTACTCATTGAAAAAAATTATCAAGCGTCTTAATCTATCTATATAGATCTTGATGCTCAATGTGTAAGCAGCTTCACCGAGGTCTTTCTTTGAAAAACTCCTTTCAAACACTCCTTTATGCTTTCCAGAAAATTCTACATCATTTCCAATTAATAATATGTCATTCACATATACTTATCAGAAAGGCTGTAGTGCTCCCACTCACTTTCATGTAAATACAGGCGTTTCCAAAAGTCTGTATAAAACCATATGCTTTGATCAACTCATCAAAGCGTATATTCCAACTCCGAGATGCTTGCATCAGTCCATTGATGGATCGCTGGAGCTTGCACATTTTGTTAGCACCTTTACGATTAACAAAACCTTCTGGTTGCATCATATACAACTCTTCTTTAAAAAATCCATTAAGGAATGCAGTTTTGACATCCATTTGCCAGATTTCATAAAATGTGGCAACTGCTAACATGATTCAGACAGACTTAAGCATTGATACGAGTGAGAAAATCTCATCGTATTCAACACTTTGAACTTGTTGAAAACCTTTCGCAACAAGTCGAGCTTAGTAGATAGTAACACTACTATCAGTGTCTGTCTTCCTCTTGAAGATCCATTTATTTAACATGGCTTGCTGATCATCTAGCAAGTCAATCAAAGTCCATACTTTGTTCTCATACATGGATCATATCTCAGATTTTTTTATGGCCTCAAGCCATTTCGCGGAATCAGGGCTCATCATCGCTTCCTCATAGTTCGTAGGTTCATTATGGTCTAGTAACATGACTTCCAGAACATGATTACCACACCACTCTGGTGCGGATCTTACTCTGGAAGACCTATGAGGTTTGGTAGCAACTTGATCTGAAGTTTCATGATCATCATCATTAACTTCCTCACTAATTGGTGTAGGAATCACTGGAACTGATTTCTGTGATGAACTACTTTCCAATACGGGAAAAGGTACAATTACCTCATCAAGTTCTACTTTCCTCCCACTCACTTCTTTCGAGAGAAACTCCTTCTCTAGAAAGGATCCATCTTAGCAATGAATATCTAGCCTTCGGATCTATGAAGACGCACTTCTCCGATTTGGGTTCGAGCTTATCAGGTGAATTTTTTTTCACATAAGCATCGCAGCCCCAAAATTTAAGAAAAGGCAACTTTGGTTTACTGCTAAACCATAGTTCGTACGGTGTCGTCTCAATGGATTTAGATGGTGCCCTATTAAACGTGAATGCAGCTGTCTCTAATGCATAACCCCAAAACAATAGTGGTAAATCAGTAAGAGACATCATAGATTGCACCATATCCAATAAAGTACGATTATGACGTTCGGACACACCATTACATTGTGGTGTTCTAGGTGGCGTGAGTTGCGAAACTATTTCACATTGTTTTAAATGAAGACCAAACTCGTAACTCAAATATTCGTCTCCACGATCAGATCGTAGAAACTTTATTTTTCTTGTTACGATGATTTTCCACTTCACTCTAAAATTCTTTAAACTTTTCAAATGTTTCAGACTTATGTTTCATCAAGCAGATATACCCATATCTGCTCAAATCATCTGTGAAGGTCAGAAAATAATGATACATGCCACGAGCCTTAACACTTATCGGATAGCATACATCGGTATGTATTATTTCCAATAAGTCAGTAGCTCGTTCCATTGTTCCGAAGAACGGAGTTTTAGTCATCTTGCCCAAAAGGCACGGTTCGCAAACATGAAATGATTCATAACCAAGTGATTCCGAAAGTCCATCTTTATGGAGTTTCTTCATGCGCTTTACACCGATATGACCCTAACGGCAGTGCCACAAATAAGTTGCACTATCATTATTAACTTTGCATCTTTTGGCATCAATATTATGAATATGTGTATCACTACGATCGAGATCCAACAAACTATTTTTTTTTGTGTATGACCATTGAAGGTTTTATTCATGTAGACAGAACAACAATTATCCTCTGACTTTAAATGAATAACCGTATTGCAAAAAACATGATCAAATCATATTTATGCTCAACGCAAACGCCAAATAACATTTATTTAGGTTTAACACTAATCCCGAAAGTATAGGGTGTGTGTGATGATGATCATATCAATCTTGGAACTACTTCCAACACTCATCGTCACTTCCCCTTCAACTAGTCTTTGTTTATTCTGTAACTCCTATTTCGAGTTACTAATCTTAGCAACCGAACAAGTATCAAATACCTAGGGGTTACTATAAACACTAGTAAGGTACACATCAATAACCTGTATATCAAATATACGCTTGTTCACTTTGCCATCCTTCTTATTTACCAAATATTCAGGGCATTTCCGCTCCTTTGCAGTAGAAGCACTCAGTTTCAAGCTTTGGTCCAGCTTTGGGCTTCTTCGCGGGAGTGACAACTTGCTTGCCATTCTACTTGAAGTTCCCTTTCTTTCCCTTTGCCCTTTTCTTGAAACTAGTTGTCTTGTCAATCATCAACACTTGATGCTCTTTCTTGATTTCTATCTTCGTCGATTTCAACATCACGAAGAGCTCGGGAATCGTTTTCGTCATCCCTTGCATACTATAGTTCATCACGAAGTTCTAGTAACTTGGTGATGGTGACTAGAGAACTCTGTCAATCACTATCTTATCTGGAAGATTAACTCCCACTTGATTCAAGCGATTGTAGTACCCAGACAATCTGAGCACATGCTCACTAGTTGAGCGATTCTCCTCCATCTTTTAGCTATAGAACTTGTTGGAGACTTCATATCTCTCAACTCGGGTATTTGCTTGAAATATTAACTTCAACTCCTGGAACATCTCATATGGTCCATGACGTTCAAAACGTCTTTGAAGTCCCCATTCTAAGCCGTTAAGCATGGTGCACTAAACTATCAAGTAGTCATCATACCGAGCTTTGTCAAACGTTCATAATGTCTGCATCTGCTCCTGCAATAGGTGTGTCACCTAGCGGTGCATCAAGGACATAATTCTTTTGTGTAGCAATGAGGATAATCCTGAGATCACAGATCTAATCTGCATCATTGCTACTAACATCTTTCAACATAGTTTTCTCTAGGAACATATCAAAATAAACATATGAAAGCAAAAACGCGAGCTATTGATCTACAACATAATTTGCAAAATACTACCAGGACTAAGTTCATGATAAATTTAAGTTCAATTAATCATATTACTTAAGAACTCCCACTTAGACAGACATCTCTCTAGTCATCTAAGTGATCACGTGTGTCGGTGTCAAAACCGGCGGATCTCAGGTAGGGGGTCCCGAACTGTGCGTCTAGGCGGATGGTAACAGGAGACAAGGGACACAATGTTTTTACCCAGGTTCGGGCCCTCTCGATGGAGGTAAAACCCTACTCCTGCTTGATTGATATTGATGATATGGGTAGTACAAGAGTAGATCTACCACGAGATCAAGGAGGATAAACCCTAGAAGCTAGCCTATGGTATGATTGTATGTTGTGTATGTTGTCCTACGGACTAAAGCCCTCCAGTTTATATAGATACCGGAGAGGGCTAGGGTTACACAAAGTCGGTTACAATGGTAGGAGATCTACATATCCGTATTTCCAAGCTTGCCTTCCACGCCAAGGAAAGTCCCATCCGGACACGGGACAGAGTCTTCAATCTTGTATCTTCGTAGTCTTGATAGTCCGGCGGACATTGATAGTCCGGCTGTCCGGACACCCCCTAGTCCAGGACTCCCTCAGTAGCCCCCGAACCAGGCTTCAATGACGATAAGTCCAGCGCGTCTATAGTCTTCGGCTTTGCAAGGCGGGTTCTCCCTTCAAATTCCATGTACTGGCCGAACAGTGTCCGGCTTCATCTTGAATACTGTGTTCCTCGGCTTCTACGCCAAATAATGGCCCTCTTCCACGCGTTGCACGAATGCGAAAAGCCAGGGTGTTTTTTGCATTTTACCCCCAATTGCGCGAGTTGACCGCCTACAAAAGAGGCAAGAATCCAGATCCAAACCACACCGTCTTCCTCCCGCGAATACTCCATCGAAGCGCCTTTGACCTAGAAATCCATTCCACCATGGATCGTCAACACGGCTCTTCTTCGCGTGCTCCCAGCCCATCGCCGGGGAGTTGGAGGAGGTGCTCAGTTTCGCACAACGAGCTCGAGAAGCTCCAAACGGGGGAATTCCTCCCTCCGGCCATTATGATCCCATTCCGGGCCGGACTGGTTACTTATCAAGGTGGGAGACAGGCAGAGGACACTCCCAGCCCCAATAAGGGGGAGCAAGTATGTTTTGTCCCTTATCTGACAAGGGGACTCGGATTTCCAATACATCCGTTCCTCCGCGGGCTCCTGAAGTTCTACGGACTCCAGCTCCACCACCTTACGCCCGCCTCTGTCCTGCATATCGCGGGCTACGTAGCTCTTTGCGAGCTATTCCTGGGCATTGAGCCCCATTTCGCATTGTGGAAGAGGCTGTTTTGTCTCGTGCCCCATTCTTACCAGGGGTCCATATATCAAGTGGGCGGCGCCGAAATATGGCGCATCGCCGGGACCGGATACCTATCCGGCACTCCCAAGAGGGCGTCCGAAGACTGGCCCTCGGAATGGTTTTATATAGAGGACGCTCCGCTGCCAGACCCAGTTCGGATCGGCCTCCCGGAGTTTAGTGCTGCTCCCTTGAAGAAACGCCTCAGCTGGCGCCCGCGGAGCCCCCGATTGGAGGAAGACAAGAGCGTCCATCACTTGATGGGCCGGATAAGATTAATGGCTCATTCCGGCTTGACCATGATTGGAGTCATGGCGACATGCATCAAGTGAGGGGTACAACCACTGCAATACAGAGGCCACCCCATGTGGGATTTCAACGGGGAAGACGATGCTACTCGGCATGGCCGCAAAGGGCCAAATTCGACCGAGGATCTGGTGAAGATCCTGTCCAGCCTGTACATGGGGGAGAAGGAGGATTTCCTTCGAATGAACCCTTTGAATGGGTTTTCCATGATCAACCCCAGAGGATAGGTAAGTGAACACCTTGAAGGGCCCAGCCCATGCTTTCGAAGTTTAAGCTTCTTACATTATGTCTTCGGCGCAGGGTCTATGCCGGATTGTGGAGGACATGGTAAGTCCTGCTCCGCAACCCGAGGATCCAGAAGGATCCCTGGGTCCGGCCTCCAAAGAGGACCCAGATATCGAGGTGGAGCTGATCGACGGGGTGTATCACCAGCTCAGTATAGACAATGCTTTGGTCGCCATTACGGCGGACTACCCCGGACTAAGTCCGGCTTCCCAGGTGACCGCGACCGAAGTCCGGACACCATTATCTCATCCCTGCCCATTTCTGACCTTCGCGAACGACGATATTTTGCAGGAAGCGCCTTTACGGCAGGAAGCCGAGCCCGCGGCTGCCGACCAACAGAGGTCAGTCCGAACCAGCAGGCGAAAAAGGAGCGCAGTGCGGACGGAAACGTCACCGCAAAGGTACGGCTCGTATTTGAATTCTTAGAGCAACGTTCCGAGGAAACGTCTAAGTGCCCATGATTTTTGTAGGAGAAAAAGTGCTCGCCGGACTGCGAGCGCAGGAATTGCCAATCCGACCAACACCGGCCAGGCCCCAGCGCCCGGCCTGGAGGGGGAGGCAAGTGCAAGACGCGAGCCGGATCCTTTTCCAACGGAGGATACCGACAGACTGTCTGCCACCAAGTCTGAGGTGGAGAGCGCCATGAACCATAGGCGCCGCCGGACAGTATTTCAAGAAGCGTGCTTTTCCCCTGAGGCATTGGATGCCTTTAACGCAGGGGACGCGCATCTCCGTGCTGCTCAAAATGGTTTTACCAGAGCCACGGAGCAGTATGTGAAAGACATACGGGTAAGGGAATTTTAATGGTTGTATATACCAGTAGCCCCCGAGACTTAAATTAGTTATGCTAACTGATTTAAGGATCATTATAAATTTCAGGCACTTAACGAGAAGAACGCCCAGCTGTCTTGGGAGCTGCAAGATTGCAAGGCCCAACTTGAGGCCGCACTTGCTGCCGCAGGAGGAGGCGGAAAGACCCCTCCTGGTAACACATTTTTATTAATAAATATAAGCGCTGTGCGGCGCGCGCGCGAGTCTAATAATGACATTTGCAGGTACCGCCGGACAAGATCCGGACAGGCAAGCATTGCTACGCCAGCTAAAGGCCGGCGAGAGTGTGCTGAATAGAGTTCAGCAGGAAAGGAACAAGATCCAAGATGCCAACGCCAAGCTCGGAGAAGAGCTGAAAGGCGTACAGGTCGAGCTGTCCGGCTCCGTTAAGGAGAATCAGCGGCTTCGTCGCAGCATTTATAGTAAGTTCTTGAGCGAACTCTTTTGAAAAGAAGAGTTCGCCGAGGAAGCGTTTTGACATGATATGTCTTGTAGGTATACTCACGGGTCGTCCTGCAGAGGAGATGCCCATATCAATGGGTGATCAACTTCCCGAACTGTTGCAGCTACTCGAACGAGTTCGGCAGGCAATGAGCGGCGTCGTTCAGGCTTTATGGCCAGCCCTCACCCTACCTGAGGGCCTCGGGGAGCTTGCAGAGAAGCTGCAGGGAGTGCGGCAGCGCTTCTGTTTGTGGAAGATTTCGTCTTGCCGTCAAGGTGCGAGGGAGGCTTGGGCCATGGTGAAGACGCGGTACAAGAAGGCAGATCCCAACCACATGGCCGAAGTTGGACCGGTGGGGCCCGATGGGAAGGAGATCCCTGTGAGTTTAGTGTATAGCCAAGTAGAGTTGGCTGCTAAATTTTCCCAACAGGACTGTAAACTAGACAGCCTGTTAGACGGGATTAAGGAGGAATACAATCAATAAATTTGACAATGTATGTTATCCTTTAAAGTGACATGTGAAATGCCTTCTAGCCGGATTGTAGATCGTTTTTCTTTGCCGACCTTTTCGCTTCGACCTCGGGACCCTAGAGTCCGGAGTGTGTCCGAATACCTTTTTGGTTAAGAAACAACCGTGGTATGCATGGAGACCAGGCGTAGGGGTCATTAGTGCTTTATCAGACAAGTGCCCAACTAGTTATGTTATATTACATGGTTAGTAAGAAACATCTTCCAGGGAGAATAGTTCCGTTAAGGGTTCCTTTCGCTGGGAGGCATGCCCTAAAGTGCATGTCCGGACTGCAAAGAAAGCAGTAAAACATCTGGGGGCAGATAGATAAATAGGTAAAAAGTCATCTTTTAAGTCACCGACCGAATATTCCCTTAAGAACGCTAGCTTTCGGCTTCACCCAGTCTGAGGTACACATCCGGCTGACCCGGCAGTAACAATCGCAGAGGTGCTCCCTTTACCTCCTAGCCGAACAATCGGGAACGTAGGGGTAAGCACAGGAGCCAGGCAACCCAGCTTGGCCAAAACTTAAGTCATATCGATGCATATAATGGCGAATAAAAGGTACATGTGGAAGCTTGACACATGTGATGGGTATAAAACCCGTATAATTGAGCTTCTGTAAAAGAAGCCCCCAGGAATAATGAGTGCGGATGGCACATCATGCATATAATTGAGCTTCTATAAAAGAAGCCCCCAGGAATAATGAGTGCGGATGGCACATCATGCGTATGCAAAGAATGCAAAAATAGGCCAGAAAGGGCTTTTAAATGAGAAGGATAAAAAGAGAAACAAAAGACAGCCGAAGTGCAAAAGTATGGACGGGGGAAGGGGACGAACTCTTAGTCCGGCGCTAGGCATAGAATCGTCGGAGGCGGGCTGCGTTCCATGGGTTCGGCTCGAGTCAGTGATCCGACGCATTTCGTAGACGGTACGCTCCGCCGGTCAGTACTTGATCGATGATGAAGGGACCCTCCCATTTGGGCTTGAGCTTGTCCTTTTTCTTGTCCGGCAGGCATAGAACTAGTTCACCAATGTTGTAAGTCTTGGCCCGTACTTCTCTGCTTTGATATCTTCGGGCCTGCTACTGATAGAATGCGGAACGAGCCTTCGCGACGTCACGTTCTTCCTCCAATGTGTCCAAGCTATCCTGCCGATCAAGCTCGGCCTCTCTTTCCTCATACATGCGCACTCGAGGTGAGTCATGAATAATGTCACAGGGCAAGACTGCCTCTGCGCCGTATACCATAAAAAATGGTGTGAATCCGGTAGTACGGTTAGGCGTTGTCCGCAGCCCCCAGAGTACGGAGTCGAGCTCCTCGACCCATTGTGTGTCGGGTTTGGTGAGTGACCTCACTAGTCTGGGTTTAATGCCGCTCATTATTAGACCATTTGCTCTTTCCACTTGACCATTGGTTTGAGGGTGATAGACTGACGCATAGTCGAGCTTGATGCCCATATTTTTGCACCATGACTTAACCTCGTCGGCTGTGAAGTTCGTGCCGTTGTCGGTGATGATGCTATGGGGGACTCCGTAACGGTGTACCACCCCTGATATAAAGTCTATCACTGGTCCGGACTCTGCCGTTTTGACCGGTTTGGCCTCTATCCATTTGGTGAATTTATCCACCATGACCAATAGGTACTTTTTCTTGTGGGTTCCCCCTTTATGGGGTCCAACCATGTCAAGCCCCCAGACCGCGAACGGCCAGGTAATGGGTATGGTTTTGAGGGCGGTGCGTGGCATATGGCTCTGATTAGCAAAGAGCTGACAACCAACGCATCACTGGACCAGGTCCTGTGCGTCTGCCTGAGCCGTCGGCCAATAAAATCCTGTACGGAATGCCTTTCCTACAAGGGCCCGGGCTGCTGCGTGGTGTCCTCCTAGTCCGGCATGAATTTCAGCCAGGAGGTTTCGCCCTTCTTCTTCGGAGATACACCTTTGAAGGACTCCGGTGGTACTTTTCTTATAAAGTTCTCCCTCATGGACCTTGTAGGCCTTCGATCGCCGGACTATGCAGCGGGCCTCATTTTGGTCTTCGAGAAGTTCCTGCCTAAGTAAGTAGGCTAGGAAAGGTTCTGTCCACGCGGCAATTACTGCCATTATGACGTGGGCGGAGGGTGTTATATCGTCTGCCGAATCACCAGTTGGTGCGGTTTTCTCCGGTTTGTAGCTACCGGGCTCCTCTTCCCATAGAACGGATGGCTTGAAGAGCCGTTCCAGGAAGATATTTGGAGGGACAGCATCACGTTTCGCACCGATGCGTGCCAGGACGTCGGCCGCTTGGTTATTATCTCGGGCTATGTGATGGAATTCGAGTCCTTCAAACCGAGCTGACATTTTTAGGACAAAGTTGCGATATGCTGCCATTTTCGGATCCTTGGCGTCGAAGTCGCCATTTATTTGGGATATTGCAAGGTTTGAGTCCCCGCGCACCTCTAGGCGTTGAATGCCCATGGAGACCGCCATCCGGAGACCATGTAACAGGGTCTCGTATTCGGCTGCATTGTTGGAGTAGGGGTACATTATTTGAAGTACATACTGGACTGTATCTCCGGTGGGGGACGTCAGCACGACGCCAGCCCCAAGTCCAGCCAACATTTTGGAGCCGTCGAAATGCATAGTCCAATTGGAGTATGCGCCGTACTCTTTAGGGAGTTCGGCTTCAGTCCATTCGGCGACGAAGTCAGCCAAAACTTGTGACTTTATAGCTCGTCGAGGTTTGTAAGTGATGTCGAATGGTAAGAGCTCAATGGCCCATTTTGCTATCCTGCCCCTTGCGTCGTGATTATTTATAATGTCATTGAGTGGAACTTCAGAGGCCACTATTATCGAGCACTCCTGAAAGTAGTGCCGGAGCTTTCGAGACGCCATGAACACCGCATATGCTATCTTCTGATAGTGCGAGTAACGGGATTTGCAGGGGGTTAACACAGTGGATACATAATACACTGGTTTTTGAAGAGGGAATTTATGCCCTTCTGTCGCTCGTTCGACGACGAGGACTGCGCTCACAACTTGATGTGTTGCTACGATGTATAACAACATTGGTTCGCCCAGAGCGGGCGCAGCTAGGACCGGATTTGTTGCCAGTATGGCCTTTATTTCTTCGAGTCCGGCAGTGGCAGCATCCGTCCACTCGAAGTGTTCGGTGCGCCTGAGGAGGCGATAGAGGGGCAACGCCTTTTCTCCTAGACGGGAGATAAAGCGGCTTAAGACTGCCATGCATCCTGTTAATTTTTGTATTTGTTTGAGGTCTTTTGGAATATCCAACTGTGACAGAGCTCGGATTTTGGCCGGATTTGCTTCAATTCCTCTACCGGATACGATGAAGCCCAGCAGCTTTCCGGCTGGTACGCCAAAAACGCATTTTTCCGGATTCAGCTTGATGTCATATGCTCTGAGGTTGTCGAATGTGAGCCTCAAATCGTCTACTAAAGTTTCGACGTGTTTTGTTTTGACGACTACATCGTCTACATATGCCTCGACTGTTTTGCCGATCTGGGTGGCCAGACATGTTTGAATCATGCGCTGATATGTTGCGCCGGCGTTTTTGAGTCCGAAGGGCATCGTGTTGAAGCAGAATGGTCCATATGGAGTGATAAATGCTGTTGCGGCTTGGTCTGCTTCCGCCATCTTAATTTTATGATAGCCAGAGTATGCGTCCAGGAAGCACAATGAATCGTGCCCTGCTGTGGCATCGATGATTTGATCGATGCGGGGGAGAGGGAAGGGATCCTTTGGGCAAGCTTTATTGAGGTCTTTAAAATCGACACAGAGGCGCCACGATTTATCCTTCTTTGGTACCATCACCAAATTTGCTAGCCAGTCCGGATGTTTGATATCTCTAATGAATCCGGCTTCCAATAGTTTGGCTAGCTCTTCTCCCATTGCCTGTCTTTTGGGCTCGGAAAATCGTCGAAGAGCCTGTTTGACTGGCTCTAATCCTTTTAGGATGTTGAGGCTGTGTTCAGCCAACCTGCGGGGGATTCCGGGCATGTCTGAAGGATGCCAGGCGAAGGTATCCCAATTTTCCCGAAGGAATTCGCGCAGTGCGGCGTCTACTTCGGGGTTCGACTGTGCCCCAATGGAGGCCGTCTTTGTTGGGTTCGTTGGATGGACCTGGAATTTTATTATCTCGTCTGCTGGTTTGAAGGAGGTGGACTTGGATCTTTTATCGAGTATCACATCGTCCCTGTTCACCGTAGAGCGCAGCGCGGTGAGTTCCTCTGCCGCTAAGGCTTCGGATAGTGCCTCGAGGGCTAGTGCGGCTGTCTTGTTTTCGGCGCGGAGTGCTATGTCCGGATCACTAGCGAGAGTGATTATTCCGCTGGGCTCAGGCATTTTAAGCTTCATGTACCCGTAATGAGGTATTGCTTGAAAAATTGTGAATGCCTCTCGTCCTAGTATGGCGTGATATCCACTGCTGAACGAGGCCACCTGGAATGTGACTTCTTCGGATCTGTAATTGTCCGGAGAGCTGAACACCACATCGAGTGTGATTTTTCCGGTGCAGCGCGCTTCCCGGCTAGGGATTATTCCCCTAAAGGTTGTGCTGCTTCGCTCAATACGGCTCCAATCGATTTCCATTTTTCGCAGAGTTTCCTTGTAAATGAGGTTTAGTCCGCTGCGGCCGTCCATGAGGACTTTTGTCAGTCGAAAGCCGTCCACTATGGGACTAAGTACCAGTGCGTCTAGGGCTCTGGTTGTTCGGAATGTGGGCTCGTCGCTGCCATTGAAGGTAATAGCTGTGTCGCTCCATGGATTTGCTGTTGCTACTTGGTAGACTTCGGCGAGTTCGCGGATTGATCGTTTTCGCATATTATTTGATGCGAAAGTCTCGAAGACTGTTGATACTGTGCTGGTATTGTTCGAGTGGTTTCCCGGAGCTAGAAGCTCTTCGCCACTTTTGGCCACCTGCCGTAATATCCAACATGCTCGAAGGCTATGTGTTGGGACGGCTCCCTCTGTATTATGAAGCTTACAGGGTCCATTGAGCCATCCCTCCAGTACGGTTCCGTTTCCCTGACTGGGTTTTTGTTTTTTCGTTTTTGCATCTGGGGCCTGAGTGTAAGGCGCCCTTTTACTGCGGACTGGGTTTGGGGCCGGATTATCCCAGAATTGATTTTCGATTTTCCGGAAACTCTCCATCGCACAGTACTTTCGTACTATGGATGCCAGATCGGTAAAGCGTGTAATTTTGCGACGATCAATGGCGTTTAGTATTCCCTTGTCCGTGCAGTTATTGCGGAAGATTGATATTGCGTTTTCCTCTCGGCAGTCCTTTATCCTGTCCATAATCAGGAGGAATCTGGCCCAGTAGTGATCTACTGTTTCTGTAGGCTCTTGCCGTATTAGAGATAGATCGCATATGTCTGGGCGGGTGGGTGGAATAAAATCCAGATCCCTGCCCATCTTGAGGCTCAAAGGCCAAGGGGTTTCCGAATTCGGAAGTGTGTTTTGCTGGGGACAATCCAGCGAGTCCAGGGCGATGCATGATTTTAAGTTCAATGCTCGATCGAAGTCCGTCCCTCCACGGGAATCCGGCATGGAGGGTTCGGGAATCCGGACATGAATTGTTTTCAACACTGGCAAAGAGTTGCCGTATTGCTCTTCCACCACTGCGACGTGGTGGGTGGCCTGGGGAGAGTTAATCTCTCTCAGATCGGTTTTAAGCCCAATCTGGTTGTAGTCCGTAGCGACTCCCAGGGCGGCGATGCGATCCAAGAGCTCGTTAACAGACAAGAGCTCTATTGGATCTAACTGTTCGGCAGCTTTAGGGCTGACGCGAAGATTGCTTTCGACAACTTGAGAAGTCATTGCCGAAGCGGCGGCCGGACAGGCGGTCATGAGAAAACCACCAAGCCGGATAGTTTGGCCGGCGGCCAAGGCCCCTCCGGCGAAAACACCGTCTTTGAAGACGGGCGAAGGCATCCGCTCTATCGGTGACGACACAGAGGAACTCTCAATGAAAGCACCAATGTCGGTGTCAAAACCGGCGGATCTCGGGTAGGGGGTCCCGAACTGTGCATCTAGGCGGATGGTAATAGGAGACAAGGGACACCATGTTTTTACCCAGGTTCGGGCCCTCTCGATGGAGGTAAAACCCTACTCCTGCTTGATTGATATTGATGATATGGGTAGTACAAGAGTAGATCTACCACGAGATCAAGGAGACTAAACCCTAGAAGCTAGCCTATGGTATGATTGTATGTTGTGTATGTTGTCCTACGAACTAAAGCCCTCCAGTTTATATAGATACCGGAGAGGGCTAGGGTTACACAGAGTCGGTTACAATGGTAGGAGATCTACATATCCGTATTGCCAAGCTTGCCTTCCACGCCAAGGAAAGTCCCATCCGGACACGGGGCGGAGTCTTCAATCTTGTATCTTCGTAGTCTTGATAGTCCGGTGGACATTGATAGTCCGGCTGTCCGGACACCCCCTAGTCCAGGACTCCCTCAACGTGATCCAAACGAACTAAACCATGTCCGATCATCATGTGAGATGGAGTAGTTTTCAATGGTGAACATCACTATGTTGATCATATCTACTATATGATTCACGCTCGACCTTTTGGTCTCCGTGTTCTGAGGCCATATCTGTATATGCTAGGCTCATCAAGTTTAACCTGAGTATTCCGCGTGTGCAACTGTTTTGCACCCATTGCATTTGAACGTAGAGCCTATCACACCCGATCATCACGTGGCGTCTCAGCACGAAGAACTTTCGCAACGGTGCATACTCAGGGAGAACACTTCTTGATAATTTAGTGAGAGATCATCTTAAAATGCTACCGTTAATCAAAGCAAGATAAGATGCATAAAGGATAAACATCACATGCAATTAATATAAGTGATATGATATGGCCATCATCATCTTGTACTTGTGATCTCCATCTCCAAAGCACTTTCGTGATCACCATCGTCACCGGCGTGACACCTTATCTCCATCATAGCATCATTGTGGTTTCGCCATCTATTGCTTCTACGACTATCGCTACCGCTTAGTGATAAAGTAAAGCAATTACAGGGCGCTTGCATTTCATACAATAAAGCGACAACCATATGGCTCCTGCCAGTTGGCGATAACTCGGTTACAAAACATGATCATCTCATACAATAAAATATAGCATCACGTCTTGACCATATCACATCACAACATGCCCTGCAAAAACAAGTTAGACGTCCTCTACTTTGTTGTTGCAAATTTTATGTGGCTGCTACGGGTTGAGCAAGAACCATTCTTACCTACGCATCAAAACCACAACAATAGTTCGTCAAGTTAGTGCTGTTTTAACCTTCTCAAGGACCGGGCGTAACCACACTCGGTTCAACTAAAGTTGGAGAAACTGACACCCGCTAGTCACCCGTGTGCAAAGCATGGCGGTAAAACCAGTCTCGCGTAAGCGTACGCATAATGTCGGTCCGGGCCGCTTCATCCAACAATACCGCCGAACCAAAGTATGACATGCTGGTAAGCAGTATGACTTGTATCACCCACAACTCACTTGTGTTCTACTAGTGCATATAACATCTACGCATAAAACTAGGCTCAGATGCCACTGTTGGGGATCATGGTGATGCATAGCAACGAGAGGGGGAGTGTATCTTCATACCCTTGAAGATCGCTAAGCGGAAGCGTTTATCAACGCGGTTGATGTAGTCGTACGTCGTCATGATCCGACCGATCCAAGTACTGAAGACATGGCACCTCTGAGTTCTGCACACGTTCAGCTCGATGACGTCCTCGCCTTCTCGATCCAGCAAGACGGGTGAAGTAGTAGATGAGTTCTGGCAGCACGATGGCGTGGTGATGGTGTCGGTGAAGAACAATTTCTGCAGGGCTTCACCTAAGCACTACGGAAACTATGACGGAGGATAAACTAGAGGGGAAGGGGTTGCCGGCACACGGCTTGGTGTTTCTGGATGTGTCTTTGGTGCTAGCCCCGCCCCTCTATTTATATGTTGAGCCCTGGGGTTGAAACTTGGAGCAAAAGCCTCCTCAAAGTCGGTTTTGTCCAAAAGGCAAGAGTCCCACTCGGATTCCAGCACCAAACGCCACAATCCTTGGCGTCTGGCCCAGATCGGCATCTGGCCCAGGGCCAGACGCCAGGGTCTCCGGCGTTTGGCCCCCTGGCCTCCGCAAAACTCCTTTTGCACCGACTTATAGCCCCGTGGGCCTGACCCCTTGGCCTAACCATATCATCCAATATATGAATCTTTACCTCCGGACCATTCCGGAGCTCCTCGTCATGTCCGTGATCTCATCCGGAACTCCGAACAACATTCGGTCACCAACATACATAACTCATATAATACTATATCGTCAATGAAACGTTAAGCGTGCGGACCCTACGGGTTCGAGAACTATGTAGACATGACCGAGACACGTTTTTGGTCAATAACCAATAGCGGGACCTGGATGCCCATATTGGCTCCCACATATTCTACGAAGATCTTTATCGGTCAAACCGCATAACAACATACATTGTTCCCTTTGTCATCGGTATGTTACTTGCCTGAGATTCGATCGTCGGTATCTCAATACCTAGTTCAATCTCGTTACCGGCAAGTCTCTTTACTTGTTCCATCATACAACATCCCGCAACTAACTCATTAGCTACATTGCTTGCAAGGCTTTAAGTGATGTGCATTACCGAGTGGGCCCAGAGATACCTCTCCGACAATCGGAGTGACAAATCCTAATCTCGAAATACGCCAACCCAACAAGTACCTTTGGAGACACCTGTAGAGCACCTTTATAATCACCCAGTTACGTTGTGACATTTGGTAGCACACAAAGTGTTCCTCCGGTAAACGGGAGTTGCATAATCTCATAGTCATAGGAACATGTATAAGTCATGAAGAAAGCAATAGCAACATACTAAACGATCAAGTGCTAAGGCTAACGGAATGGGTCAAGTCAATCACATCATTCTCCTAATGATGTGATCCCGTTAATCAAATGACAACTCTTTTGTCCATGTCTAGGAAACTTAACCATCTTTGATTCACGAGCTAGTCAAGTAGAGGCATACTAGTGATACTATGTCTGTCTATGTATTCACACATGTATTATGTTTCCGGTTAATACAATTTCAGCATGAGTAATAAACATTTATCATGAAATAAGGAAATAAATAATAACTTTATTATTGCCTCTAGGGCATATTTCCTTCACTTATTACTTCCCAATGCCTTCCTCTAGGCCCAAATAATGGTGAAGTGTCATGTAGTCGACTTTCACATAACACCACTAGAGGAGAGACAACATATATCTCATCAAAATATCGAACGAATACCAAATTTACATGACTACTAATAGCAAGATTTCACCCATGTCCTCAGGAACAAACTACTCCAAAGCATATTCATGTTCATGATCAGAGGAGTATTAATATGCATTAAGGATCTGAACATATGATCTTCCACCAAATAAACCAATTAGCATCAACTACAAGGAGTAATCAACAGTACTAGCAACCCACAGGTACCAATTTGTGGTTTTGATACAAGATTGGATACAAGAGATGAACTAGGGTTTGAGAGGAGATGGTGCTGGTGAAGATGTTGATGGAGATTGACCCCCTCCCGATGAGAGGATCATTGGTGATGACGATGGTGATGATTTCCCTCTCCCGAAGGGAAGTTTCCCCGGCAGAACAGCTCCGTCGGAGCCCTAGATTGGTCCCGCCAAGGTTCCGCCTCGTGGCGGCGGAGTTTCGTCCTGTAAGCTTGCTTATGATATTTTCTAGGGTAAAAGCCTTCATATAGCAGAAGATGGCCACCGAAGGAATGCTAGGGAGCCCACGAGGCAGGGGGGCGCGCCCTACAAGGGTGGGCGCGCCCCCCACCCTCGTGGATGGTGGGTGGCCCCCCTCAGGTATTTCTTCCGTTGAATAATTCTTATTAATTCTAAAAATGACTTTCATGGAGTTTCAGGACTTTTGGAGCTGTGTAGAATAGGTTTCCAATATTTGCTCCTTTTCCAGCCCAGAATCCCAGCTGTCGGCATTCTCCCTCTTTATGTAAACCTTGTAAAATAAGAGAGAATATCCATAAGTATTGTGACATAACGTGTAATAACATCCCATAATGCAATAAATATCAATATAAAAGCATGATGCAAAATGGACGTATCAGGACACAAGAGACTCTTTGTTATTTGGTTGCAGGGTTGTTTGAGAGAGACCATCTTCATCCTACGCCTCCCACAGATTGATAAACCTTAGGTCATCCACTTCAGGGAAATTTGCTACTGTCTTACAAACCTCTGCACTTGGAGGCCCAACAACGTCTACAAGGAGAAGGTTGCGTAGTAGACATCAGGATGGCCTCGGGGCGGCACGCGGGGACCGCTATCGAGCACTACGGCCCGACGGGGCGACGCAGCGGCAACGCACGAGTCGATGCAGCCGCAAGGAGAACCACAGGACGGCGACACTGCGGCCCGGCGGGGCGATGCAACGGCAGCCCGTTGCTCGATCGGTGGAGCGGCACGCTGAACTCGGGGACGATCTTCATGGGACCTGCGGAGGCGCGCGTAACCGACGGGCCAGGTTGGTCACACAGTGTAGATGAGGCAGATCGCGACGGCGAGTGGGTGATCAAGCCGATCGTGCGCGAGGTCGGTGACACCGCTCGGTGGAGGCAAGGTGATGGCAGAGTCCGAGATGAGGACGGTGTCGACGGACGGTGTGGGACGTCGTGCGGACGAGTTTGTCAGCACCGGCACCTGGGCTGCCAAAGCGGCGCCGGCGCTCGGGCAACGAGGCCGGAGCAACCAACAAAGCAACGACGCCTAAGTTGAGCCAGCCGACGAGCCTGACGCAGGCGGGGACGAGGCCGGCGAGGTAGACCGCCGGGCCGCCGTGCAGACGCGGCGGAGGCGGGTGACGTGGATCGATGGGCGGGCCGGCGCGTGAGCGGCGGATATGATTGGCCCTCGCATGGCGCGAGGCTGCCATGTGTAGGCAATGCAGGTGTCCCAGTCGGAGCAGGGCGGTGACGGCCGGTGTAGGGCAACGGGCGGGCCGGCGCGCGGACGACGGCCTTGAGGGCTGCCTGTCGCACGAGGCCGTCGGGTCGGTGAAGTAGCCGGCTGGTCGCGCGGTGTCGGAGTAGAGGTGTGGGGTGTCGACGGCGGAAGAGGACGACACAAGCCAATCAAGCATAGATCGGAAAACCAAAAATAAAAACGCCGATCAAAACGACCGGCGAGAGAGCGAAAAAACCCGAAGCAAGGGCTCGGGAAATAGTTTCTCTAGGGCATCCGGCCAACACGGCCGGTGAACGAACCCTAGGTACGGGCGGCGCGGCCCCCGGCGGTGGTCATGGAGGCCGACCGGCCTAGGGGTGGCGCACGGGTGCGGAAGCGGCAGCGGTGGCTAGGGTTTAGAACGCGAAAACTGATACCATGTTAGAGGGGAGAGAGAGAGGGATTGTTGCGGAATATGATGATTGTGTTGCCTGAGTATCGTGGGCATATAAATAGGAGTACAAAGACCAACTTGGAGTACAAGACAAGCCAGGACCAAATCCTAGTTTATCCTATACTTCCTACTAATCCTGATATTCAACACCGATCATGCTGCTATAAAATATCTTATGGAAAAGAAAGATGCTAAACCTAAACTCATTAGGTGGGTTCCTCTGCTACAAGAATTTGATTTGCATATCACTGGTAGGAAAAGAGCACAATGAAGGAAATATGCCCTAGAGGCAATAATAAAGTTATTGTTTATTTCCTTATTTCATGATAAATGTTTACTATTCATGCTAGAATTGTATTAACCGGAAACTTAGTACATGTGTGAATACATTGACAAAACTTAGTGTCCCAACTATGCCTCTACTTGACTAGATCGTTAATCAAAGATGGTTATGTTTCCTAACCATAGACATGTGTTGTCATTTGATGAACGGGATCACATCATTAGGAGAATCATGTGATGGACAAGACCCATCCGTTAGCTTAGCATTATGATCGTTACAGTTTCATTACTACAGCTTTCTTCATGACTTATACATGTTCCTCAAACTATGAGATTATGCAACTCTCGGATACCGGAGGAACACCTTGTGTGCTTTCAAACGTCACAACGTAAAAGGGTGATTATAAAGATGCTCTACAGGTTTCTTTGAAGGTGTTTGTTGGGTTGGCATAGATCGAGATTAGAATTTGTCACTTCGTGTTTCGGAGAGGTATCTCTGGGCCTCTCGGTAATGCTCATCACTATAATACTTGCAAGCAATGTAACTAATGAATTAGTTGTGGGATGAAATATTACGGAACGAGTAAAGAGACTTGTCGGTAACGAGATTGAACTAGGTATGATGATACCGATGATCGAATCTCGGGAAAGTAACATACCAATGACAAAGGGAACAACGTATGTTGTTATGCGGTTTGACCGATAAAGATCTTTGTAGAATATGTAGGAGACAATATGTCACGCCCAATATGCGACCCTATCCTAAAGGAACTCGAAGGTCCCACCAAGGATAGACCCGCATATTGGAACGCTTTTGCAAGGTGGATATCATTACATCAACATTACATAAATAGATGGGGATACATACAAAAGGCATACAATGCCACATGAATACAATATCATCATACACGAGATCAACATCCGACTACGGATGATACATAAACAGAAACTCAAACAATATCCACCCTGCTAACCTAGGCTGCCGACCTGGAACCTATCCCCTGATCGAAGAAGAAGCAGAAGAAGAACTCCAAACAAGCAAACATCGCTCTCGCGTCAAGATCATCGCATAACCTGTACCTGCAACTGTTGTTGTAGTAATCTGTGAGCCACGAGGACTCAGCAATCCCATTACCATGGGTATCAAGACTAGCAAAGCTTAATGGGAAAGGAAGGGGTAAAGTGGTGAGGTTGCAGCAGCGACTAAGCAAGTATGGTGGCTAACATACGCAAATGAGAGCGAGAAGAGAAACAAGCGGAACGGTCGTGAAGCTAGCAATGATCAAGAGGTGATCCTGAACACCTACTTACGTCGCACATAACCCAAAAACCGTGTTCACTTCCCGGACTCCGCCGAGAAGAGACCATCACGGCTACACACGCGGTTGATGCGTTTCAATTCGGATCTGGTGTCAAGTTATCTACAACCGGACATTAACAAATTCCCATCTGCCACATAACCGCGGGCACGGCTCTCGAAAGTTTAAACCCTGCAGGGGTGTCCCAACTTAGCCCATGACAAGCTCTCGCGATCGACGAAGGAATAGATCTTCTCCCAGGAAAACCCGATCAGTCTTGGAATCCCGGTTTACAAGACATTTCGACAATGGTAAAACAAGACCAGCAAGACCGCCCGATGCGCCAACAATCCCGATAGGAGCTGCACATATCTCGTTCTCAGGGCAACACCGGATAAGCTAAGCGTACAGGTACCAACGTAACCCAAGTTGCCAAGGGATGGTCCCGCACGGTGCTCTAGTTTGGACCAACGCTTAGACAAGCACTGGCCCGGGGGGGCTATAATAAAGATGACCCTCGAGAGAGCGACTCCCAAGGGAAAAAGTAGCTGGTGGTGAGGCAAATGGTAAAACCAAGGTTGGGCCTTGCTGGACAAGTTTTATTCAAAGCGAACTGTCAGGGGGGTCCCATAAATCACCCGACCGCGTTAGGAACGCAAAATCTGGGAACATAACACCGGTATGACGGAAACTAGGGCGGCAAGAGTGGAACAAAACACCAGGCATAAGGCCGAGCCTTCCACCCTTTACGAAATATATAGATACATTAATAATATAAGAGATATTGTGGTATCCCAACCAAAAACCCTGTCCACCATGGAGAAATCTTCAACTTCACCTGCAACTAGCAACACTATAAGAGGGGCTGAGCAAAAGCGGTAACATAGCGAAACAACAGTTTGCATAGGAAAGGTGTCAAAGGTTAGAGGTTCATGGCAATATGGGATGGCTTGATAAACAGGTAATAGGTAGCGCAGCATAGCGAAAGAACGAAGCAACTAGCATAGCAATGATAGTAGTGAGATCCAGGGTAGCGGTCATCTTGCCTGAAATCCCGCAAGGAAGAAGAACGATTCCATGAAGAAGATGAAGCCACGAAGACGAACCACACGTAGACGAACGCATCCTCACGATCACAACGAAACGGGAACTATCGAGAAGAAGCACACAACATAGGTAAACACACCACACATGAACAAGGCATGATGCACAACAAGCATGATGCATGACCAAGCTACATGAAGCTACTCATGGCAAGAGATGATGCAAACAAGAACAACACATCAAGGCAAGTTTAAATGAGGCCGGAAACAACATATAACAATTCCGGTAAGTCCTCATATGCAAATTTCAAAATTGGTCCAGAACTGAATAAACATTATGTTCAAGTTGTTAAACAGCAAGTTAAAGATCACCATGATGATCTACACGAAATTCTAGTCAAGTTACATATAAAGTTCATTAGATTCGGAGCTACGGCCTAGAAGATATGAGCAAAACAAGTTAAACATGGCATCGATGCAAAATGCACTCAAACATCAAGCAAACACACCAAAACAAGGATGCAACATGATAATATGAAGCTACATGCAAAAACAAGCAAGTTTCATATAGAGCACACTCAAAACGGAGCAACGGTTCAACACACTCACACTATACAAGTCATAGCAACAATCTGTCCATAACAACAACTGGGCATATTGCAAGCATCAAAACAATATGCTACATCACCCCAACATATTAACAAAGGGCATGGGCATGAAGTACATGTAAAGCATAACAAAACATGAACACTGAGCTATCTCCAGAAATCACTAGAACATGCTCCAAAACACATGGTAAGATTGCAAATAATAACAGTTTCAGACTTTAGCAGAAATAACATCAGGTTGCAATGTTTAGAGCAAGCAAACAACATGTTACAGGAAGCTATCATGGCAAACAAAGGCATGGAATGAATCTACTAATTGCATAGATCAAAAGTCCCTTACTGACCATGAGCCAAAAAGGCATAGAAAATATGATGGCACCCATGTAAACATGGCAAGTTATATAACAGATTCATACATGGCAGGAACAACAATAAGTAGGCATGTTCGTGAGCTTGAACCACTCACCACAGAGCAATACATGGCATGGAAAGGCAACCAACAGTAAGAAGACATGTTTATGAAGCTAAGCATGGCAAGACCAAGGTCATAGGGTGCATGAATCACTAGAAAACAATCATGGAAACATTGAACTTGATGTTAACAGGCTGACAGCAATATTATCAAGCAACTTTGGAGCAAGATTACAACATGTTCCAGCAGACTATAATTGCAACCAAGGGCATGAAGGGATAGAGCATGACATTTAGATCAAAACATGTTTATAGAGCATCTCCAGATTATGCATAGAATGATTAGTAGCAACATGTTTACATAGCAACAAAATATAACAGAATCTGTCAGGAAAACAGCAACAGCAACTACCCTACTTAGCAAGCTTGATGCACTCAGCACACAACTCACAAAAATACATGGTTGGCACCCCTGGAAAGATGGCATGGCATAGATCAAAACACATGTAGAGCTCATACTCATAGGATGCACACATCAATCATGGCAAAAATGATAAAAGTGCAAGTTTTAACAGTTTTAGCAGATTAACATCAACATGCACTCTTCTAACAGCATTTCGGGCATCAAGATGAGCTCAAATGAAAATGATGCAATGGAATGAAATGAAGTACTCGTTGAGGCGAACAATTGGACATATTACACGCATGAAACGGAGCTACGGATGCAGAGATATAGCATGATGAACATGGCATGAATATGTCAGAAATCTGGGACTTAGTGAAAACGGGGGCAACCTTCGGGGCTGCACGGATTACGAGGCGGCGGCGCGAGCTCGCCGGAGAGTTCGCCGGAGGAGGCCGGCGGCGGCGGATCCGGTCGCGGCCAGGCCGGACCTGGCCGGGGGAACGCGAGGCAGCGCCGGGGCGAGGGAGCCGGCGGGGCGCGGGGCGGCCAGGACGGCGGCGGGGTCGGGCGAGGCACGGGCCTCGGGGCCCAGATCGGGGCCCGGGCGGGCCTGGCGCGGGCCTCGCGGCGGCGCGGTGGGAGCGGCGGCGGCGGGGACACTTGGCGGCTGAGTGGCTGAGGGCGGCGGCGCGGACGTGTCCGGCCGTCGGCGGACGCGTCCGGCGGCGGAGAGAGGGGAGTTTTAGGGTTTCATCCGCGAAAATTTTGGGGGAGGGGCTAGTTTTATAGGTAGAGGGAGCTAGGAGAGTCCAAATGAGGAGCAGTTTTCGGCCACGCGATCGTGATCGAACGACCGAGAGCATGGAGGGGAGCTGGCTGGGTTTTGGGCCACTTTGGAAGGGGTGTTGGGCTGCAACTCAAAGAGGGCTTTACGGTTACCCGATTAACCGCTGGAGTATCAAACGACCTCCAAATGGCACGAAACTTGACAGGCGGTCTACCGGTGCTATACCAAGGCCGCCTGACAAGACTCGGTCCATTCCGAGAATGTTTAACACCCGCACAAGAGGAGAGGCAAAAGGGGGATGCCGGATGACATAGGAGTGCCGGATTGCAAAACGGACAACGGGGAAAATGCTCGGATGCATGAGACGAACACATATGCAAAATGAAATGCACATGATGACATGATATGAAATGCATATGATGACATGGCAAAGTGCAACACGCAAACAAATGACATGGCAATGATGGCGAATAACTGGCAGACACCTAGCGCAACGAATCCGGGGCGTTACAACACTCCTCCACTAACAAGAGATCTCGTCCCGAGATCTTAGGACCGAGACAGAAGAGAAAAGGGGTGAGGTGAAACAAGAACTCAAGAGAAGAAGCAAAGAATCGAGAGCATTCGAGAAGAAGAGAGGAACGACAAGGATGACGAGAATTGAAAGCTCACGGAATCAGATAGACTATGAAACCACTCGTTCTAACCGGAGTGGTTAGAATGAGAAAAGAAACGAATAAGACTGAAAGAATTTAGGTAGCACTCCGGCTGAAAATGGAAGGATTAGAACTAACTTGAGAGGATGGAATGATACTTGATGAACTCTTGAAGAATGAAATAAATCATGAAGAACCACCATGAAGAACTCTGGTACAAAAGGATGATGAGATAGAAATGAAGGATGAAAGAATAAGATGAGCCTTGCGGTGATTTAGATGGAGGTTCCGACGAAATGTCCGAGGAAATTTGAACTCCGGAAAATAAAAGATGAAAACACTTGGAAATAGAATTTATTTATCAAGAACAAACTCTGAAGGAAGGGATTAATCAATTGGATGAAATAAGAATAAGATTTATTGCATGCTTATCCTTCATCAACACTGAAAACTTGAATTAAGTCCACCGGAGAAGAAAAAGCGATGAAGAATGATGAACAAAACGAGAATTCACCGGTTGATATAAATGAGGGAAGACTGAAGAGGCTCCGTACGAATGAAATTGATGGTCTAAAGAGACTCAGGCTCCGGGAAGAAGAGGGTGGAAGGGCGGAAAAAACAAAGGCAACTTGGAAAGGGAAACCAACGAATGACTTCAAGATGAAACACCAGTTGAAATCATTGAGGAAAGAAAGCAAAGACTTTGCATGAGTAGGAAGGATACTCGATTACGGACTCCGGATTCAAGAAGAAGAAGGGTGGGCGGGTGGGAAAATAAAACAACTGAGGATTGAACTTGACAACGATGAAGAGGCTCGAGTCAACTTGACGAGAAATGCACCGGATAAAAGAGGATGGACAACACACGAAAATAACCACATGAACCTAAAGAAAAATTTGAACGGGAAGAGGAGTAATTCAAAACACCTACGTCAAGATTCCTCACCAGAGCGACGAAGGGACTGAGGAGTAAAAAGAATTGTTACTCTCCGATATAACTAGACTCAGAAAACAGTTTTCTTCTAGACTCAACAATGGCCAAACTACACGATCAATCAAGGGGGCTCCTAGGGTCGGTCGAGGCTCTGATACCAACTTGTCACGCCCAATATGCGACCCTATCCTAAAGGAACTCAAAGGTCCCACCAAGGATAGACCTGCATATTGGAACGCTTTTAGAAGGTGGATATCATTACATCAACATTACATAAATAGATGGGGATACATACAAAAGGCATACAATGCCACATGAATACAATATCATCATACAAGAGATCAACATCCGTCTAAGGATGATACATAAACAGAAACTCAAACAATATCCACCCTGCTAACCCAGGCTGCCGACCTAGAACCTATCCCCTGATCGAAGAAGAAGCAGAAGAAGAACTCCAAACAAGCAAACATCGCTCTCGCGTCAAGATCATCGCATAACCTGTACCTGCAACTGTTGTTGTAGTAATCTGTGAGCCACGAGGACTCAGCAATCCCATTACCATGGGTATCAAGACTAGCAAAGCTTAATGGAAAAGGAAGGGATAAAGTGGTGAGGTTGCAGCAGCGACTAAGCAAGTATGGTGGCTAACATACGCAAATGAGAGCGAGAAGAGAAACAAGCGAATGGTCGTGAAGCTAGCAATGATCAAGAGGTGATCCTGAACACCTACTTACGTCAAACATAACCCAGAAACCGTGTTCACTTCCCGGACTCCACCGAGAAGAGACCATCAAGGCTACACACGCGGTTGATGCGTTTTAAATCAGATTTAGTGTCAAGTTATCTACAACCGGACATTAACAAATTCCCATCTGCCACATAACTGCGGGCACGGCTCTCGAAAGTTTAAACCCTGCAGGGGTGTCCAAACTTAGCCCATGACAAGCTCTCGCGATCAACGAAGGAATAGACCTTCTCCCAGGAAGACCCGATCAGTCTCGGAATCCCGGTTTACAAGACATTTCGACAATGGTAAAACAAGACCAGCAAGACCGCCCGATGCGCCGACAATCCCGATAGGAGCTGCACATATCTCGTTCTCAGGGCAACACCGGATAAGCTAAGCGTACAGGTACCGACGTACCCAAGTTGCCAAGGGATGGTCCCGCACAGTGCTCTAGTTTGGACCAACGCTTAGACAAGCACTGGCCCGGGGGGGCTATAATAAAGATGACCCTCGAGAGAGCGACTCCCAAGGGAAAAAGTAGGTGGTGGTGAGGCAAATGGTAAAACCAAGGTTGGGCCTTGCTGGAGAAGTTTTATTCAAAGCGAACTGTCAGGGGAGTCCCATAAATCACCCGACCGCGTTAGGAACGCAAAATCCGGGAACATAACACCGGTATGACGGAAACTAGGGCGGCAAGAGTGGAACAAAACACCAGGCATAAGGCCGAGCCTTCCACCCTTTACCAAATATATAGATGCATTAATAATATAAGAGATATTGTGGTATCCCAACCAAAAACCCTGTCCACCATGGAGAAATCTTCAACTTCACCTGCAACTAGCAACGCTATAAGAGGGGCTGAGCAAAAGCGGTAACATAGGCAAACAACGGTTTGCATAGGAAAGGTGTCAAAGGTTAGAGGTTCATGGCAATATGGGATGGCTTGATAAACAGGTAATAGGTAGCGCAGCATAGCGAAAGAACGAAGCAACTAGCATAGCAATGATAGTAGTGAGATCCAAGGTAGCGGTCATCTTGCCTGAAATCCCGCAAGGAAGAAGAACGATTCCATGAAGAAGATGAAGCCACGAAGATGAACCACACGTAGACGAACGCATCCTCACGATCGCAACGAAACGGGAACTATCGAGAAGAAGCACACAACATAGGTAAACACACCACACATGAACAAGGCATGATGCACGACAAGCATGATGCATGACCAAGCTACATGAAGCTACTCATGGCAAGAGATGATGCAAACAAGAACAACACATCAAGGCAAGTTTAAATGAGGCCGGAAACAACATATAACAATTCCGGTAAGTCCTCATATGCAAATTTCGAAATTGGTCCAGAACTGAATAAACATTATGTTCAAGTTGTTAAACAGCAAGTTAAAGATCACCAAGATGATCTACACGAAATTCTAGTCAAGTTACATATAAAGTTCATTAGATTCGGAGCTACGGCCTAGAAGATATAAGCAAAACAAGTTAAACATGGCATCGATGCAAAATGCACTCAAACATCAAGCAAACACACCAAAACAAGGATGCAACATGATAATATGAAGCTACATGCAAAAACAAGCAAGTTTCATATAGAGCACACTCAAAACGGAGAAACGGTTCAACACACTCACACTATACAAGTCATAGCAACAATCTGTCCATAACCGCAACTAGGCATATTGTAAGCATCAAAACAATATGCTACAGCACCCCAACATATTAACAAAAGGCATGGGCATGAAGTACATGTAAAGCATAACAAAACATGAACACTGAGCTATCTCCAGAAATCACTAGAACATGCTCCAAAACACATGGTAAGATTGCAAATAATAACAGTTTCAGACTTTAGCAGAAATAACATCAGGTTGCAATGTTTAGAGCAAGCAAACAACATGTTACAGGAAGCTATCATGGCAAAAAAAGGCATGGCATGAATTTACTAATTTCATAGATCAAAATTCCCTTACTGACCATGAGCCAAAAAGGCATAGAAAATATGATGGCACCCATGTAAACATGGCAAGTTATATAACAGATTCATACATGGCAGGAACAACAATAAGTAGGCATGTTCGTGAGCTTGAACCACTCACCACAGAGCAATACATGGCATGGAAAGGCAACCAATAGTAAGAAGACATGTTTATGAAGCTAAGCATGGCAAGACCAAGGTCATAGGGTGCATGAATCACTAGAAAACAATCATGGAAACATTGAACTTGATGTTAACAGGCTGACAGCAACATTATCAAGCAACTTTGGAGCAAAATTACAACATGTTCCAGCAGGCTATAATTGCAACCAAGGGCATGAATGGATAGAGCATGACATGTAGATCAAAACATGTCTATAGAGCATCTCCAGATTATGCATAGAATGATTAGTAGAAACATGTTTACATAGCAACAAAATATAATAGAATCTGTCAGGAAAACAGCAACAGCAACTACCCTACTTAGCAAGCTTGATGCACTCAGCACACAACTCACAAAAATACATGGTTGGCACCCCTGGAAAGATGGCATGTCATAGATCAAAACACATGTAGAGCTCATACTCATAGGATGCACACATCAATCATGGCAAAAATGATAAAAGTGCAAGTTTTAACAGTTTCAGCAGATTAACATCAACATGCACTCTTCCGACAGCATTTCGGGCATCAAGATCAGCTCAAATGAAAATGATGCAATGGAATGAAATGAAGTACTCGTTGAGGCGAACAATTTGACATATTACACGCACGAAACGGAGCTACGAATGCAGAGATATAGCATGATGAACATGGCATGAATATGTCAGAAATCTGGGACTTAGTGAAAACGGGGGCAACCTTCGGGGCTGCACGGATTACGAGGCGGCGGCGCGAGCTCGCCGGAGAGTTCGCCGGAGGAGGCCGGGGGCGGCGGATCCGGTCGCGGCCAGGCCGGATCTGGCCGGGGGAACGCGGGGCGACGCCGGGGCGAGGGAGCCGGCGGGGCGCGGGGCGGCCGGGACGGCGGCGGGGTCGGGCGAGGCGCGGGCCTCGGTGCCCAGATCGGGGCCCGGGCGGGCCTGGCGTGGGCCTCGCGGCGGCGCGGTGGGAGCGGCGGCGGCGGGGACACTTGGCGCGCGCTGAGTGGCTGAGGGCGGCGGCACGGACGTGTCCGGCCGTCGGCGGACGCGTCCGGCGGCCGAGAGAGGGGAGTTTTAGGGTTTCATCCGCGAAAATTTTGGGGGAGGGGCTAGTTTTATAGGTAGAGGGAGCTAGGAGAGTCCAAATGAGGAGCGGTTTTCGGCCACGCGATCATGATCGAACGACCGAGAGCATGGAGGGGAGTTGGCTGGGTTTTGGCCACTTTGGAAGGGGTGTTGGGCTGCAACTCAAAGAGGGCTTTACGGTTACCCGGTTAACCGTTGGAGTATCAAACGACCTCCAAATGGCCCGAAACTTGACAGACGGTCTACCGGTGCTATACCAAGGCCGCTTGACAAGACTCGGTCCATTCCGAGAATGTTTAACACCCGCACAAGAGGAGAGGCAAAAGGGGGACGCCGGATGACATAGGAGTGCCGGATTGCAAAACGGACAACGGGGAAAATGCTCGGATGCATGAGACGAACACTTATGCAAAATGAAATGCACATGATGACATGATATGAAATGCATATGATGACATGGCAAAGTGCAACACGCAAACAAATGACATGGCAACGACGGCGAATAACTGGCAGACACCTAGCGCAACGAATCCGGGGCGTTACAACACTCCTCCACTAACAAGAGATCTCATCCCGAGATCTTAGGACCGAGACAGAAGAGAAAAGGGGTGAGGTGAAACAAGAACTCAAGAGAAGAAGCAAAGAATCGAGAGCATTCGAGAAGAAGAGAGGAACGACGAGGATGACGAGAATCGAAAGCTCACGGAATCAGATAGACTATGAAACCACTCGTTCTAACCGGAGTGGTTAGAATGAGAAAAGAAACGAATAAGACTGAAAGAATTTAGGTAGCACTCCGGCTGAAAATGGAAGGATTAGAACTAACTTGAGAGGATTGAATGATACTTGATGAACTCTTGAAGAATGAAATAAATCATGAAGAACCACCATGAAGAACTCCGGTACAAAAGGATGATGTGATAGAAATGAAGGATGAAAGAATAAGATGAGCCTTGCGGTGATTTAGATGGAGGTTCCGACGAAATGTCCGAGGAAATTTGAACTCCGGAAAAGAAAAGATGAAAATACTTGGAAATAGAATTTATTCATCAAGAACAAACTCTGAAGGAAGGGATTAATCACTTGGATGAAATAAGAATAAGATTTATTGCATGCTTATCCTTCATCAACCCCAAAAACTTGAATTAAGTCCACCGGAGAAGAAAAAGCGATGAAGAATGATGAACAAAACGAGAATTCACCGGTTGAAATAAATGAGGGAAGACTGAAGAGGCTCCGTACGAATGAAATTGATGGTCGAAAGAGACTCAGGCTCCGGGAAGAAGAGGGTGGAAGGGCGGAAAAAACAAAGGCAACTTGGAAAGGGAAACCAACGAATGACTTCAAGATGAAACACTGGTTGAAATCATTGAGGAAAGAAAGCAAAGACTTCGCATGAGTAGGAAGGATACTCGATTACGGACTCCGGATTCAAGAAGAAGAAGGGTGGGCGGGTGGGAAAATAAAACAACTGAGGATTGAACTTGATAACGATGAAGAGGCTCGAGTCAACTTGACGAGAAATGCACCGGATAAAAGAGGATGGACAACTCACGAAACTAACCACGTGAACCTAAAGAAAAATTTGAACGGGAAGAGGAGTAATTCAAAACACCTACGTCAAGATTCCTCACCAGAGCGACAAAGGGACTGAGGAGTAAAAAGAATTCCTACTCTCCGATATAACTAGACTCAGAAAACAGTTTTCTTCTAGACTCAACAACGGCCAAACTACACGATCAATCAAGGGGGCTCCTAGGGTCGGTCGAGGCTCTGATACCAACTTGTCACGCCCAATATGCGACCCTATCCTAAAGGAACTCGAAGGTCCCACCAAGGATAGACCCGCATATTGGAACGCTTTTGCAAGGTGGATATCATTACATCAACATTACATAAATAGATGGGGATACATACAAAAGGCATACAATGCCACATGAATACAATATCATCATACAAGAGATCAACATCCGACTACGGATGATACATAAACAAAAACTCAAACAATATCCACCCTGCTAACCCAGGATGCTGACCTGGAACCTATCCCCTGATCGAAGAAGAAGCAGAAGAAGAACTCCAAACAAGCAAACATCGCTCTCGCGTCAAGATCATCGCATAACCTGTACCTGCAACTGTTGTTGTAGTAATTTGTGAGCCACGAGGACTCAGCAATCCCATTACCATGGGTATCAAGACTAGCAAAGCTTAATGGGAAAGGAAGGGGTAAAGTGGTGAGGTTGCAGCAGCGACTAAGCAAGTATGGTGGCTAACATACGCAAATGAGAGCGAGAAGAGAAACAAGCGGAACGGTCGTGAAGCTAGCAATGATCAAGAGGTGATCCTGAACACCTACTTACGTCAAACATAACCCAGAAACCGTGTTCACTTCCCGGACTCCGCCGAGAAGAGACCATCACGGCTACACACGCGGTTGATGCGTTTTAATTCGGATCTGGTGTCAAGTTATCTACAACCGGACATCAACAAATTCCCATCTGCCACATAACCGCGGGCACGGCTCTCGAAAGTTTAAACCCTGTAGGGGTGTCCCAACTTAGCCCATGACAAGCTCTCGCGATCAACGAAGGAATAGACCTTCTCCCAGGAAGACCCGATCAGTCTCGGAATCCCGGTTTACAAGACATTTTGACAATGGTAAAACAAGACCAGCAAGACCGCCCGATGCGCCGACAATCCTGATAGGAGCTGCACATATCTCGTTCTCAGGGCAACACCGGATAAGCTAAGCGTACAGGTACCGACGTAACCCAAGTTGCCAAGGGTTGGTCCCGCACGGTGCTCTAGTTTGGACCAACGCTTAGACAAGCACTGGCCCGGGGGGGCTATAATAAAGATGACCCTCGAGAGAGCGACTCCCAAGGGAAAAAGTAGGTGGTGGTGAGGCAAATGGTAAAACCAAGGTTGGGCCTTGTTGGACAAGTTTTATTCAAAGCGAACTGTCAGGGGGGTCCCATAAATCACCCGACCGCGTTAGGAACGCAAAATCCGGGAACATAACACCGGTATGACGGAAACTAGGGCGGCAAGAGTGGAACAAAACACCAAGCATAAGGCCGAGCCTTCCACCCTTTACCAAATATATAGATGCATTAATAATATAAGAGATATTGTGGTATCCCAACCAAAAACCCTGTCCACCATGGAGAAATCTTCAACTTCACCTGCAACTAGCAACGCTATAAGAGGGGCTGAGCAAAAGCGGTAACATAGCCAAACAACGGTTTGCATAGGAAAGGTGTCAAAGGTTAGAGGTTCATGGCAATATGGGATGGCTTGATAAACAGGTAATAGGTAGCGCAGCATAGCGAAAGAACGAAGCAACTAGCATAGCAATGATAGTAGTGAGATCCAGGGTAGCGGTCATCTTGCCTGAAATCCCGCAAGGAAGAAGAACAATTCCATGAAGAAGATGAAGCCACGAAGACGAACCACACGTAGACGAACGCATCCTCACGATCGCAACAAAACGGGAACTATCGAGAAGAAGCACACAACATAGGTAAACACAACACACATGAACAAGGAATGATGCACAACAAGCATGATGCATGACCAAGCTACATGAAGCTACTCATGGCAAGAGATGATGCAAACAAGAACAACACATCAAGGCAAGTTTAAATGAGGCCGGAAACAACCTATAACAATTCCGGTAAGTCCTCATATGCAAATTTCAAAATTGGTCCAGAACTGAATAAAAATTATGTTCAAGTTGTTAAACAGCAAGTTAAAGATCACCAAGATGATCTACACGAAATTCTAGTCAAGTTACATATAAAGTTCATTAGATTCGGAGCTACGGCCTAGAAGATATGAGCAAAACAAGTTAAACATGGCATCGATGCAAAATGCACTCAAACATCAAGCAAACACACCAAAACAAGGATGCAACATGATAATATGAAGCTACATGCAAAAACAAGCAAGTTTCATATAGAGCACACTCAAAACGGAGCAACGGTTCAACACACTCACACTATACAAGTCATAGCAACAATCTGTCCGTAACAGCAACTAGGCATATTGCAAGCATCAAAACAATATGCTACAGCACCCCAACATATTAACAAAAGGCATGGGCATGAAGTACATGTAAAGCATAACAAAACATGAACACTGAGCTATCTCCAGAAATCACTAGAACATGCTCCAAAACACATGGTAAGATTGCAAATAATAACAGTTTCAGACTTTAGCAGAAATAACATCAGGTTGCAATGTTTAGAGCAAGCAAACAACATGTTACAGGAAGCTATCATGGCAAACAAAGGCATGGCATGAATCTACTAATTGCATAGATCAAAAGTCCCTTACTGACCATGAGCCAAAAAGGCATAGAAAATATGATGGCACCCATGTAAACATGGCAAGTTATATAACAGATTCATACATGGCAGGAACAACAATAAGTAGGCATGTTCGTGAGCTTGAACCACTCACCACAGAGCTATACATGGCATGGAAAGGCAACCAATAGTAAGAAGACATGTTTATGAAGCTAAGCATGGCAAGACCAAGGTCATAGGGTGCATGAATCACTAGAAAACAATCATGGAAACATTGAACTTGATGTTAACAGGCTGACAGCAACATTATCAAGCAACTTTGGAGCAACATTACAACATGTTCCAGCAGGCTATAATTGCAACCAAGGGCATGAATGGATAGATCATGACATGTAGATCAAAACATGTTTATAGAGCATCTCCAGATTATGCATAGAATGATTAGTAGAAACATGTTTACATAGCAACAAAATATAACAGAATCTGTCAGGAAAACAGCAACAGCAACTACCCTACTTAGCAAGCTTGATGCACTCAGCACACAACTCACAAAAATACATGGTTGGCACCCCTGGAAAGATGGCATGTCATAGATCAAAACACATGTAGAGCTCATACTCATAGGATGCACACATCAATCATGGCAAAAATGATAAAAGTGCAAGTTTTAACAGTTTCAACAGATTAACATCAACATGCACTCTTCCAACAGCATTTCGGGCATCAAGATCAGCTCAAATGAAAATGATGCAATGGAATGAAATGAAGTACTCGTTGAGGCGAACAATTTGACATATTACACGCACGAAACGGAGCTACGAATGCAGAGATATAGCATGATGAACATGGCATGAATATGTTAGAAATCTGGGACTTAGTGAAAACGGGGGCAACCTTCGGGGCTGCACGGATTACGAGGCGGCGGCGCGAGCTCGCCGGAGAGTTCGCCGGAGGAGGCCGGGGGCGGCGGATCCGGTCGCGGCCAGGCCGGATCAGGCCGGGGGAACGCGGGGCGACGCCGGGGCGAGGGAGCCGGCGGGGCGCGGGGCGGCCGGGACGACGGCGGGGTCGGGCGAGGCGCGGGCCTCGGTGCCCAGATCGGGGCCCGGGCGGGCCTGGCGCGGGCCTCGCGGCGGCGCGGTGGGAGCGGCGGCGGCGGGGACACTTGGCGCGCGCTGAGTGGCTGAGGGCGGCGGCACGGACGTGTCCGACCGTCGGCGGACGCGTCCGGCGGCCGAGAGAGGGGAGTTTTAGGGTTTCATCCGCGAAAATTTTGGGGGAGGGGCTAGTTTTATAGGTAGAGGGAGCTAGGAGAGTCCAAATGAGGAGCGGTTTTCGGCCACGCGATCATGATCGAACGACCGAGAGCATGGAGGGGAGTTGGCTGGGTTTTGGGCCACTTTGGAAGGGGTGTTGGGCTGCAACTCAAAGAGGGCTTTACGGTTACCCGGTTAACCGTTGGAGTATCAAACGACCTCCAAATGGCACGAAACTTGACAGGCGGTCTACCGATGCTATACCAAGGCCGCTTGACAAGACTCGGTCCATTCCGAGAATGTTTAACACCCGCACAAGAGGAGAGGCAAAAGGGGGACGCCGGATGACATAGGAGTGCCGGATTGCAAAACGGACAACGGGGAAAATGCTCGGATGCATGAGACGAACACTTATGCAAAATGAAATGCACATGATGACATGATATGAAATGCATATGATGACATGGCAAAGTGCAACACGCAAACAAATGACATGGCAACGACGGCGAATAACTGGCAGACACCTAGCGCAACGAATCCGGGGCGTTACAACACTCCTCCACTAACAAGAGATCTCATCCCGAGATCTTAGGACCGAGACAGAAGAGAAAAGGGGTGAGGTGAAGCAAGAACTCAAGAGAAGAAGAAAAGAATCGAGAGCATTCGAGAAGAAGAGAGGAACGACGAGGATGACGAGAATTGAAAGCTCACGGAATCAGATAGACTATGAAACCACTCGTTCTAACCGGAGTGGTTAGAATGAGAAAAGAAACGAATAAGACTGAAAGAATTTAGGTAGCACTCCGGCTGAAAATGGAAAGATTAGAACTAACTTGAGAGGATTGAATGATACTTGATGAACTCTTGAAGAATGAAATAAATCATGAAGAACCACCATGAAGAACTCCGGTACAAAAGGATGATGTGATAGAAATGAAGGATGAAAGAATAAGATGAGCCTTGCGGTGATTTAGATGGAGGTTCCGACGAAATGTCCGAGGAAATTTGAACTCCGGAAAAGAAAAGATGAAAATACTTGGAAATAGAATTTATTCATCAAGAACAAACTCTGAAGGAAGGGATTAATCACTTGGATGAAATAAGAATAAGATTTATTGCATGCTTATCCTTCATCAACCCCGAAAACTTGAATTAAGTCCACCGGAAAAGAAAAAGCGATGAAGAATGATGAACAAAACGAGAATTCACCGGTTGAAATAAATGAGGGAAGACTGAAGAGGCTCCGTACGAATGAAATTGATGGTCGAAAGAGACTCAGGCTCCGGGAAGAAGAGGGTGGAAGGGCGGAAAACAAAGGCAACTTGGAAAGGGAAACCAACGAATGACTTCAAGATGAAACACTGGTTGAAATCATTGAGGAAAGAAAGCAAAGACTTCGCATGAGTAGGAAGGATACTCGATTACGGACTCCGGATTCAAGAAGAAGAAGGGTGGGCGGGTGGGAAAATAAAACAACTGAGGATTGAACTTGATAACGATGAAGAGGCTCGAGTCAACTTGACGAGAAATGCACCGGATAAAAGAGGATGGACAACTCACGAAACTAACCACGTGAACCTAAAGAAAAATTTGAACGGGAAGAGGAGTAATTCAAAACACCTACGTCAAGATTCCTCACCAGAGCGACGAAGGGACTGAGGAGTAAAAAGAATTCCTACTCTCCGATATAACTAGACTCAGAAAACAGTTTTCTTCTAGACTCAACAACGGCCAAACTACACGATCAATCAAGGGGGCTCCTAGGGTCGGTCGAGGCTCTGATACCAACTTGTCACGCCCAATATGCGACCCTATCCTAAAGGAACTCGAAGGTCCCACCAAGGATAGACCCGCATATTGGAACGCTTTTGCAAGGTGGATATCATTACATCAACATTACATAAATAGATGGGGATACATACAAAAGGCATACAATGCCACATGAATACAATATCATCATACAAGAGATCAACATCCGACTACGGATGATACATAAACAGAAACTCAAACAATATCCACCCTGCTAACCCAGGCTGCCGACCTGGAACCTATCCCCTGATCGAAGAAGAAGCAGAAGAAGAACTCCAAACAAGCAAACATCGCTCTCGCGTCAAGATCATCGCATAACCTGTACCTGCAACTGTTGTTGTAGTAATCTGTGAGCCACGAGGACTCAGCAATCCCATTACCATGGGTATCAAGACTAGCAAAGCTTAATGGGAAAGGAAGGGGTAAAGTGGTGAGGTTGCAGCAGCGACTAAGCAAGTATGGTGGCTAACATACGCAAATGAGAGCGAGAAGAGAAACAAGCGGAACGGTCGTGAAGCTTGCAATGATCAAGAGGTGATCCTGAACACCTACTTACGTCAAACATAACCCAGAAACCGTGTTCACTTCCCGGACTCCGCCGAGAAGAGACCATCACGGCTACACACGCGGTTGATGCGTTTTAATTCGGATCTGGTGTCAAGTTATCTACAACTGGACATTAACAAATTCCCATCTGCCACATAACCGCGGGCACGGCTCTCGAAAGTTTAAACCCTATAGGGGTGTCCCAACTTAGCCCATGACAAGCTCTCGCGATCAACGAAGGAATAGACCTTCTCCCAGGAAGACCCGATCAGTCTCGGAATCCCGGTTTACAAGACATTTCGACAATGGTAAAACAAGACCAGCAAGACCGCCCGATGCGCCGACAATCCCGATAGGAGCTGCACATATCTCGTTCTCAGGGCAACACCGGATAAGCTAAGCGTACAGGTACCGACGTAACCCAAGTTGCCAAGGGTTGGTCCCGCACGGTGCTCTAGTTTGGACCAACGCTTAGACAAGCACTGGCCCGGGGGGGCTATAATAAAGATGACCCTCGAGAGAGCGACTCCCAAGGGAAAAAGTAGGTGGTGGTGAGGCAAATGGTAAAACCAAGGTTGGGCCTTGTTGGACAAGTTTTATTCAAAGCGAACTGTCAGGGGAGTCCCATAAATCACCCGACCGCGTTAGGAACGCAAAATCCGGGAACATAGCACCGGTATGACGGAAACTAGGGCGGCAAGAGTGGAACAAAACACCAGGCATAAGGCCGAGCCTTCCACCCTTTACCAAATATATAGATGCATTAATAATATAAGAGATATTGTGGTATCCCAACCAAAAACCCTGTCCACCATGGAGAAATCTTCAACTTCACCTGCAACTAGCAACGCTATAAGAGGGGCTGAGCAAAAGCGGTAACATAGCCAAACAACGGTTTGCATAGGAAAGGTGTCAAAGGTTAGAGGTTCATGGCAATATGGGATGGCTTGATAAACAGGTAATAGGTAGCGCAGCATAGCGAAAGAACGAAGCAACTAGCATAGCAATGATAGTAGTGAGATCCAGGGTAGCGGTCATCTTGCCTGAAATCCCGCAAGGAAGAAGAACAATTCCATGAAGAAGATGAAGCCACGAAGACGAACCACACGTAGACGAACGCATCCTCACGATCGCAACAAAACGGGAACTATCGAGAAGAAGCACACAACATAGGTAAACACAACACACATGAACAAGGAATGATGCACAACAAGCATGATGCATGACCAAGCTACATGAAGCTACTCATGGCAAGAGATGATGCAAACAAGAACAACACATCAAGGCAAGTTTAAATGAGGCCGGAAACAACCTATAACAATTCCGGTAAGTCCTCATATGCAAATTTCAAAATTGGTCCAGAACTGAATAAAAATTATGTTCAAGTTGTTAAACAGCAAGTTAAAGATCACCAAGATGATCTACACGAAATTCTAGTCAAGTTACATATAAAGTTCATTAGATTCGGAGCTACGGCCTAGAAGATATGAGCAAAACAAGTTAAACATGGCATCGATGCAAAATTCACTCAAACATCAAGAAAACACACCAAAACAAGGATGCAACATGATAATATGAAGCTACATGCAAAAACAAGCAAGTTTCATATAGAGCACACTCAAAACGGAGCAACGGTTCAACACACTCACACTATACAAGTCATAGCAACAATCTGTCCGTAACAGCAACTAGGCATATTGCAAGCATCAAAACAATATGCTATAGCACCCCAACATATTAAGAAAAGGCATGGGCATGAAGTACATGTAAAGCATAACAAAACATGAACACTGAGCTATCTCCAGAAATCACTAGAACATGCTCCAAAACACATGGTAAGATTGCAAATAATAACAGTTTCAGACTTTAGCAGAAATAACATCAGGTTGCAATGTTTAGAGCAAGCAAACAACATGTTACAGGAAGCTATCATGGCAAACAAAGGCATGGCATGAATCTACTAATTGCATAGATCAAAAGTCCCTTACTGACCATGAGCCAAAAAGGCATAGAAAATATGATGGCACCCATGTAAACATGGCAAGTTATATAACAGATTCATACATGGCAGGAACAACAATAAGTAGGCATGTTCGTGAGCTTGAACCACTCACCACAGAGCTATACATGGCATGGAAAGGCAACCAATAGTAAGAAGACATGTTTATGAAGCTAAGCATGGCAAGACCAAGGTCATAGGGTGCATGAATCACTAGAAAACAATCATGGAAACATTGAACTTGATGTTAACAGGCTGACAGCAACATTATCAAGCAACTTTGGAGCAACATTACAACATGTTCCAGCAGGCTATAATTGCAACCAAGGGCATGAATGGATAGAGCATGACATGTAGATCAAAACATGTTTATAGAGAATCTCCAGATTATGCATAGAATGATTAGTAGAAACATGTTTACATAGCAACAAAATATAACAGAATCTGTCAGGAAAACAGCAACAGCAACTACCCTACTTAGCAAGCTTGATGCACTCAGCACACAACTCACAAAAATACATGGTTGGCACCCCTGGAAAGATGGCATGTCATAGATCAAAACACATGTAGAGCTCATACTCATAGGATGCACACATCAATCATGGCAAAAATGATAAAAGTGCAAGTTTTAACAGTTTCAGCAGATTAACATCAACATGCACTCTTCCAACAGCATTTCGGGCATCAAGATCAGCTCAAATGAAAATGATGCAATGGAATGAAATGAAGTACTCGTTGAGGCGAACAATTTGACATATTACACGCACGAAACGGAGCTACGAATGCAGAGATATAGCATGATGAACATGGCATGAATATGTTAGAAATCTGGGACTTAGTGAAAACGGGGGCAACCTTCGGGGCTGCACGGATTACGAGGCGGCGGCGCGAGCTCGCCGGAGAGTTCGCCGGAGGAGGCCGGGGGCGGCGGATCCGGTCGCGGCCAGGCCGGATCTGGCCGGGGGAACGCGGGGCGACGCCGGGGCGAGGGAGCCGGCGGGGCGCGGGGCGGCCGGGACGGCGGCGGGGTCGGGCGAGGCGCGGGCCTCGGTGCCCAGATCGGGGCCCGGGCGGGCCTGGCGCGGGCCTCGCGGCGGCGCGGTGGGAGCGGCGGCGGCGGGGACACTTGGCGCGCGCTGAGTGGCTGAGGGCGGCGGCACGGACGTGTCCGGCCGTCGGCGGACGCGTCCGGCGGCCGAGAGAGGGGAGTTTTAGGGTTTCATCCGCGAAAATTTTGGGGGAGGGGCTAGTTTTATAGGTAGAGGGAGCTAGGAGAGTCCAAATGAGGAGCGGTTTTCGGCCACGCGATCATGATCGAACGACCGAGAGCATGGAGGGGAGTTGGCTGGGTTTTGGGCCACTTTGGAAGGGGTGTTGGGCTGCAACTCAAAGAGGGCTTTACGGTTACCCGGTTAACCGTTGGAGTATCAAACGACCTCCAAATGGCACGAAACTTGACAGGCGGTCTACCGGTGCTATACCAAGGCCGCTTGACAAGACTCGGTCCATTCCGAGAATGTTTAACACCCGCACAAGAGGAGAGGCAAAAGGGGGACGCCGGATGACATAGGAGTGCCGGATTGCAAAACGGACAACGGGGAAAATGCTCGGATGCATGAGACGAACACTTATGCAAAATGAAATGCACATGATGACATGATATGAAATGCATATGATGACATGGCAAAGTGCAACACGCAAACAAATGACATGGCAACGACGGCGAATAACTGGCAGACACCTAGCGCAACGAATCCGGGGCGTTACAACACTCCTCCACTAACAAGAGATCTCATCCCGAGATCTTAGGACCGAGACAGAAGAGAAAAGGGGTGAGGTGAAACAAGAACTCAAGAGAAGAAGAAAAGAATCGAGAGCATTCGAGAAGAAGAGAGGAACGACGAGGATGACGAGAATTGAAAGCTCACGGAATCAGATAGACTATGAAACCACTCGTTCTAACCGGAGTGGTTAGAATGAGAAAAGAAACGAATAAGACTGAAAGAATTTAGGTAGCACTCCGGCTGAAAATGGAAAGATTAGAACTAACTTGAGAGGATTGAATGATACTTGATGAACTCTTGAAGAATGAAATAAATCATGAAGAACCACCATGAAGAACTCCGGTACAAAAGGATGATGAGATAGAAATGAAGGATGAAAGAATAAGATGAGCCTTGCGGTGATTTAGATGGAGGTTCCGACGAAATGTCCGAGGAAATTTGAACTCCAAAAAAGAAAAGATGAAAACACTTGGAAATAGAATTTATTCATCAAGAACAAACTCTGAAGGAAGGGATTAATCACTTGGATGAAATAAGAATAAGATTTATTGCATGCTTATCCTTCATCAACCCCGAAAACTTGAATTAAGTCCACCGGAAAAGAAAAAGCGATGAAGAATGATGAACAAAACGAGAATTCACCGGTTGAAATAAATGAGGGAAGACTGAAGAGGCTCCGTACGAATGAAATTGATGGTCGAAAGAGACTCAGGCTCCGGGAAGAAGAGGGTGGAAGGGCGGAAAAAACAAAGGCAACTTGGAAAGGGAAACCAACGAATGACTTCAAGATGAAACACTGGTTGAAATCATTGAGGAAAGAAAGCAAAGACTTCGCATGAGTAGGAAGGATACTCGATTACGGACTCCGGATTCAAGAAGAAGAAGGGTGGGCGGGTGGGAAAATAAAACAACTGAGGATTGAAGTTGACAACGATGAAGAGGCTCGAGTCAACTTGACGAGAAATGCACCGGATAAAAGAGGATGGACAACTCACGAAACTAACCACGTGAACCTAAAGAAAAATTTGAACGGGAAGAGGAGTAATTCAAAACACCTACGTCAAGATTCCTCACCAGAGCGACGAAGGGACTGAGGAGTAAAAAGAATTCCTACTCTCCGATATAACTAGACTCAGAAAACAGTTTTCTTCTAGACTCAACAACGGCCAAACTACACGATCAATCAAGGGGGCTCCTAGGGTCGGTCGAGGCTCTGATACCAACTTGTCACGCCCAATATGCGACCCTATCCTAAAGGAACTCGAAGGTCCCACCAAGGATAGACCCGCATATTGGAACGCTTTTGCAAGGTGGATATCATTACATCAACATTACATAAATAGATGGGGATACATACAAAAGGCATACAATGCCACATGAATACAATATCATCATACAAGAGATCAACATCCGACTACGGATGATACATAAACAGAAACTCAAACAATATCCACCCTGCTAACCCAGGCTGCCGACCTGGAACCTATCCCCTGATCGAAGAAGAAGCAGAAGAAGAACTCCAAACAAGCAAACATCGCTCTCGCGTCAAGATCATCGCATAACCTGTACCTGCAACTGTTGTTGTAGTAATCTGTGAGCCACGAGGACTCAGCAATCCCATTACCATGGGTATCAAGACTAGCAAAGCTTAATGGGAAAGGAAGGGGTAAAGTGGTGAGGTTGCAGCAGCGACTAAGCAAGTATGGTGGCTAACATACGCAAATGAGAGCGAGAAGAGAAACAAGCGGAACGGTCGTGAAGCTTGCAATGATCAAGAGGTGATCCTGAACACCTACTTACGTCAAACATAACCCAGAAACCGTGTTCCCTTCCCGGACTCCGCCGAGAAGAGACCATCACGGCTACACACGCGGTTGATGCATTTTAATTCGGATCTGGTGTCAAGTTATCTACAACTGGACATTAACAAATTCCCATCTGCCACATAACCGCGGGCACGGCTCTCGAAAGTTTAAACCCTATAGGGGTGTCCCAACTTAGCCCATGACAAGCTCTCGCGATCAACGAAGGAATAGACCTTCTCCCAGGAAGACCCGATCAGTCTCGGAATCCCGGTTTACAAGACATTTCGACAATGGTAAAACAAGACCAGCAAGACCGCCCGATGCGCCGACAATCCCGATAGGAGCTGCACATATCTCGTTCTCAGGGCAACACCGGATAAGCTAAGCGTACAGGTATCGACGTAACCCAAGTTGCCAAGGGATGGTCCCGCACGGTGCTCTAGTTTGGACCAACGCTTAGACAAGCACTGGCCCCGGGGGGGCTATAATAAAGATGACCCTCGAGAGAGCGACTCCCAAGGGAAAAAGTAGGTGGTGGTGAGGCAAATGGTAAAACCAAGGTTGGGCCTTGTTGGACAAGTTTTATTCAAAGCGAACTGTCAGGGGGGTCCCATAAATCACCCGACCGCGTTAGGAACGCAAAATCCGGGAACATAACACCGGTATGACGAAAACTAGGGCGGCAAGTGTGGAACAAAACACCAGGCATAAGGCCGAGCCTTCCACCCTTTACCAAATATATAGATGCATTAATAATATAAGAGATATTGTGGTATCCCAACCAAAAACCCTGTCCACCATGGAGAAATCTTCAACTTCACCTGCAACTAGCAACGCTATAAGAGGGGCTGAGCAAAAGCGGTAACATAGCCAAACAACGGTTTGCATAGGAAAGGTGTCAAAGGTTAGAGGTTCATGGCAATATGGGATGGCTTGATAAACAGGTAATAGGTAGCGCAGCATAGCGAAAGAACGAAGCAACTAGCATAGCAATGATAGTAGTGAGATCCAGGGTAGCGGTCATCTTGCCTGAAATCCCTCAAGGAAGAAGAACGATTCCATGAAGAAAATGAAGCCACGAAGACGAACCACACGTAGACGAACGCATCCTCACGATCGCAACAAAACGGGAACTATCGAGAAGAAGCACACAACATAGGTAACCACACCACACATGAACAAGGCATGATGCACAACAAGCATGATGCATGACCAAGCTACATGAAGCTACTCATGGCAAGAGATGATGCAAACAAGAACAACACATCAAGGCAAGTTTAAATGAGGCCGGAAACAACCTATAACAATTCCAGTAAGTCCTCATATGCAAATTTCAAAATTGGTCCAGAACTGAATAAAAATTATGTTCAAGTTGTTAAACAGCAAGTTAAAGATCACCAAGATGATCTACACGAAATTCTAGTCAAGTTACATATAATGTTCATTAGATTCGGAGCTACGGCCTAGAAGATATGAGCAAAACAAGTTAAACATGGCATCGATGCAAAATGCACTCAAACATCAAGCAAACACACCAAAACAAGGATGCAACATGATAATATGAAGCTACATGCAAAAACAAGCAAGTTTCATATAGAGCACACTCAAAACGGAGCAACGGTTCAACACACTCACGCTATACAAGTCATAGCAACAATCTGTCCGTAACAGCAACTAGGCATACTGCAAGCATCAAAACAATATGCTACAGCACCCCAACATATTAACAAAAGGCATGGGCATGAAGTACATGTAAAGCATAACAAAACATGAACACTGAGCTATCTCCAGAAATCACTAGAACATGCTCCAAAACACATGGTAAGATTGCAAATAATAACAGTTTCAGACTTTAGCAGAAATAACATCAGGTTGCAATGTTTAGAGCAAGCAAACAACATGTTACAGGAAGCTATCATGGCAAACAAAGGCATGGCATGAATCTACTAATTGCATATATCAAAAGTCCCTTACTGACCATGAGCCAAAAAGGCATAGAAAATATGATGGCACCCATGTAAACATGGCAAGTTATATAACAGATTCATACATGGCAGGAACAACAATAAGTAGGCATGTTCGTGAGCTTGAACCACTCACCACAGAGCAATACATGGCATGGAAAGGCAACCAACAGTAAGAAGACATGTTTATGAAGCTAAGCATGGCAAGACCAAGGTCATAGGGTGCATGAATCACTAGAAAACAATCATGGAAACATTGAACTTGATGTTAACAGGCTGACAGCAACATTATCAAGCAACTTTGGAGCAAGATTACAACATGTTCCAGCAGGCTATAATTGCAACCAAGGGCATGAATGGATAGAGCATGACATGTAGATCAAAACATGTTTATAGAGCATCTCCAGATTATGCATAGAATGATTAGTAGCAACATGTTTACATAGAAACAAAATATAACAGAATCTGTCAGGAAAACAGCAACAGCAACTACCCTACTTAGCAAGCTTGATGCACTCAGCACACAACTCACAAAAATACATGGTTTGCACCCCTGGAAAGATGGCATGTCATAGATCAAAACACATGTAGAGCTCATACTCATAGGATGCACACATCAATCATGGCAAAAATGATAAAAGTGCAAGTTTTAACAGTTTCAGCAGATTAACATCAACATGCACTCTTCCAACAGCATTTCGGGCATCAATATGAGTTCAAATGAAAATGATGCAATGGAATGAAATGAAGTACTCGTTGAGACGAACAATTAGACATATTACACGCACGAAACGGAGCTACGGATGCAGAGATATAGCATGATGAACATGGCATGAATATGTCAGAAATCTGGGACTTAGTGAAAACGGGGGCAACATTCGGGGCTGCACGGATTACAAGGCGGCGGCGCGAGCTCGAGAGTTCGCCGGAGGAGGCCGGGGGCGGCGGATCCGGTCGCGGCCAGGCCGGATCTGGCCGGGGGAACGCGGGGCGACGCCGGGGCGAGGGAGCCGGCGGGGCGCGGGGCGGCCGGGACGGCGACGGGGTCGGGGGAGGCGCGGGCCTCGGGGCCCAGATCGGGGCCCGGGCGGGCCTGGCGCGGGCCTCGCGGCGGCGCGGTGGGAGCGGCGGCGGCAGGGACACTTGGCGCGCGCTGAGTGGCTGAGGGCGGCGGCGCGGACGTGTCCGGCCGTCGGCGGACGCGTCCGGCGGCGGAGAGAGGGGAGTTTTAGGGTTTCATCCGCGAAAATTTTGGGGGAGGGGCTAGTTTTATAGGTAGAGGGAGCTAGGAGAGTCCAAATGAGGAGCGGTTTTTGGCGATGCGATCGTGATCGAACGACCGAGAGCATGGAGGGGAGTTGGCTGGGTTTTGGGCCACTTTGGAAGGGGTGTTGGGCTGCAACTCAAAGAGGGCTTTACGGTTACCCGATTAACCGTTGGAGTATCAAACGACCTCCAAATGGCACGAAACTTGACAGGCGGTCTACCGGTGCTATACCAAGGCCACTTGACAAGACTCGGTCCATTCCGAGAACGTTTAACACCCGCACAAGAGGAGAGGCAAAAGGGGGACGCCGGATGACATAGGAGTGCCGGATTGCAAAACGGACAACGGGGAAAATGCTCGGATGCATGAGACGAACACGTATGCAAAATGAAATGCACATGATGACATGATATGAAATGCATATGATGACATGGCAAAGTGCAACACGCAAACAAATGACATGGCAACGACGGCGAATAACTGGCAGACACCTAGCGCAACGAATCCGGGGCGTTACACAATATGAGCATCCAGGTTCCGCTATTAGTTACTGGCCAGAGATGTGTCTCGGTCATGTCTACATAGTTCTCGAACCTGTAGGGTCCGCACGCTTAACGTTCGATGACGATATGTATTATGAGTTATGTGTTTTTTATGACCGAATGCTTGGAGTCCCGGATGAGATCACGGACGTGATGAGGAGTATCGAAATGGTCGAGACAAAAAGATTGATGTATTGGACCTTGTTATTCGGACACTGGAAGTGTTCCGGATAGTTTCGGGTAAAAATGGAGTGCCGGAAGGGTTACCGGAACCCCCGGGGGAACTAATGGGCCACCATAGGCCTTAGTGGAGAGAGAGGAAGGCCACGAGAGGGCTGGCCGCGCCCCTGGCTCTATATTGGAGTAGGGGAAGGGGCGGCGCCCCCCTCTCCTACTCCCTCTCCCTCTCCTTTCCTTCCCCCTCTCTTCCTTGGAGAGGAATCCTACTAGGACTAGGAAGTCCTAGTAGGACTTCTCCTCTTGGGGTGCGCCATAGGGCTGGCCGGCCTCCCCCTCCCTCTTATATAAGGGGGCAAGGGGGCACCCTAGAACACACAAGTTTCTCTTAACCGTGTGCGGTGCCCCCCTCCACAGTTACACACCTCGATCTTACCATCATAGTGTTTAGGCGAATCCCTGCGCTGGTAACATCATCATCACCGTCGCCATGCCGTCGTGCTGACGGAACTCACCCTCATCCTCAACTGGATCAAGAGCACGGAGGACATCATCGAGCTGAAGGTGTGCTGAACGCGGAGGTGCCGTACATTTGGTACTTGAATCGGTTGGATCGCGAAGAAGTTCAACTACATCAACCGCGTTACTAAACGCTTCCGCTTTCGGTCTACGAGGGTATGTGGACACTCTCTCCCCTCTCGTTGCTATGCATCTCCTAGATAGATCTTGCATGATCGTAGAATTTTTTTGAAATTACTGCGTTCCCCAACAGTGGCATCCAAGCCAGGTCTATGCGTAGATGTTTTATGCACGAGTAGAACACAAAGAGTTGTGGGAGATAATAGTCATACTGCTTACCACCAACGTCTTACTTTGATTCGACGGTATTGTTGGATGAAGCGGCCCGGACCAACATTACATGACCGCGTTCATGAGACTGGTTCTACCGACGTGCTTTTGCACATAGGTGGCTGGCGGTTGTCTGTTTCTCCAACTTTAGTTGAATCGAGTTTGACTACGGCCATTCCTTGTTGAAGGTTAAAACAACACACTTGATGAAAAATCATTGTGGTTTTGATGCGTAGGTTAGAACGGTTCTTGCTAGAAGCCCATAGCAGCCACGTAATACTTGCAACAACAAAGTAGAGGACGTCTAACTTGTTTTTGCAGGGCTTTCTGTGATGTGATATGGTCAAGGCATGATGTGATATAAATTGTTGTATGATATGATCATGTTTTGTAACAAAGTTATCGGCAACTAGCAGGAGCCATATGGTTGTTGCTTTATTGTATGCAATGCAATCACCATGTAATTGTTTTACTTTATCACTAAGCGGTAGTGATAGTCGTAGAAGCAATACTTGGCGACATGACAACGATGCTACGATGGAGATCAAGGTGTTGCGCCGGTGACGATGGAGATCATGATGATGCTTCGATGATGGAGATCATGAGCACAAGACGATGATGGCCATATCATGTCACATATTTTGATTGCATGTGATGTTTATCTTTTATGCATCTTATTTTGCTTAGTATGTCCATATCATTATAAGATGATCCCTTACTAAATTTCAAGGTATAAGTGTTCTCCCTGAGTACGCACCGTTGCTACAGTTCGTCGTGCCGAGACACCACGTGATGATCGGGTGTGATAAGCTCTACGTTCACATACAATGGGTGCAAGCCAGTTTTGCACACGTAGAATACTTGGGTTAAACTTGACCAGCCTAACATATGCAGATATGGCCTCGGAACACTGAGACCGAAAGGTCGAACGTGAATCATATAGTAGATATGATCAACATAGTGATGTTCACCATTGAAAACTACTCCATCTCACGTGATGATCGAACATGGTTTAGTTGATTTGGATCACGTGATCATTTAGATGACTAGAGGGATGTCTATCTAAGTGGGAGTTCTTAAGTAATATGATTAATTGAACTTTAATTTATCATGAACTTAGTCCTGATAGTTATTTTGCATGTATATGTTATTGTAGATCAATGGCCCGTGCTACCATTCCTTTGAATTTTAATGCCTTCCTAGAGAAAGCTAAGTTGAAAGATGATCGCAGCAACTACACGGACTGGGTCCGTAACTTGAGTATTATCCTCATTGCTACAAAGAAGAATTACGTCCTGGAAGCACCACTGGGATAGGCCTGCTCCTTGCTCCTTGATCCTTTATATACGGGGGCAGGGGGCACCCTAGAAGACACAAGTTTCTCTCCCAACCGTGTGCGGTGCCCCCCTCCACAGTTACACACCTCGATCATACCATCGTAGAGCTTAGGCGAAGCCCTGCACCGGTAACATCATCATCACCGTCGCCACGCCGTCGTGCTGACGGAACTCACCCTCGTCCTCAACTGGATCAAGAGCACGAGGGACGTCATCGAGCTGAACTTGTGGTGAACGCGGAGGTGTCATACGTTCGGTACTTGGATTGGTTGGATCGCGAAGAAGTTTGACTACATCAACCGCGTTACTAAACGCTTCCGCTTTCGGTCTACGAGGGTACGTGGACGCACTCTCCCCTCTCGTTGCTACGCATCTCCTAGATAGATCTTGCATGATCTTAGGAAATTTTATGAAATTACTGCGTTCCCCAACACACAAAACCCCGTAGCTAATAACTTGTCTAGGCTTGAAAATATTCTTGATGACCCACAACCTATTAATGACAGCTTCCCTAATGAACAGTTAGCTGCAATAAATGTTTCTAACAGTACACCTTGGTACACTGACTATGCTAATTATATTGTTGCTAAATACATACCACCTAGCTTCACATACCAACAAAACAAAAAAAATCTTCTATGATTTAAGACATTACTTTTGGGATGACCCACATCTTTATAAAGAAGGAGTAGGTGGTATTATTAGATGTTGTGTACCTGAGCATGAACAGGAACAAATCCTATGGAAATTTCACTCCGAAGCTTATGGAGGACATCACGCGGGAGACAGAACCGCTCATAAGGTATTGCAATCTGGTTTTTATTAGCCTACTCTCTTCAAGGATGCTCGTAAGTTTGTCTCATCTTGTGATGAATGTCAAAGAATAGGTAATATTGGTAAGCGTCAAAGAAATGCCTATGAATTATTCACTTGTTGTTGAACCATCTGATGTTTGGGGATTTGATTTCATGGGACCTTTTCCTTTCTCTAATGGGTATACACATATTTTGGTTGATGTTGATTATGTTACTAAGTGGGTAGAAGCTATTCCAACCAGTAGTGCTGATCACAACACCTCTATTAAAATGCTTATGGAAGTTATTTTCCCAAGGTTTGGAGTCCCTAGATATTTAATGACTGATGGAGGTTCACACTTTATTCATGGTGCTTTCCGTAAAATGCTTGCTAAGTATGATGTTAACAATAGAATTGCATCACCTTATCATCCTCAGTCTAGTGGTCAAGTTGAACTTGGCAGTGAAGAAATAAAACTAATCTTACAAAAGACTATCAATAGGTCCCGAAAGAATTGGTCTAAGAAATTAGATGATGCACTTTGGGCTTATCGAACAACTTATAAAAATCCTATGGGTATGTCTCCATATAAAACGGTTTATGTAAAAGCTTGTCATTTCCTCTTGAGTTAGAACACAAAGCATATTGGGCAATCAAAGAACTCAATTATGATTTCAAACTTGCTAGTGAAAAGAGGCTATTTGTGAAGGAAATATGCCTTAGAGGCAATAATAAAGTTATTATTTATATTTCCTTATAGCATGATAAATATTTATTATTCATGCTAGGATTGTATTAACCGGAAACTTAGTACATGTCTGAATACATAGACAATACATAGTGTCCCTAGTATGCCTCTACTTGACTAGCTCGTTAATCAAAGGTGGTTATGTTTCCTAACCATAGACATGTGTTGTCATTTGATGAACGACATCACATCATTAGGACAATGATGTGATGGACAAGACCCATCCATTAGCTTAGCATTATGATCGTTACAGCTTTATTGCTACTGCTTTCTTCATGACTTATACATGTTCCTCTGACTATGAGATTATGCAACTCCCGAATACTAGAGGAACACCTTGTGTGCTATCAAACGTCACAACGTAACTGGGTGATTATAAAGATGCTCTAGAGGTGTCTCCGAAGGTGTTTGTTGGGTTGGCATAGATCAAGATTAGGATCTGTCACTCCGTGTATCGGAGAGGTATCTCTCGGCCCTCTCGGTAATGCTCACCACTATAAGCCTTGCAAGCAATGTGACTAATGAGTTAGTCACAGGATGAAGCATTATGGAATGAGTAAAGATACTTGCTGGTAACGAGATTGAACTAGGTATGGTAATACCGACGATCGAATCTCGGGCAAGTAACATACTGATGATAAAAGGAACAACATATGTTGTTGTGCGGTTTGACCGATAAAGATCTTCGTAGAATATGTAGGAGCCAATATGAGCATCTAGGTTCCTCTATTGGTTATTGATCAGAGATGTGTCTCGATCATGTCTACATAGTTCTCGAACCCGTAGGGTCCGCACGCTTAACGTTCGATGACGATTTGTATTATGAGTTATGTGATTTGATGACCGAAGTTTGTTTGGGGTCCCGGATGAGATCACGGACATGATGAGGAGTCTCAAAATGGTCGAGACATAAAGATTGATATATTGGACAATGTTATTCGGACACCGAAAGAGTTCTGAGAGGCACCGGGCAAAAACGGAGTGCCGGAGGAGTTACCGGAACCCCCCGTTGAAGCAATGGGCCAACATGCGCCATAGGAGAGAGAGAGGACAACCTGCAAGGGGGTGGCGCGTGCCCCTCCCCCAATGGGGAGTCTTAATAGGACTAGGGGAGGAGGCGCGGCCCCCCATTCCCTCTCCCTCTCCCTCTCCCTTCCTTCTTCCCCCTTCCACCAAGTGGAATCCTACTAGGACCTGGAGTCCTAGTAGGTCTCCTCCCTCTTGGCGCGCCCTACAGGGCCGACCGGCCTCCCCCTCTCCTCCTTTATATACGGGGGCAGTGGGCACCCCAAAGCACAACAGATAATCTCTTAGCCGTGTGCGATGCCCCCCTCCACAGTTTAACACCTCGGTCATATCGTCGTAGTGCTTAGGCGAAGCCCTGCGCCGGTAACTTCATCATCACCGTCGCCATGCCGTCATGCTGACAGAACTCTCCCTCGTCCTCAACTGGATCAAGAGAATGAGGCATGTCATCATGCTAAACGTGTGCTGAACACGGAGGTGCCGTACGTTCGATACTTGGATCAGTTGGATCGTGAAGGCGTTCGACTACATCAACCGCGTTACTAAACGCTTTTGCTTTCGGTCTACAAGGGTACATGGGCACACTCTCCCGTCTCGTTGCTATGCATCTCCTAGATAGATCTTGCGTGATCATAGGAATTTTTTTGAATTACTATATTCCCCAATGATTTGATATTAGCTCATTAGATGAATGGAGAACCCAGGCTTATGAAAACGCAAAGTTATTCAAATAAAAAGTTAAAAGGTGGCATGACAGAAGAATCCAAAAGCGTGAGTTCAAAGTTGGGGAATATGCTCTTTTATACAGCTCTCATTTTAGATTCTTTGCAGGAAAACTCCTCTCCAAATGGGAAGGACCCTATGTTATAGAGGAGGTCTATGGATCCGGAACTATCAAAATAAATAATGCCGAAGGTACTAACCCGAAGGTTGTCAATGTGCAATGAATAAAACACTATATCTCAGGTACGCCCATTAATGTTCAAAGCAATATTATCCAAACTTTGACTCCGGAAGAACACATAAAGGAAACCTTTCGGAACACTCCAGAATCATGAAAAAGGGAGGTATGTGATACGGCAAGTAAATGGACTCCGAAAAATCCGCAAAAATATTTTTTGTCAGTTTTGGAATATTTAAAAAATTAGGAAAATAAGAAACTTCCAGGAAAGTGACCCTGGTGGGCACGATACACCAGGGCGCACCTGGCATGCCAGGCGCGCCCCGATGGGTTGTGCCTACCTCGGGTACTTTCCTGACTCCGTCTTTCTTCCGTTCTGCTTGTTCCCCAAGATAAAAAATCTTTATATACTTCCCAAACCTGTTAACCTCCGTATCGCGGAGAAATCTCTTGTTCTCTTTTCTCGTTGTTTTTCTTTCAGATCTGCTGAGCCAGGCATCATGTCTTCTTCTTCTTCTTCTTCTTCTTCTAACCATATGGAATAGGATGCTTGGTTGATGAAGATCGAGCTGAAGAGGGAAGACCCCGTTGGAGTAGCTAGGGAGGACAACAGCAAGGAGGCCACCAAAGATCAAGTGCCGATGGTCGAGCAAGCCTTGCCCGCCGATGAGGAAGAGGAAGATATCCTTAAACCCTACTATGCTCATCTTACCCCCACTGAGATTGCAGCCTTCGGGATCATTGAAATGGTTCGTATACAAAATAAGAATCTCACTCGTGAAAATATTATGCATTTGGAGCACATCACTTCCCTTCGGAGCGTCATCCGAAGATTGGAGAGTCTCTTGGTCCTTAAGGACCGGATCACTTCTACTTCATCACCACCACCTCCTCTTCACCACCAAAAGAAAACTGAGTATCGGGTATGGGCACTCCCCTTGGCTTTCGCCAAGCTTGGGGGAGGTGTCCCACTATCATATCATCTCCACTATCTTTTGCCTTTACTTTCTTAGTTCGACCCATGGTTATCTTTTGCTATTAGATGAATAAAAGTTTAGTTTGATCCTTTCTTTTCGAGAGTTTGCTTAGTGATCAGTCTTTGTAATCGTGTGCGAGATATATAATAAAGTTAAGTTTGAGTTTTGCCTTCTTTACTTTCTTGTTTCAATAAAAAGAAATGAAATAAATGAAAAAGATCATATGCTAATCTCACGGTAAGTGATGACATTACACAAGGAAAAGTATAAGTAGAAAATTTTATTGTAGATTGACAAACATAGCATTGGTCAATGATGCAACTCATGAAAGAATTAATAAGGGAAGAGAAGATTCACATACAAATACACTATCCTGGAAATCTTTTGTGATTGTGAGCACCCATCAAAATATTATATGCCAAAATTGTTGACGTTGGACAAGGAAGACAACATAATGATTTATGTTTGTTCATATTCACATAGAAGTTATATTGTCATAGATCCTTCAACATGTGGTGCTTGCCCCTATTTTTGCTAGCCAAAAACTCCGCGGTAAGTAGAGATACTACTTGTGCATCCAAAACCCTTAAACCCAAATCTTGTTTGAGAGTCCACCATACCTACCTATGGATTGAGTAAGATCCTTCAAGTAAGTTGTCATCGATGCAAAAAGGGCAATAAAAATTGCTTCTAAAAGTGTAAGATAAGGGAAAATTGAGCATTGTACGAACTTGTGATGTCAAAGAATAAAAGCGACAGACTGCATAATAAAGGTTGCCATCACAAGGGGCAATACAACATGATGTTCTCTTGCACTAAGGGGTTGAGCATACAAACAAAAAGCGCATGTCAACTTTTGCTTCCCTCTGCGAAGGGCCTATCTTTTACTTTCATATATTTACTTTCATGCAAGAGTCAAAGTTCTTCTCTCTATTCCTTTTTTTCTTTGGCAAGCATCATGTGGTGAGGAAAGATGTAGGCACATATATCCAGTTGAATATGGGTAGCATGAGTTATTATTGTTGACATTACCCTTGAGGTGAATGCGTTGGGAGGCGAAACTATAAGCCCCTATCTTATGTGTCCGGTTGAAACGTTTTGCTCATGTGTACGCGGTGAGTGTTAGCAATCATAGAAGATTAAATGATGGTTGAGTATGTGGACTTTCTTAAAGGCTCCGATATGTGACCCTTCCTGAAAAGATGATGAATTGTAGTTCCAAAGTTGACTGAGAACATAGTTTGTTGGTTTCCAATAAAGTTTATGCTTTATACTTCGATGTTGTCATGAATTGTCACTTGTTCATGGGAAGTCCATGATAAAAGTATGATAAAAGTTTTATGTTAAAGTTTGTTGATGTTATAATAAGTTACATAATGCTGCTATGTCCATATTTTTGTTTTTATCGACACCTCTCTCTCTCTCTCTCTAAGCATGTGGACATGTTTTTCGATTTCGGTTTTCGCTTGAGGACAAGCGAGGTCTAAGCTTGGGGGAGTTGATACGTCCATTTCGCATCATGTTTTTCTACAGTTATTTATGCTGTTTTATTGTATAATAATGATTTTTGGAGTAATTTTAATTCCATTTCTCTCATAATATTCAAGGTATACACAAAGGGGGAGAATTCTGGCAGGTCGAAATCTGGACCTGAAAAAGCTACGTCAAGCTTCCTATTATGCACAACTCCAAATGAGCTGAAATTTCAAAACGATTTTTTATGGAATAAATAAGAATTTTTGGAATTAATAAGTACCAGAGGGCCCCCACCAGGTGGGCACAACCCACCTGGTGAGTGCGCCAGGGAGCCAAGGCGCGCCCCGGTGGGTTGTGCTCACCCAGGCCCACCTCCAGTGCCCCTTTTATGGTATATAAGTCATTTTGACCTAGAAAAAATAAGGAGAGGACTTTCAGTACGAAGCACCACCATCTCGAGACGGAACTTGGGCAGGAGCACTTTTGCCCTCCGGCGGAGCGATTCCGCCGGGGGAACTTCCCTCTCGAAGGGGGAAATCATCGTCATCATCATCACCAACAACTCTCCCATCTTGGGGAGGGTTATCTTCATCAACATCTTCAACAACACCAACTCCTCTCAAACTCTAGTTCGTCTCTTGTGTTCAATCTTTGTACCAGAACTATAGATTGGTGCTTTTGGGTGACTAGTAGTGTTGATTACATCTTGTAGTTGATTGCTATATGGTTTATTTGGTGGAAGATTATATGTTCAGATCCATTATGCTATTTAATACCCCTCTGATCTTGAGCATGATTATCATTTGTGAGTAGTTACTTTTGTTCTTGAGGTCACGGGAGAAATCATGTTGCAAGTAATCATATGAACTTGATATGTGTTCGATATTTTGATGATATGTATGTTGTGATTCCCTTAGTGGTGTCATGTGAACGTCAACTACATGACACTTCACCATATTTGTGCCTAAGGGAATGCATTGTGGAGTAGTTATTAGATGATAGGTTGCGAGAGTGACAGAAGCTTAAACCCCAGTTTATGCGCTATTCCGTAAGGGACCGATTGGACCCAAAAGTTTAATGCTATGTTTAGAATTTATTCTTAATACTTTTCTTGTAGTTGCGGATGCTTGCGAGAGGGTTAATCATAAGTAGGAGGTTTGTTCAAGTAAGAACAACACCTAAGCACCGGTCCACCCACACATTATCAAAGTAGCGAACACGAATTAAGCCAACATGATGAAAGTGACTAGATGAAATTCCCGTGTACCCTCAAGAACACTTTGCTTGTCACAAGGGACCGTTTTGGCCTGTCCTTTTCCTCAAAAGGATTGGGCTACCTTGCTGCACTTTTATTATTACTATCATTACTTGCTCGTTACAAATTATCTTGCTATCAAACTACTCCGCTACTTACAATTTTAGCACCTGCAGACATTACCTTACTGAAAACCACTTGTCATTTCCTTCTGCTCCTCGTTGGGTTCGACACTCTTACTTATCGAGAAGGCTACAATTGACCCCGTATACTTGTGGGTCATCAGGGACCTGGTGTGGGTGCTGCGAGCGCCGTCATCCATCTGCGGCCGTCCACCACAAGGGTCGGCCAATGCGGTGCCAGCCGTTCCTGCTTCACCATTGATTCCGGACCTCGTGCTCCTGGGCTCGGCGCCGGCGCCGTCCATGGAGCCGCCACTTCCATGGACCCCATTGGGCAGGGGGGTTTTCTTGACCCCTTTCCAAGGGTTTTCTCCTGTCGGCACGCCATCCTTCTCGACCTCCAGCGTGGCCATGAGCACAGGACCGATGCCGCAGCCCATCGCCAGGGCCAGCTCCTCCTCTGCTCTGCCACCTCTCTCCTTCTCACCGGGGTTTTCACCCTGACCTCGGTTCGCTGCGGCTGCGCAAGCTCCGGTGAGTCAAACCCCCTAATGCTTGCTAGATGTAGTTTAGGGGTTTATTTCTCAGGCGTGTGCTAGTAGTTAGTGGATTCGATCGGATTAGATAGGATTTGAGTAGATTCAATTGGATGCGATCCCAATCGAATCCAATCCGACTGATCTGTTCTTGTGTGCTATAGTGTGTGTCCTAGGATAATGTTCTTTCCTAGGATTTGTGCTCATGCTAGTATCTGTGTTCATGCTAGAATCCCCAATGCTAGTGTGCTTTGCTAGGATTTGTGTTCATGGTAGGGTCTTGCTAGGATCTGTGTTTATGCAAATGACATGTTCATGTTCAAGCTAGGATCATGTTCATGTTGCTGTTCATGTTGCATGCTCTAGATTGTTATACATGTTGAAGCTAGGGTTTGTGTTGCATGCTCTAGATTGTTATACATGCATGTAGTGGGACCATTTTATGATGCTGCCAAATGTGCATGGGTGCACATGGGTGCTATTGATGAGTGGCACTTATTGTTGCTCTTTTTAGATGTTTCCATGCTTAGGATAGTGCAGTGATGAGTGGCAATTGCAGAAAACCAGATGCCACTGATCAGTGGCACTCGTTGTTCGGCAAGTACCCTGATCAGTGGCACTGATCAGTGGCATTTGCTCATGGGCAACTGCACTGATCAGTGGCATTTTCTCATGGGCAACTACCACTAATTAGTGGCACTTGCTGTTGGGCAAGTACCCTGATCAGTGGCACTGATTAGTGGCATTTGCCCAAGAGCAAGTGCCATTGATAAGTGGCATTTGGCAAAGAGTTTGTGCACTGATCAGTGGCATTTGCTCTTGGGAAAATGTCTCTGATCAGTGCCATTTGCTATGGTGCTAGTGCAACTGATTGGTGGCATTTGGCAAAGAACTAATACTTGTCATCTTACCTGACAAGATATTGAGGAGTAACTGGGATGTGGCGGGTGGAGGAGCCCAGGTGGTGGCCGGAGCTGAGCGCGCCGAGGATTTCATCCCCACGAATAGGTGGCACAGGACGGTGGACCTGCCTGGCAGGATCGCCTTCATGAGCCTGCCTCGTTCAAGGGGACGATCTCCAAGGCAGGGCCATGAGGAGGGGGCCCGGGAGCCACTGCGCTTCTACCAGCAGATAAGGACAACGAGGACCTCGCCATGTGTCGTGGAAATATCACGTCAGATGTCCTAGTGGAAGGACTTAGTCGTGGAGCCATCGCAACGAGATTAGCCTGAAGGGGTTAAGCCGGACAAGGGACACGAGAGTTTATACTAGTTCGGCCCCTTCGATGAAGGTAAAAGCCTATGTCTAGTTGTGATGGAATTATTGGGGTTTCGATGACAGGGAGCAAATACGCTTTGCCTGGGTCTCGAGTTGTTATCTATTGTTCCTGAACCACCGCCGGGTCGTCCCTTTATATACACAGGTTGACGTCCGGCCGGTTTACAAAGTCCTGAGGCCGACTCATACAAGTGTTCTTGCTCGGTCTCTCCTTTTCCCTGTCTTACAATACAAGTTATACAACTATGATGGTTTACCACTATGGGCCCTAATCCACCTCTGGGCTTTGGGCCTCTAAGCTTTATTAGTAAAACGCCATCTTCTTGTCTTCATGGGCTTCAGTATAGTTGAGTGTGAACCGGCCCCTCCTGGGCGGTTTACACTCAGTAGTTATATCCTCAACATTAGGCCCCAGATTGATTTGAACCTATTCATGTCAATCTTCAATACTTAGAAAAATTCCATGAACATCTTCTAATGATTCTCCGTAAACCGCCATGTTGTCTTCTCCCTGTAAACATTGGTGAACCGCCATGACGTCATCTTCTGTCACTGCAGTAAATCATCATGATGTCATCTCCGCATAAAAATATTTATGAAGATTCCCTTCTCTTAATTAATTCTCGAAGATCGAGGCGACAGCTGCCCCCTCTTTTGCCGCTTCAAGCCCCTCGATTTTCGGGCCTGCCGTTTTATCCTCTTGCCTTTATAAATAGGGCCGGGGGGTCTTTCCATTTTTCCCCTTGCCTCTCGTCTTCCTCCTCGTGTCCCGAAGAGCTCAAGCACCGCCGCCGCCACCGTCGATCCTCGAATCTGCACCGACTAGGCCACTGCATCACCGTGTTCGTACCAGAGATCCTGTGATACTCCTCCGCTGTTGCGTGGCCCTGGTAAGCTTTCTTCCCGTAACCCTAGATCCCCATTAGGGCTTTCGGGTTCATTCGTGTTCATCGACATTCATCAGTGCTTCTCCGCGTTTCCCTTAGCCTCTTTACTGAATCTAGCTATGCTTGATAGTTTTCTTTTGCGGCTAGATCCATAACTTTAGTCTGCCGCACCACAGCGTCTTGCTGTTCCTGGACAAAACTCCATCTGGACCTTCTCCGTTCCTCTTAGCGCCATTGTAGGGCTCAGAAAATTTTCTTTATCGAACCACGGTAGATCCAAAATTATACTGCCATATTGTGAAACCTATTTCTGTAAACACTTAGTAGATTTCAGCTCTGCCTCTTCTGTTTAAGGGCGGTTTAACCTTTAGTACTTGATAATCCGCCATATGCCATTAGCCCTCACTTAAACCGCCATCTTGACTTGAGTAGTAATTTCCGGTTTAACTCACATATATGCCTTGATCAAATTCCCCGGTCTAACACCGATTAGTGCACATCAACCTTCAATCGTAAACCGTCCCTTATTTTCTTTTACAGTTTGTTTTCCAAGATGACCAAGCAATTCTCCGCTTGCAACTGGGTTCCTTCCCGGATAATGGAAACACAAATCAATGGATATGTTCTGACTAGCACTTTAGCCTCAAAAAACATCCTTCATTGGCGAGTCCCTGGCCCTGAATGCCCTCCTGAGCCTCAAGATGGAGAAGTGATTGTGTTCATGCAGCATCTAGACCGGGGATTCAGCCCTCCCGGATCAAAGTTTTTCCGGGATGTCCTTGCTAGCTTTCAACTCCATCCACAAGATATTGGACCGAATTCTGTGTCCAACATATGCAATTTTCAAGTATTCTGTGAAGTTTACCTTCAAGAAGAACCATCTGTTGAGCTCTTCCGGGACTTTTTCCATCTAAAACACCGAACTGAGTTCTCTGATGGTCCCAACACTGAACTTGGTGGGGTGTCAATCCAGAAGAGGAAAGAAGTTGATTTCCCTCATGCGAAACACCACAGCCATCCCAAAGACTGAAACCAAACATGGTTTTATTGTCAGAACACTGCCCCTGCTGGAGAAAATCCTTTGCCGGGTTACTGCGCTCACCGGCTTAGCAACGGCCACCCGTTACCTCAACGACTAACTACCAAAGAACGACAAGCTTATGCACCTCAACTCACCAAGCTCTGGGCTCTCCTAGCCAACGGTTTGACTGGTGTTGACCTTGTTCGCTGCTGGGTTTCGTGGCATATCATACCTTTAAGACGCCGCTCCGGATTGATGCATGAGTATACTGGCGACGCCAAGGATCCTCAATGGTTTAATGAAATAGAAATGACTGATGATGAAGTCACTGAATGTGTGAAGAAGATGCTTGACGAACCGATCGCCGCATGCAGCCAAATTGGGTTGCTCCGTTTTTATGCTTCCAACAAACCGCCAGCGGTAAAAACTTTAACCTTGTGCTTTTTTGATCCGTCTCTGCTTTAACACTACTATAATAATCCTTTGTTTAATTTTTACAGGGCAAAGATTCCTTCTGGAAGAGGAAAACTCAAGATAAACCGGCAAGGGCTCCTCGTGCCAAAAGCAAAGTCACAAAGAAACCAGCCAAGAGGAAAACCGCCGAGTCCGCTGATCCGCCCGAAGATATCGAAGAATCGGATCAAGAGGTAGAACTTGACTCTCTTGGCTTATTTTTCGTACACCTTATTGACAATAATTATTACCAGGATGATGTAGAAGCTAGTCGTGCCGACCATGTAGAGGTAATCTTCCTTTCCTCCGATTCAGATTATGTGCCGGTTCAAAAATTTCGCCGTGCAGTTCGGAAAGTAAAACGCTCTCACCCTCTTGCTCATTTGGATCCACAATTTTCTTTGAAGACACAACAACATGAAGGTCGTCGCACAACCCGGCACAGTGGCCAACAAGTCACTTCCTCCGGTTTACCAGACACTCCACCCCGGAAACATCGTCCAGAGGTCTCTTCCTCTTTTAATAAACCTTGTCCCTTGGCGGGTTCCTTCCGATACCCACTTAATCCGTCTGATTCAAATTATCAGGTAAATTCTAATTTCTTCATCTGGCGACTCATCAACCACGCAATTGCCTCCCCTCAAGACCGTCACTGGGTAAGTATACTTCCCTTCATCTTTTTTCTTCATGCGTGTTTACCATACTAATCTTTGTTTTGATATTGTAGAGCCAAAGTCCGACTGAGCAAGAAAGCCAAGACCAGTGGTCCTACTGATGAAGTTGAACCGGAGAAGACCTCAGAAGGTGCTGGTAGAGACACTGATGTTGTCATGGATGATTCTGCCCCACAAGATCCAAACACGGATGCTGATCCGCCGGAAGCTGACCCGGCTACTCATGTTGATCCATCAAACCCGCATGCTATGCCTCCAAGTCCAGCTGCCAATCCGCCGAGCCCAGCTGCTAATCCGCCGAGCCCAGCCAGGGATATTGTCAATCCGCCGAGCCCGTCAAAAGGTGGCGATGATGATGTTATTATCACCGGTACTGCTCACACCGTCCCAGGCAATCCGGTTGCCTTATCAAAGCACACTGCTAAGGAAGAATTTGCTGCTATGGGCAAGGGGAAGGAGAAGACAGATTTATCCAGCTATGTTAACCTTTCTTCCCAGGAGCTTCATTCCGGATTCTTAAACCGCATATACACAAGCCAAGATTACGAGGCCGGTTGGTGAATATGATGAAGGCCTGCTATGAGGTAATCTCCCAAACACTTTAATCCTTGTTCTATATATTCACTGCATTGTATCCCCCAAGGGCCGGTTTATCTCTTGAAGACAAACCGGGACTTTTAAGATAAAGCACTTCAACTGAGTAGCCTCCAAGGGCCGGTTTATCTCTTGAAGATAAACCGGGACTTTTATGTTCCATACTGCATTTTGTTAATTCCCTTGCTTGTGTATATTCTGATCAAACACACATTAGCCCCCAAGTGCCAAGATTAATACTTGTATTGATCCTTGGGACTACAAACAATCAGCAGCAAAGAAGCAATCTGCATTAGCCCCCAAGTGCAAGATTAATACTTGTATTGATCCTTGGGACTTCAAACAATCAGCAGCAAAGAAGCAATCCGCATTAGCCCCCAAGTGCCAAGTGTATAACTGGTTATATGCTTGGGACTTTTGAGAAAATTATTAACACCATCCTCATCTGACTGTGGCAGGCTGATATAAATCACCAAGGTTCTCAAATTTCTAATCTTCAAGAGAATATCAAGTCCCAGCAAGCAGAGACCTCCAAGGCTAAAGAGGAGCTAAAAGGCGCTTTGACAGCCATGGAACAACTGAAAGACGGCTTCAAGACTGAATGAGCTAACTGGGAAACTGAAAAGGCTGCTCTGTTGAAGCGGGCTGAAGACGCCGAGGCAGCTCTTAAACCGGTGGCAGAAGAGCTAACCGGGTTAAAACATCAAGTAAATGCCATGACGTCTGCGATATTTGGTAAGTACCTTGTGTACAGAGCTTGATTATCCATCTAAAATATCCGGTTTAACTATGAAGTCTTAAACTGTTTCAGGTAGTCGTGTTGCTCATCTGGGTGCTGACATGCGGATGAAGCTTAAGGCAGCATATATGTTGATAGAGAAACTATATACCGGTGCCCAACGAGTTATCTGCGCGGTCTCATATAACAAACCGACACCAACATTGATCAAGGAGACCTTAGCCAAATTGTCGATGACACCGGCGCAAATAGAAGAAATGAAGCGATCTGCTGCCAGGGCTGGTGCTTTGTTGGCACTTACTCGGGCCAAAGCATGGATAGCTGACCTGGATCCAGTTGATACTGCCAAGGGCTATCCCGGTGGAAAAGAAAACGGGGCAGAATTTGATAATGCAGCCCTCAAAGCCCTTACAAAGGAGATGTGTCCTCTGGCAAGTCAATTGGCGGAAGAGGCTAACTTGACTGTTCATCGGTCCTTCTATGATGCCAACAACCAACGGATTGACACTGCTATGAAGGAAGTACAAAATCTTATCCCGCCAATTCGTAAGCACACTTACGCCCCTGACGTTGAACCGTCCGAACTTATAAGTGAAGAGGCTGTCTTTCAAGCTTTAACCCGGATTGACTGGACTACCATTGACTTACAGCCACTGGATGGGGAGGAGGAGGTTGAACCGACGCCAAAAGATCCATCAACCTCTCGTCAACCCGGCGATGATTCTTAATCCGGCAACCAGGTTGATTTTCACAGATTGTGTTCTGTGTAAAGAACAATCACTTATTTTGGGCCTTAAAGCGCCTTGTAATAGGCTAGTTGGCATACTTTGATCTACTTCCATTGTGCAATGCTACTTGATATTTTACTCCAGCATGATATTGATATGGTTTATTTGTCTTGGTATGCTGTATAAGTCCTGCTTTCTGCATGTTAAACACTTAAACATTTCCTGGCAGTTTACCGCCGAACGGGTTAGATACCCAACACAGAAACATAACCCTCATAACCAAGGTTATGAAGTACTGAAATATGAATCATATCATACCTGTGATATTAAATCACTGTTGTTGGTCCACCAACTCGTTTAGTAAGGGTGAAAAGCCAAACTTTGTGTGTTGGAAGGTACCCACCATATTATGCTGGTGCGTAATAAGCCATACCGGGTATTGATAACCATCGGATGATCATTCTGGTGACTTATAGTCAATGCCAAACCGGATTAAAAGATGTTGGTTCACCGTTGATTATATGCTTAACAGCTGATATCTGTAAGCCACACCGGGTTAAGAAACGCCGGGTTGAGATGAAGACATATAGTCTGGCTGGGTCGAAAGACGCCGGTTTACTTGAAAAGTTGATCAATAAAGATAAAACTTGTAAAAGTGAAAGCAAATAAAACTTGTAACTGAGGCTTTTTGAGGGCTGCCAGGCCCAAATTCGAGGCTTTTCGTGGGCTGCCAGGCCGCTGAGTTAAACCATTTAACAAAGCCTTTTAAGATGGGCCTCCAACTAACCAATCGTCGTTTTAACTTTGACAAGTTCAGGGTCTTAATGTGAGTAACTTGTCAAACGTTCGACGGGTCATGCCAGGATTACCTGGATAGGAGTGGCTTACTTGATGAAGGCAGGTTAACCCGGGGTTTTAGGTGAATACACCAGGCTTCCAAGCCGTGGGTCGATACCCAATTACAAGGGTCCTTTCAAACTCTTTGTTACTTTACACAAAGAGCCCCCAAGTAATGTTTGTTAGCTGTGCTCAATGGGTCCCTATGTTTGAGTCATGCTTTTAGCAACAAAACTCTCTTTGGCCCATAGGGTGTGAAGCTCCCAAGCTATATGATGGCATGATAGCCGGTTTAATGGACAAAACCGCTCATCGCTTTGGAAGCAGAAGCCCCCTTGTAACCAAGAAATATCGGAAGAACGGCAGAGGCCCTGCTTGTAGCAAGGATGCCGGTTTATTATATTGAGCATAATATATACATTGTCGAAATATGTACATAAGAGCCTATAGCTCAGGTGTAGTAAGGCCGAAGGAGAGCTATGTTCCATGGCCGCCGGGTCTCCTCCTCAGAACTGCGTGAGTCTTCTCGAACGTCAATGAGGTAGTATGATCCGTTGTGCAGATTCTTGCTGACCACAAAGGGCCCTTCCCAAGGTGGGGATAACTTGTGCATATCGGTCTGATCCTGGATGAGCCGGAGCACTAAATCGACTTCTTGAAAGGTTCTTGTTTTAACCCAGCGGCTGTGATAACGCCGCAGGTCTTGCTGATAAACCGCCGAACGAGCCAAAGCCATGTCCTGCTTCTCATCTAACAGGTCTAGCGCCTCCTGGCGATCTTGCTCATTGTCCGCTTCAACATAATTGGCAACCCGGGGTGAATCATGACGAATATCACTTGGGAGGACTGCCTCTGCCCCGTAAACCATGAAAAAAGGTGTATAGCCTGTAGATTGGTTTGGGGTGGTATTTATGCTCCATAACACAGATGGTAATTCTTCCACCCAACAACCCAGCGTCCGCTTCAAAGGAACCATAAGATGGGGCTTTATACCCTTCAAAATTTCCTGATTAGCTCGCTTAGCTTGACCATTAGATTGGGGGTGAGCCACAGATGCCACATCAAGCCGGATGTGCTCTCGTTGACAAAAAAGTCCTCCATCTCGCCCTTAGAGAGGTTCGTGCCACTATCTGTGATAATGCTATGTGGAAAACCGAAACGGAAGATCACCTTTTTGATGAACTGAACCGCCGTGGCTGCGTCACACTTGATTACTGGCTCCGCTTCAACCCATTTAGTAAACTTGTCCACCGCCACCAACAGGTGGGTCTTCTTATCTTCGGATCGCTTGAAAGGCCCTACCATGTCAAGCCCCCAAGTGGCAAATGGCCAGGTGATAGGAATCATCCGTAGCTCCTGAGCCGGAACATGAGCTCAGCGTGCAAACTTCTGACAAGCATCACACTGCTTTACCAGGTCCTCAGCATAGGCATGAGCCGTCAACCAGTAAAAACCATGACGAAAAGCTTTAGCCACCAAGGATTTTGAACTGGCGTGATGACCACAATCTCCTTCATGGATCTCGTGTAAAATCTCATAGCCTTCTTCAGGAGGGACGCAACGCTAAAACGCCCCTGAAACACTGCAATGATGCAACTCGCCATTGACGATTGTCATGGACTTGGATCGCCGGATTATCAGTCTGGCCAGAACTTCATCTTCTGGTAACTCGCCCCGGTTCATATACGCCAAGTATGGAACTGTCCAATCCGGAATGATATGTAAAGCGGCCACCAACTGTGCCTCCGGATCAGGAATAGCGAGGTGCTCCTCTATGGGCAGTTGAACCGACGGATTATGCAGGACATCCAGAAAGATATTGGATGGCACCGGCTTACGCTGAGATCCCAGCCAGCTTAAAGCATCAGCTGCTTGGTTTTTACACCGATCAATGTGCTCAACCTGATAACCTTTGAAGTGACCAGCCACAACATCCACTTCTCGCCTGTAAGCCGCCATGAGGGGATCTTTAGAGTCCCAAGTGCCAGAAACTTGTTGAGCCACCAGATCAGAATCTCCAAGGCATCGTACTGGGCTCAAGTTCATATCCTTAGCTACTCGAAGACCGTGGAGTAAGGCTTCATACTCCGCTGCATTGTTAGTACAAGGGAACATTAAGCAAAGAACATAATGAACTTTATCACCTCGAGGGGAAGTAAGGACAACTCCAGCCCCCGAGCCCTCCAATTGTTTGGATCCGTCAAAGTGAATAGTCCAGTATGTACTGTCCGGTTTGTCCTCTGGTATCTACAACTCTGTCCAATCATTGATGAAATCCACAAGGGCTTGGGATTTAATTGTTGTTCGAGGCATATACTTCAAACCGTGCGGCCCAAGCTCAATAGCCCACTTAGCAACCCGGCCAGTTGCTTCCCTGTTATGGATTATATCCCCCAAAGGAGCAGAACTGACCACTGTGATGGGATGACCTTGAAAGTACTGTTTAAGCTTCTGACTTGCCATAAAAACCCCATACACCAGCTTCTGCTAATGCGGATATCTTTGTTTTGACTCAATGAGCACTTCGCTGATATAGTAAACCGGTCTTTGAACCGGGTATTCCTTCCCAGCCTCCTTGCGCTCCATCACAATGGCAACACTGACAGCTCGGGCATTAGCAGCCACATATAACAGTAGTGGCTCCTTATCAACTGGAGCGGCAAGAACCGGCGGTTCAGCCAACTGCTTCTTCAAATCTTCAAACGCCGCATCAGCAGCCTCGCTCCAGACAAAATTGTCTGTCTTCTTCAACATCTGGTACAGAGGGATCGCCTTTTCTCCCAACCTGCTGATAAACCAGCTCAAAGCCGCAATATGACCCACCAGACGTTGAACATCATTGATACATGCCGGTTTAGCCAGAGATGTGATAGCCTTGATCTTTTCCGGATTAGCCTCAATACCTCGGTTGGACACCAGAAAACCCAAGAGCTTGCCAGCCGGTACACCAAAAACACACTTAGCCGGATTGAGCATCATTTTATAAACTCTCAGATTATCAAAGGTTTCTTGCAAATCAGATATGAGCGTCTCTGCCTTCCTGGACCTGACCACAATATCGTCCACATAGGCATGAACATTGCTCCCATTCTGAGTATGAAGACAATTCTGCACACAATGTTGATAAGTGGCCTGGGCACTCTTGAGCCCAAAGGGCATAGATACATAACAGAAGGCTCCAAACGGAGTAATGAAAGTTGTCTTCTCCTGGTCCTTAACTGCCATCTTGATCTGATGATAACCAGAATAAGCATCCAAAAAACTCAAACGCTCACAACCCGCCGTAGCATCAATGATTTGATCAATACGAGGGAGGGCAAAGGGATCAGCTGGGCAAGCTTTGTTCAAATCTGTTTAATCCACACACATACGCCAAGTGCCGTTTTTCTTAAGGACCAGCACCGGATTAGCCAACCACTCTGGGTGAAATACTTCCACGATAAACCCTGCTGCCAGTAGTCGGGCTACCTCTTCCCCAATGGCCTTACGCTGTTCCTCATTAAAGCTGCGAAGAAATTGTTTGACCAGTTTGAATTTCAGATCAATATTACGAGTGTGCTTAGCGAGTTCCCTCAGTACACCTGGCATGTCAGAAGGTTTCCATGCAAAGATGTCCCGGTTCTCACGGATGAACTCGATGAGCGCGCTTTCCTATTTGGGATCCAAGTTGACGTTGATGCTGAACTGCTTGGATGAATCGCCAGGAACAAAATCAACCAATTTGGTTTCATCAGCCGATTTAAACTTCAAAGCCGGATCATGCTCTGTGGTGGGATTCTTTAAAGAAGTCATGTCTGCCGGATCAAAATTGTCCTTATAAAACTTCAATTCTTCCGTTGCATAAACCGATTCGGCGTAGGCCGCATCACCTTCCTCACACTCCAGAGCAATCTTACGGCTACCATGAACCGTGATGGTTCCTTTGTGATCCGGCATCTTGAGCTGCAGATAAACATAATACGGCCTCGCCATGAATTTGGCATAAACCAACTGTCCAAATAAAGCGTGGTACGGACTTCTGATCTTGACCACTTCAAAGGTCAGCGTCTCAGAACTTGAATCATGATCATCTCCAAAAACCACCTCCAGAGCTATCTTACCAACTGGGTAAGCTGATTTACTAGGCACCACTCCGTGAAAAATGGTGTTTGACGGTCTAAGATTCTTATCTGTCAACCCCATACACCAGAAGGTTTCATAGTACAAAATATTGATACTGCTCCTTCGTCCATGAGTACCTTGGTAAAATTATAACCTCCCACCTGTGGTGCAACCACCAAAGCTAGGTGACCCGGATTGTCAACCCGGGGTGGATGATCCTCCCTGATCCAGACAATAGGCTGCTCAGACCAGCGTAGATAACGGGGCACTGCCGGTTCAACAGAGTTCACTGCCCTTTTATGGAGTTTCTGATCGCGCTTCCACAAGCTAGTAGTGAAGACATGATACTGTCCACCGTTTAACTGCTTTGGGTTGCTTTGATAACTCGACTGCTGCTGATTCCCCTGATTACCTTGTTGATGGTTACCACCTTGGTTATTCTGATTGCCCTGATTATTCTGAAACCCTGAGTTTGAACCGCCACCACCGTAACCCGGCCCATGAAATCCTGGACCGGAACCACCAGATGGACCCTGATCATACCGGAAAAGATCAGAGTTTTTGAATTCCCTCATGATGTGGCAATCCTTCCAAAGGTGCGTGGCCGGAACCTCCTTTGTCCCGTGCTTTGGGCAAGGCTGGTTTAACAGGCGTTCCAAATTCATTCCTCCACCGCGCTGGGGCGGTTTACCCTTACGGCACTGCATATTACCCTGCATACTGGTGTTAGCCACAAAAATCGGAATTGACTGCTTTACGCTTACCATTATTTCCATGGCCCGCCTGGTTATGCTGTCCCTTTGAACCGGTATTCTTCTTTCCCTTCTCCTGTTTCTCTTCATTAGAGTCAGGATCCTTGGTATTATCAGAATCAGCATACTTAACCAAAGCCGCCATGAGTGTCCCCATATCATTGCAGTGATGCTTGAGCCGTCCTAACTTCATCTTTAGTGACTTAAACCGGCAATTGCCCTCCAACGTCACAATTGCTGTATCCGGATTGATGCGGCCGGATGAATGCAAAATTTCTGAAACCCGGCGCACCCAATGGGTTGTTGATTCATTCTCTCCTTGGACACAAGCCGCCAGATCTACAATGGACATAGGTTGCTTGCATGTGTCTTTGAAGTTTGCTATGAACTTGGCCTTCAACTCATCCCATGAATTGATCGAGTTAGCCGGCAGGATCTTTAGCCAGGTGCGAGCCATACCTTCTAGCATCATTGTGAAGTATTTTGCACATGCTGCTTCATCCACATCTAACATCTCCATTGCCATCTCATAACTCTCAACCCACGCCTCGGGGGGCTGATCAGCGGTATAATTAGGAACCTTGCGTGGCCCTTTGAAATCCTTGGGCAACCATACATTACGGAGAGCCGGGATGAGACACGACACTCCCCAAGAGCTGAAGGCAAGCCCTGTCCCTCGCTCTACAGACGCCGCTGGTTGAACCGGGGCGGGTTGATGACGACCCGCATGTTGCACTGCTAATGCGGCCTCCCTTCGCGCTCTGCCATTATCCACCACATCCTGAGCATTCAAACCGCCGTTCGCCGGATTAGGCCCTCGAGGGGCATCACAACGCCGCGCACTGCTTGACACGGCCGGTTCATCTATGTGCCTGCTATAACTCTTGCTCGGATGAGGGGTTGAATGTATTCTGTCTCGGCTGTAAGAATAAGCCTGTTGCTGTACAACGGCGGTTTGAAGAAGATCCCTGGCTCGTCGTGTTTCCACCGCCGCGAGTGAGTCGCCCTCCATCGGAATCGCTGCCAAACGCGATGCTGCCGCAATCATGTTGTCCAAAGGACTGGAAAAGTGACCCGGTGGTGTTGCTACATATTGCGGCGGGTTGTCCGTCCGTCGAGGCGGGTCCATCGTCCGTGGCTGATCCTGCGCTGCTCCAGGTGCTTCAGTTCAGTTTAGTCCTGCCGGATTGCTAGGCCCAGCTCCTAGTGTACTGAAGAGATTCAGACCCTCGTAAATTTGTGGCAGTCGAGACCGGTACTTCCTTCTCATAATGTCATTTGATGCGTTCTGGTCTAACATAAGCCAGTAGTTCTGCGCCTGGATTAGTTGTGACTAGGCATCTAAAGCGGCCCGCTCTTCATCCATCATGGCCTCCTCAGCTGCCAAGTCTGCTTTGGCCTGAGTTATCTGATCCCTTAACTTCGTGACATCCGCATTATGCTGAACTTGAGTCTTTGGAGTCACCGTTGTGGTCAACAATGCTGTCAAATCGTCCAGTAAACCGGCAAGAACTTGAGCCGGCCGGCGCGCCGGGCCTCCTGTCATGGATGCCGATTCGGAGACCATTGCTGCTGTAGATGAAGATTGCACGGTGGGTTGTGTACCGGCCATGAAGATCGCAACCCGGTTTGGCGGTTCAAGGGGACCTTGAATACTGTCGCCATCGGAGTATCCCTCAAACCGGCCATCGTGCAGTTGGTATAGCGACTCCGTTTCGCCAGTGGACGATTCACCATCTGAGTAGACGGTTGTCTCACCATCGGACACCGGTTCAGATTCCGCACCATGGATGAATCCTACAAACGCATGCTTCATGGCAGGCTGAACCTGGGTAGGACTCGCATGCTGAGCCGTCTCGACGAGGTCGGTGGAGATGTCCGGCTCAGGGCCCGGTTCGCCGATCTTCCCAATGAAAATGTGAATTCCACCAAAGGGGACCCGGTACCCGTACTCAATTGAGCCGGCCTCGGGGCCCCATCCTGCATCGTTGATGTAGAGCTTGCCGCGACGACTCTTGGTCATCCGTCCAACCACGTACCCCTTGAGTCCTTCAAAGCTTCCCTTCAAGAACTCGAAACCATCATGCGATAGCCCCACGGTGGGCGCCAACTGTCATGGAAATATCACGTCAGATGTCCTAGTGGAAGGACTTAGTCGTGGAGCCATCGCAACGAGATTAGCCTGAAGGGGTTAAACCAGACAAGGGACACAAGAGTTTATACTAGTTCGGCCCCTTCGATGAAGGTAAAAGCCTACATCTAGTTGTGATGGAATTATTGGAGTTTCGATGACCAGGGAGCAAATACGCTTTTCCTGGGTCTCGAGTTGTTATCTGTTGTTCCTGAACCACCGCCGGTTCGTCCCTTTATATACACAGGTTGACGCCCGGCCGGTTTACAGAGTCCCGAGGCCGACTCATACAAGTGTTCTTGCTCGGTCTCTCCTTTTCCCTATCTTACAATACAAGTTATACAACTATGACGGTTTACCACTATGGGCCCTAATCCGCCTCTGGGCTTTGGGCCTCTAAACTTTATTAGTAAAACGCCATCTTCTTGGCTTCACGGGCTTCAGTATAGTTGAGTGTGAACCGGCCCCTCCTGGGCGGTTTACACTCAGTAGTTATATCCTCAACACCATGCTCGTCGTCCCTCGCAAGTTCGTTGTCGGTGTCAAAACCGGCGGATCTCGGGTAGGGGGTCCCGAACTGTGCGTCTAGGCGGATGGTAACAGGAGACGAGGGACACGATGTTTTTACCCAGGTTCGGGCCCTCTTGATGGAGGTAAAACCCTACGTCCTGCTTGATTAATATTGATGATATGGGTAGTACAAGAGTAGATCTACCACGAGATCAAGGAGGCTAAACCCTAGAAGCTAGCCTATGGTATGATTGTCGTAATGTATGTTGTCCTACGGACTAAAGCCCTCCGGTTTATATAGACACCGGAGAGGGCTAGGGTTACACAGAGTCGGTTACAATGGTAGGAGATCTACATATCCGTATTGCCAAGCTTGCCTTCCATGCCAAGGAAAGTCCAATCCAGACACGGGACGGAGTCTTCAATCTTGTATCTTCGTAGTCTTGGAGTCCGGCGGACATTGATAGTCCGGCTGTCCGGACACCCCCTAGTCCAGGACTCCCTCAGTAGCCCCCGAACCAGGCTTCAATGACGATAAGTCCAGCGCGTTTATAGTCTTCGGCGTTGCAAGGCAGGTTCTCCCTCCAAATTCCATATACCTGCCAAACAGTGTCCGGCTTCATCTTGAATACTGTGTTCCTCGGCTTCTATGCCAAATAATGGCCCTCTTCCACGCGTCGCACGAATGCGAAAAGCCAGGGTGTCTTTTGCATTTCACCCCCCAATTGTGCGAGTCGCCCGCCTATAAAAAAGGCAAGAATCCAGATCCAAACCACACCGTCTTCCTCCCGCGAATACTCCATCGAAGCGCCTTTGACCTAGAAATCCATTCCACCATGGATCGCCAACACGGCTCTTCTTCGCGCGCTCCCAGCCCACCGCCGGGGAATTGGAGGAGGTGCTCTACTTCGCACAACGAGCTCGTGAAGCTCCGAACGGGGGGATTCCTCCCTCCGGCCATTATGATCCCAGTCCGGGCCGGACTGGTTACTTATCAAGGTGGGAGACAGGTGGAGGACACTCCAAGCCCCACTAAGGGGGAGCGAGTATGTTTTGTCCCTTATCTGACAAGGGGACTCGGATTTCCAATACATCCGTTCCTCCGCGGGCTCCTGAAGTTCTACGGACTCCAGCTCCACCACCTCACGCCCGCCTCTGTCCTGCATATCGCGGGCTACGTAGCTCTTTGCGAGCTATTCCTGGGCATTGAGCCCCATTTCGCATTGTGGAAGAGGTTGTTTTGCCTCGTACCCCGTTCTTACCAGGGGTCCATATATCAAGTGGGCGGCACCGAAATATGGCGCATCGCCGGGACGGGATACCTATCCGGCACTCCCAAGAAGGCGTCTGAAGACTGGCCCTCGGAGTGGTTTTATATAGAAGACGCCCCGCTGCCAGACCCAGTTCGGATCGGCCTCCTGGAGTTTAGTGCTGCTCCCTTGAAGAAACGCCTCAGCTGGCGCCCGCGGAGCCCCCGATTGGAGAAAGACAAGAGCGTCCACTACTTGATGGGCCGGATAAGATTAATGGCTCATTCCGGCTTGACCATGATCGGAGTCATGGCGACATGCATCAAGCGAGGGGTACAGCCACTGCAATACAGAGGCCACCCCATGTGGGATTTCAACGGGGAAGACGATGCTACCCGGCACGGCCGCAAAGGGCCGGATTCGGCCGAGGATCTGGTGAAGATCCTGTCCAGCCTGTACAAGGGGGAGAAGGAGGATTTCCTTCGAACGGACCCTTTGAATGGGTTTTCCATGATCAACCCCAGAGGATGGGTAAGTGAACACCTTGAAGGGCCCAACCCATGCTATCGAAGTTTAAGCTTCTTACATTATGTCTTCGGCGCAGGGTCTACGCCGGACTGTGGAGGACATGGTGAGTCCTGCTCCGCAACCCGAGGATCCGGAAGGATCCCTGGGTCCGGCCTCCGAAGAGGACCCGGATATCAAGGTGGAGCTGATCGACGGGGTGTATCACCAACTCAGCATAGACAATGCTTTGGTCGCCATTACGGCGGACTACCCCGGGCTAAGTCCGGCTTCCCAGGTGACCGCGACCGAAGTCCGGACACCATTATCTCATCCCTACCCATTTCTGACCTTCGCGAACGATGGTATTTTGTAGGAAGCGCCTTTACGGCAGGAAGCCGAGCCCGCGGCGGCCGACCAACAGAGGTCGGTTCGAACCAGCAGGCGGAAAAGGAGCGCAGTGCGGACGGAAATGCCGCAAAGGTATAGCTCGTATTTGAATTTTTAGAGCAACGTTCCAAGGAAACGTCTGAGGGCTCATGATCTTTGTAGGAGAAAAAGCGCTCGCCGGACTGCGAGCGCACGAATTGCCCATCCGACCAACCCCGGCCAGGCTCCAGCGCCCGGCCTGGAGGGGGAGGCAAGCACAAGACGCGAGCCGGATCCTTCTCCAACGGAGGATACCGACAGACTGTCCGCCACCAAGTCTGAGGTGGAGAGCGCCATGAACCATAGGCGTCGTCGGACAGTATTTCAAGAAGCGTGCTTTTCCCCTAAGGCATTGAATGCCTTTAACACAGGGGACGCGCATCTCCGTGCTGCTCAAAATGGTTTTACCAGAGCCACGGAGCAGTATGTGAAAGACATACAGGTAAAGGAATTTTAATGGTTGTATATACCAGTAGCCTCCGAGACTTAAAGTAGTTATGTTAACTGATTTAAGGATCATTGAAAATTTCAGGCGCTTAACGAGAAGAACGCCCAGCTGTCTCGGGAGCTGCAAGATTGCAAGGCCCAACTTGAGGCCGCACTTGCTGCCGCAGGAGGAGACGGAAAGACCCCTCCTGGTAACACATTTTTATTAATAAATATAAGCACTGTGCGGCGTGCGCGTGAGTCTAATAATGACATTGCAGGTACCGCCGGACAAGATTCGGACAGGCAAGCATTGCTACGCCAGCTAAACGCCGGCGAGAGTGTGCTGAATAGAGTTCAGCAGGAAAGGAACAAGCTCCAGGATGCCAACGCCAAGCTCGGAGAAGAGCTAAAAGGCGCTCAGGCCGAGCTGTCCGGCTCCGTTAAGGAGAATCAGCGGCTTCGTCGCGGCATTTATAGTAAGTGCTTGAGCTAACTCTTTTGAAAAGAAGAGTTCAGCGAGGAAGTATTTTGACATGATATGTCTTGTAGGTATACTCACGGGTCGTCCTGCAGAGGAGATGCCCATATCAATGGGTGATCAACTTCCCGAACTGTTGCAGCTACTCGAACAAGTTCGGCAGGCAATGAGCGGCGTCGTTCAGGCTTTATGGCCAGCCCTCACCCTACCCGAGGGCCTCGGGGAGCTTGCGGAGAAGCTACAGGGAGTGCGGCAGCGCTTCCGTTTGTGGAAGATTTCAGCTTGCCGTCAAGGTGCCAGGGAGGCTTGGGCCATGGTGAAGACGCGGTACAAGAAGGCGGATCCCAACCACATGGCCGAAGTTGGACCGGTGGGGCCCGATGGGAAGGAGATCCCTGTGAGTTTAGTGTATAGCCAAGTAGAGTTGGCTGCTAAATTTTCCCAACAGGACTGTAAACTAGACAGCCTGTTAGACGGGATTGAGGAGGAATACAATCAGTAAATTTGACAATGTATGTTATCCTTTAAAGTGACATGTGAAATGCCTTCTAGCCGGATTGTAGATCGTTTGTCTTTGCCGACCTTTTCGCTTCGACCTCGGGACCCTAGAGTCCGGAGTGTGTCCGAATACCTTTGTGGTTAAGAAACAACCGTGGTATGCATGGAGACCAGGCGTAGGGGTCATTAGTGCTTTATCAGACAAGTGCCCAACTAGTTATGTTATATTACATGGTTAGTAAGAAACATCTTCCAGGGAGAATAGTTCCGTTAAGGGTTCCTTTCACTAGGAGACATGCCCTAAAGTGCATGTCCGGACTGCAAAGAAAGCAGTAAAACATCTGGGGGCAAATAGATAAATAGGTAAAAAGTCATCTTTTAAGTCACCGACCAAATATTCCCTTAAGAACGCTAGCTTTCGGCTTCACCCAGTCTGAGGTACACATCCGGCTGACCCGGCATTAACAATCGCAGAGGTGCTCCCTTTACCTCCTAGCCGAACAATCGGGAACGTAGGGGTAAGCACAGGAGCCAGGCAACCCAGCTTGGCCAAAACTTAAGTCATATCGATGCATATAATGGCGAGTAAAAGGTACATGTGGAAGCTTGACACATGTGCTGGGTATAAACCCGTATAATTGAGCTTCTGTAAAAGAAGCCCCCAGGAATAATGAGTGCGGATGGCACATCATGCGTATAATTGAGCTTCTGTAAAAGAAGCCCCCAGGAATAATGAGTGCGGATGGCACATCATGTGTATGCAAAGAATGCAAAAATAGGCCCGGAAGGGCTTTTAAGTGAAAAGGATAAAAAGAGAAACAAAAGACAGCCGAAGTGTAAAAGTTTGGACGGGGGAAGGGGACGAACTCTTAGTCCGGCGCTAGGCATAGAATCGTCGGAGGCGGGCTGCGTTCCATGGGTTCGGCTCGAGTCGGTGATCCGACGCATTTCGTAGACGGTATGCTCCGCCGGTCAGTACTTGATCGATAATGAAGGGGCCCTCCCATTTGGGCTTGAGCTTGTCCTTTTTCTTGTCCGGCAGGCGTAGAACTAGTTCACCAACGTTGTAAGTCTTGGCCCGTACTTATCTGCTTTGATATCTTCGGGCCTGCTGCTGATAGAATGCGGAACGAGCCTTCGCGACGTCACGTTCTTCCTCCAATGTGTCCAAGCTGTCCTGCCGATCAAGCTCGGCCTCTCCTTCCTCATACATGCGCACTCGAGGTGAGTCATGAATAATGTCACAGGGCAAGACTGCCTCTGCGCCGTATACCATAAAAAATGGTTTGAATCCGGTAGTACGGTTAGGCGGATCCTTGGCGTCGAAGTCTCCATTTATTTGGGATATTGCAAGGTTTGAGTCCCCGCGCACCTCTAGGCGTTGAATGCCCATGGAGACCGCCATCCGGAGACCATGTAACAGGGCCTCGTATTCGGCTGCATTGTTGGAGTCCGTGTACATTATTTGAAGTACATACTGGACTATATCTCCGGTGGGGGACGTCAGTACGACGCCAGCCCCCAGTCCGGCCAACATTTTGGAGCCGTCGAAATGCATAGTCCAATTGGAGTATGCGCCGTACTCTTTAGGGAGTTCGGCTTCAGTCCATTCGGCGACGAAGTCAGCCAAAACTTGTGACTTTATAGCTCATCGAGGTTTGTAAGTGATGTCGAATGGTAAGAGCTCAATGGCCCATTTTGCTATCCTGCCCGTTGCGTCGCGGTTATTTATAATGTCATTGAGTGGTACTTCAGAGGCCACTGTTATCGAGCACTCTTGAAAGTAGTGCCGGAGCTTTCGAGACGCCATGAACACCGCATATGCTATCTTCTGATAGTGCGGGTAACGGGATTTGCAGGGGGTTAACATAGTGGATACATAATACACTGGTTTTTGAAGAGGGGATTTATGCCCTTCTGTCGCTCGTTCGACGACGAGGACATCGCTCACAACTTGATGTGTTGTTGCGGTGTATAACAACATTGGTTCGCCCAGAGTGGGCGCAGCCAGGACTGGATTTGTTGCCAGTATGGCCTTTATTTCTTCGAGTCCGGCAGTGGCAGCATTCGTCCACTCGAAGTGTTCGGTGCGCCTGAGGAGGCGATAGAGGGGCAACGCCTTTTCTCCTAAACGAGAGATAAAGCGGCTTAAGGCTGCCACGCATCCTGTTAATTTTTGTATTTGTTTGAGGTCTTTTGGAATATCCAACTGTGACAGAGCTCAGATTTTGGCCGGATTTGCTTCAATTCCTCTACCGGATACGATGAAGCCCAGCAGCTTTCCGGCTGATACGCCGAAAATGCATTTTCCCGGATTCAGCTTGATGTCATATGCTCTGAGGTTGTCGAATGTGAGCCTCAAATCGTCTACTAAAGTTTCGACGTGTTTTGTTTTGACGACTACGTCGTCTACGTATGCCTCGACTGTTTTGCCGATCTGGGTGGCCAGACATGTTTGGATCATGCGCTGATATGTTGCGCCGGCGTTTTTGAGTCCGAAGGGCATCGTGTTGAAGCAGAATGGTCCATATGGAGTGATAAATGCCGTTGCGGCTTGGTCTGCTTCCGCCATCTTGATTTGATGATAGCCAGAGTATGCGTCCAGGAAGCACAATGAATCGTGCCCTACTGTGGCATCGATAATTTGATCGATGAGGGGGAGAGGGAAGGGATCCTTTGGGCAAGCTTTATTGAGGTCTTTAAAATCGACACAGAGGCGCCAGGATTTATCCTTCTTTGGTACCATCACCAAATTTGCTAGCCAGTCCGGATGTTTGATATCTCTAATGAATCCGGCTTCCAATAGTTTGGCTAGCTCTTCTCCCATTGCCTATCTTTTGGGCTCGGAAAATCGTCGAAGAGCCTGTTTGACTAGCTTGAATCCTTTTAGGATGTTGAGGCTGTGTTCTGCCAACCTGCGAGGGATTCCGGGCATGTCTGAAGGATGCCAGGCGAAGATATCCCAATTTTCCCGAAGGAATTCGCGCAGTGCGGCGTCTACTTCGGGGTTCAACTGTGCCCCAATGGAGGCCGTCTTTGTTGGGTCTGTTGGATGGACCTGGAATTTTATTATCTCGTCTGCTGGTTTGAAGGAGGTGGACTTGGATCTTTTATCGAGTATCACATCGTCCCTGTTCACCATAGAGCGCAGCGCGGTGAGTTCCTCTACCGCTAAGGCTTCGGATAGTGCCTCGAGGGCTAGTGCGGCTGTCTTGTTTTCGGCGCGGAGTGCTATGTTCGGATCACTAACGAGAGTGATTATGCCGCTGGGCCCAGGCATTTTCAGCTTCATGTACCCGTAATGAGGTATTGCTTGAAAAATTGTGAATGCCTCTCGTCCTAATATGGCGTGATACCCACTGCTGAACGAGGCCACCTGGAACGTGACTTCTTCGGATCTGTAATTGTCCGGAGAGCCGAACACCACATCGAGTGTGATTTTTCCGGTGCAGCGCGCTTCCCGGCTAGGGATTATTCCTCTAAAGGTTGTGCTGCTTCGCTCAATACGGCTCCAATCGATTTCCATTTTTCGCAGAGTTTCCTCGTAAATGAGGTTTAGTCCGCTGCCGCCGTCCATGAGGACTTTTGTCAGTCGAAAGCAGTCCACTATGGGACTAAGTACCAGTGCGGCTGGGGCTCTGGTTGTTCGGAATGTGGGCTCGTCGCTGCCATTGAAGGTAATAGCTGTCTCGCTCCATGGATTTGCTGTTGCTACTTGGTAGACTTTGGCGAGTTCGCGGATTGATCGTTTTCGCATATTATTTGATGCGAAAGTCTCGAAGACTGTTGATACCGTGCTGGTATTGTTGGAGTGGTTTCCCGGAGCTAGAAGCTCTTCGCCACTTTTGGCCACCTGCCGTAATATCCAACATGCTCGAAGGCTATGTGTTGGGACGGCTCCCTCTGTATTATGAAGCTTACATGGTCCATTGAGCCATCCCTCCAGTACGGTTCCGTTTCCCTTATTGGGTTTTGTTTTTTCGTTTTTGCATCTGGGGCCTGAGTGTAAGGCACCCTTTTACTGCGGACTGGGTTTGGGGCCGGATTATCCCAAAATTGATTTTCGGTTTTCCGGAAACTCTCCATCGCACAGTATTTTCGTACAATGGATGCCAGATCGGTGAAGCGCGTAATTTTGCGACGATCAATGGCGTTTAGTATTCCCTTGTCCGTGCAGTTATTGCGGAAGATTGATATTGCGTTTTCCTCTCGGCAGTCCTTTATCCTGTCCATAACCAGGAGGAATCTGGCCCAGTAGTGATGTACTGTTTCTGTAGGCTCTTGCCGTATTAGAGATAGATCGCATACGTCTGGGCGGGTGGGTGGAATAAAATCCGGATCCCTGCCCATCTTGAGGCTCAAAGGCCAAGGGGTTTCCGAATTCGGAAGTGTGGTTTGCTGGGGACAATCCAGCGAGTCCGGGGCGATGCATGATTTTAAGTTCGATGCTCGATCGAAGTCCATCCCCTCGCGGGAATCCGGCATGGAGGGTTCGGGAATCCGGACATGAATTGTTTTCAACACTGGCAAAGAGTTGCCATATTGCTCTTCCACCACTGCGACGTGGTGGGTGGCCTAGGGAGAGTTAATCTCTCTCAGATCGGTTTTAAGACCAATCTGGTTGTAGTCCGTAGCGACTCCCAGGGCGGCGATGCGATCCAAGAGCTCGTTAACAGACGAGAGCTCTATTGGATCTAACTGTTTGGCAGCTTTAGGGCTGACGCGAAGATTGCTTTCGACGACTTGAGAAGTCATTGCCGAAGCGGCGGCCGGACAGGCGGTCATGAGAAAACCACCAAGCCGGATAGTTTGGCCGGCGGCCAAGGCCCCTCCGGCGAAAATACCGTCTTTGAAGACGGGTGGAGGCATTCGCTCTATCGGTGACGACACAGAGGAACTCTCAATGAAAGCACCAATGTCGGTGTCAAAACCGGCGGATCTCGGGTAGGGGGTCCCGAACTGTGCGTCTAGGCGGATGGTAACAGGAGACGAGGGACACGATGTTTTTACCCAGGTTCGGGCCCTCTTGATGGAGGTAAAACCCTACGTCCTGCTTGATTAATATTGATGATATGGGTAGTACAAGAGTAGATCTACCACGAGATCAAGGAGGCTAAACCCTAGAAGCTAGCCTATGGTATGATTGTCGTAATGTATGTTGTCCTACGGACTAAAGCCCTCCGGTTTATATAGACACCGGAGAGGGCTAGGGTTACACAGAGTCGGTTACAATGGTAGGAGATCTACATATCCGTATTGCCAAGCTTGCCTTCCACGCCAAGGAAAGTCCCATCCGGACACGGGACGGAGTCTTCAATCTTGTATCTTCGTAGTCTTGGAGTCCGGCGGACATTGATAGTCCGGCTGTCCGGACACCCCCTAGTCCAGGACTCCCTCATTCGTGGAGGTGATGAACACCTGGCTGGTCATCAAGCGGCTCCCGCGCGTGGTCAGGCTGTCGGCGAACAAGCGGTGCGTGTTCTGGGTGCAGGTCAAGAACTTCGAGGGGCACATGGTGCTTGGCCGGGGCTGGAACTACTTCTGCCGCCGCCACCAGATCGTCCCCGGCGACCTCGTCGTTGTGCGCATCTTAGGACTCGGACTGAAGGTTCAGATCTACAACCACGACTCCTCGGTCATGTGCAGGTTTTGTTGCAGCAAGCAAAACTGCATTGGTGACATTGAGCATGCTATGTAGTTAAGTAAGGTGTTAGTGTTGAACTTTCATGGTGTGTGGCTAGACTTATGGTACTTGTGCTGGGAACTTGTTCATATTTTGGCCAGGAGCAGCACCCTGGCGTGGAGCAGGGAAGGAGGATGCCCCTGCTGTTAATCTTAAGTAGTTTGCTGTCATTTCCTTGCTTACTTTGTTTGATTTCATTTGGTTGCTTGCTTTGTTTGATCTCATATGTGCTTGCTGTTGTGCTGATCATGTGATGGTAAGGCCACCACATTTGAATGGGGTGAGCAGAACACAAACGATGTTTGCAACCAAACAGCTGAAATTTACATCTGCTCACACCCTAAGCACAAAAATGACAACCAAATAGCAGGGGGGGTAAGTGCCCCTCCATGCGATGCAGGCAACCAAACAGGTTGCATCTGCTGCATATGAGGCTGCATTTCAAGAACTAGGCTCACGCCCATAATGTTGCTCTGCACTACTTCCGTCGGCGTGTTCTGGTTCAAGTTTGACAATCAATTTGACCAATAAAACATGAGTTACCACAAAAATGCCTATGGAAACATTTTTATAACACACGACATTCATAGTTCGGTCAAAATGGTCAATTAAAAATCACGAAATACGAAAATGACATGTAATTTGGGATGGCTGGAGTACCACTCAAAATAAATTAAAAATCAAAAATAAGACGGGACATGACAAAGGGGGTTGCTGTTATTCTTTTCACCACCTTCAACATGAGCAAAGCAGCAATGCGGGAAGCACGACTAGGCATCAGTCCTCATTTTTGGCAGGTGATAATATTTCACCTCATGCAATCGAAGCTTGCAAGAGCTCGACCCAAACCAAAAGAGTAGCAACCGCATCAAATGTCACGAAAGAGCAATCTGCCTTCAGAAGGCTTGACACCCTGTTGCAATTTTCTAGAGTTCAAATTATATATTCCCTTCTATGATGTGATCAATTGCCTTCTACAACGGTTATGATTTTCTGAAGAATGGTGCAATATAAGCAGCGCTGGTACAATGGTGTGGCATTTGCCAACAAAGCTATAGCAACACTCAAATCCGCCACGAAAACACCAGTCACCACAAGTTTCAGTGCTAAGATAGGAACTTTGTCGCAAGTACTGACGGTGATGAACTCTGACAAGGATCAAAAGCCCAAATCATGAGTGCGGATAGCCAGGTGGGTCCCATGGTCCAGCACCGTAGCGTTTCTCTCTGTAAGAATAGCCGCTGTCGTAGATGTCTTGCAAGCCCATCCCAGGAGTTGCCATAGGTGGTCCGTAAGCTCCATGGCCGCTGAAACCTAAAATTATAAGTATGATATAGGTTAACCACAACAGATTTCGATGACTTGGATGCAAGTGAGGAAACAAAACCTACTAGGTGGCCTTCTCTTCTCAATCTCAGCCCTAAGCTTCTCAGACTCCTGAGCCATAGTTACAAGATCCTTCTCCACTGCCTGCACCTGTGCCATCAGCTCTGCCTTTGCATTCTTTTCATAATCAAGAGCGGCCCTGCAGTGATATTAATAATTAGCTACTCTTACACTAAAGTAAGAGGTGTGTGTGGGGGGGGGATCAAAATACAAAATTAAATTCCTCATCTTAGCCACCAACTTAGATTGACAAAAAAACAGCATGCTGCATCTACTAAACCAGAAACGCAAACCAGAATGGTTCAATACCTGGCACGAATTAGTTCCTGTCGCAGACCATCTCGTTCAGCTACCATGGCAGGTATGCACTGCTTTTCAGAGTTCTGATGCTCAACCTCCTTCGTTAGACCCTGCACCTTTTCAGTCAACTCTTGCCTCAAAGACTGCAGCGTGCCTGCTTCACATCGTAGCTGCAAGGCATCTTGCCTATGGGGTTCTAAAGAGCGTAGCTCAGCTTCCAGCTTCAGATTCCTCTGAGTCAGCTCCCTCGATTCAAGTTCTTTCTCTGCGCGGAGCTTAGGTATAGCCTGACTCGAGGAATAGAGATCTTCTTTCAAATGAGACATTCCTTGCCTGAGTCCAACAATTTCATCCACCAGATGTTGGTTGTCATCACGGATTCTGCGTATCTCATCACAGCGGCTAGACAGTTCTCCCTCGAAGCGACGTGGTGAGATAGACCTTTCTCGTGCAAGTCGCGGAGGAGGACCATCATGAAATCCTCGTGGTTCCTCATAGTACTGGCGACTTATGGGGCGCTTCCCTGCCATTTATAGCCCTGTAAAGAATAACCGGAATGTTAAGACAAGAGAATAAGAAACTCACGTGTCAGAAATGACTTTTAGAACCACATAAGTGGTTGGTTTCCTCATTGTTTTGTTTGGTGATTGTTGAAACATGACGTGTACCACTATGTATTAGTCCTATATTTGTTTCCTGATTTATTTATTTATTCCAAAAAGAACATGGGACACACAAGTGCGTTAAACAACTGACACACACAGTCGCTCAGTCCGCGCCTGTCTCAGTTTCAAATTGTGAATCGTTGTCAATTTGGTAGTAAGATTGCCATTAACTTCATTGATATTTTAGCATCTACGTACAAGACAGTTAGCCTTTGCCTATGAAGAATGCATCGTTAGCAAACATTTAAGGAAACATAACCTTCATTGCACACAACCTCAGAAGACAGCATTGATTACTTCTTTTGAGCTTAAGAATCTCCAGAAACAGGCTTATGGATTGCGGTGGAAATAAGCTCTAGTAGGGGGAAGCTCTGAAAAACTGTTTTTCATTTTCTTTTCGGCTTACAGAATTCAGGCTTCTTTTCTGTGTTAACTAATGTAAAGTCTACAATGTCCCTGAACTTTAATCACATCCTTTTGTTAGACAATTTCGTTTTTCCATTATTTAACCGCAGAAGCAAAAAAAAAATCAGCATAACAGAATTTCAGTTGTGTCCTATTTTGACGTAAGCAATAAGTTGCACGCATCACACATGCTTTTCGATTGCACAATAGGCTGCATTAATATACATGCATTAACAGTCATATGCAAATCAGATACATCACATGGCAGTGATGGCACATCCCCCAAATTCAAATTCAGATGACTTCAAACTATAATTAAATGAACGAATGCAAAAAAAGGTAGATGACAGCCATTCTTGTAAGTTCTAACAAAAATAGCTTAACTTGAGCATGAGTATGATTCCCAGGTATAAAAACAATCATGTAATGCTATAAAGGAGAAGACATGTCCTCGACCAACTTTTTCCTGCGGTCGAGCTGGTCGGCAGTGAGCTGGAGGCCGAGGTCGAGCTAAGCAGCACCTAACTGGAGGTGGAGGACGAGCTGGAAAGCGGCAACACATGGGTCGACGTCGAGCTAGCCTGTAGCTAGACGAGGTGGATGCATTTGGCAGCGTCGATCTCCTAGCGTAGGAGACCCGTGATGTTGTGAGAGAACAACGAGATAACCATGCAGGGTTGGGTTTGGGAACAGGGAGGCACGCGGTGGCATACGGAGCCACGGAGGTAATTTCCTTGTAACTCGGAGGGCATTTCTGAAATTGATAAGGCGAGAAGCTCGGAAGACTGGGTCCGAGCAGTTTCCTGGTTTCAACAATTTTCTGGGTGGTGGGAAAAATATTCTCTAATGATAAGAGGCTCTGCATTTGGGGGTTTTAGCTCTCTTGGCAAAGCCCCAAAACAAGTGACCCTAATACATAATTATCACAGCATCGCAAGGGCAGATTGCTAAAGAACATCAACCAATTATCACAACAAAGCAATACGCATGATTAGCATTGGTTATCAGTTTATCACCAAACCACTATGATTCTCTAAAGATATCAAAAACCACATGGAGTTCTGTTATCACAACAAAAACAGGCTTTTCCTTGCATGCTGGCATATTTGGCTAATCCACAATGCCAAGATCTACAAACATATTCAGGCGTCTTTCACAACCTCGCATTGCAATTTTGTCCATGCCATATCTCTCGTGGTGCATAGGGCTAAGCCTAGGTTTATAGACAGGTTGCTCAGGTGGATAGCTTTTCTCCCACCTTAGATTAGTCTATGATCCTTGTATGTTCTGGCCTTGTTGATCTCTGTACATGTTTTCTCTATAACATAAAGTTAAGGTTGTGGACTGCAACAGCCTGACCGCTACAAGATATCAAACATATCAAGCCTAGAGTGCACACTTATTTACTTTCTTGCAGAATCTTAATTATCGCTGAACAAAAACTACTTGTACTATTTACCATCAACCAAATTGAAACAGAGCGTAGCACTGCATCATCACAAAACAGCAACTTACGCTATATCTGCCGTAGGGAGAGTAGTATGACAGCCAGCAGAACCCGAGCTTAGTCGATCTCCTGTAGCGAGACGCCGGTGGCTGTGGCACCCCCAACGGCTGTCGGTGGAGGATCAGAGGGGAGGAGCAGTCGGTGAGCGGTGGCTACCGGCGATGGCGAGTAGAGGCGAGCAGGGGAAGCCACGCACGCCCTACGATGGAGCGGCGGAGGACCGCGGAGTGGCAGAAACGGCGGCGGCCGGAAGCCGCGCCAGGGCGCGGGCGCGGCTGTCAGGCCCGAGAGGAATTCGATGGACTATATGGCAGTTTATAAGCAAGTTAGGAGCTAATTCGGGCCAATTTCGGAGGTATATTGCGAGTAAAGGGAGCTCGAGTATTAGGGTTCTAGCCCCATGATTCAGAATTGGGAAAGTAGATGGTCTCTCCAGCCACAGCCCGGCTGGTTATAAGGCTCGTAGTGACAGCTAGCGCGCTGGTAAAACAGAAAATGCTACAGTACCACGGTGAAAAGATCCTACGGTGTAAAACCTCTGAAGCCATCGTAGCCGTCCGTTGTCTGAAGCGTTAAGTTGCCGGAAACGCTACAGCTAATTGAATCCTTGACACTGCTAACTGAACATGCCTGACATTGCCCTCCCCTTGAGAAACGACGGGTCCTCACGGCGTTTGTCGATTTGCGCGCCATGCTTGCGTAGTGATCTTGAAAAAGTCAGGAAATGTGTACTTGATGAAGTCTGCATCCTCCCATGTTGCTTCTTTTGGAGATAGATTTTCCCACTGTATAAACCACTGCACCACAGGAATATTATGCCTGGGAATTTGCCTCACTTGCAACACTGCTTCGAGGCCTGTTTTAATAGTTCCATCCGCTGCTACCATTGGTAGATTAGGGCTGGGAAGAGATTTACTCCCAATGTGCTTTTTCAACTGGCTGACATGAAAAACAGGGTGGATTTGCACATGAGGAGGGAACTGCAACTTGTATGCCAACTTGCCCACTTTCTGGATAACTAAAAATGGACCATAATACTTGTTTTGTAACTTCAAGGCTCCTCGGAATCCAAAAGCTGCTAATCTGTAGGGAGCCATTTTTAAGTATACCATATCCCCCACCTCAAACACCCTTTCACTTCTTTTAAGGTCTGCATACTTTTTCATTCTGTTTTGAGCTTGCTGTAGGTTTTCCTTCAGTTGCTCCATCATTTGTTGTTTAGCAGCTAGGAAATTGTGTGCTTCTTCCTCATCAGGTCCTGGTATTGCTAGTTCCGAAATCAAGGGGGGAGGAAATCCATATAAAGCTTGGAAAGGGGACATCTTCAAAGCAGTGTGATAGGTAGTATTGTACCAGAATTCTGCTAGAGGTAGCCAGGCACACCACTTGTTTGGGTGAGAAGTTGTCATGCATCTGAGATAGGTTTCCACACATTGGTTTACTCTTTCTGTTTGACCATCAGTTTGTGGGTGATAAGCTGTGCTATATCTCAACTCACTTTTCATCCCTGCAAAGATATCTTTCCACAACTTGCTTGTAAAGATTCTGTCCCTGTCTGTTATAATGACTTTGGGAGGGCCATGCAATCTGATAATGTTGTCCATAAAGGCCTGGGCTACAGTCATCACATTATAAGGATGTGACATGGGTATGAAATGGGCATATTTGGTAAACCTGTCCACAACAAGCAGTATGACTTCTTTGCCTTGAGAATTGGGCAGCCCTTCTATAAAATCCATGGATACATGATGCCAGGCCATGTCAACTATTGGGAGTGGTTCTAAAAGACCAGGCTGCAAACAGTTCTCATGTTTAGCTCTTTGGCAAATTGGACAGGCTGTAATAAATGATTCTACAGCAGCTTTGAGGCCAGGCCAATAGAATATGTTCTTGATTCTCTGATAGGTAGCCCTAGTACCAGAGTGACCACCAATTGGGGAACTGTGCAAAGCAGTGATTAATCTCTGTCTTAAGTTGGAAAATTCTCCCACTAAGATTTTTTCTCTATATCGGATAATGCCAGCCTTCAGACTGTAGTCAGACATAGTATGGTTTGGTTGCAACAGTAGCTTCTCCAGTATTGCCTTAGTGATTGGATCCTTCTGATATCCTTCCACCAGTTCTTGAGTCCAAATTGGAGTGGCCACAGATATAGCAAAACAGGATGGTAGGACTCTGGACAAAGCATCAGCCACCTTGTTTGCTATTCCCTTCTTGTATTGTATCTGAAAATTGAATTCCAGTAATTTCATCATCAGTTTGTGCTGGACCCCTTCAGTGATTTTCTGGTCAGTTATGAACTTTAGGGATTGTTGATCTGTTTTAATGATCAACTCATGTCCAATTAGATAATGCCTCCATCTTTTCAAAGCTTCCAAAATAGCCAGAGCTTCCTTCTCATAAGTGGACAATGCTGCATTTTTGGGGCACAAATAAGAACTATAGTATGCCAAGGGTTTTCCCTGTTGCATGAGTACTGCTCCTATACCCTTCCCTGAAGCATCAGTCTCTAATACAAAAGGTAATGAAAAGTTGGGCAAAGCAAGCACTGGGGCAGTAATAAGTGCTTGTTGCAACTGGGAGAAGGCTGCATCATGGGCACTTGTCCACTTGAATTGTCCCTTTTTAAGGAGATCATGCAGAGGTCTGCAAATAACTCCATAGCCCTTAATAAATCTTCTATAGTAACCAGCTAAACCCAGGAAACTTCTCAGTTTAGTGACATTGTCAGGAGTGGGCCATTCTGCAATAGCTTTGATTTTCTGTGGATCAGTAGCTACCCCTTCAGCAGATATGACATGACCCAGGTACTCTACTTGTGGCACTGCAAACACACATTTAGAGAGTTTTGCACATAACTGATTTTCCTTCAGTATTCTAAACACAGCTTCTACATGTTCAATGTGCTCTTCCAATGTCTTGCTGTAGATGAGAATGTCATCAAAGAACACTAGCACAAACTTTCTCAGATGAGGCCCAAAGATCTTGTTCATTAGGGCTTGAAAAGTAGCAGGAGCATTGGATAAGCCAAAAGGCATTACTAAGTACTCAAAGTGGCCCAAGAATGTTCTGCATGCAGTTTTGTGAATGTCATCTGGGTGCATCCTGATCTGATGGTAGCCTGCCCTCAGATCCAATTTGGAGAAGTACTTTGCCCCTTGTAACTCATCTAACAAATCCTCTATAACAGGAATAGGAAATTTGTTTTTGATTGTTATGGAGTTTAATTTCCTGAAATCAGTACACAACCTCATAGAGTTGTCCTTCTTCTTAACCAAGATTACAGGAGCAGCATAAGGACTTTGACTATGTCTGATAAAGTGAGCTGCCATAATTTCTTGACTTGCTCTTCCATTTCCTTCTTCTGGTGCAGAGGGACTCTGTAAGGCCTAACATGAGGAGGTTCAGTTCCAGGTTTCAAAGGGATTGTGTGATCACAATCTCTATTTGGGGGTAAGTTGCTAGGTTCCTCAAACAAATCTGCATAATCCATTAACAGTTTCTGCAATTGAGGGGGAGTTTTAAAACCAACATGTGCTTGCAGGATTATATTATGCACTTGTAACAGAAATGCTTCAGCTCCTTTCTCCAACAACTTGCCCATTTGTTCAGCCTGCACTTCTTTAACATTCTCTGGTGTATTGAAGATAGCAGCAATAACTGTTGTTTTTCCTTGCAAAGTGAAACTGAAAGTATTCTCTGGAATATTGAAGGCTACTGGGCTCATCTGAGTGAACCAGTCATACCCCAATATAACATCATATCCAGGTAAGGGCAAAACTCTGAAAGTATACTGCAATGATTGCTTGGCCATCTGGAAATCACAGTTAGGAACTACTGCATTGGATATTAATTGACCACCTCCTGCAACTGCAATTTTTCTAGGTTTCACTGGGAGTAGATGACAGTTTGCTTTTACTGCAAAGTCTTGGCTCATAAAGGAGGAACTACTGCCAGAATCCAGCAAGGCTGTTGCTCTTTTCCCATTAATGTGAATTGTCACAGTTGGAGTTGGAACTGCAATTTGCTGACCGATTGCATGGGCAGTTATAAACATTGCTTGTTCTCCTTCCTCCACAATTTCCTCCTGTTCTTGTTCCATACTTTCTTCTGCCATAGTATCTTGTTCAACCTCTTCCTGTTGCATTAGGTGCACATTAGGTACTAATTTGCACCTGTGCCCTGGTATCCACTTATCTCCACATCTCCTACATTCTCCTGCTTTTCTCACTTTCTGAAATGTATTGTTGTTGGTCTCTGTTTGTTTGGCTGGAATATTTTGCTGTGCAGTATGGAAAACAGGGTTGGTTTTGTTTGGAACACCTCCACTGTTTTTCTGATAGTAATTCACAAAAGGAATGCTTGTTTTCTTTGGCACTGCACTGATGTATGGATGATTGGGTTCCACTTCTTTTGCTAGACAGTAAGCATCAGTTAGAGTTTGTGGTCTCAATGGTCTAAGTTGGAACTTAATTCCTTCCCTAAGACCATTCACATAACATCTAACAAACCAAGTTTCTCCTAATTCAGGGCTTTCTTCCATGATTTCTGCCATTAAATCTTCAAACTGTTTTGTGTATACAGCCACTGAATTGCTAGCTTGTTTCAATGAGTTGAATTTTTCAGTAAGGTCATAAGATCCTTGTTCAGAGAATCTCTTTACCACCTCTGCTCCAAATTGTTTCCAAGTTAATTGCCTCTTTAACAGCCCTGGTCTTCTTAACCAGACATCTGCCTCACCTATGATATACATCTGAGCCAATGAAACTTTATATTCCTCAGGAGCAGCTGCCATTTGAAAATATTTATTACATTGCCTAATCCATCCCACTGGGTCTTCACCAGAAAATCTAGGAAAATCCCTTTTAGGGCCTTTTGTTAGAGATCTCATGAACTGTGCTTGCATGTCCTGTTCATAAGTCCTGCGATAGCCTTGCCAAAGTTGCCTATCCCTGTTCTGTTGATAAAACTGGTTAAACACAGGTGTATGAGCATTTTGTCTTGCTGTCACAGGAGTACCAACATTGCTATGATTTTCCTATCTTCCTTGTGGCACAAAACCAGGAGGTCCATTTGTTCTGTTGGTTCTGATTGGCGGAAGGTTCTGCAATTGAATTTCCTCCAACTGTTTGGATTTCTCTTTTTCTGCTGCTAATTGCCTCCTAAGCTGTTCTACCCTCGATTCTTGTTCCTGAGCTTGGCCTTGGTTCAGTGTAGGAGACTTGGGTACTTCCTGAGAGCTGGATGGACGATCCTCCGGTTGCACTGTTTGTGTTGTTTTCACCAGGGTTTGCAACACTGTACTTATTGCAGATAATTGCTTGCCCAAATCCAACACTACTCGTTCCACTTCTCCCACAGTAACAGAGATTTCCCCTTGCTTGGAGCCGATTGATTTCACTTCTTCTTGCAATTTTGATACCTGTGTCTGCATCTGACTGCTATCTTTCTGCAGAATTCCAAAATCCTCACGCATCGCTAGGATTTCCTAGAGATCAGTATCATCGACCCCCTTGGAGCATCCCATCACCTCGATCTGAAGTATGGGTAAGGAATTTTACCACTGAAAACTCAGCAACCCTCCCCAAATCTTCAGATCCTGCCGCCGCCAACCAATTCTCCGCCCTGACACACGGATCAACGCCTAGAACACAGGATTTTACCGATCAAACCAGTATGTTCGAACAACCGCTTCTGCTCGGCCGATCTGTGCCCGAATTTCACCGCCGCCTGCGCCACCACACCGGACCCCGCCGCCTGCGCCGCCCAAACTGCGCCCCTTCCCGGAGCTCAAGAAGAAGGGTGGGAAAAAGGGTGGGAGTTGCTGATTGGGAGAAATTTTGCACTACCGGAGCGCGTCTATGCCGAAGAACTATGGCTCATGATACCAATCTGTCAGGCCCGAGAGGAATTCGATGGACTATATGGCAGTTTATAAGCAAGTTAGGAGCTAATTCGGGCCAATTTCGGAGGTATATTGCGAGTAAAGGGAGCTCGAGTATTAGGGTTCTAGCCCCATGATTCAGAATTGGGAAAGTAGATGGTCTCTCCAGCCACAGCCCGGCTGGTTATAAGGCTCGTAGTGACAGCTAGCGCGGTGGTAAAACAGAAAACGCTACAGTACCACGGTGAAAAGATCCTACGGTGTAAAGCCTCTGAAGCCATCGTAGCCGTCCGTTGTCTGAAGCGTTAAGTTGCCGGAAACGCTACAGCTAACTGAATCCTTGACACTGCTAACTGAACATGCCTGACAGCGGCGGCAGGGGTCGGGATAGGGACGAGCGCAGAGTATGAGAGAGAGAGAAACGCGTTGGGGGCTGTACTCGGCTTGTTTTGTTTTGTGGCTAGGCATGTGAGCTGGCCGAGCCGAGCTCGAGCTCAGAGCGACCCGAGCTCAAGGCTCGCTTTCCTTTCCGTTCTCGTTTTCTTTAAAGTTGAGTCAGACTCGGCTCGATTTTCAGGACGGGGGCCAAACAGAGCCACAGCCCGTTCAGCTCGGCTCAATTCTAAAGCCAACTCCAACGGGATCGCCGAAATCGATTGTACGTAAATGTTCGGGGTGGTAAGAACACTCTTAGCCATCTAAGAGCATATACAGTCGGATTCGGCAAATCAAAACCCCTTAAATGCCCGTGGATGCACCCAACAGTAACCGGTCACATCTTAAATTTCCTTCTTTGCACCTGAGTCCCTCATATTTAATCCCTAGATCCATACAAAATCAACGAAAAATGACAAGGTGATGATGAACATTATCCACAATAAAGGCAAGAACGAAGATGGTCAAGTGCATGACTCACAACCAAAGCAAGAGTCGCAACTGGGCACCCAGCTGTCGGACACTCAGCAGGTGTACACTAAGCAGCCATACTTTGAGCGGACAACGACTGGCCACCGGGTGTCGGTCTAAAGAATAAGAGAGGATCCGCCTATTCGAACAAGGAAGATGAATTAATCTATGAAGCATGGTTGGCCACTAGAATGGATCTATTTCATGGCACGGAGGGAAAGGGCACGCCATTTTGACAAGGTTTCATGACCAAAAGTGCTACGATCCCTACCGCGCGGAAGTGATCCATGATCACAATCTGAAGTTGCTAGTCCTCTGTATGTATATTGTCATCAACATCAAAATATAATTAAGGGCATAATTGCACTTTTTCACTTCAACAAAATACATACCCCATCTGTCTCAAAATAAGTGTTGCTGATGTAGTATAATTTTAGTACAAAGTTGTATTAAATCACCAACACTTATTTTGGGATGAGGGAGCATGTAACAGTTCACAAACTCATGCCATGGTAATATTTGTCCCACCAACCACTCATCCTAAGAAAACATATCACATAATGCTCTCCTAAGGCCCATAAGGGTGACTTGACATGCGATAGATGTTTGCACATCATCAGAGAAGAATTACACCACAACATAATACCATAACATTGAACTTTACTCAATTTCATATGTTACAAGCAACAAAGTTTCTCCCAAGTCCTCAAGAATGCCACGGACAACTCAACAACACATCATATTGGTCATGATCAGTGGGGTAATGATATGAATAACAATATAAACATGCAAAATTTTCACCAATAAATCACTAAGCATCAACAACAAAACATCAAAACACAAGGAAGTGATCTCAACAACAAATCCGAGGTAATAGCTTTATAGATTGGAAAGTAGGGGTGTATGGAGGCGATGATGGAGATGGTGTTCGGCGATGATGTTCCCCATGAACGGAGTGCTAGTGATGTCGATGGCTTTGATTTCCCCCACCCAGAGGGGAAGGATCCCGACAGATTAGCCCTACGAGAGTGAAAAGTACCCCTCTTTGTTTCTTCCTCGAAGATGGCAGCGAAAAATCAATTATTTTTAGAAGTTTTAGGGTAATATAGGACCAAGAGTGCCAGAGAGAGGCAGAGACATGCCCTATGGGCCCCGCGCGGCCACTTGGAGGGACAGATTCGTAGAAAGAATAGTTCTATGACTCTTTTGTCGCAAAAAAACACAATGTTTATGATAAGTTTTTTTCCATAAACCACTAACCGACGAATTAGAGCGCTTTGAACACTTTGACAGGTGGGTCCCACTTGTCAAGAGTTGACTTGGCAAAAAATGCCATGTGTGTGTGCTCCTCTTTTATGCATTAATGTATTACATACAATTTTGTGTGCGTTGGGAGGGGCAGTTGGGGGCGGCGGCCTTCGCCAGAGTCCGGCGGTGTTCCTTATGGAGCCGCCCGAGCACCTAGATCTTCTTCTTAGACTAACACGGCATGCACTCGAGCGCGTCCTCCTCGCCACCTTCCGTTGACAGAAGCTTGCCGCTGGAGGTCGACAGACAGGGAGACGTTGAAGTTCCGCCGCTAGAGCGAGCTTCAATGGTGAGTTGAGGCAAGGCTCCCACGCTTCATCTTGTCCTCCAGGGGTGTATCAGCTCCCGTAGGGCCCGACCACACTTCTGGTTCCGTGTCACCGGGCTACCGTGTCGAGCCACACAGCTGGCTCCCGTCACCATGTCATCGGGCTACCACAGACGAGCAGCTAGTCGCCTCCCCATACCCATCACAGCATGCACCCCAAAAGCACGAACAGAGCACAGGAAGGCAACGCGCACACAAGCACACGTCACGCACGCACGCCGGCAGGAGCTCACCACGGTGTCCAGAGCAGCGATTCCTCCGCCGCACACGAGCCCCCCGCGACTCCGCCCTAGCCTTCCATGGCTTGCCCACTGCTGTAGCTCCTGCACGCGTCGCATGATTTGTGGTCGAATCCGGTTCTTGCACACGGTTTGGTACCGGTTGCCGCAAAGATGTGTGGTCGAAGCCGTCAAGTAAGGGAACGAGATCCTCTGACCTAGTTCGTTCTACTGCCGAGGGACGTCGTTCCCGCTGCACCGTCCATCAGGCATCCAACGATACTAGCAGTAACTACAGCCTGTTCCAGCTTTCTCACTCAGATGGAAGTGGAAATACGTGGCCCATCGGCCCAGTTTGACCCTAGCGAGAAGAAAGCGAGGGAAGCCAGGGAAAAAGGCGCGAGAGGCCACAGAAAAAGGCGCCAGCATTACAGAAACGACTCCAAAGTTGATCGGAAGTGTCGGAAATATGCCCTAGAGGCAATAACAAATTAGTTATTATTATATTTCCTTGTTCATGATAATCGTTTATTATCCATGCTATAATTGTATTGATAGGAAACTCAGATACATGTGTGGATACATAGACAACACTATGTCCCTAGTAAGCCTCTAGTTGACTAGCTCGTTGATCAATAGATGGTTACAGTTTCCTGACCATGGACATTGGATGTCGTTGATAACGGGATCACATCATTAGGAGAATGATGTGATGGACAAGACCCAATCCTAAGCCTAGCACAAAGATCGTGTAGTTCATATCCTAAAGCTTTTCTAATGTCAAGTATCATTTCCTTAGACCATGAGATTGTGCAACTCCCGGATACCGTAGGAATGCTTTGGGTGTACCAAACATCACTATGTAACTGGGTGGCTATAAAGGTGCACTACGGGTATCTCCGAAAGTGTCTGTTGGGTTGACATGAATCGAGACTGGGATTTGTCACTCCGTGTGACGGAGAGGTATCTCTGGGCCCACTCGGTAGGACATCGTCATAATGTGCGCAATGTGACCAAGGGGTTGATCACGGGATGATGTGTTACGGAACGAGTAAAGAGACTTGCCGGTAACGAGATTGAACAAGGTATCGGCATACCGACGATCGAATCTCGGGCAAGTATAATACCGCTAGACAAAGGGAATTGTATACGGGATTGCTTGAATCCTTGACATCGTGGTTCATCCGATGAGATCATCGTGGAACATGTGGGAGCCAACATGGGTATCCAGATCCCGCTGTTGGTTATTGGCCAGAGAGCTGTCTCGGTCATGTCTGCATGATTCCCGAACCCGTAGGGTCTACACACTTAAGGTTCGGTGATGCTAGAGTTGTTATGGGAATTAGTGTGCAGTTACCGAATGTTATTCGGAGTGCCGGATGAGATCCCGGACGTCACGAGGAGTTCCAGAATGGTCCGGAGGTAAAGATTTATATATGGGAAGTCCTATTTTGGCCACCGGAAAATGTTCAGGATTTTCGGTATTGTACCGGGAAGGTTCTAGAAGGTTCCGGAGTGGGGCCCACCTGCATGGGGGGACCCACATGAACGTGGGTAGTGGGGGCAAGGCCCCACACCCCTGGTCAAGGTGCACTAAGATCCCCCCTTAGAAGGAATAAGATCATATCCCGAAGGGATAAGATCAAGATCCCTAAAAAAGGGGGATAACAATCGGTGGGGAAGGAAATGATGGGATTTCTTTCCTCCCACCTTTGCCAACGCCCCAATGGACTTGGAGGGCAAGAAACCAGCCCCATCCACCCCTATATATAGTGGGGAGGTGCATGGGAGCTTCACCCTTGCCCCTGGCGCAGCCCTCTCCCTCCCCAACACCTCCTCCTCCGTAGTAGTGCTTGGCGAAGCTCTGCCGGAGAACTGCAAGCTCCACCACCATGCCGTCGTGCTGCCGGAGCTCTCCCTCAACTTCTCCTCTCCCCTTGCTGGATCAAGAAGGAGGATACATCCCCGGGCTGTACGTGTGTTGAACGCGGACGCACCGTTGTTCGGTGCTTAGATCGGATTCGGCCACGATCTGAATCGCTTAGTGAACGACTCCATCGACCGTGTTCTTGCAACGCTTCCGCATCGCGATCTTCAAGGGTATGAAGATGCACTCCCCTCTCTCTCGTTGCTAGTTACTCCATAGATTGATCTTGGTGATGCATAGAAAATTTTGAATTTCTGCTACGTTCCCCAACAGTGGCATCATGAGCTAGGTCTATGCGTAGTTTCTATGCACGAGTAGAACACAAAGTAGTTGTGGGCGTTGATTTTGTTCAATATGCTTACCGTTCCTAGTCCAATCTTGATTCGGCGGCATTGTTGGATGAAGCGGCCCGGACCGACCTTACACGTACACTTACGTGAGACAGGTTCCACCGACTGACATGCACTTGTTGCATAAGGTGGCTAGCAGGTGCCAGTCGCTCCCACTTTAGTCGGATCGGATTCGATGAAAAGGGTCCTTATGAAGGGTAAATAGCAATTTACATATCACGTTGTGGTTTTGCATAGGTAAGAAACGTTCTTGCTAGAAACCCATAGCAGCCACGTAAAACATGCAAACAACAATTGGAGGACGTCTAACTTGTTTTTGCAGGGTATGATATGTGATGTGATATGGCCAAGAAGAATGTAATGAATGATATGTGATGTATGAGATTGATCATGTTCTTGTAATAGGAATCACGACTTGCATGTCGATGAGTATGACAACCGGAAGGAGCCATAGGAGTTGTCTTTATTTATTGTATGACCTGCGTGTCATTGAACAACGCCATGTAATTATTTTACTTTATTACTAACCGGTAGCCATAGTAGTAGAAGTAATAAGTTGGCGAGACAACTTCATGGAGACACGATGATGGAGATCATGATGATGGAGATCATGGTGTCATGCCGGTGACGATGATGATCATGGAGCCCCGAAGATGGAGATCAAAAGGAGCAATATGATATTGGCCATATCATGTCACTATTTGATTGCATGTGATGTTTATCATGTTTATACATCTTATTTGCTTAGAACGACAGTAGTAAATAAGATGATCCCTCATTAAAATTTCAAGAAAGTGTCCCCCCTAACTGTGCACCGTTGCGAAAGTTCGTCGTTTCGAAGCACCACGTGATGATCGGGTGTGATAGATTCTAACGTTCACATACAACGGGTGTAAGCCAGATTTACACACGCGAAACACTTAGGTTGACTTGACGAGCCTAGCATGTATAGACATGGCCTCGGAACACAAGAGACCGAAAGGTCGAGCATGAGTCGTATAGTAGATACGATCAACATGAAGATGTTCACCGATGATGACTAGTCCGTCTCACGTGATGATCGGACACGGCCTAGTTGACTCGGATCATGTAATTGTTGGGGAACGTAGCAGAAATTCAAAATTTTCCTACGTGTCACCAAGACCTATCTATGGAGAAACCAGAAACGAGGGGAAGGAGAGTGCATCTACATACCATTGTAGATCGCTAAGCGGAAGCGTTCAAGAGAACGGGGTTGAAGGAGTCGTTCTCGTCGTGATTCAAATCACCAATGATCCTAGCGCCGAACGGATGGCACCTCCGCGTTCAACACACATATGGAATGGAGAAGTCTCCCATGCCTTGATCCAGCAAGGAGGAGGGAGAGGTTGATGGAGATCCAGCAGCACGACGGCATGGTGGAAGTAGCGGGATTCCAACAGGGCTTCGCAAAGCGCTGCGGGAGGAGGGAGATGTGTCACGGGAGGGAGAGGGAGGCGCCAGGCCTTAGGTATGGTTGCTCCTCCTTTTCCCCACTATATATAGGGCCAAGGGAGAGGGGAGAGGCGCAGCCCTTGCCCCTTCCTCCAAGGAAAGGGTGCGGCCAAGGGGGGGAGGAGTCCATCCTCCCCAAGGCACCGCGGAGGTGCCTTCCCCCTTTAGGACTCTCCCCTTTTTCTCTTCTCTTGGCGCATGGGCCTCTTGGGGCTGGTGCCCTTGGCCCATGTAGGCCAAGGCGCACCCCCTACAGCCCATGTGGCCCCCCGGGGTAGGTGGCCCCACCCGGTGGACCCCCGGGACCCTTCCGGTGGTCCCGGTACAATACCGGTGACCCCGAAACTTGTCCCGATGGCCGAAATAGCACTTCCTATATATAATTATTTACTTCCGGACCATTCTGAAACTCCTCGTGACATCCGGGATCTCATCCGGGACTCCGAACAACTTTCGGGTTACCTCATACTAATATCTCTATAACCCTAGCGTCACCGAACCTTAAGTGTGTAGACCCTACAGGTTCGGGAGACATGCAGACATGACCGAGATGACTCTCCGGTCAATAACCAACAGCGGGATCTGGATACCCATGTTGGCTCCCACATGTTCCACGATGATCTCATCGGATGAACCACGATGTCAAGGACTTAATCAATCCCGTATACAATTCCCTTTGTCTATCGGTACGATACTTGACCGAGATTCGATCGTCGGTATCCCGATACCTTGTTCAATCTCGTTACCGGCAAGTCTCTTTACTCGTTCCGTAACACATCATCCCGTGATCAACTCCTTGATCACATTGTGCACATTATGATGATGTCCTACCGAGTGGGCCCAGAGATACCTCTCCGTTTACACGGAGTGACAAATCCCAGTCTCGATTCGTGCCAACCCAACAGACACTTTCGGAGATACCTGTAATGCACCTTTATAGCCACCCAGTTACGTTGTGACGTTTGGTACACCCAAAGCACTCCTACGGTATCCGGGAGTTGCACAATCTCATGGTCTAAGGAAATGATACTTGACATTAGAAAAGCTTTAGCATACGAACTACACGATCTTGTGCTATGCTTAGGATTGGGTCTTGTCCATCACATCATTCTCCTAATGATGTGATCCCATTATCAATGACATCCAATGTCCATGGTCAGGAAACCGTAACCATCTATTGATCAACGAGCTAGTCAACTAGAGGCTTACTAGGGACATATTGTGGTCTATGTATTCACACGTGTATTACGATTTCCGGATAATACAGTTATAGCATGAATAGAAGACTATTATCATGAACAAAGAAATATAATAATAACCAATTTATTATTGCCTCTAGGGCATATTTCCAACAGTAATCACTTAGATGACTAGAGGGATGTCTATCTGAGTGGGAGTTCATAAGATGAACTTAATTATCCTGAACATAGTCAAAAGATTCTTGCAAATTATGTCGTAGCTCGCGCTTTAGTTCTACTGTTTTAGATATGTTCCTAGAGAAAATTTAGTTGAAAGTTGATAGTAGCAATTATGAGGACTGGGTCCGTGAACTGAGGATTGTCCTCATTGCTTCGTAGAAGGCTTATGTCCTTAATGCACCGCTCGGTGTGCTGGACCTCGAACGTAGTCTGTGGATGTTGCGAACATCTGACATACACGTTTTGATAACTACGTGATAGTTCAGTTAAATGGTTTAGAGTAGAGGCACCAAAGACGTTTTCGAAATGTCGCGGAACATATGAGATGTTTCGAGGGCTGAAATTGGGATTTCAGGCTCGTGCCCACATCAAGAGGTATGAGACCTCCGACGATTTTCTTAGCCTGCAAACTAAGGGAGAAAAGCTCAATCGTTGATCTTGTGCTTAGATTGTCTGAGTACAATAATCACTTTAATCGAGTGGGACTTGATCTTCCAGATGAGATAGTGATGTTTCTCCAAAGTCATTGCCACCAAGCTGCTAGAGCTTCGTGATGAACTATAACATATCAGGGATAGATATGATGATCCTTGAAGTATTCGCGATGTTTGACACTGCGAAAGTAGAAGTCAAGTAGGAGCATCAATTGTTGATGGTTAGTAAAACCACTAGTTTTAAAAGGGGCAAGGGCAAGAAGGGATACTTCATGAGACGGCAAATCAGGTGCTGCTCTAGTGAAGAAACCCAAGGTTGAACCGAAACCCAAGACTAAGTGCTTCTATAATAAGGGGAACAGCCACTGGAGCGGAATTACCCTAGATACTTGGTAGATGAGAAGGCTGGCAAGGTCGATAGAAGTATATTGGATATACATTATGTTAATGTGTACTTTACTAGTACTCCTAGTAGCACCAGGGTATTAGATATCGGTTCGGTTGCTAAGTGTTAGTAACTCGAAATAAAAGCTATGGAATAAGAGGAGACTAGCTAAAGGTGAGCTGACGATATGTGTTGGAAGTGTTTCCAAGGTTGATGTGATCAAGCATCGCACGCTCCCTCTACCATCGAGATTGGTGTTAAACCTAAATAATTGTTATTTGGTGTTTGCGTTGAGCATAGACATGATTGGATTATGTCTATCGCAACACGGTTATTCATTTAAGGAGAATAATGGTTACTCTGTTTATTTGAATAATACCTTCAATGGTCTTGCACCTAAAATGAATGGTTTATTGAATCTCGATCATAGTGATACACATGTTCATGCCAAAAGATATAAGATAGTAATGATAGTACCACCTACTTGTGGCATTGCCATATAAGTCATATTGGTATAGAACGCATGAAGAAGCTCCATGTTGATGGATCTTTGGACTCACTCGTTTTTGAGAAGTTTGAGACATGCGAACCATGTCTATTGGTGTATATGCATGAAGAAACTCCATGCAAATGGACAGTTTTGACTCACTTGATTTTGAATCACTTGAGACATGCAAATCATACCACATGGGCAAGATGACTGAAAGCCTCATTTTCAGTAAAATGGAACAAGAAAGCGACTTGTTGGAAGTAATACATTTTGATGTGTGCAGTCCAATGAGTGCTGAGGCACGCAATGGATATCGTTATGTTCTTACTTCACAGATGATTTGAGTAGATACTGAGTATATTTACTTGATGAAACACAAGTCTGAATTATTGAATGGTTCAAGTAATTTCAGAGTGAAGTTGAAGATCATCGTGACAAGAGGATAAAATGTCTATGATATGATCATAGAGATGAGTATCTGAGTTACGAGCTTTGGCACACAATTAAGACATTGTGGAAATTGTTTCACAATTAATACCGCCTGGAACACCATAGTGTGATGGTGTGTCCGAACATCACAGTTGCACCCTATTGGATATGGTGTGTACCATGATGACTCTTATCGAATTACCACTATCGTTCATGGGTTAGGCATTAGAGACAACCGCACTCACTTTAATAGGGCACCACGTAATTCCGTTGAGACGACACCGTTTGAACTATGGTTTGGAGAAACCTAAGTTGTTGTTTCTTAAAAGTTTGGGGCTGCGACGCTTATGTGAAAAAGTTTCAGGTTGATAAGCTCGAACCCAAAGCGGATAGAATGCATCTTCATAGGACACCCAAAACAGTTGGGTATACCTCCTAATTCAGATCCGAAAGCAATCGGGATTGTTTCTTGAATCGGGTCCTTTCTCGAGGAAAAGTTTGTCTCAGAAAGTTCAGTGGGAGCATGGTGGAGACTTGATGAGGTTATTGAACCGTCACTTCAACTAGTGTGTAGCAGGGCACAGGAAGTTGTTCCTGTGGCGCCCACACTAATTGAAGTAGAAGCTTATGATAGTGATCATGAAGTTTCGGATCAATTCACTACCGTACCTCGTAGGGTGACAAGGATGCTTACTACTTCAGAGTGGTACAATCCTATCTTGAAGGTCATGTTGCTAGACAACAATGAACCTGCAAGCTATGGAGAAGCGTTGGTGGGCCCATATTCCAACAAATGGTTAGAAGCCATGAAATCCGAGATAGGATCCATGTATCAGAACAAAGCATAGACTTTGGTGGACTTGCCCGATGATCGGCAAGCCATTGAGATAAATGGATCTTTAAGAAGAAGACGGACGTGGACGGTAATGTCACCGTCTATGAAGCTCGACTTGTGGCAAAGAGTTTTTTTCACAAGTTCAAGGAGTTGACTACGATGAGATTTTTTCATCCGTAGCGATGCTTAAGTCTGTCGGAATCATGTTAGCATGAGCTGCATTTGTGAAATCTGGCAGATGGATGTCAAAACGAGTTTCCTTACCAGTTTTCGTAAGGAAAGGTTGTATGTGATACAATCAGAAAAGTTTTGTCGGTCCTAAGGATGCTAAAAGGTATGCTAGCTCCAGCGATCCTTCCATGGACTAGAGCAGGCATCTCGGAGTCAGAATATACACTTTGATGAGATGATCAAAGATTTTGGGTTTATACAAAGTTTATGAGAAACTTGTATTTCCAAAGAAGTGAGTGGGAGCACTATAGAATTTCTGATGAGTATATGTTGTTGACATATTGTGGATCAGAAATGATGTAGAATTTATGGAAAGCATATAGGGTTGTTTGAAAAGTGTTTTTCAATAGAAAACCTGGATTAAGCTGCTTGAATATTGAGCATCAAGATCTATGAGGATAGATCAAAAACGCTTAATGGTACTTTCAAATGAGCACGTACCTTGACATGATCTTGAAGGTGTTCAAGATGGATCAGTCAAGAAGGAGTTCTTGCCTGAGTTGTAAGGTACGAAGTTAAGACTTAAAGCTCGACCACGGCAGAAGAAAGAGGAAGGACGAAGGTCGTCCCCTATTCATAGGCTCTATACGGTATGCCATGCTGAGTACCGCACCTGATGTGTGCCTTGCCACATGTCTGGCAAGAGGGTACAAAGGTGATCAAGGAGTGGATCACCGGACAGCAGTCAAAATTGTCCTTGGAGTAATAAGGACATGTTTCTCGATTATGGAGGTGATAAAGAGTTCGGCGTAAAGGGTTATGTCGATGCAAGCTTTAACACCTACCCGAATGACTCTGAGTAGCAAACCGGATACGTATAGTGGAGCAACCATTTGGAATAGCTCCAAGTGGAGCGTGGATGCAGCATTTACAATATGACCTAGAGATTTCCAAAGTACATGCGGATCTGAATGTTGCAGACCCGTTGACTAAAACCTCTCTCACAAGCAAAACATGATCAAACCCCAGAACTCATTGAGTCTTAATCACATGATGATGTGAACTAGTTTAGTGACACTAGTAAACTCTTTGGATGTTGGTCACATGGCGATGTGACCTGTGAGTGTTAATCACATGGCGATGTGAACTAGATTATTGACTCTAGTGCAAGTGGGAGACTGTCGGAAATATGCCCTAGAGGCAATAACAAATTAGTTATTATTATATTTCCTTGTTCATTATAATCGTTTATTATCCATGCTATAATTGTATTGATAGGAAACTCAGATACATGTGTGGATACATAGACAACACTATGTCCCTAGTAAGCCTCTAGTTGACTAGCTCGTTGATCAATAGATGGTTACAGTTTCCTGACCATGGACACTGGATGTCGTTGATAACGGGATCACATCATTAGGAGAATGATGTGATGGACAAGACCCAATCCTAAGCCTAGCACAAAGATCGTGTAGTTCATATCCTAAAGCTTTTCTAATGTCAAGTATCATTTCCTTAGACCATGAGATTGTGCAACTCCCAGATACAGTAGGAATGCTTTGGGTGTACCAAACGTCACAACGTAACTGGGTGGCTATAAAGGTACACTACGGGTATCTCCGAAAGTGTCTGTTGGGTTGTCACGAATCGAGACTGGGATTTGTCACTCCGTGTGACGGAGAGGTATCTCTGGGCCCACTCGGTAGGACATCATCATAATGTGCACAATGTGACCAAGGGGTTGATCACGGGATGATGTGTTACGGAACGAGTAAAGAGACTTGCCGGTAACGAGATTGAACAAGGTATCGGCATACCGACGATCGAATCTCGGGCAAGTATAATACCGCTAGACAAAGGGAATTGTATACGGGATTGCTTGAATCCTTGACATCGTGGTTCATCCGATGAGATCATCGTGGAACATGTGGGAGCCAACATGGGTATCTAGATCCCGCTGTTGGTTATTGGCCAGAGAGCTGTCTCGGTCATGTCTGCATGATTCCCGAACCCGTAGGGTCTACACACTTAAGGTTCGGTGACGCTAGAGTTGTTATGGGAATTAGTGTGCAGTTACCGAATGTTGTTCGGAGTACCGTATGAGATCCCGGACGTCACGTGGAGTTTCTGAATGGTCCGGAGGTAAAGATTTATATATGGGAAGTCCTATTTTGGCCACCGGAAAATGTTCGGGATTTTTCGGTATTGTACCGGGAAGGTTCTAGAAGGTTTCGGAGTGGCACATGAACGTGGGTAGTGGGGGCTAGGCCCCACAGCCCTGGTCAAGGTGCACCAAGATTCCCCCTTAGAAGGAATAAGATCACATCCCGAAGGGATAAGATCAAGATCCCTAAAAAAGGGGGATAACAATCGGTGGGGAAGGAAATGATGGGATTTCTTTCCTCCCACCTTTGCCAACGCCCCAATGGACTTGGAGGGCAAGAAACCAGCCCCCTCCACCCCTAAATATAGTGGGGAGGCGCATGGGAGCTTCACCCTTGCCCCTGGCGCAGCCCTCTCCCTCCCCAACACCTCCTCCTCCTCCATAGTGCTTGGCAAAGCTCTGCCGGAGAACTGCAAGCTCCACCACCATGCTGTCGTGCCGCCAGAGCTCTCCCTCAACTTCTCCTATCCCCTTGCTGGATCAAGAAGGAGGAAACGTCCCCGGGCTGTACGTGTGTTGAACGCGGAGGCACCGTTGTTCGGTGCTTAGATCGGATTCGGCCGCGATCTGAATCGCTTAGTGAATGACTCCACCGACCGCGTTCTTGCAACGCTTCCGCATCGCGATCTTCAAGGGTATGAAGATGCACTCCCCTCTCTCTCGTTGCTAGTTACTCCATAGATTGATCTTGGTGATGCGTAGAAATTTTGAATTTCTGCTACGTTCCCCAACATGAAGGAGATCCCTGGCGCCCGACCGGCTGCTGTCACGACCGGATTTCCAATAAAAATATTTATCGAGAAACCGATCTTTTAATTTCCAGTGTGAGGAAAATCCTCCTCACTGGTAGACAAAACCTTGATAAAATAAGCGAGTAGCATCAAATATGTTACAGGGTCGAGCTGGGGTGCTCAACAATTTTATTACAAGCGCGCCAATAAATATACATAATGGCCGATATGACACAGTGGTGTGGGGTGGCTTACTACTGACTCGAGATAAAAGCGGTGGTGGAATATCACAGTGGAGTGGAAAACATGACTCCTAAACTGGCAGCTCATCGAGCGTCGAGGTGAGGCTCGATGAATTTATTTGGGTAGCGGAAGCGGATATAACACAGTGACCAAAACCAGGGTCGCACGAGACTGACTGGGACTCCTCTAGGCGTCGGACTCGCTATCGAACTCCTCATCCATGAGATCGCCTTCGTCAGCATCTGGCCAAATCAACGAGCCAGGTGAGTACTTTGAAAGTACTCGCAAGACAATTCGGACTTAAGATATAATAAATGTATGCATGAATGTTTCATGAATAAAAGTAATGATGTTCATCCCAACAATAATATTATTTGATAAATAAAATAAGTAACTGAAAACCGATCGGGTGTCAGGAGTGACGCCTCGAAAGGTAAACAAATAAAGTTCATGCCGCAGTCAGGCGTCTAAGCGACACCACATAAAGGGCTTAAAAGAAATACCACAGTCGGGCGTCTTAGCGACACCACATAAAGGGCTTTAAAAGAAAACACCGCAGTCGGACGTCTGAGCAACGTCACAGAAAGGGCTTATAAAAGAAATGCCACAGTCGAACATCTGAGCGACATCACAGAAAGGGCTTATAAAAGAAATGCCACAGTCGGACATCTGAGCGACGTCACAGAAAGGGCTTATAAAAGAAATGCCACAGTCGGACATCTGAGCGACGTCACAGAAAGGGCTTATAAAAGAAATGCCACAGTTGGACATCTGAGCGACGTCATAGAAAGGGCTTATATAACAAAAGTTAATAACAAGTATGCCACAGTCGGATGTCTGAGCGACATCACAGAAAGTGCTTTATAACAAAAGTAACCAACAGGTTAGTCCATCCACAAGAATAAACTTTTAACCGGATTTACACACATGTAGTTCACCGGAGTTTTGTCACTGAGGCTGATATCTGACAAGATAAGATGAATACAGTACTTGGACAACTACAAGATGATTTAAAGAATTTGAGACTCTGCAGAGTTTGTACTAACTGACCACAGCCAACGGATTTCCGTAGTCATGAAGGACTAGTTCCGTTTACGGTATTTCAGTAGAAACACATTTTAACTAGTACACACCCATTTCACCTCACGATGCCAGGAATCACCCTGGACAACGTCCAAGAAAAACTTTGAGACGGGGAGGTTACAACCTCGAATAGCATGGGATCAAATTTCTATACGCGCGCTCTAAGGGGTGCCCCCCTCTCGGTCCCAACCGGAAACACCCATGCCCCCTGACCGGATGACGGGCTTTAATCCAGGGCCATGGAACCCTCATTCCGGCCTCTCTGTTTGGTGTGTACCAGGAAAACGATTTGCAACTTACTAAGCCATATTCCTTTCGGAAAACATGTGGCAGTACAGGAAGGAAATGAATGGGAATGTGATTTGATTCATGATGACACGGAAGTCAAATAATCTGGCATAAGGCTGGTATGTCACAACACTACCATCTTACCCATCCTCATGCCATCACATGGCCATGCAAATATGTATCCAACAACATAATGCTTTCCGAAACTTACTTTCCACTTATGTGCATGAAATATAACATTCAAAGAAATGTTCATAAACATGCCATGACCATACTAAAATGCAAACATGCAACAACCACTCATCATATCAAGAGTTCAAACAAGCTTGCCTGGTTCAGAGAAGTCGGAGTTTAACTATGTGAAGTTCGCAGCTCCGTCACCTCCTCCGGTATCTACGGTATAAGAAAAAAAATACGCACGCAACGTAAATACCGCGAGTGTACAGAAAAGTGTTCCAAATATTTTTCAAATAAATATGACAAAAAACTAGATAGAAAAAGAAAGATGACAGAAAAAGAATCAATCAAAAACCATTTTCTGTTTAAAAGTTATAAGAGTTTTGGTCCAAGGACCCATCTGTAATGAAACAGAAAACTTCCAGGGGGTTCTGCGAAAAATTCCAGAAAACGGTTCGTTTTAAAAGAAAAAACTGAGAGGCTGACAGGCAGGCTCCACCCGTCAGGTTTGAAAATTCAAACGAGGGAAACAGGGCGCGACGGTGCCCGAGAGGTGCGGTGGTCGCCGACGGCGATCCACGGCGGGGCTGGGTGATCGGGTGGTACCTTCATGATCAGTGCACCTTTCCGCGTCGGTGGGTGGTGGTGGTGGTCGCCGGCGAGCACTGTGTCGACGGCGGCCCTTTCTCCGGCGGACGGTGGTTCGGGTCGTCGTGGATCTTGCCAGAGAGAGCTGCGGGGGTCAAATTGAAGTGGGGGTTAGCCTCCTGGTGGTGGTACGAGGCTACGGGCAAGAGTAGGACAATGGAGGAGTTCTCACCGAAGAGAACGTTGCCAGAGCCCGAGGCGGACGGAGGTGGCCGGAGTTGAGGAAGAAGGGGCCCTCGAGGCTCTTCTAGTGGCTAGGCGGGGTCTGGTGAGGTGGTGAAGTTGTGCCGGGGCGAGAGCAAGCTCGGGGGTGCTATTTATAGCCGGCCGAGGCGGTTGCCGTGAACGGAAAAGTCCGGTGAGCGATTACGGCGGCGCTGTGGGTGGACGGTCGGCTTAGGGGCTTGAGCATCATCTAGATGAAGCACTGGTGCCATCCCAGTGTCCAACTCAGCAAGGGAGGGAGGATTACGGCCTGTCCTCGACGGAACGGCCGCACGACACGTCGGCGGCAGAGAACGCGCTCTGCGCGTGCCAGGCCACGGCGACGGTCCTGCATGCGTGCGCTGGCAAGGAGATGGCCACGCGGAGCTCTCAGGAGGTTTGGGCGGTGCCAAACGGCGTTATGCCACAGTGTGTCCCCTTGTCGGCTGTTACGGTGGTTCTGCCACCGCGGGACACGCTGGCGCAGGCGGGCCAGGGCGCCACCGACGCCAGGAAGGAGCCAAGCGCGCGTGTGGAGCTCCGGACAAGGAGGAGGGGCTGTGAGCAACGTGCCAAGTGCACAGTTTACCTGTGACTGAAACTCTGACGAAGAAACGACACTGAAATCTGAATTTTTCTGAATATGAACAGTAACAGTGCATGCCAGGTGCTCGACAGAATGATTTTGGCATGTGGGGATTTTTCCTTGAGCTGGTTTTTGGTGGAGTGGTCTCTCATTGCAACTAGAGGTTGCCTGAATTTTGGTGGAATTTTTGGAGAAGTGGAAATATGAATTTCACCAAATTTGACAAATCTGGTCCAAACTTGCAGAGACTGTAATTTGAAATATTTGAAAAGAAGGAGAGTGGATCTTGATAGTTCTAGGTTGTGGGTACCAAGGACTAGCCAGGGGAGTTGTTTTGGGGTCAAAACACAAATGCATTTAGGTACTTGCTTTGCAAATCACCTAGGTTCAAAATAGAAGACATAATTGTTTTGGGAGAATAAATAAATGGAATAAAATCCAAAAATGGATTTTATTAGTTTGGACAGAATGTTTGAGTTGTTCCAAAGTGGAAGGAGGGGTTTTGGGGGAAGTTTTACCATAAGAGGCATGGTAAAACAAGAATGGATCAAAACCAAATAAAAGCCCAAAACCAAAAAGGTTTTCTTTTTTAAAAGAAACTAAATCCAAGAAAAGGTTTTTAGAGGGCAAACTTAGAAGAGGGTTCTTAAGAAGGGTTTAAATGACCTTCATCAAACCAAACAAGGCTCTTTCTGAAAACAAAAACCACAAAAATTTTGGAGTGTCACAGCACCTACCCCCTTAGGAAAAATCTCGTCCCCGAGATTCTAGCTGATCCTCAAACAAGTGTGGATGTTCTGTCCGAAGAAAATCCTCTCTTTCCCAAGTGGCTTCACTCTCGGTGTGCTTGCTCCACTGAACTCTGAAAAACTTGATGGTTTTCTGTCGGGTCCTTCTTTCAGACTCCTCCAATATTTTTACGGGATGTTCCCGATAGGTGAGGTCTGGTTGCACGTCGATGTTCTCATGGGATACTTGCTTCTCTTGGTTGCTTACGCACTTCCTCAACTGCGAGACGTGGAAGACGTCGTGGATATCGGATAATTCTCTGGGTAAGTCTAGCTGGTAGGCTACCGTGCCTCTTCGTGCCACTATACAGAATGGTCCGATGAATCTTGGTGCTAGCTTTCCCTTAATTCTGAATCGTTGCAGGCCCCTCATAGGAGATACCCATAGGTACACAAACTCACCGGGTTCGAAATTGATTCCATGATGTTTCTGATCGTAATAACTCTTCTGTCGGCTTTGAGCTGTCTTGCGTCGGTCCCTGATTAGCTTGACCTTTTCCTCGGCTTCTTTGAGCATGTCTGGGCCGAAGATACGGCTGTCTCCGGTCTCTGACCAATTTAGCGGGGTACGACATCTCCGTCCATACAAAGCTTCAAACGGTGCCATTTGTAGGCTGGCCTGGTAACTGTTGTTGTATGCGAACTCTGCGTATGGCAGACTTTCTTCCCAACTGGTTCCATAGGTGAGGACGCATGCTCTCAGCATGTCTTCTAGAATTTGGTTTACGCGTTCAGTTTGTCCGTCAGTCTGGGGATGGTATGCTGTATTGAAAGCTAGTTGGGTTTCCAAAGCCTGTTGTAGGTGATCCCAAAATCTGGAGATGAATTGTGTGCCCCTGTCAGATATTATAGTCTTTGGAACTCCATGTAGGCAGACGATACGAGAAAGATAAAGCCTGGCAAGCTTCTAAGAGGTGTGGGTTGTCTTCACGGGGATGAAGTGTGCTACTTTAGTCAGTCTATCAGTGACGACCCATATGGCATCATGTCCGTGTCGTGACCGAGGTAGCCCAACAATAAAATCCATTCCAATCTTGTCCCATTTCCACTCGGGTATCTTATTTGGTTGTAAAAGTCCGGCCGGTTTCTGGTGCTCGGCCTTGATGCGCTGACATGAGTCACAACATGCGATGAACGTGGCTATGTCCCTTTTCATACCGTGCCACCAAAATGTTTCCTGAAGATCCTTGTACATTTTTGTTCCTCCTGGATGGATCGAATACGGAGCGGTGTGGCCTTCAGCTAAAATTTGCTGTTTAAGGTCCTTAATATTTGGTACGCAAAGTCTATTTCCATACCACAATATTTCCTGCTCATCGATAACAAACTCTGAGGCCTTGCCCAAACTCACTTTCCATTTTATGCCTTCAATGCTGGGGTGTCCATGCTGAGCCTCTTTAACTTTTTCTATCAGGGTAGGCTGTATTTCTAATTTTGACACACTGCCTTCGGTGACTATCATCAAGTTGAGTTTAGCAAACTCCTGCTGAAATTCAGGTCTCAGGTTTGGTAGGCTGTCATTGTTCGGACTGGGGTTCCGACTTAGAGCATCTGCCACTACATTCGCTTTTCCTGGATGATAGTGGATTCCAACATCATAATCCTTTACTAATTCCAACCAGCGTCGTTGCCGTAAATTGAGCTCTGGCTGTGTGAAAATATACTTGAGACTTTTATGGTCCGTGTATATTTCACAATGATTTCCAAGTAAAAAGTGCCTCCATTCCTTGAGTGCATGAATAACTGCTGCTAACTCCAGGTCATGAGTAGGATAATTTTCCTCATGTTTGCGAAGTTGTCTGGAAACATACGCGACTACCTTGCCTTCTTGCATCAATACGCATCCGAGGCCCTTCCGGGATGCATCACAATACACCTCAAAATTCTTGTGTATGTTTGGCACAATTAATACTGGTGCTGTCGTTAATTTCCTTTTTAGTTCTTGGAAACTTTTCTCGCAAGCTTCCGTCCATTCAAACTTCTTATCTTTCTTGAGTAGCTGCGTCATTGGCTTTACTATAGTGGAAAATCCTTCAATAAATCTTCGGTAGTAACCTGCCATTCCCAAGAAACTTCATACGTCCGTTACGCTGGCTGGTGATTTCCAGCCAAGTACGGCCTTGACCTTTTCTGGGTCTACGGCAATACCTTCTTGGGTCAATACGTGGCCCAGAAATCCTACTTGTCTTAGCCAAAATTCACACTTGCTGAACTTGGCATACAATTGATGTTTCCTGAGTTCTCCTAGTACAATTCGGAGATGTTCAGCGTGCTCTTCTGGTGTCTTGGAGTATATCAGAATATCATCGATAAATACCACAACAAACTTGTCCATATATTTCATAAATACTTTGTTCATGAGGTGAACAAAATATGCGGGGGCGTTCGTGAGTCCAAAAGGCATTACTGTGAACTCATACAGTCCGTATCTGGAGGTGAAGGCTGTCTTGGGGATATCTTCTGTTCGTACTTTTAATTGATGGTATCCCGACCTTAAGTCAATTTTTGAGAATACTTTGGCCTGTGCGAGCTGATCAAATAAATCATTTATCCGTGGCATCGGATATTTGTTCTTGATTGTGACCATGTTAAGTGCTCGATAGTCTATACACAATCTCAGTGTTCCATCCTTCTTTTTGGCAAATAAAATTGGTGAGCCCCCAAGGTAAGGAGCTGGCTCGTATATATCCTTTGTCCAGTAATTCTTTTATTTGCTTCTTCAATTCTACCAACTCGGATGGTGCCATTCTGTATGGTTTCTTGTATATGGGGGTGGTTCCGGGTGCTAGCTCAATGTTGAATTCTATCTCTCGGTCTGGTGGCATGCCTGGTAGTTCTTCGGGAAATACGTCTGGAAATTCACACACTACTGGAACCTTGCTTAATTCAGAAATATCCACTTTGTTCAACCGCGGTTGCCGGGATATTTTTCTCTCTTTGGCTGAAACTTTTATTGTCTTCCCGTGGTGGTGGGTGAGAACTACGGTTCTGTTGAAGCAGTCAATAAAACCTTTATTGGTGGTTAACCAATCCATCCCTTAGATGACATCCAGTCCTTTATTTTTCAACACAATGAGGTTGGCGTGGAACTTCAATCCTTCAAACTCAATAATCACACCTTGGCAGTAACTCTGAGTAACTTGCTTAATCCCAGGGGACTTGACGATCATTGATTTTTCCAAGGGAAGCATCGAAAAATTATTTTGCAAAGCAAAACTTTTCGAAATGAATGAGTGAGAAGCTCCAGAATCAAACAAAACCATGGAAGGTATTGTGTTGACAGGGAACGTACCGAGTATGATATCTGGGGCATTCTGTGCTTCCTGTTTAGTCACGTGGTTCAGATGACCCTTCCTGTGGTTGTTATTGGGGTTGAAATTGTTGCGCTTGGGCGCTGAATTATTTCCACCATTGTTCGGCTTTGGGGTCGAGTTCCTTGGCTTGGGGCACTGCTTGGCATAGTGCCCTTCTTATCCACAAGCGTAGCAAGTAACGCCTGGGCGATATGTGAACTCCTTGTCCCTTGCATGGAAATTCTTGACTGGGCGTGAGACGTTGGTCGTGGGTTTGTGTGTCCCACCTTTCTGAAAATCTGTCTTGCTTCGGTGGTTGCGAGCAAGATTAGTCTGGTCCCTTTTTTGCTTGCGGAAATCCTCCAAGCTGCGTCTCTCATTTTCCAGAGTAATGGCCTTATCCACCAGTGTTTTAAAATCTGGGAAGGTATGCACAACCAGTTGGCATTTGAGCGCGGGCGCCAGACCGTCTAGGAATTTTTCCATCTTCTTGCTCTCGGTCATACGCTCTTCATTGGCATAGCGAGACAGCAGAGTAAATTGGCTGTTGTATTCTGACACTGTCATGGTCCTTTGCTTGAGGCCATCAAATTCTCTCTTCTTGATTTTCATAACACTCTTAGGAATGTGTGCCCCACGAAAACCTTCTTTGAAATCCTCCCAGGTTATTTCATTTTCGTTGGGGTGCATGTGCAGGAAGTTTTCCCACCATGATGCAGCTGCTCCGGTGAGATAATGAGGTGCATACAATACTTTTTCACAGTCTGAACACTGTGCAATAATTAATTTTCTCTCCATGTCTCGAAGCCAGTCGTCGGCCTCAAGAGGCTTGTCAGTATGAGAAAATGTTGGAGGACGTGTCTTCTGTAACTCAGATAATTTGGATTGCTGATGATGCTGACCACGGTTACTTCCAATATTGATGAATTGGTTCATCATTTCCTGGTGTTGTTGCTAACTCTGTTCATACAGACGACACACTTGTGTAAAAGCTGTTTCACTGTCCTGTTGACTTGTCTGTCCCTGAGTGAAATTGTGGTGTTGCGGTGTGCCATAATTTTCCTCTGGCGGAGTTGGCATGGAGCGCGTCCAAGGACGAGACATTTTTCACTCTGGGGATATATTTTGTGAAACTCATAAGAAAGGGGAATGAGTCGGAAAAAAAATCAATAAATGCACAAAGACGGGAAATTTTTTTAAATGCTCCAAGATTTTGAAAATAAAAATCGTTGCGCACGGAGAAGGACTACTCATTATATATCTTACAAGCAAGCACTAATTATACAATACATCACTCAGGATATGCGTACAATATCCTGACATGTTATTTAGGCTAGTGCACTTCTCCAGTTCCTACATGATGCGCAAGCAAGCTACTTCTCACAACTTATGTACATATAAACATATCGTACAAGTCGGTACATCGCAAGTCGTCTAAGCATACTCAGTCGGAGATGTTAACGATCTCCTTTGCCCTGCCGAGGGTGAGGCGCAGTGAGGCTTGGGACTCAACCTCCTCCTCGCTAGTAGGCTCCAGACGCGAAGCGCTGCACTAAGCAGATGGAGCGGGCGCCATAGGTGGAGTAACACGAACAGGAGTGGGCGCAATGGGTGGTGCAGAGTGGACTGGAGTGGGTGCAATGACTTGGTTGAATTCCTCGGTGGTAGGCAGGCGACGAGCAGTGGCTAGAGTGGTAGGTGCATAATATGCTGAGGACGAGACAAAAGTCAGTGGTGGAGCGGTGTGCAGGAGCTCCCTCCTGTTGGCGGCACAGCCATGGACTGAGTCCATGCGGGCAGCCACGAAGTCGTCCACCAGGTTGTCGAAGGCTGCCTCCAGAGCCCGGAGGTACTCAATAAGCATCTCAAAAGCCTCGTCTCGTTCTCCTCTGGGGCAAGAGAATGCGTAGTGACAGGTGTATGGCACGTGGCATGGAAGGTAGCGGTAACGACGAGTCTTCATCGCAGGAAGGACATCCCTGAGACGAGCTATCGCCTCACAGGCTGCCATCTGCATAGCATGCTTCTCCGTAGGCATGGCTCTTCCCAAGTACCGGAAGTAGCATAACTCAACACGCCCTCCCTTGAATTGCACCGCGGCCTGGTGCATGGTCAGACTGTCGTTGACTTTGTGCTGATAGAGTGTGAAGACTGGGCGCATAGATGGCCCCATCGCGACCTGGACGATGAAGGTGAGAAGCTTGACGAACCCATCAGGCTCGTTGGAGAACATCTGAGACTCGCAGTTGTTGTCAGCCATCTACAAAAGTAGGCAAAAATTCTGAGTGGTCAGATCATAAATTTATGCTAACTGTCAGAAAAATGACTACAGTTGCAAAAATATGAATTGGCTCTATTATGCTAATAACCGATTAGCGATCGTGCCTAGTGGCTTCCTACAGTCAGCCTGGCTCTGGTACCAAGCTTGTCACGACCGGATTTCCAATAAAAATATTTATCGAGAAACCGATATTTTAATTTCCAGTGTGAGGAAAATCCTCCTCACTGGTAGACAAAACCTTGATACAATAAGCCAGTAGCATCAAATATATTACAGGGTCGAGCTGGGTGCTCAACAATTTTATTACAAGCGCGCCAATAATTATACATAATGGTGGATATGACACAGTGGTGTGGGGTGGCTTACTACTGACTCGAGATAAAAGCGATGGTGGAATATCACAGTGGAGTGGAAAACATGACTCCTAAACTGGCATCTCATCGAGCGTCGAGGTGAGGCTCGATGAATTTATTTGGGTAGCGGAAGCGGATATAACACAGTGACCAAAACCAGGGTCGCACGAGACTGACTGGGACTCCTCTAGGCGTCGGACTCACTATCGAACTCCTCATCCATGAGATCGCCTTCGTCAGCATCTGGCCAAATCAACGAGCCAGGTGAGTACTTTGAAAGTACTCGCAAGACAGTTCGGACTTAAGGTATAATAAATGTATGCATGAATAAAAGTAATGATGTTCATGCCAACAATAATATTATTTGATAAATAAAATAAATAACTGAAAACCGATCGGGTGTCTGGAGTAACGCCTCGAAAGGTAAACAAATAAAGTTCATGCCGCAGTCGGGCGTCTAAGCGACACCACATAAAGGGCTTAAAAGAAATACCACAGTCGGGCGTCTTAGCGACACCACATAAGGGGCTTTAAAAGAAAACACCGCAGTCGGACGTCTAAGCGACGTCACAGAAAGGGCTTATAAAAGAAATGCCACAGTTGGACATCTGAGCGACGTCACAGAAAGGGCTTATAAAAGAAATGCCACAGTCGGACATCTGAGCGACTTCACAGAAAGGGCTTATAAAAGAAATGCCACAGTCGGACATCTGAGCGACTTCACAGAAAGGGCTTATAAAAGAAATGCCACAGTCGGACATCTGAGCGACGTCACAGAAAGGGCTTATATAACAAAAGTAAATAACAAGTATGCCACAGTCGGATGTCTGAGCGACATCACAGAAAGGGCTTTATAACAAAAGTAACCAACAGGTTAGTCCATCCACAAGAAAAAACTTTTAACCGGATTTACACACATGTAGTTCACCGGAGTTTTGTCACTGAGGCTGATATCTGACAAGATAAGATGAATACAGTACTTGGACAAGTACAAGATGATTTAAAGAATTTTAGACTCTGCAGGGTTTGTACTAACTGACCACAGCCAACGAGTTTCCGTAGTCACGAAGGACTAGTTCCGTTTACGGTATTTCAGTAGAAACACATTTTAACTAGTACACACCCATTTCACCTCATGATGCCAGGAATCACCCTGGACAACGTCCAAGAAAAACTTTGAGACGGGGAGGCCACAACCTCGAATAGCATGGGATCAAATTCTATACGCGCGCTCTAAGGGGTGCCCCCCTCTCGGTCCCAACCGAAAACACCCATGCCCCCTGACCGAATGACGGTCTTTAATCCAGGGCCATGGAACCCTCATCCAGGCCTCTTTATTTGGTGTGTACCAGGAAAACGATTTGCAACTTACTAAGCCATATTCCTTTCGGAAAACATGTGGCAGTACAGGAAGGAAATGAATGGGAATGTGATTTGATTCATGATGACACGGAAGTCAAATAATCTGGCATAAGACTGGTATGTCACAACACTACCATCTTACCCATCCTCATGCCATCACATGGCCATGCAAATATGTATCCAACAACATAATGCTTTCCGAAACTTACTTTCCACTTATGTGCATGAAATATAACATTCAAAGAAATGTACATAAACATGCCATGATGTCACGACCGATTTTCCAATAAAAATATTTATTGAGAAACCAATCTATTGAGTCCAGTATGAGAGAAATCCTCCTCACTGGTAGACAAAATCTTGATACAATAAGCCAGTAGCATAAAATATATTACAGGGTTGAACTACGGTTGCTCAACCAAATTATTACAAGCACGCCAATTATCATACTTAATGGCGGACACGACACAGTGGTGTGGAGGCATACTACTGACTCGAGGATAGGATGGTGGTGGATAAACACAGCGGGGAGAGGGATACAGGACTCTAAAACTGGCATCTCATCGAGCGTCGAGGTGAGGCTCGATGAATTTATTTGGTAGCGGAAGCGGATATAATACAATGACCAAATCCAGGGTCGCACGAGACTGACTGGGACTCCTCTAGGCATCGGACTCGCTATCATATTCTTCATCCATGAGATCGCCTTCGTCAGCATCTGGCCAAATCAACAAGCCAGTGAGTACTTTGAAAGTACTCGCAAGACAGTTCGGACGTAAGATATAACAAATGCATGCATGGATGCGTCATGATTAATTCATCAATGCTCATAAAAATAAATTAGCATAACGAGGTAAGTAAAAGTGAAACGGCGGTTGTCCGCCTGAAATCCCAACAAAACATAACTTTAGACCGATCGGGTGTCTGAAGCGACGCCTTGAAAGGTGAACAAATAAATAAAGGAAATGATGCCACAGTCGGGCGTCTTAGCGACACCACATAAAGGGCTTTAAAAGAAATGCCACAGTCGGACGTCTGAGCGACATCACAAAAAGGGCTTTAAAAGAAATGCCACAGTCGGACATCTGAGCGACATCACAAAAAGGGCTTTAAAATAAATGCCACAGTCGAACGTCTGAGCGACATCACAGAAAGGGCTTTAAAAGAAATGCCACAGTCGGACGTCTGAGCGACATCACAGAAAGGGCTGTAAAAGAAATGCCACAGTCGGACGTCTAAGCGACATCACAGAAAGGGCTTTAAAAGAAATGCCACAGTCGGACGTCTGAGCGACATCACAGAAAGGGCTTTAAAAGAAATGCCACAGTCGGACGTCTGAGCGACATCACAGAAAGGGCTTTAAAATAAATGCCACAGTCGGACGTCTGAGCGACATCACAGAAAGGGCTTTAAAGGAAATGCCACAGTCGGACGTCTGAGCGACATCACAGAAAGGGCTTTTGTCCACAAGTAAATATCACTCATAATAAACATTCAATTCATGAAAATAAATGGGTTAGTCCATCCACAGGAATAATCATTTAACCGGACTTAGCACTCATGCGATTCATCGGAGTTTCTGTCATCAAAACTGACATCTGGTCAGGACAAGTTAATATCGAACTTGGACATGGAATAGATGATTTGAAGGAATATATGACTCTGCAGAGTTTGTACAAAATTTTTCCCACAGCCAACGGATTTCCGTAGTCACGAAGGACTAGTTCCGTTTACGGTTTTTCGGTAGGAAACACAGCTAACCAGTACACACCCATTCCACCTCTTGATGCTAGGAATCACCCTAGACATCGTCCAAGAAAAACTTTTGAGACGGGGAGATCACAATCTCGAATAGCATGGGATCAAATTTATATACGCGCGCTCTAAGGGGTGCCCCCCTCTCGGTCCCAACCGGAAACACCCATGCCCCCTGACCGGATGACTGGCTTTAATCCAGGGCCATGGAACCATCATCACGGCCTCTCCTTTTTGGTGTGTACCAGGAAAGCGGTTTACAACTTACTAAGCCATATTCCTTGCGGAAAACATGTGGTAGTACAAGGAAGGAAATGGAAGGAACTGGACCGATACGGTTTGACGCTGAAGTCACATAGTCTGGCATAAGACTGACATGCTACAACACTGCCATCTTACCCATTCTCATGCCAACACATGGCCATTCCTATGCACATCCATCCACTTATGGATCATCGAACTCACTTACCTCAACAGTGCATGGAAATAACGCTCATCGGTATGCTCATCACATTCCATGAGACTAACTAAATGCAAAACATGCCAAGACACTCATCATATCAAAAGTTCAAACATGCTTGCCTGGTTCAGAGTAGTCGGAGCCTAGCTCGGTGAAGTTCGCGGCTCCGTCACCCCCTTCGGTATCTACGGTATAAAGAAAACGTATGCGCTATCGTAAATACCAAGAGGTGCACAAAAAAATATACCAAATATTTTTCAAATAAATCTGATAAAAAACTAGACAAAATTTTAAGGAAGACAGAAAAAGAATCAATCAAAAATACTCTTCTGTTAAAAAGTTATAAGGGTTTTAGTCCAGGGACTCATCTGTAATGAAACAGAAAGTTTCCAGGGGCTAGACTATAAAAACAGAAAACGCTTCGGCAGAAACTACGCCAGCCCAGAGGGACAGCGCATTCGGCAGAAGGCGTTTTCAGATAACGCTTCGTTTAGAAAAGACAGAGAGGCTGACGGGTGGGCTCCACCTGTCAGGTTTGAAAATCAAAACAGAGCGCGACGGCGCCCGAGAGGTGCGGTGGTCGCCGGCGGCGATCCACGGCGAGGCAGGGGGATCGGGGTGTACCTCTGTGTTCAGGGCACCATTCCGCGTCTGAGGGAGGTGAAAGTGGTCGCCGATGAGTACTGTGTCGACGGCGGCCTCTGCTCCGGCGGACGGCGGTTCGGACGAGGATGGAGCTCGCCGGAGAGGGCTGCAAGGTTCAAATTGACGAGGGGGTTAGGATGCTAGGTGTGAGAGAGGGCTACGGACAAGGTTTGGGCGCCAGAGATGGCCTCACCGCAGTGGATCGAGCTGGAGGCCGAGGCGGACGGAGGTGGCCGGAGTCGAGGAAGAAGGGCTCCTCGAGGCCCCTCTAGTGGTCAGGCAGGGTGTGGTGAGGTGGTGTAGCCGGGCGCGAGTGCTAGCGGGCTCGGGGTGCTATATATAGCCGCCCCGAGGCAGTTGCCAAGAACGGGGTTCTCCGGCGAGGTGATTACGGCGGCGTGGAGGTTGAACGGGAGGTTGCAGAGGTGGGGCGTCATCACGGTCGTTCCCTGGTTCGGTTTGTGCGCTAACCTCGTTGGAATTAGGTGGCTTAGGTGGAGTTCGACGGAACGGGGCGGCGCGGGCCCGTCGGCGGCAGAGAGCGCGCTCTGTGCGTGCTACGCCACGGCGACGGTGCCGCATGCGTGCGCTGGCACAGAGACGGCCACGCGGAGCCACCAAAGGGTCTGGGCGGCGCCGAACGGCGTTGCGCCGCCGTTCTCCTCCCTGTCGGCCGTTACGGGGAGCCGGCCGCCGCAAGACACGCCGGCGCAGGCGGGCCAGGGCGCCACCGACGCCAGGGTCGCGCCAAGAGCGCGTGCGAGGCTCCGGACAAGCGAGCGAGGCCGCGAGCAACGTGCCAAGTGCACTGTGGCCGCGTGACTGAAACTGACGAAACTGAAACTGAATTTTAACTGAATTTGACTGAAGCAGTGCATGCAAGGTGTTCGACAGAATGATCCAGGCATCTAGGGATTTTTCCTTGAGCTGAAATTTGGTGGAGTGGCTACTCATTGCTCAAGAAGGCTGCCTGAATTTTGGTGGAATTTTTGGAGAAGTGTGGATATGAATTTCACCAAATTTGGCAAATCTGGTCCAAACTTGCAGAGACTGAATTTTGAAATATTTGAAAAGAGGAGGAGTGGATCAAGATGGTTCTGGGTTGTGGGTTCAAAGGACTATCCAGGAGAGTTGGTTTGAGGTCATAACTCAAATGCAATATGGTACTTGCTTTGAAAATCTCTCAGGCTCCAAATAATTTTCAGAATTGATTTGAGGGGGAAAAATAATTAGAATAAAATCCAAAACTTGTTTGGATTAGTTGGGACAGAGAACTTAGGTTGAATTCAAGGAGGAGGGGAGGTTTTGGAGAGGTTTTACCACATGGGCAAAAATACAATGCCATGGGTGGCTTCAAGGATATGAAAAACCAAATTTTTCATAGAGCTACTTATTAAAAGAAAAAGATTAAATTAAACTCCCAAAATAATTTGAGAGGGAACCAACAGAGAAGAAGTTTCAAAAGATCAAACACCAAGGTTTAAAAAAAATCCTTGCCAAAGAAAAGAAAGTTTTTATGAGGAAGGTTTTCTGGAAAATTTTAAATGGCCTCTTTTATAAAAACCACAAAGTTTTTGCTGAAAACCAAAGCAAAATTTTTGGGGTGTCACAACACCTACCTCCTTAGGAAAAATCTCGTCCCCGAGATTTCAACTGTTCCTCAAATAAGTGTGGATGCTCTGTCCGAAGAAAATCCTCTCTTTCCCAAGTTGCTTCGCTTTCGGTGTGGTTGCTCCACTGAACTCTGAAAAACTTGATGGTCTTCTGTCGGGTTCTCCTTTCAGACTCCTCTAATATTTTTACTGGGTGTTCTCGGTAAGTGAGGTCTGGTTGTACGTCAATGTTCTCATGGGATACTTGTTTCTCTGGTTTGCTTACGCACTTCCTTAACTGAGAGATGTGGAACACGTCATGAATGTCAGACAAGTCTTCGGGTAAGTCTAGCTGGTAGGCTACAGTGCCTCTTCGTGCCACTATGCAGAATGGTCCAATGAATCTTGGTGCTAACTTTCCTTTAATCTTAAATCGTTGCAGTCTCTTCATAGGTGATACTCGTAGGTACACAAATTCACCGGGTTCAAAATTGACCCTACGATGTTTCTGATCGTAATAACTCTTCTGTCGGCTTTGAGCGGTCTTGAGTCGGTCCCTGATTAGCTTGACTTTTTCCTCAGCTTCTTTGAGCATGTCTGGGCTGAAGATACGGCTGTCTCCGGTCTCTGACCAATTTAGTGGGGTACGACATCTTCGTCCGTATAGGGCTTCAAAAGGTGCCATTTGCAGGCTGGCCTGGTAACTGTTGTTGTATGCGAACTCGGCATATGGCAGGCTTTCTTCCCAACTGGTTCCATCGGTGAGGACACATGCTCTCAGCATGTCTTCCAAAATTTGGTTTACGCGTTCAGTCTGTCCATCAGTCTGGGGATGGTAGGCTATGCTGAAGGCCAATTGGGTTCCCAGAGCCTGTTGTAAATGATCCCAAAATCTCGAGAGAAACTGAGTGCCTCTATCGGAGATTATAGTCTTCGGGACTCCATGCAGACAAACTATACGGGAGAGGTAAATCCTGGCAAGCTTCTGAGTGTTGTAGGTTGTCTTTACTGGAATGAAATGTGCCACCTTGGTTAATCTATCGGTGATGACCCATATGGCATCATACCCGTGTCGTGACTGAGGTAGTCCGACAATAAAATCCATCCCTATTTCATCCCATTTCCACTCAGGTATTTTGTTTGGTTGCAGTAGTCCGGCTGGTTTTTGATGCTCAACTTTTATGCGTTGGCATGAATCGCAACATGCAACAAATGTGGCTATGTCCCTCTTCATACCGTGCCACCAAAATCCTTCCTGAATATCCTTATACATTTTGGTTCCTCCAGGGTGGATTGAATAAGGAGTGGTGTGTGCTTCAGCTAGGATTTGCTGTTTGAGGTCCTCTATGTTTGGCACACAGAGTCTGTCCCTGTACCGTAATATTCCATCATCGCCTATAACAAATTCCGAGGCCTTGCCCATACTCACTTTTCTTTTGATTCCTTCAATGCTGGGGTGACCAGGCTGAGCTTCTTTAATTCTCTCCACAAGATCGGGCTTTATTTCCAAGTTTGATATGGTGCCTTCCGCGACCATTAACAGGTTGAGTTTTGCAAATTCTTGTTGGAATTCAGGTCTCAAACTTTGTAGTCTGTTTTCGTCGGAGCTGGGGTTTCGACTAAGAGCATCGGCTACTACATTTGCTTTCCCTGGATGATAGTGGATTCCAACGTCATAATCCTTTACCAATTCCAACCAGCGGCGTTGCCGTAAGTTTAGTTCTGGCTGTGTGAAAATATATTTAAGACTTTTATGGTCCGTGTATATTTCACACCGATTCCCAAGTAAGAAATGTCTCCATTCCTTAAGTGCATGAATGACTGCTGCCATTTCTAAGTCATGAGTGGGATAATTTTCCTCATGCTTGCGGAGTTGTCGTGAAGCGTATGCGACAACCTTGCCTTCCTACATCAACACGCACCCGAGACCTTTTCGGGACGCGTCACAATACACCACAAAGTTTTTGTGTATGTCTGGCACAATTAATACCGGTGCTGTGGTTAATTTCCGTTTTAACTCTTGGAAACTTTTTTCGCAAGCTTCTGTCCATTCAAACTTCTTGTCTTTCTTGAGTAACTGCGTCATTGGCTTGGCTAGAGTGGAGAATCCTTCAGTAAATCTGCGGTAATATCCTGCCATTCCCAGAAAACTTCGTATGTCCGCTACGCTGGCTGGTGCCTTCCAGTCAAGTATGGCCTTGACTTTCTCCGGGTCCACTGCGATACCGTCTTGGGTCAGCACGTGGCCTAGAAAGCCTACTTGCCTTAGCCAAAATTCGCATTTGCTGAACTTGGCATACAATTGATGCTTTCTGAGTTCTCCTAGCACAATCCTGAGATGTTCCGCGTGCTCTTCTGGTGTTTTGGAGTATATCAGAATATCATCGATAAATACCACAACGAACTTGTCCATAAACTTCATAAATACTTTGTTCATGAGGTGAACAAAATATGCGGGGGCGTTAGTTAATCCAAAAGGCATAACTGTGAACTCATATAGCCCATATCTGGAGGTGAAGGCTGTTTTGGGGATATCTTCTGTTCGCACTTTTAATTGATGGTATCCTGACCTTAAGTCAATTTTTGAGAATACCTTGGCCTGAGCGAGCTGATCAAATAGATCATTTATCCTTGGCATCGGGTATTTGTTCTTGACTGTGACCATGTTAAGTGCTCGGTAGTCTATGCACAATCTCAGTGTTCCATCCTTCTGAAAATCTGTCCTGCTTCGATGGTTGCGTGCAAGAGTAGTCTGGTCTCTTTTTCGCTTGCGTAAATCCTCCAAGCTACGTCTCTCATTTTCCAGAGTAATGGCTTTGTCCACTAGTGTTTTAAAATCTGGAAATGTGTGCACGAACAGTTGGCATTTAAGCGCGGGTGCCAGACCGTCAAGGAATTTCTCCATCTTCTTGCTTTTAGTCATACGTTCTTCATTGGCGTAGCGCGACAACAGAGTAAATTGGCCGTTGTAATCTGACACTGTCATGTTCCTTTGTTTGAGGTCATCGAATTCTCTCTTCTTAATTTTCATAATGCTCTTGGGAATGTGTGCACCACGGAAACCTTCCTTGAAATCATCCCAGGTTATATCATTTTCGTTGGGGTGCATGTGCAGAAAATTCTCCCACCATGATGCGGCTGCTCCTGTGAGATAGTGCGGAGCATATAATACCTTCTCGAGATCTGAACATTTTGCAATTATTAATTTTCTCTCCATATCTCGAAGCCAATCCTCAACCTCAAGAGGTTTGTCAGTATGAGAAAAAGTTTGGGGACGTGTGTTCTGTAGCTCAAATAGCTTGGAATGCTGCTGATACTGTCCATGATGATTTCCCATGTTGATGACTTGGTTCATCATTTCCCGATGTTGCTGCTGGCTCTGCTCATAAAGGAGGCACATTTGTGAAAGTGCCGACTCACTGCCCTGTTGGCTTGACTGTCCCTGAGTGAACTCGTTGCTGGGTTGTGTATCATAACTTTCCTCTGGTGGAGTTGGCATGGAGCGAGTCCAAGGACGAGACATTTTTCACTCTGGGAAAATATTTTGTAAAACCCATAAGAAAAGTGGAAAGAGTCGCAAAACCATTCCATATATGTATAGAGCTGGCAAATAAAATAAATAACCAAGCTTACTTAAGAAAAACAAATCGACTTGCGCACGGAGAAGGACTGCTCATTACATATCTTACATGCGACGGTAATTATACAATACATCACTCAGGATATGCGTACATAATCCTGACATGTTATTTAGGCTAGTGCACTTCTCCAGATCCTACATGATGTGCAAATAGGCTACTTCTCACAACCTATGTACATATAAACATATCATACAAAGCGGCACATTACATGGCGGTTAAGCGTACTCAGGCGGAGATGTTGACGACCTCCTTTGCCCTGCCGAGGGTGAGGCGTAGCGAGGCTAGGGACTCGACTTCCTCCTCGCTAATAGGCTCCATACGTGTAGTGTTGCGCAGAGTGGACGGAGCAGTTTCCCGGGGCGGAACAACACGAATAGGAGTGGGCGCGAAGGTTGGTGCAGTGCGCACTGGAGTGGGCGTAATAACTTGGTTGAATTCTTCGGTAGAAGGCAGACGACGAGTAGGTGCATAGGATGCTGAGGATGAGACAAAAGTCAGCGGCGGTGCGGTGGGTAGGAGCTCCCTCCTGTTGGCAGCACAGCCATGAACTGAGTCCATGCGGGCAGCCACGAAGTCGTCCACCAGGTTGTCGAAGGCTGCCTCCAGGGCCCGGAGATACTCAATAAGCATCTCAAAAGCCTCGGCTCGTTCTCCTCTGGGGCAGGAGAATGCGTAGTGACAGGTGTAAGGCACATGGCATGGAAGATAACGGTAACAACGAGTCTTCATCACGGGTAGGACATCCCTGAGACGAGCTATCGCCTCGCGGGCTGCCATCTGCATAGCATGCCTCTTCGTAGGCATGGCTCTTCCCAAGAACCGGAAGCGGCGTAACTCACCACACCCTCCCTTGAACTGCACCGCGGCCTGGTGCATGGTCAGACTGTCGTTGACTCGGTGCTGGCAGAGTGTGAAGACAGGGCGCACAGATGGCCCCATCGCGACCCGAACGATGAAGGAAAGAAGCTTCACGAACCCATCGGGCACGTTGGCGAAGGTCTGAGACTCGCAGCTGTTGTCGGCCATCTACAAAAGTAAGCAAAAATTCTGCATGGTCAGATCATAAATTTATGCTGACTGTCAGATATGTCTACAATTGCAGAAAAATATAAAATGGCTCTATTATGCTAATAACCAATTAGCGATCGCACCTAGTGGCTTCCTACAGTCAGCCTGGCTCTGGTACCAAGCTTGTCACGACCGGTTTTCCAATAAAAATATTTATTGAGAAACCAATCTATTGAGTCCAGTATGAGAGAAATCCTCCTCACTGGTAGACAAAATCTTGATACAATAAGCCAGTAGCATAAAATATATTACAGGGTTGAACTACGGTTGCTCAACCAAATTATTACAAGCACGCCAATTATTATACTTAATGGCGGACACGACACAGTGGTGTGGAGGCATACTACTGACTCGAGGATAGGATGGTGGTGGATAAACACAGCGGGGAGAGGGATACAGGACTCTAAAACTGGCATCTCATCGAGCGTCGAGGTGAGGCTCGATGAATTTATTTGGTAGCGGAAGCGGATATAATACAATGACCAAATCCAGGGTCGCACGAGACTGACTGGGACTCCTCTAGGCGTCGGACTCACTATCATATTCTTCATCCATGAGATCGCCTTCGTCAGCATCTGGCCAAATCAACAAGCCAGTGAGTACTTTGAAAGTACTCGCAAGACAGTTCGGACGTAAGATATAACAAATGCATGCATGGATGCGTCATGATTAATTCATCAATGCTCATAAAAATAAATTAGCATAACGAGGTAAGTAAAAGGGAAACGGCGGTTGTCCGCCTGAAATCCCAACAAAACATAACTGGAGACCGATCGGGTGTCTGAAGCGACGCCTCGAAAGGTGAACAAATAAATAAAGGAAATGATGCCACAGTCGGGCGTCTTAGCGACACCACATAAAGGGCTTTAAAAGAAATGCCACAGTCGGATGTCTGAGCGACATCACAAAAAGGGCTTTAAAAGAAATGCCACAGTCGGACGTCTGAGCGACATCACAAAAAGGGCTTTAAAAGAAATGCCACAGTCGGACGTCTGAGCGACATCACAGAAAGGGCTTTGAAAGAAATGCCACAGTCAGACGTCTTAGCGACATCACAGAAAGGGCTTTAAAAGAAATGCCACAGTCGAACGTCTGAGCGACATCACAGAAAGGGCTTTAAAAGAAATGCCACAGTCGGACGTCTGAGCGACATCACAGAAATGGCTTTGAAAGAAATGCCACAGTCGGACGTCTGAGCGACATCACAGAAAGGGCTTTAAAAGAAATGCCACAGTCGGACGTCTGAGCGACATCACAGAAAGGGCTTTAAAGGAAATGCCACAGTCGGACGTCTGAGCGACATCACAGAAAGGGCTTTTGTCCACAAGTAAATATCACTCATAATAAACATTCAATTCATGAAAATAAATGGGTTAGTCCATCCACACGAATAATCATTTAACCGGACTTAGCACTCATGCGATTCACCGGAGTTTCTGTCATCAAAACTGACATCTGGTCAGGACAAGTTAATATCGAACTTGGACATGGAATAGATGATTTGAAGGAATATATGACTCTGCAGAGTTTGTACAAAATTTTTCCCACAGCCAACGGATTTCCGTAGTCACGAAGGACTAGTTCCATTTACGGTTTTTCGGTAGGAAACACAGCTAACCAGTACACACCCATTCCACCTCTTGATGCTAGGAATCACCCTAGACATCGTCCAAGAAAAACTTTTGAGACGGGGAGATCACAATCTCGAATAGCATGGGATCAAATTTATATATGCGCGCTCTAAGGGGTGCCCCCCTCTCGGTCCCAACCGGAAACACCCATGCCCCCTGACCGGATGACTGGCTTTAATCCAGGGCCATGGAACCATCATCACGGCCTCTCCTTTTTGGTGTGTACCAGGAAAGCGGTTTACAACTTACTAAGCCATATTCCTTGCGGAAAACATGTGGTAGTACAAGGAAGGAAATGGAAGGAACTGGACCGATACGGTTTGACACTGAAGTCACATAGTCTGGCATAAGACTGGCATGCTACAACACTTCCATCTTACCCATTCTCATGCCAACACATGGCCATTCATATGCACATCCATCCACTTATGGATCATCGAACTCACTTACCTCAACAGTGCATGGAAATAACGCTCATCGGTATGCTCATCACATGCCATGAGACTAACTAAATGCAAAACATGCCAAGACACTCATCATATCAAAAGTTCAAACATGCTTGCCTGGTTCAGAGTAGTCGGAGCCTAGCTCGGTGAAGTTCGCGGCTCCGTCACCCCCTTCGGTATCTACGGTATAAAGAAAACGTATGCGCTATCGTAAATACCAAGAGGTGCACAAAAAATATACCAAATATTTTTCAAATAAATCTGATAAAAAACTAGACAAAATTTTAAGGAAGACAGAAAAAGAATCAATCAAAAATACTCTTCTGTTAAAAAGTTATAAGGGTTTTAGTCCAGGGACTCATCTGTAATGAAACAGAAAGTTTCCAGGGGCTAGACTATAAAAATAGAAAACGCTTCGGCAGAAACTACGCCAGCCCAGAGGGAAAGCGCATTCGGCAGAAGGCGTTTTCAGATAACGCTTCTTTTAGAAAAGACAGAGAGGCTGACGGGTGGGCTCCACCTATCAGGTTTGAAAATCAAAACAGAGCGCGACGGCGCCCGAGAGGTGCGGTGGTCGCCGGCGGCGATCCACGGCGAGGCAGGGGGATCGGGGTGTACCTCTGTGTTCAGGGCACCATTCCGCGTCTGAGGGAGGTGAAAGTGGTCGCCGGCGAGTACTGTGTCGACGGCGGCCTCTGCTCCGGCGGACGGCGGTTCGGACGAGGATGGAGCTCGCCGGAGAGGGCTGCAAGGTTCAAATTGACGAGGGGGTTAGGATGCTAGGTGTGAGAGAGGGCTACGGATAAGGTTTGGGCGCCGAAGATGGCCTCACCACAGTGGATCGAGCTGGAGGCCGAGGCGGACGGAGGTGGCCGGAGTCGAGGAAGAAGGGCTCCTCGAGGCCCCTCTAGTGGTCAGGCAGGGTGTGGTGAGGTGGTGTAGCCGGGCGCGAGTGCTAGCGGGCTCGGGGTGCTATATATAGCCGCCCCGAGGCGGTTGCCGGAACGGGGTTCTCCGGCGAGGTGATTACGGTGGCGTGGAGGTTGAACGGGAGGTTGCAGAGGTGGGGCGTCATCACGGTCGTTCCCTGGTTCGGTTTGTGCGCTAACCTCGTTGGAATTAGGTGGCTTAGGTGGAGTTCAACGGAACGGGGCGGCGCGGGCCCGTCGGCGGCAGAGAGCGCGCTCTGTGCGTGCTGCGCCACGGCGACGGTGCCGCATGCGTGCGCTGGCACGGAGACGGCCACGCGGAGCCACCAGAGGGTTTGGGCGGCGCCGAACGGCGTTGCGCCGCCGTTCTCCTCCCTGTCGGCCGTTACGGGGAGCCGGCCGCCGCAAGACACGCCGGCGCAGGCGGGCCAGGGCGCCACCGACGCCAGGGTCGCGCTAAGAGCGCGTGCGAGGCTCCGGACAAGCGAGCGAGGCCGCGAGCAACGTGCCAAGTGCACTGTGGCCGCGTGACTGAAACTGACGAAACTAAAACTGAATTTTAACTGAATTTGACTGAAGCAGTGCATGCAAGGTGTTCGACAGAATGATCCAGGCATCTAGGGATTTTTTCCTTGAGCTGAAATTTGGTGGAGTGGCTACTTATTGCTCAAGAAGGCTGCCTGAATTTTGGTGGAATTTTTGGAGAAGTGTGGATATGAATTTCACCAAATTTGGCAAATCTGGTCCAAACTTGCAGAGATGAATTTTGAAATATTTGAAAAGAGGAGGAGTGGATCAAGATGGTTCTGGGTTGTGGGTTCAAAGGACTATCCAGGAGAGTTGGTTTGAGGTCATAACTCAAATGCAATATGGTACTTGCTTTGAAAATCTCTCAGGCTCCAAATAAATTTCAGAATTGATTTGAGGGGGAAAAATAATTAGAATAAAATCCAAAACTTGTTTGGATTAGTTGGGACAGAGAACTTAGGTTGAATTCAAGGAGGAGGGGAGGTTTTGGAGAGGTTTTACCACATGGGCAAAAATACAATGCCATGGGTGGCTTCAAGGATATGAAAAACCAAATTTTTCATAGAGCTACTTATTAAAAGAAAAAGATTAAATTAAACTCCCAAAATAATTTGAGAGGGAACCAACAGAGAAGAAGTTTCAAAAGATCAAACACCAAGGTTTAAAAAAAATCCTTGCCAAAGAAAAGAAAGTTTTTATGAGGAAGGTTTTCTGGAAAATTTTAAATGGCCTCTTTTATAAAAACCACAAAGTTTTTGCTGAAAACCACAGCAAAATTTTTGGGGTGTCACACATGACCATACTAAAATGCAAACATGCGACAACCACTCATCATATCAAGAGTTGAAACATGCTTGCCTGGTTCGGAGAAGTCAGAGTTTAACTGTGTGAAGTTCGCAGCTCTGTCACCTCCTCCGGTATCTACGGTATAAGAAAAAAAATACGCACGCAACGTAAATACCGCGAATGTACAGAAAAGTGTTCCAAATATTTTTCAAATAAATATGACAAAAAACTAGACAGAAAAAGAAAGATGACAGAAAAAGAATCAATCGAAAACCATTTACTTTTTAAAAGTTATAAGAGTTTTGGTCCAAGGACCCATCTGTAATGAAACAGAAAACTTCAAGGGGGTTCTGCGGAAAATTCTAGAAACGGTTCGTTTTAAAAGAAAAAAAACTGAGAGGCTGACAGGCGGGCTCCACCCGTCAGGTTTGAAAACTCAAACAAGGGAAACAGGGTGCGACGGTGCCCGAGAGGTGCGGTGGTCGCCGACGGCGATCCACGGCGGGGCTGGGTGATCGGGTGGTACCTTCGTGATCAGTGCACCTTTCCGCGTCGGTGGGTGGTGGTGTTTGTCGCCGGCGAGCACTGTGTCGACGGCGGCCCTTTCTCCGGCGGACGGTGGTTCGGGTCGTCGTGGATCTTGCCGGAGAGAGCTGCGGGGGTCAAATTGAAGTGGGGGTTAGCCTCCTGGAGGTGGTACGAGGCTACGGGCAAGAGTAGGACGATGGAGGAGTTCTCACCGAAGAGAACGTTGCCGGAGCCCGAGGCAGACGGAGGTGGCCGGAGTTGAGGAAGATGGGCCCCTCGAGGCTCTTCTAGTGGCTAGGCGGGGTCTGGTGAGGTGGTGAAGTTGTGCCGGGGCGAGAGCAAGCTCGGGGGTGCTATTTATAGCCGGCCGAGGCGGTTGCCGTGAACGGAAAAGTCCGGTGAGCGATTACGGCGGCACTGTGGGTGGACGGTCGGCTTAGGGGCTTGAGCATCATCTAGATGAAGCACTGGTGCCATCCCAATGTCTAACTCAGCAAGGGAGGGAGGATTACGGCCTGTCCTCGACGGAACGGCCGCACGGCACGTCGGCGGCAGAGAACGCGCTCTGCGCGTGCCAGGCCACGGCGACGGTGCTGCATGCGTGCGCTGGCAAGGAGATGGCCACGCGGAGCTCTCAGGAGGTTTGGGCGGTGCCGAACGGCGTTATGCCGCAGTGTGTCCCCTTGCCGGCCGTTACGGTGGTTCTGCCGCCGCGGGACACGCCGGCGCAGGCGGGCCAGGGCGCCACCGACGCCAGGAAGGAGCCAAGCGCGCGTGTGGAGCTCCGGACAAGGAGGAGGGGCTGTGAGCAACGTGCCAAGGGCACAGTTTACCTATGACTGAAACTCTGACGAAGAAACGACACTGAAATCTGAATTTTTCTGAATATGAACAGTAACAGTGCATGCCAGGTGCTCGACAGAATGATTTTGGCATGTGGGGATTTTTCCTTGAGCTGGTTTTTGGTGGAGTGGTCTCTCATTGCAACTAGAGGTTGCCTGAATTTTGGTGGAATTTTTGGAGAAGTGGAAATATGAATTTCACCAAATTTGACAAATCTGGTCCAAACTTGCAGAGACTGTAATTTGAAATATTTGAAAAGAAGGAGAGTGGATCTTGATAGTTCTAGGTTGTGGGTACCAAGGACTATCCAAGGGAGTTGGTTTGGGGTCAAAACACAAATGCATTTAGGTACTTGCTTTGCAAATCACCTAGGTTCAAAATAAATGTCAGAATTGTTTTGGGAAAAGAAATAAATGGAATAAAATCCAAATATGGATTTTATTAGTTTGGACAGAATGTTTGGGTTGTTCCAAAGTGGAAGGCGGGGTTTTGGGGGAAGTTTTACCATAAGAGGCATGGTAAAACAAGAATGGATCAAAACCAAATAAAAGCCCCAAACCAAAAAGGTTTTCTTTTTTAAAAGAAACTAAATCCAAGAAAAGGTTTTTAGAGGGCAAACTTAGAAGAGGGTTTTTAAGAAGGGTTTCAATGACCTTCATCAAACCAAACAAGGCTCTTTCTGAAAACAAAAACCACAAAATTTTTGGAGTGTCACAGCTGCTCTGCTCCTCGATCTCAGGTAAGTCTCCATAGTCCTTTCGGATGGAAGAAGTAGCCTGCTAAACTTGGATCGGGCATCCCTTTTTTCTGAAATTGGTTGAACTTCGACCATCTGGTTACTTTAGAGCTTGATCAAATTTCCCTTTTTGTGATGGAAGAAGTATCCTGCTAAACTCGGATTAGGCATCCCTTTTTCTGATGAAAGAAGGAGTCTGCTGAACTTTGATCAAGCATTCTTTTCCTAATGGAAGAAGCAACTGAGAGGGAAGAAGAGGCTGATACAGTGCACCATGATTCTAATTCTAATAAGTAAATTTTCTTATCCCAAGTATACTGATTTTTCTTGATTTTATTCTTATCCCCAATTACGCTATTCTTTGCTTATTCTCTAATGGAAATGTTTTTCCAGTGACTATAAGCCCCAATATTTTCTATGCACTTTCACAAGTCTAATGTTCATGTCATTTACATTACAGAGTTGTATTGCCTAGTTTGGTACCTCATATTGGCATGGAATTTAGAAATTCAGATGAGGCATGGGCATTTTGGCTTACCTAAAGTGGACAAAAAGGATTCGAGGTCAGAAAAAGGTATACAAACAAGAGGCCAATAGATGGCATGGTTACATCATGTAGATTTGTTTGCGCGAATGAAGGTCATCGAACACAAGACAAAAGGGATTATTTAACAAAGTCCCCTCGAGCTGAAACTAGAACCATGCCATCTGTTGGATCTTAAAATGGATCGAAAGAAGGAAAATCTGAAAGTGTCTGAGTTAGTTTTGGAACACAATCACACACTACACCTGCCAGAAACCTTACACCTAATGGTATCACAAAGGAAAATTTCAGAGTTGCAAGCATTTGAAATTGAAACGGCGGATGATGCAGGAATTGGGCCAAAAGCTGCACATGAATTGGCTAGTCGCCAAGTTGGTGGATCACTCAATCTTAGTTATACCCTCCGTGATCACAAGAACTACTTGTGTACCAAGCGCCAACGAGAAATGGCATATGGTCAAGCAGGTAGCATGCTTAAATATTTTCAAGACAAAATTGTTGAAAACCCGTCATTCCAATATGCATTGCAAATGGATGGTGAAGAACAAATAGAAAATATATTATGGGCTGATGCAAAGATGATCATGGACTATGCACATTTTGGTGATGTTGTAAGTTTTGACACTACTTTTGGAACAAATAAGGAGAGCGGACCCTTTGGTGTGTTTGTCGGTTTCAACCATTTTAGAGAAACTGTAATTTTTGGTGTTGCTCTCATGTATGATGAAACATTTGCATCCTTCAAGTGGTTGTTTGAGGCCTTTCTAATAGCTCATAAAGGAAAGGGGCCTAAAACATTCTATACCGATCAAGATGTTGCAATGGGAAAGGCAGTTGGGGAAGTGTTTACAGAAGCATGGCATGGATTATGCACCTTTCCCATTATGCAAAATGATGTCAAACATCTACGTGAAGAGAAGGATGAAGAGCTGAATGAAGAGAAGAAAAAAGAGAAGAAAAAGGGGAAGAAAAAAGGGAAGAAGAAAGAGAAAAATGAAGAGAAGAATGAAGAGGAGGATGAAGACATGAGTATTCTATCTAATTTTAGCGCGTGCATGTTTGAGTATGAAGACATTGCAGAATTTGAACAGAAGTTTGACCTCATGAGGAAAAAGGTGAGTAAGCAAACCTAGTTGGATAATATATATAAGTTAAAAGAAAAATGGGCTGAATGTTATATGAAGGACATCTTCACATTAGGAATGAGAAGTACACAATTGAGTGAGAGTTTGAACAATGACTTGAAAATCCATTTCAAATCTGATTTTGATATCATCTGGTTCTTTAAGCATTTTGAAAGGGTTGTGCAAGGGAAAAGGAATAATGAACTAAATTCAGAATTTGAATCAAGGAAAAAGTTGCCTAAATTATTTATGAAGAGACCACCACCTATATTGGTGCAAGCTAGCAACTTGTACACACCATGTATATTTGAAGCTTTTCAAGGCGAATATTAAATATCCTTATCAGCTTGTACCAAAGCATTGGATGGTTGTAATGAATATCTTGTTGGAGATTTTACCTATGACGAGGAGTATAAAGTTATCGGCGATCCTTTGAAGCAAACAGTTGAGTGCAGCTGCCAACAGTTTGATAGAATTGGGATATTATGTGGCCATGCCCTGAAAATTCTTTATTTGATGAATATCAAGTCACTACCGGCACATTATGTGTTAAAGCGATGGTAACGAGAAGCACGAAGTAGAACTGTACAAGACAACATGGGAAGAAATATAATCGCAAATCTTGGCTACCGATATATGTCCCTCAAATTTCAAAATTTGGCACATCGAGCAGCCAACTTTCAAGAATGCATCGTGTTAGTAGACAGCACACTTGACATGCTTGGTAAGCAGATTGAAGAAAAAATTAGTGCATGTACAAGCACATCTGGGTACCCATGTACTATTCCCACAACTGCTAGCCCACCAAATGACTTGTTGGCTAATGCATGCCTAAAGAAAAAGGATATCGAAACAAAAAGTGCTAAACGAAAAAGAAATTGGCTTGAGATGAAGCACAAGGCTAGGAAAAAGAGAGAAAACAAAACTACATCACAGTTCGAGGAAGAGGTATGTTTCTAAATAACTATTGTCTTTTCAATGTTCATATTCTGCCCATTAATTCTCATAACCCTCAAATTTTCTTTCATTATAAGAAACAAGAGGTTGGACAAGTTGCAGATGTTATAGTTTACAAGGACAATATGAAGGACTCAAGATTACGAGGACAATCTTAGCTTTACTCAACTTTTCATGGTAATCTTGCCCATATAATTAGTCTAGAAATTTAGGGGATGGCAATTATTCTTATAAATACTTACTTATTTAATTCAATTTCCAGGGACCAATTACAGATGATCTATTTACTGGGTCATGGTGAAGTGCTACTGGTTTTGGGCAACCATGTGCTCTGTGCTTGAATGAGAGCACAAACAAGCATGGTTTTGTGAAATTTGGCCATTCAGTTCAGTTTAGGTTCTAGTTGATCAATCAGTTTTTTCATGCATTTCAGAGATATACTCCCTGGGTTGGCATCTATTTTGTTCGATGCACCTGCAATTTTTGTATGCATGCTCATTTACATTCAGCAGCCAAAGCAGGCATTATGACTTGCAAATCATTTTATTCTTGGAAGGACATGCTCACAAATTGTCAATAGCAGGTGCTATCCTCTTTAATTAACAACACCTGTTATATGCTTTCAAATTGACAACCTTATATCACAATAGTTCAATTCAGTGCATTTCTATCAGTTTTGTCCGATTTTGCACACACACTCTGTTTGCTGGAACAATTCTTCAGCCAAAACAAACATTCAAGAAAGCAGGAGCATTTTCCATAAAAATCTGTTCAACTCTGCACATGTACAAGTACCACTCAAGTCGGACCAATTCTGCAAATGTAGAAGTACAAACTAGAACAGTAATTCAATCATAACATTCATTCAAAATGCTGTTGTAGCTTCTCTCTTTTTACTCTGAAAACACTCGTACATCAAGACACAATACAAGCAGCAGAGCATATGGCCCGCAGAAGCCTTGACGAGGCTAGCTTCGTGGCCTCGGCAGCTCGCCGGCGTCTACAGTGCCGGCTCCGCAGCTCCACGACCTCGATAGCTCCGACGCGTCACGCCCTAGACGAGGCAGCTGCTGGCTCTGCTGCCTCCACTTCTAGGCGCCCTGACACCTGGACGAAGCGGCAGCTGTCTGCCGCCTCCACGGCAAGGCGGCGATCCGTCCTCCTCGAGCTGCTCCTCCCCGCCGGCGAGCCCTAAGGCGAGGCGAGAGTTCCTTTTTTTTAACGAGACGAGAGCTCAGGCGACGAATCGATGGGTGTCTGATACGTCTCCAACGTATCTATATTTTTTGATTGTTCCATGCTATTATATTACCCGTTTTGGATATTTATGGGCTTTACTTTATACTTTTATATCATTTTTGGGACTAACCTACTAACCGGAGGCCCAGCCCGTATTACTGTTTTTTTGCCTATTTCAGTGTTTCGAAGAAAAGGAATATCAAACGGAGTCCAAATGGAATGAAACCTTTGGGGGCGTGATTTTTGGAACAAACATGATCTAGAGGACTTGGAGTGGAAGTCAAGAAACAAACGAGGCGGCCATGAGGGTGGAGGGCGCGCCCCCCTACTAGGCACGCCCCCTATCTCGTGGGCCCCATGGGAGTCCACCGACCTACTTCTTCCTCCTATATATACCCATGTACCCCGAAAACATCAGAGGTGTAGGACCTTGAGAAGAGGTGTCTAGAGGGGGAGGAATAGACACTAAGTACCAAAGTTGCAGCTTTTAAGTTTCCATAAGTTTAAGTGGAGATTAGGCACAATTTCAACACTCACAATACATATCAAGAAAGCATGCAAAGAGTGTATGAGCAGCGGAAAGTAAAGCATGCAATTTGCAAGAAAGTAAAGGGACGGATTTGGAGGACGCAATTGGAGACACGGATGTTTTTGGCGTGGTTCCGATAGGTGGTGCTATCGTACATCCACGTTGATGGAGACTTCAACCCACGAAGGGTAACGGTTGCGCGAGTCCACGGAGGGCTCCACCCACGAAGGGTCCACGAAGAAGCAACCTTGTCTATCCCACCATGGTCGTCGCCCACGAAGGACTTGCCTCACTAGCGGTAGATCTTCACGAAGTAGGCGATCTCCTTGCCCTTACAAACTCCTTGGTTCAACTCCACAATCTTGTTGGAGGCTCCCAAGTGACACCTAGCCAATCTAGGAAACACCACTCTCCAAGAAGTAACAAATGGTGCGTTGATGATGAACTCCTTGCTCTTGTGCTTCAAATGATAGTCTCCCCAACACTCAACTCTCTCTCATAGGATTTGGATCTGGTGGAAAGAAGAATTGAGTGGAAAGCAACTTGGGGAAGGCTAGAGATCAAGATTCATATGGTAGGAATGGAATATCTTGGCCTCAACACATGAGTAGGTAGTTCTCTCTCAAAAAATGTATGCTGGAAGTGTAGGCACGTTCTGATAGCTCTCTCCACGAATGAAGAGGAGGTGGAGGGGTATATATAGCCTCCACACAAAATCTAACCGTTACACACAATTTACCAATCTCGGTGGGACCGAATCAACAAACTCGGTCGGACCGATTTAGCAAATCTAGTGACCGTTAGGATTTTCGGTGGGACCGAAATGCAACTCGGTGAGACCGATATGGTTAGGGTTAGGGCATAACGTAATCTCGGTAAGACCGATTACACAAACTCGGTGAGACCAATTTTGGTAATAAGCTTTCCAGAGAGTTGGTCAGGCAAACTCGGTTTGACCGATTACACAAACACGGTGAGACCGATTTTGGTAATAAGCTTTCCACAGAGTTTGCATCGTAATCTCGGTAGTACCGATTGCTCAAACTCGGTGAGACCAATTTTGATAATGGACATACATAGAGAGATTACAATCCCATCTCGGTGAGATCGAGATCCCTATCGGTAAGACCGATTTGCTTAGGGTTTGTGGCAGTGGCTATGACTTTTGGAATCGGTGGCGCCGGATAGGAAGAATCGGTGTGACCGATTTTTGCTTTAGGTTTAGGTCATTTGTGGAAGTGGGAAAGCAGCTGGGGGTTTTGGAGCATATCACTAAGCACATGAAGCAAGAGGTTCATTAAGCAATACCTCATCCCTGCTTGATAGTATTGGCTTTTCCTATAGACTCAATGTGATCTTGGACCACTAAAATATAAAATGAAGAGTCTTGAGCTTGAAGCTTGAGCCAATCCTTTGTCCTTAGCATCTTGAAGGAGTTCCCACATCCTTTAGTCCATGCCACTCCATTGTTGAACTTATCTGAAACATACTGGATAAAAGTGTTAGTCCAACAAGAGATATGTTGTCATTAATTACCAAAACCACCTAGGGAGCACTTGTGCTTTCAATCTCCCCCTTTTTGGTAATTGATGACAACATACATCAAAGCTTTAGATAAAGATATAAAGAATAGCAAGTAAAACTTTGGAAAGACATGTAACAAACATAGGCTCCCCCTACATGTATGCAATCATGTGAATATGGAATATAAAAGCATGTGAGAGCATGAACATGGTAGAGCAGGCAATGTGTTACATGTATCTTGGCCATATGCATCAGAGCAAAGAATGTTAAAGAAAATACCTTCATGCTCATGAGTCCTTCTTGCAAACAATATGTACATCAGCAAGAATTCCTCATACACATGATTGTGATGCATACACTTACCTTGTAGTCTTGATTTGGCTTAGGATGGAATGAACCTGCGCAAATAAGGTTAGATAACACAGATGCACCTACTAGCCAGAGCAAACAAAAGAAACTACAAGAATACCAAGACTGGGATGACATGTAGAGAGTGAGTACTAAGTACCACATTGGATTAGACATGTCCCCAAGAGTAAAGATATGCAATGAATTTAAATGCTCTCTTTCCCTTAGATGTCTTGCTCCCCCTGAATCTAGCATGGGATACTGGGAGAAGATAGGGAATAGAGAATCAGAGCTGAAAAATCAGAGCTGAAAGATATGAATGATGATCAGAGCTGATGTATGCTAATGCAAATAAGCACAATAGATCATATGAACATGTCTCTCCCCTCAAGAAGACATGTGGGCATCTCTCCTCTTGAACACCAAGCATCTGGGATCCTTGAGAAATACTTTCTACTTAAGTATTCTCTTCCCCTGGAGATCTCTCTCTCCTTTGAGGGTCTTTCCCCCTAGAAGATCTCTCTCCCCCTTAAGGATCTCTCTCCCACTTTAGGAGATGATATCTCTCTCCCCCTTAAGAAGGTGATAAACTCTTTCTTCTTTGATGTGATCTCTTTCTAAATGATAAGCTTTGATGTTCTCTCTCTCCCCCTTTGACATCAATTTCCAAGAAGGGTTTTCTGGAATCCGTCTAATGGGTTTGGTCCTTAAGACACAACACAAAGCAATGATAAAAATGTGATGCTTGTAGAGGACAAGATTCATTGAGTGGAGCTGGATCAGAAGAAACATAGAATATGTGGCAAACTGTTTTTCCTGTTGTGAAGTCGGTGGCACCGAGTGGTATGCTTCGGTTGTACCAAAAGGATTCGGTTGGGCTGAAAATAACAAATCGGTGAAACCGAGTTCATCGCAGAGAAAACACTTGTCACCTCAGCTCACTAGACTTGTAAGATCTCACAAAGATTTGCAAGGAATTTACTGAAAGATGTGCAATAAATTGGAATGTAGAAAATGCAGAGCAAACAGAAAGAAAATCTAGATGAAGTTTTTTTTTTGAAAAGGGAAACAACTATGCATGATACAAATGCAAAAACACAGAAAAGATCACAAGAGAACTTCATCTAGAGATGGTCGGCGACAAAGTCACCTATGTTAGAGTATATTGACTTAGGAGTCAAGTGAGAGCACTTGATCATAGGTCATACTCATCGTTTAAGCTCAAAATGGGGTTGCCATTTTTCGTTTAAGCATCTTGATGTACTCACATCTTGTTGAGTTGCTTTAGCTCATGTCTTGGAGTAAAGCTTCTCTAAGATGGAATGACATACCTTGGTTGGTGGTGTAGTCCATGTAGTTGAACTTGTGTGGGTTGCGCAAGGTTGATGTAGCTCATCAAGAATTTGGAGCACCACTTGGAATTTTAGTCCATCTACCTACATGGGTTAGTTCTTGCAAGGAGGAGCACTTGTGTATCCAAAAATGACAATCATGAAGCTCAACATAGAATTTGTCAAAGGATATGTTTGAGTGGTTTCGTGCTTCCTTGTCTTCAACCACCATAGTGTAGAGACTTGGTGATGTAGAGATTGCTCAAGATATGAGTAGATTACAATCTCATGGAATTTGATTCCACCAAGTACCTACATGGGTTAGATAACATGCAAGATGCAAATATATCCAAGACATCAGATTTTCATCATAAGAGAAATATCAAGGATTAGTCATAAGCTCATGTCTTGCATGTATCTAATGGAGTTTCTACTCCAAGTTTGAAGCATCAATGATGTTCAATTCTCCTCTTAACCTGCAAAACACTTTCTCATCAAGAGGTTTAGTGAATATATCCGCTAATTGCTTTTCGGTGCGAACATGCTTAAGATCAATGTCACCCTTAGCAACATGATCTCGAATGAAATGATGACGAACTTCAATATGCTTAGTTCGAGAATGTTGCACAGGATTATGACCAATTTTGATAGCACTTTCATTGTCACAAAGCAATGGAACATGTCTCACATGTATCCCATAATCTTTAACAGTTTGGGTCATCCAAAGTAATTGAGCACAACATGAACCAACAGCAATATATTCAGCTTCGGCAGTGGATAAGGATACCGAGTTTTGTTTCTTGGAGGACCAAGACACAAGAGATCTACCAAGAAATTGACACGTAACCGAAGTGGACTTTTTATCAACCTTGTCTCCGGCATAGTCCGAGTCGGAATAGCCAACAAGATCGAAAGAGGCCCTCTTAGGATACCAAATGCCAAAGTTTTGTGTATGGATTAAGTATCTCACTATCCTTTTCACGGCCTTGAGATGACATTCTTTAGGAGCAGCTTGATATCGTGCACACATGCACACACTTAGCATGATATCGGGACGTGAAGCACATAGATATAACAATGAACCAATCATAGAGCGATAAACCTTTGATCAACCGGTTCACCATCTTTGGTTAAGTTATTATGTCCACTAGTAGGCATGGGTGTAGACATACCTTTGCATTCTTGCATATTGAACTTCTTGAATAAGTCCTTGGTGTACTTCGTTTGAGAAACAAAGGTACCTTCCTTAGTTTGCTTGATTTGCAACCCAAGGAAGAATTTGAGTTCACTCATCATAGACATCTCAAAGTTCTCCGACATTAGCTTCCCAAACTTTTAACTAAAATGAGGGTTAGTTGAACCAAATATAATATCATCAACATAGATTTGGCACACAAATAGTTCTCCATTAACCCTTTTAGTAAAAAGAGTAGAATCAATTTTCCCAATTTCAAAGCCTTTTTCAATAAGAAACTTGGTCAAGCATTTATACCACGCTCTAGGAGCTTGCTTAAGACCATAAAGAGCTTTGTGAAGTTTGTAAACATGATTGGGTTTCTTAGGATTGACAAAGCCGGGAGGTTGCTTAACATAAACTTCCTCCTCTATCTCACCATTTAGAAAAGCACTTTTAATGTCCATTTGGTACAAGGTGATATCATGATGATTAGCATAGGCAAGTAAGATGCGAATGGACTCAAGTCTAGCAACGGGGGCGTAAGTCTCACCATAGTCCATACCTTCGACTTGTGTGTAGCCTTGGGCGACAAGACGTGCTTTGTTGCGAACTACTTGTCCATCTTCATCTTGCTTGTTGCGAAACACCCATTTGGTACCGATGACGTTATGGTTGTTGTAGGGCTTCTTAACCAATGTCCAAACTTGGTTCCTCTCAAAGTTATGTAGCTCTTCATGCATAGCATTTATCCAATCCAGATCTTCCAATGCTTCTTTGACCTTCATAGGTTCAATGCTAGAGATGAAAGAATAGTTTTCACAAAAGTTAGCTAAACGAGTTTTAGAGCGAGTGATTCTCCCGGTTTGAATGTCATTGTAGATTTGCTCGATGGGATGATCTTTAGCAACTCTTGCTCGAACTCGTGAAAGCTTTTGCTTGGGTCTTTGTTGAACTTCTTCTTCATCTTGTTCTTCTTCTTGGCCTTCTTCATTGTCGGCGTTGTCGTTCTCTTGTCGTGGTGGAGAAGGAGGTTGTTAACGTTCATCTTGATGCACTTCCTCGTTTTCTTCATCTTGGTGTGTCACGCTTGTGGATGCTTCCGTATCAACTCTTGGTTCACCTTGTCGTGAAGTTGAAGTTTCCACTTGGACGGACGAGGTACTCTCCTTCACCTCCGTTGGACGAACCTTGCCAATAGCCAAGTCTTGGATTGCTTCCGAAGGATATTTGTCTCCTACATCAATTGGCAATTGCTCTACTTGCGAGCCGTTAGATTCATCAAACTTCACATCTACCGTCTCTTCAACCTTTCGGGTGAAATTGTTGTAGACACGGTAAGTGTGAGAGTTTGAGCCATAACCTAGTAGGAAACCTTCATGAGACTTAGGAGCAAATTTAGAGCGACGATGCTTATCAAGAGTGTAGCACTTTGAGCCGAATACTCGAAAGTATCCAACTTGGGGTTTGTTACCGGTGAGGAGCTCGTATGCCATCTTGCCGAGTAGCTTGTGAAGATACAAGCGATTTGTTGCATGACAAGCTGTCTCAACCGCTTCTGCCCAAAAGTGCTTCGGTGTCTTGTACTCATCAAGCATCGTTCTCGCCATTTCAATGAGCGTCCGGTTCTTCCTCTCAACAACTCTGTTTTGTTGAGGTGTGTACGTAGCTGAGAACTCGTGTGAAATCCCTTCTTCGTCAAGAAAGGTGTCCACATTTGCGTTCTTGAACACTATTCCGTTGTCGCTGCGAACCTTCTTGATCTTCACTTCAAATTGATTTTGAGCCTTCCTTGCGAAGTTTTTGAAGATCTTTTGGACCTGCCATTTATCATCGAGAAAGAACACCCACATAAATATTGAAAAATCATCAACTATAACTAGACCAAAAGAATTTCCACCGAGACTCTTGTAAGAGGTGGGACCAAAAAGATCCATGTGAAGTAGCTCGAGTGGCCTCCTTGTGGTCATGATGTTCTTCACGGGATGCCTTCCTCCAACCTGTTTACCTGCCTGACAAGCGCTGCAAAGTCTATCCTTATCAAATATGACATCGTTAACTCCAATGATATGATTTCCTTTAATAAGCTTGTCAAGGTTTCGCATACCAACATGACCTAGTCGTCTATGCCATAACCAACCTTCTGAGGATTTAGCAATGAAGCAAGTTTTGGGTTGAGCCTTTTTAGTGAAATCAACAATGTATAGATCACCTCTAAGCACACCGGTAAAGACCATTTTATGATTATCTCGACGAAACACTTGGCAATCTACTTTAGTAAATAGAACATTGAAACCGAAATCAGCAAGTCTAGATACTGAAAGTAAGTTGTAACCAAGAGATTCAACGAGCATGACATTTTGTATGGAGCTATCATGTGATATGGCCACCTTACCGAGGCCAACCACCTTACCCTTTGAGTTGTCACCGAAGGTGACATACTTTCGAGGACTATCATTATCAGCAAGCTCACGAAACATGTCTTTATCTCCGGTCATGTGATCGGTACATCCACTATCAAGAACCCATTCCTTTCCTCCTAACATATATCCCCGAAGATTTGCCATAAGACCAAAGTGTCTCATTGCATCATCAAGATCAAAGTCACTATCATCATCCTCATCATAGTATCCGTGTTCAACATCGTCATGTGGTGGATCAAGTTCTAGAGAAGGTGATTCATTAGAATGAGTTTGACAATGATCTTGCTTATGAATTTTTATAGCTTCGGAAATAATATCACTAATAATACCAACATTTCCTTTGGCACGCATAAGGTTTGTAAGCTCAAACAGACGATCACCAAACATAGGATCACTAGAATTCATCTTACTCAAAGCAAAAGACTTATGGAGAATTTCATCAAGATTTTTCAAGGAATAATCTGGAAATCGTTCCTCAAGATATTTCCATATAGTGTAGGCACACTTAAAGGTAGGCAAACATCCAATCAAGTTTCTAGGCAATCCTCTAATGATAAGTTCGGCAGTTCTAAGATTCCTAATCATGTCAATTGACTCATCATGGGTAGGATGCATAGGATCAACATAAGGTGCGCAAGGGCTAGCAGTGTACTTGTTCAAATGATATTGATTGAAAATAACAAGCATCTCATTTTTCCACTCATGAAAATACTCTCCACCAAGAATAGGCACTCTATGTCTAAGACTCCCAATAGTAGACTCATCCATCTTCCTCCAATGGTGATTAAACCAAAGCAATGGAGACCACTTCTCTAATACCACTTATAGGACCTTGAGAAGAGGTGTCTAGAGGGGGGGAATAGACACTAAGTACCAAAGTTGCAGTTTTTAAGTTTTGTTAAGTTTAAGTGGAGATTAGGCATAATTTCAACATTCACAATACATATCAAGCAAGCATGCAAAGAGTGTATGAGCAGCGGAAAGTAAAGCATGCAATTTGCAAGAAAGTAAAGGGAAGGATTTGGAGGATTCAAACGCAATTGGAGACACGGATGTTTTTGGCGTGGTTCCGATAGGTGGTGCTATCGTACATCCACGTTGATGGAGACTTCAACCCACGAAGGGTAACGGTTGCGCGAGTCCACGGAGGGCTCCACCCATGAAGGGTCCACGAAGAAGCAACCTTGTCTATCCCACCATGGCCGTCACCTACGAAGGACTTGCCTCACTAGCGGTAGATCTTCACGAAGTAGGCGATCTCCTTGCCCTTACAAACTCCTTGGTTCAACTCCACAATCTTGTTGGAGGCTCCCAAGTGACACCTAGCCAATCTAGGAGACACCACTCTCCAAGAAGTAACAAATGGTGCGTTGATGATGAACTCCTTGCTCTTGTGCTTCAAATGATAGTCTCCCCAACACTCAACTCTCTCTCATAGGATTTGGATCTGGTGGAAAGAAGAATTAAGTGGAAAGCAACTTGGGGAAGGCTAGAGATCAAGATTCATATGGTAGGAATGGAATATCTTGGCCTCAACACATGAGTAGGTAGTTCTCTCTCAGAAAATGTATGCTGGAAGTGTAGGCACGTTCTGATAGCTCTCTCCATGAATGAAGAGGAGGTGGAGGGGTATATATCGCCTCCACACAAAATCTAGCCGTTACACACAATTTACCAATCTCAGTGGGATCGAATCAACAAACTCGGTCGGGCCGATTTAGCAAATCTAGTGACCGTTAGGATTTTTGGTGGGATCGAAATGCAACTCAGTGAGACCGATATGGTTAGGGTTAGGGCATAACGTAATCTCGGTAAGACCGATTACACAAACTCGGTGAGACCGATTTTGGTAATAAGCTTTCCAGAGAGTTGGTCAGGCAAACTTGGTTTGACCGATTATACAAACTCGGTGAGACCGATTTTGGTAATAAGCTTTCCAGAGAGTTTGCATCGTAATCTCGGTAGTACCGATTGCTCAAACTCGGTGAGACCGATTTTGATAATGGACATACACAGAGAGATTACAATCCCATCTCAGTGAGACCGAGATCCCTATCGGTAAGACCGATTTGCTTAGGGTTTGTGGCAGTGGCTATGACTTTTGGAATCGGTGGCGCCGGATAGGAAGAATCGGTGTGACCGATTTTGGCTTTAGGTTTAGGTCATTTGTGGAAGTGGGAAAGCAGCTGAGGGTTTTGGAGCATATCACTAAGCACATGAAGCAAGAGGTTCATTAAGCAACACCTCATCCCTCCTTGATAGTATTGGCTTTTCCTATAGACTCAATGTGACCTTGGACCACTAAAATATAAAATGAAGAGTCTTGAGCTTGAAGCTTAAGACAATCCTTTGTCCTTAGCATCTTGAAGGAGTTCCCACATCCTTTAGTCCATGCCACTCCATTGTTGAACTTATCTGAAACATACTGGATAAAAGTGTTAGTCCAACAAGAGATATGTTGTCATTAATTACCAAAACCACCTAGGGAGCACTTGTGCTTTCAAGAGGCGACTACAAAAAACTATTTCCACCACCGTAACCTTCTGTATCCGCGAGATCCCATCTTGGAGGCTTCGCCGGCGCTCCGTTGGAGGGGGAATCGATCACGGAGGGCCTCTACTGTTGGAAATATGCCCTAGAGGCAATAATAAAAGTATTATTATATTTCATTGTTCATGATAATTGTCTTTTATTCATGCTATAACTGTATTATCCGGAAATCGTAATACACGTGTGAATACATAGACCACAATATGTACCTAGTGAGGCTCTAGTTGACTAGCTCGTTGAGATCAACAGATAGTCATGGTTTCCTGGCTATGGACATTGGATGTCGTTGATAACGGGATCACATCATTAGGAGAATGATGTGATGGACAAGACCCAATCCTAAGCATAGCATAAAGATCGTGTAGTTCGTTTGCTAGAGCTTTTCCAATGTCAAGTATCTCTTCCTTAGACCATGAGATCGTGTAACTCCCGGATACCTTAGGAGTGCTTTGGGTGTATCAAACGTCACAACGTAACTGGGTGACTATAAAGGTGCACTACAGGTATCTCCGAAAGTGTTTGTTGGGTTGACACGGATCGAGACTGGGATTTGTCACTCCGTATGACGGAGAGGTATCTCTGGGCCCACTCGGTAATGCATCATCATAATGAGCTCAAGGTGACCAAGGTGTTGGCCACGGGATCATGCATTACGGTACGAGTAAAGTGACTTGCCGGTAACGAGACTGAACAAGGTATTGGGATACCGACGATCGAGTCTCGGGCAAGTAACGTACCGATTGACAAAGGGAATTGTATACGGGGTTTTTGATCGAATCCTCGACATCGTGGTTCAACCGATGAAATCATCGAGGAGCATGTGGGAGCCAACATGGGTATCCAGATCCCGCTGTTAGTTATTGCCCGAAAGTCGTCTCGGTCATGTCTGCATGTCTCCCGAACCCGTAGGTTCTACACACTTAAGGTTCGGTGACGCTAGGGTTATTAGGAAGACTAGTATGTGACTACCGAATGTTGTTCGGAGTCCCGGATGAGATCCCGAATGTCACGAGGAGTTCTGGAATGGTCCGGAGGTGAAGTTTTATATATGGGAAGTTGTCATACGGACACCGGAAAGTTTCGGGGGCTTATCGGTATTGTACCGGGGCCACCGGAGAGGTTCCGGGGGTCCACCGGGAGGGCCCACCCCTCCCGGAGGGCCACATGGGCCGCAAAGGGGAGGGAGCCAGCCCCTGGAGGGCTGGGCGCGCCCCCCACCTTGGGCCCATGCGCCTAGGGTTGGGGGGGAAACCCTAAGGGGGGCGCCCCCCTTGCTTGGGGGGCAAGTCCCCCCTCCCTGGCCGCCGCCCCCCCTCTAGATCCCATCTAGAGGGGTCGTCCCCCCTTGCCCCTTCCCCTATAAATAGAGGGGTGAGGGGAGGGCTGCTGTAGACATCTTCCAGGCGCAGCCCCTCCCCTCCCCAACACATCTCCTCCTCCGTTACGTGCTTGCGAAGCCCTGTCGGAGTACTGCTGCACCAACACCACCACGCCGTCATGCTGCCATTGGAGCAATCTTCCTCAACCTCTCCTTCCCCCTTGCTGGATCAAGAAGGAGGAGACGTCTCCCGTCCCGTACGTGTGTTGAATGCGGAGGTGCTATCCGTTCAGCACTTGGACATCGGTGATCTGAATCACGTCGAGTACGACTCCATCATCACCATCCCCTTGAAAGCTTCCGCGCATGATCTACAAGTGGTATGTAGATGCAAACTCACTCCCTTGACTCGTTGCTTAGATGAACTCATAGATGGATCTTGGTGAAACCGTAGGAAAAATTTTAATTTTCTGCAACGTTCCCCAACAGTGGCATCATGAGCCAGGTTTATGCGTAGTTCTCTAATGCACGAGTAGAACACAATTTTGTTGTGGGCGTGGATCTTGTCAACTTGCTTGCCACTACTAGTCTTTTCTTGCTTCAGTGGTATTGTGGGATGAAGCGGCCCGGACCAACCTTACACGTACGCTTACGTGAGACCGGTTCCACCGATTGACATGCACTAGTTGCATAAGGTGGCTGGCGGGTGTCTGTCTCTCCCACTTTAGTTGAAGCGGATTTGATGAAAAGGGTCCTTATGAAGGGTAAATAGAAGTTGACAAAATCACGTTGTGGTTATTCGTAGGTAAGAAGATGTTCTTGCTAGAACCCAATTGCAGCCACGTAAAAGATGCAACAACAATTAGAGGACGTCTAACTTGTTTTTGCAGCGATTGTTCATGTGATGTGATATGGCCAGAAGTTGTGATGAATGATGAATTGTGATGTATGAGATCATGTTCTTGTAATAGGATTCACGACTTGCATGTCGATGAGTATGACAACCGGCAGGAGCCATAGGAGTTGTCTTTATTTTTTGTATGACCTGCGTGTCATTGAAGAACGCCATGTAAACTACTTTACTTTATTGCTAAACGCATTAGCCATAGAAGTAGAAGTAGTCATTGGCGTGACAACTTCATGAAGACACGATGATGGAGATCATGGTGTCAAGCCGGTGACAAGATGATCATGGAGCCCCGAAGATGGAGATTAATGGAGCTATATGATATTGGCCATATCATGTCACAACTATATAATTGCATGTGATGTTTATTATGTTTATGCATCTTGTTTACTTAGGATGACGGTAGTAAATAAGATGATCCCTTACAACAATTTCAAGAAGTGTTCTCCCCTAACTGTGCACCGTTGCTACAGTTCGTCGTTTCGAAGCACCACATGATGATCGGGTGTGATAGATCCTTACGTTCACATACAACGGGTGTAAGACAGTTTTACACAGCAAAACACTTAGGATTAACTTGACGAGCCTAGCATGTACAGACATGGCCTCGAAACACGGAGACCGAAAGGTCGAACACGAGTCGTATGGAAGATACGATCAACATGAAGATGTTCACCGATGATGACTAGTCCGTCTCACGTGATGATCGGACACGGCCTAGTCGACTCGGATCGTGTAACACTTAGATGACTAGAGGGATGTCTAATCTGAGTGGGAGTTCATAATTTGATTAGATGAACTTAATTATCATGAACTTAGTCTAAAACCTTTGCAAATATGTCTTGTAGATCAAATGGCCAACGCTCATGTCAACATGAACTTCAACGCGTTCCTAGAGAAAACCAAGCTGAAAGATGATGGCAGCAACTATACGGACTAGGTCCGGAACCTGAGGATCATCCTCATAGCTGCCAGGAAGCAATACGTCCTAGAAGGACCACTAGGTGACGCTCCCGTCCCAGAGAACCAAGACGTTATGAACGCTTGGCAAACTCGTGCTGATGATTACTCCCTCGTTCAGTGCGGCATGCTTTACAGCTTAGAACCGGGGTTCCAAAAGCGTTTTGGGCATCACAGAGCATATGAGATGTTCGAAGAGCTGAAACTAGTTTTCCAAGCTCATGCCCGGGTCGAGAGATATGATGTCTCCGACAAGTTCTACAGTTGTAAGATGGAGGAAAACAGTTCTGTCAGTGAGCACATACTCAAGATGTCTGGGTTGCACAACCGTATGACCCAGCTGAACATTAACCTCCCAGATGAGGCGGTCATTGACAGAATCCTCCAGTCGCTCCCACCAAGCTACAAGAGCTTTGTGATGAACTACAACATGCAAGGGATGGTGAAGACCATTCCTGAAGTGTTCTCGATGCTGAAGTCAGCAGAGGCTGAAATCAAGAAAGAACATCAAGTGTTGATGGTCAATAAGACCACTAAGTTCAAGAAGGGCAAGGGCAAGAAGAACTTCAAGAAGGACGGCAAGGATGTTGCCGCGCCCGGTAAGCCAGTTACCGGGAAGAAGTCAAAGAATGGACCCAAGCCTGAGACCGAGTGCTTTTATTGCAAGGGGAAGGGTCACTGGAAGCGAAACTGCCCCAAATACTTAGCGGATAAGAAGGCCGGCAACACCAAAGGTATATTTGATATACATGTAATTGATGTGTACCTTACCAGTACTCGTAGTAACTCCTGGGTATTTGATACCGGTGCCATTGCTCATATTTGTAACTCACAGCAGGAGCTGCGGAATAAACAGAGACTGGCGAAGGACGAGGTGACGATGCGCGTCGGGAATGGTTCCAGAGTCGATGTGATCGCCGTCGGCACACTGCCTCTACATTTACCTACGGGATTAGTTTTGAACCTTAATAATTGTTATTTAGTGCCAAGTTTGAGCATGAACATTGTATCAGGATCTCGTTTAATACGAGATGGCTACTCATTTAAATCCGAGAATAATGGTTGTTCTATTTATATGAGAGATATGTTTTATGGTCATGCTCCGATGGTCAATGGTTTATTCTTAATGAATCTTGAGCGTAATATTACACATGTTCATAGTGTGGATGCCAAAAGATGTAAAGTTTATAGCGATAGTCCCACATACTTGTGGCACTGCCGCCTTGGTCACATTGGTGTCAAGCGCATGAAGAAGCTCCATGCTGATGGACTTTTAGAGTCTCTTGATTATGAATCATTTGACACATGCGAACCGTGCCTCATGGGCAAGATGACCAAGACTCCGTTCTCCGGAACAATGGAGCGAGCAACCAACTTGTTGGAAATCATACATACCGATGTGTGCGGTCCAATGAGCATTGAGGCTCGCGGAGGATATTGTTATGTTCTCACTCTCACTGATGACTTGAGTAGATATGGGTATGTCTACTTAATGAAACACAAGTCTAAGACCTTTGAAAAGTTCAAGGAATTTCAGAATGAAGTAGAGAATCAACGTGACCGAAAGATAAAGTTCCTACGATCAGATCGTGGAGGAGAATACTTAAGTCACGAATTTGGTACACACTTGAGAAAATGTGGAATCGTTTCACAACTCACGCCGCCTGGAACACCTCAGCGTAACGGTGTGTCCGAACGTCGTAATCGCACTCTATTAGATATGGTGCGATCTATGATGTCTCTTACCGATTTACCGCTATCATTTTGGGGATACGCTCTAGAGGCAGCTACATTCACTTTAAATAGGGCACCGTCTAAATCCGTTGAGACGACACCGTATGAATTATGGTTTGGGAAGAAACCTAAGCTATCATTTCTAAAAGTTTGGGGATGCGATGTCAAGAAACTTCAACCTGAAAAGCTCGAACCCAAGTCGGAAAAATGCGTCTTCATAGGATACCCTAAGGAAACTGTCGGGTATACCTTCTACTTAAGATCCGAGGGCAAGATCTTTGTTGCCAAGAACGGATGCTTTCTGGAAAAAGAGTTTCTCTCGAAAGAAGTAAGTGGGAGGAAAGTAGAACTCGATGAAGTACTACCTCTCGAACGGGAAAGTGGTGCAGCTCAGGAAAATGTTCCTGTGATGCCCACACCAACTGAAGAGGAAAACAATGATGATGATCAAGGTACTTCGGATCAAGTTACTACTGAACTTCGTAGGTCCACAAGGACACGTTTCGCACCAGAGTGGTACGGCAACCCTGTCCTGGAAATCATGTTGTTAGACAACGGTGAACCTTCGAACTATGAAGAAGCGATGGCGGGCCCAGATTCCAACAAATGGCTTGAAGCCATGAAATCCGAGATAGAATCCATGTATGAAAACAAAGTATGGACTTTGACAAACTTGCCCGATGATCGGCGAGCGATAGAAAACAAATGGATTTTTAAGAAGAAGACGGACGCGGATGGTAATGTTACCATTTATAAGGCTCGACTTGTCGCTAAGGGTTATCGACAAGTTCAAGGGATTGACTACGACGAGACATTCTCTCCCGTAGCGAAGCTGAAGTCCGTCCGAATCATGTTAGCAATTGCCGCATACTATGATTATGAGATATGGCAGATGGACGTCAAAACGGCATTCCTTAACGGACATCTTAAGGAAGAGCTGTATATGATGCAGCCGGAAGGTTTTGTAGATCCTAAGAACGCTAACAAAGTATGCAAGCTCCAGCGATCCATTTATGGGCTGGTGCAAGCATCTCGGAGTTGGAACATTCACTTTGATGAGATGATCAAAGCGTTTGGGTTTATGCAGACTTATGGAGAAGCCTGCGTTTACAAGAAAGTGAGTGGGAGCTTTGTAGCATTTCTCATATTATATGTAGATGACATACTCTTGATGGCAAATGATATAGAACTTCTGGACAGCATTAAGGCCTACTTGAATAAGTGTTTTTCAATGAAGGACCTTGGAGAAGCTGCTTATATATTAGGCATCAAGATCTATAGAGATAGATCAAGACGCCTCATAGGTCTTTCACAAAGCACATACCTTGATAAGATTTTGAAAATGTTCAAAATGGATCAGTCCAAGAAGGGGTTCTTGCCTATGTTACAAGGTGTGAGATTGAGCTCGGCTCATTCCCCGACCACGGCAAAAGATAAAGAAGAGATGAGTGTCATCCCCTATGCTTCAGCCATAGGATCTATTGTGTATGCCATGCTGTGTACCAGACCTGATGTAAACCTTGCCGTAAGTTTGGTAGCAAGATACCAAAGTAATCCCGGCAAGGAACACTGGACAGTTGTCAAGAATATCCTGAAGTACCTGAAAAGGACAAAGGACATGTTTCTCGTTTATGGAGGAGACGAAGAGCTCGTCGTAAAGGGTTACATCGACGCTAGCTTCGACTCAGATCTGGATGACTCTAAGTCACAAACCGGATACGTGTATATGTTGAATGGTGGAGCAGTAAGCTGGTGCAGCTGCAAGCAGAGCGTCGTGGCGGGATCTACGTGTGAAGCGGAGTACATGGCAGCCTCGGAGGCAGCGCATGAAGCGATTTGGGTGAAGGAGTTCATCACCGACCTAGGAGTCATACCCAATGCGTCGGGGCCGATCAAACTCTTCTGTGACAACACTGGAGCTATTGCCCTAGCCAAGGAGCCCAGGTTTCACAAGAAGACCAGGCACATCAAGCATCGTTTCAACTCCATCCGTGAAAATGTTCAAGATGGAGACATAGATATTTGCAAAGTACATACGGATCTGAATGTCGCAGATCCGTTGACTAAACCTCTCTCGCGAGCAAAACATGATCAACACCAGAACTCTATGGGTGTTCGATTCATCACAATGTAACTAGATTGGTGACTCTAGTGCAAGTGGGAGACTGTTGGAAATATGCCCTAGAGGCAATAATAAAAGTATTATTATATTTCATTGTTCATGATAATTGTCTTTTATTCATGCTATAACTGTATTATCCAGAAATCGTAATACACGTGTGAATACATAGACCACAATATGTCCCTAGTGAGCCTCTAGTTGACTAGCTCGTTGAGATCAACAGATAGTCATGGTTTCCTGGCTATGGACATTGGATGTCGTTGATAACGGGATCACATCATTAGGAGAATGATGTGATGGACAAGACCCTATCCTAAGCATACCATAAAGATCATGTAGTTCGTTTGCTAGAGCTTTTCCAATGTCAAGTATCTCTTCCTTAGACCATGAGATCGTGTAACTTCTGGATACCTTAGGAGTGCTTTGGGTGTATCAAACGTCACAATGTAACTGGGTGACTATAAAGGTGCACTACAGGTATCTCCGAAAGTGTCTGTTAGGTTGACACGGATCGAGACTGGGATTTGTCACTCCGTATGACGGAGAGGTATCTCTGGGCCCACTCGGTAATGCATCATCATAATGAGCTCAAGGTGACCAAGGTGTTGGCCACGGGATCATGCATTACGGTACGAGTAAAGTGACTTGCCGGTAACGAGACTGAACAAGGTATTGGGATACCGATGGTCGAGTCTCGGGCAAGTAACGTACCGATTGACAAAGGGAATTGTATACAGGGTTTTTGATCGAATCCTCGACATCGTGGTTCAACCGATGAAATCATCGAGGAGCATGTGGGAGCCAACATGGGTATCCAGATCCCACTGTTGGTTATTGCCCGAAAGTCGTCTTGGTCATGTCTGCATGTCTCCCGAACCCGTAGGGTCTACACACTTAAGGTTCGGTGACGCTAGGGTTATTAGGAAGACTAGTATGTGACTACCGAATGTTGTTCAGAGTCCCGGATGAGATCTCGGACGTCACGAGGAGTTCCGGAATGGTCCGGAGGTGAAGTTTTATATATGGGAAGTTGTCATACGGACACCGGAAAGTTTCCACCGGGGCCACCGGAGAGGTTCCGGGGGTCCACCGGGAGGGGCCACCCCTCCCGGAGGGCCACATGGGCCGCAAAGGGGAGGGAGCTAGCCCCTGGAGGGCTGGGCGCGCCCCCCACCTTGGGCCCATGCGCCTAGGGTTGGGGGGAAACCCTAAGGGGGGCGCCCCCCTTGCTTGGGGGGCAAGTCCCCCCTCCCTGGCCGCCGCCCCCCTTCTAGATCCCATCTAGAGGGTTCGGCCCCCCTTGCCCCTTCCCCTATAAATAGAGGGGTGAGGGGAGGGCTGCTGTAGACATCTTCCAGGCGCAGCCCCTCCCCTCCCCAACACATCTCCTCCTCCGTTACGTGCTTGCGAAGCCCTGTCGGAGTACTGCTGCACCAACACCACCACGCCGTCGTGCTGCCGTTGGAGCAATCTTCCTCAACCTCTCCTTCCCCCTTGCTGGATCAAGAAGGAGGAGACGTCTCCCGTCCCGTACGTGTGTTGAACGCGGAGGTGTTGTCCATTCAGCACTTGGACATCGGTGATCTGAATCACGTCGAGTACGACTCCATCATCACCATCCCCTTGAAAGCTTCCGCGCGCGATCTACAAGTGGTATGTAGATGCAAACTCACTCCCTTGACTCGTTGCTTAGATGAACTCATAGATGGATCTTGGTGAAACCGTAGGAAAATTTTTAATTTTCTGCAACGTTCCCCAACATCTACATCATCTCCAAGGCCTCTCTGATGAGTTGTGAGTAGTTTACCACAGACCTTCGGGTCCATAGTTATTAGCTAGATGTCTTCTTCTCTTTCTTTGGATCTCAATACCATGTTCTCCTCGATCTTCTTGGAGATCTATTCGATGTAACTCTTTTTGCGGTGTGTTTGTCGAGATCCGATGAATTGTGGGTTTATGATCAAGTTTATCTATGAGAAATATTTGAATCTCTTCTTAATTCTTTTGTGTGTGATTAAGTTATCTTTGCAAGTCTCTTCGAATTATCAGTTTGGTTTGGCCTACTAGATTGATTATTCTTGCAATGGGAGAAGTGCTTAGCTTTGGATTCAATCTTGTGGTGTCCTTTCCTAGTGACAGCAGGGGCAGCAAGGCACGTATTGTATTGTTGCCATCGAGGATAAAAAGATGGGGTTTATATCATATTGCATGAGTTTATCCCTCTCTACATCATGTCATCTTTCTTAATGTGTTACTCTGTTCTTTATGAACTTAATACTCTAGATGCATGCTGGATAGCGGTCGATGTGTGGAGTAATAGTAGTAGATGCAGGCAGGAGTCGGTCTACTTGTCACAGACGTGATGCCTATATACATGATCATGCCTAGATAATCTCATAATTATTTGCTTTTCTTTCAATTGCTCGACAGTAATTTGTTCACCCACCGTAATACTTATGCTATCTTGAGAGAAGCCACTAGTGAAACCTATGGCCCCCGGGTCTATCTCTTATCATATAAGCTTTCAATCTACTTTTATTTGCATCTTTACTTTTACAATCTATATCATAAAATACCAAAAATATATTTACCTTATCATATTATCTCTATCAGATCTCACTTTCGCAAGTGGCTTTGAAGGGATTGACAACCCCTTTATTGCGTTGGTTGCGAGTTCTTGTTTGTTTGGGTAGGTGCATGGGACTTTTGAGGTCTTCGCTCAAGTCAAGAGATACCAAGTACCCATCACAAACTCATCTCCCTCGCACTTACATTATTTGCCATTTGCCTCTCATTTTCCTCTCCCCCACTTCACCCTTGCCGTTTTATTCGCCCTCTCTTTCCCAATCTCCTCTCTCTTTCGCTTGTCTTTTGTTTGCTCGTTGTCATGGCTAGTCCTCCTATCCTTGTTATTACTCTCGAACATGAAATTCTTAATTTTAAGCAAAGGGAGGGAGAAAATTTAAAAGATGCTTGGCATAGAATTTGCAATGCTCAAAATAAATCTACAAGGAAGCTTTCTACTTCCTTTCTTCTTCGCAATTTTTATGTAGGCATTACTCCTTGGAAAAGATGCATTCTTGATACCATTACCGGAGGGGATTTCTTGAGTAGCCATACGTTTGATGCTTATAATGCTATGTTAGATTTGTTTGGCCCACCACCTCTTTTGGTTAATGGAACTGTTTTAGCTTTGGAACATGTGATGCAAAGGCTTGAAATTATTGAAAATAAAGTTGCCACTCTTGAATTGATTGAAAATTTGGATATAAAGATTCATAATCAAATTACCCAATATGGATCTAGGGTTGGAGTTACTTTGAATTTTTTTTAAAGAGAAAGAACCTATAGTTAATAAAAGAATAGATCTAGATTCTACGGGAATCGGTAAACTTGAGGATATCATTACCAACTTAGGGTTGGCGTTTTCTTCCATGAAAAACACTCCAAATCCTCCTACCAAAACTTCCAAAATTATTTATGTTCCTAAAAATAAGGGTGATTCTTCTAGTAAGGGAAATGCGGATCTCAAATCAATAAGTGTCCCTCCCAATTGTCTCTCTATCATTAAGGAACCTTTTGCTACAAATGAATTTATTGAATTCTTGCCCAAGGGTTTAATCATTGCTAAAAAGGGAGAAACCCCTAGAGATTATAAGTGCTCCATTGAGGAATTACATGCCAAAGATGGCACTACTAGATCTATCCTCGCTTTTATGCCTAGCTAGGGGCGTTAAACGATAGCGCTAGTTGGGAGGCAACCCAATTTTATCTTGTTTTTTGTTTTTGCTTCTGTTTAGTAATAAATTTATCATCTACCTTATGTTTAGATGTGTTTTTATGTTTTAATTAGTGTTTGTGCCAAGTAGAACCTATAGGATAACCTATGGTAATAGATAATTTGATTCTGCTGAAAAATAGAAACTTTACATGCAAGAAAATAATTTTAGTAATTCACATAAACGTGCTTTTGCGTTGATTCTTTTTTCTGTATATCAATAGACAAATTTCCCAGGACTTCCTATTTTTGTAGGATTTTTAGAGTTCCAGAAGTATTCGAGAGTTACAGATTGCTACAGACTGTTCTGTTTTTGACAGATTCTACCTTTCGTGTGTTGTTTGCTTATATTGATGCATCTATGGCTAGTATGCAAGGGTATGAACCATAGAGAAGTTGGAATACAATAGGTTTAACACCAATATAAATAAAGAATGAGTTCATTACAGTACCTTATGTGGTGGTTTTGCTTTCTTGCACTAACGGAGCTTATGAGATTTCCTGTTCAGTTTTGTGTTGTGAAGTTTTCAAGTTTTGGGTAAAGATTTGATGGGCTATGGAATAAGGAGTGGCAAGAGCCTAAGCTTGGGGATGCCCATGGCACCCCGAGATATTCAAGAATAGCCAAAAGCCTAAGCTTGGGGATGCCCCCGGAAGGCATCCCCTCTTTCGTCTTCGTTTATCGGTAACTTTACTTGGAGCTATATTTTTATTCGCCACATGATATGTGTTTTGCTTGGAGCGTCTTGTATGATATTAGTCTTTGATTTTTAGTTTACCACAATCATCCTTGTTGTACACACCTTTTGGGAGAATCCCGCTTGATTGGAATTTATTAGAATACTCCATGTGATTCACTTATATCTTTTGAGCTAAATAGTTTTTGCTCTAGTGCTTCACTTATATCTTTTAGAGCACGACGGTGTCTTAATTTTGTAGAAATTGTTAGTCTCTCATGCTTCACTTATATTATTTTGAGAGTCTCTTAGAACAGCATGGTATTTGCTATGGTTATAAAATTGGTCCTAGAATGATGGGCATCCAAGTTGGGTATAATAAAAACTATTATAGAAAGTGAATTGGTTGCTATGATCAATTTGATGCTTGATAATTGTTTTGAGATATAGAGGTGGTCATATTAGAGTCATGCTAGTTGGGTGACTATGAATTTAAAGAATACTTGTGTTGAAGTTTGTGATTCCCGTAGCATGCACATATGGTGAACCGTTTTGTGATGAAGTTGGAGCACAATTTTATTTATTGATTGTCTTCCTTATGGGTGGCGGTCGGAGACGAGCGATGGTCTTTTCCTACCAATCTATCCCCCAGGAGCATGCGCGTGATACTTTGTTTTTGATGACTTGTAGATTTTTGCAATAAGTATATGAGTTCTTCATGACTAATGTTGAGTCCATGGATTATACGCACTCTAACCCTTCCACCATTGCTAGCCTCTCTTGTGCCGCGCAACTTTCGCCAGTACCATACACCCACCATATACCTTCCTCAAAACAGCCACCATACCTACCTATTATGGCATTTCCATAGCCATTCCGAGATATATTGCCATGCAACTTTCCACCGTTCCGTTCATATGACACGCATCATCATTGTCATATTGCTCTTTGCATGATCATGTAGTTGACATCGTATTTGTGGCAAAGCCACCATGCATAATTTTCATACACGTCACTCTTGATTCGTTGCATATCTCGGTACACTGCCGGAGGCATTCATATAGAGTCATATCTTGTTCTAGTTTTGAGTTGTAATTCTTGAGTTATAAGTAAATAAAAGTGTGATGATCTTCATTATTAAAGCATTGTCCTAGTGAGGAAAGGATGATGGAGACTATGATTCCCCCACAAGTCGGGATAAGACTTCGGACTTTATAAAAAAAATAAGAAAAAAAAGGAAAGGCCAAATAAAAAAAGAAGGGCCCAAAAAGAAAAGAAAAAAGAGAAAAAGAAAAAAGAAAGAAAAAAATGAAATGAGAGAAAAAGAGAGAAGGGACAATGCTACTATCCTTTTTACCACACTTGTGCTTCAAAGTAGCACCATGATCTTCATGATAGAGAGTATCCTATGTTGTCACTTTCATATACTAGTGGGAAATTTTTCATTATAGAACTTGGCTTGTATATTCCAATTATGGGCTTCCTCAAAGTGCCCTAGGTCTTCATGAGCAAGCGAGCTGGATGCACACCCACTTAGTTCCTTTTATTGAGCTTTCGTACATTTATAGCTCTAGTGCATCCGTTGCATGACAATCCCTACTCACTCACATTGATATCTATTAATGGGCATCTCCATAGCCCGTTGATACGCCTAGTTGATGTGAGACTATCTTCTCCTTTTTTGTCTTCTTCACAACCACCATTCCATTCCACATATAGTGCTATGTCCATGGCTCACGCTCATGTATTGCGTGAAAGTTGAAAAAGTTTGAGATTACTAAAGTATGAAACAATTGCTTGGCTTGTCATCGGGGTTATGCATGATTAAATACTTTGTGTGATGAAGATAGAGCAACAACCAGACTATATGATTTTGTAGGGATAACTTTCTTTAGCCATGTTTGAAGGAAATATGCCCTAGAGGCAATAATAAAGTTATTATTTATTTCCTTATTTCATGATAAATGTTTATTATTCATGCTAGAATTGTATTAACCGGAAACATAATACATGTGTGAATACATAGACAAACATAGTGTCACTAGTATGCCTCTACTTGACTAGCTCGTTTATCAAAGATGGTTATGTTTCCTAACCATGGACAAAAGAGTTGTCATTTGATTAACGGGATCACATCATTAGGAGAATGATGTGATTGACATGACCCATTCCGTTAGCCTAGCACTTGATCGTTTAGTATATTGCTATTGCTTTCTTCATGACTTATACATGTTCCTATAACTATGAGATTATGCAACTCCCGTTTACCGGAGGAACACTTTGGGTGCTACCAAACGTCACAACGTAACTGGGTGATTATAAAGGAGTACTACAGGTGTCTCCAAAGGTACATGTTGGGTTGGCGTATTTCGATATTAGGTTTTGTCACTCTGATTGTCGGAGAGGTATCTCTGGCCCTCTCGGTAATGCACATCACTATAAGCCTTGCAAGCAATGTAGCTAATGAGTTAGTTACGGCATGATGCATTACGTAACGAGTAAAGAGACTTGTCGGTAACGAGATTGAACTAGGTATTGGATACCGACGATCGAATCTCGGGTAAGTAACATACCGATGACAAAGGAAACAACGTATGTTGTTATGCGGTTTTGACCGATAAAGATCTTCGTAGAATATGTGGGAGCCAATATGGGCATCCAGGTCCCGCTATTGGTTATTGATCGGAAACGTGTCTCGGTCATGTCTACATAGTTCTCGAACCCGTAGGGTCCGCACGCTTAACGTTTCGTTGACGATATAGTATTATATGAGTTATGCATGTTGGTAACTGAATGTTGTTCGGAGTCCCGGATGAGATCATGGACATGACGAGGAACTCCGGAATGGTCCGGAGATAAAGTTTGATATATGGGATAATAGTGTTTGATCGCCGGAAGGGTTCCGGAATTCACCGGAAGGGATTCCGGATGTTTCCCGAAATGTTTGGGTACGAGAACATGTTATTTGGGCCAAAGGGGAAAGCCCACAAGGTTTTTGGAAAGCGCAAAAGGAAGTTTTGCGGAGTCCAGGGGCTAGGCGCCAGGGTCCCTGGCGTCTGGGTCCAGATGCCGGGAACCCTGGCGTCTGGCCGTGGAGTCCGAGAAGGACTCTTGCCTTTCGGGTGAAACCGACTTTGTGGAGGCTTTTACTCCAAGTTTCGACCCCAAGGCTCAACATATAAATAGAGGGGCAGGGTTAGCACCAAAGACACATCAAGAAACACCAAGCCGTGTGCCGGCAACCCAGTCCCCTCTAGTTTATCCTCCGTCATAGTTTCCGTAGTGCTTAGGCAAAGCCCTGCGGAGATTGTTCTTCACCAACACCGTCACCACGCCGTCGTGCTGCCGGAACTCATCTACTACTTCGCCCGTCTTGCTGGATCGAGAAGGCGAGGACGTCATCAAGCTGAACGTGTGCAGAACTCGGAGGTGCCGTGCGTTCGGTACTTGGATCGGTCGGATCGTGAAGACGTACGACTACATCAACCGCGTTGATAAACGCTTCCGCTTAGCGATCTTCAAGGGTATGAAGATACACTCCCCTTCTCGTTGCTATACATCACCATGTTCTTGCGTGTGCGTAGGAATTTTTTTGAAATTACTACGTTCCCCAACAATGTTATTTTCAGAAGACATGATTGCTTTGATTAGTATGCTTGAAGTATTACTATTTCTTATGTCAATATGAACTTTTATTTTGAATCATTTGGATCTGAACATTCATGCCACAATAAAGAAAATTACATTGAGAATTATGCTAGGTAGCATTCCACATCAAAAATTCTGTTTTTATCATTTACCTACTCGAGGACGAGCAGGAATTAAGCTTGGGGATGCTTGATATGTCTCGAACGTATCTATTATTTTTGATTGCTCCATGTTATTATATTACTCGTTTTGGATGTTTATGGGCTTTACTTTACACTTTTATATCATTTTTGGGACTAACCTACTAACCAGAGGCCCAACCCGTATTACTGTTTTTTTTGCCTATTTCAGTGTTTCAAAGAAAAGGAATATCAAACGGAGTCCAAACGGAATGAAAACTTCGGGAGCGTGATTTTTGGAACAAACATGATCCAGAGGACTTGGAGTGGAAGTCAAGAAACAAACGAGGCGGCCACAAGGGTGGAGGGTGCGCCCCCCTACTGGGCGCGCCCCCCTATCTCGTGGGCCCCACGGGAGTCCACCGACCTACTTCTTCCTCCTATATATACCCATGTACCCCGAAAACATCAGAGGCGACCACGAAAAACTATTTCCACCACCGTAACCTTCTGTATCCGCGAGATCCCATCTTGGAGCCTTCGTCAGCGCTCCGCCGGAGGGGGAATCGATCACGGAGGGCCTCTACATCATCTCCAAGGCCTCTCCGATGAGTTGTGAGTAGTTTACCACAGACCTTCGGGTCCATAGTTATTAGCTAGATGGCTTCTTCTCTCTCTTTGGATCTCAATACCATGTTCTCCTCAATCTTCTTGGAGATCTATTCGATGTAACTCTTTTTGCGGTGTGTTTGTCGAGATCCGATGAATTGTGGGTTTATGATCAAGTTTATCTATGAGAAATATTTGAATCTCCTCTTAATTCTTTTATGTGCGATTAAGTTATCTTTGCAAGTCTCTTCGAATTATCAGTTTGGTTTGGCCTACTAGATTGATCTTTCTTGCAATGGCAGAAGTGCTTAGCTTTGGGTTAAATCTTGTGGTGTTCTTTCCTAGTGACAGCAGGGGCAGCAAGGCACGTATTGTATTGTTGCCATCGAGGATAAAAAGATGGGGTTTATATCATATTGCATGAGTTTATCCCTCTACATCATGTCATCTTTCTTAATGCATTACTCTGTTCTTTATGAACTTAAATACTCTAGATGCATGCTGGATAGCGGTCGATGTGTGGAGTAATAGTAGTAGATGCAGGCAGGAGTTGGTCTACTTGTCACGGACGTGATGCCTATATACATGATCATGCCTAGATAATCTCATAATTATTCGCTTTTCTATCAGTTGCTCAACAGTAATTTGTTCACCCACTGTAATACTTATGCTATCTTGAGAGAAGCCACTAGTGAAACCTATGGCCCCCGGGTCTATCTCTTATCATATAAGCTTTCAATCTACTTTTATTTGCATCTTTTGAGGAGCCTCCTACTGGATTGATACCTTGGTTCTCAAAAACTGAGGGAAATACGTATGCTACTATTGCTGCATCACCCTTTCCTCTTTAAGGAAAACCAACACAAACTCAAGAGATAGCAGTGTCGTCCTGTTGGGGCGGATGTGCTGCTTGTTTTTGTGTGGACACGAACGAAAGAGAAGGAAAGAGCGCACCTCACACGAGTCGTCAGATCACCAACGGACGGCGCAACGCGTACTACTTCCCTCGACAGTAGATCGATCTAAGTCAGAGGATCTCGTTCCCAAGTAAGAGGCGGCCGAGAAGTGGTGATGCGCGGGGAACCGGATCCTCTAACATTCACAAGGAATGTTAGAGAAGTTACAGTATCCTAACTTTTCTTCTTTCTATCCATATGATTAAGCTAAAATTACTTAAATTAATTTATAAATTGATGATCTACTATGTACATTTATAGTAACTACATACAAACATCTACGGTAAGTATCAACAGTAAACAACCTGCTAACAGTTCCTAACTTTTCTTCTTGAATTTACACTAGAATAACACTGTAGCATGGTGACTTTCCTTGTGAATGTTAGAGGATCCGGTTTCGATGCGTGGTGCACGAGTCGCAGTGCTCGCTCTGGTGCGGCTTGCTGGTCGGCCGGCCGCAAGGGCTCGCGGTGCGTGCCTGGCTCGAGCCCTGATCCCTATAGAGTGGGGCAAGGAGGATGGGGTGCTAGCGAGCGGCGGGCCATGCGGGACATGGCAGCAGGGCGTCACGACGGAGGCAAAGCCATGAAGGGAGTCGAGGAGGAGGGAGCGATGCGGGGAAGTGAGGCCAACTCCACCGCGCGACCCCATCCTGTCCGGCCCCGTCCGTTTAGGGTAAAAGGGACAAACCGGGCAGCCCAGCGCGCGGGAGCAAACAGACTTTTGTCCATTTTGTGTCCGCTTTCGACCCATCCCCGGTCCAAGTTTGCGCCGGTTCTGGAGTGAAACGGACAGCGCGCGGACGGGCGGGACGCGCGCGCTTGGGCGCCCCTGGCCCGCCTATCGGTTACACAAAGCAAAACCTCCTCGTGGCCCCTTCGGCGCCATCCCTCCCCCCAAACCCTCCCACGTCCCGCCCGTCACATTCCCTCCCCCGTCCATGGCCGACGCCCAGCCGAACTACGGCGGGCTGGCCGTCGACCCGCCCGGAATGGCCAAGAAGAAGAAGGGCAAGGCGCCAAGGAAGTCGTGGTCGGAGTGCATGCCGGAGGAGATCGCCAAGTTGGACGCGGAATCGGCGAAGAGGAGGAGCCGAAGGGCGGTCGCCAAGGATAACATCGCCGCGGCCAAGAGAGTCGCCGACTGCGCTGCAATTGAGGCCGCGCGGCGCAAGGCCGAGGTCGAGGAGAAGGAGGCAATCGTCAGTAAAGCGCACGCCCTTCTCATGGCTGGCATTTGTGTCCGGCCGGTATCTCTGGAGCGGTCGTCGGTCTAGCGAGCACAGGGTCGTCGGTCGCCCGGCCTTCGCACTGCCAGTCGCCCACGTCGCGGACCACGCAAATGTCGCCCGACTTTCCCCCGCCAAGGCACGACGGACATACCCGTTTCTCGGGGTCGCCGGACGTGAACGTGATCCCGCCGTCCACCCCATGCACGGCGGCCGTCATCGACCTCAACGTCACCCCTGGGTCCAGCGGCGGCGGCCGGCCGTTCGTCGAGATGCAAAGAAAGCAAGCACGGCTGCCGTTTACGGGCACCATGCCGCCCCCTGTGTCTTGTTCGACGGAATGCCAACACCAACGGCATCGGTCGACGACCCCTGCTACGACCAGTTCATGGAGGAAGTGATCTACGAGGGTGGGCACGTCCCTGTCTACGACCCCGGGGAGACCCAACGTCAGGATGGCCGCGGCCAGTTCACTACCGATGAAGAGGCCGATGACCGTGCTGACTACGACCATGGTGACTCGTGGCATGAGGACGATGACATCTATGTCGAAGGTGATGGTGATGAAGAAGAAGGCAATGACATGGATATTAGTGGCGAGCCATTGTTCATCGACGAGCTCACCAAAGAGCGGAAGCACAAAAGAGGAGGAAGAGCATTCGCACCGGTTCATATACACAAGATGAGGACAAGTTGATTTGCCAATGTTGGATGGAGATTAGCCAAGATCCAAGGATGGACGCGCAACAAAAGGGCATAGTTTTTCGGACGAGAGTCCACAAAACTTTCCATGAAAGGAAGATGTTTGAGCCCTACCAAATCACAAGCAACCGTGGCATCGGCTCGATTCAAAAGAGGTGGTTGTTCATCCAACAAGAGTGCAACAAATATTGCGCCGCATTTGAGAGCTTGAAGCACGGCCCGTGAGTGGTCTCGGTATTGGGGACATGGTATGCTCTCCTCATCCTAGTCCTTTCCTTGCTACGGCCAAGTGTTCGGCCTTGTATATGTTTGCATGTCCAATTCTTGTTGATCTTGTGGTGTAGGCATTTCAATTTTTGGAAGCATTCAAGGCCTGACACAATGACAAGCCATTCACTCTTACGCACTGTTGGACGATCATCAACAATTGTCCTAAGTTCAAGGATCAATACCGTGAGCTTCAAAGGAAGAGAGGCAAGAAGACGGCCAAGTTCGCCGGAGGTGGAGATGGCGAGGCGTCCAAGAGGCCGAGGGGCAAGACGGACGTCTGTTTGGGGTCGCGCGGTGGAGTTGGCTGAGGGAGAGGATGGGATGGCTGCCCGAGGGGAGGGATGGTGGTGATGGCGGAGGACTAGTCAACACACAACGAGCGGGCCCCACCTGTCATATGTGATGGGTTCTTCCGTTCACGCATTTCACTCCATCTGCAAGTGACCAAACACGGCCGATATATCTCCCGAACCCAACCGCAGAGGCAGCATCAATCAAACCCTCACTCCCAACAATCCGGCGTTACTTCCCCTTTCTCCCTCTTCCCCTCCACCTTCCTTCGCTCCTCACCGAACAGACCGTCCTCCTCATGGCAACAGAACCTCTGCAGTGCAAGGTACCTCCCCCAAACCCAGCACCGTCACTTGTGCTCGCCGTATCATTACTCGAGCCTTACCCTCCAGGCCTCGATTGATTTCTTGGCGTGCAGACTTTGGTGCTCCGGGTGTCCATCCACTGCGAGGGATGCAAGAAGAAGGTGAAGAAAGTGCTGCAGGGCGTCGATGGTGTGTTGTCGGCTCTCCAACATTTTCACTCTGTCTTCACTTGTCCATCTAGAGTATTTTGCTTGCTCCTGTGAAAGGAATTTTCCTCTCATTCCATAGATTCGCCTTTTTCTGAAGGCGTGTACAGATGCGACATCGACGCCCGGAGCAACAAGGTGACGGTCGCCGTCACCGGGAACGTCAGCGCCGACGCTCTTCTCAAGAGGCTCCGCAGGTCGGGCAAGAACGCCCAGCAGTGGCCGGAGCAGCAGCAGCAGCAGCAACTGGCCGTAGGAACCCAGAGACCCGGAGAAACCAAGAACGACGCCATCCAGCAAGACAAGCCCGGTGGCACTGGCACCGCCCACAAGCCGGCGTCCGGCGACGCGGCGACAAGCGCCGCAGAGCAGAGCAACTCCAAGGCCACCCCTGAAGAAGATCCCAACAAAGTCGCTCGCGAGACCGTGAAGCCGGGTCAAGACGACACGGAGAGCACCAATACGGACGCCGACGCCGACGACGCTGTCAGCCATCGCAGCAAGGAGCCCACGGCGGAGCAATGCAACGGCACCCAGAGGAAGCGGAAGCAGCTGCGGCAGGAGGAGAAACCAGTCGATGCCATCGCCACGGTGGTGGTGGCGGCAGCATCGGACCAAGGCAGCCACACTTGCCACTCGCCACCACACCTGCAGCAGCAGCAGCAGCAGCAGCCCCCGGTGCACGTCCTGAGCTACAGCATGGCGCGGCCGAGCGCGAGCGCGGCTTACTACGCCGCCGCGCCGGCGACGGCAGCGCCAGGCGCGAGGTCCCTGCCGCCGCAGGAGCTCCCGTACACTTACCCACCGTGCTGCCACTACTCGCAGCCGTCGCCTTGGGCGCCGCAGATAGGCGCGGCTTCGCCGGCGCGCTACTCCTACGCCGATCTTTTCAGCGACGACAATGCCAACTCCTGCAGCGTGATGTGAGGGAGTTGTAAGAATCGGCTTAACCTTAATTTACCGTCAAGTTAATTGCAGTTCGTTGAGTCTATCTAAGGATAGTTAGTAGATTGTGCTCCTAGTAGAAACATCACGAGGTTCTGATGTTCATCACACGTGAAGCAGTTTGTAAGGTGACATTTCTTGTGCTTGTGATGACCCAACTTTGTAAAATTGTTAAGGCAACCTGACCATCGGTGCCTTTAACTGGTCAGGTTTCTCTTTCCTCTTTTCATTTTCTTGGTGTATGTAGATGTAAATTATTTGCCAAATGTAGTGAGATGACTGCCCACAAGTCCGTTCAAAGAAGGGTAGTTTGTCATGAGCTCGTGATTCTATTGCATGAGAGTTGGTCGGAATGTGATGATTTGGCAATCACAGCTTTGGTCAACATGTTCATGTCAAGACTGACTTAACTGCCAACTCCAAAAAGAAAAAGAAACTGGCTTAACTGAATCAGTGTTTTATGTCACGTAAGAAACCTGCATGATGTGGATTGACAAGACTGTAAAGACCGAAGTGACACATGTTGCTTCTGATTGCCATCGAATCGAGACAAACACTTTCCACGCATTAACCTGATCATGATCAAAAAATTTCACCATTTGTGATTTACCCTGACTTGTCCCCTCTTAAGGCCATCTCCACCGCGTGGCCCCATCTTGTCCAGGTGCGTCCATTTGAGGTAGAACGGACGAATAACGGGGCCCAACGCGTGGCCCCAAACGGACAAATGTTCGGTATTCGTCCGTTTTCGACCCATCCCGGCCCAAACTTGCGCCGAGTTTGGGGTGAAACGGACATCGTGCGGACGGGCTCGCCGCACGCCCTTGTCCCCCCGTGGCCCGCCTGCCGGGGACACAAGTAGTCCCATTCGATTCCAACGCCTCCATCCCCCTCCCCCGCCCCGCCCTGTCGACGGCATCGCCGCTATTCTCCGGCCGCCTTCTCCACGCAGCCCCCGGCCGTCCATAGTCAACCACGCCTCGACATGGCCGCCACCACGCCCGCGCTTTTGTCGTAGTTTAGGCCGTCGATCAAAGGAGGTTCGGCCGTCGCCGTCGTAGCCGGCGGCAGAGGGGATACGACCGCAGGCGACCTACCACGGCGGCCACGGCAGCTTCCGACGAGTGCTCCAGAGCGGCCAGTAGACGGCCGCCGACCACATCTGCGTCGAGGTGATCATCCCGGACACTTTGCCACCACGACCGCAAGGTGTTCGACACTTTGCCCACAAAGGTATGGACAATGGTGATGAGTTTTTCTTCCACCACTTCATTTGTTCATCGGACGATTCGTTGTCGGATGATGAAGATCTTGTGGTGGCTACACTGGTGGTTCACGACCAAATTCAACAGCAGCTTCCTCGGTACAGGGGGTCAGTCCCTGGCCGTGCTCCCAACCTGAACCGCAACAGGGAGAGAGGCCACGCCCTACTCTATGCCGATTACTTTGCGAACACCCCGCTCTTCAAGCCGGATAAATTCCATTGCCGTTTTCGTATGGCAAGGCATGTGTTCAATCGTATCCGAGAGGGTGTGGTTGCTCATGACCCATACTTCGAGTGCAAGACGGATGCCCTTGGCAAGCTTGGATTCTCCTCTTACCAGAAATGCACTGCGGCCATCCGCATGCTTGCATATGGAATTCTAGGCGATCTGGTGGATGAGTATGTGCGTATGAGTGAGACAACATGTCTGATGTCAATTTACAAGTTCTGGCAGTCTGTGATCGAGGTGTTTGGCCCTGAGTACTTGAGGCAGCCAACTGCCGCTGATACAGAGAGATTATTGGCGACCAACGCAGCTAGAGGCTTTCCAGGCATACTTGGCAGCATAGATTGTATGCACTGAGAGTGGAAGAACTGTCCATTTGTTTGGCAGGGCCATTACAAGGGGCATGTCAAAGCTTGCACTGTCATATTAGAAGCGGTGGCTTCGTATGATCTTTGGATATGGCATTCTTTCTTTGGCATGGCAGGTTCTCACAATGATATCAAGGTGCTGCAGCGTTCTCCAGTCTTCGCAAGGCTTGCAGAAGGCCACTCCCCACCTGTCAACTTTGAGATCAACGGCCACCAGTATAACAAGGGATACTATCTAGCTGATGGTATATATCCTCAGTGGTCAACTTTTGTGAAGACAATCTCGAAGCCCGAAGGTGAGAAGAGAAAGAGATTTGCCCAAATGCAAGAGAGTGCTAGAAAGGATGTGGAACGTGCTTTTGGTGTGCTTCAATTCCGATGGGGTATCGTTCGATACCCTGCATTGTCATGAGATGAAAGGAAGCTTTGGTAGGTGATGACTGATTGTGTGATCATGCACAACATAATCGTCGAGGACGAGCGTGATGACAGTATCTTCGACCAAGGATTTGATTTTCAAGGTGACAATGTTGAGCCCCTGCACCAAGAACCGGCCACGTTTGATCATTTTGTCCAGTTCCATCATGAGCTGCGTGATTGGCACACTCATTTGGATCTTCAAAATGACTTGGTTGAGCACGTGTCGGATCATATTGACAATCAATAGATGTATTGGTTCATTTTATGTTCATTCAAGACAATTTCGATTTGGTTGTAAAACTATTTTTATTAGAGATAACTTCGATTGGGTTGTAAAACTATTTTAATTTTCAAACAATTAATATTTGAACGTGCAAATTTGTTTTGATATAAAAATATGGGCATTTTTAGGCCCTGGCGGACGGGATGGGGCAAACGGATGCGGACGCGTGTTGGGCGCACGGCCACCGCATCCCAGAACAGGCTCGGACATGACCCCATCGCCCTATCCAAATGGACAGAATCCGGCCAAAACGGATGTCCGTTTGTGATCGCGCGGTGGAGTTGGCCTAAACATTTTTCTTGCCTTCAGAAAAGGGAAACAAGGCTCGAGTTTGACACTGCCCTCTTCCTCATTGAATGGCCACCAGAGCAACCACCCAGCAAAAGCAACACTAGATTCACCTTTTGGCACGGCAGGATATGCTGAAGCCAACATGGCAAAGTGCATTTATAATACCGCAGAGGGCAGTGCATGGCAAGATCAGCTTTGGCCTGGGGCATGGTGCAGCATGACCATGACCACCAGAGCCCAGAGGCCACCATGCTCACGCAGAGATTTTACATCCACAGCTCAAGACATCTACTGCTGCCAGTACAGCTTGTTAGGATAGAGGCAACAAATGTGAGAAATCCATGTTTGAGCAAAGTGCAACAAGCAACTTGAGCAGCCGAGCATGAGCTTTGTCTGTTGTGGTAACAAACAGGCAGTAGAACTAGCAGCGTGGTATGGGCTGTACACTTTGACAGTTATAATAAGGTGGCGTCTCAAGGACATGGGGGATCCGAGGCTGTGGTGAGACGGCAGTGAGTTTAATGGAGGGCCCACATGAAGAGAACTGGGAAGCGAGTAAATGGAGTAGGGCTGTAGAGCTCAGAAATTCAGCCTTTGCTTTCTCGAAAGAAATGTTAGAGCGAAACTAGGAGTTGTCATAGTCTGAATGCCTAATCCTGGGCATCGTAGGGGCATGCCTGTTTCACTGAGCTCCTATAAGATCAGGCAACAGGTCTCTCTGCTGCTCCTTTTTCCTCATGATAGAGCCTTGGAGTTAGAGGGATCTCAAGGAAGACTGGGAAGTGGTGTTAACTTCAACACGCGACTGTCTGTCACAAGTCACAACCTGAATTAAGCCTCACCAGATCGTGATTTCAGCGGATAATCACTCCCGTGATTTCATTTCACCCTCCTGGAAGCGATACATCACCTACGACCGTGTAGCACGGCAGGGCCGGCCATAGCCCACGGGGGACGGAGAGACATTGCTCCTCCAATCGCGCGAGCAAGTGCAGCTATGGCCGGCTGGTTAGCTTACAGGAGTCTTGTCACGTCAAGCCGATGGCAGGCCAGGCTATCAGCCCAGCGGCATGGCATTGCTACAGCCGGCTAACGGAAGAGGAATCAGGGCCGGGCAGCGGCGCAGGTCAGCGCATGTATGGTCACCGATGGACAACAGGTAGCCGTAGCTAGGCTCCCTCGGCAGGAAGCCAAGCCTCCTAGCGAGTAGTAGAAGCTACTACTATGCATTTATGCTGAGCCCACGAGAAGACGTGTCCAAAGCAGAAAACAGAGTGGACCTAACCAGTAGTATAGGGAAAAATATCAAGTGCTTCGGCAGCTCATATGCTCCCATACTCTAGAAGCACCTGGACCGTTGGATCTCAGATCCAACGGTCATTTGAGGAGATTAAGGATGCACACGTAATTAGGTGACTCCGTGTGGTTTTTTTTAGAAAGGTGGCGCTTGCCCGGCCTTAAACTGAGGTTCGACGGTCTCAACATAAAACAATGCAAAAGCGATACAAGCCCGGAGGCGGAATCATAGCGACACAGTGCTAACTAGCCTACAACGAGAAGTAAGGGGCTATCGAGGTAGCAAGGGGCAGTGGTGAGCCGGTGTTGTCCCCTTGATGGGCGTCGCATCTCAGTGCACCTTACTCGCACCGTTGAGACGAGCTCCTGAACGCGTCCTCTGTCCTGTGCCTTTGCTAGTAGCTTCCACAGCAGCAAGAAAGACACCAGTTTGTATAGTAGATCAGTCGGATGTTTGATGAAATGTCCCTCTATCAAAGCTTTATTTCTCGTGGTCCAGAGTGACCAAGCGATAGCCCCAAAGCCAATCCTGTAGGAGATATGCCCTAGAGGCAATAATAAATGCTATTATTTATCTCCAATTTCAAAATTATGCTTATGTTCCATGCTATAACTGCTGTGGTTCCCGAGCCCGTATATCCATAAAGGCTCTGGGGAAAACCCATGTGCACGTGTGGAATAAACGGTAAAATGTATTCCTAGTCATGCCTCTAAGACTAGCTCAAGTGTTGCATGATGATTATGTTTTTCCAATCATGGGCATGTCTATGCCAGCAACTTTGAGGGCACAATGTTAAGAGAACATTTGTGTTGAATCGACCCGGATTGATGTTATGCTATGAGATTCATTCGTCACAAGTTAATGGTAAATAACACAGAGATGGTTAATGTTTGCATGATTCCTTAGACCATGAGAGTATCGAGTTTCTTCATTCTTGCTTCATGAACTTTGGGGTTTGTTAAACGTCATCCGTAAATGGGTGGCTATTACGGCGGCTTACGGGTTCATGGAAAAGTATGTCAAGTAACTTGATAGCTCAAGATTGGGATTTGCTCCTCCGACGATGGAGAGATATCTCTGGGCCCTCTCGGTGTTACGGTATCCATCATCGTCTGGCCAGACACTTTGTGATTTGATCACGGGAATGCCGGAAGACGGTAACGAGAAAAGAGAACAATACCGGTAACGAGGTAACTAGCATAGTGGACAAGTTGTTGATCGACGGGAATGCCAACATGTCTCACCTCGGGTATTTGTAACATATCACGAAGCAACAGGAATAGCACACGACAACTGGAGGTTCACTCGAATATTCATTCGTGTGGGTATAGGGGTCAATATGGGTGTCCACGGCTCCGATGTTGATCATTGATCGGAAAGGGTTCCGGTCATGTCTATACTTCACCGAACCTATAGTGTCACACGCTTAAGGGTCATCTATCTGCTGAATACGAGACAAGGAGTCTAAGAGAAAATCACCGAAAAAGTTTCGGACACCGAAAAAGTTTTGGAAGCGGAAAAGGTTCCGCAGAGGGAGGTCATCGGATGAGTTTCGATGAAACTGAAAAGTTGTTTTAGGGGATACCATTAAGTAAAATTGGTTTCGGCACATGCCTGATAATTCTTGGAGGGTGCCAGAATCATTCTGGAAGCTTTTTGGAATTTTCCGGGATAATAACCGGATATGCTCCGGAGCTGCCGGAACCACTTCAGATGCTTTTCGCAGATGAAAATCACTAAACCGGAATTGTTTCGCAACGCGTTGAAAATCATTTTGGTGGGTACTGGAAATGCTCTAAGCCCACATAAATATTTTCAGTTCGAACGGACGCTGAAAAATGTCATCATGAATAGTAAAAGTACTTTTTGGGATATTTATGGAAAGCCACCTTTTGGGGCTTTTCCCAAAAGGCTTCTAGAAGGACTTGGGGATCAAGGAACCCCCTTTCGGGACCCCCATGAAGGTGGGACGTTGGAGGGTGCAGCTCCTCCATTGGGCTCCACTTGTCATCCCTTTATGCCTTTTATACCCTTTGTGTGTGACATAAAGTGGGGGCACTTTTGGTATTTCAGAATACCCATCCTACCCCTTGGTTTCCCTATAAATAGGAGGTGAGGGGGCTGCCCAAACCTCATCCCTTGCTCTCATACACATGCCATGCATTATCTGGCTTCTTGTCTCCCTCCCACGAGAAGAGTTTCGTAGAGACATAAGGCTGTCTGGATTCCGGCAGGAACTAGTTCTGGACGGCGAAGCCCTGCCGGATAGATGACACCGTATGTGTGTAACTCTGTAGAGAGATCGTTGTTTTGGTCTTAGTTCGTGAGTGCCTCCCGAAGGGCTGTCCGTGTGACCATCTGAGTTTCGAAGGTCCTCCCGAAGGGCTGTCCGAGTGACCGTTCGAGTTTTGAAGGTCCTCCCGAAGGGCTGTCCGCGACACCGTCCGGGGGGCTGTTTGGCCGCCTCCCAGAGGGTTGTCTGAGGAGCAGATGAGGGTATACATCCTCGCGGTTGGGAGGTTGTAAATCCTAGTTGCGGGGATTTGCGCCGCCGATTGTCATCGACTCTACTTCCCGTTGCGCTACGAGTCGGTAACGAAAAAGATCAAACCATGTATGCAGTCTCCATAGTGGTCCTGGGCTGGTGCGTAGGTTGGAAATTTTTTGTTTTGTGCTGCGTTCCCCTACAGTGGCATCATGAGTCATGCTATGCGTAGATGCAGGTTGCGATCTAGAATACATAGAGATGTATGGGTATTGCATAATATAATTAGGTAGTAGATGAGATCTATTGCTGAAAATTATTTATGCAGGTGACAGATGAAATCTGTTATCCGATGTTCTTGTTGCTTCCCTGGAATTTGCATATTTCTGATCTTGATAATAGTATGGTGGAGTTTCAATGTTCTGGCAATCCACGATCCTGATTGATCAACAAAGTGCTAACAGTTCATTGAATTCCACCGTAGTTAAAAAGAAAGATGAAATTTAGCAGACGAAAGGGCAATGCATATATGATCTACACCGGGGTCATGCGTATGACGAAGTTCAGTATGGGGCTCGACATTCTATTATCTTGTGTTTCATACACCCTGCAAAGTTAATCTAGCGACTTGAATAAATCATACTTGATGATGGACGTTGGTAGCTTCGGTTTGTTTTGAAACCTTAGAAGCCACGTAAAACCTTTTTTTGGTATGAACCGATTAGAGGCGTCTAACTTGGTTCTGCTGGATGGTTTGCATGTGATGTGGTATAGCAATGCTCATAATAATTTGATTATGTATGATATGACTATATAATGTAAATTAACATGACCTGTGTGTCATGATTCGGCATGATGGCTGGAGCCATATGATTGTCACTTTAATGACCTGCGTGTCAACCTTAAGGAATACAATTATTTTATTAGCTATAGAGATAGAAATATTATCCGGTGCATCGACAAGGTGGTGGTAATCTTAGCGAAGGTGAATGCCGACGCAAATGCCGAAGATGAAGAAATGAAAGACTTCTCCGTCAGAAAGGGCTATACCATATCATGCTCTTATGAATTGCCTGAGATGTTTAACCCTTATGATGCACCCTTCTTGATTGCGCGGTAGTCGCTTTTTATTAGGGTGATCTCTCACAAAAATATCAAGTAGTCAGTGTTCTCCCAAGTGTAGCACCGTTTGAAATTTGTATCTTTTTGGGGTGCGCCATGTACACATGAGCACGAACGAATCGAGAGGAATGAGGCGGGTGAGGTCAGACCTCGCAGCAAGATCACTTGGTTGCCTTTGACATTCAAGCAGGAGAGTCCTGAGCTCGGAACACGCCCATCAAAAGATGAACAAGAATCACATAGAGATATGATCGGAAAGTTGGCCTACCGATTGAAATTCGTGTCATCAGTGATGAACCCGTCAATGGCGTCAAATAGAAATATGGATCTTGAATCACTCTAAATCAATTATGAGAGATATTGATTTGAGTAGGAGCGCACTGTTGAATTAACATGTTTAATTCTCAACGCAATTAATTATGAACACTGTCTAAGTGTTTCTTGCAAAATAGCTATAGAATAATGGCTCGCGTTTCCACCTTCCCTGTTAAAATTGAAAAGCTGTTAAATATCTGGTTAAAACTTTACGATTGGTATCGTAATGTGAGGATTGTCCTCAAAGGTGTCGAGAAGGATTTTGTCCTATCGCATGCTTTCCGTATACTCCCGCTAAATGCTATGGATGATGAGACTCTCGTCCTTCGATCCAAAAGCTAGAATTCCGTTGCGGTCAAGTGCAATATGTTTGCTTCCATGAGACCCGAACTTCGAAAGTTTGGGATAGTTATCTGATATTCATGGAGCTGAAAATCGTTTTCAGATACAAACAAAGCAATGTTTGTTTGCAAATTATTAGTAAAGTGTTTACTATACATTAGACTAATAAGAGAGGGATCCAGAAGAACGCATGTCATATGATGAAAGGTGAATAAAACAACAACTTAAAGAGAAAGGAAGTGTCCAAAGGGTGTTAGTGTGACTTACACGCCTAGGAAGTCCAGGGCTAATGCCACTCTTAAGTTGGGTGCTTCTTTTGCGAGTAGGAGAAATACTAAAAATTAAACTGTTAGAAGTATAAAGGCAGAAAGAAAGATGACTGGAATATCCAGCTCATGTATGAATGTCATACAAGTTTTTGATGTATAGTAGGCTGGTCAAAGATATAGTTATTGGGAATTATGGTTAAACATGTTAATCACTAATTCTTGGGTATTGTGAGTTAATCACAAAGATACCCACTCGATTGCATTCTGTTACGAATCAATGTAAGAGCTACTATGGCCTAAAAGGCTAGCCAGAAATGAGGTGAAGGTATACACAGGGAACATAGTAAATGTTACTATACCTTCCATCGGTGTATTGACATCTATATTTATTTTCATAATTCATTTAGAGTTTTACAAACTCTAGCCCATTGCATAAGGTATCTTGCAAGAAGGTTGTTCATAAGAGAACTTTTTATGTTTGATATTATAAATAACACAAGGGCCATACTTTCATTATGAATGAGATGTATGTTATGAATATTGATAATAATACAATACCTCTGGGTTTACTTTCATAATTCATTTTAGAGTTTCATACACTCTAGCCCATTGCACAATGTTTGTTGCAAAAGAGTTGTTCATAAAAACAACAATTGTTGTTAAGTATTATGAATAACATGAAGGGCCATGCTTCCATCCAAGATGGGATGTATGTTATGAATATTGATGGTAAAATGATACATCCATAACGCTGACACTAATTGTCGCAAGACTATGAGAATACCACACATGTGTGGCACTGCATTTGGTCACATTGGAGAAACCCGCATGAAAAATCCCACTGTGATGGATTTTGAAGTCGTTTGATTTTGAATCATCTGACACTTGCAACTTTCCTCCGAAAAGTGAAGTGACTGAAATACCGTTCACAGGCCATAAGGAACGAGCAAAAAACTTATTGGTGATCATACATTTTGATGTGTGTAGTTCAATAAATGTTGTTGCAAGTGGTGGATTTATTTATCTTCAGAAATGACTCAAGTAGATATATGGATATTTACTTGATGAGATGTAAGTCTGGATCTTTTGAAATCATTCGAAAGGTTTTCAAAAATGAAGTAGAAATTATTGTAACAAGAAAATTATGTTTCTGCAATTTGATTGCACAAAGGAATATTTGAGTTACATGTTTAGCGAATGTCTGATGAGTTGTGAAAGGGGTTTCATAACTTGCACCTCCTGGAACACCACTGCAAGTGGAAAGTCCATGGAGATGTAATCTAACCATTTATGACATGGTAAGGTCAAAGATGACATAAATAAATTTGCCATTATCCCTTTTAAAGTGTTGCTTTAGAGACTGCGGCTTTTACACTGAATAGAGCTACATCGGGTCTATTAAAATGAAGCCATGGTATGGTATGCCCAACCATGTTATATCTTTTCTTAACATTTGGAATATGGGGCTTGTGTAAAAGGTTACAAACCTATTCCAAATCAGACAAGTGCTACTTTATAGGTTATACCAAAATGTTGGGTATTCCTCCCTCACTATACCGAGGCAAATAGTTTTGCCGCGAAACGGTGTGCTTTTAAAGAGAATGGTTCTTTAAAAAAGGTGAGTGGGAGAATAGTGCAACTCGACGAGATAAACAGTATCTTCGTCATCAGATCAAAGGAAAGAGACCTTGGAAGTAATTCCAGAGTTTCCTACTGTGACTGATACGGAAGTCTCTACAATAAAATGTATGAACTTCGGTCTAACTTGCAGCTGAACCACGTAAGCAAGGCTCGTGCAAACCTCTCAGGTGCGCAAATGAGATATTGTTGTTAGACAACATTATACCTATGATACACGGAAGCGTTAATGGGCCCTGACTCCGGAATTGGCTAAATGCCAATACAACCTGAGTTAGTTTCCATATAAGTGATTCAAGATTAAAACCTTGATACACCTTTTGGAAGACTTAGAGTCTAACGAATAATTATGGAACTTAAAACTGATACGGGTAAAAATGTTTTATCCATAAAGCTCGACTTGTTGAAATAACAAGTTCAAGAGTTGACTACGATGAGGTTGTTTTCATCGTAGCGATGCTTAAAGTCGGTTCGGGTTGAACTAGCAATTAATACATATTTCAATCATGAGATATGAAACATGGATGACAATAGGATTTCCATCTGATGGAAATGAAACCAAGGACTTGCATGTGTTACAGTCGAAGGCATTTTTTCTATCCAGAGGATGCTACTAAGGGTGCAAACTTCAGAGTTCCAGCGTTGGACCGAAGAGAGCAAAATGGAGTTGGAATCTTCGTGCTTTGATGAAATGGTCAAAGGGGTTTGACTTCATCAATGGGTAACGAATATGCTTGTAATTCAAGAAAGTAAGTGGGAGCATAATAATATTTCTAAAAACCTTGTGTGCTTGACACATTGTTAATTGGAAATAAATTTCTTGACACGAATTAGGACTTCATTTGAAAATAGTTTTTGATGAAGTGCTTAGGCTAAATAGCCTCAATATTAGGCATGAAGATCTATGGCGATAGATTTACCTAGTAGGGCTAAGAAATGAATACATATTGACAAGGTGCTAAAACCTTTTAGCATTTAAAACCGCCAAGGAGTGATTCTTGCTGGAGTCACATGGAAGAGTTTTATGCAAGACTCGGTGTCCCAAAACACTGATGAGAAAAATACATGATGCAAATTCCACACACTTTTGTGTTTGGATTAATCATGTATTCCATGGTATGTAAAACAACCAGATATGTCCGATACTCCCAAGGTGTTGCGAGTATGGATACTAAAGTGATCAAAGTACTGATCGTGGGACAACAGTGAAAGATGTCATTGAGTAATAGAGTAAGTACTGATGATATGTTTTCTCACAAGCGGAGATCATGAAGAGTTCGTTGTAAAATGTTACATCGATACAGTCTTCATCTTTTCTCCATGCGATTTTCGATTTAAGTTAAGGGTTTTGTGTAATACACAATATGGTGGCACGTTAGTTGGAAATTGTTGCCAACAGGATACTATGGCGAATTCTATAACAAATGACTAAGTATGTTGACGCTTTAGAAGCGACAAACAAGATGTTGAATCATATAGTTCATTCATGAACTTAGTATGGTTCCAAGATGGCTTTTGTCAATGGGACACTACTGCATGTAGTTTCTCCATAACTCAGTCTGAGGAACCAGGTTTCGACCAATGATTCACATATATACAAAGCCAAGTCCACACAAAATATGAATTTTGTGAAAGCGTGAAAATGCGAGGATATACAGAGATACACACGGAGCTGAAGTCGTCAGTTCCGTTGGACATCAGGCTATACCACAAGCGAAGCATATTTACACCGGTGTGCCACACGTGTGAAGCGCATTAGCATTAAACTAGATTATTGACTCTACTGCAAGTGGAAGTCTGTAGGAGATATGCCCTAGAGGCAATAATAAATGCTATTATTTATCTCCAATTTCATAATTATGTTTATGTTCCATGCTATAACTGATGTGGTTCCCGAGTCCGTATATCCATAAAGGCTCCGGGGAAAACCCATGTGCACGTGTGGAATAATAAACGGTAAAATGTATTCCTAGTCATGCCTCTAAGACTAGCTCAAGTGTTGCATGATGATTATGTTTTCCCAATCATGGGCATGTCTATGCCAGCAACTTTGATGGCACAATGTTAAGAGAACATTTGTGTTGAATCAACTCGGATTGATGTTATGCTATGAGATTCATTCGTCACAAGTTAATGGTAAATAACATAGAGATGGTTAATGTTTGCATGATTCCTTAGACCATGAGAGTATCGAGTTTCTTCATTCTTGCTTCATGAACTTTGGGGTTTGTTAAACGTCATCCGTAAATGGGTGGCTATTACGGCGGCTTACGGGTTCATGGAAAAGTATGTCAAGTAACTTGATAGCTCAAGATTGGGATTTGCTCCTCCGACGATGGAGAGATATCTCTGGGCCCTCTCGATGTTACGGTATCCATCATCGTCTGGCCAGAGACTTTGTGATTTGATCACGGGGATGCCGGAACACGGTAACGAGAAAAGAGAACAATACTGGTAATGAGGTAACTAGCATAGTGGACAAGTTGTTGATCCAAGGGAATGCCAACATGTCTCACCTCGGGTATTTGTAACATATCACGGAGCAATAGGAATAGCACACGGCAACTGGAGGTTCACTCGAATATTCATTCGTGTGGGTATAGGGGTCAATATGGGTGTCCACGGCTCTAATGTTGATCATTGATCGGAAAGGGTTCCGGTCATGTCTATACTTCACCGAACCTATAGGTTCACACGCTTAAGGGTCATCTATCTGCTGAATACGAGACAAGGAGTCTGAGAGAAAATCACCGAAAAAGTTTCGGACGCCGAAAAAGTTTTGGACAGCGGAAAAGGTTCCGCGGAGAGAGGTCATCGGATGAGTTTCGATGAAACTGAAAAGTTGTTTCAGGGGATACCATTAAGTCAAATTGGTTTCGGCACATTCCTGATAATTCTTGGAGGGTGCCAGAATCATTCTGGAAGCTTTCTGGAACTTTCTGGGATAATAACCGGATATGCTCCGGAGCTGCCGGAACCACTTCAGATGCTTTCCGCAGATGAAAATCACTAAACCGGAATTGTTTCGGAATGCGATGAAAATCATTTTGGTGGGTACTGGAAATGTTCTAAGCCCACATAAATATTTTCAGTTCGAACGGACGCTGAAAAATATCGTCGTGAATAGTGAAAGTACTTTTTGGGATATTTATGGAAAGCCACCTTTGGGGCTTTTCCCAAAAGGCTTCTAGAAGGACTTGGGGATCAAGGAACCCCCTTTGGGGGGGGCCCATGAAGGTGGGACGTTGGAGGGTGCAGCTCCTTCATGGGGCTCCACTTGTCATCCCTTTATGCCTTTTATACCCTTTGTGTGTGACATAAAGTGGGGGCACTTTTGGTATTTCAGAATACCCATCCTACCCCTTGGTTTCCCTATAAATAGGAGGTGAGGGGGCTGCCCAAACCTCATCCCTTGCTCTCATACACATGTCATGCATTATCTGGCTTCTTCTCTCCCTCCCACGAAAAGAGTTTCGTAGAGCCGTAAGGTTGTCTGGGTTCTGGCAGGAACTAGTTCTGGACGGCGAAGCCCTGCCGGATAGATGACACCGTATGTGTGCAACTCTGTAGAGAGATCGTAGTTTCGGTCTTAGTTTGTGAGTGCCTCCCGAAGGGCTGTCCGTGTGACCGTCCGAGTTTCGAAGGTCCTCCCGAAGGGCTGTCCGAGTGACCGTTCGAGTTTCGAAGGTCCTCCCGAAGGGCTGTCCGCGACACCGTCCGGGGGGCTGTTCGGCCGCCTCCCGGAGGGTTGTCTGAGGAGCAGATGAGGGTATACATCCTCGTGGTTGGGAGGTTGTAAATCCTAGTTGCGGGGATCTGCACCGCCGATCGTCATCGACTCTACTTCCCGCTGCGCTACGAGTCGGTAACGAAAAAGATCAAACCATGTATGCAGTCTCCATAGTGGTCCTGGGCTGGTGCGTAGGTTGGAAATTTTTTGTTTTCTACTGCATTCCCCTACAAATCCATGTGATCCGCCTATCTCTCCCAGAGGTGGATGTAACTAACCGATAGAATTTCGAGAACCCACTCGGATTCCACTCGGAACCCGTTATTGACCATACCGCACTCCGCACGAAACGTGCCATGATATATCTAAAAATGATGTGGTCACGGTCTTCATGATCACCACACCATATGCATTTGCCATCGCCCGGGCCCCTCCTTCTCTGCACCTAGTCACCACTTGTGATCTTATTACACGCCACTTGCCATAAGAAGGTTTTAATATTGGTTGGAAGCCTCGCCTTCCATATGCCGGACAAATCACAAGGCGTCGCTGATTTAAATATTTCTCTATATAGAGAACCTGTCGAAAAACAGCCGGATGGCTCGAGATGCCAGATGACTTTGTCTCGACCAAGGGTGAGATGATGCCCTCGCAATTTTACACGCAAGTCTTCCCACTCTCTTGCTTGGGAGTCCCCCAGGTATCGGCAAATTGCGGCGCCCATTGGTCGTGGTGCCACATTTCCGCCAGCTTGGCCTCTTGGTCCGTGGCGATGGCAAACAGGGCCGGGAACAAGTGTAATGGACATAGTTTTCGTTTCTCGGTCAAAGTCCATCAAGTCTCTAATGGCAAGGCAAAAGCATCAAAGGTCAGACCCAGGGTAATTCCCACTGCTCTTTCAATTAGGGAGGTTGATGAGACTGAACAGATACCGCCACCTACACCTATCAGGATGATCCAGCAGATTGGCACAGTTCTGTGTGCTATCCCATCTGAAGAACTTTCTGACGAAGCACTACTGGCTTCACAGGAGGAGAAGCCCCCGGCGTCGACCTAGCTTCTCTTCTACAACTCTTTTATTTCTTTATGCGATGAATCTTTTGGTGAACTGGAATGTTTTATGTTGGAATGTTCGTGGGTTAAATTCTGGCGATAAGCAACTAGCGCTCTCAAACGCCATTACCTCTAGTGGATGTGCGGTGATATGTTTGCAAGAAACCAAGAAACCTTCATTCGACTTGTCTTTCATTAAGTCATGCTGCCCTCGTCGCTTCGACCAATTTGCTTTTGTACCTTCCCGTGGGGCTTCGGGAGGTATCATCACTATTTGGAATAGCACTATTTTCACTGCTGATGTATTGCTATCTGAAGATTTCGCTCTAGTTACATGTTTCAAATCAACACAATCGGCGAAATGTTGGACATTGGTCAATGTTTATGGCCCTTGCCAAGGTGAGCAGAGAGAACATTTCATCCACTGGTTGTGTTCACTAAATATTCCATCCAATGAAGATTGGCTGTTTGTGGGGGATTTTAACTTCATACGTGCACCTAATAATCGTAATAAACCTGGAGGCAGCGTTAATGACATGAACACCTTTAATGATTTTATCAGATGTCAAAGCCTCATTGAACTACCTATCAAGGGACGCTCATTCACATGGAGCAATATGCAGCTTGATTCACTATTAGAACAACTGGATTGGTTTTTTACGAGCACTAATTGGACAACATCTTACCCAAAAACTATGGTCAAACCACTCGGTAAGCCAGTATCCGACCATATCCCTTGTGTGGTTACTATTGAAACAAACATCCCTAAATCAAAACTATTTCGATTTGAATCATTTTGGGTGCAACACCCGGGTTTCATGCAAATTGTTCAATCTTCTTGGGCCAAACCAGTGCACTCTGCAAATACTGCCACTATACTATGTAGAAAATTTAAAACCCTGAGACGTGATCTTAAACATTGGAGTAAGGGCATTTCCAAACTATCTGTGGCTATTGAAAATTCAAATAAAGCACTCTGTGAGATTGATGAGCTCGAAAATAAACGGACTTTAACTGTCCCTGAAGTTAATTTCAGAAGAATTCTCAAGGCACACATCATACGCTTATTACGTTATCAGCAAGCTTACTGGAAAAAGCGGTGCACCATACGATGGGTTCAGTTTGGGGACGAACCATCCAAATTTTTCCAAGCAGTGGCCTCCGAGAGATATAGGAAGAAAAACATTGCCACCCTAGCTACACCTGATGGAACTTTGGTGGAGGATCACTTAGGAAAAGAGTCTATAATATTTGAAACATTTAAGGAAAGGATGGGCTCTTCAAGGCCTTGCAACATGAAGTTCAACTTAGCCATAATAATCAAGAAGTGCAATGGTCTTGAGGAACTCACCATCCCATTTACCCATGAGGAGATTGACAAAGTTGTTAAAGACATGCCCGCAGACAGAGCCCCTGGCCCGGATGGTTTTAATGGACTTTTCTTAAAAAGATGTTGGCCAATCATCAAGCAAGACTTTTATAACCTGTGCAACCAATATCATAATGGGGAGCTCAATCTAGAAAGTATTAATGATGGCTTCATCACTCTCATTCCTAAAGTGGGTTCCCCCGAGTCTATCAACGACTATCGGCCGATAACACTCCTAAACTGCTGTCTCAAGGTGGTCACAAAAATCTTGGCAAATAGACTCCAAAAACTCATTCTTAAAATTGTGCACAGGAATCAATATGGGTTTCTTAAAGGACAGACGATACAAGACTGCCTAGCCTGGGCTTACGAGTACATATACCAATGCCAAACCTCAAGAAGGGAAATCATGCTTCTAAAACTTGATTTTGCCAAGGCTTTTGATACAATTGAACATGAGGCCATGATTGAAATCATGAAAAATATGGGATTCAACGAAAAATGGCTGGGATGGATCAGATGCATCTTCTCCTCGGGCAAATCTTCGGTCCTTCTTAATGGTACTCCGGGTCGGCAATTCTATTGCAAATGCGGTGTACGACAGGGTGACCCGCTCTCTCCCTTAATCTTTGTGCTTGCAGCTGACCTGTTGCAAGCTGCCATAAATGATGCCTACACCCACAACTTGATTCATCTGCCATTCCCGTCCCAGCGCCAACAAGACTACCCGGTAATTCAGTATGCAGACGACACAATCTTGATCATGCCCGCATGTACCCAGCAAGCTACAATCATCAAGGACATCTTAAATGATTATGCCACGTCCATTGGGTTGAAAATAAACTTTCATAAATCAACTCTTATTGCTATGAATTGTGACATGACAAAAACTCAGGAAATTGCAACTATCTTCGGATGCGTAATTGGCAAACTGCCCTTTACATACTTGGGTCTCCCTATGGGAACTACACGACTAACAATTGTTGATCTCATGCCGCTTGTTTGTTCCATGGAAAGAAGACTAACGGCCACTCTCAACATGATATCCTATGGTGGAAAACTATCTTTGCTAAACTCGGTGATCACCTCTTTGATCGTTTTTGCTCTTTGCACTCTTAGGCTGCCAACTAAGATCATTGAATTGCTGGACAAAATCAGGAGGAAATGTTTGTGGACTAAAAAAACGGAACAAGGTGATAAATGCAACTCACTTGCTGCATGGAGCATGGTCTGCCAACCCAAGGAATGCGGTGGACTAGGTGTGATTGACCTCAAAACACAAGGAGATGCCCTGCTTCTCAAATATTTACACAAATTCTACAATAGATGGGACGTGCCTTGGGTCCAACTCATCTGGGACACATACTACCCTGACCGTATACCGCACGCCACTGAAACATGCGGATCATTCTGGTGGCGTGATGTGGCGAAGCTAATGCCCATTTACAGAGGAATAACTCAGGTCCAGGTAGCAAACGGTAAGAATGTCCTCTTCTGGAAAGACTCTTGGACGCACACCATTTTGGCGGAAAGTTATCCTCGTGCTTTCTCCTACACCATTAATGAAGATATCTCTGTCGGGGATTTCTTGTCCATCATGGCACTGCGGGAGGCGTTTCATCTACCGCTCTCAGAACAAGCCCACGTTGAAGTTCGACAGATGCAATCGGACCTGTCCACGGTTACCCTATCTGAGGAGACGGATGTTTGGACATATGCATGGGGTTCAGATCAATTCACCGCGAATAAATATTATACGTTCTATTTCAGAGATATTCGAGCACATGAAGCCTTTGGTTGGATTTGGAAATCAAGGTCAACCATGAAAATCAAAGTTTTTGGGTGGTTACTCCTGGCAGATCGCCTCAACACCAGAAATATGCTCAAACGACGGCACTACAACATTGGTGATGACCATAACTGCATTCTATGTGGTCTGAGGATCGAGGAAACATTGGAGCACTTGTTCTTTGAATGCCCCTTCAGCACTGATTGTTGGGCTACTATGGGCCTATCCTGGCCACAAGGAATGCCACGCCTTCAAAATGTGACCACAGCCAAACAACGTTGGAATGGGCCTCTTTTTATGGAGATGTTCTTACTTGCAGCTTGGAGCTTATGGAAGGAACGCAACAATAAGCACTTCAGGGGGATTACCCCGACAAAACAGTCCTGGTTGGATAGGTTTAAGAAAGACTTCTCTCTACTTGCCTATAGGGTCAAGGAAAAGCACAAACACCTCATACCCACCATCCTCTCCTCCTTACATTAGCACACCAACACACCCCCAATGGGGTGGTGACACTTGTACAGCCCTATGTAACTTGTATTCTTACATATTAATACAAAAATAACAGTGGGAGGTGCTCCTACTGTTCAAGGTTTCAAAAAAAAAAAACACATCCTAGCAACAACCCACGCACAAAAAATGAGATTGAAAGGGGTTACATTGGCTTATGGATTTGTTTGTCATGTAGGAATTTAGAGCCTTTTTCGGTTCAAAGAAATTTCATATGGGAATTGCCTTAACCTACGGTGCAACTAAACAACTTTTATAATAGATTCATTCATGTATTTTAATTTTCTGTAGGATTCACCCTGCAAAAAAAAAGTTTTTATAGGATTCAATATGTCATGACAAACCAATCCTACATTTTTCATACTAATAGAGGTGGCTTTACAATATTGCGACCCAAAGAGGACTTTACAAATGGAGAAGAAAATGTGTGTACAAGAGTGTTTGTTGAATCTATGGTCTATGTACTTCTGAGAAAAATCTCAAAACAAATTTGATCACACAATGTCATGTTTAAAAGTTAAGTTGAATATTTTTCACTTTTTGTCCAGATACATTTGATCATTTTTCATATTTTTGCATGATGTTTAGAAGTTGCATAACATCACATTGTTATAACACTGCGAAAAAATAGATGTTGTAAAGATGCACAAGTACCTAAACTCAAGCACAAAAAAAATGTATAAAATTCATAATTACTTCCAAATCTTATATCAATAAAACAGACGTGTATTGGCCAAATAAGATTCCCACCTCAAAGTCCACATGCGAATGGAATAGTATAGCAAATGTTATAATAATGTAAATCATCAAACATTGGAGAGTAGCTTAGATTCCATGTGGGAGAAGTACATAGGGTATGCGAAACATCTACATAATGAACATTGCATCTACTGCAGTATCAAACTTTTTTTTCTTTTTGGGAAAAAGGAGGACAACCCCCGGCCTCCGCATTAAAAGATGCACACAACCATATATCATTCATGAAACTAAATTCAGCACCCAAACAAATTTGAACCAAAAAAAGAAAACCCGAGGCCGCGTGCCTTGCGCTAGTAGCTCCACTAGGCAACCACTAACCCTATGATAAAAGAAAGAACAAACGAAAAGTACACAGATCGTAGGCTAAGCCGTCAAGAAGAAAACGTCGCATGTGCACCGATGGTGATGAGTCCAACCATAGGCTGGTCTCGTGATTTAGATTCCCATAGCCGAGTTTCGATCCACCATCTTTAGCAAGGACGCGATGGGTGCACGTCGACATTGCCTGATCAGAGATCTTGTGTTTCCATTGAAGTGTGCATACTCGTCGTTGAAGCCACCTCTCCCATCATCCCTTGTCCAGCTACTGACACCTCGATAGCCAGATACCTCCGGAGGAGATACCGAAAGACAAACACGTCCCATTCTGCCTCACCTCCCAAAACTGTGGCACCACCTCCGATCCAGCAACAATATGCATACTTGCCGCCTCTATGGGAGCCACCACACTTAGCAGCTACTGGCAGAATGCATGACTTGGCGCCTCCACATGAGTCGTCGTCATGCACAACGCCTACCAGCGACATGCATGACTTGGCACATCTGGATGACTCACCGTGCATAGCACCCGGCGAGTCGGATGGAACCCTATCTCGAGTTGGAGGGGGCGTCCCATACTGCTTCCGGCCTCGGAGAAGGTAATTACCGTCTCCAAATCTGACCGCCGCGTCATCCACATGACCATTGTGTCGGCATCGTTGAAAAACCAAGGCCTTCAGCCCCTATCCCCAAACTCGCGCACCACCACCAGATCAGGACAACTGCCACCATGCCACGCCACCCATAAGACAAAGTTGCACAATCGTCGCTACCATGGCACCGCCGAGAGTAGAAATCCATCCACATGGGATCAGATCAACGCCACTCCACCTCCGCACGAGGACCACTACGGACAAATCTGCACCACGACCTCATCATTGAGTGTATGCTGACTCGTGTTGTCTCTCCTCACGAGGAATGGAAGAACCCCCACCGCCACTGACACCGTGCTGGTATCGCTAGACTGCGCCCTTGGGAGGTGGCGAGGGAAGGAGGGGTTGTGGGAGAGGTGCCTTTTGTGGCGGCCAAGGCTTCTCCCGGACAACCCGCTGGGGCGACGTGGGAGTCTATCTTTTTTTGTCAATCAACACAGAACTTGTGGATATTGATCACCTTTTGGTGGTTTGCTCGGTATCTTACATGTGATGAAGCAGGGTGCTCAGTTAGATTGGTCTAGCTACCATCATTTGCAGCTCGTTTGGCGACTAGTGGGTGGAAGAACCTAAACACCATGGTCGTTTTGGTCACTTAGTCAATTTGGATTCAGTGCAATGGCACGGTCTTTGAGGGCAAATTCTTCTCGATGGACCCCATGTTGGATCAAATCAACTGTGAATGCCTCAACCACCATTTGGTTGCACTTTGGCTTACAAGCCAAAAACACACCTATTTAGGTGCTTTCCTCTTTGGCTTTTGGCTTCCATCTCTAAATAGGCCAAAAGTCAAAGCCAAAGCCCTCTAAAGGCCAAGTAAAATCCCAACCAAACACCCTCTAGAGGGGCGAGATGTTTGCCGTTGTGTGCCGTGTTGAGTGAGTGGCTGATTTCTTGTATGTTTAAGACTTTTGATCTCGTCTTTTCCTATAATTAATCACATGTGGTTCTCCTGCATGATTCAAAAAAACACGTGTATTTGCCACAAAAAAAAGACTACCGCCTCGAAGATTTACTAAATGTTCTAATAATGTAGATCAACAAACATTGCAGGGTAGCTTAGATTTTCTGTGCGAGAACTAATTAAACTTCACATAAACATAACTTCTCATTGCTAAAAGATCCGCATTTTTTTATCAATCTCTTTCAGTGCTCAAAGTAAGGCAAAACCTAGAACAGTTCAAAAAAATGTCAAACGCAGAAAATGCTCCAGAAAAATGTCAAACGCAGCACTAAAAGTGGCTCGTCTCCAACAGGCACATCTCAATGACTCCTCACAGCAAATCCATTTGTTTATTCTCGGAGGGTTCTGAAATCAAGCCTCAGCAGCAGCCGCGGCAATGCGCTTCCTCGCCTCTGCGATGATGGTGAGCTTGATGCCCTTGCCCTTGGGAAGAGAGACCCACGCCTTCCTGTCCTTGCCGATGGTGAACACGTTGGCCAGGCGGGTGGCGAACTGATGGCCGAGGGCATCCTCGACGTGGATGGTCTCAAAGCTGCCCTCGTGCTTCTCCCTGCTCTTGATCACCCCGATGCGCCCGGTGTTCCTGCCTCCGGTCACCATCACAAAATTCCCGACCTCAAACTTGATGAAATCCACAATCTTGTTGGTCTCCAGGTCAATTTTGATGGTGTCGTTGGGTTTGATGGCAGGGTCAGGGTAGCGGATGGTGCGGCCGTCGTAGGTATTGAGGGAAGGGACGCCCTTCTGCCCACATTGCACAGTCCTCACCTTGCAGAGCTTGAACTGCAGAACAGATTACAAACTCAATAACAGAAAAGGGTTCCGGAAAAAAGTGATATACTAATTCTCAAGCCGCAAGATAATCATCAGTAGGAATATGTTCTTTTTACCATTTAATGAGTTTAGTTTTTGAAAAGCAAAACAGAAAACAACCTGAGCAAAGTATACATATGCAACCGCATTGGGAATTTTGGACAGAAAAATAGTACGAACAAGTAACTAGAAAAATCAAAACGACAGTGGGCTTTAGAGAAGCTTAATCGATATATAAGTCTTGTATGATTTATTTTAATGAATTGGACTTCTAACAATCTGGCTTCAAGTTCCTTAATTGCATCAAAGAAACACATGGAACATGGAAAATTACGGTGGTGAATTTAGCATATCACATAAGCATACTGATTGATGTAACATATCACAGAGAAGCATCCAAAGCAAGAACAGCTCGTATTCTGGACAATTGTACAGATGCTTACCTTAGCCTCCTCATCCTTGATGCTGTGGAGACGGAAGCGACCCTTGGTGTCGTAAAGAAGGCGGAAGTTCTCCCCTGTCTTCGGAATTGACACAACATCTGCAGAACAGAGTAAATTAATAACAGAGTCTGCAACATCTCATAAACAAGGAAAATCTGGATCAATCACAAGCAAGAAAAATTACCCATGAATCCAGCAGGATATGTCTTGTCAGTCCTAACCTTCCCGTCAACCATAATATGTCGCTGCATCATGATTGAAACAACTTCACGATAGGTCAGTGCATACTTCAGCCTGTTCCTGAGCATAAGGATCAATGGCAAGCATTCCCTAGCTTTGTGGGGACCTGAAGACGGCTTGGGTGCCTGCTCAATAGAAATTATCATAAGTACTGAGCAAATATAACACATATGTATCCCATCATTTTTTAAAATTTGAACATCATATTTAGAGTTATCAAATATACTTACAAATGCTCCACCAAGCTTTTCAACCATCCAATGCTTAGGGGCATTGAGCCTCTTCACATGCTTCTTCAGACCCCTCGCCTGTCAACAGAAAGAAAAGAAAAATGTATACCCAGTGATTTCTTTAGAAATTGATCTTTTACATCCTTGTGCTTCTATCTATGTGTGGATTAATCATTTAATTATGTGACTCGATGGCATAGAAAACCATCAGCACAAGTAGAACAATCTAGCTAATAAAGGTTTTGCTTTACTGAAAAAAAAAACTTAATACCTTTGTCCTACTTCTACACACCATACCAGAGATTGGACAACAGAATGGGCGATAACTTCACAAATGATGTAAGCTTTACCTCTAGAGCAGTGGTGTATTATTCCCGATAGCATGGAAGCGTCACATTAATAATACAGAAACTGAACGAAACTGGGTGTTAAACCATCCCAACATCCTAATTGGGTAAATTCCTTTAGCAATTAACTAGAGCAATCAAACTTTCAGAAGAAGAAAAACAGTGTCCATTGGCATGGACAAGCAGAAAAAAAAAATCTCAATACTCATCCAATTTGCATCCATCATAACTTGAAATCGACAAAAAGGATATTCCACTATGCGGTAACGTGCTGTTTGTAGAGCTACATTGAGATAGCTCCCTAGCAAAACAAAAATCTGAATTGCAAAGGTCATGATCCAGTGACTAGTCTTGTATATCACACAATTAACGTTTTGAATTATAAATGGCTATGATGGTGCGAGAACAGATAAATAACATCTCATCACAAGAACCATGCGTATAAAATGCACTACACCAAGCGGTCCCCGATCGATGTATCGTGTTGACAGGAATGACCTCACTTCACTCTACATGCATATCAAGATGACAGGAAGATTTGTCTCAAGAAGAATGCCACCTTAGTTAAAAACGAACGTGTGCTCTAAAGCCTCAAACAAGAAATAAGCAACCGATCGGACCAAGACACGGGCAATGCAAATTACATATTGCAGGTCAACTAGGCTAGTCGAACAAGAACAGGCCATGCAGAGCAAAGCACCAAAGACAAATGTTCACTACAAATTGGAGAGCACAGAGATGTATCCATGTTAGGGTCTGACCATTTTGCTCGGTTCCTGTGGCTTCTCGCACGCTCACGTGAGAAGACGACGGAGCGCCGAGGTGGCGGAGGAGCGATCGAGGCGGTGATAAACCCTAGAAAATGCAATGGCGGCAGCCGAACTGGCCAGGGGGTTTTATGGCCTCGCTCGAACGTGGCTGCCGTCGGATGTGTTGTTAGTGGGGATCCGGAGCTTTTGGGCTGTTGGTTGGGGCGCGGCCCAATGAAACTGAACAGTTATTTTTTTCCTAAGAATCCTGAAACTGAAAAGTTGGTCAGTGCAAGTACAACAAGTCCTAATCAGCTGGCTATAGCAGATTTCACTGTATAATACCCTGATAAGTGCCACACGTGTGGCGCGAAGCAATTCCGCTCTGACTTTTTTATGATAAGTTTAGTTACCCGAGGATGGCAAGTTTAATTGTGAAACATGACAACTTTCTGTTTGGATGACAGGCCGGTTTCAGTTTTTTTTCGAATGACAATTTTAGTGTAGAAAATGCCAGGGTGTTGTTATTTCGTGCCACACGTGTGTCACTTATCATTTGGTAGATCTTTCAATCAGGTTGTTCGCTCTTTTTTTTTTAGATTTGAGAAACTGGTTGTCTACTTGATAAGCTACCAGCAAAAAATTGCGATCAATGAATGGACTTTTTAACTTATTTTCCCTCAATGTATAATGAGTGAGTTGTATACATAGTTTGAATGGTCTTAAAAAATTGTGATAAATATTTGCTTGATCTGGATATACAAAAAACATTTATTTATGATGGAAAATGCACTGAAGATGATATTATCTACTATTAAAGGGAGTTTGTTGGTTTCATTTCCATCGTCCCCACAACTCCCATCGATACATGCCTCCTCCCACAATTTTTTTTCAAACCACGCTATAAACCCCAACACTTTTTTTTTTCAAACCGACCCGGCACCATCTTGTTTGTGGGGAAAGAAATCCCTTGCAAAGATATCAACAAAAATTAAATAAATTATCAATAGCAAGAAATCCATTGCAAACAAACAGCAAAGTCAACTCACATAGTTGTACATACACAGTCTCAATCGCATCATATTCCTTACCTTTGTTTATGGATTCCCTCCCACAATATATCTCAATCTCAAACGAATAAAAATCCAAGAATCAAAATTCTCTTACAGTGAACCACTAGAATAAAGTTGACTCAATTGCAACACATGGGTATTTTGCTAGTAAAGAGTAGTGTCAAAGCTCATCACAAGTGCTTGATCTAATACAGTTGTGCTTAAAATTTCAATAGTATGAAATATTGTCCTCAAAGGCTATTTAACTCAGTGCGTATAAGTAGGGACTGAATTATGGCCCACCCGACTGTTTCCTCAGATTTTTGAAGAATTCACCAATGTTGATGGCATGAGGAAAGGGCTACAAAGATGCATCTTTGGATCAGAAATTCGCAAGGGCACGCAGCCTGCCCAGCCCTCGCCGACCATATGATTGCTTAGCGATCCACAAGGCACACCAAGTTTTAAGTTTTAGTTTCCGAAACTTGTGATTTTATCTTGGTTTAAATAGGCAATTTCTCCTGGCCCAGCACGGTCAGATGGGGATCGGCGACGGTCCAGGGCCTGGCCAGACCGGTCCTGCCTATGGCCTAAGGTTGGGTTGTCCCTCCATCAGGTTTGGGCATCTCTTGCAATGATCATGGGTCGGCAGTTGGTGGCGGTGAGCAAGTTAGGGTCCTGGATGTCAGGGTGCGGTCCGCCTAGTTGGGCTCAGTGACCTAGGTGCTTCATAGTGGCACATGAAAGTTACAGAGCCAAAGCTCTTCACTTTGGCTGTGACGGTGGTGACGGCCGCGTGTGTTGTTGTCCTCTTAAGGACGCTGTCACGATTCTTCTGCCTGTGCCAGGGCTCCATGTGAAAACCGATGTTCGTCCATTCAAACATGGCGGCAGCAGCACTTTGTGTCATTACCCTCATGGGACGTCGTCGTGGAGCTCAGGTCCCTTAGGACGTGGCCTGGCGCCATCCCCATGCTCCTTCGTGCTTATGCTTGCCACCATAGTCGTGACGTTCTTACTGCACGTGCACGTTTCTTGTTGTGCGATTTTGTTTGTCAGTGTTCTCTTTGATCTTCTTTGTAAGCCGGTTTTCTCGCTATTTTGTATCACTAAACCACGTGGCTTATTTATAAAAGCAAGACGAAGCTTATTGCAAGTCTTAATAACTCTCTGCCTTATTTTCCTCTCATCAGTATTTTGGTTACCAAAATAGGTTTTCTTTCTAGACAGCAAACTGAATTTATGTTCTATCTAAAATATTTTTGTTCAATTTTTTCCTGTGGTATTAGGTGAGTACTAAGATCTGGATAAGGTTTAAAGGATATCACATTAATGGCAATTAAGCGAAGGAAATATGCCCTAGAGGCAATAATAAAGTTTTTATTTTACATTTCCTTATTTCATGATAAATGTTTATTATTCATGCTAGAATTCTATTAACCGGAAACTTGATACATGTGTGGATACATAGACAAAATATGGTGTCCCTAGTAAGCTTCTACTAGACTAGCTCGTTGATCAAAGATGGTTAAGTTTCCTAACCATAGACATGTGTTGTCATTTGATAAATGAGATCACATCATTAGGAGAATGATGTGATGGACAAGACCCATTTGTTAGCTTATCATTATGATCGTTCAGTTTTATTGCTATTGCTTTCTTCATGTCAAATACATATTCCTTCGACTATGAGATTATGCAACTCCCGGATATCGGAGGAATGCCTTGTGTGCTATCAAACGTCACAACGTAACTGGGTGATTATAAATATGCTTTAAAGTTATCTCCAACGGTGTTTTGTTGGGTTGGCATAGACTGAGATTAGGATTTGTCACTCCGAGTATTGGAGAGGTATATCTAGGCCCTCTCGGTAATACACATCATAAGAAGCCTTGGAAGCAAAGTGACTAATGAGTTAGTTGCAGTATGATGTATTACGGAACGAGTAAAGAGACTTGACGGTAACGATATTGAACTACGTATGAAGATACCAACGATCGAATCTCGGGCAAGTAACATACCGATGACAAAGGGAATAACGTACGTTGTCATGACAGTTTGACCAATAAAGATCTTCGTAGGATATGTGGGAGCCAATATGAGCATCCAGGTTCCGCTATTGGTTATTGACCAGAGAGGTGTCTCGGTCATGTCTACATAGTTATCGAACCCGTAGGGTCCGCACGCTTAACGTTCGATGATGATACTATATTATATGAGTTATGTGATTTGGTAACCAAATGTCGTTCGAAGTCCCGGATGAGATCATCACTAGTAGAAAGGGGCCAATGGTCCAGGCCGGTCCAGCCATTAGTCTCGGTTCAATCCAAAACCGGGACCAATGGGGGCATCGGACCCGGTTCGTGAGCCCCGGGGGCCGGCCGGGCCACGTGGGCCATTGATCCCGGTTCGTCTGGACCTATTGGTCCCGGTTGGTGGGACGAACCGGGACCAATGGGCCTCGCTCCTGGCCCAACATCATTGGTCCCGGTTAGTGGATTGAACCGGGACCAAAGGCTGCCCATTATTCCCGGTTCGTGCCATCAACCGGGACTAAAGGGGTGGTCCTCGTTGCGACCAGAGTTTAGTCCCACCTCGCCAACCGAAGGGGAATCGGACCGGTTTATAAGCCCCTCCCTCTCTACCTTATTGAGCTCCTCTGAAAATGAAAATAGATGCCCTTATATAGGGAATTTAGCATAAATTCATACGGATTTCTCTTGAAATTCGTTATGAATTTAAGTTGAATTTTCTCTATAAGCGCATCTCTGCTCATTTCTGAGTAGTTTTTTTTTCTTTTTCTGCTATATTTTTTTTTATTTCTGAGTTGTAATAAGCCATTAAAAATAAGCATATATGCTCCTTTTTTAGTACAGTTAATCACAACTATTTTTTGCTTCTATTCATTTCTGAGTAGTTTTTTATATATTTTTTTCTTTTCTGTTATATTTATTCTTTTGTTTTTATTTCTGAGTTGTAATAAGTCATTAAAAATAAGCATCTATGCTATTTTTTAGTAAAGTTAATCAAAATTATTTTTTCTTCTTTTTATTTCTGAGTGGTTTTTTATATAGTTTTTTTTCTTTTCTGCTACATTTATTTTTTTTTCTTTTTATTTCTGAGTTGTAATAAGTCATTAAAAATAAAAAAGAGGCGCAATGCTCGTTAATTTGCTTCAAGCCTTTCGGAATAGTGTCAACTGCACTGCACATAGCTCTGTGCAGTCTACCGTATTCCTCAAGGCCGCTTGAAGCTAACCAACGTGCAGGAGCATTGAGCCTCTTCGTCATCGTCTCTGCACTTAGGGCTTATAAACAGCTGCGAGTGCCTCTCGCTTGGCGAGGTGGGACTAAAAAAACAGCTGCAGGAAGAATAAACAAAAAAATAGCTGCAGAAAATAAAAAAGTAGTTACACGGGTGCATTGGTACCGGTTCATGGCACCAACCGGTACCAATGCCACTCTTTGGTCCCGGTTGGTTGGACCAACCGGGACGAATGCTCATCTTTAGTCCCGCGCAAACAGCTGAACACGTCACGGTCGCCACTGATACACCTCAGCGCCATGCTGCCAAGTACCACCAGCCGACACAGCTTGAAGACCTTGGTGGATCTGTCGTGCGTAGCACCTCCGACCAGGCATGACCAAGCATAGCACCTGTCGGCCAGGCATGACTTGACAGCTCCACCGAAGCTCCATGCAAGACGAAGCCGCTCCACCTCCTTCCTCTGACTTCCAACGCTGCTCCACAAAACAATGCTCCCAAGAGAGAAACAACACCGCAGTGCCGCCATCGTCCGGTCTGGAACACCAGATCCTAGGGTTTCCCCCGGAGCAATACGAGTGGGTCAACGGTAGTCACACGACGATGCCTTCATCATGGTAACGACATGGAACGCCGCCATCGCCCGCCGTCAGCTCGGTTTTCACCGGCAACTACGTCTCCCCGACTCGCAGCTGGTGCCAGATGACGGATCCCGGGATCCGAACACCCAGCCTCAGGCCGACCACCTGTGACAGAAGAGATGACCACCATCGCCGGCTGCAACGGTCAGAACAGATCTGATCTATGCTATTTTTTTTAGTAAAGTTAATCAAAATTATTTTTTCTTCTATTTATTTCTGAGTGGTTTTTTATATAGTTTTTTTTCTTTTCTGCTACATTTATTTTTTTTCTTTTTATTTCTGAGTTGTAATAAGTCATTAAAAATAAAAAAGAGGCGCAATGCTCGTTAATTTCCTTCAAGCCTTTTGGAATAGTGTCCACTGCACTGCACATAGCTCTGTGCAGTCTACCGTATTCCTCAAGGCTTGAAGCTAACCAATATGCAGGAGCATCGAGCCTCTTCGTCATCGTCTCTGCACTCAGGGCTTATAAACAGCTGCGAGTGCCTCTCGCTTGGCGATGTGGGACTAAAAAAATAGTTGCAGGAAGAATAAACAAAAAAATAGCTGCAGAAAATAAAAAAGTAGTTACACAGGTCCATTGGTACCGGTTCATGGCTCCAACCGGTACGAATGCTACTCTTTGGTCCCGGTTGGTTGGACCAACCGGGACGAATGCTCATCTTTAGTCCCGGTTGGAGCCACCAACCGGGACCAAAGGTCTTCGTTTCCTGCCCTTTGCGCTGCTGAAAAGAGGCCTTTGGTCCCGGTTGGTGGCACGAACCGGGACTAAAGGTGGCATTAGTCCCGGTTGTAGCCACCAACCGGGACCAATGCTTTTGCTATATATACTGGACTTAGTAGTTTTCGCCAAAACCCATCTCTTTCTGGCCCCGACGCCTCTGCTCCTCATCGCCGTCGCCGCCGAGCCCTGCCCCGCGCCGCCCCGAGCCCGCCGTCGTCGCCCGCGCACGTCGCCGCCGCCCCCATCGCCGCCCGCGTCCCGCGTTGCCCCATCATCGCGCGCCCGTGCCGCCCCGACGTCGTCGCCAACCGTCGCCCCTGCCCCGCGCCGCCCCGAGCCCGCCGTCCCCGTCACCGCCCCGAGCCCGCTGTCCTCGTCGCCCCTGCCCCGCGCGCCGCCCCGAGCCCGTCGTCGCCCCCTGCCCCGCGCCGCTCGACGCCGACGTGAGCGTTTTTTTATTTTTGTTAGATTTTTTTAGATTCTTTTTGTAGTTCATAAATTTTTTTTGTTAGGTTAGATGTGTAGTAATTTAGATATGTAGTTCATAGATTTTTTTTTGTTAGATTAGATTTTTTTTTGTTAGATTACATGTGTAGTAATTAATTTTTTCATATTATGTTAGATATTTTTGTTATATTAATTAGATTTTTTTTTGTTAGATTAGATATGTGTAGTAATTAATTTGTTCATATTATGTTAGATTTTTTTTCTGTTAATAGATTTTTTTGGTGATATTATTATTGAATATGCATGTTTGGTGATATTATTGTTAATAGATTTTTTTTGGTGATATTTAGATTGTGTAATTAATTTTGTTCATAGGATTTTAATGATTTTTTTGTTCATAGTATTTAGAAAAAGGAAAAAAAGAAGAAGTAGTTTATATATAGTTGAACTAGCTAGTTGATTTAATAAACTAATTTATTTTACTATAAAATGAAGTAGTTTGTTTTTAGTAAGTACTACTTATTTATTTATAGTAAGTGCTTAGTAGTTGAACTAGATAGTTGATTTAATTAGATTTTTTTGTTAGATTAGATTTTTTTGTTAGATTAAATGTGTAGTAATTAATTTATTCATATTATGTTAGATTTTTTTGTTAGATTAATTAGATTTTTTTGTTAGATTAGATATGTGTAGTAATTAATTTGTTCATATTATGTTAGATTTTTTTTTGTTAATAGATTTTTTTGGTGATATTATTATTGAATATGCATGTTTGGTGATATTATTGTTAATAGATTTTTTTTGGTGATATTTAGATTGTGTAATTAATTTTGTTCATAGAATTTTAATGATTTTTTTGTTCATAGTATTTAGAAAAAGGAAAAAAACAAGAAGTAGTTTATATATAGTTGAACTAGCTAGTTGATTTAATAAACTAATTTATTTTACTATATATAGAAGTAGTTTGTTTTTAGTAAGTACTACTTATTTATTTATAGTAATGCTTAGTAGTTGAACTAGATAGTTGATTTAATTAATAAAACTACTTTTATTTAACTATATATAGAAGTAGTTCCCGCGTCGACGTCGGCGATGCCTATCCCGCATCCTCGTCGTCGTCGACTCGGTGGTGGAGGCCTGCTTGATCAGGGCCATGTTCGGGACTGGGCTCCGCCGGGTTGGTATTGGGAGGTGCTACCTTCTGGGGGACGTAGGTTGGTGAGGAGGCAGCCCGTTGTTGACCCGATCCTTGTTTGGTGGCGGTCGGGTGGGCCAGTGACGGTGGTGAGGCATCCGGACACCGCGGAGGTGGTACGTCACCATGTCAGCGAGGAGGACGAGCACGTCCGTCGCTACATGGTTGCATTGGAGGGGAGGTTCGACAATACCTGGCAGGTTCTTCAGGGATCTCATTGGAGCTATGATCCTGTGATGGTTCCTTATCTTTGGGTGTCCACCGCCCGCGTCGATACCCGTCGGGGACTATGGTTCTAGTTGTATTAGTGATAATATTCGACGATGTATGGATACCAAGAGATGATGTACTTTTGCTTATAATTATTGAATGCATGCTAATTTGAATACTATACTTTATTTTATGATTTGGTTTTGCTTATTTTATGATTTGGTTTTGCTTATTGAATGCTCATATTGGATAAGTTCTCCTTCATTCCCGTGTGCTAGACAATTTGGTATAATAATGCATTCGGGAATGAAAGAGGAGCTACGTACGTACATCGATCATCGATAGTCAACCCGCGATTAATAATAATGATCTAGTTTAATATTTGAATTATGAACGTAGGCCGGAAATGTCGTACTCATCGGACGATGAAAACCGCCCGGGGGAGTGCGACTGGTGCCACGACGACCGAGGTATCTGCGATAGGTTCATTGAGCTGGACGAAGATCGGCGCTTCAGCATTAAGCTCGAGGAGACCTGCGATGTTCATACGGTACGCAACGATGACAATAGTTTTTTTTGTAATTAAGCACGACTTCAACTATTTTAACGTGTATTTTTCATCTTTTCCAATTCGACTAGCTTATCCCATGCTTTGCAAGACGCTATGTCTTGGAGAGGATGGGTTTTGAAGACCATGAAAGTTTCGAAACCAAAAAAATTATCCTAAGTACCCATCATGGTGTGGATTTTCATCTAGAGCTGTACAATGCTCAGAGTATAACCCATTTTGATTGCAAAAACTGGGATGCATTTTGCAAGATGTATGGTCTTGATGAGGGTATGCTTGTCACCATGGATCTTGGTGATCCTACAATCGAGCAAGAGACACCTTCGATTTGGGTCCTTGTGGAAACACCTCCAGTTCTTCCCTCATGTGAGCTAAGCATAGTTATTAAGTAATTTATATTGTTTATTTCAAAATATATAGTTGACAAATTATCTCCATTGACAGCTTATTTTCATTCTTCAAAGAATGTGCGAAAGATGGTAGACAGAACGTACTACACCGAAGGCGCCGAATTAACTTATCAGGAGAAAAATCATCTGGTCGGATTTTGTACTGATCTTGAGAATTACAATATCTACAATCAAACTCCTCAACATTATGGTCAATACGTGCCACCAGTGCACGTGTTGAACTACGATAACTACCATGGAGATACCCTGGTAAGATTATTTTTTACTATTACAACATCCGTGCATCTTTTTGCATACTTCTAAAACTAGTACATCATTGCTAACTACGAAGTTATTACTATGTTTTTCAACAGATAATCCTGAATGATTGTGTGCCTCATCTGATGTATACGCATGGTAGCCTTCATGTTTTGAACATACGACCAGGTCGTCCTACGAATCTCAACTGTCCATACCGGGTTTCTAAAAGAAGTGGAGACATAACAATCAAAGAATGGAAAAAATGTATGGACAGTCGTAAGGAGCTTCTTGGAAGCAATAAGCAGCGAAGGGCAAGAATTGGAGACAGGATGATCGCCATTCTTCATAATGGAGAGTCAGGGTCTATATTGTTTTATGCTATTTTACCTTAAGGGTGTTTAGGTCCTACCTGATACTGATGATCATGTGCTAAGAACAATTATGTAGGGTTGGGTTTGATGACTATGAGGATGATGATCGTATGACTTATTATTAATAATGAGTAGAAGTTGTATGATGATGCATGATTAGTAGGACTTGTTATTATATATATATATGATGATGTATGATGCAAAGCATGCATGAGCATGTTATATCTGTGGGTGCAATGAACATAGCAGCAGCGTTGATAAACCAAGGACAAAGATAAGAGAGGACACTTCTCTCTATTAGCTAGCTATAATAACAACCTAAAAATAACCCCCAAAACCCCTAAAGCAGCCACTTTTGTAAAAAAATGACTTTTGGTCCCGGTTGGAGCCACCAACCAGGACCAAAGGCCCGTGACTGGGCTCGGCGCACAGGGCCACGTGGAGGCACATTGGTCCTGGTTCGTGTTTGAACCGGGACTAATGGATGGAGTCATTAGTAACGACCCATTAGTCCCGGTTCGTGAACCGGGACTAAAGACCCTTACGAACCGGGTCTAATGGGTGGTTTTCTACTAGTGCATGGACATGACGAGGAGTCTCAAAATGGTGAAGAGGTAAAGATTGATATATAGGACGATAGTATTCGGACACCGGAAGTGTTTCGGAGGGTACCAGGTACATATCAGAGTACCGGAGGGGTTACATTGACTTCCCCGCGAGGTGATAAATTTTGTTACATTTTAAGATTGATGTTCCCTTGTACTAACAATGCAGCTGAGTATGAAGCCTTACTCCATGGACTTCGGATGGCTAAAGAGATGAATCTAAGTCGGGTTATCAAGTGGAGCACGTGGATCGCAGGAAAAATGAAGTTGCTGATGCTTTAAGCCAGCTGGGGTCTCCGCGTAAGCCGGTACCCCCTAATGTTTTCCTTGATGTTTTGCATAACCCATCAGTTAAATTGCCTACAGAGGAAGATCTTGCAATTCCTGACCCGGAGGCATAGTTGGTGGCGGCTCTCCATGTTATTCCTGATTGGACTGTTCCATATTTGTCTTATATGACCCGTGGCTAGTTACCCGAGGATGAAACCTTGGCCAGGCAAATAACCCAGAGGTCTAAGTCAATGACTATCGTCAATGGTGAGCTACACAAATGCAGTGTTACAAGGGTGTTTCAACGATGCGTTTCTCTTGAGGAGGGCCGTGAAATTCTAAGGGAGATTCATGAAGGCGATTGCGGCCATCATGCCAGCTCTAAATCTCTCGTTGCTAAAGCTTTTCGTCATGGGTTTTATTGGCTGACGGCTCATGCTGATGCGGAAGATCTGGTGAGCAAGTGTGATGGCTGTCAGAAATTTTCAAGACGAGCTCATGTGCCAGCTCAAGAATTGAGGATGATTCCAATTACTTGGCCATTTGCAGTCTGCGGGCTAGATATGCTTGGGCCTTTTAAAAGGTCCAAGGATAAAAAAGACTCATCTCCTGGAACCTGTTGACAAGTTTACAAAGTGGGCTGAAGCTGAGCCGGTCAATAAATGTGATGAAGTAACGGCGGTTCAATTCATCAAAAAGGAAATCTTTCATTTTGGATACTGATGAGGATACAGACCTAGGGTAGGGTCACAGGCCTGACCTATACGCCCTACCCAAGGTCACTACCCTAGAAGCAAAGAAGCTCAAGAGACAACAGAGGGTACCCAGTAAAGGTGTCGGGTGCAATCCACTCGACCAATGAACCACTTGGGTACCCCGCCTTTCCGAAGTCACACGACCTGTCAACCACTCGACCTACTGAAGACCAGAAGTCACTCAGAACAACAACGGGCGAGCATTCACTCTGTTGGGGATATTACCACTAGGTGTAAACCGGCCTACTTGGGCCGGGTTAACTTCATTAGTGGTATAAGCAGATGAAGGTCCAAGGCCCGTAGTCGGTTTAGAACATGTAGCCGTAAACCGGCCTGATGTATGACTTGTATTGTAAGTTAGGAATAGAGAGATACCAACCGGAATACGAGTATGAACCGGTTGGGACTCTATGGACCGACGGGCGTCACCCGTGTATATAAGGGGACGACCCGGCGGCGGTTCAAGACAGACAACCAACAACTCGAGCCTAGGCGAAGCTTGTTTGCGCCCTAGCCATCGAGACCACATCAATTCCATCACAACTAGACGTAGGCTTTTACCTTCATCGCAGGGGCCGAACTAGTACAAAACCCTCGTGTCTTTGTGTCCGCTTTAACCCCTTCAAGTAAACCCGTAGCGATGGCTCCACGACTAAGTCCTTTCACTAGGACATCTGCCGTGACAAATCCACGACAGTTGGCGCCCACCGTGGGGCTATCGCACGATGGTTTGACGATCTTGGAGGGCAAGCTCAAGGGACTCGAAGGCTATGTTGTGGGCCGGATGACCAAGAGTCGTCGCGGCAGGATCTACATCGACGACGCAGGATGGGGTCCCGAGGCCGATTCGATCGAGTACGGGTACCGGGTCCCCTTCGGCGGCATAGACGTTTTCATTGGCAAGATCGGTGAGCCTGGGCCTGAGCCGGACATCTGCACCGACCTCGTCGAGATGGCTCAGCGTGCGAGATCTACCCAGGCTAAACCGGCCATGAAGCGTGCCTTCGTTGGAGTCATCCACGGAGGAGAGCGTGAGGACGAGTCAGAACACGGTAGCGAGACCGTCGTTTATTCCAGTGACGAGTCCTCGACCGGAGAGACCGAATCTCTATACCAGTTGCAAGACGATCAGGATAGGGGCTGTTCCGATGGCGACAGTATTCCGGACCCCCCAGGCCAGATCAACCGGGTTGGAATATTCATGGCCGGCACCCAGGCGGCGAATCATTCTTCGACCGCCGCAGCAATGCTCTCCGGATCAGCAGCGGCAGCGGCAGCAGGGGCAGGAGGCCTTGTGCGCCCGCCGGTTCAAGTCCTATCCGACCTGTTTGATGCATTAGCCGCGCTTATGGCAGAAGCCAATCCGGTGGATCAGGAGGCTCATGATGCAGAGATTGCAAAGGTGAAAGAACAGATCGTGCAGGCCAAAACGGATCTGGCGGCAGAGAAGGACAGGATGGCTGCAGAGCGGGCCGCTTTGGACGCCCAGGCCTATAAGCTCATGCTCGACCAGAATGCATCACAGGAGGTCTTAAAGCGGAAGCACAGATCAAGCCTGCCGTTAGGGTTTGACCCCCGAAATCTCTTTCACACTCCAGGAGTAGGGCCCAGTAATCCGCCGCAGTACCTGGAGGCAAACCGGATTGAAGCACCAGGGCCAGGAGCGACGGTCCAGCCCCGCCTGATGGAACCCCCTCAACAGAACATTGTGGCCCCTCTGCCGGTCCAGACACCCCCGGGTCATTATTCGAATCCTATGGACAACCTTGTTGCGGCTGCTGCACATTAGAGGCCATCCCAGTCGAAGGGGACTCTCCGCAAGCGATAGAGACACGCCGGGTTAAGGAGCTTCTCCGGACTGCGCTGATTCAGCAGGAAGCATATTCGTACAGCCGTGATCGGATTCACTCTACGCCCCGTCCAAGCCGGAGCTATAGCAGGCGCATGAATGAACCGGCCGTCTCGAGCAATGCGCGAGGCCGTGAAGCAGCCCGTGGCAATAGCCCGGCAGGTGGTGTCCGCGATGCGCAGGATGTGGTGGACCGGGCCCGGGCACAAAGGGAGGCCGAGTTAGCAGCACAGGATAATGCGGGTCAACTCACACCGGTTCGCTCTACCACCTTCGCCGGACCAGGAGTCACATCCGCTTTGGGAGTGCCTTGCTTAATCTCCGCTTTACGTAATGTGCGCCTGCCCAAAGATTTCAAGGGTCCACGCAAGGTGCCGAATTACACCGCTGATTTATCTCCTGAAGCGTGGGTAGAGAGTTATGAGATGGCCATGGAGATGTTAGACGTGGATGAGGCCGCGTGTGCAAAATACTTCACCATGATGCTTGAGGGCACGGCTCGTACTTGGTTGAAGAGCCTACCACCCAATTCTATCAACTCATGGGCCTAGTTGAGGGCCCGGTTTATACAAAATTTTAAGGATATATGTAAGCAGCCCAAGTCCATAGTAGACCTGGCGGCTTGTGTCCAGGAGGAAGGAGAATCAACGACCCGTTGGGTGCGCCGCGTTTCGGAAATCTTGCACTCGTCTGACAGGATTAATGCTGACTCTGCAATCTTAACTCTGGAAGGCAACTGCCGGTTTGAGCCTTTAAAATTGAAATTGGGATGCATGAAGCGGTTCTGTAATGACATGGGAACCCTCATGGCCGCTTTAGTGAAGTATGCTGATTCGGACAGTACCAAGGATCCCGAGCCTGATAATGATGAAGTAGGGAAGGGAAGGAAGAATAGCAACTCCAAACAGCAGCAGCACAAACCGGCGGGTCATGGAAACGGAGGCAAGCGCAAGGCAGATGGTAGCATTGATTTTGTGGCCAACACCAATGCACAGGACAGGGGGCAGCGGCGCAGAGGTAAAGCGGCAAATCGTAATGGAGCTCCCAATCCTAACGCAAGCCGTTTGAATTACTTGTTGAATCAGCCTTGCCCAAAGCACGGGACGAAGGAGTCGCCGGCTAACCACCTTTGGAAGGATTGTTATATTATGTAGGAGTTTAAAAATTCTAATGCCTTCCGGTATGACCATGGGTCAGGCGGCGGTTCAGGATCCGGTTTACACGGACCGGGTCACGATGGAGCTTCCAGTTCAGGTTTCAATCAGGGCGGTCACAACAACCAGAATAGTCAGAATGGCCAGTAGCAGCAATAGCAGTCGGGTTATCAGAGCCAGCCAAAGCAGTTGAGCAATGGGCAATACCATGTCTTCACAACTAGCTTGGATAAGCGCGACCGAAAGCTCCACAAGCGAGCGGTGAATTCTGTTGAACCGGCGTTACCACGTTACTTGCGCTGGTCAGAGCAGCCCATCGTGTGGAGCAGAGAGGATCACCCGCCCCGGGTTGACAATCCGGGCCAGCTAGCATTAGTGGTAGACCCTCAGGTGGGGGGTTATAAGTTCACCAAGGTACTCATGGATGGAGGAAGCAGTATTAACATACTATACTATGAGACATTCCGGCGCATGGCTCTAACAGACAAGGATCTCAGACCATCTAATACGGTGTTCCATGGTGTAGTGCCAGGCAAATCTGCATATCCTGTTGGTAAGATAGCCCTAGATGTGGCTTTTGGGGACGAGCACGATTCTCGGACGGAAAAATTAACCTTTGAGGTGGTGAAGATCCGGAGCCCGTATCACGCCTTGTTTGGGCGGCCCGCTTATGCCAAGTTTATGGCGTGGCCTTGTTATATCTACTTACAGCTCAAGATGCTGGGTTACAAGGGGACGATAACGGTTCATGGGAGCCGTAGGGTCGCTTTGGAATGTGAGGAAGGTGATGCGGCGTATGCAGAGTCGGTCTGTGCCATAGAAGAGTTGAAGTATTATAAGGACAATGTTGATCCGGCAGACATGACCTCTTTGAAGAAGCCAACTACAGAGCATGATTCAGATCTGAAGTTCAAATCGGCAGCTGAGACCAAGCTTATTGACTTCGTGCCCGGAGATTCGTCAAAGCAGTTCATTATCAGTGCCAACCTGGATCCCAAATAGGAAGGCGCGCTCATCGAGTTCATCCGTGAGAATCGGGACATTTTTGCATGGAAACCGTCTGACATGCCAGGTGTACCGAGGGAACTCGCTGAGCACACTCTTAATGTGGATCCTAAGTACAAACCGGTGAAACAGTTCCTCCGCCGGTTTAACGAAGAAAGACGCAAAGCCATTGGAGAGGAAGTGGCCAGGCTTTTAGCAGCTGGTTTTATTGTTGAGGTGTTCCATCCAGAGTGGCTTGCTAATCCGGTGCTGGTTCTTAAGAAAAACGGCACTTGGCGTATGTGTGTGGATTACACAGATCTTAACAAGGCCTGTCCGGCAAATCCTTTTGCCCTCCCCCGCATTGACCAGATCATTGATGCCACGGCGGGTTGTGAGCGTTTGAGTTTTTTGGATGCATACTCTGGATATCACCAGATCAAGATGGCAATTAAGGACCAGGAGAAAACAGCATTTATTACTCCCTTTGGAGCCTTCTGCTAGGTATCTATGCCCTTCGGGCTCAAGAGTGCCCAAGCCACCTATCAACGGTGTGTACAGAATTGCCTGCATAAACAGATCGGCCGCAATGTGCACGCCTATGTGGATGATATTGTAGTAAAGTCAAGACAGAAGGAGACGCTGGTGGATGATTTAAAGGAGACCTTTGACAACTTGCGAGTTTACAAGACGATGCTTAATCCGGCCAAGTGTGTCTTTGGTGTTCCGGCAGGCAAGTTACTGGGTTTCCTGGTGTCTAACAGAGGAATTGAGGCTAACCCGGAGAATATTACGGCTATTACATCCCTAGCTAAACCAAAGTGTATCAACGATGTTCAGCGTTTGGCGGCCAAATCGCTGCACTGAGCCGGTTTATCAGCCGCCTCGGAGAGAAGGCCGTCCCTTTGTACCAAATGCTGAGGAAGACAGACAACTTCGTCTGGAGTCCGGCTGCTGATGAGGCATTTGAGGACTTGAAGCGGCAGTTAGCCAATCCGCCGGTTCTTGCAGCTCCAGTGGACAAGGAGCCACTATTATTATACGTAGCAGCTAATGCTCGGGCAGTTAGCGTGGCTATTGTGGTGGAACGCAAGGAGGCAGTACTTATGAACCGGGTTTCTACGACATGGCATCATATGGATTTTGGCGGTTCAACCAGGGGACTAATGATATATACCGGTTTAGCAATTTTTTCTATGGTAAAGTTAAACCGCCTGACCTAAGCATCGGAAGCAATTGAAGCTATGGATAACTAGGTATGCAGAAACAAGTTTCACAAAATCTTGTTACAGCCGCGGATCTACAGCAAGCTCACAAAACAGGAAATATTTCGAAGAGTAAGGCGGAAACAGAAGTAAACCATTGAGCGGATATGTGCGGGAGATCTATGGGCTTAGATGAGAAGTTGCAAGCGGATGCTTAGGGATCGCTACTAAACACAGCAAAAGTTCACGGATTCATTCAAGATCAGAGAACAGATATGAGCGCGTGATGAACACAGCACGAACACGGAACCCTAAGAACGGATCTAGGCTAAGAAGAGGAGAAAGCTTACCGAGAACGGAGAAGATGCGGGAAGGTGCCGCAATACTCTGGTACGTTCAGGTTGATGCAGCGGCCTGAGACGAGGCAGAGGTCGATGGCGGTGGCGGAGCTCCAAAGCCGGCGACGCGAGGAAGAAGAAGAAGAAGGGACGAAGGGGAAAGGAAGGAAATGACCCTTCGGTCTTATTTATAAGGCAACCGAGCTAGGTCAAGCGCGCGGATCCAGGAGCTGTTATTAAGAGGGCGTTATAAATTTCATGATGACGTCATGTCGGTTTACAGTAACCAAAACTGATGACGTCATGCCGGTTTACAGCAACCAAAAATGATGACGACATGGAGGTTTACCCATTACCAGAAGATATCCAAGACGCAAGATTGTGTGAAGGATTGACATGAACCAGTTCAAATCAATCTGGGGCCTTAGGTCATTAAAGGCACATAAGGCTAGCATTACCAGTAACGCCTCAATCTTTATGTACATTCAACCCTCTGTAACGGGGGATGGCTGGGGTCCTGGCGAACTCTATATAAGCCACCCCCTCCTCTGGGACAAGGGTTCGCACCCCCTGTAACACACACACACACACACATTCATACATTCCAGTCGACCGCCTCCGGGATCTGAGACGTAGGGCTTTTACCTCCTCCGAGAGGGGCCTGAACTCGTAAACACTTGCGTACAACCTTGCCGTAGCTAGGACCTTGCCTCTCCATATGTACCCCCTATACTTACTGTCAGACTAAGTACCGTTGGAGTATCAAACGACCTCCAAATGGCAAGAAACTTGACAGGCGGACTACCGGTGCTATACCAAGGCCGCTTGACAAACCTCGAGCCATTCCGAGAAAGTTTAACACCCGCACACAAAAGGAGAGAAGAAGGGGACACCGGATGACATAGGAGCGCCGGATTGCAAAACGGACAACGGGAAAAATGCTCGGATGCATGAGACGAACACGTATGCAAAATGAAATGCACATGATGACATGACGAAATGCAACATGCAAGCAAATGACATGGCAACAACGGCGAATAACTGGCGGACACCTGGCGCATCGAATCCGGGGCGTTACAACACTCCTCCACTAACAAGAGATCTCGTCCCGAGATCTTAGGACCGAGACGAAAGGGAAAAAGGATGAGGTGAAACAAGAACTCAAGAGAAGACGCAAAGAAACGAGAGCACTCGAGAAGAAGAGAGGAACGACGAGAATGACAAGAATCGAAAGCTCACGGGATAAGATAGACTCTGAAACCACTCGTTCTAACCGGAGTGGTTAGAATGAGAAAAGAAACGGATAAGACTGAAAGGATTTAGGTAGCACTCCGGCTGAAACATGGAGGAATAGAACACGAAGAACTCTTGAACAAAAATCTTGATGAACTCTTGAAGGATGAAATAAATCATGAAGAACCACCATGAAGAACTCCGGTAAACAAAAGGATGATGAGATAGAATTCAAGGATGGAAAGAATAAGATGAGCCTTGCGGTGATTTAGATGGGGGTTCCGACAAAATAGTCGAGCAAAATTTGAACTCCGGAAAAGAAAAGATGAAACACTTGGAACTAGAATTTATTCATCAAGAACAAACTCCGAAGGAAGGGATTAATCACTTGGATAAAATAAGAATAAGATTTATTGTATGCTTATCCTTCACCAAATTAAATTGATGACAAGCAATGGATTTGGCACGCAACTTATTCTTCTTGAAAAGGATTAAGGGGAACATAGCACAAAACTTGAGAAAGTCTTCATGAACCACCGGTAGGATTGGAAAGAACGAATGAATTGATATGATAAACAAGGAAAAGAATCTGAAAGAACCACCATAAGAATTCAAAAATGACTGATGAAAGAGACTGAATCACCGGGAAGAATTAGAAAAGCACAAAGATACTTGAGGAATAAAAGACAAGATAATGGCGGGATCGCGAACTGGTTGAAGAATACTTGAATGAAGCACCGAGAGAATATAGAGACGACCGAAGCTGAAAACTTAGAACGAAGTAATCTTCTAAACAGATGGCCTCCGGATGGTCGAGAGGGGAAGCACTCCTGAAATACTCCGGATGGATGAAAAGAATTTGCACGACTGGAAAACAATTTGAGAGGATAACATCAAGCTAGCACCACTAATCTCCGGGAGAATGAAAAGCAAAGAGGTTGAGCCAACAATGAAAATAATTTGAAAGAGATCTTGGAGAAGGCATGTGACTGATGGAATCCATTCTTACGTCACACTTTGAAAAGAATTGAGAATGGCTCCGGAATAATTAGAAGAGTCAGGTAAGATCCTGGGAAAAGACCTGTGGGTTAGGGCCCACTAAAGAGAAAACACCGTTGGAAAGGGATGTTGAACAGATAGGTGATGCACCGGAACAATGAAATATTTGAATGAGGTGACAACCTCGAATTAATTCGAACACAGACGAATCTCCTGAGACGTCTTGAACACTCCGGAAGGATAAACTGGTGAGAGGCGAACGAGCAAGGGGAAAACATTTGAGCCGAGGAAAAGAATATGATCAACACCGAAAAAAAACTTGAATTGGGTCCACCGAAAAAGAAAAAGAGTTGAAGAATGTCCACCGAGACGAGAATTCACCGGTTGAAATAATGGAGATAATACTGAAGAGGCTTCACACGAACGAAATTGATGCTCGAAAAAGACTCAGACTCCGGGAAGAAGAGGGTGGGAGGGCGGGAAAAACAAAGACAACTTGGAAGGGGAACCGACGAATAACTTGAAGAGAAAACACCGGTTAAAATCATTGAGGGAAAGAAAGCAAAGACTTTGCACGAGTAGAAAGGATACTCGATTACGGACTCCGGATTCGAGAAGAAGAAGGGAGGGCGGGTGGGAAAAACAAGGACAACTTCGGACAGAGAAACAACATCGATCGAAAAAAGCTGAGGATTGATCTCCCAAAGAGACAGAGGTTCGAATCAGCTTGACGAGAGATGCACCGGATAGAAGAGGATGGACAACTCACGAAACTAACCACGAGATCCTAAAGAAAAATTTGAACGGGAAGAGGAGTAGTTCAAAGCACCTACGTCAAGATTCCTCACCAGAGCGATGAAGGGGTTGAGGAGTAAAAAGAATTCCTACTCTCCGATATAACTAGACTTAGAAAATAGTTTTCTTCTAGACTCAACATCGGCCAAACTACACGATCAGTCAAGGGGGGCTCCTAGGGTCGGTCGAGGCTCTGATACCAACTTGTCACGCCCAATATGCGATACTATCCTAAAGAGACTCGAAGGTCCCACCAAGGATAGAACCGCATATTGATACGCTTTTGCAAGGTGGATATCATTACATCAACATTACATAATAGATGGGGATACATACAAGAGGCATACAATGCCACATGAATACAACAATACAACATACAAGAACAACATCCACCCTGCTAGCCCAAGCTGCCGACCTGGAACCTATCCCCTGATCGAAGAAGAAGCAGAAGAAGAACTCCAAAACAAGTAAACATCGCTCTCGCGTCATGATCATCACAAAACCTGTACCTGCAACTGTTGTTGTAGTAATCTGTGAGCCACGAGGACTCAGCAATCCCATTACCATGGGTATCAAGACTAGCAAAGCTTAATGGGAAAGGAAGGGGTATAGTGGTGAGGTTGCAGCAGCGACTAAGCATATATGGTGGCTAACATACGCAAATGAGAGCGAGAAGAGAAACAAAGGAACGGTCGTCAACTAGTAATGATCAAGAGGTGATCCTGAACTCCTACTTACGTCAATCATAACACAGAAACCGTGTTCACTTCCCGGACTCCGCCGAGAAGAGACCATCACGGCTACACACGCGGTTGATGCATTTTAATTCGGATCTGGTGTCAAGTTATCTACAACCGGACATTAACAAATTCCCGTCTGCCACATAACCGCGGGCACGGCTCTCGAAAGTTTATACCCTGCAGGGGTGTCCCAACTTAGCCCATGACAAGCTCTCGCGATCAACGAAGGAATAGACCTTCTCCCAGGAAGACCCGATCAGTCTCGGAATCCCGGTTTACAAGACATTTCGACAATGGTAAAACAAGACCAGCAAGACCTCCCGGTGTGCCGACATCCTGATAGTAGCCGCGCGTATCTCGTCTCAGGCCACGACCGGATGAGCAGTACATACAACTAGAACCAGACCTCAAGTTTCCCCAAGGTGGCGCTGCAAGTGGCTCTAGTTTGGACCAACACTTAGACAAGCATTGGCCCGGGGGGCTGAATAAAGATGACCCTTGGGTTAATTACTCCCAAGGGAAATATAGGTTGTGGTGAGGCAAATGGTAAAACCAATGTTGGGCCTTGCTGGACAAGTTTTATTCAAAGCGAACTGTCAGGGGGGTCCCATAAATCACCCGACCGCGTTAGGAACGCAAAATCCGGGAACATAACACCGGTATGACGGAAACTAGGGCGGCAAGAGTGGAACAAAACACCAGGCATAAGGCCGAGCCTTCCACCCTTTACCAAATATATAGATGCATTAATAATATAAGAGATATTGTGATATCCCAACCAAAATCCTGTCCACCATGGAGAAATCTTCAACTTCACCTGCAACTAGCAACGCTATAAGAGGGGCTGAGCAAGGCGGTAACATAGCCAAACAACGGTTTGCATAGGAAAGGTGTCAAAGGTTAGAGGTTCATGGCAATGTGGGATGGCTTGATAAACAGGTAATAGGTAGCGCAGCATAGCGATAGAACGAAGCAACTAGCATAGCAATGATAGTAGTGAGATCCAGGGTAGCGGTCATCTTGCCTGAAATCCCGCAAGGAAGAAGAACGAGTCCATGAAGAAGATGAAGCCACGAAGACGAACCAAGCGTAGACGAACGAATCCTCATGATCGCAACGAAACGGGAACTATCGAGAAGAAGCACACAACAAAGTAAACACACCACACATGAACAAGACATGATGCACAACAAGCATGATGCATGACAAGGCTACATGAAGCTACTCATGGCAAGAGATGATGCAAACAAGAACAACACATCAAGGCAAGTTTAAATGAGGCCGGAAACAACATATAACAATTCCGGTAAGTCCTCATATGCATATTTCGAAATTGGTCCAGAACTGAATAAACCTTAAGTTCAAGTAGTTAAACAGCAAGTTAAGATGCACCAAGATGATCTACACGAAATTCTAGTCAAGTTACATATAAAGTTCATTTAATTCGGAGCTACGGCCTAGAAGATATGAGCAAAACAAGTAAAACATGGCATTGATGCAAAATGCATACAAACATCAAGCAAACACACCAAAACAAGGATGCAACATGATAATATGAAACTACATGCAAAATCAAGCAAGTTTCATATAGAGCACACTCAAAACGGAGCAACGGTGCAATACATACACTCTATACAAGTCATAGCAACAATCTGTCCATAACAACAACTAGGCATATTACAAGCATCAAAACAATATGCTACAGCACCCCAACATAATAACAAAAGGCATGGGCATGAGGTACAGGTAAAGCACAACAAAACATGAACATTGAGCTATCTCCAGAAACAACTAGAACATGCTCAAAAACACATGGTAAGATGGCAAATAATAACAGTTTCAGACTTTAGCAGAAATAATATCAGGTTGCAATGTTTAGAGCTATCAAACAACATGTTACAGGAACTTATCATGGCAAACAAAGGCATGGCATGAATCTACTAATTGCATAGATCAAAAGTCCCTTACTGACCATAAGCCAAAAGGGCAGAGAAAATATGATGGCACCCATGTAAACATGGCAAGTTATATAACAGATTCATACATGGCAGGAACAACAATAAGTAGGCATGTTAGTGAGCTTGAACCACTCACCACAGAGCAATACATGGCATGGCAAGGCAATCAACAGTAAGAAGACATGTTTATGAAGCTAAGCATGGCAAGAGCAAGTTCATAGGGTGCATGGACCACTAGGAAAACACATGGGAACAAGTGAACTTAATGTTAACAGGCTGACAGCAACATCATTTAGGAAACTTTGGAGCAAGATAACAACATGTTCCAGCAGGCTATAATTGCAACCAAGGGCATGTATGGATAGAGCATGACATGTAGATCAAAACATGTTTATAGAGCATCTCCAGATTATGCATAGAATGATTAGTAGAAGCATGTTAACATAGCAACAAAATATAACAGAATCTGACAGGAAAACAGCAACAACAACTACCCTACTTAGCAAGCTTGATACACTCAGCACACAATTCACAAAAATACATGGTTGGCACCCATGGAAAGATGGCATGGCATAGATCAACATACATGTAGACATCAACCTCATAGGATGCACACATCAATCATGGCAAAAAAGATAAATGAGCAAGTTATAACAGTTTCAGCAAATTAACATCAACATGCACTCTTCCAACAGCATTTCGGGCATCAAGATGAGCTCAAATGAAAATGATGCAATGGAATGAAATGAAGTACTCGTCGAGGCGAACAATTTGACATATTACACGCACAAAACGGAGCTACAGATTCAGAGATACAACAAGATGAACATGGTAAGAAAATTACTGAATCTGGGCACTTGGCAGTTTTCTGGAAAAAAATAGATCGAGCGCAATATGACTATACGTCGCCCGGGGCGGGACTTTGTGGGTTCTCACCTAGCGGGCTGAGCCCAGGTTGGCGGGGAGGGCTTGGCAGGCCGGGGCTGGGGAGTCGGGCTGGGCCGGCTGGGCTGCGGGGCCCATGCGGGGCCAGTCCGAGCGGGCGCTCGTCCTCCTCCCGCTCGGACAGGGAGGAGGCGGCCATGGCAGGGGAAGCGGCGGCGCCGGAGTGCAGGGAGGCCAGGGGGGCCGGGGCGGGTCCGCCGAGCGGCGGAACGGACCGATCCGGCCATGGGGGGGCCGGATCCGGCCGGCGGAGGGGCCGGCGGCGCTGCCTCGGGGCTCCGGCGGCGGCGGCAACCTACGGGAGAGAGAGAGAGACAGTGAGGAAGGAGGAGAGGAGGACGGGAGACGGCGGAGGCGGCGACCTGAGACGGCGGAGGCGGCAACCTGGGATGGCGGAGGCGAGGAGCGGGGCGCGGGGTCGACGAGGCGGGGTCGGAGCTCTGGATTGGGAGCTCCTCTCCCGATCTGGAGCTCAGGGCGCGGGGGCGGCGCGGTCCGGGCCCCGATGGGCTCGGCGGGCTGCGCCCGGGCCTGGCGGGCCGCGCGGTGGAGGGGGGAAGCTGGGGCGACGCGTGGCGCGCTGGAGTTGGCTGCGGGGTGCTGGGAGGCGACGTGTCGCGCCCGGATTGGCCGGCGGTGACGGGCGGACATGTCCGGCGGTGGGAGGAGGAAGAAGCTAGGGTTGGACTGCGAGATTTCGGAGGGGGGACTTATTTATAGGTGGAGGGAGCTAGGAGAGTCCAAATGAGGTGAGGTTTTCGGCCACGCGATCGTGATCAAACGACTGAGAGCATGGAGGGGAGTTAGATGGGTTTTGGGCCACTTTGGAAGGGGTGTTGGGCTGCAACTCAAAGAGGGCTTTACGGTTACCCGGTTAACCGTTGGAGTATCAAACGACCTCCAAATGGCACGAAACTTGACAGGCGGTCTACCGGTGCTATACCAAGGCCGCTTGATAAACCTCGAGCCATTCCGAGAAAGTTTAACACCCGCACACAAAAGGAGAGAAGAAGGGGACGCCGGATGACATAGGAGCGCCGGATTGCAAAACGGACAACGGGGAAAATGCTCGGATGCATGAGACGAACACATATGCAAAATGAAATGCGACATGACGAAATGCAACACGCAAGCAAATGACATGGCAACAACGGCGAATAACTGGCGGACACCTGGCGCATCGAATCCGGGGCGTTACAACACTTGCGTACAACCTTGCCGTAGCTAGGACCTTGCCTCTCCATATGTACCCCCTATACTTACTGTCAGACTAAGTACCACGACAGTTGGTGCCCACCATGGGGCAAAGCGTCTTAGCAACTTCCGGCGAGGTTGCATTTTCTTCGACCTTCATCAGCATGGTTTCCGGTGGCGATTTGGTCATGGGCCGCGAAATCCGGCTCGGCGCGCTCATCTTCGTCGTCGACGATTCCTCTTGGCTCTAGGAGGCTCCCCTCGATGTCGAGGCCCTTCCGGCTCGAGGCTCGGCGCACTTCTGTGCGAGCTCCTACGGCATCCTTCTCAGGCAGCCATCATCACCATACCAGTCGGTCATCGCGTTGTCGACTCATTCCGCTGGACGCCGCCGCAAGCGGTCTGGCCGTTCGCGGCTCCAGCGATGGGTGAGACACGCGGTGGCTCATGAAACCTTCACCTCCCAAGTCGCGGCTATTGAGCCCGACATGTATTCTCGCGGACCGGTCTCTATCGACTGATTTCGCAGACACTCTTTCTGAAAGCGAGAGTTGTGATCCCGCGGCGGAAATCCTCATGGTCGACTCCCATCACGGTCCGCCTGGCTTCCATCACAGCAGCGACGGCGGCAGGAGCGCCGGTCCATCACTCGACCATGAAGAGTACCAGCCCCAACCTCTCAGCTCGCAGCAGAGGGAGGAGCTGCACCGCCGCAACATGGAGGCTCTCCAGACCCCCATCATAGGGGAAACCGCCAAGGCCCGGGCCTTGGAGGCAGTGTGCCTGACCACTCTGGCTGAGCGCACTCGTCTGGAGAATCTCCAACATTCTCTCGACGAGCGTGCTCGTCGACTGATTCCTGAATCCAGTCGACGCGCACGACAGTTATTTCCGCCTGAAACTCGGGTATTCCGTACTCCAATTCAGAATTTGGCAGCAGCTGCGCGTATTGCAGAGTCTATTCAGCTGTCCTGATCAGAGGCTGGGAGAGGCCTGGAACAGATCAGGGCACTGCTCCGAGCAGCGGGATACCAGAACTCCGCTGTTTCCCAGTCGCAGAACAGAATCCACAGCAGATCAGTGAGAGTGGACACCGTTCAGTCGGCTCACAGTCCAAGGTCCCCTTTGCGATGGGGAGGCCGTGATCGCCGTTAGGATAGGTACTTGGGAAGGGCTCATGGCGAATATGATCATGAGTACGCCCGCGACAACTACCGTCGAGCGCCTTCGCCCCTTCCGAGGGACGGGTCATACGCGCCCCGACGCAATGATGATAGGCATCCGTACGGGAACGACTGCAGAGTTCCAATCAAGCCCAGAGAACCTGGCTTTGACGCAAGGTCCATCCTTGTGCAAGGTCTGGTCGACCGGAACAGAGCATACAGAGAAGGGCTGGATCGGGACAGACCCAGTGGAGGTAGAGTCCATGTTTCCGGCCCCAAGTGTTTTGGAAGGGCCATCAGAGCTACCGAGATACCCCATAACTTCAGATTGGCGGCTGGCGTCAGTAAGTTTACGGGCGAGTCGAAGCCCGATACTTGGCTCGAAGATTACCAAGTGGCTGTGCACATCGGCGGTGGCAGCGATGAGGTGGCCATGAAGCACCTTCCTCTGATGCTTGAATGGTCTGCCAGAGCTTGGCTGACTCAGTTGGCCCCTGGGAGTATTTTGAGTTGGGATGAGTTAGCCCGAGTGTTCACCAAAACGTTTGAGGGAACTTGCAAGAGACCAGCCGGTCTACCAGAGCTGCAACATTGGGTGCATAAACCAAATGAAACCCGGGGGGACTATATCCAAAGATGGATCAGTCTGCACCACACAATGGAAAATGTGTCTGATCACCAAGCAGTCTGTGCCTTCAAGGAAGGCGTTCGCTAAAGGGAGCTTGTCCTGAAATTCGGTCGGATAGGAGATATGTCCTTGACTCAGATGATGGATATTGATACCAAATACGCTAACAGCAAAGAGGAAGACCGACTCCGGAGTGGCAAGCACAAAACAGTCGCCCAGGACATCGGGGGAGGAAATTCCAGTCGGAAGCAGAAGCGAAAGGCTGAGGCAGCAGGTCCTGCCGAGGCAGCGGTGTTAAATCAAGGAAAGTTCAAAGGGAAACCTAAAGGGCCCTGGACCCCTAAGAAGGTAAAAGATCAGGAAGGAAATGATGTGTTGGATTTACCGTGTCACATTCACACCAAGAAGGATGAGGAGGGAAATCTGATTCTCCCCAAGCACACCACTCGACAATGTCGACTCCTTATTCAAAGCTTCCAAGAAAGTAAACCTAGTGCCAAGGGTAAAGAGCCTGAGAAGGAAGAAGAGGATAAGGATGATGACGGTGGTTATCCCAATGTCTATGCCACCTTGGTGATTTTTGCCGATATTAAGAGCAAAAGTCGACTGAAGGTCATTAACAGAGAAGTAAACATGGTTGCTCTGGCAACATCGAGATATCTGAAGTGGTCAAAGGTCCCTATTACATTCGACCAGTCCGACCACCCGGCACACGTAGCTACCCCTGGGCGGCAGGCGCTGGTGGTCGACCCAGTCATGGGGGGCACTGATACGTCTCCAACGTATCTATAATTTTTGATTGTTCCCTGCTATTATATTACCCCTTTTGGATGTTTATGGGCTTTATTTTACATATTTATATCATTTTTGGGACTAACCTAGTAACCGGAGGCCCAGCCCATATTGCTGTTTTTTTGCTTATTCAGTATTTCGAAGAAAAGGAATATCAAACGGAGTTCAAACGGAATAAAACCTTCGGGAACATGATTTTTGGAACGAACGTGATCCGGAGAGCTTGGAGTGCAAGTCAAGAAGCACCCGAGGCCTCCATGAGATAGGAGGCTGCCCCCCCCCCTGTAGGGCGCCCCCTGTCTCGTGGGCCCCTCGGGCGGCCACCGACGTACTTCTTACTCCTACATATACCTATGTACCCCGAAAACATCCAGGAGCACCACGAAACACAATTTCCACTGCCGTAACCTTCTGTATCCGTGAGATCTCATCTTGGAGCCTTCGCTGGCACTCTGCCGGAGGGGGAATCGACCACGGAGGGCTTCCACATCAACATCCTTGCCCCTCCGATGCGTTGTGAGTAGTTTACCACAGACCTACGGGTCCATAGTTATTAGCTAGATGGCTTCTTCTCTCTTTTTGGATCTCAATACAATGTTCTCCCCCTCTCTTGTGGAGATCTATTCGATGTAAACTCTTTTTGCGGTGTGTTTGTCGAGATCCGATCAATTATGGGTTTATGATCAAGTTTATCTATGAATAATATTTGAATCTTCTCTGAATTCTTTTATGTATGATTGAGTTATCTTGGCAAGTCTCTTCGAATTATCAGTTTGGTTTGGTCTACTAGATTGGTCTTTCTTGCCATGGGAGAAGTGCTTAGCTTTGGGTTCAATCTTGCGGTGTCCTTACCCAGTAACAGAAAGGGTTGCAAGGCACGTATTGTATTGTTGCCATCGAGGATAACAAGATGGGGTTTATATCATATTGCATGAGTTTATTCCTCTACATCATGTCATCTTGCTTAATGCGTTACTCTATTCTTATGAACTTAATACTCTAGATGTAGGCAGGAGTCGGTCGATGTGTGGAGTAATAGTAGTAGATGCAGGCAGGAGTCGGTCTACTTGTTATGGACGTGATGCCTATATACATGATCATGCCTAGATAATCTCATAACTATGCGCTTTTCTATCAATTGCTCGACAGTAATTTGTTCACCCACCGTAATACTTATGCTGTCTTGAGAGAAGCCTCTAGTGAAACCTATGGCCCCTGGGTCTATCTCTTATCATATTTGCTTTCAATCTACTTTTATTTGCATCTTTACTTTTTGCATCTATATCATAAAATACCAAAAACATATTTATCTTATCATACTATCTTTATTAGATCTCACTTTCGCAAGTGGCCGTGAAGGGATTGACAACCCCTTTATTGCGTTGGTTGCGAGTTCTCAGTTTGTTTGTGTAGGTGCGTGGGACTTTTGAGGAGCCTCCTACTGGATTGGTACCTTGGTTCTCAAAAACTGAGGGAAATACTTACGCTACACTTGCTGCATCATCCTCTCCTCTTCGAGGAAAACCAACGCAAGCTCAAGACGTAGCAGGCACCCGACTGACTAAGGTCCTGGTGGATGGTGGCAATGGTCTGAATATCCTGTATGCTGAAGCTCTCAAAGGAATGGGCATGCCGACGTTCAAACTCAGCGAGAGTAAGATGTGATTCCATGGCATCATTCCAGGAAAGAAAGTCGAATCACTCGGCCAAATAACTCTTGATGTGGTTTTCAGTGATGAGAAGAATTTCCGCAAGGAGAAGTTGACATTTGAGGTAGTGGATTTCCAGAGTGCATATCATGCCATTCTGGGCAGACCTGCTTAGGCTAGCTTTATGGATCGACCGTGCTATGTTTACCTCAGGATGAAGATGCCTGGCCCCAGAGGCGTGATAACGGTTTCCGGTAACTGTCAGAGAGCAGAAGATTGTCTTTAAGATGGAGCAAAAATAGCAGATGAGCAAATGGCAGCGGTGGAGTTCCAAGAATATCAGAAGACAGCAGATCCGAGTGATTTGCTGCGTACTAAGAGGCCTGCTTCAGAGTCAGCGTTTCAGTCGGCCGGAGATACCAAGCCAGTTCATGTTCACCCGACCGATCCTAATGCTGCTTCGACCCATATCTCGTCGACACTCGACAGCAAATAGGAAGAAGCGCTCATCCAGTTCCTCCATGAGAACTGGGACATCTTTGCATGGAAACCATCTGACATGCCAGGTGTGCCCAGGGAATTGGCTGAGCACCGTTTGCGAGTCAATCCAAAAGCAAAACCCGTCAAAGAGTACCTCCGTTGGTCCGCCACGGAGAAGAGAAAAGCCATTGGCGAGGAAGTGGCTCGGCTCCTGGCTGCTGAGTTTATCCGCGAGATATACCACTCTGAGTGGCTCGCTAATGTCGTTATGGTTCCCAAGAAAGACGATTCACTTCGAATGTGTATTGACTTCAAACACATCAATCGGGCCTGCCTTTCCAGATCGAACAGCTAGGGCTTCACACAATGTCATGTTTAAAAGTTAAGTTGAATATTTTTCACTTTTGTCCAGATACATTTGATCATTTTCATATTTCTACATGATGTTTAGAAGTTGCATAACATGACATTGTGTGATCAAATGTATCTACTGCCTGCCCTTGGGAGGTGGCGAGGGAAGGAGGGACCGTGGGAGAGGTGCCTTTTGTGGCGGCTAGGGCTTCTGCCAGACCACCCGCTGGGGCGACGTGGGAGTCTATCTTTTTTTGTCAATCAACATAGAACTTGAGGATGTTGATCACCTTTTGGTGGTTTGCTCAGTATCTTACATGTGATGAAGCAGGGTGCTCAGTTAGATTGGTCTAGCAACCATGCCCATCATTTGCAGCTCGTTTGGCGACTAGTGGACGGAAGAATCTAAACACCATGGTCATTTTGGTCTCTTAGTCGATTTGGATCTTTGAGGGCAAATTCTTCTCAATGGACCGTATGTTGGATCAAATCAATTGTGAATGCCTCAACCACCATTTGGTTGCACTTTGGCTTACAAGACAAAAACACACCTATTTAGGTGCTTTCCTCTTTGGCTTTTTGCTTCCATCTCTAAATAGGCCAAAAGTCAAAGCCAAAGCCCTCTAAAGGCCAAGTAAAATCCCAACCAAACACCCTCTAGAGGGGCGAGGTGTTTGCTGTTGTGTACCGTGTTGAGTGAGTGGCTGATTTCTTGTATGTTTAAGACTTTTGATCTCTTGTCTTTTCCTATAATTAATCACATGTGGTTCTCCTGCATGATTCAAAAAACACATGTATTTGCCACACACAAAAAAAGAGTACCGCCTCGAAGTCCACATTGGTTTACCAAATGTTCTAATAATGTAGATCAACAAACATTGCAGGGTAGCTCAGATTTTGTGTGCGAGAACTAATTAAACTTCGCATAAACATAACTTCTCTTTTTTTTTGACGGACGCATAAACATAAACATAACTTCTCATTGCTAAAAGATTCGCATTTTTTTGATCAATCACTTTCAGTGCTCAAAGTAAGGCAACAACTAGAACAGTTCAATGAAAGTCAAACGTAGAAAATGCTCCCAAAAAAAAGGTCAAACGCGGCACTAAAACATGGCTCATCTGCAACAGGCACATCTAAATGACTCCTCACAGCAAAATCCATTTATTTATTCTGGGAGGGTTCTGAAATCAAGCCTCAGCAGCAGCCGCGGCAACACGCTTCCTCGCCTCTTCGATGATGGTGAGCTTGATGCCCTTGCCCTTGGGAAGAGAGACCCATGCCTTCCTGTCCTTGCCGATGGTGAAGACGTTGGCCAGGGAGGTGGCGAACTGATGGCCGAGGGCATCCTCGACGTGGATGGTTGATACGTCTCCAACGTATCTACTTTTCCGAACACTTTTGCCCTTGTTTTGGACTCTAACTTGCATGATTCGAATGAAACTAACCCGGAATGACGCTGTTTTCAGCAGAACTGCCATGATGTTGTTTTATGTGTAGAAAAGAAAAGTTCTCGGAATGTCCTGGAAATCCACGGAGGCACTTTTTGGAATTTATAAGAATTTTTGGCGAAAGAATTAATGCCAGGGGGCCCACAGCCTGTCCACGAGACAGGGGGCGCCCCCCCTAGGGTGCGGCCTCCTATCTCGTGGGCCCCCTGGACCTCCTCCGGCCTCAACTCCAACTCCAAATATTTCGTCTCGGGGAGAAAAAAATTGGAGAGAAAGTTTCATCGCGTTTTACGACACGGAGCCGCCGCCAAGCCCTAATCTCTCTCGGGAGGACTGATCTGGAGTCCGTTCGGGGCTCCGGAGAGGGGGATTCGTCGCCGTCGTCATCATCAAACATCCTCCATCACCAATTTCATGATGCTCACCACCGTGCGTGAGTAATTCCATCATAGGCTTGTTGGAAGGTGATGGGTTGGATGAGATTTACCATGTAATCAAGTTAGTTTTGTTAGGGTTTGATCCCTAGTATCCACTATGTTCTGAGATTGATGTTGCTATGACTTTGCTATGCTTAATGCTTGTCATTAGGGCCCGAGTGCCATGATTTCAGATCTGAACCTATTATGTTTTCATGAATATATGTGTGTTCTTGATCCTATCTTGCAAGTCTATAGTCACCTATTATGTGTTATGATCTGACAACCCCGAAGTGACAATAACCGGGATACTTCTCGGTGATGACCGTAGTTTGAGGAGTTCATGTATTCACTATGTGTTAATGCTTTCTTCCGGTTCTCTATTAAAAGAAGGCCTTAATATCCCTTAGTTTCCGTAAGGACCCCGCTGCAACAGAAGGGTAGGACAAAAGACGTCATACAAGTTCTTTTCCATAAGCACGTATGACTATTTACGGAATACATGCCTACATTACATTGATGAATTGGAGCTAGTTCTATATCACCCTATGTTATAACTATTGCATGAGGAATCGCATCCGGCATAATTATCCATCACTGATCCATTGCCTACGAGCTTTTCACATATTGTTCTTCGCTTATTTACTTTTCCGTTGCTACTGTTACAACTACTACAAAAACCCAAAAACATTTATCATTACTTTTGCTACTGTTACCTTTATTATCATACCACTTTTGCTACTAAATACTTTGCTGCAGATACTAAGTTATCCAGGTGTGGTTGAATTGACAATCAACTGCTAATACTCAAGAATATTCTTTGGCTCCCCTTGTGTCAAATCAATAAATTTGGGTTGAATACTTTACCCTCGAAAGCTGTTGCGATCCCCTACACTTGTGGGTTATCAAGACTAATTTCTGGTGCCGTTGCCGGGGAGCATAGCTCTATTCTCTAAGTCACTTGGGATTTATATCTGTTGATTACTATGAAGAACTTGAAAGACGCTAAAACCAAGATTTTGCCCTCAACTACGAGGGGAGGTAAGGAACTGCCATCTAGCCTTGCACTAGATTCTCCTTCCGTTATCAGTAGGCTTGCTACACCTAAACCTGCTACTGCTATGAATTCTGATATGTCGCATGTTATTGATGATGCTACTTCTGCTATGCATGATGAAATTACTTCTGTGCATGATACTACTGTGCCATTAGGTGAATTTCTTGATGAACAACTTGCTAGAGTTACGGGGAATGAAAATATTGAAGAACCTATTATTGATGATAGTGATGATGAAGGTTCCCCCAATGATTATGTATTACCTGTTGTTCCTAAGGGTTATGCTATGAATGAAGCAGCTGCTATGGAAATTCTTGCTTGCAATGATAGAAATGATCTTAAGAAATTATTAGCTAAATGGAAGCAGCAGTCTCTTAATGCTAGAATGAAACCCGATCATGCTTTTGCTACTTCATAAGGATTATGAATTCTCTGTTGATCCTGATATTATTACTTTACTTGAATCTGATCCTTTTTATGGCTTTGAATCTGAAACTGTTGTGGCACATCTTACCAAGTTGAATGATATAGCCACCCTGTTTACTAATGATGAGAAGTCTCGCTATTTATATATCCTTAAGATATTTCCGTTCTCATTAAAGGGTGATGCTAAGACTTGGTATAATTCTCTTGCTCCTGGTTGTGTGCGTAGTCCCCAGGATATGATTTATTACTTCTCTGCTAAATATTTCCCTGCTCATAAGAAACAAGCTGCCTTGCGGGAAATATATAATTTTGTGCAAATCAAAGAAGAGAGTCACCCACAAGCTTGGGGGAGTCTTCTCCGGTTACTTAATGCTTTGCCCGATCATCCTCTTAAGAAAAATGAAATACTTGATATCTTTTATAATGGACTAACCGATGCTTCCAAGGACTACTTGGATAGTTGTGCTGGTTGTGCTTTCAGGGAAAGAACAGTCGACGAAGCTGAAATATTATTGAATAATATGTTGACTGATGAAAATAATTGGACTCTTCCTGAGCCAATTCCTGAAGTAATTCCTGAACCAATTGAGCCAACTCCTGAGCCTGTTCCTAAACCCACTCCGAAGAAGAGAGGTGTTTTATTTCTCAGTCCTGAAGATATGCAAGAGGCAAAGAAATCAATGCAAGAAAAAGGTATTAAAGCTGAAGATGTTAAGAATTTACCTCCTATTGAAGAAATACATGGTCTTAATTTACCACCTGAAGAACCATATTGTCTTGATAACCCGACACAGGTAGTAAAGGTAAATTCTCTCTATAGATATTATAAAGTTGAAGTCCCCTCTACTAAATTTCATAGCCCTTGCATAGATGAATTTGATGAATTTATGGCTAGACAAGAAAGTTTTAATGCTTATGTTGGTAGAGAGCTAAAGAATAATGCTTTCGAGATAGGACGCGTTGGTGATAATCTAGCTAGAGTTAAAGATGAACTTCACCGCGTTAGCAAGTATGCTTCTATGGTTGCTACTCAAGCTGAGCAAGTACTTAAAGCTCAAAATGATTTGCTTGATGAATTAAATAATAAAAATGACTTTGCTGTTAGAGTGGCTACTAGAACTGGTAGAATGACTCGGGAACCTTTGTATCCTGAAGGCCACCCTAAGAGAATCGAGCAAGATTATCAGAGAAATAATTTAGAGGCACCTAGTTCTTCTAAAAAGAAGAAGAAAAAAAACGATAGAACTTTGCATGCTTCTAGTGAACCTACTGTAGACACACCTGAGAATCCCAATGATATTTCTATTTCTGATGCTAAAACACAATCGGGTGATGAACATGAACCTAGTGATAATGATAATGATAATGTTCATGTTAATGCTCAACCTAGCAAAGACAATGATGTAGAGATTGAACCTGCTGTTGATCTTGATAATCCACAATCAAAGAATCAACGTTATGATAAGAGAGATTTTGTTGCTAGGAAGCACGGTAAAGAAAGAGAACCATGGGTTCAGAAACCCATGCCCTTTCCTCCTAAACCATCCAAGTCAAAGGATGATGAGGATTTTAAGCGCTTTGCTGAAATGATTAGACCTATTTTCTTACGTATTCGCTTAACTGATATGCTTAAAGTAAATCCTTATGCTAAGTATATGAAGGATATCATCACAAATAAAGGAAAGATACCGGAAGCTGAAATTTCCACCATGCTTGCTAATTACACTTTTAAGGGTGGAATACCAAAGAAACTTGGAGACCCGGGTGTTCCAACTATACCATGCTCCATTAAAAGAAATTATGTTAGAACCGCTTTATGTAATCTTGGAGCCGGCGTTACTGTTATGCCTCCCTCTTTATATCGTAGACTCGAATTGAATAAGTTGACACCTACTGAAATATCTTTGCAAATGGCTGATAAATCAACTGCTATACCTGTCGGTATTTGTGAGGATGTGCCTGTTGTGGTTGCAAATGTCACTATCTTAACGGACTTTGTTATTCTTGATATTCCCGAGGACGATAGTATGTCTATTATCCTTGGTAGACCTTTTCTTAATACTGCAGGGGCTGTTATTGATTGCAACAAAGGCAATGTCACTTTTCATGTTAATGGTAATGAGCATACGGTACACTTTCCGAGGAAACAATCTCAAATTCATAGCATCAATTCTATTGAAAAAGTTCCAACTATCATTTTTTGAGATTTTGAATTTCCTCTCCCTACTGTCAAGAAAATGTATGATATTCTTATTGTTGGGGATTTTCATATCCCCGTTGAGGTAACTTAGTGTCATTCGAAATTTCTCCGGTTCCGTGTTATTCGCAATGAGTTTGTTAACAAGACTTGATCAACCTTGTTAATGGGTTCATTTTGATGATCATGAGATGGATGAAACTAGAAGGCACAACCTTCTGTACCCTCTTTTTACTTTCTGTTATTTAGAATAAATAAATCAAAAATAGTATTATCCATCTATTTTCTAAATTATCCGTGCATTAAAAAATAGTCCAAAAATAAAAGTGCTCCAAATGCCCTGCAAATTTATTATGATTTTTTCTTGAATATTTGAGGATTTTAGGCACTAAAAACATTGCAGGAGGGCCAAGCACCAGGCCACGAGAGAGGAGGGCGCGCCCCTCGTGTAGAGCGTGCCCCCCTGTCTCGTGGGCCCCTGGTGGCTCCCCTCCACTTATGCCAGTACCCACACACTCCATCTTCTACCCAAAAAAATCCCCATCCAGCTCAAGCCCGAGTTCTAGCTCGTTTTGCTGCGATTTTCGATCTCTTAGCTCAAAGCTCCATTTGCAAAACTGCTTTGGGAGATTGTTGCTTGGTATGTGACTCCTCCATTGGTCCAATTAGTTTTTGTCCTAGTGCTTTATTCATTGCAAATTTTTGCTGCATAGGTGACCATGTTCTTGAGCTTGCATGTTAAATTTTTGAGGTCCCTAGCAATTCCAATACATGATATAGGCTCTAGGCACTTGTAGGAGTAGTTGCTACCAATCTTGTTTAGTTTTATTCACTTTTGTTTTGAAGTTACTAAAATTTCAGAAATTTTCAGAAAATGTTAAGGAGGCTCTTTAAAGGCTCTTCTAGCCAAAGCTCTAAGCAAAAACAAGACAAAGAGAAGGAAAAACCCAAGTATAATCGTCCTCGCTTAGCGGAAGTACGGTCGTGTGAATGGCCGTGTGAGGATTTCTTGAAAGAAGCCAGAATTCATGAAGACTTTTATACTCTAATCGAGACTGCAGGCCTCACCTGTTTCATCAACGACCGAATCAGCCAGTATCTCTTACTTACCAATACTTTCGTGCAAAACTTTTATTATTACCCTAAGAAGTCACCACCTGCAGTATCATTTCATTTATATGATGAATTCAAAGAAATGTCTTTACGTCATTTTTGCGCGGTATGTAGGATACCTTATGAGGGAGAATTAGAGGAACCCCATCGTGAAGATGTGGATGGCTTCGTTAAAACTATTGTTGTAGAAGAGCCAAAGAAGGGCTCTGAGGCAAAAGTCTCTAGCATACACTTTCCTGTTTTACGCTACTTTGCCATATTTGCTAGTAGATGCTTGATTGGTCGTGGAAATAGTGGAAATTTGAGCGTTCCAGATATTATTATTCTTCAACATGCTTTGCTGGGAGACAACACTTTTAGTATGGGTGCCGTCGTTGCTAAAAGGCTAGCCCAGAATCGTACAAAAGGCCCAATATTTGGAGGTATCTATGCTGCACGTCTTGCTGAACATTTTCAGATACCCATTAGGCACTATGAGGAGGATGAGACAAAATTACCTCCTCACATTTTAGATTACAAGAGCATGGTAGCACACAAGTTTATTGTTGACAACAAAGAGAAGATGTTCTTGTATAGACTTAGATTTAATAAGAAACACTTTGAGTTTATTATTCTGCCTGCGCCTCTGTTGTTTGATTTGCCGGAAAGTCGTCTTGTCACGCCAGAAGCGGTGAACAATCATCAAGCTCAAGCTTTTACTCCAGAACCTGAACCTGAGCCGGAACCTGAGCTGGACCCTTATCGTGCATCATCTGTCCAGTGGGATCCGGAGATGACTAGCCAGTGGTATCTTGATTACACCTCCCACTACACCGAGGAGAGTAGCAGCGGTCCTTGGTATTAAACCAACTTAGGCCAAAATCCTAAGCTTGGGGGAGTACGTATTTCTCACTGACTTTACATTCATGTTCACACACTAGTCGTCGGTGCTCATACTCTTTCATTGTATTATCCATGCTAGTTTAAATTTCTTTTTCTAGTTTTCTTCTTGTGTGTTTGATAAACCTTAAGAAAAACCAAAAAAATTAGTTAGTTTAATTTCCATGCTTGTAGTAAAAATTAAAATGAAAACCCAAAAAGATTTCTCGTTCTTCTTTTACTTGTTGGGAGCTTTCCCGTGTAAATAGTTTGATTTTCTTTTCTTTCTTTTGGGGGTCGAGAAGACTATTTTGAAAATGCTTAGTGGCTCTTATATGCATGATTGTTTATTTAACTTAGAGCCCATATTACCTTGTCTTCTCTCTTGAGTTGAATGCTTGCAGATTCCAACTTAGTCCAATGCACGTGCACTCTTATTATTATACACATCGTTCGGTCGTGCAAGTGAAAGGCAATAATGACGATATATGATGGACTTATTGGGATGAGAAAAGCTGGTATGAACTCGACCTCTCTTGTTTTTGTAAATATGATGATTCATCGTTCCGGAGTCAGCTATTATGAAGTAAACATATTTGCAATGACATTTAGAGATTATAGTTGCTTGTGCCATGCTTGATTAGCTATGAGTTATAATGGTTTACCTTGCGTGCCAAATGCTATTAGAATGATTATGATGTGATATAGTGGGATGGTATCCTCCTTTGAATGAATTGAGTGACTCGACTTGGCACATGTTCACGCATGTAGTTGAATCAAATCAACATAGCCTTTACGATATTTATGTTCATGGTGGATTATATCCTACTCATGCTTGTACTCGGTGTAAATTAATTTTAATGCATGTTTACGACTGTTGTCGCTCTCTCGGTTGGTCGCTTCCCAGTCTTTTGCTAGCCTTCACCCGTACTAAGCGGGAATACTGCGTGTGCATCCAAACTCCTTAAACCCCAAAGTTGTTCCATATGAGTCCACTATACCTACCTATATGCGGTATTTACCTGCCGTTCCAAGTAAATTTGTATGTGCCAAACTCCAAACCTTCAAATGAAATTCTGTTTTGTATGCTCGAGAAGCTCATGTTTCAACTAGGGATGTCTATATCTTCCATGCTAGGTGGGTTATTCTCACAAGGAGTGCACTCCGCTCCTCATTCACGAGAAAGGGCTGGTAACCGGGATGCCTAGTCCCATGATCCAAAAAGATCAAAGCAAATCAAAATAATTAAACAAAACTCCCCCAGGGCTGTTGTATGTTGGAGGCACTCGTTGTTTCAAGCAAGCCATGGATTGATGCTTGTTGGTGGTTGGGGGAGTATAAACCTTTACCATTCTGTTTGGGAACTGCCTATAATGCATGTAGTATGGAAGATACAACCATCTCATAGTTGTTGTGTTGACAGCAAAAGTATGTTGCTCAAAATTTTATTCAATCTCTATTTTAAAATCAAGCTCTGGCACCTATACAAATCCCTGCTTCCCTCTGCGAAGGGCCTATCTATTTACATTTATGTTGAGTCATCATCCCTTCTTATTAAAAGCACCCGCTGGAGAGCACACTGTCATTTGCATTCATTATTATTGGTTTATACTAGGTATGACTTGACTGGATCTCTTTTACCATGAATTACAATGTTTAGTCAGTCCTTGATCTTTAAAGGTGCTCTACATTTATGTTTTGCGGTCTCAGAAAGGGCTAGCGAGATACCATTTTGTTATATCATGTTATGATTATTTTGAGAAAGTGTTGTCATCCGAGTTTTATTATTATGGCTCGCTAGCTGATTGTGTTATTGTTGTGAGACCTATGTGTTATTGTGAGTATGGTTAGTTCATAATATTTGCTGAAACTTGAATGCTGGCTTTTTATGTTTACAACAACAAGAGCAACAGAGTTTGTAAAAGTTTTTCTTTATCACTTTCAGTTTATCAACTGAATTGCTTGAGGACAAGAAAAGGTTTAAGCTTGGGGGAGTTGATACGTCTCCAACGTATCTACTTTTCCAAACACTTTTGCCCTTGTTTTGGACTCTAACTTGCATGATTTGAATGAAACTAACCAGGACTGACGCTGTTTTCAGCAGAACTGCCATGATGTTGTTTTATGTGTAGAAAAGAAAAGTTCTCAGAATGTCCTGGAAATCCATGGAGGCACTTTTTGGAATTAATAAGAATTTTTGGTGAAAGAATTAATGCCAGGGGGCCCACAGCCTGTCCACGAGACAGGGGGCGCGCCCCCCTAGGGCGCGGCCTCCTATCTCGTGGGCCCCCTGGACCTCCTCCGGCCTCAACTCCAACTCCATATATTCCGTCTCGGGGAGAAAAAAATTGGAGAGAAAGTTTCATCGCGTTTTACGACTTGGAGCCGCCGCCAAGCCCTAATCTCTCTCGGGAGGGCTGACCTGGAGTCCGTTCGGGCCTCCGGAGAGGGGGATTCGTCGCCGTCGTCATCATCAACCATCCTCCATCACCAATTTCATGATGCTCACCGCCGTGCGTGAGTAATTCCATCATAGGCTTGCTGGACGGTGATGGGTTGGATGAGATTTACCATGTAATCAAGTTAGTTTTGTTAGGGTTTGATCCCTAGTATCCACTATGTTCTGAGATTGATGTTGTTATGACTTTGCTATGCTTAATGCTTGTCACTAGGGCCCGAGTGCCATGATTTCAGATCTGAACCTATTATGTTTTCATGAATATATGTGTGTTCTTGATCCTATCTTGCAAGTCTATAGTCACCTATTATGTGTTATGATCCGACAATCCTGAAGTGAAAATAATCGGGATACTTCTCGGTGACGACCGTAGTTTGAGGAGTTCATGTATTCACTATGTGTTAATGCTTTGTTCCGGTTCTCTATTAAAAGGAGGCCTTAATATCCCTTAGTTTCCGTAAGGACCCCGCTGCAACGGGAGGGTAGGACAAAAGACATCATACAAGTTCTTTTCCATAAGCACGTATGACTATTTACGGAATACATGCCTACATTACATTGATGAATTGGCGCTTGTTCTATATCACCCTATGTTATAACTATTGCATGAGGAATCGCATCCGGCATAATTATCAATCACTGATCCATTGCCTACAAGCTTTTCACATATTATTCTTCGCTTATTTACTTTTCCGTTGCTACTGTTACAACTACTACAAAAACCCAAAAAACATTTATCTTTACTTTTGCTTCCGTTACCTTTATTATCATACCACTTTTGCTACTAAATACTTTGATGCAGATACTAAGTTATCCAGGTGTGGTTGAATTGACAACTCAACTGCTAATACTCAAGAATATTCTTTGGCTCCCCTTGTGTTGAGTCAATAAATTTGGGTTGAATACTTTACCGTCGAAAGCTGTTGCGATCCCCTACACTTGTGGGTTATCAATGGTCTCAAAGCTGCCCACATGCTTCTCCCTGCTCATGCTCTTGATCACCCCGATGCGCCCAGTGTTCCTGCCTCCGGTCACCATCACAAAATTCCCGACCTCAAACTTGATGAAATCCACAATCTTGTTGGTCTCCAGGTCAATCTTGATGGTGTCGTTGGTTTTGATGGCAGGGTCAGGGTAGCGGATGGTGCGGCCGTTGTAGGTATTGAGGGAAGGGACGCCTTTCTGTCCACATTGCACAGTCCTATCCTTGCAGAGCTTGAACTGCAGAACAGATTACAAACTCAATAACAGAAAAGGGTTCCGGAAAAAAGTGATATACTAATTCTCAAGTCGCAAGATAATCATCACTAGGAATATGTTCTTTTTACCATTCAAAAGTGATATACTAGTGATGATTATCTTGCGGCTTGAGAATTAGTATATCACTTTTTTCTGGAACCCTTTTCTGTTATTGAGTTTGTAATCTATTCTGCAGTTCAAGCTCTACAAGGTTCGGATTGTGCAATGTGGATAGAAGGGCGTCCCTTCCCTCAATACCTACGACGGCCGCACCATCCGCTACCCTGACCCTGCCATCAAACCCAAGGACACCATCAAGATTGACCTGGAGACCAACAAGATTGTGGATTTCATCAAGTTTGAGGTCGGGAATTTTGTGATGGTGACCGGAGGCAGGAACACCGGGCGCATCGGGGTGATCAAGAGCATGAGCAGGGAGAAGCACGAGGGCGGCTTTGAGACCATCCACGTCGAGGATGCCCTCAGCCATCAGTTCGCCACCCGCTTGGCCAACGTCTTCACCATCAGCAAGGACAGGAAGGCGTGGGTCTCTCTTCCCAAGGGCAAGGACATCAAGCTCACCATCATCGAAGAGGCGAGGAAGCGCATTGCCGTGGCTGCTGCTGAGGCTTGATTTCAGAACCCTCCAAGAATAAATAAACGGATTTTGCTGTGAGGAGTCATTTAGATGTGCCTGTTGGAGACGAGCCATGTTTTAGTGCTGCGTTTGACCTGTTTTTTTGGAGCATTTTCTGCATTTGAGTTTCATTGAACTGTTCTAGTTGTTGCCTTACTTTGAGCACTGAAAGTGATTGATCAAAAAAATGCGGATCTTTTAGCAATGAGAAGTTATGTTTATGTTTATGGGTCCGTCAAAAAAAGAGAAGTTATGTTTATGCGAAGTTTAGTTAGTTCTCGCACACAAAATCTAAGCTACCCTGCAATGTTTGTTGATCTACATTATTAGGGCATTTGGTAAACCAATGTGGACTTTGAGGCGGTACTCTTTTTTTGTGTGTGGCAATTACATGTGTTTTTTTGTATCATGCAGGAGAACCACATGTGATTAATTATAGGAAAAGACAAGAGATCAAAAGTCTTAAACATACAAGAAATCAGCCACTCACTCAACACGGCACACAACGGCAAACACCTCACGCCTCTAGAGGGTGTTTGGTTGGGATTTTACTTGGCCTTTAGAGGGCTTTGGCTTTGACTTTTGGCCTATTTAGAGATGGAAGCCAAAAGCCAAAGAGGAAAGCACCTAAATAGATGTGTTTTTGTCTTGTAAGCCAAAGTGCAACCAAATGGTGGTTGATGCATTCACAGTTGATTTGATCCAACATGCGGTCCATTGAGAAGACATTGCCCTCAAAGATCCACATTGACTAAGCGACCAAAACGACCATGGTGTTTAGGTTCTTCGTCCACTAGTCGCCAAACGAGCTACAAATGATGGGCATGGTTGCTAGACCAATCTAACTGAGCACCCTACTTCATCACATGTAAGATACCGAGAAAACCACCAAAAGGTGATCAACATCCTCAAGTTCTATGTTGATTGACAAAAAAAGATAGACTCCCACGTCGCCCCAGCGGGTGGTCTGGGAGAAGCCCTAGCCGCCACAAAAGGCACCTCTCCCACGGTCCCTCCTTCCCTCGCCACCTCCCAAGGGCAAGCAGTAGATACATTTGATCACACAATGTCATGTTATGCAACTTCTAAACATCATGCAGAAATATGAAAAATGATCAAATGTATCTGGACAAAAAGTGAAAAATATTCAACTTAACTTTTAAACATGACACTGTGTGAAGCCCTAGCTGTTTGATCTGGATATACTGGAGGAATGCCTTGTGTGGTATCAAACGTCACAACGTAACTGGGTGATTATAAAGATGGTCTACAAGTATCTCCGAAGGTGTTTTGTTGGGTTGACATAGATCGAGATTAGGATTTGTCACTCCGAGTATCACAGAAGTATCTCTGGGCCCTCTCGGTAATACACATCATAAGAAGCCTTGCAAGCAAAGTGACTAATGAGTTAGTTGCAGTATGACGTATTATGAAATGAGTAAAGAGACTTGCCGGTAATGATGTTGAACTAGGTATGAAGATAACGACGATCGAATCTCGGGCAAGTAACATACCGATGACAAAGGGAATAACGTATGTTGTCATAATGGTTTGACCAATAAAGATCTTCGTAGAATATGAGGGAGCCAATATGAGCATCCAGGCTCCGCTATTGGTTATTGACCGGAGAGGTGTCTCGGTCATGTCTACATAGTTCTCGAACCCATAGGGTCCGCAAGCTTAACATTTGATGACGATATTGTATTATATGAGTTATGTGATTTGGTAACCAAATGTTGTTTGAAGTCTCGGATGAGACCATGGAAATGACGAGGAGTCTCGAAATGGTCGAGAGGTAAAGATTGATATATAGGACGATAGTATTCGGACACCGGAAGTGTTCCGGAGGGTACCACGTACATATCAGAGTGCTGTAGGGGTTACCGGAACCCCCGAGGAGAAGATATGGGACATATGGGCCATGAGACGGGAGCACACCAGCCCACAAGAGGTGGCGCGCTCCCCTATGGAAGGAGGCTGAATAGGAGAAGGAGAAGAGGGGGTTCGGCCGCCCTTCCTTTTCTCTTCCCCCTTCCCTTTTCTTCTCTGGCAATTATGGAAGGGGGGAGGCCGAATTGGGGAAGACCCCAAGTAGGATTCGGCCTACTTGGGGTGCCCCCTGGCTGCCTCTCGTCCCCTCCAATATATATATGTGGGGAAGGGGGCGCCTAGAACACACAACATCAATTGTTAGCCGTGTGCGGTGCTCCCCTCCAAAGTTTACACCCCCGGTCATATTCTCGCGATGCTTAGGTGAAGCCCTGCGCAGATCACTTCACCATCACCGTCACCACGCCATCGTGTTGATGGAACTCATCTACTTCCTCGACATCTTGCTGGATCAAGATGGCGAGGGACGTCATCGAGTTGAACGTGTGCAGAACTTGGAGGTGTCGTACGTTCGGTACTTGATTGGTTGGAGCTAGAAGAAGTCCGACTACATCAACCGTGTTGTCAAACGCTTCCGCTTACAGTCTAAGAGGGTACGTAGACACACTCTCCCCCTCTCGTTGCCATGCATCTCCTAGATAGATCTTGCGTGAGCGTAGGACTTTTTTTTTGAAATTGCATGCTATGTTCCCCAACAGTGGCATCCGAGCCAGGTCTATGCGTAGATGATATGCATAATTAGAACACAAAGAGTTGTGGGCGGTGATCATCATACTGCTTACCACCAATGTCTTATTTTGATTCGGCGGTATTGTTGGATGAAGTGGCCCGGACCAACCTTACATGACCACGTTCATGAGACCGGTTCCACCGACACACATGCAACTAGTTTTGCATAAAGGTGGCTGGCGGGTGTCTGTTTCTCCTTCTTTAGTTGAATCGAATTTGACTACGATTGGTCCTTGTTGAAGGTTAAAACAACAAACTTGATAAATCACCGTTGTCGTTTTTGTGTCGTAGGTAAGAACGGTTCTTGCTAGAAGCCCGTAGCAGCCACGTAAAACTTGCAACAACAAAGTAGAGGATGTCTAACTTGTTTTTGCAGGGCATGTTGTGATGTGATATGGTCAAGACATGATGTGATATACGTTATTGTATGAGATGATCATGTTTTGTAGAAGTTATCGGCAACCGGCATGAGCCTTATGGTTGTCTCTTTATTTATGAAATGCAAACACCATCTAATTGCTTTACTTTATCACTATGCGGTAGTGATAGTTGTAGAAGCAATAGTTGGCGAGACGACCATGACGCAATGATGGAGATCAAGGTGTCAAGCCGGTGACAATGGAGATCATGACGATGCTTTGGAGCTGGATATCAAAAGCACAAGATGATGATGGCCATATCATGTCACATATTTTGATTTCATGTGATGTTTATCTGTTATGCATCTTATTTTGCTTAGTACGGCGGTAGCATTATAAGATGATCCCTTAACTAAATTTCAAGGTATAAGTGTTCTCCCTGAGTATGCACCGTTGCGACAGTTCGTCGTGCTGAGACACCACGTGATGATCGGGTGTGATAGGCTCTACGTTCACATACAACGGGTGCAAGATAGTTTTGCACATGCGGAATACTCGGGTAAAACTTGACGAGCCTAGCATGTACAGACATGGCCTCGGAACACTGGAGACCGAAAGGTCGAACGTGAATCATATAGTAGATATGGTCAACATAGAGATGTTCACCATTGATGACTACTCCATCTCACGTGATGATCGGACATGGTTTAGTTGATTTGGATCACGTATCATTTAGATGACTTGAGGGATGTCTATCTAAGTGGGAGTTCTTAAGTAATTTAATTAATTGAACTTAATTTATCATGAACTTAGTCCTGATAGTATTTACATATCTATGTTGTAGATCAATGGCCCGTGCTACTATTCCCCTGAATTTTAATATGTTCCTACAGAAAGCTAAGTTGAAAGATGATGGTAGGAACTACATGAACTGGGTCCGTAACTTGAGAATTATCCTCAGTGCTGCACAGAAGAATTATGTCCTTGATGCACCGCTAGGTGAAAGGTCTGTTGTAGGAGCAGATGCTGATGTTTTGAACGTCTGGCAATCTCAATCTGATGACTACTTGATAGTTCAGTGTGCCATGCTTTACGGCTTAGAATCGTGACTTCAGAGACGTTTTGAACGTCATGGAACATATGAGATGTTCCAAGAGTTGAAGTTAATATTTCAAGAAAAATGCCCGAGTTGAGCGATATGAAGTCTCCAACAAGTTCTATAGCTGCAAGATGGAGGAGAACAGTTCTGTCAGTGAACACATACTCAGAATGTCTGGATATCATAATCACTTGACACAGCTGGGAGTTAATCTTCCATATGATAGTGTTATTGACAGAGTTCTCCAATCATTGCCACCAAGCTACAAAGGCTTTGTGATGAACTATAATATGCAAGGGATGGAGAAGACAATTCCCGAGCTCTTCACAATGCTCAAAGCTGTGGAGGTAGAAATCAAGAAGGAGCATCAAGTGTTGATGGTTAACAAAACCACTAGTTTCAAGAAGAAGGGCAAGGGAAATAAAGGAAACTTCAAGAAGAATGGCAAGCAAGTTGCCACTCCCGGGAAGAAGCCCAAAGTTGGACCCAAGCCTGAAACTGAGTGCTTCTACTACAAAGGGACTTGTCACTGGAAGCGGAACTGCCCCAAGGATTTGGCAGATAAGAACGATGGCAAAGTGAACAAAGGTATATTTGATATACATGTTATTGATGTGTACCTTACTAATGCTCGTAGTAGCACCTGGGTATTTGATATTGGTTCATTTGCTCATATTTGTAACTCAAAACAGGAGCTACGGATTAAACAAGGATTGGCTAAGGACGAGGTGACGATGCGCGTCGAGAATGGTTCCATGGTCGATGTGATCACCGTTGGCACGCTACCTCTACATCTACCTTTGGGATTAGTTTTAGACCTGAATATTTGTTATTTGGTGCCAGTGTTGAGCATGAACATTATATCTGGATCTTGTTTAGTGTGAGACAGTTATTCATTTAAATTGGAGAATAATGGTTGTTCTATGTATATGAGTAATATCTTTTATGGTCATGCTCCCTTGAAGAGTGGTATATTTCTGTTCAATCTCGATTGTGGTGATACACATATTCATAATATTGATGCCAAAAGATGAAAAGTTGATAATGGTAGTGCAACATATTTGTGGCATTGCCGTTTAGGTCATATTGGTGTAAAGCGCATGAAGAAACTCCATGCAGATGGACTTTTGGAATCACTTGATTATGAATCATTACTTGCGAACCATGCCTCATGGGCAAGATGACTAAAACTCCATTCTTCGAAATAATGGAGCGAGCCAATGACTTATTGGAAATAACACATACCAATGTATGCAGTCCGACGAGTGTTTAGGCACGCGGCGGGTATCATTATTTTCTAACCTTCACAGATGATTTGAGCAGATATGGGTATATCTACTTAATGAAACACAAGTTTGAAACATTTGAAAAGTTCAAAGAATTTCAGAGAGAAGTGGAGAATCATCGTAACAAGAATATAAAGTTTCTACGATCTGATCGGGAGGCGAATATTTGAGTTACGAGTTTGGCCTTCATTTAAAACAATGTGGCATAGTTTCACAATTCACGCCACCTGGAACACCACAGCATAATGGTTTGTTCGAACGCCATAACTGTACTTTATTAGATATGGTGCGATCTATGATGTCTCTTACCGATTTACCACTATCGTTTTGGGGTTATGCATTAGAGACAGCTGCATTCACGTTAAATAGGGCACCGTCTAAATCCGTTGAGATGACACCGAATAAACTGTGATTTGGCAATAAACCTAAGCTATCATTTCTTAAAGTTTGGGGTTGCGACACTTATGTCAAAAGGCTTCAGCCTGATAAGCTCGAACCCAAATCGGAGAAGTGTGTCTTCATAGGATACCGTAAGGAAACAATTGGGTGCACCTTCTACCACATATCCGAAGGCAAGATCTTTGTTGCCAAGAATGGAACCTTTCTAGAGAAGGAGTTTCTCTCAAAATAAGTTAGTGGGAGGAAAGTAGAAATTGATGAGATAATTGTACCTTCTCCAATTTGGAAAGTAGCTCATCAAAGAAATTTGTTCCCATGATGCCTACACCAACTAGAGAGGAAGCTAATGATGATGATCATGAAACTTCAAATCAACTTACTACCAAACCTCGTAGGTCAACCAGAACACGATTGACACTAGAGTGGTATGGTAATCCTGTTCTGGAAGTCATGTTACTAGACCATGGCGAACCTACGAACTATGAAGAAGCTATGATTATCCCAGATTCCGATAAATGGCTTGAGGCCATGAAATCTGAGATAGGATCCATGTATGAGAACAAAGTGTGGACTTTGGTGGATTTTCCCGATGATCGGCAAGCCATAGAAAATAAATGGATCTTCAAGAAGAAGACTGACACTGATGGTAATGTTACTGTCTACAAAGCTCAACTTGTTGCAAAAGGTTTTTGACTAGTTCAAGGAGTTGACTATGATGAGACTTTCTCCCCCGTACCGATGCTTAAGTCTCTCCGAATGATGTTAGCAATTGCCGCATTTTATGATTATGAAATCTGGCAAATGGACGTCAAAACCGCATTCCTTAATGGATTTCTTAAAGAAGAATTGCATATGATGCAACTAGAAGGTTTTGTCGATCCTAAAGGTGCTAACAAAGTGTGCAAGCTCCAGCGATCCATCTATGGACTGGTGCAAGCATCTCGGAGTTGGAATATACACTTTGATGAGGTGATCAAAGCATATGGTTTTATACAGACTGTTGGAAATATGCCCTAGGGGCAATAATAAAGGGACAATTGCATTTTTACCCCTAGTTGGTTCCTACCCACGGGTTTTGCCCTTACTTTTCGAACTTGCTCAGTTTTGCCCTTACTTTTTCCATCGAGGTCCCTCGAATGCCCTTTGACCATTTGACCAAAACTTTGAAAATTCATAACTAATTCATATGAACTCAGAAAAATACAAATAAGATATCAAAATGTTCAGATAAACATTACCATTATGGGCATATCATTTGCATTCAGGACAAATGCATCATTTAAACTACCCGAGGTAATTAATGTTATTAACATTATTTAAAATAAATAGGTATAAATAATATTTTTTTCGTGAATAAAAATTATATGAAAACGTAGGTGATGTTTTCTGAACATCCTGATACCTTATTTGCATTTTCATGAGTTTGTATCAACTTGTTATGAAGTTTCCAAATAATGGTCAAAGTCGTTAGAACATTCATAACAAGTTGATACAAACTCAGAAAAATGCAAATAAGCTATCAGGATGTACAGAAAACATCACTTACATTTGCACGTAATTTTTATTTGTGAAAAAAATATTGTTCATACTTATTTATTTTAAATAATGTTAATAATATTAATTACCCCTGGTAGTTTAAATGATGCTTTTGTCCTAAATCCAAATGATATGCCCATAAAGGTAATGTTTATCTGAACATTTTGATATCTTATTTGCATTTTTCTGAGTTCGTATGAATTAGTTATGAATTTTCAAAGTTTTGGTCAAACGGTTAAAGGGCATTCGAGGGACCTCGATGGAAAAAGTAAGGGCAAAACTGAGCAAGCTCGAAAAGTAAGGCTAAAACCCGTGGGTAGGAACCAACTAGGGGTAAAAATGCAATTGTCCCAATAATAAAATGGTTATTATTATATTTCCGTGTTCATGATAATTGTCTATTGTTCATGCTATAATTGTATTAACCGGAAACCGTAATACATGTGTGAATGCATACACCACAACATGTCCCTAGTGAGCCTTTAGTTGACTAGCTCGTTGATCAATAGATGGTCATGGTTTCCTGACCATGGGCATTGGATGTCATTGATAACGGGATCACATCATTAGGAGAATGATGTGATGGACAAGACCCAATCCTAAGCATAGCACAAGATCGTGTAGTTCGTTTGCTAAAAGCTTTTCTAATGTCAAGTATCATTTCCTTAGTCCATGAGATTGTGCAACTCCCGGATACCGTAGGAATGCTTTGGGTGTACCAAACGTCACAACATAACTGGGTGGCTATAAAGGTACACTATAGGCATATCCGAAAATGTCTGTTGGGTTGGCACGAATCGAGACTGGGATTTGTCACTCCGTATGATGGAGAGGTATCTTTGGGCCCACTCGGTAATGCATCATCATAATGAGCTCAATGTGACTAAGTAGTTGGTCATGAGATCATGCAATATGGAACGAGTAAAGTGACTTGCTGGTAACGAGATTGAACAAGGTATTGGGATACCGACGATCGAATCTCGGGCAAGTAACGTACCGATTGACAAAGGGAAGTGTATACGGGATTGATTGAATCCCCAACATCGTGGTTCATCTGATGAGATCATCGTGGAACATGTGGGAGCCAACATGGGTATCCAGATCCCGCTGTTGGTTATTGGTTGGAGAGCTATCTCGGTCATGTCTGCATGATTCCCGAACCCGTAGGGTCTACACACTTAAGGTTCGGTGACGCTGGAGTTGTTATGGGAATTTGTATGCGGTTACCGAATGTTAATCGGAGTCCCGAATGAGATCCCGAACGTCACGAGGAGTTCCGGAATGGTCCGGAGATGAAGTCCAGTTTCAGTCACCGGGAATAATTTCGGGGGTTACCGGTATTGTACCAGGACCACCCAAAGGTGTCCGGGGGTCCATCGGGTGGGTCCACTAGCCACGGGGGACTAAATGGGCTGAACAAGGGTGGGAACCAGCCCCCTAGTGGGCTGGTGCCCCCCCCCCCAAGGGCCCAAGGTGCCTAGGGTTGAAAACCCTAGGGGGTGGGGGCGCCTCCCACCAACTTGGGGGGCAAGCTCCCCCCCTTGCCCCCCCCCTTAGATGAGATCTAAGGGAGCCGGCCCCCTCTTCCCTCCCCCCTATAAATAATGGGGGGGTGGGAGGGCTGCCATACCCTTCCCCTAGCGCAGCCCTCCCCTTCTCCAACTCCACCTCCTCCTCCTAGTGCTTGGCGAAGCTCTGCCGGAGAACTACAAGCTCCACCACGCCGTCGTGCTGCCGGAGTTCTCCCTCAACTTCTCCTCTCCCCTTGCTGGATCAAGAAGGAGGAGACGTCCCCGGGCTCTACGTGTGTGTTGAACACGGAGGCGCCGTCCGTTCAGCGTTAGATCGGATCTTCCGCGATTTGAATCGCCGCGAGTACGACTCCCTCATCCGCGCTCTAGTGATGCTTCCGCTTAGTGATCTTCAAAGGTATGAAGATGCTCATACTCTCCCTCTCTTGTTTCTAGAATCTCTATTGATTGATCTTGGTGATGCATAGATTTTTTTTTGAATTGTTGCTAAGTTACCCAACGCAGACTTTCGGAGAAGCCTGTATTTACAAGAAAGTGAGTGGGAGCTCTATACCATTTCTAATATTATATGTGGATGACATATTGTTGATTGGAAATGATGTAGTATTTCTGGATAGCATAAAAGGATACTTGAATAAAAGTTTTTCAATGAAAGACCTCGGTGAAGGTGCTTATATATTAAGCATCAAGATCTACAGAGATAGATCAAGACGCTTAATAGGACTTTCACAAAGCACATACCTTGATAAAGTTTTGAAGAAGTTCAAAATGGATTAGTCAAAGAAAGGGTTCTTGCCTGTGTTATAAGGTGTGAAATTGAGTCAGACTCAATGCCCGACCACTTCAGAAGATGGAGAGAAAATGAAAGTCATTCCCTATGCATCAGCCATAGGTTCTATCATAGTATGTTATGATGTGTACCAGACCTGATGTGTGCCTTGCCATTAGTCTAGCAGTGAGGTACCAAACTAATCCAGGAGTGGATCACTGGACAACGGTCAAGAATATCCTGAAGTACCTTAAAAGGACCAAGGATATGTTTCTCGTTTATGGAGGTGACAAAGAGCTCGTCGTAAATGGTTACGTCGATGTTAGTTTTGACACTGATCCGGATGACTCTAAGTCACAAACCGGATACTTGTTTATTTTGAGTGGTGGAGCTGTCAGTTGGTGCAGTTCCAAGCAAAGCGTCGTGGCGGGATTTACGTGTGGAGCGGAGTACATAGCTGCTTTGGAAGCAGGAGTCTGGATGAAGGAGTTCATATCCGATCTAGGTGTAATACCTAGTGCATCGGGTCCAATGAAAATCTTTTGTGACAATAGTAGAGCAATTGCCTTAGCGAAGGAATCCAGATTTCACAGAAGACAAACACATCAAGAGACGCTTCAACTCCATCCGTGATCAAGTCAAGGAGGGAGACATAGAGATTTGCAAAATACACACGGATCTGAATATAGCAGACCCGTTGACTAAGACTCTTCCACGAGCAAAACATCATCAACACCAAGACTCCATGGGTGTTAGAATCATTACAATGTAATCTAGATTATTGACTCTAGTGCAAGTGGGAGACTGAAGGAAATATGCCCTAGAGGCAATAATAAAGTTGTTATTTTACATTTCCTTATTTTATGATAAATGTTTATTATTCATGCTAGAATTATATTAACCGGAAACTTGATACATCTGTGGATACATAGACAAAATAATGTGTCCCTAGTAAGCCTCTACTAGACTAGCTCGTTGATCAAAGATGGTTAAGTTTCCTAACCATAGACATGTGTTTTCATTTGATAAACGGGGTCACATAATTAGGAGAATGATGTGATGGACAAGACCCATTCGTTAGCTTAGCATTATGATCGTTTAGTTTTATTGCTATTGCTTTCTTCATGTCAAATACATATTCCTTCGACTATGAGATTATGCAACTCCCGGATACCGGAGGAATGCCTTGTGTGCTATCAGACATCACAATGTAACTGGGCGATTATAAAGATGCTCTATAGGTATCTCCGAAGGTGTTTTGTTGGGTTGGCATAGATCAAGATTAGGATTTGTCACTCCGAGTATCAGAAAGGTATCTCTAGACCCTCTCGATAATACACACCATAAGAAGTCTTGCAAGAAAAGTGACTAATGAGTTAGTTGCAGGATGATGTATTACAGAACGAGTAAAGAGACTTGCTGGTAACAGGATTGAACTAGGTATGAAGATACCGACGATCGAATCTCGAGCAAGTAACATACCGATGACAAAGGGAATAACGTATGTTGCCATAACGGTTCGACCAATAAAGATCTTCGTAGAATATGTGGGAGCCAATATGAGCATCCAGGTTCCGCTATTGGTTATTGACCGGAGAGGTGTCTCGGTCATGTCTACATAGTTCTCGAACCCGTAGGGTCCGCACGCTTAACGTTCGATGACGATATTGTATTATATGAGCTATGTGATTTGGTAACCGAATGTTGTTCAGAGTGCCGGATGAGATCACATACATGACGAGGAGTCTCGAAATGGTCGAGAGGTAAATATTGGTATATAGAACGATAGTATTCGCACACCGGAAGTGTTCCGGAGGGTACCAGATACATATCAGACTACCGGAGGGGTTACCGGAACCCCCGGGGAGAAGATATGGGCCATATGGGCCATGAGAGGGCAGCACACCAGCCCACAAGGGGTGGCGCGCCCCCCTATGGAAGGAGGCCGAATAGGAGAAGGAGAAAAGGGGGTTCGCCCCCCTTCCTTCTCTCTCCCCCTTTCCTTTTCTTCTCCGGCAATTATGGAAGGGGGGAGGCCGAATTGGGGAAGACCCCAAGTAGGATTCGGCCTACTTGGGGCGCCCCCTGGTTGCCTCTCCTCCCCTCCAACCTATATATATGTGGGGAAGGGGGCGCCTAGAACCTGCGCGGATCACTTCATCATCATCGTCACCACGTCGTCATGCTGACGGAACTCATCTACTTCCTCAACATCTTGCTATCAAGAGGGCGAGGGATGTCATCGAACTGAACGTGTGCAGTACTCGAAGGTGTCGTACGTTCGGTACTTGATCGGTCGGAGCTAGAAGAAGTTTGACTACATCATCCGTGTTGTCAAACACTTCCGCTTACGGTCTACGAGGGTACGTAGACACACTCTCCCCCTTTTGTTGCTATGCATCTCCTAGATAGATCTTGCATGAGCGTAGGAATTTTTTTGAAATTGCATGCTAAGTTCCCCGACATTAACATGTTGAACAAACATATGGTGAAAATGACCAACATAGAAATATAAATCAATGGTAGGACGTGTCATGTAGGAACAACAAAACATGGAGTGGACCTGTCTATCTTCGAGCTAGATGATTTTTTATTTTGCATCGTTCAAAATATTTTGTATGTTCTATCCACTCCAACTAGCATGTATCGCATGATTGAAAATCAGCTAGATGTTTATTAGACACTCCAAAATGAAATGGTAGCACCATCAAGGCAACAATTATATATTTTCTAGTTTAGCACAGTTCTGTAACTTCACAGAATTGTTTTCTTTCTTATTTATACAAAGAACAAAGTCCATATTAACCCTCACAAAATTGCCGACGACACCTATTAGCCATTCGGTTACGGTTGAAGTCAAGTTGGGAGCATCCTAATATTCCTCTTGTATATGGATAAGACGATATTGATGAAACATGCTAGTGGACGACGACAACATGGGCTACAAGGACATGGCGAGGTCAGACGAGGAGGTGCCGCCGGGCCATAGCCGTCGATGCCTCACACCATGGAGGAGGAGCAACAGCTCTTGGCCGGACTAGCCGCAGCTATCATCAACGCTCTAAGGTAGCTGCCAGCACTCCCACCGCCGAACCACGACATCCCGACCAGATGCTGCATCAAGAGGAGTTATCATCCCTGCAGTGTTGCTAGACAGACACCAAGCAACGCTTAACCACCATCTGGAAGGAGGAGCCACTATCCCGGCCAAAGTCGCGCACCCGCCTCGAGTACCACATTGGTTGAGGCGGGTCGCGTGACGTATCCTTCTCATTCTCCGGGGGCTCCAAGGCCCTCATTTAGACGAAGTGGCGCCTACAGTGCGCTCGACCTCCTTCGCCAAGACATAGGTGGCCTGACCCCTGAGTTCTCTCCGACGAGGGGCTCGTGGTGGCGTGGACCTTGGATCGGTCCAAGACTACCAAGGAGGCTGATGCCCGCAACCGCGGATCAGCGAAGGCTTCCTCCTCCTCGGCGTCGTCTAGTCAGAGCGCGAGCTCCGAAGAATCAGGGTTGCGCAAGGCGGCGGTGGACGCGAGAAGCAACACAGAGGCTGGAGCCTGACGCGCGAGCACGTTCCCATGGTATCCCGGGTGTCAACAACAACAACGACAACGACGGCGGCGATGGCGGTCCATGTGGTCTCGGATGCCATGCCTAATACGTTACTGCCTTCTACTTAGTTTCAAATTAGTTTAGTTTAATTTAATTTGGGATAGTTTGCATGTAATATATATCAAACTCGTTAATTTTGTTAGTTTACATGTAATGTAATATATCATACTTAGCTTAAATTTCATCCACAATTTGTGTTTTCATCATTTGAAAGCAGGAAAGTTTTAAAAGCATGGTTGGATGGCCTTCGCTTGCTAGATGTCCGCGGACGTTTGGGCGTCCATTTGGTGATTGCGTTTGGACATGGTGTACCGAGCGGTGCCACTTGCGATGATCTGTTACTTTGATTTGCAGGAAGAATATCAGGTGCTCCGGCACTAGAGATGATACGGTTATATGACCTCCCGGATCTTACATCCAATGGCTTCCAGAATGTCTGATTTTTTTTACTGGAAAGCCTTCAGAGAGTTTGGAACATAAGTACAAAAGTTGCTCAGATGCCATAGGATCACCGTCCAAAAGTTGATCAGAGATCTACCGTCCAAAAGCTCGGATCACCGTACCATCTAGGTTGCCGAAGCCCATGATATTCATACGATTCGTCAGGTACACGCAAACGAATTACACTCTGATCCAGTGGAGAAAGACCGCATATATAACCTCCAGCGGCATTGCCCTGCAGTGGCATCGGATTCCTTAGCGCGGGTACATCTTTTCTGCATGCAGTACAAAGATTTTAGCTTTGCTGATGAACCAGGGCAAGTTTTATTCCGGGAAGAAACGCACATGCGTCCATGTACCCGTGGGCTTAAACAGTTATAAAATTATTTTCAACAGCAGGTAAGACGCATAAAATGTGTCGCTGACCCACCGACGCGCCCACGGAGAACACGTGACCACACGTGTTTCGCGCGCAGCCAGTATCAGCGACCATTCCGCGCCACGTCGTCCTCCTTCCCGCCATCCGCCGCTTCGTCCTTGGTCTCCTTGCCCGGCCGCCGATGGCTGGCGGCACCGTCGTCATTCATGTCCTTCTTGGACGCGCTGGCGTCCTGGAAGTCCTCCAGCCTGAAAGCCGGCCTCCACGGCGGCTCTGCCCAGCGCGCGCGCTTCCTCCCGCCGCCGCAGACCTCGCTGGCACCCTCCGTGCTCGCGCCGGCGTCGTCGCCCCCGCTGTCGTTCATGCCCCTCATGGCCCGGATGTTGGCCAGCAGCGCGTAGAACCTCTCCACCTGCTCGTCCTCCACGCCGCTCTCCGCAACAGTAGCGCCTGTTGTTGCCGTCGCAGGCGCCGGGTCGGCCGCAGCCCCGCCTTCTCCTGGCAGCGGTTCGTCCCGCCGAGGTACTGGCCTCGGCGCCGCCGTCCGCCGGGTCGACGGCGCGGCGTCTGCGTCGCCGTTGCCTGCCGCCACAGCCTTGGCTGCTGTCTTTGTGGCGTCCATGGCAATGCTGCAGACTGTAGGATGGTCCTCCAGCTGGATTGCAATCACAGTGCCACTCTGCGGTTGGCGAGAAAGATACAGGAGAGGACAGAGGAGTGAGATGAGAGAGACACGGTATGGCTGGTTGCATGACGCTCGTGGCGAGTGAATTTATAGAGGTTGCCGTGAATCGTGCTAGAAATTGTTAACACTCCGTGTTTATATAAAGTTATTATTTGCTTATGTCTAAATTCCGGAATTTCACAGCGCAAGCGTTCAGATTCTGATCACATGGCCATAAACATTCAAAGCTAAGTAGTACTTACTACTACTCTGTTTGCTGCATCCGCGAGCTCGTCAGGTAATTCGGGATGACCAAGATATACTGTACTGTACCTTCTAAAATGTGCACATTTTGACTCTAAAAAACTGCACATTTCATACTGCAATTTAGTCAACACAACAGCGAGGTTTATAAAATTTCAGATATATCATAACCACTACCTTCCGTCCTGATTTATTGCCCCCTTTGTATTTTATATCAAACTTTAACCTTTGCTTGAGCTAACAAAATATTGATGCACGTCACCAAAGAAAATATCATCAAAAGGCATGACCAAGTACGAATTCAACAATATAATTTTTAGTAACGTGCATTAACATTTTATCAGTCAAATTTATATGATTAAAATATTGACATAAAATAAAAAAGGACCAAAAAATTTAGGACAGAGGTAGTAGCGAACTGAATGACGAAAGGTGATTCTGTCTTCAATACCACGCGTGGCATTTATGTTAGATTGCGATCTTAAAATTGAAGCCTTGTGGCAATGATGCAGTTCCACCTTTTATGATTCGTTGCACTGGCACGACGCATACGTAAAGCATCAGCAACGTCCTCACAAATCATGGACGAAGAAAAAAACGCACCATCAGAATAAACAAAACAGGAATAGAGCAGAGCCGCGTAGCGCAAGTTTTCTATCTAGGCAATGTAAAATTCGGTCCACTGTGGTGTCTGACAGGCTTGTGGATACCGAGTAACCGTGGTCAAGGCGCAACACTGTATGCGTCGAGGCCCTGGCCAGGTAGCGCTGGGTCTTCCGGAAATAATGGAGGGACGAGGACGTGCCGCCTGCCAGCACCAGCGGCAACGCCGTCCTATACTACAGTACTTTGGGCCTGTTTGGTTCCAATAAGTCACCCGACTTATAAGTCAGGTGACTTAAAACGAGTGACTTATAAGTCACGCCCGTTTGGTTGTCACTTGACTTATAAGTCACCTGACACACCTACCCACACCAATCAACATCATGCAGATAGTAGGACCCACGCAAAAGGAGGTGACTTATAAGTTTTAAGTTGGGGTGGAGCAACTTATGACTTATAAGTTGGGGTGACTTATAAGTCAGGTCTGTTTGGCAAAATAAGTCACTTTTTTCACTTTTCGACTTATAAGTTGGTGACTTATTTGAAACCAAACACGGCCTTTATTCAAAATTTTAAAATGCCACTACTTTTTCCTTCTCGAGTTCTCTAATCTACTCCGGGAGTACTAATCTACCTGGCCATTATAGTTCCTGGGCAAGGGCATCGCACGTCATCATCCGCTCTCTGTTTAAGAAGCAGACACCGCGGCGACTCATCGAGATTGAGGTCCCCTTCTAATCTTCTTTTCTTTAATGATCGCCACCACCTTCCGTGAGTACCCCTGGCTGGATTTGTATGGCCCTAGTTACACAGGGCAAAGGCAGCAGCGGTCGGTGGTGGGGCAAATCGGGGATCGCTCGAAAGGTCCGGCGAGCTCATCATGTGTCATCATCGGTGACGTACTTGCTAACGACGAAACATGACGCGATCGTCGTGGCTGTCTCCGTCGCGATGGAGCGGGCGAGGCGAATATTTGAATAATAATCACTCCAGTACTCCTACTCACTAACGAATAATACTCCTGCTGACGGCTTGCGGATGATGTCAGCACCGCAAGTGCCCGTGACGACTTTGAAGAAGTGGAGTTGTTTGCTCAGGGGTGTTTGTTTTCAGGGACTTTTTGATGTAGGAACTAGAAAAAGTCCCTAGCAAACCAAACAGGGTAGGACTTTTTTGGGACATTTTGCTAAAAGTCCTTAGAAGCACCTCCTTAAGAGTCTTTTTCAAAAAGTTCTAGGGACTAGAAAAAATCCTAGGACTAGAGAAACAAACACCACCTCAGTTTTGTAGGGTAGTACCACGCACTTGTGACTTTGTGAGTGTGTGGGTAGGGTACCATGCCTTGCCGGCGTGCATCACACTGCAGAGGGTCTGGGGCAGGCAGGTCGCCAGCTTCTTCAGTGGGTTTGCACCGTTTGGTTAACTTGGTCTGGCCACTGGTGCCAACAGCCCCAATAGTGCTCGCGGAAGATATTTCTCTATTCTTGGCAGATGCTTGCGTGAATCACATTTGTAGCTAAGCTAGAGCACATGTTTACGAAAACGTTGGCGGAGCCGTTAACGAGTCGAGTCCCAAGAAGATAGCTGGGGCCTGTCGGTTAGAAAACGTTTTTCCCGCTTAGATTACCTTGCTTCCTTCGGAAATTCGATTCGGAGGGGCATGCACATGACCAGTTGTGACTGATGTCTGATACCTCGCCATCCGCAAAGTCATTGGATCTCCATGAGGACACAACAAGTTTTAAGTTTAAATTTCTAAAACTTACGATTTTGTCCGTCACTTGTACCAAGTTTCAGAGTCAAAACTTAAAACTTGCTCCTACGGCCCTACCAAGTTTTAGAAGTTGAAACTTCACGGAATTTTAAAAATTGTGAAAACGTATTCAATATCGATCTCATTGAAAACCCTCGTAACCAGAAACACTAATATGAAGATGAAACTTATTTTAAACTTTTGGTTCAAAAGATGTGAAATATTGGAAGTTGAAAGCCAAAAGAAAAGAACTCTAGCTGGCGAACGCTCGTTGAGGAGGATGTCATTTGTGAACGATTTTCATGGCAATTTTAGTCGTAGGGGACTGGCAATTTCTAGACTAGCATGGCAAGTTCACGTACATAAGGCTTTAAAAAAATTGTCATCATCTGATCTGGATCATACGGTTTCTACTATGTCTGTTGGGAGTTCCTTCTCAGCGAATGGTCACCAGTTACCATTACCGAACAAAATGGGGTGTTTCGTGCCTCCCACTTGCATGTTACAAATCCTCTCACTCAGTCCTTCAGTAACCTAGCACAGTTGCAATTTACCTTTAAGAAAATATTATATTCAATACTTTTTGTGGGCCTAGTAAAGAGAGATGATTGGTATTTTTTAGAAAGAGTAAAAACATACTTATTAATTGATTAATTTGAATCATCTAATCAAACAAGGTGGTGTTTCTCCGTTCCCTTATTTCAGAAGTATAAAGTTTATGATGACATCAACAAATAGGATTTCGTGAACCCTACTGAAAGGATCGATATGGTCAACTAGAGAAGGGTGATTATGCGACTAACAAAATTTTATCCTCTTTTCCAAATTTAGGCTCAACAATAATGGTTGTCTAGATATGAAACTAGGTGGACGACCTATATAATAAGCAACACAAGTAACGAGTGCAAGTAAGGGTAAATAGGAGATATAAACTTGCACAAAGTGAACGACCAAAATAACCGCAACTGGAGCCGGTGGAGATGAGGATCTGTTTCTGAAGTTCCTCCTTTGGGGGTGGTTCGTCTCTGTTTGGAGGGGTGTGAAGGTACGATGCTCCCCAAGCGTCCCAATGCCTCACCCTATTCTTTTCACGCCCTTGCACAACACAAGGTGTCGTGAATCCACCAGCGGTGCCCTTGAAGGGGTAAACTGAACCTTTACAAACAAGGTTAGGGCTCTCTCCACAACTAAATTGGAGGCTCCCGACACCACCACAGAGCTTCACCATAATGAAATATGACCCCAAGGTGACATTTTCCTTCTAGAGTGCCCAAACACCTAAGAGTAACAAGATCCACAAGTGGAAGTATGGGGAATCAAATTTCCTTTAGTGAAAGTGTAGACCAAGGTCTCCTCCCTAAATCTCTAGAAAATAAACAAGTTTGGTTGGCTCGAGACACTACAAAATTTGCTCTTTCAGTGATAAAATCTTAGTGACAAACATGAAATGTCACCTAAAATCATTTTCTGTGACGGCCCATCATCACCAGGTGTTTTCCTCCCGGGGCAGTGCCCTCGGCAATTTTGCTGACGTTCATGCAGATTTTTAGCAACGTATTCGGCCGTCATTAGGCATGTCCATTTTCTGCGACGAGTCTCAGTTTCACAGTAAATGTTGATGGGTCCATTTTTAAACGCTAATAGAAAAATAACAAGTAATTGTTTTTCAGCTGACTCATTTAGCGAGTTCCCTTTTCACAATAGCGGGAACCTGTAATTGGGATCGTCCAGTTCCCTCCTAACAAACGGAATTGGGATCATCGGCTTAGGGCCCTCCTCTCATACCACGCCCTCGACGAGTTAAGAGGCAGACACAACGAGGTAAACGCGGTTGTGACGACATGGAGAAGCCACACGCCCGTGTTGAAGGGAGAAGTCACGCGCGACTGCGGCGGTGTTAAACATGGACGATTTCAGGTGCGACCTAGTATTTACTAAAAAACATCATAACAAATTTCAGATACATTATATTTACTTTTCATGTTGTGCACGCAATGAATCGTGGATGGATTACTCATGGAACGAAGTTGGTGGCACCATACATGGCTGGCGTGAATCAGTTTAAATTTCCCAAATAAAAAAATAAAATCATTTATTTTGTCTGGCATCATTCTGATCCTATTTTGCTGCCAACCAAAATAATGTAACCCAGTTGGTGCAATTAGTTGGGAAATGTAGTAGAAAACAAAAAAATCACCCTACGATCACCCAGGAACAATATGAAGATGCATATTGGGTTTGGATCAACGTTCCTTAGTGACTGCGGAGTGCAGCGGAAGTAGTCAAGTTGGTGTAGATCGTACTTGGAGTCCCTCGAACCGTTGATGACGATCCCGCGAACCGCCCTCGAATGATCCCTTAAACGAAAGACTGAAAGCACAACCTCTCTACTTGGTTGCAAGCATACGGTCTTCATGATCCGGCAGCGCTTCGGTGTCTAGAGCTAATCGTCACCGGGAATCAGAGGGAGGAGAATAGAACCACACTAGGCTTCTAATTATGGGGATTAGAGGAACTAGGTTAGTCAACAAAGGCCAACTTGAACTAGATGAACTAGAGGAGTCTTCAAAACTTGTGTATACCAAAGGGCAAAATCCTCTAGTACACATAGGTTTGAGGGGAGAGGAGGGGCTGCAACAAAACATGATCAGCATCAAATCTCCATGGGTGTTAGATTGATTACTATGTAATCTAGATTATTGACTCTAGTGCAAGTGAGAGACTATTGGAAATATGCCCTAGAGGCACTAATAAAATGGTTATTATTATATTTCCTTAATCACGATGAAGGTTTATTATTCATGCTAATATCGTATTGACCGGAAACTTAAATACATGTGTGGATACATAAACAAACACTACTGTAGGATGCTGCTTACGCGACACTACGATTAGAGACCCTTTGAAGAAATTGTGTGCGATGCATTAATCACAAATGGTGATGTAAAAAAACCGCCAAAAAAACATGCAAAACATTTGTGATGAAGGATACGTCAAACACGGTTCAGATTTTAGTTGCGTGTGCGATGAGAGGCATACGATTCAGTTCGATTAACTGTTTGCGATGTGGCAGAACAAAAGAAACGGGCAGCCATATGAAGGCGTGTGCGATATACGGTGTACAGTTCACTCGGATCAACTATTTGTGATTAGGCAACACAAAAGAAACGGTCACCTGTATCAAGGTGTGTGTGATATACGACATACGGTTCACTCGGATGAACTGTTTTTGATTAGGCAACGCAACAAAAACGGTTCAACCAGATCAAGGTGTGTGCAATGGAGGGCATACAGTTCATTCTGGTAAACTGTTTGTGTTGAGCCAAGAGAATAAAAATGTTTCACACAAACAAGATGTGTGTAATAGCGGCAAACATCCAATTACATAGGTGGCTAGTACACTGTCGGCGGAAACGACACCTATGGGATCACATGGAATCCCTACTACGGTTGGCGGGGCGTGGAGCTGTGCAAAGAGCGGGACTGAAAGATCAACGCGAGGGGATTTTTACCCAGGTTCGGGCCGCAAACGATGCTTTATACCCTAGTCCTGCTTTTCTGTATATTTGGTGTTCTTGAGCTCTTGAACTAGCTATGGTGCCTGCCTAGTTCAAAAAGTCCGAATCCTCCCTCAGTACGCCTCGGGCCTCCTTTTATATGTCAAAGGGGTCGCCACAATGGCACACATGAGGTGGAAAGTATGTACAGAGTACAAGCCTATCGTCTGGGACCGTAGGACAAACACATTTAATGCTGCCAACGTGCCCTCTTGCTTTATCGAGGACGGCAAATAAGCTTGTCCCGTCCATCGCCGCCTCCCCTCGCTTTGACGCGCGTCCAAGGTGAAGAGGCATGCAGCGCCACGCTGGCTGGCTGGCTGCTAAGCTGGTGCGGTGGCAGGGTCTTCACGAAGATCTGCATGCCACCACGCAGGTGCTTGGCTGGTTGGCCTAGAAGCTGCGTGCTACCACGAAGACGTTCGCCTAGTTGGCGGGCTGGCCGCCACGTCGGAACGGGCGCGGGGCAGCAGAACTCTGGCAGGTGCGGGCCTGGTCGTGGCCCTGCAGATGCCCCCGGCAAGGGTCTTGCCGGGGTCTTGTGGGCGTCCCCGACAAGAATCTTGCCGGGGGTATTCGTCTGTCCCCGGCAAGGATCTTGCCAGGGGTCTTCGTCTTCTGGTTCCCATCTAGATTTGCAGGTCTTTGGTCTTCACAAAGATCTGCATGCCACCACGCAGGCGCCCCTGAGCCTTGGTCATTGATGTTTGTCGATGGTGTCAGGACTCTCGGGCTCAAGGGCGGCGGCCTTGCTGGTGTTGGGCAAGTCGCCCCGGCAAGGCTCTTGCAGGGGCTGTGTAGGCCGCCCCGGCAAGGGTCTTGCCGAGGGGAATCCACCTTGCCCCTTTGCTCTTCATGCCTCTGGCTTGAGCACTGCCCTGGCAGTCTTGTATCCTTGCTTCCTCTGCCCCAGGAAGCGTGGCCGCAGGTGCGGCTATGACTTCCCATGCACAAGTAAATGGGTACATAAACACTACAAGAAATATGTCTACTAGTGACCTTCTGTCAGTTACCCTGGAAGAATTGGTCATAGATCTATGACCATTTGAGACCAATTGGTCAAAAGTTGTTCGGGGGGCTCCAAACCTTAAACCATTGCGACCATTTTGGTCAAAAAGGTCGTACTTTCCTTACACAAAATGGACATAAAGCAAACATCGCTGGTCCACTGCCTTATTTCTAGTTGTTAACGACCAATATAGATGGTCATAGCCTTGTAAATTGTGGTGGGTTGTGATGACTAGGCGCCATCTCATCAGTTTTGCCTATGTGTCATGTCCATGTGTCAATTTTTGCCCTAGGTTGTGAAGCAACCTATAATTCTGTTATTCCAAAAAATTCCAAAAAAATCTCATAAATTGTTTGGATCATATCTTCATCAAATATGTCAAAAACCTTCCTTGCCTAGTTCAAAAATAACTCAACAATATTCATTTTCCTATTCTGTTCAGTACATCACTTTTTAAAGGAAGTGTTATTTATATATATTCTTGATTTCCCTAAAAATTTCTGAAGACATTCTTCTTAGTATCTGATCATCCTAAGCCAAAACTCACGCCCATTAGCCATGTGCATTTCCCGTACGGCTAATCAAACACTTGGCTGCTAATTCATCTTTGAGCATAGTTTGGTCTCCTCATGAGACTCTTATGTTGTTATTTTCTTCCTAGCACCTACCTGGGGAGTGCCTAACCCACTAGACATGCCTAGGCCGCCCATAACGCATGACAACGCCACGGTAACGCGGTGACCATGCGGCGGGCATGTGAGCTTATGCGCTCTAGAGTTGGGGCCCTCGGCCACCGTCCAAACCTCGATGTCTCGCCATCAAACCATGTATTTCTGATTAAATAGATACTTGTTTACCCAGAAATGATTTTTGGAAAAAATAAAGACCAAACTATGAGGCAGCTGCAGTTCTAATTTGACCCGCTTCTAACTGAATCGGCGGGAATTTGTTTTTTTCACCAGAGGTGGATCAAAACTATTGACACCCAACCATTTTGTCAATTATGCATTAAATATGGTGTAGTATTTTATAAAATTGATTAGATCCAATTTTGCAACAAATATATGGTAGGTCCTTCACAAAAAAAACTCATTTCGGGCACTCGGAAAATAGAAAATGTATTTTCCGTGAAAAGAAAATGAAAACTCCCTTAGGCAACATTGTTTGGAATTGCAAGATGCACCCTTGTGCACAATATGAGATCATTTGAACAAACTATGCCATTAATGTGGCCATAAGATTGATCATTTGGCTTGAAAGCCATGAATCTTCACGCATGATAACTCATTTCTGAGAACACTTTTCTAAAATAAATTCCGTATTATAAGTTTATTATTTTTCCTCAAAACTTGGTCACATATAATGACACAATGCGAAGGTTTTCCAATTTTTTGATTTTTTTTTGAATTTTTTATGCCCGTTTCAAAATGCGGTCAAAACGGTGGGCTTGACCGTTCCTAGCTAGTGGTTGAATCTTGGAATTTTTTTTGTGTTTCTCTGATCAAATAGATACTTATGTACCTATAAATGGTTTTTGAAAAAAAATAAGAGCAAACTATGAGGCAGCCACAGTTCAAATTTGACCCGGTTCCAACTGAATCGGCGGAAATTTGTCTTTTTCATGAGAGGTGGATCAAAACTTTTTACACCCAACCATTTGATCAATTGTGCATTAAATATGGCCTAGTATTTTATAAAATTGATTAGATCCAATTTTGCAACAAATATATGGTAGGTCCTTCACAAAAAAAAACTCATTTCGGGCACTCGGAAAATAGAAAATGTATTTTCCGTGAAAAGAAAATGAAAACTCCCTTAGGCAACATTATTTGGAATTCCAAGATGCACCCTTGTGCATAATATGAGATCATTTGAACAAACTATGCCATGAATGTGACCATAAGATTGAGCATTTGGGTTGAAAGTCATTCATCTTCACACTTGATAGCTCATTTCTCAGAACACTTTTTTAAAATAACCGTCGTATTACAAGTTTATAATTTTTGCTGGTAACTTGGTCACAAATAATGACACAATGCGAAGGTTTTCCATTTTTTTGATCTTTTTTGAATTTTTTATGCCCGTTTCAAAATGCGGTCAAAACAACGGGGATGGCCGTTCCTAGCTAGTGGTTGAATCTTGGAATTTGTTTGGTGTTTCTCTGATTAAATAGACACTTATGTACCTAGAAATGATTTTTGGAAAAAAAATAAAGAGCAAACTATAAGGCAGCTGCAGTTCAAACTTGACCCGCTTCCACCTGAATCGGCGGAAATTTGTCTTTTTCACCACAGGTGGATCAAAACTTTTGACACCCAACCATTTGATCAATTGTGTATTAAACATGGCCTAATATTTTAGAAAATTGATTTGGTCCAATTTTGCAACAAATATATGGTAGGTCCTTCACGAAAAAACTCATTTTGGGCACTCAAAAAAATGGAAAATGTTTTTTTGCCAAAAACTCATTTCGCACAACACCTTTTGAAAGTTATTTATCTTATTTCTTGTTTGTTATTTTCCTAAAAACTTGTCCACATTTGGTGACACAATGAGAAGGTTTTGCATTTTCTTTTTGAATTTTTCAGGTCATAAAATAGCTGACATGATTTTAACACATTAATTTTAGGTAACTATTACCTATTTAGATGGTCATAACATCATACTGCATCCTGATTGGTCCGTGCAAATCTCACGCGGATCACGCATCATACGTCGTCGGATGCTCGCGGATCCAACGGCCGTCCTCAACCCTTCCACACCAACCCTGAAACCCTAACTGGTCATTTTCCATCCACCCCCGCCTCCTTTCTTTCCCACATCCATCCATCGATCCCCTTCCATCTCCTCGCTCAGCTTCAGTCTTCTGTCGTCGTCCTCCCCATCTCACATCTGCATCGCGCCGCCCCTCCTCCCAATCCCACCGTGGATGCCTCCACCCGTCCGGCGCTGTCACACCGCACACCCACTGCTGCCCCCACTCCTCTGGTGCCATCTCCCTCCTCATCGAGGGCCGACCCCTCATCGTCCAGCCAATCCAGCGCCGCCTCCCTCCCCATCGACCAGCGCCTCACTGGCCGTCCAGTGCCACCACCACGCCTCCAACGCCAGTCTCCCACCCCACCGAGCACCGAGCCCTTGCCGTCCAGCACCACCCACCTCCCCATCAAGCGCCTCCCCATCAAGTGCAGCCGAGAGTCTGGGAGAGACCCCCGCCGTGATGCCGAGAAGGTGGCAGGTCTGGGGCCAGCCCGACGGTAGCCAAGTCTGGGTCCCCGCCCTCGACCCCGACGTGACGCCCTCGCCGCCGCCCGCCGTGGCCCTGCCTCTTCCTCCGCCGGGGCGCACCGCGGGGACAGCCGCCGCTTCATTCGAGGACGCGTCGGTCAAAGGTACCCCCCATCATGCTCTCATCTCGGCGTGGATTCCTTACTAAAAATGGTGATGGATACTGACTTGATTGGCCCCTCTCTTGCGTCGTCATTTCTCTGATCCAAAACCCTAGGCCGGGGCCCTGCCGACGGATGCTGCGTCGAGTCCATGGCCGACCTCCTTGTCCAAGGTACGGTCTCCTCCCTTCACCTCTTCTATTTGGTCCTTGTTTGTGTGACCGCGACGCCCTCAAGGTCCGCCCCCTCCTCCCCCTCCCGATATCATCGCTAGCCTCGGTTCCAGCTCCATGACGACCTCATCACTGTTGCGGCAGAATACACCATGTGAGGTTCTGCTTACTGGTGTGGTAGTGTGCCATTAGCTTCTAGGCCACAAAATCATTGGCTGGTTTGGCCCTTTAAAATGCTTAATTTGATTATTATCTGCATTGTATGTTTGCTCTCTGGATATCGAGATCGTTGTGGGGGTATTGATGATGTTGATTTGCTGAGTGAAACAATGATAAATGTCTGAAACATTGAAATGAGGCCATGTTTGCTTCTGTTTAAGCGGACACTATATAGTCTACTATAAGGTTGACCTCCATTTTGCTGATGAAAGATAGTCATTTATTTCTTATAACTGCCATGTTTGATTTCATCTGCGGTTTTATGAATGACCTTTATCTTCTCCCCCCTGCCAAAAGAAACTTGTACCACAGTTTCTTCCCCATTTCTTTCGCACAATTAGGTTCTTAGTCTCTAGTTTACTAGTCCTATGGTTCTAGGTTGTGCTTAGTTGCAAAGAGCCGTTCAGCTCTCTGATGTAGTTTGCGTGCAGTCGCACTGCTACTAAAAGAGCTTGTCTGACAGAGTAGCCCATAGGTTGGCCGGAGAGAGGGAAATTATTCGTGTATGCAGTATCTCTGATTTCTGCACTGGGTTGTGTGGTAGGTCATGTGTCAAAAATGATTACAGATCTTGTCATCGTATCATTTAGCGTTCTTGAAACCTTGATTTGCCATGCATAGAGAGGTTAAATTGGTCGGTGCTATATTTTTTTACTTGTTGGCTTCAAGTACTTCTATTGAAGTCATGGGTACATTGATCTAGCAAATTAGATGATAATATTTACCTTGGTATAATCATATTCTACACTGATCTTAAAGTTTTGGGGCATCTCCTTGCTGTGAGTGTCTCTTTCAGTAAGCGTTTTGCTTATTGTCCTTAGTGTGCTGCTATCCATACTTCTAAGCATATTATTGTCTAGCCTCTTTTGTGATTAGTCCTCATTTTTAATGATGTTATTGTTTATCTAAGATCATTTGAAGTTTTGAGCTGGCACCTAGCTAGCCTCTTTTGTGATTAGTCCTCATTTTTAATGTCATCCACACTATTTTTTTGTTAATTTTGTTCCTTGTATGAACAACCTTATAATTTTGGGCAGGAGCCGGAGGCGCAGCCACGCAAGGTCGAGCCGGCCACGGAGATCCTCTTCCTCTGCAGCTACGACAACTGCAGCAAGACCTTCAACAACGTGGCTGCCTTGAGGAAGCATGCCCACGTGCATGGCGGACGACAGTATGTTTGTGAGGAGCCCGACTGTGGGAAAGTGTCTTCAGTAAAAGAAAATTACTTTATGCCTTTACCAGTGCCTACTCTAGCGTTGGCGAACTTCTCTGTGTTTTCATGCTCAGATGCGAAATGGATTTAAGCTCTTTATCTTTCTTATTATCCACAAGGACCTTCCTATGCTGTGCTTAGTTATTCATGGAGTTACAGTCCAATAGATTTGTTTCAGAACAACTATACATGTAAGACGTTTGGTTATGTCCTATATTGATAAAATGAAAAAACTGTCATATGTGTCCTTGCTGCTGATGGGAGAATGTAATTCCTAACTACGTGACTATTCTTTTTGTACAGAAATGATGAATCCTTTTTCTGTTTGTTTTGCAGAAATTTGTAGATAGCTCAAGGTTGAACAACTCCCTCAATGATGAATCCCTTCTCTTCTTCTGGTTTCCTTCATCCCCACATCTGATTCCTGCGTGCGTGTGGTCTCTGCAGTTTGCTCCCTCCGATCTGCTACGGTCTGCTTTAGCTCGTGTGAAGGGGTTCTTCTTCCTCCCCTCCCAGGCATAGGTGGTAAGCCATCTCCATCTCCCTCTCCCCCACCCCCATCTCATCTCTGTTGGTAAGCACTGATTTCTGTCTTAGTCTTTCTCTCTCTGCAGGTACCCTGGACATGAGGGTGGAGCCTTGACCGGGCTTGGGCGGAAAGGATGGGAGGTGGTGGATGCCCGCACGATCCGGTGTCTCCGACCTTAACATCCAAAAGGAGGAGCGGCGACAATTACATACCCAACCATGGGAATTCATGGTTGAGCCTCCCTCTACCCCTCTCATGTTCCTAGATTTTGCTGCTACTCTAAGTTCACATTCATGCTTGATTGAATCTAGTGAAATTCCTAGTGCCACTGCAGGGGCCGGCCGTTCGATATTTGGTTGGGGAATCAACCTGCTTTGCTAGGCCATGCTGCAGACCGACACTTATGTTGTTGGTTCTCTGTATGCCCCATGTGTGTGTGCTTCAAACTGCATCTTTCGGTTGAACTGATCGACCATGAGCTCTATAAATAGGTCAAACTACTTCTTTTGTGTGCTCCAAACTATTTCTTTGGGTCAAATTGCTTCAAACTATTAGTTCTCTATATGCCATGTGTGTGTGCTTAATACATATCCCATTTCGTTGTTAACAAGTACCATGATTCTGCTTGCAGCACCCACCCAAATCCTTTATTTTTCTAATCAATATGCTCTCTCTATACATGCTTTCATCCATCACTGTATCTTTGCATGATTAAATTATTTCTGCTTGCTCAAAACATGTTCAACTACATATGCTTCATTTCCAGCCTTTTTACCCAAATGAAAAATAACTAAGATTGGTTGTGTAATTGAACCTCCTCCTATGTTTGTTTAACTTTGTGCAGGCCTTGAGGTTAAGCCTAACCAGTCCGTCAAGGTTTCACCTGATGACGAGCACTTTCTCCATCTCTCCCAGGTCTGTTGCTGCTGCCTTGTGCTCAACATTTCACTTAACTCTTCTGTACCTATTATAGTATTGATTGATGATGATTGAAATATGGTAATTATTGATCTGTTCCTCTTGTGTGTGTTTCCATGCCAGGGTGCCCTTGGTGAAGTGCAGAAGGATGACAAGGCAACCATGTTTGTCAAGATCGGCGACCAGAAGTTAGCCATCAGGACCCTCTCTACTGACAAGTTCCCTCAGATCCAGTTCGACCTCGTCTTTGAGAAGGAGTTTGAGCTGTCACACAATTCCAAGACATCCAGCCTGCTAAGGGAGATGAATATCCTTTTTTATAGTAGTAATAATGTGTCTTCTTCTTCTTACGTCAAGTACACATTTACATGTTGTAGCGACCAGACCTCAAACGGTCCGATCTTTGTGCATCAGTGTCATCCCTGGATCGGTAATGCTGACAGGCACAGTACTTGAAGGATAACAGAGTAGCAATCACACACTTATTACATCGAATGTCTCAAAAGAGAACTTATTACAATAAATATGGCTTAAGGCCATCTAATAACAATAACAGCGGAAGGCTTGGAAGATAAGCGAGTCCATCAACCCCAACGGCATCACTGAGTATAAGACCATGACCTAAGGCACCTTACTCATCGTCTGAAAAGTCTGCAACATGAACGTTGCAGGCCGAAAACGGGTCAGCACATGGAATATGCCGGCAATGTAACACATAGAGAGTAATGAACAGAATAATGCTATACTACATGCATATATGGCTGGTGGAAAGCTCTACGGTTACAGTTTTTTGCATAAAGCCAATTTTTCCCTACAACAAAGGAATACATTTTATTTAACTATCATGGTGGTTGTTAAACATTGAGAATGTTCACCCAACTCAATCCCAATTAAGCATCATCATTAAAACCCAACAATTAAAATTAAAGAACATGATGAGATTCACATGATAATCCAGGTACTAGATACTCAAAACATCCATAACCGGGGACACGGCTAACCATGATTAGTTTGTACACTCTGTAGAGGTTTGCACACTTTTCCCCGCAAGACTCGATCTCCTCCATTGGAATTCTCGCACTACATGGTGTTTGAGAAACGGATGACCGAGACATAGTCTTTCAGAAGCGTTTGCACCTTACGATGGGTAGACAGTTACACCTACTTTCCCCTACATCTGCTAGTCTACCACTTTAAGAGTTCACATGACTTAGTCAACTATGCTAGAGCCCATAGTAGCTTGCGGCTGCACACGGAAGTTTCTAGCATGAATAATCTCATGATCCCTTTGAGCCTGGGTGGCGGTCCATAGGAGAATCACACGGTACCCCGGGATTTCCAAAAAATATAGGCAACACTGGGTTCCCCAGGTGCCTCAATCCACCCAGATGTGAATTTAAGTTGCCCCCTTATGTAAACCATTACTTAACAATCTCACATCTGTCATGGATACACTCACCCAATCCACATCTACTAGCATAGCATATCAATATAAGCAAACGTAGAAGTAACTCCCAAAGGTTTGATAAATAAACACGGTATAGGTTCTACCTCATCTACTTCCCAAAACCCACATATTAATCAGATCCTAATCATGCAATTGTTTGAGGATTGATCTAATGCAATAAAACTGGGTAGTAAAGAGGTATGATCAAAGTGTTAATTGCCTTGCTGATGATCCGTGAAACCTAGAGACTCGTAGTAGCACGCTGCGCACTCCGGGTACTCTATCACAAACAAACAAGCATACAATAAGCACTCATCTAATGCACGGGTAAAACTCAAATAAGAGATCTAACCAGAAAGCTCAACTTAAGAACTCCGGTTTACAAAAATAATCAAATCAAACGAAGCAACGAAACTCAAACGACGAAAGAAACAAGCTTCATTTACTAATCAGGACCTAAGTCAAATTTTACAGTAGCAAAAACTTGTGTGAGTTGGTTAAACGGAAAGAGGGTTTCGAGAATGAATCGCCTGATTCCGATAAACGAGCGAAAAGTTATACTAAAACCAAAATCGGATCAGAAATCGCGATCGAAAATAATCGCGAAAAATCCGAGAAAAAAAAACGGACGAACAGGCTAACGAACGAACGTTCACTGTTTGCGGCTAAACGACGAAAACCGTTCGTTAAAACAAATGTCCATTAGTTAACTAAATCGGAAAAACCAATGAACCTATCTAAATAAAAAAATAGATCTACGGTTCTTAAAAAAACGGATTGTTTTTTTTTAAAACCGGAGGCGGCTACCTCGGATCCGGAGGCTTCGGCGAGGTGACGAGGGGCGGCGGGGTCCGGAGGCTCCGGCGGCGGCGACGCGGGGCGGCGGCATCAGCGGCGGCGGGCGGTGGCGGCACGTGGCGGCGGGGCGATGGCGGGCAGAGTCGGCGGCGGCAACCGGCGGCGGCGGGGCGCGGGCGGCGGCTAGGGTTTCGGCGGCGGCGGGCTGGGCTGGCGATGTGGGCTTCGGGCGCCAGGGCGGTGCGGCTTATAAAGGCCCCCCTGGCGGAGTCCCGCTCGGGTACGGCCCGGAGTCGGTTCGATTTTTTTAAAATAATTTGGATGTGCAGACAAAGAAAGTAAAGAAATACTAAACGGAGTCCAAAAATCCCGAAATAAATTTTCCCCGTCCTCTAAAAATAAGCCGGACAATATGAACATTTATTTGGGGCCTAAATGCAATTTTGAAAAACTCGCATTTTTCCTAAATTCAAATAAAATAGCGATAAACTTCGAAATAAAATCTTATTTGATTTTATTATTAAATCCTCAATATTTCTTTATTTTGGGAAAGTCATTTTCTTCCCTCTATTTTATTTTTGTATAAGAAGTATTCGAAGATAAAATAATTAAAATCAAATGATCCTATTTTCAAAATTTGAGAAAACTCAAATATGAAAATAATGAAATCTCCAACTCTCTCCGTGGGTCCTTGAGTTGCGTGAAATTTCTAGGATCAAGCCAAAATGCAATAAAATATGATATGCAATGATGATCTAATGTATAACATTCCAAATTGAGAATTTGGGATGTTACAAACCTACCCCCCTTAAGATGAATCTCGCCCTCGAGATTCGGGTTGGCTAGAAAATAGGTGAGGGTGGTCCTTCAGTAGATCTTCCTCCCCCTCCCAGGTGGCTTCATGCTTGGTATGGTGGCTCCAGTGGACTTTGCAAAACATGATAACCTTGCCGCGCATGACTCGGCTGGCAAATTCGAGAATCTTAACTGGTTTCTCCTCATAGGTCAAATCACTATCCAGCTGAATCGCTTCCAGTGGCACTGTATCTCTTAGCGGTATCTCAGCCATCTCCGCGTGGCACTTCTTCAACTGGGAAACATGGAACACATCATGAACTCCTAACAATCCTTCGGGCAACTCCAACTTGTAGGCAACTTCTCCCATACACTTCAAAACTTTGTATGGTCCCACAAAACATGGCGCTAACTTTCCCTTAACTCCAAAACGCTTAACTCCTCGAAGTGGGGATACACGAAGCTAAACTCTGTCTCCAACTTCGTAAACTGTCTCCTTGCGTTTAGAATCTGCATAGCTCTTCTGCCTAGATTGGGCTACCTTGAGCCTATCGCGAATCAACTTCACCTTCTGTTCAGATTCTTTAATCAAATCTGGCCCACACAACTGACGGTCTCCAACTTCATCCCACAACAACGGTGTCCTGGACCTCCTCCCGTACAAAGCTTCTAAAGGGGACATCTTCAAACTGGATTGATAACTGTTGTTGTAAGAGAACTCTGCACATGGCAAATTGTCGTCCCAAGTAGATCCATAATCTAGAGCACAATCTCTCAACATGTCCTCCAGAATCTGATTGACTCTCTCGGTTTTTCCATCTGTCTGTGGATGAAAGGCTGTACTGAACTCTAGCATGGTACCCAAAGTTTCGTGCAACTAATTCCAGAACTTTGAGGTAAACTGGGTTCCTCTATCTGATACAATGGTCCTCGGAACACCATGCAGACATACGATCCTGGTCATGTATATCTTTGCCAACTTAGCACTGGTGTAAGTGGTCTTCACTGGGATGAAATGAGCTACCTTCGTCAAACGATCGACTACAACCCATATTGAGTCATAGCCTGAACGAGTCCTGGGTAATCCTGTGATAAAATCCATGCCTAGATTATCCCACTTCCATTCGGGTATCGGCAATGGCTGTAGCAATCCTGCTAGCTTCTGATGCTCTGCCTTCACCTCTGACATACATCACAAACTGCTACATACTCTGCAATATCTTTCTTCATTCCGGTCCACCAGAAAGTGTCCTTCAAATCCAAATACATCTTGGTATTTCCTGGGTGAATCGAATACAGCGAATCATGGGCCTCTTGTAGAATCAACTTCCTGATCTCCGGATCATTAGGCACATAAACGCGGTCCTCAAACCATAGGGTATCATGCTCATCCTCACGAAATCCTTTAGCCTTTGTTTTTGCTCATCTTCTCCTTTATCTCGGGAGTCTCCTTGTCTGCCTTCTGAGCTTCTCTGATCTTATCCATCAAAGTGGACTGAATCTCCAATGCTGCTACATAGCCTCTCGGGACTATCTCCAAACATAGCTCACGAAGATCCTCAGCTAACCCCTTAGGTAACTTTCCGGTCATGAGTGTGTTGACATGGCTCTTGTGGCTCAACGCATCGGCTACTATGTTAGCCTTTCCGGGGTGATAATGCAATCTCATATCATAATCCTTTATGAGTTCTAACCAGCTCCTTTGCCTGAGATTCAACTCCTTCTGTGTGAATATGTACTTCAAACTCTAGTGATTCGTGTACACCTCACAATGGTTTCCGATGAGGAAATGTCTCCATGTCTTCAATGCAAGCACTACGGCTGCTAACTCCAAATCATGTGTAGCATAATTCAACTCATGGGGCTTAAGCTGTCATGAGGCGTACGAAACAACTCTTCCCTCCTGCATAAGCATTGCTCCAAGTCCTCGACATGAAGCGTCGCAATACACCTCATAATCCTTGCGCTGATCTGGCAGAATCAACACTGGTGATGTAACTAAACGTTTCTTCAACGCCTGGAAACTAGCCTCACATTCCTCAGTCCAATTGAACTTGGTGTCCTTCTTCAACAACTCCATCATGGGCTTCGCAATCTTCGAGAAATTCTCAATGAACCTCCGGTAGTATCCTATGAATCCAAGAAAACTCCGGATCTCCCCAACTGTCGTTGGGGCTTCCCAGTTTGTCACAGTGACAACTTTGGTGGGGTCTACTGCTATTCCTTCTTCGGATATAGCATGTCCGAGAAATCAAACTTCCTTCAACCAGAATTCACACTTGCTGAACTTGGCATATAACTGATGTTCTCCGAGCTTCCCAAGTACCAAACGCAAATGCTCCTTATGCTCCTCTTCATTCTTCGAGTATACCAAAATATCATCAATGAACACCATGACGAACTTATCCAAAAACTCCATAATCACCTTGTTCATCATGTCCATGAAATAGGCAGGTGCGTTAGTCAGACCAAATGACATAACAGTATACTCATACAGCCCGTACCTGGTGGTAAAAGTTGTCTTTGGTATATCCTGCTCTCAAATTTTTAGTTGGTGGTATCCTGATCATAGATCGATCTTGGAAAATACCTTAGCTCCTTGCAACTGGTCAAACAGATCATTGATCATCGGCAGTGGGTACTTGTTCTTGATTGTCACTTCATTCAATCCTCGATAATCAACAACCATCCTCAATGATCCATCCTTCTTATCCACTAGAAGCACTGGCGATCCCCAAGGTGAAGAACTTAGGCGAATATAGCCTTTATCCAGTAGCTCCTTAATCTTCTTCTTAATTTCCTCCAAATATTTTGCGGGTATCCTATACGGTCTCTTAGATATCGGCCCTGTGCCCGGCAAAAGCTCAATCAAAAACTCAATGTCTCTATCTGGTGGCATGCTTGGCAATTCTTCCGGAAATACGTCAGGGAAATCCTTCACCACTGGTACTTCCTCTTGTACAACTCCTGATAAGGAATTCACTTGAGTCCTCTTCGGCTCGTGCCAGGATACATACTTGATCCTTCTTCCTTCTGGGGTTGTAAGCAAAATTGACTTACTGGCGCAATCGATGTTTCCTCCATACATCGATAGCCAATCCATACCCATAATTACATCCAAACCTTACGACTCCAAAATGATTAAATCTGAGGGGAAAACATGCCTACCTATGGTCAATGACACTTGAAAACATCCTTGACTGGCCATATACTCCGCTCCTGGTGAGCTTACTAACATAGGTGTTCTAAGAACTTTGGTGGGCAGTTTATACTTATCCACAAATCCCCTTGATATATATGAATGCGATGCACCAATATAAAAAAACGATTGCAGTAAATGACTTAACCAAAAACTTACCTATTACTGCATCTGGCTGGGCTTCAACCTCTTCCACGTTAACGTGGTTCACCTGTCCCCTGTTGAAAGGGTTCGGTTTCTTCCCAGAGCTTCCATTGCCATTTCCATTCTTAGCCTTAGGACATTCATTGGCATAATGTCCAGTCTTCTGACACTTGTAGCAAGTGACGTGGCTCAGATCCTTCTTGGCTGGGGTTGATGGGTTGGTACGGTTATGGCCGTTGCTTCCTCCATTCCCATTACCATTCTTGGGGCCATTATGGTTGTGTGAGCTCCCTCCTCCATGGGTATGCTGAAAAGGTCCTCCCGGGTTCGGGGTAAAACGAGGCTTCTGCTGAGCTCCAGAATTGTACTTCCCTTGTCCACACTTCCTCTTGCGGTTGTCAATCTGCTGCTTCTTCCCTTCAATCATGAGAGCTCGGTCTACCAACTCCTGATAATTGTTGAAGGTTGCTACCATCAACTGCATGCTCAGCTCATCATTCAGTCCTTCCAGAAACTTCTCCTGCTTAGCTGCATCCGTAGCAACGTCATCTGGGGCATAACGTGCTAGCTTACTAAAGTCATCCACATACTGGCCAACTGTATGCCCTCCTTGGCGCAAGTTGTGAAACTCACGCTTCTTCATGGCCATAGCTCCTACTGAAACACGAGCAGTACGGAAAGCCTGCTGAAACTGGTCCCATGTGACAGTGTTGATGGGATAAGTGGCTGTGAAATTCTCCCACCATGATGCTGCAGGTCCATCAAGCTGATGTGCGGCAAAACGCACGTTCTCCGCATCTGTGCATCCTGCAGTGGTCAAATCCCTTCCCATCTTACGGAGCCAATCATCTGCAACTATCGGCTCGATGCTACTGGAGGACACCGGCGGATTCAGCCTCAAGAAACGGGCTAAATGATCAATAGGTGGTGGTGGTGGTGGGTTGTTGTTCAACCTGACAATTTGACCCATGTGTATGGTCGCCCATGGGCACCTGACCCGAATGGGTAGGGTATGGGTCTTCATCTTCGCCCATGGGTAAAACCCATGGGCAACCCGATTAGTCATGGGTAGGGTATGGGTCTTCATCTATGCCCACGGGTAACCCGATGGGCTGCCCGATTAATATTCATAATCATAAGTTCTAATAGATATAATCAATATATGGTGCGTATTCTAGCTATATAGAACCGCAAACACATGCATCAGACAAGTAGGAGTACTTTGTTTTAGCGGTAGACAAGTAGTAGTACTTGAACGTAGTAGTTTTTCTCTCGGCAGTCCAACAATGCAGCTATAGGGCCAGGAAAACACAAGAGAAGCATCCGGCCCATCGTCACGTAATCGACAGGCCACCGGCTGTCGCTAGCCTGCTAGTGCTACAATGCTAGTAGTAGCGAAGGTAACGTCCTGGATATTAGTACCACCTCGAAAGTGGAAGCACGGTGACAAAAGAATGGATGCCTATATAAGAACCACTTTGGTGCAGAGCTTGCTCGTGCGTTCTAGTCTGGTGACTTCTAAAACAAATATTTTTTGGGCCTTCCTGTTGGAAAGGAACGAAATTAGTATATTTGAACACACTAAGAAAGTCTAAAATTAATTCAATTTAATAATAACTTGGACCCGATGGGTACCCGAGTGGGTCGGTTACCCGATGGGTGATGTCTACTACACAACCTTCTTCTTGTAGACATTGTTGGGTCTGCAAGTGCACAAGTTTGTAGGACAATAGCAAATTTCCCTCAAGTGGATGTACTAAGGTTTATCAATCCGTAGGAGGCGTAGCATGAAGATGGTCTCTCTCAAACAACCCTGCAACCAAATAACAAAGAGTCTCTTGTGTCCCCAACACACCCAATACAATGACAAATTGTATAGGTGCAATATGGATGGTAGGTTTAGGTTTTCGTAATCTGAAATAATAAAAACAGCAAGGGAACAAGTGGTAAAAGTGAGCGTAAACGGTATTGCAATGATAGGAAACAAGGCCTAGGGTTCATACTTTCACTAGTGCAAGTTCTCTCAACAATAATAACATACATAAATCATATAACAATCCCTCAACATGCAACAAAGAGTCACTCCAAAGCCACTAATAGCAGAGAACAAACGTAGAGATTATGGTAGGGTACGAAACCACCTCAAAGTTATTCTTTCGGATCGATCTATTAAAGAGTTCGTACTAGAATAACACCTTAAGATACAAATCAACCAAAACCCTAATGTCACCTAGATACTCCATTGTCACCTCAAGTATCCGTGGGCATGATTATATGATATGCATCACACAATCTCAGATTCATCCAACCAACACAAAAGTACTTCAAAGAGTGCCCCAAAGTTTCTACCGGAGAGTCAAGAACGTGTGCAAACCCCTAGGCATAGGTTCATGGGTGGAACCCGCAAGTTGGTCACCAAAACATACATCAAGAGGCACAGGATATCCCATTGTCACCACAGATAAGCACGGCAAGACATACATCCAGTATTCTCATAAAAGACTCAATCCGATAAGATAACTTCAAAGGGGAAACTCAATTCATCACAAGAGAGTAGAGGGGGAGAAACATCATAAGATCCAACTACAATAGCAAAGCTCGGGATACATCAAGATCATGCCATAGAGGGAACACGAGAGAGAACACGAGAGACAGAGATCAAACACATAGCTACTGATACATACCCTCAGCCTCGAGGGTGAACTACTCCCTCCTCGTCATGGAGAGCGCCGGGATGATGAAGATGGCCACCGGTGATGGATCCCCCCTCCGGCAGGGTACCGGAATGGGCTCCCGAGAGGTTTTTGGTGGCTACAGAGGCTTGCAGCAGCGAAACTCCCAATCTATCTTCTCTGTGGATGTTTTTAGGGCACGTGGGACTATATAGGCGAAAGGAGTACGTCGGTGAAGCAACAGGGGGCCCACGAGGTAGGGGGCGCGCCTAGGAGGGGGGGCGCCCCCACCCTCGTGACCGCCTCTTTTGTTCCTTGGAGCAGGGTCCAAGTCTCCTGGATCACGTTCGGTGAGAAAATCACGTTCCTGAAGGTTTCATTCCGTTTGGACTCCGTTTGATATTCTGTTTCTTCGAAACACTGAAATAGGCAAAAAACAACAATTCTGGGCTGGGCCTCCGGTTAATAGGTTAGTCCCAAAAATAATATAAAAGTGGAAAATAAAGCCCAATACAGTCCAAAACAGTAGATAAAGTAGCATGGAGCAATCAAAAAATATAGACACGTTGGAGACGTATCAGGCATCCCCAAGCTTAATTCCTGCTCGTCCTCGAGTAGGTAAATGATAAAAAGAGAATTTTTGATGCGGAGTGATACTTTGGCATAATTTCAATGTAAATCTTCTTAATTGTGGCATGAATATTCAGATCCGAAAGATTCAAGACAAAATTTCATATTGACATAAAAATAATAATACTTCAAGCATACTAATCAAAGCAATCATGTCTTCTCAAAATAACATGGCTAAAGAAAGTTATCCCTACAAAATCATATAGTCTGGCTGTTGCTATATCTTCATCACACAAAGTATTTAATCATGCACAACCCCGATGACAAGCCAAGCAATTGTTTCATACTTCAATAATCTCAAACTCTTTCAACTTTCACGCAATACTTGAGCGTGAGCCATGGACATAGCACTATATGTGGAAGAGAATGGTGGTTGTGGAGAAGACAAAAACGAGAAGATAGTCTCACATCAACTAGGCATATCAACGGGCTATGGAGATGCCCATTAATAGATATCAATGTGAGTGAGTAGGGATTACCATGCAACAGATGCACTAGAGCTATAAATATATGAAAGCTCAACAAAAGAAACTAAGTGGGTGTGCATCCAACTTGCTTGCTCACGAAGACCTAGGGCACTTTTGAGGAAGCTCATCATTGGAATATACAATCCAAGTTCTATAATGAAAAATACCCACTAGTATATGAAAGTGACAACATATGAGACTCTCTATCATGAAGATCACAGTGCTACTTTGAAGCACAAGTGTGGAAAAAGAGATAGTTGCATTGTCCCTTCTCTCTTTTTCTCTCTTTTTTTTCTTTTTCTCTTTTTTTCTTTGGGCCTTTTCTCTTTTTTTATGGCCTCTTTTTTTCTCTTTTTTTTCTTTTTGTAAAGTCCGAAGTCTCATCCCGACTTATGGGGGAATCATAGCATCCATCATCTTTTCCTCACTGGGACAATGCTCTAATAATGATGATCATCACACTTTTATTTTTCTTACAACTCAACAATTACAACTCGATACTTAGAACAAAATATGACTCTATATGAATGCCTCCGGCGGTGTACCGGGATATGCAATAAATCAAGAGCGACATGTATGCAAATTATGAAGGTGGCCTTGCCACAAATACAATGTCAAGTACATGTTCATGCAAAAAGCAATATGACAAAAGTAATGTGTGTCATATGAACGGAATGGTGGAAAGTTGCATGGCAATATATCTCGGAATGGCTATGGTAATGCCATAATAGGTAGGTATGGTGGCTGTTTTGAGGAAGGTATATGGTGGGTGTAAGGTACCGGCGAAAGTTGCGCGGCACAAGTGAGGCTAGCAATAATGGAAGGGTGAAAGGGTGTGTATAATCCATGGACTCAACATTAATCAAAAGAACTCATGCACTTGTTGCAAAAATTTAGAAGTCATCAAAAACCAAAGCACTACGCGCATGCTCCTAGGGGGATAGATTGGTAGGAAAATACCATCGCTCGTCCCCGACCGCCACTCATAAGGAAGACAATCAATAAATAAAATTGTGCTCCAACTTCATCACAAAGCGGTTCACCATACGTGCATGCTATGGGAATCAGAAACTTCAACACAAGCTTTCTTTAAATTCATAATCACCCAACTAGCATAACTTTGATATTATCACCTCCATATCTCAAAACAATTATCAAGCATCAAACTTATCTTAGTATTCAACACACTCAAAAGAAAGTTTCACATATCTTGAATACCAAGTATATTAATGTTAAGCAAATTACCATGCCATTTAAGACTCTAAAAATAATATAAGTGAAGCATGAGAGACTAGCAATTTCTACAATAAACCACCGTTGTGCTCTAAAATATATAAGTGAAGTACTAGAGCAAACGACAAACTACTCTGAAAGATATAAGTGAAGATAAATGAGTAGCTAAATAATTATGCAACTATGCAAAGACTCTCTGTCATTAAACGATTTCAGATCTTAGTATTGTATTCAATCTGCAAGCAAAACAAAATAAAATCACAATGCAAGGATAGCACAACTCATGTGAAGAAGCAAAAACTTAGGCTCAACCGATACTAACCGATAGTTGTTGAAGAAGAAAGGTGGGATGCCTACCGGGGCATCCCCAAGCTTAGATGCTTGAGACTTCTTGAAATACTATCTTGGGGTGCCTTGGGCATCCCCAATCTTGAACTTTTATGTCTCCTTAATTCCTCTCATATCATGGTTTCTCTTCTTTTTATCAAAAGCTTCATTCACAACAAACTCAATAAGAACTCGTGAGATAGGTTAGTATAAACCAATGCAAAACCTTATCATTTTCTACTGTAACAAATCATTAAAATTATTATTCAACATTGCATACTAAATGCCTCTGCATATTTAATACTCCTATCCTCAAATAGAATCATTAAACAAGCAAACATATGCAAACAATGCTAACATAACAGCAATCTGCCAAAACAGTACAGTCTGTAAAGAATGCAAGAGTATCAATACTTCCCTGACTCCAAAAATTATGAATTAAAATTCCCACTGTAATAAATTTATCAGAGCTTAATATGCAAAAATATTAAACGTTATACCATTCTCTGACTTTTCTAGGGAATTTTTTCAACAGCGGTAAACTTTCTGTTTTCAAACAGCAACATGTATACTAGCAAAATAAGCATGACAAAGGCTATCCTTGACATTTTTATTGAAACTAAATATTCAAAACATTATTCTAACTAACAGCAAGAAAAAACTAACAAAATAAAATGATGCTCCAAGCAAAACACATATCATGTGGTGAATAAAAATATAGCTCCAAGTAAAGTTACCGATGAACGAAGACGAAAGAGGGGATGCCTTCCGGGGCATCCCCAAGCTTAGGCTCTTGGTTGTCCTTGAATATTACCTTGGGGTGCCTTGGTCATCCCCAAGATTAGGCTCTTGCCACTCCTTATTCCATAGTCCATCGAATCTTTACCCAAAACTTGAAAACTTCAACCACACAAAACTCAAGACAAAACTCGTAAGCTCCGTTAGTATAAGAAAATAAAACCACCACTTAGGTACTGTAATTAACTCATTCTAAATTCATATTGGTGTAATATCTACTGTACTCCAACTTATCTATGGTTCATACCCCCTTAATACTAGCCATAGATGCATCAAAATAAGCAAACAACACATAGAAAACAGAATCTGTCAAAAACAGAATAGTCTGTAGTAATCTGTATCAAACGTATACCTATGGAATCCCAAAAATTATGAAATAAATTTCTGGTCCTGAGAAATTTGTCTATTAATCATCTGCAAAAAGAATCAACCTAAAAGTACTCTACAGTAAAAAATGACAGCTAATCTCGTGAGCTCTAAAGTTTCTGTTTTTTACAGCAAGATCACATAAACTTCACCCAAGTCTTTCCAAAGGTTCTACTTGGCACTTTATTGAAACAAAAGCTATAAAACATTATTAATACAGTAGCATAATGATGTGGACACACAAAAACAGTAAGTATAAATATTGGGTTGTCTCCCAACAAGCGCTTTTCTTTAATGCCTTTTAGCCTAGGCATGATGATGGCAATGATGCTCACATAAAAGATAAGAATTGAAACATAACGGGAGCATCATGAAGCATATGACTAGCACATTTAAGTCTAACCCACTTACTATGCATAGGGATTTTGTGAGCATACAACTTATGGGAACAATAATCAACTAGCATAGGGAGGTAAAACAAGCATAAGTTCAAAACTTGAAGTACATAGAGAGGAAACTTGTCATTATTGCACTTCCTACAAGCATATGTTCCTCTCTCATAATAATTTTCAGTAGCATCATGAATGAATTAAACAATATAACCAGCACCTAAATCATTCTTTTCATGATCTACAAGCATAGTAATTTTACTACTCTCCACATAAGCAAAATTCTTCTCATGAATAATAGTGGGAGCAAACTCAACAAAATAATTATCATGCGAGGCATAATCCAATTGAAAACTAAAATCGTGATGACAAGTTTCATGGTTATCATTATTCTTAATAGCATACAAGTCATCACAATAATCATCATAGATAGCAACTTTGATCTCATAATCAATTGGAACCTCTTCCGAAATAGTGGAATCATCACTAAATAAAGTTGACACTCTTCCAAATCCACTTTCATGTTCATCACAATAAGATTCAACATCCTCCAAAATAGTGGGATCACTACTTCCTAAAGCTGGCACTCTTCCAAACCCACTTTCATTAATATAATCATCATAAATAGGAGGCATCCTTTCATTATAATAAATATTCTCATCAAAACTTGGGGTACAAAAAATATCATACTCATCAAACATAGCTTCCCCAAGCTTGTGGCTTTGCATATCATTAGCATCATGGATATTCAAGGAATTCATACTAAGAACATTGCAATCATGCTCATCATTCAAAGATTTAGTATCAAAAATTCTATAGATTTCTTCTTCTAGCACTTGAGCACAATTTTCCTTTCCATCATTATCACGAAAGATATTAAAAAGATGAAGCGTATGAGACAAACTCAACTCCATTTTTTGTAGTTTTCTTTTATAAACTAAACTAGTGATAAAACAAGAAACAAAAATATTTGATTGCAAGATCTAAAGATATACCTTCAAGCACTAACCTCCCCGGCAACGGCGCCAGAAAAGAGCTTAGTTGACGGGGTGTGAGTGAGTTCCCTTTACCTAGCCTCCCTGGCAACGGTGCCAGAAAAGAGCTTGATGTCTACTACACAACCATCTTCTTGTAGACGTTGTTGGGCCTGCAAGTGCACAGGTTTGTAGAACAGTAGCAAATCTCAAGTGGATGACCTAAGGTTTATCAATCCATAGGAGGCGTTTGATAAAGATGGTCTCTCTCAAACAACCCTGCAACCAAATAACAAAGAGTCTCTTGTGTCCCCAACACACCCAATACAATGGTAAATTGTATAGGTGCACTAGTTCGGTGAAGAGATGGTGATACAAGTGCAATATGGATGGTAGATATAGGTTTTTGTAATCTGAAATAATAAAAACAGCAAGGGAATAAGTGGTAAAAGTGAGCATAAACGGTATTGCAATGATAGGAAACGAGGCCTAGGGTTCGTACTTTCACTAGTGCAAGTTCTCTCAACAATAAATAACATAGATAGATCATATAACAATCCCTCAACATGCAACAAAGAGTCACTCCAAAGCCACTAATAGCGGAGAACAAACATAGAGATTATGATAGGGTATGGAACCACCTCAAAGTTATTCTTTCGGATCGATCTATTAAAGAGTTCGTACTAGAATAACACCTTAAGATACAAATCAACCAAAACCCTAATGTCACCTAGATACTCCATTGTCACCTCAAGTATCCGTGGGCATGATTATACGATATGCATCACACAATCTCAGATTAATCCAACCAACACAAAAGTACTTCAAAGAGTGCCCCAAAGATTCTACCGGAGAGTCAAGAACGTGTGCCAACCCCTATGCAAAATAGGTTCATGGGTGGAACCCGCAAGTTGGTCACCAAAACATACATCAAGAGGCACATGATATCCCATTGTCACCACAGATAAGCACGGCAAGGCATACATCCAGTATTCTCATAAAAGACTCAATCCGATAAGATAACTTCAAAGGGGAAACTCAATTCATCACAAGAGAGTAGAGGGGGAGAAACATCATAAGATCCAACTACAATAGCAAAGCTCGGGATACATCAAGATCATTCCATAGAGGGAACACGAGAGAGAACACGAGAGAGAGAGATCAAACACATAGCTACTGGTACATACCCTCAGCCTCGAGGGTGAACTACTCCCTCCTCGTCATGGAGAGTGCCGGGATGATGAAGATGGCCACCGGTGATGGATCCCCCCTCCTACAGGGTGCCAGAACAGGCTCCCGAGAGGTTTTTGGTGGCTACAGAGGCTTGCGGCGGTGGAACTCCCGATCTATCTTCTCCGTGAATGTTTTTAGGGTACGTGGGACTATATAGGCGAAAGGAGTATGTCTGTGGAGCAACAGGGGGCCCACGAGGTAGGGGGGCGGGCCTAGGAGGGGGGAGGGGGCGCCCCCACCCTCGTGACCGCCTCTTTTGTTCCTTGGAGTAGGGTCCAAGTCTCCTGGATCACGTTTAGTGAGAAAATCACATTCCCGAAGGTTTCATTCCGTTTGGACTCCGTTTGATATTCTGTTTGTTCGAAACACTGAAATAGGCAAAAAAAATAGCAATTCTGGGCTGGGCCTCCGGTTAATAGGTTAGTCCCAAAAATAATATAAAAGTGGAAAATAAAGCCCAATATAGTCCAAAACAGTAGATAAAGTAGCATGGAGCAATCAAAAATTATAGATACGTTGGAGATGTATCAATGGGTTCGGGCATGGGTCTGAACTTTGACCCATGGCAGGGTCGTGGGCGGGCGACGGACCCGATAAGGGATTCGGGCATGGGTCCGGGAGTGGTCGACCCGACCAAACCCGACCCGACTGCCAGGGTGACTTGTTGTTGTTGTTGTTGTTGTTGTTGTTGTTGTTGTTGTTGTTGTTGTTGTTGTTGTTGTTGTTGTTGTTGTTGTTGTTGTTGTTGTTGTTGTTGTTGTTGTTGTTGTTGTTGTTGTTGTTGTTGTTGTTGTTGTTGTTGTTGTTGTTGTTGTTGTTGTTGTTGTTGTTGTTGTTGTTGTTGTTGTTGTTGTTGTTGTTGTTGTTGTTGTTGTTGTTGTTGTTCCCCTGATTCCGATTCTGGACTAGCATCTGCATTAATGCATTCTGCTGCTGGATCAACTGGGTGAGCTCCGGTGGGAAAGCAAATCCATTGTCACGTCTCGGAGGCATCTGAGGGTTTAGAAAAGATGAGAATATAGAATAGAATGAGGTCTAGAGAGAATAACACTACCCATATGCACATGAGACAAATGCAAACAATATCACTTCAATCAATTCAAACAAGGGCATACAACGGTCTAACTATCGTTACAAAAGTGCTCGGACTATACTATATACATGGGGGAATACTACTACTGTTATGGTGGTCGACTAGAAAATTTTGATAGGTCAAAGACTCCATGATATCTGCTCCAACTTCATCAACAAAGTCATCATCGCTATCGTGTGGGTCCGAATCAGTGTCGTCGATGATGATGTAGTTCTCCGGGCGAGTGCAATCATCGTCTTCTCCTCCAGTCGCGGGGAATCCCATGAATACTTTTAGCTTCTTCTTTAGATCATCATTCTTCTCCACGAGTGTCATCATTTCCTCCTCATATCCATCGCGTGTAGACTCAAGTTCTTCTTCCAGCTCCGTGATCTTGGTCAATGCCTTCTTCAGATCTATCATGCCTGCGCACATCTGGTTCTCCTAGCGATGAATGTGTTGGTTTAGCTCCTGGATGAAAGCTGCAATTGATCTATCCTTCCTGGTACTGATCATCTCCCATTGCTCATCTCGGCGCCCACAAATCTGGTAAATAGTATCCTTGAGATCCTTGTGGTAAACTTCTCCAATACGTCCCATGGTAATGTGGGCTGCCATGCTCTTTCCTAGACTCCAGGTTTGGTGCATCCAAGGAAAACTCTATGGGCTCAGTGACGGGAATGAACAACCTTCCTTTAACTTGAACTTGAATCATCCAATGCTCCTCCTTTGGTATAGTGGCGATGTAGGTCCCGGTGAAGCTTGGTACTCCGATGTTCAGGTATCTAGTGACTTCCTTCAAGTGGCATCCAAAAGGTGTATCTTCATCCGGTTGCGTGAACTTGTTCCTTGCATCCGCCATCCTAAAAGAGCAAAAAAGGAGAGGAGTTAGAAATGAGAAGAGAGTAGTGATCTAGGGCTTTAGCTTAGTGGTCGTGTCCTACAGTCAGCATGTGCTCTGATACCATCTTGTAGCGACTAGACCTCAAACAGTCCGACCTCTGTGCATCAGTGTCATCCCTGGATCGGTAATGCTGACACGCACAGTACTTGAAGGATTTATAACAGAGTAGTAATCACACACTTATTACATCGAATGTCTCAAAAGAGAACTTATTACAATAAATATGGCTTAAGGCCATCTAATAACGATAACAACGGAAGGCTTGGAAGATAAGCGAGTCCTTCAACTCCAACGGCATCACTGAGTATAAGACCATGATCTAAGGCACCTTACTCGTCGTCTGAAAAGTCTGCAACATGAATGTTGCAGGCCGAAAATGGGTCAGCACATGGAATATGCTGGCAATGTAACACATAGAGAGTTATGAACAGAATAATGCTATACTACATGCATATATGGCTGGTGGAAAGCTCTACGGTTACAGTTTTTTGCATAAAGCCAATTTTTCCCTACAGCAAAGGAATAAATTTTATTTAACTATCATGGTGGTTGTTAAACATTGAGATGGTTCACCCAACTCAATCCCAATTAAGCATCATCATTAAAACCCAACTATTTAAATTAAAGAACATGATGAGATTCACATGATAATCCAGGTACTAGATACTCAAAACGTCCATAACCGGGGACATGGCTAACCATGATTAGTTTGTACACTCTGCAGAGGTTTGCACACTTTTCCCCGCAAGACTCGACCTCCTCCATTGGAATTCTCGCACTATATTGTGTTTGAGAAACGGATGACCGAGACATAGTCTTTCAGAAGCGTTTGCACCTTACGATGGGTAGACAGTTACACCTACTTTCCGCTACATCTGCTAGTCTACCACTGTAAGAGTTCACACTACTTAGTCAACTATGCTTGATCCCATAGTAGCTTGCGGCTGCACATGGAAGTTTCTAGCATGAATAATTTCATGATCTCTTTGAGCCTGGGTGGCGGTCCATAGGAGAATCACACGGTACCCCGGGATTTCCAAAAAATACAGGCAACACTGGGTTTCCCAGGTGCCTCAATCCACCCATATGTGAATTTAAGTTACCCCCTTATTAAACCATTAATTAACAATCTCACATCTATCATGGATACACTCACCCAATCCACGTCTACTAGCATAGCATAGCAATATAAGCAAACGTAGAAGTAACTCCCAAAGGTTTGATAAATAAACAAGGTATAGGTTCTACCTCATCTACTTCCCAAAACCCACATATTAATCAGATCCTAATCATGCAATTGTTTGAGGATTGATCTAATGCAATAAAACTGGGTAGTAAAGAGGTATGATCAAAGTGTTACTTGCCTTGCTGATGATCCGTGAAACCTAGAGACTCATGGTAGCACGCTGTGCACTCTGGGTACTCTATCGCAAACAAACAAGCATACAATAAGCGCTCATCTAATGCATGGGTAAAAGTCAAATAAGAGATCTAACTAGAAAGCTCAACTCAAGAACTCCGGTTTGCAAAAAGAATCAAATCAAACGAAGCAACGAAACTCAAACAATGAAAGAAACAAGCTTCGTTTACTAATCAGGACCTAAGTCAAATTTTACAGTAGCAAAAACTTGTGTGAGTTGATTAAACGGAAAGAGGGTTTCGAGAAACTCTAGGCGCTTGAATCGCCTGATTCCGATAAGCGAGCGAAAAGTTATACTAAAACGAAAATTGGATCAGAAATCGCGATCGAAAATAATCGCGAAAAATCCGAGAAAAAGAACAACGGACGAACAGGCTAACGAACGAACTTTCGCTGTCTGCGGCTAAACGACGAAAACTGTTCGTTAAAACGAACGTACAGACGAACGTTCATTAATTAACTAAATTGGAAAACCCGACGAACCGATCTAAATAAAAAAAAACGGATCTAGGGTTCTTAAAAAAACGATCATTTTTTTAAAACCCGGCGGCGGCTACCTCGGGTCCGGCGGCTCCGACGAGGCGGCGAGGGGCGGCGGGGTCCGGCGGTGGCGGTGCGGGGCGGCGGCGGGCGATGGCGGCGCGGGGCGGCGGGGTGACGGCGGGCAGAGGCGGCGGCGGCGGCAACCGGAGGCCCGGGGCGCGAGCGACGGCTAGGGTTTCGGCGGCGGCAGGCTGGGCTAGCGATGTGGGCTTCGAGCGCCGGGGCGACGCGGCTTATAAAGGCCCCCTGGACGGAGTCCCGCTCGGGTACGGTCCGGAGTCGGTTCGTTTTTTTAAATAATTCAGACGTGCAGACAAAGAAAGAAAAGAAATACTAAAGGACTCCAAAAATCCCAAAATAATTTTTCCCCGTCCTCTAAAAATAAGCCGAACAAGGTGAACATTTATTTGGGCCGTAAATGCAATTTTGAAAAATGCGCATTTTTCCTAAATTCAAATAAAATAGTGATAAACTCCGAAATAAAATCTTATTTGGTTTTATTATTAAATCCTCAATATTTCTTTATTTTGGGAAAGTCATTTTATTCCCTCTCTTTTATTTTTATATAAGAAATATTCAAAGATAAAATAATTAAAATCAAATGATCCTATTTTCAAAATTTGAAAAAACTCAAATATGAAAATAATGAAATCTCCAACTCTATCCGTGGGTCCTTGAGTTGCGTGAAATTTCTAGGATCAAGCCAAAATGCAATAAAATATGATATGCAATGATGATATAATGTATAACATTCCAAATTGAAATTTGGGATGTTACATATGTCTTATGTACAATACTACTTGAGTCTTGTTTCTTGACTTGCCTTTTCCCCTGCTTCCATGATGGATTTTTATTCCGAGGATGAATCTAAGGAGGAGGAAGAAAAGATCATCCCAGCACTCACCAAGGAAAATGGTATGCAAATTTCTCCTTTCCTTCTAGTTCGTGGTTCCTAAATTCATTTGCACATCTCTCTTAAATGGAACATCAGGGGAAATGGAGAGTTGACTCTTTGCCAATGTACTTTGTTCTTCATTTGCACTTTGTTGTCTTGCTACTGTTAATTTTTACTGCCATGGTGTTGATACTGCTTAGAATATGACATGTGCCTAAATTTTAGTAGTATTTGTCGTCAAAAACATGATTGTATTGTGAGCAAGCAAGTTTTTGGAGTCTTCTTAGAGCTTGTTGCTATTTAGTTTTTTTACATCAATATAATATTTGCTATATTTACTCATGGTTGTTACTGTTACCCATGCCTTCATGCTTCGGGATTGACTCCTAGCTGCTTATGTATTTGTTTATTATTCTGTTCATTATTCTTTTCGTAGCTGTTGTATGTTGGAACATATTTCTTTCATTCTGACTTGATAGTGATAATAACGATCACTTCCTCTCTTTTGCAGGAGCTCTAGGCTGAAGAATTTGGATGATGGGAAGGCTTCATCTTTGTAGGTAATTATATGTTCGTGCGTGATTAAAAATATGTACTGGTTGTAATATACTACTCCCTCCGTTCCTTTATGTAAGGTGTATAATTTTTGGCACGTTGACCAAGGCACATTATTATAGACAAGGCAGGACGAAATTACCCTTCAAGGTTAGTAGCAAGTAAATCTGTTAGTCCAGGAAAGTAAGCGATACATGCAATCAATATAGATATACTTTCCTTCTTTTGCTACAAGGAGAGATACAGACAATCGGGAGAGAGTTACTTCCCTTTTTATGGAGGGCTAACATGGGAATTATCAGGAATTAGAAGAAATGCACCTTACATTCTAGAATTTTATCAAAAAACAAATACACCTTATATAAAGGAACAGAGGGAGTACTACATAGCAGTACTTTTGAAGCTGTTCTAAATTCTTGGATGATGTGAACTACGGCATGCTTGTCTCATTTTGGTTGTCATTTGTGATATGCCAGCAATGAAACAAATGCTATTTGGGCCGTAAAAAGGCCACGGACCAAACAATATAAAAAAATTGAACAAGATTGTGGAAAAAATTAAACTGAAAAAAGGTGAAGACCTAGAAAATTGGAATGCTAAGGCCCAAAAAGAAATAGATTGTAAAACTACCAAAGCCCACAAATAATGTGGCAGAAATGCTGGGCTTGGTCTGATGAGTTGTGAGTAGTTTACCACAGACCTTTGGGTCCATAGTTATTAGCTAGATGGCTTCTTCTCTCTCTTTGAATCTCAATACAAAGTTCTCCTCGATCTCCTTGGAGATCTATTCGATGTAACTCTTTTTGCGGTGTGTTTGTCGAGATCCGATGAATTGTGGGTTTATGATCTAGTTTATCTATGAGAAATATTTGAATCTCCTCCGAATTCTTTTATGTGTGATTACGTTATCTTTGCAAGTCTCTTCGAATTATTATTTTGGTTTGGCCTACTAGATTGATCTTTCTTGCAATGGGAGAAGTGCTTAGCTTTGGGTTCAATCTTGTGGTGTCCTTTACCAGTGATAGCAGTGGCAACAAGGCACGTAGTGTATTGTTGCCATCGAGGATAAAAAGATGGGGTTTATATTATATTGCATGAGTTTATCCCTCTACATCATGTTATCTTTCCTAATGCATTACTCCGTTCTTTATGAACTTAATACTCTAGATGCATGCTGGATAGCGGTCTATGTGTGGAGTAATAGTAGTAGATGCAGGCAGGAGTCGGTCTACTTGTCACGGACGTGATGCCTATATACATGATCATGCCTAGATAATCTCATAATTATTCGCTTTTCTATCAATTGCTCGACAGTAATTTGTTGACCCACCGTAATACTTATGCTATCTTGAGAGAAGCCACTAGTGAAACCTATGGCCCCTGGGTCTATCTTTTACCATATAAGCTTTCAATCTAGTTTTATTTGCATCTTTACTTTTCCAATCTATATCATAAAAATACCAAAAATATTTATCTTATCATATTATCTCTATCAGATCTCACTTATCGCAAGTGGCCGTGAAGGGATTGACAACCCCTTTATTGCATTGGTTGCGAGGTTCTTGTTTGTTTGTGTAGGTGCGTGGGACTTTTGAGGAGCCTCCTACTGGATTGATACCTTGGTTCTCAAAAACTGAGGGAAATACTTATGCTACTTTGCTGCATCACCCTTTCCTCTTCAAGGAAAACCAACACAAGCTCAAGACGTAGCAAGAAGGATTTCTGGTGCCGTTGTGGGAGGTCTTCGCTCAAGTCAAGACATACCAAGTACCCATCACAAACTCATCTCCCTGCATTACATTATTTTCCATTTGCCTCTCGTTTTCCTCTCCCCCACTTCACCCTTTCTGTTTTATTCGCCCTTCTTCTGTTCGTCATTTTGTTTGCTTTGATGTCCTACTTGGCTCGTTCGCTCGTTTGGTTGGAATAGTTGTTTATTTATTGATAAACAGAGAACCTAAGATCTATGGATCCTCATTCGCTTGCTAATCTTTTTAAGAGATCCAATTATGATGAACCAATTGCTAGTGAGTTTTGTGCACTAGATTATCTTTATGAAGCTTTGCTCGAAATTCGTGAATATGAAAATTATGATGAAGAAATTTATGAAGAGATTCACGATAACTCCTTGAATAAAAAGAATGATTGCAACGATTTTACTATCAGTTCTCTTGATGTCAATTGTGCTAATAATATGCAAAACCCTAAGCTTGGGGATGCTAGTTTTGCTATGTCTACTACCTGTTGCAATGATCACGATTGGGGTGATTCTTCTTATAATCTTGAAAATTTATTTAAGACCCATGATGAATATGAGATTGATAAGAGTGTTTGCAATATTATTGAAAGTGGGTTTGAAAGAGTGTCAACTTTAGATCCCACATATTTGGAGTATGTTCAATCTTATGATATTTTTGATAAAAGTGGGTTCAGAGAGGTCATGACTTTAGTTAATGATAATCCCACTATTTTGGAAGAGTGTCAACTTTGCATGCATGTGGATCGTGTTGAGAATATGTTATGTGATAGCTATTTTGTTGAATTTACCTATGATCCTACATGTAATTATTATGACAGAGGAAAATATGGTCATAGAAATTTTTATCTTACTAGATTACCTCTCGTCATGTTGAGATCGCTATCGTTTCTTTCTTCTTCCTTGCATATGCTAGTTTTTACTTGCCTTGCATATTTGTTTGCTTATAATATGCCTATGCATAGGAAGTATGTTAGACTTAGATGTGTTTTTCACATGTTTTATGATGCTCTCTTTGTGCTTCAATTCTTGTCTTTCATGTGAGCATCATTAAAATTATCAATGCCTAGCTAAAAGGCTTTAAAGAAAAGCGCTTGTTGGGAGACAACCCAATATTTTTCTTTGCTGTTATTCAATAAATATTTCATATACCTTCAGTTTAGATGTGTTTTCATGTTTTAATAGTGTTTGTGCCAAGTAGAACCTATAGTATAACCTATGGTGATAGTTAATTTGATTCTGCTGAAAAACAGAAACATTGGGCGCACGGATATAATTTAGTAATTTACAGAAACGTTCTTTTGCGTTGATTCTTTTTTTTGTAAATCAACAGACAAATTTCCCAGGACTTCCTATTTTTGTAGGATTTTTAGAGTTCGAGACGTATTCGAGAGTTAAAGATTGCTACAGACTGTTCTGTTTTTGACAGATTCTGTTTTGTGTGTGTTGTTTGCTTATTTTGATGCATCTATGGCTAGTATGTAGGGGTATGAACCATAGAGAAGTTGGAATACAGTAGGTTTAACACCAATATAAACAAAGAATGAGTTCATTGCAGTACCTTATGTGCTAGGTTTGCTTTCTTGCACTAACGGAGCTTATGAGATTTCCTATTGAGTTTTGTGTTGTGAAGTTTTCAAGTTTTGGGTAAAGATTTGATGGATTATGGAATAAGGAGTGGCAAGAGCCTAAGATTGGGGATGCACATGGCACCCCAAGATTTTCAAGGATAGCCAAAAGCCTAAGCTTGGGGATGCCCCGGAAGGCATCCCCTCTTTCATCTTCGTCTATCGGTAACTTTACTTGTACCTATATTTTTATTCGCTACATGATATGTGTTTTGCAAGGAGCGTCTTGTATGATATTAGTCTTTGCTTTTTATTTTACCACAATCATCCTTGCTGTACACACCTTTTGGGAGAAACCCACTTGATCATAATTTATTAGAATACACTATGTGCTTCACTTATATCTTTTGAGCTAGATAGTTTTGCTCTAGTGCTTCACTTATATCTTTTTAGAGCACGGTGGTGGCTTAATTTTGTAGAAATTGTTGATCTCTCATGCTTCACTTATATTATTTTGAGAGTCTCTTGGAACAGCATGGTATTTGCTATGGTTATAAAATTGGTCCTAGAATGATGGGCATCCAAGTTGGGTATAATAAAAACAATCATAGAAAGTGAATTGGATGCTATGATCAATTTGATAATTGATAATTGTTTTGAGATATATAGGTGGTAATATTAGAGTCATGCTAGTTGGGTGATTATGAATTTAAAGAATACTTGTGTTGAAGTTAGTGATTCCTGTAGCATGCACATATGGTGAACCACTTTGTGATGAAGTTGGAGCACAATTTTATTTATTGATTGTCTTCCTTATGAGTGGCGGTCGGGGACGAGCGATGGTCTTTTCCTACCAATCTATCCACCTAGGAGAAGGCGTGTAATGCTTTGTTTTCAATGACTTGTAGATTTTCGCAATAAGTATATGAGTTCTTTATGACTAATGTTGAGTCCATGGATTATACACACTTTCACCTTCCACCATTGCTAGCCTCTCTTGTGCCGCGCAACTTTCGCCGGTACCATACACCCACCATATACCTTCCTCAAAACAGCCACCATACTTACCTATTATGGCATTTCCATATCCATTCCGAGATATATTGCCATGCAACTTTCCACCGTTCCGTTTATATGACACGCATCATCATTATCATATGCTCTTTGCATGGTCATGTAGTTGACATCGTATTTGTGGCAATGCCACCTTCATAATTTTTATACATGTCACTCTTGATTCATTGCATATCCCGATACACCACCGGAGGCATTCATATAGAGTCATATCTTGTTCTAAGTATACAGTTGTAAGTAAATAAAAGTGTGATGATCTTCATTATTAGAGCATTGTCCCAGTGAGGAAAGGATTATGGAAACTATGATTCCCGCACAAGTCGGGATGAGACTTCAGACTTAAATAAATAAAAAGGGGGGCCAAATAAAAAAATGAGAGAAAAAGAGAGAAGGGACAATGATACTATCCTTTTTACCACACCTGTGCTTCAAAGTAGCACCATGATCTTCATGATAGAGAGTCTCCTATGTTGTCACTTTCATATACTAGTGGGAATTTTTCATTATCGAACTTGGCTTGTATATTCCAATGATGGGCTTCCTCAAAATGCCCTAGGTCTTCGTGAGCAAGCAAGTTGGATGCACACCCACTTAGTTTATTTTATTGAGCTTTCATACATTTATAGCTCTAGTGCATCCATTGCATGGCAATACCTACTCACTCACATTGATATCTATTAATGGGCATCTCCATAGCCCGTTGATACGCCTAGTTGATGTGAGACCATCTTCTCCTTTTTGTCTTCTCCACAACCACCATTCTTTTCCACATATAGTGCTATGTCCATGGCTCACGCTCATGTATTGCGTGAAAGTTGAAAAAGTTTGAGATTACTAAAGTATGAAACAATTGCTTGGCTTGTCATCGGGGTTGTGCATGATTAAATACTTTGTGTGATGAAGATAGAGCAACAGACAGACTATATGATTTTGTAGGGATAACTTTCTTTAGCCATGTTATTTTGAGAAGACATGATTGCTTTGATTAGTATGCTTGAAGTATTACTATTTCTTATGTCATTATGAACTTTTATTTTGAATCATTTGGCTCTGAACATTCATGCCCCAATAAAGAAAATTACATTGAGAATTATGCTAGGTAGTATTCCACATCAAAAATTCTGTTTTTATAATTTACCTACTCGAGGATGAGCAGGAACTAAGCTTGGGGATGCTTGATACGTCTCCAACGTATCTATAATTTGGGATTGTTCCATGCTATTATATTACACCTTCTGGATGTTTATGGGCTTTACTTTACACTTCTATATCATTTTGGGGACTAACCTACTAACCGGAGGCCCAGCCCGAATTGCTGTTTTTTTGCCTATTTCAGTGTTACGAATAAAAGGAATATCAAACAGAGTCCAAACACGATGAAACCTTCGGGAGCGATCTTTTTGAAACAAATGCAAACCTGGAGACTTGGAGTGGAAGTCATGCAACAACCGAGGCGGCCACGAGGGTGCCCGACGCGCCCCCCACCCTCGTGGGCCCCTCGAGCGTCCACTGACCTACTTCTTCCTCCTATATGTACTCACGTACCCTGAGAACATCAGAAGCGACCACAAAAACCTAATTCCACTGCCGCAACCTTCTATATCCGCGAGATCCCATCTTGGAGCCTTCGCCGGCGCTCCGCTGGAGGGGGAATCGATCACAGAGGGCCTCTACATTATCTCCAAGGCCCTTCCTATGAGTTGTGAGTAGTTTACCACAGACCTTCGGGGCCATAGTTATTAGCTAGATGGCTTCTTCTCTCTCTTTGAATCTCAATACAAAGTTCTCCTCGATCTTCTTGGAGATCTATTCGATGTAACTCTTTTTGCGGTGTGTTTGTCGAGATCCGATAAATTGTGGGTTTATGATCTAGTTTATCTATAAGAAATATTTGAATCTCCTCTGAATTCTTTTATGTGTGATTAAGTTATCTTTGCAAGTCTCTTCGAATTATTAGTTTGGTTTGGCCTACTAGATTGATCTTTCTTGCAATGGGAGAAGTGCTTAGCTTTGGGTCCAATCTTGCGGTGTCCTTTCCCAGTGACAGTAGGGGCAGCAAGGCACGTATTGTATTGTTGCCATCGAGGATAAAAAGATGGGGTCTATATCATATTGCTTGAGTTTATCCCTCTACATCATGTCATCTTTCTTAATGCGTTACTCTGTTCTTTATGAACTTAATACTCTAGATGCATGCTGGATAGCGGTCGATGTGTGGGGTAATAGTAGTAGATGCAGACAGGAGTCGGTCTACTTGTCACGGACGTGATGCCTATATACAAGATCATGCCTAGATAATCTCATACTTATTCGCTTTTCTATCAATTGCTCGGCAGTAATTTGTTCACCCACTGTAATACTTATGCTATCTTGAGAGAAGTCACTAGTGAAACCTATGGCCCTCGGGTCTATCTGTTATCATATAAGCTTTCAATCTACTCTTATTTGCATCTTTACTTTTCCAATCTATATCATAAAAATACCAAAAATATTTATCTTATCATATTATGTCTATCAGATCTCACTTATCGCAAGTGGCCGTGAAGGGATTGACAACCCCTTTATTGCGTTGGTTGTGAGGTTCTTGTTTGTTTGTGTAGGTGTGTGGGACTTTTGAGGAGCCTCCTACTGGATTGATACCTTGGTTCTCGAAAACTGAGGGAAATACTTACGCTACTTTGCTGCACCATCCTTTCTTCTTCAAGGAAAACCAATACAAGCTCAAGACATAGCAGCGACTAGATCTTCCTCCCGCCAGAGAGCTGTGGCGGTCAAGGAAGAGCCAGACGCTGAAGGTGGAGGCGTCGGATGGGGTCGCGGTCGGCAAGGTGGTCGAGGCAGAGGTGGGCGTGGAAGAGGGACACCCGCGATGCCATCGTCTCCGCCATCATCTCCTCCTGCCTCGTTGAGCGGCCATGTCGGAGACACAACGCTGGAGTTCATCTAGCAGTTGCACGAGCCGCCGCCTAGCCGCCTTCGCCTTCCCGAGGTGTTCGCGAGGGTGCTGGAGATCGACAAGCCGCCGAGGCCGAGGCTTCACATGAAGGGGTGTTGCAATGGCGACATGTGGGCGAACACAAGGTTCCCCGTCCCTCATGTAATGCTTCTTCGTCGGGGTTGGAAAACCTTCACACGCGCCCACTGCTTGATGACGGGGCATGTTCTCCACTTCAAATTAGTGGAAAGCGACATGCTCTCCGTCAAAGTCTTCAGGCGCTCGGGAATCAGGTTAGGGTGGTGCGTGGAGAGCTCGAGCGACGACGAGAGCTCCTCCTCGAGTGACAGCGACGAGGAGGGTAGCAGTAGGGAGGACGATGGGGACGGGTTCGACTAGAAATCGAATGCGCCGTCCCTAGGCGACACCGCCAGCAGCACCATCTGCACCTGGCCTTCTCCCCGGCCGAGCGATTTGCCGGGGAGGGGGGGGGGGTAGTTCTTAGTGGCGGCTCCTCGAGCCAGCTCCTTGAACTTCTCGGGGTCGTCACTTCTGGCGGCTAGCGCTGGAAGGCCGGATAAAACGAAGAAGGCGGGTGGCAGGCTGCCAAGTCAGAGTATGATGGCATCGACGCCTTCGTCTCGGATTGCCAACCAGCTGCCTCATCTTTCGGCTCCTTCCCCGGCACCGTCATCACCAGCCCTATTCTGGGCGGCCGCCAGGACGTTCTCTTGGTGTCTTCTGCTGCTCGTACCTTGCCTAGGAACTTCTTTTGCCCTCCTTCTATATTGATCTGCTTCCTGAGGAGAGGGACAAGAAAGGGATTATGGGCATCTTATCTTTTTTAGTATCTTAAGCCTGCGGGCACTTGTCGAATTTAGACTTTGTAACCCCTTGCTCATGTTTATGTTCCTTATGAATTGTACTTGTTTAATCAACGTATTAATGAAAAAGGGTGTTTTCCGGGTTCTTTTGTGCGTGAGCGAGGCCCACCCTAAGGAGCGAGTCCTTGTTATTTTAAGAAAACAACGTCGCCCGGTAACAAACCTTGCCGTCGTCCCGCTTTATACCACGGTTATACCCACGCCCTTGGTGGGAGTAGGGGCAAAATAGGACCGGGCCCTTCGTTTGTTTCCCTTCCATCGAAACTACCACCAAATTCCAGCCTGAAAGAGATTTCAGGCACAGGAAGGAGGGAGCATGGTGGCATAGGAATGAATGAAGTTTCGTACGTTCAAGTTTCATACGGAATCGCATAGCGGGGGAGAAAAAACTTATCTGAGTCTGTAGCCCCCGGCAACCTCGGCTCGCCGGGCTCGGTTGTGTCGATCCATATTATTTTCTTCAAATGGTTCCACAGAAGCGCCTGTGCAGCCTGTGAACCAAAAAGGACTGGAAGAGACAGAAAAATACGCACTCGACCTTTACGTTAGGGGTTAGTTGCCGCCAAGCACTATCAACCCTACCAGAGAGGGAGACTCAACCTAGCATGCATGCTAATTTCTAGGGCGTTAGAACTTCATTTATTTATCTTGTGCTTAGGGTCTGTGCCTGGCTTTGTACAAAGAGTTACATGCCTTGCCGGCAAGGCTTGTACAAAAAGTGTTCTGCCGGGGGGCCCGGCAACCTCGCCTTATGGGTAAAACTTGCGAAGATGTTCGATGTTCCAGGAGTTGCTCGATAAGGGTCTTCCCACTTTGGCGTCAACTTGTTGGAATTCTTGGCGGATTGGACTTGCCGAAGAACAAGGTCGCCTTCCTCAAGGCTTCGGGCATGAACCTTGCGGCTATGGTAGCGGCGCAAGGCTTGCTGGTAGCGAGCCGCTCGCACAGGAGCCCGAAGACGATCTTCCTCAAGGAGCGTCGCATTATCTTGGTGCAACTGCTCTTGCTCAAGCTCATCATAAGCGAGCACTCGAGGTGACCCGTATATGAGTTCTGTGGGAGAACTGCTTCTGCCCCGTATACCAGGGCAAAGGGTGTCTGGCCAGTGGCTCTATTTGGTGTTGTTCTGATCGACCAAAGAACCATTGGCAACTCATTAATCCAGCACCTTCCGCACTTGTGTAGCTTGTCAAAAGTTCTTGTCTCTAGGCCTCACAACACTTCTGCATTTGCCCTCTCAGCCTGGCCGTTACTTATGGGATTAGCAACAGAAGCAAAAGAAACCTTGCTGCCGAGGTCTTGAATGTACTGCATGAAGGTGCGGCTCGTGAACTGCGTGTCGTTGTAGGTGATGAATCTATTCGGCACACCAAAACGGCAGACTAGTCCCTTGAAGAACTTGACGGCTGATTGTGCTGTCACCTTCCTCACCGGTTCCACCTCCGGCCACTTTGTGAACTTGTCGATTGCGATGTACAAGTACTCAAAGCCCCCGACAGCTCGGGGGAAGGGGCCTAGTATGTCGAGCCCCCAGACCAAAAATGGCCAGGAAAGAGGGATTGTTTGAAGGGCTTGGGCTGGTTGATGGAGCTTCTTTGAATGAAACTGACACGCTTCACACTTGGTTACTAGTGTAGTTGCATCCTGGAGGGCAGTGGGCCAGAATAAACCTTGCTGGAATGCCTTGCTGACAAGGGCCCTTGATCCTATGTGAGAGCCACATATGCCTCCATGTATCTCTACCAACAGCTTCAATCCGTCTTCTCGAGGAATGCACTTTAATTTCACGCTGTTCGGTATCCTTCTGTATAGGGCATCATAAACAAATTGGTACATGCTGGACCAACGGGCTACTTTCTCTTCCTCTTCCTCTTCCTCAGGGAGTTCCCGTTTGGAGGACACGGACGGTGCGCTGCGCCCATGCTGGAGCCTGGGGCTCGACGGCAAGGACTAAAGGCTCATCTATGGCCGCAGGGGCAGTTGCCTCTACGGTCAGGGCTTGAGGACCTGCCGGAGGTTGCTGCTCCCCGGTAAGCTTGGGGCACCCGGCAACGTCCTTGCCGGCGGCTCCCGGGAGCTCAACCAGAAAGTACTTGCCGGGGCCTGCCTTCCTTCGTTTGTTCTGTCCTGCCAATGGCTCAATGGATGGCTAAGTTAATTGAAGCATAATGGTACCTGGTTCCATAGGCAACTTGAGGGCAGCGCGTTTCGACAGGTCGTCGGCAATGTTGTTCTCTGGTCGGGGAACATGCTCCGCTTGTAGACCGTCAAGACGCTCCTCCAACTTCCTCACCTCATCCACATAGGCCTCCATCAACGGGCTCTGGTAATCCTTGTTAACTTGCTTGACGACGAGCTGCGAATCACCTCTGATGATGAGCTTCCTGATTCCGAGGTCTTCCGCGATCCTGAGACCGTCAAGCAATCCCTCCTACCCTGTCGTGTTGTTCATTGTTATTTCCCAGGGAAAGTGCATCTGGACTACGTACTTGAGGCGCTCTCCGGTGGGTGCGACGAGTAGCACGCCGGCACAAACACCTTGCAGCGAGAAGGCTCCATCAAAGTACATAATCCAATCACAGTTCGTCTCCTTGTCAGGAAGGGTGGTCTCTTGATTCTCTTCGTCGGGGGTTGAGGTCCATTCTGCTATGAACTCTGCCAAGGCTTGGCTCTTGATTGTCAAAGTACTTTCAAACTTGAGGCCAAATCTCGAAAATTCCACTGCCCATTCCACAATCCTCCCAGTTGCATCTGGGTTGTGCAAGATTCTTTGCAAAGGGAGGCGGGTGACGACGGTGATCTCGTGCTCTTTAGTGACGCAACTTTCTCGAGGCCATAAGGAGGCCGAAAAGTAGCTTCTGCATACCAAAATATCTTGATCTAGCCCCCTGCAATAGGGAACTGACAAAATAAACCGGGTGCTGCACCACCTTCTTCTTCTGTTCAACTTCGCCCATCTGCGCAGACTCTGTCTTGCCGGGATCGGGCCTTGCCGGGGGTTCCGCCTTGCTGTCGTCAAGCCCTGCCGAGGAGAGCTCCGGCACATCATCCGGTGGCTCCGATGCTACTGCTGCTTCTTCCTCAAGTCCCCTCTGTGCTACTAGTGCATCACTGACCACTTTATTCATCGCCGCTAGATATAGCAGCAACGGCCCTTGTGGCTTAGGTGCGACTAGTATTGGCGTGGAGGAGAGGTACTTCCTCAAATCTTGTAGCGCTACCTCTGCCTCCGGAGTCCATTTCATTGGACCCGCCTTTTTCAAAACATTGAAAAAGGGGAGGGCGCGCTCACTTGATTTGGAGATGAACCTACTTAGAGCAGCAACGCAGCCGGCGAGCCTACGGACGTCCTTGACCCGTCTTGGCGCCTCAATCTTCTTAATCGCTTTGATCTTCTTAGGATTTCCTTTAATTCCGCGTCAAGACACAAAGAACCCAAGAAGTTTGCCTGATGGGACACCGAACACGCACTTCTCTGGGTTGAGCTTGAGGTTGATCTTGCGTAGATTTGCAAATGTTTCTTCTAGATCCTGCACGAGCGTGGCCTTGTCCTTGGTTTTGACCACTATATCATCCATATAAGCTTCCATATTTGTATGTAGCTGGGGTTCAAAACCAATTTGGACTGCTCGGGCAAATATCGAACCGACGCTTTTCAACCCAAAAGGCATCCGTACAAAATAGTACGTACCACATGGGGTGATGAACGCGGTCTTTTCTTCGTCTTCCTTCATCATGAAGATCTGGTCGTATCCTGAGTAGGCGTCGAGGAATGACATCAGGTCACACCAGACAGTGGAGTCCACTATCTGGTCAATGCGTGGGAGAGGGAAAGGATCCTCTGGACAGGCTTTATTGATATCTGTATAGTCAATACACATCCTTCATTTCCCATTTGCCTTACGCACTACCACTGGATTGGCCAACCACATGGGGTGGAGCACTCCTCTGACCAAGCTTGCCGCCTCCAACTTCCTGATCTCCTTGATGATGAACTCTTGTCGCTCCAAAGCTTGCTTTCTGACCTTCTTCTTAAATGGCCGCGCATGGGGACAAACAGCAAGGTGGTGCTCAATCACCTCCCTGGAAACACCGGGGATGTCGGATGCTTGCCATGCAAACATGTCAACATTCGCCCGTAGGAAGGCGATGAGCGCGCTTTCCTATTTGGTGTCAAGGGTGGAACTTATGGTAAAAGCTCCACCCATGCCATCTTCCCTGATGGGCACTGAGGGAGTCCTGGATTAGGGGGTGTCCGGATAGCCGGACTACCATCATCAGCCGAACTATCATCGGCCGGACTATCATCATCGACCGGACTCCAAGACTATGAAGATACAAGATTGAAGACTTCGTCCCGTGTCCGGATGGGACTTTCCTTGGCGTGGAAGGCAAGCTTGGCGATACAGATACGTAGATCTCCTACCGTTGTAACCGACTCTATGTAACCCTAGCCCTCTCCGGTGTCTATATAAACCGGATGGCTCTAGTCCGTAGGACACAACAACAACCATTACAATCATACCATAGGCTAGCTTCTAGGGTTTAGCCTCCTTTATCTCGTGGTAGATCCACTCTTGTAAACATCCACAATATCAATATCAATCAAGCAGGACGTAGGGTTTTACCTCCATCAAGAGGGCCCGAACCTGGGTAAAACATCGTGTCCCTTGTCTCCTGTTACCATCCGCCTAGACGCACAGTTCGGGACCCCCTACCCGAGATCCGCCGGTTTTGACACCTACATTGGTGCTTTCATTGAGAGTTCCTCTATGTCGTCACCGATAGGCTTGATGGCCTCTTCAATCGACAACGACGTAGTCCTCGGTGAGACTTTTCTCCCCGGACAGATCTTCATATTCGGCGGCTTCGCACTGCGGGCCAACTCACTTGGCCATCTGGAGCAGATCGAAAGCTACGCCCCTGGCCGTCAGGTCAGGTTTGGAAGCCTAAACTTCACGGCCGATATCCGCGGGGACTTGATCTTCGATGGATCTGAGCCACAGCCGAGCGTGCCGCGCTGTCACGATGGGCACGACCTAACTCTGCCGCCGGACAGCACCTTGGAGGCCGCACACGAATCCGCTCCGACCCATAGTCCGGAGCCGATCGCTCAGATCGAGGACGGATGGCTGGACACCGCCTCGGGAGCTGCAACTTCTACGGCGATGGAGCCGAACACTTACCTTGTCCCGCATAAAGCTCATGACTCTGAGGTGCCGGACTCTCTGCCGGACCCCGAACCTCCTGCGCCCCTGCCAGTCGAATCCGATTGGGCGCCGATCATGGAATTCACCGCTGCGGACATCTTTCAGCACTCACCCTTCGGCGATATCTTAAATTCGCTGAAGCATCTCTCGCTATCCGGAGAGCCCTGGCCGAACTACGGCTAGGATGGTTGGGACGCGGACGACGAAGAAATTCAGAGCCCACCCACCACCCACTTCGTAGCCACCGTCGATGATCTAACCGACGTACTCGACTATGACTCCGAAGACATCGACGGTATGGACGACGATGCCGGAGACTATCAAGAACCAGTGCCTACAGGACACTGGAAGACCACCTCGTCATACGACATATACATGGTGGACACCCCAAAAGATGGGGACGGCGAAGAAGCAAGGGAGGCCAATTCCTTAAAGAAACAGCCCAAGCGCCGACGTCAGCGGCGCCGCTCTAAATCCCGGCATAGCAAGAATGGAGATTCCGGCACAGGAGATAATAACACCCCAGAAAGTGCCGAAGACAACCCCCTCCAGCACGATCCAGCGCAGGAGGAGGCAGAAGCAAGCCCTCACGAGAGGGCGGCAGATGAAGAGGTCGAGGATGATAATTACTTACCTCCCTCCGGAGACGAGGCAAGCCTCGACGATGACGAATTCGTCGTGCCTGAGGATCCCGTCGAACAAGAGCGTTTCAGACGCAGGCTAATGGCCACGGCAAACAGCCTAAAGAAAAAGCAGCAACAGCTTCAAGCTGATCAAGACCTACTGGCCGACAGATGGACCGAGGTCCTCGCGGCCGAAGAGTATGAACTCGAATGCCCCTCCAAAAGTTACCCAAAACGCAAGTTGCTCCCCCGACTAGAGGAGGAAGCGTACAAACCTGCATCACCAGCGCACAATACGGCAGACCGACCACCTCGTGGCGGCGACAGAGAGGCATGCAAGCCCTCCACCAAAACCGTACCCCGGCATCGCTCAAAAAGCATGAAGCCACGGGGGAACGGGCCGGACATGCGGGATATATTGGAGGACAAGGCAAGACAATCCAGATGTATCTATGGATCACGCGGGCGCCCCAAGACCCATGACGAATACCGTCGCGCCGGATACAACTACGCCGGCCGGGCCGAACACAGCAGACAACGCTCTCTCGAGCTACGTCGCGATATTTCTCAATACAGAGGCGCCGCACACCCACTATGCTTCACTGACGAAGTAATGGATCATCAAATCCCTGAAGGGTTTAAACCCGTTAATATCGAATCCTACGATGGCACAACAGACCCCGCGGTTTGGATTGAGGATTATCTCCTCCATATACATATGGCCCGCGGCGACGATCTTCACGCCATCAAATATCTCCCACTCAAGCTTAAAGGACCAGCTCGGCATTGGCTTAACAGCATGCCTGCAGAGTCAATCGGATGCTGGGAAGACCTGGAAGCCGCATTCCTCGACAACTTCCAGGGCACGTATGTGCGACCACCGAATGCAGATGACCTAAGCCACATAATCCAGCAGCCAGACGAATCGGCCAGGCAATTCTGGACACGGTTCTTAACAAAGAAAAATCAAATCATCGACTGTCCGGATGCAGAGGCCTTCGCTGCCTTCAAACATAACATCCGCGACGAGTGGCTGGCCCAGCACCTAGGACAGGAAAAGCCGAAATCCATGGCAGCCCTCACATCACTCATGACCCGCTTCTGTGCGGGAGAGGATAGCTGGCTAGCTCGCAGCAACAACCTCAGCAAAAACGATGGCAGTCCGGATACCATGGACCGCAATGGTAGGTCGCGTCGAATCAAAAACAAACGCCGCATTAATGGCGACAGCAATGAGGATACGGCAGTCAACGCCAGATTCCGAGGCTCCAAGCCCGGTCAACGGAAGAAGCCATTCAAAAGAACCACTCCGGGCCCGTCCAATTTGGACCGAATACTCGACCACTCCTGTCAAATACATGGAACCCCCGAAAAGCCAGCTAACCACACCAACAGAGATTGTTGGGTATTCAAGCAGGCAGGCAAATTAATCGCCGAAAACAATGACAAGGGGCTACACAACGATGACGAGGAAGAGACCTGGCCGCCAAACAACAGAGGACAAAAGGGATTCACCCCTCAGGTTCGGACGGTAAACATGATATACGAAACGCATATACCCAAGAGGGAGCGGAAGCGTGCACTAAGGGACGTATACGCGATGGAGCCAGTCGCCCCAAAATTAAACCCATGGTCCTCTTGCCCGATCACTTTCGATCGAAGAGACCATCCGACCAGTATCCGCCATGGCGGATTCGCCGCATTGGTTTTAGACCCAATCGTCGATGGATTTCACCTCACGAGAGTCCTGATGGACGGCGGCAGTAGCCTGAACCTGCTTTATCAGGATACAGTGTGCAAGATGGGCATAGACCCTTCAAGGATTAAACCTACAAAGACGACCTTCAAAGGCGTCATACCAGGTGTCGAGGCCAGTTGTACAGGCTCAGTTACACTGGAAGTGGTCTTCGGATCCCCGGATAATTTCCGAAGCGAGGAGTTAATCTTCGACATAGTCCCATTCCGCAGTGGCTATCATGCTCTGCTCGGACGAACCGCGTTCGCAAAATTCAACGCGGTGCCACATTATGCATACCTTAAGCTCAAGATGCCAGGCCCTCGTGGAGTCATCACGGTCAATGGAAACATGGAACGCTCCCTCCGAACGGAGGAACATATAGCGGCTCTCGCGGTAGAAGTACAGAGCAGCCTTTTAAGGCAATTTTCGAGTCTGGCCGTTAAACGACCGGACACGACCAAACACGCCCGGAGCAACATCAATCAAGACCACCTGGCACGTTCCGAGCACGCGTAGCAATGCGGCCTCAACCCCAGCCCTCGCACAATTGTAAGACAAATTCTCCGTGTACATAATTACGCCCTGGAGATACCATGGGCATAGGAGGAGAGGCACAACCACAACAGACCCAGAGTGCGGTTCGACCACACCAGGGGCTCCCAAGTGTGTCGCTCTTTTTATCTTTTATTTCTCTCTTTTTTATACAGAACTCTGTCCGGCGGCGAACCTGCCGAACTCATGATGCAACAGCCAGGGAGGGACAAAGGCTGCGACGAACACTCAGATGGTCTCCATTACGAGAATTAAATTTGTTAAATACACTATTCCGCGGCCTACCCCTGGAGGGAGACGCCTTTAATTCGTCCAATCCCTTGCTTTCCGCACTATTTGTATCATTCCGCACTCATAGCATATCTTCTCGAATAAAATGCAGCACTTTTTGCCCATAATTGCATTACCGTATATATATATGTTCATTTACGACATGTTGCATCCGTCCATTTTGGTACGGCCAAATACACCAGGGGCTTATGTTCCCCACATTATGGTGTGATAAAGTCCGAACACTTTCACAAGTGCGGCACCCCGAACTTATAGCATTATATGAATCGGCTCTGAATCATGTCTTGGGTCAATAGTTGGGTTTGCCCAGCTCCCATGTTTGGCACCTTACGTTCCGTTCTATTGGCTAAGGTAGCACTGGGACAACCACTGCGATTGCGCCCCGGTTGAGCCGGGTTAACGCCTCAGTGGAGAAAGCTAAAACTGACTGTCATGATAAGGCGAGAGACTGGTCGCTGTTCGAGAGGTCTTTTCGGGTCCTTAAAGACCTACGCCGCTTCGAGCGAAGTACCAGATAATGTCCGACGAAGGCGTGGATAGCGCCCCGAATTCGTTCTTTCAAATACTAGGGGCTTTGCCAAAATTTAAAATTATAAAATTCTATGGCTAAGTGAGAGTGTTCAAGCACTATAAGTCCGGTTGCCTTGTTCGTTGTGTTGAGCGCCTCCCTAGATGGACCCAAAAATGGGAACAAGAGTGCTCAAGTTTATCCCGAACACCCCAGCACTCGTGGCATGGGGGCTGAAGCCGACAACTTGCCATCTCTCAGATTTAATAAACGGCCGCACAGAAGGTAATATTTTAAATTAACAAGCGTTGCTTAGCGCATATGAACAAAGTTTCCAGCGCACAGGATAACACATTGCGAATTTACTCAACAATTACATCCCTGGGGCACTCATCCGCAATCTTGCGGGCACCCTTCAGGACAGTCTTATAGTACATCTCGGGCGTACGATATTCCTTGCCCACTGGTGGCGCGTCAGTGATTAGCTTCTCCGCATCCAGCTTGCCCCAATGCACCTTTGCGCGGGCAAGGGCCCGACGAGCACCTTCAATATAGGCAGAGCGCTTGATAACCTCCACCCAGGGGCACGCATCCACCAACCGTCGCACGAGGCCGAAGTAGCTCCCAGGCATGGCCTCTCCAGGCCACAGCTGGACTATGAGGCCCTTCATGGCCTGCTCGGCCGCCTTGTGGAGCTCGACCAGCTGCTTCAGCTGGTCGCTAGGGGGCACCGGATGGCCGGCCTCAGCATACTGAGACCAGAAGACCTTATCCGTTGAGCTCCCCTCCTTGGCTCGGTAGAATGCGGCGGCATCAGACACACTGCGAGGTAGATCTGCAAACGCCCCTGGAAAGCTCCGAATTCGGGTAAGTAACACGTAATTTACATTCACATGCTTGCTTTGCATGAAAAATGCCTTACCCGCCGCTATCTTCCTCACCAACTCAATCTCCTGAAGGGACTTATGGGCATCGGCCTTGGCAATTTTGGCACTTTCGAGAGCCGAGGCAAGCTCGGACTCTCGAGTCTTTGAGTCACGCTCCAAACTCTCATGCTTTTCCATGAGAGCCTGGAGCTCTTGCCGAACCACCGTCACCCGCGCCTCCTGCTTTTCTCGCTCTGCCCGTTCCATGGCCGCATTGCGTTCGGCCGCGGACACGGCCTCCTTCAGGGTCGCCACCTCATTCGTGGCCCCTGCAATACCCATGTTATCCTTGTTATTTTTTGTTGCAACCTAAATCCTTTTCTGTAAGGTACAAGTTCAAAGTGGTGTTACTCACCTTCTTTGTCCTGGAGCTGCTTCTTGGCGCGGCCGAGCTCTTGCTCGGACTGCTCGAGCTCCTGCTTCAAAGCACCAACCTCCGCAGTCAGTGCGGCAGAGGTCAGCAGCGCAGCCTGCAACCCATATTGACATAATTTTTTAGCAACCCTAAGTATATCTTCTTTTTTTTCAGATCCTCAGTCCGGCTTTTCTTTCCAAACACCGAACCGAGCATCAGGGGCTACTGTCTATGCGGTATTACATTGCATATTTTTAACTTCTTACCACAAAGCCTGATAGAAGGCTACTGCAGGCTTCGGTCAGCCCGCTCTTGGCAAGCTGTACCTTCTGCATCACCGCACTCATAATAGTGCGGTGTTCTTCCTCGATGGAAGCGCTCTGGAGCGCCTCCAACAAATTGTCCGGCGCCTCCGGTTGGACGGAAGCCGCCGGCGTCACGGTCTTGCCCTTCATGCGAAGGGGCCGCCGGCCGGTCTCCGGAACCACTGCGGGTTCTGATATGGAGTCCGGCGCAAAGTCCGGGAGGATGCCTTGTGGCGCCTCCAAATCCTCCCCCTGATGGGTCCCTTCTTGGGATCCCACCTCGGCGTCCTCGGTGTCGTGAGGGGTGGAGGTGGTCGGGATGGAGTCTACATCCGACGGAGCCAATGACCAGCTCGATGAAGCGGGGAGATCATCATTGGCCGGACTACAGGCAGCATGCGGCATCAGAATGACACTATGTGACACAGAAAAAGAAATTATGAATCACTCAGGAATCCGGATACTTACGATCTCGCTGGAGGCCTGGCCCTTGAAGGCCATTCTTCCTCGCTAACGTTGATGTTGGTGGAGCTGTCCGGGGGAATAGTCCTTCCCCTCTTGGACCCTTCGGCCTCCCCTGTTGGGGAAGCCTTCCTCTTCCTCTCTTCCTCCTCTGGGAGAGAGTCCTCTTTCTCCTCCTCGTTTTCGGGGGAGGAGTCCGCCCTGGAGTCGTCGGACACCTGAAAACGGGAACTCTTTCGAGCACCCGTGGCCTCCTTCTTGGCCTTCTTCTCCGGCACCACGTGCGGTGCCGGAACCAGCAGCCTCGCTAGATAGGCGTCTACTGGGTTTCTTGGCATGGGAGCCGGGCAGATAATCTGCTCCGCCTTCCTCATCCAGTCCTGTCAAAGGAAAAGGGGAAATTAAAACCCGCATAGAGTCAAACTATGAAAAGCAACTGTCCTGTAAAGGGGTAGAATCACTTACCTCGTCGGCTTGGCGCTGCGAGCGAAATCCACGATCTTCAGTCGTAGATGTGGGGGCTTCGGCGCCCTTAAATAGCACCCTCCAAGCGCCTTCGTACGTCGTGTCGAAGAGCCCGCTCAGCGCCTGGTGCTATTCCGGATTGAACTCCCACAGATTGAATGCCCGCTCTTGGCATGGGAGAATCCGGCGGACGAGCATGACTTGGACCACGTTAACCAGCCTGAGCTTCTTCACCAGCTTCTGAATACAGGCTTGGAGTCCCGTCAGCTCCTCCGAACTACCCCATAGCAAGCCCTTCTCTTTCCAGGAGGTGAGCTGCGTGGGGATAACAGATCTGAACTCAGGGGCCGCCGCCCACTTAGGGTCGCGCGGCTCGGTGATATAGAACCACCCCGATTGCCACCCCTTGACGGATTCCACGAAGGCCCCTTCGAACCAAAGGACATTGGGCATCTTGCCCAACATGACGCTTCCGCACTCCGCTTGAGTGCCCTTCACTACCTTCGGCTTGACATGGAAGGTCTTGAGCCACAAGCCGAAGTGGGGCTGGATGCAGAGGAAGGCCTCGCACATGACGATAAACGCCGAGATGTTGAGGATGAAGTTCGGCGCCAGATCATGGAAATCCAGGCCGTAGTAGAACATGAGCCCCGGGACAAAGGGGTGAAGTGGAAAACCCAGTCCGCGGAGGAAGTGGGGAAGAAAAACTACCCTCTCATGGGGCCTGGGGGTGGGGATGAGCTGCCCCTCGTCGGGCAGCCGGTGCGCGATGTCGCCGGACAGGTAGCCGGCGCTGCGCAGTCTTTCAATGTGCTCCTCCGTAACGGAGGAGCTCATCTACTTGCCTCCCGCTCCGGACATAACTGGGGAAGGTTGAGACGAGATGTGCAGGCTTGGGCGCTGGAGCTCGAGTGCGCGGAGATGGATAAGCAAAGGAGGAAGAAGGCGTAGGTGAAAAGGTGAATCCTTATCCCTTATATGGGCGGGCGAAGTCTACGCTTCCCCCACCGGCCTGGTAAAACTCGCTTATCCCCCAAGCGTCACCATCAATGGCGCAGTTGGGTTACCCACATCCGTATTGATGAGAATCCCGGATTAAGGGGGAACACGATCTCTGCTTCGACAAGACGTGCCAAGGAAACCGCTTCGCTAAATGCGCTGAGGTGGTAGAGTAAAAAACGATTCAAGTAATGGCTTTGTAGTGGCGTGATGTCATGCCGCAAAAAACATCAGCAGATTGAACTTGTGTATATATTATTCTCTCTACGGTGGAATGTGGAACTTATTTTGCAGAGCCGGACACTATCCTGGTGTTCACAATCTTCTATCATTCGGAGGAGGAACCCGCCTTGCAATGCCAAGCAATATACGCGCCGGACTTATCATCATTGAAGCCTGGTTCAAGGGCTACTGAGGGAGTCCTGGATTAGGGGGTGTCCGGATAGCCGGACTACCATCATCAGCCGAACTATCATCGGCCGGACTATCATCATCGACCAGACTCCAAGACTATGAAGATACAAGATTGAAGACTTCGTCCTGTGTCCGGATGGGACTTTCCTTGGCGTGGAAGGCAAGCTTGGCGATACGGATACGTAGATCTCCTACCGTTGTAACCGACTCTATGTAACCCTAGCCCTCTCCGATGTCTATATAAACCGGATGGCTCTAGTCCGTAGGACACAACAACAACCATTACAATCATACCATAGGCTAGCTTCTAGGGTTTAGCCTCCTTGATCTCGTGGTAGATCCACTCTTGTAAACATCCACAATATCAATATCAATCAAGCAGGACGTAGGGTTTTACCTCCATCAAGAGGGCCCGAACCTGGGTAAAACATCGTGTCCCTTGTCTCCTGTTACCATCCGCCTAGACGCACAGTTCGGGACCCCCTACCCGAGATCCGCCGGTTTTGACACCGACAGGCACCTTCTTGGTTTCTGGCAGGGCCACCTTGGACCTCTTGCTCCCGCTGACGGAGCTCTGCAGCACGTCCTCAACGAGAACGTGGCGCTCTAAAGAGGCGCGTTTGCTGGAGCAGGTGCAGGAGTCCTTGCCGGGGTTATAAGTCCTGCCGAAGGGGGCCTTGTCGGCAGGGGCAGAGGCCTTGCCGGTTTCCTTCCTTCCTCGGGTTTTGGTGGCAGGAACAGGTGCCTTGGCGGCAGCTACTGCAACTGCCGCTCGGTAGAGTTGGTCGGCGCAAATGAGCGCGTCTTTCTTGTTGGAGGGGATAGTGATGATGCTCATCGGCCCGGGGCATCTTCAACATGTTGTAGGCGTAGTGTGATCCCGCCATAAACTTGGCCAACGCCGAGCAGCCGAGGATCCCATTATAGGGCAAGGGAATCTTGGCAACATCAAAAACAATCTTCTCCGTCCTATAGTTCAGCTCACCCCCAAATGTAACGGGCAACGTGATCTTACCCTTCGGCTGACTCCTTCCCGGGTTGACCCCTTGAAACATGCCCGTCTCCTCGATATCTCCATCAAAGATTTGCAGCCTCTCGATCATGACAGGCGAGATTGTTGGAAATATGCCCTAGAGGCAATAATAAAAGTATTATAATTATATTTCCTTGTTCATGATAATTGTCTTTTATTCATGCTATAACTGTATTATCCGGAAATCGTAATACACGTATGAATACAAAGACCACAATATGTCCCTAGTGAGCCTCTAGTTGACTAGCTCGTTGTGATCAACAGATAGTCATGGTTTCCTGGCTATGGACATTGGATGTCATTGATAACGGGATCACATCATTAGGAGAATGATGTGATGGACAAGACCCAATCCTAAGCATAGCACAAAGATCGTGTAGTTCGTTTGCTAGAGCTTTTCCAATGTCAAGTATCTCTTCCTTAGACCATGAGATCGTGTAACTCCCGGATACCGTAGGAGTGCTTTGGGTGTATCAAACGTCACAACGTAACTGGGTGGCTATAAAGGTGCATTACAGGTATCTCCGAAAGTGTCTGTTGGGTTAGCACGAATCGAGACTGGGATTTGTCACTCCGTGTAAGCGGAGAGGTATCTCTGGGCCCACTCGGTAGGGCATCATCATTTGCGCAATGTGACCAAGGAGTTGATCACGGGATGATGTGTTACAGAACGAGTAAAGAGACTTGCCGGTAACGAGATTGAACAAGGTATAAGGATACCGACGATTGAATCTCGGGCAAGTAAAATACCGCTAGACAAAGGGAATTGTATACGGGATTGATTAAGTCCTTGACATCGTGGTTCATCCGATGAGATCATCGTGGAACATGTGGGAGCCATCATGGGTATCCAGATCCCGCTGTTGGTTATTGACCAGAGAACGTCTCAGTCATGTCTACATGTTTCCCGAACCCGTAGGGTCTACACACTTAAGGTTCGATGACGCTAGGGTTATAAAGGAAGTTTGTATGTGGTTACCGAATGTTGTTCGGAGTCCCGGATGAGATCCCGGACGTCATGAGGAGTTCCGGAATGGTCCGGAGGTAAAGATTTATATATGGGAAGTCCTATTTTGGCCAGCGGAAAATGTTTGGGATTTTTCGGTATTGTACCGGGAAGGTTCTAGAAGGTTCCGGAGTGGGGCCCACCTGCATGGGGGGACCCACATGAACGTGGGTAGTGGGGGCAAGGCCCCACACCCCTGGTCAAGGCGCACCAAGATCCCCCCCTTAGAAGGAATAAGATCATATCCCAAAGGGATAAGATCAAGATCCCTAAAAAGGGGGGATAGCAATCGGTGGGGAAGGAAATGATGGGATTTCTTTCCTCCCACCTTTGCCAACGCCCCAATGGACTTGGAGGGCAAGAAACCAGCCCCCTCCACCCCTATATATAGTGGGGAGGCGCATGGGAGCTTAACGCTTGCCCCTGGCGCAGCCCTCCCTCTCCCAAGTGCTCCTCCTCTCTCGCGGTGCTTGGCGAAGCCCTGCAGGATTGCCACGCTCCTCCACCACCACCACGCCGTTGTGCTGCTGCTGGATGGAGTCTTCCTCAACCTCTCCCTCTCTCCTTGCTGGATCAAGGAGTGGGAGACGTCACCGGGCTGTACGTGTGTTGAACGCGGAGGTGCCGTCCGTTCGGCACTTGATCATCGGTGATTTGAATCACGACGAGTACGACTCCATCAACCCCGTTCACTTGAACGCTTCCGCTTAGCGATCTACAAGGGTATGTAGATGCACTCTCTTTCTACTCGTTGCTGGTCTCTCCATAGATAGATCTTAGTGATACGTAGGAAAAATTTTGAATTTCTGCTACGTCCCCCAACAGTGGTATCAGAGCCAGGTTTATTGCGTAGATTCTTTGCACGAGTAGAACACAAAGTAGTTGTGGGCGTTGATGTTGTTCAATATGCTTACCGTTACTAGTCCAATCTTGTTTCGACGGTATTGTGGGATGAAGCGGCCCGGACCGACCTTACACGTACTCTTACGTGAGACAGGTTCCACCGATTGACATGCACTTGGTGCATAAGGTGGCTAGCGGGTGCCAGTCTCTCCCACTTTAGTCGGAACGGATTCGATGAAAAGGGTCCTTATGAAGGGTAAATAGCAATTGGCATATCACGTTGTGGTTTTGCGTAGGTAAGAAACGTTCTTGCTAGAAACCCATAGCAGCCACGTAAAACATGCAAACAACAATTAGAGGACGTCTAACTTGTTTTTGCAGGGTATGCTATGTGATGTGATATGGCCAACAAGAATGTGATGAATGATATGTGTTGTATGAGATTGATCATGTTCTTGTAATAGGATTCACGACTTGCATGTCGATGAGTATGACAACCGGCAGGAGCCATAGGAGTTGTCTTAATTTATTGTATGCCCTGCGTGTCATTGAACAACGCCATGTAATTACTTTACTTTATTGCTAACCGGTAGCCATAGTAGTAGAAGTAATAAGTTGGCGAGACGACTTCATGGAGACACGATGATGGAGATCATGATCATGGTGTCATGCCGGTGACGATGATGATCATGGAGCCCCGAAGATGGAGATCAAAAGGAGCAAAATGATATTGGCCATATCATGTCACTATTTGATTGCATGTGATGTTTATCATGTTTATGCATCTTGTTTACTTAGGACGACGGTAGTAAATAAGATGATCCCTTACAAAATTTCAAGAAGTGTTCTCCCCTAACTGTGCACCGTTGCTACAGTTCGTCGCTTCTAAGCACCACGTGATGATCGGGTGTGATGGATTCTTACGTTCACATACAACGGGTGTAAGACAGATTTACACACGCGAAAACACTTAGGGTTAACTTGACGAGCCTAGCATGTACAGACATGGCCTCGGAACACGGAGACCGAAAGGTCGAGCATGAGTCGTATAGTAGATACGATCAACATGAAAATGTTCACCGATGATGACTAGTCCGTCTCACGTGATGATCGGACAGTTTGACTCGGATCATGTGATCACTTAGATGACCAGAGGGATGTCTATCTGAGTGGGAGTTCATAAGATGAACTTAATTATCCTGAACATAGTCAAAAAGACCTTTTGCAAATTATGTCATAGCTCACGCTATAGTTCTACTGTTTAGATATGTTCCTAGAGAAAATATAGTTGAAAGTTGATAGTAGCTATTATGCGGACAGTAGAAAGCTTATGTCCTTAATGCACCGCTCAGTGTGCTGAACCCAAACGTCGTTTGTGGATGTTACGAACATCAGACATACACGTTTTGATAACTACGTGATAGTTCAGTGAAATGGTTTAGAGTTGAGGCACCAAAGACGTTTTTCGAAAAGTCGCGGAACATATGAGATGTTTTGAGGGCTGAAATTGAGATTTCAGGCTCGTGCCCACGTCAAGAGGTATAAGACCTCCGACGATTTTCTTAACCTGCAAACTAATGGAGAAAAGCTCAATTGTTGTGCTTGTGCTCAGATTGTCTGAGTACAACAATCACTTGAATCGAGTGGGAGTTGATCTTCCAGATGAGATAGTGATGTTTCTCCAAAAGTCATTGCCACCAAGCTGCTAGAGCTTTGTGATGAACTATAACATATCAGGGATAGATATGATGATCCTTGAGGTATTCACGATGTTTGACACCGCGAAAGTAGAAATCAAGAAGGAGCATCAATTGTTGATGAAACCACTAGTTTCAAGAAGGGCAAGGGCAAGAAAGGATACTTCATGAAACGGCAAATCAGTTGCTGCTCTAGTGAAGAAACCCAAGGTTGAACCCAAACCCGAGACTAAGTGCTTCTGTAATAAGGGGGACAACCACTGGAGCAGAATTACCCTAGATACTTGGTAGATGAGAAGGCTGGCAAAGTCGATAGAAGTATTGGATATACATTATGTTAATGTGTACTTTACTAGTACTCCTAGTAGCACCAGGGTATAAGATACCGGTTCGGTTGCTAAGTGTTAGTAACTCGAAATAATAGCTACGGAAAAAAAACGGAGACTAGCTAAAGGTGAGCTAACGATATATTTTGGAATTGTTTCCAAGTTTGATGTGATCAAACATCGCACGCTCCCTCTACCATCAAGATTAGTATTAAACCTGAATGGTTTATTGAATCTCGATCGTAGTGATACACATTTTCATGCCAAAAGATATAAGATAGTAATGATAGTACCACTTACTTGTGGCACTGCCATGTAAGTCATATTGGTGTAAAACGCATGAAGAAGCTCCATGTTGATGGATCTTTGGGCTCACTCATTTTTGAAAAGTTTGAGACATGCGAACCATGTCTATTGGTGTATATGCATGAAGAAACTCCATGCAAATGGACCGTTGGAACTCACTTGATTTTGAATCACTTGAGACATGCAAATCATACCACATGGGCAAGATGACTGAAAAGCCTCGGTTTCAGTAAAATGGAACAAGATAGCAACTTGTTGGAAGCAACACATTTTTGATGTGTGCAGTCCAGTGAGTGTTGAGGCATGCAGTGAATATCACTATGTTCTTACTTCACTGATGATTTGAGTAGATACTGAGTATATTTACTTGATGAAACACAAGTCTGAATTATTGAATGGCTCAAGTAATTTCAGAGTGAAGATCATCGTGACAAGATGATAAAATGTCTATGATATGATCATAGAGATGAGTATCTGAGTTACGAGATTTGGCACGCAACAAAGACATTGTGGAAATTGTTTCACAATTAATACCGCCTGGAACACCATAGTGTGATGGTGTGTCCGAACATCATAGTTGCACCCTATTGGATATGGTGCGTACCATGATGTCTATTATCGAATTACCACTATCGTTCATGGGTCAGGCATTAGAGACAACCACATTCACTTTAAATAGGGCACCACGTAATTCCGTTGAGATGACACCGTATGAATTATGGTTTAGAGAAACCTAAGTTGTCGTTTCTTAAAGGTTTGGGGCTGCGACGCTTATGTGAAAAAGTTTCAGAATTGACAAGCTGGAACCCAAAGCGGATAAAATGCATCTTCATAGGACACCCAAAACAGTTGGGTATACCTCCTAATTCAGATCCGAAAGCAATATGGATTGTTTCTTGAATCGGGTCCTTTCTCGAGGAAAGGTTTCTCTCGAAAGAGTTGAGTGGGAGGATGGTGGAGACTTGATGAGGTTATTGAACCATCACTTCAACTAGTGTGTATCAGGGCACAGGAAGTTGTTCCTGTGGCACCTACACCAATTGAAGTGGAAGCTTATGATAGTGATCACGAAGTTTCAGATCAAGTCACTACCGTACCTCGTAGGATGACGAGGATGCGTACTACTTCAGAGTGGTACATAATCCTGTCTTGAAGGTCATGTTGCTAGACAACAATGAACCTACGAGCTATGGAGAAGCAATGGTGGGCCCAAATTCCGACAGATGGTTAGAAGCCATGAAATCCGAGATAGGATCCATGTATCAGAACAAAGCATGGACTTTGGTGGACTTGCCCGATGATCGGCAAGCCATTGAGATAAATGGATCTTTAAGAAGAAGACGGACGTGGATGGTAATGTCACCATCTATGAAGCTCGACTTGTGGCGAAGAGTTTTTCACAAGTTCAAGGAGTTGACTACGATGAGATTTTCTCATCCGTAGCGATGCATAAAGTCCGTCGGAATCACGTTAGCACAAGCTGCATTTATGAAATCTGGCAGATGGTTGTCAAAACGAGTTTCCTTGCCAGTCGTAAGGAAAGGTTGTATGCGATACAATCAGAAAGTTTTTGTCGATCCTAAGGATGCTAAAAGGTATGCTAGCTCCAGCAATCCTTCTAAGGACTGGAGTAAGCGTCTCGGAGTTGGAATGTACACTTTGATGAGATGATCAAAGATTTTGGGTTTGTACAAAGTTTATGAGAAACTTGTATTTCCAAAGAAGTGAGTGGGAGCACTATAGAATTTCTGATGAGTATATGTTCTTGACATATTGTTGATCAGAAATGATGTAGAATTTCTAGAAAGCATATAGGGTTATTTGAAAGGTGTTTTCAATAGAAAACCTGGATCAAGCTACTTGAACATTGAGCATCAAGATCTATAAGGATAGATCAAAACACTTAATGGTACTTTCAAATGAGCACGTACCTTGACATGATCTTGAAGTTGTTCAAGATGGATCAGTCAAAGAAGGAATTCTTGCCTGAGATGTAAGGTATGAAGTTAAGACTTAAAAATCTCGACCACGGCAGAATAGAGAGAAAGGACGAAGGTCGTCCCCTATGCTTTTATCATAGGCTCTCTACATTATGCTATGCTGTGTACCGCACCTGTAGTGTGCCTTGCCATGAGTCAGTCAAGGGGTACAAGAGTGATCCAAGAATGGATCACAGGACAGCGGTCAAAGTTATCCTTAGTAACTAGTGGACTAAGGAATTTTCTCGATTATGGAGGTGATAAAGAGTTCGACGTAAAGAGTTATGTCGATGCAAGCTTAACACCTATCCGGATAGCTCTGAGTAGAAATACCGGATACGTATAATGGAGCAACTTTTAGTATAGCTCCAAGTAGAACAGGTATTTGGAATAGCTCCAAATAGAGTGTGGTAGCTACATCTAGGAGATGACATAGAGATTTGTAAAGCACACACGGATCTAAAAGGTTCAGACCCATTGACTATAACCTCTCTCACAAGCATAACATGATCAAACCCATAACTCATCGAGTGTTAATCACATGGTAAATGTGAACTAGATTATTGACTCTAGTAAACTCTTTGGGTGTAAGTCACATGGGGATGTGACCTTGAGTGTTAATCACATATCGATGTGAACTAGATTATTGACTCTAGTGCAAGTGGGAGACTGTTGGAAATATGCCCTAGAGGCAATAATAAAAGTATTATTATTATATTTCCTTGTTCATGATAATTGTCTTTTATTCATGCTATAACTGTATTATCCGGAAATCGTAATACACGTGTGAATACATAGACCACAATATGTCCCTAGTGAGCCTCTAGTTGACTAGCTCGTTGTGATCAACAGATAGTCATGGTTTCCTGGCTATGGACATTGGATGTCGTTGATAACGGGATCACATCATTAGGAGAATGATGTGATCGACAAGACCCAATCCTAAGCATAGCACAAAGATCGTGTAGTTTGTTTGCTAGAGCTTTTCCAATGTCAAGTATCTCTTCCTTAGACCATGAGATCGTGTAACTCCCGGATACCGTAGGAGTGCTTTGGGTGTATCAAACGTCACAACGTAACTGGGTGGCTATAAAGGTGCATTACAGGTATCTCCGAAAGTGTCTGTTGGGTTAGCACGAATCGAGACTGGGATTTGTCACTCCGTGTAAGCGGAGAGGTATCTCTGGGCCCACTCGGTAGGGCATCATCATTTGCGCAATGTGACCAAGGAGTTGATCACGGGATGATGTGTTACGGAACGAGTAAAGAGACTTGCCGGTAACGAGATTGAACAAGGTATAAGGATACCGACGATCGAATCTCGGGCAAGTAAAATACCGCTAGACAAAGGGAATTGTATACGGGATTGATTAAGTCCTTGACATCGTGGTTCATCCGATGAGATCATCGTGGAACATGTGGGAGCCATCATGGGTATCCAGATCCCGCTGTTGGTTATTGACCAGAGAACGTCTCGGTCATGTCTACATGTCTCCCGAACCCGTAGGGTCTACACACTTAAGGTTCGATGACGCTAGGGTTATAAAGGAAGTTTGTATGTGGTTACCGAATGTTGTTCGGAGTCCCGGATGAGATCCCGGACGTCATGAGGAGTTCCGGAATGGTCCGGAGGTAAAGATTTATATATGGGAAGTCCTATTTTGGCCAGCGGAAAATGTTTGGGATTTTTCGGTATTGTACCGGGAAGGTTCTAGAAGGTTCCGGAGTGGGGCCCACCTGCATGGGGGGACCCACATGAACGTGGGTAGTGGGGGCAAGGCCCCACACCCCTGGTCAAGGCGCACCAAGATCCCCCCTTAGAAGGAATAAGATCATATCCCAAAGGGATAAGATCAAGATCCCTAAAAAGGGGGGATAGCAATCGGTGGGGAAGGAAATGATGGGATTTCTTTCCTCCCACCTTTGCCAACGCCCCAATGGACTTGGAGGGCAAGAAACCAGCCCCCTCCACCCCTATATATAGTGGGGAGGCGCATGGGAGCTTAACGCTTGCCCCTGGCGCAGCCCTCCCTCTCCCAAGTGCTCCTCCTCTCTCGCGGTGCTTGGCGAAGCCCTGCAGGATTGCCACGCTCCTCCACCACCACCACGCTGTTGTGCTGCTGCTGGATGGAGTCTTCCTCAACCTCTCCCTCTCTCCTTGCTGGATCAAGGCGTGGGAGACGTCACCGGGCTGTACGTGTGTTGAACGCGGAGGTGCCGTCCGTTCGGCACTTGATCGTCGGTGATTTGAATCACGACGAGTACGACTCCATCAACCCCGTTCACTTGAACGCTTCCGCTTAGCGATCTACAAGGGTATGTAGATGCACTCTCTTTCTACTCGTTGCTGGTCTCTCCATAGATAGATCTTGGTGATACGTAGGAAATTTTTTGAATTTCTGCTACGTCCCCCAACAGAGATCAGGTTCAGACCGGCCCCACCGTCAACTAGCACTTTTGTCACCTTAAGGTTGCGTATTATTGGTGAAACTAACAACGGCAAACACCCGACCGCAGTCGTGTGATCAGGGTGATCCTCGGTGTCAAAAATGTTAGGCGTGCTGGACCACTTCAGTGGCCTCTAGGCAACGAACGACCGCTCCGCCATAGTGACCTCACGCGCCCACTGCTTCAGTTGGTGGTGAGAGGTGTGCAACAAGGCTCCGTCGTTAACGCACATGGCCTCCGTAGCTTTCTGGAACTCATGCTCGCCGGACTCATCATCCTCATCATGATCATCGTCTCCCTCCTTGTCGCGGCCCTGAGCGGGCCTCTCCTGTTGATTATCCTTGTCGCGGTGACCTCCTCGACCGCCATGCTTCTTGCTGGACCCTGATGACCCACAAGTATAGGGGATCTATCGTAGTCCTTTCGATAAGTAAGAGTGTCGAACCCAACGAGGAGCAGAAGGAAATGAAAAGCGGTTTTCAGTAAGGTATTTTCTGCAAGCACTGAAATTATCGATAACAGATAGTTTTGTGATAAGGTAATTTGTAACGGGTAAGAAGTAATAAAAGTAAATAAAGTGCAGCAAGATGTCCCAATCCTTTTTGTAGCAAAGGACAATCCTGGACAAACTCTTATATAGAGAAAAGCACTCCCGAGGACACATGGGAATTATCGTCAAGCTAGTTTTCATCACGCTCATATGATTCACGTTCGTTACTTTGATAATTTGGTATGTGGGTGGACCGGTGCTTGGGTGCTGTCCTTTCTTGGACAAGCATCCCACTTATGATTATCCCCTATTGCAAGCATCCACAACTACAAAATAAGTATTAAGGTAAACCTAACCATAGCATGAAACATATGGATCCAAATCAGCCCCTTACGAAGCAACTCATAAACTAGGGTTTAATCTTCTGTCACTCTAGCAACCCATCATATACTTATTACTTCCCAATGCCTTCCTCTAGGCCCAAATAATGGTGAAGTGTCATGTAGTCAACGTTCACATAACACCACTAGAGGAGAGACAACATACATCTCATCAAAATATCGAACGAATACCAAATTCACATGACTACTTATAGCAAGACTTCTCCCATGTCCTCAGGAACAAATGTAACTACTCACAAATCATATTCATGTTCATAATCAAAGGGGTATTAATATGCATTAAGGATCCGTACATATGATCCTCCACCAAATAAACCTACTAGCATCAACTACAAGGAGTAATAAACACTACTAGCAACCCATATGTACCAATGTGAGGTTTTGGGAGAAAGATTGGATACAAGAGATGAACTAGGGTTTTAGAGGAGATGGTGCTGGTAAAGATGTTGATGGAGATTGACCCCCTCCCGATGAGAGGATCGTTGGTGATGACGATGATGATGATTTCGCCCTCCCGGAGGGATGTTTCCCCGGCAGAACAACTCCGCCGGAGCCCTAGATTGGTTCCGCCTCGTGGCGGTGGAGTTTCTTCCCGAAAGCTTGCTTATGATTTTTTCCAGGGTAAAAGACTTCATATAGCAGAAGATGGTCACCGGAGGCCTGCCAGGGGGCCCACGAGGTAGGGCGGCGCGCCCAGGGGGTAGGGCGCGCCCCCACCCTCATGGCCAGGGTGTGGGCCCCCTCTGGTACTTTCTTTCACCAGTAGTTTTTATTAATTCCAAAACGTGCCTCCGTGAAGTTTTAGGACTTTTGGAGCTGTGCAAAATAGGTCTCTAATATTTGCTCCTTTTCTAGCCCAGAATTCTAGCTACCGGCATTCTCCCTCTTCATGTAAAACTTGTAAAATAAGAGAGAACAGGCATAAGTATTGTGATATAATGTGTACTAACAACCCATAATGCAATAAATATCGATATAAAAGCATGATGCAAAATGGACGTATCAACTCCCCCAAGCTTAGACCTTGCTTGTCCTCAAGCGGAAGCCGATAACGAACAATATGTCCACATGTTTAAAGATAGAGGTGTCGATAAAATAAAATACAATCATGAGGGCATCTTGATTATTCTTATAACAGCAACATATATGGATATTGTCATATGGTCTCTTATGCTCGAGTAATAATCTATTCACAATGTAAAGTATGAATCAGAAACTTCATTGAGAACCAACAAAATATAATCTCGGTCATTGAAGCAATTGCAATTTATCATAACATCGGAAAGATTCAATATAAGAGCTTTTCAGCAAGTCCACATACTCAACTATCATTTAGTCTTTCATAATTGCTGACACTGACACAATACTTATGGTTATGGAGTTTTAACCGAACACAGAGAAAGATAGGGGCTTATAGTGTTCCCTCCCAACCTTTTACCTCAAGGGTAATGTCAAAAACAATAGTTCATGCTAACTCACATCCAATTGGATATATATATCAGGATCTTTCCAACACAATGTGCTTGCCAAAGGATAAAATATAAAAAAGGGAAAGGTGAAGATCACCATGACTCTTGCATAAGGTATAAGACAAAAATAAAAGATAGGCCCTTCGCAGAGGGAAGCAGAGGTTGTCATGTGCTTTTATGGTTGGATGCACGAAATCTTAATGCAAAAGAACGTCACTTTATATTGCCACTTGTGATATGGACCTTTATTATGCAGTCCGTCGCTTTTATTGCTTCCATATCACAAGATCATATAAAGTTTATTTTCTCCACACTAATAAGTCATACATATTTAGGGAGCAATTTTTATTGCATACAACAATGACAACTTACTTGAAGGATCTTACTCAATCCGTAGGTAGGTATGGTGGACACTCATGGCAAAACTGGGTTTAAGGATTTTCGGAAGCACAAGTAGTATCTCTACTTGGTGCAAAGAACTTGTCTAGCATGAGAGGGAAAGGCAAGATCTACATGTTGGATGATCCATGACAATATACTTTATTTTGGATATAAGAAAACATAACCCATTATGTTGTCTTCCTTGTCCAACATCAACTCTTTAGCGTGTCATACTTTAATGAGTGCTCACAATCATAAAAGATGTCCAAGATAGTATATTTATATGTGAAAACCTCTCTTTCTTTATTACTTCCTATTAATTGCAACGATGACCAAAACTATGTTTGTCAACTCTCAACAATTTTTATTCATCATACTCTTTATATGTGAAGTCATTACTCTCCATAAGATCAATATGATCTCTTCTATTTCTTTTTATTCTTTATCTTTTATTTTATTCCCTCATGATCATAGCAAGATAATCAAGCCCTTGACTCAACACTAATCTCTATTATATATAGCTCACGAACTCGATTACATAGAAGGATCATATAGCAAAACTCAAAACTAGATCATACTAAAACTTTATTCTAATAGATCAAGATATTACTAAAAGGATCGAACTAAGAAAAACGGTAAAGATAGGAGTGTGATGGTGATACGATACAGGGGCACCCCCCCCCCCCAAAGCTTGGCAGTTGCCAAGGGAATTGACCATACCCATGTGTTTATTGCTGTCGGTGTCAAAACCGGCGGATCTCGGGTAGGGGGTGTTGGGGAACGTTGCAGAAAATAAAAATTTTCCTACGGTTTCAACAAGATCCATCTATGAGTTCATCTAAGCAACGAGTGAAAGGAGATATGCATCTACATACCACTTTGTAGATCGCGAGCGGAAGCGTTTCAAAAACGGGGTTGAGGTAGTCGTTCTCGTCGTGATCCTATCACCGGAGATCCTAGCGCCGAACGGACGGCACCTCCGCGTTCAACACACGTATGGTAAGCGTGACGTCTCCTCCGTCTTGATCCAGCAAGGGGGAAGGAGAGGTTGATGATGATCCAGCAGCACGGCGGCGTGGTGGTGGATGCAGCAGAACTCCGGCAGGGCTTCGCCAAGCTGCTGCGGGAGGAGGACGAGGTGTAGCTGGGGAGGGAGGCGCCAAGACACAGAGTGCGGCTGCCCTTCCCCCTTCCCTCCTTTATATATGCCCCCAGGGGGGGCGCCGGCCCTGGGAGATGCAATCTCCCAAGGGGGGGCGCCGGCCCTGGGAGATGCAATCTCCCAAGGGGGGCGGCGGCCAGGGGGGGTTGGAGTACCCCCCAAGGCAAGTGGTGCGCCTCCCCCCCTTAGGGTTTTCAACCCTAGGCGCAGGGGAGGCCCAATGGGGGGCGCACCAGCCCACTAGGGGCTGGTTCCCCTCCCACTTAAGCCCACGGGGCCCTCCGGGATAGGTGGCCCCACCCGGTGGACCCCCGGGACCCTTCCGGTGGTCCCGGTACAATACTGGGTGACCCCGAAACTTTCCTGATGGCCGAAACAACACTTCCTATATATAATTCTTTACCTCCGGACCATTCCGAAACTCCTCGTGACGTCCGGGATCTCATACGGGACTCCGAACAACATTTGGTTTGCTGCATACTCATATTCATACAACCCTAGCGTCACCGAACCTTAAGTGTGTAGACCCTACGGGTTCGGGAGACATGCAGACATGACCGAGACGGCTCTCCGGTCAATAACCAACAGCGGGATCTGGATACCCATGTTGGCTCCCACATACTCCTCGATGGTCTCATCGGATGAACCACGATGTCGAGGATTCAAGCAACCTCGTATACTATTCCCTTTGTCAGACGGTATGTTACTTGCCCGAGACTCGATCGTCGGTATCCCAATACCTCGTTCAGTCTCGTTACCGGCAAGTCACTTTACTCGTACCGTAATGCATGATCCCGTGACCAGACACTTGGTCACCTTGAGCTCATTATGATGATGCACTACCGAGTGGGCCCAGTGATACCTCTCCGTAATACAGAGTGACAAATCCCAGCCTCGATCCGTGTCAACCCAAAAGACACTTTCGGAGATACCTGTAGTGCACCTTTATAGTCACCCAGTTACGTTGTGACGTTTGGTACACCCAAAGCACTCCTACGGTATCCGGGAGTTACACGATATCATGGTCTAAGGAAAAGATACTCGACATTGGAAAAGCTCTAGCAAAACGAACTACACGATCTTGTGCTATGCTTAGGATTGGGTCTTGTCCATCACATCATTCTCCTAATGATGTGATCCCGTTATCAACGACATCTAATGTCCATAGTCAAGAAACCATGACTATCTGTTGATCAACGAGCTAGTCAACTAGAGGCTTACTAGGGACATATTATGGTCTATGTATTCACACGTGTATTACGATTTCCGGATAATACAATTATAGCATGAATAAAGACAATTATCATGAACAAGGAAATATAATAATAATCCTTTTATTATTGCCTCTAGGGCATATTTCCAACAGTCTCCCACTTGCACTAGAGTCAATAATCTAGTTACATTGTGATGAATCGAACACCCATAGAGTTCTGGTGTTGATCATGTTTTGCTCGCGAGAGAGGTTTAGTCAACGGATCTGCGACATTCAGATCCGTATGTACTTTGCAAATATCTATGTCTCCATCTTGAACATTTTCACGGATGGAGTTGAAACGACGCTTGATGTGCCTGGTCTTCTTGTGAAACCTGGGCTCCTTGGCAAGGGTAATAGCTCCAGTGTTGTCACAGAAGAGTTTGATCGGCCCCGACGCATTGGGTATGACTCCTAGGTCGGTGATGAACTCCTTCACCCAAATCGCTTCATGCTCTGCCTCCGAGGCTGCCATGTACTCCGCTTCACATATAGATCCTGCCACGACGCTCTGCTTGTAGCTGCACCAGCTTACTGCTCCACCATTCAACATATACATGTATCCGGTTTGTGACTTAGAGTCATCCAGATCTGTGTCGAAGCTAGCATCGACGTAACCCTTTACGGCGAGCTCTTCATCACCTCCATAAACGAGAAACATGTCATTTGTCCTTTTCAGGTACTTTAGGATATTCTTGACCGCTGTCCAGTGTTCCTTGCCAGGATTACTTTGGTACCTTCGTACCAAACTTACGGCAAGGTTTACATCTGGTCTGGTACACAGCATGGCATACATAATAGATCCTATGGCTAAAGCATAGGGGATGACACTCATCTCTTCTTTATCTTTTGCCGTGGTCGGGCATTGAGCCGATCTCAATCTCACACCTTGCAATACAGGCAAGAACCCCTTCTTGGACTGATCCATTTTGAACTTCTTCAAAATCTTATCAAGGTATGTGCTTTGTGAAAGACCTATGAGGCGTCTCGAGCTATCCCTATAGATCTTGATGCCTAATATGTAAGAAGCTTCTCCAAGGTCCTTCATTGAAAAACACTTATTCAAGTAGTCCTTAATGTTTTCCAAAAGTTCTATATCATTTCCCATCAAAAGTATGTCATCTACATATAATATGAGAAATGCTACAGAGCTCCCACTCACTTTCTTGTAAACACAGGCTTCTCCATAAGTCTGCATTAACCCAAACGCTTTGATCATCTCATCAAAGCGAATGTTCCAACTCCGAGATGCTTGCACCAGCCCATAAATGGATCGCTGGAGCTTGCATACTTTGTTAGCATTCTTAGGATCGACAAAACCCTCCGGCTGCATCATATACAGTTCTTCCTTAAGATGCCCGTTAAGGAATGTCGTTTTGACGTCCATCTGCCATATCTCATAATCATAGTATGCGGCAATTGCTAACGTGATTCGGACGGACTTCAGCTTTGCTACGGGAGAGAAAGTCTCATCGTAGTCAACCCCTTGAACTTGTCGATAACCCTTACCGACAAGTCGAGCTTTATAGATAGTAATATTACCATCCGCATCCGTCTTCTTCTTAAAGACCCATTTGTTTTCTATCGGTCGCCGATCATCGGGCAAGTCTGTCAAAGTCCATACTTTGTTTTCATACATGGATTCTATCTCGGATTGCATGGCTTCAAGCCATTTGTTGGAATCTGGGCCCGCCATCGCTTCTTCATAGTCCGAAGGTTCACCGTTGTCTAACAACATGATTTCCAGGACAGGGTTGCCATACCACTCTGGTGTGGAACGTGTCCTTGTGGACCTACGAGGTTCAGTAGCAACTTGATCCGAAGTATCTTGATCATAATCTTTAATTTCCTCTCCAGTTGGTGTAGGCACCACAGGAACATTTTCCTGGGCTGCACTACTTTCCGGTTAAAGAGGTAGTACTTCATCGAGTTCTACTTTCCTCCCACTTACTTCTTTCGAGAGAAACTCTTTTTCCAGAAAGGATCCGTTCTTGGCAACAAAGGTCTTGCCCTCGGATCTTAAGTAGAAGGTATACCCAATGGTTTCCTTAGGGTATCCTACGAAGACGCATTTTTCCGACTTGGGTTCGAGCTTTTCAGGTTGAAGTTTCTTGACATAAGCATCGCATCCCCAAACTTTTAGAAACGACAGCTTAGGTTTCTTCCCAAACCATAATTCATACGGTGTCTTCTCAACGGATTTAGACGGTGCCCTATTTAAATTGAATGTAGCTGTCTCTAGAGCGTATCCCCAAAATGATAGCGGTAAATTGGTAAGAGACATCATAGATCGCACCATATCCAATAGAGTGCGATTACGACGTTCGGACACACCGTTACGCTGAGGTGTTCCAGGCGGCGTGAGTTGTGAAAGATTCCACATTTCCTTAAGTGTGTACCAAATTCGTGAATTAAGTATTCGCCTCCACGATCTGATCGTAGGAACTTTATCTTTCGGTCACGTTGATTCTCTACCTCATTCTGAAATTCCTTGAACTTTTCAAAGGTCCCAGACTTGTGTTTCATCAAGTAGACATACCCATATCTACTCGAGTCATCAGTGAGAGTGAGAACATAACGATATCCTCCGCGAGCCTCAATGCTCATTGGACCGCACACATCGGTATGTATGATTTCCAATAAGCTGGTTGCTCGCTCCATTGTTCCGGAGAACGGAGTCTTGGTCATTTTACCCATGAGGCATGGTTCGCATGTGTCAAATGATTCATAATCTAGAGACTCTAAAAGTCCATCAGCATGGAGCTTCTTCATGCGCTTGACACCAATGTGACCAAGGCGGTAGTGCCACAAGTATGTGGGACTATCGTTATCAACTTTACATCTTTTGGTATTCACGATATGAATATGTTTAACATTACGTTCGAGATTCATTAAGAATAAACCATTGACCATCGGGGCATGACCATAAAACATATCTCTCATATAAATAGAACAACCATTATTCTCGGATTTAAATGAGTAGCCATGTCGTATTAAACGAGATCCAGATACAATGTTCATGCTCAAACTTGGCACTAAATAACAATTATTGAGGTTCATAACTAATCCCGTGGGTAAATGTAGAGGTAGCGTGCCAACGGCGATCACATTGACCTTGGAACCATTCCCGACGCGCATCGTCACCTCGTCCTTCGCCAGTCTCCGCTTATTCTGCAGCTCCTGCTGTGAGTTACAAATATGAGCAATGGCTCCGGTATCAAATACCCAGGAGTTACTACGAGTACTGGTAAGGTACACATCAATTACATGTATATCAAATATACCTTTAGTGTTGCCGGCCTTCTTGTCCGCTAAGTATTTGGGGCAGTTCCGCTTCCAGTGACCCTTCCCCTTGCAATAAAAACACTCAGTCTCAGGCTTGGGTCCATTCTTTGACTTCTTCCCGACAACTGGCTTACCGGGCGCGGCAACATCTTGGCCGTCCTTCTTGAAGTTCTTCTTACCCTTGCCCTTCTTGAACTTAGTGGTCTTATTGACCATCAACACTTGATGTTCTTTCTTGATTTCAACCTCTGCTGACTTCAGCATTGAAAATACTTCAGGAATGGTCTTCACCATCCCCTGCATATTGTAGTTCAACACAAAGCTCTTGTAGCTCGGTGGGAGCGACTGAAGGATTCTGTCAATGACCGCCTCGTCCGGGAGGTTGATCTCCAGCTGGGACAGGCGGTTGTGCAACCCAGACATTTTGAGTATGTGCTCACTAACAGAACTGTTTTCCTCCATCTTACAATTATAGAACTTGTCGGAGACTTCATATCTCTCGACCCGGGCAGGAGCTTGAAAAACCATTTTCAGCTCCTCGAACATATCATATGCTCCGTGTTTCTCAAAACGCTTTTGGAGCCCCGGTTCTAAGCTGTAAAGCATGCTGCACTGAATGAGGGAGTAATCATCAGCACGTGACTGCCAAGCGTTCATAACGTCTTGGTTCTCTGGGATGGGTGCTTCACCTAGCGGTTCATCTAGGACATATGCTTTCTTGGCTGCTATGAGGATGATCCTCAGGTTCCGGACCCAGTCCGAATAGTTGCTGCCATCATCTTTCAGCTTGGTTTTCTCTAGGAACGCATTGAAGTTCATGTTGACATGAGCGTTGGCCATTTGATCTACAAGACATATTTTGCAAAAGTTTTAGACTAAGTTCATGATAATTAAGTTCATTTAATCAAACTATTGAATGAACTCCCACTCAGATTAGACATCCCTCTAGTCATCTAAGTGTTACACGATCCGAGTCGACTAGGCCATGTCCGATCATCACGTGAGACGGACTAGTCATCATCGGTGAACATCTCCATGTTGATTGTATCTTCCATACGACTCATGTTCGACCTTTCGGTCTCTTGTGTTCCGAGGCCATGTCTGTACATGCTAGGCTCGTCAAGTTAACCCTAAGTGTTCTGCATGTGTAAATCTGTCTTACACCCGTTGTATGTGAACGTAAGGATCTATCACACCCGATCATCACGTGGTGCTTCGAAACGACAAACTTTAGCAACGGTGCATAGTTAGGGGGAACACTTTCTTGAAATTATTATAAGGGATCATCTTATTTACTATCGCCGTTCTAAGTAAACAAGATGCATAAAACATAATAAACATCACATGCAATTATATAAAGTAGTGACATGATATGGCCAATATCATATAGCTCCTTCGATCTCCATCTTCGGGGCTCCATGATCATCTTTGTCACCGGCATGACACCATGATCTCCATCATCATGATCTCCATCATTGTGTCTTCATGAAGTTGTCACGCCAACGACTACTTCTACTTCTATGGCTAACGTGTTTAGCAATAAAGTAAAGTAATTTACATGGCGTTCTTCAATGACACGCAGGTCATACAAAAATAAAGACAACTCCTATGGCTCCTGCCGGTTGTCATACTCATCGACATGCAAGTCGTGATTCCTATTACAAGAACATGATCTCATACATCACAATATATCAATCATCATTCATCACAACTTCTGGCCATATCACATCACATGACAATTGCTGCAAAAACAAGTTAGACGTCCTCTAATTGTTGTTGCATCTTTTACGTGGCTGCAATTGGGTTCTAGCAAGAACGTTTTCTTACCGACGAATAACCACAACGTGATTTTGTCAACTTATATTTACCCTTCATAAGGACCCTTTTCGTCGAATCTGCTCCAACTAAAGTAGGAGAGACAGACACCCACTAGCCACCTTATGCAACTTGTGCATGTCAGTCGGTGGAACCTGTCTCACGTAAGCGTACGTGTAAGGTCGGTCCGGGCCGCTTCATCCCACAATACTGCTGAAGCAAGAAAAGACTAGTAGCGGCAAGCAAGTTGACAAGATCTACGCCCACAATAAAATTGTGTTCTACTCGTGCAATAGAGAACTACACATAGACCTAGCTCATGATGCCACTGTTGGGGAACGTTGCAGAAAATAAAAAAATTCCTACGGTTTCACCAAGATCCATCTATGAGTTCATCTAAGCAACGAGTGAAAGGAGAGATGCATCTACATACCACTTTGTAGATCGCGAGCGGAAGCGTTCAAAAGAACGGGGTTGAGGTAGTCGTTCTCGTCGTGATCCTATCACCGAAGATCCTAGCGCCGAACGGACGGCACCTCCGCGTTCAACACACGTACGGTTAGTGTGACGTCTCCTCCGTCTTGATCCAGCAAGGGGGAAGGAGAGGTTGATGATGATCCAGCAGCACGACGGCGTGCTGGTGGATGCAGCAGAACTCCGGCAGGGCTTCGCCAAGCTGCTGCGGGAGGAGGACAAGGTGTAGCAGGGGAGGGAGGCGCCAAGACACAGGGTGCGGCTGCGCTCCCCCCTGCCCTCCTTTATATAGGCCCCCAGGGGGGCGGCGGCCCTGGGAGATGCAATCTCTCAAGGGGGGCGGCGGCCAGGGGGGTTGGAGTACCCCCCAAGGCAAGTGGTGCGCCTCCCCTCTTAGGGTTTTCAACCCTAGGCGCAGGGGAGGCCCAAGGGGGAGGGCGCACCAGCCCACTAGGGGCTGGTTCCCCCCCCCCCCCCACTTCAGCCCACGGGGCCCTCCGGGATAGGTGGCCCCACCCGGTGGACCCCCGGGACCCTTTCGGTGGTCTCGGTACAATACCGGGTGACCCCGAAACTTTCCCGATGGACGAAACAGCACTTCCTATATATAATTCTTTACCTCCGGACCATTCCGAAACTCCTCGTGACATCCGGGATCTCATACGGGACTCCGAACAACATTCGGTTTGCTGCATACTCATATTCATACAACCTTAGCGTCACCGAACCTTAAGTGTGTAGACCCTACGGGTTCGGGAGACATGCAGACATGACCGAGACGGCTCTCCGATCAATAACCAACAGTGGGATCTGGATACCCATGTTGGTTCCCACATACTCCTCGATGTTCTCATCGGATGAACCACGATGTCGAGGATTCAAGCAACCCCGTATACTATTCCCTTTGTCAGACGGTATGTTACTTGCCCGAGACTCGATCGTCGGTATCCCAATACCTCGTTCAGTCTTGTTACCGGAAAGTCACTTTACTCGTACCATAATGCATGATCCCGTGAGCAGACACTTGGTCACTTTGAGCTCATTATGATGATGCACTACCGAGTGGGCCCAGTGATACCTCTCCGTAATACGGAGTGACAAATCCCAGCCTCGATCCGTGTCAATCCAACAGACACTTTCGGAGATACCTGTAGTGCACCTTTATAGTCACCCAGTTACGTTGTGACGTTTGGTACACCCAAAGCACTCCTACGGTATCCGGGAGTTACACGATCTCATTGTCTAAGGAAAAGATACTCGACATTGGAAAAGCTCTAGCAAAACGAACTACACGATCTTGTGCTATGCTTAGGATTGGGTCTTGTCCATCACATCATTCTCCTAATGATGTGATCCCGTTATCAATGACATCTAATGTCCATAGTCAGGAAACCATGACTATCTGTTGATCAACGAGCTAGTCAAGTAGATGCTTACTAGGGACATATTATGGTCTATGTATTCACACGTGTATTACAATTTCTGGATAATACAATTATAGCATGAATAAAGACAATTATCATGAACAAGGAAATATAATAATAATCCTTTTATTATTGCCTCTAGGGCATATTTCCAATAGGGGGTCCCAAGCAGTGCGTCTTAGGATCAATGGTAACAGGAGGCAAGGGGCACAATGTTTACCCAGGTTCGGGCCCTCTCGATGGAGGTAAAACCCTACTCCTGCTTGATTGATATTGATGATATGGGTATTACAAGAGTTGATCTACCACGAGATCAGAGAGGCTAAACCCTAGAAGCTAGCCTATGGTACAATTGTTGTTGTATATCTATCGACTAGCCTGACCCTGGTTTAGATAATGCACCAGAGGCCTAGGATAACATGAGTCCTAGCCGAATACGCCAGTGGGGGAGGAGTCCTTGTCTTGATCGCCAAGTCTTGTTGATTTTTCCTTGTATGCGGCAGCTGTCCGGACTGGCCCATGAGTATACGGCCATGGGGGTCCTCGGCCCAATCCAACTGATCGGGAGACGACGCGTTGAGTACCCCCTAGTCCAGGACACCGTCAATTGCTCTTTCTTTGGGGGTGGTGATGATGGAGCTATTGATGATGTAGGTTTGTCGTCCGTCTTCCAAGGCATAGGCTCACCATCATAGAAGGATGACCGAGTCTCTGGAATCCTCAAATCTGCAGCCAAACTCATCCTCTTGAATCTATATTCATACTCACAGTTTTGGTTTTGCAGGTCATAGATTTGGGCTTGGAGGTGCTCGATTTTCTCATGTAGCTCGAAGATGGTCTCCCCAATGTTCTTGGCATCTAGCTTGTGGTTGTTGGTGAACTCCGCGATCATCATGTGGTTGGTGTTGAGTCCGCGTTCCACCATCCCTTGGCACTTGAAAACTTGTTGCTTCATTGCTCTAGTCTTGTCTCCATGCTTCTGGTCCTCGTTGGTCCCTCGACACAGATGTGCAGCAACCCATCACGCATCTCAATGGTTTGAGGGTCTTGCAGCACCTCCGCGAGGTAGGGATTGATAACCTTCTCGAAGAACTTGTCCTTGGGGGCACTTGGAGACCTCATGGTGATCTAGATCTGTCAGAAAAACAGCTCGAAACAAAAATAGAGGATATTTGCATGGTACGGTGGTCAAAACCTTTGGGACATTATATAATGAATTTTTACCGACCAAAATAAGTATCGTGCAAGAAAATGGAGTCCGGAGGGCACACGAGGTGCCCGTGAGGCAGGGGCGCGCCCAGGGGGGTAGGGAGCGCCCTCCACCCTCGTGGACGCCTCGTGTCCTTCCCGGACTACTTCTTATTTTCCTATTTTCTTAAATATTCCAAAACAGGGGAAAATTGGCATTAGAACTGTTTTGGAGTCGGTTTACTTACCGTACCACATACCTATTCCTTTTCGGAGTCTGAAGCATTCTGGAAAGTGTCCCTTATATATTCCTCCGGGGTTACAGTTTCAATAACATTGGTTTCAATATTTATGGGATTACCTGAGATATAATGTTTGATTCTTTGACCGTTTACCACCTTCGGATTTGTGCCTTCTAAGTTGTTGATTTTTATGGCACCGAAATGATAGAACTCCTCGATAACGTAAGGACCTTCCCATTTAGAGAGAAGTTTTCCGGCAAAAAATCTTAAAAGAGAGTTGAATAGCAACACATAATCACCTACATTAAACTCACGCTTTTGTATCCTTTTGCCATGCCATCTTTTAACTTTTTCTATAAACAGTTTGGCATTCTCGTAGGCCTGGGTTCTCCAATCATCAAGTGAGCTAATGTCAAATATCCTCTTCTCACCGGCAAGTTTGAAATCATAATTGAGCTCTTTAATGGCCCAATATGCCTTATGTTCTAGTTCGAGAGGTAAGTGACATGCTTTTCCATAAACCATTTTATACGGAGACATACCCATAGGTTTTTTATATGCAGTTCTATAGGCCTATAATGCATCGTCAAGTTTCTTGGACCAATTCTTTCTAGATCTATTAACAGTCTTTTGCAAAATTAATTTGATCTCTCTATTACTCAATTCTACTTGACCACTAGACTACGGGTGATATGGATATGCAATTCTATGATTAACATCATACTTAGCAAGCATTTTACGAAAGGCACCATGAATAAAATGTGAACCACCTTCAGTCATTAAGTATCTAGGGACTCCAAACCTCAGAAAAATAACTTCTTTAAGCATCTTAATAGAGGTGTTATGATCAACACTGTTAGTTGGAATAGCTTCTACCCACTTAGTAACATAATCAACAGCAACTAAAATATGTGTATACCCATTAGAGGAAGGAAACAGTCCCATATAATCAAAGCCCCAAACATCAAATGGTTCAATAACAAGTGAATAATTCATAGGCATTTCTTGATGTCTACTAATATTACCAATTCTTTGACATTCATCACAAGACAAGACAAACTTACGGGCATCTTTGAAGAGAGTAGGCCAATAAAAACCGGATTGCAATACTTTATGTGCAGTTCTATCTCCATAATGGTGTCCTCCATAAGCGTCGGAGTGACACTTGCATAGGATCCGTTCCTGTTCATGCTCAGGTATACAACGTCTAATAACACCATCTACTCCTGGTTTATAAAGGTGTGGGTCATCCCAGAAGTAATGTCTTAAATCATAGAAAAACTTTTTCTTTTGCTGGTATGTAAACCTAGGTGGTATAAATTTAGCAACAATGTAACTAGCATAATCAGCATACCATGGGGTAGTACGAGAAGTATTTATGACATTTAATTGTTCATCAGGAAAGCTATCATCAATAGGTAGTGGGTCATTAAGAACATTCTCTAACCTAGACAAGTTGTCTGCAACGGGGTTCTCAGCTCCCTTTCTATCAATAATATGTAAATCAAATTCTTGTAGTAGGAGAACCCATCTAATAGGTCTAGGTTTAGCATCTTTCTTTTTCATAAGGTATTTAAAATAGCAGCATGATCAGTGTGAACAATTACTTTAGAATCAACAATATAAGGTCTGAACTTATCACAAGCAAATACAACTGCTAAAAATTCTTTTTCAGTGGTAGCATAATTTCTCTGGGCACTGTCTAGAGTTTTACTAGCATATTGAATAACATTTAATTTCTTATCAACTCTTTGTCCTAGAACGGCACCTACAACATAATCACTAGCATCACACATAATTTCAAAGGGTAAATTCCAATTAGGTGGCTGAACAATAGGTGCAGAAATCATGGCTTTCTTAAGTATTTCAAATGCTTCTACACAATCATCATCAAAGACAAAAGGAACATCTTTTTGTAAGAGATTAGTCAGAGGCCTAGAAATTTTAGAGAAGTCCTTACTGAACCTCCTATAAAAACTGGCATGACCAAGGAAACTTCTTATACCTTTAATGTCTTTGGGACACGACATCTTTTCAATAGCATCAACTTTAGCTTTATCAACTTCAATACCTCTTTCAGAAATTTTATGCCCCAAGACAATACCTTCATTAACCATAAAGTGGCACTTCTCCCAATTCAAGACAAGATTAGTTTCTTCACATCTCTGCAAAACTCGATCAAGGTTGCTTAAGCAATCATCAAAAGAACTTTCGTAAATAGAGAAATCATCCATGAAAACCTCAACAATCTTTTCACAAAAGTCAGAATATATAGCAGTCATACATCTTTGAAAGGTAGCAGGTGCATTACATAAACCGAAAGGCATACGTCTATAAGCAAAGGTGCCGAAAGGGCAAGTAAAAGTGGTCTTTTCTTGGTCCTCTTTTGACACAGGTATTTGAGAGAAACCAGAATAATCATCTAGAAAGCAAAAATGTGTATGTTTGGATAATCTTTCTAGCATTTGATAAATAAAAGGTAAAGGGTAATGATTCTTTTTAGTAGCTTTATTTAATTTGCGGAAATCAATTACCATTCTATAGCTTGTAATAATTCTTTGTGGGGTCAATTCATCTTTATCGTTAGGAACAACGGTAATACCTCCCTTCTTAGGGACACAATGGACAGGACTTACCCACTGACTATCAGCAACGGGATAAATTATACCTGCCTCCAGAAGCTTTAGTATTTCTTTTCTTACCACTTCTTTACTCTTAGGATTTAACCGTCGTCGGTGATCAACAACCGGTTTAGCGTCTTCCTCCAATTATATTTTGTGCTGGCATAGAGTGGGACTAATGCCCTTAAGATCATCAAGAGTGTATCCAATAGCAGCACAACGTTTACTCAGAGTTATCAATAATTTCTTTTCTTCATGCTCTGAAAGGTTAGCACCAATAATAACAGGATATATCTTTTTCTCATCAAGATAAGCATATTTAAGAGTATCAGGTAATGGTTTAAGCTCAAACACGGGATCACCCTTGGTTGGAGGAGGATCCCCTAGGATTTCAACAGGCAAGTTGTGTTTCAAAATAGGTCCTTGTTTAAAGAATACTTCATCTATTTCCCTTCTTTCATTTATAAACATATCATTTTCAGGGTCGAGCAAATATTGTTCTAAAGGATCATTAGGAGGCACGACAATAGAAGCAAGACCAATAATATCATCTTTACTAGGCAATTCCTCGTCACGGGGTTGTCTACGAAATTTAGCAAAAATTAAAATCATGAGACATATCCCCCAAACTAATAGTAACAATATCCTTTTTACAGTCTATCTTAGCATTAACAATATTCAAGAAGGGTCTACCAAATATAATGGGACAAAAATTATCTTGTGGGGAACCAAGAACAAGACAATCAGCAGGATATTTAACTTTCCCACACAAGACTTCAACATCTCTGACAATCCCAACTGGCGAAATAGTGTCTCTATTGGCAAGCTTAATTGTGACATCAATTTCCTCTATCTCAGCAGGTGCCATATCATGCATAATTTCTTTGTATAAGGAATGAGGTATTGCACTTGCACTAGCACCCATATCACACAAGCCATGATAACAATGATCTCCTATTTTAACAGACATAATAGGCATGCCTACAATAGGTCTATGTTTATTTTTAGTATCAGGTCTAGCAATTCTAGCAGCTTCATTACCTAAGTAAATAACATGCCCATCAATATTATCAGCCAAGAGATCTTTAACCATAGCAACACTAGGTTCAAATTTAATTTGCTGAGGGGGTTTGGGTGTCCTAATATTACTTTTGTTGACCACAATTGAAGCTTTAGCATGATCCTTTTTTCTAACAGGGAAAGGTGGTTTCTCAATATAAGCAGTAGGAACGACAGGATCATTATAAGTGATAGTCTTTTCTTCAAGTTTAATAGGTGCAACTACTTTTTCTTCAGCGGGAGGATTATATTTAAACCACTTCTCCTTAGGGAGATCAACATGAGTAGCAAAGGATTCACAGAAAGAAGCCACTATCTCAGAGTCAAGTCCATATTTAGTGCTAAATTCATGGAAAACATCGGTATCCATAAAAGATTTAACACAATCAAACTTAGGTGTTATACCTGACTCCTTACCTTCATCGAGATCCCAATCTTCAGAGTTGCATTTAATTCTTTCCAATAAATCCCATTTGAATTCAATAGTCTTCATCATAAAAGATCCAGTACAAGAAGTATCGAGCATGGAGCGATTATTGAGACAAAGCCGAGCATAAAATTTTTAAATAATAATTTATCTTGAGAGCTCATGATTGGGGCATGAATATAACATTGACTTAAGCCTCCCCCAAGCTTAAGAGATTCTTTCTCCTTCGTGAGGCCAAAACTTATTTATATAATTATGATCACGATGAACAAGATGCATAGGATAAAACTTCTGATGAAATTCCAATTTCAATCGGTTGTACTTCCATGATCCCATATCATCACATAGCCTAAACCATGTCAATGCCTCTCCCTTCAAAGATAAAGGGAAGTCCTTCTTATTGATAACATCCTTGGGCATACCTGCAAGCTTAAATAATCCACAAACTTCATCCACATAGATTACGTGTAAATCGGGATGTAATGTTCCATCTCCTGTAAAAGGATTAGCTAGCAGTTTCTCTATCATAAAAGAAGGAATTTCAAAGTAAACATTTTCAGTAGGTTCAGTAGGTTGAGGAGGAACTCTTTGATCTACTGGTTGGGGCGATGATACCCCAAACAAGCCCCTCAAAGGAGTATGTTCCATAGTAACAAGTGACAGTAAATTTCAGCACACTATATAAATTTTTCCTTACCAAATTCCACCTACCAATGGCGCTTCACTCCCCAGCAACGGCGCCAGAAAAGAGTCTTCATGACCGACAATTATAGGGGAACTATCGTAGTACTTTCGATAAGTAAGAGTGTCGAACCCAACGAGGAGCAGAAGGAAATGAAAAGCGGTTTTCAGTAAGGTATTTTCTGCAAGCACTGAAATTATCGGTAACAGATAGTTTTGTGATAAGGTAATTTGTAATGGATAATAAGTAATAAAAGTAAATAAAGTGTAGCAAGATAGCCCAATCCTTTTTGTAGCAAAGGACAAGCCTGGACAAACTCTTATATAGAAAAAATGCTCCCGAGGACACATGGGAATTATCATCAAGCTAGTTTTCATCACACTCATATGATTCGCGTTCATTACTTTGATAATTTGGTATATGGGTGGACCGGTGCTTGGGTGATGTCCTTTCTTGGACAAGCATCTCACTTATTATTAACCCCTATTGCAAGCATCCGCAACTACACAAGAAGTATTAAGGTAATCCTAACCATAACATGAAACATATGGATCCAAATCAGCCCCTTACGAAGCAACTCATAAACTAGGATTTAAGCTTCTGTAACTCTAGCAACCCATCATCTACTTATTACTTCCCAATGCCTTCCTCTAGGCCCAAATAATGGTGAAGTTTCATGTAGTCGATGTTCACATAACACCACTAGAGGAGAGACAACAAACATCTCATCAAAATATGGAACGAATACCAATTCACATGACTACTTATAGCAAGACTTCTCCCATGTCTTCAGGAACAAACGTAACTACTCATAAATCATATTCATGTTCATAATCAGAGGGGTATTAATATGCATTAAGGATCTGAACATATGATCTTCCACCAAATAAACCAACTAGCATCAACTACAAGGAGTAATCAACACTACTAGCAACCCACAGGTACCAATCTGAGGTTTTGGGATAAAGATTGGATACAAGAGATGAACTAGGGTTTTAGAGGAGATGGTGTTGGTGAAGATGTTGATGGAGATTGACCCTCTCCCGGTGAGAGGATCGTTGGTGATGACGATGGCGATGATTTCCCCCTCCCGGAGGGATGTTTCCCCGCCAGAATAGCTCCGCCGGAGCCCTAGATTGGTACCGCCAAGGTTCCGCCTCGTGGCGGCGGAGTTTCTTCCCGAAAGCTTGCTTATGATTTTTTCCAGGGTAAAAGACTTCATATAGCAGAAGATGATCACTAGAGGCCTACCAAGGGGCCCACGAGGCAGGGGGGCATGCCCAAGGGGGTAGGGCGTTCCCCCATCCTTGTGGCCAGGGTGTGGGCCCCCTCTGGTACTTTCTTTCGCCAGTATTTTTTATTAATTCCAAAACGTGCCTCCGTGAAGTTTCAGGACTTTTGGAGCTGTGCAGAATAGGTCTCTAATACTTTCTCCTTTTTCGGCCCAGAATTCCAGCTGTCAGCATTCTCCCTCTTCATGTAAACCTTGTAAAATAAGAGAGAATAGGCATAAGTATTGTGATATAATGTGTACTAATACCCATAATGCAATAAATATCGATATAAAAGCATGATGCAAAATGGACGTATCAGACCCCTCAGCACCGTCCTGGCCCTTCTCCTTGTCACGCCTCTCATACTCGGCTTTCTGCTTCTTCGCAAGCAGCTCAACCTGCCGGCAATTTTGGAGGTCATGACCCTTGGTGCGATGGATCTTGCAGTACTGCTTGTCGGAGCCTCCTGGCTTGTCGGCAGCTGCCAAGGCCCGGCAGACAGCGCACCCGGCAACTCCCTTGCCGGTGTCGTCAACCTTGGCCTTCTTGGCGGCGTCGGGGTCGCCGGATCCCTCGACGGCAAGCACGGTCTTGCCCTTACGCTTCCTATTATGGCGTACGCCCTTCTTTGCCGGGGCAACAGTGTCTTCGTCTGTAGAGTCGGTTTCCATGCCAGCAACTTCACCGGGGTACTTCCTTCCTTCTTCTGCCCGAGCACATCTATCGGCCAAAACATAAAGCTCGACTACATCCTTGACCTTGTTCATCTCCAGCTCCTCATGCATCTTGCAGTTGCGCACATTCTGATGGAATGCACTGATGATAGCAGCGGGATGAACATTTGGGATGTTGTACTGCACACGGTTGAACCTTTGTATGTACTTGTGTAGGGTTTTACCGCCCTTCTAGGGGATGACATGCAAATCACTTGCCTGTACGGGAGCTTGGTGGCCTTTGGTAAAGGCGCCAACAAACTCTTGGCACAGGTCTGACCACGAATAAATGGAATCCACTGGCAGGTGCATCAACCATGACATAACGTTGGGCTTAAGCGCCAAAGGGAAATAGTTGGCAAGCACCTTGTCATCGCGAGCCCCGGCAGCTTGCATCACAATAGTGTAGATGCTGAGGAACTCCGACGGGTGAGTCTTGCCGTTGTACTTTTCTCTGAACTCAGGCTTGAAGGTGCGGTGGGTGGGCCACTAGAACTGCCGCAGCTCACGGGTAAAGGCTGGACAACCCACCTTGTAAGGTAAGTCACCGGAACCCCCCAGCGCTGGGCGGTCCATAGTGGGCCCCGCATGCTTGTCTGACTGATTGCGTGCTTCCTGCCGCCGCTCGATAGTGGTTCGAGCGTCTTCCTGAGCTTGGTCCCGAAGAATTTGATGTTGGTCGCAGTGGGCTCACGGGTTGGACGACATCGTGGAAACGTTGTCACAGGCATCAACCCGATGAGCTGGTGGCTGCTGTTGCTAGCGTGGGGGAGGAGAGTGCACCATGGTCGCAGCAGCCGCGGTCCTCCCACCACTGGCGTGCGCCGGCTCGACGGAGCACCGGCATGAGGGTCCCGCTGGTCGCGGCTCATCTTTATTGGCAAAGCTGGCGAGGCTCCGAATGGTGGCTCTCAACTCGTCGAGCTTGTCCGCGACATGAGGAAAGTCAAGGAGCAGTTACACGCGCGCCAACACTTCTGCTGGCGTGGGTGGCGGCGAAACCTGCGTAGACCGTGACGCGCTCCAACTTCGAACCACGTTAGAAGGATCTCTATCACGGTCTCGCGGTCGCGCGCCGGTTCTGCCAGCGTCCAGGTGTGCATGCCGGCCCGGTGCATGCTGAGAGTGATGCAAAGGGCTCTTCCCACGGCGGTGCCCGAGGGTACCATCGTGGCGGTGTTGCTCATCCCGCGCGTCCTTGGAAGGGCGAGCGCAGGCGCCGGCTGGGGCGTCCTAGAGGTTGCCGCGCCGCCCGTGGGCAGCACGGCTCCGCCCCCGGACCCAGCGGCGTGTGGCTCATCGTCTTGGACCAGAACGACGCCGCTTGCCTGACTCCAATTGCCAGAGTGTCGTGGACGCTCGCGGGTCACGGCTCTGGCACCATCCGTGCCACTCCGTCGCCCGCCTGCGCTGGTGCGAACGGGCCGGCTCCGGACGACCCGATCGCTGTGATCCCCTTCTTCTTGGGGGCCATGGCGATGATGACGTCGATGCACTAACTTCTAGACCAGATTTTCACAACTTGCGCCCCCTACCTGGCGCGCCAAAGATGTCGAGGGAAACGACACCTATGGGATAACAGGGAATCCCAACTACGCTTAGCGGGGCATGGAGTTGTGCAAAGAGCGGGACTGAAAGATCAGCGCGAGGGAATTTTTACCCAGGTTTGGGCCGCAGACGATGCGTAATACCCTGGTCATGCTTTCCTGTACATTTGGTGTTCTTGAGCTGTTGAACTAGCTATGGTGCCTGCCTAGTCCAAAAATTCCGAATCCTCCCTTAGTACGCCTCAGGCCTCCTTTTATATGTCAAAGGGGTTGCCACAGTGGCACACAGGAGGTGGAAAGTATGTACAGTGTACAAGTCTATCGTCTGGGACCGTAGGACAAACGCATTTAATGCGCTGCCGACATGCCCTCTTGCTTTATCGGGGACGACAAAGAAGCTTGTCGCGTCCATCGCCGCCTCGCCTTGCTTTGACGCGCGTCCAAGGTGACGAGGCATGCAGCGCCACGCTGGCTGGCTGGCTGCTAAGCTGGTGCGATGGCAGGGTCTTCACGAAGATCTGCATGCCACCACGCAGGTGCTTGGCTGGTTGGCCTAGAAGCTGTGTGCTGCCATGCAGACGCTCGCCTAGTTGGCGGGCTGGCCGCCACATCAGAACAGTGCAGGGCAGCTGAACTCTGGCAGGTGCGGGCCTGGTCGTGGCCCCACAGATGCCCCCGGTAAGGGTCTTGCCAGGGTCGGCGAGGGTCTTGCTGGGGTCTTGTGGGCGTCCCCGCCAAGAATCTTGCCAGGGGTCTTCGACTGTCCCCGGCAAGGATCCTTCCGGGGGTCTTCGTCTTCTGGTTCCCATTTTGATTTGCAGGTCTTTGCTCTTCACAAAGATCTGCATGCCACCACGCAGGCGCCCCTAAGCTTTGGTCATTAATATTTGTCGATGGTGTTAGGACTCTCAGGCTCAAAGGCAGGGGCCTTGCTTGTGTTGTGCAAGTCGCCCCGGAAAGGCTCTTGCCGGGGCTGTGTAGGCCGCCCCGGCAAGGGTCTTGCCAGGCGGGGGGGGGGGGGGGGGGGGAATCCACCTTGCCCCTTTGCTCTTCATGCCTCTGGCTCGAGCACTGCCCTGGCAGTCTTGTATCTTTTCTTCCTCTGCCCCGCCAAGCGTGGCCGCATGTGTGGCTACGACTGCCCATGCACAAGTAAAGGGGTACAGAAAAGCCCCTACTTCTGTACACCGAAATACACACATGACATTTCCACACACGAAAGTAAACTATTACATGCATAATTAACTAGGATAAACGATCATGTGATCATCATCTAGTTCTTGTGCTAGCTCGATATTCCTTCTATGCTAAATTTCCATTAATTGATGTCATTTTATGAACATGCCCGCCATTTCCTCACCGGTTTCCCGTCACCCAGCGATATTGCGCATAAACCTAGGTGGCGCACGACACACAAAGGCAACAAGCACAGCCTGTAGCACATCCACCTTTTCCAACCATGCCAACCCACCAAAGCACCGCCTCTGCCATCAACCTCATTGACGAGGAAAACGAGACGACACCACAACCCGTCGAGGCCGAGGCGCTCCCCGGCAACGCGATTGACAACGCCGTGATGCGCGTCATCGCCAGGGTTGAGCAGACCCTTGGCGCATGGCGCTTCAGCACCGCGGATCAAGATAGGCATGTCAGCACCGAGAGGCTGCAGCTCGCCGCACAACATGATCGATGGCGCGCCACAGAGCAAGCTAGGCGCGTCCGTACCGATAGGCTACAGCTTGCCACATGGCGAGACCGTTGGAGCACCGTAGAGCGAGAGGCGCGGCATGCCGCACAACAAGAGCGGATCCATCGATGCTTGCCTGCTATCGATAGGGCATCACAGCTGGGTACACATCCCGTCAGTATCCCCACTCCTCGCTAGGAGTGGGTAGAGGCCCTCTGCGCCAAACTTGCACTAGGGGCTGGCCGCGCCGTACTTGCACCGGACGCCTGCCGCGCCGTTCGCATGGGTCGTGCCGTTCGCCTTGTCTGCGGCCCGCTCGATGCCAACGCGATGGTCGGTAGGCTCGACCGCCTCCTTGGCCCAGGTGTCCACCTGGGAGCAGTAGAGGAACATGGACGTTGCATTCTCGAGCTAGTGATCTCTAATGAAATAGCCAACTTGGAGCTTGAGATCATGCTCCAGATGTACCGCGAGCATGTCGACCTCTTGGACGAACACCTGCACGAGTTCAGGCAGAGCTAAGAGCTACCGTAGGCAAGGGCTTCTGGTCATGGTCTCATGTACGTGTTTTATTTTGTTGAGTCATTTCAACATGGATAGCTATGTATTCACAACAATCATAGTATTGCTCTGTTTATTGCTCTATTTCAATGTGTGTACTCTGTTTTCCGTTCTTATATGTCGTGTTTCAATGTGTGTGTATATGCTTTCCATTCTGTATATGTGGATGATAACAGCTAGATTCAAATTAGTATACAAAAATAGATAGAAAATGGAATTCATAATATATATATATATATATATTAATTGTTCATTAGTTCATCACAGAATATATATAATATCATCATATATACGTGATGATACTTACCTACTAGTGTCGGTGTCAAAACCGGCGGATCTCGGGTAGGGGGTCCCGATCTGTGCGTCTTAGGATGATGGTAACAGGAAGCAAGGGACAAAATGTTTACCCAGGTTCGGGCCCTCTCGATGGAGGTAAAACCCTACTTCCTGCTTGATTAATATTTAAGATATGAGTAGTAAAAGAGTAGATCTACCACGAGATCGTAGAGGCTAAACCCTAGGAGCTAGCCTATGATGGTATGATTGTAATTGTGATCGGCCTTCTAAGGACCATCCTCTCCGGTTTATATAGACACAGGAGAGGGCTAGGGTTTACACGGAGTCGGTTACAAGGAAGGAAATACAATATCCAGATTGCCAAGCTTGTCTTCCACGCAAAGGAGAGTCCCATCCGGACACGAGCCGGAGTCTTGAGTCTTGTATCTTCATGCTTCAATAGTCCGGACGATGTATATAGTCCGGCTATCCGGATACCCCCTAATCTAGGACTTCCTCTGTAGCCCCTGAACCAGGATTCAATGACGGTGAGTCTGGCGCGCAGTCTTGTCTTCGGCATTGCAAGGTGGGTTCCATCTCCGAATACCCCAATGTATCTGCTATGACGAATAGTGTCCGGCTCTGCAAGATGATCTTCACATGCCATAGCATAAATCCGTTCTGCTGACAATCTTTGTACGTCGTGTCCTTGCATCGTGGCCTGGTCCAACACGAACCAGCATTTCTTGCCCTACCTTGACTCGTGTTGCGAGGCGGTTTTATTGGCACAACCGGTCAAAGCAGAGATTGTGCTCCTCTTATTACGTGATCTTCCATCAATATGGGCGTATGTGACCCCACAACGACCGTTGGTATGACTACGTGTATTTTTGGATAAGTCTCAAGCGGTCACGCTGAGGACTCTTGATATTCATCCCCTTTATAAAGAGGTCGAGGCCTATGCCTCTTTTCCACCTCCTTTGCTCCTTCTCGCACCTCGAGTTCTAACACCCAAGACCCAGGCTCCAATACCCCAGATCCTCCAATATGTCCGGATCCAACGCAAAAGGCCGGTGGGTGGCCTCCTCGATCCAAGAGGAGGACATTATGAAGCTTAGGGAGGTCGGATACCTGACCGGTGACATCCAGCACAGGCTTCCTACTCCAGGGCAAGTTACCCCTACGCCGGATCCCAACGAGAGCGTTGTGTTTGTCCCAGGCCTGGGCCTCACCCTCGGCCCCTTTGTGAGGGGGTTCATGTTCTACTATGGGTTGGATTTTCATGGTCTGGCTCCAGACGCTATCCTCCATATCTTGTCGTTCATTATCGTGTGCGAGGGTTTTCTCCACATCACCCCACACTTCGGCTTATGGCTCAAGACCTTCAATGTGAAGCCGAAGAGGATCAAGGGGCGACATGCGGAGTGCTGAGGTGCCATAATAAGCAGGAACGCCGATGCCCCATGGCTAGAGGGTTCTTTCCCGGAAGTATCCGATGTATGGCAACGGAGGTGGTTTTATGTTACGGCTCCCAGAGGCACAAAGTGGGTAGTCGCCCCCGTGTTCCACTCGGGCCCTCCATCACAGTTGGCGTCTTGGACCGACGTAGGACGGAATTGGGGGCCCACTTGTGATATACCAGCACTGCAGAATCGCATCCGGGAGCTTATTGAGAGGGACATAAATCTTGTCAGCATAATTCAAGTGATGTTAATCCGACGGATGTTGCCGTGCAAACGTCGGCCTCTCCGGATGTGGGAGTTTAATACGGAGGGTCCGCGGACTATTAAGCACTTCTTTGGCCTGAAGCTCGAAGGGATTTGTAAATTATTCTTCGGACCACAAGTAAAGTGTCCGGACATCACCGAGGATGCGGGCCTCAGATGCAATCGCCTAGATGCCCAAGTAAGTAACCTTAAAGCTGGACACTTTGTTTATATTTAGCATAACCATTATTCTGAAAAACCCTCCGTGGCCAGGAATGGCTCACCAAGGCGGAGAGAATCAGGTGTCCGGCGCCACTTCCTGAAGGCTTGCCTGGTCCAACCGTTGCCAAGATGCTTGGCCGGGTGCTCAACAAGACCCCCTCAGGGAAAGGCGAAGGAAAGGGCAGTGAAGCCGAACTTCACACACTACGCATCCAAACCGGGGGACTCGTTACCTCCCCTGAGGAGGATAGTCGGGAAGGGGAGGCCAAAGCCTCCTCCCCGTGCGGGAGGAAGAGGGCCGCCTTCGAAGACTTGGAGGCGGAGATGCCCATGCCAGGGAAGAAGGTATCCCTAGGGGGCTCTCCCGCAACGGGAATCCTCACCACATCGTGCCCACCAACGGGCCATCCCTCCACCGAGCTATAAGTTAATCGTTAATTCGAAGGTACGGTGTTTCTCCGAGATCCATAACCGGGACTTCGTCTTTTGCAGTCCGGCGAGCAGCTCTTCTCAACAGAGTTCGTCTTCGAGGGATCTTCCTCCGGAGATGATGGAGAGTGAGACCCCACCCACCTCTCCGCCTCATGAAGCGGGCAACACTGAGGTGTCGTCACGGAGGAGTATGGATCTGCCGAAGCCGGAAGCTAATACATCAGTCGCCCTGAGCCCAGAGCATTTGGCTCCCATGGGGGGTGATGAGAAGGGTCCGGCACAGTTCGATGTCCGGCCGGACGTACTGACAGGCCTTCTAGAGCGAGGCGTGCTCTTGGAGGAGCACCGCTTATTAATGAGCATGGTGCTCATGAAGATTTCATTCGCTACGAGCAGTTGGAATGAGGCATTTACAAGCCTGCTCAAAGGCATTGAGGTACGTAGTGAAAAAATGCACTATTTTTTGGTTGTGAAGCACGCACTAGGTGTGCTCCCTATGGATAGTAGCCCCTGAGACTCTGGTTGCCCGCCATAGGCAGCAAACGGGGGATCACATAGTAATGGCTGCGCCGTATATGTGCGCAGGTATCTAAGGATCCGGCAGCCGACCAGTCTATTAAAGTTGCCGAACTAAGGAGGCAGATCGGTTCTATCGATGCCGATATCACGCTGGTGAACAAATGGCTGGAAGAGTCACAGGGTATGTGCTCTGCTTCCCTTATTATGTTGTATAGGAAAATGCGAGAGGGGCATAATATTAATGCAATGTGTTTGTACTGCAGATGGTGTTGCTGCCGTGGAGGCCCTGAGGGCGGAACTTGCTCAGGTCAAGGAACAAGCTCGGGCTAGCAATGCGGCTGCCGTAAAGGCGGCCGAAGAATTGAGAGCCGAATAGGCTGCTCATCACCGAAGCGAGGAAAAGATAGCCGAAATGGCTGGGGAGTTGAAAAATGCCGCCGACCGGTATGTACTCCTTGAAAACGAGAATAAGGCTAGTTTGGCCGAGCTGGACAAGGCACTTAATGCTGCCAAAGAGATGCGGACCAAGATCCGGGATATGTGGGAGGAGCTCCAACAGGCCGACAAAATCGTGGCTGGGGGCTCCTACTTACTGTGGACGAAGTTTTTGGATCCGAAGTATGCTCCCCTGGCTGGGCGCTGGAGTCCTACAGACGCATATGCGGACTTGGCGAATAGTACAGCTGACGCTGTCAAGTTCTTCGAGGGTCAAGGTGATAAGGAAGTGGAGAAGCTTTTCCGGTTGCAATTCAATGCTCCCACTCACCCGCTGCCTCTAAATGAGAAGGTGGCTACTGTGGCGGAGCTTCACAGGCTGTCCGGGCTTGCAATGCGGTCTGTAGTAGACCATCTTTGGCCGAAGGGGCCTAAGCCGGACAGTTGCTTTAGTTTGGTGCAACAATTCCTTGGGGCCATGTCTCGGATTGACGCCATGAGGAGGTCGGCGTGCATAGAGGGTGCACGAATGGCTCTTGCCCGCGTGAAAGCCTATTGGACGGATATGGAGGCCACCATTATAGCGACCCAGGATCCGGCGGGAGGCCAATATCCGGCCGAGCACTACTTGGCGCAGGTCACATAAGGTGCCCGCATAATAGAGGCGCAGTGCTCGAAGAATGTCTTGTTCGAGTGATAACTCGAATCATTGTAAATGTTTATTTTGATTATGAGGCTATATTTATACTTTTTGCCCAGAAGTATGATTGTGTCCCCTTTGCTGCCGTTTTTTTATAAATATGAGTAATCCGAAAGTTAGCAGTCGTTGGCTTCATCCCCCACGCATACAATGCGGGGGTGTTCGCGAAAAATATGCTTAATCACACTTGATCCAACGTCTTGGTCTATTAAGGAGGTGATCGCACGTCGAACTAGGCAGCCGGACTATATAGCTATAACACTTTCGGTTAGCCATGGGGGTCTAACGGTGGGGCTACTATGTAGCCCCTGGTACCTTCACGTGCATCCGAATACGGGCGCGTATGTACATGGCCGGGAAATGGCCCTTCGTTAATGCGGAGGTATCCTAAAGATTCTGGTAAGTCTTCGAGTGGTTGAACAGTCTCTCGTTGTATCATGACAGTCAATTTTCGGCTTTCTCTACTGAGGTGCTCATTCGGAATAACTAGGGCACAATTGCAGTAGTTCTCCTTTGGCCGCCTTGGCCGATAATAACAGAACATAAGGTGGAAAACCCAGGAGCCGGGCAAACCCAACATTTGACCAAAGACATGATTTGGAGCTGATGCATATAAGGCCAAACTCATGACGCCGAACACTCCCGAAGGTAATCGGTCTTTGTGAAAGAAAATAGGCTGACGAAAGCCTATTATAAACCCTGAATTTCCAGGTACGTGCGCTTAATCTGTCGTGGCGAAATGCCAATAATGACAGTATCCTCTGTGGGTATGGAACCCATGGGATGGTTAAACAACAAGAGGTAGTAGAAAAGGTTTACACAGGGGCTTAATCTAAAAAGAAACCTATTGAACGTGGCCCTGCTGCACGTCTGTGCCTTTATCTCCATTGTGCCATATCCTAGAAGGGTATTGCGCGAACGTTGTTTGTGGAAAAAAGAAACCTCGTATGAGAGTACAACGTAAGTATGCGATGGATAATAAAAGTGTAAGATGTTGGCCTGCCAGTAAGGTTGAGCCAAGTGTGGGGCTGCATTAAATGTTTATAGCCCTTGGTGTCCGCTATGGGATTACATATACGGTGCCCTTGTTCAGTTTTATCCGGGCTACCGGACTCGTCTAACTGTGTCTGTGGTCGTAATGACCAGTCATGTTTTTTGATATTGGAGGCCGCTTACAGTCCGGCCGCCAGGGCCGTCGCGTGTTCCTCTGCGCGTGAAGAGCGCTCTGTGATTCCGCTAACGGTGATGACGCCATGTGGAATGGGCATCTTGAGTGTAAGGTAGCCATAGTGCGGCAGTGCGTTGAAGTGGGCGAAGGCCGTTCTTCCAAGCAATGCGTGATAGCCGCTATGGAAGGGTGCGATGGTGAAGAGTAGTTCTTCGCTTATGGAGTTGCCTGGGGAGCCGAATGTTACTTCCAGCACGACGGAGCCCCTGCCGTAGGCTTTAATGCCTGGTATCACCCCTTCAAAGGTGGTGTTGCTTTTGCTAATTCTGGATGGGTTTATCCCCATTCTGCGGACAGTGTCCTCGTATATTAGATTGAGACTACTGCCGCCGTCCATGAGGACACGGGTGAGACAGTATCCGTCGATTATTGGGTCAAGCACGAAGGCCTCTGATCCTCCGCGCTGAATACTAGTTCGGCATTTCATGTGATCAAAAGTGACCGGATGAGACATCCAGTAGTCAGATGTGGGTACGATGGGCTCTACATCGCGCGCCTCTGAGCGTGCATTCGTGCCTTCTCGTGAATGTGTGAGTTGCGTGGATCATGTTTACTGTTTTAACCTCTGGCGGGAATTTTTTCTGTCCCCTAGTGTTCGGCTGGCTAGGTTCATCCTCGTCTTCGCTTGGTGTGTCCCTCCCCTTGTGTTCGGCATTTAATTTGCCGGCCTACTTGAAGACCCAGCATTCTCTATGCGTGTGGTTCGCAGGTCACTCGGGGGTGCCATGAATTTGGCATAGTCTGTCCAGGACTCTGTTCAGACCGGACGGTCCCTCTTTATTACCTTTAAATGGCTTCTTTTGCTGATCAGGTCGAGAGCCCCTGAATCCGGCATTGACCGTTGTGTTGTCCGGGCTCTCTTCCGTGTTTTGGCGTTTGTTTTTATTACGTCGTGGATTCCCATTGCCATCCCTTATTTCGGATGTGTTGGGGTTTCTGGTGCCTTTACGGGCTAGCCAGCTATCTTCACCCGTGCAAAAGTGGGTCATAAGGCCTGTTAAGGCTGCCATTGTCCTTGGCTTTTCTTGGCCGAGGTGTCGGGCGAGCCACTCGTCGCGGATGCTGTGTTTGAATGCTGCTAAGGCTTCGGCCTCCGGACAATCGACAATTGATTCTTCTTAGTGAGGAATCTGTTCCAAAGCTTGCGGGCGGACTCTCCGAGCTATTGGATTATGTGACTTAGATCGTCTGCATTCGGAGGCCAGACATAAGTCCCTTGAAAGTTGGCCCTGTAAGCGTCCTCGAGTTCCTCCCAACTCCCGATTGAATTTTCGGGGAGGCTTTTCAACCAGTGTCGAGCTGGTCCCTTTAGCTTGAGGGGAAGGTATTTGATGGCGTGGAGGTCATCCCCACGAGACATGTGAATCCTTGATCCAGACCCCTGGGTCTGTCGTTCCATCGTATGCCTCTACATTCATAGGTTTAAAGCCTTGTGGGAATTCACGGTCCAGTACTTCTTCGGTGAAGCACAGAGGGTGCATAGATCCTCTGTATCTGGGCGCGCCGTGGCATGCAGTCGGCTGTCGTTGTGTCCGGTGTTTATTCCGAACTGGTATTTGGCTTGTATGATTGTTTTGGCGACCATAGTCCCTCGCCGGGGTGTGTCCTTTAGATCCGTAGATGGACCTGGCTGCATCGGCTTTCTTATCCAGATGCTCACGTAGATTGTGTGCAGCATCGGTAGCCGTTCTGTTGTGGTTGTGAAGCGGCATGTTTGGTCTCCTGGTCGTATTATTCTACGGTGGAATGGCCTCGTCGTCGAATTCTGGCAGTAGTTTGCATTTTGGATAGCTTTTTGTATGGCGACCGTCGCCATATCTTTCTTCAGTGTCTAGCACTTTATTCCATCTGCGACTGAGCGTTTCCTGTGCGGCTTTGAGCTGTTGCTTTTGCTTCTTTAGACTTATCACTGTGGCCATAAGCTTTCGGTGGAGGTTGTCTCGTTCCACACGTTCTTCCGAAATGATGAATGCATCATCGTCCGGACTGTGTTCCTATCCCGGGGTGGTTTGATGAGCTCGTCCCTCCGGATCATTGTGATCGGGCATCTGCTCCGAACTCGGTTTGGCGTGACCTGGATCGTCCTACTCCATCGCAGGGTCCATGTGGTCGTTATTGCCTTCGGGGTTTACTGGTATGTCGGTCCTTCTTGCGCTCTTGTCGCTATTTTTATTGTTGCTAGACTTTGAGCGGCGTCTGCGCCGCTGTTTTGGCTTTTGCCCGGGTGTTTTCTCTTCCGGATTATCGTCGTCATCCTTCTTGGGCATATCCACCATGTATATATCGTGTGACGAGGTAGTGGTCCCTCGCCCTAGAGATTCTGAAGCTTCTCCTGCATCGTCGTCCATACCGTCGTTGTCTTCGGAGTCGAAGTCAAGAATGTTGGTTAAATCATCGATCGTGGCAATGAAGTGGGTGGTGGGTGGGCAGCGAATTCCTTCGTTGCCTGCTTCCTTCTCAAACCGGACATAGTTCGGCCCAGAGCCTCCTAACAAAGAGACAGACTTTAAGAGTTCAGCATGTCACCAAAGGGCAAGTGCTGGAAGATGTCCGCAGCGGTAAACTCCATTACCGGAGCACAACCTGGCCTGGCTGGCTCGAGGGTGTGCGGACCGGAACCAACAACCGGATACGGGTCCGAGGGGCCGGGGTTACAGGCCTCCACAGAGGTGAGGCCTGCGTTCGGCTCCACCGCCGATGAGTATGCGGCCTGCGGGGCGGGGTCCACCCCTCTGTCCTTAAGCAACGCAACCTGCTACGGATTTAGATCCAGGGCTACTGCAGGGGTGATATCCCGAGCATTGTCCGACAGCACGTCTGTGCCGTGCTCATCATGACTGTCCGGCGCTCCTGGCACATGCCAGATTTCGTCGAAGATCAAGTCTCCGTGGACATTGGCCGTGTAGTTCAGGTTTCCGAACCCGACCTGGTAGCCGGGGGCGTAGCCATCCATCTTCTCCAGATGGCCAAGCGAATTGGCCCGCAGTGCGAGGCCACCGAACACAAAAATTTGTCCGGGGAGAAAAGTATCGCCCTGGACCGTGTTGTTGACGATTGAAGGCGCCATCAAGCCTCGAAGCGACAACACAGAGGAACTCTCAATGAAAGCACCAATGTCGGTGTCAAAACCGGCGGATCTCGGGTAGGGGGTCCTGATCTGTGCGTCTTAGGCTGATGGTAACAGGAAGCAAGGGACACAATGTTTGCCCAGGTTCGGGCCCTCTCGATGGAGGTAAAAACCTAGTTCCTGCTTGATTAATATTGAAGATATGAGTAGTACAAGAGTAGATCTACCACGAGATCGTAGAGGCTAAACCCTAGGAGCTAGCCTATAATGGTATGATTGTAATTGTGATCGGCCTTCTAAGGACCATCCTCTCCGGTTTATATAGACACCGGAGAGGGCTAGGGTTTACACGGAGTCGGTTACAAGGAAGACAATACAATATCCGGATCGCCAAGCTAGTCTTCCATGCAAAGGAGAGTCCCATACGGACACGAGCCGGATTCTTGAGTCTTGTATCTTCACGCTTCAATAGTCCGGACGATGTATATAGTCTGGTTGTTCGGATACCCCCTAATCCAGGACTCCCTCAACTAGGTACAATGCGTAAAATTGAAACGAACAATACAAAAACTAATAATCCCTCCTGGGGCAGTATTCCGGCAGCCCCTCGCTAGCAGCTCCCTGGTGCGCAGCGTCTTCCCATCGCGGAGGCATTACTCCGCCTCCTCTGCCTCGCAGCGCTTGACGTACCGATCTGCCTCTTGCTGGCGGATGAGCGCGAATGATCTTGCCATTTCATTGGGCGCTGGAGCTTATCGGCCCACCTCCACGCAGAGATGAGGCGCCTAGCACCTTTGACCTTCCTTGCAAAGTACCTGTATTCATACACCTCCTCCATAGGATGATGCGCTGATACGTCTCCAATGTATCTATAAATTTTGATTGTTCCATGCCATTATATTACCTGTTTTGGATGTGTATGGGATTTACTTTACACTTTTATATCATTTTTGGGAATAACCTACTAAACGGAGGCCCAGTCCGTATTCCTGTTTTTTTTGCCTATTTCAGTGTTTCGAAGAAAAGGAATATCAAACAGAGTCCAAACGAGATGAAACCTTCGGGAGCGTGATTTTTGGAACGAACGTGATCCAGAGGACTTGGAGTGCAAGTCAAGAAGTAGTCGAGGCGGGCACGAGGGTGGAGGGCGCGCCCCCCTATCTCGTGGGCCCCTCGGGCATCCACTGACCTACTTCTTCCTCCTATATATACCCACGTACACCGAGAACATCCGAACAAGCCACGAAAACCTAATTCCACCGCCGCAACCTTCTTTATACGCAAGATCCCATCTTGGAGCCTTCGTTGGTGCTCCGCAGGAGGGTGAATCAACCACGGAGGGCTTATACATCAACACCATAGCCCCTCTGATGAGTTGTGAGTAGTTTACCATAGACCTTTGGGTCCACAGTTATTAGCTAGATGGCTTCTTCTCTCTTTTTGGATCTCAATATCATGTTCTCATCGATCTTCTTGGAGATCTATTCGATGTAACTCTTTTTGCAGTGTGTTTGTCGAGATCCGATGAATTGTGGGTTTACAATCAAGTTTATCTATGAGAAATATTTGAATGTCCTCTGAATTCTTTTATGTGTGATTAAGTTATCTTAGCAAGTCTCTTTGAATTATCAGTTTGGTTTGGCCTACTAGATTGATCTTTCTTGCAACGGGAGAAGTGCCTAGCTTTGGGTTCAATCTTGCGGTGTCCTTTCCCAGTGACAGCAGGGGCAGCAAGGCACGTATTGTATTGTTGCCATCGAGGATAAAAATATGGGGTTTATATCATATTGCATGAGTTTATCCCTCTACAACATGTCATCTTTCTTAGTGCGTTACTCTGTTCTTTATGAACTTAATACTCTAGATGCATGCTGGATAGCGGTTGATGTGTGGAGTAATAGTAGTATATGCATGCAAGAGTCGGTCTACTTGTCACGGACGTGATGCCTATATACATGATCATGCCTAGATAATCTCATAATTATTTGCTTTCTATCAATTGCTCGACAGTAATTTGTTCATCCACCGTAATACTTATGCTATCTTGAGAGAAGCCACTAGTGAAACCTATGGCCACCGGGTCTATCTTTTATCATATAAGCTTTCAATCTACTTTTATTTGCGTCTTTACTTTTCTATCTATATTATAAAATACCAAAAATATATTTATCTTATCATATTATCTCTATCAGATCTCACTTTCGCAAGTGGCCGTGAAGGGATTGACAACCCCTTTATTGCGTTGGTTGTGAGTTCTTTGTTTGTTTGTGTAGGTGCGTGGGACTTTTGAGGAGCCTCTTACTTGATTGATACCTTGGTTCTCAAAAACTGAGGGAAATACTTACGCTACTATTACTGCATCACCCTTTCCTCTTCAAGGAAAACAAAGGCAAGCTCAAGACGTAGCAAGAAGGATTTCTGGCGCCGTTGCCAGGGAGGTCTTCGCTCAAGTCAAGACATACCAAGTACCCATCACAAACTCACCTCCCTCGCATTTACATTATTTGCCATTTGCCTCTCGTTTTCCTCTCCCCCACTTCACCCTTGCCGTTTTATTTGCCTTCTCTTTCCCAACCTCCTCTCTCTCTTTCGCTTGCCTTTTGTGTGCTCGTCTCTATGGCTGGTCCTGCTATTATCGTTAATACTCCCGATCATGAAGTTCTTAATTTTAAACAAAGGGAGGGATAAAATTTAAAAGATGCCTGGCATAGAATTTGCAATGCTCAAAATAGATCTACTAGGAAGCAATCCACTTCCATTCTTCTTCGCAATTTTTATGTAGGCATTACTCCATGGAATAGATATATTCTTGATACCATTACCGGAGGGAACTTCTTGGGTAGCCACACTTTTGATGCTTATAATGCCATGTTAGATTTGTTTGGTCCACCCCCTCTTTTGGTTAATGGAACTATCTTAACTTTGGAACATGTGATGCAAAGGCTTTAAATTATTGAAAATAAAGTTGCCACTGTTGAGTTAATTGAAAATTTGGATAAAAAGATCCACAATCAAATTACCCAATATGGATCTAGGGTTGGAGTTACTTTGAATTCTTTTTAAAGAAAAACAACCTATAGTTAATGAAAGAATAGATCTTGATTCTACAAAAATTGGTAAACTGGAGGACATTATCACCAACTTAGGGTCTGCCTTTTCATCTATGAAAAATACCCCAACACCTCCTACCAAAATTGCCAAGGTCATCTAGTAAAGGAAATGCCGATCTCAAATCGATAAGTGTTCATCCCAATTTTCTTGCTATCATTAAGGAACATTTTGCTACAAACGAATTTCTTGATTTCTTGCCTAAGAGCTTTATCATTACTAAAAAGAAAGAATACCCTAAAGATTATACGTGCTCTATTGAGGAATTAGATGCCAAAGATGGCACTACTTAGATCTATCCTCGCTTTTATGCCTAGCTAGGGGCGTTAAACGATAGCGCTAGTTGGGAGGCAACCCAATTTTATTTGTGTTTTTTGTTTTTGTTTCTGTTTAGTAATAAATTTTGCATCTACCTTCTGTTTAGATGTGTTTTTATGTTTTAATTAGTGTTTGTGCCAAGTAGAACCTATAGGATAACCTATGGTGATAGTTAATTTTATTCTGCTGAAAAACAGAAACTTTGCACGCACGAAAATAATTTTAGTAATTCACAGAAACGTGATTTTGCGTTGATTCTTTTTTCTGTAGATTAATATATTAATTTCCCAGGACTTCCTATTTTGGTAGTTGTTTTAGAGTTCCATAAGTATTCGTGAGTTACAGATGGATACAAACTGTTCTGTTTTTGACAGATTCTGTTTTTCGTGTGTTGTTTGCTTATTTTGATGCATCTATGGCTAGTATAAAGTGGTATGAACCATAGAGAACTTGAAATACAGTAGGTTTAACACCAATATAAATAAATAATGAGTTCATTACAGTACCTTATGTGGTGGTTTTTCTTTCTTTCACTAACGAAGCTTATGAGATTTCCTGTTGAGTTTTGTGTTGTGAAGTTTTCAAGTTTTGGGTAAAGATTTGATGGACTATGGAATAAGGAGTGGCAAGAAACTAAGCTTGGTGATTACCATGGCACCCCAAGATATTCAAGAATAGCCAAAATCCTAAGCTTGGGGATGCCCCCGGAAGGCATCCCCTCTTTCGTCTTCGTTTATCGGTAACTTTACTTGGAGCTATATTTTTATTCGCCACATGATATGTGTTTTGCTTGGAGTGTCTTGTATGATATTAGTCTTTGCTTTTTAGTTTTCCACAATCGTACTTGCTGTACACACCTTTTGGGAGAATCCCAATCGATTAGAATTTATTAGAATACGCTATGTGCTTCACTTATATCTTTTGAGCTTGATAGTTTTTGCGCTAGTACTTCACTTATATCTTTTAGAGCACGGCGGTGGCTTAATTTTGAAGAAATTGTTGATATCTCATGTTTCACTTATATTATTAGAGTCTCTTAGAACAGCATGTTATTTGCTATGGATATAAAATTGGTCCTAGAATGATGGGCATCCAAGTTGGGTATAATAAAAACTATCATAGAAAGTGAATTGGATGCTATGATCAATTTGATGCTTGATAATTGTTTTGAGATATTAGAGGTGGTAATATTAAAGTCAAGCTAGTTGGGTGATTATGAATTTAAATAATACTTGTATTGAAGTTTGTGATTCCCGTAGCATGAACGTATGGTGAACCGCTTTGTGATGAAGTTGGAGCACAATTTTATTTATTGATTGTCTTCCTTATGAGTGGCGGTCGGGGACGAGCGATGGTCTTTTCCTACCAATCTATCCACCTAGGAGCATGCACGTAGTACTTTGTTTTCAATGACTTGTAGATTTTTGCAATAAGTACATGAGTTCTTATGACCAATGTTGAGTCCATGGATTGTACGCACTCTCACCCTTCCACCATTGCTAGCCTCTCTTGTGCCGCGCAACTTTCGCCGGTACCATACACCCGCCATATACCCTACTCAAAACAGACACCATACCTACCTATTGTGGCATTTCCATAGCCATTCCAAGATATATTGCCATGCAACTTTCCACCATTCCGTTTATATGACACACATCATTATTGTCATATTGCTCTTTGCATGATCATGTAGTTGACATCGTATTTGTGGCAAGGCCACCTTCATAATTTTTCATACATGTCACTCTTGATTCATTGCATATCCCGGTACACCGCCGGAGGCATGCATACAGAGTCATATTTTGTACTAAGTATTGAGTTGTAATCTTGAGTTGTAAGCCAATAAAAGTGTGATGATCTTCATTATTAGAGCATTGTCCCAGTGAGGAAAGGATGATGGAGACTATGATTCCCCCACAAGTCGGGATGAGACTTCGGACTTAAAAAAAAAAAGAGAAAGGCCCAAAAAAAAGAGAAAGGTCAAATTAAAAAATGAGAGAAAAAGAGAGAAGGGACAATGCTACTATCCTTTTTACCACACTTGTGCTTCAAAATAGCACCATGATCTTCATGATGGAGAGTCTCCTATGTTGTCACTTTCATATACTAGTGGGAATTTTTCATTATAGAACTTGGCTTGTATATTCCAATGATGGGCTTCCTCAAAATGCCTTAGGTCTTCATGAGCAAGCGAGTTGGATGCACACCCAATTAGTTTCTTTTGTTGAGCTTTCATACATCTATAGCTCTAGTGCATCTGTTGCATGGAAATCCCTACTCACTCACATTGATATCTATTAATGGGCATCTCCATAGCCCGTTGATACGCCTAGTTGATGTGAGACTATCTTCCTCCTTTTTGTCTTCTCCACAACCACCATTCTATTCCACATATAGTGCTATGTCCATGGCTCACGCTCATGTATTGCGTGAAAGTTGAAAAGGTTTGAGATTACTAAAGTATGAAACAATTGCTTGGCTTGTCATCGGGGTTGTGCATGATTAAATACTTTGTGTGATGAAGAAAGAGCAACAGCCAGACTATATGATTTTGTAGGGATAAATTTCTTTGGCCATGTTATTTTGAGAAGACATGATTGCTTGATTAAGTATGCTTGAAGTATTACTATTTCTTATGTCAATATAAACTTTTATTTTGAATCATTTGGATCTGAACATTCATGCCACAATAAAGAAAATTACATTGAGAATTATGCTAGGTAGCATTCCACATCAAAAATTCTGTTTTTATCATTTACCTACTCGAGGACGAGCAGGAATTAAGCTTGGGGATGCTTGATACGTCTCCAACGTATCTATAATTTTTGATTGTTCCATGCTATTATATTACCTATTTTGGATGTTTATGGTTTTACCTTACACTTTTATATCATTTTTGGGACTAACCTACTAACCAGAGGCCCAATCCGTATTGTTGTTTTTTTGCCTATTTGAGTGTTTCGAAGAAAAGGAATATCAAACGGAGTCCAAACGAGATGAAACCTTCGGGAGCCTGATTTTTGGAACGAACGTGATCCAGAGGACTTGGATTGCAAGTCAAGAAGCAGTCGAGGCGGCCACGAGGGTGGAGGGCACGCCCCCCTACTAGCCGCGCCCCTATCTCGTGGGCCCCTCGGGCGTCCACCGACCTACTTCTTCCTCCTATATATACCCACGTACCCCCAAGAACACCAAAACAAGCCACGAAAGCCTAATTCCACCGCCGCACCCTTCTGTATCCGCGAGATCCCATCTTGGAGCCTTCGCCGGCGCTCCGCCGGAGGGGGAATCAACCACGGAGGGCTTCTACATCAACACCATAGCCCCTTCGATGAGTTGTGAGTAGTTTACCATAGACCTTCGGGTCCATAGTTATTAGCTAGATGGCTTCTTCTCTCTTTTTGGATCTCAATACCATGTTCTCCTCGATCTTCTTGGAGATCTATTCGATGTAACACTTTTTGCGGTGTGTTTGTCGAGATCCGATGAATTGTGGGTTTATGATCAAGTTTATCTATGAGAAATATTTGAATATCCTCTGAATTCTTTTATGTGTGATTAAGTTATCTTTGCAAGTCTCTTCGAATTATTAGTTTGGTTTGGCCTACTAGATTGATCTTTCTTGCAATGCGAGAAGTGCTTAGCTTTGGGTTCAATCTTGCGGTATCCTTTCCTAGTAACAACAGGGACAGCAAGGCACGTATTGTATTTTTGTCAGAGGATAAAAAGATGGGGTTTATATCATATTGCATGAGTTTATCCCTCTACAGCATGTCATCTTTCTTAATGCGTTACTCTGTTCTTTATGAACTTAATACTCTAGATGCATGCTGGATAGCGGTCGATGTGTGGAGTAATAGTAGTAGATGCAGGCAGGAGTCGGTCTACTTGTCACGAGCATGATGCCTATATACATGATCATGCCTAGATAATCTCATAATTATTCAGTTTTCTATCAATTGCTCGACAATGATTTGTTCACCCACCGTAATACTTATGCTATCTTGAGAGAAGCCACTAGTGAAACCTATGGCCCCCGGGTCTATCTTTTATCATATAAGCTTTCAATCTACTTTTATTTGCGTCTTTACTTTTCTATCTATATTATAAAATACCAAAAATATATTTATCTTATCATATTATCTCTATCAGATCTCACTTTCGCAAGTGGCCGTGAAGGGATTGACAGGCCCTTTATTGCGTTGGTTGAGAGTTCTTTGTTTGTTTGCGTAGGTGCATGGGACTTTTGAGGAGCCTCCTATTGGATTGAGGGCACCACGAGATGTAGCAACAGTTATCTTTACACCGGTTTTGGCATACATAGTGGACGGCCTTAGTGCTATTAGTTCTATGTTACTAAATTTGTGCATGTACACACCTGTTGGTCTCAATTTGATGTCATCCAAACACTATCTCTGTGCTGTTGCAGTTATATTTACCTTCCTCATAAAATGTTCAATTTGTTATTTATAGTACATGAGTAAGAACTTGTTGTGTTATTGTAGTTAATTATAGCTTCTGATGTTTTTAGAATTTTGTGTTGTGTTAGTAGCAATTAATTCATTTGCACATTGATCTTTTTGAGAAGATATGACATAATTAACCTATTTCTTTAGTTTTTGAAAATAAGTATTGGTGATTTTCTATGTTGCCATAAACCCATTTCCCCTACAACTGTTACTGATCTAGTTTCAAATATTATAGGATGAATGGAAGTGTTCTTACTTGGAGTGGGTTGATCAAGAGTGGTCATAGTCTTTGAAGATGTGCCTACCAAAGCTCTGGAGCATGTATGAGGAAGAGAATAGAGGTAGGCTTAGAGAAAATGTTATCAACGCTGAAGAATATTTGAAAATGTGGGATGAAAATAGGAAGGTGGAGAATGAGCTCAGATTTTTTAAATCAGACTTTGCTAAGATGGTGTTGGCGAAGGAGGAGGCACTTTCCCAGTTGACCACTGCAAAACAGACTAAACTGAAAGCAGAGGTGGATAAGATGAGCCTGGATGATCTCGATTAGGGAAATGAATATATTGTTCTAATATTGTTCTTATGAAGTTGAACTAGCTATATGTTGTACTGTGTTGTTTTCAGGTAGCTATCGTATTGTGATGTTAAAATATATTTATGTGCCTGATACGAAACTGGCAAATAGTTGTTCGATATGAAATCGAATTTGCATAATACTGGAATTATTAATTGTAAACTAATAAACCTACCAAATGTGTCATGGAACTTTGCAAATGGTTCTAGCAGTAAAAGCGCTTGTGATGGATAGCACAATGCCACACAGTTTTCTTCATCAAATCGTGTGTGATGTTGTTGATAAAAGCAAACGGTTAACCAAGGCAGAGCGTGAGTGATAGTTACACCTATCACACACAAGCCTATACATAAACCTATGTGGGTTGTACATATGAACGGAAACATTTTGCCTTGATTGACTGTGTGGGATGTACACACGAATGGAAACGTTTTCCGTGGATTGACTGTGTGGGATGTACATATGAACGGAAACATTTTCCCTGGATTGACTGTGTGGGATGTACATAAGAACAGAAATGTATTCCTTGGACTGACTGTGTGCGATATACATACGAATGGAAATGTTTTTCTGGGATTCACCATGTGGGATGTACATATGAACATAAACGATTGGGTTTCGATGCCTTGCCCGATCGCACACGAGCTCATTTTACCCAGCCTGTGTGCCAGGAGGGCTTATCCCCGGAGGTTTATGGGTCATGTGGGAAGGACCCCCCTATCGCACACGCTCACTTGGCGACGGTTCCCTATGCCATCGCAGAAAGGGTTTAAAGATCGTGTGTATAGCACCGACGCGTATCAATGAAAAACCGTGTCCCAAGTGAGCCTCTACAAGACTAGCTAGTTGATCAAAAGATGGTTAAGGTTTCCTAACCATAGTCATGTGTTGTCACTTGATAACAAGATCACATCATTAGGAGAATGATGTAATTGGCAAGATCCATCCATTAGCATAGCATATGATCGTTCAGTTTATTGCTACTGCTTTCTTAATGTCAAATACATATTCCTTCGACCATGAGATCATGCAAATCCCGGATACCGGAGGAATACCTTGTGTGCTATCAAACGTCAAATGTAACTGGGTGATCATAAAGATGCTCTACAGGTATCTCCGAAGTTGTCGGTTGAGTTGGCATAAATCGAGATTGGGATTGTCACTCTGTATGACGAAGAGGTATCTCTAGGCCCTCTCGGTAATACACATCACAAGAAGCTTGCAAGAAAATGATGTATTACAGAATGAGTAAAGAGACTTGCCGGTGACGAGATTGAACTAGGTATGGAGATACCGACGATCGAATCTCGGGCAAGTATCATACCGCCAGACAAAGAGAATTCTGTATGTTGTCATAAAGGTTTGAACAATAAATATCTTCATAAAATATGTAGGAACCAATATGGGAATCTAGGTCCCGCTATTGGTTATTGACCTAAGAAGTGTCTCGGTCATGTCTACATCATTCTCGAACCCGTAGGGTCCGCTCGCTTAACGTTCGTCGATGATATAGTATTATACGAGTTATGTGAATTGGTGACCTAATGTTGTTTGGAGTCCCGGATGAGATCACGGACATGACGAGGAGCTTCGGCATGGTCCGGAGGTAAAGATTGATATATAGGAAGATAGTGTTTGGTCTCTGGAAAGGTTTCGGAATGTACCGGGTATTTATCGGATCATTGGAAGGGGTTCCAGTAAGGCCACGGGAGTAATTGGGCCTAAACGGGCCAAGGGGAGGGAGCACACCAGCCCACAAGGGGCTGGCGCGCCCCACCTCATGGCGCTGGCCCTAGGGAAGGAAGGTAAAAGGGCTAGCCCCCTCTTACCTTCTCTACCACGTGAGAAAAAGGAAAAGGGGGTGCGCCTCCCCTCCTGCCTTCTCCCTTGCGCCATAGCAAGGAAGGGGGCGCACCTAGGGCAGGAGCCCAGGGCGGCCGCTGGCTCCCTTGGGGGCGCCCCTAGGGATGCCTCCCCTCCCCCTACCTATATATATGTCTTGGGAGAGGGGCAACACACACCACGATCCCCAAGCCGTGTGCGCCCCCACCCCTCTCCCTCTAGTTCTAGTTCCTCCATTGTCCATGTTCGTTGTGCTTGGCGAAGCCCCGCAGATGGTTTCACCACTACCGTCACCATGCCATCATGCTGCCGGAACTCATCTACTACTTCACCTCTCTTGCTGGATCGGCAATGTGAGGGCGTCATCGAGTTGAACGTGTGCTGACCGCGGAGATGTCGTACATTCAGTACATGATCAGGACGATCATGAAGGTGTACGATTGTCAGAATCATGATTCTATCATACAATTCTATGTATTTACGATCCAAACTAACCCCTCCAATTCTAAGATTTTAGTTCTTAGAATATGCGTTTCTACGAGCCTGATAGTGAACATTCTACGATTTGTGATCCTATCGTCGAAGCTCCGATCCGATAAAAAATCATGATTCTGACAACCTTGTTTCAACCGTGTTGATAAACGCTTCCGCTTAGCGATCTACAAGGGTATGTAGATGCTCTCCCCCTCTCGTAGCTATGCATCTCCATTGATATATCTTGCGTGTGCGTAGAACTTTTCTTCCATGCAATGTTGATACGTCTCCAACGTATCTATAATTTTTGATTGTTCCATGGTATTATATTATCTGTTTTGGATGTTTACTGGGCTTTATTATACACTTCTATATTATTTTTGGGACTAACCTACTAACCAAAGGCCCAGTGCAAATTGCTGTTTTTTTGCCTATTTCAGTTTTTCGCAGAAAAGGAATATCAAACGGAATCTAAACGGAATGAAACCTTCGGGAGAGTGATTTTTGGAACAAACGCAATCCAGGAGACTTGGAGTGGAGGTCAAGAAAAAAACAAGGAGGCCACGAGGCAGGAGGGCGGGCCCCCACCCTCGTGGCCCCCACGTGGCTCCCCTGACCGACTTCTTTCGCCTATATATACTCATATACCCCGAAAACATCCAGGAGCACCACAAAACCCTATTTCCACCGCCGCAACCTTCTCTGCAAGTGAGATCCCATCTTCGGGCCTTTTCCGTCGCTCCATCGGAGGGGCAATCAATCACGGAGGGCTTCTACATCAACACCATAGCCTCTCCAATGATGTGTGAGTAGTTTACCACAGACCTTCGGGTCCATAGTTACTAGCTAGATGGCTTCTTGTCTCTCTTTGGATCTCAATACAAAGTTCTCCTCGATCTTCTTGGAGATCTATTCGATGTAATTCTTTTTGCCGTGTGTTTGTCGAGATCCGATGAATTGTGGGTTTATGATCAAGATTATCTGTGAACAATATTTGAATCTCCTCTGAATTCCTTTATGTATGATTTGATATCTTTGCAAGTCTCTTCGAATTATCAGTTTGGTTTGGCCTACTAGATTGATCTTTCTTGCAATGGGAGAAGTTCTTAGCTTTGGGTTCAATCTTGCGATGTCCTTTCCCAGTGATAGCAGGCGCAGCAAGGCATGCATTGTATTGTTGCCACCGAGGATAAAAAGATGGGGTTTATATCATATTGCTTGAGTTTATCCCTCTACATCATGTCATCTAGCCTAATGCGTTACTCTGTTCTTATGACCTTAATACTCTAGATGCATGCTGGATAGCGGTCGATGTGTGGAGTAATAGTAGTAGATGCAGAATCGTTTTGGTCTACTTGTCATTGATGTGATGCCAATATACATGATCATGCCTAGATATTCTCATAACTATGTGCTTTTTCTATCAATTGCTCGACAGTAATTTGTTCACCCATCGTAATACTTATGCTATCTTGAGAGAAGCCACTAGTGAAACCTGTGGCCCTCGGGTCTATTTTCCATCATATAAGTTTTCAATCTATTTTACTTTGCAATCTTTACTTTCAATCTATATCATAAAAATACCAAATATTTATCTTATTATCTCTATCAGATCTCAGTTTTGCAAGTGGCCGTGAAGGGATTGACAACCCCTTTATCGCGTTGGTTGCAAGGTTCTTATTTGTTTGTGTAGGTACGAGGCGACTTGCGTGTAGTGTCCTACTAGATTGATACCTTGGTACTCAAAAAATGAGGGAAATACTTACACTACTTTGCTGCACCACCCTTTCCTCTTCAAGGGAAAACTAACGCAGTGCTCAAGAGGTACAAACGTTACCCAACAGTGACATCATGAGCCAGGTCTATGCGTAGATGATATGCATGAGTAGAACACAAATGAGTTGTGGGTGATGATGTTCATATTTCTTCCCACCAATGTCTTATTTTGATTCGGTGGCATTGTGGGATGAAGCGGCCCAGACCACCTGAGGGGGTCCCGGACTAGGGGGTGTCCGGATAGCCGAACTACCATCATCGGCCAGACTCCAAGACTATGAAGATACAAGATTGAAGACTTCGTCCCGTGTCCGGATGGGACTTTCCTTGGCGTGGAAGGCAAGCTTGGCGATGCAGATATGTAGATCTCCTACCATTGTAACCGACTCTGTGTAACCCTAGCCCTCTCTGGTGTCTATATAAACCGGATGGCTTTAGTCCATAGGACGAACAACAATCATACCATAGGCTAGCTTCTAGGGTTTAGCCTCCTTGATCTCGTGGTAGATCTACTCTTGTAACCCACATCATCAATATTAATCAAGCAGGACGTAGGGTTTTACCTCCATCAAGAGGGCCCGAACCTGGGTAAAAACATCGTGTCCCTCGTCTCCTGTTACCATCCGCCTAGACGCACAGTTCGGGACCCCCTACCCGAGATCCGCCGGTTTTGACACCGACATTGGTGCTTTCATTGAGAGTTCCTCTGTGTCGTCGCCGATAGGCTCGATGGCTTCTTCGATCATCAACGACGATGCAGTCCAGGGTGAGACCTTCCTCCCCGGACAGATCTTCATATCCGGCGGCTTCGCACTGCGGGCCAATTCGCTTGGCCAGCTGGAGCAGATCGAAGGCTACATCCCTGGCCGTCAAGTCAGATTTGGAAGTTTGAACTTCACGGCTGACATCCACGAGGACTTGATCCTCGACGGATTCGAGCCACAGCCGAGCGTGTCGTACTGTCACGATGGGCATGATTTAGCTTTGCAGCCGGACAATACCCTGGAGGCCACACTCGAACCCGCTCCGATCTTCGACTCGGAGCCGGCTGCGCAGACCAAGGATGGATAGCTAGACACCACCTCGGGGGCTGCAACCTCTACGGTGATAGAACCGAACACCGATCTTGTCCCCCATAAAGCTCGTGACTCCGAGGTGCCGCACTCCGAACCTCCCGCGCCCCCTCCAGTCGAATCCGATTGGGCGCCGATCATGGAGTTCACCGCGGCGGACATCTTTCAACACACACCTTTTGGCGACATCTTGAGTTTGCTAAAGTACGTCTCGTCATCAGGAGAGGCCTGGCCGGACTGCGGCCAGGACGGTTGGGATGCGGACGACAAAGAAATTCAGAGCCCACCCACCACCCACTTGGTAGCCACTGTCGACAATCTAACCGACATGCTAGATTACGACTTTGAGGACATCGACGGTATGGACGACGATGCCGGAGACGACCAAGAACCAGTGCCCACCGGGCACTGGAAAGCCACCTCTTCATACGACATATACATGGTGGATATCCCAATGGATGGGAACGGCGAAGGAATAGCGGAGGATGACCCCTCCAAGAAACAGCCCAAGCGTCGGCGTCAGCGGTGCCGCTCTAAATCCCGCCATAGCAAGAATGAGGATTCCGGCACCGGAGACAATAATACACCGGATAGCGCCGAAGACAACCCACTCCAGGAAGATCCAGCACAGGAGGAGGGGGACGCCATCCCTCATGAGAGTGCGCAAAATGGGCATAGACCCCTCAAGGATTAAACCTACCAAGACGACCTTTAAAGGCGTCATACCAGGTGTAGAAGCCAATTGTATAGGCTCAGTTACACTGGAAGTGGTCTTCGGATCCCCGAATAACTTCTGAAGCGAGGAGTTAATCTTCGACATAGTCCCGTTCCGCAGCGGTTATCATACCTTGCTCGGACGTACCACGTTTGCAAAGTTCAACGCGGTGCCGCACTATGCATACCTCAAGCTCAAGATGCCAGGCCCTAGAGGAGTCATCACGGTCAACGGAAACACTGAACGCTCCCTCCGAACGGAGGAACATACAGCGGCTCTCGCGGCAGAAGTACAAAGCAGCCTTTTAAGGCAATTCTCGAGTCCGGTTGCCAAGCGTCCGGACACAGCTAAGCGTGCCCGGAGTAACCTACAACACGACCACCTGGCACGTTCCGAGCACGTGTAGCAGTGTGGCCCCAACCCTAGCCCCTGTAAAACATTAAGACAGACCCTTCACGTACTCCATTACGCTCTGAAGATACCATGGGCATGGGGCAAGGGGATCGACCACGATAAGCCCAGACTGTGGCTCAACCGCACCAGGGGCTCTTAAGTGTGTCGTTTCTTTTTCTTTTCCTTTTATTTTTTACCTACAGGACTCCATTCGTCAGAGACCCTGTCCGGCAGCAGACATGCCAAACCCACGATGCAACAGCCAGGGAAGGAGAAAGGCTACAACGAAAATCCAGGTGGTCTCCATCATGAGCATTAAATCTGTTTTATGCATTATTCCATAGCCTACCCCTGGAGGGGGACATGTTAAACAGTCCCATCCCTTGCTTACCGCACCACTTGTATCGTCCTGCACTTACAGCAGTTTTTATTGAGTAAAGCAATGCAGCACATTTTTGCTTCTAATTGCATTTCTTTCTTACACATATGTTCATCTATGACATGTTGCATACGTACGTTTTGGTACGGCTAAATACACCAGGGGCTTATGTTTCCCGCATTATGGTGTGATAAGTCCGAACACTTTCACAAGTGCGGCACCCCAAACTTATAGCATTATATGCATCGGCTCCGAATCATGTTCTTGGGTCAATAGTTGGGTTTGCCCGGCTCCCATGTTTTGGTACCTTACGTTCCGTTTTATCGGCTAAGGTAGCACTAGGAGAACCACTGCGATTGCGCCCCAGTTGAGCTGGGTTAACGCCTCAGTGGAGAAAGCTAAAACTGACCGTCATGATGAGGCGAGAGCTGGTCGCTGTTCGAGAGGTTCTTTGCGAGTCCCTAAAGACTTATGCCGCTTTGAGCGAGGAGCCGGATTCTGTCCGGCCAAGGCGTGGATAGCGCCCCAAATTCGGCCTTCCGAAAACTAGGGGCTTCGCCGAAATTTAAAATTATAGAATTCTATGGCTAAGTGAGAGTGTTCAAGCATTATAAGTACGGTTGCCTTGTTCATTGTGTTGAGTGCCTCCCTAGATGGACCCAAAAATGGGAACAAGAGCGCTTGAGTTTATCCTGAACACCCCAACACTCATGGCATGGGGGCTGAAGCCGACGACTTGCCATCTCTCAGATTTGATAAACAGCCGCACAGAAGGTAATATTTTAAATTAACAAGCGTTGCTTAGCGCATATGAACCAAGTTTTCAGCGCACAGGATAAAAAAATGCGAGTCTACTCAAATATTACATCTTTGGAGCACTCACCCGCAATAGTGCGGGCGCCCTTCGGCACACTCTTATAATACATCTCGGGCGTATGATACTCCTTGCCCTCTGGTGGTGGGTCTGTCACAAGCTTCCGGGCATCCATCTTGCCCCAGTGCACCTTTGCGCGGGCAAGGGCCCGACGGGCACCTTCAATACAGGCGGAGTGCTTGATGACTTCAACCCACGGGCACGCATCCACCAGCCGCCGCACCAGGCCGAAGTAGCTCCCAGGCATGGCCTCCTTAGGCCACAGCCGAACTATAAGGCCCTTCATGGCCTGTTCGGCCGCCTTGTGGAGCTCGACCAGCTGCTTCAGCTGGTCGCTAAGGGGCACCGGATGTTCGGCCTCAACATACTGAGACCAGAAGACCTTCTCCGTCGAGCTCCCCTCCTCGGCCCGGTAGAATGCGGCAGCATCGGACACGCTGCGAGGAAGATCTGCGAACGCTCGTAGAGAGCTCCGAATTCGGGTAAGCGACAGGTAATTAACACTCACATGCTTACTTTGCATGAAAAATGCCTTACCCGCTGCTATTTTCTTTACCGCCTCGATCTCCTGGAGGGCCTTGTAGGCTTCGGCCTTAGCGGCTTTGGCACTCTCAAGAGCCGTTGCAAGCTCAGACTCTCGAGTCTTCGAGTCACGCTCCTGGCTCTCATGTTTCCTCATGAGATCCTGGAGCTCTTGATGTACCTCCGCCACCCGCGCCTCCTGTTTCTCTCGCTCGGTGCACTCCGCAGCCACATTGCGTTCGGCCACAGCCACCGCCTCCTTCAGGGTCGCCACCTCATTAGTGGCCCCTGCAATACCCAGTTATCCTTGTCATTTTTCTTGCAACCAAATCCTTTTCTCTAAGGTACTATTTTCATAAGGTATTACTCACCTTCTTTTTCCTCGAGCTGCTTCTTGGCATGGCTGAGCTCGTTCTCGGACCGCTCGAGGTTTTTCTTCAAAGTATTGACCTCCGCAGTCAGTGCGGCAGAGGTCAGCAGCACAGCCTGCAATCCCATATTGACATATTTTCATGACTCCTGCGTTTATCTTTCTAAAGATCCTCAGTCCAGCTTTTCTTTCCGAACACCGAACCGAGCATCAGGGGCTACTGTCTATGCGGTACCATTTTACATATATTGAAATTCTTACCTCAAAGCCTGTTAGAAGGCTGCTGCAGGCTTCGGTCAGCCTGCTCTTGGCAAGCTGAACCTTCTGAATCACCGCACTCATAACAGTGCGGTGTTCCTCTTTGATGGAGGCGCCGTTGAGCGCCTCCAGCAAATTATCCGGCACCTCTGGTTGGACGGAGGCAGCCGGCGTCGCGGTCTTGCCCTTCTTCCGAAGGGGTCGCCCGCCGGACTCCGGAGCCACTATGGGTTCCGGGGCTGAGTCCGGTGCAAAGTCCGGGAGGTTGTCCTGCGACACCTCCGGGGCCCTCTCCTCCTGGTGGGTCCCTTCCTGGGATCCCACCTCGGCATCATCCGCATCACGGGGGGTGGAGGCAGTCGGAAGAGAATCCATATCCGACGCCCCTAAGGACCCGCTCGACGAAGTGGGGAGATCATCCTTAGGCAGACTGCAGGGTTGTATGCGACATTAGAAAGACATAATGTGGCGGAAAGCGAAAACCTTGAAGTTATTCGGGAGTCCGGATACTTACGATCTCACCAGAGGCTTGGCCCTTGGAGGCCAGTCATCGTCACTAGCGTTGGCGGAACAGTCCGGGGGAAGAGTTTTTCCCCTCTTGGACCCTTCGGCCTCCCTTGTTGGGGAGGCCTTCCTTTTCTTCCCTCCCCTCGCTGGGGGAGAGGCTTTCTTCTTCTCCTCATCGCCTTGGTGGGAGGAGTCGGCCTCGGATTCATCGTCCGATAGCACCTGAAAACGGGAACTCTTCCGAGTCCCCGTGGCCTTCTTCTTGGCCTTCTTCTCCGGCACCACGTGGGGTGCCGGAGCCAGCAGCCCCGTTAGGCGGGCGTCAGCTGGGTCCTCAGGCAATGGGGCCGGACAGATAGCCTGTGCGGCCTTCTTCAGCCAGTCCTGTCAAAGGAAAGGGAGTTTAGATCCCGCATAGAGTCAAACTATGAATAACAAGCGTCCCATAAAGGACAATATCACTTACATCGTCAGCTGGACGCTGCGAGCTGAATCCGCGATCTTCGGTAGCGGATGCGGGAGCCTCGGCGCCCTTGAACAGCACCTTCCAGACCTCTTCATACGTAGTGTCGAAGAGCCCATTCAAAGTCTGGTGCTGCGCTGGATCGAACTCCCACATATTGAAGCCCCGTCGTTGGCACGGGAGAATCTGGCGGATGAGCATGACCTGGACTACGTTGACAAGCTTGAGCTTCTTGTCCACCAGCTTTTGGACGCAGGCTTGGAGTCCGGTCAGCTCCTCCGAATCGCCCCAAATCCGGCCGCTCTCTTTCCAGGAGGTGAGCCATGTGGGGATGCCGGATCAGAATTCGGGGGCCGCTGCCCAATCAGGGTCACGCGGCTCGGTGATGTAGAACCACCCTGATTGCCACCCCTTAATGGTTTCCACGAAAGTACCCTCCAGCCACGTAACGTGGGACATCCTGCCCACCATGGCGCCTCCGCACTCCGCTTGGCTGCCCTTCACAACCTTCGGCTTGACACTGAAGGTCTTGAGCCACAAGCCGAAGTGGGGCTGGATGCAGAGGAAGGCCTCGCACACGACGATAAACGCCGAGATGTTGAGGATAAAATTTGGGGCCAGATCATGGAAATCTAGGCCGTAGTAGAACATGAGCCCCCGGACAAAGGGATGAAGTGGGAAGCCCAGTCCGCGGAGGAAATGGGGAAGGAATACTACCCTCTCATGGGGCCTAGGGGTGGGGATGAGCTCTCCCTTGTCGGGGAGCCGATGCACGATGTCGCTGGACAAGTATCCGGCGCTGCGCAGCTTCTGGATATGCCCCTCCGTGACGGAGGAGGCCATCCACTTGCCTCCCGCTCCGGACATATTTGGAGAAGGTTGAGGTGAGATGTGCGGGCTTGGGAGCTAGAGCTCGAGTTCTCAGAGATGGATAAGCCAAGGAGGAAGAAGGCGCAGGTAAAAAGGTTGGACCTTTATCCCCTTATATGGGCGGACGGAAACATGCGTCCCCACCGGCCTGATAAAACTCACTTATCTCCCAAGCGCCGCAATCAATGGTGCGGTTGGGTTACCCACGTCCGTATTGATGGGAATCCCGGAATAAGGGGAACACGATCTCTGCTTCAACAAGACGTGCCAAGGAAACCGCCTCGCTAAACGCGCTGAGGTGGAACAATAAAAACAATTCAAGTAAAGGCTTGGAAGTGGTGTGACGTCACGCCGCAGAATACGTCAGCAGATTGATCTTGTGTAATATTATTCTCTCTACGGTGGTATGTGGAATTTATTTTTGCAGAGCTGGACACTATCCTGGTGTTCACGATCTTCTATAAATTATTCGGAGGAGGAACCCGCCTTGCAATGCCGAAGACAATATGCGCGCCGAACTCGTCATCATTGAAGCCTGGTTCAGGGGCTACTGAGGGAGTCCCGGACTAGGGGGTGTCCGGATAGCCGGACTCCAAGACTATGAAGATACAAGATTGAAGACTTCGTCCCGTGTCCGGATGGGACTTTCCTTGGTGTGGAAGGCAAGCTTGGCGATACGGATATGTAGATCTCCTACCATTGTAACCGACTCTGTGTAACCCTAGCCCTCTCCGGTGTCTATATAAACCGGATGGCTTTAGTCCATACGACGAACAACAATCATACCATAGGCTAGCTTCTAGGGTTTAGCCTCCTTGATCTCGTGGTAGATCTACTCTTGTAACCCACATCATCAATATTAATCTATCAGGACGTAGGGTTTTACCTCCATCAAGAGGGCCCGAACCTGGGTAAAAACATCGTGTCCCTCGTCTCCTGTTACCATCCGCCTAGACGCACAGTTCGGGACCCCCTACCCGAGATCCGCCGGTTTTGACACCGACACCACCCTTACATGTCCACGCACATGATACTGGTTCCACCGACTGACATGCAACTTGTTTTGCATAAAGGTGGTTGGAGGGTGTATGTTTCTCCTACTTTAGTTTAATTGGATTTGACTACGGTGGTCCTTGCAGAAGGTTAAATAGCAACCTGATAATCACCGTTGTGGTTTTGAGTAGGTAAGAACGGTTCTTGCTACCCATAGTAGCCACGTAAAACTTGCAACAACAAAGTAGAGGACGTCTAACTTGTTTTTGCAGGGCATGTTTTGATGTGATTTGGTCAAGACATGATGTGATATATATTGATGTATGAGATGATCATGTTTTGTAACAAGTTCACGACTTGCATGTCGATGAGTACGACAACCAGCAGGAGCCTTAGGGTTGGCCTTAATTATTGTATGACCAGCGTGTCAATCACTTAAGCGCCATGTAAATTGCTTTACTTTATCGCTATGCATTAGCAGTAGTTGTAGAAGCAATAGTTGGCGAGACGACCCCGACACTACGATGGAGATCAAGGTGTCGTGCCGATGACGGTGAAGATCATGCCGATGCTTTGGAGATGGAGATCAAAAGCACAAGATGATGATGGCCATATCATGTCACATATTTTGATTGCATGTGATGTTTATTATTTATGCATCTTATTTTTCTTAGAATGATGGTAGAATTATAAGATGATCCCTTCACTTAATTTCAAGATAAAAGTGTTCTCCCTGAGTAAGCACCATTGCCAAAGTTCGTCGTTTCGAAGCACTTAAGTTCTACATTCACATACAACAGGTGTAAGCCAGTTTTATACATGTAGAATACTTGGGTTAAACTTGACGAGCCTAGCATGTAAAGACATGGTCTCGGAACACTGGAGACTGAAAGGTCGAACGTGAGTCATATAGTAGATATGATCAACATAGAGATGTTCACCATTGAAGACTACCCCAACTCACGTGATGATCGGACATGGGTTAGTTTACTTGGATCATGTATCACTTAGACAACTTGAGGGATGTTGATTTAAGTGGGAGTTCATTAGTAGTTTGATTATTTGAACTAAAATTTATCATGAACTTAGTATTAATAGTTTTTGCATATCTATGTTGTAAATCAATGGCCCGTGCTACCATTCCCTTGAGTTTTAATGCTTTCCTAGAGAAAGTTAAGTTGAAAGATGATGGTAGCAACTACACGGACTGGGTCCGTAACTTCAGGATTATCCTCATTGTTGCACAGAAGAATTATGTCCTTGATGCATCGCTAGGTGACAGACCTACTGCGGGAGCTGAAGCAGATGTTATGAACGTGTGGCAAGCTCGATTTGATGACTACTCGATAGTTTAGTGTGCCATGCTTTATGGCTTCGAACTGGGCCTTCAAAAGCATTTTGAATGCCACAGAGCATATGAGATGTTCCAAGAGCTAAATTTAATATTCCAAGCAAATGCCTGGGTTGAGAGATATGAAGTCTCCAACAATTTCTTTAGCTATAAGATGGAGGAGAACAATTCTGTCAGTGAACACACACTCAAAATGTATGGGTATAATAACCACTTGACTCAGCTGGGAATTGATCTTCCAGTTGAGAGTGTTATTGACAGAGTTCTTCAGTCACTGCCACCAAGCTACAAAGGCTTGGTGATGAACTATAATATGCAAGCAATGACGAAAACGATTCCCAAGCTCTTCGCGATGCTAAAATCGGCTGAGGTAGAAATCAAGAAGGAGCATCAAGTGTTGATGGTTAACAAGACCACTAGTTTAAAAAAGGGCAAGGGAAAGAAAGGTAACTTCAAGAAGAATGGCAAGTAAGTTGCCGCTCCCGTTAAGAAGCCCAAAGCTGGACCCAAGCCTGAAATTGAGCACTTCTACTGCAAAGGAAATGGTCACTGGAAGCAGAACTGCCCCAAATACTTGGTAGATAAGAAGGATGACAAAGTGAACAAAGCTATATTTGATATACATGTTATTGATGTGTACCGAAATAGGAGCTCTGAAATAAACAAAGATTGGCTAAGGAGGAGGTGATGATGCACGTCGGGAATGGTTCCAAGGTTGATGTGATCGCCGTCGGCACGCTACCTCTACATCTACCTTTGGGATAAGTTTTAGACCTCAACAATTGTTATTTGGTGCCATCGTTGAGCATGAACATTATATCTGAATCTTTTTTATTGCGAGACGGTTATTTTTAAGTCAGTGAATAATGGTTGTTCTATTTATATGAGTAATATATTTTATGGTCATGCACCTTTGATAAATGGTCTATTCTTGTTAAATCTCGATCGTAGTGATACACACATTCATAATATTGATGCCAAAAGATGCAAAGTTGATAATGATAGTGCAACATACTTGTGGCACTGCTGTTTAGGTCATATTGTTGTAAAGCACATGCACAAACTCCATCCGGATGGACTTTTGGAATCACTTGATTGTGAATCATTTGATACTTGCAAACCATGCCTCATGGGTAAGATGACTAAAACTCCGTTCTCTGGAACAATGAAGCGAGCTAATGACTTATTGGAAATAATACATACCGATGTATGCGGTCTGATGAGTGTTGAAGCATGCGGCGGGTATTGTTATTTTCTAACCTTCACAGATGATTTAATTAGGTATGGGCATATCTACTTATTGAAACACAAGTCTGAAACAGTTGAAAAGTTCAAAGAATTTCAGAGTGAAGTGGAGAATCATCATAAAGAAAATAAAGTTTCTACGATCTGATCGCGGAGGCGAATATTTGAGTTACGAATTTGGCCTTCATTTTATACAATGTGGAATTGTTTCACAACTCACGCCACCTGGAACACCACAGCGTAATGGTGTGTCCGAACGTCATAACCATACTTTATTAGATATGGTGCGTTCTATAATGTCTCTTACCGATTTGCCTTTATCATTTTGGGGTTATGCATTAGAGACATCCGCATTCACGTCAAATAGGACACCATCTAAATTTGTTGAGACGACACTGTATGAACTATGGTTTGGCAAGAAACCTAAGTTGTCGTTTCTTAAAGTTTGGGGATGCGACACTTATGTCAAAAGCCTTCAGACTGATAAACACGAACCCAAAGCAAAGAAGTGCATCTTCATAGGATATCATAAAGAAACTATTGGGTATACCTTCTACCAGAAGGCAAGATCGTTGTTGCTAAGGATGGATTATTTTTGGAGAAGGAGTTTCTCTTGAAAGAAGTGAGTGGGAGGAAAGTAGAACTTGATGACGTAGTTGTACCTTCTCTCAAATTGGAAAGTAGCATATCAGAGAAAATCGTTCCCGTGATACCTACATCAACTTGAGAAGAAGCTAATGATAATAATCATGGAACTTCGGATCAAGTTACTACTGGACCTCATAGGTCGATCAGAACACGTACCGCACCAGAGTGCTACGGTAATCATGTCCTGGAAGTCATGTTGTTACAAGGTGAACCTTCGAAATATGAAGAAGCTTTGATGAGCCCAGATTCCGACAAATGGCTTAAAGCCATGAATTCTAAGATAGGATGCACGTATGAGAACAAAGTGTGGACTTGGTGAACTTGCCCGATGATTGACAAGAGATGCGTCTCCAACGCATCTATAATTTTTGATTGCTCCATGCTATTATATTATCTGTTTTGGATGTTTTATATGCATTAATATGATATTTTATATTATTTTTGGGACTAACCTATTAACCTAGCGCCCAGTTCCAGTTTGTGTTTTTTCCTTGTTTTTGATTTTTACAGAAAAGGGATATCAAACGGAGTCCAAACGGAATAAAACTTTCGTGATGTTTTTCTTGGACCAGAAGACACACCTAGGACTTGGAGAGGAAGTCAAAAGCGTCCCGAGGGCTCCATAAGACCTCAGGGCGTGCCCTTGTAGGCCCCTCATGCACCCCCTGACCTAATTTCTTCGCCTACATATTCCCATATATCCCCAAACCAACAAAGGCATCCACGAAAACACTTTTCCTCCGCCACAACCTTCTGTACCCGTGAGATCCCATCTAGGGACCTTTTTCGGCACCCTGCCTGTTGGGGAACATAGTAATAATTCAAAATTTTCCTACGTGTCACCAAGATCAATCTAGGAGATGCTAGCAATGAGAGAGAGGTAGTGCATCTTCATACCCTTGAAGATCGCTAAGCGGAATCATTACAAGAACGCGGTTGATGGAGTCGTACTCGTGGTGATTCAAATCACGGAAGATCCGATCTAGCGCCGAACGGACGGCACCTCTGTGTTCAACACACGTACAGCCTGGGGACATCTCCTCCTTCTTGATCCAGCAAGGGGAGAGGAGAAGTTGAGGGAGAACTCCAGCAGCACGGCGGCGTGGTGGCAATGGAGCTCGTGGTTCTCCGGTAGAGCTTTGCTAAGCACTACGGAGGAGGAGGAGTTGGAGGAGGAGAGGGCTGCGCCAGGGAAAGGGTGCGGCTGCCCTCTCTCTCCCTCTCTATATATAGGGGGAAGGGGGAGGAGGCGCCCTAGGGTTTCCCTAGGGGCGGCGGCCAAGGCAGATTGGACCTCCCTAGGGAAACCCTAGGGAGACTTGCCCCCCAAGCCAAGCCAGGTGGAGGCTTGCCTCCCAAGCCAGGTGGAGGCGCCCCACCTCTCCAAGTTACATGAGATGGGGTGGGAGGGGCGCTCATCCCCTTAGTAGGCTGATGTGCCCCTCCCCTTGGCCCATAAGGCCCCCGAACGCTTGTCGGGGCCTCCGAAACCACTTTCGGACACGGTGGTCGTCACCCGGTACCCCCGGAACAATTCCAGACTCCAATACTCTTCGTCCAATATATCGATCTTCCGCTCAGGACCATTCCAGAGTTCCTCTTCATGTCCGGGATCTCATCCGGGACTCCGAACAACCTTCGGTAACAACATACTATTTCCCATAACAACTCTAGCGTCATAGAACCTTAAGTGTGTAGACCCTACGGGTTCGGGAACCATGCAGACATGACCGAGACACCTCTACGGCCAATAACCAATAGCGGGATCTGGATACCCATATTGGCTCCCACATGTTCCACGATGATCTCATCGGATGAACCACGATGTCGGGGATTCAATCAATCCCATATACAATTCCCTTTGTCCTTCGGTATGTTACTTGCCCGAGATTCGATCGTTGGTATCCCTATACCTTGTTAAATATTGTTACCAGCAAGTCTCTTTACTCGTTCCGTAACACATGATCCCGTGGCTAACTCCTTAGTCATACTGAGCTCATTATGATGATGCATTACCGAGTGGGCCCAGAAATACCTCTGTGTCATACGGAGCGACAAATCACAGTCTCGATTCATGCCAACCCAACAGACACTTTCGGAGATACCTGTAGTGCACCTTTATAGCCGCCCAGTTACGCTGTGACATTTGATACACCCAAAGCATTCCTACGGTATCCGGGGGTTGCACAATCTCATGATCTAAGGAAATGATACTTGACATTAGAAAAGCTCTAGCAAACTAACTACACAATCTTGTGCTATGCTTAGGATTGGGTCTTGTCCATCACATCATTCTCCTAATGATGTGATACCGTTATCAATGACATCCAATGTCCATGGTCAGGAAATCACAACCATCTATTGATCAAGGAACTAGTCAACTAAAGGCTCACTAGGGACATGTTGTCGTCTATATATCCACACATGTATTATGATTTTCGGTTAATACAATTATAGCATGAACAATATACAATTATCATGAACAAGGAAATATAATAATAACTATTTTATTATTGCCTCTATGGCATATTTCCAACACTGCCAGAGGGGGATTCGATCAGGGAGGGCTTCTACATCAACTCTATTGCCCTTCCAATGAAGCGTGAGTAGTTTACCACAGACCTATGGGTCCATAGCTAGTAGCTAGATGGCTTCTTCTCTCTCTTTGATTCTCAATACCATGTTCTCCTCGATGTTCTTGGAGATCAATTCAATTAGATACTTCTTCGTGGTGTGTTTGCCGAGAGCCGATGAATTGTGGATTTATGATCAGCTTATCTATGAATATTATTTGAATTTTCTCTGAATTCTTTTATGCATGATTTGATATCTTTGTAATTCTCTTTGAACTATCGGTTTGGTTTGGCCAACTAGATTGGTTTTTCTAGAAATGGGAGAAGTGCTTAGCTTTGGGTTCAATCTTGCGGTGTCCTTTCCTAGTGACAGCAGGGGCAGCAAGGCACGTATTGTATTGTTGCCATCGAGGATAAAAAGATGGGGTTTTCATCATATTGTTTGAGTTAATTGCTCTACATCATGTTGAAGGAAATATGCCCTAGAGGCAATAATAAAATTATTATTTATTTCCTTATTTCATGATAAATGTTTATTATTCATACTAGAATTGTATTAACCGGAAACTTAGTACATGTGTGAATACATAGACAAAACAATGTGTCCCTAGTATGCCTCTACTTGACTAGCTCGTTTATCAAAAATGGTTAGGTTTCCTAACCATAGACATGTGTTATCATTTGATGAATGAGATCACATCATTAGGAAAATGATATGATGGGCAAGACCCATTCGTTAGCTTAGCATTATGATCGTTGCAGTTTCATTGCTACTGCTTTCTTCATGACTTAGACATGTTCCTCAGACTATGAGATTATGCAACTCCCGAATACCGGAGGAACACCTTGTGTGCTATCAAACATCACAATGTAACTGGGTGATTATAAAGATGCTCTACAGGTGTCTCCGATGGTGTTTGTTGAGTTGGCATAGATTGAGATTAGGATTTGTCACTCCGTGTATCGGAGAGGTATCTCTGGGACCTCTCGGTAATGCACATCACTATAAGCCTTGCAAGAATTGTGACTAATGAGTTAGTTGCAGGATGATGCATTATGGAACGAGTAAAGAGACTTGCCGGTAACAAGATTGAACTAGGTATGAGGATACCGACGATCGAATCTCAGGCAAGTAACATACCGATGAAAATGGGAACAACGTATGTTGTTATGCAGTTTGACCGATGAAGATCTTCGTAGAATATGTAGGAGCCAATATGAGCATCCAGGTTCCGCTATTGGTTATTGACCAGAGATGTGTCTCGATCATGTCTACATACTTCTCGAACGTGTAGGGTCCGCACGCTTAACGTTCAGTGATGATTTGCATTATGAGTTATGTGATTTGATGATCGAAGTTTGTTCGGAGTCCCGAATGAGACCGGAGACATGACGAGGAGTCTCAAAATGGTTGAGACATAAAGATCGATATATTGAAAGGCTATATTCGGATATCGGAAAGGTTCCGAGTGATTCGGGTATTTTTCAAAGTACCGGAGAGTTACAGGAATTCGTATTGGGCCTTAATGGGCCATAGAGGAAAGGATATAAAGGCCTCAAGGGTGGCCGCCCCTTCCCCATGGACTGGTCTGAATTGTACTAGGGAAAGGGGGCGCCCCCTTCCTTCCTTCTCCTTCTCCCTTCTCTTTTTCCTATTCCATGTGGGAGGTGGAATCCTACTAGGACTAGGGAGTCCTAGTAGGACTCCACACTTTGGGCGCACCCTATGAGGACCGGCCTCCTCCTCTCTCCATCCTTTATATACATGGCCAGGGGGCACCCCATAGACACACAAGTTGATCATTGATTTTTTATACGTGTGTGGTGCCCCCCTCCACTATAATCCACCTCAGTCATATCGTCGTAGTGCTTAGGCGAAGCCCTGCGCTGGTAGCTTCATCATCACCGTCATCACGCCGTCGTGCTGACGAAGTTCTCCCTCGACACTCTACTGGATCGTGAGTTCGTGGGACGTCACCGAGCTGAACATGTGCAGATCGCGGAGGTGTCGTACGTTCGATACTAGGGTCGATCGATCGTGAAGACATACGACTACATCAACCGCGTTGTCATAACACTTCCGCTTACGGTCTACGAGGGTACGTGGACTACACTCTCCTCTTCATTGCTATGCATCACCATGATCTTGCGTGTGCGTAGGAAATTTTTGAAATTACTACGTTCCCCAACAGTGGCATCCGAGCCAGGTTTATGCGTAGATGTTATATGCACGAGTAGAACACAAGTGAGTTGTGGGCGATAATAGTCATACTGCTTACCAGCATGTCATACTTTGATTCGGCGGTATTGTTGGATGAAGCGGTCCGGACCGACATTACGCGTACGCTTATGCAAGACTGGTTCTACCGACGTGCTACACACATAGGTGGCTGGCGGGTGTCAGTTTCTCCAACTATAGTTGAATCAAGTGTGGCTACGCCCGGTCCTTGTTGAAGGTTAAAACAACACATACTTGACCAAAAATCGTTGTGGTTTTGATGCATAGTTAAGAAAGGTTCTTGCTAAGCCCGTAGCAGCCACGTAAAGCTTGCAACATCAAAGTAGAGGACGTCTAACTTGTTTTTGCAGGGCATGTTGTGATGTGATATGGTCAAGACATGATGCTAAATTTTATTGTATAAGATGATCATGTTTTTTAACGGAGTTATCGGCAACTGGCAGGAGCCATATGGTTGTCACTTTACTGTATGAAATGCAACCGCCATGTAATTGCTTTACTTTATCACTAACCGGTAGCAATAGTCGTAGAAGCAATAGTTGGCGAGACGAAAACGATGCTAAGATGGAGATCAAGATATCGCGTTGTTGACGATGGTGATCATGACGGTGCTTTGGAGATGGAGATCAAAGGCACAACATGATGATGGCCATATCATATCACTTATATTGATTGCATGTGATGTTTATCCTTTATGCATCTTATTTTGCTTACTTCGAGTGTTCTCCCTGAGTATGCACCATTGTGAAAGTTCGTCGTGCCGAGACGTCATGTGATGATTGGGTGTGATAATCTCTACATTCACATACAACGGGTGCAAGCCAGTTTTGCACACTTGGAATACTCGGGTTAAACTTGACGAGCCTAGCATATGCAGATATGGCCTCGGAACATTGGAGACCGAAAGGTCAAGCGTGAATCATATAGTAGATATGGTCAACATAGTGATGTTCACCATTGAAAACTACTCCATCTCACGTGATGATCGGACATGGTTTAGTTGATATGGATCACGTGATCACTTAGATGATTAGAGGGATGTCTATCTAAGTGGGAGTTCTTAAGTAATATGATTAATTGACCTTTAATTTATCATGAGCTTAGTCCTGGTAGTATTTGCATAACTATGTTGTAGATCGATAGCTCATGATGTAGCTCCCCATTTATTTTTGATATGTTCCTAGAGAAAAACTATGTTGAAATATGATGGTAGCAATGATGTGAACTAGGTCTGTGATCTGAGGATTATCCTCATTGCTGCACAAAAGAATTATGTCCTTGATGCACCGCTAGGTGACGGACCTATTGCAAGAGCAGATGCACACGTTATGACCGTTTGACAAATCTCGGTATGATGACTACTTAGTAGTTTAGTGCACCATGCTTTACGGCTTAGAACCGGGACTTCAAAAATGTTTTGAACGTCACGGAGCATATAAGATGTTCTAAGAGTTGAAATTGGTATTTCATACTCATGCCCGTGTCGAGAGGTATGAGACCTCTGACAGTACTTCGCCTACAAGATGGAGGAGAATAGCTCAACCACTGAGAATGTGCTAAGATTGTCTGAGTACTACAATTGCTTGAATCAAGTGGGAGTTAATCTTCCAGATAAGATAGTAGTTGACAAAGTTCTCTAGTCACTATCACCAAGTTACTAGAACTTAGTGATGAACTATAATATGCAAGGGATGACAAAAGTAATTCCCAAGCTCTTCACGATGCTGAAATCGATGATGGTTAACAAGATCACTAGTTTCAAAGAAAAAGGCAAAGGGAAAGAAAGAGGAACTTCAAAGAAGAATAGCAAGCAAGTTGCTGCTCCCATGAAGAAGCCCAAAACTAGACCCAAGCCTGGAACTGAGTTGTTCTACTACAAAGGAAATGGTCACTGGAATTGGAACTGCCCTAGATACTTGGCGGATAAGAAGGATGGCAAAGTGAACAAAAGTATATTTGATATACATGCTATTGATGTGTACTTTACTAGTGTTTATAGCAACCCCTCAGTATTTGATACTGGTTCAGTTGCTAAGAGTAGTAACTCGAAACGGGAGTTGCAAAATAAACAGAGACTAGTTAAGGGTGAGGTGATGATGTGAATTGGAAGTGATTCCAAGGTTGATAAGATCACCATTGGACACTCGCTCTACCTTTGGGATTAGTGTTGAACCAGAATAAATCTTATTTGGTGTTTGCGTTGAGCATAATATGATTGGATCATGTTTATTGCAATACGGTTATTCCTTTAAGTCAAAGAATAATTGTTATTCTGTTTACATGAATAAAACCTTCTGAGATCATACACCCAAAGTGAATGGTTTGTTGAATCTTGATCATAGTGATACACATATTCATAATATTGATGCCAAAAAATGCAAAGTTAATAATGATAGTGCAACATATTTGTGGCACTGCCGTTTAGGTCATATTAGTGTAAAGCGCATGAAGAAACTCCATGCTGATGGAGTTTTGGAATCACTTGATTATGAATCACTTGATGCTTGTGAACCATGCCTCATGGGCAAGATGACTAAGACTCCATTCTCCGGAACAATGGAGCGAGCAACTGACTTATTGGAAATAGTGCATACTAATATATGCGATCCGATGAGTGTTGAGGCTCGCGGCGGGTATCGTTATGTTCTGACCTTCACAGATGATTAGAGCAGATATGGATATATCTCCTTGATGAAACATAAGTCTAAAACATTTGAAAAGTTCAAAGAATTTCAGAGTGAAGTGGAAATCATCGTAACAAGAAAATAAAGTTTCTACGATCTGATCGCGCAGACAAATATTTGTGTTATGAGTTTGGTCTTCAATTGGAACAATGTATAGTTTTGCAACTCACGCCACCTAGAACACCACAGCGTAATGGTGTGTCCGAACATCATAACCGTACATTATTAGATATGGTACGATCTATGATGTCTCTTACTGATTTACCACTATCATTTTGGGGTTATGCATTAGAGACAACTGCATTCACGTTAAATAGGGCACCATCTAAATCCGTTGAGACGACCCCATATGAACTGTGGTTTATCTAGAAACCTAAGTTGTCATTTCTTAAAGTTTGGGGTTGTGATGCTTATGTGAAAAAGTTTCAACCTGATAAGCTCAAACCCAAATCGGAGAAATGCACCTTCATAGGATACCCAAAAGAGACTGTTGGGTACACCTTCTATCACAGATCTGAAGGCAAGATAACCGTTGCTAAGAATGGATCCTTTCTAGAGAAGGAGTATCTCTCGAAAGAAGTGAGTGGGAGGAAAGTAGAACTTGATGAGGTAACTATACCTGCTCCCTTATTGGAAAGTAGTTTATCACAGAAATCTGTTCCTGTGACTCCACCAATTAGTGAGGAAGCTAATGATGATGATCATGTAACTTCCGATCAAGTTACTACCAGACCTCGTAGGTCAACCAGAGTGAGATCCGCACCAGAGTGGTACGGTAATCCTATTCCGGAGGTCATGTTACTTGAGCATGACAAACCTACGAACTATGAGGAAGCGATGATGAGCCCAGATTCTGCGAAATGGCTTGAGGCCATGAAATTTGAGATGTGATCCATGTATGAGAACAAAGTGTATACTTTGGTTGACTTGCCCGATGATCGGCAAGCCATAGAAAATAAATGGATCTTCAAGAGGAAGACGGACACTGATAGTAGTGTTACTATCTACAAAGCTAGACTTGTCGAAACAGGTTTTTGACAAAGTTCAAGGTGTTGACTATGATGATATTTTCTCACTCGTAGCGATGCTTAAGTCTGTCTGAATCATGTTAGCAAATTGCCACATTTTATGAAATCTGGCAAATGGATGCCAAAACTATATTCCTTAATGGATTTCTTAAAGAAGAGTTGTATATGATGCAACCAAAAGGTCTTGTCGATCCTAAAGGTGCTAACAAAATGTGCAAGCTCCAACGATCCATCTATGGACTGGTGCAAGCATCTCGGAGTTGGAATATATGCTTTGATGAGTTAATCAAAGCATATAGTTTTATACAGAGTTGCAGTGAAGCCTATATTTACAAGAAAGTGAGTGGGAGCACTACAACATTTTTGATAAGTATATGTGAATGACATATTGTTGATCAGAAATAATGTAGAATTTTCTGGAAAGCATAAAGGAGTATTTGAAAGGAGTTTTTCAAAGAAAGACCTCGGTGAAGCTGCTTACCTATTGGGCATCAAGATCTATAGAGATAGATCAAGACGCTTGATAAGTTTTTTCAATGAGTGCATACCTTGACAAGATTTTGAAGTAGTTCAAAATGGAGCAGTCAAAGAAAGAGTTCTTGCGTGTGTTACAAGGTGTGAAATTGAGTAAGACTCAAAGCCCGACCACGACAGAAGATAGAAAGAGAATGAAAGTCATTCCCTATGCCTCAACCATAGGTTCTATAAAGTATGCCATACTGTGTACCAGATCTATTGTACAACCTACACTGAGTTTGGCAAGGGAGCACAATAGTGGTCTAAGAGTAGATCACTGGACAGCGGTCAAAATTATCCTTAGTGGAATAAGGATATGTTTCTCGATTATGGAGGTGACAAAAGGTTCATCGTAAAGGGTTACGTCGATGCAAGTTTTGACACTGGTCCAGATAACTCTAAGTCTCAATCTGGATACATATTGAAAGTGGGAGCAATTAGCTAGAGTAGCTCCGTGCAGAGCATTGTTGACATGGAAATTTGCAAAATACATACGGATCTAAATATGGCTGACCCATTGACTAAACTTCTCTCACAAGCAAAACATGATCACACCTTAGTACTCTTTGGGTGTTAATCACATGGCAATGTGAACTAAGATTACTGACTCTAGTAAACCCTTTGAGTGTTGGTCACATGGCGATGTGAACTATGGGTGTTAATCACATGGTGATGTGAACTATTAGTGTTAAATCACATGGCGATGTGAACTAGATTATTAACTCTAGTTCAAGTGGGAGACTGAAGGAAATATGCCCAAGAGGCAATAATAAAGTTATTATTTATTTCCTTATTTTATGATAAATATTTATTATTCATGCTAGAATTGTATTAACCGGAAACTTAGTACATGTGTGAATACATAGACAAAACAAAGTGTCCCTGGTATGCCTCTACTTGACTAGCTCGTTTATCAAAGATGGTTATGTTTCCTAACCATAGACATGTGTTGTCATTTGATGAACGGGATCACATCATTAGGAGAATGATATGATGGACAAGACCCATTCGTTAGCTTAGCATTATGATCGTTGCAGTTTCATTGCTACTGCTTTCTTCATGACTTATACATGTTCCTCAGACTATGATATTATGCAACTCCCGAATACCGGAGGAACACCTTGTGTGCTATCAAACATCACAACGTAACTAGGTGATTATAAAGATGCTCTACAGGTGTCTCCGATGGTGTTTGTTGTGTTGGCATAGATCGAGATTAGGATTTTTCACTCCGTGTATTGGAGAGGTATCTCTAGGCCCTCTCGGTAATGCACATCACTATAAGCCTTGCAAGCATTGTGAATAATGAGTTAGTTGCAGGATGATGCATTACGGAGCCAGTAAAGATACTTTCCGGTAACAAGGTTGAACTAGGTATGAGGATACCGACGATCGAATCTCGGCAAGTAACATACCGATGACAAAGGGAACAACGTACGTTGTTATGCGGTTTGACCGACAAAGATCTTCGTACAATATGTAGGAGCCAATATGAGCATCCAGGTTCTGCTATTGGTTATTGACCGGAGATGTGTCTCGGTCATGTCTACATAGTTCTCGAACCCGTATGGTCCACACGCTTAACGTTTTGTGATGATTTGTATTATGAGTTATGTGATTTCATGACTGAAGTTTGTTTGGAGTCCCGAATGAGATCAGGGATATGACGAGGAGTCTCGAAATGGTCGAGACGTAAAGATTGATATATTGGAAGGCTATATTCTGACATCGGAAAGGTTCCGAGTGATTCGGGTATTTTTCGGAGTACCGGAGAGTTACGGGAATTTGTATTGGGCCTTAATGGGCCATACGGGAAATGAGAGAAAGGCCTCAAGGGTGGCCATGCCCGTTCCCCATGGACTGGTCCGAATTGGACTAGGGAAAGGGGGCATCCCCCTCCTTCCTTCTCCTTCTCCCTTCCCTTTTCCCTATTCCATGTGGGAGGTGGAATCCTACTAGGACTAGGGAGTCCTAGTAGGAGTCCACACTTTGGGCTCGCCCTATGAGGGCTGATCTCCTCCTCCCTCCATCCTTTATATACGTGGCCAGGGGGCACCCCATAGACACACAAGTTGATCATTGATCTCTTAGCTGTGTGCGGTGCCCCCTCCACCATAATCCACCTCAGTCATATCGTCGTAGTGCTTAGGCGAAGCCCTGCGCTGATATCTTCATCATCACCGTCATCACGCCGTCATGCTGACGAAGCTCTCCCTTGACACTCTGCTGGATCGTGAGTTCGTGGGACGTCACCGACCTGAACATGTGCAGATCGCGGAGGTGCCGTACATTCGGTACTAGGATCGGTCGATCGTGAAGACGTACGACTACATCAACCGCGTTGTCATAACGCTTTCACTTACGGTCTACGAGGGTACGTGGACTACACTCTCCTCTCTCGTTGCTATGCATCACCATGATCTTGCGTGTGCGTAGGAAATTTTTGAAATTACTGCGTTCCCCAACACATGTCATCTTGCCTAATGCGTTACTCCGTTCTTTATGAATTTAATACTCTAGATGCATGTTGGATAGCGGTCGATGTGTGGATTAATAGTAGTAGATGCAGTATCATTTTGGTCTACTTGACACGGACGTGATGCCTATATTTATGATCATTGCTTTAGATATCATCATAACTTTGTGCTTTTCTATCAATTGCTCGGCAGTAATTTGTTCACCCACCGTATTATTTTCTATCTTCAGAGAAGCCTCTAGGGAAACCTATGGCTCCCGGGTCTATTTTCCATCATATAAGTTTCCGATCTACTATTTTCCCATCTTTTACTTTCCAATCTATAAACGAAATATACCAAAATATTTACTTTACTGTTTATCTATCTCTATCCGATCTCACTTTTGCGAGTAACCGTCAAGGGATTGACAACCCCTTTATCGTGTTGGGTCTAAGCTGTTGATTGTTTGTGCAGGTATTCGGTGACTTGTGCGTTATCTCCTACTGGATTTATACCTTGGTTCTCAAACTGAGGGAAATACTTATCTCTACTTTGCTGCATCACCCTTTCCTCTTCAAGGGAGAAACCAATGCAAGCTCAAGAAGTAGCATCTATCCGATGTAATCTTCTTTCGCACTGTGTTTATCGAGATCCGATGAATTATGGATTTATGATCAGCTTATCTATGAAATTATTTGACTCTTCTCTGAATTCTTTTATGCATGATTTGGTATCTTTGTAATTCTCTTCGAACTATCGGTTTGGTTTGGCCAACTAGATTGGTTTTTCTTGCAATGTGAGAAGTTCTTAGCTATGGGTTCAATCTTGCGGTGTCCTTTCCCAGTGACAGTAGGGACAACAAGGCACATATTGTACAGTTGCCATCGAGGATAAAAAGATGGGGTTTACATCATATTACTTGAGTTTATTCCTCTACATCATGTCATCTTACTTAATGCGTTACTCTGTTCTTCATGAACTTAATACTCTAGATGCAGGCAGGAGTCGGTCGATGTGTGGAGTAATAGTAGTAGAAGCAGAATCGTTTTAGTCTACTTGGCACATACATGATGCCTATATTTCATAATCATTGCCTTAGATATCGTCATAACTTTGCGCTTTTCTATCAATTGCTCGACCATAATTTGTTCACGCACCGTATTATGTGCTATCTTGAGAGAAGCCTCTAGGGAAACCTATGGCCCCCGGGTCTACTTTCCATCATATAAGTTTCCGATCTACTATTTTGTAATCTTTTACTTTCTGATCTATAAACCAAAAATCCAAAAATATTTACTTTATCGTTTGTTTTGTTTCATCTATCTCTATTGGATCTCACTTTTGCAAGTAACCGTGAAGGGATTGACAACCCCTTTATCGTGTTGGGTGCAAGTTGTTTGATTGTTTGTGCAGGTATTGGTGATTTGTGTGTTGTCTCCTACTGGATTTTACCTTGGTTCTCTAACCGAGGGAAACTTATCTCTACTTTGCTGCACCACCCTTTCCTCTTCAAGGGAAAAACCAACGCAGGCTCAAGAAGTAGCAGGAAGAATTTTGGGCGCCGTTGCCGGGGAGATCTACGCTTACCCATCATAAACTCTCATCTCTTGCATTACATTATTCGCCATTTGCCTCTTGTTTTACCCTCCCCACTTCTAAAACGATTTTTGAAAAGATTTGCCTTTTCTTCACCCCTCTTTCATTCGTCTTCTTCATTTGCTTTTTATGTGCTCCTGTGTTGGATTGCTTGCTTTGTCACGATGGCTCGAGAGAATACCAAATTGTGTGACTTTTCCAACACTAATACCAATGATTTTATTAGTACTCCGATTGCTCCCACCACAAGTGCGGAATCTTATGAAATTAATGCCGCTTTGCTGAATCTTGTTATTAAAGATTAATTTTTCGACCTTCCTAGTGAAGATGTCGCATCCGATCTGAATAATCTCATTGAGTTCTGTGATATGCAAAAAAACAAAGATGTGGATAATGATATGGTTGAATTGAAGCTATTTCCGTTCTCACTTTGAGATCATGCTAAAACTTGGTTTTCATCTTTCCCTAAAAATAGTATTGATTCATGGAATAAGTGTAAAGATGCTTTTATTTCCAAGTATTTTCCTCCCGCTAAGATCATCTCCCTTAGGAATGATATTATGAATTTTAAGCAACTTGATCATGAACATGTTGCACAATCTTGGGAGAGGATGAAATTGATGATACGAAATTGCCCTACTCATGGCTTAAATTTGTGGATGTTTATAAAAAAAATCTGACATATTGAATTTCGCTTCTAGAAACCTTTTAGATTCAGCCGCGGAATGTACTTGTATGGAAATTACTTTAGGATCAGATACTAAACTACTAGATAATATTATGGTTAATTATTCTTAATGGCCACCAAATTTGACATGGGAGGAGTCCGTTAAGAGAGACCTGCAAGTTCTACAGGACGGCGGTTCAACCCGCAATGTTGTATGGCACGGAGTGTTGGCCGACTAAAAGGAGACATGTTCAACAGTTAGGTGTGGCGGAGATGCGTATGTTGAGATGGATGTGTGGCCACACGAGGAAGGATCGATTCCGGAATGATGATATACGAGATAGAGTTGGGGTAGCACCAATTGAGGAGAAGCTTGTCCAACATCATTTGAGATGGTTTGGGCATATTCAGTGCAGGCCTCCAGAAGCTCCAGTGCATACCGGACGGCTAAAGCGTGCGGATAATGTCAAGATAGGGCGGGGTCGACCGAATTTGACATGGGAGGAGTCCGTTAAGAGAGACCTGAAGGATTGGAGTATCAACAAAGAGCTAGCTATGGACAGGGGTGCGTGGAAGCTTACTATCCATGTGCTAGAGCCATGAGTTGGTTGCGAGATCTTATGGGTTTCACCTCTAGCCTACCCCAACTTGTTTGGGACTAAAGGCTTTGTTGTTGTTGTTGTTGTTATTCTCAATGGCACGCCGAAATATCTTCCACTAGTAAAAAAGTACATGTGATTGAAGAGATTAATGTTTTGAGTGGAAAGATGGATGAACTTATGAAATTATTTGCTAGCAAGAGTGCTTCTATTGATCCTAATGATATTCTTTTGTCTACTTTGATTGAAAATAATAATGAATCTATGCATGTGAATTTTGTTGGTAGGAACAATTTTGGTAATAACGCGTATAGAGGTAATTTTAATCCTAGGCCGTTTCCTAGTAATTCCTCTAATAATTATGGTAATTCCTACAAAAATTCTTATGGAAATTTAATAATCTGTCCTCTGATTTTGAGAATAGTGTTAAAGAATTTACGAGTTCGCAAAAGAATTTGAATGCTTTGGTTGAAGAAAAAATGCTTAAGATTGATGATTGGGCTAGGAACATGGATAGAATTTCTCTTGATGTTGATTCTTTGAAAATTAGATCTATTCCACCCAAGCATGGTATCAATGAATCTCTAAAGGCTACGAGAATCTCCATTGATGAGTGCAAAGAAAGAACCGCTAAGATGCGTGCTAATCGAGATTGGTTTGTAAAAGTGTGTTCTTATAGTTTTGTGAAAATAATGATGACGATCTTAAAGTGATTGATGTGACTCCTATTAAATCTTTGTTTTCCAATCTAAATCTTGATAAATATGAACCCACTCTTTTGGATTTCAAGGAATTTAATTATGATAATTGTTCTTTAATATATTGCATTTCCTTGTTGCAATCCATGTTGAATTCTCCTCATGCTTATAATCAAAACAAAGCTTTTACTAAACATATCGTTGATGCTATGATGCAACCTTTTGAAGAAAAGCTTGAATTGGAAGTTTATATCCCTAGAAAACTTTATGATGAGTCGGAACCTACTATTAAGATTAAGGTTAAAGATTATGAGTGCCATGCTTTGTATGATTTGGGTGCTAGCATTTCCACGATTCCAAAAACCTTATGTGATGTGTTAGGTTTTCGTGAATTTGATGATTGTTCTTTAAATTTGCATCTTGTAGATTCCACTATTAGGAAACCTATAGGAAGGATTAATGATGTTATTATTGTTGCAAATAGGAATTATGTGCCCGTAGATTTCATTGTTCTTCATAAAGAGTGCAATCCTACATGTCCTATTATTCTTGGTAGAGCTTTCCTTAGAACGATTGGTGCAATTATTGATATGAAAGAAGTAAAAATTAGATTTCAATTTCCGTTAAGGAAGGGCATGGAACACTTTCCTAGAAAGAAAATTAAATTTCCATATGAATCTATTATGAGAGCTACTTATGGATTGCATACCAAAAATTACAATATCTAGATCTATTTGTGTTTTTTTTCTGCCTAGCTAAGGGCGTTAAACAATAGCGCTTGTTGGGAGGCAACCCAATTTTATTTTTGTTCTTTGCTTTTCGGTTCTGTTTTTCAATAAATAATTCATCTAGCCTCTGGTTAGATGTGGTTTTGTGTTTTAATTAGTGTTTGTACCGAGTAAGACATTTGGGATGGCTTACGGTGATAGTTGATTTGATCTTGCTGAAAAATAGAATCTTTTGCGCCCAGTCCCACAATTTTTAAAAGCCACGGAAGCGTGATAAAATTCTGAATTCCTTACGCAAGATTTATATACAATTTTATTATGTTTTGCTAATTTTTCAGAAGTTTTGGATTTACATAAGTATTCAAACTATCTAGATTACTACAGACTGTTTAGTTTTTGATAGGTTCTGTTTTCTATGTGTTGTTTGCTTATTTTTGATGAATCTATGGGTAGTATCGGGTGGTATGAACCATGGAAAAGTTGGAATATAGTAGATATTACACCAATATAAACAAATGATGAGTTCACAACAGTACCAAAAGTGGTGATTTATTTTCTTATACTAACGGAGCTTATGAGATTTTCTATTGAGTTTTGTGTTGTGAAGTTTTCAAGTTTTGGGTAAGGATTTGTGGACTATGGAATAAGGAGTGTCAAGAGCCTAAGCTTGAGGATGCCCAAGTCACCCAAGGAAATATTCAAGGACAACCAAGAGCCTAAGCTTGGGGATGCCCCATAAGCCATCCTCTCTTTCGTCTTCGTCTATCGGTAACTTTACTTGAGGCTATATTTTTATTCACCACATGATATGTGTTTTGCTTGGAGCGTCTTGTATGATATGAGTCTTTGCTTTTTAGTTTGCTACAATCATCCTTTATGTACACACCTTTTGAGAGGGATACACATGAATCGTGATTAATTAGAATACTCTATGTGCTTCACTTATATCTTTTGAGGTAGGCATATTTGCTCTAGTGCTTCACTTATATCTTTTTTGAGAACGACAGTGGTTTTATTTTATAGAAATTATTGAACTCTCATGCTTCACTTATATTATTTTGAGTGTCTGTAAATAGCATGGTAATTTCCTTTGTTTATAAATTTAGTCCTAATATGATAGACATCCAAGAGGGATATAATAAAAACTTTCATATAAAGTGCATTGAATACTATGAGAAGTTTGATTCCTCATGATTGTTTTGAGATATAAATATGGTGATATTAGACTCATGCTAGTGAGTAATTGTGGATTGTAGAAATACTTGTGTTAAAGTTTGTGATTCCCGTAGCATGCACGTATGGTGAACCGTTATGTGATGAAGTCGGAGCATGATTTATTTATTGATTGTCATCCTTATGAGTGGCGGTCGGGGACAAGCGATGTCTTTTCCTACCAATCTATCCCCCTAGGAGCATGCGTGTAGTACTTCATCTTGATAACTAATAGATTTTTGCAATAAGTATGTGAATTCTTTATGACTAATGTTGAGTCCATGGATTATACGCACCCTCACCTTCCACCATTGCTAGCCTCTCTAGTACCGCGCAACTTTCGCCGATACCATACACCCACCATATACCTTCCACAAAACAGCCACCATACCTACATATATGGCATTTCCATAGCCATTCCGAGATATATTGCCATGCAACTTTCCACCATTCCGTTTGTTATGAGATGCTTCATCATTGTCATATTGATTTGCATGATCATGTAGTTGACATCGTATTTGTGGCAAAGCCACCGTTCATAATTATTTCATACATGTCACTCTTGATTCATTGCACATCCCGGTACACCACATGTTGAATTCACATAGAGTCATATTTTGTTCTAAGTATTGAGTTGCAATTCTTGAGTTGTAAGTAAATAAAAGTGTGATGATCTTCATTATTAGAGCATTGTCCCATGTGAGGAAAGGATGATGGAGACTATGATTCCCCCACAAGTCGGGATGAGACTCCGGATGAAAAAAAGAGGCCAAAAAAATGAGAGAAGGCCGAAAATAAAAAAATGAGAGAAAAGATAGAAGGGCCAATGTTACTATCCTTTTACCACACCTGTGCTTCAAAGTAGCACCATGATCTTCATGATAGAGAGTCTCCTATGTTGTCACTTTCATATACTAGTGGGAATTTTTCATTATAGACCTTGGCTTGTATATTCCAATGATGAGCTTCCTCAAATTGCCCTAAGTCTTCGTGAGCAAGCGAGTTGGATTCACACCTACTTAGTTTCTTTTTGAGCTTTCATAAACTTATAACTCTAGTGCCTCTGTTGCATGACAATCCCTACTCACTCACATTGATATCTATTGATGTTTGATGGGCATCTCCATAGCCTGTTGATACGCCTAGTTGATGTGACACTATCTCCTTCTTTTTGTCTTCTCCACAACCACCATATTCTATTCCACCTATAGTGCTATGTCCATGGCTCACACTCATGTATTGCGTGAAAGTTGAAAAGGTTTGAGAATATCAAAAGTATGAATAAAGTGCTTGGCTTTCCATCAGGGTTGTGCATGATTTGAATATTTTGTGTGATGAAGATGGAGCATAGCCAGACTACATTATTTTGTAGGGATAAGCTTTTTTCGCCATGTTATTTTGACAAGACATAATTGCCTTGTTAGTATGCTTGAAGTTTATTGTTTCTATGTCAATATCAAACTTTTGTTTTGAATCTTATGGATCTGAACAATCATGCCGAAATAAAAAAAATTACATGGATAAATATGTTAGGCAGCATTCCACATAAAATATTATGTTTATATCATTTACCTACTCGAGGACGAGCAGGAATTAAGCTTGGGGATGCTTGATACGTCTCCAACGTATCTATAATTTTTTATTGTTCCATGCTATTATATTATCTGTTTTGGATGTTTTATATGCATTAATATGCTATTTTATATTATTTTTGGGACTAACCTATTAACCTAGAGCCCAGTGCCAGTGCCAGTTTCTATTTTTTTCCTTGTTTTTGAGTTTCGCATAAAAGTAATACCAAACGGAGTCCAAACGGAATAAAACCTTCATGATGATTTTGCTTGGACAGAAGACACCCCAGAGACTTGGAGATCAAGTTAGAAGAGCCACGAGGCGGCCACAAGGGGGGAGGGTGCGCCCTCTGCCTTATGGGCCCCTCGTGACTCCCCTGACCTAATTCTTCGATCTATATATTAGCAAATATTCCCAACCCACCAGAAGTATCGACGAAAACACTTTTCCACTGCCGCAACCTTCTGTTCCTATGAGATCCCATCTTGGGGCCTTTTATTGCATCCTGCCGGAGGGGGATTTGATCACGGAGGGCTTCTACATCAACTCTATTGCCCTTCCGATGAAGCATGAGTAGTTTACCACAGACCTACTGGTCCATAGCTAGTAGCTAGATGGCTTCTTCTCTCTCTTTGATTCTCAATACCATGTTCTCCTTGATGTTCTTGGAGATCTATCCGATGTAATCTTCTTTTGCGGTGTGTTTGTCGAGATCCGATGAATTTTGGATTTATGATCAGCTTATCTATGAATATTATTTGAATCTTCTCTGAATTATTTTATGCATAATTTGGTATCTTTGTAATTCTCTTCGCACTATCGGTCTGGTTTGGCCAACTAGATTGGTTTTTCTTGCAATGGGAGAAGTGCTTAGCTTTGCGTTGAATCTTGCGGTGTCCTTTCCTAGCGACAGTAGGGGCAACAAGGCACGTATTTTATTGTTGCCATCGAGGATAAAAAGATGGGGTTTACATCATATTGCTTGAGTTTATTCCTCTACATCATCTCATCTTACTTAATGCGTTACTCTGTTCTTCATGAACTTAATACTCTAGATGCGGGCATGAGTCGGTCGATGTGTGGAGTAATAGTAGTAGATGCATAATCGTTCCGGTCTACTTGACACGAATGTGAAGCCTATATTTCATAATCATTGCCTTAGATATCATCGTAACTTTGCACTTTTCTATCAATTGGTCGACAGTAATTTGTTCACCCACTGTATTACTTGCTATCTTGAGAGAAGCATCTAGTGAAACCTATGGCCCCCGGGTCTACTTTCCATCATATAAGTTTCCGATCTACTATTTTGCAATCTTTTACATTCTGATCTATAAACCAAAACCCAAAAATATTTACTTTATCCTTTGTTTAGTTTCATCTATCTCTATTAGATCTCAGTTTTGCAAGAAACCATGAAGGGATTGACAACCCCTTTATCGTGTTGGGTGCAAATTGTTTGATTGTTTGTGCAGGTATTGATGATTTCTGCGTTGTCTCCTACTGGATTGATACCTTGGTTCTCTAACTGAGGGAAATACTTATCTCTACTTTGCTGCATCGCCCTTTCACCTTCAAGGAAAAAACCAACGCAAGCTCAAGAAGTAGCAACCGGGCGTAGTCAAATTCAATTAAACTAAAGTGGATAAACAGACACCCACCAGCCACCTTTATGCAAAACTAGTTGCATGCCTATCGGTGGAACAGGTCTCATGTGCGTGGACATGTAAGGTTGGTCCAGGCCGCTTCATTCCACAATACCGCCAAATCAAAATAAGACGTTGGTGGTAAGCAATATAACTATCACCGCCCATAACTCTTTGCATTCTACTCGTGCATATCATCTTCGCATAGACCTGGCTCTGATACCACTATTGGAAAACGTTGCATGGAAGACAAAAAAATCTACGCACACACAAGATCTATCAAAGAGATGCAGCAAAGAGAGGGGGAGAGTGTGTCTACGTACCGTCATAGACTATAAGCAGAAGCGTATGACAACGTGGTTGATCTAATCAAACTTCTTAACATTCCAACCGATCGAGCACCGAACGTACGACACGTCCGCATTCAGCACATGTTCAACATGATGACGTCCGCCGCCTTCTTGATCCAGCAAGACGGCGAGGCTGTGTATGAGTTTTTGCAGCACGATGGTGTGGTGACGGTGATGGTTAAGCTATCTCTGCAGGGCTTCGCCTAAGCATTATAAAATATGACTGGGGGTGTAAACGGTGGAGGGGGCCGCCGCACACGGCTAAGACGGTGTTGTGTTATGCTAGGTGATACGTCTCCAATGCATCTATAATTTTTGATTGTTCCATGCTATTATATTTATCCATCTAAGATGTTTTATATGCATCTATATGCTATTTTATATGATTTTTGCGACTAACCTATTAACCTAGAGCTCAGTGCCAGTTTCTGTTTTTTCCTTGTTTTTGAGTATCGCAGAAAAGGAAAACCAAACGGAGTCCAATTGACCTGAAATTCAACGGAGATTGTTTTTGGACCAGAAGAAGCCCACGGAGTACCGGAGATGGGCCAGAAGAGTCCCGAGGCCACCACGAGGGTGGGGGGCACGCCCTACCCCCTGGGCCCGCCCCCTACCTCGTGGCCACCTCGGGGACCCCCCTGACTTGTTCCCGACGCCAAAACCTCTTATATATATACAGAAACCTCAAGAACATAACCTAGATCGGAATTTCCGCCGCCGCAAGCCTCTGTTCCGGCACCCTGCCGGAGGGGGGATCCCTCACCGGTGGCCATCTCCATCATCTCGGCGCTCTCCATGAGGAGGAGGGGGTAGTTCACCCTCGGGGCTGAGGGTATGTACCAATAGCTATGTGTTTGATCTCTCTCTCTCTCTCTCTCTCGTGTTCTTGATTTGGCACGATCTTGATGTATCACGAGCTTTGCTATTATAGTTGGATCTTATGATGTTTCTCCCCCTCTACTCTCTTGTAATGGATTGAGTTTTTCCTTTGAAGTTATCTTATCGGATTGAGTCTTTAAGGATTTGAGAACACTTGATGTATGTCTTGCATGTGCTTATCTGTGGTGACAATGGGATATTCACGTGATCTACTTGATGTATGTTTTGGTGATCAACTTGCGGGTTCAGTGACCTTGTGAACGCATAGGGGTTGGCACATGTTTTCATCTTGACTCTCCGATAGAAACTTTGGGGCACTCTTTGAAGTTCTTTGTGTTGGTTGAATAGTTGAATCTGAGATTGTGTGATGCATATCGTATAATCATATCCACGGATACTTGAGGTGACATTGGAGTATCTAGGTGACATTAGGGTTTTGGTTGATTTGTGTCTTAAGGTGTTATTCTAGTATGAACTCTAGGATAGATCGAACGGAAAGAATAGCTTCATGTTATTTTACTACGGACTCTTGAATAGAATGATCGGAAAGGATAACTTTGAGGTGGTTTCGTACCCTACCATAATCTCTTCGTTTGTTCTCTGCTATTAGTAACTTTGGATTGACTCTTTGTTGCATGTTGAGGGATAGTTATATGATCCAATTATGTTATTATTGTTGAGAGAACTTGCACTACTGAAAGTGTGAACCCTAGGCCTTGTTTCCTAGCATTGCAATACCGTTTACGGTCACTTTTATTACTTGTTACCTTGCTGTTTTTATAATTTCAGATTACAAAAACCTATATCTACCATCCATATTGCACTTGTATCACCATCTCTTCGCCGAACTAGTGCACCTATCAATTTACCATTGTATTGGGTGTGTTGGGGACACAAGAGACACTTTGTTATTTGGTTGCAGGGTTGTTTGAGAGAGACCATCTTCAACCTACGCCTCCCACGGATTGATAAACCTTAGGTCATCCACTTGAGGGAAATTTGCTACTGTCCTACAAACCTATGCACTTGGAGGCCCAACAACGTCTACAAGAAGAAGGTTGTCTAGTAGACATCAAGCTCTTTTGTGGCGCCGTTGCCGGGGAGGTGAGTGCTTCAAGGTATATCTTTAGATCTTGCAATCGAATATTTTAGTTTCTTCTTTAATCACTAGTCTAGTTTATAAAAGAAAACTACAAAAAAATGGAATTAAGGGTGCCTCATATGCTTCATCTTTTTAATGTCTTTCGTGAAAATGATGGGAAGGAAAAGTGTGCTCAAGTGCTTGCGTTGGTTTTCTTTGAAGAGGAAAGGGTGATGCAGCAATAGTAGCGTAAGTATTTCCCTTAGTTTTTGAGAACCAAGGTATCAATCCAGTAGGAGGCTCCTCAAAAGTCCCACACACCTACACAAACAAACAAAGAACTCGCAACCAACGCAATAAAGGGGTTGTCAATCCCTTCACGGCCACTTGCGAAAGTGAGATCTGATAGAGAGAGTATGATAAGATAAATATATTTTTGGTATTTTATAATATAGATTGGAAAAGTAAAGATGCAAATAAAAGTAGATTGAAAGCTTATATAATAAAAGATAGACCCGAGGGCCATAGGTTTTACTAGTGGCTTCTCTCAAGATAGCATAAGTATTACGGTGGGTGAATAAATTATTGTCGAGCAATTGATAGAAAAGCGAATAATTATGAGATTATCTAGGCATGATCATGTATATAGGCATCACGTCCGCAACAAGTAGACCGACTGACGGTGTCCTGGACTAAGGCGTACTCAACGCGTCGTCTCCCGATCAGTTGGATTGGGCCGAGGACCCCCATGGCCGTATACTCATGGGCCAGTCCGGACAGCTGCCACATACAAGGAAGAATCCACAAGACTTGGCGATCAAGACAAGGACTCCTCCCCCACCGGCGTATTCGGCTAGGACTCTTGTTATCCTAGGCCTCTGGTGCATTATATAAACCGGGGTCAGGCTAGTCGATAGAGATATACAACAACAATCATACCATAGGCTAGCTTCTAGGGTTTAGCCTCTCTGATCTCGTGGTAGATCAACTCTTGTACTACCCATATCATCAATATTAATCAAGCAGGAGTAGGTTTTACCTCCATCGAGAGGGCCCGAACCTGGGTAAACATTGTGTCCCTTGCCTCCTGTTACCATTGATCCTAAGACGCACAGTTCGGGAGCCCCTACCCGAGATCTGCCAGTTTTGACACCGACATTGGTGCTTTCATTGAGAGTTCCGCTGTGTGATCGGTGAAAGGATCAATGGCTCGACTACAGGTCAACTGCGACGTCGGCTTCTTCGTCACCAGCTCGACTGGTCACCTTAGTTTGACCGAGGACTGCGCCCTACCTCCGATCATCATGTTCGGATGAAGGCCTTCATCAAACACCAACTCCGATCTCTATCAAGATCATGAAGGAGTCATCCATGGAGCTCGGGGGCTCAACGTCAACATTGCCCTCAGGCGACCGTGCTGTTTTTCTGGACAGGAAACTTGTATCCACTGCCACCGCCTCCTCGAATGTCTCTTAAACGATTACTTCAGTGGAATTATGCGGAATTAAGTCTACAACGGCCCTGCAAAAAGTTCGTCGAGTTCCGATGGAGGAATCTCCGGCAATCTCCGATATACCGGAGCCCTGTTGAATCTGGACGAGAATCCGGACGAGGTTAGGGCGTGGTATCCAGCATCTAGATCGGATGTCCTTTGGAGGATCCAACCGTTGATTTGCTGCGGAATTCCCATATCCACCACCTGCCAAAAATTCAGCTCGATCCGACCATCCAAACTCCGGGAAACTTCCGATTAGTGCATCACTTTTTGGATCTGTTTTCTGCGCGAGAACGAGTCCGACCCGAATTCATCTTCTTTATTTATGAACGGGATCTCGGACATCCCTTTTGAAGGAAGTTTCCGTATGGGGTGTTGTGTTTTATTCTTAAACACATCCCAGTAGTATTAAAAGTATTCTTGCAATACGAACTTCACCGTCGCGCCGGTGTCAAACCTGCCCGACAACATCACTCCACGGCGGCCGACCTGCGTTAGACACGTCGTCGCTTTGTTGAGCCGAGCTCAATTTCTTCAGATCATCATCTCGGCCAGCCGAACAATAGTTCGGCATCGTGAAGGATAAATCGTCACCAACATCGCCGCCCCACGGATTACACGGAGCAGGCACACCTGCATCGCCACACGGTCACTTCATCAAGCCGGCATTGACCACGTCACGACCTGCATCGCTGGACCGGGGGCTTTATCATCTCTTCATCAACCTACTCCGGAGACTTCGGCGTCGCTGGCCGACCAGCTCCGTCACGTTAGCTGGACCTAGGGCTTTGCCTCGGCGAGCCAACCTTTGCCAGCATCGCCATGCCGTTGCTTTATCGCCCATCAGGCGATAGGTGTGCGGATCGAGTCCCAATTTTGGGAATCACCTTTCTTCGGATTGCTACAACAAATAACCCAGGTGCTATTAATCCTAGTATTTTTTGCTTGTTAGGGTTCATTTTTCCCAATGAATTATTACTCTGGTTTGTCCGTCATATGTACGCAGGTCTATCAAATGGTGGCCGCATTAACGACGGTTGCATGGTGGTTTGGTCAGTTTCCGTACATAGTCCGGCGAACGCCGCATCCGGAACTCAAACCGACCTGTGAATTCAGGCCTTTCCATGCCTTTACCGCATCACGCCGCTGCCCTGCATCGACATTGACTTCGGCACCAGGCCATATTTCTTTTATTACTCACTTTGCATAAATTATTTGTTATGCAATGATTTTTTTATTATTATTACTATTATCTCCAGTTTGCACTATTTTTTGTGCACAGGAAAATGATCCAGCCGGACTATATCCTTTGGCGTCACCTCGGCTGGACGGGGGGCTTCGTCAACACTTCATTACCCCATGCCGGGGACTTCGGCATCACCCTGCCGTCCTGCATTGACCGTGCTATGTCACCACTTCGGAGTGCCGAGCTCTTTGCTCCGCCACCTCGGGACCGGCTCGGCGATGGAACCTTGTCCCGCATCAAGCTCGGACCTCATCATCAATACCGAACACATTAAACAGCTAAGTTGTCTTCATGCTCAAAGTTTTAAATTTTTAACTTGTGTTCGGCTCGGCTAAGCATTATACTTTTTCGAAAAAAAGTTGCTTGTAAAAATTTCCTTGTCCAAACTTTGTTTGTGACGCACAAATTCAAATACCTCGTTTACTTGGGGGCTTCCTTCATGAAGCTTTTTCCTCTTGCATATGGTTATACTTGTACGGCTTCGTTCCTTGTTCGTGTATTACGCCACAATATGCACCATATTGACTTAAGCGATTTGCAAGCTAGGTTGCCTGGCTCCTGTGCTTACCCCTACGTTCCCGGTTGTTCGGCTAGGGAGTAAAGGGAGCACCTCTGCGATTGTCACGATAGGGTCACCCGAGCCGGACCTCAGATTGGGTGAAGCCGAAAGCTAGCGCTCTTATTGTTTTCAATCATGGTCAGCACACAACGGAACTCATGAGTACAAAAAATCTATTGCACAAGTCTCATAATAACAATGAGCACCGAAGAAAGGTATCGGTGGGGGTACTATTTTCTTCGAAGATGCTTCTTACTCTTCGCAGTAATATAGCATAAGTTCCCTGAGCGCGCTTTGTCTATTACAGCCTTATGGCCTGATTGCCTGGTTATTGGAAACACCGTCGATATTCTCGACAGATGGAGTACATAACACTTTTCGGTCCTTGACCGAAGAGGGAGAAGCCGACGGTCGGTTAAGACGCGTTTAAAGTTCGGTTGAACATAGATATGATATAAGTACTTCGGTACATGCAATCATTCTTTTACCCAAGTCACTTGGGGGCTCTGAAATTTATATGAGCTATTTTATGATAAGTGTTTTTCTTCTTAGTCGTTGCACAGTTTTTATTATTATTTATCACTCCTTTTTTCGACACAAGTGTGCGGTCACTAGCCGGGGAGCCTAATTTCTCTCTCAAAGCTGCTAGAGTTTAGTTTGCTAAACTGGCCTAGTAAGAAGTACTCCGCCTTCCGGATAAGAGGTTGAAGCCGTAGGCTAACTCGCTTGAAGTTTTGAGATAGGATGTGTCATGTTAAAGCACGGCAGAAGCACCTTTTTTTTCTAAAGTCCAATTTTCGGATTGGCACCAAACACTTGATCTAGTTCGGACATTAACCTTTTGAATAAGTTTTTTGGCTTTTCGAGCCCATCGCACTTTTAAACTATTTGTCTGTTTTCAGCACAAGTCTCGCAGTGCAACGCCGGACACCTTTAGAGATTCGGCAAAAACATTCTCGGATATTGCTATATATGCATCGGTTTCGAATTGTGTCTCCGGTCAATAGTTGGGTTGCCCGGCTCCTGCACTTGCCTCCAATGTTCCACTTTGTTCGGCTAGGTGTGCAAAGGGAGAACCACTGCGATTGTGCTTCCAGCTCACATGGTTAAGCACCTCAGTGGAGAAAGCCGAAAACAGACTGTCACAATAAGCATAAACTGGTCGGCGATCCGATGACGGCGTTAAACAACGGGGCATTCATAACAATGGCCGAAGTGTTTACGGCTTGACCTCGACTGTCGCCGAACACTACCGGGGGCTATTAACTGGCCTCCCAACCTAAATCCTCGATATTTTGCTCTTACATTGGAGCTGAGGTTTCATGATCATGCTTAGCATGACAACCCAAATAAAGGAACCGATAGTGGGACTATTTTCTTTGGAAGACATTTCTTCTGTTAAACAGTAATATAACATGTCTCTCCGCGTACAGATTGCCAGATTGCCTTGTTTGTTCTGTTTATAAAATCGTATGGCCAGATTGCCTTGTTTGTTGTAAATCTTTGCCCTCATAAAGACTTTATAAAGTAGGACAAACACTCCTCGGCTATTGGCCGAGGAGGTGGAAGCTGATGGTCGGTCAACAAAGTTTTGTACAATGCAGATCCGAGCATTAATGACGTAAAGTACTTGGATACATAGAGTCATTACACATAATTTGTGATTTTACTATGGATATCGATCCTTAATTCGGCCTCCCGTGCCCGCATTAAGGCTCGGGGGCTACTGGGCTTTGGGCTTATTATTTACAAATATTAAAGGGGCACATCGATCCCCTGATCTGGTGTTGCCACCCGACCAGTGTCTCGGGGGCTACTACATTGCCTGTTCTATGCAGAAAATTTTAAGTGCAATATAGTTTCCGAGGAGATTTTGATCCTCAGGTTGGTCGGCCGCACCCAACCTGAGTCTCGAGGACTGAGCACGCCACTTTTTGTGTCCCGAAGTATTCTGCCGAGCTAGGACTTGATCCTCAGACCGATTTTGCAAATCAACCTGAGTCTCAGCGGCTACGGGGATCAGCGGTCTTATGTCATCCTTCATGTGCATCTCGAGTTTTAGACCGATACCCACCTTGAGGGCTACTGGCTATGTATCTCGGGAGAGAGTAAATTGCACCAATCAAAAATATTGACAAAAATCGGCCCACATTCGGGGAGGTGCACCACCTCGGAAGCAGTCCGGCATAAAGCTCGGGCGCTAGTGGCTGGCTCCATAGAGGGCATTTCCGGCATTAAGCTCGGCTAAACTCCTTCAAACTTCTTTGAACCAAGGTGATTTACGACACCTCGGATACAGTCCGGCGTTGGAACTCAGATACATAGTACGGTGTTGGAGCTCGGATACATTCCGGCGTTAGAGCCGGGAAGCAGTCCGGCATTGGTGCTCGGCTGCAAGAGATACCTTGAATGCAGTCTGGCATTAGAGCTCAGACGCAAGAGGACACTACCTCCCGGGAACAACTCTGAACCCGAGGTGTGGCATAAAAATAACAAGGCATTGATAAAGGCCGGAAACTTGAAGGGGCTCCTCAGATACCCGACGTGTAAACTCGTCGAATGCATTTCGGCGATCCTCAAGATAGAAGATGAGAAGATTTGTTGAACCAGTTTTCAAGACCGGCAACCGAAGATGAAGAACAGTTCGGAAGAATCGAGGAGCGTCCCTAACTTGAAGACCGGTTCAGGGGGCTACTGATGGTGTCCTGGACTAAGGGGTACTCAACGCGTCATCTCCCGATCAGTTGGATTGGGCCGAGGACCCCCATGGCTGTATACTCATGGGCCAGTCCGAACAGCTGCCGCATAAAAGGAAGAATCCACAAGACTTGGCGATCAAGACAAGGACTCCTCCCCCACCGGCGTATTCGGCTAGGACTCTTGTTATCCTAGGCCTCTGGTGCATTATATAAACCGGGGTCAGGCTAGTCGATAGAGATATACAACAACAATCATACCATAGGCTAGCTTCTAGGGTTTAGCCTCTCTGATCTCGTGGTAGATCAACTCTTGTACTACCCGTATCATCAATATTAATCAAGCAGGAGTAGGGTTTTACCTCCATCGAGAGGGCCCGAACCTGGGCAAACATTGTGTCCCTTGCCTCCTGTTACCATTGATCCTAAGACGCACAGTTCGGGACCCCCTACCCGAGATCCGCCGGTTTTGACACCAACACCGACTCCAACCTGCATCTACTACTATTAATCCACACATCGACCGCTATCCAGCATGAATCTAGAATATTAAGTTCATAAGAACAGAGTAACGCATTAAGAAAGATGACATGATGTAGAGGGATAAACTCAAGCAATATGATATAAACCCCATCTTTTTATCCTCGATGGCAACAATACAATGCGTGCCTTGCAACCCCTGCTGTCACTGGGTAACGACACCGCAAGATTTAACCCAAAGCTAAGCACTTCTCCCATTGCAAGAAAGATCAATCTAGGCCAAACCAAGCTGATAATTCGAAGAGACTTGCAAAGATAACTCAATAATACATAAAAGAATTCAGAGAAGATTCAAATATTTCTCATAGATAAACTTGATCATAAACCCACAATTCATCGGATCTCGACAAACACACCGCAAAAAGAGTTACATCGAATAGATCTCCACAAGAGAGGGGGAGAGCATGGTATTGAGATCCAAAAGGAGAGAAGAAGCCATCTAGCTAATAACTATGGACCCGAAGGTCTGTGGTAAGCTACTCACAACTCATTGGAAGGGCTACGGTGTTGATGTAGAAGCCCTCCGTGGTCGATTCCCCCTCCGGCGGAGCGCCGACGAAGGCTCCAAGATGGGATCTCGCGGATACAGAAGGTTACGGTGTTGGAAATTGTTTTTTGTTGGCTCCCTTGATGTTTTCGGGATATGTGGGTATATATAGGAGGAAGAAGTAGGTCGGTGGCCGCCCGAGGGGCCCACGAGACAAGGGGCACTCCTAGAGGGGGTGGGCGCGCCCTCCTATCTCTTGGCCGCCTCGGCTGCTTCTTGGCTTGCACTCCAAGTCCTCTGGATCACGTTCGTTCCAAAAATCACACTCCCGAAGGTTTCATTCCGTTTGGACTCCGTTTGATATTCCTTTTCTTCGAAATACAGAAATAGGCAAAAAATAGCAATACGGGCTAGGCCTCCGGTTAGTAGGTTAGTCCCAAAAATGATATAAATATGTAAAATAAAGCCCATAAACAACCAAAAGGGGTAATATAATAGCTTGGAACAATAAAAATTATAGATACGTTGGAGATGTATCAAGCATCCCCAAGCTTAATTCCTGCTCGTCCTCGAGTAGGTAAATGATAAAAACAGAATTTTTGATGTGGAATGCTACCTAGCATAATTCTCAATGTAATTTTCTTTATTGTGGTATGAATGTTCAGATCCAAATGATTCAAAATAAAAGTTCATATTGACAAAAGAAATAGTAATACTTCAAGCATACTAATAAAAGCAATCATGTCTTCTCAAAATAACATGGCTAAAGAAAGTTCAACCCTACAAAATCATATAGTTAGGCTATGCTTCATTTTCGTCACACAAAAATGTTCCCAAATTCTACACCCTCAATGTCAAGCCTAGAAATTGTTTCATACTTAAATAATCTCAAACTTTTTTAACTTTCACGCAATACATGAGCGTGAGCCATGGATATAGCACTATGGGTGGAATACAATATGATGATGGGGATTGTGTGGAGAAGACAAAAAAGGAGAAAGTCTCACATTGACGAGGATAATCAACGGGCTATGGAGATGCCCATCAATTGATGTCAACATGAGGAGTAGGGATTTCCATGCAACGGATGCACTAGAGCTATAAATGAATGAAAGCTTAACAAAAGAAAACTAGTGGGGGTGCATCCAACTTGCTTTCTCACGAAGACCTAGGGCATTTGAGGAAGCCCATCGTAGGAATATACAAGCCAAGTTCTATAATGAAAAATTCCCACTAGTATATGAAAGTGACAACATATGAGACTCTCTACATGAAGAACATGGTGCTACTTTGAACCACAATATATGAGACTCGCTATATGAAGAACATGGTGCTACTTTGAAGCACAAGTGTGGAAAAAGAGATAGTAACATTGCCCCTTTTTTATTTATTTATTTTTCTTCTTTTTTTTCATTTTTTTTCTTTGGCCTTTCTTTTTTTGGCATTTCTTTTCTTTTTTTTTCTTTTTGGGGACAATGCTCTAATAATGATGATCATCACACTTTTATTGATTACAAAATATGAATTACAACTCGAAACTAGAACAAGATATGACTCTATATGAATGCCTCCAGCGGTGTACCGGGATGGTGCAATGAATCAAGAGTGACATGTATGAATTATTATGCATGATGTGTTTGCCACAAATACGATGTCAACTACATGATCATGCAATGGCAATATGACAAAAGTAATGCATGTCATGATGATGAATAGAACGGTGGAAAGTTGCATGGCAGTAATATCTCGGAATGGCTATGGAAATGCCATAATAGGTAGGTATGGTGGCTGTTTTGAGGAAGATATAGGGAGGTTTATGTGTGATAGAGCATATCATATCACGGGGTTTGGATGCATCAGCGAAGTTTGCACCAACTCTCAAGGTGAGACAGGGCAATGCACGGTACCGAAGAGGCTAGCAATGGTGGAAAGGTGAAAGTGCGTATAATCCATGGACTCAACATTAGTCAAAATAACTCATATACTTATTGCAAAAATTTAGAAGTCATCAAAAACCAAGCACTACACGCATGCTCCTAGAGGGATAGATTGGTAGGAAAAGACCATCGCTCGTCCCCGACCGCCACTCATAAGGATGCACAATCCAATTACACTTCATGTTTCAAATTTGTTACACAACTTTAACCATACATGCATGCTACAGGACTTGCTAACTTCAACACAAGCATTCTTTAAATTAATAATCACCCAACTAGCATGACTTTAATATCACTACCTCCATATCTCAAAACAATTATCAAGTATCAAATTGATCATAGCATCCAATTCACTTCCTATGATAGTTTTTATTATACCCAACTTGGATGCCTACCTTTCTAGGACCAATTTTATAACCATAGCGAATACCATGCTGTTCTAAGAGACTCTCAAAATAATAAAAGTGAAGCATGAGAGACTAGCAATTTCTACAAAATTAAGCCACCGTCGTGCTCTAAAAGATATAAGTGAAGTACTAGAGCAAAAACTATCTAGCTCAAAAGATATAAGTGAAGCACATAGAGTATTCTAATAAATTTCAATCAAGTGGGATTCTCCCAAAAGGTGTGTACAGCAAGGATGATTGTGGAAAACATAAAAGCAAATACTAATATCATACACGACGCTCCAAGCAAAACACATATCATGTGGCGAATAAAAATATAGCTCCAAGTAAAGTTACCAATGAACAAAGACGAAAGAGGGGATGCCTTCCCGGGGAATCCCCAAGCTTAAGCTTTTGGCTACTCTCCAATATCTTGGGGTGCCATGGGAATCCCCAAGCTTAGGCTTTTGCCACTCCTTATTCCATAGTCCATCAAATCTTTACCCAAAATTTGAAAACTTCACAACACAAAACTCAACAGAAAATCTCGTAAGCTCCGTTAGTGAAAGAAAACAAAACCACCACATAAGGTACTATAATGAACTCATTATTTATTTATATTTGTGTTAAACCTACTGTATTCCAAGTTTTCTATGGTTCATACCACTTAATACTAGCCATAGATGTATCAAAATAAGCAAACAACACACGAAAAATAGAATCTGTCAAAAACAGAACAGTCTGTAGCAATTTGTAACTAACGCAAACTTCTGGTACTCTAAAACTCCTACCAAAATAGGAGCTCCTGGACAATTTGTCTATTGATCAGCATCAAAAATAATCAACGCAAAAGCACGTCTCTGTGATTTAACAAAACTAATTTTGTGCGTGCAAAGTTTCTGTTTTTCTGCAGAATCAAATCAACTATCATCATAGGTTATCCTATAGGTTCTACTTGGCACAAACACTAATTAAAACATAAAAACACATCTAAACAAAAGGTAGATGCAAAATTTATTACTAAACAGAAACAAAAAAAATTGGGTTGCCACCCAACTAGCGCTATTGTTTAACGCCCCTAGCTAGGCATAAAAGCGAAGATAGATCTAAGTAGTGCCATCTTTGGCACTCAATTCATAAGTAGCTCGCATGATAGATTCATAAGGTAATTTGACTTTCTTTCTTGGAAAGTGCTCCATGCCTTTCCTTAATGGAAATTGGAATCTAGTATTCCCTTCCTTCATATCAATAATCGCACCAATCGTTCTAAGGAAAGGTCTACCAAGAATAATAGGGCAAGAAAGATTGCAATCTATATCAAGAACGATAAAATCTACGGGCACCAAATTTCTATTTGCAACAATGAGAACATCTTTGATCCTTCCCATTGGCTTTTTAATGGTGGAATCCGCAAGGTGGAAATTTAAAGAGCAATCATCAAGATCATGGAAACCTAGAATATCACATAAAGTTTTTCGGAATCGTGGAAACACTAGCACCCACACAAAGCAAAACACTCATCATTAATGTTTATAGTAGGTTCCCACTCATCATTAAGTTTCTAGGTATAGAAACTTCCAAATTAAGTTTTTCATCATAAGATTGCATCAAGGCATCAACGATATGTTTGGTAAAAGCCTTATTTTGACTATAAGCATGAGGAGAATTAACAATGGATTGCAACAAGGAAATACAACCTTCTAAAGAACAATTATCATAATCAAATTCCTTGAAATCGGAGATAGTGGGTTCAATGCTATTTAAAGTCATGACCTCTCCAATCCCTCTTTTACCAAATTTAGCATCAAGATCTAAAAACTCCAAATTATTGGGATGCCTTCTAACTAAAGTTGACTCATCTCCAGTCCCATTATTATCAAGATTCATATTGCAAAACAAAGATCTAATAGGGGACACATCAATAACTTTAAGATCTTCATCATTATTTTCATTGAAACTAGAAGAACACGCCTTTACAAAGCAATCTTTCTTAGCACGCAATCTAGCGGTTCTTTCCTTGCACTCATCAATGGAAATTCTCATGGCTTTGAGAGACTCATTGATATCATGCTTAAGAGGAGTAGATCTAAGTTTAAGAGAATCAACATCAAGCAAAAGTCTATCAACGTTCCTAACCAAATCATCAACTTTGAGCAATTTTTCTTCAAGTAAAGCATTAAAATCTTTTGAGAAATCATAAATTATTTCACACTATTCTCAAAATCAGAGGGCATCTTATTAAAATTACCATAAGAATTATTGTAGGAATTTCCATAATTATTAGAGAAATTACTAGGGAACGGTCTAGGATTAAAGTTTCCTTTATAAGCATTGTTTCCAAAACTATTCCTACCAACAAAATTCACATCCATAGATTCATTATTATTCTCAATCAAAGTAGACAAAGGCATATCATTGGGATCAAAAGGAGCACTCTTAGCAGCAAATAATTTCATAAGTTCATCCATCTTTTCACTCAAAACATTGATTTCTTCTATAGCATGCACTTTTTTACTAGAAGATCTTTCGGTGTGACATTGAGAATAATTAGCCATATTATTATCAAGAAGTTTTGTAGCATCTCCTAAAGTGATTTCCATAAACATGCCTCCCGTGACCGAATCTAAAAGATTTCTAGAAGCAAAGTTCACACCGGCATAAAATTTTGTATGATCATCCATAAATTCAAACCATGAGTAGGGCAATTGCGAATCATCAATTTCATTCTTTCCGAAGATTGGGAAAAATGCTCATGATCAAGTTGTTTAAAATTCATAATATCGTTCCTAAGAGTGATAATCTTAGCGGAAGGAAAATACTTCGAGATAAAAGCATCTTTGCACTTGTTCCAAGAATCAATACTATTTTTAGGCAAAGACGAAAACCAAACTTTAGCATGCTCTCTAAGTGAAAACGAAAATAACTTCAATTTAACAATATCATTATCCGTATCTTTCTTCTTTTGCATATCACATAAATCAACAAAGTTGTTTAGATGAGTAGCGGCATCTTCACTAGGAAGGCCGGCGAATTGATCTTTCATAACAAGATTTAGCAAAGCAGTATTGATTTCACAAGACTCAACGTCATTAAGAGGAGCAATCAGAGTACTAAGGAAATCATTATTATTGGTATTGGAGAAATCACACAATTTGGTATTATCTTGCGCCATGGCAACAAGTAATCCAACACACAAGCAAACAGAAAAAGGCAAGCAAAAAAGAGAGGAGAAGAAGATTGGGAAAGAGAGAGCGAATAAAACGGCAGGGTGAAGTGGGGGAGAGGAAAACGAGAGGCAAATGGCAAATAATGTAAATGCGAGGGAGATGAGTTTGTGATGGCCGGGTACTTGGTGTGTCTTGACTTGAGCGAAGACCTCCCCGGCAATGGGGGCAGAAATCCTTCTTGCTATGTCTTGAGCTTGCATTGGTTTTCCTTGAAGAGGAAAGGGTGATGCAGCAATAGTAGCATAAGTATTTCCCTCAGTTTTTGAGAACCAAGGTATCAACCCAGTAGGAGGCTCCTCAAAAGTCCCACGCACCTACACAAACAAACAAAGAACTCGCAACCAACGCAATAAAGGGGTTGTCAATCCCTTCACGGCCACTTGCAAAATTGAGATCTGATAGAGATAGTATGATAAGATAAATATATTTTTGGTATTTTATAATATAGATGCGAAAAGTAAAGATGCAAATAAAAGTAGATTGAAAGCTTATATGATAAAAGATAGACCCGGGGGCCATAGGTTTCACTAGTGGCTTCTCTCAAGATAGCATATGTATTACAATGGGTGAACAAATTACTATCGAGCAATTGATAGAAAAGCGAATAATTATGAGATTATCTAGGCATGATCATGTATATAGGCATCACATCCGCAACAAGTAGACCGACTCCTGCCTGCATCTACTACTATTACTCCACACATCGACCGCTATCTAGCATGCATCTAGAGTATTAAGTTCATAAGAATAGAGTAACGCATTAAGAAAGATGACATGATGTAGAGGGATAAACTCAAGCAATATGATATAAACCCCATCTTTTTATCCTCGATGGCAACAATACAATACGTGCCTTGCAACCCCTGCTGTCACTGGGTAAGGACACCACAAGATTGAACCCAAAGCTAAGCACTTCTCCCATTGCAAGAAAGATCAATCTTGTAGGCCAAACCAAACTGATAATTCGAAGAGACTTGAAAAGATAACTCAATCATACATAAAAGAATTCAGAGAAGATTCAAATATTTCCAATAGATAAACTTGATCATAAACCCACAATTCATCGGATCTTGACAAACACACCGCAAAAAGAGTTATTCGAATAGATCTCCACAAGAGAGGGGAGAACATGGTATTGAGATCCAAAAAGAGAGAAGAAGCCATCTAGCTAATAACTATGGACCCGAAGGTCTGTGGCAAACTACTCACAACTCATCGGAAGGGCTATGGTGTTGATGTAGAAGCCCTCCATGGTCGATTCCCCCTCCGGCGGAGCGCCGGCGAAGGCTCCAAGATGGGATCTCACGGATACAGAAGGTTACGGTGGTGGAAATTGTTTTTCGTTGGCTCCCTGGATGTTTTTGGGGTACGTGGGTATATATAGGAGGAAGAAGTAGGTCGGTGGCAGCCCGAGGGGCCCACGAGATAGGGGGACGCGCCCAGAGGGGGTGGGCGTGCCCTCCTATCTCCTGGCTGCGTTGGCTGCTTCTTGGCTTGCACTCCAAGTCCTTTGGATCACGTTTGTTCCAAAAATCACGCTCCCGAAGGTTTCATTCTATTTGGACTCCATTTGACATTCCTTTTCTTCGAAATACTGAAACAGGCAAAAAAACTGCAATACGGGCTGGGCCTCCGGTTAGTAGGTTAGTCCCAAAAATGATATAAATATGTAAGATAAAGCCCATAAACATCCAAAAGGAGTAATATAATAGCATGGAACAATCAAAAATTATAGATACGTTGGAGATGTATCATCCACCAATTTATTTCAGAATTTTTGGAGTTACAGAAGTATTCAAATGATACAGATTACTATAGACTGTTCTGTTTTTGACAGATTCTGTTTTCATTGTGTTGTTTGCTTATTTTGATGAATCTATGAGTAGTATCGAAGGGTATGAACCATAGAGAAATTGGAATACAGTAGATATTACACCAATATGAATTTAGAATGAGTTCACAACAGTACCTAACTGGTGATTTATTTTCTTATACTAATGGAGCTTACGAGTTTTCTGTTGAGTTTTGTGTTCTGAAGTTTTCAAGTTTTGGGTAAAGATTCGATGGACTATGGAATAAGGAGTGGCAAGAGCCTAAGCTTGGGGATGCCCAAGGCACCCCAAGGTAATATTCAAGGATGACCAAGAGCCTAAGCTTGGGGATGCCCCGAAAGGCATCCCCTCTTTCGTCTTCGTTCATCGGTAACTTTACTTGGAGCTATATTTTTATTCACCACATGATATGTGTTTTGCTTGGAGCGTCATTTTATTTTCTTTTGTTTTACTTGCTATTTGAATAAAATACCAAGATCTGAAATTCTTAAGTGTTAGAGAGTCTTCACATAGTTACATAATTATTCGACTAGTCATTGATCTTCACTTATATCTTTTTGAGTAGTTTGTCGTTTGCTCTAGTGCTTCACTTATATCTTTTTAGAGCATGGTGATGGTTTTATTTTGAAGAAATAGATGAACTCTCATGCTTCACTTATATTATTTTGAGAGTCTTAAACAGCATGGTAATTTGCTTTGGTTATAAATTTAGTCCTAATATGATGGGCATCTAAGATGGTTATAATAAAAACTTTCATATAGGGTGCATTGAATACTATGAGAAGTTTGATTCTTTATGATTGTTTTGAGATATGAAGATGGTGATATTAGAGTCGTGCTAGTTGAGTAATTGTGAATTTGAGAGATATTTGTGTTAAAGTTTGTGATTCTCGTAGCATGCACGTATGGTGAACCATTATGTGATGAAGTTGGAGCATGATTTATTTATTGATTGTCTTCCTTATGAGTGGCGGTCGGGGATGAGCGATGGTCTTTCCCTACCAATCTATCCCCCTAGGAGCATGCACGTAGTACTTCATTTCGATAACTAACAGATTTTTGCAATAAGTATGTGAGTTCTTTATGACTAATGTTGAGTCCATGGATTATACGCACTCTCACCCTTCCACCATTGCTAGCCTCTCTAGTACCGCGCAACTTTCGCCGGTACCATACACCCACCATATACCTTCCTAAAAACAGACACCATACTGTTGGAAATATGCCCTAGAGGCAATAATAAAAGGATTATTATTATATTTCCTTGCTCGTGATATTTGTCTTTATTCATGCTATAATTGTATTATCCGGAAATCGTAATACACGTGTGAATACATAGACCATAATATGTCCCTAGTGAGCCTCTAGTTGACTAGCTCGTTGATCAACAGATTGTCATGGTTTCCTGACTATGGACATTAGATGTCGTTGATAATGGGATCACATCATTAGGAGAATGATGTGATGGACAAGACCCAATCCTGAGCATAGCACAAGATCGTGTAGTTCGTTTGCTAGAGCTTTTCCAATGTCAAGTATCTTTTCCTTAGACCATGAGATCGTGTAACTCCCGGATATCGTAGGAGTGCTTTGGGTGTACCAAACGTCACAACGTAACTGGGTGACTATAAAGGTGCGCTATAGGTATCTCTGAAAGTGTCTGTTGGGTTGACACGGATTGAGACTGGGATTTGTCACTCCGTATGACGGAGAGGTATCTCTGGGCCCACTCGGTGATGCATCATCTTAATGAGATCAAAGTGACCAAGTGTCTGGTCACGGGATCATGCATTACGGTACGAGTAAAGTGACTTGCTGGTAACGAGACTGAACGAGGTATTGGGATACCGACGATCGAGTCTCGGGCAAGTAACGTACCGATTGACAAAGGGAATTGTATACAGGGTTGATTGAATCCTCGACATCGTGGTTCATCCGATGAGATCATCGAGGAGCATGTGGGAGCCAACATGGGTATCTAGATCCCGTTGTTGGTTATTGACCGGAGAGCCGTCTCGGTCATGTCTGCATGTCTCCCGAACCCGTAGGGTCTACACACTTAAGGTACGGTGACGCTAGGGTTATATGAATAAGAGTATGCAGCAAACTGAAAGTTGTTCGGAGTCCCGGATGAGATCCCGGACATCACGAGGAGTTTCGGAATGGTCTATAGGAAAAGAACTATATATAGGAAGTGCAGTTTCGGCCATCGGGAAAGTTTCGGGGGTCACTGGTATTGTACCGGGACCACCGGAAGGGTCCCGGGGGTCCACCGGGTGGGGCCACTTATCCCGGAGGGCCCCGTGGGCTGAAGTGGGAGGGGAACCAGCCCCTGGTGGGCTGGTGGGCCCCCCCTTGGCCCCCCCTCTGCGCCTAGGGTTGGGAACCCTAGGGGAGGGGGCGCCTCCACTTGCCTTGGGGGGCACTCCACCCCCCTTGGCCGCCGCCCCCTAGAGATCCCATCTCTAGGGCCGGCGCCCCCCCCTGGGGGCCTATATAAAGGAGGGGGGAGGGAGGGCAGCCGCACCCTGAAGTCTTGGCGCCTCCCTCTCCCCTGCTACACCTCTCCCTCGCGCAGAAGCTCGGCGAAGCTCTGTCGGAACTCTGCTGCATCCACCACCACGCCGTCGTGCTGCTGGATCTTCATCAACCTCTCATTCCCCCTTGCTGGATCAAGAAGGAGGATATGTCATCCGCTCCGTACGTGTGTTGAACGTGGAGGTGCTGTCCGTTCGGCACTTGGTCATCGGTGATTTGGATCACGACGAGTACGACTCCCTCAACCCCGTTCTCTTGAACGCTTCCGCTCACGATCTACAAAGGTATGTAGATGCACTGCTATCACTTGTTACTTAGATGAACTCATAGATGGATCTTGGTGAAACCGTAGGAAAATTTTTATTTTCTGCAACATTCGCCTTCAGTGGCATCATGAGCTAGGTCTATGCGTAGTTCTCTATTGCACGAGTAGAACACAAATTTGTTGTGGGCGTAGATGTTGTAAGCTTTCTTGCCCCTACTAGTCATATTTTGCTTCAGCGGTATTGTGGGATGAAGCAGCCCGGACCGACCTTACACGTACGCTTACGTGAGACAGGTTCCACCGACTGACATGCAATAGTTGCATAAGGTGGCTAGCGGGTGTCTGTCTCTCCCACTTTAGTTGGAGCGGATTCGATGAGAAGGGTCCTTATGAAGGGTAAATAGAAGTTGACAAATCACGTTGTGGCTTTTTCGTAGGTAAGAAAATGTTCTTGCTAGAACCCTATTGCAGCCACGTAAAAGATGCAACAACAATTAGAGGACGTCTAACTTGTTTTTGCAGCAATTGTCTTGTGATGTGATATGCCCAAAAGTTGTGATGAATGATGAATGATATATTGTGATGTATAAGATCATGTTCTTGTAAAACGAATCACGACTTGCATGTCGATGAGTATGACAACCGGCAGGAGCCATAGGAGTTGTCTTAATTATTGTATGACCTAAGTGTCAATGATTTAACGCCATGTAATTACTTTACTTTATTGCTAAACCGTTAGCCATAGTAGTAGAAGTAATAGTTGGCGAGCAACTTCATGGAGACACGATGATGGAGATCATGATGATGGAGATCATGGTGTCGTGCCGGTGACGAAGATGATCATGGAGCCCCGAAGATGGAGATCAAAGGAGCTATATGATATTGGCCATATCATGTCACTGTTATATAATTGCATGTGATGTTTATTATGTTTATGCATCTTGTTTACTTAGAACGACAGTAGTAAATAAGATGATCCCTTATAATAATTTCAAGAAAGTGTTCCCCCTAACTGTGCGCCGTTGCTAAAGTTCGTCGTTTCGAAGCACCACGTGATGATCGGGTGTGATAGATTCTTACGTTCACATACAACGGGTGTAAGAGCGTTTTACACACTCAAAAACACTTAGGGTTAACTTGACGAGCCTAGCATGTACAGACATGGCCTCCGAACACAGAGACCGAAAGGTCGAACATGAGTCGTATGGAAGATACGATCAACATGGAGATGTTCACCGATGATGACTAGTCCGTCTCACGTGATGATCAGACACGGCCTAGTCGACTCGGATCGTGTAACACTTAGATGACTAGAGGGATGTCTAATCTGAGTGGGAGTTCACTAAATAATTTGATTAGATGAACTTAATTATCATGAACTTAGTCTAAAACCTTTGCAAATATGTCTTGTAGATCAAATGGCCAACGCTCATGTCAACATGAACTTCAACGCGTTCCAAGAGAAAACCAAGCTGAAAGATGATGGCAGCAACTATACGGACTAGGTCTGGAACCTGAGGATCATCGTCATAGCTGCCAAGAAAGCATATGTCCTAGAAGGACCGCTAGGTGAAGCACCCATCCCAGAGAACCAAGACGTTATGAACGCTTGGCAGTCACGTGCTGATGATTACTCCCTCATTCAGTGCGGCATGCTTCACAGCTTAGAACCGGGGCTCCAAAACCGTTTTCAGCAACACGGAGCATATGAGATGTTCGAGGAGCTAAAAATGGTTTTCCAAGCTCATGCCTGGGTCGAGAGATATGAAGTCTCCGACAAGTTCTATAGTTGTAATATGGAGGAAAACAGTTCTGTCAGTGAGCACATACTCAAAATGTCTGGGTTGCACAACCGCCTGTCCCAACTGGACATTAACCTCCCGGACGAGGCGGTCATTGACAGAATCCTTCAGTCGCTCCCACCGAGCTACAAGAGCTTTGTGATGAACTACAATATGCAGGGGATGGTGAAAACTATTCCTGAAGTATTTTCAATGCTGAAGTCAGCAGAGGTAGAAATCAAGAAAGAACATCAAGTGTTGATGGTCAATAAAACCACCAAGTTCAAGAAGGGCAAGGGCAAGAAGAACTTCAAGAAGGACGGCAATGATGTTGCCGTGCCCGGTAAGCCAGTTGCCGGGAAGAAGTCAAAGAATGGACCCAAGCCTGAGACTGAGTGCTTTTATTGCAAAGGGAAGGGTCACTGGAAGCAGAACTGCCCCAAATACTTAGCGGACAAGAAGGCCGGCAACACTAAAGGTATATTTGATATACATGTAATTGATGTGTACCTTACCAGTACTCGTAGTAACTCCTGGGTATTTGATACCGGTGTCGTTGCTCATATTTGTAACTCACAGCAGGAGCTGCGGAATAAGCAGAGACTGGCAAAGGACGAGATGACGATTCGCGTCGGGAATGGTTCCAAGGTCGATGTGATCACCGTCGGCACGCTGCCTCTACATTTACCCACGGGATTAGTTTTAAACGTGAATAATTGTTATTTAGTGCCAAGTTTGAGCATGAACATTGTATCTGGATCTCGTTCAATACGAGATGGCTACTCATTTATATCCGAGAATAATGGTTGTTCTATTTATATGAGAGATATGTTTTATGGTCATGCCCCGATGGTCAATGGTTTATTCTTAATGAATCTCGAACATAATGTTACACATATTCATAGTGTGAAAACCAAAAGATGTAAAGTTGATAATGATAGTCCCACATACTTGTGGCACTACCGCCTTGGTCACATTGGTGTCAAGCGCATGAAGAAGCTCCATGCTGATGGACTTTTAGAGTCTCTCGATTATGAATCATTTGACACATGCGAACCATGCCTCATGGGCAAAATGACCAAGACTCCGTTCTCCGGAACTATGGAGCGAGCAACCAACTTATTGGAAATCATACATACCGATGTGTGTGGTCCAATGAGCGTTGAGGCTCGCGGAGGATATCGTTATGTTCTCACTCTCACTGATGACTTGAGTAGATATGGGTATGTCTACTTAATGAAACACAAGTCTGAGACCTTTGAAAAGTTCAAGGAATTTCAGAATGAAGTAGAGAATCAACATGACCGAAAGATAAAGTTCCTACGATCATATCGTGGAGGAGAATATTTAAGTCACGAATTTGGTAGACACTTAAGGAAATGTGGAATCGTTTCACAACTCACGTCGCCTGGAACACCTCAGCGTAACGGTGTGTCCAAACGTTGTAATCGCATTCTATTGGATATGGTGCGGTCTATGATGTCTGTTACCGATTTACCGCTATCATTTTGGGGATACGCTTTAGAGACAGCTACATTCACTTTAAATAGGGCTCCGTCTAAATCCGTTGAGACGACACCGTATGAATTATGGTTTGGGAAGAAACCTAAGTTGTCGTTTCTAAAAGTTTGGGGATGTGATGCTTATGTCAAGAAACTTCAACCTGAAAAGCTCGAACCCTAGTCTGAAAAATGAGTCTTCATAGGATACCCTAAGGAAACCATTGGGTATACCTTCTACTTAAGATCCGAGGGCAAGATCATTGTCGCCAAGAACGGATCCTTTCTGGAAAAAGAGTTTCTCTCGAAAGAAGTAAGTGGGAGGAAAGTAGAACTCGATGAAGTACTACCTCTTGAACTGGAAAGTAGTGCAGCTCAGGAAAATGTTCCTATGGTGCCTACACCAACTGGAGAGGAAATTAATGATGATGATAAAGGTACTTCGGATCAAGTTGCTACTGAACTTCGTAGGTCCACAAGGACACGTTTCACACTAGAGTGGTATGGCAACCCTGTCCTGGAAATCATGTTGTTAGACAACGGCGAACCTTCGAACTATGAAGAAGCGATGGCGGGCCCAGATTCCAATAAATGGCTTGAAGCCATGCAATCCGAGATAGAATCCATGTATGAAAACAAAGTATGGACTTTGACAGACTTGCCCGATGATCGGCGAGCGATAGAAAACAAATGGATCTTTAAGAAGAAGACGGACGCGGATGGTAATATTACCATCTATAAAGCTCGACTTGTCGCTAAGGGTTATCGGCAAGTTCAAGGGGTTGACTACGATGAGACTTTCTCTCCCGTAGCGAAGCTGAAGTCCGTCCGAATCATGTTAGCAATTTCCACATACTATGATTATGAGATATGGCAGATGGACGTCAAAACGGCATTCCTTAACGGACATCTTAAGGAAGAACTGTATATGATGCAGCCAGAGGGTTTTGTCGATCCTCAGAATGCTAACAAAGTATGCAAGCTCCAGCGATCCATTTATGGGCTGGTGTAAGCATCTCGGAGTTGGAACATTCGCTTTGATGAGATGATCAAAGCGTTTGGGTTTATGCAGACTTATGGAGAAGCCTGCGTTTACAAGAAAGTGAGTGGGAGCTCTGTAGCATTTCTCATATTATATGTAGATGTCATACTCTTGATGGGAAATGATATAAAACTTTTGGACAGCATTAAGGCCTACTTGAATAAGTGTTTTTCAATGAAGGACCTTAGGGAAGCTGCTTACATATTATGCATCAAGATCTATAGAGATAGATCGAGACGCCTCATAGGTCTTTCACAAAGCACATACCTTGATAAGATTTTGAAGAAGTTCAAAATGGATCAGTCCAAGAAAGGATTCTTGCCTGTATTGCAAGGTGTGAGATTGAGCTCGGCTCAATGCCCGACCACGGCAAAAGATAAAGAAGAGATGAGTGTCATCCCCTATGCTTCAGCAATAGGATTTATTATGTATGCCATGCTGTGTACCAGACCTGATGTTAACCTTGCCGTAAGTTTGGTAGGTAGGTACCAAAGTAATCCCGGCAAGGAACACTGGACAGCGGTCAATAATATCCTGAAGTACCTGAAAAGGACAAAGGACATGTTTCTTGTTTATGGAGGTGACGAAGAGCTCGTCGTAAAGGGTTACGTCGACGCTAGCTTCGACACAGATCTGGATGACTCTAAGTCACAAACTGGATACGTGTATATGTTGAATGGTGGAGCAGTAAGCTGGTGCAGCTGAAAGCAGAGCGTCGTGGCGGGATCTACATGTGAAGCGGAGTACATGGCAGCCTCGGAGGCAGCGCATGAAGCAATTTGGGTGAAGGAGTTCATCACCGACCTAGGAGTCATACCCAATGCGTCGGGGCCGATAAAACTCTTCTGTGACAACACTGGAGCTATTGCCCTTGCCAAGGAGCCCAGGTTTCACAAGAAGACCAGGCACATCAAGCGTCGTTTCAACTCCATCCGTGAAAATGTTCAAGATGGAGACATAGATATTTGCAAAGTACATACAGATCTGAATGTCGCAGATCCGTTGACTAAACCTCTTTCACGAGCAAAACATGATCAACACCAGAACTCTATGGGTGTTTGATTCATCACAATGTAACTAGATTATTGACTCTAGTGCAAGTGGGATACTGTTGGAAATATGCCCTAGAGGCAATAATAAAAGGATTATTATTATATTTCCTTGTTCATGATAATTGTCTTTATTCATGCTATAATTGTATTATCCGGAAATCGTAATACACGTGTGAATACATAGACCATAATATGTCCCTAGTGAGCCTCTAGTTGACTAGCTCGTTGATCAACAAATAGTCATGGTTTCCTGACTATGGACATTAAATGTCGTTGATAACGGGATCACATCATTAGGAGAATGATGTGATGGACAAGACCCAATCCTGAGCATAGCACAAGATCGTGTAGTTCATTTGCTAGAGCTTTTCCAATGTCAAGTATCTTTTCCTTAGACCATGAGATCGTGTAACTCCCGGATACCATAGGAGTGCTTTAGGTGTACCAAACGTCACAACGTAACTGGGTGACTATAAAGGTGCACTACAGGTATCTTCGAAAGTGTCTGTTGGGTTGACACGGATCGAGACTGGGATTTGTCACTCCGTATGATGGAGAGGTATCTCTGGGCCCACTCAGTAATGCATCATCATAATGAGCTCAAAGTGACCAAGTGTCTGGTCATGGGATCATGCATTACGGTACGAGTAAAGTGACTTGCCGGTAACGAGACTGAACGAGGTATTGGGATACCGATGATCGAGTCTCGGGCAAGTAACGTACCGATTGACAAAGGGAATTGTATACGGGGTTGATTGAATCCTTGACATCATGGTTCATCCGATGAGATCATCGAGGAGCATGTGGGAGCCAACATGGGTATCCAGATCCCGCTGTTGCTTATTGACCGGAGAGCCGTCTCGGTCATGTCTGCGTGTCTCCCGAACCCGTAGGGTCTACACACTTAAGGTACGGTGACGCTAGGGTTGTATGAATATGAGTATGCAGCAAACCGAAAGTCGTTTGGAGTCCCGGATGAGATCCCAGATGTCACGAGGAGTTCCGGAATGGTCCGGAGGTAAAGAATTATATATAGGAAGTGCAGTTTCAGCCACCGGGAAAGTTTCGGGGGTCACCGATATTGTACCGGGACCACCGGAAGGGTCCCGGGGGTCCACCGGGTGGGGCCACCTATCCCGGAGGGCCCCGTGGGCTGAAGTGGGAGGGGAAACAGCCCCTGGTGGGCTGGTGCGCCCCCCCCCTTGGGCCCCCCTCTGCGCCTAGGGTTGGGAACCCTAGGGGAGGGGGCGCCTCCACTTGCCTTGGGGGGCACTCCACCCCCATTGGCCGCCACCCCCCTAGAGATCCCATCTCTAGGGCCGGCGCCCCCCCTGGGGGCCTATATAAAGGAGGGGGGAGGGAGGGCAGCCGCACCCTGAAGTCTTGGCACCTCCCTCTCCCCTGCTACACCTCTCCCTCTCGCAGAAGCTCGGCGAAGCTCTGCCGGAACTCTGCTGCATCCACCACCATGCCGTCGTGCTGCTGGATCTTCATCAACCTCTCCTTCCCCCTTGCTGGATCAAGAAGGAGAAGACGTTATCCGCTCCGTACGTGTGTTGAACGCGGAGGTGCTGTCCGTTCGGCACTTGTTCATTGGTTATTTGGATCACGACGAGTACGACTCCCTCAACCCCGTTCTCTTGAACGCTTCCGCTCGCGATCTACAAAGGTATGTAGATGCACTCCTATCACTCGTTGCTTAGATGAACTCATAGATGGATCTTCGTGAAACCGTAGGAAAAATTTTATTTTCTGCAACGTTCGCCTTCACATACCTACCTATTATGGCATTTCCATAGCTATTCCGAGATATATTGCCATGCAACTTTCCAGCGTTTCGTTTATTATGACACGCTCCATCATTGTCATATTGCTTTGCATGATCATGTAGTTGACATCGTATTTGTGGCAAAGCCACCTTCATAATCCTTTCAGGCATGTCACTCTTGATTCTTTGCACATCTCGATACATGGCCGGAGGCATTCACATAGAGTCATATTTTGTTCTAAGTATCGAGTTGTAATTCTTTAGTTGTTAGTAAATAAAAGTGTGATGATCATCATTATTAGAGCATGGTCCCAGTGAGGAAAGGATGATGGAGACTCTGATTCCCCCACAAGTCGGGATGAGACTCCAGACGAAAATAAAAAAAGATAAAAAAAGAGGCCATAAAAAAGAGAGAAAAGGCCCAAATAAAAAAATAAAAAAATAAAAAAAATGAGAGAAAAAGAGAGAAGAGGCAATGCTACTTTCATTTTACCACACTTGTGCTTCAAAGTAGCACCATGATCTTCATGATAGAGAGTCTCCAATGTTGGGCTTCCTCAAATTGCCCTAGGTCTCCGTGAGCAATCAAGTTGGATGCACATGAACTTAGTTTCTTTTGTTGAGCTTTCATACATTTATAGCTCTAGTGCATCCATTGCATGGCAATCCCTACTCACTCACATTGATATCTATTGATGGGCATCTCCCTAGCCCGTTGATACGCCTACTTGATGTGGGACTATCTCCTTCCTTTTTGTCTTCTCCACAACCACCGTTCTATTCCACCTATACTTCTATATCCATGGCTCATCCTCATGTATTGCGTGAAGATTGAAAAAGTTTGCAAACATCAAAAGTATGAAACAATTTCTTGGCTTGTCATTGGGGTTGTGCATGATTTAAATATTTTGTGTGATGAAGATAGAGCATAGCCAGACTATACGATTTTGTAGGGATAGCTTTCTTTGGCCATCATATTTTGAGAAGAGATGATTGCTTTGTTAGTATGCTTGAAGTATTATTATTTTTATGTCAATATTAAACTTTCATTTTGAATCATTCAGATCTGAACATTCATGCCACAATAAAGAAGATTACATTGATAAATATGTTAGGTAGCATTCCACATCAAAAATTCTGTTTTTATCATTTACCTACTCGAGGACGAGAAGGAATTAAGCTTGGGATGCTTGATACGTCTCCAATGTATCTATAATTTTTTATTGTTCCATGCTATTATATTATCCATCTAAGATGTTTTATATGCATCTATATGCTATTTTATATGATTTTTGGGACTAACCTATTAACCTAGAGCCCAGTTCCAGTTTCTGTTTTTCCTTGTTTTTGAGTATCGCGGAAAAGGAAAACCAAATTGAGTCCAATTGACCTGAAATTCAACGGAGATTGTTTTTGGACCAGAAGAATCCCAAGGAGAACTGGAGATGAGCCAGAAGAGTCCCGAGGCCGACACGAGGGTGGGGGGCCTGCCCCGTACCTCGTGGCCGCCTCGGGGACCCCCCTGACTTGTTCCCGACGCCAAAACCTCTTATATATACAGAAACCTCCAGAAGATAATCTAGATCGGGAGTTCTGCCGCCGCAAGCCTCTGTAGCCACCAAAAACCAACCGGGACCCTGTTCCGGCACCCTGTCGGAGGGGGATCCCTCACCGGTGGCCATCTTCATTATCCCGGCGCTCTCCATGATGAGGGAGTAGTTCACCCTCGGGGCTAAGGATATGTACTAGTAGCTATGTGTTTGATCTCTCTCTCTTTCTCTCTCTCTCTCTCTCTCTCTCTCTCTCGTGTTCTTGATTTGGCACGATCTTGATGTATCGCGAGCTTTGCTATTATAGTTGGATCTTATGATGTTTCTCCCCCTCTACTCTCTTGTAATGGATTGAGTTTTCCCTTTGAAGTTATCTTATCGGATTGAGTCTTTAAGGATTTGAGAACACTTTATGTATGTCTTGCATGTGCTTATCTGTGGTGACAATGGGATATTCACGTGATCTACTTGATGTATGTTTTGGTGATCAACTTGCGGGTTCAGTGACCTTGTGAACTTATGCATAGGGGTTTGCACACGTTTTCGTCTTGATTCTCCGGTAGAAACTTTGGGGCACTCTTTGAAGTTCTTTGTGTTGGTTGAATAGATGAATCTAAGATTGTGTGATGCATATCGTATAATGATACCCACGGATACTTGAGGTGACATTGGAGTATCTAGGTGACATTAGGGTTTTGGTTTATTTGTGTCTTAAGTTGTTATTCTAGTACTAACTCTAGTATAGATCGAACGGAAAGAATAGCTTCATTTTATTTTACTACGGACTCTTGAATAGATCGATCAGAAAGGATAACTCTAAGGTGGTTTCATACCCTACCATAATCTCTTCGTTTGTTCTCCGCTATTAGTAACTTTGGAGTGACTCTTTGTTACATGTTGAGGGATAGTTATATGATCCAATTATGTTATTATTGTTGAGAGACCTTGCACTACTGAAAGTATGAACCCTAGGCCTTGTTTCCTAGCATTGCAATACCGTTTACGCTCACTTTTATTACTTGTTACCTTGCTATTTTCATATTTTCAGATTACAAAAACCTATATCTACCATCCATATTGCACTTGTATCACCATCTCTTCGCCGAACTAGTGCACCTATCAATTTACCATTGTATTGGGTGTGTTGGGGACACAAGAGACACTTTGTTATTTGGTTGCAGGGTTGTTTGAGAGAGACCATCTTCAACCTACACCTCCCACGGATTGATAAACCTTAGGTCATCCACTTGAGGGAAATTTGCTACTGTCCTACAAATCTCTACACTTGGAGGCCCAACAACGTCTACAAGAAGAAGGTTGTGTAGTAGACATCACTAGGCACCTCCCACATACACACACACTGTGTGTGTGTGTGTGTTTGTGTGTGTGTGTATAGGTGGGAGGGAGAGGGGAGAGGCCAAGCGGTGCCCCAACTAAGTCTGAATCCTACTTGGGCTCCTGCCCTTGGCCGCGCCCCCTGCCATATTTGATGGAGGGGGGAAGGAAAGGGGGGGGAGGAAGGAAGGGGGAGGCTGAATCCCCTCCTTTCCTTTCCCCACTACGGAGGCTGCCATGGGGGCGCGCCAGCCCCTTTTGGGCTGGGGTGCTCCCCTCTTATGGACCAATAGGCCCGCTAACCTCCCGGGGTATCCGGTACCCCCTCCGATACTCCGATGATCACCCGGTACACTCCGAAACACTTCTGGTGTCTGAATGCCATTGTCATATATATCAATCTTTACCTCGCAGCCATTTCGAGACTCCTCGTCGTGTCCGTGATCACATCCGGGACTCCAAACAACATTCGGTTACCAAATCATATAACTCATATAACACTATATCATCAATGAACATTAAGCGTGCAGACCTACGGGTTCGAGAACTATGCAGACATGACTGAGACACCTTTGTTGTCAATAACCAAGAGCGGAACCTGGATGCCCATATTGGCTCCTATATATTCTATGAAGATCTTTATCGGTCAAACCGTTATGACAACATATGTAATTAACTTTGTCCATCAGTATGTTACTTGCCCGAGATTCGATCATCGGTATCTTCATACCTAGTTCAATCTCATTACCAGCAAGTCTCTTTACTCGTTCTGTAATACATCATTGTGCAACTAAATCATTAGTCACTTTGATTGCAAGGCTTCTTATGATGTGTATTAGCGATAGGGCCCAGAGATACCTCTCTGATACTCATATTTACAAATCCTAATCTTGATCTATGCCAACTCAACAAACACCTTCAGAGATACCTGTAGAGCATCTCTATGATCACCCAGTTACGTTGTGAAGTTTGATAGCACACAAGGTATTCCTTCGGTATCCGGGAGTTGCATAATCTCATAGTCAAAGGAATATGTATTTGACATGAAGAAAGCAATAGCAATAAACTGAATAATCGATATGCTAAGCTAACGGATGGGTCTTGTCCATCACATCATTCTCCTAATGATGTGATCCCGTTATCAAATTAGAACACATGTCTATGGTTAGGAAACCTTAACCGTCTTTGGTCAACGAGCTAGTCTAGTAGAGGCTTACTAAGGACGCGGTATTTGTTTATGTATTCACACATGGATTTAAGTTTCCGATCAATACAATTCTAGCATGAATAATAAACATTTATCATGAATAAGGAAATATAAAATAACAACTTTATTATTGCCTCTAGGGTATATTTCCTTCACTGTATTCATGATCGTTGCCTTGGATATCGTCATAGCTTTGCGCTTTTCTAACAATTGCTTGCAGTAATTTGTTTACCCATCATATGTTTTCTTTCAAGGGAGAAGCCTCTAGTGAAACCTAATGGTCCCCGGGTCTATTTTCTTTCATATATTTTCAGATCTATAAACCAAAAAACCCAAAATTACCTTGCTGTAATTTATTTATATCTACTTTAGTTTGCTCTTTTATTTATATTTTATACCTATCTTGATTAGATCTCACTCTTGTTCATGACCGTGAAGGGATTGGCAACCCCTCTTTCGTGTTGTGTGCAAGTGTTTGTTAGTTTGTGCAGGTGCATAGATTGGAGACTTGCTTTTGCCTCCTGCTGAATTGATAACTGAGGGAAATACTTATCTCTACTTTGCTGCATTACCCTTTCCTCTTCAAGGGAAAAATCAACGCAAGATCAAGAAGTAGCAGCAAGCTATTGAGAATAAATGGATATTCAAGAAGAAGACGCACGCTGATGGTAGTATCACTGTCTACAAAGCTCGACTAGACACAAAAGGTTTTCGACAAGTTCAAGAGGTTGAATACAATGAGACTTTCTCACCCGTAGCGATGCCTAAGTCTGTCTGAATCATGTTAGCAATTGCCACATTTTATGATTATGAAATCTGGCAAATGGACGTCAAAACTGCATTACTTAACGGGTTTCTTAAAGAAGAGTTGTATATGATGCAACCAGAAGGTTTTGACGATCCTAAAGGTGCTAACAAAGTGTGCAAGATCCAGTGATCCATCTATGGACTGGTGCAAGCATCTCGGAGTTGGAATATACGCTTTGATGGTGTGATCAAAGCATATGCTTTTATACAGACTTACGGATAAGCCTGTATTTACAAGAAAGTGAGTGGGAGCTCTGTAGCATTTCTAGTGTTATATGTGGATGACATATTAAAGATTGGAAATGATATAGAATTTCTGGATAGCATAAAAGGATACTTGAATAAGAATTTTTCAATGAAAGACCTCGGTGAAGCTTCTTATATATCGGGCATCAAGATCTATAGGGATATATCAAGACGCTTGATAGGACTTTCACAAAGCACATACCTTGACAAAGTTCTGAAGAAGTTCAAAATGGACCAGTCAAAGAAAGGGTTCTTGCCTGTGTTGCAAGGTGTGAAATTGAATCAGACTCAAAGTCCGACCACGGCAGAAGATAGAGAGAAAATGAAAGGCATTCCCTATGCCTCAGCCATAGGTTCTATTATGTATGCCATGATGTGTACCAGACCTGATGTGTGCCTTGTCATAAGTTTGGCAGGAAGGTACCAAAGTAATCCAGGAGTGGATCACTGGGCAGTGGTCAAGAATATCCTGAAGTACCTGAAAAGGGCCAAGGATATGTTTCTCGTTTCTGAAGGTGATGAAGAGCTCGTCGTAAAGGGTTATGTCGATGCTAGCTTCAACACATATCCGGATGACTCTAAGTCACAAACCGGATACGTATTTATATTGAATGGTGGAGCTGTCAGTTGGCGTAGTTCCAAGCAGAGCGTCGTGGCGGGATCTACATGTGAAGCAGAGTACATAGCTACTTCGGAAGCGGCACATGAAGGAGTCTGGATGAAGGAGTTCATATCCGATCTGGGTGTAATACCCAGTGTATCAGGTCCAATGACAATCTTTTGTGACAATACTGGAGCAATTGCCTTAGCAAAGGAATCCAGGTTTCACAAGACAACCAAACACATCAAGAGACGCTTCAACCCCATTCGTGAAAAGGTCAAGGATGGAGACATAGAAATGTGCAAAGTACATACAGATCTGAATTTGCCAGACCCATTGACTAAACCTCTTCCGCGGGCAAAACATGATCAGAACCAAAACTCCATGGGTGTTAGGTTCATTACTATGTAATCTAGATTATTGACTCTAGTGCAAGTGGGAGACTATTGGAAATATGCCCTGGTGGCAATAATAAAGTGGTTATTATTAATATTTCCTTAATTGTGATAAAGGTTTATTATTCATGCTAGAATTGTATTGACCAAAAACTTAAATACATGTGTGGATACATAAACAAATACAGTGTCCCTAGTGGGCCTCTACTAGACTATCTCGTTGATCAAAAGATGGTTAAGGTTTCCTAACCATAGACATGTGTTGTCACTTGATGACGAGATCACATCATTAGGAGAATGATGTGATGGACAAGACCCATCCGTTAGCATAGCATATGATTGTTCAGTTTATTGCTACTGCTTTCTTAATATCAAATACATATTCCTTCGACCATCAGATCATGCAACTCCCGGATACTGGAGGAATACCTTATGTGCTATCAAACATCACAACATAACTGGGCGATCATAAAGATGCTCTACAGGTATCTTCGAAGGTTTCTGTTGAGTTGGCATTAATCAAGATTGGGATTTGTCACTCCGTATGACAGAGAGGTATCTCTAGGCCATCTCGTGGAACTTTTGGGTTCTTTTTTGGGGGTGATATGGAAGTAGCTAGCTCCCTTTCCCTTATTACGTTACCATTTCTCTCCGCTATTCTTCGCAAATTTCATTGAGAGGAATCAGCAAAGAAAAGAAATCTTCTCCGGGTGACAGGGCCGCCCCGGCAGCGTGGCTTCTCTGCCGAGCAGGAAGCCACAAAAAGCATTGTGCTCTTGTAATTGATCTTTTAGTAGGCTAAGTTGCCGAATTCTGAAATCACTACAGGCACAGTGCAGGAAATTGTGGTCCTCATAATACACATCACAAGAAGCTTGCAAGTAAGGTGACTAAGGAGTTAGTTGTAAGATGATGTATTACAGAACGACTATAGAGAGTTGCCAGTGACGAGATTGAACTAGGTATGGAGATACCAACGATCGAATCTCGGGCAAGTAACATACTGACAGACAAAGGAAATTACGTATGTTGTCATAAAGGTTTGACCGATAAAGATCTTCGTAGAATATGTAGGAACCAATATGGGCATCTAGGTCCCGGTATTGGTTATTGACCGGAGAAGCATCTTGGTCATGTCTATATCATTTTCGAACCCTTAGGGTCTGCACGCTTAACGTTCGTTGACTATATAGTATTATATGAGTAATGTGAATTGGTGACCGAATGTTGTTCGGAGTCCCGGATGAGATCACGGACATGACGAGGAGCTCTGGAATGGTCCGGATATAAAGATTGACATATAGGAAAATAGTATTTGGTCTCCGGAAAGGTTTCGTAATGCATCGAGTATTTATCGGATCACCATAAGGGGTTCCAGGAAGGCCACGGGAGTTATTGGGCCTAAATTGGCCAGGGGGAGGGAGCACAGCAGCCCACCTAGGGCAGAGCCCAGGGCGGCTACTGACCCCCTTGGGGGCGCCCCTGCCTCCCGTCCCCCACCTATATATATGTGAGGAGGGAAAGGGGCAACACACACCACGATCCCCAAGCCGTGCGCAGCGCCCCCTCTCCCTCTAGTTGTCGTTCCTCCTCTGTCTATGTTCGTTGTGCTTGGCGAAGCCCTGCAGTTAGTTTCACCCCCACCATCACCATGTTGTCGTGCTACGGAACTCATCTACTACTTCGCCTCCCTTGATGAATCGAGAAGGCGAGGACGTCATCGAGCTGAATGTGTGCTAAACGCGGAGGTGCCATACATTCGGTACTTGATCGGGATGGGTCATTAAGGTGTACGAATACATCAACTGCATTGATAAACGCTTCTGTTTAGCGATCTACGAGGGTATGTAGATGCTCTCCCCCTCTCGTAGCTATGTATCTCCATGGATAGATCTTGCATGTGCATATAATTTTTTTTTGTTTTCCATGCAACGTTACCCAACACCTCCTTTGGGCATAGGACAAGGGGGGGAGGAGGAATCCTCCCCCTAGTCCAATTCGGCCTCCCCTCCTAGGAAAGGGGGCGCCACCTCCACTAGGGCCTATGTGGCCCAAGTTGCCTTCCACCATTAAGCGTTTTAAGCCCTGTTGATATTATATTCAATTAAATATAAAAGCCCTCTAATAATTACTAGAGCCTTAAATATATATAGTTTATCATCACCATAACATTTTTCACCTATATATTATTTATCAGTAATACCCGGTATTGCCCGATAAACTCCGAAACCCTTCGAGTGGCCCCGAAATGCTTCCGGTTCCTCCCAAAACTTTTCGAATGTTAATGAAACAATTCCACAAATAAATCATCAATACTCTCATCCTACTAACACTCAGTAGATCGTGATTGCCTTAAGCTTGTGACCTCGTAGGTTCGGTAAATCATAGACATGAAAGAAACGCCTTCGTTCAGTGACCATTAGCAGAACCGTGGACGTCCATATTGATCCCATGGTTACACGAATGACATTTGAGTGAACCTTTAGTTATCATGTGATGTTCCTTTTGCTACGCGATACTTTACAAAACCCAAGGTGTGCCATTATCCTCCTGAGTCATGCACATGCTCACTATACCATCATCCTCATTACCGGTTTTGTTTTTCTTTCTCGTTGAAGTGTTCCATCATCCCTATGGCATAGTCACCTGTGTCTGGTTAGATGATGATTGATGCCATCACACAGAGAGAGCCCTAAGAATATCTCTCCATCATCGAAGGAGCAAATTCCACTCTCGAGCTATCTAGTCTCTTGTCAAACTTTCTGATGGACCTGTAAGTTGTCGTTATGATCACTGTGTTACAGATGACGTTTGAGCAACCCCAAAGTCCACTGTACAGTAGGAAGTGACTACAATACTCTCATGGTCTGAGGAACTAAAAACACATGTTAACACTTTGTGTTGTAGTAATTGATTTCAGACGATATTATCTCAAAGTATAACAAACAAATTTGGGTCGATTTAATATGATTGTTGTTCTAACATCATATTCTCAATGTTGTTTTAGGACTATCGTTACACTTAACGATATCCTAAGATCCAGAAAACATGATCACCAACAACACTTGATCCTGTCTTAGAGGCGAAATAGAGAACCTATTCTTTACCTTTTATCATTCCACACGTGCATATGATTTTTCCACTGAACCGCATATTCCAGGATCATAAAGTTATAGTATGAAATATAAACTCTTAACTATGAACATGAAAAATATAATAATACAATATTATTGCCCCTAGGCCATATTTTGAACACAATTAGTAGCTTTCATTCAAGTTCTACCACATAGTGTAAATTTACAACAGATTTAATTAGCAACCACACATAGTAGTCATACCATAGGACGATTTTTCTGCCATGCAATCCTCTATGAGCCAACAAAGCACTCCTTTTGTATCCCAACATGGTGCCATGGGAGATTTTATGATCCAAATGGTTAATTATGCTTCCACAACACCTTTTTGGGATAGCAAAATATAATGAAACATTATCTAGGATAAGTTCAACACACTTAACTAACATGCATACTAAATAAAAATGTTCTCAAAGCTGCACTCTCGAAACACCTACTCATCGAACGACCAGCGCTAGTTGGGGCATTCTATCCATCCTCCATGGTGGTGGGTGGGGCATTCTTGGCTGCATTAGCCCCAACATTGTTCCCAATCGGGCTCTTTGAACCCAAATCCGAGATTTCATCTTGTTTTGTGCCCATGTGGGGATCAACTCTCGTCTTCTTTGAACCGGCATCCGTGCACGCTCTTCGTCGTTGGCCTCCAATCTGACAACGTCTGCTCTGTTTCTCAATTCACTAATCATACAATTTTTAAACTTGCAAATCTGCCATGTCCGTGCTCTCATGTGAGAGCCCCTCCATCTGCGTCAGCTCCTTCTTACACTCCAATCATGTGTCTACCGCATCCATAATCCTTAATACCCATGCCACGACCCATTGAGGAGGCCCTCATGGCTCCTCCCAGGAGGAGTGAAGGATGATGGTGCGGTACAAGAGGCCTGACGGTGACGAGAAGGCATGGAGTCGATGGTGAACGTCTTGAAAAATCAGTAAAGGGCAGTAATTGTAGCACTAGCATGATGTAATTAAATTAATTAGATTCATAACAAATGAAGAATAATGGTAGAACGAGAACGAGCATGCAAAGGGATTCAGAAGCCAACAAATTATGCAAACATGGTAGAGCAGAGGACCCCTAGCATTGCCACTGGATTGACAATAAATAATCAGTTAATCACTAGGCATGCGAGTTGACTTTTGGTCCATCGAGGCCCCTTCAACAACTCTCATCTCTTAGGCACGTGTATATATATGGTGGGATCTCCCTCATTGGTATTCCAATTGTTGGCGATGGTCACCATTGTACTTCAGGTCTTGCTTTACCATTGTATCAGGGGAGGAGAAGTACAACAGTGACCACCTACAGCGACAATCGGCATCCGTCAACTAGCTCTAAACAGTCAACCTTACGGGTAATTCGACAATCGGTGATGGTCGTTCCTTCTTTTCCTTCCTTGTTACCAAGGTCGGCACTGGAAGGAAAAGAAAAGAATGACCACCTAAAACAATCGTCTTGGGAAACATAATAGAAAACAAAAAAAAATTGCACCTACGGTCACCCAAGATCACTATGAAGATGCATAACGGGTTGGGATCACAATCGTTACCGTCACCGAGTTACAGCAGAAGAAGAACGCGTCGATGTAGATTGTACTTGGAGTCCCTCTAACCATCACAAAACGATCCCTCGTACCGCCCACGAACCTCGGTTGCAAGTGTGCGGCCTTCACGATCCGACAACACTTCATCGTCGAGAGCTAATCGTCGCCAAAGAATTAGAGGGAGAATATTAGAACCATACTAAGGTTCTAATTATGAGGACAAGAGGATTACTAGCTCTAATTAGTCAACTAGGACCAACTAGAACTAGAACTATAAGAACTAGAGGAGGCTCCAAAACTTGTATGGGGCTGCGGTCATCGTCGTTGACCCTTGAATAGATCTGAAGCAACTGACACAACATCTCGTGATCATGCATGCACGATAAGAACCCTAACCACACCTCCTCAATGAGACGGCAGTAATCTATGCGTAGGCTCCCTTGACTATGTCAAGATGTACAAACTCAAGTAGGATCGGATCCAGAAGACAAACTCGAAGATTAAGTGCCGCCATTTTCCCAAAGCGGTACACTTGTAAGGATTAGAAAGCTCTAACCTAAACTACTAGCTGGAGTGAAGGCACTGTGACTCTCCTCCCTGCCACCAGCAGACAAAGAGGAACCGATCTATGGGCTCGCTGATTAAACCTTGGGGAGAATTTGTCCTAGCAGCCGAGGGAAAGAGAGAGGGGTGACGAAGGAATCGTACCATTCAAGCCTTTTTTTTTTTCATGCATTTCCTGATGGTCTGGAAAATGCCCGGAGAGGAAGTCACGAATAAACACAGTAGACATTTCTTAGACATATTGATATCCTTCTGATCAGATCATCTCATTCATTCTGCCCTTTCTTGAATCATATGTTTAGATTTGTTTATTGGTACTCCCTCCGTCCGAAAATACTTGTCACAAAACTGCATAAAAATAGATGTATCTAGAACTAAAATATGTCTAGATACATCCATTCCTCCGACAAGTATTTCCGGACGGAGAAAGTAGCTTGTTAGCACGGTATAATTATTTGTCGGTCGCATATATAGCAAAACTACTTAAAATTCTAATATTGTCTTTTCAGGGAACTTAAAATTCTATGTCAGTACGTGTAAATGGATATCAAAAAGGAAAGATACATGGCAGATGGCAAATCTAATTAAACGACTGCGTCGGTGTACACATTAGAAGTAATATCGTCCAGACAATTTGTTGGATTCAGAATACTGGCTAGCTAGGCTGGCTGCTCGGCAGTCAGCACACACGTGGTCTGCGACGCGGAGACCCGATCATTCTCTTCCACGACCTCGCCGTCCTCCCCGTCGGCCTCCGCCGCGTCGCTGTTCTCCAGCCGCTGCCGCTCGACGCGATCGCTCCTCCCCTTCTTCGCGGGCACCACGTCGTCCGCCTCCCGGAAGTCCTCCATCCTGAACTTTGGCTTCCACAACGGCGGCTCCGCCTCCCTGGCCCGCTTCCTCGACGACCCGCTGGCGCCGTAAACGTCCCTCTGTGCCCGGATGTTGGCGAGCAGCGCGTAGAACCTCTCCACCTGCTCGTCCTCGCCGCCGCCGCTCTCCTCGGGTGTGCCGCTGCCGCCGGCGACAGGCAAGTCGGACAATGGCGCTCGCGGCACCTCCGGCACGGACGTCGTGGACTCGCCGTCTCTTGCCACTGGTGAAGCCTCGTGCCTGTCCGCCGCGGTGGCATCCATCGCCTCTGGGGCCCGGCCGATCGTCGTGGTCCGGTGGATTGCACGCGCGCGCGAGAGAGAGGGAAAGAGGGAGGGAGACAAGACAAGACAGAGAGGATGAGTCGGTGAGGCTGTCGAATAATACGTCGGGCTAATTTATAGGCGTGCCGGCCGCCGTGGGTGCTGGCGTCGACTGTTCATATTGACGTGCTCCTGGCGATGAAAACACCGAAGACTTTGGGCACTCCGTGGGCATAATTGAATACCACTAGTACTGTATGAGTACTACTCGTACGCAGGGAGTAAAATTCACCGTGTATTTTCTTCAAGAAGAAACGACCTACTAGTAGTGTAAATACAATTCAAAGTCCTCGCAGCAAAAATAAGAATACAATTTCGAGTTGACACTGGCGCTGAATGAACCTGGCTAGTCTCCCCGCAAAAATCAGAAGAATGGACCTGGCTAGTCAAGGCAGGTTAGGGAGATTAATGGTTTGATCGATCGTGTGCCTTTGCTTAAACCATGACCCGGACCCGGTCTTCAATAAAGAAACCGGACGGCGCTGGCTGTGACAACGAACAGGCTCTCGCTCCGGTCCCGTCAGAGAAAGGGCAAAGGGAAGAGCACCTCGTGCTCTCTACAGAAAGGGAGAGACCGTCACGAGGAAGACGGGTGAAGACGTCACGAGGCATGACGTAAGCGCGGTTGGTCATTGCCCGTGAGTCAGCGTGCATACTCGATCGATCGGGTCGTGGTGGGGTCGTACGGCAGGAGTTGTATATTTGCTGGCTGCGTCGCGCCGGTGGGTAGAAGCGACGCGTGCGATGCGCCGCTTGATCCAACTGGTCACACCAGGACCGGACTGGTAGTATGAAAATAGTGTGGTACGGCCCTGCGCAATTCCTGTGGAATTTTGGACCATCGATAGTTCGACAAGTGCGTGTACGAAAATATACTATCTCCTGTACGCCGAGCACGCGGTGGTTTCGCATACCCTGTGCGCCAGGAGACAGATGGATCCCAGACCTGTCCAAATGTTTGGGGACAGACGACCTGGTCATTGACGGGTCATAAAAAAGCCACCAAGACAGAAAACGGGACTCAAACGTCCGAGCTGACCGACACCCTCATATCTAGGCTAAATCTGGAGCGGATATGATGCGCTCGGGTATGTCCGGGCGCTCCTCGCGTTGGACCTGGCAGTCCTACCCCATCATAAATTGCATCAAATCCACCAAATCCTTCGTACTTCTCCCGCCTTCCTCCAACCTTTCCCGAGCCCGAGCCCTCGTCGTCCGCCACCCTTGCTCTCCATCCTCATCGCTGGTCCCAATCCGCCACCCTAGATACCGTCCAGCCCGTCCCCGGCCACCGTGACAGAGGTTGCGTCCGCCTCGTCCGTCTACGTCCCGTCCTCGGCTTTGTCGTGCAAGCCGAAGAACATTTGCCCGGAGGAATTGGTGAGGCCTGCAACAAGAGAGGAAAGCGGCAGCGGCGCGGGGAGCAGATGCATACATGGACGAGCAGCTCCCCGCCCCTTCCCCCGCCGCGCTCGAAACCCCGCACCCCATCCATCCGACCGCCAACAAGGATTGCGTCGTCGGCCCAGGTTGGGACAAAGGAGGATCTGACGGACGGTTGGGGCAAAAGCGCGGGAATCGGGGACGACGGGGCTGTGCACGATATGTTCGACGAAATGACACGACAAGAGTCGATATGTTGTTGTTGCTCCTATCTGATCAACTTTGCATATGGCATGTTCAATGTTCTGTATAGATCATAAGTTCATTTCGGACATGATGAATGCCTACAAACCATGATCATTCAGGAGGTGTTCCTGTCAAACATGATCAATGATAATCAAGGCCCGACCAAAATGGACTACGAATTGGGGGGTCCAACTTGCCCTTCATTTCAAGTTGGGACAACATCAAATCCTAATCCGAGCAAGAAGAAGAAGAAGAAGAAGAAGAAGAAGAAGAAGAAGGCAAAGACGACAAAGGTAAGAGGTCCTGCATTCTCAACTTTCAAGGATATTTTGTTGGTCAAGTTTGGCTGGCAACAACGATGGATCAAATATGCGGCAACGAGCAAAAGGGAACATGTATTAGGAGAAGATTTGGAAGGAATATATGTCATGAACAAAAGGAATATGTGGAGCCGCATCATATCGTCAACAACCGTAAAGTTGCATCTCTTCAACATCGATGGGGGTCGTTCAAGGGGAAGTGAACAAGTACGTCGACTACTACTCACAAGTGACCGGCCACCCTCAAAGTGGGACGGGAGTGGCAACTCATGTAAACTCAATTGCTTCATCTTGTCATCATTTGCTAATGCTTCTTGTGTTTGCATTCTCATGCTCATACATATTTTGTTTGCTAGATGACAATGGCGGCCATTATGTATCACGAACGGAGAAGAAGCCATTTGCTTTTAGCCGTTGTTGGATCATATTGAATGGCGGACTAAAGTGGACACAACTTGTGGCCGATCTCAAGGCCGGCAAGAAGAAGAATGATGGCTCAAGTTCCCATCAATCAATTGGGTTGGATGATAAAGAGGAAGATATTGTCGTGGTGAATGTAAGGGCCACCGTGCCAAAGGATATCCGGAAAGTCATGGGAAACAAGTGGAGAAGGCAAGGGCCTCCTGTGACGTCGTGGCTACAAAAATGTCCTCCACATGGATGGGCATTTTTTTAGTGAGGGAGAACAAGAAAGAGGAGAGGTACAAGCTCATGTTCGATGAACAAACAGAAAGGATGGATTAGGACTGGAAGAGGGCGGAGAAGAAGCTAGAAATTGAGAGAATATCAGGTTGGAGAAGCAAGAGGGGTGACCAAATGGGAGCTCGAGAAGGCCAAGACATTGGGAGAGATTGAGCTTGAGAAGGAGAGATTGCAACTCGCACAGGACGTGAATGATGTGAAGATCATGTTGGCGGACGAAACCCTCTTGGATGAGCATGCAAAGAAGTGGCTTGAGGAGAAGAAGGAGATCAGCAACCATAGGGAGTACGAGGTGGTGAGTGTGGCTACGGCGGCAGTGGAGCACGCGACAAGGATGTAGGCGCAGCATGCGGCCCGGATGCAGGCAGAATAAGATACAAGGATAGCCTTGGAGCAGGCAGTATGGATGGCATCCAATGAGTGATACGCTCAGCCAGCGAGGGATCCATCAGGATCGGACATTGATTTCAGTTTGGCATGTCCAGATTGTTGAGCTATGATTTGTTTTGCTTTGTTTTGAACTGTTGAATTGCGACAACTTGTATCATATGATTGACGTGCATGGATTGCATGGATTTGAGGCTCCGCATTTGAGGTGTTTGAGTGTGTGGCAATCCATATGAGGGGCCGCCCAGCACTCTCCATGGACTCCCCCGGACGCGCTCGCGGGCATATATAGGGGGTGGATTTGCCAAGTCTAGATATAGATGCTCTAATGGGAACCTTTCGAGACTTTGGGGATGCCACCTGCCTACGCATAAACCCCTCAAAGTCTTCAGTCGCACCCATACGTTGCAAGGAGATTGATCTTACGGAGGTGCTCCAAAGTTTTGGTGGATCCACGACTAATTTCCCGCATCAAGTACCTAGGGATGCCTATTACAACTTCTTAGTTACGGCCTGTACACCTCCAATTCATCCTCGACCGGATAAAAACTAGGTTGGCGGGTTGGAAGGGAAGGCCGATGCCGATCGCCGGCAGATGCGTGCTGGTTTGATGTGTGCTTAATTATTTATATGCCAACATAGGTGCTCACCGTGGTCCGAGCGCCAAAGAAGCTATTCAAATACATAGACAAATGTAGAAGGTGTTTTCTCTGGAAGCAAGATGAGGAGATCACTGCAGAGCTGCAAAGTGAACTTGTCGGCCGTATGCACCCCGACAACCTATGGAGGACTAGGTATTCATGACTGTCGGTGTCAAAACCGGCGGATCTCGGGTAGGAGGTCCCGAACTGTGCGTCTAGGCGGATGGTAACAGGAGACAAGGGACACGATGTTTTACCCAGGTTCGGGCCATCTCGATGGAGGTAAAACCCTACGTCCTGCTTGATTAATATTGATGATATGGGTATTACAAGAGTGGATCTACCACGAGATCAAGGAGGCTAAACCCTAGAAGCTAGCCTATGGTATGATTGTTGTTCGTCCTATGGACTAAAACCCTCCGGTTTATATAGACACCGGAGAGGGCTAGGGTTACACAGAGTCGGTTACAATGGTAGGAGATATACATATCCATATCGCCAAGCTTGCCTTCCACACCAAGGAAAGTTCCATCCGGACACGGGACGAAGTCTTCAATCTTGTATCTTCATAGTCTTGGAGTCCGGCCAATGATGATAGTTCGGCTATCCGGACACCCCCTAGTCCAGGACTCCCTCAGTAGCCCCCGAACTAGGCTTCAATGACGACGAGTCCAGCGCGTATATTGTCTTCGGCTTTGCAAGGCGGGTTCTCCTTTAAATTCCATGTGCTTGCCGAATAGTGTCCGGCTTCCTCATAAATGTTGCGCTCCTTGGCTTCCACGTCCAATAATGGCCCTCTTCAACGTGTCATATGAATGCAAAAAGGCAGGGTATTTTTACGTTTCACCCCCTAGCCGCGCGAATAAGCTGCCTATAAGAGAGGCGAGGATTTAGATCCCAATCACACCATCCTCCTTCCGCAAGTACTCATCGAAGCGCTTTTGACAAAAATACATTCCAACATGGACAGTCGACGCGGCTCCTCTTCTCGCGCTCCCAGCCCTCAGCCAGGAGATTGGAGGAGATGTTCAGTCCCGCATAGCGAGCTAGTGAAGCTCCAAGCAGAGGGATATCTTCCCCCAGTCTTCATGGTTCCGGTTCGAGCCGGACTGGCCACCTACAAGGGTGGAAAGCAGGCGGAGAGCGTCCCCAATCCCTCCAAAGGAGAGCGGGTATGCTTCGTCCCTTATCTAATAAGGGGACTCGGATTTCCCATACATCCGTTTCTCCGGGGGCTCCTGGAGTTCTATGGACTCCAGCTTCACCACCTTACACCTGCCTCCATTTTGCACATCGCGGGCTTTGTAGCCCTTTGCGAGCTGTTCTTGGGCATCGAGGCCCACTTTGCACTGTGGAAGAGATTGTTTTGCCTCGTACCCCGTTCTCACGAGGGGTCAATATATCAAGTGGGCGGAGCCGAAATATGGTGCATCGCCGGGACCAGATATCTATCCGGAACCCCGAAGAAGGCGTCCGAAGACTGGCCTTCGGAATGGTTTTATATGGAAGACGCCCCACTGCCGGACCCAGTTCGGATCGGCCTCCCGGAGTTCAGCAACGCTCCTCTAAAGAAACGCTTGAGCTGGCGCCCGCGGAGCCCTCAACGGGAGAATGACAGGGGCATCCAATATCTGATGGGCCGGATAAGGTTACTGGCCCATTCCGGATTGACCATGATTGGAGTCATGGCAACGTGCATCATGCGAGGGGTGCAGCCGCTCCAATATAGGGGCCACCCCATGTGGGATTTCAACGGGGAGGATGAAGCCACCCGTCATGGCCGCAAGGGGCCGGGATCGGTTGACGATCTCGTGAAGATCCTGTCTGGCTTGTACAAGGGGGAGAAAGAGGACTTCCTCCGTGCGAGTCCATTGAATGGATTCTCCATGAATAACCCTCGGAGCTGGGTAAGCGGACGTTTATCTATCCGATCCATATTCCCAAAGTTAAATGTCTCACTTTGTGATTTTGACGCAGGAGCTGCGCCGGGACGTAGAGGGCATACACAGCCTGACTCCATAGCCCGAGGATTCGGGATGATCCCTTGATCCGGCCTCCAAAGAGGATCCGGACATAAAGGTGGAGCTGATCGATGGGGTGTTCCACCAACTTAGCATGGACAATGCTTTGGTCGCCATTATGGCCGACTACCCCGGTTTAACTCCGGCTTCCCAGGTAACTATGATCGGAGTCCTGACATCATTGCTTATCCATGCTCATTTCTGACCACCGTATACCAACGATGCTTCGCAGGAGGCACCTTTAAGGCGGGAAGCCGAACCCGCGGTGGCTGACCAACAAGGGTCAGTTCGGCCCAGCAGGCGGAAGAGGAGTGCGGCGCGAATCGAAACGTCACTGCAATGATACAGCGCACCACTGTTTTTAAGGGAAAGATTCCTAGGAGGTATATTTAACACTCATGATTTTTCCAGGAGAAAGAGCGCTCGCCGGACAGTGTCCGGAGAGGTTGCCAATCAAGCCTCCGCCAGCCATGCTCCAACGCCTGGTCCGGAGAGGGAGGCGAACACAAGGCATGAGCCGGATGCTCCTCCAATGGAGGATGCCGACAGGCTGTCCGCCACCAGGTCTGAGGTGGAGAGTGCCATGAATCACAGGTGTCGCCAGACAGTTCTTCGTGACGCGTGTTTCTCCCCGGAGGCACTGAATGCCTTTAACGCGGGAGACGCACACCTCCGTGCCGCTCGAGATGGTCTAACCAGAGCCACGGAGCAGTATGTGAAAGACATACGAGTGAGGAAATTTAATAGTTATATATGCCAGTAGCTCTCGAGACTTAAAATAGTTAAAATAACTGATTTAAGGATCATTTGTTATGCAGGATCTTACAGAGAAGAATACCCACCTGTCCCAGGAGCTTCAAGACTGCAAGGCCCAACTTGAGGCCGCACTAGCCGCCACGGGGGGAGCCACAGAGACCCCCTCTGGTAATGCATACTTTGAAAAGATAAGCCGTTTATGAAGTGCGGCGTATGTATAAGTCTGACAATAATATTGCAGATGGTGCCGGACTAGATCCGGACAAGCAACATCTACTGCGCCAGCTGAAGGCCGGCGAGAAGGTGCTTATGAGGGTGCAGCAGGAGAGGAACAAATTCCAAGATGCCAACAACCAGCTGGGCGAAGAACTAAAAGATGTTTGGGTCCAGCTGTCTGACTCCGTGAAGGAGAATTGGCGGCTTCGTCGCGGAATTTACAGTAAGTGCTTGAGCAAACTCTTTTGAAAAAGAAGAGTTCGGTGAGGAAGTCGATTGACAGAAATGTGTCTGTAGGTGTGCTCACAGGTCGTCCTGCGGAGGAAATGCCCGGTTCAACGGGTGACCTACTTCCCGAGCTGCTGCAACTGCACGAACGTGTTCGGCAGGCGATGAGCAGCGTTGCCCAGGCCTTATGGCCGTCCGTCTCCCTACCCGAGGGTCTTGGAGGGCTTGCGGAGAAGCTTCAGGGAGCACAGCAGCGCTTCCATTTGTGGAAGATATCGTCCTGCCGTCAAGGCGCCAGGGAGGCCTGGGCCATGGTGAAGATGCGGTACACGAAGGCTGATCCGAACCACATGGACGAGGTCGGACCTGTGGGGCCTGATGGGAAGGAGATCCCTGTGAGCTTAATGTACGGCCAAGTAGAGTTGGCCGCTAAGTATTCCCAACGGGACTGTAAACTAGACAGCCTGTTAAACGGGATTGAAGAGGAGCACAATCAGTCAAGTTGACGATGTAATTTAAAATGACATGTAAAATGCCTTCTAGCCGGATTGTAGATCGTTTGTCTTTGCGGACCTGTTCACTTCAACCTCTGGACCCAACAGTCCGGAGTGTGTCCGAATACCCTCACGGTTATGTAAAAACCGGGGCATGCATGGAGACCAGGCATAGGGGTCATTAGTGCTTTATCAGACAAGTGCCCAACTAGTTATGTTATATTACATGGTTAGTAAGAAACATCTTCCAGGGAGAATACTTCCGTTAGGGGTTCCTTTCCCTGGGAGGCATGCCCTAAAGTGCATGTTCAGACTGCGAAAAGAGCAGAAAAAAAATGTCTGGGGGCAGATAAATAAATAAGTAAGAAATCATCTTTCAAGTCACCGACCGAATATTCCCTTAAGAACGCTAGCTTTCGGCTTCACCCAGTCTGAGGTACACATCCGGCTGACCCGGCAGTAACAATCGCAGAGGTGCTCCCTTTACCTCCTAGCCGAACAATCGGGAACGTAGGGGTAAGCACAGGAGCCAGGCAACCCAGCTTGGCCAAAAATTAAGTCATATCGATGCATATAGTGGTGAATAAAAGGTACATACAGAAGTGTGACACATGTTTTGGGCATGAAGCCCTTATAAATAAGCTTCTGTTAAAGAAGCCCCCAGGTATAATGAGTGCGAGCCGCACGTCAAGTGTGTGCGCACAATGCGCAGATCAGCCCTCAAAGGCTTTACGAAAAAAGGAGGAAGAGAGAGAAAAACAAAAGATAGCTAAAGTATAAAATGTGGACGGAGGAAGGAGACGAACTCTGAGTCCGGCGCTAGGCGTAGAATCTTCGGAGGCGGGCTGCGTTCCATGGGTTCGGCTCGAGTCGGTTGTCTGATGCGTTTTGTAGACGGTATGCTCCGTCGGTCAGGACTTGATCGATGATGAAGGGACCTTCCCATTTGGGCTTGAGTTTGTCCTTTTTCTTGTCCGACAGGCGTAGAACTAATTCGCCAACATTGTAAGTTTTGGCCCGTACTTCTCGGCTTTGATATCTTCGAGCCTGCTGTTGATAGAATGCGAAACAAGCTTTTGCCACGTCGCGCTCCTCTTCTAAGGCGTCCAAACTGTCCTGCCGATCCAGCTCGGCTTCTCTTTCTTCGTACATGCGCACGCGAGGTGAGTCATGAATTATATCGCAGGGCAAAACTGCCTTTGCGCCGTACACCATAAAAAATGGTGTGAATCCGGTAGTGCGGTTTGGCGTGGTCCGCAGCCCCCAGAGTACGGAGTCGAGCTCCTCCACCCAGTGCGTGTTAGATTCCGTGAGGGAGCGCACTAGCCTGGGTTTGATGCCGCTCATGATTAGACCATTTGCTTGTTCGACTTGACCGTTAGTTTGAGGGTGATAGACTGAAGCGTAGTCGAGCTTGATGCCCATAGTTTTGCACCAGAGTTTAACCTCGTCGGCCGTGAAGTTCGTGCCGTTATCAGTGATGATGCTATGGGCGACGCCATAACGGTGTATCACCCCAGATATGAAGTCTATCACAGGTCCGGATTCGGCCGTTTTAACTGGCTTGGCCTCTATCCATTTGGTGAATTTGTCCACCATGACCAATAGGTATTTTTGCTTGTGGGTTCCCCCTTTAAGGGGGCCAACCATGTCAAGCCCCCAGACCGCGAACGGCCAGGTGATGGGTATAGTTTTGAGGGCAGTGGGCGGCATGTGGCTTTGATTAGCAAAGAGCTGGCAACTGACGCATCGTTGGACTAAGTCCTGAGCATCTGCCCGGGCCGTCGTCGGCCAATAAAATCCTATGCGGAAGGCCTTGCCTACAAGGGCCCGGGCTGCGGCGTGGTGCCCGCCGAGTCCGGCGTGAATTTCAGCCAGAAGATTTCGCCCTTCCTCTTCGGAGATGCACCTTTGAAGGACTCCGGTTGTGCTTTTCTTGTAAAGCTCTCCCTCATGGACCTTGTAGGCCTTAGATCGCCGTACTATGAAGCGGGCCTCGTTTTGGTCTTCGGGGAGTTCCTGCCTAATTAAGTAGGCTAGGAATGGTTCCGTCCACGGGGCAATGACTGCCATTATTTCGTGGGCTGAAGGTGTTATTTCATTGGCCAAGCCACCGACTGTGTCCGAATGTTCGATGTTGGGAGGTGCGGTTGGCTCCGGGTTGTTGTTTCCAGACTCCTCTTCCCATAATATGGATGGCTTAAAGAGCCGCTCCAGGAAGATGTTTGGAGGGACGGCGTCGCGTTTTGCGCCGATGCGTGCCAACACGTCGGCCGTCTGGTTATTATCCCGGGCTACATGGTGAAATTCGGGTCCTTCGAACCGAGCTGACATTTTTAGGACGGTGTTACAGTAGGCTGCCATTTTCGGATCCTTGGCGTCAAAGTCTCCATTTACTTGGGATATTGCGAGGTTTGAGTCCCCGCGGACCTCTAGGCGTTGAATGCGCATGGAGACTGCCGTCCGGAGACTGTGTAGAAGGGCCTCGTATTCGGCTGCATTGTTGGAGTTTGTGTACATTATCTGAAGTACGTATTGGACTGTGTCTCCGGTTGGGGACGTCAAGACGACACCAGCCCCCAAGCCGACCAACATTTTGGAGCCGTCGAAGTGCATGATCCAATTGGAGTATGCGCCGTACTCTTTAGGGAGTTCGGCTTCGGTCCATTCAGCGATGAAGTTGGCCAAAACTTGTGACTTTATAGCTCGCCGTGGTTTGTAGGTTATGTCGAATGGTAAGAGCTCAATGGCCCATTTTGCAATCCTGCCCGTTGCATCGCGGTTGTTTATGATGTCGTTGAGAGGTACTTCGGAGGCTACTGTTATCGAACACTCTTGAAAGTAGTGTCGCAGCTTCCGGGATGCCATGAACACCACGTATGCTATCTTTTGATAATGTGGATACCGGGACTTGCATGGAGTTAAGACAGTGGATACGTAGTACTGGTTTTTGAAGAGGGAATTTGTGTCCTTCCGTTTCTCGTTCGACGACGAGCACCACGCTTACAACCTGATGTGTTGCCGCGATGTATAATAACATTGGTTCACCCAAGTTGGGCGCGGCTAGGACCAGATTTGTTGCCAATATGGCCTTTATTTCTTCGAGTCCGGCCGTGGCAGCATCCGTCCATTCAAAGTGTTCGGTGCACCGGAGGAGGCGATAAAGGGGCAATGCCTTTTCTCCTAAGCGGGAGATAAAGCGGCTTAGAGCCGCCATGCATCCAGTCAATTTTTGTATTTGTTTGAGGTATTTTGGGATATCCAACTGTGACAGAGCTCGGATCTTGGCTGGGTTTGCTTCAATTCCTCTACCGGATACAATGAAGCCCAAGAGCTTTCTGGCCGGTACACCGAACACGCATTTTTCCAGGTTGAGCTTAATAGCATATGCTCGAAGGTTGTCAAATGTGAGCCTCAAATCGTCTACTAGAGTTTCGACGTGTTTGGTCTTGACGACCACATCGTCTAAGTATGCCTCCACTGTTTTGCCGATCTGGGTTCCCAGACATGTCTGAATCATGCGCTGATATGTTGCGCCGGAGTTTTTGAGCCCGAAGGGCATTGTGTTGAAGCAGAATGGTCCGTATGGAGTAATGAATGCCGCTGCGGCTTGGTCTGTCTCCGTCATCTTGATTTGATGGTAGCCGGAGTATGCGTCGAGGAAGCACAATGAATCATGCCCTGCGGTAGCATCGATGATTTGATCGATGCGGGGAAGGGGGAAAGGATCCTTTGGACAAGCCTTGTTAAGGTCTTTAAAATCGACACACATGCGCCAGGATTTGTCCTTTTTTGGTACCATTACCAGGTTTGCTAGCCAGTCCGGATGTTTTATGTCTCTGATGAATCCGGCTTCTAATAGTTTGGCTAGCTCCTCTTCCATTGCCTATCTTTTGGGTTCAGAAAATCGCCGAAGAGCCTGTTTGACTGGCTTGAATCCTTTTAGGATGTTTAGGCTGTGTTCTGCCAACCTGCGTGGGATTCCTGGCATATCTGAAGGGTGCCAGGCAAAGATGTCCCAATTTTCCCGAAGGAATTCTCGTAGTGCGGCGTCTACATCAGGGTTTAGTTGTGCCCCAATGGAGTCCGTCTTTGTGGGGTCCGTTGGATGGACTTGGAATTTGACTATTTCGTCCGCTGGCTTAAAAGAGGTGGACTTGGATCTCTTATCGAGTATCACATCGTCCCTGTTCACCGTGGAGCGCAGCGCAGTGAGTTCCTCTGCCACTAGGGCTTCGGATAGTGCCTCTAGGGCTAGTGCGGCTGTCTTATTCTCGGTGTGGAGTGCTATGTCCGGATCACTGGCAAGAGTGATGATTCCATTGGGCCCGGGCATTTTAAGATTCATGTACCCGTAATGGGGTATAGCTTGAAAAATTGTGAATGCCTCTCGCCCTAATAAAGCGTGATATCCGCTGCTGAACAGGGCCACTTGGAATGTGACCTCCTCGGACCTGTAATTGTTCGGCGAGCCGAACACCACATCCAGTGTAATTTTTCCTATGCAGCGTGATTCTCGACTAGGGATTATTCCTCTAAAGGTTGTGCTGCTTCGCTCAATGCGGCTCCAGTCTATTTCCATTTTTCGAAGGGTTTCTTCGTAGATGAGGTTTAATCCGCTGCCGCCATCCATGAGTACCTTAGTAAGGCGAAAGCCGTCCACTATTGGACTGAGGACCAATGCGGCTGGTGCTCGGGCTGTTTGGAATTTAGGTTCATCGCTGGCGTTGAAGGTGATAGCCGTGTCGCTCCATGGGTTTATTATTGCTACTCTGTAGACTTCGGCGAGGCTGCGGAGTGTTCGTTTCCGCATATTATTTGATGCGAAAGTCTCGAAGACTATTAATACTGTACTGGTACTGTTGGGGTGGTTCTCTGGGGCTCGAAGACTATGGATTTTACAGTTAATACCGTACTGTTGGGGCCGTAGTATCTAACATGCTCGAAGACTATGTGTTGGAGTGGCGCCCTCTGTACTATGGATTTTACAGGGTCCGCTGAGCCATCCCTCCAGTACGGTTCCGTGCCCTTTAGGGGTTTTTTGCTTTTTGGTTTTTGTCCCAGGTGCTTGAGCATGATGCACCCTTTTATTTCGGACTAGGGTTGTGTTCGGAGCCGGATGGTCCCAAAACTCGGTTTCGGTTTTCCAGGCACTCTCCATCGCACAGTACTTTCGTACTATGGACGCCAGGTCGGTGAAGCGTCTAATTTCACGACGACTTATGGCGTTCATGATTCCCTTGTCCATGCAATTGTTGCAAAAAATTAAGATTGCGCTTTCCTCACGGCAGTCCTTTATCATATCCATAACCAGGAGGAATCTGGCCCAGTAATGATGTACTGTTTCATCGGGCTCTTGCCGTATTTGAGATAGATCGCTTGTGTTCGGGTAGGCGGGTGGAATTAAATTCGGAACCCCGCCCAATCTGAGGCTCAAGGGCCGAGGAGTTTCCGGATTTGGAAGCTTGGATTGCTGGATGTTGTCCAACGAATCTGGTCTGCTGCCTGACTTTAGGTTCAGTACTTGACTGGCGTCCGTCCCTCCGTGGGAATCCGGCAAGGAGGGATCAGGGATCCGGACATAACTGGTCTTTAATATAGAAGAAGAGTCGCCATGATGTTCCTCTACCACGGCAACATGGTGGGTAGCCTGCGGAAAGTTGATCTTTCTCAGATCGGTTTTAAGCCCAATCTGATCGTAGTCTGTAGCGACTCCCAGGGCGGCGATGCGATCCAAGAGCTCGTTTACGGAGGAAAGCTCCATCGGATCTAGCTGCTCGGAGAGTTCTGAGTTGACGTGAAGATCGCTTTTGATGACCCGAGAGGTCATTGTCGGAGCGGCGGCCGAACAGGCGGTCATAAGAAAGCCACCTAGCCCGATAGTTTGGCCGGTGGCCAAAGCTCCTTTGGCAATGGTACCGTCTTTAAAGACAGGAAGAGGCATCCTTCCTGATTGCGACGGCACATAGGAACTCTCAATTAAAGCACCAATGTCGGTGTCAAAACCGGCGGATCTCGGGTAGGGGGTCCCGAACTGTGCGTCTAGGCGGATGGTAACAGGAGACAAGGGACACGATGTTTTACCCAGGTTCGGGCCCTCTCGATGGAGGTAAAACCCTACGTCCTGCTTGATTAATATTGATGATATGGGTATTACAAGAGTGGATCTACCACGAGATCAAGGAGGCTAAACCCTAGAAGCTAGCCTATGGTATGATTGTTGTTCGTCCTATGGACTAAAACCCTCCGGTTTATATAGACACCGGAGAGGGCTAGGGTTACACAGAGTCGGTTACAATGGTAGGAGATCTACATATACGTATCACCAAGCTTGCCTTCCACGCCAAGGAAAGTTCCATCCGGACACGGGACGAAGTCTTCAATCTTGTATCTTCATAGTCTTGGAGTCCGGCCAATGATGATAGTTCGGCTATCCGGACACCCCCTAGTCCAGGACTCCCTCAATGACCTCCAACGCTTCAGTCATGTCATGTGGATGCAGTGGATGTGGATTGTCTGGAAACAACCCGAGCGACCCTGGGTGGGCCTGGAACCCCCTACGGCAAGGATGATAGGGAACTATTTGCGGCGTTGAAAACGGTGATGATCGGTAATGGGGCAACGGCATCGTTCTAGCACTCCCTATCGCTAGGTGCCGAAACGCTCGCACAAAGCTTCTCCATGCTCTACAATCACTCAAGGAGGAAGAACAGGGTGGCTCGGTATTGGAAGTATGCCCTAGAGGCAATACTATTGTATTATTGTATTTCTGTGTTCGTAATTTAAGAGTTTATAGTCTATGTATAACTTCTACGATCCTAGAATATGTGATTAAGTGGAAAACTCATATGCACGTGTAGAATGATAAATGGTAAAATAAGATTCCTAGTCTCGCCTCTAAGACTAGCTCAAGTGTTGTTCGTGATCACATTTTCTTGATCTTGAGATATCATTAAGAGTAGCAATAATCTCAAAGCAACTTTGAGAATTTGACGTTAGAAGAACGATCGTATTGAATCGACCCAAACTTGTTTGTTATACTTTGAGATAATATCGTCATAAGTCAATTGTTATAACACATTGTGTTAAAATGTGTTTTTGTTCCTTAGACCATGATAGTATCGTAGCTACATCTTACCGTAAGATGCGCTTTGGGGTTGCTCAAACGTCATCTGTAACACGGTGATCATAATGACAACTTACAGGTGCATCAAAAAGTCTGACAAGGGACATGATAGCTCGAGAGTGGAATTTTATCCTCCGACGATGGAGAGATATTATTAGGGCCCTCTCGGTGTGATGGCATCCATCATCGTCTAGCCAGACATAGGTGACAATGTCACGGGTATGCCACAACATGTTAACGAGAAAGAAGAACGAAATCGGTAACAAGGAGACCGGTAGAGAGAGCATGTGTATGACTCAAGAGGATATCAATATATCTCATCTTGGGTTTTGTAAAGTATCACGAAGCAAAGGGACATCACATGAGAACCAAATTAAGGTTCACTCAAATTTCATTCGTGTAATCATTGTTGAAGATATGTCCTAGAGGCAATCATGTGATGATGATATCTCCCTATGTATTCATGAGTCTTTTGTATTGTCCTTGAACATCATAAATGATATGTATCAATAAGTATGTGACTTATTTGTGGAACTATGTATTATATGATGATCGTTCTAATGGCCCCTATTTGATAAGGTTATGCGGACACATATCCTTGACTAGTATACGACTCGGTTGATGACTATGTTTCACACGTCATGTGCATGGAGATGCTAAACCGATAGTATGGACTCGGGGATGGAGATCACCGAGTCAGACAGACCCACTTTGACACACAGCGAGATGTTGTCATATGTTAGTCTCAAGTAAAATGTCTATGCCATGTCCTTGACCGGAGGTCCTCGCATGTTCTTGGGATGAGGATTGACTCACTTAGGGCCTATCAAACACTACTCCGTTACTGGGTAGTTATAAAGGTGTCAGGACCCCGATCCTAAGTCACATCGATCTAGCATGTAACAGATCATATCACTTTGCGGCACCACGCACGGTATTCCCACGGGTGCCACCTTACCTGGCCCGGGACCGTTTGCGCCTTTTGGCTCACGTATATGATAGTGTCGCTAGCATCCATATGACAGAGAACCCAGGCCGACATGACTAGTCGTAAACCCAAAGTGGCACTAACTTACAGGGACAAGCATACATGACCAAGTAACGAACGTGCCGGTCATCAACGTATGAACCCAAGTTGTAGCAAGATACAAGGACTTAAAGGAACAACGCGTGACATTTCCCCGAAGGGACAGACACAGGAACGAAGAAGGAGACATGCTGGCCAACCTAGGTGTTCCGGAGCAGTAGCAAGCTACCATGGCTCAGTGGAAGCACTAGGAGACATTTCCCGGTAAGAGAGGCTACCAAGAATAAACAACTAGGTTGTCGGATCCCACACATACCAAGCATTTCAAATCATACACACAATATGCTCGATATGTGCCTATACAACATGGCATCACAACAAAACTCTACAACTCAAAGTACTTTATTTAAAAGGCTCTAGAAAGCCATACATAACACATACATACAGGTAGGGGTCACACGTCTCTCAAGTCATACAAACATACAAGCACATGCGGAAGAAAACTTGTCTGAGTACAGACAACTAGAAATAAAGAAGGCTTGACGAAGCCTGGCTATCTACAAAGGCCCTTCATAAGCTCAGGGTCACCACCTGGGCGGCAAGTTACTCATCAACGTCGAGATCTACATAAAACCCATTGGAGGGGGAAGTGTTCTCCTCTGCAATAGTGTATTAAGCAAACATTAGTACAAAGGTACTCAGCAATATTTACATCAGATCCTACATACATGCAACATTATCAACAAGGCTAGTGGAGTTTATTGCAGCAAACCGGCTTTGACTCTTGGCTATTCTACCCTACGATTGGCAGTATCTTGTAAATGATTTTTCGCACACGAGTCCACTAATCACCACAACAATACTCTACCGCAGATCCTCTCCCGTATTCCAACGAGAGGGCCATCCACGACACTCACACTTGTCTTGAGGCTTTTATGAGTATCTATTAACTTGTCTATGAACTGTATAGGCAACCAAGTAGTCCTTTACCACGGACGAAGATATTCGAATAGATGATGTTAACCCTGTAGGGGTGTACTTCTTCACACACGCTTCCACCACTTATCACCGTTTACACGACATGTACTCGGCAACCCTCAAGCAGAAGCCCAGAAAGGGTGTCGGCCACGACCTGACTAAACACACAAGTCCCTAGTCCAGGTTTATCGCCTATTCAGGTTCCATCTGCAGGGAGTCCGGCCGAGGTTTCCACTACGGACCCGAGGCATGATGACCCACAAGTATAGGGGGTCAATTGTAGATCTTTTCAATAAGTAAGAGTGTCGAACCCAACGAGGAGCAGAAGGAAATGACAAGTAGTTTTCAGTAAGGTATTGTCTGCAAGTGTTGAAATTGTAAGTAGCGGGTAGTTTGATAGCTAGATAATTTGCAACGAGCAAGTAACAATAATTGTAGCAAGTATGCAGCAAGGTAGCCCAATCCTTTTGAGGCAAAGGACCGGCCAAAACGGTCCCTTATAATAAGCAAAGCGTTCTTGAGGGTACATGGGAATTTCATCTAGTCACTTTCATCATGTTGGTTTGATTTGTGTTCGCTACTTTGATAATTTGATATGTGGGTGGACCGGTGCTTAGGCGTTGTTCTTACTTGAACAAACTTCCTACTTATGATTAACCCTCCCGCAAGCATCCGCAACTACGAGAAAAGTATTAAGGATAAATCCTAACCATAGCATTAAACTCTAGGATCCAATCGGTCCCTTACGGAATAGTGCATAAACTGGGGTTTAAGTTTCTGTCACTCTTGCAACCCACCATCTATTTACAACTCCACAATGCATTCCCTTAGGCCCAAATATGGTGAAGTGTCATGTAGTCGGCGTTCACATGACACCACTAAGGGAATCACAACATACATACTATCAAAATATCGAACACATATCAAGTTCACATGATTACTTGCAACATGACTTCTCCCGTGACCTCAAGAACAAAAGTAACTACTCACAAACAACAAACATGCTCATGATCAGAGGGGTATTAATATGCATAATGGATCTGAACATATAATCTTCCACCAAATAAACCATATAGTAATCAACTACAAGATGTAATCAACACTACTAGTCACTCCCTAGCACCAATCTATAGTTCCGGTAACAAGATTGAATACAAGAGATGAACTAGGGTTTGATATGAGATGGTTCTGGTGAAGATGTTGATGGAGATAGCCCTCCCCAAGATGGGAGAGTTGTTGGTGATGATGATGACGATGATTTCCCCCTCCGGGAGGGAAGTCCCCCCCAGCAGAATCACTCCACCGGAGGGCAAAAGTGCTCCTGCCTAAGTTCCGCCTCGAGGCGGCGGCTCTCCATCCCGAAAGTATTACTCTTTTTTTTCTAGGTCAAAACCACTTATATACCAGAAGATGGGCACCGGAGGTGGGCCGAGGAGGCCACAACCCACCAGGGCACCAGGGGGGCCTGGCGCGCCCAGGTGGGTTGTGCCACCTGGTGGCTCACTCTGGTACTTATTGGCTCCAATATTTCTTATATATTCCACAAAAAATCTTGAAAGTTCAACTATCCCTGGGTGGTTTTGGTAATTACTAACAACATATAGCTCATTGAACTAATACTATTTCAAGATGATCATTTCAGAAAGTTTTATGATTGGCATGGCATGGAGTAGGAATGTGGACCCCTCAAAATGCTAAGGACACACATTAGCTCAAGTTCAAGACTCTACATTTTCATGTTAGTGATCCAAGATCACATTGAGTCCATAGGAAAAGCCAATACTATTAAAAGGGAATGAGGTGTTGCTTAATGGCTTGCTTGCTCAAAATGCTTAGTGATATGCTCCACAAACCCTCAACCACTTTCTCATATCCACATATGTCCCAAACCAAAAGTCAAACTCGGCCCCACCAAAATGTTCTATCCGTCGCCACCGAGTTCACTTGACATAGCCACTGCCAGAAACCTTAGTCACTTCAGTCTCACCGATAGGGATCTCGGTCTCACCGAGATGGGATTGCAAACTCTCTGTTTCCCTTCGTAACATTTCGGTCCAACCGAGATGAGCGATCGGTCCCACCGAGTTCGCAATGCAAACTCTCTGTTTTGCCTTCATAACATTTCGGCCTCACCGAGATGAGCGAATTGGTCCCACCGAGTTTGCGTGACCAACTCTATGGTTAGATTATTACCAAAGTCGGTACTACCAAGTATGTGTAATCGGTCTCACCGAGATTACATTATGCCCTAACCCTAATGAAATCGGTCCCACCGAGTTGACATGTCGGTCCCACTGAAAAGCCTAACGTTCACATTTTGAACTGAATCGGTCTAACCGAGTTTTTTGATTCGGTCCCACCGAGTTTGGTGAATTGTGTGTAACGGTTAGATTTTGTGTGGAGGCTATATATACCCCTCCACCCTTCCTTCATTCGTGAGGAGAGCCATCAGAACGTGCCTACACTTCCAGCATACATTTTCTGAGTGAGAACCACCTACACATGTGTTGAGACCAAGATATTCCATTCCAACCACAAGAATCTTGATCTCTAGCCTTCCCCAAGTTGCTTTCCACTCAAATCATCTTTCCACCAAATCCAAGTCTGCGAGAGAGAGTTGAGTGTTGGGTAGACTATTATTTGAAGCACAAGAGCAAGGAGTTCATCATCAACACAACATCTATTTTGGAGAGTGGTGTCTCCTAGATTGGTTAGGTGTCACTTGGGAGCCTCTGTCAAGATTGTGGAGTTGAACCAAGGAGTTTGTACGGGCAAGGAGATCGCCTACTTCATGAAGATCTACCCTAGTGAGGCAATTCCTTCGTGGGCGATGGCCATGGTGGGATAGACAAGGTTGCTTCTTCGTGGACCCTTCATGGGTGGAGACCTCCATGGACTCGCCCAACCGTTACCCTTCATGGGTTGAAGTCTCCATCAACATGGATGTACGATAGCACCACCTACCAGAACCACGGGAAAAAATCTCCGCGTCTACATTGCGTTTGCTCCCTCCAAACTCCTCCCTTTACCTTCATATGCAAGTGTTTTACATTCCGCTGCTATACTCTTAGACATGCATGTGTAGGTTGATTGCTTGACTTGTTCTAAAGTTGTTAAAATCTGCCAAGACTTAAAATTGGGAGAAGGCTAGATTTTTATTTGGTCAAGTAGTCTAATCACCCCCCCTCTAGACATACTTCCGATCCTACAAGTGGTATCAGAGCTTTGGTCTCCATTTGCCTTGATTTCCATAGCTTTTGGTGGTCATAGCATTGGTATCACAACCTAGGAGAGTATGGCATCTAGCGAGGGAAATTACCAACGTAGAGGTCCTTACTTTGATGGTACTAATTTTTCTAGTTGGAAGCGTAAGATGAAAATGCATATTCTTGGACATAACCCCGTCGTTTGGGCTATTGCGTCTATTGGCTTGCAAGGTGAATTCTTTGATGGGAGAGAACCGAACCGTGAAGCTACCGCAGAAGAGTTGAAGATGTTGCAATACAATGCTCAAGCTTGCGATATCCTCTTCAATGGATTATGCCCCCAAGAATTCAACAAATCAACCGTCTTGAGAATGCAAAGGAAATTTGGGATACGTTGATTAATATGCACGAAGGTACCGACTCCATCAAGGAATCCAAATTGGATGTGCTTCAAAGTCAACTTGACAAGTTCAAAATGAAGGATGGTGAAGGTGTCGCTGAAATGTACTCTAGGCTTGCTCTCATCACACATGAGATTGATGGCTTAGGAAGTGAAGAGATGACCAATAGATTCATCATCAAGAAGATCCTAAGAGCCTTGGATGGAAAATATGATACTGTGTGCACACTGATCCAAATGATGCCCAATTACAAAGATCTCAAGCCTACGGAAGTCATTGGAAGAATTGTTGCTCATGAGATGTCACTCAAGGATAAGGAAGAGCTTCATAACAAGTCAAGTGGTGCTTACAAAGCCTCATGTGATGCTCCTACATCATCAAGTGAGAAACAAACCTTCAATGAGGAATTGAGTCTAATGGTGAAGAACTTCAACAAGTTCTACAAGAGTAGAAGCAAGGAAAGAAGTTCCAAGTCAAGGTCCTACAGTGACAAAAGATCTTCGAGTCGTGAGCGTAATTGCTACAATTGTGGAAGACCCAGACACTACTCCAATGAGTGTACGCCCCCCTACAAAAGAAGAGAAGATTCACCCAAAAGGAGAAGTAGAAGAGAAGAATCACCACCTAGAAAGAGGAGGAGTAGAGATGATCGTTATGAACGAAGAACCTCTCGGAGAAGCAAGGATTCGGAAGGGAAGGACAAGTCATCAAGGAGCTACACAAAACAAAGACATCAAGCTCATGTTGGTGAATGGGTGTCCGGCTCCGACTCCGACCATCACTCTGAAATAAGTTATCACTCTGACTCCGAATATACTCAAGATGAAGGTGTTGCCGGTCTAGCACTTGTGTCAACCAACTCCTACAACATATTTGACTCACCGAATGAGGGAATTGGTAGATGATTTATGGCTAAAGGCCCAAAGGTATCACACCCCGAGTATGTTAAAGATGATTTGCTAGGCGATGATGATTTACTTGTTAACAACTCTAGTAATGAAAACTATGATGAATTTGCTGTTAATCATGCTAATCAAGATAAAACGAATGATGATGATAAGAAGGAGATTGAGCATCTAACTAAAGAACTAAACACTCTTAAGTTAGCTTATGAAACTACCTTGGAAGATCATCGAGAATGTTTAAAGACTCATGAGAAGTTATGCTTTGAAAAACCCAATCTTGAGCAAGAGCATGCGTTCTTAAAAGCGATCAATGATGATCTTCGCAAGAAAAGTTCTTCTTATATTGCCAAGCGTTTACTCTTGTCTACTTACATGCCACAAGTTAAATCTAGCAACAAGAGTATGAAAGATTCTTCTTCTAGTAGTAACAACAATCATGATAAATCCAATATCGTTGCTTCTAGTAGTTATCTTGATTCCACTAACAATTCTCTTAGCCAAGTTACACTTGAGCAAGAAAATAGCTTATTGAATGGAATTATAGAGAAAGGTGTTTACAAGAGCCTTGTCGGGAGTAAGCAATTTGAGGAAATCATACGCAAGCAAGGAAGGCACCGGAAGAATCAAGGTGTTGGTTTTGAACGAAAGTTCAATGCCAATGGAGTTGAGTGGGAAGAAGATCAATACCCCAAGACGAAGTTTGTTCCTCAACAAGAGAAGTATGATCCTACTTCTTTCTAAGGGACACAAGCTCAAGATGATCTTCCACCACAAGACCACAAGCAAAAAGGCAAGGACGAGCTTCAAGAAGAGATTGATGCATTTGAAGAAGCTCCTAAGGCCTTGGTCAAGTGGGTTCCCAAGACTACATCAAGTTCTACTTTGCCAAGTACGACTACAACTCTAAGGATTCCCATCAAGATGATATGGATCCCGAAGAAGAAGAACTAGAGAGTTCTTGAGGGTGACTCTGCCAATATACTTCACTCACATCATCTTGGCAAGGACAAGTGCAAACAACTTCCACATCTTGCACTAGTTCAAGGAGTCACAAACCCTCTTATTGGTAAGACAAGGGACAAGGTAACCTAATGCCTTCGTGGACATCATCTATGTCTATGGATATCCTTGTTTGTTCCTTGTGGGACTAACCTGTGTAGGTATTGAAAGTGCAACTCACTCCAATGGATTGCTCCAAATGATCTACATCAAGATTGAGCATCCACATCTTCAACATCTACATGAAGTCATCATCAACAAAACCCAAGAATTTGAAGATAACACAATTGTGATGAATGAGGATGATCCCACCTCATAGCAAGCACAAGAGAAGAGAGCAAAGGCAAAGGCAGAAAAAGCTGCAAAGATGCCAAGTGTTGAGGAGGCATATCAAGTGTTCATGAAGAGCAAACAAGATCAGCCAGCTTATCTAATTCAAGCAACTTTGAGGATTCAGAAGGGCTTGGCCACCCTGACTCAGAATCAGGAAAGCTTGAAAAGGATCATTGGGACCAAGTTTTATAATCTTGATCTGAAAGTCACTGAGATATAGACTGCAGTTGAGCAGCTCCAGCAGGAAGCAGAGGAGAAGAAAGGGAAGGCAATTACAGAAGCTTTTCAGAGAGTGCCAAGAGGTTAGAGGTCAGCTGAAGTGCCAGTGCCAAATACAAGAGCTACTTCATCTGCACCAGAAGCAACAGCTTCAGTGCCACCTCCAGTAGCCACTCCACCAGCTCCAACAATGTCTACTAATGCCTTCGTCCTTAGAGTCCTCTTTACATCACCTCCCGAAGACCAAGCCTAGAGAGATGCATAGCACTATGCATTTTCAAACTTTTTGGTAACTTGTTGCCAAAGGGGGAGAAATGTCTAGATCATAGGCTTCGAGAGAGAGTATTTGCTTCTTTGTCTCTCTTGCTATTTCGTTGAAACTTTTGTGTGTGCTCGTTTGATACTTTATGTCTGTGTGTGAGATACTTGTATGATGATTTGCTTGATCATATCATAGTTTAATGCTTGCTTGGATGATGCTATCTTTTATATCCCTATATGATCATTCACTTTGCTTGGTGATGAGTGCATGTTTTAATTCCTATCATTTTGAGCGCTCCACCAAGATGTATGTGACATGGAAGAGTAACCCATGATCCTAATTTATTGTGCATTTGCATTCAAAACCAAATTTTAAATAATGCACAAATTTAGGGGGAGCTCTTGCTTATCACATACTTCTCACAGCAATGATGTATTTCAATCTTATTATCATTTGCCGAAGCTTTGATCTATATGTTGTCATCAATTACCAAAAGGGGAGAGATTGAAAGTGCAACTATCCCTAGGTGGTTTTGGTAATTACTAACAACATATAGCTCATTGAACTAATACTATTTCAAGATGACCATTTCAAAAAGTTCAATGATTGGCATGGCATGGGTTAGGAATGTGGACCCCTCAAAATGCTAAGGACACACAATTGCTCAAGCTCAAGACTCTACATTTTCATTTTAGTGATCCAATATCACATTGAGTCCATAGGAAAAGTCAATACTATTAAAAGGGGATGAGGTGTTGCTTAATGGCTTGCTTGCTCAAAATGCTTAATGATATGCTCCACAAACCCTCAATCACTTTCTCATATCCACATATCTCCCAAACCAAAAGTCAAACTCGGCCCCACCGAAATGTTCTATCCGGCCCCACTGAGTTCACTTGACATAGCCACTGCCAGAAACCTTAGTCACTTCAGTCTCACCGATAGGGATCTCAGTCTCACCGAGATGGGATTACAAACTCTCTGTTTCCCTTCGTAACATTTCGGTCCAACCGAGATGAGCAATCGGTCCCACTGAGTTTGCAATGCAAACTCTCTGTTTCCCCTTCATAACGTTTCGGTCTCACCGAGATGAGCGAATTGGTCCCACCAAGTTTGCCTGAACAACTCTCTGGTTAGCTTATTACCAAAGTCGGTCCTACCGAGTTTGTGTAATCGGTCTCACCGAGATTACGTTATGCCCTAACCCTAATGAAATCGGTCCCACCGAGTTGACATGTCGGTCCCACCGAAAAGCCTAAAGTTCATATTTTGAACTGAATCGGTCTGACCGAGTTTTCTGATTTGGTCCCACCGAGTTTGGTGAATTGTGTATAACAGTTAGATTTTGTGTGGAGGCTATATATACCTCTCCACCCTTCCTTCATTCGTGAGGAGAGCCATCAGAACGTGCCTACACTTCCAGCATACATTTTCTGAGTGAGAACCACCTACGCATGTATTGAGACCAAGATATTCCATTCCAACCACAAGAATCTTGATCTCTAGCCTTCCCCAAGTTGCTTTCCACTCAAATCATCTTTCCACCAAATCCAAGTCTGTGAGAGAGAGTTGAGTGTTGGGTGGACTATCATTTGAAGCACAAGAGCAAGGAGTTCATCATCAATACACCATCTATTACCTTTTGGAGAGTGGTGTCTCCTAGATTGGTTAGCTGTCACTTGGGAGCCTCCGTCAAGATTGTGGAGTTGAATCAAGGAGTTTGTACGGGCAAGGAGATCGCCTACTTCGTGAAGATCTACCCTAGTGAGGCAAGTCCTTCATGGGCGATGGCCATGGTGGGATAGACTAGGTTGCTTCTTTGTGGACCCTTCATGGGTGGAGCCCTCCATGGACTCGCGCAACCGTTACCCTTCATGGGTTGAAGTCTCCATCAACGTGGATGTACGATAGCACCACCTATCGGAACCACGGGAAAAAAATCTCTGCGTCTACATTGTGTTTGCTCCCTCCAAACTCCTCCCTTTACCTTCATATGTAAGTGTTTTACATTCCGCTGCTATACTCTTAGACTTGCATGTGTAGGTTGATTGCTTGACTTGTTCTAAAGTTGTTAAAATCTGCCAAGACTTAAAATTGGGAGAAGGCTAGATTTTTATTTGGTTAAGTACTCTAATTACCCCCCCCCCCCCTCTAGACATACTTTCGATACTACAAATCTCCATAAATTTTCAGCCCATTTGGAGTTGTGCAGATTAGTTGGCCCGACGTAGCTTTTTCAGGTCCAGATTTCCAGCTGCTGGAATTCTCCCTCTTGGTGTGTATCTTGCAATTTATGAGAGAAAAGGCATTAGAATTACTCCAAAAAGCATTATTATGGATAAAAAATTATAAATAATAGTAAGAAAACATGATGCAAAATGGACGCATCAACTCCCCCAAGCTTAGACCTTGCTTGTCCTCAAGCGAAAACCAAAATCGAGAAACATGTCCACATGCTTTGAGAAAGAGGTGTCGATAAAAACAAAATACAGACATAGAAGCATCATGTTGATTATTATAACAACCACAAATTTAAACATAGGACTTTTATCATAGAACTTGCATCATAGACTTTCCATGAATAAGTAATAGTTCATCACACAATCGAAGTATAAAGCAAAAACTCTATTAGAAACCAACAAACTATGTTCTCGGTCAACTTTGCAACTACAATTCATCATCTTTTCAGGAAGGGTCACGTATCGGAGCTCTTAAGCAAGTCCACATACTCAACCATCATATAGTCTTTTATGATTGCTAACACTCACCTTGTACCCATGAGCAAAACATTTCAATCGAACACATAGAAAGATAGGGGCTTATAGTTTCGCTCCCAACTTACTCACCTCAAGGGTGATGTCAACAATAATAACTCATGCTATCTATATTCAACTGGACATATGTGCCTAGATCTTTCCTCACCACATTATGCTTGCCAAAAGAATAAATAAAAAGGAATAGAACGAAAACTTTGACTCTTTGCATAAAAGTAAATACATAAAAGTAAAAGATAGGCCCTTCGTAGAGGGAAGCAGAGGTTGCCATGCGCTTATTTGTTTGCATGCTCGATCCCTTAGTGCAAAAGAACGTCACATTGTATTGCCCCTTAAGATGACAATCTTTATTTGCAGTCTGTCGCTTTTATTCTTTGTCATCCTAGTTCGTACAACGCTCAATTTTCTCTTACACTAAATGATCTTACATATTTAGAAGCAATTTTTATTGCCTTTTTGCACCGACGACAACTTACTTGATGGATCTTGTTCAATCCGTAGGTAGGTATGGTGGACACTTGAAAAAGGTTTGGGTTTAAGGGTTTTTGGATGCACAAGTAGTATCTCTACTTAGTGTGCAATTTTTGGCTAGCAAAGATAGGGGCAAGCATCACATGTTAAAGGATCTATGACAATATGACTTCTATGTGAATATAAACATACATAAACCATTACGTTGACTTCCTTGTCCAATGTCAACAATTTTGGCATATAATATTTTGATGAGGACTCACAATCACAAAAGATTTCTAGGATAGTATATTTATATGTGAATTTTCCCTTCCCTTATTAATTATTTCATGAGTTGCTTCATTGACTAATGCTATGTTTGTCAATCTCTAATAAAATTTTCTTACTTATACTTTTCCTTATGTAGTGCTATCACCTACCATTGGATTAGTATATGATATCATTGATTTACTTCCTTTCTTTTATTTGCTTCCTTTCTCTTTTTCTTTCCTTCTTATTTCTTTCCTTTATTTGCAACATGAAAGTAAAGAAAGTAAAAACTCAAACTAACTTTATTATATAACTTGCACATGATTATAATGATAGATCACTATGCAAACTCTCAAAGAAGGAAAGGGTTGAACTAAACTTTATTTCTTCTAGGCAAAATATTGAACTGAGATAAGTTAAAGCAAAAGATAGTGGGGTGATACGATACCGGGGCACCTCCCCCAAGCTTGGCGGAAGCCAAGGGGAGTGCCCATACCCGACACTTAGTTCTCCTTTGGTGGTGAATAAGATGGTGGTGGTGATGAAGAAGGTAATTTGCCCTTTGCTTCCTTCAGCTTTGTTTCGATCTTCATCAGCTAAGCATCTTCTTCCATGTGGTTGGAGGAGCAGGAAGACATGATGCTTAGCTTGATAAATCTGACCTGAAATAGCAAGAAAAGAGAACAAAGGATTTTCTCCGTGATACAGTGGTTGATACGTCTCCAACGTATCTACTTTTCCAAACACTTTTGCCCTTGTTTTGGACTCTAACTCGCATGATTTGAATGAAACTAACCCGGACTGACGCTATTTTCAGCAGAACTGCCATGATGTTGTTTTATGTGTAGAAAAGAAAAGTTCTCGGAATGTCCTGAAAATCCACGGAGGCACTTTTTGGAATTAATAAGAATTTCTGGGCGAAAGAAGTACACCAGGGGGCCTAGGGCCTGTCCACGAGACAGGGGGCGCCCCCCTGTAGGGCGCGCCCCCCTGGACCTCCACCGACCTCAACTCCAACTCCATATATTCACGTTTGGGGAGAAAAAATCAGAGAGAAAGTTTCATCGCGTTTTACGACACGGAGCCGCCACCAAGCCCTAATCTCTCTCGGGAGGGCTGATCTGGAGTCCGTTCGGGGCTCCGGAGAGGAGGATTCGTCGCCGTCGTCATCATCAACCATCCTCCATGACCAATTTCATGATGCTCACCGCCGTGCGTGAGTAATTCCATCGTAGGCTTGTTGGACGTTGATGGGTTGGATGAGATTTATCATGTAATCAAGTTAATTTTGTTAGGGTTTGATCCCTAGTATCCACTATGTTTTGAGATTGATGTTGCTATGACTTTGCTATGCTTAATGCTTGTCACTAGGGCCTGAGTGCCATGATTTCAGATCTGAACCTATTATGTTTTCATGAATATATGTGTGTTCTTGATCCTATCTTGCAAGTCTATAGTCACCTATTATGTGTTATGATCCGACAACCCCGAAGTGACAATAATCGGGATACTTCTCGGTGATGACCGTAGTTTGAGGAGTTCATGTATTCACTATGTGCTAATACTTTGTTCCGGTTCTCTAGTAAAAGGAGGCCTTAATATCCCTTAGTTTCCACGGGAGGGTAGGACAAAATATGTGATGCAAGTTCTTTTCCATAAGCACGTATGACTATTTACGAAATACATGCCTACATTACATTGATGAACTGGAGCTAGTTCTGTGTCACCCTATGTTATAGCTATTACATGAGGAATCGCATTCGGCATAATTATCCATCACTGATCCATTGCCTACGAGCTTTTTATATATTGTTCTTCGCTTATTTACTTTCCCGTTGCTACTGTTACAACTACTACAAAAACCCAAAAACAATTATCTTTACTTTTGCCACCGTTACCTTTATTATCATACCACTTTTGCTACTAAATACTTTGCTGCAGATACTAAGTTATCCAGGTGTGGCTGAATTGACAACTCAACTGCTAATACTCAAGAATATTCTTTGGCTCCCCTTGTGTCGAATCAATAGATTTGGGTTGAATACATTACCCTCGAAAGCTGTTGCGATCCCCTACACTTGTGGGTTATCATTGGTTAACAGGTTCAGGAAGTATATATAGAATTTTTATTTTGCAGGACAAGCATATGGAAGAAAAACGGAGTACGGGAGGTGTCCCAGGTGGGTACTGCTACCTCTTGAGCATGTGTTGGTTTTCCCTTGAAGAGGAAAGGGTGATGCAGCAAAGTAGTGTAAGTATTTCCCTCAGTTTTGAGAACCAAGGTATCAATCCAGTAGGAGGCTACACGCAAATCCCTCGTACCTACACAAACAAATAAGAACCTTCCAACCAACGCGATAAAGGGGTTGTCAATCCCTTCATGGCCACATGCAAAAGTGAGATCTGATAGAGATAATAATAAGATAAATATTTTTGGTATTTTTATGATATAGATTAGAAAGTAAAGATTTCAAAATAAATTAGATCGGAAACTTACATGATGGAAAATAGACCCGGGGGCCATAGGTTTCACTAGTGGCTTCTCTCAAGATATCATAAGTATTACAGTGGGTGAACAAATTACTGTCGAGCAATTGATAGAAAAACGCATAGTTATGAGAATATATAGGCATGATCATGTATATAGGCATCACGTCTGCAACAAGTAGATCGAAATGATTCTGCATCTACTACTATTACTCCACACATCGACCGCTATCCAACATGCATCTAGAGTATTAAGTTCATAAAAACAGAGTAACGCGTTAGGGAAGATGACATGATGTAAAGGGATAAACTCAAGCAATATGATTTATCCTCGATGGCAACAATACAATACGTGCCTTACTGCCCCTGCTGTCACTGGGAAAGGACACTGCAAGATTGAACCCAAAGCTAAGCACTTCTCCCATTGCAAGAAAGATCAATCTAGTAGGCCAAACCAAACTAATAATTTGAAGAGACTTGCAAAGATAACAAATCATACATAAAATAATTCAAAGGAGATTCAAATATTGTTCATAGATAATATTTATCATAAACCCACAATTCATCGGATCTCGACAAACACACCGCAAAAAGAATTACATCAAATAGATCTCCAAGAAGATCAAGGAGAACTTTGTATTGAGATCCAAAGAGAGAGAAGAAGCCATCTAGCTAATAACTATGGACCCGAAGGTCTGTGGTAAACTACTCACACTTCATCAGAGAGGCTATGGTGTTGATGTAGAAGCCCTCCGTGATCGATTCCCCCTCCGACGGAGCACCGGAAAAGGCCCCAAGATGGGATCTCATGGGTACAGAAGGTTGCGGCGGTGGAAATAAGGTTTTGTGGTGCTCCTGGTTGTTTTCAAGGTATATGGATATATATATATATATATATATATATATATATATATATATATATATATATATATATATATATATATATATATATATATATAGGCGAAGGAAGTCGGTCAGGGGAGCCACGAGGGTGGGCAGCGCGCCTACCCCCCTGGGCGCGCGCGTCCCTACCTCGTGGACGCTTCGTTTCTTTCTTGACGTCCACTCCAAGTCTCTTGGATTGCGTTTGTTCCAAAAATAACTCTTCCGAAGGTTTCATTCCGTTTGGACTCCGTTTGATATTCCTTTTCTGCGAAACACTGAAATAGGCAAAAAACCAACAATTTGGGTTGGGCCTCCGGTTAATAGGTTAGTCCCAAAAATAATATAAAAGTGCATATAAATCCCATTAAACACCCAAAACAGATAATATAATAGCATGGAACAATCAAAAATTATAGATACATTGGAGATGTATCAAGCATTCCCAAGCTTAATTCATGCTCGTCCTCGAGTAGGTAAATGATAAAAACAGAATTTTTGATGTTGAATGCTACCTAACATAATTCTCAATGTAATTTCCTTTATTGTGGCATGAATGTTTAAATCCGAAAGATTCAAGTTAAAAGTTAATATTGACATAAAAATAATAATACTTCAAGCATACTAACAAAGCAATCATGTCTTCTCAAAATAACATGGCCAAAGAAAGTTATCCCTACAAAATCATATAGTCTGGCTATGCTCTATCTTCATCACACAAAATGTTTAAATCATGCACAACCCCGATAACAAGTCAAGCAATTGTTTCATACTTTTGATGTTCTCAAACTTTTTCAACTTTCACGCAATACATGAGCGTGAGCCATGGACATAACATTATATGTGGAATAGTAGGGTGGTTGTGGAGAAGACAAAAAAGGAAGAAGATAGTCTCACATCAACTAGGCATATCAACGGGCTATGGAGATCCCATCAATAGATATCAATGTGAGTGAGTAGGGATTGCCATGCAACGGATGCACTAGAGCTATAAGTGTATGAAAGCTCAACAAAAGAAACTAAGTGGGTGTGCATCCAACTCGCTTGCTCACGAAGACCTAGGGCATTTTGAGGAAGCCCATCATTGGAATATACAAGCCAAGTTCTATAATGTAAAATTCCCAATAGTATATGAAAGTGACAACACAGGAGACTCTCTATCATGAAGATCATGGTGCTACTTTGAAGCACAAGTGTGGTAAAAGGATAGTAACATTGTCCCTTCTCTCTTTTTCTCTCATTTTTTTTATTTGGGCCTTTTTTCTCTTTTTTATGGCCTTTTTTCTTTTTTTCGTCCGGAGTCTCATCCCGACTTGTGGGGGGATCATAGTCTCCATCATCCTTTCCTCACTTGGGACAATGCTCTAATAATGATGATCATCACACTTTTATTTACTTACAACTCAAAAATTACAACTCAATACTTAGAACAAATATGACTCTATGTGAATGCCTCGGGCGGTGTACCGGGATATGCAATGAATCAAGAGTGACATGTATGAAAGAATTATAAAGGTGGCTTTGCCAAAAATACGATGTCAACTACATGATCATGCAAAGCAATATGACAATGATGAAACGTGTCATAACAAACGGAACGGTGGTAAGTTGCATGGCAATATATCTCAGAATGGCTATGGAAATGCCATAATAGGTAGGTATGGTGGCTATTTTGAGGAAGGTATATGGTGGGCGTATGATACCGGCGAAAGGTGCACGGTATTAGAGAGGCTAGCAATGGTGGAAGGGTGAGAGTGCGTATTATCCATGGAATCAACATTAGTCATAAAGAACTCACATACTTATTGCACAAATCTATTAGTTATCAAAAAGAAGTACTACGCGCATGCTCCTAAGGGGATAGATTGGTAGGAAAAGACCATCGCTCGTCCCCGACCGCCACTCATAAGGAAGACAATAAATAAATAAATCATGCTCCGACTTCATCAGATAACGGTTCACCATACGTGCATGCTACGGGAATCACAAACTTTAGAACAAGTATTTCTCAAATTCACAACTACTCAACTAGCATGACTCTAATATTACCATCCTCGTATCTCAAAACAATCATCAAGTATCAAACTTCTCAAAGTATTCAATGCACTTTTTATGAAAGTTTTTATTATATCCATCTTGGATGCCTATCATATTAAGACTAATTTTATAGCCAAAGCAAATTACCATGCTGTTCTATAAGACTCTCAAAATAATATAAGTGAAGCATGAGAGATCAATAATTTCTATAAAATAAAACCACCACCGTACTCTAAAAAGATATAAGTGAAGCACTAGAGCAAAACTGTCTAGCTCAAAATATATAAGTGAAGCACATAGAGTATTCTAATAAATTCCGATTCATGTGTGTCTCTCACAAAAGGTGTGTACAGCAAGGATGATTGTGGTAAACTAAAAAAAGACTCATATCATACAAGACACTCCAAGCAAAACACATATCATGTGGTGAATAAAAATATAGCCTCAAGTAAAGTTACCGATGGACGAAGCCGAAAGAGGGGATGCCTTCCGGGGCATCCCAAAGCTTAGGCTTTTGGTTGTCCTTGAATTTTACCTTTCGGTGCCTTGGGCATCCCCAATCTTAGGCTCTTGCCACTCCTTATTCCATAATCCATCAAATCTTTACCCAAAACTTGAAAACTTCACAACACAAAACTCAACAAAAAATCTCATGAGCTCCGTTAGTGCAAGAAAGCAAACCACCACTTTAAGGTACTATAATGAACTCATTATTTATTTATAGGTGTTAAACCTACTGTATTCCAACTTCTCTATGGTTCATACCCCCCGATACTAGCCATAGATTCATCAAAATAAGCAAACAACACATGAAAAACAGAAACTATCAAAAACAGAACAGTCTGTAGTAATCTGTAACTTCCGAATACTTCTGGAACTCCAAAAATTCTGAAATAAATTGGACGTGAGGAATTTTTCTATTAATCATCTACAAAAAGAATCAACCTAAAAGCACTCTCCAGTAAACAATAGCAGCTAATCTCGTGAGCATGAAAGTTTCTGTTTTTTACAGCAAGATCATAAAGACTTCACCCAAGTCTTCCCAAAGGTTCTACTTGGAACAAACACTAATTAAAACATAAAACCACATCTAACCAGAGGCTATATCAATTATTTATTACTAAACAGGAGCAAAAAGCAAAGAACAAAGAACAAAGATAAAATTGGGTTGCCTCCCAACAAGTGCTATCGTTTAACGCCCCTAGCTAGGCATAAAAGCGAGAATAGATCTAAGTATTGCCATCTTTGGTATTCAATTCATAGGTGGCTCTCATAATAGATTCATAAGGTAATTTGATTTTCTTCCTAGGAAAGTGTTCCATGCCTTTCCTTAAGGGAAATTGGAATATAATATTTCCTTCTTTCATATCAATAATTGCACCAATCATTCTAAGGAAAGGTCTACCAAGAATAAAAGGACATGAAAGATTGCAATCTATATCAAGAACAATAAAATCTATGGGCACATAATTCCTATTTGCAACAATAAGAACATCATTAATCCTTCCCATAGGTTTCTTAATGGTGGAATCTGCAAGGTGCAAGTTTAAAGAGCAATCATCAAATTCACGGAAACCTAACACATCACACAAAGTTTTTGGAATCATGGAAGCACTAGCACCCAAATCACACAAAGGATAGCATTCATGATCTTTAATTTAAAATTTGATAGTATGTTCCCACTCATCATAAAGTTTTCTAGGGATAGAAACTTCTAATTCAAGTTTTTCTTCATAAGATTGCATTAAAGCATCAACGATATATTTAGTAAAAGCTTTATTTTGACTATAAGCATGAGGAGATTTTAACACGGATTGCAACAAGGAAATACAATCTATTAAATAACAATTATCATAATAAAATTCCTTGAAATCCAAAATAGTGGGTTCACTGCTATGTAAAGTTTTGACCTCTTCAATCCCACTTTTACCAATTTTCGCATCAAGATCTAAAAACTCCGAATCATTGGGACGCCTTTTAACTAAAGTTGACTCATCTCCAGTCCCATCATTATCAAGATTCATATTGCAAAACAAATATTTAATAGGAGACAAGTCAATCACTTTTAAATCTTCATCCCTATTATCATGAAAACTAGAAGAACACGCTTTTACAAAGCAATCTTTCTTAGCACGCATCCTAGCAGTTCTTTCCTTGCGCTCATCAATGGAAATTCTCATAGATTTGAGATACTAATTGATATCATGCTTAGGTGGAACAGATCTAAGTTTCAAAGAATTAACATCAAGAGATATTCTATCCATGTTCCTAGCCAACTCATCAATCTTAGGCAATTTTTCTTCAAGCACGGCATTGAAATTCTTTTGTGAAATCATAAATTCTTTAACACTAATCTCAAAATAAGAGGGCATCTTATTAAAATTTCCTTAAGAGTTAGTATACGAATTATCATAATTATTAGAGGAATTACTAGGAAACGGCCTAGTATTAAAGTTTCCTCTATACGCGTTGTTACCAAAATTATTCCTACCAACAAAATTAACATCCATAGATTCATTATTATTCTCAATCAAAGTAGACAAAGGCATATCATTAGGATCAATAGTAGCACTCTTATTAGCAAACAATTTCATAAGTTCATCCATCTTTCCACTCAAAACATTAATCTCTTCTATCGCATGAACCTTTTTACTAGTAGATCTTTCGGTGTGCCATTGAGAATAATTAACCATAATATTATCTAGGAGTTTAGTAGCTTCTCCTAAAGTGATTTCCATAAAAGTGCCTCCTGCGGCGAATCTAAAAGTTTTCTAGAAGCAAAATTCAATCCGGCATAAAAAATTTGTATGATCATCCATAAATTCAATCCATGTGTAGGGCAATTGCAAATCATTAATTTCATCCTCTCCCAAGATTGTGCAACATGCTCATGATCAAGTTGCTTGAAATTCATAATATCATTTCTAAGAGAGATGGTCTTAGCGGGAGGAAAATACTTAGAGATAAAAGCATCTTTGCACTTATTCCATGAATCAATACTATTTTTAGGCAAAGACAAAAACCAAGTTTTAGCACGATCTCTAAGCAAAAACGGAAATAACTTTAATTTAACAATATTATTATCCATGTCTTTCTTCTTTTGCATGTAACACAAATCAACAAAGTTGTTTAGATGAGTAGCGGCATCTTCACTAGGAAGGCCAGAGAATTGATCTTTCATGACAAGATTCAACAAAGCAGCATTAATTTCACAAGATTCAACAATGGTAAGAGGAGCAATCGGAGTGCTAAGAAAATCATTGTTGTTGGTATTGGAGAAATCACACAATTTAGTATTATCTTGAGCCATCGCGACAAACAATCCAACACACAAGCACACCAGAGGCAAGAAAAAAAGAGGCGAACGGGAAAAAGAGGGCGAATAAAACGACAAGGATGAAGTGGGGGAGAGGAAAACGAGAGGCAAACGGCAAATAATGTAATGCGAGGGATAAGGGTTTGTGATGGGTACTTGGTATTTCTTGACTTTTGCGTAGACCTCCCGGCAACGGCGCGAGAAATCCTTCTTGCTACCTCTTGAGGATGCGTTGGTTTTAACTTGAAGATGAAAGGGTGATGCAGCAAAGTAACTTAAGTATTTCCCTCAGTTTTGAGAACTAAGGTATCAATCCAGTAGGAGGCTACACGCAAATCCCTCGTACCTACACAAAAAAATAAGAACCTTGCAACCAACGCGATAAAGGGGTTGTCAATCCCTTCACGGCCACTTGCAAAAGTGAGATCTGATAGAGATAATAATAAGATAAATATTTTTGGTATTTTTATGATATAGATTGGAAAGTAAAGATTGCAAAATAAAATAGATCGGAAACTTATATGATGGAAAATAGACCCAGTGGCATAGGTTTCACTAGTGGCTTCTCTCAAGATAGCATAAGTATTACGGTGGGTGAACAAATTACTGTCGAGCAATTGATAGAAAAGCGCATAGTTATGAGAATATCTAGGCATGATCATGTATATAGGCATCACGTCCGCAGCAAGTATATTGAAACGATTCTTCATCTACTACTATTACTCCACACATCGACCGCTATCAAGCATGCATCTAGAGTATTAAGTTCATAAGAACAGAGTAACGCATTAGGCAAGTTGACATGATGTAGAGGGATAAACTCAAGCAATATGATATAAACCCCATCTTTTTATCCTCGGTGGCAACAATACAATATGTGCCTTGCTACCCCTGTTGTCACTGGGAAAGGAAACCGCAAGATTGAACCCAATGCTAAGCACTTCTCCCATTGCAAGAAAGATCAATCTAATAGGCCAAACCAAACTGATAATTCGAAGAGACTTGCAAAGATAACAAATCATACATAAAAGAATTCAGAGGAGATTCAAATATTGTTCATTGATAATCTTTATCATAAACCCACAATTCATCGGATCTCGACAAACACACCGCAAAAACAATTACATCGAATAGATCTCCAAAAAGATCAAGGAGAACTTTGTATTGAGATCCAAAGAGAGAGAAGAAGACATCTAGCTAATAGCTATGAACCAAAAGGTCTGTAGTAAACTACTCACACTTCATCGGAGAGGCTATGATGTTGATGTAGAAGCCCTCCGTGATCTATTCCCCCTCCGGTGGAGCGTTGGAAAAGGCCCCAAGATGGGATCTCACAGGTACAGAAGGTTGCGACGGTGGAAATAAGGTTTCGTGGTGCTCCTGGTTGTTTTCAGGGTATATGGATATATATAGGCGAAGGAAGTTGGTCAGGGGAGCCACGAGGGGCCCACGAGGGTGGGGGTGCGCCTCCCTGCCTCGTGGCCGCCTCATTTCTTTGTTGACGTCCACTCCAAGTTTCCTAGATTGCGTTCGTTCCAAAAATAACTCTCCCGAAGGTTTCATTCCGTTTGGACTCCGTTCGATATTCCTTTTCTACGGAACACTGAAATAGGCAAAAAAAATAGCAATTTGGGTTGGGCCTCCGGTTAATAGGTTAGTCCCAAAAATAATATAAAAGTGTATATAAAGCCCATTAAACATCCAAAACAGATAATATAATAGCATGAAACAATAAAAAATTATAGATACATTGGAGATGTATCAGGTACAACCCACCTGGGCGCGCCAGGCAAGCCTAGTGCACCCTGGTGTATTGTGCCCACCAGGGGATGCTTCCTAGGAGTTTCTTTATTTCCAAGTTTTAAGATATTCCAAAACTGTTAAAAAAATATTTTTGCAGATTTTTTGGAGTTTGTTTACTTACTGTATCACGTACCTCCTTATTTTGACGATTTTGGAGTGTTCCGGAAGGACTCTTTTATGTGTTCTTCTGGTATCAAAGTTTGGATAATATTACTTTCAACATTAATAGGCGTACCTGAGATATAATGCTTTATTCGTTGCCCGTTGACAACCTTCGGGTTAGTGCCTTCGAAATTATTTACTTTGATGGCACCAGACCGGTAAACCTCCTCGATGACATAGAGGCCTTCCCATTTCGAGAGGAGCTTCCCTGCAAAGAATATAAAACAAGAGTTGTACAAAAGAACATATTCTCTGACTTTAAACTCACATTTTTGAATTCTTTTGTCATGCCATCTTTTAACTTTTTCTTTGAATAACTTTGCATTTTCATAAGCTTGGGTTCTCCATTCATCTAATGAGCTTATATCAAATAACCTCTTTTCACCAGCAAGTTTGAAGTCATAGTTGAGTTCTTTAACTGCCCAATATTCTTTATGTTCTAACTCAAGAGGTAAATGACAAGCTTTTCCATAAACCATTTTATAAGGAGACATACCATAGGATTTTTATATGCAGTTCTATAAGCCAAAAGTGCATCATCTAATTTCTTAGACCAATTCTTCCTGGACCTATTGACAGTCTTTTGCAAAATTAATTTTATTTCTCTATTGCTAAGTTCAACTTGACCACTAGACTGAGGATGATAGGGTGATGCAATTCTATGGTTAACATCATACTTAGCAAGCATCTTACGGAAAGCACCATGAATAAAGTGTGAACCACCATCAGTCATTAAATATCTAGGGACTCTAAACCTTGGGAAAATAACTTCCTTAAGCATTTTAATAGAGGTGTTGTAATTATCACTACTAGTTGGAATAGCTTCTACCCATTTAGTAACATAACCAACAGCAACCAAAAAATGTGTGTACTCATTAGAGGAAGGAAAAGGTCCGATGTAATCAAATCCCCAAATATCAAATGGTTCAACAGCAATAGAATAGTTCATAGGCATTTCTTGACGCTTACCAATATTACCTATTCTTTGGCATTCATCACAAGATGAGACATACTTACGATCATCCTTGAAGAGAGTAGGCCAATAAAATCCAGACTACAATACCTTGTGAGCAGTTCTATCTCCAGCATGATGCCCTCCATAATCTTCGGAGTGACATTTCCGTAGGATTTTTCCCTGTTCATGCTCACGTACACAACATCTAATAATACCATCTACCCCTTCTTTATAAAGATGTGGGTCATCCCAAAAGTAATGTCTTAAATCATAGAAGATTTTTTTCTTTTGTTGGTAAGTAAAGCTAGGTGGTAAATATTTAGCAACAATGTAATTAGCATAGTCAGCATACGAAGGAGTCCCATTAGCAAAATTTATTGCAGCTAACTGCTCATCAGGAAAACTATCATCAATAGGAAGTGGGTCATCAAGCACATTTTCAAGCCTAGACAAGTTATCAGCTATGGGGTTCTCAGCTCCTTTTCTATCAATAATATGCAAATCAAATTCTTGTAACAGGAGAACCCAATGAATAAGTCTAGGTTTAGCATCTTTATTTTCCATAAGATATTTAATAGCAGCATGGTCTGTGTGAATAGTTACTTTGGAATCAACAATATAAGGTCTAAACTTATCACAAGCAAACACCACTGCTAAGAATTCTTTTTCAGTAGTAGCATAATTTCTTTGAGCACTGTCTAGAGTTTTACTAGCATAATGAATAGCATTCAAATTCTTATCAACTCTTTGTCCTAGAACAGCACCAACAGCATAATCACTAGCATCACACATAATTTCAAAAGGCAAGTTCCAATCAGGTGGTTGAACTATGGGTGCAGTGATTAAAGCTTTCGTGAGTGTTTCAAAGGCTTCAAGACAATCATCATCAAAGACAAAAGGAATATCCTTTTACAAAAGATTAGTAAGAGGCCTAGAAATTTTAGAAAAGTCTTTGATAAATCTCCTATAGAAACCAGCATGACCTAGGAAACTATGAATACCTTTAATGTCCTTAGGACATGTCGTTTTCTCAATTGCATCAACTTAGCTTTGTCCACTTCAATACCTTTTTCAGAAATTTTATGACCCAAGACAATTCCTTCATTAACCATAAAGTGGCACTTCTCCCAATTCAAGACAAGATTTGTTTGTTCACATCTCTGCATTAAACAATCATCAAAAGACTTCCCATAAACAGAGAAGTCATCCATGAAAACATCAACAATCTTTTCACAAAAGTCAGATAATATAGCCATCATGCATCTTTGAAAGGTAGCAGGTGCATTACATAAACCAAAAGGCATACATCTATAAGCATAGGTTCCAAAAGGACAAGTAAAAGTAGTCTTTTCTTGATCAGGTTGAGAAATAGGTATTTGTGAAAAGCCAGAGTATCCATCAACGAAGCAAAAGTGTGTGTGCTTAGATAATCTTTCAAGCATTTGATCAATAAAAGGAAAAGGGTAATGATCTTTTCTAGTAGCTTTATTTAATTTTCTAAAATCAATTACCATTCTATAGCCTGTAACAATTCTCTATGGAATAAGTTCATTCTTATCATTAGGAACAATAGTAATACCTCCTTTCTTTGGGACACAATGAACAGGACTTATCCATCTACTATCAGCTATAGGGTAGATTATATCTGCTTCCAGAAGTTTTAATATTTCTGTTCTTACCACCTCATTCATCTTCGGATTTAACCGACGTTGGTGATCAACAACGGGTTTAGCATCAGGTTCCATATTAATTTTATGCTGGCATAGAGTGGGACTAATGCCCTTTAAATCATCAAGAGTATATCCAATAGCAGCTGGGTGCTTCCTTAGAACCTTCAATAATCTTTCTTCTTCATGTTCTGAAAGGTTAGCACTAATAATAAGAGGATATATCTTCTTTTCATCAAGATAAGCATATTTCAAAGTGTCTGGCAATTGTTTTAATTCAAACACAGAATCACCTTTAGGTGGAGGAGGACCTCTGAGAGTTTCAATAGGCAAATTGTGTTGAAGTAGAGGGCGTTATTCAAAGAAAATATTATCTATTTCATTTCTTTCATGCATATGTAAATCATTTTCATGGTCTAGTAAGTATTGTTCTAAAGGATCAGTAGGTGGCACAGCAATAGAAGCAAGACCAATTAATTCATCCTTACTAGGTAATTCTTTTTCATGATGGTTTCCACTAAACTTGGAAAAATTAAACTCATGAGACTCATCACCAAAGCTAACACCCACAGTTTGTTTCTGGCAATCTATCCTAGCATTAATTGTGTTCAAGAAAGGTCTACCAAAGATAATGGGACAGAAGTCATCTTGCGGGGTACCAAGAACAAGAAAATTAGTAGGATATTTTATTTTCCCACAAAAAACTTCAACATCTCTAATAATCCCACAAGGTGATATGGTGTCTCTATTAGCAAGTTTAATAGTAACATCTATGTCTTCTAACTCTGTAGGTGCTATGTCTTCTCTAATCTCTTGATATAACTTGTAAGGAATAGCACTCACACAAGCACCCATGTCACATAAACCATGATAACAATGATCTCCTAATTTAACTGAATGACAGGCACACCAACAACTGGTCTATGTTTATCTTTTTCATCAGGTTTAGCAATTCTAGAAGTTTCTTTGTAGAAGTAAATAACATGCCCATCCACATCTTCTTCTAAGAGATCTTTAACCATAGCAATATTAGGTTCAATTCTAATTTGTTCATCTGGTTTAGGTGTTCTGACAAAGCTTTTGTTAACCACAGTTGCAATTTTAGCATGTTCCTTTATCCTAACAGGAAAAGGGGGTTTCTCAATATAAGCAGTAGGAACAACTAGATCAACATTATAGAGAATAGTTTCTTCTTTAACTGGTACCGGTTCTTTAATAGGTGGGTGATATTTAAGCCATTCCTCTTTAGGGAGTTCAACATGAGTAGCAAATGATTCACAAAAGGAGGCTACTATCTCAGAGTCAAGTCCATATTTAGTGCTAAACTTTTGAAAAGCATCGGTATCCATAAAAAATTTAATACAATCATACTTAAGCTTTATACCTGACTCTTTACCTTCGTCGAGTTCCCAATCTTTAGAGTTGCGTTTAATTCTTTCTAGAAGATCCCACCGGAATTCAATAGTTTTCTTCATAAAAGAACCAGCACAAGAAGTATCCAGCATGGTTTGATCATTACGAGAAAGCCGGGCATAGAAGTTATGAATAATAATTTCTCTTGAGAGCTCATGATTGGGGCATGAATATAATTCCGATCACGATGAACTAGATGCATAGGATAATTTTTTGGGTGAAACTCCAGTTTTAAACGATTCCAATTCCATGATCCAATATCATCGCATAGCCTATACCATGCCAATGCTTTTCCCTTCAAAGATAAAGGGAAAACCTTTTTCATAACTTCATCCCTGGGTAAACCTGCAAGCTTAAACAATCCACAAATTTGTTCTACATGTATCAAGTGCAAGTCTGGATGTTCGGTTCCATCTCCTGCATAAGGATTAGCTAGCAGTTGTTCTATCATACCCGAAGGAATTTCATATTCAATATTTTCATTAAGCGTAGTAGGTTGAGGGGCAATTAATTGTGGTTCCGGACGAGGTGAAGATACCCCGAACAAACCCCTCAAAGGATTGTTTTCCATAGTAGCAAGTGACAATAAATTTCAGCAAACTATATAAATGTTTCCTTACCGAATTCTACTTACCAAAAGCACTTCACTCCCCGGCAACGGCGCCAGAAAATAGCCTTGATGACCCACAAGTATAGGGGGTCAATTGTAGCTATTTTCGATAAGTAAGAGTGTCGAACCCAACGAGGAGCAGAAGGAAATGACAAGTAGTTTTCAGTAAGGTGTCTGCTAGTGTTGAAATTGTAAGTAGCGGGTAGTTTGATAGCAAGATAATTTGTAACAAGCAAATAACGATAATTGTAGCAAGTATGCAGCAAGGTAGCTCAATCCTTTTGAGGCAAAGGACAGGCCAAAATGGTCCCTTATAATAAGCAAAGCGTTTTTTAGGGTACACGGGAATTTCATCTAGTCACTTTCATCATGTTGGTTTGATTTGTGTTCGCTACTCTGGTAATTTGATATGTGGGTGGACTGGTGCTTAGGTGTTGTTATTACTTGAACAAACCTCCTACTTATGATTAACCCTCCCGCAAGCATCCGCAACTACGAGAAAAGTATTAAGGATAAATCCTAACCATAGCATTAAACTCTAGGATCCAATCGGTCCCTTACGAAATAGTGCATAAACTAGGGTTTAAGTTTCTGTCACTCTCGCAACCCACCATCTATTTACTACTCCACAATGAATTCCCTTAGGCCCAAATATGGTGAGGTGTCATGTAGTCGACGTTCACATGACACCACTAAGGGAATCACGACATACATACTATCAAAATAACAAACACATATGAAGTTCACATGATTACTTGCAACATGACTTCTCCCGTGACCTCAAGAACATAAGTAACTACTCACAAACAACAAACACGCTCATGATCAGAGGGGTATTAATATGCATAATGGATCTGAACATATAATCTTCCACCAAATAAACCATATAGTAATCAACTACAAGATGTAATCAACACTACTAGTCACCCCCTAGCACCAATCTATAGTTTCGGTAACAAGATTGAATACGAGAGATGAACTAGGATTTGAGATGAGATGGTGCTGGTGAAGATGTTGATGGATATTGCCCTCCCCAAGATGGGGGAGTTGTTGGTGATGATAATGATGATGATTTCCCCCTCCAGGAGGGAAGTTCCCCCGGCAGAATCGCTCCACCGGAGGGCAAAAGTGCTCCTTCCCAAGTTTCGCCTCGAGACGGCGGCGCTCCGTCCCGAAAGTATTATGATAACCCACAAGTATAGGGGATCGCAACAGCTTTCGAGGGTAGAGTATTCAACCCAAATTTATTGATTCGACACAAGGGGAGCCAAAGAATATTCTTGAGTATTAGCAGTTGAGTTGTCAATTCAACCACACCTGGATAACTTAGTATCTGCAGCAAAGTGTTTAGTAGCAAAAGTGGTATGATAATAAAGGTAACGGTAGCAAAAGTAAAGATAAATGTTTTTGGGTTTTTGTAGTAGTTGTAACCGTAGCAACGGAAAAGTAAATAAGCGAAGAACAATATATGAAAAGCTCGTAGGCAATGGATCAGTGATGGATAATTATGCCAGATGCGATTCCTCATGTAATAGCTATAACATAGGGTGATATAGAACTAGCTCCAATTCATCAATGTAATGTAGGCATATATTCCGTAAATAGTCATACGTGCTTATGGAAAAGAACTTGCATGACAACTTTTGTCCTACCCTCCCATAGCAGCGGGGTCCTTATGGAAACTAAGGGATATTAAGGCCTCCTTTTAATATAGAACCGGAATAAAGCATTAGCACATAGTGAATACATGAACTCCTTAAACTACGGTCATCACCGAGAAGTATCCCGATTATTGTCACTTCGGGGTTGTCGGATCATAACACATAATAGGTGACTATAGACTTGCAAGATAGGATCAAGAACACACATATATTCATGAAAACATAATAGGTTCAGATCTGAAATCATGGCACTCGGTCCCTAGTGACGAGCATTAAGCATAGCAAAGTCATAGCAACATCAATCTCAGAACATAGTGGATACTAGGGATCAAACCCTAACAAAACTAACTTGATTACATGGTAAATCTCATCCAACCCATCACCGTCCAGCAAGCCTACGATGGAATTACTCATGCACGGCTGTGAGCATCATGAAATTGGTGATGGAGGATGGTTGATGATGATGACGGCGACGAATCCGCCTCTCCGGAGCCCCGAACGGACTCCAGATCAGCCCTCCCGAGAGAGATTAGGGCTTGGCGGCGGCTCCGTGTCGTAAAACGCGGTGAAACTTTCTCCTTGATTTTTTTCTCCTCGAGACGGAATATATGGAGTAGGAGTTGAGGTCGGAGGAGGTCCAGGGGGCCCACGAGATAGGGGGCCATGCCCTAGGGGGGGCGCCCCCTGTCTCGTGGACAGGTCGTGGGCCCCCTGGCACTAATTCTTTCGCCAAAAATTCTTATTAATTCCAAAACGTGCCTCCGTGGATTCCCAGGACATTCCAAGAACTTGCTTTTCTACACATAAAACAACATCATGGCAGTTCTGCTGAAAACAACGTCAGTCCGGGTTTGTTTCATTCAAATCATGCAAGTTAGAGTCCAAAACAAGGGCAAAAGTGTTTGGAAAAGTAGATACATTGGAGATGTATCAACTCCCCCAAGCTTAAACCTTTGCTTGTCCTCAAGCAATTCAGTTGATAAACTGAAAGTGATAAAGAAAAACTTTTACAAACTCTGTTTGCTCTTGTTGTTGTAACATGAAAAGCCAGCATTCAAGTTTCAGCAAATATTATGAACTAACCATACTCACAATAACACATAGGTCTCACAATTACTCATATCAATGAAATAATCAGCTAGCGAGCTATAATAATAAAACTCGGATGACAACACTTTCTCAAAATAATCATAACATGATATAACAAAATGGTATCTTGCTAGCCCTTTCTGAGACCGCAAAACATAAATGCAGAGCACCTTTAAAGATCAAGGACTGATTAAACATTGTAATTCATGGTAAAAGAGATCCAGTCAAGTCATACCCAATATAAACCAATAATAATGAATGCAAATGACAGTGTGCTCTCCAGCGGGTGCTTTTAATAAGAAGGATGATGACTCAACATAAAAGTAAATAGATAGGCCCTTCGCAGAGGGAAGCATGGATTTGTAGAGGTACCAGAGCTCGATTTTAAAATAGAGATTGAATAACACTTTGAGCGGCATACTTTCGCTGTCAATGCAACAACTATGAGATGGCTGTATCTTCCATACTACATGCATTATAGGCAGTTCCCAAACAGAATGGTAAAGTTTTATACTCCCCCAACCACCAACAAGCATCAATCCATGGCTTGCTCGAAACAACGAGTGCCTCCAACGTACAACAGCCCTGGGGGAGTTTTGTTTAATTATTTTGATTTGCTTTGATCTTTTTGGATCATGGGACTGGGCATCCCGGTTACCGGCCCTTTCTCGTGAATGAGGAGCGGAGTCCACTCCTCTTGAGAATAACCCACCTAGCATGGAAGATATAGGCAGCCCTAGTTGAAACATGAGCTACTCGAGCATACAAAACTGAATTTCATTTGAAGGTTTGGAGTTTGGCACATACAAATTTACTTGGAACGGCAGGTAAATACCGCATATAGGAAGGTATAGTGGACTCATATGGAACAACTTTGGGGTTTAAGGAGTTTGGATGCACAAGCAGTATTGCCGCTTAGTATAGGTGAAGGCTAGCAAAAGACTGGGAAGCGACCAACTAAGAGAGCGCCAACAGTCATAAACATGCATTAAAATTAATTTACACCAAGTACAAGCATGAGTAGGATATAATCTACCATGAACATAAATATCATGAAGGCTATGTTGAATTGATTCAACTACATGCGTGACCATGTGCCAAGTCGAGTCACTTAATACATTCAAAGGAGGATACCATCCCATCATACCACATCATAATCATTCTAATAGCATGTTGGCACGCAAGGTAAACCATTATAACTCATAGCTAATCAAGCATGGCACAAGCAACTATAATCTCTAAATGTCATTGCAAATATGTTTACTCATAATAGCTGACTCAGGAACGATGAACTCATCATATTTACAAAAACAAGAGAGGTCAAGTTCATACCAACTTTTCTCATCCCAATAAGTCCATCCTATATCGTCATTATTGCCTTTTACTTGCACGACCGAACGATCTGTATAATAATAAGAGTGCACGTGCATTGGACTAAGCTGGAATCTGCAAGCATTCAACTCAAGAGAGAAGACAAGTAATATGGGCTCTAAATTAAATAAACAATCATTCATATAAGAGCCACTAAGCATTTTCAATATTGTCTTCTCGACCCCCAAAGGAAAGAAAAGAAAATAAAACTATTTACACGGGAAAGCTCCCAACAAGTAAAAGAAGAACGAAAAATCTTTTGGGTTTTCATTTTAATTTCTACTACAAGCATGGAAATTAACTAACTAATTTTTTTGGTTTTTCTTAAGGTTTATCAAACACACAAGAAGAAAACTAGAAAAATAAATTTAAACTAGCATGGAAAATACAATGAAAGAGTATGAGCACCGATGACTAGTGTGTGAATATGAATGTAAAGTCGGTGAGAAATACGTACTCCCCCAAGCTTAGGCTTTTGGCCTAAGTTGGTCTAATACCAATGACCGCTTGGCTGATATCCATAAGTGAAACTGGAGTAGTACTGAGATGCAGAGGCGACCGCCTCCTGAGCAGCAGCGTGTTGGCGAGCTGCCTCCATTCCCCTCTCATATTCAGTTGCTTCTTCCCTGGTGACAACATATCTTCCTTTTGCCTGATAATCAAAAAGGTAGGGAGCAGGAAGAGTAACAGGGATGACGTTGCATCTGTTATAGGTTAGTCGATAATGGAGGAATTGTTCATTCCTCTCAAGAAAATGATGGTCAAACATAGCTTCTTTATCCAAATAAACAGGAGGTACAATCATATCCTCCTCTCGTGGAGCTATATTAAGAAAATTAGCCACACGGGTTGCATAAATTCCTCCAAAGAAATCAGCCCTTCTACTATTATTCTGCAACCTACGTGCAACTATTGCCCCCAAGTTATAACCTTTATAACCTGACACAACACTCTTGAGGACACAAAGATCAGGGGCACACATGTGACATACTTCGTCCTTACCATTAATGCATCTACCAATAAAGAGAGCAAAGTAATGTATAGCAGGAAAATGAATGCTCCCTATGGTAGCTTGTGTTACATCCCTAGATTCTCCCACAGTAATACTAGCATGAAAATCTCTAACTTCAGATTTTGGAGGATCATTAACATTACCCCACTGCGGGAGTTTGCAAGCAGTTGTGAAATCCTCTAAATCCATGGTATAAGATGTATCATAAATATCAAACATAACACTAGGAGAATTACGCGCAGAAATATATTCGAACCTCCACACAAAGGAATCAGTCAATTGATAATATTGAGGACACTTATCTTGTAAGAAATCCTCCAGCTCGGCATTACGCACATACGCGTCAAATTCCTCCTTGAAGCCTGCTTCGACCATAAAATCATCGGATTGCCACTCACAAGCCCATACATTTGCGTCCCTTGGCAAATTAACATCTTGTTCACGTATAGCAATCCTTGGCCCTTTCTTTGCCGAGGAACCTCCTTGGTACATTCTTCTAAGCATATTTATTTTTCTGAAATTTTAGTAACTTCAAAATAAAAGTGAATAAAACTAAACAAGATTGATAGCAACTACTCCTACAAGTGCCTAGAGCCTATATCATGCATTAGAATTGCTTGGGACCTTAAAATTTTAACATGCAACCTCAAGAACATGGTCACCTATGCAGCAAAAATTTGCTATGAATAAAGCACTAGAACAAAAACTAATTGGACCAATGGAGGAGTCACATACCAAGCAACAATCTCCCAAAGCAGTTTTGTGAATGGAGCTTTGAGCTAAGAGATCGAAAATCACAGCAAAACGAGCTAGAACTCGTGCTTGAGCTGGATGGGGATTTTTTTGGGTAGAAGATGAAGTGTGTGGGTGCTGGCATAAGTGGAGGGGAGCTACCAGGGGCCCACGAGACAGGGGGCGCGCCCTACAGGGGGGCGCCCTCTTCTCTCGGCCTGGTGCTTGCCCCTCCTGCAGTGTTTTCAGTGCCTAAAATCCTCAAATATTCCAGAAAAAGTCATACTAAATTTACAGGGCATTTGGAGCACTTTTATTTTCGGACTATTTTTAATGCACGGATAATTCAGAAAATAGACAGATAATACTATTTTTGCTTTATTTATTCTAAATAACAAAAAGTAAAAGAGGGTACAGAAGGTTGTGCCTTCTAGTTTCATCCTTCTCGTGATCATCAAAATGAACCCACTAACAAGGTTGATCAAGTCTTGTTAACAAACTCATTCCGAATGACACGGAATCGGAGAAATTTCGAATAACACTAAGTTACCTCAACGGGTATATGAAAATCCCCAACAATAAGAATATCATACTTTTTCTTGACAGTAGGAAGAGGAAATTCAAAACCTCCAAAAATGATAGTTGGAACTTTTTCAATAGATTTGATGCTATGAACTTGAGATTGTTTCCTTGGAAAGTGCACCGTATGCTCATTACCGTTAACATGAAAAGTGACATTGCCTTTGTTGCAATCAATAACAGCCCCTGCAATATTAAGAAAAGGTCTACCAAGGATAATAGACATACTATCGTCCTCAGGAATATCAAGAATAACAAATTCTGTTAAGATAGTGACATTTGCAACCACAACAGGCACATCCTCACAAATACCGACAGGTATAGCAGTTGATTTATCGGCCATTTGCAAACATATTTCAGTAGGTGTCAACTTATTCAATTCAAGTCTACGATATAAAGAGAGAGGCATAACACTAACACCGGCTCCAAGGTCACATAAAGCAGTTCTAACATAGTTTCTTTTAATAGAGCATGGTATAGTTGGTACACCCGGATCTCCAAGTTTCTTTGGTATTCCACCCTTAAAAGTGTAATTAGCAAGCATGGTGGAAATTTCAGCTTCGAGTATCTTTCTTTTATTTGTGATGATATCCTTCATATACTTAGCATAAGGATTTACTTTAAGCATATCCATTAAGCGCATACGTAAGAAAATAGGTCTAATCATTTTAGCGAAGCGCTCAAAATCCTCATCATCCTTTGACTTGGATGGTTTAGGAGGAAAGGGCATGGGTTTCTGAACCCATGGTTCTCTTTCTTTACCATGCTTCCTAGCAACAAAATCTCTCTTATCATAACATTGATTCTTTGATGGTGGGTTATCAAGATCAACAGCAGGTTCAATTTCTACATCATTGTCTTTGCTAGGTTGAGCATCAACATGAACATTATCATTAACATTATCACTAGGTTCATGTTCATCACCTGATTGTGTTTCAGCATCAAAAATAGAAATATCATTAGGATTCTCAGGTGTGTCTACAGTAGGTTCACTAGCAGCATGCAACATTCTATCATTTTTCTTCTTCTTTTTAGAAGAACTAGATGCCTCTAAATTATTTCTCTGAGAATCTTGCTCGATTCTCTTAGGGTGGCCTTCAGGATACAAAGGTTCCTGAGTCATTCTACCAGTTCTAGTAGCCACTCTAATAGCAAAGTCATTTTTATTATTTAATTCATCAAGCAAATCATTTTGAGCTTTAAGTACTTGCTCAGCTTGAGTAGCAATCATAGAAGCATATTTGCTAATGCGGTGAAGTTCATCTTTAACTCTAGCCAGATTATCACCTACGCGTCCTATCTCGAAAGCATTATTCTCTAACTCTCTACCAACATAAGCATTAAAACTTTCTTGTCTGGCCGTAAAGTCATCAAATTCATCTAAGCATGGGCTATGAAATTTAGTAGAGGGTATTTCAACTTTATCATATCTATAGAGAGAATTTACCTTTACTACCTGTGTCGGGTTATCAGAACAACATGGTTCTTCAGGCGGTAAATTAAGACCATGTATTTCTTCAATAGGAGGTAAATTCTTAACATCTTCAGCTTTAATACCTTTTTCTTTCATTGATTTCTTTGCCTCTTGCATATCTTCAGGACTGAGAAATAAAACACCTCTCTTCTTTGGAGTGGGTTTAGGAATAGGCTCAGGAGTTGGATCAATTGTTTCAGGAATTACTTCAGGAATTGGCTCGGGAAGAGTCCAGTTATTTTCATTAGTCAACATATTATTCAATAGTACTTCAGCTTCGTCGACTGTTCTTTCCCTGAAAACACAACCAGCACAACTATCCAAGTAGTCCTTGGAAGCATCGGTTAGTCCATTATAAAAGATATCAAGTATTTCATTTTTCTTAAGAGGATGATCAGGCAAAGCATTAAGTAACCGGAGAAGCCTCCACCAAGCTTGTGGGAGACTCTCTTCTTTGATTTGCAGAAAAATTATATATTTCCCGCAAGGCAGCTTGTTTCTTATGAGCAGGGAAATACTTAGGAGAGAAGTAATAAATCATATCCTGGGGACTACGCACACAACCAGGAGCAAGAGAATTATACCAAGTCTTAGCATCACCCTTTAATGAGAACGGAAATATCTTAAGGATATATAAATAGCGAGACTTCTCATCATTAGTAAACAAGGTGGCTATATCATTCAACTTGGTAAGATGTGCCACAACAGTTTCAGATTCAAGGCCATAAAAAGGATCAGATTCAACTAAAGTAATAATATCAGGATCAACAGAGAATTCATAATCCTTATCAGTAACACAGATAGGTGAAGTAGCAAAAACAGGATCGGGTTTCATTCTAGCGTTAAGAGACTGCTGCTTCCATTTAGCTAGTAATTTCTTAAGATCATTTCTATCATTGCAAGCAAGAATTTCCATAGCAGCTTTTTCATTCATAACATAACCCTTAGGAACAACATGTAATACATAATCATTGGGGGAACCTTCATCATCACTATCATCAATAATAGGTTCTTCAATATTTTCATCCCCCCTAACTCTAGCAAGTTGTTCATCTAGAAATTCACCTAATGGCACAGTAGTATCACGCACAGAAGTAGTTTCATCATTCATAGCAGAAGTGGCATCATCAATAACATGCGACATATCAGAATTCATAGCAGTAGCAGGTTTAGGTGTCACAAGCCTACTAATAACGGAAGGAGAATCTAGTGCAGAGCTAGATGGCAGTTCCATACCTCCCCTTGTAGTTGAGGGCAAAATAGTAGTTCGATCGTCTTTCAAGTTCTTCGTAGTGATCAACAGATATAAATCCCAAGTGACTCAGAGAATAGAGCTATGCTCCCCGGAAACGGCGCTAGAAATTAGTCTTGATAACCCACAAGTATAGGGGATCGCAACAGCTTTCGAGGGTAGAGTATTCAACCCAAATTTATTGATTCGACACAAGGGGAGCCAAAGAATATTCTTGAGTATTAGCAGTTGAGTTGTCAATTCAACCACACCTGGATAACTTAGTATCTACAGCAAAGTGTTTAGTAGCAAAAGTGGTATGATAATAAAGGTAACGGTAGCAAAAGTAAAGATAAATGTTTTTGGGTTTTTGTAGTAGTTGTAACAATAGCAACGGAAAAGTAAATAAGCGAAGAACAATATATGAAAAGCTCGTAGGCAATGGATCAGTGATGGATAATTATGCCGGATAAGATTCCTCATGTAATAGCTATAACATAGGGTGATATAGAACTAGCTCCAATTCATCAATGTAATGTAGGCATATATTCCGTAAATAGTCATACGTGCTTATGGAAAAGAACTTGCATGACAACTTTTGTCCTACCCTCCCGTTGTAGCGGGGTCCTTACGGAAACTAAGGGATATTAAGGCCTCCTTTGAATAGAGAACCGGAACAAAGCATTAGCACATAGTGAATACATGAACTCCTCAAACTACGGTCATCACCGAGAAGTATCCCGATTATTGTCACTTCGGGGTTGTCGGATCATAACACGTAATAGGTGACTATAGACTTGCAAGATAGGATCAAGAACACACATATATTCATGAAAACATAATAGGTTTAGATCTGAAATCATGGCACTCGGGCCCTAGTGACAAGCATTAAGCATAGCAAAGTCATAGCAACATCAATCTCAGAACATAGTGGATACTAGGGATCAAACCCTAACAAAACTAACTTGATTACATGGTAAATCTCATCCAACCCATCACCGTCTAGCAAGCCTACGATGGAATTACTCACGCATGGCGGTGAGCATCATGAAATTGGTGATGGAGGATGGTTGATGATGACGACGGCGACGAATGCTCCTCTCTGGAGCCCCGAACAGACTCCAGATCAGCCCTCCCGAGAGAGATTAGGGCTTGGCGGCGGCTCTGTGTCGTAAAATGCGATGAAACTTTCTCCTTGATTTTTTTCTCCCCGAGACAGAATATATGGAGTTGGAGTTGAGGTCGGAGGAGGTCCAGGGGGCCCACGAGATAGGGAGCCACGCCCTAGGGGGGCGCCCCCGTGTCTCGTGGACAGGTCGTGGGCCCCCTGGCACTAATTCTTTCGCCAAAAATTCTTATTAATTCCAAAAAGTGCCTCCGTGGATTTCCAAGACATTCTGAGAACTTTTCTTTTCTACATATAAAACAACATCATGGCAGTTCTGCTGAAAACAGCGTTAGTCCGGGTTAGTTTCATTCAAATCATGCAAGTTAGAGTCCAAAACAAGGGCAAAAGTGTTTGGAAAAGTAGATACGTTGGAGACGTATCATATTACTCTTATTTTTTCTTGGTCAAAACCACTTATATACCAGAAGATGGGCACCGGAGGTGGGCTGAGGAGGCCACAACCCACCATGGCGCGCCAGGGAGGCCTTGCGCGGCCAGGTGGGTTGTGCCCACCTCGTGGTTCCCCTCTGGTACTTACTAGATCGGAATCGCGCCTTGGCGCGAGGGTGTCGGTCCAACGTTTTTGAGAAGCAGGTGATGCTAAGTCAATAGTAATCCAGATTTAGCATATGCATTCACATAAGATAAGTCAGTAGTAATCCACGTTTAGCATATGCATGATAACGATGCAGTGAAGAAAAAACATTCAACTGTTATAGGAGCGAGACATAGTGGTGCTCAATATCGGCATGAGTCTATAAGGCAAAATCAATTTCAATGCGTTCATAAGACCACTCGACAGAAAGTTCGAAACCAATAGCGCACCCACTCAACAGGAAGTGCGGCTTGACACACCCAACTTGACCCTGTCATATCCAGTCCACGAAAACAATAACACAGATGGGTAAAACACTATTAATAATGACTATAACCACAATGAGTCTGCCATTGCAGGTATGTACTTACACCACAACGAGCTTTACATTGCAATATATACACTTACACATTGGCTGATAACACGTTTTAGGGTGGACAGGTAAGGCGAGACTCGATACAACTTACCAACCACTATCATTATCACTTATAGTCTCAAAAGTGGTATGTTGAGCAATAAAAATGAACAACTCCTGTTACAAAAAGATAGTCACTCTTTAGTAGGGTAAAGGGCAAGCTTTGCTAAAGTCACTTCGTCTGGGTCAATCGCAAGGATCCGATGCTCATAGAAAATAAAACAGCACGTGACAATGATATTGTGGAGTTGTTTCATGGGGAGCAAGTCCTTGATGCTTCTTCCTGTAGTTTGTCAAGTATTTCAGGATGCTGCAGTTCCAATTCCTTATTTCAAACAACAAAACATAACCACAATGAAAAAATGATTAGCAAATTGGTTCAAGAATATCAAACAAAAATACCCACTTTCACTTTAGCTTATCTTTGATATCTTGTTTTTTGTTTACCTATGATTTTTTTTGCAAGTCAGTCATATAAGAACAAAGATAAATCACAGATGACATATACGAAAAAATATTATAGAAATGTACAAATAGTAACTGATTGAAAGAGAAAGCTACTTAAAACGCTTAATTAGACTGAGCACATACATAACTGGAAGGGAAATGAATTTGCCTTAGACAATGAAATTTCATTATAAGATGAAACAACACAAAATAACTATTGGCTAACGATAATTGTTTCACTCATTTACCTGTTGAAATATCCCTAGTTGGATTGTCTAGGATCTTCCTGGGTTCTGCCATTTGGAAAAGTGCAACATGGACGGCCAGAAAACCACAGTTGCACCCACACGTCGGTTGTAGTTCCTACAACGCGCGTACTTTGCATCAGACAAACAAATCTTGCTAAGAATCGCACTGAACATAGCCCTTGGACTGACCGTGATAGCAGTCATCTCCTTCAAAAGGCAAATGAAGTTAACAAAATGCAAAGGCACACCCACATGCTTGTAGTTGTAGGAGTAATTCAGAGAGGAAGCAGTGCATGTTTTAATCAAATCGCAATGGCAGTGGTATAAAATTGTATTGCTTACACAAACCAGTTCTAAGATGGGCAAAGATATATGTGTATTTCCTCCGTTCACAAATAGATATTTCAGTATGGGCTATGTATGGACTGAAATGAGTGAACAAACCAGAATACATAGTCCATATTGGTTTGTTATCCATTCGTAGTCCAACAACTTACATTAGCTCTGTCAGACAACCCATCTTCCATCAAATAATACAAAGAATATTCTAAAAAACACCGGTTTCTAGCTAGCACCAATCACTGGATCTAATAGAATAGAGGGAGGGGCAGAAATTTGTGCATGATTTTAAAAGGCACCAAAGAAACCGCACCATGTGGTGGATGATTCGGTGGGGAACTTGAAACGGAAGAATCCAAGGAAGCTAGCATCACGGGTTTGATCGGTGGCTGGTGAAGGAGGGGGTTGATGCAGTGCGAGGCAGAAATGGCGGTGGCGTAAGAGGCCATGGACGACATATTCGACGTTGCGGCCTGGTCTGAGGCGTCACGGCCAAGCCTATGACATACAAAACCTTCTACTTGGTCATCAAAAACCAATACTAGTGCTTTGAGACATCAGCGCCCTACAAAATATACAGAGGGTGTAAAATGAATGGGATATGTACTGCAAAATAATAACTGAATGATTATCGGCATAAGAAAAAAATCAATTTCCTTTGGATGTTCATTTTATTCATATGACAAGTATGGGTTTAATCAGCAGTACGCAGAAACTTGTGTGAATTAAAATACCAACTTCACTATGGGAAGTATAGTTTCTCCGTATGCTATTGTGTCAAGATAAAGCATGTTATTTCACACCCACTTAGAATCATAAGTTCCAATGAACTTTCCATGCAACAATAGAAAATAAGAAGTCCTTTCATCTTTACCTTTGACCGAACATGCAAGTGGTTGAGCCCAGCCCTTGCATGATGTGAAACTGTCGATTGTAGAACTGAAGTGCTATTAAAAGTAATTACATCTGGAAACAAGAAGTAGAATTGGCAAGATACTAAGAAGCACAACACAAACTGGTCAGCGGTATAATCGTTACAAAGTGAGAAGCAAAAATGACATTATTGGAACAAAAAGAGACGCAATAATCTTAATGAAATAACCACATAGTAAACCGAATACAATGTTCTACAGGCTTCAGCCGTCTTGTATTTCGTTTGTTCCACGAAAGAATCAAATCATTAAATTGTTAAAAGTCAAATGAAAGTAAAGCACCAAGTCATCTAGGAACATATGTGTTTTAAAAGTATATATGAGAGAAAATGTCATCCTTTATTATCTAGCTAGCTATATTTCTAACAAAATGACAAAGACCAATATACCAGGTGAAAAAGGAAGCACAATTTTCAGTGAGTCATTGATCAAAGTTTTATATGCATGCTTTACTTTTTTCTGTAAAGAAATAGGAACATGGTGTCTCTAATGTACCCTTCATTTTAGTTATATCAAATGCAAAACAATACAACTGACTGTAAAAGAAAAAAGGATCTTCCAAGACAAATAATCAGAAATAACAGAAAACTAAGATATGTGACCTACTTACATGTTGCGGTAATTACCTGTTGCATTGATGGTCTGAGGTCAAGGCCCCTGGATCAGAGTCCTCTGGACACCTGATTTCTCAGAATCATTCTTGTCACTATTCAATAGTATGAACCTGGCATAAATAGTCTGTGAGATACACAACATAGAAGTAACTTTGTGAGTTGGTAGGTAACATGAACCTGGCATAAATGATAACTACTTGTTTATTCTTGCATATCAGACCAAGGTAAAGTAATAATATGGTTTTCACTAATTATTTATTCCCGAATATCAGACTATAATACTTGGTATGGAACCATTAACCATTCATGCAACGAATACATTAATTGCAAAATCAAACATTTGCCTTTCTAACATGGTGACCAGATTACCTATACTACAATCAAAAGTATGATATACTGCGATAGATATGCATACACCTCAATGTCTTATCACACAATTATACATAAAATTAACCAGTGAAATGAGGCTAGGACCTAGCAGCTGTAGCAAGGGATTCAATCGAACAGACGTTGGGGCTAAACACTGGTCATTGGGGTTGGTGAATGGAACAGGCAGGTGATTCCAACCATTAACAAAGCTACTCCAATCTTCTTAATCACGACAACATATAAAGGCAGGAGGCTCACCTTGTTGTTGTAGGTTGGCGATGAGGCAGTAGCTGCAAGATCAGAGAGGCCGTTAGTTGGGGAGAGGAGGAGGCCGAAGCGAGCTCGTTCCGGTCGGTGGCAACGAGATTTATCTGGAAGGCAGCTCCTGGGCGCCTTGCACGGTGTATCAAAGGCTGCTCACCTCGGGCCATCCAGGCCATCCTAGGAAGAGCGAAACTGCGCTGGCATTAGTGTTCGTACCTTTGCTTGTTCAGAACTTTGGATCAAAATATAATTGCACCTCTCACAACAATATAACATGAATACACATGTGCATTTGTGTGTCTCATATATTTGTTAAGAGCAGAACTTGTCACAGACACGCGCGCGCGCACACACGCACACACACACATTGGAAATAATGGTATTTAATTTGGTGGCACTGAAAATCAAGGAAAATAGCGCTACTAACAGAGGCTATAAAATCATTCCAATGAAAATCAAAAAGCTGGGGCAGTCATCAAATTATCATGGCATTGGCATCTCACAAAGACATGTCATCTCAGCTTTCAATCCATAAGAAAATTGAGATTGAGAGATAGACGGACATGTACGTCATCGACAGTCACTTCAACGAGTTCTACATGGAAGTTGTCTGTCTCTTCGGTGTGGCGGAGGTTGTGCCTCTCTTGCTGAGCACCAATTGGCATAATAAGGTTCATGATGTTTGAACAAGTAATACAGGTAGATTTTGCATAATATGGCAGCGCACCATATCTCACAATTAGAATACATTATAATATTGAAAACAGAAAATGAAGTGACCAATTAGACTACTCCAATTTAGGTGACCACATTCTATAGTTTAAATTCAAAAGTTAGGCTTCTCCCTAAAGCATACACTCAAATAGGGGGCATTTAAAAAGAATCTGGATGAAACGTATACAAAACTGTATAGTTTTTTTTCTGAAACGCGTAAAGGTTATGTAGAATATCAAGTGATCTAACCTTGATTTATAAACAATGCAAGAAAAGCCTCTTTTACTTAGACCATACATAACAACGAGAGATGGGATGGTGACCGTGTAAAATAAATTGCCGGCAGTGGAGATCAGCGACAATCGTGACTCGTCACCATAAAAGCCATAAGCCCTCCCACACTCATCATACATAAATATACAAGAACATAAGAAAATATATTTTTTAGGAAAAATGTTCAAAAATACACATTTTTTGCTTGTGATGATATACATGCAGTAGTTAATGTATTATCCATAAAACAAAGAATGTATGCCTCATATTAATCATCCTTTCACACATAACTTAACATGCAGCAAAAGGATTTAATCTATAGTTCAAGATCAAAATGAATGAGTCATTTACAGTAAGGCAATTATTGATTATAATGGAGTGTGAAGACATCATATATTTACTTGATGGAAATTGCAGTCAAGAAAAGCATAGAATGAGTCGAGTACCTTCTGGTTTGCCCAATTTGCTTGTGGTCATCAAAGGTGTTCTCGAGATCAAACAACCAAGTATGAACTCCGAAACTTCTGACCAAATAGCAGGGTGTACACCTTAAACCACAGAGAATAGAGAGCCGGCCCGTGTTAGAGATTTATGAGAGGTAGGCAAAAAAGTAATGGTCTTAAAATAAAATGAGGGATGTCTCACATATCTTTACCCTTGTCAGAATCCAGTTTAGAACATAGGGAATATTTAGGGAGCCTTGTTGCAGAAATATAGCATGCCATTTTCAATCACCCAATGTTTTTGAACCTGAAACTGAACCAATTGGCACTATTGATTTATCACACTTCTCAGAGATCAGAATCCTTCCCATGGCGCCTCATTCCGATTGTACGCATACCCATGCCAAATTAATCACATTTGTAGAACGGTGCTCCAATGATGTAATCTGAGAATTTATACAAGACAAAATTTTCTGAATACAAGCAAGTGTAAGTCGGATGAAAGTTTACACATAATTCAGTCCAAGGGTCTATGTTGGGCGAGCAGGAGTCACAGCAGCGTGCAGCTTAGCCGCGTACAGCACGGTGGCTAATCTGATTGAATGTGAACTGATATATATAATTTGTCTGAATGCTACATTGATGTACAGAATTTTGTGATGTAATCTGGCTAAGTGTGAACTGATATAGTCCGTCTATGTAATATGTCCATGTATGTTGCTGTCAAATGTTATCACTGACGATCCATATGAACTTTGGGTACTGTTTACTTAACTCATGGAGTGAATCAGTTCATTTTGCCAATAATTTTTTACAAGAACTCTTATGGACAGAAGTTCATCTTGCCAATAATTTGAAGCGACGAAATGGGAGGTGGGGAGGAAGAGGGGAGGGCCGTACCATTTCGGGCCTGAGGAAGACGGTCCTACCGAGCACGATGAAGGATCCGGACTCGTCGAGCGCGCGCGCAACGGAGGGCCCGTCGTCCGCGCCCACGGCGTCGCAGCAGAGGCGCAGGAACTTGGCGTAGGGCACGGTGCCCTCGTGGGACGCCCGTACCCCCGCGCGCGCCGCCTCCATCTGCGTGGCACGCAGCACCTTCTGCGCCTCCTCCACCGTGACGCTGCCCACCACCGCGGCGGCCTCCCTCTCCCTCGTCGGCTGGGTCTGGGGGCGGGCAGGGGCGGGCGGCACGAGGCCGTCGAGGTTGATGCGCGGGAAGGAGACGCCGAGGTGGTCGCGGATCCGGTCGGCCAGGGGCATGAATCCCACGTCCGGGGGCACCGCAGGGCGGAAGGCGGGGCGCTCCTGCATGAAGCGGCGGGGCATCCCGTAGGCCTGCTGCCGCGCTGCCGACGCCGCGAAGCGCTGCGCCACGGCCCTCCTAAGCGCGGCCGCCATTGCTATGATGTGCGTGGGTGGCGCTGCTGGCTCCGGACCCGACGAGCGGGCGGGGGGAGAAGAGGAGGGAAGGGGCGACGCGGACGGGGCAGGGAGGTGATCTAGGGTTTGGAAGGAGAGAGAGAGAGGGAGGCGCGGGTGGGGAGGAGGCCGGGCGGCGGCGGGGAGAAGACGTGGTGCGGGGTTGCGGGGAGGAGAGGAGGCAGGCTGCGACGCGCGAGAAAGGGAGCGAGGCGGCTAGGGTTTCACCACGGGCGTGGCTGCCTTTTATACCCATGCGAGTGAAATGATGAAAATGCCCCCGGCGGGGCAGGCTATTTACGCGCGGTGGCACGGTCGAGGTGAAACTGTTCATTGCAACAGTAATTTTTTTTTATCCGACAGACGAGATCATTCCAGGGCTCGATCCGACGGCTCCGATCGCATCAAGCAACCAGATCCAACGGCCAGGAAGCCCAAATCGCTGAGGAAGCGGGAGGATGCCCTGCATTCTTATTTCTCGATTGGCTCCAATATTTCTTATATATTCCATAAAAAATCTCCGTGAAGTTTCAGCCCATTTGGAGTTGTGCAGAATAGGTGGCCTAACGTAGCTTTTCAGGTCCAGATTTCCAGCTGCCGGAATTCTCCCTCTTGGTGTGTACCTTGCAAATTATGAGAGAAAAGGCATTAGAATTACTCAAAAAGCATTATTATGGATAAAAACATTATAAATAACAGTAAAAAACATGATGCAAAATGGACGTATCAAGGCACCCAACGAGCGTCCCGGTACACCATGCCACGTACCTGTCGCATCACAACCCACCCCGCGGGTCAGCGCTGCGCACGGCCTCCAGTATACTACAAACACCATAAACTACTTGCAACTCCTGGACAGAGGACAAGGGCAGTTAATAAGATGAGAGGGTCAATTAAGGATCTCAATGTGTGGTAGTAGCTGATCTTAAATCACACATACATCTTAGTTCTTAGGGACGATTCCAATGAAACAACCCACCATGTACTCCTACATGGCCTCTCATTGATACCTTTACCAAAACATGTTCAACACTTCACTCTCATCACCGACACAACCATTTCACTCCAGTGCATCACCCAGATGAACCAGACCTGACACGACTCTAAGCATATCAAGCATAGCATGGTAGGAAACACAAACATGGCTCAAACAACTCCTACACATGATAGTGGGTTTCATCTAGTTACTGTGGCAAAGACAGGTCATGCAGAGGAAATGGGTTCAACTACCGCAACACATAGCAGTTTGAAACATTGTTGTCTTAATGCAGTAAAATGAGAGAAGGAGCGAGAAGATGGGATTGTATCGATATGATCAAATGGGGGGAAGGTTGCTTGCCTGCCAGAGTGGTCGAGGGGTACTGTCCTTCAGCTGGATACTCGCAAATATCCTTAGGAGCAGAACCTACCGCGAAGAACATACCGGTAAAACAATCAATACATGGCGATGTGCAACAATATGATGCATGCATATGACATGGAAAAATGAGTGTGTTGGGCTAATGCAACTACAAACAGAGGGGTTTGAGTTATTTTGAACCAAAGGTTCAACTTTAAACTCAAATTATGAATTCAAATAGTGCATTATCATGTTTTGATCTAAACAGCAAGGTTAAGTTGTTTAATCATGCATGAAACCAGTACAGATGGATATATTGGATTTTTCTGATCATTTTTCATATATAAAACCTTTCATTCTGAGTTATAGATTAATTTCTATGATTTTTGAAGTTTAACCCTTTTTCTGGATTTTATAAATAATTAGAATTAAACTAATTCCAGAAAAGGATTTACCACGTCAGCATGACGTCAGTGAGTCAACGGGGCAGTCCAGGTCACACTGACCAGTGGGTCCCGCATGTCAGTGACTAACTAAACTAATCTAACTTAATTAACACTAACCTAGGTTAGTTAGCAGGGCAGGCCCCACCTGTCATTGACCTAGTGGAGGTCAAACCCATGGTCAACCGGGGCTAACACGCCGACGTTTAGCCGTCAGCGGCGGCAGATGCGGCGAAGGGGCTTGGGCTCGCTGCTCCGGCGACCAAATGGACGGCGAAGAGCGGCTACGGGGAGCTGGGGCTCACCCACGCCCGTAGCAGTAAGCAGCAGCAGCTAGGGCAGTCAAGGCTCCCCGGAAACGAGCTCGAGGCGGTGGTCGGCGTTCGGGTGTGAGTGGCGCGGCGTCTACGACATGCGAGAGTGAGAGCGGAGAGGGGAGTAGGGGCAGTGGCTCACGGCGAGTCGGGCGAGATGGACGTCGAGCTCAGGGGAGGTCGGAGACGAGCAGGACGGCAAAGAGGATCTCCGACGGACGACCGGTGAGGCAAGGTCGGGGAAGCGTCTCCGGGGCATGCGAGCGCTGGGGGCTCAGCTGGCTCATTGCGGTGGACGGCGGGGGAGCTCGTGGGTGCGTCAAGGCGACGAGGGGCTTCACGGCGTCGCGGGCGCGGCTGCATCGGCCATGGTTTCCAGGGAGCAAGGGAGAGAGCAGGGGAGAGTGAGGTGTCGGGGAGACCGGGGTGGCACTGAGGAGGCATTTCGAGGCATTGTCGCACTGTCCAGGCGACACAGGCAAGCAGGGATTTGCGTGGCGAGCTCGGGCGCGCGTGCGCTGTCCCCCTCTGCCTACTGGCAGAGGTAGGGGGTGACTGGCACCAGGCCAGGTGGGCCGGCCCGGTCCAGGTAAGTAGGTCTGGGTCCTCTCTCTCTCTCTCTCTTCTGTTTTCTATTTTTCTATTTTCTCCTGTTTGTTTTGATTTAGTAGAAATACTAAACTAGTTTATTAAATGCTGTAAATATACATGGGCACTTCTAAAATTAATTCCAACAGCCCGAAAATACTTTCAAGATTATTTGGACATTTTAAAAATCTTTTATAGGATTTTAAATGTCCAAATTCAAATACTTATGATTAACTCAAGAATCCAGAGTGTCCTAGAAAAGTGTGCACCATTTTTGGCAAAGGTTCTGGACCAATTCAAAAATGATGAACATTTATGAAGGGCATTTCAGGTTCATTGAAAATTATTTTAGTAAACCCTAGTTGGTTTAAGTGGTGCTGGGGTTTATGCCATCCCCATTTCAAGTTTCTGAAAAAAAATTAAACATGATGCATCACTCTAATGCAAGCACTAACTAGGGTTGTGACAACTCACCCCCACTCGGAAAAATCTCGTCCCGAGATTCAGGGTCCGTCGGGAAGAAAGTGGGGTACTCAAGTCGAAGACAATCCTCCCTTTCCCATGTAGCTTCTTTCTCGGAATGGTGTGACCATTGAACCTTGAGAAACTTGATGTTGTGGCCTCGAGTGGTACGCTCGGCTTGGTCAAGGATACGAACGGGATATTCCCAATATGTGAGATTATCTTGGAGATCAAGCATTTTGTGGTCTACTCCACGGATGGGATCCGAGAAGCAAAGCCTGAGTTGAGAAACGTGGAAGACATCATGAAATTTGGAGAGATGCGAAGGTAGTTCCAATTGGTAGGCAACTTCTCCTTGTTTGGAAAGAATGCGAAAGGGACCAATGTAGCGAGGAGCCAATTTACCCTTGATACCGAATCGATGGGTTCCCTTTAGAGGAGTAACCCAAAGGTAAGCGTTCTCGCTGATTTCGTAAGTCATGGCCTTATGTTTGCGATCATATTGGCTCTTTTGATAGGATTGGGCTGTTTTCAACTTTTCACGAACAATGCGAACTTGCTCTTCTGCTTCCTGGATCATATCTAGGCCAAAGAATTGTCTTTCCCCGTTTTTTGACCAGTTAAGAGGCGTTCGACACCTTCGTCCATAGAGAACTTCAAAAGGAGCTTTGCCCAAGCTAGATTGATAGCTATTGTTATAAGCAAACTCGGCAAATGGAAGGCATTTCTCCCAGTCCATTCCGAATGAGATAACAGAAGCTTGGAGCATATCTTCTAGAATTTGATTGACGCGTTCTACTTGACCACTTGATTGAGGGTGGAAGGCGGTGCTGAAGGAGAGACGAGTCCCCAAAGCATTTTGGAAACTTTCCCAAAATCGAGAGGTGAAGAGACTCCCAAGGTCTGAGTTAATCTCTAATGGAACACCATGAAGAGATACTATTCGGGAGATATACAAATTTGCTAGCTGGCTAGCGGTTATACTCTCTCGAACAGGCAGGAAATGGGCTACTTTGGAAAGACGGTCGATGACAACGAAGATAGCATTATTCCCTCTCTTGGTCCTGGGAAACCCGATGATGAAATCCATACCGATTTTATCCCATTTCCATTCAGGAATAGCTAAAGGTTGAAGGGTGCCAGCAGGCCGTTGATGCTCTTCTTTAACGCCACGACAAATGTCGCAACTAGCAATGTATTGAGCAATTTCTCTCTTCATCCTAGTCCACTAAAACCTTTGGCATAGGCCTTGATACATTTTAGTACTACCGGGATGAATCGTGAGAGGAGCTTCATGAGCTTCCTTAAGGATCAACTATCGTAGTTGTTGTTTCTTGGGAACCACCAAGTGGTTCTCAAAGAAGACAACACCTCGATCATCCATGGAAAAACACTTAGCAGCTCCACTATCAATGTTCTCCTTGATCCGAGATATACCCCTATCATACTGCTGGGCAGTTATGATTTGATCCGTAAGGATAGGTTTTTCCACCAAGGTAGAAAGGAATCCTCGAGGAACAATGTGAAGATTAAGCTTACGAAATTCCTTGTGGAGAAGTGGTTGACCTTGTTGTAACAAAAGGTAGCTTTCGGGGGAGTCGTGAGACATGCTGCGAGACATGGTTGACCAAGATGGGATTTGCCCTCCTACATGGGCAGATATTCTCTGGGCCATCTCGAGTGATCAAATTCAGAATGCATGGCCATGTGACTTGGGTTCAGTGTTAACCCAGTTCGGGAATCTGTATCATGGTTTCGAGAAGAGAGGTTGAGCTACCACAAGGGTGACAAGTACTCGCCTTGAGCTCGACAACATATATCGTGAGGCAAAAGGAATGTTGCATATAATATGACACATTGTCGAGGTTCATCAAACAACTTTAAGCACACATGGGAGTTGGCACGTTTTGCTAGGAACCACTGCCAAATATTGACTTTGGTCGTGTCCATGTGCACGTGAACCTATAGGGTCGCATACTTAAGGGGCTGCAACCCATTCAGATTGGATGCGAGTGGAAAATGGATGTACACTCCTAGTGTGATCAAGCGTTGAGCAAACTTCGAAGGTTTATATAAAGGGGAGTCGGCGCACCACTTAAGATTGATCTTTTTCCACCTTGGACAGCCACTGTTGTAACTCCCCACGCCCATGTCGTGCGACCGGACCTAGCAGTCCACCGCTCGATGCTGCACCCCGCACATGTGGATACTTTGGAGGCATCACACTTGCGGTGCTTGAATGAACCATTTGAGGGTTCCGTGTGGTAACATTCATGGGAGATCACCATTCGCTGTTCGTGGGAGATCGGCGATGCGAGGAGAAGACGCCCCAGGAGATTGACTACATGCATCACCAACTCTATTTCCGCTATGGTGACTGCGCGTCTAGTGGTAAACCTGATCCAGTGATCTATTTTCAACAACATGATCTTGGGTGTGTGGTAGATGATTTTTATTTGGCACTAGCGTAGCGTACCACATGTGCCAACAATCGTAGGGATCAATATGGACATCCACAGCTCCGCTATCGGTCATTGAAAGAAGGGGTTTCGTTCATGTCTATGTTTTACCGAACCTACGGAGTCACAAGCTAAGTGTTGGTAGGACGAAAGTATCGAGGATTTATTTGTGGAATTGTCTCATTAACATCCGGAATAGTTTCGGGAGGAATCAGAAGCGTTTCGGGGTCACCGAAAGGGTTTCAGAGTTTATCGGGCAATACCAGCTATTCCCGATAAATAATATATAGGTGGAAAATGTTTTCGGCGATGTAAAATTAATAATAAAAGGCTCTAGTAATTGTTAGGAGGCTTTTATATTTAATTAAATATCAATGGGCCTTAAAAGGCCAAGTGGTGGAAGGCAACTTGGGCCATAAAGGCCCAAGTGGAGGTCGCACCACCCCTTTCCTATAGGGAGGCCTAATTGGAGTCGAGGGGGATCTTCCTCCCCCCCCTTGGCCGGCGCCCCAAGGAGGGGATTTCCATCCTTGGTGGTAGCCCCTCTCTCCCTCTCTTACCTATATATACTTGAGGTATTGGCCCTTTTGAACATAGAAGTTCTGGAGCCTCATCTAGTTCCTCTAGTTCTAGTTCTAGTTGATCCTGGTTGATCAATTAGAGCTTGACCTAGATCCTCTAATCCTCATAATTAGAAGCCCAGTGTGGTTCTAATCTGCTATCTCTAATTCTCCAGCAGCGGTTAGCTCTGGACGGGGAAGCGCTGTCGGATCATGAAGACCATACGCTTGCAACCAAGTACAGAGGCCGTGCTTTCTGTCTTTTGTTCGAGGGATCGTTCATGGGTGGTTCACAAGATCGTTCATCTACAATAAGAGGGACTCCAAGTACAATCTACACTGACTCATCTACTTCCGCTGCACTCCGGAGTCGGTAACGATCGTTGATCCAAACCTTATATGCATCTTCGTATTGTTCTTGGGTGATCGTCGGGTGATTTTTTTTGTTTTCTACTATGTTACCCAACACTCAAGAGGCCCTCGGGGGTAGGGCATGGATCCTCAAACTTGCCCATGGAGAAGTGCATAATCTTCTAACGGAATCCATCGCCATTCATAGGAAAGTCCTTACAACAGTTGTGGTCATAAATGAGAATGTCCAGGACAACATCCGATGGAATTTTGAGGAATCAGGCACGTACTCCATGATATCAGCCTACACCATGTAGTTCCCGGGCCGCAAGTGCTCATAATTCGACCATGTCAATTGGAATACTTGGGCTCCTGGGAAGATAAAGATGTTTTCCTAGCTTCTCCTTCAAAATTGGCTATGGTGCAATGACAGATTGCAACGGAGAGGGTTGACCAACAACTACTTCTGCCAGATGTGCGTCCACAACATAGAAACCTCCCAGCACCTTTTCTGGACCCTCCCTCTCACAAGGAAGGTGTGACGAAAGCTGGGACAATGGAGGGGTACCTGACTCTCGCACCCAAGGAGGCACAGCAGCACCGACATTCTTCAGCGATTGTGCATGACATTATCGATAGGGCGGAGCCAAGACACGGGAGGGGGAAAGAGCTTGTTGTTGCTGGCTTGCTAGGAAATATGGCAAGAGCACAATAGTTGCAACTTCAATGGGAAACTGCCCTCCTCACTTGACATCATCAAAGCCATATCAAACATGATCGAACAATGGTGCTTAGCAGGAGCACAATGTTTGGACAGCCCCTTCGTACTAGGCAATTTTGTGGTCGGGCATGTTGTCCAAACTGGTCTAAACAATTTTTAGTTCATCTTCTTTGTTTTTCTGATCCTAGGATCCTCCCCCACCTTGTTATTTTCTGTTGCTTTCTGCACATGATAATGAATAGGCCAGCAAGTTGCTGGATCTTTGAAAAAAATAGTTCAATAGTACAAGGACCCACTCAAATTTTATGGGTAAACAACAACTAATACTTTGAGAACACAATTTGTGTAACTAGTGTAAGTAACAAGATGTGTATCCAACATTTTGAAGAAAATAGTACCCCCTAATGTGTTGGTATACGATAAGGACACTAGAAAATAAAAATATGGACACTTGTTTGAATAATAAAAATAGGTGATATGTCCTTCACACGGACTAATATCGCATACCTACTAGTCTGCATCCCCTATTGCCCACGGTGTGATACAACCTTTTTTGCGGGTACGGCGCGATACAACCTTGATGCACCATTGTACTTCTCCTACCACGAAAGGTAATACTCATGTACCTACTTTTCTCCACCGCCTTGAATAATGGCATGATGCTATGATTTGATCTGAGATGACGCGAATGTATCAAATCACAACAAATTTTTCATTGGGGTTAATTCTTTCATGTTAAGTTTCCTCCATATGGGTGCATGTTGTCTCAACCATCTCAATTTGTTTTTTAATGGCAGTTATCCTGCATTCATTAAGAAGAAAAGAGTTGCTCAGTTAATTAGGGTAAGCCGAGCGAAAACTAGATTGCCCAGTTAATCATGGAGAACCGGGCGAAAATCATCACAACCGTTTGGAGGCACACATAAAAAACCTCACACACACACACACCACTCCAAAGAGGGCCTTAGCGAGACAGCACGTAGGCATCATCGTCATCACTCCTTCCCTAGAGATGTCATCGCCATCCCTACACTCTGAGCATACGACTCCAACTTCGCATAAGCGTTCGTCGACTCAACCCACATTGTAGCAGATGCGTGAAGCTGCATGAAGATTTGTGCCAAAACTTAGCCACCTACGGCCAGACAACGCAACTCCGACTCTGACCGAGAACTCTGAAGAACAAAACCAGGCACGGTTGGTGCCACGAAAGATCACCGGACAGGCCACCCGCAGCCAGTCATCGTATATCACAAGGCCTCGCCGTCGTATCTTCGACTACACAGCAACAAACAAACCTAGGCAATACCATGGACACTCCAGAGAATAGCGGACTACCGCAACCATTGTCGCGTCGCTGACATCGGTCCCACCATCATCATTGCCATAGAAGTCAGGACGCCACAACCTTTGCAAATCATCGGTCCAGCTTGCCCAAGCCGAGCTCCGAGATGAAGCCCCCAAGAGGGAAACGACACACCAAACTGCTGCCATCGTCCTATCACAAGATCAAGGGTTTCCCCTGGAGAGGCCGCGAAGGCCGGATCCGTGCGGGAGAGGTGCGGTAGCAAAGCAGGGATGCCTCCAGGAAGGTCAATGATAGCCACAACCGCCACCATCGTTGATCACGGCACAAGGTCGAGACAGGGTCTTCACCCAAGCTCCCACACCACCTCGGTCACACATCATCCCTCGTCGACTTTGGCAAGCCTACCAAACTACCACCACCATCTAAATTTCCCGTCGACAAAGAGGCACCGAGACCGTCGCAGCCAACCGCACTCAGTTTGTTACATAGGTAATAATCTCAATTACAATCCTAACCTTAATAGTCTGTTTACAAGATTACAACGGGCACGAAGTATTGAAAGGGGTAATAGAATGTCACAGATATTTTGTTTTCCTAACAATTACCCCCAAACCACCCTCGAAATTCACACACATAAACTCTAGTGAAATCTCCCCATGCCACATAGCAAGAGTTCAAACCATAATTATATCATTATAATGGTATCTTTAGTCGTTTAGAAGGTTCATTCGTTAATGTTGAGGGGTATTGGCTAAAGACTATCATTTAGGAGCTTTTACATTATTTTTATTTACTTTCGTGGGGGAGATTAGGAGTTTATCTACTTATGCCTATTTGTTAGCAAACATTTAGCTTTATTGACTATTGTGTATCAGATAAAACAAACAGAAACAAAACCCGATGATTATGTTTCATGGAGAAAACTAAAATTTACATGTCGACTCATGTATTTTCACATTTTCCAACTCTATGTTTCACCATCATTGTAATGAATAAACCACAAAGATGCACCAAACCCAGACTAGCCTCAAAGGTTTCAAAAGGTCGTATAAGTACTTCAAGGCAATATGTGAATTGTTTTTTTACCATGAAAACTGCATGGCTTGGCCCCACAACATATTTGTTTTATTATTAAAATGAACAAGAAAAGTCATATGTACATGACGATTACAAGTCCACCAGAGGTGGAAAGGAAAGAAGCTAGGTCTAGGTTAGTCTAAAGCACAAGAGAAACTAGAAGGGACTCGGGGAGGGAGGAAAGCTATCCAGTGTAACAAATCCTCCTTGTGCCTGGACTTAATCATGTGTGCCATCAAAGATATATCATGTATGAAACTAACCTTTCATTTTCCAAAAGTTGGTCTACAGCCGGATACACCAAATTAGGTCGCTCAAACGCCGGCGGACGTGACCGGACGCGTCTACGGGTAGTGACCAGGCGACTCTCAAATTTCCTTTTCTGCATCCGAATACCTCATAGTTCAACCCGTAAAACTATACACCATGCAAAGGAAACATCTACATACTACGTAGATCAACTAAACCCACTCTACACTACTCGTTGTCGTCAGAGATGTCCACTATCTCTGTTTCGGGCTCTTGGTACATGGGCGACAGGCGCAACTTTGGCTCCGCATCGGCCTCCGACGACTCCTCTGCATCTAGCTCATCAAAAAGCGGGTGGGTTTTTGTCTGTTCTTGTCGGATGAAGCAATGGTTGGACTCCACGTACGCCTCATCTTGAATGGACTTGAGGATGGCGGTCTGCTTTGCCACCTCCATCGTTTGGGCGAGCTCGAACTCCACCATGGCATCCTCCATGGCGAAGCCCACAAATCGGCGCCAGGTCCTCCTCCGGCTCCTTCGCGTTGTCATCCTCCGGATCCGCCCACTTCATAGGCTCCGGCACGCCCCCCTGTTCCTCCTCCTTCGGCTCCGGTGAGTTCGGAGGCAGGCCGGTTCGATACAGGCGGCACGCCTCGTCCGGATCCCTCCTGCATCTGGAAGGGGCGCTCCAATGTTAGCATAGTGTAAGTGTTCTTCTTTTGCCGGACCATGGCGAGGCGAATGGCGAGGTAGGGGAGAAATGGATGGGCTCAGGCTGGCGGCATGAAGAAGGAAGAGGATGTGGCTAGGGCTGGGGTACGCCGTCCGGCTTAAATAGCCGGGCTTTGTCCTCAGGCGACGAGACGGAGCAGCGCCACGTGGCGTTCACAACCCTACCAAAGGAGACGCTCGTCGGACCGTTGGGTTTCCGGGGAATCTCGTGTGGGACCTAGCCGCCAGTCTGGCGTGGCGAACGAGCCTGGTCGCGCCCGGGTCTTCACATATCCGCCCCAGATTTGAAGTGGATATGACGGCTGTCGGTCATCCTGAGCATTTGAGGTAGATTTGAGGCACCCGGGTGGATTGAGTTTTTCTGGTCGGTCAGTGACCGGGCGGCCAGCCCGGACGTTTAAGACTGGTATGATGCGTCCGGATGTAGATGCTTTAACCGTTGAACACATTGTTACCCCTTCCTTCCCAAAAACACACACACTATCACACTACGTCCAGAGCAAGACGTGGACTAAAATGTTACACGCAAAATCATTTTGTGAGCCATGGATCGAGTGGGCGGCCTGTAGCTGTCTACCGTCCGGTCAGGCCACCATGTGTGAAGCGTTTCCCCTAAAAAAGAAGGTCTGTGTGGCCCAACTGCGCCACGATCTTCCTATAAAACAGCAGAGCTATGGCGCGCCGTGGAGGGTTGAATTGGTCGCTCTAAAAAAAGGAAGGAAAAAGTCAAAACAAATCTTGAACTGATGAAACTCATGGGCACTAGCACCCATGGTTTATTGATATAGGAGAAGCATCTCTTGTGAGAAACCAGAAATTCGTCCCCGACGTGGCTCGAACCCTGGTTGCTGGAGACGCCACTGCGCTCCCTTGCCACTAGGCTACAGCCTAGTTCTCAAAAAAACAATTCAAATCTTGAACTGGTGGCTCTAAATCGAACATTAAACTCTCAATTCTTGAAATCAGCACATCGAACTCTCTAATCACGGTCTATTTTGAACCTTGAAAGTGCTTAGCTGATATTGACTCACGTGCCAAGTCAAACCCTGAGATCATTGACTACGTCGTGTGTAACTCTGTTCGTCTTGATCGCTGCTTGGAGAAAATGTTATTGTTTTCAAAAATTGTTCAAGACTTTAAGAAATGCTCAAATTCAAAAAATATTCATATTTTAAAGAAATTCTCACAAATTTTTAAAAAATATTTGCATTTATAAAAATTGTTTGCTACAATACCTCCCAGTTTTTTCAAAAAAAAATCTCATTTTAAAAAGTTGTTCAAAGTTCAAAAGATGTTTGTGTTTAAAAAAATGTACACTACAGTACCTCCTAGGTTTTCCAAAATTGTTTGACACTTTCAGAAAATGTTCAAATTCAAAAATATTCGTGTTTTAAAGAAATGCACACAAATTTGAAAAGTTGTTTGCGTATTATAAAGTTTTGGCTACATTACCTCCCAGTTTTCAGAAAATGTTGTCGTTTTTAAAAAATATCAATGTTTGTGTTTTAATAAATGTTCAGTACAGTACCTTTTAGGTTTCCAAAAATTGTTCATGTATTTAAAAAAATCAAATTAGAAAATATTGGTGTTTTAAAGAAACGCTCACAAATTTTAAAATATGTTTGTGCTTTAAAAAGTTGTTTGCTCCAGTGCCTCCCAGTTTTTAAAAAATGTTCAAAGTTGAAAAAAATTGTGTTTCGAAAAAATGTTCACTACAGTACCTCCTAGTTTTCAACAATTGTTCTTGTTTAAAAACAATGGTGTTTCAGCAAATATTCGTGTTTTAAAGAACAGCTCGCAGATTCGAAAAAATCTAGTCTATCTAATATCTTTTTCAGGAGCCAGAGGAAATAGTTTACGTTTAAAAAATTGATTGCTATAGTATCTTCCAGTTTTTTTAAAGTTTGCCGTTTTAATGAAACATACCAAGTTAAAAAATAACTTGTGTTTTAAAAAAATCTCCTCTGTAGTAGCTCCTGGGGTTTCAAAAAAAAATTTTGTTTTAAAAAAATGTTCGGGTTTCAAAATGTTCAAAATACAAAAAAAAATTGAGATTTTAAAAAATGTTAAGAGTTTACATTTTTTGTTAGGAACTTTATAAAATCTTAGCGTTCTAAAAAATATTCAATTTTTTCATATGTCGGGTTGCCTAGTAGGCATCAATTAACTCTCGTGGCTGTTATCTTGCGCTTCTAGCCATAGCGCCCGCGTTTGATCCTCACAGCTCAATTTTCTTTTTCTTACATTTTTATCAGGCACGAAAACTAGTGGGCCGGCCCATCGCGACTAGTAGGTGTGAAACGACGGTAATTTGCCGCCAAAAAAAAGTCTTCCTCGGACGTAGTCAATAATCCCGGGTTTAATCTGCCACATTAGCAATCCTTGTTTGGGAACGCTCTCAAGGTTCAGAATAGACGTGGATCAATGAATTCGGTGTGCTGATATCAAGAATTAGGAGCTGAGGGTTCGATTTAGTTTTGTCTACAAGTTCAAGGCTTGTTTCAGACTTTTTCTGAACAGAAATATCACGGTTGCCACCAGGGATCGATCCAAGCCATAACGAAACATTTCAGATCACTGTTCTTCTTTAGTTTAAGAAATCGCATGACTTTTCTGTTCTCAAGCAGGAAGGTCTTGCCTCGTGAGTCATGAATATAAGGTGAGTCTTATGATTAAGGCAGATCCAAGGTAAAAGACATCATGAACTAAGCTTCACATACAGGGTCTGAACAGCTCCATGCCGGTGGTAAGCCGCTCAACCCAACAGCCAGTTACGCCTCCATTCGCTCCCTGTGAATCGGTGAGCGAGGACGCAAATAAAGCCGCTCACCACCAATTTCTTTCTCGTGCATTGCTTTCTAAGTGTATAGTTATCCTCAAATACTATTTTGTTTGTAATTTTCTTTAAGAACACTTCCAACATTTTGACCACCAACATAACACTGGTTATTATATAAGTAATCAGCAGGACAGTACCTCCGTCCGGAATTACTTCTTACAGAAATAGATAAAAATGGATGAATCTAAAACTAAAATACATCTAAATACATCTATTTCTGCGACGAGTAATTCGGGACGGAGTACAATGGAATCAAGGGCAGTTACTCAAGCAGACCGCAGAACCAGTGTCCAGAGCAAAGACAACATCTACTAGGACAAGTGATAGAAGGAACGTCTACGATAAAAGCTCATGGACTCATGGCTTATATGATTGGTCAGTCTCTGCATGTAGATCAGGCAACGTGTCTTGCCAAACAGACATAGGCACTGATACGTTAACACACTTACAACGTACTCCCTCCGTTCCAAATTACTCGTCGCTAAAATGAATGTATCTATAACTAAAATACATCTAGATACATCCATACGTGCGACAAGCCCTCCGTCCCAAAATTCTTGTCTTAGATTTGTCTAAATACGGATGTATCAAGTCACGTTTTGGTATTAGATACATCCGTATCTAGGCAAATCTAAGACAAGAATTTTGAGACAGAGGGAGTAATTCCGAACGGAGGGAGTAACTAAGTAGCACGTAATGAGTTCAGTTCACACTTCACACCATCCAATAACTAAATCAGCAACGCATTTTCACCTAAGCTTAATCCAAGATCAACTGGCAAAGAGCCGGGAAGAAACTCTCTACAACACCCCCTTGAACATCTGCCACCAACCCTCTCTCCCCATCTCTTCCCTACAGATATCAGGGCGAGCACCTATTCTCAACACACGGTCTCTCCCAGCTGCTAATGCTACATCTAAAGTAGTGATTCTGTTCAGAAGAGAGCCGAGCTCAGCATCAAGTAAGAAGGCCTCCATCTCCGCGATTTTGGTGCCGTCGCCATCAATCAAAGCTTCTTTGAATGATTGCAATGCTGTGAAGAGAACAGGAGAAGCTTCTTTGGTGCGCACCGGACCATCAGCTCCAGCACTGTCTCCAGTAACTTCAGTTTCTGAGCCCTCCTGTGACATGAGAAAATTCATGCATGTAAGAGTGTTTTATAGAGTTTTGTGCAAGGCAATAGATAGATTCTAATGATACATACCAATTTATCAAGTTTTTTCATAAGCAATGAAAGTGCAGTAGGACGCTGTTACACTACTGCCATCTCATAGCGGTTAGCATTATAAAGCAAGCGTAGAGAGATTTTCAGTGGACAAAGATTTCCAGTCTCACATATCCACAATGCAGCACTTCGTATATGTATGTTATCATATAATCTACACAAACCGCGATGCTAAAAGTTGAAAACATAGCGTCCTCATACTAATATGCAACTTGTAATAAAACTCCTCTACTACAGTTATAAAACCAGACATGCTACTGCATCAAAACGTAAAGTCGATAGCTGATTTTCACAGAAATACAATAGTCCAATGCTCATAAGTAACACAATTGAATACACTGTACGGTCTAGACTAGAGACCAGATGAAGAAACTTTAGCAAAATCTTCAGAGATAAGCATGGACTCACCTTGTTGTGTATCAAAGAAGGAGGCCAGACCATGATGTATGGATCAACAGGGCAGTAAGAACGTCGTGTTTCCTTAAAGAGCAAGTTCACCTCTGCGGTTTCCAGGCAGAAGGATAGGAACCACTCGGAAGATTGCCGGTCCCTGGAGTAGACAACAGATAGATACACAAACCCACTAATAACCTCCATAAGATCTCCAACATCAACATTATCCTCGACTGGACGCTTAGTGATCTCCTTGACAATTGTGTGCAATGGAAACATCTTGTGCAGCACGAATCTGCCGACGCCAAGATCGCCGGGTGTCCAAAGCCAAACAGAAAGCGTGCATTCCTGTACATTTACCATACAGAGCCTCCCATCCTTGATCTGACCAATCTTAAATCTTGAGTATGACCCTCTCAAGGAGGCCGGCAGATCCATTCGACAGAACTGAAAGGTGGCAGTGTTGAGCGCCAGAATACAGTCTTCCCCTGGATCTAACCAACAGACGAACCGATCGACAGCCGTACTAATCGTGTGCATGTCGCCTTGAAGCAGTAGCTTCCGGGCCTCCGGGAAGATCTGCCACGTCATGGCGTCAGATGAGAAGACGGCCACGCGCGCGCACGCCCATGAGCAATCGTGACGGACACAACCACACGGTATGGGCTCTGGTACTCTTGGTCGGGAGGGAGCGTGTGGAACTCAAGGTAGGGTTCATCGTGAGGCTTCTTTGGGAAGATAGCCAGAGCCAGCATGTGGGGGTTGTAGGAGACAACCCGCTCGGTGCTCCGGTTGACGAACTGGACGAACCCGTCGGAGCAGGGGATCTGAGAATATGTCCTCCACTCGGACGCGTCGTCGTCTCGGAGTAAATCTGCGAAGGCGCCGGCGATGGCCGGGTCGGAGCTGCGGCTTGCGGCAGGGACGACAGCGCTCATGTCGGGTTCGCGAAAGAGGGCGAGCAGGGGCGGTGCGTGGAGATCGCGGAAGCGGCGGCGGAAGGGCGGAGAGGAGCGGACGGCGCGGAGGAAGGGGCGGCAGGTGAAGGCCGCGCAGACAAGGCTCGGGAGGTCCGGGAGGCGGAGAAAGACCTCGCGGAGGAGGTCGTCCGTGAGAGCGCCAATGGTGGTCGGAACGGATAGCGGCGGCGGCGGCGGCGAGGGTGGTGGCTGCTGCGAGGCAATGGCTGTGAAGTGGAGGATGCGCGTCTCGGTTTTTTTTCAGACAAAGCATGCGCTGCGCGTCTCGTGCTCTTCTTTTTAGTGAGCATTTTTTTAGGGACATCTTTTTCTTAGCAGAAATTCGTACTCGTGGGCTACGGCCTGTGGGTAATACGGCGGGCTCTGTCTCACTCGATAGCCAGGGCCGTGGATTGTAGAATTCCTTGCTGGAAAAAACAAATAACACATTAGTATGTGCTGTATGCCCGTCACCCTTTTTGCAAAGGTCACTCAAACCGTCCGTCCAAATCTCGTACAATTTTCACCGCTGGATTACTCGTATCAAGATCTTCGAAACTGAATTTTATACTTATAGATCTCGAAGAACTTTTTTCAAAAAATAAAGAACAAAAGAATCTGAACCGGAAGCACTTTTTTTTTTACTTTTTTCCCTTTCTGAAGAGGTACGACTGTGCCTCTCGCGAAAGCAAATTTGTGTCTCCACAAGAAGAGAAGCAAATCTCTGCCTCCACGAAAAGTAAATATGTGCCTCTCGCGGAACCAAATTTGTGCTTCTATGAGAGTAAATCTATGCCTCTCATGGTAAAAAAAGAAAAGAAGTTATGTTTTTTCTCTTTTTCCAAGAGGTACAGTTCTGCCTTTCGCGAGAGCAAATCTATGCCTCCACGAGAAACAAATATGTGCCTCTCACTGAAAAAACACTTTTTTCAAGTAATTTTATTTTGGATCAGAAACCTAAGGAAAATGAGGGGAGGGGGTGTAAAGCCGAAGAAAACGTAAAAAGAACATCTAAAAGCCGAAAACATGTACAGATAAAAAACAATTCGGAGGGAGCACCCAACACGTGTCCCGTGGCGGCGGCTTGGTGCGCTTTCAGCCCATCAAAAGTGATTCTAATGGGGACTTCCTAAGGAGTACTCGTTGATTAGTTGCTCTGGCTTATCACATCATCACGAGAGCTATATCTCGCCTTAAGCGAGACGGAAGAAGCTCCCGTTGAAAGGTGTGAGCATATGGGTCGACCTATCAGCGTAGGTTCAATAGCTTCGATTGTTGTAGGTTCGCTCACTATATTTCTTCTTCTTCTTTTACCTTTTTCTCGGTTTCTTTTGTTTTTCATCGGTTTTTTTGTTTTTTCATTGGTTTTTCATTTTTCTTTGTTATAACTTAGTTTTTTTATTGAATTTCTTTATTATTTTTATCAGTTTTCATGGACTTTTGTTTTGTTCCCTTTTTTTCTTATTTTCTACGGTTTTCTTTGTTTCTTTCTAGTTATTTTGGGTTTCATTGTTTCTTTTGCTTTACTTCTTTCTTCAGTTTTCTTTTTTCTTTTTTTTTCTCTCAGTTTTCACCGGATTTTTCTTTTCCTTCTTTTCCTTCTTTTTCTTATGTTTTATTCGGTTTGGCTTGGGTCTTTTCGTATTCTTTTGTTTTTTTCCGGGTTATCTTCGGGTTTTTTTGTCATTATACTTCGGTTTTTGTTTCTTCTTTTGTTTTCCTTTTTTCATGGTTTCTATCTGTTTTTCTTTTCTTTCTCATTTTCTTTCTTTATTTTTTTATTTTTTTATTTCTTAGGTTTCATATTTTTTGTTTTTCTTTGGCTCTTTATTCGTTTTCACTGTATTTTAATTCCTTTTCTATTTGTTTCTTCATTTTTTATTTCCTTTTTCTATTATTTATTTCTTTTCTTTTCATTATCCTTTTGGTTTTCATTCTTTTTTTTGTATATGTCAAAAAAAAATTCTAATACACGTTTAAAATTTACCAATATGAGTTTAACATTTTATTAATACATGGTAAAAAAAATCTTTACACATTTTTTACATTTTCCAAATGCTTGATTAACATTTTACAAATATAAGATTAACACTTTTTCAACACATGGTCAAGATATTTCGTATACACAGTTTTGAACTTTTTCAAATAAAAGATTAACATTTTCTAATACATGGTTGACATTTTTTTCTATCCACATTTATCATTTCTCCCTCCCCCCTCCCCACCTCGTCCACTCCCTTGATTCGGATTGACAAAGGGGCGATCTTGGATCGCTTCCCAGTCTTGGTCTTGTTAGTTCCTCTAGGGGAGTGGTTCTAGGATTTCAACCCAATAATCTGTGTTTCGTCGGGTGTGGTTTCAGTGATGGATGAAAAGGCGTTAGTGTCTTGATCAAGCACGAAGGAGTTTGAGGCCATGATGAAGGATTTGAGGTTAACAAAGGATGATCTTTGATGATGTGGTCTATGAAAATGAGGAAGCACTGGCGCCAGAGGTGGTTCGTTTGAAGGCTATAACGAGGGTGCATACGACAAAACCTTACAACCAATTTTGGTTCTCGCTCAGGAAGTGAACATCTTTCCTCCTAATGAAACCCTCTACACACTATTGTCCGCTTGCCTTGGGGATTTGGAGTGCGTGATGGAATAATGCTCGTGGACCTACGAGGGTAATGTAGTGGTATTGGCAACATATGATGGCTTTACCAAGCCCTCAATGATCAGTCTCGATGCTATAGACATTTGGATCAAGATACATGATCTCCCGGATGAATTTTATCCTATGGTTAAATTTTTGGTACGCAAAGTAGGTGAATTTATTTATGCAGAACCAAATTCTCATGACTTTAAAGGAAATTTCTATTGTATCTGCGTCAAGATCAATGTGCACAACCCCTAAATAATTCAGTGGCAATGGTGAAGAACAAGGAACGTCACATTTTTATCATCAAGTACGAGCATCTCCTTGACTGGTGTGCGGTTTGTGGCCACCTTGGCCATCTGTTCAAGAAACATGGGGACGTTGTTCACCCTTCCTCGGCGCTTGTGTTCAAGAACCTCCGGGCATCATGGTTCAGGGGTGCAGGAATAGACTCGGGTGAAGGGCCAGGTCGTGGGAGTTCTGAACATGGACGTGGATCTGGAAGAGGTTTTGGCAGCTTTGAGCGAGGTGCGGGAGGAGATATGTCTGATCTCGGTGAGGAGGAAGACCCCGATGCGGATATGGAGGATACAAACCCGATTAGGAAATGCACCACTTCACTGATTGGAAACCCTATATATGGTGGGTGTGCATATGAGTGCGCCCAATGATCTTTTGGCGAGCGGAAGTATTTTAATCCTACCCCCACCCATTGTACCTCCAAGCCAGCCAGCAAAGCAAGATCTGAAGAGGCTCGCTCTTCTTTGGTTGCCAAGGCCGTATGGATGGTAGAATTCCTTGCTAGAAAAAGGACACATTAGTAGGCCCGTCCTTGGGTTGCGTGCGTCTCTTCTCCTCTCATGCTTGAAAGGAATTCGCAGCTTAGTTTTCTATGGTGTGATCGATCCAGGGGCACTCGAACTCATGGTTCAACTAAAAAATTCAATGGGAGTTTAAAATTAAGTTTCTGCAACGTTTCAATGGTGTTTTAAAGAAACTTGTCATTGCCCTACTGAATGAAGAGGCTACAGGAAGAAAAGTTCCATGTCGGATTGATCCTAAGATACCTTAATGGCTGAATCACGGTTCCCTACTGACACGGAGAAACTAGCGAAAATGTTTCTGTAGTACACCAAGTGGAAAATCTAGGCGGAAAAGCCAGGCTTAATTAAAAAAATGAATAGACGATTTCCGTCAAGAAAAAAATGAATAGACGAGGGATCCGGAGAAAAGTTTGCTTACTATGTGACATTGCTTACTATCTGGAATGAAATATGTTATGTCCAAACAAACATTGGGCATCAGGTTTGCGTCCAATTAAATGATCTGATATACACGCATTTTTCACAAATATTCTTATGTATTTTCTTGTAACTAGATACACAATCATGCAAATATATGAACATCTAATGAAAAAATCACTATGAAACATGTACAGCAAAGTAGAGTTCATATTATTCGAAATATGCAAGTCAGCATTTTGTCCATCCAAACAGGAATTGGAATTGCTTCTTCCCTTGGATTCCAAGTGCCAAATACATAGGCACCCAAACACCAGAATTGTCTTTGAGGCTCAATATCAACATGCCCTGATAACTGCTCCTGAATACCTACATCCGAGAGATAACTGCTCTCCACCCTTCACAGGTGCTACTATTGGGAAACGTAGCATGCAATTTCAAAAAAAAATCATACGCTCATGCAAGATCTATCTCGGAGATGCATAGCAACGAGAGGGGAGAGTGTGTCCACCAAAAGCAGAAGCGTTAACTTAACATGGTTGATGTAGTCAAACGTCTTCTTGAATCAACCGATCAAGTACCAAACGTATGGAACCTCCGAGTTCTGCACACATTCAGCTCGATGACGTCCCTCGAACTCTTGATCCATTAGAGGCATGAAGGAGTCGATGAGTTCCGTCAGCACGACGGCGTGATGACGGTGTTGGTGAAGTGATCCGCGCAATGCTTTGTCTAAGCACTATGACAATATGACCGGAGGAGTAAACAGTGGAGGGGGCACCGCACACGGCTAAGAGACAACTGTTGTGCTTTGGTGTGCCCTCCTGTCCCCGTATATAAAGGAGGAGAAGGGAGGCCAGTCGGCCCTAGGGACGCGCCAAGTGGGGGGAGTCCCACTAGGACTCCCAGTCCTAGTCGGCTCCCCCTCCTTCCAAAGGAGAGGGGGAAAGGGGAAAGAGGGGGAGATGGAGAAGGAAAGGAGGGCCGCACCCCTGAAAGGATCGATATAGTTGACTAGAGGGGGGGGGGTGAATATGCAACTAACAATTTTTAAGCTTTTCTTTACCAATTTAAACTTTGCAACAAAATTGGTTGTCTAGATATGCAACTATGTGAGCAACCTATATGATGCAATAACAACTAGCACATAAGCAAGCAAGGGATACAACACAAGTAGGCTTGCAAAAGTAAAGGCACGAAATAAGCAAGAGTGGAGCCGGTGGAGACGAGGATGTGTTACCGAAGTTCCTTCCTTTTAAGGGGAAGTACGTCTCCGTTAGAGCGGTGTGGAGGCACAATGCTCCCCAAGAAGCCACTAGGGCCACCGTATTCTCCTCACGCCCTCACACAATGCGAGATGCCGTGAATCCACTATTGGTGCCCTTGAAGGCGGAGACCGAACCTTTACAAACAAGATTGGGGCAATCTCCACAACTTAATTGGAGGCTCCCAACGACAGCACGAAGCTTCACCACAATGGACTATGGCTCCGAGGTGACCTCAACCGTCTAGGGTGCTCAAACACCCAAGAGTAACAAGATCCGCTAGGGATTAGAGGGGGAATCAAATTTCTCTTGGTGGAAGTGTAGATCGGGGCCTTCTCAACCAATCCCGAGCAAATCAACAAGTTTGATTGGCTAGGGAGAGAGATCAGGCGAAAATGGAGCTTGGAGCAACAATGGAGCTTTTGGGGGAAGAGGTGAGTCAACTATGGGGAAGAAGACACCTTTATATAGTGGGGGAAACAATCCAACCGTTACCCCCCACCCAAACAGCCACGCACAAAGCGGTACTACCGCTTGGGCAGGACGGTACTACCGCTGATAAGCGGTACTACCGCTCCCTCCCAGCGGTACTGCCGCGCTAACGAGGGATGCAGGGTCCTGGCCCCAGAGCGGTACTACCGCGGAAGTATTGGTGGTACTACCGCTTGGAGCGGTACTACCGCCACTACTGCCGCTACTAGTACCGTAAAACTCGACATGAAAAACAGCGGTCTCGAGTCGAGGCGGTAGTAGCCCGGAACCACTGCGGTACTACGGCCGAAGACCGCAAGCGGTACTACCGCTCGGGGAGCGGTACTACCGCTTGACGTGCTTCGGCGGTACTACCGCTGAGGACCGCGGTACTACCGCTGGGACAGGACAGGGCAGGCACAGATAGGAAAGGTAGCTCCAATGAAGCGGAAAGAAACATCGGGTGTGATAAGGATGTGTACGTGTTGATTCCACCCTAGCCTTACCAAAGCGGATCCCCTCTTGATAGTACGGTGACTCCTACGAAACTAGTCCACCAACAGAGAAACGAAGGAGCTACACCGTCTTGAATAAAACACCGAGGGGAGGTAATCGTCTCGTGCTAAAGGATGAATCTCTGAAAGAACTCAACGCACACGATTAGTCCGCAAAAGCATTGTCATCAATCACCAAAACATCTTGGGGATAAATATGCCCTTACAATCTCCCCCTTTTTGGTGGATTGATGACGATATGGGATTTGCACAAACAGGAAAGATATAGGATAAGCACAAAACCCCACCGTTCTAAAATGTAGATGGGCTCCCCCTAGATGTGTGCTATCTAGATAAGTGCTTTGGACTGCACGACACACATACTAGGATCAACGCTCCCCCTACATTTTAGAGACCAACCACCTAAGCAGGGTATATGAGAGCAACATAGATAACAGGATAAGCATGCAACTCAAGCTAGATAGTGACATAGATAATGATACTCGAAAGATAAGGTAGCATATGTCTCACACCATATGACTGGAACTTAGGTCTCACTGACACAAACCAAACAAAGCAAACTACGAGAGAACACAAACACAGAAGACGGAAGACACAAAACACAAATCCCTAAACTCTCTCCCCCTTTGGCATCGAGACACCAAAAAGGAGAGAGAGTGTTGCTACGGCTCCAGGTGATAGTAGGAGAGGGACTCAAATATCATATCTTAGCAGGATCGTCTGCGCCACCGTCGTCGGTCGGGAAGTGCTCGGCATCAGAATCGGTCCACGGGCAGTGCTGCTGAATCCACTCCTCCTCCTCAGTAAGCTGGTCCTCAGATCCATTGTTAACGGTGGCACCCAACTGACGCATGAGCTCCTTGTGGCGACCTCGGGCCTTCTTCTCAGCCACATGAGTCATGTACTGACCGTGAGACTCCATGCAGAACACCTTCTTCATCTTGAGCTTGAGCTACTTTGCCCAAGAGGGCTCTGCCGCAGAAGGCACATAGTCATCATCATCATCCTTAGCCTCAGCCTCAGCCTCCTCCTCGGTCTCCATGGCAGTAGCAGATGAAGGACCTCCAGATTTAGGGACCTGAGTGCCCCAGTTCTCCTTCTTCCTCAGACTCTTGATGTCGTGAGAAACGAACTCTCCAGTCTCTAGCATCACCTTGGGATAGACACGATCCCAGGCCTTCTCAATAAGCAGCATGATGAACAGACCATAAATCGGGCACTTGCGCTCGGAGATAGCAGATAAAAGCTCAGACCACATAACATGAGAGATATCCAGGGACTCTCCGGTGTTTTGTTCCTTTCTCACGCTGGCAGAAGAGAAGCATGTCCACGAGATAAGAATGAACCTATCCAGATTCCCGATGCGAGGGAAAAGAGTCTCACGGAAGACACGGTAAAGAATGTCCAGAAAGGCAGGCAGCTCATACGTTTCCTTCTTCGTCTCAGGGTTGATCTTCAAAGTGCAGTAGGGCCATAGAGCTTGCTTGTGAGTGGAGGTGGTGTTGCGGCGTGGGCAAAAACCGACAGGAGACGCAAGCCCTTGATCTCCCACCCCAATCAACTCCATGAACGCCTTCCACTTGACTGAAAGCAACTCGCCATTGGTCATCCAAGTCAGTGTCCTGTCCTCATCAGTCCTGAGATGAACCGTGGCATAGAATTGGGCCACAATATGAGCATCATAATCTTTGTTGAATTGCATGACCCTAAGAATGTTCAGTTGAGTGCACATCTGAAGAGCTTCACCAAAGTATTCAGGATCCTTCTCCATATGGTCGGTGTCGATGGAGTGCACGTTAACAAAGAGGTTCTTCTTGGCTTTGAGTACATCAAAGAAGATGGCAAACTGAAACCCAGAACGGACGGTTGACCAAAGTGGGATATTGGTCTGCCTCATAGGGGTTGGGGTGACGCCTTGCCCAGAACTCCTTAGGTTGCATTTCTGGCACGGTTTTGCCAGATTGCTTCGGCTTGACAACAGACTTCTTTTTGAGTTGAGGTGGAGGTGGAGCACTTGAGGAACCTCCTGCAGACTCAGTTGTGCGGTAACTCTTGGACATGGCACGACCGGGGTTGATACGCTGAGCCTGATGCTCAGGAAGCTCATCACCTGGAACCACACACAAGAACAGGCAAACAACCAGAAAGAACGAGCATAAGCCACCAAACACAACCAAAAAGATCACTGAGAGGTAAGAGTATGGTGGAACCTGGTAGAGGGCGGTAGTACCGCGACCTGTGAGCGGCAGTACCGCTCCAAGCGGTAGTACCGCTCTAGAGAGAGCGGTAGTACCGCTCGAGACGGGGAAACAACAGTTTCCTACTGCCGTGGTCAGATCCGGCACTACCGTCCTACCAAATTCAAAAATACTTCTACCAACCACCAATCCAAACTGCCTAGATGCCTTCTCCATCCTACTCAAGCCTAGATTTGGCCAAAAATCTAGAGATGCAACCACTATTGCCCCTAAGATGCTAGATTGGAAATCTAGACAAGAAGAGAGAGGGAACGGGGGCAATACCGGCATCCATGGCAAGAGGACAAGGTGGGGATCGTCTCCACCGAAGGAAATGGAGAGGAACGCCCCGGAGAGGGAGATCCGCCGGAGCCCTCCCGCGGTGCCAGTTGCTGGAGAGACGAACAGAGCGAGGGGGCGAGCGAATGGGTATGGGGGAGAAGAAAACTCCCCCTGCCCCCGATATAACCCCTGCCCCCGCCTCGTAGCGGTAGTACCGCGCTGGTGGGCGGTAGTACCGCGCACCACCAGCGGTAGTACCGCTCAGCAACCAACAGGCCTCTAGACATACGGCAAAAGCTCAAAAAGAAATGAAAAAACACAGCCAAGAAGGAGGAAAGACCAACACGGCCACAAACACACTAACTATGGTCCAGAACCCACCTCTTCAAGAGAGGGCGGTGGCCGAGGCCACCTATGTTTGAGTCAAGAGGTATGGCGTCGCGAAGATTTTAACCTTGGACCCATGACAAAAACTCGTCCTTGAAGCACTAGTACCATAAAAAATGGTTAAAGTGAAAGACTAGATAAATTTATGCATGATGGGGGGAGGGAGAGTTCATTGAGAGAACAACACTCCCCCTATGTCCATGCCTACATCTAAACTAGACAACAAGTTGAGTGAGGTGGGGTGTGCAAGGGTTCAAGTTGTTGGGGAACGTTGCATAAAATAAAAAATTTCCTACGTTCACCAAGATCAATCTATGAGTTCATCTAGCAACGAGAGAGGGGAGTGCATCTACATACCCTTGTAGATCGCGAGCGGAAGCGTTCAAGAGAACGGGGTTGAGGGAGTCGTACTCGTCGTGATCCAAATCACCGGAGATCCTAGCGCCGAATGGACGGCACCTCGGCGTTCAACACACGTACGGTCAGTGTGACGTCTCCTCCTTCTTGATCCATCAAGGGGGAAGGAGAGGTTGATGAAGATCCAGCAGCACGACGGTGTGGTGATGGATGCAGCAGAGTTCCGGCAGGGCTTCGCCAAGCGACTACGGGAGGAGGAGGTGTAGCAAGGGGGAAGGGAGGCGCCAAGACTTCAGGGTGCGGCTGCCCTCCCTCCCCCCTTTATATAGGCCCCCTGGGGAGGCGCCGGCCCTGGAGATGGGATCTCCCAAGGGGGGCGGCGGCCAGGGGGTTGGAGTGCCCCCCAAGGCAAGTGGAGGCGCCCCCCACCCTAGGGTTTCCAACACTAGGCACACGGGGGCCCAAGGGGGGGCGCACCAGCCCACCAGGGGCTGGCACCCTCCCCACTTCAGCCCACGGGGCCCTTCGGGATAGGTGGCCCCACCCGGTGGACCCCCGGGACCCTTCCGGTGGTCCCGGTACAATATCGGTGACCCCCAAAACTCTCCCGATGGCCGAAACTGCACTTCCTATATATAATTCTTTACCTCCGGACCACTCCGGAACTCCTCGTGACGTCCGGGATCTCATCCGGGACTCCGAACAACTTTCGGTTTGCTGCATACTCATATCTCTACAACCCTAGCGTCACCGAACCTTAAGTGTGTAGACCCTATGGGTTCGGGAGACACGTAGACATGACCGAGATGGCTCTCCGGTCAATAACCAACAGCGGGATCTGGATACCCATGTTGGCTCCCACACGCTCCTCGATGATCTCATCGGATGAACCACGATGTCGAGGATTCAAGCAACCCCGTATACAATTCCCTTTGTCAATCAGTATGTTACTTGCCCGAGATTCGATCGTCGGTATCCCAATACCTCGTTCAATCTCGTTACCGGCAAGTCACTTTACTCGTACCGTAATGCATGATCCCGTGACCAGACACTTGGTTACTTTGAGCTCATTATGATGATGCATTACCGAGTGGGCCCAGAGATACCTCTCCGTCATACAGAGTGACAAATCCCAGTCTCGATCCGTGTCAACCCAACAGACACTTTCGGAGATACCTATAGTGCACCTTTATAGTCACCCAGTTACGTTGTGACGTTTGGTACACCCAAAGCACTCCTACGGTATCCAGGAGTTACACGATCTCATGGTCCAAGGAGAAGATACTTGACATTGGAAAAGCTCTAGCAAACGAACTACACGATCTTGTGCTATGCTTAGGATTGGGTCTTGTCCATCACATCATTCTCCTAATGATGTGATCCCATTATCAATGACATCTAATGTCCATAGTCAGGAAACCATGACTATCTGTTGATCAACGATCTAGTCAACTAGAGGCTCACTAGGGACATATTATGGATTATGTATTCACACGTGTATTACGATTTCCGGATAATACAATTATAGCATGAATAAAAGACAATTATCATGAACAAGGAAATATAATAATAATCCTTTTATTATTGCCTCTAGGGCATATTTCCAACAGTCTCCCACTTGCCCTAGAGTCAATAATCTAGTTACATTGTGATGAATCGAACACCCATAGAGTTCCGGTGTTGATCATGTTTTGCTCGCGGAAGAGGTTTAGTCAACGGATATGCGACATTCAAATCCGTATGTACTTTGCAAATATCTATGTCTCCATCTTGAATATTTTCACGAATGGAGTTGAAACGACGCTTGATGTGCCTGGTCTTCTTGTGAAACCTGGGCTCCTTGGCAAGGGTAATAGCTCCAATGTTGTCATAGAAGAGAGTGATCGGCCCCGACGCATTGGGTATGACTCCTAGGTCGGTGATGAACTCCTTCATCCATATTGCTTCATGCGCTGCCTCCGAGGCTGCCATGTACTCCGCTTCACATGTAGATCCCGCCACGATGCTCTGCTTGCAACTGCACCAGCTTACTGCTCCACGATTCAACATATACACGTATCCGGTTTGTGACTTAGAGTCATCCAGATCTGTGTCGAAGCTAGCGTCGACGTAACCCTTTACGACGAGCTCTTCGTCACCTCCATAAATGAGAAACGTATCCTTAGTCCTTTTCAGGTATTTTAGGATGTTCTTGACCGCTGTCCAGTGTTCCTTGCCAGGATTACTTTGGTACCTTCCTACCAAACTTACGGCAAGGTTTACATCAGGTCTAGTACACAGCATGGCATACATAATAGACCCTATGGCTGAGGCATAGGGGATGACACTCATCTCTTCTTTATCTTCTGCCGTGGTCGGGCATTGAGCCGAGCTCAATCTCACACCTTGCAATACAGGCAAGAACCCTTTCTTGGACTGATCCATATTGAACTTCTTCAATATCTTATCAAGGTATGTGCTTTGTGAAAGACCTATGAGGCGTCTTGATCTATCCCTATAGATCTTGATGCCTAATATGTAAGCAGCTTCTCCAAGGTCCTTCATTGAAAAACACTTATTCAAGTAGGCCTTAATGCTGTCCAAAAGTTCTATATCATTTCCCATCAAAAGTATGTCATCTACGTATAATATGAGAAATGCTACAGAGCTCCCACTCACTTTCTTGTAAACGCAGGCTTCTCCATAAGTCCGCATAAACCCAAACGCTTTGATCATTTCATCAAAGCGAATGTTCCAACTCCGAGATGCTTGCACTAGCCCATAAATGGATCGCTGGAGCTTGCATACCTTGTTAGCATTCTTAGGATCGACAAAACCTTCCGGCTGCATCATATACAGTTCTTCCTTAAGATGTCCCTTAAGGAATGCCGTTTTGACATCCATCTGCCATATCTCATAATCATAGTATGCGGCAATTGCTAACATGATTTGGACGGACTTCAGCTTCGCTACGGGAGAGAATGTCTCATCGTAGTCAACCCCTTGAACTTGTGGATAACCCTTAGCGACAAGTCGAGCTTTATAGATGGTAAAATTACCATCCGCGTCTGTCTTCTTCTTAAAGATCCATTTGTTTTCTATCGCTCGCCGATCATCGGGCAAGTCTGTCAAAGTCCATACTTCATTTTCATACATGGATCCTATCTCGGATTGCATGGCTTCAAGCCATTTGTTGGAATCTGGGCCCGCCATCGCTTCTTCATAGTTCGAAGGTTCACCATTGTCTAACAACATGATTTCCAGGACAGGGTTGCCATACCACTCTGGTGTGGAACGTGTCCTTGTGGACCTACAAAGTTCAATAGCAACTTGATCCGAAGTACCTTGATCATCATCATTAATTTCCTCTCTAGTCGGTGCAGGCACCACAGGAACATTTTCCTGAGCTGCACTACTTTCCAGTTCAAGAGGTAGTACTTCATCGAGTTCTACTTTCCTCCCACTTACTTCTTTCGAGAGAAACTCTTTTTCCAGAAAGGATCCATTCTTGGCAACAAAGATCTTGCCTTCGGATCTTAAGTAGAAGGTATACCCAATGGTTTCCTTAGGGTATCCTATGAAGACACATTTTTCCGACTTGGGTTCGAGCTTTTCAGGTTGAAGTTTCTTGACATAAGCATCGCATCCCCAAACTTTTAGAAACGACAGCTTAGGTTTCTTCCCAAACCATAATTCATACGGTGTCGTCTCAACGGATTTAGACGGATCCCTATTTAAAGTGAATGTAGCTGTCTCTAGAGCGTATCCCCAAAATGATAGCGGTAAATCGGTAAGAGACATCATAGATCGCACCATATCCAATAGAGTGCGATTATGACATTCGGACACACCATTACGCTGAGGTGTTCCAAGTGGCGTGAGTTGTGAAACGATTCCACATTTCCTTAAGTGCGTACCAAATTTGTGACTTAAATATTCTCCTCCACAATCTGATCGCAAGAACTTTATCTTTTGGTCACGTTGATTCTCTACCTCATTCTGAAATTCCTTGAACTTTTCAAAGGTCTCAGACTTGTGTTTCATCAAGTAGACATACCCATATCTACTCAAGTCATCAGTGAGAGTGATAACATAACGATATCCTCCGCGAGCCTCAACGCTCATTGGACCACACACATCAGTATGTATGATTTCCAATAACTTGGTTGCTCGCTCCATTGTTCCGGAGAACGGAGTCTTGGTCATCTTGCCCATGAGGCATGGTTCGCATGTGTCAAATGATTCATAATCGAGAGACTCTAAAAGTCCATCAGCATGGAGCTTCTTCATGCGCTTGACACCAATGTGACCAAGGTGGCAGTGCCACAAGTATGTGGGACTATCGTTATCAACTTTACATCTTTTGGTATTCACACTATGAATATGTGTAACATTACGTTCGAGATTCATTAAGAATAAACCATTGACCATCGGGGCATGACCATAAAACATATCTCTCATATAAATAGAACAACCATTATTCTCGGATTTAAATGAGTAGCCATCTCGTATTAAACGAGATCCAGATACAATGTTCATGCTCGACCTTGGAACCATTCCCGATGCGCATCATCACCTCATCCTTCACCAGTCTCCGCTTATTCCGCAGCTCCTGCTGTGAGTTACAAATATGAGCAACGACACCGGTATCAAATACCCAGGAGTTACTACGAGTACTGGTAAGGTACACATCAATTACATGTATATCATATATACCTTTAGTGTTGCCGGCCTTCTTGTCCGCTAAGTATTTGGGGCAGTTCCACTTCCAGTGACCCTTCCCTTTGCAATAAAAGCACTCAGTCTCAGGCTTGGGTCCATTCTTTGACTTCTTCCCGGCACTCAGTCTCAGGGATGTCTAATCTGACAGAACTATTTTCCTCCATCTTACAACTATAGAATTTGTCGGAGACTTCATATCTCTCGACCCGGTCATGAGCTTGGAAAACCATTTTCAGCTCCTCGAACATCTCATATGCTCTGCGTTGCTCAAAACGCTTTTGGAGCCCCAGTTCTAAGCTGTAAAGCATGCCGCACTGAACGAGGGAGTAATCATCAGCACGTGACTGCCAAGCGTTCATAACGTCTTGGTTCTCTGGGATGGGTGCTTCACCTAGCGGTCCTTCTAGGACATATGCTTTCTTGGCAGCTATGGGGATGATCCTCAGGTTCTGCACCCAGTCCATATAGTTGCTGCCATCATCTTTCAGCTTGGTTTTCTCTAGGAACGCGTTGAAGTTCATGTTGACATGAGCATTGGCCATTTGATCTACAAGACATATTTTGCAAAGACTTTAGACTAAGTTCATGATAATAAAGTTCATCTAATCAAATTATTTAATGAACTCCCACTCAGATTAGACATCCCTCTAGTCATCTAAGTGTTACATGATCCGAGTCGACTAGGCCGTGTCCGATCATCACGTGAGACAGACTAGTCATCATCGGTGAACATCTCCATGTTGATCGTATCTTCCATGCGACTCATGTTCGACCTTTCGGTCTCTGTGTTCCGAGGCCATGTATGTACATGCTAGGCTCGTCAAGTTAACCTAAGTGTTTTGCATGTGTAAATCTATCTTACACCCGTTGTATGTGAACGTAGGAATCTATCACACCCGATCATCACGTGGTGCTTCAAAACGACGAACTTTAGCAATGGTGCACAGTTAGGGGGAACACTTTCTTGAAATTATTATGAGGGATCGTCTTAATTACTACCATCATTCTAAGTAAACAAGATGCATAAACATAATAAACATCACATGCAATTAAATAGTAGTGACTTGATATGGCCAATATCATATAGCTCCTTTGATCTCCATCTTTGGGGCTCCATGATCATCTTCGTCACCGGCATGACACCATGATCTCCATCATCATGATCTCCATCATCGTGTCTCCATGAAGTTGCTCGCCAACTATTACTTCTACTACTATGGATAACGGTTTAGCAATAAAGTAAAGTAATTACATGGCGTTAAATCATTGACATGCAGGTCATACAATAATTAAGACAACTCCTATGGCTCCTGCCGGTTGTCATACTCATCGACGTGCAAGTCGTGATTCCTATTACAAGAACATGATCTCATACATCACAATATATCATTCATCATTCATCACAACTTTTGGCCATATCACATCACAAAGCAATTGCTGCAAAAACAAGTTAGACGTCCTCTAATTGTTCTTGCATCTTTTACGTGGCTGCAATAGGGTTCTAGCAAGAACGTTTTCTTACCTACGAATAACCACAACGTGATTTGTCAACTTCTATTTACCCTTCATAAGGACCCTTTTCATCGAATCCGCTCCAACTAAAGTGGGAGAGACAGACACCCGCTAGCCACCTTATGCAACTAGTGCATGTCAGTCGGTGGAACCTGTCTCACGTAAGCGTACGTGTAAGGTCGGTCCGGGCCGCTTCATCCCACAATACCACTGAAGCAAAATAAGACTAGTAGTGGCAAGAAAGTTGACAACATCTACGCCCACAACAGATTTGTGTTCTACTCATGCAATGGAGAACTACACATAGACCTAGCTCATGATGCCACTGTTGGGGAACGTTGCATAAAATGAAAAATTCCTATGTTCACCAAGATCAATCTATGAGTTCATCTAGCAATGAGAGAGGGGAGTGCATCTACATACCCTTGTAGATCGCGAGCGGAAGCGTTCAAGAGAACGGGGTTGAGGGAGTCGTACTCGTCGTGATCCAAATCACCGGAGATCGTAGCGCCGAACGGACGGCACCTCCGCGTTCAACACACGTACGGTCAGCGTGACGTCTCCTCCTTCTTGATCTAGCAAGGGGGAAGGAGAGGTTGATGAAGATCCAGCAGCATGATGGTGTGGTGGTGGATGCAGCAGAGTTTCGGCAGGGCTTTGCCAAGCGACTACGGGAGGAGGAGGTGTAGCAAGGGGGAAGGGAGGCGCCAAGACTTCAGGGTGCGGCTGCCCTCCCCCCTTTATATAGGCCCCCTAGGGGGGGCGCCGGCCCTGGAGATGGGATCTCCCAAGGGGCGCGGAGGCCAGGGGGTGGAGAGCCCCCCAAGGCAAGTGGAGACGCCCCCACCCTAGGGTTTCCAACCCTAGGCGCAGGGGGGCCTGTCGGTGTCAAAACCGGCGGATCTCGGGTAGGGGGTCCCGAACTATGCGTCTAGGCGGATGGTAACAGGAGACGAGGGACACGATGTTTTTACCCAGGTTCGGGCCCTCTCGATGGAGGTAAAACCCTACGTCCTGCTTGATTAATATTGATGATATGGGTAGTACAAGAGTAGATCTACCACGAGATCAAGGAGGCTAAACCCTAGAAGCTAGCCTATGGTATGATTGTTGTAATGTATGTTGTCCTACGGACTAAAGCCCTCCGGTTTATATAGACACCGGAGAGGGCTAGGGTTACACAGAGTTGGTTACAATGGTAGGAGATCTACATATCCATATCGCCAAGCTTGCCTTCCACGCCAAGGAGAGTACCATCCAGACACGAGCCGGAGTCTTCAATCTTGTATCTTCGTAGTCTTGGAGTCCGGCAGACAATGATAGTCCGGCTGTCCGGACACCCCCTAGTCCAGGACTCCCTCAGTAGCCCCTGAACCAGTCTTCAATGACGATAAGTCCGGCGTGTATAATGTTCGGCATTGCAAGGCGGGTTCCTCTCTTGAATAATCCAGAGAAGATCATGAACACCAGGATAGTGTCCGGCTCTGCAAAATAAATTCCACATTCCACCGTAGAGAGAATAAAATGTACACTTAGTTCAATCTGCTGACGTATTATGCGGCGTGACATCACACCGCCACCAGGCCTTTGTTTGAATTACTATACCACCTCAGCATGTTTAGCGAAGCGGTTTCCTTGGCACGTCTTGTCGAAGCAGAGATCGTGTTCCCCTTATTCCGGGATTCTCATCAATACGTGCGTGGGTAACCCAACCGCTCCCGTCGCCACGCCTCCTCTATCGAAGGGGGATCCCAAACGGTCACGGAGACGGCCCTTGGTATTTCTTCCCCTTTATAAGAGGACCAAGGCTCGCCATTGTTCTTCAATCTCGCATCGAATCTCTTCCCCGCTCCCAGTTCCAACACCCAGAGCCTCAGATTCGAGCGCTTCGGATCCTCAATCATGTCCGGCTCCGACCTCCAGGGCCGGTGGATGCCCTCCTCCGTCACGGAGGAGGACATATTGAAGTTGCGTGAGGCCAAGTACTTGGCCTACGAGGTTTCGCACAGGTTGCCTGCCCAAGGGCAGGCTGTGCCAGCCCCCGAGCCCGGTGAATATGTCGTTTTCGTATCCCACCTCCGTCGGGGTTTAGGCTTCCCGACGGATCCCTTCATGAGGGGGCTCCTGTTCTACTACGGGCTGGACTTTCACGACTTGGCTCCGGAGTCCATCCTCCATATCTCCGCATTCATTATCGTCTGCGAAGCCTTCCTCCGCGTCATTCCCCACTTCAGCCTATGGCTGAAGACCTTCAAGGTGGAGCCGAAGATGATCGAGGGGCGTCAAGCGGAGTACGGCGGGGCGACCATAAGCAAAAAGGTCAATGCCCCGTGGCCCGAGGGTTCCTTCCAATAGGAACTCGGACTGTGGCAGCAGGAGTGGTTCTATATCACCGCTCCAAGGGGCAGCAAGCAAAAGCCGCCGCCCTTATTCCGGCCGGGACCTCCACGCCAACTGATGTCGTGGGTCAACCAAGGGCTCAATTGGGGGCCGTCCGAAGACGTGCCTTCACTGCAGGGCCGGATTCGAGATCTCCAAGCGAGGGAGATCGACCTGATCAAGGTGATGCAGGTTATGCTACTCAGGCATCTTCTGCCCCGCAAACGCCGTCCTCTCCGTCTATGGGAGTTCAACCCAGAGGGACCTCGGATTTTCCAACACTTCATGGGTGCGACACCCGTGGAGGTGTACAAGTTGTTCTTCGGACCGCAGGTGGCATGTCCGGATTTAGCCGAGGATGCAGGCCTAAGCCGCGATCGCCCGGATATTCAGGTAAGTAGCTCAGAGTCCGGACATTCTGTTTATGTGCCTTTCTAGAGTTCGCCTCCCGACCCTTTGTTCTTTACAGGAATGGGTGGCGCGATCAAGGCTGATAAGGTGTCCGGCCCCCCTCCCAGAGACCGCACTGGAGCCCGTGCTGGTCAGAATGTTGGAGGTTGCGCCCGCAGAAGGAGGCGACGGGGAAAATAGAGGAGCTAATATTTCGCCCAAAGGGGCGACTGAAGAGGGGGGAACCAAGAACCCCTCCCTTCAGGGGGAGAAGAGGACCGCCTCCGAAGATCCGGAGGCCAAAGCCCCTAAGCGTGGGAAGAGATCTTCCCCGGGGGGTCCGACGCCCGGAAAGAATCCGGACGCACAATCATCATCAAACGATCGGCCCTCCAGCGAGCCGTGAGTATGAAAGAGGGAGTTAATTAGTAAGGAAATACCTTCATTTGTGCTTCTGTAGGTAACCGAAATATTTATATTGCAGTTCGGATCTGCAGCCTTCTCAGATGAGTTCATCTTCGGGGGACCTTCTTCCGGAGATGATGGAGAGCAATACGCCTCCGTCCGCAGCGCCGCCAGATGAGGCAGGCGAACCCGAAGTGTCATCACGGAGGGTATCCCCGAGTCCGGAGGTGCCAGAGAGTTCGGCACCTACTAGTGTCCGGCCGGGAGAACTGAAGAATCTGCTTGAGAGGGCGTCCATTTCAGAAGATCACCGTGCGTTAATGCGTATGGTGATTGGAAGGATTTCGTCCGCTGAGAGCGAATTGCGTAATGCCGCCATGAGTTTGCTGGCGGGATTTGAGGTATGCGAGAATGATGCACCCCTTTGTATTTTAACAGTTTTGCATATAAAAAATGCGCCCTGTATAGATAGTAGCCCCTGAGACTTGGTAGGTTGTCGGAAACGACAGCATACCGAGGATCGAAATCTAAAGGAATGAATTTCGTCGGTCCTATGCAGGTGGTGGATAGTCCGGGGGCTAGCCGGACTAGTGAGTTTGCTGAGTTAAATCGGCAATTTGACTTGGCAGATGCGGACATCACACTTGTCAACAGGCGACTTGACGAGTCGCAAGGTAAAAGAGTTCTCCGCAGTCGCTTTATTAAGGGGGTCGAAGCCCTCCTTTGATAAATTATATGCTGTTTGTACAGACGGTGCTGCTGCTGCGGAGGGCCTTCGGGCCGAACTTGCTCGAGCTAAGGAGCAAGCCTGAAGGAGTGAAGCGGCTGCCTCAAGGGCGGCCGAGGAGTTGAAAGCCGAAAAGGCTGCGCACTGCCTAAGCAGGGCCGAGGTGGCCGAATTGGCCATGAAAGTAAAGGATGTTGCCGACCGCAATGAGGCTCTTGAAAAGGAGCGCTTATCGGAGCGAGAAGACCTGAAGAAGGCCACCGCCGAAGCCAAGGATGCTCGCTCTGCAATGCGGGCTATGAAGGAGGAACTGCGCCAGGCCGGAGAGATCGTGGCTGGCAAGCCTTTTCTGCTGCGTCGCCGGTTTATGGATGGAAAGTATGCTCAATTTGAGCGGCTGTGGAGTCCGGAGGATCCGTATATGGACTTAGCTGCAAGTGCGGCCGATGCCATTAAGCACTTCCGGAGTCAGAAGGATCACAAGACGGAAGAGCTATATTGGTCTCAATTCCACAGTCCGGATCGCCCACTTCCATTGACAGACCGGTTGGCCGAATGGGCCGAGCTAAATAGATTGTCCGGACTTGCCATGACTGACATCGTGGCCCATGTCTGGCCAGAGAGGTCCAAGGCGACGAGCTACTTTGGCTTACTACAGCAATTCCTTGGAGCGGTGCCGCATATAAAGGAGATGAAGCGGTCGGCCTGCATAGAAGGCGCGCGGATGGCTCTTGCCCGTGTGAAGGCGCATTGTCCAGAGATGGACGCCACCGCTGTTGCTGCCCAGGGTTCGGATGAAGACCGGCTCCCTGCCGAGCACTATTTCGGGGAAGTTGTGCGTGGTGCTCGTGTAATAGAGTCGCAGTGCTCGAAGAATGTAACGTTCAAATGAACGCATTAGCTTGTAAATCGATGATTATGTTATAACTACTTTTTATACTTGTGCGTCCAAGTAGTAAAACTTCTCCTGTGCGGCCGTTTACGTATACTTGTGTATAACTTGAAAGATGGCAGTCTTCGGCTTCAGCCCCCACGCACAAGGTGCTGGGGTGTTCGCAAAAATAGCGCGTTTTCACACTTAATCCGACGTCTCGGTCCTGTTATAAGGAGGTGGTAGCGTAGCGAACGAGGCAATCCGGACTATAATGCTTTATCACTTTCACTTAGCCAGTGGAGCTCGAGGGTGGGGCTACGATATAGCCCCTGGTGGCATCGCCCTTCTCCGAAGTTGGAGTGCGTGTGCCTGACCGGGAAACGGCCCTTCGTCAAAGCGGGGAATTCTAAACATTCTGATAGTCGATCGAGTGGTTGACCAGTCTCTCGCTGTATCATGATAGTCAGTTTTCGGCTTTCTCTACTGAGGTGCTCGCCCAGCCGAACTGGGGCACAATCGCAGTAGTTCTCCTGGTGCCGCGTTAGCCGATGATACGGAACATAAGGCAGCAAAACACAGGAGCCGGGCAAACCCAACATTTGACCAAAGACATGATTCGGAGCTGATGCATATAATGCCTAACTCGAGACGCCGAACACTCCCTAAGGTGTTCGGTCTTTATAATAATGGGTAGAACGATGCCCTAAGCCCCTAGTGTCCAGGTATGGGCATGGTCTTCTGACGCGGCCGATGCCAAAACGTCAGGCTCCGCTTTGGCTATAGGAAGAAACCAAGGGAGAATAACAACAAGAGACAGTAAAAAAGGTTTACGCAGGGTCTTAATCTGAAAAGAATCCTCACAACGGGTCCCTACTGCACGTCTGCGCCTGTGTCTCCGTTGCGCCGTTATCCTGGATGGGTATGCACGTTGTTCATCTGTAAGAAGAGAGGAACGTTTAGTTTTAAAAACAGTTTGTGTGAAAAATATTAGAAATATAAATAATTAAAGCGGGGTTTGTATGAACCCGCGGTTATTTGTGCGCGCAGCCCCCTGTGAAGGGGTATGCGGCTAGGGAGCCCCTAGCCCATTGATGCCGGATTCGTCTATCCAAGTCCGGGGTCTTTAGGTGACCCTCGCACTAAAATTACGCCACGCGGTCCGGGCATCTTGAGTGTAAGAGACGCGTAATGCGGTATGGCGTTGAAGCAGACAAAAGCCTTTCGTCCCAAGAGTGCTTGATATTCACTTTCAAATGGGACGATGTGAAAAATTAATTTTTCGCGTCGAGAATTGTTCGGCGATCCAAACACGACTTCTAGTAATATGGAGCCTGTGCACTTGGCGTAATGGCCTGGCGTCACTCCTTTGAAGGAAGTGCGGCTGTGTCGAATTTTGGTAGGGTCTATCCCCATCCTACGGATTGTGTTTGAATATCGCAGGTTTAAGTCACTGCCTCCGTCCATTAGGACGTTAGTAAATTGCAATCCGTCTATTATGGGATTCAATATCAGGGGAGTCCGTCCCGCATTTCGAACGCTTTTGGAATAGTCCAGGTGGTCGAAAGTGATTGGTTTTGATATCCAATTTCTACGGTCTGCTGGGTTGGACCGCGCGAAGCTCTTTTTAGAAAGTGCCGCACTATTTTTCCGTATTATCACATGAAGTGAGTTTACTGCTTTGACCCCTTGTGGGAAAGTCTTTTGTTTTCCGGTGCTCTGCTGGTGGGGTTTATCTTCTTCGCTTGACGCATCGAGCCCCTTGTGTTCGGCATTTAGTCGGCCGGACTGTTTAAAAACCCAACAATCCCTGTGGGTGTGATTTGTAGGCCTTCCGGGGGTACTGTGGATTTGGCATATCCGACCCAAAATTTTGTTTAAGTTGGACAATTCATCACTGTCATCCTTAAGATGCTGTGTTTTATTATTGGGCCGCGAGCTTTTGAATCCGGCGTTGACTGCCGTGCTCTTTGGGCTTTTCTCTTTATTCCAGCGCTGCTCTTTTCTGCGCCGTGATTTTCCGTTTCCATCTCTTATCTCTGATGTACTTGGGTCGCTGGTGCTGCATCGTGCTAACCAGCTATCCTTGCCTGCACAGAAGCGGGTCATGAGGCTTGTTAGTGCGGACATTGTCCTCGGTTTCTCTTGACCGAGGTGCCTGGCGAGCCATTCGTCTCGGACATTGTGCTTGAAAGCTGTTAAGGCTTCGGCGTCCGGACAGTCGACTATTTGGTTCTTTTTTGTAAGGAACCTGTTCCAGAATTTGCGCGCTGACTCTCCGGGCTGTTGAGTTATATGACTTAGATCATCTGCATCCGGAGGACGGACATAAGTCCCTTGAAAATTTGCTCTAAACGCGTCCTCGAGCTCTTCCCAACTTCCAACAGTATTTTCAGGGAGGCTTTTAAGCCAATGACGGGCTGACCCTTTGAGCTTGAGGGGTAGGTATTTTATGGCGTGGAGATCATCTCCTCTGGCCATATGTATATGTAGTATATAATCTTCTATCCAGACTCCAGGGTCTGTTGTTCCATCGTAAGCCTCTATGTTTATGGGTTTAAATCCTGCTGGGAATTCATGGTCCAGCACCTCGTCGGTGAAACATAGTGGGTGTGCGGCGCCCCTGTATTTGTGTGTGCCGCTATCATCGGACACTTGACGTGTTGCCTTGCTTCCTGGGGCCTTCTCCTTTGGCCCGTAGATGGATCTGGCTGGGCCATCTATCCTTCCAAGTTCATTGGTTGGTTTATGTGTGGCGCCGCTGTCAGAATTTGTCCTATCATCTGGCCGTCTATCCAGCCAGGCAGCCCCTTTATTTTTGGACGGTGGGGGCTCTATGGCCTCCTCGTCGAATTCTGGTAGCAGCTTGCGCTTCGGGTAGCTCTTTGATTGGTGGCCATTGCCGTACTTATCTGCGGTTTTGAGCACTTTGCTCCATCTCATTCTGAGTGTGTCTTCCGCTGTTTTGAGCCTCCGTTTTTCCTTCTTCAGGCTATTTGCAGTACTGACGAGTCTTTTCCGAAGGTTCTTGCTCTCCGGCGGTGTGTCCGGCGTGAGGTCGTCCGGACTGTTGTTTTCACTTGGCCTGGACTGATTATCTGACTCGTCATGGTCGGACGGTTGCTTATCTGCGTGTTCGTCGTCCGTTTGTCAGCCCTGCCAAATTGCGGGCTCTTTGGGAGCGTTGTTGTCGAGTCGGGACTTAGGACGGCGCCTGCGCCGCCGTTTTGGTCGTTTATCGGCGTGGTTATCTTCTGCCGCGGCCCGTTGATCCTCGTTATCGCTCTCCTTTGGGGTGTCTACCATATATATGTCATATGACGAGGTAGTCCTCCCGTGCCTTATAGGCTCTGTTTCTTGTTCGTCTCCAGCATTGTCGTCTATTCCGTCAATGTCTTCGGAGTCAAGGTCTAGCATGTCGGTTAGATCGTCGACAGTGGCTACAAAGTGGGTGGTGGGTGGGTTCTGAATTTCTTCGTCCGTTCCCCAACCGTCCTGGCCATAGTCCGGCCAAGACTCTCCTGATAACGAGAGATGCTTTAGTGAATTCAAGATATCGCCGAAAGGCGAGTATTGGAAGATGTCCGCTGTGGTGAATTCCATAACTGGCGCCCAATCCGGATCGATTGGCAGGGGCACGGGAGGTTCGGAGTCCGGCAAGGAGTCCGGCGCCTCGGAGTCATGAGTTTCGCGGGGGACAAGATTAGTGTTCGGCTCCATCGCCGTGGATGTTGAAGCCCCCAGGGCGGCGCCTATCCACCGACCCTCGATCTGGGCGATCGGCTCCGGGCTAATGGCCGAAGCGGATCCGTGTGCGGCCACCAAGGCACTGTTCAGCGGCAGAGCTAGATCATGCCCATCGTCACAGTGCGGCGCGCTCGGCTGTGGCTCGAGTCCGTCGAGGATCAAGTCTCCACAGACATCGGCCGTGAAGTTTAAGCTTCCAAATCTGACCTGACGGCCAGGGGCGTAGCTTTCGGTCTGCTCCAGACGGCCAAGTGAATTGGCCCGTAGGGCGAAGCCGCCGAATATGAAGATCTGTCTGGGGAGAAAAGTCTCACCCTGGACAGCGTTGCTGGTTGAAGATGCCATCAAGCCTATCGGTGACGAGACAGAGGAACTCTCAATGAAAGCACCAATGTCGGTGTCAAAACCGGCGGATCTCGGGTAGGGGGTCCCGAACTATGCGTCTAGGCGGATGGTAATAGGACACGATGTTTTTACCCAGGTTCGGGCCCTCTCGATGGAGGTAAAACCCTACGTCTTGCTTGATTAATATTGATGATATGGGTAGTACAAGAGTAGATCTACCACGAGATCAAGGAGGCTAAACCCTAGAAGCTAGCCTATGGTATGATTGTTGTAATGTATGTTGTCCTACGGACTAAAGCCCTCCGGTTTATATAGACACCGGAGAGGGCTAGGGTTACACAGAGTCGGTTACAATGGTAGGATATCTACATATCCGTATCGCCAAGCTTGCCTTCCACGCCAAGGAAAGTACCATCCGGACACGAGCCGGAGTCTTCAATCTTGTATCTTCGTAGTCTTGGAGTCTGGCGGACAATGATAGTCCGGCTGTCCGGACACCCCCTAGTCCAGGACTCCCTCAGGGCCCAAGGGGGGGGGGGCGCACCAGCCCACCAGGGGCTGGTCCCCTCCCCACTTCAGCCCACGGGGCCCTCCGGGATAGGTGGCCCCACCCGATGGACCACCGGGACCCTTCCGGTGGTTCCGGTACAATACCGGTGACCCCCGAAACTCTCCCGATGGCCGAAACTGCACTTCCTATATATAATTCTTTACCTCCAGACCACTCCGGAACTCCTCATGACGTCCGGGATCTCATCCAGGACTCCGAAAAACTTTCGGATTGCTACATACTCATATCTCTACAACCCTAGCGTCACCGAACCTTAAGTGTGTAGACCCTACGGGTTCGGGAGACATGTAGACATGACCGAGACGGCTCTCCGGTCAATAACCAACAACGAGATCTAGATACCCATGTTGTGTCCCACATGCTCCTCGATGATCTCATCGGATGAACCACGATGTCGAGGATTCAAGCAACCCTGTATACAATTCCCTTTGTCAATCGGTATGTTACTTGCCCGAGATTCGGTCGTCGGTATCCCAATACCTCGTTCAACCTCGTTACCGGCAAGTCACTTTACTCGTACCGTAATGCATGATCCCGTGACCAGACACTTGGTTACTTTGAGCTCATTATGATGATGCATTACCGACTGGGCCCAGAGATACTTCTCCGTCATACGGAGTGACAAATCCCAGTCTCGATCCGTGTCAACCCAACAGACACTTTCGGAGATACCTGTAGTGCACATTTATAGTCACCCAGTTGCGTTGTGACGTTTGGTACACCCAAAGCACTCCTACGGTATCCGGGAGTTACACGATCTCATGGTCCAAGGAGAAGATACTTGACATTGGAAAAGCTCTAGCAAATGAACTACACGATCTTGTGCTATGCTTAGGATTGGGTCTTGTCCATCACATCATTCTCCTAATGATGTGATCCCGTTATCAATGACATCTAATGTCCATAGTCAGGAAACCATGACTATCTGTTGATCAACGAGTTAGTCAACTAGAGGCTCACTAGGGACATATTATGGTCTATGTATTCACATGTGTATTACGATTTCCGGATAATACAATTATCGCATGAATAAAAGACAATTATCATGAACAAGGAAATATAATAATAATCCTTTTATTATTGCCTCTAGGGCATATTTCCAACACAAGTCACATTGCTCGAATCAATGATATTTAGCTCATGCCTTAACTCGCGAAATCTTGCTTCATCCAAGGGCTTCGTGAAAATATCTGCAAGGTTATCATGAGTGTTGACATACTTGAGCTCGATCTCCCCTCGCCTAATGTGATCCCGGATGAAATGATACCGAATCTCAATATGCTTCGTCTTGAAGTGTTGCACCGAGTTGAGAGAAATCTTGATGGCACTTTCGTTATCACACCAAAGAGGCACTTTGTCACAAATGACACCGTATTCCTTTAAAGTTTGCCTCATCCGTAAGAGTTGTGCACAACAACTACCGGCCGCCACATATTCCGCTTCGGTGGACGAGAGAGACACACAACTTTGCTTCTTGGAAGACCAACTCACCAAAGAGAACCCAAGAAATTGGCACCCTCCGGAAGTGGACTTCCTATCCACTTTGTCTCCCGCCCAATCGGAATCCATAAATCCTTCAAGCTTGAAGTTTGCCCCTCTTGGGTACCATAAGACAAAGTTTGGGGTATGAGCCAAATATTGAAAGATTCGCTTGACTGCCACATAGTGACTTTCCTTTGGTGCAGCTTGAAACCGTGCACACATTCCCACACTCAACATGATATCCGGTCTAGATGCACAAAGGTAAAGCAACGAGCCAATCATGGAGCGATATACCTTTTGATCCACAGCTTTACCATTGGGATCAATGTCAAGTTGGCACTTGGTGGGCATTGGCGTAGTAGCCGGCTTGACATCACTTAGCTTGAATCTTTTTAGCATGTCTTGAGTGTATTTGGCTTGGTTGATGAAGGTACCTTCTCTTCGTTGTTTGATATCAAAACCAAGGAAGAACTTCAACTCTCCCATCGAAGACATCTTGAACTTGGAGGTCATGAGAGCGGCAAATTCCTCATTGAAAGCTTTGTTAGGGGAACCAAAGATAATATCATCAACATATAGTTGGCATACAAACAACTCCCCTTTGACCTTCTTAGTAAAAAGAGTGGGATCGATTTGCCCCACCTCAAATCCACGATATTGTAACAACTCGGTAAGGTGGTCATACCTCGCACGTGGGGCTTGTTTAAGGCCATAGAGTGCCTTATCGAGTTGATACACATGATCCGGGAAGTAGGGATCCTCGAACCCGGGGGGTTGCTTGACATAGACCAACTCATTAATAGGACCATTAAGAAAAGCACTTTTCACATCCATTTGTTGCAACTTAAAGTTGTGATGGGAAGCATAAGCAATCAACAAACATATGGATTCAAGACGAGCAACGGGAGCAAAGGTTTCACCGTAGTCGATACCCTTGACTTGGGAGTAGCCTTGTGTTACCAATCTTGCCTTGTTGCGAATGATGTTCCCATGAGCATCTTGCTTGTTCTTGAAAATCCACTTGGTTCCAATGACGTTGTGGTTCCCCGATGGCCTTGGCACCAATCTCCAAACCTTGTTGTAGTCGAAGTTGTTGAGTTCTTCATGCATGGCATTGAGCCAATCCGAGTCTTCGAGCGCCTCATAGACCTTTTGGGGTTCAACACAAGAGACAAACGCGTGATGTTCACAATAGTTTACTAATTGTCTACGAGTGCTTACCCCCTTTCTTAGGCTTCCAACCACATTTTCCATGAGATGGCCTTTGGTGGTGAGCTTGGAAGCAATCTTCGCGGCACGACGCTCTAATTCCTCCTCAGATGTGGAAGGAGGAGGGTTAACTTGATTATCTTGAGCGCCGCTTGAGCTTGTTCTTGAGCTTGAGCTTGCTCATGATCTTAAACTTGCTCGAGGGGGAGAACTTGACCTTGGGCATCATTTAGAGGTTCACCACCATCTTGAGGTTGATCTTGCCCTTGGTCTTGTTCACGAGGTTGAGGGCCTTCACTTTGTTCTTCGGAAGCATGTGGGTCTTGGGGAGGTGATGGCTCCACTTGAGTGAAGCATTGTCCTTCTCCTTCGGCCACAAGGGGTTCCTCAATGGCTAGAATATGACCAATACCCGTTCTTCTTATGGCTTGGGGAGGAATTTCATCACCTACATTGCAAGTACCACTTTGCTCCACTTGGGAGCCGTTATTTTCATCAAACTCCACGTTACACGTCTCCACAATGAGTCTGGTGGACTTGTTGAGAACACGGTAAGCATGAGAGTTTGTAGCATAACCAACAAATATGCCCTCATAAGCTCTAGCCTCAAATTTAGACAAAATAACACCTTTCTTGAGAATGAAACAGTTACAACCAAACACCCGGAAGTACTTGAGATTGGGCTTGTTGCCAGTGAGTATCTCATAAGGAGTCTTGTTCAAACCTTTGTGGAGATAGAGCCGATTGGATGCATGACATGCGGTGTTGAGGCTTCGGCCCAAAAGTTGTATGGAGACTTGAACTCCGCCATCATGGTCCTTTCCGCATCCATCAATGTCCGGTTCTTCCTCTCCGCAACACCATTTTGTTAAGGGGTATATGGAGCAGCATATTGATGCTTGATCCCCTCATCACTAAGAAACTCATCCAAGGTGTAGTTCTTGAACTCGTTGCCGTTGTCACTTCTGATTGTCAAGATCTTTGCATTATGTTGACGTTGAGCTTCATTTGCAAAGTCGATGATGGTTTGTTGAGTCTCACCCTTCCTCTTGAAGAAGTATACCCAAGTGTATCTTGAATAATCATCCACAATCACCAAGCAATACTTTCTACCTCCAAGACTATCAAAAGATGGAGTCCCAAGGAGATCCATGTGAAGGAGCTCCAAGGGTCTCTTCGAGTAGATGATGGTCATGGGAGGGTGAGCCTTCTCATGGAGCTTTCCTTCAATACAAGCACTGCAAGCACGATCTTTGGCAAAACTAACATTTGTTAGTCCACAGACATGGTCCCCCTTGATAAGACTTTGCAAAGATCTCATATTGACGTGGGCTAAACGGCGATGCCAAAGCCATCCCACATCAACTTTAGCCATTAGGCATGTCGCGGTCTTAGTGGGTCGCTCTAAAAAGTTAATCACATAGAGACCGTTCTCAACATGCCCAACAAAGGCTACTTTAAGAGTCTTGCTCCACAAGAGGGCCACGGTATCAATGTCAAAGAAAGTAGCAAAACCCATGAGTGCAAGTTGACGAACGGAAAGCAAATTGTATGCAAGGGACTCAACAAGCATGACTTTCTCGATTGTTAGATCATGAGAAATGACAACCTTGCCAAGACCCAATACCTTAGAATGTGAGGCATCACCCCACTCGACATTGGTGGGCATAGATGGAATCTTTTGCACGTCCACCACCAAGTCCTTGCTCCCGGTCATATGATTTGTTGCTCCACTATCGAGCAACCATGATCCCCCACCGGAAGCAAACACCTACAAGAGATCAATGCTTGGTTTTAGGTACCCATTTAGTAATGGGTCCTTTGATGTTAGTAACAAGGGTCTTAGGAACCCAAATAGACCACTCAATGTACTCATAAGGAGAACCAACAAATTTAGCATAAACATGTCCATCACTAGCATGGCACAACACATATGATGGGTTAAAATCGCCGGCCTTGTTGGAGGAGGGGGAGGTGGTGTTTCCCTTTTTGACATCAACACCCTTCACATTGTTCTTCTTCTCCTTAGGAGCGCCCTCTCCCTCTTTCACAAAGGTTTGCTTGAGAGGGGGAGGTCGTTTGGTCTTGTCGTTCTTCTTCTTGTTCTTGGACTTGGGAGCGAATCCAATTCCTTCCTTGGCCACAACTTCCTTTTGATTGCTCAAAAGGTTGTTGAGGTTCTTCTCACCTTGAATGCATGTCACAAGGCCTTTCTCAAGTTGATCCTTCAATTTGGCATTCTCCTCCACAAGATGCACATGCTCACAACACGGGTTAGTAGCATATGCATTATCAATTAATACCATATGAAGAAAGGTGGCCTTTTCCTTGGTTAGCTCAACTTGGAGTTGAGCATGAGACTCCTTGAGGTTCGCATGAGCACCCTTCAAGACCTTGTGGGCCCTGTCAAGCACATCAAACTCCTCCTTGAGTCTAGCATGATCAACCCCAAGTTTAGCCTTCTCGGAAGTAATCACACGAGACACAACAAGAGTATGTTCAAGATCTTTCTTTAACTTGTCATGGTCATCGTTTTGTGACTCCTCAAGAACCAAACGATGCCCACACTCTTCCTCAAGAGCATTAGAGAGATCCGATATCTCATCGGCATAGTCACGACTATGACCTTCCATCTTAGAGATGGTTTCTTTGTGAGCCTCGATCATGTCATTGGCTTCACCAAGTTGTTCCAAGAGGGCAACAAAGTGCTTCTTGGATTTTCCCTTGAGCTTACTCATAAAGGACTCAAAATCATTTACTTCCTCATTAGTCCCCTTATCATCATCAATGCCAACCGTTAAAGATGGATTTGGAATAATGGTGGTTTTGATGTTGGGGGTTACCTTGTTGGTGGTTTTAGCCATGAGGCACTTGGCGGTGATGTTCTCGTTGGGTGAGTCGAAGAGAGACACCCGGGGAGTTGTGGCAATGGCAAAGGATGCCATGGCCATTGCTTCACTATCTTCATCATTATCGTCATCCTCACGGTATTCCTCTTGAACCACCAACCCTCGAGTAGGAGTCTTCTTGGTGAAGTTGTTCTTGTTGGGGAAGGACTTGGCTTTGTCTCTCCGAATGAGCTTGCCACCATTGTCTTCCCGCTTCTCGTAAGGACAATCTGCAATGAAATGGCTCACATTGCCACAATTGAAGCAAGTTCTAACTCGTTGCTTGCTCTTGAAGCCACTTGAGTTGTTCTTGTTGAAGTTGGGTCTTGAGTTCTTCTTGCTCCAAAATTGCCTCGAAGCAAGAGACATGTGCTCGTGATAATCATATTTTGTGTCTTTGGGGTTGCTCTCGTCCTCTTCCTCTTCTTCCTCTTCTTCCACAATAACCTGGCCTTCAAGGCAAGGTTGGGATTCTTTGCCCTTTGAGACCGGAGTACCGCGTTGTCGGCGGTCTTGTCCAAGATGATCATGGCAACAAACTCATCCAACATTTCACTTGAGGTCATGGAGTGGAAGTCCGGTCTTTGACGAATGACGGAGGACATGGCCTTGTTGTAGGGCATCATGGCCTTGAGGAACTTGCGTTTGATCCAATTGTCATCTGTGTCCTTGCTCCCATGATCTCGGAGCGAGACTGCAAGTTTGGTTACCCTCCAAAAGAGCTCACGAGGTTCTTCATCTTCCTTCATAGCAAACTCATTGGCTTCACCTTGCACCACTTCATAATTGGAGCGCTGAATGCTCGCACTTCCTCAATAGAGAGACACAACGCAATGCCATGCGTCTTTGGCCGTGGGGTAGGGTCAAAGATGAGGGAGATCTTCGGGGAGAATTGCCTCTTGGATGATGAAGAGAGCATTCTCATTGAATTGATTATCCATCGCTTCTCGAGGGGTGAAGTTATTCGGGTCATGAGGATAGAAACCTTCTTCAATGATTCTCCAAAGATTAGTATTAACATGCTTTAAGTGACGCTTGAAGCGATAGACCCAAGAATCAAAATCCTCATTTTTCACAATCTTAGGAGGAGGACCGGCATGATTTAAATGAGTAGATGGAATCGGTCCTCCATAAACTGGAGGTTCCACATGGGCAAAGATGCCGGTGCCATTTCTACCGCTATAGGAAGGACCCTTTTCACTGTTAGCTTCCCCTTGTCGGAGGTAGCATCCGTCACCTTGTTAGTGGGATCACCCACTTTCATCGGCGAGGTGGACAGTTTAAGTCCTTCAAGAAATTTAGTAAACATGCTTTCGACCTTGGTCGTCATGGAGTCCTTCAATGTGTCTAGAGCCACATTGAATTCCTCATGAGAGACCAAGGTTCCCCCATCGGTTGTAGACGAGATAGGATTCACACCGGAGTGTTCCTCCGCACCGTCTATGGTGTCAACCATACTCTTCGAACGGCAAAGTCCTTAATAAAGAGACGAGGCTCTGATACCAATTGAAAGGATCGATATAGTTGACTAGAGGGGGGTGAATAGGCAACTAACAATTTTTAAGCTTTTCTTTACCAATTTAAACTTTGCAACAAAATAGGTTGTCTAGATATGCAACTATGTGAGCAACCTATATGATGCAATAACAACTAGCACATAAGTATTAGGGAATGTTGCAGAAAATAAATTTTTTCTACGCTTTCACCAAGATCAATCTATGAGTTCATCTAGCAATGAGAGAAAGGAGTGCATCTACATACCCTTGTAGATCGCGAGTGAAAGCGTTCAAGAGAACGGGGTTGAGGGAGTCGTACTTGACGTGATCCAAATCACCGATGATCCTAGTGCTAAACGGACAGCACCTCCGCGTTCAACACACGTACGATTGAGGAAGACGTCTCCTCCTTCTTGATCCAGCAAGGGGGGAGGATAGGTTGACGGAGATCCAGCAGCACGACGGCGTGGTGGTGGATGCAGCAGTGATCTCGGCAGAGCTTCGCCGAGCTTCTACGAGGGAGAGGTGTAGCAAGGGGAAGGGAGGCGCCAAGAGCATGGGTGCGGCTGCCCTCCCTCCCCCCCTTTATATAGGCCCCCTGGGGGGGCTCCGGCCCTAGGAGATGGGATCTCCAAGGGGGGGCGGCGGCCAAGGGGGAGGCTTGCCCCCTAAGGCAAGTGGAGGCGCCCCCCACCCCTAGGGTTTCCAACCCTAGGCGTAGGGGGGCACAAAGGGGGGCGCACCAGCCCACCAGGGGCTGGTTCCCCTCCCACTTCAGCCCACGGGGCCCTCCGGGATAGATGGCCCCACCCGGTGGACCCCCGGGACCCTTCCGGTGGTCCCGGTACAATACCGGTGACCCCTGAAACTTTCCCGATGGCCGAAACTGCACTTCCTATATATAATTCTTCACCTCCGGACCATTCTGGAACTCCTCGTGATGTCCGAGATCTCATCCGGGACTCCAAACAACTTTCGGGTTACTGCATACTCATATCTCTACAACGCTAGCGTCACCAAACCTTAAGTGTGTAGACCCTATGGGTTTGGGAGACATGCAGACATCACCGAGACGCCTCTCCGGTCAATAACCAACAGCGGGATCTGGATACCCATGTTCGCTCCCACATACTCCTCGATGATCTCATCGGATGAACCACGATGTCGAGGATTCAATCAACCCCGTATACAATTACCTTTGTCAATCGGTATGTTACTTGCCCGAGACTCGATCATCGGTATACCAATACCTCGTTTAATCTCGTTACCGGCAAGTCACTTTACTCGTGCCGTAATGCATGATCCCGTGACCAGACACTTGGTCACATTGAGCTCATTATGATGATGCGTTACCGAGTGGGCCCGTAGATATCTCTCCGTCATATGGAGTGACAAATCCCAGTCTCGATTCGTGCCAACTCAACAGAAACTTTCAGAGATACCCGTAGTGCACCTTTATAGTCACCCAGTTATGTTGTGACATTTGGCACACCCAAAGCACTCCTACGGTATCCGGGAGTTGCACAATCTCATGGTCTAAGGAAATGCTACTTGACATTTGGAAAAGCTCTAGCTAAACGAACTACATGATCTTTGAGCTATGCTTAGGATTGGGTCTTGTCCATCACATCATTCTCCTAATGATGTGATCCCGTTATCAATGACATCCAATGCCCATAGTCAGGAAACCATTACTATCTGTTGATCAACGAGCTAGTCAACTAGAGGCTTACTAGGGACATGTTGTGGTCTATGTATTCACACGTGTATTACGATTTCCGGATAACACAGTTATAGCATGAATAATAGACAATTATCATGAACAAAGAAATATAATAATAACCATTTTATTATTGCCTCTAGGGCATATTTCCAACAGTCTCCCACTTGCACTAGAGTCAATATTCTAGTTACATTGTGATGAATCAAACACCCATAGAGTTCTGGTGTTGATCATGTTTTGCTCTAGGGAGAGGTTTAGTCAACGGATCTGCTACATTCAGATCCGTATGTACTTTACAAATATCTATGTCTCCATCTTGAACATTTTCACGTATGGAGTTGAAGCGACGCTTGATGTGCCTGGTCTTCTTGTGAAACCTGGGCTCCTTGGTGTCACGACCGGGTTTTTCCAATAAAATACTTATTGAGAAACCGATCTTTTTAGTCCAGTATGAGGAAAAATCCTCCTGACTCGTAGACAAAATCTTGATACAGTAAGCCAGTAGTATTAAATATATTACAAGGTCGAGCTGGGGTGCTCAACACTTTATTACAGACACGCCAATAATTATACATAATGGTAGATATGGCACAATGGTGTGGTGGCATACTACTGACTTGAAAATGAAGTGGTGGTGGAAATATCACAATGGAGTGGATAACATGACTCCTAGACTGGTAGCTCATCGAGCGTCGAGGTGAGGCTCGATGAATTTATTTGGGTGGTGGAAGCGGATATAACACAGTGACCAAATCTAGGGTCGCACGAGACTGACTGGGACTCCTCTAGGCGTCGGACTCGCTATCGAACTCTTCATCCATGAGATCGCCTTCGTCAGCATCTGGCCAAATCAACAAGCCAGGTGAGTACTTGAAAGTACTCGCAAGACAGTTCGGACATAAGATATAACAAATGCATGCATGAATGCGTCATGAGCAATTTGTAATACACATACAAATGATGAACTTGCATGACATTATTTAGTAATAAGAAAATCAGACGGTAGTAAAAATAATTGAAAACCGATCGGGTGTCTGAAGCGACGCCTCGAAGGGTGAACAAATAAATAAATCATGTCGCAGTCGGGCGTCTAAGCGACACCACATAAAGGGCTTATATTGAAAGTAAAAGACATGCGTGCCACAGTCGGACGTCTGAGCGACATCATAGAAAGGGCTTATATTGAAAGTAAATAACAATACTGCCACAGTCGGACGTTTGAGCGACATCGTAGAAAGGGCTTATATTGAATGTAAATAACAATACTGCCACAGTCGGACGTCTGAGCGACATCGCAGAAAGGGCTTATATTGAAAGTAAATAACAAATACTGCTACAGTCGGATGTCTGAGCGACATCACAGAAAGGGCTTATATTGAAAGTAAATAACAATACTGCCACAGTCGGACGTCTGAGCGACATCACAGAAAGGGCTTATATTCAAAGTAAATAGCAAATACTGCCACAGTCGGACGTCTGAGCGACATCACAGAAAGGGCTTATATTGAAAGTAAATAACAATATTGCCACAGTCAGACGTCTGAGCGACATCGCAGAAAGGGCTTATATCAAGTAAAGAAAAAATACTGCCACAGTCGGACGTCTGAGCGACATCACGGAAAGGGCTTTAAATTGATATTTCATATCTGTTAAACTCGCAAAAGTAATACTCATAGGAAAAATATTCAACATATGATGATAAACGGCTTAGTCCATCCACAAGAAATAAACATTTAACCGGAAATTAACACCTATGTGGTTCTCCGGAATTTCTGTCACCGAGATTGAAACTCGACAGGATAAGTTGAACATAGTACTTGGACATGGATAAGCTGATTCAAAGGAATTTTTGACTCTGCAGAGTTTGTACTAAAATGTCCACAGCCAACGGGTTTCCGTACTCACGAAGGACTAGTTCCGTTTATGATATTTCGGAAGAAAACACATCTAACCAGTACACACCCATTCCACCTCACGATGCCAGGAATCACCCTAGACAACGTCCAAGAAAAACTTTGAGACGGGAAGGTCACAACCTCGAATAGCATGGGATCAAATTTCTATACGCGCGCTCTAAGGGGTGCCTCCCTCTCGGTCCCAACCGGAAACACCCATGCCCCCTGACCGGATGACGGGCTTTAATCTAGGGCCATGGAACCCTCATCCCGACCTCTCTATTTGGTGTGTACCAGGAAAGTGGTTTGCAACTTACTAAGCCATATTCCTTGCGGAAAACATGTGGTAGTACCGGAAAGGAAATGAATGGGAATGTGACTTGATTCACGTTGACACTAACGTCAAATAGTCTAGTGTAAGACTGGCATGCCACAACATTGCCATCTTACCCATTCTCATGCCATCACATGGCCATGCAAACTTATATCCAACAACATATGGATTTTCGAAACTTACTTGCCTCATCTATGCATGTAACATGACATTCATCAAGATGCTCATAAACATGCCATGAAACTACTCAATGCAAACAATGCCAAGACACACATCATATCAAAAGTTCAAACATGCTTGCCTGGTTCTGAGTAGTCGGAGCCTAGCTCGGTGAAGTTCGTGGTTCCGTCACCTCCTTCGGTATCTACGGTATACAGAAATATACGCACTATCGTAAATACCATGAGGTGCACAAAAGTATTCCAAATATTTTTCAAAAAAATCTGGTAAAAAACTAGATAAAATTTTAAAGAGGACAGAAAAAGAATCAAACAAAAATCCTTCTCTGTTTAAAAGATATAAGGGTTTTAAATTCAGGGACCTTTCTGTAATGAAACAGAAACTTCCCAGGGTACTAAGCAGAAAAGTCCAGAAAACGATTCGGATTAGAAAGAGTATTTGCCAGAGTACGCTTTCAGAAAACGGTTCGTTTAGAAAGAAATGAGAGACTGACAGGCGGGTCCCACCCGTCAGGTTTAAATTTTTGAACGGGGAAGAACAGAGCCTGCCGGCGCCCGAGAGCTGCGGTGGTCGCCGGCAGCGATCCACGGCGAGGTAGGGGGATCGGGCGTTACCAGAGTGATCAGCGTGTCCTTCCGCGTCGGTGGGTGGTGTTGGTCGCCGGCGAGCACCACGTCGATGGTGGCCCTTGCTCCGGCGGACGGCGGCTCGGGTGGAGGTGGATCTTGTCGGGGAGGGCTGCGAAGGCCAAATCGAAGCTTGGGTTAGCTCACTGGTTGCTCGAGGTGGCTGCTGACGGGGTTTGGGCGTCGGGGATGGCCTCACCGGAGTGAATCGAGGTGGTGGCCGAGGCGGAATGGAGCGGCCGGAGTCGGGGGAGGAGACCTCCTCGAGGTCCTCCTAGAGGCTTGGCATGGTGTTGGTGAGGTGCAGTGGTGGTGCGTGCACGAGAGCGAGCTCGGGGCTCCCTTTTATAGGCGATCCGAGGCGGTGGCCGTGAACGGAGTTCTCCGGCGATGGTTACGGTGGTGCAGAGCTTGGTCGGGGAGGTTTAGGGAGTTGGGCGTCAACGTGCAGTTCCACTGGTTCCATTTTGACGCTAAACACGCTTGGCTTAGGAGCCCTAGGTGGATTCGACGAAACAGGGTGGCACGGGCCCGTCGGCGGCAGAGGGCGTGCCCTGTGCTTGCCGGGCCACGGCGATGGTGTGGCAGGGGTGCACTGGCATGCATGAGCCACGCGGAGGGCTAGGGAGCAAAGGGCGGCGCAGAACGGCGTAACGGGCCGGAGCAGGCTCCGTTCGGCCGCCACGGGTGGCCCTGCCACCGCAGAGGCTACCGGCGTTGAAGATGCTCGCCGCCACCGACGCCTACGTCCGTCCAAGCGGGTGTGCAGTGCTCTGGCCAGGGGGAAGAGGCCGTGCGCGAAGCGCCAGGGTGCACGGGCGACCAGTGCCAACACTCTGATGAAAACGACACTGCAACTCTAAACTTTCTGAAAGTGCATAGGAACAGTGCCGGCCAAGTGTTCGACGAAATGATTTTGGCATGAGGGGAATTTTTCTTGAGCTGATCTTTGGTGTGGTGGTCTCTCATTGCATCTGGGGGCTGCCTGAATTTTGGTGGAATTTTTGGAGAAGAGGAGATATGAATTTCACCAAATTTGACAAATCTGGTCCAAACTTGCAGAGGCTGAAATTTGAAAAATTTGAAAATAAGAAGAGTGGATCTTGATGGTTCTAGGTTGTGGTTACCAAGTACCATCCAGAGGAGTTGGTTTGGGATCAAAAATCAAAGGCATTTAGGTACTTGCTTTGCAAATCACCTAGGCTCAAAATAATGGACAGATTTGTTTTGGGGAAAGAAATAAATGAAATAAAATCCAAAAATGAGTTGGACTTGTTGGGACAGAATATATGGATTGCCCCAAAGTGGAAGGAGGGGTTTTGGGAAGTTTTTCCATATGAGGCATGGTAAAATCATGAGTGGTTTCAACAAGAGAGAAGTCCCAAAATTTCTAGGGTTTTCTTTTAAAGGGAAAACAAATCCCAAAGATTTAATTTTGAGAAGAGGGCAAACAGAAGAAAGGTTTTTAATAACCAATACCAGGGTTGAAGAAGATGCCAAAATAAAAAAAAATTCAAAGGGGAAAAAGTTTTGAGAGAGAGATTTTTGGAAGAATTTAAATGGCCTTCTTCAAATCCAACAAAGTTTTTGCTGAAAACCAAATAGAAATTTTTGGAGTGTCACAACACCTACCCCCTTAGGAGAAATCTCGTCCCCGAGATTTCAGCTGATCCTCAAATAGGTGTGGATGCTCAGCTCGAAGAAAATCCTCTCTTTCCCAAGTGGCTTCACTCTCGGTGTGATTGCTCCACTGAACTCTAAAAAACTTGATGGTTTTCTGTCGGGTCCTTCTTTCAGACTCCTCCAATATCTTTACTGGATGTTCCCGATAGGTGAGGTCTGGTTGCACGTCAATGTTTTCATGGAATACTTGCTTCTCTGGGTTGCTTACGCACTTCCTTAATTGCGAGACGTGGAACACGTTGTGGATATCGGATAATTCTCCGGGTAAGTCTAGCTGGTAGGCTATCGTGCCTCTTCGTGCCGCTATACAGAATGGTCCAATGAATCTTGGTGCTAGCTTCCCCTTGATCTTGAATCGTTTCAGGCCCCTCATAGGAGATACTCGTAGATACACAAACTCACCGGGTTCAAAACTGATTCCACGATGTTTCTGATCGTAATAACTCTTCTGTCGGCTTTGAGCTGTCTTGAGTCGGTCCCTGATTAGCTTGACCTTTTCCTCGGCTTCTTTGAGCATGTCTGGGCCGAATATACGGCTGTCTCCGGTCTCTGACCAATTTAGCGGGGTACGACATCTCCGCCCGTACAAGGCTTCATATGGTGCCATTTGCAGGCTGGCCTGGTAACTGTTGTTGTATGCGAACTCTGCGTACGGCAAGCTTTCTTCCCAACTGGTTCCATAAGTGAGGACACATGCTCTCAGCATGTCTTCTAGAATTTGATTTACGCGTTCAGTTTGTCCGTCAGTCTGGAGATGGTATGGTGTACTGAAAGCTAGTTGGGTTCCCAAAGCCTGTTGCAGGTGATCCCAAAATCTAGAGATGAATTGTGTGCCCCTGTCAGATATTATTGTCTTTGGAACTTCATGTAAGCAGACGATACAAGAAAGATAAAGCCTGGCAAGCTTTTGAGTGGTGTGGGTTGTCTTCACGGGGATGAAGTGTGCTACTTTAGTCAGTCTATCAGTGATGATCCATATGGCATCATGTCCGTGTCGTGACCGAGGTAGCCCAACAATAAAATCCATTCCAATCTCGTCCCATTTCCACTCGGGTATCTTATTTGGTTGTAATAGTCCGGCTGGTTTCTGGTGCTCGGCCTTGATGCGTTGACATGAGTCACAACATGCAATAAATGTGGCTATGTCCCTTTTTTATACCGTGCCACCAAAATGTTTCCTGAAGATCCTTGTACATTTTTGTTCCTCCAGGATGGATTGAATATGGAGCGGTGTGGCCTTCGGCTAAGATTTGCTGTTTAAGGTCCTCGATATTTGGTACGCAAAGTCTATTTCCGTACCACAATATTCCCTGCTCATCGATAACGAATTCTGAGGCCTTGCCCAAATTCACTTTCCGTTTAATGCCTTCAATGCTGGGGTGCCCATGCTGAGCCTCTTTAACCTTTTCTATCAGGGTAGGCTGTATTTCTAAATTTGACACACTGCCTTCGGTGACCATTATTAAGTTGAGTTTGGCAAACTCCTGCTGATATTCAGGTCTCAACTTTGGTAGGCTGTCGTTGTTCGGGTTGGGGTTCCGACTTAGAGCATCTGCCACTACATTTGCTTTTCCTGGATGGTAGTGTATGCCAACATCATAATCCTTCACTAGTTCCAACCAGCGTCATTGCCGTAAATTCAGTTCCGGTTGTGTGAAAATATACTTGAGGCTTTTATGGTCTGTGTATATTTTGTTGGAAATATGCCCTAGAGGCAATAATAAGTAATTTATTATTATATTTCCTTGTTCATGATAATCGTTTATTATCCATGCTATAATTGTATTGATAGGAAACTCAGATACACGTGTGGGTACATAGACAACACCATGTCCCTAGTAAGCCTCTAGTTGACTAGCTTGTTGATCAATAGATGGTTACGGTTTCCTGACCACGGACATTGGATGTCATTGATAACGGGATCACATCATTAGGAGAATTATGTGATGGACAAGACCCAATCCTAAGCCTAGCACAAAGATCGTGTAGTTTGTATGCTAAAGCTTTTCTAATGTCAAGTATCTTTTCCTTAGACCATGAGATTGTGCAACTCCCGGATACCGTAGGAATGCTTTGGGTGTACCAAACATCACAACGTAACTGGGTGACTATAAAGGTGCACTACAGGTATCTCCGAAAGTGTCTGTTGGGTTGGCACGAATCGAGACTGGGATTTGTCACTCCATGTAAACGAAGAGGTATCTCTGGGCCCACTCGGTAGGACATCATCATAATGTGCACAATGTGACCAAGGGGTTGATCACGGGATGATGTGTTACGGAACGAGTAAAGAGACTTGCCGGTAACGAGATTGAACAAGGTATCGGTATACCGACGATCGAATCTCGGGCAAGTACAATACCATTAGACAAAGGGAATTGTATACGGGATCGATTGAGTCCTTGACATCGTGGTTCATCCAATGAGATCATCGTGGAACATGTGGGAGCCAACATGGGTATCCAGATCCCGCTGTTGGTTATTGACCGGAGAACGTCTCAGTCATGTCTGCATGGTTCCCGAACCCGTAGGGTCTACACACTTAAGGTTCGATGACGCTAGGGTTATAAAGGAAGTTTGTATGTGGTTACCGAATGTTGTTCGGAGTCCTGGCTGAGATCCCGGACGTCACGAGGAGTTCCGGAATGGTCTGGAGGTAAAGATTTATATATGGGAAGTCCTGTTTTGGTCACCGGAAAAGTTTCGGGTTTTTCCGGTAACGTACCGGGACCACCGGGAGGGTCCCGGGGGTCCACCAAGTGGGGCCACCAACCCCGGAGGGCTGCATGGGCCAAGTGTGGGAGGAGACCAGCCCCAGGTGGGCTGGTGCGCCCCCCACAAGGGGCCCAAGGTGCAAGGGAGAGTGGGAGGGGGCAAACCCTAGGGCAGATGGGCCCTAAGGCCCACCCCAGGCGCGCCTCCCCTCTCCCCCCCTCTGGCCGCCACCCAGATGGGATCTGGGGGCTGCCGCCACCCCTGGGGAGGGAACCCTAGAGGGGGCGCAGCCCCCTCTGCTCCCCCTATATATACTTGAGGGTTTTGGGGCTGCCAACAGATGAGAATCTCTCCCTCTTGGCGCAGCCCTACCTCTATTACTCCTTCTCTCTCGCGGTGCTTGGCGAAGCCGTGCAGGATTGCCACGCTCCTCCACCACCACCACGCCGTCGTGCTGCTGCTGGACGAAGTCTTCCTCAACCCCTCCCTCTCTCCTTGCTAGATCAAGGCATGGGAGACGTCACCGGGCTGTACGTGTGTTGAACGCGGAGGTGCCGTCCGTTCGGCACTAGGATCTCCGGTGATTTGGATCACGACGAGTACGACTCCTTCAACCCCGTTCTCTTGAACGCTTCCGCTTAGCGATCTACAAGGGTATGTAGATGCACTCTCCTTCCCCTCGTTGCTGGTTTCTCCATAGATAGATCTTGGTGACACGTAGGAAAATTTTGAATTTCTGCTACGTTCCCCAACAGTGGCATCATGAGCTAGGTCTATTGCGTAGATTCTTTGCGTGAGTAGAACACAAAGTAGTTGTGGGCGTTGATCTTGTTCAATATGCTTACCGTTACTAGTCCAATCTTGATTCGGTGGCATTGTGGGATGAAGCGGCCCGGACCGACCTTACACGTACACTTACGTGAGACAGGTTCCACCGACTGACATGCACTTGTTGCATAAGGTGGCTAGCGGGTGCCAGTCTCTCCCACTTTAGTCGGATCGGATTCGATGAAAAGGGTCCTTATGAAGGGTAAATAGCAATTGACATATCACGTTGTGGTTTTGCGTAGGTAAGAAATGTTCTTGCTAGAAACCCATAGCAGCCACGTAAAACATGCAAACAACAATTAGAGGACGTCTAACTTGTTTTTGCAGGGTATGCTATGTGATGTGATATGGCCAAGAAGAATGTGATGAATGATATGTGATGTATGAGATTGATCATGTTCTTGTAATAGGAATCACGACTTGCATGTCGATGAGTATGACAACCGGCAGGAGCCATAGGAGTTGTCTTTATTTATTGTATGACCTGCGTGTCATTATACAACGCCATGTAATTAGTTTACTTTATTGCTAACCGGTAGCCATAGTAGTAGAAGTAATAGTTGGCGAGACAACTTCATGAAGACACGATGATGGAGATCATGGTGTCATGCCGGTGACGATGATGATCATGGAGCCCCGAAGATGGAGATCAAAAAGGAGCAAAATGATATTGGCCATATCATGTCACTATATGATTGCATGTGATGTTTATCATGTTTATGCATCTTATTTTCTTAGAACGACGGTAGTAAATAAGATGATCCCTCATTAAAATTTCAAGAAAGTGTTCCCCCTAACTGTGCACCGTTGCGGAAGTTCGTCATTTCGAAGCACCACGTGATGATCGGGTGTGATAGATTCTTACGTTCACATACAACGGGTGTAAGCCAGATTTACACACGCGAAACACTTAGGTTAACTTGACGAGCCTAGCATGTACAGACATGGCCTCGGAACACAAGAGACCGAAAGGTCGAGCATGAGTCGTATAGTAGATACGATCAACATGAAGATGTTCACCGATGATGACTAGTCCGTCTCACGTGATGATCGGACACGGCCTAGTTGACTCGGATCATGTAATCACTTAGATGACTAGAGGGATGTCTATCTAAGTGGGAGTCCATAAGATGAACTTAATTATCCTGAACATAGTCAAAAGATCTTTGCAAATTATGTCGTAAGCTCGCGCTTTAGTTCCACTGTTTAGATATGTTCCTAGAGAAAATATAGTTGAAAGTTGACAGTAGCGATTATGCGGATAGTAGAAAGCTTATGTCCTTAATGCACCGCTCAGTGTGCTGAACCCCAAACGTCGTTTGTGGATGTTGCGAACATCGGACATACACGTTTTGATAACTACGTGATAGTTCAGTTAAACGGTTTTAGAGTTGAGGCACCAAAGACATTTTCGAAACGTCACGGAACATATGAGATGTTTCGAGGGCTGAAATTGGGATTTCAGACTCATGCCCACGTCAAGAGGTATGAGACCTCCGACGATTTTCTTAGCCTGCAAACTAAGGGAGAAAAGCTCAATCGTTGAGCTTGTGCTCAGATTGTCTGAGTGCAACAATCACTTGAATCGAGTGGGAGTTGATCTTCCAGATGAGATAGTGATGTTTCTCCAAAGTCATTGCCACCAAGCTGCTAGAGCTTCGTGATGAACTATAACATATCAGGGATAGATATGATGATCCTTGAGGTATTCGCGATGTTTGACACCGCGAAAGTAGAAATCAAGAAGGAGCATCAATTGTTGATGGTTGGTGAAACCACTAGTTTCAAGAAGGGCAAGGGCAAGAAGGGATACTTCATGAAACGGCAAAACAGTTGCTGCTCTAGTGAAAACCCAAGGTTGAACCCAAACCCGAGACTAAGTGCTTCTGTAATAAGGGGAACAGCCACTGGAGAAGAATTACCCTAGATACTTGGTAGATGAGAAGGCTGGCAAGGTCGATAGAAGTATATTGGATATACATTATGTTAATGTGTACTTTACTAGTATTCCTAGTAGCACCAGGGTATTAAGATGCCGGTTCGGTTGCTAAGTGTTAGTAACTCGAAATAAAAGAGCTACGGAATAAACGGAGACTAGCTAAAGGTGAGCTGACGATATGTGTTGGAAGTGTTTCCAAGTTAGATGTGATCAAACATCGCACGCTCCCTCTGCCATCAAGATTAGTATTAAAATTGAATAATTGTCATTTGGTGTTTGCGTTGAGCATAGACATGATTGGATTATGTCTATCGCAATACGGTTATTCATTTAAGGAGAATAATGGTTACTCTATTTATTTGAATAATACCTTCAATGGTCTTGCACCTAAAAGAATGGTTTATTGAATCTCGATCGTAGTGATACACATTTTCATGCCAAAAATATAAGATAGTAATGATAGTACCACTTACTTGTGGCACTGCCATGTAAGTCATATTGGTATAAAACGCATGAAGAAGCTCCATGTTGATGGATCTTTGGACTCACTCGTTTTTGAAAAGTTTGAGACATGTGAACCATGTCTATTGGTGTATACGCATGAAGAAACTCCATGCAGATGGATCATTTGGACTCACTTGATTTTGAATCACTTGAGATATGCAAATTATACCACATGGGCAAGATGACTGAAAAAGCCTTGTTTTCAGTAAGATGGAACAAGATAGCAACTTGTTGGAAGTAACACATTTTGATGTGTGCAGTCCAATGAGTGCTGAGGCATGCAGTGAATATTGTTATGTTCTTACTTCACAGATGATTCGAGAATATCATTATGTTCTTACTTCACAGATGATTCGAGTTGATGTTGTATATTTACTTGATGAAACACAAGTCTGAATTATTGAATGGTTCAAGTAATTTCAGAGTGAAGTTGAAGATCATTGTGACAAGAGGATAAAATGTCTATGGTATTATCATAGAGATGAGTATCTGAGTTATGAGCTTTGGCACACAATTAAGACATTGTGGAAATTGTTTCACAATTAATACTGCCTGGAACACCATAGTGTGATGGTGTGTCCGAACATCATAGTTGCACCCTATTGGATATGGTGCGCACCATGATGTCTCTTATCGAATTACAACTATCGTTCATGGGTTAGACATTAGAGACAACCACACTCACTTTAATAGGGCACCACTTAATTCCGTTGAGACGACACCGTTTGAACTGTGGTTTTGGAGAAACCTAAGTTGTCGTTTCTTAAAAGTTTGGGGCTGCGACACTTATGTGAAAAAGTTTCATCGTGATAAGCTCAAACCCAAATCGGATAAATACATATTCATAGGATACCCAAAATGGTTGGGTATACCTCCTATCTCAGATCCAGAAGCAAAAGTAATTGTTTCTAGAAACAGGTCCTTTCTCGAGGAAAAGTTTCTCTCGAAAGAATTGAGTGGGAGGATGGTGGAGACTTGATGAGGTTATTGAACCGTCACTTCAACTAGTGTGTAGCAGGGCACAGGAAGTTGTTCCCGTGGCGCCTACACCAATTGAAGTAGAAGCTTATGATAGTGATCATGAAGTTTCAGATCAAGTCACTACCGTACCTCGTAGGGTGACAAGGATGCGTACTACTTTAGAGTGCTACGCAATCCTGTCTTAGAGGTCATGTTGCTAGACAACAATGAACCTACGAGCTATGGAGAAGCGATGGTGGACTCGGATTCCGACGAATGGCTCGAGGCCATAAAATCCGAGAAAGGATCCATGACTTTGGAAGAAATACTTGATGGTCGTAAGGCCATTGGGTACAGATGGATTTTAAAAGGAAGACAGACAATGATGGTAAGAATCACCATTAAGAAAGCTTGATTTGTCGTTAAGATGTTTTCCAACAAGTTCAAGGAGTTGACTACGGTGAGGCTTTCGCACTCGTAGCGATGCTAAGAGTCTGTTGAAATTGGATTAGCAGTTACTGCATTATTTATGAAATCTTGCAGACAGGATGTCAAAACATTGTTTCCTCGACGATATTCTTGAGGAAAGGTTGTATGTGATACAATCAGAAGGTTTTGTCAATCCTGAAGAACGCTAACAAATGTGCAAAGCTCCAGCAATCCTTCTAAGGGCTGGAGTAAGCATCTCGGAGTTGGAATGTACGCTTTGATGAGATGATCAAAGATTTTGGGTTTATACAAAGTTTATGAGAAACTCGTATTTCCAAAGAAGTGAGTGGGAGCACTATAAAATTTATGATGAGTATATGGTGTTGACATATTGTTGATCAGAAATGATGTAGAATTTCTGGAAAGCATATGGGGTTATTTGAAAAGTGTTTTTCAATAGAAAACCTGGAATAGGCTACTTGAACAATAAGCATCAAGGTCTATAAGATAGATCAAAATGTTTAATAATACTTTCAAATGAGCACATACCTTGACATGATCTTGAAGGTGTTCAAGATGGATCAGTCAAAGAAGGAGTTCTTGCCTGAGTTGTAAGGTATGAAGTTAAGAGTTAAAGCTCGACCACGGAAGAAGAGAGAGAAAGGACAAAGGTCGTCCCCTATGCTTCAGACATAGGCTCTATAGTATGCTATGGTGTGTACCGACCTGATGTGTGCCTTGCTACTTATCTAGCAAGAGGGTACAAAGGTGATCAAGGAGTGGATCACCAGATAGCGGTCAAAATTATCCTTAGAGGAATAAGGATATGTTTCTCGATTATGGAGGTGATAAAGAGTTTGATGTAAAGGGTTATGTCAATGCAAGCTTTAACACCTATCCGAGTGACTCTGAGTAGCAAACCGGATATGTATATTGGAACAACCATTTGGAATAGCTCCAAGTGGAGCGTGGAAGCAGCATTTACAATATGACATAGAGATTTGTGAAGTACATACGGACCTGAATGTTGCAGACCCGTTAACTAAAACCTCTCTCACGAGCAAAACATGACAAACCTGAGAACTCATTGAGTCTTAGTCACATGATGATGTGAAATATTTTAGTGACACTAGTAAACTCTTTGGATGTTGGACACATGGCGATGTGACTTATCAGTGTTAATCACATAGCGATGAGAACTAGATTATTGACTCTAGTGCAAGTGGGAGACTATTGGAAATATGCCCTAGAGGAAATAATAAATAAGTTATTATTATATTTCCTTGTTCATGATAATCGTTTATTATCCATGCTATAATTGTATTGATAGGAAACTCAGATACATGTGTGGGTACATAGACAACACCATGTCCCTAGTAAGCCTCTAGTTGACTAGCTCGTTGATCAATAGATGGTTATGGTTTCCTGACCATGGACATTGGATGTCATTGATAACGGGATCACATCATTAGGAGAATGATGTGATGGACTAGACCCAATCCTAAGCCTAGCACAAAGATCGTGTAGTTCGTATGCTAAAGCTTTTCTAATGTCAAGTATCTTTTCCTTAGACCATGAGATTGTGCAACTCCCGGATACCGTAGGAATGCTTTGGGTGTACCAAACGTCACAACGTAACTGGGTGACTATAAAGGTGCACTACAGGTATCTCCGAAAGTGTCTGTTGGGTTGGCACGAATTGAGACTGGGATTTGTCACTCCGTGTAAACGGAGAGGTATCTCTGGGCCCACTCGGTAGGACATCATCATAATGTGGACAATGTGACCAAGGGGTTGATCACGGGATGATGTGTTACGGAACGAGTAAAGAGACTTGCCGGTAACAAGATTGAACAAGGTATCGGTATACCGACGATCGAATCTCGGGCAAGTACAATACCGTTAGACAAAGGGAATTGTATACGGGATCGATTGAGTCCTTGACATCGTGGTTCATCCGATGAGATCATCGTGGAACATGTGGGAGCCAACATGGGTATCCAGATCCCGCTGTTGGTTATTGACCGGAGAACGTCTCGGTCATGTCTACATGGTTCCCGAACCCATAGGGTCTACACACTTAAGGTTCGATGACGCTAGGGTTATAAAGGAAGTTTGTATGTGGTTACCGAATGTTGTTCGGAGTCCCGGATGAGATCCCGGACGTCACGAGGAGTTTCAGAATGGTCCGGAGGTAAAGATTTATATATGGGAAGTCCTGTTTTGGTCACCGGAAAAGTTTCGGGTTTTTCCGGTAACGTACCGGGACCACCGGGAGGGTCCCGTGGGGTCCACCAAGTGGGGCCACCAACCCCGGAGGGCTGCATGGGCCAAGTGTGGGAGGGGACCAGCCCCAGGTGGGCTGGTGCGCCCCCCACAAGGGGCTCAAGGCGCAAGGGAGAGTGGGAGGGGGCAAACCCTAGGGCAGATGGGCCCTAAGGCCCACCCCAGGCGCGCCTCCCCTCTCTCCCCCTCTGGCCGCCACCCAGATGGGATCTGGTGGCTGCCGCCAACCCTGGGGAGGGAACCCTAGAGGAGGAGCAGCCCCCTCCCCTCCCCCTATATATACTTGAGGGTTTTGGGGCTGCCAATAGATGAGAATCTCTCCCTCTTGGCGCAGCCCTACCTCTCTTACTCCTCCTCTCTCGCGGTGCTTGGCGAAGCCCTGCAGGATTGCCACGCTCCTCCACCACCACCATGCCGTCGTGCTGCTGCTGGATGGAGTCTTCCTCAACCTCTCCCTCTCTCCTTGCTGGATCAAGGCATGGGAGACGTCACCGGGATGTACGTGTGTTGAACGCGGAGGTGCCGTCCGTTCGGCACTAGGATCTCCAGTGATTTGGATCACGACGAGTACGACTCCTTCAACCCCGTTCTCTTGAACGCTTCCGCTTAGCGATCTACAAGGGTATGTAGATGCACTCTCCTTCCCCTCGTTGCTGGTTTCTCCATAGATAGATCTTGCTGACACGTAGGAAAATTTTGAATTTCTGCTACGTTCCCCAACATATTTCACAATGATTTCCAAGTAAAAAGTGTCTCCATTCCTTAAGTGCATGTATAACTGCTGCTAACTCGAGGTCATGAGTAGGATAATTTTCCTCATGCTTGCGAAGTTGTCTAGAAACATACGCTACTACCTTGCCTTCTTGCATCAATATGCATCCGAGGCCCTTCCGGGATGTGTCACAATACACCTCAAAATTCTTGTGTATGTCTGGCACAATTAATACTGGTGCTGTCATTAATTTCCTTTTTAGTTCTTGGAAACTTTTCTCGCAAGTTTCCGTCCATTCAAACTTCTTGTCTTTCTTGAGTAGCTGCATCATTGGCTTTGCTATAGTGCAAAATCCTTCAATAAATCTTCGGTAGTAACCTGCCATTCCCAAGAAACTTCGTACGTCCGTTACGCTAGCTGGTGGTTTCCAGCCAAGTACGGCCTTGACTTTTTCCGGGTCTACGGCAATACCTTCTTGGGTCAGTACGTGGCCCAGAAAACCTACCTGCTTTAACCAAAATTCACACTTGCTGAACTTGGCGTACAATTGATGTTTCCTGAGTTCTCCTAATACAATTCGGAGATGTTCAGTGTGCTCTTCTGGTGTCTTGGAATATATCAGAATATCGTCGATGAATACCACAACAAACTTGTCCATAAACTTCATAAATACTTTGTTCATGAGGTGAACAAAATATGCGGGAGCGTTTGTTAGTCCAAATGGCATTACTGTGAACTCATACAGTCCGTATCTGGAGGTGAAGGCTGTCTTGGGGATATCTTCTGTGCATACTTTTAATTGATGGTATCCCGACCTTAAGTCAATTTTTGAGAATACCTTAGCCTGAGCGAGCTGATCAAATAAATCATTTATCCGTGGCATCGAGTATTTGTTCTTGATTGTGACCATGTTAAGTGCTCGATAGTCGATACACAATCTCAATGTTCCATCCTTCTTTTTGGCAAATAAAATTGGTGAACCCCAAGGTGAGGAGCTAGCTCGGATATATCCTTTGTCCAGTAATTCTTTAATTTGCTTCTTCAATTCTACCAACTCGGATGGTGCCATTCTATATGGTTTCTTGTATATGGGGGCGGTTCCGGGTGCTAGCTCAATGCTGAATTCTATCTCTCGGTCTGGTGGCATGCCTGGTAGTTCTTCGGGAAATACGTCTGGAAATTCACACACTACTGGAACCTTGCTTAATTCAGAAATATCCACCTTGTTCAATCTCGGTTGCCGGGATATTTTTCTCTCTTTGGCTGAAACTGTTATTGTCTTCCCATGGTGGTGGGTGAGAATTACGGTCCGGTTGAAACAGTCAATAAAACGTTTGTTGGTGGTTAACCAATCCATCCCTAAGATGACATCCAGACCTTCATTTTCCAAAACAATAAGGTTGGCGTGAAATTTCAATCCTTCAAACTCAATAATCACACCTTGAAAGTAACTCTAGGTAACTTGCTTAATTCCAGGGGACTTGATGATCATGGATTTTTCCAAGGGAAGCATCGAAAAATTATTTTGCAAAGCAAACTTTTCGAAATGAATGAGTGAGAAGCTCCAGAATCAAACAAAACCATGGCAGGTATTGTGTTGATAGGGAACATACCGAGTACGATATCCAGGGCATTCTGTGCTTCCTCTCTGGACACGTGGTTTAGATGACCCTTCCGGTGGTTGTTATTGGGGTTGAAATTGTTACGCTTTGGCGCTGAATTGTTACGCTTTGGGGTCGAGTTCCTTGGCTTGGGGCACTGCTTGGCATAATGCCCTTCTTCTCCACAAGCGTAGCAGGTAACGCCTGGGCGATATGTGAACTCCTTGTCCCTTGCATGGAAATTCTTGACTGGGCGTGAGACGTTTGTTGTGGGTTTGTGTGTCCCACCTTTCTGAAAATCCGTCTTGCTTCGGTGGTTGCGAGCAAGATTAGTCTGGTCCCTTTTTTGCTTGCGGAAATCCTCCAAGCCGCGTCTCTCATTTTCCAAGGTAATGGCCGTATCCACTAGTGTTTTAAAATCTAGGAAGGTGTGCACAACCAGCTGACATTTGAGCGCGGGTGCCAGACCGTCTAGGAATTTTTCCATCTTCTTGCTTTCATTCATACGCTCTTCGTTGGCGTAGCGAGACAATAAAGTGAACTGATTGTTGTATTCTGACACCATCATGTTCCTCTTTTTGAGGTCATCAAATTCTCTCTTCTTGATCTTCATAAGACTTTTAGGAATATGTGCCCCACGAAAACCTTCCTTGAACTCCTCCCAGGTTATATTATTTTCGTTGGGGTGCATGTGTAGGAAATTTTCCCACCACGATGCAGCTGCTCCAGTGAGATAGTGTGGTGCATATAGCACTTTCTCAAGATCTGAACATTGTGCAATAATTAATTTTCTTTCCATGTCTCGAAGCCAGTCCTCGGCCTCAAGAGGTTTGTCAGTATGAGAAAATGTTTGGGGACGCGTCTTCTATAGCTCAGATAACTTGGATTGCTGCGGATACTGTCCATGGTGATTTCCCATATTGATGACTTGGTTCATCATTTCCTGATGTTGTTGCTGATTTTGCTCATAAAGACGGCACATTTGGGAAAGTGCTGTTTCACTGTCCTGTTGACTTGACTGCCCCTGTGTGAAATTGTTGCTTGGTTGTGTGTCATAATTTTCCTCTGACGGAGTTGGCATGGAGCGCGTCCAAGGACGAGACATTTTTCACTCTGGGGATATATTTTGTAAAACTCATAAGAAAGGGAAAAGAGTCGCAAAATTTCAATAAATGCATAAATACTGGGAAAACTTTAAATGCTCCAGGATTTTTTTTAAAAAGAATCGATTGCGCACGGAGGAGGACTGCTCATTACATATCTTACACACAGGCGGTAATTATACAATACATCACTCAGGATATGCGTACATATTCCTGACATGTTATTTAGGCTAGTGCACTTCTCCAGTTCCTACATGATGCGCAAACAAGCTACTTCTCACAACCTATGTACATATAAACATATCGTACAGAGCGGTACATCGCATGACGGCTAAGCGTACTCAGTCGAAGATGGTGAGGATCTCCTTTGCCCTGCCGAGGGTGAGGCGCAGTGAGGCTGGGGACTCAACCTGCTCCTCGCTAATAGGCTCCAGACGTGAAGCGCTGCGCTGAGTAGATGGAGCGGGTGCCATAGGCGGAATAACACGAATACGAGTGGGTGCAATAGGTGGAGTAGCACGAATAGGAGTGGGCGCAATAGGTGGTGCAGAGCGGACTGGAGTGGGCGCAATGGTTTGGTTGAATTCCTCGGTGGAATGCAGGCGACGAGCAGTAGAGAGAGTGGTAGGTGCATAAGATGCTGAGGACGAAACGAAAGTCAGTGGCGGTGCGGCGTGCAGGAGCTCCCTCCTATTAGCGGCACAGCCATGGACTGAGTCCATGCGGGTAGCCACGAAGTCATCCACCAGGCTGTCGAAGGCTGCCTCCAGAGCTCGGAGGTACTCGATAAGCATCTCAAAAGCCTCGTATCGTTCTCCTCTGGGGCAAGAGAACGCGTAGTGATAGGCGTATGGCACGTGGCATTGAAGGTAGCGGTAACGACGAGTCTTCATCGAAGGAAGGACATCCCTGAGACAAGCTATCGCCTCACAGGCTGCCATCTGCATAGTATGCTTCTCCGTAGGCATGGCTCTTACCAAGAACCAGAAGCAGCGTAATTCAACATGCCCTCCCTTGAATTGCACCGCGGCCTGGTGCATGGTCAGACTGTCGTTGACTTTGTGCTGATAGAGTGTGAAGACTGGGCGCATAGATGGCCCCATCGCGACCTGGACGATGAAGGAGAGAAGCTTGACGAACCCATCAGGCACGTTGGCGAACATCTGAGACTCGCAGTTGTTGTCAGCCATCTACAAAAGTAGGCAAAATTTCTGAGTGGTCACATCATAAATTTATGCTGACTGTCAGAAAATGACTACATTTGCAAAAAAAAAGAATTAGCTCTATCATGCTAATAACCGATTAGCGATCGCACCTAGTGGCTTCCTATAGTCAGCCTGGCTCTGGTACCAAGCTTGTCACGACCAGGTTTTTTCAATAAAATACTTATTGAGAAACCGATCTTTTTAGTCTAGTATGAGGAAAAATCCTCCTGACTGGTAGACAAAATCTTGATACAGTAAGCCAGTAGTATTAAATATATTACAAGGTCGAGCTGGGGTGCTCAACACTTTATTACAGACACGCCAATAATTATTCATAATGGCGGATATGGCACAATGGTGTGGTGGCATACTACTGACTAGAAAATAAAGTGGTTGTGGAAATATCACAATGGAATGGATAACATGACTCCTAGACTGGCAGCTCATCGAGCGTCGAGATGAGGCTCGATGAATTTATTTGGGTGGCGGAAGCGGATATAACACAGTGACCAAATCCAGGGTCGCACAGGGCCCTCCGGGATAGGTGGCCCCACCCGGTGGACCCCCGGGACCCTTCCGGTGGTCCCGGTACAATACCGGTGACCCCTGAAACTTTCCCGATGGCCGAAACTGCACTTCCTATATATAATTCTTCACCTCCGGACCATTCCGGAACTCCTCGTGACGTCCGGGATCTCATCCGGGACTCCAAACAACTTTCGGGTTACTGCATACTCATATCTCTACAACGCTAGCGTCACCAAACCTTAAGTGTGTAGACCCTACGGGTTTGGGAGACATGCAGACATCACCGAGACGCCTCTCCGGTCAATAACCAACAGCGGGATCTGGATACCCATGTTGGCTCCCACATACTCCTCGATGATCTCATCGGATGAACCACGATGTCGAGGATTCAATCAACCCCGTATACAATTCCCTTTGTCAATCGGTATGTTACTTGCCCGAGACTCGATCGTCGGTATCCCAATACCTCGTTTAATCTCATTACCGGCAAGTCACTTTACTCGTACCGTAATGCATGATCCCGTGAACAGACACTTGGTCACATTGAGCTCATTATGATGATGCGTTACTGAGTGGGCCCATAGATACCTCTCCGTCATACGGAGTGACAAATCCCAGTCTCGATTCGTGCCAACTCAATAGAAACTTTCGGAGATACCCGTAGTGCACCTTTATAGTCACCCAGTTATGTTGTGACGTTTGGCACACCCAAAGCACTCCTACGGTATCCGTGAGTTGCACAATCTCATGGTCTAAGGAAATGCTACTTGACATTTGGAAAAGCTCTAGCTAAACGAACTACACGATCTTTGAGCTATGCTTAGGATTGGGTCTTGTCCATCACATCATTCTCCTAATGATGTGATCCCATTATCAATGACATCCAATGCCCATAGTCAGGAAACCATTACTATCTGTTGATCAACGAGCTAGTCAACTAGAGGCTTACTAGGGACATGTTGTGGTCTATGTATTCACACGTGTATTACGATTTCCGGATAACACAGTTATAGCATGAATAATAGACAATTATCATGAACAAAGAAATATAATAATAACCATTTTATTATTGCCTCTAGGGCATATTTCCAACAGTCTCCCACTTGCACTAGAGTCAATATTCTAGTTACATTGTGATGAATTAAACACCCATAGCGTTCTGGTGTTGATCATGTTTTGCTCTAGGGAGAGGTTTAGTCAACGGATCTGCTACATTCAGATTCGTATGTACTTTACAAATATCTATGTCTCCATCTTGAACATTTTCACGTATGGAGTTGAAGCGACGCTTGATGTGCCTGGTCTTCTTGTGAAACCTGGGCTCCTTGGTGTCACGACCGGGTTTTTCCAATAAAATACTTATTGAGAAACCGATCTTTTTAGTCCAGTATGAGGAAAAATCCTCCTGACTCGTAGACAAAATCTTGATACAGTAAGCCAGTAGTATTAAATATATTACAAGGTCGAGCTGGGGTGCTCAACACTTTATTACAGACATGCCAATAATTAACCATAATGGCAGATATGGCACAATGGTGTGGTGGCATACTACTGACTTGGAAATAAAGTGGTGGTGGAAATATCACAGTGGTGTGGATAACATGACTCCTAGACTGGCAGCTCATCGAGCGTCGAGGTGAGGCTCGATGAATTTATTTGGGTGGCGGAAGCGGATATAACACAGTGACCAAATCTAGGGTCGCACGAGACTAACTGGGACTCCTCTAGGCGTCGGACTCGCTATCGAACTCTTCATCCATGAGATCGCCTTCGTCAGCATCTGGCCAAATCAACAAGCCAGGTGAGTACTTGAAAGTACTCGCAAGACAGTTCGGACATAAGATATAACAAATGCATGCATGAATGCGTCATGAGCAATTTGTAATACACATACAAATGATGAACTTGCATGACATTATTTAGTAATAAGAAAATCGGACGGTAGTAAAAATAATTGAAAACCGATCGGGTGTCTGAAGCGACGCCTCGAAGGGTGAACAAATAAATAAATCATGTCGCAGTCGGGCGTCTAAGCGACACCACATAAAGGGCTTATATTGAAAGTAAAAGACATGCGTGCCACAGTCGGACGTCTGAGCGACATCACAGAAAGGGCTTATATTGAAAGTAAATAACAATACTGCCACAGTCGGACGTCTGAGAGACATCGCAGAAAGGGCTTATATTGAAAGTAAATAACAATACTGCCACAGTCGGACGTCTGAGCAACATCGCAGAAAGGGCTTATATTGAAAGTAAATAACAAATACTGCCACAGTCGGACGTCTGAGCGACATCACAGAAAGGGCTTATATTGAAAGTAAATAACAATACTGCCACAGTCGGACGTCTGAGCGACATCACAGAAAGGGCTTATATTCAAAGTAAATAACAAATACTGCCATAGTCGGACGTCTGAGCGACATCACAGAAAGGGCTTATATTGAAAGTAAATAACAATATTGCCACAGTCGGACGTCTGAGCGACATCGCAGAAAGGGCTTATATCAAGTAAATAAAAAATACTGCCACAGTCGGACGTCTGAGCGACATCGCGGAAAGGGCTTTAAATTGATATTTCATATCTGTTAAACTCGCAAAAGTAATACTCATAGGAAAAATATTCAACATATGATGATAAACGGCTTAGTCCATCCACAGGAAATAAACATTTAACCAGAAATTAACACCTATGTGGTTCTCCGGAATTTCTGTCACCGAGATTGAAACTCGACAGGACAAGTTGAACATAGTACTTGGACATGGATAAGCTGATTCAAAGGAATTTTTGACTCTACAGAGTTTGTACTAAAATGTCCACAACCAACGGGTTTCCGTAGTCACGAAGGACTAGTTCCGTTTACGGTATTTCGGAAGAAAACACATCTAACCAGTACACACCCATTCCACCTCACGATGCCAGGAATCACCCTAGACAACGTCCAAGAAAAACTTTGAGACGGGGAAGTCACAACCTCGAATAGCATGGGATCAAATTTCTATACGTGCGCTCTAAGGGGTGCCCCCCTCTTGGTCCCAACCGGAAACACCCATGCCCCCTGACCGGATGACGGGCTTTAATCCAGGGCCATGGAACCCTCATCCCGCCCTCTCTATTTGGTGTGTACCAGGAAAGTGGTTTGCAACTTACTAAGCCATATTCCTTGCGGAAAACATGTGGTAGTACCGGAAAGGAAATGAATGGGAATGTGACTTGATTCACGTTGACACTGAAGTCAAATAGTCTAGCGTAAGACTGGCATGCCACAACATTGCCATCTTACCCATTCTCATGCCATCACATGGCCATGCAAACTTATATCCAACAACATATGGATTTTCGAAACTCACTTACCTCATCTATGCATGTAACATGACATTCATCAAGATGCTCATAAACATGCCATGAAACTACTCAATACAAACAATGCCAACACACTCATCATATCAAAAGTTCAAACATGCTTGCCTAGTTCTGAGTAGTCGGAGCCTAGCTCGGTGAAGTTCGCGGTTCCGTCACCTCCTTTGGTATCTACGGTATACAGAAATATACGCACTATCGTAAATACCATGAGGTGCACAAAAGTATTCCAAATATTTTGCAAAAAAATCTGGTAAAAAACTAGATAAAATTTTAAAGAGGACAGAAAAAGAATCAAACAAAAATCCTTCTCTGTTTAAAAGATATAAGGGTTTTAAATTCAGGGACCTTTCTGTAATGAAACAGAAACTTCCCAGGGTGCTAAGCAGAAAAGTCCAGAAAACGATTCGGATTAGAAAGCGTATTTACCAAAGTACGCTTTCAGAAAACAGTTCGTTTAAAAATAAATGAGAGACTGACAGGCGGGTCCCACCCGTCAGGTTTAAATTTTTGAACGGGGAAGAACAAAGCCTGCCGGCGCCCGAGAGCTGCGGTGGTCGCCGGCGGCGATCCACGGCGAGGCAGGGGGATCGGACGGCACCAGAGTGATCAGCGTGTCCTTCCGCGTCGGTGGGTGGTGGTGTTGGTCGCCAGCGAGCACCACGTCGACGGCGGCCCTTGCTCCGGCGGACGGCAGCTCGGGTGGAGGTGGATCTCGTCGGGGAGGGCTGCGAACGCCAAATCGAAGCTTGGGTTAGCTCACTGGTTGCTCGAGGTGGCTAATGACAGGGTTTGGGTGTCGGGGATGGCCTCATCGGAGTGAATCGAGGTGGTGGCCGAGGCAGAATAGAGCGGCCGGAGTCGGGGGAGGAGACCTCCTCGAGGTCCTCCTAGAGGCTTGGCGTGGTGTTGGTGAGGTGCAGTGGTGGTGCATGCACGAGAGCGAGCTCGGGGCTCCCTTTTATAGGTGATCTGAGGCGGTGGCCGTGAACGGAGTTCTCCGGCGATGGTTACGGCGGCGCATAGCTTGGTCGGGGAGGTTCAGGGAGTTGGGCGTCAACGTGGAGTTCCACTGGTTCCGTTTTGACGCTAAACACGCTTGGATTAGGAGCCCTGGGTGGATTCGACGGAACGGGGCGGTGCGGGCCCGTCGGCGGCAGAGGGCGTGCCCTGTGCTTACCGGGCCACGGCGACGGTGTGGCGGGGGTGCGCTGGCATGCATGAGCCACGCGGAGGGCTAGGGAGCAAAGGGCGGCGCAGAACGGCATAACGGGCCGGAGCAGGCTCCGTTCGGTCGCCACGGGTGGCCCTGCCACCGCAGAGGCTGCCGGCGTTGAAGATGCTCGCCGGCACCGACGCCTGCGTCCGTCCAAGCGGGCGTGCGGTGCTCTGGCCAGGGGAAAGAGGCCGTGCGCAAAGCACCAGGGTGCACGGGCGACCAGTGCCAACACTCTGACGAAAACGACACTGCAACTCTGAACTTTCTGAAAGTGCACAGGAACAGTGCCAGCCAAGTGTTCAACGAAATGATTTTGGCACGAGGGGAATTTTTCTTGAGCTGATCTTTGGTGTGGTGGTCTCTCATTGCATCTGGGGGCTGCCTGAATTTTGGTGGAATTTTTGGAGAAGAGGAGATATGAATTTCACCAAATTTGACAAATCTGGTCCAAACTTGCAGAGGCTGAAATTTGAAAAATTTGAAAAGAATAAGAGTGGATCTTGATGGTTCTAGGTTGTGGTTACCAAGGACCATCCAGAGGAGTTGGTTTGGGATCAAAAATCAAAGGCATTTAGGTACTTGCTTTGCAAATCACCTAGGCTCAAAATAATGGACATATTTGTTTTGGGGAAAGAAATAAATGAAATAAAATACAAAAATGAGTTGGACTTGTTGGGACAGAATATATGGATTGCCCCAAAGTGGAAGGAGGGGTTTTGGGAAGTTTTACCATATGAGGCATGGTAAAATCATGAGTGGTTTCAACAAGAGAGAAGTCCCAAAATTTCTAGGGTTTTCTTTTAAAGGGAAAACAAATCCCAAAGATTTAATTTTGAGAAGAGGGCAAACAGAAGAAAGGTTTTTAATAACCAATACCAGGGTTGAAGAAGATGCCAAAATAAAAAAATTGTCAAAGGGGAAAAAGTTCTGAGAGAGAGATTTTTGGAAGAATTTAAATGGCCTTCTTCAAATCCAACAAAGTTTTTGCTGAAAACCGAATAGAAATTTTTGGAGTGTCACACTTGGCAAGTGCAATAGCTCCAGTGTTGTCACAGAAGAGTGCGATCGGCCCCGGCGCATTGGGTATGACTCCTAGGTCGGTGATGAACTCCTTCACCCAGATTGCTTCATGCGCTGCCTCCGAGGCTGCCATGTACTCTGCTTCACATGTAGATCTCGCCACGACGATTTGCTTGCAACTGCACCAGCTTACTGCCCCACCATTCAAAATATACACGTATCCGGTCTGTGACTTAGAGTCATTCAGATCTGTGTCAAATCTAGCATCGACGTAACCCTTTACGACGAGCTCTTCGTCACCTCCATAAACGAGAAACGTATCCTTAGTCCTTTTCAGGTATTTTAGGATGTTCTTGACCGCTGTCCAGTGTTCCTTGCCGGGATTACTTTGGTACCTTCCTACCAAACTTACGGCAAGGTTTACATCAGGTCTGGTACACAGCATGGCATACATAATAGACCCTATGGCTGAGGCATAGGGGATGACACTCATCTCTTCTTTATCTTCTGCCGTGGTTGGGCATTGAGCCGAGCTCAATCTCACACCTTGCAGTACAGGCAAGAACCCTTTCTTGGACTGATCCATATTGAACTTCTTCAATATCTTATCAAGGTATGTGCTTTGTGAAAGACCTATGAGGCATCTCGATCTATCCCTATAGATCTTGATGCCTAATATGTAAGCAGCTTCTCCAAGGTCCTTCATTGAAAAACACTTATTCAAGTAGGCATTAATGTTGTCCAAAAGTTCTATATCATTTCCCATCAAAAGTATGTCATCTACATATAATATGAGAAATGCTACAGAGCTCCCACTCACTTTCTTGTAAACGCAGGCTTCTCCATAAGTCTGCATAAACCCAAACGCTTTGATCATCTCATCAAAGCGAATGTTCCAACTCCGAGATGCTTGCACCAGCCCATAAATGGACCGCTGGAGCTTGCATACCTTGTTAGCATTCTCAGGGTCGACAAAACCTTCCGACTGCATCATATATAGTTCTTCATTAAGATGACCGTTAAGGAATGCCGTTTTGATGTCCATTTGCCATATCTCATAATCATAGTATGTGGCAATTGCTAACATGATTCGGACAGACTTCAGCTTTGCTACGGGAGAGAATGTCTCATCGTAGTCAATTCCTTGAACATAGGTTCAACCCTTAGCGACAAGTCGAGCTTTATATATGGTAACATTACCATCCACGTCCGTCTTCTTCTTAAAGATCCATTTGTTTTCTATTGCTCGCCGATCATCGGGCAAGTCTGTCAAAGTCCACACTTTGTTTTCATACATGGATCCTATCTCGGATTGCATGGCTTCAAGCCATTTGTTGGAATCTGGGCCCGCCATCGCTTCTTCATAGTTCGAAGGTTCACCATTGTCTAACAACATGATTTCCAAGACAGGGTTGTCGTACCACTCTGGTGCGGAACGTGTCCTTGTGGACCTTCGAAGTTTGGTAGGAGCTTGATCCGAAGTATCTTGATCATCATCATTAACCTCCTCTCTTGTCGGTGCAGGCACCATAGGAACATCTTCCTGAGTTGCGCTACTTACCGTTTCAAGAGGTAGTACTTCATCAAGCTCTACTTTCCTCCCACTTAATTCTTTCGAGAGAAACTCTTTCTCCAGAAAGGACCCGTTCTTGGCAACAAAGATCTTGCCCTCGGATCTTCAGTAGAAAGTATACCCAATGGTTTCCTTAGGGTATCCTATGAAGACGCATTTTTCCGACTTGGGTTCGAGCTTATCAGGTTGAAGTTTCTTGACATAAGCATCGCATCCCCAAACTTTTAGAAACGACAGCTTAGGTTTCTTCCCGAACCATAATTCATACGGTGTCGTCTCAACGGATTTAAACGGTGCCCTATTTAAAGTGAATGTAGCTGTCTCTAGAGCGTATCCCCAAAATGATAGTGGTAAATCGGTAAGTGACATCATAGATTGCACCATATCCAATAGAGTGCGATTACGACATTCTGATACATCGTTACACTGAGGTGTTCCAGGCGGCGTGAGTTGTGAAACGATTCCACATTTCCTTAAGTGCGTACCAAATTCGTGACATAAATATTCTCCCCCACGATCTAATCGTAAGAACTTTATCTTTCGGTCACGTTGATTCTCTACCTCATTCTGAAATTCCTTGAACTTTTCAAAGGTCTCAGACTTGTGTTTCATCAAGTAGACATACCTATATCTACTCAAGTCATCAGTGAGAGTGAGAACATAACGATATCCTCTGCGAGCCTCAACGCTCATTGGACCGCACACATCAGTATGTATGATTTCCAATAAGTTGGTTGCTCGCTCCATTGTTCCGGAGAACGGAGTCTTGGTCATTTTGCCCATGAGGCATGGTTCACATTTGTCAAATGATTCATAATCGAGAGACTCTAAAATTCCATCAGCATGGAGCTTCTTCATGCGCTTGACACCAATGTGACCAAGGCGGTAGTGCCACAAGTATGTGGGACTATCGTTATCAACTTTACATCTTTTGGTATTCACACTATGAATATGTGTAACATTACGCTCGAGATTCATTAAGAATAAACCATTCACCAGTGGGGCATGACCATAAAACATATCACTCATATAAATAGAACAACCATTATTCTCGGATTTAAATGAGTAGCCATCTTGAATTAAATGAGATCCTGATACAATGTTCATGCTCAAAGCTGGTACTAAATAACAATTATTGAGGTTGAAAACTAATCCCGTAGGTAAATGTAGAGGTAGCGTGCCGACGGCGATCACATCGACCTTGGAACCATTCCCGACGCGCATCGTCACCTCGTCCTTCGCCAGTCTTCGCTTATTCCGCAGCTCCTGCTTTGAGTTACAAATATGAGCAACCGCACCGGTATCAAATACCCAAGAGCTACTACGAGTACTCATAAGGTACACATCAATTACATGTATATCATATATACCTTTGGTTTTGCCGGCCTTCTTGTCCGCTAAGTACTTGGGGCAGTTCCACTTCCAGTGACCACTTCCCTTGCAATAAAAGCACTCAGTTTCAGGCTTGGGTCCATTGTTTGACTTCTTCCCGGAAACTGGCTTACCAGGCGCGGCAACTCCCTTGCCGTCCTTCTTGAAGTTCTTCTTACCCTTGCCTTTCTTGAACTTAGTGGTTTTATTCACCATCAACACTTGATGTTCCTTTTTGATCTCCACCTCCACTGATTTCAGCATTGAATATACCTCAGGAATGGTCTTTTCCATCCCCTGCATATTGAAGTTCATCACAAAGCTCTTGTAGCTCGGTGGAAGCGACTGAAGGATTCTGTCAATGACCGCGTCATCCGGGAGATTAACTCCCAGCTGAGTCAAGCGGTTGTGCAACCCAGACATCTTGAGTATATGCTCACTGACAGAACTATTTTCCTCCATCTTACAGCTGAAGAACTTGTCGGAGACTTCATATCTCTCGACCCGGGCATGAGCTTGGAAAACCATTTTCAGCTCTTCGAACATCTCATATGCTCCGTGTTGCTCAAAACGCTTTTGGAGCCCCAATTCTAAGCTGTAAAGCATGCCGCACTGAACGAGGGAGTAATCATCAGCATGATACCGCCAAGCGTTCATAACGTCTTGGTTCTCTAGGATTGGTGCTTCACCTAGCGGCGCTTCTAGGACATAATCTTTCTTGGCAGCTATGAAGATGATCCTCAGGTTCCGGACCCAGTCCGTATAGTTGTTGCCATCATCTTTCAGCTTGGTTTTCTCTAGGAACGCGTTGAAGTTGAGGGTAACGTGGGCCATTTGATCTACAAGACATATTGTAAAGATTTTAGACTAAGTTCATGATAATTAAGTTCATCTAATCAAATTATTCAATGAACTCCCACTCAGATTAGACATCCATCTAGTCATCTAAATGATACATGATCCGAGTCGACTAGCCCGTTCTGATCATCACGTGAGACGGACTAGTCATCATCGGTGAACATCTCCATGTTGATCGTATCTTCTATACGACTCATGTTCGACCTTTCGGTCTTCCGTGTTCCGAGGCCATGTCTGTACATGCTAGGCTCGTCAAGTCAACCTAAGTGTATTGCGTGTGTAAATCTGGCTTACACCCGTTGTATTCGAATGTTAGGATCTATCACACCCGATCATCACGTGGTTCTTCGAAACAACAAACCTTCGCAACGGTGCACAGTTAGGGGGAACACTTTTCTTGAAATTATTTCGAGGGATCATCTTATTTAAGCTACCATCGTTCTAAGCAAATAAGATGTAAAACATGATAAACATCACATGCAATCAAATAGTGACATGATATGGCCAATATCATATTGCTCCTTTGATCTCCATCTTCGGGGCGCCATGATCATCTTCGTCACCGGCATGACACCATGATCTCCATCATCGTGTCTTCATGAAGTCGTCACGCCAACGACTACTTCTACTTATATGGCTAACGCGTTTAGCAATAAAGTAAAGTAATTTACATGGCGTTCTTCAATGACACGCAGGTCACACAAAAAATAAAGACAACTCCTATGGCTCCTGCCGGTTGTCATACTCATCGACATGCAAGTCGTGATTCCTATTACAAGAACATGATCTCATACATCACATATATATCATTCATCATTCATCACAACTTTTGGCCATATCACATCACAAATCATATGCTGCAAAAACAAGTTAGACTTCCTCTAATTGTTGTTGCATGTTTTACGTGGCTGCAATAGGGTTCTAGCAAGAACGTTTTCTTACCTACGTAAAAGCCACAACGTGATTTGCCAACTTCTATTTACCCTTCGTAAGGACCCTTTTCATCGAATCCACTCCAACTAAAGTGGGAGAGACAGACACCCGCTAGCCACCTTATGCAACTAGTGCATGTCAGTCGGTGGAACCTGTCTCACGTAAGCGTACATGTAAGGTCGGTCCAGGCCACTTCATCCCACAATACCGCTGAAGCAAGATAAGACAAGTAGTGGCAAGAAAGTTGATAACATCTACGCCCACAACAAATTTGTGTTCTACTCGTGCAAAGAGAACTACGCATAGACCTAGCTCATGATGCCACTGTTGGGGAACGTTGCAGAAAATAAAAAATTTCTACGCTTTCACCAAGATCAATCTATGAGTTCATCTAGCAACGAGAGAAAGGAGTGCATCTACATACCCTTGTAGATTGCGAGCGGAAGCGTTCAATAGAACGGGGTTGAGGGAGTCGTACTCGACGTGATCCAAATCACCGATGATCCTAGTGCTGAACGGACAGCACCTCCGTGTTCAACACACGTACGGTTGAGGAAGACGTCTCCTCCTTCTTGATCCAGCAAGGGGGGAGGAGAGGTTGACGGAGATCCAGCAACACGACGGCATGGTGGTGGATGCAGCAGTGATCTCGGCAGAGCTTCGTCGAGCTTCTACGAGAGGGAGAGGTGTAGCAAGGGGGGAAGGGAGGCGCCAAGAGCATGGGTGCGGCTGCCCTCCCTCCCCCACCTTTATATAGGCCCCTTGGGGGGGCGCCGGCCCTAGGAGATGGGATCTCTTAGGGGGGCGGCAGCCAAGGGGGAGACTTGCCCCCCAAGGCAAGTGGAGGCGCCCCCCACCCCTAGGGTTTCCAACCCTAGGTGCAGGGGGGGCCAAAGGGGGGGGTGCACCAGCCCACCAGGGGCTGGTTCCCCTCCCACTTCAGCCCACGGGGCCCTCCGGGATAGGTGGCCCCACCCGGTGGTGAAGGAAATATGCCCTAGAGGCAATAATAAAGTTATTATTTATTTCCTCATATCATGATAAATGTTTATTATTCATGCTAGAATTGTATTATCCGGAAACATGATACATGTGTGAATACATAGACAAACATAATGTCACTAGTATGCCTCTACTTGACTAGCTCATTAATCAAAGATGGTTATGTTTCCTAACCATAGACATGTGTTGTCATTTGATTAACGGGATCACATCATTAGGAGGATGATGTGATTGACTTGACCCATTCTGTTAGCCTAGCACTTGATCGTTTAGTATGTTGCTATTGCTTTCTTCATGACTTATACAAAGTTCCTACAACTATGAGATTATGCAACTCCCGTTTACCAGAGGAACACCTTGTGTGCTACCAAACATCACAACGTAACTGGGTGATTATAAAGGTGCTCTTCAGGTGTCTCTAAAGGTACATGTTGGGTTGGCGTAATTCGGGATTAGGTTTTGTCACTCCGATTGTTGGAGAGGTATCTCTGGGCCCTCTCGGTAATACACATCACTTAAGCCTTGCAAGCATTGTAACTAATGAGTTAGTTACGGAATGATGTATTACGGAACGAGTAAAGAGACTTGCCGGTAACGAGATTGAACTAGGTATTGGATACGGATGATCGAATCTCGGGCAAGTAACATACCGATGACAAAGGGAACAACGTATGTTGTTATGCGGTTTGACTGATAAAGATCTTCGTAGAATATGTAGGAGCCAATATGAACATCCAGGTTCCACTATTGGTTATTGACCGGAAACAGTTCTAGGTCATGTCTACATAGTTCTCAAACCCGTAGGCGGAAAAGCCAGGCTTAATTAAAAAAATGAATAGACGATTTCCGTCAAGAAAAAAATGAATAGACGAGGGATCCGGAGAAAAGTTTGCTTACTATGTGACATTGCTTACTATCTGGAATGAAATATGTTATGTCCAAACAAACATTGGCATCAGGTTTGCATCCAATTAAATGATCTGATATACATGCATTTTTCACAAATATTCTTATGTATTTTCTTGTAACTAGATACACAATCATGCAAATATATGAACATCTAATGAAAAAATCACTATGAAACATGTATAGCAAAGTAGCATTCATATTATTCGAAATATGCAAGTCAGCATTTTGTCCATCCAAACAGGAATTGGAATTGCTTCTTCCCTTGGATTCCAAGTGCCAAATACATAGGCACCCAAACACCAGAATTGTCTTTGAGGCTCAATATCAACATGCCCTGAGATATTTGGCATTGTACCCAATTCAATGCCAAGCTCCTGAATACCTACATCCGAGAGATAACTGCTCTCCACCCTTCACAGGTGCTACTATTGGGAAACGTAGCATGCAATTTCAAAAAAAATCATACGCTCATGCAAGATCTATCTCGGAGATGCATAGCAACGAGAGGGGAGAGTGTGTCCACCAAAAGCAGAAGCGTTAACTTAACACGGTTGATGTAGTCGAACGTCTTCTTGAATCAACCGATCAAGTACCAAACGTATGGAACCTCCGAGTTCTGCACACGTTCAGCTCGATGACGTCCCTCAAACTCTTGATCCATTAGAGGCATGAAGGAGTCGATGAGTTCCGTCAGCACGACGGCGTGATGACGGTGTTGGTGAAGTGATCCGCGCAAGGCTTTGCCTAAGCACTACGACAATATGACCGGAGGAGTAAACAGTGGAGGGGGCACCGCACACGGCTAAGAGACAACTGTTGTGCTTTGGGATGCCCTCCTGTCCCCGTATATAAAGGAGGAGAAGGGAGGCCAGTCGGCCCTAGGGACGCGCCAAGTGGGGGGAGTCCCACTAGGACTCCCAGTCCTAGTCGGCTCCCCCTCCTTCCAACGGAGAGGGGGAAAGGGGAAAGAGGGGGAGATGGAGAAGGAAAGGAGGGCCGCACCCCTAAAAGGATCGATATAGTTGACTAGAGGGGGGGTGAATAGGAAACTAACAATTTTTAATCTTTTCTTTACCAATTTAAACTTTGCAACAAAATTGGTTGTCTAGATATGCAACTATGTGAGCAACCTATATGATGCAATAACAACTAGCACATAAGCAAGCAAGGGATACAACACAAGTAGGCTTGCAAAAGTAAAGGCACGAAATAACCAAGAGTGGAGCCGGTGGAGACGAGGATGTGTTACCGAAGTTCCTTCCTTTTAAGGGGAAGTACGTCTCCGTTAGAGCGGTGTGGAGGCACAATGCTCCCCAAGAAGCCACTAGGGCCACCGTATTCTCCTCACGCCCTCACACAATGCGAGATGCCGTGAATCCACTATTGGTGCCCTTGAAGGCGGCGACCGAACCTTTACAAACAAGATTGGGGCAATCTCCACAACTTCATTGGAGGCTCCCAACGACAGCACGAAGCTTCACCACAATGGACTATGGCTCCGAGGTGACCTCAACCGTCTAGGGTGCTCAAACACCCAAGAGTAACAAGATCCGCTAGGGATTAGAGGGGGAATCAAATTTCTCTTGGTGGAAGTGTAGATCGGGGCCTTCTCAACCAATCCCGAGCAAATCAACAAGTTTGATTGGCTAGGGAGAGAGATCAGGCGAAAATGGAGCTTGGAGAAACAATGGAGCTTTTGGGGGAAGAGGTGAGTCAACTATGGGGAAGAAGACACCTTTATATAGTGGGGGAAACAATCCAACCGTTACCCCCCACCCAAACAGCCACGCACAAAGAGGTACTACCGCTTGGGCAGGACGGTACTACCGCTGATAAGCGGTACTACCGCTCCCTCCCAGCGGTACTGCCGCGCTGATGAGGGATGCAGGGTCCTGGCCCCAGAGCGGTACTACCGCGGAAGTATTGGTGGTACTACCGCTTGGAGCGGTACTACCGCCACTACTGCCGCTACTAGTACCGTAAAACTCGACATGAAAAACAGTGGTCTCGAGTCGAGGCGGTAGTAGCCCGGAACCACTGCGGTACTACGGTCGAAGACCGCAAGCGGTACTACCGCTCGGGGAGCGGTACTACCGCTTGACGTGCTTCGGCGGTACTACCGCTGAGGACCGCGGTACTACCGCTGGGATAGGACAGGGCGGGCACAGATAGGAAAGGTAGCTCCAATGAAGCGGAAAGAAACATCAGGTGTGATAAGGATGTGTACGTGTTGATTCCACCCTAGCCTTACCAAAGCGGATCCCCTCTTGATAGTACGGTGACTCCTACGAAACTAGTCCACCAACAGAGAAACGAAGGAGCTACACCGTTTTGAATAAAACACCGAGGGGAGGTAATCGTCTCGTGCCAAAGGATGAATCTCTGAAAGAACTCAACGCACACGATTAGTCCGCAAAAGCATTGTCATCAATCACCAAAACATCTTGGGGATAAATATGCCCTTACAATCTCCCCCTTTTTGGTGGATTGATGATGATATGGGATTTGCACAAACAGGAAAGATATAGGATAAGCACAAAACCCCACCATTCTAAAATGTAGATGGGCTCCCCCTAGATGTGTGCTATCTAGATAAGTGCTTTGGACTGCACGGCACACATACTAGGATCAGCGCTCCCCCTACATTTTAGAGACCAACCACCTAAGCAGGGTATATGAGAGCAACATAGATAACAGGATAAGCATGCAACTCAAGCTAGATAGTGACATAGATAATGATACTCGAAAGATAAGGTAGCATATGTCTCACACCATATGACTGGAACTTAGGTCTCAATGACACAAACCAAACAAAGCAAACTACGAGAGAACACAAACACAGAAGACGGAAGACACAAAACACAAATCCCTAAACTCTCTCCCCCTTTGGCATCGAGACACCAAAAAGGAGAGGGAGTGTTGCTATGGCTCCAGGTGATAGTAGGAAAGGGACTCAAATATCATATCTTAGCAGGATCGTCTGCGCCACCGTCGTCGGTCGGGAAGTGCTCGGCATCAGAATCGGTCCACGGGCAGTGCTGCTGAATCCACTCCTCCTCCTTAGTAAGCTGGTCCTCAGATCCACTGTTAACGGTGGCACCCAACTGACGCATGAGCTCCTTGTGGCGACCTTGGGCCTTCTTCTCAGCCACATGAGTCATGTACTGACTGTGAGACTCCATGCAGAACACCTTCTTCATCTTGAGCTGGAGCTACTTTGCCCAAGAGGGCTCTGCCGCAGAAGGCACATAGTCATCATCATCATCCTTAGCCTCAGCCTCAGCCTCCTCCTCGGTCTCCGTGGTAGTAGCAGATGAAGGACCTCCAAATTTAGGGACCTGAGTGCCCCAGTTGTCCTTCTTCCTCAGACGCTTGATGTCGTGAGAAACGAACTCTCCAGTCTCTAGCATCACCTTGGGATAGACATGATCCCAGGCCTTCTCAATAAGCAGCATGATGAACAGACCATAAATCGGGCACTTGCGCTCGGAGATAGCAGATAAAAGCTCAGACCACATAACATGAGAGATATCCAGGGACTCTCCGGTGTTTTGTTCGTTTCTCACGCTGGCAGAAGAGAAGCATGTCCACGAGATAAGAATGAACCTATCCAGATTCCCGATGCGAGGGAAAAGAGTCTCACGGAAGACACGGTAAAGAATGTCCAGAAAGGCAGGCAGCTCATACGTTTCCTTCTTCGTCTCAGGGTTGATCTTCAAAGTGCAGTAGGGCCATAGAGCTTGCTTGTGAGTGGAGGTGGTGTTGCGGTGTGGGCAAAAACCGACAGGAGACGCAAGCCCTTGATCTCCCACCCCAATCAACTCCATGAACGCCTTCCACTTGACTAAAAGCAACTTGCCATTGGTCATCCAAGTCAGTGTCCTGTCCTCATCAGTCCTGAGATGAACCGTGGCATAGAATTGGGCCACAATATGAGCATCATAATCTTTGTTGAATTGCATGACCCTAAGAATGTTCAGTTGAGTGCACATCTGAAGAGCTTCACCAAAGTATTCAGGATCCTTCTCCATATGGTCGGTGTCGATGGAGTGCACGTTAACAAAGAGGTTCTTCTTGGCTTTGAGTACATCAAAGAAGATGGCAAACTAAAACCTGTTCCAGAACGGACGGTTGACCAAAGTGGGATCTTGGTCTGCCTCATAGGGGTTGGGGTGACGCCTTGCCCAGAACTCCTTAGGTTGCATTTCTGGCACGGTTTTGCCAGATTGCTTCGGCTTGACAGCAGACTTCTTTTTGAGTTGAGGTGGAGGTGGAGCACTTGAGGAACCTCCTGCAGACTCAGTTGTGCGGTAACTCTTGGACATGGCACGACCGGGGTTGATACGCCGAGCCTGATGCTCAGGAAGCTCATCACCTGGAACCACACACAAGAACAGGCAAACAACCAGAAAGAACGAGCATAAGCCACCAAACACAACCAAAAAGATCACTGAGAGGTAAGAGTATGGTGGAACCTGGTAGAGGGCGGTAGTACCGCGACCTGTGAGCGGCAGTACCGCTCTAGAGAGAGCGGTAGTACCGCTCGAGACGGGGAAACAACAGTTTCCTACTGCCGTGGTCAGATCCGGCACTACCGTCCTACCAAATTCAAAAATACTTCTACCAACCACCAATCCAAACTGCCTAGATGCCTTCTCCATCCTACTCAAGCCTATATTTGGCCAAAAATCTAGGGATGCAACCACTATTGCCCCTAAGATGCTAGATTGGAAACTAGACAAGAAGAGAGAGGGAACGGGGGCAATACCGGCATCCATGGCAAGAGGACAAGGTGGGGATCGTCTCCACCGAAGGAAATGGAGAGGAACGCCCCGGAGAGGGAGATCCGCCGGAGCCCTCCCGCGGTGCCAGTTGCTGGAGAGACGAACAGAGCGAGGGGGCGAGCGAATGGGTATGGGGGAGAAGAAAACTCCCCCTGCCCCCGATATAACCCCCTGCCCCCGCCTCGTAGCGGTAGTACCGCGCACCACCAGCGGTAGTACCGCTCAGCAACCAACAGGCCTCTAGACATACGGCAAAAGCTCAAAAAGAAACGAAAAAACACAGCCAAGAAGGAGGAAAGACCAACACGGCCACAAACACACTAACAATGGTCCAGAACCCACCTCTTCAAGAGAGGGCGGTGGCCGAGGCCACCTATGTTTGAGTCAAGAGGTATGGCGTCGCGAAGATTTTAACCTTGGACCCATGACAAAAAATCATCCTTGAAGCACTAGTACCATAAAAATGGTTAAAGTGAAAGACTAGATAAATTTATGCATGATGGGGGGAGGGAGAGTTCATTGAGAGAACAACACTCCCCCTATGTCCATGCCTACATCTAAACTAGACAACAAGTTGAGTGACGTGGGGTGTGCAAGGGTTCAAGTTGTTGGGGAACGTTGCATAAAATAAAAAATTTCCTACGTTCACCAAGATCAATCTATGAGTTCATCTAGCAACGAGAGAGGGGAGTGCATCTATATACCCTTGTAGATCGCGAGCAGAAGCGTTCAAGAGAACGGGGTTGAGGGAGTCGTACTCGTCGTGATCCAAATCACCGGAGATCCTAGCGCCGAACGGACGGCACCTCCACGTTCAACACACGTACGGTCAGTGTGACGTCTCCTCCTTCTTGATCCATCAAAGGGGAAGGAGAGGTTGATGAAGATCCAGCAGCACGACGGTGTGGTGGTGGATGCAGCAGAGTTCCGGCAGGGCTTCGCCAAGCGACTACGGGAGGAGGAGGTGTAGCAAGGGGGAAGGGAGGCGCCAAGACTTCAGGGTGCGGCTGCCCTCCCTCCCCCCCTTTATATAGGCCCCCTGGGGGGGCGCCGGCCCTGGAGATGGGATCTCCCAAGGGGGGTGGCGGCTAGGGGGTTGGAGTGCCCCCCAAGGCAAGTGGAGGCGCCCCCCCACCCTAGGGTTTCCAACCCTAGGCGGACGGGGGCCCAAAGGGGGGCGCACCAGCCCACCAGGGGCTGGTACCCTCCCCACTTCAGCCCACGGGGCCCTTCGGGATAGGTGGCCCCACACGGTGGACCCCCGGGACCCTTCCGGTGGTCCCGGTACAATATCGGTGACCCCCAAAACTTTCCCGATGGCCGAAACTGCACTTCCTATATATAATTATTTACCTCCGGACCACTCCGGAACTCCTCGTGACGTCCGGGATCTCATCCGGGACTCCGAACAACTTTCGGTTTGCTGCATACTCATATCTCTACAACCCTAGCGTCACCGAACCTTAAGTGTGTAGACCCTATGGGTTCGGGAGACACGTAGACATGACCGAGACGGCTCTCCGGTCAATAACCAACAGCGGGATCTGGATACCCATGTTGGCTCCCACATGCTCCTCGATGATCTCATCGGATGAACCACGATGTCGAGGATTCAAGCAACCCCGTATACAATTCCCTTTGTCAATCAGTATGTTACTTGCCCGAGATTCGATCATCGGTATCCCAATACCTCGTTCAATCTCGTTACCGGCAAGTCACTTTACTCGTACCGTAATGCATGATCCCGTGACCAGACACTTGGTTACTTTGAGCTCATTATGATGATGCATTACCGAGTGGGCCCAGAGATACCTCTCCGTCATACAGAGTGACAAATCCCAGTCTCGATCCGTGTCAACCCAACAGACACTTTCGGAGATACCTATAGTGCACCTTTATAGTCACCCAGTTACGTTGTGACGTTTGGTACACCCAAAGCACTCCTACGGTATCCAGGAGTTACACGATCTCATGGTCCAAGGAGAAGATACTTGACATTGGAAAAGCTCTAGCAAACGAACTACACGATCTTGTGCTATGCTTAGGATTGGGTCTTGTCCATCACATCATTCTCCTAATGATGTGATCCCGTTATCAATGACATCTAATGTCCATAGTCAGGAAACCATGACTATCTGTTGATCAACGATCTAGTCAACTAGAGGCTCACTAGGGACATATTATGGTCTATGTATTCACACGTGTATTACGATTTCCGGATAATACAATTATAGCATGAATAAAAGATAATTATCATGAACAAGGAAATATAATAATAATCCTTTTATTATTGCCTCTAGGGCATATTTCCAACAGTCTCCCACTTGCCCTAGAGTCAATAATCTAGTTACATTGTGATGAATCGAACACCCATAGAGTTCCGGTGTTGATCATGTTTTGCTCGCGGAAGAGGTTTAGTCAACGGATCTGCGACATTCAAATCCGTATGTACTTTGCAAATATCTATGTCTCCATCTTGAACATTTTCACGAATGGAGTTGAAACGACGCTTGATGTGCTTGGTCTTCTTGTGAAACCTGGGCTCCTTGGCAAGGGCAATAGCTCCAGTGTTGTCATAGAAGAGAGTGATCGGCCCCGACGCATTGGGTATGACTCCTAGGTCGGTGATGAACTCCTTCATCCATATTGCTTCATGCGCTGCCTCCGAGGCAGCGCATGTACTCCGCTTCACATGTAGATCCCGCCACGACGCTCTGCTTGCAACTGCACCAGCTTACTAATCCACGATTCAACATATACACGTATCCGGTTTGTGACTTAGAGTCATCCAGATCTGTGTCGAAGCTAGCGTCGACGTAACCCTTTACGACGAGCTCTTCGTCACCTCCATAAATGAGAAATGTATCCTTAGTCCTTTTCAGGTATTTTAGGATGTTCTTGACCGCTGTCCAGTGTTCCTTGCCAGGATTACTTTGGTACCTTCCTACCAAACTTACGGCAAGGTTTACATCAGGTCTGGTACACAGCATGGCATACATAATAGACCCTATGGCTGAGGCATAGGGGATGACACTCATCTCTTCTTTATCTTCTGCCGTGGTCGGGCATTGAGCCGAGCTCAATCTCACACCTTGCAATACAGGCAAGAACCCTTTCTTGGACTGATCCATATTGAACTTCTTCAATATCTTATCAAGGTATGTGCTTTGTGAAAGACCTATGAGGCGTCTTGATCTATCCCTATAGATCTTGATGCCTAATATGTAAGCAGCTTCTCCAAGGTCCTTCATTGAAAAACACTTATTCAAGTAGGCCTTAATGCTGTCCAAAAGTTCTATATCATTTCCCATCAAAAGTATGTCATCTACATATAATATGAGAAATGCTACAGAGCTCCCACTCACTTTCTTGTAAACGCAGGCTTCTCCATAAGTCTGCATAAACCCAAACGCTTTGATCATTTCATCAAAGCAAATGTTCCAACTCCGAGATGCTTGCACCAGCCCATAAATGGATCGCTGGAGCTTGCATACCTTGTTAGCATTCTTAGGATCGACAAAACCTTCCGGCTGCATCATATACAGTTCTTCCTTAAGATGTCCGTTAAGGAATGCCGTTTTGACATCCATCTGCCATATCTCATAATCATAGTATGCGGCAATTGCTAACATGATTTGGACAGACTTCAGCTTCGCTACGGGAGAGAATGTCTCATCGTAGTCAACCCCTTGAACTTGTGGATAACCCTTAGCGACAAGTCGAGCTTTATAGATGGTAACATTACCATCCGCGTCTGTCTTCTTCTTAAAGATCCATTTGTTTTCTTTCGCTCGCCGATCATCGGGCAAGTCTGTCAAAGTCCATACTTCATTTTCATACATGGATCCTATCTCGGATTGCATGGCTTCAAGCCATTTGTTGGAATCTGGGCCCGCCATCGCTTCATCATAGTTCGAAGGTTCACCATTGTCTAACAACATGATTTCCAGGACAGGGTTGCCATACCACTCTGGTGTGGAAAGTGTCCTTGTGGACCTACAAAGTTCAGTAGCTACTTGATCCGAAGTACCTAGATCATCATCATTAATTTCCTCTCTAGTCGGTGCAGGCACCACAGGAACATTTTCCTGAGCTGCACTACTTTCCAGTTCAATAAGGTAGTACTTCATCGAGTTCTACTTTCCTCCCACTTACTTCTTTCGAGAGAAACTCTTTTTCCAGAAAGGATCCATTCTTGGCAACAAAGATCTTGCCTTTGGATCTTAAGTAGAAGGTATACCCAATGGTTTCCTTAGGGTATCCTATGAAGACACATTTTTCCGACTTGGGTTCGAGCTTTTCAGATTGAAGTTTCTTGACATAAGCATCGCATCCCCAAACTTTTAGAAACGACAGCTTAGGTTTCTTCCCAAACCATAATTCATACGGTGTCGTCTCAACGGATTTAGACGGAGCCCTATTTAAAGTGAATGTAGCTGTCTCTAGAGCGTATCCCCAAAATCATAGCGGTAAATCGGTAAGAGACATCATAGATCGCACCATATCCAATAGAGTGCGATTACGACGTTCGGACACACCGTTACGCTGAGGTGTTCCAAGTGGCGTGAGTTGTGAAACGATTCCACATTTCCTTAAGTGCGTACCAAATTTGTGACTTAAATATTCTCCTCCACAATCTGATCGCAAGAACTTTATCTTTCGGTCACGTTGATTCTCTACCTCATTCTGAAATTCCTTGAACTTTTCAAAGGTCTCAGACTTGTGTTTCATCAAGTAGACATACCCATATCTACTCAAGTCATCAGTGAGAGTGATAACATAACGATATCCTCCGCAAGCCTCAACGCTCATTGGACCACACACATCAGTATGTATGATTTCCAATAAGTTGGTTGCTCGCTCCATTGTTCCGGAGAACGGAGTCTTGGTCATCTTGCCCATGAGGCATGGTTCGCATGTGTCAAATGATTCATAATCGAGAGACTCTAAAAGTCCATCAGCATGGAGCTTCTTCATGCGCTTGACACCAATGTGACCAATGTGGCAGTGCCACAAGTATGTGGGACTATCGTTATCAACTTTACATCTTTTGGTATTCACACTATGAATATGTGTAACATTACGTTCGAGATTCATTAAGAATAAACCATTGACCATCGGGGCATGACCATAAAACATATCTCTCATATAAATAGAACAACCATTATTCTCGGATTTAAATGAGTAGCCATCTCGTATTAAATGAGATCCAGATATAATGTTCATGCTCAAACTTGGCACTAAATAACAATTATTGAGGTTTAAAACTAATCCCGTGGGTAAATGTAGAGGCAGCGTGCCGACGGCGATCACATCGACCTTGGAACCATTCCCGATGAGCATCACCACCTCATCCTTCGCCAGTCTCCGCTTATTCCGCAGCTCCTGCTGTGAGTTAAAAATATGAGCAACGACACCGGTATCAAATACCCAGGAGTTACTACGAGTACTGGTAAGGTACACATCAATTACATGTATATCACATATACCTTTAGTGTTGCCGGCCTTCTTGTCCACTAAGTATTTGGGGCAGTTCCGCTTCCAGTGACCCTTCCCTTTGCAATAAAAGCACTCAGTCTCAGGCTTGGGTCCATTCTTTGACTTCTTCCCGGCAACTGGCTTACCGGGTGCGGCAACATCCTTGCCGTCCTTCTTGAAGTTCTTCTTACCCTTGCCCTTCTTGAACTTAGTGGTTTTATTGACCATCAACACTTGATGTTCCTTCTTGATTTCTACCTCTGCTGACTTCAGCATTGAAAATACTTCAGGAATAGTTTTCACCATCCCCTGCATATTGTAGTTCATCACAAAGCTCTTGTAGCTTGGTGGGAGCGACTGAAGGATTCTGTCAATGACCGCCTTGTCCGGGAGGTTAATGTCCAACTGGGGCAGGCGGTTGTGCAACCCAAACATTTTGAGTATGTGCTCACTGACAGAACTATTTTCCTCCATCTTACAACTATAGAATTTGTCGGAGACTTCATATCTCTCGACCCGGGCATGAGCTTGGAAAACCATTTTCAGCTCCTCGAACATCTCATATGCTCTGCGTTGCTCAAAACACTTTTGGAGCCCCAGTTCTAAGCTGTAAAGCATGCCGCACTGAACGAGGGAGTAATCATCAGCACGTGACTGCCAAGCATTCATAACGTCTTGGTTCTCTGGGATGGGTGCTTCACCTAGTGGTCCTTCTAGGACATATGCTTTCTTGGCAGCTATGACGATGATCCTCAGGTTCCAGACCCAGTCCGTATAGTTGCTGCCATCATCTTTCAACTTGGTTTTCTCTAGGAACGCGTTGAAGTTCATGTTGACATGAGCATTGGCCATTTGATCTACAAGACATATTTTGCAAAGACTTTAGACTAAGTTCATGATAATAAAGTTCATCTAATCAAATTATTTAATGAACTCCCACTCAGATTAGACATCCCTCTAGTCATCTAAGTGTTACATGATCCGAGTCGACTAGGCCGTGTCTGATCATCACGTGAGACGGACTAGTCATCATCGGTGAACATCTCCATGTTGACCGTATCTTCCATGCGACTCATGTTCGACCTTTCGGTCTCTGTGTTCCGAGGCCATGTATGTACATGCTAGGCTCGTCATGTTAACCTAAGTGTTTTGCATGTGTAAATCTATCTTACACCCGTTGTATGTGAACGTAGGAATCTATCACACCCGATCATCACGTGGTGCTTCGAAACGACGAACTTTAGCAACGGTGCACAGTTAGGGGGAACACTTTCTTGAAATTATTATGAGGGATCGTCTTAATTACTACCGTCGTTCTAAGTAAACAAGATGCATAAACATAATAAACATCACATGTAATTAAATAGTAGTGACTTGATATGGCCAATATCATATAGCTCCTTTGATCTCCATCTTTGGGGCTCCATGATCATCTTCGTCACCGGCATGACACCATGATCTCCATCATCATGATCTCCATCATCGTGTCTCCATGAAGTTGCTCGCCAACTATTACTTCTACTACTATGGATAACGGTTTAGCAATAAAGTAAAGTAATTACATGGCGTTAAATCATTGACACGCAGGTCATACAATAGTTAAGACAACTCCTATGGCTCCTGCCGGTTGTCATACTCATCGACGTGCAAGTCGTGATTCCTATTACAAGAACATGATCTCATACATCACAATATATCATTCATCATTCATCACAACTTTTGGCCATATCACATCACAAAGCAATTGCTGCAAAAACAAGTTAGACGTCCTCTAATTGTTCTTGCATCTTTTACGTGGCTGCAATAGGGTTCTAGCAAGAACGTTTTCTTACCTAAGAATAACCACAACGTGATTTGTCAACTTCTATTTACCCTTCATAAGGACCCTTTTCATCGAATCCGCTCCAACTAAAGTGGGAGAGACAGACACCCGCTAGCCACCTTATGCAACTAGTGCATGTCAGTCGGTGGAACCTGTCTCACGTAAGCGTACGTGTAAGGTCGGTCTGGGCCGCTTCATCCCACAATACCACTGAAGCAAAATAAGACTAGTAGTGGCAAGAAAGTTGACAACATCTACGCCCACAACAGATTTGTGTTCTACTCATGCAATGGAGAACTACACATAGACCTAGCTCATGATGCCACTGTTGGGGAACGTTGCATAAAATAAAAAAATTCCTATGTTCACCAAGATCAATATATGAGTTCATCTAGCAACGAGAGAGGGGAGTGCATCTACATACCCTTGTAGATCGCGAGCGGAAGCATTCAAGAGAACGGGGTTGAGGGAGTCGTACTCGTCGTGATCCAAATCACCGGAGATCGTAGCGCCGAATGGACGGCACCTCCGCGTTCAACACACGTACGGTCAGCGTGACGTCTCCTCCTTCTTGATCTAGCAAGGGGGAGGAGAGGTTGATGAAGATCCAGCAGCATGATGGCGTGGTGGTGGATGCAGCAGAGTTCCGGCAGGGCTTTGCGAAGCGACTACGGGAGGAGGAGGTGTAGCAAGGGGGAAGGGAGGCGCCAAGACTTCAGGGTGCGGCTGCCCTCCCCCCTTTATATAGGCCCCCTAGGGGGGCGCCGGCCCTGGAGATGGGATCTCCCAAGGGGCGCGGCGGCCAGGGGGTGGAGTGCACCCCAAGGCAAGTGGAGGCGCCCCCACCCTAGGGTTTCCAACCCTAGGCGCAGGGGGGCCCAAGGGGGGGGGGCGCACCAGCCCACCAGGGGCTGGTCCCCTCCCCACTTCAGCCCACGGGGCCCTCTGGGATAGGTGGCCCCACCCGATGGACCCCCGGGACCCTTCCGGTGGTTCCGGTACAATACCGGTGACCCCCGAAACTCTCCCGATGGCCGAAACTGCACTTCCTATATATAATTCTTTACCTCCAGACCACTCCGGAACTCCTCATGACATCCAGGATCTCATCCAGGACTCCGAACAACTTTCGGATTGCTGCATACTCATATCTCTACAACCCTAGCGTCACCAAACCTTAAGTGTGTAGACCCTACGGGTTCGGGAGACACGTAGACATGATCGAGAGGGCTCTCCGGTCAATAACCAACAACGGGATCTGGATACCCATGTTGTATCCCACATGCTCCTTGATGATCTCATCGGATGAACCACGATGTCGAGGATTCAAGCAACCCTGTATACAATTCCCTTTGTCAATCGGTATGTTACTTGCCCGAGATTCGGTCGTCGGTATCCCAATACCTCGTTCAATCTCGTTACCGGCAAGTCACTTTACTCGTACCGTAATGCATGATCCCGTAACCAGACACTTGGTTACTTTGAGCTCATTATGATGATGCATTACCGAGTGGGCCCAGAGATACCTCTCCGTCATACGGAGTGACAAATCCCAGTCTCGATCCGTGTCAACCCAATAGACACTTTCGGAGATACCTGTAGTGCACATTTATAGTCACCCAGTTACGTTGTGACGTTTGGTACACCCAAAGCACTCCTACGGTATCCGGGAGTTACACGATCTCATGGTCCAAGGAGAAGATACTTGACATTGGAAAAGCTCTAGCAAACGAACTACACGATCTTGTGCTATGCTTAGGATTGGGTCTTGTCCATCACATCATTCTCCTAATGATGTGATCCTGTTATCAATGACATCTAATGTCCATAGTCAGGAAACCATGACTATCTATTGATCAACGAGCTAGTCAACTAGAGGCTCACTAGGGACATATTATGGTCTATGTATTCACATGTGTATTACGATTTCTGGATAATACAATTATAGCATGAATAAAAGACAATTATCATGAACAAGGAAATATAATAATAATCCTTTTATTATTGCCTCTAGGGCATATTTCCAACACAAGTCACATTGCTCGAATCAATGATATTTAGCTCATGCCTTAACTCGCGATATCTTGTTTCATCCAAGGGCATCGTGAAAATATCTGCAAGGTTATCATGAGTGTTGACATACTTGAGCTCGATCTCCCCTCGCCTAATGTGATCCCGGATGAAATGATACCGAATCTCAATATGCTTCGTCTTGAAGTGTTGCACCGGGTTGAGAGAAATCTTGATGGCACTTTCGTTATCACACCAAAGAGGCACTTTGTCACAAATGACACCGTATTCCTTTAAAGTTTGCCTCATCCGTAAGTGTTGTGCACAACAACTACCGGCCGCCACATATTCCGCTTCGGTGGACGAGAGAGACACACAACTTTGCTTCTTGGAAGACTAACTCACCAAAGAGAACCCAAGAAATTGGCACCCTCCAGAAGTGGACTTCCTATCCACTTTGTCTCCCGCCCAATCGGAATCCATAAATCCTTCAAGCTTGAAGTTTGCCCCTCTTGGGTACCATAAGCCAAAGTTTGGGGTATGAGCCAAATATTGAAAGATTCGCTTGACCGCCACACAGTGACTTTCCTTTGGTGCGGCTTGAAACCGTGCACACATTCCCACACTCAACATGATATCCGGTCTAGATGCACAAAGGTAAAGCAACGAGCCAATCATGGAGCGATATACCTTTTGATCCACAGCTTTACCATTGGGATCAATGTCAAGTTGGCACTTGGTGGGCATTGGCGTAGTAGCCAGCTTGACATCACTTAGCTTGAATCTTTTTAGCATGTCTTGAGTGTATTTGGCTTGGTTGATGAATGTACCTTCTCTTCGTTGTTTGATATCAAAACCAAGGAAGAACTTCAACTCTCCCATCGAAGACATCTTGAACTTGGAGGTCATGAGAGCAGCAAATTCCTCATTGAAAGCTTTGTTAGGGGAACCAAAGATAATATCATCAACATATAGTTGGCATACAAACAACTCCCCTTTGACCTTCTTAGTAAAAAGAGTGGGATCGACTTGCCCCACCTCAAATCCACGATATTGTAACAACTCGGTAAGGTGGTCATACCATGCACGTGGGGCTTGTTTAAGGCCATAGAGTGCCTTATCGAGTTGATACACATGATCCGGGAAGTAGGGATCCTCGAACCCGGGGGGGTTGCTTGACATAGACCAACTCATTAATAGGACCATTAAGAAAAGCACTTTTCACATCCATTTGTTGCAACTTAAAGTTGTGATGGGAAGCATAAGCAATCAACAAACATATGGATTCAAGACGAGCAACGGGAGCAAAGGTTTCACCGTAGTCGATACCCTCGACTTGGGAGTAGCCTTGTGCTACCAATCTTGCCTTGTTGCGAATGATGTTCCCATGAGCATCTTGCTTGTTCTTGAAAATCCACTTGGTTCCAATGATGTTGTGGTTCCCCGATGGCCTTGGCACCAATCTCCACACCTTGTTGTAGTCGAAGTTGTTGAGTTCTTCATGCATGGCATTGAGCCAATCCGAGTCTTCGAGCGCCTCATAGACCTTTTGGGGTTCAACACAAGAGACAAACGCGTGATGTTCACAATAGTTTGCTAATTGTCTACGAGTGCTTACCCCCTTTCTTAGGCTTCCAACCACATTTTCCATGAGATGGCCTTTGGTGGTGAGCTTGGAAGCAATCTTCGCGGCATGACGCTCTAATTCCTCCTCAGATGGGGAAGGAGGAGGGTTAACTTGATTATCTTGAGCGCCGCTTGAGCTTGTTCTTGATCTTGAGCTTGCTCATGATCTTAAACTTGCTCGAGGGGGAGAACTTGACCTTGGGCATCATTTAGAGGTTCACCACCATCTTGAGGTTGATCTTGCCCTTGGTCTTGTTCACGAGGTTGAGGGCCTTCACTTTGTTCTTCGGAAGCATGTGGGTCTTGGGGAGGTGATGGATCCACTTGAGTGAAGCATTGTCCTTCTCCTTCGGCCACAAGGGGTTCCTCAATGGCTAGAATATGACCAATACCCGTTCTTCTTATGGCTTGGGGGGGGGGGAATTTCATCACCTACATCGCAAGTACCACTTTTCTCCACTTGGGAGCCGTTATTTTGATCAAACTCCATGTTACACGTCTCCACAATGAGTCCGGTGGACTTGTTGAGAACACGGTAAGCATGAGAGTTTGTAGCATAACCAACAAATATGCCCTCATAAGCTCTAGCCTCAAATTTAGACAAAATAACACCTTTCTTGAGAATGAAATAGTTACAACCAAACACCCGGAAGTACTTGAGATTGGGCTTGTTGCCGGTGAGTATCTCATAAGGAGTCTTGTTCAAACCTTTGTGGAGATAGAGCCGATTGGATGCATGACATGCGGTGTTGAGGCTTCGGCCCAAAAGTTGTATGGAGACTTGAACTCCGCCATCATGGTCCTTTTCGCATCCATCAATGTCCGGTTCTTCCTCTCCGCAACACCATTTTGCTAAGGGGTATATGGAACAGCATATTGATGCTTGATCCCCTCATCACTAAGAAACTCATCCAAGGTGTAGTTCTTGAACTCGTTGCCGTTGTCACTTCTGATTGTCAAGATCTTTGCATTATGTTGACGTTGAGCTTCATTTGCAAAGTCGATGATGGTTTGTTGAGTCTCAGTCTTCCTCTTGAAGAAGTATACCCAAGTGTATCTTGAATAATCATCCACAATCACCAAGCAATACTTTCTACCTCCAAGACTATCAAAAGATGGAGTCCCAAAGAGATCCATGTGAAGGAGCTCCAAGGCCTTCTCATGGAGCTTTCCTTCAATACAAGCACTGCAAGCACGATCTTTGGCAAAACTAACATTTGTTAGTCCACGGACATGGTCCCCCTTGATAAGACTTTGCAAAGATCTCATATTGATGTGGGCTAAACGGCGATGCCAAAGCCATCCCACATCAACTTTAGCCATTAGGCATGTCGCGGTCTTAGTGGGTCGCTCCGAAAAGTTAATCACATAGAGACCGTTCTCAACATGCCCAACAAAGGCTACTTTAAGAGTCTTGCTCCACAAGAGGGCCACGGTATCAATGTCAAAGAAAGTAGCAAAACCCATGAGTGCAAGTTGACGAACGGAAAGCAAATTGTATGCAAGGGACTCAACAAGCATGACTTTCTCGATTGTTAGATCATGAGAAATGACAACCTTGCCAAGACCCAATACCTTAGAATGTCAGGCATCACCCCACTCAACATTGGTGGGCATAGATGGAATCTTTTGCACGTCCACCGCCAAGTCCTTGCTCCCAGTCATATGATTTGTTGCTCCACTATCGAGCAACCATGATCCCCCACCGGAAGCAAACACCTACAAGAGATCAATGCTTGGTTTTAGGTACCCATTTAGTAATGGGTCCTTTGATGTTAGTAACAAGGGTCTTAGGAACCCAAATAGACCACTCAATGTACTCATAAGGAGAACCAACAAATTTAGCATAAACATGTCCATCACTAGCATGGCACAACACATATGATGGGTTAAAATCGCCGGCCTTGTTGGAGGAGGGGGAGGTGGTGTTTCCCTTTTTGACATCAACACCCTTCACATTGTTCTTCTTCTCCTTAGGAGCGCCCTCTCCCTCTTTCACAAAGGTTTGCTTGAGAGGGGGAGGTCGTTTGGTCTTGTCGTTCTTCTTCTTGTTCTTGGACTTGGGTGCGAATCCAATTCCTTCCTTGGCCACAACTTCCTTTTGATTGCTCATAAGAAAAGGAAAAGAGTCGCAAAATTTCAATAAATGCATAAATACTGGGAAAACTTTAAATGCTCCAGGATTTTTTTTAAAAAGAATCGATTGCGCACGGAGGAGGACTACTCATTACGTATCTTACACACAGGCGGTAATTATACAATACATCACTCAGGATATGCGTACATATTCCTGACATGTTATTTAGGCTAGTGCACTTCTCCAGTTCCTACATGATGTGCAAACAAGCTACTTCTCACAACCTATGTACATATAAACATATCGTACAGAGCGGTACATCGCATGACGGCTAAGCGTACTCAGTCGAAGATGGTGAGGATCTCCTTTGCCCTGCCGAGGGTGAGGCGCAGTGAGGCTGGGGACTCAACCTGCTCCTCGCTAATAGGCTCCAGACGTGAAGCACTGCGCTGAGTAGATGGAGCGGGTGCCATAGGCGGAATAACACGAATACGAGTGGGTGCAATAGGTGGAGTAGAACGAATAGGAGTGGGCGCAATAGGTGGTGCAGAGCGGACTGGAGTGGGCGCAATGGTTTGGTTGAATTCCTCGGTGGAATGCAGGCGACGAGCAGTAGCGAGAGTGTTAGGTGCATAAGATGCTGAGGACGAAACGAAAGTCAGTGGCGGTGCGGCGTGCAGGAGCTCCCTCCTATTAGCGGCACAGCCATGGACTGAGTCCATGCGGGTAGCCACGAAGTCGTCCACCAGGCTGTCGAAGGCTGCCTCCAGAGCTCGGAGGTACTTGATAAGCATCTCAAAAGCCTCGTATCGTTCTCCTCTGGGGCAAGAGAACGCGTAGTGACAGGCGTATGGCACGTGGCATGGAAGGTAGCGGTAACGACGAGTCTTCATCGAAGGAAGGACATCCCGGAGACGAGCTATCGCCTCACGGGCTGCCATCTGCATAGTATGCTTCTCTGTAGGCATGGCTCTTCCCAAGAACCAGAAGCGGCGTAATTCAACACGCCCTCCCTTGAATTGCACCGCGGCCTGGTGCATGGTCGGACTGTCGTCGACTTTGTGCTGATAGAGTGTGAAGACTGGGCGCATAGATGGCCCCATCGCGACCTGGACGATGAAGGAGAGAAGCTTGACGAACCCATCAGGCACATTGGCGAACATCTGAGACTCGCAGTTGTTGTCAGCCATCTACAAAAGTAGGCAAAATTTCTGAATGGTCACATCATAAATTTATGCTGACTGTCAGAAAATGACTACATTTGCAAAAAAAAGAATTAGCTCTATCATGCTAATAACCGATTAGCGATCGCACCTAGTGGCTTCCTATAGTCAGCCTGGCTCTGGTACCAAGCTTGTCATGACCAGGTTTTTCCAATAAAATACTTATTGAGAAACCGATCTTTTTAGTCTAGTATGAGGAAAAATCCTCCTGACTGGTAGACAAAATCTTGATACAGTAAGCCAGTAGTATTAAATATATTACAACGTCGAGCTGGGGTGCTCAACACTTTATTACAGACACGCCAATAATTATACATAATGGCGGATATGGCACAATGGTGTGGTGGCATACTACTGACTAGAAAATAAAGTGGTGGTGGAAATATCACAATGGAATGGATAACATGACTGCTAGACTGGCAGCTCATCGAGCGTCGAGGTGAGGCTCGATGAATTTATTTGGGTGGCGGAAGCGGATATAACACAGTGACCAAATCCAGGGTTGCACGGGGCCCTCCGGGATAGGTGGCCCCACCCGGTGGACCCCCGGGACCCTTCCGGTGGTCCCGGTACAATACCGGTGACCCCTGAAACTTTCCCGATGGCCGAAACTGCACTTCCTATATATAATTCTTCACCTCCGGACCATTTTGGAACTCTTCGTGACGTCCGGGATCTCATCCGGGACTCCAAACAACTTTCGGGTTACTACATACGCATATCTCTACAACGCTAGCGTCACCAAACCTTAAGTGTGTAGACCCTACGGGTTTGGGAGACATGCAGACATCACCGAGACGCCTCTCCGGTCAATAACCAACAGCGGGATCTGGATACCCATGTTGGCTCCCACATACTCCTCGATGATCTCATCGGATGAACCACGATGTCGAGGATTCAATCAACCCCGTATACAATTCCCTTTGTCAATCGGTATGTTACTTGCCCGAGACTCGATCGTCGGTATCCCAATACCTTGTTTAATCTCGTTACCGGCAAGTCACTTTACTCGTGCCGTAATGCATGATCCCGTGACTAGACACTTGGTCACATTGAGCTCATTATGATGATGCGTTACCGAGTGGGCCCATAGATACCTCTCCGTCATACAGAGTGACAAATCCCAGTCTCGATTCGTGCCAACTCAATAGAAACTTTCGGAGATACCCGTAGTGCACCTTTATAGTCACCCAGTTATGTTGTGACATTTGGCACACCCAAAGCACTCCTACGGTATCCGTGAGTTGCACAATCTCATGGTCTAAGGAAATGCTACTTGACATTTGGAAAAGCTCTAGCTAAACGAACTACACGATCTTTGAGCTATGCTTAGGATTGGTTCTTGTCCATCACATCATTCTCCTAATGATGTGATCCCGTTATCAATGACATCCAATGCCCATAGTCAGGAAACCATTACTATCTGTTGATCAACGAGGTAGTCAACTAGAGGCTTACTAGGGACATGTTGTGGTCTATGTATTCACACGTGTATTACGATTTCCGGATAACACAGTTATAGCATGAATAATAGACAATTATCATGAACAAAGAAATATAATAATAACCATTTTATTATTGCCTCTAGGGCATATTTCCAACAGTCTCCCACTTGCACTAGAGTCAATATTCTAGTTACATTGTGATGAATCAAACACCCATAGCGTTCTGGTGTTGATCTTGTTTTGCTCTAGGGAGAGGTTTAGTCAACGGATCTGCTACATTCAGATCCGTATGTACTTTACAAATATCTATGTCTCCATCTTGAACATTTTCACGTATGGAGTTGAAGCGACGCTTGATGTGCCTGGTCTTCTTGTGAAACCTGGGCTCCTTGGTGTCACGACCGGGTTTTTCCAATAAAATACTTATTGAGAAACCGATCTTTTTAGTCCAGTATGAGGAAAAATCCTCCTGACTCGTAGACAAAATCTTGATACAGTAAGCCAGTAGTATTAAATATATTACAAGGTCGAGCTGGGGTTCTCAACACTTTATTACAGACACGCCAATAATTATACATAATGGCAGATATGGCACAATGGTGTGGTGGCATACTACTGACTTGAAAATAAGTGGTGGAAATATCACAGTGGAGTGGATAACATGACTCCTAGACTAGCAGCTCATCGAGCGTCGAGGTGAGGCTCGATGAATTTATTTGGGTGGCGGAAGCGGATATAACACAGTGACCAATTCTAGGGTCGCACGAGACTGACTGGGACTCCTCTAGGCGTCGGACTCACTATCGAACTCTTCATCCATGAGATCGCCTTCGTCAGCATCTGGCCAAATCAACAAGCCAGGTGAGTACTTGAAAGTACTCGCAAGACAGTTCGGACATAAGATATAACAAATGCATGCATGAATGCGTCATGAGCAATTTGTAATACACATACAAATGATGAACTTGCATGACATTATTTAGTAATAAGAAAATCAGACGGTAGTAAAAATAATTGAAAACCGATCGGGTGTCTGAAGCGACGCCTCGAAGGGTGAACAAATAAATAAACCATGTCGCAGTCGGGCGTCTAAGCGACACCACATAAAGGGCTTATATTGAAAGTAAAAGACATGCGTGCCACAGTCGGACGTCTGAGCGACATCATAGAAAGGGCTTATATTGAAAGTAAATAACAATACTGCCACAGTCGGACGTCTGAGCGACATCGCAGAAAGGGCTTATATTGAAAGTAAATAACAATACTGCCACAGTCGGACGTCTGAGCGACATCGCAGAAAGGGCTTATATTGAAAGTAAATAACAAATACTGCCACAGTCGGACGTCTGAGCGACATCACAGAAAGGGCTTATATTGAAAGTAAATAACAATACAGCCACAGTCGGACGTCTGAGCGACATCACAGAAAGGGCTTATATTCAAAGTAAATAACAAATACTGCCACAGTCGGACGTCTGAGCAACATCACATAAAGGGCTTATATTGAAAGTAAATAACAATATTGCCACAGTCGGACCTCTGAGCGACATCGCAGAAAGGGCTTATATCAAGTAAATAAAAAATACTGCCACAGTCGGACATCTGAGCGACATCGCGGAAAGGGCTTTAGATATTTCATAACTGTTAAACTCGCAAAAGTAATACTCATAGGAAAAATATTCAACATATGATGATAAACGGCTTAGTCCATCCACAGGAAATAAACATTTAACCGGAAATTAACACCTATGTGGTTCTTCGGAATTTCTGTCACCGAGATTGAAACTCGACAGGATAAGTTGAACATAGTACTTGGACATGGATAAGCTGATTCAAAGGAATTTTTGACTCTGCAAAGTTGTTACTAAAATGTCCACAGCCAACGGGTTTCCGTACTCACGAAGGACTAGTTCCGTTTACGGTATTTCGGAAGAAAACACATCTAACCAGTACACACCCATTCCACCTCACGATGCCAGGAATCACCCTAGACAACGTCCAAGAAAAACTTTGAGACGGGGAGGTCACAACCTCGAATAGCATGGGATCAAATTTCTATATGCGCGCTCTAAGGGGTGCCTCCCTCTCGGTCCCAACCGGAAACACCCATGCCCCCTGACCGGATGACGGGCTTTAATCCAAGGCCATGGAACCCTCTTCCCGACCTCTCTATTTGGTGTGTACCAGGAAAGTGGTTTGCAACTTACTAAGTCATATTCCTTGCGGAAAACATGTGGTAGTACCGGAAAGGAAATGAATGGGAATGTGACTTGATTCACGTTGACACTGAAGTCAAATAGTCTAGTGTAAGACTGGCATGCCACAACATTTCCATCTTACCCATTCTCATGCCATCACATGGCCATGCAAACTTATATCCAACAACATATGGATTTTCGAAACTTACTTGCCTCATCTATGCATGTAACATGACATTCATCAAGATGCTCATAAACATGCCATGAAACTACTCAATGCAAACAATGCCAAGACACACATCATATCAAAAGTTCAAACATGCTTGTCTGGTTCTAAGTAGTCGGAGCCTAGCTCGGTGAAGTTCGCGGTTCCGTCACCTCCTTCGGTATCTACGGTATACAGAAATATACGCACTATCGTAAATACCATGAGGTGCACAAAAGTATTCCAAATATTTTTCAAAAAAATCTGGTAAAAAACTAGATAAAATTTTAAAGAGGACAGAAAAAGAATCAAACAAAAATCCTTCTCTGTTTAAAAGATATAAGGGTTTTAAATTCAGGGACCTTTCTGTAATGAAACAGAAACTTCCCAGGGTACTAAGCAGAAAAGTCCAGAAAACGATTCGGATTAGAAAGCGTATTTGCCAGAGTACGCTTTCAGAAAATGGTTCGTTTAAAAAGAAATGAGAGACTGACAGGCGGGTCCCACCCGTCAGGTTTAAATTTTTGAACGGGGAAGAACAGAGCCTGCCGGCGCCCGAGAGCTGCGGTGGTCGCCGGCAGCGATCCACGACGAGGTAGGGGGATCGGAGGTACCAGAGTGAACAGCGTGTCCTTCTGCGTCGGTGGGTGGTGTTGGTCGCCGGCGAGCACCACGTCGATGGTGGCCCTTGCTCCGGCGGACGGCGGCTCGGGTGGAGGTGGATCTCGTCGGGGAGGGCTGCGAAGGCCAACTCGAAGCTTGGGTTAGCTCACTGGTTGCTCGAGGTGGCTACTGACGGGGTTTGGGCGTCGGGGATGGCCTCACCGAAGTGAATCGAGGTGGTGGCCGAGGCGGAATGGAGCGGCCGGAGTCGGGGGAGGAGACCTCCTCGAGGTCCTCCTAGAGGCTTGGCGTGGTGTTGGTGAGGTGCAGTGGTGGTGCGTGCACGAGAGCGAGCTCGGGGCTCCCTTTTATAGGCGATTCGAGGCGGTGGCCGTGAACGGAGTTCTCCGGCAATGGTTACGGCGGTGCAGAGCTTGGTCGGGGAGGTTTAGGGAGTTGGGCGTCAACGTGGAGTTCCACTGGTTCCATTTTGACGCTAAACAAGCTTGGCTTAGGAGCCCTAGGTGTATTCGACGAAACAGGGTGGCGCGGGCCCGTCGGCGGCAGAGGGCATGCCCTGTGCTTGCCGGGCCACGGCGATGGTGTGGCGGGGGTGCACTGGCATGCATGAGCCACGCGGAGGGCTAGGGAGCAAAGGGCGGCGCAGAACGGCGTAACGGGCCGGAGCAGGCTCCGTTCGGCCGCCACGGGTGGCCCTGCCACCGCAGAGGCTACCGGCGTTGAAGATGCTCGCCGCCACCGACGCCTGCGTCCGTCCAAGCGGGTGTGCAGTGCTCTGGCCAGGGGTAAGAGGCCGTGCGCAAAGCGCCAGGGTGCACGGGCGACCAGTGCCAACACTTTGATGAAAACGACACTGCAACTCTAAACTTTCTGAAAGTGCATAGGAACAGTGCCGGCCAAGTGTTCGACGAAATGATTTTGGCATGAGGGGAATTTTTCTTGAGCTGATCTTTGGTGTGGTGGTCTCTCATTGCATCTGGGGGCTGCCTGAATTTTGGTGGAATTTTTGGAGAAGAGGAGATATGAATTTCACCAAATTTGACAAATCTGGTCCAAACTTGCAAAGGCTGAAATTTGAAAAATTTGAAAATAAGAAGAGTGGATCTTGATGGTTCTAGGTTGTGGTTACCAAGTACCATCTAGAGGAGTTGGTTTGGGATCAAAAATCAAAGGCATTTAGGTACTTGCTTTGCAAATCACCTAGGCTCAAAATAATGGACAGATTTGTTTTGGGGAAAGAAATAAATGAAATAAAATCCAAAAATGAGTTGAACTTGTTGGGACAGAATATATGGATTGCCCCAAAGTGGAAGGAGGGGTTTTGGGAAGTTTTGCCATATGAGGCATGGTAAAATCATGAGTGGTTTCAACAAGAGAGAAGTCCCAAAATTTCCAGGGTTTTCTTTTAAAGGGAAAACAAATCCCAAAGATTTAATTTTGAGAAGAGGGCAAACAGAAGAAAGGTTTTTAATAACCAATACCAGGGTTGAAGAAGATGCCAAAATAAAAAAATTGTCAAAGGGGAAAAAGTTCTGAGAGAGAGATTTTTGGAAGAATTTAAATGGCCTTCTTCAAATCCAACAAAGTTTTTGCTGAAAACCAAATAGAAATTTTTGGAGTGTCACAACACCTACCCCCTTAGGAAAAATCTCGTCCCCGAGATTTCAGCTGATCCTCAAATAGGTGTGGATGCTCTGCTCGAAGAAAATCCTCCCTTTCCCAAGTGGCTTCACTCTCGGTGTGATTGCTCCACTGAACTCTGAAAAACTTGATGGTTTTCTGTCGGGTCCTTCTTTCAGACTCCTCCAATATTTTTACTGGATGTTCCCGATAGGTGAGGTCTGGTTGCACGTCAATGTTTTCATGGAATACTTGCTTCTCTGGGTTGCTTACGCACTTCCTTAATTGCGAGACGTGGAACACGTTGTGGATATCGGATAATTCTCCGGGTAAGTCTAGCTGGTAGGCTACCGTGCCTCTTCGTGCCGCTATACAGAATGGTCCAATGAATCTTGGTGCTAGCTTCCCCTTGATCTTGAATCGTTGCAGGCCCCTCATAGGAGATACTCGTAGATACACAAACTCACCGGGTTTGAAACTGATTCCATGATGTTTCTGATCGTAATAACTCTTCTGTCGGCTTTGAGCTATCTTGAGTCGGTCCCTGATTAGGTTGACCTTTTCCTCGGCTTCTTTGAGCATGTCTGGGCCGAATATACGGCTGTCTCCGGTCTCTGACCAATTTAGTGGGGTACAACATCTCCGCCCGTACAAGGCTTCATATGGTGCCATTTGCAGGCTGGCCTGGTAACTGTTGTTGTATGCAAACTCTGCATATGGCAAGCTTTCTTCCCAACTGGTTCCATAAGTGAGGACACATGCTCTCAGCATGTCTTCTAGAATTTGATTTACACGTTCAGTTTGTCCGTTAGTCTGGGGATGGTATGCTGTACTGAAAGCTAGTTGGGTTCCCAAAGCCTGTTGCAGGTGATCCCAAAATCTGGAGATGAATTGTGTGCCCCTGTCAGATATTATTGTCTTTGGAACTACATGTAAGCAGACGATACAAGAAAGATAAAGCCTGGCAAGCTTCTGAGTGGTGTGGGTTGTCTTCACGGGGATGAAGTGTGCTACTTTAGTCAGTCTATCAGTGATGATCCATATGGCATCATGTCCGTGTCGTGACCGAGGTAGCCCAACAATAAAATCCATTCCAATCTCGTCCCATTTCCACTCGGGTATCTTATTTGGTTGTAATAGTCCGGCTGGTTTCTGGTGCTCGGCCTTGATGCGTTGACATGAGTCACAACATGCAATAAATGTGGCTATGTCCCTTTTTTATACCGTGCCACCAAAATGTTTCCTGAAGATCCTTGTACATTTTTGTTCCTCCAGGATGGATTGAATATGGAGCGGTGTGGCCTTCGGCTAAGATTTGCTGTTTAAAGTCCTCGATATTTGGTACGCAAAGTCTATTTCCGTACCACAATATTCCCTGCTCATCGATAACGAATTCTGAGGCCTTGCCCAAATTCACTTTCCGTTTAATGCCTTCAATGCTGGGGTGCCCATGCTGAGCCTCTTTAACCTTTTCTATCAGGGTAGGCTGTATTTCTAAATTTGACACACTGCCTTCGGTGACCATTATTAAGTTGAGTTTGGCAAACTCCTGCTGAAATTCAGGTCTCAACTTTGGTAGGCTGTCGTTGTTCGGGTTGGGGTTCCGACTTAGAGCATCTGCCACTACATTTGCTTTTCCTGGATGGTAGTGTATGCCAACATCATAATCCTTCACTAGTTCCAACCAGCGTCATTGCCGTAAATTCAGTTCCGGTTGTGTGAAAATATACTTGAGGCTTTTATGGTCTGTGTATATTTTGTTGGAAATATGCCCTAGAGGCAATAATAAATAAGTTATTATTATATTTCCTTGTTCATGATAATCGTTTATTATCCATGCTATAATTGTATTGATAGGAAACTCAGATACATGTGTGGGTACATAGACAACACCATGTCCCTAGTAAGCCTCTAGTTGACTAGCTCGTTGATCAATAGATGGTTATGGTTTCCTGACCATGGACATTGGATGTCATTGATAACGGGATCACATCATTAGGAGAATGATGTGATGGACAAGACCCAATCCTAAGCCTAGCACAAAGATCGTGTAGTTTGTATGCTAAAGCTTTTCTAATGTCAAGTATCTTTTCCTTAGACCATGAGATTGTGCAACTCCCGGATACCGTAGGAATGCTTTGGGTGTACCAAACATCACAACGTAACTGGGTGACTATAAAGGTGCACTACAGGTATCTCCGAAAGTGTCTGTTGGGTTGGCACGAATCGAGACTGGGATTTGTCACTCCGTGTAAACGGAGAGGTATCTCTGGGCCCACTCGGTAGGACATCATCATAATGTGCACAATGTTACCAAGGGGTTGATCACGGGATGATGTGTTACGGAACGATTAAAGAGACTTGCCGGTAACGAGATTGAACAAGGTATCGGTATACCGACGATCGAATCTCGGGCATGTACAATACCGTTAGACAAAGGGAATTGTATATGGGATCGATTGAGTCCTTGACATCGTGGTTCATCCGATGAGATCATCGTGGAACATATGGGAGCCAACATGGGTATCTAGATCCCGCTGTTGGTTATTGACCGGAGAACATCTCGGTCATGTCTACATGGTTCCCGAACCCGTAGGGTCTACACACTTAAGGTTCGATGACGCTAGGGTTATAAAGGAAGTTTGTATGTGGTTAGCGAATGTTGTTCGGAGTCCCTGCTGAGATCCCGGACGTCACGAGGAGTTCCGGAATGGTCCGGAGGTAAAGATTTATATATGGGAAGTCCTGTTTTGGTCACCGGAAAAGTTTCGGGTTTTTCCGGTAACGTACCGGGACCACCGGGAGGGTCCCGGGGATCCACCAAGTGGGGCCACCAACCCCAGAGGGCTGCATGGGCCAAGTGTGGGAGGAGACCAGCCCCAGGTGGGCTGGTGCGCCCCCCACAAGGGGCCCAAGGCGCAAGGGAGAGTGGGAGGGGGCAAACCCTAGGGCAGATGGGCCCTAAGGCCCACCCCAGGCGCGCCTCCCCTCTCTCCCCCTCTGGCCGCCACCCAGATGGGATCTGGGGGCTGCCGCCACCCCTGGGGAGGGAACCCTAGAGGGGGCGCAGCCCCCTCCCCTCCCCCTATATATACTTGAGGGTTTTGGGGCTGCCAACAGATGAGAATCTCTCCCTCTTGGCGCAGCCCTACCTCTCTTACTCCTCTCTCGCGGTGCTTGGCGAAGCCATGCAGGATTGCCACGCTCCTCCACCACCACCACGCCGTCGTGCTGCTGCTGGATGGAGTCTTCCTCAACCTCTCCCTCTCTCCTTGCTGGATCAAGGCATGGGAGACGTCACCGGGCTGTACGTGTGTTGAACGCGGAGGTGCCGTCCGTTCGGCACTAGGATCTCCGATGATTTGGATCACGACGAGTATGACTCCTTCAACCCCGTTCTCTTGAACGCTTCCGCTTAGCAATCTACAAGGGTATGTAGATGCACTCTCCTTCCCCTCGTTGCTGGTTTCTCCATAGATAGATCTTGCTGACACGTAGGAAAATTTTGAATTTCTGCTACGTTCCCCAACAGTGGCATCATGAGCTAGGTCTATTGCGTAGATTCTTTGCATGAGTAGAACACAAAGTAGTTGTGGGCGTTGATCTTGTTCAATATGCTTACCGTTACTAGTCCAATCTTGATTCGGTGGCATTGTGGGATGAAGCGGCCCGGACCGACCTTACACGTACACTTACGTGAGACAGGTTCCACCAACTGACATGCACTTGTTGCATAAGGTGGCTAGCGGGTGCCAGTCTCTCCCACTTTAGTCGGATCGGATTCGATGAAAAGGGTCCTTATGAAGGGTAAATAGCAATTGACATATCACGTTGTGGTTTTGCGTAGGTAAGAAACGTTCTTGCTAGAAACCCATAGCAGCCACGTAAAACATGCAAACAACAATTAGAGGACGTCTAACTTGTTTTTGCAGGGTATGCTATGTGATGTGATATGGCCAAGAAGAATGTGATGAATGATATGTGATGTATGAGATTGATCATGTTCTTGTAATAGGAATCACGACTTGCATGTCGATGAGTATGACAACCGGCAGGAGCCATAGGAGTTGTCTTTATTTATTGTATGACCTGCGTGTCATTATACAACGCCATGTAATTACTTTACTTTATTGCTAACCGGTAGCCATACTAGTAGAAGTAATAGTTGGTGAGACAACTTCATGAAGACACGATGATGGAGATCATGATGATGGAGATCATGGTGTCATGCCGGTGACGATGATGATCATGGAGCCCCGAAGATGGAGATCAAAAAGGAGCAAAATGATATTGGCCATATCATGTCACTATTTGATTGCATGTGATGTTTATCATGTTTATGCATCTTATTTTCTTAGAACGACGGTAGTAAATAAGATGATCCCTCATTAAAATTTCAAGAAAGTGTTCCCCCTAACTGTGCACCATTGCGAAAGTTCGTCATTTCGAAGCACCACGTGATGATCGGGTGTGATAGATTCTTACGTTCACATACAACGGGTGTAAGCCAGATTTACACACGCGAAACACTTAGGTTAACTTGGCGAGCCTAGCATGTACAGACATGGCCTCGGAACACAAGAGACCGAAAGGTCGAGCATGAGTCGTATAGTAGATACGATCAACATGAAGATGTTCACCGATGATGACTAGTCCGTCTCACGTGATGATCGGACACGGCCTAGTTGACTCGGATCATGTAATCACTTAGATGACTAGAGGGATGTCTATCTAAGTGGGAGTCCATAAGATGAACTTAATTATCCTGAACATAGTCAAAAGATCTTTGCAAATTATGTCGTAAGCTCGCGCTTTAGTTCCACTGTTTAGATATGTTCCTAGAGAAAATATAGTTGAAAGTTGACAGTAGCGTTTATGCGGACAGTAGAAAGCTTATGTCCTTAATGCACCGCTCAGTGTGCTGAACCCCAAACATCGTTTGTGGATGTTGCGAACATCGGACATACACGTTTTGATAACTACGTGATAGTTCAGTTAAACGGTTTTAGAGTTGAGGCACCAAAGACGTTTTCGAAATGTCACGGAACATATGAGATGTTTCGAGGGCTGAAATTGGGATTTCAGACTCATGCCCACGTCAAGAGGTATGAGACCTCCGACGATTTTCTTAGCCTGCAAACTAAGGGAGAAAAGCTCAATCGTTGAGCTTGTGCTCAGATTGTCTGAGTGCAACAATCACTTGAATCAAGTGGGAGTTGATCTTCCAGATGAGATAGTGATGTTTCTCCAAAGTCATTGCCACCAAGCTGCTAGAGCTTCGTGATGAACTATAACATATCAGGGATAGATATGATGATCCTTGAGGTACTCGCGATGTTTGACACCGCAAAAGTAGAAATCAAGAAGGAGCACCAATTGTTGATGGTTGGTGAAACCACTAGTTTCAAGAAGGGCAAGGGCAAGAAGGGATACTTCATGAAACGGCAAAACAGTTGCTGCTCTAGTGAAAACCCAAGGTTGAACCCAAACCCGAGACTAAGTGCTTCTATAATAAGGGGAACAGCCACTGGAGAAGAATTACCCTAGATACTTGGTAGATGAGAAGGCTGGCAAGGTCGATAGAAGTATATTGGATATACATTATGTTAATGTGTACTTTACTAGTACTCCTAGTAGCACCAGGGTATTAAGATGCCGGTTCGGTTGCTAAGTGTTAGTAACTCGAAATAAAAGAGCTACGGAATAAACGGAGAGTAGCTAAAGGTGAGCTGACGATATGTGTTGGAAGTGTTTCCAAGTTAGATGTGATCAAACATCGCACGCTCCCTATGCCATCAAGATTAGTATTAAAACTGAATAATTGTCATTTGGTGTTTGCGTTGAGCATAGACATGATTGGATTATGTCTATCGCAATACGGTTATTCATTTAAGGAGAATAATGGTTACTCCATTTATTTGAATAATACCTTCAATGGTCTTGCACCTAAAAGAATGGTTTATTGAATCTCGATCGTAGTGATACACATTTTCATGCCAAAAATATAAGATAGTAATGATAGTACCACTTACTTGTGGCACTGCCATGTAAGTCATATTGGTATAAAACGCATGAAGAAGCTCCATGTTGATGGATCTTTGGACTCACTCGTTTTTGAAAAGTTTGAGACATGTGAACCATGTCTATTGGTGTATACGCATGAAGAAACTCCATGCAGATGGATTGTTTGGACTCACTTGATTTTGAATCACTTGAGATATGCAAATTATACCACATGGGAAAGATGACTGAAAAAGCCTTGTTTTCAGTAAGATGGAACAAGATAGCAACTTGTTGGAAGTAACACATTTTGATGTGTGCAGTCCAATGAGTGATGAGGCATGCAGTGAATATCGTTATGTTCTTACTTCACAGATGATTCGAGAATATCATTATGTTCTTACTTCACACATGATTCGAGTAGATGTTGTATATTTACTTGATGAAACACAAGTCTGAATTATTGAATGGTTCAAGTAATTTTAGAGTGAAGTTGAAGATCATTGTGACAAGAGGATAAAATGTCTATGGTATTATCATAGAGATGAGTATCTGAGTTACGAGCTTTGGCACACAATTAAGACATTGTGGAAATTGTTTCACAATTAATACTGCCTGGAACACCATAGTGTGATGGTGTGTCCGAACATCATAGTTGCACCCTATTGGATATGGTGCGTACCATGATGTCTCTTATCGAATTACCACTATCGTTCATGGGTTAGACATTAGAGACAACCACACTCACTTTAATAGGGCACCACTTAATTCCGTTGAGACGACACCGTTTGAACTGTGGTTTGGAGAAACCTAAGTTGTCGTTTCTTAAAACTTTGGGGCTGCGACGCTTATGTGAAAAAGTTTCATCGTGATAAGCTCAAACCCAAATCGGATAAATACATCTTCATAGGATACCCAAAATGGTTGGGTATACCTCCTATCTCAGATCCAGAAGCAAAAGTAATTGTTTCTAGAAACAGGTCCTTTCTCGAGGAAAAGTTTCTCTCGAAAGAATTGAGTGGGAGGATGGTGGAGACTTGATGAGGTTATTGAACCGTCACTTCAACTAGTGTGTAGCAGGGCACAGGAAGTTGTTCCCGTGGCGCCTACACCAATTGAAGTAGAAGCTTATGATAGTGATCATGAAGTTTCGGATCAAGTCACTACCGTACCTCGTAGGGTGACAAGGATGCGTACTACTTTAGAGTGCTACGCAATCCTGTCTTAGAGGTCATGTTGCTAGACAACAATGAACCTACGAGCTATGGAGAAGCGATGGTGGACTCGGATTCCGACGAATGGCTCGAGGCCATAAAATCCGAGAAAGGATCCATGACTTTGGAAGAAATACTTGATGGTCGTAAGGCCATTGGGTACAGATGGATTTTAAAAGGAAGACAGACAATGATGGTAAGAATCACCATTAAGAAAGCTCGATTTGTCGTTAAGATGTTTTCCAACAAGTTCAAGGAGTTGACTACGGTGAGGCTTTCGCACTCGTAGCGATGCTAAGAGTCTGTTGAAATTGGATTAGCAGTTACTGCATTATTTATGAAATCTTGCAGACAGGATGTCAAAACATTGTTTCCTCGATGATATTCTTGAGGAAAGGTTGTATGTAATACAATCAGAAGGTTTTGTCAACCCTGAAGAACGCTAACAAATGTGCAAAGCTCCAGCAATCCTTCTAAGGGCTGGAGTAAGCATCTCGGAGTTGGAATGTACGCTTTGATGAGATGATCAAAGATTTTGGGTTTATACAAAGTTTATGAGAAACTCGTATTTCCAAAGAAGTGAGTGGGAGCACTATAAAATTTATGATGAGTATATGGTGTTGACATATTGTTGATCAGAAATGATGTAGAATTTCTGGAAAGCATATGGGGTTATTTGAAAAGTGTTTTTCAATAGAAAACCTGGAATAGGCTACTTGAACAATAAGCATCAAGGTCTATAAGATATTATTATATTTCCTTGTTCATGATAATCGTTTATTATCCATGCTATAATTGTATTGATAGGAAACTCAGATACATGTGTGGGTACATAGACAACACCATGTCCCTAGTAAGCCTCTAGTTGACTAGCTCGTTGATCAATAGATGGTTATGGTTTCCTGACCATGGACATTGGATGTCATTGATAACGGGATCACATCATTAGGAGAATGATGTGATGGACAAGACCCAATCCTAAGCCTAGCACAAAGATCGTGTAGTTCGTATGCTAAAGCTTTTCTAATGTCAAGTATCTTTTCCTTAGACCATGAGATTGTGCAACTCCCGGATACCGTAGGAATGCTTTGGGTGTACCAAACGTCACAACGTAACTGGGTGACTATAAAGGTGCACTACAGGTATCTCCGAAAGTGTCTGTTGGGTTGGCACGAATTGAGACTGGGATTTGTCACTCCGTGTAAACGGAGAGGTATCTCTGGGCCCACTCGGTAGGACATCATCATAATGTGGACAATGTGACCAAGGGGTTGATCACGGGATGATGTGTTACGGAACGAGTAAAGAGACTTGCCGGTAACAAGATTGAACAAGGTATCGGTATACCGACGATCGAATCTCGGGCAAGTACAATACCGTTAGACAAAGGGAATTGTATACGGGATCGATTGAGTCCTTGACATCGTGGTTCATCCGATGATATCATCGTGGAACATGTGGGAGCCAACATGGGTATCCAGATCCCGCTGTTGGTTATTGACCGGAGAACGTCTCGGTCATGTCTACATGGTTCCCGAACCCGTAGGGTCTACACACTTAAGGTTCGATGACGCTAGGGTTATAAAGGAAGTTTGTATGTGGTTACCGAATGTTGTTCGGAGTCCCGGATGAGATCCCGGACGTCACGAGGAGTTCCGGAATGGTCCGGAGGTAAATATTTATATATGGGAAGTCCTGTTTTGGTCACCGAAAAAGTTTCGGGTTTTTCCGGTAACGTACCGGGACCACCGGGAGGGTCCCGGGGGGTCCACCAAGTGGGGCCACCAACCCCGGAGGGCTGCATGGGCCAAGTGTGGGAGGGGACCAGCCCTAGGTGGGCTGGTGCACCCCCCACAAGGGGCTCAAGGCGCAAGGGAGAGTGGGAGGGGGCAAACCCTAGGGCAGATGGGCCCTAAGGCCCACCCCAGGCGCGCCTCCCCTCTCTCCCCCTCTGGCCGCCACCCAGATGGGATCTGGGGGCTGCCGCCACCCCTGGGGAGGGAACCCTAGAGGGGGCGCAGCCCCCTCCCCTCCCCCTATATATACTTGAGGGTTTTGGGGCTGCCAACAGATGAGAATCTCTCCCTCTTGGTGCAGCCCTACCTCTCTTACTCCTCCTCTCTCGCGGTGCTTGGCGAAGCCCTGCAGGATTGCCACGCTCCTCCACCACCACCACGCCGTCGTGCTGCTGCTGGATGGAGTCTTCCTCAACCTCTCCCTCTCTCCTTGCTGGATCAAGGCATGGGAGACGTCACCGGGCTGTACGTGTGTTGAACGCGGAGGTGCCGTCCGTTCGGCACTAGGATCTCCGGTGATTTGGATCACGACGAGTACGACTCCTTCAACCCCGTTCTCTTGAACGCTTCCGCTTAGCGATCTACAAGGGTATGTAGATGCACTCTCCTTCCCCTCGTTGCTGGTTTCTCCATAGATAGATCTTGCTGACACATAGGAAAATTTTGAATTTCTGCTACGTTCCCCAACATATCTCACAATGATTTCCAAGTAAAAAGTGTCTCCATTCCTTAAGTGCATGTATAACTGCTGCTAACTCGAGGTCATGAGTAGGATAATTTTCCTCATGCTTGCGAAGTTGTCTGGAAACATACGCTACTACCTTGCCTTCTTGCGTCAATACGCATCCGAGGCCCTTCCGGGATGTGTCACAATACACCTCAAAATTCTTGTGTATGTCTGGCACAATTAATACTGGTGCTGTCATTAATTTCCTTTTTAGTTCTTGGAAACTTTTCTCGCAAGTTTCCGTCCATTCAAACTTCTTGTCTTTCTTGAGTAGCTGCATCATTGGCTTTGCTATAGTGGAAAATCCTTCAATAAATCTTCGGTAGTAACCTGCCATTCCCAAGAAACTTCGTACGTCCGTTATGCTAGCTGGTGGTTTCCAGCCAAGTACGGCCTTGACTTTTTCCGGGTCTACGGCAATACCTTCTTGGGTCAGTACGTGGCCCAGAAAACCTACCTGCTTTAACCAAAATTCACACTTGCTGAACTTGGCGTACAATTGATGTTTCCTGAGTTCTCCTAATACAATTCGGAGATGTTCAGTGTGCTCTTCTGGTGTCTTGGAATATATCAGAATATCGTCGATGAATACCACAACAAACTTGTCCATAAACTTCATAAATACTTTGTTCATGAGGAGAACAAAATATGCGGGAGCGTTTGTTAGTCCAAATGGCATTACTGTGAACTCATACAGTCCGTATCTGGAGGTGAAGGCTGTCTTGGGGATATCTTCTGTGCATACTTTTAATTGATGGTATCCCGACCTTAAGTCAATTTTTGAGAATACCTTAGCCTGAGCGAGCTGATCAAATAAATCATTTATCCGTGGCATCGGGTATTTGTTCTTGATTGTGACCATGTTAAGTGCTCGATAGTCGATACACAATCTCAGTGTTCCATCCTTCTTTTTGGCAAATAAAATTGGTGAACCCCAAGGTGAGGAGCTAGCTCGGATATATCCTTTGTCCAGTAATTCTTTAATTTGCTTCTTCAATTCTACCAACTCGGATGGTGCCATTCTATATGGTTTCTTGTATATGGGGGCGGTTCCGGGTGCTAGCTCAATGCTGAATTCTATCTCTCGGTCTGGTGGCATGCCTGGTAGTTCTTCGGGAAATACGTCTGGAAATTCACACACTACTGGAACCTTGCTTAATTCAGAAATATCCACCTTGTTCAATCTCGGTTGCCGGGATATTTTTCTCTCTTTGGCTGAAACTGTTATTGTCTTCCCATGGTGGTGGGTGAGAATTACGGTCCAGTTGAAACAGTCAATAAAACCTTTGTTGGTGGTTAACCAATCCATCCCTAAGATGACATCCAGACCTTCATTTTCCAAAACAATAAGGTTGGCGTGAAATTTCAATCCTTCAAACTCAATAATCACACCTTGATAGTAACTCTAGGTAACTTGCTTAATTCCAGGGGACTTGATGATCATGGATTTTTCCAAGGGAAGCATCGAAAAATTATTTTGCAAAGCAAAACTTTTCGAAATGAATGAGTGAGAAGCTCCAGAATCAAACAAAACCATGGCAGGTATTGTGTTGACAGGGAACATACCGAGTACGATATCCAGGGCATTCTGTGCTTCCTCTCTGGACACGTGGTCTAGATGACCCTTCCGGTGGTTGTTATTGGAGTTGAAATTGTTACGCTTTGGCGCTGAATTATTGCCACCGTTGTTCGGCTTTGGGGTCGAGTTCCTTGGCTTGGGGCACTGCTTGGCATAATGCCCTTCTTCTCCACAAGCGTAGCAGGTAACGCCTGGGCGATATGTGAACTCCTTGTCCCTTGCATGGAAATTCTTGACTGGGCGTGAGACGTTTGTTGTGGGTTTGTGTGTCCCACCTTTCTGAAAATCCGTCTTGCTTCGGTGGTTGCGAGCAAGATTAGTCTGGTCCCTTTTTTGCTTGCGGAAATCCTCCAAGCCGCGTCTCTCATTTTCCAAGGTAATGGCCTTATCCACTAGTGTTTTAAAATCTGGGAAGGTGTGCACAACCAGCTGACATTTGAGCGCGGGTGCCAGACCGTGTAGGAATTTTTCCATCTTCTTGCTTTCAGTCATACGCTCTTCGTTGGCGTAGCGAGACAATAAAGTGAACTGATTGTTGTATTCTGACACCGTCATGGTCCTCTTTTTGAGGTCATCAAATTCTCTCTTCTTGATCTTCATAAGACTTTTAGGAATATGTGTCCCACGAAAACCTTCCTTGAACTCCTCCCAGGTTATATTATTTTCGTTGGGGTGCATGTGTAGGAAATTTTCCCACCACGATGCAGCTGCTCCAGTGAGATAGTGTGGTGCATATAGCACTTTCTCAAGATCTGAACATTGTGCAATAATTAATTTTCTTTCCATGTCTCGAAGCCAGTCCTCGGCCTCAAGAGGTTTGTCAGTATGAGAAAATGTTTGGGGACGCGTCTTCTATAGCTCAGATAACTTGTATTGCTGCTGATACTGTCCACGGTGATTTCCCATATTGATGACTTGGTTCATCATTTCCTGATGTTGTTGCTGATTTTGCTCATAAAGATGGCACATTTGGGAAAGTGCTGTTTCACTGTCCTGTTGACTTGACTGCCCCTGTGTGAAATTGTTGCTTGGTTGTGTGTCATAATTTTCCTCTGACGGAGTTGGCATGGAGCGCGTCCAAGGACGAGACATTTTTCACTCTGGGGATATATTTTGTAAAACTCATAAGAAAAGGAAAAGAGTCGCAAAATTTCAATAAATGCATAAATACTGGGAAAACTTTAAATGCTCCAGGATTTTTTTAAAAAAGAATCGATTGCGCACGGAGGAGGACTGCTCATTACGTATCTTACACACAGGCGGTAATTATACAATACATCACTCAGGATATGCGTACATATTCCTGACATGTTATTTAGGCTAGTGCACTTCTCCAGTTCCTACATGATGCGCAAACAAGCTACTTCTCACAACCTATGTACATATAAACATATCGTACAGAGCGGTACATCGCATGACGGCTAAGCGTACTCAGTCGAAGATGGTGAGGATCTCCTTTGCCCTGCCGAGGGTGAGGCACAGTGAGGCTGGGGACTCAACCTGCTCCTCGCTAATAGGCTCCAGACGTGAAGCACTGCGCTGAGTAGATGGAGCGGGTGCCATAGGCGGAATAACACGAATACGAGTGGGTGCAATAGGTGGAGTTGAACGAATAGGAGTGGGCGCAATAGGTGGTGCAGAGCGGACTGGAGTGGGCGCAATGGTTTGGTTGAATTCCTCGGTGGAATGCAGACGACGAGCAGTAGCGAGAGTGGTAGGTGCATAAGATGCTGAGGACGAAACGAAAGTCAGTGGCGGTGCGGCGTGCAGGAGCTCCCTCCTATTAGCGGCACAGCCATGGACTGAGTCCATGCGGGTAGCCACGAAGTCGTCCACCAGGCTGTCGAAGGCTGTCGAAGGCTGCCTTCAGAGCTCGGAGGTACTTGATAAGCATCTCAAAAGCCTCGTATCGTTCTCCTCTGGGGCAAGAGAACGCGTAGTGACAGGCGTATGGCACGTGGCATGGAAGGTAGCGGTAACGACGAGTCTTCATCGAAGGAAGGACATCCCTGAGACGAGCTATCGCCTCACGGGCTGCCATCTGCATAGTATGCTTCTCCGTAGGCATGGCTCTTCCCAAGAACCAGAAGCGGCGTAATTCAACACGCCCTCCCTTGAATTGCACCGCGGCCTGGTGCATGGTCAGACTGTCGTTGACTTTGTGCTGATAGAGTGTGAAGACTGGGCGCATAGATGGCCCCATCGCGACCTGGACGATGAAGGAGAGAAGCTTGACGAACCCATCAGGCACGTTGGCGAACATCTGAGACTCGCAGTTGTTGTCAGCCATCTACAAAAGTAGGCAAAATTTCTGAGTGGTCACATCATAAATTTATGCTGACTGTCAGAAAATGACTACATTTGCAAAAAAAAGAATTAGCTCTATCATGCTAATAACCGATTAGCGATCGCACCTAGTGGCTTCCTATAGTCAGCCTGGCTCTGGTACCAAGCTTGTCATGACCAGGTTTTTCCAATAAAATACTTATTGAGAAACCGATCTTTTTAGTCTAGTATGAGGAAAAATCCTCCTGACTGGTAGACAAAATCTTGATACAGTAAGCCAGTAGTATTAAATATATTACAACGTCGAGCTGGGGTGCTCAACACTTTATTACAGACACGCCAATAATTATACATAATGGCGGATATGGCACAATGGTGTGGTGGCATACTACTGACTAGAAAATAAAGTGGTGGTGGAAATATCACAATGGAATGGATAACATGACTCCTAGACTGGCAGCTCATCGAGCGTCGAGGTGAGGCTCGATGAATTTATTTGGGTGGCGGAAGCGGATATAACATAGTGACCAAATCCAGGGTCGCACGGGGCCCTCCGGGATAGGTGGCCCCACCCGGTGGACCCCCGGGACCCTTCCGGTGGTCCCGGTACAATACCGGTGACCCCTGAAACTTTCCCGATGGCCGAAACTGCACTTCCTATATATAATTCTTCACCTCCGGACCATTCCGGAACTCCTCGTGACGTCCGGGATCTCATCCGGGACTCCAAACAACTTTCGGGTTACTACATACGCATATCTCTACAACGCTAGCGTCACCAAACCATAAGTGTGTAGACCCTACGGGTTTGGGAGACATGCAGACATCACCGAGACGCCTCTCCGGTCAATAACCAACAGCGGGATCTGGATACCCATGTTGGCTCCCACATACTCCTCGATGATCTCATCGGATGAACCACGATGTCGAGGATTCAATCAACCCCGTATACAATTCCCTTTGTCAATCGGTATGTTACTTGCCCGAGACTCGATCGTCGGTATCCCAATACCTTGTTTAATCTCGTTACCGGCAAGTCACTTTACTCGTGCCGTAATGCATGATCCCGTGACTAGACACTTGGTCACATTGAGCACATTATGATGATGCGTTACCGAGTGGGCCCATAGATACCTCTCCGTCATACGGAGTGACAAATCCCAGTCTCGATTCGTGCCAACTCAATAGAAACTTTCGGAGATACCCGTAGTGCACCTTTATAGTCACCCAGTTATGTTGTGACATTTGGCACACCCAAAGCACTCCTACGGTATCCGTGAGTTGCACAATCTCATGGTCTAAGGAAATGCTACTTGACATTTGGAAAAGCTCTAGCTAAACGAACTACACGATCTTTGAGCTATGCTTAGGATTGGGTCTTGTCCATCACATCATTCTCCTAATGATGTGATCCCGTTATCAATGACATCCAATGCCCATAGTCAGGAAACCATTACTATCTGTTGATCAACGAGCTAGTCAACTAGAGGCTTACTAGGGACATGTTGTGGTCTATGTATTCACACGTGTATTATGATTTCCGGATAACACAGTTATAGCATGAATAATAGACAATTATCATGAACAAAGAAATATAATAATAACCATTTTATTATTGCCTCTAGGGCATATTTCCAACAGTCTCCCACTTGCACTAGAGTCAATATTCTAGTTACATTGTGATGAATCAAACACCCATAGCGTTCTGGTGTTGATCTTGTTTTGCTCTAGGGAGAGGTTTAGTCAACGGATCTGCTACATTCAGATCCGTATGTATTTTACAAATATCTATGTCTCCATCTTGAACATTTTCACGTATGGAGTTGAAGCGACGCTTGATGTGCCTGGTCTTCTTGTGAAACCTGGGCTCCTTGGTGTCACAACCGGGTTTTTCCAATAAAATACTTATTGAGAAACCGATCTTTTTAGTCCAGTATGAGGAAAAATCCTCCTGACTCGTAGACAAAATCTTGATACAGTAAGCCAGTAGTATTAAATATATTACAAGGTCGAGCTGGGGTGCTCAACACTTTATTACAGACACGCCAATAATTATACATAATGGCAGATATGGCACAATGGTGTGGTGGCATACTACTGACTTGAAAATAAAGTGGTGGTGGAAATATCACAGTGGAGTGGATAACATGACTCCTAGACTGGCAGCTCATCGAGCGTCGAGGTGAGGCTCGATGAATTTATTTGGGTGGCGGAAGCGGATATAACACAGTGACCAAATCTAGGGTCGCACGAGACTGACTGGGACTCCTCTAGGCGTCGGACTCGCTATCGAACTCTTCATCCATGAGATCGCCTTCGTCAGCATCTGGCCAAATCAACAAGCCAGGTGAGTACTTGAAAGTACTCGCAAGACAGTTCGGACATAAGATATAACAAATGCATGCATGAATGTGTCATGAGCAATTTGTAATACACATACAAATGATGAACTTGCATGACATTATTTAGTAATAAGAAAATCAGACGGTAGTAAAAATAATTGAAAACCGATCGGGTGTCTGAAGCGACGCCTCGAAGGGTGAACAAATAAATAAATCATGTCGCAGTCGGGCGTCTAAGCGACACCACATAAAGGGCTTATATTGAAAGTAAAAGACATGCGTGCCACAGTCGGACGTCTGAGCGACATCATAGAAAGGGCTTATATTGAAAGTAAATAACAATACTGCCACAGTCGGACGTTTGAGCGACATCGTAGAAAGGGCTTATATTGAAAGTAAATAACAATACTGCCACAGTCGGATGTCTGAGCGACATCGCAGAAAGGGCTTATATTGAAAGTAAATAACAAATACTGCCACAGTCGGACGTCTGAGCGACATCACAGAAAGGGCTTATATTGAAAGTAAATAACAATACTGCCACAGTCGGACGTCTGAGCGACATCACAGAAAGGGCTTATATTCAAAGTAAATAACAAATACTGCCACAGTCGGACGTCTGAGCGACATCACAGAAAGGGCTTATATTGAAAGTAAATAACAATATTGCCACAGTCGGACGTCTGAGCGACATCGCAGAAAGGGCTTATATCAAGTAAATAAAAAAATACTGCCACAGTCGGACGTCTGAGCGACATCGCAGAAAGGGCTTTAAATTGATATTTCATATCTGTTAAACTCGCAAAAGTAATACTCATAGGAAAAATATTCAACATATGATGATAAACGGCTTAGTCCATCCACAGGAAATAAACATTTAACCTGAAATTAACACCTATGTGGTTCTCCGGAATTTCTGTCACCGAGATTGAAACTCGACAGGATAAGTTGAACATAGTACTTGGACATGGATAAGCTGATTCAAAGGAATTTTTGACTCTGCAGAGTTTGTACTAAAATGTCCACAACCAACGGGTTTCCGTAGTCACGAAGGACTAGTTCCGTTTACGGTATTTCGGAAGAAAACACATCTAACAAGTACACACCCATTCCACCTCACGATGCCAGGAATCACCCTAGACAACGTCCAAGAAAAACTTTGAGACGGGGAGGTCACAACCTCGAATAGCATGGGATCAAATTTCTATACGCGCGCTCTAAGGGGTGCCCCCCTCTCGGTCCCAACCGGAAACACCCATGCCCCCTGACCGGATGACGGGCTTTAATCCAGGGCCATGGAACCCTCATCCCGGCCTCTCTATTTGGTGTGTACCAGGAAAGTGGTTTGCAACTTACTAAGCCATATTCCTTGCGGAAAACATGTGGTAGTACCGGAAAGGAAATGAATGGGAATGTGACTTGATTCACGTTGACACTGAAGTCAAATAGTGTAGCGTAAGACTGGCATGCCACAACATTGCCATCTTACCCATTCTCATGCCATCACATGGCCATGCAAACTTATATCCAACAACATATGGATTTTCGAAACTCACTTGCCTCATCTATGCATGTAACATGACATTCATCAAGATGCTCATAAACATGCCATGAAACTACTCAATACAAACAATGCCAAGACAGTCATCATATCAAAAGTTCAAACATGCTTGCCTGGTTCTGAGTAGTCGGAGCCTAGCTCGGTGAAGTTCGCGGTTCCGTCACCTCCTTCGGTATCTACGGTATACAGAAATATACGCACTATCGTAAATACCGTGAGGTGCACAAAAGTATTCCAAATATTTTTCAAAAAAATCTGGTAAAAAACTAGATAAAATTTTAAAGAGGACAGAAAAAGAATCAAACAAAAATCCTTCTCTGTTTAAAAGATATAAGGATTTTAAATTCAGGGACCTTTCTGTAATGAAACAGAAACTTCCCAGGGTGCTAAGCAGAAAAGTCCAGAAAACGATTCGGATTAGAAAGCGTATTTACCAAAGTACGCTTTCAGAAAACAGTTCGTTTAAAAATAAATGAGAGACTGACAGGCGGGTCCCACCTGTCAGGTTTAAATTTTTGAACGGGGAAGAACAAAGCCTGCCGGCGCCCGAGAGCTGCGGTGGTCGCCGGCGGCGATCCACGGCGAGGCAGGGGGATCGGACGGCACCAGAGTGATCAGCGTGTCCTTCCGCGTCGGTGGGTGGTGGTGTTGGTCGCCGGCGAGCACCACATCGACGGCGGCCCTTGCTCCGGCGGACGGCGGCTCGGGTGGAGGTGAATCTCGTCGGGGAGGGCTGCGAAGGCCAAATCGAAGCTTGGGTTAGCTCACTGGCTGCTCGAGGTGGCTACTGACGGGGTTTGGGTGTCGGGGATGGCCTCATCGGAGTGAATCGAGGTGGTGGCCGAGGCAGAATAGAGCGGCCGGAGTCGGGGGAGGAGACCTCCTCGAGGTCCTCCTAGAGGCTTGGCGTGGTGTTGGTGAGGTGCAGTCGTGGTGCATGCACGAGAGCGAGCTCGGGGCTCCCTTTTATAGGCGATCTGAGGCGGTGGCCGTGAACGGAGTTCTCCGGCGATGGTTATGGCGGCGCAGAGCTTGGTCGGGGAGGTTTAGGGAGTTGGGCGTCAACGTGGAGTTCCACTGGTTCCGTTTTGACGCTAAACACGCTTGGATTAGGAGCCCTGGGTGGATTCGACGGAACGGGGCGGTGCGGGCCCGTCGGCGGCAGAGGGCATGCCCTGTGCTTGCCGGGCCACGGCGACGGTGTGGCGGGGGTGCGCTGGCATGCATGAGCCACGCGGAGGGCTAGGGAGCAAAGGGCGGCGCAGAACGGCATAACGGGCCGGAGCAGGCTCCGTTCGGTCGCCACGGGTGGCCCTGCCACCGCAGAGGCTGCTGGCGTTGAAGATGCTCGCCGCCACCGACGCCTACGTCCGTCCAAGCGGGCGTGCGGTGCTCTGGCCAGGGGAATGAGGCCGTGCGCAAAGCGCCAGGGTGCACGGGCGACCAGTGCCAACACTCTGACGAAAACGACACTGCAACTCTGAACTTTCTGAAAGTGCACAGGAACAGTGCCAGCCAAGTGTTCAACGAAATGATTTTGGCACGAGGGGAATTTTTCTTGAGCTGATCTTTGGTGTGGTGGTCTCTCATTGCATCTGGGGGCTGCCTGAATTTTGGTGGAATTTTTGGAGAAGAGGAGATATGAATTTCACCAAATTTGACAAATCTGGTCCAAACTTGCAGAGGCTGAAATTTGAAAAATTTGAAAAGAAGAAGAGTGGATCTTGATGGTTCTAGGTTGTGGTCACCAAGGACCATCCAGAGGAGTTGGTTTGGGATCAAAAATCAAAGGCATTTAGGTACTTGCTTTGCAAATCACCTAGGCTCAAAATAATGGACATATTTGTTTTGGGGAAAGAAATAAATGAAATAAAATCCAAAAATGAGTTGGACTTGTTGGGACAGAATATATGGATTGCCCCAAAGTGGAAGGAGGGGTTTTGGGAAGTTTTACCATATGAGGCATGGTAAAATCATGAGTGGTTTCAACAAGAGAGAAGTCCCAAAATTTCTAGGGTTTTCTTTTAAAGGGAAAACAAATCCCAAAGATTTAATTTTGAGAAGAGGGCAAACAGAAGAAAGGTTTTTAATAACCAATACCAGGGTTGAAGAAGATGCCAAAATAAAAAAAATTGTCAAAGGGGAAAAAGTTCTGAGAGAGAGATTTTTGGAAGAATTTAAATGGCCTTCTTCAAATCCAACAAAGTTTTTGCTGAAAACCGAATAGAAATTTTTGGAGTGTCACACTTGGCAAGTGCAATAGCTCCAGTGTTGTCACAGAAGAGTGCGATCGGCCCCGGCGCATTGGGTATGACTCCTAGGTCGGTGATGAACTCCTTCACCCAGATTGCTTCATGCGCTGCCTCCGAGGCTGCCATGTACTCTGCTTCACATGTAGATCCCGCCACGACGATTTGCTTGCAACTGCACCAGCTTACTGCCCCACCATTCAAAATATACACGTATCCGGTCTGTGACTTAGAGTCATTCAGATCTGTGTCGAATCTAGCATCGACGTAACCCTTTACGACGAGCTCTTCGTCACCTCCATAAACGAGAAACGTATCCTTAGTCCTTTTAAGGTATTTTAGGATGTTCTTGACCGCTGTCTAGTGTTCCTTGCCGGGATTACTTTGGTACCTTCCTACCAAACTTACGGCAAGGTTTACATCAGGTCTGGTACACAGCATGGCATACATAATAGACCCTATGGCTGAGGCATAGGGGATGACACTCATCTCTTCTTTATCTTCTGCCGTGGTCGGGCATTGAGCCGAGCTCAATCTCACACCTTGCAGTATAGGCAAGAACCCTTTCTTGGACTGATCCATATTGAACTTCTTCAATATCTTATCAAGGTATGTGCTTTGTGAAAGACCTATGAGGCATCTCGATCTATCCCTATAGATCTTGATGCCTAATATGTAAGCAGCTTCTCCAAGGTCCTTCATTGAAAAACACTTATTCAAGTAGGCATTAATGTTGTCCAAAAGTTCTATATCATTTCCCATCAAAAGTATGTCATATACATATAATATGAGAAATGCTACAGAGCTCCCACTCACTTTCTTGTAAACGCAGGCTTCTCCATAAGTCTGCATAAACCCAAACGCTTTGATCATCTCATCAAAGCGAATGTTCCAACTCCGAGATGCTTGCACCAGCCCATAAATGGACCGCTGGAGCTTGCATACCTTGTTAGCATTCTCAGGGTCGACAAAACTTTCCGACTGCATCATATATAGTTCTTCCTTAAGATGACCGTTAAGGAATGCCGTTTTGATGTCCATTTGCCATATCTCATAATCATAGTATGTGGCAATTGCTAACATGATTCGGACAGACTTCAGCTTTGCTACGGGAGAGAATGTCTCATCGTAGTCAATTCCTTGAACATAGGTTCAACCCTTAGCGACAAGTCGAGCTTTATATATGGTAACATTACCATCCACGTCCGTCTTCTTCTTAAAGATCCATTTGTTTTCTATTGCTCGCCGATCATCGGGCAAGTCTGTCAAAGTCCACACTTTGTTTTCATACATGGATCCTATCTCGGATTGCATGGCTTCAAGCCATTTGTTGGAATCTGGGCCCGCCATCGCTTCTTCATATTTCGAAGGTTCACCATTGTCTAACAACATGATTTCCAAGACAGGGTTGTCGTACCACTCTGGTGCGGAACGTGTCCTTGTGGACCTTCGAAGTTTGGTAGGAGCTTGATCCGAAGTATCTTGATCATCATCATTAACCTCCTCTCTTGTCGGTGCAGGCACCATAGGAACATCTTCCTGAGTTGCTCTACTTACCGTTTCAAGAGGTAGTACTTCATCAAGCTCTACTTTCCTCCCACTTAATTCTTTCGAGAGAAACTCTTTCTCCAGAAAGGACCCGTTCTTGGCAACAAAGATCTTGCCCTCGGATCTTCAGTAGAAAGTATACCCAATGGTTTCCTTAGGGTATCCTATGAAGACGCATTTTTCCGACTTGGGTTCGAGCTTATCAGGTTGAAGTTTCTTGACATAAGCATCGCATCCCCAAACTTTTAGAAACGACAGCTTAGGTTTCTTCCCAAACCATAATTCATACGGTGTCGTCTCAACGGATTTAGACGGTGCCCTATTTAAAGTGAATGTAGCTGTCTCTAGAGCGTATCCCCAAAATGATAGTGGTAAATCGGTAAGTGACATCATAGATCGCACCATATCCAATAGAGTGCGATTACGACATTCTGATACACCGTTACACTGAGGTGTTCCAGGCGGCGTGAGTTGTGAAACGATTCCACATTTCCTTAAGTGCGTACCAAATTCGTGACATAAATATTCTCCCCCACGATCTGATCGTAAGAACTTTATCTTTCGGTCACGTTGATTCTCTGCCCCATTCTGAAATTCCTTGAACTTTTCAAAGGTCTCAGACTTGTGTTTCATCAAGTAGACATACCCATATCTATTCAAGTCATCAGTGAGAGTGAGAACATAACGATATCCTCTGCGAGCCTCAACGCTCATTGGACCGCACACATCAGTATGTATGATTTCCAATAAGTTGGTTGCTCGCTCCATTGTTCCGGAGAACGGAGTCTTGGTCATTTTGCCCATGAGTCATGGTTCGCATGTGTCAAATGATTCATAATCGAGAGATTCTAAAATTCCATCAGCATGGAGCTTCTTCATGCGCTTGACACCAATGTGACCAAGGCGGCAGTGCCACAAGTATGTGGGACTATCGTTATCAACTTTACATCTTTTGGTATTCACACTATGAATATGTGTAACATTACGCTCGAGATTCATTAAGAATAAACCATTCACCAGCGGGGCATGACCATAAAACATATCACTCATATAAATAGAACAACCATTATTCTCGGATTTAAATGAGTAGCCATCTCGAATTAAATGAGATCCTGATACAATGTTCATGCTCAAAGCTGGTACTAAATAACAATTATTGAGGTTTAAAACTAATCCCGTAGGTAAATGTAGAGGTAGCGTGCCGACGGCGATCACATCGACCTTGGAACCATTCCCGACGCGCATCGTCACCTCGTCCTTCGCCAGTCTTCGCTTATTCCGCAGCTCCTGCTTTGAGTTACAAATATGAGCAACTGCACCGGTATCAAATACCCAAGAGCTACTACGAGTACTCATAAGGTACACATCAATTACATGTATATCATATATACCTTTGGTTTTGCCGGCCTTCTTGTCCGCTAAGTACTTGGGGCAGTTCCGCTTCCAGTGACCACTTCCCTTGCAATAAAAGCACTCAGTTTCAGGCTTGGGTCCATTCTTTGACTTCTTCCCGGAAACTGGCTTACCAGGCGCGGCAACTCCCTTGCCGTCCTTCTTGAAGTTCTTCTTACCCTTGCCTTTCTTGAACTTAGTGGTTTTATTCACCATCAACACTTGATGTTCCTTTTTGATCTCCACCTCCGCTGATTTCAGCATTGAATATACCTCAGGAATGGTCTTTTCCATCCCCTGCATATTGAAGTTCATCACAAAGCTCTTGTAGCTCGGTGGAAGCGACTGAAGGATTCTGTCAATGACCGCGTCATCCGGGAGATTAACTCCCAGCTGAGTCAAGCGGTTGTGCAACCCAGACATCTTGAGTATGTGCTCACTGACAGAACTATTTTCCTCCATCTTACAGCTGAAGAACTTGTCGGAGACTTCATATCTCTCGACCCGGGCATGAGCTTGGAAAACCATTTTCAGCTCTTCGAACATCTCATATGCTCCGTGTTTCTCAAAACGCTTTTGGAGCCCCAGTTCTAAGCTGTAAAGCATGCTGCACTGAACGAGGGAGTAATCATCAGCATGATACTGCCAAGCGTTCATAACGTCTTGGTTCTCTAGGATTGGTGCTTCACCTAGCGGCGCTTCTAGGAAATAATCTTTCTTGGCAGCTATGAGGATGATCCTCAGGTTCCGGACCCAGTCCGTATAGTTGTTGCCATCATCTTTCAGCTTGGTTTTCTCTAGGAACGCGTTGAAGTTGAGGGTAACGTGGGCCATTTGATCTACAAGACATATTGTAAAGATTTTAGACTAAGTTCATGATAATTAAGTTCATCTAATCAAATTATTCAATGAACTCCCACTCAGATTAGACATCCATCTAGTCATCTAAGTGATACATGATCCGAGTCGACTAGCCCGTTCCGATCATCACGTGAGACGGACTAGTCATCATCGGTGAACATCTCCATGTTGATCGTATCTTCTATACGACTCATGTTCGACCTTTCGGTCTTCCGTGTTCCGAGGCCATGTCTATACATGCTAGGCTCGTCAAGTCAACCTAAGTGTATTGCGTGTGTAAATCTGGCTTACACCCGTTGTATTCGAACGTTAGGATTTATCACACCCGATCATCACGTGGTGCTTCGAAACAACGAACCTTCGCAACGGTGCACAGTTAGGGGGAACACATTTCTTGAAATTATTTCGAGGGATCATCTTATTTAAGCTACCATCGTTCTAAGCAAATAAGATGTAAAACATGATAAACATCACATACAATCAAATAGTGACATGATATGGCCAATATCATATTGCTCCTTTGATCTCCATCTTCGGGGCGCCATGATCATCTTCGTCACCGGCATGACACCATGATCTCCATCATCGTGTCTTCATGAAGTCGTCACGCCAATGACTACTTCTACTTATATGGCTAACGCGTTTAGCAATAAAGTAAAGTAATTTACATGGCGTTCTTCAATGACACGCAGGTCACACAAAAAATAAAGACAACTCCTATGGCTCCTGCCGGTTGTCATACTCATCGACATGCAAGTCGTGATTCCTATTACAAGAACATGATCTCATACATCACATATATATCATTCATCATTCATCACAACTTTTGGCCATATCACATCACAAATCATATGCTGCAAAAACAAGTTAGACTTCCTCTAATTGTTGTTGCATGTTTTACGTGGCTGCAATAGGGTTCTAGCAAGAACGTTTTCTTACCTACTTAAAAGCCACAACGTGATTTGCCAACTTCTATTTACCCTTCATAAGGACCCTTTTCATCGAATCCGCTCTAACTAAAGTGGGAGAGACAGACACCCGCTAGCCACCTTATGCAACTAGTGCATGTCAGTCGGTGGAACCTGTCTCACGTAAGCGTACATGTAAGGTCGGTCCAGGCCGCTTCATCCCACAATACCGCTGAAGCAAAATAAGACAAGTAGTAGCAAGAAAGTTGATAACATCTACGCCCACAACAAATTTGTGTTCTACTCGTGCAAAGAGAACTACGCATAGACCTAGCTCATGATGCCACTGTTGGGGAACGTTGTAGATAATAAAAATTTTCTACGCTTTCACCAAGATCAATCTATGAGTTCATCTAGCAACGAGAGAAAGGAGTGCATCTACATACCCTTGTAGATTGCGAGCGGAAGCGTTCAAGAGAACGGGGTTGAGGGAGTCGTACTCAACGTGATCCAAATCACCGATGATCCTAGTGCTGAACGGACAGCACCTCCGCATTCAACACACGTACGGTTGAGGAAGACGTCTCCTCCTTCTTGATCCAGCAAGGGGGGAGGAGAGGTTGACTGAGATCCAGCAACACGATGGCGTGGTGGTGGATGCAGCAGTGATCTCGGCAGAGCTTCGTCGAGCTTCTACGAGAGGGAGAGGTGTAGCAAGGGGGGAAGGGAGGCGCCAAGAGCATGGGTGCGGCTGCCCTCCCTCCCCCACCTTTATATAGGCCCCCTGGGGGGGCGCCAGCCCTAGGAGATGGGATCTCTTAGGGGGGCGGCAGCCAAGGGGGAGACTTGCCCCCCAAGGCAAGTGGAGGCGCCCCCCACCCCTAGGGTTTCCAACCCTAGGTGCAGGGGGGGCCAAAGGGGGGTGCACCAGCCCACCAGGGGCTGGTTCCCCTCCCACTTCAGCCCACGGGGCCCTCCGGGATAGGTGGCCCCACCCGGTGGTGAAGGAAATATGCCCTAGAGGCAATAATAAAGTTATTATTTATTTCCTCATATCATGATAAATGTTTATTATTCATGCTAGAATTGTATTATCCGGAAACATGATACATGTGTGAATACATAGACAAACATAATGTCACTAGTATGCCTCTACTTGACTAGTTCATTAATCAAAGATGGTTATGTTTCCTAACCATAGACATGTGTTGTCACTTGATTAACGGGATCACATCATTAGGAGAATGATGTGATTGACTTGACCCATTCTGTTAGCCTAGCACTTGATCGTTTAGTATGTTGCTATTGCTTTCTTCATGACTTATACAAAGTTCCTACAACTATGAGATTATGCAACTCCCGGTTACCAGAGGAACACCTTGTGTGCTACCAAACGTCACAATGTAACTGGGTGATTATAAAGGTGCTCTTCAGGTGTCTCTAAAGGTACATGTTGGGTTGGCGTAATTCGAGAGTAGGTTTTGTCACTCCGATTGCCGGAGAGGTATCTCTGGGCCCTCTCGGTAATACACATCACTTAAGCCTTGCAAGCATTGTAACTAATGAGTTAGTTATGGAATGATGTATTACGGAACGAGTAAAGAGACTTGCCGGTAACGAGATTGAACTAGGTATTGGATACCGATGATCGAATCTCGGGCAAGTAACATACCGATGACAAAGGGAACAACGTATGTTGTTATGCGGTTTGACCGATAAAGATCTTCGTAGAATATGTAGGAGCCAATATGAACATCCAGGTTCCACTATTGGTTATTGACCGGAAACAGTTCTAGGTCATGTCTACATAGTTCTCAAACCCGTAGGGTCCGCACGCTTAACGTTACGATGACAGTTTTATTATGAGTTTATAAGTTTTGATGTACCGAAGTTTGTTCAGAGTCCTGGATGTGATCACGGACATGACGAGGAGTCTTGAAATGGTCGAGACATAAAGATTGATATATTGGTCGACTATATTCGGACACCGGAAGTGTTCCGGGTGATTTCGGAGTAAACCGGAGTGCCGGAGGGTTACCGGACCCCCCCCCCCCCGGGAGAAGTAATGGGCGTTGGTGGGCCTGAGGGAGAGAGAGGGCAGCAGCCCAGGAGGTGGCGCCCCCCCTTGAGGAGTCCGAATTGGACTAGGGGAGGGGGCGCGGCCCCCCTCTCCCTCTCCCTCTCCCTCTCTTTCCTTCCCCCTTACTCCTTCCTAGTGGGACTAGGAAAGGGGAGTCCTACTCCCACTAGGAGGAGGACTCCCCCCTCTTTGGCGCGCCCACTAGGGCTGGCCGGCCTCCCCCCTTGCTCCTTTATATACGGGGGCAGGGGGCACCCTAGAACACACAAGTTGATCTACGGATCGTTCCTTAGCCATGTGCGGTGCCCCTCTCCACCATATTCCACCTCGTTCATATCGTCGCGGAGTTTAGGCGAAGCCCTGCGCCGGTAGAGCATCATCATCGTCACCACGCCGTCGTGCTGACGGAACTCATCCCCGACACTTTGCTGGATCGGAGTCCGGGGATCGTCATCGAGCTGAACGTGTGCTGAACTTGGAGGTGCCGTACATTCGGTACTTGGATCGGTCGGATCATGAAGATGTACGACTACATCAACCACGTTGTCATAACGCTTCCTCTTACGGTCTACGAGGGTACGTGGACAACACTCTCCCCTCTCGTTGCTATGCCATCACCATGATCTTGCGTGTACGTAGGAATTTTTTTGAAATTACTACGTTACCCAACAGTGGCATCCGAGCCTAGGTTTTATGCGTTGATGTTATATGCACGAGTAGAACACAAGTGAGTTGTGGGCGATACAAGTCATACTGCTTACCAGCATGTCATACTTTGGTTCAGCGGTATTGTTGGATGAAGCGGCCTGGACCGACATTACGCGTACGCTTACGCGAGACTGGTTTTACCGCCGTGCTTTGCACACAGGTGACTAGCGGGTGTCTGTTTCTCCAACTTTAGTTGAACCGAGTGTGGCTACGCCCGGTCCTTGCGAAGGTTAAAACAGCACTAACTTGACGAACTATCGTTGTGGTTTTGATGCGTAGGTAAGAACGGTTCTTGCTCAGCCCGTAGCAGCCACGTAAAATTTGCAACAACAAAGTAGAGGACGTCTAACTTGTTTTTGCAGGGCATGTTGTGATGTGATATGGTCAAGACATGATGCTATATTTTATTGTATGAGATGATCATGTTTTGTAACCGAAGTTATCGGCAACTGGCAGGAGCCATATGGTTGTCGCTTTATTGTATGAAATGCAAACGCCCTGTAATTGCTTCACTTTATCACTAAGCGGTAGCGACAGTCGTAGAAGCAATAGGTGGCGTAACGACAACGATGCTACGATGGAGATCAAGGTGTCGCGCCGGTGACGATGGTGATCATGACGGTGCTTCGGAGATGGAGATCACAAGCACAAGATGATGATGGCCATATCATATCACTTATATTGATTGCATGTGATGTTTATCCTTTATGCATCTTATCTTGCTTTGATTGACGGTAGCATTTTAAGATGATCTCTCACTAAAAAATTATCAAGAAGTATTCTCCCTGAGTATGCACCGTTGCCAAAGTTCGTCGTGCCCAGACACCACGTGATGATCAGGTGTGATAAGCTCTACGTCCATCTACAACGGGTGCAAGCCAGTTTTGCACACGCAGAATACTCAGGTTAAACTTGACGAGCCTGGCATATGCAGATATGGCCTCAGAACACGGAGACCGAAAGGTCGAGCGTGAATCATATAGTAGATATGATCAACATAGTGATGTTCACCATTGAAAACTACTCCGTCTCACGTGATGATCGGTTATGGTTTAGTTGATTTGGATCACGTGATCACTTAGATGACTCGAGAGATGTCTGTCTAAGTGGGAGTTCTAAAGTAATATGATTAATTGAACTTAAATTTATCATGAACTTAGTACCTGATAGTATTTTGCTTGTCTATGTTTGTTGTAGATAGATGGCTCGTGCTGTTGTTCCGTTGAATTTTAATGCGTTCCTTGAGAAAGCAAAGTTGAAAGATGATGGTAGCAATTACACGGACTGGGTCCGTAACCTGAGGATTATCCCCATTGCTGCACAGAAGAATTATGTCCTGGAAGCACCGCTGGGTGCCAGGCCTGCTACTGACGCAACTGATGATGTTAAGAACGTCTGGCAGAGCAAAGCTGATGACTACTCGATAGTTCAATGTGCCATGCTTTATGGCTTAGAACCGGGTCTTCAACGACGTTTTGAACGTCATGGAGCATATGAGATGTTCCAGGAGTTGTAGTTAATATTTCAAGCAAATGCCCAGATTGAGAGATATGAAGTATCCAATAAGTTCTACAGCTGCAAGATGGAGGAGAATAATTCTGTCAGTGAGCATATACTCAAAATGTCTGGGTATAATAATCACTTAATTCAACTGGGAGTTAATCTTCCGGATGATAACGTCATTGACAGAATTCTCCAATCACTACCACCAAGCTACAAGAGCTTCGTGATGAACTATAATATGCAAGGGATGAACAAGACAATTCCCGAGCTCTTCGCAATGCTAAAAGCTGCGGAGGTAGAAATCAAGAAGTAGCATCAAGTGTTGATGGTCAACAAGACCACTAGTTTCAAGAAAAAGGGCAAAGGGAAGAAGAAGGGGAACTTCAAGAAGAACAGCAAGCAAGTTGCTGCTCAAGAGAAGAAACCCAAGTCTGGACCTAAGCCTGAAACTGAGTGCTTCTACTGCAAGCAGACTGGACATTGAAAGCGAAACTGCCCCAAGTATTTGGCGGATAAGAAGGATGGCAAGGTGAACAAAGGTATATGTGATATACATGTTATTGATGTGTACCTTACTAGAGCTCGCAGTAGCACTTGGGTATTTGATACTGCTTCTGTTGCTAATATTTGCAACTCGAAACAGGGACTATGGAATAAGCGAGCACTGGCCAAGGACGAGGTGACGATGCGCGTGGCAAACGGTTCCAAATTCGATGTGATCACGGTCGGCACGCTACCTCTACATCTACCTTCGGGATTAGTTTTTAGACCTGAATAATTGTTATTTGGTGCCAGCGTTGAGCATGAACATTATATCTGGGTCTTGTTTGATGTGAGACGGTTATTCATTTAAATCAGAGAATAATGGTTGTTCTATTTATATGAGTAATATCTTTTATGGTCATGCACCCTTGAAGAGTGGTATATTTTTATTGAATCTCGATAGTAGTGATACACATATTCATAATGTAGAAGCCAAAAGATGCAGAGTTGATAATGATAGTGCAACTTATTTGTGGCACTGCCGTTTAGGTCATATCGGTATAAAGCGCATGAAGAAACTCCGTACTGATGGACTTTTGGAATCACTTGATTATGAATCACTTGGTACTTTCGAACCGTGCCTCATGGGCAAGATGACTAAAACACCGTTCTCCGGTACTATGGAGAGAGCAACAGATCTGTTGGAAATCATACATACAAATGTATGTGGTTCGATGAATGTTGAAGCTCGTGGCGGATATCGTTATTTTCTCACCTTCACAGATGATTTAAGCAGATATGGGTATATCTACTTAATGAAACACACGTCTGAAACATTTGAAAAGTTCAAAGAATTTCAGAGTGAAGTGGAAAATCATCGTAACAAGAAAATAAAGTTTCTACGATCTGATCGTGGAGGAGAATATTTGAGTTACGAGTTTGGTTTACATTTGAAACAATGCGGAATAGTTTCACAACTCACGCCACCTGGAACACCACAAAGAAATGGTGTGTCCGAACGTCGTAATCGTACTTTACTAGATATGGTGCGATCTATGATGTCTCTTACTGATTTACCGCTATCGTTCTGGGGTTATGCTTTAGAGACGGCCGCATTCACGTTGAATAGGGCACCATCAAAATCCGTTGAGACGACGCCTTATGAACTGTGGTTTGGCAAGAAACCAAAGTTGTCGTTTCTTAAAGTTTGGGGCTGCGATGCTTATGTGAAGAAACTTCAACCAGATAAGCTCGAACCTAAATCGGAGAAATGTGTCTTCATAGGATACCCAAAGGAGACAGTTGGTACACCTTCTATCACAGATCCGAAGGCAAGATATTCGTTGCTAAGAATGGATCCTTTCTAGAGAAGGAATTTCTCTCGAAAGAAGTGAGTGGGAGGAAAGTAGAACTTGATGAGGTAACTGTACCTGCTCCCTTATTGGAAAGTAGTTCATCACAGAAATCGGTTTCTATGACACCTACACCAATTAGTGAGGAAGCTAATGATATTGATCATGAAACTTCAGATCAAGTTTCTACTGAACCTCGTAGGTCTACCAGAGTAAGATCCGCACCAGAGTGGTACGGTAATCCTATTCTGGAAGTCATGTTACTTGACCATGATGAACCTACGAACTATGAGGAAGCGATGATGAGCCCAGATTCCACAAAATGGCTAGAAGCCATGAAATCTGAGATGGGATCCATGTATGAAAACAAAGTATGGACTTTGGTTGACTTGCCCGATGATCGGCAAGCCATTGAGAATAAATGGATCTTTAAGAAGAAGACTGACGCTGATGGTAATGTAACTGTCTATAAAGCTCGACTTGTTGCAAAAGGTTTTTGACAAGTTCAAGGGGTTGACTACGATGAGACTTTCTCACCCATAGTGATGCTTAAGTCTGTCCGAATCATGTTAGCAATTGCCGCATTTTATGATTATGAAATTTGGCAAATGGATGTCAAAACTGCATTCTTGAATGGATTTCTGGAAGAAGAGTTGTATATGATGCAACCAGAAGGTTTTGTTGATCCAAAAGGTGCTAACAAAATGTGCAAGCTCCAGCGATCAATCTATGGTCTGGTGCAAGCCTCTTGGAGTTGGAATAAACACTTTGATAGTGTGATCAAAGCATATGGTTTTATACAGACTTTTGGAGAAGCCTGTATTTACAAGAAAGTGAGTGGGAGCTCTGTAGCATTTCTAATATTATATGTGGACGACATATTGTTGATTGGAAATGATATAGAATTTCTGGATAGCATAAAAGGATACTTGAATAAAAGTTTTTCGATGAAAGACCTCGGTGAAGCTGCTTACATATTGGGCATCAAGATCTATAGAGATAGATCAAGACGCTTGATTGGACTTTCACAATGCACATACCTTGATAAAGTTTTGAAAAAGTTCAATATGGATCAGGCAAAGAAAGGGTTCTTGCCTGTATTACAAGGTATAAAATTGAGTCAGACTCAAAGCCCGACCACTGCAGAAGATAGAGAGAAAATGAAAGGAGTTCCCTATGCTTCAGCCATAGGCTCTATCATGTATGCAATGCTGTGTACCAGACCTGATGTGTGCCTTGCTATTAGTTTAGCAGGGAGGTACCAAAGTAATCTAGGAATGGATCACTGGACAGCGGTCAAGAATATTCTGAAATACCTGAAAAGGACTAAGGATATGTTTCTCATTTATGGGGGTGACAAAGAGCTTATTGTAAAAGGTTACGTCGATGCAAGCTTTGACACTGATCCGGACGATTCTAAATCGCAAACCGGATACGTATTTATATTAAATGGTGGAGCTGTAAGTTGGTGCAGTTCTAAACAAAGCGTCATAGCGGGATCTACATGTGAAGCAGAGTACAAAGCTGCTTCGGAAGCAGCAAATGAAGGAGTCTGGATGAAGGAGTTCATTTCCGATCTAGGTGTCATACCTAGTGCATCGGGACCAATGAAGATCTTCTATGACAATACTGGTGCAATTGCCTTGGCAAAGGAATCCAGATTTCACAAGAGGGCCAAGCACATCAAGAGACGCTTCAATTCCATCCGGGACCAAGTCCAGGTGGGAGACATAGAGATTTTCAAGATACATAAGGATCTGAATATTGCAGACCCGTTGACTAAGCCTCTTCCACGAGCAAAACATGATCAGCACCAAGACTCCATGGGTGTTAGAATCATTACTATGTAATCTAGATTATTGACTCTAGTGCAAGTGGGAGACTAAAGGAAATATGCCCTAGAGGCAATAATAAAGTTATTATTTATTTCCTCATATCATGATAAATGTTTATTATTCATGCTAGAATTGTATTATCCGGAAACATGATACATGTGTGAATACATAGACAAACATAATGTCACTAGTATGCCTCTACTTGACTAGCTCATTAATCAAAGATGGTTATGTTTCCTAACCATAGACATGTGTTGTCATTTGATTAACGGGATCACATCATTAGGAGAATGATGTGATTGACTTGACCCATTCTGTTAGCCTGGCACTTGATCGTTTAGTATGTTGCTATTGCTTTCTTCATGACTTATACAAAGTTCCTACAACTATGAGATTATGCAACTCCCGTTTACCAGAGGAACACCTTGTGTGCTACCAAACGTCACAACTTAACTGGATGATTATAAAGGTGCTCTTCAGGTGTCTCTAAAGGTACATGTTGGGTTGGCGTAATTCGAGATTAGGTTTTGTCACTCCGATTGTCGAAGAGGTATCTCTAGGCCCTCTCGGTAATACACATCACTTAAACCTTGCAAGCATTGTAACTAATGAGTTAGTTACAGAATGATGTATTACGGAACGAGTAAAGAGACTTGCCGGTAACGAGATTGAACTAGGTATTGGATACCGACGATCGAATCTCGGGCAAGTAACATACCGATGACAAAGGGAACAACGTATGTTGTTATGCGGTTTGACCGATAAAGATCTTCGTAGAATATGTAGGAGCCAATATGAACATCCAGGTTCCACTATCGGTTATTGACCGGAAACAGTTCTAGGTAATGTCTACATAGTTCTCGAACCCGTAGGGTCCGCACGCTTAACGTTACGATGACAGTTTTATTATGAGTTTATAAGTTTTGATGTACCGAAGTTTGTTCGGAGTCTTGGATGTGATCACGGACATGACGAGGAGTCTCGAAATGGTCGAGACATAAAGATTGATATATTGGACGACTATATTCGGACACCGGAAGTGTTCCGGGTGATTTCGGAGTAAACCGGAGTGCCGGAGGGTTACCGGAACCCCCCCCCCCCGGGAGAAGTAATGGGCGTTGGTGGGCCTGAGGGAGAGAGAGGGCAGCAGCCCAGGAGGTGCCCCCCCCCCTTGAGGAGTCCGAATTGGACTAGGGGAGGGGGCGCGGCCCCCCTTTCCCTCTTCCTCTCCCTCTCTTTCCTTCCCCCTTCCTCCTTCCTAGTGGGACTAGGAAAGGGGAGTCCTACTCCCACTAGGAGGAGGACTCCCCCCTCTTTGGCGCTCCCCCTAGGGCCGGCTGGCCTCGCCCCTTGCTCCTTTATATACGGGGGCAGGGGGACACCCTAGAACACACAAGTTGATCTACGGATCGTTCCTTAGCCGTGTGCGGTGCCCCCCTCCACCATATTCCACCTCGGTCATATCGTCGCGGAGTTTAGGCGAAGCCCTGCGCCGGTAGAGCATCATCATTGTCACCACGCCGTCGTGCTGACGGAACTCATCCCCGACACTTTGCTGGATCGGAGTCCGGGGATCGTCATCGAGCTGAACGTGTGCCGAACTCGGAGGTGCCGTACGTTCAGTACTTGGATCGGTCGGATCGTGAAGACGTACGACTACATCAACCGCGTTGTCATAACGCTTCCGCTTACGGTCTACGAGGGTTCGTGGACAACACTCTCCCCTCTCATTGCTATGCCATCACCATGATCTTGCGTGTACGTAGGAATTTTTGTGAAATTACTACGTTACCCAACAGGTGGACCCCCGAGACCCTTCCGGTGGTCCCGGTACAATACCGGTGACCCCCGAAACTTTCCCGATGGCCGAAACTGCACTTCCTATATATAATTCTTCACCTCCGGACCATTCCGAAACTCCTCGTGACGTCCGGGATCTCATCCGGGACTCCGAAAAACTTTCGGGTTACTTCATACTCATATCTCTACAACCCTAGCATCACCGAACCTTAAGTGTGTAGACCCTACGGGTTCGGGAGACATGCAGACATGACCGAGACGCCTCTCCGGTCAATAACCAATAGCGGGATCTGGATACCCATGTTGGCTCCCACATACTCCTCGATGATCTCATCGGATGAACCACGATGTCGAGGATTCAATCAACCCCGTATACAATTCCCTTTGTCAATCGGTACGTTACTTGCCCGAGACTCGATCATCGGTATCCCAATACCTCGTTTAATCTCGTTACCGGCAAGTCACTTTACTTGTACCGTAATGCATGATCCGTGACCAGACACTTGGTCACATTGAGCTCATTATGATGATGCATTACCTAGTGGGCCCAGAGATACCTCTCCGTCATACGGAGTGACAAATCCCAGTCTCGAGTCGTGCCAACCCAACAGACACTTTCGGAGATACCCGTAGTGCACCTTTATAGTCACCCAGTTACGTTGTGACGTTTGGCACACCCAAAGCACTCCTACGGTATCCGGGAGTTGCACAATCTCATGGTCTAAGGAAATGATACTTGACATTTGGAAAATCTCTAGCTAAACGAACTACACGATCTTTGAGCTATGCTTAGGATTGGGTCTTGTCCATCACATCATTCTCCTAATGATGTGATCCCGTTATCAATGACATCCAATGCCCATAGTCAGGAAACCATGACTATCTGTTGATCAACGAGCTAGTCAACTAGAGGCTTACTAGGGACATGTTATGGTCTATGTATTCACACGTGTATTACGATTTCCGGATAACACAGTTATAGCATGAATAATAGACAATTATCATGAACAAAGAAATATAATAATAACCATTTTATTATTGCCTCTAGGGCATATTTCCAACAATAAGCAAGCAAGGGATACAACACAAGTAGGCTTGCAAAAGTAAAGGCACGAAATAACCAAGAGTGGAGCCGGTGGAGACGAGGATGTGTTACCGAAGTTCCTTCCTTTTAAGGGGAAGTACGTCTCTATTAGAGCGGTGTGGAGGCACAATGCTCCCCAAGAAGCCACTAGGGCCACCGTATTCTCCTCACGCCCTCACACAATGTGAGATGCCGTGAATCCACTATTGGTGCCCTTGAAGGCGGCGACCGAACCTTTACAAACAAGATTGGGGCAATCTCCACAACTTAATTGGAGGCTCCCAACGACACCATGAAGCTTCACCACAATGGACTATGGCTCCAAGGTGACCTCAACCGTCTAGGGTTCTCAAACACCCAAGAGTAACAAGATCTGCTAGGGATTAGAGGGGGAATCAAATTTCTCTTGGTGGAAGTGTAGATCGGGGCCTTCTCGACCAATCCCAAGCAAATCAACAAGTTTGATTGGTTAGGGAGAGAGATCGGGTGAAAATGGAGCTTGGAGCAACAATGGAGCTTTTGGGGGAAGAGGTGAGTCAACTATGGGGAAGAAGACACCTTTATATAGTGGGGGAAACAATCCAACTGTTACCCCCCCCCCCCAAACAGCCACGCACAGAGCAGTACTACCGCTTGGGCAGGACGGTACTACCGCTCCCTCCCAGTGGTACTGCCGCGCTGACGAGGGACGCAGGGTCCTAGCCCAGAGCGGTACTACCGCGGAAGTATTGGCGGTACTACCGCTTGGAGCGGTACTACCGCCACTACTGCCGCTACTAGTACCGTAAAACCCGACACGAAAAATAGCGGTCTCGAGTCGAGGCGGTAGTAGCCCGGAACCACTGCGGTACTACGGCCGAAGACCGCAAGCGGTACTACCGCTCGGGGAGCGGTACTACCGCTTGATGTGCTTCGGCGGTACTACTGCTGAGGACCGCGGTACTACCGCTGGGACAGGACAGGGCAGGCACAGATAGGAAAGGTAGCTCCCATGAAGCGGAAAGAAACATCGGGTGTGATAAGGATGTGTACGTGTTGATTCCACCCTAGCCTTACCAAAGCAGATCCCCTCTTGATAGTATGGTGACTCCTACGAAACTAGTCCACCAATAGAGAAACGAAGGAGCTACACCGTCTTGAATAAAACACCGAGGGGAGGTAATCGTCTTGTGCCAAAGGATGGATCTCTGAAAGAACTCAACGCACACGATTAGTCCGCAAAAGCATTGTCATCAATCACCAAAACATCTTGGGGATAAATATGCCCTTACAACCCCCCCCCCCCACCCCTTGTCCAATTCGGACTACCATGGGGGGGCGCCACCTTTTGTGGCCTGCCTCCTCCTCTCCACTATGGCCCATGAGGCTCATTAACTTTCCCGGGGGCTTCCGGTAACCTCCCGGTACTCCGAAAAATCCCCGAACCTCTTCGGAACCATTCCGGTGTCCGTACATAATCTTCCAATATATCAATATTTACCTCTCGACCATTTTGAGACTCCTCGTCATGTCTGTGATCTCATCCGGGACTCCGAACAATCTTCGGTCACCAAAACACACAACTCATATAATACATATCGTCATCGAACGTTAAGTGTGCGGACCCTACGGGTTCGAGAACTATGTAGACATGACCGAGACACCTCTCTGGTCAATAACCAATAGAGGAACCTGGATGCTCATATTGGTTCCCACATATTCTACGAAGATCTTTATCGGTCGAACCGCAATCTCAACATACGTTATTCCCTTTGTCATCGGTATGTTATTTGCCCGAGATTCGATCATCAGTATCTTTATACCTAGTTCAATCTCGTTACCGGCAAGTCTCTTTAATCGTTCCGTAGTGCATCATCCCGCATCTAACTCATTAGTCACATTGCTCGCAAGGCTTTATATGATGTGCATTACCGAGAGGGCCTAGAGATACCTCTCCGATACTCGGAGTGACAAATCCTAATCTCTATCTATGCCAACCCAACAAACACCTTTGGAGATACCTTTAGAGCATCTTTATAATCACCCAGTTACGTTGTGATGTTTGATAGCACAAAAGGCATTCCTACGGTGTCCGGGAGTTGCATAATCTCATAGTCGGAGGAATATATATTTGACACGAAGAAAGCAGTAGTAATAAAACTGAATGATCATTATGCTAAGCTAACGATGGGTCTTGTCCATCACATCATTTCACTAATGATGTGATCCTGTTTATCAAATGACAACTCATGTTCATGGCTAGGAAACTTAACCATCTTTGATCAATGAGCTAGTCTAGTAGAGACATACTAAGGACATGATGTTTTATCTATGTATTCACACATGTATCAAGTTTCCGGTTAATACAATTCTAGCATGAATAATAAACATTTATCATGAATAAGAAAATATAAAATACAACTTTATTATTGCCTCTAGGGCATATTTTCTTCAGCTACAACGTCAAAGTAACTTAGCATCTCCCAACAAACAGAAAAGTAACTTTAAGCATCTAGTGGAGCGGAAGATGATTTGTGCTCTCAGGTGCCACACACCCTATATGAATATAACATTAAAAAAATATTAAGAAATTTGAAAAATCTTGAAATTTTGACATATGAAACCTTGGTGCCGGTTCTACACACATGTTCAGTTTCGTGGGGAATGAATGCCGATGCTAATGTCAGTAAAAAAGACAAAAATATCATATGTGTAGAAAAAAAAACTGGATGTAACGTATGTCGGACTGTAATTCCTATGCCGCGGATACCACGGGCACCCATTTCCCACAAAATTAAACACAGATGTACAATGGGCACTCAAGTTTCAAATCCCAAAAATTCAGAACTTTTGAAAATTTTCTGAGTTTTTAATGCTATTTTCATATAGGATGTGTGGCACCCGGGCGCTCCAATGCATTTCCCCTAGCGGAGCACTCTTTATTGCAAAACAAAATTTCTGCGCTCGAAGAGCTCCTCAATTCGAGAGATAAAAAGTACGCAACTATTGACTAAATTTCTGCATTCATACATACTCTACACACACCAACTAAACTGCTCCAAAATGACATGGGGGCGGCCATTGCAAGTGAGGTAGCTGATTTTTGCGAAAAGAAGGATAACCCCTGGCCTCTGCATCAATTAATGCATGCAATCATCTTTAATAATTATTCAACGGAATCTGACAACATGAATACATAGATCAACCCAAAGCCGCCTAGCAACACCTACAATCTTTATAATGTGTCCGAACCGAATGAACATGCACTATCTAGCTGCCCCGCATCAAGCTGAGAGCACCACCCGGACTGGCTGACCCGTAGCATGCACCTCATGCGCACGCTTTAGATCCGCCGCCGCCATCTTCCACCGTCCGATCTCCAGGAGTGAAAGCCGTTCATCCTAACAGTTCATCCTACCAATCTAGCATCGCCTCTTTTTTTTAGATAAAAGGCGCCGGCCGAGCCCGAGAAGAGCTCGAACCTAGCCCGACTTTAAATTAACAAAGCCATCAACCGGCCAGGATTACAGGGGCACCACATTACAAAAAGAAGAAAGCAATGCAAAGCGGAAAGAAGATACATAGAGCTAAGCAGAACAGCACAATGGCAACAATGGAGTATCGATGCCGATGATCACCACTACGCCTACACCAACTAGCCAACTAGGTACTTGGGAGGAGGGGCATGCCGTGCAAGCGTTGAGCGCCGGCTACATCCATGGCCAAACTTGGGCAACACTTGAGTTGTCTCCACCGTCGCAAAGGGCCACTACCCTTTCACCCAGGCTCGATGGGTGCCGCACCGGCGACCAGCAGAGTGGCTAAACATAGCCCAGCTCCAGGTGCCAAAGGAGAAGCCGCCAACGCTGACCCACGAGCAACGGTTGACCAACCCGACGAGAACTAATCCAGCAGCGGCAGCACGGGGCAGGGACGCGAGCTGTCGGACTACTAGCATCGCCTCTTGGCGCGACGGCCAACACCTCTTTCGTGCACTTAATGATGAGCTTCTTCCCCCATAAAATAAAAATAAAAATGATGAGTTTCTTCGCATTTCTTCGAGCCAAGATGCTGATAAAGCCACCCATCATCTACTATCTTTATGTTGCATTGACTTCTATGTGTACTTGTGTAGACATCATCAAGTAACCATTCATATTTAATATTTTCCTTTTCTAAAAGAACTCCCGGCATCTTGAGCCACCAAAGTAACAATGTACTTCCTCTGTAAACTAATATAAGAGCGTTTAGAACACTATTTCAGTAATCTAAATGCTCTTATATTAGTTTGCGGAGGAAGTAGTTGTGAAACTAATCGGCCGGAGATCAATAGTGGATCAAAAGTGGGCAGTTACTCAAGCAGACTACAAAGCAAAATATACCTCATACAATCATTCAGAACAAGGATGACAACCACCAGGATGAGGCTCATGACTTACATTGATGGTGACACTGAATGGTCGGTCTCTGCATGTTAAACATACTATACAAGTCTCTTGCAAACTAGATAGTGGAGGTACTGATGGTACACTCATTAGACATAGTAGTCAACTAGCACATAATGTGTTCGCACAATCCAAAAACTAAACTACCAATGCATTTCAACTGACGCTTAACTTGTGAGAAGAAAGGCACCAAGATCAAGATCAATTGGCAAAGAAGTGGGAAGAAACTCTCCCCAACACCCCCTTGCACATTTCCCATCAACTCCTTTCCATCCCTTCCCCGTAGATATTGGAATGAGCACCTCTTCTCAACACACAGTCTCTCCCAGCTGCTAATCCGGCTTCTAAAGTAGAGATTTTGTTCAAAAGGGAGCTAATCTCATCATCAAGTAAGAAGGCATCCATCTCCACAAATTTTACGTTGTCATCATCAATCAAAGCTTCTTTGAATGACTGCAATGCCGTGAAGAAGACAGGGGAAGCTTCTTCCGTGCCCACAGGACCATCATCTCCAACAGTGTCCCTGGCAACTTCAGTTTCTGAATCCCCCTGTGGCATTAGAGTATTCGTGCATGTAAGAGTGTTCTATAGATAATTTTGTGCAAGACAATAGATTCTAATGATACGTATCAGTTTATCTGGTTTTTACATAAGCAATGAAAGTGAAGATACTGCTACACCACTGCCATCTCATAGTGATTAGCATTATAACGTAAGTGTAAAGGAGATTTTCAGGGGAGAAAGATTTGCAGTCTCAAATAACAGCAACGCAGCACTTCTTGTATTATATAATCTGCACAAACCCTGATGCTAAATATCCTTTTGAGTTTAAACCTGATGATGAAAACTGAAAACATTGCATCCTACTCCCTCCGTTCCCAAATATTTGTCTTTCTAGAGATTTCAACAAGTGACTACATACGGAGCAAAATGAGTGAATCTACACTCTAAAATAAATCTACATACATCCGTATGTTGTGTCCATTTGAAATGCCTAGAAAGACAAATATTTGGGAACGCAGGAAGTAATTGATAAAGTCAGACATGCTACTGCATGAAAACTAAAAGTCAATAGCTGATTTTCACAGCAATACAATAACCCAATGCTCACAAGTAAGGCAATTGCTTTCATATGAGGAAACTTTACCGGCATCTTCATACATAAGCATGGACTCACCTTGTCGTGCATCAAGGAAGGAGGCCAGGCCATGATGTATGGATCAGCAGGCCAATGCATACCACGTGTTTTCTCGAAGAGCAACTTCACCTCTGCTGTTTCCAGGCAAAAGGATAGGAACCACACAGAAGAAGATTTCATATCCCTGTCATAGATAACAGACAGGTACACAAACCCATCAGTGACGTTCATATGCTCTCCAATGTCAGCATTATCCAGGACTGAACGCTTAGTGATCTCCTTAACAACTGTGTGCAATTGAGACATCTTGTGCAGCATAAATCTCTCGATGCCCTCATCATCGGGTGTCGAGAGCCAAACAGAAAGCGTGAATTCCTTCACATGTACGATATAGAGGTTCCCATCCTTGGTTTGACCAAGCTCAAAGCTGTAGAATATGTATAGCGCTATCAAGGGCGGTGGCAGATACATTCGAGAGAACTGAAAGGTGACGGTGTTGAGAGCGAGAATGCAGTTTTTGCTCTGTAACCAACAGATGAACCCATTGGCGAGCTTAGGAATCGGGCGCCCCCATGCAGCAAACCCCCCGGACTCAGGGAAGATCTGCCACTTCATGGCGTGAGATGAGAAGACGGCCACACGCGCGCACGCCCATGAGCGATCGTGACGGACACAGACCACACGGGATGGCCTCTGGTCCTCTTGGTCAGGAGGGAGCGTGTAGAACTCGAGCCAGGCATCGATGCCTTCGCGGGGCGTCTTGGGGTAGATATTCAGGGCCCGCGCCGGCGCTCCAATATTCAGGGGGCTGTAGGAGGCAGTCTGATCGGTGCTCCGGTTGACGAAGGCAACGTACCCGTCGGAGTAGGGAATTTGGGAAGTCCCCCACTCGGAGGCGTCGCCGTCTCTGAGTAAATCAGCGAAGAAGGCAGTGGTGTCTGGGTCGGGGCTGCGGCTGGCGGAAGGGATGACGGCGTGCATGTAGGGTGTGAGCAAGAGGGCGAGGAGAGGCGGCGCGTGGAGCTCGCGGAAGCGGCGGCGGAAGGCCGGGGAGGAGCGGACCAGGCAGAGGAAGGGGCGGCAGGTGAAAGCCGCGCGGACAAGGGTCGGGAGGTCCGGTAGGCGGAGGAAGATCTCACGGAGGAGGTCGTCGGTCAAAGAGCTAATGCTGGTCGGCTCGGGCGGCGGCGGAGGCGAGGGTGGCTGTTGGGACTGGGAGCCCATGGCTGTGGACTGTGGGGAATGTGGGAGAAGCCCTGGTACTGGGTTCTTTTTCTTGGATGGGCATATCTGGCGAACGTTCGCCACCGGACGTGGCATTTGCAAACGTTCGCCTCACAGTATCGGTGCTTTTTGAAAACCTGGGTGGCTTTGTTTGCAAAACTTCCATGGCATTTGTTTAATTTTAGTGTGAAAAAGTCATCCAAAACTGCACCGTTGGATCCAGATCGTGTGCCAGCTAGAGGGGTCGCTGGCAAATTCTCCCTCGTGGCGACAGTTCGCTGGCTCTACCATCTCCCTTTTTCCTGCTAGCAATTTTTAGAACTTTTTTTGGACAAATTAGAACATTCTTCTTTTTAGAATGAACTTTATTCAACTAAAACGTCGCGTGACATGCAAATAAAATTAGGGGGATCTTCCGCAAAAAAAAATTAGGAGATCTAAGAGCCACAAATGTCGCCCCAAGGTAAGGGTAACATAATCTTTAGCAAGGTCATGAGCCTCCATATATGCTCTTTCTCTCATGATCGAAAGTACCTTCGGATTTTTCGTACCCCTTCGTCTCTTGCGTCTCGCGCGAGGGTAGAGGGATTTCGCGCCTCCTGTTGGTGCCACTACAGATCGGCTTTGTCTTCTGTGGTCTTAGGGCCATGGAGGCATGATGTATCTTGGCACTTGCCGACGGGAGGGCTCCTGCTTCCTTTTTAGGTGTTTTTGTGTGTGTTTGTGTCATGATTAGGAAAACAAGATGACAACGAAGCCCTACAGTTGAAATAAGGTTATCCCCGACTAGCCTATGTTCTCGTGGCGTCTAGCACTATCGGAGGGCGTGTGGAGGTGTGTCTTCAATGGATCTCGTGGGATTCGGTCGGTGCTTTCCTTCAGTGATCCACTTGGATCCGACCTTTGTTCGCCTTTGTTCATGTGTCTCCAGGTTGGATCCTTTTGATCTACGCTTCACTTCACCAACGGCGGCTGCTGTTATGGTGCTCTGGTCCTATTGGGTCTTGGCCCGACGAGTTTCCGACGGTCTACTACAACAAGGTTTCCTAGCTCTGGTGAGGGAGGCACGATGACGAGGCGCGCTTTCGATTCACTCCAGTGCATGTAGTCGTCGCTAGGTGGTCTATAGACCTGGATGTAATTTTTATTTATATTGCTCTTTGTGCTGCCTTAACAGATAATGAATAGATCAAAAGTTTTTTCCAAAAGAAAAACTTCAGAAAAGTCTTCCATCTTCATCTTTATCTCCCGAATGATGGCACTTATCCCTCTGTATGCACTCTTGAGATGATTTACAGTAGCATCCGAGTCGGTTGTTATATGAATTCTTCTCAAATACAAGTCAGGTGCCAAATCCAACGCCTCTCTGAAGTCCATCGCCTCTAAAATGTCTTCCTAACTATATTCTAGGTCACCACTACTGAAGCTCCAAGAAAAAGAAAACTGATCGTCCCGACATATGACTGCACAAGATCCTCTGTCTTGTCCTCAAAACTGCAGCATCAATCGTTGAGTTTCATATACAACCCTGGCCTGGAGCTTTCCAAGTTCGTCTAACTTGTCTTTGAGCTGCAATAGGAGAAGCTGCTGCTGATCCGGGTATGCTACTCGGCCATAAAACCTCTGAATTAGCTCTAAAAAACCTTCGAACTAAATTAAACGTGTTTAGTGGTAAGTGAAAAATGCGTTCATGAATTACCTTTCGAGTTTTGACGCACACCCACCATACTGCCCAGAGTGCGACCGATATGTGAATGAACTTCATTAGCTCCATTAGCCATAATCTCATATCAGCTTGCTTGCATGCAATAAGATGTTCTACAAGATCATCATCCGATAATGCCCCCCACGCACTTGGACATGTTGCAATCTATCAACGCATGGTGCCATTTTTCCATAGCAGAGCTTCGTGCTCGTCGGCTTCGGGTGATACCGTGGGCTCTCACAGTCGGTATGTTTCTTGTGTCCTCCTTAAAGCTCAAGCCTGCGACGTGCCTACCTTTGGGCGGGTTGTGATAAGATGATCGACAAAAAGTGCAAGGTTAATTGAGATCTCGTCTGTAAGCCCAAGATTTATGGTGGCCTAGGAGTGCTCAACCTCTAAAAATTTGTGAGCGCCATGCGCTTGCGTTGACTTTGGATCGAATGGGATGATCCACTTAAGACTTAGTCTGGCTCAGGAACGCCTTGCACTAGCAACGACAAAGATACCTTTGCTGCTGCCATGCGGGTGTGCACCGGAGATGAAAATAAAGCTAAGTTCTGGGAATCTCCATGGTTGGACGGCTTCCGGCCTAAAGGCATTGCGCCAAAGATTGGGTCCGCCAAATTGACACTTGACAGGGGCTAACTTTGGCCTATATTCAGCAATTTGTGAGATGCTTGTTGATGTAACCCTCAACTAGGGTACCCAAGACACCATAACTTGGAAGTTCACCAATAGTGGCGAGCACTCCGCCTCCTCAGCTTATATGGCGCAATTTGCATATCTCTCCTTTTGTCAAGTGAATGTTGCAATTTGAAAGATATGGCCCCTGTGCACAATTTTTTGCTTGGTCGATCTTCCAAAATCGTGTTTGGACAGACGGTCATTTATTGCGCCGATGTTTGCCAAAGTGCAATTTGTGCCCTCTCTGGAAGCAAGTGCAAGAATCTGCTGCTCACCTCCTATTCTAATGTAGGTTCACTATCCGGATTTGGACCGAAATCTGCACTTAGCTTGGCATCCTTGACTCCTCACCAATGATTCGGCGTCATGAAGATTCGATAGAGATTGGTGGCTCAAGACGGTAAAGCCTCGTTTGGTTTCAAGGGATCCCGGGGGATCCCCGCTGTTTCCCGGGGTTGGAGAACCACGGGCCGAGTTGGCCCAAGGAGATCCATTGCGTCATTTGGACCGCATCACTCGAGGCTAACCCTGCCCGATCCACGTCCTTTCCTCGGGGAGGAAAGCCACGACCCGAGAGGTCGGGGAGGAAATCCATGGCTCGACAGAGGCGAGCGAACTCCAGCGTCATCGAGCAAGATCCAGGGCCCCCGACCGCCTCCGAGCTCCTCCGCCGGCGACAGAAGTGACTCTCCCGACCCTCTCCCTCCGGTGTTAAGGATCCAACTCCGCCCCTCCAGCGACGGCGACGGACCACGGTCGTCACCGTTCTCCTTCCCCGGATCCAACCTCCGCCTCGAAGCTCCAGTCCCCTTCGGCGACTGCGACGGCGACGGCGTCAGTTCCGCGGACGTATTCTATCTCATCTGATCAAGGGTTAGTCCCCTCCTCCTCCCCCATATATTTCTTCAGTTCATGCCTTCGCCGCCCCTGATGTTGAACCACTAGTTGCATACGAGTTTGTATTTTTCTTGTGTATGTACCAGTTGTATTTTCTTGTGTGCTGCTTACGAGTTGTTTCTATGTAGCATACTACGCTGCCCATACAAATTGTGAAAACTAGTCTGAAGCTTGATGCCTGTAGTTGCTCATATATTTGATAAAACTTTGCACCTGTATGCACCAGACCTGTGGGTCAGTTGGTTCAATTTCATAGCTATGTATTTGTCCATGGTATTTTCAATAGTTTGACATCAGATTTCATATGTTATAGGAGTCACAGAAGACCAATTATTAATTAGATTTAGATGCAAGCAGATCAATATAGTTGTATGAATCAAGTTCATGTGAGTAGGTGACATTTGTGAGCAACCATTCTGCATCTTTTTTAGATAGAAATAGTAACTCGAGCACTGTTGCCGTGTTGCAGGCTTTCAACTCACTATAGCATCTTGACGTTGTTGTCTTTATCGGTCATTGAGAAGAAAAAGAAAGGTATGATAAAGCTTAAATTCATTGATGTGGTAGATGATGTTTACTTTCTGAGTTGTGCTACCCTTTACATGATGAATCTTTTGCTACCGGTTCTTATTAGTTGAAATTGTATATGGATTGTCAACCATTGATGTTGCTTTAATATGATGTACTTGTAATTCGTTGATTTTGCTTTACACAAGTTTTATTTGCATTGGTCAATAGTAGTTCTTCCCTCGTGCGCAAAGAACTGAAATATAAAGGAGGAACTAGAACTTGCCATCCTATATGTAGAACAAGGAACATTGTAGTACAGTTCTACTTTTGCTTTTCACTGGGAGAGTAGGATTCTAGATGCATGGTTTAGTCTGCTCTATCTAGTGCGTGTTTGGGAGAGTAGGATCCTGTACGTAGAACTGAAATATCTGTTGTAATATATGTAGGATCATGTACGTAGTCTGCTCTATCTACTGGTTCTTATTAGTAATTTGGTACTCCGGTTGTGCTTTTCAATACCGGCTTGTGATAATTTTTCTTGCCTCCTTCGGTCACAATCTTGTCCAACGTTTTTACAGTCATAGGATGACACACACAAGCACCTGCTGGATCATAAAATATGATTCTTTTTTGCTTTATCCCCTTATTAAATATGAGTACTTTGTAGTGACTGCAAGTGGAGGACGGGGCGTCGACCCGTTGGCTGGGCAGCTGAGGTTGCTGCCAGCCCACCTGAGTTCAAGTCCCCGGCTTGGACGCGTGGTGCTCGCGGAGTTTCTCCTATAAATAAATGTCAATGAGGGTTAGCCCTTGGGTTGGTCTCATTTTTTTTAGTGACTGCAAGTGGCATTCTGGTTCTTAGGACATTCTGAATCCGATTACTTCGTAGATGTTCAAAGAAGCTTGAAGAAATTATATTCTCTTTGCAAGCAATGTAGTCTAGATTTTTTTTATGCACGCTGCACATATCATATGATGTATGATACTATTTCATCTTAATCTGCTTATACTTAAAAATAGTCTATTGAAGTTGTGAACTGTTGCTAACTTTTTTCGTAGTTCAATCAACATGAAGCTGTTGGTACCTGATGTTGATGCGGAGTGGAGAAAAGACCTGAGTAGGGCTAGTGATCTGCACCTTGCAGTTCATCTTGTTCAAAAGTATCTCTGCCTCGGACATGGCAATTGATAATTCAATACATTTTGTCGTGCACAAACTTGAACGATGATGGCACATGAAAATGGTTTAGGCCAACACACGATCGCAATGAAATATGGCCCGGCTGATATTTGAACCTTGGTGAATTGATGGTTATCAGTTGTAATATTTCTTAAAATTCCAGTTTACAGGAATTTTGAAATTTTGTATTTTTTTGAATTATTTGTGGATCAGAGCCCTTGGATCTTAATTGCTACAATACATTATCAGGTGATCTTATTTGAGCTGTGTTTGTTATCTGTGTTGTTTGAGGGATTTCCTTCCCTCCCCCTTGTTGCCAATTGGACACCTGGGGCAGTGGAACATCTCCCACGTGGGGGGAGGGATCTCATGAGAACAGGGAAATCTCCCTCTAGGGGTTTATTTCCCTGGTATTTTCCTACCCAACAACCAAATGAGGCCTAAATGGTGGAGGTGACCGCAGGAAGAAAATTGCCCGATGCTTGTCTAATGAGAAATTTGGAAGGAGCACAACGCAAGGATTTTTTAAAATGTCTCCGCACCAACTTCCATTGTTATTGCAAAAATAAAAAAGGAGACCCATCTTTGGAGTTTGGCAGGAGCCAAGCAGCTTTGTATTTTTATGTCGTGAGAGTGGACTTTTTCTTTTTGCCGCTCGCGGCTTATGTCTAAACATTTTTCTTAATCAATGAAAATGGAAGTCTTTTGCTTTGTTTAAAAAAGAAAAACTCAAAAAAGAAAGCCATAATGCCTCCGATGAAAGAAGGAAACTCCAAACCGTCGATGCCGATGAGTTCAGCCACCATTGGAACTCGTAAATGTTTGCAGGTGATGTACAACTCCTGCTCGTGGTCGTTCACAGTGGACGAATTGAAATCTTCATGAACGTAAAACATTGCATGTTATTGGGGTACAGTTCGACACACAAAACACCACGGGTGAAGAGGGCACGCGGACGCGGACACACGGCCAAGTTGTTTGTCTGATGCAATGTAACGACGCTGCAGGCGGGGGCTGCCGTGCCGGTATATCATATATCGACGTTGCAGGAGGGGTTGCCGAACAGCGGCGCCTCGGGAACAGCGGCGGCGCCGACGTTGCCCGGGGCCTTCCGGACGCCGACGAGCATGTCGCAGCGCGCGTACATGGAGCGCCACCCGGTCCGGAACGGCCCGGACACGAACCGCACGCGGCCGAGCAGCACCACCCGCAGCGACACCACGCCGTAGGACACGTCGTTGGCCAGGGCCGCCGCGGTCTCCGGCGACACGGGCACGGGGGCAGCCCCGCCGCCCCCGATCACGGGCGCCACCACCACCGCGCTGTCCGGGTCCTGCACCAGCGGCGGCATCTCCGCCGGCGCCGTGATGGCCTCCCCGCGGTACACCACGTACGCCGTCAGCCGGTCGTACCGCGCGGACGACCGCCCGCTGGGGTTGCGGATGACGAGGGCGCACTGGAACGACGCCGCCACAGAGTTCGGCGCCCGGGCACCCGCGGCCGGCAGGCCCGCGGAGGGGCCGGTGACGTTGGAGAGCGAGTAGACGGCGATGTTGGTGACGGTGAAGGCCGGGCTGTTGGGGCGGTACACGAGGTAGAGCACGAGCGCGATGACGCCGGCGAGGAGGATCAGAAGCAGAAGGACGGAGCAGATGGTGCTCAGGGCCCCGGAGCCCGTGCTGCCGTAGTAGCCGTAGCGGCGGCGGCGGGCGGGCTTCAGGTCGTCGGCGTGGACGACCTTTCCGCCTTTGTGGTGGTCGGTTGGCTCCGGCGGGAGGTGGTGTTCTCCCATGTTCGATTCGGTGAAGCTATAGCTACCTTTGGGCTCTCGGACGAGGCGTTTATCAGCAGGTGCGTGTACGAGAGGTTGGATAGATATCACAAGCTGCTGTGTTCCGTTGTGTGTGCGCGCGCGTCAGCCTATCTGCTGATGCATGCGCTCGCGCGGAAAGCCGGGTGTCCGATCGGTGGTATTTGGATGGAGCGGCACTCCACGCTCCAGCTGTGCGCGCCCGCAAGCAAAATCGGTGATCAGTCTTCGCTAGATATTTTTAGGTGGGAGAGGGGTGAGAATCTTTAAATGCAAAAAACTCATTGCAAATGTCCAAAAGGAAAAAAAAATGTTGGAAATTAAGAACGCATACTGAAAATGGCACGTGTACCACGGTGAACCAAGGCGGAAGCACCGTGATTGACACCCCTTTGCCCCGTAATCCGACCGATCAGATCTGAAGAAGTACAATCCTCACACACACCCCATGGCTTCTTCGTCCCTCAATGCATGACGCATATACTTTTCAAAAATGATGTTTTACCATGGGTTATATACTTATATTTCACAAAATATATATCATTGGGTTAGTATTTCAGCAAAGTCTCCCATGGCACAATAAAAAATTGTGAGAAAGTTAAATAACACAAAACGAGGGTGGCATGTAAAAGGGAATAGAGGGAGTATTTCTATATGACGACAAATTCATGACGTGTACTATGCACGGTAAGAAATAGCAACCGAGTTATTCTGCAGGTGAAGAGAATTGCTAAAAACTTATTATGCTTAAGTTTTCCATTCCATGTCTAAATTGTTCCCCTCTCGAAATGCAGAAAACGATAACATGAGTTTGATAGTGATAGTGCTTGTCATGGTTGACGCTTGTTGTTGTGAGTCCTTATTGGTATACACGATCATACATGTTGGCATTGTGTGGTTCGGAAAATATATGATTATTCATGTCCTATTCACGGCCAACATAGAAAATCAATCTAAGCACCAACACCAATGCAAAAAAATTTGGATAAATAATTACTGTGATGGATGGTTTCTAATTAGGACCAAGAGATTTTGTTGCTGCTAAAATGCCATTCTTTACTTGCTCAAAATACTTCAAACTATTAATGTATATATAAATGTACACTAAATTAAGTGTATGTAGGGAATTGGATTGAAATGTCGGCTGCACAAAGCAGAAAAGAGGACCGAGGGCTTAGGATTCTAAAAGAATATGTGGCATACTATTATGTTGAACCATTGAAATATTTATGTTCTCGTTTCAACGCACTATATGTCACCATAGGTTGGTTGCTTCAAGAGTTAATAATAGACATGATGACGTATCGTTGCATTCCCAACAATGGACATCATATTTTTGTTTCGTGGTAATGCATGATATTCAAGTGTATGGTACAACGTGGCATTCGCTCAGAAGACATCAGATCTTCCCTCTTGGCCCCCCCCGGGGGGGGGGGGGGCATCATGGGCGGCGCAAACCTCCTCCCACTTGATGGCGGTGATGGATCGACACGAACACAGGGGGAGTGATCGGGGTGGAGAGCGGGGCGGTGGCGGAGGACTCCTCATTTGCGGTTCAAGGGGAGTATGGTGTGATGGAGAGAGGGCGCCATGTGGTGAAGGTAAGGTGGGCGTTATCCAGTTTTAAAGGAGAGGGTTCCGACGAGAAATGTCCTGCTACGGCGGAAACCGAGTGGTAGGGGGTGGGGTCTGGCAGGAAAAGGGAAGGGTGCGCCGTGGGGTGGGGTTTTTGTGTTCGGACCGCATATTGGAGATAACATGGCGGATAGTCCAGACAAACACATTCTCTCCCACATATGGTCTGGATTAGGGAAAGTCCCGACTGTCTAGGCTGTTGAATTTTGAGGCGCGTGATGGATGCCCATTTGATGTCCGAACTCACCCGGATGTATGGAGAGAAATGAGCTTGGACCTTAGATGCGACTCTAATCATTTGTTTCATTTATATGTATTATAGCCCGTAGCAATGCACGGCCATTCTACTAGTATTTTTAGGTGGGGGAGGGTTGGGAATCTTTAAATGCAAAAAACTCATTGCAAATATCCAAAAAGGAAAAAAAATGTTGGAAATTAAGAACTCATACTGACGATGGCACATGCACCACGGTGAACCGAGATAGAAAGACCGTGGTTGACACCCCTTCACCCCATAATCCGACCGATCAGATCTGAAGAAACACAATCCTCACGCACCCCACGACAATGTCGGAACCATTGCCACTCAATGAGGTTGAGGATGGAGGTACTTATTTCACCAAAGTGATGTCTCCATCGCCAAAACAAATGGCACGGACACACTAAGAACTAACACATCAGAGCAAAATTCTCTGTGAGTGTGAAGAGCCATGATCTTCCTAGCTTCCTGACGCCGAAACAGTCTTCGAAGGCGAGGGAGACCGACGAAATCAGTCGGTGAGTATATGCTATCCAGAATTTCTATATCATTTCCAATCAACAATATGTCATCTACATATAGTTCTAGAAATGCTACAGAGCTCCGACTCACTTTCTGGTAAATACAGGCTTCTCCAAAAGTCTGTATAAAACTATATGCTTTGATCAACTCATCAAAGCGTATATTCCAACTCCAAGATGCTTGCACCAGTTCATAGATGGATCACTGGAGCTTGCACACTTTGTTAGCACCTTTAGGATTGACAAAACCTTCTGGTTGCATCATATACAACTCTTCTTTGATAAATCTATTAAGGAATGCAGTTTTGACATCATTTTGTCAAATTTCATAAAATGTGGCAATTGCTAACATGATTCGGACAGACTTAAGCATCGATACGAGTGAGAAAATCTCATCGTATTCAACACCTTGAACTTTGTCGAAAAACCTTTTGCGACAAGTCGAGCTTTGTAGATAGTAACACTACTATCAGCGTCGGTTTTCCTCTTGAAGATCCATTTATACAATATGGCTTGCCGATCATCGGGCAACTCCACCAAAGTCCACACTTTGTTCTCATACATGGATCCCATCTCAGATTTCATGGCCTAAAGCCATTTCGTGGAATCTAGGCTCATCATCGCTTCCTCATAGTTTGTAGGTTCATCATGGTCTAGTAACATGACTTCCAGAACAGGATTACCGTACCACTCTGGTGCGGATTGTACTTTGGAAGACCTACGAGGTTCTATAGTAACTTAATCTAAAGTTTCATGATCATCATCATTAGCTTCCTCACTAATTGGTGTAGGAATCACAGGAACTGATTTCTGTGATGAACTACTTGCCAATAAGGGAGCAGGTACAGTTACCTCATCAAGTTCTACTTTCCTCCCACTCACTTATTTCGAGAGAAACTCCTTCTCTAGGAAGGATCCATCTTAGCGAATAACTTGCCTTCGGATCTTGTGATAGAAGGTGTACCCAATAGTTTCCTTTGGGTATTCTATGAAGACACACTTCTCCGATTTGGGTTCGAGCTTATCAGGTTGAAGCTTTTTCACATAAGCATCGCAGCCCCAAACTTTAATAAATGACAACTTTGGTTTCTTTCCAAACCACAGTTCATAAGGCGTCGTCTCAATGTATTTTGATGGTGCACTTTTTTTAAAGTGAATGCAACTGTCTCTAATGCATAACCCCAAAACGATAGTGGTAAACCGATAAGAAACATCATAGATCGCACAATATCCAATAAAGTACGGTTACGACATTTGGACACACCATAACGCTGTGGTGTTCTAGGTGGCGTGAACTGTGAAACTATTCCACATTGTTTTATATGAAGGCCAAACTCGTAACTCAAATATTCTCCTCCACAATCAGATCGTAGAAACTTTATTTTCTTGTTACGATGATTCTCCACTTCACTCTGAAATTCTTTGAACTTTTCAAATGTTTCAGACTTGTGTTTCATTAAGTAGATATACTCATATCTGCTCAAATCATTTGTGAAGGTCAGAAAATAACGATACTCGCCATGAGCATCAACACTAATTGGACCGTATACATTAGTATGTATTATTTCCAACAAGTCAGTAGCTTGTTCCATTGTTCCGGAGAATGGAGTTTTAGTCATCTTGCCCAAAAGGCACGGTTCGCAAGCATCAAATGATTCATAACCAAGTGATTCTCCATCTTTATGGAGTTTCTTCATGCGCTTTACACCGATATGACCCAAACGGCAGTGCCACAAATAAGTTGCACTATCATTATTAACTTTGCATCTTTTGGCATCAATATTATGAATATGTGTATCACTACGATCGATATCCAACAAACTATTTTCATTGGGTGTATGACCATTGAAAGTTTTATTCATGTAAACAGAACAACAATTATTCTTTGACTTTAAATAAATAACTATATTGCAATAAACATGATCAAATCATATTCATGCTCAACGCAAACACCAAATAACATTTATTTAGGTTTAACACTTATCCCGAAAGTATAGGGAGTGTGCGATGATGATCATATCAATCTTGGAACTTCTTCCAACACTCATCGTCACTTCCCCCTCAACTAGTCTCTGTTTATTCTATAACTCCTGTTTCGAGTTACTAATCTTAGCAACCGAACAAGTATCAAATACTCAGGGGCTACTATAAACACTAGTAAGGTACACATCAATAACCTATATATCAAATATACCCTTGTTCACTTTGCCATCCTTCTTATCCACCAAAAATTTGGAGTAGTTCCACTTCCAGTGACCATTTCCTTTGCAGTAGAAGCACTCAGTTTTAGGCTTAGGTCCATCTTTGGGCTTCTTCACGGGAGTGATAACTTTCTTGTCATTCTACTTGAAGTTCCCTTTCTTTCCCTTTGCCCTTTTCTTGAAACTAGTGGTCTTGTCAATCATCAACACTTGATGCTCTTTCTTGATTTCTACCTTCGTCGATTTCAACATCACGAAGAGCTCGGGAATCGTTTTCATCATCCCTTGCATACTATAGTTCATCACGAAGTTCTAGCAACTTGGTGATGGTGACTAGAGAACTCTGTCAATCACTATCTTATCTGGAAGATAAACTCCCACTTGATTCAAGCGAATGTAGTACCCAGACAATCTGAGCACATGCTCACTAGTTGAGCAATTCTCCTCCATCTTTTAGCTATAGAACTTGTTGGAGACTTCATATCTCTCAACTCGGGTATTTGCTTGAAATATTAACTTCAACTCCTGGAACATCTCATATGGTCCATGACGTTTAATACGTCATTGAAGTCCCGATTCTAAGCTGTTAAGCATGGTGCACTAAACTATCAAGTAGTCATCATATTGAGTTAGCCAAACGTTCATAACGTCTGCATCTGCTCCTGCAATAGGTCTGTCACCTAGCGGTGCATCAAGGACATAATTCTTCTGTGCAGCAATGAGGATAAACCTCAGATCACGGACCTAGTCCGCATCATTGCTACTATCATCTTTCAACTTAGTTTTCTCTAGGAACACATATAAAACATAGGGAAGCAACAACGCGAGCTATTGATCTACAACATAATTTGCAAAATACTGTCAGGACTAAGTCCATGATAAATTAAAGTTCAATTAATCATATTACATAAGAACTCCCACTTAGATAGACATCCCTCTAATCATCTAAGTGATCACGTGATCCAAATCAACTAAACCATGTCCGATCATCACGTGAGATGGAGTAGTTTTCAATGGTGAACATCACTATGTTGATCATATCTACTATATGATTCACGCTCGACCTTTCGGTCTCAGTGTTCCGAGGCCATATCTATATATGCTAGGCTCGTCAAGTTTAACCTGAGTATTCCGCGTATGCAACTATTTTGCACCTGTTGTATTTGAACCTAGAGCCTATCTGAAAGCACATTTGCTCCCTGGGTGGTTTTGGTAATTAATGACAACATACTTTGTGGTTGGACTAATGCTTTTATCAAGTATGTTTCAGGAAATTCAATCACATTGGCATGGCAAAAGGACTGAAGAGGTGGACCCCTCAAAATGCTAAGGCAAGCATTGGCAAAAGCTCAAGACTCCATTTTTGGTTTAGTGATCCAAGATCACATTGAGTCTATAGGAAAGCCAATACTATTAAAAGGGGATGAGGTTATGATAATGATCTGGTTGCTCAAAGTGCTTAGTGATACATCTCCTAAACTATCAGCAACTCTCACTTCCATAATACACTCATAAGTAATCTCGGTCCCACCGATTTTCCAAACCCAGTCACACCGAGATGAACCACCTCAGCCATATAGCCAAACCCTAGAATTCTCGGATTTTCCGATTCTGAACTCGGTCTCACCGAAACTTGAGTTGCCAAGCTTCTGTAACCTTCTGTCATCAAATCGGTGTCACCGAGATGATGAAGTCGGTCCCACCGAGATTGGCAAGCTCTTGTCTTTGGACGAATCGGACTCACCGAGTTTGTATTTTCGGTCCCACCGAAAATCCCAACGTTCACATGATTTGAACTTTCGGTCTCACCGAGTTGTCAACTTCGGTCTGACCGAGATTGGTCAAATGTGTGTAACGGTTGGATTTTGTGTGGAGGCTATAAATACCCCTCCACCCCCTCTTCATTCGTGGAGAGAGCCATCAGAAAGAACTACCACTCCTACCTTACATTTCTGAGAAGAAAACTACCTACCCTTGTGTTGAGATCAAGTAGCTCCACTCCCACCATATGAAACTTGATCTCTAGCCTTCCCAAGTTGCTTTCCACTCAATCCTTTCTTCCACCACAGCCAAATCAGTGAGGAGAGTTGAGTGTTGGGGAGATTATCATTTGAAGCACAAGAGCAAGGAGTTCATCATCATCAACACCATCTATTACCTTTTGGAGGGTGGTGCCTCCTAGATTGGTTAGGTGTCGCTTGGGAGCCTCCGTCGAGATGTGGAGTTGAACCAAGAAGTTTGTAAGGGCAAGGAGATCGCCTACTTCGTGAAGATCTACCCCGAGTAAGGCTAGCCCTCCGTGGGCGTAGGCCATGATGGCATAGACAAGGTTGCTTCTTCGTGGACCCTTCGTGGGTGGAGCCCTCCGTGGACTCTCGCAGCCGTTACCCTCCGTGGGTTGAAGTCTCCATCAACGTGGATTGACGATAGCACCACCTATCGGAACCACGAGAAAAATCTCCGTGTCTCCAAATTGCGTTTGATCTTCTCCACTTCTCTTTACTACTTGTGCAATTTACTTTCCGCTGCCCATACTCTAGAATTGCATGTGTAGTATGCTACTTGACTTGTGTGATATGCAAAATCTGCCAAAACGTGTCTTTGTCAAAAGGCATAATTTTTATCTTGTCGAGTAGTCTAATCACCCCCCCTCTAGACACTCTCACCTTCTTCGATCCTACAATTGGTATCAGAGCTTTGGTCTCCATTGCTTTGGTTTACACACCATTGGAGGAAGATGGATGTGTCTACGTTTGGGAGTGTTAGCCATAGAGTGCCTATTCTTAATGGAGTGTCCTATAACTCGTGGAGGATTGAAATGCTTATTATCTTTAAGATGTATAACTTGCACAAATATGTTGAAACCCCATATGTGCCTCCATTTGACCCCTTGCACCCTACCATGGATGAAGAGCTTGATTTGCTTCGTAACCTTAGAACTGTAAATCTTATCATTAGAGGTTTGCCCGATAACTTGCTTAAGCTCGTCACAAACTTTGAGTGCGCCTATGCTATGTGGAAGTCCTTGGAAGAACTTTATCCGGACTGCTCTTTGAGAGGTCTTGATGAAATTCTATACAAGACTATTGAATTTGATATGATGCGCCCCAATGATCCCAACTTTGATAAATGCTTCTTTGAGCTTCGTGATCTCATGAAAAAGAAGGGTGATCCTTATCTTATCAATGCTCTAATTAGAAGTGCTCTTGTATTGCATTCCGATGATTATCGTCACATTGACAAAACTAATGCAAGTCATTGTCAAATTGACCTAGGTGTTGATGATGAACTATCTATGGGTCAATATGATGATGAGCATGAGCATGATGATGATTACTCCGATTCGGACACCGAGCTAGACAAGATCATGAAGAGTCTCAATCTCATGGCGAATCTGAGAGACTACATATCCGGTGGAAAAGAGTGGATTCTTGATAGTGGATGCACCGATCACATGACCGGAGACGAAGACATGTTTCGAGAGCTTGCAAAGAACAATGGTCCACGCAAGTATGTGACTTTTGGAGACAACTCCAAGGGTAAGGTACTTGGCCTTGGTAAGGTGGCCATATCTCATGATAGCTCTATTCAAAATGTCATGCTTGTTGAATCACTTGGATACAATTTACTTTCCGTGTCTAGATTAGCTGACTTTGGATTCAATGTGCTATTCACCGAAGTAGATTGCTAAGTCTTTCGTCGTGACAATCATAACATGGTTTTTACCGGTATCCGTAGAGGTGATCTATATATTGTTGATTTCACTAAGAAAGTCCAACCTAGAACTTGCTTCATTGCTAAATCCGCTAAAGGTTGGTTATGGCATAGAAGGCTTGGACATGTTGGTATGCGTAATCTAGACAAGCTAATCAAAGGTGATCATATTCTTGGTGTTAAAGATGTTCTCTTTGACAAAGATAGACTTTGTAGTGCTTGTCAGGCAGGAAAACAAGTAGGCGGAAGTCATCCTGTGAAGAACATCATGACCACAAGGAGACCGCTTGAGCTTCTTCATATGGATCTCTTCGGTCCCAATGCTTACAAAAGCCTTGGTGGTAACTCCTTTGGTCTAGTTATAGTTGATGATTATTCCAGATTTACGTGGGTATTTTTCCTTGATGACAAATCACAGGTTCAGAGGATCTTCAAAACCTTTGCTAGAAAGGCCCAAAATCAATTTGAGGTGAAGATCAAGAAAGTTCGGAGTGACAATGGAACGGAGTTCAAGAACGCCCATGTAGATTCTTTTCTCGATGAGGAAGGGATTCTACATGAGTTCTCGGCTACGTACACTCCTCAACAAAATGGAGTTGTTGAGAGGAAGAACCGAACGCTCATAGAGATGGCGAGAACGATGCTTGATGAATACAAGACACCGAAGCATTTTTGGGGTGAAGCGGTCGAGACAGCTTGTCATGCTATCAACAGGCTTTATCTTCATAAGCTCCTCGGCAAGACTTCATACGAACTCCTCACCGGTAACAAACCCCAAGTGGGATACTTTCGTGTCTTTGGTTCAAAATGCTATATCCTTGACAAGCATCGTCGGTCCAAATTTTCTCCTAAAACTCATGAAGGCTTTTTCCTCGGTTATGGATCAAACTCTCACACCTACCGTGTCTACAACAATTTCACCCGAAAGGTTGAAGAGACGGTAGACGTGAAGTTTGATGAATCTAATGGCTCGCAAGTAGAGCAAATGCCTATTGATGTAGGAGACAAGGACCCATCGGAAGCCATTCAAGATTTATCTATTGGAAAGATCCGTCCCATGGAAGTAAAGGAGAGTACCTCATCTACATATGTGGAGCCCCCTACCTCACGGCAAGATGAACCTCAAGGCAACATGGAGGCCTCCACAAGTGGAACTCACCAAGATGAGGAAGGGCAACAAGAAGATCCACCACAACCTCCTTCTCCACCACCTCAAGACAACACCAACAACAATGAAGAAGAAGAAGAGGAAGATGAGGATGATGAGGAAGCTCAGCCTCAACCACAACAAAAGCTATCCCGAGTCCGAGCAAGAGTCAAGAAAAATCATCCCGTGGAACAAATGATGAACGACATCGACTCCGGGAGAATTACTCGCTCTAAAACTCGCTTAGCTAACTTTTGTGAGCATTACTCATTTATCTCTAGTCTTGAACCTATGAAGGTAGAAGAAGCACTTGAAGACCCGGATTGGGTGAACGCTATGCACGAAGAGCTACACAACTTCGAGAGGAACAATGTATGGACTTTGGTAGAGAAGCCCAAGGATGATCAAAACGTCATTGGAACCAAATGGGTGTTTCGGAACAAGCAAGATGAAGATGGACAAGTCATCCGCAACAAGGCTCGTCTCGTAGCTCAAGGTTACACACAAGTCGAAGGTATGGACTATGGTGAGACCTATGCCCCCATTGCTAGACTTGAGTCCATTCGCATTCTTCTTGCTTATGCCAACCACCATGACATTACTCTCTATCAAATGGATATTAAAAGTGCTTTCCTAAATGGTGAAATTAAGGAGGAAGTATTTGTGAAACAACCTCCCAGATTTGTGAATCCTAAAAAGCCTAATCATGTTTACAAACTTCATAAAGCTCTTTATGGCCTTAAACAAGCTCCTAGAGCTTGGTACAAATGCTTAACTAGCTTTCTTCTTGAAAAAGGATTTGAGATTGGAAAAATAGACTCAACGCTATTCACGAAAAGGGTTGATGGTGAACTATTTGTGTGCCAAATATATGTTGATGATATTATCTCTGGTTCAACTAACCCTCATTTTAGCGAGAAGTTTGGAAAGCTCATGTCGGAGAAGTATGAGATGTCCATGATGAGTGAACTCAAATTCTTCCTTGGGTTGCAAATCAAGCAATCTAAGGAGGGTACCTTTGTCTCACAAACAAAGTACACCAAGGATCTCTTCAAGAAGTTCAACATGCAAGAAAGCAAAGGTATGAGAACCCCCATGCCTACTAGTGGACATAATGACTTGACAAAAGATGGAGAACCTGTTGATCAGAAGGTTTACCGATCTATGATTGGTTCTCTACTATATCTCTGTGCTTCTCGTCCTGACATAATGTTGAGTGTATGCATGTGTGCTCGATATCAAGCAGCCCCTAAAGAATGTCATCTTAAAGCTGTTAAAAGAATTGTGAGATATTTGATACACACACCTAACTTTGGCATTTGGTATCCTAAGAGGGCCTCATTCGATCTTGTTGGCTATTCCGACTCGGACTATGCCGGTGACACGGTTGATAGAAAGTCAACTTCGGGTACGTGTCAATTCCTTGGTCGATCCCTTGTATCTTGGTCCTCCAAGAAACAAAATTCGGTATCATTATCCACTGCCGAAGCAGAATATATAGCTGCTGGTTCATGCTGTGCTCAGTTGCTATGGATGACACAAACGCTTAAGGATTATGGGATACATGTGAGACATGTTCCTTTGCTTTGTGACAACGAGAGTGCGATTAAGATTGGACACAATCCAGTGCAACACTCTCGAACGAAACATATTGAAGTTCGTCACCATTTTATTCGTGGTCACATTGCCAAGGGTGACATCAATCTTAAGCATGTTCGTACTGACAAACAACTTGCAGATATCTTTACAAAACCACTTGATGAGAAAGTGTTTTGTTGCTTAAGGAGTGAGTTGAACATCATTGATGCTTCAAACTTGGAGTGAAAACTCCATTGATGCATGCAAGGCATGAGCCTACTTGACTAATCCTTGATATTTCTCTTATGATGATGATCATATGTCTTGGACACATTTGCCCCCTTGTATTGCATCTAACTCCTTGCAGGTACTTGGATGATCTACATTCCACAAGATTACCACACACTCAAATCATGAGTAATCTTGTCATTGACCAAGTATCTAGCCCTTTGGGATGTTGAGTTCAAGGAACAAAATTCCACATATCCTTTTTGACACCTTATACATCTAGTATTTCACTCTTGTCATCTTGGATATCCTTGAGTATTTCCTTGCTTGCCTAACCCATGTAGGAAGATGAACTACACAAGTGGAAATGATGCTCCAACTTCACACTCAATGAGCACCTACATCAAGCTCACCTACATGAACAAAGCAACAACAAGCCCAAGGTATGTTCTTCACATCATTAAGAAGCTTTGCTCAAAGACATGAGTACAAGCAGCTTCATAAGATGTGATCACATCAAATGCTTAATCGAAAAATGGCAACCCCATTTTGAGCTTAAATGATGAGTATGACCTATGATCAAATGTTCTCATTTGACTCCTAAGTCAATATACTCAAACATAGGTGACTTTGTCGCCGACCCTTATCTAGATGAAGTACATATGATTTGGAGTTTTTCTATTACGTTCTCTCACTGAGTTTCCTTGCAAAGTGAGCTGAATTAATTCTGTATTTCCTTGGAATTAAACTCGGCGTCACCGATTTAGTTATTTCGGTCTAACCGAAAAGGATCTGCCCTAAGTCCCTGACTTTCGGACACACCGATCCATATCAATTCGGTGTCACCGATTTATTTCTTTCAGGATATCATCTTCTGCAGCTTCACTGTGTTCTTATTACCCTGTTGTGATTCCTAAGGATCCCACTTCTTTCCTTCCATCTTTCCTGACCTTCCTAGTCTGCTGTCCTTTTCGGCACTTGATGTCAAAGGGGGAGAAAATTTAGGGGGACTTAAGGGGAGAAGAGAAGATTTAGGGGGAGAAGAAGAGCAATCTTATCTCAAGGGGGAGAGAATCACATCAAAGCTTTGCCGTGTTCCACATTGGTTATTACATTTGGGCATCATTCTTTTGATTTTGCTTTTTCCTCAAAGGGAGAGGAATCTTCACAATTGATATATTATGGAAAGCAAAATCTCTCAGAGTTCATTGAAAATCTGTTAGTTTCAGGAGACATGTTTGCTGATTCAAGCCTGTGCTCTTTATGAGACACTCATTATACATGTCATCCCTGGCTTGGTACTCTTGATGTTCTTGCTGTTGGTTGAAGAAATACTCTTGTGTTATCTAATCTTGTTTTCCCAAGTTTATTTCTTCAGGTACAATGCCAAGGAACCTCAAGGTAAGTATATGCACCTTGCAGAATGTGCATGATGGTGACTTGCTTGTGAATACTTGTTTGCAAGAAATCACCATGCACATATGTATGATCACTCACTTCTTTTCATCTGCTCTGATGCATATAGCCAAGCTGCATGTAGCACATCTTGTTTTTCTCTCTTGTGTGCTTGTGGTAGTCCAAAACCAAAATCTATAAAAATCTTGCACACTTGTAGGGGGAGCCTGTGTACTACATGTTTGTCAAAGCTTTAGTGATAATTCTGTCTTTCTTTCAGTAAGCTTTGATGTCCTGTCTTGTGTGTTGCCATCAATTACCAAAAAGGGGGAGATTGAAAGCACATTTGCTCCCTGGGTGGTTTTGGTAATTAATGACAACATACTTTGTGGTTGGACTAATGCTTTTATCAAGTATGTTTCAGGAAATTCAATCACATTGGCATGGCAAAAGGACTGAAGAGGTGGACCCCTCAAAATGCTAAGGCAAGCATTGGCAAAAGCTCAAGACTCCATTTTTGGTTTAGTGATCCAAGATCACATTGAGTCTATAGGAAAGCCAATACTATTAAAAGGGGATGAGGTTATGATAATGATCTGGTTGCTCAAAGTGCTTAGTGATACATCTCCTAAACTATCAGCAACTCTCACTTCCATAATACACTCATAAGTAATCTCGGTCCCACCGATTTTCCAAACCCAGTCACACCGAGATGAACCACCTCAGCCATATAGCCAAACCCTAGAATTCTCGGATTTTCCGATTCTGAACTCGGTCTCACCGAAACTTGAGTTGCCAAGCTTCTGTAACCTTCTGTCATCAAATCGGTGTCACCGAGATGATGAAGTCGGTCCCACCGAGATTGGCAAGCTCTTGTCTTTGGACGAATCGGACTCACCGAGTTTGTATTTTCGGTCCCACCGAAAATCCCAACGTTCACATGATTTGAACTTTCGGTCTCACCGAGTTGTCAACTTCGGTCTGACCGAGATTGGTCAAATGTGTGTAATGGTTGGATTTTGTGTGGAGGCTATAAATACCCCTCCACCCCCTCTTCATTCGTGGAGAGAGCCATCAGAAAGAACTACCACTCCTACCTTACATTTCTGAGAAGAAAACTACCTACCCTTGTGTTGAGATCAAGTAGCTCCACTCCCACCATATGAAACTTGATCTCTAGCCTTCCCAAGTTGCTTTCCACTCAATCCTTTCTTCCACCACAGCCAAATCAGTGAGGAGAGTTGAGTGTTGGGGAGATTATCATTTGAAGCACAAGAGCAAGGAGTTCATCATCATCAACACCATCTATTACCTTTTGGAGGGTGGTGCCTCCTAGATTGGTTAGGTGTCGCTTGGGAGCCTCCGTCGAGATGTGGAGTTGAACCAAGAAGTTTGTAAGGGCAAGGAGATCGCCTACTTCGTGAAGATCTACCCCGAGTAAGGCTAGCCCTCCGTGGGCGTAGGCCATGATGGCATAGACAAGGTTGCTTCTTCGTGGACCCTTCGTGGGTGGAGCCCTCCGTGGACTCTCGCAGCCGTTACCCTCCGTGGGTTGAAGTCTCCATCAACGTGGATTGACGATAGCACCACCTATCGGAACCACGAGAAAATCCTCTGTGTCTCCAAATTGCGTTTGATCTTCTCCACTTCTCTTTACTACTTGTGCAATTTACTTTCCGCTGCCCATACTCTAGAATTGCATGTGTAGTATGCTACTTGACTTGTGTGATATGCAAAATCTGCCAAAACGTGTCTTTGTCAAAAGGCATAATTTTTATCTTGTCGAGTAGTCTAATCACCCCCCCTCTAGACACTCTCACCTTCTTCGATCCTACACTATCACACCCGATCATCACGTGGTGTCTCAGCACGAAGAACTTTCGCAACGGTGCATACTCAGGGAGAACACTTATACCTTGAAATTTAGTGAGAGATCATCTTATAATGCTGCCGTCAATCAAAGCAAAATAAGATGCATAAAGGATAAACATCACATGGAATCAATATAAGTGATATGATATGGCCATCATCATATTGTGCTTGTGATCACCATCTCCAAAGCACCGTCATGATCACCATCGTCACCGGTGCGACACCTTGATCTTCATCGTAGCATCATTGTCATTTCGCCACCTATTGATTCTATGACTATCGCTACCGCTTAGTGATAAACTAAAGCAATTACAGGGCGATTGCATTGCATACAATAAAGAGACAACTATATGGCTCCTACCAGTTGCCGATAACTCGGTTACAAAACATGATCATCTCATACAATAAAATATAGCATTACGTCTTGACCATATCACATCACAACATGCCCTGCAAAAACAAGTTAGACGTCCTCTACTTTGTTGTTGCAAGTTTTACGTGGCTGCTACGGGCTGAGCAAGAACCGTTCTTACCTACGCATCAAAACCACAACGATAGTTCGTTAATTTAGTGTTGTTTTAACCTTCTCAAGGACCGGGCGTAGCCACACTCGGTTCAACTAAAGTTGGAGAAACTGAAACCCGCCAGCCACCTGTGTACAAAGCACGTCGGTAGAACCAGTCTCGCGTAAGCGCACGCGCAATGTCAGTACCGGACGCTTCATCCAAAAATACCGCCGAACCAAAGTATGACATGCTGGTAAGCAGTATGACTTGTATCGCCCACAACTCACTTGTGTTCTACTCGTGCGTATAACATCTACGCATAAAACTTGGCTCGGATGCCACTGTTGGGGAACGTAGTAATTTCAAAAAAAAATCCTACGCACACATAAGATCATGGTGATGCATAGCAACAAGAGGCGGAGTGTATCTTCATACCGTTGAAGGTCGCTAAGCGGAAGCGTTTATCAACGCGGTTGATGTAGTCGTACATCTTCACGATCCGATCGATCCAAGTACCGAATGCACGACACCTCTAAGTTCTGCACACGTTCAGCTCGATGACGACCTCGCCTTCTCGATCCAGCAAGATGGGTGAAGTAGTAGATGAGTTCCGGCAGCACGACGGCATGGTGACGGTGTTGGTGAAGAACAATCTCCGCAGGGCTTCGCCTAAGCACTACGGAAACTATGACGGAGGATAAACTAGAGGGGACGGGGTTGCCCGCACACGGCTTGGTGTTTCTTGACGTGTCTTTGGTGCTAGCCCTGCCCCTCTATTTATATGTTGAGCCCTGGGGTCGAAACTTGGAGTAAAAGCCTCCTCAAAGTCGGTTTTGCCCGAAAGTCAAGAGTCCTACACGGACTCCAGGGCGAGACGCGAGGGTTCCCGGCGTCTACCCCCTAGACGCCAGGGTTCCTGGCGTCTAGCCTCTGGTCTCCGCAAAACTTCCTTTTGCACTTTCCAAAAGCCTCGTGGGCTTTCTCCTTTGTCCCAAATAACGTGTTCTCGTACCCAAACATTTCGGGAAACATCCGGAACCCCTTCCGGTGAATTCCGGAACCCTTCCGGAGATCAAACACTATTATTCCATATATCAAACTTTATCTCTGGACCATTCCGGAGTTCCTCTTCATGTCCGTGATCTCATCCGGGACTCTGAACAACATTCGGTTACCAACATACATAACTCATATAATACTATATCGTCAAAAAAACGTTAAGCGTGCGGACCCTACGGGTTCGAGAACTATGTAGACATGACCGAGACATCTCTCTGGTCAATAACCAATAGCGAAACCTGGATGCCCATATTGGCTCCTACATATTCTACAAAGATCTTTATCGATCAAACCGCATAACAACATACGTTGTTCCCTTTTCATCGGTATGTTACTTGCCCGAGATTCGATCGTCGGTATCCCAATACCTAGTTCAATCTCGTTACTGGCAATTCTCTTTACTCGTTATGTAATGCATCATTCCGTAACTAACTCATTAGCTACATTGCTTGCAAGGCTTATAGTGATGTGCATTACCGAGAGGGCCCAGAGATACCTCTCCGACAATCGAAGTGACAAAACCTAATATCGAAATACGCCAACTCAACAAGTACCTTCGGAGACACCTGTAGAGCACCTTTATAATCACCCAGTTACGTTGTGACGTTTGGTAGCACAAAAAGTGTTCCTCCGGTAAACGGGAGTTGCATAATCTCATAGTTATAGGAACATGTATAAGTCATGAAGAAAGCAATAGCAACATACTAAATGATCAAGTGCTAAGCTAACGGAATGGGTCAAGTCAATCACATCATTCTCCTAATGATGTGATCCCGTTAATCAAATGACAACTCATGTCTATGGTTAGGAAACTTAACCATCTTTGATTAATGAGCTAGTCAAGTAGAGGCATACTAGTGACACTATATTTGTCTATGTATTCACACATGTATTATGTTTCCGGTTAATACAATTCTAGCATGAATAATAAACATTTATCATGAAATAAGGAAATAAATAATAACTTTATTATTGCCTCCAGAGCATATTTCCTTCAATTTGGACATATGAGTAACTCTCAGCAAAAAAGACAAATTGAGTCAAAATAGTACGTGAACAGTAAACTGTTTTACAGACCCCGAATTTACCTTTTTTGTCGAGAGTTGCTAAGTTGTGCAAATTATATGAAAATTGGGTCGAACCTCACGCACCAAATTGGCTACCATGGGGAAAAATTGGAATTTTTTGAATTTTTCTAGTATTTATTTTGAATTTTTTATTCAACGCGGGTGCAGATGAGCCCGGGCTTAGAAAAGAATTTTCGAATGTTTTGCATCTTTTATTTCAATAAAAATGTCAAGTATAGCCCTTACCATGCTTATTTTGCAAGTTTGTATGTTGCTGTTTGAAAACAGAAAGTTTGTTGTTATGCTTTGAATATTTGTGAATATTCAGAAAATGATAAAATCTTGAAACTTTTACATGGTGAGCTATAAGAAATTTTTTACAGTGTGGTATTTTTCAGAATTTTTGGAGTTAGGGAAGTATGAACATTATTGCATCCTTTACAGACTGTCCTGTTTTGACATATTGCTGTTACAATTGCATTATTTGCATATGCTTGCTTGTTTAATGATTCTATTTGAGGATGGGAGTATTAAATATTGAGAGGCATTTAGTATGGAAAGTCAAATTATAATTTTAGTGATTTTCTACAGTATAGAATGGTAAAGTTTTGCATTGATTTTTACTAACTTATCTCACGAGTTCTTGTTGAGTTTTGTGGGGATGAAGTTTTTGAGATTTAGGGAAATGTTGATATGAGAGAAATTAAGGAGAGACAAAAGCTCAAGCTTGGGGATGCCCAAGGCATCCATAGTAAATATTTCATGAAGTCTCAAGCATCTAAGCTTGGGCATGCCCCGGTTGGCATCCCACCTTTCTTCTTCAACAATGATCGGTTAGTTTTGGTTGAGAGTAAGTTTTTGCTTCTTCATATGATTTGTGCTATCCTTGGAATGTCATTTTATTTTGTTTTGATTGCTGTTTGAATAAAATACTTAAGATCTATTTTTTTAATGAGAGAGAGTCTTCACATAGCTACTTAATTATTTGACTACTTATTGATCTTCACTCATATCTTTTTGGAGTAGTTTATCATTTACTCTCGTGCTTCACTTATATCCTATGAGTAGATGGTTGAATGAAAATTGGATATCATAAATACAAAATTATATATGTTTCATATGCTTATCCCATGGGGAGTAATGACTTCACATATAAAAAGTATAGGTGGTAAAATTTATTGAAAGTTAGCAAACACAGCATTGCTCGCTTGAAAAATTCATGAAAGAATATTGAAGGAGGGCAGATTTCACATATAAATATACTATCTTGGACATCTCGATTTTGAGCCCCATTAATTATTTTAAAACTTGAGCAAATTAGTTGAAGTTGGACAAGAAAGACAACGTAATGAGTTATGATTGGGTATATTTTTATAGAAGCTATATTGTTAGGGATCCTCCAACATGTGGTGCTTGCTTAAGATCTTTTGCTAGCCAAAAGTTTGTACTAAGTAGGGATACTACTTGTGCATCCAAAAACCCTTAAACCCAGTTTCTTGCCATAAGTGTTCACCATATCTACCTATGGATTGAATAAGATTCTTCAAGTAAGTTGTCATCGGTGCAAAAAAGCAATAAAAATTGCTCCTGAATATGTATAATATTTTATTGTAAGGGAAAATAAGTCTTGTACGAACTTGCGATGGTAAAGAAATAAAAGTGATGAACTGCATAATAAAGGTTGCTATCACAAAGGCAATATAATGTGACATTCCTTTGCATTAAGGGTTTGCACATTCAAAAATAAAAAGCGCATGACAACCTCAGCTTCCCTCTGCAAAGGGCCTATCTTTTACTTTTACGTATTTACTTTTATGCAAGAGTTAATAGTATTCCTTCTCATTTCAACCTCAATTATTCTCTAGTTGGCAAGTATCATGTGGTGGGGAAAGATCCAAGCATATATGGCCATTCAAATATATTTAACCATGAATTGTTATTGTTGACAATTATCTAGATGATAAATAAGTTGGGAGGCGAAACATTAAGCCCCTATCTTTCTTTGCTTTTGATGGTTGCTATTTGTTCTAAAAATATGTTTTGAGTGTTAGCAATCATGGAAGACTATTTGATAGTTGAGTATGTGGAATTTGCTAAATCCAAGCTCTTACATAGACCCTTCCTGAAAGTAAGATGAATTGCAATTCTTTGATGACTGAGAACATAGTTTGTTAGTTTTCAAGAAACTTTATGCTCTATACTTTAGCATGTGAATAGCTATTACTTGATCATGCACTGGTACATGTCGATGCTATACAAATGGTTTTTAACCCTTTCCGCGACGGCGTTCGGAACCGTCACCTAGTGAGTGACTGCGATAGGGTGGTCCTTCCCACACGACCCAGAAACCGTCAGGGATATGCCCTCCTGGCACACACGCTCGGCAAAATGAGGTCATGTGTGGCCGACGAGCGACCAAATACAGTTATACGTATGGTAGTGCTAAAAATACAACTATATAGGCAAAATCATTTCTGGGCGTACGTACATCCCACACAGTCAGTCCCCACTAAACGTTTCTGTTCGTACATACATCCCACACAGGCACTCCAAGGAAAGGTTTGCGCAAGGTGGCGTAACGCAAACAGTTTTCAAGAGAATGTCGTGTGTGATTGTTCATTGATCCAACACGGTTTATTCGAAACTCTGTGTGTTGCCCTAGGTCATCGCCCACGGTGTTTTCTCAATAACCGTTCGCAATAGGAAACCCCAATTAGCAGGCTAATTGGCCTATTACCAGGCTAATTGCCCTATTATTAATAATCCATTTACTAATCTAATTGACATTCATATTAAGCACATAATATATTTCATTTCCATATTAAGGAAGCAGGATTTTATAATTGAAATACATCCGAGTACAACATGATATAGCTTCAGCACTCAGCTACCCCATTACACAACTGCACCAGCACCAAGTTTCACATGCAACATCTAGAACCTTCCAAAATTAGCATCATAGACTGTACATAGACAGATGCATCTCATCTGGAAAACTGCTGAAGTGGAAGGCGAATATTGAGCCTTCATTCATGTTGAAGGTCTTTACAACTTTAGGCCAGTGCCTGTGGACGATTGACCGTCCATCCTTCGACCTCTTCAAGAACACTTCAATATTGAACTATGGGTGTTGTATGAAAACTTTCCTCGCCTCCTGACCACAAAGGTGATGTGAGAGGTAATCATCAGTGAATTGCTTTGGAAAGGCCTGAAAACAAGGACGTGCATAAATATCTTCTCTATATTGGAAATGGGGCAAATGAATAAAAAAGGCAAGGTATAATAGTTAGTACCATCTTGTAAACCTCAGTGCTTCCCATTGTTTCCTGCAACACATATAAGGTAGTTAGTCATCAGGTTAAGTAAGGGTTCACATGCGATCAGTAAAATATGTTGATGATAAATAAGCACATTGCAGATTCATCAGATTAATTCAAGCCACATGGAAAACCCATTTATCCAAACCAATCATGATTAAGAACTAGGAAATATAGCACTTGTATATGTTTCTCATGTATTAAGTGCAGCCAAATTCAATTTATTCCTCACATGGTATACAATAACAGAATGCAACCACAACAATTGAACATCGCATTGCAGAATTGAACCAAGCAGTAAACTAAAGACCACAACAAATGAACCAAACGTTAACTGAGCACCACATTGCACAATATAACATACTCCTAATAGAAGATCAGACAGTTAACCAAACCAAGCATGCTTAACAACTTGGAAATATAGGAATTGTATTTGTTTCTCATGTAATTAGTACAACCAAATTTGATTTATTTCTCACATGGTATACAATAACAGAATGCAGCCACAACAACTGAACATCGCATTGCAGAATTGAACCAAGCAGTTAACTAAACACCAGAACAAATGAACCAAACATTAACTGAGCATCACGTTGCACAATATAACATACTCCTAATATAAGATCAGACAATTAACTAAACCAAGCATGCTTAACAACTTGGAAATATAGCAATTGTATTTGTTTCTCATGTATTTAGTACATCCAAATTCAATTTATTTCTCACATGGTATACAATAATAGAATGCACCCACAACAATTGAACATCGCATTGCAGAATTGAACCAACCAACTAACTAAACACCACAACAAATGAACCAAACATTAACTGAGCACCACATTGCACAATATAACATACTCCTAATAGAAGATTAGACAGTTAACCAAACCAAGCATGCTTGACAACTTGGGAAATTGCACCCTGAAGAATTGAACATCACATTTGCAGAATTGAACCAAATAGTTAACTGAACACCACATTGCACGACATATGGAACATATACTCTAGAGCAGAAGATTGCATGGTAAAAGTAGATAGCACAATCCACTAGAATCTGTTAAGGAAAGGCAGTAGCTAGCAAACTGAACATGAGTCCTTATAGTGAGCTAATAAGACAAGCTACTCCTCATTGTCGGAGATATCAATGACGATTGGCTCCTTGGACATGGAAGAGGGCAAGGCCTCCACATCGTGGGTGCCCTCGTCATAGTGGTGAGTTGCCTGAGCCGCTCCGGGCACCAACCTGCTGGCTCTCGAGATGAGGTAAGCATGTGCATGCTAAGAAAACACCTCGTAGTCTTCGTCGAAGGCACCGATGGTGGCCTCGAGAAAATGCCATGAACTGTCATTTAAAGCAGCCAACCGCGTCACGGCATCGGCGCGTGAGGCGTGGACGGTGGCCTCGACGGTGAGGTGCTCCTCCAAGATCTGGGGGTCCGCACGAATGGCAGTCATCGTGACCTCATCCACGCATGCAGCCGCGATTTGCTTCTCCGCTGCCAAATGCTCCTTGAGATCCTGGCTATACTGTGTGCACCATGGCTTAGGGCGGCTCTTATTTGGTGGAGGGGTCGGTGATTTGGGTGGAAGGTGTCGCGCTCGCGTCGGCGGTCGGAGCATGTGGGATGTGGAAGGAGGAGGAGGATGGGGGTTGGGTGTGGATTACCTGCCTGGATGGGCGAGGCTGAGCAGCGTGAAGGAGGGTTGCCAGCGAGGAGGCGGTGCTGCAAGCAAGGAGTGAAGGTTTGAACTTGGAAAGGAAGGTGGAAACAGGGGAAATGTGGCTTTTGGTAAGGGGGCGGGGGCGGGGAGGTAGATATTTTCACGGAAGCCGAAAATTTGGAATCGCTTCAGTGAAAAAATGGGCGCACAAAGTGTCATTAGACACGGTCCCTTATTCAAAGCGGGCTGTGGACTGTAGCCGTCACACCTTCTCACGTAAGCCGTATGTGCACTATACTCTGACGGTGCTCCAAGATATTTTGTGCTGCATCTCACACGGTTGGTTATAATAAACTGTGTGGGATCTACTTGATTTTTTGTCTTGATTTGAATTACATAATGGGGTCACAGCGTCAATGAATAGTGTTTGAATTGCTAGACCTTTTATCTTAAGTGAACATGCAACTATATGTGTGTCGTAAAAGAATTGGAATTATTCAGGATTCGTTTGGACATTTTTAGGCATTAACTAAGTTTTCAATGCATTTATGTGCATAATTCAAATTTCAACTACATGCACATGCTCCAATGCATATAAATTGGTTGAAAAATCAAATCTTTGTCCTTCGGTGCATGCTTAGGTCCCATGCAAGAAATGGGAATGAATATCAAACACCCTGCCACTGTCACTCGGCCGCAAACATTGAGATACCTGGTTTTTAAATTCTAGTAAATCCAGTACTCATGTGAAATTCATGAAACTTGGCATGCTATCATGGAGTGGCATCAACATGTCGTGGTAATTTTTTGTCCCATTTGGGGCAGGTTTGGGTATATGCTTCTCACAAACCAGAGCTTCTCACAACGAGCATGATGGTTTCGGTAGGGAACGTCCCACCTTTGGGGATGAAACGACATCCATTGCCTCTTATTGCTTTCAAAAAATTTCTCGTGTCAACATAGAACAACATGAGTGTTGTGTCAATTTTTGTGATTTTTTGGGGTTCGTTTGGACATTTTTATGCATTAACTAAGTTTTCAATGCATTTATGTGCATAATTCAAATTTAAACTACATGCACATGCTCCAATGCATATAAATTGGTTGAAAAAACAAATCTTTGTACTTGGGTGCATGCTTAGGTCCAATGCAAGAAATGTGAATGAATTTCAAACACCAGGCACCGTTGATCGATGGCAAAGCATTGAGATACTTTGTTTTTAAATTCTAGTAAATCCAAAACTCGTCTAAAATTCATGAAACTTGGCATGCTATCATGGAATCGCCCCCGACATGCTGTGGTATTTTTCGTATCCATTTGAGAGAAGGCGCACTTGAATAACAACCAACAAAGGCATTTTGAAAGAATAGTTGTCACTTTAATATCTCAAACGTTTATATAATTCAAACCGTGTGCGTTCTGTTAACCATTCACGTGACGCCATGTGTCTTGGTTTTAATGGCTCTTGATCACAAACGTTTTAGATAGAACACCCGTATGCGAAGTGAGAGCGGGATTTGTGCATCTCTTGAATGCAAACGGTTCTTTTGGATGACCTGTGTGCTACCACTTACAAACAATTTGGTAAGATTTGCATCTGTCATATTGGGTATGTTGCCATTTGTCAAACTGGAAAGATTGACATTTGTTGATCTAGTAACATTGCCATTTTTGAACCTTGTAACACTGCGATTTGTCAAAATATGAAGCTAAAAATCACTAGCAGTATCTAATTTTTGCAACTAAAATTCAGTAATTAAGCATAGATGGAGGCAAGGAGGCGTGTTCAACCGGCCGTGCAGTGGGCGGCACAGTACTATTTGATTTGATAACGGGTGGTGCAGTTCCCGATACGGCTTTAATGGAGACGAGGGAGAGGGTAGCGGTTCCCGGAATATTGAATGGCCAATTAATGATGCATCCTCCTTCAATTTTAGTGTCGGTGTACAAAAGTAGGGGCCTTTTTGTACCCCTTTACTTGTGCACGGGCAGTCTTAGCCACACCTACGCTTGGCGGGGCAGAGCAAGGAAAATTACGAGACTGCCAAAGCGGCACTCAAGCCATAGGCATGAAGAGCAAAGCGACAAGGCGGGTTTCCCCCGGCAACACCCTTGCCGGGGCGGCCTATGTAGCCCCGGCAAGAGCCTTGCCGGGGCACTTGCCCAACACCAGCAAAGCCGCCACCCTTGAGCCTGAGAGTTCTGACACCATCGTCAACGTCAGAACCAAGACTCTAGAGGCACCTGCGTGGTGGCATGCAGATCTTTGTGAAGGTCAGAGGCCTACAAAACTAGATAAGAACCAAAAGACGAAGACCCCACGGCGAGATCCTTGCCGGGGACAGCCGAAGACCCCTGGCAAGACCATTGCCGGGGACGCCTACGAGACCCCGACAACAGCCTTTCCGGGGGCATCTGCAGGGCCGCAGCCAGGCCCACACCTACCAAAGCTCTGCTGCCCCGCGACCGTTCCAACGCGGCAACCAGCTCGTCAACTGGGCAAGCGCCTACGTGGCAGCATGCGGCTTCTATGCCAATCATTCAAGCACCTGCGTGGTGGCATGAAGATCTTCGTGAAGACCCTGCCACCGCACCAGCATAGCAACCAGCCAGCCAGCATGGCGCTGCATGCCTCGTCAGCTTGGACGCGCGTCGGAACAAGGTGAGGTCGCGACGGACGGGGCGAGCTTTGTTGCCGGCCCCGATAAAGCAAGAGGACACATAGGCGTCCCATTAAATGTGTTTGTCCTATGATGCTAGGCGATAGACTTGTATACTGTATATACTTTCCACCTTCTGTGTGCCACTGTGGCGAGCCCTTTGACATATAAAAGGAGGCCCGAGGTGTACTGTGGAAGGATTCAGACTTTTGGAACTATGCACGCATAGTAGCTAGTCCAAGAACACAAGAACACCAAATAAACACAGACAAGCAGGACTAGGGTATTACGCATCGTTTGTGGCCCGAACCTGGGTAAAAATCCCCTCACGTTGATCGTCTGGACCTGCTCTTTGCACAGCTCTTCACCCCCGCCAACCATGGAAGGGATTCCCTGGGATCCCATAGGTGTCGTTTTCACCGACATCTTTGGCGTGACAGGTAGGGGGCGTGAGGTTGTGAAAATCTGGTTTAGAAGTTAGCGCATTGACTCCTTCATCGTGATGGATCTGAAGAAGAAGAAGGCCCCAGCGGTTGGCTCGTCTGGAGCCGGTCTGTCCACGCTAGTGCGGGCAAGCGACAGGGCAGACGAGAATGGCACACAAGGGAACCCTCCCACTATTGGCAACACCCTTGTTCCGTTTCGAGTCCCCTCAACAGTCCAAGCGGTTGCGCCGAGAATGGCAAGGTGGCTTGCCCGACAGCAAGCGCCCCTGGCAGGCTGCTAAGGATCCGTTCCTCAAAGCGCCACAACACGGGTTTACGCGCCGGCAAACCTATCCAACTAAGCGTAGGGTGTGTACATACAAAGAAAGATCAAACAGGAAGATAGCATGCGCCATTTCAAAATATTGCAAAGTTATATTACATCAGTGGTTGCTGCAGTTCTAACTTAAGATAAAATTGTCTTGGGCATGAACCCGCAGCGGCAATGAGAAACAGGGCAGCTAGTCTCGGCGTTGGCCCTCCAACCTCTTGACTCTGTCGACGTAGCGAATGATGGGCTCGATACGCTCCTCGAGCATCGTGAGGTCCGCATCCTCCGGCAAGCTCTCAAGCACGTTGGCGAAGGTGACGTTGGGGTTCCAGAACGCCACCTTGGTGAGCACCTTGGTCAGGGCACCCCGGCAAAGCTTCCTGGCCTCATTGGCCAGATAAGTCGCTCGACTGGAGTGGAGCTGCTCCAGGGCTTCGAGGACGCCCTCGAAGAACAAGGTCAACCTAGCATTGGGGCTTATGTTCGCTTTCTGGGAGTACCTAAAGTTCGGCATGCCCATGGCGGCTAGCTACGTGGTGAGCCTCTCTGCAACGTCGATCAGGCGGCTGATCCAGAGTACGCTGTCCACATAGTCCTTGTGGGCAGCGGCGTCATCCTTCTTCAGCTGCCTCTCATCCTCAAGGGCCTTGTTCAGGGTCTCCTCACGGGCCTTGCCCTCCCGAAAGCACCCCCTCCAAGGTGTCCAACTTCAGCTTCAGATCGCCGATGGAATTGTTGGCCTTGGAGAGGAGCTTGGTTGATGAGGACATCAATACCATTGTTACACCCACAGCCCCTACTGCTACATATACGGGACCAATTACTAGAGCTCGCGCACGCCAATTAAATTATCAGGTACTTTCGTTTCTTGGTAATGATTCTAATGTTCATGAGAATATGATGCTGCCTAAATTGGATACATTTGTTTTTCTTACAAATGAAGGGCCTAGCTTGGAGAAGGATGAACATTGGAGCAAGAACAAGCATGGAGATGATTCCATGTGCAAGGGGAACAAGAACGGAGTTACGAGTGATGATTTCAGGACTTTGAAGCCACCATAATGGGTGCATGAAGCCTTGGACGAAATATACAAGATGCCACTTCATAAATTTCGTCCCGAGGCTATTATAGGTGTTGCGTCACCTTTTTATTGGGCCAGGCCCATGTAATTTCGAAATACATAAGTATAGGCTATTTTTAGAGTCCGTATGTGTGGGGAAACAAGAGATAGGGTTGATTTCGGACCCCTCCACCAAGGGCCACGAAATTCCCCTCTCTTCCTCCATATATACAGCCCTTAGGGCACCGTTTAGATTTTGGGTTTTGTTTAGATTAAAAGTTCGCCATAGCTGCAACTTCGCGTACTTCGTTTGTGTTCAACGACCAGACAAAGGCGTCACAGAACCCCACCTTGATCAATAAAGCTTTCATCTTATATTCGCAATATCCAGATTGCAATCTTAGTTTCTTGCTTGTTCTTCGTTTGCTCGCAGGAAACAGACGCTCGTGGTCAGGTTGATCGTGCTCCGGCGTGGTCAATAACCTCTCGGAGTTGGTTTAGTGATTGCTAATGCGCGACGTCCTCGCACGTTCGTAGTCGGATCGTCAAAGTCGACTTCCACCAAAGCGAAATCCACCATCTCATCGAAAGACGGGACACCTTTGCCTCTATCAAGTGGTATCAGATTTCCAGGTTGCTCGGTGAGATTTTACAGTTTTTCGTAGTTTAGATTGAGTCTGTTCTTCATACCTATAGTCCACGAAAAAGCCAAAAAAAATTAGGGTTAGTTCATCCCATCCGAACCAATCTGAGCCTTTGCATAATCTTTTCTGTATTTGCTTTGTTGAATTTGCGGTTGCATCGTCGTGTCCAGTTGCTGGTCTTAGCGTCTAGTCTTTTAGAGTTTCGAGTTCTGTTCACAGGTTGTCACGTCGCTGCTGCCATATATCACCACCGCATCATCATCGTCGCTGTTGCCATATACCACCACCACATATTCACCGCCAATCCGAATCCATATACGCCACCACATATCCGCCGCCATCACGCCAATCCGAGTTCACCTGCAACATATATCCGCCACCTGTCCGTGTTCCACCAGATTTATCTCCGCCACCAGTCCGAGTTCCACCAGATTCATCTCCGCCACCAGTCCTAGTCCGAGTCCAGTAATTGTTGCATTGTTCTCGATTTCCAGATCACGCGATACTCCGAGTCGTGACAGAGAAGGACTCCCCAACTTCCGAGCCATCCGCAGAAGAAAAATAGTTCCAATTTCAAAAAAAAAACTAAGTCTGGAAAATTCTGGCTAGGCAGTTTTTAGACCATTTGTAGACTTTTTCGAAAAAAATTTGTTGCGGAGCAAAAAAAAAGAGGAAAAAAAGTGCAAAAAAAAGAGAAAATTTTTTTCAGAGTGTGCTCCTCCCTTGTTTACATGCTGCGCCGTGATTTTGTTGGTGTTCTAGGCTCGCGTCTCTAGCACAGTCTAGCCTAGGACCAGCACAGTACCGTCGTTGAGCGTTTTTTTTCAACTTTGCATCTCTGAATTGATTATTGCTGACCCTTTTTGCTACCATATTATAAGCCTTCCCAGCTCCACATACATCTACGTCGTGCGTTTGACTCTCCCTGGTAATCGCTCTATCCAAGCTTTGAGAGTTTTGACTACAACGGTTGCCGATCACCGCCTGTTGCTGGGTAAGAACTGGTAAGAATTTGAGTTTTGCTTGACGGATTTGTGACACCCACCACCACCACTTGTTCGTAGTCTGTAGGATCATATTCTTGTGTGTTTCTATTGCTGCTAACCATGCCAGGATCACAAGCCGACGAGATTGACTGGAAGAATTTATCGAACAAGGAGCTTCATGATAAGTTTCAGCAAATGATGACTGAACAGGTGCAAGATGTGCTGGACAATTTTGAAGAGGCCATGGAGAAGATCACTGGCCTTGAGAAGACGTTAGAAACAAAGCTCGATAACAAGTTTAATGAATTGCTCGCGCGTCTTCCACCACCACCACCCGCTGCACCTAACGCACCTCTCCAACAACAACAACAACGACTACCTCCACGTCGCGAAACAGACCTCCGCCGAGCAAGCCGTGTTTCTCTTGCGTTTGGCCAAACTGTTGGTGCTGCTGTTGATACTTCTGTGGCTCCTGCTGCTGATGCGGAGGAGGATGATTATGTGGGAGATTATGAGGATGAGGTTGATCAAAATCAGCACTACATGCAGCCACCTATACCACCACCAGCAGGTCGACCTCAGGTATATATTCGTAATGGTAGGCCTGCACCACCACCTCAGGTACGAGATGATGTCCATATTCCTAAACTAAAATTGAATATTCCACCATTTGAGGGTAGATATGTTCCTGATATATATCTTACTTGGGAGTTAGAAACTGAACAACGATTTACATGTTTACAATATCCTGAGGAGAGACGAGTTGCTGCTGCTATTTGTGCTTTCACTAGTTTTGCATGTGTATGGTGGTCTGATCATTGTAGATTATATCCTATTCCAACTACTTGGGCTGCTTTGAAAACTGCTATGCGTACGCGTTGGGTTCCACCATATTATCAACGTGAATTGCTTCAAAAATTGCAGCGTTTAAGACAAGGGAAAAATTCTATAGAAGAATATTATCAGGAATTACAAACTGGCATGATTAGATGTGGTATTGTTGAGGAGAATGAAGCTATGCTTGCACGTTTTCTGGGTGGATTAAATAGAGAGATTCAGACCATTCTAGACTATAAGGAGTATACTAATATCACTCGTTTATTCCATCTTGCTTGTAAAGCTGAACGTGAAGTGCAGGATCGACAAGCATTGGGGCGAACTAACTTTTCTGCAGGCCGACCTTCATCATGGACACCACGTGCATCTTCTACTTCAACTGCACCAGCACCTCCATCCGGTGCCACCTCCAGCCGTGATACAAGAAAACAGGCACAACCACCATTATCTGCCAAGAGCGCACCTGCGGGGCCTGCACAGCGTTCTTCTTCTTCCATGGCATCAACAGGGCACACAAGTGATATTATTTGTCGTCGTTGTAAGGGAGGAGGTCATTATGCGAGAGAATGCAAATCTCCGCGTGTGATGATTGCTACCACGGATGGTGGATATGAGTCCGCTAGTGACTATGATGAGGAGACTTTGGCTCTTATTACACGTGAAGAACATGGTGGAGATGATTCTGATCATGAGACGCAATACATGGCTCCTGAAGACGCTGACAGGTATGAATGTTTAGTTGCTCAACGTGTTTTGAGTGTGCAGATCACACAAGCTGAGCAAAATCAGAGGCACAATTTGTTCCATACCAAGGGAGTTGTGAAGGAACGTTCTGTGCGCGTCATCATAGACGGAGGGAGCTGCAACAACTTGGCTAGCATGGATATGGTGGAGAAGCTTTCTCTCACCACAAGACCACATCCACATCCTTACTACATCTAATGGTTCAACAACAGCGGCAAGGTTAAAGTAACACGTACTGTTCGTGTGCATTTTAGTATCTCTACATATGCTGATTATGTTGATTGTGATGTGGTACCTATGCAAGCATGTTCCTTATTACTTGGTAGACCATGGCAATTTGATAAAAATTCTGTACACCATGGTAGAAACAATCACTATACTCTAGTTCATAAGGATAAAAATATTACTTTGCTTCCTATGACTCCTGATTCCATTTTGAAAGATGATATTAATAGAGCTAATAAAGCAAAACAGGAGAAAAATAAGAGTGAAAATCAGATTGTGGCAAAAGAATTTGAGCAACAAATGAAGCCTAATAATAAACCATCTAGTGTTGCTTCTGAAATTAAATTGAAAAGTGCATGTTTATTTGCCACCAAATCTGATATTGATGAGCTAGATTTCAGCAAATCTGTTTGCTATGCTTTTGTGTGCAAAGAGGCATTATTTTCATTCAAGGACGTGCCTTCCTCTTTGCCTCCTGCTGTCACTAACATTTTGCAGGAGTTCGCTGACGTCTTTCCACAAGACGTGCCACCGGGATTACCGCCTATTCGAGGGATTGAGCATCAGATTGACTTAATTCCCGGTGCTTCACTGCCAAACCATGCACCATACCGTACCAATCCAGAGGAGACGAAGGAGATTATGCGTCAAGTACAAGAGCTTCTCGACAAAGGTTATATACGCGAATCCCTTAGTCCTTGTGCTGTTCCTATTATTCTAGTGCCGAAAAAGGATGGTACATCACGTATGTGTGTTGATTGTATAGGCATTAATAATATTACTATTCGTTATCGTCATCCTATTCCTAGGCTAGATGATATGCTTGATGAATTGAGTGGCTCTACAATATTCTCCAAAGTTGATTTGCGTAGTGGATACCATCAAATTCGTATGAAATTGGGAGATGAATGGAAAACAACATTTAAAACTAAGTTTGGATTATATGAGTGGTTAGTCATGCCTTTTGGGTTAACTAATGCACCTAGTACTTTCATGAGATTAATGAACGAAGTTTTACGTGCTTTCATTGGACAATTTGTGGTAGTTTACTTTGATGACATATTGATTTATAGCAGATCTTTGGAAGAACATTTGGAACATTTATGTGCTGTTTTTATTGCTCTACGTGATGCACGTTTGTTTGGTAACCTTGGGAAGTGCACCTTTTGCACCGACCGAGTATCTTTTCTTGGCTATGTTGTTACTCCACAGGGAATTGAAGTTGATAAAGCCAAGATTGAAGCTATTGAGAGTTGGCCGCAGCCCAAAACGGTCACACAAGTGAGGAGTTTTCTTGGCCTCGCTGGATTCTATAGGCGTTTTGTGAGAGATTTCAGCACCATTGTTGCACCTCTCAATGAGCTTACAAAGAAAGATGTGCCTTTTCATTGGGGTACCGCACAGGAAGAAGCCTTTTCGGTATTAAAAGATAAGTTGACACATGCTCCTTTACTCCAACTTCCTGATTTTAATAAGACTTTTGAGCTTGAATGTGATGCTAGTGGAATTGGATTAGGCGGTGTGTTATTACAAGATGGCAAACCTATTGCATACTTTTCTGAAAAATTGAGTGGGCCTAGTCTGAATTATTCTACTTATGATAAAGAATTATATGCTCTTGTTCGGACTTTAGAAACATGGCAACATTATTTATGGCCCAAAGAATTTGTTATACATTCTGATCATGAATCTTTGAAACATATTAAAAGTCAAGCTAAACTGAATCGTAGACATGCTAAATGGGTTGAATTCATTGAGACTTTTCCTTATGTCATTAAACACAAGAAGGGAAAAGAAAATGTTATTGCTGATGCATTGTCTCGCCGCTATACTATGCTTTCACAACTTGACTTCAAAATATTTGGTTTGGAGACCATCAACGATCAATATGTGCATGATGCTGATTTTAAAGATGTAATGCAGAATTGTAAAGAAGGAAGAATGTGGAACAAGTTCGTCATTAACGATGGATTTGTGTTTCGTGCTAACAAGCTATGCATTCCAGCTAGCTCCGTTCGTCTTTTGTTGTTGCAGGAGGCGCATGGAGGAGGATTAATGGGACACTTTGGCGTGAAGAAGACGGAGGACGTACTTGCTACACATTTCTTTTGGCCAAAGATGAGACGGGATGTTGAGCGTTTTATTGCTCGCTGCACTACATGTCAAAAAGCTAAGTCACGACTCAATCCTCATGGTTTATATATGCCTTTGCCTGTACCTAGTGTTCCTTGGGAGGATATATCTATGGACTTTGTTTTAGGTTTACCTCGAACAAAGAAGGGGAGGGATAGCATATTTGTTGTCGTGGATAGGTTCTCGAAAATGGCACACTTTATACCATGTCATAAAAGCGATGATGCTGTTAATGTTGCTAATTTGTTCTTTCGTGAAATTATTCGCTTGCATGGTGTGCCAAATACTATTGTTTCAGATCGTGATACTAAATTTCTTAGCCACTTTTGGAGATGTTTATGGGCTAAGTTGGGGACTAAACTGCTTTTCAGTACTACTTGTCACCCCCAAACTGATGGACAAACTGAAGTAGTCAATAGAACGTTGTCTACTATGCTTAGGGCTGTTTTGAAGAATAATAAGAAAATGTGGGAGGAATGCTTGCCTCATATTGAATTTGCTTATAATCGTTCATTGCATTCTACTACTAAGATGTGCCCTTTTGAAGTTGTGTATGGTTTCCTACCTCGTGCACCTATTGATTTGTTGGCTCTTCCATCTTCGGAGAAGGTTAATTTTGATGCTAAAGAACGTTCTGAATTGATTTTAAAAATGCATGAGTTAACTAAGGAAAACATTGAGCGTATGAATGCTAAATATAAACTTGCTGGAGATAAGGGTAGAAAACATGTTGTGTTTGCACCGGGTGATCTTGTTTGGTTACATTTGCGTAAGGATAGATTTCCTGATTTGCGCAAATCAAAGCTAATGCCACGTGCTGCTGGTCCCTTTAAGGTGTTGGAGAAAGTAAATGATAATGCATATAAACTTGAGCTGCCTGCAGATTTTGGGGTTAGTCCCACTTTTAACATTGCAGATTTGAAGCCTTATTTGGGTGAGGAAGATGAGCTTCCGTCGAGGACGACTTCATTTCAAGAAGGGGAGGATGATGAGGACATCAATACCATTGTTACACCCACAGCCCCTACTGCTACATATACGGGACCAATTACTAGAGCTCGCGCACGCCAATTAAATTATCAGGTACTTTCGTTCCTTGGTAATGATTCTAATGTTCATGAGAATATGATGCTGCCTAAATTGGATACATTTGTTTTGCTTACAAATGAAGGGCCTAGCTTGGAGAAGGATGAACATTGGAGCAAGAACAAGCATGGAGATGATGCCATGTGCAAGGGGAACAAGAACAGAGTTACAAGTGATGATTTCAGGACTTTGAAGCCACCATAATGGGTGCATGAAGCCTTGGACGAAATATACAAGATGCCACTTCATAAATTTCGTCCCGAGGCTATTATAGGTGCTGCGTCACCTTTTTATTGGGCCAGGCCCATGTAATTTCGAAATACATAAGTATAGGCTATTTTTAGAGTCCGTATGTGTGGGGAAACAAGAGATAGGGTTGACTTCGGACCCCTCCACCAAGGGCCACGAAATTCCCCTCTCTTCCTCCATATATACAGCCCTTAGGGCACCGTTTAGATTTTGGGTTTTGTTTAGATTAAAAGTTCGCCATAGCTGCAACTTCGCGTACTTCGTTTGTGTTCAACGACCAAACAAAGGCGTCACAGAACCCCACCTTGATCAATAAAGCTTTCATCTTATATTCGCAATATCCAGATTGCAATCTTAGTTTCTTGCTTGTTCTTCATTTGCTCGCAGGAAACAGACCCTCGTGGTCAGGTTGATCGTGCTCCGGCGTGGTCAATAACCTCTCGGAGTTGGTTTAGCGATTGCTAAGGCGCGACGTCCTCGCACGTTCGTAGTCGGATCGTCAAAGTCGACTTCCACCAAAGCGAAATCCACCATCTCATCGAAAGATGGGACACCTTTGCCTCTATCATTGGTCTTGTCAGAGATGGCGCCCTGCAAATCCGCCAGAGTGCGGTTAGCCGTGTCCCTGTCCTCCATTAGCTTTGAGACCTCCTTCTTCAGCTGCTCCCGCTCCAGCTCCAGCTTATCCACCTTGCTGGTGTGGTCCAGGGCCAGTGCATCAAGTGCACCTTTGTGCTTCTGCTCCAGTGCTACGCCTTGAGCTTGCGTTGGTTTTCCTTGAAGAGGAAAGGGTGATGCAGCAATAGTAGCGTAAGTATTTCCCTCAGTTTTTGAGAACCAAGGTATCAATCCAGTAGGAGGCTCCTCAAAAGTCCCACACACCTACACAAACAAACAAGAACTCGCAACCAACGCAATAAAGGGGTTGTCAATCCCTTCAAGGTCACTTGCGAAAGTGAGATCTGGTAGAGATAATATGATAAGATAAATATTTTTTTGGTATTTTATAATATAGATTGGAAAAGTAAAGATGCAAATAAAAGTAGATTGAAAGCTTATATGATAAAAGATAGACCCGGGGGCCATAGGTTTCACTAGTGGATTCTCTCAAGATAGCATAAGTATTACGGTCGGTGAACAAATTACTATCGAGCAATTGATAGAAAAGCGAATAATTATGAGATTATCTAGGCATGATCATGTATATAGGCATCACGTCCGTGACAAGTAGACCGACTCCTGCCTACATCTACTACTATTACTCCACACATCGACCGCTATCCAACATGCATCTAGAGTATTAAGTTCATAAAGAACAGAGTAACGCATTAAGAAAGATGACATGATGTAGAGGGATAAACTCATGCAATATGATATAAACCCCATCTTTTTATCCTCGATGGCAACAATACAATACATGCCTTGCTGCCCCTACTGTCACTAGGAAAGGACACCGCCAGATTGAACCCAAAGCTAAACACTTCTCCCATTGCAAGAAAGATCAATCTAGTAGGCCAAACCAAACTGATAATTCAAAGAGACTTGCAAAGATAACTTATCACACATAAAAGAATTCAGAGGAGATTCAAATATTTCTCATAGATAAACTTGATCATAAACCCACAATTCATCGGATCTCGACAAACAGACAAGAAAAATAGTTACATTGAATAGATCTCCAAGAACATCGAGGAGAACATGGTATTGAGATCCAAAGAGAGAGAAGAAGCCATCTAGCTAATAACTATGGACCCGAAGGTCTGTGGTAATCTACTCACAACTCATCGGAGAGGCTATGGTGTTCATGTAGAAGCCCTCCGTGGTTGATTCCCCCTCCGGCGGAGTGCTGGCGAAGGCTCCAAGATGGGATCTCACAGATACAGAAGGTTACGATGGTGGAAATAGTTTTTCGTGGTCGCTTCTGATGTTTTCGGGGTACATGGGTATATATAGGAGGAAGAAGTAGGTCGGTGGATGCCCGAGGGGCCCACGAGATAGGGGGGCGCGCCCAATAGGGGGGGGGCGTGCCCTCCACCCTCGTGCCCGCCTCGTTTATTTCTTGACTTCCACTCCAAGTCCTTTGGATCACGTTTTCCCAAAAAGATCGCTCCCGAAGGTTTCATTCCGTTTGGACTCCGTTTGATATTCCTTTTCTTTGAAACACTGAAATAGGCACAAAAAAACATCAATACGGGTTGGGACTCCGGTTAGTAGGTTAGTCCCAAAAATGATATAAAAGTGTAAAGTAAAGCTCATAAACATCCAAAACGGGTAATATAATAGCATGGAACAACCAAAAATTATAGATACCTTGAAAACGTATCAAGCATCCCCAAGCTTAATTCCTGCTCGTCCTCGAGTAGGTAAATGATAAGAATAGAATTTTTGATGTGGAATGCTACCTAGCATAATTCTCAATGTAATTTTCTTTATTGTGGCATGATTGTTCAGATACAAATGATTCAAGATAAAAGTTTATAAAACATAAAAAATATTAATACTCGAAGCATACTAACAAATAATCATGTCTTATCAAAATAGCATAGCCAAAGAAAGCTTATCCCTACAAAATCATATAGTTAGGCCATGCTTCATTTTCATTACACAAAATACTCCCATCATGCACAACCCCGGTTTCAGCCAAGCAATTGGTTCATACTTTTTAACGCGCTTCAGCTTTTTCAACTCTTACGCAATACATGAGCGCAAGCCATGGACATAGCACTATATCTGGTATATGGTGGTGGTTGTGAAGACAAAAAGGGAGAAGATAGTCTCACATCAACTAGGCGTATCAACGGGCTATGGAGATGCCCATCAATAGATATTAATGTGAGTGAGTAGGGATTGCCATGCAACGGATGCACTAGAGCTATAAATGTATGAAAGCTCAATGAAAGAAACTAAGTGGGTGTGCATCCAACTCGCTTGCTCACGAAGACCTAGGGCATTTTGAGGAAGCCCATCATTGGAATATACAAGCCAAGTTCTATAATGAAAAATTCCCACTAGTATATGAAAGTGACAACACAAGAGACTCTCTATCATGAAGATCATGGTGCTATTTTGAAGCACAAGTGTGGAAAAGAGATAGTAGTATTGTCCCTTCTCTCTTTTTCTCTCATTTTTATATTTTTTATTTGGCCTTTCTCTTTTTTTATTTGGCCTTTCTTTTTTTTATTTGGTGGGATCTTTGGCCTCTTTTTTAAGTTTAAACTCCGAAGTCTCATTCCGACTTGTGGGGGAATCATAGTCTTCATCATCCTTTCCTCACTTGGGACAATACTCTAATAATGAAGATCATCACACTTTTATTAATTTACAACTCGAGAATTACAACTCAACACTTAGAACAAAATATGACTCTATATGAATGCCTTCGGCGGTGTACCGGGATATGCAATGAATCAAGAGTGACATGTATGAAAATTATGAGGGTGGTCTTGCCACAAATACAATGTCAACTACATGACCATGCAAAAAGCAATATGACAATGTTGGAGTGTGTCATAATAATGGAACGGTGGAAAGTTGCATGGAAATATATCTCGGAATGGCTATGGAAATTCCATAATAGGTAGGTATGGTGGCTGTTTTGAGGAAGGTAAATAATGGGTGCATGATACCGGCGAATGTTGCGCGGTATAATAGAGGCTAGTAAAGTGGAAGGGTCAGTGTGCATATATCCATGGACTCACATTGGTCATAAAGAACTCATATACTTATTGCAAAAGTCTACTTGCCCTCGAAGCAAAGTACTACTACGCATGCTCCTAGGGGAAGGGTTGGTAGGAGTTAACCATCACGCGATCCCGACCTCCACTCATAAGGAAAGCAATTAAAAGAGCACCTCATGCAACAAATTTGTCACACAACTTTTACCATACGTGCATGCTACGGGACTTGCCAACTTCAACACAAGTATTTCTCAATTTCATAATTACCCACAAGCATGACTCTAACATTACCACCTTTATATCTCAAAACAATTATCAAGCATCAAATTGATCCTAGTGATTAATGCACTTTCTATGATAGTTTTTATTATACTCAACTTGGATGCTCATCATTCTTGGACCAAATTCATAACCATAGCAAATACCATGCTGTTCTAAAAGACTCTCAAAATAATATAAGTTAAGCATGAGAGATCAACAATTTCTTCAAAATTAAGCCACTGTCGTGCTCTAAAAGATATAAGTGAAGTACTAGAGCAAAAACTATCTGGCTCAAAAGATATAAGTGAAGCACATAGAGTATTCTAATAAATTCCAATCAAGTGGGTTTCTCCCAAAAGGTGTATACATCAAGGATGATTGTGGTAAACTAAAAAGCAAAGACTAATATCATACAAGACGTTCCAAGCAAAACACATATCATGTGGCGAATAAAAATATAGCTCCAAGTAAAGTTACCGATAAACGGAGATGAAAGAGGGGATGCCTTCCGGGACATCCCCAAGATTAGGCTTTTGGCTATTCTTGAATATCTTAGGGTGCCTTGGGCATCCCCAATCTTAGGCTCTTGCCACTCCTTATTCCATAGTCCATCAAATCTTTACCCAAAACTTGAAAACTTCACAACACAAAACTCAACAGGAAATCTCATAAGCTCCGTTAGTGAAAGAAAGAAAAACCACCACATAACGTACTGTAATGAACTAATTCTTTATTTATATTGGTGTCAAACCTACTGTATTTCAACTTTTATATGGTTAATACCCTTACATACTAGCCATAGATGCATCAAAATAAGCGAACAACACACGAAAAACAGAATCTGTCAAAAACAGAACACTCTGTAGCAATCTGTAACTCCTGAATACTTATGGAACTCTAAAAATCCTAACAAAATAGGAAGTCCTGGGAAATTTGTCTATTGATATACATCAAAAAGAACCAACGCAAAAGCACGTTTCGGTGAATTACCAAAATTATTTTCGTGCGTGCAAAGTTTCTGTTTTTCAGCAGAATCAAATTAACTATCACCATAGGTTATTCTATAGGTTCTACTTGGCACAAACACTAATTAAAATATAAAAATACATATAAAAAGAAGGTAGATGCAAAATTTATTACTAAACAGAAGCAAAAACAAAAAACACAAATAAAATTGGGTTGCCTCCCAACTAGCGCTATCGTTTAACGCCCCTAGCTAGGCATAAAAGCGAGGATAGATCTAAGTAGTGCCATCTTTGGCACTCAATTCATAAGTAGCTCACATGATAGATTCATAAGGTAATTTAACTTTCTTTCTTGGAAAGTGCTCCATGCCTTTCCTTAATGGAAATTGGAATCTAATATTCCCTTCCTTCATATAAATAATCGCACCAATCGTTCTAAGGAAAGGTCTACCAAGAATAATAGGACAAGAAAGATTGCAATCTATATGAAGAACGATAAAATGTACGGGCACCAAATTCCTATTTACAATAATGAGAACATCATTGATCCTTCCCACTGGCTTTTTAATGGTGGAATCCACAAGGTGCAAATTTAAAGAGCAATCATAAGGATCATGGAAACCTAGACTATCACATAAAGTTTTCGGAATTGTAGAAACACTAGCACCCAAATCACAAAAAGCATAACACTCATGATCTTTAATTTTAATCTTTACAGTAGGTTCCCACTCATCATAAAGTTTTCTAGGTATAGAAACTTCCAAATTAATTTTTTCATCAAAAGATTGCACCAAGGCATCAACAATATGTTTGGTAAAAGCTTTATTTTGACTATAAGCATGAGGAGAATTCACAATGGATTGCAACAAGGAAATACAATCTTCTAAAGAACAATTATCATAATTAAATTCCTTGAAATCCAAGATAGTGGGTTCAATGCTATTTAAAGTCTTGACCTCTCCAATCCCACTTTTACCAAATTTAGCATCAAGATCTAAAAACTCCGAATCATTGGGACGCCTTTTAACTAAAGTTGAATAATCTCCAGTCCCATCATTATTAAGATTCATATTGCAAAACAAAGATTTAATAGGGGACACATCAATAACTTTTAGATCTTCATCGTTATTTTCATGGAAACTAGAAGAACACGCCTTTACAAAGCAATCTTTCTTAGCACGCAATCTAGCGGTTCTTTCTTTGCACTCATTAATGGAAATTCTCATAGCTTTGAGAGACTCATTGATATCATGCTTAGGAGGAGTAGATCTAAGTTTCAAAGAATCAACATCAAGCGAGAGTCTGTCAACGTTTCTAGCCAAATCATCAACTTTGAGCAATTTTTCTTCAAGCAAGGCATTAAAATTATTTTGAGAGATCATAAATTCTTTAACACTATTCTCAAAATCAGAGGGCATCTTATTAAAATTACCATAAGAATTATTGTAGGAATTTCCATAATTATGAGAGGAATTACTAGGGAGCGGTCTAGGATTAAAGTTTCCTCTATAAGCATTGTTACCAAAATTATTCCTACCAACAAAATTCACATCCATAGATTCATTATTATTCTCAATCAAAGTAGACAAATGCATATCATTGGGATCAATAGGAGCACTCTTAGTAGCAAATAATTTCATAAGTTCATCCATCTTTCCACTCAAAAAATAATAATTTCTTCTACAGAATCCACCTTTTTACTAGTAGATCTTTCGGTGTGCCATTGAGAATAATTAGCCATAATATTATCAAGGAGTTTTGTAGCTTCTCCTAAGGTGATTTCCATAAACATGCCTCCCGCGGCCGAATCTAAAAGATTTCTAGAAGAAAAATTCAATCCAGCATAAAAAATTTGTATGATCATCCATAAATTCAAACCATGAGAAGGGCAATTGCGAATCATCAATTTCATTCTTTCCCAAGATTGGGAAACATGCTCATGATCAAGTTGTTTAAAATTCATAATATCGTTCCTAAGAGAGATGATCTTAGCGGGAGGAAAATACTTAGAGATAAAAGCATCTTTGCACTTATTCCATGAATCAATACTATTCTTAGGCAAAGACGAAAACCAGACTTTAGCACGATCTCTAAGTGAAAACGGAAATAACTTCAATTTAACAATATCATTATCCGTATCTTTCTTCTTTTGCATCTCACAAAAATCAACAAAGTTGTTTAGATGGGTAGCGGCATCTTCACTAGGAAGGCCGGAGAATTGATCTTTCATAACAAGATTCAGCAAAGCAGCATTGATTTCACAAAACTCAACATCATTAAGAGGAGCAATCGGAGTACTAAGGAAATCATTATTATTGGTATTGGAAAAGTCACACAATTTGGTATTATCTTGCGCCATCGCGACAAGTAATACAACACACAAGCAAACGAAAAGGCAAGCGAAAGAGAGAGGAGATTGGGAAAGAGAGGGCGAATAAAACGGCAAGGGTGAAATGGGGGAGAGGAAAAAGAGAGGCAAATGGCAAATAATGTAAATGCGAGGGAGATGAGTTTGTGATGGGTACTTCGTATGTCTTGACTTGAGTGAAGACCTCCCCGGCAACGGCGCCAGAAATCCTTCTTGCTATGTCTTGAGCTTTGCGTTGGTTTCCTTGAAGAGGGAAGGGTGATGCGGCAATAGTAGCATAAGTATTTCCCTCAGTTTTTGATAACCAAGGTGTCAATCCAGTAGGAGGCTCCTCAAAAGTCCCACGCACCTACACAAACAAACAAGAACTTGCAACCAACGCAATGAAGGGGTTGTCAATCCCTTCAAGGCCACTTGCCAAAGTGAGATCTGATAGAGTTAATATGATAAGATAAATATATTTTCGGTATTTTAGAATATAGATTGGAAAAGTAAAGATGCAAATAAAAGTAGATTGAAAGCTTATATGATAAAAGATAGACCCGGGGGCCATAGGTTTCACTAGTGGCTTCTCTCAAGATAGCATAAGTATTATGGTCGGTGAACAAATTACTGTCGAGCAATTGATAGAGAAGTGAATAATTATGAGATTATCTAGGCATGATCATGTATATAGGCATCACGCCCGTGACAAGTAGACCGACTATTACTCCACACGTCGACAGCTATCCAGCATGCATCTAGAGTATTAAGTTCATAAAGAACAGAGTAACGCATTAAGAAAGATGACATGATGTAGAGGGATAAACTCATGCAATATGATATGAACCCCATCTTTTTATCCTCGATGGCAACAATACAATACGTGCCTTGCTGCCTCTGCTGTCACTGAGAAAGGACACCGCAAGATTGAACCCAAAGCTAAGCACTTCTCCCATTGCAAGAAAGATCAATCTAGTAGGCCAAACCAAACTAATAATTCGAAGAGACTTGAAAAGATAACTTACCACACATAAAATAATTCAGAGAAGATTCAAATATTTCTCATAGATAAACTTGATCATAAACCCACAATTCATCGGATCTCGACAAACACACCACAAAAAGAGTTACTCGAATAGATCTTCAGGAAGATCGAGGAGAACATGGTATTGAGATCCAAAGAGAGAGAAGAAGCCATCTAGCTAATAACTATGGACCCGAAGGTCTGTGGTAATCTACTCACAACTAATCGGAGAGGCTATGGTGTTCATGTAGAAGCCCTCCGTGGTTGATTCCCCCTCCGGCGGAGCGCCGGCGAAGGCTCCTGATGGGATCTCGCAGATACATAAGGTTACGATGGTGGAAATATTTTTTCGTGGTCGCTTCTGATGTTTTCGGGGTACATGGGTATATATAGGAGGAAGAAGTAGGTCGGTGGATGCCCGAGGGGCCCACAAGACAGGGGGCGCACCCAGTAGGGGGGACATGCCCTCCACCCTCGTGGCTGCCTCATTTATTTCTTGACTTCCACTCCAAGTCCTTTAGATCACGTTTTTTCCGAAAAGATCGCTCCCGAAGGTTTCATTCCGTTTGGACTCCGCTTGATATTCCTTTTCTTTGAAACACTGAAATAGGCAAAAAAACAGCAATACGGGCTGGGCCTCCGGTTAGTAGGTTAGTCCCAAAAATGATATAAAAGTGTAAAGTAAAGCCCATAAACATCCAAAACGGGTAATATAATAGCATGGAACAATAAAAAATTATAGATACATTGGAGACGTATCATCCAGCTCCAGGGTCTGCTCCGCGACGAGCCTCTGTATCTCCTCGTCCTTGCCGCGAAGCGTGGCAACAAGCGCCTGCTCACGGGCAACGAGGTCTTCCTCCTAGGTGTCCAACATGGCTTACTGCTGCCGCCGATCAGCTTCGTCCTTGGCGGCATGTTCCTTCGCAGCCTCCTGGGCCTTCCAGATATCAGGTTGCTTCAGGAGGAGCTCTCGCTTGCGCTCGTCCAACTGATGCTGGGCATCCTTCAGTTCCTGTCGGGCTTTGCCAAACCAGACTTGCATTTGAGTGATGCGCTCCTGAAAGTCTGATTCGGCCTTGTCCACGACTGCCGTCCTTGGCGGTGTATGATACGTCTCTAACGTATCTATAATTTTTGATTGCTCCATGCTACTTTATCTGCTATTTTGGACTATATTGGGCTTTATTTTCCACTTTTATATTATTTTTGGGACTGACCTATTAACCGGAGGCCCAGCCCAGAATTGTTGTTTTTTGCCTATTTTAGTGTTTCGAAGAAACAGAATATCAAACGGAGTCCAAAGGGAATGAAACCTTCGGGAACGTGATTTTCTCACCGAACGTGATTCAGGAGACTTGGACACTACTCCAAGAACTACCAGAGGTGGTCACGAGGGTGGAGGGCGCCCCTCCTGGGCGCGCCCCCTACCTCGTGGGCCCCCTGTTGCTCCACCAACGTACTCCTTCCTCCTATATATACCTACGTATCGCCGTACGATTAGAACAGGAGCCAAAAACCTAATTCCACCGCCGCAACCTTCTGTATCCACGAGATCCCATCTTGGGGCCTGTTTTGGAGCTCCGCCGGAGGGGGCATCCACCACGGAGGGCTTCTACATCAACACCATAGCCCCTCCGATGAAGTGTGAGTAGTTTACTTCAGACCATCGGGTCCATAGCTAGTAGCTAGATGGCTTCTTCTCTCTTTTTGGATCTCAATACAATGTTCTCCCCCTCTCTTGTGGAGATCTATTCGATGTAATCTTCTTTTTGCGGTGTGTTTGTTGAGACCGATGAATTGTGGGTTTATGATCCAGTATTATCTATGGAAAATATTTGATTCTTCTCTGAATTCTTTTATGTATGATTGAGTTATCTTTGCAAGTCTCTTCGAATTATCCTTTTTGGTTTGGCCAACTAGATTGGTAGTTCTTGCAATGGGAGAAGTGCTTAGCTTTGGGTTCAATCTTGCAGTGTCCTTACCTAGTGACAGAAAGGGTTGCAAGGCACGTACTGTATTGTTGCCATCGAGGATAACAAGATGTTTTTTTATCATAATGCATGAATTTATCCCTCTACATCATGTCATCTTGCTTAAGGCGTTACTCTGTTTTTAACTTAATACTCTAGATGCATGCTAGATAGCGGTCGATGAGTGGAGTAATAGTAGTAGATGCAGAATCATTTCGATCTACTTGTCTCGGACGTGATGCCTATATACATGATCATTACCTAGATATACTCATAACTATGCTCAATTCTGTCAATTGCTCAACAGTAATTTATTCACCCACCGTAGAATACCTATGCTCTTGAGAGAAGCCACTAGTGAAACCTATGGCCCTCGGGTCTATTCTCATCATATCAATCTCTATCACTTTATTGACTTGCTTTGTTTTTACTTTGCCTTTTACTTTTTACTTTGCATCTATCTATTAAAAATACCAAAAATATTATTTATCATCTCCATCAGATCTCACTCTCGTAAGTGACCGTGAAGGGATTGACAACCCCTAATCGTGTTGGTTGCGAGTAGCTATCGTTTTGTGTAGGTACGAGGGACTTGTGCGTGGTCTCCTACTCGATTGATACCTTGGTTCTCAAAAACTGAGGGAAATACTTACGCTACTTTGCTGCATCATCCTCTCCTCTTCGGGGAAATCCAACGCAGTGCTCAAGAGGTAGCAAGAAGAATTTCTGGCGCCGTTTCTGGGGAGGCTCATGCAAGCAAGTCAATAATACCAAGTACCCATCACAATCCCTATCTCTCGCATTACATTATTTGCCATTTGCCTCTCGTTTTCCTCTCCCCCACTTCACCCTTGCCATTTTATTCGCCGTCTCTTTCCCAATCTCCTCCTCTCTTTCCCGTTTGCCTTTTTCCCGTTGCCTTTCTGTTTGCTTGTGTGTTGGATTACTTGTTGCCATGGCGCAATATAATACCAAATTGTGTGACTTCTCGAATACCAATAATAATGATTTCCTTAGTACTCCGATTGCTCCTCTTAATAATGACGAGTCTTGTGAAATCAATACCGCTTTGTTGAATCTTTTTATGAAAGATCAATTCGCCGGCCTTCCTAGTGAAGATGCCGCTACTCATCTAAACAATTTTGTTGATTTGTGTGATATGCAAAAGAAGAAAGATACGGATAAAAATATTGTCAAGTTGAAGTTATTTCCGTTTTCGCTTAGAGATCGTGCTAAAGTTTGGTTTTCGTCTTTGCCTAAAAATAGTATTGATTCTTGGAACAAGTGCAAAGATGCTTTTATCTCCAAGTATTTTCCTCCCGCCTAAGATTATCACTCTTAGGAACAATATCATGAATTTTAAACAACTTGATCATGAGCATGTTGCCCAATCTTGGGAAAGAATGAAATTAATGCTTCGCAATTGCCCTACTCATGGTTTGAATTTATGGATGATCATACAAAATTTTTATGCCGGATTGAATTTTGCTTCTAGAAATCTTTTAGATTCGGCCACGTGAGGCACGTTTATGGAAATTACGTTAGGAGATGCTACCAAATTGCTTGATAATATTATGGCTAATTATTCTCAATGGCACACCGAAAGATCTTCTAGTAAAAAAGTGCATGCTATAGAAGAAATCAATGTTTTGAGTGAAAAGATGGATGAACTTATGAAGATGTTTGCTCCTAAAAATACTCCTCTTGATCCCAATGATATGCCTTTATCTACTTTGCTTGAGAATAATAATGAATCTATGGATGTGAATTTTGTTGGTAGGAATAGTTTTGGAAACAACGCGTATAGAGAGAATTTTAATCCTAGGTCTTATCCTAGTAATCCTTCTAATAATTATGGAAATTCCTACAACAACTCTTATGGAAATTTTAATAAGATGCCCTCTGAATTTGAGAATAGTGTTAAAGAGTTTATGAATTCGCAAAAGAATTTTAATGCTTTGCTTGAAGAGAAATTGCTTAAAGTTGATAATTTGGCTAGGAACGTTGATAGAATTTCTCTTGAAATTGATTCTTTAAAGCTTAGATCTATTCCTCCTAAGCATGATATCAGTGAGTCTCTCAAAGCCATGAGAATTTCCATTGATGAGTGCAAGGAGAGAACCGCTAGGATGCGTTCTTCCAAAGATGCCTTTATTAAAGCGTGTTCTTCCAATTCCTATGAAAATCAAGATGAAGATCTAAAAGTTGTTGATGTGTCCCCTATCAAATCTTTGTTTTGCAATATGAATCTTGATGAAACTAAATATGATCTTCCTTTACCTAGAAGGCATTCTAAGAATTCGGAGTTTCTAGATCTTGATGATGAAATTGATGAAAGTGGGATTGAAATAAATAAAAAACGAGATGTTGCTAAACCCACTATTTTGGATCTCAAGGAATTTAATTATGAAAATTACTCTTTGATTGGTTGTATTTCCTTGTTGCAATCCGTGATAGATTCTCCTCATGCTTATAGTCAAAATAAGGCCTTTACCGAACACATTGTTGATGCCTTGATGCGATCTTATGAAGAAAAACTTGAGTTGGAAGTTTCTATCCCTAGAAAACTCTATGATGAGTGGGAACCTACTATTAAAATTAAGATCAAAGATTATGAGTTTCATGCTTTGTGTGATTTGGGTGCTAGTGTCTCTACTATTCCCAAAACTTTATGTGATTTGCTAGATTTCCGTGATTTTGATGATTGCTCTCTAAACTTCCATCTTGCGGATTCCACTATTAAAAAACCTATGGGAAGAATTAATGATGTTCTTATTGTTGCAAATAGGAATTATGTGCCCGTAGATTTTATCGTTCTTGATATAGATTGCAATCCTTCATGTCCTATTATTCTTGGTAGACCCTTCCTTAGAATGATTGGTGCAATTATTGATATGAAGGAAGGGAATATTCGATTCCAATTTCCCTTAGAGAAGGGCATGGAACACTTCCCTAGAAAGAAAATAAGATTACCATATGAATCTATCATGAGAGCCACTTATGGATTGCCTACCAAAGATGGCAATACCTAGATCTATCCTTGCTTTTATGGCTAGCTAGGGGCGTTAAAGGCGCTTGTTGGGAGGCAACCCAATTTTATTTTTGTGTTTTTTGTTTTTGCTTATGTTTAGGAATAAATAATCCATCTAGCCTCTGTTTGGATGTGGTTTTGTATTTTAATTAGTGTTTGTGCCAAGTAGAACCTATAGGATAACCTACGATGATAGTTGACTTGATTCTGCTGAAAAACAGAAACTTTGCGCGCATGAATATAATTTTGTTAAATCACAGGAACGTGATTTTGCGTTGATTCTTTTTTCTTCTATTCAACAAATAAATTTTCCAGTACTTACTATTTTGGTAGAATTTTTAGAGTTCCAGAAGTTTGTGTTAGTTATAGATTGCTACAGACTGTTCTGTTTTTGACAGATTCTGTTTTACGGGTGTTGTTTGCTTATTTTGATGAATCTATGGCTAGTAAAATAGTTTATAATCCATAGAGAAGTTGGAATACAGTAGGTTTAACACCAATATAAATAAAGAATGAGTTCATTACAGTACCTTAAGTAGTTCTTTGTTTTCTTTCTCTAACGGAGCTCACGAGATTTCTGTTGAGTTTTGTGTTGTGAAGTTTTCAAGTTTTGGGTGAATTCTTTTGATGGATTATGGAACAAGGAGTGGCAAGAGCCTAAGCTTGGGGATGCCATGGCACCTCCAAGATAATCCAAGGACACCAAAAAGTCAAAGCTTGGGGATGCCCCGGTAGGCATCCCCTCCTTCGTCCACTTCCATCGGTAATTTACTTGGAGATCATGATGATGGAGATCATGGTGTCATGCTGGTGACAAAGATGATCATGGAGCCCCGAAGATGGAGATCGAAGGAGCTATATGATATTGGCCATATCATGTCACTACTATATAATTGCATGTGATGTTTATTATGTTTTATGCATCTTGTTTACTTAGAACGGCGGTAGTAAATAAGATGATCCCTTATAATAATTTCAAGAAAGTGTTTCCCCTAACTGTGCACCGTTGCTAAAGTTCGTCGTTTCGAAGCACCACGTGATGATCGGGTGTGATAGATCCTTACGTTCACATACAACGGGTGTAAGACAGATTTACACATGCAGAACACTTAGGGTTAACTTGACGAGCCTAGCATGTACAGACATGGCCTCGGAACACAGGAGACCGAAAGGTCGAACATGAGTCGTATGGAAGATACGATCAACATGGAGATGTTCACCGATGATGAATAGTCCATCTCACATGATGATCGGACACGGCCTAGTCGACTAGGATCGTGTAACACTTAGATGACTAGAGGGATGTCAATCTGAGTGGGAGTTCATTAAATAATTTGATTAGATGAACTTAATTATCATGAACTTAGTCTAAAACCTTTGCAAATATGTCTTGTAGATCAAATGGCCAACGCTCATGTCAACATGAACTTCAACGCGTTCCTAGAGAAAACCAAGCTGAAAGATGATGGCAGCAACTATTCGGACTGGGTCCGGAACCTGAGGATCATCCTCATAGCTGTCAAGAAAGCATATGTCCTAGATGAACCGCTAGGTGAAGCACCCATCCCAGAGAACTAAGACGTTATGAACGCTTGGCAGTCATGTGCTGATGATTACTCCCTCGTTCAGTGCGGCATGCTTTACAGCTTAGAACCGGGGCTCCAAAAGCGTTTTGAGAAACACGGAGCATATGAGATGTTCGAGGAGCTGAAAATGGTTTTCCAAGCTCATGCCCGGGTCGAGAGATATGAAGTCTCCGACAAGTTCTATAGTTGTAAGATGGAGGAAACAGTTCTGTCAGTGAGCACATACTCAAAACGTCTGGGTTGCATAACCGCCTGTCCCAGCTGGAGATCAACCTCCCGGACGAGGCGGTCATTGACAGAATCCTTTAGTCGCTCCCACCAAGCTACAAGAGCTTTGTGTTGAACTACAATATGCAGGGGATGGTGAAGACCATTCCTGAAGTATTTTCAATGTTGAAGTCACCAGAGGTTGAAATCAAGAAAGAACATGAAGTGTTGATGGTCAATAAGACCACTAAGTTCAAGAAGGGCAAGGGTAAGAAGAACTTCAAGAAGGACGACAAAGATGTTGCCGCGCCCGGTAAGCCAGTTACCGGGAAGAAGTCAAAGAATGGACCCAAGCCTGAGACTGAGTGCTTTTATTGCAAAGGGAAGGGTCACTGGAAGCGGAACTGCCCCAAATACTTAGCGGACAAGAAGGCCGGCAACACTAAAGGTATATTTGATATACATGTAATTGATGTGTACCTTACCAGTACTCGTAGTAACTCCTGGGTATTTGATACCGGTGCCGTTGCTCATATTTGTAACTCACAGCAGGAGCTGCGGAATAAGTGGAGACTGGCAAAGGACGAGGTGACGATGCACGTCGGGAATGGTTCCAAGGTCGATGTGATCGCCGTCGGCACTCTACCTCTACATTTACCTACGGGATTAGTCTTAAACCTCAATAATTGTTATTTAGTGCCAAGTTTGAGCATGAACATTGTATCTGGATCTCGTTTGATATGAGATGGCTACTCATTTAAATCCGAGAATAATGGTTGTTCTATTTATATGAGAGATGTGTTTTATGGTCATGCCTCGATGGTCAATGGTTTATTCTTAATGAATCTCGAACGTAATGTTACACATATTCATAGTGTGAATACCAAAAGATGTAAAGTTGATAACGATAGTCCCACATACTTGTGGCACTGCTGCCTTGGTCACATTGGTGTCAAGCGCATGAAGAAGCTCCATGCTGATGGACTTTTAGAGTCTCTAGATTATGAATCATTTGACACATGCGAACAATGCCTCATGGGCAAAATGACCAAAACTCCGTTCTCCGGAACAATGGAGCGAGCAACCAACTTGTTGGAAATCATACATACCGATGTGTGCGGTCCAATGAACGTTGAGGCTCGCGGAGGATATCGTTATGTTCTCAGTCTCACTGATGACTTGAGTAGATATGGGTATGTCTACTTAATGAAACACAAGTCTGAAACCTTTGAAAAGTTCAAGGAATTTCAGAATGAGGTAGAGAATCAACGTGACCGAAAGATAAAGTTCCTACGATCAGATCATGGAGGAGAATACTTAAGTCATGAATTTGGTACACACTTAAGGAAATGTGGAATCGTTTCACAACTCACGCCGCCTGGAACACCTCAGCGTAACGGTGTGTCCGAACATCGTAATCGCACTCTATTGGATATGGTGCGATCTATGATGTCTCTTACCGATTTACCGCTATCATTTTGGGGATACGCTCTAGAGACAGCTACATTCACTTTAAATAGGGTACCATCTAAATCCGTTGAGACGACACCGTATGAATTATGGTTTGGGAAGAAACCTAAGTTGTCGTTTCTAAAAGTTTGGGGATGCGATGCTTATGTCAAGAAACTACAACCTAAAAAGCTCGAACCCAAGTCGGAAAAATGCGTCTTCACAGGATAACCTAAGGAAACCATTGGGTATACCTTCTACTTAAGATCCGAGGGCAAGACCTTTGTTGCCAAGAACGGATCCTTTCTGGAAAAAGAGTTTCTCTCGAAAGAAGTAAGTGGGAGGAAAGTAGAACTCGATGAAGTACTACCTCTTGAACCGGAAAGTAGTGCAGCTCAGGAAAATGTTCCTATGGTGCCTACACCAACTGGAGAGGAAATTAATGATGATGTTCAAGGTACTTCGGATCAAGTTGCTACTGAACCTCGTAGGTCCACAAGGACACGTTCCACACCAGAGTGGTATGGCAACCCTGTCCTGGATATCATGTTGTTAGACAACGGTGAACCTTCAAACTATGAAGAAGTGATGGCGGGCCCAGATTCCAACAAATGGCTTGAAGCCATGCAATCCGAGATAGAATCCATGTATGAAAACAAAGTATGGACTTTGACAGACTTGCCCAATGATCGGCGAGCGATAGAAAACAAATGGATCTTTAAGAAGAAGACGGACGCGGATGGTAATATTACCGTCTATAAAGCTCGACTTGTCGCTAAGGGTTATCGACAAGTTCAAGGGGTTGACTACGATGAGGCATTCTCTCCCGTAGCAAAGCTGAAGTCCGTTCGAATCATGTTAGCAATTGCCGCATACTATGATTATGAGATATGGCAGATGGATGTCAAAACGGCATTCCTTAACGGGCATCTTAAGGAAGAACTGTATATGATGCAGCCGGAGGGTTTTGTCAATCCTAAGAATGCTAACAAAGTATGCAAGCTCCGGCGATCCATTTATGGGCTGGTGCAAGCATCTCGGAGTTGGAACATTCGCTTTGATGAGATGATCAAAGCGTTTGGGTTTATGCAGACTGATGGAGAAGCCTGCGTTTACAAGAAAGTGAGTGGGAGCTCTGTAGCATTTCTCATATTATATGTAGATGACATACTTTTGATGGGAAATGATATAGAACTTTTGGACAGCATTAAGGCCTACTTGAATAAGTGTTTTTCAATGAAGGACCTTGGAGAAGCTGCTTACATATTAGGCATCAAGATCTATAGGGATAGCTCAAGACGCCTCATAGGTCTTTCACAAAGCACATACCTTGATAAGATTTTGAAGAAGTTCAAAATGGATCAGTCCAAGAAGGGGTTCTTGCCTGTATTTCAAGGTGTGAGATTGAGCTCGGCTCAATGCCCGACCACGGCAAAAGATAAAGAAGAGATGAGTGTCATCCCCTATGCTTCAGCCATAGGATCTATTATGTATGCCATGCTGTGTACCAGACCTGATGTAAACCTTGCCGTAAGTTTGGTAGGAAGATACCAAAGTAATCCCGGCAAGGAACACTGGACAGCGGTCAAGAATATCCTGAAGTACCTAAAAAGGACAAAGGACATGTTTCTCGTTTATGGAGGTGACGAAGAGCTCACCGTAAAGGGTTATGTCGACGCTAGCTTCGACACAGATCTGGATGACTCTAAGTCACAAACCGGATACGTGTATATGTTGAATGGTGGAGCAGTAAGCTGGTGCAGCTGCAAGCAAAGCGTCATGGCGGGATCTACATGTGAAGCGGAGTACATGGCAGCCTCGGAGGCAGCGCATGAAGCAATTTGGGTGAAGGAGTTCATCACCGACCTAGGAGTCATACCCAATGCGTCGGGGCCGATCAAACTCTTCTGTGACAACACTGGAGCTATTGCCCTTGCCAAGGAGCCCAGGTTTCACAAGAAGACCAGGCACATCAAGCGTCGTTTCAACTCCATCCGTGAAAATGTTCAAGATGGAGACATAGATATTTGCAAAGTACATACGGATCTGAATGTCGCAGATCCGTTGACTAAACCTCTCTCGCGAGCAAAACATGATCAACACCAGAACTCTATGGGTGTTCGATTCATCACAATGTAACTAGATTATTGACTCTAGTGCAAGTGGGAGACTGTTGGAAATATGCCTTAGAGGCAATAATAAAGGGATTATTATTATATTTCTTTGTTCATGATAATTGTCTTTATTCATGCTATAATTGTATTATCCGAAAATCGTAATACACGTGTGAATACATAGACCATAATATGTCCCTAGTAAGCCTCTAGTTGACTAGCTTGTTGATCAACAGATAGTCATGGTTTCCTGACTATGGACATTAGATGTCGTTGATAAAGGGATCACATCATTAGGAGAATGATGTGATGGACAAGACCCAATCCTAAGCATAGCATAAGATCGTGTAATTCGTTTTGCTAGAGCTTTTCCAATGTCAAGTATCTTTTCCTTAGACCATGAGATCGTGTGACTCCCGGATACCGTAGGAGTGCTTTGGGTGTATCAAACGTCACAATGTAACTGGGTGACTATAAAGGTGCACTACAGGTATCTCCGAAAGTGTCTATTGGGTTGACACGGATCGAGACTGGGATTTGTCACTCTGTATTACGGAGAGGTATCACTGGGCCCACTCGGTAGTGCATCATCATAATGAGCTCAAAGTGACCAAGTGTCTGGTCACGGGATCATGCATTACGGTACGAGTAAAGTGACTTGCTGGTAACGAGACTGAACGAGGTATTGGGATACCGACGATCGAGTCTCGGGCAAGTAACATACCGTCTGACAAAGGGAATAGTATACGGGGTTGCTTGAATCCTCGACATCGTGGTTCATCCGATGAGATCATCGAGGAGCATGTGGGAGCCAACATGGGTATCCAGATCCCGCTGTTGGTTATTGACCGGAGAGCCGTCTCGGTCATGTCTACATGTCTCCCGAACCCGTAGGGTCTACACACTTAAGGTTCAGTGACGCTAGGGTTGTATGAATATGAGTATGCAGCAAAATGAATGTTGTTCGGAGTCCCGGATGAGATCCCGGACGTCACGAGGAGTTTCGGAACGGTTCGGAGGCAAAGAATTATATATAGGAAGTGTTGTTTCGGCCATCGGGAAAGTTTCGGGGTCACCCGGTATTGTACCGGGACCACCGGAAGGGTCCCGGGGGTCCACCGGGTGGGGCCACCTATCCCGGAGGGCCCCGTGGGCTGAAGTGGCAGGGGAACCAGCCCCTAGTGGGCTGGTGTGACCCCCCTTGGGCCTCCCCTGTGCCTAGGGTTGAAAACCCTAGGGGGGGAGGCGCACCACTTGCCTTGGGGGGGGGGGGGGGGTACTCCAACCCCCCTGGCCGCCGCCCCCCCCTTGGGAGATTGCATCTCCCAGGGCCGCCCCCCCTGGGGGCCTATATAAAGGAGGGCAGGGGGAGGGCAGCCGCGCCCTATGTCTTGGCGCCTCCCTCCCCCTGCTACACCTCGTCCTCCTCCCGCAGTAGCTTGGCGAAGCCCTGCCGGAGTTCTGCTGCATCCACCACCACGCCGTCGTGCTGCTGGATCTTCATCAACCTCTCCTTCCCCCTTGCTGGATCAAGACGGAGGAGACGTCACACTGACCGTACGTGTGTTGAACGCGGAGGTGCCGTCTGTTCGGCGCTAGGATCTCCGGTGATAGGATCACGACGAGAACGACTACTTCAACCCCGTTCTTTTGAACGCTTCCGCTCGCGATCTACAAAGTGGTATGTAGATGCATCTCTCCTTTCACTCGTTGCTTAGATGAACTCATAGATGGATCTTGGTGAAACCGTAGGAAAATTTTTATTTTCTGCAACGTTCCCCAACACCTTTTACCACACTTGTGCTTACAAGTAGCACCAAGATCTTCATGATAGAGAGTCTCTCATTTTGTCACTTCCATATACTAGTGGGAATTTTTCATTATAGAACTTGGCTTGTATATTCCAATGATGGGCTTCCTCAAAATGCCCTAGGTCTTCGTGAGCAAGCGAGTTGTATGCACACCCACTTAGTTTCTTTCGTTGAGCTTTCATACATTTATAGCTCTAGTGCATCCGTTGCATGGCAATCCCTACTCACTCACATTGATATGTATTGATGGGCATCTCCATAGCCCGTTGATATGCCTAGTTGATGTGAGACTATCTTCCCTCCTTTTTGTCTTCTCCACAACCACCATTCTATTCCACCCATAGTGCTATATCCATGGCTCGCGCTCATGTATTGCGTAAAGGTTGAAAAAGTTTGAGATTATTTAAGTATGAAACAATTGCTTGGCTTGTCATCGGGGGTATAGAAGTTGGGAACATCTTTGTGTGACGAAAATGAAGCATAGCCTAACTATATGATCTTTGTAGGGATGAACTTTCTTTTGCCATGTTATTTTGAGAAGTCATGATTGCTTTGATTAGTATGCTTGAAGTATTATTATTTTTGTGTCAATATGAACTTTTGTCTTGAATCTTTTGGATCTGAATATTCATATCACAATTAAGAAGATTTACATTGAAATTATGCCAAAGTATCACTCCGCATCAAAAAATTCTTTTTTATCATTTACCTACTTGAGGACGAGTATGAATTAAGCTTGGGGATGCCTGATACGTCTCCAACGTATCTATAATTTTTGATTGCTCCATGCTACTTTATCTGCTGTTTTGGACTATATTGGGCTTTATTTTCCACTTTTATATTATTTTTGGGACTAACCTATTAACCGGAGGCCTAGCCCAGAATTGCTGTTTTTTGCCTATTTCAGTGTTTCGAAGAAACAGAATATCAAACAGAGTCCAAACGGAATGAAACCTTCGGGAACGTGATTTTCTCACCGAACATGATCCAGGAGACTTGGACCCTACTCCAAGAAGTGCCAAAGGCGGTCACGAGGGTTGAGGGCGCGCCCCCCTGGGCGCGCCCCCCTACCTCGTGGGCCCCCTGTTGCTCCACCGACGTACTCCTTCCTCCTATGTATACCTACGTATCCCCGTACGATCAGAACAGGAGCCAAAAACCTAATTCCACCGCCGCAACCTTTTGTATCCACGAGATCCCATCTTGGGGCCTATTCCGGAGCTCCGCCAGAGGGGGCATCCACCAGGGAGGGCTTCTACATCAACACCATAGCCCCTCCGATGAAGTGTGAGTAGTTTACTTCAGACCTTTGGGTCCATAGCTAGTAGCTAGATGGATTCTTCTCTCTTTTTGGATCTCAATACAATGTTCTCCCCCTCTCTTGTGGAGATCTATTCGATGTAATCTTCTTTTTGCGGTGTGTTTGTTGAGACCGATGAATTGTGGGTTTATGATCCAGTATTATCTATGGAAAATATTTGATTCTTCTCTGAATTCTTTTATGTATGATTGAGTTATCTTTGCAAGTCTCTTCGAATTATCCTTTTTGGTTTGGCCAACTAGTTTGGTAGTTCTTGCAATGGGAGAAGTGCTTAGCTTTGGGTTCAATCTTGCGGTGTCCTTACCCAGTGACAGAAAGGGTTGCAAGGCACGTATTGTATTGTTGCCATCGAGGATAACAAGATGGGTTTTTTATTATATTGCATGAATTTATCCCTCTACATCATGTCATCTTGCTTAAGGCGTTACTCTGTTTTTAACTTAATACTCTAGATGCATGCTGGATAGCGGTCGATGAGTGGAGTAATAGTAGTAGATGCAGAATCGTTTCGATCTACTTGTCTCGGACGTGATGCCTATATACATGATCATTACCTAGATATACTCATAACTATGCTCAGTTCTGTTAATTGCTCAACAGTAATTTGTTCACCGACCGTAGAATACCTATGCTCTTGAGAGAAGCCACTAGTGAAACCTATGGCCCTCGGGTCTATTCTCATCATATCAATCTCTATCACTTTATTTACTTGCTTTGTTTTTACTTTGCCTTTTACTTTTTACTTTGCATCTATCTATCAAAAATACCAAAAATATTATTTATCATCTCTATCAGATCTCACTCTCGTAAGTGACCGTGAAGGGATTAACAACCCCTAATCGCGTTGGTTGCAAGTAGCTAGCATTTTGTGTAGGTACGAGGGACTTGTGCGTGGTCTCCTACTGGATTGATACCTTGGTTCTCAAAAACTAAGGGAAATACTTACGGTACTTTGCTGCATCATCCTCTCCTCTTCGGGGAAATCCAACACAGTGCTCAAGAGGTAGCAGTGTACTAAAATAGGGGCGCTCTTTTGTACCCCTTATTTGTGCACGAGCAGTCAGGGTCGCGCCCACGACCACACTTAAGCAGGGCAGAGATAGTAAATCAGAGCCACAAACATAGAAACAGCCAGCGCAACACCAAAGATCGAGACCACAGAGAGCAGATGGACGAAGCAGGTTTCCCCAGCAAGACCCTTGCCGGGGCAACCTCAGCAGCCCCCGCAAGACTCTTGACGGGGCGGCTCACTCTTGCTGGGGCGGCTCGCCCACACCAGTGGAGTGAGCCACCCTCGAACCCACGGTTTCCAACACCATCAACTACGTTGGGCCAGGGCTCGGGAGGCACCTCCATGGTGGCATGCAGATCTTTGTGAAGACAAAGAATATTCAAGATCAGATGAGGATTAGAAGGCAACGTTCCTCGACAAGATCCTTGCCAAGGTCATCAACGGGGCCACTGCCAGGCCCGCACCAACCAAGTCACCATCGCCGTTCACATGCAGCTGCCAGCCCAACCAGCTGGGCAGGCACCTGCGTGGCAACATGCAGCTTCCAGGCCAACTCAGCACACGCCTGCGTGGTGGCATGCAGACCTTCGTGAAGGCTCCACCACCGCGCCACCTCAGCTGCTTGCCTGCCTACATGGCGCCGCATGCATCACTGGCCAGGGCGCATGTCGAAGCAGGGAGGAGCGGCGACGAACGGGACGGGCCTTGCTCCCGTCCCCGATAAAGCAAGAGGACACCTAAGCTATGCATTAAATGTGTCTTGTCCTGTAATACAAGCGATAAGCTCATAGCACTGTAGGCCTTTCCACCTCCTATGTGCCACTATGGCAGTCCTTTTCAACTATAAAAGGAGGCCCATGGCGTACTAGAGAGGGATTCAGCTCTTTTGAACGACGCAGCCACCGTAGCTAGTTCGAGGGCTCAAGAACATTCAATAGATCCACCAAAGCAGGACTAGGGTTTTACACATTCCTCGTGGCCCGAACCTGGGTAAATGATCCTTGTGCTGATTACTAATCCTGCTCTTCTCACAACCCTGCGCCCCCACAACCGTAGAAGGGATCCTCGTGATCCCATAGGTGTCGTTTCCCACCGATAGTCCTGGAGTTCACCTTGTCTTGGCGGGCACGGTGGAGCGCCTGAAGCTTCTGGAAGTTGGCACTCATAGCCCGGTGGAGCTGCTCCTCTTGGGAACCACCGCTGCTAGCGCTCGATTTGTCGACAACCTGGAGCCCAACAGAGGTGAGAGCCTCATCGTCAAAGACCTCCCCCTCGACTGGCACTCTGGTGCTTGCCGTCCCTGGGAGGCGGATGAACAGATCATCACCCACTTTCAAGTACTTTCCCGTGGTAGGGGCCGAAGGGGGGGAAGGTTGGTCATCGACCACCTCCTTCATGCCAGCGGTGGACGGGCCGGAGGTGATGCGGCCACGGTGCACTCCCCTCCTCCATATAGGCCACCGCGGGTGTCGTTCCATCGCGACGACACTCGTGATGATATCTCCATAGTGTCGTCCTACCCACGAACCCACCACAACCAACGTCAAGTTCTTTGGGAGCGAGCTCATGAATACACTCGAACCACCATCAAGCACCGGCATGACACGCGCCACCAGTCGAACATGCGGGCAGGGCCCACTACAGACCACCCAGCACCGGGAGGCTACGGTGGCCTACCCTACGAGGTGGGTTGTCTTTGTTGGAATTATGCCCTAGAGGCAATAATAAATTAGTTATTATTATTATATTTCCTTGTTCATGATAATCGTTTATTATCCATGCTATAATTGTATTGATAGGAAACTCAGATACATGAGTGGATACATAGACAACACCATGTCCCTATTAAGCCTCTAGTTGACTAGCTCGTTGATCAATAGATGGTTACGGTTTCCTGACCATGGACATTGGATGTCGTTGATAACGGGATCACATCATTAGGAGAATGATGTGATGGACAAGACCCAATCCTAAGCCTAGCATAGAGATCGTGTAGTTCGTATGCTAAAGCTTTTCTAATGTCAAGTATCTTTTCCTTAGACCATGAGATTGTGCAACTCCCGGATACCGTAGGAATGCTTTGGGTGTACCAAACGTCACAATGTAATTGGGTGGCTATAAAGGTGCACTACAGGTATCTCCGAAAGTGTCTGTTGGGTTGGCACGAATCGAGACTGGGATTTGTCACTCCGTGTAAATGGAAAGGTATCTCTGGGCCCACTCGGTAGGACATCATCATAATGTGCACAATGTGACCAAGGGGTTGATCACGGGATGATGTGTTACGGAACGAGTAAAGAGACTTGCCGATAACGAGATTGAACAAGGTATCGGCATACCGACGATCGAATCTCGGGCAAGTATAATACCGCTGGACAAAGGGAATTGTATACGGGATTGATTGAGTCCTTGACATCGTGGTTCATCTGATGAGATCATCGTGGAACATGTGGGAGCCAACATGGGTATCCAGATCCCGCTGTTGGTTATTGACCGGAGAACGTCTCGGTCATGTCTGCATGGTTCGCGAACCCGTAGGGTCTACACACTTAAGGTTCGATGATGCTAGGGTTATAAAGGAAGTTTGTATGTGGTTACCGAATGTTGTTCGGAGTCCCGGATGAGATCCCGGGCGTCACGAGGAGTTCCGGAATGGTCCGGAGGTAAAGATTTATATATGTGAAGTCCTATTTTGGCCACCGGAAAATGTTCGGGATTTTTCGGTATTGTACCGGGAAGGTTCTAGAAGCTTCCGGAGTGGGCCCCACCTGCATGGGGGGACCCACATGAACGTGGGTAGTGGGGGCAAGGCCCCACACCCCTGGTCAAGGCGCACCAAGATCCCCCCTTAGAAGGAATAAGATCATATCCCGAAGGGATAAGATCAAGATCCCTAAAAAGGGGGGATAACAATCGGTGGGGAAGGAAATGATGGGATTTCTTTCCTCCCACCTTTGCCAACGCCCCAATGGACTTGGAGGGCAAGAAACCAGCCCCTCCACCCCTATATATAGTGGGGAGGTGCATGGGAGCTTCACACGAAGTTCTGGCGCAGCCCTCCCCCTCTCCCAAGTCGTCCTCCTCTCCCGCGGTGCTTGGCGAAGCCCTGCAGAATTGCCACGCTCCTCCACCACCACCACACCGTCGTGCTGCTGTTGGATGGAGTCTTACTCAACCTCTCCCTCTCTCCTTGCTGGATCAAGGCATGGGAGACATCACCGGGCTGTACGTGTGTTGAACGCGGAGGTGCCGTCCGTTCGGCACTAGGATCTCCGGTGATTTGGATCACGACGAGTACGACTCCTTCAACCCCGTTCTCTTGAACGCTTCCGCTTAGCGATCTACAAGGGTATGTAGATGCACTCTCCTTCTCCTCGTTGCTAGTCTCTCCATAGATAGATCTTTGTGACTCGTAGGAAAATTTGTAATTTCTGCTACATTCCCCTACAGTGGCATCATGAGCTAGGTCTATTGCGTAGATTCTTTGCATGAGTAGAACACAAAGTAGTTGTGGGTGTTGATTTTGTTCAATATGCTTACCGTTACTGTGACACTCCAAAATTTTTATTTTTGGTTTTCAGGAAAAACTTTGTGGTTTTTGAAAAGAGGCCGTTTAAAATCTTCCAGAAAACCTTCCTCTTAAAAACCTTTCTTTTCTTTGGCAAGGATTTTATTTTTTCTTCAAACTATGGTGTTTGATCTTTTGAAACTTCTTCTCTGTTGGTTCCCTCTCAAATTATTTTGGGAGTTTAATTTTCTTTTTCTTTTAAAAAGAAACTCCATGAAAATTTGGGATTTTCATATCTTGGAAACCACCCATGACTTTGTATTTTGTCCATGTGGTAAAACCCCTCCAAAACCTCCCCTCCTCCTTGTAATCAACCTAAGTTCTCTGTCCCAACTAATCCAAGCAAGTTTTGGATTTTTTTTTATTTTTCCCCTCAAATCATTTCTGAAAATTATTTGGAGCCTGAGAGATTTTCAAAGCAAGTACCCTTTTTCATTTGAGTTTTGACCTCAAACCAACTCTCCTGGATGATCCTTTGTACCCACAACCCAGAACCATCTTGATCCACTCCTCCTCTTTTCAAATTTTTCAAATTTCAGTCTCTGCAAGTTTGGACCAGATTTGCCAAATTTGGTGAAATTCATATCTACACTTCTTCAAAAATTCCACCAAAATTCAGGCAGCCTACTGGAGCAATGAGTAGCCACTCCACCAAAAATCAGCTCAAGGAAAAATCCCTAGATGCCTAGATCATTCTGTCGAACACCTGAGCTGCACTGTTCCTTTGCATTTTCAGAAAAATTCAGAGATGCAGCGTCGTTTCTTCGTCAGTGATCGGTCACCCGTCCACAGTGCGCTTGGCGTGTTGCACGCGGACCCTTCTCCCTGGCCAGCACCCCCTCACGCGCGCTTGGCGTCTTCCTGGCGTCGGTGGCACCCTGAGCCGCCCGCGCCGGCGTGTCTTGCGGCGGCCGAACCACCGTAGCGACCGACAGGAAGCAGAATGGCGGCTCAAACACCGTTCGGCGCCGCCCATCGCTCCCTGGCTCTCCGCGTGGCCTCATGCACGCCAGCGCACCCCCGCTGCACCGTCGCCGTGGCCCGACAGCACTGGACGCGCTCTCTGCCGCCAACGGACCCGCGCCGTCCCGTTCCGACCAAAGCCTTCCCTAAGCTTCTAATCCAAGTCCGGTTAGCGTCTGAATGGAACCATTAGACCTCCACGATGACGCCCAACTCCCTAATCTCCTCCGACCAAGCACTGCGCCACCGTAACCATCGCCGGAAATCCACATTCACGGCCACCGCCTCGGATCGCCTATAAAAGGAGACCCAAGCTCGCCCTCGAGCACGCACGACCACTGCACCCCACAAACACCCCGCCAGGCCACTGGAGGGGCCTCGAGGAGGTCTCCTCCCCCGACTCTGGCCGCCCCGTTCCGCCTCGGCCTCCACCTCGATTCGCTCCGGTGAGGCCGTCTCCGGCGCCCAAACCCCGTCCGTTACCCTCTCTAGCTACCAGAAGTCTAACCCCCTCCTCAATTTGGCCTTCGCAGCTCCATCCGACGAGGCCCTCGACCACCCGAACCGCCGTCCACCGGAGCAAGGCTCGCCGTCGACGTGGTGCTCGCCGGCAACCACCTCCACCACCAACCGACGCGGAATAGCGCCCTGAACACGGAGGTACCCTCCGATCTCCCTGCCTCGCCGTGGATCGCCGCCGGCGACCACCGCGGCTCTCGGGCACCGGCAAACTCTTCTGCCCCGTTTGAATATTCAAACCTGACAAGTGGGACCCGCCCGTCAGCCTCTCAGATCCTATTAAACGAATCATTTTCTGAAAGCGCCTTCGGGCAAAATACGCTTTCCCCTCTGGGCTGGCGTATTCAAGACTGGAACGTTTTCTGTTTTTATAAGCTAGCCCCTGGAAACTTTCTGTTTCATTACAGATGAGTCCCTGGACAAAAACCTTTATAACTTTTAAACAGAAAAGTATTTTTGATTGATTCTTTTTCTGTCCTCTTTAAAATTTTGTCTAGTTTTTTATCAGATTTATTTGAAAAATATTTGGAATACTTTTTGTGCACCTCTTGGTATTTACGATAGCGCATATATTTTCTTTATACCGTAGATACCGAAGGAGGTGACGGAGCCGCGAACTTCAACGAGCTAGGCTCCGACTACTCCGAACCAGGCAAGCATGTTTGAACTTTTGATATGATGATTGTTTTGGCATGTTTGCATTAAGTGGTTTATGGCATGTTGATGAACATACCGACGAATGTCATGTTACCTGAGACGATGAGGCAAGTGAGTTTCGAAAATCCATGAGTGGATGGATGTGAGTATGCATGGCCATGTGTTGGCATGAGGATGGGTAAGATGGCAGTGTTGTAGCATGCCAGGCTTATGCCAGACTATGTGACTTCAATGTCAACTCGTATCATTCCAGTTCTTTCCATTCTTCCTTCCTTGTACTACCACATGTTTTCCACAAGGAATATGGCTTAGTAAGTTGTAAACCGCTTTCCTGGCACACACCAAAAAGGAGAGGCCGTGATGATGGTTCCATGGCCCTGGATTAAAGCCAGTCATCCGGTCAGGGGGCATGGGTGTTTCCGGTTGGGACCGAGAGGGGGGCACCCCTTAGAGCGCGCGTATATAAATTTGATCCCATGCTATTCGAGATTGTGATCTCCCCGTCTCAAAAGTTTTTCTTGGACGATGTCTAGGGTGATTCCTAGCATCGAGAGGTAGGATGGGTGTGTACTGGTTAGCTGTGTTTCCTACCGAAAAACCGTAAACGGAACTAGTCCTTCGTGACTACGGAAATCCGTTGGCTGTGGGAAAATTTTTGTACAAACTCTGCAGAGTCATATATTCCTTCGAATCATCTATTCCATGTCCAAGTTCGATATTAACTTATCCTGACCAAATGTCAGTTTTGATGACAGAGACTCCGGTGAATCGCATGAGTGCTAAGTCCGGTTAAATGATTACTCCTGGGGATGGACTAACCCGTTTATTTTCATGAATTGAATGTTTATTATGAGTATTATTTACTTGTGAATAAAAGCCCTTTCTGCGATGTCGCTCAGACGTCCGACTGTGGCATTTCTTTTGAAGCCCTTTCTGTGATGTCGCCCCGACGTCCGACTGTGGCATTTCTTTTAAAGCCCTTTATGTGGTGTCGCTAAGACGCCCGACTGTGGCATTTCTTTTAAATCCCTTTCTGTGAAGTCGCCCCGACGTCCGACTGTGGCATTTCTTTTAAAGCCCTTTATGTGGTGTCGCTAAGACGCCCGACTGTGGCATTTCTTTTAAAGCCCTTTTTGTGATGTCGCCCCGACGTCCGACTGTGGCATTTCTTTTAAAGCCCTTTATGTGGTGTCGCTAAGACGCCCGACTGTGGCATCATTTCCATATATTTATTTGTTCACCTTTCGAGGCATCGCTTCAGACACCCGATCGGTCTTCATTTATGTTTTGTTGGGATTTCAGGCGGACTACTGCCGTTTCCCTTTTACTTACCTCGTTATGCAAATTTTGAATGTACATTGGTGATTTAATCAGGACGCATCCATGCATGCATTTGTTATATCTTACGTCTGAACTATCTTGCGAGTACTTTCAAAGTACTCACTAGCTTGTTGATTTGGCCAGATGCTGACGAAGGCGATCTCATGGATGAAGAATTTGATAGCGAGTCCGACGCCTAGAGGAGTCCCAGTCAGTCTCGTGCGACCCTGGATTTGGTCACTGTATTATATCCGCTTCCGCTACCATATAAATTCATCGAGCCTCACCTCGACGCTCGATGAGATGACAGTTTTAGAGTCTTGTATCTCTCTCCCCGCTGTGTTTTTCCACCACCGTCCTATCCTCGAGTCAGTAGTATGCCTCCACACCACTGTGTCATGTCCGCCATTATGTATAATTATTGGCGTGCTTGTAATAATTTGGTTGAGCAACCGTAGTTCGACCCTGTAATATATTTTATGCTACTGGCTTATTGTATCAAGAATTTGTCTACAAGTGAGGAGGATTTCTCTCATACTGGACTCAAAAGATTGGTTTCTCAATAAATATTTTTATTGGAAAACCGGTCGTGACAAGCTTGGTACCAGAGCCAGGCTGACTGTAGGAAACCACTAGGTGCGATCGCTAATTGGTTATTAGCATAATAGAGCCATTTTATATTTTTCTGCAATTGTTGTCATTTTCTGTCAGTCAGCATAAATTTATGATCTGACCATGCAGAATTTTTGCCTACGTTTGTAGATGGCCGATAACAGCTGCGAGTCTCAGACCTTCGCCAACGTGCCCGATGGGTTCGTCAAGCTTCTTTCCTTCATCGTTCAGGTCGCGATGGGGCCATCTGTGCGCCCAGTCTTCACACTCTGCCAGCACCAAGTCAACGACAGTCTGACCATGCACCAGGCCGCGGTGCAGTTCAAGGGAGGGCGTGGTGAGTTACGCCGCTTCCAGTTCTTGGGAAGAGCCATGCCTACGGAGAGACATGCTATGCAGATGGCAGCCCGTGAGGCGATAGCTCGTCTCAGGGATGTCCTCCCCGTGATGAAGACTCGTCGTTACCGTTATCTTCCATGCCATGTGCCTTACACCTGTCACTACGCATTTTCCTGCCCCAGAGGAGAATGAGACGAGGCTTTTGAGATGCTTATTGAGTATCTCTGGGCCCTGGAGGCAGCCTTCGACAACCTGGTGGACGACTTCGTGGCTGCCCGCATGGACTCAGTTCATGGCTGTGCTGCCAACAGGAGGGAGCTCCTACCCACCGCACCGCCACTGACTTTTGTCTCGTCCTCAGCATATTATGCACCTACTCGTCGCCTACCTTCTACCGAAGAATTCAACCAAGTCATTGCGCCCACTCCAGCGCGCACTGCACCACCCTTCGCGCCCACTCCTATTCGTGTTGTTCCGCCCCTGGCACCCGCTCCGTCCACTCTGCGCAACACTACATGTATGGAGCCTATTAGCGAGGAGGAAGTCAAGTCCCCAGCCTCGCTACACCTCACCCTCGGCAGGGCAAAGGAGGTCGTCAACATCTCCGCCTGAGTACGCTTAGCCACCATGTAATGTACCACTTTGTATGATATGTTTATATGTACATAGGTTGTGAGAAGTAGCCTGTTTGCGCATCATGTAGGATCTGGAGAAGTGCACTAGCCTAAATAACATGTCAGGATTATGTAAGCATATCCTGAGTGATGTATTATATAATTACCGCCCGCGTGTAAGATATGTAATGAGCAGTCCTTCTCCGTGCGCAAGTCGATTTGTTTTTCTTAAGTAAGCTTGGTTATTTAATTTTATTTGCCAGCTTTATGCATTTATGGAATTGTTTTTGCGACTCTTTCCGCTTTTCTTATGGATTTTACCAAATATATCCCCAGAGTGAATAATGTCTCGTCCTTGGACTCGCTCCATGCCAACTCCACGAGAGGAAAATTATGATACACAACCCAGCAACGAGTTCACTCAGGGACAGTCAAGCCAACAGGGCAGTGAATCGGCACTTTAGCAAATGTGCCGCCTTTATGAGCAGAGTCAGCAACAACATCGGGAAATGATGAACCAAGTCATCAACATGGGAAATCACCATGGACAGTATCATCAGCATTCCAAGTTATCTGAGCTACATAAGACACGTCCCCAAACATTTTCTCATACTGACAAGCCTCTTGAAGCCGAGGATTGGCTTCGAGATATGGAGAGAAAATTAACTATTGCAAAATGTTCAGATCCCGAGAAAGTACTATATGCTCCGCACTATCTCACAGGAGCAGCGGCATCATGGTGGGAGAATTTTCTGCACATGCACCCCAACGAAAATGATATAACCTGGGGTGATTTCAAGGAAGGTTTCCGTGGTGCACACATTCCCAAGAGTATTATGAAAATTAAGAAGAGAGAGAGTTCGATGACCTCAAACAAAGGAACATGACAGTGTCAGAATACAACAGTCAATTTACTCTATTGTCTCGCTACGCCAATGAAGAACGTATGACTGAAAGCAAGAAGATGGAGAAATTCCTTGACGGTCTGGTGCCCGCGCTTAAATGCCAACTGGTCGTGCACACTTTTCCAGATTTTAAAACACTAGTGGACAAAGCCATTACTCTGGAAAATGAGAGACGTAGCTTGGAGGATTTACGTAAGCGAAAAAGAGACCAGACTACTCTTGCACGCAACCACCGAAGCAGGAAAGATTTTCAGAAAGGTGGGACACACAAACCTACAACAAACATCTCTTGCCCAACCAAGAATTTCCATGCAAGGGACAAAGAGTTCACATATCGCCCAGGCGTTACTTGCTACGCTTGTGGAGAAGAAGGGCACTACGCCAAACAGTGCCCCAAGCCAAGGAACTCGACCCCGAAGCCAAACAACGGTGGCAATAATTTAGCGCCCTAGCGCAACAATTTCAACCCCAACAACAACCGCAGGAAGGGTCATCTAAACCACGTGACCAAAGAAGAAGCACAAAATGCTCCGGATATCGTACTCGGTACGTTTCCTGTCAACACAATACCTGCAACGGTTTTGTTTGATTCTGGAGCTTCTCACTCATTCATTTCGAAAAGTTTTGCTTTGCAAAATAATTTTTCGATGTTTCCCTTGGAAAAATCCATGATCATCAAGTCCCCTGGGATTCAGCAAGTTACTCAGAGTTATTGTCAGAATGTGGTCATTGAGTTTGAAGGATTGAAATTTTACGCCAATCTTATTGTGTTGGAAAATAAAGGACTGGATGTCATCCTAGGGATGGACTGGTTAACCACCAACAAAGGTTTTATTGACTGTTTCAACCGGACCGTAATTCTCACGCACCACCACGGGAAGACAATAAAAGTATCAGCCAAGGAAAGAAAAATACCCCGGCAGCTGAGATTGAATAAGGTGGACGTTTCTGAGTTAAGCAAGGTTCCAGTAGTATGTGAATTTCCAGACGTATTTCCCGAAGAACTACCAGGCATGCCACTAGACCGAGAAATAGAATTCAGCATTGAGCTAGCACCAGGAACCACCCCCATATACAAGAAACCATACAGAATGGCATCATCTGAGTTGATTGAGTTGAAGAAACAAATAAAGGAATTACTGGACAAGGGATACATTCGAGCCAGCTCCTCACCTTGGGGATCACCAATTTTATTTGCCAAAAAGAAGGATGGAACACTGAGATTGTGCATAGACTACCGAGCACTTAACATGGTCACAGTCAAGAACAAATACCCAATGCCGAGGATAAATGATTTATTTGATCAGCTCGCTCAGGCCAAGGTATTCTCAAAGATTGAATTAAGGTCAGGATACCATCAATTAAAAGTGCGAATAGAAGATATCCCCAAAACAGCCTTCACCTCCAGATATGGACTATATGAGTTCACAGTTATGCCTTTTGGATTAACAAACGCCCCCGCATATTTTGTTCACCTCATGAACAAAGTATTTATGAAGTTTATGGACAAATTCGTTGTGGTATTTATCGATGATATTCTGATATACTCCAAAACACCAGAAGAGCACGCGGAACATCTCAAGATTGTGCTAGGAGAACTCAGAAAGCATCAATTGTATGCCAAGTTCAGCAAGTGCGAATTTTGGCTAAGGCAAGTAGGCTTTCTAGGTCACATGCTGACCCAAGACGGTATCGCAGTGGACCCGGAGAAAGTTAGGGCCATACTTGACTGGAAGGCACCAGCCAGCGTAACGGACATACGAAGTTTCTTGGGAATGGCAGGATATTACCGCAGATTTATTGAAGGATTCTCCACTCTAGCCAAGCCAATGACACAGTTGCTCAAGAAGGACAAGAAGTTTGAATGGACAGAAGCCTACGAAAAAAGTTTCCAAGAGTTAAAACGGAAATTAACCACAACACCGGTATTAATTGTGCCAGACATACACAAAAACTTTGTGGTGTATTGTGACGCATCCCGAAAAGGTCTCGGGTGCGTGTTGATGCAGGAAGGTAAGGTTGTCACATACGCTTCACGACAACTCCGCAAGCATGAGGAAAATTATCCCACTCATGACTTAGAAATGGCAGCAGTCATTCATGCACTTAAGGAATGGAGGCATTTCTTACTTGGGAATCGATGTGAAATATACACGGACCATAAAAGTCTCAAATATATTTTCACACAGCCAGAACTAAACTTACGGCAACGACGCTGGTTGGAATTGGTAAAGGATTATGACGTTGGTATCCACTATCATCCAGGGAAAGCAAATGTAGTGGCTGATGCTCTTAGTCGAAACCCCAGCTCCGACGAAAACAATCTGCAAAGTTTGAGACCAGAATTCCAACAAGAATTTGCCAAACTCAACTTGTTAATGATCGCGGAAGGCACCATATCAAACTTGGAAATAAAGCCCGATCTTGTGGAGAGAATTAAAGAAGCTCAGCCTGGTCACCCCAGCATTGAAGGAATAAAAAGAAAGGTGAGTATGGGCAAGGCCTCGGAATTTGTCATAGGCGATGATGGAATATTACGGTACGGGGACAGACTCTGTGTGCCAAACATAGAGGACCTCAGGCAGCAAATCCTAGCTGAAGCACACACCACTCCATATTCAATCCACCCTGGAGGAACCAAAATGTATAAGGATATTCAGGAAAGATTTTGGTGGCACGGTATGAAGAGGGACATAGCCACATTCGTTGCATGTTGCGATTCTTGTCAACGCATAAAAGTTGAGCATCAAAAACCAGCCGGACTACTGCAACCAAACAAAATACCTGAGTGGAAATGGGATGAAATAGGGATGGATTTTATTGTCGGACTACCTCGGTCACGACACGGGAATGATGCCATATGGGTCATCACTGATAGATTAACCAAGGTGGCACATTTCATTCCAGTGAAGACAACGTACAACACTCAGAAGCTTGCCAGGATTTATCTCTCCCGTATAGTTTGTCTGCATGGAGTCCCGAAGACTATAATATCCGACAGAGGCACTCAGTTTGTCTCGAGATTCTGGGATCATTTACAACAGGCTCTGGGAACTCAATTGGCCTTCAGCAGAGCCTACCATTCCCAGACTGATGGACAGACCGAACGCGTAAACCAAATTTTAGAAGACATGCTGAGAGCATGTGTCCTCACCTATGGAACCAGTTGGGAAAAAAGCCTGCCATATGCCGAGTTCGCATACAACAACAGTTACCAGGCCAGCCTGCAAATGGCACCTTTTGAAGCCCTATACGGACGGAGATGTCGTACCCCGCTAAATTGGTCAGAGACCGGAGACAGCCGTATCTTCGGCCCAGACGTGCTCAAAGAAGCCGAGGAAAAAGTCAAGCTAATCAGGGACCGACTCAAGACCGCTCAAAGCCGACAGAAGAGTTATTATGATCAGAAACATTGTGGGGTCAATTTTGAACCCGGTGAATTTGTGTACCTACGAGTATCACCTATGAGGGGACTGCAACGGTTTAGGATTAAAGGAAAGTTAGCACCAAGATTCATTGGACCATTCTGCATAGTGGCACGAAGAGGCACTGTAGCCTACCAGCTAGACTTACCCGAAGACTTGTCTGACATTCACGACGTGTTCCACGTCTGTCAATTAAGGAAGTGCGTAAGCAAACCAGAGAAACAAGTATCCCATGAGAACATTGACGTACAACCAGATCTCACCTACCGAGAACGCCCAGTAAAAATATTAGAGGAGTCTGAAAGGAGAACCCGACAAAATACCATCAAGTTTTTCAGAGTTCAGTGGAGCAATCACACCGAAAGTGAAGCAACCTAGGAAAGGGAGGATTTCCTTCGGACAGAGCATCCACACTTATTTAAGGATCAGCTGAAATCTCGGGGACGAGATTTTTCCTAAGGGGGTAGGTGTTGTGACACTCCAAAATTTTTATTTTTGGTTTTCAGCAAAAACTTTGTGGTTTTTGAAAAGAGGCCATTTAAAATCTTCTAGAAAACCTTCCTCTTAAAAACCTTTCTTTTCTTTGGCAAGGATTTTATTTTTTCTTCAAACTATGGTGTTTGATCTTTTGAAACTTCTTCTCTGTTGGTTCCCTCTCAAATTATTTTGGGAGTTTAATTTTCTTTTTCTTTTAAAAAGAAACTCTATGAAAATTTGGGATTTTCATATCTTGGAAACCACCCATGACTTTGTATTTTGTCCATGTGGTAAAACCCCTCCAAAACCTCCCCTCCTCCTTGTAATCAACCTAAGTTCTCTGTCCCAACTAATCCAAGCAAGTTTTGGATTTTTTTTAATTATTTTTCCCCTCAAATCATTTCTGAAAATTATTTGGAGCCTGAGAGATTTTCAAAGCAAGTACCATTTTTCATTTGAGTTTTGACTTCAAACCAACTCTCCTGGATGGTCCTTTGTACCCACAACCCAGAACCATCTTGATCCACTCCTCCTCTTTTCAAATTTTTCAAATTTCAGTCTCTGCAAGTTTGGACCAGATTTGCCAAATTTGGTGAAATTCATATCTACACTTCTTCAAAAATTCCACCAAAATTCAGGCAGCCTACTGGAGCAATGAGTAGCCACTCCACCAAAAATCAGCTCAAGGAAAAATCCCTAGATGCCTAGATCATTCTGTCGAACACCTGAGCTGCACTGTTCCTTTGCATTTTTAGAAAAATTCAGAAAAATTCAGAGATGCAGCGTCGTTTCTTCGTCAGTGATCGGTCATCTGTCCATAGTGCGCTTGGCGCGTTGCACACGGCCCCTTCTCCCTGGCCAACACCCCCGCACGCGCGCTTGGCGTCTTCCTGGCGTCGGTGGCGCCCTGAGCCGCCCGCGCCGGCGTGTCTTGCGGCGGCCGAACCACCGTAGCGACCGACAGGAAGCAGAACGGCGGCTCAAACGCCGTTCGGCGCCGCCCATCGCTCCCTGGCTCTCCGCGTGGCCTCATGGACGCCAGCGCACCCCCGCTGCACCGTCGCCGTGGCCCGATAGCAATGGACGCGCTCTCTGCCGCCAACGGACCCGCGTCGTCCCGTTCCGACCAAAGCCTGCCCTAAGCTTCTAATCCAAGTCCGGTTAGCGTCTGAATGGAACCATTAGACCTCGACGATGACGCCCAACTCCCTAATCTCCTCCGACCAAGCACTGCGCCACCGTAACCATCGCCGGAAATCCACGTTCACGGCCACCGCCTCGGATCGCCTATAAAAGGAGACCCGAGCTCGCCCTCGAGCACGCACGACCACTGCACCCCACAAACACCCCGCCAGGCCACTGGAGGGGCCTCGAGGAGGTCTCCTCCCCCGACTCCGGCCACCCCGTTCCGCCTCGGCCTCGACCTCGATTCGCTCCGGTGAGGCCGTCTCCGGCGCCCAAACCCCGTCCGTTACCCTCTATAGCTACCAGAAGTCTAACCCCCTCCTCAATATGGCCTTCGCAGCTCCATCCGACGAGGCCCTCGACCACCCGAACCGCCGTCCGCCGGAGCAAGGCTCGCCGTCGACGTGGTGCTCGCCGGCGACCACCTCCACCACCAACCGACGAGGAATGGCGCCCTGAACACGGAGGTACCCTCCGATCTCCCTGCCTCACCGTGGATCGCCGCCGGCGACCACCGCGGCTCTCGGGCACCGGCGAACTCTGCCGCCCCGTTTGAATATTCAAACCTGACAAGTGGGACCCGCCCGTCAGCCTCTCAGATCATTTTAAATGAATCGTTTTCTGAAAGCGCCTTCAGGCAAAATACGCTTTCCCCTCTGGGCTGGCGTATTCAAGACTGGAACGTTTTCTGTTTTTATAAGCTAGCCCCTGGAAACTTTCTGTTTCATTATAGATGAGTCCCTGGACAAAAACCTTTATAACTTTTAAACAAAAAAGTATTTTTGATTGATTCTTTTTCTGTCCTCTTTAAAATTTTATCTAGTTTTTTATCAGATTTATTTGAAAAATATTTGGAATACTTTTTGTGCACCTCTTGGTATTTACGATAGCGCATATATTTTCTTTATACCGTAGATACCGAAGGAGGTGACGGAGCCGCGAACTTCACCGAGCTAGGCTCCGACTACTCCGAACCAGGCAAGCATGTTTGAACTTTTGATATGATGATTGTTTTGGCATGTTTGCATTAAGTGGTTTATGGCATGTTGATGAACATACCGACGAATGTCATGTTACCTGAGACGATGAGGCAAGTGAGTTTCAAAAATCCATGAGTGGATGGATGTGAGTATGCATGGCCATGTGTTGGCATGAGGATGGGTAAGATGGCAGTGTTGTAGCATGCCAGGCTTATGCCAGACTATGTGACTTCAATGTCAACTCGTATCATTCCAGTTCTTTCCATTCTTCCTTCCTTGTACTACCACATGTTTTCCGCAAGGAATATGGCTTAGTAAGTTGTAAACCGCTTTCCTGGTACACACCAAAAAGGAGAGGCCGTGATGATGGTTCCATGGCCCTGGATTAAAGCCAGTCATCCGGTCAGGGGGCATGGGTGTTTCCGGTTGGGACCGAGAGGGGGGCACCCCTTAGAGAGCGCGTATATAAATTTGATCCCATGCTATTCGAGATTGTGATCTCCCCGTCTCAAAAGTTTTTCTTGGACGATGTCTAGGGTGATTCCTAGCATCGAGAGGTAGGATGAGTGTGTACTGGTTAGCTGTGTTTCCTACCGAAAAACCGTAAACGGAACTAGTCCTTCATGACTACGGAAATCCGTTGGCTGTGGGAAAATTTTTGTACAAACTCTGCAGAGTCATATATTCCTTCGAATCATCTATTCCATGTCCAAGTTCGATATTAACTTATCCTGACCAAATGTCAGTTTTGATGACAGAGACTCCGGTGAATTGCATGAGTGCTAAGTCCTGTTAAATGATTACTCCTGTGGATGGACTAACCCATTTATTTTCATGAATTGAATGTTTATTATGAGTATTATTTACTTGTGAATAAAAGCCCTTTCTGCGATGTCGCTTAGACGTCCGACTGTGGCATTTCTTTTAAAGCCCTTTTTGTGATGTCGCCCCGACGTCCGACTGTGGCATTTCTTTTAAAGCCCTTTATGTGGTGTCGCTAAGACGCTCGACTGTGGCATTTCTGTTAAAGCCCTTTCTGTGATGTCGCCCCGATGTCCGACTGTGGCATTTCTTTTAAAGCCCTTTATGTGGTGTCGCTAAGACGCCCGACTGTGGCATTTCTTTTAAAGCCCTTTCTGTGATGTCGTCCCAACGTCCGACTGTGGCATTTCTTTTAAAGCCCTTTATGTGGTGTCGCTAAGACGCCCGACTGTGGCATCATTTCCGTATATTTATTTGTTCACCTTTCGAGGCGTCGCTTCAGACACCCGATCGGTCTTCATTTATGTTTTGTTGGGATTTCAGGCGGACTACCGCCGTTTCCCTTCTACTTACCTCGTTATGCAAATTTTTGAATGTACATTGGTGATTTAATCATGACGCATCCATGCATGCATTTGTTATATATTACGTCCGAACTATCTTGCGAGTACTTTCAAAGTACTCACTAGCTTGTTGATTTGGCCAGATGCTGACGAAGGCGATCTCATGGATGAAGAATTTGATAGCGAGTCCGACACCTAGAGGAGTCCCAGTCAGTCTCGTGCGACCCTGGATTTGGTCACTGTATTATATCCGCTTCCACTACCAAATAAATTCATCGAGCCTCACCTCGACGCTCGATGAGATGACAGTTTTAGAGTCTTGTATCTCTCTCCCCGCTGTGTTTTTCCACCACCGTCCTATCCCCGCTGTGTGGAGGCATACTACTGACTCGAGGATAGGATGGTGGTGGATAAACACAGCGGGGAGAGGGATACAGGACTCTAAAACTGGCATCTCATCGAGCGTCGAGGTGAGGCTCGATGAATTTATTTGGTAGCGGAAGCGGATATAATACAATGACCAAATCCAGGGTCGCACGAGACTGACTGGGACTCCTCTAGGCGTCGGACTCGCTATCATATTCTTCATCCATGAGATTGCCTTCGTCAGCATCTGGCCAAATCAACAAGCCAGTGAGTACTTTGAAAGTACTCGCAAGATAGTTCGGACGTAAGATATAACAAATGCATGCATGGATGCGTCATGATTAATTCATCAATGCTCCTAAAAATAAATTAGCATAACGAGGTAAGTAAAAGGGAAATGGCGGTTGTCCGCCTGAAATCCCAACAAAACATAATTGGAGACCGATCGGGTGTCTGAAGCGACGCCTCGAAAGGTGAACAAATAAATAAAGGAAATGATGCCACAGTCGGTCGTCTTAGCGACACCACATAAAGGGCTTTAAAAGAAATGCCACAGTCGGACGTCTGAGCGACATCACAAAAAGGGCTTTAAAAGAAATGCCACAGTCGGACGTCTGAGCGACATCACAGAAAGGGCTTTAAAAGAAATGCCACAATCGGACGTCTGAGCGACATCACAGAAAGGGCTTTAAAAGAAATGCCACAGTCGGACGTCTGAGCGACATCACAGAAAGGGCTTTAAAAGAAATGCCACAGTCGGACGTCTAAGCGACATCACAGAAAGAGCTTTTGTCCACAAGTAAATATCACTCATAATAAACATTCAATTCATGAAAATAAATGGGTTAGTCCATCCACAGGAATAATGATTTAACCGGACTTAGCACTCATGCGATTCACCGGAGTTTCTGTCATCAAAACTGATATCTGGTCAGGACAAGTTAATATCGAACTTGGACATGGACTAGATGATTTGAAGGAATATATGACTCTGCAGAGTTTGTACAAAATTTTTCCCACAGCCAACGGATTTCCGTAGTCACGAAGGACTAGTTCCGTTTACGGTTTTTCGGTAGGAAACACAGCTAACCAGTACACACCCATTCCACCTCTTGATGCTAAGAATCACCCTAGACATCGTCCAAGAAAAACTTTTGAGACGGGGAGATCACAATCTCGAATAGAATGGGATCAAATTTATATACGCGCGCTCTAAGGGGTGCCCCCCTCTCGGTCCCAACCGGAAACACCCATGCCCCCTGACCGGATGACTGGCTTTAATCCAGGGCCATGGAACCATCATCACGGCCTCTCCTTTTTGGTGTGTACCAGTAAAGCGGTTTACAACTTACTAAGCCATATTCCTTGCGGAAAACATGTGGTAGTACAAGGAAGGAAATGGAAGGAACTGGACCGATACGGTTTGACACTGAAGTCACATAGTCTGGCATAATACTGGCATGCTACAACACTGCCATCTTACCCATTCTCATGCCAACACATGGCCATTCATATGCACATCCATCCACTTATGGATCATCGAACTCACTTACCTCAACAGTGCATGGAAATAACGCTCATCGGTATGCTCATCACATGCCATGAGACTAACTAAATGCAAAACATGCCAAGACACTCATCATATCAAAAGTTCAAACATGCTTGCCTGGTTCAGAGTAGTCGGAGCCTAGCTCGGTGAAGTTCGCGGCTCCGTCACCCCCTTCGGTATCTACGGTATAAAGAAAACGTATGCGCTATCGTAAATACCAAGAGGTGCACAAAAAAATATACCAAATATTTTTCAAATAAATCTGATAAAAAACTAGACAAAATTTTAAGGAAGACAGAAAAAGAATCAATCAAAAATACTCTTCTGTTAAAAAGTTATAAGGGTTTTAGTCCAGGGACTCATCTGTAATGAAACAGAAAGTTTCCAGGGGCTAGTCTATAAAAACAGAAAACGCTTCGGCAGAAACTACGCCAGCCCAGAGGGAAAGCGCATTCGGCAGAAGGCGTTTTCAGATAACGCTTCGTTTAGAAAAGACAGAGAGGCTGACGGGTGGGCTCCACCCGTCAGGTTTGAAAATCAAAATAGAGCGCGACGGTGCCCGAGAGGTGCGGTGGTCGCCGGCGGCGATCCACGGCGAGGCAGGGGGATCGGGGTGTACCTCTGTGTTCAGGGCACCATTCCGCGTCTGAGGGAGGTGAAAGTGGTCGCCGGCGAGTACTGTGTCGATGGCGGCCTCTGCTCCGGCGGACGACGGTTCGGACGAGGATGGAGCTCGCCGGAGAGGGCTGCAAGGTTCAAATTGACGAGGGGGTTAGGATGCTAGGTGTGAGAGAGGGCTACGGACAAGGTTTGGGCGCCGGAGATGGCCTCACCGCAGTGGATCGAGCTGGAGGCCGAGGCGGACGGAGGTGGCCAGAGTCGAGGAAGAAGGCCTCCTCGAGGCCCCTCCAGGGGTCAGGCAGGGTGTGGTGAGGTGGTGTAGCCGGGCGTGAGTGCTAGCGGGCTCGGGGTGCTATATATAGCCGCCCCGAGGCGGTTGCCGAGAACGGGGTTCTCCGGCGAGGTGATTACGGTGGCGTGGAGGTTGAACGGGAGGTTGCAGAGGTGGGGCGTCATCACGGTCATTCCCTGGTTCGGTTTGTGCGCTAACCTCGTTGGAATTAGGTGGCTTAGGTGGAGTTCGACGGAACGGGGCGGCACGGGCCCGTCGGCGGCAGAGAGCGCGCTCTGTGCATGCTGCGCCACGACGACGGTGCCGCATGCGTGCGCTGGCACGGAGACGGCCACGCGGAGCCACCAGAGGGTTTGGGCGGCGCCGAACGGCGTTGCGCCGCCGTTCTCCTCCCTGTCGGCTGTTACGGGGAGCCGGCCGCCGCAAGACACGCCGGCGTAGGCGGGCCAGGGTGCCACCGACGCCAGGGTCGCGCCAAGAGCACGTGCGAGGCTCCGGACAAGCGAGCGAGGCCGTGAGCAACATGCCAAGTGCACTGTGGCCGCGTGACTGAAACTGACGAAACTGAAACTGAATTTTAACTGAATTTGACTGAATCAGTGCATGCAAGGTGTTCGACAGAATGATCCAGGCATCTAGGGAGTTTTCCTTGAGCTGAAATTTGGTGGAGTGGCTACTCATTGCTCAAGAAAGCTGCCTGAATTTTGGTGGAATTTTTGGAGAAGTGTGGATATGAATTTCACCAAATTTGGCAAATCTGGTCCAAACTTGCAGAGACTGAATTTTGAAATATTTGAAAAGAGGAGGAGTGGATCAAGATGGTTCTGGGTTTTGGGTTCAAAGGACTATCCAGGAGAGTTGGTTTGAGGTCATAACTCAAATGCAATATGGTACTTGCTTTGAAAATCTCTCAGGCTCCAAATAATTTTCAGAATTGATTTGAGGGGGAAAAATAATTAGAATAAAATCCAAAACTTGTTTGGATTAGTTGGGACAGAGAACTTAGGTTGAATTCAAGGAGGAGGGGAGGTTTTGGAGAGGTTTTACCACATGGGCAAAAATACAATGCCATGGGTGGCTTCAAGGATATGAAAAACCAAATTTTTCATAGAGCTACTTATTAAAAGAAAAAGATTAAATTGAACTCCCAAAATAATTTGAGAGGGAACCAACAGAGAAGAAGTTTCAAAAGATCAAACACCAAGGTTTAAAAAAAATCCTTGCCAAAGAAAAGAAAGTTTTTATGAGGAAGGTTTTCTGGAAAATTTTAAATGGCCTCTTTTATGGCCTCTTTTATAAAAACCACAAAGTTTTTGCTGAAAACCAAAGAAAATTTTTTGGGGTGTCACAACACCTACCCCCTTAGGAAAAATCTCGTCCCCGAGATTTCAACTGTTCCTCAAATAACTGTGGATGCTCTGTCCGAAGAAAATCCTCTCTTTCCCAAGTTGCTTCGCTTTCGGTGTGGTTGCTCCACTGAACTCTGAAAAACTTGATGGTCTTCTGTCGGGTTCTCCTTTCAGACTCCTCTAATATTTTTACTGGGTGTTCTCGGTAAGTGAGGTCTGGTTGTACGTCAATGTTCTCATGGGATACTTGTTTCTCTGGTTTGCTTACGCACTTCCTTAACTGAGAGATGTGGAACACGTCGTGAATGTCAGACAAGTCTTCGGGTAAGTCTAGCTGGTAGGCTACAGTGCCTCTTCGTGCCACTATGCAGAATGGTCCAATGAATCTTGGTGCTAACTTTCCTTTAATCTTAAATTGTTGCAGTCCCTTCATAGGTGATACTCGTAGGTACACAAATTCACCGGGTTCAAAATTGACCCTACGATGTTTCTGATCGTAATAACTCTTCTGTCGGCTTTGAGCGGTCTTGAGTCGGTCCCTGATTAGCTTGACTTTTTCCTCGGCTTCTTTGAGCATGTCTGGGCTGAAGATACGGCTGTCTCCGGTCTCTGACCAATTTAGCGGGGTACGACATCTTCGTCCGTATAGGGCTTCAAAAGGTGCCATTTGCAGGCTGGCCTGGTAACTGTTGTTGTATGCGAACTCGGCATATGGCAGGCTTTCTTCCCAACTGGTTCCACCGGTGAGGACACATGCTCTCAGCATGTCTTCCAAAATTTGGTTTACGCGTTCAGTCTGTCCATCAGTCTGGGGATGGTAGGCTGTGCTGAAGGCCAATTGGGTTCCCAGAGCCTGTTGTAAATGATCCCAAAATCTCGAGAGAAACTGAGTGCCTCTATCGGAGATTATAGTCTTCGGGACTCCATGCAGACAAACTATACGGGAGAGGTAAATCCTGGCAAGCTTCTGAGTGTTGTAGGTTGTCTTTACTGGAATGAAATGTGCCACCTTGGTTAATCTATCGGTGATGACCCATATGGCATCATACCCGTGTCGTGACCGAGGTAGTCCGACAATAAAATCCATCCCTATTTCATCCCATTTCCACTCAGGTATTTTGTTTGGTTGCAGTAGTCCGGCTGGTTTTTGATGCTCAACTTTTATGCATTGGCACGAATCGCAACATGCAACGAATGTGGCTATGTCCCTCTTCATACCGTGCCACCAAAATCCTTCCTGAATATCCTTATACATTTTGGTTCCTCCAGGGTGGATTGAATAAGGAGTGGTGTGTGCTTCAGCTAGGATTTGCTGTTTGAGGTCCTCTATGTTTGGCACATAGAGTCTGTCCCTGTACCGTAATATTCCATCATCGCCCATAACAAATTCCGAGGCCTTGCCCATACTCACTTTTCTTTTGTTTCCTTCAATGCTGGGGTGACCAGGCTGAGCTTCTTTAATTCTCTCCACAAGATCGGGCTTTATTTCCAAGTTTGATATGGTGCCTTCCGCGACCATTAACAGGTTGAGTTTTGCAAATTCTTGTTGGAATTCAGGTCTCAAACTTTGTAGTCTGTTTTCGTCGGAGCTGGGGTTTCGACTAAGAGCATCGGCTACTACATTTGCTTTCCCTGGATGATAGTGGATTCCAACGTCATAATCCTTTACCAATTCCAACCAGCGGCGTTGCCGTAAGTTTAGTTCTAGCTGTGTGAAAATATATTTAAGACTTTTATGGTCCGTGTATATTTCACACTGATTCCCAAGTAAGAAATGCCTCCATTCCTTAAGTGCATGAATGACTGCTGCCATTTCTAAGTCATGAGTGGGATAATTTTCCTCATGCTTGCGGAGTTGTCGTGAAGCGTATGCGACAACCTTGCCTTCCTGCATCAACACACACCCGAGACCTTTTCGGGACGCGTCACAATACACCACAAAGTTTTTGTGTATGTCTGGCACAATTAATACCGGTGCTGTGGTTAATTTCCGTTTTAACTCTTGGAAACTTTTTTCGCAAGCTTCTGTCCATTCAAACTTCTTGTCTTTCTTGAGTAACTGCGTCATTGGCTTGGCTAGAGTGGAGAATCCTTCAATAAATCTGCGGTAATATCCTGCCATTCCCAGAAAACTTCGTATGTCCGTTACGCTGGCTGGTGCCTTCTAGTCAAGTATGGCCTTGACTTTCTCCGGGTCCACTGTGATACCGTCTTGGGTCAGCACATGGCCTAGAAAGCCTACTTGCCTTAGCCAAAATTCGCATTTGCTAAACTTGGCATACAATTGATGCTTTCTGAGTTCTCCTAGCACAATCCTGAGATGTTCCGCGTGCTCTTCTGGTGTTTTGGAGTATATCAAAATATCATCGATAAATACCACAACGAACTTGTCCATAAACTTCATAAATACTTTGTTCATGAGGTGAACAAAATATGCGGGAGCGTTAGTTAATCCAAAAGGCATAACTGTGAACTCATATAGCCCATATCTGGAGGTGAAGGCTGTTTTGGGGATATCTTCTGTTCGCACTTTTAATTGATGGTATCCTGACCTTAAGTCAATTTTCGAGAATACCTTGGCCTGAGCGAGCTGATCAAATAGATCATTTATCCTTGGCATCGGGTATTTGTTCTTGACTGTGACCATGTTAAGTGCTCGGTAGTCTATGCACAATCTCAGTGTTCCATCCTTCTTTTTGGCAAATAAAATTGGTGATCCCCAAGGTGAGGAGCTGGCTCGAATGTATCCTTTGTCCAGTAATTCCTTTATTTGTTTATTCAACTCAATCAACTCCGATGGTGCCATTCTGTATGGTTTCTTGTATATGGGGGTGGTTCCTGGTGCTAGCTCAATGCTGAATTCTATTTCTCGGTCTGGTGGCATGCCTGGTAGTTCTTCGGGAAATACGTCTGGAAATTCACATACTACTGGAACCTTGCTTAACTCAGAAATATCCACCTTATTCAATCTTGGCTGCCGGGGTATTTTTCTTTCCTTGGCTGGTACTTTTATTGTCTTTCCGTGGTGGTGTGTGAGAATCACAGTCCAGTTGAAACAGTCAATAAAACCTTTGTTGCTGGTTAACCAGTCCATCCCTAGGATGACATCCAGTCCTTTATTTTCCAACACAATAAGATTGGCGAAAAATTTCAATCCTTCGAACTCAATGGTCACATTCTGACAATAACTCTGAGTAACTTGCTGAATCCCAGGGGACTTGATGATCATGGATTTTTCCAAGGGGTACATCGAAAAATTATTTTGCAAAGCAAAACTTTTCGAAATGAATGAGTGAGAAGCTCCAGAATCAAACAAAACCGTTGCAGGTATTGTGTTGACAGGAAACGTACCGAGTACGATATCCGGAGCATTTTGTGCTTCTTCTTTGGTCACGTGGTTCAGATGACCCTTCCTGTGGTTGTTGTTGGGGTTGAAGTTGTTGCGCTTGGGCGCTAAATTATTGCCACCGTTGTTTGGCTTCGGGGTCGAGTTCCTTGGCTTGGGGCACTGTTTGGCGTAGTGCCCTTCTTCTCCACAAGCGTAACAAGTAACGCCTGGGCGATATGTGAACTCTTTGTCCCTTGCATGGAAATTCTTGGTTGGGCGAGAAATGTTTGTGGTAGGTTTGTGTGTCCCACCTTTCTGAAAATCTGTCCTGCTTCGATGGTTGCGTGCAAGAGTAGTCTGGTCTCTTTTTCGCTTGCGCAAATCCTCCAAGCTACGTCTCTCATTTTCTAGAGTAATGGCTTTGTCCAGTAGTGGTTTAAAATCTGGAAATGTGTGCACGACCAGTTGGCATTTAAGCGCGGGCGCCAGACCGTCAAGGAATTTCTCCATCTTCTTGCTTTCAGTCATACGTTCTTCATTGGCGTAGCGCGACAACAGAGTAAATTTACAGTTGTAATCTGACACTGTCATGTTCCTTTGTTTGAGGTCATCGAATTCTCTCTTCTTAATTTTCATAATGCTCTTGGGAATGTGTGCACCACGGAAACCTTCCTTGAAATCATCCCAGGTTATATCATTTTCGTTGGGGTGCATGTGCAGAAAATTCTCCCACCATGATGCGGCTGCTCCTGTGAGATAGTGCGGAGCATATAATACCTTCTCGAGATCTGAACATTTTGCAATTATTAATTTTCTCTCCATATCTCGAAGCCAATCCTCGGCCTCAAGAGGTTTGTCAGTATGAGAAAAAGTTTGGGGACGTGTCTTCTGTAGCTCAGAAAGCTTGGAATGCTGCTGATACTGTCCATGATGATTTCCCATGTTGATGACTTGGTTCATACTTTCCCGATGTTGCTGCTGGCTCTGCTCATAAAGGCGGCACATTTGTGAAAGTGCCGACTCACTGCCCTGTTGGCTTGACTGTCCCTGAGTGAACTCGTTGCTGGGTTGTGTATCATAACTTTCCTCTGGTGGAGTTGGCATGGAGCGAGTCCAAGGACGAGACATTTTTCACTCTGGGAAAATATTTTCTAAAACCCATAAGAAAAGCGGAAAGAGTCGCAAAACCATGCCATAAATGTATAGAGCTGGCAAATAAAATAAATAACCAAGCTTACTTAAGAAAAACAAATCGACTTGCGCACGGAGAAGGACTGCTCATTACATATCTTACATGCGACGGTAATTATACAATACATCACTCAGGATATGCGTACATAATCCTGACATGTTATTTAGGCTAGTGCACTTCTCCAGATCCTACATGATGCGCAAACAGGCTACTTCTCACAACCTATGTACATATAAACATATCATACAAAGCGGCACATTACATGGCGGTTAAGCGTACTTAGGCGAAGATGTTGACGACCTCCTTTGCCCTGCCGAGGGTGAGGCGTAGCGAGGCTGGGGACTCGACTTCCGCCTCGCTAATAGGCTCCATACGTGTAGTGTTGCGCAGAGTGGACGGAGCAGTTGCCCGGGGCGGAACAACACGAATAGGAGTGGGCGCGAAGGTTGGTGCAGTGCGCACTGGAGTGGGCGCAATAACTTGGTTGAATTCTTCGGTAGAAGGCAGGCGACGAGTAGGTGCATAGGATGCTGAGGATGAGACAAAAGTCAGCGGCGGTGCGGTGGGTAGGAGCTCCCTCCTGTTGGCAGCACAGCCATGAACTGAGTCCATGCGGGCAGCCACGAAGTCGTCCACCAGGTTGTCGAAGGCTGCCTCCAGGGCCCGGAGATACTCAATAAGCATCTCAAAAGCCTCGTCTCGTTCTCCTCTGGGGCAGGAGAATGCATAGTGACAGGTGTAAGGCACATGGCATGGAAGATAACGGTAACGACGAGTCTTCATCACGGGTAGGACATCCCTGAGACGAGCTATCGCCTCGCGGGCTGCCATCTGCATAGCATGCCTCTCCGTAGGCATGGCTCTTCCCAAGAACCGGAAGCAGCGTAACTCACCACGCCCTCCCTTGAACTGCACTGCGGCCTGGTGCATGGTCAGACTGTCGTTGACTCGGTGGTGGCAGAGTGTGAAGACAGGGTGCACAGATGGCCCCATCGCGACCTGAACGATGAAGGAAAGAAGCTTGACGAACCCATCAGGCACGTTGGCGAAGGTCCGAGACTCGCAGCTGTTGTCGGCCATCTACAAAAGTAGGCAAAAATTCTGCATGGTCAGATCATAAATTTATGCTGACTGTCAGATATGTCTACAATTGCAGAAAAATATAAAATGGCTCTATTATGCTAATAACCAATTAGCGATCGCACCTACTGGCTTCCTACAGTCAGCCTGGCTCTGGTACCAAGCTTGTCACGACCGGTTTTCTAATAAAAATATTTATTGAGAAACCAATCTATTGAGTCCAGTATGAGAGAAATCCTCCTCACTGGTAGACAAAATCTTGATACAATAAGCCAGTAGCATAAAATATATTACAGGGTTGAACTACGGTTGTTCAACCAAATTATTACAAGCACGCCATTTATTATACATAATGGCGGACACGACACAGTGGTGTGGAGGCATACTACTGACTCGAGGATAGGATGGTGGTGGATAAACACAGCGGGGAGAGGGATACAGGACTCTAAAACTGGCATCTCATCGAGCGTCGAGGTGAGGCTCGATGAATTTATTTGGTAGCGGAAGCGGATATAATACAATGACCAAATCCAGGGTCGCACGAGACTGACTGGGACTCCTCTAGGCGTCGGACTCGCTAGCATATTCTTCATCCATGAGATCGCCTTCGTCAGCATCTGGCCAAATCAACAAGCCAGTGAGTACTTTGAAAGTACTCGCAAGACAGTTCAGACGTAAGATATAACAAATGCATGCATGGATGCGTCATGATTAATTCATCAATGCTCATAAAAATAAATTAGCATAACGAGGTAAGTAAAAGGGAAACGGTGGTTGTCCGCCTGAAATCCCAACAAAACATAACTGGAGACCAATCGGGTGTCTGAAGCGACGCCTCGAAAGGTGAACAAATAAATAAAGGAAATGATGCCACAGTCGGGCGTCTTAGCGACACCACATAAAGGGCTTTAAAAGAAATGCCACAGTCGGACGTCTGAGCGACATCACAAAAAGGGCTTTAAAAGAAATGCCACAGTCGGACGTCTGAGCGACATCACAGAAAGGGCTTTAAAAGAAATGCCACAGTCGGACGTCTGAGCGACATCACAGAAAGGGCTTTAAAAGAAATGCCACAGTCGGACATCTGAGCGACATCACAGAAAGGGCTTTAAAAGAAATGGCACAGTCGGACGTCTGAGCGACATCACAGAAAGGGCTTTTGTCCACAAGTAAATATCACTCATAATAAACATTCAATTCATGAAAATAAATGGGTTAGTCCATCCACAGGAATAATCATTTAACCGGACTTAGCACTCATGCGATTCACCGGAGTTTCTGTCATCAAAACTGACATCTGGTCAGGACAAGTTAATATCGAACTTGGACATGGAATAGATGATTTGAAGGAATATATGACTCTGCAGAGTTTGTACAAAATTTTTCCCACAGCCAACGGATTTCCGTAGTCACGAAGGACTAGTTCCGTTTACGGTTTTTCGGTAGGAAACACAGCTAACCAGTACACACCCATTCCACCTCTTGATGCTAGGAATCACCCTAGACATCGTCCAAGAAAAACTTTTGAGACGGGGAGATCACAATCTCGAATAGCATGGGATCAAATTTATATACGCGTGCTCTAAGGGGTGCCCCCCTCTCGGTCCCAACCGGAAACACCCATGCCCCCTGACCGGATGACTGGCTTTAATCCAGGGCCATGGAACCATCATCACGGCCTCTCCTTTTTGGTGTGTACCAGGAAAGCGGTTTACAACTTACTAAGCCATATTCCTTGCGGAAAACATGTGGTAGTACAAGGAAGGAAATGGAAGGAACTGGACCGATACGGTTTGACACTGAAGTCACATAGTCTGGCATAAGACTGGCATGCTACAACACTGCCATCTTACCCATTCTCATGCCAACACATGGCCATTCAAATGCACATCCATCCACTTATGGATCATCGAACTCACTTACCTCAACAGTGCATGGAAATAACACTCATCGGTATGCTCATCACATGCCATGAGACTAACTAAATGCAAAACATGCCAAGACACTCATCATATCAAAAGTTCAAACATGCTTGCCTGGTTCAGAGTAGTCGGAGCCTAGCTCGGTGAAGTTCGCGGCTCCGTCACCCCCTTCGGTATCTACGGTATAAAGAAAACGTATGCGCTATCGTAAATACCAAGAGGTGCACAAAAAAATATACCAAATATTTTTCAAATAAATCTGATAAAAAACTAGACAACATTTTAAGGAAGACTGAAAAAGAATCAATCAAAAATACTCTTCTATTAAAAAGTTATAAGGGTTTTAGTCCAGGGACTCATCTGTAATGAAACAGAAAGTTTCCAGGGGCTAGTCTATAAAAACAGAAAACGCTTCGGCAGAAACTACGCCAGCCCAGAGGGAAAGCGCATTCGGCAGAAGGCGTTTTCAGATAACGCTTCGTTTAGAAAAGACAGAGAGGTTGACGGGTGGGCTCCACCTGTCAGGTTTGAAAATCAAAACAGAGCGCGACGGCGCCCGAGAGGTGCGGTGGTCGCCGGCGGCGATCCACGGCGAGGCAGGGGGATCGGGGTGTACCTCTGTGTTCAGGGGACCATTCCGCGTCTGAGGGAGGTGAAAGTGGTCGCCGGTGAGTACTGTGTCGACGGCGGCCTCTGCTCCGGCGGACGGCGGTTCGGACGAGGATGGAGCTCGCCGGAGAGGGCTGCAAGGTTCAAATTGACGAGGGGGTTAGGATGCTAGGTGCGAGAGAGGGCTACGGATAAGGTTTGGGCGCCGGAGATGGCCTCACCGCAGTGGATCGAGCTGGAGGCCGAGGCGGACGAAGGTGGCCGGAGTCGAGGAAGAAGGGCTCCTCGAGGCCCTCTAGTGGTCAGGCAGGGTGTGGTGAGGTGGTGTAGCCGGGCGTGAGTGCTAGCGGGCTCGGGGTGCTATATATAGCCGCCCCGAGGCGGTTGCCGAGAACGGGGTTCTCCGGCAAGGTGATTATGGCGGCGTGGAGGTTGAACGGGAGGTTGCAGAGGTGGGGCGTCATCACGGTCGTTCCCTGGTTCGGTTTGTGCGCTAACCTCGTTGGAATTAGGTGGCTTAGGTGGAGTTCGACGGAACGGGGCGGCGCGGGCCCGTCGGCGGCAGAGAGCGCGCTCTGTGCGTGCTGCGCCACGGCGACGGTGCCGCATGCATGCGCTGGCACGGAGACGGCCTCGCGGAGCCACCAGAGGGTTTGGGCGGCGCCGAACGGCGTTGCGCCGCTGTTCTCCTCCCTGTCGGCCGTTACGGGGAGCTGGCCGCCGCAAGACACGCCGGCGCAGGCGGGCCAGGGCGCCACCGACGCCAGGGTCGCGCCAAGAGCGCGTGCGAGGCTCCGGACAAGCGAGCGAGGCCGCGAGCAACGTGCCAAGTGCACTGTGGCCGCGTGACTGAAACTGACGAAACTGAAACTGAATTTTAACTGAATTTGACTGAATCAGTGCATGCAAGGTGTTCGACAGAATGATCGAGGCATCTAGGGATTTTTCCTTGAGCTGAAATTTGGTGGAGTGGCTACTCATTGCTCAAGAAGGCTGCCTGAATTTTGGTGGAATTTTTGGAGAAGTGTGGATATGAATTTCACCAAATTTGGCAAATCTGGTCCAAACTTGCAGAGACTGAATTTTGAAATATTTGAAAAGAGGAGGAGTGGATCAAGATGGTTCTGGGTTGTGGGTTCAAAGGACTATCTAGGAGAGTTGGTTTGAGGTCATAACTCAAATGCAATATGGTACTTGCTTTGAAAATCTCTCAGGCTCCAAATAATTTTCAGAATTGATTTGAGGGGAAAAAATAATTAGAATAAAATCCAAAACTTGTTTGGATTAGTTGGGACAGAGAACTTAGGTTGAATTCAAGGAGGAGGGGAGGTTTTGGAGAGGTTTTACCACATGGGCAAAACTACAATGCCATGGGTGGCTTCAAGGATATGAAAAACCAAATTTTTCATAGAGCTACTTATTAAAAGAAAAAGATTAAATTAAACTCCCAAAATAATTTGAGAGGGAACCAACAGAGAAGAAGTTTCAAAAGATCAAACACCAAGGTTTAAAAAAAATTCTTGCCAAAGAAAAGAAAGTTTTTATAGGGAAGGTTTTCTGGAAAATTTTAAATGGCCTCTTTTATAAAAACCACAAAGTTTTTGCTGAAAACCAAAGCAAAATTTTTGGGGTGTCACAGGCAAGGGCAAGAAGGGGCACTTCATGAAATGGCAAATCAGTTGCTGCTCCTGTGAAGAAACCCAAGGTTGAACCCAAACCCGAGACTAAGTGCTTCTGTAATAAGGGGAATAGCCACTGGAGCGGAATTACCCTAGATACTTGGTAGATAAGAAGGCTGGCAAGGTCGATAGAAATATGTTGAATACACATTATGTTAATGTGTACTTTACTAGTACTCCAAGTAGCACCAGGGTATTAGATACCGGTTCGGTTGCTAAGTGTTAGTAACTCGAAATAAAAGCTACAGAATAAACGGAGACTAGCTAAAGGTGAGCTGACGATATGTGTTGGAAGTGTTTCCAAGGTTGATGTGATCAAGCATCGCACGCTGCCTCTACCATCGAGATTGGTGTTAAACCTAAATAATTTTTATTTGGTGTTTGCGTTGAGCATAGGCATGATTGGATTATGTCTATTGCAATACGATTATTCATTTAAGGAGAATAATGGTTACTCTATTTATTTGAATAATACCTTCAATGGTCTTGCACCTAAAGGAAGGTTTATTGAATCTCGATCGTAGTGATACACATTTTCATGCCAAAAGATATAAGATAGTAATGATAGTACCACTTACTTGTGGCACTGCCATGTAAGTCATATTGGTATAAAACGCATGAAGAAGCTCCATGTTGATGGATCTTTGGACTCACTCATTTTTGAAAAGTTTGAGACATGCGAACCATATCTATTGGTGTATACGCATGAAGAAACTCCATGCAGATGGATCGTTTGGACTCACTTGATTTTGAATCACTTGAGACATGCAAATCATACCACATGGGCAAGATGACTGAAAGCTTCATTTTCAGTAAAATGGAACAAGAAAGCAACTTGTTGGAAGTAATACATTTTGATGTGTGCAGTCCAATGAGTGTTGAGGCACGCAGGGGATATCATTATGTTCTTACTTCACGGATGATTTGAGTAGATACTGAGAATATTTACTCGATGAAACACAAGTCTGAATTAGTGAATGGTTCAAGTAATTTTAGAGTGAAGTTGAAGATCATCGTGACAAGAGGATAAAATGTCTATAATATGATCATAGAGATGAGTATCTGAGTTACGAGCTTTGGCACGCAATTAAGACATTGTGGAAATTGTTTCACAATTAATACCGCCTGGAACACCATAGTGTGATGGTGTATCCGAACATCATAGTTGCACCCTATTGGATATGGTGCGTACCATGATGTCTCTTATCGAATTACCACTATCGTTCATGGGTTAGGCATTAGAGACAACCGCACTCACTTTAATAGGGCACCACGTAATTCCGTTGAGATGACACCGTGAGAACTATGGTTTGGAGAAACCTAAGTTGTCATTTCTTAAAAGTTTGGGGCTGCGACGCTTATGTGAAAAAGGTTCATCGTGATAAGCTCGAACCCAAAATGGATAAATGCATCTTCATAGGATACCCCAAATGGTTGGGTATACCTCCTAATTTAGATCCGGAAGCAAAAGTGATTGTTTCTAGAAACGGGTCCTTTCTCGAGGAAAAGTTTCTCTCGAAAGAATTGAGTGGAGGGATGGTGGAGACTTGATGAGGTTATTGAACCATCACTTCAACCAGTGTGTAGCAGGGCACAAGAAGTTGTTCCTGTGGCACCTACACCAATTGAAGTGGAAGCTTATAATAGTGATCATGAAGCTTCAGATCAAGTCACTACCGAACCTCGTAGGACGACAAGGACGCGTACTGCTTCGGAGTGGTACGGTGACCCTATCTTGAAGGTCATGTTGCTAGACAACAATGAACCTACGAGCTATGGAGAAGCGATGGTGGGCCCATATTCCGACAAATGGTTAGAAGCCATGAAATCCGATATAGGATCCATGTATCATAACAAAGCATGGACTTTGGTGGACTTACCCGATGATCGGCAAGCCATTGAGATAAATGGATCTTTAAGAAGAAGACGGACGTGGACGGTAATGTCACCGTCTATGAAGCTCGACTTGTGGCGAAGAGTTTTTCACAAGTTCAAGGAGTTGACTACGATGAGATTTTCTTGCGATGCTTAATTCCGTCTGAATAATGTTAGCATTAGCTGCATTTATGAAATCTGGCAGATGGATGTCAAAACGAGTTTCCTTACCAGTCTTCGTAAGGAAAGGTTGTATGTGATACAATCAGAAAGTTTTTGTCGATCCTAAGGATGCTAAGAGGTATGCTAGCTCCAGCGATCCTTCCATGGACTGGAGTAAGCATCTCGGAGTTGGAATATACACTTTGATAAGATGATCAAAGATTTTGGGTTTATACAAAGTTTACGAGAAACTTGTATTTCCAAAGAAGTGAGTGGGAGCACTATAGAATTTCTGATGAGTATATGTTGTTGACATATTGTTGATCAGAAATGATGTAGAATTTCTGGAAAGCATATAGGGTTATTTGAAAGGTGTTTTTCAATAGAAAACCTGGATTAAGCTACTTGAACATTGAGCATCAAGATCTATGAGGATAGATCAAAAACGCTTAATGGTACTTTCAAATGAGCATATACCTTGACATGATTTTGAAGGTGTTCAAGATGGACTAGTCAAAGAAGGAGTTCTTGCCTGAGTTGTAAGGTATGAAGTTAAGAGTTAAAGCTCCACCATGGCAGAAAAAAGAGAAAGGACGAAGGTCGTCCCCTATGCTTTAGATGTAGGCTCTACAGTATGCTATGTTGTGTACCGGACCTGATGTGTGCCTTGTGTCACGCCCAATATGCGACCCTATCCAAAAGGAACTCGAAGGTCCCACCAAGGATAGACCCGCATATTGAAACACTTTTGCAAGGTGGATATCATTACATCAACATTACATAATAGATGGGGATACATACAAAAGGCATACAATGCCACACGAATACATCTTCATCTCAATACATGAGAACAACATCCGACTATGGATGAAATACAAACAGAAACTCGAACGACATCCACCATGCTAGCCCAGGCTGCCGACCTGGAACCTATCCCCAGCAGAAGAAGAACTCAAGCAAGCAAGCATCGCTCTCGCGTCATGATCATCGCATAACCTGTACCTGCAACTGTTGTTGTAGTAATCTGTGAGCCACGAGGACTCAGCAATCCCATTACCATGGGTATCAAGACTAGCAAAGCTAAATAGGAAAGGAAGGGGTAAAGTGGTGAGGTTGCGGTAGTGACGAAGCATGATATGGTGGCTAACATACGCAAATAAGAGCGAGAAGAGAAGCAAAGGAACGGTCGTGAATTTAGCAATGATCAAGAGGTGATCCTGAACACCTACTTACGTTAATCATAACACAGAAACCGTGTTCACTTCCCGGACTCCGCCGAGAAGAGACCATCACGGCTACACACGCGGTTGATGCGTTTTAATTCGGATCTGGTGTCAAGTTATCTACAACCAGACATTAACAAATTCCCATCTGCCTATAACCGCAGGCACGGCTTTCGAAAGATTATACCCTGCAGGGGTGTCCCAACTTAGCCCATGATAAGCTCTCGCGATCAACGGAGGATAAACCTTCTCCCAGGAAGACCCGGTCAGACTCGGAATCCCGGTTTACAAGACATTTCAACAATGGTAAAACAAGACCAGCAAGACCGCCCTATGTGCCGACAATCCCGATAGGAACTACACATATCTCATTCTCAGGGCAACACCGGATGAGACAGGCTACAAGTAAACCAGACCTCGAGTTGCCCCGAGGGGGCCCTGCAGGCGGCTCGGTTCGGACCAACACTTAGACAAACACTGGCCCGGGGGGGGGGCTAAAATAAAGATGACCCTCGAGAGAGCGACTCCCAAGGGAAAAGTAGGTGGTGGTGAGGCAAATGGTAAAACCAATGTTGGGCCTTGCTGGAGGAGTTTTATTCAAAGCGAACTGTCAAGGGGGTCCCATAAATCACCCGACCGCGTAAGGAACACAAAATCCGGGAACATAACACCGGTATGACGTAAACTAGGGCGGCAAGAGTGGAACAAAACACCAGGCATAAGGCCAAGTCTTCCACCCTTTACCAAGTATATAGATGCATTAATAATATAAGAGATATTGTGATATCCCAACATAATCCTGTTCACCATGGAACAATCTTCAAACTTCACCTGCAACTAGCAATGCTATAAGAGGGGCTGAGCAAAGAAGTAACATAGCCAAGCAATGGTTTGCTAGGAATGGTGTCAAAGGTTAGAGGTTCATGGCAATTTGGGAGGCTTGAAGAGCAAATGATAGGTAACGCAGCATAGTGATAGAACGAAGCAACTAGCATAGCAATGATAGTAGTGAGATCCAGGGTAGCGGTCATCTTGCCTGAAATCCCGCAAGGAAAAAGAACGAGTCCATGAAGAAGACGAACGGATGAAGCCACGAAGACGAACCAAGCGTAGACGAACGAATCCTCACGATCGCAACGAAACAGGAACTATCGAAAAGAAGGACACAACATGGTAAACACACCACACATGAACAAGGCATGATGCACAACAAGCATGATGCATGACTAAGGCTATATGAAGCTACTCATGGAAAGAGATGATGCAAACAAGAGCAACACATCAAAGCAAGTTTAAATGAGGCCGGAAACAACATATAACAATTCCGGTAAGTCCTCATATGCAAATTTCGAACTTGGTCCAGATCTGAACAAGCATTAAGTTGAAGTTGTTAAACAGCAAGTTAAGATGCACCAAGATGATCTACACGAGATTCTAGTCAAGTTACATATAAAGTTCATTTAGTTCGGAGCTACGGCCTAGAAGATATGAGCAAAACAAGTTAAACATGGCATTGATGCAAAAAGCATTCAAACATCAAGCAAACACACCAAAACAAGGATGCAACATTATAATATGAAGCTACATGGAAAATCAAGCAAGTTTCATATAGAGCACACTCAAAACGGAGCAACGGTGCAACACATACACACTATACAAGTCATAATAACAATCTGTCCAAAACAGCAACTAGGCATCTTGCAAGCATCAAAACAACATGCTACAGGACCTCAACAATAAAACAAAGGGCATGGACATGAAGTACATGTAAAGCATGACAAAACATGAACACTGAGCTATCTCCAGAAATCACTAGAACATGCTCCAAAACACATGGCAAGATTGCAAATATTAACAGTTACAGACTTGTCAGGAAATAACATCAGTTGCAATGTTTAGAGCTATCAAACAACATGCTACAGGAACTTATCATGGCAAACAAAGGCATGGCATGAATCTACTAATTGCATATAACAAAAGTCCCTTACTGATCATGAGCCAAAAGGGCACAGAAAATATGATGGCACCCATGTAAACATGACAAGTTATATGACAGATTCATACATGGCAGGAACAACAATAAGTAGGCATGTTGATGAGCTTGAACCACTCACCACAGAGCAGTAAATGGCATGGCAAGGCAACCCACAGAAAGAAGACATGTTTATGAAGCTAAGCATGGCAATAGCAAGTTCATAGGGTGCATGGATCACTAGGAAATCACATGGCAAAACTGAACTTAAAGTTAACAGGCTGACAGCAACATCATTTAGCAAGTTTGGAGCAAGATATGAACAATCTACATCAAGCTATAAATACAACCAGGGGCATGGATGGATATCTCATAATCATATGTACAAAACATCCTTACTGAAGTATCTCAAAATAAGCATGGATCTCTCTATAGCATCATGTTTACATGGCATAAAAATAACAGCAGAACAGGGACTGAAATCAGCAACAACAAGTACCCTACTTAGCAAGCTCGATGCACTCAGCACACAAATCACAAAAATACATGGATAGCACCTCTGGAAAGATGGCATGGCATAGATCAAAACACATGTAGACATCAACCTCATAGGATGCACACATCAATCATGGAAAAAATGACAAATGAGCAAGTTATAACAGTTTCAGCAGATTAACAGCAACATGCACTCTTCCAACAGCATTTCGGGCATCAAGATGAGCTCAAATAAAAATGATGCAAAGGAGTGAAATGAAGTACTCGTCGAGGCGAACAATTTGACATATTACACGCACGAAACTGAGCAGCGGATGCAGAGATACGATGCAACGAACATGGCATGATTATACAAAATTATCAGGGACTTAGCAGCTTTTGGGAAAAAAACGAACGAGCGCTGTGAAGCTAAAAGGCGCACGGGAGGGGTATAGCGGGTCTGCTCACCATGGGCCAAGCCCAGTATAGGAGGAGGCGAGCTGGGCCGAGGAAGGTGGACCAGGCCGGACGGAGCTGGGCCACGGGGCCCACGCGAGAGGAGCTCGTCCTCCTCCCGTGCTCCTCACGAGAAGGAGGCCATGGCGGCGGCGCCGCTGGAAGAGGAGGCCGGCGAAGGCTGAGGCGAGGCGGGAAGGGCCCAGCCGGATCCGGGCGGATCCGGCCCCGGGGACCCCATTCCCGGGGCGGCGGTAGAGAACGATGGCGCGAGATCCGGCAGCGAGCGCCAAGGCGTTCTGCAGGGAGAAGAGAGAGAGCAAGGTGAGAGAGAGAGAAAGAGAGGAAGCACAGGGAAGAAAAGGGAGCAGGGGACGGCGAGGCCTGGCCTTGGGGGGTCGGCGACGGCGAAGCCCGGTGGGGTTCCAGCGAGCTCTGGCCGGCGGGGAGACGCCAAGCGAGCGGGCGGCGGGGATGCGCTACGGCGCGGGAGAAGGCGCGGGGACGCGGGGCGCTCGGGCGGCAGCGGCGGTCGGCTCGGGCCCGGGCGGGCCGCCGATGGGCTTCGCGGGCCCGTGCGGCTGGGAAGGTGGAGGAGGAGGCGACAGGTGGCGGCGGCACTGTGGAGGGGCACGGAAAACAAGGGAAGCGGCTAGGGTATCCAAAACTGGACGGCTAGGGCGTCCATTTATAGCAGTTTTTGGCTAGGGTTTGGTCAAAGGGGTTTTCGGACCCTCCGATCGCGATCGGGCGGTTCCGGACACGAGGAGAGGCAGGTTGGGCCTAGGTGGGTTGTGGGAAGAGAAGAGAGGGCATCCCGACATGGGTTGGGCTGACAGAAGAGAAGAGAAAGAGAGGCCCGGCGGCATTTTCGAAGACCGAAACATCCGACGAAGGTACCGACAACGGTACCGCTATACATTTAACAGTTGGGCTATCAAACGGACTCCGAATGCGACGAAACTTGACAGGCGTCCTGTCTACACTATAATAAGACCGCACGACAAGTTTCAACCCATTCCAAGAACATTTTTATGCCACTTATAAAATAATATTTCGGAGGTGCCGCGGGCGTGTGCGAGAGTGTCTGGCTCAGAACGGACAACAGAGAGAACCGGCGGAACCCGAACGGATGCAAGTTTTGAAAAACATGCAGATGATGACATGGCAAAATGCAACACGCAAGCACATGACATGGCAACGACGACGAATAACTGGCAGACACCTGGCGCATTGAATCCGGGGCGTTACAACACTCCTCCACTAACAAGAGATCTCGTCCCGAGATCTTAGGACCGAGACGGAAGGGAAAAGGGGATGAGGTGAAACAAGAACCCAAGAGAAGAAGCAAAGAATCGAGAACACTCGAGAAGAACAGAGGAACGACGAGAATAACAAGAATCGAAAGCTCGCGGATTCAGATAGACTATGAAACGACTCCGGTTAGAATGACATAAGAAACGGATAAGACTGAAACGATTTAGGCAGCACTCCGGCTAAAAATGGAAGGAATAGAACACGAGCTTCACAAGATGGAATGACACTTGATGAACTCTTGAAGAATGAATTAAATCATGAAGAATCACCATGAAGAACTCCATTGACAAAAGGATGGTGAGATAGAATGAAGGATGAAAGAATAAGATAAAAGCTTGCGATGATTTAGATGGGGTTTCCGACGAGATGGCCAAGGAAATTTGAACTCCGGAAAAGAAAAGATGAGAACACTTGGAACTAGAATTTATTCACCAAGAACAAACTCTGAAGGAAGGGATTACTCACTTGGATAAAATAAGAATAAGATTTATTGTATGCTTATCCTTCATCAAATTACATAGATGACAAGCAATGGATTTTGCATATTACTTATTCTTCTTGAAAAAGAATTAGGGGAAAAATGGCGCAAAACTGAGAAAGACTTCATGAACCACCGGTAGGATTGGAAAGAACGAATGAATTAATATGATAATCAAAGAAAAAGAATCTTGAACGAACCACCGTAAGAATTCGAAAATGGCTGATGAAAGAGACTTAATCACCGGGAAGAATTAGAAGAACAAATAAGCTAGAGGGGATTTAGATGCAAAAGAACAAAGAGATCATGAGCTGATTAAAGAACACTTGAACGAAGCACCGGGATAAATAGAGAACGATAACTGGAATGATGGCCTCTGGTGAAATGAAAAGAAATCAACTCCTGAAATACTCTGGATGGGTAAGAAAGAATATCTGACAAACAGAATAATATGAGAGGGTAACATGAAGCTAGAACCACGAAACTTCGAGAGAACGGGCAAGATTTAGAGGAAAAACTCTTCTTCGGTCTTCAAATGGCGACAGAAAACACCACCAAAATTTGTTGAGACACTCCGGAAGAATGAAAAACGAAGAGGTTGAGCCAACAATGATAATGATTTGAAATTGATCTTGGAAAAGGCATGTGACTGATGGAATCCATTCTTACGTCAGACTCCGAAAAGAATTAGAATGGCTCCGGAATAATTAGAAGAGTCAAGTAAGATCCTGGAAAAAGACCTGTGGGTTAGGGCCCACTAAAAGAAAAACACCATTGGAAAGAATTGTTGAAGAGATAGATGATGCACTAGAACATTTGAAATATTTGAATGAGGTGACAACCTCGAATTAATTGGAACACAGATGAATCTCCTGAGATGTCTTGAACACTCCGAAAGGATAAACTGGCGAGAGACGAACGAGCAGGGAGAACACTTCGAAGGAAAAGAATATGATTAACCCGAAAAACTTGAATTGAGTGCACCGGAAAAAGAAAGGGACGAAGAATGACGAACGAGATGAGAATTCACCGGTTGAAATAATTGAGGAAAGATTAAAGAGGCTCCGCAAGAATGAAATTGATGGTCGAGAGAGACTCAACTCCGGGAAGAAAAAAGTTTGAGAGGGCGGGAAAACAAAGGCAACTTTGAAGGGGAAACGACGAATATCTTGAAGAGAAAACACCGGTTGAAATCATTGAGGAAAGAAAGCAAAGACTTTGCACGAGTAGGAAGGATACTCGATTACGTACTCCGGTTCCAAGGAGAAAAAGGGTGGGCGGGTGGGAAAAGAAAAATAACTAATGATTGAACTTGTCAAAGATGAAGAGGTTCGAGTCGACTTGACGAGAAATCCACCGGATAAAAAGAGCTGAGGAACAATGATCGAAAAACCAACTGCGTGATCCTAAAGAAAAATTTGAAGGGGAAGAGGAGTAGTTCAAAACACCTACGTCAAGATTCCTTACCAGAGCGACGAAGGGACTGAGGAGTAAAAAGAATTCCTACTCTCCGATATAACTAGCTCCAAAAACAGTTTTCTTCTAGACTCAACAACGGCCAAACTACACGATCAATCAAGGGGGCTCCTAAGGTTGGTCGAGGCTCTGATACCAACTTGTCACGCCCAATATGCGACCCTATCCAAAAGGAACTCGAAGGTCCCACTAAGGATAGACCCGCATATTGAAACGCTTTTGCAAGGTGGATATCATTACATCAACATTACGTAATAGATGGGGATACATACAAAAGGCATACAATGCCACACGAATACATCATCATCTCAATACATGAGAACAACATCCGACTACGGATGAAACACAAATAGAAACTCGAATGACATCCACCCTGCTAGCCCAGGCTGCCGACCTGGAACCTATCCCCTGATCGAAGAAGAAGCAGAAGAAGAACTCAAGCAAGCAAGCATCGCTCTCGCGTCATGATCATCGCATAACCTGTACCTGCAACTGTTGTTGTAGTAATCTGTGAGCCACGAGGACTCAGCAAGCCCATTATCATGGGTATCAAGACTAGCAAAGCTAAATAGGAAAGGAAGGGGTAAAGTGGTGAGGTTGCAGCAGCGACTAAGCATGATATGGTGGCTAACATACGCAAATAAGAGCGAGAAGAGAAGCAAAGGAACGGTCGTGAATCTAGCAATGATCAAGAGGTGATCCTGAACACCTACTTACGTCAATCATAACACAGAAACCGTGTTCACTTCCCGGACTCCGCCGAGAAGAGACCATCACGGCTACACACGCGGTTGATGCGTTTTAATTCGGATCTGGTGTCAAGTTATCTACAACTGGACATTAACAAATTCCCATCTGCCTATAATCGCAGGCACGGCTTTCGAAAGATTATACCCTGCAGGGGTGTCGCAACTTAGCCCATGATAATCTCTCGTGATCAACGGAGGATAAACCTTCTCCCAGGAAGACCCGATCAGACTCGGAATCCTGGTTTACAAGACATTTCGACAATGGTAAAACAAGACCAGCAAGACCACCCGATGCGCCGACAATCCGGATAGGAGCTGCACATATCTCATTCTCAGGGCAACACCGGATGAGACAGGCTACGACTAAAACCAGACCTCGAGTTGCCCCGAGGGGGCCCCGCAGGCGGCTCGGTTCGGACCAACACTTAGACAAGCACTGGCCTGGGGGGGCTAAAATAAAGATGACCCTCGAGAGAGCGACTCCCAAGGGAAAAGTAGGTGGTGGTGAAGCAAATGGTAAAACCAAGGTTGGGCCTTGCTGGAGGAGTTTTATTCAAAGCGAACTGTCAAGGGGGTCCCATAAATCACCCGACCGCGTAAGGAACGCAAAATCCGGGAACATAACACCGGTATGACGTAAACTAGGGCGGCAAGAGTGGAACAAAACACCAGGCATAAGGCCGAGTCTTCCACCCTTTACCAAGTATATAGATGCATTAATAATATAAGAGATATTGTGATATCCCAACATAATCCTGTTCACCATGGAGCAATCTTCAAACTTCACCTGCAACTAGCAACGCTATAAGAGGGGCTGAGCAAAGCGGTAACATAGCCAAGCAATGGTTTGCTAGGAATGGTGTCAAAGTTTAGAGGTTCATGGCAATTTGGGAGGCTTGAAGCGCAAATGATAGGTAACACAAGATAGCGATAGAACGAAGCAACTAGCATAGCAATGATAGTAGTGAGATCCAGGGTAGCGGTCATCTTGCCTGAAATCCCGCAAGGAAGAAGAACGAGTCCATGAAGAAGACGAACGGATGAAGCCACGAAGACGAACCAAGCGTAGACGAACGAATCCTCACGATCGCAACGAAACAGGAACTATCGAAAAGAAGCACACAACATGGTAAACACACCACACATGAACAAGGCATGATGCACAACAAGCATGATGCATGACTAAGGCTACATGAAGCTACTCATGGCAAGAGATGATGCAATTAAGAGCAACACATCAAAACAAGCTTAAATGAGGCCTGGAACAACATATAACAATTCCGGTAAGTCCTCATATGCAAATTTTGAAATTGGTCCAGATCTGAACAAGCATTAAGTTGAAGTTGTTAAACAGCAAGTTAAGATGCACCAAGATGATCTACATGAGATTCTAGTCAAGTTACATATAAAGTTCATTTAGTTCGGAGCTACAGCCTAGAAGATATGAGTAAAACAAGTTAAACATGGCATTGATGCAAAAAGCATTCAAACATCAATCAAACACACCAAAACAAGGATGAAACATGATAATATGAAGCTACATGGAAAATCAAGCAAGTTTCATATAGAGCACACTCAAAACGGAGCAACGGTGCAACACATACACACTATACAAGTCATAACAACAATCTGTCCAAAACAGCAACTAGGCATCTTGCAAGCATCAAAACAACATGCTACAGGACCTCAACAATAAAACAAAGGGCATGGACATGAAGTACATGTAAAGCATAACAAAACATGAACACTGAGCTATCTCCAGAAATCACTAGAACATGCTCCAAAACACATGGCAAGATTGCAAATATTAACAGTTACAGACTTGTCAGGAAATAACATCAGGTTGCAATGTTTAGAGCTATCAAACAACATGCTACAGGAACTTATCATGGCAAAAAAAGGCATGGCATGAATCTACTAATTGCATATAACAAAAGTACCTTACTGACAATGAGCCAAAACGGCACAGAAAATATGATGGCACCCATGTAAACATGGCAAGTTATATGACAGATTCATACATGGCAGGAACAACAATAAGTAGGCTTGTTGATGAGCTTGAACCACTCACCACAGAGCAATACATGGCATGGCAAGGCAACCCACAGCAAGAATACATGTTTATGAAGCTAAGCATGGCAATAGCAAGTTCATAGGGTGCATGGATCACTAGGAAATCACATGGCAAAACTGAACTTAAAGTTAACAGGCTGACAGCAACATCATTTAGCAAGTTTGGAGCAAGATATGAATAATCTACAGCAAGCTATAAATACAACCAGGGGCATGGATGAATAGCTCATAACCATATGTACAAAACATCCTTACTGAAGTATCTCAAAATAAGCATGGGTCTCTCTGTAGCATCATGTTTACATGGCATAAAAATAACAGCAGAACAGGGACTGAAATCAGCAACAACGAGTACCCTACTTAGCAAGCTCGATGCACTCAGCACACAAATCACAAAAATGCATGGATAGCACCTCTGGAAAGATGGCATGGCATAGATCAAAACACATGTAGACATCAACCTCATAGGATGCACACATCAATCATGGAAAAAATGACAAATGAGCAAGTTATAACAGTTTCAGCAGATTAACAGCAACATGCACTCTTCCAACAGCATTTCGGGCATCAAGATGAGCTCAAATGAAAATGATGCAAAGGAGTGAAATGAAGTACTCGTCGAGGCGAACAATTTGACATATTACACGCACGAAACTGAGCAGCGGATGCAGAGATACGATGCAACGAACATGGCATGATTATACAAAATTATCAGGGACTTAGCAGCTTTTGGGAAAAAAATGAACGAGCGCTGTGAAGCTAAAAGGCGCACGGGCGGGGTATAGCGGGTCTGCTCACCATGGGCCAAGCCCAGTATAGGAGGAGGCGAACTGGGCCGGCGAAGGTGGACCGGGCCGGACGGAGCTGGGCCGCGGGGCCCACGCGAGAGGAGCTCGTCCTCCTCCCGTGCTCCTCATGGGAAGGAGGCCATGGCGGCGGCGCCGCTGGAAGAGGAGGCCGGTGAAGGCCGAGGCGAGGCGGAAAGGGCCCAGCCGGATTCGGGTGGATCCGGCCCCGGGGACCCCATTCCCGGCGGCGGCGGCGACGGCAGAGAACGACGACGCGAGATCCGGCAGCGAGCGCCAAGGCATTCTGCGGGGAGATGAGAGAGAGAGCGAGGTGAGAGAGAGAGAGGAAGCGCAGGGAAGAAAAGGGAGCAGGGGACGGCGAGGCCTGGCCTTGGGGGGTCGGCGACGGCGAAGCCCGGCGGGGTTCCGGCGAGCTCTGGCCGGCGGGAAGACGCCACGCGAGCGGGCGGCGGGGATGCGCTACGGCGCGGGAGAAGGCGCGGGGACGCGGGGTGCTCGGGCGCTCGGGCGGCGGCGGCGGTCGGCTCGGGCCCGGGCGGGCCGCCGATGGGCTTCACGGGCCCGCGCGGCTGGGAAGGTGGAGGAGGAGGCGACAGGTGGCGGCGGCACTGTTGAGGGGCACGGAAAACGAGGGAAGGGGCTAGGGTATCCAAAACTGGACGGCTACGGCGTCCATTTATAGCAATTTTTGGCTAGGGTTTGGTCTAGGGGGGTTTTCGGACCCTCCGATCGCGATCGGGCGGTTCCGGACGCGAGGAGAGGCAAGTTGGGCCTAGGTGGGTTGTGGGAAGAGAAGAGAGGGCATCCCGACATGGGTTGGGCTGACAGAAGAGAAGAGAAAGAGAGGCCCGGCGGCATTTTCGAAGACCGAAACATCCGACGAAGGTACCGACAACGGTACCGCTATACATTTAACGGTTGGGCTATCAAACGGACTCCGAATGCGATGAAACTTGACAGGCGGCCTGTCTACACTATAATAAGACCGCACGACAAGTTTCAACCCATTCCGAGAACATATTTATGCCACTTATAAAATAATATTTCGGAGGTGCCGCGGGCGCGGGCGAGATTGTCTGGCTCAGAACGGACAATGGAGAGAACCGGGGGAACCCGAACGGATGCAAGTTTTGAAAAACATGCAGATGATGACATGGCAAAATGCAACACGCAAGCACATGACATGGCAACGACGGCGAATAACTGGCAGACACCTGGCGCATCGAATCCGGGGCGTTACACCTTGCTACATATCTGGCAAGAGGGTACCAAGGTGATCAAGGAGTGGATCACCAGATAGCGGTTAAAATTATCCTTAGAGGAATAAGGATATGTTTCTCGATTATGGACGTGATAAAGAGTTCGACGTAAAGGGTTACGTCGATGCAAGCTTTAACACCTATCCGAGTAACTCTGAGTAGCAAACCGGATACGTATAGTGGAGCAACCATTTGGAATAGCTCCAAGTGGAGCGTGGAAGCAGCATTTACAATATGACCTAGAGATTTGCAAAGTACATACGGATCTGAATGTTGCAGACCCATTGACTAAAACCTCTCTCACAAGCAAAACATGATCAAACCCCAGAACTCATTGAGTCTTAATCACATGATGATGTGAACTAGTTTAGTGACACTAGTAAACTCTTTGGATGTTGGTCACATGGCGATGTGACATGTGAGTGTTAATCACATGGCGATGTGAACTAGATTATTGACTCTAGTGCAAGTAGGAGACTGTTGGAATTATGCCCTAGAGGCAATAATAAATTAGTTATTATTATTATATTTCCTTGTTCATGATAATCGTTTATTATCCATGCTATAATTGTATTGATAGGAAACTCAGATACATGTGTAGATACAAAGACAACACCATGTCCCTATTAAGCCTCTAGTTGACTAGCTGGTTGATCAATAGATGGTGATGGTTTCCTGACCATGGACATTGGATGTCATTGATAACGGGATCACATCATTAGGAGAATGATGCGATGGACAAGACCCAATCCTAAGCCAAGCACAGAGATCGTGTAGCTCGTATGCTAAAGCTTTTCTAATGTCAAGTATCTTTTCCTTACACCATGAGATTGTGCAACTCCCGAATACCATAGGAATGCTTTGGGTGTACCAAACGTCACAACATAACTTGGTGGCTATAAAGGTGCACTACAGGTATCTTCGAAAGTGTTTGTTGGGTTGGCACGAATCGAGACTAGGATTTGTCACTCCATGTAAACGGAAAGGTATCTCTGGGCCCACTCGGTAGGACATCATCATAATGTGCACAATGTGACCAAGGGGTTGATCACGGGATGATGTGTTACAGAACGAGTAAAGAGACTTGCCAGTAACGAGATTGAACAAGGTATCGGCATACCGACGATCGAATCTCGGGCAAGTATAATACCGCCGGACAAAGGGAATTGTATACGGGATTGATTGAGTCCTTAACATCGTGGTTTATCCGATGAGATCATCATGGAACATGTGGGAGCCAACATGGGTATCCAGATCCCGCTGTTGGTTATTGACCGGAGAATGTCTCGGTCATGTCTGCATGGTTCGCGAACCCGTAGGGTCTACACACTTAAGGTTCGATGATGCTAGGGTTATAAAGGAAGTTTGTATGTGGTTACCGAATGTTTTTCGGAGTCCCGGATGAGATCCCGGACGTCACGAAGAGTTCCGGAATGGTCCGGAGGTAAAGATTTATATATGGGAAGTCCTAATTTGGCCACCGGTTCGGGATTTTTCGGTATTGTACCAGGAAGGTTCTAGAAGGTTCCGGAGTGGGGCCCACCTGCATGGGGGGACCCACATGAACGTGGGTAGTGGGGGCAAGGCCCCACACCCCTGGTCAAGGCACACCAAGATCCCCCCTTAGAAGGAATAAGATCATATCCCGAAGGGATAAGATCAAGATTCCTAAAAAGGGGGGTGTCGGTGTCAAAACCGGCGGTTCTCGGGTAGGGGGTCCCGACCTGTGCATCTAGGCGGATGGTAACAGGAGACAAGGGACACGATGTTTTACCCAGGTTCGGGCCCTCTTGATGGAGGTAAAACCCTACATCCTGCTTGATTAATATTGATGATGTGGGTATTACAAGAGTAGATTCACCACGAGATCAAGGAGGCTAAACCCTAGAAGGTAGCCTATGGTATGATTGTTGTTATGGCCTACGGACTAAAACCCTCCGGTTTATATAGACACCGGAGAGGGCTAGGGTTACACAGAGTCGGTTACAATGGTAGGAGATCTCCATATCCGTATTGCCAAGCTTGCCTTCCACCCCAAGGAAAGTCCCATCCGGACACGGGACGAAGTCTTCAATCTTGTATCTTCATAGTCTTGGAGTCCGGCCGATGATGATAGTTTGGCTATCCGGACACCCCCTAATCCGGGACTCCCTCAGTAGCCCCCGAACCAGGCTTCAATGACGACGAGTCCGGCGCGCATATTGTCTTCGGCGTTGCAAGGCGGGTTCTCCTTCAAATTCCATGTGCCTGCTGAATAGTGTCCGACTTCCTTATAAATGTTGCGCTCCTTGGCTTCCATGTCCAATAATATCCCTCTTCCACATGTTGTATGAATGCGAAAAGCTAGGGTATTTTTGCGTTTTCCCCCCTAGCCGTGTGAATAAGCTGCCTATAAGAGAGGCGAGGATGTAGATCCAAATCACACCATCCTCCTTCCACAAGTACTCATCGAAGCGCCTCTGACAAAAATCCATTCCATCATGGATAGTCGACGTGGCTCCTCCTCTCGCGCTCCCAGCCCTCAGCCAGGAGATTGGAGGAGATGTTCAGTTCCGCATAGTGAGCTAGTGACGCTCCAAGCAGAGGGATATCTTCCCCCAGCCTTCATGGTTCCGGTTCGACCCGGACTGGCCACCTACAAGGGTGGAAAGCAGGCGAAGAGCGTCCCAATCCCTCTAAAGGAGAGCGGGTATGCTTCGTCCCTTATCTAATAAGGGGACTCAGATTTCCCATACATCCATTTCTCCGGGGGCTCCTGGAGTTCTATGGACTCCAGCTTCACCACCTTACACCTGCCTCCATTTTGCACATCGCGGGCTTTGTAGCTCTTTGTGAGCTGTTCTTGGGTATTGAGCCCCATTTTGCGCTGTGGAAGAGATTGTTTTGCCTCGTACCCCGTTCTCACGAGGGGTCGATATATCAAGTGGGCGGAGTCAAAATATGGCGCATCGCCGGGACTAGATATCTATCCGGAACCCCGAAGAAGGCGTCCGAAGACTGGCCTTTGGAATGGTTTTATATGGAAGACGCCCCTCTGTCGGATCCAGTTCAGATCGGCCTCCCGGAGTTCAGCAATGCTCCCCTGAGGAAACGCCTGAGTTGGCGCCCACGGAGCCCTCAACGGGAAGATGATGGGAGCGTCCAATATCTGATGGGCTGGATAAGGTTACTGGCCCACTCCGGATTGACCATGATTGGAGTCATGGCCATGTGCATTATGCGAGGGGTGCAGCCGCTCCAATATAGGGGCCACCCCATGTGGGATTTCAACGGGGAGGATGACGCCACCCGTCATGGCCGCAAGGGGCCAGGATCGGCCGCCGATCTGGTGAAGATCCTGTCCGGCTTGTACAAGGGGGAGAAGGAGGACTTCCTCCGCACGAGTCCATTGAATGGATTCTCCATGAATAACCCTCGGAGCTGGGTAAGCGGATGTTTATCTATCCGATCCATATTCCCAAAGTTAAGTTTCTCACTTTGTGATTTTGACGCAGGAGCTGCGCCGGGACGTGGAGGGCATACAAAGCCTGACTCCACAGCCCGAGGATCCGGGACGATCCCTTGATCCGGCCTCCGAAGAGGATTCGGACATAAAGGTGGAGCTGATTGACGGGGTGTTCCACCAACTTAGCATGGACAATGCTCTAGTCGCCATTACGACTGACTACCCCGGTTTATCTCCGGCTTCCCAGGTGACTACGACCGGAGTCCTGACACCATTACTTGTTCCATGCTCATTTCTGACCACCGTATACCAACGGTGCTCCGCAGGAGGCGCCTTTAAGGCGGGAAGCCGAACCCGCGGCAGCTGACCAACAAGGGTCAGTTAGGCCCAGCAGGCGGAAGAGGAGTACGGCGCGAATCGAAAGGTCGCTGCAACGGTACGACGCACCACCGTTTTTAAGGGAAAGATTCCTAGGAGGTATATTAATGCTCATGATTTTTCCAGGAGAAAGAGCGCTCGCCGGAAAGTGTCCGGAGAGGTTGCCAATCAAGCCTCCGCCAGCCATGCTCCAACGCCTGGTCCGGAAGGGGAGGCGAACACAAGGCGTGAGCCGGATGCTCCTCCAACGGAGGATGCCGACAGGCTGTCCGCCACCAGGTCTGAGGTGGAGAGCGCCATGAATCACAGGAGCCGCTGGACGGTTCTTCGTGACGCGTGTTTCTCTCCGGAGGCACTGAATGCCTTTAATGCGGGAGACGCGCACCTCCGTGCCGCTCGAGATGGTCTAACCAGAGCCACGGAGTAGTATGTGAAAGACATACGGGTGAGGAATTTTAATAGTTATATATACCAGTAGCCCCCCAGACTTAAAATAGTTAGAATAACTGATTTAAGGATCATTTGTTATGCAGGATCTTACAGAGAAGAATACCTGTCTGTCCCAGGAGCTTCAAGAGTGCAAGGCCCAACTTGAGGCCGCGCTAGCCGCCGCAGGAGGAGCCATAGAGACCCCCTCTGGTAATACATACTTCGAAAAGATAAGTAGTTTATGAAGTGCGGCGTGTGCGTAAGTCTGACAATAATATTGCAGAGGGTGCCGGACTGGAACCGGACAAGCAACATCTGCTGCGCCAGCTGAAGGCCGACGAGAAGGTGCTTATGAGGGTGCAGCAGGAGAGGAACAAACTCCAAGATGCCAACACCCAGCTGGGCGAAGAAGTAAAAGACGCTCGGGTCCAGCTGTCTCACTCCGTAAAGGAGAATCGGCGGCTTCGTCGCGGCATTTACAGTAAGTGCTTGAGCAAACTCTTTTGAAAAGAAGAGTTCGGCGAGGAAGTCGATTGACAGAAATGTGTCTGTAGGTGTGCTCACAGGTCGTCCGGCGGAGGAAATGCCTAGTTCCACGGGTGACCTTCTTCCCGAGCTGCTGCAACTGCACGAACGTATTCGGCAGGCGATGAGCGGCGTCGTTCAGGCCTTATGGCCGTCCGTCTCCCTACCCGAGGGTCTTGGAGGGCTTGCTGAGAAGATTCAGGGAGTACGGCAGCGCTTCCGTCTGTGGAAGATATCGGCCTGCCGTCAAGGCGCCAGAGAGGCCTGGGCCATGGTGAAGACGCGGTACATGAAGGCTGATCCAAACCACATGGCCGAGGTCGGACCTATGGGGCCCGATGGGAAGGAGATCCCTGTGAGCTTATTGTACGGCCAAGTAGAGTTGGCCGCGAAATATTCCCAACGGGACTGTAAACTAGACAGCCTATTAGATGGGATTGAAGAGGAGTTCAATCAGTCAATTTGACGATGTAATTTTAAAATGACATGTAAAATGCCTTCTAGCCGGATTGTAGATCGTTTGTCTTTGCGGACCTTTTCGCTTCAACCTCGGGACCCAACAGTCCGAAGTGTGTCCGAATACCCTAACGGTTATATAAAAACCGGGGCATGCATGGAGACCAGGCGTAGGGGTCATTAGTGCTTTATCAGACAAGTGCCTAACTAGTTATGTTATATTACATGGTTAGTAAGAAACATCTTCCAGGGAGAATAGTTCCGTTAGGGGTTCCTTTCCCTGGGAGGCATGCCCTAAGGTGCATGTCCGTACTGCGAAGAGAGCAGAAAAAGCATCTGGGGGCAGATAAATAAATAAGTAATAAATCATCTTTCAATTCACCGACCGAATATTCCCTTAAGAACGCTAGCTTTCGGCTTCACCCAGTCTGAGGTACACATCCGGCTGACCCGGCAGTAACAATCGCAGAGGTGCTCCCTTTACCTCCTAGCCGAACAATCGGGAACGTAGGGGTAAGCACAGGAGCCAGGCAACCCAGCTTGGCCAAAACTTAAGTCATATCGATGCATATAATGGTGAATAAAAGGTACATGCGGAAGTATGACACATGTGTTGGGCATAAAGCCCGTACAAATAAGCTTCTGTTAAAGAAGCCCCCAGGTATAATGAGTGCGAGTAGCACATCAAGTGTGTGCGAACAATACGCACATCAGCCCTCAAAGGCTTTTATAAAAAAAGGGGGAAAAAGAGGGGAACAAAAGACAGCGAAAATATAAAAGGTGGACGGAGGAAGGAGACGAACTCTGATTCCGGCGCTAGGCGTAGAATCTTCGGAGACGGGCTGCGTTCCATGGGTTCGGCTCGAGTCGGTTGTCAGATGCATTACGTAGATGGTATGCTCCGCCGGTCAGGACTTGGTCGATGACGAAGGGACCTTCCCATTTGGGCTTAAGTTTGTCCTTTTTCTTGTCCGGCAGGTGTAGAACTAGCTCGCCAACATTGTAAGTTTTGGCCCGTACTTCTCTGCTTTGATATCTTCGAGCCTGCTGCTGATAGAATGCGGAACGAGCTTTTGCCACGTCCCGCTCCTCCTCTAAGGCGTCCAAACTGTTCTGCCGATCCAACTCGGCTTCTCTTTCTTCGTACATGCGCACGCGAGGTGAGTCATGAATTATATCGCAGGGCAAAACTGCCTCTGCGCCGTACACCATAAAAATGGTGTGAATCCGGTAGTGTGGTTCGGCGTGGTCCGCAGCCCCTAGAGTACGGAGTCGAGCTCCTCTACCCAGTGCGTGTTAGATTCCGTGAGTGACCGCACTAGTCTGGGTTTGATGCCACTCATGATTAGAATATTTGCTCGTTCGACTTGACCGTTAGTTTGGGGGTGATAGACTGAAGCGTAGTCGAGCCTGATGCCCATATTTTTGCACCAGAGTTTAACCTCGTCGGCTGTGAAATTCATGCCGTTATTAGTGATGATGCTGTGGGGGACGCCATAACGGTGTACTACCCCGGATATGAAGTCTATCACGGGTCCGGATTCTGCCATTTTAACTGGCTTGGCCTCTATCCATTTGGTGAATTTGTCCACCATGACCAATAGGTATTTTTGCTTGTGGGTTCCCCCTTTAAGGGGTCCAACCATGTCAAGCCCCCAGACCGCGAACGGCCAGGTGATGGGTATAGTTTTGAGGGTGGTGGGTGGCATGTGGCTTTGATTAGCAAAGAGCTGGCAACCGACGCATCGTTGGACTAAGTCCTGAGCATCTGCCCGGGCAGTCGGCCAATAAAATCCTGTACGGAAGGCCTTGCCTACAAGGGCCCGGGCTGCGGCGTGGTGCCCGCTGAGTCCGGCGTGAATTTCAGCCAGGAGATGTCGCCCTTCCTCTTCGGAGATGCACCTTTGAAGGACTCCGGTTGTGCTTTTCTTATAAAGTTCTCCCTCATGGACCTTGTAGGCTTTAGATCGCCAAACTATGCAGCGGGCCTCATTTTGGTCTTCGGGAAGTTCCTGCCTAATTAAGTAGGCTAGGAATGGTTCCGTCCACGGGGCAATTACTGCCATTATTTCGTGGGCTGAGGGTGTTATTTCATTGGCTGAGCCACCGACTGTGTCAGAATGTTCCGTGTTGGGTGACGCGGTCAGTTCCGGGTTGCTATTTCTGGACTCCTCTTCCCATAATACGGATGGATTAAAGAGCCGCTCCAGGAAGATGTTTGGAGGGACGGCGTCGCGTTTTGCGCCGATGCGTGCCAACACGTCGGCTGCCTGGTTATTATCTCGGGCTACATGGTGGAATTCGAGTCCTTCGAACCGAGCTGAGAATTTGAAGACGGTGTTACGATAGGCTGCCATTTTCGGATCCTTGGCGTCAAAGTCTCCATTTACTTGGGATATTGCGAGGTTTGAATCCCCGCACACCTCTAGGCGTTGAATACCCATGGAGACTGCCATCCGGACACCATGTAGAAGGGCCTCATATTCGGCTGCATTGTTGGAGTCCGTGTACATTATCTGAAGTACGTATTGGACTGTGTCTCCGGTTGGGGATGTCAATACGACGCCAGCCCCCAAGCCGGACAACATTTTGGAGCCGTCGAAATGCATGATCCAATTGGAGTATGCGTCGTACTCTTTAGGGAGTTCGACTTCGGTCCATTTGGCGATGAAGTCAGCCAAAACTTGCGACTTTATAGCTTGCCTTGGTTTGTAGGTTATGTCAAATGATAAGAGCTCAATGGCCCATTTTGCAATCCTGCCCGTCGCGTCGTGGTTGTTTATAATGTCGTTGAGAGGTACTTCGGAGGCCACTGTTATCGAGCACTCTTAAAAGTAGCGTCGCAGCTTCCGGGATGCCATGAACACCGCGTACGCTATCTTTTGGTAATGTGGATATCGGGACTTGCATGGAGTTAAGACAGTGGATACGTAGTACACTAGTTTTTGAAGAGGGAATTTGTGTCCTTCTGTTTCTCGTTCGACGACGAGCATTGCGCTTACAACTTGATGTGTTGCCGCGATACATAATAACATTGGTTTGCCTAGGTTGGGCGCGGCCAGGACCGGATTTGTTGCTAATATGGCCTTTATTTCTTCGAGTCCGGTCGTGGCGGCATCCGTCCACTCGAAGTGTTCGGTGCGCCGGAGGAGGCGGTAGAGAGGCAATGCCTTTTCTCCCAAATGGGAGATGAAGCGGCTTAGAGCCGCCACACATCCAGTCAGTTTTTGTATTTGTTTGAGGTATTTTGGGATATCCAATTGTGACAGAGCTCGGATCTTGGCTGGGTTTGCTTCAATTCCTCTATCGGATACAATGAAGCCCAAGAGCTTTCCGGCTGGTACGCCGAAAATGCATTTTTCCGGGTTAAGCTTAATGTCATATGCTCGGAGGTTGTCGAATGTGAGCCTCAAATCGTCTACTAGAGTTTCAACGTGTTTGGTCTTGACGACCACATCGTCTACGTATGCCTCCACTGTTTTGCCGATCTGGGTAGCCAGACATGTCTAAATCATGCGTTGATATGTTGCGCCGGCGTTTTTGAGTCCGAAGGGCATTGCGTTGAAGCAGAATGGTCCGTATGGAGTAATGAATGCTGCTGCGGCCTGGTCTGTTTCCGCCATCTTGATTTGATGGTATCCGGAGTATGCGTCAAGGAAACACAACGAATCGTGCCCCGCGGTAGCATTGATGATTTGGTCGATGCGGGGAAGGGGGAAAGGATCCTTTGGACATGCCTTATTAAGGTCTTTAAAATCGACACAAAGGCGCCAGGATTTGTCCTTTTTGGGTACCATTACCAGGTTCGCTAGCCAGTCCGGATGTTTTATATCACTGATGAATCCGGCTTCTAATAGTTTGGCTAGCTCCTCTCCCATTGCCTGTCTTTTGGGTTAGGAAAATCGTCGAAGAGCCTATTTGACTGGCTTGAATCCTTTTAGGATATTTAGGCTGTGCTCTGCCAGCCTGCGTGGGATTCCTAGCATATCTGAAGGGTGCCAGGCAAAAATGTCCCAATTTTCCCGAAGGAATTCTCGTAGTGCGGCTTCTACATCAGGGTTTAATTGTGCCCCAATGGAGGCCGTCTTTGTGGGGTCCGTTGGATGGACCTGGAATTTGACTATTTCATCTGCTGGTTTAAAAGAGGTGGACTTAGATCTCTTATCGAGTATCACATCGTCCCTATTCACCGTGGAGCGTAGTGCAGTGAGTTCCTCTGCCGCTAGGGCTTCGGATAGTGCCTCTAGGGCTAGAGAGGCTGTCTTATTTTCAGCGCGGAGTGCTATGTCCGAATCACTGACCAGAGTGATGATTCCATTGGGCCCGGGCATTTTAAGCTTCATGTACCCATAATGGGGTACAACTTGGAAAATTGTGAATGCCTCTTGCCCTAATAGAGCGTGATATCCGCTGCTGAACGGGGCCACTTGGAACGTGACTTCCTCGGACCTGTAGATGTCCGGCGAGCCGAACACCACATCTAGTGTGATTTTTCCTGTGCAGCGTGCTTCCCGACTAGGGATTATTCCTCTAAAGGTTGTGCTACTTCGCTCAATGTGGCTCCAGTCTATTTCCATTTTTTGGAGGGTTTCCTCGTAGATGAGGTTTAATCCGCTGCCGCCATCCATGAGTACCTTGGTCAGACGAAAGCCGTCCACTATTGGACTGAGGACCAATGCGGCTGGTGCTCCGGCTGTTCGAAATTTAGGTTCATCGCTGGCATTGAAGGTGATAGCCGTGTCGCTCCATGGATTTGTTGTTGCTACTTGGTAGACTTCGGCGAGGCTGCGGATTGTTCGTTTCCGCATATTATTTGATGCGAAAGTCTCGAAGACTGTTAATACCGTACTGGTACTGTTGGGCTGTTTCTCCGGGGCTAGAAGACCTTTGCCACTTTTGGCCACCTGCCGTAGTATCCAACATGCTCGAAGGCTATGTCTTGGAGTGGCGCCCTCTGTATTATGGATTTTGCAGGGTCCGCTGAGCCATCCCTCCAGTACGGTTCCGTACCCTTTAGGGGGTTTTTGCTTTTTGGTTTTTGACCCAGGTGCTTGAGCATGGTGCACCCTTTTATTCCGGACTAGGGTTGTGTTCAGGGCCGGATTGTCCCAAAATCTGGTTTCGGTTTTCCAGGCACTCTCCATCGCACAGTATTTTCGTACTATGGTCGGCAGGTCGGCGAAGCGCGTAACTTCGCGATGACTTATGGCGTTCATGATTCCGTTGTCCGTGCAATTGTTGCAGAAAATAGAGATTGCGCTTTCCTCACGGCAGTCCTTTATCCTGTCCATAACCAGGAGGAATCTGGCCCAGTAATGATGTACTGTTTCATCGGGCTCTTGCCATACGTGAGATAGATCGCTTGTGTTTGGGTGGGTGGGTGGAATTAAATTCGGAACCCCGCCCAATCTGAGGCTCAAAGGCCGAGGAGTTTCTGGATTTGGAAGCTTGGATTGCTGGATGTCATCCAACGAATCTAGTCCGCTGCCTGACTTTAGGTTCAGTACTCGATTGACGTCCGTCCCTCCATGGGAATCTGGCATGGAGGGATCGGGAATCTGGACATAACTGGTTTTTAACATAGAAGAAGAGTCGCCGCGTTGTTCTTCTACCACAGCAACGTGGTGGGTAGCCTGGGGAGAGTTAATTTCTCTCAGATCGGTTTAAGCCCAATCTGATCGTAGTTTGTAGCGACTCCCAGGGCGGCGATGCGATCCAAGAGCTCGTTTACGGAAGAGAGCTCCATCGGATCCAGCTGCTCGGTGAATTCCGAGTTGACGCGAAGATCGCTTTTGATGACCCGAGAGGTCATCCTCGAAGCGGTGGCCGAACGGGCGGTCATAAGAAAACCACATAGCCGGATAGTTTGACCGGCGGCCAAAGCTCCTTTGGCAATGGTACCGTCTTTAAAGACGGGAAGAGGCATCCTTCCTGATTGCGACGGCACAGAGGAACTCTCAATGAAAGCACCAATGTTGGTGTCAAAACCGGCGGATCTTGGGTAGGGGGTCCCGAACTGTGCGTCTAGGCGGATGGTAACAGGAGACAAGGCACACGATGTTTTACCCAGGTTCGGGCCCTCTTGATGGAGGTAAAACCCTACGTCCTGCTTGATTAATATTGATGATGTGGGTATTACAAGAGTAGATCTACCACGAGATCAAGGAGGCTAAACCCTAGAAGCTAGCCTATGTTATGATTGTTGTTATGGCCTACGGACTAAAATCCTTCAGTTTATATAGACACCGGAGAGGGCTAGGGTTACACAGAGTCAGTTATAATGGTAGGAGATCTCCATATCCGTATCACCAAGCTTGCCTTACACCCCAAGGAAAGTCCCATCCGGACACGGGACGAAGTCTTCAATCTTGTATCATCATAGTCTTGGAGTCCGGCCGGTGATGATAGTTCGGCTATCCGGACACCCCCTAATCCGGGACTCCCTTAGGGGGGATAACAATCGGTGGGGAAAGAAATGATGGGATTTCTTTCCTCCCACCTTTGCCAACGCCCCAATGGACTTGGAGGGCAAGAAACCAGCCCCTCCACCCCTATATATAGTGGGGAGGCGCATGGGAGCTTCACACAAAGTTCTGGCGCAGCCCTCCCCCTCTCCCAAGTCCTCCTCCTCTCCCGCGGTGCTTGGAGAAGCCCTGCAGGATTGCCACGCTCCTCCACCACTAACACGCCGTCGTGCTGCTGCTGGATAGAGTCTTTCTCAACCTCTCCCTCTCTCCTTGCTGGATCAAGGCATGGGAGACGTCATCGGGCTGTACGTGTGTTGAACGCGGAGGTGTCATCCGTTCGGCACTAGGATCTCCGGTGATTTGGATCACGACGAGTACGACTCCTTCAACCCCGTTCTCTTGAACGCTTCCGCTTAGCGATCTACAAGGGTATGTAGATGCACTCTCCTTCTCCTCGTTGCTAGTCTCTCCATAGATAGATCTTGGTGACTCGTAGGAAAATTTTGAATTTCTGCTACATTCCCCTACAGTCTTGCCTTCACCCATGAGCTGCGGTAGTTCCTGTGGCCCTCCCACCGCACGTTCAATCCCAACATTGGCGAGAAGTACAACGGAAAGACTCACCCGTCGGAGTTCCTTAGCATCTACACTATCGCGATGCAAGCTGCTAGGGCCCGTGACGATAAGGTGCTTGCCAATTACTTCCCGTTGGCACTCAAGCTCAATGTTATGTCATGGTTGATGCACTTGCCGGTGGACTCCATTTCTTCTTGGGCGGATTTGTGTCATGAGTTTGTTGGCACCTTTACAGGAGGCCACCAAGCTCATGGCCAGGAGAGCGACCTGCATATCATCCCCCAGAAAGAAGGAGAAAACTTGCGTAAGTACATCCAAAGGTTCAGCCGAGTGCAGTACAACATTCCCGACGTTCATCCTGCCGTCGTGATCAATGCATTCCATCAGATTGTGCATAATCGCAAGATGCGTGAGGAGCTGGCGATGAACAAGGTCAAGGATGTGGCCAAGCTTTATGTTCTAGCCGATCGGTGTGCTCGTGCTGAAAAGGTAAGGAAGTACCCCGGCGAAGACGCCGGCACGGAAACCGACTCCACGGATGATACCGCCACCCCGGCGAAGAAGGGCCGGCGCCATAACAGGAAGTGCAAGGGCAAGACCGTGCTTGCCGTCTAGGGGTCCGACGATACCGACGCCACCAAGAAAGCCAAGGCGAGTGACCCCGACAAGGAAGTTGCTGGGTGTGTCGCTTGCCGGGCCTTGGCGGCTGCCGACAAGCCAGGGGGCTCCGACAAGCAGTATTGCAAGATCCACTTCACCAAGGGCCATGACCTCCAGAACTGCCGGCAAGTGGAGCTGCTCACTGAGAAGCAGGAAGCTAAGTATGAGCGGCGGAACAAGGAGAAGGGCTAGGAGGGTGTCGAGGGATCCGGCAAGAAGCATGGTGGCCAAGGAGGCCGCCGTGGCAAAGATAATCAGCAGGAGAGGCCCGCCCGAGGCCGCGACAAGAAGGAGGAAGACGATGATCATGACGAGGACTATGAGTCCGGCGACCACAAGTTCTAGAAAGCCACAGAAGCCATGTGCATTGATGGTGGCATCTCGCTGCATACATCCCACTGCCAGCTCAAGCAGTGGCATGTGAGATCACAATGGTGGAGCCGTCGTTCGATGCACGGAAGCCGCTGAAGTGGTCCAGCACACCTATCATCTTCGACACCAAGGACCATCCTGACTGCACTACTGCGGTCGGGTGCTTGCTGTTGTTGGTCTCACCAACAATCCGCAACCTCAAGGTGACGAAGATACTAGTTGACGGCGGGGCCGGTCTGAACTTGATCTCGCCTGTTGTGATCAAGAGGCTGCAGATCCCTGACGGATACCTCGAGGAGATGGGCACGTTCCAATGGGTCAATCCGGGGAGGAGTCGGCCGAAGGGAAAGGTCACGCTGCCCGTGACGTTCGGAGGCGAGCTGAACTACAGGACGGAGAGGATTGTCTTTGATGTAGCCGAGATCCCCTTGCCCTACAATGGGATCCTCGGCCGCCTGGCACTAGCCAAGTTCATGGCGGCTTCTCATTACGCCTACAACATGCTGAAGATGCCCGGGCCGATGAACATTATCACCGTCCCCTCCGACAAGAAAGACGCGTTGATTTGCGCCGACCAACTCTATCGGGAAGCAATTGCAGCAGCTGCCGCCAAGGCACCTTCTCCTGCTGATAGAGTCCCGGGAGGGAAAAAGACCGGCGAGACCCCTCGCACCCACTCCGGCAAGCGCACCTCTTCGGGGTGTTGCGCTCCCATTGAGGACGTGCCAGAGAGCTCCACCGGCAAGAGCAAGAAGTCCAGAGCTGCACCACCAGAGACCAAGAAGGTGTCCGTCAAGTAGGACGGCACGGGGGGAGCTTTTACCATAAGCTCCACCCTCGACAGCAAATAGGAAAGCAAGCTCGTCACTTTCCTGCGGGCGAATGTCGATGTGTTTGCATGGCAAGCCACTGACATCCCCTGCGTTCCCAGGGAAGTGATTGAGCACCATCTTGTTGTCTGTCCTCATGCACGGCCCATCAAGCAGAAGGTCAGGAAGCAAGCTCTAGAGAGGCAGGAGTTCATCACAGAGGAGATCAGAAAACTAGAGGCAGCAGGCTTGGTAAGGGGGTGCTCCATCCAACGTGGTTGGCCAACCCGGTAGTGGTGCGCAAGGCAAACGGGAAGTGGAGACTGTGTATTGATTACACAGACATCAATAAAGCTTGTCCAAAGGATCCCTTCCCGTTACCGCACATCGACCAGATTGTTGACTCCACGGCCGGGTGTGACCTGTTATCATTCCTTGACGCCTACTCAGGGTACCACCAGATCTTCATGACAAAAGAAGACGAGGAGGAGACAACGTTCATCACCCCATGTGGTACGTATTGCTTTTTACGGATGCCTTTCGGGTTGAAGAGTGCTGGCTCAACCTTTGCAAGAGCAGTCCAAATTGGTTTTGAGCCCCAGCTACATAGAAATATGGAAGCTTATATGGATGACATAGTGGTCAAAACCAAGGACAAAGCAACACTTGTGCAAGATCTAGGGGAAACATTTGCAAACCTGCGCAAGATCAACCTCAAGTTGAACCCTGAGAAGTGTGTCTTCGGTGTCCCGTCCGGCAAGCTTCTCGTGTTCTTTCTGTCGTAGTGCGGGATTGAGGCAAACCCAGATAAGATCAAGGCCATCGAGCAGATTGAGGCACCTAAGTGAATTAAAGACGTGTGTCGGCTCACTGGCTGTGTTGCCGCCATGAGCAGATTCATCTCCAAGTCCGCAAAGCATGCCCTTCCCTTTTTCAAGATCCTGAAGAAGACGGGCCCAATGGAGTGGACACCAGAGGCCGAGGCAGCGCTGCAGGATTTGAAAAAGTACCTCTCCTCTACCCCAGTGTTGGTTGCGCCCAAACCACAAGAACCGTTGCTGCTATACCTAGCGGCAACGAATCAGGTGGTTAGCGCCACACTGGTGGCGCAGAGAGAGGGCGACGAAGAGGCGGCGGCGGCAGAATCAACGGATGGCGAGTCGGAACCCTCCCTGGCAGGGCTCGATCCCGGCAAGACCGAGTCCAGGCAGAGGCTGATACCAGTGCGACAGGGCCCGCGCGATTAGGTGAAGTGGCGCAGAAGAAGAAAATGGTGCAGCACATAGTTTACTTCATCAACTCCCTCTTGCAGGGGGCTAGGTCGAGGTACTGAGGTGTGCAAAAGTTGCTCTTCGGCCTCCTTATGGCCTCAAGGAAGTTGCGTCATTACTTCCAAGCGCACGAGATCACTGTGGTCACCCGCCTCCCATTGCAACGGATACTGCATAACCCAGATGCAACAGGGAGGATCATGGAATGGGCCCTGGAGCTGTCGAGTTTCGGTTTAAATTCGAAAGCACCTCCACGATTCAGAGCAGAATCTTGGCGGAATTCGTTGCATAATGGACCTCGACGCCCGATGAAGAGGTACAGGAGACCACTCTCCCCGGCAAGGAAACAAGCCGCAACTGGATCACGTACTTTGATGGGGCTTTTTCTCTGCAAGGCGCCAGTGCTGGCGTGCTACTTGTCGCACCCACCGGAGAGCACCTCAAGTACGTCATCCAAATGCACTTTCCCCGAGAGATGTCAACTAACAACACCACCGAGTACGAGGGCATTCTTGCCGGTCTCAGGATCGCAGCGGACCTCGGAGTCAAAAATCTCATCGTCTTGGGTGATTCGCAGCTCGTCGTCAGGCAGATCAACAAAGATTATCAAAGCTCGTTGATGGAAGCTTACATATATGAAGTGAGGAAACTAGAGGAGCGCTTTGACGGTATCCAAGCAGAGCATGTCCCTCGGACAGAGAACGACATCACTGACTACCTGTCAAAGCATGCTGCCCTCAAGCTACCTATGGAACCAGGTACTTTTGTGCTTCGGTTAACTCAACCATCCATCGAACCATCAACCGGGCAGAACAAGCGGAGAAAGCTAGGCCCCGGCAAGTACTTCCCCACTGAGCTCCCCGGAGCCGCTGGCAAAGATGTTGCCGTGGATGCCAATCCTGCCGCGGGGCAACCGACTCCGGCAGGGCCTCAGGCCATGGCCGTAGAGATGGCCGCTCCCATGGCAGAAGAGATGCCTTTGGTTCTCGTCGTCGAGCCACAGGCTCTGGCATGGGCACAGCACACCATCCGATTCCTCCAAATAGGAGAGCTTCCTAAGGAGCAGGAAGAGGCAGAGAGAGTAGCCCGCCGGTTTGCTCTGTACCAATTCATTGACAACGTCTTGTACAGAATGGGGTGAAATTGAAGTGCATCTCCCAGGAGGAAGGACTAGAGCTATTGGCAGAGATACATGGAGGCATATGTGGCTCCCACATAGGGTCGAGGGCCCTTGCTGGCAAGGCTCTCCGGCAAGGTTTCTTCAGGCCCACTACCCTCTAGGATACGACAACACTAGTAACCAAGTGTGAAGCGTGCCAGTTCTATTCAAAGAAGTTTCATCAACCAGCTCAAGCCCTTCAAACCATCCCTCTCTCCTAGCCCTTCTCGGTCTGGGGGCTCGACATATTGGGCCCTTTCCCTCGTGCCGTCGGGAGCTTTGAGTACTTGTATGTTGCGATCGACAAGTTCACAAAATGGCCAGAGGTGGAAGCGGTGAGGAAGGTGACAGCGCAGTCAGCTATCAAGTTCTTCAAAGGGCTAGTTTGCCGTTTTGGGGTACCCAACAGGATCATCACCGACAACGGCACACAGTTCACAAGCCACGCCTTCATGCAGTACATTGAGGATCTTGGCAGCAAGGTCTGTTTTGCTTCCATGGAACACCCATGAAGCAACGGCCAAGCCGAGAGAGAAAATGCTGAAGTTCTGCGAGGCTTAAAAACAAAGACTTTTGAAAGGCTGCGCAAGAGTGGAAGGCGCTGGATTGATGAGTTGTCGGTGGTTCTTTGGTCGATCAGAATGACGCCAAATCGAGCCACCGGCCAGACACCCTTTGCCCTGGTCTACGGGGCAGAAGCAGTTCTCCCCACGGAACTCACATACGGGTTGCCTCGAGTGCCCGCTTATGATGAGCTTGAGCAAGAGCGATTGCGGCAAGATGACACAATGTTCCTTGAGGAAGATCGTCTCCGGGCGGCTGTGAGAGCAGCGCGCTACCAGCAAGCCTTGCGCCGCTACCATAGCCGCAAGGTTCATGCCCGGAGCTTTGAGGAAGGCGACCTTGTTCTTCGGCATGTTCAGTCGGCCAAGAATTCCAACAAGTTGACGCTGAAGTGGGAAGGACCTTATCGGGTAACACGAGTCACTAGGCTCGGCGTAGTCCGCCTGGAGACTGAAGATGCCATTCCAGTGAGCAACTCCTGGAACATCGAGTGTCTTCGCAAGTTTTACCCATAAGGCGCGGCTGCCAGGCCTCCCAGCAAGCCACCTTTTGTACGAGCCTTGCCGGCAAGGCATGTAACCCTTTGTACAAAGCCAGGCGCAGACCCTGAGCATAAATAAACGAAGCGTTGGCGCCCTAAGTTATAGTGTGCATGCTAGATTGAGTCTCTCCCTCGGTTAGGGTTGATAGTGCTTAGCGGCGACTGACCCCTAGCATAGAGGTCGAGTTTGCGTCATTTTGTTCCTATCCATCCTCTTTGGTATGCAGGGCGCATGATATGTTTCCGCCAAGCCAAGTGGAAGGAAGAGAACAAGCCAGCGCCCCAGGCCCAGCAAGTCGAGCTTGCCGAGGGAGGAGACACGGAAGTCCACCCACGGCAAGTCAAGGTTGCTGGGGGCTGTAGATTCAGATAAGTTTTCCCATCCCCTGTCATGCATTCCCGTACGAAACTTGGGACGTATGGAACCTCGTTTTGTTCCAAGGCTGCCGTGCTCCCCTCGTTCCTATCACCCAAGAGCTTCTTGGTCCGGAAGTTGTAGCCGCGGCGGCAAGGAAGCAAGCGTAGGGCCCACCCCCACTTCGTCCCTGCGTCCGCCAAAGGCGTGAGTATGGACGAATGGAGTGGGGGAACGGCAAGGTCTATTGCCGGGCAACGATGCTTATATTAAAGATAACAAGGACTTGTTCCTTGGTATGGGCTTTGCTCACACGCACGCACAAGACCCGATAAGCACCCTTTTTCCATTAATATGTTCCATACAGGTACAGTAAGTATGGAACATAAACATGAATAGGGAGATTACAGGTTTTAGATCTAAATAAGGCCCGTAGGCTTACAAGTTGAGAAAAGATGAGGTGCCCGTAATCCCTTTCTTGTCCCTCTCCTCAGGAAATGAAACAAGAAAGCAAAAGGGCAAAAGGGGCGCCTAGGTGAGGTATGAGCAGCAGAAGGCACCAGGAGAACATCCCGGTGGCCACCCCGAAGGGAAGCTGGTGATGATGATGACGGGAGAAGAGCTGGAAAACGAGGCGGCAGGACCGACAATACACGACGAAAGCGTCGGTGCCCGCGTACTCCAGCTTGACGGCCTGCCACCTACCCTCTTCATCTTCTCTGGCCTCACGAGCCAGCCGCCCAAGGAAACGACCCTGAGAAGTTTAGGGAGCCGGCGACACGGATGATGGGGTCGCCGATGTCACCCCGGAGTGGCACGCCCGGTGCCTAGTCGGACCCGTCGTCCTGCCGCCCGTTACCCTCATCGTCGTTGCCGCTGTCCTCCTCGCCACTCTCGCTCGAGGAGGAGTCTTCATCATCAGAGGAGCTCTCCACGCAGCACCTTAAGTGAGTCTCGAAGTGCCCAAAGACCTTGACGGAGAGGAGGCTACTCTCCATTAACTTGAAATGGAGAGTGAGCCACTCCGTCAGGCTGTGGATACGGGAAAAGGTCTTCCACCCTCGGCAAAGATACATGACGTGAGGGGCGGGTGCTACGTCTTGAGCTTGTGTTGGTTTTCCTTGAAGAGGAAAGGGTGATGCAGCAAAGTAGCATAAGTATTTCCCTCAGTTTTTGAGAACCAAGGTATCAATCCAGTAGGAGGCTCCTCAAAAGTCCCACGCACCTTCACAAACAAACAAAGAACTCGCAACCAACGCAATAAAGGGGTTGTCAATCCCTTCACGGCCACTTGCGAAAGTGAGATCTAATAGAGATAGTATGATAAGATAAATATATTTTTGGTATTTTATAATATAGATGCAAAAATTAAAGATGCAAATAAAAGTAGATTGGAAGCAAATATGATAAGAGATAGACTTGGGGGCCATAGGTTTCACTAGAGGCTTCTCTCGAGATAGCATAAGTATTACGGTGGGTGAACAAATTGTTGTCGAGCAATTGATAGAAAAGCGAATAGTTATGAGATTATCTAGGCATGATCATGTATATAGGCATCACGTCCGTGACAAGTAGACCGACTCCTGCCTGCATCTACTACTATTACTCCACACATCGATCGCTATCCAGCATGCATGTAGAATATTAAGTTCATAAGAACAGAGTAACGCATTAAGAAAGATGACATGATGTAGAGGGATAAACTCAAGCAATATGATATAAACCCCATCTTTTTATCCTCGATGGCAACAATACAATACGTGCCTTGCAACCCTTTCTGTCACTGGGTAAGGACACCGCAAGATTAAACCCAAAGCTAAGCACTTCTCCCATGGCAAGAAAGATAAATCTAGTAGGCCAAACCAAACTTATAATTCGAAGAGACTTGCAAAGGTAACTCAATCATACATAAAGAATTCAGAGAAGATTCAAATATTTCTCATAGATAAACTTGATCATAAACCCACAGTTCATCGGATCTCGACAAACGCACCGCAAAAAGAGTTTACATCGAATAGATCTCCACAAGAGAGGGGGAGAACATTGTATTGAGATCCAAAAAAGAGAGAAGAAGCCATCTAGCTAATAACTATGGACCCGAAGGTCTGTGGTAAACTACTCACAACTCATCGGAGGGGCTATGGTGTTGATGTAGAAGCCCTCCATGGTCGATTCCCCCTCCGGCGGAGCACCGACGAAGGCTCTAGGATGGGATCTCGCGGATATAGAAGGTTACAGCGGTGGAAATTGTTCTTTGTTGGATCCCTGGATGTTTTCGGGGTACGTAGGTATACATAGGAGGAAGAAATATGTCGGTGGCCACCTGTGGGGCCCAGGAGACAGGGGGCGCGCCCAGGAGCAGTGGGCGGGCCCACCTATCTCCTGGCCGCTTCGAATGCTTCTTGACATGCACTCCAAGTTCTCCGGATCGCGATCGTTCCAAAAATCATGCTCCCGATGGTTTCATTCCGTTTGGACTCCGTTTGATATTCCTTTTATTCGAAATACTGAAATAGGCAAAAAAACAGCTATACGGGCTGGGCCTCCGGTTAGTAGGTTAGTCCCAAAAATGATATAAATATGTAAAATAAAGCCCATAAACATCCAAAAGGGGTAATATAATAGCATGGAACAATCAAAAATTATAGATACATTGGAGACATATCAGCGGGGAACTCGACATCGGCCCATGTACCACTGTTCCCACATCCCCTCATATGCAGCCGCAGTGCCTGCGGCGGGTCCAGCTCCATCTCCCGCGCAAATGGGGTCGGGAGACGAAGACGACGGCGCGGCGGCTGGCGTAGCCTGAGGAAGAACTCGTAGGGGTTGTCCACAACGTGGCCCTCCACTGGGGGAGGGGCCGCTGGCAGAGGCGAGGCCGATGCGCCGCCCCATCCTCCTCTTCCCCGAGCACTGCGACGGCCTCGACCTTGCTACGTCTTGAGCTTGCGTTGGTTTTCCTTGAAGAGGAAAGGGTGATGCAGCAATAGTAGCGTAAGTATTTCCCTCAGTTTTTGAGAACCAAGGTATCAATCCAGTAGGAGGCTCCTTAAAAGTCCCACGCACCTACACAAACAAACAAAGAACTCACAACCAACGCAATAAAGGGGTTGTTAATCCCTTCATGGCCACTTGTGAAAGTGAGATCTAATAGAGATAGTATGATAAGATAAATATATTTTTGATATTTTATAATATAGATGCAAAAAGTAAGATGCAAATAAAAGTAGATTGGAAGCAAATATGATAAGAGATAGACCCGGGGGCCATAGGTTGCACTAGAAGCTTCTCTCAAGATAGCATACGTATTACGGTGGGTGAACAAATTACTGTCGAGCAATTGATAGAAAAGCGAATAATTATGAGATTATCTAGGCATGATCATGTATATAGGCATCACGTCCGCAACAAGTAGACCGACTCCTGCCTGCATCTACTACTATTACTCCACACATCGACCGACTCCTGCCTGCATCTAGAGTATTAAGTTCATAAGAACAGAGTAACGCCTTAAGCAAGATGACATGATGTAGAGGGATAAACTCATGAATATGATATAAACCCCATCTTTTTATCCTTGATGGCAACAATACAATACGTGCCTTGCAACCCTTTCTGTCACTGGGTAAGGACACCGCAAGATTGAACCCAAAGCTAAGCACTTCTCCCATGGTAAGAAAGATCAATCTAGTAGGCGAAACCAAACTGATAATTCAAAGAGACTTGCAAAGATAACTCAATCATACATCAAAGAATTCAGAGGAGATTCAAATATTTCTCATAGATAAACTTGATCATAAACCCACAATTCATCGGATCTCGACAAACACACCGCAAAAAGAGATTACATCGAATAGATCTCCACAAGAGAGAGGGAGAACATTTTATTGAGATCTAAAAAGAGAGAAGAAGCCATCTAGCTAATAACTATGGACCCGATGGTCTGTGGTAAACTACTCACAACTCATCGAAGGGGCTATGGTGTTGATGTAGAAGCCCTCCATGGTCGATTCCCCCTCCGGCAGAACACCGACGAAGGCTCCAAGATGGGATCTCACGGATACAGAAGGTTACGACGGTGGAAATTGTGTTTCGGTGGCTCCCTGGATGTTTTCGGGGTACGTAGGCTTATATAGGAGGAAGAAGTACGTCGGTGGCCGCCCGAGGGGCCCACAAGACAGGGGGGCGCGCCCTATGGGGGGGCGCCCTACCCTCTTGTGGCCGCCTCGGCTGCTTCTTGACTTGCACTCCAAGTCCTCTGGATCACGTTCGTTCCAAAAATCACGCTTCCAAAGGTTTCATTCCGTTTGGACTCCGTTTGATATTCCTTTTCTTCGAAATACTGAAATAGGCAAAAAAAACAGCAATACGGGTTGGGCCTCCGGTTAGTAGGTTAGTCCAAAAATGATATAAATGTGTAAAATAAAGCCCATAAACATCCAAAAGGGGTAGTATAATAGCATGAAAGAATCAAAAATTATAGATACGTTGGAGACATATCAAGCATCCCCAAGCTTAATTCCTGCTCGTCCTCGAGTAGGTAAATGATAAAAACAGAATTTTTGATGTGGAATGCTACCTAGCATATTTCTCAATGTAATTTCCTTTATTGGGGCATGAATGTTCAGATCCAAATGATACAAAATAAAAGTTCATATTGACATAAAAATAGTGATACGTCAAGCATACTAATCAAAGTAATCATGTCTTCTCTCAAAATAACATGGCCAAAGAAAGTTATCCCTACAAAATCATATAGTCTGGCCGTTTCTCTATCTTCATCACACAAAGTATTTAATCATGCACAACCCCGATGACAAGCCAAGCAATTGTTTCATACTTTAATAATCTCAAACTCTTTCAACTTTCACGCAATACATGAGCGTGAGCCATGGACATAGCACTATATGTGGAATAGAATGGTGGTTGTGGAGAAGACAAAAAGGAGAAGATAGTCTCACATCAACTAGGCGTATCAACGGGCTATGGAGATGCCCATTAATAGATATCAATGTGAGTGAGTAGGGATTGTCATGCAACAGATGCACTAGAGCTATAAATATATGAAAGCTCAACAAAAGAAACTAAGTGGGTGTGTATCCAACTTGCTTGCTCACGAAGACCTAGGGCATTTTGAGGAAGCCAATCATTGGAATATACAAGCCAAGTTCTATAATGAAAAATTCCCACTAGTATATGAAAGTGACAACATATGAGACTCTCTATCATGAAGATCATGGTGCTACTTTGAAGCACAAGTGTGGAAAAAGAGATAGTAGCATTGTCCCTTCTCTCTTTTTCTCTCATTTTATTTTTTTTCTTTTTTTTTCTTTCTTCTTTTTTTCTTTTCTTTGGCCTTTCTCTTTTTTTCCTTTTTTTTCTTTTTTTTCTTTTTGTAAAGTCCGAAGTCTCATCCCGACTTGTGGGGGAATCATAGTCTTCATCATCCTTTCCTCACTAGGACAATGCTCTAATAATGAAGATCATCGCACTTTTATGGATTTACAACTCAAGAATTACAACTCAAAGCTAGAACAAGATATGACTCTATATGAATGCCTCCGGCGGTGTACCGGGATATGCAATGAATCAAGAGCGACATGTATAAAAATTATGAAGGTGGCCTTGCCACAAATACGATGTCAACTACATGATCATGCAAAGAGCAATATGACAAAAGTAATGCGTGTCATATGAACGGAATGGTGGAACGTTGCATGGAAATATATCTCGGAATGGCTATGGAAATGCCATAATAGGTAGGTATGGTGGCTGTTTTGAGGAAGGTATATAGTGGGTATATGGTACCGGCAAAAGTTGCGCGGCACAAGAGAGGCTAGCAATGGTGGAAGGGTGAGGGTGCATATAATCCATGGACTCAACATTAGTAAAAAGAACTCATGTACTTGTTGCAAAAATTTAGAAGTCATCAAAAACCAAAGCACTATGCGCATGTTCCTAGGGGGATAGATTGGTAGGAAAAGACCATCACTCGTCCCCGACCGCCACTCATAAGGAAGACAATCAATAAATAAAATTGTGCTCCAACTTTATCACAAAGCGGTTCACCATACGTGCATGTTACGGGAATCACAACCCTCAACACAAGTATTTTTCATAATCACCTCAACTAGCATGACTCTAATATCACTACCTCCATATCTCAAAACAATTATCAAGCATCAAATTGATCATAGCATCCAATTCTTTTTCTATGATAGTTTTTATTATACCCAACTTGGATGTTCATCATTCTTGGACCAACTTTGTAATCATAGCAAATACCATGCTGCTCTAAAATACTCTCAAAAGGATATAAGTGAAGCATAAGAGACTAGCAATTTATTCAAAATTAAGTCACCACCGTGCCCTAAAAGATATAAGTGAAGCACTAGAGCAAAAACTATCAAGCTCAAAAAATATAAGTGAAGCACATAAAGTATTCTAGCAAATTCTAATCAAGTAGGATTTTCCCAAAAGGTGTGTAAAGAAAGGATGATTGTGGTAAACTAGAAAGCAAAGACTAATATAATACACGATGCTCCAAGCAAAACACATATCATGTGGCGAATAAAAATATAGCTCCAAGTAAAGTTACCAATGAACGAAGATGAAAGAGGGGATGCCTTCCCGGGGCATCCCCAAGCTTAGACTTTTGGCTATCCTTGAATATCTTGGGGTGCCATGGGAATCCCCAAGCTTAGGCTCTTGCCACTCCTTATTCCATAGTCCATAAAAGCTTTACCCAAAACTTGAAAACTTCACAACACAAAACTCAACAGGAAATCTTATAAGCTCCGTTAGTGAAAGAAAACAAAACCAGCACATAAGGTACTGTAATGTACTCATTCTTTATTTATTTTGGTGTTAAACCTTCTGTATTCCAACTTCTCTATGGTTTATAAACTATTATACTAGCCATAGATGCATCAAAATAAGCAAACAACACACGAAAAACAGAATCTGTCAAAAACAGAACAGTCTGTAGCAATCTGTAAATAACGCAAACTTATGGAACTCTAAAAATCCTACCAAAATAGGAAGTCCTGGACAATTTGTCTATTGATCAGCAGCAAAAATAATAAACGCAAAAGAACGTTTCTGTGATTTAACAAAACTAAATTCGTGCGTGCAAAGTTTCTGTTTTTCAGCAGAATCAAATCAACTATCATCATAGGTTATCCTATAGGTTCTACTTGGTACAAACATTAATTAAAAGATAAAAACACATCTAAACAGGAGGTAGATGCAAAATTTATTACTAAATAGGAACAAAAACAAAAAACACAAAGAAAATTGGGTTGCCTCCCAACTAGCGCTATCGTTTAACGCCCCTAGCTAGGCATAAAAGCGAAGATAGATCTAAGTAGTGCCATCTTTGGCACTAAATTCATAAGTAGCTCGCATGATAGATTCATAAGGTAATTTAACTTTCTTTCTTGGAAAGTGCTCCATGCCTTTCTGTAATGGAAATTGGAATCTAATACTCCCTTCCTTCATATCAATAATCGCGTCAATCGTTCTAAGGAAAGGTCTACCAAGAATAATAGGGTAAGAAAGATTGCAATCTATATCAAGAACGATAAAATCTACGGGCACCAAATTTCTATTTGCAACAATGAGAACATCATTGATCCTTTCCATTGGCTTTTTAATGGTGGAATCCGCAAGGTGCAAATTTAAAGAGCAATCATCAAGATCATGGAAACCTAGAATATCACATAAAGCTTTCGGAATTGTGGAAACACTAGCACCCAAATCACACAAAGCAAAACACTCATGATCTTTAATTCTAATATTTATAGTAGGTTCCCACTCATCATTAAGTTTTCTAGGTATACAAACTTCCAAATTAAGTTTTTCATCATAAGATTGCATCAAGGCATCAACGATATGTTTGGTAAAAGCTTTATTTTGACTATAAGCATGAGAAGAATTAACAGCGGATTGCAACAAGGAAATACAACCTTCTAAAGAAAAATTATCATAATCAAATTCCTTGAAATCCGAGATAGTGGGTTCAATGCTATTTAAAGTCATGACCTCTCCAATCCCACTTTTACCAAAATTAGCATCAAGATCTAAAAATTCTGAATTCTTGGGACGCCTTCTAGGTAAAGTTGACTCATATTCAGTCCCATAATTATCAATTCATATTGCAAAACAAAGATCTAATAGGAGACGCATCAATAACTTTAAGATCTTCATCATTATATTCGTGGGAACTAGAAGAACACGCTTTTATAAAGCTATCTTTCTTAGCACGCAATCTAGCGGTTCTTTCTTTGCACTCATCAATGGAAATTCTTATTTATTTGAGAGACTCATTGATATCATGCTTAGGAGAAGAAGATCTAAGTCTAAGAGAATCAACATCAAGAGAAAGTCTATCAATGCTCCAAGCCAAATCATCGACTTTGAGCAATTTTTCTTCAAGCAAAGCATTAAAATTCTCTTGAGAAATCATAAATTCTTTCACACTATTCTCAAAATCAGAGGGTATGTTATTAAAATTACATAAGAATTATTGTAGGAATTTCCATAATTATTAGAGGGATTACTAGGGAACGGTCTAGCATTAAAGTTTCCTCTATAAGCATTATTTCCAAAACTATTCCTACCAACAAAATTCACATCCATAGATTCATTATTATTCTCAATCAAAGTAGACAAAGGCATATCATTGGGATCAAGAGGAGTATTTTTAGTAGCAAACAATTTCATAAGTTCATCCATCTTTCCACTCAAAACATTGATTTCTTCTATAGCATGCACTTTTTTACTAGAAGATCTTTCGGTGTGCCATTGAGAATAATTAGCCATAATATTATCAAGAAGTTTTGTAGCATCTCCTAACGTGATTTCCATAAACGTGCCTCCCGCGGCCAAATCTAAGAGATTTCTAGAAGCAAAGTTCAAACCGGCATAAAAATTTTGTATGATCATCCATAAATTCAAACCATGAGTAGGGCAATTGCGAGGCATGAATTTCATTCTTTCCCAATATTGGGCAACATGCTCATGATCAAGTTGTTTAAAATTCATAATATCGTTCCTAAGAGTGATAATCTTAGCGGGAGGAAAATACTTAGAGATAAAAGCATCTTTGCACTTATTCCATGAATCAATACTATTTTTAGGCAAAGACGAAAACCAAACTTTAGCATGCTCTCTAAGTGAAAACGAAAATAACTGCAATTTAACAATATCATTATCCGTATCTTTCTTCTTTTGCATATCACATAAATCAACAAAGTTGTTTAGATGAGTAGCGGCATCTTCACTAGGAAGGCCGGCGAATTGATCTTTCATAACAAGATTCAGCAAAGCAGTATTGATTTCACAAGACTCAACGTCATTAAGAGGAGCAATCGGAGTACTAAGGAAATCATTATTATTGGTATTGGAGAAATCACACAATTTGGTATTATCTTGCGCCATGGCAACAAGTAATCCAACACACAAGCAAACAGAAAAAGGCAAGCAAAAAAGAGAGGAGAAGAAGATTGGGAAAGAGAGAGCGAATAAAACGGCAGGGTGAAGTGGGGGAGAGGAAAACGAGAGGCAAATGGCAAATAATGTAAATGCGAGGGAGATGAGTTTGTGATGGGTGCTTGATATGTCTTGACTTGAGCGAAGACCTCCCCGGCAACGGCGCCAGAAATCCTTCTTGCTATGTCTTGAGCTTGCGTTGGTTTTCCTTGAAGAGAAAAGGATGATGCAGCAATAGTAGCGTAAGTATTTCCCTTAGTTTTTGAGAACCAAGGTATCAATCCAGTAGGAGGCTCCTTAAAAGTCCCACGCACCTACACAAACAAACAAAGAACTCACAACCAACGCAATAAAGGGGTTGTTAATCCCTTCATGGCCACTTGTGAAAGTGAGATCTAATAGAGATAGTATGATAAGATAAATATATTTTTGGTATTTTATAATATAGATGCAAAAAGTAAGATGCAAATAAAAGTAGATTGGAAGCAAATATGATAAGAGATAGACCCGGGGGCCATAGGTTTCACTAGAAGCTTCTCTCAAGATAGCATACGTATTACGGTGGGTGAACAAATTACTGTCGAGCAATTGATAGAAAAGCGAATAATTATGAGATTATCTAGGCATGATCATGTATATAGGCATCACGTCCGCAACAAGTAGACCGACTCCTGCCTGCATCTACTACTATTACTCCACACATCGACCGACTCCTGCCTGCATCTAGAGTATTAAGTTCATAAGAACAGAGTAACGCCTTAAGCAAGATGACATGATGTAGAGGGATAAACTCATGCAATATGATATAAACCCCATCTTTTTATCCTCGATGGCAACAATACAATACGTGCCTTGCAACCCTTTCTGTCACTAGGTAAGGACACCGCAAGATTGAACCCAAAGCTAAGCACTTCTCCCATGGCAAGAAAGATCAATCTAGTAGGCGAAACCAAACTGATAATTCGAAGAGACTTGCAAAGATAACTCAATCATACATAAAAGAATTCAGAGGAGATTCATATATTTCTCATAGATAAACTTGATCATAAACCCACAATTCATCGGATCTCGACAAACACACCGCAAAAAGAGATAACATCGAATAGATCTCCACAAGAGAGGGGGAGAACATTGTATTGAGATCCAAAAAGAGAGAAGAAGCCATCTAGCTAATAACTATGGACCCGAAGGTCTGTGGTAAACTACTCACAACTCATCGAAGGGGCTATGTTGTTGATGTAAAAGCCCTCCGTGGTCGATTCCCCCTCCGGCAGAACGCCGGCGAAGGCTCCAAGATGGGATCTCGCGGATACAGAAGGTTACAGCGGTGGAAATTGTGTTTCGGTGGCTCCCTAGATGTTTTCAGGGTACGTAGGCTTATATAGGAGGAAGAAGTACGTCGGTGGCCGCCCGAGGGGCCCACGAGACAGGGGGCGCGCCCTATATTGGGGGGCGCCCTACCCTCTCGTGGCCGCCTCGGCTGCTTCATGACTTGCACTCCAAGTCCTCTGGATCACGTTCGTTCCAAAAATCACGCTTCCGAAGGTTTCATTCCGTTTGGACTCCGTTTGATATTCCTTTTCTTCGAAATACTGAAATAGGAAAAAACAGCAATATGAGTTGGGCCTCCGGTTAGTAAGTTAGTCCCAAAAATGATATAAATGTGTAAAATAAAACCCATAAACATCCAAAAAGGGGTAATATAATAGCATGAAACAATCAAAATTTATAGATACGTTGGAGATATATCAGAGCTCGCCCCCTCCCCCTTCCTCTAATGGCTGGCTCTGCCGCCACAAGCTCTTGGAGAGGAGCGGCGCGTTGTCTAGCCGAGACCCTCGCCGCCACCGATGAAGCGTCGCCGCGCCCCCTCGCCATGGCAGAAGGAAGGAGGGAGAAAGAATGGAGAGGAGTAGGTGACGAAGGATTGAGAGGCGTCGTTCCTCCCGCTCCCCTCTTTATAAAGATGCAGGGGCGGGGCTCGGCCACCCCTTTCAGCCAATCCGGCTCATTGAAGTGACAGCGGGCGGGGCCGTCGACCGCCCTCCCCGCCCAATTGAAGGCGCGTGGGAATCGACCCATGCGCGCGCGACTTCCTGTATCCCGTGTGCCTGTCATTCACTCTGCGTCATGCATGCAGCAAACGTGGCGCAAGAGACGGGCGCAATAGGAAGCGTGGATCGACGGTTCCCAAGTAAGGGCGGTAAATGAGCGGTGGCCCTACAGTCTCAAGGCGACACGCAAGTCGCCTCTTTACTGTCCACTGCAAGATGGCGCCAGCGTGGTTTAGTCACGCACGCGCGCAACCCCCACGTCACGCATTCAACGCGGGTCATGGGGAAGCGCAGCGGGCGAAAAGTTCTACTGCGGTAAAAACCGCCCCGCCTGCCCGCGCACCATTCTGGGCCTGGCCCAATAACGTGTCGTGCTTATGTATGGACTAGGCCCGGGGGCTCCTGTCGGTGTACTAAAATAGGGGTGCTCTTTTGTACCCCTTATTTGTACTCGGGCAGTTAGAGCCGCGCCCATGGCCACACTTAAGCAGGGCAGAGACAGGAAATCAGAGCGACAAACACAGAAACAGCCAGCACAACACCAAGGACCAAGACCACAGAGAGCAGATGGACGAAGCAGGTTTCCCCGGCAAGACCCTTGCTGGGGCAGCCTCAGCAGCCCCGGCAAGACTCTTGTCGGGGCGGCTCGCCCACACCAGCGGAGTGAGCCATCCTCGAACCCACGGTTTCCAACACCATCAACTACGTTGGGCCAGGGCTCGGGAGGCACCTCCATGGTGGCATGCAAATCTTTGTGAAGACAAAGAATATTCAAGATCAGATGAGGATTGGAAGGCAATGTTCCTCGACAAGATTCTTGCCGAGGAAACCCACAAGACCCCTGGCAAGATCTTTGCCGGGGACGACAGCGCGCCATGGAAAGACCCTTGCCGGGCCACCCGGCAAGGCCCTTGCCAAGGGCATCAGCGGGGCCACTGCCAGGCCCGCACCAACCAAGTCTCCACTGCCGTTCACATGCAGCTACCAGCCCAACCAGCTGGGCAGGCACCTGCGTGGCAACATGCAGCTTCCAGGCCAACTCAGCACACGCCTGCGTGGCGGCATGCAGATCTTCGTGAAGGCTCCACCACCGCGCCACCTCAGCTGCTTGCCTGCCTACATGGTGCCGCATGCATCGCTGGCCAGGGCGCGTGTTGAAGCGAGGAGGAGCAGCGATGAAAGGGATGGGCCTCGCTCCCATCCCCGATAAAGTAAGAGGACACCTAAGCTATGCATTAAATGCGTCTTGTCCTGTAATACGAGCGATAAGCTCATAGCACTGTAGGCCTTTCCACCACCTATGTGCCACTGTGGCAGCCCTTTTCAACTATAAAAGGAGGCCCATGTCGTACTAGAGAGGGATTCGGCTCTTTTGAATGACGCAGCCACTGTAGCTAGTTCGAGGGCTCAAGAACATTCAATACACCCCCCAAAGCAGGACTAGGGTTTTACGCATTCCTCACGGCCCCAACCTGGGTAAACAATCCTTGTGCTGATTACTAATCCTGCTCTTCTCACAACCCCGCGCCCCCGCAACCGCAGAAGGGATCCTCGTGATCCCATATGTGTCGTTTCCCACCGACAGTCCTGGAGTTCACCTTGTCTTGGCGGGCACGGTGGAGCGCCTGAAGCTTCTGGAAGTTGGCACTCATAGCCCGAAGGAGCTGCTCCTCTTGGGAACCACCGCTGCTGGCGCTTGGTTCGTCGACAACCTGGAGCCCAACAGAGGCGAGAGCCTCATCGTCAAAGACCTCCCCCTCAACTGGCACTATGGTGCTTGCCGTCCCTGGGAGGCGGATGAACAGATAATCACCCACTTTCAAGTACTTGCCCGCGGCAGGGGTCGAAGGGGGGGAAGGTTGGTCATGAGCCACCTCCTTCCCAGTAGGCTCCTTGGCAGCCTCCTTGGCGGCAGTCTTACCGGCCTCCCTGATAGGCCCCTTGGTGGCCTCCTTGGCAGCGGCCTTGCCGGCCTCCCCGGCAGCGGCCTCGCCGGTCTCCCCTGTGGTCCCCTTGGCGGCTTCCTCAGCCGCGATCTTGGTGGCCTCAGCTTCGGCATCCTTGGCGACCTCCTTGATGACAGTGTCGACGTCCTCCTGGTCCATCAAGGGAGGGTTTGGAAACCAGAAAGGAGAATGAAGCAAGGCCAAAATCAAAGTTTAGAACAAAGCAAAGAGAAAACATCGCACAACAAAGATGAGCTGAGAAGTGGTTCCCTCCCTACCAACGTTTGTTGCCGAGACAGAGCCACCAGCGCCCATACTTGCCCCCTCTTCCTCCATGCGCGTGGGCTCAGCTGTAGATGCCCTTGCCAGTGACGCCCCTCCGAGTGGTGTGGTCGACGGGGGCGGCGTGTTGGGGGCGGCCCTCAGTGGTTCCTCCTGTTGCCGCTCTCCTCCTACAAACTTGGCAAGGTCAACACCAAGAATTCACACCCCAACGCTCGTCGATGGGGAGTGAATAACAGACACACGTTGGGAGCTGGAGCGGGGGCTGCGCTGACGTCTGTTGTTCGGGCTGATCACCACCAACACCGGCGTGCGCGGAGCGCTCACTGGGGGTCGTCGCCCGTCGAAGCTTTGGCTCTCTTCGCCGCCCTCTGGGCCAGCATCTCCATGTCTCTATGAAGATAAGACCAAGTTAGGGAAAGATAGCGAGGGCGGGGGGAGGGGGGATCAGGAGATGATGAGGGGCAGGGTGCTTACTCATCCTCCTCCTCCTCTGGCCTCCTCTTCCTCTTCGGGCTGAAGGACCCAAGGTCGAAGTCAGCTTCCAGGTCGGCATCCGCAAGGGGAGGAGAAGGGGATGGGGTCTTGCTCCGCTTGGACGAGGAGGAGGCGGCACCCGCAGCCCTCGTCTGGCGCACGGGCTGCTCCTGGGTCTGTTGCCGCTGCACGGTCCTGCGGGCCGGACTGGCTCGCCGGAGCTAGCCCACCGCAAGACGCGTTTCCTCCCTAGGGCCGAGGAGTCATCTGCATTGGTCTCCTTTTCAGCCAACTCCTCGCCACCTCTTCGATGAGGGGAGCCCCAGCGCCGGGGCTGCCGGCTTCCCCGGCAGACCCCGTCCACTCGGCGAAATCCTTCTCTTCCACGGCCACGTCGGCCTCCTCAGCATGTGCCGCCTCCTCCGCCCTGGCGGCAATGTATGCCAACTCCTCCTCAGTGGTGTCGCGGATGAGCTTTGGCTCGTCGTGGACTTACCTCTCCGACAAGTTGTCGAAGAATGCCTGCACCAGCTCCAGTTGTGGCTCCTCCCAGGTCGAATCGAGGCCATGCGTGTTGAAGACTGGCATCATGGCGATGATGGTGGTCGGGCAGGAGTTGTTGCTCAATGGGACCACCCCCGCTGGCAACCCGAACAGAGACTTGCCGGCTTTGGCGGCCTTGCCGGTCCTCTCGACCCGTCGAACTCGTCAACCTTGAGCTGAAAAAGCCTTTGGCAAAGATGGGCGTGCTGTAGCACCATGAAGTTCAGGCCAGGGCGAAGTGTCATGACGCCGGCCACGTTCTTTAAATCCCCGGCCAGCCTCCCCTTATTGTGCAGTGGGGCAATCCAGCGACGAATGAAGTCAGCACCGATCATCTCAAGAGTGAGCCCGGCCGAGGTAAGGTGGTGGATCCTTGTGATAGCAACCGCGAGCTTCTCGTCGTTGGTGTCAAGTGATACGTCTCCATCGTATCTACTTTTCCAAACACTTTTGCCCTTGTTTTGGACTCTAATTTGCATGATTTGAATGGAACTAACCCGGACTGACGCTATTTTCAGCAGAACTGCTGTGGTGTTATTTTTGTGCAGAAATAAAAGTTCTCGGAATGACATGAAAATCCACGAAGCAACTTTTCAGATTTAATAAAAAATATTGGCGAAAGAAATAGTGCCAGGGGCCCACACCCTGTCCACGAGGGTGGGGGGGCGCGACCCCTCCCCCAGGGCGCCCCCCCCTGCCTCGTGGGTGTTGGAAATATGCCCTAGAGGCAATAATAAATTAGTTATTATTATATTTCCTTGTTCATGATAATCGTTTATTAACCATGCTATAATTGTGTTGATAGGAAACTCCGATACATGTGTGGATACATAGACAACACCATGTCCCTAGTAAGCCTCTAGTTGACTAGCTCGTTGATCAATAGATGGTTACGGTTTCCTGACCATGGACATTGGATGTCGTTGATAACGGGATCACATCATTAGGAGAATGATGTGATGGACAAGACCCAATCCTAAGCCTAGCACAAAGATCGTAGTTCGTATGCTAAAGCTTTTCTAATGTCAAGTATCATTTCCTTAGACCATGAGATTGTGCAACTCCCGGATACCGTAGGAATGCTTTGGGTGTACCAAACGTCACAATGTAACTGGGTGGCTATAAAGGTGCACTACGGGTATCTCCGAAAGTGTCTGTTGGGTTGGCACGAATCGAGACTGGGATTTGTCACTCCGTGTAAACGGAGGGGTATCTCTAGGCCTACTCGGTAGGACATCATCATAATGTGCACAATGTGACCAAGGGGTTGATCGCGGGATGATGTGTTACGGAACGAGTAAAGAGACTTGCCGGTAACGAGATTGAACAAGGTATCGGTATACCAACAATCGAATATCGGGCAAGTACAATAGCGCTAGACAAAGGGAATTGTATACGGGATCGATTGAGTCCTTGACATCATGGTTCATCCGATGAGATCATCGTGGAACATGTGGGAGCCAACATGGGTATCCAGATCCCGCTGTTGGTTATTGACCGGAGAACGTCTCGGTCATGTCTGCATGGTTCCCGAACCCGTAGGGTCTACACACTTAAGGTTCGATGACGCTAGGGTTATAAAGGAAGTATGTATGTGGTTACTGAATGTTGTTCGGAGTCCCGGATGAGATCCCGGACATCATGAGGAGTTCCGGAATGGTCCGGAGGTAAAGATTTATATATGGGAAGTCCTGTTTTGGTCACCGGAAAAGTTCCGGGTGCTATCGGTAATGTACCGGACCACCGGGAGGGTCCCGGGGGTCCACCAAGTGGAGCCACCGGCCCCAGAGGGCTGCATGGGCCAAGTGTGGGAGGGGACCAGCCCCAGGTGGGCTGGTGCACCCCCCACCAAGGCCCAAGGCGCCTAGGGCTTGGGGGAAACCCTAAAAGGGGGCGCCCCCTTGCCTTGGGGGGCAAGGCAACCACCTTGGCCGCCGCCCCCTCCTCAGATTGGATCTGAGGGGGCCGGCCACCCTCTCCCTTGCCCCTATGTATATGTGGGGGGTGGGAGGGCATCCGCACCACAAGTTCTGGCGCAGCCCTCCCCCTCTCCCAAGTACTCCTCCTCTCCCGCGGTGCTTGGCCTGCAGGATTGCCACGCTCCTCCATCACCACCACGCTGTTGTGCTGCTGCTGGATGGAGTCTTCCTCAACCTCTCCCTCTCTCCTTGCTGGATCAAGGCATGGGAGATGTCACCGGGCTGCACGTGTGTTGAACGCGGAGGTGGGACTAGGATCTCCGGTGATTTGGATCACGACGAGTACGACTCCTTCAACCCCGTTCTCTTGAACGCTTCTGCTTAGCGATCTACAAGGGTATGTAGATGCACTCTCCTTCCCCTCGTTGCTGGTTTCTCCATAGATAGATCTTGGTGACACGTAGGAAAATTTTGAATTTCTGCTACGTTCCCCAACAGTGGCATCATGAGCTAGGTCTATTGCATAGATTCTATGCACGAGTAGAACACAAAGTAGTTGTGGGCGTTGATTTTGTTCAATATGCTTACCGTTACTAGTCCAATCTTCTTTCGACGGTGTTGTGGGATGAAGCGGCCCGGACCGACCTTACACGTACACTTACGTGAGACAGGTTCCACCGACTGACATGCACTTGGTGCATAAGGTGGCTAGCGGGTGCCAGTCTCTCCCACTTTAGTCAGAACGGATTCGATGAAAAGGGTCCTTATGAAGGGTAAATAGCAATTGGCATATCACGTTGTGGTTTTGCGTAGGTAAGAAAGGTTCTTGCTAGAAACCCATAGCAGCCACGTAAAACATGCAAACAACAATTAGAGGATGTCTAACTTGTTTTTGCAGGGTATGTGATGTGATATGGCCAAGAAGAATGTGATGAATGATATGTGATGTATGAGATTGATCATGTTCTTGTAATAGGAATCACGACTTGCATGTCGATGAGTATGACAACCGGCAGGAGCCATAGGAGTTGTCTTAATTTATTGTATGACCTGCGTGTCATTAAACAATGCCATGTAATTACTTTACTTTATTGCTAACCGGTAGCCATAGTAGTAGAAGTAATAGTTGGCAAGATAACTTCATGAAGACACGATGATGGAGATCATGGTGTCATGCCGGTGACGATGATGATCATGGAGCCTCGAAGATGGAGATCAAAAGGAGCAAAATGATATTGGCCATATCATGTCACTATTTGATTGCATGTGATGTTTATCATGTTTATGCATCTTATTTTCTTAGAACGACGGTAGTAAATAAGATGATCCCTCATTAAAATTTCAAGAAAGTGTTCCCCCTAACTATGCACCGTTGCGGAAGTTCGTCGTTTCGAAGCACCACGTGATGATCGGGTGTGATAGATTCTTACGTTCACATGCAACGGGTGTAAGACAGTTTTACACACGCAAAACACTTAGGTTGACTTGACGAGCCTAGCATGTACAGACATGGCCTCGGAACACAAGAGACCGAAAGGTCGAGCATGAGTTGTATAGTAGATACGATCAACATGAAGATGTTCACCGATGATGACTAGTCCGTCTCACGTGATGATCGGACACGGCCTAGTTGACCCGGATCATGTAATCACTTAGATGACTAGAGGGATGTCTATCTGAGTGGGAGTTCATAAGATGAACTTAATTATCTTGAACATAGTCAAAAGATCTTTGCAAATTATGTCATAAGCTCGCGCTTTAGTTCCACTATTTAGATATGTTCCAAGAGAAAATATAGTTGAAAGTTGACAGTAGTGATTATGCGGACAGTAGAAAGCTTATGTCCTTAATGCACCGCTTAGTGTGCTAAACCCCAAACATCGTTTGTGGATGTTGCAAACATCAGACATACACGTTTTGATGACTATGTGATAGTTCAGTTAAACGGTTTAGAGTTGAGGCACCAAAGACGTTTTTGAAACGTCGCGGAACATATGAGATGTTTTCGAGGGCTGAAATTGGGATTTCAGGCTTGTGCCCACGTCAAGAGGTATAAGACCTCCGACAATTTTCTTAGCCTGCAAACTAAGGGAGAAAAGCTCAATCGTTGAGCTTGTGCTCAGATTGTCTGATTACAACAATCACTTGAATCAAGTGGGAGTTGATCTTCCAGATCAGATAGTGATGTTTCTCCAAAGTCTTTGCCACCAAGGTGCTAGAGCTTCGTGATGAACTATAACATATCAGGGATAGATATGATGATCCTTGAAGTATTCACGATGTTTGACTCCGCGAAAGTAGAAGTCAAGTAGGAGCATCAATTGTTGATGGTTAGTAAAACCACTAGTTTCAAAAGGGCAAGGGCAAGAAGGGAGACTTCATGAAACGGCAAATTAGCTGCTGCTCTAGTGAAGAAACCCAAGGTTGAACCCAAACCCGAGACTCAGTGCTTCTGTAATAAAGGGAATAGCCACTGGAGCAGAATTACCCTAGATACTTGGTAGATGAGAAGGCTGGCAAGGTCGATAGTAGTATATTGGATATACATTAAGTTAATGTGTACTTTACTAGTACTCCTAGTAGCACCAGGGTATTAGATACCGGTTCGGTTGCTAAGTGTTAGTAACTCGAAATAAAAGGCTACGGAATAAACGGAGACTAGCTAAAGGTGAGCTGACGATATGTGTTGGAAGTGTTTCCAAGTTTGATGTGATCAAACATCGCACGCTCCCTCTACCATCAAGATTAGTATTAAACCTGAATAATTGTCATTTGGCGTTTGCGTTAAGCATAGACATGATTGGATTATGTCCTTTGCAATACGGTTATTCATTTAAGGAGAATAATGGTTACTCTGTTTATTTGAATAATACCTTCAATGGTATTGCACCTAAAATGAATGGTTTATTGAATCTCGATTGTAGTGATACACATGTTCATGCCAAAAGATACAAGATAGTAATGATAGTACCACCTACTTGTGGCACTGCCATGTAAGTCATAAAAACGCATGAAGAAGCTCCATGTTGATGGATCTTTGGACTCACTCGTTTTGAAAAGTTTGAGACATGCAAACCATGTCTATTGGTATGTACGCATGAAGAAACTCCATGCGGATGGATCGTTTGGAATCACTTGAGACATGCAAATCATACCACATGGGCAAGATGACTAAAAAGCCTCGTTTTCAGTGAGATGGAACAAGAGAGCAACTTGTTGGAAGTAATACATTTTGATGTGTGCTGTCCAATGAGTTCCGAGGCATGCAGTGAATATAGTTATGTTATTACTTCACAGATGATTCGAGTAGATGTCGAGTATATTTACTTGATGAAACACAAGTCTGAATTATTGAATGGTTCAAGTAATTTCAGAGTGAAGTTGAAGATCATTGTGACAAGAGGATAAAATGTCTATGATATGATCATAGAGATAAGTATCTGAGTTACGAGTTTGGCACACAATTAAGACTTTGTGGAGATTGTTTCACAACCAATACCGCCTGGAACACCATAGTGTGATGGTGTGTCCAAACATCATAACTGCACCCTATTGGATATGGTGCATACCATGATGTCTCTTATCGAATTACCACTATCGTTCATGGGTTAGGCATTAGAGACAACCGCACTCACTTTAATAAGGCACCACGTAATTCCGTTGAGATGACACCGTATGAACTATGGTTTAGAGAAACCTAAGCTGTCATTTCTTGAAAGTTTGGGGCTGCGACGCTTATGTGGAAAAGTTTCATCGTGATAAGCTCGAACCTAAAGCGGATAAAATGCATCTTCATAGGACACCCAAAACAGTTGGGTATACCTCCTAATTCAGATCCGAAAGCAATAGGGATTGTTTCTTGAATCGGGTCCTTTCTCGAGGAAAAGTTTGTCTTGAAAGAATTGAGTGGGAGGATGGTGGAGACTTGATGAGGTTATTGAACCGTCACTTCAAAAAGTGTGTAACAGGGCACAGGAAGTTGTTCCTGTGGCACCTACACCAATTAAGTGGAAGCTTATGATAGTGATCATGAAGCTTCGGATCAAGTCACTACCGAACCTTGTAGGACGACAAGGACGCGTACTGCTTCAGAGTGGTACAGTAATCCTGTCTTGAAGGTCATGTTGCTAGACAACAATGAACCTACGAGCTATGGAGAAGCGATGGTGGGCCCAAATTCCGACAAATGGTTAGAAGCCACGAAATCTGAGATAGGATCCATGTATCAGAACAAAGCATGGACTTTGGTGGACTTGCCCGATGATCGGCAAGCCATTGAGATAAATGGATCTTTAAGAAGAAGACAGACGTGGACGGTAATGTCAGCGTCTATGAAGCTCGACTTGTGGCGAAGAGTTTTTCACAATTTCAAGGAATTGACTACGATGAGATTTTCTCATCTGTAGCGATGCTTAAGTCCGTCGGAATCATGTTAGCATTAGCTGCATTTATGAAATCGGGCAGATGGATGTCAAAACGAGTTTCCTTACCAGTTTTCGTAAGGAAAGGTTGTATGTGATACAATCAGAAAGGTTTTGTCAATCCTAAGGATGCTAAAAGGTATGCTAGCTCCAGCGATCCTTCCTTGGACTGGAGTAAGCATCTCGGAGTTGGAATATACACTTTGATAAGATGATCAAAGATTTTGGGTTCATACAAAGTTTATGAGAAACTTGTATTTCCAAAGAAGTGAGTGGGAGCACTATAGAATTTCTGATGATTATATGTTGTTGACATATTGTTGATCAGAAATGATGTAGAATTTCTAGAAAGCATATAGGGTTATTTGAAAAGTGTTTTTCAATAGAAAACCTGGATTAAGCTGCTTGAACATTGAGCATCAAGATCTATGAGGATAGATCAAAAACCGCTCAATAGTACTTTCAAATGAGCGCATACCTTGACATGATCTTGAAGGTGTTCAAGATGGATCAGTCAAAGAAGGAGTTCTTGCCTGAGTAGTAAGGTACGAAGTTAAGACTTAAAGCTTGACCACGGCAGAAAAGAGAGAAAGGACGAAGGTCGTCCCCTATGCTTTAGACGTAGGCTCTACAGTATGCTATGCTAAGTACCGCACCTGATGTGTGCCTTGCCACATGTCTAGCAAGAGGGTACAAAGGTGATCAAGGAGTGGATCACCAGATGGCGGTCAAAATTATCCTTAGAGGAATAAGGATATGTTTCTCGATTATGGAGGTGATAAAGAGTTTGGCGTAAAGGGTTACATCGATGCAAGCTTTAACACCTATCCGAGTGACTCTGAGTAGCAAACCGGATACGTATAGTGGAGCGACCATTTGGAATAGCTCCAAGTGGAGCGTGGAAGCAGCATTTACAATATGACCTAGAGATTTGCAAAGTACATACGGATCTGAATGTTGCAGACCCGTTGACTAAAACCTCTCTCACAAGCAAAACATGATCAAACCCAAGAACTCATTGAGTCTTAATCACATGATGATGTGAACTAGTTTAGCGACACTAGTAAACTCTTTGGATGTTGGTCACATGGCGATGTGACCTGTCAGTGTTAATCACATGGCGATGTGAACTACATTATTGACTCTAGTGCAAGTGGGAGACTATTGGAAATATGCCCTAGAGGCAATAATAAATTAGTTATTATTATATTTCTTTGTTCATGATAATCGTTTATTATCCATGCTATAATTGTATTGATAGGAAACTCAGATACATGTGTGGATACATAGACAACACCATGTCCCTAGTAAGCCTCTAGTTTACTAGCTTGTTGATCAATAGATGGTTACGGTTTCCTGACCATGGACATTGGATGTCGTTGATAACGGGATCACATCATTAGGAGAATGATGTGATGGACAAGACCCAATCCTAAGCCTAGCACAAAGATCGTAGTTCGTATGCTAAAGCTTTTCTAATGTCAAGTATCATTTCCTTAGACCATGAGATTGTGCAACTCCCGGATACCGTCGGAATGCTTTGGGTGTACCAAGCGTCACAATGTAACTGGGTGGCTATAAAGGTGCACTACAGGTATCTCCGAAAGTGTCTGTTCGGTTGGCACGAATCGAGACTGGGATTTGTCACTCCGTGTAAATGGAGAGGTATCTCTGGGCCCACTCAGTAGGACATCATCATAATGTGCACAATGTGACCAAGGGGTTGATCGCGGGATGATGTGTTACGGAACGAGTAAAGAGACTTGCCGGTAACGAGATTTAACAAGGTATCGGTATACCAACGATCGAATCTCGGGCAAGTACAATACCGCTAGACAAAGGGAATTGTATACGGGATCAATTGAGTCCTTGACATCATGGTTCATCCGATGAGATCATCGTGGAACATGTGGGAGCCAACATGGGTATCTAGATCCCGCTGTTGGTTATTGACCGGAGAACGTCTTGGTCATGTCTGCATGGTTCCCGAACCCGTAGGGTCTACACACTTAAGGTTCGATGACGCTAGGGTTATAAAGGAAGTATGTATGTGGTTACTGAATGTTGTTCGGAGTCCCGTATGAGATCCCGGATGTCACGAGGAGTTCCGGAATGGTCCGGAGGTAAAGATTTATATATGGGAAGTCCTGTTTTGGTCACCGGAAAAGTTTCGGGTGCTATCGATAATGTACCGGGACCACCGGGAGGGTCCCGGGGGTCCACCAAGTGGGGCCACCGGCCCCAGAGGGCTGCATGGGCCAAGTGTGTGAGGGGACCAGCCCCAGGTGGGCTGGTGCGCCCCCCACCAAGGCCCAAGGCGCCTAGGGCTTGGGCGAAACCATAAAAGGGGGCGCCCCCTTGCCTTGGGGGGCAAGGCAACCCCCTTGGCCGCCGCCCCCTCCTCAGATTGGATCTGAGGGTGGAGGCCCCCCTCTCCCTTGCCCCTATATATATGTGGGGGGTGGGAGGGCAGCCGCACCACAAGTTCTGGCGCAGCCCTCCCCCTCTCCCAAGTACTCCTCCTCTCCTGCGGTGCTTGGCGAAGCCCTGCAGGATTGCCACGCTCCTCCATCACCACCACGCCATTGTGCTGCTGCTGGATGGAGTCTTCCTCAACCTCTCCCTCTCTCCTTGCTGGATCAAGGCATGGGAGACGTCACTGAGCTGCACATGTGTTGAACGCGGAGGTGCCGTCCGTTCGATACTAGGATCTCCGGTGATTTGGATCACGGTGAGTACGACTCCTTCAACCCCGTTCTCTTGAACGCTTCCGCTTAGCGATCTACAAGGGTATGTAGATGCACTCTCCTTCCCCTCGTTGCTGGTTTCTCCATAGATAGATCTTGGTGACACGTAGGAAAATTTTGAATTTTTGCTACGTTCCCCAACAGTGGGCCCCCTGGACATTCACCGACCTCAACTCCAACTCCATATATTCTCTTTCACGGAGAAAAAAATCAGAGAGAAAGTTTCATCACATTTTACGATACGGAGCCGCCGCCAAGCCCCAATCTCTCTCGGGAGGGCTGATCTGGAGTCCATTCGGGGCTCCGGAGAGGGGGATTCGTCGTCTCGTCATCATCAACCATCCTCCATCACCAATTTCATGATGCTCACCGCCATGCGTGAGTAATTCCATCGTAGGCTTGTTGTACGGTGATGGGTTGGATGAGATTTACCATGTAATCAAGTTAGTTTTGTTAGGGTTTGATCCCTAGTATCCACTATGTTCTGAGATTGATGTTGCTATGACTTTGCTATGCTTAATGCTTGTCACAAGGGCCCGAGTGCCATGATTTCAGATCTGAACCTATTATGTTTTCATGAATATATGTGAGTTCTTGATCCTACCTTGCAAGTCTATAGTCACCTATTATGTGTTATGATCCGACAACCCCGAAGTGACAATAATTGGGATACTTCTCGGTGATGACCATAGTTTGAGGAGTTCATGTATTCACTAAATGCTAATGCATTGGTCCGGTACTCTATTAAAAGGAGGCCTTAATATCCCTTAGTTTCCATTAGGACCCCGCTGCCACGGGAGGGTAGGACAAAAGATGGCATGCAAGTTCTTTTCCATAAGCACATATGACTATTTTCGGATTACATGCCTACATTACATTGATGAACTGGAGCTAGTTCTGTGTCACCCTATGTTATAACTATTACATGAGGAATCGCATCTGACATAATTATCCATCACTGATCCAATGCCTACGAGCTTTTCACATATTGTGCTTTGCTTATTTACTTTACTTTCCCTACTGTTACAATTACTACAAAACTGCTACCATTACTTCTATCATTGTTACCGTTACTTCCATACTACTTTGCTACTAAATACTTTGCTGCAGATACTATGTTATCCAGGTGTGGTTGAATTGACAACTCAACTGCTAATACTTGAGAATATTCTTTGGCTCCCCTTGTGTCGAATCAATAAATTTGGGTTGAATACTCTACCCTCGAAAACTGTTGCGATCCCCTATACTTGTGGGTTATCAAAACTATTTTCTGGCACCGTTGCCAGGGAGCATAGCTCTATTCTTTGAGTCACTTGGGATTTATATCTGCTGATCACTATGAGGAACTTGAAAGACGAAAGAACTAAGATTTTTCCCTCAACTACGAGGGGAGGTAAGGAACTGCTATCTAGCTCTACACTAGATTCTCCTTCTGTTTTGAGTAAGCTTGCGACACCTAAACCTGATACTGCTATAAATTCTGATATGTCGCATGTTATTGATGATGCCACTTCTACTATGCATGATACTTATGATAAAACTACTTCTGTGCTTGATACTACTTTGCCATTAGGTGAATTTCTTGATGAACAACTTGTTAGGCTTAGAGAGAATGAAATTATTGAAGATGAAATTATTGAAGATAGTGATGATGAAGGTTCTCCCCCTAAGTATGAATTGCCTGTTGTTCCTGAGGGTTATGTTATGGATGAAGAAACTACTAGAGCTATTCTTGCTTGCAATGATAGATCTGATCTTAAGAAGTTACTAGCTAAATGGAAACAAAAATCTCTAAATGCTAGAATGAAATATGACCCTGCTTTTGCTACTTCAGCTATCTTTGTTACTGATAAGGATTATGAATTATCTGCCGATCCTGAGGTAATTACTTTGGTTGAATCTGATCCTTTTTATGGCTATGAATCTGAAACTGTTGTGGCACATCTTACTAAGTTAAATGATATAGCCACCCTATTCACTAATGATGAGAAGTCTCGCTACTATTATATCCTTAAGATATTTCCATTCTCATTAAAGGGTGATGCTAAAACTTGGTTTAATTTTCTTGATCCTGGTTGTGTGTGTAGTCCCGAGGATATGATTTATTACTTCTCTACTAAATATTTCCCTGCTCATAAGAAACAAGCTGCCTTGAGGGAAATATATAATTTTGTGCAAATTGAAGAAGAGAGTCTCCCACAAGATTTGGGGAGGCTTCTCCGATTACTTAATGCTTTGCCTGATCACCCTCTTAAGAAAAATGAAATACTTGATATCTTTTATAATGGACTAACTGATGGTTCCAAGGACCACTTGGATAGTTGTGTTGGTTGTGTTTTCAGGGAAAGAACAGTCGATCAAGCTGAATTGTTATTGCATAATATGTTGACTAATGAAAATAATTGGACACTTCCTGAGCCAATTCCTGAGCCAATTCCTAAACCTACTCCGAAGAAGAGAGGTGTTCTATTTCTCAGTCCTGAAGATATGCAAGAGCCAAAGAAATCTATGAAAGAAAAAGGTATTAAAGCTGAAGATGTTAAGAATTTACCTCCCGTTGAAGAAATACATGGCCTTAATATACCAACTATTGAAGAAACACATTGTCTTGATAACCCGACATAGGTAGTAAAGGTAAATTCTCTCTATAGATATGATAAAGTTGAAGTTCCGTCTACTAAGTTTCCTAGCCAATGTTTGGATGAATTTGATGACTTTATAGCTAGACAAGAAAGTTTCAATGCTTATGTTGGTAGAGAATTAAAGAGTAATGCTTACATGATTGGACGCTTGAGTGATTATATGGCTAGAGTTAAAGGTGAATTTAAACTCATTAGCAAATAAGCTTCTATGGTTACCACTCAAGCAGAACAAGTACTTAAAGCTCAAAGTGATTTTCTCAATGAATTGAATAATAAACATGACTTTGCTGTTAGAGTGGCTACTAGAACTGGTAAAATGACTCAGGAACCTTTGTATCCTGAAGGCAACCCTAAGAGAATTGAGCAAGATTCTCAGAGAAATAATTTAGATACACCTAGTCCTTCCAAAAGGAAGAAAAAGAAAAATGATAGGACTTTGCATGCTTCTAGTGAACCTGTTATAGACACACCTAAGAATCCCAATGATATTTCTATTTTTTATGCTGAAACACAATCTAGTGATGAACATGAACCTAGTGATAATGTTAATGATAATGTTCATGTTGATGCTCAACCTAGCAATAATAATGATGTAGAGATTGAACCTGCTGTTGATCTTGATAACCCACAATCAAAGAATCATCGTTATGATAAGAGAGACTTTGTTGCTAGGAAGCACGGTAAAGAAAGAGAACCACGGGTTCAGAAACCCATGCCTTTTCCTCCTAAGCCATCCAAGAAAAAGGATGATGAGGATTTTGAGCGCTTTGCTGAAATGATTAGACCTATCTTCTTACGTATGCGCTTAACTGATATGCTTAAAGTAAATCCTTATGCTAAATATATGAAGGATATTATTACAAATAAAAGAAAGATAGCGGAAGCTGAAATTTCCACCATGCTTGCTAATTATACTTTTAAGGGTGGAATACCAAAGAAACTTGGAGATCCAGGAGTACCAACTATACCATGCTCCATTAAAAGAAATTATGTTAAAACTGCTTTATGCGATCTTGGAGCCGGTGTTAGTGTTATGCATCTCTCTTTATATCATAGATTTGAATTGAGTAAGTTGACACCTACTGAAATATCTTCGCAAATGGCTGATAAATCAACTACTATACCTGTCGGTAATTGTGAGGATGTGCCTGTTGTGGTTGCAAACATTACTATTTTAAGAGACTTTGTTATTCTTCATATTCCCGAGGACGATAGTATGTCGATTATCCTTGGTAGACCCTTTTTGAATACTGCAGGGGTTGTTATTGGTTGAAACAAAGACAATGTCACTTTTCATGTTAATGGTAATGAGCATACGGTACACTTTCCGAGGAAACAACCTCAAGTTCATAGCATCAATTCTATTGGAAAAATTCCAACTATCATTATTGCAGGTTTTGAATTTCCTCTTTCTACTGTCAAGAAGAAATATGATATTCTTATTATTGGGGATGTGCATATCCCGGTTGAGGTAACCTAGTGCTATTCGAAATTTCTTCGGTTCCACGTTATTCGGAATGAGTTTGTTAACAAGACTTGATCAACCTTGTTAGTGGATTCCTTTTGATGAGCATGAGATGGATGAAATTAGAAGGCACAACCTTCTGTACCCTCCTTTTAATTTCTGGTATTTAGAATAAAAAAAGAAAAAATAGTATTTTCTGTCTATTTTCTGAATTATCCATGCAATAAAAAAATACCAGAAAATAAAAGTTCTCCAAATGCCCTGCAAATTTAGTATGATTTTTTCTGGATTATTTGAGAATATTTGGCACTAAGAACACAACAGGGGGGCAAGTGAAGGAAATATGCCCTAGAGGCAATAATAAAGTTATTATTTATTTCCTTATATCATGATAAATGTTTATTATTCATGCTAGAATTGTATTAACTGGAAACATGATACATGTGTGAATACATAGACAAACATATAGTCACTAGTATGCCTCTACTTGACTAGCTCATTAATCAAAGATGGTTATGTTTCCTAACCATAGACATGTGTTGTCATTTGATTAATGAGATCACATCATTAGGAGAATAATGTGATTGACATGACCCATCCCGTTAGCTTAGCACTTGATCGTTTAGTGTTCTGCTATTGCTTTCTTCATGACTTATACATGTTCCTGTAACTATGAGAATTATGCAACTCCCGTTTACCGGAGGAACACTTTGGGTACTACCAAACGTCACAACGTAACTGGGTGATTATAAAGGAGTACTATAGGTGTCCCCGAAGGTACATGTTGAGTTGGCGTATTTCGAGATTAGGTTTTGTCACTCCGATTGTCGGAGAGGTATCTCTGGGCCCTCTCAGTAATACTCATCACTTAAGCCTTGCAAGCATTATAACTAATAAGTTAGTTATGAGATGACGTATTACAGAATGAGTAAAGAGACTTGCCAGTAACGAGATTGAACTAGGTATTGGATACCGACGATCAAATCTCGGGCAAGTAACATACCGATGACAAAGGGAACAACGTATGTTGTTATGCGGTTTGACCGATAAAGATCTTCGTAGAATATGTAGGAGCCAATATGGGCATCCAGGTTCCGCTATTGGTTATTGACCGAGAATAGTTCTAGGTCATGTATACATAGTTCTCGAACCCGTAGAGTCCGCACGCTTAAGGTTTCGATGACAGTTTTATTATGAGTTTATGAGTTTTGATGTACCGAAGTTTGTTCGGAGTCCTGGATGTGATCACGGACATGACGAGGAGTCTCGGAATGGTCGAGACATAAAGATTGATATATTGGAAGCCTATGTTTGGACATCGGAATGGTTCCGGGTGAAATCGGCATTTTACCGGAGTACCGGGAGGTTACCGGAACCCCCCGGGGGGTTAATGGGCCTACATGGGCCTCAAGGGAGAAGAGGGAAGGAGCCAGGAGGGGGCCGCGCGCCCCTCCCCCTCCTAGTCCGAATAGGACAAGGGAAGGGGGGCGGCGCCCCCCCTTTCCTTCCCCTCTTCCTCCTCTTTCCCCCCTTCTCCTACTCCTACTTGGAAAGAGGGAGTCCTACTCCTGGTGGGAGTAGGACTCCCCCCCTTGGCGCGCCCTCTAGGCCGGCCGCCTCCTCCCCCCTGGCTCCTTTATATACGGGGGCGGGGGGCACCCCAAAGACACACAAGTTGATCTACGGATCGTTCCTTAGCCGTGTGTGGTGCCCCCCTCCACCATATTCCACCTCGATTATATCGTCGCGAAGCTTAGGCGAAGCCCTGCGCCGGTAGAACATCAACATCGTCACCACGCCGTCGTGCTGACGGAACTCATCTCTGGAGCTCGGCTGGATCGGAGGCCGGAGATCGTCATCGAGCTGAACGTGTGCTGAACTCGGAGGCCCCGTACATTCGGAGCTTGGATCGGTCGGATCGTGAAGACGTACGACTACATCAACCGCGTTGTTATAACGCTTCCGCTAATGGTCTACGAGGGTACGTGGACATACACTCTCCCCTCTCGTTGCTATGCCATCAACATGATCTTGAGTGTGTGTAGGAAATTTTTTGAAATTACTACGTTCCCCAACAGTGGTATCAGAGCCTAGGTTTTATTCGTTGATGTTATATGCACGAGTAGAACACAAGTGAGTTGTGGGCGATACCAGTCATACTGCTTACCAGCATGTCATACTTTGGTTCGGCGGTATTGTGAGATGAAGCGGCCCGGACCGACATTACGCGTACGCTTACGCGAGCCTGGTTTCACCGTGGCGAGCACTCGTGCTTAAAGGTGGCTGGCGGGTGTCTGTCTCTCTCACTTTAGCTGAATCGAGTGTGGCTATGCCCGGTCCTTGCGAAGGTTAAAGCAGCACTAACTTGACGAACTATCGTTGTGGTTTTTGATGCGTAGGTAAGAACGGTTCTTGCTAAGCCCGTAGCAGCCACGTAAAATTTGCAACAACAAAGTAGAGGATGTCTAACTTGTTTTTGCAGGGCATGTTGTGATGTGATATGGTCAAGACGTGATGCTATATTTTATTGTATGAGATAATCATGTTTTGTAACCGAAGTTATCGGCAACTGGCAGGAGCCATATGGTTGTCGCTTTATTGTATGAAATGCAAACGCCCTGTAATTGCTTTACTTTATCACTAAGCGGTAGGGATAGTCATAGAAGCAGTAGGTGGAGAAATGACAACGATGCTACGATGAAGATCAAGGTGTCGCACCGGTGACGATGGTGATCATGACGGTGCTTTGGAGATGGTGATCACAAGCACAATATGATGATGGCCATATCATATCACTTATATTGATTGCATGTGATGTTTATCCTTTATGCATCTTATTTTGCTTTGATTGACGGCAGCATTATAAGATGATCTCTCACTAATAATCAAGAAGTGTTCTCCCTGAGTATGCACCGTTGCGAAAGTTCTTCGTGCTGAGACACCACGTGATGATCGGGTGTGATAGGCTCTACGTTCAAATACAACGGGTGCAAAACAGTTGCACATGCGGAATACTCAGGTCATACTTGACGAGCCTAGCATATACAGATATGGCCTCGGAACACGGAGACCGAAAGGTCGAACGTGAATCATATAGTAGATATGATCAACATAGTGATGTTCACCATTGAAACTACTCCATCTCACGTGATGATCGGACATGGTTTAGTTGATTTGGATCACGTGATCACTTAGATGACTAGAGAGATGTCTGTCTAAGTGGGAGTTCTTAATTAATATGATTAATTGAACTTAAATTTATCATGAACTTAGTACCTGATAGTATTTTGCTTGTCTATGTTTGTTTGTAGATAGATGGCTCGTGCTGTTGTTCCGTTGAATTTTAATGCGTTCCTTGAGAAAGCTAAGTTGAAAGATGATGGTAGCAATTACACGGACTGGGTCCGTAACCTGAGGATTATCCTCATTGCTGCATAGAAAAGTTACGTCCTGGAAGCACCGCTGGGTGCCAGGCCTGCTGCTGATGCAACTGACGACGTTAAGAACGTCTGGCAGAGCAAAGCTGATGACTACTCGATAGTTCAGTGTGCCATGCTTTACAGCTTAGAACCAGGTCTTCAATGATGTTTTGAATGTCATGGAGCATATGAGATGTTCCAGGAGTTGAAGTTAATATTTCAAGCAAATGCCCGGATTGAGAGATATGAAGTCTCCAATAAGTTCTATAGCTGCAAGATGGAGGAGAATAGTTCTGTCAGTGAACACATACTCAAAATTTCTGGGTATAATAATCACTTGATTCAACTAGGAGTTAATCTTACTGATGATAGTGTCATTGACAGAATTCTTCAATCACTGCCACCAAGCTACAAGAGCTTTGTGATGAACTATAATATGCAAGGGATGAACAAGACTATTCCCGAGCTCTTCGCAATGCTAAAAGCCGCGGAGGTAGAAATCAAAAAGGAGCATCAAGTGTTGATGGTTAACAAGACCACCAGTTTCAAGAAAAAGGGCAAAGGGAAGAAGAAGGGGAACTTCAAAAAGAACAGCAAGAAAGTTGCTGCTCAAGAGAAGAAACCCAAGTCTGGACCTAAGCCTGAAACTGAGTGCTTCTATTGCAAGCAGACTGGACACTGGAAGCGGAACTGCCCCAAGTATTTGGCGGATAAGAAGGATGGCAAAGTGAACAAAGGTATATATGATATACATGTTATTGATGTGTACCTTACTAATGCTCGCAGTAGCACCTGGGTATTTGATACTAGTTCTGTTGCTAATATTTGCAACTCGAAACAGGGACTATGGATTAAGCGAAGATTGGCTAAGGACGAGGTGACGATGCGCGTGGGAAATGGTTCCAAAGTCGATGTGATCGCGGTCGGCACGCTACCTCTACATCTACCATCGGGATTAGTTTTAGACCTAAATAATTGTTATTTGGTGCCAGCGTTGAGCATGAACATTATATCTGGATCTTGTTTGATTTGAGACGGTTATTCATTTAAATCAGAGAATAATGGTTGTTCTATTTATATGAGTAATATCTTTTATGGTCATGCACCCTTGAAGAGTGGTCTATTTTTATTGAATCTCGATAGTAGTGATACACATATTCATAGTGTTGAAACCAAAAGATGCAGAGTTGATAACGATAGTGCAACTTATTTGTGGCACTGCCGTTTAGGTCATATCTGTGTAAAGCGCATGAAGAAACTCCATACTGATGGGCTTTTGGAATCACTTGATTATGAATCACTTGGTACTTGCGAACCGTGCCTCATGGGCAAGATGACTAAAACGCCGTTCTCCGGAACTATGGAGCGAGCAACTGATTTGTTGGAAATCATACAAACTGATGTTTGTGGTCCAATGAATGTTGAGGCTCGCGGCGGGTATCGTTATTTTCTCACCTTCACAGATGATTTGAGCAGATATGGGTATATCTACTTGATGAAACACAAGTCTGAAACATTTGAAAAGTTCAAAGAATTTCAGAGTGAAGTGGAAAATCATCGTAACAAGAAAATAAAATTTCTACGATCTGATCGTGGAGGAGAATATTTGAGTTACGAGTTTGGCCTACACTTGAAACAATGCGGAATAGTTTCGCAACTCACGCCACCCGGAACACCACAACGAAATGGTGTGTCCGAACGTTGTAATCGTACTTTACTAGATATGGTGCGACCTATGATGTCTCTTACTGATTTACCACTATCGTTTTGGGGTTATGCTTTAGAGACGGCCGCATTCACGTTAAATAGGGCACCATCAAAATCCATTGAGACGACGCCTTATGAACTGTGGTTTGGCAAGAAACCAAAGTTGTCGTTTCTTAAAGTTTGGGGCTGCGATGCTTATGTGAAGAAACTTCAACCTGATAAGCTTGAACCCAAATCGGAGAAATGTGTCTTCATAGGATACGCAAAGGAGACTATTGGGTACACCTTCTATCACAGATCTGAGGGCAAGATTTTCGTTGCTAAATTCGGATCCTTTCTAGAGAAGGAGTTTCTCTCGAAAGAAGTGAGTGGGAGGAAAGTAGAACTTGATGAGATAACTGTATCTACTCCCTTATTGGAAAATAGTTCATCACAAGAACCGGTTCCTGTGACAACTACACCAATTAGTGAGGAAGCTGATGATATTGATCATGAAACTTCAGATCAAGTTTCTACAGAACCTCGTAGGTCTACCAGAGTAAGATCCGCACCAGAGTGGTGCGGTAATCCTATTCTGGAAGTCATGTTACTTGACCATGATGAACCTACGAACTATGAGGAAGCGATGATGAGCCCAGATTCCACAAAATGGCTAGAGGCCATGAAATCTGAGATGGGATCCATGTATGAAAACAAAGTATGGACTTTGGTTGACTTGCTCGATGATCGGCAAGCCATTGAGAATAAATGGATCTTTAAGAAGAAGACTGACGCTGATGGTAATGTAACTGTCTATAAAGCTCGACTTGTTGCGAAAGGTTTTCGACAAGTTCAAGGGGTTGACTACGATGAGACTTTCTCACCCGTAGCGATGCTTAAGTCTGTCCGAATCATGTTAGCTATTGCTGCATTTCATGATTATGAAATTTGGCAAATGGATGTCAAAACTGCATTCTTGAATGGATTTCTGGAAGAAGAGTTGTATATGATGTAGCCAGAAGGTTTTGTTGATCCAAAAGGTGCTAACAAAGTATGCAAACTCCAGCGATCCATTTATGGACTGGTGCAAGCATCTCGGAGTTCGAATAAACATTTTAATAGTGTGATCAAAGCATATGGTTTTATACAGACTTTTGGAGAAGCCTGTATTTACAAGAAAGTGAGTGGGAGCTCTGTAGCATTTCTGATATTATATGTAGATGACATATTATTAATTGGAAATGATATAGAATTTCTGGATAGCATAAAGGGATACTTGAATAAAAGTTTTTCAATGAAAGACCTCGGTGAAGCTGCTTACATATTGGGCATCAAGATCTATAGAGATAGATCAAGACGCTTAATAGGACTTTCACAAAGCACATACCTTGACAAAATTTTGAAAAAGTTCAAGATGGATCAGGCAAAGAAAGGGTTCTTGCCCGTTCTACAAGGTGTGAAGTTGAGTCAAACTCAATGCCCGACCACAGCAGAAGATAGAGAGAAAATGAAAGATGTTCCCTATGCTTCAGCCATAGGCTCTATCATGTATGCAATGTTGTGTACCAGACCTGACATATGCTTAGCAATAAGCTTGGCAGGAAGGTACCAAAGTAATCCAGGAGTGGATCACTGGACAGCGGTCAAGAACATCCTGAAATACCTGAAAAGGACTAAGGATATGTTTCTTGTATATGGAGGTGACAAAGAGCTAGTCGTAAATGGTTACGTCGATGCAAGCTTTGACACTGATCCGGAGGATTCTAAATCGCAAACCGGATACGTGTTTTTATTAAACGGTGGAGCTGTAAGTTGGTGTAGTTCTAAACAAAGCGTCGTGGCGGGATCTACATGTGAAGCGGAGTACATAGCTGCTTCTGAAGCAGCAAATGAAGGAGTCTGGATGAAGGAGTTCATTTCCGATCTAGGTGTCATACCTAGTGCATCGAGACCAATGAAGATCTTCTGTGACAATACTGGTGCAATTGCCTTGGCAAAGGAATCCAGATTTCGCAAGAGGACCAAGCACATCAAGAGACGCTTCAATTCCATTCGGGACCAAGTCCCAGTGGGAGACATAGAGATTTGAAAAATACATACGGATCTGAATGTTGCAGACCCATTGACTAAGCCTCTCTCACGAGCAAAACATGATCAGCACCAAGACTCCATGGGTGTTACAATCATTACTATGTAATCTAGATTATTGACTCTAGTGCAAGTGGGAGACTGAAGGAAATATGCCCTAGAGGCAATAATAAAGTTATTATTTATTTCCTTATATCATGATAAATGTTTATTATTCATGCTAGAATTGTATTAACTGGAAACATGATACATGTGTGAATACATAGACAAACATATAGTCACTAGTATGCCTCTACTTGACTAGCTCATTAATCAAAGATGGTTATGTTTCCTAACCATAGACATGTGTTGTCATTTGATTAATGAGATCACATCATTAGGAGAATAAGGTGATTGACATGACCCATCCCGTTAGCTTAGCACTTGAACGTTTAGTGTTCTGCTATTGCTTTCTTCATGACTTATACATGTTCCTGTAACTATGAGAATTATGCAACTCCCATTTACCGGAGGAACACTTTGGGTACTACCAAACGTCACAACGTAACTGGGTGATTATAAAGGAGTACTACAGGTGTCCCCGAAGGTACATGTTGAGTTGGCGTATTTCGAGATTAGGTTTTGTCATTCCGATTGTCGGAGAGGTATCTCTGGGCCCTCTCGGTAATACTCATCACTTAAGCCTTGCAAGCATTATAACTAATAAGTTAGTTATGAGATGACGTATTACAGAACGAGTAAAGAGACTTGCCGGTAACGAGATTGAACTAGGTATTGGATACCGACGATCAAATCTCGGGCAAGTAACATACCGATGACAAAGGGAACAACATATGTTGTTATGCGGTTTGACCGATAAAGATCTTCGTAGAATATGTAGGAGCCAATATGGGCATCCAGGTTCCGCTATTGGTTATTGACCGAGAATAGTTCTAGGTCATGTCTACATAGTTCTCGAACCCGTAGGGTCCGCACGCTTAAGGTTTCGATGACAGTTTTATTATGAGTTTATGAGTTTTGATGTACCGAAGTTTGTTCGGAGTCCCAGATGTGATCACGGACATGACGAGGAGTCTCAGAATGGTCGAGACATAAAGATTGATATATTGGAAGCCTATGTTTGGACATCGGAATGGTTCCGGGTGAAATCGGCATTTTACCGGAGTACCGGGAGGTTACCGGAACCCCCCGGGGGGTTAATGGGCCTACATGGGCCTCAAGGGAGAAGAGGGAAGGAGCCAGGAGGGGGCCGCGCACCCCTCCCCCTCCTAGTCCGAATAGGACAAGGGAAGGGGGGCGGCGCCCCCCCTTTCCTTCCCCTCTTCCTCCTCTTTCCCCCCTTCTCCTACTCCTACTTGGAAAGAGGGAGTCCTACTCCCGGTGGGAGTAGGACTCCCCCCCTTGGCGCGCCCTCTAGGCCGGCCGCCTCCTCCCCCCTGGCTCCTTTATATACAGGGGCGGGGGGCACCCCAAAGACACACAAGTTGATCTACGGATCGTTCCTTAGCCGTGTGCGGTGCCCCCCTCCACCATATTCCACCTCGGTTATATCGTCGCGAAGCTTAGGCGAAGCCCTGCGCCGGTAGAACATCAACATCGTCACCACGCCGTCGTGCTGACGGAACTCATCTCCGGAGCTCGGCTGGATCGGAGGCCGGAGATCATCATCGAGCTGAACGTGTGCTGAACTCGGAGGCCCCGTACGTTCGGAGCTTGGATCGGTCGGATCGTGAAGATGTACGACTACATCAACCGCGTTGCTATAACGCTTCCGCTAACGGTCTACGAGGGTACGTGGACATACACTCTCTCCTCTCGTTGCTATGCCATCAACATGATCTTGAGTGTGCGTAGGATATTTTTTGAAATTACTACGTTCCCCAACAGCAAGCACCTGGCCATGAGGGTCCAGGGCACGCCCCCTGCCTCGTGGGCCCACAATGGCCCCCCTCCACTCATTCCTGCACCCACACACTTCATCTTCCTCCGAAAAAAATCCCCATCCAGCTCAAGCACGAGTTCTAGCTCATTTTGCTGTGATTTTCGATCTCCTTGCTCAAAGCTCCATTCACAAAACTGCTTTGGGAGATTGTTCCTTGGTATGTGACTCCTCCAATGGTCCAATTAGTTTTGTTCTATTGCTTTATTCATTGCAAATTTTTGCTGCCTAGGTGACCCTGTTCTTGAGCTTGCATGTCGAATTTATGAGGTCCCAAGTAATTCTAATGCATGATATAGGCTCTAGGCACTTGTGGGAGTAGTTGCTATCAATTTTATTGAGTTTGATTCACTTTTATTTTTAGTTACTAATTTTTTTTAGAAATTTTCAGAAAATGATGAAGAGATTATTGAGGGGCTCTTCTAGCCACGGCTCCAAGTATAAACAAGCTAAGGAGAAAGAAAAGGACAAGTATAATCTTCCTCGCGTAGTGGAAGTACGGCCGTGTGAATGGCCTTGTGATGATTTCTTGAGAGCAGCAGGGATTTATGAAGACTTTTATTCTTTGGCTGATAATGTGGGCCTCATCAACTTCCTCCATTTAGTATCTCTTACTCACCAATACTTTCGTGCAAAACTTCTACTATTATCCTAAGAATTCACCTCCTTCAGTAGCTTTTCATTTATATGATGAGGCTAGGGAGATGTCATTACGTATTTTTTGCGCGGTTTGCAGAATACCCTTCGAGGGTAGCTTAGATGAACCACATCGTAAAGATGTGGATGGTTTTATTGATACTATTACTGTAGGGGAATCGAGGAAGGTTTCCGATGCAAGAATAACTAGCATACATTTTCCTGTTTTACGCTACTTTGCCATATTTGCTAGTCGATGCCTAATTGGTCGAGGAAACTGTGGAAAGCTCAGTGTTCCTGATATTATTATTCTGTTCCATGCCTTATTTTGTGATAACTCTTTTTGTATGGGTGCTGTTATTGCTAAACGATTAAGCCTGAACCGTACGAAGGGCCCCATCTTTGGAGGTATCTATGCTACTCGCCTTGCTAGACACTTTGAGATACCTATTAGGCATTATGAGAAAGAGGAGACACTGCTGCCTCCTACTTTTCTAGATTATAAGAGCATGGTAGCACATGAGTTTATTGTTAACAATGATGATAAGATGCTTCTGTATAACCTGAGATTTAATAAGAAACACAATGAGATTATTATCTTGCCTACGCTCTCTTAGTTTGATTTAAATGCAGGCCACTATCTATCTTGCCGGTGGCCGTTTACGTGCACCGAGGCCAGACATCAGCTCCAGAGCGTGAGTCGGAACCACCACTGGACCCTTATCGTCCATCATCTTATCAGTGGGATCTGGAGCAGATCGCCAGCTAGTGGCAGTACGATGACACTCCTCAGTACACTGGGGAGAGTAGTCGCGGTCCTTGGCCATAGACCAACTTAGACCAAAAGCCTAAGCTTGGGGGAGTACGTATTTCTCACTGACATTACATTCATGTTCACACACTATTCTAGTTGTCGGTGCTCATACTCTTTCATTGTATTATCCATGCTAGTTTAAATTCTTTTTCTAGCTTTCTTCTTGTGTGTTTGATAAATCTTAAGAAAACCAAAAAAAAATAGTTTAATTTCCATGCTTGTGTAGCAATTAAAAGAAAACCCAAAAAGATTTCTCGTTCTTCTTTTGCTTTTTGGGAGCTTTCCCGTGTAAATAGTTTTATTTCTTTTCTTTTCTTTGGGGGTCAAGAGGAGAAGACCATAATGAAAATTTTTAGTGGCTCTAATATGCATGATTGTTGATTTAACCAAGAGCCCATATTACCTTGTCTTCTCTCTTGAATTGAATGCTTGCAGATTCCAGCTTAGTCCAATGCACGTGCACTATTATTATTATACACACCGTTCGGTCGTGCAAGTGAAAGGCAATAATGACGATATATGATGGACTGATTGAGATGAGAGAAGCTGGTATGAACTCGACCTCTCTTGTTTTTGTAAATATGATGAGTTCATCATTCCTAGTTCAGCCTATTATGAATAAACATTTTTTGCAATGACAATTAGAGATTATAGTTGCTTATGCCATGCTTAATTAGCTATGAGTTTATAATGGTTTACCTTGCGTGACAACATGCTATTAAAATGGTTGTGATGTGGTATGATAGGGTGGTATCCTCCTTTGAATGAATTGAGTGACTCGACTTGGCACATGTTCACGCATGTAGTTGAAACAAAATCAACATAGCCTTCACGATATTTCTGTTCATGGTGGATTATATCCTACTCATATTTGCATTCAGTGTTGATTAATTTTAATGCATGTTCATGACTGTTGTCGCTCTCTCAGTTGGTCGCTTCCTAGTCTTTTGCTAGCCTTCACCTGTACTAAGCGGGAATACTGCTTGTGCATCCAAACTCCATGAACCCCAAAGTTATTCCATATGAGTCCACCATACCTTCCAATATGCGGTATCTACCTGCCGTTCCATGTAAATTTGTATGTGCCAAACTCCAAACCTTCAAATGAAATTCTGTTTTGTATGCTTGAGTAGCTCATGTATCAACTAGGGTTGTATGTATCTTCCATGCTAGGTGGGTTATTCTCAAAGGGAGTGGACTCCGCTCCTCATTCACGAGAAAGTGGCTGGTAACCGGGATGCCCACTCCCATGATCAAAAGATCAAATCAAATCAAATTAATTAAACAAAACTCCCCCAGGATTGGTGCTAGTTGGAGGCACCCGTTGTTTCGGGCAAGCCATGGATTGATGCTTGTTGGTGCTGGGGGAGTATAAACTTTACCATTCTGTTTGGGAACCACCTATAATGTGTGTAGCATGGAAGATATCGAGATCTCATAGTTGTTACGTTGACAGTGAAAGTATAACGCTCAAAATGTTATTCATCTCTATTTTAAAATCGAGCTCTGGCACCTCTACAAATCCCTTCTTCCCTCTGCGAAGGGCCTATCTATTTACTTTTATGTTGAGTCATCACCCTCTTATTAAAAAGCACCCACTCGAGAGCACCGCTGTCATTTGGATGCATTACTATTAGTTTATATTAGGTATGACTATGACTGGACCTCTTTTACCATGAATTACAATGTTTAGTCAGTCCTTGATCTTTAAAGGTGCTCTGCATTTATGTTTTGCGGTCTCAAAAAGGGCTAGCGAGATACCATCTTGTTATATCATATTATGATTGTTTTGAGAAAGTGTTGTCATCCGAGATTCATTATTATTGCTCGCTAGTTGATTATGCCATTGATATGAGTAAACATGAGACCTAAGTGTTATTGTGAATATGGTTAGTTCATAATCTTTGCTGAAAACTTGAATGCTGGCTTTACATATTTACAACAACAAGAGCAAACAGAGTTTGTAAAAGTTTTTCTTTATCACTTTCAGTTTGTCAACTGAATTGCTTGAGGACAAGCGAAGGTTTAAGCTTGGGGGAGTTGATACGTCTTCGTCGTATCTACTTTTCCAAACACTTTTGCCCTTGTTTTGGACTCTAATTTGCATGATTTGAATGGAACTAACCCGGACTGACGTTGTTTTCAGCAGAACTGCCATGGTGTTATTTTTGTGCAGAAATAAAAGTTCTCGGAATGACCTAAAAATCCACGGAGCAACTTTTTAGATTTAATAAAAAATATTGGCAAAAGAAATAGTGCCAGGGGGGCCACACCCTGGTCATGAGGGTGGGGGCGCCCAGGGGGACTAGGCGTGCCCCCTGCCTCGTGGGCCCCCTAGACGTCCACCAACCTCAACTCCAACTCCATATATTCTCTTTCGCGGAGAAAAAAATTAGAGAGAAAGTTTCATCGCGTTTTACGATACGGAGCCGCTGCCAAGCCCTAATCTCTCTCGGGAGGGCTGATCTGGAGTCTGTTCGAGGCTCCGGAGAAGGGGATTCGTCGTCGTCATCATCATCAATCATCCTCCATCACAAATTTCATGATGCTCACCACCGTGCGTGAGTAATTCCATCGTAGGCTTGCTGGACGGTGATGGGTTGGATGAGATTTACTATGTAATCAAGTTAGTTTTGTTAGGGTTTGATCCCTAGTATCCACTATATTCTGAGATTAATGTTGCTATGACTTTGCTACGCTTAATGCTTGTCACTAGGGCCAGAGTGCCATAATTTCAGATCTGAACCTATTATGCTTTCATGAATATATGTGAGTTCTTGATCCTATCTTGCAAGTCTATAATCACCTATTATGTGTTATGATCCGACAACCCTGAAGTGACAATAATCGGGATACTTCTCAGTGATGACCATAGTTTGAGGAGTTCATGTATTCACTAAGTGCTAATGCTTTGTTCCGGTACTCTATTAAAAGGAGGCCTTAATATCCCTTAGTTTCCATTAGGACCCCTCTGCCACGGGAGGGTAGGACAAAAGATGTCATGCAAGTTCTTTTCCATAAGCACGTATGACTATATTCGGAACACATGCCTACATTACATTGATGAGCTGGAGCTAGTTCTGTGTCACCCTATGTTATAACTATTACATGAGGAATCGCATCCGACATAATTATCCATCACTGATCCAATGCCTACGAGCTTTTCACATATTGTGCTTTACTTATTTACTTTACTTTCCCTAATGTTACAATTACTACAAAACTGCTACCGTTACTTCTATCATTGTTACCGTTACTTCCATACTACTTTGCTACTAAATACTTTGCTGCAGATACTAAGTTATCCAGGTGTGGTTGAATTGACAACTCAACTGCTAATACTTGAGAATATTCTTTGGCTCCCCTTGTGTCGAATCAATAAATTTGGGTTGAATACTCTACCCTCGAAAACTGTTGCGATCCCCTATACTTGTGGGTTATCATCGAGGTCGCCCCAGTCCTTGCGGCGGACCAGCGGCCTCCGGCGGACCCGGCAGAACTCTTGCAGATTTGTCTCCTTCTGGGCGCCCTCCGGGTACGTGCCCCTGCTGTGGGTCCTTGGGATCCAAGTGATACATCCAGAAATGGCACCCCCCGGCTGGATGCGACGGGTGAAGTAATGGCAGAAGAGCGTTGTGCTGGGGTGCACCCCAGTGAAGCCCTCACAAAGGTGGGAAAAGAAGGACATGCACGCCACGGCGTTCGGCGTAAAATCCAGAAGGTGGAAGCCGAAGGTATACATGATGTCATTGAAGATATCTGAGAAAGGGGGTCAGAGCCCGCAGGAGAAGTAATCGACAAAGAAAGGATATCGATTCGGACCGGGCTTGGCGAAGGAGGCAGGGACGATGCGCGTGGTGGGATGCCCCGATGTCTCCTTCCCCCATAGGGGCCTAAACTTCTCCTTGAGGGTGAGCACATCGACCGTCGAGGTGAAGAGGGTGTGCTGTGTCGACAGCTTCACCAACTCACTCTCCGGCGCCTCCTTCCCAACGGCATCCTTGGATGCTCCCTTGCCCTTGCTTGTCTTGGGTGCCATGGCGGCTGAGAGAGGGTGAGGGATCAAGGGCAATGGGGGCACGGAGGCGGCGAGCAAAGGTGAAAGCTTCGATTTGCGCTTTAAGAAGAAGAGGGGAACGACAGTTCCAAGATTGGAAAAGGCGGGGAGGGTAAATGAGTAGCGCCCCTGCGGTTTCCTCCTTTTTTATGGGGAAGACGCGGGCCACCTCTTTACTATTCACGGTGAGGTGACGCAAGCGTGCTGCAACCGTTCCACTCACGACCCGCACGTCACGCACTCAACACGGGTCGTGGGGAAGCGCAATTGGCAAGAAAGTTACTAGGTTAAAACTCTACCACGCGCGCCCGTGCACCATTCTGGGCCTGGCCCAACAATGCTTCACGCTTACGTGTGGCCCAGGCCCGGGGGCTCCTGTCGGTGTACAAAAGTAGGGGCCTTTTTGTACCCCTTTACTTGTGCACGGGCAGTTGTAGCCACACCTGCGGCCACGCTTGGCGGGGCAGAGCAAGGAAAAATATGAGACTGCCAAAGTAGCACTCAAGCCAGAGGCATGAAGAGCAAAGAGGAAAGACGGATTTCCCGGGGCAACACCCTTGCCGGGGTGGCCTATGTAGCCTCGGCAAGAGCCTTGCCGGGGCAACTTGCCCAACACCAGCAAGCCGCCACCCTCAAGCCTGAGAGTTCTGACACCATCGTCAACGTTGGAACCAAGACTCGGGAGGAGCCTGCGTGGTGGCATGCAGATCTTTGTGAAGGCCAGAGGCCTACAAAACTAGATAAGAACCAGAAAACAAAGACCCCCCGGCGAGATCCTTGCCGGGACAGCCGAAGACCCCCAGCAAGACCCTTGTCGGGGACGCCTACGAGACCCCGGCAAGACCCTTGCTGGGGGCATCTGCAGGGCCGCAGCCAGGTCCACACCTACCAAAGTTCTGCTGCCCCGCGGCCGTTCCAACGCGGAAACCAGCTCGCCAACTGGGCAAGCACCTACGTGGCAGCATGCGGCTTCTATGCCAACCAGTCAAGCACGTGTGTGGTGGCATGCAGATCTTCGTGAATACCCTGCCACCGCGCCAGCACAGCAACCAACTAGCCAGCATGGCGTTGCATGCCTCATCAGCTTGGACGTGCGTCAGAACAAGGCAAGGCGGCGACGGACGGGACAAGCTTTGTTGCCGGCCCCGATAAAGCAAGAGGACACATAGGCGGCGCATTAAATGCGTTTGTCCTACGATGCCAGGCGATAGACTTGTATACTGTATATAATTTCCACCTCCTATGTGCCACTGTGGCGACCCCTTTGACATATAAAAGGAGGCCCGAGGCATACTGTGGAAGGATTCAGACTTTTGGTACTATGCACACATAGTAGCTAGTCCAAGAACACAAGAACACCAAATAAACATAGACAAGCAGTACTAGGGTATTACGCATCATTTGTGTCACGAACCTGGGTAAAAATCCCCTCGCGTTGATCGTCTGGACCTGCTTTTTGCGCAGCTCTTCACCCCCGCCAACCATAGAAGGGATTCCCCAGGATCCCATAGGTGTCGTTTTTCCTGAAAATTAGCATTGTGTGAATGCATGAGGGAAGTAATGGGAGGAGGACCGAGAAAAGAGGCAGCACGATGTGAATGCAACACAGTTTGCACTGACATAAAGGCGCCCCTCCATTCCAATGCATCTACCACATTGTACGCACCTAAGCATTTGCCTAAGCACCTATAGTAATAAGCGCAAAAGTTCTCACTCCAGACCCGTGGCGGCGATGCGCGCGAGCGGCTAGCGGCTGTGCTAGATGGTCCATGACGCCGGCCTGCAACATGGCACTGAGGATTGTCTCCAGATGGTGTTGGCGACCGGCTGGTGGATGGCCGCCGTCAGCACCAGCTACGACTCTTAGCAGGACCAAATGATTGTTGCCACCACCAACAAGTTCACCGTCGTCAAGAAGCTCATGGATGACATCACCATACTCCTCCAGCCCGCGCGCCTGGGCTCCCCATTGCCTGCCACCCTAATCAGCCTCCATGGTCGGAACCTCTTTCAAGCACTGGTGGCCCTGTGAATGCCCGCCGACGCCATGAAGAATGTCCACCTGGAGGTCGCGCTCGCTGCGAGGCACCTCGCCCTGCAAGAATTCGTCGACCTACACATCCACGTGTATGAGCAATCGTGTACATAGGTATCTACAAGGCCAATGAGGATGCTACGACGTTGGCGTTCTTCAACCGGCTGGAAGCCTTGGATGCCTTTGCTGAGAAGCACCTTGACCTCGCCACAAAAGTCGTCCCTCCTTAGCCGCCGGTCGGTGGCCCGGTGCACTGAGTTGAGGAGGAGGAGTTCGTACGTTGATGGATGCATCTTTCTTCTTGCCTCCTGTAACCACCACTGGGATTGCATCATCGTGGCCTTAATTCTTATTTTGCTATTGCATTCTCGTTCCAGTCAATACAGACATGTGCGATCCCTTTGCTTAATTATATGCATCACTGTAACTAGTACACCATCCATCAATTTATAAGTTGCGGTGCCAGTGTTTGGGGCCGGCGCATGATCACGCACATTCGTTTGCATGTGGTTGCACCGGGCGCGGCGCGACGATGCAGTTACCCACTGCAAAAACTACCATGCGGGGGATGTGGCATTGATCATTTGGCGGCAACAGTCGGTCATCCGGGTGCCCAATAAAGGATGCAAAGAGGGATCGTACAACAGCAAGTACCAGCTTCCCTACCGATAGCTCATCTAACAGAACTCCCAAGTTAATTGTGCTGAGCCTTGAGTAGTCATCAGATGGGTGTCCGGATGGGAAGTGGCCTCGATGTTAAATTAACTGATGTGATGGGTCACTGTAAATATTTAATTGCTTTGAATGATTATAGTGCTCCATCATATTAGTTGAATTAACCTCGAGGTCCTTTGTTTTGTAATTTTTGACATTTTTTGTTTTTTGTACACATGTTGATTGGCTTGAAGGTCTATCTCGTTACTTTTTGATATTTTTTGTTTTTTGAACACATGTTGATTGGCTTGAATGAAGATCTATCCCGTTACTTTACGACATGTTTCCAAAATTTGGACCTCGAGGTTAATTCAACTAATAGGACGGAGCACTATATACATTCAACGCAATTAAATGTTATCGAAAAAAGCGATATGATTTCTGTGAAACTTATAAGTCATGTATGTCAAATTAACCTTTGTGTACTTGTTCTCGAATTAACCTCTGGGCCCTTCTGCCGCCTATCACACACATCTTGTTAAGTTGAACCGTTTATGTTCTCTTCCCTAATCAAAAATAGTTCATTCAACTGAACCGTATGTCGTATATCACACACACCTTTATCCGGCTGATTGTTTCTATTGCTTTCCCTAATAGCAAACAGTTCATCGGAGCGAACTGTATGCCGTATATCGCACACACATTGATATGGCTGCCGTTTTTGTTGTTCTGTCTAATCGCAAACAGTTCGTCTGGATCAACCGTATGCCCTGCATTGCACACACAACTAAAATCTAAACCGTGTTTGATGGTTCCGCCATCGCAAACGTCTTGCACCTTTTTTGACGGTTTTTACACCACCGTTTGCGATTATTGCATCGCACATAGTTTCGTAGAAGGGTCTCTGATCGTAGTGTCACGTTAGCAGCATCCTGCAGTAGTGATGAGAAGTTTTATGAGATGAGCTACTGTTTAAGATATATAATGATGCTACAAAAAGTGTTTGGAACTATCATTGATCAAATTTATGCACTATGCTAGCATTCCCACTTCATAAATTATTTCTTTTATCATTTACCTACTCGAGGACGAGCAGGAATTAAGCTTGGGGATGCTGATATGTCTCCAATGTATCTGTAATTTATGAAGTATCCGTGTCATGTTCATAAGTTTTTTATATGGTTTTGGTATGATTTGATTAGAGCTAACCCAGACTAATGATGTTTTGCGCAAAACTACTATGCTGCTGTTTTTTGTGCAGAAATAAAAGTTCTCGGAATGGGCTGAAAATTTACAATGATTTTTGATGGACCAAAAGAGACCCCCGGAGCATCGGAGCTGAGCCAGGAAGTGGACGAGGGAGCCACAAGCCTGGGGGCGCGCCCCCGAGCTTGTGGGCCCCTCGGGCACCCCTTGACATGAGACCAACGCCAAAAATTCCTATAAACACCCAAACCCCCATAAATAACCCTAGATGAGAAGTTCCTCCGCCGCAAACCTCTGTACCCACAAAAATCAATCTAAGCCCTCTGCGGCACTAATGACCCACAAGTATAGGGGATCAATTGTAGCTCTTTTCGATAAGTAAGAGTGTCGAACCCAACGAGGAGCAGAAGGAAATGACAAGTGGTTTTCAGTAAGGTAATGTCTGCAACTGCTGAAATTGTAAGTAACAGAGTAGTTTGATAGCAAGGTAATTTGTAACGAGCAAGTAATGATAATAGTAACAGAAGTGCAGCAAGGTAGCCCAATCCTTTTGAGGCAAAGGATAGGCCAAAACGGTCTGTTATCATAAGCAAAGCGTTCTTGAGGGTACACGGGAAATTCATCTAGTCACTTTCACCATGTTGGTTTGATTTGTGTTTGCTACTTTGATAATTTGATATGTGGGTGGACCGGTGCTTAGGTGTTGTTCTTACTTGAACAAACCTCCTACTTATGATTAACCCTCCCGCAAGCATCCGCAACTACGAGAAAAGTATTAAGAATAAATTCTAACCATAGCATTAAACTCTTGGATCCAATCGGTCCCTTACGAATAGCGCATAAAGTGGGGTTTAAGCTTCTGTCACTCTCGCAACCCATCATCTAATTGCTACTCCACAATGCATTCCCTTAGTCCCAAATATGGTGAAGTGTCATGTAGTCGACGTTCACATGACACCACTAAGGGAATCACGACATACATACTATCAAAATATCGAACACATACCAAGTTCACACGATTACTTGCAACATGGTTTCTCTCGTGACCTCAAGAACAAAAATAACTACTCACAAATGATAATCATGCTCACAGTCAGAGGAGTATTAAATAGCATATTGGATCTGAACATATAATCTTCCACCAAATAAACCATATAGTAGTCAACTACAAGATGTAATCAAGACTACTAGTCACCCACAAGCACCAATCTATAGTTCTGGTAACAAGATTGAACACAAGAGATGAATTAGGGTTTGAGATGAGATGGTTCTGTTGAAGATGTTGATGGAGATTGCCCTCCCCAAGATGGGAGATTTGTTGGTGATAATGATGACATTGATTTCCCCCTCCGAAAGGGAAGTTCCCTTGGCGGAATCGCTCTGCCGGAGGGCAAAAGTTCTCCTGCCCAAGTTCCGCCTCAAGATGGCGGCGCTCCATCCCGAAAGTCCTCTCCTTATTTTTTTTTCTAGGTCAAAATGACCTATATACCAGAAGATGGGCACCGGAGGTGCGCCTGGATGAGCACAACCCACCAGGGCGCGCCCTGGCTCCCTGGCGTGCCCAGGTGGGTTGTGCCCACCTGGTGGGGCCCCTCTGGTAGTTATTTGCTCCAATATTCCTTAAATATTCCATAAAAAATCTCCATGAAGTTTCAGCTCATTTGTAGTTGTGCAGAATAGGTAGCCTGACGTAGCTTTTTCAGGTCCATATTTCCAGCTATCGGAATTCTCCCTCTTTGTGTATACCTTGCATATTACGAGAGAAAAGGCATTTACTCCAAAAAGCATTATTATGGATAAAAACATTATAAATAACAGTAAGAAAACATGATGCAAAATGGACGTATTAGGCACCCTGTCGAAGGGGGCCATGATCACTGGAGGCCATGGAGGAGGAGGCCAAGGGGGGATACTCTCCCTCCCCTCTTGGTGGCGCTAGAGTGCTGCCGGAGGAACCATCGTTGTGGTGATCGTCTTCATCAACATCACCATCTTCATCACATCCCTCATCTCTTTTCAACGGTCCACTATCCCGCATCCCGCTGTAATCGTCTACTTGAACATGGTGCTTTATGACACATATTATTATCCAATGATGTGTTGCAATCCTATGATGTTTGAGTAGATCTCTTTTGTCCTTTGGGTTGATTGATGATTTTGATTGGTTTGAGTTGTATGTTTAATTTTTGTGTTGTCCTATGGTGCCTCCCGTGCCGCACACACGTGGGGGATTCTCGATGTAGGGTGTTGCAATACGTTCATGATTCGCTTATAGCGGGTGGCTAGAGTGACAGAAGCTTACACCTGAGTACGGGGTTGTTGTTTATGGGAGTAAAGGAGACTTGATACTTAATGCTATGGTTGGGTTTACCTTAATGACTTCTAGTAGTTGCAGATGCTTGCTAGAGGTCCTATCATAAGTTCATATGATCCAAGTGCGAAAATATGTTAGCTCATGCCTCTCCTTCATATAAAATTGCAATAATGATTATGGATCTTGTTAACAATTGCCTAGGAAAATTCCACACACCGATCGATCATTATTCCACACTCGCTATTTGTAACATATTGTAATATGATCCACTTTATACCCACACCATAGTCTTTTTTCTCGTTTTTAGATGAAAGCAAACGCTCGGTGCACGTAGAGTCATATCAGTGGCAGATAGGAGTTGAGATAATATTGATCTTACCTTTGGCTCCTTGTAGGTTCGACACTCCATACTTATCACTTCCAACTTTGGAAATTGCTACAATGATTCCTTGCACTTGAGGATTATCAGGGCGTAGTTCTCGACAAAGGCCAAATGTCCTACCGAGTCGGCGCAAAAGACCATGTTGCCGAACACAAAACAACTGGCCAGGGGCGAAAACGCTCCCAAGGTCGTTGGAGCAGTTGATCTGTAGATGAGCCATCAATCCTTTTGGCGATCGCACTGTAGAACTCTCAATGAAAGCACTAGTGTCGATGTCAAAACCAGCAGACCTCGGGGTAGGGGGTCCCGAGCTATGAATCTCGGATTGAGGGTAACAAGAACGAAGGAGACGATGTTTACCCAGGTTCGGGCCCTCTTGATGGAGGTAAAACCCCAAGTCCTGCTCTTGTTTATATTGATGAAGATGTATCGAGTACAGAGTTGATCTACCTCGAGATCGTAATGTGTGGTCTAACTCTAGGGCTAGGTGAATGATTTTATGTTGATGTCCCCTATAGGGATAAACCCTATGACTTATATACATGCCAGGGAGGGTATCTAGGGTTACAAGGTCGGTAGCTAGGAGCTAGGCGGCTACAGAGATCTTGGAGTATACGTCAAGTCTTTGGAGGAGGCAGTCTTGATCACGCCTCCTGCGTACGGCCTCTGAGTCCATATTAATCACGAATGAAGGCTCATTGGCCCAACCCGAGGAGAATGGGCCGACTGGGTTAGTATCCCTTTATCCAGGACACCGTCATATGTCCTTTGCATTTTGAGGGTCCACAATTACATGTCTTTGCCATACCTACATTGAACTTTCCTAAAATGGTCTTTGAATGGGCTTTAGTTCAATGACATATATGTTGTTATTAATTGCAAAAACCATCTGCGGATTAGTTGCACTTTCACCTCCTGCCCACAAAAATCGAACACCTACTTTGCAGCATCGTTCAAGTGCACCTCCTTGAAGGCCTTGTCAGCCCTCACCCCACTAACTATGATTTCACACATCTTGTTAAGCACGGACGTCGACATGAACAACTGCCATTTCATGGAGTTCCCCTGCCCTCCTTATCCTTTGCGGCTGTCTTTTGAGCAGCAGCCTGAGTTGCAGCATTGGGCTGAGCCAGCACACACGATGAAGCCACAAAGGGTGGAACCATAGGAGACACCTCAAAAACATCTGAATCAGGAGGCATCTGCTTGATGGGAGGCTGGAAGTCTGATACGTCTCCAACGTATCTATAATTTTTGATTGTTCCATGCTATTATATTATCTGTTTTGGATGTTTTACATGCATTAATATGCTATTTTATATTATTTCCGGGACTAAATTATTAACCTAGAGCCCAGTGCCAATTTCTGTTTTTTACTTGTTGTTGAGCTTCGCAGAAAAGGAATACCAAAAGAAGTCCAAATAGAATAAAACCTTCGTGATGATTTTTCTTGAACCAGAAGACACCCACGATACTTGGAGTGCAAGTCAAAAGAGCCATGAGGCGGCCACAAGGGTGGAGGGCACGCCCAGGGGTGTAGGGTGCGCCCCCTACCTTGTGGCCCCTTGCTGACCCCCTGACCTAGATCTTCCTCCTATATATTCACATGTATTCCCAAACCACCAGAAGCATCAATGAAAACACTTTTCCACCGCTGCAACCTTCTGTTCCCGTGAGATCCCATCTAGGGGCCTTTTCCGGCATCCTGCCTGAGGGGTATTCGATCATGGAGGGCTTCTACATCAACTCTATTGCCATTCCTATGAAGCGTGAGTAGTTTACCACAGACCTACGGGTCCATAGCTAGTATCTAGATGGCTTCTTCTCTCTCTTTGATTCTCAATACCATGTTCTCCTCGATGTTCTTGGAGATCTATCCGATGTAATATTCTTTTGCGGTGTGTTTATCGAGATATGATGAATCGTGAATTTATGATCAGCTTATCTATGAATATTATTTGGATCTTCTCTGAATTCTTTTATGCATTATTTGATATCTTTGTAATTCTCTTCGAACTATCGGTTTGGTTTGGCAAAATAGATTGGTTTTTCTTGCAATGGGAGAAGTGCTTATTTTTGGGTTCAATCTTGTGGTGTCCTCACCCAGTGACAGTAGGGGTAGCGAGGCACGTATTGTATTGTTGCCATCAAGGATAAAAAGATGAGGTTTACATCATATTGCTTGAGTTTATTCCTCTACATCATGTCATCTTACTTAAAGCGTTACTCTGTTCTTCATGAACTTAATACTCTAGATGCAGGCGGGAGTCGGTCGATATGTGGAGTAATAGTAGTAGATGCAGGCAGGAGTCGGTCTACTTGACATGGATGTGATCCCTATATTTCATAATCATTGCCTTGGATATCGTCATAACTTTGCGCTTTTTCTATCAATTGCTCGACAGTAATTTGTTCACCAATCGTATTATTTGCTATCTTGAGAGAAGCCTCTAGTGAAACCTATGGCCCCCAGGTCTATTTTTCATCATATAAGTTTCTGATCTACTATTTTGCAATTTTTTACTTTCTGATCTATAAACCAAAAAAACAAAAAAGATTTACTTTGTCTTTTGTTTAGTTTCATCTATATCAGATCTCACTTTTGCAAGTGACCGTGAAGGGATTGACAACCCCTTAATCGCGTTGGGTGCAAGTGTTTGATTGTTTGTGCAGGTATTGGTGATTTGTGCGTTGTCTTCTACTGGATTGATACCTTGGTTCTCTAACTGAGAGAAATACTTATCTCTACTTTGCTGCATCATCCTTTTTCTCTTCAAGGGAAAAACCAACGCAAGCTCAAGAAGTAGCAGAGTCCTCGACATATGACGTCGCGGCTCTAGGACACGGCAAGGGCGTGACCAAACTCTTGCGCGTTCATGTCTTACAAGGGTAAGCATCAGTAAGAGTGGAGCACACTACACATTGATAGTAGGAACTAGCACTAAACATGAACAGTATAAACTAACACTACATATGAACGGTATGAACGAGCACTACCACATGTACAGACGGATGATCTAGTTCAACACATCAACTTAAATCATAACAAGGAGTTCAACAAACTAGCACACATGTTTGCATACTAGCATATATTGCACATCAAGCATATTACCAATTCATCACCACTAGCTATCAATCCTTGTCGACATGGAAACAACTCCTAGCATGCTTCAAATCCATCACTATCAGCTACCAGAACATCACATTCACACAGATCGGCGATGTACAATGCATAACATGGTCACAAATTTAACCCTATCACATGCTCACAGATCTAACCCTATCACATGCTCACAGATCTAACTAGGATGAGTACAGAGAAGGGGTGATTGAACTCACACACGCCATCGGGGCAACTTGAAGGAGGCGCGGAACACATCGGAGAAGAGGAGGACTCGAATCATCGCCGCCGCCAACCGATAGCCGGAGCACGACTCCAACTTACCCGGTCGTCGTTGTCGATCCGCTCCAGAGGGAAAGCTCGAGAGGGGGGAATGGTGGCAGAAGTTTTGGCGGTGAAGTGAGGCTGGCTAAATAGGGCGACTGATTCGGTGGGAGGTGACGCTAATTCCTCCCGCAGCTTTTTCGAAAACACGCGCAATCTCACGCCATCTCCGTGGACTCTGGAGGTCAGCATCACGTTCCCCTTCCCTGCATCACTCGAGTCTCGCTCGCTGGAAACAGATATTCGGCCATTCCTAGCGGGTCTGGCAGAGAATTGCTTTAAGTTTCGTGCGGACCAAAATTCTAATACAGGTCAGACAACCAAATGATGCATTTTTTTCTCACAGACATGATTAGGCTTGTTGCGAGCAACCAGAAGCGTCATTGATGAAGCGCGCGTTGTGCTTCCTGGACCAGCGAGGCGCCCGTGGCCGTGGGTGACGCGGACCAAATCCAGTTTTTAAAACACAGCACGCGCACGAGGGCGACGATTAATTGCAACTTCAGCGAGCACGCTCCCTGTCCCATGGAGCCACATCACCCTCGGCGCGCTCCGACGGCCGCCATGGATCCCCCGTCCAGGCCGGCGATGTCCCACTCCTCCGCCTTCCTCCTCCCCTCCTCCGCAACCCCAGCCGCCTCAGCGGACGCGTACGCGGTCGTCGTCCTCAACCAGCGCCTGCCCCGCTTCGCCCCTCTCCTCTGGGACCGCGGTAAACTATCGCCACTGCCCCACAGCTTCCCCTATGCCCTGTTAGCCTCTTCGTGGCTCCGTCGTCCTCAAGATGCTTACGTGCTTCTCTGTCTGTGCAGCGCAGGTGCGGGTGTGCGCCGACGGGGGCGCTAATCGCGTGTTCGACGGCATGCCGGAGCTGCTCCCCGGCCACGCCCGCGACGATGTGCGCTCCAGGTAATGCGATCCGTCGGACATTGCATATTCCGCGTTTGTCTGTCGGCCTGCCGGGCAGAGGAACAGGGATGTGCACAGGAACATTCCTGCTCGGGTGGTGGCCATTCGGTGTTTTGAATTGGTTTGGCCGCTAGAAAAAACAGAAACAGTTCAACAAAATTGGACCATTTATTTGTGTAATGCAATCTCTATTCTGCTTGTGGGTTCGACTGGTCGCTCCGTGCATGCTCACCATGTGCTTGGTGGAATGCTTGGGGTTGTTATGTTTACTGCCTATAGTGCTTTCCACTTTCAAGTAATGCTAGAGAACTCGACAGGTGTACGTAATCTAGTATATTCATGGAAAGGGGATTAGAATTTGCGGAAGTGATTGGTTCGAAATAAATCGTAAATATTTATAGTGACTGTTTGCCTTTCCCAGTCAGCAAGAACCATCTAGCACTGATGCTTGTTCTGACGTTTGGTGGCACTTCTTCAGTGGATATGTTGGTAAATCCTTTTTTTAGTGCAGCTTATTAGAAAGTGGTTCATCTCACATGTAAAAACTCCCTCTTACTGGCCATGAGAAGCAGCAGTGTTAGTAGGAGTAGTGGTTAATGCAATAACTCACTTATTTTATGAGAAGATGTGATGTTAGTGAGATATTTGTGAGCTATGAGTAGCCTCTTTTATATCAAGCTTTTTAACTCCACCCTTGAAATTGCTAATGGGATTGGGATCACGGAGATGATCATGACTCAGACCTTCTCAATTCTCGACAGTCGGAAATCTATGTTTAAGACTATGCAGTACTTTTTCAAAGCATCGTATTGTAAATTTTCACCAAGCTGCCAGTTTTTGTGCAGATACAAACCAGATGTAATCAAAGGGGATATGGATTCAGTGCGACCAGAAGTGAAGGAATATTATTCCAATTTGGTAATTTACTTTTTTATTTTCCATTTAGTTTTTATTAACTTAACAAACAGCATGTGTGGGATAAATAATATTTGAACAGTGTTATTTGGCTAGTATAATCATGACTAGTGTCTTAGACTCTTAGTAATTTGGCACAATCTGATTATTTTGTACTCGTGGCGCCTTGTCGGTTTGCAGTTTACAGTGCTCCCTTGGCTGATGCATAGTACTGAAGCATTATCTGGATACAAGATATCTAGCAGTTTTCTAGTTTAATAGTGCTATCGGTTATGTGGAAACATGAAAACCGAAAGAGAGAGAAAAATGCTGGGTCTCTAGTTCTGGAAATCTTAGTTATGGTTAATTAGCAGATTCATGGTGCAAACACCCTTTGCTGGCATTAGGTTTGAAGAAAGAAACAGTATTTACATGATTGTCGAATGTTATTCATCCCCATTTTAACCGCCCCATGATAAGCTACACTGCGAATTCAATTCATGCTAGAGTGACATGGTTGGTGTAGCGCAGATTCTGGATCTTTTTTTTCTTCCTCCATGAAATTTCTTAGATGAAATCTCACATGTAAATCAGTTTGGCATGTGTGTGTCCTCAATTGCGTCTTTCTAGTAATAATTGTACCCTTCTATATGAACAAAAGAACAGCACTAGAGTATGTTAGCTTAAATAATAATGTTTTGGTATGTTCTTATTTCAAATATGAGGCAGCTGATGATATTTTCTTCATGATGCCCATTGACTTCCAGCATGGCATCTGCTTTAGTAGAAAGAGCGCTGGTTCTTGTGACCTTGAATATCTTGTTTCTTCTGAAATCTGAAATCCGATATAGATCATGTAAGTTATTATGCTGATATCTATGTGTGCAAAGGCTCATATAGATCATGCAAGTTATTGCTTCAGTCATCACATGACAATTAATATCTTGAGACATGACTTCACGCAGAGCCTTACTTGAAACTAATTCCATCTTATGGCAAATCTGATGAAATAATTGTCTTATTATTTGATCAACCACAGGGCACCAAAATAGCTGATCAATCACACGATCAGGAGACCACCGACTTGCACAAATGTGTAGCATTCATCACTGACAATTCTCCTGGCTCAGACAAATCGAATGTAAGCTGCTCTAGCTCAGTAATATGAAATCTTTAGCCCTCAAATCATTTGATTAGAATAACACATCGCCATGTTTACAAGTATATACCACCTTGTCTTTAATGACAGCTATGCATCCTTGTCCTCGGAGCACTAGGAGGTAGGTTTGATCACGAGATGGGAAACATCAATGTACTCCATCTCTTCCCAAACATTAAGATCGTCCTCCTATCAGATGATTGCCTGATCTTTCTGCTCCCAAGAACGCACACTCACAACATCCACATTGAACGGTCAGTTGAGGGCCCCCACTGTGGGTTGATTCCCGTTGGCGCACCTTCGACTAGCACCACGACCACCGGGCTCCGGTGGAATTTAGGTAAGTGTTTCACTTGGTCAATATCCTGTGGTGCTATGCAGCAGCAGCTGATGTTTCAATGCATTTTCTCGTCAGATAATACTCATATGAGCTTCGGTGGATTGATTAGCACATCGAACATCGTTGATGAGGACCAGGTTATGGTCACTTCAGATTCTGACCTGATCTGGACAATATCGCTCCGGCACTGAGTTTTTCGATGCATTTTCTAGTCGGACAATACTTGTATGAGCTACGGTTGATTGATTAACACATCGAACATCGTTGATGAGGACCAGGTTATATTCGCTTCAGATTCTGACCTGATTTGGACAATATCTCTCTGGCACCGAGCTTATGCTACGCAGACGTTTTGAGCTATCGCCAATTGTCTCATCTAATTTATGTCTGTGACCACTATCCAGCAGTGACGTGATAAATTCTGGCGTGTTAGAATTTCAAACCTTGTAAATTTTCAATTTGTAATTTGGTAGCTTTGGCAATTAAATATATTTGCCCCCGCATAAAAAAAATGGCGGTGTGCCTTTCAAAATATATATTTGTTAATAGGTTGTGAAAATACAGTGGCGCAGTTTGTGGGTTACTCGTTCAAGCAAACTTCTCTTTTTACACACCTCTTGTACTTCGTTAGTCTGGATTTGCATAATTCATTTCAGAGCTCCATCCAACTAGACCACAAGATCTGTGAGGAAGAATCCCTCCCCTCCCCTCTAGATCCCGTCCGCCTCCCATCCCGCCACCGTCGGATCCTGGCCGGGCAAAAGCCTGTGCGGGGGGATTATGGTGGCGGCGGGGCATCCTTTCGTCGCGGCTTGGAGGTGTGGCCGTGACGGTGGATCTTGAGCGGGCGCCTCGGGACGACGTGTGTGGCCATGGCACCGGTCACGCAGCGATATGACCTCCTCTACCTTTGTCTGTCTTCATCGTCGGTCCAAAGGGAGCTGGTCGGTGGGTGTTGCCTCGCGGTGGCTTCCCGGCGGCGGATCGAGTGGAGGAGATGGTGGCCTAGCTGTTGAAGTGGGTGAGGATGCCACCATCGTCGGCGGCGCCCGTGGGTGTCGTTTTCCTCATTGGAGGCGATGGTGGGGGCGTCCCTCGCTCCATTGTTTTCGGGGAAACCTCAGATCTAGAGGAGGCTACCATTGATAGCGGTGCCCGCGGGCGTCGTAGCTCTCGTTGGAGGCGTTGAGTGACTCCTGGATCGGATGATGGTGACGTCTTTGTCGTTACCCCCATGGGGGCATCATCTTTGGAGACATTCATCGGCTGGACGGACATGTGGATGGCTTGGTGGTTGGGTGTCGGTAGGTGGTGGAGCAGTGCTTCATCCTACACATCGATGGCGGCGGATCTTGGCGGCGTGGCGTAGTGAAGACTCGGCGTCTGATGGGTGGCGATGGACTCGTGCAGGAGGACGACGTTGTCTCGCGTCGTGGTGTCGTCTATGGCAGAGAGGCCTGGCAAGGTCGATGCGTCAGTATCTGATCTGAGGATGGATCGATGGATGAAGGAGGTGACGGACCTTGCAGCATGCGCATGTTGTGCCCACTGAAAGTGCACCGGACCAGTGTGTAACCCAGTCCAGGTATTATGGCTTGGATGGGGCATCCGGCATAAGATGTTAGGTGTTGGTGTGGTGTCTGTTTGGTATTAGGCTCGGACATTTGGCACCCCTTCATCACGGGGATAGAAGTAGCGACATGTGTTACCAAGATGGTGGCTTCAGACTTACTGAATTACCTAAGGGTTTCATGAATAATTAATAAAATGGTTGCATGCATCGCCCAGATACAGAGGCCGGGGTATATCCTGCTTTTCAAAAAAAACTAGACCACAAGCCACAAGAGACACTATCAAACTCATAGCACGACTTCCATGAGTGAGGTTGTTAGGATCCTGGGTCTAGGCAAGCATGCTACATCACCATACAATTATGGATGGGATAATGCCCAACTCAACATGCCATGCATGGAAAAGACCCACCACCACATGTAACCATGCATGGGAAAATATTTTCATATATCATTTTGCTTATATTAAATAAATATTTACAACTATATACATAATCAGATATAATAAGTTGTATGTATTTTAATTTTAATTCACATGTTAGTAATCTGAATATTCATATTCTGCACAATCAAATTTCATTGAAATATAGTGCAGCTGATTCCCGCAACAACACACGGGATATCTAGTTTTGTAAATGTGTTTGCACTGTTGCCAGAAGAGGAGAGTAGTACCAAAGATCCAAAGCCCAATTAGAGGACTCGTACCCTTTAAGGTTTCTATCCTTTGAGGCAATTGCCGACGTGAACTCATCTTCCTCCTCGAAGACGGATTGGACCCCTCTCTAATCCAAGATTTGGGGGTGTTCTCCGGGTGATAAAAGCCGAGAGACAACGGACCTCGTGGCTCAACGTCATGGCAAGCGGGAACTCCTCAACGTCTAGGGTTGAAGCTGGTGGCGAGGGGAACAGGTTGACGGGAAATCAAAGGAAGTGAAGGCAACGATGCAGATCTAGCTCAAAGGGAGGAACGGTTACCTCGCCAGCACATTCACTCAATGAGAGCTATTGTACCAAACCTCAGGGAGGACAAGGAGGAATATATGGTTCTGGAGTAGTACCTAGAGAAACGAGAGAAAGACTCTGAATACATGGTGTTAGCTAGGGCTCATACAAATAGAGAGTTTAGCCATGGTGCCTTTATGGGGCTACGAGATCTGCATGGGACCTCGCACAAGAGGTCAAATTCAGAGGGATCAAAGACAATTTGTCTATAGTCCAATTGACATGTCTAGGAAATTGAGAGCGAGTGATGCACGATGAGCCATGGATCTTCAGGAATTATCCAATACTGTTAGCGACATATGATGGATGGCCAGAGATTAGTTAGATGGGACTATTCATATATGAGGCGTGGGTGCGGGTGATGGGCCTGAAGGAGAAGATGCGATCAACAATCATTGTAGTACAATTGGCAAAGAAAAGCTAGAGTGGTGGATCGGCTGGATGAGAGATCATTTAAAGGGCATGAGGTGGCATTAGATTTCATGTTTACGTGGATGTATGCAAGCCTCCCACAAGGTGTGCAATTCTAACATTGAGAAAAGGAACGGTGTATTTTGACTTTGAGTATGAGAAGATGCATGTGCTCTATGGGTGAGCGTGGGAACAAAGTCCATGAGGAGAATGCTATTATCTACCCCCCCCCCCCCCCCCCGCGACACTTATTGCGCCAGGGTTTATAAGGGATGATCATTGGATGTTGGCAGGGATGGGTGGTAGTGGAAGATCAGCAGGAGGGGCGGTGCTTGGCGAGGAAGTCGTGGGTGTTATGAATCTAGTGATCTAGGCAATGTGGATGATGATCTGCAAAGTACAACGTGTAGACCAGTTAAACCTCATAATAATTCTCACGATTGTCTAGGGTTTTAAAACTCCGACTAGAGTATGAAGAGAATACGCAAGGAGGGGCATGAACCAACTATCATTGACAGATGGTAAGGGACCCGATGATCTCGGCCTTATATAATCTGGAGAACGAGAACAAGGGGGGAGGAGGTGAGGATGTGAATTCTCAGGGGAGCAAAAGACACAAGCCTGACAGAGCTGAAGTGATGGACCTAGCAGCATTGGTGGCCTCCAAAGTGGAGGATCAATTGGCCCAATGAAACTCATAGGATGGAACAGTCATGGGATGTGTTAGTCTTGGGTAGTTCGAGCATTTCTGGATGTCCATAGGTGTTATAATCCCGATGTACTTTTTTCTTAGAGTTACATAAGTCAGACGCTAGGGCAAAATGCCTGTGAGAAATCTAGGGTTCCATAGGAGGTTGGTTGGACCGAGTGATGGTAGGGTGAGAGGATTGCTTTTGATGTCGAGGGACATCACACGCATAATGGAATGCAATGTTATGAGTAATTACACAAATGTTACCATCGATCATGGGTGTAAACCTGATGTACTCGTTTCTATAGGAAACGAACGAGAGAATAAGCATAAGGCTTGGGAGTGTTTGCGTACTTTGCACCAGGTACTAGATAAACTGTCGATAGTCTTCGGTTGATTTTAGTGAAATGTTATTTTCTTGTGAGGACGGAGATGTGCAGAGACCAACACGACATGCAAGCCTTCTGAGACGCTGTATATGCTTTTGACCTTGATGACTTAAGCGCATTGGGTGACTCGTTTACATGGAGAAAGGGGGGGTTTAAGGAGTGGTTGGACAAAGTGGTATGCAATTCTCATTGGAATCGGCCTTTTCCCCACATGTGTGTGATTAATGGTGAAATGAAAAAGTCAAATCACCATCCGCTGGTGATAAATACATAGTAGGAGGTGGAACAAATGGGAGGAATGATAGGAAGGTTTCGGGCTAGATGTCTTAAATAAAGAACAATCAAGGAGGTTGTCAGTTCTAAATCAGGCAAATCTCGTAGTAGGGTCCTAAGCTTGGCGTCTTGGAGCGAGGGTAACACTGACACATGATTTTACCAAGGTTCGGGCTCTCTCGAAGAGATAGTACCCTACGTCCTGTTTTTGATAGTATTCATATGGATGTTGTACAGGGTACATGTATCTACCACGAGATTGATCTAATGAATATGAATGCATCTATTGACTAGCCTGTCTTCGGTTTATATAATACACCAGAGGCCTAGGGTTTAGAGGAGTCCTCGTCTTGTGCGCCAAGTCTTATGGAGTCTTCCTTGTATGCGACATGGGCTGCCCTAAGTGGCCCATGATAGAACCGCCATGGGGGTCCTCGGCCCGATCACCTGGTCAGGAGATGACGTGATGAGTACCCCCCCCCCCCCTAGCTCAGGACACCGTCAGTAGACTCCTGAACCGGTCTTCAAGTTGAGGACGCTCCTCGGTCTTTCCGAACTATTCTACGTCTTCGACCACCGGTCTTAAAAACTGGTTCAACAAATCTTCTCATCTTCGATCTTGAGGATTTCCGAAGTGGGTCCGAAGAGTTTACACGTCAGGTACCCGAGGAGCCCTTTTAAGTTATCGGCCTTTATCAATGCCTTCTTATATTTACGCCCACCTCGGGTTTGAAGTGTTTCCCGTGTGGCGGTGTCCTCTCGCGTTCGAGCTCCAACGCCGGACTGCATCCAAGGTATCTTTTTGCAGCCGAGCTCCAACGCCGGACTACATCCATGCTCCAACACCGGATTGTATCTGAGCTCCAACGCCGAACTATATCCATGCTCGAACGCCGGACTGTATCCGAGCTCTAACGCGGCCTGTATCCGACCTCCAACACCAGACTATATCCGAGGTGTCATAGATCACCTTGGTTCGAAAAAGTTGAGAGAGCTCAGCCGAGCTTAATGCCGGAAATGCCCTCAAGGCATGTGTCGACCTAAAATCTGAGATGCACCTAATGTTGTCCGAAGACGCGTTTGCCCATAGCTCGGTCAAGCCGAACACTAAGCACTTTGAATTTTCTGCATTGAATAGGCAATGCAGTAGCCCCCGAGCCACTGGTCGGGTGGCAACACCAGATCAGGGGATCGACGTGCCCCTTTAATATTTGTAAATGATAAGCGCAAAACCGAGTAGCCTCCGAGCCTTAATGTGGGCATGGGTGGCCGAATTATGTATCAGTATCCGTTTGACAGAAAAATTGTTGTGTTTAACACAAACTTCTCTGGAGGAGAATAAAATTCTCTTAAAGAAGTTGGAGCTAGCGAAAGTTGGGCTCCCCAAGGTCACCCCCTAGGGGCTTAATAAATAGGAAATCAATGGGGAGATTTTGCCCTTGACTCTTTGAAAGATTTTCCTCCCACATTATGTCAGCTACTCGGTTGTCTCAGCGAGATTTTGCCCTTGACTCTTTGAAAGATGGGCTACAGTAAATTGTCTTACTCACAATTTATGTGTAATGATTCTATGTATCCAAGTACTTTACATCATTAATGCTCGGATCTGCATTGTACAAAACTTTGTTGACCGACCATCGGCTTCAACCTTCTCGGCCAGTAGCCGGGGAGTGTTTGTTCTAATTTATAAAGCCTTTATACGGGCAAATATTTATGACAAACAAGGCAATCCGGCCATACTGTTTTATAAACAAAGGTACACAGAGAGATATGTTGTATTACTTTTTAACGTAAGAAACATCTTCCAAAGAAAATAGTCCCGCTATCGGTTCCTTTCTTTGGGTTGTCATGCTGATCATGATCATGAAACCTCGCATCCAATCAATGTGGGAGGAAAATATTGAGGATTTAGTTTGGAGAAAGTTCCCGAACTCTGTGGTCTTACTGAACCAAAATTTTCACTTCCGTCATTGTCGATCAATTATATTCTTAAGATGGCTAGCTTTCGGCTTCACCCAGTCTGAGGTATTAACTCGGATGACCCAAAAGTAACAATCACAAAGGTGCTCCCTTTACCCCCTAGCCGAACTATTGAGAACATAGGGGGTAAGCACAGGAGCCACACAACCCAGCTTGGCCAAAATATTAAGTCAAATTTGATGCATATTTATGGCTTTATAACGATAATTACGGAAGGCAACACTCATATATTGAATACAAATGATGAGGATATGTTTATTATGACTCCGTTGCAACCGTTTACCATTTGAAAGTGGCCCATCATCGGCTTCCACCCCTTAGTAGATGCTATGCAGGGTGTTTCTGCAATAACAAAACAACCCTTAGCCGACGTCTCAATGTCCTGAGGTGGTTGTGTTAGCGGAAACGAGGCAATTAGATATGCGGGCTTTATAACTTTCACTTAGTCATAGGAACTTAAAATTGGGAGGCCAGTTACTAGCCCCCAGTTAGTGTTCGGCGTCAACCGAGGTCAAGCCGTTAACACTTTGGCCAATGTTATGAAAGGCATGTCGTTTAACACGAGGTGACCTCCATCGGTCTATAGTTTAACAGAGTCATCGGATCGCTGACCAGTGTATGCTTATTGTGACAGTCAGTTTTCGGCTTTCTCCACTGAGGCACTTGACCAGTTGAATCGGAAGCACAATCGTAGTGGTTCTCCCTTTAACCTTAGCCGAACAATCGGGAACGTAAGGGTAAGCATGGGAGCCGGGCAAACCAACTATTGTCCAAAGACACAATTCGAAATTGATGCATATAAAGCAATATCCGAGAACATTTTGCCGAGGACTCCATGGAGTACCTCAGCTTTTCATGGGTTCGGCTCTAGTCGCGCCCCCTAATAATATTGTCGATGCTTTAAAGGCGTCCAACATTGCACTGCTCGGGAACTAGTCTAGATATGGTGTGTGTGTGTGTGTGTGTGTGTGTGTGTGTGTGTTGAAAACGCCGAGGTGGAGGGCGGTAGGAAAGATGCCAAGCCGCGGGGCGGAAAGGATTTCCCGAGCTGAATTATTACGCCGGGCACCTCGGTCGTGAGGATGTCATGCCTCCTAAAAGAAAAACACACAAATAGCTTGAAAGTTCCATAAGCTTGAAAAGCCAAGAGAAAAAAACTTATGTAAAAACTAGACGTCCGAACTAAATCAAGTTTTTTGGTGCCAATCTGAAAATTGGTCTTAAAATAAACTTTGCTCCAGTCGTGCATGAAACATCCGATCTCTAGACTTCAAGCGGGTCAGCCTTCGGCTTCAACCTCCTATCCCGAAGGTGGAGTGCTTCTCAGGCCAGTTTAGCGAACTAAACTCGAGCGGTTTTAGAGAGAAACCGGGCTATCCACCTATTGACCACACACTCGAGTCGAGAAAGGAGCGGTAGAAAAATACTTTGCAACAACTTAGCAGAAAACATTTATTGTAAAAAGACTTACATAAATTTAAGAGCCCAAGTGAACTTGGGTAAAAGAAGTGTTTTTTTAACAAACAACAGTTCTAACAAACTAGGTTTTTAACAAACAACCTCTTTTGTTTAACACAAATATAATGCTTGGTTGAACAGCACATAAATTAAAAACTAAAAAAAAGTTGAGCATGAAAACAACTTAGCTGGTTAATGTGCGCGGTGTTGATAGCATGGCTGAGCTTACGGCGGGACGAGGTCCCAGTCCCCAAGCTCGTCCCAAGGAGACCGAGCGAGGAACTTGATACTCCAAAGTGGTGACACAGCACGACCGTTGTGGCGAGGTGAAGCCCCCTAGTCTAGCCCAGGTGATAGAGTAGGTCGGCGGAGTAACGCTGAATTCCTCGGAGTAGGTTGATGAAGAGGTAGCGAAGCCCCCGGTCTAGTCGAGGTGATGGGGCAGGTCGGCCGACAGACGCCGGAGCCCCCATATCGGTCGACATGTCGAAACAGGTCGATGTGGCAGACGTCGGTTGATGAAGATAACACGCCAAGGTGACAACACAACTTGGTCGACGGAGGTGGGACAAAGACGTCGGCACGTCGAAGTAACCATGCGACGCAGTCGAAGTTGATTACTTGTACACATAAAATAGTGCAAGCCAGAAGTAATAACAAATAATAATAATAATAATAGTAATAATAATAGTAGTAGTAGTAGTAATAATAATAATAATAATAATAATAATAATAATTAAAAAAATCTTCTACTTAATTGACTTAAGTGAAGTAAATAATGAAAGAAATATGGCCTGGGCGCCGAAGTCGGCCAGGCGGAGTGGCCGCGTGGAGTTGTCGACATAGGGACGTGCGCCGAGGCAACACCGTTGTCATGGCATGATCCAAACTTTTTGTATGGAGATGTCAGGTGCCGTGGTTGTCGGTCTACCATGATGACCGGGCGGCGGACCAGCATGGCTTGTTGCGGGAGTAACAATATCTGTGCGACAATGTCCGAACAAATGAACCTACGTAGCCAAAAGTGCACATCAAAAGCAAAGAATTTTTTGGATACACTAAATTATACATAATAACAAAACTGGAATAAATGCACCTCATCTGTAGCCGTAGCAGTAAAAGAACTGCCCAAAGCGCTATATAATTAGATAGCATGTTCTATCAATCAAACCTCGATGGGTTTGCACAACTAATATTTCTACGCCCGGCTACTACTCTATTCTCGGATGCATCTATTTAAACCGGCTAGCCATAAACTGTTCGGATGGGAGCCGAACGGACCATCGCATCGATGGACTGAGTTTTAGACCGGTCGCTAAAGGTCTACAGAGAAAAAATCATGCAAACTAGACAATACAGGTAACTAGAAAAATAAAACCTGATGTTCTTGTTCCGAGACGTTGAAATCCGAGGTAAAAAGTCATGATAAGTACTGCATGCTCGTGAACCAACCTGTGATTGGATGGTTAGAGGGGCTGTGGTAACCCCCGCCCACCAGGGTTCAAGTCCTGGTGCTCGCATTTATTCCTGGATTATTTCAGGATTTCCGGCGATGCACATTCAATGGGAGGATGTGAAATATAATTGCAATCCGACAACAATAATTCTCAATAAGATTAATTCATGCAAACGAATCTGATTGAAAAAATAGCACCTCATCATCCCATCGATCCGCGAGGAACACCGAGTAGGCTCTCAATGAAAACAACAATGTCGATTCTAAATCCGGCATACTTGTGGTAGGGTCCTAAGCTAGGCGTCTTTGAGTGAGGGTAACACAGATGCAAGATTTTACCCAGGTTCGGGCATATGGGTGTTGTACAGGGTACATGTATCTACCACGAGATTGATCTACTGAATATAAATGCATCTATTGACTAGACTGGCCTTGGTTTATGTAATACACCGGAGGCATGGAGTTTAGAGGAGTCCTCGTCTTGTGCGCCAAGTCTTGTGGAGTCTTCCTTGTATGCGGCATGGGTTGCCCGAAGTGGCCCATGATAGAACCGCCATGGGGTCCTCAGCCCAATCACATGGTCGGGAGACGACGTGATGAGTACTGTCGGTGTCAAAACCGACGGATCTCATGTAGGGGGTCCCGAACTGTGCGTGTAAGGCTAATGGTAACAGGAGGCGGGGGACACAATGTTTACCCAGGTTCAGGCCTTCTCGATGGAGGTAATACCCTACTTTCTGCTTGATTGATCTTGATGGTATGAGTATTACAAGAGTAGATCTACCACAAGATCGTAGAGGCTAAACCCTAGAAGCTAGCCTATGGTTATGATTGTTGTTGTCCTACGGACTAAACCCTCCGGTTTATATAGACACCGGATGGGGCTAGGGTTACACAGAGTCGGTTACAGGGAAAGGAATATTCATATCCGAATCGCGAAGCTTGCCTTCCACGCAAAGGAGAGTCCCATCCGGACATGTGACGAAGTCTTCAATCTTGTATCTTCATAGTCCAACAGTCCGGCCAAAGTATATAGTCCGGCTATCCGAGGACCCCTTAATCCAAGACTCCCACAGTAGCCCCTGAACCAGGCTACAATGACGATGAGTCCGACGCAGATTGTCTTTGACATTGCAAGGCGGGTTCCTTCTCCGAATACTGCAAAGTAGATCTTGAACATAAAAATCGTGTCCGGCTCTACAAAACAAATTCCACATACCACGGCCGAGAGTATAATATCCCACGAGTCCAATCTGCTGACAACTCATAGCGTGATGATACGTCTCCAACGTATCTATAATTTTTGATTGCTCCATGCTACTTTATCTACTGTTTTGGACTATATTGGGCTTTATTTTCCACTTTTATATTATTTTTGGGACTAACCTATTAACCGGAGGCCCAGCCCAGAATTGCTATTTTTTGCCTATTTCAGTGTTTCGAAGAAACGGAATATCAAACGGAGTCCAAACGGAATGAAACCTTCGGGAACGTGATTTTCTCACCGAACGTGATCCAGGAGACTTGGACCCTACTCCAAGATGTAACAGAGGCGGTCACGATGGTGGGGGTGCCCCCCCTAGGGCGCGCCCCCTGCCTCGTGCCCCCCCTGTTGCTCCACCGACGTACTCCTTCGTCCTATATATACCTACGTATCCCCAAACGATCAGAACATGAGCCAAAAACCTAATTCCACCGCCACAACCTTCTGTATCCACGAGATCCCATCTTGGGCCCTATTCCGGAGCTCTGCCGGAGGGGGCATCCACCACGGAGGGCTTCTACATCAACACCATAGCCCCTCCGATGAAGTGTGAGTAGTTTACTTCAGACCTTCGGGTCCATAGCTAGTAGCTAGATGGCTTCTTCTCTCTTTTTGGATCTCAATACAATGTTCTCCCCCTCTCTCGTGGAGATCTATTCGATGTAATCTTCTTTTTATGGTGTGTTTGTTGAGACCGATGAATTGTGGGTTTATGATCCAGCTTATCTATGAGCAATATTTGAATCTTTTCTGAATTCTTTTATGTATGATTGAGTTATCTTTGCAAGTCTCTTCGAATTATCTGTTTGGTTTGGCCAACTAGATTGGTAGTTCTTGAAATGGGAGAAGTGCTTAGCCTTGGGTTCAATCTTGCGGTGTCCTTTCCCTGTGACAGAAGGGGCAGCAAGGCACGTATTGTATTGTTGCCATCGAGGATAACAAGATGGGTTTTTTTATCATATTGCATGAATTTATCCCTCTACATCATGTCATCTTGCTTAAGGCGTTACTCTGTTTTTAACTTAATACTCTAGATGCATGTTGGATAGTGGTCGATGAATGGAGTAATAGTAGTAGATGCAGAATCGTTTCGATCTACTTGTCTCGGACGTGATGCCTATATACATGATAATTACCTAGATATGCTCATAACTATGTGCAATTCTGTCAATTGCTCAACAGTAATTTGTTCACCCACCGTAGAATATCTATGCTCTTGAGAGAAGCCACTAGTGAAACCTATGGCCCCCGGGTCTATTCTCATCATATCAATCTCCATTATTTTATTACTTGCTTTGTTTTTACTTTGCCTTTTACTTTTCACTTTGCATCTAATATACCAAAAATACCAAAAACATTATTTATCTTCTCTATCAGATCTCACTCTCGTAAGTTACCGTGAAGGGATTGACAACCCCTAATTGCGTTGGTTGCGAGGAGCTATCGTTTTGTGTAGGTACGAGGGACTTGTGCGTGGTCTCCTACTGGATTGATACCTTGGTTCTCAAAAACTGAGGGAAATACTTACGCTACTTTGCTGCATCATCCTCTCCTCTTCGGGGAAATCCAACGCAGTGCTCAAGAGGTAGCAAGAAGAATTTCTGGCGCCATTACCGGGGAGGCTCACGCAAGCAAGTCAACCATACCAAGTACCCATCACAATCCCTGTCTCTCGCATTACATTATTTGCCATTTGCCTCTCGTTTTCATCTCCCCCACTTCACCCTTGTCGTTTTATTCGCCCTCTCTTTCCCAATCTCCTCCTCTCTTTCCCGTTTGCCTTTTTCTGTTGCCTTTCTGTTTGCTCGTGTGTTAGTTTGCTTGCTTGTCGTTATGTCTGAAATTGGGGAAATTATTGCCGACATGGGTGATAATAATATGGAAAATTCTAAATCTCTTGCTGAAGAATCCCCTACCTATCATACAAAAAGATTTCGAATTGGTAGTGGTAATATTATTGGAAAAGGAGTTATTCAAGATTTCTTTACTTGTGCCGGTGCTTTGCCCTCTATGGGTAGTTCTATTCTTCATAGAACTAGTAGTCTTGTGGACGCCATTGCCATGCTTATCGTTGAACTTGAAAGGCAATTTATGCATATGCACCCTTCTATACAAAGGATTTTCCTAGAATTTTCTAATATCGAACACTCCTCTGTTAAGCGTGCCGCTACTATCTTTCTGGCTCATGAATTCAGATTTATAATAAAAGAGGCCAAAGAAATCTTTGCGCATTATAGGGTGGACGCCGGTCATCCTCCCATAGAATCTATCCTCTTTGATCAACAAGAAATTATGCGTTTTCAATCTCTTGACTATGTTGCTTTCAATGAAAACCTTAGGAAAAAGGTGCCAACCAACATTTTTTTTTGAGGGAGTGCCAACCAACATTTTAATTGATAGAATCTTTAAACTTAATGATGATTTGGCTATTCGAAATAATGAGTTAGGATACTCTCTTGAGTATAGACTCACAAGGTTCTGTCAAAAGAACGCTTATAATGATGAATTGGTTGTGCATTATGAAGGGCCAAAAGAGGAACCTATACCATCTAAAATTGATCTTGGGGATTTTTGCCCTATTAAATTTAGCCCTTTTGATTACTTTTGCTTGCCTCAAAGAAAACTTGCTGCCGAACGTAGAGAATATGAAATGAGTTTCACCGATCTATCTTATTACTACGGCACTACCTAGATATATCCTTGCTTTTATGCCTAGCTAGGGGCGTTAAACGATAGCGCTTGTTAGGAGGCAACCCAATTTTATTTTGTGTTTTTTGTTTTTGCTTCTGTTTAGGAATAAATAATCCATCTAGCTTCTGTTTGGATGTGGTTTTATGTTTCAATTAGTGTTTGTGCCAAGTAGAACCTATAGGATAACCTACGATGATAGTTGATTTGATTCTGCTGAAAAACAGAAACTTTGCGCGCACGAATATAATTTTGTTAAATCACAGAAACGTGATTTTGTGTTGATTCTTTTTGCTGCTGTTCAATAAACAAATTTTCAAGGACTTCCTATTTTGGTAGGATTTCTAGAGTTCCAGAAGTTTGCGTTAGTTACAGATTGCTACAGACTGTTCTGTTTTTGACAGATTCTGTTTTACGTGTGTTGTTTGCTTATTTTGATGAATCTATGGCTAGTAAAATAGTTTATAATCCATAGAGAAGTTGGAATACAGTAGGTTTAACACCAATATAAATAAATAATGATTTCATTACAGTACCTTCAAGTAGTCTTTTTTTTTCTTTCTCTAACGGAGCTCACGAGATTTCTATTGAGTTTTGTGTTGTGAAGTTTTCAAGTTTTGGGTGAATTCTTTTGATGGATTATGGAACAAGGAGTGGCAAGAGCCTAAGATTGGGAATGCTCATGGCACCCCCAAGATAATCCAAGGACACCAAAAAGTCAAAGCTTGGGGATGCCCCGGAAGGCATCCCCTCTTTCGTCCACTTCCATCGGTAATTTACTTGGAGCTATATTTTTATTCACCACATGATATGTGTTTTGCTTGGAGCGTCTTGTATCATTTGCGTCTTTGCTTGTTAGTTTACCACAATCATCTTTGTTGTACACACCTTTTGAGAGAGCCATACATGAATTGGAATTTGTTAGAATACTCTATGTGCTTCACTTATATCTTTTGAGCTTGATAGTTTTGCTCATAGTGCTTCACTTATATCTTTTGAGCGTGATAATTTTTGCTCTAGTACTTCACTTAGATCTTTTAGAGCACGGTGGTGGATTTGTTTTAAAGAAACTATTGATCTCTCATGCTTCACTTAGATTATTTTGAGAGTCGTTAATAGCATGGTAATTTGCTTAATATTAATATACTTGGTATTCAAGATATGTGAAACTTTCTTTTGAGTGAATTGAATACTAAGATAAGTTTGATGCTTGATAATTGTTTTGAGATATGGAGGTGATAATATCAAAGTCGTGCTAGTGGAATAATTGTGAATTTGAGAAATTCTTGTGTTGAAGTTTGCAAGTCCCATAGCATGCACGTATGGTTAAAGTTGTGTAACAAATTTGAAATATGAAGTGTACATGGCTTGTGCATCCTTATGAGTGAAGGCCGGGGGCACGCGATGGTTAACTCCTACCAACCTCCCCCCTAGGAGCATGCGCGTAGTACTTGATTTTTGATGACTTCTAAATTTTTGCAATAAGTATATGAGTTCTTTTGACTAATGTTGAGTCCATGGATTATACGCACTCTCACCTTTCCGCCTTTGCTAGCCTCTTCGGTACCGTGCATTGCCCTTTCTCACCTTGAGAGTTGGTGCAAACTTCGCCGGTGCATCCAAACCCGTGATACGATACGCTCTATCACATATAAACCTCCTTATATCTTCCTCAAAACAGCCACCATACCTACCTATCATGGCATTTCCATAGCCATTCCGAGATATATTGCCATGCAACTTCCATCATCATCATCATGACATACATTACTTTTGTCATATTGCCATTGCATGATCATGTAGTTGACATCGTATTTGTGTCAAAGCCACCATGCATTATTTTTCATACATGTCACTCTTGATTCATTGCACCATCCCGGTACACCGCCGGAGGCATTCATATAGAGTCATATCTTGTTCTAAGTTTCGAGTTGTAATCCTTATGTTGTAATCAATAGAAGTGTGATGATCATCATTAGTAGAGCATTGCCCAAAAAGAAAAAAAAGAAAAAAGGAAGAAAGGTCAAAAGAAGAAAAAGAAAGTTCCAAAAAAAAGGGCAATGCTACTATCTCTTTTTCCACACTTGTGCTTCAAAGTAGCACCTTGTTCTTCATGTAGTGAGTCTCATATATTGTGCCTCAAAGTAGCACCTTGTTCTTCATGTAGTGAGTCTCATAAGTTGTCTTTTTATACTAGTGGGAATTTTTCATTATAGAACTTGGCTTGTATATTCCTACGATGGGCTTCCTCAAATGCCCTAGGTCTTCATGAGCAAGCGAGTTGGATGCACACCCACTAGTTTTCTTTTTGTTGAGCATTCATAGCTCTAGTGCATCCCTTGCATGGCAATCCCTACTCCTCATGTTGACATCAATTAATGGGCATCTCCATAGCCCGTTGATTATCCTCGTCAATGTGAGACCTTCTCCTTTTTTGTCTTCTCCACACAATCCCCATCATCATATTCTATTCCAACCATAGTGCTATATCCATGGCTCACACTCATGTATTCCGTCAAAGTTGAAAAGGTTTGAGATTATTTAAGTATGAAACAATTGCTTGGCTTGTCATCGGGGGTATAGAAGTTGGGAACATCTTTGTGTGACGAAAATGAAGCATAGCCTAACTATATGATTTTGTAGGGATGAACTTTCTTTTGCCATGCTATTTTGAGAAGACATGATTGCTTTGATTAGTATGCTTGAAGTATTATTATTTTTATGTCAATATGAACTTTTGTCTTGAATCTTTCGGATCTGAATGTTCATGCCACAATTAAGAAGATTTACATTGAAATTATGCCAAAGTATCACCCCACATCAAAAATTCTCTTTTTATCATTTACCTACTCGAGGACGAGCAGGAATTAAGCTTGGGGATGTCTGATATGTCTCCAACGTATCTATAATTTCTGATTGCTCCATGCTACTTTATCTACTGTTTTGGACTATATTGGGCTTTATTTTCCACTTTTATATTATTTTTGGGACTAACCTATTAACCGGAGGCCCAACCCAAAATTGTTGTTTTTGCCTATTTTAGTGTTTCGAAGAAACGGAATATCAAACGGAGTCCAAATGGAATGAAACCTTCGGGAACGTCCAGGAGACTCTGACCCTACTCCAAGATGTAACAGAGGCGATCACGAGGGTGGGGGGCACGCCCCCCCCCCTAGGGCACGCCCCCTGCCTCGTGGCCCCCCTGTTGCTCCACCGACGTACTCCTTCCTCCTATATATACCTACGTATCCCCTAACAATCAGAACAGGAGCCAAAAACCTAATTCCACCGCCGCAACCTTCTGTATCCACGAGATCTCATCTTGGGGCCTGTTCCGGAGCTCCACCAGAGGGGGCATCCACCACGGAGGGCTTCTACATCAACACCATAACCCCTTCGATGAAGTGTGAGTAGTTTACTTCAGGTCTTAGGGTCCATAGCTAGTAGCTAGATGGCTTCTTCTCTCTTTTTGGATCTCAATACAATGTTCTCCCCCTCTCTCGTGGAGATCTATTCGATGTAATCTTCTTTTTGCGGTGTGTTTGTTGAGACCGATGAATTGTGGGTTTATGATCCAGCTTATCTATGAGCAATATTTGAATCTTCTCTGAATTCTTTTATGTATGATTGAGTTATCTTTGCAAGTCTCTTCGAATTATCCGTTTGGTTTGGCCAACTAGATTGGTTGTTCTTGCAATGTGAGAAGTGCTTAGCCTTGGGTTCAATCTTGCGGTGTCCTTTCCCAGTGACAGAAGGGGCAGCAAGGCACGTATTGTATTGTTGCCATCGAGGATAACAAGATGGGTTTTTTTAATCATATTGCATGAATTTATCCCTCTACATCATGTCATCTTGCTTAAGGCGTTACTCTGTTTTTAACTTAATACTCTAGATGCATGTTGGATAGCGGTCGATCAATGGAGTAATAGTAGTAGATGCAGAATCGTTTCGATCTACTTGTCTCGGACGTGATGCCTATATACATGATCATTACCTAGATATGCTCATAACTATGCGCAATTCTGTCAATTGCTCAACAGTAATTTGTTCACCCACCGTAGAATATCTATGCTCTTGAGAGAAGCCACTAGTGAAACCTATGGCCCTCGGGTCTATTCTCATCATATCAATCTCCATTACTTTATTACTTGCTTTGTTTTTTACTTTGCCTTTTACTTTTCACTTTGCATCTATATACCAAAAATACCAAAAACATTATTTATCTTCTCTATCAGATCTCACTCTCGTAAGTGACCGTGAAGGGATTGACAACCCCTAATCGCGTTGGTTGCGAGGAGCTATCGTTTTGTGTAGGTATGAGGGACTTGTGCATGGTCTCCTACTGGATTGATACCTTGGTTCTCAAAAACTGAGGGAAATACTTACGCTACTTTGCTGCATCATCCTCTCCTCTTCGGGGAAATCTAATGCAGTGCTCAAGAGGTAGCATGTGACATCACGCCACGGCCCGGTCTTTATCCGAACCGTTTTTATCCTGCCCCTCCGTATTTCGAGGCGCGGTTTCATTGGCATGTCTTGTCGAAGCAGAGATCGTGTCCCCTTATCACGGGATTCTCATCAATGTGGGCATGGGTAACCCAACCGTGCCATCAGCACGACGCTTGGGAAATAAGCGAGTTTTAGGGCGAACGGGGAGGCACATGATTTTTACTGCCTTTATAAAGGGATAAGGATCCCCCTCTTTCACCCACACCCTCTTCTTCCTTTGCTCATTCATCCTCGAGCTCCAATGCCCAAGTACACTTCCGCCCCAAAAAGCACTCCAATCATGTCCGGATCCGGAGCTGGAGGCAAGTGGATGGCCTCCTCCGTCAAGAAGGAGGACATCAAGAAGCTTTGGGAGGCCGGGTACTTGTCCAAAGACATCGCTCATCAGCTTCCGGCCAAGGGTCAGATCATCCCAACCCCGGAGCCCTAAGAAAGGGTGGTATTTCTCACCCACTTCATCCGCAGGCTGGGGTTCCCCCTCCACCCATTCGTCCGCGGACTGATGTTCTATTAAGGGCTGGACTTCCATGACTTGGCCCCTGAATCCATCCTCAACATTTCGGCATTCATTGTCGTGTGTGAGGCCTTCCTCCGCATTCCACCTCACTTCGGCTTATGGCTGAAGACCTTCAATGTGAAGCCAAAGGTGGTGAGTGGCGAACAAGCAGAGTGCCGAGGCACTACGGTGGGCAAAATGCCAAAGGTCACCTGGCCCAAAGGCTCCTTTGTGGAGACCGTCAAGGGGTGGCAATCAGGGTGGTTCTACATCACCGAGCCACGCGGCGCCAACTGGGTGGCGACCCCCGAATTTCGATCCGGAGTCCCCATGCGGCTCACCTCCTGGCAAGAGAAGGATTTAGCCTGGGGCTCAGCGGAAGAAGTAACCGGGCTCCAGACATGTTTCCAGAACATGATTGACAAGAAAATCAAGCTTGTCAACATGGTCCAGGTCATGCTCTTCCGCTGGATTCTTCCGTGCCAGATCCGGACTTGTAACCTGTGGGAGTTCGACCCGGCCAAGCACCAGATGTTGCTGGAGCTCTTCGATACGACACACGAAGACATCTAGAAGGTACTTTTTAAGACCGGCGAGGTACCACCGCCCACATCCGAAGATCGCAGGCTCAGCGTAAAACGTCGGGCTAATCCGGTAAGTTTTTTTTGTTAGCAAGGTATATCTTTTGCCGGCATATCTGCGGGAGGAACCGAAGCCTCCATGCCAATCTTTTAGGCCTGGATAACGATAGCGGAGCAGATCAAATGTTCGGCTCCGCTGCCCGAAGATCTAGGAATGCCTCTTCTGACAAAGATGCTATTTCCTGCACCTTATGAGGTGCCGGAGAAGAAAGCCAAGAAGACGACCAAGGGGACCAGAGGGGGTCTCCACCACAAGGGTGTCTCGGACATGATGTATGAAGATGCCGAGACACCCCCCTTCGCCGAAGACGACGACAAGGAGGAGGAGGATGGTTCACCCCCCATTGGGGGAAAAAGAAGAGGAAGGCCTCCACACACGGGGAGGCCGAGGCGCCCAAGAAGGGAAAAATCTCCCCTTCGGACTACTCCGCCGCAGCCACCAACATCAGCGAGGAGTGGGGGCCCAGGGTCAAGCCCCTGGCCAAATCGTAAGTATCCGGATGCGGTAATATTTCCGGTTTTTTAAACTTTATCGTTTTCTAATGTGTTAGACCATGCATCTGCAGTCCGGCCCAATCCAACATCGAGCTCTCCTCCTCTTCGAAGGGGTCGTTGGATCCGTCAGTGATGAACAGCGAGTCCCTTCCAACGGCCACCTCCCATAAGGCCACAGACAACACCAAGGTGCTGTCCCGAAGGATACCGGGCCAAGGGGAGGTTGTTCTAGTGATACCGAAGGAAAGAAGTCCGGTTGCCGAGCACATAGGGGGAAAGACCCCTACAGACCCCGATAATGAGGGCCGAGTCCAGTTCGGCCCTCAGCCGGATACAGCTTCGGAGACCCAAGTGGCTCCGGATTCGGGCAGGCAACCTCTCCCGAACGAGGGGGGCAAGCCACCTCCGCCGGTGACCTCTGTCCATCCAGAGGCACCGGATAGATTGTTGGAAGCGCTACAAGGAGCTTCCATTATGGAAGAACACCGTACTCTTATGAGTATGGTGATTGAGAAAGTCCAATACGCCAAAAGCGGATTGACCGAAACCTGCCTTGCCTTCTAACAGGCTTTGACGTAAGTAATATAGTTGTAAAAGAATATCACCTTGTAGACAGTAGCCCTTGATGCTCTGTTCGGTGTTCGGAAAGAAGAACCAAATAGAGGATCAAAATATTTTTCGCAGGAGTCTAACATAAAATGTTTGTGTGAATAAGCAGGCATCGCTGCTAGCCGCTGTCGCTCATACCGCGGAGGTCTCCGGCTTGATGCCGAATCTGGAGCGGGACGAGGAAGAACTCGGCCTCGTGAAGAAGCAACTAGAGGAAAACCAAGGTATGCACTAACTGGTGATTTATATTTGGGAGGGATGAAAAGTTTGTACTGACTGGAGTGTCATGCACTTTATTAGGGGCCACTACCGAAGTAGCGGCCCTCAAGAAGGCGTTGGCCGAGGCCGAGGACAAAGCGGCTAAGGAACATGCCGCGCGCGAGAAGCAGGAGGCCCAGGTCAGCGAGGTCCAGCAAGAGCTCCAGGACGCCGTCAAAAAGTACGAGTCCTTGGAGCGTAATTTGAAGACTCAAGAGTCTGAACTTGCCAAGGCCCGTTAGAGCGCGCAAGATGCCCGAGCCAAAGCCTAGAGCGCCCTCCAGGGAACCCAGGTGGCCCAGGATATCGCGGCGGGTAAGGCTTTTATTATGCAAAAGCAAGTGTGTGAAGGAAGTGTTTCTTTTACTTACCCGAATTTGGATTTTTTTCAGGAGCGTTTGCGGATCTGTCACGCAGCATATCAGATGCTGCAGAGTTCTTTCGGGCCAAAGAAGGGAGCTCTATGGAGAAGCTGTTCTGGTCTCGATACCTTGGATCAGAACATCCATTGCCCCTTAGCGACCAGCTAAAGTAGTTGGTCGAGCTGCACAGGGCGGCCGAACTGGCCATGAAGGACCTAATAGTCTGGCCATGGCTTGCCGAGCCCATGCCTAGTAGCTACTTCGGACTCGTGAAGTGGCTGGTCAGTGCCTGCCCTCGGCTTGATGCTATCAAGTGGTCGGTCTGCATTGAAGGTGTGCGGATGGCTTTCGCCTGCGCCAAGACGCACTGGGCAAAGATGGATGGCACAAAGCTGATGGCCGAGGGTCCACCTGAGGGCAAGGATCATCGCAAGCCCAATAAGTACTATGATAGTGTTATGGAGGGATCCCGCCTTGTGGCAGAGCAATGTGCCAAGGATATCATTTTCCCATGAAAGCATTATTTTATCCTGTCTTGTACTATGGAACAAGGTCTTTATGTAATGTAATACTTGTTATTTAAAATTTTACCTCCTGTGCGGCCGTTTATGAAATCTGAGAGTTGGCCAGTCGTCGGCTTCTGCCCCCACGTAGCTAGTACAGGGGTGTTCGGGATAAACCTAAACACTCTTTATCCAAATTTTTGGTTCTTTAAGGAGGTGTTTAGTGCAACAAACAAGGCAATCGGACTATACAACTTTATCACCCTCACTTAGCCATAGGAGTTCTACAATTTTAAATTTTGGCGTAGCCCCATGTATTTGGAAGGCCAAAGTTGGGGCGCTATACACGCCTAATCGGACGAAAACCGATTCCTCGCATAAAGCGGAAGAAATCTCTAGCGATTTGAAAACCTCTTGAATAGCTGACCAACTTTCGCCGCATCATGACAGCCAGTTTTCGGCTTTCTGTACTAAGGCGCTCGTCCAAAAGAACCAAGACACAATCACAGTAGTTCTCCCTTTACTACCCTAGCTGATATAGCGGAACGTAAGGTAGCAAGCATAGGAGCCGCGCAACCCAACTATTGACCAAAGACATGATTCGGAGACGATGCATATAATGCTATAAGTTCGCGGTGCCGAACTATACTGTTAAAGTGTTCGGACTTTCTTGCCGTGTTATAGGGACAATGAAGCCCCTGGCGAATTAAGGTGTACCAGAATGTACGGGTGCAATTAAAAAATAACTAGACAAGGAAAAATCAGGTAATGAACAAAACACTGCTGATTTTATTTTGTTGTAATTTGACTAATACATCAACGCGTATGTATACAAGTAGTACAATAAGCAAATAAGGCTATTTGACATGCCATTACCAAGAGTGAGCTGCGTGCGGGTATTTAAAACAGGTATGATGATGATTAGCAGAGACCACCTGGGTATTCCCTTGTACGTCCAAGCCCCTAGCTTTCTTGGTGTATCTGTTCCGCTATGGGTCCGATGAGAAGGTTTATTAGAAAAGGCCTCACGAAAAGAAAAAACCTAAAAGAAAGAGAAAAAGTGAAGGTATGCGGATCAAGAGCGGTTGAGCCATATTGTGGATCGCAGTCTAGTAGTGCCTCCGTCCATGCCCATGGTGTTTTAAGTGCGTAGTTGTGTACGCGCGGCACGAATTTCGCCGCTTTATTGGGGTTGGGACAATGGCTGTATTGCTAGCTAAGCTTTGGGTGAGTCGGATGGTCCTGTTGCAGATTAGCGCGGACCCGCTTAATGGTGTCTGGGGGCTTTATCGCCGAATTGAGGTTTTGCCTAAGGAGGCTATTCTGTACTTCTGCTGCAAGGGCCGCGATGTGCTCCTCAGTACGGAGGGAGTGCTCTGAGTTTCCATTGACTGTTATAACACCGTGAGGTCCGGGCATCTTGAGCTTAAGGTAGGCATAGTGCGGCACTGCATTGAAACGGGCAAATGCGGTTCGTTCGAGCAGTGCGTGATAAGCACTGCGGAAGGCGATGATATCGAAGAGTAACTCTTTGCTTCGGAAATTATCGGGGGATCCGAAGACCACTTCCAGTGTGATTGAGCCAGTGCAGCAGGCCTCTACACCTGGTATGACACCTTTAAAGGTGGTTTTGGTGGGCTTGCTCCTTGAGGGACCAATACCCATTTTGCGCACTGTATCCTGTTAAAGCAGGTTCAGGCTGCTACCACCGTCCATGAGGACGCGTGTAAGGTGGAATCCGTCAATGACAGGGTCAAGCACTAGTTCGGCTGAACCGCCATGACGGATACTGGTCGGATGGTCCCTTCGATCGAAGGTGATCGAACAGGAGGACCACTGGTTGTATTTTGGGGCGACTGGCTCCATCGCGTAGACGTCGCTTAGTGCACGCTTCCGCTCCCTTTTGAGGATATGGGTAGCGTATATCAAGTTCACCGTTGTTGAAAGCACAAGTGCTCCCTAGGTGGTTTTGGTAATTAATGTCAACATATCTCTTGTTGGACTAACACTTTTATCTAGTATGTTTCAGATAAGTTCAACAATGGAGTGGCATGGACTAAAGGATGTGGGAACTTCTTCAAGATGCTATGGACAAAGGATTGGCTCAAGCTTCAAGCTCAAGACTCTTCATTTTACATTTTAGTGATCGAAGATCACATTGAGTCTATAGGAAAAGCCAATACTATCAAGGAGGGATGAAGTGTTTCTTAATGAGCCTCTTGCTTCAAGTGCTTAGTGATATGCTCCAAATACCCTCAACTACTTTCCCACTTCCACACATATGTCCTAAACCTAAAGTCAAACTCGGCCATACTGATTCTTTCTATCCGGCAACACCGAGTTTTGGATGTCTTAGCCACTGCCACAAACCCTAGGCAAATCGGTCCTACCGATAGGGATCTCGGTCTCACCGAGATGGGATTGTAATCTCTCTGTGTATGTCCATTATCAAAATCGGTTTCACCGAGTTTGAGTAATCGGTACTACCGAGATTACAATGCAAACTTCCTGGTTGACTCATTACCAAAATCGGTCCCACCAAGTTTGAGTAATCGGTCCAACCGAGTTTGCCTGACCAACTCTCTAGAAAGCTTATTACCAAAATTGGTCTCACCGAGTTTGAGTGATCGGTCTTACCGAGATTACGTTATGCCCTAACCCTAATCAAATCGGTCTCACCGAGTTGCATATCGGTGCCACCGAAAATCCTAACGGTCACTAGGTTTGCTAAATCGGTCTGACCGAGTGTGTTGAATCGGTCCCACCGAGTTTGGTAAATTGTGTGTAATGGTTAGATTTTGTGTGGAGGCTATATATACCCCTCCACCTCCTCTTCATTCGTGGAGAGAGCTATCAGAATGAATCTACACTTCCAGCATCCTATTTCTGAGAGAGAACTACCTACTCATGTGTTGAGGCCAAGATATTCCATTCCTACCATATGAATCTTGATCTCTAGCCTTCCCCAAGTTGCTTTCCACTCAAATCTTCTTTCCACCAGATCCAAAACCTATGAGAGAGAGTTGAGTGTTGGGGAAACTATCATTTGAAGCACAATAGCAAGGAGTTCATCATCAACGCACCATTTGTTACTTCTTGGAGAGTGGTGTCTCCTAGATTGGCTAGGTGTCACTTGAGAGCCTCCGGCAAGATTGTGGAGTTGAACCAAGGAGTTTGTAAGGGCAAGGAGATCGCCTACTTCGTGAAGATCTACCGCTAGTGAGGCAAGTCCTTCGTGGGCGACGGCCATGGTGGGATAGACAAGGTTGCTTCTTCGTGGACCCTTCGTGGGTGGAGCCCTCCGTGGAATCGCGCAACCGTTACCCTTCGTGGGTTGAAGTCTCCATCAACGTGGATGTACGATAGCACCACCTATCGGAACCACGCCAAAAACATACGTGTCTCCAATTGCGTTTGAATCCTCCAAAACCCTTCCCTATATATTCTTGCAAGTTGCATGCTTTACTTTCCACTGCTCATATACTCTTTGCATGCTTGCTTGATATGTACCGTGAATGTTAAACTTGTGACTAAACTCCACTTAAACTTTAAGGAAAATTAAAAACTGCAACTTTGTCACTTAGTGTCTAATCACCCCCCCCCTCTAGACACCTCTTCTCAAGGTCCTTCAAGTGGTATCAGAGCCAGGTTTCCATTGCCTTGGTTTAATCACCATTGGAGGAAGATGGATGAGTGTACTTTGGGGAGTCTTAGACATAGAGTGCCTATTCTTGATGGAGAGTATTTTCATGAATGAAAAATGAGATGCTTGTGATTTTCAATCAATATCATTTGAACAAGTACATTGCTAGGCCTTGTGCACTTCACGTTGATCCTATGCATCCTACTCTTGATGAGTCAATTGACATGGTTAGGAATCTTAGAACTGCTGAACTTATTATTAGAGGATTGCCTAGAAACTTGATTGGATGTTTGCCTACTCTTGAGTGTGACTACACTATATGGAAATTTCTTGAGGAACGATTTCCAGATTATTCCTTGAAAAATCTAGATGAAATTCTCCATAAGTCTATTGCTTTGAGTAAGATGAATACTAGTGATCCTATGTTTGGTGATCGTCTATTTGAGCTTACAAATCTTATGCATGCCAAAGGAGATGTGGGAATTATTAGTGATATTATTTCCGAAGCTATAAAAATTCATAAACAAGATCATTGTCAAACTCACTCTAACGAATCACCCTCTCTAGGATTTGATCCACCACATGACGATGTTGAACATGGATACTATGATGAGGATGATGATAGTAACTTCGATCTTGATGATGCAATGAGACATTTCGGTCTTATGGAAAATCTTCGGGGATATATGTTAGGAGGAAAGGAATGGGTTCTTGATAGTGGATGTACCGATCACATGACCGGAGATAAAGACATGTTTCGTGAGCTTGCTGAAAATGATAGTCCTCGAAAGTATGTCACTTTCGGTGACAACTCAAAGGGTAAGGTGGTTGGCCTCGGTAAGGTGGCCATATCACATGATAGCTCCATACAAAATGTCATGCTCGTTGAATCTCTTGGATACAACTTACTTTCAGTATCTAGACTTGCTGATTTTGGTTTCAATGTCCTATTTACTGAAGTAGATTGCCAAGTGTTTCGTCGAGATAATCATAAAATGGTCTTTACCGGTGTGCATAGAGGTGATCTATACATTGTTGATTTCACTAAAAAGGCTCAACCTAAAACTTGCTTCATTGCTAAATCCTCAAAAGGTTGGTTATGGCATAGACGACTAGGTCATGTTGGTATGCGAAACCTTGACAAGCTTATTAAAGGGAATCATATTCTTGGAGTTGACGATGTCATATTTGATAAGGATAGACTTTGCAGTGCTTGTCAAGCAAGTAAACAGGTTGGAGGAAAGCATCCCGTGAAGAACATCATGACCACAAGGAGGCCACTCGAGCTACTTCATATGGATCTCTTTGGTCCCAACTCTTACAAGAGTCTCGGTGGAAATTCTTTTGGTCTAGTTATAGTTGATGATTTTTCCAGATTTACGTGGGTGTTCTTTCTCGATGATAAATCGCAGGTCCAAAAGATCTTCAAAAACTTCGCTAGGAAGGCCCAAAATCAATTTGAAGTGAAGATCAAGAAGGTTCGCAGCGACAATGAAACGGAGTTCAAGAACGCAAATGTGGACACCTTCCTTGACGAAGAAGGGATTTCACACGAGTTCTCGGCTACGTACACACCTCAACAAAACAGAGTTGTTGAGAGGAAGAACCGGACGCTCATCAAAATGGCGAGAACGATGCTTGATGAGTACAACACACCGAAGCACTTTTGGGCAGAAGCGGTTGAGACAGCTTGTCATGCAACAAATCGCTTGTATCTTCACAAGCTACTCGGCAAGACGGCATACGAGCTCCTCACTGGTAGCAAACCCCAAGTTGGATACTTTCGAGTATTCGGCTCAAAGTGCTACATTCTTGATAAGCATTGTCGTTCTAAATTTGCTCCTAAGTCTCATGAAGGTTTCCTACTAGGTTATGGCTCAAACTCTCACACTTACCGTGTCTACAACAATTTCACCCGAAAGGTTGAAGAGACGGTAGATGTGAAGTTTGATGAATCTAACGGCTCGCAAGTAGAGCAATTGCCAATTGATGTAGGAGACAAAGATCCTTCGAAAACAATCCAAGACTTGTCTATTGGCAAGGTTCGTCCAACGGAGGTGAACGAGAGTACCTCGTCCGTCCAAGTGGAAGCTTCTACTTCACGACAAGGTGAACCAAGAGTTGATACGGAAGCATCCACAAGTGGGACACACCAAGATGAAGAAAACGAGGAAGTGCATCAAGATGAACATCAACAACCTCCTTCTCCACCACGACAAGAGAACGACAACACCAACAATGAAGAAGGCCAAGAAGAAGAACAAGATGAAGAAGATGTTTAGCGAAGACCCAAGCAAAAGCTATCACGAGTTCGAGCAAGAATTGCTAAAGATCATCCCGTCGAGCAAATCTATAATGACATTCAAACCGGGAGAATCACTCGCTCAAAAACTCGTTTAGCTAACTTTTGTGAAAACTATTCTTTCATCTCTAGCATTGAACCTATGAAGGTTGAAGAAGCATTGGAAGATCCGGATTGGATAAATGCTATGCATGAAGAGCTACACAATTTTGAGAGGAACCAAGTTTGGACATTGGTTGAGAAGCCCGACAACAACCAGAACATCATCGGTACCAAATGGGTGTTTCACAACAAGCAAGATGAAGATGGACAAGTAGTTCGCAACAAAGCACGTCTCGTCGCCCAAGGTTACACACAAGTCGAAGGTATGGAGTATGGTGAGACTTATGCTCCCGTTGCTAGCCTTGAGTCCATTCGCATCTTACTTGCCTATGCTAGTCATCATGATATCACCTTATACCAAATGGACATTAAAAGTGCTTTTCTATATGGTGAAATAGAGGAGGAAGTTTATGTTAAGCAACCTCCCGGCTTTGTCAATCCTAAGAAACCCAATCATGTTTACAAAGTTCACAAAGCTCTTTATGGTCTTAAACAAGCTCCTAGAGCGTGGTATAAATGCTTGACCAAGTTCCTTATTGAAAAAGGCTTTGAAATTGGGAAAATTGATTCTACTCTTTTTACTAAAAGGGTTAATGGAGAACTATTTGTGTGCCAAATCTATGTTGATGATATTATTTTTGGTTCAACTAACCCTCATTTTAGTGAAAAGTTTGGGAAGCTAATGTCGGAGAAGTTTGAGATGTCTATGATGAGTGAACTCAAATTCTTTCTTGGTTTGCAAATCAAGCAAACTAAGGAAGGTACCTTTGTCTCTCAAACGAAGTACACCAAGGACTTATTCAAGAAGTTCAATATGCAAGAATGCAAAGGTATATCTACACCCATACCTACTAGTGGACATCTTGACTTGACCAAAGATGGTGAACCGATTGATCAAAAGGTTTATCGCTCTATGATTGGTTCATTGTTATATCTATGTGCTTCACATCCCGATATCATGCTAAGTGTGTGCATGTGTGCACGATATCAAGCTGCTCCTAAAGAATGTCATCTTAAGGCCGTGAAAAGGATAGTGAGATACTTAATCCACACACCAAATTTTGGCATTTGGTATCCTAAGAGGGCCTCTTTCGATCTTGTTGGCTATTCCGACTCGGACTATGCCAGAGAAAATGTTGATAGAAAGTCCACTTCAGGTATGTGTCAATTTCTTGGTAGATCTCTTGTGTCTTGGTCCTCCAAGAAACAAAACTCGGTATCCTTATCCACCGCTGAAGCGGAATACATTGCCGCTGGTTCATGTTGTGCTCAATTACTTTGGATGACCCAAACTCTTAAAGATTATGGGATATATGTGAGACATGTTCCATTGCTTTGTGACAATGAAAGTGCTATCAAAATTGGTCATAATCCTGTGCAACATTCTTGAACTAAGCATATTGAAGTTCGTCATCATTTCATTCGAGATCATGTTGCTAAGGGTGACATTAATCTTAAGCATGTTCGCATCGAAAAGCAATTAGCGGATATATTCACTAAACCTCTTGATGAGAAAGTGTTCTGCAGGTTAAGAGGAGAATTGAACATCATTGATGCTTCAAACTTGGAGTAGAAACTCCATTGGATACATGCAAGACATGAGCTTATGACTAATCCTTGATATTTCTCTTATGATGAAAATCTTATGTCTTGGATATACTTGGATCTTGCATGTTATCTAACTTGTGTAGGTACTTGGTTGAATCAAATTCCGTGAGATTGTAACCTACTCATATCTTGAGCAATCTCTACATCACCAAGTCTCTACACAATGGTGGATGAAGACAAGGAAGCACGGAACCATTCAAACATATCCTTTGACAAATTCTATTTTGAGCTTCATGATTGTCATTTTTGGATACACAAGTGATCTTCCTTGCAAGAACTAACCCATGTAGGTAGATGGACTCAAATTCCAAGTGGTGCTCCAAATTCTTGATGAGCTACATCAACCTTGAGCAACCCACACAAGTTCAACTACATGGACAACACCACCAACCAAGGTATGTTATTCCATCTTAGAGAAGCTTTACTCCAAGTCATGAGCTAAAGCAACTCGACAAGATGTGAATACATCAAGATGCTTAAACGAGAAATGGCAACCCCATTTTGTGCTTAAACGATGAGTATGACCTATGATCAAGTGATCTCACTTGACTCCTAAGTCAATATACTCTAACATAGGTGACCTTGTCGCCGACCATCTCTGGATGAAGTTCTCTTGTGTCCTTTTCTGTGTTTGTGCAAAAAAAAACTTCATCCAGATTTCTTTCTGTTTGCTCTGCATTTTCTGCATCAAATTTATCGCATATCTTTCAGTAAATTCCTTGCAAATCTTTGTGAGATCTTACTAGTCTAGTGAGCTGAGGTGACAAGTGTTTTCTCTGTGATGAACTCGGTTTCACCGATTTGTTGTTTTTGGTCCAACCGAATCCTTTCGGCACAACCGAAGCATACCACTCGGTGCCACCGATTTCACAACAGGAAAAACAGTTTGCCACTTATTTTGTGTTTCTTCTGATCCAGCTCCACTCAATGAATCTTGTCCTCTACAAGCATCACATTTTTATCATTGCTCTGTGTTGTGACTCAAGGACCAAACTCATTCGACAGATTCCAGAAAACCCTTCTTGGAAATTGATGTCAAAGGGGGAGAGAGAGATCACATCAAAGCTTATCATTTAGAGAGAGATCCTTAGGGGGAGAGAGAGATCTCCATCAAAGCTTATCATTTAGAGAGAGATCCTCAGGGGGAGAGAGAGAGATCTCCAGGGGAAGAGAATACTTAAGTAGAAAGTATTTCTCAAGGATCCCAGATGCTTGGTGTTCAAGAGGAGAGATGCCACATGTCTTCTTGAGGGGAGAGACATGTTCATATGATCTTTTGTGCTTATTTCTTCTTGAGGGGAGAGACATGTTCATATGATCTTTTGTGCTTATTTGCATTACTGTGCATTAGCTCTGTTCATTTATATCTTTCAGCTCTGATTTTCTGTTCCCTATCTTCTCCCAGCATCCTATGCTAGATTCAGGGGGAGCAAGACTTCTAAGGGAAAGAAATCATTTAAATTCATTGCATATATTTACTCTTGGGGACATGTCTAATCCAATGTAGTACTTAGTACTCACTCTCTACATGTCATCCCAGTCTTGGTATTCTTGTGGTTTCTTCTGTTTGCTCTGGCTAGTAGATGTATCTGTGTTATCTAACCTTGTTTACACAGGTTTATTCCATCCTAAGCCAACTCAAGACTACAAGGTAAGTATATGTATCACAATTATGTGTATGAGGAATTCTTGCTGATGTACATACTGTTTGCAAGAAGGACTCAAGAGCATGAAGGCATTTTCTTTAATATTCTTTGCTCTGATGCATATGGCCAAGATACATGTAACACATTACCTGCTCTATCATGGTTATGCTCTCACATGCTTCCATATTCCATATTCACATGATTGCATACATGTAGGGGGAGCCTATGCTTGTTACATGTCCTTCCAAAGCTTTACTTGCTATTCTTTATATCTTTATCTAAAGCTTTGATGTATGTTGTCATCAATTACCAAAAGGGGGAGATTGAAAGCACAAGTGCTCCCTAGGTGGTTTTGGTAATTAATGTCAACATATCTCTTGTTGGACTAACACTTTTATCTAGTATGTTTCAGATAAGTTCAACAATGGAGTGGCATGGACTAAAGGATGTGGGAACTTCTTCAAGATGCTAAGGATAAAGGATTGGCTCAAGCTTCAAGCTCAAGACTCTTCATTTTACATTTTAGTGATCCAAGATCACATTGAGTCTATAGGAAAAGCCAATACTATCAAGGAGGGATGAAGTGTTTCTTAATGAGCCTCTTGCTTCAAGTGCTTAGTGATATGCTCCAAATACCCTCAACTACTTTCCCACTTACACACATATGTCCTAAACCTAAAGTCAAACTCGGCCATACTGATTCTTTCTATCCGGCGCCATCGAGTTTTGGATGTCTTAGCCACTGCCAGAAACCCTAGGCAAATCGGTCTTACCGATAGGGATCTCGGTCTCACCGAGATGGGATTGTAATCCCTTTGTGTATGTCCATTATCAAAATCGGTCTCACCGAGTTTGAGTAATCGGTACTACCGAGATTACAATGCAAACTTCCTGGTTGACTCATTACCAAAATCGGTCCCACCGAGTTTGAGTAATCGGTCCAACCAAGTTTGCTTGACCAACTCTCTGGAAAGCTTATTACCAAAATCGGTCTCACCGAGTTTGAGTGATCGGTCTTACCGAGATTATGTTATGCCCTAACCCTAATCAAATCGGTCTCACCTAGTTGCATATCGGTCCCACCGAAAATCCTAACGGTCACTAGGTTTGCTAAATCGGTCTGACCGAGTCTGTTGAATCGGTCCCACCGAGTTTGGTAAATTGTGTGTAACGGTTAGATTTCGTGTGGAGGCTATATATACCCCTCCACCTCCTCTTCATTCGTGGAGAGAGCTATCAGAACGAATCTACACTTCCAGCATCCTATTTCTGAGAGAGAACTACCTACTCATGTGGTGAGGCCAAGATATTCCATTCCTACTGTCGGTGTCAAAACCGGCGGATCTCGGGTAGGGGGTCCCGAACTGTGCGTCTAGGCGGATGGTAACAGGAGACAAGGGACACGATGTTTTACCCATGTTCGGGCCCTCTTGATGGAGGTAAAACCCTACGTCCTGCTTGATTAATATTGATATTGTGGATGTTTACAAGAGTGGATCTACCACGAGATCAAGGAGGCTAAACCCTAAAAGCTAGCCTATGGTATGATTGTAAGGGTTGATGTGGTTCGTTGTCCTACGGACTAGAGCCATCCGGTTTATATAGACACCGGAGAGGGCTAGGGTTACACAGAGTCGGTTACAATTGTAGGAGATCTACATATCTGTATCGCCAAGCTTGCCTTCCACGCCAAGGAAAGTCCCATCCGGACACGGGAAGAAGTCTTCAATCTTGTATCTTCATAGTCTTGGAGTCCGGTCGATGATGATAGTCCGGCTGATGATAGTTCGGCTGATGATGGTAATCTAGCTATCCGGACACCCCCCAATCCAGGACTCCCTCAGTAGCCCCTGAACCAGGCTTCAATGACGATGAGTCCGGCGCGCCTATTGTTCGGCATTGCAAGGTGGGTTCCTCCTCCGAATAATTCATAGAAGATTGTGAACACCAGGATAGTGTCCGGCTCTGCAAAATAAATTCCACATTCCACCGTAGAGAGAATAATATATACATATACACAAGTTCAATCTGCTGACGTCTTTTGCGGCGTGACGTCACACCACTACCAAGCCATTACGTTTTTTATTTTACCACCTCAGCGCATTTAGCGAAGCGGTTTCCTTGGCATGTCTTGTCGAAGCAGAGATCATGTTTCCCCTTAATCCGGGATTCTCATCAATACGGACGTGGGTAACCCAACCGCGCCATTGATGGTGGCGCTTGGGAGATAAGCGAGTTTTACCACGCTAGTGGGGACGCATAGTCTTCGTCCGCCTATATATAAGGGATAAGGATTCACCTTTTCACCTACGCCTTCTTCCTCCTTTGCTTATTCTTCTCCGCGCACTCGAGCTCCAGCGCCCAAGTTCGCGCATCTCGCCTCGACCTTCTCCAACCATGTCCGGAGCGGGAGGCAAGTGGATGACCTCCTCCGTTACGGAGGAGCACATCGGAAGACTGCGCAGCGCCGGCTATTTGTCCGGCGACATCGCGCACCGGCTGCCCGACGAGGGGTAGCTCATCCCCACCCCCAGGCCCCCTGAGAGGGTCGTTTTTCTTCCCCATTTCCTCCGCGGACTGGGCTTTCCACTTCACCCCTTCGTCCAGGGGCTCATGTTCTCCTACGGCCTGGATTTCCATGATCTGGCGCCGAACTTCATCCTCAACATCTCGGCGTTTATTGTCGTGTGCGAGGCCTTCCTCTGCATCTAGCCCCACTTCGGCTTGTGGCTCAAGACCTTCAATGTCAAGCCGAAGGTAGTGAAGGGCACTCAAGCGGAGTGCGGAGGCGCCATGTTAGGAAAGATGCCCAACGTCCTTTGGTTCAAAGGGGCCTTCATGGAATCCGTCAAGGGATGGCAATCGGGGTGGTTCTATATCACCGAGCCGCGCGACCCTACGTGGGCGGCGGCCCCCAAATTCAGATCTGGCATCCCCACGCAGCTCACCTCCTGGAAAAAGAAGGGCTTGCAGTGGGGTAGTTCGGAAGAGGTGACGGGACTCCAAGCCGGTATCCAGAAGCTGGTGAAGAAGCTCAGGCTGGTTAACGTGATCCAAGTCATGCTCGTCCGCCGGATTCTCCCATGCCAAGAGCGGGCATTCAATCTGTGGGAGTTTGATCCAGAACAGCACCAGGCGTTGAGCGAGCTCTTCGACATGATGTACAAAGGCGCCTGGAGGGTGCTGTTTAAGGGCGCCGAAGCCCCCACATCCGCGACTGAAGATCGCGGATTTCGCTCGCAGCGCCAAGCTGACGAGGTAAGTGATTCTACCCGTTTACGGGACACTTGCTTTTCATAGTTTGATTCTATGCGGGTTTTGATTTCCCCCTTTCCTTTGACAGGACTGGATGAGGAAGGCGGAGCAGATTGACTGCCCGGCTCCCATGCTAGAAAACCCAGTAGACGCCCGTCTAGCGAGGCTGCTGGTTCCGGCACCGCACGTGGTGCCGGAGAAGAAGGCCAAGAAGGAGGCCACGGGTACTCGAAAGAATTCCCGTTTTCAAGTGTCCGACGACTCCGAGGCGGGCTCCTCCCCCAAAAACGAGGAGGAGAAAGAGGACTCTCTCCCAGAGGAGGGAGAGAGGAAGAGGAAGGCTTCCCCAACAGGGGAGGCCGAAGGGATCAAGAGGGGAAGGACTATCCCCCTGGACAGCTCCGCCAACATCAACGTTGGCGAGGAAGAATGGCCTTCAAGGGCCAGGCCTCCGGCGAGATCACAAGTATCCGGATCCCTGAATGATTTATAGTTTCTTTTTATGTCGCATAGTGTCCCTCTAATGCCGCATACTGCCTGTAGTCCGGCTGATGATGATCTCCCCGCTTCATCAAGCGGGTCGTTGGCTCCGTCGGATGTGGATTCCATCCCGACGGCCTCTACCCCTCGTGCCACTGGGGACGCCGAGGTGGGGTCCCAAGAAGGGACCCATCAGGGGGAGGCTCCAGAGGCGCCACAAGGCGGCCTCCCGGACTTTGCGCCGGACTCCACATCGGAACCCGCAGTGGTTCCGGAGTCCGGCCAGCGGCCCCTCGCAAGAAGGGCAAGACCATGACGCCAGCGGCCTCCGTCCAACCGGAGGCACCGGACAACTTGTTGGAGGCGCTCCAAGGCGCTTCCATCAAGGAAGAACACCGCACTATCATGAGTGCGATGATTCAGAAGGTGCAGCTCGCCAAGAGCGGGCTGCCCGAAGCCTGCAGTAGCCTTCTAACAGGCTTTGAGGTAAGAAGCTAATTTATGTAATGTAATACCGCATAGACAGTAGCCCCTGATGCTCGGTTCGGTGTTCAGAAAGAAAAGCCGGACTGAGAATCTGAAGAAAAAAAAGAGATATACGCAGGGTTGCTAAAAAAATTTATGTCAATATGGGTGTGCAGGCTGCACTGCTGACCTCTGCCGCACTGACTGCGGAGGTTGGTGCTTTGAAGCAGGAGCTCGAGCGGTCCGAGCAAGAGCTCGGCCGTGCCAAGAAGCAGCTCTAGGACAAAGAAGGTGAGTAACACCACTTTGAATAGTTACCTTACATAAAAGGATTTAGGTTGCAATAAAAGAATAACAAGGATAACATGGGTACTGCAGGGGCCATGAACGAGGTGGCAGCCCTGAAGGAGGTCGTGTCCGTGGCCGAACACAATGCGGCCACATAACGGATGGAGCGAGAAAAGCAGGAGGCGCAGGTGGCGGTGGTTCGGCAAGAGCTCCAGGCTCTCATGGAAAAGCATGAGAGTTTGGAGCGTGACTCCAAGACTCGAGAGTCCGAGCTTGCCTCGGCTCTCGAAAGTGCCAAAGCCGCCATGGCCGAGGCCCATAAGGCTGTTCAGGAGGTGGAAGATGTGAAGAAAATAGCGGCGGGTAAGGCATTTTTCATGCAAAGCAAGCATGTTAATGTAAACTACCTGACACTTACCCGAATTCGGAGCTCTCCAGGGGCATTTGCAGATTTGCCTCGTAGTGTATCCGATGCCGCCGTATTCTACCGTGGCGAGGAGGGAAGATCAACGGAGAAGGTCTTCTGGTCTCAGTATGCTGAGGCCGGCCATCCGGTGCCCCCTAGCGACTAGCTGAAGCAGCTGGTCGAACTCCACAAGGTAGTCGAGGAGGCCATGAAGGGCCTCATAGTCCGACTGTGGCCTGGAGAGGCCATGCCCGGGAGCTACTTCGGCCTCGTACAGCGGCTGGTGGATGCGTGCCCCTGGGTGGAGGTCATCAAGCGCTCCACCTATATTGAAGGTGCTCGTCGGGCCCTTGCCCACGCAAAGGTGCATTGGGGCAAGCTGGATGTAGAGAAGCTGATCACTGACGCGCCGCCAACGGGCAAGGAATATCGTGCGCCCAAGATGTACTATAAGACTGTCCTGAAGGGTGCCCGCAAGATTGCGGATGAGTGCCCCCGAGATGTAATTATTGAGTAAACTCGCTATGTAGTATCCTGTGCGCTTGAAAACTTTGTTCATACGCGCTAAGCAACGCTTGTTTTAATTTAAAATATTACCTTCTGTGCGGCCGTTTATAAAATCTGAGAGATGGCAAGTCGTTGGCTTCAGCCCCCATGGCACTAGTGCTGGGGTGTTCGGGATAAACTTGAGCACTCTTGTTCCCATATTTGGGTCCATCTAGGGAGGCGCTCAACACGACAAACAAGGCAACCGAACTTATAATGCTTGAACACTCTCACTTAGACGTAGAATTCTATAATTTTAAATTTCGGCGAAGCCCCTAGTATTCGGAAGACCGAATTTGGGGTGCTATCCACGCCTTCATCGGACATTATCCGGAACTTCACTCGAAGCGGCGTAGGCCTTTAAGGACCCGAAAAAACCTCTCGAATAGCGACCAGTCTCTCGCCTTATCATGACGGTCAGTTTTAGCTTTCTCCACTGAGGCGTTAACCCGGCTCAACCGGGGCGCAATCGCAGTGGTTCTCCCAGTGCTACCTTAGCCGATAGAACGGAAACGTAAGGTGCCAAACATGGAAGCCGGGCAAACCCAACTATTGACCCAAGACATGATTCGGAGCCGATTCATATAATGCTATAAGTTCGAGGTGCCGCACTTGTGAAAGTGTTCGGACTTATCACACCATAATGCGGGGAACATAAGCCCCTAGTGTATTCGGCCGTACCAAAATATACGGATGCAACATGTTGTAAATGAACATATATATAAAGTAATGCAATTATGGGCAAAAGGTGTTGCATTTTATTCAAGAAGTTCTGCTATGAGTGCGGAATGATACAAATAGTGCGGAAAGCAAGGGATTGGACTAATTAAAGGCGTCTCCCTCCAGGGGTAGGCCGCGGAATGGTGTATTTAGCAAATTTAATGCTCGTAATGGAGACCACCTAAGTATTCGTCGCACCCTTTGTCTCTCCCTGGCTGTTGCATCGTGAGTTCGGCAGGTTCGCCGCCGGACAGAGTCCTGTAAAAAAAGGAAAAATAAAAGAAAAGAGCGACACACTTGGGAGCCCCTGGTATGGTCGAACCGCACTCCGGGTTTGTTGTGGTCGTTCCCCTTCCCCTGGACCCATGGTATCTCTAGGGCGTAATTATGTACGCGGAGAGTTTGTCTTACAATTGCTCGAGGGCTGGGGTTGGGGCCGCATTGCTACGCGTGCTCGGAACGTGCCAGGTGGTCTTGGTTGATGTTGCTCCGGGCGCGTTTGGTCGTGTCCGGCCGTTTAACGGCCGGACTCGAAAATTGCCTTAAAAGGCTGCTCTGTACTTCTGCCGCGAGAGCCGCTGTATGTTCCTCCGTCCGGAGGGAGCGTTCTGTGTTTCCATTGACCGTGATGACTCCGCGAGGGCCTGGAATTTTGAGCTTAAGGTATGCATAATGCAGCACCACGTTGAATTTTGCGAACGCGGTTCGTCCGAGCAGAGCGTGATAGCCACTGCGAAACGGGACTATGTCGAAGATTAACTCCTCGCTTCGGAAATTATCCGGGGATCCGAAGACCACTTCCAGTGTGACTGAGACTGTGCAGCTGGCTTCAACACCTGGTATGACGCCTTTGAAGGTCGTTTTTGTAGGTTTAATCCTTGAAGGGTCTATGCCCATCTTGCTCACTGTATCCTGATAAAGAAGGTTCAGGCTACTACCGCCGTCCATCAGGACTCTCGTGAGGTGAAAACCATCAACGATTGGGTCTAAAACCAATGCGGAGAATCCGCCATGGCGGATACTGGTCGGATGGTCTCTTCGATCGAAAGTGATCGGGCAAGAGGACCATGGGTTGAATTTTGGGGCGACTGGCTCCATCGCGTATACGTCCCTTAGTGCACGCTTCCGCTCCCTCTTGGGTATATGCGTTGCGTATATCATATTTACTGTCCGAACTTGAGGGGGGAATCCCTTCTGTCCTCTGTTGTTCGGCGGCCGGATTTCTTCCTCGTCGTCGCTGTGTAGCCCCTTTTCATTGTTTTCGGCAATTAATTTGCCTGCCTGCTTAAATACCCAACAATCTCTGTTGGTGAGGTTAGCTGGTTTTTCAGGGGTTCCATGTATTTGACAAGAGCGGTCGAGTATTCGGTCTAAATTGGACAGACCCAGAGTAATTCTTTTAAATGGCTTCTTCCGTTGACCGGGCTTAGAGCCTCGGAATCCGGCGTTGACTGTCGTATCCTCATTGCTATCGCCGTTAATGCGGCGTTTGTTTTTGTATCGACGCGACCTGCCATTGCGGTCCTTGGTATCCGGACTGCCAGCATTTTTGCTCAGGTTGTTGCTGCGAGCTAGCCAGCTATCCTCTCCCGCACAAAAGCGGATCATGAGTGACGTGAGGGCTGCCATGGATTTCGGCTTTTCCTGTCCTAGGTGCCGGGCCAGCCACTCGTCGCGGATGTTATGTTTGAAGGCAGCGAGGGCCTCTGCATCCGGACAGTCGACGATTTGATTTTTCTTTATCAAGAACCGTGTCCAGAATTGCCTGGCCGATTCGTCTGGCTGCTGGATTATGTGGCTTAGGTCATCTGCATCCGGTGGTCGCACGTACGTGCCTTGGAAGTTGTCGAGGAATGCGGCTTCCAGGTCTTCCCAGCAACCAATTGACTCTGCTGGCAGGCTGTTAAGCCAATGCCGGGCTGGTCCTTTAAGCTTGAGCGGGAGATATTTGATGGCATGAAGACCATCGCCGCGGGCCATGTGTATGTGAAGGAGATAATCCTCGATCCAAACCGCGGGGTCTGTTGTGCCATCGTAGGATTCGATGTTAATGGGTTTAAACCCTTCAGGGATTTGATGATCCATTACTTCATCAGTGAAGCATAGTGGGTGTGTGGCACCTCTGTATTAAGCAATATCGCGACGTGGCTCGAGAGAGCGTTGTCTGCTGTGTTCGGCCCGGCCGGAGTAGTTGTGTCCGGCGCGACGGTATTCGTCGTGGGTCTTGGGGCGCCTATGTGATCCATAGATAGATCTGGATTGTCTTGCCTTATCCTCCAATATGTCTCGCAAGTCCGGCGCGTTCCCCCGCGGCTTCGCGCTTTTTGAGCGGTGCCGAGGGATGGTTTTGGTGGAAGGCTTGCATGCCTCTCTGTCGCGGCCACGAGGTGGTCGGTCTGCCGTATTGTGCGCTGGTGATGCCGGATTGTATGCTTCCTCCTCTAGTCGGGGGAGCAACTTGCGTTTTGGGTAGCTTTTGGAGGGGCGTTCGAGTTCATACTCTTCGGCCGCGAGGACCTCGGTCCATCTGTCGGCCAGCAGGTCTTGATCAGCTTGAAGCTGTTGCTGCTTTTTCTTTAGACTGTTTGCTGTGGCCATTAGCCTGCGTCTAAAACGCTCTTGTTCGACGGGATCCTCAGGTACGATGAATTCGTCGTCGTCGAGGCTTGCCTCGTCTCCGGAGGGAGGTATGTAATTATCATCCTCGACCTCTTCGTCTGCCGCCCTCTTGTGAGGGCTTGCTTCTGCCTCCTCTTGCGCTGAATCTTGCTGGAGGGGGTTGTCTTCGGCACTTTCTGGGGTGTTGTTATCTCCTGTGCCGGAATCTCCATTCTTGCTATGGCGGGATTTAGAGCGGCGCCGCTGACGTTGGCGCTTGGGCTGTTTCTTTAAGGAATCTGCCTCCGCTGCTTCTTTGCTGTCCCCGTCTTTGGGGGTGTCCACCATGTATATGTTGTATGATGAGGTGGTTTTCCAGTGTCCTGTAGGCGCTGGTTCTTGATAGTCTCCGGCATCGTCGTCCATACCGTCGATGTCTTCGGAGTCATAGTCGAGCACGTCGGTTAGATCGTCGACGGTGGCTACGAAGTGGGTGGTGGGAGGGTTCAGAATTTCTTCGTCGTCCACGTCCCAACCATCCCAGCCGTAGTACGGCCGGGGCTCTCCGGATAACGAGAGATGCTTCAGCAAATTTAAGATGTCGCCGAAGGGTGAGTGCTGAAAGATGTCCGCAGCGGTGAATTCCATGACCGGCGTCCAATCGGATTCGACTGGCGCGGGCGTAGGAGGGTCGGAGTCCGGTAGAGAGTCCGGCGCCTGGGAGTCATGAGCTATATGCGGGACAAGGTCAGTGTTCGGCTCCATCGCCGTAGAAGTTGCAGCTCCCGAGGCGGTGTCCAGCCACCCGTCCTCGATCTGCGCGATCGGCTCCGGACTATAGGTCGGAGCGGATTCGAGTGCGGCCTCCAAGGCGCTGTCCGGCGGCAGAGTTAGGTCGTGCCCATCGGGGCAGTGCGGCGCACTCAGATGCGGCTCGGACCCGTCGAGGATCAAGTTCCCGCGGATATCGTCTGTGAAGTTTAGGCTTCGAAACCTGACCTGACGGCCAGGGGCATAGCTTTCGATCTGCTCCAGATGGCCAAGTGAGTTGGCCCGCAGTGCGAAGCCGCCGAATACGAAGATCTGTCTGGGGAGAAAAGTCTCACCTAGGACCGCGTCGTTGTTGATTGAAGAGGCCATCAAGCCTATCGGTGACGACACAGAGGAACTCTCAATGAAAGCATCAATGTCGGTGTCAAAACCGGCGGATCTCGGGTAGGGGGTCCCGAACTGTGCGTCTAGGCGGATGGTAACAGGAGACAAGGGACACGATGTTTTACCCAGGTTCGGGCCCTCTTGATGGAGGTAAAACCCTACGTCCTGCTTGATTGATATTGATATTGTGGATGTTTACAAGAGTGGATCTACCACGAGATCAAGGAGGCTAAACCCTAAAAGCTAGCCTATGGTATGATTGCAAGGGTTGATGTGGTTCGTTGTCCTACGGACTAGAGCCATCCGGTTTATATAGACACCGGAGAGGGCTAGGGTTACACAGAGTCGGTTACAATTGTAGGAGATCTACATATCCGTATCGCCAAGCTTGCCTTCCACGCCAAGGAAAGTCCCATCCGGACACGGGAAGAAGTCTTCAATCTTGTATCTTCATAGTCTTGGAGTCCTGTCGATGATGATAGTCCGGCCGATGATAGTTCGGCTGATGATGGTAATCCGGCTATCCGGACACCCCCCAATCCAGGACTCCCTCACCTACCATATGAATCTTGATCTCTAGCCTTCCCCAAGTTGCTTTCCACTCAAATCTTCTTTCCACCAGATCCAAAACCTATGAGAGAGAGTTGAGTGTTGGGGAGACTATCATTTGAAGCACAAGAGCAAGGAGTTCATCATCAACGCACCATTTGTTACTTCTTGGAGAGTGGTGTCTCCTAGATTGGCTAGGTGTCACTTGGGAGCCTCCGGCAAGATTGTGGAGTTGAACCAAGGAGTTTGTAAGGGCAAGGAGATCGCCTACTTCTTGAAGATCTACCGCTAGTGAGGCAAGTCCTTCGTGGGCGACGGCCATGGTGGGATAGACAAGGTTGCTTCTTCGTGGACCCTTCGTGGGTGGAGCCCTCCGTGGACTCGCGCAACCGTTACCCTTCGTGGGTTGAAGTCTCCATCAACGTGGATGTACGATAGCACCACCTATCGGAACCACGCCAAAAACATCCGTGTCTCCAATTGCGTTTGAATCCTCCAAAACCCTTCCCTATACATTCTTGCAAGTTGCATGCTTTACTTTCCACTGCTCATATACTCTTTACATGCTTGCTTGATATGTATCGTGAATGTTAAACTTGTGACTAAACTCCACTTAAACTTTAAGGAAAATTAAAAACTGCAACTTTGTCACTTAGTGTCTAATCACCCCCCTCTAGACACCTCTTCTCAAGGTCCTTCAGTTTTCACTTGGGGGGGGGGGGACTTCTTCTGTCCCCCTATGTTTGGCGGCCGGGGTTCCTCGTTGTCGTCACTTGGCGATCCCTTTTCCTTGTTTTCAACATTTAACTTGCCGGCCTGTTTAAAGACCCAACATTCTCTATTGGTGTGATTGGCTGGTTTGTCGGGGGTGTCGTGGATTTGACATGGATGATCGAGTATGCGGTCCAGACTGGACGGGCCCGGATTGTTTCTTTTAAATGGCTTTTTCCGCTGACCGAAATTAGAGCCACTAAATCCGGCATTGACGGTCGTGTCTTCGGTGTTATCGCCATTATTTCAACGCTTGTGTCTGTTGCGTCGGGGCTTGCCATTGCTATCTATGGCTTTAGAAGTGCCAGATTTACTTGAGGTGTTGTTGCTATGAGCTTGCCAGCTATCCTCGCTCGCACAAAAGCGAGTCATGAGCGGTCTGATGGCTGCCATGGACTTCGGCTTTTCTTGGCCGAGGTGTCGGGCGAGCCACTTGTCCCGGATGTTATGCTTAAAGGCCGCTAGGTCTTCGGCATCCGGACAACCGACGATTTGGTTCTTTTTAGTTAAGAACCGAGTCCAGAATTTCCTGGCTGACTCTCCGGGCTGTTGGATTATATGACTTAAGTCATCGGCTTCCGGAGGTCAGACGTAAGTGCCCTGGAAGTTGTTGAGGAATGCGTCTTCCACGTTCTCCCAACTGCCAATAGAGTTTTCTGGCAGACTGTTCAACCAGTGCCTAGCTTCCCTTTGAGTTTTAGCGGGAGATACTTGATGGCATGGAGATCATCGCCGCGGGCCATATGTATATGGAGAAGGAAGTCCTCGACCCATACCGCGGGATCTATTGTTCCATCATATGATACAATGTTTACAGGTTTAAACCCTTCTGGGAATTCGTGCTCCATTACTTCATCGGTGAAGTAGATGGGGTGTGCGGCACCTTTGTGTAGGGCTATGTCCGGACATAGCTCGAATGGAGCCGGTCTGCGGTATTCGGCTCAGACAGGTTTGTGCTTTTTATGTACGGCTTGGCCGCCGTCGATGCATGTTGGGGCACGCCCCCGTGATCCGTAGATCAATCTGGTTTGTCCTGATCTATTTTCCAAATCGTATCACAGGTCATGTGTGTATCCCCGAGCTGTTGTGTTTGTATTTGTTCGGCGAGGCCGTGCCGGCTGGTGCTCGTGCTGAATTGCCGTTTTATCTCGGCCATGTGGTAGTCTGTCAGCCGCATTATACGCTGGTAGTGCTGGCTCCAATGCCTCATCATCGAATTGGGGTAGCAATTTGTGCTTCGGGTAACCTTTTGTTGGGCACTCGAGTCCGTATTCCTTGGCTGCCAGGACCTTAGTCCATCTATCGGTGAGCAGATCTTGATCAGCTCATAGCTGCTGCTGCTTCTTCTTCAGGCTTTTTGCAGTGTCTATAAGCCGGCGCTTGAAACGCTCCTTCTCAACGGGATCCTCTGGCACGATAAATTCTTCATCACCAAGGCTCACCTCATCCTCGGAGAGAGGCATGTAGTTGCTGTCCTCTAAGTCGTCGTTCACGGCCTGTTCCTTGGGGCTGGCTTGCCCATCTTCCCATTCAGCCTATTCGAAACTTGGCTTGGCGAGGTCTTCGTTGTCTTCGGCATCGTCCGGAGTGCTATTCTCTCTTGTGTCGGTATCGTTATTTTTACCATGGCGTGATTTAGAGCGGCGCCGCTGACGTTGGCGCTTAGACTGCTTCTCAGGAAGTTTGTCATCAACTGGGTCTTTTATGTCATCGACATTGTCTTCTTTGGGTGTATCCACCATGTATATAACGTATGAGGAGGTGGCTGTCCAGCGCCCTGTGGGCGGTGGTTCCTGTTCTTCTCCGGCATCGTCGTCCATATCGTCGATTTCTTCGGAGTTGAAATCAAGCATGTCGGTCAGATCGTCCATAGTGGCTATCAAGTGGGTGGTGGGTGGGCAATGAAGTACTTCGTCGTCCGCTTCCCACTCTAGCCGGACAAAGTTTGGCCAAGAATCTCCTGACAAGGAGAGGGACTTTAATGAGTTTAACACATCGCCTAAGGGTGAGTGTTGGAAGATGTCCGCAGAGCTGAACTCTAAGATCGGCGCCTAGTCAGATTCAATGGGTGCGGATACACGCGATTCGGAGCCTATGGCCGAAGACGAGTCCGAGGTTCCGATGACACATGCCTCATTAGAGGTAAGATCTGTGTTCGGCTCTAGCGTCGTTGAGTCCTCGACTTCCATGGCGAGGTTGAGCCTCCCGTCCTTGAATGGCGCGCTCTGCTCTGGATCTAGGGCTAGTGCGGTTACAGGTGCAATCTCCCACACACCTTCTGATGATAGATTTAGGTCATGTTCATCGTGGCGGCGGGGCGCGGCTGTGATAGGCTTGAATCCGTCGAAGATCAAGTCTCCGCGGATGTCGGTGGTGTAGTTCAAGTTTCCAAACCTGACCTAATGGCCAGGGGCGTAGCTGTCGATCTGCTCTAGATGGCCAAGCGAGTTGGCCAGCAGTGTGAAGCCGCCGAATATGAAGATCTGTCCGGGGAGAAAAACTTCACCCTGGACGCTATTGTTGTAGATGATTGAAGGAGCCATCAAGCCTTATGGTGACGACACAGTGGAACTCTCAATGAAAGCACCAATGTCGGTGTCAAAATTGGCGGATCTCGGGTAGGGGGTCCCAAACTATGCATCTAAGGCTAATGGTAACAGGAGGCGGGGGACACAATGTTTACCCAAGTTCGGGCCCTCTCGATGGAGGTAATACCCTACTTCCTGCTTGATTGATCTTGATGATATGAGTATTACAAGAGTAGATCTACCACGAGATCGTAGAGGCTAAACCCTAGAAGCTAGCCTATGGTTATGATTATTGTTGTCCTACGGACTAAACCCTTCGGTTTATATAGACACTGGAGGGGGCTAGGGTTACACAGAGTCGGTTACAGGGAAAGGAATCTTCATATCCGAATCACCAAGCTTGCCTTCCACGCAAAGGAGAGTCCCATCCGGACACGGGACGAAGTCTTCAATCTGGTATCTTCATAGTCCAATAGTCCAGCCAAAGTATATAGTCTGGCTATCCGAGGACCCCTTAATCCAGGACTCCCTCAAGTACCCCCCTAGTCCAGGACACCATCAGAGGTGGTTTGGACAACATGTTAGCGAGCTGGTATGCTAGGAATTGGGCCAGTCAAATCGAAGCCTGACTCGGTTCATAATGTTTTGCGTCGATGGTAGAAAGAGGTGCTCAAACTACCATGAAGGAGGATGAAGAACTTATAGGAGGAACTCGAGAACTTGAGAAAAGGTTCAGCAACTTTGGTAAGACGGAAGGAAATATTGTTATGAAAGCTTAATGGAGCAAGAGGAGATCGAACAGGTACTGTCGGGGGGATGAATCCCAGGCAGGCAACGGAACCCGGATCCTTTTCAAAAACAACAGGGCCGGCGTTGCCCCTCAAGCCGACACGCACTTGGCCGGATCGCTCGACCCGGCCAGGCCCTGCAACCCGGCCAAACTCTCCGACCCGGCCAGGCACCTTGACCCGACCTCGACGACCAGTACAAGACAGCCGAACCCGGCATGACCAAGGCTTACTCGAAAAGCCAGCTCCACCTGTGGCATGTTCAGCAACCCAGCCACAGGTCAGCTCCCGTCCCATCCAGGCCGTACGATGGGACGAGTCTTCAACCACTGATGACCAAGGCAACATCGCCCCGCCCATACCTCTGGTCAGCCGGAGCGTGGCAACAGGGCCCCTCACCTACCCGCTGACCAGGGCCGGCGTGGCTACAGTACCCCCGTCATCACCGCTAACGACAGCAAGCGGCACCCTGATGGAGCGCCACTGTACACGACTCAATTTGGCCACGCCCTGACGATCGACAAGACGGCGCACAGTCCCCCTAGGTATGCGGGGCCTGCACCTATGGGAACCCGGCGAACCACATGCCACCAGCGGGTCCCAGCCCGGGTCCCAGACGCCAACGACCCGGACCCACCAACTTGTAACATTACCATTGTACCCCTAGGGTGTTGGCCTATAAAAACCCCCAGGAGCCCTCGCATATACGGGCAAGTAAGCACGCAAGAAAGCATAGAGAAACTAGCCACCAAATAGTAGAATCCACCCGAGGAGAAGGAGCAGCCTAAGCCTTGGCCAGCCTTCCTTCTCCCTCCATACACCTCCAGGAGCAACCTTGTACTATCGCATATCAACTACACTCGGCAGGACTAGGGGTGTTATCTCTCCGGAGAGCCCCGAACCTGGGTACATCTTGCATCCGGGCACTAGAACGAAACCCCTTCTTACTGCAAGCTTTTAATAATATGGTCGTGATCTGTCATTACGTGCTCGCTCATGCCAACCCCGTCACTGGAGCCCACCAGTGCCCTCGAGCCTCCTCCTCTCTTTAGCCATCCCATGGCATCTTTCGTGCGCCCACCACGACAGGTACATAGAGGCTGAGCAAACTGGCTTAAACATGGGGATAGAACTACAAAAAAGTTCCCATAATTTTGTCTCGACCAAAAAGAAAAAGAATAACATTAAAGTATTGGAAGATAAAAATGGATCTATCAAGAGGGACAAGAGATGGGGAACATTGTAAAAAATTACTTCTCTAACTCATGTTCCTCGCATGTGAATGTTCCAAGTGAAGTAGTGACCGAGAAGATCACACCAAAAGACAACATACACATGTCACGGGTGTGAACTGTGACATCCCCTATCAATGTGCATATGTCTTTGGATGAAAGGACAATGGACCAGAGAAATAGGACGAGGGTGAGTTCACATCGAGGATGATCATGACAATGTCCTCCAAAGTGATCGCCATCTCCCATTTCTCACCTAAACTGGGCTCCTTTTTTCCACCCGGACGGGCTGCATCTGGCTTACATGGTTGACAACTTAGTGTCTATGAGTCTTCCAACCAGGAGGGAGGAAGGCCTCCCGAATGGGTTTTAGCAATTCTAAAAAAGCATCTCAAGTTGGACCAAGAGCATGAAGAGATGAACCGAGATCTGAAGAGTTACCCAACGAAGCATGTATTTCCTACTCAGTAGCGTGTTGATCAAATAGCCTAGAGAATCCATAACTCAAATTTGCATATTTTAAAACATAGGTTTTAGGAGATTGAGGGGATCGCACACTCCCAAAGGGGTGTGTTTCTTCTCATTATAAATGACATGGGTTAGTACATGTACAAGGTATATACGACAAGTTAAATACAATCATACATAATCTAGATTCTAACACCCCTCCCTCAATCTTATCGGGTGTCAAAAGGTTGAGATTGCAACAATAGACTTCAAACAAAGGAAGTGGCAATGACTTAGTAAAAATGTCAAAGGTTGATCTTTAGATGTGATGAGCTTGATTTATTATAGCTTTTGTACAACACATTCCCTCACAAAATGAAAGTCAACTTAGATATGATTCATCCTTACATGGAAGATATGGTTGGATGAAAGATATGTGGCTCCAATATTATCACAATAGAGAACTGGAGGTATGTCTTAATGAATACCCAACTCTCGCAACAAGGACTGTACCTAAATGAGTTCAGCAGTAGCATTGGCAACAACTTTGTACTCAAATTTTGTACTACTCTGAGAAATAGTGGCTTGTGTTCGAGCATTCTAGGCAATCAGTTTGAACCAAAGAACACAACATATACCCCTATAGATTGTCGATGTCTAAGACTCCATGCTCAGTCCGTGTCAGAAAAGGCAGATAACACCCCAGAGGTGGTCGGCCGAAGGTGCAAACCAAAGGAGGCAGTGAGACAAACATAACACATATTGCACCAATGTGTGTTACGAGGGTCATGAAAATACTGGCTGACATAGTTAAATGTGAAAGAAAGACATGGTTGAGTAATGGTAAGATATTGTAGCCCGCCAACAGTACTGCGATACCCCATAGCATCATCAAAAGAGAGAAGTGCACCAACATCAACAAAGAGCTTCTCAGTCACATCCACGGGTGTAGAACATGCTTAGACTTCAACATACACGCATACCGAACGAGATCCAAAGAATATTTGGTCTGAATGAGAGTGAGACCATCAACAATACGAGTCATTCTAAACCTAGAAAATAGTGAAGAGGACCAAGATCCTTAATAGAAAAATAATGTCAAAGATTTAATACCAACTTATCAACGACATCAAACAAAGAACTGATGAGAATAATATCATCAACATAAAGCAAGAGATACATCGTGAGCTCGAGGCGCTGCGGGAGAAACAAAGATGTGTCTGTGGTAGAACGGACCAAGCCATGTGACCGAAGGGCATAAATAAGACAAGCATGCCAAGCATAAGAGGCATGTTTGAGACCATAAATTGCTTTGATGAGCCGACAAAGATGATGTGGATGATCTGGATGAATAAAACTAGGAGGTTGTCGCTTATAAACCTCTTCTTCTAAGGCACCATGAAGGAATGGATTCTGGACGTCCAACTATCTTAGAGAACAACCACGAGTAACTGCCAATGAGAGAAGAAGACGAATGGTGGTAGGCTTGGTAACAGGACTGAAGGTGTCTTCATAATCAAGACCATATTGTTGCTTAAACCCTTTGGCAACTAGTCGCGCCTTGAAGCGTTGAACAGAGCCACCAGTATGCTTCTTGACCTTCATAACTCATTTATAGTCAATCACATTGACCCTGGAAGGAGGATGAACACGTTGTCATGTCTCATTTTTTGAAGTGCGAGGAACTCTTGTTCCATGGTAGTTTGTCGATGAGGTATTGATGGCTCACAAGTATAGGGGATCAATCCTCGTTTCGATAAGTAAGAGTGTCGAACCTAACAAGGAGCAAAAGGAATTGATAGTCAATTTTCAGCAAGGATTTCATACAAGTGTTATAAGATAGTTTTGATAGATAATTTGATAGCAATATAATTGGTAACAAGTAGCAAGATAGTAATGTGCATCAAGTGGCCCAATCCTTAACTGTGCTAAGTACAAGCCAGTGGTACTTCTTATAGTGATTAAAATGCTCTTGAGGATACACATGAATATCACAAAGTTACTTTCACCATGATCCATCAACTTACGTTCATTGCCTTGATAAGTGTTATGTGGGTGGACCAGAGCTAAGGTACTACCCTTACTTGAACAATACCTACTTACGATTATACTCTCCATGCAAGCATCCACGACTACGAGAGAAGTAATTCAGACAAATCTAACCATAACATTAAGCAATTGGGTCCAAACATCTACAAACATGGTTAGATTTCAATCACTCCTACAACCCATCATTTACACACTAATTCCATGATGCCTTCCCCAAGGCCCAAACATGGTGAAGTTTTATGTAGTCAATGTTCATGTAACACCACTAGAGGATGAACAACACAACATAATATCAAAACATTGAACGGGCATCAACTTGACATGATTACTAGTAACAATACTTCTCCCATGTCTTTAAGAACAAATAGTACTACTCACAACTCATCATATTGATCATGATCAGTGGGTATGAACATATGATTAACAATCTAAACATAATAATCTTCCACCAATTAAACCAACAAGCATCAACCACAACATGTACTCAACACGACTAGCACCCCCAGGTGCTAGTCTGAGGTTGTTGATACAAATGCTGCACATAAAGGATGAACTAACATTTAGAGATGATACGGTGTTGATTAAGATGATGATCCCCATGATGAATGGAGCATTGGTGATGATGAAGGCTTCGATTTCCCCCTCCCAGAGGGAAGTTTCCTTGGCAGAATCTCTCCACCGAAGAGCAAAAGTGGTACGCCTCTGTTCTACCTCACAGATGGCGGCAGAGAGTCCCCAAATGTTTTATGATTTTTTCCTAGGGAAAATGGGGTTTTATGGCCAAAGGGCATCGGGAGGCGAGCCACCATGGCCCCACATGGACACATGGTGCGACCAGGGGGTGCCCGTGCCACCTATCCATGTGGCTGGCTGGTGGCCCCCCTCTAGCATATTTTTGCTCCATAATTCATTATATATGCCAAAACAATCCTACAAAAAACCATGCTTTGTTTTGAGCTCTGGAGAATTGCTTTTTATTTTGTTGATATTCTAGTTCCAACATTCTAGTTGTCGGCAATCTCCGTCTTTAACTATAACTTGCATTTTAAGAGAGAAACAACATTAGAGTTACATCATAATGTGAGATATAACATCAAAATAAAATAATTTAGAGTAGGAAATAATGATGCAAAATTGATGTATCAGCTCCCCCAAGCTTAGACTTTGCTTGTCCCCAAGTGAATACCGAGCTCGTTAACATGCACACGAGTTTATAGAGAGAGGTGTCGATAATAAGGAATACAAATATGGCTACCTCATATTGATAAGCATCATTACATATCGTAAACAACAACTTTCATTCAGAAAACTTCTCATGATCAAGTCTTCTAATGATTGATAGCACTCAAGATCATATTGATAAGCATCATTACATATCCTAAACATAGTCTTCTAATGATTGCTAGCACTCAAGATCATATTTTTAGAACAAACTGTTTCTATCAGATACAAAGGAGGATGGGGGGTTTAATAATCACCACCCAACTTATTTACCATAAAGATAATTGTCAACAATAATAACTCATGATCATATATATTCAACTAGATATATGTGCTTGGATCTTTCCCCATAACATGTTGCTTGCCAAGTGGAGAGTATTTTAGGTCCGAATAAGGAGAAATTGACTCAACATCATAGTAAAGTTGTAGATAAAATAAAAGATAGACCCTTCATAGAGGAAAATAGAGGTTGTCATGCGCTTTTTGAATTTGGATGTATGAGTTTTTAATGAAAAGGAACATCACTTTAATATTGCGCCTTGTGAGAGTGGCCTTTATTGAACAATCTGCCACTTTTATTACCCCACCACCACAAGCTCATACAATATTTCCCTTCAAATAAAATATCATGCATATTTAATGGCCATTTTTATTGCATGCACCGATGACTTGAAGGATCTTTCTCAATCTATAGGTAGTAATAATGGACTCTAATCGAAGAAACCGGTAATAGGGGTTTTGGATGCACAAGTAGTATTTTTGCTTAGAGCAGAAGTATTTGGCTAGCAAAGATTGTAAGCATACACAACATGTTGGAGGATCCATGACAATATAACTTCTATGCAAATATGCACAAACATAACTCATTACATTGTCTTCCTTATCCAGCATCAAACATTTTATCAACTGTGAAAATATTTAATGAGGGTTCACAATCACAAAACATGTCGAACATATTGTATTTGCATGTGAAATATCTCTTTTTTATAATAATCTTTCATAAACTGTTCAAATGACCAATGACATGTTTGTTAAATTCCAATAGATTTTACTTCCTATACCCATTGTGAAGTCACTACTCCCCGTGAGATAAGCATATGAAATAGTATTGCAATGCTAAGATACGCAATAACGGAAAGGCAAGCATAATACTCAAACTATCTTTATTATAGATACTCTCACCAATGGATGCAATGAAAACACGAAGGAATGATAACACATGTTGCAAACCATTTCATATTATAACTTTTCCTAAATAACGATATAACTAAGGATCGAACTAAGATAAATATCGGTGATAAAAAGTGATGATGATATGATACTGGGGCACCTCACCCAAGCTTGGAACAAGCCAAGGGTGGTGTCCATACTCAAGTACTCAAGTTTTCCTCTTTGGCGATAGAGGTGGTGAAGATGCACACTTGCTCTCCTTGATGAAATCAAAAAGGATCTCTTTCAGGTCTTGAATCTTGTGAAGCAAGCATTGTATCATGATAACATTATTTTAACTTTGTGCATAATATCCTTGGTTTCTGGTCCACGTGGATTTTTCTTCCCCGCATCATTTTCACTTGGACGGGAGATGTTCCAGTTGGAGGGTATGTGCAAACGAGACATACGCTCAGCTCCAAAATTGTGAACCAAATTATGCAAAGGATTCCTTTGTAACCTAGGCAAGGGCTTCTTTGAGATATAACCCTCTAATGCCTTGAAATCTGACTAAATTCTCACTGTCTTCAAGGTCCTGGATGGGATGGGGGTAGTGGAGATGTTGGCCAGAGTCTCTCGGCCAGACTCAGGTGCTCGAGCTTCTACAGAGTTCCCCAATTCTTCTTCCAATGTAATGTCCTCCACCAGCCATTTTCAATCTCCTCCAACTTTTGAGCATCATCTTCAATGTTGTTGGAGGAGGAAAAGGACATGATGAACCCGACCTCGAAACCCTGGCAGAAAATAGCTCGAAAGAAAAAGAGGAGGAAAACTTGCGGTACAGAGGTCAGACGTCCTAGGAATTGATGTCTACTACACAACTTGTTCTTATAGACTCGTGTTGGGCCTCCAAGCGTAGAGTTTTGTAGGACAGTAGCAAATTTCCCTCAAATAGATGACCTAAGGTTTATCAATCCATGGCAGGCATAGGATGAAGATGGTCTCTCTCAAACAACCACGCAACCAAATAATAAAAAGTCTACTGTGTCCCCCAACACACCAAATACAATGCTAAATTGTATAGCTGCACTAGTTTGGCGAAGAGACGGTGATACAAGTGTAGTAATGATAGTAGATATTGATTTTTGTAGTAGTAACAACAAAAAAACAGCAAGGTAACGAATAGCAAAAGTGAGCACAAACGGTATTGCAATGCTTGAAAAAGAGGCCTAGGGTTCGTACTTTCGCTAGTGCAATCTCTCAATAGTGCTAATATAATTGGATCATATAACCATCCCTCAGTGTGCGATGAAGAATCACTCCAAAGTTCTAATCTAGCAGAGAACATAAGACAAAATTGTTTGTAGGGTATGAAACCACCTCAGATTTATCCTTTCCGATCGATCTATCCAAGAGTTCGTACTAAAATTTTTGGGAAATGTTGCATGGAAAAAAATACGCACATGCAATGATCTATTCGTGGAGATGCATAGCAACGAGGGGGCGGGGGAGTGTGTCTACGTACCCTCGTAGACCGTAAGTGGAAACGTTTCAAACACGGTTGATGTAGTCAGACTTACTTCGCGCTCCACCGATGGAGTACCGAACGTACGGCACCTCCGAGTTCTACACACGTTCATCTCGGTGATGTCCCTTGTCTTCTTGATCTAGCAAGACATCGAGGTAGTAGATGAGTTCCTTCAGCACGATGGCGTGGTGACGGTAATAGTGAAGTGATACTCGTAGGGCATCGCCTAAGCACCGTGAGAATATGACCGGGGGTGTAAACTGTGGAGGGGGTGCCACACATGGCTAGGCAATTGTCTGGATGTGCTAGGCACCTCCCCTCCCACATATATACAGGTGGGAGGGAGGAGGGCGCCCCAAGTAGGTCGAGTCCTACTTGGGCTTCTCCCAAGTGGCGCCCCCCTGCCATATTAGTCGGAGGGGAGAGGAAAGAGGGGGGAGGGGAAGGAAAGAGGGGGGAGGGGGAAGGAAGGGGGAATCCTATTCCCTTTCTTTCCTTTCCCACTTCCCCTTTCCTTCTCCACCTTAGCCGGCCCATATGGGGGGCGCACCAGCCCCTTGTGGCTGGTGCGTTTCCCCTCTTGGCCCATAAGGCCCATATCTTTTGCCGGGGGTGTCCAGAACCCCTTCCGATGACCCGATATGTACCCAGTACTCTCCGGAACACTTCCGGTGTCTGGATACCACTGTCCTATGTATCAATATTTACCTCTCAATATTTCAAGACTCCTCGCCATGTCCGCGATCTCATCCAGGACTCCGAACAACATTCGGTCACCATATCACATAACTCATATAATATTATATCATCATCGAACGTTAAGCATGCGGACCCTACGGGTATGAGAACTATTTAGACATGACCGAGACACCTCTCCGGTCAATAACCAATAGCGAAACCTAGATGCTCATATTGGCTCCTACATATTCTATGAAGATCTTTATCGGTCAAACTGTTATGACAACATACGTAATTCCCTTTGTCATCGGTATGTTACTTGCCCGAGATTCGATCGTCGGTATCTTTATACCGAGTTCAATCTCGTTACCGGCAAGTCTACTTACTCGTTCCGTAATACATCATCTCGTGACTAACTCCTTAGTCATTTGCTTGCAAGCTTATGATGTGTATTACCGAGAGGGCCCAGAGATACCTCTCTGATACTTGGAGTGACAAATCCTAATTTTGATCTATGCCAACTCAACAGACACCCTCGGAGATACCTGTAGAGCATCTTTATAATCACCCAGTTACGTTGTGACATTTGATAGCACAAAAGGCATTCCTCAGTATCCGGGAGTTGCATAATCTCATAGTCGAAGGAATACGTATTTGACATGAAGAAAGCAATAGCAATAAAACTGAACGATCATTATGCTAAGCTAACAGATGGGTCTTGTCCATCACATCATTCTCCTAATGATGTGATCCCATTATCAAATGACAACTCTTGTCCATGTTTAGGAAACCTTAACCATCTTTGACCAACGACCTAGTCTAGTAGAGGCTTACTAGGGACACTATGTTTGTTTATGTATTCACACATGTGTTAAGGTTTCCAATCAATACAATTCTAGCATGAATAATAAACCTTTATCATGAATAAGGAAATATAAAATAAAAACTTTATTATTGCCTCTAGGGCATATTTCCTTCAGTCTTCCACTTGCACTAGAGTCAACAATCTAGTTCATATTGCCATGAGATTTAACACCGGTAGTTCACATCGTCATGTGATTAACACCCAAAGGGTTTACTAGAGTCAATAATCTAGTTCACATCGCCATGTAATTAACACCCAAAGAGTACTAAGGTGTGATCATGTTTTGCTTTGTGCGAGAAGTTTAGTCAATGGGTCTGTCACATTCAAATCCGTATGTATTTTGCAAATTTCTATGTCTACAATGCTCTGCATGGAGCTACTCTAGCTAATTGCTCCCACTTTCAATACGTATCCAGATTGAGACTCAGAGTCATCTAGATCAGTCTAAAAGCTTGCATCGACGTAACTCTTTACGACGAACTCTTTATCACCTCCATAACCGAGAAATATTTCCTTAGTCCTCTAAGGATTTAAACCGTTGTCTAGTGATCTATCCTGGGTCACAATTGTACCTCCTTGCCAAACTCATGGCAAGGTACTCAACAGGTTTGGTACATAGCACGGCATACTTTATAGAACCTATGGCTCAGGCATAGGGAATGACTTTCATTCCCTCTCTATTTTCTGCCGTGGTCGGGCTTTGAGTCTTACTCAACTTCACACCTTACAATATAGGCTAGAACTCCTTATTTGACTGATCCATTTTGAACTCCTTCAAAATCTGGCTAAGGTATAAACTCATTGAAAATCTTATCAAGCGTCTTGATCTATCTTTATAGATCTTGATGCCCAATATGTAAACAACTTCACCGAGGCCTTTCATTGAAAAAAATTCTTATTCAAGTATCTTTTTATGCTATCCAGAAATTCTATATCATTTCCAATCAGCAATATGTCATCCATATATAATATTAGAAATGCTACAGAGCTCCCTGATACGTCTCCAACGTATCTACTTTTCCAAACACTTTTGCCCTTGGTTTGGACTCTAACTTGCATGATTTGAATGAAACTAACCCGGACTGACGCTGTTTTCAGCAGAACTGCCATGATGTTGTTTTATGTGTAGAAAAGAAAAGTTCTCAGAATGTCCTGAAAATCCACGGAGGCACTTTTTGGAATTAATAAGAATTTCTGGGCGAAAGAAATACACCAGGGGGCCCAGGGCCTGTCCACGAGACAGGGGGAGCGCCCCCTTGTAGGGCGCGCCCCCCTATCTCGTGGGCCCCCTGGACTTCCACCCACCTCAACTCCAACTCCATATATTCCGTTTCATGGAGAGAAAAATCAGAGAGAAAGTTTCATCGCGTTTTACGACACGAAGCCACCGCCAAGCCCTAATCTCTCTCGGGAGGGCTGATCTGGAGTCCGTTCGGGGCTCCGGAGAGGGGTATTCGTCACCGTCGTCATCATCAACCATCCTCCATCACCAATTTCATGATGCTCACCGCCGTGCGTGAGTAATTCCATCGTAGGCTTGCTGGACGGTGATGGGTTGGATGAGATTTACCATGTAATCAAGTTAGTTTTGTTAGGGTTTGATCCGTAGTATCCACTATGTTCTGAGATTGATGTTGCTATGACTTTGCTATGCTTAATGCTTGTCCCTAGGGCCCGAGTGCCATGATTTCCGATCTGAACCTATTATGTTTTCATGAATATATGTGTGTTCTTGATCCTATCTTGCAAGTCTATAGTCACCTATTATGTGTTATGATCCGACAACCCCGAAGTGACAATAATCGGGATACTTCTCGGTGATGACCGTAGTTTGAGGAATTCATGTATTCACTATGTTCTAATGCTTTGTTCCGGTTCTCTATTAAAAGGAGGCCTTAATATCCCTTAGTTTCCGCTAGGACCCCGCTGCCACGGGAGGGTAGGACAAAAGATGTCATGCAAGTTCTTTTCCATAAGCACGTATGACTATTTACAGAATATATGCCTACATTACATTGATGAACTGGAGCTAGTTCTATGTCACCTTATGTTATAGCTATTACATGAGGAATCGCATCCGGCATAATTATCCATCACTAATCCATTGCCTACTAGCTTTTGATATATTGTTCTCCGCTTATTTACTTTTCCATTGCTACTGTTACAGCTACTACAAAAACCCAAAAACATTTATCTTTACTTTTGCTACCGTTACCTTTATTATCATACTACTTTGCTACTAAATACCTTGCTGTAGATACTAAGTTATCCAGGTGTGGTTGAATTGACTACTCAACTGCTAATACTCAAGAATATTCTTTGGCTCCCCTTGTGTCGAATCAATAAATTTGGGTTGTACTTCACCCTCGAAAGCTGTTGCGATCCCCTACACTTGTGGGTTATCAAGACTAATTTCTGGCGCCGTTGCCGGAGAGCATAGCTCTATTCTCTGAGTCACTTGGGATTTATATCTGTTGATCACTATGAAGAACTTGAAAGACGCTAAAACCAAGATTTTGCCCTCAACTTCGAGGGGAGGTAAGGAACTGCCATCTAGCTCCGCACTAGATTCTCCTTCTGTTATTAGTAGGCTTGTGACACCTAAACCTGCTACTGCTATGAATTCTGATATGTCGCATGTTATTGATGATGCCACTTCTGCTATGCATGATGAAATTACTTCTGTGCGTGATACTACTTAGCCATTAGGTGAATTTCTTGATGAACAACTTGCTAGAGTTAGGGGGAATGAAAATATTGAAGATGCTATTATTGATGATAGTGATGATGAAGGTTCTCTCAGTGATTATGTATTGTCTGTTGTTCCTAAGGGTTATGTTATCAATGAAGAAGCTGCTAGGGAAATTTTGGCTTGCAATGATAGATCTGATCTTAAGAAGTTATTAGCTAAATGGAAGCAGCAGTCTCTTAATGCTAGAATGAAACCTGACCCTGCTTTTGCTACTTCACCTATTTGTGTTACTGATAAGGATTATGAATTCTCTGTTGATCCTGAGATTATTACTTTAGTTGAATCTGATCCTTTTTATGGCCTTGAATCTGAAACTGTTGTGGCACATCCTACCAAGTTGAATGATATAGCTACCCTTTTACTAATGATGAGAAGTGTCGCTATTTTTATATCCTTAAGATATTTCCGTTCTCATTAAAGGGTGATGCTAAGACTTGGTATAATTCTCTTGCTCCTAGTTGTGTGCGTAGTCCCCAGGATATGATTTATTACTTCTCTGCTAAGTATTTCCCTGCTCATAAGAAACAAGCGGCCTTGCGGGAAATATATAATTTTGTGCAAATCAAAGAAGAGAGTCTCCCACAAGCTTGGGGGAGGCTTCTCCGGTTACTTAATGCTTTGCCTGATCATCCTCTTAAGAAAAATGAAATACTTGATATCTTTTATAATGGACTAACCGATGCTTCCAAGGACTACTTGGATAGTTGTGCTGGTTGTGTTTTCAGGGAAAGAACAGTCGACGAAGCTGAACTATTATTGAATAATATGTTGACTAATGAAAATAATTGGATTCTTCCTGAGCCAATTCCTGAACCAATTGAGCCAATTCCTGAGCCTATTCCTAAACCCACTTCGAAGAAGGGAGGTGTTTTATTTCTCAGTCCTGAAGATATGCAAGAGGCAAAGAAATAAATGAAAGAAAAAGGTATTAAAGCTGAAGATGTTCAGAATTTACCTCCTATTGAAGAAATACATGGTCTTAATATATCACCTATTGAAGAACCATATTGTCTTGATAACCCTACACAGGTAGTAAATGTAAATTTTCTCTATAGATATGACAAAGTTGAAATCCCCTCTACTAAATTTCATAGCCCATGCTTAGATGAATTTGATGACTTTATGGCTAGACAAGAAAGTTTTAATGCTTATTGAGGGAGTTCCGGACTAGGGGGTGTCCGGACAGCCGAACTATCATGATCGGCCGGACTCCAAGACTATGAAGATACAAGATTGAAGACTTCGTCCCGTGTCCGGATGGGACTTTCCTTGGCGTGGAAGGCAAGCTTGGCGATATGGATATGTAGATCTCCTACCATTGTAACCGACTTTGTGTAACCCTAGCCCTCTCCGGTGTCTATATAAACCGGATGGCTTTACTCCATAGGACGAACAACAATCATACCATAGGCTAGCTTCTAGAGTTTACCCTCCTTGATCTCGTGGTAGATCCACTCTTGTAACACACATCATCAATATTAATCGAGCAGGACGTAGGGTTTTACCTCCATCAAGAGGGCCCGAACCTGGGTAAAACATCGTGTCCCTTGTCTCCAGTTACCATCCGCCTAGACGCACAGTTCGGGACCCCCTACCCGAGATCCTCCAGTTTTGACACCGACATTGGTGCTTTCATTGAGAATTCCTCTGTGCCGTCACCATCAGGAAGGATGCCTTCTCCCGTATTTAAAGACGGCACCGTCGTCAAGGGAGCTTTGGCCGCCGGCCAGACTATCCGGCTAGGCGGTTTCCTTATGGCCGCCTGTTCCGCCACCGCTCCGACAATGGCCTCTCAGGTCATTAAAAGCGATCTTCGCGTCAGCTCGGAATTCGCCGAGCAGCTGGATCCGATTGAGCTCTCCTCCGTAACCGAGCTCTTGGATCGCATCGCCGCCCTGGGAGTCGCTACCGACTACGATCAGATTGGGCTTAAAACTGATCTGAGAGAAATTAACTCTCCTCAGGTTACCCACCACGTTGTTGTGGTGGAGAAACAACGCGGTGACTCTTCCTCTATGTTAAAAACCAACTACGTCCGGATTCCCGATCCCTCCATGCCGGATTCCCGCGGAGGGACGGACGCCAATCAAATACTGAACCTAAAGTCAGGCACCGGACCAGATTTGTTGGAAAGCATCCAACAAACCAAGCTTCCAAATCCGGAAGCTTCTTGGCCTTTGAGCCTCAGATCGGGCAGGGTTCCGAACTTGAGGGTGACATTCGACAACCTCCGAGCATATGACATTAAGCTCAACCCGGAAAAATGTGTCTTCGGAGTACCAGCAGGAAAGCTTTTGGGCTATATTGTATCTGGTAGAGGAATTGAAGCAAACCCAGCCAAGATCCGAGCTCTGTCACAATTGGATATCCCAAAAGACCTCAAGCAAATACAAAAACTAACTGGATGCGTAGCGGCTCTAAGCCGCTTCATCTCCCATTTGGGAGAAAAGGCTCTGCCCCTCTATCGCCTCCTCCGGCGCACCGAACACTTCGAATGGACGGATGCTGCCACAGCCGGACTCGCAGAAATCAAGGCCATTCTGGCAACAAACCCGGTCCTGGCCACGCCCAACCTGGGTGAACCTATGTTGTTATATATTGCAGCAACTCATCAAGTTGTCAGCGCAGTACTCGTCGTCGAACGAGAAACAGAAGGGCACAGATTCCCTCTTCAAAAACCAGTGTACTACGTATCCATTGTCTTAACTCCATGCAAGTCCTGGTACCCACATTATCAAGAGATAGCATATGCGGTGTTCATGGCATCCCGGAAGCTGCGACACTACTTTCAAGAGTGTTCCATAACGGTGGCCTCCGAAGTACCTCTCAACGATATTATAAACAATCGCGACGCAACGGGCAAGATTGCAAAAAGGGCCATTGAGCTCTTGCCATTTGACATAACCTACAAACCACGGCGAGCTATAAAGTTGCAAGTCCTGGCTGACTTCGTCGCTGAATGGACCGAAGCTGAACTCCCTAAAGAGTACGGCGCGTACTCTAATTGGATCATGCATTTCGACGGATCCAAAATGTTGGCTGGCTTGGGGGCTGGCGTCGTCTTGACGTCCCCAACCGGAGAAACAGTCCAATACATACTTCAGATAATGTACACGGACTCCAACAACGCAGCCGAATACGAGGCCCTTCTACATGGCCTCCGGATGGCAATCTCCATGGGCATTCAACGCCTAGAGGTGCGCGGGGATTCAAACCTCGCAATATCCCAAGTAAATGGAGACTTTGACACCAAAGATCCGAAAATGGTGGCCTACCGCAACGCCGTCCTAAAAATGTTAGCTCGGTTCGAAGGACTCGAATTCCATCATGTAGCCCGGGATAATAACCAGGCAGCAGATGTGTTGGCACGCATCGACGCAAAACGCGATGCCGTCCCTCCGAACATCTTCCTGGAACGGCTCTTTAAGCCATCCGTATTATGGGAAGAGGAGCCCGGAAATAACAATCCGGAACCAGCTGCATCACCTAACTCAGACAATTCTAACACAATCGGCGACTCTGCAAATGAAATAACACCTTCAGCCCACGAAACAATGGCAGTAATTGCCCCATGGACGGAACCATTCCTAGCCTATTTAAACAGGCAGGAACTCCCCGAAGACCAAAATGAGGCCCGCTGCATAGTTCGGCGATCTAAAGCCTACAAGGTCCATGAGGGAGAACTTTATAAGAAAAGCACAACCGGAGTCCTTCAAAGGTGTATCTCCGAAGAGGAAGGGCGAAATCTCCTGGCTGAAATTCACGCCGGACTCGGCGGGCAACACGCTGTAGCCCGGGACCTTGTAGGCAAGGCCTTCCATACAGGATTTTATTGGCCGACAGCCCGGGCAGATGCTCAGGACTTAGTCCAACGATGCGTCGGTTGCCAGATCTTTGCTAATCAGAGCCACATGCCACCACCGCCCTAAAAACTATACCCATTACCTGGCCATTCGCGGTCCGGGGGCTTGACATGGTTGGACCCCTTAAAGGGGAAACCCACAAGCACAAATACTTATTGGTCATGGTGGACAAATTCACCAAATGGATAGAGGCCAAGCCGGTTAAAACGGTAGAATCCGGACCTGTGATAGACTTCATATCCGGGGTAGTACACCGTTTTGGCGTCCCCCACAGCATCACTGATAACGGCACGAATTTCACGGCCGACGAGGTTAAACTCTGGTGCAAAAACATGGGCATCAAGCTCGACTACGCTTCAGTCTATCACCCCCAAACTAACGGTCATGTCGAGCGAGCAAATGGTCTAATCATGAGCGGCATCAAACCCAGACTAGTGCGGTCCCTCAAGGAATCTAACACGCACTGGGTAGAGGAGCTCGACTCCGTACTCTGGGGGCTGCGGACCACGCCAAACCGCACTACCGGATTCACACCATTTTTTATGGTATACGGCGCAGAGGCAGTTCTGCCCTGTGATATAATTCATGACTCACCTCGCGTGCGCATGTACGAAGAAAGAGAAGCCGAGTTGGATCGGCAGGACAGTTTGGATGCCTTAGAGGAGGAGCGGGACGTGGCAAAAGCTCGTTCCGCATTCTATCAGCAGCAGGCTCGAAGATATCAAAGCAGAGAAGTACGGGCCAAAACTTACAATGTTGGCGAACTTGTTCTACGCCTGCCGGACAAGAAAAAGGACAAACTTAAGCCCAAGTGGGAAGGTCCCTTCATCATCGACCAAGTCCTGACCGGCGGAGCATACCGTCTACGTAACGCCTCTGACAACCGACTCGAGCCAAACCCATGGAACGTAGCCCGTCTCCGAAGATTCTACGCCTAACAGCGGACTCAGAGTTCGTCTCACTCCTCCGTTCCCTTTTTTTTAATTTTTGACTGCCTCTTGTCCCCCTCCTTCTTCCCACTTTTTTTTCAGTACCTTTGATAGGCTAATTTGCGCATTGTTCGCACACACTTGATGTGCTCCTAGCACTCACTATATCTGGGGGCTTCTTTAACAGAAGTTTATTTATATGGGCTTCATGCCCAACACATGTGTCATACTTCCGCATGTACCTTTTATTCACCATTATATGCATCGATATGACTTAAGTTTTGGCCAAGCTGGGTTGCCTGGCTCCTGTGCTTACCCCTACGTTCCCGATTGTTCGTCTAGGAGGTAAAGGGAGCACCTCTGCGATTGTTACTGTCGGGTCAGCCGGATGTGTACCTCAGACTGGGTGAAGCTGAAAGCTAGCGTTCTTAAGAGAATATTCGGTCGGTGACCTAAAAGATGATTTATTACTTACTTATTTATCTGCCCCCAGATGCTTTTTCTGCTATTTTCGCAGTCCGGACATGCACCTTAGGGCATGCCTCCCAGGGAAAGGAACCCCTAATGGAACTATTCTCCCTGGAAGATGTTTCTTACTAACCATGTAATATAACATAACTAGTTGGGCACTTGTCTGATAAAGCACTAATGACCCCTACGCCTGGTCTCCATGCATGCCCCGGTTTTTTCATAACCGAGAAGGTATTCGAACACACTCCGGACTCTAGGGTCCCGAGGTCGAAGCGAAAAGGTCGGCAAAGACAAACGATCTACAATCCGGCTAGAAGGCATTTTATATGTCATTTTACAATTACATCGTCAAACTGACTGATTGTACTCCTCTTCAATCCCATCTAATAGGCTGTCTAATTTACAGTCCTGTTGGGAATATTTCGCGGCCAGCTCTACATGGCCGTACATCAAGCTCACAGGGATCTCCTTCCCATCAGGCCCCACAGGTCCGACCTCGGCCATGTTGTTTGGGTCAGCCTTCGGGTACCGCGTCTTCACCATCGCCCAGGCCTCCCTGGCACCTTGACGGCAGGCCGATATCTTCCACAGACGGAGACATCACCGTACTCCCTGAAGCTTCTCAGCAAGCCCTTCAAGGCCCTCGGGTAGGGAGACGGAAGGCCATAAGGCCTGAACGACGCCACTCATCGCCTGCCGAACACGTTCGAACAGTTGCACCAGCTCGGGCAGTTGGTCACCCATTGAACCGGGCATTTCCTCCGCAGGGCGACCCGTGAGCACACCTAAAGACGCATTTCTGTCAATCGACTTCCTCGCCGAATTCTTCTTTTCAAAGGAATTTGCTCAAGCACTTACTATAAATGCCGCGACGAAGCCGCTGATTCTCCTTCACGGAGCCAGACAGCTGGGCCCGCACATCTTTCAGCTCTTCTCCTACCTGGGTGTGGGCATCTCGGAGTTTGTTCCTCTCCTGCTGCACTTTCATAAGCACCCTCTCGCCGGCCTTCATCTGACACAGTAGTTGTTGCTTGTCCGGATCTAGTACGGCGTCCTCTGCAATATTATTGTCAGATTTGCGCACACGCCGCACTTTATCAACTACTTATCTTTTCGAAGTACGTATTACCAGCGGGGGTCTCTGTGGCTCTCCCCGTGGCGGCCAGTGCGGCCTAAAGTTGGGCCTTGCACTCTTGAAGCTCCTGGGACAGGTGGGTATTCTTCTCCGTAAGATCCTGCATAATAAATGATCCTTAAATCAGTTCTTTTAACTATTTTAAGTCTCGGGGGCTACTGGCATATATACCTATTAAAAATTACTTACCCGTATGTCCTTCACATACTGCTCCATGGCTCTGGTTAAACCATCTTGAGCGGCATGGAGGTGCGCGTCTCCCGCATCAAAGGCATTCAATGCCTCCAGGGAGAAACACGCGTCACGAAGAACTGTCCGGCGACGCCTGTGATTCATGGCGCTCTCCACCTCAGACAGGGTGGCGGACAGCCTGTCGGTATCCTCCGTCGGAGGAACATCCGGCTCATGCCTTGTATTTGCCTCCCCTTCTGGACCACGCGTTGGAGCATGGTTGGCAGAGGCTTGGTTGGCAACCTCTCCGGACACTGTCCGGCGAGCGCTCTTTCTCCTGGGAAAGTTATGGGCATTAATATACCTCCTAGGGATCCTTCCCTTAAAAACAGCGGTGCGCCGTACCGTTGCGGTAACATTTCAGTTCGCGTCGCACTCCTCTTCCGCCTGCTAGGCCGAATTGACCCTTGCTGGTCAGCCGCCGCGGGTTCGGCTTCCCGCCTTAAAGGGACCTCCTGCGATGTACCATCAGTATAGGATGGTCAGAATTGAGCATGGATCAAATGATGGTGTCAAGACCTCGGTCGTAGTCACCTGGGAAGCCGGAAGCAAACCGGGGTAGTCAGCCGTAATGGAGACTAGAGCATTGTCTATGCTAAGTTGGTGGAACACCCCGTCTATCAACTCCACCTTTATGTCCGGATCCTCTTCGGAGGCCGGATCAAGGGATCGTTCCGGATCCTCGGGTTGTGGAGTTAGGCTTCGTATGCCCTCCACGTCCCGGCGCAGCTCCTGCGTTGAAATCATAAAGTAAAATACTTGACTTTGGAAGTATGGATCGGGTAGATAAACGCCCGCCTACCCAGCTCCGAGGGTTATTCATGGAGAATCCATTTAACGGACTCGTGCGGAGGAAGTCCTCCTCCTCCCCCTTGTACAAGCCGGACAAGATCTTTACCAGATCGGCTGCCGAGCCCGGTCCTCTGCGGCCATGACGGGTGGCGTCATATTCCCCGTTGAAATCCCACATAGGGTGGCCCCTATATTGGAGCGGCTGCACCTCTCGCATAATACACGTGGCCATGACTCCAATCATGGCTAATCCAGAGTGGGCCAGTAACCTAATCCGGCCCATGAGATAATGGACGCTCCCATCATCCTCCTGTTGAGGGCTCCGCGGGTGCCAACTCAGGCGTTTCTTCAAGGGAGCATTGCTGAACTCCGGGAGGCCGATCCAAACTGGATCCGGCAGAGGGGCGTCCTCCATGTAGAACCATTCCGAAGGCCAGTCTTCGGACACCTTCTTTGGGGTGCCGGATAGATATCCGGTCCTGGCGATGCGCCATATTTCAGCTCCGCCCACTTGATATATCGACCCCTCGTGAGAACGGGGTACGAGGCAAAACAATCTCTTCCACAGCGCAAAATGGGGCTCGATGCCCAAGAACAGCTCGCAAAGAGCTACAAAGCCCGCGATGTGCAAAATGGAGGCAGGTGCGAGGTGGTGAAGCTGGAGTCCGTAGAACTCCAGGAGCCCTCGGAGAAACGGGTGTATGGGAAATCCGAGACCCTTATTAGATAAGGGACAAAACATACCCGCTCTCCTTTGGAAGGGTTGGGGACGCTCTCCGCCTACTTTCCGCCCCTCAAGGTGGCCAATCCGGCTCGAACCGGAACCATGAAGGCTGGGGGGGATATCCCTCGGTTTGGAGCGCCACTAGCTCGCTGTGTGGAACCGAGCATCTCCCCCAATCTCCTAGCTTATGGCTAGGAGCGCGAGAGGAGGAGCCGCCTCGACTATCCATGGTAGAATTGATTTTGGTTGGAGGCGCTTCGATGAGAACTTGTGGAAGGAGGATGGTGTGAGTTGGATCTAAGATCCTCGCCTCTCTTATAGGCGGCTCGTTCGCACGGCCAGGGGGTAAAATGTAAAAATACCCTAGCTTTTCGCATTCATCCGACACGTGGAAGAGGGCCATTATTGGGCGTAGGGGCCAAGGAGCGCAACATTTATAAGGAAGCTGGACACTATTCGACAGGAGCATGAAGCTTGAAGGAGAACCCGCCTTGCAAAACGCCAAAGACAATTTACACGCCGGACTCGTCGTCATTGAAGCTTGGTTCGGGGGCTACTGAGGGAGTTCCGGACTAGGGGGTGTCCGGACAGCCGAACTATCATGATCGGCCGGACTCCAAGACTATGAAGATACAAGATTGAAGACTTCGTCCCGTGTCCGGATGGGGCATTCCTTGGCGTGGAAGGCAAGCTTGGCGATATGGATATGTAGATCTCCTACCATTGTAACCGACTTTGTGTAACCCTAGCCCTCTCCGGTGTCTATATAAACCGGATGGCTTTAGTCCATAGGACGAACAACAATCATACCATAGGCTAGCTTCTAGGGTTTAGCCTCCTTGATCTCGTGGTAGGTCCACTCTTGTAACACACATCATCAATATTAATCAAGCAGGATGTAGGGTTTTACCTCCATCAAGAGGGGCCGAACCTGGGTAAAACATCGTGTCCCTTGTCTCCTGTTACCATCCACCTAGACGCACAGTTCGGGACCCCCTACCCAAGATCCGCCGGTTTTGACACCGACACTTATGTTGGTAGAGAGTTAAAGAATAATGCTATCGAGATAGGACATGTAAGTGATAATCTGGCTAGAGTTAAAGATGAACTTCTCCTCGTTAGCAAATATGCTTCTATGGTTGCTACTCAAGCTAAGCAAGTACTTAAAGCTCAAAATGATTTGCTTGATGAATTAAATAATAAAAATGACTTTGCTGTTAGAGTGGCTACTAGAACTGGTAGAATGACTCAGGAACCTTTGTATCTTGAAGGCCACCCAAAGAGAATCGAGCAAGATTCTCAGAGAAATAATTTAGAGGCACCTAGTTCTTCTAAAAAGAAGAAAAAGAAAAACCATAGAACTTTGCATGCTTCTAATGAACCTACTGTACCTGAGAATCCCAATGATATTTCTATTTCTGATGTTGAAACTCAATCAGGTGATGAACATGAACCTAGTGATAATGTTAATGATAATGTTCATGTTGATGCTCAACCTAGCAAAACCAATGATATAGAGATTGAACCTGATGTTGATCTTGATAACCCACAATCAAAGAATCAATGTTACGATAAGAGATATTTTGTTGCTAGGAAGCACAGTAAAGAAAGAGAACCATGGGTTCAGAAACCCATGCCCTTTCCTCCTAAACCATCCAAGTCAAAGGATGATGAGGATTTTGAGCGCTTTGCTGAAATGATTAGACCTATTTTCTTACGTATGCGCTTAACTGGTATGCTGAAAGTAAATCCTTATGCTAACTATATGAAGGATATCATTACAAATAAAAGAAAGATACTGGAAGCTGAAATTTCCACCATTCTTGCTAATTACACTTTTAAGGGTGGAATACCAAATAAACTTGGAGATCCGGGGGTACCAACTATACCATGCTCCATTAAAAGAAATTACGTTAGAACTGTTTTATGTGATCTTGGAGCCGGTGTTAGTGTTATGCCTCTCTCTTTATATCGTAGACTTGAATTGAATAAGTTGACACCTACTGAAATATCTTTGCAAATGGCTAATAAATCAACTGCTATACCTGTCGGTATTTGTGAGTATGTGCCTATTATGGTTGCAAATGTCACTATCTTAAGGGACTTTGTTATTCTTGATATTCCCGAGGACAATAGTATGTCTATTATCCTTGGTAGACCTTTTCTTAATACTGCAGGGGCTGTTATTGATTGCAACAAGGGCAATGTCACTTTTCATGTTAATGGTAATGAGCATACGGTACACTTTCCGAGGAAACAATCTCAAGTTCATAACATCAATTCTATTGAAAAAGTTCCAACTATTATTTTTGGAGGTTTTGAATTTCCTCTCCCTACTATCAAGAAAAAGTATGTTATTCTTATTGTTGGGGATTTTCATATCCCCGTTGAGGTAACTTAGTGTTATTCGAAATTTCTCCGGTTCCGTGTTATTCGGAATGAGTTTGTTAACAAGACTTGATCAACCTTGTTAGTGGATTCATTTTGATGATCACGAGATGGATGAAACTAGAAGGCACAACCTTCTGTACCCTCTTTCTACTTTCTTTTATTTAGAATAAATAAATAAAATAGTATTATCCATCTTTTCTGAATTATCCGTGCATTAAAAAATAGTCAGAAAATAAAAGTGCTCCAAATGCCCTGCAAATTTAGTATGATTTTTTCTGTAATATTTGAGGATTTTAGGCACTGAAACCACTGCAGGAGGGGTAAGCACCAGGCCACGAGAGTGGAGGGGCCCCCCTATAGGGCGCGCCTCCCTGTCTCGTGGGCCCCTGGTGGCCCCCTCCACTTATGCCAGCACCCACACACTTCATCTTCTACCCATAAAAATCCCCATCCAACTCAAGCACGAGTTCTAGCTCGTTTTGCTGCTATTTTCGATCTCTTTGCTCAAAGCTCCATTCACAAAACTGCTTTGGGAGATTGTTGCTTGGTATGTGACTCCTCCATTGGTCCAATTAGTTTTTGTTCTAGTGCTTTATTCATTGCAAATTTTGTTGCATAGGTGACCATGTTCTTGAGCTTGCATGTTAAAATTTTGAGGTCCCAAGCAATTCCAATGCATGATATAGGCTCTAGGCACTTGTAGGAGTAGTTTCTATCAATCTTGTTTAGTTTTATGCACTTTTATCTTGAAGTTACTAAAAATTTCAGATTTATTTCCGAAAAAGAAATATGCTTAGAAGAATGTACCAAGGTGGTTCCTCGGTAAAGAAAGGGCCCAGGATTGCTATACATGAGCAAGATGTTGCATTGCCGAGGGATGCGGATGACGAGCTTGTGAGGGGCCTTCCGATAATTTTATGGTTGAAGCAGGCTTTAAGGAGGAATTTGACGCGTATGTGCATAATGCTGAGCTGGAGGACTTCTTACAAGATAAGTGTCCTCAGTACTATCAATTGACTGATTCCTTTGTGCTGAGGTTTAAATATAACTGTGTGCGTAATTCTCCTAGTGTCATATTTGATATTTATGATACATCTTATACCATGGATTTAGAGGATTTTACAACTGCTTGCAAACTCCCGCAGTGGCGTAATATTAATGATCCTCACAAATCTGAATTTAGAGATTTTCTTGCTAGTATTACTGTGGGAGAATCTAGGGACATAGCACAAGCTACCATAGGGAGCATTCATTTTCCTACTATACATTATTTTGCTCTCTTCATTGGTACATGTATTAATGGTAAGGATGAAGCATGTCACATGTGTGTCCCTGATCTGTGTGTCCTGAAGAGTGCTGTGTTAGGTTACAAAGGTTATAACTTGGGGGCAATAGTTGCACGTAGGTTGCAGAATAATAGTAGAAAGGGAGACTTATTTGGAGAATTTATGCAACATGTGTAGCTAATTATCTTAATACAGCCCCACGATAGCGAGATATGATAATACCTCCTGTTTATTTGGATAAAGAAGCTATGTTTAGTCATCATTTTCTTGAGAGGAATGAACAATTCCTCCATTATCGACTAATCTATGACAGACGCAACGTCGTCCCTGTTACTCTTCCTGCTCCCTACCTTTTTGATTTTCAGGCAAAAGGAAGATATGTTGTCACCAGGGAGGAAGCAGCTGAATACGAGAGGGGAGTGGAGGCAGCTCGCCAACAAACTGCAGCTCAGGAGGCGGTTGCCTTTGCAGCTCAGTACAACCCCGATTTCACTTATGGATATCAGCCAGGCGGTCCTTGGTTCTAGACCAACTTAGGCCAAAAGCCTAAGCTTGGGGGAGTACGTATTTCTCACTGACTTTACATTCATGTTCACACACTAGTTGTCGGTGCTCATACTCTTTCATTGTATTATCCATGCTAGTTTAAATTTCTTTTTCTAGTTTTCTTCTTGTGTGTTTGATAAACCTTAAGAAAAACCCAAAAAAATTAGTTAGTTTAATTTCCATGCTTGTAGTAGAATTAAAATGAAAACCCAAAAAGATTACTAGTTCTTCTTCTTTCTTGTTGGGAGCTTTCCCGTGTAAATAGTTTTATTTTCTTTTCTTTCCTTTGGGGGTCGAGAAGATCGTATTGAAAATGCTTAGTGGCTCATATGCATGATTGTTTATTTAATTTAGAGCCCATATTACTTGTCTTCTCTTTTGAGTTGAATGCTTGCAGATTCCATCTTAGTGCAATGCACGTGCACTCTTATTGTTATACACATCGTTCGGTCGTGCAAGTGAAAGGCAATAATGACGATATATGATTGACTTATTGGGATGAGAAAAGCTGGTATGAACTCGACCTCTCTTGTTTTTGTAAATATGATGAGTTCATCGTTTCTGAGTCAGCTATTATGAAGTAAACATATTTGCAATGACATTTAGCGATTATAGTTGCTTGTGCCATGCTTGATTAGCTATGAGTTATAATGGTTTACCTTGCGTGCCAACATGCTATTAGAATGATTATGATGTGGTATGATGGGATGGTATCCTCCTTTAAATGAATTGAGTGACTCGACTTGGCACATGTTGACGCATGTAGTTGAATCAAATCAACATAGCCTTCACGATATTTATGTTCATGGTGGATTATATCCTACTCATGCTTGTATTCGGTGTGAATTAATTTTAATGCATGTTTATGACTGTTGCCGCTCTCTCAGTTGGTCTCTTCCCAGTCTTTTGCTAGCCTTCACCTGTACTAAGCGGGAATACTGCTTGTGCATCCAAACTCCTTAAACCCCAAAGTTGTTCCATATGAGTCCACTATACCTTCCTATATGCAGTATCTACCTGCCATTCCAAGTAAATTTGTATGTGCCAAACTCCAAACCTTCAAATGAAATTATGTTTTGTGTGCTCGAGCAGCTCATGTTGCAAATAGGGCTGCCTCTATCTTCTATGCTATGTGGGTTATTCTCACGAGGAGTGGACTCCGCTCCTCATTCACGAGAAAGGGACGGTAACCGGGATGCCTAGTCCCATGATCCAAAAAGATCAAAGCAAATCAAAATAATTGAACAAAACTCCCCCAGGGTTGTTGTTAGTTGGAGGCACTCGTTGTTTCAAGCAAGCCATGGATTGATGCTTGTTGGTGGTTGGTGGAGTATAAACCTTTACCATTCTGTTTGGGAACTGCCTATAATGCATGTAGTATGGAAGATACAGCCATCTCATAGTTGTTGCGTTGACAGTGAAAGTATGCCACTCAAAATGTTATTCAATCTCTATTTTAAAATCGAGCTCTGGCACCTCTACAAATCCCTGCTTCCCTCTGTGTAGGGCCTATTTATTTACTTTTATGTTGAGTCATCACCCTTCTTATTAAAAGCACCCCTGGAGAGCACACTTTCATTTGCATTCATTATTGTTGGTTTATTTTGGGTATGACTTGACTGGATCTCTTTTACCATGAATTACAATGTTTAGTCAGTCCTTGATCTTTAAAGGTGCTCTGCATTTATGTTTTGCGGTCTCAGAAAGGGCTAGCGAGATACCATTTTGTTATATCATGTTATAATTATTTTGAGGAAGTGTTGTCATCCGAGTTTTATTATTATGGCTCGCTAGCTGATTATGCTATTGATATGAGTAATTGTGAGACCTAAGTGTTATTGTGAGTATGGTTAGTTCATAATATTTGCTGAAACTTGAATGCAGGCTTTTCATGTTTACAACAACAAGAGCAAACAGAGTTTGTAAAAGTTTTTCTTTATCACTTTCAGTTTATCAACTGAATTGCTTGAGGACAAGCAAAGGTTTAAGCTCGGGAGAGTTGATACATCTCCAACGTATCTACTTTTCCAAACACTTTTGCCCTTGTTTTGGACTCTAAGTTGCATGATTTGAATGAAACTAACCCGGACTGACGCTATTTTCAGCAGAACTGCCATGATGTTGTTTTATGTGTAGAAAAGAAAAGTTCTCGGAATGTCCTGAAAATCCACGGAGGAACTTTTTGGAATTAATAAGAATTTCTGGGCGAAAGAAATACACCAGGGGGCCAGGGCCTATCCACGACACAGGGGGCGCGCCCCCCCTGTAGGGCGCGCCCCTATCTCATGGGCCCCCTGGACTTCCACCGACCTCAACTCCAACTCCATATATTATGTTTCGCGAAGAAAAAAATCAGAGAGAAAGTTTCATCGCGTTTTATGACACGGAGCCGCCGCCAAGCCCTAATCTCTCTTGGGAGGGCTGATCTGGAGTTCGTTCGGGGATCTGGAGAGGGGGATTCGTCGCCGTCGTCATCATCAACCATCCTCCATCACCAATTTCATACTGCTCACCGCTGTGCATGAGTAATTCCATCGTAGGCTTGCTGGACAGTGATGGGTTGGATGAGATTTACCATGTAATCAAGTTAGTTTTGTTAGGGTTTGATCCCTAGTATCCACTATGTTCTGAGATTGATGTTGCTATGACTTTGCTATGCTTAATGCTTGTCACTAGGGCCCGAGTGCCATGATTTCAGATCTGAACCTATTATGTTTTCATGAATATATGTGTGTTCTTGATCCTATCTTGCAAGTCTATAGTCACCTATTATGTGTTATGATCCGACAACCCTGAAGTGACAATAATCGGGATACTTCTCGGTGATGACCGTAGTTTGAGGAGTTCATGTATTCACTATGTGCTAATGCTTTGTTCCGGTTCTCTATTAAAAGGAGGCCTTAATATCCCTTAGTTTTCGCTAGGACCCTGCGGCCACGGGAGGGTAGGACAAAAGATGTCATGCAAGTTCTTTTCCATAAGCACGTATGACTATTTACGGAATACATGCCTACATTACATTGATGAACTGGAGCTAGTTCTGTGTCACCCTATGTTATAGCTATTACATGAGGAATCGCATCCGGCATAATTATCCATCACTGATCCATTGCCTATGAGATTTTCATATATTGTTCTCCGCTTATTTACTTTTTCGTTGCTACTGTTACAACTACTACAAAAACCCAAAAACATTTATCTTTACTTTTGCTACCGTTACCTTTATTATCATACTACTTTGCTACTAAATACCTTGCTGCAGATACTAAGTTATCCAGGTGTGGTTGAATTGACAACTCAACTGCTAATACTCAAGAATATTCTTTGGCTCCCCTTGTGTCGAATCAATAAATTTGGGTTGTACTTCACCCTCGAAAGTTGTTGCAATCCCCTACACTTGTGGGTTATCACTCCCACTCACTTTCTTGTAAATACAGGCTTCACCGTAAGTCTGTATAAAACCATATGCTTTGATCACCTCATCAAAGCATATATTCCAACTCCGAGATGCTTGCACAAGTCCATACATGGATCGCTGGAGCTTGCACACTTCGTTAGCACCTTTAGGATCGACAAAACCTTCTAGTTGCATCATATACAACTCTTAAAAAATCCATTAAGGAATGCAGTTTTGATGTCCATTTGCCAGATTTCATAAAAATGCGGCAATTGCTAACATGATTCTGAAGGAAATATGCCCTAGAGGCAATAATAAAGTTGTTATTTTATATTTCCTTATTCATGATAAATGTTTATTATTCATGCTAGAATTCTATTAACCGGAAACTTGGTACATGTGTGGATACATAGACAAAACACCGTGTCCCTAGTAAGCCTCTACTAGACTAGCTCGTTAATCAAAGATGGTTAAGTTTCCTAACCATAGACATGTGTTGTCATTTGATGAATGGGATCACATCATTAGAGAATGATGTGATGGACATGACCCATCCATTAGCTTAGCATTATGATCATTCAGTTTTATTGCTATTGCTTTCTTCATGTCAAATACATATTCCTCCGACTATGAGATTATGCAACTCATGGATACCGGAGGAATGCCTTGTGTGGTATCAAACGTCATAATGTAACTGGGTGATTATAAAGATGCTCTACAGGTATCTCCGAAGGTGTTTGTTGGGTTGGCATAGATCAAGATTAGGATTTGTCACTCTGAGTATCGGAGAGGTATCTTCGGGCCCCCTCGGTAATGCAGATCATAAGAAGCCTTGCAAGCAAAGTGACTAATGAGTTAGTTGCGAGATGATGCATTACAGAACGATTAAAGAGACTTGCCGGTAACGAGATTGAACTAGGTATGAAAATACCGACGATCGAATCTCGGGCAAGTAACATACCGATGACAAAGGGAATAACGTATGTTGTCATAAGGTTCTATCGATAAAGATCTTCGTAGAATATGTAGGAGCCAATATGGGCATCCAGGTCCCGCTATTGGTTATTGACGGACAGGTGTCTCGGTCATGCCTACATAGTTCTCGAACCTATAGGTCCGCATGCTTAACATTCATTGATGATATAGTATTATATGAGTTATGTATGTTGGTGATCGAATGATGTTCGGAGTCCCGAATGAGATCACGGACATGACGAGGAGCTTCGAAATGGTCCGGAGGTAAAGATTCATATATTGGATCATATGGTTAGTGTCGGTGTATAAACCGGTGGATCTCGGGTAGGGGGTCCTGAACTGTGCGTCTAAGACTAATGGTAACAGGAGGCGGGGGACACGATGTTTACCCAGGTTCGGGCCCTCTCGATGGAGGTAATATCCTACTTCCTACTTGATTGATCTTGATGATATGAGTATTACAAGAGTTGATCTACCACGAGATCAGAGAGGCTAAACCCTAGAAGCTAGCCTATGGTATGATTGTTGTTGTTGTTGTTGTGTCCTACGGACTAAACCCTCCGGTTTATATAGACACCGGAGGGGGCTAGGGTTACACAGGGTCGTTTGCAGAGAAGGAGATCTACATCCGAATCGCCAAGCTTGCCTTCCACGCCAAGGAAAGCCCCATCCAGACATGGGACCAAGTCTTCTATCTTGTATCTTCATAGTCCAATAGTCCGGCCAAAGTACATAGTCCAGCTGTCCGGATACCCCCTTATCCAGGACTCCCTCAGTAGCCCCTGAACCAAGCTTCAGTGACGATGAGTCCAGCGTGTAGATTGTCTTCGGCATTGCGAGGCAGGTTCCATCTCCGAATACTCCAAGATAAGCTCCGAACACAAGGACCATGTTCGGCACTGCAAGACAAATTCCATATACCACCGTAGAGAGAATAATAATCCACAAATCTGATCTGCTGACAACCCTTCGTAGTGTGACATCAGGCCACGGTCAGCAATTATTCGAACCGTTTTCTACAACCTGCTTCCGCACACCTCACAAGGCGGTTTCTTTGGCACGTCTTGTCAAAGCAAAGATCGTGTCCCCTTATCACAGAATCTGCATCAATATGGGTATGGGTTATCCAACCAGCGCCATTAATCGAGGCGCTTGGAAAAATAAGAGTTTTCAAGAGGCAAGTGGGGAGGCGCACATTCTACATTGCCTTTATAAAGGGGCAGAGATCTCCCGTTTTCACCCACGCCTTCTTCCTCCTTTGCTCATCCTTTCTCGCACCCTCGAGCTCCAGCGCCCAAGTTCTCGCCTTCTCCAAAGGACCGCAGCATGTCCGGAGTGGGAGGCAAGTGGATGGCCTCCTCCATCACAGAGGAGAACATCACCAAGCTTCGGGAGGCCGGATACCTGGCTGAGAGTATCGTGCACAGGCTTCCAGCAGAGGGACAGATTACCCCCACTCCGAAGTCTCGGGAAAGAGTAGTATTTCTCCCTCATTTCGTCCGCGGACTAGGATTTCCACTCCACCCATTTGTCTGCGGGCTCATGTACTACTACGGGCGAGATTTTCACGAACTGGCCCCGAATTTCGTCCTCAACATCTCAGCATTCATCGTCGTGTGCGAGGCTTTCCTCCGCATCAAGCCTCACTTCGGCCTATGGTTGAAAATCTTCTGTGTGAAGCCGAAGATCGTGAGTGGCCAACAGGCGGAGTGCAGAGGCGCCATGGTCGGCAAGATGCCCAACGTTACATGGCTTGACGGCTCCTTGGTGGAGACCGTAAAGGGGTGGCAATCAGGGTGGTTCTACATCACCAAGCCGTGCGACGCCAACTGGGTGGCGGCCCCCAAATTCAGATCCGGAATCCCCATGCAGCTCACTTCTTGGGAGAAGAAGGGCTTGGCCTGGGGCGAACCCACGGAGCTGACCGGACTCGAGACCTGCATCAGAAGTATGAGGGACAAGAAGATCAAGCTCATCAACATGGTCTAGGTCATGCTCATTTGCCGGATTCTCCCGTGTCAAAGACGGGCATTTGATATGTGGGAGTTTGACCCGGCCGAACACCAGATGCTGCTAGAGCTCTTCGACACAATGCACAAAGAAATCTGGAAGGTGTTGTTCAAGACCGGTGAAGTTCCTCCTCCCCTTTTCGAGGACCGTGGGCTCAGCGCAAAGCGCCTCGCCAGTCCGATAAGTCCTTTGATTGTTGCAAGATGTTCCTCTCTAGTACTTTCACGGGAGGATTCTTAAGTCACCATGCTGACTGAACAGGATTGGGTGGAGATGGCGGAGTGGATCAACTGCCCAGCTCCATTGCATGAGGACCCAATAGACGCACTCCTGGCGGAGATGCTGGTTCCGGCACCTTACAAGGTGCCAAAGAAAAAGGACGAAAAGAAGATCACAGGGACCAGAGAAGGTCTCCGGTGCAAGGCCGTGATAGAATCGTCATCCGAAGATGACGAGGAAGATTCCCCCCCCCCCCGAAGACAGGGAAAACATGAAGAAATGCCCCCTCCCCGCACTAGGGAGGAGAAGAAAAGGAAGGCCGCCCCGTCGGGGGAGGCTGGGACACCGAAGAAGGGAAAAGCGTCCCTTCCCGAACACTCCTCAACAGCTGCCTATAGCGACGAGGAGTGGCTGCCCAGGGACAAGCCCCGGGCGAGGTCGTAAGTATCCGCATTCCATAGTATTTTTCATGCGACTTTGACATCATGCTTTGTAATGACGCTGAACACGTGTATGCAGTCCGGTCGGGTCCACTCTCAGGGTGTCCTCTTCGGGGGAGTCTCTGGACGAGTCAGAGATGAATTCACTCCCGACGGCCACACCATCACACTATGGTGTTCCAGGCGCTATTAGTTGTGAAACAATCTCCACAATGTCTTAATTGTGTGCCAAACTCATAACTCAGATATTCGTCTCTATGATCATATCATAGACATTTTATCCTCTTGTCACAATGATCTTCTACTTCACTCTGAAATTACTTGAACCATTCAATAATTCAGACTTGTGTTTTATCAAGTAAATATACTCAACATCTACTCGAATCATCTGTGAAGTAAGAACATAACGATATTCACTGCATGCCTCAGCACTCATTGGACTGCACACATCAAAATGTGTTACTTCCAACAAGTTGCTATCTATTTCCATCTTACTGAAACCGAGGCTTTTCAGTCATCTTGCCTATGTGGTATGATTTGCATATCTCAAGTGATTCAAAATCAAGTGAGTCCAAACGATCCATCTGCATGGAGTTTCTTCATGCGTATACACCAATAGACATGGTTCGCATGTCTCAAACTTTTCAAAAACGAGTGAGTCCAAAGATCCATCAACATGGAGCTTCTTCATGCGTTTTATACCAAAATGACTTTCATGGCAGTGCCACAAGTAAGTGGCACTATCATTACTATCTTATATCTTTTGGCATGAAAATGTGTATCACTACGACCGAGATTCACTAAACCATTCCTTTAGGTGCAAGACCATTGAGGTATTATTCAAATAAATAGAGTAACCATTATTCTCTTTAAATGAATAACCGTATTGCGATAGACATAATCAAATCATGTCTATGCTCAACGCAAACACACAATGACAATTATTCAGGTTTAATAATAATCTTGATGGTAGAGGGAGCGTGCGATGTTTGATCACATCAAACTTGGAAACACTTCCAACACATATCGTCAGCTCACCTTTAGCTAGTCTCCGTTTAGTTTGTAGCTCTTTTATTTCGAGTTACTAACACTTAGCAACTGAACCGGTATCTTAATACCCTGGTGCTACTAGGAGTACTAGTAAAGTACACATTAACATAGTGTATATCCAATATACTTCTATCGACTTTGCCAGCCTTCTCATCTACCAAGTATCTAGGGTAATTCCGCTCTAGTGACTATTCCCCTTATTACAGAAGCACTTAGTCTCGGGTTTGGGTTCAACCTCGGGTTTCTTCACTGGTGCAGCAGCTGATTTGCCGTTTCATGAAGTATCCCTTCTTGCCCTTGCCCTTCTTGAAACTAGTGGTTTCACCAACCATCAACAATTGATGCTCCTTCTTGATTTCTACTTTCGCGGTGTCAAACATCTCGAATACCTCAAGGATCATCATATCTATCCCTGATATGTTATAGTTCATCACAAAGCTCCAGCAGCTTGGTGGTAATGACTTTGGAGAAACATCACTATCTCATCTGGAAGATCAACTCCCACTCGATTCAAGTGATTGTTGCACTCAAACAATCTGAGCACAAGCTCAACGATTGAGCTTTTCTCCCTTAGTTTGCAGGTTAAGAAAATCGTCGGAGGTCTTATACCTCTTGACGTGGGCACGAGCCTGAAATCCCAATTTCAGCCCTCGAAAACATCTCATATGTTCCGCGATGTTTCGAAAAACATCTTTGGTGCCTCAACTCTAAACCGTTTAACTGAACTATCACGTAGTTATCAAAATGTGTATGTCCGATGTTCGCAACATCCACAAACGACGTTTGGGGCTCAGCACACTGAGCGGTGCATTAAGGACATAAGCTTTCTACTGTCCGCATAATCGCTACTATCAATCTTTCAACTATATTTTCTCTAGGAACATATCTAAACAGTGGAACTAAAGCGCGAGCTTACGGCATAATTTGCAAAAATCTTTTGACTATGTTTAGGATAATTAAGTTCATCTTATGAACTCCCACTCAGATAGAAATCCCTCTGGTCATCTAAGTGATTACATGATCCGAGTCAACTAGGCCGTGTCCGATCATCACGTGAGACGGACTAGTCATCATCGGTGAACATCTTCATGTTGATCGTATCTACTATACGACTCATGCTCGACCTTTCGGTCTCCGTGTTCCGAGGCCATGTCTGTACATGCTAGGCTCGTCAAGTTAACCCTAAGTGTATTGCATGTGTAAATCTGTCTTACACCCGTTGTATGTGAACGTAAGGATCTATCACACCCGATCATCACGTGGTGCTTCGAAGCGACGAACTGTAGCAACGGTGCACAGTTAGGGGAGAACACTTCTTGAAATTGTTGTAAGGGATCATCTTATTTACTACCGTCGTTCTAAGTAAACAAGATGCATAAACATAATAAACATCACATGCAATTATATAGTAGTGACATGATATGGCCAATATCATATAGCTCCATTGATCTCCATCTTCGGGGCTCCATGATCATCATCGTCACCGGCATGACACCATGATCTCCATCATCATGATCTCCATCATCGTGTCTTCATGAAGTTGTCTCGCCAACTATTACTTCTACTACTATGGCTACCGGTTAGCAATAAAGTAAAGTAATTACATGGCGTTGTTTAATGACACGCAGGTCATACAATAAATTAAGACAACTCCTATGGCTCCTGCCGGTTGTCATACTCATCGACATACAAGTCGTGATTCCTATTACAAGAACATGATCAATCTCATACATCACATATATTAATCACATTCTTCTTGGCCATATCACATCACATAGCATACCCTGCAAAAACAAGTTAGACATCCTCTAATTGTTGTTGCATGTTTTACGTGGCTGCTATGGGTTTCTAGCAAGAACGTTTCTTACCTACGCAAAACCACAACGTGATATGCCAATTGCTATTTACCCTTCATAAGGACCCTTTTCATCGAATCCGTTCCGACTAAAGTGGGAGAGACTGGCACTTGCTAGCCACCTTATGCACCAAGTGCATGTCAGTCGGTGGAACCTGTCTCACGTAAGAGTACGTGTAAGGTCGGTCCGGGCCGCTTCATCCCACAATACCGTAAAAACAAGATTGGACTAGTAACGGTAAGCATATTGAACAAAATCAACGCCCACAACTACTTTGTGTTCTACTCGTGCAAAGAATCTACGCAATTGACCTAGCTCTGATACCACTATTGGGGAACGTAGCAGAAATTCAAAATTTTCCTACGTGTCACCAAGATCTATCTATGGAGAAACCAGCAACGAGGGGAAGGAGAGTGCATCTACATACCCTTGTAGATCGCTAAGCGGAAGCGTTCAAGAGAACGGGGTTGAAGGAGTCGTACTCGTCGTGATCCAAATCACCGGAGATCCTAGTGCCGAACGGACGGCACCTCCGCGTTCAACACACGTACAGCCCGGTGACGTCTCCCATGCCTTGATCCAGCAAGGAGAGAGGGAAAGGTTGAGGAAGACTCCATCCAACAGCAGCACAACGGCGTGGTGATGATGGAGGAGCATGGCAACCCTGCAGGGCTTCGCCAAGCACCTACGGGAGAGGAGGAGGTGTCACGGGAGGGAGGGAGGCGCCAGGGCTTCAGGTGCGGCTGCCCTCCCTCCCCTCCACTATATATAGGGACAAGGGAGAGGGGGGAGGCGCAGCCTTGCCCCTTCCTCTAAGGAAGGGGTGCGGCCAAGGGGGGGAGGAGTGCCTCCCAAGTCAAGTGGAGGCCCTCCCCCTTAGGGTTTCCCCCCTCCCATGCGCATGGGCCTTGGGAGGGCTGGTGCCCTTGGCCCATTAAGGCTAGGGCGCCCCCCCCTATAGCGCATGCTACTGTATTGGACATGGTGGAACAATTTCCGGACCTCCGGACCCCTCCGTAATCCTCCAGAACCTTCTGGAAGCTTCCCGGTACAATACCGAAAAAACCCGAACCTTTTCCGGAACCCGAATAACAACTTTCCATATATAAATCTTTACCTCCGGACCATTCCGGAACTCCTCGTGATGTCCGGGATCTCATCCGGGACTCCGAACAACATTCGGTAACCACATACAAACTTCCTTTATAACCCTAGCGTCATCGAACCTTAAGTGTGTAGACCCTACGGGTTCGGGAGACATGTAGACATGACCGAGACGTTCTCCGGTCAATAACAAACAGCGGGATCTGGATACCCATGTTGGCTCCCACATGTTCCACGATGATCTCATCGGATGAACCACGATGTCAAGGACTCAATCGATCCCGTATACAATTCCCTTTGTCCAACGGTATTGTACTTGCCCGAGATTCGATCGTCGGTATGCCGATACCTTGTTCAATCTCGTTACCGGCAAGTCTCTTTACTCGTTTCGTAACACATCATCCCGTGATCAACCCCTTGGTCACATTGTGCACATTATGATGATGTCCTACCGAGTGGGCCCAGAGATACCTCTCCGTTTACACGGAGTGACAAATCCCAGTCTCGATTCGTGCCAACCCAATAGACACTTTCGGAGATACCTGTAATGCACCTTTATAGCCACCCAGTTACGTTGTGACGTTTGGTACACCCAAAGCATTCCTACGGTATCCGGGAGTTGCACAATCTCATGGTCTAAGGAAAAGATACTTGACATTAGAAAAGCTTTAGCATACGAACTACACGATCTTTGTGCTAGGCTTAGGATTGGGTCTTGTCCATCACATCATTCTCCTAATGATGTGATACAGTTATCAACGACATCCAATGTCCATAGCCAGGAAACCATGACTATCTGTTGATCACAACGAGCTAGTCAACTAGAGGCTCACTAGGGACATATTGTGGTCTATGTATTCACACGTGTATTACGATTTCCGGATAATACAGTTATAGCATGAATAAAAGACTATTATCATGAACAAAGAAATATAATAATAACACTTTTATTATTGCCTCTAGGGCATATTTCCAATATTCCTCCGCATCAAGCCTCACATCGGCCTGTGGTTGAAAATCTTCTGTGTGAAGCCGAAGATCATGAGTGGCCAACAGGCGAAGTGCGGAGGCGCCATGGTCGGCAAGATGCCCAATGTTACATGGCTTGACGGCTCCTTGGTGGAGACCGTAAAGGGGTGGCAATCAGGGTGGTTCTACATCACCAAGCCGTGCGACGCCAACTGGGTGGCGGCCCCCAAATTCAGATCTGGAATCCCCATGCAGCTCACTTCTTGGGAGAAGAAGGGCTTGGCCTGGGACGAACCCACGGAACTGACCGGACTCGAGACCTGCATCAGAAGTATGAGGGACAAGAAGATCAAGCTCATCAACATGGTCTAGGTCATGCTCATTTGCCGGATTCTCCCGTGTCAAAGACGGGCATTTGATATGTGGGAGTTTGACCCGGCTGAACACCAGATGCTGCTAGCGCTCTTCGACACAATGCACAAAGAAATCTGGAAGGTGTTGTTCAAGACCGGTGAAGTTCCTCCTCCCCTTTCCGAGGACCGTGGGCTCAGCGCAAAGCGCCTCGCCAGTCCGATAAGTCCTTTGATTGTTGCAAGATGTTCCTCTCTAGTACTTTCGCGGGAGGATTCTTAAGTCACCATGCTGACTGAACATGATAGGGTGGAGATGGCGGAGTGGATCAACTGCCTAGCTCCATTGCCTGAGGACCCAATAGACGCACTCCTGGCGGAGATGCTGGTTCCGGCACCTTACAAGGTGCCGGAGAAAAAGGACGAAAAGAAGATCACAGGGACCAGAAAAGGTCTCCGGTGCAAGGCCGTGATAGAATCGTCATCCGAAGATGACGAGGAAGATTCCCCCCCCCCCCCGAAGACAGGGAAAACATGAAGAAATGCCCCCTCCCTGCACTAGGGAGGAGAAGAAAAGGAAGGCTGCCCCGTCGGGGGAGGCTGGGACGCCGAAGAAGGGAAAAGCGTCCCTTCCCGAACACTCCTCAACAGCTGCCTATAGCGATGAGGAGTGGCTGCCCAGGGACAAGCCCCAGGCGAGGTCGTAAGTATCCGCATTCCATAATATTTTTCATGCGACTTTGACTTCATGCTTTGTAATGACGCTGAACACGTGTATGCAGTCCGGTCAGGTCCACTCTCAGGGTGTCCTCTTCGGGGGAGTCTCTGGACGAGTCAGAGATGAATTCACTCCCGACGGCCACCTCCCCGCGGCCTGTGGATGACACCGAGGTGTTGTCCCGAAGGATACTAGAGCAGGAGGTGATAGTTCCGGAGACGCCCCAAGGCCAAATCCCGGGCGCCGGACAAATGGGGGGTGAGACCCCCATGGGTTATGCTGACGGGAGCCACAGCAAGTCTGGCTCCCAGCCGGTTAGTGCGCAGGGGCCTACAAAGGTTCTGGGCTCCAGTAAGCAGTCCCTCACGAAGGAGGGCGAGCCGGCCGTGCCGATGACCTCCGCCCAGCTGGAGGCATCGAATAATTTGTTGGAAGTGCTTCGAGGCGCTTCCATTGACGATAAACACCGTACGCTTATGTGTACGGTGATTGAGAAGGTTCGGCTCGCCAAAAGTGGATTGACTGAAGCCTGCACCAGCCTGCTAACAGGCTTTAAAGTAAGTAAAAAAGTCTGAGGAAGTATCACCCAATAGACAGTAGCCCCTGATACTCTGGTTGGTGTTCGGAAAGGAAAGCCAAATGGAGGGTCAACTAAAAAACCACAGGAAGCTAATAGTACTTGTATGTATGAACAAACAGGCACTGCTGCTAACCGCCGCTGCGCGTACGGCTGAGGTTGCCGGACTCAAGCGCGAACTGGGGCAGGCCGGAGAAGAGCTCGGCCTCGTGAAGAAGCAGCTCGAGGAGAACAAAGGTAAGTGAAACCCTGTCCATGTATCGTATAGAGGATAAAAAGTGGGTGATGCTAACAAAAAGTATCATGGCTTTTGATAGGGATCGCGGCCGAAGTGGTGGCCCTGAAGGAAGCATTGTCTGCAGCCGAAGCCAAGGAGGATACGGAGTGCACCAAGCGCGAGAATCAAGGTGCTCGGGTGGGAGAGGTACAGCAAGAGCTCCAGGAGCTCGGCAAGAAGTTTGACTCCCTGGAGCGTGACTACAAGACGCAAGCGTCTGAGCTTGCGAAGGCCCTCCAGAGCGCGGCCGACGCCAAGGCCGAGGCCAAAAAGGCCCTCCAGGAAATCCAGGCGGCCAAGAAGATAGCGGAGGGTAAGGCATTCTTTATGCAAATTCGAAGCTCTCCAGGGGCATTCGTAGATCTGCCACGCAGCGTTTTGAATGCCGCAGAGTTCTATCGCGCTGAAGAGGGGAGCTCCACGGATAAGTTGTTCTGGTCCCAATATACTGGGGCCGAACACCCGATGCCTCTAAGTGACCAACTGAAGCAGCCGGTCGAACTCCACAATGCGGCCGAACATGCCATGAAGGACCTCATAGTCCAGATGTGGCCTGGAGAGCCCTTTCCCGGCAGCTACTTTGGCCTGGTGAAGCGGATGGTGCATGCCTATCCATGACTAGAAGTTATCAAGCAATCCGTATGTATTGAGGGTGCCCGACGGGCCCTTGCCTGCGCGAACATGCATTGGTCCAAACTGGATGCTGAGAGGTTCATGAAGGATGGACCCCCGAAGGGCAAGGAACATCGCTACCCCGAAAAATATTATGATGGCATTATGAAAGGCGCTCGGCTTGTGGCAAATGAATGTCCTAAGAACATAATTTTTGAGTAAATGTACTCATGTCGTTTGTGTAATATAAGGACGAGTTTGGTTGCGCTATATAACGCTTTGTTTGATTTAAAATATTACCTTCTCCGCGGCCGTTTATCAAAATTTGAAAGTAGGCCAGTCGTCGGCTTCTGCCCCCTTGTAACTAGTACTGGGGTGTTCGTGGAAAACCCAAACACTCTTTTTCCAAATTCTTGGTCCTTTAAGGAGGTGTTTAGCGCAACGAACGAGGCAATCGGACTATTCGGCTTTATAACTCTCACTTGGCCATAGAAGTCTACAATTTTAAATTTCGGTGAAGCCCCTAGTATTCGGAAGGCCGAACTGGGGCGTTATACACGCCTAAATCGGGCAAGGCCGATTCCTCGCCTTAAGCAGAAAAAAAACTTTAGGGATTTAGTACCTCGCGAACAGCGACCAGCTCTCGCCGCATCATGATGGTCAGTTTTAGGCTTTCTCTACTGAGGTGCTCATCCGGAATAACTGGGACACAATCGCAGTAGTTATCCCTGCGCTACCTTAGCCGATATAACGGAACGTAAGGTACCAAAACAAGGGAGCCGGGCTAACCCAACTATTGACCCAAGACATGATTCGGAGCTGATGCATATAATGCTATAAGTTCGGGGTGCCGCACTGTCGAAAGTGTTCGGACTTTTCTTGCCATATTATGGGGTTATATACGAAGCCCCTAGCAAACTGAGCGTACCAAAATGTACGAATGCAATATTGAATAAATATTCAACAGAAAATATGAAGATAGTAATAAAAAGTTGACGTTGTATACTGCTTCCAATTTATTTGGAAAATGCGGCAAGGCGTAGGTATACAATTAATGCATTGAGCAGGAAGAAATAGGACTATTTCACATGTCCTATCCAAGGGCAGGCTAGATGTGGGTATGTAAGAACAGGTATAACGATCATTGAAGAAGACCACCTGAGTATTCCCTTGTGTGCAAAGCCTTTTGCCTCCTTGGTGTCCCCTCTGTAATGAGTCCGGTTATCCGATCTCTCTGAAGGGGCTGCCCGAAAGTGGGGTCCTGAAAAAAGAAAAAATAAAAAAGAAAAAAATGGTATGCAGGCCGCATGGCGGCTGAACCGCACTCCGACCGCATTGTCGTCTCGCCTCCATCTATGCCCATGGTATCTTGAGCGCGTATTTATGTACGCGTGGCACGAACGCCGCCTGAATGGGGCTGGGGTGGAGGCCAGATTGCTAATCGAGCTCCTGGCATTCCTGACGGTCCTGTTGCGGGGTGCTCCGGACTCGCTTGACGGTGTTCGGGTTTGCTGGATTGGTTGTTTGTCGGAGGAGGCTGCTTTGTACTTCCGCTGCGAGGGCCGCAGTGTGTTCTTCTGTACGGAGGGAGTGGTCTGTATTTCCATTAACTGTTATGACCCCGCGAGGTCCTAGCATTTTGAGCTTGAGGTATGCATAGTGTGGTACCGCATTGAATCGAGCAAACGCGGTTCGTCCAAGTAGTGCATGGTAGCCACTACGGAAAGGGACGATATCGAAGATTAACTCCTTGCTTCGGAAGTTATCCAGAGATTCGAAGACCACTTCCAGTGTTACTGAGCCCGTGCAGCGGGCCTCTACCCCTGGAATTACACCTGAAGGTAGTTTTTGTGGGTTTGATCCATGACGGATCGATACCCATTTTGCGCACTGTGTCCTGATAAAGCAGGTTCAGGCTGCTGCCACCGTCCATGAGAACTCGCGTGAGGTAGAATCCTTCGATGATTGGGTCAAGTACCAATGCGGCTGAGCCGCCGTGACGGATGCTGGTGGGATGGTTCCTACGATCAAAGGTGATCGGGCGGGATGACCATGGGTTGAATTTTGGGGCGACGGGCTCCATCGCGTAGACGTCCCTGAGTGCAGGCTTTCTCTCCCGTTTGGGGATGTGAGTGGCATAGATCATGTTCACCGTTTTTACCTGGGGAGGAAATTTCTTCTGTCCTCCGGTGTTCGGATGCCGGGGCTCCTCGTCATCATTGCTGTGCAGCCCCTTGTCCTTGTTCTCGGCATTTATCTTGCCGGCCAGTTTGAACACCCAGCAATCTCTGTTAGTGTGATTGGATGGTTTATTAGGGGTACCGTGAATCTGGCATGAGCAGTCGAGTATGCGGTCCAGACTGGACGATCCCGGATTGTTTCTTTTGAACGGATTCTTCCACTGACCGGATTGGGAGTTGCTGAATCCGGCATTGACTGTCGTATCCTCAGCATTGTCGCCATTGTTTTGACGCTTGTGTCTGTTACGCCGTGGCTTTCGGTTACTATCACGAATATCTGAAGTGCCAGGGTTTCCTGGCGCGATGTTGCTGCGAGCCAGCCAACTGTTCTCACCCACGCAAAAGCGGGTAATTAGTGTCGTGAGTGCCACCATGGTCTTCGGTTTTTCTTGGCCGGGGTGTCGGGCAAGCCACTCGTCACGGATATTATGCTTGAAGGCCGCCAGGGCCTCGGCGTCCGGACAGTCGACAATTTGGTTCTTTTTAGTTAGGAACCGAGTCCAGAATTTCCTGGCTGACTCTCCTGGCAGTTGGGTAATGTGACTTAGGTCATCAGCATCCGGTGGTCGCACGTAGGTGCCCTGGAAGTTATCGAGGAATGCGTCCTCGAGATTTTCCCAACTGCCAATGGAGTTTGCTGGCAGGCTATTCAACCAGTGTCTGGCTGGCCCTTTAAGCTTGGGTGGGAGATACTTGATGGCATGTAGGTCATCACCGCGGGCCATGTGAATGTGGAGAAGAAAATCCTCGATCCACACTACGGGGTCTCTTGTTCCATCGTATGACTCGATGTTAACGGGTTTAAACCCTTCTGGGAATTCATGTTCCATTACTTCATCAGTGAAGCAGAGGGGGTGTGCGGCGCCTCTGTGCCGAGCTATGTCACGGCGTAGTCCGATTAGGTCTAGTCGGTAATGTCTGGCCCGACCGGATTTATCAGTACTGTATCCGGCGTGACGATCTGTGTTGTGAGCTGTGGCGCGCCCTTGTGATCCATAGATCGATCTTGGTTGTCCTACATTGTTTTCCAATATGTCTCGCAGGTCCTGCGTATTGCCCCGGGCCGTAGTGAACCGGCGTGGGGGTGCGGGCTGGTGTCCGGCCTGATATGCCATTTTATCCCGGCCACGTGGTGGCCGGTCAGCCTCATCTTGTCCTGGAAGTTCAGGCTCATCGGCCTCTTCTTCTAGCGGTTTGTGCTTTGGGTATCCCCTGCTCGGGGGTTCGAGTCTGTATTCCTCGGCCGCCAGGACTTCGGTCCATCTGTTTGCGAGTAGATCTTTGTCAGCTTGGAGCTGCTGCTGCTTCTTTTTCAGGCTTCTTGGAGTGGCTATAAGCCTGCGCTTGAAGCGCTCCTGCTCTATGGGATCCTCTGGTACGCCGAATTCGTCGTCACCGAGGCTCACCTCGTCTTCGGAGGGAGGCATATAGTTATCGTCCTCCAAGTATCTGTTCGTCGCCTGTTCGTCTGGGCTAGCCTGCCCGTGTTCCTGTTCGGCTTGCTTGAAGGTGGGTTGATCAGGATCGTATTCCTCTTCGACACCATGTGGATTTTCTTCTCTAGTTCCGGTACTGTTGTGTCGAGGCTTGGAGCGGTGCCGATGACGCCCATGTTTTGCTTTCTTCCCCGAGGGGTTATCTCCCGTTGCCTCATCGCCATTGGTTTCTTTGGGAGTATCCACCATATATATATATATATATATATATATATATATATATATATATATATATATATATATATATATATATATATCATATGAAGAGGTGGCAGTCCAGCACCCTGTGGGCGGTGGTTCCTGTTCTTCTCCCGCATTGTCGTCTATACCGTCGATGTCTTCGGAGTCGAGGTTAAGCACGTCGGTAAAGTCATCGACCGTGGCTATTAAGTGGGTGGTGGGTGGGTAACGAATTACTTCGTTACCAACTTCCCACTCGAACCGGACATGGTTCGGCTAGGAGTCTCCTGACAAAGAGAGAGACCTTAATGAATTCAGCCCGTCTCTGAAGGGTGAGTGCTGAAAGATATCCGCGGCGGTGAACTCCATGACTGGAGCCCAGGTAGATTCGATGGGCACGGGTGTGCACGGTCCGGAACCTACTACCGAAGATGAGTCCGGGGGTCTGGAGGTATAGATTTCCTGAGGAGAGGAGTCTGTCTTCGGCTCCAACGCCGATGAGTGTGCGGCCTTCGGGGCGGGGTCCATCCACCCGTCCTCGGAAGGCACGACATGCTCTGGAATGAAGTCCGGAGCTGTAGCAGGTGCGATGTTCCGAATACTGTCCGACTGCAGATCTAGGTCATGCATGTCGTGATTGTTCGGCGTTCCTAACATGGGCCCGAATCCGTCGAAGATAAAGTCTCCACGGATGTCGGTGGTGTAGTTTAGGTTTCCAAACCTGACCTGATGGCCCAGGGTGTAGCTATCGATCTGCTCCAGATGGCCAAGCGAGTTGGCCTGCAGTGCGAAGCCGCCGAACATGAAGATCTGTCTGGGGAAAAAAGTCTCACCCAGGATGGTGTTGTTGAAGGTTGGAGAAGCCATCAAGCCTTATAGCAACACACAGAGGAACTCTCAATGAAAGCACCAATGTCGGTGTCAAAACTGATGGATCTCGGGTAGGGGGTCCCGAATTGTGCGTCTAAGACTAATGGTAACAGGAGGCGGGGGACACGATGTTTACCCAGGTTCAGGCCCTCTCGATGGAGGTAATACCCTACTTCCTGCTTGATTGATCTTGATGATATGAGTATTACAAGAGTTGATCTACCACGAGATCAGAGAGGCTAAACCCTAGAAGCTAGCGTATGGTATGATTGTTGTTGTTGTTGTTGTTGTTGCGTCCTACGGACTAAACCCTCCGGTTTATATAGACACCGGAGGGGGCTAGGGTTACACAGGGTCGGTTTACAGATAAGGAGATCTACATCCGAATCGCCAAGCTTGCCTTCCACGCCAAGGAGAGTCCCATCCGGACACGGGACGAAGTCTTCTATCTTGTATCTTCATAGTCCAATAGTCTGACCAAAGTACATAGTCCAGCTATCCGGATACCCCCTTATCCAGGACTCCCTCAGTTAGGCCAAGGGGTCAGGCCCATGGGGCTATAGATCGATGCAAAAGAAAGTTTTGCGGAGGTCAAAGGCCAAACGCCGGAGACCCTGGCATTTGGCCCTGGGCCAGATGCCGAGGTCCATGGCGACTGGGCAAGGATTGTGGCTTTTGGTCCTGGAGTCCGAGTGGGACTCTTGCCTTTCGGGCAAAACCGACTTTGTGGAGGCGTTTGCTCCAAGTTTAGACCCCAAGGCTCAACCTATAAATAGAGGGGCAGGGCTAGCACCAAAGACACATCAAGAATCACCAAGCCGTGTGCCGGCAACCCTGTCCCCTCTAGTTTGTCCTTTGTCATATTTTCTGTAGTGCTTAGGCGAAGCCATGCGGAGATTGTTCTTCACCAACTCCATCACCACGCCGTCGTGCTGCCGGAACTCATCCACTACTTCGCTCGTCTTGCTGGATCAAGAAGGCGACAATGTCATCGAGCTGAACGTATGATGAACGCGGAGGTGTCGTACGTTTGGTACTTGATCGGGACGGGTTATGAAGGTGTATGACTACACCAACCGCGTTGATAAAACGCTTCCGCTTAGCAATCTTCAAGGGTATGAAGATGCTCTCCCCCTCTCGTTTCTATGCATCTCCTAGATAGATCTTGCATGAATGTAGGATTATTTTTTTATATTGCATGCTACGTTCCCCAACAGTGGCATCCGATCCAGGTCTATGCGTAGATGATATGCACGAGTAGAACACAAAGAGTTGTGGGCGGTGATCGTCATATTGCTTACCACCAATGTCTTATTTGATTCGACGGTATTGTTGGATGAAGTGGCCCGGACCAACCTTACATGACCACGTTCATGAGACCGGTACCACCGATAGACATGCAACTAGTTTTGCATAAAGGTGGCTGGCGGTTGTCTGTTTCTCCTACTTTAGTTGAATCGAATTTGAGTGCGACCGGTCCTTGTTGAAGGTTAAAACAACAAACTTGGTAAATCACCGTTGTGGTTTTCTGCCATAGGTAAGAACGGTTCTTGCTAGAAGCCCGTAGCATCCACATAAAACTTGCAACAACAAAGTAGAGGACGTCTAACTTGTTTTTGCTGCACGTGTTGTGATGTGATATGGTCAAGACACGATGTGATATACGTCGCTGTAGGAGATGATCATGCTTTATAAAAGTTATTGGCAACTGGCAGGAGCCTTATGGTTGTCACTTTATTGTATGAAATGCAAACGCCATGTATTGCTTTACTTTATCACTAAGCGGTAGCGATAGTTGTAGAAGCAATAGTTGGCGAGACGACCACAACACTACGATGGAGATCAAGGTGTCAAGCCGGCGACAATGGAGATCATGACATTGCTTTGGAGATGGAGATCAAAAGCACAAGATGATGATGGCCATATCATGTCACATATTTTGATTGCATGTTTATCTTTATGCAGCTTATATTGCTTAGTACGGCGGTAGCATTATAAGATGATCCCTTAACTAAAATTCAAGGTATAAGTGTTCTCCCCGAGTATGCACCATTGTGACAGTTCTTCGTGCTGAGACACCACGTGATGATCAGGTGTGATAGGCTCTACATTCACATACAACAGGTGCAAGAAAGTTTTGCACATGCGAAATACTCGGGTTAAACTTGACGAGCCTAGCATGTACAGACATGGCCTCAGAACACTGCAGACCGAAAGGTTGAACGTGAATCATATAGTAGATATGATCAACATAGAGATGTTCACCATTGAAGACTACTCCATCTCACGTGATGATCGGACATGGTTTAGTTGATCTGGATCATGTATCATTTAGGGATGTCTATCTAAGTGTGAGTTCTTAAGTAATATGATTAATTGAACTTAGTTTATCATGAACTTAGTCCTGATAGTTTTTGCATATCTATATTATAGATCAATGACCCATGCTACCATTCCTTTGAATTTTAATGCGTTCCTAGAGAAAGCTAAGTTGAAATATGATGGTAGCAACTACACGTACTGGGTCCGTAACTTGAGGATTATCCTCATTGCTACATAGAAGAATTATGTCCTTGATGCATCGCTAGGTGAAAGGCCTGCTGCAGGAGCAGATGCTGATGTTATGAATGTCTGGCAAGCTCGATCTAACGACTACTCGATAGTTCAGTGTGCCATGATTTACGGCTTAGAATCAGGACATAAAAGATGTTTTGAACGTCATGGGCCATATGAGATGTTCCAGGAGTTGAAGTTAATATTTCAAGCAAATGCCCGAGTTGAGAGATATGAAGTCTCCAACAAGTTCTATAGCTGCAAGATGGAGGAGAACAGTTTTGTCAGTGAACACATACTCAGAATGTCTGGATATCATAATCACTTGACTCAGCTGGGAGTTAGTCTTCCAGATGATTGAGTCATTGACAGAGTTCTCCAATCACTGCCACCAAGCTACAAAGGCTTCATGATGAACTATAATATGCAAGGGATGGAAAAGACTATTCCCGAGCTCTTTGCAATGCTCAAAGTTGTGGAGGTAGAAATCAAGAAGGAGCATCAAGTGTTGATGGTTAACAAGACCACTAGTTTCAAGAAGAAGGCAAGGGAAATAAGGGGAACTTCAAGAAGAATGGAAAGCAAGTTGCCACTCCTGGGAAGAATCCCAGAGCTGGACCCAAGCTTGAAACTAAGTGCTTCTACTGCAAAGGGACTGGTCACTAGAAGCGGAATTGCCCCAAGTATTTGGCGGATAAGAAGGATGGCAAAGTGAACAAAGGTATATTTGATATACATGTTATTGATGTGTACCTTATTAATGCTCATAGTAGTGCCTTGGTATTTGATACCAATTCAGTTGCTCATATTTGTAACTCGAAACATGGACTACGGATTAAAAGAAGATTGGCTAAGGACGAGGTGACGATGCACGTCGAGAATGTTTCCAAGGTCGATGTGATCGCCGTTGGCATGCTACCTCTACATCTACCATCAGGATTAGTTTTAGACCTGAATAATTGTTATTTTGTGCCAGCGTTGAGCATGAACATTATATCTAGATCTTATTTAGTGTGAGATGGTTATTCATTTAAATCAGAGAATAATGGTTGTTCTATTTATATGAGTAATATCTTTTATTGTCATGCACCCTTGAAGAGTGGTCTATTTCTGTTGACTCTCGATTATGGTGATACACATATTCATAATATTGATGCCAAAAGATGCAATGTTGATAATGATAGTGCAACATATTTATGGCACTACCGTTTAGGTCATATTGGTGTAAAGCGCATGAAGAAACTCCATGCAGATAGACTTTTGGAATCACTTGATTATGAATCATTCGATACTTGCGAACCATGCCTCATGGGCAAGATGACTAAAACTCCGTTCTCCGGAAAAATGGAGCGAGCCAATGACTTATTGGAAATAATACATACTGATGTTTGCGGTCCGATGAGTGTTTAGGCTCGTGGCGGACATCATTATTTTCTGACCTTCACAGATAATTTGAGCAGATATGGGTATATCTACTTAATGAAACACAAGTTTGAAACATTTGAAAAATTCAAAGAATTTTAGAGTTAAGTGGAGAATCATCGTAACAAGAAAAAAGTTTCTACGTTTGAGCGCGGAGGTGAATATTTGAGTTACGAGTTTGGCCTTCATTTAAAACAATGTGGAATAGTTCCACAACTCACGCCACCTGGAACACCACAGCGTAATGGTGTGTCCGAACGTCGTAACCGTACTTTATTAGATATGGTGTGATCTATGATGTCTCTTAACGATTTACCACTATCGTTTTGGGGTTATGCATTAGAGACAACTGCATTCACATTAAATAGGGCACCATCAAAATCTGTTGAGATGACACCGTATGAACTGTGGTTTGGCAATAAACCTAAGCTATCGTTTTTTAAAGTTTGGGGATGCGATGCTTATGTCAAAAGGCTTCAGCCTAATAAACAAACCCAAATTAGAAAAGTGTGTCTTCATAGGATACCCTAAGGAAACAATTGGGTACACCTTCTACCACAGATCCGAAGGCAAGATCTTTGTTGCCAAGAATGGAACCTTTCTAGAGAAGGTGTTTCTCTCGAAAGAAGTGAGTGGGAGGAAAGTAGAACTTGATGAGGTAATTGTACCTTCTCTCAATTTGGAAAGGAGCTCATCCGAGAAATCTGTTCCCGTGATGCCTACACCAACTAGAGAGGAAGCTAATGATGATGATCATGAACCTTTAGATCAAGTTACTACTAAACCTCGTAGGTCAACCAGAGCACGATCCGCAGTAGAGTGGTACGGCAATCCTGTTCTGGAAGTCATGTTACTTGACCATGACGAACCTACGAACTATGAAGAAGCTATGATGAGCCCAGATTCCGATAAATGGGTTGAGTCCATGAAATCTGAGATAGGATTTGCCCGAAGATCGGTGACCCATAGAGAAAAAATGGATCTTCAAGAATAAGATTGATGCTGATGGTAATGTTACTGTCTATAAAGCTCGACTTGTCGTGAAAGGTTTTCGACAAGTTCAAGGAGTTGACTACGTTGAGACTTTCTCACCCATAGCAATGCTTAAGTCTGTCTTAATCATGTTAGCAATTGCCGCATTTTATGGTTATGAAATCTGGCAAATGGACGTCAAAATTGCATTCCTTAATGGATTTCTTAAAGAAGAGTTGTATATGTTGCAACGAGAAGGTTTTGTCGATCCTAAAGGTGCTAACAAAGTGTGCAAGATCCAGCGATCCATTTATTGACTGGTGCAAGCATCTCAGAGTTGGAATATACGCTTTGATGAGGTGATCAAAGCATATGGCTTTATACAGACTTTTGGAGAAGCTTGTATTTACAAGAAAGTGAGTGGGAGCTCTATAGCATTTCTAATATTATATGTGGATGACATATTGTTGATTGGAAATGATATAGAATTTCTAGATAGCATAAAAGGATATTCGAATAAAAGTTTTTCAATAAAAGACCTCAATGAAGCTGCTTATATATTAGGCATCATGATCTATAGAGATAGATCAAGACGCTTAATAGGACTTTCACAAAGCACATACCTTGATAAAGTTTTGAAGAGTTCAAAATGGATAAGTCAAATAAAGGGTTCTTGCTTGTGTTATAGGGTGTGAAGTTGAGTCAGACTCAATGCCCGACCACTACAGAATATAGAGAGAAAATGGAAGTCATTCCCTATGCCTCAGCCGTAGGTTCTATCATGTATGCTATGTTGTGTACCAGACCTGATGTGTGCCTTGCTATAAGTTTAGTAGGGAGGTACCAAGTAATCCAGGAGTGGATCCCTTGACAGCAGTCAAGAACATTCTGAAGTACCTGAAAAGTACTAAGGATATGTCCCTCGTTTATGGAGGTGACAAAGAGCTCATCGTAAATGGTTACGTCGATGCTAGTTTTGACACTGATCCGGATGACTCTAAGTCATAAACCGGATACATATTTATTTTCAATGGTGGAGCTATCAGTTGGTGCAGTTCCAAGCAAAGCGTCGTGGTAGGATCTATGTGTGACGCGGAGTACATAGCTGCTTCAAAAGCAGCAAATGAAGGAGCCTGGATGAAGGAGTTCATATCCGATCTAGGTGTCATACCTAGTGCATAGGGTCCAATGAAAATCTTTTGTGACAATACTGGAGCAATTGCCTTAGCGAAGGAATCCAGATTTCACAAAAATACCAAACACATCAAGAGACGCTTCAATTCCATGCGTGATCTAGTCAAGGAGGGAGACATAGACACTTGCAAAATACATACGGATCTGAATATAGTAGACTCATTGACTAAGCCACTTCCACGAGCAAAACATGATCAACACCAAGACCACATAGGTGTTAGAAACATTGCAATGTAATCTAGATTACTGACTCTAGTGCAAGTGGGAGACTGAAGGAAATATGCCCTAGAGGGAATAAAAAAGTTTTTATTTTATATTTCCTTATTCATGATAAATGTTTATTATTCATGCTAGAGTTGTATTAACCGAAAACTTGATACATGTGTGTATACATAGACAAAACACCGTGTCCCTAGTAAGCCTCTACTAGACTAGCTCGTTATCAAAGATGGTTATTTTCCTAACCATGGACATGTGTTGTCATTTGATGAACGGGATCACATGATTAGAGAATGACGTGATTGACAAGACCCATCTGTTAGCTTAGCATAATCATCGTTCAATTTTCTTGCTATTGCTTTCTTCATGTCAAATACATATTCCTCCGACTGTGAGATTATACAAATCCCGGATAGCAGAGGAATGCCTTGTGTGCTATCAAACGTCACAACATAACTGGGTGATTATAAAGATGATCTATAGGTATCTCTGAAGGTGTTTGTTGGGTTGGCATAGATCAAGATTAGGATTTGTCACTCTGAGTATCGGAGAGGTATCTCTAGGCCCTCTCGGTATTGCACATCATAAGAAGCCCTGCAAGCAAAGTGAATGATGAGTTAGTTGCGCTATGATGCATTATGGAACGAGTAAAGAGACTTGATGTAACCAGATTGAACTAGGTATGAAGATACCGTCGATCGAATCTCGAGCAAGTAACATACCGATGACAAAGGGAATAACATATGTTGTCATAAGGTTCGACCAATAAAGATCTTCATAGAATATGTAGGAGCCAATATGGGCATCTAGGTCCCGCTATTGGTTATTGACCGGAGAGGTCTCTCGGTCATGTCTACATAGTTCTCAAACCCGTAGGGTCCGCACGCTTAATGCTCGTTGACGATATAGTATTATATGAGTTATGTATGTTGGTGACCGAATGTTGTTTGGAGTCCCGGATGAGATCACGGACATGACGAGGAGCTCCGGAATGGTCCGGAGGTAAATATTCATATATTGGATGATATGGTTAGGCCAAGGGGGCAGGCCAAGGGGCTATAGGTCGGTGCAAAAGAAAGTTTTGCGGAGGTCAGAGGCCAAACGCTGGAGACCCCGGCGTCTGGCCCTGGGCCAGACGCCAAGTCCCATGGCGTCTGGGCCAGACGCCTAGGATTGTGGCGTTTGGTCCTGGGTCCGAGTGGGACTCCTGCCTTTCGGGCAAAACCGATTTTGAGGAGGCTTTTGCTCCAAGTTTTGACCCCAGGGCTCAACATATAAATAGAGGGGCGGGGCTAGCAGCAAAGACACATCAAGAATGACCAAGCCATGTGCTGGCAACCCCATCCCCTCTAGTTTATCCTCCATCATAGTTTCCATTGTGCTTAGGCGAAGCCCTGCGGAGATTGTTCTTCACCAACTCCTTCACCACATCGTCGTGCTGCCGGAACTCATCTACTACTTCGTCCGTCTTGCTGGATCAAGAAGGCGAGCACAACATCAAGATGAACATGTGCTGAACACGGAGGTGTCGTACGTTCGGTACTTGATCGGGACGGATCGTGAAGGTGTACGACTATGTCAACCACATTGATAAATGCTTCCGCTTAGCGGTCTTCAAGGGTATGAAGATGCTCTCCCCCTCTTGTTGCTATGCATCTCCTAGATAGATCTTGCATGAGCGTAGGAATTTTTTTTGAAATTGCATGATATGTTCCCCAACGGATTCGGACAGACTTAAGCATCGCTACTGGTGAGAAAGTCTCATTGTAGTCAACTCATTGAACTTGTCGAAAACCTTTTGCGAAAAGTCAAGCTTTGTAGATACTAACATTACCTTCAGCGTCAGTCTTCTTCTTGAAGATCCATTTATTATCTATGGCTTGCCGATCATCAGGCAAATCCACCAAAGTCCAAACTTTGTTCTCATACATGGATCCTATCTCAGATTGCATGGCCTCAAGCCATATATCGTAATCTGGGTTCATCCTAGCTTCTTCTAGTTCGTAGGTTTGCCTTGTTCTAGTAACATGACTTCCAGGACAGGATCACCGTACCACTCTAGTGTGGATCGTGTTATGGTTGACCTACGAGGTTCTGTAGTAACTTGATCTGAAGTTTCATGATCATGATCATTAGCTTCCTCTCTAGTTGGTGTAGGCATCACGGGAACCGTTTTCTCTGATGTACTACTTTCCAATTCGAGAGAAGGTACAATTACCTCATCAAGTTCTACTTTCCTCCCACTCACTTCTTTCGAGAGAAACTCCTTCTTTAGAAAGGACTCATTCTTAGCAACAAAGATTTTTTGCCTTCGAATATGTGGTAGAAGGTATACCTAGTAGTTTGTATCGGGTATCCTATGAAGATGCACTTCTCTGCTTTGGGTTTGAGCTCATCAAGCCGAAGCCTTTTGACGTAAGCGTCGCATCCCCCAATTTTAAAGAAATGACAGCTTAGGTTTCTTGCCAAACCATAGTTCATACGGTGTCGTCTCAACGGTTTTAGATGGTGCCCAATTTAACGTGAATGCGGTTGTGTCTAATGCATAACCCCCAAAATGATAGTGGTAAATCGGTAAGAGACATCATAGAACGCACCATATCTAATAAAGTACAGTTACAACATTCGGACACCACCATTACGCTGTGGTGTTCCAGGTGGCGTGAGTTGTGAAACAATTCCACATTGTTTTAAATGAAGGCCAAACTCGTAACTCAAATATTCGCCTCCGTGATCAGATCGTAGAAACTTTATTTTCTTGTTATGATGATCCTCCACTTCACTCTGAAATTCTTTGAATTTTTCAAATGTTTCGGACTTGTGTTTCATCAAGTAGATATACCCATACCTACTCAAATCATCTGTCAAGGTTAGAAAATAACGATACCCGCTGCGTGCTTCAACACTCATCGACCACATACATCGATATGTGTTATATCCAATAAGTCATTAGCTCGATCCATTGTTCCAGAGAACGGAATTTTAGTCATCTTGCCCATGAGGCATGGTTCGCAAGTATCAAGTGATTCCAAAAGTCCATTTGCATGGAGTTTCTTCATGCGCTTTACACCAATATGACCAAAACGGCAGTGCCACAAGTACGTTGCACTATCATTATCAACTTTGCATCTTTTGGCATCATATTATGAATATGTGTATCACTACGATCGAGATTAAAACATTAACATTGGGTGTATGACCATAGAAGGTTTTATTCATGTAAACAAAACAACAATTTATTCTCTGACTTAAATGAATAATCGTATTGCAATAAACATGATCCAATCATATTCATGCTCAACACAAACACCAAATAACATTTATTTAGGTTCAACACTAATCCCGAGGTAGAGGGAGTGTGCGATGGTGATCTTATCAATGTTGGGATCACTTCCAACACACATCGTCACCTCGCCCTTAACTAGTCTTTGTTCATTTTGCAACTCCTATTTTGAGTTACTAATCTTAGCAATTGAACCGGTATCAAATACACAGTGGGTACTATGAACACTAGAAAAGTACATATTAATAACATGTATATCAAATATATGTTTGTTCACTTTGCCATCCTTCTTATATGCCAAGTATTTGGGGCAGTTCCGCTTTTAGTGACCATTTCTTTTGTAGTAGAAGTACTCAGTTTCAAGCTTGGGTCCAGCTTTGGGCTACTTCATGGGAGCGGCAACTTGTTTGTTGTTCTTCTTGAAGTTCCCTTCTTGCCCCTTGCCCTTTTTTTGAAACTAGTGTTTTTGTTAACCATCAACACTTGATACTCTTTCTTGATTTCTACCTTTGTCAATTTCAGCATTGCGAAGAGCTTGGGAATTGTTTTTGTCATCCCTTGCATATTATAGTTCATCACAAAGTTATACTAGCTTGGTGGTAGTGACTAGAGAACTCTGTCAATCACTATCTTATCTGGAAGATTAACTCCCATTTGATTCAAGCGATTGTAGTACTCAGACATTCTGAGCACATGCTCACTGGCTGAGCTATTCTCCTCCATCTTGTAGGCAAAGTACTTGTCAGAGGTCTCATACCTCTCGACATGGGCATGAGTCTGAAATACCAATTTCAGCTCCTGGAACATCTCATATGCTCTGTGGCATTCAAAACGTTTTGAAGTCCTTGTTCTAAGCCATAAAGCATGGCACACTAAACTATCAATTAGTCATCATACCGAGCTTGTCAAACGTTCATAACCTCTACATCTACTCCTGTAATAGGTCTGTCACCTAGCAGTGCATCAAGGACATAATTCTTCTGAGCAGCAATGTGGATAATCCTCAGATCATGGACCCAGTCCGCATCATTGCTACTATCATCTTTCAACTTATTTTTCTCTAGGAACATATCAAAAATAGGGGAGCTATATCGCGAGCTATTGATCTACAACATAGATTTGCAAATACTATCAGGACTAAGTTCATGATAAATTAAGTTCAATTAATAAAATTACTAGTGAACTCCCACTTAAATAAACACCCCTCAAGTCATCTAAGTGATACGTGATCCAAATCAACTAACCCATGTCCGATCATCACGTGAGATGGGGCAGTCATCAATGGTGAACATCTCTATGTTGATCATATCTACTATATTTCACGTTCGACCTTTCGGTCTCTAGTGTTCTGAGGCCAGGTGTGTACATGCTAGGCTCATCAAGTTTAACCCGAGTATTCCGCATCTGCAAAACTATCTTGCACCCGTTGTATGTGAACGTAGAGTGTATCACACCCAATCATCACGTGATGTCTCAACACGACGAACTGTCGCAACGGTGCATACTCGGGGAGAACATTTATACCTTCAAATTTAGTGAAGGGATTATCTTATAATGCTACCGCCGTACTAAGCAAAATAAGATGCATAAAAGATAAACATCACATGCAATCAAAATATGTGACATGGTATGGCCATCATCATCTTGTGCTTTTGATCTCCATCTCCAAAGCATCATGATGATCTCCATCATCACCATCTCAACACCCTGATCCCCATCGTAGTGTCGTGGTCGTCTCGCCAACTATTGCTTCTACAACTATTGCTAACACATAGCGATAAATCAAATCAATTACATGGCGTATGCATTTCATACAATAAAGACACAACCATACGGCTCCTGTCGGTTGCCAGATATCTTACAAAACATGCTCATCTCATACAATAATGAATATCTCATCATGTCTTGACCATATCACATCACAACATACCCTGCAAAAACAAGTGGACGTCCTCTACTTTGTTGTTGTAGGTTTTACGTGGCTGTTATGGGCTTGTAGCAAGAACCGTTCTTACCTACGCATAAAACCACAATGGTGTTTCGTCAAGTTTGTTGTTTTAACCTTCTTCGAGGACCGACCGTAGTCAAATTCGATTCAACTAAAGTAGGAGAAACAGACACCCGCCAGCCATCTTTATGCAAAACTAGTTGCATGTCTGTCGGTAGAACCGGTCTCATGTTGGTCCGGGCCGCTTCATCCCACAATACCACCGAATCAAAATAAGACGTTGGTGGTAAGCAATATGACTATCACCGCCCACAACTCTTTGTGTTCTACTCGTGCATACCATCTACGCATAGACCTGGCTCATGATGCCACTGTTGGGAAATGTTGCATGGAAAACAAAAATATTTCTATGCACACGCGAGATCTATCCGTGGAGATTGAAAGCACAAGCGCTCCCTGGGTGATTTTGGTAATTCCTGACAACATATCCCTTGTTGGACTAATACTTCTACCTAGTGTATTTCAGATAAGTTCAACATTGGAGTGGCATGGACATGGACAAGAGGATGTTGAACCCCTTCAAGATGCCAAGGACAAATACTGGCAAGAGCTCAAGACTCTACATTTTCCATGTTAGTGATCCAAGATCACATTGAGTCCATAGGAAAGCCAATACTATTAAAAGGGGATGAGGTGTCGCTTAATGGCTTGCTTGCTCAAAGTGCTTAGTGATATGCTCCAAAACCCTCAACCACTTCCTCACATCCACATATGTCCTAAACCTAAATGTCAAACTCGGTCCCACCGATTTGATCTATCTGGCGCCACCGAGTTTCATCTGATTCAGCCACTTCCAAACCCTAGTCACTTCGGTCTCACCGATGGGATCTCGGTCTCACCGAAATGGGCTTACAAATTCTATGTGATCTATTGCAACACTTTTGGTCTATCCAAGTTTGTTCAGTCGGTCCCACCGAGTTTGCTTGACCAATACTTAGTTTGCTCATTACCAAAGTCGGTCCGACCAAGTTTGTGTAATCGGTAAAACCGAGTTGAGGTTTTACCCTAACCCCTGCACATCGGTCCCACCGAGTTGACCTTGTCAGTCCCATCGAAAACTCTAACGTTTATATTGTTGGGGAATGTAGCAATAATTCAAAATTTTCCTACATATCACCAAGATCAATCTAGGAGATTCCAGCAACAAGAGAGAGAGATAGGAAGTGCATCTGCATACCTTTGAAGATTGCAAAGAGGAAGCGTTACTAGAACGCGGATGATGGAGTCATACTCGCGGCGATTCAAATCGCGGAAGATCCGATCTAGCGCCGAACAGACGATGCCTCCGCGTTCAACACACGTACAGCCCGGGGACGTCTCCTCCTTCTTGATCTAGCAAGGGGAGAGGAGAAGTTGAGGAAGAGCTCCGGCAGCACAATGGCGTGGTGGTGGAGCTTGTGGTATTTCTGCAGGGCTTCGCTAAGCTCTACGGAGGAGGAGGAGGTGTTGGGGAGGGAGGCGCTGCGCCAGGGGAAAGGGTGCGGCAGCCCTCCCCCCTATTTATAGGGGAAGGGGAGAGGGGGGCGGCCCCCTTAGATCCCATCTAGGGGGGGCAAGGGGGGAGCTTGCCCCCCAAGTTTGGTGGGAGGCGCCCCTACCCCCTAAGGTTTTCAACCTTAGGCGCCTCGGGCCCTTGGGGGCGCACCAGCCCACTAGGGGGCTGGTTCCCACCCTTGTTCAGCCCATTGAGTCCGCCGGGGTAGGTGGCCCCACCCGATGGACCCCCGGACACCTTTCGGTGGTCCCGATACAATACGGATAAACCCCACTATTCCGGTAACTGAAACTGGACTTCCCATATATAAATATTTACCTCCGGACCATTCCGGAACTCCTCATGACGTCTGGGATCTCATCTGGGACTCTGAACAACATCCGGTAACCACATACTATTTCCCATAACAACTCTAGCGTCACCGAACCTTAAGTGTGTAGACCCTACAGGTTCAGGAATCATGCAGACATGACCGAGACATCTCTCTGGCCAATAACCAACAGCGGGATCTGGATACCCATGTTGGCTCCCACATGTTCCATGATGATCTCATCGGATGAACCACGATGTCGGGGATTCAATCAATCCTATATACAATTCCCTTTGTCAACCGGTATGTTACTTGCCCGAGATTCGATCGTCGGTATCCTAATACCTCGTTCAATCTCGTTACCGGCAAGTCTCTTTACTCATTCCGTAATGCATGATCACGTGATTAACTCCTTAGTCACGTTGAGCTCATTATGATGATGCATTACCGAGTGGGCCCAGAGATACCTTTCTGTCATATGGAGTGACAAATCCCAGTCTTGATTTGTGCCAACCCAACAGACACTTTCGGAGATACCTGTAGTGCACCTTTAGAGCCACCCAGTTACGTTGTGACGTTTGGTACACCCAAAGCATTCCTACGGTATCCGGGTGTTGCACAATCTCATGGTCTAAGGAAATGATACTTGACATTAGAAAAGCTCTTAGCAAATAAACTACACGATCTTGTGCTATGCTTAGGATTGGGTATTGTCCATCACATCATTCTCCTAATGATGTGATCCCGTTATCAACGACATCCAGTGTCCATGGTCAGGAAACCATAACCATCTATTGATCAATGAGCTAGTCAACTAGAGGCTCACTAGGGACATGTTGTGGTCTATGTATTCACACATGTATTACGGTTTCTGGTTAATACAATTATAGCATGAACAACAGACAATTATCATGAACAAGGAAATATAATAATAACCATTTTATTATTGCCTCTAGGGTATATTTCCAACAGTCTCCCACTTGCACTAGAGTCAATAATCTAGTTACATTGTGATGAATCGAACACCCATAGAGTTCGGGTGTTGATCATGTTTTGCTCTTGGAAGAGGTTTAGTCAATGGATCTGTGACATTCGGATCCGTATGCACTTTACAAATATCTATGTCTCCATCTTGAACATTTTCATGAGTGGAGTTGAAGCGACGCTTGATATGCCTTGTCTTCTTGTGAAACCTGGGCTCCTTGGCAAGGGAAATAGCTCTAGTGTTGTCATAGAAGAGAGTCATCGGGCCTGACGCATTGGGAATAATTCCTAGGTTGGTAATGAACTCCTTAATCCAGATTGCTTCATGTGCTGCCTCCGAGGCTGCCATGTACTATGCTTCACATGTAGATCCCACCACGATGCTTTGCTTGCAACTGCACTAGCTGACTGCCCCACCATTCAAAATATACATGTATACAATTTGTGACTTGGAGTCATCTAGATATGTGTCGAAGCTAGCATCGACATAAACCTTTACGATGAGCTCTTCGTCACCTCCATGAACGAGAAACATATCCTTAGTCCTTTTCAGTTACTTCAGGATATTCTTGACCATTGTCCAGTGTTCCATGCCGGGATTACTTTGGTACCTCCCTACCAAACTTACGGCAAGGTTCACATCAGGTCTGGTACACAACATGGCATACATAATAGACCCTATGGCTGAGGCATAGGGGATGACACTCATGTTTTCTCTATCTTCTGTAGAGGTCGGGCATTGAGCTGTGCTCAATTTTACACCTTGCAATACAGGCAAGAACCCCTTCTTGGACTGATCCATATTGAACTTCTTCAATATCTTATCAAGGTATGTGCTTTGTGAAAGACCGGTGAGGCGTCTCGATCTATCTCTATAGATCTTGATGCCTAATATGTAAGCAGCTTCTCCAAGGTCCTTCATTGAAAAAACACTTATTCAAGTAGGCCTTTATGCTTTCCAAAAGTTCTATATCATTTCCCATCAATAGTATGTCATCCACATAAAATATGAGAAATGCTACAGAGCTCCCACTCACTTTCTTGTAAATGCAGGCTTCTCCACAAGTCTGCATAAACCCAAATGCTTTGATCATTTCATTAAAGTGAATGTTCCAACTCCGAGATGCTTGCACCAGCCCATAGATGGAGCGCTGGAGCTTGCACACCTTGTCAGCATTCTTAGGATCGACAAAACCTTCCGACTGCATCATATACAATTCTTCCTTAAGGAAACCGTTAAGGGATGCCGTTTTGACGTCCATTTGCCATATCCCATAATCATAGAATGTGGCAACTGCTAACATGATTCGGACGGACTTCGGCTTCGCTACGGGTGAGAAGGTCTCATCGTAGTCAACCGCTTGAACTTGTCGATAACCCTTAGCGACAAGCCAAGCCTTATAGACGGTCACATTACCATCTGCGTCAGTCTTCTTCTTAAAGATCCATTTATTTTCTATGGCTTGCCGATCATCGGGCAAGTCTGTCAAAGTCCATAATTTGTTTTCATACATGGATCCTATCTCGGATTTCATGGCTTCAAGCCATTTGTTGGAATTCGGGCCCGCCATCCCTTCTTCATAGTTCGAAGGTTCACCGTTGTCCAACAACATGATTTCAAGGACGGGGTTGCCGTACCACTCTGGTGCGGAATGTGCCCTTGTGGACCTATGAAGTTCAGTAGCAACTTGATCTGAAGTTCCTTGATCATCATCATTAAGTTCCACTCTGGTCGGTGTAGGTACCACAGAAACATATTCCTGAGCTGCGCTACTTTCCGGTTCAAGAGGCAGTACTTCATCAAGTTCTACTTTCCTCCCACTTACTTCTTTCGAGAGAAACTCTTTCTCCGGAAAGGATCCGTTCTTGGCAACAAAGATCTTGCCTTTGGATATGAGGTAGAAGGTATACCCAATGGTTTCCTTAGGGTATCCTATGAAGATGCATTTTTCCGACTTGGGTTCGAGCTTTTCAGGTTGAAGTTTCTTGACATAAGCATTGCATCCCCAAACTTTCAGAAACGACAGCTTAGGTTTCTTCCCAAACCATAATTCATACGGTGTCGTCTCAATGGATTTAGACGGTGCCCTATTGAGTGCGTCTGTCTCTAAAGCATAACCCCAAAATGATAGCGGTAAATCGGTAAGAGACATCATAGATCGCACCATATCCAATAGAGTGCGATTACGATGTTCGGACACACCATTACACTGAGGTGTTCCAGGCGGCGTGAGTTGTGAAACAATTCCACATTTCCTTAAGTGCGTACCAAACTCGTGACTCAAATATTCTCCTCCACGATCTGATCGTAAGAACTTTATTTTCCTGTCATGTTGATTCTCTACCTCACTTTGAAATTCCTTGAACTTTTCAAAGGTCTCAGACTTGTGTTTCATTAAGTAGACATACCCATATCTACTTAAGTCGTCAGTGAGAGTGAGAACATAACGATAGCCATCGCGAGCCTCCACACTCATTGGACCACACACATCAGTATGTATCATTTCCAACAAGTTGGTTGCTCGCTCCATCGTTCTGGAGAACGGAGTCTTGGTCATTTTGCCCATGAGGCATGGTTCGCACGTGTCAAATGATTCATAATCAAGAGACTCCAAAAGTCCATCTGCATGGAATTTCTTCATGCGTTTGACACCAATGTGACCAAGGCGGCAGTGCCACAAGTATGTGGGACTATCATTATCAACCTTACATCTTTTGGTATTCACACTATGAAAATGTGTAACATCACATTCGAGATTCAGTAAAAATAAACCATTGACCAATGGGGCATGACCATAAAACATATCTCTCATATAAATAGAACAACCATTATTCTCGGATTTAAATGAGTAGCCATCTTGTATTAAACGAGATCCAGATACAATGTTCATGCTCAAAGCTGGCACTAAATAACAATTATTGAGGTTTAAAACTAATCCCGTAGGTAAATGTAGAGGTAGCGTGCCGACGGCGATCACATCGACCTTGGAACCATTCCTGACACACATCGTCACTTCGTCCTTCGCCGGTCTCCGCTTATTCCGTGGCTCCTGTTTTGAGTTACAAATATGAGCAACCGCACCGGTATCAAATACCCAGGAGCTACTACGAGCACTAGTAAGGTACGCATCAATAACATGTGTATCACATATACCTTTGGTGTTGCCGGCCTTCTTATCCGCTAATTACTTGGGGGTAGTTCCGCTTCCAGTGACCATTTCCCTTGCAATAAAAGAACTGAGTCTCGGGCTTGGTGAGGGAGTCCTGGATTAGGGGGTATCCGGACAACCGGACTATATACTTTGGCCGGACTGTTGGACCATGAAGATGCAAGACTCAAGACTTTGTCCTGTGTCCGGATGGGAATCTCCTTTGCGTGGAAGACAAGCTTGGCGATCCGGATATTATATTTCCTTCTTTGTAACCGGCTCCATGTAAACCCTAGCCCCCTCCGGTATCTATATAAACCGGAGGGTTTAGTCCTTAGAGACAGAATCATAATCATCATAGGATCGCTCCTAGGGTTTAGCCTCTATGATCTCATGGTAGATCAACTCTTATAAAACTCATATCATCAATATCAATCAAGCAGGAAGTAGGGTTTTACCTCCATCGAGAGGGCCCGAACCTGGGTAAAACATCGTGTCCCCTGCCTCGTGTTACCATCAGCCTTAGACGCACAGATTGGGACCCCATACCCGAGATCCGCCGGTTTTGATACCGACATTGGTGCTTTCGTTGAGAGTTCCTCTGTGTCGTCGCTATAAGGCTCGATGGCTCCTTTAATCATCAACAACAACATGGTCCAGGGTGAGACTTTTCTCCCTGGACAGATCTTCATGTTCGGTGGCTTCGCACTGCGGGCCAATTTGCTTGGCCATCTAGAGCAGATCAACACCTATGCCCCTGGCCATTAGGTAAGGTTCAGAAACCTAAACTACACGGTCGATACCCGCGGAGACTTGATCTTCAACGGATTCGGGCCTATGCCAGGAGCGCCGGACAGTCACGATGAGCACGGCTTAGACATGCTGTCGGACAATGCTCGGGATATCGCCCCTGCAAGAGCCCCGGACCTAAATCCGGGGCAGCACTACAAAAAAAATACACTTCCGTGATGATACGTGTTTGTCACAGTAGGTCGGATTTTTTGTCATGCATGTACATCCATGACAAATTTATGACAGAATCAAGATAGTCATACCTGTGCTGTCGTAGAACTGTTCCATGACATTACCAAAATTATCATCATGGAAGTGTCCACTTCCATGACGATAAATCGCGCGTCACAGAAGTCCTTTCGTCAAGGGTGACCGACACGTGGCATCCACCGTAACGGAACGCCGTTAAGCTATCGAGTCGGGTTTTGGATCCCATAACCCGTTAACAGCCCCGACCAATGGGGATTTACCACGCGTAAAATCATCATTGGCTGGAGGAAACACGTGTCGGCTCATCGTTGGGACAGATGTCATCCACTCATTGGACAGAAGGCGCCTATGATACGTCGACACGTGGCACGGCCCATCAAGTTTAAATGGGCCGGCCCAACTAAAGGCCCACAAGATTTTGCGGACCATAATGGGTCGGCCAAGCTAAAGGCCCACAAGATTTTCCGTACCATAATGGGCTGGACCAGCTAAAGGCCCACAAGATTTCGCGGGCCATAATGGGCCGACCCAGGTAAAGGCCCACAAGATTTTTGTGTGCCATAATGGGCCGGCCCAGGTAAAGGCCCACAACATTCTTGCGGATCATAATGGGCCGGCCCGGCTAAAGGCCCATGAGATTTCACCGACACTAATGGGTCGGCCCAGCTGTAGGCCCACAAGATTTTGAGGACCCTAGTAGGCCAGCCCATTAACTGGCTGCCATGTTTTGGGCCAAATGTCGGCCCATATTTGATCCGGTCCATTAATGGCCTGCCACGTTCTGGGCCTAATAATGGCCCATATGAGATCCGGCCCGTTAAAAGCCTCCCACATTCTGGGCCAAATCACGGCCCAGATCAGGTCCGGCCCTCTAAGAGGCTTTGGCCTCAATTATGGCCCATATCAGATTCGGCCCATTAACTGAACGTGATGCTTTGGGGCCCACTTGCAAAAGGCCCATTTAGTAATTCGGCCTGATATTAGTTTCGGCCTGTTAAGGGCCCGTTTAACATTTCAGCCCTATATTAATTTCGGCCTGTTAAAAGCCCGTCATATAGTTCGGCCAAACTATGGCATGGTTTGCATCTGGCCTGCTCGTAGCCAATATCTGATTGGGCCAAACAAGGACCGAGACAATTTTGGCCTATTAAAAGCCCGTGATTTGATTCACACAATCATGGGTCGGGGTCCATTTCGGGCTGCTGTCGGCCCGTGACCTGTTCGGCACGTTTCAGGCCCAACCTACTTCTCCGCCTCCTAAAAGTCCAGTGAGTTTTCTTGCGAAAAGAGGGCCTGGGGTTACTCGGCCTATTAAAGGCCCGAATCTACTAGTGGGCCAGTTTGACGGGGCCCATGATGCGGATCATACATCATGATTGCATGACGGCCCGATTATGTACCGTAATTTTACGGTTTGGCCACTTTACTGCGAAGACAGGATATATATACAGTAAAATAATTGCAGCATCATGAATAAGAAAAAACCTAGACTATACAATAAAGAAATTATGGAATATTACATCCACTGGGCATCAAAGTTCGCCACTATGATAATAAAACACAAGCAGACAGCAGATTACATACACTGGGCATCAAAGATCACCACCAGTGCAAATAAACATGCCGACAAAATAATATACAAAACCGACAGCACTTCAATAGAGTTCAAGAAAGGTTAGCCCTGCTGGCGAGCTGCAGCGCAAGCACCTGAGCAAGATGATGAGACTGTGCTTGTTCAACACTTATATCTTCCTCACTCTGAAAGATAAACAAGCAGACAGATGACAGGTTTTGCACATAAAAGTAGCAGTGCTGACAATTCATCACATTTCTTACTGACGAATAAAGTGACACAATTTAAAAATGCATTAACACAATATGGTATTGTCCAGGTCAAGACATGGCAGGAAATGACATTGTGAAGGAGTTGGCAGCTTCGCAACACCACTGGATTATAGATCAAGAACTCATAAGTATCAATGGTTAGTGTGCTATCAATTTATCCCATTTCAGATTAGAAAATAAAGAGACGGTTTAAATAATAGTAGAATGATATGACATTGTTCATAGTTAAGACATTGCAGAATATGACATTGTGCTGTAGTGGGTAGGTTCACCACACCACTGGATTACGGATGAAGAACAGAAGCATACATGCAGTGCAAAAGAAGATCACTTGCTCTGTATAGGTTAATTTACATGGTATGAAGAAGGAACTTGGTTGTACAACTGAAAACTTAAATTGAGAAGGACAAACTTTTCTTTATGAACTACATAATAAACTTTAAACATGCAATTTGATGCAAACACCAAAAATACACAGCCATTGTAGTCGTGCCTAACAAAATATACATAACAAAGTTCGAAGGCTTGAGAAGGACAAACTTACATTACTGGTGAAGACAGGCTCTCTAAAGCCCTTGTCCATGCTGATGGGGGGGCAATTCAAGAAGTTTACCACAGAATCTTCTTCATAAGCATTGCCTTTATTCTACATTTTGTTAAGAGTATATATAGATGTGATAATACGAAAAAATGGAGAATATTTAAGATAAGATGAAGAGTGATGCTACATAACCAAGTAGCTATAAATATATGTGCAGCGATATAGGCAAAAGGCACAACCAAGAGCAATGCACAGCTAAACTTCTTCAGTACCAACCTTATGGTAAGAGTAAATATAGATCTGATGTGTAGAAAATGGAGGGCAAAGGAAAATAAGCTGCAGAGTGATGGTACATGAACAACTACCTGTCAATATAAGTACACAGATAAAGGACAGCATGTACTTACAAGAACAATGCAGAGCTAAAAAATTCATTGGCATTGGATATCTTCTACGCTAATGTAACCATTCATATAGATCAGATAATTTGGAGTGAACAATTGATAAGCAAGCTATCATGCATACTACTGTCACATAATGAACCAGGTATGTATGCAAGTACAGTGATACAGGACAACAGGTACTAACAAGAGCAAAGCAGCGGGCAGCATATTTGCGATATCTTGTCGTTCTTTTCAAACCGGAATTCTTCTTCGAGCAGATTTCCTGCAAAAATGATCCGTAAGGCACATGCGGAAAAGTAGAAGTTCAAATTGTCATGTGATTTCATAGACAGTACCTCATCCTGGGAACGAGACTAGTGCATAACAAGGTTTTTCCATTCGATGTCTTCTAAATTTAGCACAGGAGACTTCACCGAAAATTCGCTTATAGACTTGCCATCAAAGTGTGATTTCCTCAGATAACACCGATATTGTTGCAATGCTTCCTTGAAAAGCACAAGCAAGCTTTGCTCGTCATGACTATCCAGATTGACCCTCGCCTAGTTACAACAATGTAATGTAAATCATTGATATGTTCGATCAGCAGAAAACAGGAAAATAATAACCATGAATAATAGCACTTACACGTAAGTTGGACAGGAAGATGTGAAAATGGTGTTTGTCTTCACTATGATCTTCCCATGATGGGAATATATGCACGTAGTCCCTAACAACATTGAAAGCATTGTCTTTTAAACTGGGAATAAATGGAATGGGGTTCCAATCTACAGGAATTGGCCGTCTCTGCAGTTGGGGTAGGTCTTCGGCCGGTGGACTTGCTGTACTTTTTGCTGGAGTCTATGGTACGGCTGGTGCTATGGCAAATGAAATCGGTATACCTTTTGCTGGAGTGCAGGTCCTGTGTGGTGGGGCTAGTGGTGTGGCCAGTGAAGTATGGGTACAGTCTGCTGGAGTTGGTCCTACGTTTTGTGTCACTGGTTGTACAGCCAATATAAGTGGGGCGCTGTCTGATTTCTCCAGCACCACCACGTTTTTCAAGGACTTTGCTGGTGCTCCTTCAGGTTCGGCAATCACCCTCTTCCTTTTTGATGTCTGATGCACAAGAACAGCATTTGAGTGGAAAAACATGGTATGATGACAGATGGAATATGTATTGATAATGGGTGGGCATGGCATCTCGAGTTATATGATGAGTAAACTAACCAGATGGCGGTGCAACAAAGTAGAAGAAATGCAAGACAACATATGCAAGATACGCGCAATCAATAAAACCTTGCCAAATTAGAACAGGCACCTTGATGGGTGAATAGGACAGGCCATCTGCCTTTGACTCCTCGAGGTTAGAATAGTCATTAGGATGACATTCTAAACAAGAATCAACAGGTGGGGAGCGTATGAGTTTCATTGCTTCCCGAATGGCACTCAATGCCTTGGTGCCAATTTTGTAAGTCATTGCAGTATTCCACAATATTCTTCTGATGCATGGATTCTGATATTCACTATAATTGCGTATAATATCTGAGAACCATGAAAACATAAATAGTTGTGAGATTATCTTTGTAATGCAGATGATATTCTAATATAGGGGCGCCCCTGTAAACACTTGTGTGCTATCACTGGATTCTGATGAGAGAGCTCATGTGTGTTGTAATATGGTGCGAGCATTTATATAATCTGGCACAAGTACACAAAAAAATAGGCTCCAGAAGTAAGGATAGCTGGCAGATGACTGGTTCATAATATACTGTATAGAGAGTTTATTGACAAACCATGATAACAAGAGCACATAGCAACTAGGCAGATCATAGTGTACATAACAGGGGTACACCATAACCACGATATATAAATCGGGAAAGTGGAACTGGCTTGAAAATACGGTGTTGTATTGCCACTAGTAATTGAAAGCCTATCGATCACGTATAGGCCAGCTCTATCAGCTGTTGACTGCAGATGTCCCTGCGCCCCTTCCTGCCAAGGAACATACTGTACGTACTAAATACAGAATAAACAAAGAGGAACATGTTAAAGAACAGAAGAGGAAGCATATTCTTGAGGTTCCGCTTCATTGCATATAATGTTGGTTGCCCACTCATGATGAATCACAGCGCCCAAAGAAATGCAATTCCATGTTGTCTCTCTATATGTGGCAATTTTGAAAAAGAGTCATTAGGATCATATTCTGAACAAGAGTCAACAGGTCGGGAGCGTATGAGTTTCATTGCATCCAGAATGGCACCCAATGCCTTGGTGCCAATTTTGTGAGTCATTGCAGTGTTTAGCTTCAAGAGTGGACTGCTGCTAGTGCGACACAAAGCAGCTACACAGATCATAGTGTAGATATAACGGGAAAACCTTAAGCATCGGGGTAAAATCAGCAAAGTGGAACTTGCTCGAATATATGTGCTAGTTTGCCGGTACGGCTAGAAAGGCTTCGGATACAGATCTCTTCAAGTGAAGGTGCGGTACTGTTAATATCAGTATAACTCTCAAAGGCGACATAGCTCCCCGCATTTCCTTGTTGTTCTTATAGGATTCAAGTGGACAGGCCACTACAAATCCTATTCCTATGTTTACAAGATCCTAAGAATCAAAGAGGCTCAAAGTGTCCATCACAACCGACTGTATAGACCTCTACACTGCAAATGTCCCTGCTCATCTTCAATACAAGGAACATACTGTACTACTATCAAACTCCATCCGTTCCAAAATATAAGTCTTGGTAGAGATTTCCACTATGGATCACATACAGATGTATCCAGATACATTTTAGAGTGTAGATTCACTCATTTTTCTCCATATGTAGTCCATGGTGGAATCTATACAAAGACTTGTATTTAGGAACGGAGAGAGTACATATTAAAGAAGAACGGAAGAGGAACATGTTAAAGAAGAGCAAGAAGATTTTGGATAATAAAATGTTGGTTGCGCAGTGCCCACACATGATGAACCAGAGCGCATGAAGAATGCAACTCCCAGCTGTCTCTCGACCATTTCAGGCTGTTGGATGAAGATCCTACGTCTCCTAACCCATCTTCTTCCTCGTCTCTGATTCTTCCCATACAGAACACCGCACGGGCCGCCGGCCGGACCACCGGCACCCACCGCCCGTGTTTCTCCGCCACCCCCACCCCCCACCCCCGCCCCAACCCCCACCCGCGTCGAGTTTTCTACATTCAGCGAGGCCCCACAACCACCCGAGCCCCTTCGTTCACACCGGCGAACTCCGGCGAGCTCTGAAAAATTTAGTCTACTGTGATTTAACTAGTGTGGAATATAAAAGGGGAAAACCATAAGCATTGGGAGTATAGCGTTGAGCGTGCCATGGCGGATCTGAAGGTGCAAACCGGACAAAGGCAACTTCGCAACCAAGACAAGAAATCAGAGTAAAGTAGTGGCGATCTATTTTCTTGCTGCGATAAATAAGTTGAGCAGATACGAAAGAGTACCGCCTCTGGTGCGGCGCCGTGTACGCATCTGCTGAGAATTTGACGGTGTTGCGGTAGCGATGGCTATCGGCGGCGTGGAACTAGATCTAGGAGGGTAGATGGTGGCGGCGGGGCACGATGGACGAGACGGTCGTAGGAGCGGGGCCGGCAAGGTGGACGACGGCGGGGATGAAGCGAGAGGACGGGATGCAAGGATCCCGGTCCGAAGCCGTGGATGAGAGATGTCGATCTCTTGTAATGGACGGCGGCATCGGCGTATCAGCTCCGGCATGGTGGAGGAGGACGGCGGTGGATGGGGTGGCGGGCGGCGGCGGACGAAGGAGGGTGGGGTGGAGAGGGTGTTTTGGCGCCCACGAAATACGAATGGGGAAAAGGGAGGTAGAGAGGAAGGGGGGAAACATGTATTCAGGCGCGCTTGTCTCAAATGCGAGGAAATTTACAAACTTAGCCCCCATTTCAAAATTCTACTACATCACAACAACATTAGTCGGTTGGGGATAGGACGGTAATCTCGCATACACCAAATATTTGCCGATGAGAGTTTGTTTTTGGCGCCTACCGTGTATATGAATAAGAATCGGGGAGGGAGTCGATTTTGGCCGAGGACACACTGTGTTTTGGTTCCCACCGTGTATCAATCTGGGTGAGAGGCGGTTACGTCACATTTGGGTGAAATTACAGACCTACCCCTATCGAAACCTATAGAAATCCAGCAGATAGGCTTTGCGTGGCAGGGATAGGCAGTAGTAATTTCCATCTCGCAGATTTTGGTTTCGGACGGTTACTGTGACTTTCCCCGCTTCGTTCAAATTTTGCACGGTGCATGTTTACGCTCGTGCCAACTCAATTCGAATCCTGTTTGTATTCTATTTTTTTCGGGTGGGATCCATTTTCAATTGGAATTACATTCTATATACATCATTTTTTTATATATACTTTCAAAAGCACAACGAAGAATTCTGCTCCTTTATATGTATAATATGATTTACAAATACAACGATCTCGAAATCTTAAGGTTGAATTCAAAAAAATTTAACCAAATTATGTTCTTCTAAAATGTATGGATCAGTAATATCTACATATTAAATAACATAGATGTGCGTGAATTCATATGAGTATGCATGTTTGATAGATCAATTTTGGTTCGAGTATGGATTACATGTATCATCATCTCGAATTCAAATATTTGAATCCCTTTTTTGTTTCCTCCTTTCACGCCCATCTCTCTCGCATGCATGCTCCTTCAGGTAGCTATCACTCTCTTTTATCCATCTCACTCGCACGCTCACTTCTGTTTCTCCTATCCTCGCAAACATGGTCTCTCGACGTCTCCCTTGAGAAGTGTCACACTCTCCCTATCATTATACATTACACGGTTTTCATTATCTCTCACGTCTCTACTGTTCTCTGGTATCACTCGGTACCTAAGCTTTCTTTTTCACCGCCACACACACAGTCTCCACTCGTCTTTCACTTTGTCTTTCTCTCTACGGGATTCTCTCACACACCCTATATGTCTCTACATATGACTCATACCACTAAAATTACTCTCTCTCTCTCTCCTATAGACACAACATTTTTTGCGGTCTCTGAGGGAGTCCTGGATTAGGGGGTGTCCGGATGGCCGGACTATGACCTTTGGCCGGACTCCCGGACTATGAAGATACAAGATTGAAGACTTTGTCCCATGTCCGGATGGGACTTTCCTTGGCGTGGAAGGCAAGCTTGGCGATACGATATGAAGATCTCCTCCCATTGTAACCGACTCTGTGTAACCCTAGCCCTCTCCAGTGTCTATATAAACCGGAGAGTTTTAGTCCGTAGGACAAACAACAATCATACCATAGGCTAGCTTCTAGGGTTTAGCCTCTCTGATCTCGTGGTAGATCAACTCTTGTACTACCCATATCATCAATATTAATCAAGCAGGAGTAGGGTTTTACCTCCACCGAGAGGGCCCGAACATGGGTAAAAACATCGTGTCCCTTGTCTCCTGTTACCATCTGCCTAGACGAACAGTTCGGGACCCCCTACCCGAGATCCGCCGGTTTTGACACCGACATTGGTGATTTCATTGAGAGTTCCTCTGTGTCGTCACCTTTAGGCCCGATGGCTTCTTCGATCGTCAACCACGACGCGGTCCAGGGTGAGACTTTTCTCCTCGGACAGATCTTCGTATTCGGTGGCTTCGCACTGCGGGCCAACTCACTTGGCCATCTGGAGCAGATCGGAAGCTATGCCCCTGGCCATCAGGTCAGGTTTGGAAGCTTAAACTACACGGCCGACATCCGCGGGGAATTGATCTTCGATGGATTCGAGCCATGGCCGAGTGTGCTGCACTGTCTCGATGGGCATGATTTCGCTCTACCGCCGGACAGTGCCCAGAGTGCCGCTCAGGTGTCTGCTCCGACCATTAGCTCGGAGCCGACTGCGCTAGTCGGGGACGGACGGTTGGACGCCACCCAGGAGCCGCAATCTCTACGGCGATAGAGCCGAATACCAGCCTAGTCCTTTGCAAGGCCCGTGACTCCAAGGTGCCGGACTCTGTTCCGGACTCCGAATATTCCGCACCCCTTCCGATCGAACCCGATTGGGCTCCGATCATGGAGTTCATCACTGCAGACGTCTTTCAGCACTCCCCCTTTGGCGATATCCTAGATTCACTAAAGTCTCTCTCTTTGTCAGGAGAGCCCTGGCCGGACTATGGTCAGCAGGGTTGGGATGCGGACGACGAGGAAATTCGAAACCCACCCACCACCCACTTTGTATCCACTGTCGACGATCTAACCGACATGCTCGACTTCGACTCCGAAGACATCGACGGTATGGACGCCGATGAAGGAGACGACCAAGAACCAGCACCTATAGGGCACTAGAAGGCCACCTTGTCATATGACATATACATGGTGGACACCCCCAAAGCAGGGGATGGCGATGAAAAAGCGGAGGACGACCCCTCCAAGAAGCAACCTAAGTGCCGACGTCAGCGGCGCCGCTCTAAATCCCGCCAAAGCAAGAACGGCGAATCCGGCACCGAAGACGTCAACACCCCGGACAGTGCGGAAGACAACCCCCTCCAGCAGGATTCAGTGCGGGAGGACGAAGGAGCCAGCCCTCATGAGAGAGCGGCAGACAAAGAGGTCGAGGACGACAATTATATGCCTCCCTCCGAAGACGAGGCAAGCCTCGACGATGACGAATTCATCGTGCCAGAGGATCCCGTCAAACAAGAGCATTTCAAACGCAGGCTTATGGCCATGGCAAGCAGCCTCAAGAAAAAACAGCAGGAGCTTAGAACTGACCAAGACCTGCTAGCCGACAGATGGACCGAAGTCCTGGCGGCCGAAGAGTATAAACTCAAACGCCCCTCCAAGAGTTACCCAAAGCGCAGGCTGCTACGCCAACTAGAGGAGGAAGCAACTAAACCTACATCACCAGCATACGATGCGCCCGATCGGCCACCCCGTGGCCGCGACAGAGAGGCCTTTCGGCCCTCAATCCAAGCCGCACCCCTGTGCCGCTCTAAAAATACCAGATCACGGGGAAATGCAACAGACCTGCGAGACATATTGGAGGATAAGGCAAGGCAAACAAGATCAATCTATGGATCACGTGGGTGCCCCACATCACGGGACAATAACCGTCATGATGGATATGATAAGTGCGGCCAGGACGAATACAACAGACAAAGCTCATCCGAGCTACGTCGCGATATAGCCCAGTACAGGGGCGCCGCACACCCACTTTGCTTCACAGACGAAGTAATGGATCATCAAATCCCCGAGGGTTTTAAACCCGTAAACATCGAATCATACGATGGCACAACTGATCCTGCGGTATGGATCGAGGATTATCTCCTTCATATCCACATGGCCCGTGGTGATGATCTACACGCCATCAAATACCTCCCGCTTAAGCTTAAAGGACCAACTCGACATTGGCTTAACAGCCTGCCAGTAGAGTCAATTAGTTGCTGGGAGGACCTGGAATCTGCATTCCTCGATAACTTCCAGGGCACTGATGTGCGACCACCAGACGCCGATGACCTAAGCCACATAATCCAGCAGCCAGAGAAATCGGCCAGACAATTCTGGACACGGTTCCTAACCAAGAAAAATCAAATAGTCGACTGTCCGGACGCCGAGGCCCTTGCAGCTTTCAGGCACAACATCCGAGACGAATGGCTTGCCCGGCACCTAGGACAGGAAAAGCTAAAATCTATGGCAGCCCTCACGACACTCATGACCCACTTTTGCATGGGCGAAGACAGCTGGCTAGCTCGTAGCAATAACATAACCAAGAGCCCTGGCAATTCGGATACCAAGGACAACAATGGCAGGTCACATCGCAACAAGCACAAGCGCCGCATTAATGGCGACAATACCGAGGATACGGCAGTCAATGCCGGATTCAGAGGCTCTAAACCCGGTCAGCGGAAGAAGCCATTCAAAAGAAACCCTCCGGGCCCATCCAGTTTAGACCGGATACTCGATCGCTCGTGCCAGATACACGGCACCCCCGAACAACCAGCCAACCACACCAACAGGGATTGTTGGGTGTTCAAGCAGGCAGGCAAGTTAAGTGCCGAAACCAGAGACAAGGGGCTGCGTAGCGATGACGAGGAGGAGCACCGGCCACCGAACAACAGAGGACAGAAGGGCTTCCCCCCGCAAGTGCGGACGGTGAACATGATATACGCAACCCACATCCCCAAAAGGGAGCGGAAGCGTGCCCTCAAGGACGGCGTTGGAGCCAGTCGCCCCAAAGTTCAACCCATGGTCCTCCTACCCGATCACTTTTGATCGAAGGGACCACCCCACTAGCATCCGTCATGGGGGATTCGCCGCATTGGTCCTAGACCCAATCATTGATAGATTTCACCTCACTAGAGTCCTCATGGACGGCGGCAGCAGCCTGAACCTGCTTTATCAGGATACAGTGCGAAAAATGGGTATAGAGCCGTCTAGGATTAAACCCACAAAGACAACCTTTAAAGGCGTCATACCAGGTGTAGACGCCAGCTGTACAGGCTCGGTTACACTCGAAGTGGTCTTCGGATCCCCGGATAATTTCCGAAGCGAAGAGTTAATCTTCGACATAGTCCCATTCCGCAGTGGCTATCATGCCATGCTCGGACGAACCGCATTTGCAAAATTCAATGCGGTGCCGCACTATGCATATCTCAAGTTCAAGATGCCAGGTCCTCGCGGAGTCATTACGGTAAATGGAAACACCGGACACTCTCTCCGAACAGAGGAGCACACAGCGGCCCTGGCGGCGGAAGTACAGAGCGGCCTCTCAAGGCAACTCCCCAATCCGGGTGTTAAACGTCCGGACAACGTCAAGCGCGCCCGAAGCAACCTCCAACAAAGCCGGCTGGCACGTTTTGAGCAAGCATAGCAGTGCGGCCCCAACCCCAGCCCTCGCCAGATGGTGATATCGGTACCATGCTTACATAATTACGCTTTGAAAATACCATGGGCATAAGGGGAGGGGCACAACTACAGCACGCCCAGAATGCGGCTCAACCGCACTTAGGGGCTCTCTACTCTGCCGTTTCCTTTTCTTTTTATATACTTTCAGGACCCAACTATTTGGAAGGCCTGTCCGGCAATACACTCGTCGAACACACGATGCAACAGCCAGGGAGAGAACAAGCCGCGTCGAATGTCCAGGTGGTCTCTATAACGAGCTAAATACCCGTTTTACTTAAATTCACGCAGCTTGCCCCTGGAGGGGGACATGTCAAATAATCCCATCTCTTGCTTATCGCACTATTTGTATCATCCTGCTTTTATAGCAGCCCTTTTAATACAACAAGACATAGCTCTTATCTTTTATTGTATTCATCTATTTTTTTATACAAATATGTTCAGTCATGACATTATGCAACCGTACACTTTGGTACGGCCAATACACCAGGGGCTTAAGCACCCCATAATATGGTGTGAGAAGACCGAACACTCTCATGAGTGCGGCACCCCGAACTTATAGCACTATATGCATCGGCTCTGAATCATGTCTTGGGTCAATAGTTGGGTTTGCCCGGCTCCCATGTTTTGGTACCTTACGTTCCGCATTGTTGGCTAAGGTAGCGCTGGGAGAACTACTGCGATTGTGTCCCAGTTGAGCTGGGTTAACACCTCAGTAGAGAAAGCTAAAACTGACTGTCATGATAGTGCGAGAGACCGGTCGCTGTTCGCGAGGTTTTTCGAGTCCCTAAAGACTTATGCCGCTTCGAGCGAGGAGCCGGATTCATCTGGCCTAGGCGTGGATAGCGCCCCGAACTTGGTCTTTCGAATACTAGGGGCTTCGCCGAAATTTAAAATTATAGAATTCTATGGCTAAGTGAGAGTGATAAAGCATTATAAGTCCGATGGCCTTGTTTGTTGTGCTGAGCGCCTCCCTAGATGGACCCAAGAATGGGAACAAGAGCGCTCAGGTTTATCCCGAACACCCCAGCACCCGTAGCACGGGGGTAGAAGCCGACGACTTGCATCTCTCAGATTTAATAAACGGCCGCACAGAAGGTAATATTTTAAATTAAGAAGTGTTGCTTAGCGCATATGAACAAAGTTTTCAGCGCACAGGATAACAACATGCAAGTCTACTCAAAAATTACATCTTTGGAGCACTCACCCGCTATAATGCAGGCACCCTTCAGGACGCCCTTATAATACATCTCGGGCGTGCGAAACTCCTTGCTGGCGGTGGCGGGTCTGTCACAAGCTTCTCAGTGCCCATCTTGCCCCACTGCACTTTAGCACGGGCAAGGGCCCGACGGGCACCCTCAATGCAGGCGGAGTGCTTGATGACTTCAATCCATGGACAGGCGTCCACCAGCCGCCGCACCAGACCGAAGTAGCTCCCAGGCATCGCTTCCATAGGCCACAGCCGAACTATGAGGCCCTTCATGGCCTGTTCGGCCACCTTGTGGAGCTCGACCAGCTCCTTCAGCTGGTCGCTAAGGGGCACCGGATGTCCGGCCTCAGCATACTGAGACCAGAATACCTTCTCCATCGAGCTTCCTTCCTCGGCCCGGTAGAATGCGGTAGCATCGGACACACTGCGGGGCAGATCTGCGAAAGCTCCTGGAGAGCTCCGGATTCGGGTAAGTAACAAGTAATTCACTTTCACGTGCTTGCTTTGCATGAAGAAGGCCTTACCCGCCGCTATCTTCTTTATCGCCTCAATTTCCTGGAGGGCTTTTTGGGCTTCGGCCTTGGCGGCTTTGGCACTCTCAAGAGCCGAGGCAAGCTCGGACTCTCAAGTCTTCGAGTCACGCTCCAAACCCTCGTGTTTTCCCACGAGAGCCTGGAGCTCTTCCCGCACTTCCGCCACCCGCGCCTCTTGCTTCTCTTGCTTGGTGCGCTCCAAGGCCGCATTGCTTTCGGCCTTGGACACCGCCTCCTTCAGGGTCACCACCTCGTTCGTGGCCCCTGCAATACCCATGTTATTCTTGTCATTTTTTGCAACCAAATCCTTTTCTATAAGGTACTACTTTCATAAGGTATTACTTACCTTCCTTGTCCTCGAGCTGCTTCTTGGCAAGGCCGAGCTCGTTCTCGGACCGCTCGAGGATCTGCTTCAATGCATTGGCCTCCGCAGTTAGTGCGGCAGAGGTCAGCAGCGCAACCTGCATTCCCGTATTGACATATTTATGTTAGACTCCTGCGTATATCTTTTTAGATCCTCAGCTAGGCTTTTCTTTCCGAACGCCAAACTGAGCATCAGGGGCTACTGTCTATGCGGTAACATTTTTATATGTTTTGAATACATACCTCAAAGCCTGTTAACAGGCTTGTATAGGCTTCTGTCAGCCCGCTCTTGGCGGACCGAACTTTCTAGATCACCGCGCTCATGACAGTGCGGTGCTCCTCGTCGATGGAGGCGCCGTTAAGCGCCTCCAGCAAATTACCCGGCGCCTCCGGTTGGACGGAGGCCACTGGCGTCGCAGTCTCGCCCTTCTCACGAAGGGGCCGCCCGCCAGACTTCGGAGCCACTGCAGGTTCCGGTACGGAGTCCGGCATAGGGCCGGACTTGGAACCCTCGGGGGTTCTGCCCTCTTTTCGCCCAAAGTCTGGAAGGTCGCCTTGTGGCGCCTCCAGGACCACCTCCTCCTGGCTGAGCCCCTTCTGGGACCCCACCTCAGCATCGTTTGCATCACGAGGGGAGGAGGCCGTCAGAAGTGAAGTACTATTCACATCCGACGAACCCAGGGACCCGCTCGATGCAGCGGGGAGATCGTCCTTGGGCGGGCTACAGGGTTGTATTCGGCGTAAGAAGACACTATGCGACAAAAGAAAAATCATGAGTTATTATGGAATCCGGACACTTACGATCTCGCCGGGGGCTTGGCCCTCGAGGGCCACTCCTCTTCGTTGTCGTCGGCGTTGGTGGAGTAGTCCGGAGGAAGGGTCCTTCCCTTTTTCGACCCTCCGGCCTCCCCAGTTGGGGAGGCCTTCCTTTTCTTCTCTCCCCCCGTTGGGGGAGAAGCCTCTTTCTTCTCCTCCTCGTCTTCACGGGAGGAGTCCGCCTTGGAGTCATCGGATGATGAGTCTGATAACACCTGACGACGGGAACTCTTTCGGGTTCCCGTGGCCGTTTTCTTGGCCTTCTTCTCCGGCACCACGTGAGGTGCCGGAACCAGCAGCCCCGTCAATCGGGCACCCGCTGGGTCTTCTGGCAAGGGAGCCAGATAGTTAACCTGCCCGGACTTCTTCAGCCAGTCCTGTCAAAGGTGAGGGAGTTTAGATCCTGCATAGCGTCAAACTATGAAAAAAGCGTCCTGTAAAGTGTAAAATAGCTTACCTCGTCGGCTTTACACCGCGAGCTGAATCCGCGATCTTCGGTAGCAGATGCAGGAGCCTCGGCGCCCTTGAAAAGCACCCTCCAGGCATCTTTGTACGTAGTGTCGAAGAGCCTGCTCAAGGCCTGGTGCTGTGCCAGATCAAACTCCCACAAGTTGAAAGCCCGCTGTTGGCACGGGAGGATCCGGCGTATGAGCATGACCTGGACTACATTGACAAGCTTGAGATTCTTGTTCACTAGCTTTTGGACGCAGGCTTGGAGTCCGGTCAGCTCCTCCGAATCGCCCCACGTTAGGCCCGTCTCTTTCCAGGAGGTGAGCCTTGTGGGAAAGCCGGACCGGAATTTGGGGGCCGCCGCCCATTTGGGGTCGCGCGGCTCGGTGATGTAGAACCACCCCGATTGCCACCCTTTAATTGTCTCCACAAAGGAGCCCTCGAGCCATAGGATGTTGGCCATCCGGCCCACCATGGAACCTCCACACTCCGCTTGGCGGCCGCCCACTACTTTCGGCTTGACATTAAAAGTCTCCAGCCATAAGCTGAAGTGGGGCTGGATGCAGAGGAAGGCCTCGCACACGATGATAAACGCCGAGATGTTGAGGACGAAGTTCAGGGCTAGATCATGGAAGTCCAGGCCGTAGTAGAACATGCACCCCCGGACGAACGGGTGAAGAGGAAAACCCAGTCCACGGAGGAAATGGGGGAGAAAAACAACCCTCTCATGGGGCCTGGGGGTGGGGATGAGTTGCCCCACATCTGGGAGCCGGTGCGCGATGTCGTCAGACAGGTATCCGGCCTCCCTCAGCTTTTTGATTTGCCCCTCCGTGACGGAGGAGGCCATCCATCTACCTCCCACTCCGGACATGATTGGAGAAGGTTGAGGTGGGAAGTGCGGGCTTGGGCGTTGAAGCTCGAGTGCGCAGGAACGGATAGGCAAAGGAGGAAGAAGGCGTAAATGGAAAGGGTAGAATCTTATCCCCTTATATGGGCGGCCGAAACTACGAGCCCCCACCGGCCTAATAAAACTCACTTACCTCCGAAGCGTCGCGGTTAATGACGCGGTTGGGTTACCCACGCCCGTATTGATGAGGATCCCGGAATAAGGGGACACGATCTCTGCTTTGACAAGACGTGCCAAGGAAACTGCCTCGCTAAAAGCGCTGAGGTGGAACAGTAAAATGATTCAAGTAAAGACTTGGTCGTGGCGTGGTGTCACGTTGCGGAATACGTCAGCAGATTAGATTGGTGCGGATATTATTCTCTCTACGGTGTTATGTAGAACTTATTTTGCAGAGCCGGACACTATCCTTGTGTTCAACATCTTCTATGAAGTATTCGGAGGAGGAACCTGCCTTGCAATGCCGAAGGCAATTTGCGCGCCGGACTCGTCGTCATTGAAGCCTGGTTCAGGGGCTACTGAGGGAGTCCTGGATTAGGGGGTGTCCGGATGGCTGGACTATGACCTTTGGCCGGACTCCCAGACTATGAAGATACAAGATTGAAGACTTCGTCCCGTGTCCGGATGGGACTTTCCTTGGCGTGGAAGGCAAGCTTGGCGATACAATATGAAGATCTCCTCCCATTGTAACCGACTCTGTGTAACCCTAGCCCTCTCCGGTGTCTATATAAACCATATAGTTTTAGTCCGTAGGACGAACAACAATCATACCATAGGCTAGCTTCTAGGGTTTAGCCTCTCTGATCTCGTGGTAGATCAACTCTTGTACTACCCATATCATCAATATTAATCAAGCAGGAGTACGGTTTTACCTCCATCGAGAGGGCCCGAACATGGGTAAAAACATCGTGTCCCTTGTCTCCTGTTACCATCCGCCTAGACGCACAGTTCGGGACCCCCTACCCGAGATCCGCCGGTTTTGACACCGACAGTCTCCTTTCGTCTCCATCCCAGACTGACATTATTCATTTGTTTACCGATCAAACAACCCCGACTACCGTCTCCTCTCTCTCTCTCACAGACACACACACAGAACTCCTGCTTCCACTCCCCTTCCCGACTACCGTCTCTCTCACACACACAAAACTCTCACTTTCGCACCCCGACTCGTATTTCTCTCACAAACATTTATCGACTAGCTAGCCTCTAGATAGGTTTATACACCCGCACACTCGTGCTTCCACCATCGCATACATGGCTCTCTCCCGCTCCTTGTATCTATGTAGCTTTTTATTCGCTTCTTGAGACACGCCCTCTCGATCGTGCACACACACACTATCGCCTCATTTTAAGCTGATACCTATCGCACACACACTCCTTGTGTCTTTGTCACACATGCACTCCGTCCCCCTCCACTCTCCCCCTCTCTCTCACACACATGGGCTTTTTGCAACAACTAGCAAGATGCCCATGCGTTGCACTGAACATCAAGATGCATTTGTATGAGTAGTTTATCTTGTGGGGGAAAAGGATGAACGAGGGAAGGCCTTATTTGCAAATGTGGAGAGGGGTGTGGGTATCTTTTTGCAAAATTGCCATAGTTTCCTTCTTATCCGTCAGATATAGATCGGACGGCCTATATTGCAGGATGGCAGGCACACGATCATCACCGACAATGCTTTTTATAAGAGCAGGGATAAAAAATAGAGTTGGTGATGATGGTGGGCCTGCCATCTTGCAATGTAGGTCGTCCGATTTATATCTAATGGATAGGAAGGAAAATATGGCAATTTACCCGCACTCTTCACCACATTTGCGCATAAGGCCTTCCCTCGTTCAATCTTTTCTCCCACAAGATGATGTTCCGTGCAACGCACGGGCATCTTGCTAGTAAGAGTAGAAATTAGACATATACCACTTCTCGAATCTTGAAACCAACAACATTCCTCCCTTATCTCATCAAAACCGCCAAAGGAATATATTTTGAGTGAAACATAACATATATTTAGTGATATACGTATTTCAAAACTAGACTTTTTTTCTATCAAATCAGTGAATATGTATTAATCTACTTTGATCGTGTGGTAACACATTGGCACATTGCTAGTAGTTATTATAATTTTTTGGACACCAGACAAACGGTGGAGTACATATACGAAGAGAAGAGGCGCACGCACGCAGTCGGCCTCTCGTTGTCTCGCACACATGAGTGTTACGTAAAGGCGACATTAACAAATATACCCTAAAACCCTAGGTGCACGATTGCTGCATTCGCGGGTATCGGGTACGTGGTGGAGCACCTTTGTAGGAATAGTCAGCTCGCGTGATAATTTGATCCATAGGAGTTGATGGTCGGGACCACAGGTGAACGACTTGGAGCGCGGTGGCTCGCCAGTTGCCACAGAGCGAGTAGCCACATTTAAAATATCGTTTTTTAGAGGGGTTATAAGGGTTCCGATTTTCAATGGCACATTATAAGTAGTAAGTAGCTTTTAGAACGATTGGTATGGAGCAAAAATGGAATTCATAGTACTACGTACCTCCTTGGCGTATGGTTGTATGGGTTTATGTTGCGAGATGTTGAACCTGGTAGTTCTAGGGCAAATGCTATGGTTTAGATTTAGATGCTGGTTTTCAGTAATGAAAATCGGAAGGGGAAACCCTTCTTTGATTAAAAAAACTACTACCTCCATTCTGGTTTACTAGTCCCCATCGTACTTTGGGTCAAAGTTTGTCCATGAATTTTACTTGTAAAATGTGAATGGAAAACGAGATTTTGTTATACCCAAACAAAAAAGGACTGGAGGGAGTGATTGCTTTGACACAGACGCGACCTCTCATAGCGCAGGCATTGAACCAGCGCGCCGGCCAAGAGGGCCGCACTTGCTGTAGGCCGGGCTGAGCACGCCTCCTCGCCGCGTGCAACCAGCTTAAGACTGCCCCGCCTGCCTTCATTGAATCCGCGCGTGTGCCGGCAACACGTCCTTCCGCGAGCCAGCAGGCATTTTAGAACAAAAAATGACTAGAATATAATTACTTTACGCATGGTCTTGACTTGTTGTGCTCGCACTGGTAGCAGGAACTAGTAGAGGTTTTTCTTTATTTATAACTCTCCTCACATTTTTTTGGCTTTGAAGTGAATCATGGTTGTGGATAGATATCTGTGAACATGAGTTTGATGTGGAAGTTGTCAGATTTCGGGTTCCGGCAGACCCTTGAGGTTCGAACACTGGGGTGTACGCGGAGATCACACCCCCAGCCTTCCCATGTCTCACCGCCTCACTAGGACCTAAACTACACGAAGAACAACACTAGGGACACGAGATTTATACTGGTTCAGGCCACCATTGTGGTGTAATACCCTACTCCAGTTTGTGGTGTGTAGATTACCTCTGGGGCTGATGAGGAACAGTACAAGGGAAGAACAGCCTCGCGAGGGTCTGTTCTTGGTTGAGGCGATGAACTGCTAGGGGAGTTCAGTAGCCTCTCTCTCTGTGTGTCTTGGGTGCGGATCCGATCAGATCTCCCTCTACCATGTGGGTGGCTAGTCCTATTTATAGGCAAAGGCCCCGGGCCTCTTCCAAAATATTGAGCGGGAAGGGCGCCAACAATTGGCCATTTTGAAGGGGAACATCTAGTACACTTATCCTGACTAAAGTTGGTCCTCGCCTGCCAAAGACCCTGACGATGACGCTGGCTTGGGCTCCACGATGACCTCCATTCTACCGTCCTGCTGGTCTTGGTCTTGTTGCACCGAAATGGTTACCTTTGCTTGATACCCTTGCCTGCGCTTGCCCCCTTTGCACCAAAGGGGAAACAAGGACTCTGCACAGGCCGGCGCCCGCCTGGCCTTGGTCGTCATGGCTTGCGTCACGGGCACCTCGTGAGGTACCCCACCTTGATCTCTCCGCCTCCTCGCGAGCCAGTCTGACGAGGCCGTGCCCGAGGAAGTCTCCTATCGTACTTCCCCGCGAGGCTTGGCCCCTCGCTAGGGTCTTGAGCATGTGCTGATGAAGATGGGCCATACTGGGCCACTCCTTGAGCCACGCCGCAGGCCGCAGACAGGCAAGTCTGGGTACCCCCGTTCCCAGAACGCCGATAGTAGCCCCCGGGCCCAAGGCGCGCTCGGACTTGGCTTAGTAGAGAAGCGAAGAGGCAAGTGCGAAGCGCCGCGGGCCCCAATAGCCTGCGGCCTTGGGCGTCGCGTGGTGGTTGGTTGGACGTGGGCATCCTGGCTCCCCCACGGCACCTCGGCAACTGCACAAACTGATAAGGGAGCGGTACCCGTCTAGGCTTACCTTCTTTGCCTTCTCCTTCACTGCCCAGATCCCCTTTCTTGCTCCTGTCCTTCTTGCTTCTGAAATCCCCAGATCTACTCCAACCCTGCATCCTATCAAGGCATGGCGCCTCGCCAAACCCTAGCCGGATCATGGTACTCGCCCGCCTTGGATTCTCCGAACGTGTCGGAGAAGAACCTTGCTCGGATGCGCCAGATGATGGCGGCGCAAGGCAACGACGGGGCGGCCGCGCTCAAGGTCGGCTCCGCCCTTCCTGAGGGCAGACGGATCACCCTCTACCCGCTCTTTGTGAGTGCCATCGCCGCCGGTCTGGTGCCCCCTTTTTCCGAGTTCTTCCTTTCTGTTCTCCACCATTACAATCTGCAAGCCCTGCACCTCCATCCCAACTCCGTTCTTCTCCTGGCGATTTTCGCCTACTACTGCGAGGCTCATGTCGGGGTGAGGCCTTCGGTGGCCTTGCTGCGCCATTACTTCTACCTCCAGGTCTCCCGCGGCCCCATCACCGCGTGCACAAGCTTTGTCGCGCACGGCAGCTCTAACGCCATCTCGAAGCCCGGGAAGAGAATTGAGGGCTTCAGGAGCAAGTGGGTCATGGTGGATGCTGGGCGCACCCATTCCCGGCTGATTCTGCCCACGGGGCAGCCCATGTCCGTCGACGCTTGGTCCCGCGCGGAGCTCATTGTTCCACGCGCGAGGCCGGTGCTGGAGAAGATGGACGCGGACCTGTGGCCGAACAACATGGCGATGGCGAAACTGACTGGGGCGTCGCTCCTGAGGGAGTTCCTGGAGCATCGAGTGGCTCCGCTCTGGGAACACTCGCTCCCGCTGTGGAAGCTTGGGGGGGACGATGCCGCCCTTCGCTCGAACCCCGAAGCCCTGGCCGACGAGGATCTGGCCGCGGTCCTCCAATCCTTGGTTGGGGGGAACATGGCGAGGTTGGAGGATACTCCCGTGCCCTTGTTCCTTTGGGATGATTGGGAGCAGGTGGTGAACACCATGTCCGCTTTCAGTGAGGGCGGGCCTGTGCCCGCGGAGGTTCCTGAGGACCCGGCGGCCCTGGCGACGGTGAATGTATCCTCAAGCGACTCCAGCAGAGAAGAGGAAGAAGAGGAGGAGGAGGAGGACGAGGAGCCCGATTCGAAGGTGACCGATGGGGAGTCGAGAACGCCCCTCCCTCGGCGTAAGTCCCGCACTCTTCGCCTCATGCCGGATGACGACGAGGATGGCGACAAGCGGGATGGCGAGAGCTCGCCCCTGATCCCGAAGAAGGACAAGACGGGGCTGGTTCCCTGCGGGTCCGCTCTGACTTCGAGGTGATCCGCAGACACGCCTCCTTCTCCCGAGGCTCTTGAAGTTGACCCCAGCATCCGGCTTTCGGGCTTTAAGTTTGGCTGGAGGTTGCTTGAGCCCGCGAGCGATGACGAGTAAGTGCTCGATTCTTGTTTTGCTTCCTGCTTTGTTGTTGAGGCTTGATGTCCATATTCCTTGGCTAGGCCGGTGCCTGCGGCGAAGAAGCTGAAGGGGGCTCCTGAGGCTTCATTTGAGGCAGCACCCCATCCATGGGAGAAGGGGGCGACAAGACGCGGGCCTCTCTTGCCAGGTCAACCTCGCGAGGCCTGGCGGAGCCAGCTGGAGCGAGCTCAGCCCCCATGGCCCAAGCAACTCCCGCGGTGTCTTTGCCAGACACCAATGCCGCAGTCGTCGGGGCGCAGAAGGTCCTAACTCATGGCGCTGTGATTACGCTGCTGTCTTCACCTCCTGCTCTGCCAACCGCTGCCTCTCCGGCTCCTCCTACTGTTCTGGATCGTGCTGCTGCTAAGATGGACCGGCTGCGGAAAGATCTTCTGGGCGCCGACCCTCGCTTGGTGGCCGGGCACCTGGAGTTGGTCTCTGGCTGGGTCCGCTCTGATGATTTAGTCTGAGCGACGCTGGCTCAGGCCGCGACAGCCTGCGATGAGGAGAAGAAGGCCATCCTTGAGGGGAAGGCCGCTCGCGACACCGCCTTGGGTGAGGTTGCGGATGTCCAGGGCCGCTACAAGGTGCTAGAGAGTGAACTGCAAGGCCTGCGCGACCAGCTTGTCAAGGAGGCCCGTGTCCGCCAGGAGAAGGAGGAAGACCTGAAGGCTCGTGAGGCTGCCGCCAAGGACCGGGATGCCGAGCTTGACGAACGCCAAGGCCGCTTGGGTGCACTGGAGCAGGCGTTGGAGGTGAAGAAGATCGAGCTGGACGGCAAGGCGCGGGTCCTGGCCGAGGACCGCGTGGCCTTCGCGAAGCGGGAGGTGAAGGCTCGCACCCTGCTGAAGTCGCTCTATGACAGCGGCCTAGAAAGCCTGCTGGCCCCGAGGAGGGCCCCTCCAAGCTACTTCCCTTCCTGGTCCGTGCCCTCGAAGATGTCGCCCTCGGCCTTGGCCCCACGGCTGAGGCCAAGGCGTGCTTCCTTTCTTCTGCGGCACTAACGCGCGTCTTCACCCACGTCTACCTCTGCGACCCCAGCGTTGACCTCGACAGCCTGCTGGAGCCTGTGAGCGGCGAGCTTGCCGTCGTCGCTGCTGAGGCCGTGAAGGGTCACGCGGAGGCTCTGCTGGCGAAGTTCCGGGCCTTCAGCACCAGGCCGAAGCGAGGCGCTACCGGTCTTGAGGCTCCACGAGGCGAAGCTGCCCAGCGTAGCACCGTCACCAGCGATGGCGCCGCCAAAAAGTGACCCCTTCGCGGCTCCCGTCCTTCTTTTAATCCCTGCAACATGCATTCTGCCTCGTGGAGGCGTTTAAACTTGTGTTTGGTGTTGTCAAAGTACTCTATGGACTGTAATATTTGCTTTTGAATTTCTTGAGATTTGCGTTTTTCCTTCTTACTTGCTTGTGTTCTACGTCGGTAGAGCCCGGCCCCGCGCATACCTCAGCCGCCGTTAGCCCCGACCGGAAACCAGGACGGGACCAAGGAGTGAGGGGCTACGTGACAAGTTAGGCTCCTGAGTCGCGATGCTCAGGAGTCCCCCTTGACGCACGAACAGCAAGCAGGGAGGTGAGATGCATGGGTGAATTTACCATTCTACGTCGACAGGGCCCGGCCCTGCGCATACCTCAACCGCCGTTAGCCTTTCGGAACTAAGGGGTGAGGGGCTACGTGACCAGTTAGGCTCCTGAGTCGCGATGCTCAGGAGTCCCCCTTGACGTTCAAACAACCTTCGTACCTTGGCTCCGCTCGGGGTGAGGCGTGCGACGAACCAGGCCCGAGGGGCCTGGCTGGGTGGCGTGCGCCTGGGCGTGACCCGGGCGTAGCCCCCGTGCCCAGCCCCCTCGCGCGGCACTCCCGAGGGGAGGCGTTACGATGAGACCGGACATTGAGCTCTGGGCTCCCTGAGGTTGATGCAGCCGGGGCCACCCTCATTTGTTTATCACCAGCGCGGAGCATAGCGCTTTCGTATGTGTACGGGCATAGCCGTTCCTCGGGAGTGTCGTCAGCCAGCGCGGAGCATGGTGCTTCCACTGGTGCGTGGGAGGGGGCTCCCCTCCGAGAGGAGCCCCCAGGGCGTATACAGCCCCGCCCTGACACGTGGCTGGCACGGTAGGGCCTGGCGAGCTGTATTTTGGCACCCGTGAGCCAGCGCGGGACTCACGGGGCCCTACCTCAAGGCGGGTTGCGCCTGGCTCTGGGCCTTTACTTGTGATGTGTCCCTGCAGATTTGGTAAGATGTCGGTGCTCTACGTCCTCGGGTCCCGGCCCTCGAGCGGGGCTCGGCCGTTGCTGGTATGCCAGGTCGCGATGCCGTGGACAAGGCCAGAGGGTGAGGGCTGGAGAGCCAGTAAGAGCCCATGAGTCGCAATGCTCAGGTTTAGGTACCCCCCCCCTTTAACGTGCAAGCAACCGACATGAAGAAAGAAGGGTGCCATAGGCAAGCATCACACAGTGATCATGATGGGTCAAACGCACGACCCGAATAAATGCGAGAGGGATACATGCCACCGGGTCTGTCCCGGGTAGCTTGGGGATAATGCAGCCCGAGGGGCGCCCCTGATAAAGTAAGCTAAAAACATGAACTAAAGGGGATACATGCCGCAGGGACGGACCCACGCGGCCTGGGAATGATGCAGCCCTGGGGGGCGCTCCCAGCTGAAAATGAAACTCGAAGAATGTCACCTGATGATGCTGAAGATGGAGGGGTGCTGAAGTAGCGGACGGCATGCGCTGTAGGAGACGATCTTCACGAGCCCCCAGGCCCAGGGGCCTCGGGAGGCTCCGAAGGCGCTGGCGGCTCCTCGCGGGCCATCTCCATCTCTGCCAGGACTGCGGAATGCCTGACCGCCTGAGCCTCCAAGATGCTCCTCATGAGGCGCTGACGCATAGCAGCCGCATTTGGCAGGCCGTAAGGCATGCGAACATAGCTGTGAGGTGGGCCTTCGCAGCGCCCCACGCGTGAGGGCCAGAAGCGCTCCTGAGAGGCGGCTCGGTTGAGTCCTGGTATGTCGATGCAGACGCGCAGCCCACCATCCTCGCCTAGATGGGGAGCTACGGCGGGCAAGCGGCAGCTGCCAGTCATGACTCTTGACTCCTGCAGCTCCTAAATGATCCCGCTGATGAATTCCTGAGGGTTCGGCCCTCCTTGCCTTGCTTCCTCCTGCGGGGAATGTGCGTTGAAGCATGCCTCCAAGTGGTGCCCGAGCGCCTCCCTCGTAATCTTAGCCAAGTCGATGGCCCTCCAGAAGAGAGTCCCCGAGCCCTGCTCGAGGAGGGCACCGGGCGCGCCTTCCTATGCGACAGAAGGAGGTGCCCCCTGAGCGGGCGGGGACCCTGAGGGGCCTGCCTCCCGAGGGGTCGGGCCAGGCGATGTCTTCTTCTTCTTAGGAGCAGCCTCGGGAGGCCTCCCGTTCCTGTGATCTGGGTCTTCAATCGATGTGGCTTGGAAAGTGTGTTCCAGAGAACACACAGCGTCTCTCTCTTCACAAGGCACAGTGATGACTTCGCCGCTTCTGGCATCTTGAGGACATTGTAGCCGTGATGGGTCACGGCCATGAACTTGGCCAGGGCTGGGTACCCGAGGATGGCGTTGTACGACAGGCAGATGTGAGCGACGTCGAAGTCAATGAGCTCGGTGTGGTAGTTGTCGCGCTTCCCGAAGGTAACAGGAAGGCGGACCTGCCCTATCGGAACCGTGGAACCATCGATGACTCCTGAGAAAGGCTTGGTTGGCTGTAGCTGATTGTATGGCACTTGGAGGTTGTTGAACGTTTCGACGGATAGAACATTGAGCCCTGCTCCGCCATCGATGAGGGTCCTGGTGACTTGCACATTGCTGATGATTGGGGAACAAAGCATCGGGAGGACTCCTGCTGTGGCCGCACACTTGAGCTGATCCGCTGAGCTGAACGTGATAGCGCACGATGACCACCTGAGAGGGCGTGTGGCCTCAAGCTTGGGGAGGACTGCATTCACTTCACGAGCAAACTGCTTGAAGATGCACTGAGAGGCCAGGGCTTGTGCGCCGCCCAAGATGCAAGCGATTGTGCGTGGCTCCTGGAAGCCTCAAGCCCCCTCGTCCTGGTGATGGTCTTCGTTCCTCCTTGGCTGTGGTGGCAGAGGAGGGAGGCCCGCATTGCCTTGTGGGCGATCCTCGCGAGGCTCATCCCTCCACCCCCCCCCCCCACCCCCCTCGCAAGGTGGGTCCCTCCAACCTCCGTCACGAGGCTGGTCCTGCCAGCGGTCCTCGCGAGGTCGGTCATGCCACCCTTGGCGAGGGCCATGGTCTTCCCATCATCCTCCACCTCTTCCTCCTCCTCGGTTATAGCCCCTGTCGCTGCGCTCGGGGCATCGGCTGGCACGCACGTCTCGCACGGCTCTGAGATCTTGGCATTCGTTGGTGTTGTGGGTGTGGAGGTCGTGGTACACGCAGTACCGGCTGCCCTTGGATGACTCAGGCTGATCCCTGCCTCGCTTGGTGTCTGGCTCTGCTGCAAGCACGGCAGCCCCCTTGCGCTTCATGTCGTTAGTCTTGGGCTTTTCTCTTCTGGGTCAGCAGCCGGCAGCTCGAGGAGGGACAGTCGCCCTTCCTCAGCCCTAGCGCACTTGGTCGCCAGATTGAACAGCTCCAAAGAGGTGCACAGGTCTTCATGGATTGCGAGCTCCTCCTTCATCTTGACGTCACGCACGCTGCCGGAGAAGGCTGAGATGATGGCCTCCTCGGACACCTTGGGGATCTTAAGGCGAGTGCTGTTGAAGCGCTGGATGAACTTCTGCAGGGTCTCCCCCGGCTGCTACTTGATGCGGCGCAAGTCGCTCATGGCCAGGGGCCGGTCACGGGTGCCTTGGAAGTTGGCGATGAATCGGGTGCGCATCTCGTCCCAGAAGGATATCGTGCCTGGAGCCAGGTTCAGGAGCCAGGTGTGGGCGCCGTCCTTGAGCGCCATGGGGAACCAGTTCGCCATGACCTTCTCGTCCCCGTTGGCGGCTTCGATGCCCAGCTTGTAGAGCTGGAGGAACTCAGCAGGGTCAGCCGTGCCGTCGTAGCGCGGGGGCAGGTCTGGCTTGAACTTGCCTGGGCAGGCCACGCTGCGCAGCTCGGCGGAGAAGGCACGGCAGCCTGCAGTGGCCGCGGGAGCCCTTTGGTGACGAAGAGCTTGATCTTGCAGGTCTCTGTGCACTGCGGCCAGGTGCAGCGCGGGGTCTTGATGTGCCAGAGCAGGTGCGCGTTCATGCCGGGCCAGCGCGGGGAGCACGCGGGCAGCTTCTTGGGGACGAGGGATCTCTTGGCAGCTCTTCTCTTGTTGTGCTGGTGCCGGACAGAGTGCGTTCTGCCCAGGGGCCATGCGCCTTTGGGCCAGGGCGCCTTCTTGAGGGGGAGGCGGCTGAGGCGCCCCCGGAGCTTCGTCGCCCGCGCAGGGCGGGGTGCGGTGCAACAAGAGGGACGGTGCAGGAGAGCCCCCAGCAGCGCTGACAAGCTCGGTGATGCGGGCGAGCCACTCGTCGTAGAGGTCGTCGACGGGACGGTAGTGCAGGAGCTCCCGCGCCAGGAGCAGCACAGCGTGCGCGTCCGCAGGAGCGCGACGGGCGTGGGACGAGGAGCCGGCCGGAGTCAGCGACGGAGTGGCGGTGCGGCCTTCTCGCCGCACTGATGGATGCAGGGATGATGCCTGTTGTTCGTTCCCCGCCGGGCCGGTGGCGGCATTGACGGCAGGCGATAGCGAACGACAGGGGCGCCCGCCGACGGGGGCCGTCTAGGCGACGCGAGTGGGGAGAGCGGCCTGGCGCTCGGCGCGGGTGCGACGTGCGTCCGACATGGATGGGATGGGCGGTGAAAACACGAGGCGACGGAAGGCAGATTCCGGCACACCCCTACCTGGCGCGCCAAATGTCGGATTTCGGGTTCCGGCAGACCCTTGAGGTTCGAACACTAGGGTGTACGCGGAGATCACACCCCCAGCCTACCCATGTCTCACCGCCTCGCTAGGACCTAAACTACACGAAGAACAACACTAGGGACACGAGATTTATACTGGTTCAGGCCACCATTGTGGTGTAATACCCTACTCCAGTTTGTGGTGTGTAGATTGCCTCTGGGGCTGCTGAGGAACAGTACAATGGAAGAACAGCCTCGCGAGGGTCTGTTCTTGATTGAGGCGATGAACTGCTAGGGGAGTTCAGTCGCCTCTCTCTCTCTGTGTCTTGGGTGCGGATCCGATCAGATCTCCCTCTACCATGTGGGTGGCTAGTCCTATTTATAGGCGAAGGCCCCGGGCCTCTTCCCAAATATTGAGCGGGAAGGGCGCCAACAATTGGCCATTTTGAAGGGGAACATCTAGTACACTTATCCTGACTAAAGTTGGTCCTCGCATGCCAAAGACCCTGACGATGACGCTGGCTTGGGCTCCATGATGACCTTTGTTCTACCGTCCTGCTGGTCTTGGTCTTGTTACACCGAAATGGTTACCTTTGCTTGATACCCTTGCTTGCGCTTGCCCCCTTTGCACCAAAGGGGAAACAAGGACTCTGCGCAGGCCGGCGCCCACCCGGCGCCCGCCTGGCCTTGGTCATCATGGCTTGCATCACGGGCACGACGTGAGGTACCCCGCCTTGATCTCTCCACCTCCTCGTGAGCCAGCCTGACGAGGCCGTGCCCGAGGAAGTCTCCTGTCGTCCTTCCCCGCGAGGCTTGGCCCCTCGCGAGGGTCTTGAGCATGTGCTGATGAAGATGGGCCGTACTGGGCCACTCCTTGAGCCACGCCGCAGGCCACAGGCAGGCAAGTCTGGGTACCCCCGTTCCCAGAACACCAACAGAAGTTGAACTTGGAATGTCGGGCTTGCGCGTGAACTATACCATGTCCAATGCTTCATCTGTTATTGTTTGGAAAGTAATTGTTGTTATTACATGACCCGGAAAAAAACATTTTGTGCCACATCAGTAGATGCACGTACATCACAACAGGCATGCTGACTGGATAAACATTTGAACCTAGCTATTATGAAGGATATTTTGTATTGACAACAGTTTTAGATAGCAGGAGACGCCTAGCCTGCTCTGCCTCTGCTAGCTTATTTCTAGCTTCTTCCATCTCTTCTTTGGCTTGGGTGAAGAGAGCATCTGATTGCTCTTTTCGCTTCTTCAGGAACTCAGCTACATTCTCAAGGGTTGCTGCATGCTTTCTTTCAGCCTTTACTAATGCCACGAGGACACGAACAGCTGACGACTCCACCTGGCTTGTGTGTAATCCAGTATCATCTCGGAATTTGCACCTTGTGTCTAATCCAGCATCATTAGGGAACTGGCACCTTGTGTGTAATCCAGCCTCATTTTGGAAACATGATCTCGAGGTTGACCATACTTCCCTCCTTGCAGGAACTGCATCCTAACATGAAGTTACTTCTTTTTTAGATCAATACTCAGAGCAACCTAGATCCATTTAGTAGAAGCCAGATAAACAGAACTCGGAAAAGTGAATTCAAAAGGAAAAGAAATATAAAAATAGACTACAAGGTGAGAACACCCACTTCCCACATCAAGCTAAAAACGAAAGCATTAGGACGATTAAGACTCTTCTTATTACACATCGAAGAACACCACGCTTAAGAGAAATATAAACTACAACATATACACATCGAAGAACACGAGGCTAAATGAAAGTAATTGAAAGGGTGTTACTTACCAAAGCTCGTTTTACAGGTTCGTGCAGCTCCTCTTTAACTTGCCATGCTCCTTGAAGATGTCCCGAATATCCCGTGTTTGGTCTTCATTGCTCCTCTGCATGTTCGCACTCGTGGTTTTAAAATCTCAACATGGCAAAAAAAATATACTACTAGTAATACTCGCGCATCTTGTGGGCAACATTAAAGCACTCGTCTGCCATGTTAGAGCATCTCCAACAGAATCACAACGCACGGCGCTTTAAAAAAAGCGTTTACAGTGCTGAGATCGAGAAGTAGATAGAGTAGAGGATAGTTCTCAGCATAGATAGATAAAAAAAGATAATTCAACTACTCCTCGCCGTCTGACTCCTCCTTGGTGATGTCCTCCTCCGACGTCTGACTGTAGGCGTGAAGATACCGATCGTCGTCGGATTCCCAGGGCGACGCTGCTCCTAGGCTCATGTTGAACAGAGCGTCCGCTTTTCGCCTACGCTTGAACTCGCGATAGGCGGCTTGATCGCCCTCCTATTATCCCTCTCCGCCCTCCTTTGCGGTAGAACTCGCGCTTGTTGATGATGTCCTGTGGGAAGTGTTGGCGCCATAGCGCCATGGCTTCCTCGTCCATCTCGGCGATGCTAAGACGGTGCTCCCGCCTCCGGTTGTCACGACGATCCTCGTCGGTACTAAGCCGCAGCAGAGGCGCGAGCTCCTGCGCCCGCTCCCGCGTCGGCACGTTGGGGAATTCCAATGTTCTATGAGGCCACCGGAGGCGCCACGCCGCCGCGTCATACGTGCGGGCGGCCTCATTGGCGGTGTCGAAATTGCCGAGGCCGAGGCGCAGCCCGTGGAACCGGATCTCGGCAGAGAAGCGCCAGAGGGGCGCGTGCGGACGCCGCGGTATCCCCAAGTTTTTCGGCGACGCGAGGGATGGTGGCGCGGCGGCGGTGAGGCGGAAAAGAGCGGGGAGAGAGCGGTGGCGAGGCACAGAGCGGGGAGAGAGCGGTGGCAAGGCACCGAGCGGTGGGAGGGCGTTGGATTTTATAAAGCGCGCCGGACGCCGCGCGCCAAAACTAGCGCACGCCCGGCCGCTTTTTTCTGCGCGCGCGTGATCTTTTCCTGACGTCTCTGCTATCTCTACTCTCTTCTCTACTGTTATATTTATTTAATATTTAATATTTAATATTTATCTCTACTTACTTTACTGTCTACTTTTTTTGCTCTATACTTTTTTTCTTGCAATATAGGCCATCCGATTTATATCTGACAGATAGGAAGGAAACAAATGGGAATTTTGCAAAAAGATACCCATACCCCTCTCCAGATTTGCAAATAAGGCCTTCCCTCGTTCATCATTTTCTCCCACAAGATAAGCTACTCATACAAATGCATCTTGATGCATGCAACGCATGGGCATCTTGCTAGTTCTAAAAACCTTTCCATCATTTGCCACACTACTGGTTGCAGATGAAAAACCTACCCAAGCACAGTGTGATACAGGAGCGACACACAATTAAAAGCTGATATTCTGTTGGACAATGGAGGCTATAACCAATTACTTCTACGGGAACAATAGCACCCAGGAAATTTGAAGGGTAGGTATGAACAAAATTGGAAATGCACATGTGCTGCTAAGTGATTCAATACACACATTACCAATCGAGGAGGAGAACGATGGTCGCGGCGGCCTCTGTGAGTCATGGTCGGCAACGGGAGTCAGTTCATTGTCCATGACGGTGGTACTTCCGTGCTTGGCGTCGGCTTCCGGGAAGCATATCCGAGACCGTGGAAGACGATGCCGGGGAAGAGGCTCCGTGTACGATGACGACGGTGGACCGACTCCAGTGCGGCGTACGAGGTCATCAATGAGGCAGATGCGCTGCGGTGGACAAGTGCGTCGATGTAAAGGGGAGGAGCACGATGGCTGCGGTGCCGTGGAGAAGTCTATTTTGCGGTGGGGATAGAAAATGCGGAGTATTCAGGTGTACTACTCTGGGTGCCGGGGTGGGGTTGGCTGGGTAGGGTGAACCTGAAGTTACGAAAACAGCCCCCTACCAAGCATCATCCGTAGGCCTGTTCCAAAGGCTATGATGGTAACTTCCCACTGCTCGAATCAGGGTCGCGGGAGATTTTCCTGCCGACCTCAAAATTTTGTGACACTGAACTCCCCATGTGGCGTGTTGAGTGATTCCGCTAAGCAACTAGCGAGTAGTAGTAGTAAACTCTGCATATTATGTTTGACCGAAGTCAAACTTCCTAAAGTTTGACCAAGTTTATAGAAAAATATAAACATTTACCCTAACAAATATGTATGATGTGAAAGTACATTCAATAATGAATCTAATGGTATTTATTTGTTATTGTATATGTTAATATTTTTTGATATAAGCTTTCTGAGAGTTTACAAAAATTGACTTTGACCAATGCTAATACGCGGACTTAAATAAAAACGGAGGGAGTACACATTTGTTTTCTTAGTTTATAGTGAACTAATCATTTGTTGAAATTGTGAAATAAATATATTAGGCTATTGACTTCGAATGTAATGGTCTATACAATTCAATAGTTACAATCATTGTCGAATCCCAAGATGTATACAAGGTCTATAGTACTTCACAACATGCTCAAACTCACATAATCCTAGTCAAATGAGAATCTAAATGCATTTCAAAGTTATTACTTTGTAGGATGTAACAAAAACAACCATAACTCTACATCAGCCATTATAGAAGCAACATTTTGACATATCCCAATGTGTGAATCAAAACGTGCAGAGAGTGCTTTTGAAGATGGAGCAGATAGGGCGGGAAAGATTGTATGTATGTGGACGAGAGAGTTGGATACAAACCTAACGAGACAGAGAGAGAGAGAGAGAGAGAGAGAGAGAGAAAGAGAGAGGAAGAACTTAGGTTTGTGAGAAAGATGGAGACATGTAATATACGTGAGATGCGTGTGCATCCGGATTCTGTATACGTGGAAGGAGAAGAGACAACATGTTTGATGAGAGAGCTGGAAAAACATGGACGAGAGGGGAAGGATCTCGTGGGTTGAGGGATTGACAATTTTGTGCGGGGGAGAGAGGGATTGACAATTTTGTGCGGGGGAGAGAGGGATTGGTAATTTTGTGCAAGAGAGAGAGAGGGTGGGGGAGGAGTCAGTCAGCCGTCGTCACATCACCCTGCTTCCAAATGACCCCGCATTCTCTAGCGCGGTGTGGTCGCCGTCTTCGATCTGCTCAATGCCCTCTCTGAAGATTGAGGTGTTGTGCATGTTGGGGTGCAAAGAAGCACAAGCGAGAGTGGTCATTGTATAACCTTGGATGGGGATGAATTGTGTGCTCGGGGGAGTGTGTGTGTGTGAGAGAGAGAGAGTGTTGTGCTGCGTGTGTGTGTGTGTGTCAGGTATTGAGAGAAAACAAACCTAAGGAGAGAAATGGGTATTCACGAAGAGATTGTGCGGGCCTTGAGGTGGGCAGGGGCCGGGTGAGGGTGTCAAAATGTGCGCGTTGATGCATGTGTTGCATGCGATCGTGCAAGGGACCGACGAATCGAGAGAGATGGTTGTTGTGTTACGGATGCTCCTCTCTCTCTCTGTCTCTCTCTCTCTCTCACACACACACACACAAGTAAACTAGAAGACCGTTCTCTCATGTATACACAATGTATCGGCATCTGTCTATGTCTCACTCATGCATGATCATTTGCACATTCACATCTCTCTATGTCTGTATCACACGCACACCGTCTCCACATTGCCCTTCTGCCACAACACACATATGGACACATACACACGTTCTCTCTCAGTCACACACACAAAATAAGTATTAAAAAAACTAGGGACATTTACATGTGTGCCCCTAACTCGAACCCACTACTCAGATTTGCCCCTAATTTCAAAGCATGCTCAAATTTGCCCCTCCGCCGTTAAGTCACTACTCAAAAATGCCCTTCCATACAGTACTGTAGCACTTTCCATCTGCTACAGTACACATGGGCCTTTGACAGTCAAAGGCCTTTGACTGGACGGAAGGGCATTTCTGAGTAGTGACTTAATGGCAGAGGGGCAAATTTGAGCATGCTTTGAAATTAGGGGCAAATCTGAGTAGGTGGTTCGAGTTAGGGGTAGAAATGCAAATGGCCCAAAAAACTAGGGCGCACCTAAAACGTCCAAATCCAAATAAACACGAACTGGAGCTAAATTCAAATATATGGAAATATTGCAGCGTCAAGAACTTTCCCAGGAAAAAAAGTTGTGTAATATTCGAGGATTGTTTTCACACACACAAAAAGGTTCGGTGGATGTCCTTCAAGCGCGACACGGTGACGCACCATTCGATTGACCGCACGGCCGCGATTCATGCGCTTGCACAGGATTCCGTATCGTGGTTGTGGTACTAACTTCAAAAAAACTAATAAAAGCGTTGCCTAAGTCTAATGTTTACGTGTACTAGTACGGTTTTCTTTTAAGTTTGACCAACCTTATATAAAACTAAAGTAAGCTCCCACACGCGCACCCATCAATATGCCGCCGCCGCCGTTGCGCATGCCGGCACCCGCTTGCTCCGGCCAACAATTTCTCGCCCATCACCGCCGTGTCACCGCCATCCCTGTGCCATGAAGCCGAAGGCTCGCCCGCTCACGTCGTCAGCAGTCCCTCCTCGAAATGCCGCCGTGCTGCCAAGCACGCGAGCAGCTGGTGGAGCCGTGTCTATGCATGCAGCTTACGAAGAGGAGGACGAGCGCATGCTCCAGCACGCCGGCGAGGAGGAACTAGCGTGTCATTGTCGTCTCCGCCCGCGCGGCGGAGGCGCACATGGTGGCTATCGCGGCGGAAGCCGGTCGCTCGCGCGTTGAGCCCGCAAACCGGGTGCGGACGTGGAATCTACCTTCGAGACCTTGAATGCCACGTGGATCCTGCAATCTAAAGGAGCAATTTGGGTCAGTCGACTCATGTGAGCCGTTTCATGCAACATGGATGGCTAGAAGGGCTTCTTCCACCTCTTCTGCCGTCTTCTTCCTTCACTCCGCCGAACTTCTTTCACAAATCGACTGACCCAAATTACACTACTAGTACGAACGTATTAAGTACAGTAGGAACACGAAGATACGAGCAGTAGTACCAACTACAAGAAGAACAGTAGTAAGACATAGTACTAGTACTACTGTACGTACTAAAGAGTTCAAATAACGAGAAAGAACATAAACATAGTTCTGCTGGGGCCTCAGCACAACACACCCTTGAAAATAAACTAAGCAACTAGTCCGCTTGACACTGCAGTAGAACCAGCATGAGCGACGGCACTGCCACCTACTCGGAGTCCGAGTCCACGTCCTCGACTTCGTCCTCGTCCCTCTGCCTCTTCCTCTTCGCTGACGCTTCTTTGCTTGAACCGGACACCAGGCTCTGCTTCTTCATCCAACCCTTGTAGATATTTAAACAAAGGTAGGAATCCATTGCTGCGTACATGATGTGATCTTCATCTAATGTCTTCGACTCCCATGCATGATGAAACTCGTGATGAGGTTTCTTCAGTTTAGCGTACGAAGGATCAATCATGGCTGCTGCCAGGGTCAGCATTGAAGGTTGAGAGGAGGACACCAGGCTTGCCTTCTAGAGATCGAAGGGCTGGCCTACAACAAGACCTATCTGACGCAGGACATCCCTGTCGTTCTTAAAGCCTACAGTAACAAATTTCACTCTTTTGTCCTTGAGGAAGTTCTTAAAATCCTGGCACTCAACGTCGGCATGGCATATGTGGTAGACCAAGCAAACGTTATGTACGCAAACCTGGATCACGACGGGCTTCTTCCTCTCTTCGTCCTTTAGATCCTTCTCTCGTCCCAGGACTGTGGTGTACTCAACATCTAGCCCAGCGACCCACTCATCCGTTGAACTGTTGAACATGCGTAGGAAGCGAGCAAGCCATGCTTTCACCACCGCGGATACACGTGTGTAGATGACGATGAACTGATCGCCGGTGATGGCTCTGACCTGGTACTCAGTGGCGACCATGGAGATTTGGGAGGCCATGGATTTTGGAGGAGGGTTAGGAGAAGTTGAACTGGTGTACCCCACAAAAACTAGGAGCGAATTAATGTGAAAGGACGGGACGACTGGGAGCAAACTGTTGTGAGGTAGAAGATGTTGGAAATATGCCCTAGAGGCAATAATAAAAGGATTATTAATATATTTCCTTGTTCCTGACTATGGACATTGGATGTCGTTGATAACAGGATCACATCATTAGGAGAATGATGTGATGGACAAGACCCAATCCTAAGCATAGCACAAGATCGTGTAGTTCGTTTTGCTAGAGCTTTTCCAATGTCAAGTATCTTTTCCTTAGACCATGAGATCGTGTAACTCCCGGATACCATAGGAGTGCTTTGGGTGTACCAAACGTCACAACGTAACTGGGTGACTATAAATGTGCACTACATGTATCTCTGAAAGTGTCTGTTGGGTTGACACGGATCGAGACTGGGATTTGTCACTCCGTATTACGGAGAGGTATCACTGGGCCCACTCGGTAGTGCATCATCATAATGAGCTCAAAGTGACCAAGTGGCTGGTCATGGGATCATGCATTACGGTACGAGTAAAGTGACTTGCCGGTAACGAGACTGAACGAGGTATTGGGATACCGACGATCGAGTCTCGGGCAAGTAACATACCATCTGACAAAGGGAATAGTATACGGGGTTGCTTGAATCCTCGACATCGTGGTTCATCCGATGAGATCATCAAGGAGTATGTGGGAGCCAACATGGGTATCCAGATCCTGCTGTTGGTTATTGACCGGAGAGCCGTCTCGGTCATGTCTGCATGTCTCCCGAACCCGTAGGGTCTACACACTTAAGGTTCGGTGACGCTAGGGTTGTATGAATATGAGTATGCAGCAAACCGAATGTTGTTCGGAGTCCCGGATGAGATCCCGGACGTCACGAGGAGTTTCGGAATGGTCCGGAGGTAAAGAATTATATATAGGAAGTGCTGTATCGGCCATCGGGAAAGTTTCGGGGTCACCCGGTATTGTACCGGGACCACCGGAAGGGTCCCGGGGATCCACCGGGTGGGGCCACCTATCCTGGAGGGCCCCGTGGGCTGAAGTGGGAGGGGAACCAGCCCCTAGTGGGCTGGTGCGCCCCCGCCCCCCCTTGCCCCCCCCTGCGCCTAGGGTTGGAAACCCTAGGGTGGGGGGCACCCCACTTGCCTTGGGGGCACTCCACCCCCCCTGGCCGCCGCCCCCCTTGGAGATCTGATCTCCATGGCCGGCGCCCCCCCCCCTTGGGGGCCTATATAAAGGAGGGGGGAGGGAGGGCAGCCGCACCTAAGTCTTGGCGCCTCCCTCCCCTTGCTACATCTCTTCCTCCTCCCGCAGTAGCTTGGCGAAGCCCTGTCGGAGTCCTGCTGCATCCACCACCACGCCGTCGTGCTGCTGGATCTTCATCAACCTCTCCTTCCCCCTTGCTGGATCAAGACGGAGGAGACGTCACGCTGACCGTACGTGTGTTGAACGCGGAGGTGCCGTCCGTTCGGCGCTAGGATCTCCGGTGATAGGATCACGACGAGAACGACTACTTCAACCCCGTTCTTTTGAACGCTTCCGCTCGCGATCTACAAAGTGGTATGTAGATGCATCTCTCCTTTCACTCGTTGCTTAGATGAACTCATAGATGGATCTTGATGAAACTATAGGAAAATTTTATTTTCTGCAACGTTCCCCAACAGTGGCATCATGAGCTAGGTCTATGTGTAGTTCTCTATTGCACGAGTAGAACACAAATCTGTTGTGGGCGTGGATCTTGTCAACTTGCTTGCCACTACTAGTCTTTTCTTGCTTCAGCGGTATTGTGGGATGAAGCGGCCCGGACCGACCTTACACGTACGCTTACGTGAGACAGGTTCCACCGACTGACATGCACTAGTTGCATAAGGTGGCTAGCGGGTGTCTGTCTCTCCCACTTTAGTTGGAGCGGATTCGACGAAAAGGGTACTTATGAAGGGTAAATAGAAGTTGACAAAATCACGTTGTGGTTATTCGTAGGTAAGAAAACATTCTCGCTAGAACCCAATTGCAGCCACGTAAAAGATGCAACAACAATTAGAGGACGTCTAACTTGTTTTTGCAGCAATTGTCATGTGATGTGATATGGCCAGAAGTTGTGATGAATGATGAATGATATATTGTGATGTATGAGATCATGTTCTTGTAATAGGAATCACAACTTGCATGTCGATGAGTATGACAACCGGCAGGAGCCATAGGAGTTGTCTTTATTTTTTGTATGACCTGCGTGTCATTGAAGAACGCCATGTAAATTACTTTACTTTATTGCTAAACGCATTAGCCATAGAAGTAGAAGTAGTCGTTGGCGTGACAACTTCATGAAGACACAATGATGGAGATCATGATGATGGAGATCATGGTGTCATGCCGGTGACGAAGATGATCATGGAGCCCCGAAGATGGAGATCGAAGGAGCTATATGATATTGGCCATATCATGTCACTACTATATAATTGCATGTGATGTTTATTATGTTTTATGCATCTTGTTTACTTAGAACGGCGGTAGTAAATAAGATGATCCCTTATAATAATTTCAAGAAAGTGTTCCCCCTAACTGTGCATCGTTGCTAAAGTTCGTCGTTTCAAAGCACCACGTGATGATCGGGTGTGATAGATCCTTACGTGCACATACAACGGGTGTAAGACAGTTTTACACATGCAGAACACTTAGGGTTAACTTGATGAGCCTAGCATGTACAGACATGGCCTCGGAACACAAGAGACCGAAAGGTCGAACATGAGTCGTATGGAAGATACGATCAACATGGAGATGTTCACCGATGATGACTAGTCCGTCTCACGTGATGATCGGACACGGCCTAGTCGACTCGGATCGTGTAACACTTAGATGACTAGAGGGATGTCAATCTGAGTGGGAGTTCATTAAATAATTTGATTAGATGAACTTAATAATCATGAACTTAGTCTAAAATCTTTGCAAAATATGTCTTGTAGATCAAATGGCCAACGCTCATGTCAACATGAACTTCAACGCGTTCCTAGAGAAAACCAATCTGAAAGATGATGGCAGCAACTATTCGGACTGGGTGCGGAACCTGAGGATCATCCTCATAGCAGCCAAGAAAGCATATGTCCTAGATGAACCGCTAGGTGAAGCACCCATCCCAGAGAACCAAGACGTTATGAACGCTTGGCAGTCACGCACTGATGATTACTCCCTCGTTCAGTGCGGCATGCTTTACAGCTTAGAACCGGGGCTCCAAAAGCATTTTGAGAAACACGGAGCATATGAGATGTTCGAGGAGCTGAAAATGGTTTTTCAAGCTCATGCCCGGGTCGAGAGATATGAAGTCTCCGACAAGTTCTATAGTTGTAAGATGGAGGAAAACAGTTCTGTCGGTGAGCACATACTCAAAATTTCTAGGTTGCACAACTGCCTGTCCCAGCTGGAGATCAACCTCCCGGACGAGGCGGTCATTGACAGAATCCTTCAGTCGCTCCCACCGAGCTACAAGAGCTTTGTGTTGAACTACAATATGCAGGGGATGGTGAAGACCATTCCTGAAGTATTTTCAATGTTGAAGTCAGCAAAGGTTGAAATCAAGAAAGAACATCAAGTGTTGATGGTCAATAAGACCACTAAGTTCAAGAAGGGCAAGGGTAAGAAGAACTTCAAGAAGGACGGCAAAGAGGTTGCCGCGCCCGGTAAGCCAGTTGCCGGGAAGAAGTCAAAGAATGGACCCAAGCCTGAGACTGAGTGCTTTTATTGCAAGGGGAAGGGTCACTGGAAGCGGAACTGCCCCAAATACATAGCGGACAAGAAGGCCGGCAACATTAAAGGTATATTTGATATACATGTAATTGATGTGTACCTTACCAATACTCGTAGTAACTCCTGGGTATTTGATACCGGTGTCGTTGCTCATATTTGTAACTCACAGCAGGAGCTGCGGAATAAGCGGAGACTGGCGAAGGATGAGGTGATGATGCGCGTCGGGAATGGTTCCAAGGTCGATGTTATCGCCGTCGACACGCTACCTCTACATTTACCTACGGGATTAGTTTTAAACCTCAATAATTGTTATTTAGTGCCAAGTTTGAGCATGAACATTGTATCTGGATCTCGTTTGATACAAGATGGCTACTCATTTAAATCCGAGAATAATGGTTGTTCTATTTATATGAGAGATATGTTTTACGGTCATGCCCCGATGGTCAATGGTTTATTCTTAATGAATCTCGAACGTAATGTTACACATATTCATAGCGTGAATACCAAAAGATGTAAAGTTGATAACGATAGTCCCACATACTTGTGGCACTGCCGCCTTGGTCACATTGGTGTCAAGCGCATGAAGAAGCTCCATGCTGATGGACTTTTAGAGTCTCTCGATTATGAATCATTTGACACATGCGAACCATGCCTCATGGGCAAAATGACCAAGACTCCGTTCTCCGGAACAATGGAGCGAGCAACCAACTTATTGGAAATCATACATACCGATGTGTGCGGTCCAATGAGCGTTGAGGCTCGCAGAGGATATCGTTATGTTCTCACTCTCACTGATGACTTGAGTAGGTATGGGTATGTCTAGTTGATGAAACACAAGTCTGAGACCTTTGAAAAGTTCAAGGAATTTTAGAATGAGGTAGAGAATCAACGTGACCGAAAGATAAAGTTCCTATGATCAGATCGTGGAGGAGAATACTTAAGTCACGAATTTTGTACACACTTAAGGAAATGTGGAATCGTTTCACAACTCACGCCGCCTGGAAAACCTCAGCATAACGGTGTGTCCGAATGTCGTAATCGCACTCTATTGGATATGGTGCGATCTATGATGTCTCTTACCGATTTACCGCTATCATTTTGGGGATACGCTCTAGAGACAGCAACATTCACTTTAAATAGGGAACCGTCTAAATCTGTTGAGACGACACCATATGAATTATGGTTTGGGAAGAAACCTAAGCTGTCGTTTCTAAAAGTTTGGGGATGCGATGCTTATGTCAAGAAACTACAACCTGAAAAGCTCGAACCCAAGTCGGAAAAATGCGTCTTCATAGGATATCCTAAGGAAACCATTAGGTATACCTTCTACTTAAGATCCGAGGGCAAGACCTTTGTTGCCAAGAACGGATCCTTTCTGGAAAAAGAGTTTCTCTCGAAAGAAGTAAGTGGGAGGAAAGTAGAACTCGATGAAGTACTACCCCTTGAACCGGAAAGTAGTACAGCTCAGGAAAATGTTCCTGTGGTGCCTACACCAACTGGACAGGAAATTAATGATGATGATCAAGTTGCTACTGAACCTCGTAGGTCCACAAGGACACGTTCCACACCAGAGTGGTATGGCAACCCTGTCCTGGAAATCATGTTGTTAGACAACGGTGAACCTTCGAACTATGAAGAAGCGATGGCTGGCCCAGATTCCAACAAATGGCTTGAAGCCATGCAATTCGAGATAGAATCCATGCATGAAAACAAAGTATGGACTTTGACAGACTTGCCCGATGATCGGCGAGCGATAGAAAACAAATGGATCCTTTAAGAAGAAGACGGGCGTGGATGGTAATATTACCGTCTATAAAGCTCGACTTGTCGCTAAGGGTTATCGGCAAGTTCAAGGGGTTGACTATGATGAGACATTCTCTCCCGTAGTGAAGCTGAAGTCCGTCTGAATCATGTTAGCAATTGCCGCATACTATGATTATGAGATATGGCAGATGGACGTCAAAACGGCATTCCTTAACGGGCATCTTAAGGAAGAACTGTATATGATGCAGCCGGAGGGTTTTGTCGATCCTAAGAACGCTAACAAAGTATGCAAGCTCCAGCGATCCATTTATGGGCTGGTGCAAGCATCTCGGAGTTGGAACATTCACATTGATGAGATGATCAAAGCGTTTGGGTTTATGCAGACTTATCTGCGTTTACAAGAAAGTGAGTGGGAGCTCTGTAGCATTTCTCATATTATATGTAGATGACATACTTTTGATGGGAAATGATATAGAACTTTTGGACAGCATTAAGGCCTACTTGAATAAGTGTTTTTCAATGAAGGACCTTGGAGAAGCTGCTTACATATTAGGCATCAAGATCTATAGGGATAGATCAAGACGCCTCATAGGTCTTTCACAAAGCACATACCTTGATAAGATTTTGAAGAAGTTCAAAATGGATCAGTCCAAGAAGGGGTTCTTGCCTGTATTGCAAGGTGTGAGATTGAGCTCGGCTCAATGCCCGACCACAGCAAAAGATAAAGAAGAGATGAGTGTCATCCCCTATGCTTCAGCCATAGGATCTATTATGTATGCCATGCTGTGTACCAGACCTGATGTAAACCTTGCCGTAAGTTTGGTAGGAAGGTACTAAAGTAATCCCGGCAAGGAACACTGGACAGCGGTCAAGAATATCCTAAAGTACCTGAAAAGGACAAAGGACATGTTTCTCGTTTATGGAGGTGACGAAGAGCTCGCCGTAAAGGGTTACGTCGACGCTAGCTTCAACCAGATCTGGATGACTCTAAGTCACAAACCGGATACGTGTATATGTTGAACGGTGGAGCAGTAAGCTGGTGCAGCTGTAAGCAAAGCGTCGTGGCGGGATCTACATGTGAAGCGGAGTACATGGCAGCCTCGGAGGCAGCACATGAAGCAATTTGGGTGAAGGAGTTCATCACCGACCTAGGAGTCATACCCAATGCATCAGGGCCGATCAAACTCTTCTATGACAACACTGGAGCTATTGCCCTTGCCAAGGAGCCCAGGTTTCACAAGAAGACCAGGCACATCAAGCGTTGTTTCAACTCCATCCGTGAAAATGTTCAAGATGGAGACATAGATATTTGCAAAGTACATACGGATCTGAATGTCGCAGATCCGTTGACTAAACCTCTCTCGCAAGCAAAACATGATCAACACCAGAACTCTATGGGTGTTCGATTCATCACAATGTAACTAGATTATTGACTCTAGTGCAAGTGGGAGACTGTTGGAAATATGCCCTAGAGGCAATAATAAAAGGATTATTATTATATTTCCTTGTTCATGATAATTGTCTTTATTCATGCTATAATTGTATTATCCGGAAATCATAATACACGTGTGAATACATAGACCATAATATGTCCCTAGTAAGCCTCTAGTTGACTAGCTCATTGATCAACAGATAGTCATGGTTTCCTGACTATGGACATTAGATGTTGATGAAGTCATGTACCTAGGGTAGGGTCACGGGCCTGTCCAAAGTACCCTCCCCAAGGGCATCTTCAGAAGAAGCTACCTTCCAGTCGACTAAGAGGGATTCCACTCGACGGACTCGAAGGCACTCGACCATGAAGACTCACTCAACCACCAGGAGATCAAGAGCCACTCTGCATCCAAACGGTCTATAATTAAGTAGTCTTTATGGCCATGATGACACTTTATGTAAGGCGTTACTAGTAACACCCACCTTTATGTACTTTAAACCCTGCATAACTGAGGGCCGGAGGGGTCTGGCAGACACTATATAAGCCACCCCCTCCTCAGTGTAAAGGGTTCGCACCCCTGTAACTCATATGCACACAATCCAGTCGACCGCCTCCGGGCTCCGAGACGTAGGGCTGTTACTTCCTCCAAGAAGGGCCTGAACTCGTAAATCCCTTGCGTATACAACTACTCCATAGCTAGGATCTTGCCTCTCCATACCTACCCCCCATTCTACTGTCAGACTTAGAACCACGACAGTTGGCGCCCACCATGGGGCAGGTGTCTTAGCGATTTTTGGAGAAGTTGCAATTGTTCCGATTGTTTTCATCATGTTTTCGGGTGGAGTTTTGGTCGAGGGCCGCGAGATCCATCTCAGCGCGGTCACCTTCATCGCCGACGACTGCGCTTGGCTCCAGGAGGCTCCACTCGACATCGACGCGCTCCCCGTCCGCGGTGCGACGCATTTTCGGGCGTGTGTCCGCGGCGTTCTGCTGCGGCAACCGTCGGCTCCGTACCGGTCAACTCCCGTGTCGTCCTCCCTCCCTATCTCCCGCCAGCGCAAGCGCTCTGGTCGGTCGAGGCTTCAGCGGTGGGTGAGGCACGCGGTAGCTCGCCAATCGGCCACCACCTAGGTCGCGGCAATTGAGCCCGACGAATCTCTCTACGGCTTGTTTGATCTATCGACTGGCTCCGTAGAGACTGCATCCGAGTGCGATAGCAGTGATCCAGCGGCGGAGGTCCTGATGGTCAACGGGCCTCGTAGCCCTCCCGGCTTCCCCACGACGACGGAGTGGACAGTGGAGGCGACCCCGCTCAGGCACATGAAGAATATCAGCCCGAACCACTTAATTCTCTGCAAAGGGAAGAACTTCGCCGCAAGAACTTGGATGCCCTGCATACTCCTATCGCAGGAGAAACTCCTGAGGCTCGTGCCTTGGAAGAGGCGCGTTTGGCCAACTTGGCTGAGCGCACTCGACTGGAGAACCTCCAGCAAGCACTCGACGAGCGTGCGCGGCAACGAGTACCCGACTCCAGCCGTCATCAGCTCTTTCTGCAACCCACTCACGTATATCGAACCCCGATTCAGAATTTAGCAGCTGCAGCCCGTATAGCAGAGTCAATTCAGACCTCTCAGTCGGAGGCTGGAAGAGGTTTGATGCAGATCAGAGATTTTCTCCAGGTAGCAGGAGATCAGAATTCAGTTGTCTCACAGTCGTGCAACAGGATCCATAGTTGATCCGTCGCTGCGAATACTGTTCAGTCGGCTCACAGCCCAAGGTCACCTCCGAGGCGAGTGGGACATGAAGGCCGGCAGGACTACTATGATGACCGATTTGATTGCGATGATAGGCGTCGAGTGCCCACTCCTCCCCTGAGAGGTGGGTCTAACGCCCATCGGCAGCAAGATGACAGGCATCAGCTCAGTGTTGGGCGGAGAGCTCCGGTCGACCCCAGAGAACCAACCTTTGACGCGAGATCCATCATCGTGCAAGGTTTGGTCGATCGGAACAGAGCCCATAGAGGTGGCCATGACAGAGATGTGCCCACTAGCAGCCGAGTCCATGTTTCAGGTCCAGAATGCTTTAGCAGAGCCATCAGAGCCGCAGTGATACCCCCCAACTTCTGGTTGGCGACTGGGGTAAGTAAGTTCACCGGAGAGTCCAAGCCTGAAACTTGGCTCGAAGACTACCGAGTGGCGGTACAGATCGGAGGCGGTAATGATGAGGTGGCCATGAAGCATTTACTACTCATGCTAGAGGGTTCGGCCAGGGCGTGGTTGAATCAGTTAGCTCCTAGCAGCATTTACACTTGGCAAGATCTTTCCCGAGTGTTCGTCAGGACGTTCAAAGGAACTTGCAAGCGACCAGACGGATTGACGGAGCTGCAAGTCTGCGTGCAAAAGTCGAGTGAAACATTGAGAGATTACATCCAGAGATGGATCACTTTGCATCATACCGTGGAGAATGTGTCGGACCATCAAGCGGTCTGCGCCTTCAAAGAGGGTGTCAAGAACAGAGAGTTGAGCCTGAAGTTTGGTCGAACCGGAGATATGACACTGAGTCGGATGATGGAAATTGCCACAAAATATGCCAATGGTGAAGAAGAGGACCGACTCCGGAGTGGCAAATACAAGCTGAGTCAGTCAGAGAAAGGAAACTCCAGTCGAAAGCAAAAGCGGAAGGCCGAGCCAGCGGCTCCTGGAGAGGCTCTGGCCGTGACTCAGGGCAAGTTCAAAGGGAAACCCAAAGGATCTTGGAACCCCAAGAAGGTGAAAGATAAGGAAGGAAATGACGTGATGGATCTGCCGTGTCACATCCACATGAAGAAAGACGAAGAGGGTAATTTCATCTACCCGAAACATACCACTCGCCAATGCCGGCTCCTGATCCAGCAGTTCCAAGGGAAGCAGCCCAAGGACAAAGAGAAGGAGTCGGACAAGGCTGAGGACAAGGAGGACAGTGATGGAGGGTACCCCCATGTCAATTCAACCCTGATGATTTTTGCTGATGTAGAGAGTAAGAGTCGACTGAAAGTGATCAACCATGAGGTAAATATGGTCGCCCTAGCGACACCAAGCTATCTGAGATGGTCACAAACTCCCATTACGTTCGATCAGTCCGATCACCCTACTCACATTGCCACCCCTGGGAGGCAAGCGCTGGTGGTCGACCCAGTCGTCGAAGGCACTCGACTGACGAAGGTATTGATGGATCGCGGCAGCGGGTTGAATATACTGTATGCAGAGACGCTCAAGGGAATGGGCATTCCGATGTCCAGGCTCAGCTCCAGCAATATGAGCTTTCACGGAGTCATCCCTGGAAAGAAGGCTGAGTCACTCGGCCAAATAGCTCTAGATGTAGTATTCGGCGACTCGAAGCATTTCCGCAAAGAGAAGCTGATATTTGAAGTAGTGGATTTTTAGAGTGCTTACCACGCTATTTTGGGGAGACCAGCTTACGCATGGTTCATGGCTCGACCATGTTACGTGTACCTCAAACTGAAGATGCCCGGCCCCAAAGGCGTGATCACTATCACTGGCAATCGGAAGAAGGCAGAAGAGTGCTTTCAGAAAGGCTCGAAAATTACCGATTCCCAGATAACAATGGTACAGCTGGAAGGGTACAAGAAAAATGTAGATCCGAGTGAGTTGTTGTGGGCCAAGAAGCCTGCCACAGAATCAGCGTTTCAGTCATCTAGAGAGACGAAACCTGTTCACATTCACCCGACCGATCCCAACGCAGCTCCGACCCATATTTCAACAACACTCGACACTAAATAGGAAGAAGCGCTCATCCAGTTCCTCCGTGAGAACTGGAACATCTTTGCATGGAAGCCAGCTAACATGTCGGGTGTTCCCAGGGGGCTGGCTGAGCATCGCCTTAGAGTCGACTCAAAAGCGAAACCTGTTAAAGAACATCTTCGACGGTCCGCCGTTCAGAAGAAAAAAGCCATTAGCGAGGAGGTGGCTCGACTCCTTGCAGCAGAGTTTATCCGAGAGATATACCACTCCAAGTGGCTCGCCAATGTCGTCATGGTTCCCAAGAAGGACAACTCACTCCGCATGTGCATCGATTTCAAACATATCAATCGGGCCTGCCCGAAAGATCATTTTCCTCTCCCTCGCATCGACCAAATTGTCGACTCGACTGCGGGGTGCGAGAGATTGTCTTTTTTAGACGCCTATTCCGGGTACCATCAGATCCGTCTATATGGTCCCGACGAAATCAAAATAGCTTTCATCACTCCATTCTGGTGCTTCTGCTATATCACCATGCCATTCGGTCTCAAGAATGCCGGAGCCACGTTCATGAGAATGATTCAAAAGTGTCTACTCACTCGAATTAGTTGGAATGTGGAAGCGTACATGGATGATATCGTGGTCAAGTCACGAAAGGGTTCCGACCTGTTGACTGACCTAGCTAAAACATTTGCCAATCTCAGGAGATACGATATCAAGCTTAATCCATCAAAGTGCACGTTCGGAGTACCTGGCGGAAAGTTACTCGGTTTTCTCGTTTCAGAACGAGGAATCGATGCTAACCCAGAAAAAGTTGGCACCATACTCCGAATGAAACGCCCTGTGCGTGTGCACGATGTCCAGAAGCTTACTGGATGCTTGGCCGCATTAAGTCGATTCATCTCTCGCCTCGGTGAAAAGGCGTTACCTCTTTACCGACTGATGAAGAAGGCAGACAAGTTCGAGTGGACTCCAGAAGCTGATGCAGCATTTGCCGAGCTAAAAGCTCTACTCTCCACCCAGCCGGTGCTTGCTGCTCCAATCAGCAAAGAGCCTCTATTGCTTTACATTGCAGCCACAGGACAGGTCGTCAGTACAGTACTTACGGTCGAGCGGGAAGAGGAAGGTAAAACCTTCAAAGTTCAGCGCCCAGTGTATTATCTCTCAGAAGTTTTGACTCCATCGAAGCAAAGATATCCTCATTATCAGAAGCTCGTATATGGAATCTACATGACCATGAATAAAGTTGCTCATTATTTCTATGATCATGACATTACAGTCGTCAGTGACGCACCATTGTTAGAGATTCTGCACAATAGAGATGCAACTGGTCGAGTGGCTAAATGGGCGATTGAACTTCTTCCCCTTGATATCAAATTTGAGGCAAAGAAAGCCATTAAGTCCCAGGCTATAGCTGATTTCCTTGTCGAGTGGATTGAACAATAGTAGCCGACTCAAGTTCACTCGGAGCATTGGACCATGTTCTTTGATGGCTCTAAGATGTTAAATGGTTCTGGTGCTGGGGTGGTTTTGGTTTCCCCCCGAGGAGATAAGCTCAGGTATGTGGTCCAGATCCACTTTGATTCCTCCAACAATGAAGCAGAATATGAAGCACTCTTGTATGGGTTGCGCATGGCCATTTCACTCGGCGTCCGTCGCCTTATGGTTTATGGCGACTCAGATTTGGTGGTCAATTAGGTGATGAAGGAGTGGGACGTTAGAAGCCCAGCCATGACTGGATACTGCAATGCAGTGAGGAAGCTTGAAAAGAAATTCGAAGGGTTAGAGCTCCATCATATTACCCCGACTGAAGAATCAAGCAGCTGATGACTTGGCGAAGATAGGTTCCAAGAGGGAAGCCATTCCCAGTGATGTGTTCTTGGAGCATATCCATACTCCATCAGTTGTAGAAGATCCTTTTACCGAAGAAGCTCCGCAGCCCAAGAGTATCATAGATCCGATTGAGGTTGAAGTGCCAGCAGTGGTCGACCTGATCATGGAAGCTTTGGTGATCACTCCCGATTGGACAGTACCGTACATCGCGTATATCTTGAGGAAAGAGCTCCCGGAAGACGAAGAAGAGGCTCGACAGATTGTCCGCCGATCTAAAGCCTTTACGGTGATAAGGGGACAGCTGTACAGAGAAAGCGCGACTGGAGTTAGTCAGAAATGCATAACGCCAGAGGAAGGTCGAATAATTCTTGATGACATCCACTCGGGGACCTGTGGCCATCATGCGTCCTCTCGGACCATCGTGGCCAAAGCATACCGAGCCGGATTTTACTGGCCAAGAGCGAATGAAATGGCAAAGGAGATAGTCGACAAGTGTGAGGGATGTCAATTTTACTCCAATATGTCACACAAGCCCGCATCAGCTTTAAAGACCATACCACTCGTTTGGCCCTTCGCAGTATGGGGGTTGGATATGGTAGGGCCATTGAGAATAGGCAGAAGCGGTTTCACACATGTGCTGGTAGCAGTCGACAAGTTCACCAAGTGGATCGAAGCTAAACCCATCAAGAACCTTGATGTCGGTACCGCTGTCAGCTTCATCAGAGAATTGATATTCAGATATGGAGTCCCACACAGCATCATCACTGACAACGGATCAAACTTCGATTCGGAGGAATTCAGGGCGTTCTGCACTTCTCAGGGCACACGAGTCGACTATGCCTCAGTCGCCCATCCTCAGTCGAATGGACAAGCAGAGCGGGCCAACGACTTGATTCTCAAAGGGTTGAAGCCCCGAATGATGCGTGATCTCAAGCAAGCGGCTGGAGCATGGGTCAACGAACTTCCCTCGGTGCTTTGGGGGTTAAGGACCACGCCTAATCGGTCGACTGGGAGAACTCCATTCTTCCTGGTCTACGGAGCTGAAGCAGTCTTACCGAGTGACCTTCTCCACAATGCTCCTCGGGTCGAGCTCTACACCGAGGCTGAAGCAGAACAAGCACGGCAGGACGCAGTCGACCTTTTAGAGGAAGAAAGGGAGATGGCTCTGATCTGATCAACCATTTATCAACAAGACTTGCGTCGCTTCCACGCCAAAAACGTGAAGAGTCGAGCCTTCCAGGAAGGAGATTTGGTTCTCCGTGTGCATCAGCAGAAACCACATAAACTTGCTCCTTCTTGGGAAGGTCCCTTCATCGTCACCAAGGTTCTCCACAATGGAGCGTACCATCTTTACAACATCGAGCACAACATCGACGAGCCTCGAGCTTGGAACGCGGAGCTTCTCCGCCCCTTTTACACTTAAATATTCACTCGGATGAGTTGTAATAAAAATACTTCTGTAGTTTATTTATCAAAGACAAGAGCTTTATAATTTTCCCAATAATTATCATTACTTTTGTCCACATAAAGCAATCCCCCAGTGGGTGGCTTGGCTGCGAATCTGATTCGCCTAAGTCTGTAAAAAAAATCCTAACCGAGTGGTGAGTCGGCCTCCCACTCGGGGGCTTAGCTGCGAAATCCATTTCGCCTAAGTTAAACAAAATCCTACCGAGTGGTAAGGCAGCCTTCCACTCGGGGGCTTAGCTGCAGTCCAAGTACTCGCCTAAGTTAAACAAAATCCTACCGAGTGGTAAGCCGGCCTTCCACTCGGGGGCTTAGCTGCAGTCCAAGTACTCGCCTAAGTTAAACAAAATCCTACCGAGTGGTAAGCCAGCCTTCCACTCGGGGGCTTAGCTGCAGTCCAAGTACTCGCCTAAGTTAAACAGAACCCTACTGAGTGGTAAGCCAGCCTTCCACTCAGAGGCTTGGCTGCAGCATTGCGCTCGCCTAAGATCAAATACAACATGTGCTACGCAAGGAGGACGAGGTACAGGTCGACTGCTACCCTTTCCTTCCGAGCTACGCCAAAAATACAACATGCGCTCTGCAAGGAGGATGAGGTGCAGGTCGACTGCTGCCCTCTCCTTCCGAGCTACGCCACAAATACAATGCACGCTCCGCAAGGAGGGCGAGGTGCAGGTCGACTGCTATCCCCTTCTTCCGAGCTACGCCACAAATACAATGTACGCTCTGCAAGGAGGACGAGGTACAGGTCGACTGTTACCTTCTTCTCTAGAGGTACGCCTTGAAAATCCTACCGAGTGGAGAGCAGACCTCCTACTCGGGGGCTTAGCTGCAGCCCAGTGCTCGCCTAAGTTTTTGAAAATCCTACCGAGTGGAGGGCAGACCTCCCACTCGGGGGCTTAGCTGCAGCCCAGTGCTCGCCTAAGTTTTTGAAAATCCTACCGAGTGGAGAGCAGACCTCCCACTCGGAGGCTTAGCTGCAGCCCAGTGCTCGCCTAAGCTTTTGAAAATCCTACCAAGTGGAGAGCAGACCTCCCACTCGGGGGCTTAGCTGCAGCCCAGTGCTCGCCTAAGTTTTTGAAAATCCTACGGAGTGGAGAGCAGACCTCCCACTCGGGGGCTTAGCTGCAGCCCAGTGCTCGCCTAAGTTTTTGAAAATACTACCGAGTGGAGAGCAGACCTCCCACTCGGGGGCTTAGCTGCAGCCCAGTGCTCGCCTAAGTTTTTGAAAATCCTACCGAGTGGAGAGCAGACCTCCCACTCGGGGGCTTAGCTGCAACCCAGTGCTCGCCTAAGTATATTGGGGAAAAAATTCAATTGCAATGAGCGCCTCGCTTTAACCTGCAAAAGACACCTCAAACCGAATGCAAACATATTCAACGTCGAATCCAGGTTCGGATAAGGCCTAACGGAACTGAAAGTGCTCAGGCGCTAAGCCTGTTAAGGTCTGTCGGTTACAAAAATCACTCGGCATACCAAGGCAAATTTAAAGTATCAAGCTCAGAAGTTTTTTACCCCTCCTGTGGAGGGCTGGAAGGTGCAACAAACTCGTCCAGGTCGATTCCATCTGCAATCCGAGTGGCAGCGGTGATGAAGGTCTCCATGAAAGATCGGAAGTCGTACTTCTTGGAGTTAGCCACCCTGAGGGCCGCCAGCTTGTCCTCTCGTGCATCCTTGTAGTGAACGCGGACCAAAGACAGAGCAACATCTGCACTGCACCTAGCAGAAGACTTTTTCCACTCCTGCACTCGACTTGGGACTTCATTCAGTCGAGTCATCAGGGACTCGAGGTCGTTCTGGAGCATCTCTCTTGGCCAGAGTGTTGTGTCGATGCGAGAAGTTGCAACCTTCAGTCTTGCGAGATAGTCAATGACAGCAGCAACGCCAGATTCAAGCCGGAGCACGTTCATGGTGACTTCATCTTTCACGGGAGAATTGATGGGATCCAAGTTTACTTCCAGTCGGCCAGTCTCCTCTTCAAAGTTCTGGCAAAATTCTACAAAGTTCAACCACCGAGTCAAGACAACAGTCGAATGGAAAGATCACAGTTAAAGTGTCTGTTTGGTACAAAAGATTACCTTCAAGCATGAGGAATAGCTTTTTGGCGAGTCCACCCAGATAAGCCTCCTGATCGTTCTTCTTTCCCGCCAACTCACTAACCTTATCATTCAGGGCAATCTTATCGCTTTTCAGTCGACTGACTTCCTTGTTGGCAGCATCAAGAGCAGCTTTCAGATTGGCATTTTCTTCTTCGAGCTTGGTGACTGAAGCCAGCTTCTCGTCTGCAAGCCCGGTCTTCTCTAAAGCCGCTTTCTGCATCTCAGCCAAGTCAAGGTCTTTCTTCTTTAGGGCATCATTCACTTTGTCTGCAAAGTTATAGTGAGATCAGACTCTGAAACAAACGAGAGGCAAAGGCAGTCGTCGAAGACCTCACTAAACATACCTTTAGCTTCCTCCTTCGCCTTCGTTAAGTTCTCCTGGGTCAGCTTCAGATCAAGCTCGAGCTGGATGTGTTTGTTCTCCATCTCAGTATAACAAGCCGCGAGATCGCAGGATTTCTGCGAAGAACCAATCGACAGATGTCAAAGACAATTCACTTCCGAGTGACTAAGGAAAAATCATAGCGTTTCTAAGACTACAGCCGAATACAAACATTCGACCATAGTCTCGGGGACTACACCCAGTGGGTGCACTCAGCGTGCCCCCACTAGTTTTATCAGTGAGAGTCGACCAGCCGACCAACACAAAAAAAATGGGAGGTGTTCTTCAGACTATCGTCGACTGCCAGCAGTCGACCATAGTCTCGGGGACTACACCCAGTGGGTGCACTCAGCGTGCCCCCACCGGTCTATGAATCCATTCGACCTAGTCGAGTATGGAAAAAGCTTAAGACATAAAGACTATGGTCGACTGCCAGCAGTCCACCATAGCCTTGGGGACTACACCCAGCGGGTGCACTCAGCGTGCCCCCACTAACACGGAATGTCAATCGACACACCCAGCGGGTGTAGGACAAACTCTAGGAACTTCAGAGAGAAGAATTTTCAGATATCATATCCTAACAGAACAGGCGATGACCGACTGACCTGAACATTACTCTGAAGAGCTGAACTGGCGTCATAGGCTACCTGGCTGGCTTCTCGGATTGCCTTCACTTGCTCCATCATGACCCCTGCCTGGCGTATTGCTTCTTTAGCAGCGCTAGCTTGGTCTTCTGGGACGTGGTGGGTTGAGAAAAGTGAGGGTTGAGCAGCACTCGACGATGAAGGGCGAGCACTCATCAACGGCACCGCAAAGGATACGGTAGTCCGAGTGACGTTGTCTCCCTCCACGATCAACGTCTCGGGTACTGGCACGTCCTGAGTCGCCTTATCAGCAGACGCTTTCCTCCTCCTCCTCTGCCTCAGTGGTTCCTCGTCATCGTCATCAGGAAGGTCAATAATGACATTGGATGAAGCTGCGGAAAAGAATCAGAATTATAGACAAGAAGTCAATCGACTAAAGACGAAACTACAAGAGTCATACCAGGTTTCGAAGTAACAGCATCCTCCATCTCGTGATCTTCGGCCCTGGCCGAGGTATCAGAAGTAGCAGCACTGCAGCTCCATAAGTCAGTCGATTAGCTCATGAGTCGACCAAGAACAAGTTCATGAAACGGGAAAACTCAAGTTACACCATTACCCTGAGATTGTGGGGATCACCATCTTCATCTTCGGCAAGACTTTCGCCGGCTTCGACGGCACCACTCGAGATTGCTTCGGAGCTTTCTCAGTCGGTGCCGGAGAAGTAGTCCGAGGGCGCTTGGTCGATTGTGTGACGGTTGCGACCCCCTTACCGCGCTCGGCCGCGGGATCATGGACAAGCTTCGAACGTCTTTCCGAGCGAGGAGGTACAACTTCCTCCTCCTCCTCCTCCTCCTCTTCCTCCTCGCCAGAGTCATCACCCTCGTCGCCGTCGTCAGCATTCGATTCCCACTCCTCTGGGCTTTCGCCCCCACTTCCTTCCTCCTCTTCAGTTGGCGTTTGCACTCCATTGGGCATCGAGTATAACTCAGTGGTGGCCTGACAGACAACAAAACAAAATGAAGGTCAATCGGCCGATTCACAGCAAAGCAGAATGAATAAAGCAAGATTACAATCAGAGATAAGTGGTCATACCGTGTCCGGTGTGTAGGAATGGTCGAGTGGTGGGATCCTCCTAGCCCCTCGTGGGTTGTCCTTATTCCCTGTGATTGCGGCCACCCACCGCTCCAGTGTGGCGTCGTCGACCGCTTCTGGATGGACCCGAGTGGTGTCTTCGGTACCACAGTACAACCACATCGGGTGGCCTCGGTACTGAAGTGGTTGGATACGCCGTCTCAGGAAGACCTCCAGAAGATCCATACCCGTCACTCCGTCTCGAACAAGCTGGACTACACGCTCCATCAACATTCTTACTTGAGCTTTCTCCTCAGGAAGCACCTTCAGAGAAGAGGGTTTGTTCACTCGGTCCATAGAGAATGGAGGGGGACCAGTCGACTGCCCCGGCGTCGACTCGTCTTGGCAGTAGAACCAGGTCGACTGCCACCCTCTGACCGACTCAGGAAGGGTCATGGCCGGGAAAGTGCTCTTACTCCTCATCTGAATCCCAAGACCCCCACACATTTGGATAACCCTAGTCATGTCATCGTCCGGACTCGCCTTTTTCACCGTATGTGAGCGACAGGTGAATATGTGCTTAAAGAGACCCCAGTGTGGTCGACAACCCAGGAAGTTCTTGCACATGGACACGAAAGCAGCAAGATAGGCAATGGAATTGGGAGTGAAATGATGGAGTTGCGCTCCAAAGAAGTTCAGAAACCCTCGGAAGAAAACACTCGGCGGCAGAGAGAATCCACGATCTACATGAGTGGCTAGGAGAACGCACTCACCCTCCTGCGGCTGCGGTTGCCACTCGGACCCCGGGAGCCTCGCCGACCCGTGGGGGATCAGACCCTCGTTGGCCAGGTCATTGAGATCCGCCTCAGTGATGGTCGAGCGGATCCAATCCCCTTGAACCCAACCTTGCGGCAGGCGGGACCTTGACGAAGATCCGCCCCGACTGGGCGCTCTCCCCTTCGCTTTCCCCGTCGCCGTCGCCTTCTTCGCGCGCTCCAAGGCTGCTGTCTTCTCCTTCACCATTGTCGCCGGCGAAGCACGCGAGGAGCGGATGGGCGGAGGCGAGAGCAGGCGCAGCAGGCAGAGGCGGAGAGGGCAGAGAGAGGAATGAGAAGGCACTGTTCAAAAACCCTCGCCCGGCGCTTTATATAAAGTCGCTTCCGAGTGGCTGACAGGTAGGCCCGGGCGATCCTGTCACATCCCAAAACAGTCGCACACGCTTGATACGTGGCGAAAAAGGCGGCGCGGGAATCAAGGCATCCACGCCTTATCCCGTCTGAGTACCGCGGTCCGCCCCGCTTCACGCGCTTCCCAAAAAATTCGGATCCCACAAAATCCGCTAACAGCAGATCAATTTGTCAGACGATATATTTCCTGCGATCCGTCGCTCGAAAGTTCACTAAGTTCAAAAGTTCACTCGACAGAGGAAAGGAATGGATCAAGGCGACTGAAAGAAAAGTTGCTTCCATTGTTACAAAAGAATATTGATCCAAGATGGGACAAGTTCGGAACACAAAAACGGGTCGGAAAGATTATCAACTCCTTCCTCACTCAAACCTCGATCCATTTGGGGGCTAATGATGAATTCATGTACCTAGGGTAGGGTCACGGGCATGTCCAAAGTACCCTCCCCAAGGGCATCTTTAGAAGAAGCTACCTTTCAGTCGACTAAGAGGGATTCCACTCGACGGACTCGAAGGCACTCGACCATGAAGACTCACTCGACCACCAGGAGATCAAGAGCCACTCTGCATCCAAACGGTCTGTAATTAAGTAGTCTTTATGGCCATGATGACACTTTATGTAAGGCGTTACTGGTAATGCCCACCTTTATGTACTTTAAACCCTGCATAACTGAGGGCCGGAGGGGTCTGGCAGACACTATAAAAGCCACCCCCTTCCTCAGTGTAAAGGGTTCGCACCCCTGTAACTCATACACACATAATCCAGTCGACCACCTCCGGGCTCCGAGACGTATGGCTGTTACTTCCTCCGGGAAGGGCCTGAACTCGTAAATCTCTTGCGTATACAACTACTCCATAGCTAGGATCTTGCCTCTCCATACCTACCCCCCATTCTACTGTCAGACTTAGAACCACGACAGATGTCGTTGATAACGGGATCACATCATTAGGAGAATGATGTCATGGACAAGACCCAATCCTAAGCATAGCACAAGATCGTGTAGTTCGTTTTGCTAGAGCTTTTCCAATGTCAAGTATCTTTTACTTAGACCATGAGATCGTGTAACTCCCAGATACCGTAGGAGTGCTTTGGGTGTACCAAACGTCACAACGTAACTGGCTGACTATAAAGGTGCACTACAGGTATCTCCGAAAGTGTATGTTGGGGTGACACGGATCGAGACTGGGATTTGTCACTCCGTATTACGGAGAGGTATTACTGGGCCCACTCGGTAGTGCATCATCATAATGAACTCAACGTGACTAAGTGTCTGGTCACGGGATCATGCATTACGGTACGAGTAAAGTGACTTGCCGGTAACGAGACTGAACGAGGTATTGGGATACCGACGATCGAGTCTCGGGCAAGTAACATACCGTCTGACAAAGGGAATAGTATACGGGGTTGCTTGAATCCTCGACATCGTGGTTCATCCGATGAGATCATCGAGGAGTATGTGGGAGACAACATGGGTATCTAGATCCCGCTATTGGTTATTGACCGGAGAGCCGTCTCGGTCATGTCTGCATGTCTCCCGAACCCGTAGGGTCTACACACTTAAGGTTCGGTGACGCTAGGGTTGTATGAATATGAGTATGCAGCAAGCCGAATGTTGTTCGGAGTCCCGGATGAGATCTCGGACGTCACGAGGAGTTTTGGAATGGTCCGGAGGTAAAGAATTATATATAGGAAGTGTTGTTTCGCCCATCGGGAAAGTTTCGGGGTCACCTGGTATTGTACCGGGACCACCAGAAGGGTCCCGGGGGTCCACCGGGTGGGGCCACCTATCCCGGAGGGCCCCGTGGGCTGAAGTGGGAGGGGAACCAGCCCCTAGTGGGCTGGTGCGCCCCCCCCCCCTTGGGCCCCCCTGCGCCTAGGGTTGGAAACCCTAGGGTGGGGGGGCACCTCACTTGCCTTGGGGGGCACTCCACCCCCTGGCCGCCGCCCCCCTTGGAGATCTGATCTCCAGGGCCGGCGCCCCCCCCTGGGGGCCTATATAAAGGTGGGGGGAGGGAGGGCAGCCGCACCTAAGTCTTGGCGCCTCCCTCCCCCTGCTACACCTCTTCCTCCTCCCGCAGTAGCTTGGCGAAGCCCTGCCGGAGTCCTGCTGCATCCACCACCACGCCGTCGTGCTGCTGGATCTTCATCAACCTCTCCTTCCCCCTTGCTGGATCAAGACGGAGGAGACGTCACGCTGACCGTACGTGTGTTGAACGCGGAGGTGCCGTCCGTTCGGCGCTAGGATCTCCGGTGATAGGATCACGACGAGAGCGACTACTTCAACCCCGTTCTTTTGAACGCTTCCGCTCGCGATCTACAAAGTGGTATGTAGATGCATCTCTCCTTTCACTCATTTCTTAGATGAACTCATAGATGGATCTTGGTGAAACCGTAGGAAAAATTTTATTTTCTGCAACGTTCCCCAACAGAAGACGGGGACGAGTAGGGCGTGCGAACGGCGTGGGGTTGTTGGCTTGCCCGGTGGATAAACGGCTGCAAGCCCCCAAAGAGTTCTCGAGAACTATGCGGGACCCACTAGATGTCATGTCTACTAGACCCATATCGTAGGCCTGACGGTATAGCTTCTACCTGTTCGCACGCCATGCCGGCGCGTGGATGTAACTTCACTTAATTCCGTCAATCGTCGCGCCTCCCACGACCTTCGCATCCCTCACGCGGTCGCGCCCTTTGAGACTTCGACCGGCTATAAATGAGCAATTTATGTTGCCTACTCCGCATGCATGATACTACCTCTGGTCCTTTTTACTCCCGTCAACCGTTTGCAAAGTGTTTGACCAAATTTATAATTTTTTTGAACACCACCTTATATTAATTAACCAGCCACACCAGTACACTCATTCGATACAATATTCACCACACAGGGCGGTACGTTATTTACAAGAATACCATCTAATCTATTGTCAAAACTATACTTAGCGATTAAGTGTGCCACCTTATTGGGCGAATGGCTAATCTTTGACAATTGAAGATTGTTGATCAACTTCGAGATGCTCAACGCTTTAATCTTCAGGTCACGCATAGCAGACCTGTCATAGTCCGCCGATGCAAGAGACGCTACCACAAAAGCGCAATCAGTCTCTAAAATTACAGGATTGTGAAGAGAAATACCTATGTAGAGACCGGCAATGCAAGCCCTAAGCTCCGCTTCCTCCCCGCTTTGACAGGCATCAATCAAATCCCACGACCAAATTTATACTAAAAATATCAATATCTACAATACTGATTATAATGAGTATAAGAACTACGTTTTATAATGAGTGTAAAATATTGATTTGACATTGTGAATGTTGACATTGTGAATGTTGATTATAATGAGTACTAGTACATTTTTCTATAAGTCTAGTGAAAGTAGAGGTACATTGACTTCATACAAAACTTAAATGCACAATGCAGACTAGTTCCTCCGTCCAAGTGCGTGCCATGTCCTATCTTGTCATCACAACAAGGTTAGCTATTAGAGTACCACTACCTCCCTTCTAGTATAAAGGGCTCGATTCAAAAGTTTCATCTACACTTAGAAAGATAGTAGAGGCGGTGGAATAGTTTTTGAAGTCTGCAAAAGTACTCAACTAATGTTGTCGTTCTTCACAAAAAATGTGTTTACCAATGCATGCATGAACACTAGTTACTCCAACCCCCCTCTCTTCTTTAATTTTTTTGCCACATTAGCATGTTTGCTATTCCCGTGTGCATGATACCAGCTAAGATACCACCATTATGGCCAGCCTTAATCATCGCATGCAATAATTTAGTGCACCTTGAAATATGAACATGTGTGGGGCATGTATGTTTTTAATGACTTGAGACTATAACTAGCCCGGCATGCAGGATGACTTATTATGCACCATTCTCCATACCTGCAGGAAGCCCGTTCGTCTCCAAATCTTTTCCTCTCCATGTGTGGAAATAATATGCCTGCCAAACTCTCGTTCTCCCTCCGGTGGTCCCACCACTCCACCCCATGTGAAAAATTCTGCATGCATGACTCTCCTCCCCCCACGCTCATCCAATTCGTTGTGACCAGCAATATTTCCACCCCTTCGCTCCCCCGTAATTTACTCCAACAAATATGCCCATGTAGCTTTTACTTAACTTCAGGTGCATTGAGTCACTGACATATGGGCCCAACAGGGGACTGGCCCACATGTCAGTGACGCAACTGGACCTGCAGTTAAGTCAGTGCAGCTCAGTCCATATCTTACGTAGGTGTGCCATTGCTCGCTATAAATACTGCGCCTCCCACGACATCGCTATATCCTCCCCCTCATGTTCACGTTCATTACTCTCCTCCCCCTCCCTCTCACATCGACCACCATGGCATCGTCCCTCCCAAGCCCTAGGAGCCCCTCGCTACGCCGCGCGGACGGTCACGCGTCGCCGTTCTGTTCCTCGTCACCACTAGTCGAGGAGGACGCGTTGGTGTTCCGCTCCTCGCCGCTACGCGATGTGTCGCCGTTCCGTTCCTCGCCGCCACTAGTCGAGGAGGACGCGTCGGCATTCCGCTTCTCGCCATGACGTGACCCGTCGTTGTTCCGTTCCTCGCCGCCACTAGTCGAGGAGGACGCGTCGGTGTTCCGCTCCTTGCCGTGACACATCGAGGTGGACGCGTCGGCATTCCCAATCTCGCCAGCACGCGCATCGGAGGACGCATCGACTCCCCGCTACGAGTAGAACGCCGTGCCGCCCGCCGAGCCCCCCAGCCTTGAGGAGCTTTGGAAAGAAATGGATGTCGCCTTGTGGGAGGCTTTGCCTCCAGCAGAGCGCGCCAAAATAGAGGCGGAGAAGAAGGCCGAGGAAGAGAAGCGCACCGCGGAACAAGCTGCCTAGGAGGCCTATGTCGCGTTCGAGAGAGTCAGGCAATTGGCTCTTTGGCAGAAGGCTCATGCGAGGGCCGTGAGGGTGGCGGAGGACGCCCGTGCCGACGCCTTGAGTGCAGTTGGGCCCAAGCGCCTCATCTACGCTTGGCGGTACGTGGACCGGGTGCACGCTTCCATCGAGGAGGAGTACCTGTTGGCGCCGGATCACCACACTGGTGAGATCGCGCTCGCCCGCCGGCAAGCCGCCAATCAGCACCTCGCGAGTTGTGAGGCTGAGGAAGAGGTGTTGTGTCGGCGCGCTGGGAAACGGCTGTGCACCAGGGCACTCGTGGCGCGTCGCAAGCGCTCCTGCGAGCGCCGTGGCTTTTAGGAGGAGTATAATTTTTGTTTCGTAAGGCGATCTCATTAGTTTTGGGACGCAAATGATAAATCCCGAACGTTCAGGAATTTTTAGCGTCCTTAATTAAGTATGTAAAATGGAAAGTTTGGAAACCTTGTGTATTCGTACGCATTTTGCAAGTACGTGCATATAGCATAAACTTTACTATATACTATCGGACTACACGTCTCTCTCGATATATGCTTGCAGATTGTGCTACTCCCTCCGTCCAGGTCAATAAGTCATCTTTGGTTGTGCACCGTGACCAAGAAGGAGGGAAGACTTGTACACCTAGACGGAGGGAGTACTACTATTACTTATGTACGTGCAAATGCACGTTTTAACATTACGATGCGGTTTTTGTAAAAGTAGAAAAACAGCACTAGTCAAGCTTGTGAAACGATTCAATGCAAAACAAATGCAAAAATGCTCGTTTGATTGTTTACTTTTAGCTTCCTTCTCTGTGGTTATTTCTCTATCGTACTTTGTATGGAGTATCTCACTGGTTGGAAAGGCATGCAAATTCCAAAACCGCTTCCTACGCCCTGTATCGAATTTTTTGCCTAACAAGTTGTGCCATGCAATTTGAATTCCAACTTGAGTACTAGCTAATACTAGTAGGAGTACCAGGGGCCAGTTCTAGATTAGTAATCCCATAACTACTACCTCCGTCCTGGTTTATTGGTCCCCATTGTAATCTGTGTCAAATTTTGATCATAAATTTAACTAATGAAATGTTAGTGCATGTCACAAGCACTACTCCATCCGTCTAGGTGAGTAAGTCATCTTAGGCTGTGCACCGTGACCAAGGAGGAGAAAACGAGAAACGTTAATTTTTATTTGCTAATTAATAGTATTACATGCAATGAACTAACCACTGCATGTCGTGTTTGATATCTCAAGTCATTAAAAGCATGCAGACTCTTTATCTTTTATTGGTTGATATGTCAAGAAACAAGAAACGAGGTAGAAGTTAATGCACCGTGCCTAAGTGTTTTGGGATTATTTGGTTTTCGTAAGATGACTTACACACCTAGACGGAGGGAGTAACATTTTATCAATTAAATCTTTGGTCAAAATTTAGCACAAATTACAATGGTGAGGAATAAACCAGGACATCGTAGTAGTTTAGAAGCCCAAATAAATGAGTGAGGCGTGTTATTGTTACTCTCCACTGTGACTAGTCTTGTGGGAAAAGCTGGGGAAGCCGCCAAAAGAACTGGCCCTAGGAGTAGTAGCTAGGGATCGAGTGTGCGAGATGAACCGGAGAAAGTAAATGCAGAGAGATGAAATGCAAAAAAGACGGAGGGATGTGATGGTTGCTTGTCCGTTTATTTTACCAGGCCACTTATTACTGGGAGTGGTTGGGTTTTGTGATATGACGGCTTTACTGCCGCGCCACGAGCGGGGTGAGAGGTGAGCCTCCCGTGCAGCGCCGCCCTCTACACTTGTACTAATCCTGAACTAACTCTAACCAAAGAGGTGTTTGGATGGTAGGGTTAGATGGAGCACGGGTACAACGAGGCGCCTTCATGGGCAGTGCGAGAGGGAGGGAGGGAGAGGACGAGAAGCTTCGAGGTAGTGGGGAAGGATATGCTGCAGGAAGAGCGAGAGAAAAATGTGTTTTTTAATGGCCCCGAGAAGAACTAATCCGAATAAGCACCTCTTCGGCGGGTTAGATTTTTTGGATGAGTTAGATGCATCTAACCCAAACTAACCCTCCTGTTTGGATACTTTTGGGTTAGTTGAGTCCAAACTATCCCAAACTAACTCTAACCCATGGATCCAAACAGGGCCTACATCGGTCGTGGTTTATTAGTCCCCCATTGTATTTGACTGAAGATTTAACTAACAAAATGTTAGTGCATGTCAACAAAAACGATATCGTTGGATTCGTATTTGAACATAGTTTTGAATGATATAATTTAAGGTGACATGCATCAGCATTTATCGTACTATATATAATGTTAGTTCAATTTTTGGTCGTACTAATCTATAGTAGTAAGGTGCCCGTGCGTTGCACCAAAGAGTGAAATGCATTGATCGGGGAGTTGTTTATTTTGACAAAGGATGTGGGGGTCATCTCATGTGTAACGGGTATCGATAGGTTTCTTCGGATATTATTTCATCTCTAGATCTCACAAACATCCAGGTGAAATCGATAAAAAGGTATCTTTTGGAAACAAAAGCGTTCAACTGTTCAACCTGCATCCAAAACTTGTGAAGAAATAACACTTGTTGTGCTTTGCAAGAAATGATCTTTAAGAATTAGTTTTTGAGTATCGATTGTTATACATGTTGGCTACAGATGACATGGCACTTTCTTATAGTCAACAGTTGGCTATACTGTTAAGTTATATTAACCATGCCCTTATACACCTAGACGGAGGGATTAAATCAGGATGACTTGCAAGGGGGCAGAGGAGATGTAAGAAATGGTTCGTTGTAAGTCTTTCACCAGTATTGTAGTAAAAATTCATACATGGAAGATTCTAGACTAAACCATAAACGGATACACTTTTATTCATGCACGATACTCCAATAGAGCAAGATCCTGCATGGAAGTCTCCACATGCTTAGACAGCGGATTACATTGAGCGAAGACTAATGATCAACATTTAAATTGATAATGCGTATGTCCAGGTGAACCTCCTTGGAGTCCCCGTGCACCGTGTCAGCGGGTAAAGGATGCCATGGGTTTTCCAAGTCCACATTGGCGGGATAGTCCTAGCTCCCCAGAGTCCAAGTCCGTTTGATGAGGCCAGTGTCGCCGCCCACGTGACCCGGAGGGGTAGTAACACTAACCACGCACCCGTACATCGGCCTCGTGTCAGTGTCAGCGTCAGCGGCGTCGCCCCTGACGCACATTACAGAGATAGGGCGGCGGCCTGCGCGGGCCTCGCCGGTGCCCACGATCAAGAGGAAGACGTTGCCATCCTCCTCTGAGACTAGTAGGTGGCGGTGATGCTCCAGCGACTCCAGCATGGTGAATGGGTAGCATGTCTCGTACTTTATGTTCTCCGCCAAGGGCCAGCAGTGACTGTTGCACACATCCGTGAGGTGATGCACCATGTCCGCCGACGAGCCACAAAACAGCATCGGGCACTCATAGCAGTGGACGAAGGGCTCCTTGGAGGCATCGACCAGGCCGTCCATGAAATGGGAGTGGCTGTAGGGGACGTTGCGCCAGTTGAATATATGAGCAAGTTACTACGATATTTAATCCGAATAAGCACAAAATAAATCATGATGGCCATAACAGAGATGAAACTAATCATGTGGACTAGCATAGTAGTAGGATACAGAGTAGAAACATGAATTCTACCATGATTTCGAACGGGAAGGACAGAAACACATACGGTGCGACGGGAGCAGCACCGTTGGCATTGAGGTTGTCGCCCATGTTGTTGAGGAAGAGGTTGCCGAGGTCGGGAAAGAAGTCGTTGTCGGTGAAGTCGTGGCTGCCAGCAGTCGCGAGAGTGCGCTCCCCAAATTTCAACAGTGCCCGCCGAATGTAGCGCAGGAGGGAGTGGCTGTAGGGGACGTTGCGGCCGCCGAATGGAGCGCGGGAGTAGTGCACGAAGCAGTAGACGGTGTCCTTACTAGTACTCCCTAGTCTCTATCTATCTATATATATATCTATATTTATATTTATTTATACTCTTATAGAAAACCGAGTTGGTGATGATGGTATGCCTGCCATCTTGTAATATAGACCGTCTGATCTATATCTGACAGATAGAAAGCCAACTATGACAATTTTACAAAAGATACCCGCACCTCTCTCCACATTTACAGATAAGGCCTTGCCTCGTTCATCCTTATCTCCCACAACCTTGTGCTCCTCCCTATGTCTCTATCTCTACTACTCTTCTTTGTTTTTTATAACAAATCAAATAGTGTTGCGTCGTTCGCTGCACGCCTGGCTAAACACGCCTCCTCGCCTCCATCATCACCAACTGAGGGGTTGTTTGGTTCCTAGCCACACCTTGCCACACTTTGCCACACCTAATCTTAGGCAAGTTTGACCAAGTTAGATAGGTGTTTGGTTCTAGCCACACCTAAGGCAAAGATTTTTTTTATGAGCAGTGAGCCCCACATGTCATAGACACAAAAAGTGTGGCAAGATTCCCTTAGGCAAGCCAAAGTGTGGCTAACAATTTGAGCAATTCAACTAAGGCAAGTGTGGCAATTGTGGCAAAAATCATGTGGCAATATATGGCAAAGATAGTCACAATCCAAATAGCCCCTCTAAGTCTTTTATAGGAGTAGTGGAGAAAAAACCGAGTTGGTGATGATGGTGTGCCGTGCAATGCACGGGCATCTTGCTGCTTTTTTGCATATAAGTCCAAACACCACGTAGACACGGTCTTTGAGCACGGTTCGTAGTCGTTCCACGCTCGGGCATTGAAGTTTGTAACTATTTTAGATTAGAATATACTACTCCTCCGGTGCTAGTAGTAGAGCAGAGTCCTACTCTACTACTCTACTCAAGCAAGTTAGGGCATAGTACTGTAGTAGGTACTGCAGGGAGTACCAGTACTGTGATCACTCAAGCAAGTTGTCTGGCATTGACATGACCCTACGCTGCTGGTATGTGTCTCGTAAGTCAAGCGGCATGCTGTAGTCATCATCACCTGTCCACTTCCCGCAGCACATATTCACTTCTCCATCTTTGTCCGCACATAATCTCGTCCAATCTTCCATCCCCGCTAAGGCGCCTCCACCCTCGTCCGAAACCCAAGCACTAACAATGACAGAACCGAGCAGCGTCCGCCGAAAGAGTGGCTAGAATTCACTCCCCACAGAGGTAATCAAGCTCATTGTTTCGCGTGTGGAAAATCTCGGTACCATGCCGCTCGCTGCGTGCTCGTTGGGGTTGTACCGTTTACTCAAAGCCATCAGGCCGGAGCTTTTTAAGCCAGCTCCTTGCTTGCTGATGCTGCCTGATCTTCAGAAACGGCGTGTCACGCAGCATAACGATCGTAGGGTGGCGAGCATCAACCCTCTTGACTGCGATCCGATCCCCGTCAGCCTCAACTACATTAATGGTATGTACTGGGTCGGCATGAACACGTCTTGGATGGTGCTCGTCGACGGTCGCGGCAGCTGGATGCTCGTGGAGGTCTACACCCGGCGATTGATACCCCTTCCTTCGATTAGCACTGCACTGCTTTGGCACCGCGGCCCAGAATACTCAGAATCTTACAGTAGCCAACATGATACCAAGTTTGATTTGCTCAAGGTTGTAATCTGCCGAGAGCCCACAAGATCTGCGAATTATAAAGACTTCAGGCTAATTGTGTTCTTCGACTGCGGTCTCGCCTATCTAACACGTCACTACGGTAAGTGGATAAATCTGCACGTCCATCGCAGGATCATACATCCTCCATGGTTCTCTGATGCCATTGAACACAACGGCTTCATTTACGCTGTCGACTCCTTCAGTGGTTGGACGTATTGCTGGCCTACTCCAGTCATCGCTACAAACGGCTGTTACAGCAGTATGTTACTTTCCTATGATATCATGATGGCTTGCTTATATTACTGTCAACATTTACTGAAAAAATATTCATGCTCATAACATGTTGTTCTTAAGATTGACTAAATCAAGAGCCCTTTTTATTTGACTCCAACTTGATATGATGTTGTAGGCCGCCTGGTGTCCCTACCCTTCCTAATCCCAGAACCTTTCAAAGAAAAGCGGCATGGCAGTTGCAGGTGGTTCCTGTCTCGATCAGACGATGGCGAAAGATTGATGATCGTTCGCACATACCGGACGTGTTATTTCGCGGAATACAATCACATTCACTACAAGGTCTTTGAGCAGGATCCCAGCTTCTTTGGGCCTTCAGGAATTTTTGACTGGAGTCTGGTAAGTAGCCTTAGTACATGCTCTCTGTTTGTCGGACTGAATTATCCGATTAACCAGGAGATAACCGATGGCAAGGATCATGATGGCAGCGCGGTTTCGTTCATCAGGCAAAACTGTGTGTACACAGCGTACCATGCATCTCTGCATGCACCATACCCTGACATGTGCTGCCACGCTCTGCAGCCCAAAGTAGGAGAGAGGGTCGCAAGTATCAGACTTTGACCTGCTGACTGGAGTTTCCCCCATCAGGCACCCATCTGGTTCAAGCCGTCAGCCAATCTCCACAACTTAATAAATAGTAATGTCTAATTGAGCCAGTTAGTTAGATGCGTACACTTGTGTAGTAGGATCTTTATTTAGTTTGATGCATACACTTGTTCTTTTTTGGTAGCCCTTTTGTAATGATGGCTGATGTTTGGTTTGGAAGAGAGAGCTGTGTCTTCACTCTTCTGGCCTGCTTACTGCTTCTGTTGCACCCCCAGTCGTGGTTGCTCCTGCTGCTATTTTCAATATACAATCAGTAGTATATTTCGTCTGTTGGTTGAATAAATGTGTTGTTAGAACGACAAACACAATATTTTGAAAGTCGTTGCATGGTTCGATCATTTAGTGCCCCGTACCGTACGTAGCTCATACTATTTTTCGTATGGAACACATTTTCCACTTGTTGATAACATCCAGCCCACTGAGGAAGGCCCAATAGAGAAGCCCATAATTAACTAGAAGGGAGGCTCTCACATGAATCCGGCCCAGGTACATGCTCATGCTACCCTAAACATAAATAAGTAAATAAATAAATAAATAAAGCTAAATGCTCATGCACCAGTTCTTTGGGAAAATAGGTAGCCCAGTATTTCTTTTTGAAGTATACCCAAGCTCGGCCTATTTGTTTTCTCCGAATTACTGGGCTGCAAATCTTTCAAGACGAGGAGGGATGCATTCCGTCTTGGCCAAAGAGTATGGTCAATGTCTGTTAAAAGTAATATCAAAAGGGGTTGAAAATTCCAAAAAAAATATAGCAAATGGGATATTAGTTTCTTTTTTTGTTTTTGTTCTTCACTGATATTTTATACGTATTTCATTGGATTTAACATGACATAGTACTAATTTATTTTTAAATTTGTTTTAGTATGGCTATTAACTTTTGGATTAAGAATATTTCGTTCCCCAGCAAAAAATTGTGAATTCTCAAAATTTCCCACATATTTAGTTAATTTTTTGACCCTGGTACTGACCAGAAAATGGCCAGCAATTCTAAAAATGGAAAACAGGCTGCAATAAATTCCATATGAATTAGAAAATGAGTAAAATTTATAAAAAATAATAGCAAATGGGCTGTACACGCCACAGATTTTGAGGCTGACTTGTTTACGCAAGGCTTTGTCAGTGAACACATGATTCTAGCAGCAGTGACTGTTGGATGTCCATCCAACGGCCGACGTGCTTCTTCAATCTCTGATCTTCCTGCTCCAGCCGCCTAAACTAGCGCCGGCGGGACTGCATGCTCCCTCCTCTTGTGGCCCGCTGTGATGCCGCGCAGGCTTCCCCGGCCCACCCTACTCCCTCCGCTGGCCTGGCCGCACGCAATCAACTGCCTCCTTATTATGGGAAAAAATGATTCCTTCCACTGACATCTGGGGCGCACCAGTTGGGAGGCTGACCTGTGGGCCTACTAAGTTGACGCGTACACAGGGCTTGTCAACTTAGTCAACAAACGATTCTAGCAGCAGTAACCGTTGGATTTGAATCGAACAGTCATGCTGCTTCTTCAATCGCTGCTCTTCTTGCACCAGCCGCCCAAACTATCGCCGGGGAGACCGCTTGCTCCTGCCTCCAGTGGCCGGCTCTGCTGCCGTTGAGGCCTCATCGCCCCCTACTACTCCCACCGCTAGCCAGGCCCTGCGGCGATGGCAGCCTCACACCACAGCCGAACTAGTGAACCCTCGTACTCCTCTCCGCGTGGGCATCCACTGCCGTGTCTTCCCCGGCTCCGCGTCGTCCCCTTCCTAGGCCTCGCCGTCGTCCACCGCCTTGGTGCTCTCGACGTGGTGTGGTCAATGTGGTCAACGGCATTCCATCTGAGAGTACTGTACGTGGAGAGGCTGACAGCTGGGTCCACGGCCACAGCCCAGTTTTTTTGTGATTTTCCAAGTAAGTCGCTTTGTGAGGCCTGTTGGGCTGCAAATCTTTCAAGACGAGGAGAGCTTTCATTCGGCTGGCCGAGAAAATGGCCCATCAGTAATGAGAAATGGGCTATACATTTTTAAAACACATCAAACCGGCAATTAGTTTCAAATATCTTTTTTTTATTTCGAGATTTTAAATTACATTAATTTTTATGCATTGAGAATTTGTTGGATTTTATATTGATATACATTTATTTTTAAATCAGTTTGAATGTGAGTCAAAATTTCGGGATTAAAAATAGTTCGGACCGCACCGAAATTTGCAAAATTTCGTATAATTTTTTAACCGTGGCCACAATATGGGCTGTAATGCTAACAAAAAGAATATGGGCTCCAAAAAACCTTAAGAATTAGCAAATGGGCTGTAAATTATTAGAAATAATAGCAGATGGGTTGTATGTTGTTTTCCATAGATTTGAGGCTTTCCTAAAAAAGGTTGACGCACAAGCAGTGATTGTTGGATGGCCATCCAACGGCCGTCGTGCTTCTTCAATCTCTGCTCTTCCTGCTCCAGCCGCTCAAACAAGCGCCGACGGGACTGCCTGCTCCCTCATCCCCGCGGCCGACTCTGCTGTCGCGCAGGCCTCACCGCCCCACCGTACTCCCATCGCTGGCCTAGCCATTCCTCTACTCACCCACACCTGCTGTTATTCTCTGGCGACGGCAGACGAACCAGTAAACCCTCGTATAGTCGTACTCCCCTCCGCGTGGGAAACAACTACCAAGTCTTCCCTGCCTCCGTGTCGTTCCCTTCCTAGGCCTCGCCGTCGTCCACCGCCCTGGTGCTCTCGGTGCGGCCTGGTCAATGTGGTCAATGATCGACATGCATCTGAAGTGGACTGTATGTGGAGAGGCCGACAGCTGGGTCCACGGCCGCACGCAAGGAAATGCCTCCTTATTACACGCAAAATAATGATTCCTCCACCTGACATCAGGGACCCACCGAAAGGGCCTCTCTATTTCGCGAAAAAAACGTTACTGCCGCTGACAGCTCGGACCCACCAGCTATATCTTCGCACGCAAGGAAGTGCCTCCTTATTACGCACAAAAAAAATGAATACTCCCCCTGTTAGCTAGGACCCAGTATAGTGGCAGGCTGACTTGTGGGCCTTCTAAGTTGACGGGGACGAAGGGCTTTGTCAACTTAGTCAATATGCACGATTCTAGCTCCAGTGACCGTACGATGTCCATCCAACAGCCGGAGTGCTTCTTCAACCTCTGGTCTTCTAGCTCCAGCCGCCCAAACCAGCACCGGTCGTGCCTCGTGCTCCTACCTCCCGTGGCTAGCTGTGATGCGGCGGAGGCCTCGCCGCCGCCTACTACTCCCACCGCTGGCTAGGCCATCCCTCTACTCACCCACACCCCCTGTTATTCTGCGGCGACAGCAGCCTCACACCGCAGCGAACTAGTGAACCCTCGTACTCCTCTATGCGTGGGCATCCACTGCCGCGTCTTCCCCGGCTCTGCGTCGTCCCCTTCCTAGGCCTCACCGTTGTCCATCGCCCTGGTGCTCTCGGCACGGCATGGTCAACATGGTTAAGGAACGGGTTCCATTGGACGTGGACTGTACGTGGTGAGGCTGACAGCTGGGTCCATGGCCGCAGCAAGGAAGTGCCTCCTTATTACATGCAAAATAATTCTTCCTCCACCTGACAGCGGGGACCCACCGGACAGGCCACCATATTTCGCGAAAAAAACGTTTCCCCCTAACTGCTGGGACCCACCAGCTACATCTTTGCATGCAAGGAAGTTCCTGACAGTTGGGACCCACCTGGTCGAAGCGTACGTAGCGTTGTCATTCTGATCGCGAATGTGTACGTACATATATACTGGTCGATGTAGAGGCGCGCACGTGTCATATTAGAGGCGCGCACGTAGCATGTACATGTACGTACAGCGGCCAGTGCGCAAGAAAGAAAATACGGCCACGTATGTGTACATATGGGAGGGGTCTCGAACGCCTACTCGCGCATATGTACGGCCAGGGCTCATGTACATGGCTGGGTCGGAACGGAGAAACAGCGTCGTCGTTGTGTTCATGGGGAGGCAACGGAATGCGTCGTGTTCATGGGGAGGAAACGGAATGCGTCGTGTTCATCGGGAGGCAACGGAACGCGTGGGAGCCAACCGGCTGGGTCGGAACGGAATGCATTGTCGTGTTCATCGGGAGGGCTTGGACGGAACAGGCGATGGAAACAAGGCCTGGTGTACCGCAGAACGGAGGAAACAGTCTTGTGTTCGACCGGCCACGTTCGAAATGGGGGTCCTGTTGATCGGGAGGGGTGTGGCGTACCGCAAAACGGAGGAAACAGACCTCCTACGATTGAAACGGGGGTCTTGTTGATCGGGAGGGGTGTGGCGTACCGCAAAACGGATGAAACGGACCTCCTACGGTCGAAACAGGGGTCCTGTTGATCGGGGGGTGTGGCATACCGCAAAACGTATGAAACGGACTTGTGTTGGAGCGCTACGGTCGGAACGGGGGTCTTGTTCATCGGGAGGGGTGTGGCGTACCGCAAAATGGGACTCCTCGGGATACTGTTCATCTCCACCGTCGACCTCCTCCAGCCTCCACGGGCTACCGTCGACCTCCTCCAGCCTCCACGGGCTCCTGTTCATCCAACCTCCACCACGCGCTACTCTGCCGGCTACTGTTCAACCACCCCACCGTGGGCACCCCTCCACCGTCTATTGTTCATCCAGCCCTCCACACCACGGGGTCCTGTTCATCCACCCCTCCACGAGACCCCTCCACCTTCTACTGTTCATCTAGCCCTCCACACCACGGGGTCCTGTTCATCCACCCCTCCACCGTCTACTGTTCATCCAGCCCTCCACACCACAGGGTCTTGTTCATCCAGAGGCAACGCCATCGCTCACTGTTCATCCAACCCCCCCCCCCCCGCAACGCTCACTGTTCATCCAATCGATCGGCTTCAGTTAGCAGCAGTAGCGAAGGAATCGCTCGATCGAGTTCAGTTAACAACCATCGATCGATCGCTCGGGTTCAGTAACACGTAGCCTGCAGTGCAATCGCTCGGGTTCAGTTAGAGCCCAACGCCTCACTCGGGTTCAGTTAGAGCCAACGCCTCGCACACACGCGCGTACGTATACGAGAGAAACGCGCATCGCTCGGCCCCTGACCTCCCACCGTAACCGACAACTCCCCAAAATTTTCCTCCCCCTCGCTTCTACCACGGTTTTTTCTATCATGGACGGCCCAGAGAATGTCATGCAGCTGCGTCTCCGGCCCGCCCAGGACGAAAAGCCCATTTTCTGTCATGATTTTTTGTCATAGAAGTAGGAGCCCACCACATCTATGATGATACCGGGTTTTGTCACAATTATCGCCATAGAAGTGTCATATGTATGACAGAAAAAAATCGTTCGGCCCAAAATGTCACGAATGTGTCTTTTTTTGTAGTGGAGATTGCGTCGCCCGAGGACGGGTGGATGGACCCCGCCCCGGAGGCTACACCCTTATCGGCGGTAGAGCCGAACACAGACTTCACCCCCAAGGAAGCTCGCGACACCGGACCCCCGGACTCGTGTTCGGCTGTAGGTTCCAGTCCGCGCACCCCCGAGCCCGCCGAATCGGGTTGGGCTCCGGTAATGGAGTTCACCGCTGCGGATATTTTCCAACACTCGCCCTTTGGCGACATGCTAAACTCGTTAAAGTCTCTCTCTTTATCAGGAGACTCTTGGCCGAACTATGTCCAGCTCGAGTGGGAAGCTAGCGACGAGGGAATTCGTTGCCCACCCACCACCCACTTCATAGCCACAATGATTTGACCGACGTGCTTGACTTCTACTCCGAAGACAACGACGGTGTGGACGACGATGTAGGAGAAGAACAGGAACCACCACCCACGGGGTGGTGGACAGCCACCTCTTCATATGATATATATATATATATATGGTGGACACTTCGAAAGAAACCAATGGCGATGAGGCAATTGAGGATAACCCCTCAAGGAAGAAAGCAAAGCATGGGTGTGGTCAGCGCCGCTCCAAGCCCCGCCACAGCAATACCAGCACTGGAGACAAAAACAATCCGGATGGTGCCGAAGATGAATACAACCCCGACCAGCCTACCTTCGAGCAAGCCGAACAGGAAGATGGGCAGGTCAGCCCAGACAAACAGGCGAAGGACAGATACCCGGAGGTAGACAACTACATGCCCCCCTCCGAAGATGAGATTAGCCTCGGCGATGACGAGTTCGGCATGCCTGAGGACCCCGTAGAGCAGGAGCACTTCAAGCGCTGGCTTATGGCCACTGCGAGGAGCCTGAAAAAGAAGCAGCAGCAGCTCCAAGCTGATCAAGACATGCTCACAGACAGATGGACGGAAGTCCTGGCAGCCGAGGAATATGGACTCGAGCGCCACACAGCTGACCGGCCACCTCGTGGCCAGGATAAAACGACATATCAGTCCGAATACCAGCCCGCACCCCCACGCCAATACACTACGGCCCGAGGCAATAGGCAGGACCTACAAGATATACTGGAAAACAAGGCAGGACAGCCAAGATCGATCTACGGATCGCGGGGGCGCGCCCAACCACATGACGATGATCGTCATGCCGGATACACCATCAACAAGTCCGGCCGGGCCGAACACAGCCAACCAAACTCATTCGAACTATGTAGCCACATAGCCCGGCATAGAGGCGCCGCACACCCCCTCTGTTTCACTGACGAAGTGATGGATCATGAATTCCCAGAAGGGTTTAAACCCGTAAACATTGAATCATATGATGGCACAATAGACCCCGCAGTTTGGATCGAAGATTTCCTCCTCCACATTCACATGGCCCGCGGAGATGATCTACATGCCATCAAGTATCTTCCCCTTAAGCTCAAAGGACCAGCCAGGCACTGGCTAAATAGCTTGCCGGCAAATTCCGTTGGCAGTTGGGAAAACCTGGAGGACGCTTTCCTCGACAACTTCCAGGGCACATATGTGCGACCACCGGATGCTGATGACTTGAGCCACATCACCCAACAGCTCGGAGAGTCAGCCAGAAAATCCTGGACTCGGTTCCTAACTAAAAAGAACCAAATTGTCGACTGTCCGGACGCCAAAGCCCTGGAGGCCTTTAAGCATAATATCCGCGACGAGTGGCTCGCCTGACACGTCGGCCAGGAAAAACCAAAATCCATGGCAGCCCTCATGACACACATGACACGCTTTTGCACAGGCAAGGATAGCTGGTTGGCTCGCAGCAGCACCACGCCAATAAACCCCGGCACTTCAGACGACCAAGACAATAACAGCAAGCCACGGCGCAACAGACATAAGCGTCGGAACAATGGCGACCACATTGAAGACACGCAGTCAACACCGGATTCAGTGGCTCAAAATCCGGTCAGTGGAAAAAGCCATTCAAAAGAAATATTCAAGGATCGTCCAGTCTGGACCGCATACTCGATTGCTCGTGCCAAATTCACGGCACCCCGGATAAGCTAGCCAACCACACTAACAGAGACTGCTGGGTATTCAAACAAGCCGGTAAGATAAACGTTGAGAGCAAGGACAAGAGGCTGCACAGTGACGATGACGAAGAGCCCCGGCGTCCGAACACGGGGGGACAAAAGAAATTCCCTCCCTAGGTGAAAACGGTCAACATGATCTACGCCACTCACATTCCCAAACAGGAACGAAAGCGAGCACAGAGTTACGTCTATGCGATGGAGCTCGTCGCCCCAAAGTTCAACCCATGGTCAGCCTGTCCGATTGCCTTTGATCGTAGGATCACCATACCAGCATCCGTCATGGCAGTTTAGCCGCATTGGTCTTAGACCCAATCATTGACGGATTTCACCTCACACGAGTCCTTATGGATGGAGGCAGCAGCATGAACCTGCTTTATCAGGACATAGTGTGCAAAATGGGCATCGACCCTTCAAGGATCAAGCCCACCAAAACTACCTTTAAAGGTGTAATTCCAGGGGTAGAGGCCCGTTGCACGGGCTCCATAACACTGGAGGTGGTCTTCGGATCTCCGGATAACTTCCGAAGCGAGGAGTTAATCTTCGACGTCGTCCCTTTCCGTAGCGGCTATCATGCACTGCTCGGACGAACCGCATTCGCTCGATTCAATGCGGTACCACACTATGCATACCTTAAGCTCAAGATGCCAGGACCTCACGAGTCATAACAGTCAACGGAAACATGGACCGCTCTCTCCGCACAGAAGAACATACTGCAGCCCTCGCGGCAGAAGTACAAAGCAGCTTTCTCCGGCAAACCACCAATCCGGCAACAACAACTCCAAGCACCGTCAAGCGAGTCCGAAGTACCCCACAACAGGATTGCCAGGCACTCCAAGAGCGCGACTAGCAGTCCGGCCTCTGCTCCAGCCCCATTAAGGCAGCACTTGTGCCGCGCGTACACAATTACGCACTCAAAATACCATGGGCATAGGCGGAGGCGCAATAATGTGGTTCAGCCGCAACATACTTTAATAACCCTCTCTATCTTTCAGGACCCGGCTTCGGGGCAGCCTCTTCAGAAGAGCCGGATTATCGGACTTTCATAGGAGAGAAATCCAAGGAGGCAAAAGGCTTTACGCATGAAAGGAATACCCAGGTGGAATCTATTCACGATCGTTATACCTGTTTTATATACCTATATGCGGCCCGCCCTTGGATAGGACATGTCAAATAGTCCTATTTACCTCTGCTTAATGCATTCATTGTAAACATATGCTTAGATGTATTATACATCAATGGGAGATTATATACAACGTCAGCTTATTATTCATGTCTGCACGTTTTTTCTATAAATGTTTATTTACTATTGCATCCGTACACTTTGGTACGTTTAGTTTGCCAGGGGCTTCTTATGGCGCCCCTTAATACGACAAGACAAGTCCGAACACTTTCGACAGTGCGGCACCCCGAACTTATAGCACTATATGCATCAGCTCCGAATCATGTCTTGGGTCAATAGTTGGGTCAGCCCGGCTCCCTTGTTTTGGTACCTTACGTTCCTTTATATCGGCTAAGGTAGCGCAGGGAGAACTACTGCGATTGTGTCCCGGTTCTTCCGTACGATCACCTCAGTAGAGAAAGACGAAAACTGACCGGCATGATGCGGCGAGAGCTAGTCGCTGTTCGAGAAGTTTTAAAATCCTTAAAGATTTTTTCCGCTTTAGGCGAGGAATCGACCTCGTCCGATTTAGGCGTATGTAGAGCCCCAATTCGGCTTTCTGAATTCTAGGGGCTTTGTCGAAATTTAAAATTATAGACTTCTATGGCTAAGTGAAAGTTATAAAGCCGCATAGTATGATTGCCTTGTTCGCTGCGCCAAACACCTTCTTTAGGGACCAAATATTTGGATAAAGAGTGTCTGGGTTTTCCACGAACACCCCAGTACTAGTTAGGTGGGGGCGGAAGCCGACGACTGGCCTACTTTCAGAATTTTATAAATAGTCGCACAGAGGGTAATATTTTAAATCAACAAAACGCTATATAGCGCAAATAACTTCGTCTTTATATTACAAATATGACAGGAGTACATTCACTCGAAGATCGTGTCCTTGGTACATTCATCGGCCACGAGGCGAGCACCATTCATAACGCCATCATAATATTTTTCAGGACAGCGATGCGCCTTGCCCTCCGGCGGTCCATCCTTCACCAGCTTCTCAGCATCCAGCTTGCCCCAATGCACCTTCGCACGAGCAAAGGCCCAGCGAGCACCCTCAATGCAAATGGATCGCTTGATCACTTCCAGCCGCGGACAGGCATTCACCATCCACTTTATCAAGCCAAAGTAGCTGGCGGGCAAGGGCTCACCAGGCCACATCCGAACTATGAAACCTTTCATAGCCACTTCGGCCGCCCTGTGGAGTTCAACCAGTTGTTTCAATTGGTCACTCAGAGGCATCGGATGTTCGGCTCCAGCATACTGGGACCAGAACAGCTTCTCCGTTGAGCTCCCCTCTTCGGCATGGTAGAACTCCGCGGCGTCTGATATGCTACATGGAAAATCTGCGAATGCCCCTGGAGAGCTCCGAATTCGGGTAAGTAAAAGAAATGTCTCCTCCACATGCTTGCTTTGCATAAAGAATGTCTTACCCGCTGCTATCTTCTTGGCCGCTTGGATTTCCTGCTGGGTCTTTTCGGCTTCGGCTTTGGCGTCTTCATGCTCAAAAGGTCCTTCGCAAGTTCGGACTCCTTCGTCTTGAGGTCACGCTCCAAGGACTCGAACTTCTTGCCGAGCTCTCGGAGCTCTTGATGTACCTCGTCCACCCTAGCATTTTGCTTCTCATGCTCAATGCGCTCCATGGCCGCCTTGTTTTCGGCCTCGGATAGCGCCTTCTTCAGGGATGCCACTTCGGTCGTGGCCCCTATTACCAAATCATGACGCTTTCTTAGGGTCACCAATTTTTTCTATTCTTTGTGATATGTGAACGGGGTATTACTCACCTTTGTTCTCTTCGAGCCGCCTCTTCGTGAGGCCGAGCTCTCCCTGGGCCTGCTCCAGGTCCCGTTTGAGTCCGGCGACCTCGACCATGCGGGCAGCAGTGGCAACCAGCACTGCCTACTTATTCATATGCACACCTACTATTAAACTCCTGTGGATTATAATCGACCCTCCATTTGGCTTTTCGTTCCGAACACCAAACAGAGTATCAGGGGCTACTACCTATCGAGTGATAATTTCACACATTTCTAATTACTTACCTCAAAGCCTGTTAGGAGGCTCGTACAGGCTTCGGTTAGTCTGCTCTTGGCGGACAGAACCTTCTGAATCACCGCACTCATAAGAGTACGGTGCTCTTCATCCATGGAAGCGTCGCGAAGCGCTTCCAGCAGACTATCTGACGACTCTGGCGTAACGGAAGTCATCAGCACGGATGGCCCACCCGCCTTAGCAAGGGGCTACCTGCCCGAATCCGGAACCTTTGGAGGTTCCGGTACAGTGTCCGGTTGGGAGCCCAACTTGCTGCGGCTCCCGTCGGCACAATCTGCAGGGATCTTGCGCCCCGTGTGCCCGACGTCTGGGATTTCGCCTTGGGGCGTCTCCAGAGTCGCCTTCCCTTGCTCAGGGAGCCTTTGGGATAACACCTCTATGTCATCCGCAGGCCAAGGGGAAGTGGCCGTCGGAAGCGAATTCATCGCCGAATCGCTCAAAGACCCATCTGAAGAGGATACCTTGGGATGGGCCCTGGCCGGACTGCATATGCGTGTTCAGCATTATAACAGACTATGAAGCAAAGTCGCACTAAAATACAACAGAAGTGCGGATACTTACGATCTGACTAGGGGCTTCCCCCTGGGCAGCCACTCCTCCTCGCTGTAGGCGACCGTAGTGGAGTAATCCGGAAGGGGCTTCTTTCCCTTCTTGGGCATCCTAGCCTCCCCCTCCGGGGCGGTTTTCCTTTTCTTCTCCTCCCCAGTGCGGGGAGGTGGAATTTCTTCGTGATCCCCCCCCCCCCCCCCGCTTCCGCGGGAGGAATCCGCATCGTCGTCCTCGGACGACGAGCCTATGACGGCCTTGCACCGGGGACCTTTCCTGGTCCCCTGGGCCGCCCTCTTAGATCCTTCAGCCTCCCCGGATGGGGCGGTCCTTTCCTTTTCCTTCTCCTCCACCCTTCGTGGGAAGAGTGTGCCTTGTCGTCTTTGGACGAGGCGTCCAGTGCGACCTTACGCCGGAGACCCTTCCTGGTCCCCGGGGCCTTCTTTTCGGCCTTCTTCTCCGGCACCTTATAGGGCGCCGGGACTAGCATCTCCGTCAAGAGAGCGGTCGTCGGACCTTCTGGCAATGGAGCCGGACAGTTGATCCGCTCCGCTGTCTCTACGTACTCCTGATTAAGTACACACGATGACTTGAGATCCTCCCATGAGTATGCTGGGAAAACTACATCTGGTAATGGTTAGAAAACTCACCGGACAGGGGGGGCGCAGCGTGGAGTCCGCGGTCCTCGGTAGGGCTGGACCAAAAGCTCGTAGCTCACGAGCTTAACGAGCGCTTGATAGTTCAGCTCGTTAAGCTCATAGCTCGCTTCTTAATAAACAGAGCCAATCATTGTTTTTAGCTCGTTAAGCTTAACGAGCTTAATGAGCGAGCTAACGAGTTTCACGAGTAGCTCGTTAAGCTCGTTAGTAACAACACAATACATATTTTCATCTTACATGACAAACTTTTTGTAGCACCTCAGCTCATCTATTTAATCTAATCGACATATGAGACAACAAACTACTTCATTTCTTTTTGTAGTCACCATATTTCAACTTAAAAATCATACCTACACGTTCATCATGTATATAGTAACACATTATAATCTGTTAACGAGCGCTCACGAGCGCTCACGAGCTTAACGAGCTTCAAACGAGCCGAGCCGAGCAGGGTTTTATGCTCGTTAATCTTAACGAGCTTAACGAGCCGAGCCTTAACAAGCGCGATCTTAACGAGTATGAGCTTAACGATTCGAGCTGCTCGTTAGTCCACCCCTAGTCCTCGGACGTGGGAGGAGGTGTTTCGGAGCCCTTGAACAGCACCTTCCATGTGTCCATGAGTGTCGTGCCGTAGAGCTCTTGGAGTGTCTGGTGTTCGGCGGGGATGAACTCCCACAGATTAAAGGCCCGTCTTTGGCACGGAAGAATTCGGTGGACGAGCATGACCTAGACTACGTTGAAAAGCTTGATGTTCTTGTCAATCATATTCTTGATACAGTTCTGAAGTCCGGTCAGCTCCACAGGCTCGCCCCAGGCCAGGCCCTTCTTTTCCTAGGAGGTGAGCCGCATGGGAATTCCGGATCAGAATTCGGGGGCCTCCACCTAGTTGGCATCGCGCGGCTCGGTGATGTAGAACTATCCCGATTGCCATCCTTACACGGTCTCTGAAAAGGAGCCGTCAAGCCAGGTAATGTTGGGCATCTTGCCCACCATGGCGCCTCCGCACTCCGCTTGCTGGACGCTTACGATCTTCGGCTTCACGCAGAAGATTCGTAGCCACAAGCCGAAGTGAGGCTTGATACGAAGGAAGGCCTCGCACACGACGATGAACGCCAAGATGTTGAGAACGAATTTTGGGGCTAGATCATGGAAGTCCAGCCCATAGTAAAACATAAGCCCGCAGATGAAGGGATGAAGTGGAAATACCAGTCCACGGATGAAGTGGGCAAGGAACACGACCCTATCGTGGAGTCCCGGAGTCGGAATGACCTGCCCTACGTTCGGCAGTCAGTGCATAATATCTGCGGCCAAGTATCCGGCCGACCAGAGCTTTGTGATGTGCTCCTCCTTCACGGTGGAGGCCACCCACTTGCCCCCTGCTCCGTACATGTTTGTGCGGAGAAGGTGTGAACTAGGGCGCTGGAGCTCGAGGGTGCGAGAATGGACAAGCAGAGGAGGAAGAAGGTGTGGGTGAAAATGGGAAAATCCTTATCCCTTTATAGAGGCGACGAGAGCGGTGCGCCTCCCCACTTGCCTGTTGAAGATCGCTTATTTCCCAAGCGCCGCGATTGATGGTGCGGTTGGGTTACCCATGCCCGTATTGATGCGAATCCCATGATAAGGGGACATGATCTCTACTTCGACAAGGCGTGCCGAGGAAACCGCCTCGCTATATGCGTTGTGGCTGGTTGTGGGAAAACGGTTTGAATAATGACTTGACCGTAGTGTCATGTCACGTTGTCTGAAGTTGTCAGCAGATTACATTTGTGGAATATCATTCTTTCTACGGTGGTATGTGAAGATCATCTTGCAAATCCAGACACGATTTAAGTGTTCGATAATTAGTTTGGAGTATTCGGAGATGGAACCCGCCTTGCAATGCCGAAGACAAAATTGCACGCCGGACTCATCGTCATTGAAGCCTGGTTCAGGGGTTACTGAGGGACTCCTGGATTAGGGGGTATCCGGACAGCCGGACTATATACTTTGGTCGGACTATTGGACCGTGAAGATACAAGACTCAAGACTTCGTCCCGTGCCCGAATGGGACTCTCCTTTGCGTGGAAGACAAGCTTGGCGATCTGGATATTATATTCCTTCTTTGTAACCGACTCCATGTAAACCCTAGCCCCCTTCGGTATCTATATAAACTGGAGGGTTTATTCCTTAGAGACAGAATCATAATAATCATAGGCTAGCTCCTAGGGTTTAGCCTCTACGATCTCGTGGTAGATCAACTCTTGTAACACTCATATCACCAATATCAATCAAGCAGGAAGTAGGGTTTTACCTCCATCGAGAGGGCCCGAACCTGGGTAAAACATCGTGTCCCCTGCCTCATGTTACCATCAGCCTTAGACGCACAGATCGGGACCCCCTACCCGAGATCCGCCGGTTTTGACACTGACACTTGGGTCCATTGTTTGGCTTCTTCCTGGCAACTGACTTACCGGGCGCGGCAACTCCCTTTCCGTCCTTCTTGAAGTTATTTTTACCCTTGCCTTTCTTGAAACTAGTGGTCTTATTCACCATAAACACTTGATGTTCCTTTTTTATTTCCACCTTGCTGATTTCAATATTGAATATAACTCAGGAATGGACTTCTCCATCCCTTGCATATTGTAGTTCATCACAAAGCTCTTGTAGCTAGGTGCGAGCGACTGGAGAATCATGTCAATGACCGAGTCATCTGGAAGATTAACTCCCGGCTGAGACAAACGGTTGTGCAATCCAGAAATAGTGAGTATATGCTCACTGACAGAATTGTTTTCCTCCATCTTACAACTGTACAACTTGTCGGAGACTTCATATCTCTCGACCCGGGCATGAGCTTGGAAAATCATTTTTAGCTCTTGGAACATCTCATATGCTCCGTGCTGCTCAAAACGCTTTTGGAGCCCCGGTTCTAAGTTGTAAAGCATGCCGCACTGAACCAGGGAGTAATCATTACTACGCGACTGCCAGGCGTTCATAACGTCTTGAGTTGCTAGGAAAATGGGTGCGTCACCTAGCAGTGCTTCAAGGACATATGCTTTCTTGGCAGCTATGAGGATGATCCTCATGTTTTGGACCCAGTTCGTATAGTTGCTACCATCATCTTTCAGCTTGGTTTTCTCTAGGAACACATTGAAGTTAAAGGCAACATTAGAATGGGCCATTTGATCTACAAGACATTGTAAAGATATTTTAGACTATGTTCATGATAATTAAGTTCATCTAATCAAATTATTTAATGAACTCCCACTCAGATAGACATCCCTCTAGTCATCTAAGTGATACATGATCCAAGTCAACTAGGCTGTGTCCGATCATCACATGAGACGGACTAGTCATCATCGGTGAACATCTCCAGGTTCATCGTATGTACTATACGACTCATCTTTGACCTTTTGGTCTCTTGTGTTCCGAGGCCATGTCTGTACATGCTAGGCTCGTCAAGTCAACCTAAGTGTTTTGCATGTGTAAATCTGGCTTACACCCGTTGTATGCGAACGTTAGAATCTATCACACCCGATCATCACATGGTGCTTCGTAACAACGAACTTTCACAACGGTGCATAGTTAGGGGGGGACACTTTCTTGAAATTTTAGTGAGGGATCATCTTATTTATGCTACCGTCGTTCTAAGCAAATAAGATGTAAACGTGACAAACATCACATGCAAATCATAAAGTGACATGATATGGCCAATATCATCTTGCGCCTTTGATCTCCATCTTTGAGGCGCGGCATGATCACCTTCGTTACCGGCATGACACCATGATCTCCATCATCATGATCTCCATCATCGTGTCTTCATGAAGTTATCTCGCCAACTATTACTTCTACTACTATGGCTAATGGTTAGCAATAAAGTAAAGTAATTACATGGCATTTTCAATGACACGCAGGTCATACAATAAATTAAGACAACTCCTATGGCTCCTGCCGGTTGTCATACTCATCGACATGCAAGTCATGATTCTTATTACAAGAACATGATCAATCTCATACATCACATATATCATTCATCACATCCTTTAGGCCATATCACATCACATAGCATACCCTACAAAAACAAGTTAGACGTCCTCTAATTGTTGTTGCATGTTTTACATGGTTGCTATGGGTTTCTAGCAAGAACATTTCTTACCTATGCAAAAGCCACAACGGTGATATGCCAATTGCTATTTACCCTTCACAAGGACCCTTTTCATCGAATCCGATCCGACTAAAGTGGGAGAGACAGACACCCGCTAGCCACTATGGAACAAGTGTATGTCAGTCGGTGGAACCTGTCTCACGTAAGCATACGTGTAAGGTCTGTCCGGGCCGCTTCATCCCACAATGTCGCCGAACTAAGATAGGAGTAGTAACGGTAAGCAAATTGAACAAACCAACGCCCACAACTACTTGTGTTCTACTCGTGCATAGAATCTACGCATAGACCTAGCTCATGATGCCACTGTTGGGGAATGTAGCAATAATTCAAAATTTTCCTACGTATCACCAAGATCAATCTAGGAGATTCTAGCAACAAGAGAGAGAGAGGGGAACTGCATCTTCATACCTTTGAAGATCGCTAAGCAGAAGCCTTACTAGAACGCGGATGATGGAGTCGTACTCGCGGCGATTCAAATCATGGAAGATCCGATCTAGCGCCGAACAAACGGCGCCTCCGCGTTCAACACACGTACAGCCTAGGGTCGTCTCCTCCTTCTTGATCCAGCAAGGGTAGAGGAGAAGTTGAGGAAGAGCTCCAGCAGCATGACTGCGTGGTGGTGGAGCTTGTGGTATTTCTGTAGGGCTTCGCCAAGCTCTACGAAGGAGGAGGAGGTGTTGGGGAGGGAGGGGCTACGCCAGGGGAAAGGGTGCAGCAGCCCTCCCACCCCCCACTATTTATAGGGGAAGGGGAGAGGGGGCCGGCCCCCTTAGATCCCATATAGGGGAAGGGGCGGCGGCCAAGGGGGAAGCTTGCCCCCCAAGTTTGGTGGGAGGTGCCCCCACCCCCTAGGGTTTTCAACCCTAGGCGCCTTGGGCCCTTGGGGGTGCACCAGCCCACTAGGGGGATGGTTCCCACCCTTGTTCATCCCATTGAGTCCCCCTGGGTAGGTGGCCCCACCCGGTGGACCCCCGGACACCTTTCGGTGGTCCCGGTACAATACTAATAACCCCCAAAACTATTCCGGTGACTGAAACTAGACTTCCCATATCTAAATCTTTACCTCCGGACCATTCCGGAACTCCTTGTGACGTACGAGATCTCATCCGGGACTCCGAACAACATTAAGTGACCACATACTATTTCCCATAACAACTCTAGTGTCATCGAACCTTAAGTATGTAGACCCTACGGGTTAGGGAATCATGCAGACATGACCGAGACATCTCTTTGGCCAATAACCAACAGCGGGATCTGGATATCCATGTTGGCTCCCACATGTTCCACGATGATCTCATCGGATGAATCACGATGTCAGGGATTCAATCAATCCTGTATACAATTTGCTTTGTCCACCGGTATGTTACTTGCCCGAGATTCGATTGTCGGTACCCCAATACCTCGTTCAATCTCATTACCGGCAAGTCTCCTTACTCATTCAGTAATGCATGATCCTGTGAGTAACTCCTTAGTCACATTGAGCTCATTAAGATGATGCATTACCGGGTGGGCCCAGAGATACCTCTCTGTCATACGGAGTGACAAATCCCAGTCTCGATTCGTGCCAACCCAACAGACACTTTCGGAGATACCTGTAGTGCACCTTTAGAGCCACCTAGTTACATTGTGACGTTTGGTACACCCAAAGCATTCCTACGGTATCCGGGTGTTGCACAATCTCATGGTCTAAGGAAATGATACTTGACATTAGAAAAGCTCTTAGCAAACGAACTACACGATCTTGTGCTATGCTTAGGATTGGGTATTTTCCATCACATCATTCTCCTAATGATGTGATCCCCTTATCAACGACATCCAGTGTCCATGGTCAGGAAACCATAACCATCTATTGATCAACGAGCTAGTCAACTAGAGGCTCACTAGGGACATGTTGTGGTCTATGTATTCACACATGTATTACGGTTTCCGATTAATACAATTATAGCATGAACAACAGACAATTATCATGAACAAGGAAATATAATAATAACCATTTTATTATTGCCTCTAGGGCATATTTCCAACACATATTTTGACCTAAATCGGTCTGACCGAGTTTTACGATTCGGTCCCACCGAGTTTGGGAATATGTGTGTAACGGTTATATTTTGTGTGGAGGCTATGTATACCCCTCCACCCATTCTTCATTCGTGAGGAGAGCCATCAGAACATACCTACACTTCTACTAGTCATATTCTGAGAGAGAACCACCTACTCATGTGTTGAGACCAAGATATTCCAATCCTACCACAAGAATCTTGATCTCTAGCCTTCCCCAAGTTGCTTTCCACTCAAATCATCTTTCCACCATAGCCAAATATGTGAGAGAGAGTTGAGTGTTGGGGATACTATCATTTGAATAACAAGAGCAAGGAGTTCATCATCAACACACCATCTATTACCTTTTGGAGAGTGGTGTCTCCTAGATTGGTTAGGTGTCACTTGGGAGCCTCCATCAAGATTGTGGAGTTGAACAAAGGAGTTTGTAAGGGCAAGGAGATCGCTTACTTCATGAAGATCTACCCTAGTGAGTGAGGTCCTTCGTGGGCGATGGCCATGGTGGGATAGACAAGGTTGCTTCTTCGTGGACCCTTCATGGGTGGAACCCTTCGTGGACTTGCGCAATCGTTACCCTTCGTGGGTTGAAGTCTCCATCAACGTGGATGTACGATAGCACCACCTATAGGAACCCCACCAAAAATCTCCGTGTCTCTAATTATGTTTGCACACTCCAATCCCATCCCTTTACTTTCTTGCAAGTTGCATGCTTTACTTTCCGCTGCTCATATACTCTTTGCATGCTTTCTTGAATTGTATTGTGTATGCTTAAAATTGTGTTACTCTCACCTCAACTCGAAAAACTTAAAAACTGTCAACTTTATTTGTTGAGGGTCTAATCACCCCCCCCCCTCTAGACACCTCTTCTCGATCCTTTCAATTGGTATTAGAGCTTTGGCCATTGCTTTGGTTTAATCACCATTGGAGGAACATGGATGAGTCTATGTTCGGGAGTCTTGGACGTAGAGTGCCTATGCTTGATGGGGAGTTCTTTAGTGAGTGGAAAAATGAGATGCTTGGATTTTTTCATGAATATCACTTGAACAAGCACATTACTACTCTTTGTGAATCCCTTGTTGATCCCTTGCATCTTACCCATGATGAGTCTCTTAACATGATTCACAATCTTAGAACTATCAATCTTATCACTAGAGGCTTGCCTAGAAATTTGATTGGTCACTTGCCAACTCGTGATTGTGCTTATACTATATGGAGATTCCTTGAGGAGCGATTTCCAGACTATTCCTTGAAAAACTTAGATGAGATTCTTCATAAGTCTATTGCTTTGAATAAGATGAATCCCAATGATCCTAAGTTTGGAGATTATTTAATTGAGGTTACCAATCTTATGCGTGCCAAACACTACAAAAAAATACACTACTGTGATGATACATGTTTGTCAGAGTAGGTCGCGTTTTCTGTCATGCATGTACATCCATGACAAATTTATGACAGAATCAAGATAGTCATATTGTGCTGTCGTAGAAGTGTTCCATGACATTACCAAAATTATCATCACGGAAGTGTCCACTTCCATGACGATAAATCGCATGTCACAGAAGTGCTTTCATCAAGGGTGACCGACACATGGCATCCACCATAACGGAACGCCATTAAGCTATCGGGTTGGGTTTTGGATCCGATAACCCGTTAACAGCCCCGACCAATGGGGATTTTCCATGTGTAAAATCATCATTGGCTGGAGGAAACACGTGTCGGCTCATCGTTGGGACAGATGTCATCCACTCATCGGACGGAAGGCGCCTATGATACGTCGACATGTGGCATGGTCCAACAGAGGCCCATTCCTATGAAAAGGCCGGCACGTTCGACTTGGTCAAAAGGTGGCGGGTCGGCCCATGGAAGCATGTTAACGTCCTGTTCGCTTATAGCCCATTTACAGCCCGCTAACCCAAGGCCCGTTACGCCCTATTCGAATTAGGCCCAATAGCGTCATCTGGGCCATCCAATATGATTCCAGCCCGTTTTCACTTCTGGCCCATGTATGGCCCATGACGTCTTTCGGCCCATATGAGGCCCTATGTAACTCTTGGCCTATTAAAGGCTCGTGGTGAAATTGGCCCGTAATGAACAGTGTATCACTTTACACCCATTAACGGCCCGTGGTGAAACTGGCCCGTAATGAATAGTGTATCACTTTATACCCATTAACGGCACGTTATTATGTTGGGCTGTTTCCAGCCCATGTTATCTTTTGGCCTTCTCAAAGCCCATTTATTCTTGGGCTCATTTCCAGCATTTGTTTACTTACGGTCCGTTACTGTCATTTTCTGCTTGTGGGCCAAATTCAGCCCGTGGTTACAGTCGGCCCGTTTGTGGTCTGTTAATATGTTGGGCCTTTTTCATAGCGTCATCAAATACGGCCTATTAAAGATGGCCCATTATGGTCGGTCCATGAACGGATGATTCCAACTCTAGCCCGTTTACGGCCATAATGCGGTCAGTTTGGCCCATGTTTGGCCAATCGATCATACGGCCCGTATAAGGCCCATTGATGATACGGCCCGCAGAAGGCCCATTGTTTCTATGGCCCGTAGGAGTCCCATTGTTTCTATGACCCGTAGAAGGCCCACTGTTTCTACGGCCAGTAGGAGGCCCAGTGTCACTATAGTAAATATTAGCCCATGGTTATTGTGGCCTACTTTTAATAAATAGGTTATTGCAGCCACTAGCAAACCGCGGAAAAAGAACTGCAATGACTACAAGCAAACAAATAAACAAGACAACAAGGAAATAAATAAGCAAGCAACTAACGCTAGGCTATCACGGCTATTACACATATTACATCCACTGGGCATCAAAGTTCGCCACCAGTGCAAATATAGGGAACAAAGCAGCATATCATATATAGTGGTTGTCAAAGTTGGCGACCAGCACAAATAAACGCCGCAGCAAAACAAATCCAAAACTGAAACCACTTCAGAAGATCTCAAGAAACAATATCCTGGGTACCCATAATGCTAGAAAGATGCTTAGCAAGCTTATTAACTTTCTCTTGTTTGGCGCTTAAATCCTCCAGCGCTTGCTATTGCACAAGAAAATATGCATTTGAATTCTGCAGGGACTTCCTCAGTCCTTCAGCTTCCTGTCGCAGCACATCTGATCGATGTCTTTCAACTTGAAGTTGAGACTCAAGAAGACGAACTGATTCAGGCAGCGAGTGCGAAGAGCTTGTGCCAGCAGTAGTGGCCAGTAACTCGAACACTACATCAAGACGGGACTTTTGGGTTCCCTCATTGTCGTCAATATAGTTTTTATCAGCTTTCTTGGAGACCAACAGGGATGTCTCACTATCTTGAACCTTATCTGCATTACTTCCTTTACCATTGGATAACGCGGTACTGTTCTCCAATATTTTGTCCGCATTCTAAAAGAGAAACAAGCAGACACATCACATGTTTACCATGTTGTATATGAAACTCATTTTGGTAAATGAGTTCAGTAGTAAAGTGGACAGGATAACAACATGAAACAAACATATATCTATGTACCATGGTCACTTTATGGTCTATATCATTCTAGTTTTTGTTGCCAAATCAAGATAGAGACACAGTTCAAATAATATTTGTTCAAGACAAAGCGGAATAGACAGAATATAAGTGTGGGTAACTATAGAGCAATAACAACACTTGTAATGTGCATGACATGAGAACATAATTGTTTATTCAATTGAAACTGAAATCAACATAGAGCAGGTTACAACAGCAAACCAGTTAAAGAAACAGGTTTAAAACATACCTGTTGCACCATTGGAGTTTCAATTCCATCCTTCAAATTTGAAAATAGTTGGTATGAGTAAATACAGTAATGCAAGAGCAAAGGAGTATGAACCATAGCTACAAAACCTGACCTGAGAACAAATCTTCTTCTCCTTTAAGCGTTGAGTTGGGATTCGGAGTGGTGGTCCTCGTGCTTTGGGCACTGCAGTTCCCTTACTAACTGCTCGTGTTTGGGTGCTCTATGGTGGAGACGGTGTTGTGTCAACTGGAACTGGGTTACTATCTGCCGGGGTTGGGGTTAGAAGGGGTGTAGCTGGTTCTCTGTCCAACTGGGTAGGGGTATAATCTGCGAGAGTCTGGGTTATGTGTGGTGGATCTGGTCCTTGGGCAAGCACAACCGTGGTTCTATCTGCATCAACTGGTAGCACTATCTTTTCTAAAGACCGTGTTGTTACTCCCTTAGATACTGTCATCACGCTCTCCAATTCAAATGGCTGGTAAACAAGAAAAGTAATTGAAAGTATAGACATTGTATGATAGACAGGTGCAATGGATAGTGGGGAATAAAAGAGGGCATGAAATAATTCATATTTATGGTTTTCTAACCAAACAGGATAGCATGACACAATTTCACATATATGATAGCTAACTAAACAGGATAGCATGACACAATTTCACATTATGATGGCTAACTACAAAAGATGGAAAGACATAGTTCAAAATATGAGATTATGTAAACAGGATGACATGACATAACTATACAATGTGTTTATTAAATAGGTTGGCATGCCATAATTCACATACATTCACGGATAGAATGCCATAATTCAAAATATGATGACTGTAAACACTAAACAGGATGAGATGATATAACTATATGATGTCTTTATTAAATGGGTTGCCATGCCATAATTCAGATAGATGATGTGTATGTACTATGTAAACATGATGGCATGATATAATTCAAATATATGATTTATATAGTAAGCAAGTAAGCAGATGGCAATCCATATATGATGTAAAAACTAAGCAATGCAAGACAACATGCATGACATGGGTAATATAACCCTTCCAAGTTTGAGCATAGACCTCAGGGGGGAAATAGGACTGGTCATCAGTCTCTAAATCCTCCTCTGAGGAGCTCTCTGTAACCAGCAAGATGTCTGCTTCAGCAGGTAGCATTGTTTGCTCTAAATACCTTGTTTTCACTCCAGATACTTCCATCACCGCTTCAAATGGCTGATGCACAGGAAGAGTAGTTGAATATACAAACATTGTCGACAAATGGAACACGTAATACAAAAAAATGATAGCATGATATAATTCACATACATGATGATTGGCTAAACAGCATGGCATTGCATAATTCGCATATATAATGCCTTTGCAACAAGATAGCATTGTATAATTCACATATATAATGTCTTGCAACAAGATGGCAATGCATAATTCACATATATGGTAATTAGACACCGAACAGGTGGCATTCACACAAAGCATGTCTAAACTAATCAAATGACATAGCAATGCAAGACACCATACGCACGATATGAGCAACATAACCCTGCCAAGTTAGAGCATACACCTCGGGGGGGGATAGGACTGGTCATATGTCTCTGAATCCTCCTCTGAGGAGCTATCCGTAACCAGCGAGATATGCGCTTCGTCAGATAGCATAGTCTGCTCTGAAGACCTTGTTTTCACTCCAGAATTTGGCATCACCGTGTCAAATGGCTGATGCACACGAAGAGCAGTTGAATGTACTAACATTGTTGACAAATGTACTATGTAACGGAAAAAAGGATGGCCTGATATAATTTACATATAAGATAACTGGCTAAGCAGGATGGCATTGCAAAATTCACATATATGATGCCTGGCTAAACAAGATGGCGTTGCATAATTCACATAAATGATGAATAAACTAAACAGATGGCATTCGCACAAAGGATGTCTAAACTAAGCAGATGGCATATTTGATGTATAAAGTAAGCAATGCAAGACACCATATGCATGATATAACCAACATCAGCATGCCAAGTTAGAGCGAAGACCTCAGGGGGTAAATAGGAGTTGTCTTCTCCTTCTGAATCCCCCTCGGAACAGATATCTTCCTCTCGATTACAATCCAAAATGCATGGAGGGGGGATGCCTTTGCGCCTACCATGGAGCGACGTCTGCGTGAAATTTTATTGCCACGCAAGGCTCGTCTCTTTTGCTCTACATGTTCAGTTCCATTGTTTACAATAACTGTCATGCATAGGAATAAAACATAGTGAGATTATGTAAGGAGTGCATGCAGAAATCCAGAGTGATGGTAGCAACCTGTGGATAGACCCAAAACCAATAATAGCAGGTAGATAATGGCTTCAGTTAAAAAATACAAATAATGGCTTCTTTACTGTTTGTTTCCCACCCAACATGAAACTCATAGTAGACACCGGAGATTAACCAGATAGTAGATAGATACTATTGATAGAGGCCCTGATATGTACCCCACAACCATTTAAAAACTCAAGTATGACCATTAGTTTGGAGCTGACTCAGAGTCTAATCGGTGAACAGGACGATAAAGTAGCATGTAATATTAAGCGATGCATAACGTAAGCAGACACGAAAGAGTGTGACCTCTCTTGCGGACCCGTGTAGTCCTCGAGGTCATCTGCTCGGTTGATGATGGTAATGCAGTTTTCATGGCTGCCAGCAGCGGGGAAGAAGATCTGAGGCGGCGAAAGACAGTCTGGAGGCCGGATCCCTGCTGTGCTGGACCCTTCTGTCGTTGGAGCAGCTGAGCTGGGGTGGACGACGGTGCAGCAGGAGCGGGACAAATCACGCAAGGTTTTCTTTGACAACTATCTGCAAGAGAAGTAATTCTGTAAGGGCTCGTTTGAATTGGAGGATTCCAACAATGCAGGGATAGGAAATAGACAGGAATAGGATAGGAATGCACGTGCAAAACAGAGAATTTAAAAACACAGGATTTCTGCCTATCTGGGTGTTTGATTCACAACAATTGGAAGATCATGGGATGCAAAGAAGCATGGTGAGATTAAGTCAAACAACAAGAAAATGTACGGTTATAATGCTATTTGCTACTATCTCTTAGTCTTGTGCTTCATGAATAGGAATTTGAAAAGGAGGACAAGTGAAAATTAAAATTCCTATGTTTTTTCTTTCAAGGAGACACTAAAGGAACAAATCCTTGTGCTCAGTGGACAATATATATAACATGTAGAGTAAAAAAGAGATGCAACAAGTGTACAACCTCTTTGGCGAAGCCATGTTGATCTCAGCATGATTGGGTTGGCCGGTGAGGATGCTCCGGCTGACTTTGCTGTCGGAGGAGGGGAAGAAGATCTTAGGCGTCTGGAGATGGAGCCCGAGGTACTGCTCCACTGTGATGGAGAGTTTCGTTGTTGGAGCAGCTCCGGTGAGTTGTACGACGCCGAGGCTGAAGTAGGACAAGAGAGACAATGAACAACGTTAACCTGAGTGGAATTTTAATAGCATCTCCAATACATGACGTAAAATACATAACCACAAAGTGCTAGATGTAAAATACATCAGCCGCTCATCTCTGAACTTAACTGTCAAAACTGAACTTAACTGTCGAAACTCAATTTTGCTGTCGAAACTGAACGCACTAGCAAGGTGAGGCTACACGTCGATCGACTGACTTTTTCATCTCTGGTCAGTTGATTTTGCATCCATTGGATACGAAATCAAGGGCCTGCGGTTCATCTTAAACCTCCACCACCGTGAGCCGCCAGCCACCACCGGCCAAACAACATCCCCCCACCGCTCGCGGCCGGCGGTGCGCTGCCCCGCCCGCCCCGAAAACACTCCCCACCACCGGTCCGCCGCCGCCCTAGCCATCCCTCTAGGCCCCCCCGTGCCAAGCTTTTTCTCCGGTGATCCCCACGGTACCGCCCCACCAACGCCCCGCCACCGCCGGGGACCACTGCCCACATCCTGAACCCTAAGATAGATAGTGGGGTACCTCTCCAGTGAGCCCCCCTCCCCGCTGCGGCTGGTTCTTCCTTCACCCCGGTGAGCCCACCCCTTGAAATTTGACTGACCCAAAAGTCGATTCAGTCGACTGAAGTGTAGCCAAATCGGAGCAGCATCGCAAGTAAGAGCAAGAGCGAGAGCAACAGCGCGAGCAAGAGCAATAGCAAGAGTAGACCAGCCAGGGGACCGAGAGCAAGAGCAGAGCAGCAGCACGAGCGAGAGCTAAAGCAGCAGCAGCTCCTACTGATGTGGACGTCGCCGCTGAGGGAGCGACGTCGTGGAGGAAGTGGCCGGCGACGCCGTCGTGGATGGAGCCACGCCGTGTCGGCTCGGAACCGAGCGCCGGCAGCACCGTGAGATCGAATCAAGAAGAAAATGCGGCAATTAATGTACAATCTCTTTGGTGGCGCCGATTAGGCCACAGCTTCATCCGAGGAAACGGTGATGATGATGCTCTTCCGGTGGTGCAGGTGAAGACGGCGGTGTGGGAATGGAGGCGGCGTGAAAGACGAGGGGAACGTCGGGGCAGCTCCTTGGAGGTGGAGGACGGGGTGGCTGAACCAGCGGGACGATGAGATCGACGATGGATCCTCATCCGATACAGTGGATGAGGGACGTCGAGGTGTTGCTGTGGACGACGTCATCGGGGAAGAGGCTCCGGCTGGGTGGCGGGCGGAGCAGGGTGTGGGGTTTCGTCGCGGGTTTTCGCGGCCTCGGTGTATGAATGGGTGGGCGGATGGGATGGCAGTGGGGAACCATGGCTTAGAGACGCGCTTGTCCGAAATGTGGGGTAAGTTACGAAAGTACCCCCCACCAATTTGAGGCGGTTCTTTCGGTTCAAGGGTGCCATGGGCATTTCGCGTGTCGGGATTTCACAGGAGGTGGGAGTTTTCGGAATAGCAAGGCGCGGATTGAGATGGAGGGAGTTGTCGGAGCACAACGAGACAAAGATATATCTTAAATATTTCGGGCTAAAAAGGCGCGGGTTGAAATTTCTGGACAAGCCTAACATGTACTGTACCAAATCAATGCGCACTACAAATGTCATTCAAAACTTTGAATTCATGTTATGTTCAATTAAAATATTTCGCTACGTGTATCATGCAACCTACTACTCAAATGAATGTTTTAGTGCATTCCAAATGTATATACTACCGCTTCAATATGAACTAAATTTGAATAAGATCTACAGTAATGATTGTTGTGAAGTCAAAGCATTTGAATTCGTTTCTCTGTTTTAATAAGATCTACAATCATCATTATTGTCAAGTTAAACCATCGTTTGTGTATTATCTTCACAGCACACCACATGATTAGTCTCGAGTTACATATGAACTATGAGTACTATATGAACTCGAACTAGATTTTTTGAATCCACTTTATTTTGATTTCAAATCACATTACATTTCTAGCTCTAGCTAGATTCCCATAATCTAAACCATGTCTCATACGTATAATGTGTTTATCACATTATGTATGGTGCCCCGCCCCCTACGCCTACAAGTATTTAGATGTGAGTTGCAAACACAACACATTACAACAAATTCAAATAAAATGTGAGAGTGTTCGATATATAGTATTGTTTAGATTGCTCGATATTTAGTTGTAAGCTGCAAAAGACACATTATCACAAATTCAAATAAAATGTGAGATTGTTTGATGTATAGTATGGTTTTGATTGTTCGGCATTTAGCTGTGAGTTGCAAACGCCATGCATTATCACATTATGGTATAACATGTGCACAACACGTGTATCACCGCTATATTCATGCATGCAATGTTTAAAACACTATGATCTCCTATTCAAATATATGAATCCGCTTTCATATCAAATTATGATCTTGGTTAGTCTCTTACACCCACACAATCCTCTAACCTTTGTAGCTACCACTAACTTTCTCTCGTGCATGCACACGCCCTCCTCGCCCTCCCCCTCCCTCGGCATTCTATCCACCGGGCACATTCATTTTTTTTCTTTAGGTCGTTCTCCCAGAGTCTCCACAACTCCTTTCCGACACACACCGATCGATAAACCTCTCCACCGATGCCTGCCTACAACATACACACACCTTCAATCTCCTCCTTTATGTGTCCTTGCCTCGTGTCTCACATACGGTCAGACACATGTGTAAACTCTCGCCCCTCTTTTCATCGAGCTCACAACCGCACACTCCTCCCCCTATCTAGCTAGTAGTTGGGCCTCTCGCACCACCTCCTAGCTCCATTCTCTCTATCTATCCGTCTTGCTGGGCCTTATTTGCATCTAACAAATGGACGTACACCGACCAATCTCTCGCTATACATATAGCTAGCTAGGTCCTTATAACTCATTTTTACCCACACGTCGATCGATCTACCTCATTAGTTGTGTCTCTCCCTTCCTCTTACAAACAACAATTGGTCTACCGATCTAGTTAGGTTTGCTTGCCAAACACATGGTTCCCCTTCATCATCCATGGATGCGTCCTGACAGATCGGTCACGCACAGGCACACACAGAAACACATCCCCACTCTTATCGATAACATTGCAGTTCCACCCTCAGTTTGTTTAGTAGGCCTCTCCCAACATCTCCGAGAAGCAACTCCATCACCCATCCAGCACTCTACCCCTCTCCCTCCCTCTCCCTCCCTCTCTCTCTCCTCTCTCCCTCTCTCTGTCCCATCATATTTCCCGTCCTTCAGTTATGTATGGATGTCGACCGATCTCCCTCAAGACATAGCTGGGTCTCTCCTTCTCAACACATATACGAGTCGTTCTACCTCTATAGTTAGGCCTCTGCCTACCCCTCCCCCCACCCACACACCGATACATCGAGCGCTCTAGTGATGTCTCCCTACCACACACAAACTTGACATGTGCCCTCTAACGTTCCGGTAGGCTAGTCGCGCTATATCTTTGACTTGCACACACACACAATTTTGATGGCTCTCTTCATTGATCTCGCACCCACCCACTTGATCCTCTCTTCGACTCTATCGATAGCTATGACCCCTCCTTCTCTTCTCGTGGATTGCCCGACCCTCTATGCATGATATGGATAGGCCTCCATTTCACACACATTGCATGCAAAATTTTGTTTGAGGTGTCATCGACACATATTCCCACAAATAATTCACGAAATCAACCCCCCACCCCCACCCCAAAACAAAAAACACTCACGAACGCGGTTTGTATCTCTCTCACACACCCACGTAGGTGGTGGACGTGCACGAAGAGAATAGGTGCATGCACGGTGCACGTACTCCCGACTCTTTCCCAACCACACCCGCGCGGGTACACGGTGGAGCTCATTTCTGTACGAAAAAGGCAGCCCACGTGGTAATTTGGCACGTGTACTGGTTGTCCACTTGGTGGAGGGAGGATCGTCTACCACGGATGAACAAACAAATTGCGACTTGACGCATTATGTTAAATTAAAAAAAGAGGCAAACCATGTGGGGCCTACCTTAGAGGCAAGGCTCTATACACTAGAGTACTTTTGATGTGTCCCGTCAACTTGCAGAATGAGGAGAAGCTTGCTTAGTACACCGTCTCCCCCGCCCACGGGCGCGGTGGCTCATAGGATGAGGTGAAGCTTGCTCCGCCTTTACACCCGCTCCCTCGCCCATACGCGCGGTGGCTCGCTGGACGAGGAGAAAAATTTACTACTCCCTCCATTTAGTCCTCGTCCCTACTACCTTGGTTATAGAGATTATATCATATTGTTTGGAATATATATGTCCTTTAGTAGATTTCAATACGAACTACTAGTACATACTCCAAATGCTGATGTATATAGATGTATTTTAGAGTGTAGATTCACTCATTTTACTCCGTATGTACTACTACCTCTGTCCGGGTTTATTGGTCCCCATTGTATTTCGTGCCAAATTTTGACCATAGGTTAAACTAAGAAAATGTTCACGCATGTCACCAAACATTATATTTTTGAAAACTATGTTCAAATACGAATCCAATGAGATACTTTTTCTTGACATGCATTAACATTTTGTTAGTTAAATCTTTAGTCAAAATTTGGCACAAACTATAAAAGGGACCTATAAACCAGGACAGAGGTAGTAGCACTCTCCCTCGCCCCTCGACCCTCGCCCACATGGTGGACGTGCAACAATTCATTCGGTCTCATATAGCCAGAACGATATATACTGCACTACCATTATTGCTCGACTTCCTGAAGAGGCGAAGAGACAATCGCAAGGTTAATATTTTGGAGAGGAGTTTACTCCTACATGCGCGAGCGCTCCACTATATACATAGTCAGGATGGACCAGCCTACACAGTTGCTTGCTGGGGTTGCTCTCTTCACACTCTCTCGCACAAAATGACTGTGGCCACATCTCTAACATCCCGGTGGATCACGTCCGCTTGGGGAAGGGGTGGATGCTTAGTGTAGATGCGGTGGCTGTCGTCGACGGTGAAAACCCACTATCGGCACGTCCCGATCAGAGGTCCCCGCCGTTCTCTCTCACAAAGCCGGTGAGGTTGCCTTCGTCCCTTGCTCACTACCGCGACATGGGTAGTTGCCGCCTCCCGCCGCCCTCCTCAAGGTTGAGCTACGTCCCTTAGGTACAACTCCCTTTACAGCCGGCTTGCACCACTGCTCCAGCTGCCCACATCACTCCCTGTGGATATTTCTCTACTTCTTTGCCCCGCACATACCTGATACCTCTACTGGCTTTTTTTAGGGAAACCTCTACTGGCTTCTACGTACTGTATTTGTGATGAGTTTATGTCTCATCAACTAGTCCCGGTAATCTTATTCTAATCACGCTTCTTCAATTTCTTTGCCACAGGGATGCTCATCTCGATTTTGGTGAAACTACACAAAATGATCTGATGGTCAAAAGGTTGCAAACTTCATTTATTAGGAAGCTCGAATGTTGCCAGCAAGTTGAAGCCTGGTCAGGGTTCACGGTTCAAGGGCTAGGGACTGCATGGATCGTTTTTTTCTTTAGCTGCCTCTGTTCCAAAATGAGTGTCAACTTTAGTAGTAGTACAGCTTTGTACTAAAGTTTGCACAAAGTTGAGACACTTATTTTGGAACGGAGGGAGTACATATTTGCTATGATCTGTCAATCATTGAGATGCAATAGCATGCATGTTAGTCTCCTTTGTATTTGATGAAATGTTGCAACGGGCAACCTTGGACGCAAGATACATGTAATAGGAGCTGGAAGCTTCATAGCATTGTACAAATTTATCTCGCTGATAAATTACAACGTAGTACTATACTAGTACTTCCTTCGTTCCTAAATATAAGTCTTTGTAGAGATTTCACCATGAACCAGATGCGGATGTATATAGATGCATTTTAAGTGTAGATTCATTCATTTTGTTCCGTATGTAGTTCACCTAGTGGAATCTCTACAAAGACTTATCTACTAGTAATAGCTAGCCCCCACTACTAGGAATTCTCTATCCTCTCCTTGAGCCACATCATCAAAATTGATGTAGCTTTTAGATGAAGTAAATCCGTCCATAATAGCCGTCTGATCTAGACGTTGAGAGGCTCCGCACTAAGCCACATGCAAGCATGCAGAAATACCGTGGCACATGCATGTGAGTGGGTTTTAAATCACATCAACATGTCTGCATGCAAGCATGCACTGGTAGCATGCATGTAAGTGAGCTTTTAAGTCCCATTAACATGTCAAAAAGAAAAATATAATCCCATTATGCAGTAGGAGTTGGCTGATCTTTTTTCCTTATGTGGGATGATCTAAATAATGATGGGAGTTTATTTAGTTTGGCTACCACATTTGTCATGCAATTATAGAGTTTTTTTAGTTCTATGAAATCGACAATTTTGCACAGAGAGATATACCGTTGTTCTGCGGCAACGCGCGGGGACTCATCTAGTAATATTTAGGAACGGAGGGAGTACTATGTAAAGAGTTAGGTGTCGCACTGTGATAGTGTGAGGTGGGCCATGTAATCACTAAGCCTGTGTGTTTTCACTGCTCTTGCACTCCTCCGCTGTAAGAATGGAGAAAATTGTAATCTAGTAGTAGTAGTACCTCCTTTCGCCGAAAGCGTGGGGCATCCAGTAGTCCTACCACCTTAGTAATAAAGACCAATGAGCCGTCAAATCACATAGACCCAGCAGTAAGTTGGACGGACGAAGCAACCATCAATCTTGCGCCAGTGAGAGGTCGCGTCCGCTCTGCCTGGGCATGAATGCAGCACCAATTCTTTGGAGCGGCGCTGACCGATTTGGGCGGGAAGCGCGCGTGGGCGATGGAGGGGCTTTGGGTGGGCCAGGCTGGTCAGGAGCGGGCGTGGCAGCTGTCCGCATGTCCCTACCGGACACGCCCGGAAACGAGAGGATGCACCGACTCTCGCGGCTAAAATCGTACACTACACACCATCTCTCTGTAGGAGTAGGTCGATCTGTCGCACTCTCTAACACACACATGCTATTAAACACACACACGCACACGCACGCACCTTGGTCCCGTTGCACCTTCTAACGTGACTTATTACACCTAGACGGAGGGAGTAGTAAGTATACGAGATACAGTGGCACACTGACTTAAGTCGAATACAAGTGCCCAAAATTTGTGTGCATGTTATCATAAGGATTCACTTAAAATAGTACGTGAGCGAACAGAAGGATCAATTGGACAGTGTTCCCGAGCAGTAGCGAGATGCGTGAGGTAAGATACACCGCTGGCGCTTTTAATTTTTCTTATTAATTTGTTTGTTTCACCCTCTGACTGGTGGGACCCAACGTACTACGTGGAGAGAGGTAAGGTGACTAAGGCTGCATTATTTCTGCACCACTTTGGATAGTCTTACCACCAAAGCCACATGACACGATTATGATTGAAATCCCAATGACTCCCACACACACACACACACACACACAAAAACACGGCATGCTTGTCACACGAATGCAGGAATGTATAAAAGGTTATTTTCCTCTCGTTGAACATAACGGGAGGGTTGTGTGGCTGGTTAGCCTATTCGCTCATCAAACTTGAGGTCTCGGGTTCGATAACTACACTTGAGCATAATTTTTGCCAGGAGGATTCTTTGACTGGTCAAAATGTTTTCTAGGGTTTGCACGCTTCATACCCTCTCTCCAGTATATATATATATATATATATATATATATATATATATATATATATATATATATATATACACGCTGGAGCCTCAGTGCTTGTAGTTGCTCTCTTCACACTCTCTCGCCCTCTCCCGCTGGAGCCTCAGGGCTTGTAGTTGCTCTCTTCACACTCTCTCGCCCTCTCCAGATCTAAACAAGACATCGTTGGCCTCTCTCTCCCCTCACTGCTTCTTAAAGAGCCGGCAGGATCTGTCCGCCGGGAAGGGAAGGAGGCTTAACACTGTCGCCGTCAGCGAGGGAGGGAATCCACTACCGGTGCAGCTGTTCACTTTCCACCCAACGGCGGCGCGGGAGGGCCTCCGACGCCTTCTTCGCCGCCGTCCCGTTGCCCACTGAACCACGCCCCAAGAACCTTAAGGTATATTTTACTTACTCCACATGCATTGCTCTAGCTGCATGTATACCATGAATCTATGACGTGGTTCAAAGAGGAAAGGAGTGGGGGAAAGTAGTATATAGCATGAATCTAGGACGTGGTTCAAAGAGGAAATGAAGGGGGAAAGTTGTATAGCATGAATCTAGGACGTGGTTCAAAGAGGAATGGAATGGGGGAAAGTAGTGGGGAAAGTTGTATCGCATAAATCTAGGACGTGGTTCAAAGAAGAAAGGAAGGGGCGAAAGTACTAGTTCAAAAAGGAAAGGAAGGGACAAGGCTGTAGAGTTTGAGCAGGACTAGATTTGCTGCGCTCACATAGGGAAAGGTGTCTAAAGATAACAAAATTGGGACCAACACAAATATGCTCCTTGGTTGTTTGTTCTTTGTTGCAACAGACTGTGCATGACCACAGTACATCGATAGATGCACATGGTGCTGGTGCATCCATTGTCTCGTGCAACTCATTAGTTGTTGTTAAATCTAAGGCCCTATTTGGTTAAAAACTCCCTAGTCCCTACCTGCTTGGTTCCAGGGACTAAACATGCACTAGAGGTTATTAAATGACATGCTAAAAGACCATGTTACCCCTATTAATGAACTAATAGAAACAAGGTGCGATGCGTGGCAGGGGCAACTATTGGAAAAAGTCCCAAAAAGACTCCCTCGGGGTCTTCATTCTTTAGTCCCAAATGCCATTTTAGTCCCTAAAAGTCCCTCCTGTTTGGTTTAGATGGGACTGACACGGAGTTTTTTTAGTCCCTACACCAAAATGTCCCTGTAAACAAACACCCTCTAATAATGCCGCTGGAAAATTGATGCAATGCCACAGTTAAAAGCAACTTACATGTTTAACGAATTTTATTGTTATTATAATCTCTATGTTAATATTAATCAATGCCACCGTTTGAGAAATGCTCCCATCTTGCTTTCTTTCCCATTTAGATAAGGTAGATGCTTCTTTTTGTTGGCTTCTGTGTCATCCACCGTTATTAACCACTAATTGTTTCCTTTGCACCTCTGTGTAAACATGGTTATCTACTTCACCTCGTTGCCATTGTGACCTTTTGTTGCACTGCACAAAACACTTTTTGTTTTAAGAGTGTTTTGTGCAATTCAACCAAAATGTCACACCGACAACGTTGCTTGATTGCTTGATCTTAGTGGAACTGCACAAGATGAGATCTTACTTCCTATCCGTTAAGGCGAATTTGGTTCAGATCTTCTTCTTGTGAGTTGTTTGAATTCCGCATCATGAGAGGTCTTCTTATTGAACCAAGTGATGAAGGGGAAGAACAAGCGGAACAAAAACAAAAATCAACTCCCGGTGCTGTAATTAAGCACTGGAACTGTGATGACACAAGTAATGATATAGTTTTGCATCTTAATTTATTGCTATGGCTGGAACGAGCAATTGTTTTGCCACTGATTTGATGCCATACGTAATTATCTCTACTTGTGCAAATAGGGATCTTCTTTGAAGATACCATATGTTTTAGTGGAACTGCACAAGAAGATGTTGGAAACATTAAACTAATCGAGGAGTATATAGTAAGCATGGCCACCCCCGTAGATAGCAACAGATGGTTCTAGAGAAGTGCTTCATCTGTATGCTCTACACAATCAGCCTCCTGACAAAGGTTGGTACTCACCCACTGATTTCATCCATATGATTGAGCTTTGTCATCTCTATTGGTGTTGTGCTACTGTTTAGATACTGTCATGAAAAAGTGGTATTGTCCTTGAGAAGTGCTTCATCTGTGTTGTTTTAAATATTTCCTTTCCTTTTTTTCAAGCAAACAGGGATGCTAGCATTTAGTAGTCCTCTTTTCTTTGCACAATAGGATCATCTTCCTTTGAAGAAGAATATGGAGTACGTGAAGTGACTTTGCGATTATGCCAGGATGAAGAAGCACTGTCTATGTTCTCATCAGAAGGAGCAGTTGAAGGATGGTTAAATTACTCCCCACAAGACCAAACTAACTTCAGCTCAGAAGGACTGACAAATCTCCATTTTTTTGCTGTGATGTGCGAGTACAATGTTGTTCTAGGATTCTTTCTGGTGAGTTCCATTTTTCTAAAAGTGTGCTCTACATGACCATGTATGTGCCTGTTGAAACTGTCAATTCATAGTACAATTTGTTTTATACTAATCACTTTTTTGTATTTGTGCAAACAGGGGTGCTCAGCTTGGTTTCAATGGGAACTGCACAAAATGTTCATGAATACATCGAATCATTCATTTCCACCACAAGAAAGGAGGTGCCCATAAGTTCAAGGCGTTGCAACATATAAGGGCGAAATCATACAAGCTACGCGCGAATTTGGTTGATTTTGGTGGAACTGCACAAAAAGAACAGCTGGTTTATTTAGCACGAGGTGCCATGTCAATGTCCGAACTGATGGCAAACCCTGCCCATTCCACAATCGTAGGCATTTGATATTTTGGAATGGGACAACCTTGTCAAATTTTGCTCATTGATTTTAGCAAGATATGCGTTTGATACTTCCGAATGGGACGCCCTTTGCTGTCAGCAGCGTTGATCAATTTTTTCTTTATTATTTAGTTGTGAAGTAAATATTGCCTCTGACATGTGAGTCGCTGAGATGCATAATCATCGATTGTTTTGAATGTTCTCTATGAATTGCCAGGCTGTGTGTTTGATTACAATGTACAGAAACGCTAAAAAGCTGCTCAAACTCTATGTACTCCTTCTGTTCCTTTTTACTTCGCACATTCTGAAAGTGCATACTTTTTTGTATAAGATTGGTCAAAGTAGAGATACTTTGACTGCAGACAAAACTTGTATGCAGACTAGAAAGGACCGGAGGGAGAACATGTGAAACTGCTGCAAACGAGGTGATCACCCTGGGAATAATGCTAGTACGTATTGTTTTGCATGTTCATCAAATGCCAGTGATACAGTAATTCGAACTAATCGAAATAAATTCATTCATACCCGGTCGGATTTTATATAAACATGTCGGATTTCATTACATTTCATACATTCTTCAACTAAAAAGGGGTGTGCTAGAGGTATAATTAATTAACCGAAGCTACCCACCTGTGTCCCGCTGAGCCGAACAGAAGCTTCAGTGACTTAACTGCAGGTGCAGTTGTGTAATTGACATGTGGCCTGTTGGGCCCACGTGTCAGTCAGCCAACTGCACCAGCAGTTAAGTAGAAGCAGAGTTCTTCTCCAGCGCAGCTCTTCGACTCCACGTCGCCGCCAAGAAGCTAACCGGCCGTCAATGGTCAACCCGCCTAGCTTGGCTTCAACCGGAGGGTAGCAGCGGTGGCCTTACTTGGACCCGAGCGGCGGCGACCTACCGTGTTCTACTCTTCCTCGTTTTCTGTGTGGCACGGCCTTGTTGGCAGCGGGGCGGGGCCTCGGCGGAGCCGGCAATGTCCTCTATCTCGTTGCCGGCGGGCGGCGCCTCAGCGGAGCGGTGGAAATCCTACCCCACGTTGCCAGCAGGGTGGGGCCTCGGCTGAGCCGACGATGTCCTCTGCCTTGTTGGCGGGGCGGGGGCTCGGCGGAGCCGGCGGTGTCCTCTGCCTCATTGTTGGCGCCGCGGGGCCTCGGCGGAGCAGGGCCTCATCGACGCCAGCGGAGCGGGGACTCGTAGGAGCCGGCATTGTCCTCTGCCCCATCCTCGGTCTCGCCAAACAGCGCCTCGCCCGCTTCATCGTCCTCTTTGCTAGCCTCTTTGAAGGTGGCCGCAGCCTCCGCCACCCGCATGAGGTACCGCCAGCGCTCGAGGCGGCCCTAGCGGGCGGAGCGGTACGAGTCGAGCAGCGCCTCCTGCTCTGCCCACTCCTCGGTGATCTACTCCTCCGCCTGCAGGTGCTCCTCGAGAAGATGGTGGTTGTAGGCGGCGTCGGCCTGCGCCTCCCGGAACTACTCCTCACGCATCTGCCTCACCCTGTCCATATATTGGGCATGGGCCTTGCCGATGGTCATGGTGCAATGCACCGGCGAGGATGGCGCGAAGGAGGGGGTGGGCGCCGGATCATCGACTACCATGTTCTCCATTGGGACGTCGTCGTCCTCCGGTTGCCTGCCGGCCAGCCGGTCGGCAGCAATGGATGTCATCTCCTTGTGGTCCGCCGTCCGCCCGTCCCGAAGAGCGCTGGAGCGCGAGGAAGCCATGGTGGGCAGTAGTGGTGTGGACAGGAGAAAGGGAACAGATGCGGATGACTGCGGCTATGGCCGGCGCAGCAGTTTATATAGCAATGGTGGGAGGGCGAAGGGACGGATGTGTGGCGCCGGAGTAGCCACCTCGGCAACCGCGTATCATTAATGTGTGCGGCAGATGGACGGACGGACGGCACTTGTGTCATTTGAAGGCGGGGCAATCGCCTACACCAGGAAGCAGGGCGGCCGGCGCTGACTGTTTCGTGCGGAAAGAGCGCGCGGGCGAGGAGATGACTTTACTTGGAGAGGATGACAATGGGGACCCACCAGGTCCATAGCCTCACGTACATATACATATACATATACATATATATAACTATAATTTATTTTGCTTCCTCCTGGTTTCCTGACATCACGGTCCCACGCCATTGTCAACCTATGTACTCCCTCCTTTCTGGTTTATAGGGCTTATCTCAAAATTCTAGTTTTTCCATTTTATAAGGCTCAATTTGGTTGTTTTCCATCACATGTTCAGATTCCAAGGTGCATTAAAATCATTGCATGCAAGTATTAAGAGAAAATTGACCAATGCATGTACTTTATGCATGCATGCATTGCAATTAATGCATTGATAAACATAATTTTTTGAGGATAACAAGAGCATTAATTAGGTGCTTTGGCAAAACTACAAAAAGTATTCCACCACTCGCCATCTACCTTGATTGGTGAGATTTTTGAATTGAGCATTATAAACCGGAAAGGAGGGAGTAGTCAATAAACGAGAGAATTGCACAAGAAGCGGTCGACAGCTAGGACCAAGCAGCTCGAGCAGTATTTGTGTTTTTGAGGTGTGAGCACTGCAGAGTTTTTTGATGTTTACCCCAGATATTAATTGTTCTCCTCTGAATAACAATGAAAACATCGCTGCAGGTATTAACTGGGTGGGCTGTGGCCCGTCTAGCCCAGGCCAGATATCCAGCCCAGATATTAATTTTTTTCAAGCTGAAAATGGCTAGCCCAGCTATACTTTTTTTTAGGAATACCCAGGCAAGGTCAAGTTGTTATTCTCCGCCCCGTTGGGCTGCAAATCTTTCCTAGAAGGGATGCATTAGGCTTAACAAGAAAATGGGCTTTAAGAAATAATAAATGGGATTTAATTATAAAAACTGGGTAGTAACTATAAAAAATGCACCAAACAGTGATTACTTTATAAAATATTATTTTTGGATATTGAAAATTTTAATTTCATTAATTGTTGCAAGCGCAATGTTTCGTTGGATTTTTACGTAATATAAATTTATATTGGAATTGTATTTAATCTGACTAGAAATTTCGGGATAAAAATATTCGGATCCCATCAAAATGTGGGAAATTTTATTGAATTCTGTTTTGAACGGTTGGTTGAAATGGGCTGTACTTTTAACAAACTGTAAATGGGTTGTAGTAAATTCCATTAGAATTCAAAATGGGCTACACATTCTTACAAATCTCAAATGGGCTATAAGTTCTCTGCCACACACTTCTGGCCTTACTAAGTTGACGCGTAAGTTGACGCATCCCCTAAAAAAACAGAGTTGACGTGTATGCAAGGCTTTGTCAACTTATAGTCAACACACGATTCCTGCAGCAGTGGCCGTTGGATGTCCATCCAACGAATGTCGTGCTTCTTCTTCAATCTCAGATATTCTAGCTTCACCCGCCCAAAAAATGATTCCTCCCCCTGACATCTGGGGCGCACCGTTTTGGAAGCTGACCTGCGGGCCTACTAAGTTGAGGTACCAAGGGCTTTGTCAACTTAGTCAATATAAATGATTCTAGCTGCAGTGACCGTACGATGTCCATCCAACGGCCGTCGTGCTTCTTCAACCTCTGGTCTTCTTGCTCCAGCCGCCCAAAGCAGCGCCGGTCGTGCCGCCTGCTCCTGCCTCCCGTGGCCGGCTGTGCTGCCGCGGAGGCGTCACTGCCCCCTACTACTCCCACCACTGGCCAGGCCATCCCTCCACTCACCCACACCCCCTGTTATTCTGCGGCGATGGCAGTGCAGCCAAACCAGTGAACCCTCATACTCCTCTCCGCGTGTGCATCCACTGCCGCGTCTTCCCCGGCTCTACGTCGTCCCCTTCCTAGGCCTTGCTGTCGTCCACCGTCGTGGTGCTCTCGATGTGGCGTGGTCAACGTGGTCAAGGAACGACTTCCATCGGATGTGGACTGTACGTGGAGAGGCTGACAGCTGGGTCCACGGCAGCCGCAAGGAAGTGCCTCCTCATTATGGGCAAAATAATTATTCCTCCACCTGACAGCGGGGACCCACTGGACGGGCCACCGTATTTCGTGAAAAAATGATTCGCCCCCTGACTGCTCGGACCCACGAGCTACATCTTCACACGCAAGGAAGTGTGTCTGGGAATAAAAAACGATTTGCCCCCGTGACTGCTGGGACCCACCAGCTACATCTTCGCACGCAAGGAAGTGCGTCCGAAAAAATGATTTACCCCCCGACTGCTGGGACCCACCAGCCACACCTTCGCACGCAAGGAAGTGCGTCCGGGCAAAAAAAAACGATTCGCCCCCCTGACTGCTGGGACCCAGCAGCTACACCTTCGCACGCAAGGAAGTGTGTCCGGGCAAAAAAAACAAAATGATTCGCCCCCTGACTGCTGGGACCCACCAGCTACATCTTCGCAGGCAAGGAAGTGCCTGACAGTCGGGACCCACCTGGTCGAAGCATACGTAGCGTTGTCATCCTGGTCGCGAATGTGTACGTACATACTGGTCGATGTAGAGGCTCTCACATAGCATGTACATGTACGTACAACGGCCAGGGTGCAAGAAAGAAAATACGGCCACGTATGTGTACATACGGGCGGGGTCTAGAACGCCTACTCGCGCATACGTACAGCGAGGGCTCGTGTTCATGGGGAGGCAATGGAATGCGTCGTGTTCATCGGGAGGCAACGGAATGCGTGGGAGCCAACCGGCTGGGTCAGAACGGAATGCGTGGTCGTGTTCATCGGGAGGGCTTGGGCGGAACAGGCGATGGAAACGAGGCCTGGCGTACCGCAAAATGGAGGAAACGGACCTCCTACGGTCGAAACGGGGGTCATGTTGATCAGGAGGGGTGTGGCGTACCGCAAAACGGAGGAAACGGACCTCCTACGATCGAAACGGGGGTCCTGTTGATCGGGAGGGATGTGGCGTACCGCAAAACGGACGAAACGGACCTCCTACGGTCGAAAGGGGGGTCCTGTTCATCAGGAGGGGTGTGGCTTACCGCAAAACGAACGAAATGGACCTCCTACGATCGAAACGGGGGTCCTGTTCATCGGGAAAGGTGTGGCGTACCGCAAAACGGACGAAACGGACTTGTGTTGGAGCGCTACGGTCGAAACGGGGGTCCTGTTCATCGGGAGGGGTGTGGCATACCGCAAAACGGGACTCCACGGGATACTGTTCATCTCCACCGTCAACCTCCTCCAGCCTCCACGGGCTACCGTCGACCTCCTCCAGCCTCCACGGGCTCCTGTTCATCCAGCCTCCACCGCGCGCTACTCCACTGGCTACTGTTCAACCACCCCTCCACGGGCACCCCTCCATCGTCTACTGTTCATCCAGCCCTCCACACCACGGGGTCCTGTTCATCCACCCCTCCACCGTCTACTGTTCATCCAGCCCTCCACACCACGGGGACCTGTTCATCCACCCCTCCACGGGCACCCCTCCACCATCTACTGTTCATCCAGCCCTCCACACCACGGGGTCCTGTTCATCCACCCCTCCACCATCTACTGTTCATCCAGCCCTCCACACCACGGGGTCCTATTCATCCACCCCTCCATCGTATACTGTTCATCCAGCCCTCCACACCACGGGGTTCTGTTCATCCAGAGGCAATGCCACCACTCACTGTTCATCCAAACCCCCCCGCAACGCTCACTATTCATCCAATCGATCGGCTTCAGTTAGCAGCAGTAGCGAAGGAATCGCTCGATCGGGTTTAGTTAACAGCCATGGATTGATCGCTTTGGTTTAGTAACGCGTAGCCTGCAGTGCAATCGCTCGGGTTCAGTTAGAGCCCAACGCCTCGCTCGGGTTCAATTAGAGCCAACACCTCGTACACACGCGCTTACGTGTACGAGAGAAACGCACATCGCTCGGCCCCCGACCTCCCACCGTAACGGGCAACTCCCGAAATTTTCCTCCCCCTCGCTTCTACCATAGTTTTTTCCGTCATGGACAGCCCAAAGAATGTCATGCAGCCGCGTCTCCGGCCCGCCCAGGACGAAAAGCCCATTTTCTGTCATGATTTTTTGTCATAGAAGTAGGAGCCCACCACATCTATGATGATACCGGGTTTTGTCACAATAATCGTCATAGAAGTGTCATATGTATGACAGAAAAAAATTCGTTCGGCCCAAAATGTCACGGATGTGTCTTTTTTTTGTAGTGAAATGAGATGTTGGAATCATTAGCAATATTATTTCCGAAGCTATTAGAATTCATAGAGATGAACATTGTCAAAATCATATATCTAATGAATCACTCTCTCTAGGAAATGATCATTTGCAAAATGATGTTGAACATGGATACTATGATGAAGATGATGACAATGACTTTGATCTTGAAGAATCTATGAGACACTTTGGTCTTATGGCTAATCTTCGCAGCTACATGGCTGGAGGAAAGGAATGGGTCCTTGATAATGGATGTACCGATCACATGACTGGAGATAAAGATATGTTTCATGAGCTTGCTGAAAATGACGGCCCTCGAAAGTATGTCACTTTCGGTGATAACTCAAAGGGTAAGAAGGTGGTTGGCCTCGGTAAGCTAGGTGGTCATCTCACATGACAGCTCCATACAAAATGTTATGCTTGTTGAATCTCTTGGCTATAATCTACTTTTTGTATCTAGACTAGCTGACTTTGGTTTCAATGTCCTATTTACTGAAGTAGATTGCCAAGTGTTTTGAAGAGATAATCATAAAATGGTCTTTACCGGCATATGTAGAGGTGATCTATACATTGAAAAGGCTCAACCTAGAACTTGCTTAATTGCTAAATCTTGCAAAGGCTGGTTGTGGTTAGGTCATGTGGGCATGCGAAACCTTGACAAGCTTATTAAAGGTGATCATATCCTTGGTGTTAAAGATGTCATATTTGATAAGGATAGATTTTGCAGCGCTTGCCAAGCAGGAAAACAGGTTGGAGGAAGCCACCCCATGAAGAACATCATGACCACGAGAAGACCGCTCGAGCTACTTCACATGGATCTTTTCGGTCCCAACACTTACAAAAGTCTCGGTGGTAACTCGTTTGGACTAGTCATCGTTGATGATTTCTCAAGATTTACGTGGGTGTTCTTTCTCGATGATAAATCGCTAGTTTAAAAGATCTTCAAAAACTTCTCTAGGAAGGCCCAAAATCAATTTGAAGTGAAGATCAAGAAGGTTCGCAGCGACAAGAACGGAGTTCAAGAACGCCAATGTGGACACCTTTCTTGACAAAGAAGGGATCTCACATGAGTTCTCAGCTACGTACACACCTCAACAAAACTGAGTTGTTGAGAGGAAGAACTGGACGCTCATCGAAATGGCGAGAATGATGCTTGATGAGTACAAGACGCCAAAACACTTTTGGGCAGAAGCGGTTGAGACAACTTGTCATGCAACGAATCATCTATATCTTCACAAGCTACTAGGTAAGACGGTATACGGGCTCCTCACCGGTAACAAACCCCAAGTTGGATACTTTCGGGTATTCGGCTCAAAGTGTTACATTCTTGACAAGCATCATTGTTCGAAATTTGCTTCTAAGTCTCATGAAGGTTTCCTACTCGGTTATGGCTCAAACTCTCAAACTTACCGTGTCTACAACAATTTCACCCGAAAGGTTGAAGAGACGGTAGATGTGAAGTTTGATGAATCTAATGGCTCGCGAGTAGAGCAACTGCCAATTGGTGTAGGTGACAAAGATCCTTCGGAAGCAATTCAAGACTTGTCTATCGGTAAGATTCGCCCAACGGAGGTGAAGGAGAGTACCTCGTCTATCCAAGTGGAAGCCTCAACCTCACGCCAAGGTGAACCATGAATTGACTTGGAGGCATCCACGAATGGGACACATCAAGACGATGAGAACGAGGATGTACAACAAGATGAACCTTGACGACCTGCTTCTCCACCTCCACGGGAGAACGACCACGCCAACAACAACAAAGAAATACAAGAAGAAGAACAAGACAATGAAGAGGATGTTCCACCCCGACCCAAACAAAAGCTATCATGAGTTCGAGCAAGAGTGTCAAGAGATCATCCCGTCGAACAAATCTTTGATGACATTCAAACCGGGAGAATTACTCACTCTAAAACTCGTTTGGCTAAAATTTGTGAACATTGCTCATTCATTTCCAGCATTGAACCTATGAAGGTTGAAGAAGCATTAGAAGATCCAGTAAATGCCATGCACGAAGAGCTACACAACTTTGAGAGGAACCAAGTGTGGACATTGGTTGAGAAGCCTGATGAGAAGCACAATGTCACTAGAACCAAATGGGTGTTTCGTAACAAGCAAGGTATGGACTGATGTCTACTACACAACCTTCTTCTTGTAGACGTTGTTGGGCCTGCAAGTGCATAGGTTTGTAGGACAGTAGCAAATTTCCCTCAAGTGGATGACCTAAGGTTTATCAATCCGTGGGAGGCGTGGGATGAAGATGGTCTCTCTCAAACAACCCTGCAACCAAATAACAAAGAGTCTCTTGTGTCCCCAACGCACCCAATACAATGGTAAATTGTATAGGTGCACTAGTTCGGCGAAGAGATGGTGATACAAGTGCAATATGGATGGTAGATATGAGTATTTGTAATCTGAAAATATAAAAACAGCAAGGTAAGTAATGATAAAAGTGAGCGTAAATGGTATTGCAATGGTAGGAAACAAGGCCTAGGGTTCATACTTTCACTAGTGAAATTTCTCTCAAGAATAATAACATAGATAGATCATATAACAATCCCTCAACATGCAACAAAGAGTCACTCAAAAGCCACTAATAGCGGAGAACAAACGAAGAGATTATGGTAGGGTACGAAACCACCTCAAAGTTATTCTTTCGGATCAATCTATTCAAGAGTTCATACTAGAATAACACCTTAAGATACAAATCAACCAAAACCCTAATGTCACCTAGATACTCCGTTGTGACCTCAAGTATCTGTGGGCATGATTATACAATATGCATCACACAATCTCAGATTCATCTATTCAACCAACACAAAGTACTTCAAAGAGTGCCCCAAAGTTTCTACCGGAGAGTCAAGACGAAAACGTGTGCCAACCCCTATGCATAGGTTCATGGGCAGAACCCGCAAGTTGATCACCAAAACATACATCAAGTGGCACATGATATTCCATTGTCACCACAGATAAGCACGGCAAGATATACATCAAGTGTTCTCAAATCATTAAAGACTTAATCCGATAAGATAACTTCAAGAGGAAAACTCAATTCATCACAAGAGAGTAGAGGGGGAGAAACATCATAAGATCCAACTATAATAGCAAAGCTCGCGATACATCAAGATCATGCCATAGAGAGAACACGAGAGAGAGATCAAAAACATAGCTACTGGTACACACCCTCAGCCCTGAGGGTGAACTACTCCATCCTCGTCATGCAGAGCGTCGGGATGATGAAGATGGCCACCGGTGAGGAATCCCTCCTCCGGCAGGGTGCCGGAACGGGCTCCCGAGAGGTTTTTGGTGGCTACAGAGGCTTGCGGCGGCGGAACTCCCGATCTATCTTCTTCTTCGATGTTTTTAGGGTACGTGGACTTATATAGGCGAAAGAAGTCGGTCGGGGGAGCCTCGAGGGGCCCAGGAGACAGGGGGCGCGCCCAGGGGGTGGGCGCGCCCTCCTATCTCTTGGCTTCTGTCGGTGTCAAAACCGGCGGATCTCGGGTAGGGGGTCCCGAACTGTGCGTTTAGGCGGATGGTAACAGGAGACGAGGGACACGATGTTTTTACCCAGGTTCGGGCCCTCTCGATGGAGGTAAAACCCTACGTCCTGCTTGATTAATATTGATGATATGGGTAGTACAAGAGTAGATCTACCACGAGATCAAGGAGTCTAAACCCTAGAAGCTAGCCTATGGTATGATTGTTGTAATGTATGTTTTCCTACGGACTAAAGCCCTCCGGTTTATATAGACACCGGAGAGGGCTAGGGTTACACAGAGTCGGTTACAATGGTAGGAGATCTACATATCCGTATTGCCAAGCTTGCCTTCCACGCCAAGGAAAGTCCTATCCGGACACGGGACGGAGTCTTCAATCTTGTATCTTTGTAGTCTTGGAGTCCGGAGGACATTGATAGTCTGGCTGTCCGGACACCCCCTAGTCCAGGACTCCCTCAGTAGCCCCCGAACCAGGCTTCAATGACGATAAGTCCAGCGCGTTTATAGTCTTCGGCGTTGCAAGGCGGGTTCTCCCTTCAAATTCCATGTACCTGCCGAACAGTGTCCGGCTTCATCTTGAATACTGTGTTCCTCGGCTTCTACGCCAAATAATGGCCCTCTTCCACGCGTCGCACGAATGCGAAAAGCCAGGGTGTCTTTTGCATTTCACCCCCAAATTGTGCGAGTCGCCTGCCTATAAAAGAGGCAAGAATCCAGATCCAAACCACACCGTCTTCCTCCCGTGAATACTCCATCGAAGCGCCTTTGACCTAGAAATCCATTCCACCATGGATCGTCAACGCGGCTCTTCTTCACGCGCTCCCAGCCCACCGCCGGGGAATTGGAGGAGGTGCTCTATTTCGCACAACGAGCTTGTGAAGCTCCAAACGGGGGGATTCCTCCCTCCGGCCTTCATGATCCCAGTCCGGGCCGGACTGGTTACTTATCAAGGTGGGAGACAGGTGGAGGACACTCCAAGCCCCAATAAGGGGGAGCGAGTATGTTTTGTCCCTTATCTGATAAGGGGACTCGGATTTCCAATACATCCGTTCCTCCGCGGGCTCCTGAAGTTCTACGGACTCCAGCTCCACCACCTCACGCCCACCTCTGTCCTGCATATCGCGGGCTACGTAGCTCTTTGCGAGCTATTCCTGGGCATTGAGCCCCACTTCGCATTGTGGAAGAGGCTGTTTTGCCTCGTACCCCGTTCTCACCAGGGGTCCATATATCAAGTGGGCGGCGCTGAAATATGGCGCATCGCCGGGACCGGATACCTATCCGGCACTCCCAAGAAGGCATCCGAAGACTGGCCCTCGGAGTGGTTTTATATAGGAGACGCTCCGCTGCCAGACCCAGTTCGGATCGGCCTCCCGGAGTTTACTGCTGCTCCCTTGAAGAAACGCCTCAGCTGGCGCCCACGGAGCCCCCGATTGGAGGAAGACAAGAGCGTCCATTACTTGATGGGCCGGATAAGATTAATGGCTCATTCCAGCTTGACCATGATCGGAGTCATGGCGACATGCATCAAGCGAGGGGTACAGCCACTGCAATACAGAGGCCACCCCATGTGGGATTTCAACGGGGAGGACGATGCTACCCGGCACGGCCGCAAAGGGCCGGATTCGACCGAGGATCTGGTGAAGATCCTGTCCAGCCTGTACAAGGGGGAGAAGGAGGATTTCCTTCGAACGAACCCTTTGAATGGGTTTTCCATGATCAACCCCAGAGGATGGGTAAGTGAACACCTTGAAGGGCCCAACCCATGCTTTCGAAGTTTAAGCTTCTTACATTATGTCTTCGATGCAGGATCTACGCCGGACTGTGGAGGACATGGTAAGTCCTGCTCCGCAACCCGAGGATCCAAAAGGATCCCTGGATCCGGCCTCCGAAGAGGACCCGGATATCGAGGTGGAGCTGATCAACGGGGTGTATCACCAACTCAGCATAGACAATGCTTTGGTCGCCATTACGGCGGACTACCCCGGGCTAAGTCCGGCTTCCCAGGTGACCGCGACCGAAGTCCGGACACCATTATCTCATCCCTGCCCATTTCTGACCTTCGCGAACGATGGTATTCTGCAGGAAGCGCCTTTACGGCAGGAAGCCGAGCCCGCGGCGGCCGACCAACAGAGGTCAGTCCGAACCAGCAGGCGGAAAAGGAGCGCAGTGCGGACGGAAACGTCGCCGCAAAGGTATAGCTCGTATTTGAATTTTTAGAGCAACGTTCCGAGGAAACGTCTGAGTGCTCATGATCTTTGTAGGAGAAAAATCGCTCGCCGGACTGCGAGCGCAGGAATTGCCAATCCGACCAACACCGGCCAGGCTCCAGCGCCCGGCCTGGAGGGGGAGGCAAGCGCAAGACGCGAGCCGGATCCTTCTCCAACGGAGGATACCGACAGACTGTCCGCCACCAAGTCTGAGGTGGAGAGCGCCATGAACCATAGGCGCCGCCGGACAGTATTTCAAGAAGCATGCTTTTCCCCTGAGGCATTGGATGCTTTTAACGCAGGGGACGCGCATCTCCGTGCTGCTCAAAATGGTTTTACCAGAGCCACGGAGCAGTATGTGAAAGACATACGGGTAAGGGAATTTTAATGGTTGTATATACCAGTAGCCCCCGAGACTTAAAGTAGTTATGCTAACTGATTTAAGGATCATTGGAAATTTCAGGCACTTAACGAGAAGAACGCCCAGCTGTCTCGGGAGCTGCAAGATTGCAAGGCCCAACTTGAGGCCGCACTTGCTGCCGCAGGAGGGGACGGAAAGACCCCTCCTGGTAACACATTTTTATTAATAAATACAAGCGCTGTGCGGCGTGCGCGCGAGTCTAATAATGACATTTGCAGGTACCGCCGGACAAGATCCGGACATGCAAGCATTGCTACGCCAGCTAAAGGCCAGCGAGAGTGTGCTGAATAGGGTTCAGCAGGAAAGGAACAAGCTCCAGGATGCCAATGCCAAGCTCAGAGAAGAGCTGAAAGGCGCTCAGGCTGAGCTATCCGGCTCCGTTAAGGAGAATCAGCGGCTTCGTCGCGGCATTTATAGTGAGTGCTTTAGCGAACTCTTTTGAAAAGAAGAGTTCGGCGAGGAAGTATTTTGACATGATATGTCTTGTAGGTATACTCACGGGTCGTCCTGCAGAGGAGATGCCCATATCAATGGGTGATCAACTTCCCGAACTGTTGCAGCTACTCGAACGAGTTCGGCAGGCAATGAGCGGCGTCGTTCAGGCTTTATGGCCAGCCCTCACCCTACCCGAGGGCCTCGGGGAGCTTGCGGAGAAGCTGCAGGGAGTGCGGCAGCGCTTCCGTTTGTGGAAGATTTCGGCTTGCCGTCAAGGTGCCAGGGAGGCTTGGGCCATGGTGAAGACGCGGTACAAGAAGGCGGATCCCAACCACATGGCCGAAGTTGGACCGATGGGGCCCGATGGGAAGGAGATCCCTGTGAGTTTAGTGTATAGCCAAGTAAAGTTGGCTGCTAAATTTTCCCAACGGGACTGTAAGCTAGACAGCCTGTTAGACGGGATTGAGGAGGAATACAATCAATAAATTTGACAATGTATGTTATCCTTTAAAGTGACATGTGAAATGCCTTCTAGCCGGATTGTAGATCGTTTGTCTTTGCCGACCTTTTCGCTTCGACCTCGGGACCCTAGAGTCCGGAGTGTGTCCGAATACCTTTTTGGTTAAGAAACAACCGTGGTATGCATGGAGACCAGGCGTAGGGGTCATTAGTGCTTTATCAGACAAGTGCCCAACTAGTTATGTTATATTACATGGTTAGTAAGAAACATCTTCTAGGGAGAATAGTTCCGTTAAGGGTTCCTTTCCCTGGGAGGCATGCCCTAAAGTGCATGTCCGGACTGCAAAGAAAGCAGTAAAACATCTGGGGGCAGATAGATAAATAGGTAAAAAGTCATCTTTTAAGTCACCGACCGAATATTCCCTTAAGAACGCTAGCTTTCGGCTTCACCCAGTCTGAGGTACACATCCGGCTGACCCGGCAGTAACAATCGCAGAGGTGCTCCCTTTACCTCCTAGCCGAACAATCGGGAACGTAGGGGTAAGCACAGGAGCCAGGCAACCCAGCTTGGCCAAAACTTAAGTCATATCGATGCATATAATGGCGAGTAAAAGGTACATGTGGAAGCTTGACACATGTGATGGGTATAAAACCCGTATAATTGAGCTTCTGTAAAAGAAGCCCCCAGGAATAATGAGTGCGGATGGCACATCATGCGTATGCAAAGAATACAAAAATAGGCCCGGAAGGGCTTTTAAGAGAAAAGGATAAAAAGAGAAACAAAAGACAGCCGAAGTGTAAAAGTTTGGACGGGGGAAGGGGACGAACTCTTAGTCCGGCGCTAGGTATAGAATCGTCGGAGGCGGGCTGCGTTCCATGGGTTCGGCTCGAGTCGGTGATCCGACGCATTTCGTAGACGGTATGCTCCGCCAGTCAATACTTGATCGATAATGAAGGGGCCCTCCCATTTGGGCTTGAGCTTGTCCTTTTTCTTGTCCGGCAGGCGTAGAACTAGTTCACCAACGTTGTAAGTCTTGGCCCGTACTTCTCTGCTTTGATATCTTCGGGCCTGCTGCTGATAGAATGCGGAACGAGCCTTCGCGACGTCACGTTCTTCCTCCAATGTGTCCAAGCTGTCCTGCCGATCAAGCTCGGCCTCTCTTTCCTCATACATGCGCACTCGAGGTGAGTCATGAATAATGTCACAGGGCAAAACTGCCTCTGCGCCGTATACCATAAAAAATGGTGTGAATCTGGTAGTACGGTTAGGCGTTGTCCGCAGCCCCCAGAGTACGGAGTCGAGCTCCTCGACCCATTGTGTGTCGGATTTAGTGAGTGACCTCACTAGTCTGGGTTTAATGCCGCTCATTATTAGACCATTTGCTCTTTCCACTTGACCGTTGGTTTGAGGGTGATAGACTGACGCATAGTCGAGCTTGATGCCCATATTTTTGCACCATGACTTAACCTCGTCGGCTGTGAAGTTCGTGCCGTTGTCGGTGATGATGCTGTGGGGGACTCCGTAACGGTGTACCACCCCTGATATAAAGTCTATCACTGGTCCGGACTCTGCCGTTTTGACCGGTTTGGCCTCTATCCATTTGGTGAACTTATCCACCATGACCAATAGGTACTTTTTCTTGTGGGTTCCCCCTTTAAGGGGTCCAACCATGTCAAGCCCCCAAATCGCGAACGGCCAGGTAATGGGTATGGTTTTGAGGGCGGTGGGTGGCATATGGCTCTGATTAGCAAAGAGCTGACAACCAACGCATCGCTGGACCAAGTCCTGTGCGTCTGCCCGAGCCGTCGGCCAATAAAATCCTGTACGGAATGCCTTTCCTACAAGGGCCCGGGCTGCTGCGTGGTGTCCGCCTAGTCCGGCGTGAATTTCAGCCAGGAGGTTTCGCCCTTCTTCTTCGGAGATACACCTTTGAAGGACTCCGGTGGTACTTTTCTTATAAAGTTCTCCCTCATGGACCTTGTAGGCCTTCGATCGCCGGACTATGCAGCGGGCCTCATTTTGGTCTTCGGGAAGTTCCTGCCTAAGTAAGTAGGCTAGGAAAGGTTCTGTCCACGCGGCGATTACTGCCATTATGACATGGGCGGAGGGTGTTATGTCGTCTGCCGAATCACCGGTTGGTGCGGTTTTCGCCGGTTTGTCGCTACCGAGCTCCTCTTCCCATAGTACGGATGGCTTGAAGAGCCGTTCCAGGAAGATATTTGGAGGGGCAGCATCACGTTTCGCACCGATGCGTGCCAGGACATCGGTCGCTTGGTTATTATCTCGGGCTATGTGATGGAATTCGAGTCCTTCAAACCGAGCTGACATTTTTAGGACAGCGTTGCGATATGCTGCCATTTTCGGATCCTTGGCGTCGAAGTCTCCATTTATTTGGGATATTGCAAGGTTTGAGTCCCCGCGCACCTCTAGGCGTTGAATGCCCATGGAGACCGCCATCCGGAGACCATGTAACAGGGCCTCGTATTCGGCTGCATTGTTGGAGTCCGTGTACATTATTTGAAGTACATACTGGACTGTATCTCCGGTGGGGGACGTCAGTACGACGCCATCCCCCAGTCCGGCCAACATTTTGGAGCCGTCGAAATGCATAGTCCAATTGGAGTATGCGCCGTACTCTTTAGGGAGTTCGGCTTCAGTCCATTCGGCGACGAAGTCAGCCAAAACTTGTGACTTTATAGCTCGTCGAGGTTTGTAAGTGATGTCGAATGGTAAGAGCTCAATGGCCCATTTTGCTATCCTGCCCGTTGCGTCGCGGTTGTTTATAATGTCATTGAGTGGTACTTCAGAGGCCACTGTTATCGAGCACTCTTGAAAGTAGTGCCGGAGCTTTCGAGACGCCATGAACACCGCATATGCTATCTTCTGATAGTGCGGGTAACGGGATTTGCAGGGGGTTAACACAGTGGATACATAATACACTGGTTTTTGAAGAGGGAATTTATGCCCTTCTATCGCTCGTTCGACGACGAGGACTGCGCTTACAACTTGATGTGTTGCTGCGATGTATAACAACATTGGTTCGCCCAGAGTGGGCGCAGCCAGGACCGGATTTGTTGCCAGTATGGCCTTTATTTCTTCGAGTCCGGCAGTGGCAGCATCCGTCCACTTGAAGTGTTCGGTGCGCCTGAGGAGGCGATAGAGGGGCAACGCCTTTTCTCCTAAACGGGAGATAAAGCGGCTTAAGGCTGCCACGCATCCTGTTAATTTTTGTATTTGTTTGAGGTCTTTTGGAATATCCAACTGTGACAGAGCTCGGATTTTGGCCGGATTTGCTTCAATTCCTCTACCGGATACGATGAAGCCCAGCAGCTTTCCAGCTGGTACGCCGAAAACGCATTTTTCCGGATTCAGCTTGATGTCATATGCTCTGAAGTTGTCAAATGTGGGCCTCAAATCGTCTACTAAAGTTTCGACGTGTTTTGTTTTGACGACTACGTCGTCTACGTATGCCTCGACTGTTTTGCCGATCTGGGTGGCCAGACATGTTTGAATCATGCGCTGATATGTTGCGCCGGCGTTTTTGAGTCCGAAGGGCATCGTGTTGAAGCAGAATGGTCCATATGGAGTGATAAATGCCGTTGCGGCTTGGTCTGCTTCCGCCATCTTGATTTGATGATAGCCAGAGTATGCGTCCAGGAAGCACAACGAATCGTGCCCTGCTGTGGCATCGATAATTTGATCGATGCAGGGGAGAGGGAAGGGATCCTTTGGGCAAGCTTTATTGAGGTCTTTAAAATCGACACAGAGGCGCCAGGATTTATCCTTCTTTGGTACCATCACCAAATTTGCTAGCCAGTCCGGATGTTTGATATTTCTAATGAATCCGGCTTCCAATAGTTTGGCTAGCTCTTCTCCCATTGCCTGTCTTTTGGGCTCGGAAAATCGTCGAAGAGCCTGTTTGACTGGCTTGAACCCTTTTAGGGTGTTTAGGCTGTGTTCTGCCAACCTGCGAGGGATTCCGGGCATGTCTGAAGGATGCCAGGCGAAGATATCCCAATTTTCCCGAAGGAATTCGCGCAGTGCGGCGTCTACTTCGGGGTTCAACTGTGCCCCAATGGAGGCCGTCTTTGTTGGGTCCGTTGGATGGACCTGGAATTTTATTATCTCGTCTGCTGGTTTGAAGGAGGTGGACTTGGATCTTTTATCGAGTATCACATCGTACCTGTTCACCGTAGAGCGCAGCGCGGTGAGTTCCTCTGCCGCCAAGGCTTCAGATAGTGCCTCGAGGGCTAGTGCGGCTGTCTTGTTTTCGGCGCGGAGTGCTATGTCCGGATCACTAGCGAGAGTGATTATTCCGCTGGGCCCGGGCATTTTAAGCTTCATGTACCCGTAATGAGGTATTGCTTGAAAAATTGTGAATGCCTCTCGTCCTAATATGGCGTGATACCCACTGCTGAATGAGGCCACCTGGAACGTGACTTCTTCGGATCTGTAATTGTCCGGAGAGCCGAACACCACATCGAGTGTGATTTTTCCGGTGCAGCGCGCTTCCCGGCTAGGGATTATTCCTCTAAAGGTTGTGCTGCTTCGCTCAATACGGCTCCAATCGATTTCCATTTTTCGCAGAGTTTCCTCATAAATGAGGTTTAGTCCGCTGCCGCCGTCCATGAGGACTTTTGTCAGTCGAAAGCCGTCCACTATGGGACTAAGTACCAGAGCGGCTGGGGCTCTGGTTGTTCGGAATGTGGGCTCGTCGCTGCCATTGAAGGTAATAGCTGTGTCGCTCCATGGATTTGTTGTTGCTACTTGGTAGATTTCGGCGAGTTCGCGGATTGATTGTTTTCGTATATTATTTGATGCGAAAGTCTCGCAGACTGTTGATACCGTGCTGGTATTGTTGGAGTGGTTTCCCGGAGCTAGAAGCTCTTCGCCACTTTTGGCCACCTGCCGTAATATCCAACATGGTCGAAGGCTATGTGTTGGGACGGCTCCCTCTGTACTGTGAAGTTTACAGGGTCCATTGAGCCATCCCTCCAGTACGGTTCCGTTTCCCTTATTTGGTTTTTGTTTTTTCATTTTTGCATCTGGGGCCTGAGTGTAAGGCGCCCTTTTACTGCGGACTGGGTTTGGGGCCGGATTATCCCAAAATTGATTTTCGGTTTTCCGGAAACTCTCCATCGCACAGTACTTTCGTACAATGGATGCCAGATCGGTGAAGCGCGTAATTTTGCGACGATCAATGGCGCTTAGTATTCCCTTGTCCGTGCAGTTATTGCGGAAGATTGATATTGCGTTTTCCTCTCGGCAGTTCTTTATCCTGTCCATAACCAGGAGGAATCTGGCCTAGTAGTGATGTACTGTTTCTGTAGGCTCTTGCCGTATTAGAGATAGATCGCATATGTCTGGGCGGGTGGGTGGAATAAAATCCGGATCCCTGCCCATCTTGAGGCTCAAAGGCCAAGGGGTTTCCGAATTCGGAAGTGTGGTTTGCTGGGGACAATCCAGCGAGTCCGGGGCGATGCATGATTTTAAGTTCAATTCTCGATCGAAGTCCGTCCCCCCGCGGGAATCCGGCATGGAGGTTTCAGGAATCCGGACATGAATTGTTTTCAACACTGGCAAAGAGTTGCCGTATTGCTCCTCTACCACTGCGACGTGGTGGGTGGCCTGGGGAGAGTTAATCTCTCTCAGATCGGTTTTAAGCCCAATCTGGATGTAGTCTGTAGCAACTCCCAGGGTGGCGATGCGATCCAAGAGCTCGTTAACAGACAAGAGCTCTATTGGATCTAACTGCTCGGCAGCTTTAGGGCTGACGCGAAGATTGCTTTCGACGACTTGAGAAGTCATTGCCGAAGCGGCGGCCGGACAGGCAGTCATGAGAAAACCACCAAGCCGGATAGTTTGGCCGGTGGCCAAGGCCCCTCCGGCGAAAACACCGTCTTTGAAGACGGGTGGAGGCATCCGCTCTATCGGTGACGACACAGAGGAACTCTCAATGAAAGCACCAATGTCGGTGTCAAAACCGGCGGATCTCGGGTAGGGGGTCCCGAACTGTGCGTTTAGGCGGATGGTAACAGGAGACGAGGGACACGATGTTTTTACCCAGGTTCGGGCCCTCTCGATGGAGGTAAAACCCTACGTCCTGCTTGATTAATATTGATGATATGGGTAGTACAAGAGTAGATCTACCACGAGATCAAGGAGGCTAAACCCTAGAAGCTAGCCTATGGTATGATTGTTGTAATGTATGTTGTCCTACGGACTAAAGCCCTCCAGTTTATATAGACAACGGAGAGGGCTAGGGTTACACAGAGTCGGTTACAATGGTAGGAGATCTACATATCCGTATTGCCAAGCTTGCCTTCCATTGCCAAGCTTGCCTTCCACGCCAAGGAAAGTCCCATTCGGACACGGGACGGAGTCTTCAATCTTGTATCTTCGTAGTCTTGGAGTCCGGCGGACATTGATAGTCCGGCTGTCCGGACACCCCCTAGTCTAGGACTCCCTCAGCTTCCTTGAACCTTCCCTGGCTTGAACTCCAAGTCTCCCGAATCATATCCTTTCCAAAAATCATGCTCCCGAAGGTTTCATTCCGTTTGGACTCCATTTGATGTTCCTTTTCTTTGAAATACTGAAATAGGCAATAAAACAACAATTTGGGCTGGGCCTCCGGTTAGTAGGTTAGTCCCAAAAGTAATATAAAAGTGTATAATAAAGCCCGTAATCATTCAAAACAGATAATAAAATAGCATGAATGCTTCATAAATTATAGATACGTTGGAGACGTATCAGCATCCCCAAGCTTAATTCCTACTCGTCCTCGAGTAGGTAAATGATAAAGAAAGAATTTATGAAGTGTGAATGCTAGAAGGTGCACAAGTTTGATCAATGATAATTTCAATCACCTTTTCTAGCATGATTATATGTCATAACAGTAGTTCATATCATAAAACTTCTCAGGATCAAGTAACAAGCAATTCACATGGTAAAGCATAGACCATAAACTTTCTTGAAAACTAGCAAACTTCATTCTCAGTCATCAAACAATTACAATTCATCTTATTTTCAGGAAGGGTCTATGTCAGAGCTTTGATTTAACAAACTTCACATACTCAACTATCATATAGTCTTCTACAATTGCTAACACTCACGCAATACTTATGGTTATGAAGTTTTAATCGGACACCGAGAAAGATAGGGGCTTATAGTGTTGCCTCCCAACGTATTCACCTTTGGGTGATGTCAACAATAATAGTTCATGCTAAACTTACATCCAATTGGATATATATATATATATATATATATATATATATATATATATATATATATATATATATCAGGATCTTTCCAACATGAGGTGCTTGCCAAAGGATAAAATGAAAAAGGGAAAGGTGAAGATCACCTTGACTCTTGCATAAAGTAAAAGACATAAAGTAAAAGATAGGCCCTTCGCAGAGGGAAGCATGGATTTGCAGAGGTGCCAGAGCTCGATTTTGAAATAGAGATAAATAATTTTGAGAGGTATGATCTCATTGTCAACATAACAACCAAGAGTTTCCAATATCTTCCATACTACATACATTATAGGTGGTTCCCAAACGGAATGGTAAAAGTTTTTACTCCCCCTCCACCAACAATCATCAATCCATGGCTTGCCCGAAAAAACGGGTGCCACCAACTAACATCAAACCCGGGGGAGTTTTGTTTGCAATTTTTTTGATTTGATTTTGATCTTTTGATCATGGGACTGGGCATCCTGGTTACCAGCCATTTTTCTCATGAATGATGAGCGGAGTCCACTCATCTTGAGGATAACCCACCTAGCATGGAAGATACTGACATCCCCCAGTCGCTACATGAGCGATTCGGGCATACAAAACAGATTATTATTTGAAGGTTTAGAGTTTGGCACATGCAAATTTACTTGGAACAGCGGGTAAATACCGCATATAGGTAGGTATGGTGGACACTCATGGCAAAAACTGGGATTAAGGATATTTGGAAGCACAAGTAGTATCTCTACTTGGTGCAAGGAATTTTGGCTAGCATGAGGGGGAAAGGCAAGCTCAACATGTTTGAATGATCCATGACAATATACTTTAACTGAGATGTGAGAAAACATAACCCATTATGTTGTCTTCCTTGTCCAACATCAACTCTTTAGCATGTCATACTTAGTGAGTGCTCACAATTATAAAAGATGTCTAGGATAGTATATTTATATGTGAAATCTCTCTTCCTTCAATATTCTTTCACGAATTGTTCAAATAACCAATACAATGCTTGCTAACCTTCAATAAACCTCTACTTCTTAGATGTGAAGTCATTACTCCCCATGGGATAAGCATATATAATTTCATATTTATGACATTCAACTCATTCAACCATTTACTCATAGGATATAAGTGAAGCACACGAGTAAATGACAAACTACTCCAACAAGATATAAGTGAAGATCAATGAGTAGCTAAATAATTATGTAGCTATGTGAAGACTCTCTAACATTTAAGAATTTCAGATCTTGGTATTTTATTCAAACAGCAAGCAAAGCAAAATAAAATGACATTGCAAGGATAGCACAACTCATGTGAAGAAGCAAAAACTTAGGCTCAACCGATACTAACCGATAGTTGTTGAAGAAGAAAGTGGGGATGCCTACCGGGGCATCCCCAAGCTTAGATGCTTGAGACTTCTTGAAATATTATCTTGGGGTGCCTTGGGCATCCCCAATATTGAGCTTTTATGTCTCCTTAATTCCTCTCATATCATGGTTTCTCTTCTTTTTATCAAAAGCTTCATCAACAACAAACTCAACAAGAACTCGTGAGATAGGTTAGTATAAACCAATGCAAAACCTTATTATTTTCTACTGTAACAAATCACTAAAATTATTATTCAACATTGCATACTAAATTCCTTTGCATATTTAATACTCCTATCCTCAAATAGAATCATTAAACAAGCAAACATATGCAAACAATGCAACCATAACAGCAATCTGCCAAAACAGTATAGTCTGTAAAGAATGCAAGATTCATCATACTTCCCTAACTCCAAAAATTATGATAAAAACATAAAGCTGTATAAGATTTATCATAGCTAAATATGCAAAAAGATTCAACCTTATATACTTCTCTGACTTTTCTAGGGAATTTTTGCAACAGCGGTGAACTTTCTGTTTTGAAACAGCAACATGTATACTAGCAAAATAAGCATGGTAAAGGCTATCCTTGACATTTTTATTGAAAATATAGATGCAAAACATTATTCTAAATAATATCAAGCAAATACTAACAAAATAAAATGACGCTCCAAGCAAAACACATATCATGTGGTGAATAAAAATATAGCTCCAAGTAAAGTTACCGATGAACGAAGACGAAAGAGGGGATGCCTTCCGGGGCATCCCCAAGCTTAGGCTCTTGGTTGTCCTTGGATATTACCTTGGGGTGCCTTGGGAATCACCAAGCTTAGGATCTTTCCACTCCTTATTCCGTAGTCCATCGAATCTTTACCCAAAACTTGAAAACTTCAACCACACAAAACTCAAAATGAAACTCGTAAGCTCCGTTAGTATAAGAAAATAAAACTACCACTTAGGTACTGTAATGAACTCATTCTAAATTCATATTGGTGTAATATGTACTGTATTCTAACTTCTATATGGTTCATACCCTCCAGTACTACTCATAGATTCATCAAAATAAGCAAACAACACAATGAAAACAGAATCTGTCAAAAACAGAACAGTCCGTAGTAATCTGTATCAAACGTATACTTATGGAACTCAAAAAATTCTTAAATAAATTGTTGGACCTGACGAATTTGTCTATTAATCATCTGAAAAAAGAATCAACCTAAAAACACTTTTCAGTAAAAAATGGCATCTAATCTCGTGAGCGCTAAAGTTTCTGTTTTTTACAGCATGATCACATAGACTTCACCCAAGTCTTTCCAAAGGTTCTACTTGGCACAAACACTAATTAAAACATGAAACCACATCTAACCATAGGCTAGATGAATTATTTACTACTAAACAGGAAAAAAAAGCAAGGAACGAAAATAAAGTTGGGTTGCCTCCCAACAAGCGCTAACGTTTAATGCCCCTAGCTAGGCATGATGATGACAATGATGCTCACATAAAAGATAAGAATTGAAACATAAATAGAGCATCATGAAGAATATGACTAGCACATTTAAGTCTAACCCACTTCCTATGCATAGGGATTTTGTGAGCAAACAACTTATGAGAACAATAATCAACTAGCATAGGAAGGCAAAACAAGCATAACTTTAAAACTTTAAGCACATAGAGAGGAAACTTGACATTATTGCAATTCCTACAAGCATATGTTCCTCCCTCATAGTAATTTTCAGTAGCATCATGAATGAATTCAACAATATAACCAGCACCTAAAGCATTCTTTTCATGACCTACAAGCATAGAAAATTTACTACTCTCCACATAAGCAAAATTCTTCTTATTCGGAATAGTGGGAGTATCATAAGAGACTTGAACACTAAAAATTGTTTCCACATTAAAAGAGTAATGTTCAGAAAAAGGGTAATCATAATCATGACAAGTTTTATAAATATAATCATCACTACTTCTTATAGCATAAGTTTCATCACAATAATCATCATAAGTAGCAACTTTGTTCTCATCATAATTGATTGAAACCTCTTCCAAGATAGTGGAATCATCACTAAATAAAGTTGACACTCTTCCAAACCCACTTTCATCAATATAATCAACATAGGTAATAGGAATGCTATCATCATAACAACTTTGCATATCAAAACTTGGGATGCTAAAAATATCATCTTCATTAAACGTAGCATCCCCAAGCTTGGGACAAACATTAATTACAGCAAATATATTCTCAAATATTTCATCCTCATCAAACATAGCTTCCCCAAGCTTGGGACTTTTCATATCATAAGCATAATTACTATCATCATTAATAGTATGGATAGCACCAATAGTATAGCAATTATCATCATCACAACGAGTAGTAGGAGCAACTTCATTTGAGAGAGATACCTTTTTTACCTTTGTTGCTCCTTTTTCTTTTTTTTCTTCACATTATGTGTGGGTTAAACCTTCTTCTTTGAGCTCCTTATTGATGAGATTGGTTGAATAGAAAGCTCCTCCTCGTTACCTGATTCATCATAAGAAATAATAGGAGAAGATTGGGAAGTTTCTTCCCTTTCATTAGTATTCTCTTCATCTTCTAATTGCTTTCTTTTCTTTAGGTAATTGGCAATATAAGGATTTTCAATGCAATTCACCACACAATACAAATAAATCTTCTCTAGATCAAAATCAAGACATCTATCAAGATTAAAATTTGAAATACCCTCAGTTATATGTTTCATTTCTTCATACCCCAAAAGAAGACTAAGCTCTTTATGATGCTCAAGGGTAATCAAGTTATCACAATTTTTGGACACGATTCGGTCATGAAACAATTTGCATTGGAGATTTAAATGACCATGTTCATTGCAAAGTTCACAAGGAGCACGAAAAATATTGAATCTTTCAGCACAATCATCAAGACTTTCTTGCAAACCTTTAGTTTCTAAATACTTATGCCTCTTGCAATATCTATTTTCCCGATTTGGTGTGTACTTGCAAACCCAATCTACTCCACAAAAATCGACATGCTTATAAGAGATATTTTCATCATAACTAGTGCAATCATCATTAGTACTATGGATATTCAAGGAATTCATACTAACAACATTGCAATCATGCTCATCATTCACATATTTCATGCCAAGCATTCTATGTAATTCTTCTTCTAGCACTTGAGCACAATTTCCTTTTCATCATACTCACGAAAGATATTAAAAAGATGAAGAGTATGAGACAAACTCAATTCCATTTTTTTGTAGTTTTCTTTTATAAACTAAACTAGTGATAAAACAAGAAACAAAAAGATTCGATTGCAAGATCTAAAGATATACCTTCAAGCACTCACCTCCCCGGCAACGGCGCCAGAAAAGAGCTTGATGTCTACTACACAACCTTCTTCTTGTAGACATTGTTGGGCCTGCAAGTGCACAGGTTTGTAGGACAGTAGCAAATTTCCCTCAAGTGGATGACCTAAGGTTTATCAATCCATGGGAGGCGTAGGATGAAGATGGTCTCTCTCAAACAACCCTACAACCAAATAACAAAGAGTCTCTTGTGTCCCCAACACACCCAATACAATGGTAAATTGTATAGGTGCACTAGTTCGGCGAAGAGATGGTGATACAAGTGCAATATGGATGGTAGATATGAGTATTTGTAATCTGAAAATATAAAAACAGCAAGGTAACTAATGATAAAAGTGAGCGTAAACGGTATTGCAATGGTAGGAAACAAGGCCTAGGGTTCATACTTTCACTAGTGCAATTTATCTCAACAATAATAACATAGATAGATCATATAACAATCCCTCAACATGCAACAAAGAGTCACTCCAAAGCCACTAATAGCGGAGAACAAACGAAGAGATTATGGTAGGGTACGAAACCACCTCAAAGTTATTCTTTCGGATCAATCTTTTCAAGAGTTCATACTAGAATAACACCTTAAGATACAAATCAACCAAAACCCTAATGTCACCTAGATACTCCATTGTCACCTCAAGTATCCGTGGGCATGATTATACGATATGCATAACACAATCTCAGATTCATCTATTCAACCAACACAAAGTACTTCAAAGAGTGCCCCAAAGTTTCTACCGGGGAGTCAAGACAAAAAAGTGTGCCAACCCCTACACACAGGTTCATGGGCGGAACCCGCAAGTTGATCACCAAAACATACATCAAGTGGCACATGATATCCCATTGTCACCATAGATAAGCACGGCAAGATATACATCAAGTGTTCTCAAATCATTAAAGACTCAATCCGATAAGATAACTTCAAGAGGAAAACTCAATTCATCACAAGAGAGTAGAGGGGGAGAAATATCATAAGATCCAACTATAATAGCAAAGCTCGCGATACATCAAGATCGTGCCATAGAGAGAACATGAGAGAGAGAGATCAAACACATAGCTACTGGTACATACCCTCAGTCCCGAGGGTGAACTACTCCCTCCTCGTCATGGAGAGCGCCGAGATGATGAAGATGGCCACCGGTGAGGGATCCCCCCTCCGGTAGGGTGCCGGAACGGGCTCCCGAGAGGTTTTTGGTGGCTACAAAGGCTTGCAGCGGCGGAACTCCTGATCTATCTTCTTCTTCAATGTTTTTAGGTACGTGGACTTATACAGGCGAAAGAAGTCGGTCGGGGGAGCCTCGAGGGGCCCAGGAGACAGGGGGCGCGCCCAGGGGGTGGGCGCGCCCTCCTATCTCCTGGCTTCCTCGAACCTTCCCTGGCTTGAAATCCAAGTCTCCCGGATCATATCCTTTCCAAAAATCATGCTCCCGAAGGTTTCATTCCGTTTGGACTCCGTTTGATGTTCCTTTTCTTCAAAATACTGAAACAGGCAATAAAACAGCAATCTGGGTTGGGCCTCCGGTTAGTAGGTTAGTCCCAAAAGTAATATAAAAGTGTATAATAAACCCCGTAATCATTCAAAACAGATAATAAAATAGCATGAATGCTTCATAAATTATAGATACGTTGGAGACGTATCATGGACTATGGTGAGACTTATGCCCCCATTGCTAGACTTGAGTCCATTCGCATCTTACTTGCCTATGCCAATCATCATGACATTACCTTATATAAAATGGACATCAAAAGTGTGTTTCTCGATGGTGAAATTGAGGAGGAAGTTTATGTTAAACAACCTCCCGGCTTTGTTAATCCTAAGAAACCCGACCATGTTTACAAACTTCACAAAGCTCTTTATGGTCTTAAGCAAGCTCCTAGAGCTTGGTATAAATGCTTGACTAAGTTTCTTCTTGATAAAGGATTTGAAATTGGTAAAATTGATTCTACACTCTTTACTAAAAGGGCTAATGGAGAATTATTTGTGTGCCAAATTTATGTTGATGATATCATATTTGGATCAACTAACCCTCATTTTTAGTGAGAAGTTTGGGAAGCTTGTGTCGGAGAAGTTTGAGATGTCTATGATTCTTTATTGGTTTGCAAATCAAGCAAACTAAGGAGGGAACCTTTATCTCTCAAACAAAGTATACCAAGGACTTATTCAAGAAGTTCAACATGCAATAATGCAAAGGTATGAATACCCCCATGCCTACTAGTGGACATCTTGACTTGACAAAGGATGGCGAACCGGTAGACCAAAAGGTTTACTGCTCTATGATTGGTTCATTGTTATACCTTTGTGCCTCCCGTCCCGGTATCATGCTAAGTGTGTGCGTGTGTGCACGATATCAAGCAGCTCCCAAAAAATGCCATCTTAAGGCTGTGAAAAGGATAGTGAGATACTTAATACATACACCAAATTTTGGCATTCGGTATCCTAATAGGTCTTCTTTTAACCTTGTTGGCTACTCCGATTCGGACTATGCCGGTGACAAGGTTGATAAAAAAATCCACTTCGGGTACTTGTCAATTTCTTGGTAGATCTCTTGTGTCTTGGTCCTTCAAGAAACAAAACTCGGTATCCTTATCCACCGCCGAAGCGGAATACATTGCTGCTGGTTCATGTTGTGCTCAATTACTTTGGATGACCCCAACTCTTAAAGATTATGGGATATATGTGAAACATGTTCCATTGCTTTGCGACAATGAGAGTGCTATTAAGATTGCTCATAATCATGTACAACATTCTCGAACTAAGCATATTGAAATTCGTCATCATTTCATTCGAGATCATGTTGCTAAGGGAGATATCAAACTTAAGCATGTTCGTACCGACAGGCAATTGGCGGACATATTCACTAAACCACTTGATGAGAAAGTGTTTTGCAGGTTGAGAGGTGAATTGAACATCATTGATGCCTCAAATTTGGAGCAGAAACTCCATGTGGATGCATGCAAGGCATGAGCCTTACTATGACTAATCCTTGACCACTCTCTTATGATGATGATCATATGTCTTGGATACTCTTGTACTCTTGCATGCTATCTAACCCTTGTAGGTACTTGGATGAGCCCAACTCTATGAGATTGCAACTCAATCACATTTTAAGCAATCTCTACATCTCCAGGTCTCTACAATGGTGGATGAAGACAAGGCAGCACGAATCCATTCAATATATCCTTTGACAAATTCCTATATCAAATTTTAATTGATATCAAATTTCATGATTGTCACTTTGGATACACAAGTGCTCTTCCTTGCAAGACTAACCCATGTAGGGAGATGAACTTCAAACTACAAGTGGTGCTCCCATTTCTTGATGATCTACATCAACTTGAGCACCCTACACAAGTTCAACTACATGACCAAGTTCATCACCACCACCCAGGGTATGTCATTCCATCTTAGAGAAGCTTAACCCCAAGACATGGGTCAAAGCAACTCAACAAGATGAGAATACATCAAAGTGCTTAAACGAGAAATGGCAACCCCATTTTGAGCTTAAATGGTGAGTGTGACCTATGATCGAGTGTCTTCACTTGACTCCTAAGTCAATATACTCTAACATAGGTGACTTTGCCGCCGACCAATTCTAGATGAAGCTCTCTGTTTTTTTTTGAAACTCGGTTCTTTGTTATTTCTTTGTGCTCCTGCATTTGTCTCATGCATGCTAGTTCCCCTTTCAAAAAAAACTTCATCTAGATGTTATTTTCTTTTCTCTGTTATTTTCTGCATTTCCTTGCATCCAATTCATTGCAAATCCTTCAGTTAATTCCTTGCATATCCTTGTGAGATCTTATTTGCTAAGTGAGCTGAGGTGACAAGTGTTTTTCTCTCTGGATTGAACTCGGTCTTACCGGATTGATTTCTTCGGCTGAATCGAATCAACTTGGTGCTACCGATTTCAGTCCCGAGACAAAATCTGTGTCACTTGCATTCTGCATATTTGTCCCAGCTCCACTCTTTGTAACTTGTCCTCTACCAGCATCCTATATTACATGTGGCTTTGTAATGTGACTCCAGGACCAAACCTACTTGACTCATGCTCCAGAAGTCCCTTCTTGGAAATTGATGTCAAAGGGAGAGAGAGAGAGAGCACATCAAAGCTTATCACATGAGAGAGAATGCACTCATAAAAGCTTCTCCTGATGCTCCTATCCTTAAGAGGAAATTTGTCTCATGTCTTCAAGAGGGGAAAGACATGATAGTATATGTTATGACTTTATCTTGCTCTGATTTTCTTGTTTGCTCTGATTTTCTACTACCTTAGCTTCTCCCATTATCCCATGTCAGATTCAGGGGGAGAAAGACATCTAAAGGAAGAAAATCTTTGGAATTCATTGCATATCTTTATTCTTGGGGACATGTCAATAACCAAATAGATTACCTAGTACTCACACTCTACATGTCATCCCAGTGTTGGTATTCTTTTGTTCTTTAGTTCTTGCTCTGTCTAGTAGATGTTCTTGTGTTATCTAACCTTGTTTACCCAGGTACATCTTCTTCAAGATAGCTCAAGACCACAAGGTAAGTATATGCATCACACTCATGTGCATGAAGATCTCTTGTTGTGGTACATTTTTTTTGCGAGGGAGATTCATAAACATGAAGGTATATTTCCAGTATCTATATCATTTGCTCTAATGCATATAGCCAAGACACATGTAACTCATTGCTTGCTCTGACATGATTATGCATTCTCATACTCTTATGATCTATCATCACATGATTGCATACATGTAGGGGGAGCCAATGCATGTTGCATGTCTTTCCAAAGCTTTACTTGCTATTTCCTTATATCTTTATCCAAAGCTTTGATGTATGTTCTCATCAATTACCAAAAAGGGGGAGATTGAAAGCACAAGTGCTCCTTGGGTGATTTTGGTAATTCATGACAACATATCCCTTGTTGGACTAATACTTCTACCTAGTGTATTTCAGATAAGTTCAACATTGGAGTGGCATGGACATGGACAAGAGGATGTGGAACCCCTTCAAGGTGCCAAGGACAAATACTGACAAAAGCTCAAGACTCTACATTTTCCATTTTAGTGATCCAAGATCACAATAAGTCCATAGGAAAGCCAATACTATTAAAAGGGGATGAGGTGTTGCTTAATGGCTTACTTGCTCAAAGTGCTTAGTGATATGCTCCAAAACCCTCAGCCACTTTCTCACATCCACATATGTCCTAAACCTAAATATCAAACTCGGCCCCACCGATTTGATCTATCCAGTGCCACCAAGTTTCATCTGATTCAGCCACTGCCAAACCCTAGTCACTTCGGTCTCACTGATGGGATCTCAGTCTCACCGAGATGGGCTTGCAGATTCTCTGTGATCTATTGCAACATTTTCGGTCTAACCAAGTTTGTTCAGTTGGTCCCACCGAGTTTGCTTGACCAATACTTAGTTTGCTCATTACCAAAATCGGTCCCACCGAGTTTGTGTAATCAGTCAAACCGAGTTGAGGTTTTACCCTACCCCCTACACATCGGTCCCACCGAGTTGACCTTGTCGGTCCCATTGAAAACTCTAATGTTCATATTTTGACCTAAATTGGTCTGACTGAGTTTTACGATTCGGTCCCACTGAGTTTGGGAATCTGTGTGTAATGGTTAAATTTTATGTGGAGGCTATATATACCCCTCCACCCATTCTTCATTCGGGAGGAGAGCCATCAGAACATACCTACACTTCCACTACTCATTTTTTGAGAGAGAACCACCTACTCATGTGTTGAGACCAAGATGTTCCAATCCTACCACAAGAATCTTGATCTCTAGCCTTTCCCAAGTTCCTTTCCACTCAAATCATCTTTCCACCATAGCCCATTATGTGTGAGAGAGTTGAGTGTTGGGGAGACTATAATTTGAAGCACAAGAGCAAGGAGGTCATCATCAACACACCATCTATTACCTTTTGGAGAGTGGTGTCTCTTAGATTGGTTAGGTGTCACTTGGGAGCCTCTGTCAAGATTGTGGAGTTGAACCAAGGAGTTTGTAAGGGCAAGGAGATCGCCTACTTCGTGAAGATCTACCCTAGTGATGCAAGTCCTTCGTGGGCGATGGCCATGGTGAGATAGACAAGGTTGCTTCTTCATGGAACCTTCGTGGGTGGAGCCCTCCGTGGACTCGCGCAACCGTTACCCTTCGTGGGTTGAAGTCTCCATCAACGTGGATGTACGATAGCACCACCTATCGAAACCACGCCAAAAATCTCCGTGTCTCCAATTGCGTTTGCACACTCCAATCCCATCCCTTTACTTTCTTGCAAGTTGCATGCTTTACTTTCAGCAGCCCATACACTCTTTGCATGCTTGCTTGAATTGTATTGTGTATGCTTGAAATTGTGTTACTCTATCACCTCAACTTGAAAAACTTAAAAACTGTCAACTTTATTTGTTGAGGGTCTAATCACCCCCCCCCCCTCTAGACACCTCTTCTCGGTCCTTTCAGAGATGCATAACAATGAGGGGAGAGTGTGTCTACATACCCTTGTAGACCGTAAGCGGAAGCGTTTTCACAACGCAGTTGATGTAGCCGAACTTTCTTCGTGCTCCATCGATCGAGTACCGAACGTATGGCACCTCCGAGCTCTGCACACGTTCAGCTCGATGACGTCCCTCGTCTTCTTGATCCAGCAAGATGTCGAGGTAGTAGATGAGTTCCGTCAGCATGATGACGTGGCGGCAGTGATGGTGAAGTGATCATCGCAGGGCTTTGCCTAAGCACCGTGAGAATATGGCCGGGGGTGTAAACTATGGAGGGGGCGTCGCACATAGCTAGGCAATTGTCTGGATGTGCTAGGCGCCTCCCCTCCCACATATATATAGGTGGGAGGAAGGAGGGAGCAGCTAGGAGGGTGCCCCAAGTAGGTCGAGTCCTACTTGGGCTCCTCCCAAGTGGCGCGCCCCCTGCCATATTAGTCGGAGGGGGAAGGAAAGAGGGGGAAGGGGGAAGGAAGGGGGAATCATATTCCCTTTCTTTCCTTTCCTCCTTCCCATTTCCTTCTCCACCTTGGCCGACCCATATGGGGGGCACACCAGCCCCTTGTGGCTGGTGCGTTTCCCTTCTTGGCCCATAAGGCCCATATCTTTTGCCGGGGGTGCCCGGAACCCCTTCCGGTGACCCGATATGTACCCGGTACTCTCCAAAACACTTCCGGTGTCCGAATACCATTGTCCTATATATCAATCTTTACCGACCATTTCGAGACTCATTGTCATGTCCGTGATCTCATCCGGGACTCCGAACAACATTTGGTCACTGAATCACATAACTCATATAATACTATATCGTCATCGAACGTTAAGCATGCGGACCCTACGGGTTCGAGAACTATGTAGACATGACCTAGACACCTCTCTGGTCAATAACCAATAGCGGAACCTAGATGCTCATATTGGCTCCTACATATTCTACGAAGATCTTTATCGGTCGAACTGTTATGACAACATACGTAATTCCCGTTGTCCATCGGTATGTTACTTGCCCGAGATTCAATCATCAGTATCTTTATACCTAGTTAAATCTCGTTACCGGCAAGTCTCTTTACTCCTTCCGTAATACATCATCTCGTGACTAACTCCTTAGTCGTTTGCTTGCAAGCTTATGATGTGTATTATCGAGAGGGCCCAAAGATACCTCTCCGATACTCGGAGTGACGAATCCTAATCTTGATCTGTGCCAACTCAACAAACACATTCGGAGATACCTGTAGAGCATCTTTATAATCACCCAGTTATGTTATGATGTTTGATAGCACAAAAGGCATTCCTCCGGTATCCGGGAGTTGCATAATCTCATAGTCCAAGAAATATGTATTTGACATGAAGAAATCAATAGCAATAAAACTGAACGATCATTATGCTAAGCTAATAGATGGGTCTTGTCCATCACATCATTCTCCTAATGATGTGATCCCGTTATCAAATGACAACTCATGTCCATGGTTAGGAAACCTTAAGCATCTTTGATCAACGAGCTAGTCTAGTAGAGGCTTACTAGGGACACTATGTTTGTTTATGTATTCACACATGTATTAAGGTTTCCAATCAATACAATTCTGGCATGAACAGTAAACCTTTATTATGAATAAGGAAATCTAAAATAACAACTTTATTATTGCCTCTAGGGCATATTTCCTTCAAAAATAACACCATATGATACACATCAACCAACTATAATGTCACCTAGATACACCAATGTCACCACGAGTATCCATGAGTTGATTATACAATATGTATCAAACAATTTCAGATTCATAATATTTAATCCAACACAAAGAACCTCAAAGAGTGCCCCAAGATTTCTACCAGAGAAACAAGGACGAAAACCTGCATCAACCCATATGCATAGATTACCCCAATGTCACCTTGGGAATCCACGAGTTGAGTGCCAAGACATACATCAAGTGATCTCAAATCCAACAAAGTAATCAATCTGATAAAACTCAATTCATCACAATAAGATAGAGAGGGGAAAACACCATATGATCCGACTATATTAACATAGCTCGAGATACATCAAGATCGTGCCAACTCAAGAACAAGAGAGAGAGAGAGAGAGAGAGAGAGAGAGAGAGATTAAACACATAGATACAGGTACAAACCCTCAGCCCCGATGATGGACTACTCCCTCCTCATCATGGTGGGCGATGGGATGATGAAGACGGCCACCAGTGATGATTTCCCCCTTTGGCGGAGTGCTGAAACAGGGTCCAAATTGGTTTTTCATGGCTACAAAGCTTGTGGCGACGGAACTTCTAATGTAGGTTATTTCTAGGGGTTTCTGTATTTATAGGATTTTTTGGCGTCAGTCTCACGCTAAGATGGGCCTCGAGGTGACCACAACCCACCAGCACAGGGGTAAGGCCCTTGACGCGCCCTGGTGGGTTGTGCTCACCTCCTTCACCTTCTGGTCCTCCCACAAAGCTTCTAGTGCCTCTTTTGTTCCAAAAAAATCGTCAAAAAGTTTCGTTACATTTTGAGAACTTTTATTTCTGCACAAAAAACAACACCACAGTAGTTTTGCTGAAAACATCACCAGTCCGGGTTAGTTCCATTCAAATCATACAAAAACCATATAGAATTGTTGTAAACATGACATGAATGCTTCATAAATTATAGATACGTTGGAGACGTATCAGGGATTTTATAGGAATTTATACCTTGCAGGGCAAGCATATGGGAAGAAAATGGAGTTGTGTGTGTGTGTGGGGGGGGGGGGGGGGACACGAGGCCCCCATACGGACAGGTGGCATGGCCTTGGGGGGGGGGGGGGAGGTGCCTGGGCCCCTTGTCCATGTGGGCCTCTCGGGCACCGCCTCAACTATTTTTCCCAATAATCATTAAAATATTCCAGAACAGATGAAAATACTTTTTATGGAGTTTTTGGAGTCAGTTTACTTACATTATCACATACCTATTACATTTTCAGAATTTTGAATTCTATTCTTCTATGTATTCTTTCGGTGTAATTACTCGAATAATGTCGAAATCAATGTTAATAGGATTGCCTGCAATATAATGTTTAAGTCTTTGCTCATTAACTACTCTTGGTTTATTTCCTTCAACGTTATTTATCTTGATAGCTCCCGAACAGAAAACTTCTTCAATGACATATGAGCCTTCCCATTTGGAAATTACGAGCAATTTGAAAAACAGTGAACCATTCCAATTTTATAACATTATTCAAATCGATGAACTTGTTTTCAAATCTATGTTTTTTTTGAACTAGTGAACATTTCTCATTTTTTGCTTCTTTTTTTCCCAAATCCGTGAACATTTTTTCTATATGCGAATTATTTTTGAATTAGTGAACTGTTTTAAAATACACGAACATTTTCAAATTCACAACAATATTTGAATTGGCGAACATCAGATTCGTGAACATTTTTTGAATTCACAAATATTTTTTAATACATGATTTTTTTGAATCCACAGACATTTTTTCTACTTTGCACGAACTTTTGTTCAAATTTGCCAACAATTTTTCAAATATACAGACATTTAGAATTTGTGAACAGTTTTTCAATCCGCGAACATCTTTTCTATTTTGCGCGAACCTTTTCAATTCATGAATATTTTTAAGTTCACATGCATTCTTTTGAGTTTGCCTTTTCTCAAATCCACGAATATTTTTGAATTCACGAACATTTTTATGATTGTTAATAAAACCGGTAAAATCATGAGAGAAAACCAGGAAAAAGAAAAGATAGACCGGTGAAAGAAGGTTAAAAAACAAGAATGTTCCAAAAATTGGAAAGGACGAAAAGAGTAAAAACCGAAGTGGAAAAAACCAGAGAATTTTGTTTTAGCGAGCGGTGCGAGGCTTGTGTGCGAGCCGTGGCTGCCTGTACGCGCTGGGCCTGGCTCATGTAGCGAGCTAGGGAGGCTTCAGCGTGAGTAACGCGTGATACATAGCGCTGCCCGTCGGAAATCCAAAACATTCTCGCGGTCGCGCGCTCCGTAATCAGCGCGCGGTTCCGGCCTTTCCGTTCCCGTCCGTATCTTTTCGCCAGAAACAGCGATCCGCGCAGAAACGCATCCCGCCCGTCCACAGAAAACAGCGCCGAACGCATTGCACGGTTCCACGTCACCGATCCGGGGCACCCACCCTGCCACCAATCAGCGCCCACCTCCCCCTCTGTATAAAGCCAGCAGCACCGCTCCTCGCCTCCCCAACATCTCCTTCCCAACAAATTGAGCCACACCTTCTTCCAGTTCCAGCGCTCACCACCCACCAGCGAATCCCCCCAACCCCGATCAGCCGAAGCATCGATGGCCCCCAAGGCGGAGAAGAAGCCGGCGGCGAAGAAGCCCGCGGAGGAGGAGCCGACGACGGAGAAGGCCGAGAAGGCCCCGGCGACGAAGAAGCCCAATGCCGAGAAGCGGCTGCCGGCGGGCAAGACCGCCTCCAAGGAGGGCGGCGAGAAGAGGGGCCGCAAGAAGGGCAAGAAGAGCGTGGAGACCTACAAGATCTACATCTTCAAGGTGCTGAAGCAGGTCCACCCCGACATCGGCATCTCCTCCAAGGCCATGTCCATCATGAACTCCTTCATCAACGACATCTTCGAGAAGCTCGCCGGCGAGGCCGCCAAGCTCGCCCGCTACAACAAGAAGCCCACCATCACCTCCCGGGAGATCCAGACCTCCGTCCGCCTCGTCCTCCCCGGCGAGCTCGCCAAGCACGCCGTCTCCGAGGGCACCAAGGCCGTCACCAAGTTCACCTCCTCGTAGATTGCCATGTTTGCATCTCAGAAACTGTAGTTTGCTGCCGTGTATCTAAAACTAGTGTTTATTGCTCAATGAAAATTGGTGGAATGCTGTTAGTTTTTGGTTTGATTGCTGATGTTGCCGTGTCGTGTACTGATCTGAAATAGTAAACGATGTGGTGCACATCTCTTGGGAACCCTCGGTTCTGATTTCTGAACTAGTTACTCGTTTGATGCATGGCCTAGCTTGCTGATCGAACTGTGTTATGCGACTGTAAGTGATGTATGTTCTCTTTTGGAGACTTCGAGAAATGTCATGTGGCAATTTGGTTGAAGAAACCAGATCGGCTGTCCCATTTGTTTGACATTTCTTAGAATCAGCTGCATTGCGGGGAGCTCAATTGAGGTTCTGTACACTGTTGCTCTTGGTGGTTGGCACACGAGACAATTACCTGATGAATTTGTACCACGATCTTTGGAGATAAACCAGCGACCAGATATTCTGAAAAATAACAATGAAGGAGACATATTGGTAATCTTTTTGACATCAGTATGCCAAATCTCTTAGGGCCCGCTTGGATTGTCGTTTTGAAAGCAAATACACCGGTAAAATACACCTCCGTAAGAAAAAACCAGACCGGCAACGCTTGGGCGCTTGGTTGATCGTTTTTGAGCTGTAACATTTACACCGATTCGATCGGTTACACCCGGAATTAGCTGGTACTATTTGATACAGACCTCAGCCCGTCGTTTTCTCCACCACCCCGTAATCCTCTCCTCTCTTGTTGATGGCTTCGCCGCCGCAACCACAACAGGCAGGCGCCTGCGCCGGTGTCCGTGATGGAGTCCCGGCGAGGCGCCGACGACCTTGACCGCGACGGCGGCTAGGCGATGATGCCGGGGTTGTTCTTTGTTTGCCGCGCTATAGGATCCGCACCATGCGTCAGATCTCCTCGTCGCGCCCGATGACCGGGTCGAGCTTGCCCACCACCACCACGAGGTCTCCGCCGCTTGTCTTAATGGCCTGGACGTTGGTGTCCCCCGACGCGGCGGTTGTCGCCTCCGCGGAGCTTCTCGACCTCCGCCTTCACCGGTGCGGCGGAGACGCTCCTTGAGCATCTGGTCAACGGCGAGGTGAGCAGCTGGCGGTGGTGCGCTCGAACGATTCGGGCTCGTGTGACACTGGGAGGAGGAGGGACCGGTGGTGGTGGACGGTAGCGGCGGTGGCGGCGGCGGCTTCCTGATCCATTCACGACTGTGAATGAGGAAGAAGACGTGAATACAGAGACGAGAAGGACAGGATTTACAAGGGGAAATAGCATTCGGCTGTATATTACCGGACACCAGTATTATGCGGTTGTAATTTGTCACGCCTGTAAGATTTTTTCGGGGCTTCCAAGCGGGGCCTTAAGAAAATTACTCGTCCGTTCCAAATTACTCCCTCCGTTCCAAATTGCAAGCTACTCCCTCCGTTCCAAATTACTCGTCGCTGAAATTGATGTATCTAGAACTAAAATACATCTAGATACATCCATACGTGCGACAAGTAATTCGGAACGGAGGGAGTACATACAAGGGCAACAACTGTGTGAACACCTACAACTTCTTGAACCATCTTTTATCATCATGCTCTGCAAATACTGCAGCAATTCAGAGATCGTTTGACTTCACAACTGGCTGGTGAGTTCTTTGTTTTTCCCTTTCAGGTTACTTTCTTGATTTTGGTGGTCTGATATTTTTTCTGCAGGGGTATGGAGGCTATCCTGAAACCACCAAGAAGAAAGCCCGGCTCCTGTTTCCAATCGTATACCGAAGAGCAGTTTAAGTTCATCTGTGGGAGCACTGGTTTCATTCTTAGAATCTGCTACATATTTCTGTGCATCGAAGATATATGGAGGTTGAACAAGCATGGTTTTCATGATACAATGCCGATCTTTTATCATACTGTACCTGCCATGTAATAGGATGCTAATACCCTGTATTGACATTCAGGACAAGATAACCCATCAAAGGTTGTGTTCCATTTTCATAGTTGAGATAGGCGATGTTTTTTTCTTCTTAAACTAAGAGGTAAGTTTATGGCACAAGAGACAATTCAACTATACAATTCATTGTTTTAAGCAGGCTGGCAGTGAATAGCTAATCAACATGAATAACCTACTATATTGCAAATTATTTCAGTTACTTTGTTGGAGAATCCAGAAACTGATATGGGTGTATTGTACTCCCTCTGCACCGAAATACATGTCGCTGGAATAGCTGAAGTTTAGCTACTCCAGCGACATGTATTTCGGTACAGAGGGAGTAGAAACTAAAGATTCATCTAAAATGCTATACTAATTTGTCAACATTCTAGTAAGCAAATCCGCAGGAAGCAACGACATGCTGATAGTTTGGAGCAGAGCGCTCCATCCTTGTCCTCCTGGACACGCCTTTTTTCTTCACCACAGGTATATCTTTCCTGAAATGTGAAACCCTTACAGAATTAAATATCACTGTTGTAAGTTGTAACCCGCTGCCTTAAAGATTTAACAGGCTAAGTACACAAATGCTGATCAACTATAGTAGCCTAGTAGGGAAAGTACATATATCAAGTGCCTCTGCTCCTGCGCACCTACTTACCAAGAACAAGGACTCTCCCTAAGTCAAAAGCTTCAGTGACTACATAAAATAAAATATATGTTTCTTTACTACAGATTCCAGGTATCAGATAAGTTAGGTAGCAATTTATACCAGTTTAATCATCCAAACAACAACTCTTCTCCTATGGCCTTTACATTCCCAAGCAATATCTCAATGCTAGCCAACTTTGCTTGACAATGAATAACTAATTAAGATCAACATGAATAATCCAGTTATTTTTCTAGAGAACCCAAAATTGAGATCGGTGCAGCATAGAGACTATGATGCCTACTCGTCCACAAGGAACAAAATAAAAATCCAGCACCTGTTACACCAAGTATTACCAACATTCTAACTAACATCAGAAGATGCCACTTACCAGATTGAGCTATAAGTTATGACGGTTAATGGGAGGGAAGAATTTTTACAATCATGTTCTTGGGCAGTCATTGATCACAAAATCATATGATTGAAAATAAATTCTGGTGATAGGTTGCACCCTGAAGGCAGCAATTCATTTGAAAATAACTTGGACGTGTGTTCGTTATCTGTCCCTCTGTCGTATTTATCCTTCTCTGAGATGTGCTATCAGGAACATCAGTTTGTTAACATCTTGGCATCATTGTCCAATAGCATTTTTTAATGTCATTAGTTAACAGTCTATTGAGTCCCCAGAGAGGCTGTGGCATTGTTCAATAGAGGTAATCAATTGCAAAAAACTGTGTAGTTTAACATCAGGGTTATTAGCACTGCTATCAATTACTGATGATAAGGAGCTGACCTAGTACATTTAGAAGAAAAAATCGCATCACATACTAGGATGCTAATACCCTGAATTCCATTCAGATACTGAATGTTTGACCATTCCTCGACCAACTGGCACCTTAGCCTGTGGAGCAGCAAAAGTATCACAGGTAGAACGATTACCACATGCCAGTATTTCTTCTTAAGAGTAATTTTATGGCACACCAGACAAGTCAACTATATAAATCATCGTCTTCACCCGCCGCGACAGAGGATGCCAAAGGATCTTAGCCTTGCAGCGAATATCAACATCAACATGAATAATCTACTACCTTACAAATTATTTCAGTTACTTTGTTGGAGAATTCAAAAATAGATATTGGTTTGGTTCATTGTAGAGACTAAAGATTCAGCTAAAGCTAAATCAAATTGTCAACATTCCAGAGATGCCCAATTGTCAACATTCTAGAGAGGCCGTGGCATTGCTCAGTAGAGGTAATCATTAGCGAGTTTGGTGTGCCAGTATCATGGACCAGAATATTTGACTCTTGTTTGTAGAGTTTGGATTTCAAATGGAATGTGAAATGTCTGTACTTAAATGAAGGAACCGAAACTTTTGGGACTTGCCACTGCAGTACTATGTATAGTTTTAGATTTGAGATAGCAGCAACGGGCTGAATCTGTGCACCTAGCCATCATCACATCAGTACTACCAAACTACTATCACAGGGCAAAAGAAACCGAGCGTGTTTTCTTTATGATAATCGTGCTAAAATCTCATATCCATGATCTCGATTTAGCATTGGAGCCATAGGAACAGTGAAACGTGGGGATCCCAGGCAGGCACGATGGCTGGTCCGGTCCTGGCACAATAACAATTGAAACGTGGGGAAGTGTTAAAAAAAATAAAAATTGAAACGTGGGAAGGAAATTTCGGCCCATCCTCGATCATGCCATTCGTCTGAACTAAAGAGAGGCCAACGCAGCCCAAGCCCACAGTAGCGGCCGCCCGGGCAGGCAACCCAAAAAATAAAAGGCAACGCAGCTGCAATCAACCAATCAGAGCCGAGGAACACCCGTGCCACGGATCGCTCCCCACGATCCGCGTGCCTCACCCGAAACCAAATCCAGACCATCCACGCCTCACAGATCCAACGCTCGAAACTCCCCTCCCGAAACACAAGAGCGCGGAAAGTTCCCCGGACTCGCGCCCACCCGCCGTCTCCCTCCTTAAAACGGCCCCCGAATCCCTCCTTGTTCCTCATTCCACTCCCAAATCTCCCCAGCAATCCTCTCTCCGCGCCCACGAAGCAAGCTCTCCACTCCCGATGGCCCGCACGAAGCAGACGGCGAGGAAGTCCACCGGCGGCAAGGCGCCGCGCAAGCAGCTGGCCACCAAGGCGGCGCGCAAGTCCGCCCCGGCCACCAAGGCGGCGTGAAGAAGCCCCACCGCTTCCGCCCCGGCACCGTCGCGCTCCGGGAGATCCGCAAGTACCAGAAGAGCACCGAGCTGCTCATCCGCAAGCTCCCCTTCCAGCGCCTGGTGCGGGAGATCGCGCAGGACTTCAAGACCGACCTCCGCTTCCAGAGCTCCGCCGTCTCCGCGCTGCAGGAGGCCGCCGAGGCCTACCTCGTCGGCCTCTTCGAGGACACCAACCTCTGCGCCATCCATGCCAAGCGCGTCACCATCATGCCCAAGGACATCCAGCTCGCCCGCCGCATCCGTGGCGAGAGGGCCTAGGCTGCTTCCTAGAATCCTAGTGTCTGATCTGGCCTCGAGGTGTAGAGATGCGTTAGTTTCTTATTAGCCCGTGTCTGTGGTAGTAAGGCTCGTTGACGGTTGTGTTATGGTGTGTGTGTGATGTATGTGATGGTACCATCTTGTTATCATCATCAGTGGGAAGTTAGCAAATCTGATTTTAAACATGCCTGCTTGTTTGTCTGATCTCAGTAAACGTTTTGGTTTGTCTATATATTATCCCTCAATGTTTTGGCAGCATTTGCTGGTAAAGGTGCCACTGGATCTGATGAACATGAGGTTCATATGCCAGCAAATGCACAACAAGGTGAGCAGCAGCAGGTGTCATTCAGTTCGACCTGCCCCTGCTCACCTTGTACTATAATGCCCTTGCTCTCTCAATTTCTTTTCCCCCCTTTTGATGGATACTCTCAATTTTTGTGTGGAAAGGAACATAGTGCATTGGATAACTGTCTCTTCTTTGACTACAATGTTGTGCTTTTGAATGCCAATCTATTTGAATGTTAAGTTTCAAATGTTCTGTCCATTTATTGCTGGAGGTTGTCCCATAAACAAGTGTATGGATCTGTACCTTTTTTTGGGTGTGTATCCGTGGAAGATCTGAAATTCTGGCTGTTCTAAGTGTAACTGGTTTTACAGTATGTGATGTTTTCTTTACTGACTCCTGTGTTTGTGGGTTTTGGACTCCAAATGGAATAGGAAATATCTGCACTCTGTTGAAGGGTTAATAAACTTTGTGAGTCGCCATTGCCGTTTAAATATAATTTTGAATCTGAGATAGCTGCAATCAGTGTAGTTGTGTCTTGTAATAGGCATTTGTTATTAAGTAGCACATAAAAAAATTAATCAACTGTAGCATCATATATAGACTGAATTATTGCAAGTAATTGTTACTCTTCTGCACCAAATTTTGTCCAGCCTTCAGTTGGGCTGTTTGTTGTCTCTAGTTAGCTGCATCACTTTCTCAGCGATGTTCAGCTTCCTCGTTGCATGCATATTCTCCATGTCCCGTCCACCAGGCCATTAGTATTATAAATTCTCTAGTATCCATCACAACATCACTCAAGCGTGAAGAAGTCTTAATAATCTTTTTATAATGGTAGAATGCAGTGAGGACTTGATGGCAAATGGAGACGTTTGCACCATGGAGTTTGTTGACAAGAGCTCCATACCGACTACTATCAGGTTTGAGGAGACTCATCACCATATTCCCAGTTACATGTAATCACTATTATAACAGTGACAGTTTCCTCCCTCAAATTGCTTGTGTCCAGTTAGGCAAACAAAGTTCGTAGGAGACTCTAGTGCATAACCATTTCTTCCACTATGTCTTACTGCAATGTATTCAGTTTACCTACAAAGTTTATATATCTCAGCTCATACAACTGAACCAAATAAAAATATATCAGCATTAGATGCCCAAGATTGAAAAAACTGAATGATCCATCAGATGCTGAACATTTTCTACCTATTAAGAAAACACCAAGCTAATTGCTATTTACTCTGGTTTAAACTTTCAGGTATGGTTTAGTCAACGCGCAATTACATTTTGTATTTCGACAGTTCTCCAAGTTGTGCATGCCGTGATCCTGTTGGTTGCAGCAGCGTATTTCAGATCAGAATTACACTATTTATCTTCTCTTTTAGATGGAAAACAGGCGAAGTACGCTAATGTTTCTAACTTTAACATTCTGGAGTGCAGCATCTTCACGGAGCCCTCTGCTCAGCAAGGTTGAGTTGCTGGCTAGTTTTTTGTCAAAGTACGTGAGACAGACGCCATTCAGAGATTAAGCAACACATGACGGCTTCACTACCCCCCCTTATGAACAAACTGGTCGGCATTTGATAAGTGACCTGTCGAGTTTACGAGGCTTTGCTTCTTGTAGTTGGCTTGCCATGATACTCAACATAACACACTTTTTAAGGACACGTGTAGCTGTAAATTCCTCATTGATGGGAGTAATCTTACTGCACAAATATAGATACAGTAGATGATTTAAACCCTTCGTTCCTCTATTTACATCTTTAGGTATTATCCAGACAATATAGTATTGCCTGCAGTCCTCTGTTTATATTTTAAGTGTTAGGCTCTTCGAAAACACCAACCTCTGCACCATCCACGCCAAGCGCGTCACCATCATGCCCAAGGACATCCAGCTCGCCCGCCGCACCCGTGGCGAGAGGGCCTAAGACTGCTTCGTAGCGTCTGATCTGGAAGTGTAGAGATGTTAGATTCGCCTTAGCGTGTGTTGCTTGGTGGAGTGATCTTTTATCGTGGTAGGAAGATTCCTCGTTCGTGCTATCATGGCTGTGTTATGTTCTAGTGTATGCCTGATGTCACCCTCTTGTTATCATCAGCAACGTGAAAGTTGGCTATCTGATCTTAATTTTGTGCTTCATGATGCCTTTATTTGTTTGTAAACTTGAAATATCTACCAACAGTTTTTTAGCGTTATCCATGCCCTTGATCCAATTTTCTGCGAACTTATGCCTAAAGCCCCACGAAATGGCCCTTTGCTCCTTCAGTGTTCAATTTGTTCCACCTCGTGATTAGTAGGCTTAACCCCCTGATGTTGCTAGGTACTGCAACAATGAAAGTTTATGAGATCTGCCCTTTGCTCCTTCAGTGTACGTCTGGCTTCCTGACATAGAGCCCCACAGTATGTCTTGTTATTCATTTTTTTTGTTGAAATTATCTACACTGTCTTAATTTTCTACACTGTCTTGTTATTCTGAACCATTGCATTTGTTAACATTATCAGAAGTTCAGTATTAATTTCTACTTGGTTGTTGCATTTCTACTGAGATCATCTTTCGGCTTGCAGAGCATAGTTTCAAATAGCGGAGATAGCATCCGCTATTGCGTCCGCAATAGCACTAGCGCAATAGCGTCCGCTATTGATCAAATTAAATGTAATTACTTTTTATGAAGGATCTAGAATTATACACAACAATCTCGTGTTTTTACAAACCCGCTATGTGGACATAGCGCCCGCAATATCACCCGCTATCCGCATTCCGCTACGCGGACCCCAATCCGCTACCAGCACGCTATCCGCTATTTAAAACTAGTAATTTAGCAAAGCTATGAGTCGCCTGGCAACTTGGCAAAGCAAGGCCTGCTAATTTTGTATGCTTATGTCATCCAATCTTTGGAAGGCACCATTTTCCTCTCCTGAACAAGTAAAAATAAGATTATGGCTCAATTTTTCCGACTATTAACTGTAGTGTAATTGGCATATTTAATCAATTGTGAAGCTCGTCTTTGATGATAATCCTCATTCTCATCAGAAGAAAGTCTTTATATTTTAGATACATCTGAACAACCGCTTGATAAATGACAGTATGGTGCATCAGATATTATGTGTTGACTAAACTAATAGCCTTTCAAATCAGCCTTCCATAGAACAGTCCTTCCAAACCCATATATTCGTATCATTTCAGAACCAAAAAGGAAACCTTATGTAATATGGAGTAGAACTCTAAAAGTATTAAGTGGTGCCATTTCCCCCCTTGTTCTGCAAGCGTTTGTTGGGGTAGGTTGACTATGATATGGTTGATGAGTGAATAGTGATGGCTAGTATACAACAGCTGTTGCATCATGTATGGCTGAAGAGCGATGTCTACTGGAGTACCTAAGCATCAGCTCAACTGCTGCCGTTGCATTTCTTATTGCTCCAAGGTTATCTGTTTGGAAAATGTTCTCTATCTCTAATGCAGCCGGAGTACCTAGCAAACATCAGCTCAACTGCCGCTGTTGGGTTTCTTATTGCTCCAAGGTTATCTGTTTCTGTCCTCTTTAATGCAACTTTGCTGTGAAAACCGCATTATTCAGAGCTCCGCCGTCTCCGCGCTGCTGGAGGGCGGCCTAGGTTGCTTCCTGCTTCCTAATTTCTGATCTGATGGTGTAGAGATGTGCTAGTTTCTTATTAGCCTGTCGTCTGTGGTAGTAAGATTCCTCGTTTGGGCTGTGATGCAGTATCTGATTAATGTTATCATCATCAATGGGAAGTTACCAATCTGATCTTAAGCATCACTGCCTGTTTTTACGATTTCAGTGCTGAAAAGTTTTTCAAAACTGCTCCTCTTTCAGCTTCAATGATGCCTTGGCTATGTCAATTTTTTTTATTTTTTTATTTTTTATTTTTTATTTTTTGAGAATGGCTATGTCAATTTTCAGCAGTTTGTTTGCTGAAATTGGTGCCACTGTATCCGATGAACATAATTTTCGTATGCTCCAGCTCAGTTCAATGTGCCACCCTGCTCACGGTGTGATCTTACTGATGTTGTTCCAAACCACTTCAGGTTGCTGCACATGCCCTTGCTCACTTAATTCAGGCACACGTGGAAAGGAAGAAAATGGAATGGATCACACTGTCTCTTCTTCTTTGGCTGTCATGACTCTTTTTGCCTTGAAACGGGAAATTATTAATTAGGGAATAGAATTGTCATTACATTCACAAAGGATCAAGTTCAACACGCAGCTCGGCGCTGAATCCCGCAACATCACCACTCAACTCTTGCGGGCGAGCTCTCAAATTAGGCCGTCACCCTGCTTTATATTACTCCCTCCGTCCCAAAATATTGAGACATTTATTTTGGGACGGAGGGAGTATTATATAGTACTCCCTCCGTCCCATAATGTAAGACCTTTTTTGACACTATACTAGTGTCAAAAAACGTCCTATACTATGGGACGGAGGGAGTATAAAGCAACAACTAAAGTACACGACCGAACAATACAAGATGACGAGAATGCCCTCTCACAAAGCAGATCAAAGAGTAACCGGACAACAAAATTCACATAGAAAAAGGACACAGAAAGGCACAAGAAAAGAGCACAAAGACATTTCTGAGCAAGAGCAAAGGACGGACTGAAGTCTGAACACCTCGCCATAGCCCGACATATGGCGCCTGAGCTCCGCAACAACACCCTTGGGAGGGTAACGGTTCAAAGTGTGCCGCTCCAGAGTCCGGACAGACATGGATTTTCACCCGAAGCCCTGATAGTGGGAAAAGACCCGCAACGACATCTTCAAGAGGAAAGCGGTGCCCACAGTCGGGTGCCAGCGCCAAAGTGCGGCGATTTCACTCGGAAACTCACTTGCATCATCACGAGGCACCTAGGTCACCGTCGCGACGATGTCCAACCTACCCAATCCAGATCTAGGCATCACCACCTCCGCCCGAGAAGAATGCGCTAGTGCCATCCGCCGCTATACCCCTTGTTGCCCACATGACATTAGACGCCCTCCTTCCATTACAGGAGCTTGTGCCATTTTCGTTGGTACAGTATGTAGATGATTGTCTTGCGCATGTTGCTGTGCTTGTATTGATTTTCTGTCCTATAGCCCTGTACATGCTGTGCTTGTATTGATTTTCGGTTCTATAGCCTTGTTCGGTAATCACCCGCTCCTGGAATCTGCGGAGCGGGGAAACCACAACTCCTTCGATTTGAACAGCAGCTCCGCTCCCGGAGTTGTGGAGTAGAGGGGTATCGAACAGGGTGTATGTATTTTGCTTTTTGTATGTTGTTTACGTTGTAAGGCTTGATGCCTGGTTTGGGCCTTTATTAATTTATAAAGCCAGGAGTTGCTCATGCCTTTCATCTAAAAATATAGGTCTAAATAGTTGTATATGATTTGCTCCGAAATTTCTTGGAAGTAAATTAATGATGCTAAAGTTCAGCCTTCTATGATTGCAGCATTACATTATTACAATCATCTCTTGTATATCATATTATCTCTAACCAGTAACTCTTGCACAAAAGAATATAAGGGACAGGTTCCGATGAAGTGCCAGAACAATTAAAGTGAGTTGGAACTTCCAACATAAAACAAACTCATTCTTATATTGTAGTCATCAGAAGTTACATTGTTCACAGGCAAAATTTGCAGTGCATGTCCCATTTAGTGGGAGAAATAGGATACAGACTGAAAGTGAAATCTAGATTCATACGACACTACATCGGATAGAGGATGGTCTTGCCACCAACATGGTATCTTTCACAGAGCTTTTTCAATGTACCCACTGAGTGCTGCATTGAGTTCAGTTTGGTATCCATGAACATGGCCTGCAAACACGTTGCTTCTCTTTAGTATACATAGATATTTGTTAAACATATGCTCGACAAAATAAGATATTTGAAAATCGTGTTATACCTTGTAGTTGTCACCATACTTCTCTATTAATCTGCCAATACATAGTCGTTGAATTTTAGTCAGTGGCTCCAAAGGTGCAGATTTGCCATCCCTCCTTTTCTTCCCAAGTGCAGATTTTAGATCTACATTGCATAGAAAAGATTCCATGAGATCGTACACAAGTACACATCACTCTTACTGTCTTCAATATAAGTAATACTGTAGGTAAATTGAAATACAAATATATGCACCATAACGTATGCCCTTTTATGTGATGAAACAACTCAAAGAAATATAACAGTAACATTTTAATCACTATACTATGCCACTAAGAAATTCACCTCAGGTGCTAAACAAAGAACACAAGAAATTATATCCATTGAGTAGCAAAACAAAATGTCCTGCTATGCCAAGCAAGAACACACTGTATTAAGCCATCGAGTTGATAACATAATGTCTTGCTGTCATAACAAAGCTATTACTATGACAGAACATTGCTAGGTACATTTCATAGCTTCTTAGGAATATCTTTTGATATTGGCCGCAGAAAAGAAAGAGAACTTTTTTTAAATACGTAAAACTTATTGTCAAATAGAACATTCGAAATAGAATTTCATAGCCTTCAAAGAGCATGCTAAAAGCAGTGCATTTCAATTGGTCTTAAATATACACTAAAATCAATATTTGCTTGGGCTTGGATATCAACAAACCATCTCATCAGGAAAAAAACTTGACAGGCCTTGTCTTTCACAGCACATTCAATTTTTGAAAACAAACACAATTTTGAACTTGGACTTTTAGTATTCTGCGGTTTTGGAACATCCAAGGGAACCATAATTTTTTATAAAAAATGGAGCACCAGTTGAGTGTTTTTTGTTTCTTGATTGATGGGACTTATCCTGCTGTTACCATTGGGCAAGGGTTTTTCTTTCAAAATCATGTTAATCTTTTGGAGAACTTGCCATCATGCTAATTGTTACACTCTCTGCGACAGTAAGCTACCGAGTGTATGGGATGTTCTGAGAAGACAGTGGCACAAGATGAGGCATGCTTTGAGTAGTGAGAATGAGATGAGAAACCCAAGATGAGGAAACAGTAGTATTATTGCTTGTCAATACTCAAAAGGTGTCTCCTCCTTTTGCAGTTAACTAACTAGGACTAAGATTTCTTGCATCAGAACACATGTGCTATCTGAAATTCAAAAATGGGCCTACAAAACTAAATAATCCCAGAAATAAATCTGGGATGTAGATATCAGAATGAATTATGTATCAGCATACTTTCTTGAGAAAATGTATTGATCAGCGGTCTGCATAAAACATACAAGACTGAGGTGCCCAAAAATGTATCTTTTGAAACTCTCAATTACTTGCATGCTTTAGAACAGGCTAGAATTCAAAAAACAATCATGGAACCTGAAATCAGAATGTAATTGTTCAGCCATCTTCATGTGTAAATTTTCTGATTTTTTTAGGAAGTATAAATATTTTCTGAGCCGGAAGGATGTGCTCCAAGATCACTTAGTTTATACTGTAGGAGCATAAGACTTCTAACTTGTTGACTACAACTCTGTTCTTCCTCACATACCCCAGTACTAAGTTGAATCAGAAACCAACTACTGCAGCTACTGAGCTTCTGCTGCTTCCTGAACTTCAGAAGCAGTGTTTGTATTGCCAGCCACAGCAAACTGTTTACTGCCGTAATACCTTGCATCTTTCTATATAAATTTCCTCGAATGACACCAACACTTAAGCATAAAGCTCAGAATATACTATGAATAAGAAGTTAAAACAGACACTCAAATATAGGAGCTGTTGAAAGCAGTTCCAATTCAAATTATATTTGAATATATTGTGTCTTCACAAAGTAGTAATTGCTTCTTTTGAATTTTTTTGATAGATAGTATGCTAACCATAGTATCAATTTTGATACAACAACACGAGTGATAATATATGTGAACTTCTCTTTTGTCCATAAAACAACTACTACCATGACCTTTACTGCTATTTCAGCAAAAAAAACTCATTCCCATTGGAAGCAGACTGTTGGAGAACAAATTAATATTTATCAAAACTCCAAGTTATGTCAGGAGTAAAAGAAAGATTGATCACAAACATTTCCAAACAAACCAGCGAACCTACAACTTCGATGAGAACTCCAAGTTATATACCAAGAGTAAAAGAAAGATTGAACACAAACATCTCCAAGCAAACCAGCGAACCTAAAACTTCGATGAGAAATGTGTTGGACGGACTGTGTTTACACACTGTTCATTTCATTGCTCTGGCAGCTCAACGGATTATTCACAGCACAAAGGAAATCAAATCTAGAGGCAAACCATCTGTATATTCCCAAACATAAATGAACAACAGAAAATAAGAGCTAAATCAACACATGTGGTTGACAAATCGCATTATGCCATGCCAATTGATCCACCAAATTCGCACATTCACCAAAACTAATTAATACGGCACCTAAGATTCCCATCAGTATAACCAAATTAGCGACATGTCCCGAAGAAACTGAACATAAAACATGAATTCACCAGCTCGTGAGCCGGTCCAAGTCGAGGCAAAGGGATGGGAGACTGACCATCGCACTCGAGATCACTGCCGGTGTCGACGGGGCCGAACTCGTCGACGGGGGCGCGCAAGGCGTCGACGTCGGGCGCCTGCAGCGAGGCGCTCTGGACGAGGCCTCGCGTGCCGCGGGAGTGGGCGCCGAGCAGGTTGGGGTTGGCCACGACCCCGAAAGCGGAGTAGTTCTTCACGACGCTGCCTTCCGCGTCCCAGCTCGGCACGTGGCCGCCGGCCTCTGCGGCGGCGGCGGCGGCGAGCGCCTCGGGCAGGTCGAAGGCCGGCTTGAACTCGCGCGGCTTCTTGCGCGGCAACCCCACGCGCACCTTGGTGCGGGTTCGCTTGAACTTGCGCCGCGACCCTCCCATCGGCGCTGCTACTACGGTTTCGGGACGAGGGGTTAGCTAGGGTTTTGGCGAGAGGGCAGCGGGGGAGAGAGGGGCGACCGGACGAGGAAGAAAGTTCTTTTATGGGCCTTCGGGAGAAAAGCAAAACAGGCCCGTTAACTCACTTGCTGGCCTTTGCATCGGCGGGGTGCGTGGGCGCCCTTTAAACACGGGAGTGTGCTATACGTGTTACCTTCAAGAAAGCGGATTTTATTCCAATGCCCTCTACCGAGTACCATTTTTTTTCGTTTGGACATCGAGCAGGTCACTGGGACTATCCGGCTTCCAGTGAGGTCTCCGAATGTCCATCATGGCTTGCAGATATAGATGTCTTGATGACGGCGATACATTCGATGAGAAATTTAAGATGGAGTATCACATAGCATGTCACCAAGAGCAAACAGGTAAGAGAACATTTCATAGTAATCTGAATCTGACTTGACATGCAACAAATAAAACCTTTAACTGTTTCAAAAGTGGTGCCCTAGGAAGGGACTGACAATTTAGTCATAGTAAAAAAAATACGAAAGGATGAAGCATCTATGCCAAAATCTTCAGTAAATGAGATTGTTACACCCTTAGCAATAACTATTAAGATTAGGTCTCTCGCATACTTTATTTTGACAATTTGGTGTGAAAGAGGATAGTCAAGTTTTCACTCCATGAAGCTCTGGCTCCACCCACCACATTCGTCGGTTGGATCAGAACTCACTTCGCCATGCTGTTAGATCATCATGGTGATCTATATGCAAACAATTCGTTGTGTGATGTCGGGGAGGATTTCAATCTAGCGATTTTCTCCAACATTTATAGATACACAAAATTGCAGGCTATAACTTGACCATCTGCCTAACACTTATAAAATATAAACAAAGGACTGCAGGCAATACTGTATTGTCTGAATAATACCTAAAGATGTAAATAGAGGAATGAAGGGTCTAAATTATCTACTGTATCTATATTCGTGCAGTAAGATTACTCCCATCAATGAGGAATTTACAGCTACACGTCTCCTTAAGGCCATGTTCGGTTAATCCCCTTGCCACAGGGATTGAAGGGGATTGAGGAGGTTTGAGAAGGATTTTGATTTGCAAGGGATTTAATCCCCTCCAATCCCTTTCAAACCTCTTCAAACCCTTCCAAACCGAACAAGGCCTAAAAAGTGTGTTCTGTTGAGTATCATGGCAGGCCAACTACAAGAAGCAAAGCCCCATAAACTCGACAGGTCACTTACCAAATGCGGACCAGTTTGTTCATAAGGTGGACAGTGAAGCAGACAGATGTTGCTTAATCTCTGAAAGGCGTCTGTCTCATACTTTGACAAAAAAATGAACCAGTAACCCAACCTTGCTGAGCAGAGGGCTCTCAAAGAACCTGCACTCCAGAATGTCAAAGTTAGAAACATAAACATACTTCATCTGTTTTTCCTCTAGAACAGAAGATAAATAGTGTAGTTCTGATCTGAAATGCTCTGCTGCAATCAAAAGGATCATGCATGCACAACTTGAAGAACTGTCGAAATACAAAATGTAATTGCGCATTGACTAAACCATGCCTGAAAGTCTAAACCAGAGTAAATAGCAATTAGCTTGGTGTTTTCTTGATAGGTAGAAAATTTTCAGCATTTGATAGATCATTTAGTTTTTTCAATCTTGGGCATCTAATGCTGATATATTTATATTTGGTTCAGTTGTATGAGCTGAGATATATAAACTTTGTAGGTAAACTGAGTACATTGCAGTAAGACATAGTGGAAGAAATGGTTATGCACTAGAGTTCCCTGCAAACTTTGTTCGCCTAACTGGACCCGAGCAATTTGAAGGAGGAAACTGTCACTGTTATATAGTGATTACATATAACAGGGAATATGATGACGAGTCTCCTCGAGCCTGATAGGGGTCAGTATGGAGCTCTTGTCAACAAACTCCCTGATACAAACGTCTCCATTTGCCATCATCCTCACAGCATTCTACCATATGAAAAAATTATTAATACTTCTTCATGCTTGAGTGATGCTGTGATGGATACTAGAGAATTTATAATACTAATAGCCCGGTGAATGGGACATTGAGAATATGATGCATCACTGAGAAAGTGATGCAGCTACTCGAGACAACAAACAACCCAAGCTGAAGGCTGGACAAAATTTGGTGCAGAAGAGTAACAATTACTTGAAATAATTCAGTCTATATACGATGCTACAGTTGATATTTTTTTTATGTGCTACTAGAACTTAATAACAAATGCCTATTACAAGACACAACTACACTGATTACAGTTATCTCAGATTCAAAATATATTTAAACGACAGTGGCGACTGACAAAGTTTATTAATCCTTCAACAGAGTGCAGATATTTCCCGTTCCATTTGGAGTCCAAAACCCACAAACACAGGAGTCAGTAAAGAAAACATCACATGACACTGCAAAACCAGTTAGTACACTCAGAACAGCCAAAATTTAATAGCTTCCATGGATACACACCAAAAAGAGTACAGATCCCTACACTTGTTTATGGGACAACCTCCGGCAACAAATGGATCACACAACATTTGAAACTTAATATTCAAAGAGATTGCCATTCAAAAGCACAACTGTAGCCAAAGAAGAGATAGTTATCCAACCCACTATGGTCCTTCCCACGCAAGAATTGAGAGTAAAGATTAGAAGAAGAAAAAGGAATTGACAGAGCAAAGGACATCAAGAAACGGACTCGAATTATACAAGGTGAGCAGTTTCAGATTGCACTGAACTGGGGCATATGATCGTTTATCAAATTCTGTGGCACCTTCAGCAGCAAATGCTGCCAAAACGTGGAGGGATAAATCCATCGATAAACCAGACGAACAAGCAGGCATGTTTAAAATCAGATTGCTAACTTCTCATTGATGATGATAACAAGATGGTACCATCACATACAGTACATCACACCATAACACAACTGTCGAGGAACCTTACTACCACAGACAAGGGCTAATAAGAAACTAGTAACGCATCTCTACACCTCGAGACCAGATCAGACACTAGGATTCTAGGAAGCAGCCTAGGCCCTCTCGCCACGGATGCGGCGGGCGAGCTGGATGTCCTTGGGCATGATGGTGACGCGCTTGGCGTGGATGGCGCAGAGGTTGGTGTCCTCGAAGAGCCCGACGAGGTAGGCCTCGGCGGCCTCCTGCAGCGCGGAGACGGCGGAGCTCTGGAAGCGGAGGTCGGTCTTGAAGTCCTGCGCGATCTCCCGCACCAGGCGCTGGAACGGCAGCTTGCGGATGAGCAGCTCGGTGCTCTTCTGGTACTTGCGGATCTCCCGGAGCGCGACGGTGCCGGGGCGGAAGCGGTGGGGCTTCTTCACGCCGCCGGTGGCCGGGGCGGACTTGCGCGCCGCCTTGGTCGCCAGCTGCTTGCGCGGCGCCTTGCCGCCGGTGGACTTCCTCGCCGTCTGCTTCGTGCGGGCCATCGGGAGTGTGGAGCTTGCTTCGTGGGCGCGGAGAGAGGATTGCTGGGGAGATTTGGGAGTGGAATGAGGAACAAGGAGGGATTCGGGGCCCGTTTTAAGGAGGGAGACGGCGGGTGGGCGCGAGTCTGGGGAATTTTCCGCGCTCTGTGTTTCGGGAGGGGAGGGGAGTTTCGAGCGTTGGATCTGCGAGGCGTGGATGGTGAGGATTTGGTTTTGGGTGTGGCACGCGGATCGTGGGCAGCGATCCGTGGCGTGGGTGTTCCTCGATTCTGATTGGTTGGTTGCAGCTGCGTGCTCGGGCGGCCGCAACTGTGGGCTCTGGGCTGCATCGGCCTCTCTTCAAGAGTTCAGAGACGAGTGGAGTGATCCAGGGAATATCCTATTTACCGCATTCTGCGTCAAAGAGTCGAAGCTTCGCACAGAGGCCAGCTATCGAGAGCTAACCTTGGGCCAGCCCATTTAACGTGTTCCCGTGATTCCGGTTTTGGGAACCTTCTAAAGTTTCCCAGCCGGTTTTTTCTGGTTTTGGGAACCTTCTAGAAGGTTCCCTAAACCGGTTTTTTTTCTTTTATCTTTGTTCTTTTCTTTTTTCTTTCTTGTTTATTTTTTTATTCGTTTCTTTTTTATTTTTCAAGTTTAATTTCTTTATTTACAAAGGTTCATATTTTAAAATTTGTTCGGAAACTCAAAAAATTGTTCATGCTTTTAAAAAGTATTCATTTTTCAAAAATTCCTGTGTTTACGAAAATTGTTCATAAATTCCAAAAATGTTCACATTTCTAAAAGAAAATTCTGGAATTTCAAAAAATATTTCTGTTTTTCGAAAATTGCTCGAAATGTTTCTTTTCATGTTTAGTACTTTTTGAACAATGACCAGGATTTCAAAAAAAGTTTCTGTTTCCAAAAGAAATTTACAAAAATTTAAAATTGTTCTCTTTTTCAAATTTTTGTTCACGTATTCAAAATGTGTTCCTGTTTCAAATTTGTTTGGGATTTTCAAAAAAACTCCATTTCTAAATTTGTTCTAAATATTCAAAATATGTTCGTGATTTTGAAAAAATATTCTCCTTTTCAATTTTTTGTTGCACGTGCTCAAAATTTGTTCCTGTTTCAAATTTATTTCGGATTTTCAATTTGTTCCTGTTTCAATTTTTTGTTCCACGTACTCAAAATTTGTTCTCGTTTCAAATTTTTGTTCCACGTACTCAAAATTTGTTCCCGTACTCAAAATGTGTTCCCGTTTTAAATTTGAAAATTTTGTTTCGGATTTTGAATTTTGGTCTAAAAATTCTAAATATGTTCGTGATTTTAAAAATTGTTTCAACAACATTCGGAGAATTGTAATTTTTGACCCTTTTCAAAAAATTGTTCATAATTTCAATATATGTTCTCATTTTCTATTTTGTTCCAATTTTTGTTCACAAAAAATGTTTGAGATTCCTCAAAATTGTACATGTTTCGACAAAATATTTGAGTTTCTCAATTTGGTTCACAAATTTGCAAATGTTCGCATTTCAAAAAATTCTTCACTTTTCTGAAAAATGTTGAAATATTCAAATTTTGTTCCCAAATGACTAAAAATATGTGGAACTTCAATTTTGGTTCGTTATTTGGAAAAACATTCAGGATTCCAATATTTATTTATTTTTAGTGAAAAATTAAAATTTCAAAATTTGTTCAAGTAATTTAAAAATTGTTCGAAACTAAAAAAAATCACCTTCACAAATATTAGTTCTTGTTTTTAGAAAATGTTCCAAACTTTTTTATAATCTGTTTGAAGTCCCAAAACAAATTCGTGTTTTCTAAAAACTTTTTTGAATTTAAAATTCTGTTCACATTTATTCAAAACTTCGTCTTGTGTTTTCCGAAATGTGTTCAATTTTCAAAAATGTATACACCTACAGAAAATGAAATGCAACATGGCATATCCCAAAACTTAGAGCTTAAATAAGGTTCGATACCTCACGTCGTCACCTTTTGTTTTCGCGATTTTTACAGAAACTCAGTTCGCCGTTGCCTCTCAATGGGCCGGCCCAGTCGCACGGCTCCTGTGCGTCAAGCTGGCAATTAGCCGCAAAATGCGGCACATAGGAGCTCCCGTGATCCAGGATGGACCAAAATTGCAGCCTGTAACCACCGTATTTCTTTCCGTTCCAATTTTTACGCCAGGACCGGACCACCCGTCGTGGTTACAAAAAAAAAAATCAGAACGAATCACCTCAGTCGCTCACTTCTGTATGCTGATGTGATGCACTAGCGCAGATTGTACATATTGCAAGCATCAAGAATGTTAGTTAGGAAGAATGAGATCGCACGAATCGATAATCATTGATCGTGTGCATGGTGCACATATATAGGTACAGGGTGAACCGGCCTCTACTTGTCTCCCAAGATGTACAAATATATGGGGGGAGAGAGATACAACGGTATAAATACAGACCCTAGTCCTATACATATGCAGTGTACAACATACGCTCAACACCCCCCTCCCCCCCGCAGTCGAAGCGTCGCCGGAGACACAGAGACTGGACCGAAACTCCTCAAAGACTGGGGTCGATAGTCCCTTAGTCATGACATCGGCAAACTGCTGTGTTGTAGGAACATGCAAAAGACGAACCTTCCCGAGAGCCACCTGCTCGCGAACGAAGTGAATGTCGAGCTCAATATGCTTCGTACGACGATGGTGGACGGGGTTGGCGGAGAGGTAGACGGCGGAGACGTTGTCACAGTAGACGATTGTGGCCTTGGGGACCACACAAAGCAACTCATGAAGAAGCTGACGGAGCCAAGAGCACTCAGCAACGGCGTTGGCCACTGCCCGATACTCTGCCTCGGCACTCGAGCGAGAGACCGTGGGTTGTCGTTTAGACGACCACGATATCAGCGAGGGCCCGAGGTAGACACAATAGCCTGACGTAGAGCGACGCGTGTCCGGGCAGCCAGCCCAATCAGCGTCGGAGTAGGCGACCATGTCGATGGAGGAGGAGGCCGTCAGGGTGAGTCCCATGGTCATAGTGTCGCGTATATACCGAAGAATATGCTTCACCATAGTCCAATGAGAATCACGTGGGGAGTGCATGTGGAGGCACACCTGCTGGACTGCATACTGCAAGTCAGGCCGAGTGAGGGTGAGATACTGCAGGGCGCCGATGATGGAGCGGTAGAACGCTGCATCTGGAGCAGGAGAACCCTCCAAGGCAGAAACCTTCGCCTTTGTGTCAACAGGCGTGGACGCGGTTTTGCAATTAAGCGTACCCGCGCGCTCAAGAAGCTCATGAGCGTACTTCTGCTGGTGCAGAAAGAACCCGTCGGCACGTCGAACGACCTCAATGTCAAGGAAGTAGTGCAGCGCTCCCAGATCCTTGAGGGCAAACTCGTCACGAAAACGAGCCGTGAGCTGCTGAAGAAGCCTAGGCGAGGATGCCGTCAGGATAATGTCGTCCACATAGAGAAACAGGTACGCGGTAGCAGTGCCCTGATGATAGACAAACAGAGACGCGTCGGAGCGGGTTGTGTGAAACACAAGCTGCTGTAAGAACACAACCATATGCTGGTACCACGCCCTGGGGGCCTGCTTCAGTCCATAAAGGGACCGAGAGAGCATGCAGACATGGTCGGGATGCTCGGTGTCGACGAAGCCAGTCGACTGCTCACAGAAGACCCGTTCCGTGAGATGGTCGTGCAAAAAAGTGTTGGAGACATCCAATTGGTGCACAGGCCAGGCACGGGAGACCGCCAGCTGAAGCACCGTACGAAACGTGCCCGGTTTAACAACCGGTGCAAAGGTGTCAGTGAAGTCCACTCCAGCGCGCTGGCGGAAGCCGCGCACCACCCAGCGAGCCTTGTAGCGCTCGACAGAACCGTCCGGGTTGGTCTTGTGGCGAAACACCCATTTGCCACTAATGACGTTGGCGTGAGGGGGTCGCGGCTCAAGATTCCACGTGCGGTTGCGCTGCAACGCATCTAACTCCTCGCACATCGCGGCGAGCCAATGTGGATCATAGAGGGCGGCGCGTGCGGACGAGGGGATGGGCGACGGTGGAGAGGATGATGTCGACACCGCGCATGCGTACTCATCAACGACGTAGCGCGTGCTGGGGCGGTAGATACCGGTGCGAGCCCGCGTCGTCATGCCAGCGGGAGGTGGGTCGGCTGGGGCAGGAGCGATGGATGGGGGTGGTGGAGGGTCCGTCGCTCCCGGCATCGCAGCAGGACCGTGACCGGCCGGAGCGATGGAGCCGGCCTTGGCGGGGTGGTAGCCGAAGGGCCACTAGGGGCCATGCATGGCCGCGCCGAGACAGAGGCCGAGGGGCCTGCAGCCGGGGCCGCAGCGGAGGGGCCCGCAGTGGGGGCCGCCACGGGAGAGCGTGCCGAGGCCACTCCGGGAGGCGCCTGCGGGAGCCGTGCCAGGGCCAGGAGGGGTTGTGCCGGGGGCTGCACCGGGTCCGCGTCCGAGACACCATCATGGAGTGCCGAGTCCTCTGCAGAAGGCGGTACCTGGTGAAAAGGAAAAACCCGCTCATCAAAGTACATGTGTCGGGAGGTGTACACTCGGTGGGAGACGGGGTCGTAGCACCGGTAACCTTTGGTGTTGGGAGGGTAGCCTAGGAAGATACATGCTACGGAGCGAGGGGCGAGTTTGTGTGGTGTAGTGGAGGCGGTGCTAGGATAACACAAGCATCCGAAGATGCAAAGACCATCATAGGATGGAGGAGAACCGAAGAGAAGTTGGTGTGGGGTGTAGTTCCAGTGAGGATGACAAGGCCTAATGTTAACTAGGAGGGTGGCGGTGGCGAGGGCATCGGGCCAGAACCAAGGAGGCACGTTGGAGTGAAACAACAATGTGCAGACGCAGACGTTAAGAGTGCGGAGGATCCGCTTGGCGCGGCCGTTCTGCTAGGATGTGTATGGGCATGTGAGACGAAAGGTAGTGACGTGAGATGCAAGAAGGTGACGAGTGCCAGTGTTGTCAAACTCTTTTCCGTTGTCAGTTTGAAGGGCGAGAATAGGACGCTCGAACTGGGTGGTGATGTAGGAGTAAAAGGCCGTGAGAGTGGCAAGAACATCGGACTTCTGACGGAGCGAAAACGTCCACGCAAAGTGAGAGAAATCATCAAGTAAAAAAAGATAATATAAGAAGCCTGTGTTGCTCGCAACGAGAGATGTCCAAACATCACTATGGATTAACTGAAACAGAAAAGAAGAAATAGTGTTTGACTCGCTAAACGGTCGACGAACATGTTAACCGAGACGACAAGCATGACAAGTGTGCTCGTCGAATTTATTACATGAAAATTAAAAACTCTTGAAAATCTGGCGAAGGACGGTGGAGTTGGGATGACCCAAGCGTCCATGCCAAAGGTCGACACCGGCGGCAAGGGCGACTGGGGCGGTGACGGTGGAGGTGGAGGTGGAGTGCACCGGGTACAAGTCGTCGGGGCTGTCACATCGGTGGAGCACCATCCGTGTATGGGCGTCCTTCACAGAGAAACCAAGACCATCAAATTCAACGGTGAGAGGATTGTCACGTGCAAGACGACGAACAGAGACAAGGTTTTTAACTAGGTTAGGTGAGACGAGAACATTAGACATGTTAATAGGCATAGAATTAGACGGAAAGAAACTATGACCAACATGAGTAATGGGTACGGAGGAACCATCACCGAAGGTGATGCGGTCCGAGGTGGTGACCATGAAGGAAGAGGCAAGGTTACCGGGGTGCGACGTCATATGGGCGGTAGCTCTCGTGTCCATGTACCAATCATCGCCACCTCCATAGTTGGAGGGAGTCGGCGCCAAGTGGAGTGCAGCGAGGAGGGCGGGATCCCATGGGGCCGGAGGGAGCTGAGCCGGCGCAGGTAGCGGCGCGTAGCCGAGGTAGGCGGCTGCCGGAAGGGGCGCGTAGCCACCCAGCGCGTGGCCGCCCGGGGCATAGCCACCCGAGGCGTAGCCGTCCCCACTCGCCTGGTGAGGAGCGGCGGCTGTCGTGGTTCTAAGACTGACAGTAGAAAGGGGGGTAGGTATGGAGAGGCAAGATCTCAGCTATGGTGAAGGTGTACACACAAGATTTACGAGTTCAGGCCCTTCTCGGAGGAAGTAATAGCCTTACGTCTCGGTGCCCGGAGGCGGTCGACTAGATTATATGTGTGTGATGTTACAGGGGGTGCGAACCCTTGTCCCAAAGGAGGGGGGTGGCTTATATAGAGTGCGCCAGGACCCCAACCATCCTCCATTACAAGGGGCTTAATGTACATAAAGTAGGGGCATTACTGATAACGCCAGTCATAAGTGTTATTAATGACCTTAAAGACTACGGAGTGAATGTCCGACCATTGCAGTGCTGAGTGACTCCTGGCCTTCATTAGGTCGATGATTCCTCATATGGTCGAGTGACAACAGGTAGGGGGACACCCGAGTGATATGACTTGTCGAGTGGATTGCACTCGACATCTTTGACTGGGGGTTCCTCGTTGCCTCTTGGACTTCTTATCTTCTAGGGTAGTGACCTTGGGTAGGACGTATAGGTCAGGCCTATGACCCTACCCCGGGTCTGTATCCTCATCAGTAGCCCCCGAATGGATTAAGGTTCGAGTGGAAAGTAGGTTGAAGTTGAACTTATTCCGAACTTTGCACCTCGCGAGTGTTTTACGCAGGATGGAAGGCTTACGTTGGTACTTCAACATCGATTCAGTTGCCTTGCTCCATTCAGAGAGTTGCCGACAAAAATTGTAGCGTCATCTGCCGAGTGTTGCCTTGGGGTGCAGAATCTTTGGCGCGATTGATAGCGGTGTATCCCGCATTTCACGGGATACAAAATTTCGGGGAAGCACGCGGGACGGGGTGTGCCGAAGTAAGCGGGGCGGATAAACAGTAGTGCCTCGATCTCTGTGCCACCTTTTTCGCCACGTACGTTGCGCGACTGTTGCGGGATTTGACAGGATCGCCTGGTCCCACGCGTCAGCCACTCTAAAGCGGCCCTTTATAAGGCGACGGAGCCGAGGCGCCTACACCGCGTCCGTTTTTCTTTCTTCTTCCTCTTCTTCTCCACCGCATCCAGGTCCTCTTCTCTCAACGCCGCCGCTCTACCGCCATGGTGAAGGACAAGACAGTGACGCTGGAGCGAGCGAAGATGGCAACGGGGGCGGCGAAAGGCAAGAAGCAGAACCGCGGGTTGTCATCGCGCTCGGGGCTGCCGCCAGGCTGGATCCAGGGTGATTGGATCCGATCTACGGCAAGAAGATCTGGATGAGCTGGTGGAGTCCGGGCTGATCGCCAAGGGTGTAGCAAGGCTGCCTGAGGGGGAGACGGAGCCGCATCCTCGACCGGGTGAGTGTGTACTGCTCGCCACCCACATCGACCGGGGCTTCTCGCTTCCTCCGCACCCCTTCTTCCGGGGCTTCCTGAACTTCTTCGGTGCCCAACTCCACCATTTTTCTCCCAATACCATCACGTACCTCGCCGCGTTCGTGTCGATGTGTGAATTTTTTTTGGGATGTCGACCGCACTGGGGCCTTTTCAAACATATTTTCACCATCCGTTTCCAGATGGTGAAGAAAGCAAAAACGAGTGACTCGAAGACCAATGTCATCCAGATGTGTGGGGGTTTGGGTATCCAAAAGTGGCAGAGGAGTTCTTTCCCTTCCATGACTCTCCCTAAGTCGGTTAGGGGCTGGCAGTCGACCTGGTTCTACTGCCAGGACCTCCCAACTCCAGGTCAGTCGACCGGCCTTCCCCACTTCACTTTTGACCGTGTCTAGACTCCTTCTTCACTAAAAGTTATTGCTGCTGAGAACGTGGAGACGAAGATGTTGGTTGAGGAAGTGGTCCAACTGATTAATGAGGACCTGTTGGAAGTATTCCTCAGTCGATGCATCCAGCCTCTTCAGGCCCGTGACCATCCCATGTGGCTGCACTCTGGGGCAGACGACACCGCTCGTGTTCATCCAGAGGAAGTGCCAGCCAAGACCGTGGCCATGTGGTTGAAGAGCATTACAGGCAACCAGGACAACCCCAAAGGAGCCAGGAGAGTCATCCCCTTCAGTGATGACAATCAACCCGACAAGGTATATTCTTTATTCCGACTGTCTTTGCATACACATTCCGACTGTCCTTGAGCTCAACTGACTTTTACTCGACTTCTTGCCTTGTAGGTTTTTATTGACATGTATTCGATGCCCAACGGTGAACAAGTTCTAGAGCAGGACCAGGAGGGAGAGGCCAGCGCGGAGGAGAGCGATGAATGGGAATCTTCGGATGAAGACGAGGAGGAGGAGAGCGAGGAGTCAGACGACAAGGAAGCGGTCGACTCGCCTCCGCGCTCTGAACATCGATCCAAGCAACACCATGACCCGGTGAGCGAGCGCGGAAGGAATGTGGCCCCAAGTACCTACACACAGAAATGCACTCGGATGTCGACTCCGGAGCCGACAAAGAAGGTCGCCAAGCAGCCCAAGGTCGCTCCTCCAAAGGCTCGGAAGACTTTGCCGAGGATCAAGATGGATGTCCCTGTCGCTTCAGGGTGAGTATCTTTCTCGCATTTATCCAGGCCGACTGAAGCTTTTGATCTGACCAAATGGATCATGTATCTTTCTAGCCCAACCTCTACTGCAAGTGACATGGATATCGACAAAGCTCCAGGAGACAAGGAGACCGACGATGCAGCCACCTCCCGAGCTGGTAAGTCTGTTCGACCAGACTTCATTTAGTCGATTGAGTTGTTAGTCAGCTGAATTTCCGATGTTTTTCTTTATCTGCAGTTCCGCGAGATCTCGTCGTGCTTCCTGATGATGATGATGAAGAAGAAGTGCCTCTACAGGAGAGGAGGAGGAGAGGCGGGGGCTCAAGCAGGAGAAGGCTTGAAGTTCAAGTCCCTCAGTCGACACCAGTGCTTGAGGCGGTGGTCGAGCGTTCCGGAGATCTGGTTCAGACCAACGTCACATTCGCGAGCTCGCTGACGACTGATCATCCGTCGGGGTCGACTGCTCTGGCTCCTGCTGCTCCAGTGCAACTCCACGCGTCTGACCCAGTAGCTGCTTCGGCCGCCTTGGAGTCATCACTCTTTGCTGCATATCAGACCCCAGATGATTTGCCAAGTGCTGCCAGGGAGGCTCTTCGCCAGGTGAACCTTGTCATGGAGCAGGTGAAGGTGATGCACGAGGCCAGTTAAGTGGCTTATAACACCAGCACCGCCCTGCAGACCAATGTTAAGGTCAGCGAACTCCCGACTGAACTTTTGAATGTTGTTTTATATCTGATCACCCACTGGGGTGTGCCTGTGTTTAGAGTTTGGGAAGTCTTCCACTCCACTCAACTCGTGCTGAGTCTTAGTATTCTGTCTGGGCCAGTGGGGGCACGCCGAGTGCACCCACTGGGTGTAGTCCCCGAGACCATGGTCGACTGTTGGCAGTCGACTGAGGTCTTAGAATCTTCTTTTTTACCTTGTTTTTTTGACTCATGCTGGGCAGACCATGCTGAGTGTTGATCTAGATCAGTGGGGGCACGCTAAGTGCACCCACTGGGTGTAGTCCCCGAGACTACTGTTGAATATTTGATTCGGCGGTAGTCTTAGAATAACTTTCACTATCATTGTCTTTTATTTCTGTCGACTGATATATCTCTCTCGCCGACTGCAGAAGTCTTGTGATCTTGGAGCTCGGCTTTCTGAGTTAAAGAAGAAGCATATCAGCCTTGAACTTGATCTTGAACTCGCAAAGAAGAACCTCAAGACTGCTCAAGAAGAAACGGTCATCATGGGAGGTAACCAACCGACTCTTGCCCACCTAGTAGCTCGCGTCTTTCACTGTTTTTTTCTTTCAGTCTCTTTGAACCGAGTGACTTCACACAAGCAGATGTGCATAGTGAAAACCGTCAACTTCAGGCTCGTCTGAAGAGTGTTGTTTCTTTAGAGAGAATGAAGGGAACTTTGGAGAAGAAGGACCAGGACTTTGCTGCTGCTCAGAAGGAAGCACGTGAGAAGACAACGCTTGCGGACAAGAAGTTGGCTTCAGTCGGCAAGTTGGAAGAGGAGAACGCGAAGCTGAAGACCGCCATCTCTGAAGCCAATCGGGAAGTTGAGCAGCTGAAGAAGGACAAGGAGAACTTGACCAATGAAGTTGGAGGCCTCAGAGCCAGGACAGGTGAGCTAGAGTCCTATCTGGGACAGCTTGCCGCAAAACTAGTTCTGAAGCTTGAAGGTACTTCTACTCGACTGGTTAGCTGTCGTTGATTGAAGTATGTTGTTATATTGTCGACTCGCTATTTTTCACTATTGTGCAGAACTTTGTCAGGATTTTGAAGCTGAGACCGGGTGGGTCGAGACAGGTCTCGACCCCATCAACTGTCCCGTGAAAGATGAGGTTGCGATGAACTTGCTGCGGTTGGAATCACGCTTGGACGGCCTCGTTGCTTATCTAGCGCGACTGAAGGCAGCGATGACTCGGGTTGACGCTGAACTCTGGCCTCAGGCAGAACTTTCTCAAGATCTCGAGTCGCTGATGACTCGACTCAATCAGATTCCTGGCCGAGTGCAGGAGTGGAAGAAGTCATCCGCTCATTGTGGCATTGACGTCGCCCTGTCATTGGCCCGAGTGCACCGCAAGGACGCCAGAGAAGACAAGTTGGCGGCCCTCAAGGTTGTGAATACTAAGAAGCACACTTTCCAGTCCTTCATGGACACCTTCCTTGAGGCTGCCACTTGTATTGGGGACAACATTGACCTTGACAACTTCTGTGATCCAGCCAGCCCTTCTCTTGACGAGTGATCGAAAAAACATTATGCTTCACCCTTATTTGCCTCGGAATGCCGAGTGATTTTGTAATCATTGAAACTCCTTCGGGCCTGGCGCCCAAGCACTTTAATCCGCGGTTTGGAACCTTTGGATTTATCTGAACTTGTTTTATCTTTGAATATGTTGTGTCTGTCTTCAAGCGGAACTCGTTCTTCACTCGGATTGGTTTTTGTACTTTTGATGTAGCTTCTGAGGAAGAGGCTGCAATCGACCTGTTGGACGAGCCTTGAGCAGCATTGATCAGCTCATTAGCGAGGCACTTAGCAATGGCCTTGACGTTCCTGAAAGCAGCTCACCTTGGCACTAGCCGTTGGATGAACTTTGGCAGTGCGCACAATCTCGTCCTTATTCTTGATGGTGTAGCCCCGGGGGGAGGGGTCGACCTGTACCATTCGGTTGGATTTTTCAAACTTAGGCAAGTACTGGACTGCAGTTAAGCCCCCCGAGTGAGAGGATCGCTCACCACTCGGTAGGATTTTTTATGCTTAGGCGAGTACTGGACTGCAGCTAAGCCCCCCGAGTGGGAGGATCGCTCACCACTCGGCAGGATTTTTAACACTTAGGCGAGTACTGGACTGCAACTAAGCCCCTGAGTGTGAGGATTGCTCGCCACTCGGTAGGAATTTTTACACTTAGGCGAGTAGTGGACTGCAGCTAAGCCCCCGAGTGAGAGGATTGCTCGCCACTCGGTAGGATTTTCAAACTTAGGCGAGTACTGGACTGCAGCTAAGCCCCCGAGTGAGAGGATTGCTCGCCACTCGGTAGGATTTTTAAAACTTAGGCGAGTACTGGACCGCAGCTAAGCCCCTGAGTGAGAGGATTGCTCGCCACTCGGTAGGATTTTTCAAACTTAGGCGAGTATTGGACTGCCGCTAAGCCCTCGAGTGAGAGGATTGCTCGCCACTCGGTAGGATTTTTAAAACTTAGGCGAGTAATGGACTGCAGCTAAGCCCCCGAGTGAGAGGATTGCTCGCCATTCGGTAGGATTTTTCAAACTTAGGCGAGTACTGGACTGCAGCTAAGCCTCCGAGTGTGAGGATGGCTCGCACAATCTCGTCCTTCTTCTTGACGGTGTAGCCCCCCCCCCCCCCCCCCGGGGGGGGGGGGTCGACCCGTACCGTTCGGTAGGATCTTTCAAACTTAGGCGAGTACTGGACTACAACTAAGCCCCCGAGTGAGAGGCTCGCTCACCACTCGGTAGGATTTTTTTACACTTAGGCGAGTACTGGATTGCAGCTAAGCCCCCGAGTGAGAGGCTGGCTCACCACTCGGTAGGATTTTTTACACTTAGGCGAGTACTGGACTACAGCTAAGCCTCCAAGTGAGAGGCTGGCTCACACTCGGTAGGATTTTTCAAACTTAGGCGAAACGGATTTGCAGCTAAGCCCCCGAGTGAGAGGCTGGCTCACCACTCAGTAGGATTTTTCTTTTCAACTTAGGCGAAACGGATTCGCTGCTAAGGCACCCACTGGGGGATTTAGAACATGTAAAAAATGAACAACAATCATTCAGAAGACTGTAAAATCATGTCTTTGATAATCAAACTAAAAGGTATTTCTTATTACATCTCAACAGTCTGAATGCTTAAGAGTAAAAGGGGCGGAGCAGTTCCGCATTCCAAGCGCGTGGCTCATCTTTATTGTTCTCGACGTTCAAAAGACGATATGCTCCATTGTGGAGCACTTTGGTCACGACGAAGGGGCCTTCCCAAGCTGGAGCGAGCTTGTGTGGTTTCTGTTGGTCCACTCGAAGACCAAGTCTCCCTCCTGAAATGCCCGACCCCTTATGTTTCTGGCGTGGAATCGACGTAGGTCTTGTTGATAAATGGTCGACCGAATCACTTGGGAGTACAGCTTCGGCTTCGTAGACTAAGAAGAATGGAGTTCGTCCAATCGGCTGATTAGGAGTTGTCCTCAATCCCCAAAGTACTGATGAATGTTCGTCGACCTAGGCACCTGCTGCATGCTTGAGGTCATGCATCAATCAGGGTTTCAGTCCTTTGAGAATCAATCCATTTGCTCTTTTAGCCTGCCCATTCGACTGAGGATGGGCGACTGAAGCGTAATCGACCCTCGTGCCTTGGGAAGCACAAAAGGCTCTGAACTCATCAGAGTCGAAGTTCGACCCATTATCCGTGATGATGTTGTGCGGAACACCATATCTGAATGTCAATTCTCTGATGAAACTTACAGCTGTACTTGCTTCAAGGTTTTTAATGGGCTTGGCTTCAATCCATTTGGTAAACTTGTCGACTGCTACCAGCACATGGGTAAATCCACTCTTGCCAGTCCTCATAGGTCCAACCATATCCAATCCCCAAACAACGAAAGGCCAGACGAGTGGAATAGTCTTCAGAGCTGAGGCAGGCTTATGCGACATGTTGGAGTAAAACCGACAGCCTTCACATTTGTCTACTATTTCTTTCGCCATCTCGTTGGCATGTGGCCAGTAAAATCCGGCTCGGTATGCTTTGGCCTCGATGGTCCGAGAGGACGCATGGTGACCACAGGTCCCCGAGTGAATATCATTGAGGATCATTCGGCCTTCTTCTGGCGTGATGCATTTCTGGCAGACTCCAGTTACACTTTCTCCGAACAATTGACCTTTTATCATAGTAAAGGCTTTAGATCGTCGGACGATCTGTCGAGCCTCTTCTTCATCCTCTGGAAGTTCTTTCCTAATAATCTATGCGACGTATGGCACTGTCCAGTCGGGAGTGACGACCAAAACCTCCATGACTAAGTCGACCACAGCTGGGATTTCGACTTCAGTCGGATCTGTGGCGCTCTTAGGCTGTGGGGACTCTTCAGTGAAAGGATCTTCCTAAACTGAAGGTGAATGAATATGCTCCAAAAACACATTGCTGGGAATGGCCTCTCTCTTAGATCCTATCTTTGCCAATTCATCTGCAGCTTGATTTTTCAGTCGGGGTATATGGTGAAGCTCCAACCCTTCAAACTTCTTTTCCAGCTTTCTTACTGCATTGCAATAACCAGTCATGGCTGGGCTCCTGGCATCCCATTCTTTCATCACTCGATTAACCACCAAATTCGAGTTACCGTAGACCATAAAGCAACGGACGCTGAGTGAAATGGCCATACGCAACCCGTACAAAAGTGCTTCATATTCAGCTTCATTGTTGGAAGAGTCAAAATGAATCTGGAGAACGTAACTAAGCTTGTCTCCACAGGGGGATACCAACACTACCCCAGCACTGGAACCATTCAGCATCTTGGAGCCATCGAAGAACATGGCCCAATGCTCCGAGTGAACTTGAGTCGGTAGTTGTTGCTCAATCCACTCGGCAAGGAAATCTGCGATTTCTTAGGACTTGATAGCTTTCTTTGCCTCAAACTTGATACCCAATGGAAGTAGTTCAATCACCCATTTCGCCACTCGACCAGTTGCATCTCTGTTATTCAGAATTTCAGATAATGGTGCGTTGCTGATGACTGTAATGGAGTGATCAGAGAAATAGTGTGCAACCTTCTTCATGGTCATGTAGATTCCATAGACGAGCTTCTGATAATGTGGATATCTCTGCTTGGATGGAGTCAACACTTCAGAGAGATAATACACTGAGCGCTGAACTTTATACGCTTTTCCTTCTTCTTCCTGCTTGACCGTGAGTAGTCTATTGACAACTTGTCCAGTGGCTGCAATGTAAAGCAGTAAAGGCTCTTTGTTGATTGGCGCAGCAAGCACCGGCTGAGCAGAAAGCAGGGTTTTGAGCTCTGCGAACGCTGCTTCAGCTTCATCAGTCCACTCGAACTTATCAGATTTTTTCATCAATCGGTAAAGAGGCAAGGCCTTTTCACCGAGACGAGTATTGAATTGACTCAAGGCAGCCAAACAACCAGTAAGCTTCTAAACGTCATGCACACGCACAAGGCATTTCATTCGGAGGATGGTATCGACTTTTTCAGGATTTGCGTCGATCCCCCGTTCAGAAACGAGGAAACTGAGTAACTTTCCACCTGGAACTCCGAATGTGCACTTTGACGGATTAAGCTTGATATCATACCTTCTTAGCTTGGCAAAGGTTTCTGCGAGGTCAGTCAGTAGGTCGGAACCTTTACGTGACTTGACCACAATGTCATCCATGTATGCTTCCACATTCCGACTGATTTGAGTGAGCAGGCACTTCTGAATCATCCTCATGAATGTGGCTCTGGCATTTTTAAGACCAAATGGCATGGTGACATAGCAAAAGCACCCGAATGGGGTGATAAAATCCATTTTTATTTCATCGGGGCCATACAGTCGGATCTGATGATACCCGAAATATGCATCTAAAAAAGACAAGCGCTCACACCCCGCAGTCGAGTCAACAATCTGATCGATGCGAGGGAGAGGGAAATGATCTTTCGGGCAAGCCCGATTGATATGCTTGAAATCGATGCACATACAAAGTGAATCGTCCTTCTTAGGGACCATGACCACATTGGCGAGCCACTCAGAGTGGTAGATCTCTCAGATGAACTCTGCTGCTAGGAGCCGAGCCACTTCCTCGCCAATTGCTTTTCTTTTCTGCATGGCGGGCCGCCGAAGATGCTCTTTGATGGGTTTTACCTTGGGATCGACACGCAAACGGTGCTCAGCCAGTTCTCTGGGTACGCCCGGCATGTCAGAAGGTTTCCATGCGAAGATGTCCCAGTTCTCACGGAGGAACTGGATGAGCACTTCTTCCTATTTGCTATCGACTGTTGTTGAGATATGAGTCGGTGTGACATTGGGATCAGTCGGGTGAATATGAATCGGCTTCGTTTCACCAGACGACTAAAATGCAGAATCCATGTCAGGCTTCTTAGCTCGGAGCAAATCACTTGGATCTGCATTCTTCTGATATTCTTGAAATTCAACTGCTGCCATTTGTGCATCGGCAATTTTGGAACCCTTCTGGAAGCATTCCTCTGCTTTCTGCCGATTGCCAGTAACTGTGATCACACCTCTAGGGCCAGGCATCTTCAACTTGAGGTATACGTAACATGGTCGAGCCATAAAACGTGCGTAGGCAGGCCTACCCAGAATGGCATGATAAGCATTCTGGAAATCCACAACTTCAAATGTCAACTTTTCCTTAGGTAATTCTTGGAATCACCGAAAACCACGCCAAGGGCAATTTGCCCAAGTGATTTGGCTTTCTTTCCAGGGATAACGCCATGGAAACTCATATTGCTTTCCCTAAGTTTGGGCATTGGAATGTGATACGTCCATTTTGCATCATGCTTTTATATCAATATTTATTGCATTATGGGGTCTTATTACACATTATTTTTCAATACTTATGGCTATTCTCTCTTATTTTACAAGGTTTACCATGAAGAGGGGAATGCCGGCAGCTGGAATTCTGGCTGGAAAAGGAGCAAATATTGGAAACCTATTCTACACAGCTCCAAAAATCATGAAACTCCACGGAAGTCAGTTTTGGAATTAATAAGAATTATTGAGCGAAGAAAACACTAGAGGGGGCCCACACCCTGGCCAGGAGGGTGGGGGCGCGCCCACCTCCACTGGGCGCGCCCCCTGTCTCTTGGGCCCCCTTGAGGCCCTCCGGTGCCCATCTTCTGCTATATGAAAGCTTTTACCCTGGAAAAAAATAGAGGCAAGCTTACGAGACGAAACTTCGCCGCCACGAGGCGGAACCTTGGCGGAACCAATCTAGGGCTCCGACAGAGCTGTTCTACCGGGGAAACTTCCCTTCGGGAGGGGGAGGAGGGGGTCAATCTCCATCAACATCTACACCAGCACCATCTCCTCTCAAACCCTAGTTCATCTCTTGTATCCAATCTTGTATCAAAACCACAAATTGGTACCTGTGGGTTGCTAGTAGTGTTGATTACTCCTTGTAGTTGATGCTAATTGGTTTACTTGGTGGAAGATCGTATGTTCAGATCCTTAATGCATATTATTACTCCTTTGATTATGAACATGAATATGCTTTGTGAGTAGTTATGTTTGGTCCTGAGGACATGGGTGAAGTCTTGCTATTAGTAGTCACGTGAATTTGGTATTCGTTCGATATTTTGATGAGATGTATGTTGTCTTTCCTCTAGTGGTGTTATGTGAACGTCGACTACATGACACTTCACCATTATTTGGGCCTATAGGAAGGCATTGGGAAGTAATAAGTAGATGATGGGTTGCTAGAGTGACAGAAGCTTAGACCCTAGTTTATGCGTTGCTTCGTAAGGGGCTGATTTGGATCCATATGTTTAATGATGTGGTTAGGTTTACCTTACTACTTCTTTTGTAGTTGCGGATGCTTGCAATAGGGGTTAATCATAAGTGGGATGCTTGTCCAAGTAAGGGCAGTACCCAAGCACCGGTCCACCCACATATCAAATTATCAAAGTACCAAACGTGAATCATATGAGCGTGATGAAAACTAGCTTGACGATAATTCCCATGTGTCCTCGGGAGCTCTTTTCTCATTATAAGAAATTGTCGAGGCTTGTCCTTTGCTACAAAAAGGATTGGGCCACCTTGCTGCACTTTATTTACTTTCATTGTTTGTTACTCATTACAATTTATCTTATCATAAAACTATCTGTTACCTACAATTTCAGTGCTTGCAGAGAAAACCTTACTGAAAACCGCTTGTCTTTTCCTTATGCTCCTTGTTGGGTTTGACACTCTTACTTATCAAAAGGACTACACTAGATCCCCTATACTTATGGGTCATCAGAATGCCCATCCCCTTCAAGGTTTCAGCATAAAGGATATTCAGGCCGCTACCACCATCCATTAGCACTTTGGTCAGTCGAGTGCCTTGGACCACTGGGTCGACCACCAACGCTTGCCTCCCAGGGGTGGCTATACGCGCCGAGTGATCAGACTGGTCGAATGTGATGGCTGTTTGAGACCATTTCAGGTATGTGGTCGTCGTTGCTGGGGCAACCATATTCACTTCTCTGTTGATAACTTTCAACCGACTCTTGCTCTCAACATCAGCAAAAATCATCAGAGTGGAATTGACTTTGGGATAACCATCATCTTCTTCTTCGTCCTCGTCTTTGTCCGACTCTTTCTCCTTCTCACTGGGCTGTTTCTCTCGGAACTACTGGATCAGGAGTTGACATTGTCGAGTGGTGTGTTTAGGATAAATCAGATTACCCTCTTCATCCTTCTTCGTATGAATGTGACATGGCAAATCCAACACATCATTTCCCGCTTGACCCTTTACCTTCTTAGGGGCCCAGGGCCCCTTAGGTTTTCCTTTAAACTTTCCTTGAACCACTGCCGCAATTTCACCGGGTGTTGCAGGTTCAGCCTTATGTTTCTGTTTCCGATTGGAATTACCCCCACTGGCGTCTTGGCCAACTGGTTTGCCCTTTCCGCTGCGGAGTCGATCCTCTTCTTCCCCGTTAGCGTACCGGGTGGCTATTTCCATCATCCGAGTCAGAGTCATATCTCTAGTCCGACCGAACTTCATGACCAGTTCTCGGTATTTAACACCTTCCTTGAAGGCACACACTGCTTGATGTTCAGATACATTATCCACTGTGTGATGCAAAATGGTCCACCTCTGAATGAAATCCCTTAGAGTCTCACTCAGTTTTTGCACACAATGCTGCAATTCTGTCAACCCTGCTGGCCGCTTGCAAGTGCCCTCAAAAGTTCTGATGAACACTCGAGCAAGCTCTTCCCAACTGTATATACTGCCTGGGGCTAACTGAGTCAACCACGCTCTGGCTGATCCTTCCAACATCAGAGGGAGATGCTTCATCGCCACTTCATCATTCCCGCCACCAATCTGCATAGCCACTCGGTAATCCTCAAGCCATGTTTCAGGCTTGTACTCTCCAGTGAACTTGATGACTCTAGTCGCCAACCTGAAGTTGGGAGGAATCACTGTAGCCCTGATGGCTCTGTTGAAATACTCTGGACCTGAAACATGAACTCTGCTGCCAGTTGGACGATCTCTGCCAAGGTCTTCCCTCTGCGCTCTGTTCTGGTCGACCAGACCTTGAACGAGAAAAGATCTTGCATCAAAGCCAGGCTCTCTTGGGTCGAGCGATGCTCTGCGTTCACCATTGTGAAGGCGTCTATCATCGTACTTTCGAGGCACATATGATGCACTCCTCGGAGGAGGTGTGGGCACTCGATGACGATTGTCACGGTCGAGTCGGTGATCATACTGTCCCCCACCTTCATGCCTCAGGGGCAATCTTGGACTGTGGGCTCACTGGACAGTATCCGCTACCACAGATCTGCTATGAATCCTATTCCGCGACTGAGACATTGTTGTGTTCTGCTCACCTGCTACCAGGAGCAAGGCCCGGATCTGCATCAAACCTCTCCCAGCCTCTGACTAGGATGGTTGAATTGACTCTGCTATTCGGGCCGCAGCTGTGAGATTTTGAATCGGAGTGCGGTATACCTTAGGTGGAGGAGGGAAAAGCTGTCGTCGACTGGACTCAGGGATCCGCTCCCGAGCGCGCTCGTCGAGAGCGCGCTGGAGGTTCTCCAGTCGAGTGTGCTCAGCCAAATTAGCCAAGTGCACCTCTTCCAAGGCCCGAGCCTCGGGGTTTCTCCAACGATGGGCGTGTGGAGTGCATCCATGTTGCGGCGACGAAGTTCTTCCCTCTGCTGCGAAGAGAGGGGTTCGGGATGGTACTCTTCATGGACGCGCGATGGACCGCCACCACTATCCCCGCCGTCTTCATGGCGGAAACCTGGTGAACTACATGGTCCATCAACCATCAAGACTTCAGCCGCAGGGTCGCTGCTATCGCACTCGGATGCGGTCTCGACGGAGCCAGTTGAACAGGCAGTGGAGAGTTTCGTCGGGCTCGATTGCCGCGACTTGATGGGTGGCTGAATGTCAAGCCACTACGTGCTTCACCCGCCGCTGAAGCCGCGACCGACCGGATCGCTTGCGGCGGCGAACGGTGGGGAGAGAAGACGCAATCGGAGCCGACCGATACTGGGTCAAAGGCTGCTGGAGAAGGACGTCGTGAACGCATGCGCGAAAGTGCGTCGCCCCTCGGACGAGGAGCGCCTCAATGTTAAGGGGAGCTTCCTGAAGCCAGGCGGAGTCGCCGGTGATGAAAACGAGCGTGCCGAAACGGATCTCGCGGCCCTCAGCCAATCCACCACTGGAAACCATCATGATGGGGATCAAAAAATTGCAACTTCACCAACAAGTCGCTAAGATACCTGCCCCACGGTGGGCACCAACTGCCGTGGTTCTAAGACTGACAGTAGAAAGGGGGGTAGGTATGGAGAGGCAAGATCTCAGCTATGGTGAAGGTGTACACACAAGATTTACGAGTTCAGGCCCTTCTCGGAGGAAGTAATAGCCTTACATCTTGGTACCCAGAGGCGGTCGACTTGATTATATGTGTGTGATGTTACAGGGGGTGCGAACCCTTGTCCTAGAGGAGGGGGTGGCTTATATAGAGTGCGCCAGGAACCCAACCATCCTCCATTACAAGGGGCTTAATATACATAAAGTAGGGGCGTTACTAATAACGCCAGTCATAAGTGTTATTAATGACCTTAAAGACTACGGAGTGAATGTCCGACCATTGCAGTGTTGAGTGACTCCTGGCCTTCAGTAGGTCGAGTGATTCCTCATATGGTCGAGTGACAATAGGTAGGGGGACACCCGAGTGATATGACTGGTCGAGTGGATTTCACTCGACATCTTTGACTGGGGGTTCCTCGTTGCCTCTTGGACTTCTTATCTTCTAGGGTAGTGACCTTGGGTAGGACGTATAGGTCAGGCCTATGACCCTACCCCGGGTCTGTATCCTCATCAGCGACGAGGTGCGCCTGAGGGCCAGTGGGGTGCGGCCCGAGGATGCCCCGGTGCCCGTAGGACCTGCATGTGGTAAGCGTGGACCACGCCGGTCCACGGGTTAGGGTCGACGGCCCAGGGCAGGGAGGGTTGATGTTGGCGTGGATCCCCCCCCCCCCCGTACCCCGGCTGCTGCTGCTACTATTGGGGGCGACCGCCGCCCCCACCCCACGGCGCCGGTTGCGGCGACCACCGCCCCCGCCCTGCTGCTGTTGCTGAGGAGCGGGAGGTGCGGGCGGAGCGGGCGGGAGGGGGAAGAACCCCGGTGGCGCCGACGGGCGGGGTTGGGGCGGAGCAGGCTGCAGCGGCCCACGAGATGTCCCGGCGGTGAGGACGATGCGATGGACCCGAGCCTTGACCTTCTTCATCCAGCGTTCCTCCAAGCGTAAATACACGGCGACGGACTGGAAGGTCGGGTTCGGCAGCAGGGAGAGATTCAAGGCCACGTTGCCGAAATCCTCGTTGAGGCCGGTGGTGAGGGTGCTAAGCATGAGGTCATCCGACATCTTGGCGCCGATGTCACGGAGCTCATCGGTGAGGCGCTTGAGACACATGCAGTAGTCGTCAATTGAGGAGTCATCTTGATGGCACCTGAAAAATTCCTGCTGCAAAAATACAAGACGTTGAAGCTTATTGTCGGTGAAGAGATTGTTGATCTTGGTCCACACGGCACACGCGTCATCATCCTTCGAGACGACCATGTGGAAGATGTCCGGGGAGACGGTGAGGTAGAAACCACCGGATGAGGGAGGCCTCAATGGCCGCCCAGTCTGGATCATCCACCATGAGGTCGCCATCCACGGTCCCGTCGACGTGATCGAGGAGGTGGTACTCGCAGAAGACGAGGTTGAAGTAGGTCTTCCACGCGTAGTACGAGGAGGTGGATTGGTCGAGCTTGATGGGAACGCGGGTGTGGATGTTGAGATCGCGGACGACAGTGGCGTCGGGCACGAGTCCGGCGAATGGGTTGGAGCTGCCAGAGGTGGACGCCATGGAGCAACGGCAAGGGGAGGGTGCGGCGGCTCGGGTGGGTGGAGGCTAGTGGCGGCGGCGCGGGGTAGGGTTAGAGTTTTGGTGCGCGGCGACGACTAGAGGTGGGAGGCAGCAGCGATAGAGGGGAGAGCGGCGGCTGCGAGGGGAAGGGGTGCGGCGGCGGCGGTGTACAACAGCGGCAAAAATGGCAGGGAGGCATCGGCGGCGGCTGTAGGGTGCTGCGATGGCCTGGTGCGGAAGGTGGGAAGGGGATCGGCGTGCTAAACTGATACCATGTTAGTTACGAAGAATGAGATTGCACGAATCCATAATCATTGATCGTGTGCATGGTGCACATATATAGGTACAGGGTGGACCGGCCTCTACTTGTCTCCCAACATGTACAAATATATAGGGGGAGAGAGAGATACAACGGTATAAATACAGACCCTAGTCCTATACATATGCAGTGTACAACGTACGCTCAACAAAGAAGAAAACAAAGGTATACCAGAACATATCACCAAGAACAGGCAAACACCAAGGCCATGCTCTTGTCGTCTTAAATAAAAGTACTCTAGACTGCTAGAACAGGCAAACACCAACGACTGCTAGAAGTTTCAATTTCTTCAGTTAAGTACAGACATTTCATATTTCATTTGAAATCCAAACTCTACAAAGAAGAGTCAATATTACTGGTCCATGATACTGGCACGCCAAGTCAGCCACTACAACCAGCAGATCGTTGCTACAGTAGATTCACCAACGATGCATAAAAATGAGAGTCCAGATCATCACTTTTGAACAGTAACCAGCTTCTAGCAAGAAATGGACAGCAACTGCCGAACTGACAATTTAAAGAGGCCCCCCCCGCTTAACGCAATGCCATTTTTGTCTTTTTTTCGAGGATACACCAATGGCGTACCTTAGCTTTATAAAAGGGAGATTAATATTTAGAAGAGATTACATATTCGCTAGGTAAGCATTACACACCACCCTACCATGGACTTCACACACAAAATCCAACTACTCACAAAACGTAGCTACTCCGGTGGCTCCGGCCCTAGTCCACATATCAAGCTCTTGCCAAATGAGGTCCACTGTGCCCCCTACGTGCCATAAGTCCGTCCTGCCAAACACCCTGCCATTGCATTGTTTCCAAAGGTTCCGGCAGATCGATGTGACCACGGAGTCAAACCCCTTCTGGTGCAATTTTGGCATGCGCTTCCTCGCTTCCGACCAGCATCCACCAATTCTAGCTTGAGCTGAGGGGCAAAGAGCCAGATCAATCCCCATTCGGGCAAAGCACATGTGCCAAACTTGACGAGAAAAAATGCACTGCATCGTGATGTGGTCCACCATGTCTTCCTCCTGCTCACATAGAAAACACGGTGATTTCTCCTCCTGTAGCCCATGCCTCCATCTCCTGTCCGAAATCCAGAGCCTATACTGGATGGCAAGCCACATGAACAACTTGCACATCAGTGGGGCCCAACACTTCCAAATTGCAGCAGAATGTTGGAATCTAACCCCCACCAATACACATCATTTTGTACGCGGATGAGGCCGTGTATTTGCCTTCCCTGTTCCTGTTCCAGACTGGCTTATCCTTCATGTCCGGAGCCAATTGCACATCCAGCAGTATCTCCCACAGCCTGATGAATTGAGCCAACCCATCTGTGTCAAGCTCTCCGCTAATGTTATCCATCCAGGCTTGCATCCATAGTGCATCCCTAACACATCTTCTATTGGCAATTTGTGTCCTTACACGACCATAAACAAGTGGCGCCAGCTCCATAATGGTTGCCCCATTGATCCAGCGATCCGTTGGTACGTCCATTTTGCATCATGCTTTTATATCGATATTTATTGCATTATGGGCTATTATTACACTTTATGTCACAATACTTATGCCTATTCTCTCTTATTTTACAAGGTTTCCATGAAGAAGGAGAATGCCGGCAGCTGGGATTCTGGGCTGGAAAAGAGCAAATATTAGAGACCCATTCTGCACAGCTCCAAAAGTCATGTAACTCCACGAAAGTCATTTTGGGAATTAATAAAAAATATTGAGCAGAATAAATACCTGAGGGGGGACACTGATACGTCTCCAACGTATCTATAATTTTTGAATGTTCCATGCTATTATATTTCCTGTTTTGGATGTTTATGGGCTTTACTTTACACTTTTATATCATTTTTGGGACTAACCTACTAATCGGAGGCCCAGCCCGTATTGCTGTTTTTTCTTCTTATTTCAGTATTTCGAAGAAAAGGAATATCAAACGGAGTCCAAATGGAATGAAACCTTCGGGGGAGTGATTTTTGGAACAAACGTGATCCAGAGGACTTGGAGTGCTAGTCAAGAAGCAGTCGAGGCGGTCACGAGGGTGGAGGGCGCGCTCCCCCCTACTGGGCGCGCCCCCTATCTCGTGGGCCCCTCGGGCGTCCACCGACCTACTTCTTCCTCCTATATATACCCACGTACCCCGAGAACATCAGAACAAGCCACGAAAACCTAATTCCACCGCCGCAACCTTCTATATCCGTGAGATCCCATCTTGGAGCCTTCACCGGCACTCCACCGGAGGGGGAATCAACCACGGAGGGCTTCTACATCAACACCATAGCCTCTCCGATGAGTTGTGAGTAGTTTACCATAGACCTTCGGGTCCATAGTTATTAGCTAGATGGCTTCTTCTCTCTTTTTGGATCTCAATACCATGTTCTCCTCGATCTTCTTGGAGATCTATTCGATGTAACTCTTTTTGCGGTGTGTTTGTCGAGATCCGACGAATTGTGGGTTTATGGTCAAGTTTATCTATGAGAAATATTTGAATCTCCTCTGAATTCTTTTATGTGTGATTAATTTAGCTTTGCAAGTCTCTTCGAATTATCAGTTTGGTTTGGCCTACTAGATTGATCTTTCTTGCCATGGGAGAAGTGCTTAGCTTTGGGTTCAATCTTGCGGTGTCCTTTCCCAGTGATAGCAGGGGCAGCAAGGCACGTATTGTATTGTTGCCATCGAGGATAAATAGATGGGGGTTATATCATATTGCATGAGTTTATCCCTCTACATCATGTCATCTTTCTTAATGCGTTACTCTGTTCTTTATGAACTTAATACTCTAGATGCATGATGGATAGCGGTCGATGTGTGGAGTAATAGTAGTAGATGCAGGCAGGAGTCAGTCTACTTGTCACGGACGTGATGCCTATATACATGATCATGCCTATATAATCTCATAATTATTCGCTTTTCTATCAATTGCTCGACAGTAATTTGTTCACCCACCGTAATACTTATGCTATCTTGAGAGAAGCCATTAGTCAAACCTATGGCCCCCGGGTCTATCTTTTATCATATAAGCTTTCAATCTACTTTTATTTGCATCTTTACTTTTCCAATCTATATTATAAAATACCAAAAATATATTTATATCATACTATCTCTATCAGATCTCACTTTCGCAAGTGGCCGTGAAGGGATTGACAACCCCTTTATTGCGTTGGTTGCGAGTTCTTTGTTTGTTTGTGTAGGTGCGTGGGACTTTTGAGGAACCTCCTACTGGATTGATACCCTGGTTCTCAAAAACTGAGGGAAATACTTACGCTACTATTGCTGCATCACCCTTTCCTCTTCAAGGCAAACCAACGCAAGCTCAAGACGTAGCAAGAAGGATTTCTGGCGCCATTGCCGGGGAGGTATTCGCTCAAGTCAAGACATACCAAGTACCGATCACAAACTCATCTCCCTCGCACTTACATTATTTGCCATTTGCCTCTCGTTTTCCTCTCCCCCACTTCACCCTTGCCGTTTTATTCGCCCTCTCTTTCCCAATCTCCTCTCTCTTTCGCTTGCCTTTTGTTTGCTTGTGTGTTGGATTACTTATCGCGAGGGTGCAAGATAATACCAAATTGCGTGATTTCTCCAATACCAATAATAATAATTTCCTTAGTACTCCGATTGCTCCTCTTAATGATGTTGAGTCTTGTGAAATCAATACTTCTTTGCTGAATCTTGTGATGAAAGATCAATTCGCCGGCCTTCCTAGTGAAGATGCCGCTGCCTATCTAAACAACTTTGTTGATTTATGTGAGATGCAAAAGAAGAAAGATATGGATAATGATATTGTTAAATTGAAGTTATTTTCGTTTTCCCTTAGAGATCGTGCTAAAGTTTGGTTTTCGTCTTTGCCTAAAAATAGTATTGATTCGTGGAACAAGTGCAAAGATGCTTTTATCTCTAAGTATTTTCCTCCCGCTAAGATCATCACTCTTAGGAACGATATTATGAATTTTAAACAACTTGATCATGAGCATGTTGCCCAATCTTGGGAAAGAATGAAATTGATGATTCGCAATTGCCCTACTCATGGTTTGAATTTATGGATGATCATACAAATTTTTTATGCCGGATTGAATTTTGCTTCTAGAAATCTTTTAGATTCGGCCGTGGGAGGCACATTTATGGAAATCACCTTAGAAGAAGCTACAAAACTCCTTGATAATATTATGGCTAATTATTCTCAATGGCACACCGAAAGATCTACTAGTAAAAAGTGCATGTTATAGAAGAAATTAATGTTTTGAGTGGAAAGATGGATGAACTTATGAAATTGTTTGCTACTAAGAGTGCTCCTCTTGATCCCAATGATATGACTTTGTCTACTTTGATTGAGAATAATAATGAATCTATGGATGTGAATTTTGTTGGTAGGAATAGTTTTGGAAACAATGCTTATAGAGGAAACTTTAATCCTAGACCGTTCCCTAGTAATTCCTCTAATAATTATGGAAATTCCTACAATAATTCTTATGGTAATTTTAATAATATGCCCTCTGATTTTGAGAATAGTGTGAAAGAATTTATGATCTCTCAAAAGAAGTTTAATGCCTTGCTTGAAGAAAAATTGCTCAAAGTTGATGATTTGGCTAGGAACGTTGATAGACTCTCGCTTGATGTTGATTCTTTGAAACTTAGATCTACTCCTCCTAAGCATGGTATCAATGAGTCTCTCAAAGCTATGAGAATTTCCATTGATGAGTGCAAAGAAAGAACCGCTAGATTGCGTGCTAAGAAAGATTGCTTTGTAAAGGCGTGTTCTTCTAGTTTCCATGAAAATAATGATGAAGATCTTAAAGTTATTGATGTATCCCCTATTATATCTTTGTTTTTCAATATGAATCTTAGTAATGATGGGACTGGAGATGAGTCAACTTTAGTTAAAAGGCGTCCCAATGATTCAGAGTTTTTAGATCTTGATGCTAAATTTGGTAAAAGTGGGATTGGAGAGGTCAAGACTTTAAATAGCATTGAACCCACTATCTTGGATTTCAAGGAATTTAATTATGATAATTGTTCTTTAGAAGGTTGTATTTCCTTGTTGCAATCCGTTGTGAATTCTCCTCATGCTTATAGTCAAAATAAAGCTTTTACCAAACATATTGTTGATGCCTTGATGCAATCTTATGATGAAAAACTTAATTTGGAAGTTTCTATACCTAGAAAACTTTATGATGAGTGGGAACCTACTATAAAGATTAAAATTAAAGATCATGAGTGTTATGCTTTATGTGATTTGGGTGCTAGTGTTTCCACGATTCCGAAAACTTTATGTGATATTCTAGGTTTCCATGATCTTGATGATTGCTCTTTAAATTTGCACCTTGCGTATTCCACCATTAAAAAGCCAATGGGGAGGATCAATGATGTTCTCATTGTTGCAAATAAGAATTTGGTGCCCATAGATTTTATCGTTCTTGATATAGATTGCAATCTTTCTTGTCCTATTATTCTTGGTAGACCTTTCCTTAGAACGATTGGTGCGATTATTGATATGAAGGAAGGGAATATTAGATTCCAATTTCCATTCAGGAAAGGCATGGAGCACTTTCCAAGGAAGAAAGTTAAATTACCTTATGAATCTATCATGCGAGCTACTTATGAATTGAGTGCCAAAGATGGCACTACGCAGATCTATCCTCGCTTTTATGCCTGGCTAAGGGCGTTAAACGATAGTTGGGAGGCAACCCAATTTTATTTATGTTTTTTGTTTTTATTTCTGTTTAGTAATAAATTTTGCATCTACCTTCTGTCTAGATGTGTTTTTATGTTTTAATTAGTGTTTGTGCCAAGTAGAACCTATAGGATAACCTATGGTGATAGTTAATTTGATTCTGCTGAAAAACAGAAACTTTGCGCGCACGAAAATAGTTTTGTTAATTCACAGAAACGTGATTTTGCGTTGATTATTTTTGATGTATATCAATAGACAAATTTCCTAGGACTTCCTATTTTGGTAGGATTTTTAGAGTTCCAGAAGTATTCAAGGGTTACAGATTGCTACAGACTGTTCTGTTTTTGACAGATTCTGCCTTTCGTGTGTTGTTTGCTTATTTTGATGCATCTATGGCTAGTATGTAAGGGTATGAACCATAGAGAAATTGGAATACAGTAGGTTTAACACCAATATAAATAAATAATGAGCTCATTACAGTACCTTATGTGGTGGTTTTGCTTTCTTTCACTAACGGAGCTTATGAGATTTCCTGTTGAGTTTTGTGTTGTGAAGTTTTCAAGTTTTGGGTAAAGATTTGATGGACTATGGAATAAGGAGTGGCAAGAGCCTAAGCTTGGGGATGCCCATGGCACCCCAAGATATTCAAGAATAGCCAAAATCCTAAGCTTGGGGATGCCTACGGAAGGCATCCCCTCTTTCGTCTTCGTTTATCGGTAACTTTACTTGGAGCTATATTTTTATTCGCCACATGATATGTATTTTGCTTGGAGCGTCTTGTATGATATTAGTATTTGCTTTTTAGTTTTCCATAATCATCCTTTCTGTACACACCTTTTTGGAGAAGCCCACTTGATTAGAATTTATTACAATACGCTATGTGCTTCACTTATATCTTTTGAGCTAGATAGTTTTTGCTCTAGTGCTTCACTTATATCTTTTAGAGCATGGCGGTGGCTTAATTTTAAAGAAATTGTTGATCTCTCATGCTTCACTTATATTATTTTGGGAGTCTCTTAGAACAGCATGGTATTTTCTATGGTTATAAAATTGGTCCTAGAATGATGGGCATCCATGTTGGGTATAATAAAAACTATCATAGAAAGTGAATTGGATGCTATGATCAATTTGATACTTGATAATTGTTTTGAGATATAGAGGTGGTAATATTAGAGTCATGCTAGTTGAGTGATTATGAATTTAAAGAATACTTGTGTTGAATTTTGTGATTCCCGTGGCATGCACGTATGGTGAACCGCTTTGTGATGAAGTTGGAGCACAATTTTATTTATTGATTGTCTTCCTTATGAGTGGCGGTCGGGGACGAGCGATGGTCTTTTTCTACCAATCTATCCCCTAGGAGCATGCGTGTAATACTTTGTTTTCAATGACTTGTATATTTTTGCAATAAGTATATGAGTTCTTGTGACTAATGTTGAGTCCATGGATTATACACACTCTCACCCTTCCACCATTGCTAGCCTCTCTTGTGCCGCGCAACTTTTGCCGGTACCATACACCCACCATATACCTTCCTCAAAATAGCCACCATACCTACCTATTATGGCATTTCCATAGCCATTCCGAGATATATTGCCATGCAACTTTCCACCGTTCCGTTTATATGACACGCATCATCATTGTCATATTGCTCTTTGCATGATCATGTAGTTGACATCGTATTTGTGGCAAGGCCACCTTCATAATTTTTCATACATGTCACTCTTGATTCATTGCATATCCCGGTACACTACCGGAGGCATTCATATAGAGTCATATCTTGTTCTAAGTATTGAGTTGTAATCTTGAGTTGTGAGTAAATAAAAGTGTGATGATCTTCATTATTAGAGCATTGTCCCAGTGAGGAAAGGATGATGGAGACTATGATTCCCCCACAATTCGGGATGAGACTTCGGACTTTAAAAAAAAGAGAGAAAGGCCAAAAAAAAGAAAGGCCAAATAACAAAAATGAGAAAAAAAGAGAGAAGGGACAATGATACTATCCTTTTTACCACACTTGTGCTTCAAAGTAGCACCATGATCTTCATGATAGAGAGTCTCCTATGTTGTCACTTTCATATACTAGTGGGAATTTTTTATTATAGAACTTGGCTTGTATATTCCAATGATAGGCTTCCTCAAAATGCCCTAGGTCTTCGTGAGCAAGCGAGTTGGATGCACACCCACTTAATTTATTTTGTTGAGCTTTCATACATTTATAGCTCTAGCGCATCCGTTGCATAGAAATACCTACTCACTCACATTGATATCTATTAATGGGCATCTCCATAGCCCGTTGATATGCCTAGTTGATGTGAGACTATCTTCCTCCTTTTTGTCTTCTCCACAACCACCATTCTATTCCACATATAGTGCCATGTCCATGGCTCACGCTCATGTATTGTGTGAAAGTTGAAAAAGTTTGAGATTACTAAAGTATGAAACAATTGCTTGGCTTGTCATTGGGGTTGTGCATGATTAAATACTTTGTGTGATGAACATAGAGAAACAGCCATACTATATAATTTTGTAGGGATAACTTTCTTTGGCCATGTTATTTTGAGAAGACATGATTGCTTGACTAATTATGCTTGAAGTATTATTATTTCTTATGTCAATATGAACTTTAATTTTGAATCATTTGGATCTGAACATTCAAGTCACAATAAAGAAAATTACATTGAGAATTATGCTAGGTAGCATTCCACATCAAAAAATCTGTTTTTATCATTTACCTACTCGAGGACGAGCAGGAATTAAGCTTGGGGATGCTTGATACGTCTCCAACGTATCTATAATTTTTGGTTGTTCCATGCTATTATATTACCTGTTCTAGAAGTTTATGGGCTTTACTTTACACTTTTATATCATTTTTGGGACTAACCTACTAACTGGAGGCCCAACCCGTATTGCTATTTTTTTGCTTATTTCAGTATTTCAAAGAAAAGGAATATCAAACGGAGTCCAAATGGAATGAATCCTTCGGGAGCGTGATTTTTGGAACGAACGTGATCCATAGGACTTGGAGTGCAAGTCAAGAAGCAGTCAAGGCGGCCACGAGGGTGGAGGGCACCCCCCCTACTGGGCGTGCCCCCCTATCTTGTGGGCCCCTCGGGCAGCCACGAAAACCTAATTCCACCGCCGCAACCTTCTGTATCCGCTAGATCCCATCTTGGAGCCTTCGTCGGCGCTCCACCGGAGGGGGAATCAACCACGGAGGGCTTCTACATCAACACCATAGCCTCTCCGATGAGTTGTGAGTAGTTTACCACAGACCTTCAGGTCCATAGTTATTAGCTAGATGGCTTCTTCTCTCTTTTTGGATCTCAATACCATGTTCTCCTCGATCTTCTCGGAGATCTATTCGATGTAACTCTTTTTGCGATGTGTTTGTCGAGATCCGATGAATTGTGGGTTTATGATCAAGTTTATCTATGAGAAATATTTTAATCTCCTCTGAATTCTTTTATGTGTGATTAAGTTATCTTTGCAAGTCTCTTTGAATTATCAGTTTGGTTTGGCCTACTAGATTGATCTTTCTTGCCATGGGAGAAGTGCTTAGCTTTGGGTTCAATCTTGCGGTGTCCTTTCCCAGTGTCAGCAGGGGCAGCAAGGCATGTATTGTATTGTTGCCATCGAGGATATAAAGATGGGGTTTATATCATATTGCATGAGTTTATCCCTCTACATCATGTCATCTTTCTTAATGCGTTACTCTGTTCTTTATGAACTTAATACTTTAGATGCATGCTAGATAGCGGTCGATGTGTGGAGTAATAGTAGTAGATGCAAGCAGGAGTCGGTCTACTTGTCACGAACGTGATACCTATATACCTGATCATGCCTAGATAATCTCATAATTATTCGCTTTTCTATCAATTGCTCGTCAGTAATTTGTTCACCCACCGTAATACTTATGCTATCTTGAGAGTAGCAACTAGTGAAACCTATGGCCCCCGGGTCTATCTTTTATCATATAAGCTTTCAATCTACTTTTATTTGCATCTTTACTTTTCAAATCTATATTATAAAATACCAAAAATATATTTATCTTATCATACTATCTCTATCAGATCTCACTTTTGCAAGTGGTCGTGAAGGGATTGACAACCCCTTTATTGCGTTGGTTGCGAGTTCTTTGTTTGTTTGTGTAGGTGCGTGGGACTTTTGAGGAGCCTCCTACCGGATTGATACCTTGGTTCTCAAAAACTGAGGGAAATACTTACGCTACTATTGCTGCATCACCCTTTCCTCTTCAAGGAAAACCAACACAAGCTCAAGACGTAGCAGCCACCCACCATCCACGAGGGTGGGGGGCGCGCCCTATCCCCTGGGCGCGCCCCTGCCTTGTTGGCCCCCTGGCAGCCCTTCGGTGCCCATCTTCTGCTATATGAAGTCTTTTACCCTGGAAAAAAATCATAAGCAAGCTTTCGGGATGAAACTCCGCTGCCACAAGGCGGAACCTTAGCGGAACCAATCTAGGGCTCCGACGGAGCTGTTCTGTCGGGGAAACTTCCCTCCGGGAGGGGGAAACCATCACCATCGTCATCACCAACGATCCTCTCATTGGGAGGGGGTCAATCTCCATCAACATCTTCACCAGCACCATCTCCTCTGAAACCCTAGTTCATCTCTTGTATCCAATCTTTGTCCCAAAACCTTAGATTGGTACTTGTAGGTTGCTAGTAGTGTTGATTACTCCTTATAGTTCATGATAGTTGGTTTATTTGGTGGAAGATCATTTGTTTAGATCCTTAATGCATATTAATACCCATCTGATTATGAACATGAATATGCTTTGTGAGTAGTTATGTTTGTTCCGAAGGACATGGGAGAAGTCTTGCTATTAGTAGTCATGTGAATTTGGTATTCGTTTGATATTTTGATGAGATGTATGTTGTCTCTCCTCTAGTGTTGTTATGTGAACATCGACTACATGACATTTCACCATTATTTTGGGCCTAGAGGAAGGCATTGGGAAGTAATAAGTGGATGATGGGTTGCTAGAGTGACAGAAGTTTAAACCCTAGTTTATAAGTTACTTCGTAAGGGGCTGATTTGGATCCATATGTTTCATGCTATGGTTAGGTTTACCTTAATACTTGTTTTGTAGTTGTGGATGCTTGCAATAGGGGTTAATCATAAGTGGGATGCTTGTCCAAGAAAGGGCAGTAGCCAAGCAGCGGTCCACCCACATATCAAAATATAAAAGTAACAAACACGAATCATATGAACGTGATGAAAACTAGCTTGACGATAATTCCCATGTGTCCTCAGGAGCGCTTTTCTCTATATAAGAATTTGTCCAGGCTTGTCCTGTGCTACAAAAAGGATCGGGCCACCTTTGCACCTTATTTACTTTCATTGCTAATTACCCGTTACAAATTATCTTATCACAAAACTATCTGTTACCTACAATTTCAGTGCTTGCAGAGAATACCTTAATGAAAACTGCTTGTCATTTCCTTCTGCTCCTCGTTGGGTTCGACACTCTTACTTATCGAAAGGACTACGATAGATCCCCTATACTTGTGGGTCATCAAGACTCTTTTCTGGCGCCGTTGCCGGGGAGTGAAGCGCCTTTGGTAAGTGGAACTTGGTAAGGGAACATTTATATAGTGTACTGAAATTTACTGTCACTTGTTACTATGGAACATAATCCTTTGAGGGACTTGTTCGGGGTATCTTCACCCCGACCAGTAGAGCAAAGAGTTGCTCCTCGACCTACTGAACCTACTGAAAATGTTTACTTTGAAATTCCTTTGGGTATGGTAGAGAAACTGCTAGCTAATCCCTTTGCAGGAGATGGAACATTGCATCCTGATTTACACCTAATCTATGTGGATGAAGTTTGTGGATTATTTAAGCTTGCAGGTATGCCCGATGATGTTGTCAAGGAGAAGATCTTCCCTTTATCTTTGAAGAGAGATGCATTGACATGGTATAGGCTATGTGATGATATGGGATCATGGGACTACAAACGATTGAAATTGAAATTTCACCAGAAGTTTTATCATATGCGTCTTGTTCATCGTGATCATAATTATATATATAATTTTTGGCCTCGTGGAGGAGAAAGCATCGCTCAAGCTTGGGGGAGGCTTAAGTCAATGTTATATTCATGTCCCAATCATGAGCTCTCAAGAGAAATGATTATTGAAATTTTTTATGCTCGGCTTTCTCTCAACAATCGCTCCATGCTTGATACTTCTTGTGCTGGGTCTTTTATGATGAAGACTATTGAATTCAAATGGGATTTATTGGAAAGAATTAAACGCAACTCTGAAGATTGGGATTCCGATGAAGGTAAGGAGTCAGGTATAACACCTAAGTTTGATTGCGTTAAATCTTTTATGGATACCGATGCTTTTCGTAGATTTAGCACTAAATATGGACTTGACTCCGAGATAGTAGCTTCTTTTTGTGAACCATTTGCTACTCATGTTGACCTCCCTAAGGAGAAGTGGTTTAAATATAATCCTCCCACTAAAGTAAAAGTAGTTGCACCTATTAAAGTTGAAGAAAAGACTATCACTTATAATCATCCTATTGTTCCTGCTACTTATATTGAGAAACCACCTTTCCCTGTTAGGATAAAGATCATGCTAAAGCTTCAACTGTGGTTCGTAAGAGTAATACTAGAACATATACACCACCTGAGCAAATTAAAGTTAAACCTAGTATTGATATGGTTAAAGATATCTTGGCTGATGATATTGATGGGCATGTTATTTACTTCTGTGATGAAGCTTCTAGAATTGCTAGACCCGATGCTAAGAAACATAGACCTGTTGTAGGCATGCCTGTTATTTTTGTTAAAATAGGAGATCATTGTTATCATGGCTTTTGTGATATGAGTACTAGTGCCAGTGCAATACATCATTCCTTATACAAAGAAATTATGCATGATATTGCACCTGCTGAGATAGAAGAAATTGATGTTACAGTTAAGCTTGCCAATAGAGATACTATTTCACCAATTGGGATTGTTAGAGATGTTGAAGTCTTGTGTGGGAAAGTTAAATATCCTGGTGATTTTCTTGTTCTTGGTTCCCCACAAGATGACTTTGTCCCATCATATTTGGTAGACCCTTCTTGAACACTATTAATGCTAAGATAGATTGCGAAAAGGATGTTGTTACTATTGGTTTGGGGGATATGTCTCATGAGTTCAATTTTGCTAAATTTCGTAGACAACCCCATGATAAAGAATTGCCTAGTAAGGATGAAATTATTGGTCTTGCTTCTATTGCCGTACCTCCTAATGATCCTTTAGAACAATATTTGCTAGACCATGAAAATGATATGTTCATGAATGAGAGAAGGGAGATAGATGAAGTATTCTTTACACAGGGTCCTATTTTGAAACAGAACTTGCCCGTTGAAATTCTAGGGGATCCTCCACCACCCAAGGGTGATCCTGTGTTTGAGCTTAAACCATTACCTGATACACTTAAATATGCTTATCTTGATGAAAAGAAGATATATCCTGTTATTATTAGTGCTAACCTTTCAGAGCAGGAAGAGGAAAGATTATTGAAAACTCTGAAGAAGCACCGTGCTACTATTGGATATACTCTTGATGATCTTAAGGGCATTAGTCCCACTCTATGCGAACACAAAATAAAATTGGAGGAAGACGCCAAAGCAGTTATTGATCATCAACGACGGTTAAATCCTAAGATGAAAGAAGTGGTAAGAAAGGAAACACTAAAGCTCCTTGAGGCAGGTATAATTTATCCCGTTGCCGATAGTCAGTGGGTAAGTCCTGTCCCTAAGAAGGGAGGTATTACTATCGTTCCTAATGATAAAGATGAATTGATCCCGCAAAGAACTAGAACTATTACAGGTTATAGGATTGTAATTGATTTCCGCAAATTAAATAAAGCTACTAAAAAAGATCATCATCCTTTACCTTTTATTGATCAAATGCTAGAAAGACTATCCAAACATACACATTTTTGCTTTCTAGATGGTTACTCTGGTTTCTCTCAAATACCTGTGTCAGCAGAGGATCAAGAAAATACCACTTTTACTTGCCCTTTCGGTACTTTTGCTTATAGACGTATGCCTTTTGGTTTATGTAATGCACCTGCTACCTTTCAAAAATGCATGATGGCTATATTCTCTGACTTTTGTGAAAAGATTTGTGAGGTTTTCATGGATGATTTCTCCGTTTATGGGTCTTCTTTTTATGATTGCTTGAGCAACCTTGATTGAGTTTTGCAGAGATGTCAAGATACTAGTCTCGTCTTGAATTGGGAAAAGTGCCACTTTATGGTTAATGAAGGCATTGTCTTGGGGCATAAAATTTCTGAAAGAGGTATTGAATTTGATAAAGCTAAGGTTGATGCTATTGAAAAGATGTCGTGTCCCAAGGACATCAAAGGTATAAGAAGTTTCCTTGGTCATGCCGGTTTTTATAGGAGGTTCATTAAGGACTTTTCTAAAATTTCTAGGCCTCTGACTAATCTATTGCAAAAAGATATTCCTTTTGTCTTCGATGATGATTGTGTAGAAGCATTTGAAATACTTAAGAAAACTTTGATTTCTGCACCTATTGTTCAGCCACCTGATCGGAATTTACCCTTTGAAATTATGTGTGATGCTAGTGATTATGATGTAGGTGATGTTCTAGGACAAAGAGTTGATAAGAAACTAAATGTTATTCAATATGCTAGTAAAACTCTAGACACTGCCCAGAGAAATTATGCTACTACTCAAAAAGAATTCTTAGCAGTTGTATTTGCTTGTGATAAGTTCAGACCTTATATTGTTGATTCTAAAGTAACTGTTCACACTGACCATTCTGCTATTAAATATCTTATGGAAAAGAAAGATGCTAAACCTAGACTTATTAGATGGGTTCTCCTACTACAAGAATTTGATTTGCATATTATTGATAGAAAGGGAGCTGAGAACCCCGTTGCAGACAACCTGTCTAGGTTAGAGAATGTTCTTGATGACCCACTACCTATTAATGATAGCTTTCCTGATGAACAATTAGCTGTCATGAATGCTTCTCGTACTGCTCCATGGTATGTTGATTATGCTAATTACATTGTTGCTAAATTTATACCACCTAGTTTCACATACCAGCAAAAGAAAAAGTTTTTCTATGATTTAAGACATTACTTCTGGGATGACTCACACCTTTATAAAGAAGGAGTAGATGGTGTTATTAGAAGTTGTGTACCTGAGCATGAACAGGAACTGATCCTACGCAAGTGTCACTCCGAGGCTTATGGAGGACACCACACTGGAGATAGAACTGCACATAAGGTATTGCAATCCGGTTTTTATTGGCCCACTCTCTTCAAAGATGCTCGTAAGTTTGTTTTGTTTTGTGATGAATGTCAAAGAATTGGTAATATTAGTAGACGTCAAGAAATGCCTATGAATTATTCTCTTGTTATTGAACCATTTGATGTTTGGGGCTTTGATTATATGGGACCGTTTCCTGCCTCTAATGGGTATACACATATTTTAGTTGTTGTTGATTACGTTACTAAGTGGGTAGAAGCTATTCCAACTAGTAGTGCTGATCATAACACCTCTATTAAGATGCTTAAAGAAGTTATTTTTCTGAGGTTTGGAGTCCCTATATACTTGATGACTGATGGTGGTTCACATTTTATTCATGGTGCTTTTCATAAAATGCTTGCTAAGTATGATGTTAATCATAGAATTGCATCTCCTTATCACCCACAGTCTAGTGGTCAAGTAGAGCTGAGTAATAGAGAGCTTAAATTAATCTTGCAAAAGACTGTTAATAGATCTAGAAAGAATTGGTCCAAGAAACTTCATGATGCATTATGGGCTTATAGAACTGCATATAAGAATCCTACGGGTATGTCTCCATATAAAATGGTATATGGAAAAGCATGTCACTTACCTCTTGAACTAGAACATTATGCATATTGGGCCATTAAAGAGCTCAATTATGATTTCAAACTTGCCGGTGAGAAGAGGTTATTTGACATAAGCTCACTTGATGAATGGAGAACCCAAGCCTATGAGAATGCCAAACTGTTTAAGGAAAAAGTTAAAAGATGGCATGACAAAAGGATACAAAAGCGTGACTTTAATGTAGGTGATTATGTGTTGCTATTCAACTCTCATTTAAGATTTTTTTGCTGGAAAACTTCTCTCTAAATGGGAAGGCCCTTACGTTATCGAGGAGGTCTATCGTTCCGGTGCCATAAAAATCAACAACTTCGAAGGCACAAATCCGAAGGTGGTGAACGGTCAAAGAATCAAACATTATATCTCAGGTAATCCTATAAATCTTGAAACTAATGTTATTGAAACCGTAACCCCGGAGGATTACATAAGGGACACTTCCCAGAATGTTTCAGACTCCGAAAAGGAATAGGTATGTGGTACGGTAAGTAAACCGACACCAAAACAGTTCTAATAGCATTTTTTCTCCGTTTTGGAATATTTAAGAAAATAGGAAAATAAGAAGTAGTCCGGGAAGGACACGAGGCATCCACGAGGGTGGAGGGCGCGCCCTACCCCCCTGGGCGCGCCCCCTGCCTCGTGGGCACCTCGTGTGCTCTCTAGACTCCGTTTTCTTGCACGATACTTCTTTTGGTCCGTAAAAATCCATTATATAATCTCCCGAGGGTTTTTACCACCGTATCACGCTATCTTCTGTCTTTGTTTCGAGCTGTTTCCGTCGCAGATTTAGAGCAAGATGTCTTCTCAAGAGTCATTCGGGGAGAGTCGGGTGTCTCACCCGACGCGAGGTCCAGGAGCAAACAATGATGCTTATCACTGTGGGCCATCAACGGAGGATGAGATGGAGGCCGACTTGAAAAGGATAGATGCCATGGAGGAGGATCAAGAAGTTACTTCTCGTTTCCAGGCCGGCTTCATGATGGGGGAACTACAGAGCTCAGCCATTCCAAACTCGGTCATCCCTTCCAATGTTAAATTTCTTTCTTATGAAAATATGAAAAAGAGTGTCACTTGTTCTCCAGCAGCTATGCAACATCCATGGGTGAAAGGAGCTTTAGCCGTCACGGGTAAGCTCCGCAAGGGAAATATTGACCTCAAGCAGGAGGTCAATAAGCTCGAGGAGGAGAATCGTATCCTAAGGGGCATCATCGCCAAGAAGATCACACCACCACTTCTGAAGAAGGAGACCTAATCACATGGGTATGGGCACTCCCCTTGGCAACTGCCAAGCTTGGGGGAGGTGCCCCGGTATCGTATCACCATCACACTCCTATCTTTACCATTTTACTTAGTTCGATCCTTTTGGTAATATCTTGATCTAGTAGAATAAAGTTTTAGTGTGATCTAGTTTTGAGTTTTACTTTATGTTCCCTCTATGTAATCGAGTCCGTGAGCTATATATAATAAAGATTAGTGTTGAGTCAAGGGCTTTGCTATCTTGTTATGACCTTGAGGGAATAAAAGAATAAAAGAAAATAAAGAGATCATAATTGATCTTATGGAGAGTAATGACTTCACATATAAATAGTATGATGATTAAAAGTTGTTGAGAGTTGGCAAGCATAGTTTTGGTCATTGTTGCAATTAATAGGAAGTAATAAAGAAAGAGAGGTTTTCACATATAAATATATTATCTTGGACATCTTTTATGATTGTAAGCACTCATTAAAGTATGACATGCTAAAGAGTTAATGTTGGACAAGGAAGACAACATAATGGGTTATGTTTTCTCACATCTTAATTAAAGTATATTATCATGGATCATCCAACATGTTGAGCTTGCCTTTCCCCCTCATGCTAGCCAAATTCCTTGCACCAAGTAGAGATACTACTTGTGCTTCTAAAAATCCTTAAACCCAGTTTTGCCATGAGAGTCCACCATATCTACCTATGGATTGAGTAAGATCCTTCAAGTAAGTTGTCATGTTGCAAGCAACAAAAATTGCTCTCTAAATATGTATGACTTATTAGTGTTGAGAAAATAAGCTTTATACGATCTTGTGATATGGAAGCAATAAAAGCGACGGACTGCATAATAAAGGTTCATATCACAAGTGGCAATATAAAGTGACGTTCTTTTGCATTAAGATTTCATGCATCCAACCATAAAAGCACATGACAACCTCTGCTTCCCTCTGCGAAGGGCCTATCTTTTACTTCTTGTCTTACATTAAGAGTCAAGGTGATCTTCACCTTTCCTTTTTATATTTTCTCCTTTGGCAAGCACCTCGTGTTGGAAAGATCCTGATATATATATATATATATATATATATATATATTATATATATATATATATATTATATATATATATATCCAATTGGATGTAAGTTAGCATGAACTATTATTGTTGACATTACCCTTGAGGTAAAAGGTTGGGAGGCAACACAATAAGCCCCTATCTTTCTCTGTGTCCGATTAAAACTCCATAAACATAAGTATTGCGTGAGTGTTAGCAATTGTGAAATACTAAATGATAGTTGAGTATGTGGACTTGCTGAAAAGCTCTTATATTGACTCTTTCCTATGTTATGATAAATTGCAATTACTTCAATGATCGAGATCATAGTTTGTTGGTTCTCAATGAAGTTTCTGATTCATACCTGACATTGTGAATAGATTGTTACTTGAGCATAAGAAATCATATGCCAAAATATAAAAATGTTGCTATTATAAGAATGATCATGATGCCCTCATGTCTTTATTTTATTTTATCGACACCTCTATCTCTAAACACGTGGACATATTTTTCGATATCGGCTTCCACTTGAGGACAAGCGAGGTCTAAGCTTGGGGAAGTTGATACGTCCATTTTGCATCACGCGTTTATATCGATATTTATTGCATTATGGGTTGTTATTACACCTTATGTCACAATACTTATGCATATTCTCTCTTATTTTACAAGGTTTACATGAAGAAGGAGAATGCCGGCAGCTGGGATTCTGGGCTGGAAAAGGAGCAAATATTAGAGACCTATTATGCACAGCTCCAAAAGTCCTGAAACTCCATGAAAGTCATTTTGGGAATTAATAAAAAATATTGAGTGGAAGAAATACCTGAGGGGGGCCACCCACCATCCACGAGGTTGGGGGGCGCGCCCTACCCCCCTGGATGCGCCCCCTGCCTCGTGGGCCCCTTGGCAGCCCTCCGGTGCCCATCTTCTGATATATGAAGTCTTTTACCCTGGAAAAAAAAATCATAAGCAAGCTTTCGGGACGAAAGTCCGCTGCCACGAGGCGGAACCAATCTAGGGCTCCGGCGGAGCTATTCTGTCGGGGAAACTTCCCTCCGGGAGGGGGAAATCATCGCCGTCGTCATCACCAATAATCCTCTCATCGGGAGGGGGTCAATATCCATCAACATCTTCACCAGCACCATCTCCTCTCAAACCCTAGTTCATCTCTTGTATCCAATGTTTGTCCCAAAACCTCAGATTGGTACCTGTAGGTTGCTAGTAGTGTTGATTACTCCTTATAGTTGATGCTAGTTGGTTTATTCGGTGGAAGATCATTTGTTCAGATCCTTAATGCATATTAATACCCCTCTGATTATGAACATGAATATGCTTTTTGAGTAGTTACGTTTGTTCTTGAGGACATGGGAGAAGTCTTGCTATTAGTAGTCATGTGAATTTGGTATTTGTTCGATATTTTGATGAGATGTATGTTGTCTCTCCTCTAGTGGTGTTATGTGAACGTCGACTACATGACACTTCACCATTATTTTGGGCCTAGAGGAAGGCATTGGGAAGTAATAAGTAGATGATGGGTTGCTAGAGTGACAGAAGTTTAAACCCTAGTTTATAAGTTGCTTCGTAAGGGGCTGATTTGGATCCATATGTTTCATGCTATGGTTAGGTTTACCTCAATACTTCTTTTTTAGTTGCGGATGCTTGTAACAGGGGTTAATAATAAGTGGGATGCTTGTCCAAGAAAGGGCAGTACCCAAGCACCGGTCCACCCACATATCAAATTATCAAAGTAACGAACGTGAATCATATGAACGTGATGAAAACTAGCTTGACGATAATTCCCATGTGTCCTCGGGAGCCCTTTTCTCTATATAAGAATTTGTTCATGTTGCTACAAAAAGGATTGGGCCACCTTGCTGCACCTTATTTACTTTCATTGCTTATTACCCGTTACAAATTATCTTATCACAAAACTATCTGTTACCTACAATTTCAGTGCTTGCAGAGAATACCTTACTGAAAACCGCTTGTCATTTCCTTCTGCTCCTCGTTGGGTTTGACACTCTTACTTATCGAAAGGACTACGATAGATCCCTTACACTTGTGGGTCATCATCCGTCCAGAAAAGTGCCTTTGTGCCGTCACCCAGTTGCCACTTTACCAAACCGCCGAACGCCACACAAACCTGCTTATCTAGTCTCCAGTTTAGACCCTGCCACGGCGTCGACTTGTCAGTTCTCCATAGCCAGGCCCATCTCAATCAGAGGGCAATCCCTTGCTTGCAAACTCTGTTCCAGGATACCAAGCATCTGCCCCCATGCACATCTTCCGATCCAGCCCAGAAGAATGCTCAACATCCTTTGTCAATTCTATCAAGAGCCCACTTGGGTGCCTCTGCCACAATCAGATGATGCGTCGCCCTAGCTCTCATGACTTGGTTCACCAAAATCAGTCTCCCTGGCCATGTCACCAATCCTCTTTGCCATCCCAGAAGAATGTGTAATGCCACATCGACCATTGGTTGCCACTCCGATCGCTTGAGCTGCTTGATGCTCAATTGCAAGCCGAGATATTTGCACGGGAACGACTCCATATTCCATGGCAAAGCATCCCTAGCCAACTGCTCATCCTCTAGATCAGCCCTGATCATGATTGCGGTAGACTTCGAGTAGTTTACTTTCAATCCTGAAGCTACTCCAAAAATGCCAGGCACTTCTCTCACAAAGTGCAAGTCCGATATAGTTGGCTTTATAAACAGAACCACATCATCCGCGTATAAGGACAAACGCTGCAAAGGGCTACATCAATTCATTTTACTTAAAACCTTGGAGTCATGTGCCTTGATCATAATGTCTATGAGAACATCCATGGCAATGACGAAAAGCAATGGCGAGACTGAATCCCCTTGTCTTAAACCCTTTGCATGCATGAACTGAGCTCCCACCGAACCATTCACAATCACTCTAGAGCTAGCTGAAGTAAGTAGAGTGGCAACCCAAGCAATCCATCGCTCCGAGAACCCTTTGGCTCTCAACACCCACGTCCGTACGCCGCGTTGACATGAGCAGCCGGCGGTGCGAGCCAATACGGCCGCGTGGTGCCTACCGCGTCCGACACATGCAAAAAGAAAAACACGGGTTAGTTTGTTTGTGTTTTGGGTCTTTTTGGAAGGTAGATTCTGGAAAAATTAAGTACTTTGAGAGCATTTCTAGCAGACCCCGCACAACGCTGACCAGTAAAACGCGTATATAATTTGCAGAAAAACTGTGGGCCGGCGCGGGCGGCGGCACAGTCAGACCCCGCAAAACGGACCCGTAAAAAAAGATATTCGCAGAATATGCTCTTTTGCGGGTCGGCTTTGCAGGGTCTGCTCAGGGCCGCCCGCGCCGGCCCGCGAATCCGAAAATTGCAGTTCAATTTCACACCTGAAAATACATTTCTTTGCTTTTTTATTTTCTTCAATGGCATTAAATACATAGTAATGCACCAAATCTTTACGAGAATAGTAAGACCAAAGAAAACAAGAACCATAATTATGCATTTTAGAAGATATCCAACTTCAAAAATTACTCCCACTAGTTGGACCAATATCTTCTCCATGCATCCGTTGTTGATCTGCAGATTCTTGATTTTGCATTCTTCATTCTTCTTCTTTGGTTCTAAAAAAGTAGACGTTGCTTCCCCTCTAGTTTCTTCTTTAATTGCACACGCAGCCGCGTCATTAGCCTCAATTCTATTAAGGAGTGCACGAACATCTATTAAGTTTTTTTCTATTAATAAATCAATGTATTCTCCTTCCCAAAACTAAAATGAGCATCCATCTTCCTACACACATGACGATGTCCATAAGCTATCGAAATTGAACCGAAAAATAGGATGACAAAGCCGAATGGAAACAACACATACCCCGTCATTTTCGCATTTGAAGAATACTCATCCGGGGTGCTTCGGCGTGCCAGAAGTTAGCCGCAGCACTGTCCGCGTGCATTCGTCGCATTGTATGAGCGGCATCGGTGAGCCGACGAGTCGCTGCGCGAGCGCCGAGCCCGGCGGACGGCCGGTCGAATCCTTGCCGGCAAACCGGCGACGACGGCTACAGGACGAACCAGTACCTGCATGCGGCGCTCGGGCTTTGCCGGGGTTGAGCGGGGTGCTCCCCGACCAATCCATGGCTTAGCGCAGCCACCGGTGGCCGGAGACGCCAAATCCGGCCGCCGCGTCGAACAGCTGCCGATCTGCAACTTTCTGCCCCGCCGACGCAAGAGGAAGTGGCGGAGGCAAGCTCGGGCGTGTGGCGGCCCTCCAGCGTGATCCCGCCGGCTAGTTTGGCCGGAATCGTAGGCGGCGGCCCGACGGCGAGGGGTGGGGAAAAGCACGCGGCGAGGGGGAGAGGGGCGACGGTGGGTGGAAAAAAGCGCGGGCCGAAATGCCCCCACCCCCACCCCCGCCGCCGCCAACCGCTACCGCTATATACAGGGCGCCGACGGGGGGAACCCGCGTTTTCGCGGGTTGGGATCGGAATTATGCCGCGCCCCGCAAAATTTTTTACGGGGCGGACGCGTTTGCGGGGTCTTGTCGGGCAAGATTTTACACGCCGACCCGTGTTTTGACGATTATTTTATGGGTCGTAGTGTTATACGGGGTCTCCTAGAGATGCTCTGATATTGAAAAGATCTGTCCCTAAACCTGCATATTGGCTATGGGAGCTAAACTGCCGATGTACCGACACTTATCGACTTCGATCCCTTGTGATGGACAGTAAATTTAAACTGCATGTGTTTCAAACCCCTTTATGCTGCACAATTGATGGTATTGGCTGTATTACTCTTAAAATTCCACAACGGTTGAAGATGATATGTACGGTTAAATTATTTGTTGCTCCATGAACTTACCGTAGTTTCCTTGATGTACTGTATCATGGGACATTGGGACCCCTGTCACCTTGTGCATCATGGCGTTACCACGCCAGTCTTCTGGGAGGTAACGCCCGCAATGCCATTCTGTAACCTCTGAATATGGTTTTTCTCCTCCTAGCATTGACATGGAGATGAGGATGAGTCATATTGTTGAATTCTCAAAATGGTCAATGCTTAACTTGCCAACACAAACCGAAGAAATGATATATTTGTAAAATTGCCAAATAGACATGCTGATCAAGATTGCTACTCCCTCTGTAAACTAATATATGAGCGTTTAGTTCATTATATTAGTATTCTAAACGCTCTTATATTAGTTTACGGAGGGAGTATTAACTATAAACAGAGCTATAAAAATTGCTGCAGTTAACAAAAAAAAGTTCAGGGCTATTACAAAACGCGGATGCCAAGATCCTGATCGCCAAATCCAACACCATACATAATACTCCCTCCGTCCGGAAATACTTGTCGTAAAAATGAATACAAATGGATGTATCTAGAACTAAAATACATCTAGATACATCCATTCCTCGGACAAGTATTTCCGGACGGAGGGAGTACTACCATGGCAACTAGGTCACAGAAGTTATCAATCCATCAATTTATGTGCAGATAGTTAACGTTGTGTTGAGTACATGATACTACCAGGGCAGAAGCTACAGCCACTGCTTCCATGGAAACACCAATTGTGCATATAAATTAGCATGTCATTAGAATTTCATCTTGTTTAAGGACCGCCTTCCAGCAAGCCTAACTGTCTCACACTTGACATATTCAGAGCAACATCAGGCAGCTCCAGCCTGATAATTTAACTGATAAACAATTGGTACGGCTAGATAAACAACGCTAACAACTACCAAAACAAGAAAAAGAAACAGCAGACAACCCATTGGATTGCTCTTATTCTTCCTTGCAACATTAAGCCCATCCGTCTGATACTCTGGAAACAAGAACAGAATTCAATTAAACCCGGCCTATCTACTTGTCAACAAATGAATAATCTGGAAATTTGCACTGCTACAAAAGCATGATTGTATGGCAGATCAGTACGGCCACCTAGTAACAACCATATCACAGCAGAAATTACTAACGCAGCAGCAGAAATGAATCGTTTTACTTTCGAATTCTTAGTTTGCCAAAAGCAGCACAAATTCACTCCTTACAATCAACGAGCCAACAAAGCATTGGCAAGCTTTCAACTATTTCCAGCCAGCACTAACACTACTTCTAGTTGCAGATACAGGCAGCGGAATCTAAGAGGAGGTGAACTTGGTGACGGCCTTGGTTCCCTCGGAGACGGCGTGCTTGGCGAGCTCGCCGGGGAGGACGAGGCGGACGGAGGTCTGGATCTCCCGGGAGGTGATGGTGGGCTTCTTGTTGTAGCGGGCGAGCTTGGCGGCCTCGCCGGTGAGCTTCTCGAAGATGTCGTTGATGAAGGAGTTCATGATGGACATGGCCTTGGAGGAGATGCCGATGTCGGGGTGGACCTGCTTGAGCACCTTGAAGATGTAGATCTTGTACGTCTCCACGCTCTTCTTGCCCTTCTTGCGGCCCCTCTTCTCGCCGCCCTCCTTGGAGGCGGTCTTGCCCGCCGGCAGCCGCTTCTCGGTCTTGGGCTTCTTCGTCGCCGGGGCCTTCTCGGCCTTCTCCGTCGCCGGCTCCTCCTCCGCGGGCTTCTTCGCCGCCGGCTTCTTCTCTGCCTTGGGGGCCATCGATGCTTCGGGTTGGGGGGATTCGCTGGTGGGTGGTGAGCGCTGGAACTGGAAGAAGGTGGGGAATTTGTTTGGAAGGAGGAGCGGTGCTGCTGGGTTTATACAGAGGGGGGGTGCGCGCTGATTGGTGGCAGGGTGGGTGCCCCGGATCGGTGACATGGAACCGTGCGATGCGTTCGGCGCTGTTTTCTGTGGACGGGCGGGATGCGTTTCGGCGCGGATCGCCGTTCCTGGCGAAAAGATACGGGCGGGAACAGGAGCGGTTTTTTTTTTTAGATTGGGAACAGGAGCAGCTTCGTTTTCATGAAGTTTTTCGTCTCGCGGTTGTATTTCGTGGTTGTTTGGTGGTGCGTTCGGAACGGAGAAATTTCCAGAAGGAAACCCGTAGAAGCCCCTATTGGAGCGCACAGGGAAACTGTCGATGCATGTGTGTGTTTTGAAGAAATTTTGTTAAAAACAAAACATTTGATTGGTCTGCGTGAACATGATCCAAAAATGTCAAAGATGGGGAAAAAATGCCAAGGGGATCTCCAACGATATCTCTTAAGGCCTTGGTTATGGTCATGCGGCCGATCGCATATCCCTCGATTTCTGGGAGAGCTCCCTCCAAGAACTCAACATCACCGAGACGGCGGTGACGCATAGATGGGGGTGTGGGCGAGCGGAATCCGGCAGCGGCGACGCGCGAGTCCAGGAACTTAAGGGGACGGTGACTATGACGCCTCCATGGAAAGCACGCCAGGCGAAAGGGGGCGCGTGAGGAGTCGCGGGGCGTGGCAGGGAGGGGAGGAAGTGGCGGACGGGCAACAGCTTGTGCTCGCTGGCAACGGGCTTGGAGCGGCTGGAGGCGGGGAGGTTACTGGATCCAGCTTTGCTATATCTACGGGGAAATTTTACGGAATTGTTGTCATGGATTGAGATGGGAACATCTAATTGGGGATGGAGGAGGGGGGGGGGGGGGGGGGGGGACACCCCTGAAATTCAGTGGAGGATTAGTGGGTCACTGGTTGAGGGGGGAGTTCATAAAAAGTTCTTCCGCAGGTTGTCCGTAAGTGTAGAGTTTTTGCACCGGATCGGCCCCGAAGTCGAACTCCCTGGAGTTGGAAGGCTGGGGCGGCGCACGGGACAGGAAATGGGGTTTGAGGGGAAGGGGGGCAAGTGGGGATTGAGCATGTGAGGGGGTTAGGGTTAGATAGGGGTTGCAACTGGGCTTTCACAGGTGGCGTAGCTAGGTCCGGGCCACACCCCAGGTCAACATTCTTAGCTACAGTAATTATGGTTGCTACGGTGTAAAAAATGCCTACCGTATACAAAGGACTTACTAGCCACGCCCCAGGCCAATGGGCCATATAGCCTGGGCCTTGGCTACGCCCCTGATTCAACGGACGGGCATATGTATTACCGGCAAGTAGTATTGACTAACGTGCATATCTTTCCCTAATAATAAAGCACGGATCGATTTTGTCAGGTTCACCGTCACAATACGCTTCTTCCCGCGATTTTATGCTTTCAGTTTAAATTTAAAATATATTCAAGGTGATACTAAATTTTGTACCCGTCCACCGTTTCACCATCCTCCGTACGTCAGTTTCGTTAGCAAACGAAACAGCCCATGACCTGGGACCGCCCGCGCGAGACGACTCGTGGAATCGTTGTTTACAAAGGAATAAGTTTACTTGCACACCCGAGCGGGCTGGACACAGAACACTCACCGAATAGGGATTAGATTAGCTAGGTAGATTAAAGAAAGAACAAATAAATAGGGCTGGACACACTTGCCAGGTTTGTTTATACATTTTTTTCTTTTTCTTTTTGAAATTGGATTTATATCTGTTTTGTTTTTCACGTACTCATACTGACTACATAGGTCAGCACACACACGGCGAAAACATATATGCCTGGACGTCCAATGAAGTAAATACATAAATTATCTGTGAGCGATACTAATTTTGGTTTATACGAGTGCATAGTAAACCATCGACGCCAAAACATAGGTATTTACATGTCATGGTCACAAAGTTTTTAATTGTTCTCAATAAAATTGTTGTCCCAGATCAGGAAGAAGATGCCATGCTTGACGTCCCTGAAGATGGCCATGTTGAAGGCGGTACGGAGGAATGCGGCAACCACCTTATACATCATTTTGACACAAATATTGATGCTATGGAGAAACAAGAACAATTGCATCCAGGTAAAATTACTTTAGAAGTGTTGCATATACGACATTTTTATTCGCTGATGTTAGTGCAATGGTTAATCTGCTGGTGTGGTATGCTTCGTAACTAGGCATTGGCAGACTGATCTACAATGTCGTTGTGAACTTAGACGGAAAACATGATGTATATAACAATGCTCTTGCTTTAATATCATTTTTCTGTAATCTAAATTGCTTCAAGGAATAAACATGATGCTCTAGTATGCAAACAACACATATATTTTGATGCTTATGTCCAGCATAATTAGATTTATTTATAACTAATTGCATATTTATTTAAGCAATCAGAACAAAAGAAAGCTAGAATAGAGCAAATTACAATTAATTGTGAATTGAGGCGCACCACACTAAGCAAAGATTCAATTGTGATGTAGAATCCTGCATATATCGTGACGGAATAGGAAGTTATACATCTATATGACAAGGACTTCATGGTTACCACACACACAACATGCTTGGACACTAGGCGAAGTATAGGACATTTTTATTGGGTGATACCAGTAACTCAACATAAGTGTTAAGTTTATAATTTTTTTATCATCAGGATGATGGTTAATCTACTGGTGAGATATGTGTTGTCACTGTATATTGACGGTCTAATCTACAACGTCATATTGAAGTCAGACGAAAAACATGATGTGTGCTCTTACTTGAAAAATCCTTTGAATTAGTGACTAAACTCTTGAAGAACGTGCTTCAAAGTCAAAAAAATGCACTCGACGGAAGTCTTCCGTGCATCACCCTCTCTCCAACCACTGCCCCTCCATCCCGTAGCATCGCACGGGCTCTTTTGCTAGTATATTTTATAGGACATATACGCGCGCCTATCAGACTGCATGAACAAGTTCCATCATCAAATAAAAAAAGGACTGCATGGACAGGCAGCACACCACGTACGGCTCCCATCCGCGACATCGCACACGTACGTTGGGCAACAAACATATACTAGCAATTTTTTATGCGATCGATCGAGCAAATGGAAAACAACGAAAGAGACCAAGAATCAAACTTGGCGTAAGCCAGTAATTTGGTATGCCAGTCGGGTCAGCAAATCGATGTCGAGGTTCTCCTTGCTTATCGGGTTCTTGTGGGCGCTCCCCGCGAACAAGAGCATGTCGCAGTGCTCAGGCTCTCCGAAGACATGACTCAGTTTCTCGTTCGCCGCTCCGACATGCCCGGCACGGAGGTCACCGAGCGCGGCCTCGAGGGGCCTGTTCATTTCCTTGTAGATGCGGAGGCAGTCGCTGAGGCTATTGACGAGGTCCTCGAGGACGAGCACCGTCGACGTGATGTTGGCCACGGTGAGGTTGGTGGCGACGACGGCGAGCTGACGTGCGTCCTTGGCGGACGCGCCCGTCGGGTCGGCCGAGAGCGCGCCCACGCAGTAGTCGTAATCCACGGAACTGCCGGGTTGGTCGAGAGCGGCGCATGTCTTTCTGATGATCGCGGACGGAGTGCGGGCGGCGAGGCTGCCGTCTCCAGCCGCAAGGAGGAGGATGAGGGCGAGGAGTAAAGCAACCTGGGGATGCATCGCCATATGACTGTCGTCCTACTCACCTCACCGTGACTCATATCGCACCAGTCGGCGGCCTGTGTTTATATGCAGGCAACGAGTAGAGCGGATTAATTACTAATCAATATGTACTATTTTACCAGCGATGGGAAAGATATAAAGTACTAATACAAGAAAATATATCAATATTTGCTATTGCAATCTTTACCAAATCAATCAGATCTACTCCCGTATTTATTTGATTTGGTAAAGATTGTACGTTAATGACTGTCCCATCAGATTTAGTGTCTTTAACGACGATAAAATCCCGTATTTATTGAGTATCAAAGATCATACGTTAATGACTACCATTCGTTGATCATAAATCGGATGGATGGTAGGGACTAGTCCTGGCCATGGGCAACCCGGCCCAGACGGCCCGACCCGACCTGACCTTGCCCACGGTCGGGCCTGGGCCTAGATTTTGAGCCCGACGGCCAGGCCAGGTCTGACCCGTCGTATTGTAGTTTAAGGAAGAGGCCCGACCCGTGGCCCGAGGCCCAGCAGGCTTTTAGCGTGATGGGCCGGGCTCGGGTTCGATTTTTAGGTCCGACGGTCGGGCCGGGCCGGACTCGGGCCTGTGTTTTTTGCATCTGGCTTTGGTAGGCCCGGCCCGGCCTGACAGATCGCCAGGTATAGTAGGGATGTACAATCGGCGAGGACGACTGGTTCAACCAATCAAAGACAGAGTTTCAGAAGTACTCTCTTCTTCTAAAGAGGGAGTTGATAGGCCGGCATACACGGTTTATTTTCACCTTACTGGTTTATTTTCACCTCATCATCCCTCTACTCTGATTTTTCATGCTTGTTTTGGTAGGCGTCGATTCAATTAAGTCACATAAATAGGTAATAAAGAATTCAAAAATCATACCATATATGTGCGATCACCTTCCTAAAAGATAGATATAATTTTTTTCGCAATAACTTTCCAAAATAAAATTGAATACTTCTCGATAACAAATTGCTAATCCCGTGAATTATACCATTTATTATCCATCATTAACTCTACAATTGAATCACAATCACAATTCTCCAAAAAAATCTAGGGTTCCTCTGCCTCGTGTCGGCGGCATCGCCGGTCCGCCTCGTCTCCGATGGCCCTAGAGCCATGGGGGCACGATGGATCCCAACAAGGGCAGGTGGAGGGCTCCATTTTTCGATGTTCCTTCGAGTTTTGTTAGGTTTTGTTTCCTTCTCAAGAAGAACGAGATCGCGGTGCCTCTGTGAAGATGGAATAAAGTTCTCTCTGCCTAGCCTCCACTCTGGTGGTGCGTCTAACATTGTTGGTGGTCGTGTGGAGGCGGGTCTTCGACAGATCTGTTTATGGTGGATTTACTTGGATCTGGTTGTTGTTCGTCTATGTTCGTGTGTCTTCAAGTTGGATCCTTTCGATCTATGCTATTCTTCATCGATGATGGTTGTTGTTCTGGTGCGCTGGTCCTATGGAGCCTTAGCACGACGATTTCCAAACCTCCTACTAAAACGTGTTTTTCCTGGCTCTGACGAGGGATGGGCGATTGTCGTGGGAATGATTCTGACAGTAGAAATGGGCAGGGTAAAGGAGCTTGATCTATCAAGATGCAAACGGGTGACACGTTGTTTTTTAACGAGTTTGAGCCTCTCACGACAGAGATAATGACCCTATGTCTTGTGCTACGGAGAGGCTTTCTTTGATCTGACATGAACATGGAGTTACATGATGTATTTGAGAGCCAGGGAAGAATGCCTCTCCATGGCTGAGCTAAGTGGTGATAGAGAGAGGTGGAAGAATGAGCCCGGGGCCAAGTCTAGTGGTGAGTGGTGGCTTATATAGAGTGCGCCACCCCTTCGCATCTTATGTTACAAGTGGAGGAAGTAATTCAATCCACTACGCAAGCATTAATGTCATCCATTACAAAGGTGATGCTTCAGTCTCCACATTGATTGCTCGTATTCCTCTCGCCGAGTGTTGTGGAGGTAGCCGAGTTGGTGGATTGCATCTAAGTGAATGAGTATCATCGGAGTGGATAAGCGTTGAAGGACATCTGAATGCGCGACATACGGGTCTTGGTACTTGTTGATGTGGGCCCTAGGTAAGATCCAAGATATCTATCTTGTGACCCTACCCGTAATGGGTGACCCCAACATTAGCCCCCGAATCGGTTGAGATTTTGCATAACGAGTTTGTGGAAGACACAATTTGGCCCGAGTGATTGCGCAAATACTCGATATCCGTCATCGTGCTTCCAAAAACCCAGGTTTTAACAAAACCTCAATGGATTGTGGAACTGCGCTTCCCGGCTGAGTGGGGGTAACTGGTCGCAAGGGGAAACTTGGTGGCACTCGATCACCTCCCGGAGGAGACTGACTAGTGATCTGAGTATGGTTGTATCATTACATTTGGGAAACAAATATTGATGCATGGACTGCTCTCTTAGAGAGATGTCGTTCTTATCTCAAAGGAACGTTAATACGAGTTGGCTCTAGATCCAAACTTATGAGTTTCACGCTTTTAGTCCTAGAAGAAGGCTCAAAACGAGTCCTCGGAGGAGTGTTGAACTCCCCCTTCACCAATTTTGTTGAGTGATTTGGAGTTGGTCCTGCATTGAGTAATGGATTACTTGGAATTTCTTCGCGCTTGGGCACAAAGCGTTCGCTTGAGTGAAGATACTCAAATTTTTGTTCTATGCGTGCACGATCAGCACAACCATAGGGTGTAGCCCCCAAGACTCTGATTGATTGCTCGTAGACGGTTGGAGTCTATAAGATTTATTGTACTCGAATATTGTTGTTGGACTTGACCGAGCATAATGGTTCTTTTTTATTTCTCTTCCAGTGGGGGGGGGGGGCACGCTGAATGCACCCACTAGGTGTAGTCCCCGATCCTCTGTCGGACTAGATGAGTCTCGCACAGGGCTTAAGTCTTCTGGTGTGGAACTGGATTAAACAAATGAACCCACTGCACTCGACACAATTAATGACTTCAGCTTGGAACTGCGGCGGATCTTTGTGCATTCGGAATGGATCTTCGTGCGCTCGGCACAGTAAACCACTGCAATCTGGAGCTAAGTCAATCTGATGGATCTTCGTGCACTTGGCACAGTAAATGAGTTCAACCTAGAACTAGGTGAATGAGGTGAATCTTCATGCACTCGGCACGGTAAATAAAGTTTAGTCTAAAATTGAGTCGATTGGATGGATCTTCATGCACTCGTCACAATGATTGATTTTGGCCTTGAAACTGTCATCTGGAGAAAAAAAATCTGGACACTCTAGGGAGTAATCATTCGAGTAGTACTTCTCACATTGACCATTAGCTTTTGCTCTTGCTAGTGAGACGATCGGGTTGGGACCAGGTTGGAGATGAAGAGTGAGTGTTAGGTATTGAGCGTATTTTGTGAAAAGGTAGAAAGCCGAGTAAGGAACATGACGACTGGTGGCGCGCCTATAGGTTTGGCCCCCAACCAGTTGAGGTTTTATAGAACGAGTTTAGTGAAAACTTGATTTGACCTGAGCACTATGGGGGCACTTGGCGCCTGTTGTCATGTTTTAGTCAACTACGATTTGAATAAAACTTCAATAGATTCTGGACTAGGTGCTTCCCGTCTGATCGGGGTATGTTGACCACGAGGAAAAACTTGGTGGCACCTGCATGTCTCCAATGTGGACGTGCCATGAAAACCCGAGTGGCGAGGCTAGCATGAGGATTGGCTCTCCGGAGGGAAGTGCTACCTCTTGAGCACTGCGTTGGTTTTCTCTTGAAGAGGAAATGGTGATGCAGCATAGCGTAAGTATTTCCCTCGGTTTTTGAGAACCAAGGTATCAATCCAGTAGGAGGCTCCACAGAAGTCCCTCGTACCTACACAAACAAACAAGAACCTCGCAACCAACGCGATAAAGGGGTTGTCAATCCCTTCACGGTAACTTGCGAAAGTGAGATCGGATAGAGATAATAAGATAAGATAAATATTTTTGGTATTTTTATGATATAGATAGGAAAGTAAAGATGCAAATAAAAATAGATGGGAAACTTATATGATAAAAGATAGACCTGGGGGCCATAGGTTTCACTAGTGGCTTCTCTCAAGATAGCATAAGTATTACGGTGGGTGAACAAATTACTGTTGAGCAATCGATAGAAAAGTGCATAGTTATGAGAATATCTAGGCATGATCATGTATATAGGCACCACGTTCGTGACAAGTAGATCGAAACGATTCTGCATCTACTACTATTACTCCACACATTGACCGACTCCTGCCTGCATCTAGAGTATTAAGTTCATGAAGAACAAAGTAACGCATTAAAAAAGATGACATGATGTAGAGGGATAAACTCAAGCAATATGATATAAACCCCATCTTTTTATCCTTGATGGCAACAATACAATACGTGCCTTGCTGCCCCTGCTGACACTGGGAAAGGACACCGCAAGATTGAACCCGAAGCTAAGTACTTCTCCCATTGCAAGAAAGATCAATCTAGTAGGCCAAACCAAACTGATAATTCGAAGAGACTTGCAAAGATAACCAATCATACATAAAAGAATTCAGAGGAGATTCAAATATTTCTCATACATAAACTTGATCATAAACCCACAATTCATCGGATCTCGACAAACACACCCCAAAAAGAGTTACATCGAATAGATCTCCAAGAAGATCAAGGAGAACTTTCTATTGAGATTCAAAGAGAGAGAATAAGCCATCTAGCTAATAACTATGGACCCGAAAGTCTATGGTAAACTGCTCACAACTCATCGGAGAGGCCTTGGAGATGATGTAGAGGCCCTCCATGGTCGATTCCCCCTCCGGCGGAGCGCCGGCGAAGGCTCCAAGATGGGATCTCGCGGATATAGAAGGTTGCGGCGGTGGAAATAGTTTTTTGTGGTGCTCCTGGATGTTTTCAGGGTATGGAGGTATATATAGGTGAAGGAGGTAGGTCAGGGGAGACACAAGGGCCCCACGAGAGTGGGGGACGCGCCCACCCCCCTAGGGCGCGCCCTCCTGCCTCGTGGCCGCCTCGGCTGCTTCTTGACGTCCACTCCAAGTCTCCTGGATTGCGTTTGTTCTAAAAAGACTGCTCCCGAAGGTTTTATTCCGTTTGGACTCCGTTTGATATTCCTTTTCTTCGAAACACTAAAATAGGCAAAAAAAACAGCAATTCGGGCTGGGCCTCCGGTTAGTAGGTTAGTCCCAAAGATGATATAAAAGTGTAAAGTAAAGCCCATAAACATCCAAAATGGGTAATATAATAGCATGGAACAATAAAAAATTATAGATACGTTGGAGACGTATCAAGCATCCCCAAGCTTAATTCCTGCTCGTCCTCGAGTAGGTAAATGATAAAAACAGAATTTTTGATGTGGAATGCTACCTAGCATATTTCTCAATGTATTTTTTTTATTGTGGCATGAATGTTCAGATCCAAATGATTCAAAATAAAAGTTCATATTGACATAAGAAATAGTAATACTTCAAGCATACTAACAAAGCAATCATGTGTTCTCAAAATAACATGGCTAAAGAAAGTTCATCCCTACAAAATCATATAGTTAGGTTATGCTTCATTTCCATCACACAAAATACTCCCATCATGCACAACCCCGGTTTCATCCAAGCAATTGGTTCATACTTTTTAACGCACTTCAGCTTTTTTCAACTCTCATGCAATACATGAGCGTGAGCCATGGATATAGCACTAAGGGTGGAATAGAATATGATGATGGAGGTTGTGTGAAGAAGACAAAAAAGGAGAAAGTCTCACATTGACGAGGCTAATCAATGGGCTATGGAGATGCCCATCAATTGAAGTCAACGTGAGGAGTAGGGATTGCCATGCAATGGATGCACTAGAGCTATAAATGTATTAAAGCTCAACAAAAGAAACTAAGTGGGTGTGCATCCAACTTGCTTGCTCATGAAGACCTAGGGCATTTTGAGGAAGCCCATCGTTGGAATTTACAAGCCAAGTTCTATAATGAAAAATTCTCACTAGAATATGAAAGTGACTACATAAGAGACTCTCTATATGAAGAACATGGTGCTACTTTGAAGCACAAGTGTGGAAAAGGATAGTAACATTGTCCCCATTTTTTTGACCTTTTTTTGTCTTTTTTTTTCTTTGGCCTTTTTAAGGGACAATGCTCTAATAATGATGATCATCACACTTCTATTTATTTACAACTCAAGAATTACAACTCGATACTAGAACAAGATACGACTCTATATGAATGCCTCCGGCGGTGTACCGGGATGGGCAATGAATCAAGAGTGAAATGTATAAAAAATTATGCAAGGTGGCGTTGCCACAAATACTGTGTCAACTACATGATCATGCAAGGCAATATGACAATGATGATGCGTGTCATGATAAACGGAACGGTGGAAAGTTGCATGGCAATATATCTCGGAATGGCTATGGAAATGCCATAATAGGTAGGTATGGTGGCTGTTTTGAGGAAGATATAAGGAGGTTTATGTGTGATAGAGCGTATCGTATCACGGGGTTTGGATGCACCGGCGATGTTTGCACCAACTCTCAAGGTGAGAAAGGGCAATGCACGATACCAAAGAGACTAGCAATGATGGAAAGGTAAGAGTGCGTATAATCCATGGACTCACATTAGTCATAAAGAACTCAAATACTTCTTGCAAAAGTTCTATTAGCCCTCGAAGCAAAGTACTACTACGCATGCTCCTAGGGGGGAGGTTGGTAGGAGTTAACCATCGCCCCCCCCCCCCGACCTCCACACATAAGGAAGGCACTCAAAAGAGCACTCCATGCAATAAATTTGTTACACAACTTTTACCATACGTGCATGCTACGGGACTTGCCAACTTCAACACAAGTATTCCTCAATTTCATAATTACCCAACTAGCATGACTCTAATATTACCACCTTTATATCTCAAAACAATTATCAAGCATCAAATTGATCATAGCATCCAATTCACTTCCTATGATAGTTTTTATTATACCCAACTTGGATGCCCATCATATTAGGACAAATTTTATAACCATAGCAAATACCATGCTGTTCTAAAAGACTCTCAAAATAATATAAGTGAAGCATGAGAGATCAATAATTTCTACAAAATAAAGCCACCGCCGTGCTCTAAAAAGTATAAGTGAAGCACTAGAGCAAAAACTATCTAGCTCAAAAGATATAAGTGAAGCACATAGAGTATTCTAATAAATTCCAAATCATGTGTGTCTCTCCCAAAAGGTGTGTACAACAAGGATGATTGTGTTAAACTAAAAAGCAAAGAATCATATCATACAAGACGCTCCAAGCAAAACACATATCGTGTGGTGAATAAAAATATAGCTCTAAGTAAAGTTACCAATAAACGAAGACGAAAGAGGGGATGCCTTCCGGGGCATCCCCAAGCTTAGGGTTTTGGTTGTCCTTGGATTATCTTGGGGTGCCATGGGCATCCCTAAGATTAGGCTCTTGCCACTCCTTATTCCATAGTCCATCAAATCTTTACCCAAAACTTAAAAACTTCACAACACAAAACTCAACACGAAATCTCATGAGCTCCGTTAGTGCAAGAAAGAAAAACCACCACATAAGGTACTGTATTGAACTCATTATTTATTTATATTGGTGTTAAACCTACTTTATTCCAACTTCTCTATGGTTCATACCCCCGATACTAGCCATAGATGCATCAAAATAAGCAAACAACACACGAAAAACAGAATCTGTCAAAAACAGAACAGTCTATAGCAATCTGTAACTTTCGAATACTTATGGAACTCTAAAAATCCTACCAAAATAGGAAGTCCAAGTAAATTTCTCTATTGATCTACTTCAAAAATAATCAACTAAAAAGCACGTTTTTGTGATTTATTAAAATTATTCTCGTCTGCGCAAAAGTTTCTGTTTTTCAGCAGAATCAAATTAACTATCACCAAGATGATCCTATAGGTTCTACTTGGCACAAACACTAATTAAAACATAAAACCACATATAAACAGAGGGTAGATGACTTATTTATTACTAAACAGAATCAAAAAGCAAGGAACAAAAATAAAATTGGGTTGCCTCCCAACAAGCGCTATCGTTTAACGCCCCTAGCTAGGCATAAAAGCGAGAATAGATCTAAGTATTGCCATAATAATAATATAGATCACGAAAACTCATCTCATATTCTCTACGTTCAGCAACAAGTTTTCTTTGTGGCAAGCAGAAGTAATCAAAAGGGCTAAATTTAATGGGACAAAAGTCCCCAAGATCAACCTCGGGAGGTATGGGTTCCTCCTTTGGCCCTTCATAATGCACAACCAGTTCATCATTATAAGCATTCTTTTGGTTGAAATTCATGAGCCTATACTCAAGAGAATATCCTAACTCATTGTTTCGAATAGCAAAATCATTATTAAGTTCGGAAATTCTATCAACTAGAACATTGGTAGGAACCTTTTTTCTAAGGTTTTCATTAAAAGCAACATAATCTAAAGATTGAAAACGCATTATGGCCTATTGATCGAAGAGGATTACCTCTATGGGAGGATGGCCAGCGTCCACCCTATAGTGCAGACAAATTCTTTGGCTTCTTTTATTATAAATCCGAACTCATGAGCAAAAAAGATAGAGCTGCAAGCTTAACAGAAGAATGCTCAATATTGGAAAATTCTAGGAAAATTCTTTGAATGCAAGGATGCATATGCATAAATTGTCTTTCAAGTTCAACTATAAGCAAGGATATAGCATCCGCAAGACTACTAGTTCTATGAAGAATAGATCCACCCATAGCGGGTAAAGCACCGACACAAGTAAATAAATCTTGAATAACCCCCCTTTTCCAATAATATTACCGCTACCGATGCAAATTGTTTTAGTATGTAAGATAGGTGGTTCTTCAGCAGGATCAACAAAAGCATCAAACTTTTCCATGTTATTACTATCGTTCTTATCAATGATATCCTCCCTGTTTTCAGACATAGCGACAGAAAATACGAGGAGCAAGCGAAAGAGAGAGGCGAACGGAAAAGAGAGGACGAATAAAACGGCAAGGGTGAAGTGGGGGAGAGGAAAACGGGAGGCAAATGGCAAATAATGTAATGCGAGGGGGTTGAGTTTGTGATGGGTACTTGGTATGTCTTGACTTGAGCGAAGACCTCCCCGGCAAAGGCACCAGAAATCCTTCTTGCTACCTCTCGAGCATTGCGTTGATTTTTCCTTGAAGAGGAAAGGGTGATGCAGCAAAGTAGCGTAAGTATTTCCCTTAGTTTTTGAGAACCAAGGTATCAATCCAGTAGGAGGCTCCACAGAAGTCCCTCGTACCTACACAAACAAACAAGAACCTCGCAATCAACGCAATAAAGGGGTTGTCAATCCCTTCACGGTAACTTGCGAAAGTGAGATATGATAGAGATAATAAGATAAGATAAATATTTTTGGTATTTTTATGATATAGATTGGAAAGTAAAGATGCAAATAAAAGTAGATGGGAAACTTATATGATAAAAGATAGACCCAGGGGCCATAGGTCTCACTAGTGGCTTCTCTCAAGATAGCATAAGTATTACTATGGGTGAACAAATTACTGTCGAGCAATTGATAAAAAAGTGCATAGTTATGAGAATATCTAGGCATGATCATGTATATAGGCATCACGTCCATGACAAGTAGATCGAAACGATTCCGCATCTACTACTATTACTCCACACATCGACCGACTCCTGCCTGCATCTAGAGTATTAAGTTCATGAAGAACAGAGTAACACATTAAGAAAGATGACATGATGTAGAGGGTTAAACTCAAGCAATATGATATAAACCCCATCTTTTTATCCTCGATGGAAACAATACAATACGTGCCTTGCTACTCCTGCTGTCACTGGGAAAGGACACCGCAAGATTGAACCCAAAGCTAAGTACTTCTCCCATTGCAAGAAAGATCAATCTAGTAGGCCAAACCAAACTGATAATTCAAAGAGACTTGCAAAGATAACCAATCATACATAAAAGAATTCAGAGGAGATTCAAATATTTCTCATAGATAAACTTGATCATAAACCCACAATTCATCGGATCTCGACAAACACACCGCAAAAAGAGTTACATCGAATAGATCTCTAAGAAGGTCGAGGAGAACTTTGTATTGAGATTCAAAGAGAGAGAAGAAGCCATCTAGCTAATAACTATGGACCCAAAGGTCTGTGGTAAACTACTCACAACTCATCAGAGAGGCCTTGGACATGATGTAGAGGCCCTCCATGGTCGATCCCCCCCTCCGGCGGAGCGCAGGTGAAGGCTCCAAGATGGAATCTCGCGGATACAGAAGGTTGCAGTGGTGGAAATAGTTTTTCATGGTGCTCCTGGATGTTTTCAGGGTATGGAGGTATATATAGGCGAAGGAGGTAGGTAAGGGGAGCCACGAGAGGCCCACGAGGGTGGGGGCGCGCCCACCCCCCTAGGGCGTGCTCTCCTGCCTCGTGGCTGCCTCAGCTGCTTCTTGACGTCCACTCCAAGTCTCCTGGATTGCGTTTGTTCCAAAAAGATCGCTCCCGAAGGTTTCATTCCATTTGGACTCCGTTTGATATTCCTTTTCTTCAAAACACTAAAATAGGCAAAAAAACAGCAATTCGGGATGGGCCTCCGGTTAGTAGGTTAGTCCCAAAAATGATATAGAAGTGTAAAGTAAAGCCCATAAACATCCAAAATGGGTAATATAATAGCATGGAACAATCAAAAATTATAGATACGTTGGAGACGTATTAGGAAGCCACTCATAATCCTGGGGGAACACCAGCATAAGCCATCTATGAGTCCAAGTTTGTGAAACTGACGCCTGCTTTTTCTTCACGAGAGTGCTTAAATTCCTCATACCGGCATCTCCAAGTCGTCGATGCCATAGCCAACATTCTGAAGCTTCGAAGACTTTGTCTGAATAAACATGTGGCAGGATGTGGACCTACAGTGCAATCTACAATATACAAGTCACCACTTCAAAAACCTTCGAAGACTTTGGATTTGTCAGGGTCCAACAGCACAATGCATCAAATTTTTCCAAAGATGATAATCATATCAAGATCACAAAACATTGAAAGAGATATGTGGTTGTATCAAGGGATTCAACAAGCATCACTTTATCCATGTGCTGATCCTTTGAGATAGCAACCTTACCTAGACCCAATTCCTTGCTTTTCACTTTGTCAGCGTATGTGATATGCTTTAGATGAGACAGAGTGAGGGAAGCATCAGTGAGTAAATTCCTATCACCAGTCATATGATTCATGCAACCACTGTTCATTATACTGAAGGAAATATGCCTTAGAGGCAATAATAAAGTTGTTATTTATATTTCCTTCTATCATTATAGATGTTTATTATTCATGCTAGAATTGTATTAACCAAAAACTTAGTACATATGTGAAAACATAGACAAACTGAGTGTCACTAGTATGCCTCTACTTGACTAGCTTGTTAATCAAAGATGGTTAAGTTTCCTAGCCATGGACATGAGTTGTTATTTGATTAACGGGATCACATCATTAGAGAATGATGTGATTGACTTGACCCATCCATTAGCTTAGCACTATGATCATTTAGTTTATTGCTATTGCTTTCTTCATAACTTATACATGTTCCTATGACTATGAGATTATGCAACTCCTGAATACCGGAGGAACACTTAGTGTGCTATCAAACATCACAACGTAACTGGGTGATTATAAAGATGCTCTATAGGTGTCTCCGATGGTGTTTGTTGAGTTGGCATAGATCGAGATTAGGATTTTTCACTCCGATTGTCAGAGAGGTATCTCTGGACTCTCTCGGTAATGCACATCATTATAAGCCTTGCAAGCAATGTGACTAATGAGTTAGTTACGGGATGATGCATTACGGAATAAGTAAAGAGACTTGCCGGTAATGAGATTGAACTAGGTATTGAGATACCGACGATCGAATCTCGGGCAAGTAACATACCGATGACAAAGGGAACAACGTATGTTGTTATGCGGTTTGACCGGTAAAGATCTTCGTAGAATATGTAGGAATCAATATGAGCATCCAGGTTCCGCTATTGGTTATTGACCGGAGATGAGTCTCGGTCATGTCTACATAGTTCTCGAACCCCTAGGGTCCGCACGCTTAACGTTCGTTGATGATCGGTATTATGAGTTTATGTGTTTTGATGTACCGGAGGTTGTTTGGAGTCCTGGATGTGATCACGAACATGACGAGGAGTCTCGAAATGGTCGAGACATAAAAATTGATATATTAGAAGGCTATGTTTGGACATCGAAATGGTTCCGGGTGAGTTCGGGCATTTACCGGAGTACCGGGGGGTTACCGGAACCCCCCGGGGAGTCATTGGGCCTTAATGGGCCTTAGTGGGAGAGAGGAGGAGGCGTCCAAGGTGGGGGCGCCGCCCCCCCCAAGTCCAATCTGAATTGGGAGGGGGGCCACCCCCCTTTCCTTCTCTCCTTCTCCCTCTTCCTTCTTCTCCTACTCCAACTAGGGAAGGGGGGGGGGGGAACCTACTCCTACTGGGAGTAGGACTCCCCCCTTGGGCGCGCCATGAGAGGGCCGGCCCTCGCCTCCTCCACTCCTTTATATACGGGGGAGCCCCATAGACACACAAGTTGATTGTTTAGCCGTGTGCGGTGCCCCCCTCCACAGATTTCCACATCGGTCATATTGTTGCAGTCCTTAGGCGAAGCCCTGCGCTGGTAGCTTCATCATCACCGTCACCACACTGTCGTGCTAACGAAACTCTCCCTCGACCTCAGCTGGATCTAGAGTTCGTGGGACGTTACCGAGTTGAACATGTGCAGATTGCGGAGGTGTCGTACCTTCAGTACTAGGATCAGTCAGATCGTGAAGACGTATGGCTACATCAACCGTGTTGTCATAACGCTTCTGCTTTCGGTCTATGAGGGTACATGGACACACTCTCCCCTCTCGTTTCTATGCATCACCTAGATGGATCTTGCGTGTGCATAGGATTTTTTTTGAAATTACTGCGTTCCCCAACGGTGGCATCCGAGCCAGGTCTATGCGTAGATGTTATATGCACGAGTAGAACACAAAGAGTTGTGGGCGATAATGGTCATACTGCTTACCAGCATGTCATACTTTGATTCGTCGGTATTGTTGGATGAAGCAGCTCAGATCGACATTACGCGTACGCTTACGCGAGACTAGCTCTACCGACGTGCTTCGCACACAGGTGGCTAGTGGGTGTCTGTTTCTCCAACTTTAGTTGAATCGAGTGTGACTACGCTCGGTCCTTGTTGAAGGTTAAAACAACAAACTTGACAAAAAATCATTGTGGTTTTGATGCGTAGGTAAGAACGGTTCTTGCTAAGCCCGTAGCAGCCACATAAAACTTGCAACAACAAAGTAGAGGACGTCTAAGTTGTTTTTGCAGGGCATGTTGTGATGTGATATGGTCAAGACGTGATTATATAAATTGTTGTATGAGATGATCATGTTTTGTAACACAGTTATCGGCAACTGGCAGGAGCCATATGGTTGTCGCTTTATTGTATGAAATACAATCGCCATGTAATTGCTTTACTTTATCACTAAGCGGTAGCAATAGTCATAGAAGCAATAGTTGGCGAGACGACAATGATGCTTCGATGGGGATCAAGGTGTCAAACCGGTGATGATGGTGATCATGGCGGTGCTTTGGAGATGGAGATCAAAGGCACAAGATGATGATGGCCATATCATATCACTTATATTGATTGCATGTGATGTTTATCCTTGATGCATCTTATTTTGCTTAGTTCGGCGGTAGCATTTGATAACCCACAAGTATAGGGGATCGCAATAGTTTTCGAGGGTAGAGTATTCAACCCAAATTTATTGATTCGACACAAGGGGAGCCAAATAATATTCTCAAGTATTAGCAGCTGAGTTGTCAATTCAACCACACCTGGAAGACTTAATATCTGGAGCAAAGTATTTAGTAGCAAAGTAGTATGGAAATAACGGTAACGGTGGCAAAGGTAACAGTAGCAGTTTTGTAGTAATTATAAAAGTGGCAACAGAAAAGTAACTAAGCAAAGATCAATATGTGAAAAGCTCGTAGGCATTGGATTAGTGATGGATAATTATGTCAGGTGCGATTCCTCATGCAATAGTTATAACATAGGGTGACACAGAACTAGCTCCAGTTCATCAATGTAATGTAGGCATCTATTCCGAATATAGTCATATGTGCTTATGGAAAAGAACTTGCATGACATCTTTTGTCCAACCCTCCCATGGCAGCGGGGTCCTATTGGAAACTAAGGGATATTAAGGCCTCCTTTTAATAGAGTACCGGACCAAAGCATTAACACTTAGTGAATACATGAACTCCTCAAACTACGGTCATCACCGGGAGTGGTCCTGATTATTGTCACTTCGGGGTTACCGGATCATAACACATAGTAGGTGACCATTGACTTGCAAGATAGGATCAAGAACTCACATATATTCATGAAAACATAATAGGTTCAGCTCTGAAATCATGGCACTTGGGCCCTAGTGACAAGCATTAAGCATAGCAAGGTCATAGCAACATCAATCTCAGAACATAATGGATATTAGGGATCAAACCCTAACAAAACTAACTCGATTACATGGTAAATCTCATCCAACCCATCACCGTCCAGCAAGCCTACGATGGAATTACTCACGCACGGCGGTGAGCATCATGAAATTAGTGATGGAGGATGGTTGATGATGACGATAGCGACGGATTCCCCTCTCCGGAGCCCCGAACGGACTCCAGATCAGCCCTCCCGACAGAGATTAGGGCTTGGCAGCGGCTCCGTATCGTAAAACGCGATGAATCCTTCTCTCTAATTTTTTCTCCCTGAACATGAATATATGGAGTTGGAGTTGAGGTCTATGGAGCTACAGGGGGCCCACGAGGCAGGGGGCCACGCCCCAGGGGGGTGGGTGCGCCCTCCACCCTCGTGGGTAGGGTGTGGGCCCCCTAGTGTTGATTCTTTCGCCAGTATTTTTTATTTATTCCAAAAATATTGTCCGTGAAGTTTCAGGTCATTCAGAGAACTTTTATTTCTGCACAAAAATAACACCATGGCAATTCTGCTGAAAACAGCGTCAGTCCGAGTTAGTTCCATTCAAATCATGCAAGTTAGAGTCCAAAACAAGGGCAAAAGTGTTTGGAAAAGTAGATATGATGGGGACGTATCAACTCCCCCAAGCTTAAAGCTTTGCTTGTCCTCAGGCAATTCAGTTGACAAACTGAGAGTGATAAAGAAAAACATTTACAAACTCTATTTGCTCTTGTTGTTGTAAATATGTAAAGGCAACATTCAAGTTTTCAGCAAAGATTATGAACTAACCATATTCACAATAACACTTAGGTCTCATGTTTACTCATATCAATGGAATAATCAACTAGCGAGCAATAATAAAAAATCTCGGATGACAACACTTTCCCAAAACAATCATAATATGATATAACAAGATGGTATCTTGCTAGCCCTTTCCGAGACAGCAAAACATAAATGCAGAGCACCTCTGAAGATCAAGGACTGACTAGACATTGTAATTCATGGTAAAAGAGATCCAGTCACAGTCATACTCAATGTAAATTACTAGTAATGCATGAAAATGACAATGGTGCTCTCCAACTGGTGCTTTTTAATAAGAGGGTGATGACTCAACATAAAAGAAAATAGATAGGCCCTTCATGGAGGGAAGCAGGGATTTGTAGAGGTGCCAGAGCTCGAGTTTTGAAATAGAGATAAATAATATTTTGAGTGGCATACTTTCCTTGTCAACATAACAACCAAGAGATCTCGATATCTTCCATGCTACACACATTATAGGCGGTTCCCAAACAGAATGGTAAAGTTTATACTCCCCCCACCAACAAGCATCAATCCATGGCTTGCCCGAAACAACGGGTGCCTCCAACTAACAACAATCCCGGGGGAGTTTTGTTTGCAATTAATTTGATTTGAGCATGGGACTGGGCATCCCAGTTAATGGCCATTTTCTCGTGAGTGATGAGTAGAGTCCACTCCTCGTGAGAATAACCCACCTAGCATGGAAGATATAGACAACCCTAGTTGATACATGAGCTATTCGAGCATACAAAACAGAATTTCATTTGAAGGTTTAGAGTTTGGCATATACAAATTTACTTGGAACGACAAGTAAATACCGCATATATGAAGGTATGGTGGACTCATACGGAATAACTTTGGGGTTTATGGAAGTGGATGCATGAGCAGTATTCCCTCTTAGTACAAGTGAAGGCTGGAAAGAGACTGGGAAGCGACCAACTAGAGAGCGACAACAGTCATGAACATGCACTAAAATTAATCAACACTGAGTGCAAGCATGAGTAGGATATAAATCACCATGAACATAAATATCATGGAGGCTATGTTTATTTAGTTTCAACTACATGCGTGAACATGTGCCAAGTCAAGCCACTTGAATCGTTCAAAGGAGGATACCACCCTATCATACCACATCACAACCATTTTAATAGCATGTTGGCACGCAAGGTAAACCATTATAAACTCCTATCTAATTAAGCATGGTATGAGCAACTATAATCCCTAATTGTCATTGCAAACATGTTTCATTCATAATAGGCCGAATCAGGAATGATGAACTAATCATATTTATAAAAACAAGATAGGTTGAGTTCATAGCAGCTTTTCTCATCTTAATCAGTCCATCATGTATCGTCATTATTGCCTTTCACTCGCACGACCGAACAGTGTGGATAATAATAATAGTGCACGTGCATTGGACTAAGCTGGAATCTGCAAATATTTAATACACATGAGAAGACAAGGTAACATGGGATCTTTGTTAAATCAACAGTAATGCATATAAGAGCCACTTCAACACTTTCATCATGGTCTTCTCCTCTCGACCCCCAAAGAAAATATATAAAACTATTTACACGGGAAAGCTCCCAACAAGCAAAAGAAGAACAAGAAATCTTTTTGGGTTTTCTTTTAATTACTACTACTACAGGCATGGAAAGTAAGCTAGCTAAAAGCTACAACTAATTCTTTTGTTTTTTCTTAAGGTTATTCAAAGACGCAAGAAGAAGCTTAGAAAAGAAAATAAACTAGCATGGATAGTACAATGAAAAAGTATGAGCACCGACAACTAGAATGAGTGTGTGAACATGAATGTAATGTCGGTGAGAAATACGTACTCCCCCAAGCTTAGGCTTTTTGTCCTAAGTTGGCCCGGGCCACGGATCAAAGCTGCCCTCTCCGGTGTACGGAGGAGTGTCCTCTGGGTGTGACTGGTTGGCGATCTCCTCCGGATCCCACTGATAAACAGACTATCGATAAGGGTCAAGTGGTGGCTCCGGCTTAGGCTCTGGAACTTGTGTCAGGCTCCAGTACGCATAAATGGCTTCGGGTAAGATGAGGTACGTGCCTAGAAGTATGTTAAACAGAGAGGGTGCAGGCAAGGTAATAATCTCACAGTAATTTTTATCAAATATCAATTTATACTTAAGCATCTTCTTCTTATCTTTAACAATAAAGTCATGTGCTACTATACTCTTGTAATCTAGAAAAACAGGAGGCAACAACTTTTCTTGTTTCTCATAATGCCTAATAGGTATCTCAAAGTGTGCAGCAAGGCCCGAAGCAAAGATGCCGCCGAAGATGGGGCCCTTTGTATGGTTCAGACTTAATCGTTTAACAATAATAGCGCCTAAACTGAAAGTTGTATCACGAAACAAAGCATGGCGCAAAATAACAATATCAGGAGCACTAAGATTTCCACTGTTCCCGCGACCAATTAAGCATCTACTAGCAAATATTGCAAAGTAACGTAGAACAGGAAAATGTATGCTAGTAATTCTTGCATCAGAAACCTTCCTTGTTTCCCCTACAACAATTGTATCAATAAACCCCTCCACATCATTACAATTCGGTTCCTCTATTCTACCCGCAAAGGGTATCTTACAGACCCGACAACAATCATATAGTGACATTTCCTTAACCTCATCATCTAAGTGAAATTCCACTGAAGGTGGTGATTTCTTAGCATGAAAGTAAAAATTTTGCACAAAAATATTAGTGAGTAGGAGATATTGTTCGCGCTGGTTGTGGAGAAGTCGATGAGGCCTGAATTCTCAGCCAGGTAATAAAAATCATCATAAATTCCGGCGGCTCTCAAGAATTCTTCGCAAGGCCATTCGCACGGCCAAACCTCAGCAGTGCGAGGAAGATTGTATTTGGGCTTTTTATTTTCCTCATTTTGCTTATCCTTCGAGCTTCGACTCGAATAGCCTCTCAACAATCTCTTCAACATTTTATTCCTCTGAAAATTTCTGAAATTTCTAGTGACTCAAAATAAAAGTGAACAAAACTCAACAAAATTGATAGCAACTACTCCCACAAGTGCCTAGAGACTATATCATGCATTAGAACTACTTAGGACCATATAAATTTGACATGCAAGCTCAAGAACAGGGTCACCTAAGCAGCAAAAATTTGCAATAAATAAAGCACTAGAACAAAAACTAATTGGACCATTGGAGGAGTCACATACCGAAGAACAATCCCCCAAAACAGTTTTGTGAATGGAGCTTTGAGCAAGGAGATCGAAAATGGCAGCAAGATGAGCTAGAACACGGGTTTGAGCTATGGGGGGATTTTTCTGGAGGAAGACGAAGTGTGTGGGTGCAGGAATAAGTGGAGGGGGTCCACATGGGGCCCACGAGGCAGGGGCGCGCCCAGGGGGGTGGCGCATCCTGGACCCTCGTGGCCATATGGTGGGCCCCCCTGGTGTGTTCTTAGTGCCAGATATTCTTAAATATTCTACAAAAAATCATATTTCATTTTGAGGACATTTGGATAACTTTTATTTTTGGGGTATTTTTTTATTGCAAGGATAATTCAAAAAACAGACAGAAAATACTATTTTTGCTTTACTTAAACTAAATAACAGAAAGTAAAACGATGATACAGAGAGTTGTGCTTTCTAACTTCATCCATATCATGCTCATCAAAAGGAATCCACTAACAAGGTTGATCAAGTCTTGTTAACAAACTCTTTTTGAATTGCATGAAACCGGAGAATTTTCGAATAACACTAAGTTACCTCAACAGGGATATGCACATCCCCAAAAATAAGAATATCATATTTCTTCTTGACAGTACGAGAGGAAATTCAAAACCTCCAATAGTAATCGTTGGAAATTTTCCAATAGAATTGATACTGTGGACTTGAGGTTGTTTCCTTGGAAAGTGTACCGTATTGTCGGATTTCGTGTTCCGGCAGACCCTTAAGGTTCGAACACTGGGGCGCACGCGGAGATCACACCTCCTGCCTGCCCATGTCTCGCCGCCTCGCAAGGATCTACAACTACACGAAGAACAACACAAGGGACATGAGATTTATACTGGTTCAGGCCACCATTGTGGTGTAATACCCTACTCCAGTTTGTGGTGTGTGGATTGCCTCTGGGGCTGATGAGGAACATTACAATGGAAGAACAGCCTCGCGAGGGTTTGTTCTTGGCTAGTGCGATGAACTGCTAGGGGGAGTTCAGCCGCTTCTCTCTCTCTCTCTCTGTCTTTCTATCCCTGTTCTTTCGATGCCCCTACCCTGTGGGTGGCTAGTCCTATTTATAGGTGGAGGCCCTGGGCCTCTCCCCAAATATTGAGCGGGAAGGGCGCCAACAATTGGCCATTTTGAAGGGGAACATCTAGTACACTGATCCTGACTAAAGTTGGTCCTCTCCTGCCAAAGACCCTGACGATGACGCTGGCTTGGGCTCCACGATGACCTCCGTTCTGTCGTCCTGCTGGTCTTGGTCTTGTTGCACCGATATGGTTGCCTTTGCTTGATACTCTCGCCTGCGTGTGCCCCCTTTGCACCAAAGAGGAAACAAGGACTCTGCGCAGGCCGGCGCCCGCCTGGCCTTGGTCGTCATGGCTTGCGTCACGGGCACCTCGTGAGGTACCCAGCCTTGATCTCTCCACCTCCTCGTGAGCCAGCCTAACAAGGCCGTGCCTGAGGAAGCCTCCCGTCGTCCGCCCCGCGAGGCTTGGCCCCTCGCGAGGGTCTTGAGCATGCGTTGATGAAGATGGGCCGTACTGGGCCACTCCTTGAGCCACGCCGCAGGCCGCAGGCAGGCAAGTCTGGGTACCCCCGTTCCCAGAACACCGACAGTAGCCCCCGGGCCCAAGGCACGCTTGGACTTGGCTTAGCAGAGAAGCGAAGAGGCAAGTGCGAAGCGCCACGGGCCCCAATAGCCTGCGGCCTTAGGCGCCGCGTGGCGGTTGGTCGGACGTGGGCGTCCTGGCTCCCCCACGACGCCTCGGCAACTGCACAAATTGATAAGGGAGCAGTACCCGTCTAGGCTTACCTTCTTTGCCTTCTCCTTCACTGCCCAGATCCCCTTTCTCGCCCCTGTCCTTCTTGCTTCCGAAATCCCCAGATCTACTCCAACCCTGCATCCTAGCAAGGCATGGCGCCTCGCCAGACCCCAGCCGGAGCATGATACTCGCCCGCTCTAGATCCTTCGAATGTGTCGGAGAAGAACCTTGCTCGGATGCGCCAGATGATGGCAGCGTAAGGCAACGACGGGGAGGCCACGCTCAAGGTTGGCTCCGCCCTTCCTGAGGGAAGGGGAAGCACCTTCTACCTGCTCTTCGTGAGCGCCATCGCCGTCGGTCTGGTGCCCCCTTTTTCCGAGTTGTTCCTTTCTGTTCTCCATCATTACAACCTGCAAGCTCTCCACCTCCATCCCAACTCTGTTCTTCTCCTAGAGATTTTCGCCTACTACTGCGAGGCTCATGTCGGGGTGAGGCCTTCGGTGGCCTTGTTGCGCCATTACTTCTACCTCCGGGTCTCCCGCGGCCCCATCACCACGTGGGCAAGCTTTGTCGCGCATGGCAGCTCTAATGCCATCTCGAAGCCCGGGAAGAGAATTGAGGGCTTCAGGAGCAAGTGGGTCATGGTGGATGCTGGGCGCATCCACTCCCGGCTGATTCTGCCCACGGGGCAGCCCAATTCTGTTGACGCTTGGTCCCACGTGGAGCTTGTTGATCCCCGCGTGAAGCCGTGCTGGAGAGGATGGACGCGGACCTATGGCCGGACAACATGGCGACGGCGAAACTGACTGGGGCGTCGCTCCTAAGGGAGTTCTTGGAGCACCGGGTGGCTCCGCTCCAGGAACACTCGCTTCCGCTGTGGAAGCTCGGGGGGGGGGGCCGATGCCACACTTCGCTTGAACCCCAAAGTCCTGGCGGATGAGGATCTGGCCGCGGTCCTCCAATCCTTGGTTGGGGGAACGTGGCGAGGTTGGAGGATGCTCCCGTGCACCTGTTCCTTCGGGATGATTGGGAGCAGGTGGTGAACTCCATGTCCGCTTTCAACGGGGACAGGCTTGTGCCCGCGGAGGTTCCTGAGGACTCGACGGCCCTAGCAACGGCGAACATATCCTCCGGCGACTCCAGCGAAGAGGAGGAAGAAGAGGAGGAGGAAGAGGAGCCCGATTCAGAGGCGACCGACGGTGAGTCGAGAGCGCCCCTCCCTCGGCGTAGGTCCTGCACTCCTTGCCTCATGCCTGATGACGACGAGGACGGCAATGAGCGGGGTGGCGAGAGCTCGCCCCTGATCCCGAAGAAGGACAGGACGGGGCTGGTTCCCCGCGGGTCTGCTCCGGCTCCGAGGCGATCTACAGACGCGCCTCCTGCTCCCGAGCCTCTTGAGGTTGATCCCAGCATCCAGCTCTCAGGCTTCAAGTTCGACCGGAGGTTGCTTGAGCCCACGAGTGATGACGAGTAAGTGCTCGATTCTCGTTTTGCTTCTTGCTTCGTTGTTGAGGCTTGACGTCCATATTCCTTGGCTAGGCCGGTGCGTGCGGCGAAGAAGCTGAAGGGGGCTCCTAAGGCTTCATCCGGGGCAGCACCCCCACCCGCGGGAGAAGGGGGCGGCAAGACGCGGGCCTCTCCTGCCCGGTCATCCTCGCGAGGTCTGGTGGGGCTAGCTGGAGCGAGCTCAGCACCCATGGCCCAAGCGACTCCCGAGGTGTCCTTGCCTGACGCCACTGGCGTAGTCGTCGGGGCGCAGAAGGTCCTGACTCATGGTGCTGTGATTACGCTACCGTCTTCTCCTCCTACTCCGCCAGCTGCCATCTCTCTGACTCCTTCTACTGTCCTGGATCATACTGCTGCTGAGCTGGACCGGCTGCGGAAAGATCTTCTGGGCGCCGACCCTCGCTTGGTGGCCGGGCTCCTGGAGCTGGCCTCTGGTTGGGTCCGCTCTGATGCTTCAGTCCGAGCGGCGCTGGCTCAGACCGCAATAGCTTGTGATGAGGAGAAGTAGGCCATCCTTGGGGCGAAGGCTGCTCGCGACGCCGCCTTGGGTGAGGTAGAAAATGTCTGAGGTCGCTGCGAGGCGCTGGAGAGTGAGATGCAAGGCTTGCGTGACCAGCTTGCCAAGGAGGCCCGCGTCCGCCAGGAGAAGGAGGAAGACATGAAGGCTCGTGAGGCTGCCGTAAAGGACCGGGATGCCAAACTCGATGAACGCCATGTCCGCTTGGGTGCGCTGGAGAAGGCATTGGAGGCGAAGAGGATTGAGCTGGACGGCAAGGCGCGGGTCCTGGACGAGGACCGCGCGGCCTTCGCGAAGCTGGAGGTGAAGGCTCGCACCTTGCTGAAGTCGCTCTATGACAGCAGCTTGGAAAGCCCGCTGGCCGGCGCCAAGGACGGCCCCGCCAAGCTGCTTCCCTTCCTGGTCCGCGCCCTTGAAGATGTCGCCCTCGGCCTTGGCCCCACAGCTAAGGCTAAGGCGCGTGTCCTTTCTTCTGTAGCGCTAATGCGCGTCTTCACTCGCGTCTACCTTTGCGACCCCGACGTTGACCTTGACAGCCTGCTGGAGCCCTTGAGCGGCGAGCTTGCCGCCGTCGCTGCTGAGGTCGTGAAGGGTCGAGCGGAGGCTCTACTGGCAAAGTTCCGGGCTTTCAGCACCAAGCCAAAGCGAGGCGCTGCCGATCCTGAGGCTCCACGAGGCGAAGTCGCCCAGCGCAGCTCCGTCACCAGCGATGGCGCCGCCAGAAAGTGACCCCTTCGCGGCTCCCGTCCTACTTTTAATTCCTGCAACATGCATCCTGCCTCGTGGAGGCGTTTAAACTTGTGTTTGGCGTTGTCAAAGTACTCTATGAACTGTAATATTTGCTTTTGAATTCCTTGAGATTTGCGTTTTCCTTCCTACTTGCTTGTGTTCTATGTCGGCACAGCCCGGCCCCGCGCATACCTCAACCGCCGTTAGCCCCGACCGGAAACCAGGACGGGACCAAGGAGTGAGGGGCTACGTGACAAGTTAGGCTCCTGAGTCGCGATGCTCAGGAGTCCCCCTTGACGCACGAACAACAAGTAGGGAGGTGAAATGTATGGGTGAATTTACCGTTCTACGTCGGTAGAGCCCGGCCCCACGCATACCTCAACCGCCATTAGCCTTTCAGAACTAAGGGGTGAGGGGCTACGTGACCAGTTAGGCTCCTGAGTCGTGATGCTCAGGGGTCCCCCTTGACGTTCAAACGGCCTTCGTACCTTGTCTCCTCTCGGGGAGAGGCATGCGACGAACCAGGCCCGAGGGGCCTGGCTGGGTGGCGTGCTCCTGGGCGTGACCCAGGTGTAGCCCCCGTGCCCAGCCCCCTTGCACGGCACTCCCGAGGGGAGGCGTTACAATGAGGCCGGACATTGAGCTCTGGGCTCCCTGAGGTTGATGCAGCCGGGGGCCACCCTTAGTTGTTTATCACCAACACGGAGCATAGCGCTTCCGTATGTGTACGGGCATAGCCGCTCCTTGGCAGTGTCGTCAGCCAGCGCGGAGCATGGTGCTTCCACTAGTGTGTGGGAGGGGGCTCCCCTCCGGGAGGAGCCCCCGGGGCGTGTACAGCCCCGCCCTGACACGTGGCTGGCACGGTAGGGCCTGACGAGGTGTATCTGGGCACCCGTGAGCCAGCACGGGACTCACGGGGCCCTACCTCAAGGCGGGTTGCGCCTGGCTCTAGGCCTTTACTTGTAATGTGTTCCTACAAATCTGGTTAGATGTCGGTGCTCTACATCCTCGGGTCCCGGCCCTCGAGCGGGCTCAGCCGTCGCTGGTATGCCAGGTCGTGATGCCGTGGACAAGGCCAGAGGGTGAGGGTTGGAGAGCCAGTAAGATCCCATGAGTCGCGATGCTCAGGTACCCCCCCTTTAACATGCAAGCGGCTGACATGAATAAAGAAGGGTGCCATAGGTAGGCGTCAAACAACAATCATGATGGGTCAAACGCATGACTCGAATAAACGCGAGAGGGATACACGCCACTGGGTCTAGCCCAGGTAGCTTGGGGATAATGCAGCCCGAGGGGCGCCCCCGATAAAGTAAGCTAAAAACGTGAACTAAAGGGATACATGCCGCAGGGACGGACCCACGCGGCCTGGGAATGATGCAGCCCTGGGGGGCGCTCCTAGGTGAAAATGAAACTTCGAAGGATGTCACCTGATGATGCTGAAGATGGAGGGATGCTGAAGTAGCGGACAGCGTGCGCTGCAGGAGACGATCTTCACGAGCCCCCAGGCCCAGGGGCCTCGGGAGGCTCCGGAGGCGCTGGCGGCTCCTCGTGGACCATCTCCATCTCCGCCAGGACTGCGGAGTGCCTGACCGCTTGAGCCTCCAAGATGCTCCTCATGAGGCGCTGATGCACAGCAGCCGCGTTCGGCAGGCCGTAAGGCATGCGAACATAGCTGTGGGGTGGACCTTCGCAGCGTCCCACTCGTGAGGGCCAGAGGCGCTCGTGAGAGGCGGCTCGGTTGAGTCCCGGTATGTCGATGCAGACGCGCAGCCCGCCATCCTCGCCTGGATGGGGGGCTACGGCGGGTAAGCGACGGCTGCCACTCATGACTCTTGACTCCTGCAGCTCCTGAATGATCTCGTCGACGAATTCCTGAGGGTTTGGCCCTCCTTGCTTTGCTTCCTCCTGAGGGAAACGTGCGTTGAAGCACGCCTCCAAGTGGTGCCCAAGCGCCTCCCTCGTGATCCTAGCAAAGTCGATGGCCCTCCAGAAGAGAGCCCCCGAGCCTTGCCCGAGGAGGGCGCCGGGCGCGCCTTCCTATGCGACAGAAGGAGGTGCCCCCTGAACAGGCGCGGACCCTGAGGGGCCTACCTTCCGAGGGGTCGGGCCAAGCGATGTCTTCTTATTCTTAGGAGCAGCCTTGGGAAGCCTCCCGTTCCTGTGATCTGTGTCTTCAATTGATGCGGCTTGGAAAGCACGTTCCAGAGAACACACAACGTCTCTCTCTTCACAAGGCACAGTGATGACCCCACCGCTTCCTGGCATCTTGAGGACATTGTAGCCAGGATGGGTCACGGCTATGAACTTGGCCAGGACTGGGTACCCGAGGATGGCATTGTACGACAGGCGGATGTGAGCGATGTCAAAGTCAATGAGCTCGGTGTGGTAGTTGTTGCACTTCCCGAAGGTAACAGGAAGGCGGACCTGCCCTATCAAAACCGTGGAACCGTCAGTGACTCCTGAGAAAGGCTTGGTTGGCTGCAGCTGATTGTAGGGCACTTGGAGATTGTTGAACGTCTCGACGGATAGGACATTGAGCCCTGCTCCACCATCGATGAGGGTCCCGGTGACTTGCACATTGCTGATGATTGGGGAACAAAGCATCGGGAGGACTCTGGCTGTGGCCGGGCACTTGAGCTGATCCGCTGAGCTGAACGTGATAGCGCACACCGACCACCTGAGAGGTCATGTGGCCTCAAGCTTGGGGAGGACTGCATTCACTTCACGAGCAAACTGCTTGAAGATGTGCTGAGATGCCAGGGCTTGAGCGCCGCCCAAGATACAAGCGATTGCGCGCGGCTCCTGGAAGCCTCCAGCCCCCACGTCCTGATGATGGTCTTCATTCCTCCTCGGATGTGGTGGCAGAGGAGGGAGGCCTGCATTGCCTTGCGGGCGATCCTCACGAGGCTGGTCCCTCCAGCCCCCCTCGCGAGGTGGGTCTCTCCAACCTTCCTCACGAGGCTGGTTCTGCCAACGGTACTCGCGAGGCCGGTCACGCCACCCTTGGCGAGGGTCACGGTCTTCCCATCGTCCTCCGCCTCTTCCTCCTCCTCGGCCATAGCCCCAGTCGCCGCGCTTGGGGCGCCGGCCGGCACGCACGTCTCGCACGGCCCTGAGCTCTTGGCATTCGTTGGTGTTGTGGGTGTGGAGGTCGTGGTACACGCAGTACCGGCTGCCCTTGGATGACTCATGTTGATCCCTGCCTTGCTTGGTGTCCGGCTCTGCTGCAAGCACGGCAGCCCCCTTGCACTTTACGTCCGTGGCCTTGGGCTTCTTCTCCTCTGGGTCAGCAGCTGGCAGCTCGAGGAGGGAAAGGCGCCCTTCCTCAGCCCTAGCGCACTTGGTCGCCAGATTGAACAGCTCTAGGGAGGTGCACAGGTCCTCATGGATCGCAAGCTCCTCCTTCATCTTGACGTCACGCACGCCATCGGAGAAGGCCGAGATGATGGCCTCCTCAGACACCTTGGGGATCTTAAGGCGAGCGCTGTTGAAGCGCTGGATGAACTTCTACATGGTCTCTCCCGGCTGCTGCTTGATGTGGCGCAGGTCGCTCATGGCCGGGGCCGGTCGCGGGTGCCTTGGAAGTTGGCGATGAATCAGGTGGGCATCTCGTACCAGGAGGATATCGTCCCAGGAGCCAGGTTCAGGAGCAAGGTGCGGGCACCGTCTTTGAGTGCCATGGAGAACCAGTTTGCCATGAACTTCTCGTCCCTGTTGGCGGCTTTGATGCCCAGCTCATAGAGCTGGAGGAACTCCGCAGGGTCAGCCGTGCCATCATAGCGTGGGGGCAGGTCTGGCTTGAACTTGCCCGGCCAGGCCACTCTACACAGCTCGGCGGAGAAGGCACGGTAGCATGTAGTGGCCGCAGGAGGCCTTGGGTGATGGAGAGCTTGATCTTGCGGGTCTCTGTGCGCTGCCTCCAGGTGCAGCGTGGGGTCTTGATGCGCTGGAGGAGGTGCGCGTTCGTGCCGGGCCGGTGCGGGGAGCACACGGGCGGCTTCTTGGGGACGAGGGATCTCTTGGCAGCTTTTCTCTTGCTGTGCTCGCGCCGGACGGAGTGGGTTCTACCCAGGGGCCGTGCGCCTTGGGGCCAAGGCACCTTCTTGAGGGGGAGGTGGCTGAGGCGCCACCGGAGCTTCGTCGCCCGTGCAGGGCGGGGCGCGGTGCAGCGAGAGGGATGGCGCAGGGGAGCCCCCGGCGGCACTGACGAGTTCGGTGATGCGGGCGAGCCACTCGTTGTAGAGGTCATCGACGGGACGGTAGTGCAGGAGCTCCCGCGCCAGGAGCAGCGCGGCGTGCACGTCCGCAGGAGCGCGACGGGCGTGGGACAAGGAGCCGGCCAGAGTCAGTGACGGGGTGGCGGTGCGGCCTTCTCGCCGCACTGAAGGATGCAGGGACGACGCCTGCTGCTCGTTCCCCGCCGGGCCGGTGGCGGCGTTGACGGTAGGCGATGGGGAACGGCGAGGGCGCCCACCGACGGGCGCCGTCTGGGCGACGCGAGTGGCGAGAGCGGCCCGGCGCTCGGCGCGGGCTCGACGAGCATCTGACATGGATGCAACGGGCGGCGAAACACGAGGCGACGGAAGGCAGATTCTGTTACACCCCTACCTGGCGCGCCAAATGTCGGATTTCGGGTTCCGGCAGACCCTTAAGGTTTGAACACTGGGGTGCACGCGGAGATCACACCTCCTGCTTGCCCATGTCTCGCCGCCTCGCAAGGATCTACAACTACAAGAAGAATAACACAAGGGGCACAAGATTTATACTGGTTCAGGCCACCATTGTGGTGTAATACCCTACTCCAGTTTGTGGTGTGTGGATTGCCTCTAGGGCTGATGAGGAATAGTACAATGGAAAAACAGCCTCGCGAGGGTCTATTCTTGGCTGGTGAGATGAACTGCTAGGAGGAGTTCAGTCGCTTCTCTCTCTCTCTCTCTCTCTTTGTCTTTCTATCCCTGTTCTTTCGATGCCCCTACCCTATGGGTAGCTAGTCCTATTTATAGGTGGAGGCCCTGGGCCTCTCCCCAAATAATGAGGGGGAAGGGCGCCAACAATTGGCCATTTTGAAGGGGAACATCTAGTACACTGATCCTGACTAAAGTTGGTCCTCGCCTGCCAAAGACCCTGACGATGGCGCTAGCTTGGGCTCCATGATGACCTCCGTTCTGCCGTCCTGCTGGTCTTGGTCTCGTTGCACCGATATGGTTGCCTTTGCTTGATACTCTCGCCTGCACGTGCCCCCTTTGCACCAAAGAGGAAACAAGGACTCTGCGCAGGCTGGCGCCTGCCTGGCGCCCGCTTGGCCTTGGTCGTCATGGCTTGCGTCACAGGCACCTCATGAGGTACCCCGCCTTGATCTCTCCGCCTCCTCGTGAGCTAGCCTGACGAGGCCATGCCTGAGGAAGCCTCCTGTCGTCCGCCCCGCGAGGCTTGGCCCCTCACGAGGGTCTTGAGCATGCGTTGATGAAGATGGGCCGTACTGGGCCACTCCTTGAGCCACGCCGGAGGCCGCAGACACGCAAGTCTGGGTACCCCCGTTCCCAGAATGCCGACACATATGCTCATTACCATTAACATGAAAAGTGACATTGCCTTTGTTGCAATCAATAACAACCCCTGCAGTATTCAAAAAGGGTCTACCAAGAATAATGGACATGCTATCACCCTCGGTGTCGGTGTCAAAACCGGCGGATCTCGGGTAGGGGGTCCCGAACTATGCGTCTAGGCGGATGGTAACAGGAGACAAGGGACACGATGTTTTTACCCAGGTTCGGGCCCTCTCGATGGAGGTAAAACCCTACTCCTGCTTGATTGATATTGATGATATGGGTAGTACAAGAGTAGATCTACCATGAGATCGAAGAGGCTAAACCCTAGAAGCTAACCTATGGTATGATTGTTGTTCGTCCTACGGACTAAAACCCTTCGGTTTATATAGACACCAGAGAGGGTTAGGGTTACACAGAGTCAGTTACAATGGTAGGAGATCTACATATCCGTATCGCCAAGCTTGCCCTCCATGCCATGGAAAGTCCCACACGGACATGGGACGAAGTCTTCAATCTTGTATCTTCATAGTCCAGGAGTCCGGCCAATGGTGATAGTTCGGCTATCCGTACTGTTGGGGAACGTAGTAATTTCAAAATTTTCCTGCGCACACACAAGATCATGGTGATGCATAGCAACGAGAGGGGAGAGTAATGTCCACGTACCCTCGTAGACCGTAAGCGAAAGCGTTATGACAACGCAGTTGATGTAGTCGTACGTCTTCACAATCCGACCGATCCAAGTAAAGAATGTACGGCACCTCCGAGTTCAGCACACGTTCAGCTCGATGACGATCCCCGGACTCCGATCCAGCAAAGTGTCGGGGATGAGTTCCGTCAGCACGACGGCATGGTGACGATGATGATGCTCTACCGGCGCAGGGCTTCGCCTAAACACCGCGACGATATGACCGAGGTGGAATATGGTGGAGGGGGGCACCGCACACGGCTAAGGAATGATCCGTAGATCAACTTGTGTGTCTATGGGGTGCCCCCTGCCCCCGTATATAAAGGAGGGAGGGGGAGGCCGGCCGGCCCTTGTTGGGCACGCCAGGAGGAGGAGTCCTCCTCCTAGTAGGAGTAGGACTCCTCCTTTCCTACTCCTACTAGGAGGGGAAGGAAGGGGGAGAGGAGGGGAAGGAAAGAGGGGGGTGCCGCCCCCCTCCTAGTCCAATTCGGACCAGAGGGAGAGGGGGCGCGCGGCCCTTCCTGGCCGCCCTCTCTCTTCCCACCAAGGACCATGTGGCCCATTAACTCTCCGGGGGTAGGGGGGTTCCGGTAACCCTCCGGCACTCCGGTTTTCTCCGAAATCACCCGGAACACTTCCGGTGTCCGAATATAGTCGTCCAATATATCATTGTTTATGTCTCAACCATTTCGAGACTCCTCGTCATGTCCGTGATCACATCCGGGACTCCGAATAAACTTCGGTACATCAAAACTTGTAAACTCATAATAAAACTGTCATCGTAATGTTAAGCGTGCGGACCCTACGGGTTCGAGAACTATGTAGACATGACCTAGAACTATTCTCGGTCAATAACCAATAGCGGAACCTGGATGCCCATATTGATTCCTACATATTCTACGAAGATCTTTATCGGTCAAACCGCATAACAACATACGTTGTTCCCTTTGTCATCGGTATGTTACTTGCCCGAGATTTGATCGTCGGTATCCAATACCTAGTTCAATCTCGTTATCGGCAAGTCTCTTTACTTGTTCTGTAACACATCATCTTATAACTAACTCATTAGTTATAATGCTTGCAAGGCTTAGGTGATGAGTATTACCGAGAGGGCCCAGAGATACCTCTCCGACAATCGGAGTGACAAAACCTAATCTCGAATTATGCCAACCCAACATGTACCTTCGGAAACACCTGTAGAGCACCTTTATAATCACCCAGTTACGTTGTGAAGTTTGGTAGCACACAAAGTGTTCTTCCGGTAAACGTGAGTTGCACAATCTCATAGTTGCAGGAACTTTGTATAAGTCATGAAGAAAGCAATAGCAACATACTAAACGATCAAGTGCTAGGCTAACGGAATGGGTCATGTGAATCACATCATTCTCCTAATGATGCGTTCCCATTAATCAAATGACAACACATGTCTATGGTTAGGAAACATAACCATCTTTGATTAATGAGCTAGTCAAGTAGAGGCATACTAGTGACTATATGTTTGTCTATGTATTCACACATGTATCATGTTTCCAGTTAATACAATTCTAGCATGAATAATAAACATTTATCATGAAATAAGGAAATAAATAATAACTTTATTATTGCCTCTAGGGCATATTTCCTTCAGTCTCCCACTTGCACTAGAGTCAATAATCTAGTTCACATCGCTATGTGATTTAACACCAATATTCACATCTGCATGTGATTAATACCCATAGTTCACATCATCATGTGATCAACACCCAAAGGGTTAACTAGAGTCAATAATCTAGTTCACATCGCTATGTGATTAACACCCAAAAGAGTACTAAGGTATGATCATGTTTTGCTCGTGAGAGAAGCTTAGTCAACGGGTCTGTCATATTCAGAGCCGTATGTATTTCGCAAATATTCTATGTCCACAATGCTCTGCACAGAGCTACTCTAGCTAATTGCTCCCACTTTCAATATGTATCCAGATTGAGACTTAGAGTCATCTGGATTGGTGTAAAAGCTTGCATCGTTGTAACTTTTACGACGGGCTCTTTTATCACCTCCATAATGGAGAAACATCTCATTAGTCCTCACTAAGGATATTCTTGACCCATGTACAGTGATCTACTTATTAGATCAAAATTGTATTCCTTTGCCACACATAGAGCAAGGTATACAATAGGTCTGGTTCACAACATAGCATACTTTATAGAACCTATGACTGAGGCATAGGGAATGACTTTTCATTCTCTTTCTATTTTCTGCAATGGTCGGGTCTTGAGTCTTACTCAACTTCACACCTTGCAACACAGGCAAGAACTCTTTCTTTGACTGTTCCATTTTGAACTACTTCAAAATCTTGTCAAGGTATGTACTCATTGAAAAATCTTATCAAGCGTCTTGATCTATCTCTATAGATCTTGATGCTCAATGTGTAAGCAGCTTCACCAAGGTCTTTCTTTGAAAAACTCCTTTCAAAACACTCCTTTATGCTTTGCAGAATAATTATACATTATTTCCGATCAACAATATGTCATTCACATATACTTATCAGAAATGCTGTAGTGCTCCCACTCACTTTATTGTAAATACAGGCTTCTTCAAAAGTCTGTATAAAACCATATGCTTTGATCAACTCATCAAAGCGTATATTCCAACTCCGAGATGCTTGCACCAGTCCATAGATGGATCGCTGGAGCTTGCACACTTTGTTAGCATCTTTAGGATTGACAAAAACTTTCTGGTTGCATCATATACAACTCTTCTTTAATAAATCCATTAAGGAATGCAGTTTTGACATCCATTTACCAGATTTCATAAATGTGGCAATTGCTAACATGATTCAGACAGACTTAAGCTTCGATACGAGTGAGAAAATCTCATCGTATTCAACACCTTGAACTTGTTGAAAACCTTTCGCAACTAGTCGAGCTTAGTAGATATTAACACTACTATCAGTGTCCGTCTTCCTCTTGAAGATCCACTTATTTAACATGGCTTGCTGATCATCGAGCAAGTCAATCAAAGTCCATACTTTGTTCTCATACATGGATCCCATCTCAGATTTCATGGCTTCTAGCCATTTTGCGGAATCCGGGCTCATCATCGCTTCCTCATAGTTCGTAGGTTCATCATGGTAGAAAGTGTACCCAATAGTTACCTTTGGGTATTCTATGAAGACGCACTTCTCCGATTTGGGTTCGAGCTTATCAGGTTGAAACTTTTTCATATAAGCATCGCAACTCCAAACTTTAAGAAACGACAACTTTGGTTTCTTGCCAAACCACAGTTCATAAGGCGTCGTCTCAACGGATTTTGATGGTGCCCAATTTAAAGTGAATGCAGCTGTCTCTAATGCATAACCCCAAAACGATAGCGGTAAATCGGTAAGAGACATCATAGATCGCACCATATCCAATAAAGTGCAGTTACGACGTTCGTACACACCATAACGTTGTGGTGTTCCAGGTGGCGTGAGCTGTGAAACTATTCCACATTGTTTTAATTGAAGACCAAACTCGTAACTCAAATATTTGTCTCCGCGATCAGATCGCAGAAACTTTATTTTCTTGTTACGATGATTTTTCCACTTCACTCTGAAATTCTTTGAACCTTTCAACTATTTCAGACTTATGTTTCATCAAGTAGATATACCCATATCTGCTCAAATCATCTTGTGAAGGTCAGAAAATAACGATACTTGCCACGAGCATCAACACTCATTGGATCGCATACATCGCTATGTATTATTTCCAATAAGTCAGTAGCTTGTTCCATTGTTCCGGAGAACGTAGTTTTAGTCATCTTGCCCAAAAGGCACGATTCGCAAGCATCAAATGATTCATAACCAAGTGATTCCGAAAATTCATCTTTTATGGAGTTTCTTCATGTGCTTTACACCAATATGACCTAAACGGCAGTGCCACAAATAAGTTGCACTATCATTATTAACTTTACATCTTTTGGTTTCAATATTATGAATATGTGTATCACACGATCGAGATCCAACAAACCATTTTCATTGGGTGTATGACCATAGAAGGTTTTATTCATGTAAACAGAACAATAATTATTCTCTAACTTACATGAATAACCGTATTGCAATAAACATGATCAAATCATATTCATGCTCAACGCAAACGCCAAATAACATTTATTTAGGTTCAACACTAATCCCGAAAGTATAGGGAGTGTGCGATGATGATCATATCAATCTTGGAACTACTTCCAACATTCATCGTCACCTCACCCTCAACTAGTTTCTGTTTATTCTGCAACTCTCGTTTCGAGTTACTACTCTTAGCAATTGAACTAGTATCAAATACCAAGGGGTTTCTATAAACACTAGTAAAGTACACATCAATAGCATGTATATCAAATATACCTATGTTCACTTTGCCATCCTTCTTATCCGCCAAATACTTGGGGTAGTTCCACTTCTAGTGACCAGTCCCTTTGCAGTAGAATCACTTAGTCTTAGGCTTAGGTCCAGACTTGGGCTTCTTCACTTGAGCAGCAACTTGCTTGCTGTTCTTCTTGAAGTTCCCCTTCTTCCCTTTACCCTTTTTCTTGAAACTAGTGATCTTGTCCACCATCAACACTTTGATGTTTTTCTTTGATTTCTACCTTCGCCGATTTTTGCATCGCGAAGAGCTTGGGAATTGTTTTCGTCATCCCTTGCATACTATAGTTCATCACGAAGTTCTAGTAACTTAGTGATGGTGACTAGAGAATTCTGTCAATCACTATCTTATCTGGAAGATTAACTCCCACTTGATTCAAGCGATTGAAGTACCCAGACAATCTGAGCACATGCTCACTAGTTGAGCGATTCTCCTCCATCTTTTAGCCATAGAACTTGTTGGAGACTTCATATCTCTCAACTCGGGTATTTGCTTGAAATATTAACTTCAACTCCTGAAACATCTCATATGGCCCATGACGTTCAAAACGTCTTTGAAGTCCCGATTCTAAGTCGTTAAGCATGGTGCACTAAACTATCAAGTAGTCATCATATTGAGCTAGCCAAATGTTCATAACGTCTGCATCTGCTCCTGCAATAGGTTTGTCACCTAGCGGTGCATCAAGGACATAATTCTTCTGCACAGCAATGAGGATAAACCTCAGATCACGAATCCAATCCGCATCATTGCTACTAACATTTTTCAACACAATTTTCTCTAGGAACATATCAAAATAAACATATGAGAGCAACAACGCAAGCTATTGATCTACAACATAATTTGCAAAAAACTACCAGGACTAAGTTCATGATAAATCTAAGTTCAATTAATCATATTACTTAAGAACTCCCACTTAGACAGACATCTCTCTAGTCATCTAAGTGATCACGTGATCCAAATCAACTAAACCATAACCGATCATCACGTGAGATGGAGTAGTTTTCAGTGGTGAACATCACTATGTTGATCATATCTACTATATGATTCACGCTCGACCTTTCGGTCTCCGTGTTCCGAGGCCGTATCTGCATATGCTAGGCTTGTCAAGTTTGACCTGAGTATTCTGCGTGTGCAAAACTAGCTTGCACCTGTTGTAGATGGACGTAGAGCTTATCACACCCGATCATCACGTGGTGTCTGGGCACGACGAACTTTGGCAACGGTGCATACTCAGGGAGAACACTTCTTGATAATTTTAGTGAGAGATCATCTTAAAATGCTATCGTCAATCAAAGCAAGATAAGATGCATAAAGGATAAACATCACATGCAATCAATATAAGTGATATGATATGGCCATCATCATCTTGTGCTTGTGATCTCCATCTCTGAAGCACCGTCATGATCACCATCGTCACCAGCGCGACACCTTGATCTTCATCGTAGCATCGTTGTCGTCTCGCCAACTATTGCTTCTACGACTTTCGCTACCGCTTAGTGATAAAGTAAAGCAATTACAGGGCGTTTGCATTTCATACAATAAAGCGACAACCATATGGCTCCTGCCAGTTGCCGATAACTTCGATTACAAAACATGATCAGCTCATACAATAAAATATAGCATCATGTCTTGACCATATCACATCACAACATGCCCTGCAAAAACAAGTTAGACGTCCTCTACTTTGTTGTTGCAAATTTTACGTGGCTGCTACGGGCTTTTAGCAAGAACCGTTCTTACCTACGCATAAAAACCACAACGATAGTTTGTCAAGTTGGTGCTGTTTTAACCTTCACAAGGACCGGGCGTAGCCACACTCGATTCAGCTAAAGTGAGAGAGACAGACACCCGCCAGCCACCTTTAAGCACGAATGCTCGCAACGGTGAAACCAGTCTCGCGTAAGCGTACGCGTAATGTCGGTCTGGGCCGCTTCATCTCACAATACCGCCGAACCAAAGTATGACATGCTGGTAAGCAGTATGACTTGTATCGCCCACAACTCACTTGTGTTCTACTCATGCATATAACATCAACGCATAAAACCTTGCTCGGATGCCACTGTTGGGGAACGTAGTAATTTCAAAATTTTCCTATGCACACGCAAGATCATGGTGATGCATAGCAACGAGAGGGGAGAGTAATGTCCACGTACCCTCGTAGACCGTAAGCGGAAGCGTTATGACAACGCGGTTGATGTAGTCGTACGTCTTCACGATCCGACCGATCCAAGTTCCGAACATACGGCACCTCCGAGTTCAGCACACGTTCAGCTCGATGACGATCCCCGGACTCTGATCCAGCAAAGTGTCGGGGATGAGTTCCGTCAGCACGAGGCGTGGTGACGATGATGATGCTCTACCGGCGCAGGGCTTCGCCTAAACACCGTGACGATATGACCGAGGTGGAATATGGTGGAGGGGGGCACCGCACACGGCTAAGGAATGATCCGTAGATCAACTTGTGTGTCTATGGGGTGCCCCCTGCCCTCGTATATAAAGGAGGGAGGGGGGAGGCCGGCTGGCCCTTGTTGGGCGCGCCAGGAGGAGGAGTCCTCCTCCTAGTAGGAGTAGGACTCCTCCTTTCCTACTCCTACTAGGAGGGGAAGGAAGGGGGAGAGGAGGGGAAGGAAAGAGGGGGGCGCCGCCCCCCCTCCTCCTAGTCCAATTTGGACCAGAGGGAGAGGGGGCGCGCGGCCCTTCCTGGTCGCCCCTCTCTCTTCCCACCAAGGCCCATGTGGCCCATTAACTCTCCGGGGGGGGGGGGGGGGGTTCCGGTAACCCTCCGGCACTCCGGTTTTCTCCGAAATCACCCGGAACACTTCTGGTGTCCGAATATAGTCGTCCAATATATCAATCTTTATGTCTCGACCATTTAGAGACTCCTCGTCATGTCCGTGATCACATCCGGGACTCCGAACAAACTTCGGTACATCAAAACTTGTAAACTCATAATAAAACTGTCATCGTAACGTTAAGCGTGCAGACCCTACGGGTTCGAGAACTATGTAGACATGACCTAGAACTATTCTCGGTCAATAACCAATAGCGGAACCTGGATGCCATATTGATTCCTACATATTCTACGAAGATCTTTATCGGTCAAACCGCATAACAACATACGTTGTTTTCTTTGTCATCGGTATGTTACTTGCCCGAGATTTGATCGTCGGTATCCAATACCTAGTTCAATCTCGTTATCGGCAAGTCTCTTTACTTGTTCTGTAACACATCATCTTATAACTAACTCATTAGTTATAATGCTTGCAAGGCTTAGGTGATGAGTATTACCGAGAGGGCCCAGAGATACCTCTCCGACAATCGGAGTGACAAAACCTAATCTCGAATTATGCCAACCCAACATGTACCTTCGGAAACACCTGTAGAGCACCTTTATAATCACCCAGTTACGTTGTGAAGTTTGGTAGCACACAAAGTGTTCTTCCGGGAAACGTGAGTTGCACAATCTCATAGTTGCAGGAACTTTGTATAAGTCATGAAGAAAGCAATAGCAACATACTAAACGATCAAGTGCTAGGCTAACGGAATGGGTCATGTGGATCACATCATTCTCCTAATGATGCGATCCCATTAATCAAGTGACAACACATGTCTATGGTTAGGAAACATAACCATCTTTGATTAATGAGCTAGTCAAGTAGAGGCATACTAGTGACTATATGTTTGTCTATGTATTCACACATGTATCATGTTTCCGGTTAATACAATTCTAGCATGAATAATAAACATTTATCATGAAATAAGGAAATAAATAATAACTTTATTATTGCCTCTAGGGCATATTTCCTTAACGTACACCCCCTAATCCAGGACTCCCTCAGTAGCCGCTGAACCAGGCTTCAATGACGACGAGTCCGGCGCGCATATTGCCTTCGGCATTGCAAGGCGGGTTCTTCTCCAAATTCCATATACTTGTTGAATAGTGTCCGGCTTCTGATAAATACTGTGCTCCTTGTCTTCCATGCCCAATAATGGCCATCTTCCACGTGTCGAATGAATGTGAAAAGCCAGGGTATTTTTACACTTTCCCCCCTAGCTGCGCAAATGAGCCGCCTATAAAAAGAGACGTGGATCTAGATCTGAATCACACCATCCCCCCTTCGCAAGCTTTCATCGGAGCGCCTTTGACAAAAAATCCATTCCATCATGGACAGTCGACGCGGTTCCTCCTCTCGCGCTCCCAGCCCCTAGCCTGGGGATTGGGAGAGATGCTCAGTCCCGCATAGTAAGCTAGTGACGCTCCAAGCCAAGGGATTTCTTCCCCCAGCCTTTATGGTTCCGATTCGAGCCGGACTCGCCACCTATAAGGGCGGAAAGCAAGCGGAGAGCGTCCCCGATCCTTCCAAAGGAGAGCGGGTATGCTTTGTCTCTTATCTGATAAGAGGACTCGAATTTCCAATACATCCATTTCTCCGGGGGCTCCTGGAGTTCTACGGCCTCCAGCTGCACCACCTTACGCCTGCCTCCATTCTGCACATCGCGGGCTTCGTGGCCCTTTGCAAACTGTTCTTGGGCGTCGAGGCTCATTTTGTGCTGTGGAAGAGATTATTCTGCCTCGTACCCCGTTCTCATGAGGGGTTAATATATCAAGTGGGTGGAGCCGAGCTATGGCGTATCGTCGGGACCAGATATCTATCCGAAACCCCGAAAAAGGCATCCGAAGACTGGCCTTCGGAATGGTTTTATATAGAAGATGCCCCGCTACCAGATCCCGTTCGGATCGGCCTTCCAGAGTTCAATAATGCTCCCTTGAAGAAACGCCTAAGTTGGCATCCACGGAGCCCCCAGAGGGAAAATGACAGGGACGTCCTTTACCTGATGGGCCGCATAAGATTGCTAGCTCATTCTGGACTGACCATGATCGGTGTCATGGCCACCTGCATTATGCTGGGGGGTGCAACTGCTCCAGTATAGGGGCCACCCCATGTGGGATTTCAACGGGGAGGATGATGCCACCCGTCACAGCCGTACGGGGCCGGGATCGGTCGTCGATCTGGTGAAGATCATGTCCGCGCTGTACAAGGGGAAAGAGGAGGATTTTCTCTGTGTCAGTCCATTGAACGGATTTTCTATGAACAATCCTCGAAGCTGGGTAAGCGGACATTCCCTTTTATGCACATCCGATCCATACTCCCATGGTTAGATATCTCATTTTGTGATTTCAACGCAGGAACTGTGCCAGGCCGTAAAAGATATAAACAGCCCGCCTCTGCAACCCGAGTATTCGGAACGGTTCCTCGATCCGGCCTCCCAAGAGGATCCGAACATATTGGTGGAGCTGATTGATGGGGTATTTCACCAACTAAGCATCGATAATGCCTTGGTCACCATTAGGGCCGATTACCCCGGAATACTTCCAGCCTCACAGGCAACTGAGACCGAAGCCCCAGTACTTTGATAATGACCCATCCATGCTTATTTTTTATCACCGTATATCAATGGTGCTTCACAGGGGGTGCCTTCGAGGCGGGAAGCCGAGCCCGCGGAGGCTAGCCAACAAGGGGCAGCACGGCCACGTAGGCTAAAAAGAAGTGCAGTCCGGATTGAAACGCAGCCGCAACGGTAAGGCGTGTCACCATATTCCCGGGATTGATTCCTGGAAGGTATATTAACGCTGGTGCTCCTTTCAGGAAAAAGAGCGCTCGCCGAACTGTGTCCGGAGAGATGGCCAATCGAGCCTCTGCCAGCCAGGCTCCAACGCCAGGTCCGGAAGCGGAGGTGAACACGAGGCGTGCGTCGGATGCTCCTCCGACAGAGGATGCCGACAGATTGTCCGCCACCAACTCCGAGGTGGAGAGTTCCATGAATCACAGGCGCCACCGGACAGTTCTTCGTGACGCATGTTTCTCCCAAGAGGCATTGAACGCCTTCAATTCGGGAGACGCGCACCTCCGTGCCACTCAAGATAGTCCAGCCAGAGCCACAGAGCAGTATGTAAAGGACATACGGTGAGGAGATTCGACAGTTATATATGCCAGTAGCCCCCGAGACTTAAAATAGTTAGGAGAACTGATTTAAGGATCATTTGTTATGCAGGATCTTACGGAAAAGAATACCCGACTGTCTCAGGAGCTTGAAGAGTGCAACGCCCAGCTTGAGGCTGCACTAGCCGCCATAGGGGGAGCCAAAAAGACCCCCTCCGGTAATATACACTTCGAAAGATAAGTAGTTTGTGAAGTGCGGCGTGTGTATAAGTCTGACAATGATATTGCAGATGGCGCCGGACTAGATCCAGACAAGAAACAACTCCTGTGCCGGTTAAAGGCCTGCGAGAATGTGCTTACAAGGGTGAGGCAGGAGAAAAATAATCTCCAAGATGCCAACACCCAGCTGGGTGAGGAACTAAAGGATGTTCGAGCCCAGCTGTCTGCCTCCGTTAAGGAGAATCGGCGGCTTCGTCGCGGCATTTATAGTAAGTGCTTGAGCGAACTTTTGAAAAGAAGAGTTCGGCGAGGAAGTCGACTAACAGAAATATGTCTGTAGGTATGATCACAGGTCGTCCTGCAGAGGAAATGCCCGGTTCAATGGATGACCTGCTTCCCGAGCTACTGCAACTGCACGAACGAGTTCGGCAGGTGATGAGAGGCGTCGCCCAGGCCTTGTGGCCATCCATCTCCCTACCTGAAGGCCTTAGAGAGCTTGTAGAGAGGCTTCAGGGAGCACGGCGGCGCTTCTGGCTATGGAAGATATCAGCCTGCCGTCAAGGCGCCAGGGAGGCCTGGGCCATGGTGAAGACGCGGTACACGAAGGCTGACCCGAACCACATGGCCGAGGTCGGACCTGTGGGGCCCGATGGGAAGGAGATCCCTGTGAGCTTAGTATACGACCAAGTAGAGTTGGCCGCAAAGTATTCCCAGTGGGACTGTAAACTAGACAACCTATTAGATGGTATTGAAGAGGAATACAATCAGTCAATTTGACTATGTAATTTAAAATGACATGTAAAATGCCTTCTAGCCGGATTGTAGATCGTTTGTCGTAGCGGACCTTTTCGCTTCAACCTCGAGACCCGACAGTCCGGAGTGTGTCCGAATACCCTCGCGGTTATGTGAGAACCGGGGCATGCATGGAGACCAGGCATAGGGGTCATAAGTGCTTTATCAGACAAGTGCCCAACTAGTTATGTTATATTACATGGTTAGTAAGAAACATCTTCCAGGGAGAATAGTTCCGTTAGGGGTTCCTTTCCCTGGGAGGCATGCCCTAAAGTGCATGTTCGGACTGCGAAAAAAGCAGAAAAACATCTGGGGGCAGATAAATGAGTAAGTAAGAAATCGTCTTTTAGTTCACCGACCGAATATTCCCTTAAGAACGCTAGCTTTCGACTTCACCCAGTCCGAGGTACACGTCCGGCTGACCCGGCGGTAACAATCACAGAGGTGCTCCCTTTACCACCTAGCCGAACAATCGGGAACGTAGGGGTAAGCACAGGAGCCAGGCAACCCAGCTTGGCCAAAACTTAAGTCATATCGATGCATATAGTGGTGAATAAAAGGTACTTGCGGAAGTGTGACACATGTGTTGGGCATAAAGCCTGTATAAATAAGCTTCTGTTAAAGAAGCCCCCAGGTATACTGAGCGCGGATAACGCGTCAAGTGTGTGCGAATAGTGCGCAAACGAGCCTCCAACGGCTTCAGAAAAAGGGAGGGAGAACGAGAGAAATAAAAGACAGTTAAAGTATAAAATATAGACGGAGGAAGGAGACGAACTCAGAGTCCGGCGCTAGGCGTAGAATCTTCGGAGACGGGCTGCGTTCCATGGGTTCGACTCAAGTCGGTTACCCGATGTGTTTCGAAGACGGTACGCCCCGCCGGTCAGGACTTGGTCGATGATGAAGGGACCCTCCCATTTGGGCTTGTGTTTGTCCTTTTTCTTGTCCGGTAAGCGTAGAACTAATTCGCCAACATTGTAAGCTTTGGCCCATACTTCTCTGCTTTGGTATCTTCGAGCCTGCTATTGATAGAATGCGGAACAGGCTTTTGCCACGTCGCGCTCCTCCTCCAAGGCGTCCAAACTGTCCTGCCGATCGAGCTCGGCTTCTCTTTCTTCGTACATGCGCACACGAGGTGAGTCATGAATTATGTCATAGGGCAAAACTGCCTCTGCGCCGTACACCATAAAAAATGGTGTGAATCCGGTAGTGCGGTTCAGCATGGTCCGCAGCCCCTAGAGTACGGAGTCGAGCTCCTCTACCCAGTGCGTATTAGATTCCTTGAGGGACCGCACTAGTCTGGGTTTAATGCCACTCATGATTAGACCATTTGCTTGCTCGACTTGACCATTAGTTTGAGGGTGATAGACTGAAGCGTAGTCGAGCTTGATGCCCATGTTTTTGCACCAGAGTTTACCTCATCGGCCGTGAAGTTCGTGCCATTATCAGTGATGATGCTATGGGGGACGCCGTAACGGTGTACTACCCCTGATATGAAGTCTATCACCGGTCTGGATTCGGCCGTCTTAACAGGCTTTGCCTCTATCCATTTGGTGAATTTATCCACCATGACCAATAGGTACTTTTGCTTGTGGGTTCCTCCTTTAAGGGGTCCAACCATATCAAGCCCCTAGACCGCGAACGGCCAGGTGATGGGTATAGTTTTGAGGGCGGTAGGTGGCATGTGGCTTTGATTAGCAAAGAGTTGGCATCCGACGCATCGTTGGACCAAGTCCTGAGCATCTGCCCGGGCCGTCGGCCAATAAAATAATGTATGGAAGGCCTTGCCTACAAGGGCCCGGGCTGCAACGTGGCGCCCGCCGAGTCCGGCATGAATTTCAGCCAGAAGATTCCGCCCTTCCTCTTCGGAGATACATCTTTCAAGGACTCCAGTTGTGCTTTTCTTATAAAGCTCTCCCTCGTGGACCTTATAGGCTTTAGATCACCGCACTATGCAGCGGGCCTCGTTTTGGTCCTCGGGAAGTTCCTGCCTATTTAGGTAGGCTAGGAATGGTTCTGTCCACGGGGCAATGACTGCCATTATTGTGTGGGCTGACGGTGTTATTTCGTTGGCAGAACCACTAACTATGTCAGAATGTTCGGTGTGGGGTAGTGTGGTTGGATCTGGGATGTTATTTCTGGACTCTCCCTCCCATAGTATGGATGGCTTGAAAAGCCTCTCTAGGAAGATGTTGGGAGGGACGGCATCGCGCTTTGCGCCAATGCGTGCCAACACGTCTGCTGCCTGGTTGTTCTCCCGGGCTATATGGTGAAATTCGAGCCCCTCAAACCAAGCTGACATTTTTAGGACGGCGTTGCGATAAGCTGCCATTTTTGGATCCTTGGCATCAAAGTCTCCATTTATTTGGGATATTGCGAGGTTTGAATCCCCGCGGACCTCTAGGCGCTGAATGCCCATGGAGACTGCCATCCGGAGACCATGTAGAAGGGCCTCGTATTCGGCTGCGTTGTTGGAGTCCGTGTACATTATTTGAAGTACGTATTGGACTGTATCTCCAGTTGGGGACGTCAGAACGACGCCAGCCCCCAAGCCAGCCAACATTTTGGAGCCGTCGAAGTGCATGATCTAGTTGGAATATGCGCCATACTCTTTAGGGAGTTCGGCTTCAGTCCATTCGGCGACGAAGTCGGCCAAAACTTGTGACTTAATAGCTCGCCGTGGCTTGTAGGTTATGTCGAACGGGAGGAGCTCGATGGCCCATGTCGGTGTCAAAACCGGCGGATCTCGGGTAGGGGGTCCCGAACTGTGCGTCTAGGCAGATGGTAACAGGAGACAAGGGACACGATGTTTTACCCAGGTTCGGGCCCTCTTGATGGAGGTAAAACCCTACGTCCTGCTTGATTGATATTGATGATGTAGGTATTACAAGAGTAGATCTACCACGAGATCAAGGAGGCTAAACCCTAGAAGCTAGCCTATGGTATGATTGTTGTTATTGTTGTTGTCCTACGGACTAAAACCATCCGGTTTATATAGACACCGGAGAGGGCTAGGGTTATACAGAGTCGGTTACAATGGTAGGAGATCTACATATCCGTATCGCCAAGCTTGCCTTCCACGCCAAGGAAAGTCCCATCCGGACATGGGACGAAGTCTTCAATCTTGTATCTTCATAGTCTTGGAGTCCGGCCGATGATGATAGTTCGGCTATCCGGACACCCCCTAGTCCAGGACTCCCTCAGTAGCCCCTGAACCAGGCTTCAATGACGACGAGTCCGGCGCGCATATTGTCTTCGGCATTGCAAGGCGGGTTCCTTCTCCGAATAGTTCGTAGAAGATTGTGAACACCAGGATAGTGTCCGGCTCTGCAAAATAAATTCCACATTCCACCGTAGAGAGAATAATATTTACACAAGTTCAATCTGCTGACGTATTTCGTGGCGTGACGTCACACCACAACCAAGCCTTCACTTGAATCATTTTTATTATACCACCTCAACGCGTTTAGCGAAGCGGTTTCCTTGGCACGTCTTGTCGAAGCAGAGATCGTGTTCCCCTTATTCTAGGATTCTCATCAATACGGACGTGGGTAACCCAACCGCGCCATTGATTGCGGCGCTTGGGAGAAAAACGAGTTTTATCAGGCTGGTGGGGACACATAGTTTCGTCCGCCCATATATAAGGGGATAAGGATCCACCTTTTTACCTATGCCTTCTTCCTCCTCTGCTCGTCCATCTCCGCGCACTCGAGCTCCAGCGCCCAAGTTCGCATATCTCACCTAAACCTCCTCCAACTATGTCCGGAGCGGGAGGCAAGTGGATGGCCTCCTCTGTTACGGAGGGGCACATCAAGAAGCTGCGCAGCGCCGGATATCTGTCCGGCGACATCGCACACCGGCTTCCCGACGAGGGGCAGCCCATCCCCACCCCCAGGCCCCATGAGAGGGTGGTATTCCTTCCCCATTTCCTCCGCGGACTGGGCTTCCCACTTCAGCCCTTTGTCCGGGGGCTCATGTTCTACTACGGCCTGGATTTCCATGATCTGGCCCCGAATTTTATCCTCAACATCTCGGTGTTTATCGTCGTGTGCGAGGCTTTCCTCTGCATCCAGCCCCACTTCGGCTTGTGGCTCAAGACCTTCAATGTCAAGCCGAAGGTTGTGAAGGGGAGTCAAGCGGAGTGCGGAGGCGCCATGGTGGGCAGGATACCCAACGTCACTTGGCTCGAGGGCGCCTTCGTGGAAACCATCAAGGGGTGGCAATCGGGGTGGTTCTACATCACCGAGCCGCGTGACCCTAAATGGGCAGCGGCCCCCGAATTCAGATCTGGCATCCCCACACGGCTCACCTCTTGGAAAGGGAGTGGCCTGACTTGGGGCGATTCGGAGGAGCTGACCGGACTCCAAGCCTGCATCCAGAAGCTGGTGGACAAGAAGCTCAAGCTTGCCAACGTAGTCCAGGTCATGCTCATCCGCCGAATTCTCCCGTGCCAACAACGGGCCTTTAAATTGTGGGAGTTTGATCCGGCTCAGCACCGAACCTTGAGCGGGCTCTTCGACACTAGGTACGAAGATGCCTGGAAGGTGCTATTTAAGGGCGCCGAAGCTCCCGCATCCGCTACCGAAGATCGCGGATTCCGCTCGCAACGCCAGGCTAGTGAGGTAAGCGATTCTACCCTTCATGGGACACTTGTTTTTCATAGTTTGACTCTATGCAGGATCTAAACTCCCTCTCCTTTGACAGGACTGGCTGAGGAAGGCCGAGCAGACTAACTGTCCGGCCCCTTTGTCAGAAGACCCAGCGGACGCCCGCTTAGCGGGGCTGCTGGTTCCGGCACCCCATGTGGTGCCGGAGAAGAAGGCCAAGAAGGAGGCCATGGGCAGTCGAAAGAGTTCCCGTTTTCAGGTGTCCGATGACTCCAAGGCGGACTCCTCCCCCGAGGACGAGGAGGAGAAGAAAAAGGCCTCTCCCCCAGTGGGGGGAGGGAAGAAAAGGAGGGCCTCCCCAACGAGGGAGGCCGAAGGGTCCAAGAAGGGAAGAACTCTTCCCCCGGACTGTTCCGCCAACGCCGATGACGACGACGAGGATTGGCCTCCAAGGGCCAAGCCCCTGGCGAGATCGTAAGTATCCGGACTCCCGAATGACTTCATGATTTTTCTTTTTGCCACATGGTGTCTTTCTAACACCGCATACAACCCTGCAGTCCGCCCAAGGACGATCTTCCCGCTTCATCGAGCGGGTCCTTGGGCTCGTCGGATGTGAATAGTACTTCACTACCAACCGCCTCCTCTCCCCGTGACGCTGACGACGCCGAGGTGGGATCCCAGAGAGGGATCCACCCGGAGGTGCCACAGGGCGACCTCCCGGACTTCGTGCCGGACTCCACACCGAAACATGCAGTTGTTCCGGAGTCTGGCGGGCGGCCCCTTCGCAAGAAGGGCAAGACCGTGGCGCCAGTGGCCTCCGTCCAACCGGAGGCGCCGGATAACTGGCTGGAGGCGCTCAACGGCGCTTCCATCAAGGAGGAACACCGCACTGTCATGAGTGCGGTGATTCAGAAGGTCCAGCTTGCCAAAAGCAGGCTGACCGAAGCCTGCAGCAGCCTTCTATCAGGCTTTGAGGTAAGAATATTAATATATGTAAAATAGTACCGCATAAACAGTAGCCCCTGATGCTCGGTTCGGTGTTTGGAAAGAAAAGCCGGATTGAGGATCTAAAAAGATATACGCAGGAGTCTTAATAAATATGTCAATACGGGATTGCAGGCTGCGCTGCTGACCTTTGCCACACTGACTGCGGAGGTCAGTGCTTTGAAGCAAAGCCTCGAGCGGTCCGAGAACGAGCTCGGCCGTGCCAAGAAGCAGCTCGAGGACAAGGAAGGTGAGTAACACCTTATTAAAGTTGTACCTTACCGAAAAGGATTTGGTTGCAAGATAAATGACAAGGATAATGTGGGTACTTCAGGGGCCACGAACGAGGTGGCGACCTTGAAGGAGGCGGTGTCTGCGGCCGAACGTAATGCGGCCGTGGAGCGTGCTGGGCGAGAGAAGCATGAGGCGCAGGTGGCGGAGGTACAGCAGGAGCTCCAGGCTCTCATGGAAAAGCATGAGGGTTTGGAGCGCGACTCGAAGACTCGAGAGTCCGAGCTTGCATCGGCTCTTGAGAATGCCAAAGCCGCTAAGGCTGAAGCCCACAAGGCCCTTCAGGAGATCGAGGCATTGAAGAAAATAGCGGCGGGTAAGGCATTTTTCATGCAAAGCAAGCATGTGAATGTGAATTACCTGTTACTTACCTGAATTCGGAGCTCTCAAGGAGCGTTCGCAAATCTGCCCCGCAGCGTGTCCGATGCTGCCGCTTTCTACAGGGCCGAGGAGGGGAGCTCGACGGAGAAGGTCTTCTGGTCTTAGTATGCTGAGGCCGGACATCCGGTGCCCCTTAGCGACTAGCTGAAGCAGCTGGTCGAGCTCCACAAGGTGGCCGAACAGGCCATGAAGGGCCTCATAGTTCGGCTGTGGCCCGATGAGGCCATGCCTGGGAGCTACTTCGGCCTGGTGCAGCGGCTGGTGGATGCTTGTCCATGGGTTGAGGTCATCAAGCATCTGCCTGTATTGAAGGTGCCCGTCGGGCCCTTGCCCGTGCTAAGGTGCACTGGGGCAAGATGGATGCTGAGAAGCTTGTGACGGACGCGCCACCGCCGGGCAAGGAGTATCGCACGCCCGATATGTATTACAAGAGTGTCCTGAAGGGTGCCCGCACTATTGCGGGTGAGTGCTCCAATAATTTAATATTTGAGTAGTCTCGCATTTTGTTATCCTGTGCGCAGGAAACTTTGTTCATATGTGCTAAGAAACGCTTGTTGATTTAAAATATTACCTTTTGTGCGGATGTTTATCAAATCTGAGAGATGGAAAGTCGTCGGCTTCAGCCCCCATGCCGCGAGTGCTGGGGTGTTCGGGATAAATTTGAGCACTCTTGTTCCCATATTTGGGTCCATCTAGGGAGGCGCTCAACACAACGAACTAGGCAACCGGACTTATAATGCTTGAACACTATCACTTAGCCATAGAGTTCTATAATTTTAAATTTCGGCGAAGCCCCTAGTGTTTGGAAGGCCGAATTCGGGGCGCTATCCACGCCTGGGCCGGACAAAGCCGGTTCCTCGCTCTAAGCGGCATAAGTCTTTAGGGACTCGAAAAGACCTCTCGAACAGCGACCGGCTCTCGCCTCATCATGACGGTTAGTTTTAACTTTCTCCACTGAGGCGCTCGCCCAGCTCAACCGGGGTGCAATCGCAGTGGTTCTCCTAGTTCTACCTTAGCCGATAGAATGGAACATAAGGTACCAAAACATGGGAGCCGGGCAAACCCAACTATTGACCCAAGACATGATTCGGAGCCGATGCATATAATGCTATAAGTTCGGGGTGCCGCACTTGTGAAAGTGTTAGGACTTATCACACCATAATGTGGGGAACTTAAGCCCCTGGTGTATTTAGCCGTACCAAAGTGTACGGATGCGACATGTCATAAATGAACATATGTATAAGAAAGGAATGCGATTAGAAGCAAAAAGGTGCTGCATTGTTTATTCAACAAATACTGCCATGAATGCGGAGCGATATAAATAGTGCGATAAGCAAGGGATGGGACTATTAAACGTGTCCCCCTGCAGGGGTAGGCTGCGGAATGGTGTATAAAATAGATTTAGTGCTCGTAATTGAGACCACCTGGATATTCGTCGTAGCCTTTCACCTTCCCTGGCTGTTGCATCGTGAGTTCGGCCGGTCTACTGCCGGACAGGGCCTCTGGTGAACGGAGTCCTGTGGGTAAGAAAGAAAAAGGAAAAAGAAAGTAATGACACATTTGGGAGCCCCTGATGTGGTTGAGCCGCATTCTGGGCCTGTTGTGGTCGTGCCCCTTCCCCTATGCCCATGGTATCTCCAAAGCGTAATGATGTACGCGAAGGACCAGTCTTGCGATCTTGCGAGGGCTAGGGTTGGGGCCGCATTGTTACGCGTGCTCGGAACGTGCCAGGTGGTCTTGTTGTAGGTTACTCCGGGCGCGTTTAGCCGTGTCCGGTCGCTTAACGGTCGGACTCGAGAATTTCCTTAAGAGGCTGCATTGTACTTCTGCCGCGAGAGCCGCTGTGTGTTCCTCCGTTCGGAGGGAGCGTTCGGTGTTTCCGTTGACCGTGATGACTCCTCGAGGGCCTGGCATCTTGAGCTTGAGGTATGCGTAGTGCGGCACCGCGTTGAACTTTGCAAACGCGGTCCATCCGAGCAGAGCATGATAGCCGCTGAGGAACGGAACTATGTCGAAGATTAACTCCTCGCTTCGGAAGTTATCCGGGGATCCGAAGACCACTTCCAGTGTAACTGAGCCCGTACAATTGGCCTCTACACCTGGTATGACGCCTTTGAAGGTCGTCTTTGTGGGTTTAATCCTTGAGGGATCTATGCCCATCTTGCGCATTGTGTCCTGATAAAGCAGGTTCAGGCTGCTGCCACCGTCCATCAGGACTCGGGTGAGGTGAAATCCATCGACGATTGGGTCTAAAACCAATGCGGCGAATCCGCCGTGGCGGATGCTGGTGGGGTGGTCCCTTCAATCAAAAGTGATCGGGCAGGAGGACCATGGGTTGAACTTCGGGGCGACTGGCTCCATCACGTATACGACCCTGAGTGCACGCTTCCGCTCCCTCTTGGGTATGTGGGTTGCGTATATCATGTTCACCGTCCGCACTTGTGGGGGGAAACCCTTCTGTCCTCTATTGTTCGGCGGTCGGGTCTCTTCTTCGTCATCGCTATGCAGCCCCTTACCATTGTTTTCGGCAATTAGCTTGCCTGCCTGCTTGAATACCCAACAGTCCATGTTGGTGTGGTTGGCTGGCTTTTCGGGGGTGCCGTGTATCTGGCACGAGCGATCGAGTATTTGGTCCAAATTGGACGGACCCGTAGTAGTTCTTTTGAATGGCTTTTTCCGCTGACCGGGTTTGGAGCCTCTGAATCCGGCATTGACTGACGTATCCTCATTATCGTCGCTGTTAATGCGGCGTTTGTTCTTGTTGCGACGCGACCTGCCATTGCGGTCCTTTGTATCCGGACTGCCAGAATTTTTGCCGAGGTTGTTGCTGCGGGCTAGCCAGCTGTCCTCTCCCGCGCAAAAGCGGGTCATGAGTGATGTGAGGGCTGCCATGGATTTCGGCTTTTCCTGTCCCAGGTGTCGGGCAAGCCACTCGCCGCGGATGTTATGTTTGAAGGCCGCGAGGGCCTCCGCATCCGGACAGTCGACGATTTGATTTTTCTTAGTTAAGAACCGTGTCCAGAATTGTCTGGCCGATTCGTTTGGCTGCTGAATTATGTGGCTTAGGTCGTCAGCGTCTGGTGGTCGCACATACGTGCCCTGGAAGTTATCAAGGAATGCGGCTTCCAGGTCCTCCCAACACCCAATTTATTCTGCTGGCAAGCTGTTAAGCCAATGCCGAGCTGGTCCTTTAAGCTTGAGTGGGAGGTATTTGATGGCGTGAAGATCGTCACCGCGGGCCATGTGGATATGAAGGAGATAGTCTTCGATCCAAACCACGGGGTCTGTTGTGCCATCATAGGATTCAATATTCACGGGTTTAAACCCTTCGGGGATTTGATGATCCATTACTTCATCTGTGAAGCATAGTGGGTGTGCGGCGCCTCTGTATTGGGCTATGTCGCGACGGAGCTCCAACGAGCTTTGTCTATTGTGTTCGGCCCGGCCGGACTTACTGTGTCCGGCGCGACGGTTATCGTCACGTATCATGGGGCGCCCACGCGATCCGTAGATCGTTCTTGATTGTCTTGCCTTGTCCTCCAATATATCCCGCAAGTCCGGAGCGTTCCCCTGTGGCCTTGTGCTTTTCGAGCGATGCCGGGGTACGATTCTAGTGGAGGGGCTAGAGGCCTCTCTGTCGCGGCCACGAGGTGGCCAGTCAGCCGTATTGTGCTCTGGTGATGCAGGTTTATATGCCTCCTCCTGTAATCGGGGGAGCAACTTGCGTTTGGGGTAGCTTTTGGAGGGGCATTCGAGCTCATGCTCTTCGGCCGCAAGGACTTTAGTCCATCTGTCGGCTAGCAGATCCTGATCAGCTCTAAGCTGTTGCTGCTTTTTCTTGAGGCTGTTTTCCGTGGACATAAGCCTGCGTTTAAAACGCTCTTGTTCGACGGGATCCTCAGGCACGACAAATTCGTCGTCGTCGAGGCTTGCCTCGTCTCTGGAGGGAGGCATGTAATTATCGTCCTCTACCTCTTCGTCTGCCGCTCTCTCATGAGGGCTGGCATCTCCGTCCTCCTGCGCTGAATCTTGCTGGAGGGGGTTGTCTTCGGCACTGTCTGGGGTATTATTATCTCCGGTGCCGGAATCTCCATTCTTGCTGTGGCGGGATTTAGAGCAGCGCCGCTGACGCCGGTGCTTGGGCTGTTTCTTGGAGGGGTCTTCCTCCGCTGTTCCTTCGCCGTTCCCATCCTTTGGGATATCCACCATGTATATGTCATATGACGAGGTGGCTTTCCAGTGCCCAGTAGGCGCTGGTTCTTGGTCGTCTCCGGCATCGTCGTCCATACCGTCGATGTCCTCGGTGTCGAAGTCTAGCATGTCGGTTAGATCGTCGACAGCGGCTACTAAGTGGGTGGTGGGTGGGTCTTGAATTTCTTCGTCGTCCGCATCCCAACCGTCCTGACCGTAGTCCGGCCAGGGCTCTCCTGATAACGATAGATACTTTAGCGAACTCAGGATGTCGCCGAAAGGTGAGTGCTGAAAGATGTCCGCAGCGGTGAATTCCATAATCGGCGCCCAATCGGATTCGATTGGAGGGGGCGCGGGAGGTTCGGAGTCCGGCAAGGAGTCCGACACCTTGGAGTCACGAGCTTTAGAAGGGACAAAGTCAGTCTTTGGCTCTATCGCCGTAGAGGTTGCAGCCCCCGGGGCGGTGTCTAACCACCCGTCCTCGATCTGCACAGCCGGCTCCGAATCGAGGGTCGGAGCAGACTCGTGTGCGGCCCCCAGGGCACTGTCCGACAGTAGAGCAAAATCATGCCCATCGTGACAGTGCGGCGCGCTCGGCTGTGGCTCGAATCCATTGAAGATCAAGTCTCTGCGGATGTCAGCCGTGAAGTTAAGACTTCCAAATCTGACCTGACGGCCAGGGGCATATCTTTCGATCTGCTCCAGATGGCCAAACGAATTGGCCCGGAGTGCAAAGCCGCCGAATACGAAGGTCTGTCTGGGGAGAAAAGTCTCACCCTGTACCGCATCGTTGTTGATGGTCGAAGGAGCCATCGAGCCTATCGGTGACGACACAGAGGAACTCTCAATGAAAGCACCAATGTCGGTGTCAAAACCGGCGGATCTTGGGTAGGGGGTCCCGAACTGTGCGTCTAGGCGGATGGTAACAGGATACAAGGGAAACGATGTTTTACCCAGGTTCGGGCCCTCTTGATGGAGGTAAAACCCTACGTCCTGCTTGATTGATATTGATGATGTAGGTATTACAAGAGTAGATCTACCACGAGATCAAGGAGGCTAAACCCTAGAAGCTAGCCTATGGTATGATTGTTGTTATTGTTGTTGTCCTAGGGACTAAAACCATCCGGTTTATATAGACACCGGAGAGGGCTAGGGTTACACAGAGTCGGTTACAATGGTAGGAGATCTACATATCCGTATCACCAAGCTTGCCTTCCACACCAAGGAAAGTCCCATCCGAACACGGGACAAAGTCTTCAATCTTGTATCTTCATAGTCTTGGAGTCCGGCCGATGATGATAGTTCGGCTATCCGAACACCCCCTAGTCCAGGACTCCCTCAACCCATTTCCTGTACAACATGCTTCCCGACTGGGGATTATTCCTCTAATGGTTACGCTGCTTTGCTCAATGCGGCTCCAGTCTATTTCCATTTTTCGAAGGGTTTCCTCGTAAATGAGGTTTAATCCGCTGCCGCCATCCATGAATACCTTGGTGAGGCGAAAGCCGTCCACTATTGGACTGAGGACCAATGCGGCTGGTGCTCGGGCTGTTCGGAATTTAGGTTCATCACTGGCGTTAAAGGTAATGGCCGTGTCACTCCATGGATTTATTGTTGCTACCTGGTGGACTTCGGCGAGTCTGCGGAGTGTTCGTTTCCTCATATTATTTGATGCGAAAGTTTCGAAGACTGTTAATACCGTACTGGTATTGCTGGGCTGGTGCTTTGGAGCTAGAAGCTCTTCGCCACTTTTGGCCACCTGTCGTAGTATCCAACATGCTCTAAGGCTATGAGTTGGCATGGCGCCCTCTGTACTATGAATTTTGCAGGGTCCATTGAGCCATCCCTCCAGTACGGTTCCATGCCCTTTAGAGGGTTTTTGCTTTTTGGTATTTAACCTAGGTGCCTGGTAATGATGCACCCTTTTACTCTGGACTGGGGTTGTGTTCAAGGCCGGATTATCCCAAAATTTGATTTCGGTTTTCCAGGCGCTCTCCATCGCACAGTACTTTCGTACTATGGACGTCAAGTCAGCAAAGCGTGTAATTTCGTGACGACTTACGGCGTTGAGGATTCCTTCATCCGTGCAATTAATGCAGAAGAATGAAATTGCATCCGCTTCACGACAGTCCTTTATCCTGTTCATGACCAGGAGGAATCTGGCCCAGTAATGATGTACTGTTTCAGCGGGCTCTTGCCGGATTTGGGATAAATCGCTTATGTTTGGGTGGGCGGGTGGAGTTAAATTCCGAACTCCATCCGATCTAAGACTCAGGGGCCAAGAAGCTTCCGAACTTGGAAGTTTGGGTTCTTGGACGTTGTCCGATGAATCTAGCCCGCTGCCTAACTTTAAGTTCAGGGCTTGAGTGGTGTTCTCCCCTCCGCGGGAATCTGGCGTGGAGGGGTCAGGAATCCGGACATAGCTAGTCCTTAGGATAGAAGAAGGGTCGCCGTATTGTTCCTCTACCACAGCAACGTGGTGGGTAGCCTGGGGAGAGTTAATCTCTCTCAGATCGGTTTTAGGCCCAATCTGGTCGTAGTCTGTAGCGACTCCCAGGGTGGCGATGCGATCCAAGAGCTCGTTTAAGGAGGAGAGCTCCATCGGATCTAACTGCACGGCGAGTTCCGAGTTGACGTGAAGATTGCTTTTGATGACCCGAGAAGTCATCATCGGCGTGGCGGCCGAACAGGCGGTCATAAGAAAACCGCCTAGCCGAAGAGTTTGGCTGATGGCCAAAGCTCCTTTAGCAACGTTGCCGTCTTTAAAGACGGGATGAGGCATCCTTCCTGATGGTGACAACACAGAGGAACTCTCAATGAAAGCACCAATGTCGGTGTCAAAACTGGCGGATCTCGGGCAGGGGGTCCCGAACTGTGCGTCTAGGAGGATGGTAACAGGAGACAAGGGACACAATGTTTTTACCCAGGTTCGGGCCCTCTCGATGGAGGTAAAACCCTACTCCTGCTTGATTGATATTGATGATATGGGTAGTACAAGAGTAGATCTACCACGAGATCAAAGAGGCTAAACCCTAGAAGCTAGCCTATGGAACCCTCCGGTTTATATAGACACCGGAGAGGGTTAGGGTTACACAGAGTCGGTTACAATGGTAGGAGATCTACATATCCATATCGCCAAGCTTGCCCTCCACGCCAAGGAAAGTCCCATCCGGACACGGGACAAGTCTTCAATCTTGTATCTTCATAGTCCAGGAGTCCGGCCAATGGTGATAGTTCGGCTATCCGGACACCCCCGAATCCAAGACTCCCTCACTCGGGAATATCAAGAATAACAAAGTCTGTTAAAATAGTAACGTTTGCAACCACAACAGGCACATCCTCACAAATACTGACATGTATAGCAGTTGATTTATCGACCATTTTCAAAGATATTTCAGTAGGTGTCAACTTATTCAAATCAAGTCTATGATATAAAGAGAGAGGCATAACACTAACACCGGCTCCAAGATCACATAAAGTAGTTTTAACATAGTTTCTTTTAATGGAGCATGGTATAGTTGGTACTCCTGGATCTCCAAGTTTCTTTGGTATTCCACCCTTAAAAGTATAAAATTAGCAAGCATGCTGGAAATTTCAGCTTCCAGAATCTTTCTTTTATTTGTAACAATATCTTTCATATACTTAGCATAAGGATTCACTTTAAGCATATCAGTCAAACGCATACGCAAAAAGATAGGTCTAATCATTTCAGCAAAGCGCTTAAAATCCTCATCATCCTTTTTCTTCGATGGTTATGAGGGAAGGGCATGGGTTTCTGAACCCATGTTTCTCCTTCTTTACCGTGCTTCCTAGCAACAAAGTTTCTCTTATCATAACCTTGATTCTTTGATTGTGGGTTATCAAGATCAACAACAGGTTCAATCTCTACGTCATTGTTACTGATAGGTTGATCATCAATTTGAACATCATCATTCACATTATCACTAGGTTCATGTTCATTACCAGATTGTGTTTCAGCATCAGAAATAGAAATATCATTGGGATTCTCAGGTATGTCAACAACATGTTCACTAGAAGCATGCAAAGTCCTATCATTTTTCTTTTTCTTCTTCTTAGAAGGACTAGGTGCATCAGTATTAGTTCTCTTAGAATCTTGCTCAACTCTCTTAGGGTGGCCCTCAGGGTACAAAGGTTCCTGAGTCATTTTACCCCCTCTAGTCATAACTCTAACAACATTATCATTTTTGTTATTATTTAATTCATTGAGCAAATCATCTTGTGCTTTAAGCACCTGTTCTACTTGAGTGGTAACCATAGAAGCATGTTTAGTAATAAGTTTAAGTTCACCTTGAACTCTAGACATATAATCACTCAAGTGTTCAATCATATAAGCATTACATTTCAATTGCCTACCAACATAAGCATTGAAGTTTTCTTGTTTAACAATAAAATTATCAAACTCATCTAAGCATTGACTAGCAGACTTATAACAAGGAATATCACCTTCATCAAATCTATAGAGAATTTACCTCTACTACCTGTGTCGGGTTATCAAGACCATGTATTTCTTCAATAGGTGGTAAATTCTTGGCATCTTCAGCTTTAATACCCTTTTCTTTCATAGATTTCTTTGACTCTTACATATCTTCAGGGCTGAGAAATAGAATACCCCTTTTCTTCGGAGTTGGCTTAGGAGTTGGTTCAGGAAGTGTCCAATTATTATAATTACTCAACATATTATTCAATAGCAATTCAGCTTGATCAACAGTTCTTTCCCTGAAAACACAATGAGCACAACTATCCAGGTGGTCTCTGGAAGCATCAATTAGTCCATTATAAAAGATATCAAGTATTTCATTTTTCTTGAGAGGATGATCAGGCAAAGCATTAAGTAATCGGAGAAGCCTCCCCCAAGCTTATGGGAGACTCTCTTCTTCAATTTGCACAAAATTATATATTTCCCTTAAGGCAGCTTGTTTCTTATGAGCGGGAAAATCTTTAGCAGAGAAGAAATAAATCATATCGTGGGGACTACGCACACAACCAGGATAAAGAGAATTAAACCATGTTTTTGCATCACCCGAACGGAAATAAAATAAGGATATAGTAGTAACGAATTTTTTCCTCGTGAGTAAATAGGGTGGCTATATCATTTAATTTAGTAAGATGTGCCACAACAGTTTCAGATTCAAAGCCATAAAAGGGTCAAATTCAACCAATGTAATCAACTCAGGATCGACAGAGAAATCATAATCCTTATCAGAAATACAGATAGGTGAAGTAGCAAAAGCAGGGTCATATTTCATTCTAGCATTCAAAGACTTTTCTTTCAGCTTAGCTAACAGTTTCTTAAGATCATATCTATCTTTGCAAGCAAAAAGGTCTCTAGCTATTTCTTCATCCATAACATGACCCTCAGGCACATCAGGCAATTCATATCTAGGGGAGAATCTTCATCATCACTTTCATCAATATTACCAGTTTCAATAATTTCATTCTCTCTAATCCTAGCCAGTTGTTCATCAAGAAATCCACCTAGTGGCACAATATTATCAAGCATAGACGTAGTTTCATCATAAGTATCATACAAAGCAGAAGTGGCATCATCAATAACATGCGACATATCAGATTCAATAGCAGGAGTAGGTTTAGGTGTCGCAAGTTTACTCAAAACAGAAGGTGAATCAAGTGCAGAGCTAGATGCCAGTTCCTCACCTCCCCTCGTAGTTGAGGGATAAATCTTGGTTTTTTCGTCTTTCAAGTTCCTCTGAAAGGATCGAGAAAACGTGTCTAACGGGGGGGGGGGGGGGTGGAAGAGACTCTAAGTAAGAAAAGTTACAGTTTTTAATCTCTTTAAGTTGAAGTGGAGTTTTGACATTCACAATACATATCAAGCAAGCATGACAAGAGTATATGAGCAGCGGAAAGTAAAGCATACAAATTGCAAGAATGTAAAGGGATGGGATTGGAGTGTGCAAACGCAATTTGGAGAGATGGAGATTTTTTATCCGTGGTTCCGATAGGTGGTGCTATCGTACATCCACGTTGGTGGAGACTTCAACCCACGAAGGGTAACGGTTGTGCGAGTCCACGGAGGGCTCCACCCATGAAGGGTCCACGAAGAAGCAACCTTGTCTATCCCACCATGGCCGTCGCCCACGAAGGACTTGCCTCACTCGGGTAGATCTTCACGAAGGAGACGATCTCCTTGCCCTTACAAACTCCTTGGTTCAACTCCACAATCTTGACGGAGGCTCCCAAGTGACACCTAACCAATCTAGGAGGCACCACTCTCCAAGAGGTAACAAATGGTGTGTTGATGATGAACTCCTTGCTCTTGTGCTTCAAATGATAGTCTCCCCAACACTCAACTCTCTCTCATAGGATTTGGATTTGGTGGAAAGAAGATTTGAGTGGAAAGCAACTTGGGGAAGGCTAGAGATCAAGATTTATGTGGTTGGAATGGAATATCTTGACCTCAACACAAGTGTAGGTGGTCCTCTCTCAGAAAATGTATGTTGGAAGTGTAGGCATGTTCTGATGGCTCTCTCCATGAATGAAGAGTGGGTGGAGGGGTATATATAGCCTCCACACAAAATCTAACCATTACACACAATTTACCAAACTCGGTGGGACCGAATCGTGAAACTCGGTCAGACCGATTTAGTTCATAATGTGACCGTTAGGTATTTCGGTGGGACCGATATGATCAACTCGGTAGGACCGATGTGCTAGGGCTAGGGTAAAGCCTCAACTCGGTTTGAACAATTACACAAACTCGGTGGGACCGATTTGGGTAATAAGCAAAACAGAGAGTTGGCCAGGCAAACTCGGTGGGACCGATTGCATACCTCGGTGGGACCGAAATTATTGCAATAGGCAACAGAGAGTTTGCAAGCCCATCTCGGTGAGACCGAGATCCCATTGGTGAGACCGACTTGATTAGGGTTTCTGGCAGTGGTTATGTCAAGAGAACTCGGTGGCGCCGGATAGAAAGATTTGGTGGGGCCGAGTTTGACTTTTGGTTTGGGACATATGTGGATGTGAGAAAGTGGTTGAGGGCTTTGGAGCATATCACTAAGCACTTTGAGCAAGCAAGCCATTAAGAAACACCTCATCCCCTCTTAATAGTATTGGCTTTCCTATGGACTCAATGTGATCTTGGATCACTAAAAGTAAAATGTATAGTCTTGCTTTGAGCTTGAGCCAATCCTTTGTCCTTAGCATCTTGAAGGGGTTCCGCATCCTCTAGTCCATGCCACTCCATTGTTGAACTTATCTGAAACATACTAGGTAAGAGTATTAGTCCAATAAGAGATATGTTGACATAATTGCCAAAATCACCCAGGGAGCACTTGTGCTTTCAATCTCCCCCTTTTTGGTAATTGATGACAACATACATCAAAGCTTTAGATAAAGATATAGAGAATAACAAGTAAAGCTTTGGAAAGACATGTAACATGCATAGGCTCCCCCTACATGTATGCAATCATGTAAATATGGAATATAGGAGCATGTGAATGCATAAGCATGACAGAGTAAGCAATGTGTTACATGTATCTTGGCTATATGCATCAGACCAAATGATGTGAATATAGGAAATGTACCTTCATGCTCATGAGTCCTTCTTGCAAACAGTATGTACATCAACAAGAAATCCTCATACACATGACTGTGATGCATATACTTACCTTGTGGTCTTGAGTTGTCTTAGGAAGGAATGGACCTGCGTAAACAAGGGTAGATAACACAGATACACCTACTAGCAGAGCAAACAAAAGAAACCACAAGAGTACCAAGACTGGGATGACATGTAGAGAGTGAGTACTGAGTACCCAATTGGATATAGACATGTCCCCAAAGGTAAAGATGTGCAATGAATTCAAGGATTTCCTTCCCTTAGATGTCTTTACCCCCCTGAATCTAGCATGGGATACTGGGAGAAGATAGGGAACAAAAAATCAGAGCAAAGAAAAGAAACAGAGCTAATGCAAGCAATCAAATATGAACATGTCTTTCCTCTCTTAAAGACATGTGACTTCTCTCCTCTTGAACACCAAACATCTGGGGTCTTTTGAAGTGATACTTCTGTCTCTTTGTAGAGAACTCTCCCCCCCTGAGTATTCTGTCCCCCTATAGAAATGATTAAGCTTTGATGTGATCTCTCTCTCCCCCTTTGACATCAATTTCCAAGAAGGGTTCTTCTGGATTTTTGTTACAAATGGGTTTGATCCTTGAGTCACAGAACAAAGCAGCAAGTCGAATGTGATGCTGGTAGAGGACAAGAATCATTGAGTGGAGCTAGATCAAAAAAATGCAGGAACAAGTGGCAAGCTGTCTTTCCTGCAGTGAAATCGGTGACACCGAGTTGTGTGCTTCGGTTGCACCGAAAGGATTCGGTTGGACCGAAAACAACAGACCGGTGTGACCGAGTTCATCACAGAGAAAACACTTGTCACCTCAGCTCACTAGTCAAGTAAGATCTCACAAGGATTTTCAAGGAATTAACTGAAAGATTTGCAAAGAATTGGATGCAGGGAATGCAGAACAAAAAGAAACAGAAAAGAAATCTAGATGAAGTTTTTTTGAAAGGGGAAACAAATATGCATGAGACAAATGCAAGAGCGTAGAAAAGAACACAAGGGAGCTTCATCTAGAATTGGTCGGCGACAATGTCACCTGTGTTAGAGTATATTGACTTAGGAGTCAAGTGAGATCACTTGATCATAGGTCATACTCATCGTTTAAGCTCAAAATGGGGTTACCATTTTTCGTTTAAGCATTTTGATGTATTCACATCTTGTTGAGTTGCTTTGACTCATGACTTGGAGTAAAGCTTCTCTAAGATGGAATAACATACCTTGGGTGGTGGTGTTGATCGTGATCATGTAGTTGAACTTGTGTGGGTTGCTCAAGGTTGATGTAGCTCATCAAGAGTTGGGAGCTCCACTTGGAATTTGAGTTCATCTACCTACATGGGTTAGTCTTGCAAGGAAGAGCACTTGTGTATCCAAAATGACAATCATAAAACTTAATATATAATTTGTCAAAGGATATGTTTGAAGGGTTTTGTGCTTCCTTGTCTTCAACCACCATTGTGTAGAGACTTGGTGATGTAGAAATTTGCTCAAGATGTGAGTGGGTTGCAATCTCATAGATTTAGATTCATCCAAGTACCTACAAGGGTTAGATAGCATGCAAGGGTGCAAATATATCCCAGACATATAAATAGCAACATCAAAGAAATATCAAGGATTAGTCAAAGGCTCATGCCTTCCATGTATCCAAATGGAGTTCCTACTCCAAGTTTTAAGCATCAATGATGTTCAATTCACCTCTCAAATGGCAAAAGACTTTCTCATCAAGCGGTTTGGTGAATATATCCGCTAATTGCTTATCGGTGCGAACATGCTTAAGATCAATGTCCCCTTTGGCAACGTGATCTCGAATGAAATGATGACGAACTTCAATATGCTTAGTTCGAGAGTGTTGCACGGGATTGTGAGCAATCTTGATAGCACTTTCATTGTCACAAAGCAATGGAACATGTTTCACATATATCCCATAATCCTTGAGAGTTTGGGTCATCCAAAAGTAATTGAGCACAACATGAACCAGTGGCAATGTATTCCACTTCGGCGGTGGATAAGGATACCGAGTATTGTTTCTTGGAGGACCAAGACACAAGAGATCTACCAAGAAATTGACAAGTACCCGAAGTGGACTTTCTATCAACCTTGTCTCCGGCATAGTCCGAATCGGAGTAACCAACAAGATCGAAAGAAGACCTCTTAGGATACCAAATGCCAAAATTTGGTGTGTGTATTAAGTATCTCACTATCCTTTTCACAGCCTTAAGATGACATTCTTTAGGGGCCGCTTGATATCGTGCACACATGCAAACACTTAGCATAATATCGGGACGAGAGGCACATAGATATAACAATGAACCAATCATGGAGCGGTAAAACTTTTGATCAACCGGTTCACCATCTTTGGTCAAATCAAGATGTCCACTAGTAGGCATGGGTGTAGTTATACCTTTGCATTCTTGCATATTGAACTTCTTGAATAAGTCCTTGGTGTACTTTGTTTGATAGACAAAGGTACCTTGATTTGCAAGCCGAGAAAGAATTTGAGTTCACTCATCATAGACATCTCAAACTTCTCCGACATTAGCTTTCCAAACTTCTCACTAAAGTGAGGGTTAGTCGAACCAAAAATAATATCATCAACATAGATTTGGCACACAAATAGTTCTCCATTAACCCTTTTAGTAAAAAGAGTAGAATCAATTTTTCCAATTTCAAAGCCTTTCTCAGCAAGGAACTTGGTCAAGCATTTATACCACGCTCTAGGAGCTTGTTTGAGACCATAAAGAGCTTTGTGAAGTTTGTAAACATGATTAGGTTTATTAGGATTGACAAAGCCGGGAGGTTGCTTAACATAAACTTCCTCCTCTATTTCACCATTTAGAAAAGCACTTTTAATGTCCATTTGGTACAAGGTGATATCATGGTGATTAGCATAGGCAAGTAAGATGTGAATGGACTCAAGTCTAGCAACGGGGGCATATGTCTCACCATAGTCCATACCTTCGACTTGAGTGTAGCCTTGGGCGACGAGACGTGCTTTGTTGCGAACTACTTGTCCATCTTCATCTTGCTTGTTATGAAACACCCATTTGGTACTGATGATGTTGTGGTTGTTGTCGGGCTTCTCGACCAATGTCCACACTTGGTTTCTTTCAAAGTTGTGTAGTTCTTCATGCATGGCGTTTATCCAATCCGGATCTTCCAAAGCTTCTTCAACCTTCATAGGTTCAATGCTAGAGATGAATGAATAATGTTCATAAAAGTTAGCCAAACGAGTTTTAGAGCGAGTGATTCTCCCGGTTTGGATATCATTGTAGATTTGCTCGATGGGATGGTCTTTGGCGACTCTTGCTCGAACTCGTGGAAGCTTTTGCTTGGATCTGGGTGGAACATCTTCTTCATCTTGTTCTTCTTCTTGGCCTTCTTCATTGTTGACGTTGTAGTTCTCTTGTCCACGTGGAGAAGGAGGTTGTTGATGTTCATCTTGGTGTACTTCCTCGTTTTCTTCATCTTGGTCTGTCCCACTTGTGGATGCTTCCGTATCAACTCTTGGTTCGCCTTGTCGTGAGGTGGAAGCTTCCACTTGGATGGACGAGGTACTCTCCTTCACCTCCGTTGGACGAATCTTGTCAATAGACAAGTCTTGGATTGCTTCCGAAGGGTCTTTGTCTCCTACATCAATTGGCAATTGGTCTACTTGCGAGCCGTTAGATTCATCAAACTTCTCATCTACCATCTCTTTAACCTTTTGGGTGAAATTATTGTAGACACGGTAAGTGTGAGAGTTTGAGCCATAACCAAGTAGGAAACCTTCATGAGATTTAGGAGCAAATTTAGAACGATGATGCTTATCAAGAATGTAGCACCTTGAGCCGAATACTCGAAAGTATCCAACTTGGGGTTTGTTATAGGTGAGGAGCTCGTATGCCGTTTTGCCGAGTAGCTTGTGAAGATATAAGCGATTTGTTGCATGACAGCTGTCTCTACCGCTTCCACCCAAAAGTATTTTGGAGTCTTGTACTCATCAAGCATCGTTCTCGCCATCTCAATAAGAGTCCGGTTCTTCCTCTCAACAACTCCATTTTGTTGAGGTGTGTACGTAGCCGAGAACTTATGTGAAATCCCTTCTTCGTCAAGAAAGGTGTCCACATTTGCAATCTTGAACTCCGTTCCGTTGTTGCTGCGAGCCTTCTTGATCTTCACTTCAAATTGATTTTGGGCCTTCCTAGCGAAGTTTTTGAAGATCTTTTGGACCTGCAATTTATCATCAAGAAAGAACACCCACGTAAATCTTGAAAAATCATCAACTATAACTAGACCAAAATAATTTCCACCGAGACCTTTGTAAGCATTGGGACCGAAAAGATCCATGTGAAGTAGCTCGAGCGGCCTCCTTGTGGTCATGATGTTCTTCACGGGATGCCTCCCTCCAACCTGTTTACCTGCTTGACAAGCGCTGCAAAGTCTATCCTTATCAAATATGACATCGTTAACGTCGAGGATATGATTACCTTTAATAAGCTTGTCAAGGTTTCGCATGCTCACATGACCTAACCGTCTATGCCACAACCAACCTTCAGAAGATTTAGCAATTAAGCAAGTTCTAGGTTGAGCTTTTTTAGTGAAATCAACAATGTAAAGATCACCTCTATGTATACCGGTAAAGACCATTTTATGATTGTTTCTTTGAAACACTTGGCAATCTACTTCAGTAAATAGGACATTGAAACCAAAATCAGCAAGTCTAGATACTGAAAGTAAATTGTACCAAGAGATTCAACGAGCATGACGTTTTGTATGGAGCTATCATGTGAGATGGCCACCTTACCGAGGCCAACCACCTTACCCTTTGAGTTGTCACCAAAGTGACATACTTTCGAGGGCTGTCGTTTTCAGCAAGCTCACGAAACATATCTTTATCTCCGTCATGTGATCGGTATATCCATTATCAAGAACCCATTCCTTTCCTCCTGACATGTATCCCCGAAGATTTGCCATAATACCAAAGTGTCTCATTGCATCATCAATATCGAAGTCACTACCATCATCCTCATCATAGTATCCATGTTCAACATCGTCATGTGATGGACCAACTCCTAGAGAGGGTGATTCATTAGAATGAGTTTTAAAATGATCTTATTTATGAATTCTAATAGCTTCGGAAATAATATTGCTAATAATTCCAACATCTCCTTTGGCACGCATAAGATTTGTAAGCTCAAATAGACAATCACCAGACTTAGGATCATTGGAATTCATCTTGCTCAAGGCAATAGACTTATGGAGAATTTCATCTAGATTTTGCAAGGAATAATTTGGAAAAGTTCCTCAAGAAATTTCCATATGGTGTAGGTAAACTTAAGAGCAGGCAAGCAACCTATCAAGTTTCTAGGCAAACCTCCAGTGATAAGATCAACAGTTCTAAGATTGCGAATCATGTTAATTGACTCATCAAGGGTAGGATGCATAGGATCAACATGAGGTGCACAAGGGCTAGTAATGTAATTGTTCAAATGATATTCATTGAAAATCACAAGCATCTCATTTTTCCACTCATGAAAATACTCTCCATCAAGTATTAGGAACTCCATGTCTAAGACTCCCCAAAGTAGACTCATCCATCTTCCTCCAATGGTATTTAAACCAAAGCAATGGAGACCAAAGCTCTGATACCAATTGAAAGGATTGAGAAGAGGTGTCTAGAGGGGGGTGAATATACTCTAAGTAAGAAAAGTTACAGTTTCTAATCTCTTTAAGTTGAAGTGGAGTTTTGGCACAAGTTTTAACATTCACAATACATATCAAGCAAGCATGACAAGAGTATATGAGCAGCGGAAAGTAAAGCATGCAAATTGCAAGAATGTAAAGGGATGGGATTGGAGTGTGAAAACGCAATTTGGAGACACGGAGATTTTTTATCCGTGGTTCCGATAGGTGGTGCTATCATACATACATGTTGATGGAGACTTCAACCCACGAAGGGTAACGGTTGCGCGTCCATGGAGGGCTCCACCCACGAAGGGTCTACTAAGAAGCAACCTTGTCTATCCCACCATGGTCGTCGCCCACGAAGGACTTGCATCACTCGGGTAGCTCTTCACGAAGTAGGCAATCTCCTTGCCCTTACAAACTCCTTGGTTCAACTCCACAATCTTAATGGAGGCTCCCAAGTGACACCTAACCAATCTAGGAGACACCACTCTCCAAGAGGTAACAAATGTTGTGTTGATGATGAACTCCTTGCTCTTGTGCTTCAAATGATAGTCTCCCCAACACTCAACTCTCTCTCACAGGATTTGGATTTGGTGGAAAGAAGATTTGAGTGGAAAGCAACTTGGGGAAGGCTAGAGATCAAGATTTATGTGGTTGGAATGGAATATCTTGACCTCAACACAAGTGTAGGTGGTCCTCTCTCAGAAAATGTATGTTGGAAGTATAGGCATGTTCTGATGGCTCTCTCCATGAATGAAGAGCGGGTGGAGGGGGTATATATAGCCTCCACACAAAATCTAACCGTTACACACAATTTACCAAACTCGGTGGGACCGAATTGTGAAACTCGGTCAGATCGATTTAGTTCATAATGTGACCGTTAGGTATTTCGGTGGGATCAATATGATCAACTTGGTAGGACCGATGTGCTAGGGTTAGGGTAAAGCCTCAACTCGGTTTGACCGATTACACAAACTCGGTGGGACCGATTTGGGCAATAAGCAAAACAGAGAGTTGGCCAGGCAAACTTGGTGGGACCGATTGCATACCTCGGTGGGACCGAAATTATTGCAATAGGCAACAGAGAGTTTGCAAGCCCATCTCGGTGAGACCGAGATCCCATTGGTGAGACCGACTTGACTAGGGTTTCTGGCAGTGGCTATGTCAAGAGAACTCGGTGGCGCCGGATAGAAAGATTCGGTGGGGCCGAGTTTGACTTTTGGTTTGGGACATATGTGGATGTGAGAAAGTGGTTGAGGGCTTTGGATCATATCACTAAGCACTTTGAGCAAGCAAGTAATTAAGCAACACCTCGACCCCTCTTAGTAGTATTGGCTTTCCTACGGACTCAATGTGATCTTGGATCACTAAGAGTAAAATGTAGAGTCGTGTGCTTTGAGCTTGAGCCAATCCTTTGTCCTTAGCATCTTGAAGGGGTTCCACATCCTCTAGTCCATGCCACTCCATTGTTGAAGTTATCTGAAACATACTAGGTAAGAGTATTAGTCCAACAAGAGATATATTGACATTAATTACCAAAATCACCCAGGGAGCACTTGTGCTTTCATCCTCGTAGTGATCAACAGATATAAATCCCAAGTGACTCAAAGAATAGAGCTATGCTCCCCGATAACGGCGCCACAAAATAGCCTTGATAACCCACAAGTATAGGGGATCGCAACAATTTTCAATGGTAGAGTATTCAACCCAAATTTATTGATTCGACACAAGGGGAGCCAAAGAATATTCTCAAGTATTAGCAGCTGAGTTGTCAATTCAACCACACCTGGAAGACTTAATATCTGCAGCAAAGTATTTAGTAGCAAAGTAGTATGGAAGTAACGGTAACGGTGGCAAAGGTAACAGTAGTAGTTTTGTAGTAATTGTAATAGTGGCAACAGAAAAGTAACTAAGCAAAGATCAATATGTGAAAAGCTCGTAGGCATTGGATCAGTGATGGATGATTATGTCAGATGCGATCCTCATGCAACTGTTATAACATAGGGTGACACAGAACTAGCTCCAGTTCATCAATGTAATGTAGGCATGTATTCCGAATATAGTCATACGTGCTTATGGAAAAGAACTTGCATGACATCTTTTGTCCTACCCTCCCGTGGCAGCGGGGTCCTATTGGAAACTAAGGGATATTAAGGCCTCCTTTTAATAGAGTACCGGACCAAAGCATTAACACTTAGTGAATACATGAACTCATCAAACTATGGTCATCACTGGGAGTGGTCCCGATTATTGTCACTTCGGGGTTACCGGATCATAATGCATAGTAGGTGACTATTGACTTGCAAGATAGAATCAAGAACTCACATATATTCATGAAAACATAATAGGTTCAGATCTGAAATCATGGCACTCGGTCCCTAGTGACAAGCATCAAGCATAGCAAAGTCATAGCAACATCAATCTCAGAACATAATGGATACTAGGGATCAAACCCTAACAAAACTAACTCGATTACATGGTAAATCTCATCCAACCCATCACCGTCCAGCAAGCCTACGATGGAATTACTCACGCACGTCAGTGCGCATCATGAAATTGGTGATGGAGGATGGTTGATGATGACGACAGCGACGGATTCCCCTCTCCGGAGCCCCGAACGGACTCCAGTTCAGCCCTCCCGAGAGAGATTAGGGCTTGGCGGCAGCTCCGTATCATAAAACGCGATGAATCCTTCTCTCTCATTTTTTCTCCCCGGACGTGAATATATGGAGTTGCAGTTGAGGTCGGTGGAGCTATAGGGGGCCCACGAGGCAGGGGGCGCGCCCCAGGGGGGTGGGCGCGCCCTCCACCCTCGTGGACAGGGTGTGGGCCCCCTGGTGTTGATTATTTCGCCAATATTTTTTATTTATTCCAAAAATATTGTCCGTGAAGTTTCAGGTCATTCCGAGAACTTTTATTTCTGCACAAAAATAACACCATGGCAATTTTGCTAAAAACAGCGTTAGTCCGGGTTAGTTACGTTCAAATCATGCAAGTTAGAGTCCAAAACAAGGGCAAAAGTTTCAGGTCATTCCGAGAACTTTTATTTCTGCACAAAAATAACACCATGGCAATTTTGCTAAAAACAGCGTCAGTCCGGGTTAGTTACATTCAAATCATGCAAGTTAGAGTCCAAAACAAGGGCAAAAGTGTTTGGAAAAGTAGATACGATGGAGATGTATCAGCATTATGAGATGATTTCTCACTAAATTTCAAGGTATAAGTGTTCTCCCTGATTATGCACCGTTGCGATAGTTCGTCGTGCCAAGACACCACGTGATGATCGGGTGTGATAAGCTCTACATTCACATACAATGGGTGCAAGCCATCTTTTCACATGCAGAATACTCGGCTTAAACTTGACGAGCCTAGCATATGCAGACATGGCCTCGGAACACTGAGACCGAAAGGTCGAGCGTGAATCATATAGTAGATATGATCAACATAGTGATGTTCACCATTGAAAACTACTCCATCTCACGTGACGATCAGACATGGTTTAGTTGATATGGATCACGTGATCACTTAGATGATTAGAGGGATGTCTATCTAAGTGGGAGTTCTTAAGTAATATGATTAATTGAACTTTAATTTATCATGAACTTAGTACCTAATAGTATTTTGCATGTCTATGTTGTTGTAGATAAATGGCCCGTGTTGTTGTTCCATTGAATTTTAATGCGTTCCTAGAGAAAGCTAAGTTGAAAGATGATGGTAGAAATTACACGGACTGGGTCCGTAACTTGAGGATTATCCTCATTACTGCACAGAAGAATTACATCCTGGAAGCACCGCTACGTGCCAAACCCGCTGCAGGAGCAACGCCAGATGTTATGAATGTCTGGCCGAGCAAAGCTGATGACTACTCAATATTTCATTGTGCCATGCTTTACGGCTTAGAACCGGGACTTCAGCGACGTTTTGAACGTCATGGAGCATATGCGATGTTCTAGGAATTGAGGTTAATATTTCAAGCAAATGCCCGGATTGAGAGATATGAAGTCTCCAATAAGTTCTATATCTACAAAATGGAGGAGAATAGTTCTGTCAGTGAACATATACTCAGAATGTCTGGGTACCACAACCACTTGACTCAACTGGGAGTTAATCTTCCTGATGATAGTGTCATTAACAGAGTTCTTCAGTCACTGCCACCAAGCTACAAGAGCTTCGTGATGAACTATAATATGCAAGGGATGGATAAGACAATTCCCAAGCTCTTTGCAATGCTAAAGGCTGCAGAGGTAGAAATCAAGAAGGAGCATCAAGTGTTGATGGTCAACAAGACCACCAGTTTCAAGAAAAAGGGTAAAGTGAAGAAGGGGAACTTCAAGAAGAACAGCAAGCAAGTTGCTGCTCAAGTGAAGAAGCCCAAGTCTGTACCTAAGCCTAAGACTGAGTGCTTCTACTGCAAAGGGACTGGTCACTGGAAGCGAAACTGCCCCAAGTATTTGGCGGAGAAGAAGGATGGCAAAGTGAAAGGTATATTTGATATACATGTTATTGATGTGTACCTTACTAATGCTCGCAGTAGCGCCTGGCTATTTGATAATGGTTTTGTTGCTAATATTTGCAACTCGAAATAGGGGCTACGGATTAAGCGAAGATTGGCTAAGGACGAGGTGACGATGCGCGTGGGAAATGGTTCCAAAGTCGATGTGATCGCCGTCGGCACGCTACCTCTACATCTACCTTCGGGATTAGTTTTAGACCTAAATAATTGTTATTTGGTGCCAGCGTTGAGCATGAACATTATATCTAGATCTTGTTTGATGTGAGACGGTTATTCATTTAAATCAGAGAATAATGGTTGTTCTATTTATATGAGTAATATCTTTTATGGTCATGCACCCTTGATGAGTGGTCTATTTTTACTAAATCTTGATAGTAGTGATACACATGTTCATAGTATTGAAGCCAAAAGATATAAGTTTAATAATGATAGTGCAACTTATTTGTGGCACTGCCGTTTAGGTCATATTGGTGTAAAGCGCATGAAGAAACTCCATGCTGATGGGCTTTTGGAATCACTTGATGCTTGCGAACCATGCCTGATGGGCAAGATGACTAAGACTCCGTTCTCTGGAACAATGGAGCGAGCAACAGACTTGTTGGAAATAATACATACTGATGTATGCGGTCCGATGAGTGTTGATGCTCGCGGCGGGTATCGTTATTTTCTGACCTTCACAGATGATTTGAGCAGATATGGGTATATCTACTAATAAAACATAAGTATGAAACATTTGAAAAGTTCAAAGAATTTCAGAGTGAAGTGGAAAATCATCGTAACAAGAAAATAAAGTTTCTACGATCTGATCGTGGAGGAGAATATTTGAGTTACGAGTTTGGTCTTCATTTGAAACAATGCGGAATAGTTTCGCAACTCACGCCACCCCGAACACCACAGCGTAATGGTGTGTCTGAACGTCGTAATCGTACTTTACTAGATATGGTGCGATCTATGATGTCTCTTACTGATTTACCGCTATCGTTTTGGGGTTATGCTTTAGTGACGGCCGCCTTCACGTTAAATAGGGCACCATCTAAATCCGTTGAGACGACACCTTATGAACCATGGTTTGGCAAGAAACCTAAGTTGTCGTTTCTTAAAGTTTGGGGCTGCGATGCTTATGTGGAAAAGCTTGATAACCCACAAGTATAGGGGATCAAAAAAGTTTTCAAGGGTAGAGTATTCAACACAAATTTATTGATTCAACACAAGGGGAGCCAAAGAATATTCTCAAGTATTAGCAGTTGAGTTGTCAATTCAACCACACCTATAAGACTTAATATCTGCAGCAAAGTATTTAGTAGCAAAGTAGTGTGGAAGTAACGGTAACGGTGGAAAAAGTAACAGTGGTAGTTTTGTAGTAATTGTAATAGTGGCAACGGTAAAGTAACTAAGCAAAGAGCAATATGTGAAAAGCTCGTAGGCATTGGATCAGTGATGGAGAATTATGTCAGATGCGATTCCTGATGCAACAGTTATAACATAGGGTGACACAGAACTAGCTCCAATTCATCAATGTAATGTAGGCATGTATTCCGAATATAGTCATCCGTGCTTATGGAAAAGAACTTGCACGACATCTTTTGTCCTACCCTCCCATGGCAGCGGGGTCCTATTGGAAACTAAGGGATATTAAGGCCTCCTTTCAATAGAGTACCGGACCAAAGCATTAACACTTAGTGAATACATGAACTCCTCAAACTACGGTCATCACCGGTAAGTATCCCGATTATTGGCACTTTGGGGTTAACGGATCATAACACATAATAGGTGACTATAGACTTGCAAGATAGGATCAAGAACTCACATATATTCATGAAGACGTAATAGGTTCAGATCTGAAATCATGGCACTCGGGCCCTAGTGACAAGAATTAAGCGTGGCAAAGTCATAGGAACATCAATCTCAGAACATAATGGATACTAGGGATCAAACCCTAACAAAACTAACTCGATTACATGGTAAATTTCATCCAACCCATCACCGTCCAACAAGCCTATGATGGAATTACTCATGCACGGCGGTGAGCATCATGAAATTGGTGATGGAGGAAGGTTGATGATGATGATGGTGACGGATTCCCCTCTCCAGAGCCCTGAACGAACTCCAGATCAGCCCTTCTGAGAGAGTTTAGGGCTTGGCGGCGGCTCCGTATCGTAAAACGCGATGAATCCTTCTCTCTGATTTTTTTATCCCCGAACATGAATATATGGATTGGAGTTGAGGACGGTGGAGCACCAGGGGGCCCACGAGGCAGGTGGCGCGCCCCAGGGGGCTGGGCGCGCCCCAACCCTCATGGACAGGGTGTGGGCCCCCTTGTGTTGATTCTTTTGCCAGTATTTTTTATTAATTCCAAAAATATTCTCCATGAAGTTTCAGGTCATTCCGAGAACTTTTATTTCTTCACAAAAATAACACCATGGCAATTCTGTTGAAAACAACGTCAGTCCGGGTTAGTTACATTCAAATCATACGAGTTAGAGTCCAAAACAAGGACAAATGTGTTTGGAAAAGTAGATACGATGGAGACGTATCAACTCCCCCAAGCTTAAACCTTTGCTTGTCCTCAAGCAATTCAGTTGACAAACTGAAAGTGATAAAGAAAAACTTTTACAAACTCTGTTTGCTCTTGTTGTTGTAAATATGTAAAGCCAACATTCAAGTTTTCAGCAAAGATTATAAACTAACCATATCAATAACATTTAGGTCTCATGTTTACTCATATCAATGACATAATCAATTAGCGAGCAATAATAATAAATCTCAAAACAATCATAATATGATATAACAAGATGGTATCTCGCTAGCCCTTTCTGAGACCGCAAAACATAAATGCAGAACACCTCTGAAGATCAAGGACTGACTAAACATTGTAATTCATCGTAAAAGATATCCAGTCATAGTCATACTCAATATAAACTAATAGTAATTTATGCAATGTTGGGGAACGCAGTAATTTCAAAAAATTTCCTACGCACACGCAAGATCACGGTGATGCATAGTAACGAGAGGGGAAAGTGTCATCCACGTACCCTCGTAGACCATAAGCGGAAGCATTATGACAACGCGGTTGATGTAGTCGTACGTCTTCACGATCGACCGATCCAAGTACCGAGCGTACGACACCTCCGCGATCTGCACATGTTCAGCTTGGTGGCGTCCCATGAACTCACGATCTAGTAGAGCTTTGGGGGAGAGTTCCATCAGCACGACGGTGTGATGACAGTGTTGATGAAGCTACCGACGCAGGGCTTTGCCTAAGCACCGCTACGATATGACCGAGGTGGATTATGGTGGAGGGGGGCACCACACACGGCTAATAGATCAATGATCAACTTGTGTGTCCATGGGGTGCCCCCCTCCCCTGTATATAAAGGAGTGGAGGAGGGGGAGGGTCGGCCCTCTACTATGGCGTGCCCTAGGGAGTCCTACTCCCACCGGGAGTAGGATTCCCCCCTTTCCATGTAGTAGGAGTAGGAGAGAAGGAAAGGGAAAAGAGAAGAGAAGGAAGGAGGGGGCGCCACCCCTCCCCCTAGTCCAATTCGGACTAGGCCTTGGGGGGCGTGCAGCCTCCCCTCTCTCTTTCCCCTAAAGCCCAATAAGGCCCATATACTCCCCGACGAATTCCTGTAACTCTCCGGTACTCTGATAAATACCCGAATCACTCGGAACCTTTCCGATGTCCGCATATAGTCGTCCAATATATCGATCTTTACATCTCGACCATTTCAAGACTCCTCGTCATGTCCCCGATCTCATCCGAGACTCCAAACTACCTTCGATACATCAAAACACATAAACTCATATTACCGATCGTCACCGAACGTTAAGCGTGCGGACCCTACGGGTTCGAGAACTATGTAGACATGACCAAGACATGTCTCCGGTCAATAACCAATAGCGGAACCTGGATGCTCATATTGGCTCCTACATATTCTACGAAGATCTTTATCGGTCAAACCACATAACAACATACGTTGTTCCCTTTGTCATCGGTATGTTACTTGCCCGAGATTCGATCATTGGTATCTCAATACCTAGCTCAATCTCATTCCCGGGAAGTCTCTTTACTCATTCCATAATACATCATCCCGTAACTGACTCATTAGTCACATTGCTTGCAAGGATTATAGTGATGTGCTTTACCGAGAGGGCCCAGAGATACCTCTCCGACAATCGGAGTGACAAATCCTAATCTCGATCTATGCCAACTCAACAAGTACCATCGGAGACACCTGTAGAGCACCTTTATAATCACCCAGTTATGTTGTGACGTTTGGTAGCACACAAAATGTTCCTCTGGTAATCGGGAGTTGCATAATCTCATAGTCATAGGAACATATATAAGTTATGAAGAAAGCAATAGCAGTAAACTAAAACGATCAAGTGCTAAGCTAACGGAATGGGTCAAGTCAATCGCATCATTCTCCTAATGATGTGATCCCGTTTATCAAATGACAACTCATGTCTATGGTTAGGAAACCTTAACCATCTTTGATCAACGAGCTAGTCAAATAGAGGCATACTAGTGACACTATATTGTCTATGTATTCACACATGTATTATGTTTCCGGTTAATACAATTCTAGCATGACTAATAAACATTTATCATGAAATAAGGAAATAAATAATAACTTTTTATTGCCTCTAGGGCATATTTCCTTCATGCAAATGACAGCGGTGCTCTCCAGTTGGTGCTTTTTAATAAGAGGGTGATGACTCAACATAAAAGTAAATAGATAGGCCCTTCGCAGAGGGAAGCAGGGATTTGTAGAGGTGCCAGAGCTCAATTTTTGAAGTAGAGATGAATAATATTTTGAGCGGCATACTTTCATTGTCAACATAACAACCAAGAAATCTCGATATCTTCCATGCTACACACATTATAGGCGGTTCCCAAACGGAATGGTAAAGTTTATACTCCCCCCCCCACCAACAAGCATCAATCCATGGCTGGCCTGAAACAACGGGTGCCTCCAACTAACAACAGTCCCGGGGGAGTTTTGTTTGCAATCATTTTGATTTGATTTGAGCATGGGACTGGGCATCCCGGTGACTAGCCATTTTCTCGTGAGTGAGGAGCGGAGTCCACTCCTCTTAAGAATAACCCGCCTAGCATGGAATATACATACAACCCTAGTTGACACATGAGCTATTCGAGCATACAAAACAGAATTTCATTTGAAGGTTTAGAGTTTGGCACATACAAATTTACTTGGAACGCCAGGTAGATACCGCATATTTAGGAAGGTATGGTGGACTCATATGGAATAACTTTGGGGTTTATGGAAGTGGATGCACAAGCAGTATTCCCGCTTAGTACAAGTGAAGGCTAGAAAAAGACTGGGAATCGACCAACTAGAGAGCGACAACTGTCATGAACATGCATTAAAATTAATAAACATTGAGTGCAAGCATGAGTAGGATATAATCCACCATGAACATAAATATCGTGAAGGCTATGTTGATTTTGTTTCAACTACATGTGTGAACATGTGCCAAGTTGAGCCAGTTGAATCGTTCAAAGGAGGATACCACCCTATTATACCACATCACAACCATTTTAATAGCATGTTGGCATGCAAGGTAAACCATTATAAACTCCTAGCTAATTAAGCATGGCATGAGCAACTATAATCTCTAATTGTCGTTGCAAACATGTTTCACTCATAATAGGCTGAATTAGAACGATGAACTAACCATATTTACAAAAACAAGAGAGGTCGAGTTCATACCAGCTTCTCTTATCTCAATCAGTCCATCATATATCGTCATTATTGCCTTTCACTCGCACGACTGGACGGTGTGGCTAATAATAATAGTGCACGTGCATTGGACTAAGTTGGAATCTACAAGCATTTAATACAAGGGAGAAGACAAGGCAATATGGGCTCTTGGTTAAATCAACAATAATGCATATGAGAGCCACTCAACATTTTCATTATGGTCTTCTCCTCTAGACCACCAAAGAAAAGAAAAAGAAATAAAACTATTTGCACGGGAAAGCTCCCAACAAGCAAAAGAAGAACGAAAAATCTTTTTGGGTTTTCTTTTAGTTATTACTACTATAGGGATGGAAAGTAAACTAGCTAAAAGCTTCAACTAATTTTTTTTGGTTTTTTCTTAAGGTTTTTCAATCACACACGAAGAAGACTAGAAAAGAAAATAAACTAGCATGGATAGTACAATGAAAAAGTATGAGCACCGACTACTAGAATGAGTGTGTGAACATGAATGTAATGTCGGTGAGAAATACTTACTCCCCCAAGCTTAGGCTTTTGGCCTAAGTTGGTCTATGGCCACGGATCAAAGCTACTCTCTCCGGTGTACTGAGGAGGATCCTCGGGTTGCCACTGGTTAACGAGCTCCTCCGGATCCCACTGATAAACAGATTGCCGATAAGGGTCAAGTGGTGGTTCCGGTTCAACCTCTGGAGCAGGTTTCGCGCTCAAGTAGGCATGAATGGCCTCCGGCAAGATGAGGTACGTGTTGTTCGTGCTGGTCGTGGAGGAAGTCGGTGAGGCCCGCATTCTCAGCCAAATAATAAAAATCATCATGAATCCCGGCTGCTCTCAAGAACTCATCACAAGGCCATTCACACAGACGAACTCCCGCAGTGCAAGGAATATTATATTTGGGCTTCTTATTCTCTTCACTTTGCTTATCCTTCGAGCTTCGGCTCGAAGAGCCCCTCAATAATCTCTTCATCATTTTCTGATTTTTTTTGAAATTTTTAGTGACTCAAAATAAAAGTGAACCAAACTCAACAAGATTGATAGCAACTACTCCCACAAGTGCCTAGAGACTATATCATGCATTAGAACTACTTGGGACCAAATAAATTTGACATGCAAGCTCAAGAATAGGGTCACCTAAGCAGAACAATTTGCAATAAATAAAGCACTAGAACAAAAACTAATTGGACCATTGGAGGAGTCACATACCGAAGAGCAATCCCCCAAAGCAGTTTTGTGAATGGACTTTGAGCAAGGAGATCGAAAATGGCAGCAAGATGAGCTAGAACTCGTGCTTGATCTAGGTGGTGATTTTTTTTGGAGGAAGACGAAGTGTGTGGGTGCTGGAATAAGTGGAGGGGGGCCACGTGGGGCCCACGAGGCAGGGGGGCGCGCCCTGCACCCTTGTGGACAGGTGTTGGCTCCCCCTGATGTGTTCTTAGTGCTAGATATTCTTAAATATTCTACAAAAAAAATCATATTTCATTTTCGGGACATTTGTAGAACTTTTATTTTCGAGGTATTTTTTATTGCAAGGATAATTCAGAAAACAGACATAAAATACTATTTTTGCTTTATTTAATCTAAATAACAGAAAGTAAAAGGAGGGTACAGAGAGTTGTGCTTTCTAACTTCATCCATCTCATGCTCATCAAAAGGAATCCACTAACAAGGTTGATCAAGTCTTGTTAACAAATTCTTTTCGAATAACATGGAACCGGAGAAATTTCGAATAACACTAGGTTACCTCAACAGGGATATGCACATCACCAACAATAAGAATATCATATTTATTCTTGACAGTAGGAAGAGGAAATTCAAAACCTCCAATAGTAATTGTTGAAATTTTTTCAATAGAATTGATAATGTGGACTTGAGGTTGCTTCCTCGGAAAGTGTACAGTATGCTCATTACCATTAACATGAAAAGTGACATTGCCTTTATTGCAATCAATAACAGCCCCTGCAGTATTCAAAAAGGGTCCACCAATGATAATCGACATACTATCGTCCTCGGGAATATCAAGAATAACAAAGTCCATTAAAATAGCAACATTTGCAACCACAACAGGCACATCCTCACAAATACCGACAGGTATAGCAGTTGATTTATCAACCATTTGCAAAGATATTTCAGTAGGTGTCAACTTATTTAAATCAAGTCTACCATATAAAGAAAGATGCATAACACTAACACCGGCTCCAAGAACACATAAAGCAGTTTTAACATAGTTTCTTTTAATGGAGCATGGTATAGTTGGTACTCCTGGATCTCCTAGTTTCTTAGGTATTCCACCCTTAAAAGTATAATTAGTAAGCATGGTGGAAATTTCAGCTTCCGGTATCTTTCTTTTATTTGTAACAATATCTTTCATATACTTAGCATAAGGAGTTATTTTAAGCATATCAGTCAAACGCATACGCAAAAAAATAGGTCTAATCATTTCACCAAAGTGCTCAAAATCCTCATCATCCTTTTTCTTGGATGGCTTAGGAGGAAAAGGCATGGGTTTCTAAACCCATGGTTCTCTTTCTTTACCGTGCTTCTTAGCAACAAAGTCGCTCTTATCATAATGTTGATTCTTTGATTGTGGGTTATCAAGATCAATAGCAGGTTATATCTACATCATTGTTATTGCTAGGTTGAGATCAACATGAACATCATCATTAATATTATCACTAGGTTCATGTTCATTACCAGATTGTGTTTCAGCATCAAAAATAGAAATATCATTGGGATTCTCAGGTGTGTCAACAACAGGTTCACTAGAAGCATGCAAAGTCCTATCATTTTTCTTTTTCTTCTTCTTAGAAGGACTAGGTGCATCAACATTAATTCTCTGAGAATCTTGCTCAATTCTCTTAGGGTGGCCTTCAGGATACAAAGGTTCCTGAGTTATTCTACCTCCTCTAGTCACAACTCTAACATCATTATTATTTTTCTTATTATTAAATTCATTGAGCAAATCATTTTGAGCTTTAAGCACTTGTTCCACTTGAGTGGTAACTATAGAAGCATGTTTACTAATAAGTTTAAGTTCACCCTTAACACTAGACATATAATCACTCAAGTGTTCAATCATATAAGCATTTCGTTTCAATTGTCTACCAACATAAGCATTGAAGTTTTCTTGTTTAACAATAAAATTATCAAACTCATCTAAGCATTGGCTAGCAGACTTATAATGAGGAATATCACCTTCATCAAATCTATAGAGAGAATTTACCTTTACTACCTGTGTCGGGTTATCAAGACCATGTATTTCTTCAATAGGTGGTAAACTCTTAACATCTTCAGCTTTAATACCCTTTTCTTTCATAGATTTTTTTTCCTCTTGCATATCTTCAGGACTGAGAAATAGAATACCCCTTTTCTTTGGAGTTGGCTTAGGAGTTGGTTCAGGAAGTTTCCAATCATTTTCATTACTCAACATATTATTCAATAGCAATTCAGCTTGATCAACAGTTTTGTCCCTGAAAACACAACCAACACAAATATCCAGGTGGTCTCTGGAAGCATCGGTTAGTCCAATATAAAAGATATCAAGTATTTCATTTTTCTTGAGAGGATGATCAGGCAAAGCGTTAAGTTATCGGAGAAGCCTCCCCCAAGCTTGTGGGAGACTCTCTTCTTCAATTTGCACATAATTATATATTTCCCTTAAGGCATCTTGTTTCTTATGAGCGGGGAAATATTTAGCAGAGAAGTAATAAATCATATCCTGGGGACTATGCACACAACCAGGATCAAGAGAATTAAACCATGTTTTAGCATCACCCTTTAATGAGAACGAAAATAATTTAAGGATATAGTAGTAGCGAGTTTTCTCATCATTAGTGAATAGGGTGGCTATATCACTTAGTTTAGTAAGATGTGCCACAACAGTTTCAGATTCATAGCCATAAAAGGATCAGATTCAACCAAAGTAATTATTTCAGGGTCGACAGAGAAATCATAATCCTTTTCGAAAATACAGATAGGTGAAGTAGCAAAAGCAGGGTCATATTTCATTCTAGCATTCAAAGATTTTTCTTTCAGCTTAGCTAATAATTTCTTAAGATCATATCTATCATTGCAAGGAAGGACATCTCTAGCAGTTTCTTCGTCCATAACATAACCCTCAGGCACAACAGGCAATTCATATCTAGGGGGAGAATCTTCATCATCACTTTCATCAATATTTTCAGTTTCAATAATTTCATTCTCTCTAGCCCTAGCAAGTTGTTCGTCAAGAAATTCACCTATTGGCACAGTAGTATCAAGCATAGAAGTAGTTTCATCATAAGTATTATGCAAAGCAGAAGTGGCATCATCAATAACATGCGACTGATACGTCTCCAACGTATCCATAATTTTTGATTGTTCCATGCTATTATATTACCTATTTTGGATGTTTATGGTCTTTATTTTACATTATATCATTTTTGGGACTAACCTACTAACCAGAGGCCCAGCCCGTATTGCTGTTTTTTTTGCCTATTTCAGTATTTCAAAGAAAAGGAATATCAAACGGAGTCCAAATGCAATGAAACCTTTGGGAGCGTGATTTTTGGAACGAACGTGACCCAGAGGACTTGGAGTGCAGGTCAAGAAGCAGCCGAGGCGGCCCCGAGGGTGGAGGGCGCGCCCCCCTATCTCGTGGGCCCCTCGGGCGGCCACCGACCTACTTCTTCCTCCTATATATACCCATGTACCCCGAGAACATAAGAGCAAGCCACGAAAACCTAATTCCACCGCCGCAACCTTCTGCATCTGCAATATTCCATCTTGGAGCCTTCGTCGGTGCTCCGCCGGAGGGGGAATCGACCACGGAGGGCTTCTACATCAACACCATAGCCCCTCCAATGAGTTGTGAGTAGTTTACCACAGACCTTCGGGTCCATAGTTATTAGCTAGATGGCTTTTTCTCTCTTTTTAGATCTCAATACCATGTTCTCCTCGATCTTCTTGGAGACCTATTCGATGTAACTCTTTTTGCGGTGTGTTTGTCGAGATCCGATGAATTGTGGGTTTATGATCAAGTTTATCTATGAGAAATATTTGAATCTCCTCTGAATTCTTTTATGTATGATTGAGTTATCTTTGCAAGTCTCTTCGAATTATCAGTTTGGTTTGGCCTACTAGATTGATCTTTCTTGCAATGGGAGAAGTGCTTAGCTTTGGGTTCAATCTTACGGTGTCCTTTCCTAGTGACAGCCGGGCAGCAAGGCACGTATTGTATTGTTGCCATCGAGGATAAAAAGATGGGGTTTATATCATATTGCATGAGTTTATCCCTCTACATCATGTCATCTTTCTTAATGCGTTACTCTGTTCTTATGAACTTAATACTCTAGATGCATGCTGGATAGCGGTCGATGTGTGGAGTAATAGTAGTAGATGCAGGCAGGAGTCGGTCTACTTGTCACGGACGTGATGCCTATATACATGATCATGCCTAGATAATCTCATAATTATTTGCTTTTCTATCAATTGCTCGACAGTAATTTGTTCACCCACCGTAATACTTATGCTATCTTGAGAGAAGCCACTATGAAACCTATGGCCCCCGGGTCTATCTTTTATCATATAAGCTTTCAATCTACTTTTATTTGCATCTTTACTTTTCCAATCTATATCATAAAATACCAAAAATATATTTATCTTATCATACTATCTCTATCAGATCTCACTTTTGCAAGTGGTCGTGAAGGGATTGACAACCCCTTTATTGCGTTGGTTGCGAGTTCTTTGTTTGTTTGTGTAGGTGCGTGGGACTTTTGAGGAGCCTCCTACTGGATTGATACCTTGGTTCTCAAAAACTGAGGGAAATACTTACGCTACTATTGCTGCATCACCCTTTCCTCTTCAAGGAAAACCAACGCAAGCTCAAGACGTAGCAAGAAGGATTTCTGGCGCCGTTTCCGGGGAGGTCTTCGCTCAAGTCAAGACATACCAAGTACCCATCACAAACTCATCTCCCTCGCATTTACATTATTTGTCATTTGCCTCTCATTTCCCTCTCCCCCACTTCACCCTTGCCATTTTATTTGCCCTCTCTTTCCCAATCTCCTCTCTCTTTCACTTGCCTTTTTCTGCTTGCTTGTGTGCGGATTACTTGTTGCCATGGCACGAGATAATACCAAATTGTGTGATTTCTCCAATACCAATAATAATGATTTCCTTAGTACTCTGATTGCTCCTCTTAATGATGTTGCGTCTTGTGAAATCAATACTGCTTTGCTGAATCTTGTTATGAAAGATCAATTCACCGACCTTCCTAGTGAAGATGCCGCTACCCATCTAAACAACTTTGTTGATTTGTGTGATATGCAAAAGAAGAAAGATACGGATAATGATATTGTTAAATTGAAGTTATTTCCATTTTCTCTTAGAGATCATGCTAAAGTTTGGTTTTCGTCTTTACCTAAAAATAGTATTGATTCTTGGAACAAGTGCAAAGATGCTTTTATCTCTAAATATTTTCCTCCCGCTAAGATCATCACTCTTAGGAACGATAGTATGAATTTTAAACAACTTGATCATGAGCATGTTGCCCAATCTTGGGAAATAATGAAATTGATGATTCGTAATTGCCCTACTCATGGTTTGAATTTATGGATGATCATACAAAAAATTTATGCTGGTTTGAATTTTGCTTCTAGAAATCTTTTAGATTCGGCCGCTGGAGGCACGTTATGGAAATCACGTTAGGAGATGCTACAAAACTTCTTGATAATATTATGGCTAATTATTCTCAATGGCACACCGAAAGATCTTCTAGTAAAAATTTGCATGCTATAGAAGAAATCAATGTTTTGAGTGGAAAGATCGATGAACTTATGAAATTATTTTCTACTAACAGTGCTCCTCTTGATCCCAATGATATGCCTTTGTCTACTTTGATTGAGAATAATAATGAATCTATGGATGTGATTTTTGTTGGTAGGAATAGTTTTGGAAACAATGCTTATAGAGGAAACTTTAATCCTAGACCGTTTCCTAGTAATTCCTCTAATAATTATGGAAATTCCTACAATAATTCTTATGGTAATTTTAATAAGATGCCCTCTGATTTTGAGATTAGTGTGAAAGAATTTATGATCTCTCAAAAGAATTTTAATGCCTTGCTTGAAGAAAAATTGCTCAAAGTTGATGATTTGGCTAGGAACGTTGATAGACTTTCGCTTGATGTTGATTCTCTTAAACTTAGATCTACTCGTCCTAAGCATGATATCAATGAGTCTCTCAAAGCAATGAGAATTTGCATTGATGAGTGTAAAGAAAGAAACGCTAGATTGCGTGCTAAGAAAGATTGCTTTGTAAAGGCGTGTTCTTCTAGTTTCAATGATAATAATGATGAAGATCTTAAAGTTATTGATGTGTCCCCTATTAAATCTTTGTTTTGCAATATGAATCTTAATAATAATGGGACTGGAGATGAGTCAACTTTAGTTAAAAGGCGTCCCAATGATTTGGAGTTTTTAGATCTTGATGCTAAATTTGGTAAAAGTGGGATTGGAAAGGTCAAGACTTTAAATAGTATTGAACCCACTATCTTGGATTTCAAGGAGTTTGATTATGATAATTGTTCTTTAGAAGGTTGTATTTCCTTGTTAAAATCCGTTGTTAATTCTCCTCATGCTTATAGTCAAAATAAAGCTTTTACTAAACATATTGATGCCTTGATGCAATCTTTTGATAAAAAACTTAATTTAGAAGTTTCTATACCTAGAAAACTTAATGATGAGTGGGAACCTACTATAAAGATTAAAATTAAAGATCATGAGTTTTATGCTTTGTGTGATTTGGGTGCTAGTGTTTCCACGATTCCGAAAACTTTATGTGATATTCTAGGTTTCCATGATCTTGATGATTGCTCTTTAAATTTGCATCTTGCGGATTGCACCATTAAAAAGGCAATGGGAAGGATCAATGATGTCCTCATTGTTGCAAATAGAAATTTGGTACCCGTAGATTTTATCATTCTTGATATAGATTGCAATTTTTCATGCCCTATTATTCTTGGTAGACCTTTCCTTAGAACGATTGGCGCGATTTTTGATATGAAGGAAGGGAATATTGGATTCCAATTCCCATTACGGAAAGGCATGGAGAACTTTTCAAGAAAGAAAATTAAATTACCTTATGAATCTATCATGCGGGCTACTTATGAATTGAGTGCTAAAGATGGCACTACTTAGATCTATCCTCGCTTTTATGCCTAGCTAGGGGCGTTAAACGATAGCGCTAGTTGGGAGGCAACCCAATTTTATTTGTGTTTTTTGTTTTTGTTTCTGTTTAGTAATAAATTTTGCATCTACCTTCTGTTTAGATGTGTTTTTATGTTTTAATTAGTGTTTGTGCCAAGTAGAACCTATAGGATAACCTATGATGATAGTTAATTAGATTCTGCTGAAAAACAGAAACTTTGCACGCATGAAATTAGTTTTGTTAAATCACAGAATCATGATTTTGCGTTGATTCTTCTTTCTGTAGATCAATAGAAAAATTTTCCAGTACTTCCTATTTTGGTAGGATTTTTAGAGTTCCATAAGTATTCGTGGGTTACAGATTGCTACAAACTGTTCTGTTTTTGACAGATTCTATTTTTCGTGTGTTGTTTGCTTATTTTGATGCATCTATGGCTAGTATTAAGTGGTATGAACCATAGAGAACTTGGAATACAGTAGGTTTAACACCAATATAAATAAATAATGAGTTCATTACAGTACCTTATGTGGTGGTTTTTCTTTTTTTCACTAACGGAGCTTATGAGATTTCCCGTTGAGTTTTGTGTTGTGAAGTTTTCAAGTTTTGGGTAAAGATTTGATGGACTATGGAATAAGGAGTGGCAAGAGCCTAAGCTTGGGGATGCCCAAGGCACCCCAAGATATTCGAGAATAGCCAAAAGCCTAAGCTTTGGGATGACCCCGTAAGGCATCCCCTCTTTCGTCTTCGTTCATTGGTAACTTTACTTGGAGCTATATTTTTATTCGCCACATGATATGTGTTTTGCTTGGAGCGTCGTGTATGATATTAGTTTTTGATTTTTAGTTTACCACAATCATCCTTGCTGTACACAACTTTTGGGAGAAGCCCACTTGATTAGAATTTATTAGAATATGCTATGTGCTTCACTTATATCTTTTGAGCTTGATAGTTTTTGCTCTAGTGCTTCACTTATATTTTTTAGAGCACGACGGTGGATTAAATTTTGTAGAAATTATTGCTCTCTAATGCTCCACTTATATTATTTTGAGAGTCTCTTAGAACAGCATGGTATTTGCTATGGTTACAAAATTGGTCATAGAATAGTAGGCATCCAAGTTGGGTATAATAAAAACTATCATAGAAAGTGAATTGGATGCTATGATCAATTTGATACTTGATAATTGTTTTGAGATATGGAGGTAGTGATATTAAAGTCATGCTAGTTGGGTTGTCGGTGTCAAAATCGGCGGATCTCGGGTAGGGGGTCCCGAACTGTTTGTCTAGGCGGATGGTAACAGGAGACAAGGGACACGATGTTTTACCCAGGTTCAGGCCCTCTTGATGGAGGTAAAACCCTACGTCATGCTTGATTGATATTGATGATGTGGGTATTACAAGAGTAGATCTACCACGAGATCAAGGAGGCTAAACCCTAGAAGCTAGCCTATGGTATGATTGTTGTTATTGTTGTTGTGTCCTACGGACTAAAACCATCCGGTTTATATAGACACCGGAGAGGGCTAGGGTTACACAGAGTCGGTTACAATGGTAGGAGATCTACATATCTGTATCGCCAAGCTTGCCTTCCACGCCAAGGAAAGTCCCATCCGGACACGGGACGAACTCTTCAATCTTGTTTCTTCATAGTCTTGGAGTCCAGCCGATGATGATAGTTCGGCTATCCGGACACCCCCTAGTCCAGGACTCCCTCATGGGTGATTATGAATTTAGAGAATACTTGTGTTGAAGTTTGTGATTCCCGTAGCATGCACGTATGGTGAACCGCTTTGTGATGAAGTTGGAGCACAATTTTATTTATTGATTGCCTTCCTTATGAGTGCGGTCGGGGACGAGCGATGGTCTTTTCCTACCAATCTATCCCCCTAGGAGCATGCGCGTAATACTTTGGTTTTGATGACTTGTACTCCCTCCATTCCTAAATAGTTGTCTTTCTAGAGATTTCAACAAGTGACTACATACGGAGCAAAATGAGCGAATCTACACTCTAAAATATGTCTATATACATCCGTATGTAGTAGTCCATTTGGAATCTCTAAAAAGACAAGTATTTAGGAACGGAGGGAGTAGATTTTTGCAATAAGTATATGAGTTATTTTGACTAAGGTTGAGTCCATGAATTATACGCACTCTCACCCTTCCACCATTGCTAGCCTCTCTTGTGCCGCGCAACTTTCGCCGGTACCATACACCCACCATATACCTTCCTCAAAACAGCCACCATACCTACATATTATGGCATTTCCATAGCCATTCCGAGATATATTGCCATTCAACTTTCCACCATTCCGTTTATATGACACTCATCATCATTATCATATTGCTCTTTGCATGATCATGTAGTTGGCCTCGTATTTGTGGCAAGGCCACCTTCATAATTTTCATACATGTCACTCTTGATTCATTGCATATCCCGGTACACCGCCGGAGGCATTCATATAGAGTTATATCTTGTTCTAAGTATTGAGTTGTAATCTTGAGTTGTAAGTAAATAAAAGTGTGATGATCTTCATTATTAGAGCATTGTCCCAGTGAGGAAAGGATGATCGAGACTATGATTCCCCCACAAGTCGGGATGAGACTTCGGACTTTACAAAAGAGAAAAAAAGAAAAAAAAGAGAAAGGCCAAAAGAAAAAAGAAAGGCCCAAAAAAAGAAAAAAAGAAAAAAAATGAGAGAAAAAGAGAGAAGGGACAATGCTACTATCCTTTTTACCACACTTGTGCTTCAAAGTAGCACCATGATCTTCATAATAGAGAGTCTCCTATGTTTTCACTTTCATATACTAGTGGGAATTTTTCATTATAGAACTTGGCTTGTATATTCCAATGATGGGCTTCCTCAAAATGTCCTAGGTCTTCATGAGCAAGCGAGTTGGATGCACACCCACTTAGTTTCTTTTGTTGAGCTTTCATACATTTATAGCTCTAGTGCATCCGTTGCATGGTAATCCCTACTCACTCACATTGATGTCTATTAATGGGCATCTCCATAGCCCGTTCATACGCCTAGTTGATGTGAGACTATCTTCTCCTTTTTGTCTTCTCCACAACCACCATTCTATTCTACATATAGTGCTATGTCCATGGCTCACGCTCATGTATTGCATGAAAATTGAAAAAGTTTGAGATTGCTAAAGTATGAAACAATTGCTTGGCTTGTCATTGGGGTTGTGCATGATTAAATACTTTCTGTGATGAAGATAGAGCAACAGCCAGACTATATGATTTTGTAGGGATAACTTTCTTTAGCCATGTTATTTTGAGAAGACAAGATTGCTTTGATTAGTATGCTTGAAGTATTACTATTTCTTATGTCAATATGAACTTTTATTTTGAATCATTTGGATCTGAACATTCATGCCACAATAAAGAAAATTCAATTGAGAAATATGCTAGGTAGCATTCCACATCAAAAAATTTGTTTTTATCATTTACCTACTCGAGGACGAGTAGGGATTAAGCTTGGGGATGCTTGATACGTCTCCAACGTATCTATAATTTTTGATTGTTCCATGCTATTATATTACCTATTTTGGATGTTTATGGGCTTTATTTTACACATTTATATCATTTTCGGGACTAACCTACTAACCGTCGGCCCAGCCGGTATTGCTGTTTTTTTTTGCCTATTTTAGTATTTCGAAGAAAAGGAATATCAAACGGAGTCCAAATGCAATGAAACCTTTGGGAGAGTGATTTATGGAACGAACGTGACCTAGAGGACTTGGAGTGCAAGTCAAGAAGCAGCCGAGGCGGCCACGAGGGTGGAGGGCGCACCCACCCCTATAGGGCGCGCCCCCTATCCCATGGGCCCCTTGGGCGGCCATTGACCTACTTCTTCCTCCTATATATACCCACGTACCCCGAGAACATCATAACAAGCCACGAAAACCTAATTCCACCGCCACAACCTTCTGTATCCGCGAGATCCCATCTTGGAGCCCCCGCCGGCGCTCCGCCGGCGGGGGAATCGACCATGGAGGGCTTCTACATCAACACCATAGCCCCTCCGATGAGTTGTGAGTAGTTTACTTCAGACCTTCGGGTCCATAGTTATTAGCTAGATGGCTTCTTATCTCTTTTTGGATCTCAATACCATGTTCTCCTCGATCTTCTTGGAGATCTATTCGATGTAACTCTTTTTGCGGTGTGTTTGTCAAGATCCGGTGAATTGTGGGTTTATGATCAAGTTTATCTATGAGAAATATTTGAATCTCCTCTGAATTCTTTTATGTATGATTGAGTTATCTTTGCAAGTCTCTTCGAATAATCAATTTGGTTTGGCCTACTAGATTGATCTTTCTTGCAATGGGAGAAGTGCTTAGCTTTGGGTTCAATCTTGCGGTGTCCTTTCCCAGTGACAACAGGGGCAGCAAGGCACGTATTGTATTGTTTCCATCGAGGATAAAAAGATGGGGTTTATATCATATTGCATGAGTTTATCCCTCTACATCATGTCATCTTTCTTAATGCGTAACTCTGTTCTTATGAACTTAATACTCTAGATGCATGCTGAATAGCGGTCGATGTGTGGAGTAATAGTAGTAGATGCAGGCAGGAGTCGGTCTACTTGTCGCGGACGTGATGCCTATATACATGATCATGCCTAGATAATATCATAATTATTCACTTTTCTATCAATTGCTCGACAGTAATTTGTTCACCCACCGACTTATGCTATCTTGAGAGAAGCCACTAGTGAAACCTATGGCCCCCGGGTCTATCTTTTATCATATAAGCTTTCAATCTACTTTTATTTGCATCTTTACTTTTCCAATCTATATCATAAAATACCAAAAATATATTTATCTTATCATACTATCTCTATCAGATCTCACTTTCGCAAGTGGCCGTGAAGGGATTGACAACCCCTTTATTGCGTTGGTTGCAAGTTCTTTGTTTGTTTGTGTAGGTGTGTGGGACTTTTGAGGAGCCTCCTACTGGATTGATACCTTGGTTCTCAAAAACTGAGGGAAATACTTACGCTACTATTGCTGCATCACCCTTTCCTCTTCAAGGAAAACCAACGCAAGCTCAAGACGTAGCAACGACATATCAGAATTAATAGCAGAAGCATGTTTAGGCGTCGCAAGCTTACTCAAAACAGAAGGTGAATCAAGTGCAGAGCTAGATGGCAAATCCTTACCTCCCCTCGTAGTTGAGGGTAAGATCTTAGTTCTTTAGTCTTTCAAGTTCCTCATAGTGATTAGCAGATGTAAATCCCAAGTGACTCAAAGAACAGAGCTATGCTCCCCGGCAATGGCACCAGAAAATAGTCTTGATTACCCACAAGTATAGGGGATCGCAACAGTTTTCGAGGGTAGAGTATTCAACCCAAATTTATTGATTCGACACAAGGGGAGCCAAAGAATATTCTCAAGTATTAGCAGTTGAGTTGTCAATTCAACCACACCTATAAGACTTAATATCTGCAGCAAAGTATTTAGTAGCAAAGTAGTATGGAGGTAATGGTAACGGTGGCAAAAGTAACAGTAGTAGTTTTGTAGTAATTATAACAGTGGCAACGGTAAAGTAACTAAGCAAAGAGCAATATGTGAAAAGCTCGTAGGCATTGGATCAGTGATGGAGAATTATGTCGGATGCGATTCCTCATGCAACAGTTATAACATAGGGTGACATAGAACTAGCTTCAATTCATCAATGTAATGTAGACATGTATTCCAAATATAGACATACGTGCTTATGGAAAATAACTTGCATGACACATCTTTTGTCCTACCCTCCCGTGGCAGTGGGGTCCTATTGGAAACTAAGGGATATTAAGGCCTCCTTTTAATAGAGTACCATACCAAAGCATTAACACTTAGTGAATACATGAACTCCTCAAACTACGATCATCACCGGTAAGTATCCCTATTATTGGCACTTCGGGGTTAACGGATCATAACACATAATAGGTGACTATAGACCTGCAAGATAGGATCAAGAACTCACATATATTCATGAAAACATAATAGGTTCAGATATGAAATCATGGCACTCGGGCACTAGTGACAAGCATTAAGCATGGCATAGTCATAGCAACATCAATCTCAGAACATAATGGATACTAGGGATCAAACCCTAAGAAAACTAACTCAATTACATGGTAAATCTCAACCAACCCATCATCGTCCAGCAAGCCTATGATGGAATTACTCACGCGCAGCGTGAGCATCATGAAATTGGTGATGGAGGAAGGTTGATGATGACAATCACGACGGATTCCCCTCTCCGGAGCCCCGAACGGACTCCAGACCAGCCCTCCCGAGAGAGTTTAGGGCTTGGCGGCGCCTCCGTATCATAAAACGCGATGAATCCTTCTCTCTGATTTTTTCTCCCCGAACGCGAATATATGGAGTTGGAGTTGAGGTTGGTGGAGCACCAGTGGGCCCATGAGGCAGGGGCACGCTCCAGGGGGGTGGGCGCACCCCCACCCTCGTGGACAGGGTGTGGGCCCCCTGGTGTTGATTCTTTCGCCAGTATTTTTTATTAATTCCAAAAATATTCTTCGTGAAGTTTCAAGTCATTCTGAGAACTTTTATTTCTGCACACAAAAATAACACCATGGCAATTCTGCTGAAAACAGCGTTAGTCCGGGTTAGTTCCATTCAAATCATACAAGTTAGAGTCCAAAAGAAGTGCAAAAGTGTTTGGAAAAGTAGATACGATGGAGACGTATCAAAGCTTCAACCTGATAAGCTCGAACCCAAATCGGAGAAATGTGTCTTCATAGGATACCCAAAGGAGACTGTTGGGTACACCTTCTATCACAGATCCGAAGGCAAAATATTCGTTTCTAAGAATGGATCCTTTCTAGAGAAGGAGTTTCTCTCGAAAGAAGTGAGTGGGAGGAAAGTAGAACTTGATGAGGTAATTGTACCTTCTCTCGAGTTGGAAAGTAGTACATCACATAAGTCAGTTCTAGTGATTCCTACACCAACTAGTGAGGAAGCTAATGATGATGATCATGAAACTTCTGATCAAGTTACTACCGAACCTCGTAGGTCAACCAGAGTAAGATCCGCACCAGAGTGGTACGGTAATCCTGTTCTGGAGGTCATGTTACTTGACCATGATGAACCTACGAACTATGAGGAAGCGATGATGAGCCCAGATTCCGCAAAATGGCTTGAGGCCATGAAATCTGAGATGGGATCCACGTATGAGAACAAAGTGTGGACTTTCGTGGACTTGCCCGATGATTGGCAAGACATAGAGAATAAATGGATCTTCAAGAAGAAGACTAACGCTGACGGTAATATTACTGTCTACAAAGCTCGACTTGTTGCGAAAGATTTTCGACAAGTTCAAGGAGTTGACTACGATGAGACCTTCTCACCCGTAGCGATGCTTAAGTCCGTCCAAATCAGTTTAGCAATTGCCGCATTTTATGATTATGAAATTTGGCAAATAGATATCAAAACTGCATTACTTAGTGGATATCTTACAGAAGAGTTGTATATGATGCAACAGAAGGTTTTGTCGATCCAAAAGGTGCTAACAAAGTGTGTAAGCTCCAGCAATCCATTTATGGACTGGTGCAAGCATCTCGGAGTTGGAATATTCGCTTTGATAGTGTGATCAAAGCATATGGTTTTATACATACTTTTGGAGAAGCCTGTATTTACAAGAAAGTGAGTGGGAACTCTGTAGCATTTCTGATATTATATGTGGATGACATATTGTTGATCGGAAATGATATTGAATTTCTGAATAGCATAAAAGGATACTTGAATAAGAATTTTTCAATGAAAGACCTCGGTGAAGCTGATTATATATTGGGCATCAAGATCTATAGAGATAGATCAGGACGCTTAATTGGACTTTCACAAAGCACATACCCTGATAAGAAAATGAAAGTCATTCCCTATGCTTCAGCCATAGGTTCTATCATGTATGCAATGTTGTGTACCAGACCTGATGTGTGCCTTGCTATTAGTTTAGGAGGGAGGTACCAAAGTAATCCAGGAGTGGATCACTGGACAACGGTCAAGAACATTCTGAAATACCTAAAAAGGACTAAGGATATGTTTCTCGTTTATGGAGGTGACAAAGAGCTTGTCGTAAACAGTTACGTCGATGCAAGCTTTGACACTGATTCGGATGACTCTAAGTCACAAACTGGATACGTATTTTTATTGAATGGTGGAGCTGTCAGTTGGTGCAGTTCCAAGCAGAGTGTCGTGGCAAGATCTACGTGTGAAGCGGAGTATATAGCTGCTTTGGAAGCAGGAAATGAAGGAGTCTGGACGAAGGAGTTCCCGATCTAGGTGTCATACCTAGTGCATCGGGTCCAATGAAAATCTTTTGTGAGAATAATGGTGCAATTGCCTTGGCAAAGGAATCCAGATTTCACAAGAGAACCAAGCACATCAAGAGATGCTTCAATTCCATCCGCGATCAAGTCAAGGAGGGCGACATAGAGATTTGCAAGATACATACGAATCTGAATGTTGCAGACCTGCTGACTAAGCCTCTCTCACGAGCGAAACATGATCAGCACCAAGACTCCATGGGTGTTAGAATCATTACTATGTAATCTAGATTATTGACTCTAGTGCAAGTGGGAGACTGAAGGAAATATGCCCTAGAGGCAATAATAAAGTTGTTATTTATATTTCCTTATATCATGATAAATGTTTATTATTCATGCTAGAATTGTATTAACCTGAAACTTAGTACATGTGTGAAAACATAGACAATCTGAGTGTCACTAGTATGCCTCTACTTGACTAGCTCGTTAATCAAAGACGGTTAAGTTTCCTAGCCATGGACATGAGTTGTCATTTGATTAACGGGATCACATCATTAGAGAATGATGTGATTGACTTGACCCATCCGTTAACTTAGCACTATGATCGTTTAGTTTATTGCTATTGCTTTCTTCACAACTTATACATGTTCCTATGACTATGAGATTATGCAACTCCCAAATACCGGAGGAACACTTAGTGTGCTATCAAATGTCACAACATAACTGGGTGATTATAAAGATGCTCTACAGGTGTCTCTGATGGTGTTTGTTGAGTTGGCATAGATCGAGATTAGGATTTCTCACTCCGATTATCGGAGAGGTATCTCTGGGCCCTCTCGGTAATGCACATCATTATAAGCCTTGCAAGCAATGTGACTAATGAATTAGTTACGGGATGATGCATTGCGGAACGAGTAAAGAGACTTGCCGGTTACGAGATTGAAATTGGTATTGAGATACCGACGATCGAATCTCGGGCAAGTAACATACCGATGACAAAGGGAACATTGTATGTTGTTATGCGATTTGACCGATAAAGATCTTCGTAGAATATGTAGGAATCAATATGAGCATCCAGGTTATGCTATTGGTTATTGACCGGAGATGAGTCTCGGTCATGTCTACATAGTTCTCGAACTCGTAGGGTCCGCACGCTTAACGTTCGATGACAATCGGTATTATGAGTTTATGTGTTTTGATGTACCGAAGGTTGTTTGGAGTCCCAGATGTGATCACGGACATGACGAGGAGTCTCGAAATGGTCGAGACATAAAGAACGATATATTGGAAGGCTATGTTTGGACATCGGAATGGTTCCGGGTGAGTTCGGGCATTTACCGGAGTACCAGGGGGGTTACCGGAACCCCCCGGGGAGTCATTGGGCCTTAATGGGACTTAGTGGGAGAGAGGAGGAGGTGGCCAAGGTGGGGGCGCGCCCCCCAAGCCCAATCTGAATTGGGAGGGGTCCCGGCCCCCCTTTCCTTTTCTCCTTCTTCCTCTTCCTTCTTCTCCTACTCCAACTAGGGAAGGGGGGACCTACTACTACTAGGAGTAGGACTCCCCCCTTGGGCGCGCCATGAGAGGGCCAGCCCTTCTCTCCTCCGCTCCTTTATATACGGGGGAGGGGGCACCCCATAGACACACAAGTTGATTGTTTAGTCGTGTGCGGTGCCCCCCTCCACAAATTTCCACCTCGGTCATATCGTTGCAGTGCTTAGGCGAAGCCCTGCGCCGGTAGCTTCATCATCACCGTCACCACACCGTCGTGCTGACGAAACTCTCCCTCGACCTCAGCTGGATCTAGAGTTCGTGGGACGTCACCGAGTTGAACGTGTGCAGATCGTGGAGGTGTTGTACCTTCGGTACTAGGATCGGTCAGATCATGAAGACGTACGACTTCATCAACCGCGTTGTCATAATGCTTCCCCTTTTGGTCTACGAGGGTACGTGGACACACTCTCCCCTCTCGTTGCTATGCATAACCTAGATGGATCTTGCGTGTGCATAGGAATTTTTTTGAAATTACTGCGTTCCCCAACATATACTTCAAAGCGAAGAATATGACAATCAAATTTGTCAGAGAGAATTTCATCAAGTGATAGTAATTTCAGTAGCATATAGGACGTCACAAATGAAAAATTCATTTCATCATGATTATCTTGTGTCCCAAAAAGAATTTCTCACGTCTCCAGCAATTTCATCAGACGTTGAATTTAGTATGGAGACCTCACGTCGCATAAGAAATTAGTTCTTCTTCTTAACCACCCACATCTGTAGGGGTGGCTGAGAAGCAATGTATCGAAGTGCGCCAATAGAGAATTTAGGCATTGAAGAATATGGATTTCTCTTTAAGGGGGTTAAAGTACTCAAATGAATATGCAGAAAAATTCTTTGAAGATTTGTGAGCATAGTGGTTCGAAGAATAATGCACATATTCATCACACTGATGATTGTTTAACTATGAAACAGAAGCATTAGCATGACCATTCGTAGGTCTGCAACCATTTGATGACTTTGGTCCATGTGAAGAATTTGCCCTGGGTTTTTTCTTCTTTATCGGTGGTGTCATGGCGACATTCACCTAAATATCTTCTAGAAGGATTTTGGGAACCCAGATTTTCTTCACGAGGGAACCATTCCTGCAGTTAGTTACAACAAATCTGGCAAATACTTCACCATTCTGATTTTTAAACTATTTATAGTTGCTATCAATTGACTCATCAACGGAATATGAAGTATCATAGCTGTATTCAGACAAAGTGGATGGATCTATAGGAGGTCCTTTTGCGGCAACTGACATGTCTCCAACATATATATAATTTTTTGATAGTTCCATGCTATTATATTATCAATATTGTATGCTTTGTATGCTTTATATGCAATTTTATATCATTTTTGGGAACTAACCTATTAACTCAGCGCCCCGTGCTAGTTTTTGTTTATGCCTATTTTATTGTTTCGCATAAAAACCATACCAAACGAAGTCCAAACACGATAAAACTTTATAGTGATTTTTTCTGGACCAGAAGAGACCCTAGAAGATTCGGGGGGAGGCCAGAAGAGCTACGAGAGCACCACAAGCTGTGACGCCCCCGATTCAATCGTGCACGCAAATGTGTACGGTCAAGATCACGGACTCATGGGGAGATATCACAACACAACTCTAGACACAAATTTAAATAAAACAAGCTTCATATTACAAGCCTGGGGCCTCGAGGGCTCGAATACATAAGAGTCGGTGGAAGTAACAATATCTGAGTACAGACATAAGCTAAACAAGACTGCCTTAAGAAGGCCAGCACAAAAGCAACAATGATCGAAAAGGCAAGGCCTCCTGCCTGGGACCTCCTAACTACTCCTGGTCGTCAGCGGTCTCCACGTAGTAGTAGGCTCCGTCGGGGTAGTAGTATCCGTGGCGGTGGCATCTGGCTCCTGGGGTCAACCATCTGATCGCAACAACCGGGTATAGGGGAAAAGAGGTAGCAAAGCAACCGTGAGTACTCATCCAAAGTACTCGCAAGACTTACAAAAACTTTTCTAAATATGCATTAGTATAGGAATGGGTTGTATCTGTGGACTGAAGTGCAGAATGCCAGAAGAGAAGGGAAGGCCTAGCCTATCGAAGACTAGCATCTTCAAGCATCTTGCAACATTCTGAAGAGTACAGAATAGTATTTTATAATTAACAAGCATGTTGTAGTATTAATGCCCAGAGACCCTTTCTCGACTCCCTGCGAGAAAGCAATCCCAGAGCCATCATATCCATCTCATGTCTCAAGTATCCATTCATAGTTGTAATAGATCGAGATACAACTCCGAGCGTCCGTTACCGTGGATACGGCTATTCGAATAGATAACTTCCCTACATGGTCGGACACACTTTCCTGGGTCATGCCCGGCCTCGGAAGATCAACACGTCGTAGTCCTACCTAGGCTTCGCAGAGAGGTCCACTCCGATCTGCATCCTAAGCACTCTGGGGTCTCGGACCCATCGCCCTTTGCACTTCGGGTCGTTACGGGTAGGGCGGGTCTAGGCACCACCTCTGTCCTCGATGGCGCCGGCCCAACCATGCCGCAATTCTGAACTGGACGTCTGACAGAGCTTTCGAAAGAAATGTACGATGCTGAGTGCCCATAATTATTCCTGCGTGGCGGTTAGTGTGTATAGCCTAGTGGCCAACTCAAATCAAATACCCAGACCCTTAATGTATTGGGAGCTCGCGGAGACGAGCAGAGACTCACGATCATGTGACCCCGTCGCCCCGTCTTGAGGAAATACGGCAAGGGCAGGCCCAACCCTCTCTCTAGGGCGGTCTACCTGCCCGACCGTGGCTCGTAATTATCTCACGGGTACCCTCCAGGTCAACCTGACTATCCAGATACTGTCAGGAACTCAGGTCGACCTCTACCGGGCTAGTACCACCTGTCCCTTCAGTCCTGCAGTAACAATAACTCTCGCGGGTACCCCCACGGTCAACCTGACTTCACATATCTCGCGGGTACCCCTCGGGGCTGACCCATCTTTAACATGGGCTTGGGGTAAAGCCAAAGTAACCGTGTGTCCATAACATCAAGGGGAAATCCGAGGAATCACCCTTGATGGATTCCTTCTCGATGTAACCGTCAAGGTGAACGTGGAGGAATCACCCTCGAGGTTCACACTTGAGGTGTTGCACGACAGAGTCGTATCGAGAGTGGTGAAGGAGGAATCATCCTCCGTAGACCACGACAGATTAGCTACACTACAGAGTTCTCAACAGAAGTGTTGTATGACGTATCACCCTCGGCACTCGATAGTAACTCTGCAGAGTCGTACAAGTAAAGGGTGTAAGGTGATGTGTCGGGTCCTGGACGTCGATCACGTTGATCGAGTCATCGGTCATCAAGCCGGGGCAACTGGGACACGATGAGAGGTCACTGATGGATCACTAACCAACCTATACTAAGCAGTTTAGGATAAACACGTAAGGTACAATGAACAGGTTACAAAAGCAGGCTATGCATCAGAATAGGAGCAATCATTTACAGTAGCAAAATCTAATGCAAGCATGTGAGACAATGGAATGGGCGATATCAGAATGATCAAGGGGGGTTTGCTTGCCTAGAAGCTGTGCTGAAAAGGAAGAAGGGTTGTCAGGAGTGTAGTCGACGTCGGGAGCAGCGGCGTCAGTCTCGATGTCTACCGGAGAGAAGAGGAGGCAAACACAATAAATACAATGCAAGCAGATGCATCACGATGCATGACAAAATAATGTGCTGAGCTAGGGGTGACCAAACACAGTACTACATGTTGCAGACGGAGAGGGAAAACATCCGGAGGGGTTTTCCCGGTGTTTGGCATTTTCCGAACAGATGAAAAGAGGGGGGACGGTTCCATATTCAACATGCTAGGGGCATGTGACAGATGAACGGACATAAACAGATTCGTTGTATTTTTTTGAGCAACTTTCATGTAGAAATTATTTTCATCTGAGTTACGAATAATTTTCTATTAATTCTAAAAAATTTAAACATTTTCTGGAATTACTATAATTAAATCCAAAAAAAGAATTAGGCAGAAATGTCTGGGTGCACCCGGTGCAGTGCACACACAGGTGCACCAGGGGCTAACAGTGGGGCCAGTCAACTGCACAGTCAACAGTTGACTGGTTCACGGTTGACTAGTCAGTGGGTCCTACTGGGCCTGCATGTCAGTGAATCGACTTTTACATATTTATTTTTAATTTTAATTTTATTTCCTTAAACCTTTTTTAAGAGACCGGCCCCCAGCGGCAGTGACACAGCCCACTAGGAAGGTGGCTGTCGGGCGCGCACAATGCACACCGGTGCCGGCGGCAGGCGGCCACACTGGCCAGGAGGCCCGAGCGTGGGTGGAAGGCGACAGGACGCGCAAGGTGCATCCTTGCGCAGGCGGGTGCGACCGTGGGCTTCGGCGGGCGTGCGCAGGAAGCGCCGGCGGCCTTCGGCGGCAGGCCGGCAGCAACGGCAGCAATATGGGGGCAGTAGCGGGCTGCTGCCAAGGCGCACGAGGGCTACACGGTGGCGGCCAGGGCGCACACGCGGCGTTGGCGCGAGTAGGAGGTTGGGCAGGTCGCGGCGGATGGCGGCGGCGAGCAGCTGCAGTAGCAAAAAGAGCAGCGGCAGGCAGGGTGCGGCACGGGCAGGGACGTGCGCGGGCGGCAGCTAGCGCGGGCGGGGATGCGTGGGCGCGGCCGGCGAGCGGGGCAACTGCGGTAGCGCGGGCCATGGTCGGGCGTGCGCGGGGAGCGACGAGTGGGGTGCGGGCGAGGCACTCGCAGCGGGCAGCGGTTGATGTGTCAGTGGAGCAGCAGGAGCAGGGGCGCGGGCTGGCGCAGGGGAGCGTGCTCGGGGTGCAACGAGCGGGGTCCGACGACCGGGCTGCTACGGGGTGTAGAGAGGAGCTAGGGGAGGACGGGGAGGAACGGGGCTCACAACGGGGCCGGAAGGGGTGCTCGGGGACGACACGGGTGGTCGGCGAAGGGGATTGGGTCGGGGCAGCAGTGGCCCGACAACGCGTGGACGAGGGCGATGGCGAAGACCGGGCGCTCTCCGGGTCGAGCCGGAGGGCGGAGCCAGCGTCGGCGAGCGCGGCGAGGCCCCTGGACCTGGCGGTGGCGCGAGGGAAGGCCAGTGGCCGTGGGCACGGCGATGGCATGTTGTTGCTGTGGCCACGAACCAACAAGAAAGGGAGATGGACAGAGATTTTTGCCCGAAGCACGAACTCCGCCCCGCCGCACGAACGGCGTATTCTCTCTTCCCTGAGCACGTACTCAGTGTTGTCGAGCTACACAGTGGAGGGAGGGATTTATAGCCGCGAGCTCTGACATGCCAGGCCTCGCCTACATGCACTCGCCACCCCTCACTCCCCGCACCCCGCGCGCTCCGGCTCGCGCCCGCGCACCGCGCATGCCCACGATCACCACGGCCTTCTCGCGCGCCTCACGCTGTCCTCCCCCGGACCCTCACTAACCAACCCCTGTGGCCACCCCGCGCACACACGCGCTGGCTCACGTACAAACACACATGCATGCACGCACGGACACACACACCTGGTCACGTCCGCCACGCTTCGATCCGTCCCGCGTGCACACACGCACGCCCGACGCAATCGTCGTGGCTTATGCCCAACACTCGCCCCCCTAATCCACGAACTACAGCAGGTGAGTCCATCATCGTCGATGTCGCCATGGCCGCCGCACCGCACCGTCGACGTCGTTGTAGCCGCCACCGTCCCGACGCCGCTGCCACGCCTTCCACCGTGCCTCGTGCCCTTCAGGCGCACTCCCCACGTCCTCGCGCTCCCGGCCCGCGCTCCCACCGTGCACATACGTGATCTGCGCAACCAGGTCCAGCGCCTCGACGCGGTCCACTCCCGTGGTCCCAACGCGTCCAGTGCGCGCCCATAACACGCACCGGTCGCGTCCGACTCACCGCCGTGTTTATTGCCCCGCACTGCTGCGCCGTCAACCGCAGCGCAGCACCTCCACGGTCGTCGCGCCGAGCCGCCGCAGCCTCTGCGCCACCACGCAGGTCCTCCACGGCCTCCTCGTCTCCGCGATCTCCGCTGCTCGTTGCGCGCATGGCATCACCGTGCATGGCCGCGCATCGCAGCCGACGCGTCCATGTCCGCCGCGCTCACCGCGGACGCTGCCGCCGCATCCTCCATCTCTGCCGCGCTCGCCATGCACGTCACGGACGCGGCCGCATGCCACGGCCGCCCCCCGAACCTGTGGCTCTGAATACCAAATGTTGTTGCCGTGGCCACGAACCAACGAGAAAGGGAGATGGACAGAGATTTTTGCCCGGAGCACGAACTCCGCCCCGCCGCACGAACGGCGTATTCTCTCTTCCCTGAGCACGTACTCAGTGTCGTCGAGCTACATAGTGGAGGGAGGGATTTATAGCCGTGAGCTCTGACATGCCAGGCCTCGCCTACATGCACTCGCCACCCCTCACTCCCCGCGCCCCGCGCGCTCTGGCTCGCGCCCGCGCATGCCCACGATCGCCACGGCCTTCTCGCGCGCCTGACGCGGTCCTCCTCCGGACCCTCGCTAACCAACTCCCGTGGCCACCCAGCGCACACACGCGCTGGCTCACGTACACACACACACGCACGCACACACGGACACACACACCTGGTCACGTCCGCCATACTCCCAATCCGTCCCGCGTGCACACACGCACGCCCGACGCGATCGTCGTGGCTTATGCCCAACATGGCAGAGGCAGATTGGCGCGACGAGAAGTGGACAGCGCAAGGTGGAGGGGGGAGAAGATATTTAGGGCGAGGCCAGGGCGTCGACGTTGGCTAGCTTATCCCCTCCAGGCGCCCAGTAGCGAGGTGGTGCTACGAGAATGGCGTCCAGACACAGCTGGAGGAGAGAGGTAGGGGGAAACCTGGGAGTGGGCTGGCCGGTGAGGGTGGGCCAAAGCCCATGGGGAGAACAGGGGGGTTGTGGCCCTTCCCCTTCGGCTTATTTTTAAACCTCTATTTTCTAATTCTCTTAAAACAAAAAAATAGTTTCATAAAGTATTAAACTTACTTATAAATTAGTATAACAAGTTAGGCCAATCCATAACTAGTTTAGTAGTTTAAATAAAACAGTTTAGTATTTTTATAGTTTAAAAAGAAATTAAATCATTGTTTTGCCCGCTGCTTTATTTATTTTAGGGCACTAAACCACTTTGTAAAAATATTGGTTCACACCATAATTAGCTATGGAATAATTTCCATGTGATGAACAATTTAGGTTTGACATTTGAAAATTTTAATTATCTGACTTTATTTTAAATTTGAATTCGAACTGGATTGAATCAAAGAGGGATTTAGCAACAGTGAAAATGATGACATGACATCATTAATACGGGATTATTGTAGCTTAATTATCTGGATGTTACACAAGCTCAGGTGGCGCGCCCTCAGGGGGGACACTGTGTGAGCTTGTTGGCCCCTCGGAGGCCCCTTCACCTAATTGCAACACTATAAATTCCCTAAAATTGTGAAACCCCCAAGCGAGACCCGAAACAATTTTGTCGCCACCTTTGCACCACAAGCCTCTGTTCTTCCACGATGCCATTTGGAGTTATGCGCCGGTACTCTGTCGGAGGGGGAATTGATCACCATGTTGCCTCCATGATGATGCGTGAGTAGTTCTCCACAGGACCTACGGGTCCATAGCAGTAGCTCGATGGGCTCGTACGAGATGTCAGGTTTAGTAGCTTCGGCGAGAGAAGCTCAAAAAAGCTAACCTAAACAAGCAAGCACGTGGATTGATTCCTAAGCTAGCCACGGGATTTATTTGTGAGATTATGGACAAGTTTAATGGGTGTAAACATTAGCTATTAGCCATCACACTAGGGGGGGGGGGGGCGGCAGCGGACACGAAATGTAGCGGCCAGACGCCACCGATGCGATGTCCTCGAGCGCGGGTTGGATGGTGTTGAGGCGCCCGGCCCCTGTGGAGATGGGGAGGTGCTGGATGAGGATCGACGCCGATTGCAGGAGAGCGGGAGAAAAGGGGTTGTGGAAGAAGATGGATATGACATGTGGGGGTATGGGTGTCGGTGAGAATATATCTTAATCCCCGCCAGGATGGACCTTATCCCGATACGCCAAACTGCTCCAATGTCGAAATTGATCAGGATCAATGAGTACATGACGCCGATTTCAGGGATTAAGAGGTTGAGGTTTGATTCTGACGAGCCATATGAGTTCAGAGTTTAAAACAAACTTCACTCAAATTTAGATGGGAGCTACCTGGGCGAGCTGGGCACGCCAAATATTTGCCACCAATCCAAGCAATGACCAAATCCAATGGGCCAACCAATTTTTTGGTAGGGTCATCATATGGTTTGAGGAGTTTCCCCCCAATCTTTTGACGAGTTAACGGTTTTGAGGGAAGAGCCAGATAGATTTTAACTTCTCAAAATATATTTTTTACGAGTTAAAGGGATTTGAGGGAAGGGCTAGAGACTCTAATTTGAAGAATAGCCCTAGACTCTTCGTGCGATTGAGGTCCTTAATCAGGTCTTGCACATGTATGAAGTTATCATGGATGCATCGCTTCTGCACAAAGGCACTTTCGCACTTTTTTTTGGCAATTTGGCACAAAGACACTTTGGCACTTGAAGACAAACATTGGAAACTGTCACCATTTTTTACTTCAAACTTCAAAGACAATAACTCAAATGGTTTTCTCGCCAAAAAAAAACCCTCACATGCTTAAGTATGGTCTGCTTTATTTATATCTGATTACCAAAACGTAATTAGTCATGACACCAAGAACATAAGGGTACAAACCTATTTCTCATCAGAAAAACACATGATCGTGAGCCACCATCAACTATAAGAGGACGAATAAAATTCCATCTTTCCAAACCGAACAAGAAAAATTATAAGCAACCATCTGGACTTTTTCTTGTTTCTCCAGTCCCCCCGACCTGAATATCTCTATGCACTGCTAGTTAGCCTCATTGTTGAGCATGTGACCTCGTGTCAGGACTAACCATGTTCTCTATGTTTATCCCAATTTCACTCTTTAAGAACTTGGAGTACCACTTAGCAGAGAGCTTTGGCTGCCTTGGCAACTCAGGATCCTGAAAATCAACGTGGTGCAGTCCGTATCGTGAATAATAGCCCGCCATAAACTCGAACACATCCAGGAATGACCAAACAAAGTAGCCCTTCACGTTGGATCCATTCCTGCAATAACGATTTTAAGTGTTCCCCTTGTGAACCCAATGGCTAAAACTCTACTAGTAACACCGATAAGTTGAGACAAAATATTCATCTTCAGTATATACAGAACAACACTCACTTGAGTGCAGTGAGTGTGCTGCCGATGTACCCACTTAAGTACTCCACTCTGTTATGATCAGTGACCGAGTCGATGAAGAACTGCCCATAGCCTGAAATATGATACCGTGGAAGAATAGGCCAGAAAGTTTTGATCAGTGGAAACACCGAAAAAGTTAATGTTTGACTTGATACATAGTACTCCCTCCGTTCCAAATTACTCGTCGCTGAAATGGATGTATCTAGAACTAAAATACATCTAGATACATCCATATGTGCGACAAGTAATTCGGAACGGAGGGAGTAACTCGGTGATGAAGCGGCAACATAGTGTCTCAGTTTTGCAGAATTTGCCAGCAATGTATTTTTTTTTGCAAACCATGGCAATGTGGAATTTCATCATTGGATTATTTTAGGCACTTCCGAAGGATTGTAGAACGCATAAGACTGCAGTGCCCATGATCTGGGATACGATATATTACCGTGTGCACGCCACAACAAGCAGCATACCCTGATTTTTATAGGGCGCCTCTTCTTTGAATTGGCCCCACTTTCAAATTAAAACAATGAAAAATACTGTAAAGAGAAAGATTATAGACAAAAGATGAGAAGGCTTGCCATTTTCTTGGACATAGATAGGGATGTTCTGGTATGTGTCCGTGAGGTACTGGAGCATACATTGCAGCCCTTGTGGATCATTGGGCATGTTGATAGGGATGAACTGTACCAATAATGGAAAGGTAAAGGTCAATTTGATTGGTTTTACCACAAATTCATCTAAAGAAAAGGTACAAATGAAAGAAAAGAGTAGCAAAAGTACCTGACCAGTACCGCTATCATTCCTTGACACTGAAACACAAAACAAACAAACAAACGATGCCTTCATTTCATTTTCCCCAGATTGTTTCTTGATCCAAAAATAAATAAATCTAGACTTACTTCTGAATGTAGCAGACATGTCGGCGTTGTAGTCCCGGAGGCTCGCGTCGGCGCCGCTCTTCCCATCGCTGACGTACACCGACGTGTAGTGGTTGATGCCGACGAAGTCGATGGCCCCACGGATCAGCTCAGACTGTTCTTTGGTGAAGGACGGAATCCGTGACCCGGCCTTCTTCTTCATGATCTCAGGGTAGTCTCCTTTCACCAAGGGGTCCAAGATCCTGAACAAGAAGGCCCAATAAAAAAACGTGTTATATATTCTCAGATAGAAACTCACGCTTATACAGTACTCCCTCCGTCCGGAAATACTTGTCATCAAAATGGATGAAAATAAATGTATCTAGGACTAAAATACATCTACATATATCTACTTCAATAGCAAGTATTTCCGGACGGAGGGAGTACTGATAGAAAATATACGGCTGTCGTCGAGAAGATGATCTCACCAGCCGACCATGAAGTCGAGCGACCTCTGCGTGGCGGCGACGTCGGCGGGGGTGGGGGAGAAGGGGTAGTTCCAGAAGCTGTAGATGTTCATGCCGACGACGCCCCCCTGCGTGGCCTGGTACTTGTCCCGGTAGAGCCTGACGGCGGCGGCGTGCGCCAGGATGGAGTGGTGCGCCACGGTGTAGGGCTCCACGGTGGAGTCCCCCGTGGTGCAGTTCATCCCGAAGGGCGCCGAGCAGCGGCACGGCGGGAAGGCGCCGCTGTCGTAGGCGGCGATGGCGATCACGTTGGGCTCGTCCATGGTGGTCCAGTGCCGCACCCGGTCCCCGAACTCCCGGAAGCACGCGTCCGCGAACGCCGTGAAGTCGTCCCTGCATGCAACACCCGTCAGAATGCACACCCTCTTACTTGCGGAGTTAATAATAATTTGTGTAGCCAAATTAGTAAGATCTTCTTACACGACCCTGGGGCTGAGCCAGCCGTGGTACTCGTCTTCGAGGATCTGAGGAAAATCGAGGTGGTACAGGGTGACATGTATCTGGATTCCTGCAGTAGATAACCCAACGATCTGAGCATGAAAAAGGAATTCAGCAGAACTCCAACATGAGTCATGGATGTTTTCTGCTACCTCTTTTTGTCAACTCATTTATCAGGTTGTTGTAGTACTCTAGCCCTTTAGGATTCACGGGCCCTCTTCCTCCTGCGTTCATGAAGAGAAGAGAGAATAAAAATCATCTGTCAGGGGAAGTTGCAAGGGTGACAGATCTTGGTATTTCAAATGAGGTGCAACTGGTGTGCTCTTACTTGGAATGAGCCTGGACCAGGAAATGGAGAACCGGTACGCCTCCAGGCCGGTGTCGCTCATCAGCTCCACGTCCTCCTACAAAATGCAGTATATGTGCACTTAAGTAATAAGAGAAAAAAATAACCGAGCATCGAAAACCTAACGGTACGTCATTTGACACGGTGAAATTCGAATAGTAGGATTCCACGCGCAAACGGTCAAAGTTACAACTTCTTCTGCACATTTTTTCAGTTTTTCCGAGATGAGCCTTGCACATGTTCTGACGAAAGTTGTAGCCGTAATATCATAGTCCATTTGGCAACAACAAACGGTTGAAAATGACGGCCACATGAGTTCCAACCAGAACGATACATACGCCTAGAAACCAACGCAGGGCGTCGCTGTCGATCCGAAAAATTCAAGAGACGGTTTTACTTTTGTATGCAAGCTAAGCTAGCTTAGCCTAGTGTACCGGCGGAAGAACATATGCAGACCTTGTATCTGTGGTAGCCGTCTGCGCCCAAATCGCCGGTGCTCTTGTCTGGCATCCTCCCTGCGGTCACGATCAGATCAACAACGTCATCGTCAGTTCCGTGCACTATCAGCACAAGTCAGTACTGTACTTTTGTGTTGGGACTTGAGAGGTGGGACGATCATGTGCAGCTTGTTGTTTTTTTAAGGAAGGCAAGAGAGTAGGTTCAGGGGCAGAGGATTTTAGCTGCTGTTTGGGGAAATTGCTCTGTTCTCTACCAAATTCTGCCTTGTTGAACACTGCTGTAAGGAGTAAAACAGATCAGACTTCTTCACAAAAAAACATATTGAATTCTCTGTTCCTCAGTCACCGGAAAAGTTTTTTTTTAGGGCAGTCACCGGAAAAGTTATTTCTGAATCGGCTGATTTGCACATCAGTCTTAAAGTTGCACACGATCCATAAAATGTGCAGGCAGCTAGTTCTGCTAGATAAGAAATCTTCTTTCATCCCAGATATACGGTGGTGCCTGGCACTGAATTATCATATGCAAAAGAGTAACAAAAAAATTAAGCTAATAGTAGTTTTATTTTTTCACCAACATAGAAGGTGCTATGTTTTTTCATTCAGAATTGGAGAAATTACAATCAGTGATCACTAGCATGATCGTGGAAGGAAGTCAAGAAAGAGAAAAAAAAACATTTAGCCATGAAGCTACATGTAAATATGAATATGTGATCATGCAGCACGGAGCCAATAAGATGTGAGATTTATCATCACCTGCATGAGTAAAAGTGTCCCAAATGCTTGGGCTCCTCCCGTCTTCGTCGGTCGCCCCCTCGTACTGAACCCGCAACACAAAAACAAGCAAGAAACCCATCAATTCGACGAGAAAAACAAAGCAAAGCCTGCTCCGTTCCATCACGGGAAACAAGCGCTAGGACCAAAAAGCTGCGCCGCTACGCCGAGCTGGCACGCACCTACCTGGTAGGACGACGTACCGGCGCCGAAGACGAAGTCCCCGGGGAAGTCTGCCCTCGTGAAGTTGAGAGCTCGAGCCACCGTCGCGCCGCCGCCTCGCCATGGCGCGACGAGCAGCAGCACCAGCAGCAGCTGCTGGATGAGCGACACGGCGCAGGGTATGGCCCTCATATCTCTCCGTCGCCCAACAGTGACGCCTCGAGATCTTCTGGGCAACCTCTGCCTCCTGTAGTGTGTTGTTGGCCGCATGTCGTATTTATCAGCTCCTAGTTTGCGACGAACGGCAGGTGATGCTGACGCGCTGTGTTTGGTAACCACGAAGAGGTGTTTCTTGCTTGGGGCATGGTGCCAGATATTGCACGGCCGGCTGTACAAGGAGATGGACGGAAATGCCAAAAATGGGGCTCTTGCAAGTGAGATGAGACGGCTTCCAGAGAACCGTAATAACTTTATAAAATATGTACTGACCCCGTTTCAAAAAATGTACTTGGTGCATAGTAGGTTTTAAAAGTCAAACATGTGCAAATTTGACCAGGTTTATAGAAAAATAATACGAACACCCGTGATACAAAATTGACATCACTAAATTCACCGTGAAGAGTATTTTTACAGTTTACCTATTTTGCATTTTAGTATTTGCAATCAACTGAACCGAACATACCTAGGAAACATCTTGCTGCTCCAATTGCCAATAACTTTCCGTGTCCTTCACAGTTGGTTCTCTCAGATACTTTGGTTCAAACACCTTCATCATGGCGCATGCAAATTTCATCGTGGCCTCAAGGTATGTGCTCTCCCCCATCTAGACAATCTCATCAACGCCATCTGCGGCTTTACCATATGCAAGCCTCCTTATAGTAGTCGTGCATTTCTTCGTAGGAGAGAACGACCGTTGTCCGCAACAATTCTTCCTCGGCTTGAAATAAGAACCATATTCCTCCACATCATTCACTATGCACAAGAACAATGGTCTGCTCATCAGGAAGCAACGTCGAAAAAACCCTTTCATGGTACGTTAGACCAGGTTGAAGCAATCCTTGTAGAGAAGTCGTGCGCCAATGATCCTATTCTCGGGAACAACTCTCCTGCCCTTTATGGAACCTTTGGAGCTGAAAACATGCTCCACTTACTTTCAATTTCTTCATGGATGCATGTCGGTGTCAAAACCGGCGGATCTCGGGTAGGGGGTCCCGAACTGTGCGTCTAGGCGGATGGTAACAGGAGATAAGGGACACGATGTTTTACCCAGGTTCGGGCCCTCTTGATGGAGGTAAAACCCTACGTCCTGCTTGATTGATATTGATGATGTGGGTATTACAAGAGTAGATCTACCACGAGATCAAGGAGGCTAAACCCTAGAAGCTAGCCTATGGTATGATTGTTGTTATTGTTGTTGTGTCCTACGGACTAAAACCATCCGGTTTATATAGACACCGGAGAGGGCTAGGGTTACACAGAGTCGGTTACAATGGTAGGAGATCTACATATCCGTATCGCCAAGCTTGCCTTCCACGCCAAGGAAAGTCCCATCCGGACACGGGACGAAGTCTTCAATCTTGTTTCTTCATAGTCTTGGAGTCCGGCCGATGATGATAGTCCGGCTATCCGGACACCCCCTAGTCCAGGACTCCATCAGTAGCCCCTGAACCAGGCTTCAATGACGACGAGTCCGGCGCGCATATTGTCTTCGGCATTGCAAGGCGGGTTCCTCCTCCGAATAATTTATAGAAGATTGTGAACACCAGGATAGTGTCCGGCTCTGCAAAATAAATTCCACATTCCACCGTAGAGAGAATAATATTAACACAAGTTCAATCTGCTGACGTGTTTCGTGGCGTGACGTCACACCACAACCAAGCCTTTACTTGAATCGTTTTTATTATACCACCTCAGCGCGTTTAGCAAAGCGGTTTCCTTGGCACGTCTTGTCGAAGCAGAGATCGTGTTCCCCTTATTCCGGGATTCCCATCAATACGGACATGGGTAACCCAACCGCGCCATTAATTGCGGCGCTTGGGAGAAAAGCGAGTTTTATCAGGCCGGTGGGGACGCATAGCTTCGTCTGTCCACATATAAGGGGATAAGGATCCACCTTTTTACCTACGCCTTCTTCCTCCTTTGCTTATCCATCTCCGCACACTCGAGCTCCAACGCCCAAGTTTCGCACATCTCACCTCAACCTCCTCCAACTATGTCCGGAGCGGGAGGCAAGTGGATGGCCTCCTTCGTTACGGAGGGGCACATCAAGAAGCTGCGCAGCGCCGGATATCTGTCCAGCGACATCGCGCACCGGCTCCCCGACGAGGGGCAGCCCATCCCCACCCCCAGGCCCCGTGAGAGGGTGGTATTCCTTTCCCATTTCCTCCGCGGACTGGGCTTCCCACTTCACCCCTTTGTCCGGGGGCTCATGTTCTACTATGGCCTGGATTTCCATGATCTGGCCCCGAATTTCATCCTCAACATCTCGGCGTTTATCGTCGTGTGCGAGGCTTTCCTCTGCATCCAGCCCCACTTTGGCTTGTGGCTCAAGACCTTCAATGTCAAGCCGAAGGTTGTAAAGGGCAGCCAAGCGGAATGCGGAGGCGCCATGGTGGGTAAGATACCCAACGTTACTTGGCTTGAGGGCGCCTTCGTGGAAACCATCAAGGGGTGGTAATCGGGGTGGTTTTACATCACCGAGCCGCGTGACCCTAAATGGGCAGCGGCCCCCGAATTCAGATCTGGCATCCCCACACGGCTCACCTCTTGGAAAGAGAGTGGCCTGACTTGGGGCGATTCGGAGGAGCTGACCGGACTCCAAGCCTGCATCCAAAAGTTGGTGAACAAGAAGCTCAAGCTTGTCAACGTAGTCCAGGTCATGCTCATCCGCCGGATTCTCCCATGCCAACAACGGGCCTTCAAGTTGTGGGAGTTCGATCTAGCCCAGCACCAAACCTTGAGCGGGCTCTTCGACACTAGGTACGAAGATGCCTGGAAGGTGCTGTTCAAGGGCGCCGAGGCTCCCGCATCCGCTACCGAAGACCGCGGATTCAGCTCGCAGTGCCAGGCTAGCGAGGTAAGCGATCATACCCTTTATGGGGCACTTATCTTTCATAGTTTGACTCTATGCGGGATATAAACTCCCTCTCCTTTGACAGGACTGGCTGAAGAAGGCCGAGCAGACTAACTGTCCGACCCCTTTGCCAGAAGACCCAGTGGACGCCCGTTTAGCGGGGCTGCTGGTTCCGGCACCCCACATGGTGCCGGAGAAGAAGGCCAAGAAGGAGGCCACGGGCACTCGAAAGAGTTCCCGTTTTTAGGTGTCCGATGACTCCGAGGCGGACTCCTCCCCCGAGGACGAGGAGGAGAAGAAAAAGGCCTCTCCCCCAGTGGGGGGAGGGAAGAAAAGGAGGGCCTCCCCAACGAGGGAGGCCGAAGGGTCCAAGAAGGGAAGAACTCTTCCCCCGGACTGTTCCACCAACGCCGGTGACAACGACGAGGATTGGCCTCCAAGGGCCAAGCCCCTGGCGAGATTGTAAGTATCCGGACTCCCGAGTGACTTCATGATTTTTATTTTTGCCACATGGTGTCTTTCTAACGCCGCATACAACCCTGCAGTCCGCCCAAGGACGATCTTCCCGCTTCGTCGAGCGGGTCCTTGGGCTCGTCGGATGTGAACAGTACTTCACTTCCAACCGCCTCCTCTCCCCGTGATGCTGACAACACCGAGGTGGGGTCCTAGAGAGGGACCCACCCGGAGGAGGAGGACCCGGAGGTGCCACAGGGCGACCTCCCGGACTTCGTGCCAAACTCCGCACCGGAACCTGCAGTGGTTCCGGAGTCCGGCGGGCGGCCCCTTCGCAAGAAGGGCAAGACCGTGGCGCCGGTGGCCTCCGTCCAACCGGAGGCGCCGGATAACTTGCTGGAGGCGTTCAACGGCGCTTTCATCGAGGAGGAACACCGCACTGTCATGAGTGCGGTGATTCAGAAGGTCCAGCTCGCCAAAAGTGGGCTGACCAAAGCCTGCAGCAGCCTACTATCAGGCTTTGAGGTAAGAATATTATTATATGTAAAATAGTACCGCATAGACAGTAGCCCCTGATGCTCGGTTTGGTGTTCGGAAAGAAAAGCCGGACTGAGGATCTAAAAAGATATACGCAGGAGTCTTAATAAATATGTCAATATGGGATTGCAGGCTGCGCTGCTGACCTCTGCCGCACTGACTGCGGAGGTCAATGCTTTGAAGCAAAGCCTCGAGCGGTCCGACAACGAGCTCGGTCGTGCCAAGAAGTAGCTCGAGGACAAGGAAGGTGAGTAACACCTTATTAAAGTTGTACCTTACAGAAAAGGATTTGGTTGCAAGAGAAATGACAAGGATAACGTGGGTACTTCAGGGGCCACGAACGAGGTGGCGACCCTGAAGGAGGCGGTGTCCGTGGCCGAACGTAATGCGGCCGTGGAGCGCGCCGGGCGAGAGAAGCAGGAGGCGTGGGTGGCGGAGGTACAACAAGAGCTCCAGGCTCTCATGAAAAAGCATGAGAGTTTGGAGCGTGACTCGAAGGCTCGAGAGTCCGAGCTTGCCTCGGCTCTTGAGAGCGCCAAAGCCGCTAAGGCCGAAGCCCACAAAGCCCTTCAGGAAATCGAGGCGTTGAAGAAAATAGCGGCGGGTAAGGCATTTTTTATGCAAAGCAAGCATGTGAATGTGAATTACCTGTTACTTACCCGAATTCGGAGCTCTCTAGGAGCGTTCGCAGATCTGCCCCGCAGCGTGTCCGATGCTGTCTATAGGGCCCAGGAGGGGAGCTCGACGGAGAAGGTCTTCTGGTCTTAGTATGCTGAGGCCGGACATCCGGTGCCCCTTAGCGACCAGCTGAAGCAGTTGGTCGAGCTCCACAAGGTGGCCGAACAGGCCATGAAGGGCCTCATAGTTCGGCTGTGGCCCAATGAGGCCATGCCTGGGAGCTACTTCGGCCTGGTGCGGCGGCTGGTGGATGCTTGTCCATGGGTTGAGGTCATCAAGCGATCCGCCTGTATTGAAGGTGCCCGTCGGGCCCTTGCCCGTGCTAAGGTGCACTGGGGCAAGATGGATGCTGAGAAGCTTGTGACGGACGCGCCACCGCCGGGCAAGGAGTATCGCACGCCCGAGATGTATTACAAGAGTGTCCTGAAGGGTGCCCGCACTATTGCGGGTGAGTGCTCCAATAATGTAATATTTGGGTAGACTCGCATTTTGTTATCCTGTGCGCAGAAAACTTTGTTCATATGCGCTAAGCAACGCTTGTTGATTTAAAATATTACCTTCTGTGCGGATGTTTATCAAATCTGAGAGATGGCAAGTCGTCGGCTTCAGCCCCCATGCCGCGAGTGCTGGGGTGCTCGGGATAAATTTGAGCACTCTTGTTCCCATATTTGGGTCCATCTAGGGAGGCGCTCAACACAACGAACTAGGCAACCGGACTTATAATGCTTGAACACTCTCACTTAGCCATAGAATTCTATAATTTTAAATTTCGGCGAAGCCCCTAGTGTTCGGAAGGCCGAGTTCGAGGCGCTATCCACGCCTGGGCCGGACAAAGCCGGTTCCTCGCTCTAAGCGGCATAAGTCTTTAGGGACTCGAAAAAACCTCTTGAACAGCGACCGGCTCTCGCCTCATCATGACGGTCAGTTTTAGCTTTCTCCACTGAGGCGCTCGCCCAGCTCAACCGGGGCGCAATCGCAGTGGTTCTTCCAGTGCTACCTTACCCGATAGAACGGAACGTAAGGTACCAAAACATGGGAGCCGGGCAAACCCAACTATTGACCCAAGACATGATTCGGAGCCGATGCATATAATGCTATAAGTTTGAGGTGCCGCACTTGTGAAAGTGTTCGGACTCATCACACCATGATGTGGGGAACTTAAGCCCCCGGTGTATTTAGCCGTACCAAAGTGTACGGATGCGACATGTCATAAATGAACATATGTATAAGAAAGAAATGCGATTAGAAGCAAAAAGGTGCTGCATTGTTTATTCAAGAAATACTGCCATGAATGCAGAACGATACAAATAGTGCGATAATCAAGGGATGTGACTATTAAACGTGTCCCCCTCCAGGGGTAGGCTGCGGAATGGTGTATAAAATAGATTTAGTGCTCGTAATTGAGACCACCTGGATATTCGTTGTAGCCTTTCACCTTCCCTGGCTGTTGCATCGTGAGTTTGGCTGGTCTACTGCCGGACAGGGCCTCTGGTGAACGGAGTCCTGTGGGTAAGAAAGAAAAAGGAAAAAGAAAGTAATGACACACTTGGGAGCCCCTAATGTGGTTGAGCCGCATTCTGGGCCTGTCGTGGTCGTGCCCCTTCCCCTATGCCCATGGTATCTCTAGAGCGTAATGATGTACGCGAAGGACCAGTCTTGCGATCTTGCGAGGGCTGGGGTTGGCGCCGCATTGCTACGCGTGCTCGGAACGTGCCAGGTGGTCTTGTTGTAGGTTACTCCGGGCGCGTTTAGCCGTGTCCGGTCGCTTAACGGCCGGACTCGAGAATTGCCTTAAGAGGCTGCATTGTACTTCTGCCGCGAGAGCCGCTGTATGTTCCTCCGTTCGGAGGGAGCGTTCGGTGTTTCCGTTGACCGTGATGACTCCTCGAGGGCCTGGCATCTTGAGCTTGAGGTATGCGTAGTGCGGCACCGCGTTGAACTTTGCAAACGCGGTCCGTCCGAGTAGAGCATGATAGCCGCTGCGGAACGGAACTATGTCAAAGATTAACTCCTCGCTTTGGAAGTTATCCGGGGATCCGAAGACCACTTCCAGTGTAACTGAGCCCGTACAATTGGCCTCTACACCTGGTATGACGCCTTTGAAGGTCGTCTTTGTGGGTTTAATCCTTGAGGGGTCTATGCCCATCTTGCGCACTGTGTCCTGATAAAGCAGGTTCAGGCTGCTGCCGCCGTCCATCAGGACTCTGGTGAGGTGAAATCCATCGACGATTGGGTCTAAAACCAATGCGGCGAATCCGCCGTGGAGGATGCTGGTGGGGTGGTCCCTTCGATCAAAAGTGATCGGGCAGGAGGACCATGGGTTGAACTTCGGGGCGACTGGCTCCATCGCGTATACGTCCCTGAGTGCACGCTTCCGCTCCCTTTTGGGTATGTGGGTTGCGTATATCATATTCACCGTCCGCACTTGTGGGGGGAAACCCTTCTGTCCTCTATTGTTCGGCGGCCGGGTCTCTTCTTCGTCATCGCTATGCAGCCTCTTGCCGTTGTTTTCGGCAATTAGCTTGCCTGCCTGCTTGAATACCCAACGGTCCCTGTTGGTGTGGTTGGTTGGCTTTTCGGGGGTGCCGTGTATCTGGCACGAGCGATCGAGTATTCGGTCCAAATTGGACGGACCCATAGTTGTTCTTTTGAATGGCTTTTTCCGCTGACCGGGTTAGGAGCCTCTGAATTCGGCGTTGACTGCCGTATCCTCATTATTGTCACCGTTAATGCGGCGTTTGTTCTTGTTGCGACGCGACCTGCCATTGCGGTCCTTGGTATCCGGACTGCCAGAATTTTTGCTGAGGTTGTTGCTGCGGGCTAGCCAGCTGTCTTCTCCCGCGCAAAAGCGGGTCATGAGTGATGTGAGGGCTGCCATGGATTTCGGCTTTTCCTGTCCCAGGTGCCGGGCAAGCCACTCGTCGCGGATGTTATGTTTGAAGGCCGCGAGGGCCTCCGCATCCAGACAGTCGACGATTTGATTTTTCTTAGTTAAGAACCGTGTCCAGAATTGTCTGGCCGATTCGTCTGGCTGCTGAATTATGTGGCTTAGGTCGTAAGTGTTTGGTGGTCGCACATACGTGCCCTGGAAGTTATCAAGGAATGCGGCTTCCAGGTCCTCCCAACACCCAATTGATTCTGCTGGCAAGCTGTTAAGCCAATGCCGAGCTGGTCCTTTAAGCTTGAGTGGGAGGTATTTGATGGCGTGAAGATCGTCACCGCGGGCCATGTGAATATGAAGGAGATAGTCTTCGATCCAAACCGCGGGGTTTGTTGTGCCATCATAGGATTCAATATTCACGGGTTTAAATCCTTCGGGGATTTGATGATCCATTACTTCATCTGTGAAGCATAGTGGGTGTGCGGCGCCTCTGTATTGGGCTATATCGCGACGGAGCTCCAACGAGCTTTGTCTATTGTGTTCGGCCCGGCCGGACTTACTGTGTCCGGCGCGACGGTTATCGTCACGTATCATGGGGCGCCCACGAGATCCGTAGATCGATCTTGATTGTCTTGCCTTATCCTCCAATATATCTCGCAAGTCCGGAGCGTTCCCCTATGGCCTTGTGCTTTTCGAGCGATGCCGGGGTACGGTTCTAGTGGAGGGCCTAGAGGCCTCTCTGTCGCGGCCACGAGGCGGCCGGTCAGCCGTATTATGCTCTGGTGATGCAGGTTTATGTGCCTCCTCCTCTAATCGGGGGAGCAACTTGCGTTTGGGGTAGCTTTTGGAGGGGCGTTCGAGCTCATGCTCTTCGGCCGCAAGGACTTCACTCCATCTGTCGGCTAGCAGACCCTGATCAGCTCTAAGCTGTTGCTGCTTTTTCTCGAGGCTGTTTGCCGTGGCCATAAGCCTACGTTTAAAATGCTCTTGTTCGACGGGATCCTCAGGCATGACAAATTCGTCGTCGTCGAGGCTTGCCTCGTCTCCGGAGGGAGGCATGTAATTATCGTCCTCTACCTCTTCGTCTGCCGCTCTCTCATGAGGGCTGGCATCTCCGTCCTCCTGCGCTAAATCTTGCTGGAGGGGGTTGTCTTCGGCACTGTCTGGGGTATTATTATCTCCGGTGCCGGAATCTCCGTTCTTGCTGTGGCGGGATTTAGAGCGGCGCCGCTGTCGCCGGCGCTTGGGCTGTTTCTTGGAGGGGTCTTCCTCCGCTGTTCCTTCGTCGTTCCCATCCTTTGGGATATCCACCATGTATATGTCATGTGACGAGGTGGCTTTCCAGTGCCCAGTAGGCGCTGGTTCTTGGTCGTCTCCGGCATCGTTGTCCATACCGTCGATGTCTTCGGAGTCTAAGTCTAGCATGTCGGTTAGATCGTCGACAGCGGCTACTAAGTGGGTGGTGGGTGGGTCTTGAATTTCTTCGTCGTCCGCATCCCAACCGTCCTGACCGCAGTCCGGCCAGGGCTCTCCTGATAACGAGAGATACTTTAGCGAACTCAGGATGTCGCCGAAAGGTGAGTGCTGAAAGATGTCCGCAGCGGTGAATTCCATAATCGGCGCCCAATCGGATTCGATTGGAGGGGGCGCGGGAGGTTCGGAGTCCGGCAAGGAGTCCGACACCTTGGAGTCACGAGCTTCAGAAGGGACAAAGTCAGTCTTTGGCTCTATCGTCGTAGAGGTTGCAGCCCCCGATGCGGTGTCTAACCAACCGTCCTTGATCTGCACAGCCGGCTCCGAATCGAGGGTCGGAGCGGACTCGTGTGCGGCCTCCAGGGCACTGTCTGGCAGCAGAGCTAAATCATGCCCATCGTGACAGTGCGGCGCGCTCGGTTGTGGCTCGAATCCTTTGAAGATCAAGTCTCCGCGGATGTCAGCCGTGAAGTTAAGACTTCCAAATCTGACCTGACGGCCAGGCGCGTAGCTTTCGATCTGCTCCAGATGGCCAAACGAATTGGCCCGCAGTGCAAAGCCGCCGAATACGAAGATCTGTCCGGGGAGAAAAGTCTCACCCTGGACCGCGTCGTTGTTGATGATCGAAGGAGCCATCAAGCCTATCTGTGACGACACAGAGGAACTCTCAATGAAAGCACCAATGTCGGTGTCAAAACCGGTGGATTTCGGGTAGGGGGTCCCGAACTGTGCGTCTAGGCGGATGGTAACAGGAGACAAGGGACACTATGTTTTACCCAGGTTCGGGCCCTCTTGATGGAGGTAAAACCCTACGTCCTACTTGATTGATATTGATGATGTGGGTATTACAAGAGTAGATCTACCACGAGATCAAGGAGGCTAAACCCTAGAAGCTAGCCTATGGTATGATTGTTGTTATTGTTGTTGTGCCTTACGGACTAAAACCATCCGGTTTGTATAGACACCGGAGAGGGCTAGGGTTACACAGAGTCGGTTACAATGGTAGGAGATCTACATATCCGTATCGCCAAGCTTGCCTTCCACGCCAAGGAAAGTCCCATCCGGACACGGGACGAAGTCTTCAATCTTGTTTCTTCATAGTCTTGGAGTCCGGCCGATGATGATAGTTCGGCTATCCGGACACCCCCTAGTCCAGGACTCCCTCAATGCCCATCATCAATTTCATTTCAACATCTTCATCGTTTGAATCCGACGAATCGATGGAATCTTTGTATATGAATTTATTAAGCTCCTTGTTCTCAATAATCATTTGACGAATCCATCATTTGTCTACAAATAAGCAAAATAATCTGAAAAATAGCTCGAACATTTCATCGAACAAATAGAGGGCGAGGTGATTGTCCGTAGGAGTAGGATGTACCGGCTGGCAAGGACAACCGGGGAGGGGGGGTCGGGGCCGGTGGTGGGGGCGCTATGGGTTGGAGACGGCGACGGAACTAGGTAGGAGGAGGGGACGATGCAGACGAGAGAAGATGAAGAGGACATGCCGGGCTAGGTTGGGCACAATTTGAAGAGATTTGTGAAGGGTCCGACCAATTGGATACGACGCGACGGACCCGTCCGGCTTCGAGCGGGCGTCTCCATATCCGCCGACATTGGGATGGATATGAGGAGTGTCAGACACCCCGAACGTTTGGGCTGGGTTTGGGGTCCGTTTGAGTGACGTTTTCTTGTTTGGGCTGTCCGTCCGGACGTTTAGGAAGTAAGGGATCTGATTGTGGATGCTCTAAAGCTATAAAGCTATAAGAATGTAGAGCATTGGGAGCTCATATGGAGCGATAGCACACTTGTGATATGTTGATTACTGAATGGATGGAGTTCTACATAAAAAGGGTCCAACAATCTGAATCGTAGTTAGATATAGCAAAACCTTCTTTGGCTTACAAGAATTTTGTAGGATGTCATTTTTGTAGGAAATTTTATTTAGAATTCTTCGTTTTGCAGAACAAATTTCTGATCCTTCATATTTCAAAAATAAGCATTAGCTCATACTCGACCGAAACACCCTATGCTACGAACTAGACGACTTATTTTTTTCATACCTATTATATTTAAGCTACATGTCATTTTATTTTCTATAGCTTTTCTATTTATATAATATTATTATACTATGATCAAAGAGGCCTAAGATCTTCTCAATTGGAAACGTACTTATTTTAGAACTACATGTATATTCACTCTGAGAATATATAATTGGTTGAAAAACCCCACCTCATCCCTCCATGCGCCGTCCCCGCGTGCGACGGGGAGGGAACCCTAGCCGCTACCGGTACCCTCCATCCCCTTCCCTTCTCCCCCTCACCACCGCCAGAGGGAATTGTCGGGTGAAGCCCGTTCGGCATCGACAGGGCCTTCTCGTCTCCTTGCATGTGGAATCAACACGGCCCGATGCTGCTGGGTCGAGATGCAACACTGGCGGGGTGCGGAGGCATGGTGGCAGGGCGTGCCTGGAGTGGCAGTGGCGGGTTTCTGGGTCAGATCTGCTCACTAGGAGGGGTGGGTTACGGGCGGGTGCCTTTTCCATGGTGAATTCAGCCGGTGGATGTGCTGGTGTGGCTATGGTGGTAGTCGCCTGATGGCAGTTGGTGCCGGCCTGGCTCAGTCCAATGTGCTCGGATGGCTCTCGGCGGGCATTGCGTGCATTTCTCTGCGGGTGCATTGGCTTTGATTGATGACTGGATGGTGGCCCGCTATAGGTGGCGACGGAGATTGACTCGTCATGGGGGGCATTGGAGGCGGCAATGATTGATGGTTGAGGCTACCCGAGCGGTTGGAGTGCCGGCTATCCGGGTGTCCCCAGTCAAGATCTGGAGCGGCCTAATCTGACGGGGCGGTGGTCGAGGCCCCCTCCGGTGGTGCGTGTCGCAAGTCGGCCAACGACACAAACCTAGTCGCCGTTATGGTGATGTGGCATTGCCCCCCTGTTCGGGACTGGATTCCCTCAAGTGTGGCTCGGTGCCTCTTTGGCAGGCAGCCGGTGTGTCAGTTGTGACCTCTTTCCGCTCTTCTATCAAGGTGGGGTTCATGAGTCGGATGGGAGGTGTTTGCTTCCCTTCCTAGTGGGTGACGTAAGCGCGTTTTGCGTCGATGGGATGTTTGGCTCAGAGTGCCGGAGCGGTGGCCCCGGATGGCGGGCTATTAGGTCCGCTCTGTGGCGGGCGCTGTGGTGACGGTGGTGATTGTGCCCCTTGCATGGGCGGCAATGGGTATAGCGACGGATGGCTCGTGGTCTTCCAGTAGAAGTGTCAAGGCCGATTTTTAGATTGGTGGGTTGGACTTCCTCGCAGTCAGGGATGGCATAGGCGTATGATGGTGCAGACGACGGGGCATCTATGAGTGTCACTTTTCTTTTGAGGACGTTTTAATGGATTTCCTTCCAAGATCAGGCTCACATGAAAACCCATACATATTTGGACTCAATAGCGGTAACACTTTGCGATGCAACCTTTGTGGGGTGTCCTTGTGGAGCTCGGACATCAGCGGTCGGACTGTGACGGTAGGCTTGTCTTCGTTGTCATTTTCCCCTATTTTTATTCGATTTCGCCGTCTCGATTTTCTTTCGATCTGCTTGCATGGCTTGTATCGTTCGGCCATGTGTATTGTGACGGTGCTTTTACTAATTGGCACCTTTAACGTTGACGAAACGGTACAGACTGGTGAAGCTCCAAGAGGAGCGTGGAAGCCTCCAAGCAAAGCCGCGAAGGGGCCGGAGGAGATCGCGATGGCGATGGTCGAACCCGCGGCTGGCTAGCTGCTGTGACGCAAAGTGACAGAGCTGCCACGCAATGGCTGCTGTCACGCGAGAGCGAGACAAAACTGCCACGTGATGGCTATCCGAGCACATGTTTGGTTCAGCTGGACTATGCCTGGCCGGACCATTCGAAGACGGAAGCAGCAGACCCAGGAGCTCGCCCTGACCCACCCTACTCAGGTCGGTTGGTTTGATTTGATGTTGTGCTAGCGACATCGATGCCTAGCCGAACGGCGACCTCACCTGGGAAAAGAAAAGAGGGAGCCGATCTAGCGGCGCAGAGGATCCAAGCATGCACCGAGGTTCTTTGTGGTCAGGATCACGTTTGGAACTTTGGAGTGGTAGCTAGCTGGCTACTCGATCAAGCAACAACGTCGCGGCCTCGCGCCGATGAAAGAAAGTAGTGGAAAGCGGAAGCCAACTCGCCTGCTCCATGCTTGCGAGCAGTGACCACTCTCTCGGTCGATCTGTTCCACGCTGCTTTTGGAATTGATGGGCGCAGATACGCCAGACTGAACGACCCACCTTTTATTGTTAACGTGTATTGTACCTGTGTTTATATACGTACCTGTACTCCTAGTATATAGGATCATGGAGCACGCCCTGGCCTGCGTGCCACTTCCTTCGAGCTTCTGTAACCGCTCCAGCCGTGTATATCATGTACCATGTGTGGTGAATCAATGACAGACACAATTGATCGTCCTACCTAGTATCAGACTCCAGGTGCCTTCCTCATGGTCGAGAACTTGACCTCCTCCGCCACCTCTCCGGCCACCAGCTCGGCCACCTCGCGGGAGGCTCTTTCCAGCTCTTCCACCGGCGCCGGTCGCCGCCGGCACTTCTCCTCCCTTCATCTTTGGCACTACTCCCTCTACCAACAATGGCTCATCCCCTTCGCTCGGATCTCAGTTCGCCCCCCTCTTCCCACCCTCCACGGCGCCGCCGATCTCCTTCGCTGCCGCTCCTTCCCCCCACCCCATTTTCCAAGACAGCATCCACAACTATCACAAGTGGAAGTCCTTCTTCCTCCCTGTTCTGATCCGCTATGGCGTCGCCCAGTTCATCGAGCAACCCCTCCTAGCCAATGCCACCGCCTTCCAGCGCGAGCTCGACGCCCACCTTGTGCTTTGGATCTACTCCACCCTCGCCGACAACCTCGTCGATCACGTCGTCGGGGCCACCACCACCTATGATCTCTGGCACCGCATCCGCGACTACTTCCTGGCGAACCGCACGGCGTGGTACATGATGCTGAACCGACAATACCGCAACCTCAAGCAGGGAGATCTCTCCATCGTCGAGTACGCCCGCCGCATGAAGCTTCTCACCACCGGGCTGGCCGGCATCGAGCACGCCGTCACTGAGGTGGATCTCACCACTCAGTTTCTCCACGACATCGACAAACGCCTCGACACCATCCGCGTCATGCTCGAGGACACGGTTCCTCTACCGCCGTTCGAGACGGTGTTCTCTCGCCTGAAGCTCGCTGAGGAGAACCTCGCCCAGCGCGTGGCTGATGAGCCGGCCACAATCCTCGTCGTCACCGGTGGCGGTGGCCCCTCCAGCAGCTCCTCTAGATCCGACGGTTCCGTTCCTCGCCCCATCGACCGCGCTGATCGCTCCAACGACCGGGGCACTGGCTCTCCAGCCGGCTGCGGATCTGGCAACCGCGATGGTGGTGACCGCGGTGACCATGGTCGTGGTCATGGCCGCGGACATGGGCGCGGTGATCAGGGCGGTCGTGGCAACCCTCTGCCCATGGCGTACAATCCCAACATGGGGTTCTTCGCACCCTACGGGATGGCTCTCCGGAACCCGCGCCCTAGCTGGGTCCCTCCGAACGCCGCCGGTGTGCTCGGCCCGCGGCCCGGGTCCCATGCGCAGGCGTACCCGATGCAGCTCTCCGGCTACAACACGACGACGCCACCCCAACCACCCTCGTGGGATCACCTCGCCATGCTCCAGGCCGCCTACAGTGCCCACGACTTCCCCAACAATGGCTCCGCTCCGCACGAGTGGTATCTCGACAGCGGCGCCTCGTCCCAGGTCACTGGCAACCCTGGTAACCTCTCGACCTCTCGAATCATTCTTTAAAGCCTCGTTTCACAAGCATTGTTGTTGGCAATGGCACTCATCTTCCCATTCAAGCCACCGGTTCCGCTACCCTCCCCCCTCACAATTTTCATCTTCGGGACGTCCTCTTTTCTCCTCATGTAGTAACTAGTCTCATTTCTGTTCGCCAATTCACTAAAGATAACTTATGCTCTATTGAATTTCCCCCCTATGGTTTTGTTGTGAAGGATCTTCGAACCAGGAGAGTAATCATGATCTCCGCTAGCTCCGGTGACCTCTATCCATTTTTCGGCAATAACAAGCCCTGGAGCGCCGCTCTATCCGCCACCACCTCCACCGCCGACGTGTGGCACCGACGACTTGGCCACCCAAGCCCTCAAGTCACTTCTTCCTTAGCATCCAATGATTTTCTTCCTTCTTGTAATAAGCTTGCGCATACACCATGTAATGCTTGCCCATTAGGACGGCAGCCGCGCCTCCCTTTCCCTTCTCACAGTCGCACTTTTGCACCATTTGAGTTAATTCATTGTGACTTATGGACCAGACCCGTTGTAAGCTTTTCCGGTTATCAATACTACTTGATTGTGCTTGATGATTACACTCACTTCTCATGGTCATTTCCACTTCGCAACAAGTCGGACACATTTCTCACTCTCCAACGTTTCTTCTCTTTTGTTTGCACTCAATATAATGTGATCATCAAGGCTCCATAATGCGACAACGGTGGTGAGTTCATCGACTCCACCCTCCGTGCCTTCTTCTCCGCAAACGGCATTGCCTCTCGTTTTTTGTGCCCTCACACATCACCTCAGAATGGCAAGGCTGAACGTCTTATTCATACCACCAATGAAATTATCCGCACCCTACTTGTCCAAGCCAACCTCATCCCTCCCTTTTGGGCTGAAGCCTTGCATACAGCCACTTATCTTCTCAACCGACGCCCCTCACGTGCCATTCACGATTATACTCCGTACTACATGCTCCACGGCATTCACCCTACGTACGATCACTTGCGAGTATTTGGGTGCCTCTGCTACCCAAACCTCTATGCCACCTCACCCCACAAGCTCTCCCCACGTTCCACTCACTGTGTTTTCCTTGGTTATCCCTTAGAGCACAAGGGTTATCGGTGTTATAATCTCGCACAACGTCGCATCATTGTGTCCCGTTACGTCACTTTCGACGAGAGCATATTTCTGTATGCACCGCCCGCACCATCACCCACAAACCCCCTTCCCACAGAAAATCCCATGCAAAACAACCTGCCATCCCTACTAGATTCGCCCTCCTGCCCCCCTCCCCCCGCTACCTCGTACCGGGACCCACCAAATCCCCCCAATGGAACAGCCCCATGCACGCCACTCCCATCGCGCCAGCTCTCCCCCCACCCAACCACCCCGTCCACGTGCAGCCCCACCTCTGGATCCCAACGGTTCCCGGCACCTGCATCCCCACTACCGACGCCCTCACGTGCTTCCTCGGGCCTCGCACCCACCCAGTCTCCCGCGCCTGCTACCTCGGATCACGCCCCCGATTACCATGCGCGTGGATCCTCCTCGGATCCCGCGCCTACCAGTCCTGCACCGGAACCCACGCCATCCACCTCAACTTCCGCGCCCTCCACTCCTGTGCAACCACGTCTCCCCACTCGTGCCCAGCCTGTTGGGGATATAACTATTAGGTATGACCCGCCCAGGAGGGGTCGGGTTATACCTATGAGGACTCTCGAAGCCCAGAACGAAGCTTGAAGATGGCGGTTCAGTTAAAGGCCCAAAGCCCAAAGGCGACTTAAGGCCCGTAGAGATAAATCGCCATATGTACATGACTTGTATTATAAGGCAAGAATAGTTAGAGACCTAGTGTTTATGAGCCGGTCGGGACTCTATGAGCCGCTGGGCGTCGACCTCTGTATATAAAGGGACGACCCGGCGGCGGATCAGTACAAGTAACATCAGATTGAGAGCTAGGTCAAGCGATTTCGCTCCGTGGTAATCGAGACATCAGCAATCCCACTAAAAACTGGATCGTAGGCTTTTACCTTCACCGTAAGGGGCCAAACCAGTATAAACCCCCTGTCCATTGTCCCGATTAACCCCTTTAAACTTCCTAGTTGTGATGGCTCCACGACTAAGTCCTTTCACTAGGACATCTGACGTGACAATTCCACGACAGTTGGCGCCCACCATGGGGCTAGCGCACGGTAGATTTGAGTTCTTGAAGGGTAGCTTCGAAGGGCTCAAGGGATATGCTGTGGGCCGGATGACCAAGAGTCATCGTGGCAAGCTCTACATCGACGACGCAGGCTGGGGCCTCGAGGCCGGCTCAATTGAGTACGGATACCGGGTCTCCTTCGGCGGAATCCACGTTTTCATCGGCAAGATAGGCGAGCCGGGCACTGAGCCGAAGATCTGCACCGACCTCGTCGAGACGGCTCAGCGTGCGAGACCCACCCAAGCTCAGCCTGCTATGAAGCGTGCCTTCGTGAAATGCATCCACAGAGGGGAACTTTCTGAAGGATCTATGTCTGCTGGTGAGACGGCCATCTGCTTTGATGAAGAGTCGTCCACAGGTGAGACGAATTCGTTGTATCAATTGCAAGACGGCGGGTTTGGGGGCTGTTCCGATGGCAGTAGTATTCCGGACCTCCTTGAGCCGCCGAGCAGAGTTGGGATCTTCATGGCTGGCACGCAACCCATTCAAAATTCTACAACTGCGGCAGCGATAACCTCCGGGTCAGCGGCAGCCGGGGCAGGAGGCCCTGTGCGCCCGCCGGCTCAGGTGCTGATGGATCTCATGGATAAGATGACAACTCTGTTAACCGCCGCGGTCAACCTGGTGGATCAAGCTCAACATGATGCAGAAGTGGCGCAGTTAAAACAGGATATAGTGCAGGCTAAGGAAGACCTAGCGGCGGAAGATGTCAGGATGACTGTAGAGCGGGCGGCTGTGGACGCTCAGGCTCAGCAGATTCAGTCGCAGGCTTTCCAACTCACGATGGATCAGAACGCGTCAAACGAGGTCAGGAGGAGAAGGTACCTGAAGAGTCAGTCCCGTCTGCCTCCGGTTTATGATCGTCGAAACCTCTTCCGAGCACCCGGGGCAGGGCCCAGTAACCCGTCAAAGGTAAACCGGGTTGTAACACCCGGGGCTGGGATGCTGACACATCCGCATACAATGGAGCCTCCCCGGATGAATACTGCTCCGCCTCAGTATGTACCAACACCACCGGGTCATTATTCTAACCCTTTGGAGAACATGATTGCTGCGGCGACACGATTGGCGGCTCTCCCGGTGTAGGGCGACTCTCCGATGGCGGTTGAAACTCATAGGGTCAAAGAACTTCTTCAGACGGCTTTAGCACAGCAGGAGGCGTACTCGTATAGCCGAGACAGGATTCATTCAACCCATCGTCCAAGCCGGAGCCCGAGTTATAGCATGCACATGGATTCAGCGGCCATTTCAAGCAATGCCCGTCACCTTGACCAGCCGTGCGGGCATGAACTGACGCGTGATAGAGCTCTTAACTTGGTGGATCAGGACATAATACATCAAGAGGCTGAGCGGGCGGCTCAGCGGGCGGCTTACCAGCCTTTTCCGGTTTACCCGACGACTTCTATTGAGGCAGGCATGACCACTAGGACCAAAGGTGTCCCTTGTCTGGTGCCGCCTCTGCGTAACGAACGTTTACCCAAGGATTTCAAAAGGCCCCGAAAGGTGCCTAATTACACGGCCGACTTACAGCCTGGGGCATGGATTGAAAGCTATGAGATGGCTATGAAACTACTGGAAGTCAGTGATGCTGCAATGGCCAAGTACTTCACCATGATGTTGGATGGGACTGCCCGCACTTGGTTGAAGGGGCTGCCACCTAATTCCATCGGTTCATGGGCAGAGTTAAAAGCTCGGTTTATTCAAAACTTCAAAGATACATGAAAACAGCCTATGTCAATTGTGGATTTGACTAATTGCAAGCAAGAGGAGGGTGAGTCCAGGACCCATTGGGTGCGCCGGGTCAAAGCCATAATACATTCGTCTGACAAGATGGATGCCGGCTCTGCAGTCTTAATGTTGGAGAAAAATTGCCGTTTTGTGCCTCTAAAGATGAAGCTGGGGCGGCTCAAGCGCGATCGTAATGACATGGGCCAGCTGATGGCGGCTCTCGTCAAATACGCCGACTTTGATAGTACCAAGGATCCCGAATCTGATGATGAAAAGACAGGGAAGGGAGAAAAGAACGGCAACGCCAAGGGTCCTCAGCATAACCCGGCAAATCAAGGAGGTAATAATAAACGTAAGGCTGGTGGTAGCTTGGAGTTTGTGGCTAATACCAATGCGCATGGCAACAATCAACGACGTAAGGGGAGGCCACCTTCTTGGTCTGGCGGGTCAAGCCCCACGCTTGAGCAGTTGCTGAATGAGCCCTGTCCGAGACACGGCACCCCACAGAAACCGGCCACTCACCAATGGAAGGACTGCACAATCATGAAGGCTTTCAAGAATTCCAACATGTTCGATGGTAATCATGGGCCGGGGGGCAACTCAGGTGGCGGCGGCTTTCATGGCCCGGGCGGCGGTTCAAATTCCAATTTTCAAAACTCTCAGGGTAATCAAGGTGGTTATAATCAGCAATCTGGCCATGGAGGTCAGCAGCAGCAATAGGGTGGATACCAGAGTAATCCAAAGCAGCTGAACATGTGTTTACCACCAGTTTGTGCAAACGGGACCAGAAGCTTTATAAGAGGGCTGTGAACGTTGTTGAGCCGGCAGTTCCTCGTTATTTGAGATGGTCTGAACAACCTATTCTATGGAGTAGGGAAGATCACCCTCCCTGGGTTGACAATCTGGGTCACTTGGCCTTGGTGGTGGCACCTCAGGTTGGTGGATATAAATTCTCTAAGGTGCTCATGGATGGAGGTAGTAGCATCAACATCCTCTAGTATAAGACTTTTCGTCGTATGGGTTTGACCGATAAAAATCTCAAGACTTCCAATACTATTTTTCATGGAGTGGTCCCTGGTAAGTCGGCGTACCCAGTGGGTAAGATTGAGCTGGAGGTAGCCTTTGGAGATGAGCATGATTCTAGGGCGAGAAGTTAACCTTTGAAGTGGTCAAAATCAAGAGCCTATATCACGCCTTGTTTGGACGGCCGGCTTACGCCAAGTTCATGGCACGGCCGTGTTATGTTTATCTGCACCTCAAGATGTCGGGTCATAAGGGCACCATCACAGTACATGTGAGTCGGAAGATAACCTTCGAATGTGAGGAAGGCGATGCTGCTTATGCTGAATCTGTTTGTGCAACAGAGGAGTTGAAGTTCTACAAGGACAATGTTGATCCTGCGGACATGACGTCTTTGAAGAAACCAACCACAGAGCATGAGCCGATAATGAAGTTTAAGTCGGCCGATGATACCAAGCTTGTTGATTTTGTTCCAGGCGACTCATCTAAGCAGTTCAGTATCAGTGCCAATCTGGATCCCAAATAGGAAAGTGTGCTCATCGAGTTCATCCGTGAGAACCGGGACATCTTTGCATGGAAGCCTTCTGACATGCCGGGTGTACCGAGATAACTCGCTGAGCACACCCTAAATATTGATCCAAATTTTAAGCCAGTCAAGCAGTTTCTTCGATGATTCAATGAAGAGAGGCGTAAGGCCATTGGTGAGGAAGTGGCCCGGCTCTTGGCGGTTGGGTTCATTATTGAAGTTTTTCATCCAGAGTGGTTGGCTAACCCGGTGCTGGTGCCTAAGAAGAACGACACCTGGCGTATGTGTGTGTACTACATGGACTTAAACAAGGCCTGTCCGGCTGATCCCTTTGCTCTCCCACGTATTGATCAAATCATTGATGCTACGGCGGGCTGTGAGCGTTTGAGCTTTTTGGATACTTATTCTGGTTATCATCAGATCAAGATGGCAGTTAAGGACCAGGAGAAGACGACGTTCATTACTCCATTTGGAGCCTTGTGCTACGTGTCTATGCTTTTGGGCTTAAGAGTGCCCAGGCGACTTACAGCGGCGTGTGCAGAACTGTCTTCATAATCAGATTGGGCGCAATGTTCATGCTTATGTGGACGACATTGTGGTAAAGTCCAGAGAAAAGGAGACCTTGATAGATGATCTGAAGGAGACCTTCGATGACCTCCGGGTCTACAAGATGATGCTTAACCTGGCCAAGTGTGTTTTTGGTGTGCCTGCAGGCAAGCTTTTGGGTTTTCTGGTTTCTAACAGAGGCATTGAGGCTAACCTGGAGAAGATCAACGCAATCACTTATTTGGCTAAACCGACGTGTATCAATGATGTTCAGCATCTGGCGGGTCGTATTGCTGCTTTAAGCCGGTTAGGTGAGAAGGCCATACCACTATATCAGATGATGAAAAAGACAAACGACGTCATCTGGAGTGATGCTGCTAATGCTGCCTTTGAAGATTTGAAGAGATAGCTAGCTGAGCCACCGGTCCTTGCTGCTCCCATTGATAAGGAGCCATTATTGTTATATGTGGCTACTAATACATGTGCTGTCAGTGTGGCCATTGTGGTGGAGCGCAAGGAGGCTAGCAAGGAACATTCGGTTCAACGGCCGGTTTATTACATCAGTGAGGTACTTATTGAATCCAAGAAAGGTATCCACATTGGCAGAAGCTCGTTTATGGGGTGTTTATGGCAAGCCGGAAGCTTAAGCAATATTTTCTGGGTCATCCCAGTGGTCAGTTCTGCTCCTTTAGGTGATATCATCCAAAATAGAGAGGCCATAGGACGAGTCGCCAAGTGGGCCATTGAACTTGGGCCTCATGGTCTAAAGTATGTGCCACGCACTGCTATTAAGTCTCAGGCACTGGTGGACTTCATCAACTATTGGACAGAACTGCAGATGCTTGAAGAGAAGCCGGACAACACATATTGGACTATTCACTTTGACGGGTCCAGGAAATTGGAGGGCTCGGGGGCTGGAGTTGTTTTAGCTTCCCCACGAGGTGACAAATTTTGTTATGTGCTCAGATTTGGTGTCTCAACAAGTATCAGGCAAGTGGGATTCCAAGGATCCTCTCATGGTGACTTATCGCTGTGAAGTTGATGCCATTGCTGGACATTTCAAGGGTTGCCAAGTGGAGCACATTAACCGCAGAAAGAACGAGGCGGCTGATGCCTTAAGCCGGCTGGGCTCTCAGCGTAAGCCGGTGCCTCCTAATACTTTCTTGGATATTCTGCATAACCCTTTTGTCAAGTTACCTACAGAGGAAGACTTGGTTGTTCCTGACCAGAAGCACAATTGGTGGCGGATCTTCACGTCATCCCAGATTGGACAGTGCCATACTTGGCTTACATGACCCGGGGCGAGTTGCCTGAGGATGAAACCTTGGCCAGGCAGATAACCCGGGGTCTAAGTCAATGACAATTGCCAATGGCGAGTTGCATCATCGCAGTGTCACTGGGGCATTTCAACATTGTGTTTCTCATGAGGAAGGTCAAGAAATTCTCTGTGAGATTCATGAAGGAGATTGCGGTCATCATACCGGATCAAAATACCTTGTGGCCAAGGCTTTCTGTCATGGATTTTATTGGCTGACAGCTCATGCTGATGCAGAGGATCTGGTCAGTAAATGTGACGGTTGTCAGAAGTTCTCGAGACGTGCTCACATACCAGCTCAAGAGTTGAGGATGATTCCAATTACTTGGCCATTTGTAGCATGGGGGCTTGACATGGTTAGGCCTTTCAAAAGGTCCAAAGATAATAAGACCCACCTCTTGGTGGCGGTCGACAAGTTCACAAAGTGGGTTGAGGCAGAGCCAGTTAGTAAGTGTGACGCAGCTACGGCGGTTCAATTCATGAAGAAGGTGATATTTCGCTTCGGCTTTCCACACAACATTATAACTGACAATGGTACCAATCTGTCTAAAGGCGCCATGGAAGAATTTTGTCAACATGAGCATATTCGGCTTGATGTTTCATCAGTGGCTCATCCTCAGTCCAATGGTCAAGTTGAAAGAGCCAATCAGGAAATCTTGAAAGGCATCAAGCCCCGGCTTTTAGTTCCCTTGCAACGAACGCCGGGTTGTTGGGTTGAGGAGTTACCCCTTGTGATATGGAGCATCAATACTACTCCTAACAGGTCTACGAGTTATACGCCATTTTTCATGGTTTACGGAGCCGAGGTGGTTCTCCCTAGTGACATCCGTCATGACTCGCCCTGCGTGGCAGCTTATGTGGAGGCGGACAATGAACAAGCGCGGCAGGATGCATTTGCCCTGTTAGATGAAAAGCGTGACTTGGTAGCAGCTCGCTCGGCGATTTATCAGCAGGACCTGTGCCCTTATCACAGCCGCCGGGTTAAGTCCAGAACCTTTCAAGAAGGTGATTTGGTGCTCTGGCTCATCCAGGATCAAACTGATGCACACAAATTATCTCCACCTTGGGAAGGGCCCTTTGTGGTCAGCAAGAACTTGAACAACGGGTCATACTACCTTATCGATGTTCGAGAGCACAGAAACTCACGTAAGTCGGAGGAAGAGACCCGCCGGCCGTGGAATATCGCTCATCTTCGGCCTTACTACACTTGAGCCACCGGCTCTCATGATGTACATATTTTGATGATGTATATATTATGATAAGTAATAAAATAGGACCTCTGTCCTTTTCATCCTCAAAGATCATATGTCTTCATCATTATCATTTCAAATGACCAATTGGGGGTTGATCGTATTCGAATCTAGCTTAACTCAATTGGTCCGGCTCATGATCGTATTTGAATCTGGCCGTTAAACCTCATGATCATTAGGGGCTTCCTATTCAAACATAGATCATATTCGAACAAAGAGAACATAGCTGTCGGTACCCTCTTGATCGGCACAATGCCAAGCTCACTAGGGGGCTTCATGATCGTATTTGAATCATAGCTTCACCCCGTTTGGGTCCGACTTTGATCGTATTCGAATCAGAGTCGTTAAAAAACTCTCAAGATCATTAGGGGGCTTCCTGTTCAAACATAGGTCGTATTCGAACCAAAGAGAACATAGCTGTTGGTACCCTCTTAATCGGTGCAACGCCAAAGCCACTGGGGGCTACATGATCGTATTCGAATCCTAGATTAACCCCTTTGGAACGGTTTACTGATCGTATTCGAATAAGAAGCCTCGATTATCTCTTCTTATTTGGTTTAAGTTTTATTTAAAAGCAACCTTTGTTTTGACTTGAGACTTTTTTGTTCAAAGATCCAAGTGTAAGCGTGGTTTAAATTTAACCCGGCTTGATTTTGGATGATAAGTTGCCAATATCTGAGAATCATCATATCTTTGGAAGTGTTGGTTTCCAAAGATTGGGTTATCACCCTTACTGTTCGGGTCACATAAACCGGCAGTACAAATCAAAAGATCACATGTATGATATTATAGTTGTGTTTCAAAATTATATGTCACAACAGGCTTATCTATGACTCTTTTTCCATCTTAATGGTTACATGTCAAGATATTATGACCCGCCTTGCGGTAAGCCGCCAAGGGATCTTGTGATCTATTTCTGTGTGCAGGACAGTTCAAAGCCTTGCTAAAGCATAAGGAAAAACAGATGATAAGTATAATACGGATGAATATAAGATAGCGGCTTAACAGTGTTGAGCACTAAACACGTGCACAATGGCACGGCAAAACAAAGTTATTTCTACCCTATTACATGACTCCCCGAGTCCAAATGATTAATACTGTTTTTCAGCAGATCACAGGTATGAGCCGCCTGGCGGATTAATTCTCGTGTTGACCTGAAGCGTCCGGGTCAGCCCTCTCCGCTTCTTCGCCATGTTCCCTTTCCTGGAAGGTTGATGATGACCAGTCAATGCCATTCAAAGCTTCAAATTCAGCTTCATCATCAATTAGTCCAGCCGGGTCAACTTCAGGGGCGAAGGTATGCTTATAGATTGGGGGGATCGGGCTGGTCACTTTATAATGTGGCGTTGGAATTCTCCGGTTCTTCGCATCATAACCCGGCCGGTACTTGGTGAGATCTGCTTCATTAGCTATCAAGGTGGCCACAGGGCGTATCTCCTTCACACAAGTGGCAAAGTCTTCCTGTTCAAAGGGAGTGCCATCCTCTTTAAGGCTTGGATAACCAATGGCGATGTCGGCCGGGTCTAACTCCGGTAGCCAAGCTTTGGCCCGACTTAAGGCAGCCACGGCTTCGGCTCTTGCAGACGATCGCCTTAGTTCAGTGAATTGCTGGGGCAGCATAGAGAGTTTCCTTAGCACATCCACCAGGAGTGTGGGCACTTCATTTGACAGGGCCACTGTGGCTAAGGCATGCTGAGACCCGGTGTAGAGTTGTTCCACCAGCGTGTAAACCGCCTTCAGCTTTATCAGCATGTCTTGATTAAGATTTGAACTCCTGGGGCCTGCATAGCAATGTCAGGTGAGTTAATGCCAATTTATATGATCACTAGAAAGATTCAAATATTTGATACTTGTATGGCGACTTACCAAAGATTGTTGAGACCATCTGAGAGACATGGCGCTTTAAGCCGGATAATTCGACGGTCGCCTCTTCAAGAGCCGCCTCTGCCTTCTCAGTTTGATTGATCAAAGCAATCTTTTCATCAGCCCAGGCCTTTTTCTCCATTTCAAAATCTTTTTCAGTTTTTCTTGTTCATATATACTGAATTCAAACTTGGAGTTCGCTCTTTGCGTTTCCATCTCTTGTGCTTCCAAACGGTTCTTCAAGTCAGATACTTCTGATTCAAGTTGACTGGTGGTGGCCTGTAAAAATACCGGGTCAAAATCATGACTGTTATCATACAATATTAAGTCCCAAGCCTTTTGCAAGCAACAACACTTGGCACTTGGGGGCTAATGTCTACCAAAGAATTTTACCTAAGTGGCGGTTCATGAGAGTAAGTCCCAAGCACTTTACAAGCAAGAGTACCTGGCACTTGGGGGCTAATGCATATTGTTGTTAAAGTTTTACAGGTGCTTCATTCTATACAAGCATATGAAGGACCGGCTCAACCATGCTGATTAAGCCGGCCCTTGGGGACTACGGAGTAAGCCGGTTTTTCTTACATGTTATCCAAATATATCACTAATGATCATAAGTTTGTTTCTAAGTCTACAGCATATTCATCATAAGCAGTAGACTTGGGGGCTAGCATAGTAAGGGTAATCCAATGAAGAGAAGAGATTGTACCTCAAACTTCTAGTGCATTTGCTTCATCATATCGATTTCGACGTCACGGCTGCCATGTACTTGGCTCATATAGCAAGAAAAAACTTCTCCAATACTCATGTGAGTATAGTCAACAACATCAAACTTGGCCTTGCGATGTTCCAGGTGCTCTTCTTTGGTAGAACATTTGGCCAGCACAGTTGGTCTTCCTGGCTCAATGTAGCCGGTCTTGGTGATCTCAACATCAGGGTCTTGAGGATCATCCGTCCTGTCCGGGCTAGAGACTTCCGGGTTTTCAGAGCCATCGGCGGCTCGCTTGGCAGGCGGGTCAACAATTGGCGTTGGCGTGTCATGAGCTGGCTCAGGCGGCGGCTCATGAGTAGAGGCTTCAGGTGCGTCCGTTCCAAGTTCCAGCTCTTTGAAGATCGGCTCTTCGGCCGGCTTGTTCTTCTTCACCTTTTTGCTGGGCTTTGCTTTTTCCGCTGCATAAGATCAAAAGGTCAGTGCAAATACAATTTGAAATAAACACAGGATGAGTAGGTTATCATTACCCTGGAGCGGTTTTGAAAGCTGACAAATTGGACTGCATTGAGTCGCCAGAGGAAGGTAAAGTTTCCTAATAATTTGAGTCAGAAGAATTAAGTGGTTGACGAGTGAGATCCACCAAAGGATAAAAGGGATTTAAATCGGAGGTGACCTCGTTCCGATGCTTCCTTGGTGTATTAGGTAAGCCGGAGGAGAGTTCCGCATCCTTGCTGGTCCGGGTCTGCCTCCGGCTCTCATGAATCTGTCGCTTCAAAAGAAATTGAGGATCTTGATAAGCTAAGGGATGTGAAAATCTTACTTTCCGGGTTACTCTTTGATTTTCTGTCTTGGAAAAGGCTCGGAGTCGGAGGAAATGATAGTTACCTCTTCATCCTTTTCATGACTTGTTCATGTGTCCTCCTGCTGATAATCAGTGTCAATAAGGTGGTTAAAAAAGGAGCCAAGAGAGTCAAGGGCTACCTCCGACTCAGAAGTATCTTCTAGCCGAAGCAAGTCAGAGGCGGTGGCCTTCTTGCCCTTCTTCTTTGCAGCCTCATTCCTGGCGGCTCTCTTGGCCTTCCTGGCTTTCTTCGCAGCTTCGTGATCATATTTAACCTTCCAGAATTTGTCACCAGCCTGTGAAAAGCAGCAAAAGTATGAGTATCGATAAGAACATCAAAGGATGAAGGTAATTTATACAGATGGATGGCTTACCACTGGAGCCGGGTTAGCTTTGCAGAAAGGGCTTAAGCCCACCTTACCGCAGTCTGCTAGGCTTTCATTCATGAGAAACTTTGTCATGTCATTGACAACATGGTCAGGCAAATCATTAGAACTGTGTCGCAGAGGGTCATCCTTCTTGCCCAAATAGGTGCACATCAGACCAGGGCGGCGGCTCAATGGAATGATCCGCCAGGCGAGCCAAACCCAGACCAAGTCAATACCATTCAGCCCATTCCCCAGAAGAGCCTTGATTTTAACCAAGGTGGGGGCGAGCATCTTGCGTTCGGCGGCTGTTATCCTATCAGGAAGTGGATGATTGGACTCAAGACACAGAGCATGAAAGCTGGGCAGAGGATTCTCATCAACCGGAGAAGTGTCTTGACAATAGAACCATGTTTGGTTCCAGTCTTTGGGATGACTTAGTGGATTGGCATAGGGAAAAATGAAGTCTCTCCGACGCTGGATTGAGACACCGCCAAGTTCCAAGCTTTGTCCGTTGGCACATTCATTTTGGTGGTTCAAGTAGAATAACTCTCTAAAGAGTAGCAAGTTGGGTTCATCTCCAAGATATACCTCGCTGAACACTTGAAAATTACAAATATTAGACACGGAATTGGGTCCGATGTCTTGAGGACGGAGGTCAAAGAAGTGCAGGACGTCCCTAAAGAATTTTGAGCCGGGTGGTGAGAAACCCTGGTTCATATGATCAGTGAAGACGATGACCTCCCCCGCTTTGGGCTGGGGAATTTCCTCTATCGTGTCAGGAGCACGACAGGACATAACTTCCTTGTTCGGCAGATAGCCGGTCTTCACAAAGTCATCAAGCGTACTGTCTGTGATGACCCAGTTGCATGAAGTGGGTGGTTTGGGTGCCACTGTTATGAAAGCCTAAGAAAGAGTAAAAATTTCCGGTTCAAATTTAAGCCGGAGAAAAACATTACAATGCATATTCCAGATGGCGGCTTATAAAGGGGCCTAATGGCATAAGGCTAATTATGTCAGATTATTTAAGCCGCCATGAGCGCCATAAGTAGTTAAGTTATCTAAACTGCCATGGGCGGTCAGGATTATCAATTGAGCATTGCCTTTTTAAGCCGATGATAAGAGCCACCATGGCTAGGTGGATCTAAAAAATACGGTTTTTGCCTAAGTGTTGCATAAACAAGTTTCACAGGTTGCAGCTATTATTTTGGATCAAACGGCTATTCAGAAAAGAAAATATTCTAGACCTAAAAACGTTGTACAAATGAGTTTGTGAGTTCTACTGAGGCCTCTCTACAAGAAAAAGGGATCTGCTAGTATAAAAAATGGACGCGAAACAACTACCGCATGAGTTTGATACGTCCATTTTGCATCATGCTTTTATATCAATATTTATTGCTTTATGGGCTGTTATTACACATTATATCTCAATACTTATGGCTATTCTCTCTTATTTTACAAGGTTTACCATGAAGAGGGGGAATGCCGACAGCTGGAATTCTGGCTGGAAAAGGAGCAAACGTTGGAAACCTATTCTGCACAACTCCAAAAGTTCTGAAACTCCACGAAACATCCTTTTGGATTTAATAAGAATTTTTGAGTGAAAGAAATACACCAAGGGGCCCACACCCTGTCCAGGAGAGAGGAGGGCGTCCCCCCTATAGGGCGCGCCCCCTATCTCCTGGGCCCCCTGGTGGGCCTCCGGTGTCCATCTTCTGCTATATCAAGGCTCTTACCCTGGAAAAAATCGTGGGCAAGCTTACAGTATGAAACTCCGCCGCCACGAGGCGGAATCAATCTAGGGCTCAGGTGGAGTTGTTCTGCCGGGGGCACTTCCCTCCAGGAGGGGGAAATCATCACCAACACCATCACCAACGATCCTCTCATTGAGAGGGGGTCAATCTCCATCAACATCTTCATCAGCACCATCTCCTCTCAAAACCCTAGTTCATCTCTTGTATCCAATCTTGTACCAAAACCACAAATTGGTACCTGTGGGTTGCTAGTAGTGTTGATTACTCCTTGTAGTTGATGCTAATTGGTTTACTTGGTGGAAGATCATATGTTCAGATCCTTTATGCATATTAGTACTCCTCTGATTATGAACATGAATATGCTTTGTGAGTAGTTACGTTTGTTCCTGAGGACATGGGTGAAGTCTTGCTATTAGTAGTCATGCGAATTTGGTATTCGTTCGATATTTTGATGAGATGTATGTTGTCTTTTCCTCTAGTGGTGTTATGTGAACATCGACTACATGACACTTCACCATTATTTGGGCCTAGAGGAAGGCATGTCGAAGTAATAGGTAGATGATGGGTTGTGCTATGTCTTGAGCTAGCGTTAGTTTTCCCCGAAGAGGAGAGGGTGATGCAGCAAGTGTAGCGTAAGTATTTCCCTCAGTTTTGAGAACCAAGCTATCAATCCAGTAGGAGGATCCTCAAAAGTCCCACGCACCTACACAAACAAATTGAGAACTCGCAACCAACGCAACAAAGGGGTTGTCAATCCCTTCACGGCCTCTTGCAAAAGTGAGATCTGATAGAGAGATAGTAATATATTTTTGGTATTTTGTAATATAGATGCAAAAAGTAAAGATGCAAATAAAGGTAGATTGAAAGCAAATATGATAAGAGATAGACCCCGGGGCCATAGGTTTCACTAGAGGCTTCTCTCGAGATAACATAAGTATTACGGTGGGCGAACAAATTACTGTCGAGCAATTGATAGAAAAGTGCATAGTTATGAGATTATCTAGGCATGATCATGTATATAGGCATCACGTCCATAACAAGTAGACCGACTCCTGCCTGCATCTACTACTATTACTCCACACATCGACCGACTCCTCCCTGCATCTAGAGTATTAAGTTCATAAGAACAGAGTAACTCATTAAGCAAGATGACATGATGTAGAGGGATAAACTCATGCAATATGATATAAACCCCATCTTGTTATCCTCGATGGCAACAATACAATACGTGTCTTGCAACCCTTTCTGTCACTGGGTAAGAACACCGCAAGATTGAACCCAAAGCTAAGCACTTCTCCCATGGCAAGAAAGACCAATCTAGTAGGCCAAACCAAACTGATAATTCGAAGAGACTTGCAAAGATAACTCAATCATGCATAAAAGAACTCAGAGAAGATTCAAATATTATTCATAGATAAATCTGATCATAAACCCACAATTCATCGGATCTCAACAAACACACCGTAAAAAGAGATTACATCGAATAGATCTCCACAAGAGAGGGGGAGAACATTGTATTGAGATCCAAAAAGAGAGAGGAAGCCATCTAGCTAATAACTATGGACCCGTAGGTGTGTGGTAAACTACTCACAACTCATCGGAGGGGCAAGGATGTTGATGTACAAGCCCTCCGTGGTCGATTCCCCTCCGGCAGAGTGCCAGCGAAGGCTCCAAGATGGGATCTCGCGGATACAGGAGGTTACGACGGTGGAAATTGTGTTTCGTGGTGCTCTTGGATGTTTTCCGGGTCCGTAGGTATATATAGGAGGAACAAGTACGTCGGTGGCCACCCGAGGGGACCACGAGGCAGGGGGCGCGCCCTACAGGGGGGCGGCCCCCTATCTCGTGGGGCCCTCGGAAGCTTCTTGACTTGCACTCCAAGCTCTCCGGATCATGTTCATTCCAAAAATCACGCTCCCGAAGGTTTCATTCCGTTTGGACTCCATTTGATATTCCTTTTCTTCGAAATACTGAAATAGGCAAAAAAACAGCAATACGGGTTGGGCCTCCGGTTAGTAGGTTAGTCCCAAAAATGATATAAATGTGTAAAATAAAGCCCATAAACATCCAAAATGGGTAATATAATAGCATGGAACAATAAAAAATTATGGATACATTGGAGACGTATCAAGCATCCCCAAGCTTAATTCCTGCTCGTCCTCAAGTAGGTAAATTATAAAAAAGAAATTTTTGATGTGGAATGCTACCTAGCATAATCCATAATGTGATTTTCTTTATTATGGCATGAATGTTCAGATCCAAATGATTCAAAATAAAAACTTATAAAACATAAAAATAATAATGCTTCAAAGCATACTAACAAATAATCATGTCCTATCAAAATAGCATAGCCAAAGAAAGCTTATCCCTACAAAATCATATAGTTAGGCCATGCTTCATTTTCATTACACAAAATACTCCCATCATGCACAACCCCGATGACGAGCCAAGCAATTGTTTCATACTTTTTAACACGCTTCAGCTTTTTCAACTCTTACGCAATACATGAGCGTAAGCCATGGACATAACACTATGGTGGTATATGGTGGTTGTGAGGACAAAAAGAGGGAGAAGATAGTCTCACATCAACTAGGCGTACTAACGGGCTATAAGGAGATGTCCATTAATAGATATCAATGTGAGTGAGTAGGGATTGCCATGCAACCGATGCACTAGAGCTATAAATATATGAAAGCTCAACAAAAGAAACTAAGTGGGTGTGCATCCAACTTGCTTGCTCACGAAGACCTAGGGCATTTTGAGGAAGCCCGTCATTGGAATATACAAGCCAAGTTCTATAATGAAAAGTTCCCACTTAGTATATGAAAATGACAACATAGGAGACTCTCTATCATGAAGATCATGGTGCTATTTTGAAGCACAAGTGTTGAAAAAGAGATAGTAGCATTGTCCCTTCTCTCTTTTTCTCTCATTTTATATTATTTTTCTTTTTATTTTCTCTTTTTTTCCTTTTCTTTTTTGGCCTTTTTTTTCTTTTTGGCCTTTCTCATTTTTTTCTTTCTTTTTGTAAAGTCCAATAGGCAGCATAGGGGAAAAAGCACAACACCTAGGAATAGGAATCAACAACACAAAAACTTTCTGAGAAATTACCCAGCAAGAAAACGTATGCGCGTGGGGCGCAACGGATTTCGCTCCCGTGCGCTCATCCCTTGCTTGTTCTTTCGGACTAGCACTCTTTCCCTCTCTTTGAAGTAGATTTCTCCCGAAGTCTCATCCCGACTTGTGGGGGAATCATAGCCTTCATCATCCTTTCCTCACTAGGACAATGCTCTAATAATGAATATCATCACACTTTTATGGATTTACAACTCAAGAATTACAACTCAAAGCTAGAACAAGATATGACTCTATATGAATGCCTCCGGCGGTGTACCGGGATATGCAATGAATCAAGAGTGACATGTATGAAAATTATGAAGGTGGCCTTGCCACAAATACGATGTCAACTACATGATCATGCAAAGAGCAATATGACAAAAGTAATGTGTGTCATATGAATGGAACGGTGGAAAGTTGCATGGCAATATATCTCGGAATGGCTATGGAAATGCCATAATAGGTAGGTATGGTGGATGTTTTGAGGAAGGTAAATAAAGGGTTTATGATACCGGCGAAAGTTGCGCGGTAATGATAAAGGCTAGCAAAGTAAAAAGGATGAGTGTGCATATGTCCATGGACTCACATTAGTCAAAAAAGAACTCATATACTTATTGCAAAAGTCTACTTCGCCCTCGAAGCAAAGTACTACTACGCATGCCCCAAGAGGGATAGATTGGTAGGAAAAGACCATCGCTCGCCCCCGACTGCCACTCATAAGGAAGACAATCAAAAGAGCACCTCATGCAACAAATTTGTCACACAACTTTTACCATACGTGCATGCTATGGGACTTGCCAACTTCAACAAAATTATTTCTCAATTTCATAATTACCCACTAGCATGACCCTAACATTACTACCTTTATATCTCAAAACAATTATCAAGCATCAAGTGGATCATAGCATCCAATTCTTTTTCTATGATAGTTTTTATTATACCCAACTTGGATGCTCATCATTCTAAGATCAACTTTGTAACCATAGCAAATACCATGCTGTTCTAAAAGACTCTCAAAATAATATAAGTGAAGCATGAGAGACTAGCAATTTCTTCAAAATTATTCCACCATCGTGCTCTAAAAGATATAAGTGAAGCACATAGAGTATTCTAGCAAATTCTAATCAAATAGGCTTCTCCCAAAAGGTGTGTACAGCAAGGATGATTGTGGAAAACTAAAAAGCAGAGACTAATATAATACACGACGCTCCAAGCAAAACACATATCATGTAGCGAATAAAAATATAGCTCCAAGTAAAGTTACCAATGAACGAAGACGAAAGAGGGGATGCCTTCCCGGGCATCCCCAAGCTTAGGCTTTTGGCTATCCTTGAATATCTTGGGGTTCCATAAGAATGCCCAAGCTTAGGCTCTTGCCACTCCTTATTCCATAGTCCATAAAAGGTTTACCCAAAACTTGAGAACTTCACAACACAAAACTCAACAGGAAATCTTATAAGCTCCGTTAGTGAAAGAAAACAAAACCACTACATAAGGTACTGCCATGAACTCATTCTTTATTTATTTTGGTGTTAAGCCTACTGTATTACAACTTCCTTATGGTTTATAAACTAATTTACTAGCCATAGAAGCATTGAAATAAGCAAACAACACACGAAAAACAGAATCTGTCAAAAACAGAACAGTTTGTAGAAATCTGTAACTAACGCAAACTTCTGGAACTCTAAAAATCCTACCAAAATAGAAATTACTGGAAAATTTGTCTATTGATCAGAAGCAAAAAAGAATCAATGAAAAAGCAGGTTTCTGTGATTTATTGAATTTTTTCTCGTGAGTGCCAAATTTCTGTTTTTCAGATGAATCAAATCAACTATCATCGTAGTTTATCCTATAGGTTCTACTTGGCACAAACACTAACTAAAAGATAAAAACACATCTAAACAGAGAGTAGATGCAAGATTTATTCCTAAACAGGAGCAAAAACAAAAAACATAAAGAAAAATTGGGTTGCCTCCCAACTAGCGCTATCGTTTAACGCCCCTAGCTAGGCATAAAAGCAAAGATAGATCTAACAAGTGCCATCTTTGGCACTTGATTCCTCATTAGAGAACTTATAATCTTTAGGAGGTTCTCCCTTTTCAGCAATGATTAAACCTTCGGGCAAAAAATTAAGAAATTCGTTTGTAGCAAAAGGTTCCTTAACGATAGAAAGACAATTGGGATGAACACTTATGGATTTGAGGTCCGCTTCTCCCTTACTAGAAGTTTCACCTTTATTTTTAGGGACATAAATAAACTTGGTGGTTTTTGTAGGAGGTTTTGGAGTGTTTTTCATGGGAGAAAATGCCGAACCTAAGTTGGTAATTATATCCTCAAGTTTGCCAATTCTATCAGAATAAAGATCTATTTTTTCATTAAATATAGGTTCTTTCTCTTTAAGATTTTTCAAAGTGACTCCAATCCTAGATTCATATTGAGTGATAAGATTATGAACCTTCTTATCCAAATTTCCAACCAACTCAACAGTGGCAATTTTATTTTCAATAATATCAAGCCGTTGCATAACGTGTTCTAAGGTTAAAACAGTTCCATTAACCAAAAGAGTAACATAGCATTATAAGCATCAAACATATGGCTACTCAAGAAATCACCTCCGGCGGCAGTATCAAGAACGCATCTATTCCAAGGAGTAATGACTACATAAAAATTGCGGAGAAGAACGGAAGTAGCAAGCTTCCTAGTAGCTTTATATTGGGCATTGCAAATTCTATGCCAAGCATCTTTTAAACTTTCTCTCTCCCTTTGCATAAAATTGAGAATTTCTTGTTCATGAGTGGGGATAAGGATAGGAGGACTAGTCATAACGACAAGGCAAATGAGCAAACACACGGACAACAGAAAAAGGCAAGCGAAAAGAGAGGAGGAGATTGGGAAAGAGAGGGCGAATAAAACGGCAAGGGTGAAGTGGGGGAGAGGAAAACGAGAGGCAAATAATGTAAATGCGAGGGAGATGGGTTTGTGATGGGTACTTGGTATGTCTTGACTTGAGCAAAGACCTCCCCGGCAACGGCGCCAGAAATCCTTCTTGCTACGTCTTGAGCTAGCGTTGGTTTTCCCCGAAGAGGAGAGGGTGATGCAGCAAGTGTAGCGTAAGTATTTCCCTCAGTTTTGTGAACCAAGCTATCAATCCAGTAGGAAGCTCCTCAAAAGTCCCACGCACCTACACAAACAAACTGAGAACTCGCAACCAACGCAATAAAGGGGTTGTCAATCCCTTCACGGCCTCTTGCGAAAGTGAGATCTGATAGAGAGATAGTAATATATTTTTGGTATTTTGTAATATAGATGCAAAAAGTAAAGATGCAAATAAAAGTAGATTGAAAGCAAATATGATAAGAGATAGACCCGGGGGCCATAGGTTTCACTATAGGCTTTTCTCGAGATAGCATAAGTATTACGGTGGGTGAACAAATTACTATCGAGAAATTGATAGAAAAGTGCATAGTTATGAGATTATCTAGGCATGATCATGTATATAGGCATCACGTCCATAACAAGTAGACCGACTCCTGCCTGCATCTACTACTATTACTCCACACATCGACCGACTCCTGCCTGCATCTAGAGTATTAAGTTCATAAGAACAGAGTAACGCATTAAGCAAGATGACATGATGTAGATGGATAAACTCATGTAATATGATATAAACCCCATCTTGTTATCCTCGATGGCAACAATACAATACGTGTCTTGCAACCCTTTCTGTCACTGGGTAAGAACACCGCAAGATTGAACCCAAAGCTAAGCACTTCTCCCATGGCAAGAAAGACCAATCTAGTAGGCCAAACCAAACTGATAATTCGAAGAGACTTGCAAAGATAACTCAATCAAACATAAAAGAATTCAGATAAGATTCAAATATTATTCATAGATAAATCTGATCATAAACCCACAATTCATCGGATCTCGACAAACACACCGCAAAAAGAGATTACATCGAATAGATCTTCACAAGAGAGGGGGAGAACATTGTATTGAGATCCAAAAAGAGAGAAGAAGCCATCTAGCTAATAACTATGGACCCGTAGGTCTGTGGTAAACTACTCACAACTCATCGGAGGGGCAAGGATGTTGATGTGGAAGCCCTCTGTGGTCGATTCCCCATCCGGCAGAGTGCCGGCGGAGGCTCCAAGATGGGATCTCGCGGATACAGGAGGTTACGGCGGTGGACATTGTGTTTCGTGGTGCTCCTGGATGTTTTCGTGGTCTATAGGTATATATAGGAGGAAGAAGTACATCGGTGGCCGCCCGAGGGGCCCACGAGACAGGGGCGTGCCCTACAGGGGGGTGCGGCCCCCTATCTCTTGGGGCCCTCGGAAGCTTCTTGACTTGCACTCCAAGCTCTCCGGATCATGTTCGTTCCAAAAATCACGCTCCCGAAGGTTTCATTCCGTTTGGACTCCGTTTGATATTCCTTTTCTTCGAAATACTGAAATAGGCAAAAAAATAGCAATACGGGCTGGGCCTACGGTTAGTAGGTTAGTCCGAAAAATGATATAAATGTGTAAAATAAAGCCCATAAACATCCAAAAGGGGCAATATAATAGCATGGAACAATCAAAAATTATAGATACGTTGGAGACGTATCAGGTTGCTAGAGTGACAGATGCTTAAACCCTAGTTTATGCGTTGCTTCTTTAGGGGCTGATATGGATCCATATGTTTAATGTTGTGGTTAGGTTTACCTTAATACTTCTTTTGTAGTTGCGGACGCTTGCAATAGGGGTTAATCATAAGTGGGATGCTTGTCCAAGTAATTGCAGTACCCAAGTACCGGTCCACCCACATATCAAATTATCAAAGTACCGAACGCGAATCATATGAACGTGATGAAAACTAGCTTGACGATAATTCCCATGTGTCCTCGGGAGCTCCTTTCTCATTATTAGAAATTGTCCAGGCTTATCCTTTGCTACATAAAGGATTGGGCCACCTTGCTGCACTTTATTTACTTTATTTACTTGTTACTCGTTATCATTTATCTTATCACAAAACTATCTATCACCTACAATTTCAGTGCTTGCAGAGAAAACCTTACTGAAAACCGCTTATCATTTCCTTCTGCTCCTCGTTGGGTTCGGCACTCTTACATATCAAAAGGACTACGATTGATCCCCTACACTTGTGGTTCATCAAGACTCTTTTCTGGCGCCGTTGCCGGGGAGTGTAGCGCTTTTGGTAAGTGGAACTTGGTAAGGAAACGTTTATATAGTGTGCTGAAATTTTCTGTTACTTGTCACTATGGAAACTAGTCCTTTGAGGGGCTTGTTTGGGGTATCTTCACCCCAACCAGAAGAGCAAAGAGTTGCTCCTCAACCTACTAAACTTTATGAAAATATTTACTTTGAGATCCCTTCAGGTATGATAGATAAACTGCTAGCTAATCCATTTGCAGGAGATGGAACATTGCATCCTAATTTACACCTTATCTTTGTGGATGAAGTTTGTGGATTATTTAAGCTTGCAGGTATTCCCGATGATGTTGTCAAAAGGAAGGTCTTCCCTTTATCTTTGAAGGGAGATGCATTGACATGGTATAGGCTATGTGATGATACGAGATCTTGGAATTATAAGCGATTGAAGTTGGAATTTCACCAGAAGTTTTATCCTATGCATCTTGTTCATCGTGATCATAATTACATATATAATTTCTGGCCTCGCGAAGGAGAAAGCATCGCTCAAGCTTGGGGGAGGCTTAAGTCAATGTTATATTCATGCCCCAATCATGAGCTCTCTCTGGAAATAATTATTCAGAACTTTTATGCTCGGCTTTCTCTTGATAATCGCAACCTGCTCGATACTTCCTGTGCTGGTTCTTATATGCTGAAGACTATTGATTTCAAATGGGACTTATTGGAAAGAATTAAACGCAACTCTGAAGATTGGGGTTCCGACGATGGTAAGGAGTCAGGTATGACACCTAAGTTCGATTGTGTTAAATCTTTTATGGATATCGATGCTTTTCGTGGATTTAGCGCTAAGTATGGACTTGACTCTGAGATAGTAGCTTCTTTTTGTGAATCTTTTGCTACTCACGTTGATCTCCCTAAAGAGAAGTGGTTTAAATATAATCCACCTGTTGAAGTGAAAGTAGTTGCACCTATTACAGTCGAAGAAAAGACTATCACCTATAGCGATCCTATTGTTCCTACTACTTATATTGAAAAACCTCCTTTTCTTGTTAGAATAAAGGATCATGCTAAAGCTTTAACTGTTGTTCGTAAGAGTAATACTAGGTCTTATACACCTCCTGAGAAAATTAATGTTGAACCTAGTATTGCTATGGTTAAAGATCTCTTGGATGATGATTTAGATGGGCATGTTATTTATTTCTGTGGTGAGACTGCTAATATGGCTAGGCCAGACACTAAGACACGTAGACCTATCGTAGGCATGCCTGTTATTTCTGTTAAAATAGGAGATCATTGTTATAATGGCTTATGTGATATGGGTGCTAGTGCTAGTGCAATACCTTATACTTTATATCAAGAAATTATGCATGACATTGCACCCATTGAATTATAAGACATTGATGTTACCATTAAGCTTGCTAATAGGGATACCATTAAACCCTTTGGGATTGTTAGAGATGTTGAAGTTTTGTGTGGGAAGGTTAAATACCCTGCTGATTTTCTTGTTCTTGGTTCCCCACAAGATGATTTTTGTCCCATTATTTTTGGTAGACCCTTCTTGAATACGGCTAGTGCTAAGATTAATTGTGAAAAGAATACTGTCACTGTTGGCATAGATGGTATGTCTCATGAGTTTAATTTTGCTAAGTTTAGTAGACAACCTCATGATAGGGAACCACCTTGTAAGGATGAGATTATTGGTCTTTCTTCCACTGCAGTTCCTCCAACTGATCCATTAGAACAATATTTGCTAGATCATGAAAACGATATGTTTATGAAGGAAAGAGAGGAAATAGATGAAGTGTTCCTTAAACAGGAACCTATGCTAAAACATAACCTTCCCATTGAAATTCTTGGGGATCCCCCTCCACCCAAGGGTGATCCCGTGTTTGAACTTAAACCATTACCTGATAATCTTAAGTATGCTTATCTTGATGAAAAAGAAATATATCCTGTTATTATTAGTGCTAACCTTTTAGAGAAAGAAGAAGAAAGATTATTGAAAACTTTGAAGAAGCAGCGAGCAGCTATTGGATATACTCTGGATGATCTTAACGGCATTAGTCCCACATTATGCCAACACAAAATTACAGTGGAGAAATATGCCAAGCCAGTTAGAGATCCTCAAAGATGACTAAACCCCAAGATGAAAGAAGTGGTAAGAAAGGAGATACTAAAGCTCCTTGAGGCAGGTATTATTTATCCCGTTGCTGATAGTGAATGGGTAAGTCATGTCCATTGTGTTCCTAAAAAGGGAGGTATTACCATTGTTCCTAATGATAAGGATGAATTGACCCCACAAAGAATGATTACAGGTTATAGGATGGTAATTGATTTCCGTAAGTTAAATAAAGCTACTAAGAAAGATCATTACCCTTTACCTTTTATTGATCAAATGCTAGAAGACTATCCAAGCACACACATTTCTGCTTTCTAGATGGTTATTCTGGCTTCTCTCAAATACCCGTGTCAGCGAAGGATCAATCTAAAACTACTTTTACTTGCCCTTTTGGTACTTTTGCTTATAGACGTATGCTTTTTGGTTTATGTAATGCACCTGCTACCTTTCAAAGATGCATGATGGCTATATTCTATGATTTTTGCGAAAAGATTTGTGAGGTATTCATGGATGATTTCTCAGTTTATGGATCCTCTTTTGATGATTATCTGAGCAACCTTGATCGAGTTTTGTAGAGATGCGAAGACACTAGTCTCGTCCTGAGTTGGGAAAAGTGTCACTTTATGGTTAATGAAGGCATTATCTTGGGGCATAAGATCTCCGAGAGAGGTATTGAAGTTGATAAAGCCAAAGTCGATGCTATTGAAAAGATGCCATGTCCCAAGGACATAAAAGGTATAAGAAGTTTCCTTGGTCATGCCGATTTTTATAGGAGGTTCATTAAGGACTTTTCTAAAATCTCTAGGCCTCTGACTAATTTATTGCAAAAAGATATTCCTTTTGTCTTTGATGATGATTGCGTAGAAGCATTTGAAATACTTAAGAAAGCTTTGATCACTGCACCTATTGTCCAGCCACCTAACTGGAATTTACCTTTTGAAATTATGTGCGATGCTAGTGATTATGTTATAGGTGCTGTTCTAGGGCGAAGAGTTGATAAGAAATTGAATGTTATCCAGTATGCTAGTAAGACTCTTGATACTACCCAGAGAAATTATGCTACTACTGAAAAGAATTCTTAGTAGTTGTGTTTGCATATGATAAGTTTAGACCTTATATCGTTGATTCTAAAGTTACTATTCACACTGATCATGCTCCTATTAAATATCTTATGGAAAAGAAAGATGCTAAGCCTAGACTCATTAGATGGGTTCTCTTGCTCCAAGAATTTGACTTGCATATTATTGATAGAAAGGGGGCTGAGAACCCCATTGCAGATAACTTGTCTAGGTTAGAGAATGTTCTTGATGACCCACTGCCTATTAACGATAGCTTTCCTGATGAACAATTAGTGGTCGTCAATGCTTCTCGTACTGCTCCTTGGTATGCTGATTATGCTAATTACATTGTTGCTAAATATATACCGCCTAGTTTCACATACCAGCAAAAGAAAAAGTTCTTTTATGATTTAATACATTACTTTTGGGATGACCCACACCTTTATAAAGAAGGAGTAGATGGTGTTATTAGACGTTGTGTGCCTGAGCAAGAACAGGAACAGATCCTACGTAAGTGTCACTCTGAATCCTATGGAGGACACCACGCTGGAGATAGAACTGCACACAAGGTACTACAATCTGGTTTTTATTGGCCTACTCTCTTCAAAGATGCTCGTAAGATTGTCTTATCTTGTGATGAATGTCAAAGAATAGGTAACATAAGTAGACGTCAAGAAATGCCTATGAATTACTCTCTTGTTATTGAACCATTTGATGTTTGGGGCTTTGATTATATGGGACCTTTTCCTGCCTCCAATGGTTATACACATATTTTAGTTGCTGTTGATTACGTTACTAAGTGGGTAGAAGCTATTCCAACTAGTAGTGCCGATCATAACACTTCTATTAAAAGGATTAAAGAAGTTATTTTTCCGAGGTTTGGAGTCCCTAGATATCTTATGACTGATGGAGGTTCACATTTTATTCATGGTGCTTTCCGTAAGATGCTTGCTAAGTATGATGTCAATCATAGAATCACATCTCCTTATCATCCGCAGTCTAGTGGTCAAGTAGAGTTGAGCAATAGAGAGCTCAAATTAATTTTGCAAAAGACTATGAATAGATCTAGAAAGAATTGGTCCAAAAAACTTGATGATGCATTATGGGCCTATAGAACTGCATACAAAACTCCTATGGGTATGTCTCCTTATAAGATGGTTTATGGAAAAGTGTGTCATTTGCCTCTTGAACTTGAACATAAGGCATATTGGGCTATTAAAGAGCTCAACTATGACTTCAAACTTGCTGGTGAGAAGAGGTTGTTTGATATTAGCTCACTTGATGAATGTAGAACCCAAGCCTATGAGAATGCCAAGCTATTCAAAGAAAAAGTCAAACGCTGGCATGATAAGAGGATACAAAAGTGTGAGTTTAATGTAGGAGACTATGTATTATTATTCAACTCTCGTTTGAGATTTTTTGTAGGAAAACTTCTCTCAAAATGGGAAGGTCCTTACGTTATCGAGGAGGTCTATCTTTCTGGTGCCATAAAAATCAACAACTTCAAAGGCACAAGTCCAAGGGTGGTAAACGGTCAAAGAATTAAACATTATATTTCAGGTAATCCTATCAATGTTGAAACTAATATTATTGAAACCGTAACCCCTGAGGAATACATAAGGGACACTTTCCAGAACGTTCCAGACTCCGAAAAGGTATAGGTATGTGGTACGGTAAGTAAACCGACTGTTGGGGAATGTAGCAGAAATTCAAAATTTTCCTACGTGTCACCAAGATCTATCTATGGAGAAACCAGCAACGAGGGGAAGGAGAGTGCATCTACATACCCTTGTAGATTGCTAAGCGGAAGCGTTCAAGAGAACGGAGTTGAAGGAGTCGTACTCGTCGTGATTCAAATCACTGGAGATCCTAGTGCCGAACGGATGGCACCTCCGCGTTCAACACACGTACAGCCCGGTGACGTCTCCCACGCCTTGATCCAGCAAGGAGAGAGGGAGAGGTTGAGGAAGACTCCGTCCAGCAGTAGCACGACGGCGTGGTGGTGGTGGAGGAGCGTGGCAATCCTGCTGGGCTTCGCCAAGCACCGCGGGAGAGGAGGAGTACTTGGAAGAGGGGGAGGGCTGCGCCAAAACATGTGGTATGGCTGCCCTCCCACTCCTCCACTATTTATAGGTGGGGAAAAGAGGGGGCCGGCCCCCTTAGATCCCATCTAGGGTTGGGGGCGGCGGCCAAGGGGGGAGGAGTGCCTCCCAAGTCAAGTGGAGGCCTCCCCCTTTAGGGTTTCCCCCTCCCATGCGCATGGGCCTTGGGGGGCTGGTTCCCCTAGCCTATTAAGGCTAGGGCGCCCCCCTACAGCCCATGCTGCTGTATTGGACGTGGTGGAACAATTTCCGGACCTCCGGACCCCTCCGGAATCCTCTGGAACCTTCTGGAAGCTTCCCGGTACAATACCGACAAAACCCGAACTTTTTCCGGAACCCGAACAACAACTTTCCATATATAAATCTTTACCTCCGGACCATTCAGGAACTCCTCGTGACGTCCGGGATCTCATCCGGGACTCCGAACAACATTCGGTAACCACATATAAACTTCCTTTATAACCCTAGCGTCATCGAACCTTAAGTGTGTAGACCCTACGGGTTCGGGAACCATGCAGACATGACCGAGACGTTCTCCGGTCAATAACCAACAGCGGGATCTGGATACCCATGTTGGCTCCCACATGTTCCACAATGATCTCATCGGATGAACCATGATGTCAAGGACTCAATCGATCCCGTATACAATTCCCTTTGTCTAGCGGTATTTTACTTGCCCGAGATTCGATCGTCGGTATACCGATACCTTGTTCAATCTCGTTACCGGCAAGTATCTTTACTCGTTCCGTAACACATCATCCCGTGATCAACCCCTTGGTCACATTGTGCACATTCTGATGATGTCCTACCGAGTGGGCCCAGAGATACCTCTCCGTTTACACGGAGTGACAAATCCCAGTCTCGATTCGTGCCAACCCAACAGACACTTTCGGAGATACCTGTAGTGCACCTTTATAGCCACCCAGTTACGTTGTGACGTTTGGTACACCCAAAGCATTCCTATGGTATCCGGGAGTTGCACAATCTCATGGTCTAAGGAAAAGATACTTGACATTAGAAAAGCTTTAGCATACGAACTACACGATCTTTGTGCTAGGCTTAGGATTGGGTCTTGTCCATCACATCATTCTCCTAATGATGTGAACCCGTTATCAACGACATCCAATGTCCATAGCCAGGAAACCATGACTATCTGTTGATCACAACGAGCTAGTCAACTAGAGGCTCACTAGGGACAGATTGTGGTCTATGTATTCACACGTGTATTACGATTTCCGGATAATATAGTTATAGCATGAATAAAAGACTATTATCATGAACAAAGAAATATAATAATAACACTTTTATTATTGCCTCTAGGGCATATTTCCAACAGTCTCCCACTTGCACTAGAGTCAATAATCTAGTTCACATTGCCATGTGATTAACATTGACAGGTCACATCACCATGTGACCAACATCCAAAGAGTTTACTAATGTCACTAAACTAGTTTACATCTTCATGTGATTAAGACTCAATGAGATCTGGGGTTTGATCATGTTCTGCTTGTGAGAGAGCTTTTAGTCAACGGGTCTGCAACATTCAGATCCGTATGTACTTCGCAAATCTCTAGGTCATATTGTAAATGCTGCTTCCACGCTCCACTTGGAGCTATTCCAAATGATTGCTCCACTATACGTATCCGGTTTGCTACTCAGAGTCACTCGGATAGGTGTTAAAGCTTGCATCGACGTAACCCTTTATGTCGAACTCTTTATCACCTCCATAATCGAGAAACATTTCCTTATTCTTCTAAGGATAATTTTGATCGCTATCTGGTGATCCACTCCTTGATCACCTTTGTACTCTCTTGCCAGACTCATGGCAAGGCACACTTCCGGTGCGGTACACAGCATAGCATACTATAGAGCCTACGTCTGAAGCATAGGGGATGACCTTCGTCCTTTCTCTCTTTTCTGCCGTGGTCGAGCTTTAAGTCTTAACTTTGTACCTTACTACTCAGGCAAGAACTCCTTCTTTGACTGATCCATCTTGAACACCTTCAAGATCATGTTAAGGTATGTGCTCATTTGAAAGTACCATAAAGCGTTTTTGATCTATCCTCATAGATCTTGATGCTCAATGTTCAAGTAGCTTAATCCAGGTTTTCCCTTGAAAACACTTTTCAAACAACCCTATATGCTTTCTAGAAATTCTACATCATTTCTGATCATCAATATGTCAACAACATATACTCATCAAAAATTCTATAGTGCTCCCACTCACTTCTTTGGAAATACAAGTTTCTCATAAACTTTGTACAAACCCAAAATCTTTGATCATCTCATCAAAGTGTACATTCCAACTCCGAGATGCTTACTCCAGTCCATGGAAGGATCGCTGGAGCTAGCATACCTTTTAGCATCCTTAGGATCGACAAAAACTTTCTGATTGTATCACATACAACCTTTCCATACGAAGACTGGTAAGGAAACTCGTTTTGTCATCCATCTGCCAGATTTCATAAATGCAGCTAATGCTAACATGAATCCGACGGACTTAAGCATCGCTACGGATGAGAAAATCTCATCGTAGTCAATTCCTTGAACTTGTGAAAAACTCTTCGCCACAAGTCGAGCTTCATAGAGGGTGACATTACCGTCCACGTCCGTCTTCTTATTAAAGATCCATTTATCTCAATGGCTTGCCGATCATCGGGCAAGTCCACCAAATTCCATGCTTTGTTCTGATACATGGATCCTATCTCGGATTTCATGGCTTCTAACCATTTGTCGGAATTTGGGCCCACCATCGCTTCTCCATAGCTCGTAGGTTCATTGTTGTCTAGCAACATGACCTTCAAGACAGGATCACCGTACCACTCCGAAGTAGTACGCGTCCTTGTCGTCCTACGAGGTTCGGTAGTGACTTGATCCAAAAACTTCATGATCACTATCATAAGCTTCTACTTCAATTGGTGTAGGCGCCACAGGAACAACTTCCTGTGCCCTGCTACACACTTGTTGAAGTGACGGTTCAATAACCTCATCAAGTCTCCACCATCCTCCCACTCAACTTTTCGAGACAAACCTTTTCTGGAGAAAGGACCCGATTCAAGAAACAATCCCTATTGCTTTCGGATCTGAATTAGGAGGTATACCCAACTGTTTTGGGTGTCTTATGAAGATGCATTTTATCCGCTTTGGGTTCGAGCTTATCAACCTGAAACTTTTTCACATAAGCGTCGCAGCCCCAAACTTTTAAGAAACGACAACTTAGGTTTCTCCAAACCATAGTTCAAATGGTGTCGTCTCAACGGAATTAAGTGGTACCCTATTAAAGTGAGTGCGGTTGTCTCTAATGCCTAACCCATGAACGATAGTGGTAATTCGATAAGAGACATCAAGGTACGCACCATATCCAATAGGGTGCTACTATGATGTTCGGACACACCATTACACTATGGTGTTCCAGGCGGTATTAATTGTGAAACAATTTCCACAATGTCTTAATTGTGTGCCAAAACTCGTAACTCAGATATTCATCTTTATGATCATATCATAGACATTCTATCCTCTTGTCACGAAGATCTTAAACTTCACTCTGAAATTACTTGAACCATTCAATAATTCAGACTTGTGTTTCATCAAGTAAATATACTCAACATCTACTCAAATCAACTGTGAAGTAAGAACATAACGATATTCACTGCATGCCTCAATACTCATTGGACTGCACACATCAAAATGTGTTACTTCCAACAAGTTGCTATCTTGTTCCATCTTACTGAACCCAAGGCTTTTCAGTCATCTTGTCCATGTGGTATGATTTGCATATCTCAAGTGATTCAAAATCAAGTGAGTCTAAACGATCCATCTGCATGGAGTTTCTTCATGCGTATGCACCAATAGACATGGTTCGCATGTCTCAAACTTTTCAAAAATGAGTGAGTCCAAAGATCCATCAACATGGAGCTTCTTCATGCGTTTTATACCAATATGACTTACATGGCAGTGCCACAAGTAAGTGGTACTATCATTACTATCTTATAATTTTTGGCATGAAAATGTGTATCACTACGATCGAGATTCAATAAACCATTCCTTTAGGTGCAAGACCATTGAAGGTATTATTCAAATAAACAAAGTAACCATTATTCTCCTTAAATGAATAACCGTATTGCGATAGACATAATCCAATCATGTCTATGCTCAACGCAAACACCAAATGACAATTATTCAGGTTTAATACTAATCTTGATGGTAGAGGGAGCGTGCGATGTTTGATCACATCAAACTTGGAAACACTTCCAACACACCAACACATATCGTCAGCTCACCTTTAGCTAGTCTCCGTTTATTCCGTAGCTCTTTTATTTCGAGTTACTAACACTTAGCAACCGAACCGGTATCTAATACCCTGGTGCTACTAGGAGTACTAGTAAAGTACACATTAACATAATGCATATCCAATATACTTCTATCGACCTTGCCAGCCTTCTCATCTACCAAGTATCTAGGGTAATTCCGCTCTAGTGACTATTCCCCTTATCACAGAAGCACTTAGTCTCGGGTTTGGGTTCAACCTTGGGTTTCTTCACTGGAGCAGCAGCTGATTTGCCGTTTCATGAAGTATCCCTTCTTGCCCTTGCCCTTCTTGAAACTAGTGGTTTCACCAACCATCAACAATTGATGCTCCTTCTTGATTTCTACTTTCGCGGTGTCAAACATCGCGAATACCTCAAGGATCATCATATCTATCCCTGATATGTTATAGTTCATCACGAAGCTCTAGTAGCTTGGTGGCAATGACTTTGGAGAAACATCACTATCTCATCTGGAAGATCAACTCCCACTCGATTCAAGTGATTGTTGCACTTAGACAATCTGAGCACAACCTCAACGATTAAGCTTTTCTCCCTTAGTTTGCCGGCTAAGAAAAATCGTCGGAGGTCGTATACCTCTTGACGTGGGAACGAGCCTGAAATCCCAATTTCAGCCCTCGAAACATCTCATATGTTCTGCGACGTTTCGAAAACGTCTTTGGTGCCTCATCTCTAAACCGTTTAACTGAATTATCACATAGTTATCAAAACATGTATGTCCGATGTTCGCAACATCCACAAACGACGTTTGGGGTTCAGCACACTGAGCGGTGCATTAAGGACATAAGCTTCCTACTGTCCGCATAATCGCTACTATCAACTTTCAACTATATTTTCTCTAGGAACATATCTAAACAGTGGAACTAAAGCGCGAGCCTACGACATAATTTGCAAAGATCTTTTGACTATGTTCAGGATAATTAAGTTCATCTTATGAACTCCCACTCAGATAGACATCCCTCTAGTCATCTAAGTGATTACATGATCCGAGTCAACTAGGCCGTGTCCGATCATCACGTGAGACGGACTAGTCATCATCGGTGAACATCTTCATGTTGATCGTATCTACTATACGACTCATGCTCGACCTTTCGGTCTCTGTGTTCCGAGGCCATGTCTGTACATGCTAGGCTCATCAAGTTAACCCTAAGTGTTTCGTGTGTGTTCTGTCTTACACCCGTTGTATGTGAGCGTAAGAATCCATCACACCCGATCATCACGTGGTGCTTAGAAGCGACAAACTTTAGCAACGGTGCACAGTTAGGGGAGAACACTTCTTGAAATTGTTGTAAGGGATCATCTTATTTACTACCGTCGTTCTAAGTAAACAAGATGCATAAACATGATAAACATCACATGCAATCAAATAGTGACATGATATGGCCAATATCATTTTGCTCCTTTTGATCTCCATCTTCGGGGCTCCATGATCATCATCGTCACCGGCATAACACCATGATCTCCATCATCATGATCTCCATGAAGTTGTCTCGCCAACTATTACTTATACTACTATGGCTACCGGTTAGCAATAAAGTAAAGTAATTACATGGCGTTATTCAATGACACGCAGGTCATACAATAAATAAAGACAACTCCTATGGCTCCTGCCGGTTGTCATACTCATCGACATGCAAGTCGTGAATCCTATTACAAGAACATGATCAATCTCATACATCACATATCATTCATCACATTCTTCTTGGCCATATCACATCACAAAGCATACCCTGCAAAAACAAGTTAGACGTCCTCTAATTGTTGTTTGCATGTTTTACGTGGCTGCTATGGGTTTCTAGCAAGAACGTTTCTTACCTACACAAAACCACAACGTGATATGCCAATTGCTATTTACCCTTCATAAGGACCCTTTTCATCGAATCCGTTCCGACTAAAGTGGGAGAGACTGGCACCCGCTAGCCACCTTATGCACCAAGTGCATGTCAATCGGTGGAACCTGTCTCACGTAAGAGTACGTGTAAGGTCAGTCCGGGCCGCTTCATCCCACAATACCGTCGAAACAAGATTGGACTAGTAACGGTAAGCATATTGAACAAGATCAATGCCCACAACTACTTTGTGTTCTACTCGTGCAAAGAATCTACGCAATAGACCTAGCTCATGATGCCACTGTTGGGGAACGTAGCAGAAATTCAAAATTTTCCTACGTGTCACCAAGATCTATCTATGGAGAAACCAGCAACGAGGGTAAGGAGAGTGCATCTACATACCCTTGTAGATCGCTAAGCGGAAGCGTTCAAGAGAACGTGGTTGAAGGAGTCGTACTCGTCGTGATTCAAATCACCGGAGATCCTAGTGCCGAACGGACGGCACCTCCGCGTTCAACACACGTACAGCCCGGTGACGTCTCCCATGCCTTGATCCAGCAAGGAGAGAGGGAGAGGTTGAGGAAGACTCCGTCCAGCAGCAGCACGACAGCGTGGTGGTGGTGGAGGAGCGTGGCAATCCTGCAGGGCTTCGCCAAGCACCGCGGGAGAGGAGGAGTACTTGGGAGAGGGGGAGGGCTGCGCCAGAACATGTGGTACGGCTGCCCTCCCACTCCTCCACTATTTACAGGTGGGGAAAAGAGGGGTCCGGCCCCCTTAGATCCCATCTAGGGTTGGGGGCGGCGGCCAAGGGGGGAGGAGTGCCTCCCAAGTCAAGTGGAGGCCTCCCCCTTTAGGGTTTCCCCCTCCCATGCGCATGGGCCTTGGGGGGCTGGTTCCCCTGGCCCATTAAGGCTAGGGCGCCCCCCTACAGCCCATGCTGCTGTATTGGACGTGGTGGAACAATTTCCGGACCTCCGGACCCCTCTGGAATCCTCCGGAACCTTCTGGAAGCTTCCCGGTACAATACCGAAAAAACCCAAACTTTTTTCGGAACCCGAACAACAACTTTCCATATATAAATCTTTACCTCCGGACCATTCCGGAACTCCTCGTGACGTCCGGGATCTCATTCGGGACTCCGAACAACATTCGGTAACCACATACAAACTTCCTTTATAACCCTAGCGTCATCGAACCTTAAGTGTGTAGACCCTACGGGTTCGGGAACCATGCAGACATGACCGAGATGTTCTCCGGTCAATAACCAACAGCGGGATCTGGATACCCATGTTGGCTCCCACATGTTCCATGATGATCTCATCGGATGAACCACGATGTCAAGGACTCAATCGATCCCGTATACAATTCCCTTTGTCTAGCGGTATTTTACTTGCCCGAGATTCGATCGTCGGTATACCGATACCTTGTTCAATCTCGTTACCGGCATGTCTCTTTACTCGTTCCGTAACACATCATCCCGTGATCAACCCCTTGGTCACATTGTGCACATTCTGATGATGTCCTACCGAGTGGGCCCAGAGATACCTCTCCGTTTACACGGAGTAACGGAGTGACAAATCCCAGTCTCGATTCGTGCCAACCCAACAGACACTTTCGGAGATACTTGTAGTGCACCTTTATAGCCACCCAGTTACGTTGTGACGTTTGGTACACCCAAAGCATTCCTACGGTATCCGGGAGTTGCACAATCTCATGGTCTAAGGAAAAGATACTTGACATTAGAAAAGCTTTAGCATACGAACTACACGATCTTTGTGCTAGGCTTAGGATTGGGTCTTGTCCATCACATCATTCTCCTAATGATGTGAACCCGTTATCAACGACATCCAATGTCCATAGCCAGGAAACCATGACTATCTGTTGATCACAACGAGCTAGTCAACTAGAGGCTCACTAGGGACAGATTGTGGTCTATGTATTCACACGTGTATTACGATTTCCGGATAATACAGTTATAGCATGAATAAAAGACTATTATCATGAACAAAGAAATATAATAATAACACTTTTATTATTGCCTCTAGGGCATATTTCCAACACCGACTCCAAAACAACTCCAATGGCAATTTTTATCAGTTTTGGAATATTTAAGAATTTCACGAAGAAAGAAGTAGTCTGAAAGGGACACGAGGCTCCCACGAGAGTGGAGGGCGCCCCCCCCCCTGTAGGGCGCGCCCCCTGTCTCGTGGGCACCTCGTGTGCCTCCCGGACTCCGTTTTCTTGCATGTTACGTATTTTGGTCGGTAAAAATTCATTATATATACTCCCGAAGGTTTTGACCACCGTATCACGAAAATATCCTCTGTTTTTGTTTCGAGCTGTTCCTGTTGCAGAATAAAGCAAGATGTCTTCTCAGGAGTCAATTGGGGAGAGTCGGGTGTCTCACCTAACGCTAGGTCCCGGAGCAAATAGCGATGCCTATCACTTTGGACCATCAACGGAGGATGAGATGGAGGCTGATTGAAAAGGATAGATGCCATGGAGGAGGATCAAGATGTTACCTCTCGTCTCCGAGCAGAATTCACTATGGGGGAACTACCTAGCCTGGTTGTCCCTACTTCGGTCACTCCTTCCAACTCTAGATTTCTTTCTTATGAAAATATGAAAAAGAGTTTCACTTGTTCTCCAGAAACTATACAACATCCTTGGGTAAAAGGAGCTTTGGCCGTTACGGGCAAGCTCCGTAAAGAAATTATGGACCTCAAACAACAAGTCAATAAGCTCGAGGAGGAGAACCGTATCCTGAAGGGCATCATCGCCAAGAAGATCATAACACCAACCGTGAAGAAGGAGACATAATCACATGGGTATGGGCACTCCCCTTGGCAACTGCCAAGCTTGGGGGAGGTGCCCCGGTATCGTGTCACCATCACACTCATATCTTTACTGTTTTATTTAGTTCGATCCCTTTAGTAGTATCTTGATCTAGTAGATTGAAGTTTTGATATCAAGTAGTTTGAGTTTTTCTTTATGATCTCTTTTTGTAATCGAGTCTGTGAGCTATCTATAATAAAGATTAGTGTTGAGTCAAGGGCTTTGCTATGTTGCTATGATCTTGAGAAAGTAGAAAGAATAAAAGAGTTCATATTGATCTTATGGATAGTGATAACTTCACATATAGAAAGTATGAGGCATAAAAATTGTTGAGAGTTGATGAACATAGTTTTGGTCATCGTTGCAATTAATAGGAAGTGATAAGGAAAGAGGGGTTCACATACAAATATATTATCTTGCATACCTTTTTATAATTGGGAGAACTCATTAAGTATGACATGCTAAAAGAGTTGACGTTGGACAAGGAAGACAATGTAATAGTTTATGTTTTCCGACATCTCAGTTAAAGTATATTGTCATTGACCTTCCAAACATGTTGAGCTTGCCTTTCCCCCTCATGCTAGCCAAATTCCTTGCACCAAGTAGAGATACTACTTGTGCTTCCAAATATCCTTAAACCCAGTTTTGCCATGAGAGTCCACCATACCTACCTATGGATTGAGTAAGATCCTTCAAGTAAGTTGTCATGTTGCAAGCAATAAAGATTGCTATCTAAATATGTATGACTTATTAGTGCAGAGAAAATAACCTTTGTTCGATCTTGTTGTGGAAGTAATAAAAGCGACGGACTGCATAATAAAGGTCCATATATAAGGGGCAATATAAAGTGACGTTCTTTTGCATTAAGATTTTGTGCATCAACCCTAAACGCACATGACAACCTCTGCTTCCCTCTGCAGAGGGCCTATCTTTTACTTTATGTTTTTACTTTATGCTTGAGTCAAGGTGATCCTCACCTTTCCCTTTTTCATTTTATCCTTTGGCAAGCTCCTCGTGTTGGAAAGATCATGATATATATATCCAATTGGATGTAAGTTAGCATGGGCTATTTTTGTTGACATCACCTAAAGGTGAATACGTTGGGAGGCAACACAATAAGCCCCTATCTTTCTCAGTGTCCAGCTGAAACTCCATAACCACAAGTACTGTGTGAGTGTTAGCAATTGTAGAAGACTACGAGATAGTTGAGTATGTGAGCTTGCTGAAAAGCTCTATTGTTGACTCTTTTTGATGTTACGATAAATTGCAATTGCTTCAATGACTGAGATTATAGTTTATTAGTTCCCAATGAAGTTTTTGAACCATACTTGACATTGTGAATTGATTGTTACTTGAGCATAAGAAATCGTATGATAAAATCTATATATGTTGCTGTTATAAGAATGATCATGATCCCCTCATGTTCGTATTTTATTTTTATCGACACCTCTATCTCTAACATGTGGACATATTTTTCGATTTCGGCTTCCGCTTGAGGACAAGCGAGGTTTAAGCTTGGGGGAGCTGATACGTCCATTTTGCATCATGCTTTTATATCAATATTTATTCCATTATGGGCTGTTATTACACATTATATCTCAATACTTATGGTTATTCTCTCTTATTTTACGAGGTTTACCCTGAAGAGGGGGAATGCCGGCAGCTGGAATTCTGGCTGGAAAAGGAGCAAACGTTGCAAACCTATTCTGCACGACTCCAAAAGTCTTGAAACTCCACGAAACATCTTTTTGGATTTAATAAGAATTTCTGAGCAAAAGAAATACACCAGGGGGCCCACACCCTGTCCAGGAGAGAGGAGGGTGTGCCCCCCCTATAGGGCGCGCCCCCTATCTCCTGGGCCCCCTAGTGGGCCTCGGGTGTCCATCTTCTGCTATATCAAGGCTCTTACCCTGGAAAAAATCGTGGGCAAGCTTACGGGACAAAACTCCGCCGCCACGAGGCGGAACCTTGGCGGAATCAATCTAGGGCTCAGGTGGAGCTGTTCTGCCGGGGACACTTCCCTCCGGGAGGGAGAAATCATCACCAACACCATCACCAACGATCCTCTCATCGAGACGGGGTCAATCTCCATAAATATCTTCATCAGCACCATCTCCTCTCAAAACCCTAGTTCATCTCTTGCATCCAATATTGTATCAAAACCACAAATTGGTACCTGTGGGTTGCTAGTAGTGTTGATTACTCCTTGTAGTTGATGCTAATTGGTTTATTTGGTGGAAGATCATATGTTCATATCCTTTATGCATATTATTACTCCTCTGATTATGAACATGAATATGCTTTGTGAGTAGTTACGTTTGTTCCTGAGGACATGGGTGAAGTCTTGCTATTAGTAGTCATGTGAATTTGGTATTCGTTCGATATTTTGATGAGATGTATGTTGTCTTTTCCTCTAGTGGTGTTATGTGAACGTCGACTACATGACACTTCACCATTATTTGGGCCTAGAGGAAGGCATGGGGAAGTAAAAAGTATATGATGGGTTGCTAGAGTGACAGAAGCTTAAACCCTAGTTTATGTGCGTTGCTTCGTTAGGGGCTGATATGGATCCATATGTTTAATGATGTGGTTAGGTTTACCTTAATACTTCTTTTGTAGTTGGGGGACGCTTGAAATAGGGGTTAATCATAAGTGGGATGCTTGTCCAAGTAAGGGAAGTACCCAAGTACCGGTCCACCCACATATCAAATTATCAAAGTACCGAACGCGAATCATATGAACGTGATGAAAACTAGCTTGACGATAATTCCCATGTGTCCTCGGGAGCTCCTTTCTCATTATTAGAAATTGTCCAGGCTTATCCTTTGCTACATAAAGGATTGGGCCACCTTGCTGCACTTTATTTACTTTATTTACTTGTTACTCGTTATCATTTATCTTATCACAAAACTATCTATCACCTACAATTTCAGTGCTTGCAGAGAAAACCTTACTGAAAACCGCTTATCATTTCCTTCTGCTCCTCGTTGGGTTCGGCACTCTTACTTATCGAAAGGACTACGATTGATCCCCTACACTTGTGGGTCATCAGAGTTCCATACTACTTTTGGATCAAATGAGGCTGTGGTGGAAGAACTACGAAGAAATCGTGATGAACCACGAAGAACACAGAGGAACTTGCAAACCCTAATGCAGATCTAAGGTGTAGGAAGGAGAAGACTTACAGCTGCAGGTCTACTACGGAGGGTCGCTGCCGTTCTCTATACTGACTCAGGTTAATGCAGCGGCCGAGGTCGAGGAAGACAAGATGCGCTGTGGCGGCGGCGGAGCTCGAGCGACAGTAGGGTTGCAAGAGGAAGAAGATGAGGAAAAGGGAGAATGAGGAGAGACCTGGTCGTGTCTATTTATAAGGGAAGACTGATAAGTGGGCACGAAAACGAGGAGGCCGAAAACATGGTTATCCAGCTACAAGGACGCCTCGATTCTCAGGATGGTCATTAAGATAAGGATCTGTTGTGATACGTTGGAAAAAAAACATGCATTAATGGTAGATGACATCATGGCGGGTCACCACAAATACAAAGGATGACGTCATGGCGGGTTACAAAAATTTTGTACAAGTGAAGACCAGAAGATTTTTGCTTAAGTGTTAAAGATTGACATGAACCAGTTCAAATCAATCTGGGGCCTAATGTTGGGGATATAACTATTAGGTATGACCCGCCCAGGAGGGGCCGGGTTATACCTATAAGGACTCTCGAAGACCAGAACGAAGCTTGAAGATGGCGGTTCAGTTAAAGGCCCAAAGCCCAAAGGCGACTTAAGGCCCGTAGAGATAAACCGCCATATGTACATGACTTATATTGTAAGGCAAAATAGTTAGAGACCGAGCCAGACATTGTTTATGAGCCGGCCGTGACTCTATGAGCCACTGGCCGTCGACCTCTGTATATAAAGGGACGACCTGGTGGCGGTTCAGGGCAAGTAACATCAGATCGAGATCTAGGTCAAGCGATTTCGCTCCCTGGTAATCGAGACATAAGCAATCCTACTCAAAACTGGATCGTAGGCTTTTACCTTCACCGTAAGGGGCTGAACCAGTATAAACCCCGTGTCCTTTGTCCCAATTAACCCCTTTAATCTTCCTTGTTGCGATTGCTCCACGACTAAGTCCTTTCACTAGGACATCTGACGTGACAATTCCATGACACAGCCCGTCAACCCTCCACACAAGTCGCACAAAATGAAAACCAGAGCCAAATCTGGTTTCTTCCAACCCAAACGCCTCTTCCTCGCCAACACATCCACATCCACTATCTCTCCCATTCCCCACACATACCATTCCGCGCTCAAAGACACCAATTGGCAACGTGCAATGCTTGATGAATATGATGCTTTAATCAAGACTTCTACTTGGTCGTTGGTTCCCAAACCTGCAGGTGTTCACGTGGTGACTGGCAAATGGATCTTCCACCACAAGTTCAACACCGATGGCACTTTGGCTCAGTACAAGGCACGTTAGGTGGTCCGTGGGTTCACTCAGAAGGAGGGCATTGACTATAACGATACATTTAGTCCGGTCGTCAAGCCGGCAACCATTCGAGTTTTGCTCAGCATTGCCACGTCCAGCTCTTGGCCCATCCACCAACTCAATGTCAAGAATGCATTCCTTCACGGCGAGCTCAAGGAGAAGGTGTATTGTGCTCAACCAGCTGGGTTCGTGGATCCCTCGTGGCCGGACCACGTGTGCCTCCTTCGTAAGTCACTCTATGACTTGAAGCAAGCACCCTGCACATGGTTTCATTGTTTCCACTCCTTCCTCTTGTCCCTTGGGTTTTATGCGTCCAAGAGCGACTCCTCCCTCTTCATCTTGCAACATGGTGATTCCATAGCCTACCTTCTCATGTACGTAGATGATATCATCCTCACCGCAAGCACACCTCATGCTCTTCACCATGTCATTTCCTCTCTCAAACACGAGTTTTCCATGACTGCTCTCGGTGAGCTCCACCACTTTCTTGGCATTAACGTCACCAAACACTCACAACTTGTTTCTCTGCCAATAGCAATATGCCCTTGAAGTTCTTGAGCATGCCAAGATGCTCAATTGCAAGCCCGTATCCACTCCCATCGATACACAATCCAAATTATCCGCCCATGATGGTCGTCTCCTCGACAATCCTACCCTCTACCGTAGCCTAGCCGGTGCCCTCCAATACCTCATACTTACTCGACCAGACCTTTCCTACGCGGTTCAATAAGTGTGTCTATTCATGCATGCACCTCATGACTCTCATGCAACTCATCAAATGCATCCTACGGTATCTTCGTGGCACTACCCACTTTGGCTTGCAGTTGTACAAATCTTCCTCTCTCGATCTTGTGGCTTACACCGATGCCGATTGGGCAGGTTGTCCGGACACGCGCAAGTCCACGTCCAGTTTCTGTGTCTTTCTCGGGCAGAATTTGTTGTCCTCGTCCTCCAAGCGGCAAGCCACTGTCTCCTGCTCTAGCGTCGAGGCTGAGTATCGTGGCATTGCAAACTGTGTCGCCGAGTCATGTTGGTTGCGCCAACTCTTACATGAGCTTTGTCGCCCACCAACCCATGCCACCATCATCTATTGTGACAACATCTCGGCCTCCTACATTGCCCCCAATCCGGTCCAACACCAGCGGACAAAGCACATCAAGATTGATCTACATTTTGTGCGCAACCGCGTGGCTCTCAGTGACATTCGTGTACTCCACGTTCCCTCCAGCTAGCAGTTCGTGGACCTATTTACCAAGGGTCTTCCGTCACAGGTCTTCCACGAGTTCAGAACCAGCCTCAACATCCTTCCACATGGAGTTCCGGTTGAGGGGGGGTATTAACGTGTATTGTACCTGTGTTTGTATATGTACATGTACTCCTAGTATATAGGATCATGGAGCACGCCCTGGCCTGCATGCCACTTCCTTTGGGCTTCTGTAATCTCTCCATACGTGTATATCATGTACCATGTGTGGGTGAATCAATGAAAGACACAATTGATCGTCCTACTTTTATCTCATCGGCACGACATCTCCAACGCTCACCGCTACAAAAAAATATTGTATTTGTCCGCTGACTGACAACTCGATCTGTCGAAGAAACTCGTCGTTCATGGCCACGACCTCTGAGAGCAGACGTGACTGCGGCAGCAGCGCCTGGTCCTCCTCGTCGCGAAGGAGATGATGGTCTCCTCCTTGTCGGTGGAGCCGCCGACCATTGAGAAAGAGGGCCTAGAAGAGCGACGATAGTAGAACCAAGATTTGGAGTTGGATACAAAACCGTTGTCGCCTGCTAGCATGGAGAACCATGACCTAAGAATGGTGGTCGGGGAGGCGGAGGAGCATGCGGAGAGGAGGAGTTCGGAGATGCGATGTGAACTCGCCGGCGCACGACTTAAATAGGCACGGCGGGTAGCCAAGGGGACGGGAAGCCGGCTTCAAATTCAATGCGGTGTAGCGACCGGAGTAGACTTCTTGGTCGCCGCGTCTGCATTGAAGTGGCGTCGTCCGCTCGTCCAGTCGCATCATTCTCGCCGGCATCAATGCCGCAAAATCACGTCCGCTCTGGAGCAGCACTGACCAACATGAATGCGCGGCAACCATTTCATGCGGAGAGCATATTTTGGTGGGGACGGGGTGTCAGATGCGTGCGTGGCAGGGGTTCAGATGCCCACAAAGCCCCATGATTTGCCTTGGGTTTGCGGGAAACGGACGTCCGGACCGGTCCACGAACCGATGGGGTACCGCGTTGGATGGCAAATCGCGTCCCGACCACTCGGTCCGGACGGTTGCGAGCGGTTTAGGGATCCGCATTGGTGAGACCATCTATAACATGCCCTTACATTTGTCCTTTACGTCTTGGCGAACAGTCTGGTCACTGACGTCTGGGCTGACCGACACCTTCCATATTTGAGGCGGATATGGGTGGTCGGATGCGCCTGAGCGTGTCCGCCATGTCGGACTAGATAGAAGAGACCCACCAGAAATTTCATAAAATCGCCTCGACCTAGCCGGATCTGTCTGTTTCCCCTCCTCTCTTCTCCCTCGTCCGTGACAGCCCTCTCCTAGCTCCACTGTCTCCTCGAAGCCAGAACGCCACCACCACCGGCAGAAAATTCCTCCTCACCATTCTCATCGCCCCGGACGCCGCCGCGGTATGTCGCGCTTCTTCCATCATACACCTTGCCGCTATGTGTTCGACAAAATGTCCGGGTGCTTTTTTTGGATTATTTTGTTTGATGGATTCGCTGGGTTTGTCAGATAAGGAGTATCAAAACAAGGAACTTGATGAATCCATTCAAAAAGAGTTCTTTGATTTGTCAGATTCGAACGACAAAGATGCTAACTTGATGATGATAATCATCATCCATGAGGAAATGGAGAGGGAAGTACAACACATTCTGAACTTTAAGTGTTCGATCGAAGGGAGGAGAGTTCTAAACCGGGATAGGGTCGCTGGCGCACAACTACTCTACAAGGACTACTTCCATACCGGATTAGAATTCCCGGGTTCATTTCTTCGTCGAAGTTTTCGTATGTGCAAACCCTTGTTCTTGTGCGGTGGAGAGAGTGGAGGCACATGATCCCTACTTCAGGCTCACGAGGGGTTGTTGCGGGCAACTCTCGTTCTCTCCATTGCATAAATGCATGGTTGCTTTGAGGATGCTTACATTAGGTACCGCGGCTGATGCCGTTGGTGAGATGGTCTAGATGGAGGAGAGCACGTGCCTTCATACCACTGTGAGATTTGACCGCGTCGTGGTGAAGATGTCTGAAGCAGAGTATTTAAGAGAATCAACTGTGCAGGATACAGAAAGGTTGATGGCTATTGGAGCGGCAAGTGGTTTTCCACATATGCTCAGTTCAGTTGATTACGCAATGGAAGAACTGCCCTAGAGGCTTGTGCGGCATATATCAAGGTCACACCAAAGATGGCACCATTACTAGAAGCAGTGGCGTCAAGGGACTTGTGGATTTGGTATGCGTTTCTTGGCATGGCTGGTTCTCACAATGACATCAATGTGCTCCGTCGATCTTCATTGTGCAAGAGACATTGCGATGGGGATGCGCCACCGTGCAACTACACCGTCAATAGGCCCGACTCATGGGATGCTACCTTGCATGGCAACAAATAATGCCACTTTGCAACAATGCAAGAAAGCGGTTAGGAAGGATGTGGAGAGGGCACTCGGAATGCTCCAAGCTCGTTGGGGTATTGTTCGTGGAGCTGTAATGATGTGGGAACAAGAGACTTTGTGGCAGCCGATGACATGTTGTGTCATTTTATACAATATGATTGTCGAGGATGAGGGTTAAGGGGCAGCCCGAACGCATGACTTTGAGAAGCCCGGAGTATATGTCCACCGCCTCTCGCAACAAGATGCAGAGCATATTGTAAACTTTATGAAAATGTATCAACAACTTCGAGATTATCAGGTGCACGCACAACTACTCAATGATCTTGTGGAGCATATGTGAACCCGCAATGAAAACCAGTGAGTTCAATGTTTGAATTATGCACTTTGAATAAATTTTATAGGTGAACTATGTTTTTTTTTTTTGCTATGAACAAATCTTATTTTACATATGATATTTATCTATATAATCGACGTGCATAGATTTGAGATTTTCATACGAAGAATGAAATTGTGCGATCACGATATTTGAAGAGTCATCCTGCGCTGTTTCGGTTCATGACCGGACGCGTCCGCAGACGTTTAAGGGACCGGATTTACCGAGCCCGGCTGTAGATGGTTTAAGCTGGAGAGCTTGCACACACACGCAATAATACATTTCTTCACGCTCAAGTCCTACATTATTTCCATGTATTTTTCGTGTCCACGGCAAAGATACGCAAGGCAGACACGTTGCAGTAGTGTTGTTTTCTGGACAGTGGGTACTCGCCGTACTGGACCGGATGAAATAGACTACTCATGTTTCACGTTTTCATGTCCGTTCTGTCTCCAACATGAGTCAGTTCAACAAACATTTTTCCAGTTGTGTGGTTGCCACGGAACGGATCGATGTGCCCCCGTAGCATGTCGCCATACGCTATAATTTTTCCTGTCGGTACCCCAAGTTCCTACAACACTGTTGCTGTGCCATTAGCACCTGTTTGGCTGCCGGCTGCCGCTATACGGAGGAAACGAGAGCTCTGTTTTCAGAGCACTGCTGCTGGCCATCTTCCCTCCAACTCCAATGCAATGCAGCAACACAACTCAACTGATCTGTCCAACAAGATCATGCACACATTTCCTATTTCGAAAAGTATATGAATTTGGTTGTTATAACTTATAAGTGTATATAAGAAAAAAGAGAGAGGGAGTGGGCAGTTGCCGTCATCATCATCTAATCAAACGGAAGAACCGAAGCCAGAGGATAGGGTGTGTTCACTGAGACCATGTGCATCTACGATTTCCTCTTCTTTCGAGTCCGGGCGCTCCTCCATGAGCTGAGAGCAGATGATGAACCACCGTGCCTTAGAATCTTCGGCCTCCTCCCTTTTCTCTTGCCCGTGTAGCAGGGCTTCAAGATCCCCTGGAGGCCCATCCTGGTTGTGCCGCCTTCTTCCTTGACAACCGCCATGGGGGCGGCGACGCTCTCATCCTCAGAATGTGCTACAGTTTCTCTCTTGACAGGTACCTGTTCCCTCTTGACTGATACCCGTAGTCGCTGGCATGGGTGACTGATCACCTCAAAATTTTGATACCCTTCCTCAGCTGGTTGGTTGTCGATCAATACATCTTCCGAAGTCTGTAAGCAAAGCAAGATAATAGTAAAGAGTTGACCTCCTCCAAATACACCACCAACACAACAACCACAACAACAACAACAAAGCCTTTAGTCCCAAACAAGCTGGGGTAGGCTAGAGCTGAAACCCATAACATCATTTGACACCACACCCGGGTTCCAATATGGCGTGTCGCTAAGATTACGCCCCAATGATTTTCTTTTGGGTTTCATCTCCTTCAAATACACAGTTCTTTAAAATTGCCACTTTTAAGCCTTACCCATGATTTAGTACGCATCAAATCCCATTAGTGATCATGTTTAAAATATTTCAGTAGACAACCTATCATTGTTAGCCTTTACCTACTCAATTCACTAACATGGATTGTTAGCCACTTGGAAATGTCAAGGTTTGTCAAACCTGTCTGAAGTGTATAGTGTAGAATCTATGGCATATGAGAAGTTAACCAGAAACATTGTTGTGGAGAGTTTTGGCTCTTGAAGGGGTGGGGTGGTAGAGGTTGGAGCTCAAGCTCCTCCAAATAGGCGGACGAATTAGTTTGTTATGGCGTGATATAAAAAGAGTTGTGGTAGCTTACCTGGTGTAGTTCACCAATTTTATCTGGATCTTCAACTGACAATAGGTTCATCGTGCTCTCAAAAATATCCATATTGTTAGCTTCTCCATAGCTTGAGACAGCACTATCGGGCATGTCCGTATCGCCCATATCACAATCCGATGCATCTTGAGGTGATATTTCAGGCATTTCAGTAACTTTGCCTTTTCCATGTGAGCAATTAGAGCTCTGTGCGCCATTGACCTGTGTGTTGACTTTAAGGAGAAGCCCCTTACTCTTCTTGGCCATTGCTTTCTTGAGATCTGATCTCAGACTACAAACCCTGTCTTGAACAGACTGAATGCTTACAAGAATCTGCTCGACAGTAGCATCGTCTCCATTACCGAGTAGCCAGTCAGCGTCATTATTTCCTTTTGTGCTGTCATCTGCTGAAAGGTCAGAAAAACTTTTGTGAACTCATCTGCTACATATAAAACAAATCATTTTTATTTATTTCCAGCAAACAGAGCACTGATTACAATATGTATGGTTTCTTGTTAAACTGACCTTGACATGCAATTATGATTATAACTTTTACTAGTTGAGTCATCATATCTAGAGTGCTACTATTATCGTAAGCAGGAAATGAGTTTTTTCTTCTATACAAGATGCAACCAACAGTGTCTTTGTGCTCTATAAGTATGCAACGCATTATTTCTGGACAAAAGCACTAGGAAAACGAATTCAGAAAGTAGAACAATACAATCACTAGCATTTTAGGTGTTCGAGAGACCATATTTGTTTTCAAGTCATGAAGCATTTGCCAGTGTTACCTAAGTTTCCATTGTCGTCGATAGAATGGCCATCACCTTCCGTTTTCTCTTTTTCTGCAGGACGATTGTAATGAGATCTCACTAGTGCAGATTGTAATAAATTGTGTGAAGTAGAACACAATGGTTACCATAATAAGACAATATGGTGTGGGTTGCGATGTATGAGGGAGCATTGATTTTCTCCTCATTTCTCTTTCTCTTCTTCCTCTTCATAGTCTTCCTGCAGCAATGAGAAGAGAAGGGCACTGATCTCGACGAGGAACAGTCCAACTCAATCATTTTTGTCTGCAACTCTTTCTCATGTTTAAGTACTGCAAGCTCCCTGTCATATCTGGATACTTGAGATTGCAAGTCTTTCATCCGCAGCTCTAACCATTGGCATCTCCACATTAATGGGCTGATATAGCTTCTCCAATGATCAGTCACTTTTTTCTTTCTGCAATGGATGATAAGTTGCGTTAAATACTCAAATATGCTTTGCGCAGTTGCGCCACAAGTTAATAGTAAGACCACTGAGATAACACCACAGATAGGAATCCAAGAAATAAGGCATTGCTACAAAACTAGAAACATACACACAACTGAGTGGCATATTATACATCTAAAGTACAGGCATCATCAAACTTGCAAGGGCCTTAGCTTGATGGAGAAGGGTTTGGGAAAGGCATCAGCTTTAATCAATTTACTTGCTTACAAAAATATCACAAACTAGAGCCAACATGTGCGTTGGACAGAAGAGTAAACATTTCACTTGTGATATTGTTAAGTCCCACTTTCAGGAATCAATTACATCAGACCGAAGACATGCTTCTTTATCACTATAATTTTTTTTACATAGATGGGTATTAAATATAAAGTGGCACCTGGCTTGTTTTGCAGCCTGAACCATGTGGCTCATATGGTTACATAGTTGTAGCATGGCATAGTACCCACATGGGCCACACTAAAAGTCTAAAGTGACTAGTATATAATGCTTAGTTTGGTCTAAAAGTAAAAGTACCTCCTGATCAACCCCTTTACAACAAGGGGAGACAATGTGCAAGCAGGGTGCTATGTGTGCATGGACCCACACCTTGTGGAGGGTGCGCACCAAGTGGACACTGGACTTTAACATATTGGAGTACGAATGCTCTGACTAGAAAAGATGAAGTCTAGAAACTAGTTAAAAAAGAGTTCGATGAAGGAACATAGCCCTTCGATAGGGAATCAAGCTCATGCACTAATAGCACCAAATATATGTACAAGGAACTGCACATGCGAACTTCAACTGCAAATTACTAATTCGTAAATTGCTTATGAATTATAAGTTCCTCATGGTATGCACTTCCAATCCGTTCTGAACTGATAGAAGACCTAAACTAGTCTCTGCCTACAGCAAACATGTGTAGCATATTTCTGTTCTTCAGCTGACTCTATCTAATTACTATGCCTTTTATTCAGAATTTCTTAATTTCTCACTGGCTAACATCATGCTCCTTTCAAACTGTAGACAAACTAACAATTGCTTGGCATATTAAGTACCACAAATTCATGTCTCACATTAGACATTCAAGATAAGAAGTTTTCTGGCTAATTTTCAGAGGGAAAAATACCGTCCAGATAAGAGCAATTACAGCTCAAATGAGTATAGTAACTCAGTAACTTTGCTTCTAGCATAATTTTCATTCTGTTCGAGTCTATCACGAGATGAGCGACTGCTGAAAACATGATTTGACATTTATGTTAAGGCAGAAAAACAAGGTAGGGAGGTAATCAGTTACCCAAACAACTTACTTCAATAATCTATCCAAATTGTCAGCAGCAGCTGCATCCAAGAGTGCAGCAGCATCACCATTATGAGGATATCGGCAGAATGGTGAGTCTACTTCAATGTCACTAATCTCTGAAGGCTTTGCATCATCCTGAGATCCAGATAGTGTGTCCCCAAAGGAACTTGAACACTCAGTGGCATCGGGGTCTTCAGTTTTTGCCAATTTGCGGCAAGCACCGCTACCACCATCTGGGCCAATAATGTCAACATTCCAATCTACTACTGCATTAGCATCCTCCATTTTAAGGTTGACTTTAGCTTCTGTATGCTCTGCTTAAATTAAGAGAACATAAGGGTTTTCAGCAAAAAAATAATAATACTAATGATAACATTTAGAGCAAAGTGCATTGCATGAGGAAAAACAATTTTTTTAGTAGACATAAATTGAAATCATCCATGGTAAATTTTGTGAGACACCTGAAAATGTTCAGAACCCAAATGATAAGTGCACTGTAAATAGTTGCCAAAATAGTCCCATATGAGAAAATTCCAAAGAGATGGCCAGAATGCCTACATGTAGAAATAATATGATCTACCAAAATAGTTTCATATCACAACACACTACATCTTCAAATTGTAGTTGAAATCTACACGAAGGTACCACTTTCAAAAAGTAACTTATTCAAACTGTGACGATCAATTATGTATATGTCAACTGAAGTAATGAAACGATGTGTGAAATGGATTAAGTTCAGCCAAAGACCCTGCGATCAAGGATGCAAAGTGTAATATGTCACCTACTTTACCACAAGAGCAAATAACTGATAAACAATACTCCCTCCGTTCCATATCTGACAATAATTATGGAACGGAGGCGGGAGTATATTCTAAGCAGGTGGCAATATCTTTGGCGGATTACAAAGGTTGCCTCAAAAAGAATCACAAACGGTGCTGCAGAAAATTATATACCACGTTGTTAGAGTAACAAACTGAATATATCATGACCATTGCCGTTATCTGGGTTTCCTCCATGAGATTCATTTATTTCATTCTTGATACTGGTAGTTTATACTACACTTGAAGAGGATTTCTAATCTACCAATGTTTTGGAGAAGGAATGCACATCCCTTGACTCAGGTGATGTGCATGCTCATGCCATATTTACCAGAGTATGGAATGATGTGCATAAGAAAGTAGTCTATATGAGTATAACAGTAGAACTAATTTTCTACTGTATTTCTATTTCTCACATCTCTTGATTCACCGCCTCGTGGGAATGTGAAATATTTACTATTCCCCCATCGCTAGAATATGACGACTGAAATAATTGGCAATTGAAGTATAGCTTACTACTTGCGCTCGCGGAGGGCACCTCCATTGATTCGTAAACCGGAATGTAAGGAGTCAACTCGCAGAACTAACCGAGGAATGCGTTTGGCCAGAAAGACAGACGTCAAAGGCGGCGTCTGCCGCGCGTGCCGGCAGAGGGCAACACGACACGGCTGCGTGGGGCGACTCCCGGGCGGCGGCGCGGTCAGGTGCGCGGCGAAGGTGGCAGCAGCAGCGCGGACGGCTGGCGACGGAGGGTAGCAGCCTAGCAGGAGCAATGGCGGCATCTGCAACCCGGTGCCTGAGTGGCGGAGCAGCCTGGAGCGCGCGCACACCAGGCTGCAGCGGCGCCGATCTCCTCGCTGCCAGACCCTCGCGCGCCTCGCCGACACCCCCACCGGCTCTCGCTCGGGACTGCTAGCAAAGTGTGGCGGCGGCGGCCGCAGCTCAGCTGTCGCACGAGCTGCTCGCGGGAGAAAACAAAAGTGGGAAGGAATAGAAAACGGTGTGGGGTACAAGTCCAGATGTGACCAAAGTGAGGGGGTTGATATACAACCCTAATGGGCCTTGTTGGGCTGTTCTTGGACATATCCTCCCGTAGTACTTCAGAGGCAGGGTTACCTCACAAAAGGATACTCAACAAAAAAAAAGGTTACCTCAAAAAAAAAAAACTTAACCGAAGCAGAGACCCCTCAATAAAAAAACCTTTGTCTCAAAAAAAAAACATAATCACTGTGCAGCACAGCGAAAAAACAAGTAGAAAAACAGACTGGTTTTTTTAGACAAAAAATGTATGAATTGTGTTAGAGAAAGTTCAACCCTGCACACACACTGTACCCTCCTAAAAGTAGGGACCCCCACTTCACACCTCATTTTCTTCCTATACGTATGCAAAAAGTAGCCCCCCCCCCCCCCTCCCCCGCCCCTACACCGCCGGAGCTCGCTCACAGCCCGCCGCGCCACCCATGGAAGATCACTGAAGTTCACCAGAGCTCGCTAACAACGATCGTCGGACCTCGAGGGAGCTCACCAGAGCTCATCACCCTGATAGCCAAACCTTGTCATAGCCTAGAGTTCGCCTGTGCTAGTTTTTTTAATACGAAAAAGAGAAGAAAATAAAATACGGAGGAGATTACAGGGGAAATAGTTGGAGAGCAAAAAAAGAAAAACAGCCCCCCTAAAGTGATCCCCCTTAAACAAACACACCATTCTCAAGTTCCCCTAGCTAAAACAATCTCACTCCAAAGGGCCCAACCATGGTCGGTCACTGGATTCTTATGTTTTCAGGAAAAAAAAAATCTTGCTCCAATCTACTTTGGTTTTAGAGCTTCTTCGGCACCATAGAGATGCACCAGAGGCAATGAGCCATGACTCGAGGATAATGTGGCCATAATTTCTCAAATGTTCTAACAAATTAGAATAGAAACTTATGTAAAAGTAAAGCATGGTAGAATTGCATGACCAAATAATAATCCAATGAGAAGTAAACAATAAGCAATGCTTCCACTACAATGAAGCGATAGCTATTGATCGAAGACACCAGGCAATGAATCTATCAAAATAAGCGAAAACAAAGATATCGAATTCGGCAACCGGCAAATTCCACGATGTTGAAATCTCCACTGGTTGCTGAAGCCGGCAATAGCAGTACAAACGCAGGCCGCAGAATCTCTTGTGCGCTTCAGATAGAACCAACCACTCCTAGACATGCGACATCGATCAAACTAGCTCTGGATCGAAACCTATAAATTTCTAAGCAGTTTTTGCCTAATAACAGAACTTGCAACCTTCACAAGCATATTCTTCACAAATGTACATGTCAGAAAGCCTATCCGTCTCACACGACATGTTAACAGGCACCAAACCGACCGGGGTATGGAAGCATCGTCGGAAGCTTGCCATCCGAGCAGCCGACTAGGGCGGCGAGCGACAAGAACGGCCGGCGTCAAAGAACTGACCTTTGCTAGCATAGCCGCAGCAGTATATTCGCTACTAGAGCAACCTGACATCAGCAAAGCTAGAGCTCGCTGCTGGCGTTTCCTATCGAACAGGAGCAATAACCGCAACCAAACCTGAATTCGCAGGGTGAAAGAGGTCTCCCGTAGCTCGGATCCTCACTTGTTAACAGAAAATGCGCACGAGAACAGGAGCGCCGCGCCGCCGCCGGCTCCGGAGACGCGCGCCGAGCGAGCTGGAATCGCCGCCAGCCGCCAGCGCCAGCTATGTGGATGGGGGGAGTACGCGACAAAGAAGGACGGCAGAGTTAACGGGGACGAGGGAGGGAGCGGGGAGGAAGGCACCTGACCTGCAGCGGCGCCGGAGGAGGCGGCGAGCGGGAGCGAGAGGCGCTTCGTTCCTTTCGTGCGGCGCCGCCGTCAGCTGGTGAGTAGGGAAGTATGGAAGAGCGAGGGAAGTAGCAGCCAGCGGGTTAAGTTGGGGCTACATGGGCCGGGCCGAACTCTACAGCAGGATCACCACTTAATTTCTTGTTTCATTTTGGGAATTTTTTTAATTCCTGCCTATTATATAGATGGGATTTATGATCAAAACAGGTGAACCCTAGGCGCCCAAGAGAGCTTAGGTTTTCCGTCCACTCCGCCGCCGGTTCCCTCGCCTCGGATCTCTCTATGGAACCGAAAGGTGGGGGAATCGCGTGCGGATTTAATTTCTACCATATTAGGTCTTTGTGACGTTTGCAGTGACGTCTCGAGGGTGAATGATTCGCTGGCTTCACATCAAAACCGTGTTTGAGACACGGGGCTTTGAGGGCTTCCTCGTAGTTACGAGGTCGGTTCCCATTATAAGGTCTCCTAGAAATGTTGTTCCGACACTGGTTTTTGAAGCTAGTATTTGTGTTGGTGACAAAACCTGAACCTCTGTCAGTATTCTTGCGCTTGTTGCTATGGTTGCCACTGTGCCCCTGACCACTGGTGTGTCTGTTGTTCTGTTGACCCTTGCCGGTGTTCTTCTTGCCCTTGCCAGACTTCTCGTCATCTGAAGTTGGATCTTTCGTATTATCAGACTTGGCATACCGAGTTAAAACATCAATGAGTTCACCCATGTCTTTCACCTTTCGCTTGAGATGGCCAAGCTTCTGAATGAGAGGTTGAAACTGCCGGTTCTTTTCTAAAATCAGGACGGCTTGAGCAGCCGAGATGCTGTCGGACGAGTGGATAATCTCTGCAACTCAGCGCAACCAGTGATGGGCTGATTCGTCATCACGTTGGATGCAGTGCTCCAAATCAACAATTGTCATTGGGCGCTTGCAGGTTCCCTGGAAGTTCTTGATAAAACGCTTCTTCAGTTCCTCCCAAGTGTTGATAGAATTAGCAAGTAGAATTTTCATCCACGTGTGTGACGGTCCTTCCAACATCATGTTAGATAACCAGCACAAACTGCATCGCTGACTTCCAACATATCCATGACTAACTCATAACTTTCAATCCACTCAGCCGACTCCAGATCTGCTGTAAAATTGGGTACCTTGAGGATCCTTGAACTCGGGTGGCATACGCTCATTACGCAAAGCTGGCCCCAAGCATGGAGTCCCGCTGGTCCTACCGGAGATCCCAGTAGGAAATATGCCCTAGAGGCAATAATAAAGTTGTTATTTATATTTCCTTATTCATGATAAAGGTTTATTATTCATGCTAGAATTGTATTACCGGAAACTTAAATACATGTGTGAATACATAAACAAATACTGTGTCCCTAGTAAGCCTCCACTAGACTAGCTCGTTGATCAAAGATGGTTAAGGTTTCCTAACCATAAACATGTGTTGTCATTTGATAACGGGATCACATCATTACGAGAATGATGTGATGGACAAGACCCATCTATTAGTTTAGCATATGATCGTTCAGTTTATTGCTACTGCTTTCTTGAATGTCAAATACATGTTCCTTCGACCATGAGATCATGCAACTCCCGAATACTGGAGGAATACCTTGTGTGCTATCAAACGTCACAACGTAACTGGGTGATCATAAAGATGCTCTACAGGTATCCCCGAAGGTGTTTGTTGAGTTGGCATAGATCGAGATTAGGATTTGTCACTCCGAGTATCGGAGAGGTATCTCTGGGCCCTCTCAGTAATACACATCATAAGAAGCCTTGCAAGCAAAGTGACTAAGGAGTTAGTTGCAAGATGATGTATTAAGGAACAAGTAAAGAGGCTTGCCGGTAACAAGATTGAACTAGGTATGAAGATACCACGATCGGATCTCGGGCAAGTAACATATCGACAGACAAAGGGAATTACGTATGTTGTCATAAGGTTCGACCGATAAAGATCTTCGTAGAATATGTAGGAGTCAATATGGACATCCAGGTTCCGCTATTGGTTATTGACCGGAGAGGTATCTCGGTCATGTCTACATAGTTCTTGAACCCGTAGGGTCCGCATGCTTAACGTTCGTTGACGATATAGTGTTATATGAGTTATATGATTTGATGACCGAATGTTGTTCGGAGTCCGAGATGAGATCACAGACATGACGAGGGGTCTCGAAATGGTCGAGATGTAAATATTGATATATAGGACGATGGTATTCGGACACCGGAAGAGTTTCATAATGCACCGGGTAGTAATCGGGTCGCCGGAAGGGGTTTCAGACACCCCGAGTAAGTGTATGGGCCTAATGGGCCAAAGGAGGGCACAGACCAGCCCACTAGGGGGCTGGCACGCCCCTCTCCTTGGCAGGTCGACCCTTGGGGAAGGAAAGAGGAGGGGTGGACCCTCCTACCTTTCCCTCCTCGTGAGAGAAAGGGAAGGCGGGGCGCCTCCTCCTCCCGTCTCCCTCCCGCACTCAAATAAGGAAGGGGGCGCGGCTTGGGGAAGACCCCAAGTAGGATTCGGCCCTACTTGGGGCGCCCCTTGGCCTCTCCCCTCTCCCCCACTGATACATCTCCAACGTATTTATAATTTTTTATTGTTCCATGCTATTATATTATCCATCTTGGATGTTTTATATGCATTTATATGCTATTTTATATTATTTTTGGGACTAACCTATTAACCTAGAGCCCAGTGCCGGTTTGTGTTTTCCCCTTGTTTCTGAGTTTTACAGAAAAGGAATACCAAAAGGAGTCCAAATGACCTGAAAATTTACGGTGATTTTTTATGGACCAGAAGAAGCCCCCGAAGCAAGAGAGTTGGGCCAGAAGAGTCCCGAGCTAACCACAAGACAGGAGGGCGCACCCTACCCCCCGAGAGGGTGCTCCTATCTTGTCGTTGACTCATGGACCCCCTGACTTGCTCCCGACGCCAAAATTCTAATAAATACCAAAACCCCCAGAAATAAACCTAGATCGGGAGTTCCGCTGTCGCAAGCCTCTATAGTCACCAAAAACCAATCGGGACCCTGTTCCGGCACCCTACCGGAGGGGGAATCATCACCGTTGGCCATCTTGATCATCCCGATGCTCTCCATGACGAGGAGGGAGTAGTTCACCCTTGGGGCTGAGGGTATGTACCAGTAGCTATGTGTTTGATCTCTCTCTCTCTCTCTCTCTCTCTCTCTCTCTCTCTCTCTCGGGTTCTTGATTTGGCACGATCTTGATGTACCACGAGCTTTGCTACTATAGTTGGATCTTATGATGTTTCTCCCCCTCTACCTTCTTGTAATGGATTGAGTTTTCCCTTTGAAGTTATCTTATTGGATTGAGTCTTTAAGGATTTGAGAACACTTGATGTATGTCTTGCATGTGCTTATCTGTGGTGAGAATGTGATATTCACGTGATCCACTTGATGTATGTTTTGGTGATCAACTTGTGGGTTCTGTGACCTTGTGAACTTACACATAGGGGTTGACACACGTTTTCATCTTGACTCTCCGGTAGAAACTTTGTGGCACTCTTTGAAGTTCTTTGTGTTGGTTTGAATAAATGAATCTGAGATTGTGTGATGCATATCATATAATCAAACCTGCGGATACTTATGGTGACATTGGAGTATCTAGGCGACATTAGGGTTTTGGTTGATGTGTGTCTTCAGGTGTTATTTTACTACGAACACTAGGGCTGTTTGTGACACTTATAGGAATAGCCCCATAGATCGATGAGAAAGAATAACTTTGAGGTAGTTTCGTGCCTTAGAATAATCTCTTTGTTTGTTCTCCACTATTAGTGAATTTGGAGTGACTCTTTGTTGCACGTTGAGGGATTGTTATATGATCTAATTATGTTATCATTGTTGAGAGAACTTGCACTAGTGAAAGTATGAACCCTAGGCCTTGTTTCCTAGCATTGCAACACCGTTTTTGCTCACTTTTGTTACTTGCTACCTTGCTGTTTTAATATTTTCAAATTACAAAAACCTATATCTACCATCCATATTTCACTTGTATCACCATCTCTTCGCCGAACTAGTGCACCTATACAATTTACCATTGTATTGGGTGTGTTGGGGACACAAGAGACTCTTTATTAGTTGCAGGGTTGTTTGAGAGAGACCATCTTCATCCTATGCCTCCCACGGATTGATAAACCTTAGGTCATCCACTTGAGGGAAATTCGTTGCTGTCCTACAAAACTCTGCGCTTGGAGGCCCAACACGAATCTACAAGAAGAAGGTTACGTAGTAGACATCAAGCTCTTTTCTGGCGCCGTTCATGGGGAGGTTAGTGCTTGAAAGTATATCTTTAATCTTGCAATCGAATCTTTTAGTTTCTTGTTTGATCACTAGTTTAGTTTATAAAACAAAACTACAAAAAAATGGAATTGAGGTTGCCTCATATGTTTCATCTTTTTAATGTCTTTCGTGAAAATAAGGATTCCGATAATTGTGCCAAAGTGTTAGAAGTAAAATGCAATAAAATGTTTGGCATAAAATCTTTGAATGATGAGCATGATTCCAATGTTGTTAGTATGAATTCTTTGAATATCCATAGTACTAATGATGATTGCACTAGCCATGATAAAAATGTTTCTTATAAGCATGTCGACTTTTGTTGAGTGCATAGAGTTTGCTGTTACATACCAAAAAGGGAGGATAGATTCTGCAGGAGGCATAAGTATTTAGAAACTAAATGGTTGTAAGAGAGGCTAGATGCTTGTGCTTAAAAATTTAATTTTCCTCACCATCCTTGTGAACTTTGCAATGAACGTGGTCATTTAAATCTCCAATGCAAATTGTTTCATGATTGAATCGTGTCCAAAAGTTGTGATGACTTGATTTCCCTTGTGCATCATAATGAACTTAGTTTGCTTCTAGGTTATGAAGAAATGAAACGTATAACTAAGGATATTCCAGAATTTGGCCTTGGGAGAGTCATTGATTTTGATCTAGAGGAAATTTATATGTATTGTGCGGTAAATTGCAATGAGAATCCTTATATTGCCAATTACTTAAAGATAAGAAAAGAACGATGAAGAGAATACTAATTAAAGGGAAGAGGTTTCCCAATAACCTCCTATTCTTTCTTACGATGAATCAGGTAACGAGGAGGAGCCTTCTATTCAACCAATCTCATTGATAAGGAGCTCCATAAAGAGGATTAAACCCACACATAATGTGGAGAAGAAAAAGAAAAGACGGAGAAGCAAAGGTAAAAAGGTATCCCCCCAAATGATGTTGCTCCTATTATTGTTATGCCTATTACTCATTGTGATGATAATAATTGCTATACTATTGGTGCTATCCATACTATTAATGATGAGACTGATTATGATTATGATATGCAAAGGCCCAAGCTTGGGATGCTATGTTTGATGAGAATGACATGTTTGAGAATTTATTTGCTGCAATTAATGTTTGTCCCAAGCTTGGGGATGCTATGCTTAATGAAGATGATACTTTTAGTCTCCCAAGTTTTAATATGCAAATTTATTATGATGATATCATGCCTCCTATTTATGATGATTATATTGATGAAAGTGGGTTTGGAAGAGTGTCAGCGTTAGGAAGTAATGAACCCACTATTTTGGAGGGTGTTGAATCTTATTGTGACAATTATGAAAGTGGATTTGGACAGGTCATGACTTTATTTAGTAATAATTCCACTATCTTGGAAGAGGTTTCAATTGATTATGATGAGAACAAAGTTACTGCTTATGATGATTATTGTGATGATACTTATGTTATAAAAAGTAGTGATGATTATATTTATAAAACTTGTCATGATTATGATTACCCTTTTTCTGAACATTACTCTTTTAGTGTGGAAACAATCTATAGTATTCAAGTTTCTTATGATACCCCCACTATTCCGAATTAGAAGAATTTTGCTTATGTGGAGAGTAGTAAATTTTCTATGCTTGTAGATCATGAAAAGAATGACTTATGTGATGGTTATATTGTTGAATTCATTCATGATGCTACTGAAAATTATTATGAGGGAGGAATATATGCTTGTAGGAATTGCAATAATATCAAGTTTCCTCTCTATGTGTTGAAAATCTTGAAGTTATGCTTGTTTTGCCTTCCTATGCTAGTTGATTCTTGTTCCCATAAGTTGTTTGCTCACAAAATCCCTAGGCATAGGAAGTGGGTTAGACTTAAATGTGTTAGTCATATGCTTCATGATGCTCCCATTATGTTTCAATTCTTATCTTTTATGTGAGCATGATTGACATCATCGTGCCTAGCTACACTACTGGAATCTGGCATTTTGCCGTCTGCCACCTCTTTACCGTCTGCCAGCTGACGGCAAAGAGGCTCTTTGCCGTCCGCTTCCGCAAAGTGGACAGCAAAGAAAGTGCAGATGGCAAAAATGCTATTTGCCGTCAGCTGCTTCTTTGTCGTCGGCCAGCTAACGACAAAGAGCTAGAAGGAAGACGGCAAAGAGCCAGGTGGGCCCCACAGGGCACAGCGTGGCTAGGTCAGATTCTTTGTCGTCCGCTAGCGGACGGTAAAAGAGGTGACTACTTTGCCGTCTGCTGGCAGATGGCAATATTAGTCCTTTGCCGTCTACTTGTGGACGACAAAGAGGAGACGTGGGCCAGCCCTAACAGTGGCCCTCTTTGCCGTCTGCTAATAGACGGCAAAGAAGGCCTACTTAACGGGCCGAGCCATCTCCCCCCTCTCTCCCTCCCACGCGCCCGCCTCTCTTCTCTGTCGCCGCCGCCGTCCATCCCCGCCCTGTCGCCCCGTCGCCCCGCCGCCCCATCGCCCCGCCGTGCCCCGTCGCCCCGCCGCACCCCGTCGCCCCGCCGCGCCCTGTCGTCCCGCCGCCCTGCCGCCCCACCGCGCCCCGTTGCCGGAGTGGCCTGCGCTAGGCCGCCCTGGTGCCGGACCCCTCCCCGAGGTCCCTGCGCCGCCCCGCCCCGCTGTCGTCCTCCTCCCTGCGTCCCCTGCACCGCCCCGCCCCACCGACCGACCTCGCCGGAGCAAGAGGTAATTTTTTTTCTGTTTTTTCCTGTTTTTTTGTTCTCTATTTTCTTGATTTGTTTTAGGTTAGTGCTAGGTTTAATTAGGTGTAATTTTGAGTTTTTAGGTTTAGGTTAGTGCTAGGTTTAGGTGTAGTTTTGATTTTTTAGGTTTAGGTTAGTGCTAGGTTTAGGTGTAGTTTTTTCCTGTTTTGTTTTAGTTAGTGCTAGGTTTAAGAAGAGGAACAAGGAGTAGAAGAAGGAGAAGAAGAAGAAGAAAAGGAAAAAAGAGAAAGAAGAAGAAGAAAAAGAAAATGAGGGTTCCTCGGTGTCGATGGTACCCTAAATAGCAAGTATCGTCAGTATGAGGTACATGTGGCTGTCGGTGTCGAATACTACATCCATGTCCCACAAGTGACACAGGGGTCCTGCGTCCAGCAGCAACAGTTCTCGGCGTCGATGGCGGTCGAACACCATTGCGAATTTGTCTGGCAGCCTCAGAGATGACGATTGAAAGCTAAGTGTTGAAACTTGAAACACCCAAACTAACTCAAGTCGGTTTGGTTGTTTGAAATTTCAAAACTTGGCTTTAATCCTCATCGCAGAGGCTGCTAGACAAATTCGCCAAGGTGTTCGACCGTCATCAGCCACTAGAACTATTGTTGTGGGACGCTGGGCGCCCACTTCACTTGTGGGATGTGGATCTAGTGTTCAACGCCGACCGCCTCATGTACCTTGCACCGATGGTAGTTGCTATTTAGTTTACCCGGGGACGAGCGGGTTAGAGGGTTCCTCGGTGTCCATGGTACCGTAAATAGCAAGTATCGTTAGTGCGATGTACATGTGGCCGTCGGTGTCGAATACTTGCTATGTTACTCATCTTTCGATTTAAAATGCAGTTATTTCGTCCTTGTGAGGGGTGTTCGACGAGCTCTACCCCTGCGTTCGTTGGTGAGCACAAATGACATCTCCCCCCCTTCATTTGCTCTGTTCCGGTCTTCATGCCTGAGGGAGTCCTGGACTAGGGGGTGTCCGGATAGCCGAACTATCATCATTGGCCGGACTCCAAGACTATGAAGATACAAGATTGAAGACTTTGTCCCGTGTCCGGATGGGACTTTCCTTGGCGTGGAAGGCAAGCTTGGCGATACGGATATGTAGATCTCCTACCATTGTAACTGACTTTGTGTAACCCTAGCCCTCTCCAGTGTCTATATAAACCGGAGGGTTTTAGTCCGTAGGACGAACAACAATCATACCATAGGCTAGCTTCTAGGGTTTAGCCTCCTTGATCTCGTGGTAGATCTACTCTTGTACTACCCATATCATCAATATTAATCAAGCAGGACGTAGGGTTTTACCTCCATCGAGAGGGCCTGAACCTGGGTAAAACATCGTGTCCGTTGTCTCCTGTTACCATCCGCCCAGACGCACAGTTCGGGACCCCCTACCCGAGATCCGCCGGTTTTGACACCGACATTGGTGCTTTCATTGAGAGTTCCTCTGTGCCGTCGCAATCAGGATGGATGCCTCTTCCCATCTTTAAAGACGGTACTGTTGCCAAAGGAGCTTTGGCCACCGGCCAAACTATCCGGCTAGGTGGTTTTCTTATGACCGCCTGTTCGGCCGCCGCTCTGACAATGACCTCTCGGGTCATTAAAAGCGATCTTCACGTCAACTCGGAACTCTCCAAGCAGCTAGATCCTATGGAGCTTTCCTCCGTAAACGAGATCTTGGATCGCGTCGCCGCCCTGGGAGTCGTTATTGACTACGATCAGATTGGGCTTAAAACCGATCTGAGAGAGATCAACTCTCCCCAGGCTACCCACCACGTTGCCGTGGTAGAGGAACAGCGCAACGACTCTTCTTCTATATTAAAGACCAGTTATGTCTGGATTCATGATCCCTCCTTGCCGGATTCCCACGGAGGGACAGACGTCAGTCAAGTACTGAACCTAAAGTCAGGCAGCGGACCGGATTCGTTGGACAACATCCAGCAATCCAAGCTTCCAAATCCGGAAACTCCTCGGCCCTTGAGCCTCAGATTGGGAGGGGTTCCGAATTTAATTCCACCCACCCACCCAAACACAAGCGATCTATCTCAAATATGGCAGGAGCCCGATGAAACAGTACATCATTACGGGGCCAGATTCCTCCTGGTTATGGACAGGATAAAGGACTGCCGTGAGGAAAGCGCAATCTTAATTTTCTGCAACAATTTCATGGACAAGGGAATCATGAACGCCATAAGTCATCATGAAATTACACGCTTCGCTGACCTGGCATCCATAGTACGAAAGTACTGTGCGACGGAGAGTGCCTGGAAAACCAAAACCAAGTTTTGGGACCATCCGGCTCCAAACACAACCCTAGTCCGAAATAAAAGGGTGCATCATGCTCAAGCACCTAGGACAAAAACCAAAAAGCAAAAAACCCCTAAAGGGCACGGAACCGTACTGGAGGGATGGCTCAGCGGACCTTGTAAAATCCATAGTACAGAGGGCGCCACTCCAACACATAGCCTTCGAGCATGTTGGATACTACGGTAGGTGGCCAAAAGTGGCGAAGAACTTCTAGCCCCAGAGAACCACCCCAACAGTACCAGTACGGTATTAACAGTCTTCAAGACTTTCGCATCAAATAATATGCGTAAACGAACACTCCGCAGCCTCGCGAAGTCTACCAAGTAGCAACAGTAAACCCATGGAGCGACACGGCTATCACCTTCAACGCCAGCGACAAACCTAAATTCCGAACAGCCCGAGCACCAGCCGCATTGGTCCCCAGTCCAATAGTGGACGACTTTCGCCTTACTAAGGTACTCATGGATGGCGGCAGCGGATTAAACCTCATCTACAAAGAAACCCTTCGAAAAATGGAAATAGACTAGAGCCGCATTGAGCGAAGCAGCACAACCTTTAGAGGAATAATCCCTAGTCGGGAAGCACGCTGCACAGGAAAAATTACACTGGATGTGGTGTTCGGCTCGCTGGACAATTACAGGTCCGAGGAGGTCACATTCCAAGTGGCCCCGTTCAGCAGCGGATATCACACTTTATTAGGGCGAGAGGCATTCACAATTTTTCAAGCTATACCCCATTACGGGTACATGAAACTTAAAATGCTCGGGCCCAATGGAATCATCACTCTTGCCAGTGATCCGGACATAGCACTCCGCGCCGACAATAAGACAACCGCACTAGCCCTAGAGGCACTATCCAAAGCCCTAGCGGCAGAGGAACTCACTGCGCTGCGCTCCACGGTGAACAGGGACGATGTGATACTCGATAAGAGATCCAAGTCCAATTCTTTTAAGCCAGCGGACGAAATATTCAAATTCCAAGTCCATCCAACGGACCCCACAAAGACGGCCTCCATTGGGGCACAACTAAACCCTGATGTAGACGCTGCACTACGAGAATTCCTTCGGGAAAATTGGGACATCTTTGCCTGGCACCCTTCAGATATGCCAGGAATCCCACGCAGGTTGGCAGAACACAGCCTAAACATCCTAAAAGGATTCAAGCCAGTCAAACAAGCTCTTCGGCGATTTTCCGAACCCAAAAGACAGGCAATGGGAGAGGAGCTAGCCAAACTATTAGAAGCCGGATTCATCAGAGACATAAAACATCCGAACTGGCTAGCAAACCTGGTAATGGTACCAAAAAAGGACAAATCCTGGCGCCTATGTGTCGATTTTAAAGACCTTAACAAGGCTTGTCCAAAGGATCCTTTCCCCCTTCCCCGCATTGATCAAATCATCGATGCTACCGCGGGGCACGATTCATTGTGCTTCCTCGACGCATACTCCGACTACCATCAAATCAAGATGGCGGAGACAGACCAAGCCACAACGGCATTCATTACTCCATACGGACCATTCTGCTTCAACACAATGCCCTTCGGGCTCAAAAACGCCGGCGCAACATATCAGCGCATGATTCAGACATGTCTGGCAACCCAGATCGGCAAAACAGTGGAGGCATACATAGACGATGTGGTCGTCAAGACCAAACACGTCGAAACTCTAGTAGACGATTTGAGGCTCACATTTGACAACCTCCGAGCATATGATATCAAGCTCAACCCGGAACAATGCGTGTTTGGCGTACCAGCCGGAAAGCTCTTGGGCTTCATTGTATTCGAAGAGGAATTGAAGCAAACCCGGCCAAGATCCGAGCTCTGTCACAGTTGGATATCCCAAAAGACCTCAAACAAATACAAAAACTGACTGGATGCGTGGCGGCTCTAAGCCGCTTCATCTCCCGCTTAGGAGAAAAGGCGTTGCCCCTTTATCGCCTCCTCCGGCGCACCGAACACTTCGAATGGACGGATGCTGCCACGGCCGGACTCGAAGAAATAAAGGCCATATTGGCAACAAATCTGGTCCTGGCCGCGCCCAACTTGGGCGAACCAATGTTATTATACATCGCGGCAACACATCAGGTTGTAAGCACGGTGCTCGTCGTCGAACGAGAAACAGAAGGACACAAATTCCCTCTTCAAAAACCAGTGTACTACATATCCACTGTCTTAACTCCATGCAAGTCCCGGTATCCACATTATCAAAAGATAGCGTATGTGGTGTTCATGGCATCCTGGAAGCTGCGACACTACTTTCAAGAGTGTTCGATAACAGTAGCCTCCGAAGTACCTCTCAACGACATCATAAACAACCGCGATGCAACGGGCAGGATTGCAAAATGGGCCATTGAGCTCTTACCATTCGACATAACCTACAAACCACGACGAGCTATAAAGTCACAAGTTTTGGCCGACTTCATCGCTGAATGGACCGAAGTCGAACTCCCTAAAGAGTACGGCGCATACTCCAATTGGATCATGCACTTCGACGGCTCCAAAATGTTGGCCGACTTGGGGACTGGCGTAGTCTTGACGTCCCCAACCGGAGACACAGTCCAATACGTACTTCAGATAATGTACACAGACTCCAACAATGCAGCCGAATACGAGGCCCTTCTACACGGTCTCCGGATGGCAATCTCCATGGGCATTCAACGCCTAGAGGTCCGCGGGGATTCAAACCTCGCAATATCCCAAGTAAATGGAGACTTTGACACCAATGATCCGAAAATGGCAGCCTACCGTAACGCCGTCCTAAAAATGTCAGCTCGGTTCGAAGGACTCGAATTCTACCATGTAGCCCGGGATAATAACCAGGCAGCCGACGTGTTGGCACGCATCGGCGCAAAACGCGATGCCGTCCCTCCAAACATCTTCCTGGAGCGGCTCTTTAAGCCATCCGTATTATGGGAAGAGGAGTCCGGAAACAACAACCCGGAGCCAACCGCACCTCCCAACATCGAACATTCTGACACAATCGGTGGCTTAGCCAATGAAATAACACCTTCAACCCACGAAATAATGGCAGTCATTGCCCCGTGGACGGAACCATTCCTAGCCTACTTAATTAGGTAGGAACTCCCCGAAGACCAAAACGAGGCCCGCTGCATAGTACGGCGATCTAAGGCCTACAAGGTCCATGAGGGAGAGCTCTATAAGAAAAGCACAACCGGAGTCCTTCAAAGGTGCATCTCCGAAGAGGAAGGGCGAAATCTTCTGGCTGAAATTCATGCCGGACTCGGCGGGCACCACGCCGCAGCCCGGGCCCTTGTAGGCAAGGCCTTCCGTACAGGATTTTATTGGCCGACGGCCCGGGCAGATGCTAGGACTTAGTCCAACGATGCGTCGGTTGCCAGCTCTTTGCTAATCAAAGCCACATGCCACCCACCGCCCTCAAAAATATACCCATCACCTGGCCGTTCGCGGTCTGGGGGCTTGACATGGTTGGCCCCCTTAAAGGGGGAACCCACAAGCAAAAATACCTATTGGTCATGGTGGACAAATTCACCAAATGGATAGAGGCCAAGCCAGTTAAAACGGCCGAATCCGGACCTGTGATAGACTTCATATCTGGGGTGGTACACCATTATGGCGTCCCCCATAGCATCATCACTGATAACGGCACAAACTTCACGGCCGACGAGGTAAAACTCTGGTGCAAAACTATGGGCATCAAGCTCGACTACGCTTCAGTCTATCACCCTCAAACCAACGGTCAAGTCGAACGAGCAAATGGTCTAATCATGAGCGGCATCAAACCCAGGCTAGTGCGCTCCCTCACGGAATCTAACATGCACTGGGTGGAGGAGCTCTACTCCGTACTCTGGGGGCTGCGGACCATGCCAAACCGCACTACCGGATTCACACCATTTTTTATGGTGTGCGGCGCAGAGGCAGTTTTGCCCTGCGATATAATTCATGACTCACCTCGCGTGCGCATGTACGAAGAAAGAGAAGCCGAGCTGGATCGGCAGGACAGTTTGGACGCCTTAGAAGAGGAGCGTGACGTGGCAAAAGCTCGTTCCGCATTCTATCAACAGCAGGCTCGAAGATATCAAAGCCGAGAAGTACGGGCCAAAACTTACAATGTTGGCGAATTAGTTCTACGCCTGCCGAACAAGAAAAAGGACAAACTCAAGCCCAAATGGGAAGGTCCCTTCATCATCGACCAAGTCCTGACCGGCGGAGCATACCGTCTACGAAATGCATCGGACAACCGACTCGAGCTGAACCCATGGAATGCAGCCCGTCTCCGAAAACTCTACGCCTAGCACCGGACTCAGAGTTCGTCTCCTTCCTCCGTCCACATTTTATACTTTAGCTGTCTTTTGTTTTTCTCTCTCTTCCTCCTTTTTTCGTAAAGCCTTTGAGGGCTGATCTGTGCATTGTGCGCACACACTTGACGTGCGGCTCGCACTCATTATACCTGGGGGCTTCTCTAACAGAAGCTTATTTATAAGGGCTTCATGCCCAAAACATGTGTCACACTTCCACATGTACCTTTTATTCACCATTATATGCATCGATATGACTTAAGTTTTGGCCAAGCTGGGTTGCCTGGATCCTGTGCTTACCCCTACGTTCCTGATTGTTTGGCTAGGAAGTAAAGGGAGCACCTCTGCGATTGTTACTGCCGGGTCAGCCGGATGTGTACCTCAGACTGGGTGAAGCCGAAAGCTAGCGTTCTTAAGGGAATATTCGGTCGGTGACTTGAAAGATGGTTTCTTACTTATTTATTTATCTGCCCCCAGATGTTTTTTTCCTGCTCTTTTCGCAGTCCGGACATGCACTTTAGGGCATGCCTCCCAGGGAAAGGAACCCCTAACGGAACTATTCTCCCTGGAAGATGTTTCTTACTAACCATGTAATATAACATAACTAGTTGGGCACTTGTCTGATAAAGCACTAATGACCCCTACGCCTGGTCTCCATGCATGCCCCGGTTTTTACATAACCGTGAGGGTATTCGGACACACTCCGGACTGTTGGGTCCAGAGGTTGAAGCAAACAGGTCCGCAAAGACAAACGATCTACAATCCGGCTAGAAGGCATTTTACATGTCATTTTAAATTACATCATCAACTTGACTGATTGTACTCCTCTTCAATCCCGTCTAACAGGCTGTCTAGTTTACAGTCCCGTTGGGAATACTTAGCGGCCAACTCTACTTGGCCGTACATTAAGCTCACAGGGATCTCCTTCCCATCAGGCCCCACAGGTCCGACCTCGGCCATGTGGTTCGGATCAGCCTTCGTGTACCGCGTCTTCACCATGGCCCAGGCCTCCCTGGCGCCTTGACGGCAGGCCAATATCTTCCACAAACGGAAGAGCTGCCTTGCTCCCTGAAGCTTCTCCACAAGCCCTCCAAGACCCTCGGGTAGGGAGACGGACGGCCATAAGGCCTGGGTGACGCTTCTCATCGCCTGTCGAACACGTTCGTGCAGTTGCAGCAGCTCGGGAAGTAGGTCACCCGTTGAACCGGGCATTTCCTCCACAGGACGACCTGTGAGCACACCTACAGACACATTTCTGTCAACCGACTTCCTCGCTGAACTCTTCTTTTCAAAAGAGTTTGCTCAAGCACTTACTGTAAATGCCACGACGAAGCCGCCGATTCTCCTTCACGGAGTCAAACAGCTGGACCCGAACATCTTTTAGTTCTTCGCCCAGCTGGGTGTTGGCATCTTGGAGTTTGTTCCTCTCCTACTGCACCCTCATAAGCACCTTCTCACCGTCCTTCAGCTGGCGCAGTAGATGTTGCTTGTCCGGATCTAGTCCGGCACCATCTGCAATATTATTGTCAGACTTATACATACGCCGCACTTCATAAAAGGCTTATCTTTTCGAAGTATGCATTACCAGAGGGGGTCTCTGTGGCTCCCCCCGCGGCGGCCAGTGCGGCCTCAAGTTGGGCCTTGCACTCTTGAAGCTCCTGGGACAGGTGGGTATTCTTCTTCGTAAGATCCTACATAACAAATGATCCTTAAATCAGTTATTCTAACTATTTTAAGTCTCGGGGGCTACTGGCATATATAACTATTAAAATTCCTCACCCGTATGTCTTTCACATATTGCTCCGTGGCTCTGGTTAGACCATCTCGAGCGGTACGGAGGTGCGCGTCTCCCGCATTAAAGTCATTCAGTGCCTCCGGGGAGAAACACGCGTCACGAAGAACTATCCGACGGCGCCTGTGATTCATGGTGCTCTCCACCTCAGACCTGGTGGCGGACAGCCTGTCGGCATCCTCCATTGGAGGAGCATCCGGCTCATGCCTTGTGTTCGCCTCCCCCTTCGGACCAGGCGTTGGAGCATGGCTGGCGGAGGCTTGACTGGCAACCTCTCTGGACACTGTCCAGCGAGCGCTCTTTCTCCTGGGAAAATCATGAGCGTTAATATACCTCCTAGGAATCTTTCCCTTAAAAACGGTGGTGCGCCGTATCGTTGCGGTGACGTTTCGATTCGCGCTGCACTCCTCTTCCGCCTGCTGGGCCAAACTGACCCTTGTTGGTCAGCCGCCGCGGGTTCGGCTTCCCGCCTTAAAGGCGCCTCCTGTGGAGCACCGTTGGTATACGGTGGTCAGAAATGAGCATGGATAAGCAATGACGTTAGGACTCCGGTCATAGTTATCTGGGAAGCCGGAGTTAAACGGGGGTAGTCGGTCGTAATGGCGACCAAAGCATTGTCCATGCTAAGTTGGTGGAACACCCCATCGATCAGCTCCACCTTTATGTCCGGATCCTCTTCGGAGGCCGGATCAAGGGATCGTCCCGGATCCTCGGGCTGTGGAGTCAGGCTGTGTATGCCCTCTACGTCCCGGCGCAACTCCTGCGTTAAAATCACAAAGTGAGACACTTAACTTTGGGAATATGGATCGGATAGATAAACGTCCGCTTACCCAGCTCTGAGGGTTATTCATGGAGAATCCATTCAATGGACTCGCGCGGAGGAAGTCCTCCTTCTCCCCCTTGTACAAGCCGGACAGGACCTTCACAAGATCGTCAACCAATCCCGGCCCCTTGTGGCCATGACGGGTGGCGTCATCCTCCCTGTTGAAATCCCACATGGGGTGGCCCCTATATTGGAGCGGCTGCACCCCTCGCATGATGCACGTTGCCATGACTCCAATCATGGTCAATCCGGAATGGGCCAGTAACCTTATCCGGCCCATCAGATATTGGACGCCCCTGTCATTCTCCCGTTGAGGGCTCCGTGGGTGCCAGCTCAGGCGTTTCTTCAGAGGATCATTGCTGAACTCCGGGAGGCCGATCCGAACTGGGTCCGGCAGTGGGGCGTCTTCCATATAAAACCATTCCGAAGGCCAGTCTTCGGACGCCTTCTTCGGGGTTCTGGATAGATATCTGGCCCCGGCGATGCGCCATATTTCGGCTCCACCCACTTGATATATCGACCCCTCGTGAGAACGGGGTACGAGGCAAAACAATCTCTTCCACAACGCAAAGTGGGCCTCGATGCCCAGGAACAGTTCGCAAAGGGCTACAAAGCCCGCGATGTGAAAAATGGAGGCAGGCGTAAGGTGGTGAAGCTGGAGTCCATAGAACTCCAGGAGCCCCCGGAGAAACAGATGTATGGGAAATCCGAGTCCCCTTATTAGATAAGGGACGAAGCATGCCCGCTCTCCTTTGGAGGGATTGGGGATGCTCTCCGCCTGCTTTCCACCCTTGTAGGTGGCCAGTCCGGCTCGAACCGGAACCATGAAGGCTGGGGGAAGATATCCCTCTGCTTGGAGCATCACTAGCTCACTATGCGGGACTGAACATCTCTGCCAATCTCCTGGCTGAGGGCTGGGAGCGTGAGAGGAGGAGCCGCGTCGACTGTCCATGATGGAATGGATTTTTGTTAGAGGCGCTTCGATGAGTACTTGCGGAAGGAGGATGGTGTGATTCGAATCTAGATCCTTGCCTCTCTTATCGGCAGCTTATTTGCGTGGCTAGGGGGTGAAACGTAAAAATACCCTGGCTTTTCGCATTCATACGACACATGGAAGAGGGCCATTATTGGACGTGGAAGCCAAGGAGCGCAACATTTATAAGGAAACCGGACACTATTCGGCAAGCACATGGAATTTGAAGGAGAACCCGCCTTGCAAAGCCGAAGACAATATACGCGTCGGACTCGTCGTCATTGAAGCCTGGTTTGGGGGCTACTGAGGGAGTCCTGGACTAGGGGGTGTCCGGATAGCCGAACTATCATCATTGGCCGGACTCCAAGACTATGAAGATACAAGATTGAAGACTTCGTCCCGTGTCCGGATGGGACTTTCCTTGGCGTGGAAGGCAAGCTTGGCGATACGGATATGTAGATCTCCTACCATTGTAACCGACTCTGTGTAACCCTAGCCCTCTCTGGTGTCTATATAAACCGGAGGGTTTTAGTCCATAGGACAAACAACAATCATACCATAGGCTAGCTTCTAGGGTTTAGCCTCCTTGATCTCGTTGTAGATCTACTCTTGTACTACCCATATCATCAATATTAATCAAGCAGGACGTAGGGTTTTACCTCCATCGAGAGGGCCCGAACCTGGGTAAAACATCGTGTCCCTTGTCTCCTGTTACCATCCGCCCAGACGCACAGTTCGGGACCCCCTACCCGAGATCCGCCGGTTTTGACACCGACAGTGCCAATGAATCTTGCTAGCTATAGGTGTCAATCATCAGTATGCGTAACCACTATGCGTCTCCCATTCGAAAGGGTTACATCTATAAATATGCATGCATTTGCATATTTATAGTAGTGATTCTTTTGAATTGTCCAATGTTATCCATGGATAGCCCGAGTATGTGTAGATTGGGTTCATTTTCTCATATGTTCAGCTCCGGATCCGATGCAGAATTTCGTCAGTGCCTCCCTGTTGTTCTCCGGGTACACATCCTCTCTGCTTATTGGCGAGACGTGTATCAGGAGAACAACAGGGAGGTGCTGCCGAAATTTTGCGTCGGATCCGGAGCAGAGCATGGGAAAACGAACCCGATCTACACATACTCGGGTGGGATTAGGACCTATCCTTACCTATTAGCGTGTAGGTTGCATGGACGTAATAAAACTGACAAACTCCATTAACTTATGGATATGGTTTGCTTAATTATGTATATATTTCTTGTGTGTCCAGTAGGAAGTCAATATGAGTGATCGTGCGTGGATGTACACCGGTTACACTAGTCAGTATGTTTGGACCAAGGAATGGTTAACAAATACTAAGGGGTTTGTTAGAGCCGCATTTGCAAATGGCTAGAAATTAAGCTGGTGCCCCTGTGTCCGGTGCGATAACTATAATCAGAGGGACGAGCTTCAAATGAGTAAACACCTGTAGAAGTTTGGTTTTACGCCTGGTTACATGGTCTGGACATTACATGGTGAGTCTGCCCAACGTGCCAGAGCTGACGTGGTTCGTCGTCGCACCGACGGGCATGGTACCGGGACCGCAGACATGGTGCAAGACTTTGACGATGCTCGGGACTCAAACAAGGAGATGGAGGAATCTGCAAAGGCCTTCACTGAAATGTTGGAGTCCTCAAAACATCCTCTCCACGAGCACACTGCGCTTTGTCAGCTGGATGCCATCTCACAAATAATGGCTTTGAAGGCTCAATTCAACTTGGGCAGAGAATGCTACGACGCGATGATGACAGTATTCAGACGATTTCTACCCAAATGCCATGTGCTACCTCCAAACCTGTACCAGTCAGACAAAATCCTCCATGCTGTTAAGATGCCCTATGAGAAGATACATGCCTATGAGAAAGGATGTGTCTTATTTAGGCTTCAGCATGAGGACTTGAACTATTGTCCCATTTGCAATTCTTCCAGGTATGTTGTGGTAGACAACGGTATGGGTGAGAAGACGCAGACCAAAATACCCGTTAATGTTCTTCGGTATATGCCAATCGTACCAAGACTTCAACATCTTTTCATGGTCGAAGAGATGGCCAGACAGATGACATGGCACAAAACAGGCAAAAGAACCGAACTAGATGCAGATGGGAATGTGATGATGGTGCACACATCGGATGGTGAAGCGTGGAAGCACTTCGATGCATTACATAAGGAAAAACGGCAGATCCAAAGCATCCTCGAGTCGCCGTCAGCACAGATGGGTTCAGTGTGTTTGGTCAGATGGTAGATCCATACAGCTGTTGGCCCGTGTTTGTCATTCCACTCAATCTCCCCCCCCCCCCGGGCAGATTATGCAAAGAAAGAACATTTTCCGGATGTTGATAATTCCAGGGCCCAACTATCCGGGGAAGAATATGAATGTGTACATGCAACCGCTTAAGGACGAATTGTGAGAAGCTTGGGATAATGGGTTCAAGACATATGACGCCTTTAGCAAAAAGAACTTCATAATGCGTGCCTGGTACATGTACTTGACGCATGACTTGCTGGCGTATGTGCTATTCATTGACTGGTGTGTGCATGGAAAGTTCCCGTGCCCCACATGCAAGGGAGCTCTTGAGTTTCGTTGGCCGACAGCGGGGCACAAGTATAGTTGCTTCGACTTGCATAGACAGTTTCTAGATCCTCGCCATAAGTTCAGGAAAGACAAGAAGAACTTCATGAAAGGTAGAGTTGTCAAACACTCTGCACCACCTGCATTGACAGGCCAACAGACCCTAGATCAGTTAAACGCTCTTGAGTCCGATCCAGAGCGTCCAGGGTATTTCAAGGGGTACAATAAGGAACACACCTGGACTCACAAGACATACTTCTGGGATCTTCCTTACTTCAAAGACCTCCTTTGCCCACACAACATCGGCATGATGCACACTGAAAAGAATATTGCCGAAGCCATTTTTGGTATATTGTTCAGCATAGAGGGGAAATCAAAGGATAATACTAAGGCTAGAGACGATCAAGAGGAGCTCTGTGATAGACCGTTACAAAACATGCAAGAACCAAAAGGAAAGCGAAACTGGAAGAAGCCAAAGGCAGGGTTCAATCTTGGAAGGCCAGCTATGAAGGAAATTATTTTGTGGGTGAAAATGCAGTTGATGTCCCCCGATGGGTATGCAGCAAATCTAAAGAGGGGAGCGAGTCTTGATAAATTGAAAATATCTGGTCTAAAAAGTCATGATTGGCACATATGGATTGAGCGGATAATTCCGGTGATGTTGCGTGGCTTCATCCCTAAGTATGAATGGCTAGTACTGGCAATGCTGAGCTATTTCTTCCGTATTCTTTGTGCGAAAGAACTATCGCCTGGCCTCCTAGAAGAAATGGAACAGTTGGCGCCGGAGTTGATCTGCAAGTTAGAGATGGTCTATCCGCCAAGCTTCTTTAATCCAATGTAACACTTGATTTTGTATCTCCCGACCGAGGCACGATTGGGGGGGGGGGGGGCGTGCAAAATCGTTGGTGCTACTCAACTGAGAGGATGCAGAAGACGCTTCGAGCAAAATGTAAAAATAAACATAGAATAGAAGCATCGATGGCCGAGGCATTCATCACTGAGGAGGCGTCAAACTTCGTGACATCACACTACGAAGCCAAAAATCGTCATTTGCATAATCTGAAGCCTCGGTACAATGCTGACGAGTCTAAGAAGGGCCAATCCAACCTCAGCCTATTCAAAGGGAATCTCGCACCATCCAGTGCTTGGAAACCAGTATCGTTGGATGTTGAAGAATGGTGGACCATTTGGCTGTATCTCTTTAACAACCTAACAGAAGTGCGGCCGTACATCGAGTAAGATCTCATTACATTGTTTCGCAACTTCTAATTTCTTTGAACTACTCTTATTCCTGGATATTTGATGCAGTATACGTCACCATATTCTCATATGGAGCGGTGATCCAAAAGGATTTCGTCGAAGAGTATGAGCTTCTGGCAAAGCAAGGAGGCGAATATCCCGGTTTCATCTCTTGGTTCAAAAAACGGTAATTTCCATTAGACCCTTTCATTTCTTTGGCTAATTTGCGACTAATGCGACAATCCTTTCATATTAAACTTGTAGGCTAATTCAGAGATTATGGATGCCGAATTGAGACAAGTAGCTAATGGTTTTGACTATAAGGTCCATTCATTTGACAATTGCGACATCAACGGGTATCGCTTTCGTACCTATGGCAAAGTGCTATCTATGGCCGACCGAAAGTCTACAAATTGTTGTGTCTCTGCTATCGGTGAAGGGGGTATCGAGTATTATGGAAGAGTTGAAGCAATTTATGAACTTCAATTCTATGGTGAAAACCCACCAAACGTCATAGTCTTCAGATGTTATTGGTTCCAGCCCAGGGAGACTAGAAGGACTCATGAACATATAGGGCTAGTCAAAATCAAACAAAGCACCCATTTGGATGTTCCCGATGTCTATATCAACAGGCAACCCAAGTTTTCTATCTGTCGTGGGCCTGTCAAAGTGATCCAAACCTCAGTGGTTGGGATGTGGTTTATGAAGTGCCGCCACGTGTTAGACCACCTCCCCCAATGAAGAGGATTATGAACCTCACATTAACCAAGACACATATGATGAAGGAGAATTCTTCCAAGAAACACGTCTTGCGAAAAAACGTTTCAGGAACCGCTATACCCCACGCCAGAACATTGAAGTAGACAACGATAGTGAATCCGACCCTGAGCCCGAACAAGAAGAGCCGGAACAAGAAGAAGTTACTACTTTAGATGACCTGTCAATGCTTGAACGATTACGTAAAGGTGGCCTTCCACATGATGATGCATTTATTAATGATGATGATGAGCACGTCATTACTAATAGTGATGATGATGATGCATTTATTAATGATGATGATGAGCACGTCATTACCGATAGTGATTATTAGGTATTCAAATTTTTATGTTATACTTTGTATGATTTATATAGTTGGTATGTATAATTTTCTTACTTTGTATGATTGTTTCTTATACATAGTGCCATGGTCTTGATGTCCGTCCCCGTCGGCCCTCGCCCGCTTTATGATTCGAATGTGGTAAATTCTCTTACATAACTATTTGTTGCATTTCAAATTTATGACAATTATAGACATCAAGTTGACATAGAGATATTTTAATCTAGGAGGTATGTGAACTGGAATTTGAAACCGACCCTCTTGTCGAGAAGTTAAATTTAGTTGAAAAATAAAATGAGTATTTGAAAGAAAAAATTAAAAGAATTGAAGAAGAGAAGATGACATTGGAGTTGTATGTTGCCGATGTCATCGATGATCACAAGATGAAGATGAATGCAATGCGCTTGAAGATGGATGCAATGTGCCTGAAGCTTAAGAAGATTAGAAAATATGCCATTGATAATGAGGCTTGGTATCATTATGCCGTTGGATCAATTGTTACCTTAGTTGCGATCTTCATCATATTTGTTGTGATGAGGCTAAGTTTTCTCTAATGTTTTGCTTTACAAATGGATACTTAGCTTATTTTCCTCCTAAATGGCATAATTACCTAAGTTAGATAAAAAATGAGCTATACTTAGCTTATTCAGTTCATTTATGACATACTTAGCATACTTAGGTAAAAAATGGCATGATAATCTTTGTTACCTCCAAAATTATATAGACTTAGCTTATTTTCCTCGAAAATGACATAATAACCTTACTAAGATCCAAAATGACCTATTTACCTAGCTTACCTCTAAAATGACCTACACTTAGCATTTTTACCTAGCTTAGCAATAAAATGCCATTTTTACTTACCTTAGTTAGAAGAAGAAGAAGATAAAGAAGAGGAGAGGATAAAAATAAAGAGAAGAAAAAAATCTTCTTCTTCTTCTTCTTCTAACTAGTCTTCTTCTTCTTCTTCTTCTTCTTCTTCTAACTTTCATCCTTCCCAATTTGCAGATTTGCTTTACATGAGGAAGGCTTGGATTCATGGAGTGTACTATTCTTCTGGTGCTTCCTTGTTGTTTATGAAAACTTGTTTGGATATGTATGTCTATATGGATATGTTGTTGGAAACTTGTTTGTGGTTATGTATATATGGATATGTTGGACTTTATTGAACTATGTTGTTGTATTCGATGAAATATGTTGTTGGACATGCTGTTGGATATGTATGCATGTATATCTGTGTTTGAAACCATGTCTAATTAATTGGATTAAAATAAAAACAGGGGATGTGTAACCTCTTTACTGTCCGCTAGCTGACGGCAAATAGCTCTTTGCCGCCCGCTAGCAGACGGCAAAGAGGACATGTGGCAGTCACCTGTGCAAACTGGGAACACTGGCTGCCTATTTGGTCATTTTGCCGTCTGCAAGCGGACGACAAAGTGACCAAATAGGCCTGGCAAACAGGGCCATCTATGCCGTCTACTGACAGACGACATAGCTGGCCACGTGGCAGCTTCCCAGTGCTGCCCTAGCTAAGCTCTTTGCCGTCTGTCAGCGGACGGCAAAGAGCGCCATTAACCCCCTAACGGCTCTCACCCCACACCGGTGCCATCCGTCGTCGTTGCCGTCTGCTGGCCTCGGATGGCGGACGACACAATCCTTTGTCGTCCCTTTCTGCGAAGCGGACAACAAAGAAGGCCTTTGTTGGCATGTGTTCAGCCGGACTTTGCCGTCCAGGATCTGTGCCTTTGCCGTCCGCCATGGCGGACAGCAAAGAAGCTGATTCCAGTAGTGCTAGAAAGGCATTAAAGAAAAGCTCTTGTTGGGAGACAACCCAATATTTACCCTTACTGTTTTTGTGTGTTCATATGATTATGCTACTATAGTAATCATGTTTTATAGCTTTTGTTTCAATAAATTGCCAAGTAAAGCCTTTGGGATAGTGTGGATGATAGTCGACTTGATTCTGTGGAAAAACAGAAACTTTTGCGCTCAGTCCAGGAAATTTGAAAATTCACTGGAACGTGCTTTTGATCTGATTTTTTACACAATATTGATATACAAATTTCCTAGATTTTCCTGATTTTTAAGAATTTTTGGAGTTACAGTAGTATGTAAAGTTTCCAGATTACTACAGACTGTTATGTTTTTGACAGATTTTGTTTTCATTGTGTTGTTTGCTTATTTTGATGAATCTATGAGTAGTATCAGAGGGTATGAACCATGGAGAAGTTGGAATACAGTAGATATAACACCAATATGAATTTAGAATGAGTTCACGACAGTACCAAAAGTGGTGATTTTATTTTCTTATACTAACGGAGCTTATGAGTTTTCTGTTGAGTTTTGTGTTGTGAAGTTTTCAAGTTTTGGGTGAAGTTTCGACGGACTACGGAATAAGGAGTGGCAAGAGTCTAAGATTGGGGATGCCCAAGGCACCCCAAGGTAATGTTCAAGGAATAACCAGGCAACTAAGCTTGGGGATACCCTGGATTGCATCCCCTCTTTCGTCCTCGTTCATCGGTAACTTTACTTAGAGCTATATTTTTATTCACCACATGATATGTGTTTTGCTTGGAGCGTCACTTTATTTTATTTTGTTTTGCTTGCTATTTGAATGATATCACAAGATCTAGAATTCTAAAGTGTTACAGAGTCTTCACATAGTTACATAATTATTCGACTACTCATTGATCTTCACTTATATCTTTGGGAGTAGTTTGTCATTTGCTCTAGTGCTCCACTTATATATTTTTAGAGCACGACGGTGGTTTTATTTTATAGAAATTGATGAACTCTCATGCTTCACTTAAATTATTTTGAGAGTCTCTAAACAGCATGGTAATTTGCTTTGGTTATAAATTTAGTCCTAATATGATAGGCATCCAAGATGGATATAATAAAAGCTTTCATATAAAGTGCATTGAATACTATGAGAAGTTTGATTCCTTATGATTGTTTTGAGATATGAAGATGATGATATTAGAGTCATGCTAGTGGAGTAGTTGTGAATTTGAGAGATACTTGTGTTGAGGTTTGTGATTCCCGTAGCCTGCACGTATGGTGAACCGTTATGTAACGAAGATGGAGCATGAGGTATTTTTTGATTGTCATCCTTTGTGTGGAGATCGGGATCGCGCAATGATTAACTCCTACCAACCCTTCCCCTAGGAGCATGCATGTAGTGCTTGGTTTTGATGACTAATGGACTTTTGCAATAAGTATGTGAGTTCTTTATGACTACTGTTGAGTCCATGGATTATACGCACTCTCACCCTTCCACCATTGCTAGCCTCTCTTGCGCCGCACAACTCTCGCCGGTACCATACACCCACCATTTACCTTCCACAAAACAGCCACCATACCTACCTATTATGGCATTTCCATAGCCATTCCGAGATATATTGCCGTGCAACTTTCCACCGTTCCGTTTATTATGACACGCATCATCATTGTCATATTGCTTTGCATGATCATGTAGTTGACATCATATTTGTGGCAAAGCCACCGTTCATAATTCTTTCATACATGTCACTCTTGATTCATTGCACATCCCGGTACACACCGCCGGAGGCATTCATATAGGGTCATATTTTTGTTCTAATTAAGTATCGGGTTGTAATTGTTGAGTTGTAAGTAAATAGAAGTGTGATGATCTTCATTATTAGAGCATTGTCCTGGTGAGGAAAGGATGATGGATACTATGATTCCCCCACAAGTCAGGATGAGACTCCAGATGAAAAAGAAAAAAAATAAAAAGAAGAGAAGAAAAAAAAGAGGCCAAAAAATGAGAAAGGCCCAATAAAAAAAGAAAAAAATAAATGAGAGAAAAATAGAGAAGGGTCAATGTTACTATCCTTTTTCCACACTTGTGCTTCAAAGTAGCACCATGATCTTCATGATAGAGAGTCTCCTATGATATCACTTACACATACTAGTGGAATTTTTCATTATAGAACTTGGCTTGTATATTCCAATGATGGGCTTCCTCAAATTGCCATAGGTCTTCGTGAGCAAGCGAGTTGGATGCACGCCCACTTAGTTTCTTTTTGAGCTTTCATAAACTTATAGCTCTAGTGCATCCGTTGCATGGCAATCCCTACTCACTCACATTGATATCTATTGATGGGCATCTCCGTAGCCCGTTGATACGCCTAGTTGATGTGAGACTATCTCCCTCTTTTTGTCTTCTCCACAACTACCATATTCTATTCCACCTATAGTGCTATGTCCATGGCTCACGCTCATGTATTGCATGAAAGTTGAAGAAGTTTGAGAATACTAAAGTATGAAAAAATTGCTTGGCTGAAACCGGGGTTGTGTATGATTTGAATATTTTGTGTGATGAAGATGGAGCATAGCCAGACTATATGATTTTGTAGGGATAAGATTTATTTGGCCATGTTATTTTGAGAAGACATAATTGCCTTGTTAGTATGCTTGAAGTATTGTTGTTTTTATGTCAGTATTAAACATTTGTTTTGAATCTTATGGATCTGAATATTCTTGCCACAATACAGAAGATTACATTGATAAATAAGTTAGGTAGCATTCCACATCAAAAATTCTGTTTTTATCATTTACCTACTCGGGGACGGGCATGAATTAAGCTTGGGGATGCTTGATACGTCTCCAACGTATCTATAATTGTTGATTGTTCCATGCTATTATATTATCCATCTTGGATGTTTTATATGCATTTATATGCTATTTTATATTATTTTTGGGACTAACCTATTAACCTAGAGCCCAGTGCCAGTTTCTGTTTTTTTTCCTTGTTTTTAAGTTTTATAGAAAAGGAATACCAAACGGAGTCCAAATGACTTGAAAATTTACGGTGATTTTTATGAATTAGAAGAAGCCCTCGAAGCAAAAGAGTTGGGTAGAAGAGTCCCGATCCAACCACAAGATAGGAGGGTGCGCCCTACCCCCGGGAGGGTGCTCCTATGTTGTCGTTGAGTCGTGGACCCCCCTCACTTGCCCCCGACGCCAAAAATTCCTATAAATACCAAAACCCCTAGAAATAAACCTAGATCGGGAGTTCCACCGCCGCAAGCCTCTGTAGCCACCAAAAACCAATTGGGACCTGTTCCGGCACCCTGTCGGAGGGGGGAATCATCACCACTGACCATCTTCATCATCCTAAGGCTCTCCATGACGAGGACAGAGTAGTTCACCCTCGGGGCTGAGGGTATGTACTAGTAGCTATATGTTTGATATCTCTCTCTCTCATGTTCTTGATTTGGCACGATCTTGATGTACCACGAGCTTTGCTACTATAGTTGGATCTTATGATGTTTCTCCCCCTCTACCTTCTTGTAATGGATTGATTTTTCACTTTGAAGTTATCTTATCGGATTGAGTCTTTAAGGATTTGAGAACACTTGATGTATGTCTTGCATGTGCTTATCTGTGGTGACAATGGGATATTCATGTGATCCACTTGATGTATGTTTTGGTGATCAACTTGCGGGTTCGGTGACCTTGTGAACTTATGCATAGGGGTTGGCACACATTTTTCATCTTGACTCTCTGTTAGAAACTTTGTGGCACTCTTCGAAGTTCTTTGTGTTGTTTGAATAGATGAATCTGAGATTGCGTGATGCATATCGTATAATCAAACCCACGGATACTTGTGGTGACATTGGAGTATCTAGGTGACATTGGGGTTTTGGTTGATGTGTGTCTTAAGGTGTTATTTTAGTACGAACTTGCTACGTCTTGAGCTTGTGTTGGTTTTCCTTGAAGAGGAAAGGGTGATGCAGCAATAGTAGCGTAAGTATTTCCCTCAGTTTTTGAGAACCAAGGTATCAATCCAGTAGGAGGCTCCCCAAAAATCCCACGCACCTACACAAACAAACAAGAACTCGCAACCAATGCAATAAAGGGGTTGTCAATCCCTTCACGGCCACTTGCGAAAGTGAGATCTGATAGAGATAATATGATAAGATATATATATTTTTGGTATTTTATGACATAGATTGGAAAAGTAAAGATGCAAATAAAAGTAGATTGAAAGCTTATATGATAAGAGATAGACCCGGGGGCCATAGTTTCACAAGTGGCTTCTCTCAAGATAGCATAAGTATTACGGTGGGTGAACAAATTAATGTCGAGAAATTGATAGAAAAGCGAATAATTATGATATTATCTAGGCATGATCATGTATATAGGCATCACGTCCGTGACAAGTAGACCGACTCCTGCCTGCATCTACTACTATTACTCCACACATCGACCGCTATCCAGCATGCATCTAGAGTATTAAGTTCATAAAGAACATAGTAACGCATTAAGAAAGATGACATGATGTAGAGGGATAAACTCATGCAATATGATATAAACCCCATCTTTTTATCCTCGATGGCAACAATACAATATGTGCCTTGTTGCCCGTGCTGTCACTGGGAAAGGACACCGCAAGATTGAACCCAAAGCTAAGCACTTCTCCCATTGCAAGAAAGATCAATCTAGTAGGCCAAACAAAACTGATAATTCAAAGAGACTTGCAAAGATAACTTAATCACACATAAAAGAATTTAGAGGAGATTCAAATATTTCTCATAGATAAACTTTATCACAAACCCACAATTCATCGAATCTCGACAAACACACAGCAAAAAGAGTTACATCAAATAGATCTCCAAGAAGATCAAGGAGAACTTTGTATTGAGATTCAAAGAGAGAGAAGAAGCCATATAACTAATAACTATGGACCCGAAGGTCTATGGTAAACCACTCACAACTCATCGGAGAGGCCTTGTAGATGATGTAGAGGCCCTCCTGTTGGAAATATGCCCTAGAGGCAATAATAAATTAGTTATTATTATATTTCCTTGTTCATGATAATCATTTATTGTCCATGCTAGAATTGTATTGATAGGAAACTCAGATACATGTGTGGATACATAGACAACACCATGTCCCTAGTAAGCCTCTAGTTGACTAGCTCGTTGATCAATAGATGGTTACGGTTTCCTGACCATGGACATTGGATGTCATTGATAACGGGATCACATCATTAGGAGAATGATGTGATGGACAAGACCCAATCCTAAGCATAGCACTAGATCGCGTAGTTCGTATGCTAAAGCTTTTCTAATGTCAAGTATCATTTCCTTAGACCATGAGATTGTGCAACTCCCGGATACTGTAGGAGTGCTTTGGGTGTGCCAAACGTCACAACATAACTGGGTGGCTATAAAGGTACACTACGGGTATCTCCGAAAGTGTCTGTTGGGTTGGCGCGAATCGAGACTAGGATTTGTCACTCCGTGTGACGGAGAGGTATCTCTGGGCCCACTCGGTAGGACATCATCATAATGTGCACAATGTGATCAAGGAGTTGATCACGGGATGATGTGTTACGGAACGAGTAAAGAGACTTGCCGGTAACGAGATTGAACAAGGTATCGGGATACCGACGATCGAATCTCGGGCAAGTATCGTACCGCTAGACAAAGGGAATTGTATACGGGATTGATTGAGTCCTTGACATCGTGGTTCATCCGATGAGATCATCGTGGAACATGTGGGAGCCAACATGGGTATCCAGATCCCACTGTTGGTTATTGGCCGGAGAGTCATCTCGGTCATGTCTGCATGGTTCCCGAACCCGTAGGGTCTACACACTTAAGGTTCGATGACGCTAGGGTTATAAAGGAAGCTTGTATGTGGTTACCGAATGTTGTTCGGAGTCCCGGATGAGATCCCGGATGTCACGAGGAGTTCTGGAATGGTCCGGAGGTAAAGATTTATATATAGGAAGTCCTGTTTCGGCCATCGGGACAAGTTTCGGGGTCATCGGTATTGTACCGGGACCACCGGAAGGGTCCCGGGGGCCCACCGGGTGGGGCCACCTGCCCCGGGGGCCACATGGGCTGTAGGGGGTGCGCCTTGGCCTATATGGGCCAAGGGAACCAGCCCCAAGTGGCCCATGCATCAAGGAAACTTGGGGAGGGAAGAGTCCTCAAAGGGGAAGGCACCTCCGAGGTGCCTTGGGGAGGATGGACTCCTCCCCCCTCTTAGCCGCACCCCTTCCTTGGAGGAAGGAGCAAGGCTACGCCTTCCCCCTCTCCCTTGCCCCTATATATAGTGGAGGGGAGGGAGGGCATCCATACCAGAAGCCCTGGCGCCTCCCTCCCTCCCGTGACACCTCCTCCTCTCCCGTAGGTGCTTGGCAAAGCCCTGCAGGATTGCCACGCTCCTCCATCACCACCACGCCGTTGTGCTGCTGCTGGATGGAGTCTTCCTCAACCTGTCCTTCTCTCCTTGCTGGATCAAGGCGTGGGAGACATCGTCGGGCTGTACGTGTGTTGAACGCGGAGGTGCCGTCCGTTCGGCACTTGGTCATCGGTGATTTGAATCATGACGAGTACGACTCCATCAACCCCGTTCTCTTGAACGCTTCCGCTTAGCGATCTATAAGGGTATGTAGATGCACTCTCCTTCCCCTCGTTGCTAGTCTCTCCATAGATAGATCTTGGTGATACGTAGGAAAATTTTGAATTTCTGCTACGTTCCCCAACAGTGGTATCATGAGCCAGGTCTATGCGTAGATTCTATGCACGAGTAGAACACAAAGTAGTTGTGGGCGTTGATTTTGTTCAATATGCTTGCCGTTACTAGTCTTATCTTGATTCGGTGGCATCGTGGGATGAAGCGGCCCGGACCAACCTTACACGTACTCTTATGTGAGACCGGTTCCACCGACAAACATGCACTAGTTGCATAAGGTGGCTGGCGGGTGTCTGTCTCTCCCACTTTAGTCAGATCGGATTCGATGAAAAGGGTCCTTATGAAGGGTAAATAGCAATTGGCATATCACGTTGTGGTCTTTGCGTAGGTAAGAAATGTTCTTGCTAGAAACCCATAGCAGCCACGTAAAACATGCAAACAACAATTAGAGGACGTCTAACTTGTTTTTGCAGGGTATGCTATGTGATGTGATATGGCCAAAGGATGTGATGAATGATATATGTGATGTATGAGATTGATCATGTTCTTGTATAGGAATCACGACTTGCATGTCGATGAGTATGACAACCGGCAGGAGCCATAGGAGTTGTCTTTATTTATTTATGACCTGCGTGTCAACTTAAATGTCATGTAATTACTTTACTTTATTGCTAACCGTTAGCCATAGTAGTAGAAGTAATAGTTGGCGAGACAACTTCATGAAGACACGATGATGGAGATCATGATGATGGAGATCATGGTGTCATGCCGGTGACAATGATGATCATGGAGCCCCGAAGATGGAGATCAAAAGGAGCAAAATGATGTTGGCCATATCATGTCACTATTTGATTGCATGTGATGTTTATCATGTTTATGCATCTTGTTTACTTAGAACGACGGTAGTAAATAAGATGATCCCTTACAACAATTTCAAGAAGTGTTCACCCCTAACTGTGCACCGTTGCTAAAGTTCGTCGCTTCTAAGCACCACGTGATGATCGGGTGTGATGGATTCTTACGTTCACATACAACGGGTGTAAGACAGTTTTACACATGAAAAACACTTAGGGTTAACTTAACGAGCCTAGCATGTGCATAGACATGGCCTTGGAACACAGAAGACCGAAAGGTCGAGCATGAGTCGTATAGAAGATACGATCAACATGAAGATGTTCACCGACGTTGGCTAGTCCGTCTCACGTGATGATCGGACACGGTCTAGTTGACTCGGATCATGTAATCGCTTAGATGACTAGAGGGATGTCTATCTGAGTGGGAGTTCATAAGATGAACTTAATTATCCTGAACATAGTCAAAAGGTCTTCGCAAATTATGTCGTAGCTCGCGCTTCAGTTCTACTGTTTAGATATGTTCCTAGAGAAAATTTAGTTGAAAGTTGATAGTAGCAATTATGCGGACTAGGTCCGTAAACTGAGGATTGTCCTCATTGCTTCATAGAAGGCTTATGTCCTTAATGTACCGCTCAGTGTGCTGAACCTCGAACGTTGTCTGTGGATGTTGCGAACATCTGACATACACATTTTGATAACTACGTGATAGTTCAGTTAAACGGTTTAGAGTTGAGGCACCAAAGACGGTTTTGAAATGTCGCGAAAGGCTGAAATTGGGATTTCAGGCTTGTGCCCACGTCAAGAGGTATAAGACCTCCGACGATTTTCTTAGCCTACAAACTAAGGGAGAAAAGCTCAATTGTTGAGCTTGTGCTCAGATTGTCTAAGTACAACAATCGCTTGAATCGAGTGGGAGTTGATCTTCCAGATGAAATAGTGATGGTTCTCCGAAGTCATTACCACCAAGCTGCTAGAGCTTCGTGATGAACTATGATATATCAGGGACATATATGATGATCCTTGAGATATTCGCGATGTTTGACACCGCGAAAGTAGAAATCAAGAAGGAGCATCAATTGTTGATGGTTGGTGAAACCACTAGTTTCAAGAAGGGCAAGGGAACAAAGGGATACTTCATGAAACGGCAATTCAGCTGCTGCTCTAGTGAAGAAACCCAAGGTTGAACCCAAACCAGAGACTGAGTGCTTCTGTAATAAGGGGAACAGCCACTGGAGCAGAATTACCCTAGATACTTGGTAGATGAGAAGGCTATCGATAGAAGTATATTGGATATACATTATGTTAATGTGTACTTTACTAGTACTCCTAGTAGCACTAGGGTATTAAGATACCGGTTCAGTTGCTAAGTGTTAGTAACTCGAAATAAAAGAGGTACGGAATAAACGGAGACTAGCTAAAGGTGAGCTGACGATATGTGTTGGAAGTATTTCCAAGTTTGATGAGATCAAACATCGCACGCTCCCTCTACCATCAAGATTAGTATTAAACCTGAATGATTGTCATTTGGTGTTTGCGTTGAGCATAGACATGATTGGATTATGTCTATCGCAATACGGTTATTCATTTAAGGAGAATAACGGTTACTCTGTTTATTTGAATAATACCTTCAATGGTCTTGCACCTAAAATGAATGATTCATTGAATCTCGATCATAGTGATACACATGTTCATGCCAAAAGATATAATATAGTAATGATAGTACCACCTACTTGTGGCACTGCCACTTAAGTCATATCGGTATAAAACGCATGAAGAAGCTCCATGTTGATGGATCTTTGGACTCACTCATTTTTGAAAGTTTGAGACATGCGAACCATGTCTATTGGTGTATACGCATGAAGAAACTCCATGCAGATGGATCATTTGGACTCACTTGATTTTGAATCACTTGAGATATGCAAATCATACCACATGGGCAAGATGACTGAAAAGCCTCGTTTTCAGTAAGATGGAACAAGATAGCAACTTGTTGGAAGTAACACATTTTGATGTATGCAGTCCAATGAGTGCTGAGGCATGCAGTGAATATCGTTATGTTCTTACTTCACAGATGATTCGAGTAGATGTTGAGTATATTTACTTGATGAAACACAGGTCTGAATTATTGAATGGTTCAAGTAATTTCAGAGTGAAGTAGAAGATCATTGTGACAAGAGGATAAAATGTCTATGATATGATCATAGAGATGAATATCTGAGTTACGAGTTTTGGCACACAATTAAGACATTGTGGAAATTGTTTCACAGTTAATACCGCCTGGAACACCATAGTGTGATGGTGTGTCCGAACATCATAGTTGCACCCTATTGCATATGGTGCGTACCATGATGTCTCTTATCGAATTACCACGATAGTTTATGGGTTAGGCATTAGGGACAACCACATTCACTTTAAATAGGGCACCACGTAATTCTGATGAGATGACACCATATGAACTATGGTTTAGAGAAACCTAAGCTGTCATTTCTTAAAAGTTTGGGGATGCGACGCTTATGTGAAAAAGTTTCAGGCTAATAAGCTCGAACCCAAAGCGGATAAATGCATCTTCATAGGACACCCAAAACAGTTGGGTATACCTCCTGTCTCAGATCCGAAAGCAATAAGGGATTGTTTCTAGAATCGGGTCCTTTCTCGAGGAAAAGTTTCTCTCTAAAGAATTGAGTGGGAGGATGGTGGAGACTTGATGAGGTTAGTGAACCGTCTCTTCAACTAGTGTGTGGCAGGGCACAGGAAGTTGTTCCTGGGGCACCTACACCAATTGAAGTGGAAGCTTATGATATTGATCATGAAACTTCGGATCAAGTCACTACCAAACCTCGTGGGATGACAAGGATGTGTACTACTTTAGAGTGGTACGTAATCCTGTCTTGGAAGTCATGTTGCTAGACAACAATGAACCTGCGAGCTATGGAGAAATGATGGTGGGCCCGGATTCTGATAAATGGCTCGAGGCCATATAATCCGAGAGAGGATCCATATATGAAAACAAAGTGTAGACTTTGGGAGTACTACTTGATGGTCGTAAGGCTGTTAGGTACATATGGATTTTAAAAGGAAGATGGACAATGATGGTAAATGTCACCATTAAGAAAGCTCGACTTGTCGTTAAGATGTTTTCCGACAAGTTCAAGGAGTTGACTACGGTGAGACTTCCTCACTCGTAGCGATGCTAAGAGTCTGTTGGAATTATATTAGCGATTACTGCATTATTTATGAAAACTTGCAGATAGGATGTCAAAACATTGTTTCCTCGACGATTTTCTTGAGGAAAGGTTGTATGTGATACAACTGGAAGGTTTTGTCAATCCTGAAAGATGCTAATAAGTATGCAAAGCTCTAGCAATCCTTCTAAGGACCGGAGTAAGCATCTCGGAGTTGGAATGTATGCTTTGATGATGATCAAAGATTTTGGGTTTATACAAAGTTTATGAGAAACTTGTATTTCCAAAGAAGTGAGTGGGAGCACTATAGAATTTCTGATGAGTATATGTTGTAGATCAGAAATGACGTAGAATTTCTGGAAAGCATATAGGGTTATTTGGAAAGTGTTTTTCAATGGAAAGCCTGGATTAAGCTACTTGAGCATTGAGCATCAAGATCTATAAGGATAGATCAAAACGCTTAATGGTACTTTCAAATGAGCACATTCCTTGACATGATCTTGAAGGTGTTCAAGATGGATCAGTCAAAGAAGGAGTTCTTGCCTGAGTTGTAAGGTATGAAGTTAAGACTTAAAAGCTCGACCACGGCAGAATAGAGAGAAAGGACGAAGGTCGTCCCCTATGCTTAAGACGTAGGCTCTACAGTATGCTATGCTGTGTACCGCACCTGAAGTGTGCCTCGCCATGAGTCAGTCAAGGGGTACAAGAGTGATCCAAGAATGGATCACAGGACAGCGGTCATAGTTATCTTTAGAAACTAGTGGACTAAGGAATTTTCTCGATTATGGAGGTGGTAAAAGAGTTCGTCGTAAAGGGTTACGTCGATGCAAGCTTAACACCTATCCGGATAGCTCTGAGTAGAGATACCGGATACGTATAATGGAGCAACAATTTAGAATAGCTCCAAGTAGAACAGTTATTTGGAATAGCTCCAAATAGAGCATGGTAGCTGCATCAAGGAGATGACATAGAGATTTGTAAAGCACACACGGATCTAAAAGGTTCAGACCCGTTGACTATAACCTCTCTCACAATCATAACATGATCAAACCCAGAACTCATCGAGTGTTAATCACATGGTAAATGTGAACTAGATTATTGACTCTAGTAAACTCTTTGGGTGTTAGTCACATGGGGATGTGACCTTGAGTGTTAATCACATATCGATGTGAACTAGATTATTGACTCTAGTGCAAGTGGGAGACTGTTGGAAATATGCCCTAGAGGCAATAATAAATTAGTTATTATTATATTTCCTTGTTCATGATAATCGTTTATTGTCCATGCTAGAATTGTATTGATAGGAAACTCAGATACATGTGTGGATACATAGACAACACCATGTCCCTAGTAAGCCTCTAGTTGACTAGCTCGTTGATCAATAGATGGTTACGGTTTCCTGACCATGGACATTGGATGTCATTGATAACGGGATCACATCATTAGGAGAATGATGTGATGGACAAGACCCAATCCTAAGCATAGCACTAGATCGCGTAGTTCGTATGCTAAAGCTTTTCTAATGTCAAGTATCATTTCCTTAGACCATGAGATTGTGCAACTCCCGGATATCGTAGGAGTGCTTTGGGTGTGCCAAACGTCACAACGTTACTGGGTGGCTATAAAGGTACACTACGGGTATCTCCAAAAGTGTCTGTTGGGTTGGCGCGAATCGAGACTGGGATTTGTCACTCCGTGTGACGGAGAGGTATCTCTGGGCCCACTCGGTAGGACATCATCATAATGTGCACAATGTGATCAAGGAGTTGATCACGGGATGATGTGTTACGGAATGAGTAAAGAGACTTGCCGGTAACGAGATTGAACAAGGTATCGGGATACCGACGATCGAATCTCGGGCAAGTATCGTACCGCTAGACAAAGGGAATTGTATACGGGATTGATTGAGTCCTTGACATCGTGGTTCATCCGATGAGATCATCGTGGAACATGTGGGAGCCAACATGGGTATCCAGATCCCACTGTTGGTTATTGGCCGGAGAGTCATCTCGGTCATGTCTGCATGGTTCCCGAACCCGTAGGGTCTACACACTTAAGGTTCGATGACGCTAGGGTTATAAAGGAAGCTTGTATGTGGTTACCGAATGTTGTTCGGAGTCCTGGATGTGATCCCGGACGTCACGAGGAGTTCCGGAATGGTCCGGAGGTAAAGATTTATATATAGGAAGTCCTATTTCGGCCATCGGGACAAGTTTCGGGGTCATCGGTATTGTACCGGGACCACCGGAAGGGTCCCGGGGGCCCACCGGGTGGGGCCACCTGCCCCGGGGGCCACATGGGCTGTAGGGGGTGCGCCTTGGCCTATATGGGCCAAGGGCACCAGCCCCAAGAGGCCCATGCGCCAAGGAAACTTGGGGAGGGAAGAGTCCTCAAAGGGGAAGGCACCTCCGAGGTGCCTTGGGGAGGATGGACTCCTCCCCCCCTCTTAGCCGCACCCCTTCCTTGGAGGAAGGGGCAAGGCTGCGCCTTCCCCCTCTCCCTTGCCCCTATATATAGTGGAGGGGAGGGAGGGCATCCATACCAGAAGCCCTGGCGCCTCCCTCCCTCCCGTGACACCTCCTCCTCTCCCGTAGGTGCTTGGCAAAGCCCTGCAGGATTGCCACGCTCTTCCATCACCACCACGCCGTTGTGCTGCTGCTGGATGGAGTCTTCCTCAACCTCTCCCTCTCTCCTTGCTGGATCAAGGCGTGGGAGACATCGTCGGGCTGTACGTGTGTTGAACGCGGAGGTGTCGTCCGTTCGGCACTTGGTCATCGGTGATTTGAATCACGACGAGTACGACTCCATCAACCCCGTTCTCTTGAACGCTTCCACTTAGCGATCTACAAGGGTATGTAGATGCACTCTCCTTCCCCTCGTTGCTAGTCTCTCCATAGATAGATCTTGGTGATACGTAGGAAAATTTTGAATTTCTGCTACGTTCCCCAACACCTCCGTGGTTGATTCCCCCTCCGGCGGAGCACCAGCGAAGGCTCCAAGATGGGATCTTGCGGATACAGAAGGTTACGGCAGTGGATATAGTTTTTCGTGGTCGCTTTTGATGTTTTCGGGGTACATGGGTATATATAGGAGGAAGAAGTAGGTCGGTGGACGCTCGAGGGGCCCACGAGGGTGGGGGACGCACCGACCTATAGGGGGCGCGTCGGGCACCCTCGTGGCCACCTCGCTTGTTTCTTGACTTCCACTCCAAGTCCTCTAGATCACGTTTGTTCCAAAGGGATCGCTCCCGAAGGTTTCATTCCATTTGGACTCCATTTGATATTCCTTTTCTTCGAAACACTGAAATAGGCAAAAAAAACTGCAATTCGGGTTGGGCCTCCGGTTAGTAGGTTAGTCCCAAAAATGATATAAAAGTGTAAAGTAAAGCCCATAAACATATAAAATGGGTAGTATAATAGCATGGAACAATCAAAAATTATAGATACGTTGGAGACGTATCAAGCATCCCCAAGCTTAATTCCTACTCGTCCTCGAGTAGGTAAATGATGAAAACAGAACTTTTGATGTGGAATGCTACCTAGCATAATTCTCAATGTAATTTTCTTTATTGTGGCATGAATGTTCAGATCCAAATGATTTAAAATAAAAGTTCATATTGACATAAGAAATAGTAATACTTCAAGCATACTAATCAAAGCAATCATGTCTTCTCAAATTAACATGGCTAAAGAAAGTTCATCCCTACAAAATCATATAGTTAGGTCATGCTTCATTTTCGTCACACAAAAATGCTCCCATCTTTCACACCCCCGATGACAAGCCAAGCAATTGTTTCGTACTTAAATAATCTCAAACCTTTTCAACTTTCACGCAATACATGAGCGTGAGCCATGGATATAGCACTATGGGTGGAATAGAATATGATTATGGAGATTGTGTGAAGACAAAAAATAGAAAGTCTCACATTGACGAGGATAATCAATGGGCTATGGGGATGCCCATCAATTGATATCAACATGAGGAGTAGGGATTGCCATGCAACGGATGCACTAGATCTATAAATGTATGAAAGCTCAACAAAAGAAACAAAGTGGGCGTGCATCCAACTTGCTTGCTCACGAAGACCTAGGGCACTTGAGGAAGCCCATCGTAGGAATATACAAGCCAAGTTCTATAATGAAAAATTCCCACTAGTATATGAAAGTGAAAACTTGTGAGACTCTCTATATGAAGAACATGGTACTACTTTGAAACACAAGTGTGGAAAAAGATAGTAACATTGCCCCCCTTTTTTTGGCCTTTTTTTATTTGGCCTTTTTTGGCCTTTCTTTTTTTATTTGGGGACAATGCTCTAATAATGATGATCATCACACTTCTATTTAATTACAACTCATGAATTACAACTCAATACTAGAACAAGATATGACTCTATATGAACGCCTCTGGCGGTGTACCGGGATGGGCAATGAATCAAGAGTGACATGTATGAAAATTTATGCATGGTGGCTTTGCCACAAATACGATGTCAACTACATGATCATGCAAGGCAATATGACAATGATGATGCGTGTCATGATGATGAACGAAATGGTGAAAAGTTGCATGGCAATATATCTTGGAATGGCTATGGAAATGCCATAATAGGTAGGTATGGTGGCTGTTTTGAGGAAGATATAAGGAGGTTTATGTGTGATAGAGCGTATCGTATCACGGGGTTTGGATGCACCAGCAAAGTTTGCACCAACTCTCAAGGTGAGAAAGGGCAATGCACGGTACCGAAGAGGCTAGCAATGATGGAAGGGTGAGAGTGCGTATAATCCATGGACTCAACATTAGTCAAAAGAACTCATATACTTATTGCAAAAAATCTACAAGTCATCAAAAACCAAGCACTACGCGCATGCTCCTAGGTGGATATATTGGTAGGAAAAGATCATCGCTCGTCCCCGACAGCCACTCATAAGGATGCACAATCTAAGAACACCTCATGTTTCAAATTTGTTACATAACTTTTACCATACGTGCATGCTACAGGACTTGCCAAATTCAACACAAGCATTCTTTAAATTCATAATCACCCAATTAGCATGACTCTAATATCACCACCTCCATATCTCAAAACAATTATCAAGTATCAAATTGATCATAGCACCCAATTCACTTCCTATGATAGTTTTTATTATACCCAACTTGGATGCCCATCATTCTAGGACCAATTTTATAACCATAGCAAATACCATGCTGTTCTAAAAGACTCTCAAAATAATATAAGTGAAGCATGAGAGATTAACAATTTCTACAAAATTAAGCCACCGCCGTGCTCTAAAAGATATAAGTGAAGCACTAGAGCAAAAACTATCTAGCTCAAAAGATATAAGTGAAGCACATAGAGTATTCTAATAAATTCCAATCAAGTGGGTTTCTCCCAAAAGGTGTGTACAGCAAGTATGATTGTGGTAAACTAAAAAGCAAAGACTAATATCATACAAGACGCTCCAAGCAAAACACATATCATGTGGCGAATAAAAATATAGCTCCAAGTAAAGTTACCGATAGACGAAGACGAAAGAGGGGATGCCTTCCGGGGCATCCCCAAGCTTAGGCTTTTGGTTATCCTTGAATATCTTGGGGTGCCATGTGTATCCCCAAGCTTAGGATCTTGCCACTTCTTATTCCATAGTCCATCAAATCTTTACCCAAAACTTGAAAACTTCACAACACAAAACTCAACAGGAAATCTCATAAGCTCCGTTAGTGCAGGAAAGAAAAACAACCACATAAGGTACTGTAATGAACTCATTATTTATTTATAAACCTACCGTATTCCAACTTCTCTATGGTTCATACCCCTACATACTAGCCATAGATGCATCAAAATAAGCAAACAACATACGAAAAGCAGAATCTGTCAAAAACAGAACAGTCTGTAGAAATCTATAACTCTCGAATACTTATGGAACTATAAAAATCCTACCAAAATAGGAAGTCCAGGGCAATTTGTCTATTGATCTACAGCAATAAGAATCAACGCAAAATCACATTTGTGTGAATTACTAAAATTATTTTCGTGCGTGCAAAGTTTCTATTTTTCAGCAGAATCAAATTAACTATCACCATAGGTTATCCTATAGGTTCTACTTGGCACAAACACTAATTAAAACATAAAAACACATCTAAACAGAAGGTATATGAAAAATTTATTACTAAACAGAAACAAAAACAAAAAAACTAAATAAAATTGGGTTACCTCCCAACTAGCGCTATTGTTTAACGCCCCAAGCTAGGCATAAAAGCGAGGATAGATCTAAGTAGTGCCATCTTTGGCACTCAATTCATAAGTAGCTCGCATGATAGATTCATAAGGTAATTTGACTTTCTTTCTTGGAAAGTGCTCCATGCCTTTCCTTAATGGAAATTGGAATCTAATATTCCCTTCCTTCATATCAATAATTGCACCAATCGTTCTAAGGAAAGGTCTACCAAGAATAATAGGACAAGCAAGATTGCAATCTATGTCAAGCACAATAAAATTTACGGGCACATAGTTCCTATTTGTAACAATAAGAACATCATTGATCCTTACCATAGGCTTCTTAATGGTAGAATCCACAAGGTGCAAATTTAAAGAGCAACCATCAAGATCATGGAAACCTAGAATATCACATAAAGTATTCGGAATTGTGGAAACACTAGCACCCAAATCACATAAAGCATAACACTAATGATCTTTAATTTTAATCTTTATAGTAGGTTCCCACTCATCATTAAGTTTTCTAGGTATAGAAACTTCCAAATTAAGTTTTTCATCATAAGATTGCATCAAGGCATTAACAATATGTTTGGTAAAAGCTTTATTTTGACTATAAGCATGAGGAGAATTCAAAATGGATTGCAACAAGGAAATACAATCTTCTAAAGAACAATTATCATAATTAAATTCCTTGAAATCCAATATAGTGGGTTCAATGCTATTTAAAGTCTTGACCTCTCCAATCCCACTTTTACCAAATTTAGCATCAAGATCTAAGAACTCCGAATCATTGGGATGCCTTTTAACTAAAGTTGACTCATCTCCAGTCCCATCATTATTAAGATTCATATTGCAAAACAGAGATTTAATAGGGGACACATCAATAACTTTTAGATCTCCACCATTATTTTCATGGAAACTAGAAGAACACGCCTTTACAAAGCAATCTTTCTTAGCACCCGGTTCTTTGTTTGCACTCATCAATGGAAATTCTCATAGCTTTGAGAGACTCATTGATATCATGCTTAGGAGGAGTAGATCTAAGTTTCAAAGAATCAACATCAAGCGAAAGTCTATCAACGTTCCTAGCCAAATCATCAACTTTAAGCAATTTTTTTTCAAGCAAGGTATTAAAATTCTTTTGAGAGATCATAAATTATTTAACACTATTCTCAAAATTAGAGGGCATCTTATTAAAATTACCATAAGAATTATTATTGGAATTTCCATAATTATTAGAGGAATTACTAGGGAACGGTCTAGAACTAAAGTTTCCTCTATAAGCATTGTTACCGAAACTATTCCTACCAACAAAATTCACATCCATAGATTCTTTATTACTCTCAATCAAAGTAGACAAAGGCATATCATTGGGATAAATAGAAGCACTCTTAGTAGCAAACAATTTCATAAGTCCATCCATCTTTCCACTCAAAACATTGGTTTCTTCTATAGCATGCACTTTTTTACTAGTAGATCTTTCGGTGTGCCATTGAGAATAATTAGCCATAATGTTATCAAGGAGTTTAGTAGCTTCTCCTACGGTGATTTCCATAAAAAGTGCCTCCCGTGGCCGAATCTAAAAGATTTCCAGAAGAAAAATTCAATCCGGCATAAAATTTTGTATGATCATCCATAAATTCAAACCATGAGTAGGGCAATTGAGAATCATCAATTTCATTCTTTCCCAAGATTGGGCAACATGCTCATGATCAAGTTGTTTAAAATTAATAATATCCTTCCTAAGAGAGATGATCTTAGCGGGAGGAAAATACTTAGAGATAAAAGCATCTTTGCACTTATTCCATGAATCAATACTATTCTTAGGCAAAGATGAAAACCAAACTTTAGCACGATCTCTATGTGAAATCAGAAATAACTTCAATTTAACAATATCATTATCCCCGTCTTTCTTCTTTTGCATCTCACACAAATCAACAAAGTTGTTTAGATGGGTAGAGCCATCTTCACTAGGAAGGCCGGATAATTGATCTTTCATAACAAGATTCAGCAAAGCAACATTGATTTCACAAGACTCAACATCATTAATAGGAGCAATCGGAGTACTAAGGAAATCATTATTATTGGTATTGGAAAAATCACACAATTTGGTATTGTCTTGCGCCATCGCGACAAGCAATCCAACACACAAGCAAACAAAAAGGCAAGCAAAAGAGAAAGGAGATTGAGAAAGAGAGGGCAAATAAAACGGCAAGGGTGAAGTAGGGGAGAGGAAAACGAGAGGCAAATGGCAAATAATGTAATGCGAGGGAGATGAGTTTGTGATGGGTACTTGGTATGTCTTGACTTGAGCGAAGACCTCCCCGGCAACGGCGCCTGAAATCCTTATTGCTATGTCTTGAGCTTGCGTTGGTTTTCCTTGAAGAGGAAAGGGTGATGCAGCAATAGTAGCGTAAGTATTTCCCTCAATTTTTGAGAACGAAGGTATCAATCCAGTAGGAGGCTCCTCAAAAGTCCCATGCACCTACACAAACAAACAAGAACTCGCAACCAACGCGATAAAGGGGTTGTCAATCCCTTCACAGCCACTTGCGAAAGTGAGATCTGATAGAGATAATATGATAAGATAAATATATTTTTGGTATTTTATGATATAGATTGGAAAAGTAAAGATGCAAATAAAAGTAGATTGAAAGCTTATATGATAAGAGATAGACCCGGGGGCCATAGGTTTCACTAGTGGCTTCTCTCAAGATAGCATAAGTATTATGGTGGGTGAACAAATTACTGCCGAGAAATTGATAGAAAAGCGAATAAGTATGAGATTATCTAGGCATGATCATGTATATAGGCATCACATCCGTGACAAGTAGACCGACTCCTGCCTGCATCTACTACTATTACTCCACACATCGACCGCTATCCAGCATGCATCTAGAGTATCAAGTTCATAAAGAATAGAGTAACGCATTAAGAAAGATGACATGATGTAGAGGGATAAACTCATGCAATATGATATAAACCCCATCTTTTTATCCTCGATGGCAACAATACAATACCTGCCTTTCTGCCCTTGCTGTCACTGGGAAAGGACACTGTGAGATTGAACCGAAAGCTAAGCACTTATCCCATTGCAAGAAAGATCAATCTAGTAGGCCAAACCAAACTGATAATTCGAAGAGACTTGCAAAGATAACTTAATCACACATAAAAGAATTCGGAGGAGATTCAAATATTTCTCATAGATAAACTTGATCATAAACCCACAATTCATCGGATCTCGACAAACACACAGCAAAAATAGTTACATTGAATAGATCTCCAAGAAGATCAAGGAGAACTTTGTATTCAGATTCAAAGAGAGAGAAGAAGCCATCTAGCTAATAACTATGGACCCAAAGGTCTGTGGTAAACTACTCTCAACTCATCGGAGAGGCCTTGGAGATGATGTAGAGGCCCTCCATGGTCGATTCCCCCTCCGGCGGAGCACCGACGAAGGCTCCAAGATGGGATCTCACGGATACACAAGGTTATGGCGGTGGAAATAGTATTTCGTGGTCGCTTCTGATATTTTTGGGGTACATGGGTATATATATAGGAGGAAGAAGTAGGTCGGTGGACACTCGAGGGGCCCACGAGGGTGGGGGGTGCGCCGGGCACCCTCGTGGCCACCTCGCTTGTTTCTTGACTTCCACTCGAAGTCCTCTAGATCATGTTTGTTCCAAAAAGATCGCTCCTAAAGGTTTCATTCCGTTTGGACTCCGTTTGATATTCATTTTCTTTGAAACACTAAAAGAGGCAAAAAAATAGCAATTCGGGCTGGGCCTCCGATTAGTAGGTTAGTCCCAAAAATGATATAAAAGTGCAAAGTAAAGCCCATAAACATCAAAAACGGGTAATATAATAGCATGGAACAATGAAAAATTATAGATACGTTGGAGACGTGTCAGAACTCTAGGGCTGTTTGTGACACTTATATGAATAGCCCCATAGATCGATCAGAAAGAATAACTTTGAGGTGGTTTCGTGCCCTTCAATAATCTATTCGTTTGTTCTCCGCTATTAGTGAATTTGGAGTGACTCTTTGTTGCACGTCGAGGGATTATTATATGATATACTTATGTTATCATTGTTGAGAGAACTTGCACTAGTGAAAGTATGAACCCTAGGCCTTGTTTCCTAGCGTTGCAACACCGTTTTTGCTCACTTTTGCTACTTGCTACTTTGCTGTTTTTATATTTTCAAATTAGAAAAACCTATATCTACCATCCATATTGCACTTGTATCACCATCTCTTCACCGAACTAGTGCACCTATACAATTTACCATTGTATTGGGTGTGTTGGGGACACAAGAGGCTCTTTGTTATTTGGTTGTAGGGTTGTTTGAGAGAGACCATGTCGGTGTACTAAAGTAGGGGTACCTTAGTATCCCGAACTTGTGCACGGGTAGCCGCAGCGTCCCGCGGCAAGGCCTGCCGGGCGTCCGCCAAGATCCTCCGTAGCTCATATTGACGCCATTCAGGAACAAAGTACTCAAACCAAGGCCCCGGCAAGAGGAGCTTGCCGGGAAGGCCAACCTAGGCCCCGGCAAGAGAAGCTGGCCGGGAAGAAGACAAGACCCCGGCAAGAGGGGCTTGCCGGGAAGGCCACTCAAGGCATTCCAAGAAAACTTGCCGCGACGCACCGCCCGCCCCGGCAAGGCCCGGTGAGCGACAAGCTCCCGAACACGACAAGACGACGACCGCGGCAAGGAGCTTGCCGCGGGAAACCCCCACTTCGCGCCCGCGCTCCAGCACACCTGCCAACGTGTCGCTCTGGGACCCTCCCAAGCACACGTGGCAGGAGGCCGTGCAGCTAGGGGTGCGAGGTGGCAAGCAGGCGCTGACAAGATAACTATCGTGGTGATCGGTGGCGCCCCTAACGGTCGTTTCATACACTGTTCGGGCGACCAGACGGGCATTAAATGCCCTTGTCCCCTGCCGTCAGAGTTAGGTAGGGGGGCACTGTTGGTAGCAGTTGTACCAACCTACGTTTTTACTCTTTTACCCCTCTTTCTACGCTGCCACCTATCGGTGACCCCTTTAGCCTATAAAAAGGAGGCCCATGCGCACGTAGGGGGGGGGTTCGACTGATTCGAAACTAGAGGGCACCCACGCTCTCAAGCAAGAACAAAAATAGAAGCACAAAGCAGCAGTAGGAGTTTTATCTCTCCGGAGAGCTCCAAAGCTGGGTAAAAATCCCTCGCGTGCTTCGCCTCGATCTGCTCTTCGTGCGCCCTCCGCCCCCTTGCCGGACCAAAAAGGGGCCCTGCCCCATAGGTGCTCGCCCCCCGCGACATCTCTGGCGCGCCAGGTAGGGGGCGTCGAGGTTGTGCGAACCTGATCCGGCGTTTCCGCGCGCTACATCAACATCTTCATCGACATGCCACCGAAGAAGAAGGCTTCGGAGGTGGCCTCTCCGTCCACGTCTATCCTACCGCCACCGGAGCAAACGGGCGGTGGGGTGGACGCCGGCGGAGGAGCGGGCGCCGGCGGAGGGACTCACATCATCACTCGGTCCAAGGACAAGGCCCCGCAAGCTTCAGTGTCGGTGTCAAAACCGGCGGATCTCGGGTAGGGGGTCCCGAACTGTGCGTCTAGGCAGATGGTAACAGGAGACAAGGGACACAATGTTTTACCCAGGTTCGGGCCCTCTCGATGGAGGTAAAACCCTATGTCCGGCTTGATTAATATTGATGATATGGGTAGTACAAGAGTAGATCTACCACGAGATCAAGGAGGCTAAACCCTAGAAGCTAGCCTATGGTATGATTGTTGTAATGTATGTTGTCCTACGGACTAAAGCCCTCCGGTTTATATAGACACCAGAGAGGGCTAGGGTTACACAGAGTCGGTTACAATGGTAGGAGATCTACATATCCGTATTGCCAAGCTTGCCTTCCACGCCAAGGAAAGTCCCATCCGGACACGGGACGGAGTCTTCAATCTTGTATCTTCGTAGTCTTGGAGTCCGGCGGATATTGATAGTCCGGCTGTCCGGACACCCCCTAGTCCAGGACTCCCTCAGTAGCCCCCGAACCAGGCTTTAATGACGATAAGTCCAACGCGTTTATGGTCTTCGGCATTGCAAGGCGGGTTCTCCCTTCAAATTCCATGTACCTGCGGAACAGTGTCCGGCTTCATCTTGAATACTGTGTTCCTCGGCTTCTACGCCAAATAATGGCCCTCTTCCACGCGTCGCACGAATGCGAAAAGCCAGGGTGTCTTTTGCATTTCACCCCCCAATTGTGCGAGTCGCCCGCCTATAAGAGAGGCAAGAATCCAGATCCAAACCACACCGTCTTCCTCCCGCGAATACTCCATCGAAGCGCCTTTGACCTAGAAATCCATTCCACCATGGATCGTCAACGCGGCTCTTCTTCACGCGCTCCCAGCCCACCGCCGGGGAATTGGAGGAGGTGCTCTATTTCGCACAACGAGCTTGTGAAGCTCCAAACGGGGGGATTCCTCCCTCCGGCCTTCATGATCCCAGTCCGGGCCAGACTGGTTACTTATCAAGGTGGGAGACAGGCGGAGGACACTCCAAGCCCCAATAAGGGGGAGCGAGTATGTTTTGTCCCTTATCTGATAAGGGGACTCGGATTTCCAATACATCCGTTCCTCCGCGGGCTCCTGAAGTTCTACGGACTCCAGCTCCACCACCTCACGCCCGCCTCTGTCCTGCATATCGCAGGCTACGTAGCTCTTTGCGAGCTATTCCTGGGCATTGAGCCCCATTTCGCATTGTGGAAGAGGCTATTTTGCCTCGTACCCCGTTCTCACCAGGGGTCCATATATCAAGTGGGCGGCGCCGAAATATGGCGCATCACCGGGACCGGATACCTATCCGGCACTCCCAAGAAGGCGTCCGAAGACTGGCCCTCGGAGTGGTTTTATATAGGAGACGCTCCGCTGCCAGACCCAGTTCGGATCGGCCTCCCGGAGTTTAGTGCTGCTCCCTTGAAGAAACGCCTCAGCTGGCACCCACGGAGCCCCCGATTGGAGGAAGACAAGAGCGTCCACTACTTGATGGGCCGGATAAGATTAATGGCTCATTCCGGCTTGACCATGATCGGAGTCATGGCGACATGCATCAAGCGAGGGGTACAGCCATTGCAATACAGAGGCCACCCCATGTGGGATTTCAACGGGGAAGACGATGCTACCCGGCACGGCCGCAAAGGGCCGGATTCGACCGAGGATCTGGTGAAGATCCTGTCCAGCCTGTACAAGGGGGAGAAGGAGGATTTCCTTCGAACGAACCCTTTGAATGGGTTTTCCATGATCAACCCCAGAGGATGGGTAAGTGAACACCTTGAAGGGCCCAACCCACGCTTTCGAAGTTTAAGCTTCTTACATTATGTCTTCGGCGCAGGATCTACGCCGGACTGTGGAGGACATGGTAAGTCCTGCTCCGCAACCCGAGGATCCAGAAGGATCCCTGGATCCGGCCTCCAAAGAGGACCCGGATATCGAGGTGGAGCTGATCGACGGGGTGTATCACCAGCTCAACATAGACAATGCTTTGGTCGCCATTACGGCGGACTACCCCGGGCTAAGTCCGGCTTCCCAGGTGACCGCGACCGAAGTCCGGACACCATTATCTCATCCCTGCCCATTTCTGACCTTCGCGAACGATGGTATTTTGCAGGAAGCGCCTTTACGGCAGGAAGCCGAGCCCGCGGCGGCCGACCAACAGAGGTCAGTCCGAACCAGCAGGCGGAAAAGGAGCGCAGTGCGGACGGAAACGTCGCCGCAAAGGTATAGCTCGTATTTGAATTTTTAGAGCAACGTTCCGAGGAAACGTCCGAGTGCTCATGATCTTTGTAGGAGAAAAAGCACTCACCGGACTGCGAGCGCAGGAATTGCCAATCCGACCAACACCGGCCAGGCTCCAACGCCCGACCTGGAGGGGGAGGCAAGCGCAAGACGCGAGCCGGATCCTTCTCCAACGGAGGATACCGACAGACTGTCCGCCACCAAGTCTGAGGTGGAGAGCGCCATGAACCATAGGCGCCGCCGGACAGTATTTCAAGAAGCGTGCTTTTCCCCTGAGGCATTGGATGCTTTTAACGCAGGGGACGCGCATCTCCGTGCTGCTCAAAATGGTTTTACCAGAGCCACGTAGCAGTATGTGAAAGACATACGGGTAAGGGAATTTTAATGGTTGTATATACCAGTAGCCCCCGAGACTTAAAGTAGTTATGCTAACTGATTTAAGGATCATTGGAAATTTCAGGCACTTAACGAGAAGAACGCCCAGCTGTCTCGGGAGCTGCAAGATTGCAAGGCCCAACTTGAGGCCGCACTTGCTGCCGCAGGAGGAGACGGAAAGACCCCTCCTGGTAACACATTTTTATTAATAAATATAAGCGCTGTGCGGCGTGCGCGCGAGTCTAATAATGACATTTGCAGGTACCGCCGGACAAGATCCGGATAGGCAAGCATTGCTACGCCAGCTAAAGGCCGGCGAGAGTGTGCTGAATAGGGTTCAGCAGGAAAGGAACAAGCTCCAGGATGCCAACGCCAAGCTCGGAGAAGAGCTGAAAGGCGCTCAGGCCGAGCTGTCCGGCTCCGTTAAGGAGAATCAGCGGCTTCGTCGTGGCATTTATAGTGAGTGCTTGAGCGAACTCTTTTGAAAAGAAGAGTTCGGCGAGGAAGTATTTTGACATGATATGTCTTGTAGGTATACTCACGGGTCGTCCTGCAGAGGAGATGCCCATATCAATGGGTGATCAACTTCCCGAACTGTTGCAGCTACTCGAACGAGTTCGGCAGGCAATGAGCGGCGTCGTTCAGGCTTTATGGCCAGCCCTCACCCTACCCGAGGGCCTTGGGGAGCTTGCGGAGAAGCTGCAGGGAGTGCGGCAGCGCTTCCGTTTGTAGAAGATTTCGGCTTGCCGTCAAGGTGCCAGGGAGGCTTGGGCCATGGTGAAGACGCGGTACAAGAAGGCGGATCCCAACCACATGGCCGAAGTTGGACCGGTGGGGCCCGATGGGAAGGAGATCCCTGTGAGTTTAGTGTATAGCCAAGTAGAGTTGGCTGCTAAATTTTCCCAACGGCACTGTAAACTAGACAGCCTGTTAGACGGGATTGAGGAGGAATACAATCAGTAAATTTGACAATGTATGTTATCCTTTAAAGTGACATGTGAAATGCCTTCTAGCCGGATTGTAGATCATTTGTCTTTGCCGACCTTTTCGTTTCGACCTCGGGACCCTAGAGTCCGGAGTGTGTCCGAATACCTTTTTGGTTAAGAAACAACCGTGGTATGCATGGAGACCAGGCGTAGGGGTCATTAGTGCTTTATCAGACAAGTGCCCAACTAGTTATGTTATATTACATGGTTAGTAAGAAACATCTTCCAGGGAGAATAGTTCCGTTAAGGGTTCCTTTCCCTGGGAGGCATGCCCTAAAGTGCATGTCCAGACTGCAAAGAAAGCAGTAAAACATCTGGGGGCAAATAGATAAATAGGTAAAAAGTCATCTTTTAAGTCACCGACCGAATATTCCCTTAAGAACGCTAGCTTTCGGCTTCACCCAGTCTGAGGTACACATCCGGCTGACCCGGTAGTAACAATCGCAGAGGTGCTCCCTTTACCTCCTAGCTGAACAATCGGGAACGTAGGGGTAAGCACAGGAGCCAGGCAACCCAGCTTGGCCAAAACTTAAGTCATATCGATGCATATAATGGCGAGTAAAAGGTACATGTGGAAGCTTGACACATGTGCTGGGTATAAAACCCGTATAATTGAGCTTCTGTAAAAGAAGCCCCCAGGAATAATGAGTGCGGATGGCACATCATGCGTATGCAAAGAATGCAAAAATAGGCCCGGAAGGGCTTTTAAGTGAAAAGGATAAAAAGAGAAACAAAAGACAGCTGAAGTGTAAAAGTTTGGACGGGGGAAGGGGACGAACTCTTAGTCCGGTGCTAGGCATAGAATCGTCGGAGGCGGGCTGCGTTCCATGGGTTCGGCTCGAGTCGGTGATCCGACGCATTTCGTAGACGGTATGCTCCACCGGCAGTACTTGATCGATAATGAAGGGCCCCTCCCATTTGGGCTTGAGCTTGTCCTTTTTCTTGTCCGGCAGGCGTAGAACTAGTTCACCAACGTTGTAAGTCTTGGCCCGTACTTCTCTGCTTTGATATCTTCGGGCCTACTGCTGATAGAATGCGGAACGAGCCTTCGCGACGTCACGTTCTTCCTCCAATGTGTCCAAGTTGTCCTGCCGATCAAGCTCGGCCTCTCTTTCCTCATACATGCGCACTCGAGGTGAGTCATGAATAATGTCACAGGGCAAGACTGCCTCTGCGCCGTATACCATAAAAAATGGTGTGAATCCGGTAGTACGGTTAGGCGTTGTCCGCAGCCCCCAGAGTACGGAGTCGAGCTCCTCGACCCATTGTGTGTCGGATTTAGTGAGTGACCTCACTAGTCTGGGTTTAATGCCGCTCATTATTAGAGCATTTGCTCTTTCCACTTGACCGTTGGTTTGAGGGTGATAGACTGACGCATAGTCGAGCTTGATGCCCATATTTTTGCACCATGACTTAACCTCGTCGGCTGTGAAGTTCGTGCCGCTATCGGTGTTGATGTTGTGGGGGACTCCGTAACGGTGTACCACCCCTGATATAAAGTCTATCACTGGTCCGGACTCTGCCGTTTTGACCGGTTTGGCCTCTATCCATTTGGTGAACTTATCCACCATGACCAATAGGTACTTTTTCTTGTGGGTTCCCCCTTTAAGGGGTCCAACCATGTCAAGCCCCCAGACCGCGAACGGCCAGGTAATGGGTACGGTTTTGAGGGCGGTGGGTGGCATATGGCTCTGATTAGCAAAGAGCTGACAACCAACGCATCTCTGGACCAAGTCCTGTGCGTCTGCCCGAGCCGTCGGCCAATAAAATCCTGTATGGAATGCCTTTCCTACAAGGGCCCGGGCTGCTACGTGGTGTCCGCCTAGTCCGGCATGAATTTCAGCCAGGAGGTTTCGCCCTTCTTCTTCGGAGATACACCTTTGAAGGACTCCGGTGGTACTTTTCTTATAAAGTTCTCCCTCATGGACCTTGTAGGCCTTCGATCGCCGGACTATGCAACGGGCCTCATTTTGGTCTTCGGGAAGTTCCTGCCTAAGTAAGTAGGCTAGGAAAGGTTCTGTCCACGCGGCGATTACTGCCATTATGACGTGGGCGGAGGGTGTTATGTCGTCTGCCGAATCACCGGTTGGTGCGGTTTTCTCCGGTTTGTCGCTACCGGGCTCCTCTTCCCATAGTACGGATGGCTTGAAGAGCCGTTCCAGGAAGATATTTGGAGGGACAGCATCACATTTCGCACCGATGCGTGCCAGGACGTCGGCCGCTTGGTTATTATCTCGGGCTATGTGATGGAATTCGAGTCCTTCAAACCGAGCTGACATTTTTAGGACAACGTTGCGATATGCTGCCATTTTCAGATCCTTGGCGTCGAAGTCTCCGTTTATTTGGGATATTGCAAGGTTTGAGTCCCCGCACACCTCTAGGCGTTGAATGCCCATGGAGACCGCCATCCGGAGACCATGTAACAGGGCCTTGTATTCGGCTGCATTGTTGGAGTCCGTGTACATTATTTGATGTACATACTGGACTGTATCTCCGGTGGGGGACGTCAGTACGACGCCAGCCCCTAGTCCGGCCAACATTTTGGAGCCGTCGAAATGCATAGTCCAATTGGAGTATGCGCCGTACTCTTTAGGGAGTTCGGCTTCAATCCATTCGGCGACAAAGTCAGCCAAAACTTGTGACTTTATAGCTCGTCGAGGTTTGTAAGTGATGTCGAATGGTAAGAGCTCAATGGCCCATTTTGCTATCCTGCCCGTTGCGCCGCGGTTATTTATAATGTCATTGAGTGGTACTTCAGAGGCCACTGTTATCGAGCACTCTTGAAAGTAGTGCCGGAGCTTTCGAGACGCCATGAACATCGCATATGCTATCTTCTGATAGTGCGGGTAACGAGATTTGCAGGGGGTTAACACAGTGGATACATAATACACTGGTTTTTGAAGAGGGAATTTATGCCCTTCTATCGCTCGTTCGACGACGAGGACTGCGCTTACAACTTGATGTGTTGCTGCGATGTATAACAACATTGGTTCGCCCAGAGTGGGCGCAGCCAGGACCGGATTTGTTGCCAGTATGGCCTTTATTTCTTCGAGTCCGGCAGTGGCAGCATCCGTCCACTCGAAGTGTTCGGTGCGCCTGAGGAGGCGATAGAGGGGCAACGCCTTTTCTCCTAAATGGGAGATAAAGCGGCTTAAGGCTGCCACGCATCCTGTTAATTTTTGTATTTGTTTGAGGTCTTTTGGAATATCCAACTGTGACAGAGCTCGGATTTTGGCCGGATTTGCTTCAATTCCTCTACCGGATACGATGAAGCCCAGCAGCTTTCCGGCTGGTACGCCGAAAACGCATTTTTCCGGATTCAGCTTGATGTCATATGCTCTGAGGTTGTCGAATGTGAGCCTCAAATCGTCTACTAAAGTTTCGACGTGTTTTGTTTTGACGACTACGTCGTCTACGTATGCCTCGACTGTTTTGCCGATCTGGGTGGCTAGACATGTTTGAATCATGCGCTGATATGTTGCGCCAGCGTTTTTGAGTCCGAAGGGCATCATGTTGAAGCAGAATGGTCCATATGGAGTGATAAATGCCGTTGCGGCTTGGTCTGCTTCCGCCATCTTGATTTGATGATAGCCAGAGTATGCGTCTAGGAAGCACAACGAATCGTGCCCTGCTGTGGCATCGATAATTTGATCGATGCGGGGGAGAGGGAAGGGATCCTTTGGGCAAGCTTTATTGAGGTCTTTAAAATCGACACAGAGGCGCCAGGATTTATCCTTCTTTGGTACCATCACCAAATTTGCTAGCCAGTCCGGATGTTTGATATCTCTAATGAATCCGGCTTCCAATAGTTTGGCTAGCTCTTCTCCCATTGCCTGTCTTTTGGGCTCGGAAAATCGTCGAAGAGCCTGTTTGAATGGCTTGAACCCTTTTAGAATGTTTAGGCGGTGTTCTGCCAACCTGCGAGGGATTCCGGGCATGTCTGAAGGATGCCAGGCGAAGATATCCCAATTTTCCCGAAGGAATTCGCGCAGTGTGGCATCTACTTCGGGGTTCAACTGTGCCCCAATGGAGGCCGTCTTTGTTGGGTCCGTTGGATGGACCTGGAATTTTATTATCTCGTCTGCTGGTTTGAAGGAGGTGGACTTGGATCTTTTATCGAGTATCACATCGTCCCTGTTCACTGTAGAGCGCAGCGCGGTGAGTTCCTCTGCCGCCAAGGCTTCGGATAATGCCTCGAGGGCTAGTGCGGCTGTCTTGTTTTCGGCGCAGAGTGCTATGTCCGGATCACTAGCGAGAGTGATTATTCCGCTGGGCCCAGGCATTTTAAGCTTCATGTACCTGAATGCCTCTCGTCCTAATATGGCGTGATACCCACTGCTGAACGAGGCCACCTGGAACGTGACTTCTTCGGATCTGTAATTGTCCGGAGAGCCGAACACCACATCGAGTGTGATTTTTCCGGTGCAGCGCGCTTCCCGGCTAGGGATTATTCCTCTAAAGGTTGTGCTGCTTCGCTCAATACGGCTCCAATCGATTTCCATTTTTCGTAGAGTTTCCTCATAAATGAGGTTTAGTCCGCTGCCGCCGTCCATGAGGACTTTTGTTGTGTCGCTCCATGGATTTGCTGTTGCTACTTGGTAGATTTCGGCGAGTTCGCGGATTGATCGTTTTCGCATATTATTTGATGCGAAAGTCTCGAAGACTGTTGATACCGTGCTGGTATTGTTGGAGTGGTTTCCCGGAGCTAGAAGCTCTTCGCCACTTTTGGCCACCTGCCGTAATATCCAACATGCTCGAAGGCTATGTGTTGGGACGGCTCCCTCTGTACTATGAAGCTTACAGGGTCCATTGAGCCATCCTTCCAGTACGGTTCCGTTTCCCTTATTGGGTTTTTGTTTTTTCGTTTTTGCATCTGGGGCCTGAGTGTAAGGCGCCCTTTTACTGCGGACTGGGTTTGGTGCCGGATTATCCCAAAATTGATTTTCGGTTTTCCGGAAACTCTCCATCGCACAGTACTTTCGTACAATGGATGCCAGATCGGTGAAGCGCGTAATTTTGCGACGATCAATGGCGTTTAGTATTCCCTTGTCCGTGCAGTTATTGCGGAAGATTGATATTGCATTTTCCTCTCGGCAGTCCTTTATCCTGTCCATAACCAGGAGGAATCTGGCCCAGTAGTGATGTACTGTTTCTGTAGGCTCTTGCTGTATTAGAGATAGATCGCATATGTCTGGGCGGGTGGGTGGATTAAAATCCGGATCCCTGCCCATCTTGAGGCTCAAAGGCCAAGGGGTTTCCGAATTCGGAAGAGTGGTTTGCTGGGGACAATCCAGCGAGTCCGGGGCGATGCATGATTTTAAGTTCAATGCTCGATCGAAGTCCGTCCCCCTGCGGGGATCCGGCATGGAGGGTTCGGGAATCCGGACATGAATTGTTTTCAACACTGGCAAAGAGCTGCCGTATTGCTCCTCTACCACTACGACATGGTGGGTGGCCTGGGGAGAGTTAATCTCTCTCAGATCGGTTTTAAGCCCAATCTGGTTGTAGTCCGTAGCGACTCCTAGGGTGGCGATGCGATCCAAGAGCTCGTTAACAGACGAGAGCTCTATTGGATCTAACTATTCGGCAGCTTTAGGGCTGACGCGAAGATTGCTTTCGACGACTTGAGAAGCCATTGCCGAAGCGGTGGCCGGACACGCGGTCATGAGAAAACCACCAAGCCGGATTTTTTGGCCGGCGGCCAAGGCCCCTCCGGCGAAAAACACCGTCTTTGAAGACGGGTGGAGGCATCCGCTCTATCGGTGATGACACAGAGGAACTCTCAATGAAAGCACCAATGTCGGTGTCAAAACCGGCGGATCTCGGGTAGGGGGTCCCGAACTGTGCGTCTAGGCGGATGGTAACAGGAGACAAGGGACACAATGTTTTACCCAGGTTCGGGCCCTCTCGATGGAGGTAAAACCTTACGTCCTGCTTGATTAATATTGATGATATGGGTAGTACAAGAGTAGATCTACCACGAGATCAAGGAGGCTAAACCCTAGAAGCTAGCCTATGGTATGATTGTTGTAATGTATGTTGTCCTACGGACTAAAGCCCTCCGGTTTATATAGACACCAGAGAGGGCTAGGGTTACACAGAGTCGGTTACAATGGTAGGAGATCTACATATCCGTATTGCCAAGCTTGCCTTCCACGCCAAGGAAAGTCCCATCCGGACACGGGACGGAGTCTTCAATCTTGTATCTTCGTAGTCTTGGAGTCCGGCGGATATTGATAGTCCGGCTGTCCGGATACCCCCTAGTCCAGGACTCCCTCATTCAGCGTCTGTACATCCGCCGCACCCCTCCCAGGAGGTGCAGGATCAACAATGCCACGGTGCTCCTGGCACCGTACTCGCGCTAGAACAAGGCCAAGCTGGTGGGTCGCGGGACGCTCAAGGCCAACATGCGCGTCAACGCCCATCATCTTCGATGTTGAGGATCACCCTGACCGCATAACTGCGGTCGGGTGCTTGCCGATGTTGGTTTCGCCAACAATCCGCAACCTCAAGGTCACGAAGATGCTGGTTGACGGCGGGGCCGGCCTGAATCTGATCTCTTCCGCGGTACTCAAGAAGCTCCAGATCCCCGACAGCGAGCTCGAAGAGACCGGCACCTTTCAAGGAATCAATCCGGGAAGGAGCAAGCCGAAGGGGAAGATCACGCTGCCAGTAACGTTTGGCAGTGAGCTGAACTTCAGGACAGAGAGAGTCACATTCGACGTTGCTGATTTTCCATTGCCCTACAATGGGATACTTGGCCGTCCGGCGCTTGCCAAGTTCATGGTAGCCTCTCATCACGCCTACAACGTGCTCAAGATGCCCGGTCCGATAAGTGTCATTTCTGTCCATGGCGACAAGAAAGATGCACTTATCTGTACCGACAAAATCTACCGGGAAGCAGCAGCCGCAACAGAACACAAACCACTTGCCGCTGAAGCTCCCGGGGGGGAAGAAGAAGACCAAGTCCGGCAAGAGTAGCTCTGATGCCCACTCCGGCAAGCGCACCTCTTCGGAGTGCTGCGCTACAATCGAGGACGCACCATCGAGCTCCACCAGCAAGTGCAAGAAGGCAAAGATAGATTCACCACAGACCAAGAAAGTGGCCGCCAAGGAGGATGGCACTGGTGGTACCTTCACCATTAGTGCCACGCTTGACCCTAAATAGGAAAGCGCGCTCGTTGCTTTCCTGCGGGCGAATGTCGATGTATTTGCATGGCAACCATCTGACATCCCCGGTGTTCCCAGGAAAGTAATTGAGCACCACCTTGCCGTCTGCCCTCACGCATGGCCCGTCAAGCAGAGAGTCAGAAAACAAGCAGTAGAACGCCAAGAGTTCATTGCAGAGGAGATCAAGAAGTTGGAAGCAGCAGGCTTGGTCCAAGGAGTACTCCATCCAACGTGGTTAGCCAATCCAATAGTCGTGCGCAAAGTGAACAGGAAGTGGAGGCTTTGTATTGACTTCACTGATGTTAATAAAGCTTGTCCCAAGGATCCATTTCCCTTGCCGCGCATTGACCAGATTGTCGACTCCACGGCAGGATGTGATCTGCTTTCATTCCTTGATGCATACTCAGGATATCATCAGATCTTCATGGCGAAAGAGGATGAAGAGAAAGCCGCATTCATTACTCCATGTGGCATGTACTGCTTTGTACGGATGCCTTTCAGACTAAAGAATGCTGGTTCAACATTTGCAAGAGTAGTTAGTCATGCTTTCGAGCCACAGCTGCACAGAAATGTAGAAGCTTACATGGATGACATAGTGGTCAAGAGCAAGGACAAAGAAACTTTGATCCAAGATCTGGATGAGACTTTTGCAAATCTGCGCAAGTTCAATCTCAAGTTGAATCCCGAGAAGTGCGTGTTTGGAGTTCCTTCCGGCAAGCTTCTCGGATTCTTTGTGTCCCAGCGGGGGATCGAAGCCAATCCCGACAAGATCGAAGCCATTGAACAGATCGAAGCACCGAAGCGTGTCAAGGATGTGCGAAGCCTTGCCGGCTGCGTTGCTGCTCTCAGTAGGTTCATATCTAAGTCTGCCGAGCGCGCCCTGCCATTTTTCAAAATTTTGAAGAAGGCAGGTCCAATGAAATGCACTCCGGAAGCAGAGGCCGCGCTGCAGGACTTGAAGAGATACCTATCCTCCACTCCAATACTTGTCGCACCTAAGCCACAAGAGAGGTTGCTGCTATATCTGGCGGCAACCAATCAAGTGGTTAGTGCTGCGTTAGTAGCGGAGAGGGAGGTGGATGATGAGCTAGCGACCGCGGCAAGCGAGTCCAGCGACAAGCAGGGGGCTCCCCCGACAAGTTCTGGTTCTGACAAGCATAGATCTGCGCAGCCACAAGAAGAGAAACAGAAGAAGATGGTGCAGCGCCCAGTTTACTTTGTCAGTTCCCTTCTGCAGGGGGCTAGATCAAGGTACTCTGGTGTGCAGAAATTGCTTTTCGGCCTTCTAATGGCCTCGAGGAAGCTGCGCCATTACTTTCAAGCGCACGAAATCACAGTTGTCACTCGCTTTCTGTTGAAGAGGATACTGCAGAATCCAGAAGCAACAGGCAGGATTGTCGAGTGGGCGCTGGAATTGTCAAGCTTTGGCCTCAAGTTTGAGAGCACTTCAACTATCCAGAGCCGAGCATTGGCAGAGTTCATAGCAGAATGGACGCCAACACCTGATGAAGAAACTCCGGAGAGGAGCATCCCCGTCAAGGAAGTGAACAAAGAATGGATCATGTACTTTGATGGTGCCTTCTCGCTGCAAGGCGCCGGTGCGGGCGTACTGACAAGCCCTAGGGCTTGTTTTGTTGAAGCAGACGCTCTCGACAAGCTGTGTCCCGACACGCTTTCCCGGGAGCATCACGCTCCGGCTGAATCACAGATTCTGGCCGTGGAAGCAGATGTTCCCGCAGCAGCATTTGCGCCTTTAGTCCTTGTCATCGAGCCACAAGCTCCGGCATGGGCACAATAGATCGTCCATTTCCTTCAGATAGGAGAACTTCCCGAAGAGCAAGAAGAAACGGAAAGAGTAGCCCGGCAATCAAGTATGTACCAGTTTGTCGATGACATACTGTACAGAAGAAGATTCAACAAAGTGAAATTGAAGTGCATTTCCCGGGAAGAAGGACAAGAGCTGTTGGCGGAGATACACGGAGGCATATGTGGTCACCACATTGGCGCAAGAGCACTTGCTGGCAAGGCCTTCCGGCAAGGTTTCTTTTGGCCGACAGCCCTCCAGGATGCAACTGCACAAGTCACCAAGTGTGAAGCGTGCCAGTTCCACTCCAAGCAGATACATCAACCAACTCAAGCTCTCCAAACAATCCCTTTATCCTGGCCATTTTCGGTCTGGGGGCTCGACATCCTCGGCCCCTTTTCCCGAGCTGTCGGGGGCTTTGAGTACTTGTACGTTGCAATCGACAAGTTCACAAAGTGGCCTGAAGTGGAAGCAGTGAGGAAGGTGACAGCACAGTCAGCAGTCAAGTTCTTCAGGTCAATTGTTTGCCATTTCGAAATCCCCAACAGGATCATCACTGACAATGGCACACAATTCACGAGCCGCACCTTCATGCAGTACGTCCAAGATCTTGGCGCCAAGATCTGCTTCGCTTCTGTTGCTCACCCGAGAAGCAACGGTCAAGCGGAGAGGGCAAACGCTGAAGTGCTGCGCGGGCTCAAGACCAGAACTTTCGACAGGCTGCACAAGTGCGGAAGAAATTGGATCGAGGAGCTCCCGATGGTTCTTTGGTCGATCAGAACGACGCCAAATCGAGCCACTGGCCAGACACCTTTTGCTCTAGTATATGGAGCAGAAGCAGTTCTCCCCACAGAACTCGTATACGGATCGCCTCGAGTGCTCGCTTATGATGAGCTTGAGCAAGAGCAGCTGCGGCAAGACGACGCGCTGCTCCTCAAGGAAGATCGTCTTCAGGCTGCGGTACGAGCTGCTCGATACCAGCAAGCTTTGCACCGCTACCACAGCCACAAAGTTAATGCCAGAAGCTTCGAGGAAGGCGACCTTGTTCTTCGGCGCGCTCAGTCCGCCAAGAATTCCAACAAGTTGACGCCGAAGTGGGAAGGCCCTTATCGGGTGAAACGAGTCACTAGGCCTGGCGCTGTCCGCCTTGAGACCGAAGATGGCTTTCCGGTGAGCAACTCCTGGAACATAGAGCATCTTCGTAAGTTTTACCCATAAGGCGCGGTTGCCGGAACCCGTTCCGGCGACCACCTTTTGTACAAGCCTTGCCGCTGTTGCATGTAACCCTTTGTACAAAGCCGGGCACAGATCCCGTGCACAAAGTTTATGTGCTCAGCACATGTTGTCAAATTTCATGCCTTTTTCTTTTATGCATGTATTATCTGACACTTTGTGCAGCACTCGCCTCCGGTAAGCAATAACGAGCCATAAGGCTCCATATCTTTATTTTCTCTTCTTTCCTTTTTCTCAAAAAGAAGGTTCCTTCGCCCACAAGTTCACGGGGGGAGAAGGAGAGGATAAAGGTGTGGACCGAGCGTCGTTCAAGGAAGTATGGCCTTGCCGGGACACAGACGACAGAAAAGCTAAGTTCTCAAAGTCTGAACACAGCCAGTCTTAAATTCTTTATGTTATACTCCTTGAACGACAGTGCCTTGTATAGAAAACCTGTGCGCGAAGGAATCGAGCCGTGGCTAAGTTGCGCCCTTAATTTGTTTCGAGTCCGCTCAACAATGAAAGTGTGCTGCAACTAGCCCCGACAAGATTTCTTGCCGGAACCGGCACCGCCAGCGAGCTGCTGATGTTCCGCACTCAGCACTCGCGGCAAGCGTGCTCCGGCACCGCCAGCGAGCCGTGGTTAAGTTGCGCCCTTAATTTGTTTCGAGTCTGCTCAACAATGAAAGTGTGCTACAACTAGCCCCGACAAGATTTCTTGCCGGAACCGGCACTGCCAGCGAGCTCCTGATGTTCCGCATTCAGCACTCGCGGCAAGCGTGCTCCGGCACCGCCAGCGAGCCGTGGCTAAGTTGCGCCCTTAATTTGTTTCGAGTCCGCTCAACAATGAAAGTGTGCTGCAACTAGCCCCGACAAGATTTCTTGCCAGAACCGGCACCGCCAGTGAGCTGCTGATGTTCCGCACTCAGCACTCGCGGCAAGCGTGCTCCGGCACCGCCAGCGAGCTGCTGATGTTCCGCACTCAGCACTCGCGGCAAGCGTGCCCGTGCCGGCGAGTTCCCTAAAAGCGTAGGGTAAAAACATACAAGGGATGGAATTGAGTAAAGGATATAACATAACAAGCATTCCCTTTTTCATTAAAAAACATCCCCCTCGGGTACAGTCCATGGAGGATGAAAAACATGAAAGAGAGGATTACAAGTTTTAGATGCAGCTAAGGCCCAAAGGCTTACAAATTAAAAAGATAAGATGCCCGTAATCCCTTTCCTGTCCCTCTCTTCAGGAGGTAGGTCAAGGAGGCGAAAAGGGCAAAGGGAGCGCCTAGGCGAGCTACGGGTGCCAGAAGACACCAAGAGAACATCCCGGGGGCTGTCCGAAGGCTGGACGGTGATGGCGGCGCCGGAAGCGGGGCTCGAAGACGGGGCGGCAGGACGTCAGCACGCTGTCGAGGGCACCACGGCCTCGTACTCCGACCTGACAGCCTTGTCGCCATCCCTCTTCCCCTTCCGCAGCCTCCCTACGCCAGCCGCCCAAGGAGACGACCCCGGGGAGTTCAAGGAGCCGGCGACACGGATGATGGGGTCGCTGGTGCCGCGCAAAGCGGCGCCCCACACCTAGTCGGACCCGCCATCCCGCCGCCCGCTACCCTCATCATCGCTGTCGCTCCCCTCCTCGTCACTCTCGCTCGAGGGAGAGCCTTCGCTATCGGAGGAGCTGTCCACGCAGCACTTCGCCCGAGTGCCGAAGCACCCGAAGACCTTGACGGAGAGGAGATCGCCCTCCATCAACTTAAAATGGAGGGTGAACCCCTCCATCAGGCTGTGGATACGGGCGAACATCTTCCACCCTCGATCAAGATACATCACATTAGGGGCTGGGAATACAACACGGACTCGCGTGCCGCTGATCCCACAGCCCCTCATCTGCAGTCTCAGTGTCTCGGGCGGGTCCGACTCCATCGCGCTCGCGAACGGAGCTGGAAGCCGGAGGCGACGACGAGGCGCCCGGCGCAGCCTGACGAAGAACTCGCAAGGGTCGTCCCCTATGTGGACCGCCGTGGGGGGAGGAACCGCCGGCGGAGGCGAAGCTGGCGCGCCGCCCCGTCCGCCTCTTCCCCGAGCGCCTCAACCTCGTCCTCGACCTCGTCCGAGACCTCGCCCCCTCCCTCTTCCCCTTATGGTCGGCTCTGCCACCACGGGCGCGAGAGAGGGAGAGGTGCGCTGTCTGGCGGCAACCCTCGCCGCCACCGATGAAGGGCCAGGGTTCCCTTTCCCCATGGCGGATGGGAGAAAGGGGAGCAGAAGCTGAAGAAAGGAGGAGATGAGAGAGTGCGGGCTTCTGTGCTCCCCTCCTGCTCTTTATAAAGGAGCGAGGTGGGGGCTTGGCCGCCCCGCTCAGCGAATCAAGGCACGGGAAGAGAAGGGAGTCGGGGCCGACCCGCTGCCTCTGCTCGCGACGGCCCAGATTCCCACTTCCATCGTCCGCGACCCCAAGTGCATGGGAGCCGCGTGGCGGGGATGCAGGGCCGAGGCGACGGATGAGGCGGCCTCGCCCCACCCCGTGATCGTGGGAGTGGACGCCTCGAAAAACCGCGCACCGGCCCCGTCCAGTAAATGCACCAGGCCCCCACGCCTACCTCCGTTTAGGTACGAGGGCGTGAACCGTCCCCTTCATCATGGTTTGACGCATGCTCACGGGGCTTAGCCCCGCGCACGCCGCCCACGTCACCCACGACGCCGCATTTGACGCGTGCCGTTCTGGGCGTGCGCGGTGGAAGCGGAGAGATATGTGGTGTGACCTAGGCCGCGCGTGCCCGTGCACTGTTTTGGGCCTGGCCCAACAGCGCTCGGCACCGTGTATGGCCCAGGCCCGGGGGCTCCTGTCGGTGTACTAAAGTAGGGGGTACCTTAGTATCCCGAACTTGTGCACGGGCAGCCGCAGCGTCCCGCGACAAGGCCTACCGGGCATCCGCCAAGATCCTCCGTAGCTCATATTGACGCCATTCAGGAACAAAGTACTCAAACCAAGGCCCCGGCAAGAGGAGCTTGCCGGGAAGGCCAACCTAGGCCCCGGCAAGAGAAGCTGGCCGGGAAGAAGACAAGACCCCAGCAAAAGGGCTTGCCGGGAAGGCCACTCAAGGCATTCCAAGAAAACTTGCCGCGACGCACCGCGCGCCCCGGCAAGGCCCGGTGAGCGACAAGCTCCCGAACACGACAAGACGACGATCGCGGCAAGGAGCTTGCCACGGGAAACCCCCACTTCGCGCCCGCGCTCCAGCACACCTGCCAACGTGTCGCTCTGGGACCCTCCCAAGCACACGTGGCAGGAGGCCGTGCAGCTAGGGGTGCGAGGTGGCAAGCAGGCGCTGACAAGATAACTATCGTGGCGATCGGTGGCGCCCCTAACGGTCGTTTAATACACTGTTCGGGCGACCAGACGGGCATTAAATGCCCTTGTCCCCTGCCGTCAGAGTTAGGTAGGGGGGCACTGTTGGTAGCAGTTGTACCAACTTGCGTTTTTACTCTTTTACCCCTCTTTCTACGCTGCCACCTGTCGGTGACCCCTTTAGCCTATAAAAAGGAGGCCCATGCGCACGTAGGGGGGGGGGAGGTTCGACTGATTCGAAACTAGAGGGCACCCACGCTCTCAAGCAAGAACAAAAATAGAAACACAAAGCAGCAGTAGGAGTTTTATCTCTCTGGAGAGCTCCGAAGCTGGGTAAAAATCCCTCGTGTGCTTCGCCTCGATCTGCTCTTCGTGCGCCCTCCGCCCCCTTGCCGGACCAAAAAGGGGCCCTGCCCCATAGGTGCTCGCCCCCCGCGACAGACCATCTTCATCCTACGCCTCCCACGGATTGATAAACCTTAGGTCATCCACTTGAGGGAAATTTGCTACTGTCCTACAAAACTCTACGCTTGGAGGCCCAACACGAGTCTACAAGAATAAGGTTGCATAGTAGACATCACCCACCTATATATATGTGGGAGGGGGCACCACACAGAACCATGACAATTGTTTAGCTATGTGCGGCGTCCCCCTCCACGGTTTACACCCTCGGTCATATTTTGATAGTGCTTAGGCAAATCCCTGCAGAGATAGCATCACCATCATCGTGACCATGCCGTCGTGCTGCCGGAACTCATGCACTACCTTGCCATCTTTCCGGATCAAGCAGGCATGGACGTCACTGAGCTGAACGTGTGTTGAACGCGGAGGTGTCGTACGTTCGGTACTCGAGCGCTTGGATCCCGAAGAAATTCGACTACATCTACCGCGTTACTAAACACTTTCCCTTACGGTCTACGAGGGTACATAGACACACTCCCCCCCTCGTTGCTATTCATCTCCATGGATAGATCTTGTGTGTGCGTAGAATTTTTTTTGTTTTCCATGCAACGTTTCCCAACAGTGGCATCCGAGCCAGGTCTATGCGTAGATGATATGCACGAGCTGAACACAAAGAGTTGTGGGTGGTGATAGTCATACTGCTTACCACCAACGTCTTATTTTGATTCAGCGATATTGTGGGATTAAGCGGACCGGACCAACCTTACATGTCCACGCACATGAGACCGATTCCACCGACTGACATGCAACTAGTTTTGCATAAAGGTGGTTGGCGGGTGTGTGTTTCTCCTACTTTAGTTGAATCGAATTTGACTACGGCCGGTCCTTGAAGAAGGCTAAAACAACAAAATTGATAAATCACCGTTGTGGTTTTTTTGTCGTAGGTAAGAGTGGTTCTTGCTAGAAGCCCGTAGCAGCCACGTAAAACTTGCAACAACAAAGTAAAGGACATCTAACTTGTTTTTGCAAGGCATGTTGTGATGTGATATGGTCAAGACGTGATGTGATATATGTTGATGTTTGAGATGATCATGTTTTGTAATATCGACAACCGGCAGGAGCCTTAGGGTTTTATCTTTATTGTATGAAGCACAAATGCCATGTAACTGCTTTACTTTATCACTATGCATTATCAATAGTAGTAGAGGCAATAGTTGGCGAGACGACTATCGGTGTCAAAACCGGCGGATCTCGGGTAGGGGGTCCCAAACTGTGTGTCTAAGGCTAATGGTAACAGGAGGCTGGGGACACGATGTTTACCCAGGTTCGGGCCCTCTCGATGGAGGTAATACCCTACTTCCAGCTTGATTGATCTTGATGATATGAGTATTACAAGAGTTGATCTACCACGAGATCGTAGAGGCTAAAACCTAGAAGCTAGCCTATGATTATGATTGTTGTTGTCCTACGGACTAAACCATCCGGTTTATATAGACACAAGAGGGGGCTAGGGTTACATAAAGTTGGTTACAGAGAAGGAGATCTACATATCCGAATCGCCAAGCTTGCCTTCCACGCAAAGGAGAGTCCCATCCGGACACGGGACGAAGTCTTCAATCTTGTATCTTCATAGTACAACAGTCCGACCAAAGTATATAGTCTGGCTGTCCGAATACCCCCTAATCCAGGACTCCCTCAGTAGCTCCTGAACCAGGCTTCAATGACGATGAGTCCGGCACGCAGATTGTCTTCGGCATTGCAAGGCGGGTTCCTCCTCCGAATACTCCATAGAAGATTTTGAACACGAAGGTCGTGTCCGGCTCTGCAAAACAAATTCCACATACCACCGTAGAGAGAACAATATTCCACAAATCTAATCTGCTGACAACTTTTCGTAGCGTGACATCACGCCATGGCCCGGTCATTATTCGAACCATTTTTCACAACCAGCTACTGCACATATTGCGAGGCGGTTTCCTGGGCACGTCTTGTCGAAGCAGAGATCATGTCCCTTTATTGCCGGATTCTCATCAATACGGGCGTGGGTAACCCAACCGCGCCATCAACCGTGGCGCTCGGGGAATAAGCAATCTTAACGGGCAAGAGGGGAGGCACACAGTTCCTACCGCCTTTATAAAGAGATAAGGATTCCCCCTTTTCACCCACGCCTTCTTCCACCTTTGCTCATCCATTCTCGCACTCTCGAGCTCCAGCGCACAAGTTCTCACCTTCTCCGTAAAGCCATTTCGGACATGTCCAGAGCGGGAGGCAAGTGAATGGCCTCCTCCTTTACGGAGGAGGACATTACGAAGCTTCGGGAGGCCGGATACTTAGCCGCAGACATCACGCACCGGCACCCGGACGAAGGGCAGATCATCCCCACTCCGGAACCCCATGAGAGGGTTGTAGTTCTCCCCCACTTCGTCCACGGACTAGGATTTCCCCTCCACCCGTTTGTCTGTGGGCTCATGTTTTACCATGGGCTAGATTTTCATGATCTGGCCCCAAATTTCGTCCTCAACATCTCGGCATTTATCGTCGTGTGCGAGGCCTTCCTACGCATCAAGCCCCACTTTGGCCTGTGGCTAAAGATCTTCAACGTGAAGCCAAAGATAGTGGGCGGCCAGCAAGTGGAGTGCGGAGGCGCCATGGTGGGCAAAATGCCCAACATTACCCGGCTCGAAGGCTCCTACGTGGAGAACGTGAAGGGGTGGCAGTCGGGGTGGTTCTATATCACCGAGACACGCGACGCCAACTGGGCGGCAGCCCCCGAATTTCGATCCGGCATCCCCATGTGGCTCAGCTCCTGGGAAAAGAAGGGTTTAGCCCAGGGTGCACCTGCAGAGCTGACCGGACTCCAGAACTGTATCAAGAATATGATAGGCAAGAAGATCAAGCTCGTCAACGTGGTCCAGGTCATGCTCCTCCGCCGGATCCTCCCGTGTCAAAGACGGGCATTCAATATGTGGGAGTTCGATTCGGCCAAACACCAAACACTGCGAGAGTTCTTCGACATGACGCACAAAGACGTCTGGAAGGTGCTGTTCAAGGCCGCCGAAGTACCTCCTCCCCTCACCGAGGACCGTGGACTCAGCGCAAAGCGCCCCGCCAATCCGGTAAGCCTTCTATATTTCAAGATGGGCCTTCCCCAGTATGTTTGTGAGGGGAGTCTAAGCCACTATGCTGATTTAACATGACTATGTGGCGACAGCGGAGCAGATCGACTGTCTGGCTGCCGCTACCTGAATATCCAGCACCGCTCTCCTGACGGAGATGCTAGTTCCGGCGCCTTACAAGGTGCTAGAGAAGAAGGCCAAGAAGAAGGCCACGGGGACCAGGAATGGTCTCCGGTGCAAGGTCGTATCGGGCACATCGTCCGAAGACACCGAGGCACCCTCCTCCAACGAAGACAAGGAGGAGGAAGAGGAAATTCCTCCCCTGACTAGGGAGGAGAAGAAAAGGAAGGCCGCCCCATCTGGGGAGGCCGAAGGGTCCAAGAAAGGAAGGACCCTTCCTCCGGACCACTCCATAACAGCTGCCTACAGCGATGAGGAGTGGCTGCCCAGGGACAAGCCCCGAGCGAAGTTGTAAGTATCTGGATACTATAATGCTTCTGGTATGTTTCGCTTTATTGCTTCTTCTCATGTTAAACATGATCGTGCAGTCCGTCCAAAGCCCACATCGACGTATCCTCCTCCGATGGGTCTTTGATTCAGTCGGAGATGAATAGTTATTCGCTCCCGATGGCCACCTCCCCCCGGCCCGCGGACGACACCGAGGTGTTGTCCCAGAGGATACCGGAGCAGGAGGAGATGATTCTGGAGATGCCCCAAGGCGAAATCCCAGACGCCGGGCTCATGGGGGGAAAGACCCCCATGAGTCTTAACGACGGGGGCCACAGCAAGTCCGGCTCCTAGTCGGATACTGCGCCAGAACCTCGAGTGGTTCCGGATTCAGGTAGGTAGCCCCTCACTAAGGAGGGTGAGCCACCTGTTATGATGACCTCTGTCCAACAAGAGGCATCAGACACATTGCTGGAAGCGCTTCACAGCGCTTCCATTGACGAAGAGCACCGTACTCTTATGAGTACGGTGATTGAGAAGGTTCTGACCGAAGCCTGCGCCAGCCTCCTAACAGGCTTTGAGGTAAGTAATCACATTATGAGAAAATATCATAGCATAGATAGTAGCCCCTGATGCTTTGTTTGGTGTTCGGAAAGAAAGGCCAAACAGAGGATTAAAAACATCCGCAGGAGTCTAATCATATTATGTCTATGTGAATAAGCAGGCGTCGCTGCTGGCCGCTGCCGCCCGTACTGCGGAGGTGTCCGGACTTAAGCGGGACCTAGGGCGGGCCGAGGAAGAGCTCGGCCTCATGAAGAAGCAGCTCGAGGAGAACAAAGGCAAGTGATACCCCGTTCGTTTGTTATATGAAGGAAAGTCTATGATGCTAATAGAAGCATCATGAATTTTAATAGGGGCCACGACCGAAGTGGCGGCCCTTAAGAAAGCACTGTCCGAGGCTGAAGACAAGGCGGACAAGGAGCGCACCGAGCGCGAGAAGCAAGAGGCTCGGGTAAATGAGGTCCAGCAAGAGCTCCAGGACTTCGTCAAAAAATTCAAGTCCTTGGAGCGTGACTCCAAGACGCAAGAGTCCGAGCTTGCGAAGGCCATCTAGAGCGTGCAAGACGTCAAGGCCGAAGCCCAAAAGGCCCTTCAAGAGATCCAAGTGGCCAAGAAGATAGTGGCGGGTAAGGCTTTCATTATGCAAAGCAAGCATGTGAAGGAGACTTTCCTTTTACTTACCCGAATACGGAGCTCTCCAGGAGCGTTCGCAGATCTGCCACGCAGCATATCGGATGCCGTGGATTTCTACCGTGCGGAGGAAGGGAGCTCGACGGAGAAGCTGTTCTGGTCCCAGTATATTGGAGCCGAACATCCGATGTCCTTGAGCGACCAGCTGAAGCAACTGGTCGAACTGCACAAGGCGGCCGAACTGGCCATGAAGGACCTGATAGTCCGGCTGTGGCCTGGCGAGCCCCTGCCCGGCAGCTACTTCGGCCTTATAAAGCGGATGGTAAATGCCTGTCCGCGGCTTGAAGTCATTAAGCGGTCCGTCTGCATTGAAGGTGCCCGCAGGGCCTTTGCCCGTGCGAAAGTGCACTGGGCTAAGATGGATGCCGAGAAGCTGGTGACAGAGGGGCCGCTGAAGGGCAAGGAGCATCATCACCCCGAGAATTATTATGAAGGTGTCCTGAAGGGTGCCCGCCTTGTGGCGGATGAATGTGCTAATGATGTAATATTTGAATGAATGTACTCATGTCATCCTGTAATATGAAAAATGAGTTCATGTGCGCTATCGAACGCTTGTTGATTTAAAATATTACCTTCTGTGCGGCCGTTTATAAAAATCTGAGACTTGGCCAGTCGTCGGATTCCGCCCCCATGTAGCTAGTACCGGGGTGTTTGGGATAAATCTAAACACTCTTAATCCAAATCTTTGGTCCTTTAAGGAGGTGTTTAGCACAGCGAACAAGGCAATCGGACTATACAACTTTATCACTCTCACTTAGCCATAGAAGTCTACAATTTTAAATTTTGGCGAAGCCCCTAGTATTCGGAAGGCCGAAGTTGGGGCGCTATACACGCCTAAATCGGACAAGGCTGATTCCTCGCCCGAAGCAGAAAAAATCTTTAAGGATTTGAGACCTCTCGAACAGCGACCAGCTCTCGCCGCATCATGACAGTCAGTTTTCGGCTTTCTCTACTGAGGTGCTCTTCCGGAAGAACCGGACACAATTGTAGTAGTTCTCGCTGCGCTACCTTAGCCGATATAGCGGAACGTAAGGTACCAAAACATAGGAGCCGGGCAAACCCAACTATTGACCCAAGACATGATTCAGAGCTGATGCATATAATGCTATAAGTTCGGGGTGCCGCATTGTCGGAAGTGTTCCGACTTTTCTTGCCGTGTTCTGGGGTACACTGAAGCCCCTGACGAACTGAACGTACCAAAGTGTACGGATGCAATTTAAAATAAGCAATCAAGAAAAAGGATGAAGGAAATGTAATGATAAGCTGACGCTGTATATTTTTTCCATAGTTATTCAAATGATACGTCAAAGCGTATGTATACAAGTGGTGCAATAAGCAAAATAGGACTATTTAACATGTCCTAACCAAGGGTAAGCTGCGTGTGGGTATATAAAACAGGTATAACGATCGCTATCAAAGACCACCTGGGTATTCCCTTATATGTCAAAGCTTCTTACCTCCTTGGTTTGTCCCTCCCGTTATGAGTCCGATAATCCGGCTATCTGAAAATGGCTTCCGGAAAATTGGGACCTGAAAGAAAGAAAATATTGAAGGAATACGGGTCCTGGGCGGTTGAGGTGCATTGTGGACCGCATCATAGCCGTGCCTCCCCCTGTGTCCATGGTATTTTAAGTGTGTAATTATGTACGCATGGCACAATTTTCGCCAATTGACTAGGACTAGGCCGGAGGCCAGATTGCTAGTCGAGCTCTGGATGTGCCGGATGATCCTACTACAGGGTACTCTGGACTCGCTTGACGATATCCGGGTTCTTCATCGCCGAATTGGCTGTTTGCCTAAGAAGGCTACTTTGTACTTCTGCCGCGAGGGCCACATTGTGCTCCTCCGTACAGAGCGAGCGCTCTGTGTTTCCATTGACTAGTATAACCCCGCGGGGTCCTGGCATTTTGAGCTTGAGGTATGCGTAGTGCGGCACCACATTGAATCGAGCGAATGCAGTTCGTCCTAGTAGGGCATGATAACCACTACGGAAGGGGACTGATGCGTCTCCAACGTATCTATAATTTTTGATTGTTCCATGCTATTATATTACCCCTTTTGGATGTTTATGGGCTTTATTTTACACATTTATATCATTTTTGGGACTAACCTACTAACCGGAGGCCCAACCCGTATTGCTGTTTTTTTGCCTATTTCAGTATTTTGAAGAAAAGGAATATCAAACGGAGTCCAAACGGAATGAAACCTTCGGGAGCGTGATTTTTGGAACGAACGTGATCCATAGGACTTGGAGTGCAAGTCAAGAAGCAGCCAGGCGGCCACGAGAGGGGAGGGCGCGACCACCCCTTCAGGGCGCGCGCCCTATCTCGTGGGCCCCTCGGGCGGCCACCAACGTACTTCTTCCTCCTATATAAGCCTACGTACCCCAAAAACATCCAAGGAGCCACTGAAACACAATTTCCACCACTGTAACCTTTTGTATCCATGAGATCCCATCTTGGAGCCTTCGCCGGCGCTCCACCGGAGGGGGAATCGACGATGGAGGGCTTCTACATCAACACCATAGCCCCTCCGATGAGTTGTGAGTAGTTTACCACAGACCTTCGGGTCCATAGTTATTAGCTAGATGGCTTTTTCTCTCTTTTTGGATGTCAATACAATGTTCTCCCCCTCTCTTGTGGAGATCTATTCGATGTAAACTCTTTTTGCGGTGTGTTTGTCGAGATCCGATGAATTGTGACTTTATGATCAAGTTTATCTATGAGAAATATTTGAATCTCCTCTGAATTCTTTTATGTATGATTGAGTTATCTTTGCAAGTCTCTTCGAATTATCAGTTTGGTTTGGCCGACTAGATTGATCTTTCTTGCCATGGGAGAAGTGCTTAGCTTTGGGTTCAATCTTGCGGTGTCCTTACCCAGTGAGAGAAAGGGTTGCAAGTCACCTATTGTATTGTTGCCATCGAGGATAAAAAGATGGGGTTTATATCATATTGCATGAGTTTATCCATCTACATCATGTCATCTTGCTTAATGCGTTACTCTATTCTTTATGAACTGAATACTCTAGATGCGGGCAGGAGTCGGTCGATGTGTGGAGTAATAGTAGTAGATGCAGGCAGGAGTCGGTCTACTTGTTGCGGACGTGATGCCTATATACATGATCATGCCTACATAATCTCATAACTATTCGCTTTTCTATCAATTGCTCAATAGCAATTTGTTCACCCACCATAATACTTATGCTATCTTGAGCGAAGCCTCTACTGAAACCTATGGCCCCCGGGTCTATCTTTTATCATATTTGCTTTCAATCTACTTTTATTTGCATCTTTACCTTTTGCATCTATATTATAAAATACCAAAAATATATTTATCTTATCATACTATCTCTATCAGATCACACTTTCGCAAGTGGCCGTGAAGGGATTGACAACCCCTTTATTGCGTTGGTTGCGAGTTCTTTGTTCGTTTGTGTAGGTGTGTGGGACTTTTGAGGAGCCTCCTACTAGATTGATACCTTGGTTCTCAAAAACTGAGGGAAATACTTATGCTACTATTGCTGCATCACCCTTTCCTCTTCAAGGAAAACCAACGCAAGCTCAAGACGTAGCAAGAAGGATTTCTGGCGCCGTTGCCGGGGAGGTCTTCGCTCAAGTCAAGACATACCAAGTACCCATCACAAACCCATCTCCCTCGCATTTACATTATTCGCCATTTGCCTCTCATTTTCCTCTCCCCCACTTCACCTTTGCCGTTTTATTTGCCCTCTCTTTCCCAATCTCTCTCTTTTTTTCGCTTACCCTTTTCTGTTTGCTTGTGTGTTGGATTACTTGTTGCCATGGCGCAAGATAATACCAAATTGTGTGATTTCTCCAATACCAATAATAATGATTTCCTTAGTACTCCGATTGCTCATCTTAATGATGTTGAGTCTTGTGAAATCAATATTGCTTTGCTGAATCTTGTTAAGAAAGATCAATTCGCCGACCTTCCTATTGAAGATGCCGCTACTCATCGAAACAACTTTGTTGATTTGTGTGATATGCAAAAGAAGAAAGATACGGATAATGATATTGTTAAATTGAAGTTATTTCCGTTTTCACTTAGAGATCGTGCTGAAGTTTGGTTTTCGTCTTTGCCTAAAAATAGTATTGATTCTTGGAACAAGTGCAAAGATGCTTTTATCTCTAAGTATTTTCCTCCCGCTAAGATCATCACTCTTAGGAATGATATTATGAATTTTAAACAACTTGATCATGAGCATGTTTCCCAATCTTGGGAAAGAACAAAATTGATGATTCACAATTGCCCTACTCATGGTTTGAATTTATGGATGATCATACAAAAAATTTATGCCGGTTTGAATTTTGCTTCTATAAATCTCTTAGATTCGGCCGCGGGAGGCACGTTTATGGAAATCACTTTAGGAGATGCTACAGAACTTCTTGATAATATTATGGCTAATTATTCTCAATGGCACACCGAAAGATCTTCTAGTAAAAAAGTGCATGCTATAGAAGAAATAAATGTTTTGAGTGGAAAGATGGATGAACTTATGAAATTGTTTGCTACTAAAAATACTCCTCTTGATCCCAATGATATGCCTTTGTCTACTTTGATTGAGAATGATAATGAATCTATGGATGTGAATTTTGTTGGTAGGAATAGTTTCGGTAACAATGCTTATAGAGGAAACTTTAGTTCTAGACCGTTCCCTAGTAATTTCTCTAATAATTATGGAAATTCCTACAATAATTGTTATGGTAATTTTAATAAGATGCCCTCTTATTTTGATAATAGTGTGAAATAATTTATGATTTCACAAGAGAATTTTAATGCTTTGCTTGAGGAAAAATTGCTCAAAGTTGATGATTTGGCTAGGAACGTTGATAGAATTTCGCTTGATGTTGATTCTCTTAAAATTATATCATCCCCTCCTAAGCATGATATCAGTGAGTCTCTCAAAGCCATGACAATTTCCATTGATGAGTGCAAGGAAAGAACCGCTAGATTGCGTGCTAAGAAAGATAGCTTTGTAAAGGCGTGTTCTTCTAGTTTCCATGAAAATAATGATGAGGATCTTAAAGTTATTGATGTGTCTCCTATTAGATCTTTGTTTGCAATATGAATCTTGATAATAATGGGACTGGAGATGAGTCAACTTTAGTTAGAAGGCGTCCCAAGAATTCGGAGTTTTTAGATCTTGATGCTAAATTTGGTAAAAGTGGGATTGGAGAGGTCATGACTTTAAATAGTATTGAACCCACTATCTCAGATTTCAAGGAATTTGATTATGATAATTGTTCTTTAGAAGGTTGTATTTCCTTGTTGTAATCCGTTGTTAATTCTCCACATGCTTATAGTGAAAATAAAGCTTTTACCAAACATATCGTAGATGCTTTGATGCAATCTTATGATGAAAAAGTTAATTTGGAAGTTTCTATACCTAGAAAACTTAATGATGAGTGGGAACCTACTATAAAGATTAGAATTAAATATCATGAGTGTTTTGCTTTGTGTGATTTGGGTGCTAGTGTTTCCACGATTCCGAAAACTTTATGTGATATTCTAGGTTCCATGATCTTGATGATTGCTCTTTAAATTTGCACCTTGAGGATTCCACCATTAAAATGCCAATTGGAAGGATCAATGATGTTCTCATTGTTGCAAATAGAAATTTGGTGCCCGTAGATTTTATCGTTCTTGATATAGATTGCAATCTTTCTTGCCCTATTATTCTTGGTAGACCTTTCCTTAGAACGATTGGTGCGATTATTGATATGAAGGAAGGTAATATTAGATTCCAATTTCCATTAAAGAAAGGCATGGAACACTTTCCAAGAAAGAAAGTCAAATTACCTTATGAATCTATCATGCGAGCTACGTATGAATCGAGTGCCAAAGATGGCACTACTTTGATCTATCTTCGCTTTTATGCCTAGCTAGGGGCGTTAAACGATAGCGCTAGTTGGGAGGCAACCCAATTTTCTTTGTGTTCTTTGTTTTTGTTCCTGTTTAATAATAAATTTTGCATCTATTTCTGTTTAGATGTGTTTTCATGTTTTAATTAGTGTTTGTGCCAAGTAGAACCTATAGGATAACCTATGATGATAGTTGATTTGATTCTGCTGAAAAACAGAAACTTTGCGCTCACGAGAAAAAAATCAATAAATCACAGGAACGTGATTTTGCATTGATTCTTTCTGATTCTGATCGATAAACAAATTTTAAAGTACGTCCTATTTTGGTAGGATTTTTAGAGTTCCAGAAGTTTTCGTTAGTTATAGATTGCTACAGACTGTTCTGTTTTTGACAGATTCTATTTTTCGTGTGTTGTTTGCTTATTTTGATGCATCTATGGCTAGTATGTAAGGGTATGAACCATAAAGAACTTGGAATACAGTAGGTTTAACACTAAAATAAATAAAGAATGAGTTCATTACAGTATCTTATGTGGTGGTTTTGTTTTCTTTCACTAACGGAGCTTATAAGTTTTCCTGTTGAGTTTTGTGTTTTGAAGTTTTCAAGTTTTGGGTAAAGCTTTTATGGACTATGGAACAACGAGTGGCAAAAGCCTAAGCTTGGGGATGCCCATGGCACCCCAAGATATTCAAGAATAGCCAAAATCCTAAGCTTGGGGATGCCCCGGGAAGGCATCCCCTCTTTCGTCTTCGTTCATTGGTAACTTTACACGGAGCTATATTTTTATTTGCCACATGATATGTGTTTTGCTTGGAGCATCATGTATTATATTAGTCTTTGCTTTTTAGTTTACCACAATTATCCTTGCTGTACACACCTTTTGGGAGAAGCCTATTTGATTAGAATTTATTAGAATATGCTATGTGCTTCACTTATATATTTTGAGCTTGATAGTTTTTGCTCTAGTGCTTCACTTATATCTTTTAGAGCATGGCTGTGGCTTGATTTTATAGAAATTGCTAGTCTCTCATGCTTCACTTATATTATTTTGAGAGTCTCTTAGAACAGCATGGTATTTGCTATGGTTATAAATTTGGTCCTAAAATGATGAGCATCCAAGTTGGGTATAATAAAAACTATCATAGGAAGTGAATTGGATGCTATGATCAATTTGATACTTGATAATTGTTTTGAGATATGGAGGTAGTGATATTAAAGTCATGCTAGTTGGGTGATTATGAATTTAAAGAATGCTTGTGTTGAAGTTAGCAAGTCCCGTAGCATGCACGTAAGGTTAAAGTTGTGTAACAAATTTGAAACATGAAGTGTACCTGGCTTGTGCATCCATATGAGTGGCGGTCGGGGATGAGCGATGGTCTTTTCCTACCAATCTATCCCCGTAGGAGCATGCGCGTAGTGCTTGATTTTTGATGACTTCTAAATTTTTACAATAAGTATATGAGTTCTTTTGACTAGTGTCGACTCCATGGATTATACGCACTTTTACCTTTCCACCATTGCTAGCCTCTTCGGTACCGTGCATTGCCCTTTCTCACTTTGAGAGGTGGTGCAAACTTCGTTGGTGCATCCAAACCCCGTGATACGATACGCTCTATCACACATAAACCTCCTTATATCTTCCTCAAAACAGCCACCATACCTACCTATTATGGCATTTCCATAGCCATTCCGAGATATATTGCCATGCAACTTTCCACCGTTCCGTTCATCATCATGACATACTTTACTTTTGTCATATTGCCATTGCATGATCATGTAGTTGACATCGTATTTATGGCAAAGCCACCATGCATTATTTTTTATACATGTAACTCTTGATTCATTGCACCATCCTGGTACACCGCCGGAGGCATTCATATAGAGTCATATCTTGTTCTAGTTTCGAGTTGTAAGTCATATGTTGTAATCAATGAAATTGTGATGATCATCATTATTAGAGCATTGCCCAAAAAAGAAAAAAAAAGGCCAAAAAAAAGAAAGGCCAATGAAAAAAAAGAGAAAAAAAAGAAGAAAAAAATAAAAAAATAAAAAGGGCAATGTTACTATCTCTTTTTCCACACTTATGCTTCAAAGTAGCACCTTGTTCTTCATGTAGTGAGTCTCATATATTGTGCTTCAAAGTAGCACCTTGTTTTTCATATAGTGAGTCTCATAGGTTGTCTTTTTCATACTAGTGGGAATTTTTCATTATAGAACTTGGCTTGTATATTCCTACGATGGGCTTCCTCAAATGCCCTAGGTCTTCATGACCAAGCAAGTTGGATGCACACCCACTAGTTTCCTTTTGTCGAGCATTCATTTATAGCTCTAGTGCATCTGTTGCATGGCAATCTCTACTCCTCAGGTTGACATCACTTGATGGGCATCTCCATAGCCCGTTGATTATCCTCGTCAATGTGAGACTTTCTCCTTTTTTCTCTTCTCCACACAATCACCATCATCATATTCTATTCCACCCATAGTGCTATATCCATGGCTCACGCTCATGTACTGCGTGAAGGTTGAAAAAGTTTGAGATTATTTAAGTATGAAACAATTGCTTCGCTTGTCATCGGGGGTATAGAAGTTGGGTACATCTTTGTGTGATGAAAATGAAGCATAGCCTAACTATATGATTTTGTAGGGATGAACTTTCTTTTGCCATGTTATTTTGAGAAGACATGATTGCTTTGATTAGTATGCTTGAAGTATTACTATTTCTTTTATCAATATGAACTTTTATTTTGAATCATTTGGATCTGAACATTCATGCCACAATAAAGAAAATTAACTTGAGAATTATTCTAGGTAGCATTCCACATCAAAAATTCTGTTTTTATCATTTACCTACTCGAGGACGAGCAAGAATTAAGCTTGGGGATGCTTGATACGTCTCCAACGTATCTATAATTTTTTATTGTTCCATGCTATTACCACTTTTGGAAGTTTATGGGCTTTATTTTACACATTTATATCATTTTTGGGACTAACCTACTAACCGGAGGCCCAGCCCATATTGCTGTTTTTTTTTGCCTATTTCAGTATTTCAAAGAAAAGGAATATCAAACGGAGTCCAAACGGAATGAAACCTTCGGTAGCGTGATTTTTGGAACGAACGTGATCCAGAGGACTTGGAGTGTAAGTCAAGAAGCAGCCGAGGCGGCCACGAGAGGGGAGGGCGCGCCCACCCCTACAGGGCGCGCCCCCCTGTCTCGTGGGCCCCTCGGGTGGCCACCGACGTACTTCTTCCTCCTATATAAGCCTATGTACCCCGAAAACATCCAAAGAGCCACCGAAACACAATTTCCACCGTGGTAACCTTCTGTATCCGTGAGATCCCATCTTGGAGCCTTCGTCGGCGCTCTGCCGGAGGGGGAATCGACCATGAAGGGCTTCTACATCAACACCATAGCCCCTCCGATGAGTTGTGAGTAGTTTACCACAGACCTTTGGGTCCATAGTTATTAGCTAGATGGCTTTTTCTCTCTTTTTGGATCTCAATACAATGTTCTCCCCCTCTCTTGTGGAGATCTATTCGATGTAAACTCTTTTTGCGGTGTGTTTGTCGAGATCCGATGAATTGTGAGTTTACGATCAAGTTTATCTATGAGAAATATTTGAATCTCCTCTGAATTCTTTTATGTATGATTGATTTATCTTTGCAAGTCTCTTCGAATTATCAGTTTGGTTTGGCCTACTAGATTGATCTTTCTTGCCATGGAGAAGTGCTTAGCTTTGGGTTCAATCTTGCGGTGTCCTTACCTAGTGACAGAAAGGGTTGCAAGGCACGTATTGTATTGTTGCCATCGAGGATAAAAAGATGGGGTTTATATCATATTGCACGAGTTTATCCCTCTACATCATGTCATCTTGCTTAATGTGTTACTCTGTTCTTTATGAACTTAACACTCTAGATGCAGGTAGGAGTCGGTCGATGTGTGGAGTAATAGTAGTAGATGCAGGCAGGAGTCGGTCTACTTGTTGCGGACGTGATGCCTATATACATGATCATGCCTAGATAATGTCGTAACTATTCGCTTTTCTATCAATTGCTCGACAGTAATTTGTTCACCCACCATAATACTTATGCTATCTTGAGAGAAGCCTCTAGTGAAACCTATGGCCCCCGGGTCTATCTTTTATCGTATTTGCTTTCAGTCTGCTTTTATTTGCATCTTTACTTTTTGCATCTATATTATAAAACTAGATGATTCCCTGCGCGTTGCGGCGGGAATTCATAGCACTATATAGGAGGAAGATCTACAGCGTCAGAAATAGTAAAACCTAAAGGAACATACAAATATATGTTTATTTGAAGCTTTGATTTTTTTTCAAAAGTTCAAAAGAAATTGAAAGGGTAAAATGCACGGTTATTGTATGGTGGAGCATTTTAGTTGGCTGAATTGGGGAGTGGGAGTGGCGATGAAAGTGGTAACAGGTAGAAAGCCCTGTGCTCATAGGCTCTGCTGGGCCTAAATCCAGAAAGGAACAATTCTATTTGCAATAATCCTAAGAGAAGAAAATGGAGCGAGACCAACACGATATCTAAAAATATATCAATTCAATTTAAGCGATCTAAGTTTATTTTTGTATCTCATAATATCAATAACAGCTATCACGTAATCAAATAATGGAAGATTGAACAGAAAAATAAAAATGAGAGGGAGAGAGATAGATAATTCTATAGTAAAGCAATTTTTCTTGCGTTCATTGCAAATGCTACTTCCTTATCATACCTGTCATGCTCCTCTACCATAGGTCCACCGGCTGTATGCATGTACCTTGATGCCGACCCCTCTTAAATCTCTATCACGATCTTTAACGATGAGGTCCCCATATGTACATGCCATACCATGTACAGCTCCTCATCAGTCTGGGCACTCTGGAAACATGAGAAGCAAAGAGAGCATTAGTCGAGCCAACCTCTGCAGCTAAGGTACGAAAAAAATAGGGCGGGCAGCCAAAAGAGTGAACAAAAAGTTTAGATTCCAAACCATACTACCAGCGATTGGATTTATTATTCAGAATGCTATAGTATACAACATAAAGGAAAAATGGTACAGACCGAGTAATCATAATTTGGGAGAAAAATAGTTGTGGCTGCACAGTAGTGTTGGGTCGTCGCTCTAGCTGCCGCCTGAGGCAACACCGCGCGACCGCAACATGGGGATGGGTTGCTCCGGCCCTCGGCACAGCTCAGCGTTGCTACTCGCTGCCACGATGCGGCCTGCAGCCCGATAGGTCGACCTCTGGCTCCCCTTGTAGGTGCCCTGCAGCCGTGCACCTTTGCCATCGGCCTATTCGGCCCTGAGGTATGCCCGTAGATATGAAAGCAGTGGCGGTGGCGGCTGGCTGCGAACGACGAAGCGACCGAGCGAGGCGAGGGTGGATGCGCACTAAGTGGTGGGTCGGGATCACGGCACCTTCCATCGGTGCCTCCGCTCCCAACACTCAGCTCCAGGTGCGGCGGCCGCTGCCACCCCCACATCTGCTCCCGCCCTTTCCCATATGATGGAGTCCGACTTTCCCCCGCTGAGTCCTTCCTCCTCGAAGGAGGCATCGCTTGACATCGCCGAAGCCGCGACTTGGTGCATGCATATTACGGGCTTCCTCTTGGGCCATGTACACAATCCAAGGGCTTCTCCTCCGCTTGGTGTGTCCGGGCAGCCGGATCCGAGTCCCATCCAGACCGCTGGACACGAAGTAGGGTGAGGATAGAAGTGAAGAAGATTCCCTGTGATTGGTAAAGCCGCAGGGGGAGAAGGAAGGGGAAGGGAGAAGATTATCATAGGCGCCGATCAGGGAGATGAAGCGGAGAAGGTTAGCGTTCAACCTTCCAAATTAAATTGGACGCTGGAGCGAGAGTAAAGTGGGGGCGCTTGGTTGGGCTGGATGACGGAAAGAGGCGTCCGTGGGCAGCCTCTATCCTGGGTCCTACGAGCAGTAACGCCGTTGTTTTCTATTGTGGTGGGCCCCACATGTAATCCTCTAACTAAATGGTGATGTGGCAGTCTTGCTGATGTGGATGGGCTGCATGTCAAGAGAAATACAATAGTGGAGATGAACTATTTAGGTATTATAGATACCAAAAATATATTTATCTTATCATACTATCTCTATCAGATCTCACTTTTGCAAGTGGCCGTGAAGGGATTGACAACCCCTTTATTGCATTGGTTGCGAGTTCTTTGTTCGTTTGTGTAGGTGTGTGGGACTTTTGAGGAGCCTCCTACTGAATTGATACCTTGGTTCTCAAAAAATGAGGGAAATACTTACACTACTATTGCTGCATCACCCTTTCCTCTTCAAGGAAAACCAACGCAAGCTGAAGACGTAGCAGGGACGATATCGAAGATTAACTCCTCGCTTCAGAAGTTGTCCGAAGATCCGAAGACTACTTCCAATGTGATTGATCCCGTACAACAGGTCTCTACACCTGGTATTACACCTTTAAAGGTGGTTTTGGTGGGTTTGATCCTTGAGGGATCGATGCCCATTTTGCGCATTGTATCCTGGTAAAGCAGGTTCAGGCTGCTGCCACCGTCCATAAGGACTCGTGTGAGGTGGAATCCATCAATGATTGGGTCAAGGACCAATGCGGCCGAACCGCCATGACGGATACTGGTAGGATGGTCCCTGCGATTGAAAGTGATTGGACAGGAAGACCATGGGTTGAACTTTGGGGCGACTGGCTCCATCGCATAGATGTCCCGTAGTGCATGCTTCCGTTCCCTTTTGGGAATATGGGTTGCGTATATCATATTCACCGTTTTCACCTGGGGAGGGAATTTCTTCTGTCCTCCTGTGTTCGGCGGCTGGGGCTCCTCGTCGTCATTGCTATGCAACCCCTTTTCCTTGTATTCAGCATTCAACTTGCCGGCCTGTTTAAACACCCAGCATTCTCTGTTGGTGTGGTTGGCTGGTTTATCGGGGGTGCCATGAATTTGACATGAGCGATCGAGTATGCGGTCCAGACTGGACGAGCCCGGATTGTTTCTTTTGAATGGCCTTTTCCGCTGTCCGGATTTAGAGCCTCTGAATCCGGCGTTGACTGTCGTGTCTTCGGTGTTGTCGCCAATGTTCCGACGCTTGTGTCTATTGTGTCGTGGCTTGCTGTTGCTATCACTGGCGTCTGAATCACCGGAGTTTTTTGGTGTGATGTTGCTGCGAGCCAGCCAAGTGTCCTCGTCCGTGCAAAAGCGGGTCATGAGTGTCGTGAGGGCTGCCATGGACTTTGGCTTCTCTTGGCCGAGGTGTCGGGCGAGCCATTCGTCACGGATGTTATGCTTGAAAGCTGCTAAGGCTTCGGCATCCGGATAGTCGACAATTTGGTTCTTTTTGGTTAGGAACCGAGTCCAGAATTTCCTGGCTGACTCTCCGGGCTATTGGGTTATGTGACTTAAGTCATCAGCATCCGGTGGTCGCACGTAAGTGCCTTGGAAATTGTCGAGGAATGCGTCTTCCAGGTTCTCCCAACTACTGACGGAGTTTGCCAGCAAGCTATTCAGCCAATGCCGAGCTGGTCCCTTGAGTTTTAGTGGGAGGTACTTGATGGCGTGTAGATCATCTCCGCGGGCCATGTGAATGTGTAGGAGAAAATCTTCAATCCATACCGCGGGGTCCGTTGTGCCATCATATGATTCAATGTTCATGGGTTTGAACCCTTCTTGGAATTCATGATCCATTACTTCATCAGTGAAGCATAGGGGTGTGCGGCGCCTCTGTGCCGTGCTACATCTTGACGCAACTCGAATGAATCTGGTCTGTTGTATTTGGCCCGGCCGGCCTTTTGTTTAGTGTATCCGGCGTGACGGTCATCGTCACGCATTGTGGCGCGCCCCCGTGATCCGTAGATCGATCTTGACTGTCCTGCTTTGTTTTCCAATACGTCTTGTAGGTCCTTTGTGTAGCCCCAGCCTTTGTGTGCTTGTTTGGCGACAGGGTGTGGTCTGGACTTTGGGCTTGTACGCCGCTTTGTCTCGGCCACGGGGTGGCCGGTCAGCCGCATCATGCGTGGGTAGTGTGGGCTTTAACGCCCCCTCCTTGAGTTGAGGTAGCAACCTGCGCTTTGGGTAACTTTTTGTAGGGCGTTCGAGTCCATATTCCTCGGCGGCCAGGACCTTGGTCCATCTATCAGTTAGCAGATCTTGATCAGCTTGAAGCTGTTGCTACTTTTTCTTCAGGCTTTTTGCAGTGGCCATAAGCCGGCGCTTGAAGTGCTCCTACTCGATGGGATCCTCAGGCAGGATGAAAATTCTTCGTCGCCAAGGCTCACTTCGTCTTCGGAGGGAGGCATGTAATTATCATCCTCCGATTCTCCATCTGTTGCTTGTTCTTAGGGCTAGCTTGCCCATCTTCTTGCTCGGCCTGCTCAAAGCCTGGCTTGACCGGATTGTTTTCGTCTTCGGCACCATCCGGATTGTTATCATCTCTTGTGCTATGGCGGGGCTTGGAGCGGCGCCTATGACGCCGGTGCCTAGATTGCTTCTCCGGGGGTTTATCTTTCATTGCCTCATCGCCATTGCCTTCTTTGGGAGTGTCCACCATATATATATCATATGATGAGGTGGTTGTCCAGCGCCCTATAGGCGGTGGTTCTTGTTCTTCTCCTGCATCATCGTCCATACCGTCTATGTCTTCAGAGTTGAAGTCAAGCACGTCGGTTAAATCATCGATAGTGGCTATTAAGTGGGTGGTGGGTGGGTAACGAATTTCTTTGTCGTCCGCTTCCCACTCGAGCCAGACATAATTCGTCCAAGAGTCCCCTGACAAAGAGAGAGACCTTAATGAGTTTAGCACGTCGCCCAAGGGTGAGTGCTGAAAGATATCCGCAGAGGTGAACTCCATGACCGGTGCCCAATCAGATTCGATAGGCACGGGTGTACGCGGTTCGGATCCTGTAGCTGGAGACGAGTCCGAGGGTCCGATGGTACCGACCTCATAGGAGGTGGGATCAGTGTTCGGCTCCAAGGCCGATGAGTGTGCAGCCTCCGTGGCGGGGTCCATCCACCCGTCCTCGAATGGCACAATCTGCTCCAGATTAATTCCCGGGGCAGCCATAGGCACAATCCCCCGAATACTATCCGATGGCACATCTAAGTCATGCTCGTTGGGACTGTTCGGCGCACCTGACATGGGCTCAAATCCATCGAAGATCAAGTCTCCGCGGATGTCGGTAGTGTAGTTCAAGCTTCCAAACCTGACCTGATGGCCAGGGGCATAGCTGTCGATCTGCTCCAGATGGCCAAGCGAGTTGGCCCGCAGTGCAAAGTCGCCGAATATGAAGATCTGTCCGGGAAGGAAAACCTCTTCCTGGACTGCATCATTGAAGATGATTGAAGGAGCCATCAAGCCTTACCGTGACGACACAGTGGAACTCTCAATGAAAGCACCAATGTCGGTGTCAAAACCGGCGGATCTCGGGTAAGGGGTCCCGAATTGTGCGTCTAAGGCTAATGGTAACAGGAGGCTGGGGACACGATGTTTACCCAGGTTCAGGCCCTCTCGATGGACGTAATACCCTACTTCCTCCTTGATTGATCTTGATGATATGAGTATTACAAGAGTTGATCTACCACGAGATCGTAGAGGCTGAACACTAGAAGCTAGCCTATGATTATGATTGTTGTTGTCCTACGGACTAAACCCTCCGGTTTATATAGACACCGGAGGGGGCTAGGGTTACACAAAGTCGGTTACAGAGAAGGAGATCTACATATCCGAATCGCCAAGCTTGCCTTCCACGCAAAGGAGAGTCCCATCCGTACATGGGACGAAGTCTTCAATCTTGTATCTTCATAGTCCAACAGTCCAGCCAAAGTATATAGTCCGACTATCCGAATACCCCCTAATCCAGGACTCCCTCAACGACCCCGACACAACGATGGAGATCAAGGTGTTGAGCTGGTGGCGATGGAGATCACGACAATGCTTTGGAGATGGAGATCAAAAGCACAAGATGATGATGGCCATATCATGTCACATATTTTGATTGCATGTGATGTTTATCTTTTATGCATCTTATTTTGGTTAGAACGACGGTAGCATTATAAGATGACACCTTCACTAAATTTCAAGATAAAAGTATTCTCCCCGAGTATGCACCATTGCCAAAGTTCGTCGTTTTGAAGCACCTCATGATGATCGGGTGTGATAGACTCGACGTTCACATACAATGCATGGGTTTAAGACAGTTTTGCACATGCAGAATACTTGGGTTGAACTTGACGAGCCTAGCATGTACACACATGGTCTCAAAACATTGGAGACCGAGAGGTCAAACGTGAGTCATATAGTAGATAGATGAACATAGAGATGTTCACCATTGATGACTACCCCATCTCGCGTGATGATCGGACATGGGTTAGTTGATTTGGATCATGTATCACTTAGATAACTTGAGGGATGTTTATTTAAGTGGGAGTTCATAGTAATTTGATTAATTGAACTTAATTTATCATGAACTTAGTCTTATAGTTTTGCATATCTATGTTGTAGATCAATAGATCGCGATATAGCTCCCCTATTTTTGATATGTTTATAGAGAAAAATCAAAGTTGAAAGATGATGGTAGCAAGATAGCAGACTAGGTCCATGATATGAGGATTATCCTCATTGCTGCACAGAAGAATTATGTCCTTGATGCACTGCTAGGTGACAGACCTATTGCAGGAGCAGATGCAGACGTTATGAACGTTTGGCAAGCTTGATATGATGACTACTTGATAGTTTAGTGCGCCATGCTTTATGGCTTAGAACCAAGACCTCAAAAATGTTTTGAACGCCACAGAGCATATGAGGTGTTCCAAGAGCTGAAATTGGTATTTCAGACTCATGCCCGTATCGGGAGGTATGAGACCTCTAACAAGTACTTTTCCTACAAGATGGAGGAGAATAGCTTAGCTACTGAGCATGTTCTCAGAATGTCTGGGTATTACAATCGCTTGAATCAAGTGGGAGTTAATCTTCCAGATAAGATAGTGATTGACAGAGTTCTCTAGTCACTATCACCAAGCTACTAGAACTTCGTGATGAACTATAATATGCAAGGGATGACGAAAATGATTCCCGAGCTCTTCGCGATGCTGAAATCCGTGGAGGTAAAAATCAAGAAAGAGCATCAAGTGTTGATGGTTAACAAGACCACTAGTTTCAAGAAAAAGGGCAAATGGAAAGAAAGGGAACTTCAAGAAGAATGGCAAGCAAATTGCCACTCCCGTGAAGAAGCCCAAAGCTGGACCTAAGCCTGGAACTGAGTGCTTCTAATGCAAAAGGAATGGTCACTGGAAGCGGAACTGCCCCAAATATTTGGCGGATAAGAAGGATGGCAAAGTGAACAAAGGTATATTTGATATACATGGTATTGATGTGTACCTTACTAATGCTCGTAGCAGCGCCTGGGTATTTGATACTGGTTTGGTTGCTCATATTTGTAACTTGAAATAGGAGTTGCGGAATAAACAAAGGTTGGCTAAGGACGAGGTGACGATGCGCATTGGGAATGGTTCCAAGGTCGATGTGATTGCCGTCGGCGTGCTACCTCTACATCTACCTTCGGGATTAGTTTTAGACCTCAATAAATGTTATTTGGTGCATGCGTTGAGCATGAACACTATATCTGGATCTTGTTTATTGCGAGACAGTTATTCGTTTAAATCGGAGAATAATGGTTGTTCTATTTATATGAGTAATATCTTTTATGGTCATGCACCCTTAATGAATGGTCTATTCTTGTTGAATCTCGATCGTAGTGATACACATATTCATAATATTGATGCCAAAAGATGCGAAGTTGATAATGATAGTGCAACATACTTGTGGCACTGCCGTTTAGGTCATATTGGTGTAAAGTGCATGAAGAAACTCCATGCAGATGGACTTTTAGAATCACTTGATTATGAATTGTTTGATACTTGCAAAGCAAGCCTCATGGGCAAGATGACTAAAACTCTGTTCTCCGGAACAATGGAGCAAGCTAATGACTTAATGGAAATAATATATATCGATGTATGCGATTTTATGAGTGTTGAAGCACGCAACGGGTATTATTATTTTCTAAACCTTCACAGATGATTTAAGTAGGTATGGGTATATCTACTTGATGAAACACAACTCTAAAACATTTGAAAAGTTCAAAGAATTTTAGAGTGAAGTGGAGAATCATTGTAACAAGAAAATAAAGTTTCTACGATCTGATGGTGGAGGTGAATATTTGAGTTACGAGTTTGGCCTTCATTTAAAACAATGTGGAATTGTTTCACAACTCACGCCACCTGGAACACCACAACGTAATGGTGCGTCCGAATGTCATAACCATACTTTATTGGATATGGTGCGTTCTACGATGTCTCTTATTGATTTACCACTATCATTTTGGGGTTATGCATTAGAGACAACCGCATTCACGTTGGGCCCCGTCTAAATCCGTTGAGACGACACCGTATGAACTATCACTGGTATGCGTCGGTGCTATACAAACGGTTTTTAACCCCTTTCCGCAACGGCGTTTGAAACCGTCACCTAGTGAGTGACTGTGATAGGGGGGGGGGTCCTTTCCACATGACCTAGAAACCGTCAGGGATATGCCCTCCTGGCACACACGCTCGGCAAAATGAGGTCGTGTGTGACCGGCGAGCGACCAAATACGGTTATACGTATAGTAGTGCTAAAAAATACAATTATACATGTGAAATCGTTTCCGATCGTAAGTACATCCCACACAATCAGTCCCCGCTAAACGTTTACGTTCGTATATACATCCCACACAGTCACTCCAAGGAAAACGTTTGCGCAAGGTGGCGTAACGCAAATAGTTTTCAAGAGAATGTAGTGTGTGATTGTTCATTGATCCAACACAGTTTATTCCTAGAAACTGTGTGCATTGCCTCAGGTCATCGCCCACGGTGTTTTCTCAATAACTGTTTGCAATAGGAAAACCCAATTAGCAAGCTAATTGCCCACGGTGTTTTCTCAATAACCGTTTGCAATAGGAAAACCTAATTAGCAGGCTAATTGGCCAATTAGCGGACTAATTGCCCTATTAATAATAATCCATTTATTAATCTAATTTATATTCATATTAAGCACATAATATATTTCATTTCTATATTAAGCAAGCAGGATTTCATAATTTAAATACATCCAAGTACAACATGATATAGCTTCAGCACTCAGCTACCCCATTACACAACTGCACCGGCACCAAGTTTCACATGCAACATCTAGAACCTTTTGAAATTAGCTTCATACACAGTATATAGACAGATGCATCTCATCTGGAAAACTGCTGAAGCGGAAGGCGAATATTGAGCCTTCATTCATGTTGAAGGTCTTTGAAACTTTAGGCCAGTGCCTATGGATGATTGACCGTCCATCCTTCGTCCTCTTCAGGAACACTTCAATATTGAACCATGGGTGTTGTATGAAAACTTTCCTCGCCTCCTGACCATAGAGGTGGTTTGAGAGGTAATCATCGATGAACTGCTTCGGAAAGGCCTGAAAACAAGGATGTGCATAAATATCTTCTCTATATTGGAAATGGGGCAAAGGAATAAAAAAAGGCAAGGTATAATAGTTAGTACCATCTTGTAAACCTCAGTGCTTCCCATTGTTTCCCTGCAACACATATAAGGTAGTTAGTCATCAAGTTAAGTAAGGGTTCGCATGCTATCAGTACTAGTAAATTGTACCTGCTTTGCACGTCATTTAAATATATATAAAAAGCATGGAAAAATACATTTGAATATGTATTTTCTTTTCTAGAATCGTACTAGACCATATCCAACTTCGTTCTTACCTCTCTAGAATCCAGATTGTTCTAGCCTCTTTTTATTAGAGTATCGAATAAGCATGTGGATAGATACTTTTAGAAAACATGAGATTGTAGAGTTGGGTTTTCAATTAGAAGGACATGTGGCAGTATCCTATGAGTTAAAAACTATATACAACGGATGATAATGCTCAGATTTTCCATCTCTTGACCGTTGGATGGGCATATCCAACGACTAATATTTGAAGCTCTTGGCACACTATATAGTGGAATATGTTGATGAAAAATAAGCACATTGCAGATTCATTAGATTAATTCAAGCCACATGGAAAACCCATTTATCCAAACCAAGCGTGATTAAGAACTAGGAAATATAGCACTTGTATATGTTTCTCATGTATTAAATGCAGCCAAAATCGATTTATTCCTCACATGATATATAATAACAGAATGCAGCCACACCAATTGAACATCGCATTGCAGAATTGAACCAAGCAGTTAAATAAACACCATAACAAATGAACCAAACGTTAACTGAGCACCACATTGCACAAATATAACATACTCCTAATAGAAGATCAGAAAGTTAACCAAACCAAGCATGCTTAACAACTTGGAAATATAGCAATTGTATTTGTTTCTCATGTATTTAGTACAACCAAATCCGATTTATTTGTCACATGGTATACAATAACAGAATGCACACACAACAATTGAACATCGCATTGCAGAATTGAACCAAACAGTTAACTAAACACCACAATAAATGAATCAAGCGTTAACCTAGCACCACATTGCACAATATAACATACTCCTAATAGAAGATCAGCCAGTTAACCAAACCAAGCATGCTTGAGAACTTGGAAAATTGCACCCTAAAGAATTGAACATCACATTGTAGAATTGAACCAAATAGTTAACTGAACACCACATTGCACGACATATAGAACATATACACTAGAGCAGAAGATTGCATGGTAAAAGTAGAAAGAACAATTTGTTAAGGAAAGGCAGTAGCTAGCAAACTGAACGTGGGTCCTTATAGTGAGCTAATAAGACAAGCTACTCATTATCGGAGATATCGATGACGATTGGCTCCTTAGACATGGAAGAGGGCGAGACCTTCACATTGTGGGTGCCCTCGTTGTAGTGGTGAGTTTCCTGAGCCGCTCCGGTCACTAACCTGCTGGCTCTCGAGATGAGGTAAGCACGTGCACACTGAGAAAACACCTCATAGTCTTCGTCGAAGGCACCGATGGTGGCCTCAAGAAAATGCCATGAACTATCGTTTAAAGCAGCCAACCACGCCGCGGCTTCGGCGCGCGAGGTGTCGAAGGTGACCTCGACAGCGAGGTTCTCCTCCAAGATCTGGGGTCGGCACGAATGGCAGCCATCGCGACCTCATCCGCGTGTGCGGACGCGATTTGCTTCTCCACTGCCAAATGCTCCTTGAGATCCTGGCTATACTGCGTGCACCATGGCTTAGGGCGACGCTTATTTGGAGGAGGGTCGGTGATTTGGGTGGAAGGTGTCGCGGTCGCGCCAGCGGTCAGGGCATGTGGGATGTGCAAGGAGGAGGAGGATGGGGGGTCGGGTGTGGATTACCTGCCTGGATAGGCGAGGCCGAGCAGCGTGAAGGAGGGTCGCCGGTGAGGAGGCGGCGCTGCAAGAAAGCAGTGAAGGTTTCAACTTGGAAAGGAAGGCGGAAACATGGGAAATGTGGTTTTTGGTAAGGGGGAGGGGACGGGGAGGCAGATATTTCTATGAAAGCCGAAAATTTGGAATCGCTTCAGCGAAAAAACTAGCGCGCAAAGTGTCATCAGACACGGTCCCTTATTCAGAGCGGGCTATGGACTATAGCCGTCGCACCTTCTCGCGTAAGGCATATGTGTACTATACTTCAATGGTGCTCCAAGATATTTTGTGCTGCATCTCACATGGTTGGTTATAATAAACTATATGGGACCTACTTGATTTTTCTTCTTGATTTGAATTACATAATGGGGTCACAACGGCAATGGACGATGTTTGAATTGCTAGACCTTTTATCTGCAGTGAACATGCTACTATATGTGTGTCGTAAAAGAATTGGAATTATTCAGGGTTCGTTTGGGCATTTTATACATTAAATTGGTTTTCTAGCCATTTCAGGTGCACAATTCAAAATTAAACTACATGCACAAGCTCCAGTGCACCAACATGGGTTGTAAAATCGTATATGTGTCCATGGGTTTATGCTTATGTCCCATGCAAGAAATGGGGATGAATTTCGAACACCACAATACTGTGGCTCTCCGGCAAACGTCGATGTACTTGCTTTTGTAATTCTAGTGAATCCAAAATTCGTCCGAAACTCATGAAACTTGGCATGCTATCATGGAGCGGCATCGACATGTCGTGGTAAATTTTTTGTCCCATTTGGGGCAGGTTTGGTATAAGCTTCTCATAAACTAGAGCTTCTCACAACAAGTGTGATGGTTTCAGTAGGGAACATTTCACCTTTCTGGACGAAACGATATCCGTTGCCTCTTCTCCATTTCAATTTTTTTTCCTAGTGTCAACATAGATCAAAAGGAGTGTTGTGTCAATTCTTGGGATATTTCGGGGTTCGCTTGGACATTTTTATACATTAACTGAGTTTTCTATGCATTCATGTGCATAATTCAAATTTGAACTACATGCACATGCTCTAATGAATATAAATTAGTTGAAAGTTCAAATATGTGTCCTTGGTTGCATGCTTATAGGTCCCATGCAAGAAATGAGAATGAATGTCAAACACCCTGCCACCATCACTCGGCCGCAAACATTGAGATACCTGGTTTTTAAATTCTAATAAATCCAAAGCTCGTCCGAAATTCATGAAACTTGGCATGCTGTCATGGAGCCGCATCAACATAGACCAACAGGAGTGTTGTGTCAATTTTTGGGAATTTTGGGGTTCGTTTGGACATTTTTATGCATTAATTGAGTTTTTAATGCATTTATGTGCATAATTCAAATTTGAACTACATGCACATGCTCTAATGCATATAAATTGGTTGAAAATTCAAATCTGTGTCCTTGGTTGCATGCTTAGGTCCCATGCAAGAAATGGGAATGAATATCAAATACCCTGCCGCCGTCACTAGACTGCAAACATTGAGATACCTGGTTTTTAAATTCTAGTAAATCCAAAACTCATTTGAAATTCATGAAACTTGGCATGCTATCATGGAGCTACATCAACATGCCGTGGTAATTTTTTCCCCATTTGGGGCAGGTTTGGGGATATGCTTCTCACAAACCAAAGCTTCTCACAACAAGCCTGATGGTTTCGGTAGGGAACGTCCCACCTTTGGGGACGAAACGATATCTATTGCCTCTTATTGCTTTTAAAAAATTTCTCGTGTCAACATGGAACAACAGGAGTGTTGTGTCAATTTTTGGGATTTTCCGGGTTCATTTGGACATTTTTATGCATTAATTGAGTTTTTCAATGCATTTATGTGCATAATTCAAATTTTAACTACATGCACATGCTCTAATGCATATAAATTGGTTGAAAATTCAAATCTGTGTCCTTGGTTGCATGCTTAGGTCCCATGCAAGAAATGGGAATGAATGTCAAACACCCTACCACCGTCACTCGGTCGCAAACATTGAGATACCTGGTTTTTAAATTCCAGTAAATCCAAAATTCATCTAAAATTCAAGAAACTTGGCATGCTATCATGGAGCGGCATCAACATGTCATGGTAATTTTTTTGTCCCATTTGGGGCTGGTTTGGGTATATGCTTATCACAAACCAGAGCTTCTCACAACAAGCATGATGGTTTCGGTAGGGAACATCCCACCTTTGGGAACAAAACTATATCCATTGCCTCTTATTGCTTTCAAAAAATTTCTCGTGTCAACATAGAACAACATGAATGTTGTGTCAATTTTTGGGTTTTTTGGGGTTTGTTTGGACATTTTTATGCATTAATTGAGTTCTCAATGCATTTATGTGCATAATTCAAATTTTAACCATTCACGTGACGCCACGTGTCTTGGTTATAATGGCTATATGTTTTAATGGCTCTTGATCGCAAATGTTTTAGATAGAACACCCGTATGCAAAGCGAGAGCAGGATTTGTGCATCTCTTCAACGCAAACGGTTCTTTTGGATGACCCGTGTGCAACCACTTACAAACAATTTGGTAAGATTTGCATCTGTCATATTGGGTATGTTACCATTTGTCAAACTGGAAAGATTGACATTTGTTGATCTAGTAACATTGCCATTTGTCAACCTTGTAACACTGTGATTTGTCAAATATGATTTAGTAATTAAGCATAGATGGAGGCGAGGACACTACAAAAAAATACACTTCCGTGATGATACGTGTTTGTCACAGTAGGTCACGTTTTCTGTCATGCATGTACATCCATGACGATTTTATGACAAAATCAAGATAGTCATACCTGTGCTAACATAGAAGTGTTCCATGAGATTACCAAAATTATCATCACGGAAGTGTCCACTTCCATGACGATAAATCGCGTGTCACAGAAGTGCTTTCGTCAAGGGTGACCGACACGTGGCATCCACCATAACGGAACACCGTTAAGCTATCGGGTCGGGTTTTGGATCCGATAACCCATTAACAACCCCGACCAATGGGAAATTTCCACGTGTAAAATTCTTATTGGCCGGACGAAACACGTGTCAGCTCGTCAGTGGGTCAGATAGGCGCCTATGATATATCGACACATGCCACGGCCCACACCTGTCCCATTTAGCTTACAAAGCCGTCCCATTTGACTTGGTCAAAAGTTAACAGGCTGGCCCATGAAAAGCCTGTTAACAGTCTCTTCGCAAATAGCCCATTTTACGGCCCGGTAACTCATGACCCTTTAGGCCCTAATTGAAATCGGCCCAACAACTCATGTGGGCCGTCAAATATAACACCAGCCCATTTCACTTTCGGCCCATGTATGGCCCACGACGTATTTCGGCCCATATAAGGCCTTCGTATCTTTAGGCCCTTTAGAGGCCCACGGTGACTCTAGCCCATAATGAATAGTAATTTTCTTTGTACCCATTAATGGCCCGTGATTCACATGGGCCATTTCCCGCCCGTGTTAGCTTTCAGCCTATTGATGGACCATACGTTCTTGGGCTCCTTTCCGGCCCTCGATTACTTCCGGCCCATTACTGGCCTGTTCCACTAATGGGCCAAATTTGGCCCATGGCAAGAGTCGGACCGTTTCTGGCCTGTTAACCCATTGTGCCGTTTCCAGCCCGTCCTACATTTTGGCCCATTAACGACTCGTTATGCCTGTGACAGAATTAAGCCTTTGCTGTCCTTCGGCCCGTTAACGGCCCGTTACTGTGCTGGGCCGATACCAATTACGCCCGTTTACGGCCCATGTGGACCCATTTATCCGACGGCCCGAGGCCCACCGATTCTACGGCCTTGTTGGAGGCCCATTTATTGATGGCCTGTAGGAGACCCATGGATCCTACGGCCCGTATATGGCCCATGGTTATTGTGGCCACTAGCAAACCAGGGAAAAAGAAGACTAGGAAATAAATAAGGCCGAAACTAACGCTAGGCTATTAAGGCGATTGCACAAATTACATCCACTCAGCATCAAAGATCGGCACCAGTGCAAATATAGGGAACACCCTACACTATACAAAAATGGCTTGCTGTTTTCTTCAGCCGGTGGCTGCACGTTAAGAATAAATTTTGTATCGCACCAAAACAAATTACAACTATATAACAAAATGAAGGTTGGCATAAAACTTAATAGTCTAGCAGATAAATGCACCACCAGAAGTTCATAAGCTCAGTTCATTTGACATGACTGTTACGTTTTCATGCTGTATTGTTCGATGGAGCACCATAATCCACACCTTCATTTCTCCTAGGCTCCTGAACAACATAGCAAATGTCTGATAGTCTGGTTTCAAAACCATGCATATCTTGACGACATCAAACAATGTCTCTCCTTGTTTCACAAAGGGTCTCTGTTAGGGAATGGACTTGTGTCTGGAGCGCAGATACAACATTGCTTTGAGCTTGCATATCTTGATCATGAGGCAGTTTGGATGAGATTGCCTTAACAACCAACCCAGTATTATGCAGGAACGTGCTTTTGGCACAGTTAGTGGACAGGTACTGACCCACTGCAGCAAGAGCTAACATTGCGGTTATAGTTTCCTCGCCACCTTCAGAAGGTGGCGGTTCCACCATTTTTTCCATAGCTCGCTGAAAAGTTGAGTTTTTACATTAGTAGTACCAGAACAGAAGATATTAAGGAGGCAGCAAAACCAAACAAAATAGCTTTGGTCTATATACAGAACTTATTGTGGTGAATCCATGTAAAATATTAGTTGTATTTTATTGCAAAGTACATAATAAAACCAGGTTCCAAACATATGACCATGTACCATCGCTAATGTATTGTCTATTTCTTCACATTGTATTGAGGACTAAGGATAAAGAGACGAAGTTTATAATACGGTAAGCATAGTATGACATCATTCATATCACAAAACAACTGAGAACAGACAAATATGCAATTGTAACATTGTGTGGGCAAGTCCAGCACGGAACTAGATTACGGGTCAAGATCAAAGGAACATCACTCCTCTCTTTTAAACCTTGTAAGGTGCAATGATATGCTAAGACAATTGTATATAAAATTGAAAAGAGTAATAGACATTGGCTGCAAACCATGCAGTTCAAGGCACAAGTTAGAGTAAGTAGTAGTTAAAAGGCATGAGGATTAAGGACTTACAACAATGGCTTTGACTGGTGTAGTCATGCCCTTCTTCTTGCTGGTGTGACAGTCCTTGAAGATTTCCACAGCATTTGGTTCAGGTACTTTTTGGTCCTTGCGGGCTTTCCTCTGCATTTGGAACAAGTCAATATAGATCTTATAATATGGTACATCGAAAAGAGTGAAACAACAGCTAATTACAAGAGCCTCGCAGTGTGCAATATAGCTACGAGATCCTGTCGTCTGTTGGAATTTCACTTTCGTACGGGTGGCCTTGTTCTTTGAACAGTTCACCTACAAGAAGATAGATTTGTGTGGCACATGCGTAAATAGGACTTCAACATGTGATCTAATCACATATATATAATGTACCTGATACTTCGGATTAGACCACTGTTTAACAAGGCTCCTCCAGTCTTCATCCGATATATTTTCCACTAGAGATGTTTGGGAAAGTTCACTGTTAGCCTTGCCTTCAAAGTGAGTTTTCCTCAAGTTATACTGACATTGTCACAGAGCAGACTTGAAAACATGGATGCAAGCTTGTCTGGTTGCATCATCTTGGCTATCCAACTTGAACCTCATCTGTTGAAAATTATGGGAGTCTCATTATCAGCAACCTAGAAAGTATGGGACAGAGCAAGACGATATTACTAGTTTCCATACATAACCATACTTACAGATAAATGGTCAAGGAAGGTGTTGAACTGGGTTTCGTCTTTGTCATTCCTGTACTGAATCCATGTTGGGAGGATACGTACATGACACCTAACGGCAACCACTGCCTCTGATACTAACTTGCCTGACTCTGTAGCATCACATGGCCTTTTTAAACCTGCCTCAAAACGGATCTCCATTCTTCCTCCTCTAGATTTAGTTAACCTATCAAGCATTATCCCTGATGTTTGTTTCCTCTTGCGCCTAGGTGCTAGTCCAACAACAAACATAGGAAGTGTTAGTGTACATCAAACTGTGAGACTACATATAAAGAAGCATGCAACTATAACTTGACTCCAACAACTACCTTCTTGCTGTTCAAGCTCACAAGGTTCATCTGATCTTGCCAACTCGTCTTGTGTCAAGAGTGCTTGGGAAGTAGCGTCAGGTGGCAAGGGAGCTTGGGAACATGCTGCTAGCTCAGTTGACACACGAGTAACTCGTGCAGCTGGTAGTACTGTGGTAGGTGTTGCAAGAACTAGAGCTGTCTCTGCTTATTTGGTGGCAGCTATTTGTTTCTGTTTGGCTTTTTTGCAGCTCATGTAGCATGGGATGCCGTGTTTGTAGAATTTTCCGCTGGACTTTGACCTTCTATTACACCATTAGTACCAGCAGAATCTGCAGGATTCATCCGCTTCTCATTCCCTGCCATTCTGTGTTTCTTCCTCTTTCTCTGTGCCATGTTAAGTCAAGCCGACAAGAAAAACGAATAACAATTTAGTTCTTTAGAACAAATTGATGCGTGATGCAGACGAACTGAACTTTGATGTTAGAAAACCACATGATAGGAGGATGTAATATGTACGAAAAACAGAATAGAAGAGATAACCAGAACTATGATGTGTAAACTAAGCAGAAGACATTTCACCAAATTAGAAGCAATGCAATGGAAGGTAGACACCATATGAAAGATGCTACAAATATCACTCTGCCAAGTTAACAGTGTCTCATCATAAATGGTGTTTAACAAATGTGAAGTAGTACAAGAAATAAATCATGTGCAAGATGCAAAGAACATCACACTACCAAGTTAGAGGTCTCTCGTCATTAGTGCCATTGCATATTCACATCATTGCATATTCACACCTTATGATGTGTAAACTAAGGAGAAGGCATTTTAACAAATTAGAAGCAATGAAAGCTAGGCACCATATGAAATATGCAATGAATATCACTCTACCAAGTTAAATTTGTCTCATCATAAGTGCCATTTCAACAAATTAGTAGTACAAGCTAGAAAAGAATGCGAGATGTAACCTATATCACACTCCGAGGTCAAACGTGTCTTATGATAAGTGATTGTTGCAGGTTACACAACAGTCGTAATTTGATGTAAGAACATGGTGTGATAGACAGATATTGTATGTTCTAGAAACAAGAACACGTGTCTTATTCAAGTATAATGTGTAAAGTAAGCAGATTGAATTCAACAAAATTAGAAGCAATACAAGCTAGACATCACACATAACATGCAACCACATATAACAGTGCCAAGTTAGAGGGAGCACCGGTGATGGTGCACTATGGGAGACGTGCTCATCATAAACACAACTTTTTCCAGTGTCTATGCATGTGTTGTCTTGGAAATCATCTGGGGGGGGGGGTGGAGGAGTAGAATATAGAGGACCTCCATTTGGAAGGAGCACCTTTATCTGCTGCCTTGCTATGGAGGAGTAGAATATAGAGGACCTCCATTTGGAAGGAGCACCTTTATCTGCTGCCTTGCTAACTTCCTTCCGTTTTATTGATTTTGAATTGTCAAGTAAAACCGACAAGAAAAAGCAATAAAATTCTCTCTTTAGAACTCATTCATGCATGATACTGACAATCACTACTTTGATGTAAGGCAAACACTTGATACCAAGATGGAATATGTATGAAAAATAGGACGACATGGCATGTTCACAACTATTTGTGTAAACTAAGCAGAAACCATTCCAACAAATAAGAAGTAATGCAAGCTAGACACCACATGAAAGATGCAACCAATATGACTCTGCCAAGTTAAAAGCGTCCCATCATAAATGGAATTTCAACAAATTAGAAGCAGCGCATGCTATAAATCATATGAAAGATGCAACTAATATCACACTGCATATACTAAAGGTGTCTCGTCATATTGATTGATGCGGGATACAAAAAACAATAGTTTTATGTAAGGACATGCTTAATAGACAGATGTACTATGTACTAAATACAGGAAGGCATGTCACATTAATAGGTATAATGTATAAGCTAAGAAGACTAGCACATGCAGTTTAACCAGATTGGAGGAATTACAATCTAGACATCATATGCAACATGCAAGCACATATCACGCTGCCAAGTTAGAGCAAGAACCTACGATGCTAGTGTAGGGGAAATGCGGTAATCAACTACAGAGCTGCGTTCACTATCTTCATCTAGCCTTGCTGTTTCTTGAGAATCATGTCGGGAGGCTAACGCTGCATTCTTTAAATGAGGAGTAGTCCACTTGCCTGCCTGCCTCATCATAAGTGACTGATGAGGGATACACAAGAACATTAGTTTGATGTAAGAACATGGTTAATACACAGATGTACTAGTATGTGCCAAAAACAGAAAGGCATGTCATATTCAAAGGTATAATGTGTAAGCTAAGCAGATGCAATTTAACCAAATTGGAAGCAATACAAGCTAGACATCCGGCTGGAGTGGTGAGCATGATCATCTAGGACCTGAGAGCCTGGTGGGAGGCGGGCTGCTTCACCACCATCGCGGCTTTTTAGTTGGCTTCCAGGTGATTCCTGTCTTTGCTGGGCTTGTCACTGGCTCGGCCATTGCCCTGACTAGCTATTTGTCTTCTGGTGCTCACGGGATGGTGGTTCATGTAAAAAATATCTTTCCTTATCTTAATAAAGACCGACTTCGGCCTTTCGAATACAAGCTAGACACCATATGGAACATGCAACCACATATGACACCGCGAAGTTAAAGGAAGCACCTGGGATGGTGGTTCATTGTGAGCGAGGTCATCAACTCCAGAGCTATGTTTACCGCCTCCATCTACTGACACTGCACCCTTTATAGCGCTGTAAAGTGCCGTGCCTACCCGCGAAGAAAGCTGGCACAACTTCTCTCTTTTCTTTGCTGTGTCTCTCGAGACAGACTCTGAAATGCCCTTGCATAAAAACACAATAGTGAGAGTATGGGTGAAGTGTGTGCAGAACTAGTGCACTGTAAAAGTAGCAGATAGTAGGTGACTGAAAAATAAATGATAGGAGACATATGATAGCTCTACAACATTACATGGCAAACAAAACTAGATTCTACTCCGTATGATTTTGTAATAAATGAGCATAGGAAATGCAGGTACTCCTCCAGCACACCACCACATGTGGTCATATCTAAGATAACAGTCGACTGAAAATAAATAGGCCAGTCGATTTTTTTAATGAACCGTCCGATCTATAAGGAATGGGCAGATGGCCTTTGTCTACCTCCCGCCAGTCACTATTGACGATCTTTCTCGAACCGCCAGCGACCATCAGCCCAGACCCCTGCCTCCACCGCCCCACCCTCCCCTCGACCTCACACCACCGTCGTGCTTGGCAGCGCCCCCAGGTCATCCCTTTAATCCCGGCCGACCTCCAGATCGGGCGCCAATAGCTCTAGGCCCCACACGCCCCTAAGATAAACACCAAGGCGATGCTTCCCTGGTGTAATAAGCGTACTAGTGCCTATTACGCCGGGGAATGCTTTCGTCAATTGGGAATCAACTGACCAGAAATTGAAATTCAGGGGGGCGGCGGACCTCTAGCTAAGGTGAAATGGTATATGAGGAGAAACCTTGTGCATCGCGAGTTACTAGGAACATCTAGTTTCAAGAAGAAGTGGTCAACTAGTGTCTTCTGTGGGATGAATACCGTGCAAGAAAACACGTAATATTTGCACGAATAAGGGAAGAGGAGTACCCTTATAGGTTGGCAGTGTGGTCTCCATATGTCGCGGCGATCTTCTTTTTTTTCCCGAGGAACCGATGTTTTGGAGAGCCGTGGATCCTTGGACAAACCCATGGACAAATTGTTGACTGTGTTGCCGTGGCCGTATATCGGCGGAGGGGAAGCAGATCCGAGGAGGCGAAGGACGATGTAGCAGGAACAGCTCCACTGCGGTGGACGGTGACGAAGTTGGAGCGGCAGCGGTGAGGCGTAGGACGACATGGTTGAACTGGCTCGGGTATGGACGACCCGGCCTCGGCTTCAACTACTAGCTGTGGAGGGCGTTGTGGTTGAGGTTGCGGTGGGCGACGACGTCGGGGTATCGGCTCCGGCGTGATGGAGGAGGGCGGCGGTTGATGGGTGGGATGGGGTGGCGGACGGAGGACGTCGAGGTTTCGCGGTTGGTGGAGAGGTAGTTTTTGCGCCCATGGAGTACAAATGGGGAATTGGACGGGTGGGCGGGGGGAGGGGGGAGAACCATGTTTCGGTCTAGGACACGCTTGTTTTTGGCTTTTTTGAATAGGAGATGGGACGCGCTTGTTTGAAATTTTGTGAAAGTACAAACTTTGCCCCCCTCTTAAATTTCGGACCTACTGCAGATCGGGGGTAGGATGGTAATCCCAGGTGTCCCAAATAGTGGGCGGGAGTGATTTCGGCCGCGCGCATGTGTGCTTAGGCGGCCATTGTGTATGAATGTTTTTCGGAGGCGGTTGCGTGGCGTCTAGATGAAGCTACAAACCTACCCTGGTTTAGACCTTTGGATGTCGGGCCGGTAGGTTTCATGGTTCGGAGTTATTAGAAAAGTAATTTCCTTGTACTACCAAACATTAGTCTCACGCGGTTTCAGGCGAGTAGAGGCTCTTTTAGTGCTTCGTTCAAAATTTTAAAACACAAGCATTCACGTTTAGAGTACTCTTGAACTATGAGGATTGACCTAAATAGACAACGTTATATTTGACCTTGTATGTTTGAAAACCTCATTAAATTATCTGCTTCTTTTTGAAATTTGGACACTTGAAAATCCTATAACTACGATTATTTTGGAATGGAGGAGCTAAATTTGAATCTATTTTCTACATGACTACATATGCTATTATGTACAAAATTAGAGCAAAGATTGGTGCCCCCATAATTTACGTATGATTTACAAATGCCACGATATCAAATTCAAATAATTGAATGGACTTCATGTTGAATTTGATTTTTTTAAACCACCTTAAGTTGAATTCGAATGTATGCTAGTTCATAGGTAGCTATTTATAATGTTCATTGTGTATTTTTCGTATGTATAATGTGCTTTACACACACAACATGAACTATACTCACGTTTATATTCAATTGCTAAAGTGATGCATTGTCTGGAGTTCAAAATACTAACTATGTGGATCAATTGTGTCGAATAATAACATAGGCATGCTCAAATTCGATAGAATCTAGATGTCTAATGGATCAATAACCGTTCCTTACGTGAACTGCAAATATCATGATCCCATCCTAATATTTGGGTACAATTTGTATCTTTAATCAATGTGTACAATAGTCTTTTACGTGTAGTCCCACTCTCCATCCGTGGTCTCTCACACATGCTCACACACTCTCTCCCGAGGTGTCTTTCTCGCACACATGCTCTAGATATAACCCTCCCTCCCTCTCGTAACCATTTACAACTGTTCCACTAACCTTTATCACAAGCACTCTTACTCTCACAAGCATACACACGCACAATCCCCATCGACCCTTTCTATATACATAGACCTGCCTACGTGTCTCCTATATGCACATTATCTTTGGGCATGTCTCTCATGCATTGTCTCACACCTCTCTTCCTAATCGACGAGTATGATTCTAGTAGAGCATTCTGTAGGATGCCCCCTAAAGTTAGGTTGGATGAATAGTAATATCAGAGATAAAGGGGTTACCTTAGTCCGAGAACCTAGGGTTACAAATCCTAGCCGGCTTTGTCAGTGGACACAGAGTCCTTCACAATTTTGCTATCTTTGTCTTGTACGACTAGTCATCCATGGGTCTCCCTAGATGCGTCACGGGCCGACCAATGTGGCGCAAGATGAAACCGAACGAAGGGCCTCACCTCGACCCACCGGACCTCACACGGTGACACACCCTCTGCCCCCACGTCTCGTTATCTTCTCACACCCACACATACCAACACAAACACCACACACAAAAAATTCTCTTGGTGCCTCTATCCCCTCCCCCTTGCATATACACACTCAAGGGAATCTCTCGCCGTGATGTCATATTCGTCTCTCTCTCTAGAGCACTCTCATTTCTCATGCTATCTCTCCCACCCCCCGCCGGCCCCTCTGTCCATGCCTCTCTCGAATACGTAATACACACACATACTTCTCTAGGCCCTGCCAAATGCATCAACTACACATTCACACATGTTACATCACATACCCCATTGATCTAAAAAGCCCTCTCTTCACGTTTAGTTCGCATACAACATTCCTTTTGAATAAAGTGTGGCCAAAAAATTATTTTAGAATTTCTACATATATACAACATTACAAAGTTATATGGAGGAGTACGAACACTAATTTGCATTGCATGGTGCCCACAATGATATTTATTCCGCACTGTGAATTTGTATATTTTTATACTCTATACAAAGTTAGTCATAATAAAGAGAAACGAAGAGCATCTCTCTCTCCATCACATACCCCCCTCTACGCCCCTTTCACGTATGCACACAAACTATCTCCAGGTCCTCTAAAAGTAAGCCCCTAACACAATCACGCATGTTTCATCTTTCTCTCGCGATATATACAATGACGATCATTGTATTTGAAGCGAAAGCACGATATGTACATTGGACTTCAGAATCCACTCATTACGGTTACCATTTATGTTTAGTGGTTATTATGCAGACACGGGCTCCCCGTACAACTCTGTATTTGCTCAAGACATGACTAGTTGACCAGTTAAACGCTCCACATGGCACCTCTAGTGTTGCGTCACATTATCTCACTACCATCGTGCCCACCTGTCGGCTTGTATCTACTCTACATCTACACTCTTATAAAATACATACACTCTTATAAAAAATAGAGTTGGTGATGATGGTGTGCCTGCCATCCTGCAATACAGGCCGTCCGATTTATATCTGACAGATAGGAAACAAAATATGGCAATTTTGCAAAAAAGTACCCACACACCTCTGCACATTTTCAAATAAGGCCTTCCCTCGTTCATCCTTTTCTCTCACAAGATAAACTGGTCATACAAATGCATCTTGATGTTACGTGCAATGCACGGGCATCTTGCTAGTAAGAATGAAAACAAACGACAAAAAAATATTGCACGATGGTTCGAAGTCATGACCGCGGGCACAGCGGACAAGGTGGCCTTGTATTGGTATGCTGAGCCATTTGTTTTGGCACACAGGAGCTGGTGTGGTGATTATACACACACGCACACATGCACACGAACTGCATGCACGCAACACTCACACAAACACATGGACCCACCCACACACGCAACACTCACACGTACACACGCGGCCACGCATGCACGCAATACTCACACGCACACATGCACGCATGCATGCACACATCAGTACACCACACGACCAACACACACTCTCACGCTCAAGTGCTCAACCTACACGTGCATGCGCACACATCAGGCCCTAACAGACACATACACAACCAGGTGATTCCCGCGCACTGGTTGGAGTCTTGTCGCGACTGCATAAATTTGTGTTTATCTGACCTTTTCCCTATGCAAACTAATAGGTGGGACCCACAAGGAACATGATCAATTTAACTAGTCAACATGGCGCCACGCAGATTATTTGGCCGGTCAACAGAGTGCAATCCAATGCTGAACCGTGAGCAAGTGACCATATAATCACCGCAAAACATATATAGTGACCGTAATCAGCTTATTCTGAAGTTCGGTGACCGTATTACGCTTTTCTCTCTGTAGGCCCTGCAAAACTACATCTCTACACGTTCTCGCATGTTACATCTAACAACTATACAATACAGCACTACTACTACACTCTAACATAATAAATCATATGTGTTTTTAGTTTTACTAGATATCATATTGTTACTTAATTATTCAGTTTGCATACATTAAAATTGCCTTTGAAATGTATGGCTAGTATCATCTACCGCGCGGGAAAAATCTTGCCCTTTCCTGTTTACTCGGGTTTGTATTGATGGATCGTGCAAAACAACAAAACTATAGTACTATACAATAAAAGTGATAGTTCACTCGGCCGTCGTGTCGTGTACTCCTCCATCATAAGAGTGGAGCGCTCACTTTCATAAATCTTCTAGTCCCTTTCGCCGACATGTGGGACATCAAGCTACTGGGTCCACGTGCCATACCGGAATACAGTGCAGAGTAGCCGGGGTGAAGCACCCCAGTCATGGCGCCGGCGTAGTAATGAGCAATGAGGCGTCAAAGCATAAAGCTGCACCTTTCCATCAGTTAAGTTGGAGGGACGAAGTAATAATGCTAAAAAAAGAAGTTTGAGGGACGAAGCAACCATCATTTCACTCGTTGCTGAATCAGCTTCTCTGTCATCTTCTTCAACTTAACCACGTGTTGCTTCTGCCGTTGTTCTACCTCATGTGGGACGCGGATCGGCTTGGTAAAGCACTGACACGTGGGACCGCATGTTAGAAAACCACCAGGACAACATCCTCTAAAAATAAGAAACCTCCCCCGCCATCCGAGCGGCAAAATCACCTCCTTTTTACTAATCTTGATTCTATAATTTTTTAGATCAATATAATTGAGATTTGTATAGATAGCACACAGGAGCAAAACCAAGTGGTACGGTTAAGGGCATCCACAATGTGTAGCCAAATGTGAAAATAGCTTTTGGCATCATGGGAACCATTGTGGAAGGTGTTGCCAAAGCCAAAAAGATGGAACCGAAGCTCCCTGATTGATTGATTGAAGGAATAGAAAAATGCAACGTCTCTCCTCTTTCTCCCATGCTTGGACGCATGTAGTACAGTATAGAGCGCAGAGTCTACACCCCTGTCCCTTCTATCACAAATCACAAAGCAGTGAGGCGTCAAATCAGAAAAGCATGGACGAAGCAACCATCATTTCACTCTTCGCTGACTCCGCTTCTCCATCATCTTCTTCGAGAAACCATCTCACCGCACTAAGCTGGACGGACGACGCTATTGTGTACTAGTAGTACTAGTACATTTACGCGTCCAGTGGTTCAACGGACTTCCTGGATGCAAATAAGGTGGTTGTCTCGACTTGTAGGCGGCACTTGCGAACGACTTACTGTGGTCTCCCTCAATGGTGTTCTCCATCGAACGCACTTCGCCAAACCACAACGTTCGAGATATCGTCGACGTCACAGCAATGGGGAAGGAAGTCAAATATAGTTACTACCTCCATTTTTTTGTACACAAGGCCAGTATATCAAAATTACAATTTGCAAAAGGCCACTAACACTAAATGAGGCAAAATTGATGGGGTTTGCCTCGTACTAGCAACCAAGGACATTAATATCCCCTGCATGCATGCGGAAGTGAGAAGGTTGGTTTGCATGGCACTGCATTAATCAAGCGATGAGGAGTGAGATGGTTAGCTCTTTGGTCTTTGGAGAAAAAAATACGCATTAATTGACACGTGAAACAAGGATTTGTATCGATTAAATCCCGCGAAGGAAAACCTCGCCTTTCTTTTTTAACACTTGTACTCCTAGTACGTATGTACTTATCCTGTTTGGGTCTAGGCCTTGCATTGCCATACTTCGCCACACATTTTTGCCAAGCTTGCCTAAAGTTTTCAAAATGAAAAGGAGGTACACTTGCGCACGGCTGTCGCGGTCGCACCGCACCCTCACACGGTCGCTCCTGCACGCCGCGGTCGCGCCGCACCCTCACACAGTCGCTCCTGCACGCCGCAAACCCAACCAAGGAAACGCACCCCCACTGACACATGCTGTCACATGTGAACAAACCAAACTCAGCCATCCTACCGCTGACACATAATTTTCGTTCATAGAGTATGCTTATCCAACCGCATGTTGGGGAGTATCCATACGACCCGTGCGGTGGTTTGTTGGGGAAGAAGAATAGGTGAGGAAGAAGGGTTAGGCGACGTAGGATATTCATCCAACCGCCTGAAATGGTAGACTGACCCAAGTCAAGCGACTTGCATAGAAATATATGTTTTTACACAGCAAAAGATCCATAAAAACAAAAACATAAAGAAAAACTATCACTGCCCGTGGAACGAGACGGCCTCGTCGCCTTTGGCTGCCGGCGCGAACCAGCCATAGCTGCCGACGTGTGTCTCCGCACCATGGTTGTCCCCGGCCTCCAGCTACTCGTTCACGCGGAGCATGCGGGCGCTCTGCACGGACGAGAGCACAACCTGGTTCAAGTCGAGGACGTCCGGTTCCGCCCACAGGAGGGCCTTGATGACAGCGGCATCTGCGCGCTCTGTGTCGACTCGAGCCTCCACCGCCCAGTTCAAGTCCAGGACGTCCGGTTCCGCCTGCAGGAGGGCGTCGATGAGAGCGGCATCCACGTGCTCCGCGTTGAGTTGAGCCTCTGCCGCCCGGTTCAAGTTCAGGACGTCCGGTTCTGCCTGCAGGAGGGACTCAATGGCAGCGGCATCCGCGCGCTCCGCCTCAAGTTGAGCCTCTGCCGCCTGGTTCACATCCACGACATCCGGTTTCGCCTGCAGGAGAGCCTCGATGGCAGCGGCATGCGCACGCTCCACGTCGAGTTGAGTCTATGCCTCTCGGTCCTCCTTTAGTATCGCCATGTTGAACTACTGGTCTACCTGCACCATGGGGGACTCGGACGCCGGCACGAAGTCGACGTCCATCGTCTCATACCATCGGGGGCCTTCTACGCCGCGACCTCCGCCATGAACATTGGATCGGATTCCTCGTCCTCATAGCTTGGCTCCAGAGAACTCGGGGATTGGCCCGTCGCAAAGCGAGCTTGGGAAAGGAGGTCTGTGGCACCGACCGCCGCCGTGATTTCTGCGCGGCGCTCCGGCGTCAGCATCTTGTAGTAAGTGATCTTGCGGCACACCATGGCTTTCCGGCGAACTTGGGGACGCTTGATGTGGGCTAGGGGATCGAAAGGTGCGGGAATGAGCTGGAGATTAGGTGTGGTTTTAGGGCAGTGGCTAGCGTAGGCCGAGCATCGAAGGTTCTGGTGTGAATAGTGGTTCCGGTGACGACTGGTCAATCGGTTTTGACTGTACATCGCTCTTGTCGCGTGATACGTCTCCAATGTATCTATAATTTTTAATTGTTCCATGCTATTATATTACCCCTTTTGGATGTTTATGGGCTTTATTTTACACATTTACATTATTTTTGGGACTAATCTACTAACCGGAGGCCCAACCCATATTGCTGTTTTTTCGCCTATTTCAGTATTTCAAAGAAAATCAATATCAAACGGAGTCCAAACGGAATGAAACCTTCGGGAGCGTGATTTTTGGAACGAACGTGATCCGGAGAACTTGGAGTGCAAGTCAAGCAACAAACGAGGCGGCCAGGAGATAGGAGGGCGCGCCCACCCCTCCTGGGTGCGCCCCTGTCTCCTGGGCCCCTCGAGCGACCACTGACATACTTCCTCCTCCTATATATACCTACATACCCCGAAAACATCCAGGGAGCCACCGAAACACAATTTCCACCGCATTAACCTTCTGTATCCACGAGATCCCATCTTGGAGCCTTTGACGGCGCTCCGCCGAAGGGGGAATCGACCACGGAGGGCTTCTACATCAACACCATATCCCCTCCGATGAGTTGTGAGTAGTTTACCACAGACCTTCGGGACCATGGTTATTAGCTAGATGGATTCTTCTCTCTTTTTGGATCTCAATACAATGTTCTCCCCCTCTCTTGTGGAGATCTATTCGATGTAAACTCTTTTTGCGGTGTGTTTCTCGAGATCTGATGAATTCTGGGTTTATGATCAAGTTTATCTATGAGAAATATTTGAATCTTCTCTGAATTCTTTTATGTATGATTGAGTTATCTTTGCAAGTCTCTTTGAATTATTAGTTTGGTTTGGCCTACTAGATTGATCTTTCTTGCCATGGGAGAAGTGCTTAGCTTTGGGTTCAATCTTGCAGTGTTCTTACCCAGTGACAGAACGGGTTGCAAGGCATGTATTGTATTGTTGCCATCGAGGATAAAAAGATTGGGTTTATATCATATTGCATGAGTTTATCCCTCTACATCATGTCATCTTTCTTAAATCATTACTATGTTCTTATGAACTTAATACTCTATATGCATGCTGGATAGCGGTCGATGTGTGGAGTAATAGTAGTAGATGCAGGCAGGAGTCGGTCTACTTGTCGCGGACGTGATGCCTATATACATGATCATGCCTAGATAATCTCATAATTATTCACTTTTCTATCAATTGCTCGACAGTAATTTTTTCACCCACCGTAATACTTATGCTATCTTGAGAGAAGCCTCTAGTGAAACCTATGGCCCCCGGGTCTATCTTTTATCATATTAGCTTTCAATCTACTTTTATTTGCATCTTTACCTTTTGCATCTATATTATAAAATACCAAAAATATATTTATCTCATCATACTATCTCTATCAGATCTCACTTTCACAAGTGGCCGTGAAGGGATTGACAACCCCTTTATTGCGTTGGTTGCGAGTTCTTTGTTTGTTTGTGTAGGTGCGTGGGACTTTTGAGGAGCCTCCTACTGGATTCATACCTCGGTTCTCAAAAACTGAGGGAAATACTTACGCTACTATTGCTGCATCACCCTTTCCTCTTCAAGGAAAACCAATGCAAGCTCAAGACGTAGCAAGAAGGATTTCTAGCGCCGTTGTCGGGGAGGTCTTCGCTAAGTCAAGACATACCAAGTACCCATCACAAACCCATCTCCCTAGCATTTACATTATTTGCCATTTGCCTCCCGTTTTCCTCTCCCCCACTACACCTTTGCCGTTTTATTTGCCCTCTCTTTCCCAATCTCTCTCTTTTTTTGCTTGCCTTTTTTTTGTTTGCTTGTGTGTTGGATTACTTGTTGCCATGGCGCAAGATAATACCAAATAGTTTGATTTCTCCAATACCAATAATAATGATTTCCTTAGTACTTCGATTGCTCCTCTTAATGATGCCGAGTCTTGTGAAATCAATAATGCTTTGGTGAATCTTGTTATGAAAGATCAATTCGCCGGCCTTCCTAGTGAAGATGCCGCTACTCATCTAAACAAATTTGTTGCTTTGTGTGATATGCAAAAGAAGAAAGATACGGATAATGATTTGTGTGACATGCGCGAGAACAAGCACATTCACGTGGTTGAAAACAAATTGGAAACCATCTCGAGTACAAATCTAGGAGTACGTACAAATCTAACAATATTGATTGCGCGTTGTTGAATGTTGATACTTTTTTGATCAAAGTAGAGATACTTTGACTACACATAAAACTTATATGTAAACTAGAAAGGATAGGAGGGAGTATATTGTACATTCAAAAACGAAACGAACATTGAATACCCTTTATATATGATTTGCGGATGCTATGATCACCGGTTCAAAATTTTGAATCCGCCTTAAGTATCACGTGCCCCCACTCGTTCTCTCTCGATTTCATCTCGGGGTCAGGAGATCGATTGAAAGAGGACTAGGGTGGGTACATGCGAATGATACTCGGCGGAATGTTCAAATGAGGTATGCGGGAGGATGGACTTGACCGGAGGGCGACATGATCGATGGAGAAGAGGGTTGGAGAGGAATGAGAAATAAGCAAACGCCACATGATTATACTTGAACGGCTCAAATAAACAATAAGTTGACTCGCTTGGCCTACATAGTGAAAGGCCTAATGTGCAACGCGGAGCACTAACGCTCAAATGTGGCTGGGAAAACAGGGAAACCTACATGTGGGACACACCCGTCGGGACGACGTAGCGCAGACTAGTCCAATGGAGGAGCTGGTCCACGACCTCCTCGCCACCGACAACCATTCTTGTGAGTCGTGGGGGCCAACAACGTGGCGCAACTCCAACACCGCCTTTGGACAGTGAGCGACACGCTCATCATCGCTAGACACAGTCGATTTCAGTGTGCCGAGGGTGGCATTAGTGCTATGGCACGACCAACAGTATGTTTGGTTTGTGCGCAAGGTTGCCCCATCAAAGCATTGGGTAGCCAAAATTTTGTTGAGGTATTGGTTGCCCATGATTTGGCTGACATTGGCAAGAAAAATGAACTAGAGTTGGCTAGAGTTCACTGGCATGCCAAAAAATGGCAACCATCCAAACAAAGACCAATCTTTGGGTCATGTCCAAAATTTTGGTAAGGTGCATTTTGGCCACAATCCAAACACACCCCAACACCCGGCTCGTCGAGGATGCACGGGGCACCACAACACGTCCGCGGAGTGGTGTAGCGCGGCCAACTGCATCCTCAGGACCTGAGACCATGCCGGGTCATCTTGCTTTTTCAATGACATGCGGGGATCACATGTGAGAAAAGGGCGTCTCCAACGTTGCCATGACCGCAGCTGACTACCCTGGCACACCAAAAACCCTCGTCCCTCGCGCCATCACGCGTTGTGTTCCCAGCCGGCGCCAGCTTCCCGCATTCATGCCGTCTATTCGTATGCCGTCGTTAAGAGGATCGGTGCCCGAGGAACCAACTCCGGTGACTTAATGACGCACCCGGACGCTTGGCTTCACGGAATGCACTACGTAAAGCGGCAATGCCCAGCTAACCTCCACACCATAGCGCATCGTCCTCCTACCTAGCACCACATCCGCCATGACCGCAAGCGCGAACGCTCTACGGGAGAGCTTGTCTTCGGGGATGAAGCTCGAGGTCGCTGCCCTCGCTCAAGTCGCCTCTCACTACAAAATAGCGGCATAGCCGGACGCGGACGCGACTGCACAAGCGGTGGCCACACTGGCGGCCGACGACGGGAGCACCGTCAGCCATGCGTCCTACTTGCCGCCGTCCAACGTCCGGCACCGCCGAGGTCGGGGACTCCTCCAAAGATGAGTAGGGCATGGGAGGTGGCAGGGCATGGTGTGCCAACTAGCCGGTCCGTATCCCGTGTTCTACTCTTCCTCGCCGGAGACCGCACCTTCACTTCACAGGTCTTGAACCCCGCCCCCGTACATAGAGATCACAGATGGAGGACGTCGGTTGCCGCCGTAGAATAGGTTTATGGTCGGGTTTCTTTTATTTTTCTGTCCTATAAAAGTTTGAAATGTAATGCCGTGTTTGCAATAATCTTGGCCGGTGTATATGAACTTTCACAATAATATAGTATATTGTAGGAGTACTAGCAAGATGCCTGTGCGTTGCATGGAAGATCAAGATCTTGTGGGAGAAAAGGATGAACGAGGGAAGGCCTTATCTGCAAATGTAGAGAGGAGTGCGGGTAAATTGTCATAGTTTCCTTCTTATCCGTTAGATATAGATTGGACGACCTATACTGCAGGATGACAGGCACACCATCATCACCAACTCTGCTTTTTATTGAACCGAGACAAAGCTAACATGCGAAGTAAAATAAACACATAGGGTCTACACATACACAATTTATCTTAGGCACTCCAATAGTAAGTCCACTACACATTCACGCATTTCACATCTTTCTACATCTACGGGAACCTACAAAAGGGTTAACGTAAATTGCCTCTCTCTCTCCTCCCCTAATTTTTATGGTGGTGGCCCCCTCCCTCCCCCCAATCTACAATCAATAGCTCACACGTTTTACATTACATTAATTACATAACTGGGATTACGTAGGTGTAGCATTACTCATCCTAAAAAACCCAACTAAGCCAACCTCCCAACATATCGCGCGGGAAAAGACCCGGCCGTGCCGTTTTAGTTGGGATTACCGGATTACTAGTAGTAGTATCGATGGATCGCGTGAAGCAACAAGTTTTTTTTGAGGGGGCGAAGCACCTAGTTTAAAAGGAAAAAAGGTGGTACACTCACAACACTCCTGTCGCGGTCGCATTGCACCCCACACATGTTCGGTCCTGCACACGGCTCACGCAAATGGAAGCACTTCAGCTTGCCTCTTCACTGACACGTGGGACTGTACTTGGATAAACCGACCATGCGCAAAACTCCCTGATACGTCTCCAACGTATCGATAATTTTTGATTGTTCCATACTATTATATTACCCCTTTTGGATGTTTATGGGCTTTATTTTACACATTTATATCATTTTTGGGACTAACCTACTAACCGGAGGCCCAACCCATATTGCTGTTTTTTTGCCTATTTCAGTATTTCGAAGAAAAGGAATATCAAACGAAGTCCAAACGGAATGAAACCTTCGGGAGCGTGATTTTTGGAACGAACGTGATCCAGAGGACTTGGAGTGCAAGTTAAGAAGAAGCCGAGGCTCCCATGAGATAGGAGGGTGCGCCCCCCTGTAGGGTGTGCCCCCTGTCTTGTGGGCCCCTCAGGCGGCCACCAATGTACTTCTTCCTCCTATATATACCTACGTACCCCGAAAACATCGAGGAGGCACCTGAAACACAATTTCCACCACCGTAACCTTCTGTATCCGCGAGATCCCATCTTGGACCCTTCGCCGGCACTCTCCCGGAGGGGGAATCGACCATGGAGGGCTTCTACATCAACACCCTAGCCCCTCCGATGAGTTGTGAGTAGTTTACCACAGACCTACGGGTCCATAGTTATTAGCTAGATGGCTTCTTCTCTCTTTTTGGATCTCAATACAATGTTCTCCCCCTCTCTTGTGGAGATCTATTCGATGTAATCTCTTTTTGTGATGTGTTTGTCGAGATCTGATGAATTGTGGGTTTATGATCACGTTTATTTATGAATAATATTTGAATCTTCTCTGAATTCTTTTATGTATGATTGTTTTATCTTTGCAAGTCTCTTCAAATTATCGGTTTGGTTTGGCCTACGAGATTGATCTTTCTTGCCATGGGAGAAGTGCTTAGCTTTGGGTTCAATCTTGCGGTGTTCTTACCCAGTGACAGAAAGGGTTGCAAGACACGTATTGTATTGTTGCCATCGAGGATAACAAGATGGGGTTTATATCATATTGCTTGAGTTTATCCCTCTACATCATGTCATCTTGCTTAATGCGTTACTCTGTTCTTATGAACTTAATACTCTAGATGCAGGCAGGAGTTAGTCGATGTGTGGAGTAATAGTAGTAGATGCACGCAGGAGTCGGTCTACTTGATGCGGAGATGATGCCTATATACATGATCATGCCTAGATAATCTCATAATTATTCGCTTTTCTATCAATTGCTCGACAGTAATTTGTTCACCCACCGTAACACTTATGCTATCTTGAGAGAATCCACTAGTGAAACCTATGGCCCCTGGGTCTATCTCTTATCATATTTGCTTTCAATCTACTTTTATTTGCATCTTTACTTTCTGCATCTATATTATAAAATACCAAAAATATATTTATCTTATCTTACTATCTTTATTAGATCTCACTTTTGCAAGTGCCTGTGAAGGGATTGACAACCCCTTTATCGCATTGTTTGCGAGTTCTCAGTTTGTTTGTGTAGGTGCATGGGACTTTTGAGGAGCCTCCTACTGGATTGATACCTTGGTTCTCAAAAACTGAGGGAAATACTTATGCTACTATTGCTGCAACACCCTCTCCTCTTCGAGGAAAACCAACGCAAGCTCAAGATGTAGCAAGAAGGATTTGTAGCGCCGTTGCCGGGGAGGTCTTCGCTCAAGTTAAGACATACCAAGTACCCATCACAAACTCATCTCCCTCGCATTTACATTATTTGCCATTTGCCTCTCGTTTTCCTCTCCCCCTCTTCACCCTTGCCGTTTTATTCGCCCTCTCTTTCCCAATCTCCTCCTCTCTTTTTCGCTTGCTTTCTTCCGCCATTGCTCTTGTTTGCCGCTATGTCTGAAATTGGGGAGACTATCGTCGATATAGACAATAATGATAACATCGAAAATTCCGAGGCTCCGGCCGATGAACCCCCTATCTTGCATACTAAAAAGCTTCGAATCGATAGTGGTAACATCATTGGAAAAGGTGTTATTCAAGATTTCTTTACTTGTGTCGGTGCTTTACCTTCCATGGGTGGTTCTATTCTTCATAGAACTAGTAGTCTTGTGGATGCCGTCACTATGCTTGCAGTTGAGCTTGAAAGACAATTTATGCATATGCATCCTTGCATACAAAGAATATTTCTAGAGTTTTCCAATATTGACTATTCTTCTGTTAAACGCGCTGTTACTATCTTTCTGGCTCATGAGTTTAGATTTATCATTAGAGAGGCCAAAGAAATCTTTACGCACTATCGGGTGGACGCCGACCGTCCTCCCATAGAGGCGATCCTCTATGATCAAGAGGAATTTAGGCGTTTTCAATCTTCGGACTATATTGCTTTCAATGTAAACCTTAGGAAAAAGGTTCCTACCAATGTCTTGGTTGATAGAATTAACTAACTTAATAATGATTTTGCCCTTCGAAACAATGGGCTAGGATACTCTCTTGAGTATAGGCTCATGAGATTTTGCCAAAAGAATGCTTTTAGTGATGATTTAATTGTGCATTATGAAGGGCCAAGGGAGGAACCCGTTCCTCTTGAGATTGATCTTGGGGACCTTTGTCCCGCTAAATTTAGCCCTTTTGATTACTTTTTCTTACCTCAAAGAAAACTTGCTGCCGACTGTAGAGAATATGAGATGAGCTTTCAAGATCTATCTTACTATTATGGCACTCGTTAGATCTATCTTTGCTTTTATGCCTAGCTAGGGGCGGTAAACAATAGCACTAGTTGGGAGGCAACCCAATTTTCTTTGTGTTTTTTGTTTTTGTTCCTGTTTTGTAATAATTTTTAGCTTCTACCTTCTGTTTAGATGTGTTTTATCTTTTAATTAGTGTTTGTGCCAAGTAGAACATATAGGATAAACTAAGATGATAGTTGATTTGATTCTGCTGAAAAACAGAAACTTTGCACTCACGAGAAAAAAATCAATATATCACAGAAACGTGATTTTGCATTGATTCTTTTTGCTGCTGATCAATAAACAAATTTTCCAGTACGTCCTATTTTGGTAGGATTTTTACAGTTCCAGAAGTTTGCGTTAGTTACAGATTGCTACAGACTGTTTTGTTTTTGACAGATTCTGTTTTTCGTGTGTTGTTTGCTTATTTTGATGCATCTATGGCTAGTAAAATAGTTTATAAACCATAGAGAAGTTGGAATACAGCAGGTTTAACACCAAAATAAATAAAGAATGAGTTCATTACAGTACCTTATGTGGTGGTTTTGTTTTCTTTCACTAACGGAGCTTATAAGATTTCCTGTTGAGTTTTGTGTTGTGAAGTTTTCAAGTTTTGGGTAAAGCTTTTATGGACTATGGAATAAAGGGTGGCAAGAGCATAAGCTTGGGGATGCCCAAGGCACCCCAAGATATTCAAGGATATCCAAAAGCCTAAGCTTGGGGATGCCCCGGGAAGTCATCCCCTCTTTCGTCTTCGTTCATTGGTAACTTTACTTGGAGCTATATTTTTATTCGCCACATGATATGTGTTTTGCTTGGAGCGTCGTGTATTATATTAGTCTTTGATTTTTAGTTTACCACAATCATCCTTGCTGTACACACCTTTTTGGGAGAATCCTATTTGATTAGAATCTGCTAGAATACTCTATGTGCTTCACTTATATCTTTTGAGCTTGACAGTTTTTGCTCTAGTGCTTCACTTATATCTTTTAGAGCACGGTGGTGTCTTAATTTTGAAGAAATTGCTAGTCTCTCAAGATTCACTTATGTTATTTTGAGAGTCTTTTAGAACAACATGGTATTTGCTATGGTTACAAATTTGTTCCTAGAATGATGAGCATCCAAGTTGGGTATAATAAAAACTATCATAGAAAGTGAATTGGATGCTATGATCAATTTGATGCTTGATAATTGTTTTGAGACATGGAGGTAGTAATATTAGAGTCATGCTAGTTGAGGTGATTATGAAAAATACTTGTGTTAAGGGTTGTGATTCCCATAGCATGCACGTATGGTGAACCGCTTTGTGATGAAGTTGGAGCACAATTTTATTTATTGGGTGTCTTCCTTATGGGTGGCGGTCGGGGATGAGCTATGGTCTTTTCCTACCAATCTATCCCCCTAGGAACATGCGCGTAGTGCTTTAGTTTTTGATGACTTCTAAATTTTTGCAACAAGTATATGAGTTCTTTTGACTAATGTTGAGTCCATGGATTATACGCACCCTTTCACCCTTCCACTATTCCTAGCCTCTTTTGTGCCGCGCAAATTTCACCAGTGCCATACACCCACCATATACCTTCCTCAAAACAGCCACCATACCTACCTATTATGGCATTTCCATAGCCATTCCGAGATATATTGCCATGCAACTTTCCACCGTTCTGTTCATATGACACGCATTACTTTTGTCATATTGCTCTTTGCATGATCATGTAGTTGACATTGTATTTGTGGCAAGGCCACTTTCATAAATTTTCATACATGTCGCTCTTGATTCATTGCATATCCCGGTATACCACCGGAGGCATTCATATAGAGTCATATCTTGTTCTAGCTTTGAGTTGTAATTATTGAGTTGTAAATCCATAAAAGTGTGATGACCTTCATTATTAGAGCATTGTCCTAGTGATGGAAGGATGATGAAGACTATGATTCCCCCACAAGTCGGGATGAGACTTCGGACTTTACAAAAAGAAAAAAAAGAAAAAAAAGAGAAAGGCCAAAAATAAAAAAAGGAAGGCCAAAGAAAAAAAAATATAAAAAAGAAAAAATGAGAGAAAAAGAGAGAAGGGCAATGCTACTATCTCCTTTTTCCACACTTGTGCTTCAGAATAGCACCATGATCTTCATGATAGGGAGTCTCGTACGTTGTCACTTTCATATACTAGTGGGAATTTTTCATTATAGAACTTGGCTTGTATATTCCAATGATGGGCTACCTCAAAATGCCCTAGGTCTTCGTGAGCAAGCGATTTGGATGCACACCCACTTAGTTTCTTTTGAGCTTTCATATATTTATAGCTCTAGTGCATCCGTTTCATGGCAATCCCTACTCACTCAAATTGATATCTATTAATGGGCATCTCCATAGCCCGTTGATACGCCTAGTTGATGTGAGACTATCTTCTTTTTTTCTTCTCCACAACCACCATTCTATTCCACATATAGTGCTATGTCCATGGCTTACGCTCATGTATTGCATGAAAGTTGAAAGAGTTTGAGATTATTAAAGTATGAAACAATTGCTTGGCTTGTCATCGGAGTTGTGCATGATTAAATACTTTGTGTGATGAAGATAGAGCAACAGCCAGACTATATGATTTTGTAGGGATAACTTTCTTTGGCCATGTTATTTTGAGAAGACATGATTACTTTGATTAGTATGCTTGAAGTATTACTATTTCTTATGTCAATATGAACTTTTATTTTGTATCATTTGGATTTGAACATTCATGCCACAATAAAGAAAATTACATTGAGAATTATGCTAGGTAGCATTCCACATCAAAAATTTCTTTTTTATCATTTATCTACTCGAGGACGAGCAAGAATTAAGCTTGGGGATGCTTGATACGTCTCCAACGTATCTATAATTTTTGATTGTTCCATACTATTATATTACCCCTTTTGGATGATTATGGGCTTTATTTTACACATTTATATCATTTTTGGGACTAACCTACTAACCGGAGGCCCAACCCATATTGCTGTTTTTTTGCCTATTTCAGTATTTCAAAGAAAAGGAATATCAAACGGAGTACAAACAGAATAAACCTTTGGGAGCGTGGTTTTTGGAACGAACGTGATCCAGAGGACTTGGAGTGCAAGTCAAGAAGTAGCCAAGGCTCCCACGAGACAGGAGGGCGCGCCCCCTGTCACGTGGGCCCCTCGGGCGGCCACCGACGTACATCTTCCTCCTATATATACCTACGTACCCCAAAAACATCGAGGAGGCACCCGAAACACAATTTCCACCACCGTAACCTTCTGTATCCGTGAGATCCCATCTTGGAGCCTTCGCCGGCACTCTGTCGGAGGGGGAATCGACCACGGAAGGCTTCTACATCAACACCATAGACCCTCCGATGAGTTGTGAGTAGTTTACCACAGACCTACGGGTCCATAGTTATTAGCTAGATAGCTTCTTCTCTCTTTTTGGATCTCAATACAATGTTCTCCCCCTCTCTTGTGGAGATCTATTCGATGTAATCTCTTTTTGCGGTGTGTTTGTCAAGACCCGATGAATTGTGGGTTTATGATCACGTTTATCTATGAATAATATTTGAATCTTCCCTGAATTCTTTTATGTATGATTGAGTTATCTTTGCAAGTCTCTTCGAATTATCGGTTTGGTTTGGCCTACTAGATTGATATTTCTTGCCATGGGAGAAGTTCTTAGCTTTGCGGTCAATCTTGCAGTGTTCTTACCCAGTGTCAGAAAGGGTTGCAAGACACGCATTGTATTGTTGCCATCAAGGATAACAAGATGGGGTTTATATCATATTGCTTGAGTTTATCCCTCTACATCATGTCATCTTGCTTAATGCGTTACTCTGTTCTTATGAACTTAATACTCTAGATGTAGGCAGGAGTCGGTCGATCTGTGGAGTAATAGTAGTAGATACAGGCAGGAGTCGGTCTACTTGTTGCGGATGTGATGCCTATATACATGATCATGCCTAGATAATCTTATAATTATTCGCTTTTCTATCAATTGCTCGACAGTAATTTGTTCACCCACCGTAATACTTATGCTATCTTGAGAGAAGCCACTAGTGAAACCTATGGCCCCTGGGTCTATTTCTTATCATATTTGCTTTCAATCTACTTTTATTTTCATCTTTAATTTCTGCATCTATATTATAAAATACCGAAAATATATTTATCTTATCTTACTATCTTTATTAAATCTCACTTTTGCAAGTGTCCGTGAAGGGATTGACAACCTCTTTATCGCGTTGGTTGCGAGTTCTCAGTTTGTTTGTGTAGGTGTGTGGGACTTTTGAGGAGCCTCCTACTGGATTGATACCTTGGTTCTCAAAAACTGAGGGAAATACTTATGCTACTATTGCTGCATCACCCTCTCCTCTTCGAGGAAAACCAACGCAAGCTCAAGACGTAGCACTCCCCCCGCCCACTGCGCGATAATCCTCCCCCACCCAAAAATTCCCCCCAAATCCGATTCAACCACCCTTCGTCCAACTATCCAATAATATTCCCCAACCCCCCTCCCCCCCGTCCCCCTCCACTCCATTCCCTCTGCCAAAGCCACCCTCCCCGCCGTGCCGATACATCGGCGCCGCGTTTCGTCGAGGGGACGCACGGCGATCCTCTCACTCCCACAATACCCTCTCATAGACTATCGTCCTCTAGCCGCGCCGCCACTGCTGGCTACGTTCTTGTGGAGGCACACGACGGTCAGCGCCGCCACTGCTGGCGACGTTCGTGTGGAGACACACAACGGTCAGCTTCTCCCACGGTACGCGCATTCTAGACTGAGGCCCCGTGCATGTCGGTGTAGCGCTGAATTTTAGCTGATAGACGTTGTTAATCTCACTGTTTGCCGAAGTAGTTTACAGTCAATATGCTCTGCTTAAGAAGCTTCCTTGCCCTGTTCTGCACTCAATCTGCTTAGCTGAGATGGCATGCCAAGGCTGATTAGTTGCTAAAATATCCTGCCATATATTTATTGTGACATAGATTGCCATGGTCTAGTAGCCAATCTGTTAGGTGAAATAGCTCTACACCATTTTATACTCAATCTTTGTTGCTACGATGGCCGTCGATAGTTTGATGGCTGTGTGCTCGGCCTCATTGACTGCTGAAACAGCCTGCCATAATTTAGCACTCAAATCTGTTTACTAAATTAGCTTTACATATATTTCGTTACTTAGATCTGCTCGTCCAAATATCTTGCCATAGCTTTAGACATCGACCTAGGTATTTTTCTCTGGACTTCATAAAAAAGTATATATGTTTTTCCTGTAATATCTAGTAGAAGAACTAATTTGTATGTCTAACAGATGGACAGGACTTGGATAACTTCTGCTTGAAGATTCTCCGCTGCATATGTCGAGGGGGTTGAAAACTTCATGAACTTTATCAGAGCTGAGTATGGTGGTCCAAAATCAGATGTGCTCTGCCCGTGTAGCAGTTGTATGAATTCAATTACAAGACCCCAGTCAACTATGCAAAATCATCTACACTTGTATGGGATGTCGGTCACATATACTAGGTGGGTTCATCATGGTGAAACTGTGAATGTCAATGTTATTGACTACGTGGAAGCAGCAGATCACCATCTTGATCTGCCTGATGCTCAGGTGGAAGAGGAGGAGGAGGTGGTGGTGGCGGAGCCAGTGAGTTTGACCAACATTGTAACAATGCTACGAAATGCTCGTGCATTCTGTGAACTTTCACCTACAAAAGAAAAACGGTGGGCCCGCATGTTGGAACAATGCAACGTGGCTCTCACCCCAGGAAATAAGCTGTCAGTATTCTCAGCTATGGTCACATTTCTTCAGGTGAAGACATCTGAGAAGATGACCAACAAATCATTCGATGCGATGTTGGTTGCTTTCTGCAAATCTTTCCCATATGCGTCTAAGCTGCCACACACCTACAGTAAAATGAAGAATTTCATTTGTGCAGTTGGAATTGGATATGATATGATCCATGTTTGTAAGAATAATTGTGTTCCGTTCCGGAAGGATTATGCCAACTTAAGTGAATGCCCGAAATGTAAATCATCAAGATGGAAAGATGGCGATGCTGTGAAGAGGATTCCTCATAATGTTCTGAGACATTTTCCAATTATACCAAGATTGCAGCGGTTGTTTCATGATGCTGAAACAAGAGAGGATGTACTGTGGCATTCTAGGAACCAGGAGTACAGAGATCAGAATGTAATGAGCCATCCATCTCATGGTAGTGAGTGGAAAAGCTTCAATAATAAACACAAAAAGTTTGCTGCTGACCTGAGAAACATTAGACTTGGCTTAGCTTCAGATGGATTTAACCCATTTGGCCACCAGAGCGCCACATATAGCATGTGGCCAGTGCTTGTTATCCCTTACAACATGCCTCCAAATGTCTGAACCAAAGAATGAAACTACATGATGGCCTTGCTCATCCCAGGTCCAAAAATTCCTGTAAAGGATTTTGATTTGTTCATGGAGCCTCTTGTGGAGGAACTTCAACAGCTATGGAGGGGTGTTCTCACTCGAGACCTATATAGCAGCCCACCAGTTGATTTCTTTCTGCGTGCTGTTATAATTTGGTGCATCCATGATTATCCGGCTTCGGGCACTATGTCAGGGTGAACGACACATGGTTACAATGCATGTGTTCGCTGTGACAGGAATCCGCTATCATACGCAATACTTAGCAAGATCTGTTACATTGGACACCGCCGCTTCCTTGCCAAGGACAAGCCGCATCCTAGAAAATACTGAAGACATGTGTTCAATGCAAAGCATGAAAACCGTGATGTGCCAAAGAGGCTCACCACCAATGAGTTGCAAGTGGAATTAGAGAAGGTCAGGCATATTACACCAGGAAACCATCCTGGTAATGGTAGCGGGAAAAGGAAGCATGGCAGGGCAGAAGAGACATTATTGTTTACCCCCCGGTCCACTTTGTGGGACTTGGAGTATTGGAAAGATTTGGATCTGCGGCATAATCTTGATGTGATGCACATCGAGAAAAATTTATGTGACAGCATTATCAGCACATTTCTTAATATTGAAGGAAAGACGAAAGCTACCTTAAAATCTAGGATTGATTTGACACACCTGGGTATCAGACAGGATTTTCAGGTGCAAGATGAAGGTAAACCACGGGATATGGAACTAGCTGTGTACGTCTTGGATAAGGTGAAAAGAAAAGAATTCTGTGAGGTCCTGTCACATGTGAGATTCCCACATGAATATGCTTCCAACCCTGAAAGGAGAGTCAGTACAGATGGAAACAAGGTACAAGGGTTGAAAACTCATGACTGCACGTCCTACTTCAAAGGGTTTTACATGTTATCCTTAGAGGATTGGGCCGCCCTGACTTATACAGAGCAGTTGCAGAGTTGGGACAATTCTTCAGGGAACTCTGCAGTAGAAATATTACGATAGATGCTTTGGAGCGTCTTAGAGAAAAGATACCAACTATCCTATGCGACCTTGAGAAGATATATCCTCCAGCCTTCTTTGATGTGATGGTGCATTTGGCTGTTCATCTACCTGATGAGGCACTACTTAGAGGTCCAGTACAGTATGGATGGATGTACCCTATTGAAAGGCGGCTAGGCACTTTCAAGGGCTATGTTAGGAACAGAGCTAGACCCGAGGGTTCCATTGCAGAGGCCTACATTGCTACAGAAGCATTGACATTCTGCTCAAAATACATTGAAATAGCTGATCAACTTAGCAAAGAGGTGGGTGAAGACAATCCCGGGCTCAATGTTTTCGATTATTCTGTTCGAGTTATAGGGAAGAGTCTACAAGAGGACAAACCTAAAGATTTGGACAAAATGGTTTGGTATGTGTTGAATAACTGTCCTGAGATACTACCTTATATCAAGTAAGTGCTAAGTACTGCAGCTTATACATCATAATCTACTAAACTTGCAGCACATTCTTATATATTTAGATGTTTGACACGATCACTATGTTTTGCAACATCTACAAAAAGGAGTTACTGCCGCAAAACCCAAGAAACATCGACAAACTGGTTATGGCAGGATTTGCGAAATGGTTCAAGAGCCATGTAAGCTTTTGAATTGCACTGTTAGTTTTTTTAATATATTTAGTACATAAGATGATCAGCTTGTCTATTTTCTAACCATAGGTTAAGAATATGCGGGAGGATGGGAAGGAAGTTGATGATGCCCTTTACTCACTAGCAATGGGTCCTGATACTCGGGTAAGACATTATGAATCTTGTGTTGTTGGAGATGTGCGCTACAACACCCTTGCATGAGATGAAGGCAGGAAGACACAAAACAGTGCCATCATGAGCACGGATACATATGACAAAGAGACAACTGAAATGTATGCTAACATAACTGACATTGTTCAGTTGCAGTATATCTCCAGTTTCGAGGATCATTGGTGTGTGGTTCTGTTGTGCTGTCGTTTGTATAACCTATTTTCCAGGATCGCAAAACCCAAAGCTGACAATTGTTTCAAATCCATCAATGTCAAGGCAGCGTATCAGACCAACGAGCCTTTTATTTTGGCAAATCAAGCAACATAGATATTTTTCTTGGAAGACACATTTGCACGTAGCGATGGCTGAAGAGTATTGCAAAGGTTTGAGCAGAGGATTCCGTTTAATGAAGTTGCACAACAAGATGATGCTTACACTGCTCCTGATGTACAAGATAACACAGATGTTCCTAATATCTTTGAGAACCATCACGTCAATGACGCCGGTGAAAAGATTGCCTGTCGTGCTGTGGACATACAAGAATTGATCAAGAAGAGGACACTGAGGACGAAGAAGAAGATGACACCATGGGGAATTACGATTCAGACTGATACACATGTCGAAGATGTTGACGCTGCTGCTGTGGATGATGATTACATTGCTTTTGTCATATTTGCATGTCAGAACACGTTTTTTATCTACTATGTGAAATTATGTTTTCTATGACAACTAAAACCTGATGAACATGTTGTTTAGTATTTTGCTGTGAGAACATCACTTGTTATGTATGTTGATTTGTGTTTGGTGATTGTATGACGACTAAAACATGATGACATTGTTGTTTAGTTGTACTCATATTTGGCTATGAAACTTGAATTTGATGACATAGTTTGTTGTTGGACTGCAATTTTCTCGACGTCTTCGAATGAGAACAAAGCTGACCCGACATGGCCTCTGCTAATTTATTTATTAATTGCCAAAAGGGCCTTTGCTATTTATTTATTTATGAGCAAAAGGGGATACCCCCTGATTTTCATTAATAGAAATCATTAGATGTTCACAACACTACGCCCGGCCTGCTACACAGGTTTCATTCATTACTAATTTCAGCAAAGTGCTCATGTCATAGCCACTGAATACATCACGAGTGCTACATACACTGCAAATAAAGAGACAATCATCCTACAGAGCACATCGATTTTGCCCATTATCTTCACAAGCTCTTTCATCTCCTCATTGTTGTCAAGGCCGTTCAGCAGCTTTTGCTTGGCCATGATCAGAGGAACTGCATCTTTAACCTTCTGCTCTGCATCTTCCTCTTCTGTCGTTCCTTCAGTTACTTGTCCAACACCCCAACCTGCTGGTGTTGGGATTCCTCGGCTAACCAAATAATCAGCGTAGTTGCATTCCCCCACATCAGCAGCTTCCCAGAAATACAAATCACACGAATCTTTCCTTTTCTGCACGAATAAAATTGGAAGGTCATCAACCAACCTATTAAAAAAATCAGCAACTGAAAGCAACAGAACAACACTTAAACATATTATTACCCCATGATTCGGGCATTTGTAGAAGACTCGGCTAGGGTTGAGGATTGTGGTTGAGACGAGACGGATAACTCTGCGTGATTTGCAGCAGTGGAACCACATCAACGGCAGCGGGTTGCGATGAGCAGTCGGCTGCGGTGCGCATGCCGGCGGGTGTGTGATGAGACCCACAGGCGATGGTACGGGGGGCGACTTGGCGCATATCTGGTTGTTGCCTGCTGAAGAGCAGGTGGACGAGCAGCCAACGGACATGGTTGCTGCGGCCAGAGCTTCTGATGCTAGGCAGAGTAAGTAGAGAAGAGGATAAGAGAACATTGGATATGTCAGTTTCATTAGTTGAAGTGTAGCATAGCACCATATATAGTCATAGTCTAGGTTTGGATTTGAACCAGCTACAGGAGCACGTCTCTCTTTTTTCTAAAACTCAGCAATGTATCTTTACTGGTACACTAGCTTGTTCTGTATGCCTTCCCAAGTCTTTGATTTTCTTTCCCTTTTTTGCGAGGAAGGAAGGAGGACAAAAATGAGAGTTCCTGGAACTCGAACCCAAGACCTCTCGATTGAAAACCAAGGGTGCTAGTCACTTATGTGGCGAACGTTCCCTGGGAGGAGGACGGCACACGAATGCATTTTCCTCACTGTTTTAGTTGTGAGACAAGATCGAACGGTCGCAGTTTCGGGAATGTTATCAGGCGAACAAGCCCACTTTTTCTTTTCTTCCTATATATAAAAAGTATGCTACTTGGTATCGGCTTAGTCAACAAACGATTGTGCCAACCTTGACCGTTGGATTGACATTCAACGTCTGTCGTGTTTCTTCAGCCTCTTCTTCCTCGAGCCACCAAAGCCAAACCAGCGCCGGTGGGACCGCCTGCTCCCGCCTCCCACGGCTGGCCGTGATGTCGCGTATGCATCGTGGCCACATCGCACCCTAAAACTCTGCGCATCTTACCCGGCTCCTGTTCGTTCCCGTCCGAGGCCTCACCATCGTCCTCCGCCTTGGTTCACTCGCTGCGGTGCCACCCTCCGATGTTGTCAACATGGTCAACAACCGAGAGGAATAAGGATATGACTATACATGGTGAGGATGACAGTAGGGACCCAGCAGCGCGCCAAGTAATTTTGTTTTTTCGGGACGGAGAAGGGTATCAACTGGGTTATGCGGGACCTGTGGCCCATCTAGCCCAAGCTTTTATTTCATATATTTAGCACATGACCAGCCTAGTTTTTTTTTCTTTCTGAAAATGGCTAGCCAGCTATTTTGTTTTTTGCAGAATAACCAACGTAGGCCTACTTGCTTTTCTATGCCCTGCTGGGCTGGGAATCTCTCAAGACGAGGAGGGATGCATTTTGCCCAGAAAATGGGCTATAAGTAACAAGAAATGGGCTATAAGTAATAATAAATGGACGGTAAAATGAAAAAATATAGCAAACAGGCAATTAGTTCCAAAATACTTTTTTTCTTTCGGATTTTGATATTTTAAATTTCATTGTTTTTGTGCGGGTAAAATTTCATTGAATTTAAATTAAGGTATATTTAGATTTAAAATTAATTTGAATCTGGCTAGAAATTTCGGGCTGTATGCTATTTGGGACAGATTTGGAGGCTGACTTGTGGGTCTACTAGGTTGACGTGTACGAAAGGTTTTGTCAACTTAGTCCACAAATGATTCTAGCAGCAGTGACCGTTGGATGTTAATCCAACGACCGTGCTGCTTCTTCAATATCTGATCTTGTTGCTCCAGCCGCCCAAACCAGCGCCGGTGGGACTGCCTTCTCCCGCCTCCCGTGGCCGGTTGTGCTGCCGCACAGGCTGCACCGCCCCACCCTACTTCCTTGCTGGCCAGACCATTCCTCTACTCACCCACACCTCTTGTTATTTTCCGGCGACGAACCCCGGACCAGTAAACCCTTGTACTCCCGACTGCTTGGACAACCATTGCCGAGTCTTCCCTGGCTCCATGTCGTTCCCTTCCTAGGTCTCGCCGTCGTCCATCGCCATGGTGCTCTCGGCGTGGCCTGGTCAATGTGGTCAATGAACGACATCCATCGGACGTGGACTGTACGTGGAGAGGCTGACAGTTGGGTCCACGGCCGCACACAAGGAAATGCCTCCTTATTACACGCAAAATAATGATTCCTCCTCCTGGCAGCTAGGACCCACCAGAAGGGCCTCTGTATTTCACGAAAAAATGCCCCCCCCCCCCCCCCGCTGACAGGTCGGACCCACCAGCTATATCTTTGCATGCAAGGAAGTGCCTCCTTATTACGCACAAAAAAGGAATACCCCCTTGCTTGCTGGGACCCACCATAGTGGGAGGCTCACTTGTGGGCAAACTAAGTTGACGGGGACGGAGGGCTTTGTCAACTTAGTCAATATGACCGATTCTAGCTCCAGTGACCGTACGATGTCCATCCAACGGCCGTAGTGCTTCTTCAACCTCTGGTCTTCTTGCTCCAGCCGCCCAAACCAGCGCCGGTCGTGACGTGTGCTCCTGCCTCCCGTGGCCGGCTGTGATGCCGTGGAGGCCTCACCGCCCCCTACTACTCCCACCGTTGGCTAGGCTATCCCTCTACTCACCCCCACCCCCTGTTATTCTGCGGCGATGACAACCTCACAACACAGCTGAACCAGTGAACCCTCGTGCTCTTCTCCGCATGGGCTTCCACTGTCGCGTCTTCCCCGGCTCTGCGTTGTCCCCTTCCTAGGCCTCGCCGTCGTCCACCGCCCTGGTGCTCTCGGCGCGGCGTGGTCAACATGGTCAAGGAAGGACTTCCACCGGAAGAGTACTGTACATGGAGAGACTGATAGCTGGTCCACGGCGGTCGCAAGGAAGTGCCTCCTTATTATGCGCAAAATAATTATTCCTCCACCTGACAGCAGGGACCTACCGGATGGGCCACCGCATTTCATGAAAAAAACATTTCTCCCCTGACTGCTGGGACCCACCAGCTACATCTTCGCACGCAAGGAAGTGCGTCCGGGCAAAAAATAATGATTCGCCCCCTGACTGCTGGGACCCACCAGCTACATCTTCGCACACAAGGAAGTGTGTGACAGTCGGGACCCACCTGGTCGAAGCATACATAGTGTTGGCATTCTGGTCGTGAACGTGTACGTACATACTGGTCGATGTAGAGGTGCGCACGTGTCATAGTAGAGGCGCGCACGTAGCATGTACACATACGTACAACGGTCAGGGTGCAAGAAAGTAAATACGGCCATGTACGTACATACGGGCGGGGTCTCGAATGCCTACTCACGCATACGTACGGCCAGGGCTCGTGTACATGGATGGGTCGGAACGGAGAAACTGTGTCGTCGTTGTGTTCATGTTGAGGCAACGGAATGCGTCATGTTCATCGGGAGGCAACATAATGCGTCGTGTTCATCGAGAGGCAACGGAACGCGTGGGAGCCAACTGGCGTGGACGGAACAGGCGATGGAAACGAGGCCTGGTGTACCGCAGAACGGAGGAAACGGCCTTGTGTTCGACCGGACACGTTCGAAACGGGATCCTGTTCATCGGGAGGGGTCTGGCGTACCGCAAAACAGAGGAAACAGACTTGTGTTGGACCTCCTACGGTCGAAACGGGGTCCTGTTGATCGGGAGGGGTGTGGCGTACTGCAAAACGGAGGAAACAGACTTGTGTTGGAGTGCTACGGTCAAAACGGGGGTCCTGTTCATCGGGAGGGGTGTGGCGTACCACAAAACGGGACTCCACGGGATACTGTTCATCTCCACCGTCGACCTCCTCCAGCCTCCACGGGCCACTGTTCATCCACCGTCGACCTCCTCCAGCCTCCACCTGCTCCTGTTCATCCACGGGCTCTTGTTCATCCAGCCTCCACCGCGTGCTACTCCACTGACTACTGTTCAACCACCCCTCTCCATGGGCTCCTGTTCAACCACCCCTCCATGGGCTACTATTCATCCACCCCTCCACCATCTACTGTTCATCCAGCCCTCCACGGGGTCGTGCTATTCATCCAGCCCTCCATGGGGTCCTGTTCATCCAGCCTTCCAGGGGGTCCTGTTCATCCAGCCCCAACCGGCTCGATCGATCGGGGTCCTGTTCATCCAGAGGCAACACCACGGGGTCCTGTTCATCCACCCCCACCGCTCACTGTTCATCCAACCCCCCCCGCAATACTCACTGTTCATCCAGAGGCAGCATCGATCGGCTTCAGTTAGCAGCAGTAGCGAAGGAATCGCTTGATCGGGTTTAGTTAACAGCCATCGATCGATCACTCGGGTTCAGTAACGCGTAGCCTACAGTGCAATCGCTCGGGTTCAGTTAGAGCCCAACACCTCACTCGGGTTCAGTTACAGCCCAACGCCTCGCACACACGCACGTACTTGTACGAGAGAAATGTGCATCGCTCGGCCCCCAACCATCCACCATAACAGGGACCTCGCCAAAATTTTCCTCGCCCTCGCTTCTACCACGGTTTTTTCCATCATGGACGGCCCAAAGAATGTCATGCAGTTGCGTCACTGGCCCGCCCAGGACGAAAATCCCATTTCCTGTCATGATTTTTTGTGATAAAAGTAGGAGCCCACCACATCTGTGATGATACCGGGGTTTGTCACAATTATCATCATAGAAGTGTCATAAGTATGATAGAAAAAAAATTCGTTCGGCCCAAAATGTCACGGATGTGTCGTTTTTTGTAGTGGGAGGCGTGTTCAGCCGGGCATGCAGCATGCGGCGCAGTACTATTCGATTTGACAGCGGGCGGTGCAGTTCCCGATACGGCTTTAATGCAGACGAGGGAGAGGAGCAGTTCCCAAAATGTTGAACGGCCAATGATGCATCCTCTTTCAATTAGCTTCATGAATGCATGAGGGAAGTAATGGGAGGAGGACCAGGAAAAGAGGCAGCATGATGTGAATGCAACGCAGTTTGCACTCATATAAAGGCGCCCCTCTATTCCAATGCATCTACCACATCGTACGCACCTAAGCATTTGCCTAAGCACCTACACCAAGTGCAAAAGTGCTCACTCCAGACCCATGGCGGCGATGCGTGCGAGTGGCTAGCGGCTGTGCCAGATGGTCCAAGACGCCGACCTGCGGCATGGCACCAAGGATCGTCTCCAGACGGTGCTGGCGACTGGCTGGTGGATGGCCGCCATCGACGCCAACTACGACTCTTAGTTGGACCAGATGATCGTTGCCACCACCAAAAAGTTCACCGTCGTCAAGAAGCTCGTGGACGACATCGCTGTACTCCTCTAGCCCCCGCGCCCAGGCACCTCATTGCCTGCCACCCTAATCGGCATCCATGGTTGGAACCTCTTTCAAGCACTGGTGGCCCTGCGACTGCCCACCGACACCATGAAGAATGTCCACCTGGAGGTCGCGCTTGCCGCGAGGCACCTTGCCCTGCAAGAATTCATCAACCTACACATCCACGTGTATGAGCAAATAATGTACATAGGTATGTACAAGGCCAGTGAGGACGCTACGATGTTGGCCTTCTTCAACCGGCTGGAAGCCCTGGATGCCTTGGCTGAGAAGCACCTTGACCTCGCCACAAAAGCCGCCGCTCCTTAGCCGTCGGTCGATGGCCCAGCACACTGAGTTGAGGAGGAGGAGGTCGCACGTTGATGGATGCATCTTTCTTCTTGCCTCCTGTAACCACCATTGCGATCACATCATCGTGGCCTTAATTCTTATTATGCTATTGCATTCTCGTTCCAGTGAATACAGACATGTGTGATCCCTTCGATTAATTATATGCATCATTGCAACTGGTACTCCATCCATCAATTTATAAGTTGTGCTGCCATTGTTTGGGGCCGGCACACGACACAATAAGGACACCCATGACGACACATATAGAGAGTGTTGGGGAACGCAGTAATTTCAAAAAAAATCCTACGATCATGCAAGATCTATCTAGGTGATACATAGCAACGGGGGGAGAGTGTGTCCACGTACCCTCGTAGACCGAAAGTGGAAGCATTATGTAACGTGGTTGATGTAGTCGAACGTCTCCGCGATCCAACCGATCAAGTACCAAACGCACGGCACCTCCGCGATCTGCACACGTTCAACTTGGTGACGTCCCTCGAACTCTAGATCTAGCTGAGTGATACGTCTCCAATGTATCTATAATTTATGAAGCATTCATGCTATTTTATTATCTGTTTTGAATGATTATGGGCTTTATTATACACTTTTATATTACTTTTGGGACTAACCTACTAACCAGAGGCCCAGCCCATATTGCTGTTTTATTTCCTGTTTTAGTATTTCGAAGAAAAGGAATATCAAACGGAGTCCAAACGGAATGAAACCTTCGGGAGCGTGATTTTTGGAAAGGATATGATCCGGGAGACTTGGAGTTCAAGCCAGGGAAGGTTCAAGGAAGCCAGGAGATAGTAGGGTGCGCCCACCCCCCTGGGTGCGCCCCCTGTCTCCTAGGCCCCTCGAGGCTCCCCTGACCGACTTCTTTCGCCTATATTAGTCCATGTACCCTAAAAACATCGAATAAGAAGATAGATCGGGAGTTCCGCCGCCGCAAGCCTCTGTAGCCACCAAAAACCTCTCAGGAGCCCGTTCCGACACTCTGCCAAAGGGGGAACTCATCACCGGTGGCCATCTTCATCATCCGGGCGCTCTCCATGATGAGGAGGTAGTAGTTCACTCTCGGGGGTGAGGGTATGTACCAGTAGCTATGTGTTTGATCTCTCTCTCTCTCGTGTTCTCTCTATGGCACGATCTTGATGTATTGCGAGCTTTGCTATTATAGTTGGATATTCTGATGTTTCTCCCCCTCTACTCTCTTTTGATGAATTTAGTTTTCCCTTTGAAGTTATCTTATCAGATTGAGTCTTTAAGGATTTGAGAACACTTGATGTATGTCTTGTCGTGCTTATCTGTGGTGACAATGGGATATCACGTGATCCACTTGATGTATGTTTTGGTGATCAACATGCGGGTTCCGCCCACGAACCTACGCATAGGGGTTGGCACATGTTTTCTTCTTGCCTCTCCGGTAGAAACTTTGGGGCACTCTTTGAAGTACTTTGTGTTGGTTGAATAGATGAATCTGAGATTGTGTGATGCATATCGTATAATCATGCCCGCGGATACTTGATGTGACAATGGAGTATCTAGGTGACATTAGGGTTTTGGTTGATTTGTGTCTTAAGGTGTTATTCCAGTATGAACTCTATGATAGATCGAACGGAAAGAATAGCTTCATGTTATTTTACTACGGACTCTTGAATAGATAGAACAGAAAGGATAACTTTGAGGTGGTTTCGTACCCTACCATAATCTCTTCGTTTGTTCTCCGCTATTAGTGTCTTTGGAGTGACTCCTTGTTGCATGTTGAGGGATAGTTATGTGATCCAATTATGTTATTATTGTTGAGAGAACTTGCACTAGTGAAAGTATGAACCTTAGGCCTTGTTTCCTACCATTGCAATACCGTTTACGCTAACTTTTACCACTTGTTACCTTGCTGGTTTTAAAATTTCAGATTACAAATACCCATATCTACAATCCATATTGCACTTGTATCACCATCTCTTCGCCGAACTAGTGCACCTATACAATTTACCATTGTATTGGGTGTGTTGGGGACACAAGAGACTCTTTGTTATTTGGTTGCAGGGTTGTTTGAGAGATACCATATTCATCCTACGCCTCCCACGAATTGATAAACCTTAGGTCATCCACTTGAGGGAAATTTGCTACTGTCCTACAAACCTGTGCACTTGCAGGCCTAACAACGTCTACAAGAAGAAGGTTGTGTAGTAGACATCAAGCTCTTTTCTGGCGCCGTTGCCGGGGACCCCGTCAACTAAGCTCTTTTCTGGCGCCATTGCCGGGGAGGTGAGTGCTTGAAGGTATATCTTTAGACCTTGCAATCGAATCTTTTTGTTTCTTGTTTTATCAATAGTTTAGTCTATAAAAGCAAACTAAAAAATATGGATTTGAGTTTGTCTCATACGCTTCATCTTTTTAATATCTTTCGTGAGTATGATGGAAAGGAAAATTGTGCTCAAGTGCTAGAAGAAGAATTACATAGAATGCTTGGCATGAAATATGTGAATGATGAGCATGATTGCAATGTTGTTAGTATGAATTCCTTGAATATCCATGATGCTAATGATATGCAAAGCCACAAGCTTGGGGATGCTATGTTTGATGAAGATGATATTTTTTGTCCCCCAAGTTTGATGAGCAAATTTATTATGATGAAAGCATGCGTCCTATTTATGATGATTATATTGATGAAAGTGGGTTTGGAAGAGTGTAAACTTTAGGAAGTAGTGATCCCACTATTTTGGAGGATGTTGAATCTTATTGTGATGAACATGAAAGTGGATTTGGAAGAGTGTCAACTTTATTTAGTGATGATTCCACTATTTCGGAAGAGGTTCCAATTGATTATGAGAACAAAGTTGCTATCTATGATGATTATTGTGATGACTTGTATGCTATTAGGAATAATGATAACCATGAAACTTGTCATCATGATTTTAGTTTTCAATTGGATTATGCCTCACATGATAATTATTTTGTTGAGTTTGCTCCCACTACTATTCATGAGAAGAAATTTTCTTATGTGGAGAGCAGTAAATTTTCTATGCTTGTAGATCATGAAAACAATGCTTTAGGTGCTGGTTATATTTTTGAATTCATTCATGATTCTACTGAAAATTATTATTAGGGAGGAACTTATGCTTGTAGGAATTGCAATAATATCAACTTTCCTTCCTATGTGTTGAAATTTTTGAAGCTATGCTTGTTTTGCCTTCCTATGCTAGTTGATTATTGTTCCCATAAGTTGTTTGCTCACAAATCCCTATGCATAGGAAGTGGGTTAGGCTTAAATGTGCTAGTCATATGCTTCATGATGCTCCCGTTATGTTTCAATTCTTATCTTTTATGTGAGCATCATTGCCATCATCACGCCTAGCTAAAAAGGCATTAAAGAAAAGCGCTTGTTGGGAGACAACCCAATATTTAACCTTACTGTTTTTGTGAGTCCACATGATTATTATACTGTAGTAATCATGTTTTATATCTTTTGTTTCAATAAAGTGCCAAGTATAACCTTTGGGAAGACTTGGGTGAAGTCTATATGATCTTGTTGTAAAAAACAGAAAGTTTAGCGCTCACGAGAATAGCTGCCATTTTTTACTGAAGAGTGATTTTAGGTTGATTCTTTTTGAAGATGATTAATAGGAAAATTCCTCAGGTCCACAAGTTTATTTCAGAATTGTTTTAGTTACAGAAGTATACGTTTGATACAGATTACTACAGACTGTTCTGTTTTTGACAGATTCTGTTTTCATTATGTTGTTTGCTTATTTTGATGAATCTATGAGTAGTATCGGAGGGTATGAACCATAGAGAATTTACAATACAGTAGATAATACACCAATATGAATTTCGAATTAGTTCATTACAGTACCTAAGTGGTGGTTTTATTTTCTTATACTAACGGAGCTTACGAGTTTTCTTTTGAGTTTTGTGTGGTTGAAGTTTTCAAGTTTTGGGTAAAGATTCGATGGACTACAGAATAAGGAGTGGAAAGATCCTAAGCTAGGGGATGCCCAAGGAACCCCAAGGTAATATTCAAGGACAACCAAGAGCCTAAGGTTGGGGATGCCCCGGAAGGCATCCCCTCTTTCGTCTTCGTTCCTCGGTAACTTTACTTGGAGCTATATTTTTATTCGCCACATGATATGTGTTTTGCTTGGAGTGTCATTTTATTTTATTTCCCTTTGCTTGCAATTATTTAGAATAAAGTTTTGCATCTATATTTTCAATAAAAATGTCAAGGATAGCCTTTACCATGCTTATTTTGCAATTATACATGTTGCTGTTTGAAAACAGAAAGTTTACCGCTGTTGCAAAAATTCCCTAGAAAAGTCAGAGAATGGTATAATGTTGAAACTTTTTGCATAATGAGATAAGATAAATATTCTACATCATAGTATTTTTCTCATAATTTTTGGAGTTAGGGAAGTTTGATGAATCTTGCATTCTTTACAGACTACACTGTTTTCGCAGATTGCTGTTATGGTTGCATTGTTTGCATATGTTTGCTTGTTTAATGATTCTATTTGAGGATAGGAGTGTTAAATATGCAGAGGCATTTAGTATGCAATGTTGAATAATAATTTTAGTGATTTGTTACAGTAGAAAACGATAAGGTTTTGCATTGGTTTATACTAACCTATCTCACGAGTTCTTGTTGAGTTTGGTGTGGATGAAGCTTTTGATAAAAAGAAAAACCATAATATGAGAGGAATTAAGGAGACACAAAAGTTCAAGCTTGGAGATGCCAAAGGCACCCCAAGATAATATTTCAAGAATTCTCAAGCATCCAAGCTTGGGGATGCCCCGGTAGGCATCGCACCTTTCTTCTTCAACAACTATCGGTTAGTATCATTTGAACCTAAGTTTTTGCTTCTTCACATGAGTTGTGCTATCCTTGCAATGTCATTTTATTTTGCTTTGCTTGATGTTTGAATAAACTACTTAAGATCTGAAATTCTTTAATGAGAGAGAGTCTTCATATAGCTACATAATTATTTAGCTACTCATCGTTCTTCACTTATATCCTTTTGGAGTAGTTTGCCATTTACTCGTGTGCTTCACTTATATCCTATGAGTAAATGGTTGAATGAGTTGAATGCCATAAATCTGAAATTTTATATTTTCATTTGCTTATCCCATGGGGAGTAATGACTTCACATCTAAGAAGTAGAGGTTTATTGAAGGTTAGCAAGCATTGTATTTGTCATTTGAACAATTCATGAAAGAATATTGAAGGAAGAGAGATTTCGCATATAAATATACTATCCTAGACATCTTTTATAATTGTGAGCACTCATTAAATATGACATGCTAAAGAGTTGATGTTGGACAAGGAAGACAACGTAATGGGTTATGTTTTCTCACATCTCAGTTAAAGTATATTGTCATGGATCATTCAAACATGTTGAGCTTGCCTTTCCCCCTCATGCTAGCCAAAATTCCTTGCACCAAGTAGAGATACTACTTGTGCTTCCAAATATCCTTAAACCAAGTTTTTGCCATGAGTGTCCACCATACCTACCTATATGCGGTATTTACCTGCCGTTCCAAGTAAATTTGGATGTGCCAAACTCTAAACCTTCAAATAATAATCTGTTTTGTATGCCCGAATCGCTCATGTAGCGACTAGGGGCTGTCAGTATCTTCCATGCTAGGTGGGTTATTCTCAAGATGAGTGGACTTCGCTCATCATGCACGAGAAAAATGGCTGGTACCCGGGATGCCCAGTCCCATGATAAAAAGATCAAAATCAAATAAAAAATAATTGCAAACAAAACTCCCCCAAGTTTGATGTTAGTTGGAGGCACCCGTTGTTTCGGGCAAGCCATGGATTGATGATTGTTGGTGGAGGGGGAGAAAAAACTTTACCATTCTATTTGGGAACCGCCTATAATGTATGTAGTATGGAAGATATTGGGAACTATTGGTTGTTATTTTGACAATGAGATCATACCTCTCAAAATTATTTATCTCTATTTCAAAATTGAGCTCTGGCACCTCTGCAAATCCCTGCTTCCCTCTGTGAAGGGCCTGTCTTTTACTTTATGCAAGAGTCAAGGTGATCTTCACCTTTCCCTTTTTCATTTTATCCTTTGGCAAGCACCTCGTGTTGGAAAGATCCTGATATATATATATATATATATATATCCAATTGGATGTAAGTTAGCATGAACTATTATTGTTGACATCACCCAAAGGTGAATACGTTGGGAGGCAACACTATAAGCCCCTATCTTTCTCAGTGTGTGATTAAAACTTCATAACCATAAGTATTGTGTGAGTGTTAGCAATTGTAGAAGACTATATGATAGTTGAGTATGTGGAGTTTGCTAAATCAAAGCTCTGACATAGACCCTTCCTAAAAATAAGATGAATTGTAATTGTTTGATGACTGAGAATGAAGTTTGCTAGTTCTCAAGAAAGTTTATGGTCTATGCTTTAACATGTGAATTGCTTGTTACTTGATCGTGGGAAGTTTTATGAGATGAACTATTGTTATGACTTATAATCATGCTAGAAAAGGTGATTGAAATTATCATTGATCAAACTTGTGCACCTTCTAGCATTCACACTTCATAAATTATTTCTTTTATCATTTACCTACTCGAGGACGAGTAGGAATTAAGCTTGGGGATGCTGATATGTCTCCAACGTATCTATAATTTATGAAGAATTCATGCTATTTTATTATCTGTTCTGAATGGTTATGGGCTTTATTATACACTTTTATATTACTTTTGGGACTAACCTACTAACCGGAGGCCCAACCCATATTGTTGTTTTATTGCATGTTTCAGTATTTCAAAGAAAAGGAATATCAAACGGAGTCCAAACAGAATGAAACCTTCGGGAGCGTGATTTTTGGAAAGGATATGATCCGGGAGACTTGGAGTTCAAGCCAGGGAAGGTTCGAGGAAGCCAGGAGATAGGAGGGCACGCCCACCCCCCTGGGTGCACCCCATGTCCCCTAGGCTCCTCGAGGCTCCCCCGACCGAATTCTTTCACCTATATAAGTCCATGTACCCTAAAAACATCGAATAAGAAGATAGATCGGGAGTTCCGCCACCGCAAGCCTCTGTAGCCACCAAAAACCTCTCGGGAGCCCGTTCCGGCACCTTGCCGGAGGGGGAACCCATCACCGGTGGCCATCTTCATCATCCCGGCGCTATCCATGACGAGGAGGGAGTAGTTCAGCCTCGGGGCTGAGGGTATGTACCAGTAGCTATGTGTTTGATCTCTCTCTCTCGTGTTCTCTCTTTGGCATGATCTTGATGTATCGTGAGCTTTGCTATTATAGTTGGATCTTATGATGTTTCTACCCCTCTACTCTCTTGTGATGAATTGAGTTTTCCCTTTGAAGTTATCTTATCGGATTGAGTCTTTAAGGATTTGAGAACACTTGATGTATGTCTTGCCGTGCTTATCTGTGGTGACAATGGGATATCACGTGATCCACTTGATGTATGTTTTGGTGATCAACTTGCGGGTTCCGCCCATGAACCTATGCATAGGGGTTGGCACATGTTTTCGTCTTGACTCTCCGATAGAAACTTTGGGGCACTCTTTGAAGTACTTTGTGTTGGTTGAATAGATGAATCTGAGATTGTGTGATGCATATCATATAATCATGCCCACGGATACTTGAGGTGACAATGGAGTATCTAGGTGACATTAGGGTTTTGGTTGATTTGTGTCTTAAGGTGTTATTCTAGTATGAACTCTATGATAGATCGAACGGAAAGAATAGCTTCATGTTATTTTACTACGGACTCTTGAATAGATAGAACAGAAAGGATAACTTTGAGGTGGTTTCGTACCCTACCATAATCTCTTCATTTGTTCTCCGCTATTAGTGTCTTTGGAGTGACTCCTTGTTGCATGTTGAGGGATAGTTATGTGATCCAATTATGTTATTATTGTTGAGAGAACTTGCACTAGTGAAAGTAAGAACCTTAGGCCTTGTTTCCTACCATTGCAATACCGTTTACGCTCACTTTTACCACTTGTTACCTTGCTGTTTTTATAATTTCACATTACAAATACCTATATCTACTATCCATATTGCACTTGTATCACCATCTCTTCGCCGAACTAGTGCACCTATACAATTTACCATTGTATTAGGTGTGTTGGGGACACAAGAGACTCTTTGTTATTTGGTTGCAGGGTTGTTTGAGAGAGACCATCTTCATCCTACGCCTCCCACGAATTGATAAACCTTAGGTCATCCACTTGAGGGAAATTTGCTACTGTCCTACAAACCTGTGCACTTGCAGGCCCAACAACGTCTACAAGAAGAAGGTTGTGTAGTAGACATCACTGAGGACGAGGGAGAGTTCCGTCAGCACGACGGCATGGTGATGGTGATGATGAAGTTACCGGCGCGGGCCTTCGCCTAAGCACTACACCAATATGATCGAGGTGGAAAATTGTGGAGGGGGGCACCGCACATGGCTAAAAGATCAACTTGTGTATCTATGGGGTGCCCCCTCCCCCGTATATAAAGGAGTGGAGGAGGGGGGTGGCCAGCCTCAAGGGGCACGCCCTAAGGGGGGGAATCCTACTCCAAGTAGGAGTAGGTTCCCCCTTTCCTAGTCCAACTAGGAAGGGAAGGGGAGAAGGAAAGGGGGGCCTCCCCCTAGTCCAATTCGGTTTGGGCTAGGGGGGCATGCGCCCCACCTTGGCCTGCCTCCTCTCTTCCACCACTTGGCCCATGAGGCCCAATAACCCCCCGGGGGGGTTCCAGTAATCCCCCGGTACTCCGGTTTTATCCTAAACTTCTCCGAAACACTTCCGGTGTCCGAATATAGCCGTCCAATATATCAATATTTATGTCTCGACCATTTCGAGACTCCTCGTCATGTCTGTGATCACAGAAGGGACTCCGAACAACCTTCGGTACATCAAATAACATAAACTCATAACACCGATCGTCATCGAACGTTAAGCGTGCGGACCCTACGGGTTCGAGAACTATGTAGACATGACAGAGACACGTCTCCGGTAAATAACCAATAACGGAACCTGGATGCTCATATTGGTTCCTACATATTCTACGAAGATCTTTATTGGTCAAACCGCATAACAACATACGTTGTTCCCTTTGTCATCGGTATGTTACTTGCCCGAGATTCGATCGTCGGTATCATCATACCTAGTTCAATCTCATTACCGGCAAGTCTCTTTACTCATTCTATAATACTTCATCCCGCAACTAACTCATCAGTCACAATGCTTGCAAGGCTTATAGTGATGAGTATTACCAAGAGGGCCCAGAGATACCTCTCGGAAACATGGAGTGACAAATCCTAATCTCGATCTATGCCAACCCAACAAACACCTTCGGAGACACCTGTAGAGCACCTTTATAATCACCCTTTTATGTTGTGAGGTTTGGTAGCACACAAAGTGTTCCTCCGGTATTCAGGAGTTGCATAATCTCATAATCTGACGAGCTTGTATAAGTCATGAAGAAAGCAGTAGCAATGTGGATAGGTCATGTCTGTCACATCATTCTCCTAATGATGTGATCCCGTTCATCAAATGACAACACATGTCTATTGTTAGGAAACATAACCATCTTTGATTAACGAGCTATTCAAGTAGAGGCATACTAGGGACTATATGTTTTGTCTATGTATTCACACATGTACTAAGTTTCCGGTTAATACAATTCTAGCATGAATAATAAACATTTATCTTGAATTAAGGAAATAAATAATAACTTTATTATTGCCTCTAGGGCATATTTCCTTCAGTCTCCCACTTGCACTAGAGTCAATAATCTAGATTACATACTAATGATTCTAACACCCATGGAGCTTTGGTGCTGATCATGTTTTGCTCGTGGAAGAGGCTTAGTCAATGGGTCTGCAATATTCAGATCCGTATGTATCTTACAAATCTCTATGTCCCCCTCCAACACTTGATGACAGATTGAATTGAAGCGTCTCTTGATGTGCTTGGTTCTCTTGTGAAATCTGGATTCCTTTGCCATGGCAATTGCACCAGTATTGTCACAAAATATTTTCATTGGATCTGATGCACTAGGTATGACACCTAGATCGGATATGAACTCCTTCATCCATACACCTTCATTTGCTGCTTCCGAAGCAGCAATGTAGTCCGCTTCACACGTAGATCCCGCCACGATGCTCTACTTGGAACTGCACCAACTGACAGCTCCTCCATTCAATAAAAATACGTATCCGGTTTACGACTTAGAGTCATCCGGATCAGTGTCAAAGCTTGCATCGACGTAACCGTTTACGATGAGCTCTTTTTCACGTCCATAAACGAGAAACATATCCTTAGTCCTTTTCAGGTATTTCAGGATGTTTTTGACCGCTGTCCAGTGCTCCACTCCGGGATTACTTTGGTACCTTCCTGCTATGCTTATAGCAAGGCACACATCAGGTCTGGTACACAATATTGCATACATGATAGAACCTATGGCTGAAGCATAGTGAATGACTTTCATTCTCTCTCTATCTTCTGCAGTGGTCGGGAATTGAGTCTGACTCAAATTCACACCTTGTAACACAGGCAAGAACCCTTTCTTTGACTGATCCATTTTGAACTTATTCAAAACTTTATCAGGGTATGTACTTTGTGAAAGTCCAATTAAGCGTCTTGATCTATCTCTATAGATCTTGATGCCCAATATGTAAGAAGTTTCTTTGAGGTCTTTCATAGAAAAACTTTGATGCGGAGCATCCCTCGCTCATCCCCATGGACTCTACTACAACTCATCAAGCATCTCGAGGACCAATGACAAGAGCACGTGCACGCACCATCAAAACCGAGGTTAACTCTTTCCTCTTCGAGTTTCTTTCGGATTCACACGAGAGTCGGGTTCTACCTCAAATGGAAATGTTATGCATTCTTAGGTACTTCGGAGATCGTCACGAGAAAGCACAGAGGAGGAATCAAAAAGTGCACCAGAGACCCAAGAAGAAGGAGAAGGAAGAAGGATGCGCAAGAAGCATGAAGCAAAGGAGGTCCCGGACCACCCGGCCCTCCCCTACAGCCGGCGGAGCCCCTGGCTACCCCGGGTGCCCGGCCCTAACCTGCGCGCAGCCCCTGCTGGCCCCGGGTGCCCGGCCATGGAGGGCCCGGATTCCTACACCCCCTGGGCGCTGCCCCAGCCGGCCCCGGGTGCCCGACCTTGGAGCCCCGGGTGCCCGGCCCCACCCGCTGGAGCTGCTGCCTTCACCTCCGAGTGCCCGAGCCACCACACCCTGGGTGCCCGGCCCCGCCAAGCCGGCCGCCTGCCTAGTCCGGGTGCCTGGGCCTTGTGCCCCAGGGTGCCTGGCCTCCCGCCTCCAGCCTCCTGGCGGCACCCCGGGTGCCCGGGCTTGGAACCCCCAGGTGCCCGAGCCACCTACAGCAGGCCCCTGACCTGTCCGGGTGCCCGAACCACTCCGTGAAGGCCTGCGTGCAAGTTGGGGCTTTTGCCCTTGTAACCCTCTCCCCCTCTTATTTCACCCCTAGACTATAAGTACCCCCACCTAGCTCATTTGGAGGGATAGCAAATTATATGAGAGACATTAGTGAGCTTTGCTCCTTGTACCCACTCCTCTTGGAGATCAAGACCTCCTAGGAGAAGATCCCTAGTGGATATCAAGCCCCCATCTTGGGAAGGATCCCCATCATAGGATCATCAAGACCTCTCTCCTCAAAGGATTGGGATGAACTAGTATCTTGTATCTTTTCTTTGTTGTCCTTGGATTCATTGTGACCTCTTGTGTGTTCTTGGATCTAGCATATGTTTGATTGGATCTAGTCAATTTGAGTGTTTCCCCTCTCCTGTGTTCTTCGTGTTCTTGGGGATTTCCCCTCCAATTCGTGAAAGATCTCCACATAGGGTTCCACCCTACAACATCTTGGTATCATGAGCCACGTTTATCATGAAATTGGAGCATCTTCCCATGAATTTCGCCCAATCCCGTGACCCCCGGGCACCCGGACCTTACACCCCGGGCACCCGGACCACCCCGCTTACCCCCGCTGACCCCCCGGGTATCTGCACCCTCAGCCCCGAGCACCCGCACCCCCGGGCTGTTTGCTCCTGACCACCCCCGGGCACCCGCACCTCCGAGTTTCAGCTCACCAACGAAAACCGTTTCGGCCATAACTTTCACCCTCGGAGTCCGATTTTGACGTTCTTTAGCTCGTTGAGTAGCTATTGACATCCCCCATCCATAAAGATAGGTTCCAACATCATTTGACTCCATCAAATTTTTGAAATTTTGGCATCTTTGCATAAGCCATCCACCATATCATCCGCCAAACCACCATAGCTTTCCGCAACCTAACCCATTTTGCTCCATTTAGCATTTGTGGTTGCTTGAGGGGTGACTTGAGTCTCCTAAGGTGTTTCATCTACTTAGGGATGGTTGCTTCATCATAAACCACAACCTCCACTTCCGCATTGCTAAATCCGGAACCACCAACACATTCCGCTACCACCATTTGACATTTTCCTTGGAGATTTTGAGTTTGTGATTTTTTATGTTTCCTAGGGTGTTTCGGCTAACTAGGAACGGTTCAACATCGACAACACCGCCGCTCACCTTCAACAAGGTTTCTACATCGACCACTTCACCATTTTGACAACCTAACCGTAAGCAAGAACGGTAACCTCTATATCATCTTGGTATCATGGTATCCCATCATTGTACATTCATTCTTGCCATTACATTGTTAACCCCTTAGCCCATTTTGCGTCACTTGCCTATCGAGACTAGCCATTTGAGTATTGCCGGCAATTTTACTTGTGCACATTAGTGATCTGTACCTTCCATTGCATACATACCATATCATATTGGTATCATCTTGGCATCATATCATCCCTTGTGTCACAAGATTGTTCCCGCATATACACAATCGCTATCTTGGTTTGTGCATATCGCATAAGTGGCCATATCAAAAAAGAAAAAAAAAGAAAAGAAGAATACGTTTTTAAGCAAAAAGAGAGCAAAGAGCTTGTGAGCAAGAGCCATAACATCATACCACATTGCACATAAGATTGTCATATCCGATCATCTTGGATCATCTTGAGAAGAACATCGGGAGCATAATACACATAGCATAATTGGGATCGAAGGCTCATACATTTTGCATCTTATAGGTTGTGCACAAGTGTCGTATACGCTTATTGAGCAATCGTGCTAGCATCTCTCTAGAGTTGTGCAACACGAGTGTTTTCCGTGGATTCCACATTGTGTGCTCATTCCTTGGCTACACGGCCCCATTTATCTATCCTTGTGTGTGTTTCCGTGTGCCACATATTGCTATTAGTCTACTTGTTTCACTTGCAAATTTGTGAATCTTTTCCAACAGTACTGACTCTTGCTAACATTTTGCATCAAATTTTTGTGCCACTATCCTCGCCAAGCTCCACCATAAGCCTTACTTGTGTAGCTGTGAGATTTGACAAGATCCGGTACCAATTGTGCTATTTCCTTGTTACATTATTGAGTGATCATTGATCCATCTTAAACATTGGATAAGGTACATTGGTCTACTTCTTTCCTTTCTTCCACTCACATTTGCTCGAGTCTTATGATGGATAGGCAAGGCATTTCATCTCCGGTCTTCCACAACAACGACAACATGAACATCCACATCACCAAAACGTCCACCTTCGGACTACAACAGGCAATGCAAGGCATTGAGCGACTCGCCATCGACATTCGCCAAAACGAAGCAAGGAAAAGGGACTACATCAACACCAAGTTGGCCGAACAAATGGATCAAGTACGAGATATGGTGGCCAACTACAAGTCTTCTTCCCCTTCGTCATCTTCAAGGCGGCGATGCTCAAGTGGCCAATCTTCGAAACGTCATCGAGCTCAAGCACTACAACACCATCAAGATGAAGATGCTCGCGATGCGTACACTTACAAGTACCAACAAGCTCTACATCAAGCTACGGACAAACGTCATGAGCACAAGAGAAGACCGCAAGACGAGTACCAACAACATGGAGCTACGACTCCTACTACCACTTCGGCATCTTCGCCAAGTGTTCTCAAGGCCATCCACGCCGAAGGTGACGGGATGATCGAGCATGTGATTTTCCCTCCGATCATGGAGGAGAGCGATGATGAGCCATCTTCGGCCTTCATCCACGGCGACGATGATGAGATGGTTGATCATGGGATTTTCCCTTCGACCACGGCAGCGTATGATGACTTGATGACTTGTGCCACCATATTGAGAGTGAGAGTGACTTCACCACTAGCCCCATATATGACGAGTTGCCCCAATTCCCATGTGAGGAGAGCCACCGCCACCACCACTTGAGTGATTAGAGTGAATCCACCATATGTGACATTCAGTGCACCTACCTTGAGAGAGTGAGTGAGCCACCACCACATAGAGATAGTGAGGTAGTTGATAGGGCATGTGAGGCCACTATGATTTCTAACGACTTAACCTCTACCTCTATTGTGTCTTCTCCTTTGGTGCTAGGTCCCATATATGATGACGTGCCGATCCGCAACAACTTCGTCCTTCCTATGGACAAGACGATGGCCATGGTGGAATATGATGCACCCCCCACATGGTTCCATCAAGATGAAGATGATGACCACAATTTGGTCTTTGCCACCTCACATACACCACTTTAGTGGAATGAACAAGGTAACATAGGTGAAGGTGATGCTCTAGTCCCACTAGTGGACATTCTTGACACTGATTGCTTGCATGATGTTGATCCACCTATTGGCATGCCTCATTCTAGTTCGACTTCCCCATGTGATGATTTACCCATTTATGATGAGTTTGATGATTGGCATGTGGAGTCTATTAGTTGTGATGCCATGTTACATAGGATTTCTTGTGATAATTCTCTTGGTCACATCATGTTTGAGAATCCGCTATGCATGAGATCAACAATATGTCATATTTGCAATCTCTTCATAGTGACTATGCATATGCCTTTAAAATAAACCCGATTTGCAGTTATGGCATAGATGACAACCCTTGGTTATTGACATTTGTTTTTCTTGTGATGATATTGATATGCTTCCTTTGCATTATTTATCTCATATGCCATGCCGTGACCACCTAGCTTCGGATATACATTGTTTTGGATGTCATCACTTTTCTCCATATGATGGTTCCGCTATTGCTCATGAGGAGACCCCCATAGCTTCCTCATACATTTTAGGAGATTTTGATCCATCCCATTTTTTGCATAGTTCCCTTGATTGTGTGCACCATATGCTCCCCATGAATAAACATGCTAGTGATGTATCATATACTTGCATTCTCAATTTGTGTCCCCATCGTGTCATACATAACAACTATTCTTTCATGATGGATGACATGTTCTTATACCATGCAACAAATTTCTTTGAGCATTTCTCATCTTGTGCTAACTCACATGTGCACATACACATCATGATGGATGATGTGTACATTTACCACGCACACACTTTCTTTGGTTTGTGTCTCTTTTGTGTAGGTACCCATGAATACTTGTCAACCTCGCAATCCCACGAGTTGACAAAACGAGCTCTAGAGAGCATCGATGACTTGGGATTCCATGGAGTGTCTTTCTGACCGCTCTCTTTGCACAAAGACTTCGCGCATTTCTTCTACATAGCCCTCACTTGGCTATGGGCTATTGTCCATTGCATATTATATGCCCATCTTGCCATGTTCACTTTGCATGATATGCTCACTCCTATGCCTTTGCCATGCATTTGTGACCCATGCTTTGCATTACACATGATGATTTATTCTACTACTTGTATGTGTATTTGCAAGCTTGGTGGAGATATTGCTTGTTATTGTCATGTTCCATTTATGCCACATTCCTACGATGATACTGTGATCTTGCTTTGTGTTCGTTCTTGCAACATGCCATGTGGATTGCCTATGCCTACTACTTGCACACATGACATGATTGCCATGATTTCCTCTAGTGTGTTGCATCTTCGCTCCACTAGTTTGCATGACTTGATTTCTATGCTTTCTCATGTTGCATCCAATTCTTGGATTACTTGCTCCTATCACGTGTTTTGTTGCAACAATGTCATTACTTCACATATGCCATGTCCCATCGCTTGTCACATGATTGATTTGATTGCCTCACACATGATGAACAATTGCTCTTGCTATCGTGTTGAGTGCCACCCGATTTTCACTACACCTTATGCACATTATGCTTGGATCATCTTGCACTTGATGCATGTGTTTAGACATATCATCTTCTTTGGTGTTGTGAATGATTCGTATGCTTACCATCGACCATTTATCGAGCGCTTTATGCATGTTTGCTATGATCTTGAGGTAGATGCTTATTCTCTTGACACACATATTTGCATCGCTACCTCCCATTTACATGCTTGTTTTCATGATGTCCTTGATTTTGCTCAATTTATGCGCTTACATGACATGTCACAATCCCTTGTCACACCATATGCTACACTTGATGATGACACTTGTTTGGTGAATCAACTCTTGAATGCTTGGTTTTGCACTCACGCTAACCGCATTTGTGTTTCCAAGTGTTTGTTCTACTTGTTCATTTTGAAGGAATCACGAGACGGTGCAACATTGGAGAGTGCCCATTTCGAGCTTGAAGATGGTGAGTACTTGGTGGTTGTGCACTTCTACAAGGCAACACCCTATCTTTCCCATGGTGATGAAGATCATGATCCATGGACAGATCTCTCCCAAGGGGGAGGGGAGATGATGCGGAGCATCCCTCGCTAATCCCCATGGACTCTACCACAACTCATCAAGCACCTCGTGGACCAATGACAAGAGCACGTGCACGCACTGTCGAAACCAAGGTTAACTCTTACCTCTTCGAGTTTCTTTCGGATTCACACGAGAGTCAGGTTCTACCTCTAATGGAAATGTTATGCATTCTTAGGTACTTCGGAGATCATCACGAGAAAGCACGGAGGAGGAATCACCAAGTTCACCAGACACCCAAGAAGAAGGAGAAGGAAGAAGGACGCGCAAGAAGCACGAAGCAAAGGAGGTCCCGGACCACCCCGGCCCTCCCCTACAGTCGGCGGAGGCCCTGGCTACCCCGGGTGCCCGGCCACTCCGGCCGCGGGTGGCCCGCCCTAACCTGGGCGCAGCCCCTGCCGGACCGGGTGACCAGCCATGGAGGGCCCGGGTGCCTGCACCCCCTTGGCGCTGCCCCAGCCGGCCCTGGGTGCCCGGCCCCTCCCGCTGGAGCTGCTGCCTTGACCTCCGGGTGCCCGGGCCAACACACCCCGGGTGCCCGGCCCCGCCCAGCCGGCCGCCTGCCTGGTCCAGGTGCCCAGGCCTTAGGCCCCCGAGTTCCCGGCCTCCCGCCTCCAACCTCCTGGCGCCACCCCGGGTGCCCGGTCTTGGAACCCCTGGGTGCCCGGGCCACCTACAGTCGGCCCCTGACCTGTCCGGGTGCCCGGACCCCTTTGCACCGGGTGCGGGGACCACTCCGTGAAGGCCTGCATGAAGTTGGGGCTTTTGCCCTTGTAACCCTCTCCCCCTCTTATTTCGCCCCTAGACTATAAGTACCCCCCACCTAGCTCATTTGGAGGGATAGCAAAGCATATGAGAGACATTAGTGAGCTTTTCTCCTTGTACCCGCTCCTCTAGGAGATCAAGACCTCCTAGGAGAAGATCCCTAGTGGATATCAAGCCCCCATCTTGGGAAGGATCTCCATCATAGGATCATCAAGACCTCTCTCCTCATAGTTTGGGATGAACTAGTATCTTGTATCTTTCCTTTGTTGTCCTTGGATTCATTGTGACCTATTGTGTGTTCTTGGATCTAGCATATGTGTGATTGGATCTTGTCAATTTGAGTGTTTCCCCTCTCTTGTGTTCCTCGTGTTCTTTGTGTTCTTGGGGATTTCCCCTCCAATTCGTGGAAGATCTCCACATAGGGTTCCACCATACAAAAAACTCTTATTCGGGTATCCCTTTATGCTATCCAGAAATTCTATATCATTTCTATGTCATCCACATATAATATTAGAAATGCTACAGAGCTCCCACTCACTTTCTTGTAAATACAGGCTTCTCCAAAAGTCTGTATAAAACCATATGCTTTGATCACACTATCAAAGCATTTATTTCAACTCCGAGAGGCTTGCACCAGTCCATAAATGGATCGCTGGAGCTTGCACACTTTGTTAGCACCCTTTGGATCGACAAAACCTTCTGGTTGCATCATATACAACTCTTCTTCCAGAAATCCATTCAGCAATGCATTTTTGACATCCATTTGCCAAATTTCATAATGATAAAATGCAGCAATTGCTAACATGATTCGGACAAACTTAAGCATCGCTATGGGTGAGAAAGTCTCATCGTAGTTAGCTCCTTGAACTTGTTGAAAACCTTTCGCAACAAGTCGAGCTTTGTAAACAGTAACATTTCCGTCTGCATCGGTCTTCTTCTTAAAGATCCATTTATTTTCTATGGCTTGCCGATCATCGGGCAAGTCCACCAAAGTCCACACTTTGTTCTCATACATGGATCCCATCTCAGATTTCATGGCTTCAAGCCATTTCGCGGGATCCGAGCTCATCATCGCTTCCTCATAGTTCGTAGGTTCATCATGGTCTAGTAACATGACTTCCAGAATAGGATTACCATACAACTCTGGTGCAGATCTTACTCTGGAAGACCTACGAGGTTCGGTAGTAACTTGATCTAAAACTTCATGATCATCATCATTAGCTTCCTCACTAATTGGTGTAGGAATCACGGGAACTGGTTTATGTGATGAACTACTTTCCAATAAGGGAGAAGGTACAATTACCTCATCAAGTTCTACTTTCCTCCCACTCACTTCTTTCCAGAGAAAATCCTTCTCTAAAAAGGATCCATTTTTAGCAACAAAGATTTTACCTTCGGATCTGTGATAGAAGGTGTACCCAACAGTTTACTTTGGGTATCCTATGAAGACGCACTTCTCCGATTTGGGTTTGAGCTTATCGGGTTGAAGCTTTTTCACATAAGCATCACAGCCCCAAACTTTAAGAAACGACAACTTTGGTTTCTTGCCAAACCAGAGTTCATAAGGCGTCGTCTCAACAGATTTTGATGGTGCCCTATTTAAAGTGAATGCAGCTGTATCTAAAGCATAACCCCAAAATGATAGCGGTAAATCAGTAAGAGACATCATAGATCACACCATATCCAATAAAGTACGGTTACGACGTTCGGACACACCATTTCGCTGTGGTGTTCCAGGTGGCATTAGTTGTGAAACTATCCCATGCTGTTTCAAATGAAGACCAAACTTGTAACTCAAATATTCTCCTCCACGATCAGATCGTAGAAACTTTATTTTCTTGTTATGATGATTTTCCACTTCACTCTGAAATTCTTTGAACTTTTCAAATGTTTCAGACTTATGTTTCATTAAGTAGATATAACCATATCTTCTCAAATCATCTGTGAAGGTAAGAAAATAACGATACCCGCCACGAGCCTCAACACTCATTGAACCGCATATATCAGTATGTATTATTTCCAATAAATCAGTAGCTCATTCCATTGTTCCGGAGAATGGAGTTTTAGTCATCTTGCCCATGAGGCACGATTCGCAAGCACCAAACGATTCATAAGCAAGTGATTCCAAAGGTCCATCAGCATGGAGTTTCTTCATGCACTTTACACCAAAATGACCCAAACGGCAGTGCCACAAATAAGTTGCACTATCATTATCAACTTTGCATCTTTTGGCTTCAATACTATGAATATGTGTATCATCACAATAAGATTCAACAAAAATAGACCAGTCAGCAAGGGTGCATGACCATAAAAGGTATTACTCATATAAATAGAACAACCATTATTCTCTGATTTAAATGAATAACTGTCTTGCATCAAACAAGATCCAGATATAATGTTCATGCTCAACGCTGGCACCAAATAACCATTATTCAGGTCTAAAACTAATCCCGATGGTAGATGTAGAGGAAACATGCCAACTGTGATCACATCGACCTTGGAACCATTTCCCATGCGCATCGTCACCTCGTCCTTAGCCAATCTTTGTTTAATCTGTAGCCCCTGTTTCGAGTTGCAAATATGAGCAACAGAACCAGTATCAAATACCCAGGCGCTACTACGAGCATTAGTAAGGTACACATCAATAACATGTGTATCAAATATACCTTTCACTTTGCCATCCTTCTTATCCACCAAATACTTGGGGCGGTTCCGCTTCTAGTGACCAGTCCCTTTGCAGTAGAAGCACTTAGTTTCAGGCTTAGGTCCAGTCTTGGGTTTCTTCTCTTGAGCAACAACCTTTTTGCCATTCTTCTTGAAGTTCCCCTTCTTTCCTTTGCCCTTTTCCTTGAAACTAGTGGTCTTGTTGACCATCAACACTTGATGCTCCTTTTTGATTTCCACCTCCGCAGCCTTTAGCATCGCGAAGAGCTCGGGATAGTCTTATTCATCCTTTGCATATTATAGTTCATCACGAAGCCTTTATAGCTTGGTGGAAGTGATTGAAGAACTCTGTCAATGACACAATCAACTGGAAGATCAACTCCCAGCTGAGTCAAGTGGTTATGTTACCCGGACATTCTGAGTATGTGTTCACTCACAAAATTATTCTCCTCCATTTTGCAGCTGCAGAACTCGTTGGAGACTTCATATCTCTCAACTCGGGCATTTTCTTGAAATATTAACTTCAACTCTTGGAATATCTCATATGCTCCATGACGTTCAAAACGTCTTTGATGTCCCGTTTCTAAGCCGTAAAGCATGGCACACTAAACTATCGAGTAGTCATCAACTTTGCTCTGCCAGACGTTCTTAGCGGCATCAGTAGCATCTGCAGCAAGCCTGGCACCCAGCGGTGCTTCCAGGACATAATTCTTCTGTGCAGCAATGAGGATAATCCTCAAGTTACGGACCCAGTCCGTGTAGTTGCTGCCATCATCTTTCAACTTAGCTTTCTCTAGGAACACATTAAAATTCAAAGGAACAGTAGCACAAGCCATTGATCTACAATAACATAGACATGCAAAATAACTATCAAGACTAAGTTCATGGTAAATTAAAGTTCAATTAATCATATTACTTAAGAACTCCCACTTATATAGACATCCCTCTAATCATCTAAGTGATCACGTGATCCAAATCAACTAAACCATGTCCGATCATCACGTGAGATGGAGTAGTTTTCATTGGTGAACATCACCTATGTTGATCATATCTACTATATGGTTCACGTTCGACCTTTCGGTCTCAGTGTTCTAAGGCCATATCTGCATATGCTAGGTTCGTCAAGTTTAACCCGAGTATTCTGCTTGTGGAAAACTGGCTTGCACCCATTGTATGTGAACGTAGATCTTATCACACCCGATCATCACGTGGTGTCTCGGCACGACGAACTGTAGCAACGGTGCATACTCAGGGACAACACTTGTACCTTAAAATTTAGTAAGGGATCATCTTATAATGCTACCGTCGTACTAAGAAAAATAAGATGCATAAAAGATAAACATCACATGCAATCAAAATATGTGACATGAGATGGCCATCATCATATTGTGCTCATGATCTCCATCACCGAAGCATCTTCATGATCTCCATCGTCACCGGTGCAACACCTTGATCTCCATCGTAGCTTGTTATAGTCTCGCCAACTATTGTTACTACGACTATCGCTACCGCTTAGTGATCAAGTAAAACAATTACATGGCGGTTGCATTGCATACAATAAAGCAACAACCATATGGCTCCTGCCACTTGCCGATAACTTTGTTACAAAACATGATCATCTCATACAACAATTTATATCACATCATGCCTTGACCATATCACATCATAGCAAGCCCTGCAAAAACAAGTTAGACATGCTCTACTTTGTTGTTGCAAGTTTTATGTGGCTGCTACGGGCTTCTAGCAAGAACCGTTCTTACCTACGCATCAAAACCACCATGATTTTTCGTCAAAGTGTGATGTTTTAACCTTCAACAAGGACCAGGCGTAGCCATACTCGATTCAACTAAAGTTGGAGAAACAGACACCCGCAAGCCACCTTTGTGCATAAGCACGTCGGAAGAACCAGTCTCATGAACGCGGTCATGTAATGTCGGTCCGGGCCGCTTCATCCAACAATACCGCCAAATCAAAGTATGACATGCTGGTAAGCAGTATGACTATTATTGCCCACAACTCTTTGTGTTCTACTCATGCATATAACATCTGCACATAGACCTGGCTCGGATGCCACTATTGGGGAACATAGTAATTTCAAATAAAAATCCTACGGTCACGCAAGATCTATCTAGGTGATGCATAGCAACGGGTGTCAGTGTCAAAACCAATGGAACTCGGGTAGGGGGTCCCGAACTGTGCGTCTAAGACTAATGGTAATAGGAGGCTGGGGACACGATGTTTACCCAGGTTCGGGCCCTCTCGATGGAGGTATTACAAGAGTTGATCTACCACGAGATCGTAGAGGCTAAACCCTAGAAGCTAGCCTATGATTATGATTGTTGTTGTCCTATGGACTAAACCCTCTGGTTTATATAGACATCAGAGGGGGCTAGGGTTACACAGAGTCGGTTACAGAGAAGGAGATCTACATATCCGAACCGCCAAGCTTGCCTTCCACGCAAAGGAGAGTCCCATCCGGACACGGGACGAAGTCTTCAATCTTGTACTTTCATAGTCCAACAGTCCGGCCAAAGTATATAGTCTAGCTATCCGGATACCCCGTAATCCAGGACTCCCTCAGTAGCCCCTGAACCAGGGTTCAATGACAATGAGTCTGGCGCGCAGATTGTCTTCGGTATTGCAAGGCGGGTTCCTCCTTCGAGTACTCCATAGAAGATTTTGAACATGAGAATCGTGTCCATCTCTGCAAAACAAAACTCCACATACCACCATAGAGAGAACAGTATTCCACAAATCAAATCTGTTGACAACTTTTTGTAGAGTGACATCATGCCACGACCCGGTCATTATCCGAACCATTTTTCCCAACCAGCTACTGCACATATTGCGAGGCAGTTTCCTTGGTCCGTCTTATCGAAGCAGAGATCGTGTCCCCTTATTGCGGGATTCTCATCAATACAGGCGTGGGTAACCCAACCACGCCATCAATCATGGCGTTTGGAGAATAAGCGAATTTACCGGGCAAGTGGGGAGGCGCAAGATCCCTGCTGCCTTTATGAGGGGATAAGAACTCCCCTTTTCACCCATGCCCTCTTCTCTGCTCATTCATTCTTTTTCGCTCGAGCCCTAGCGCCCAAGCATTCGTCTTCTCCATCCACAAAGGCTTCCCAAAAATGTCCGGATCTGGAGCAGGAGGCAAATGGATGGCCTCTATCGTCCGGGAGAATGATATCAAAAGGCTTCGGGGGGGGGGGGTATTTGGCCAAGAGAATTGGCCACCGCCTTCTGACGACGGGGCAGATCATCCCCACTCTGGAGCCCCACGAGAGGGTGGTATTCCTCCCTCATTTTGTCTGCGAGCTAGGGTTCCCCTTCACCCATTCATTTGCGGCATCATGTATTATTATGGGATTGATTTTCACGATTTATCCCCAAATTCCTTCCTCAACATCTTGACATTCATCGTCGTGTGTGAGGCCTTTCTCCGCATCCCGCCACACTTTGGTTTATGGCTGAAGGTGTTTAACGTGAAGCCAAAGGTAGTGAGCGGCGAGCACGCCGAGTGCGGAGGAGCCATGGTGAGCAGGATGCCCAACGTTACATGGCCAACAGGTACTTTCAATGATTTCGTCAAGGAGTGGAAGCAGCAGTGGTTTTATATCACTGAGCTGTGCGGCAAGGATTGGGCCGCTGCTCCGGAGTTCAGATCTAGAGCCCCTTTGTGCCTCACGTCCTGGCCCAAGAAGGGCCTGGACTAGGCTTCATCTGATGAACTATCAATGCTCCAGACGCGCGTTCAAGATATGGAAGGTAAGAGCATCAAGCTCGTAAATGTAGTCCAGGTGATGTTGATTCACCGGATTCTACCTTGTCAACACTGGGCTTGCAATTTATGGGAGTTCGACCCGGCCAAGCACCAAACCCTGCTAGAGCTCTTCGGCTCCTCGCACGAGGGAATCTGGAAGGTGCTCTTCAAGTCTGACAAATCATGGCCGGACTCCACCGAGGACCGCGGGTACCAACTGTCCCGCCCTGCAAGTTCGGTAAGTAATCGTACATTGACAATTCATATGTTGTATTGGCATATCTGTAGGAAAATGCCTAATGTATTTCCCACAACTTTCCTAGGGCTGGACGAAGACGGCGGGGCGGATCTACTGTCTGGTTCCGCTGCCAGAAGAACCGACTGGCCCACTTCTGACAAAGATGCTGGTCCCGGCGCCTTACAAGGCGCCGAAGAAGAAGTCCGGAGAATAGGTCAAGAAGACCAGGGGCGGCCTTCGTTGCCGTGGGGCCTCGGACACAAAATCCGAAGATGCCAACGCCCATCCTTCCTTCGAAGAGGAGGAGGAGGAGGAGGAAGACGAATCCCCCGTGGGGGGAAGAAAGAAAAGGACGGCCTCCACATCCTTGGAGGCCGAGTCGCCCAAGAGGGGAAAAACTCCCCTTCCAGAGGAGTCTGCTGCCATTGCCGACAGCAGCCCGGAGTGGGATCCCAGGGTCTAGCCCCTGGTGAACTCGTGAGTATAAAATCCTAACACGCTTATGCGTCTACACTCGTCGTGTCATAATATTTCAATCTAAGCCATACTTTTTACAGTCCTGCGAGGTCATGCGCGAACAATCTTCGTCGGAGGATTCGCTGGGTTCGGATGCTATGGAAAGCAGGACACCCCCAATGGCCCCCTTCCCCAGTCATGCGAATGACACCGAGGTTTCTTCCCAGAAGGACCCAGGCCACGGAGGAGAGAAGATCGCAAAGGCGACGCCAGAAGGCCAAACTTCGGGGTCCGGATACACGGGAGAGAAGACTCCCGTGGACGTCGACAGTGGGGGTCATCTTAAATCTGGCCCCCAGCCAGACACTATCCCGGAGGTCAATAAGGCTCCGAATTTGGGCAGGCGGCCTCCGTTGGCTGGAGGGGGCATGCCTATTCCTCCGGCGACCGCTGTCCAACCAAAGGTGCCGGATGCTTTATCGGCGGTGTTGAAGGGCGCCTCCATCATTGATGAACACCATGCCCTTATGGGTACGGTGATTGAGAAGATTCAGTCTGTTAAGAGCGGACTGAATGAATCCTGTGTCAGCCTTATAAGAGGCTTCGAGGTATGGAATAGTGTCATAGTATAGATAGTAGCCCTGATGTTCGCAGGAGACTCACTTGATGACATCTAACTGGTTTTAATAAGCAGGTGTCTGTAGCGACTGCCGCCTCTCATGCTGCAGAAGTATCTGGACTGAAGCATAGTCTGGAGCGGGCCGAAGAAGAACTTGTCCAAGTGAAGAAACAGCTGGAGGACAACCAAGGTATGCGGATACCTTGTTTATTGGGCACAAATGGTTGAAATGTGCATAATAAAAATATTTTTATGATGTGCTCTAGGGGCGATGTCTGAAATTGAGGCTCTTAAAAGGGCTGTGTCCGAAGCCGAGAAAAGGGTAGCCACAGAGCAGGCTCTCCGTGAGAAGCACGAAGCCCTAGTTATTAAGGCTGAGCGAGAGCTTCAAGAGGCCGTGATGAAATGCGAGACCTTGGAGCAGAGTTTATCAGGGAAAGAATCCGAACTCTCCCAGGCTCGCCAAGCCGCAAGTGATGCCCGAGGGGAAGCCCAAGGTGCCCTGAGGGAAATCCAGGAAGCGAAGAAGATTGCGGCTGGTAAGGCTTTTTCTGCAAAAAGCATTTATTTTAAAGGGAGGAAATCAAGTTTTGATAATTCGAATTCTGATTCCCTCCAAGGGTGTTTGCGGAGCTGCCGTGCAGCATATCTGATGCCGCCCAGTTTTTCCGAGCCGAAGAAAGGAATACTGCGGATAAGCTCTTTTGGATGCGGTATCTGGTGCCAAATTATCTGGTGCCTTTCTCCGATCAACTGAAGCAGTTGACCGAACTGCATAAGGCGGTCGAACTAGCCATGAAGGACGTAATTATCCAGCTGTGGCCCATCGAGCCGATTCCAAGCAGTTACTTCGGGCTCGTGAAGCGGCTTGTGAGTGCCTGCCCTCGACTCGAAGTCATCAAGCGGTCGGTCTGTATAGAGGGTATGCGAATGCCTTCGCCCGTGCAAAAGTGCATTGGGGGAAGATGGATGCAGAAAACTGATGACCGAGGGACCGCCGGAGGGGAAGGAGCACCGCACGCCCGAAATGTATTTTGAAGGTGTCTTGAAAGGAGCCCGCCTTGCAGTGGAGCAATGCACCAAGGACATTATATTTCCATGAATACGGTCATGTTTGTCTGTTGTAATGTTTGAACAAGGTCATTTCTATTATTTATTGCCTGTCATTTGATAGTTGTTCCTCTTGTGTGGCCGTTTTATATATTAATCCTAAGAGTTGGCCAGTCGTCGGCTTCCGCCCCCATGCAGTGAATACGGGGGTGTTCGGGATAAACCTGAGCACTCTTTATCCCAGTTTTGGGTCCTTGAAGGAGGTGTTCAACACAATGAACCAGGCAATCAGACTATAGAGCTTTATCACTCTCACTTAGCCATAGGAAAAAGTATGGTAGGCGCAGCCCCTGATGTTCGGAAAACCGTACCAGGGGCTCTATAAGCGTCTGATCGGAAGAAAAACCGATCCTTCGCAGGCTGCATTGGTTATAGCATTATGCGGAAGAAATCCTTAAAGATTTTACAACCTCTCGAACAGCTGAACAGCTCTCACCGCATCATGACAATCAGTTTTCGGCTTTCTCTACTGAGGTGCTCGTCCGGAATAACTGGGACACAATCATAGTAGTTCTCCAAGCGCTACCTTAGCCGATATAGCGGAACGTAAGGTACCAAAACATAGGAGCCGGGCAAACCCAGCTATTGACAAGACATGATTCGGAGCTGATGCATATAACGCTATAAGTTCGGGGTGCCGAACTTCCGTGAAGGTGTTCGGACTTTTTTGCCGTAATATGGGTATAATGGAGCCCCTGGCATGCTATGGCATATCGCGATAAGCAGCTAGCTTTTAACGGAAGAGTTTTAATAAGAAATAACAGCAGACTAGCATCATATAGACTCACATGTTGTATTTGAGTAATACGTCTAAGCATATGAGTATAGGTAACATGATAATAGGAAATATGACTGTGGAACCTGCTAGGACCAGGCGGGAGGAGGTTGTATGCGGATCCGGAGTATATTCGGATGAATAAATAGGGGAGTATCTGGCGATTCCCTTACGTGCCCGCGCTACTTCCACGTCATCCATCCTGGCCTACAAAGGTGAACCTGCGAAGAAAATGCAAGAAATGGTTTTTTCGCCACAGAGTGGTTTAGCCGCAGTATGTGGCTTGTCTTTTAAGTTTTGCCGGAGTGTTTTTAGTTAAGCTCTGGACGGGCCGGTCTATCCCGCCGCACAGTAGCTCGGACTTCTTGTACAGAGTCCGTGAGCTTGGCCGTCGACTTAAGGTTTGATTGGGAGGTGCCATTCATTGCTCTTGCTGTTAAAGCGGTGGTAGATTCTTCAGCGGTGAGGGGGAGTTCAGCCTTGCCATTAACCGTGATGATACCGCATGGACCGGGCATATTTAGTTTACAGTAGACATAATGTGGCACTGCGTTGAACCGAGCGCACGCGGTTCGTCCGAGCAATGCCTGATAGTCACTGTGAAAGGGGACGATGTCGAAGAGAAACTCTTCGGTACGGTGACTGTCTAGAGATCCGAGGATCACTTTTAGTGTGATTGAGCCTGTACAACAGACCTCTACGCCTGGTATGACACCTTTGAATGTGGTTTTTGTGGGTTTGATCCTCGAGAGATTGATGCCCATTTTGCACACTGTATCCTAATAGAGCAGGTTCAAGATGCTGCCACCGTCCATCAGGACTTGTGTGAGGTGGAATCCATCGATGATGGGGTCCAGGACCAATGGGGTTGGATCGCCATGACGGATACTGTTAGGATGGTCCCTTCGATTGAAGGTGATCGGACAAGAGGATCGTTGGTTGAGTTTTGGGGCGACTGGCTTTATTGCATAGGCATCCCTTGGTTCACGCTCCTGCTTGGGGATATAGGTTGTGTGTATCATATTCACCATTTTCACCTGGGGAGGAAATTTCCTCTGTCCTCCCGTTTTCGGTGATCGGGGCTCCTCGTCGTCATCGTCGCTTTAAGACAACTTCCCCTTGTTCTCGGCATTTGACCTACCGGCTTATCTGAAGACCCAGCATTCTCTGTTGGTATGATTGACTGGTGTTCCTGGGGTGCCGTGGATTTGGCAGGGACGGTCGAGTATGCGGTCCAAACTGGACAGGCCTGAATTGTTTTTGTTGAATAGCTTTTTCCGCTGACCAGACTTGGAGCCACTGAATCCGGCATTGACTGCCGTGTCTTCAGTGTTATCGCCATTTTTGCAACGCTCATATTTGTTGCGCCGTGGTTTGTTGTTGCTATCCCTAGTTTTTGATGTGCCGGGATTGCTTGCTGTGTTGTTGCTACGAGCCAACCAGCTATCCTCGCCCGCACAAAAGCGGGTCATGAGTGTTGTGAGGGCTGCCATGGACTTTGGCTTTTCTTGGCCGAGATGTCGGGCAAGCCACTCGTCATGGATATTATGCTTAAAGGCCGCTAGGGCTTCGGCATCCGGACAGTCGACAATTTGGTTCTTTTTAGTTAGGAACCATGTCCAAAATTTCCTGGCTGACTCTTCGGGCTATTGTGTTATGTGACTTAGGTCATCATCATCCAATGGTCGCACATAAGTGCCCTGAAAGTTGTCAAGGAATGCGTCTGCCAGGTTCTCCCAACTCCCGATGAAGTTTGCCGGCAAGCTGTTCAGCCAATGCCGAGCTGGTCCCTTGAGTTTTAGTGGGAGGTACTTGATGGCGTGTAGATCGTCTGCGTGGGCCATATGAATATGGAGGAAGAAATCTTCTATCCATACCGCGGGGTCTGTAGTACCATCATATGATTCAATGTTTACGGGTTTAAACCCTTCTGGGAATTCATGATCCATTACTTCGTCGGTGAAGCATAGTGGGTGTGCGGCGCCTCTATGCCGGGCTACATCACGATGCAGTTTGAATGAGTATGGTCTGTTGTATTCGGCCCGGCCAGACTTTCATTTAGTGTATCTAGCATGACGGTCATCGTCGCGCATTGTGGCATGCCCCCGTGATCTGTAGATCGATCTTGACTGTCCTGCTTTGTTTTCCAATATGTCTCGCAGGTCCTTCGTATACCCCCGGCCTTCGTGTTTTTGCTTGCTTGGCGACGGGGTGAGGTCTGGACTTCTAGCTTGTATGCCGCTTTGTCTCGGCCATGGGGTGGCCGGTCAGCCGCATCATGTGCTGGTAGTGTGGGCTTTAACGCCTCCTCCTCGAGTTGAGGTAGCAACCGGCACTTTGGGTAACTTTTTGTATGGCCCTCGAGTCCATATTCCTTGGCAGCCAGGACCTCGATCCATCTATCAGTTAGCAGATCTTGATCAGCTTGAAGCTGTTACTGCTTTTTCTTCAGGCTTTTTGCAGTGGCCATAAGCCGCTGCTTGAAGCGCTCCTGCTCGACAGGATCCTCAGGCACGATGAATTCATCGTCGCCAAGGCTCACTTCATCTTCGAAGAGAGGCATGTAATTATCATCCTCTGATTCTCCATCTGTTGTCTGTTCCTTAGGGCTAGTTTGCCCATCTTCTTGCCCAGCCTGCTCGAAGCATGGCTGGGCAGGATTGTTTTCGTCTTTGGCACCATCCGGATTGTTGTCATCTCTTGTGCCGGTATAATTATTTTTGCTATGGCGGGGCTTGGAGGGGCGTCTATGACGCCGGTGCCTAGATTGCTTCTCCGGGGGTTTATCCTCCGTCGCCTCGTCACCATTGCCTTCTTTGGGGGCGTCCACCATATATATGTCGTATGATGAGGTGGTTGTCCAGCGCCTGATAGGCGGTGGTTCCTGTTCATCTCCTGCATCGTCGTCCATACCGTCGATGTCTTCGGAGTCGAAGTCAAACATGTCGGTTTGGTCATCGACAGTGGCTATTAAGTGGGTGGTGGGTGGGGAACAAATTTCTTCGTCGTCCGCTTCCCACTCGAGCCGGACATAGTTCGACCAAGAGTCTCCTGACAAAGAGAGAGACCTTAATGAGTTTAGCACATCACCCAAGGGCGAGTGCTGAAAGATATCCGCGGAGGTGAACTCCATGACCTGTGCCCAATCAGATTCGATAGGCACGGGCGTACGCGGTTCGGATCCTGTAGCCAGAGACGATTCCAAGGGTCCAATGGTACCGACCTCATAGGAGCTGGAATGAGTGTTCGGCTCCAAGGCCGATGAGTGTGCGGCCTCCTTGGCGGGGTCCATCCACCCGTCCTTGGATGGCACAGTCTGCTCTAGATTCTTTCTCGGGGCAGCCGCAGGCACGATCCCCCAAATACTGTCCGATGGAAGATATACGTAATGCTCGTCGGGACTGTTCGGCGCGCCTGACATGGGCTCAAATCCGTCGAAGATCAAGTCTCCGCGGATGTCGGCAGTGTAGTTTAGGTTTCCAAACCTGACCTGGTGGCCAGGGGCGTAGCTATCGATCTTCTCCAGATGGCCAAGCGAATTGGCCCGCAGCCGCCGAATACGAAGATCTGTCCGGGAAGGAAAACCTCCCCTTAGACTGCATCATTGAAGACGATTGAAGGAGCCATCAAGCCTTATTGCGATGATATAGTGGAACTCTCAATGAAAGCACCAATGTCGGTGTCAAAACAGGCGGATCTCGGGTAGGGGGTCCCGAACTGTGTGTCTAAGGCTAATGGTAACAAGAGGCTGGGGACAGGATGTTTACCCAGGTTCGGGCCCTCTCGTTGGAGGTAATACCCTACTTCCTGCTTGATTGATCTTGATGATATGAGTATTACAAGAGTTGATCTACCATGAGATCATAGAGGCTAAACCCTAGAAGCTAGCCTATGATTATGATTGTTGTTGTCCTACGGACTAAACCCTCCGGTTTATATAGACACCGGAGGGGGCTAGGGTTACACAGAGTCGGTTACAGAGAAGGAGATCTACATATCCGAATCGCCAAGCTTTCCTTCCACACAAAGGAGAGTCCCATCCGGACACGGGACGAAGTCTTCAATCTTGTACTTTCATAGTCCAATAGTCCGGCCAAAGTATATAGTCCGGCTGTCCAGATACCCCCTAATCTAGGACTCCCTCAACGGGGGGCGGGGGAGTGTGTCCACATACCCTCGTAGACCGAAAGCGGAAGCGTTATGTAACGCGGTTGATGTAGTCGAACGTCTTTGCGATCCAACCGATCAAGTACCGAACGCACATCACCTCCATGATCTGCACACGTTCAGCTCAGTGACGTCCCTCGAACTCTAGATCCAGCTGAGGCCGAGGGAGAGTTCCGTTAGCACGACGGCGTGTTGACGGTGATGATGAAGTTACCAGCACAGGGCTTTGCCTAAGCACTACGACGATATGATCGAGGTGGAAAACTGTGGAGGGGGCACCGCACATGGCTAAAAGATCGACTTGTGTGCCTATGGGATGCCCCCTCCCCCGTATATAAAGGAGTGGAGGAGGGGGACGGCCGACCTCAAGGGGCGCGCCCTAAGGGGGGGAATCCTACTCCAAGTAGGAGTAGGTTCCCCTTTTCCTAGTCCAACTAGGAGGGGAATGAGAGAAGGAAAGGGGGGGGGGGCGCCCCCTAGTCCAATTCGGTTTGGGCTAGGGGGGCGCGCGCCCCACCTTGGCCTGCCTCCTCTCTTCCACCACTTGGCCCATGAGGCCCAATAACCCCCGGGGGGTTCCGGTAACCCCCCAGTACTCCGGTTTTATCCGAAACTTCTCAAGAACACTTCCATTGTCCGAATATAGCCATCCAATATATCAATCTTTATGTCTCGACCATTTAGAGACTCCTCGTCATGTGCGTGATCACATCCGAGACTCCGACCAACCTTTGGTACATTAAATTACATAAACTCATAATACCAATCGTCATCGAACGTTAAGTGTGCGGACCATACGGGTTCGAGAACTATGTAGACATGACCGAGACACGTCTCCGGTCAATAACCAATAGTGGAACCTGGATGCTTATATTGGTTCCTACATATTCTACGAATATATTTATTGGTCAAACCGCATAACAACATACGTTGTTCCCTTTGTCATCGGTATGTTACTTGCCCGAGATTGGATCATCGGTATCATCATACCTACTTCAATCTTGTTACCAGCAAGTCTCTTTACTTGTTCTGTAATACTTCATCCCGCAACTAACTCATTAGTCACAATGCTTGCAAGGCTTAGAGTGATGAGTATTACTTTGAGGGCCAGAGATACCTCTCCGAAACATGGAGTGACAAATCCTAATCTCTATCTATGCCAACCCAACAAACACCTTCAGAGACACCTGTAGAGCACCTTTATAATCACCCTTTTACGTTGTGACATTTGGTAGCATACAAAGTGTTCCTCTGGTATTCGGGAGTTGCATAATATCATAGTTTGAGGAACTTGTATAAGTCATGAAGAAAGTAGTGACAATGAAACTGACACGATCATAATGCTAAGCTAACGGATGTGTCATGTCCATCACATCATTATCCTAATGATGTGATCCCGTTCATCAAATGACAACACATGTCTATGGTTAGGAAACATAACCATCTTTGATTAACGAGCTAGTCAAGTAGAGGCATACTAGGGACTATATGTTTTGTCTATGTATTCACACATGTATTAAGTTACCGGTTAATACAATTCTAGCATGAATAATAAACATTTATCATGAATTAAGGAAATAAATAATTACTTTATTATTTTCTCTAGGGCATATTTCCTTCAAAGAGGACATCCAGCGGTTCCAATGGCGATCCCCGTGGCTCCAATGGCGCTCCCAGCGGCCGACGATGACAACGGTGGGCAATTCACCACGCATCACGTAGTGGACACCCATGTGAGGGGAAGGCCCTCTCGGTGGTGTACATGAACGATCCGGTCTCGGTGGAGTGCTCCATCTAAACTATGGAGCAGTTCCTTGCCGAGGACAAGTTCCTTGCAAAGAGGGATCCTACATTTTTTGTTTTTTGTACACATGTTGATTGGCTTGAAGAAGGTCTATATAATTACTTTTTGATAAAAAAATTGAACACATGTTCATTGGCTTTAATGAAGGTCTATCCCGTTACTTTAAGACATGTTTCCAGAACATGGACCTCGAGGTTAATTCAACTAATAGGGCGGAGCACTTTATTCATTCAACGCAATTAAACTTTTTCCAAAAAAAAGTGATATGATTTCTGTGAAACTTATAAGTCATGTATGTCAAATTAACCTTTTTGTACTTGTTCTCGAATTAACCTCTGGGCCTTTTTGCCGCGTATCACACACATCTTGTTAAGTTGAACCATTTATGTTCTCTTCCCTAGTGGAAAACATTTCATTCGACTGAACCGTATGCTGTATATCACACACACCTTTATCTGGCTGACCGTTTCTGTTGCTTTCCCTAATAGCAAATAGTTCATCGGTGCGAACTGTATGCCGTATATTGCACACACATTGATATGGCTGCCCGTTTATGTTGTTCTATCTAATCGCAAATAGTTCATCTGGATCAACCGTATGCCCTGATTCGCACACGCAACTAAAATTTGAACCGTGTTTGGTGCATCCGTCATTGCAAACGTTTTGCACCTTTTTTGACGGTTTTTTACACCACCATTTGCGATTATTGCATCACACACAGTTTCGTCGAATGGTATCTGATCGAAGTGTCGCGTTAGCAGCAACCTATAGTAGTGTATGGTTTGGCAAGAAACCTAAGATGTCATTTCTTAAAGTTTGGGGATGCGACGCTTATGTCAAAAGGATTCAGCCTGATAAACTCGAACCTAAATCGGAGAAGTGCGACTTCATAGGATACCCTAAATAAACTATCGAGTACACCTTATACCACATATCCGAAGGCAAGATCTTTGTTGCTAAGAATGGGTCCTTTCTAGAGAAGGAGTTTCTCTCGAAAGAAGTGAGTGGGAGGAAAGTAGAACTTGATGAGGTAAGTGTACCTTCTCTCGAATTGGAAAGTAGCATATCAGAGAAAACTATTCTCATGATGCCTACACCAACTAGAGCGGAAGCTAATGATGATGATCATGAAACTTTAGATCAAGTTACTACTGAACTTCGCAGGTCAATGAGAACACGTTCCGCACCAGAGTGGTACGGTAATCCTGTTCTGGAAGTCATGTTATTATACCAAGGCGAACCTATGAACTATGAAGAAGCTATGATGAGCCCAGATTCTGACAGATGGCTTGAGGCCATGAAATCTGAGATAGGATCCATGTATGAGAACAAAGTATGGACTTTGGTGGACTTTCCCTATGATCGGCAAGCCATAGAGAATAAATGGATCTTCAAGAAGAAGACTAATGCTGATGGTAATGTTACTGTATAAAAATCTCGACTTGTCGCGAAAGGTTTTCCAACAAGTTCAAGGAGTTGACTACGATGAGACTTTCTCACCCGTAGCGATGCTTAAGTCTCTCTGGATCATGTTAGCAAGCGCCGTATTTTATGATTATGAAATCTGGCAAATGGACGTGAAAACTGCATTCCTTCATGGATTTCTTAAAGAATAGTTGTATATGATGCAACCAGAAGGTTTTGTCAATCCTAAAGGTGCTAACAAAGTGTGCAAGCTCCAGCGATCCATCTATGGATTGGTGCAAGCATCTCGGAGTTGGAATATATGCTTTGATGAGGTGATCAAAGCATATCGTTTTATACATACTTACCGTGAAGTCTGTATTTACAAGAAAGTGAGTGGGAGCTTTGTAGCATTTCTGATATTATATGTGGATGACATATTGTTGATTAGAAATGATATAGAATTTCTAGATAGCATAAAAGGATACTTGAATAAGAAATTTTCAATGAAAGACCTCGGTGAAGCTACTTACATATTGGGCATCAAGATCTATAGGGATAGATCGAGATGCTTAATAGGACTTTCACAAAGCACATACCTTGGCAAAATTTGAAGAAGTTCAAAATGGATCAGTCTAAGAAAGGGTTCTTGCCTGTGTTGCAAGGTGTGAAGTTGAGAAAGACTCAAAGCCCGACCACGATAGAAGATAGATAGATAGAATGGAAGTCATTCCCTATGCCACAACCATAGCTTCTATAAAGTATGCCATGATGTTTACCATACCTGTTGTGTGCCTTGCCATGAGTTTGGCAAGAGGGTACGTGATACGTCCATTTTGCATCATGTTTACCTACTGTTATTTATGTTGTTCTATTGTATAATAATCTTTTTGGAGTAATTCTAATGCCTTTTCTCTCATAATATGCGAGGTATACACAAAGGTGGAGAATTCTGGTAGCTGGAAATCTGGACCTGAAAAGGCTATGTCAGGATACCTATTCTGCACAACTCCAAATGAGCTGAAACATTACGGGGAATTTTTGTAGAATATTTGAGGAATATTGGAGAAAATAAGTACCATAGGAGGCCCACCAGGTGGGCACAACCCACCTGGGTGCGCCAGGGAGCCCAGGCGCACACTAGTGGGTTGTGCTCACCCAGGCCCACCTCTGATGCCCCTCTTATGGTATATAAGTCATTTTGAGATAGAAAAAAAATTAGGAGAGGACTTTCAGGATGAAACGCCACCGTCTCGAGGCGGAACCTGGGCAGGAGCACTTTTGCCCTCCGGCGGAGCGATTCTGCCGGGGGAACTTCCCTCCTGGAGGGGGAAATAATCGTCATCATCATCACCAACAACTCTCACGTCTTGGGGAGGGCCATCTTCATCAACATCTTCAACATCACCAACTCCTCTCAAACCCTAGTTCATCTCTTGTGTTCAATCTTTCTATCGGAACTATAGATTGGTGCTTGCGGGTGACTAGTAGTGTTGATTACATCTTGTAGTTGATTACTATATGGTTTATTTGGTGGAAGATTATATGTTCAGATCCATTATGCTATTTAATACCCCTCTGATCTTCAGCATTATTATCATTTGTGAGTAGTTACTTTTATTCTTGAGGTCGCGGGAGAAATCATGTTGCAAGTAATCATGTGAACTTGATATGTGTTCGATATTTTGATGATATGTATGTTGTGATTCCCTTAGTGGTCTCATGTGAACGTCGACTACATGACACTTCACCATATCTTGGCCTAAGGGAATGCATTGTGGAGTAGTTATTAGATGATGGGTTGCGAGAGTGACAGAAGCTTAAACCCTAGTTTATGCTCTATTCCGTAAGGGACCGATTGGATCCAAAAGTTTAATTCTATGGTTAGAATTTATTCTTAATATTTTTATCGTAGTTGCGGATGCTTGCGGGAGGGTTAATCATAAGTAGGAGGTTTGTTCAAGTAAGAACATCACCTAATCACGGCCCACCCACATACCAAATTATCAAAGTAGCGAACACGAATTAAGCTAACATGGTGAAAGTGGCTAGATGAAATTCCCGTGTACCCTCAAGAACACTTTGCTTATCATAAGAGACCGTTTTGTCCTGTCCTTTGCCTCAAAAGGATAGGGCTACTTTGCTGCACTTTTTTACTACTATCTTTATTTTCTCATTACAAATTATCTTGTTATCAAACTACTCTGCTACTTACAATTTTAGCACTTGTGGACATTACCTTGCTGAAAACAACTTGTCATTTCCTTCTGCTCCTCGTTTGGTTCGACACTCTTACTTATCGAAAAGGCTAAAATTAAACCCATATACTTGTGGGTAATCAAGGCTATTTTCTGGCATCGTTGTCGGGGAGTGAAGCGCTCTTGGTAAGTGAAAATTGGTAAGGAAACATTATTACTACATGCTGAAATTTATTGTCACTTGCTACTATGGAAAACAATCCTTTGAGGGATTTGTTTGGGGTATCTTCACCTCGACTGGAACCACAATTAGTTGCCCCTCAACCTACTGCACCTACTAAAAATATTTAATATGAAATTCCTTCGGGTATGGTAGCTAATCCTTATGCAGGAGATGGAACCAAACATCCTGATATGCACTTGATATATGTGGATGAAATTTGTGGATTGTTTAAGCTTGTAGGTTTACCGGGAGATGAAGCTAAGAAGAAGGTTTTCCCTTTATCTTTGAAGGGAAAAGCATTGACATGGTATAGGCTATGCGATGATATTGGATATTGGAACTGGAATCGGTTGAAATTGGAATTCCATCAAAAAATTATCCTATGCATCTAGTTTATCATGATCGGAATTATATATATAATTTTTGGCCTTGTGAAGGAGAAAGTATCGCTCTAGCTTGGGGGAGGCTTAAGTCAATGTTATATTCATGTCCCAATCATGAGCTGTCAAGAGAAATTATTATTCAGTATTTTTATGCTCGCTTTCTCGTAAAGATCAATCCATGCTCGATACTTCTTGTACTGGTTCTTTTATGAAGAAGACTACTGAATTCTGGTGGGATCTTTTAGAAAGAATTAAATGCAACTCTAAAGATTGGGAACTCGATGAAGGTAAAGAGTCAGGTATTGAACCTAAGTTTGATTGTGTCAAATCTTTTATGAATACCGATGCTTTTCAAAAATTGAGCACTAAATATGGACTTGACTCTGAGATAGTAGCTTTCTTTTGTGAATCTTTTGCTACTCATGTTGATCTCCCTAAGGAGAAGTGGTTTAAATATCACCCACCTATTAAAGAAGAAATTAAAGAACTGGTAAAAGCTAAAGAAGAAACTATCATTTACAATGTTGATCCAATTGTTCCCACTGCTTATATTGAAAAACCACATTTCCCTGTTAGGATGAAGGAACATACTAAAGCTTCAACCGTGGTTAACAAAAGTTATGTTAGAACACCCAAACCAGCTGAACAAATCATAGTTGAACCTAATGTTGCTATGATTAAAGATCTCTTGGTCGATAATATCGATGTGCATGTTATTTACTTCTGTGATGAAGCTTCTAGAATGGCCAAACCCGATAAAAAGGATAAACATAGACCAGTTGTTGGCATGCCTATTGTCTTAGTCAAGATAGGAGATCACTGTTATCATGGGTTATGTGACATAGGTGCTAGTGTGAGTGTTATTCCTTTTTCCTTATATGAAGAAATTAAGAGTGAAATAGCACCTACTGAAATAGAAGACATAGATGTTACTATTAAACTTGCCAATCGAGATACTATATCACCAATTGGGATTCTTAGAGATGTTGAAGTCTTGTGTGGAAAAACAAAATACCCTACTGATTTTCTTGTTGTTGGCTCCCCACAAGATGACTTTTGTCCCATTATCTTTGGTAGACCTTTCTTGAACACCAGCAATACCATAATAGATTGTTACAAACCTACGATACTTCAAATGAATCTCGTCCCCGAGATTTGAAGAGGCTAGAAAGAATGTTAGGGTTGGTGGGTCTTCTTGAAATTTCCAATGATCGCCACAACGGTCCTGGGTGCTACCACCCTTAGAAGCAAGGTTACGGTTCCATCAAAAGTCATGTAATCTATCCTTTGGATTGACGGGGTTGGTATTCTCATATTATCTAGAATAACTCCTTCACCGAGGCTCTTCCAGTAGGGGCATAACCCTTTCCTCAAACACTTGTCCTTTTATCCTAGTGAGGTTCTTCCGAGACTAGGTCTTCTTAGCTGACAGGTCTATCTCCCATAGTAAACAACTATCAAATTCTCATGGTGGTCAATCATTATTGGCTTCTTGTGAAGGAAAAGGTTGGGGTCGAATCTCACCGTATATCCTATGATTGGCAATGGTTTCTTGTACAGGGGTCCATCGTTCTACCATTCTATGGTTTAAACAAGGTTTGATATCGTCGTCTCTCTATGATGGGTAAGAGATTTACCATTCCAAATAGCAAGAGCGAATGATAAGAGTAAGTCAGTATGGTGATCAATCCATTCCGCACCCAGATCATTACCCTGTATAAGGTTTAGCGATATCTCGCATTTGTAACACTCGGGCATTCTCACAAGCATTGCAGAATTTCTCTTGTCCTCGAACTGAGTTCAGATAAATCCATTGATTCTGCAAGCTGAACAAAACATCTAACGTTCTTTACAACTCTCGGGTTTTCGTAACCTCCTAAGAAACATCTACTGATCAAATCACAGTTTCTTCCCAAAATTTCTTCTTCCAGTGGGTACTTGGTCCTTATTAATTTCTCGGCCTGTGGGTTATGCCCACTTCAATACTTGTACAACTTTAATTCATCCTTGTAGTTACTATCGGTCCATATTTCAACATTACACCTCCATTAATTCCATCAGTACTTCATTCCTTCATACTCTTGACGTAATCATTATATCAGAATAAAACTCATAGTTCTTTTGTCCGAAATTCACTCTGTGGAATACATTTTACATTCCATTTGTCCGTGTCCACACAGGGTACTGCTACCCTTGAAATGCACAATTTCTTCCATAGACCATATTTCTCATATCCTCGAAACTGGTGCAAAATCTTTGTTCATAGAGTAACAACTCAAATAATACAACATATGAAATCATAACACATTAAATTTATTGATTCATGAATCCATTACAAACTCTGAGACTTCTATTACATAATTCAACTCATTGTACTCATGAAAATAAATTTGCTTCCTACTACAGTTATTAGCAACATCAGAATTCCAACTACTCAGCTCCAACTTTCATCTTGTTGGGACATTTAGTAACATAATGTCTTGCTTCCCTGCAATGAAAACAAATAACTTCCGACAAGTCCCTTGGCTTCTAGGGGATGGTTTATGCTCTTTGGCTTCTTGGCTTCTTCTCTGGACATTTATCAACGTAATGACCTAAATCCTTGCACGTGTAACAAGTGATATTACTCAGGCCCTTCTCTGCAGAAATTGAGTTGTTTTGGGGATGCCTTCGTTTTCTCTTCTTGGGTCTCTCCATAATTATCAAAGCCTCTATTTTTTGAGGGTCAAACTTCACTTATGTTGTCCGGAAGTCTCTAAGATACTCTTCTCTTTTGTTTGTGCAATACTGAGAATAATGTCCTTCTTCTCCACATGAATAGCAAGCGTTGGAGTAGAATCTGATTAGGGCTTCTCCGTAGGGGTCTACAACATCTTCCTTCATCACAGGTTCTTCTAAACCTTCCCTGAGGACTTCTTTCGGTTGCTTGGTAATTTCTTCTACCATGGAGTAAAAGTGACACTGAGCAGGGTAGTGCGTATTTCATTCACATAGGAAACAAGTAACCTACGCAGTCGGGCATTCTTCCTCTGGGTGATTTTCCTCACAATAAGGGCATCCATCCTTGTGTTCTTCATGGGTGTGTCCTATTTCTCCACAAATCTTGTAGGCACACGGTTTCTTCTTCGGGTTACATGGCTTCTGGATAAAACGAGACCTTAATTAGTAGAATGGTCCTGAACTCGTACCAAGCATTGGCTCCATTCCATCTTTCTATAGCTTGACGTATATCTCTCCATGTTGCAGCACCATGTGTTATCTATTGTAGGGTGTATGGAACCATATACTCCCCTTCAATACGGTGCTCCTTCATGTGATCTTCCATGTTGCATATCCACTGTGCTACCTTCGAATGTGTCATTGATCTTGGAAGTACACGCCCATCTTCATTCATTATCTATTGGGTCAAAGGGTTTGGGATGAGATACGAGAGAAGAATAGAGAGAGATACACACAATACAAACAATAGTTTTCAAGAAACGAGTTTTGTTTTGTGGCAACAGCTCACAAATCATCGCATTTAACATAAGTATATAACAGGGGTTTGGTCTTCTAAAGGTCAAATAAATATTTTGATTCTTAAAATTCTTCAAGTCTCCGGAGTCTTCAACTATTGTAGCTTCAACTCTTCTAACGCATGGTGAAATCCTCTTTACTTTAAAGAGGTTATCAGTTGTCTGATATTTGATCCTTCTTGGGGTGGCTTCAGCTGATTCTCCATGTGGTCAAAAGGGATGGGGTATATTCTAACTATTTGAGTTAAGAGGGAGTTTGTGGTAGTATCAGAAAAGATGAGAAGTAAGGGTCTTTTTTGAAACAAAGTTTTAGAGATATCATGTCCTAAGGGCTTTCCGATTTCTAGGGTCACGTCCTACAGTCAACATGTGCTCTAATACCATATCTGTAGCAACCCGACCTCAAATGGTCAAGCCTCTGTGTATCTATGCCATCCCTGGATCAGTATGCTGGCACACACAATACATCAATGTGTATATCAAAGTGTAATCACATGTATAAACAATGTAAAACTGATATATACCTCATAAGTGTCAGCAGAAACGAACAAATATGGGTGTGGAGTCCCATCAATACCATCGGCAAGTTGAGTGTAGACCGTAACCCTTTACCGTATCTCTTACTCATCGTAGAAGTATCTGCAACATGAGGCGTTGCAGCCATGTAGGTCAGTACATTGAATGTACGGGTAAGATCACTATAGGAAAAACGGATGATAAAACTATACTATATGCAATATGGCTTTGTGGCTTTGTGTGTGAGTTTTGTTTGCGTAAAGTCTGGTGTTATTTTCCCTAAAAGGAATAACCAGAATCTGTACTAAAGAACTTTCTATCATGACATGGTTCCGCCAACCAATGTCTCATAGCCCAAATCATTATAAGTTGCCCACAAAGTTATCAGTCCGGTGTTGAGAGTTCCGAGATAGACCCAAGTCCAGATGCTCAAATTGTCCATAACCGGGGACACGGCTAATCAATTAGGTTTTAACCCTTTGTAGAGGTTTGTACACTTTACCCGCAAGATTCAATCCCTCTTTTTACGTTCTCGCACTTCAAGGTGTTTGAGAACAAGATGACCCAAACATGGTCTTCCGAAGAGTTCCCCTGACCACTGTCCGGTGCTCATCCAATCCTAACATAGTTCTACATCTGCTAGCACCGTCCCAGTCAGAGTCACAACAAAGGTCAACCAAGCCAGAGCCAATAGTGACTTGCGGTTGCACAGGTAAGCTTCCGAGCATGAAGTATTCTTCTGTCTCTTTGAGTCTAAGTGAAGCTTTCCGCAAGATGTCATGGCACTTCTCCATGCATCCCAGCCATCCACTGGTTTCTCCAGGGTTCCCGTCAACCGTCCTTCACCCTGTAGTGTGTATTCAATTCTTGTCTCGAGTCTTGAAGTCTTGAGGTCTTGAAGATGCAGTCCCTGCAGATTCCATCATGAAGTTGTTGTCATTGACATAGAGTCCTCCTTCTTCACATCAATCTCGTGCACTCATGCCAAACCCCGTCTACTATAGTGTAGCATTAAAACTATATAACGTCACGGGCTTGGTAACAGGGAGATGGGTTCCTACCTCATGCATTCTACTCAATACAAGATTCAATAACACTACCAGAGAGATTTTTGAAAGGGTGCTACTACATGCAAATAAAACATAGGTATGAAAAACATGGTCAAAGTGAACTTGCCTAGTATTACTTGATGAAGATATAACGCTCTCAGAATAATGACTTGGTAGAACTATTCATCACTCCGTTCAAAATCTATATAGTCAAACATTGCATTAACACAACCAATCATTCTAGCAAGCAATTTCTAGCAATCATAATAACAATTACAACAAGGAAAACTTAATAATAAACTCAAATAAAATCCAAAGAACTTCGAGGAAAACTACGAGAAAAACTACTAAGGAAAGTCTAAAACTTCTCTACAAACAATAAAAATAGTTTTTGTCCGACATAAAACTTAACAGAAAAAATAAAGCTATAAACTAATAAATTAACAAAACAGAAAATATAAAACAACTAACTTAACAGAAATTAATTTTCATAAACTTTTAGTAGCAAAAAGAAATAAATAAAACACTTTTGTAAAACTCTAACAATGAACGATACAAGTTTTTTTATACAAAACAAAATAAAATACATTTTTATATAAAATAAATGTTGCCTACTATTGTACAACACAAACAAAAATAAATTTGTCAAAAGTGAGAAAAAGAAAATATTTTAAAAACAGTTAAAACTATAAAGAAAATATTAAAACAAAACTAGAACTAAAACAGTACTGTTTTGCCTAAAACCCTAAATTAAATTAAACTAAAAATAAATCACTTTATACTACTAGATAGACAAAATAATAACAAAACCGTAGCAAAAGGAATCAATTTAAAATCTATTCTAGAAAACTAGAGCCAAAACAGTGTTTGCAGCATTTTTGAAATAATTCAAATTTAAACTACTCAAATTCAAAAACTAAGTACGCCAACAGAAACTTCAACAAATTTGTGACACAGAGAAAAAGGAATCACTCAATTTGGATCTAAAACATAAAAGTTATTAACAATCTAATACAGAAACTATTTCTGAAAATAAAACAAAAAAGAAAATAAAACAAAAGACTACGGATCAAACAAGTTTTCGCAGGAGTGTTAGCGGCAACCTCCCATGCCACCGAAGTGTTCGAACTAAAGCAGAAGTTGGAGGAAAAATAAGGTATGCGATATGGAAACATATCTTAAATGATATGATTTTTGATTTGTTATCTAAATGAGTTTTATAATTATGCTCATAGTTGACGCATCTGAGGTCGAGACCCTCAAGAGCGCGCTGGCCGAAGCCACGAAGGAGGTGAAGGAGGAACCTGCCGTCCGGCTAAAGCATGAAGCGAGGTTGGATGAAGTCCAACAAGAGCTTAAGGATGCTATAGGAAAATATGAGTCCTTGGATCGCAAGGTGTCAGATCGAGACTCTGAACTTGCTAAGGCGCTACAAAGTGCGAAGGAGGCCCGGTTGAAGCCCAAAGCGCCTGTCGGGAGATCCGAGAGGCAAAGCAGATCGCAGCGGGTAAGGCCTTTAATATGCAGAGCAAATTTGTAAGCAGAAAGTACACCTTATTGACCCACATTTGGAGTTCTCCAGGAGCGTTTGTGGATCTACCCCGGAGTATTGCTGATGCTGTGGATCAAGCTATTCTGGTCGCACTACCTTGAGCCAGAGCATCCAGTGCCCCTTAGTGATCAGTTGAAGCAGCTGACCGAACTACATAGGGTAGCCTAATTGGCCATGAAGGATATTATAGTCCGTCTTTGGCCAGCCGAACCCATACCCAGCAGCTACTTTGGGCTCGTGAAGCGGCCTGTCAATGCCTACCCTCGGCTTGATGCTATAAAGCGGTCAGTTTGTATCGAAGGTGCTCGGATAGCCTTCGCCCGTGTCAAGGTGCAGTGCACGAAGATGAATGCCACCAATTTTGCAACCGAGGGACCGCCCGTAGGTAAGGAGCACCGCACGCCGGAGCGATATTTTGACGACGTCCTTGAAGGATCCCGCATTGTAGAGGGCCAGTGTTCAAAGGACATCATTTTTGAACGAATGTATCTGTGCTGCCCGAACTTTGTATTATGAAAACAAGGCTTTTGTATAATATTTTTGCTTGTTTCATCTTAAATTATTTCCCTCATGTGCGGCCGTTTATGGTATTTGAGAGTTGGCCAGTCATCGGCTTCAGCCCCCACATAGGTAGTACGGGGGTGTTCAGAACAGCACATGAACAAACTTAGCCCAAAGACTTGGTCCTTGAAGGAGGTGTTAGTGCGGCAAACCAGGCAATGAGACAATGCGGCTTTATCACTCTCACTTAGCCATAGGAGTTTGACAATAAGATTGTGGGTGCAGCCCCTGGTAATGTTCGGCTATCCGAACATGGGTGCTATAGACACCTGACCATGTTAAGACTGGTCCTTCGCGTGACGTGGAAAAAATCCCAAGAGATTTATAATTAGTCACCAAATAGCTGACGAGCTCTCACCGCATCATGACAGTTAGTTTTCGGCTTTCTCTACTGAGGCGTTTATCTGGATGTACCAGAGACACAATCACAGTAGTCATCCCTTTACTACCTTAGCCGAACAAGCAGAATGTAAGGTAGTAACCACAGGAGCCGAGCAACCCAATTGTTGACCAAAGACATGATTCGGAGTCGATGCATATAATGCTATATTCAGGACACTGAATTGTACTATAGAAGTGTTCGGATTTCTTTTTAAGAATGCACGTGGTTGAATGGAGCCCCTGGCAATGTAAGTCGTGCCGAGGTGTACATGACAGTCGGACGAAAAGAAGGAATACAGATTAGGAAATAAGCCAATACCGAATAGGTTGGGCGAAAAACTGTTTCCATCATAGTTTGATTGATACGTCGAAACATATTTGTACTGATAATGCCATAAGTATCGAGGCTATTTTACATGCCGAGCACAAGGGAAAGTTGTGTACATGTACTAAAAAGGGGAGAGGTGATCTTTGAAGATCCTTTAGATACTCTGCCGTACGTATGTGCTGCTTTTTGCCTTCGTGTGTGATCCTTTGAGAGGATCAATGATCTAACTTTCATTAGGAGCCCGGAAAAATGGCCCTTGGCACGATCAAAAGGTGATGTGGGTTTTAAGGAACCTTAAAAAAAGAAAACAAAAATAAGTAGAAAGAGGGTAAGAGGGTCCAGGTAGGGTCGAGCCGTATTGTGGACTTCATCTTTGATATGCCTCCATCTTTACCCATGGTATCTTTAGTGCGTAGTTATGTGCACGCGGTACAAATGCCATAGTTAAGTTGGGGCTAAGACAGAGGCTGAATGCTAATTGAGCTCCTAACGAGCTGGACTGTCGTCCTCCAGGGTAGTCCGGACTCGTTTGACAGGGTCCGAGGGCTTGACTACCGCCGTAGAGTTTGGCTTGATAAGGCCAACCTTTACTTCCACTATGAGGGCCGCCATGTGTTACTCAGTATGGAGGGAGCGACCCATGTTTCCATGGACTGTTATAACACCGCGTGGTCCTGCCATCTTGAGTTTTAGATAGGCATAGTGCGGGACCACATTGAAGCAGGCGAACGCGGTTCGTCCGAGCAGTACGTGATAGCCACTGCGAAAGGGACGATGTCGAAGATCAAGTCTTCACTTCGGAAGTTGTCCGGCGAACCGAAGACGACCTCCAATGTGATTGAGCCATGCAGTGGGCCTCTACACCGGGTATTACTCCTTTGAAGGTAGTTTATGTGGGCTTGATTCTTGATGAGTCAAAACCCATTTTGCGGACTGTGTCCTGATAGAGCAGGTTAAGACTGCTGCCGCCGTCCATGAGGACTCTCAAGAGGTGGAATCCATCGATAATTGGGTTGAGGACCAATGCGGCTGAACCTCCATGACGGATACTGGTCGGATGGTCTCTGCGATCAAAAGTGATCGAACATGCTGACCATGGGTTGAATTTTGGGGCGACTAGCTCTATCGCATAGACGTCCCTTAACGCGCGCTTGCGCTCTCTCTTGGGGATGTGAGTAACGTATATCATGTTCACCGTTTTGACCTCAGGGGGAAATTTCTTCTGTCCACCTGTGCTCGATGGGTGAGGCTCCTCATCGACGTCCTTGCTAGGCGACCCTTTCCCCTTATGCTCGGTGTTTTACTTACCGGCCTATTTAAAGACCCAACAACTTCTGTTGGTATGGTTGGCAGGCTTGTCTGGGGTGCCATGAATCTAGAAAGGTCGATCAAGTTTTCGGTCTAGGCTAGATGGACCGTCTTTGTTTCTTTTGAAATGCTTTTTCCGCTGACTGGATTTGGAGCCACTGAATCTGGCGTTGACCGCTGTGTCTTCGGCATTGTCGTTGTTTCCTCAACGCTTGTTTTTGTTGTGTTAGGGCCTGCCATTGCCGTTTCTGGCTTCAGAGGTGCCAGGGTTGCTAGTACTGTTGCTGCTATGGGCTAGCCAGCTATCTTCGCCCGCGCAAAAGCGGGTCATGAGTGATGTGAGGGCTGCCATGGACCTCGGCTTCTCTTGGCTGAGGTGTCGGGCGAGCCATTCGTCGCGAATGCTGTGTTTAAAGGCTGCTAAAGCCTCGGTGTCCAGACAATCGACAATTTGGTTCTTTTTAATTAGGAACCTGGTCCAGAACTTTCTGGCTGACTCTCCCGGCTGCTGGACTATGTGACTGAGGTCATCGCTGTCCGGGGGCCGGATATAAGTGCCTTGGAAGTTGTCTCTAAAGGCGTCCTCCAAGTCTTCCCAGCTTCCAATAGAGTTTTCTGGGAGGCTATTTAACCAGTGGCGAGTTGGTCCCTTAAGTTTTAGGAGGGGGGGGGGAGTATTTGATGGCGTGTAAATCATTACCGCGAGCCATGTGAATGAGGAGAAAAAGTCTTCAATCCATACTGCGGGATCTGTTGTGCCATCATATGATTCAATGTTCACGGGTTTAAACCCTTCTGGGAACTGGTGCTCCATTATCTCATCGGTGAAGCATAGGGTGTGTGTGGCGCCTCTGTATCGGGTGACGTCATGACGTAGTTCGAATGGAGTCCGTATGCGGTTTTCGGCCTAGGTGAGGTTGTGCTTGTCGCGCCAGGCCTGATGGCTGTCTTCTCGCGCTGGGACATGCCCCCTTGATCCATAGATTGATCTGGTCTGACCGGCTCTATTGTCCAGGTTCTGTCGTAGGTCATAAGTGTATCCTGCAGCCGCTGTCTCTCTGCCTCTATGGCGGGGTGGTGCGGGCTGGTGTTCGGCTTGAATTGCCGCTCTGTCCTGGCCACGTGGTGGTCGGTCAGGTCCGTCAGTGTTACGCATTGGTTGTATGGGCTCCGGGGCCTCATCGTCAAATTGGGGTAGCAGCTTGCACTTCGGGTAACTCTTAGTTGGGCGTTCGAGGCTGTATTCCTTGGCTGCAAGGACATTGGTCCATCTATCATTGAGTAAGTCTTGATCGGCTTGAAGCTACTGCTGCTTCCTTTTTAGGCTTCTTGCACTGGCTATTAGCCGGTGCTTAAAGCACTCTTGTTCGAGTGGTTCCTCTGGCATGATGAAATCTTCGTCGCTGAGGCTCTCGTCCTCTTCGGAGATTGGTAAGTAATTACTATCCTCCGAGCCCTCGTTCTTGATAGGATCATTAGGGTCGACTTGCCCATCCTCCCAGTTATCTTGTTCAGATGTTGGCTCGATAGGGGCTTCTTGGTCTTTGGCGTTCTCCGGAGTATTATTGTCTCCGGTGCCGGTATTGCTATCTTTTTTGCGACGCGATTTCGAGCGGCGCCGCTGACATCGACGCTTTTGTGGTGCCACAGGAGGCTTGTCCTCGGCTGGATCCTTCCCACTGTCGTTGTCATCCTTTTTGGGTGTGTCCACCATATACACGTCATATGTGGAAGTGGCCGTCCAACGTCCGGTGCAAGGTGGGTTCTGGCTTTGCTCCTCTCCGGCATTGTCGTCCAAGTCGTCGATGTCTTGGGAAGCATAGTCGAGCATGTCAGTTAAGTCCTTGACAGTGGCTATGAAGTGGGTGGTGGGTGGGACGTGAAATTCCCTGCTCTCAGCCCTTATTATGGGTTGGGGGTAGTTCGGCAGTGATTCTTCCGCAATGGCGAGATATCGCATTAAGTCCAGGGCCTCATTTAAGAGCGAGGTTTGGACGAGGACACGAGAGTCAGTAGAGTTGGGCGGGACGGAAGTTCCGTGGACGAGCTCGCATGACTCGGACCTTGAGAGTTTGAAGCTAGTGTCCGGAGGCGAGTCCGGCTTTATGATGAAAATGGGAGCCTGGCGTGACTCCGAGCCTACCGGTGACGCGATCCTCTCCGGTTCCCCAGTGACAAGCTTTATAGCTGTAGAGAGTCCGGCGGACTTTAAACCCCTGTCTTCGGACCTGGTGATGTGCTCCGGATCTAAGGCCATAGCGGTGGTTGGGGCCGTGAACCCTTGGAGGATCAAGTCTCCTTGGATATCAGTGACATAGTTTAGCTTTCCAAAGCTGATCTGATGACCAGGGGCATAGCTGTCGATCTGCTCCAGATGGCCAGTCGAGTTGGCACGCAGTGCGAAGCCGCCAAATATGAAATAATTTCTAGGGAGAAAAGTCTCCCTCAAGGAGGTATTGTTGTAGAGGATTGATGGAGCCATCGAGCCTTCTAGCGACAACACAGTGGAACTCTCAATGAAAGCACTAATGTCGGTGTCAAAATCAGCAGATCTCGGGTAGGGGGTCCCAAACTGTGCATCTAAGGATCAAAGGTAACAGGAGGCAGGGGACATAATGTTTTACCCAGGTTCGGGCCCTCTTGATGGAGGTAATACCCTACTTCCTGCTTGATTGACTTTGATGAGTATAGGGGTTACAAGAGTTGATCTACCTCGGGATCATAATGTCTAAACCCTAGATGTCTAGCATGTATGATATGATTGCCTCTACGGACTAAACCCTCCGGTTTATATAGGCACCAGAGGGACCTAGGGTTGTACAAAGTCGGTTTACAGAGAAAGGAAGAAGCATGATCCGAACGCCAAGCTTGCCATCCATGCAAAGGAGAGTCCCGTCCAGACACGAGGGAAGGTCTTCGATCTCATATCTTCACGACCCATTAGTCTAGCCCACATCACATAGCCCAGACGCCCGAGGACCCCCTACTCTAGGACTCCCTTAGCGCTATGGGCAGACGACTACTGCATAAGAAAAACGACGTGACTGACGGTTAAACAAGAAAACTGGAGCAGCTTGGTTCGACCAAGTCCGGGTTAAACTGGACCTAAACTGATCTATTAACAGAAAAACCTAACCGTTCATTTTGTTCTAATCTAGGCCCTTGACCGGAGATTAGACGGAGGGGGTTCGCTGGTGCTTACCTCGACGGGGGATGATGGCGAGGTGATCAGGCATCGACGGCGGGAGAGCTCTGGTTATCGTCGGCGGCTGTGGTGAGGTCAAGTTGATGCGGCTCTTCAAGCCGCACCCATAGGTGGTGTATGAGGTGGATGAACGGCGTCAAGGCGTGGTGGCAGAAGCTCGGGTGAACTCCGGTGAGGTAGCTTCGGTCATGGATGGTGGGGCGTCTTGGTGCTCCTCCAGAGAGGATGAGGCCTCCGGTCAATGTGGTCGACTTCGGCGGGGACAGTGGTGGACACGACAGTGGCAGTGGGTGAATGGGGAGGTCGAAGGCGAGCGGCGGCGATGCGGCCGAAGCTCTGGTGAGCTACAGCTCCGGCGATGGATGGGTGAGCCTGGGGACGATTCTATGGAGGAAGAGGAGGAGCAAGACCATGTCAGAGATATGCACTGCATCCGGATAGATAGACAGGCGAAAATAAAGTTCCATAGAGGGCTTACTGACGGCGGAAACGTCCGGCGAGATCCAAATAGCTATGGTGAGCGATACGGTTGGTCTCGAGGGAAAAATTGTGAAAGAATCGCACGAGGGGAGTAGAGGGTTTATATAGGACGCGAACTTGCACGAGGGGAGAGGCAGGGGATCGTGATTTGGCGGCGGCGCGGGCGCGCTCTAGCTTGGCGTGAGGAGGAAGAAGGGCACGGGGCCCACTGTCAGCGACAGGGTGAGCGAGGAAGGGGTTCGGGCGGCCAATGGGAAAGCGGCTAGCATGCGCGAGAGGGAAAAGGGCCGGCCTGGTGTGGTAGGGTAGTGGGCCTTGGGCGTTTTTTTTCACACAACAAGGAAAAAATAAAACAAAGTAAATAAATAAAATTATACATAGACATATAATATATTAAAATGTTTAGAAAATGAAATCCTAAATTATGAACATTTTATCAGTCAATTAAAATAGACAAAAATTCAAATAAAGCAAACAGTGTTACTGTTGCATTTAAAACCCAATAGAAATCATCTTTAAAATACCAAAACTATTTAAAATTTATTTTCTCCACTTTTCTACTGTAGGGAACCATTTTACCCTATTTTCCATATATTTTAGTTTTGGAGAAAAATAATTTAAATAAAAACCAAATAACTCCAAATTGAAAGTGGGTTTCAAAATACTTTCAAATGACTTTCAATTTGATTCTTTTAACTTCCGACTCATATTTCATATAATTTTAAGAAGTCATTTTATCTTCTCTCATGAAGATCATTGAGTTACATAAATTTTTGAATTTGAAATATTCTCAGATGGAGTTCAAATCTTTTCAAACCCCTTTTCATTTCTTTGAATGGAAGAAGTCATATCATCTTCACTCTAGGGTTTTGTGATGAAATGAATTTGAACTCATTGAGATCCAAAAGGTAAAGGGAAAGTCTGGGAACGTCACTTCATTCCCTCTCATTCATCTTTTAAAAAGTTTCAAATTTCACACAATCTATCACTCAACAATCAACCAAACAATCAACCAAACAATCAAAGTTATTCATTTAATATAACATTCCAAAAATTAGAATTTTGGGATGTTACAACGCCTCTGCATATTTAATACTCCCATCCTCGAATAGAATCATTAAACAAGAAAACATATGCAAACAATGCAAACATAACAGCAATTTGTCTAAACAGAAAATTCTGTAAATAATGCAAGAGGAATCATACTTTCCTAACTCCAAAAATTCTGATAAATTACCACATTGTAGAAAATTTGCTATTACTCACTGTGTAAGAATTTGAAGATTTTATCATGTTCTAACTATTCACCAATATTCAACAATGATAGAGAACTTTCTATTTTCAAAATAGTGATACGTCCATTTTGCATCATGCTTTTATATCAATATTTATTGCATTATGGGCCGTTATTACACATTATATCTCAATACTTATGGCTATTCTCTCTTATTTTACAAGGTTTACCATGAATAGGGGGGATGCCGACAGCTGGAATTCTGGCTGAAAAAGGAGCAAACTTTGGAAACATATTCTGCACAGCTCCAAAAGTCCTGAAACTCCACGAAACAAATTTTTGGAATTAATAAGAATTTCTGAGCGAAAGAAATAGGCGAGGGGGCCCACACCCTGTCCAAAAGACAGGGGGCGCCCCCCTATAGGGCGCCCCTATCTCCTGGGCCCCCTGGCGGGCCTTCGGCGTCCATCTTCTACTATATCATCACTTTTACCCTGGAAAAAATCGTGGGCAAGCTTACGGGACGAAACTCCACCGCCACGAGGCGGAACCTTGGCGGAATAAATCTAGGGCTGTGGCGGAGCTGTTCTACCGGGGACACTTCCCTCCGGGAGGGGGAAATCATCACCAACGCCATCACCAACGATCCTTTCATCGGGAGGGAGTCAATCTACATCAACATCTTCACCAAAACCATCTCCTCTCAAAACCCTAGTTCATCTCTTATATCCAATCTTGTATCAAAACCACAAATTGGTACCTGTGGGTTGCTAGTAGTGTTGATTACTCCTTGTAGTTGATACTAATTGGTTTACTTGGTGGAAGATCATATGTTCAGATCCTTTATGCGTATTATTACTCTTCTGATTATGAACATGAATATGCTTTGTGAGTAGTTACGTTTGTTCCTGAGGACATGGGTGAAGTCTTGCTATTAGTAGTCATGTGAATTTGGTATTCGTTTGATATTTTGATGAGATGTATGTTGTCTTTCCCACCGGTCCACCCACATATCAAATTATCAAAGTACCGAACGCGAATCATTTGAGCGTGATGAAAACTAGCTTGACGATAATTCCCAATGTGTCCTCGGGAGCTCCTTTCTCATTATTAGAAATTGTCCAGGCTTATCCTTTCCTACATAAAGGATTGGGCCACCTTGCTGCACTTTATTTACTTTATTTACTTGTTGCTCGTTACTATTTATCTTATGACAAAACTATCTATTACCTACAATTTCAGTGCTTGCAGAGAAAACCTTACTAGAAACCGCTTATCATTTCCTTATGCTCCTCGTTGGGTTCGACACTCTTACTTATCGAAAGGACTACGATAGATCCCCTTCACTTGTGGGTCATCAAGACTCTTTTCTGGCGCCGTTGCCGGGGAGTGTAGCACTTTTGGTGAGTGGAACTTGGTAAGGAAACATTTATATAGTGTGCTGAAATTTTATGTTACTTGTCACTATGGAAACTAATCCTTTGAGGGGCTTGTTTGGGGTATCTTCACCCCAACCAGAAGAGCAAAGAGTTTCTCCTCAACCTACTAAACTTGATGAAAATATTTACTTTGAGATTCCTTCGGGTATGATAGAGAAACTGCTAGCTAATCCATTTGCAGGAGATGGAACATTGCATCCTGATTTACACCTTATCTTTGTGGATGAAGTTTGTGGATTATTTAAGCTTGCAGGTATTCCCGATGATGTTGTCAAAAGGAAGGTCTTCCCTTTATATTTGAAGGGAGATGCAATGACATGGTATAGGCTATGTGATGATACAAGATCTTGGAATTATAAGCGATTGAAGTTGGAATTTCACCAGAAGTTCTATACTATGCATCTTGTTCATCATGATCGTAATTACATATATAATTTCTGGCCTCGCGAAGGAGAAAGCATCGCTCAAGCTTGGGGGAGGCTTAAGTCAATGTTATATTCATGCCCCAATCATGAGCTCTCTCGGGAAATGATTATTCAGAATTTCTATGCTCGGCTTTCTCTTGATAATCGCAACCTGCTCGATACTTCCTGTGCTGGTTCTTATATGCTGAAGACTATTGATTTCAAATGGGACTTATTGGAAATAATTAAACTCAACTCTGAAGATTGGGGTTTCGACGATGGTAAGGAGTCAGATATTACACCTAAGTTCGATTGTGTTAAATCTTTTATGGATACCGATGTTTTTTGTGGATTTAGCGCTAAGTATGGACTTGACTCTGAGATAGTAGCTACTTTTTGTGAATCTTTTGCTACTCACGTTGATCTCCCTAAGGAGAAGTGGTTTAAATACAATCCTCCTATTGAAGTGAAAGTAGTTGCACCTATTACAGTCGAAGAAAAGACTATTCCCTATAGTGATCCTATTGTTCCTACTGCTTATGTTGAAAAACCTCCTTTTCCTGTTAGGATAAAGGATCATGCTAAAGCTTCGACAATTGTTTGTAAGAGTAATACTAGGACTTATACACCTCCTAAGCAAATTAATGTTGAACCTAGTATTGCTATGGTTAAAGATCTCTTGGATGAGGACTTAGATGGGCATGTTATTTCTTTCTTGGGTGAGACTGCTAATATTGCTAGACTTGATACTAAGACACGTAGACCTGTCGTAGGCACGCCTATTATTTCTGTTAAAATAGGAGATCATTGTTATCATGGCTTATGTGATATGGGTGCCAGTGCTAGTGCGATACCTTATGATCTTTATAAAGAAATCATGCACGACATTGCACCCGTTGAATTAGAAGACATTGATGTTACTATTAGGCTTGCTAATAGGGATACCATTAAACCTATCGGGATTGTTAGAGATGTTGAAGTTTTGTGTGGGAAGGTTAAATACCCTGCTGATTTTATTTTTCTTGCTTCCCCACAAGATGCCTTTTGTCCCATTATTTTTGGTAGGCCCTTCTTGAATACTGCTAGTGCTAAGATTAATTGTGAAAGGAATAATGTCACTGTTGGCATAGATGGTATGTCTCATGAGTTCAATTTTGCTAAGTTTAGTAGACAACCTCGTGAACGGGAACCACCTAGTAAGGATGAGATTATTGGTCTTGCTTCCATTGCTGTTCCTCCAACTGATCCGTTAGAACAATATTTTCTAGACCATGAAAACGATATGTTTATGAAGGAAAGAAGGGAAATAGATGAAGTGTTCCTTAAACAGGAACCTATGCTGAAGCATAACCTTCCCGTTGAAATTCTTGGGGATCCCCCTCCACCCAAGGGTGATCCCGTGTTTGAACTTAAACCATTACCTGATAATCTTAAGTAATCTTATCTTGATGAAAAAGAAATATATCATGTTATTATTAGTGCTAACCTTTTAGAGAAAGAAGAAGAAAGATTATTGAAAACTTTGAAGAAGCACCGTGCAGCTATTGGATATACTCTGGACGATCTTAAGGGCATTAGTCCCACATTATGTCAGCACAAGATTTTAGTGGAGAAAGATGCCAAACCAGTTAGAGATCCTCAAAGACGATTAAATCCCAAGATGAAGGAACTGGTAAGAAAGGAGATACTAAAGCTCCTTGAGGCAGGTATTATTTATCCCGTTGCTGATATTGAATGGGTAAGCCCTGTCCATTGTGTCCCTAAAAAGGGCGGTATAATCGTCGTTCCTAATGATAAAGATGAATTGATCCCGCAATGATTTATTACAGGTTATAGGATGGTAATTGATTTCCGTAAGTTAAATAAAGCTACTAAGAAAGATCATTACCCTTTACCTTTTATTGATCAAATGCTAGAAAGACTATCCAAACACACAAATTTTTGCTTTCTAGATGGTTATTCTGGTTTCTCTCAGATACCTGTGTCAGCGAAGGATCAATCTAAAACTACTTTTACTTGCCCTTTTGGTACTTTTGCTTATAGACGTATTCCTTTTGGTTTATGTAATGCACCTGCTACCTTTCAAAGATGCATGATGGCTATATTCTCTGATTTTTGTGAAAAGATTTGTGAGGTATTCATGGATGACTTCTCTGTCTATGGATCCTCCTTTGATGATTGTTTGAGCAACCTTGATCGAGTTTTGCAGAGATGCGAAGACACTAGTCTTGTTCTGAATTGGGAAAAGTGTAACTTTATGGTTAATGAAGGCATTGTCTTGGGGCACAAGATCTCCGAGAGAGGTATTGAAGTTGATAAAGCCAAAGTTGATGCTATTGAAAATATGCCATGTCCCAAGGACATAAAAGGTATAAGAAGTTTCCTTGGTCATGCCGGTTTTTATAGGAGGTTCATTAAGGACCTTTCTAAAATCTCTAGGCCTCTGACTAATTTATTGCAAAAAGATATCCCTATTGTCTTTGATGATGATTGTGTAAAAGCTTTTGAAACACTTAAGAAAGCTTTGATCACTGCACCTATTGTTCAGCCACCTAACTGGAATTTACCTTTTGAAATTATGTGCGATGTTAGTGATTATGCTGTAGGTGCTGTTCTTGGGCAAAGAGTTGATAAGAAATTGAATGTTATCTAGTATGCTAGTAAAACTCTTGATACTGCCCAGAGAAATTATGCTACTACTAAAAAAGAATTCTTAGCAGTTGTGTTTGCATGTGATAAGTTTAGACCTTATATTGTTGATTCCAAATTTACTATTCACACTTATCATGCTGCTATTAAATATCTTATGGAAAAGAAAGATGCTAAGCCTAGACTCATTAGATGGGTTCTCTTGCTCCAAGAATTTGACTTGCATATTATTGATAGAAAGGGAGCCGAGAACCCCATTGCAGATAACTTGTCTAGGTTAGAGAATGTTCTTGATGACCCACTGCCTATTAATGATAGCTTTCCTGATGGAAAATTAGCGGTCGTCAATGCTTCTCGTACCGCTCCTTGGTATGCTGATTATGCAGAATGTTCTTGGTATGCTCCTTAGACGACAAGAAATGCCTATGAATTACTCTCTTGTTATTGAACCGTTTGATGTTTGGGGCTTTGATTATATGGGACCTTTTCCTGCCTCTAATGGTTATACACATATTTTAGTTGCTGTTGATTACATTACTAAGTGGGTAGAAGCTATTCCAACTAGTAGTGCTGATCATAACACTTCTATCAAAATGCTTAGAGAAGTTATTTTTCCGAGGTTTGGAGTCCCTAGATATCTTATGACTGATGGTGGTTCACATTTTATTCATGGTGCTTCCCATAAGATGCTTGCTAAGTATGATGTCAATCATAGAATAGCATCTCCTTATCATCCGCAGTCTAGTGGTCAAGTAGAGTTGAGCAATAGAGAGCTTAAATTAATTTTGCAAAAGACTGTGAATAGATCTAGAAAGAATTGGTCCAAAAAACTTGATGATGCATTATGGGCCTATAGAACTGCATACAAAAATCCTATGGCTATGTCTCCTTATAAGATGGTTTATGGAAAAGCATGTCATTTACCTCTTGAACTTGAACATAAGCATATTGGGCTATCAAAGAGCTCAATTATGACTTCAAACTTGCTGGTGAGAAGAGGTTATTTGATATTAGCTCACTTGATGAATGGAGAACCCAAGCATATGAGAATGCCAAGCTTTTCAAAGAAAAAGTCAAACGCTAGCATGATAAGAGGATACAAAAGCGTGAGTTTAACATAGGAGATTATGTGTTATTATTCAACTCTCGTTTAAGATTTTTTGCCGGAAAACTTCTCTCAAAATGGGAAGATCCCTACGTTATCGAGGAGGTCTACCGTTCTGGTGCTATAAAAATCAACAACTTCGAAGGCACGAATCCGAGGGTGGTAAGCGGTCAAAGAATTAAACACAATATTTCAGGTAATCCTATCAATGTTGAAACTAATATTATTGAAACCGTAACCCCTGAGGAATACATAAGGGACACTTTCCAGAACGTTCCAGACCCCGAAAAGGCATAGGTATGTGGTACGGTAAGTAAACCAACTCCAAAACAACTCCAATGGCAATTTTTATCAGTTTTGGATTATTTAAGAATTTTAGGAAGAAAGAAGTAGTCCGAAAGGGACACGAGGCTCCCACGAGAGTGGAGGGCCCGCCCCCCTGTCTCATGGGCACCTTGTGTGCCTCCCGGACTCCGTTTTCTTGTATGTTACGTATTTTGGTCAGTAAAAGTTCATTATATATACTCCCGAAGGTTTTGACCACCGTATCACGCAATTATCCTCTGTTTTCGTTTCGAGCTGTTCCTGTTGCAGTTTTGGAACAAGATGTCGTCCCAAGATTCTGAGGGGGAGAGCTACATAGATGATTATATCACAAACCCAAAAGTTTATGGGGATGTGGAGCATTATGGATGGAATAAGGAGGAAGAAGAAGACTATGATCCAAAGGGGAAGGAGGAGACAAGCTCCGATGAAGAGGACGATCTACTACCTCAACCTGGCGATATGCATGTGGAGTTCAAAAAGTCAAGCTTCCCTAAGGTTCAATCTATCCCACCACGTTTTCTGCAGGACAGCAAGGCGGCATTATGCAAAAAGATAATGAAACTTGAGCTCGAGAATGAGGATCTGACGGAGGAAAATTTTAGCCTCAGACACAAGCTAGAGAAGAAAAATGCAACAACTCCTACTTCACCACCCACGAGGAAATAATCACATGGGTATGGGCACTCCCCTTGGCAACTGCCAAGCTTGGGGGAGGTGCCCCGGTATTGTATCACCATCACACTCCTATCTTTACCGCTTTATTTAGTTCGATCCATTTAGTAGTGTCTTGATTTAGTAGTTTGAAGCCTTGATATCAAGTAGTTTGAGTTTTGCATTGTGATCTCTTTATGTAATCAAGTCTGTGTGCTATCTATAATAAAGTTTAGTGTTGAGTCTAGGGCTTTTCTATGTGCCATGATCTTGAGAAAGTAGAAAGAATAAAAGAGTTCATATTGATCTTATGGATAGTGATAACTTCACACGTAGAAAGTATGAGGCATAAAAATTGTTGAGAGTTGATGAACATAGCCTTGGTCATCGTTACAATTAATAAGAAGTGATAAGGAAAGAGGGGTTCACATATAGATATATTATCTTGGACATCTTTTATGCTTGTGAAGCGCTCATTAAGTATGACATGCTAAAAGAGTTGATGTTGGACAAGGAAGACAACATAATGGTTTATGTCTTCCGACATCTCAGTTAAAGTATATTTTCATTGACCTTCCAAACATGTTGAGCTTGCCTTTCCCCCTTGAGGGAGCCCTAGATAAGGGGGTATCTGGACAGCCGAACTATGTAAATCGTCCGGACTATAGAAGCGCCAAGGTACAAGACTCAAGACTTCGGCTCGTGTCCGGATGGGACTCTCCTTTGTGTGGTACACAAGCTTGGGGTTCCGGATATTATGTTTCCTTCCTTGTAACCGACTCCAAGTAAACCCTAGCTCTCCGGTGTCTATATAAACCGGAGAGGATGGTCCTTAGAAGGCCGATCACATTTACAATCATACCATCATAGGCTAGCTCTTAGGGTTTAGCCTGTACAATCTCGTGGTAGATCTACTCTTGTATTCCACATATCTTCAATATTAATCAAGCCGGAAGTAGGGTTTTACCTCCACCGAGAGGGCCTGAACCTGGGTAAACATTGTGTCCCTTGCTTCCTGTTACCATCAGCCTAAGACGCACAGATCGGGACCCCCTACCCGAGATCCGCCGGTTTTGACACCGACATTGGTGCTTTCATTGAGAGTTCCTCTGTGTCGCCGCTGCAAAGGCTCGATGGCTCGTCTCGTTGTCAAGGACGACATCACCTGTGGGGGAGCGCTGGCTTTAGGCCAGACTCTCCGAGTTGGTGGCTTCGTTATGACTGCCCCATTGGCTGTTGCGCCGACGATGGCCTCTCGGGTCATCACATATAACCTTCGCATTGATTCGGAGCTTGCCGAATAGATGGATCCGATGGAGCTCTCCTCTCTTAACGAGCTCTTAGATCGCATCGCCGCTTTGGGAGTCACTACGAACTACGACCGGATTGGGCTTAAACCCGACCAGAGGGACATTAGATCCCCGCCGGCCACCCATGAGATAGCGGTAGTGGAGGAACCACACGTGGGTTGCTCCTCAACTTTGAGGATGAATTATGTCCGGATCACCGAACTCAGTGAGCCGAACACCCACCCAAAGGAATACGTGACCCAGGTCCCGGACTTAGAATCGGGCGCTGGGCCAAGGGGATTAGGTAATACTCCAGATCCCGAACTGTCAGGTTTGGCACTTCCCGTGCCCCCGGGTGTCAGATCGGATCAAAATCCAGGTTCAGCCAATGATGCTCGCTTGAACCTGATCCGTCTCTCCCGTGTCCGGCAGGAACCCCAGGAGACGGTACATCGTTACTGGTGCCAGATTCCTCCTTGCTCTTAATAAGGTCAAGGACTGTCACGAGGAGGACGTAGTCTCTCTTTTCTGCAGGAACTGCACGAACAAAGGACTCCTTAATGCTATAAGTCGCCATGACATATCACACTTTACAGACTTAGCAACCATAGTACAAAAGTACTGTGCGATGGAAAGTGCCTGGAAAACCCAAACAGAATTTTGGGATAGTACGGCCCTCACTGGAACCTTTGTCCGAATTAAACGGCCGAACTCTCGCAAGTCCACCAACTCAATTCCCAAGAAACCAAAACCCTCCCCAGGGCGTGGAACTGTATTGGAGGAATGGCTCAACGGGCCGTGTAATCTTCACAGCATGCCGGAGGCAACACCGACCCATAGCCTTAGAGCATGTTGGATACTCCGGCAGGTGGCCAAGAGTGGCGAGGATCTCCTCGAGAGCCATAAAGCAGAACCGCATCCCGTCCAGGAACACAATACGGTGTTGATGGTCTTCGAGACCTTCGCCTCGAACAATAGGCGCAAGCAAGCGCATCGAAGCTCCGCTGAAATTTGCCATGTGCGAAAGGTAAACCCGTGGAACGACACTGCTATAACCTTTAATGCCAGTGACGAACCCCAATTCCAGTCCGTCCGGGCGTCGGCTGCCCTAGTCCTCAGCCCAATAGTGGATGGCCTTCGGCTCACTAAAGTACTCATGGACGGCGGAAGCGGATTAAACCTAATCTATGAAGAAACACTCAAGAAGATGGATATTGACAAAAGCCGCATTGAGCAAAATGGTACGACTGTCGGTGTCAAAACCGGCGGATCTCGGGTAGGGGGTCCCGAACTGTGCGTCTAGGCGGATGGTAACAGGAGACAAGGGACACAATGTTTTACCCAGGTTCAGGCCCTCTCGATGGACGTAAAACCCTACGTCCTGCTTGATTAATATTGATGATATGGGTAGTACAAGAGTAGATCTACCACGAGATCAAGGAGGCTAAACCCTAGAAGCTAGCCTATGGTATGATTGTTGTAATGTATGTCGTCCTATGGACTAAAGCCCTCCGGTTTATATAGACACCGGAGAGGGCTAGGGTTACACAAAGTCGGTTACAATGGTAGGAGATCTACATATCCGTATTGCCAAGCTTGCCTTCCACGCCAAGGAAAGTCCCATCCGGACACGGGACGGAGTTTCAATCTTGTATCTTCGTAGTCTTGGAGTCCGGCGGATATTGATAGTCCGGCTGTCCAGACACCCCCTAGTCCAGGACTCCCTCAGTAGCCCCCGAACCAGGCTTCAATGACGATAAGTCTAGCGCATTTATAGTCTTCGGCGTTGCAAGGCGGGTTCTCCCTTCAAATTCCATGTACCTGCCGAACAGTGTCCGGCTTCATCTTGAATACTGTGTTCCTCGGCTTCTACGCCAAATAATGGCCCTCTTCCACGCGTCGCACGAATGCGAAAAGCCAGGGTGTCTTTTGCATTTCACCCCCCAATTGTGCGAGTCGCCCGCCTATAAAAGAGGCAAGAATCCAGATCCAAACCACACCGTCTTCCTCCCGCGAATACTCCATCGAAGCGCCTTTGACCTAGAAATCCATTCCACCATGGATCGTCAACGCGGCTCTTCTTCACGCGCTCCCAGCCCACAGCCGGGGAATTGGAGGAGGTGCTCTATTTCGCACAACGAGCTTGTGAAGCTCCAAACGGGGGGATTCCTCCCTCCGGCCTTCATGATCCCAGTCCGGGCCAGACTGGTTACTTATCAAGGTGGGAGACAGGCGGAGGACACTCCAAGCCCCAATAAGGGGGAGCGAGTATGTTTTGTCCCTTATTTGATAAGGGGACTCGGATTTCCAATACATCCGTTCCTCCGCGGGCTCCTGAAGTTCTACGGACTCCAGCTCCACCACCTCACGCCCGCCTCTGTCCTGCATATCGCGGGCTACGTAGCTCTTTGCGAGCTATTCCTGGGCATTGAGCCCCATTTCGCATTGTGGAAGAGGCTGTTTTGCCTCGTACCTCGTTCTCACCAGGGGTCCATATATCAAGTGGGCGGCGCCGAAATATGGCGCATCGCCGGGACCGGATACCTATCCGGCACTCCCAAGAAGGCGTCCGAAGACTGGCCCTCGGAGTGGTTTTATATAGGAGACGCTCCGCTGCCAGACCCAATTCGGATCGGCCTCTCGGAGTTTAGTGCTGCTCCCTTGAAGAAACGCCTCAGCTGGCGCCCACGGAGCCCCCGATTGGAGGAAGACAAGAGCATCCACTACTTGATGGGCCGGATAAGATTAATGGCTCATTCCGGCTTGACCATGATTAGAGTCATGGCGACATGCATCAAGCGAGGGGTACAGCCACTGCAATACAAAGGCCACCCCATGTGGGATTTCAACGGGGAAGACGATGCTACCCGGCACGGCCGCAAAGGGCCGGATTCGACCGAGGATCTGGTGAAGATCCTGTCCAGCCTATACAAGGGGGAGAAGGAGGATTTCCTTCGAACGAACCCTTTGAATGGGTTTTCCATGATCAACCCCAGAGGATGGGTAAGTGAACACCTTGAAGGGCCCAACCCATGCTTTCGAAGTTTAAGCTTCTTACATTATGTCTTCGGCGCAGGATCTACGCCGGACTGTGGAGGACATGGTAAGTCCTGCTCCGCAACCCGAGGATCCAGAAGGATCCCTGGATCCGGCCTCCGAAGAGGACCCGGATATCGAGGTGGAGCTGATCGACGGGGTGTATCACCAGCTCAGCATAGACAATGCTTTGGTCGCCATTACGGCGGACTACCCCGGGCTAAGTCTGGCTTCCCAGGTGACCGCGACCGAAGTCCGGACACCATTATCTCATCCCTGCCCATTTCTGACCTTCGCGAACGATGGTATTTTGCAGGAAGCGCCTTTACGGCAGGAAGCCGAGCCCGCAGCGGCCGACCAACAGAGGTCAGTCCGAACTAGCAGGCGGAAAAGGAGCACAGTGCGGACGGAAACGTCGCCGCAAAGGTATAGCTCGTATTTGAATTTATAGAGCAACATTCCGAGGAAACGTCTGAGTGCTCATGATCTTTGTAGGAGAAAAAGCGCCCGCCGGACTGCGAGCGCAGGAATTGCCAATCCGACCAACACCGGCCAGGCTCCAGCGCCCGGCCTGGAGGGGGAGGCAAGCGCAAGATGCGAGCCGGATCCTTCTCCAACGGAGGATACCGACAGACTGTCCGCCACCAAGTTTGAGGTGGAGAGCGCCATGAACCATAGGCGCCGCCGGACAGTATTTCAAGAAGCGTGCTTTTCCCCTGAGGCATTGGATGCTTTTAGCGCAGGGGACGCGCATCTCCGTGCTGCTCAAAATGGTTTTACCAGAGCCACGGAGCAGTATGTGAAAGACATACGGGTAAGGGAATTTTAATGGTTGTATATACCAGTAGCCCCCGAGACTTAAAGTAGTTATGCTAACTGATTTAAGGATCATTGGAAATTTCAGGCACTTAACGAGAAGAACGCCCAGCTGTCTCGGGAGCTGCAAGATTGCAAGGCCCAACTTGAGGCCGCACTTGCTGCCGCAGGAGGAGACGGAAAGACCCCTCCTGGTAACACATTTTTATTAATAAATATAAGTGATGTGCGGCGTGCGCGCGAGTCTAATAATGACATTTGCAGGTACCGCCGGACAAGATCCGGATAGGCAAGCATTGCTACGCCAGCTAAAGGCCGACGAGAGTGTGCTGAATAGGGTTCAGCAGGAAAGGAACAAGCTCCAGGATGCCAACGCCAAGCTCGGAGAAGAGCTGAAAGGCGCTCAGGCCGAGCTGTCCGGCTCCGTTAAGGAGAATCAGTGGCTTCGTCGCGGCATTTATAGTGAGTGCTTGAGCGAACTCTTTTGAAAAGAAGAGTTCGGCGAGGAAGTATTTTGACATGATATGTCTTGTAGGTATACTCACGGGTCGTCCTGCAGAGGAGATGCCCATATCAATGTGTTATCAACTTCCCGAACTGTTGCAGCTACTCGAACGAGTTCGGCAGGCAATGAGCAGCGTCGTTCAGGCTTTATGGCCAGCCCTCACCCTACCCGAGGGCCTCGGGGAGCTTGCGGAGAAGCTGCAGGGAGTGCGGCAGCGCTTCCGTTTGTGGAAGATTTCGGCTTGCCGTCAAGGTGCCAGGGAGGCTTGGGCCATGGTGAAGACGCGGTACAAGAAGGCGGATCCCAACCACATGGCCGAAGTTGGACCTGTGGGGCCCGATGGGAAGGAGATCCCTGTGAGTTTAGTGTATAGCCAAGTAGAGTTGGCTGCTAAATTTTCCCAACGGGACTGTAAACTAGATAGCCTGTTAGACGGGTTTGAGGAGGAATACAATCAGTAAATTTGACAATGTATGTTATCCTTTAAAGTGACATGTGAAATGCCTTCTAGCCGGATTGTAGATCGTTTGTCTTTGCCGACCTTTTCGCTTCGACCTCGGGACCCTAGAGTCCGGAGTGTGTCCGAATACCTTTTTGGTTAAGAAACAATCGTGGTATGCATGGAGACCAGGCGTAGGGGTCATTAGTGCTTTATCAGACAAGTGCCCAACTAGTTATGTTATATTACATGGTTAGTAAGAAACATCTTCCAGGGAGAATAGTTCCATTAAGGGATCCTTTCCCTGGGAGGCATGCCCTAAAGTGCATGTCCGGACTGCAAAGAAAGCAGTAAAACATCTGGGGGCAAATAGATAAATAGGTAAAAATTCATCTTTTAAGTCACCGACCGAATATTCCCTTAAGAACGCTAGCTTTCGGCTTCACCCAGACTGAGGTACACATCCGGCTGACCCGGCAGTAACAATCGCAGAGGTGCTCCCTTTACCTCCTAGCCGAACAATCGGGAACGTAGGGGTAAGCACAGGAGCCAGGCAACCCAGCTTGGCCAAAACTTAAGTCATATCGATGCATATAATGGCGAGTAAAAGGTACATGTGGAAGCTTGACACATGTGATGGGTATAAAACCCGTATAATTGAGCTTCTGTAAAAGAAGCCCCCAGGAATAATGAGTGCGGATGGCACATCATGCGTATGCAAAGAATGCAAAAATAGGCCCGGAAGGGCTTTTAAGTGAAAAGGATAAAAAGAGAAACAAAAGACAGCCGAAGTGTAAAAGTTTGGACGGGGGAAGGGGACGAACTCTTAGTCCGGCGCTAGGCATAAAATCGTCGGAGGCACGCTGCGTTCCATGGGTTCGGCTCGAGTCGGTGATCCGACGCATTTCGTAGACGGTATGCTCCGCCGGTCAGTACTTGATCGATAATGAAGGGCCCCTCCCATTTGGGCTTGAGCTTGTCCTTTTTCTTGTCCGGCAAGCGTAGAACTAGTTCACCAACGTTGTAAGTCTTGGCCCGTACTTCTCTGCTTTAATACCTTCGGGCCTGCTGCTGATAGAATGCGGAACGAGCCTTCGCGACGTCACGTTCTTCCTCCAATGTGTCCAAGCTGTCCTGCCGATCAAGCTCGGCCTCTCTTTCCTCATACATGCGCACTCGAGGTGAGTCATGAATAATGTCACAGGGCAAGGCTGCCTCTGCGCCGTATACCATAAAAAATGGTGTGAATCCGGTAGTACGGTTAGGCGTTGTCCGCAGCCCCCAGAGTACGGAGTCGAGCTCCTCGACCCATTGTGTGTCGGATTTAGTGAGTGACCTCACTAGTCTGGGTTTAATGTCGCTCATTATTAGACCATTTGCTCTTTCCACTTGACCGTTGGTTTGAGGGTGATAGACTGACGCATAGTCGAGCTTGATGCCCATATTTTTGCACCATGACTTAACCTCATCGGCTGTGAAGTTCGTGCCGTTGTCGGTGATGATGCTGTGGGGGACTCCGTAACGGTGGACCACCCCTGATATAAAGTCTATCACTGGTCCGGACTCTGCCGTTTTGACCAGTTTGGCCTCTATCCATTTGGTGAACTTATCCACCATGACCAATAGGTACTTTTTCTTGTGGGTTCCCCCTTTAAGGGGTCCAACCATGTCAAGCCCCCAGACCGCAAACGGCCAGGTAATGGGTATGATTTTGAGGGCGGTGGGTGGCATATGGCTCTAATTAGCAAAGAGATGACAACCAACGCATCGCTGGACCAAGTCATGTGCGTCTGCCCGAGCCGTCGGCCAATAAAATCCTGTACGGAATGCCTTTCCTACAAGGGCCCGGGCTGCTGCGTGGTGTCCGCCTAGTCCGGCATGAATTTCAGCCAGGAGGTTTCGCCCTTCTTCTTCGGAGATACACCTTTGAAGGACTCCGGTGGTACTTTTCTTATAAAGTTCTCCCTCATGGACCTTGTAGGCCTTCGATCGCCGGACTATGCAGCAGGCCTCATTTTGGTCTTCGGGAAGTTCCTGCCTAAGTAAGTAGGCTAGGAAAGGTTCTGTCCACACGGTGATTACTGCCATTATGACGTGGGCGGAGGGTGTTATGTCGTCTGCCGAATCACCGGTTGGTGTGGTTTTCTCTGGTTTGTCGCTACCGGGCTCCTCTTCCCATAGTACGGATGGCTTGAAGAGCCGTTCCAGGAAGATATTTGGAGGGACAGCATCACGTTTCGCACCGATGCGTGCCAGGACATCGGCCGCTTGGTTATTATCTCGGGCTATGTGATGGAATTCGAGTCCTTCAAACCGAGCTGACATTTTTAGGACAGCGTTGCGATATGCTGCCATTTTCGGATCCTTGGCGTTGAAGTCTCCGTTTATTTGGGATATTGCAAGGTTTGAGTCCCCGCGCACCTCTAGGCGTTGAATGCCCATGGAGACCGCCATCCGGAGACCATGTAACAGGGCCTCGTATTCGGCTGCATTGTTGGAGTCCGTGTACATTATTTGAAGTACATACTGGACTGTATCTCCGGTGGGGGACGTCAGTACGACGCCAGCCCCCAGTCCGGCCAACATTTTGGAGCCGTCGAAATGCATAGTCCAATTGGAGTATGCGCCGTACTCTTTAGGGAGTTCGGCTTCAGTCCATTCGGTGATGAAGTCAGCCAAAACTTGTGACTTTATAGCTCGTCGAGGTTTGTAAGTGATGTCGAATGGTAAGAGCTCAATGGCCCATTTTGCTATCCTGCCCGTTGCGTCGCGGTTATTTATAATGTCATTGAGTGGTACTTCAGAGGCCACTGTTATCGAGCACTCTTGAAAGTAGTGCCGGAGCTTTCGAGACGCCATGAACACCGCATATGCTATCTTCTGATAGTGCGGGTAACGGGACTTGTAGGGGGTTAACACGGTGGATACATAATACACTAGTTTTTGAAGAGGGAATTTATGCCCTTCTGTCGCTCGTTCGACGACGAGGACTGTGCTTACAACTTGATGTGTTGCTGCGATGTATAACAACATTGGTTCGCCTAGAGTGAGCGCAGCCAGGACCGGATTTGTTGCAAGTATGGCCTTTATTTCTTCGAGTCCGGCAGTGGCAGCATCCATCCACTCGAAGTGTTCGGTGCGCCTGAGGAGGCGATAGAGGGGCAACGCCTTTTCTCCTAAACGGGAGATAAAGCGGCTTAAGGCTGCCACGCATCCTGTTAATTTTTGTATTTGTTTGAGGTCTTTTGGAATATCCAACTGTGACAGAGCTTGGATTTTGGCCGGATTTGCTTCAATTTCTCTACCGGATACGATGAAGCCCAGCAGCTTTCCGGCTGGTACGCCGAAAACGCATTTTTCCGGATTCAGCTTGATGTCATATGCTCTGAGGTTGTCGAATGTGAGCCTCAAATCGTCTACTAAAGTTTCGACGTGTTTTGTTTTGACGACTACGTCGTCTACGTATGCCTCGACTGTTTTGCCGATCTGGGTGGCCAGACATGTTTGAATCATGCGCTGATATGTTGCGCCGGCGTTTTTGAGTCCGAAGGGCATCGTGTTGAAGCAGAATGGTCCATATGGAGTGATAAATGCCGTTGCGGCTTGGTCTGCTTCCGCCATCTTGATTTGATGATAGCCAGAGTATGCATCCAGGAAGCACAACGAATCGTGCCCTGCTGTGGCATCGATAATTTGATCGATGCGGGGGAGAGGGAAGGGATCCTTTGGGCAAGCTTTATTGAGGTCTTTAAAATCGACACAGAGGCGCCAGGATTTATCCTTCTTTGGTACCATCACCAAATTTGCTAGCCAGTCCGGATGTTTGATATCTCTAATGAATCCGGCTTCCAATAGTTTGGCTAGTTCTTCTCCCATTGCCTGTCTTTTGGGCTCGGAAAATCGTCGAAGAGCCTGTTTGGCTGGCTTGAACCCTTTTAGGATGTTTAGGCTGTGTTCTGCCAACCTGCGAGGGATTCCGGGCATGTCTGAACGATGCCAGGCGAAGATATCCCAATTTTCCTGAAGGAATTCGCGCAGTGCGGCGTCTACTTCGGGGTTCAACTCTGCCCCAATGGAGGCCGTCTTTGTTGGGTCCGTTGGATGGACTTGGAATTTTATTATCTCGTCTGCTGGTTTGAAGGAGGTGGACTTGGCCCAGTAGTGATGTACTATTTCTGTAGGCTCTTGCCGTATTAGAGATAGATCGCATATGTCTGGGCGGGTGGGTGGAATAAAATCCGGATCCCTGCCCATCTTGAGGCTCAAAGGCCAAGGGGTTTCGGAATTCGGAAGTGTGGTTTGCTGGGGACAATCCAGCGAGTCCGGGGCGATGCATGATTTTAAGTTCAATGCTCGATCGAAGTCCATCCCCCCGCGGGAATCCGGCATGGAGGGTTCGGGAATCCGGACATGAATTGTTTTCAACACTGGCAGAAGAGTTGCCGTATTGCTCCTCTACCACTGCTATGTGGTGGGTGGCCTGGGGAGAGTTAATCTCTCTCAGATCGGTTTTAAGCCCAATCTATTTGTAGTCCGTAGCGACTCCCAGGGCGGCGATGCGATCCAAGAGCTTGTTAATAGATGAGAGCTCTATTGGATCTAACTGTTCGGCAGCTTTAGGGCTGACGCAAAGATTGCTTTCGACGACTTGAGAAGTCATTGCTGAAGCGGCGGCCGGACAGGCGGTCATGAGAAAACCACCAAGCCGGATAGTTTGGCTGGCGGCCAAGGCCCCTCCGGCGAAAACACCGTCTTTGAAGACGGGTGGAGGCATCCGCTCTATCGGTGACGACATAGAGGAACTCTCAATGAAAGCACCAATGTCGGTGTCAAAACCGGCGGATCTCGGGTAGGGGGTCCCGAACTGTGCGTCTAGGCAGATGGTAACAGGAGACAAGGGACACAATGTTTTACCCAGGTTCGGGCCCTCTCGATGGAGGTAAAACCCTACGTCCTGCTTGATTAATATTGATGATATGGGTAGTACAAGAGTAGATCTACCATGAGATCAAGGAGGCTAAACCCTAGAAGCTAGCCTATGGTATGATTGTTGTAATGTATGTCGTCCTACGGACTAAAGCCCTCCGGTTTATATAGACACCAGAGAGGGCTAGGGTTACACAGAGTCGGTTACAATGGTAGGAGATCTACATATCCGTATTGCCAAGATTGCCTTCCACGCCAAGGAAAGTCCCATCCGGACACGGGATGGAGTCTTCAATCTTGTATCTTCGTAGTGTTGGAGTCCGGCGGATATTGATAGTCCGGCTGTCCGGACACCCCCTAGTCCAGGACTCCCTCAACGACCTTCAGGGGAATCATCCCTAGTCGGGAGGCACGGTGTGAGGGAAAAATCACACTCGACGTGGTATTCGGTACCCCAGAGAATTACAGGTCCGAAGAAATCACCTTCCAAGTGGCTCCTTTCAACAGCGGATACCACGCCCTTCTAGGGCGGGACGCGTTTGCGAGCTTTCAAGCCATACCCCACTACGGGTACATGAAGCTTAAAATGCCCGGACCCAATGGAATCATCACTCTAGCTAGTGATCCGGACGTCGCACTCCGCGCCAAAACAAAACCACAACACTAGCCTTGGAAGCATTATCCGAAGCCCTAGCGGTAGAAGAATTAACCACGCTACGCGCCACCATGGACAGGGACGACATGGTACTCGGCAAGCAACCCAAGTTCACCTCATTCAAACCCGCAGATGAGATAGTCAAATTCCAAGTCCACCCAATGGACTCCACGAAGACAGCCTCCATCGGGACACATTTGAACCCCACTATGGACGCCTCATTGCGCGACTTCTTGCGCGAGAATTGGGATATCTTCGCCTGGCATCCATCGGACATGCCGGGCATCCCACGTGGATTGGCCGAACACAGCCTCAACATACTGAAGGGATACAAACCTGTTAAATAGACCCTAAGGCGATTTTCGGAGCCCAAACGGCAAGCCATGGGGGAGGAGCTAGCAAAGATACTTGAGGCCGGATTCATCAGAGATATCAAACATCCGGATTGGCTGGCGAACCTGGTAATGGTACCAAAGAAGGAGAAATCCTGGCGCCTGTGCGTCGACTTCAAAGACCTTAACAAGGCTTGCCCCAAGGATCCCTTTCCCCTCCATCGCATCGATCAAATCATCGATGCCACAGCCGGACACGACTTGCTGTGTTTCCTCGACGCATACTCTGGATATCATCAAATAAAGATGGCAGAGTCCAACCAAGCTGCAACAGCTTTTATAACGCCATATGGCCCTTTCTACTTCAACACTATGCCTTTCGGGCTTAAGAACGCCGGAGCAACCTATCAATGCATGATTCCAACATGCCTGGAAAAGCAAATCGGCAAAACAGTGGAGGCATACATGGACGATGTAGTCATAAAGACAAGACACCCCGAAACCCTAATTGATGACTTGAGGCTAACGTTTGACAACTTACGAACATACGACATCAAGCAGAATCCGGAGAAATGCGTTTTTGACGTACCCTTTGGAAAACTGCTGGGCTTCATCATTTCCAATAGAGGAATTGAAGCTAATCCGGCAAAAATCCGAGCTTTGTCACAGTTGGCTATACCAACAGACCTCAAATACATCCAGAAACTAGCTGGATGTGTGGCTGCCTTAAGTCGCTTTATCTCCAGATTAGGAGAAAAGGCATTGCCTCTTTGTCGCCTCCTTCGGCACACCGAACACTTCGTGTGGACGGACGCAGCCGCGGACAGACTAGATGAAATAAAGACCTTATTGGCCAGTAATCCAGTCCTAACAACACCAACTATCGGCAAACCTATGCTGTTGTACATAGATGCAACACATCTAGTTGTAAGCGCAGTACTCGTCGTCGAATGAGAGGTTGACGGATACAAATTCCTGCTACAGAAACCGGTCTACTACGTATCCACAGTCCTCACCCCATGCAAAGCCCGGTACCCACACTATCAAAAAATAGCATACACGGTCTTCATGTCATCCCGAAAGCTACGACACTACTTCCAAGAGTGTTCGATTACGGTGGCCTCCGAAGTAGCGCTAAACGAAATAATAAATAACTGCGATGCCATGGGCCGGATTGCCAAATGGGCCATCGAGCTCCTTCCGTTCGACATAACATACAAGCCTCGGCGGGCTATCAAGTCGCAAGTATTAGCCGACTTTGTCGCCGAATGGACGGAAGCCGAACTCCCTAAAGAGTACGGCGCATACTCTAACTGGATCATGCACTTCGACGACTCTAAAATGCTGGCCGGATTGGGAGCAGGCATCGTCCTGACCTCTCCCATCGGAGACACGGTCCAATACGTCCCCCAAATATTATACATAGACTCCAACAATGCAGCCGAATACGAGGCTCTGTTGCACGGTCTTCGGATGGCAGTGTCTGTGGGCATTCAATGCCTAGAAGTGCACGGAGATTCAAACCTCGCAATATCACAAATAAATGGAGACTTTGATGCCAAGGATCTGAAAATGGCGGCCTATCGCAACGCCGTCCTTAAAATGTCAGCTCGGTTCGAGGGACTCGAATTCCACCATGTGGCTCGAGAAAACAATCAAGCAGCAGACGTCCTTGCCCGCATCGGTGCTAAACGCGACCCCGTCCCACCAAACATATTCCTGGAAAGACTGTTCAAGCCATCTGTGGTATGGAAGGGGAATTGGGTAATACCAGCACAGATCCGAATACATCCCCAGATTCCGAACTATCAGACATAGTCGGAGGTTCTACCACCGAAATAACATCGTCAGCCCACGAAATAATGGCTGTCATCGCCCCGTGGACTGAGCCTTTCTTGGCCTACCTAAATAGGCAGGAGCTCCCTGAAGACCAAAACAAAGCACGCTGCATTGCCCAGCGTTCTAAAGATTACAAAGTCCATGAAGGATAGCTCTATAAGAAAAGTGCTACCGGAGTGCTCCAAAGGTGCATCTCCGAAGAGGAAGGGCGGCAGCTCTTGGCTGAGATCCATGCCGGACTGGGCGGGCACCATGCTGCAGCTCGAGCACTAGTCAGCAAGGCCTTCCGTACAGGTTTCTATTGGCTGAAGGCCCGAGCAGACGCACAAGACCTTGTCCAACACTGCGTCGGTTGCCAACTCTTCGCCAATGAGAGTCATATGCCCCCTACCACTCTCCAAACAATCCCCATAACTTGGCCCTTCGCGGTCTGGGGGCTGGATATGGTCGGACCCCTTAAAGGGGGAAGCCATAAGAAAAAAATACCTACTGGTCATGGTTGACAAGTTCACCAAATGGATAGAAGCCAAACCAGTGAAAACGGCCGAGTCCGGACCAGTGATAGACTTTATATCTGGGGTCGTACACCGATACGGTGTCCCCCACAGCATCATCACCGATAATGGCTCAAATTTTACAGCATATGAAGTGAAAGCTTGGTGCAGCAAAATGGGCATTAAGCTCGACTATGCTTCCGTCTACCACCCTCAAACAAATGGTTAGGTCGAAAGGGAAAATGGTCTCATCATGAGCGGCATCAAACGCAGGCTAGTGCGATCCTTGACAGAGTCGGATACTCATTGGGTCGAGGAGCTCGACTCCGTACTCTGGGGGCAGCGGACCACACCGAATCGCACCACCGGATACACACCATTTTTTATGCTGTATGGCGCGGAAGCAGTACTACCATGCGACATAATACATGATTCGCCACGCGTACGCATGTACGAAGAGAAGGAAGCCGAGTTGGATCGGCAGGATAATTTGGATGCCCTGGAGGAGGAACGTGATGTCGCTAAGGCTCGTTCCGCATTCTACCAGCAACAGGCTCGACGATACCAAAGCAGAGAAGTGTGGGCCAAAGCTTATAATATTGGCGAACTCGTTCTATACTTACCAGAGAAGAAGAAGGACAAGCTCAAACCCAAGTGGGAAGGCCCCTTCATCATTGACAAAGTTCTCACCGGAGGAGCGTACCGCTTATGTAATGTGTCCGATAACAGACTCGAGCCAAACCCATGGAACGCGGCCAGACTCCGGAGATTCTATGCCTAGCGCCGAACTCAGTGTTCGTCTCCTTAACCCTCCTTTTTCAATTACCCCCCCCTTTTTTTCTTTTTTTTCTTTCTCCATCCCTTTCCTTTCACACACAATATTCAATACAGTGCGTATTCCCGGATTATTCCGGCCGCACTATGTGTGTAAACTTTACCTGGGGGCTTCCTATACGGAAGCTTAATATAAATTACTTTCAGGGCTCTTTGCCCGTCACACATGTGTTTCCCTTTCCATGTGCGCCTTTTCTTCACCATTATATGCATCAATATGACTTAAGACGTGGCCAAGATGGGTTGCCTGGCTCCTGTGTTTATGCCCTACGTTCCCGTTAATTCAGCTAGGGCATAAGGGGAGCACCTCTGTGATTGTTACTGTCGGTTGAGCCGGATGTGTACCTCAGATTGGGTGAAGCCGAAAGCTAGTTTCCTTAAGAGAATATTCGGTCGGTGAACAAAAGATGTCTTCATTTATTATAACATTAATCCCCAGAAGTTTTGTATCCTGTGCTTTGGTTCGCAGTCCGGACATGTGCCTTGACACATGCTTACCCAGGGAAAGAAACCCTTAACGTAACTATTCTCCCTGGAAGATGTTTCTTGCTAACCATGCAATATAACATAACTAGTTGGGTACTTGTCTGTTGAAGCACTTATGACCCCTACGCCTGGTCTCCATGGATACTCCGGTTTTATATAACCAAGTGGGTATTCGGACACACCCCGGACTTTAGGATCCGGGGGCTGAAGCGAAAAGGTCCGCCACGACAAATGATTTTAATCCGGCTAGGGGCTACTTATGTCCATCGAATTACAGAGTCATTTGGACTGATTATATTCATCCTCTATACCATCCAACATGCTATCTAACCTACAATCCTGTTGAGAATACTTTGCGGCTAGCGCCACCTGGTCATATACCAGACTCACGGGGATTTCTTGCCCATCTGGCCCGGCTGGTCCATCTTTGTCCATATGGTTCGGGTCCAGCTTGGTGTAGCACGTCTTCACCATCGCCCATGCTTCTCTTGCACCTTGCCGGCAGGCGGATATTTTCCATAAGCAGAAGCGCTGCCGTGCTCCCTGAAGCATGTCCACAAGCCCCCCCATGCCTTTTGGCAGGGTGCTTGAGGGCCACAACGACCGCGCAATGCCCTACATCACCTGCCGAGCTCGCTCGTGCAGTTGTGAGAGGTCCTGCAGTAGATCACCTGCAGAAGCGGGCATCTCCACCTTAGGGCAACCCATCAGCATTCCTGCAAACATAACTTTTTCAATATGCTTCCTCGCCGAACTATACTACAGTTTGTTTGGGCACTTACGATAAATGCCGCGGCGAAGCCTTTTGTTCTCGTTCTCCTTCATGGAGTCCGCCAGCTGTGCACGGACGTCTTTCAATTCCATGTCCAACCGAACATTGGCATCCTGGATCATATTCTTATCATGCTTCACTTGCGTCAGAATGCGCTCACCGGCCTTTAGTTGCCTCTGGAGATGAGACTCGTCATCCCCACCGCCCTCCAGATTTACTCCGGGGTTGTCTACAGAACTTTCTGTTAAATTCGTCATACTAGCTAGTTGCCAACTGGTGCATGTTCATAAAATTCGGATAAAAATTACCACATGAGGCCTTCTGGGATTCCTCTAGCTTGGCAACTATGGCCCTCGGTTGGGTTTTGCACTCCTCTAGCTCCCGAGACAATTGCTCATTCTTATCTACAAGAACGGGCACATGAATTGATACTTAAAACTATTGCTTCAACCGTTTCAAGTCTCAGGGGCTACTACTATATATATGCTAATTAAGATTTCTTACCCGTATATCTTTGGTATACTGGACTGTCGCCCGAGCAAGTCCGCTTTGAGCAGCTCGGATGTATGCGTCTCCCGAATTGAAGGCATTAAATGCCTCTTCAGAAAAGATGTTGTTGCGAAGCACGGCCCGTCGACGCCGATGATGCATGGCGCTCTCTACCTCCGAATTTGTGGCAGAGAGCATGTCTGCATCCTCTATCGAAGGACTATGTGGCGTCGGCCCTACGTCCGCCTCCTCTCTCGGAGTTGGTCCTGGAGCCCGACTGGTGGAGGCGTGGTTGGCAGGATCCCCGGATACTGTCCGGATATTCCTCTTCCTGCCAAGACGTACAAAGGGCACCGTTATACTTCGAACGACAACAAATTACATGACAAGTTGTTTTCTTACCTCTGTAGAGGTGTGTCGGTTCCAGTCGCCTTCCTCTTGAGCCTACCCGATCCGGATACCTATGGCTGACGGGTCCCTAGGGGCTCGGCCCTGCGCTCCGAACGTCGCTTCTGTAAAAACGCGACATGTCAGGGATAAGGTGTGACATCAGGAAAGAATCCTCTTCGGAGGATCGAGTTTTTGGCTTGGCTTACGCGCGACGAAGGTAACTGAAAGTGCTAGTTATCGACTAGAGGGGGGGGGGGGGTGAATAGGCGATTTTTATGAAAGTCTTCAAAACATAGAAGTTTCGAAGACAAACAATAGAAACAACCTAATTGATATGCAGCGGAAGATAAACTACAACAAGCAAGCCATAATCAAGTATGCAATAGCATTAACGTTCGAAGATTAATAGCAGCTAGGTAGTAGGATCAGGATGGAAGATAGTATGAAGCCAATCAACAATAGTAGTCAAGCAATGAAGTCAATCAGATAAGACGATAAGCAATGACTTCACGAAGACAAACTCAAAGTAAAGGAGGGAAGAGATAGAACCAGTTGCTTGTTGAAGACACAGGATTTGTTGGACCAGTTCCAGTTGCTGTGACAACTGTACGTCTGGTTAGGGAGGCTAAGATTCAACTCAGAAGACCGTGTCTTCACCTTATTCCCCTTGAGCTAAGGTCACTTAGTCCTCGCCCAATCACTCTGGTAAGTCTTCAAGGGAGACTTCCAAACCTTCACAGACTTCGTTCACTCGGCAATCCACAATGACTCTTGGATGCTCAGAACGCGATGCCTAACCGGCTGGAGGATACACAGTCCTCAAGTGTAATAAGTCTTCAGGTCACACAGACAGAAAGACTTCAGTGATGCCTAACACTTTTTGGCTCTCGGTGTTTGGGCTTTGTCCTCGCAAGGATTTCTCTCTCCCAAATGCTTCGAGGTGGGTTGCTCTCAAACGACAAAAGCCGTATACTAACTCTGAGCAGCCACCAATCTATGGTGTAGGGGGTGGGCTATTTATAGCCACTAGGCAACCCGGCCTGATTTGTTCGAAATGACCCTGGGTCACTAAGGAACTGACACGTGTTCCAACAGTCAGATTTCAAACACACACGGCAACTTTACTTGGGCTACAAGCAAAGCTGACTCATCCAACTCTGGATAAGATTTGCTCTCATTGTCTTCACTCGAAGACATAGGATTTGGGTTGAGCATCACTTCAGTTACTCTGACTTAGTTCACTTGGACCCCACTTAACAGTACGGTGGTTCCTATGACTCAACAAAGAAGAAAAGGGAACAACGAAACCACACAGTCTTCATGCTCCATAGTCTTCACGCAATGTCTTCTCATGTCATAGTCTTCAATATGAATATCTTCTCATACCACCATTGTCTTCAATGTCTTCATACATTTTTAGGGGTCATCTCCGGTAGGTAAACCGAATCAATGAGGGACACTACCTGCGTTATCATGCAATTCTCACAAACGCATTAGTCCCTCAACCAACTTTGTCGTCAATACTCCAAAACCAACTAGGGGTGGCACTAGATGCACTTACAATCTCCCCCTTTTTGGTGATTGATGACAAACTAGTTGAAGTTTTCAACGGGGATAAAGTATGTGAAATTGTAAAGGATAGGAATTTGTCTTTATAAGTAGTAAGGGCTCCCCCTGAAGATGTGCATATAAATAATTTTGCTTTTGGAATGCAAATGCACATGGCAGGTTGTACTTGTGGAGATCCACTTCAACTTATGAAGATAATTCATCATGCATGAAATGATATAGCATATAGGATGACATGCATAATGAAAAATGGACGTCTGCAGGATGATCTAAGTGCGGAAGTTATCATCGCACATGGAAATGCAAATAAGTAGCAGACGACCATCAAGTTTAAGTGTTACAAATCAGAGAACCAAATGTTTCAAAACGCAAGAGTTGTAAGAACGAGGTAAAATATAACGCAACCGCCCATATGAACCCGCTTGAAGACTATCAACTCATACGCTTCTCCCCCTTTTGTCAGTAATGACCAAAAAGGTTTGAAGACATAAAGCATCTACTCGTCTTCTTGATGAGTAGGTGAAGCAGCAGGGTTGTTGTCGTTGGGTGGCGGTGCAGATGAACTTGGTGCAGTGTCGATGCGCGCAGTAGTAGTAGGAGGTGGTGAAGTAGCATCATCTTCATCATTGATCACTCTGGCATTTACCGTTGTCGTGGAGGAAGAATATTCAGAGTCTTCAAGAGATGGAGTTCTTCGTAAGACAGCATTCCGTGGAGGAGTGGAGTCAAACTGAAATCTTTCATTGAAGCCATCGTCTTGAAGATCTGCTTCAGCACTAAGCAGGGTCAAACTCTTCCATGGTCTCTGGCAAGTTTCGTGAGCAACAAAGGCATTCTTGGTGGCAAGGTTGCGAATGCGATTGACATCCACCAAGAGGCTTTGCATTTGTCTCTTGAGCCAAAAGTGATGTTTGTCCTGTTTCTGATGAAGGGCCACAATAAGTTCTCGGTCATTGAGAACACGAGAACGCTTCGGATGCCTTTGGGCAATGGTGCTTTCAGTGGCTTCAGTGGGTGCTCGATGAGGCAGACGAGTGTTGCCAGCAAATGGATAGATTCGTGTTGCTGCTTGAACACCTTCAATAGGTTGAGTGAAGCTTTGGTGGTCGGCATTCTGAAGAGAAAGAGGCTTCTTGGCAGGGTCAGGATATATAGCTTCAACTGACATATCAACCTCAGGTAGAAAAATCACATGATTGCGAGCAGAAGGTTGATAGTTGACAGTAGAGTGGCGCTTTATGAGGCGCATGACCCATGGAGCATAAAACTTCAGACCAAAGAGATCAGAACCGGAGGCAGCAAGTTGTCTGACGAAGAAATCTTGTGCATTGAAGCTGATGCCATTGAAAATGTAGAAGACCAAAGTCTTCATAGCTCCTTCAAGCTTTGCCACTGACGAATGTCCTTTGATAGGCCACAAAGTCCGCCTGATGATATGATATATGGTGCGAGGCAGATACTCAAGGTCTTCAACAAAGAACTCTGTTGGATATTCAGCGTCACGGGGCAAAGGCTTCATCATGCTCAGCATCTGACTCATATTGGGTTCAGGCTTATGAAAGATACTCTCTACAGCATTGCGGTGTAGCTGACAGTCAGGTTCATACAGTTCTCCAGGAGTGGTGAGCCATGTAAGCTCGATGATATCCATAGCTTTGGCTTCATGATGAACATTTCCAGTCATCCACTCGAGAACCCATGTCTTGATGTCTCTGTTGTAGCCGCGAATGTGCAGAGTGGCATAGAATTGAAGCAACAGTTCTTCATTCCAGTGTTCTTTATCTGTGACAAAACTGAGCAGCCCAGCATCACGAAAGCAGTCAAGTGCTTCTTCTAAGCAGGGGAGTCCAGTAATGGCTTCAGTGTCGAGGCGCATATGAGGGAAGATGCGCCCTTGATCATACAGAACACAGGAGTAATAGCTTCGCTGCGGATGGCTCCAGAACCGATCTGATGATATTCTTGGCTTCGTGTAGGGGTTCTTTGAGCTGTCAAAGAATGTGCTGTGGATCTTGAAGCCATTTGCATTGAACGGCCCGACAACGGTGGCAGTACCAGGAAACCTTGGCAGTCTTGGCTTGGGCTTCTGGACCTGAGGCCTATTCTCAATGTGATAGTTAAACTGAGGACCAGAGACATTAGGCGGAGGGACCAGAATGGGCCATCTTACTGTGATGAGCTCGCCATGGTTGTATGCTTGCTCAATTGTATAGGGCCTTGGGGGCGGAACAGGAGCAGTGGCAGCAGCTGAGGCTTCAGGCTGCAAAACAGGTGCATCAGGAGCAGTTGCCTCATTAGCTTCAGGTGCAGTGGCCTCATTAGCTTCAGGCACACTGGTTGTTGCAAGATCCACATTAGCTTCAGTCATGACAATGTCATCGGTTTCACTTGCGTTGGTTGCGGCAGCTTCAGAATTTTCAACCTCCACTTGAGGAGCTGGAGGATCAGGCATTGACACGTTCACTTCATGAACTATTTCTTCAGGAATGGGGGGAGTAGAGACACGTTCTTCTTGACGTTCTTCATCGGCTGATGCAGCCGGATTGTCTTCAGTAGTAGGTGCTTCAGACGCAGAGACATTCACAGCAGGAGTGGCTTCTAAAAACACTTGACGTGCAACAGGTTGATGATGCACTTCTCCTTCTGGAACGCTCGGAAGAGGAGCTTGAGGCCTTGGTCCTTTGCGAAGCCTTTGAAGTACTGGTGACGCTTTTGGAGATGGAGTGGGCAGGCCCTCATCCTCTTCAGCTTGTACGGAAGTTGTGACTTGTTGTTGTTGGGGAGTGTTGGGGGAGTCTTGTTCTTGCGGGCAATCAGCCCATGAATCATCCTGTGCAATTGGCGTCAGAGGACGACCAATGCTGATGAGTTCACTGTTCGTACGAACAGGCGATGATACCACATTGTATTCGATCCGAGGAAGAACTTCATCATCTTCAACATTGTCATGATGACCAATGTCTTCAGCAGCGGTGGGTTCAGCTGCTGGAATATCTTCAGCTTCAGGAGCCTCTGTGGAAGAAGGCTCATGAACTGTCATTTGAAGTTCTTGGGATGCAGATGCAGGATGAATCACTGAGATGGGTTCAACAAAAAGGGGCTCTGTGGGAGCAGCCCGATTCTTCTTGGTCTTGCGCTTCTTCTTGGAGGGAGCAGCATCAGAGGCTTCAGTGCTTTTCCTTTTTCTGGCTTCAGCCTCTGCAGCCCTTGTCTTCTTCTAATCAGAAGCGGTTGTGGTGACCTTTGGCTTCGAGCCAGTCATGCTACTAGGGAAGATAATGCGTGGAGCTTCTTGGCTTGAAGGTGTAGGCTGATCAGCAGGAAGCTTCTTCTTTTTCTTTGCTGCCATCCTGGGGTCAATGCCAGGACGGCCAAGTGACTTGCGGTTCTCAGCCTCATTGTAGGCAAGCACACACTTATCAGCCAAACTCTTCATACGCTCGCGAGAGCCTTGAGCTTCTTGGCGCTTCTTCTGAAAAGCTTCTTTAAGCTCATGCAGCATGACCTTGAAGTTTCTGATGTCTTGAACACTGAGCTTCGCCACATGCTTCTTGAATTGAGCCTTTTCATAATCAATCTTGTTCTTCAGCTCAACAATGCGCTGAGCAAGAGCTAGCTCAGAAGCAATGGCGCCATTGAAGGCAACACTGAGGCCAATGGGAAGCTGTAGATCATCAAAGCTGACATTGGGTGTGTCGAACCATTCATCAATGAAATTGTGGATGATGTCCACATCAAAGAGAGGCAAGTTGTTGAAGATTTCTACTTCTTCCTTGCTCTTTATCAGCTGCTCAAGAGCATCATCTGCAAGATCTTCATCACTTGACAGATCAATGGGATCTTCACGCAGTATAGCGGCAGGAGTCAAGGTTTGATCAGTTCGCCTGACAAGTTGCTTTTTCTTCTCCGTCTTCTTGGAGATACGGGATTGATCTTCAGACTGCACACTGGCTTCAGGAGGTGCAGTGGCCAGTGGCTTCACACGAGAAGCTTTTGGAGGTGCGGCTGATTTAGAAGCCTTTAGCTTCTTTTTCTTCTGTGGCTTCGAAGGAGGAGCCGGGGCTTCATTAGAATCAGCATCATTGTTGGAATGATCCACTCTGGCACCATGAACCAAGACGTAGGAGATGAGACCATCAAGGTCTGCAAAGGGGCCAATTCTATTCTCTTCAGCTTCACGTGTCCCATCCTCATGGGGAGCAGAGGGACCAGGATTGAAGTCTAATCCCCATGACTTCTTGTTTTCCTTTGCTGAAGACACAACAAACTGGAAGTTGCGCTTGAAGAGATTGTCGTCGTGACATCAGAGCAATGATGATGGGTCGGCTTCTTCAGGCTGTGGCCCACGGACCATGCAAGGATAGAATTCTTGCGCAATGGCTTCAGGCTTGTTCTTGGGGGGAAGGCCTCGATAGAGAATATCACCCCAAGGGCTCTTGATAGAATTTTTCTCTGCATATTCCTTGGTGACGAACTTGTACTTGTACCACTGTTCAGCCCAATAGCGTCGAATCCATTGGATTCGTGTCTTGCGCTGATGATAAGACTCTTCAGGGTCTGTCTTGTACAGTTCTACTAGGTCATCAGGCAGATCTTTGGATGTTCCTCCTCTGCTCTGTCTGCCACCCTTCCTTGCTGATTTTTCTGCAGCCATGAACTTCAAGCTGAATGGCTTCAATACATTCAGAGGCTTCAGAGATTTACACTTGCTGGTCAAGCAGGAACTGGCTTCAGGAGAATTGATATGATGTTGTAAGTATTCTGCAAAGGAATGCAGACTATGAGAACCAAGGGATTCTCCCACGGACATGTACCTGTGACAGTATTAGAGATGCGAGGGAAGGGGAAGAGGTCATATGCATTCTCAGAAGATTTTGAAGATAAATCAGTTTGAAGATATTGACCTCATTATGCGAAGACATTCACTTATATGTGGTGAGTTGGTTCCAGATTTGTACCAATCCATGAATAAGTACAAGTGAGGAATCAAACTAGATAGGAAATCTAAGTGAATAGACTAGGCATTATGAGATGCAGATAGAATGGATCTAACATTTAGTAGGCAGAAACCACTTTCGGTAAGTAGGATGAATCTATGAAGATCAAAAAGGTGGTAAAAATAGAGTTATAATTACCGCACGATGAACTGCTAGATGGGAAGAATGAGAGACCGAGCAGTTCAGCCCACCATGCCCTAACTTGGCGACGGAGGACACCTACGGTGACGGCGGAGAGGATGATGTCCGCGGCCGGCGTGAGGACGGCGTCGAAGAAGTCGCGGCAGCTAAGCACTTCGTCGCCGGTGTCGTCGCGAGCTAGCGGTGGCGCTAGGGTTTTGACGAGGTGGAGAGGTGGAAGAAGGTTTTCTTGACTGCAGGGGATACGTATTTATAAGTAGTTGTGCGGCACAGCGCAATTATGCAGGTGCCCCTGTCTGTTCACATCCATGGGACACATGGCAAGCATGCAGCATACATAGAGTTGTCCCACGTTCCCACGCCCGCCAGGCATGTCGGAGAGTTGTTCCAGCTTCTCCGGATATAGACAATAAAGATGAATCATTTAAATAGGACTTGATGTTTATCTCTGTGTCTTCTGCTGACTAGGACGCAGAGAAGACATTCGACAGTTTCAATAGAATGCATATGATTTGGACAGATAGAGTTTGAGAAAGTAAGCATAGAGAGATTAGGGTCCGATCACATTCACTTAGTTCAAAAGGTTCAACTTGAGACATAGCTATAAGTGAATGATGTAGATGACAGAACGCTAGTATATATATATGCAATCAACTCATCATAGCGTAAAAAATCATGAAGATAAATGGAAACTGAAGACAAACCAAATGTGAAGTCTTTGCAAAAGTAACGCCATGAGTGAAACACTTCAAACAGAGAAATTTGGTGGTGGCGTTACCCACCGTATAGGAAGTATTAGACCCACACACGGCGCACAATTATCGTGGCGCTCTGAAGTCAAATTCCATGTTAATGTATTCACACTCAGAGTGTAACTCTTAATTAATTGAAGATATACATTACTTTGTGTGTTGCACATCTAAGTCATCAACATGCATAGGTGTTAGGATGTGTGCCTGATCACAGGACATTCGAGGATTCCAAGATATTTAGCTCACACCATAACTTGCAAAACCTTTTCTCGTCCAAGGGCTTTGTGAAGATATTTGCAAGTTGCTCTTCAGTGTTGACGTGCATGATATCTATATCTTTCTTCATAACATGATCTTTGAGAAAGTGATGACGTATTTCAATGTGCTTTGTCTTCGAGTGCTAGACTGGATTGTTGGCAATCTTGATGGCACTTTCGTTGTCGCAGAAGAGAGGGACTTGCTTCAGATCGATGCCATAGTCCTTGAGAGTTTGCTTCATCCACAGAAGCTGAGCACAACAAGATCCAGCAGCAATGTATTCAGATTCAGCAGTTGAGAGTGACACACAGTTCTGCTTCTTTGAAGACCAACAAACAAGTGATCGACCGAGAAAATGACATGTGCCTGATGTAGACTTGCGATCCACCTTGTCACCAGCATAATCAGCATCCGAGAATCCAACCAGATCAAACCTTGAGCCCTTTGGATACCATAATCCTAGTGTTGGGGTGTAAGCCAAATATCGAAGAATTCACTTCACAGCTAAGTGATGCGATTCCTTTGGTGCCGCTTGGAATCGAGCACACATGCAAACACTAAGCATAATATCTGGCCTAGATGCACATAAATAAAGCAAAGAACCAATCATGGAGCGGTATACCTTTTGATCGAACTCTTTACCATTGTCGTCGGGACCAAGATGGTGCTTGGCTGGCATTGGCGTCGTGTAGCCTTTGCAGTCTTCCATTCCAAACTTCTTCAGACAATCTTTGAGGTATTTTTCTTGAGATATGAAGATGCCATTTCGTTGCTGATGAATTTGAAGACCAAGGAAGAACTTCAGCTCTCCCATCATGGACATTTGATATTGCTCTTGCATCATGTACCCAAACTCATCACTGTACTTCTGGTTGGTGCAGCCGAAGATTATGTCATCCACATATATTTGGCACATAAACAGTTCACCATCATATGTCTTCGTGAAGAGTGTGGGATTGAGGGATCCAGGTTTGAAGCCTTTGCTCTTCAAGAAGTCTTTGATTGTATCATACCAGGCACGAGGAGCTTGTTTGAGTCCATACAATGCTTTGTTCAGTTTGTACACCATATCAGGATGTTTTGGATCTTCAAAGCCAGGTGGTTGTGCAACATATACTTCTTCTTCAATCTTGCCATTGAGAAATGCACTCTTTACATCCATTTGATATAGCAAGATGTTGTGATGATTAGCATAGGCTAGTAGTATGCGAATAGCATCAAGCCTAGCAACAGGAGCAAATGTTTCATCGAAGTCTATTCCTTCAACTTGAGTATATCCTTGAGCCACAAGACGTGCTTTGTTTCTGACAACTTGACCATGCTCATCTTGCTTGTTTCGATATATCCACTTTGTTCGAATAATGTTATTCTTGCGAGGGTCAGGTCGCTTGACAAGTTTCCAAACATTATTCAGCTTGAACTGTTGAAGTTCTTCTTGCATGGCTTGAATCCATTCAGGTTCCATAAAAGCTTCAGCAACTTTCTTGGGTTCTGATATTGACACAAATGAAAAATGCCCACAGAAATTTTCTAGCTGTGTTGCTCTTGAGCGAGTAAGCGGACCAGGCGCATTGATGCTGTCAATTATCTTCTCAATTTGTACTTCATTTGCAACACGAGGATGAACTGGACGAAGACCTTGCTCATGCGAATCATTGTCATCATTGGAAGTATTGTCTTCGGTCTGAGCATTGTCTTCAGGTTGGTTTGGTGCAGAAATGATAAGTTCCTCTTCAGGCTGTGCTTCAGAGGGCTTGATCTCACCAGTTCCCATCAACTTGATAGATTCACAGGAAGGAGCTTCATCAAGTGTATTTGGCAGAATTTCTCTTTGTGAACCATTTGTTTCATCAAATCGCACATCCACTGTTTCAACAATTTTGTAGTGGAAGAGGTTGAAGACTCTGTAAGAGTGCGAATCCTTTCCATAGCCAAGCATGAAGCCTTCGTGAGCTTTGGGTTCAAACTTTGACTTGTGATGGGGATCCTTGATCCAACATCTAGCACCAAAGACTCTGAAGTAGCTGACATTGGCTTCTTGCCAGTAAGGAGCTCATAGGATGTTTTGCCCAGAAGCTTATGGATGTAGACATGGTTGATGATGTGACAAGCTGTATCAATGGCTTCAGGCCAGAACTTTCTTGGTGTCTTGTACTCGTCAAGCATTGTTCGAGCTATCTTGATGAGGGTTCTGTTCTTGCGCTCTACAATGCCGTTTTGCTGAGGTGTGTATGGAGCAGAAAATTCATGAGTGATTCCCATTGTATCCAGATAAAGATCAAGCCCGGTGTTCTTGAATTCAGTGCCATTATCACTTCTGATATGCTTGATCTTGACGCCATAGTTGTTCATTGCTCGATTGGCGAATCGTCTGAAGACATCTTGTACTTCAGTCTTGTAGAGAATTATGTGCACCCATGTGTATCTTGAGTAGTCATCAACAATGACGAAGCCATAGAGACACGCCGTTGTTGTGAGGGTGGAGTAGTGGGTTGGTCCAAATAAGTCCATGTGAAGCAGCTCGAAGGGTTGAGATGTTGTCTTGATTGTCTTCGAAGGATGCTTGGCCCTTGTCATCTTTCCAGCTTCGCAGGCACCACACAGATGATCTTTCTTGAACTTGACGCCTTCGATGCCTATGACATGCTTCTTTTTGACGAGAGTGTGCAAGTTCCTCATGCCAGCGTGCCCCAGCCTTCGATGCCAGAGCCAGCATTCTGAAGCTTTAGCAAGAAGACATACGACAAGTTTTGGACCTGCTGAGAAATGTACCATGTATAGATCACCTTTCCTATACCCTTCAAAGACTAGAGATTTGTCAGATTCCATTAGTACAAGGCAACGATATTTTCCAAATATCACAATCATGTTTAAGTCACAAAGCATTGAGACAGACATTAAGTTGAATCCAAGTGATTCAACAAGCATCACTTTATCCATGTGTTGATCCTTTGAGATTGCAACTCTACCTAGACCCAATACCTTGCCTTTACCAGTGTCAGCAAATGTGATTTTACTCTTGTCGGATGGACGTAAGGTTGAGTCCATGAGATGACTTTGATCACCAGTCATATGATTAGTGCATCCACTGTCAATAATCCATTCTGAAGCTTTTGGTGACATGCCCTATAGTGCAGTTAGGAGGATAGGCTTCACAAGGTATGTTGTGAAGCATAAGCATTTTACACACACAGGATTATCACAGTTTAGATCGAGATTAGAACACACAATATGACAGATAAGAGATTCATATGTGGAATACATATTAAGTTATTTTATCATGTGTCCCTTTATGTTTTAGGTCCCCAGCAATTATATCGGACGCCATTGATTGCTGGCTGGAGACCACATTCTGCAAAAGAGAGTTAATTCTTCTTCACCACCCACATTTTCAGGGGTGGCTTAGAAGCAATGAGTCTAAGTGCAGCATCTGAGAATTTCGGCTTTGAAGCCCTAGCAAATAGCCTTGCAGGAGATGAATGATACTCATGTGAATAAGCAGAAAAGTTCTTAGTTCTATGAACATAGCGATTTGAAGACACATGCTCATATTCATGAGTCTGAGTATGATTTCCCTGCAAAACATTGGCGTTAGGGTGACTCAACTGAGTCCTGTGATCGTAAGTAGCCATTGGACCATATGATGCCTTTGGTCTGGGGTTTATCTTCTTCACTGGTGGTGTCATGATGACATTCACTGGAAGATTCTCAAGGCAGCTTTTGGGTACCCAGATCTTCTTCATAGGAGGTCCATTCCTACAGTTAGTACCAATATACCTAGCAAACACTTCACCATTCTTATTTTTGAACAGTTTATAATTTGCATCAAAGGATTCATCAATGATAATAGGATTAGCACAGGTAAATCCAGATAAAGTGAATGGATCCACTGAAGGTTCCTTTGCAGCAACCCATGTGGTTTTGGGATACTACTCAGGCTTCCAGTAGGAACCATCAGCATTCATTTTCCTCTCGAACCCAACACCCTCTTTCCTAGGGTTTCGGTTCAGAATCTGCTTTTTGAGAACATCACAGAGAGTCTGATGTCCCTTCAAACTTTTGTACATCCCTGTTTCAAGCAATGTCTTCAACCTAGCATTTTCATCAGCAATACTGGTGGTATCCTCCGCAGAGGGGTTAGTAACCACATCAGTAGTAGAAGACAATGAAACAGCAGCAGCAGCGGAACATTCAGCAACAGATGTAGCGTTACCAGGCTCAATGCATTTTAAACATGGTGGTTCGAATCCATCCTGAGCGGGACTGATCTGTTGAGCGCGAAGTGACTCATTCTCTGTTTGAAGATCTTCATGAGTCGCTTTCAATTTCTCAAGCTCTTGCTTCCTTTGAAGATAATCATAGGAGAGCTTTTCATATGTGGTTGAGAGTGTATCATGAAGATTTTCAAGTTCTTGGTACTTAGCATGAAGATTTTTTATGTCTTCTACTAAGGACTGTGAACGTGTCATTTCCGTGTCCAACAGGTCATCGCTTTTGTCTAACAGTTTTTGAGTATGTTCCATAGCCCTTTGTTGTTCAGTTGCAATTTTAGCAAGTGTTTTGTAGCTGGGTTTAGATTCACAATCAGAGTCATCTTCACTTGAAGTTTGAAAGTAAGCATCGCGGGATTTTACCTTGGCACCACGTGCCATGAAGCAGTAGGTGGGAGAAGAATCGTCTTTGTCATTTGCGTCAGCGTTGGTGTGGAAGTCATTGTCTTCAGTGTTGAAGATGGACTTGGCGACATAGGCTGTGGCTAGAGCCAGACTTGCAACGCCAGGGTCAGACTCCTCACCAGACTCCACCTCCGCCTCCTCCGAAGCAGACTCCTCCTCTGAATCTATTTCCTTGCCAACAAAAGCACGAGCCTTGCCAGATGAGTTCTTCTTGTATGATGAAGACTTGGAAGAAGACTTCGAAGAAGATTTTGAGGATTTCTTCTTCTTCTTGTCATCAGAATCATATTCCTTGCTCTTCTTCTTCTTTTCTTCTTCTCATTGTCCCACTGTGGACACTCAGATATGTAGTGACCAGGTTTCTTGCATTTGTGGCCAGTTCTCTTCTTGTTGTCATGAGTGGAAGCTTCATCATTTCTTGAGCTGGATCGTGAAGACTTTCTGAAGCCCTTCTTCTTGGTGAACCTCTGGAACTTCTTCACAAGCATGGCAAGTTCCTTTCCAATGTCTTCAGGATCGTTAGAACCACAGTCGGATTCTTCTTCTTCAGATGATGAAACAACTTTTGCCTTCAAAGCACGAGTTCGGCCATAGTTGGGGCCATAGATATCTCTTTTCTCAGAAAGCAGGAACTCATGTGTGTTGAGCCTCTCAAGTATATCGGACGGATCGAGTGTCTTGAAATCAGGACGTTCTTGTATCATGAGGGCAAGGGTGTCAAAGGAGGTGTCAAGTGATCTCAGCAGTGTCTTGACAATTTCATGCTTGGTGATCTTAGTGGCGCCGAGAGCCTGAAGCTCATTTGTGATGTCGGTGAGGCGATCAAACGTGAGCTGGACATTTTCATTGTCGTTTCTCTTGAAGCAATTGAAGAGATTGTGAAGAACACTGATCCTCTGGTCTCTCTGTGTAGAGAAGCCTTCATTGACCTTGGACAGCCAGTCCCAGACTAGCTTTGATGTTTCCAGAGCACTCACACGGCCATACTGTCCTTTGGTCATATGACCACAGATGATGTTCATTGCAGTCGAGTCTAGTTGAATGAACATCTTGACATCAGTAGGGGTGACACCTTCACCAGTTTTGGGAATGCCATTCTTGACGACATACCAGAGGTCGACATCAATGGCTTCAAGATGCATGCACATCTTATTCTTCCAGTAGGGATATTCTGTTCCATCGAACACGGGGCAAGCAGCGGAGACTTTGATTATCCCTGGAGTCGACATAGCTAAACTCCTGGTGGTTAAACCGAATCACACAGAAAAAGGGAGTACCTTGCTCTGATACCAATTGAAAGTGCTAGTTATCGACTAGAGGGGGGTGAATAGGCGATTTTTATGAAAGTCTTCAAAACATAGAAGTTTCGAAGACAAACAATAGAAACAACCTAATTGATATGCAGCGGAAGATAAACTACAAGAAGCAAGCCATAATCAAGTATGCAATAGCATTAACGTTCGAAGATTAATTGCAGCTAGGTAGTAGGATCAGGATGGAAGATAGTATGAAGCTAATCAACAATAGTAGTCAAGCAATGAAGTCAATCAGATAAGACAATAAGCAATGACTTCACGAAGACAAACTCAAAGTAAAGGAGGGAAGAGATAGAACCAGTTGCTTGTTAAAGACACAAGATTTGTTGGACCAGTTCCAGTTGCTGTGACAACTGTACGTCTGGTTAGGGAGGCTGAGATTCAACTCAGAAGACCGTGTCTTCACCATATTCCCCTTGAGCTAAGGTCACTTAGTCCTCGCCCAATCACTCTGGTAAGTCTTCAAGGGAGACTTCCAAACCTTCACAGACTTCGTTCAATCGGCAATCCACAATGACTCTTGGATGCTCAGAACGCGACGCCTAACCGGCTGGAGGATACACAGTCCTCAAGTGTAATAAGTCTTCAGGTCACACAGATAGAAAGACTTCAGTGATGCCTAACACTCTTTGTCCTCGCGAGGATTTCTCTCTCTCAAATGCTTCGAGGTGGGTTGCTCTCAAACGACAAAAGCCGTATACTAACTCTGAGCAGCCACCAATTTATGGTGTAGGGGGTGGGCTATTTATAGCCACTAGGCAACCCGACCTGATTTGTCCGAAATGACCCTGGGTCACTAAGGAACTGACATGTGTTCCAACGGTCAGATTTCAAACACACAGGGCAACTTTACTTGGGCTACAAGCAAAGCTGACTCATCCAACTCTGGATAAGATTTGCTCTCATTGTCTTCGCTCGAAGACATAGGATTTGGGTTGAGCATCACTTCAGTCACTCTGACTTAATTCACTTGGACCCCACTTAACAGTACGGTGGTTCCTATGACTCAACAAAGAAGAAAAGGGAACAACGAAACCACACAGTCTTCGTGCTCCATAGTCTTCACGCAATGTCTTCTCATGTCATAGTCTTCAATATGAATATCTTCTCATACCACCATTGTCTTCAATGTCTTCATACATTTTTAGGGGTCATCTCCGGTAGGTAAACCGAATCAATGAGGGACACTACCTGCGTTATCCTGCAATTCTCACAAACGCATTAGTCCCTCAACCAACTTTGTCGTCAATACTCCAAAACCAACTAGGGGTGGCACTAGATGCACTTACAGTAATAGTCTAGGATAATCAGCTACAATAGCTACCGGGGCACCGTCACGGCTCGCCCGATAAAATATCCCGTCAACAAGCTCCATGGCCGCATTTGGGTCTTCTTTGAGTCTCGGATCCAGGGCCTTTTCGGGGTCCTCTGGCTGCGAGGAAGGGCTGGAGATTCCTTCCACGTCCCTCCTTAGTTCATGCTCAGAAAATGCAAGTAACCTTAGCAAAGTACGCCACAATAAGTGAAGTGATGAAATAAATGACAACTTACCCAGTTTGGGGCGTTGTACATGGAGAATCCGTCTCGCGGTTTGATACGAAGGAATTCTTCCTCTTCTCCTTTGTACAGGTCGGACAATATCCTTGCCAGTGCGGCGGGGGAGTCCGGGCCCTTCCGACCACATCAGGTGGCATCGTCTGTCCTGTTGTAGTGCCACATGAGATTGCTCCGGTATTAAAGCGGCTGCACTCCCCGCATTATGCATATTGCCATCACCTCGACTGTCGTCAGTCTGGATTTGGCCAGTAACTTTATCCTACTTGTCAGGAAATGTACTTCCCTGGAATCCTCTTCTCGGGGGCCGCGGGGGCGCCAGCTTAGACGTGCCCTCGGCGGAGTGTTACTGAATTTGGGAAGTCATGTCCGGACTAGTTCCAGAAGGGGAGCGGCGTTGATGTAAAACCACTTGGAAGTCCAGTTATCTGGCGACTTCTTGGGAGTACCGGATAGGTATCCGGTCTCAGCGATACGCCATATTTCGGCCCCGCCCACTTGACATAGGGATTCTCCCTGGTTGCGGGGGACAAGGCAGAACAGCTTCTTACACAGTCCGAAATGAGCCTCGCAGCCTAGAAATAGCTCGCAGAGGGCGACGTACCCTGCTATATGCAATAAGGAGGCTGGGGTAAAGTTGTGCAGCTGGAGGCCGTAGAACTCCAGATGGCCACAAAGGAATGGGGAATAGGAAGCCCGACGCCCCTTAACACATGCAGAATTAAGCATACCCGCTCCTCTGGAGATGGATTGGGGGATCTCTCCGCTTGTTCTCCGCCGTTATACGTGGCCACTCCGGCTCGGACAGGGACCATGAACGCTGGCGGGAGGAGCCCTTGGGTTTGTAACTTTACCAAACGGCTATGGGAAACTGAACACTCTCCCCAGTCCACCGGCTTGGGGCAAGGGGAGCGAGCAGAAGAGCTGCGACGATCAGCCATGTTGGGGTGGTTTTTTCTGGGCGCTCTATTGGATGCTTTCTCGAGGAGGGAGAGTGAGGTTTGGATCTGGGAATCCCCGTCTCTTCAAATAGACGGTTAGCACGAAGGACTGAGGGTGGAAAATGCAAAAACGCCTTGACTCCTCGCATTCGCTCGACACGTGGAAATGGCCATTATTGAGGCGCTGAAGCCGAGGAGTACAACATTGATGAACATGCCGGACACTGTTCGTCATGATGGGAGCATTGGAGTATTCGGAGGAGGAACCGGCCTTGCAATGCCGAAGACAAGACTGCGCGCCGGACTCATCGTCATTGAAGCCTGGTTCAGGGGCTACAGAGGGAGTCCTGGATAAGGGGGTATCTGGACAGCCGGACTATGTTCATCGTCCGGACTATAGAAGCGTCATGATAGAAGACTCAAGACTTCGGCTCGTGTTTGGATAGGACTCTCCTTTGCGTGGTAGACACCTTGGGGATCCGGATATTATGTTTCCTTCCTTGCAACCGACTCCATGTAAACCCTAGCTCTCCGGTGTCTATATAAACCGGAGAGGATGGTCCTTAGAAGGCCGATCACATTTACAATCATACCATCATAGGCTAGCTCTTAGGGTTTAGCCTCTACGATCTCGTGGTAGATCTACTCTTGTATTCCACATATCTTCAATATTAATCAAGCAGGAAGTAGGGTTTTACCTCCACCGAGAGGGCTCGAACCTAGGTAAACATTGTGTCCCTTGCTTCCTGTTACCATTAGCCTAAGATGCACAAATCGGGACCCCCTACCCGAGATCTGCCGGTTTTGACACTGACACCCCTCATGCTAGCCAAATTCCTCGCACCAAGTAGAAATACTACTTGTGCTTCCAAATATCCTTGAACCCAGTTTTTGCCATGAGAGTCCACCATACCTACCTATGGATTGAATAATATCCTTCAAGTAAGTTGTCATCGGTGCAAGCAATAAAAATTCCTCTCCTAAATATGTATGACTTATTGGTGCAGAGAAAATAAGCTTTGTACGAATTTGTTGTGGAAGTAATAAAAGCGACGGACTGCATAATAAAGGTCCACATACAAGGGGCAATATAAAGTGACGTTCTTTTGCATTAAGATTTTATGCATCAACCCTAAACGCGCATGACAACCTCTGCTTCCCTCTGCGAAGGGCCTATCTTTTACTTTATGTTTTTACTTTATGCTTGAGTCAAGGTGATCCTCACCTTTCCCTTTTTACTTTATCCTTTGGCAAGCTCCTCGTGTTTGAAAGATCATGATATATATATCCAATTGGATGTAAGTTAGCATGGGCTATTATTGTTGACATCACCTAAAGGTGAATACATTGGGAGGCAACACAATAAGCCCCTATCTTTCTCAGTGTTCGGCTGAAATTCTATAACCACAAGTACTGCGTGAGTGTTAGCAATTGTAGGAGACTACGAGATAGTTGAGTATGTGAGCTTGTTGAAAAGCTCTATTATTGACTCTTTCTGATGTTACAATAAATTGCAATTGCTTCAATGACTGAGATTATAGTTTGTTAGTTCCCAATGAAGTTTTTGAACCATACTTGACATTGTGAATTGCTTATTACTTGAGCATAGGAAATCATATGACAAAATCTATATATGTTGCTTTTATTAGAATGATCATGATGCCCTCATGTCCGTATTTTATTTTTATCGACACCTCTATCTCTAAACATGTGGACATATTTTTCGATTTCGGCTTCCGCTTGAGGGCAAGCGAGGTCTAAGCTTGGGGGAGTTGATACGTCCATTTTGCATCATGCTTTTATATCAATATTTATTGCATTATGGGCTGTTATTACACATTATATCTCAATACTTATGGCTATTGTCTCTTATTTTACAAGGTTTACCATGAAGAGGGGGGATGCCGGCAGCTGGAATTCTGGCTGGAAAAAGAGCAAATGTTGGAAACCTATTCTGCACAGCTCCAAAAGTCCTGAAACTCCACGAAACAACTTTTTGGAATTAATAAGAATTTCTGAGCGAAATAATTAGGCCAGGGGCCCCACACCCTGTCCAGGAGACAGGGGGGCGCCCCCCCTATAGGGCGCCCCCTATCTCCTGGGCCCCCTGGTGGGCCTCCGGTGTCCATCTTCTGCTATATCATCACTTCTACCCTGGAAAAAATCGTGGGCAAGCTTACGGGACAAAACTCCGCCGCCACAAGGCGGAACCTTGGCGGAATCAATCTAGGGCTGTGGCGGAGCTATTCTGCCGGGGACACTTCCCTCTGGGAGGCGGAAATCATCACCAACGTCATCACCAACAATCCTCTCATCGGGAGGGGGTCAATCTCCATCAACATCTTCACCAGCACCATCTCCTCTCAAGACCCTAGTTCATCTCTTGTATCCAATCTTGTATCAAAACCACAAATAGGTACCTGTGGGTTGCTAGTAGTGTTGATTACTCCTTGTAGTTGATACTAATTGGTTTACTTGGTGGAAGATCATATGTTCAGATCCTTTATGCATATTATTACTCCTCTGATTATGAACATGAATATGCTTTGTGAGTAGTTATGTTTGTTCCTGAGGACATGGGTGAAGTCTTGCTATTAGTAGTCATGTGAATTTGGAATTCGTTCGATATTTTGATGAGATGTATGTTGTCTTTCCCTCTAGTGGTGTTATGTGTACGTCGACTACATGACACTTCACCATTATTTGGGCCTAGAGGAAGGCATGGGGAAGTAATAAGTAGATGATGGGTTGCTAGAGTGACAGAAGCTTAAACCCTAGTTTATACGTTGCTTCGTTAGGGGTTGATATGGATCCATATGTTTAATGCCGTGGTTATGTTTACCTTAATATTTCTTTTGTAGTTGCGGATGCTTGCAATAGGGGTTAATCATAAGTGGGATGCTTGTCCAAGTTAGGGCAGTACCCAAGTACCGGTCCACCCACATATAAAATTATCAAAGTACCGAACGCGAATCATTTGAGCGTGATGAAAACTAGCTTGATGATAATTCCCAATGTGTCCTCGGGAGCTCCTTCCTCATTATTAGAAATTGTCCAGGCTTATCCTTTACTACATAAAGGATTGGGCCACATTGCTGCACTTTATTTACTTTATTTACTTGTTGCTCGTTACTATTTATCTTATCACAAAACTATCTATTACCTACAATTTCAGTGCTTGCAGAGAAAACCTTACTGGAAACTGCTTATCATTTCCTTCTGCTCCTCGTTGGGTTCGACACTCTTACTTATCAAAAGGACTTCGATAGATCCCCTACACTTGTGGGTCATCAAATAGCAACATAGAGACTTGTAAAATAAGCATGGTAAAAGCTATACATTTGAACTAAAAGATAGAAAACATGTCTCTGAATAACAGCAAGCAAATACAAATAAAATAAAATGACGCTCCAAGCAAAACACATATCATGTCGTGAATAAAAATATAGCCTCAAGTAAATTTACCTATAGATGAAGACGAAAGAGGGGATGCCATTCGGGGCATCCCCAAGCTTAGATGCTTGGTTGTCCTTGAATATTACCTTGGGGTGCCTTGTGCATCCCCAATCTTAGGCTCTTGCCACTCCTTATTTCGTAGTCTATCAAAACTTTTCCCAAAACTTGAAAACTTCACAACACAAAACTCAATAGAAAATCTTATGAGATCCATTAGTATAAGAAAGCAAATCACCACTTAGATACTGTTGTGAACTCATTCTAAATTCATATTGGTGTTATATCTACTGTATTCCAACTTCTCTGAAAGTGCGTTATATTGACTAGAGGGGGGTTGAATAGGTGATTTTTATGAATTCTTCACTGAGGAATTTGCTGGTGAGGAAATTCCTAAATGAAGAACTACTTGCAGCGGAATAAGTACTCAAAAGTAAACATATCAGAACACACGCATAGTCATCATGATGAAATGAAGACAAGCACAGAGTACGGAAAGCGTAAACACATGATAACACAAGATGAAGATGGACAGACTAAAGAAATTGAAATGAGGAAATTGAGAAAGTCTTCAGTCAAAGTCTTCAAATAGATATGAACAAGCACACAACAATAGAGATGGGGAAATTAAAGAGTTGAGGAAATAGAACCAGTAAGCTCGGTGAAGACAATGATTTGGTAGACCAGTTCCAACTGTTGTCTCAGTTGTACATCTGGTTGGAGCGGCTGAGTATTTAAACTCGAGGACATCCAGTCCCAGACACACAGTCCTCACCGTATTCTCCTTGAGCTAAGGTCACATAGACCTCGCCCAATCACTCGTGGTAAGTCTTCAGGTGACTTTCGAACCTTCACAAACTCGGTCACTCGGCGATCCACAATTCCTCTTGGATGCTCTAGACCTTGACGCCTAACCGTCTGGAAGAAGCATATTCTTCAAAGGAAACAAGCATCAGATCCATGCAGGATCAATCTCTTCAGTGATGCTCAATCACTTTGGGGTTTGTAGGTTTGGGGTTTGGGTTTTCCTCACTTGATGATTTTCGCTCAAAGTCCTCGGAGGATGGGTTGCTCTCAAATGACAAGTGTCAGTTTCTCTCGGGGTAGCCAACCAGCTAGTGGTTGTAGGGGTGGCTATTTATAGCCTAGGGAGCAGCCCGACATGATAAGACATAAATGCCCTTGTTTGATATGACCGTTAGATGGGTAGATATTTTGGGACAGCTGGCGCGTAGCATAGCAACGGTCGGAATATTTGACTCTCAAATACCTCAGGGCTATCATGTTCCTCACTTTGTAGGCAATCCGCACTACCAAATTCCTAACTCCTCAGTCAGAACAAATTCCTCAGAGTCCAGCAGAACTTCGTCTCTGTCACTGAAGAATATGACTGAACTGTGTGAGATTTCCAATGGCTTCACTCGAAAGGATTGGTAGGTGTAGGATTTTGAGTTGAGCATCACATGGAAAAATTTCCTTAGTATTTCCTCGACCCCCTTTAACAGTACGGTGTTTCCTATGACTCAAGAAAGAGAAAATGAAACTATAAAAACAAAAGTCTTCATGCTTCATGTTCCTCGAATGATTACCAAGTCTTCAAGGTCACACCAATTTCTTCACTTTCAAAGTCTTCAGAAAGTCTTTAGAAATCCAAAGTCTTCAGTTGAAGAACTTCATTTTTAGGGGTCAACTTCCTCTGTAAATATCAAACTCCTCATAGACTTATAGACCTGTGTACACTCACAAACGCAACAGTCCCTTAACCTATAAGTCTTCAATACACCAAAATCACTAAGGGGCACTAGATGCACTTACAATGTCCCCCTTTCTGGTGATTGATGACAATATAGGTTAAGTTTTGAACTGGGATAAACATATGAAGTGTAAATACTAATATTGAGGAATTTGATTCCAAGATATAGAAGTACTCCCCCTGAAGATGTGCATAGTGAGGGATTTGCTTTTGAAGCAATGCACACTTGAAGAGTATAATCATGGACATCTCCCCCTATATCTTGTAATTCATACATGCATTTGACATATAATTTGAAGAATTTGAAATGCATGATGAAATATGGTGACTGATGTAATTCAGCATGCGTGCATTAACATTAAAGAGGAATAAGCATGCAGAAGAACACAACAAAAGTATGAGGCCACCATAGAGTTTAAGATTACAACTCAATCCAGCAAAGTCATCAGAAGAACGAGAGTTGTAACTTAGCAAAAAAACGCCCATATAAGATAGACCCGCTTGAAGACTAATTCAAATTTATCCCCCTTTGTCATCGAATGACCAAAAGGGTTGAAAATGAGGACTAACGCCCCTGAAGAATATCATGAAGATGGAGGAGCGCCAGCGTTGTTGGGGTCTTGAGTCGATGTAGGGCCTGCTACAGTGTCGTCCAAGTCTTCATACTCGTCCGTGTCACGTGATGAAGAATATGAACTGGCGACCAAGGGAGGAACCTTGACCTTCTTGTATTTCTTCGGTGGAGGAGCAGACCAGTCAAAATCTTCCTTGAAGCCCATTTGCTTCAGATCTTCTTCACCATATAGATGTGACAGAATAGCCCAGGTGAGATCAAATACTTCATGGGGGTAGTAATGGTTTTTCTTCACTGCATATGTGTAGAGTTTATGTTGTGAAGAATAGAACCAAACTGACGCTTAACCCATTTGTGGTTTCGATCCACCTTCTGGTGAAGACTTATAAGTAGTTCACGGTCAATCATCACACAAGGAGCTGTAGCTTGAGGACTTGACTTGGTAGCATTGGCAGCAGAATCATGAGTGGCAGAGTCATCATTGGTGGAGTAAGATGCAGCTTTGCGGAACTGACCATCCAATGGACGAATGCCTTCATCGATAGTGGCTGGTGACTTGCCCTTCTCATCAGATGAGGAAATTGTCCGCTTGAGGACTTCAATAGGGGGAAAGTGGCTGAGGTGATTTTGAAATCAGCCTTGTAGTTGAGTGAAAACCTTGATCTGAGGAATCTCTTGATCCATGGAGCATAAGGCTTCAGCTAAAATGGTGAAAGTGCAACATTTGCGAGAGTCCTCGTGAAGAAATCATGATAGTTTATGGGGATGCCATGCATTATGTTGAAAAGCATATTCTTCATCATCCCGATAACTTCTTCATCGGATGAGTCATGGCCTTTGATAGGACTCATAGTCTTCGTTAGTATGCGATAGATGGTTCTTGGCACATAGAGCAATTCCTTCATGAGGAATTTGGTCCTTGGGGCTTGACCAGGCTTCAGCAGCTTCATGAGCACATGCATATAGTGAGCAGTGAGTTCGGGCTCATCATACAGACAACGAGCACCTTCAGGTGGAGGACTGAGTGGCAAGGCACGAAGCAATTCAGAGGCTGGTGCCTTGTAGTGAGTGTTTTCGGTCATCTAGTCCAACACCCAAGTGTTGATGTCATTTGCTTCACCAGTGATATGCAACATCACATAGAACTGAAGAATTAGTTTTTCATTCCAGTCAACGATGTCAGAGCAAAAGTTAAGAAGACCTGCATCATGAATCATACTGAGGACTTGTGTGAAGCAAGGCATGGATTCCATGTCCACGTGAGGAATGTGCTCGTGGTCGAAGACTTTGTCCTTTTCAAAGAGTACTGAGGAATAGAAGTTGGCCTGGCTGGCAGTCCAGAAACACTTCCTTCTAAGACGAGCATTCTCATATGGGTTGAATTCAGTGAAGAACACACGCTCGTCGAAGAAATCAGCAGCCTTGAATTTTTGCTTCTTTGAGAAGGGATCCTTTGGCTTGGGCTGAGGAATGTCAGTCAATTGCATCACCACTTCAGGAATCACAACCTCAGGTTCCTCAGGCTGAGGAATTTCAGGCTCTTCTGCAGCTGCAGCCTGGGTCTTCAATTCTTCATTTACATTTTCTTCAGCATTAGTGGCTGGAATTTCTTCATGGACAGACGGGGTTGCATGAGGTTCTTCAGATCCCATTTGTACTTTAGTAGCAGCTGGGGACTAAGGAATTGCTTGGAGTGGAGTGAACAACGGAGAGTTGGGGTGCTGACTTTCCCAAAAGTCATCATTCAGTATGGGTGTGGTACAGCCGATGTCCACATCCTCATCTTCCATTTCTTCAACACCTGCCTCTTCAGCAGTGAACTGAGGCATAGGTGAGGAGATGACTGGGGTTGAAGGGATTCTATCCACTTCAATTTCTTCATCCAACTACTCTGTTGAAGCAGCAGAAGGAGTTTCTTCATCAGATTCCTCGGGAATCACATAATCTTCACCAAACGGAACAAGGTCCTTTGATGGCATGAAAGAGATAGGAATGGCATCAGTTGGGTTGTCAGTTGAACTTGTCAAAGGCTTCATTTTCTTCGGAGCTGAAGGATCTGATGAAGCTGATGCCTTCCTCTTTTTCATCACTACATGCTCTGCAGCCTTGGTTTTCTTCACATCTAATGCAGACTGAAGGATCGGAGTTGGGGTAGGCACAGGAGGTGCAGAGGACTTTGGATCATTTTCTTCAGGCGCAACTGTTGCAGTTGCTCTGACTTCTTCATTTTCTTCAGGCGCACCAATAGTGGATGCCCTGGCAATATCTTCAGTGGCTGGAATGGAGTCATCAGCCCTGGCACTCTCATTTTCTTCAGCAGCCTGATTGTCATCAGTGGTGCTGGCATGTTCTTCAATAGGCTGAGCATATGCTTCAGCCGGTGAAACTTCAATGTGCACAGGAGGAGCAGCACTTGAAGTGAATTTCTTCGTCAGATTGACAAACCGAACCTTGGCGCCCTTCCAATCAGCATAGTAGCAATCGAATTCATCACTCAATTGCTTGATTTCAGCTTGCAAGGCAATGAGCTGATCAGGGGTGAGAGTGAGGACATTGTCCTTGAGGTAGCGCTGCTTCTTGTATTGCGCTTTCTTCAGCTTTCTGCCTTCTTCAAATTTCCACTTTTCTTCTTCAATGAAGGCAGTCAGAACATGACTTTGACTAGGAGTGAGATTCATCTCCGGTAAAGGCATGTTAGGGTCCTTGTGCCATAAGTCAATGAAGTCAAGGATCAACTTTGGATCCAACAGTAGTGGCTCGTTGCTACCTTTGGCTCTAGCGGCCCTGGCTTTCCTGTCTCTGATGATTTCAGCGAGTTCTTCATCAGAGGGAACTTGGAAGGCGACCTGCTTCTTGTGAGGACTTGGTTGAAGGCCTCGTCTAGCAGTGGCCTTTTTCTTCAGCAGAGAGGGGCCAGCTGAGGAATTTGGTGCACTGAGGACTTGCAGATGCTCCTGAGGCAATTGAGATGCATGTGGTCCTTTGGCACGTGGCAAGATGCACAGGTGCCGAGGATTTGGTCGGAGCAGCTGAAGACTTTGTCGGAGGAGCTGAGGACTTTGGAGGAGGAGGAGCAGACTGAGGAATTTGCCATGAGGGCTTTGAAGATTCTGGCCTTGATTGCTGAGGAGCTTGGTCGTGAGGGCATTGAAGAAGAAGCGCTTGACTTGTGAGCAGGCTTCTTAGGCATCACCTTCCTGGGCTTACTAGCAGAGGCCTCGGCAGTGGTAGAAGCAGCAGCAGAGTCTTCATTGAATTTCCTCACTGCTTCCTTTGCTCGTTTAGTCAGGTTGGCCTGGCGCTTTGCCCATTCATCAGCATAGTCCTCACCGTGCTTGAGGCTGGTGGGATTTGCCAGTTGGCCAGGTGCCAATGGAGGTCTTGAGCATGGAGGATTGAGCACGAATTTCTTCATATACTTGGGAGTAACATACCTGTACTCCCTCCATTCTCATGCCCATCTCCTCTCTATCTTTTGAATGCGCACCTTGCGCTGATTTCTATCTTCCTTAGGGGGTGTGCAGTACCCAGCATAAATGTCCTCAGGGATTTCAAATGCAGTATTTACCTTAGACCTCTTTCCTCCCTTCTGTGGCTTCTTACCATCGCCCATTTTCTTCAGCTGAGGATTATGAACAACTAAAGTTTCGGAAGAGGTATGCAACTTTTCTTCGAGGAACGCTGCAAATGAGTTAAGTTTATGAGAACCTAGTGATTCAGCAGCAGACATTTGTACCTGTGAATAGAGTATAGTTGCGAGGAATTTGGAGAGGTCATATGCATTCTCAGAAGATTTTCAAAAAGAATAGGTTTGAGGAATTTGACCCGATGAGTCTTGAAGAATTTCACTAAGCGTTCTTTATCTTAGGTTCCAGAGTTGTACAGATTTGAGAATCCACACAATTGAGGAATCTTGAAGAAAATCATTGCTTAGAGAAATGAATCAAGAACAGATAACATGTGAGGTGTTTAGTGTGTGAAGATTTGAAGAACAAACACCTTTGAAGATTTTCAAGAAAAACACATGAATCAAAGCGAGCAGTAAAAGTAACTTTTAATTACCCGAAGTGAAGAACACGACGAACTGGGAAGTGTAGGAGTGAAGTTCGTCCGTTCAGATCTTCCACGCCCTAACTCGGCAGAGGATGATGGCTACGACGGCGGCAGAGTGAAGAAATCCGCAACCGGCGAGAGTACGACGGCGACGAGGTCGAGGCAGTGAAGCTCTTCCTCACTGGCGATGATAAAGTAGCGGCGGCACTAGGGTTTCAGGAAGCTCGAGCGGGAGTGAGGTCGAGCAAAGTAAAAGTGAAGTGAGGAAGAGGCAGGGGTATTTATAGTGGAAGTGAAAAACTGTACGCCCGAAGATTTCAGACGAACGTGCCCCTGGCCCTTCTCATTCACGTGACATGTGTCACCCACGTACTGTGAGGTGGCAATCCTGTAGGATCGTGGGTGAATAGATAAGTATTGTCATGGGATGTGGAACGGTTTGAGCGGCAAAGCCGAAAATTTAGATAAGATTATTTTAAGTTTCCGTTCGCAATTTCTTCAGTTGTCAAGGACACAGTGAAGATTTTGAACGAGTTTCAAATTAGAGCGCACATGAAGAATTCGTGAATAGACTGGGTTGAGTTTAGCATAGAGGGGGAAGGGTCCGATCACATTCACTTAACAGAAGAAATCAACTTGAAGAAATAGCAGTAAGTGAATGCTATAGAGGACGTAAACTCACATATATATATTCAAATGAAGAACAACACTAGAAAGAGTGAAGACAATGCAAAGTTGAAGAATTTGAAAAACTGAGGAATTTCAAAAACGAAGAAAAACTAAAATTGAAGATTTTCAACTTTGGTTGGTTGCGTAACCCACCGTATAAGAAAGCTGATTTCAGACACCATGTACAATTGTCATAGGGCTCTGAGAATCAATTTCTTCATTGATTTCTTCACACTTAGAGGATTAGTCTTCATTGATTGAAGAGAAACATTACTTCGTGTGTTGTGCATCTAAGTCATCAAGTCACCATAAGTGTTACGATGTGTGTCCATTTCAGAGAACATTCGAAGATTCTAGGATATTTAGCTCACACCGCAACTTGCTAAATCTCTTCTCATCCAAGGGCTTAGTGAAGATATTGACCAGTTGATCTTTAGTGCTAACGTGGTCGATGGAGATGTCGCCCTTCAACACATGATGACGAAGAAAATGATGACTAACTGGATGTGCTTTGTCTTCGAGTGTTGAACTGGGTTATGAGCAATCTTGATAGCGCTCTCATTGTTGCAGTAGATAGGCACATTCTTCATGTTGATGCCATAGTCCTTGAGTGTTTTCTTCATCCATAGTAATTGAGCACAGCATGATCCAGCAGCAATGTACTCAGCTTCTGCAGTGGAGAGTGATACGCAGTGCTGTTTCTTCGAGGACCAACAGACCAAAGATCGTCTGAGGAAATGGCATGTGCCTGATGTTGACTTGCGGTCCACGCGATCGCCAGCATAGTCAGATTCTAAATATCCAATGAGATCAAATGAAGAGCCCTTGGGATACCATAATCCAAGTGTTGGTGTGTGAGCTAGATATCAAAGAATATGCTTCACAACCTTATGGTGTGATTCCTTCTGTGTAGCTTGAAATCGGGCACACATGCAAACACTAAGCATAATATCTGGCCTAGATGCACATAGGTACAATAAAGAGCCAATCATGGAGCGGTATACCTTTTGATCGAAGTCTTTACCATTTTCATCAGTGCATAGATGGCCATTTGTGGGCATTGGAATTTTGACCCCTTTGTAGTCTTGAATGCCGAATTTCCTCAATACATCTTTGAGGTATTTCTCCTGAGATATGAATATGTCATTGCGCTGTTGACGAATTTCAAGACCTAAAAAGAATTTCAATTCTCCCATCATAGACATTTGATATTCTTCACTCATCATATAGGCAAATTCATCACTATAACGTTGGTCAGTACAGCCAAAGATAATATCATCAACATATATTTGGCACACAAACAATTCATCATCACAAGATTTTGTGAAAAGAGTTGGGTCGAGTGAACCGGGTTTGAAGCCTTTCTTCATGAGGAATTACTTCAAAGTATCATACCACGTCCGAGGGGCTTGCTTGAGGCCATATAGGGCCTTGTTGAGTCTGAAGACTTTATCGGGATTCTTTGGATCTTCAAAACCTGTGTGTAGCCTTGAGCTACAAGCTGTGCCTTATTCCTCACCACAAGGCCATTTTCATCTTGCTTGTTGCGGTAGATCCATTTTGTGCCAATGCTGTTGTGCTTGCGAGGATCTGGATGTTTGACCAGTTCCCAGATGTTGTTGAGATCGAACCGATGTAATTCATCTTGCATAGCTTGAATCCACTCAGGCTCCAGAAATGCTTCATCTACCTTAGTGGGCTCTGTGATAGAGACAAAAGCAAAATGCCCACAAAATTTATATAAATGTGAAGCCTTTGAGCGAGTGAGAGGACCTGGTGCTTCAATGTCATCAATGATCTTCTCGACTTGCACTTCGTTTGCAATGCGAGGATGAGCAGGTTGTCTTCGAGGAATTTGATCAGCATTCCCTTCAGGAGCATTTTCTTCAGCACCATTTTCTTCAGGTGCGCCAGCTCGACGTTCATCATGTTCTGGAATGAATTCTTCAACAGATTCTTCAGTAGGGATGATATCCTCAGTAGCCTTGAACTTGATAGAATCCTTAGGTGCTGGTTCATCTATCATAGAAGGTAGGTGCTCTCTTTGCGAGCCATTAGTTTCATCGAACCGCACATCTACAGTTTCAACAACCTTGTGAAGAACGATGTTGAAGACTCTGTAGGCGTGCGAGTCCTTTCTGTAACCAAGCATAAAACCCTCATGTGCTTTTGGTGCAAATTTAGAATTGTGATGCGGATCTCTAATCCAACATTTAGCACCGAAGACTTTGAAGTAACTCACATTGGGTTTCTTGTCAGTGAGGAGTTCATAGGCAGTCTTCTTGAAGAATTTGTGAAGATATACTCTGTTGATGATGTGGCACGCAGTATCAATTGCCTCAATCCAGAAGCGACGATGCGTCTTGTATTCATCGGGCTAAGTGCGAGCCATTTCAGCGAGGGTTCTGTTCTTGCGCTCCACGACGCCATTCTGCTGAGGAGTATAAGGAGCAGATAACTCATGAGTAATACCAAGTTCATCAAGATAGCCATCAAGACCGGAATTCTTGAACTTAGTCCCATTGTCACTGCTGATGTGCATGATCTTCACACCAAAGTTGGTTGAAGCCCTCGAGGAAAATCGTTTGAAGACTTCCTGCACCTCATGTTTGTAAGTGACAATGTGCACCCATGTGTAATGAGAATAATCATCAACGATAACAAAGCCATATAGAGATGCATCATTTGTAACAGTAGAATAATGATTAGGACCGAAGAGATCCATGTGAAGCAATTCAAATGGTCGGGTGGTAGTCATGATAGTCTTCGCTGGATGCTTGGCCTTGGTCATCTTTCCAGCTTCACAAGCTCCGCATAAGTGATCCTTGAGGAATTTGACATTCTCAATGCCAATGACATGCTTCTTCTTCTCAAGCATGTGCAGATTCCTCATGCTAGCATGACCAAGTCGTCGATGCCATAGCCAGCCTTCTGAAGCTTTTGCAAGTAAGCATACGGCCGGTTGTGGTCCTGTAGAGAAATCAACAATGTACAAGTCTCCTCTCCTAAATCCTTCGAAGACTTTGGAATTGTCAGCTTCCATGATCACAATGCAATGATATTTGCCAAAGACAACAACCATATCAAGATCACAAAGCATTGAGACAGACATGAGGTTGTATCCTAAGGACCCAACAAGCATGACTTTGTCCATGTGTCGATCCTTTGAGATCGCAACCTTACCTAGACTCAATACCTGACTTTTGCCTTTGTCAACGAACATGATATGCTTCAGATGTGATGGTGATAAAGGAGCATCCATCAATAGATTCTTATCACCAGTCATGTGATTCGTACATCCACTATCGAGGACACACTCGTTTGCTTTGGGTTGATCATCCTGCAGATGAATTAGTGCAACTTACGAACTCATATACTTCATCAGTGAAGAATATGACATCAATATCATCAGATCAATTTCATCAAGCAACAACACAAATTAATGAGTATGAGGACGTGTGAAATGAACAATCATTTCTTCATGATTAGCTTGCGTCCTTTCAGGCACATTTAGGTCTCTAGCAAATTCTTCAGACGTTTTGAGCACGTCTGGAGACCTGACCCCGCATAAGAGATTAGTTCTTTTTCTTCACCACCCACATCTGAAGGGGTGGCAAAGAATTCATCACTCTGCGTGCACCATATGAGAAAGGTGGCATAGAAGCCAGTCCGCTTCGTTTCACACAAGAGGGGTTAGGGTAAGCATATGAATAAGCAGAGAAATTCTTCGAGGAATTATGAACATAATGATTTGAAGAATAATACTCATATTCATAGCCCTTAGCTCTACCATGCGAAACTGAAGGGTTAGCACGATGATGGTCATATGAGGATTTTGATCCTTTTGAGGAATTGGATCCATGTGAAGAATTAGGTCCATATGAAGAAGTGGATCTGGGGTTCCTGTTCTTCACTGGTGGTGTCATGAGGACATTCACCTGAAGACTTTCAAGATAACTTTTGGGAACCCAGATTTTCTTCATAGGGAAACCGTTCCTGCAGTTAGTGCCAACATATCTAGCAAATACTTAACCATTCCAATTTTTGAACAGTTTATAGTTGGAGTCAAATGACTCGTCAGAAGAATGAGGAGATTCACATGTAAAGCCAGATAAATTGGATGGATCAATTGGAGGTCCCTCTGCAGCAACCCATGAGGTTTTGGGGTACTTCTCAGGCTTCCAATATGTTCCATTAGCATTGAGTTTCCTCTCAAAGGCAATACCCTCTTTCCTAGGGTTCCTGTTGAGGATCTGCTTTTTAAGCACATCACAAAGAATCTGATGCCCTTTGAGGCTTTTGTACATGCTTGTCGTGTACAATTCCTTCAGCCCTGCATCATCAGTGGTACTAGCAATGTCCTCAGATGAGGAATTAGTGATAGCAGAGACAGGTGAAGAATTTGTAACATTTGAAGCACTTGAACATTTAGGTGAAGAATTAGCAGATTCACGTTCAATGCACTTCAGACATGGAGGAATAAATTCTTCCTGAGTAGCGCTAATTTGTTGAGCAAGTAATGAATCACGCTCCTTCTAAAGATCTTCATAACTCACTCTTAGCTTCTCAAGATCTTGCTTTCTTTGAAGAAATTCATAAGAAAGTCTTCAAATAGATACGAACAAGCACACAACAATAGAGGTGAGGAAATTAAAGAGTTGAGGAAATAGAACCAGTAAGCTCGGTGAAGACAATGATTTGGTAGACCAGTTCCAACTGCTGTCTCAGTTGTACATCTGGTTGGAGCGGCTGAGTATTTAAACTCGAGGACACCCAGTCCCGGACACACAGTCCTCGCCGTATTCTCCTTGAGCTAAGGTCACACAGACCTCGCCCAATCACTCGTGGTAAGTCTTCAGGTGACTTCTGAACCTTCACAAACTCGGCCACTCGGCGATCCACAATTCCTCTTGGATGATCTACACCTTGACGCCTAACCGTCTGGAAGAAGCACAGTCTTCAAAGGAAACAAGCGTCGGATCCATGCAAAGATAAATCTCTTCAGTGATGCTCAATCACTTTGGGGTTTGTAGGTTTGGGGTTTAGGTTTTCCTCACTTGATGATTTTCGCTCAAAGTCCTCGGAGGATGGGTTGCTCTCAAATGACAAGTGTCAGTTTCTCTCGGAGCAGCCAACCAGCTAGTGGTTGTAGGGGGCGGCTATTTATAGCCTAGGGAGCAGCCCGACATGATAAGACATAAATGCCCTTGTCTGATATGACCGTTGGGTGGGTAGATATTTTGGGACAGCTGGCGCGTAGCACAACAACGGTCGGAATATTTGACTCTCAAATACCTCAGTCCTATCATGTTCCTCACTTTGTAGGCAATCCGCACTAGCGAATTCCTAACTCCTCAGTCAGGACAAATTCCTCAGAGACTAGAAGAACTTCGTCTCTATCACTGAAGAATATGGGTGAACTGTGCGAGGTTTCCAATGGCTTCACTCAAAAGGATTGGTAGGTGTAGGATTTTGAGTTGAGCATCACATGGAAATTTTTCCTTAGTATTTCCTCGACCCCCTTTAATAGTACGGTGTTTCCTATGACTCAAGAAAGAGAAAATGAAACTATAAAAACAAAAGTCTTCACGCTTCATGTTCCTCGAATGATTACCAAGTCTTCAAGGTCACACCAATTTCTTCACTTTGAAAGTCTTTAGAAAGTCTTCAGAAATCCAAAGTCTTCAGTTGAAGAACTTCATTTTTAGGGGTCGACTTTCTCTGTAAATATCAAACTCCTCATAGACTTATAGACATGTGTACACTCACAAACGCATTAGTCCCTTAACCTATAAGTCTTCAATACACCAAAATCACTAAGGGGCACTAGATGCACTTACATTCTCCATGGTTCATACCCGCCGATACTTGTCGGTGGGAACGACACCTATGGGATCAATGGGATCCCTACTATGGTCGGCGAGCGCGGGGTTGTGAGAAGAGTGCGTCCAAGAGCCAGCACAAAGGTCGTTTACCCAGGTTCGGGCCGCGGGGATCGCATAATACCCTAGTCCTGCTTTTGTGTATATATGAATGTTCTTGAGCTAGCTATCGAGCGTGACTTGCTCAAATAGCCGAATCCCCCTCCAGTACGCCTCGGGCCTCCTTTTATAGTCGAAGGAGGCGCCACAGTGGCACACAAGAGGTGGAAAGGGTATAGTAGCTATGCTTATCACTGGCATTACAGGACAAGACGCATTAAATGCGCCCCCTGAGGTGTCCCCTCGCTTTGTCCCCGCCTCAACATGCATCCTGGCCAGCATGGCGGGTAGCGCCATGTAGGTTGGTAGGCTGCTGAGCTGGCGCTGTGGCAGCGTCTTCATGAAGATCTGCACGCCACCACGCAGGTGCTTGCTGAGTTGGCCTCGGGACCGCACGTCGCCACATAGGTGCCCGCCTGGCTGGCTAGGCTGGCAGCAGCATGGGAACGGTGGTGGGGTCTTGGCGGGCATGGGCCTGACTGCGGCCCCACTGATGTATTCGATAAGGGTCTTGCCGGGGGGGCAAGGGTCTTGCTGTGGCACCACGTTCATCCCCGGCAAGGATGTTGCCGGAGGTCTTGTCTTCTGGTCCTCATCTGATCTTGTGTGTTAATGATCTTCACAAAGATCTGCATGCCACCATGGAGGTGCCTCCTGAGCCTTTGTTCCAATGTTGTTGATGATGTTGGAAACCTCAGGCTCAAGGGTGGAATGCTCCGCTGGTGTTGGGCAGGTTGCCCCGGCAAGGTCCTTGCCGGGGCCGTGGAGGCCGCCCCGACAAGGGTCTTGCCGGGGGAGTCCACCTCGTCCTCTTGCTCTTTGTGTTTTCATCATGGCGTCGCTTTGATCATCTCATGGCTTCGGCTTCCCTCCTTTGCCCTGCTAAGTGTGGCCGCAGGTGTGGCTCTGACTGCCCGTGCACAGGTAAAGGGGAGCAAAGTAGAGCCCCTACTTCTGTACACCGATAGGAGCCCCCGGGCCTGGGCCATACATAAGTGCGACGTATTGTTGGGCTAGGCCCAGAACGGTGTGCAGGCAGGCAGGGTCAACTTTTACCGCAATAACTCCTTCGTCCGCTGCGCTTCCCCATGACTTGTGTTGAATGCGTGACGTGGGGATCGTGCATGTGGTGACCGAAGCATGTTTGTGTCATCTTATGGTGAACAGTAAAGAGGCGGCTTGCATGTCCCTTTAAGACCGCAGGGCCGCTTCTCATTTACTTTCTTCATCTTGGACCTGCCGTCCATGTTTCCCCTAACGCCCGCCCCTTGCGCCACGTACGCCGCATGCACGGTGCGGGGCGGGTGACAGGCGCGTGGAATATGGGAATACGCGCGCGTGGGTCGATACCCATGCGTCTTCAATTGGGCGAGGAGGGTGGTCGACGGCCTTGCCTGCTGCCATCTTGATGAGCTGGATTGGTTGAGAGGGGCGGCTGAACCCCGATCCTGCCCCTTTATAAGGAGGGGAGGGAGAGGGACGGCACCCCTCAATCTCTCGCCATCTTCCTCCTCCCATCTTGGCTTCCTTCTTCCTTCCGCTATGGCGAGAGGGCGTGTTGATGCTTCGACGGTGGCGGCGAGAGTTTCCGCTCGACAACACGCCCCTCCTCCCCAAGAGTTTGTGGCGGCGGAGCCGGCCACGAGGGGAAGGGGGAGGGGCGAGGCCAAGGTCGCCGTGGCACTCGGGGAAGAGGAGGACAGGGCGGCACACCGGCCTCGCCTCCGCCGGCGGTCCCTCCCCCAATGGAGGGCCACGTCGGGGACCAGCCTCGTGAATTCTTCATCAGGCTGCGCTGGCCAACGCATCGTCGTCTTCGTCTCCCTACTCCATTTACTCGGGAGATGGAACTTGACCCGCCACAGGCACTGAGACTGCATATGAGGGGCTGCGGGAATAGCGGCACATGGGCTGACATTGATTTCCCAGCCCCTCATGTCATGTATCTCCGTCGCGGATGGAAGACCTTCGCTCGCATCCACAGTCTGACGGCAGGGCTCGTTCTCTATTTCAAACTAATGGAGAATGGCTTGCACTCCTTCAAGGTCTTTGGAGACTTCGGGACTCGCCTGAAGTGCTGCGTGGAGAGATCCTCTGATGACAAAGACTCTTCCTTGAGCGAGAGTGACGAGGAGGACAGCGGCAGTGTCGACGAGGGTAGCAGGTGGGAGGATGATAGGTCTGACTAGGCATCGGACCCGCCGTTCCTAGGAGGTGCCGGCAGCAGCAGCATCTGCACTGGGGCCCCTTCTCCCAGTGGGGCCGGCTCCTTGAACTTCTTGGGGTCGCATCCTTGGGTGGCTGGCGTGGGAAGGCCGGAGAAGGCGAAGAAGGCGGGTGGCGGGCCGTCAAGTCGGAGTATGATGGCACCGACGCCTTCGTAGCGTATTGGTGGACCGCTGCCTCATCTTCCAGCTCTTCTCCCGGCACCATCATCACCAGCCCTCCTCTAGGCGGCCGCCGACATGTTCTCTTGGTGCCTTCTGCAGCTCGTACCTCGCCTAGGCGCTCCTTTTGCCCTCTTTCCTTCTTGTTCCGTTTCCTGAGGAGAGGGACAAGAAAGGGGCACCTTATCTCTTTCTAGTTTGTAAGCCTACGGGCCTTAATTAAATTTAAAACTTGCAATCCCCTTGCTCAGGTTTACATTCCGTATGAATTTTACCTGTATGGGACGTATTAATGAAAAGGGTGCTTGCCGGGTCCTTTGTGTGTGAGTGAAGCCCATACCAAGGAACAGGCCTTGCCGCTCCCTTACTTTATTCGACCATACTCACGCTTTTCGGCGGAGACAGGGGCAAAGTAGGGTTAGGCCCTACTCTTGATTCCTTGTCACCGCGGCTACAACCAGATTCCGACCCAAGGGGATAGTTTCTTGGGTACGGGCAAAGGGGAGCACGGTAACCTAGGAGCAAAACAAGGTTACCGTGGGTGAAATGCAAAACAGGGGAAGAAAAACTTATCTGAATCTGCAGCCCCCCAGCAACCTTGGCTTGCCGTGGGTGGACCCTTGTGTCTTCAGCCCCCAGCAATCTTGGCTTGCCGGGGCTGGAGCACCGGCTCATTCTCTTTCTTCCATACAGCTCAGCAGAAATGCCTATGTACCCTGCGAACCAAAGAGGATGGAAAGGAACAGAGAGACGCAGACTCGACCTCTATGCTAGGGGTTAGTCGCCGCTAAGCACTATCAACCCTAACCGAGGGAGAGACTCAACCTAGCATGCATGCTATAATTTAGGGCGCCAGCGCTTTGTTTATTTATGCTCAGGGTCTGTGCCTGGCTTTGTACAGAGGGTTACATGCCTTGCCGGCAAGGCTCGTACAAAAGGTGGCTTGCCGGCGGCCCGGCAACCGCGCCTCATGGGTAAGACTTGCGGAGATGCTCGATGTTCCAGGAATTGCTCACCGGAATGGCATCTTCGGTCTCCAAGCGGATTGCGCCGGGCCTGGTGACTCGTATTACCCAATAAGGGCCTTCCCACTTTGGCGTCAACTTGTTGGAATTCTTGGATGATTGAACGCACCGAAGAACAAGGTCGCCTTCCTCAAAGCTTCGGGCATGAACCTTGCGGCTATGGTAGCGGTGCAAGGCTTGCTGGTAGCATGCTGCTCTCACAGCCGCCCAAATATGATCTTCCTCGAGGAGCATCGCGTCATCTTGCCGTAATCGCTCTTACTCAAGCTCATCATAAGCGAGCACTCGAGGTGACCCGTATATGAGTTCCGTGGGGAGAACTGCTTCTGCCCCGTATACCAGAGCAAAGGGCGTCTGTCCGGTTGCTCGATTTGGCGTCGTTCTGATCGACCAAAGAACCGCCGACAACTCATCAATCCAGCGCCTTTCGCTCTTGTGCAGCCTGTCAAAAGTCTTTGTCCTCAGGCCTCACAGTACTTCGGCATTTTCCTCTCCGCTTGGCCGTTGCTCTGTGGGTGTGCCACGGAAACGAAATATACCTTGCTACCGAGGTCCTCAATGTATTGCATGAAGGTGTGGCTTGTGAACTGCGTGCCATTATCGGTGATGACTCTGTTTGGCACACCAAAGCGGCAAACTAGCCCCTCGAAGAATTTGACGGTTGACTACGTTGTCACCTTCCTCACTGCTTCCACCTCCGTCCACTTTGTGAACTTGTTGATTGCAACATACAAGTACTCAAAGCCCCCGACGGCGCGGGGGGAAGGGGCCCAGTATGTCGAGCCCCCAGACCGAGAATGGCCAGGAGAGAGGGATTGTTTGAAGGGCTTGAGCTGGCTAATTAAACTTCTTTGAATGGAACTGGCACGCTTCACACTTGGTTACTAGTGTTGTCGCATCCTGTTGGGCAGTGGGCCAGAAGAAACCTTACCAGAAAGCCTTGCCGGCGAGGGACCTTGACCCTATGTGGGAGCCACATATGCCTCCATGTATCTCCGCCAACAGCTCCAGTCCTTCCTCTCGGGGAATGCACTTCAATTTCACTCTGTTTGGTCTTTTTCTGTATAGAACGTTGTCAATGAACTGGTACAGGGCACACCGACGAGCTACTTTCTCTGCTTCTTCCTGATCCTCAGGAAGCTCCCCTGTTTGGAGGAATCAGACGGAATGTTGTGCCCATGATGGAGCCTGGGGCTTGACGACAAGGACCAAAAGCATCTCCTCTGCCGTGGGAACGACTGTCTCTACTGCCAGGGCTTGGCACCCTGCCGGAGTCGGTTGCCCCACGGCAGGCTCAGCGTCCTCGGAAACATCTTCGCCAGCGGCTCCAGGGAGATCGGTGGGGAAGTACTTGCCGGGGCCTGATTTCCTCCGCTTGTTCTGCTCTATTGATGGTTCAACAGATGGTTGAGTTAACCGAAGCACAAAAGTACCTGGTTCCACAGGTAGCTTGAGGGCAGCGCGCTTCGACAGGTAGTCGGCGATGTCGTTCTCCACTCGGGGGACATGCTTTGCCTATATATCGTCAAAGCGCTCCTCCAGTTTACTCACCTCCTCGACGTAGGCCTCCATCAACGGGCTTTGATAATCCTTGTTGACCTGTCTAACGATGAGCTGTGAATCACCCCTGACGATGAGCTTCTTGACCCCAAGGTCTGCCGCGATCCTGAGACCGGCAAGCAATCCCTCATATTCAGCAATGTTGTTTGTCGACATCTCCCTAGGAAAGTGCATCTGGATCACATACTTGAGGTGCTCTCCGGTGGGTGCGACGAGCAGCACACTAGCACTAGCGCCTTGTAGCGAAAAGGCCCCGTCAAAGTACATAACCCAGTTGCGACTTGTCTCCTTGCCAGGAAGGGTGGTCTCCTGGATCTCTTCGTCGGGCGTCAAGGTCCATTCTGCGACGAACTCCGCCAAGACTCTACTCTGGATCATCAAGGTGCTTTCAAACTTCAAAACTGAGCTTGAGAGCTCCAAGGCCCATTCCACAATCCTTCCCGTGCGTCTGGGTTATGCAGTATCCGTTGCAACGGGAGGCGGGTGATGTTGGTGATCTCGTGCGCTTGGAAGTAATGACGCAGCTTCCTCGAGGCCATAAGAAGGCTGAAGAGCAATTTCTACACAACGGAGTACCTTGACCTAGCCCCCTGCAAGAGGGAGCTGACAAAGTAAACCGGGTGCTGCATCATCTTCTTCTTCTGCACCACTTCACCTGGTTGCGTAGGCCCTGTCTCGCTGGCGTCAGCCCTTGCCGGGGGCCTCACCTTGCCGGGACCAGGCCCTGCCGGGGGGAGCTCTAGCTCGCCATCCGCCAACCCTGCCATCTCCACTGCTCCTTCGTTGACCTCCCTCTGTGCCACTAGTGCAGCGCTAACCACTTGATTCGTTGCCGCTACGTACATCAGCAACAGCTCTTGTGGTTTAGGCGCAACTAGTATCGGCGTGGAAGAGAGGTACTTCTTCACGTCCTGCAGTGTTGCTTCAGCCTCTAGGGTCCACTCCATTGGGCCCACCTTTTTCAAGATTTTGAAAAAGGGAAGGGCACGCTCAGCAGACTTGGAGATGAATCTTCTCATGGCGGCAATGCAGCCAGTGAGCCGACGCACATCCTTAATCCTCCTAGGTGCCTCAATCTGGTCAGTGGCCTTGATCTTGTCTGGGTTCGCTTCGATCCCACGTTGTGACACAAAGAACCCGAGAAGCTTGACGGACGGGACGCCGAAGACACACTTCTCAGGGTTAAGCTTGAGGTTGATCTTGCGTAAATTTGCAAATGTCTCTTCCAAATCTTGCACAAGTGTCGCCTTTTCCTTGGTTTTGACCACTATGTCATCCATATAAGCTTCCATATTTCTATGTAGCTGGGGCTCAAAACCAATTTCGACTGCTCTCACAAAGGTCGAGCCAGCACTCTTTAACCCAAAAGGCATCCGTAAAAAGCTATATGTACCACATCGGGTGATGAATGTTGTCTTCTCATCATCTTCTCTCGTCATGAAAATCAGATGGTATCCTGAGTTGGCGTCGAGGAATGATAGCAGGTCACACCCGGTCGTGGAGTCAACAATCTGGTCAATGCGCGGCAACGGGAAAGGGTCTTTTGGACAGGCTTTATTGATATCTGTGTAATCAATACACAGCCTCCACTTCCTGTTTGCCTTGCGCACCACCACCGGATTGGCCAACCACATCGGGTGGAGTACTCCTCTCACCAAGCCCACCGCCTCTAGCTTTTTAATCTCTTCTGTGATGAACTCTTGTCTTTCCAAAGCTTGCTTCCTGACCTTCTTCTTGATGGGCTGCGCATGAGGACAGACAGCAAGATGGTGCTCAATCACCTCCCTAGGAACGTTGCGGATGTCGGTTGCTTGCCATGCAAACACGTCAACATTCGCCTGCAGGAAAGTGATGAGCTCGCCTTCCTATTTGCTATCGAGGGTGGAACTTATCGTGAAAGCTCCTCCCGTGTCGTCCTCCTTGACGGACACCTTTTTTTGTCTCTGGTGGTGCAGCTCTGGATCTCTTGCTCTTGCCGGTGGAGCTCTCTGGCACGTCCTCGACGGGAGCACAACCCTGCGAAGAGGTGCGCTTGCCTGAGTGGGTGCGAGAGGTCGCGCCGGTCTTCTTCCCTCTCGGGGTTTTAGCCGTAGGAGCAAGTGCCTTGGCGGCAGTCACTGCAACTGCCTCCCGGTAGAGTTGGTCAGTGCACATCAGCGCATCTTTCTTGTCGGAGGGGACGGTGGTGATGTTCATCGGCCCAGGCATATTTAGTGTGTTGTAGGCGTAATGTGACGCTGCCATGAACTTGGCTAGCGCCGAGCGGCCAAGAATCCCGTTGTAAGGCAAGGGGATCTTGGCTACATCAAAGACAATCCTCTCTGTCCTGTAGTTTAGCTCCCCTCCAAATGTCACGGGCAGCGTAACCTTGCCCTTTGGCTGGCTTCTTCCCGGGTTGACCCCTTGAAACGTGCCTGTCTCTTTGAGATCTCCATCAGGAATCTGCAGCCTTTTGACCACGACAGGCGAGATCAAGTTCAGACCGGCTCCGTCGTCAACTAGCATCTTTGTCACCTTGAGGTTGCGGATTGTTGGTGAAACCAACAACGGCAAACACCCGACCGCAGTTGTGTGATCAGGGTGGTCCTCGGTGTCAAAGATGATAGGCCTACTGGACCAGTTCAGTGGCTTCCGTGTGTCGAGTGATGGCTCCACCGCTGTGATCTCACACGCCCACTGCTTGAGTTGGCGGCAAGAGGTGTGCAGCGAGGCGCCACCATCGACGCACATGGCCTTTGTAGATTTCTGAAACTCGTGGTTACCAGACTCGTCGTCCTCGTCATGATCATCGTCTTCCTGCTGCTTGTCGTGACCCCGAGTGGGCCTCTCTTGCTGGTTATCCTTGCCACGATGGACCCCTTGGCCGCCACGCTTCTTGTCGGATCCTTCGGCACCGTCCTAGCCTTTCTCCTTGTCCCACCTCTTGTATTCGGCCTTTTGCTTCTCAGCAAGAAGCTCAACTTGTCGGCAGTTTTGGAGGTCGTGGCCCTTGGTGCAGTGGATCTTGCAATACTGCTTTGTCGGAGCTTCCTAGCTTGTCGGCAGCCACCAAGGCCTGGTAAGCGGCACACCTGGCAACTTCCTTGTGAGGGTCGCTTGCCTTGGCCTTCTTGGCGATGCCGGTGTTGTCAGATCCCTCGACGGCAAGCACGGTCTTGCACTTGCGTTTTCTGTTACGGCGCTGACCCTTCTTCGTCGGGGCGGCAATGTAGTCGTCTGTGGAGTCAGTTTCCGCACCAACGTCGTCGCCAGGGTACTTCCTTCCCTCTTTAGCTCGAGCTCACCTATCAGCCAGAACATAAAGTTCGGCCACATCTTTGACCTTGTTCATCACCAACTCTTCGCGCATCTTGTGGTTATGCACATTCTGATGGAATGCGCTGATCACGGCGGCGGGGTGAACGTCTAAGATGTTGTACTGCACCCGACAGAACCTCTGGATGTACTTGCGCAGGTTTTCACCTTCCTTCTGGGGGATGATATGCAAATCGCTTGCCTGGCCATGAGCTTGATGGCCTCTAGTGAAGGTGCCAACGAACTCATGACACAGATCCGACCAAGAAGAAATGGAATCCACCGGCAAGTGCATCAACCATGACATGACATTGGGCTTGAGTGCCAACGGGAAGTAATTGGCAAGCACCTTGTTGTCGCGGGCTCCAGCAGCTTGCATCGCAATGGTGTAGATGCTGAGAAACTCCGATGAGTGATTCTTGTCGTTGTACTTCTCGCCAACGTCAGGCTTGAATGTGCGGTGGAAGGGCCACTAGAACTGCCGTAGCTCACGAGTAAAGGCTGGGCAACCCACCTCGTAAGATAGGCCACCATAACCTCCCGGTGTCAGGTGGTCCATAGCGGGCCCTGCCCGCCTGTCTGACTAGTGGCGCGCATCACGCCTACGCTCGATGGTGGTTCGAGCGTCTTCAAGGGCTCGCTCCCGAAGAACTTGGTGTTGATCGCGGTGGGTCCGTGGATCGGACGACGCTATGGAAATATTATCACAAGCGTCATCACGACGGATTGACACCCGCGGTAACTAGCATGGGGGAGGAGAGTGCATTGTGGCTGCATCACCCCTGGCCCTTCCACCGCTGGCATGCGGTGGCTCGGCAGAGCGGCGGCCTATGGGCCCTGCTGGTCACGGCTCATCTTTGTTGGCGATGTCAATGAGGCTCCGAATGGTGGCTCTCCACTCGTCGAGCTTCTCCACAGCAGGAGGAAAGTCAAGGAGCAGCTGCGTGCGCGCCAAAGTTTCTGCTGGCATGGGTAGTGGCGAGAGCTACGTGGACCATGACGCGCTTCGACTTCTAACCATGTTAGAAGGAGCTCTATCATGGCCCTACGGAGGTACGCCATTTTTGCCAGTACTTCGGCGTGCATGCTGACCTCCTTCGTCCTGTGAAGGGTGCACTGTACTCTTCCCATGTTGGCGCCCAGGGTCACCAGCGTGGCGACGCTTCTTGTCGCGCATGACCTGGGAAGAGCGTGTCGTGGGCACCGGTGCAGGCATCTTGGAGGTCGCCGCACCACCGGCGGGTGGCATGACGCTGCCCCTGGAGGGCCCCGCGCCGCCTGCGAGGGCCCAACGGCGCTCTCCAGGTGTGGACTGCCAGAGCGATGTGGGTGTTCGCGGGTCGTGCCTTGGGTTCTGTCCGCGACCGGCCCGCTACTAGCCCGCACCGGTACGGGCAGTCCGGCTCCGGATGAACCGATCGCCGTTGTCGTCTTCCTCTTGGGAGCCATGGTGATGAAGAACTGCTGGACTAGCTACTAGACCAGATTTTCACAACTGCGCGCCCTACTTGGCGCGCCAAAGATGTCGGTGGGAACGACACCTATGGGATCAACGGGATCCCTACTGTGGTCGGCGGGCGCGGGGTTGTGAGAAGAGCAGGTCTAAGAGCCACCACAAAGGTCGTTTACCGAGGTTCAGGCCGCGGGGATCGCGTAATACCCTAGTCCTGCTTTGGTGTATATATGAATGTTCTTGAGCTAGCTATCAAGCGTGACTTGCTCAAAGAGCCGAATCCCCCTCCAGTACGTCTCGGGCCTCCTTTTATAGTCGAAGGAGGCGCCACAGTGGCACACAGGAGGTGGAAAGGGTACGGTAGCTATGCTTATCGCTATCATTAGAGACAAGACGCATTAAATGCGCCCCCTGAGGTGTCCCCTCGCTTTGTCGCTGCCTCGCCTTGCCTCGACACACGTCCAGGCCAGCGATGCGGGTAGCGCCATGTAGGCTGGCAGGCTGCTAAGCTGGCACAGTGGCGGTGTCTTCACGAAGATCTGCACGCCACCACGCAGGTGCTTGCTGAGTTGGCCTTGGGACCGCACGTCGCCACGCAGGTGCCTGCCTGGCTGGCTGGGCTGGCAGTTGCATGGGAGCAGTGGTGGGGTCTTGGCGTGCGTGGGCCTGGCCGCGGCCCCGCTGATGTCTTCGGCAAGGGTCTTGCCGTGGCACCGCGATCATCCCCAGAAAAGATGTTGCCAGAGGTCTCGTCTTCTGGTCCTCATCTGATCTTGTGTGTTAATGATCTTCACAAAGATCTGCATGCCACCATGGAGATGCCTCCCGAGCCTTGGTTCCAATGTTGTTGATGATGTTGGAAACCTCGGGCTGAAGGGTGGCACACCCCGCTGGTGTTGGGCAGGTTGCCCCGGCAAGGTCCTTGCCGGGGCCGTGGAGGCCGCCCTGGCAAGGGTCTTGCCGGGGGAGTCCACCTCGCCCTCTTGCTCTTTGTATTTTCGTCTTGGCGTCGCTTTGATCGTCTCGGGGCTTCGGCTTCCCTCCTTTTCCCTGCTAAGTGTGGCCGCAAGCGCGGCTCTGAGTGCACATGCACATGTAAAGGGGTGCAAAGTAGAACCCCTACTTCTGTACACCAGCAATACTACTCCTAGATTCATCAAAATAAGGAAACAACACATGAAAAACAGAATCTATTTAAAGCAGAACAGTCTATAGTAATCAGGAAACTTCATATACTTCTGTAACTCCAAAAATTCTAAAAAATTAGGAAGACCTGCGTAATTTGTATATTAATTATGTGTAAAAAATTCAGATCAAAATCACGTTGCAGTGAATTTTGAAAATTCTTGGACTTAGCCAAAAGTTTCTGATTTTGCACAGAATCAAGTCAACTGTCATCCACACTATCCCAAAGGCTTTACTTGGCACAAACACTAAATTAAAACATGAAAATACATCTAACCATAGGCTAGATGATAAACTTATTGCAAAATAGCAAGGAAAAATATTAGGTTGTCTCCGAACAAGCACTTTTCTTTAAAGCCTTTTTAGCTAGGCATGATGATTTTAATGATGCTCACATAAAAGATAAGAATTGAAACATAATGGGAGCATCATGAAGCATATGACTAGCACATTTAAGTCTAACCAACTTCCTATGCATAGGGAGTTTATGAGCAAACAACTTATGGGAGCAAGAATCAACTAGCATAGGAAGGTAAAACAAGCAAAACTTCAAGATTTGCAACATAGAGAGAGGAACTTGATATTATTGCAATTCCTACAAGCATATATTCCTCCCTCAAAATAATTTTCAGTAGCATCATGAATGAATTCAACAATATAACTATCACATAAAGTACTCTTTTCATGATGCATAAGCATAGAATTTTTATTACTCTTCACATAAGCAAATCTCTTCTCTTGAATAGTAGTGGGAGCAAACTCAACAAAATAACTATCATGTGAGGCATAATCCAATTGAAAATTAAAATCAAGATGACAAGTTTCATGGTTATCATTATTATTTATAGCATACATGTCATCACAATAATCATCATAGATAGCAACTTTGTTCTCATAATCAATTGGAGCCTCTTCCGAAATAGTGGATTCATCACTAAGTAAAGTCATGACCTCTCCAAATCCACTTCCATAATTATCACAATAAGATTCAACACCCTCCAAAATAGTGGGATCATTACTTCCTAAAGTTGACACTCTTACAAACCCACTTTCATACATATAATTATCATAAATAGGAGGCATGCTTTCAGCATAATAAATATTCTCATCAAAACTTGGGGGACTAAAAATATCATATTCATCAAACATAGCATCCCCAAGCTTGTAGCTTTGCATATCATTAGCATCATGGATATTCAAAGAATTCATACTAATAACATTGCAATCATGCTCATCATACAAAGATTTCATGCTAAACATTTTATAGACTTCTTCTTCTAACACTTGATCACAATTTTCCTTTCCAGCATTTTTCATCAAAGATATTAAAAACGATGAAGCATATGAGGCAACATCAATTCCATTTTTTGTAGTTTCCTTTTATAGAATAAACTAGTGATAAAACAAGAAACTAAAAGAATCAATTGCAAGATATAAAGATATACCTGCAAGCACTCACCTCCCCGGCAACGGCGCCAGAAAAGAGCTTGATGTTGTCTACTACGCAACCTTCTTCTTGTAGACTCGTGTTGGGCCTCCAAGCGGAGAGTTTTGTAGGATAATAGAAAATTTCCCTCAAGTGGATGACCTAAGGTTTATCAATCCGTGGGAGGCAAAGGATGAAGATGGTCTCTCTCAAACAACCCTGCAACCAAATAACAAAGAGTCTCTTGTGTCACCAACACACCCAATACAATGGTAGATTGTATAGGTGCACTAGTTCAGCGAAGAGATGGTGATACAAGCGTAATATGGATGGTAGATATAGGCTTTTGTAATCTGAAAATATAAAAATAGCAAGGTAGCTAGTAGTAAAAGTGAGCAAAAATGTATTGCAATGCTTGGAAACAAGGCCTACGATTCATACTTTCACTAGTGCAAGTTCTCTCAACAATGATAACATAATTAGATCATATAACAATCCCTCAACATGCAACAAATAATCACTCCAAAGTTCCTATCACGAAGAACATAAGATGAAATTGCTTGTAGTGTATGAAACCACCTCAAAGTTATTCTTTCCGATCAATCCATTGAGCTATTCCTATAAGTGTCACAAACAGCCCTAGATTTCATAGTAAAATAACACCATATGACACACATCAATCAACCCTAATGTCACCTAGATACTCCAATGTCACCACAAGTATCCGTGGGTCAATTATATGATATGCATCAAACAACTTCAGATGCATAATATTCAATCCAACACAAAGAATTTCATGAGCATCCAAAGATTTCTACCGGAGATAGGAATATGAAAATGTGCATCAACCCGTATGCATAGATTACCCCAACGTCACCACAGGAATCCGCAAGTTGATAACCAAAACATACATGAAGTGGATCAATAGAACATCCCATTGTCACCACGGATATCCCATCACAAGACATACATCAAGTGCTCTCACATCCAAAGATTCAATCGAACATAGTGAAACCTCAAAGGAAAAGACTCAATTCATCACAAGGTAGAGAGGGAGAAACACCATATAATCCAACTATAGTAGCAAAGCTTGCAGTACATCAAGATCATGCCAAATCAAGAACACAAGAGAGAGAGAGAGAGGGAGAGATCAAACACATAGCTACTGGTACATACCCTCAGCTCCGAGGGTGAACTACTCCCTCCTTGTCATGGAGACCACCAGGATGATAAAGATGGCCACCGGTGATGGTTTCCCCCTCCGGCAGGGTGCCAGAATGTGCTCCTGATTGGTTTTCCATGGATACACAGGCTTGCGGTGGTGGAACTCAGATCTAGGTTTGTTTCTGGGGGTTTCGTGATTTATAGGAATTTTTGGCATCGGTTTCACATCAGGGGGTTCATGAGTCAGCGACAAGGCAGGGGGTGCGCCATAGGGGGTGGCCGCATCCGCCAACCTTCTCGTTGACTCGGGACTCTTCTGGCCCAACTCTTGTGCTTCGGGGGCTTCTTCTGGTCCATAAAAAATCACCATAAATTTTCAGCTCGTTTGGACTCCGTTTGATATTTCTTTTCTACAAAACTCAAAAGCAAGGGAAAAACAGAAACTGACACTGGGCTCTATCAGATTTCGGGATACGGCAACCTGTGAGAGGTTCGAACACTGGGGTGCGTGCGGAGATCTCAACCTGCCCAGCCTGCCTACTGGCGATCCTCCCTAGCCTAGTGCTAAGAGCTCACAGAGACACAAATACACAGAGATTTATACTAGTTCGGGTCACTGTTGTGGTGTAATACCCTACTCTAGTGTGGTGTGGTGGATTGCCTCGAGGGGCTATGGATAAACTAGTTACAAGGATGAACAAGCCTCGGGAGGTGAGGTGTTCTTGAGCTGGTGTGGTGTTCTACTTGCTCTGGTTTTCAGTCCCTTTCTATGGTGGTGGCTAAGCCATATATATAGTCGCATTGGTCCTCTTCCCAAATATGAGCGGGAAGGGATACCACAACGGCGGGATTTGAAAGGGGACAAGTAGTACAGTCTATCCTGACAAAAGTAGTCTTCGCCTGCGAAAAGCCTCTGGTCGTGACGCTACGGTGGGCTCGGTGATGACCTCCGTCCTGCCGTCCTGGCGGTCCTGGTCTTGTTGCACCAGAATGGAAACCTTTGCCTGATTCCTTGGGACTCTGCGCCTGCGGCTTGCCTCCCTTGCACCAAAGAGGAAACCTACGCTCTGTGCCCGCCTGGCCTTGGTCATCATGGCTCACGTCAGCTGAGCCTCATGAGGTAGCTACATAGATCTCTCCGCCCCTCAGGAGCTCTCCTGAGGAGGCCAACTCCTTCAGGGGTCTTGGTGTTGTTCGCCTCGCGAGGCTTGGCCCCTCACGAGGGTCTTGCTGCGTTGGTGTTGAAGTTGGGCCATACGGGGCCGTCGATGGAGCCACGTGGTGGGCCGCAGGCAGGCAGGACTAGATACCCCCAAGTCCAGGACGCCGACATGCTCTAGGTTAATAGGTTAGTCCCAGAAATAATATAAAATAGCATATAAATGCATATAAAACATCCAAGATGGATAATATAATAGCATGGAACAATCAAAAATTATAGATACGTTGGAGATGTATCATCCATGGACTCACATTAGTCATAAAGAACTCACATACTTCTTGCGAAATTTTATTAGCCCTTGAAGCAAAGTACTACGATGCATGCCCCTAGGGGAATAGATTGGTAGGAAAATATCATCACTCGTCCCCCGACTGCCACACATAAGGAAGACAATTAATAACGAATCATGCTCCAAATTCATAGTATAACTAGAGACTATACGTGCATGCTTCGGGAATGATTAACCTTAACACCAATATTCTTACTAAACCACAATCATTCACTAGTACTTCCCACATATCACCATCTTTGTATCACAAAACTATTGCAAGGAATCAAACTTATCATATTCTGTGATCTACATGAAAGTTTTTATTATATCCCTCTTGAATACCTATCTTATTAGGACCAAATTCATAACCCATGCCAATTGCCATTAATATTTATCGAACTCTCAAAAACATATAAGTGAAGCATGAGGGTGTAACTATTTCTTCAAAATATAATCACCGATGTGCTCTAAAAAATGTAAGTGAGCACTAGAGAAACTACCTAGCTCAAAAGATATAAGTGAAGCACGTAGAGTATTCTAAAAAATCATGAATAACGTGTGTCCCTCTCAAAATGGTTGTGATGCTCCTGATTCAATCACGCACTAATCATACACGCAAATGTGGGCGATCAAGATCAGGGACTCATGGGAAGATATGGCAACACAACTCTAAACACAAATTAAGGTCATACAAGCTTTATATTAGAAGCCAGGGGCCTCGAGGGCTAGAATACATAAGCTCGAATACAAATGAGTTAGCCGAAGCAACAATATCTGAGTACAAGCATAAGTTAAACAAGTCTGCCTTAACAAGGTTAGCACAAACATCAACAATGATTGAAAAGGCAAGGCCTCCTTCCTAGGAGCCTCCTAACTACTCTTGGTCGTTGATGGCCTCCATGTAATAGTAGGCACCCTCAGGGTACTAGTAGTCGCTGGTGGTGGCATCTGGCTCCTGGGATCCGTCATCTGATCGCAACAATCGGGTATAGGGGAACTGAGGTAGTGAAGCAACCGTGAGTACTCATCCAATATAATGTACTCACAAGACTTACATCAGAACTAAACTAAGTAGCATCAGTATCGAAGGAATGGGGCTATATCTTTAGATTGAACTACAGAAATGCCGGAAGAGAAGGGAAGGCCTAATCTATCGAAGACCAGTATCTTGCAGCATCAGAAGAGAGTAGAGTAACATAATATATGTAGCAAGTATATTGTATTAACACCCAGACATCCTTCCTCGACTCTCTACAAGAAAGCAATCCCGGAGCCATCATATCCATTTCAACTCCAGTATCTAGTTCTAGTTGTATCGATAGGGATACAACTCCGAGTGTCTATAACCATGGACATGACTATTCAAATAGATAAACTTCCCTATAGGGGTGCACAAACTTACCCAAGATGCTCGATTAACTCCGGCTGAACACACTTTCCTGGGTAATGCCCAGCCTCGGCTGATTGACACGTCGTAGGCCAACCTAGGCTCAACAGAGAGGCCAACACGTCGGTCTACATCCTAAATGCGAAGGGGTCATGGGAAAATCGTCCTTTATAATCTTGCACGTTGTGAATGCGGCCTAGAGCAGACCCACCCCCTTACACAAGTGCAGGTGGTTACCGTCCAATCGGGCACATGACGCTAAACCACTGACGTCTGTGAGCTTTCAGAAGAATCGTATGACGCAGAGTGCCCATACTTATTCCCACGTGGTGGTTAGTGCAAAAAGGCCAGAGGCCTAATCGGATCACATATCCAAACCGTTCGTGTCTTAGGACCACGGGGTAACGATCAATGACCCATGATATGTGGTCCCATCGCCCTATCTCACGCACTTATGGCAATGGCTAAGAATGCCAGGCCGTGTCGTGTAGTTATCTCGCGGGTACCCTCCAAGTGAGCACGACTTCACTTCACTCTTCACATTTCTCTCGCGTGTACCCCTAGAGGCCGACCCGACTTCATCATGGTTCTGGGGTGAAGTCAAGTAACCGTGTGTCCATAACACCAAGGAATAATATGAGGAATCACCCTCGATGGATTCCACTTGATGTAATTGGCAAGGTGAACTTAGAGGAATCACCCTCGAGGGTTCACTCTAGATGTTTTGCATGACAGAGTCATTATCACGAGTGGTGAAGGAGGAATCACCCTCCATAGAGCACGACTGATGTCTACTACACAACCTTCTTCTTGTAGACGTTGTTGGGCCTGCAAGTGCACATGTTTGTAGGACAGTAGCAAATTTCCCTCAAGTGGATGACCTAAGGTTTATCAATCCATAGGAGGCGTAGGATGAAGATGGTCTCTCTCAAACAACCCTGCAACCAAATAACAAAGGGTCTCTTGTGTCCTCAACACACCCAATAAAATGGTAAATTGTATAGGTGCACTAGTTCGGCGAAGAGATGAAGATACAAGTGCAAAATAGATAGTAGATATATGTTTTTTTAATATGAAATAATAAAAACAGCAAGGTAGAGAGTGGTAAAAGTGAGCGTAAACGGTATTGCAATGATAGGAAACAAGGCCTAGGGTTCATACTTTCACTAGTGCAAGTTCTCTCAACAATAATAACATAGATAGATCATATAACAAGCCCTCAACATGCAACAAAGAGTCACTCCAAAGCCACTAATAGCGGAGAACAAACATAGAGATTATGGTAGGGTATGAAACCACCTCAAAGTTATTCTTTCGGATCGATCTATAAAAGAGTTCGTACTAGAATAACACCTTAAGACACAAATCAATCAAAACCCTAATGTCACCTAGATACTCCATTGTCACCTCAAGTATCCGTGGGCACGATTATACGATATGCATCACACAATCTCAGATTCATCCAACCAACAAAAAAGTACTTCAAAGAGTGCCCCAAAGCTACTACCGGAGAGTCAAGAACGTGTGCCAACCCCTATGCATAGGCTCCCAATGTCACAAAACCCGCAAGTTGATCACCAAAACATACATCAAGTGGCACATGATATCCCATTGTCACCACAGATAATCACGGCAAGACATACATCAAGTGTTCTCATAAAATACTCAATCCGATAAAATAACTTCAAAGGGGAAACTCAATTCATCACAAGAGAGTAGAGGGGGGGAAACATCATAAGATCCAACTACAATAGCAAAGCTCGGGATACATCAAGATCATGCCATAGAAGGAACACGAGAGAGAACATGAGAGAGAGAGAGAGAGATCAAACACATAGCTACTGGTACATACCCTCAGCCCCAAGGGTGAACTACTCCCTCCTCATCATGGATAGTGCCGGGATGATGAAGATGGCCACCGGTGATGGGATCCCCCTCCGGCAGGGTGCCGGAACAGGGTCCCGATTGGTTTTTGGTGGCTACAGAGGCTTGCAGCTGCGGAACTCCCGATCTATCTTCTGTTCTAGAAGTTTTAGGGTACGTAGGTATATATGGGTGTAGGGGGTACGTCGGTGGACCTCCGGGGTGCTCACGAGGTAGGGGGCACGCCCGGGGGGGGGGGGCGCCCCCCACCCTCGTGGGTAGCCCAGGACTCCCCTGACGTGCACTCCAAGTCCATCAAGTTGCTTTCATTCCAAAATTAACTTCTCCAGTTGATTTTGTTCTGTTTTGACTCCGTCTGATATTCCTTTTCCTTGAAACACTGAAATAGGCATAAAACAACAAATCTGGGTTGGGCCTCCGGTTAATAGGTTAGTCCCAAAAATAATATAAGAGTGGATAATAAATCGCAATATTGCCTAAAACAGTAGATAAAAGTAGCATGGAGCAATCAAAAATTATAGATACGTTGGAGACGTATCAAGCATCCCCAAGCTTAATTCCTGCTCGTCCTCGAGTAGGTAAATGATAAAAAAGAATTTTTGATGCAGAGTGATACTTTGGCATAATTTCAATGTAATTCTTCTTACTTGTGATGTGAATATTCAGATCCGAAAGATTCAAGACAAAAGTTCATATTGACATAAAAGTAATAATACTTCAAGCATACTAATCAAAGCAATTATGTCTTCTCAAAATAGCATGGCCAAAGAAAGTTATCCCTACAAAATCATATAGTCTGGCTGTTGCTCTTCTTCATCACACAAAGTATTTAATCATGCGCAACCCCGATGACAAGCCAAGCAATTGTTCCATACTTTAGTAATCTCAAACTCTTTCAACTTTCACGCAATACATGAGCGTGAGCCATGGACATATCACTATAGGTGGAATATAATGGTGGTTGTGGAGAAGACAAAAAGGAGAAGATAGTCTCACATCAACTAGGCGTATCAACGGGCTATGGAGATGCCTATTAATAGATATCAATGTGAGTGAGTAGGGATTGCCATGCAACGGATGCACTAGAGCTATAAGTATATGAAAGCTCAACAAAAGAAACTAAGTGGGTGTGCATCCAACTTGCTTGCTCACGAAGACCTAGGGCACTTTTGAGGAAGCCCATCACTGGAATATACAAGCCAAGTTCTATAATGAAAAATTCCCACTAGTATATGAAAGTGACAACATATGAGACTCTCTTATTATGAAGATCATGGTGCTACTTTGAAGCACAAGTGTGGTAAAAGGATAGTAGCATTGTCCCTTCTCTCTTTTTCTCTCATTTTTTTGTTTGGGCCTTCTCTTTTTCTTTATGGCCTCTTTTTTTCGCCCGGAGTCTCATCCCGACTTATGGGGGAATCATAGTCTCCATCATCCTTTCCTCACTGGGACAATGCTCTAATAATGATGATCATCAAACTTTTATTTTTCTTACAACTCAACAATTACAACTCGATACTTAGAACAAATTATGACTCTATATGAATGCCTCCGGCGGTGTACCGGGATATGCAATGAATCAAGAGCGACATGTATGAAAATTATGAAGGTGGCCTTGCCACAAATACAATGTCAACTACATGTTCATGCAAAAAGCAATATGACAATGATGGAGCGTGTCATAATAAACTGAATGGTGGAAAGTTGCATGGCAATATATCTCGGAATGGCTGGCTGTTTTGAGGAAGGTATAAGGTGGGTGTATGATACCGGCGAAAGGTGCACGGTATTAGAAAGGCTAGCAATGGTGGAAGGATGAGAGTGCGTATAATCCATGGACTCAACATTAATCATAAGAACTCATGCACTTGTTGCAAAAATTTAGAAGTCATCAAAAACCAAAGCACTACGCGCATGCTCCTAGGGGGATAGATTGGTAGGAAAAGATCATCGCTCGTCCCCGCCCGCCACTCATAAGGAGGACAATTAATAAATAAAATTGTGCTCCAACTTCATCACAAAGCGGTTCACCATACATGCATGCTACGGGAATCACAAACTTCAACACAAGCATTCTTTAAATTCATAATCACCCAACTAGCATTACTTTGATATTATCACCTTCATATCTCAAAACAATTGTCAAGCATCAAACTTATCTTAGTATTCAACGCACTCAAAAGAAAGTTTCACATATCTTGAATACCAAGTATATTAATATTAAGCAAATTACCATGCTATTAACGACTCTCAAAATAACATAAGTGAAGCGTGAGAGACCAATAGTTTCTTTAAAAAAAATCCACCACCGTGCTCTAAAAGATATAAGTGAAGTACTAGAGCAATAACAAAAACTACTCCGAAAGATATAAGTGAAGATCAATGAGTAGTCGAATAATTATGCAACTATGTGAAGACTCTCCCATTTAATAATTTCATATCTTGATACTTTATTCAAACAGTAAGCAAAGCTAAAGAAAACTACAACGCAAGGATAGCACAACTCATGTGAAGAAGCAAAAACTTAGGCTCAACCGATACTAACCGATAGTTGTTGAAGAAGAAAGGTGGGATGCCTACCGGGGCATCCCCAAGCTTAGATGATTGAGACTTCTTGAAATATTATATTGGGGTGCCTTGGGCATCCCCAAGCTTGAACCTCTGTGTCTCCTTAATTCCTCTCATATCATGGTTTCTCTTTTTTTTTTATCAAAAGCTTCATTCACAACAAACTCAACAAGAACTCATGAGATAGGTTAGTATAAACCAATGCAAAACCTTATCATATTCTACTGTAACAAATCACTTAAATTATTATTCAACATTGCATACTAAATTCCTCTGCATATTTAATACTCCTATCCTCAAATAGAATCATTAAACAAGCAAACATATGCAAACAACACAAACATAACAGCAATCTATCAAAACAGTACAGTCTGTAAAGAATGCAGGAGTATCAATACTTCCCTGACCCCAAAAATTATGAACTAAAATTCCAACTGTAATAAATTTATCAGAACTTACTATGCAAAAAGATTCAATGTTAGACCATGCTCTGACTTTTCTAGGAAATTTTTGCAACAGAGGTAAACTTTCTGTTTTCAAACAGCAACATGCAAACTAGCAAAATAAGCATGGCAAAGGCTATCCTTGACTTTTTTATTGAAACTAAATATGCAAAACACTAATCTAATTAACAGCAAGCAAAAACTAACAAAATAAATTGACGCTCCCAGCAAAACACATATCATGTGGCGAATAAAAATATAGCTCCAAGTAAAGTTACCGATGAACGAAGACGGAAGAGGGGATGCCTTCCGGGGCATCCCCAAGCTTAGTTGCTTGGTTGTCCTTGAATATTACCTAGGGGTGCCTTGGGCATCCCCAAGATTAGGCTCTTGCCACTCCTTATTCCATAGTCCATCGAATCTTTACCCAAAACATGAAAACATCAACCACACAAAACTCAACACAAATCTCGTAAGCTCCATTAGGATAAGAAAATAAAACCACCACTTAGGTATTGTAATGAACTCATTCTAAATTCATATTGGTGTTAAACCTACTATACTTCAACTTATCTATGGTTCATACCCTCCGATACTACTCATAGATTCATCAAAATAAGCAAACAACACAATGAAAACAGAATCTGTCAAAAACAGAACAGTCTGTAGTAATCTGTATAAAACGTATACTTCTGGAACCCCAAAAATTATGAAATAAATTTCTGGACCTGAGAAATTTGTATATTAATCATATGAAAATAGAATCAACCTAAAAGCGCTCTCCAGTAAAAAATGGCAGCTAATATCGTGAGCACTGAAGTTTCTGTTTTTCACAGCAAGATCACATAAACTTCACCCAAGTCTTCCCAAAGGTTCTACTTGGCACTTTATTGAGATAAAAGCTATAAAACATGATTAATACAGTATCATAATCATGTGGACACACAAAAACAGTAAGGATAAATATTGGGTTGTCTCCCAACAAGCGCTTGTCTTTAATGCATTTTTAGCTAGGCATGATGATGACAAAGATGCTCACATAAAAGATAGGAATTGAAACATAACGGGAGCATCATGAAGCATATGACTAGCACATTTAAGTCTAACCCACTTCCTATGCATAGGGATTTTGTGAGCAAACAACTTATGGGAACAATAATCAACTAGCATAGGATGGCAGAACAAGCATAGCTTCAAGATTTTTAACACATAGAGAGGAAACTTGATATTATTGCAATTCCTACAAGCATATGTTCCTCTCTCATAATAATTTTCAGTAGCATCATGAATGAATTCAACAATATAAACAGCACCTAAAGCATTCTTTTCATGATCTACAAGCATAGAAAATTTACTACTCTCCACATAAGCAAAATTCTTCTCTTCAATAGTAGTGGGAGCAAACTCAACAAAATAACTATCATATGATTGAAAATTAAGATCAAGATGACAAGTTTCATGGTTATCATTATTCTTTATAGCATACGTGTCATCACAATAATCATCATAGATAGGAGGCATGCTTTCATCATAATAAGTTTGCTCATTAAAGCTTGGGGGACAAAAAATATCATCTTCGTCAAACATAGCTTCCCCAAGCTTGTGGCTTTGCATATCATTAGCATCATGGATATTCAAAGAATTTGTACTAACAACATTGCAATCATGCTCATTATTCAAATATTTAGTGCCAAACAATTTAGAGATTTCTTCTTCTAGAAATTGAGCACAATTATCCTTTCCATCATACTCACGAAAGATATTAAAAAGATGAAGCGTATGAGACAAACTCAATTCCATTTTTTTGTAGTTTTATTTTTATAAACTAGACTATTGCTAAAACAAGAACCAAAAAGATTCGATTGCAAGATCTAAAGATATACCTTCAAGCACTAACCTCCCCGGCAATGGCGCCAGAAACTGCTTGATGTCTACTACACAACCTTCTTCTTGTAGACGTTGCTGGGCCTGCAAGTGCACAGGTTTGTAGGACAGTAGCAAATTTCCCTCAAGTGGATGACCTAAGGTTTATCAATCCGTAGGAGGCGTAGGATGAAGATGGTCTCTCTCAAACAACCCTGCAACCAAATAACAAAGAGTCTCTTGTGTCCCCAACACACCCAATACAATGGTAAATTGTATAGGTGCACTAGTTCGGCGAAGAGATGAAGATACAAGTGCAAAATAGATAGTAGATATATGTTTTTGTAATCTGAAATAATAAAAACAGCAAGGTAGCGAGTGGTAGAAGTGAGCGTAAACGGTATTGCAATGATAGGAAACAAGGCATAGGGTTCATACTTTTACTAGTGCAAGTTCTCTCAACAATAATAACATAGATAGATCATATAACAAGCCCTCAACATGCAACAAAGAGTCACTCCAAAGCCACTAATAGCGGAGAACAAACGTAGAGATTATGGTAGGGTACGAAACCACCTCAAAGTTATTCTTTCGGATCGATATATAAAAGAGTTCTTACTAGAATAACACCTTAAGACACAAATCAATCAAAACCCTAATGTCACCTAGATACTCCATTGTCACCTCAAGTATCCGTGGGCATGATTATACGATATACATCACACAATCTCAGATTCATCCAACCAACATAAAAGTACTTCAAAGAGTGCCCCAAATCTACTACCGGAGAGTTAAGAACATGTGCCAACCCCTATGCAGGTTCCCAATGTCACGAAACCCGCAAGTTGATCACCAAAACATACATCAAGTGGCACATGATATCCCATTGTCACCACAGATAATCACGGCAAGACATACATCAAGTGTTCTCATAAAATACTCAATCCGATAAAATAACTTCAAAGGGGAAACTCAATTCATCACAAGAGAGTAGAGGGGGAAAACATCATAAGATCCAACTACAATAGCAAAGCTCGGGATACATCAAGATCGTGCCATAGAGGGAACACGAGAGAGAACATGAGAGAGGAGAGAGATCAAACACATAGCTACTGGTACATACCCTCAGCCCCGAGGGTGAACTACTCCCTCCTCGTCATGGATAGCACTGGGATGATGAAGATGGCCACGGGTGATGGGATCCCCCTCCGACAGGGTGGCGGAACAGGGTCCCGATTGGTTTTGGTGGCTATAGAGGCTTGCGACGGCGGAACTCCCAATCTATCTTCTATTCTGGAAGTTTTAGGGTACGTAGGTATATATAGGTGCAGGGGGTACGTCGGTGGACCTTCGGGGTGCTCACGAGGTAGGGGGCACGCCCAGGGGGGCGCCCCCACCCTCGTGGGCAGCCCGGGACTCCCCTGACATGTACTCCAAGTCCATCAGGTTGCTTTCCTTCCAAAATTAACTTCTCTAGTTGATTTCGTTCCGTTTTGACTCCGTCTAATATTCCTTTTCCTCGAAACACTAAAATAGGCATAAAAGAGCAAATCTAGGCTGGGCCTCCAGTTAATAGGTTAGTCCCAAAAATAATATAAAAGTGGATAATAAAGCCCAATATTGCCTAAAACAGTAGATAAAAGTAGCATGGAGCAATAAATAATTATAGATATGTTGGAGACGTATCAACGACCAATTAGCTACACTACATAGATCTCATCAGAAGTGCTATATGAGGTATCACCCTCGGCACTCGATAGTAACTCTGCAGAGTCATACAACTAAGGCAGAGTGAGGTGACGTGTTAGGCTCAGGACGTCGATCACGTTGATCGAGTCATCAAAAATAAAGCGGGGGCAACTGGGACAAGGTGAGGGGTCACCGGTGGATCACTAACCAACCTATACTAAGCATATAGGATAAACAGGTAAGGTACAAAAGCATGTTACAAAATCAGGTTATTCATCAGAATAGGAGCAATTTAAATACAGTAGAAAATTCTAATTAATGAAAGAATGAGAGAAAAACAGTGGGCGATATAAGAATTATCAAGGGGGGGTTGCTTGCCTGAAAGCTCTACAGAAAAGGACTGGTTGTCAGGAGTGTAGTCGATCTCATGAGCAGCATCAGTCTTGGTGTCTACCGGAGAGAGGAGGGGGAAGAAGTAATAAATATAGAGCAAACAGACGCATCATGATGCATGGCATGATAAAACGTAGTGATAGGGTGACCTAACACAGTGTTGCATGAGACAAACAAAGAGGGAAACATCTCGGGATGATCTCCTAGTGTTTGGATTTTTCTGGATTGATGAAACGGAGGGGAAGGATCCATGTTCATCATGCTAGAAGCATGTGACAGATGAACGAATTGCATATTCAGATTTGTTATACTTTTCTTAGCAACTTTCATATATAAATTATTTCCATCTGACTTATACATTATTTTATATTAATTTTCAAAGTTTTAAACATTTTATGAAATTATCATTATTTAAAATAATTCAAAAATGCATTAAATACTAAAAGCTATGGGTACACAGAAGTGTACCCAGAGATGTGCTTCACAGGCTGACAACGGGACCCAGTTGACTGGGTCAATAGCCCAGTCAGCAGAGGCCGACTGGTGGGCTTGCTGACTGGGTCAGCCTTAACCACTAAAACAGTGGAAGGAGGCCCCAATGTCATTGTTAGTAGGATTAGCTAGTGGGTTAAATTAAATAGGGTTAATTAGTGGGGGTGGACCCATATGTTAGTGGCCTAGTAGGTTAGCTAAATAGGCTGCTTAATTAGGCTGGGGTTAATTAAGGGGGAGGGTCCTAGCAGTCAATTGCAGAGGGGGTGATTAGCGGCTGGTTTAGGCGGACATGTCAGCGGAACCAGTGTCGATGGACCGGTGAGGCCGAACACGGTGGAGTGATGTCTACTACACAACCTTCTTCTTGTAGATGTTGTTGGGCCTCCAAGCGCAGAGTTTTGTAGGATAATAGAAAATTTCCCTCAAGTGGATGACCTAAGGTTTATCAATCCGTGGGAGGTGTAGGATGAACATGGTCTCTCTCAAACAACCTTGCAACCAAATAACAAAGAGTCTCTTGTGTCCCCGACACACCCAATACAATGGTAAATTGTATAGGTGCACTAGTTCGGCGAAGAGATGGTGATACAAGTGCAATATGGATGATAGATATAGGTTTTTGTAACCTGAAATTATAAAACAGCAAGGTAACTAATGATAAAAGTGAGCGTAAACGGTATTACAATGCTAGGAAACAAGGCCTAGGGTTCATACTTTCACTAGTGCAAGTTCTCTCAACAATAATAACATAATTGGATCATATAACTATCCCTCAACATGCAACAAAGAGTCACTCCAAAGTCACTAATAGCGGACAACAAACAAAGATATTATGATAGGGTACGAAACCACCTCAAAGTTATCCTTTCTGATCGATCTATTCAAGAGTCCATAGTAAAATAACATGAAGCTATTCTGTCTGTTATCTATCATAGAGTTCGTACAAGAATAACACCTTAAGACACAAATCAACCAAAACCCTAATGTCACCTAGATACTCCAGTGTCACCTCAAGTATCCGTGGGTATAATTATACGATATGCATCACACAACCTCAGATTCATCTATTCAACCAACACAAAGTACTTCAAAGAGTGCCCAAAGTTTCTACTAGAGAGTCAAGATGAAAACATGTGTCAACCCCTATGCATAAGTTCATTGAACCCGCAAGTTGATCACCAAAACATACATCAAGTAGATCACGTGAATATCACATTGTCACCACAGATAAGCACGGCAAGACATACATCAAGTGTTCTCAAATCCTTAAAGACTCAATCCGATAAGACAACTTCAAGGGGAAAAATCAATTCATCACAAGAGAGTAGAGGGGGAGAAACATCATAAGATCCAACTTTAATAGCAAAGCTCACGATACATCAAGATCGTATCACCTCAAGAACACGAGAGAGAGAGAGAGATCAAACACATAGCTACATGTGCATACCCTCAGCCCCGAGGGTTTACTACTCCCTCCTCGTCATGGAGAGCGCCGGGATGATGAAGATGGCCACCGGTGAGGGATCCCCCCCCCCCTCCGGCAGGGTGCCAGAACAGGCTCCCGAGAGGTTTTTGGTGGCTATAGAGGCTTGCGGCGGTGGAACTCCCAATCTATTGTGCTCCTCGATGTTTTTAGGGTATATGGATATATATAGGTGAAAGAAGTCGGTTAGGGGAGCCACGAGGGGCCCACGAGGGTGGGGGGGCGCCCTGGGGGGTACGGCGCGCCCCTGACCCTCGTGGCCACCTCGAAGCTTCCCTGACTTCCACTCCAAGTCTCTTGGATTGCTTCCGTTCCAAAAATAACTCTCTTGAAGGTTTGATTCCGTTTGGACTCCATTTGATATACCTTCTCTTCGAAACACTGAAATAGGCAAGAAAACAGCAATTTGGGCTGGGCCTCCGGTTAATAGGTTAGTCCCAAAAATAATATAAAAGTGCTTAGTAAAGCCCATAAACATCCAAAACAGATAATATAATAGCATGAATACTTCATAAATTATAGATACGTTGGAGATGTATCATGGAGGGATGCGGGATTTGCGTCCGGCAATGGTTTGACACACGAAAGGGGGCGTTTGAATGCATTCACTCGCGCGCGTCCACCGGTGCAAGGATCACGAGATGGGGCAGCATGTGGTGGCGACAGTGGCGAGCCATGGCAGTGGCCGGAAGCATGTGGGCTTGGGACCTCATTGGGGAAGTGCTACAGGTGACTGTTTGGTCGTTGTTTGCTCCTACGGGACCGTCGCGATGAGGCACATCAAATGGAGTGAGCAGCGGCAGCTGGGGTGGCCGTAGCAAAGGCCATCGTGATGGCCAAGCGGCGGTGCTCTTCTGGAACTAAGCTACATGATGCGGAGGGGAGAGGGGAGAGGCCATAGAGGACTGGGAGCTCACAAAGATGGCAACGAGCTGCACGGGGAGGCCGAGGAGCTCGTGATGGGGTGGATCGACAACGAGGAGGCACTCGGTGGCCGACGGGGGAGGAGGCGGTCGATCCAGTCGGTCCGGCGGAAGGAAGCTCGAACGGTGACTCGCAGTCGAGGTAGTCGATGCTGGCGGTGGTTCTAGACACAACGGTGCCGCTCGAGGTGTGTGGTGGCCATGTGTTCCAGGCGGTGCAGTGGCGACGCTCTCGATTGCGAGTTAAACGGAGGGGAAGAGGGGCGAGCGAGGGGGAGGAGAGAAGGGGCACTAGGGTTCGGGAAGGGATAGAGAGGGAGTGGGGGCGGCTCTTATCCACTCCGTGGAGCTACAGTGGCGAGGGGATTGGGCGAAGTGGCCATGGCGCATCGGCCTTTCCTGGGTGCATCGGTAGGTAGGGGAAAGGCCAGCTTCCACGGGTTGGGCTGCACTATGGCTGCATAGAGCCCATGGGCAGAGTAGTTCTAGGCATTTTTTTCCTTTTTCTTTTTCTGTTTGTCGTCTTGCTTCTGTTTGCAAAATATGCAAGTTGTCAAAACAAATACTAGGTATTATTTAGTACTGCCACAAAAAGGTTAGAGGCAAGAAGATTTTGTTTAGATTTTATATAAATGAAAACAAATTAGTGGGGTTGTTTTTTAAATCCTAGCGGCATTTTGGGAATTTAGGTGATGCTGTTTTCCTCAATATTACTTAGGAAATATTTGCAAAATTAGGAACTATTTTTTTCATTTTTGAAGATGTAAATTTTTGACTTGAAATTTAAATTTGAATTTGGCTTTGGTTTTAGACAAGTGACAATTGGCATAGTAATTATGATGACATGGCCACCATTAGGGGGAGATTACTATAGCATGACACTATGGGTGTTACAAAGGTGTGTCCAGCAAAGATAATTGTGGCAAGCTAAAAGGCAAACAAAGCAAAGGCTCATATAACACACGACGCTCCAAGCAAAACTCATATAATGTGATGAATAAAAATATAGCACCAAGTAATATTACCGATAGTTGGTAGAAGAAAGACGGGATGCCATCCAGGGCATCCCCAAGCTTAGATGCATGGGAGTCCTTGAATATTACCTTGGGGTGCCTCGGGCATCCCCAATCTTAGGCTCTTCCCACTCCTTATTCCTTCATCCATCATGATCTCACTCAAAATTTGAAAACTTAAGCACACAAAACTCAACAAAAACCTTCGTCAGATCCATTAGTATAACAAGCAAATCACCACTTGAGGTATTGTTGTAAACCCATTCATATTTTAATATTGCATAATACCTTTTTGTATTCTAACTTCACCATGTCTTCCCCCCGATACAATCCATACATAGATTCATCAACAAGCAAACAATGCAACAAAAACAAAATGTGTCAAAAACAGAACAACCTGTAGTAATTCAAAGAATAACTATAGTTCTGTAACTCCAAAAATTTAGAAAAATTAGGACGTGGGCAATATGTATATCAATCATGTGTAAAACATTTAGAACTTTATGCTACTAGGAGCAAAAGTTTTGTTTTTTCACAGAATCAAAGCAATCATGCAAATCATCCCAAAGGCTTTACTTGGCACAAACACTAATTTAAACACAAAAACACAACCATAATAGTACCATAATTGTGTGCACACCAAAAAAACTGGAAAAGAACAAGAAAAAAAAAGATAACCATTGGGTTGCCTCTGAACAATCGTTATCGTTTTATGCCCCTAGCTAGGCGCAATGCATAGTTTCAAGTGTTCTCGTCTTTCAAATTAAGGTGGCACTCATAGTAGATTCATATGGTGGCTTAATTATTATTCCAGGGAAGTGTTCCATACCCTTCTTTAACAGAAATAGAAATCTTATATTCCGTTCTTTCATATCAATAATAGCACCTATGGTTCATAGGAAAGGCCTACCAAGTATTATGGGACAAGACGGGTTGCAATCAATATCAAGCACAATGAAAATCAACAGGCACATAATTACTATTTGCAAGAATAAGAACATCATTTATTCTACCCAAAGTTTCCTAATAGTGGAATCTGCTAAGTGTAACTTAAGAGAACATTCATCCATAATGGTAAAACTTAGCACATCACATAAAGGTTTTGGTATTATGGAAATGCTAGCACCCAAATCACATAAAAATAGTGCACTCAAATTTTTTATTTTAACTTTAATGGTAGGTTCCCTGGATTTTCTTCTAAATCCAGGGATTGAGACCTCCAATTCTAGATTTTCTTCTAAATCTTTCATCATCGCTTCTATGATATGTTTAGTAAAAGCCTTATTTTGTTCATAAACATTAGGTGAATTTAGCATGGATGGCAACAAGGAAATGCACTCAATTAAAGAACAACTATCATAATTATAGTTCTTCAAATCCAACATAGTGGGCACATCACTATTTAAAGTTTTGACCTCTCCAAACCCACATTTATCAAAATTTTCATTAAGATCATCACCCTCCGAACAATGGGGACGCCTTCTAACTAAAGTTGACTCTACTTCTGTCCCCTTTTCATCAATTTTTATATTTATAAACAAATATTCAATGGGTGTAACACCAATCATTTTAATATCATGATTGCAATAAAAACCGGGCAGAATCGCTTTTTCTAAGAATTCTCGTTTAGCCCTTGACTCAGTGGTTCTTTATTTACTTTCATATATATAGACATAAACATATTTAATGGACTCATCAATATCAGGCTTCGGTGGCTAAATTTTAGATTTAAGATTTCCCACATCATGAACAATTCTATCCATACTCCTAGACATATCCTCAAGTTTACTCAGTTTTTCCTCTGTCATAGTATTGAAAACCTTTTGACCATTAATAGATTCTTTGATATTACTTTCAAGATCAGAGGGCATCCTATTATTATTATTATTATTATTATTATTATTATTATTATTATTATTATTATTATTATTATAAGAATTACCTTAGGAATTGACATAATGCTTAGAGGAATTTCTAGGAAATGGCCTAGGATTAAAATTACCCCTATAAGCATTGCTATTGAAATTATTTCGTGAGACAAAATTCAAATCTACGGGGTCATTATTTTGCTCAATAAAAGTAGACAATGGCACATCATTAGGATCAATATGAGTACTCTTACTAGCAACCATTTTCATAAGTGCAACAACTTTATCACTCAAAGTACTAATTTCCTCAACTGAATTCACTTGTTTACTAGTAGGAGTTCTTTCAGTATGACATTGTGAATAATTTGCCATAATATTATCAAGAAATTTTTTAGTTCTCCTAATGTGATTTCCGTAAAAGTACCACTCGTGGCGGAATCTAAAAGATTTCTAGAAACAAAGTTCAATCCCGCATAAATTTTTTGTATGATCATCCACAAACTTAACCCATGAGTAGGGAAATTTCTTATCATTAATTTCATCCTCTCCCAAGTTTTGGAAACATGTTCATGATCAAGTGCTTAAAAGTCATAATTTTATTTCTAAGACAAATAATTTTCGCGGGAGGAAAATACTTGGCAACAAAAGCATCTTTACACTTATCCCAAGAATCAATATTATTTTGAGGAAAGGATGAAAAACAAGTTTTAGCACAATCTCGTAGTGAGAACGGAAATAATTTTAACTTGACAATATCACTATCCACATCTTTTTTCTTTTGCATATCACAAAATCAATGAAAGTGTTAAGATGGGATGCAAGATCTTCAATAGGATTACCAGAAAATTGTTCTTCTATAACAAGATTTAGCAAAGTGGCATTAATATCACAAGACTCCGCACTAGTGGTGGGAGGATCAACTGGAGTACTAACAAAATCATTATTATTAGTATTGGAAAAATCACACAACTTGGTACTTTCTTGAGACATGGCGACAAAGCAAACAAACAAACAAAAAGGCAACCGGAAAATATTTTTGTGTTTTTGTGAAAATGTTTTAGAAGTGTGGGAGATGAAAACGAGAGACAAATGGCAAATAATGTAAATGCAAGGAGATGAAAGTTTATGCAATGGTACTTGATAGATGTTGATGATGTCTCCCTGGCAAAGGCGCTAGAAATTCTTCCTGCTACTTGTGAGCTGCGTTCGGATTTCCTCGAAGAGGAGAGGATGATGCAGTATAGTAGATATAAGTATTTCCCTCAGCTAAGAACCAAGGATATCAACCCAGTAGGAAAACCACGCAACACCTCGTGAACAACACCTACACACAAAATAACAAATACTAGCTAGCACCCAACGCAAAGAAGGGGTTGTTAATCCCTCAGTGGTTAATTGCAAGGATTAAATCTCGTGGAGATAGGTATACAAACAAAAACACAAAATAAAAATAAAGGTAAATAAATTGCAGCTAGGTATAAATGTATTTTATATATGATTAAAATAGACTCGGGGGCCATAGTTTTCACTAGAGGCTTCTCTCTTGAAAATAGCATACAGTGGGTAAACAAATTATTGTCGGGCAACTGATAGAAAAGCGAATAATCATGATAATATCCAAGGCAATGATTATATATAGGCATCACATCCGAGACAAGTAGACCGACTCCTTCATGTATGTATTACTATTACTCCACACATCGACCGCTATGCAGCATGCATCTAGAGCATTAAGTTCATAAAGAACGGAGTAACGCCTTAAGCAAGATGACATGATGTAGACAAAGTAAACTCAATCAATATGAATAAACCCCATCATTCTACCCTTAATGGAAACAATACAAATACGTGTCTTGTCCCCTTCCGTCACTAGGATATAGATCATCGCAAGATTAAACCCATCACAAAGCACCTCTCCCATTACAAGATAAACCATTCTGGTTGGCCAAATCAAATCAATAGATTGGAGAGAAATACAAAGCTATAATAATCGTGCATAAAAGAGTTTAGGGAAGACTTAAATAATATTCATGGACAATCTGAACATAAACTCACAATTCATCGGATCCCAACAAACACACTACAAAAAATGATTACAACGAATAGATCTCCAAGAAATCGAGGAGAACATTGTATTGAAGATCAAGGAGAGATAAGAAGCCATCTAGCTACTAGGTATGGACCTGTAGGTCTATGGTACACTACTCGCACATCGTCAGAAGGATGCAAGGTTGATGTAGAGCCCCTCCATGGTCGATTCCCCCTCTGGCAGAGTGCCCGAAAAGGCCTCCGGGTGGGATCTCACGAGAACAAAAACTTGTGGTGGCGAAAAAAGTATTTCGGGTGGCTCTATGATGTATGTAGAATATTTGAGAATTTATAGAGGCGGAATTAGGTCAAGAGGTGCCACGAGGTACCCACAAGCCTGGGGGACGCACCCGTGGGGAGCGCCTCCTAAGCTTGTCGCTCCCTCGTGGCTCATCAGGTCTTCTCTCGAACCTTCTAGGGTCTCTTCTGGTCCAGAAAAATTAATCCAAAGTTTTTTCTCCATTTGGACTCTCTTTGGTATTGATTTCTTGAAAAGCCAAAAACAAGCAAAAAAACAACAACCAGCACTGGGCACTAGGTTAATAGGTTAGTCCCAAATAATTATATAAAATTGCATAATAAACATCCAAATTGATAATATAATAGCATGGAACAACAAAAAATTATAGATGCATTGGAAACGTATCAGAACACGACCTCTCACTCTTGGCATTGAAGCGGCGCACCTGCCGAGAGAGCATCGCTCGCTGCACGCCCGGGTGAAAACGCCTCCTCGCCGGCATTCAAATGGCTAAAGACTGCCCACCTTTCTCCATTAAAACCCTCGCATGCGCTTGGAAACCTACTATGGCCAGTTCGCGAGCCATCCATCATTAAACGCAATCTCGATTGGCTTCGGCCGTCTACCCGCTATTTAAAGGGTGCCAGACGCTGGGCAAAAATTGCACCACACTTAGCTTCTCTTTTTTCCTTGCACAATTTTCTCCACAATCCATGGCATCCCACGAGCAAGAAGAGGAGTTCTGTAGCATAAAAGTCGAATGGGTGGCTTGTCGAGTGATATATCCTCAACGTATCTATATTTGTTTCATTATTCCATGCTATTATACTATCAATCTTGGATGTTTATAATGCAATTATATATCATTTTTTGGGACTAACATATTAACCCAGTGCCCAACGCCAGTTGTTGTTTTTGGCTTTTCAGAAAATCAGTACCAAACGGAGTTAAACATTATGAAACTTTTTGAGAATTTTTTTTGGACTAGAAGGGACCCTAGAAGCATCGAGAGAAGACCTGAAGAATCACAAGGGAGCGACAAGCCTTCCAGGCGCTCCCCAGGGCCCCTAGGCTTTTGGGCCCCTCATGGCACCTCTTGACCTAATTCCAGCTCTATAAATTCCCAAATATTCCCAATACATCAGAGAGCCACCAAAATACTTTTCCGGCGCCGCAAGTTTATGTTCTTTGGAGATCCCATCTGGTGACCATTTCTGGTACTCTACCAGAGGGGGAGTCGATCACAGAGGGCCTCTACGTCAACCTTGTTACCCTTCCGATGATGTGTGAGTAGTTTACCACAGACCTACTGGTCCATAGCTAGTAGCTAGATGGCTTCTTCTCTCCCTTTGATCTTTAATACAATGTTCTCCTTGATGTTCTTGGAGATCTATTCAATGTAATCCTTTTTTGTGTATTTGTTGGATCCGATGAATTGTGGGTTTATGATCAGATTATTCATGAATATTATTTGAGTCTTATCTGAATTCTTTTATGAACGATTGTTATAGATTTCTATTTCTCTCTGATCTATCCGTTTGGTTTGGCCAACTAGATTGATTTATCTTACAATGGGAGAGGTGCTTTGTGATGGGCTCGATCTTGCCTTGCTCAATCCCAGTGTTAAAAAGGGACATGACACATATTTGTATTGTTGCCATTAAGCATAAAAAGATGGGGTTTATTCATATTAATTGGGTTTACTTTGTCTACATCATGTCATCTTGCTTAAGGCATTACTCCGTTCTTTATGAATTTAATACTATAGATGCATGCTGGATAGTGGTTGTGATGCCCTCGATTGAATTGTACACTAATCATACATGCAAATGTGTACAATCAAGATCAAGGACTCACGGGAAGGTATCACAACACAACTCTAGACACAATTAAAATAATACAAGCTTTACATTGCAAACCAGGGGCCTCGAGGGCTCGAATGCATAAGCTTGATCATAAACGGGTCAGCGAAAGCAAAAATATCTGAGTACAGACATAAGTTATACAAGTTGCCATAAGATGGCTAGCAAAAACATGGATATAGATCGAAGAGGCGCAGGCCTCCTGCCTGGGATCCTCCTAAACTACTCCTGGTCGTCGGCGGCCTGCACGTAGTAGTAGGCACCATCAAGGTAGTAGCAGTCATCATCGACGGTGGCATCTAGCTCCTGGGCTTCACCTCTAGTTGGGACATCCGAGAAGAATGGGAAATGGGAAAAAGAGGGAGCAAAGCAACCGTGAGTACTCATCCAAAGTAATCTCAAGCAAGGATCTACACTACATATGTACAGTATCAATGAAATGGGTAGTATCTATGGACTAAACTGTAGAACGCTGGAATAAGAGGGGGATAGCTAGTCCTATCATAGACTACGCTTCTGACAGCCTCCATCTTGGAGCACATCGAAGATAGTAGCAAGTATAACATCAAGTAATATCGTACAGCATAATCCTACCCGACGATCCTCTCCTTGTCACCCTATGAGAGAGCGGTCATTGGGTTGTCTATGGAACTTATCTGGGTGTGTTTTATTATGTATCCGATTCTAGTTGTCATGAGTTTGGTATACAACTCCAAGCGCCCTGTTACCGTGGACATGGCTATTCGAATAGATAAACTTCCCTGCAGGGGCGCACCACATTGCCCAACACGCTCGATCCCTCTAGCCAGGCCCACTTTCCTGGGTCATACCCAGCCTTGCAAGATCAACACGTCGCAGTCCTACCTAGGCCCAATAGAGAGGTTAGCATGCCGGTCTAAATCCTAAGCATGCAGGGGTCTTGGGCCCATCGCCCGTTGTACTCCTGCATGTTGCGTGCGGCTGGTGAGCAGACCTGGCAGCCTCCATTACAAAGGAGGGTGCTTTACACAGTCCAACACCTGTGCGCGCCGCTCAGTCGCTGATGTCTGGAAAGCTTCGGCTGATACTATGATGCCGAGTGCCCAGAACTATCCCCGCATAGTTGGTTAGTGCGTATAGGATAAAAGACCAACTTAGATCAAATATCCAAATCTGGTTAAGCGTGTTATTTTGAAATAACCTCGGATGCCGATTAGGGACCAGGCCCACCTCTCTCATGGGTGGTCACAACCTACCTTGTCGCTCCGCCACAAAGAATCACTCGGGGGCTGTCGGGAACCCAGACCCATGACAACCTGAATGGAATCACTTGCCCTTTCAGCCCCATTCCATGAATCACTCGCAGGTACTCTATGAGCCGACCCGACTTTAGTCTCATCATGTATCAAGTATAGTATGTATGTATGTATGTGTGTATGTATGTATGTATGTATGTATGTATGTATGTATGTATGTATGTATGTACGTATGTATGTATATACCCGTGATCACCTCCCGAGTGATCATAGCCTGATAGTATAGCATGGAAAATGGACAAGAATGTAGGGCCACTGATCATAAACTAGCATCCTATACTAAGCATTTAGGATAGCAGGTAATGTATCAACAATAGTAACAACAAGGATAGGGTATGCAGCAGTATAGGATCAAACTGATAAGTAACAGCTACACCACTCTAATGCAAGCAGTAGACAGAAGGAAGAGGCTGTATCAGGATGATCAAGGGGGTTTTGCTTTCCTAGAAGCTCCGCGGAGAAGGATGTGTCGTCAGGGGTGTAGCTGATGTCAGGAGTTGCGGCGTCGGTCTCGAAGTCTACCAGAGAGAAGAGGGGGAAGAAACAATAAATACAATGCAAACAGATGTGTGACGATGAATGACATGGCAATAAGCAGTGCTAGAGGTGATCTAATGCAGTACTAGGTGTTACCAGTGAAGGGGGAAAACATCTGGGAAATTCCCGGTGTTAGGCATTTTCGGACAGATGAAACGGAGGGGGATGGTTCCATGTTCACTATGTAAGGGACGTGTGGCAGACGAACAAAGTGCGTATTCAGGTTCTTCTCGTTTTTCTAAGTAACTTTCACGTACAAAGTATTTTCATCTGAGCTATGGTTTATTTTATATGAATTTTCTAGGTTTTAATCAATTTCTGAAATTAAGAGATTTAATTTAAATCAAAATTCGTTTATTGCACCAGCATGATGTTAGCGGTCAACACTGTCCGTTGACCGTTCAAAGTGTCGTCTCAGTCTCATCTGTCATTGACTGGCCACATTAACAGAGTTAATTAGTCCAACTAAACAGATTAATTAAGTTAATTTAATTAATCTAAATTAATTAAGTTTATTTATTTATTTCCTAATTAATTAATTAATTATATTTTTATTCATCTTTTTTTGTTTCAGGGGCGTGGGTTCTACTCGTCAGTGGCACAGAGGCCTTAGCAGGCGCTAACGGGCGTTAGCGGGCGCGGGCACCGGCTAACGGACGGGGCCAGTGGGGTGGCCATGGTGAGCGGAGATGGTGCATACGAGCGGCGCACGGGCAGAGGCGGCGGGCCGAAGCGGGGGCAGCCATCGATGGCGGGCGCGGGGAGCGGCAGCCGATGGTGGGTGCGGTGAGCGGCGGGCGGAGGCGAGGCTGGAGACGATGGCCGAAGGGGACGGACGCGAGGCGGGCGTCAAGTGGGGGCACGCGGCTGGGGCAATAGCTATTGCTGTTGTAGCTTACGGCATGGGGCGAGGCGTAGGCGGGCGACAATGTTGCAGAGGAGGCAGGGCCTGCGGCGGAGCATGGGGCGTGGACGCCGGAGCGCGCGGCCGCGGGCGACTACGGCGAGGGGCAGCTGCGGTCAAGGCGATGGATGGAGCGTAGTGGGCCGATGTAACATCCCAAATTTACAATTTGGAACGTTATACACTAGGTCATCATTGCATATCATATTTTATTTCTTTTGGTTTGATCATAGAAATTCTACGCAACTCAAGGAACCTCGGAGAGAGTTGGGGATTTCGTTATTTTCATATTTGAGTTTTCTCAAATTTTGAAAATAGGATCATTTGATTTTATTTATTTTATCTTTTTATAAAAATATGAGAGAGTAAATAAAATGACTTTCCCAAAATAAAGAAATATTGAAGATTTGGTAAAAAAATCAAATAAGATTTTATTTCGGAGTTTTTCGCTATTTTATTTGAATTTAGGAAAATTACACGTTTTTCAGAACTGCATTTTAGGGCTAAGAAAATGTTCTTCTTGTTCTAAATATTTTATTTAGACGGTGAAAATTTGTTTTGGCATTTTTAGATTTTTATTATTTTTCTAGGATTTTTTTCTGTTCGGCGGAATTGTTTAAAAAAACTTACAGCGCCCGACTGGGCCGAGGCCCAACCGAGCCGGGCCGGACTCGCTAGCGCCACCGCCAGCCCCACCGTGTCGCCGCCGGACTTGGGGAGTCCGACCCCGAGCCGACTCCGTCGTCGCCCCCTCCCCCAAGCCGGCCGAGCCCCCCTCCTTAAATACCGCCCGCCGCCACCCCTCCTCACCCCGTCTCGCCCACCGTCGCCGAACCCACCCACCTGCCGGAGCCGCGCCGCCGCCGAAGCCGCCGCGCCGCCCAAGGTCACCGCAGCCGACACCCGCAGCCCCGCCGCCCCACGTCGGCTCCCGTCGCCCCGCCGGAGTCGCACCGCCTCGCTGGAGCACCTCGCCGGAGGTATACAACGCCGCCCTACGCCGTGGTCCGTTTTCTTAAAAAAATCGCGATCTGGTTTTTTTAGAATAGATCGTTTTTTTGGTTTAGTTTAGTTAGCGGACGTTCGTCCATACGTTCGTTTTAACGAACGGTTTTCGTCATTTAGCCGCAGACAACGAACGTTCGTTCATTAGTATGTTTGTCCGTTTTTCTTTTTCTCAGATTTTCCGCGATTATTTCTGATATTGATTTCTGATCCGATTTTCGTTTCAGTTTAACTTTTCGCTTGTTTATCGGAAGCAGGCGATTCAAGCGCCTAGAGTTTCGTCTCGAAACCCTCCTTCCGTTTAACCAACTCAAACAAGTTTTTGCTACAGTAAAATTTGACTTAGGTTCAGATTAGTAAATGAAGCTTGTTTCTTTTGTCGTTTGACTTTCGTTGCTTCGTTTGATTTGATTCTTTTTGCAAACCGAAGTTATTAAGTTGAACTTTCTGGCTAGATCTCTTATTTGAGTTTTACCTGTGCATTAGATGAGTGCTTATTGTATGCTTGTTTGTTTGCGATAGAGTACCCGGAGTGCGTCGCTTGCTACTTCGAATCTCTAGGTTTCACGGATCATCAGCAAGACTAGTAACACTTTGATCATACCTCTTTACTACCCAGTTTTATTGCATTAGTTCAATCCTCAAACATTGCATGATTAGGATCTAATTAAATTGTGGGTTTTTGGAAGTATATGAGGTAGTGCCTATTACCTGTTTTATTATCAAACCCTCGGGAGTTACTTCTACGTTTGCTTATTGCCATGCTATGCTAGTAGACGTGGATTGGGTGAGTGTATCCATGAAAGATGTGAGATTGTTATTTAATGGTTTATTTAAGGTGGCAACTTTAATACACATCTGTGTGGATTGAGGCATCTGGGTATTCTAGTGATTGCCTGTTTTTCTTTATGGACCGCCACCCAGGCTCAAAGGGATCATGAGATTATTCATGCTAGAAACTTCCGTGTGCAGCCACAAGCTACTATGGGCTCTAGCATAGTTGATTAAGTCATGTGAACTCTTATAGTGGTATACTAGCAGATGTAGGGGATGTAGGTTGGTACTGTCTACCCGATCGTAAGGTGCAAACGCTTCTGAAAGACTATGTCTCAGTCATCCGTTTCTCAAACACCATGTAGTGCGAGAAATCCAACAGAGGAGATCAAGTCTTGTGGGGAAAAGTGCGCAAACCTCTGCAGAGTGTATAAACTAATCATGGTTAGCCGTGTCCCCGGTTTATGGACGTTTTGAGTATCTAGTACTTGGATTATGATGTGAATCTCATCATGTTACTTTAATTTAATTTGTTGGTTTAATGATGATGCTTAATTGGGATTGAGAGGGTGTCTACACTCTCAATGTTTAACAACCACCATGATAGTTAAATAAAATGTATTCCTTTGTGGTAGGGAAAAATTGGCTTTATGCAAAACTGTAACCATAGAGCTTTCCACCAGCCATATATGCATGTATCATAGCTTATTTCTGTTCATTACTCTCTATGTGTTACATTGCCAGCATATTCCATGTGCTGGCCCGTTTTCGGGATGCAACGTTCATGTTGCAGACTTTTCAGACGACGAGTAAGGTGCCTTTAGGTTGTGGTTCTATACTCAGTGATGCCGTTGGAATTGATGGACTCACTTATCCTCCAAGCCTTCCACTGTTATCATTATTAGATGGCCTTAGGCCATATTTATTGTAATAAATTCTCCTTTGAGTCATTTGATGTAATAAGTGTGTGATTGCTACACTGTTATAAATCCTTCGAGTACTATGCGTGTCAGCATTACTGATCCAGGGATGACACTGAAGCACAGAGATCAGACTGTTTGAGGTCTGGTCGCTACAAGATGGTATCAGCGCACACGCTGACTATAGGACACGACCACTAAGCTAAAAGCCCTAGATCACTACTCACTCTTCTCATTTCTGACTCCTCATCTTTTCTACTCTTCTAGGATGGCGGATGCAAGGAACAAGTTCACGCAACCGGATGAAGATACACCCTTTGGACGCCACTTGAAGGAAGTCACTAGGTACCTGAACATTGGAGTACCAAGCTTCACCGGGACCTACATCGCCACTCTACCACAAGAGGAGCGTTGGATGATTCAAGTTCACATTCCAGGAAGGACGTTCATGCTCGTCACTGAGCCCATAGAGTTTTCCTTTGATGCACCAACCTGGAGTCTAGGAAAGAGCATGGCAGCCCACATCACAATGGGACGCATTGGAGAAGTTTACCACAAGGATCTCAAGGATACTATCTACCAGATTTGTGGGCGCCGAGATGATCAATGGGAGATGATCAGTACCAGGAAGGATAGATCAATTGCAGCTTTCATCCAGGAGTTAAACCAGCACATTCGACGCCAGGAGAACCAGATGTGCGCAGGCATGATAGATCTGAAGAAGGCTATGACCAAGATCATGGAACTGGAGGAAGAACTCAAGTCTACACGCGATGGATATGAGGAGGAAATAGCAACACTTGTAGGGAAGGACAATGGTCTGAAGAAGAAGCTGAAGGTATTCATGGGATTCCCCGCGACTGGAGGAGAAGATGATGATTGCACTTGCCCAGAGAACTACATCATCATCGACGACACCGACTCGGACCCAGACGATAGCTATGATGACTATGTTGATGAAGCTGGAGCAGATATCATGGAGTCTTCAACGGAACAGTTTTTCTAGTCGACCACCATAACAGTAGTAGTATTCCCCCATTTATATAGTATAGTCCGAGCACTTTTGTAACGATAGTTAGACCATTGTATGCCCTTGTTTGAATTGAATGAAGTGATTTTGTTTGCATTTGTCTCATGTGCATATGGGTAGTGTTTTCTCTCTAGACCTCATTCTATTCTATATCCTCATCTTTTCTAAACCCTCAGATGCCTCCGAGACGCGACAATGGATTTGCTTTCCCACCGGAGCTCACCCAGTTGATCCAGCAGCATAATGCATTGATGCAGTTACTAGTCCAGAATCAGAATAAGGGGAACAACAACAACAACAACAACAACAATCCACCACCTCCACCACCTATTGATCATTTAACCCGTTTCCTTAGACTGAATCCATCAGTGTTCTCTAGTAGCACCGAGCCAATAGTTGCAGATGATTGGCTCCGCAAGACAGGAAGGGAGTTGACCACTTCAGGATGCACAGATGCAGAAAAGGTGCATTTTGCCGCACATCAGCTTGATGGACTCGTAGCATCATGGTGGGAGAATTTCACAACCACTTATCCTATCGACACTATCACATGGGATTAGGGTCAGCAGGCTTTCCGTACTGCCCATGTTTCAGCAGGAGCTATGGCCATGAAGAAGCGTGAGTTTCGCAACTTGCGCCAAGGAGGACGTACTGTAGGCCAGTATGTGGATGACTTTAGTAAGCTAGCACGTTATGCCCTAGATGACGTTGCTACAGATGCAACTAAGCAGGAGAAGTTTCTAGAAGGACTGAATGATGAGCTGAGCATGCAGTTGATGGTAGAAACCTTCAACAACTACCAGGAGTTGGTAGATAGAGCTCTCATGATTGAAGGGAAGTAGTAGCATATTGACAACCGCAAGAGGAAGTATGGACATGGGAAGTACAATTCTAGAGCTCAGCAGAAGCCGCGTTTTACCCCAAAATCGAGAGGACAATTTTAGCATACCCGTGGAGGAGGGAGTTCGCACAATCATAATGGCCCCAGGAATGGTAACGGGAATGGAGGAAGCAACGGCCAGAATCGTACCAACCCATCAACCCCAGCCAAGAGAGACCTGAGCCAAGTCACTTGCTTTAAGTGTCAGAAGACTGGGCATTATGCCAATGAATGTCCTGAAGCCCAGAATAGAAATGGCAATGGAAGCTCTGGGAAGAAGCCGAACCCTTTCCACAGGGGACAGGTGAACCACGTTAACGTGGAGGAGGTTAAAGCCCAGCCAGATGCAGTAGTAGGTAAGTTTTTGGTTAATTCATTTACTGCACTCGTTCTTTTTGATACTGGTGCATCGCATTCATACATATCAAGGGGATTTGTGGATAAGTATAAACTGCCAACCCAAGCCCTTAGGTTACCCATGTTAGTAACCTCGCCTGGAGCAGAGTATATGGCTAGTTTATGGTGTGATCGGTTGCCATTAAGGATTGGTAACTACGTGTTTCCCTCGGACCTAATAGTATTGGAATCTCAAGGATTGGATGTGATATTAGGCATGGATTGGTTATCGAAGTATGGAGGGAACATTGAATGCGCCAGTAAGTCGTTTTTGCTTATCACCCCAGAGGGAAGAAGGATCAAGTATGTATCCCGGCATGTGCCGAAGAGGACTCAAGTAAATTCCTTATCAGGAGTTGTACAGGAGGAAGTACCAGTGGTAAAGGATTTCCCTGGCGTATTTCCAGAGGAGTTGCCAGGCATGCCACCGGATAGAGACATTGAGTTTTTGATTGAGCTTTTGCCAGGCACAAGGCCAATATCTAAGAGACCATACAGGATGCCCGCACAAGATTTGGAGGAAATTAAGAAGCAGATCAAGGAGTTATTGGATAAAGGCTATATTCACCCAAGTTCTTCACCTTGGGGATCGCCAGTGCTTCTAGTGGAGAAGAAGGATGGATCATTGAGAATGGTTGTTGATTATCGAGGATTGAACAAAGTGACAATCAAGAACAAGTACCCGTTGCCGATGATCAATGATCTGTTTGACCAGTTGCAAGGAGCTAAGGTATTTTCCAAGATCGATCTGCGATCAGGATACCACCAGTTGAAGATTCGAGAGCAGGATATGCCTAAGATGTCTTTTACCACCAGGTACGGGCTGTATGAGTATACCGTTATGTCATTTGGTCTGACTAACGCACCTGCATATTTCATGAACATGATGAACAAGGTGTTTATGGAATTTTCGGATAAGTTCGTCGTGGTATTCATTGATGATATTTTGGTTTAGTTGAAGAATGAAGAGGAGCATAAGGAGCATTTGCGTTTGGTATTAGAGAAGTTTAGAGAACATCAGTTATATGCCAAGTTCAACAAATGTGAGTTTTGGTTGAAGGAAGTTGGATTCCTCGGACATGTTATATCCGGAGAAGGAATAGCAGTAGACCCCACCAAAGTTGTCACTATGACAAATTAGGTAGCACCAACAACAGTTGGAGAGATCTAGAGTTTTCTTGGACTCGCAGGATACTACCGGAGGTTCATTGAGAATTTCTCAAAGATTACTAAGCCCATGAAGGAGTTGTTGAAGAAGGATACCAAGTTCAAATGGACCGAGGAATGTGAGGCTAATTTCTAGGAGTTGAAGAAATGTTTGGTTACATCGCCAATGTTGATTCTGCCAGATCAGCGCAAGGATTATGAAGTATATTGCGACGGTTCTCGTCGAGGACTTGGAGCAGTGCTTATATAGGAGGGAAGAGTTGTTTCATATGCCTCACGACAGCTTAAGCCCCATGAGTTGAATTATGCTACACATGATTTGGAGTTAGCAGCCGTTGTGCATGCATTGAAGACATGGAGACATTTTCTCATTGGAAACCATTGTGAGGTGTACACGGATCACAAGAGTTTGAAGTATATTTTCACGCAGAAGGAGCTAAATCTCAGGCAAAGGATATGGTTGGAGCTCATCAAGGATTATGATATGAGACTGCATTACCACCCCGGAAAGGCTAACGTAGTAGCCGATGCATTGAGCCACAAGAGCCATCTCAACACACTCATGACCGGAGAGTTACCGAAGGAGTTAGCTGAGGATCTTCGCTAGCTATGTTTGGAGATAGTTCCGAGAGGCTATGTAGCAGCATTGGAAATTCAGTCTACTTTGATGGAGAAGATCGGAGAAGCTCAGAAGACTGACAAGGAGATTGCATCTATTAAGGAGAAGATGAGCAAACAAAAAGATAAAGGATTTTGTGAGGATGAGCATGATACCTTATGGTTTGAGGACCGTGTTTATGTACCTAATGATCCGGAGATCAGGAAGTTGATTCTGCAAGAGGCCCATGATTCGCCGTACTCGATTCACCCAGGAAATACCAAGATGTACCTGGATTTGAAGGACATTTTCTGGTGGACCGGAATGAAGAAGGATATTGCGGAGTACGTAGCAGTTTGTGATGTATGTCAGAGAGTAAAGGCAGAGCATCAAAAGCCAGCAGGACTGCTGCAGCCATTGTCGATACCCGAATGGAAGTGGGATGAGCTAGGCATGGATTTTATCACTGGATTGCTCAGGACTCGTTCGGGCTATGACTCGATTTGGGTTGTAGTCGATCGTTTGATGAAGGTAGCTCATTTCATCCCAGTAAAGACCACTTACACCAGTGCTAAGTTGGCGAAGATATACATGACCAGGATCGTATGTCTGCATGGAGTTCCGAGGAGAATTGTATCAGATAGAGGAACCCAGTTTACCTCAAAGTTCTGGAATCAGTTGCACGACACTTTGGGTACCAGGCTAGAGTTCAGTATAGCCTTTCATCCACAGACAGATGGACAGACCAAGAGAGTCAATCAGATTTTGGAGGATATGCTGAGAGCTTGTGCGCTAGATTATGGATCTAGTTGGGACGACAATTTGCCATATGCAGAGTTCTCTTACAACAACAGTTATCAATCCAGTTTGAAGATGGCCCTTTCGAAGCCTTGTACGGAAGGAGGTGCAGAACCCCGTTGTTATGGGATGAAGTTGGAGACCACCAGTTGTTTGGACCTGATTTGATTAAGGAGTCTGAACAGAAGGTGAAGTTGATTCGCGATAGGCTCAAGGTAGCGCAGTCTAGACAGAAGAGCTATGCAGATTCAAAATGCAAGGAGACAGTTTATGAAGTCGGAGACAGAGTTTATCTTCGTGTATCTCCACTTCGAGGAGTTAAGCGCTTTGGAGATAAGGGAAAGTTAGCGCCACGTTTTGTAGGGCCATACAAAGTTTTGGAGCGTATGGGAGAAGTTGCCTACAAGTTGGGATTGCCCGAAAGATTGTCAGGAGTTCATGATGTATTCCACGTGTCCCAGTTGAAGAAGTGCCACGCAGAGATGGCTGATATACCGTTGAGAGATACTGTGCCGCTGGAAGCGATTCAGTTGGATAGTGATTTGACCTATGAGGAGAAACCAGTCAAAATTCTTGAGTATGCCAGCCGAATCACCCGCAGCAAGGTTATCAAGTTCTGCAAAGTTCAGTGGAGCCACCACACCAAGGATGAAGCCACCTGGGAGCGAGAGGAAGATCTGCTGAAGGACCACCCTCACCTATTTTCTAGCCAACCCGAATCTCACTCATAATTCGAAGAGACTTGCAAAGATAACTCAATCACACATAAAAGAATTCAGAGGAGATTCAAATATTTCTCATAGATAAACTTGATCATAAACCAACAATTCATCGGATCTCGACAAACACACCGCAAAAAGAGTTACATCGAATAGATCTCCAAGAAGATCGAGGAGAATATGGTATTGAGATCCAAAAAGATAGAATAAGCCATCTAGCTAATAACTATGGACCCGAAGGTCTATGGTAAACTACTCACAACTCATCGGAGGGGCTATAGTGTTGATGTAGAAGCCCTCCATGGTCGATTCCCCCTCCGGCGGAGCACCGACGAAGGCTCCAAGATGGGATCTCGCGGATACAGAAGGTTGCGGCGGTGGAATTAGGTTTTCGTGGCTTGTTCTGATGTTCTCGGTGTACGTGGGTATATATAGGAGGAAGAAGTAGGTTGGTGGCCGTCCGAGGGGCCCACGAGATAGGGGGCGCCCTGTAGGGGTGGGTGCGCCCTTGACCCTCGTGGCCGCCTCGGCTGCTTCTTGACTTGCACTCCAAGTCCTCTGGATCACGTTTGTTCCAAAAATCACGCTCCCGAAGGTTTCACTGCAGTTGGACTCTGTTTGATATTCCTTTTCTTCGAAATACTGAAATAGGCAAAAAAACATCAATACGGGCTGGGCCTCCGGTTAGTTGGTTAGTCCCAAAAATGATATAAATGTGTAAAGTAAAGCCCATAAACATCCAAAACGGGTAATATAATAGCAAGGAATAATCAAAATTAAAGATACGTTGGACACGTATCAAGCATCCCCAAGCTTAATTCATGCTCGTCCTCGAGTAGGTAAATGGTAAAAACAGAATTTTTGATGTGGAATGCTACCTAGCATAATTCTCAATGTAATTTTCTTTATTGTGGCACGAATGTTCAGATCCAAATGATTCGAAATAAAAGTTCATATTGACATAAGAAATAGTAATACTTCAAGCATACTAATCAAAGCAATCATGTCTTCTCAAAATAACATTGCTAAAGAAATTATCCCTACATAATCATATAGTCTGGCTGTTGCTCTATCTTCATCACACAAAGTATTTAATCATGCACAACCCCGATGACAAGCCAAGTAATTGTTTCATACTTTAGTAATCTCAAACTTTTTCAACTTTCACGCAATACATGAGCGTGAGCCATGGACATAGCACTATATGTGGAATAGAATGGTGGTTGTGGAGAAGAGAAAAAAAGGAGAAGATAGTCTCACATCAACTAGGCGTATCAATGGGCTATGGAGATGCCCATTAGTAGATATCAATGTGAGTGAGTAGGGATTGCCATGCAACGGATGCACTAGAGCTATAAATGTATGAAAGCTCAACAAAAGAAACTAAGTGGGTGTGCTTCCAACTCGCTTGCTCACGAAGACCTAGGGCATTTTGAGGAAGCCCATCATTGGAATATACAAGACAAGTTCTATAATGAAAAACTCCCACTAGTATATGAAAGTGACAACATATGAGACTCTCTATCATGAAGATCATGGTGCTACTTTGAAGCACAAGCGTGGTAAAAAGGATAGTAGCATTGTCCCTTCTCTCTTTTTCTCTCTCTTTTTTTTTCTTTTTTTCTTTTTTTTCTTTCTCTTTTTTAGGGACTTTCTTTTTTTGGCCTTTCTTTTTTTTCTTTTTTTGTAAAGTCCGAAGTCTCATCCCGACTTGTGGGGGAATCATAGTCTCCATCATCCTTTCCTCACTGGGACAATTCTCTAATAATGAAGATCATCACACTTTTATTTACTTACAACTCAAGATTACAACTCAATACTTAGAACAAGATATGACTCTATACGATTGCCTCCGGCGGTGTACCGGGATATGCAATGAATCAAGAGCGACATGTATGAAAATAATGAAGGTGGCCTTGCCACAAATACGATGTCAACTACATGATCATGCAAAGAGCAATATGACAATGATGATGCGTGTCATAATAAACGGAAGGTGGAAAGTTGCATGGAAATATATCTCAGAATGGCTATGGAAATGCCATAATAGGTAGGTATGGTGGCTATTTTGAGGAAGGTATATGGTGGGTGTATGGTACCGGCGAAAGTTGCGCGGTACAAGAGAGGCTAGCAATGGTGGAAGGGTGAGAGTGCGTATAATCCATGGACTCAACATTAGTCATAAAGAACTCATATACTTATTGTAAAAATCTACAAGTCATCAAAAACAAAGTATTACGCGCATGCTCCTAGGGGTATAGATTGGTAGGAAAAGACCATCGCTCGTCCCCGACCGCCACTCATAAGGAAGACAATCAATAAATAAAATTGTGCTCCAACTTCATCACAAAGCGGTTCACCATACGTGCATGCTACGGGAATCACAAACTTCAACACAAGCATTCTTTAAATTAATAATCACCCAAATAGCATGAATTTAATATCACTACATCCATATCTCAAAACAATTATCAAGTATCAAATTGATCATAGCATCCAATTCACTTTCTATGATAGTTTTTATTATACCCAACTTGGATGCCTACCATTCTAGGACCAAATTTATAACCATAGCAAAAACCATGCTGTTCTAAGAGACTCTCAAAATAATATAAGTGAAGCATGAGAGATCAACAATTTCTTCAAAATTAAGCCACCGCCGTGCTCTAAAATGTATAAGTGAAGCTCTAGAGCAAAAACTATCTAGCTCAAAAGATATAAGTGAAGCACATAGCATATTCTAATAAATTCTAATCAAGTAGGCTTCTCCCAAAGGTGTGTACAGCAAGGATGATTGTGGTAAACTGAAAAGCAAAAACTAATATCATACAAGATGCTCCAAGCAAAACAGATATCATGTGACGAATAAAAATATAGCTCCAAGTAAAGTTACCGATGAACGAAGACGAAAGAGGGGATGCCTTCCGGGGGCATCCCCAAGCTTAGGCTTTTGGCTATTCTTGAATATCTTTGGGTGCCATGAGCATCCACAAGCTTAGGCTCTTGCCACTCCTTATTCCATAATCCATCAAATCTTTACCCAAAACTTGAAAACTTCACAACACAAAACTCAACAGGAAATCTCATAAGCTCCGTTAGTGAAAGAAAGCAAAACCACCACATAAGGTACCGTAATGAACTCATTCTTTATTTCTATTGGTGTTAAACCTACTGTATTCCAATTTCTCTATGGTTCATACCACTTAATACTAGCCAATGATGCATCAAAATAAGCAAACAACACACGAAAAACAGAATTTGTCAAAAACAGAATAGTCTGTAGCAATCTGTAACCCACAAATACTTATGGAACTCTAAAAATCCTATGAAAATAGGAAGTCCTGGGAAATTTGTCTATTGATCTGCAGCAAAAATAATCAATGCAAAAAAACGTTTCTGTAATTTAACAAAACTAAATTCGTGCGCGCAAAGTTTCTGTTTTTTAGTAGAATCAAAACTATCACCATAGGTTATTCTATAGGTTCTACTTGGCACAAACACTAATGGAAACATAAAAACACATCTAAACAGAAGGTAGATGCAAAATTTATTACTTGTTATATTTGTGTCGAATATACTATGTACGCAAGGGGTTACATGGACTTGGAGTTGTAATTGGTGTGGTTAGGTACGAGTTGTGTAGGAGTCGGACACTTGTATCCTAGGCCTCTTATATACGGAGGGGCACCGCACGTTGTAACCCATGACGACTTGATAGCAACAGGTACACGGGGGAGCCGACGGCTTGTGCCGGCGCCCAGGCGGCCGGTGTTGCGTTATCTTGGGGAGGAGCGCCCATAGTCATGCCCCGAGGATGTAGCCATATCGGTGAACCTCGTTAACAAATATCGTGCATCGGTGTGTCGTCTATGATCTTGCATTAGCGTTTTATTCTAACATTACTAAACATGATCAAAAACAAAAAACACAAAAAAAATTGGGTTGCCTCCCAACTAGTGCTATCGTTTAACGCCCCTAGTTAGGCATAAAAGCGAGGATAGATCTTAGTAGTGCCATCTTTGGCACTCAACTCCTCAACAGAGCACTTATAATCTTTAGGGGTTTCTCCCTTTTTAGCAATGATTAAACCCTTAGGCAAGAATTCAAGGAATTCATTTGTAGAAAAAGGTTCCTTAATGATAGAGAGATAATTGGGATGAACACTTATTGATTTGAGATCCGCATTTCCCTTACTAGAAGATTCACCCTTATTTTTAGGATCATAGATAAATTTGGCAGTTTTTGTAGGAGGATTTGGAGTGTTTTTCACGAAAGAAAACACCGATCCTAAGTTGGTAATAATATCCTCAAGTATATCGATTCTCGTAGAATCTAGATCAATTTTTTCATTAACTATAGGTTCTTTCTCTTTAAAAAAATTCAAGGTAACTCCAACCCTAGATCCATATTGGGTAATTTGATTATGAATCTTTTTATCCAAATTTTCAATCAACTCAACAGTGGCAACTTTATTTTAAATAATTTCAAGCCTTTGTGTCACGTGTTCCAAAGTTAAAACAGTTCCATTAACCAAAAGAGGTGGTGGGTCAAACAAATCTAACATAGAATTATAAGCATCAAACGTATGGCTACTCAAGAAATCCCCTCCGGTAATGGTATCAAGAATACATCTATTCCAAGGAGTAATGCCTACATAAAAATTGCGAAGAAGAATGGAAGTAGAAAGCTTCCTAGTAGATTTATTTTGAGCATTTCAAAATCTATGCCAAGCATCTTTTAAAATTTGTCCCCCCCCTTTGCTAAAAATTAAGAATTTCATGTTCGGGAGTAATAAAGAGGATAGGAGGACTAGCCATAATGACAAGGTAAACGAGCTAACACACGAGCAAACATAAAAAGGTAAGCGAAAGAGAGAGGATATTGGGAAAGAGAGGGCGAATAAAACGGCAAGGGTGAAGTGGGGGAGAGGAAAACGAGAGGCAAATGGCAAATAATATAAATGCGAGGGAGATGAGTTTGTGATGGGTACTTGGTATGTCTTGACTTGAGTGAAGACCTCCCCGGCAACGGTGCCAGAAATCCTTCTTGCTACGTCTTGAGCTTGCGTTGGTTTTCCTTGAAGAGGAAAGAGTGATGCAACAATAGTAGCATAAGTACTTCCCTCAGTTTTTGAATACCAAGGTATCAATCTAGTAGGAGGCTCCTCAAAAGTCCCACGCACCTACACAAACAAACAAAGAACTTGCAACCAACACAATAAATGGGTTATCAATCCCTTCACGGCCACTTGCGGAAGTGAGATCTGATAGAGATAATATGATAAGATAAATATACTTTTGGTATTTTATGATATAGATTGGAAAAGTAAAGATGCAAATAAAAGTAGATTAAAAGCTTATATGATAAAAGATAGACCCAGGGTACATATGTTTCACTAGTGGCTTCTCTCAAGATAGCATAAGTATTACGGTGGGTGAACAAATTACTGTCGAGTAATTGATAGAAAACGAATAATTATGAGATTATCTAGGCATGATCATGTATATAGGCATCACGTCCGTGACAAGTAGACCGACTCCTGCCTGCATCTACTACTATTACTCCACACATCGACCACTATCCATCATGCATCTAGAGTATTAAGTTAATAAAGAACAGAGTAACGCATTAAGAAAGATGACATGATGTAGAGGGATAAACTCATGCAATATGATATAAACCCCATATTTTTATCCTCGATGGCAACAATACAATACGTGCCTTGCTGCCCCTGCTGTCACTGGGAAAGGACACCGCAAGATTAAACCCAAGCTAAGCACCTCTCCCATTGCAAGAAAGATCGATCTAGTAGGCCAAACCAAACTGATAATTCGAAGAGGCTTGCAAAGATAACTCAATCACACATAAAAGAATTCAGAGGAGATTCAAATATTTCTCATAGATAAACTTGATCATAAATCCACAATTCATTGGATCTCGACAAACACACCACAAAAAGAGTTACATCGAATAGATCTCCAAGGAGATCGAGGAGAACATGGTATTGAGATCCAAAAAGAGAGAAGAAGCCATCTAGCTAATAACTATGTACCCGAAGGTCTATGGTAAACTACTCATAACTCATCGGAGGGGCTATGGTGTTGATGTAGAAGCCCTCCATGGTCGATTCCCCCTCAGGTGGAGCGCCGGCGAAGGCTCCAATATGGAATCTCACGGATGCAGAAGGTTGCGGCGGTGGAATTAGGTTTTCGTGGCTTTTTCTGATATTCTCGGGGTACGTGGGTATATATTGGAGGAAGAAGTAGGTCGATGGCCGCCCGAGGGACCCACGAGATAGGGGGCACGCCCTGTAGGGGTGGGCGCACCCTCCACCCTCGTGGCCGCCTCGGCTGCTTCTTGACTTGCACTCCAAGTCCTCTGGATCATGTTCGTTCCAAAAATCACGCTCCCAAAGGTTTTATTGCATTTGGACTCTGTTTGATATTCCTTTTCTTCGAAATACTGAAATAGGCAAAAAAAAGCAGCAATACGGGCCGGGCCTCCGGTTAGTAGGTTAGTCCCAAAAATGATATAAATGTGTAAAGTAAAGCCCATAAACATCCAAAACAGGTAATATAATAGCATGGAACAATCAAAATTAAAGATACGCAGGAGACATATCAGGAGACACCTGTAGAGCACCTTTATAATCACCCTTTTACATTGTAACGTTTGGTAGCACACAAAGTGTTCCTCCGGTATTCGGGAGTTGCATAATCTCATAGTTTGAGGAACATGTATAACTCAGGAAGAAAGGAGTAGCAATGAAACTGTCACGATCATAATGCTAAGCTAATGGATGGGTCATGTCCATCACATCATTGTCCTAATGATGTGATCTCGTTCAACAAATGACAACACATGTCCATGGTTAGGAAACATAACCATCTTTGATTAACGAGTTAGTCAAGTAGAGGCATACTAGGGACACTATGTTTTGTCTATGTATTCACACATGTACTAAGTTTCCAGTTAATACAATTCTAGCATGAATAATAAACATTTATCATGAAATAAGGAAATAAATAATAACTTTATTATTGCCTCTAGGGCATATTTCCTTCACAATGAACTACTCACGCATCATCGGAGAGGCACCAATGGACATGATGAACCCCTTTGTGATGGTGTCTAAATTGGATCTTCTGTTTCTGGAACTTGCGGCGGCTGGAATTGATTTTCGTCGACTCCCCTAGGGTTTTTGGAATATTGGGGTATTTATAGAGGAAAGAGGCGGTGCGGGAGGCCACCAAGGTGGGCACAACCCACCTGGGCGCGCCTGGGGGCCCAGGCGCGCCCTGGTGTCTTGTGCCCCCCTCGGGCTCCCTCTCCGGTACTTCTTTAGCCCACTGGATGTGTTCTGGTCCAAAAACAATACACAAAAAGTTTCGCTGCGGTTGGACTCTGTTTGGTATTGATTTCCTGCGATGTAAAAACAAGCAGAAAACAAGAACTAGCACTGGGCACTATGTCAATAGGTTAGTACCAAAAAATGATATAAAATGACTATACAATGATTGTAAAACATCCAAGAATGATAATATAATAGCATGGAACAATAAAAAATTCTAGATACGTTGCATACGTATCAATAGCCACCCCGCGCCGGTTTTGACCGATGGCTGCTCCATTTGATTCTAAGAAGTTTGTTGAGCAACCCACTCTTCGTGTTATTTGAGTTTAAAATCCATTGAGAAAAACCCTAGAGCCGAAGAATTAGATAGTGGTTCAGCATCACTGGAATCTAAGTTTAGTACACTCCGCCTATTACTCTTGAGAGCTTGCAAACTCTCTAGACGGGTAGGTGTCAATTTCTTCAGAGACTAAGAGTAATTGTGGTTCTCGAAGAAGAAGTCTGTAAAGGTTTGGGGATCTCCTTCAAGTATCTACCACGAGTGATCAGCATTAGTTGACGAATTGAGTGTCGAGGAGAATAGGGTGAAGAGAGTTTATCTTCCGTGTTAAGTCACAACCCCTCCAACCAGATGTAGTCCTTGTGTAGAAGGACGAACTGGTCGAACAAATAACTTGTCGCCATCAAGCATCATCGGTTATCTCTGTCACTCATGTTTACCTTTGATGCGTTTTCATTCGTTTGATTTCCTTTTATGCATGCTCTAGTTTCCCTTCGGTACCTTGTTCTAGTTCACTGTAGTTTGTTTTTCCACTTATTCTGCTACTGGGTTCTAAGAGATTTAAGTTTTCCCAAGAAAATTTAAAACTCCCATTCACCCCCCTATGGTAGACATAGTTCATTCCTACAATTGGTATCAAAGCAAGGTACTCCTTGAGTGTGCTCATTTTAGTCTAACAACTTTGGAGTTTAAGTATGTCTTCGGTGAACTACAAGTCGCATCTCAAGATTCCCATATTCAATGGGATGGCCTATCCCTTTTGGAAGGACAATATGAAGATCCGTCTTCGAGCTATAGATGATGACATGTGGAATGTGGTGCACATATGGTTCATAGTTGTTATTCCTCAAGCTCCGATCGATGAAGAAAATAAGCTCATTCAACTAGATGCTCAAGACAAAGATGAAGTTGGTGGGCATCTCTCTCGAGCACAATTCCTCCGGTATCACCAGTGTGAAACTGCAGAGGAGCTGCGGGATGTCCTCGAAAAGATCAATGAAGGAGTTTCAACTCAGAAAGAAGGCCAAATTGATACTCTTAAAGCGAAGTTCAATCTCTTCAAGTGCATTGGAAGTGAGAGCTGTCAGCAAACCTTCGACCGCCTCAGTGACATAGCAAATAAACTTCAAGGACTGGGCGCCAAGGATATCACTAGCCATGAAGCTGTGAAGAAACTGCTTCCATCTCTTGACACTTCATTTGACATGCCCGTTCTGATGATTCGCGAGCGTCCTGATTTTAAAAGCCTCAATTCTGCTGATGTCATGGAAAGACTGAACACTGATGAAGAGCAAGAAGAAGAGAAGAGAGATTTGTATACTCAACTCAACACGAAAAATCACGCTCTCAAAGCTGTGGCTGATTCCTCCTCAGAAGGAAATGTCGAAGAAGATTCAGATGATCCAGAATGACTCAGCAAAGATCTCGCACTAATCATGAAATGATTCCAACATTTCCACAAGAAGAGCTAGTTCTAGCAAAGAAGTTCAAGCAACTCCGGGGGATCAAAATCTTCATCAAAACCTGCTGTAGAATACACTTGTTTCAAGTGTAAAAAGCCAGGACACTTCATTTCAGACTGCCCTCTTGATGACCCACAAGTATAGGAGATCTATCATAGTCCTTTCAATAAGTAAGAGTGTCGAACCCAGCGAGGAGCAGAAGGAAATGACAAGCGGTTTTCAGTAAGGTTTTCTCTGCAAGCACCGAAATTGTAGGTAACAAATAGTTTTGTGATAAGATAATTTGTAATGGGTAACGAGAAATAAAAGTAAATAAAGTGCAACGAGGTGGCCCAATACTTTTTGTAGCAAAGGACAAGCCTGGACAATTCCTTATAATGAGAAAAGTGCTCCCAAGGACACATGGGAATTATCGTCAAGCTAGTTTTCATCACGCTCATATGATTCGCGTTCGGTACTTTGATAATTTGATATGTGGGTGAACCAGTGCTTGGGTACTTCCCTTACTTGGACAAGCATCCCACTTATGATTAACCCCTATTGCAAGCATCCGCAACTACAAAATAAGTATTAAGGTAAACCTAACCACAACATTAGACATATGGATCCAAATCAGCCCCTTACGAAGCAACGCATAAACTAGGGTTTAAGCTTCTGTCACTCTAGCAACCCATCATCTACTTATTACTTCCCAATGCCTTCTTCTAGGCCCAAATAATGGTGAAGTGTCATGTATTCGACGTTCACATAACACCACTAGAGGAGAGACAACATACATCTCATCAAAATATCAAACGAATACCAAATTCACATGACTACTAATAGCAAGACTTCTCCCATGTCCTTGGGAACTAACATAACTACTCACGAAGCACATTCATGTTCATAATCAGAGGAGTATTAATATGCATTAAGGATCTGAACATATGATCTTCCACCAAGTAAACCAATTAGCATCAACTACAAGGAGTAATCAACACTACTAGCAACCCACAGGTACCAATTTGTGGTTTTGAGACAAGATTGGATACAAGAGATGAACTAGGGTTTTGAGAGGAGATGGTGCTGGTGAAGATGTTGATGGAGATTGACCCCCTCCTGATGAGAGGATCGTTGGTGATGATGATGGTGATGATTTCCCCCATCCCAGAGGGAAGTTTCCCCGGCAGAACAGCTCCGCCGGAGCCCTAGATTGGTTCCGCCAAGGTTCCGCCTCGTGGCGGCGGAGTTTCGTCCCGTAAGCTTGCTTTTGATTTTTTTCCAGGGTAAAAGCCTTCATATAGCAGAAGATGGGCACCGGAGGGCCACCAGGGGGCCGAGGAGACAGGGGGTGCACCCAGTAGGGGTGGGCGCGCCCCCACCCTCCTAGCCAGGCCGTGGGACCCCTCTCGTGTTTTCTTCGCTCAATAATTCTTATTAATTCCAAAAATAACTTTCGTGGAGTTTCAGGATTTTTGGAGCAGTGTAGAATAGGTTTCCAATATTTGCTCCTTTTCTAGCCAGAATTCCAGCTGTCGGCGTTCCCCCTCTTCATGATAAACCTTGTAAAATACTCCCTCCGTCCCTTGATATAAGGTGTATAGATTTTTGAGAAAAAAAATCCAAAATATAAGGTGCATTGAGTTGTACCACTCGTTTGAATATATTTTTTAGGAATTTGATTACATTTCCTTATATCAGGCAAGCTCCTCTATTTACTCATGCCAATTAGCCAGGTGTAATCTCACCCAAAACTTGTGAAATTTTCCCTCCATGTGCGTTCTTTAATTTCCGTGCCAAAAACTATACACCCTATATCTAGGAATGGAGGGAGTAAGAGAGAATAGCCATAAGTATTGAGACATAATGTGTAATAATAGCCCATAATGCAATAAATATTGACATAAAAGCATGATGCAAAATGGACGTATCACCTCTCTGGGAAGCTCAAATCCATGCCAGTGGGAGATATGATTTGAGCAACCATCTCGGCAAAAGCAAGAGTAAGAACTACGAATCCGATGATGAGAAGAAAACAAAGAAATTCTTCAAGAAGAAGGATAACTCCACGTTGGAATCTTCATCAAGAAATCCTTCCAAGTCCTCCTCCAACCGCAAGAATACCTCTCGCAAGGCCAAAGCATACATCGGCAAGGAAATGGACTCTGAGGAAGAAGAAGAAGAATCTGGTGAGGATTCCGACTCCGGTATGGCAGGCATAGCATGTGCCTCCTCTCCTATGACAAACTTCTTCGAGAATCCTTCAAGAGACAATGAATCTCCTACTTTCTGCTTCATGGGCAAGGCTTCGAAACAAAAGGTATCTCAAAACATCATAAGGTTCACTCCAGTGATCAATATTCTTCTGATTAGGATGACCATGCTAAGTTTATCAAAATTGCTAATATTCAACAAAATTCTCTTGAGAAAATTAAGAAAACCCTCAGGAAATCTGAAGGTTGTTGGTTGAGGAGATGGAGAAAAACTAGTCGCTGACTGAAGATTATTCCACTCTCAAGTCACGAATGGATGAATTCTCAACTCGTCATGATTTTCTCTTAGCAGACACGAAAGATTGACCTATGATTACTGAAAAATGAAACAGGAACTCAAGGCGCTGAGAGAGGCTCATGAGGATTTAATGAGAGAAATTCTCTTCTCACCCAACAACTTAAAGAGAAACCTGAGGTGCTTGAGCCACCATGTTTAAAATGCATTGAATGAACCAATGCTGAATCAGTTATGAATGCTAATACCTTGATCGAGGAAAATGGTTTTGTTTCTGATGAGAATGCCAGGTTAAAGGATCTAAATCACTCAAAGGGCATCAAACCCTCTGTGATATTTTTAAGAAGTCCATCCTTCACAAAAATCCCAGGAAAGTAGGTATCGGTTTCGAAAGGAAACTGAATGATAATGGCACTTACTAGGAGCCTCATCAATACCTACAAATAGTATGGGTTCCTGCAAAGAGCAAAACACTCGATCCAGCATTACTCTCGGGATATGACTCTCCTATCCCTAAATATCCTGATGATGATTCTCTGAGCAACTATAAGCTATTCAAAAATCAGCATGGTGAGGTTATTGCTCGCTATGTTGGACCAAACAGCAGGAATGACCCCCCAAAGAAGGCTATTCGGGTGCCTAAGAAAACTGTTGATACTTTGCCTATTTCTCCTCATCTAACCATGCAGGCAGAAAAAGTTCGACAAAATGAGTACATGCATACCTCATCCAATCATTTTGCTCATGTCTCTAGAAGAAATTTCAATGCTTATTCCTTAAATTATGCTCGTACCTCATCGAATAATAATTATGCTTATCGAAAGAAATCATATCCTTCTTGCACTACTATTTTGAAGCCACCTGCAAGGATGTGGGTGGTTAAGAAAGCCTAACTCTTCTGCAGGGCTATGTCTCCAGGTGTACAGAATGGGTAATGGATAGTGGATGCACTAATCATATGATCGGGGACAAGTCGTTGTTTGTCGACCCTAACTTAACTACTTCTCCTCCGAAGTATATCACTTTTGGCGACAACAACAAAGGAAAGGTAATTGGGCTAGGTAAAATTTCTATATCCAAGGACAAATCCATTGATGAAGTCTTACTTGACCAGTCTCTTGGATACCATCTTATGTGTATTGGCAAGCTATGTGACCTAGGCATGCTAGTGCTATTTTCTATGTCGAAATGCATTGTCTTTATGGCCACTGATAATTCCTTCGTCTTTGAGGGTTATAGAAAAGATGATCTGTATATTGTGGATTTTTCTAAGGGGTCCCTCAGTTCAAACTTGTTTGCTTGCTAAAGCAACCGAAGGTTGGATGTGGCACCGAAGACTTGGTCATGCAGGTATGAGAAATTTGCAGACCCTTGTGAAGAAAAATCATCTTCGTGGAATTCCTGATGTAAAATTCAACAAGGATCGTCTCTGTGCTGCTTGCGGGGCTGGTAAATTGGCTAAGAAGCATCACTCCTCCAAGACAGTCATGAGCACTACAAGACAACTGGAAATTCTTCATATGGATTTATTCGGTCCTCAAAATTATGCAAGCTTTAGTGGCAGTCATTATGATCTAGTTATTGTTGATGATTTATATCGATACACTTGGGTATTCTTTCTCGAAGACAAAACCTATACTTATGATATCTTCAAAAGCTTTGCCAAGAAGGCCCAGAATGAATATGATGTGCGAATTAAGCATGTCAGAAGTGATAATGGAACCGAGTTCAAAAATACTCGTATCAATGAATTTCTCCATGATCATGGTATCACTCATGAGTTCTCTGTTGCACACACTCCTCAACAAAATGGAATTGTTGAACGAAAGAACAGAACTCTCATTGAAATGGCAAGAACTATGCTCACTGAGTATAAAACTCCCATCCATTTCTGGGATGATGCTATTAACACTGCTTGTCATATTATCAATCGTGTTTATCTTCACAAGTTCCTGAAGAAAACTTCATATGAGCTTATCACTGGCAAGAACCAAATGTTTCTTATCTACGTGTTTTTAGTGCACCTGTTATATTCTTGATATGAATCATTCTTCCAAGTTTGCACCCACATGAAGGTTTTCTTCTCGGTTATGGATCAAACTCGCATACCAATCAAGTTTATAACTCTCACCACATGAAAGTTATGGAAATGGTAAATCCGTGGTTTGATGAATCTAGCGTCTGTCAAAAGGAGCACCTGCCAAATGTGATAGATGAACAGCTGATTTCGGATGCTATTCGGCAAATGGCTATTGGGAGTGTCAAGCATGTTGAAGGAAATGCACCCAAGTCCTTTGATGATGATGCTCCTATGACTCGAAGTAGAACTCGTCAAGCCACTGCCGACGCAAATGCTCCTCAGAATGGAAACAGAAATCAAGATCCAAATGCAGATGAAAATGGCAATCTGGAAGGAAATGATGACACAAATGCCGATGCTGATGATAATGACAATCATGAAGAAAATGCTCATCCCCGTGTGGAAAATCGAGTTGACCCCTTATTAATTCTTGACAAAAGTGAGAATCCAGGTTATCGGCCCACATCTTGTTCGTGCACTCGTTTGGCTAACTACTGTGGAAGTTTCTCCTTTGTTCCATTGGCAGAACCTACCAAGTATGAAGAAGCCATTAAAGATCTATACAGGATGAATGCCATGCAAGAGAAGTTGGTGCAATTCAAATTGAATGATATATGGGAACTAGTTGACAAACCAAATCCCAAGAAGCACAATATCATCAGCACAAAATGGATTTTTCGCAATAAGCAAGATGAAAATGGTATTGTGGTGAGAAACAAAGCACGACTTGTTACTCAAGGGTACACACGGGTAGAAGGTATTGATTTTGGTGAAACATATGCTCCTGTTGCACGCCTTGAGGCAATTCGCATTCTTCTTGCTCATGCAAATTAAAATAATATTCCGCTTTATGAAATGGATATGAAAAGTGCTTTCCTCAATGGTGAAATTGATGAGGAAGTTTATGTTAGACAACCACCTGGCTTTGAACACCCCGAGTTTCCTAACAAAGTTTTCTGGTTGAAGAAAGCTCTATATGGGCCAAATCAAGCCCCTCGAGCATGGTATGACACCCTGAAGAAGTTTTTGCTCGACAAAGGGTTCAAGCTAGGATCCATAGATCCCACACTTTTCACGCGAGCTGTTGACAATGATTTATTCATTTGTCAAATCTTTGTGGATGATATTATCTTTGGTTGTACTAACAATGCATGTAGCTCAGAATTCAGGAAAATAATGTCTGATAAATATCAAATGTCCATGATGGGTGAACTCAAATTCTTTCTTGGACTGCAAATTCATCAACAAGAAAATGGCATTTTTATTTCTCAGGACAAATATATGAAGGAATTCCCGAAGAAGTTCAAAATGCAAGATTCCAAAATGAAGGGCTATAAGACTTCAATGCCCACGAATGGTAAGCTAGATGCAGATGTGTATGGTAAGGACTATGATCAGAAAGCCTATCATTCGATAATTGGATCTCTTCTTTACCTTTGTGCATCCAGACCTGACATTATGTTGAGTGTTTGCATGTGTACCTGCTATCAAGCTGCACCGAAAGAATCATATCACCAAGAGGTCAAGCGCATTCTAAGATATTTGGCTCACACCCCTCACGATAGGTTTATGGTATCCTAAGGGAGCACAGTTTGATCTTGTTGGTTAGTCAGACACAGATTGGGCGGGTGACTTGGTTGATAGGGAATCAACTTTGGGGACATGTCATTTCCTCGGTAGATCTTTGGTCTGCTGGTCGTCAAGGAAGCAAAATTGTGTATCTCTCTCTACGGTTGAAGTTGAATATATTGCTGCTGGCGCATGTTGCACTCAGTTATTGTGGATGAAGCAAACACTGAAGGATTATGGCATCAAGGTCAAGCATATTCCTCTATATTATGACAATGAGAGTGCCATCAAAATTGTACACAATCCTATGCAGCATTCTTGCATGAAGCATATTGCCATCAGACACCATTTTATACACGATCATGTTGCTCAGGAGGATATCATTATCAATCATGTTAAGACCGAAGACAATCTCTCTGATATCTTCACCAAGCCTCTCGATGAAAAAACATTCTGTGTGTTATGGTGTGAGCTAAATATCCTAGATTTCACAAACGTGCAGTAAGCTGGACTCAGCACCCGTGCTAACATTTTCACATCTTTGAAGGAATGGGTGCATAACACTCGAAGAGTCTGAAAATTTTGACAAAGTGAAATTTTATTTCTGAGAGTGAATACATTAACAAATAACTAGGCTAACCAGGTGCCATGATAATTGTGTGATGCTCGGGGTCATACATTCTTATACGGTGGGTTACGCCACCACGATTCTCTTTCATTGATTTTCTTTTCAATCGATGGATTTGATTCCTGTTCGAATGCATTTCTCTCATAGCTATTTGCTCCTGTTTTTGCCTGAGTGAAATGCCTAGGACCCTATTTTCCCTTTGATCTATCTCTTCCAGTCTGTGTTGTTCCGTTGCGAATGCTCAAAATTTTATCTGCAAGAAAACTTATCTGGTGTCCTTGACCATGATTAAGATTCGGTCCAAACATTTATCTATTTTGCGAAAGCTGTCCAAAGTTTGGGTTTTTCCCGCCCAAGTCAGGACCATGATATTTTTGTTGGTTGCCACATGCAACACATTATCTGTCACTTCATCCTGACCTTTGAATCGCAATCATCTCTACCTAGAGACCATCTGATCTTAGTCCTCTGCGTGCAGTTATTTCCTCTCGCCAATATATGTATCGCACTGGTCCCTTCTTCCACCTTATGCTTTCTCCTCGCCTCCACACCACCGAAACTCTCACCGCAGCGCTCCTCCTCAATCTTGACGCCAACGATCCCTTCGCCGCTTAACACCTGGAAAGAGGTCTGGAGTCCTTCCACGCCATTGTGGGACATCCTCTTCCCCGCGCTACTGTAGCTGTTGCGCGTCACCAAGTTAGGGTACGTGTTGTTTGAACTCGGACTTCCATCTTTTCGTTTAGAGTTCGTCCGCGGTTATTTTTCTCTGATTTTACCGCATATCTTAGATCTAGGTTTTTACCTCTCTAGTGAGGATGTGGTTTGTAGTTATTCCTCGCATCTACATCCGTCAGATCTAGGGTTTGTGTTATGCTTCGTTTGAATGATACGCCTAGCTCGCTATCTAGTATTATTCTTCGGACCTACTAGCTTGATCTATATGTCAATTTCATTCGAAACATATCTCAAAATATACATCTGATTCTTCCTCAAAATGTTTTCTTAAACTTCTGGTTAGAACATTTGTGACCCTTTCTCCATTTTCCCCTCATACCTATTCTTCTTCACAGGTAAATCTAGTCTGTTACGGACTATGCTAAGGCACACAGTATGGCTGATGATGAAGAGGCTTTCATGGGAACAACTGACAAATCAAAAGTGCCAAATGCAAAGGGCCCAATGATACGTCCATTTTGCATCATGTTTTCCTACTGTTATTTATGTTGTTTTATTGTATAATAATGCTTTTCGGAGTAATTGTAATGCCTTTTCTCTCTTAATATGCAAGGTATGCACCGAGGGGGAGAATTCTGGCAGCTGGAAATGTGGACCTGAAAAAGCTACTTCCAGCTACCTATTCTGCACAACTCCAAATGAGCTGAAACTCCCCGAGGATTTTTTGTGGAGTATTTAATAAATATTGGAGCAAATAAGTACCAAAGGAGGGCCACCAGGTGGGCACAACCCACCTGGGCGCGCCAGGAGGCCCAGGCGCACCCTGGTGGGTGTTGCCCTCCTCGGCCCACCTCCGGTGCCCATCTTCTGGTATATAAGTCATTTTGACCTAGAAAAAATTAGAGGAGGACACTTGGGACGAAGCGCCGCCGCCTCAAGGCGGAACTTGGGTAGGAGCACTTTTGCCCTCTGGCGGAGCGATTCCACCAGGGGAACTTCCCTCCCGGAGGGGGAAATCATTGTCATCATAATCACCAACAACTCTCCCATCTTGGGGAGGGCTATCTTCATCAACATCTTCACAGCACCAACTCTTCTCAAACCCTAGTTCATCTCTTGTGTTCAATCTTTGTATCAAAACTATAGATTGGTGCTTGTGGGTGACTTGTAGTGTTGATTACATGTTGTAGTTGATTACTATATGGTTTATTTGGTGGAAGATTATATGTTCAGATCCATTATGCTATTTAATAGCCCTCTGATCTTGAGCATGTTTATCATTTGTGAGTAATTACTTTCATTCTTGAGGTCACGGGAGAAATCATGTTGCAAGTAATCATGTGAACTTGATATGTGTTCGATATTTTGATGGTATGTATGTTGCCATTCTCTTAGTGGTGTCATGTCAACGTCGACTACATGACACTTCACCATATTCGGGTCTAAGGGAATGCATTGTGGAGTAGTTATTAGATGGTGGGTTGCGAGAGTGACAGAAGCTTAAACCCCAGTTTACGCGCTATTCCGTAAGGGACCGATTGGATCCAAAAGTTTAATGCTATGGTTAGAATTTATTCTTAATACTTTTTTCGTAGTTGCGGACGCTTGCGAGAGGGTTAATCATAAGTAGGAGGTTTGTTCAAGTAAGAACAACACCTAAGCACCGGTCCACCCACATATCAAATGATCAAAGTACCGAACACGAATTAAGCCAACATGATGAAAGTGACCAGATGAAATTCCCTTGTACCCTCAAGAACACTTTGCTTATCATAAGGAACCGTTTTGGCCTGTCCTTTGCCTAAAAAAGATTGGGCTACCTTGCTGCACTTTTGTTACTACTATTGTTACCTGCTCGTTACAAATTATCTTGCTATCAAACTACTCCGCTGCTTACAAGTTTAGCACTTGCAGACAATACCTTGCTAAAAACCACTTGTCATTTCCTTCTGCTCCTCATTGCGTTCGACACTCTTACTTATCTAAAAGGCTACAATTGACCTCATATACTTGTGGGTCATCAAGGCTATTTTCTGGCGCCGTTGCCGGGGAGTGAAGCGCTCTTGGTAAGTGGAAATTGGTAAGGAAACATTATTACTACATGCTGAAATTTATTGTCACTTGCTACTATGGAAAACAATCCGTTGAGGGGTTTGTTCGGGGTATCTTCACCTCGACCAGAACCACAATTCTGCACCTACTGAAAATATTGAATATGAAATTCCTTCGGTATGTTAGAGCAACTGCTAGCTAATCCTTATGCAGGAGATGGAACCAAAGATCCTGATATGCACTTGATATATGTGGATGAAATTTATGGATTGTTTAAGCTTGCAGGTTTGCCCGGAGATGAAGCTAAGAAGAAGGTTTTCCCTTTATCTTTGAAGGGAAAAACATTGACATGGTATAGGATATGCGATGATATTGGTTCTTGGAACTAGAACCATTTGAAATTGGAATTTCATCAGAAATTTTATCCTATGCATCTAGTTCATTGTGATCGGAATTATATATATAATTTTTGGCCTCGTGAAGGAGAAAGTATCGCTCTAGCTTGGGGGAGGCTTAAGTCAATGTTATATTCATGCCCTAATCATGAGCTCTCAAGAGAAATTATTATTCAAAATTTTTATGCTCGACTTTCTCGTAATGATCAATCCATGCTCGATACTTCTTGTACTGGTTCTTTTATGAAGAAGACTATTGAATTCTGGTGGGATCTTTTAGAAAGAATTAAACGCAACTCTGAAGATTGGGAACTCAACGAAGGTAAAGAGTCAGGTGTTGAACCTAAGTTTGATTGTGTTCAATCTTTTATGAATACCGATGCTTTGAAAGTTTAGCACTAAATATGGACTTGACTCTGAGATAGTAGCCTCCTTTTGTGAATCTTTCGCTACTCATGTTGATCTCCCTAAGGAGTAGTGGTTTAAATATCACCCACCTATTAAAGAAGAAGTTAAAGAACCAACAAAAGCTAAAGAAGAAACTATTGCTACCTCTTGAGCATGCGTTGGTTTTCCCTTGAAGAGGAAAGGGTGATGCAACGAAGTAGCGTAAGTATTTCCCTCAGTTTTTGAGAACCAAGGTATCAATCCAGTAGGAGGTTACACGCAAGTTGCCTTGTACCCTCGCAAACCAATAAGAACCTTGTAACCAACGCGAGGGGTTGCCAATCCCTTCACGGCCACTTGCAAAAGTGAGATCTGATAGAGATAATAAGGTAAATATTTTTGGTATTTTTGTTGTATAGATTGAAAAGTAAAGATTGCAAAATAGTAAACAAGATGCAACGTAAATAAAAGAGATATAATATGATGGAAAAGAGACCCGGGGGCAATAGGTTTGACTAGTGGCTTCTCTCAAGATAGCACATCTTACGGTGGGTGAACAAATTACTGTCGAGCAATTGATAGAAAAGCGCATAGTTATGAGAATATCTAGGCATGATCATGTATATAGACATCACGTCCGTGACAACTAGATCGAAACGATTCTGCATCTACTACTATTACTCCACACATCGACCGCTATCCAGGATGCATCTAGAGTATTAAGTTCATAAGAACAGAGTAACGCATTAAGCAAGATGACATGAAGTAGAGGGATAAACTCAAGCAATATGATATAAACCCCATCTTTTTATCCTCGATGGCAACAATACAATACGTGCCTTGCTGCCCCTGCTGTCACTCGGAAAGGACACCGCAAGATTGAACCCAAAGCTAAGCACTTCTCCTATTGTAAGAAAGATCAATCTAGTAGGCCAAACCAAACTGATAATTCAAAGAGACTTGCAAACATACCAAATCATACATGTAAGAATTCAGAGAAGAATCAAATATTGTTCATAGATAATCTTGATCATAAACCCACAATTCATCGGATCTTGACAAACACACTGCAAAAAGTATTACATCGAATAGATCTCCAAGAAGATCGAGGAGAACTTTGTATTGAGAATCAAAGAGAGATAAGAAGCCATCTAGCTAATAACTATGGACCCGAAGGTCTGTGGTAAACTACTCACACATCATCGGAGAGGATATGGTGTTGATATAGAAGCCCTCCGTGATCGATTCCCCCTCTGGCGGAGCGCTGGAAAAGGCCCCAAGATGGGATCTCACAGGTACAAAAGGTTGCGGCGGTGGAAATAGGGTTTCGTGGTGCTCCCGGATGTTTTCGGGGTATATGAGTATATATAGGCGAAAGAAGTAGGTCGGTGGAGCCACGAGGGGCTCACGAGGGTGGGGGCGCGCCCTCCTACCTTGTGGCCGCCTAGTTGCTTCTTTGACGTCCACTCCAAGTCTCCTGGATTGCGTTTGTTCCAAAACCGATTCTCTCGAAGGTTTCATTCCATTTGGACTCCGTTTGATATTCCTTTTCTGCGAAACACTGAAATAGGAAAAAAAAACAGCAATTTGCACTGGGCCTCCGGTTAATAGGTTAGTCCCAAAAATAATATAGAAGTGCATAATAAAGCCCATTAAACATCCAAAATAGATAATATAATAGCATGGAACAATCAAAAATTATAGATACGTTGGAGACGTATCAAGCATCCCCAAGCTTAATTCCTGGTCGTCCTCGAGTAGGTAAATGATAAAAATAGAATTTTTGATGTGGAATGCTACCTAACATAATTTTCAATGTCATTTTCTTTATTGTAGCATGAATGTTTAGATCCAAAAGATTCAAGATAAAAGTTTAATATTGACATAAAAATAGTAATACTTCAAGCATGCTAACCAAGCAGTTTATGTCTTATTGAAATAACATAGACAAAGATAGCTTATCCCTACAAAATCATATAATTTTGCCATGCTTCATTTTCGTCACACAAAATGCTCCCATCATGCACAACCCCGGTTTCAGCCAAGCAATTGGTTCATACTTTTTAACGCGCTTCAGCCTTTTCAACCCTCACGCAATACATGAGCGTAAGCCATGGACATAGCACTATGGGTGGAGTAGAGTATGATGATAGGGATTATGCGAGAAAACAAAAAAGGAGAAAGTCTCACATTGACGCGGCTAATCAACGCGCTATGGAGATGCCCATCAATTGATATCAATACGAGGAGTAGGGATTGCCATGCAACGGATGCACTAGAGCTATAAATGTATGAAAGCTCATAAAAAAGAAACTAAGTGGGTGTGCATCCAACTTGCCTGCTCACGAAGACCTAGGGCATTTTGAGGAAGCCCATCATTGGAATATACAAGCCAAGTTCTATAATGAAATATTCCCACTAGTATATGAAAGTGAAAAAATAAGAAACTCTCTATCATGAAGATCATGGTGCTATTTTGAAGCACAAGTGTGGAAAAAGGATAGTAACATTTTCCCTTCTCTCGTTTTCTCTCATTTTTTATTTGGGCTTCTTTGGCCTCTCATTTTTCTTTCTTTTTTTCTCTATTTTTTATTTCGTCCGGAGTCTCATCCTGACTTGTGGGGGAATCATAGTCTCCATCATCCTTTCCTCACATGGAACAATGCTCTAATAATGGGAGTCATCACACTTCTATTTATTTACAACTCAAGAATTGCAACTCAATACTTAGGACAAAATATGACTCTATGTGAATTCCCCCGGCGGTGTACCGGAATATGCAATGAATCAAGAGTGACATGTATGAATGAATTATAAAGGTGGCTTTGCCACAAGTACGATGTCAACTACATTATCATGCAAAGCAATATGACAATGATGGAGCATGTCATAATAAACGGAACGGTGGAAAGTTGTATGGCAATATATCTCGGAATGGCTATGGAAATTCCATAATAGGTAGGTATGGTGGCTGTTTTGAGGAAGATATAAGGAGGTTTATGTGTGATAGGGTGTATCATATCACGGGGTTTGGATGCACCGGCGAATTTTGCTCCAACTCTCAAGGTGAGAAAGGGCAATGCACGGTACCGTAGAGGCTAGCAAATTGTGGAAGGGTAAGAGTGCGTATAATCCATGGACTCACATTAATCATAAAGAACTTATATACTTATTGCAAAAGTTTATTAGCCCTCGAAGCAAAGTACTACTACGCATGCTCCTAGGGGAAGGGTTGGTAGGAGTTAACCATCGCGCGATCCCAACCTCCACTCATAAGGAAGGCAATCAAAGAACACCCCATGCTTTAAATTTGTCACACAACGTTCACCATATGTGCATGCTACGGGACTTGCCAACTTTAACACAAGTATTTCGCAATTTCATAATTACCCAACTAGCATGACTCTAACATTACCACTTTTATATCTCAAAACAATTATCAAGTATCAAATTTATCATAGTGTTTAATGCACTCCATATGAAAGTTTTTATTTTACCCAACTTGGATGCCCATCATATTAGGACTAATTTTATAAGCAAAGCAAATTACCATGCTGTTCTAAAAGACTCTCAAAATAATATAAGTGAAGCATGAGAGATCAATAATTTCTACAAAATAAAACCACCACCGTGCTCTAAAAAGGTATAAGTGAAGCACTAGAGCAAAATTATCTAGCTCAAAAGATATAAGTGAAGTACTTAGAGTATTCTAATAAATTCCGATTCATGTGTGTCTCTACAAAAGGTGTGTACAACAATTATGATTGTGATAAACTAAAAATCAAAGACTCAAATCATACAAGATGCTCCAAGCAAAACACATATCATGTGGTGAATAAAAATATAGCCTCAAGTAAAGTTACCGATAGACGAAGACGAAAGAGGGGATGCCTTCCGGGGCATCCCCAGGCTTAGGCTTTTGGTTATCCTTGAATTTTACCTTGGGGTGCCTTGGGCATCCCTAATCTTAGGCTCTTGTCACTCCTTATGCCAAAATCCATCAAATCTTTACCCAAAACTTGAAAGCTTCACAACACAAAACTCAACAAAAAATCTCATGATCTTCGTTAGTGCAAGAAAACAAACCACCACTTTAAGGTACTGTAATGAACTCATTCTTTATTTATATTGGTGTTAAACCTAATATATTCCAACTTCTCTATGGTTCATACCCCCCCCCCCGATACTAGCCATAGATTCATCAAAATAAGCAAACAACACACGAAAAATGGAATCTGTCAAAAACAGAACAGTCTGTAGCAATCTGTAACTCTTGAATACTTCTGGAACCCCAAATATTCTACCAAATTAGGAAGTCCTAAGTAATTTGTTTATTAATCTTCTTCAAAAATAATCAACTGAAAATAACGTTTCTGTGATTTATGAAAACTAATCTCGTGCGCGCAAAAGTTTCTGTTTTTCAGCAAGATCAAATTAACTATCACCGTAGGTTATCCTAAAGGTTTTACTTGGCACAAACACTAATTAAAACACAAAACCACATCTAACCAGAGGCTAGATGAATTATTTATTACTAAACAGGAATAGAAGGTAAAGAACAAAAATAAAATTGGGTTGCCTCCCAATAAGCGCTATCGATTAACGCCCCTAGCTAGGCATAAAAACAAGAATAGATTTAGGTATTACCATCTTTGGTAGGCAATTTTTCAATTGAACACTTATAACCCTTAGGAGTTTTCTTATTTTTATTAATGATCAAAATCCTAGGCAAGAAATCAAGAAATTAATTTGTAGCAAAAGGTTCCTTAAAGATAGCAAAAAAGTTGGGGTAAACCCTTATTGATTTGAGATCCGCAGTTTCTTTAATATCCTCAAGTTTATCAATTCTAGTGGAATCTTGATCTAATTTCTCGTCAACTATGGGTTCTTTTTCTTTAAAACTTTTCAGAGTAACTCCTACTGTAGATCCATATTGGGTAATTTGGTTGTGGATCTTTTTATCCAAATTCTCAAGCAACTTCACAGTGACAACTTTATTTTCAATAATTTCAAGCCTTTGCATCACGTGTTCCAAAGTTAAAATAGTTCCATTAACCAAAAGAGGTGGTGAGCCAAACAAATCTATCATAGCATTATAAGAATGAAAAGTATGGCTACCCAAGAAATTCCCTCCGGTAATGGTGTCAAGAATATATTTGTTCCAAGGAGTGATGCCTACATAAAAATTGCGAAGAAGAACAGAAGTAGATTGCTTCCTAGTGTATCTATTATGAGCATTGCAAATTCTGTACCAAGCATCTTTTAAATTTTCTCCCTCCCTTTGTTTAAAATTAAGAACTTCATTCTCGGGAGTACTAACAATGATTGAAGGACTGGCTATGACAGCAAAACAAACGATCTAACACACGGACACACAAGAAGCAAGCAAAAAGAGATGAACGGAAAAAGGCGAATAAAACGGCAAGGGTGAAGTGGGGGAGAGGAATACAAGAGGCAAATGGCAAATAATGTTATGCGAGGGATAAGAGTTTGTGATGGGTACTTGGTATGTCTTGACTTGTGCGTAGAACTTTCCGGCACGATGCCAGAAATCGGCAAGTTGTCGAGAGATCAAATCTTGACCTGACTTGGCGTAAGCCTCCCCGGCAACGGCGCCAGAAATCCTTCTTGCTACCTCTTGAGCATGCGTTAGTTTTCCCTTGAAGAGGAAAGGGTGATGCAGCAAAGTAGCGTAAGTATTTCCCTCAGTTTTTGAGAACCAAGGTATCAATCCAGTAGGAGGTTACACGCAAGTCGCCTTGTACCTGCACAAACAAATAAGAACCTTGCAACCAACGCGATAAAGGGGTTGTCAATCCCTTCACAGCCACTTGCAAAAGTGAGATCTGATAGAGATAATAAGATAAATATTTTTGGTATTTTTGTTGTATAGATTGAAAAGTAAAGATTGCAAAATAGTAAACGAGATGCAATGTAAATAAAAGAGATACAATATGATGGAAAAAGAGCCGTGGGCGATAGGTTTCACTAGTGGCTTCTCTCAAGATAGCATATCTTACGGTGGGTGAACAAATTACTGTCGAGCAATTGATAGAAAAGCACATAGTTATGACAATATCTAGGCATGATCATGTATATAGGCATCACGTCCGTGACAAGTAGATCGAAACGATTCTGCATCTACTACTATTACTCCACACATTGACCGCTATCCAGCATGCATCTAGAGTATTAAGTTCATAAGAACAGAGTAACGCATTAAGCAAGATGACATGAGGTAGAGGGATAAACTCAAGCAATATGATATAAACCCCATATTTTTATCCTCGATGGCAACAATACAATATGTGCCTTGCTGCCCTTGCTGTCACTAGGAAAGGACACCGCAAGATTGAACCCAAAGCTAAGCACTTCTCCTATTGCAAGAAAGATCAATCTAGTATGCCAAACCAAACTAATAATTCGAAGAGACTTGCAAAGATATCAAATCATATATATAAGAATTCATAGAAGAATCAAATATTGTTCATAGATAATCTTGATCATAAACCCACAATTCATCGAATCTCAACAAACACACCACAAAAATTATTACATCGAATAGATCTCCGAGAAGATCAAGGAGAACCTTTGTATTGAGAATCAAAGAGAGAGAAGAAGCCATCTAGCTAATAACTATGGACCCGAAGGTCTGTGGTAAACTACTCACACATCATCGGAGAGGATATGGTGTTGATGTAGAAGTCCTCCGTGATTGATTCCCCCTCTGGCGGAGCACCGGAAAAGGCCCCAAGATGGGATCCCACGGGTACAAAAGTTTGTGGTGGTGGAAATAGGGTTTCATGGTGCTCCTGGATGTTTTCGGCGTATATGAGTATATATAGGCGAAAGAAGTAGGTCGGTGGAGCCACAAGGGGACCACGAGGGTGGGGGCGCGCCTACCCCCCTGGGCGCGCCCTCCTACCTTGTGGCCGCCTCGTCGCTTCCTTGACGTCCACTCCAAGCACTACAAAAAAATACACTTCCGTGATGATACATGTTTGTCACAGTAGGTCGTGTTTTTTGTCATGCATGTACATCGATGACAAATTTATGACAGAATCGAGATAGTCATACCTGTGCTGTCGTAGAAGTGTTCGATGACATTACCAAAATTATCATCACGGAAGTGTCCACTTCCATGACGTTAAATTGCGCGTCACAGAAGTGCTTTCGTCAAGGGTGACCGACACGTGGCATCCACCGTAATGGAACGCTGTTAAGCTATCGGGTCAGGTTTTGGATCCGATAACCCGTTAACAGCCCCGACCAATGGGGATTTTCCACGTGTAAAATCATCATTGGCTGGAGGAAACACGTGTCGGCTCATTGTTAGGACAGATGTCATCCACTCATTGGACAGAAGGCGCCTATGATACGTCGACACGTGGCACGGCCCAACAGAGGCCCATTCCTATGAAAAAGCCGGCCCGTTTGACTTGGTCAAAAGGTGACGGGCCGGCCCATGGAAAGCCTGTTAACGGCCTGTTCGCATATAGCCCATTTACAGCCCGCTAACCCAAGGCCCGTTACGCCCTATCCGAATTAGGCCCAGTAGCGTCATCTGGGCCATCCAATATGATTCCAGCCTATTTTCACTTCCGGCCCATGTATGGCCCATGATGTCTTTCGGCCCATATGAGGCCCTATGTAACTCCTGGCCTATTAACGGCCCGTGGTGAACCTGGCCCGCGATGAACAGTGTATTACTTTAGACCCATTAACGGCCCGTGGTGAAACTGGCCCGTAATGAACAGTGTATCACTTTATACCCATTAAGGGCCCGTTACTCAGTTGGGCCGTTTACAGCCCATGTTATCTTTTGGCCTTCTCAGAGCCTGAGGGAGTCCTGGACTAGGGGGTGTCCGGACTGCCGGACTATCATCGTCTGCCGGACTCCAAGACTACGAAGATACAAGATTGAAGACTCCGTCCCGTGTCCGGATGGGACTTTCCTTGGCGTGGAAGGCAAGCTTGGCAATACGGATATGTAGATCTCCTACCATTGTAACCGACTCTGTGTAACCCTAGCCTCCTCCGGTGTCTATATAAACCGGAGGGCTTTAGTCCGTAGGACATAACATACATCACAACAAACCGGAGGGCTTTAGGGTTTAGCCTCCTTGATCTCGTGGTAGATCCACTCTTGTACTACCCATATCATCAATGTTAATCAAGCAGGACGTAGGGTTTTACCTCCATCAAGAGGGCCCGAACTTGGGTAAAACATCGTGTCCCTTGTCTCCTGTTACCATCCGCCTAGACGCACAGTTCGGGACCCCCTACCCGAGATCCGCCGGTTTTGACACCGACATTGGTGCTTTCATTGAGAGTTCCTCTGTGTCGTCACCGATAGGCTCGATGGCATCTTCAATCAACAACGCTGTCCAGGGTGAGACTTTTCTCCCCGGACAGATCTTCGTATTCGGCGGCTTCGCACTGCGGGCTAACTCACTTGGCCATCTGGAGCAGATCGAAAGCTACGGCCCTGGCCATCAGGTCAGATTTGGAAGCCTAAACTTCACAGCCGACATCCACGGGGACTTGATCTTCGACGGGCTCGAGCCAAAGCCAAGCGCTCCGCACTGTTGCGATGGGCATGATCTAGCTCTGCCGCCGAACAGTGTCTTGGTGGCCGCACACGAATCCGCTTCGGCCCTTAGTCCGGAGCCGATCGCCCAGATCGAGGATCGGTGGTTGGACGCCACCTCGGGGGCTTCAACTTCCACGACAATGGAGCCGAACACTAGCCTTGTCCCTCGCGAAACTCACCACTCCGAGGTGCCGGACTCCGGACCTCCCGCGCCCCCGCCAATCGAATCTGATTGGGCGCCGGTTATGGAATTCATCACCGTGGACATCTTCCAACACTCGCCCTTTGGCGACATCCTAAATTCACTAAAGCATCTCTCGCTATCTGGAGAGTCCTGGCCGGATTATGGCCAGGATGGTTGGGATACGGACGACGAAGAAATTCAGATCCCACCCACCACCCACTTTGTAGCCACTGTCGACGACCTAACCGACATGCTAGATTACGACTCCGAAGACATCGGCGGCATGGACGACGATGCCGGAGACGAACAAGAACTAGCGCCTATAAGGCACGTAAAGACCACCTCGTCATACGACATATACATGGTGGATACCCCAAAAGGAAGCGACAACGAGGACCAACGAGGCGCGGCAGAAGATAATCCCGCCGACAAACAACGAAAACGGCGACGCAGACGCCGCCCTAAGTCCCGCCTCGACAACAACATCGCTCTTAATGACCCCGCAATACAGCAGCGCAAACCCGTGGACGATGACAAGCAACCGTCCGAACAAGACGAGTCAGACAATCAGTCTGGGCCCGGCAGAAAAAATAGTCTGGACGATCTCACGCCGGACACACCCCCGGAGAATAAAAACCTCCGGAAAGGACTCGTCGCCACCGCAAGAAGTTTGAAAAAGGAAAAACGGAAGCTCAAAACAGCGGAAGATACACACAGAATGAGGTGGAGCAAAGTGCTCAAAACCGCAGACAAATACGGCAACGGCCATCAATCGAAGAGCAACCCGAAACGCAAGCTACTGCCAGAATTTGATGAGGAGGCCATAGAGCCCCCACAGTCAAAAAACAAAGAGGCCGCCTGGCCGGATAGATGGCCAGATGATAGGCCAAAATCTGAAAGCGGCGCCGCATATAAACCGACTAACGACCCTGGAAGGACAGATGGCCCAGCCAGGTCCATTTACGGGCCAAAGAAGAGGGCCCCAGAAGGCAATACAACACGCCAAGTGTCCAAAGACATCGGTGCACCCAAATACAGGGGCGTCGCACACCCACTATGTTTCACCAACGAGGTGCTGGATCACGAATTCCCAGCAGGGTTTAAACCCATAAACATAGAGGCCTACGACGGAACAACAGACCCTAGAGTCTGGATAGAAGATTATATACTACACATACACATGGCTAGAGGAGATGATCTCCACGCCATAAAATACCTACCCCTCAAGCTCAAAGGGCCAGCCCGTCATTGGCTCAAAAGCCTCCTGGAAAACACTATTGGAAGTTGGGAAGAGCTCGAGGACGCGTTTAGAGCAAATTTTCAAGGAACTTATGTCCGCCCTCCGGATGCAGATGATCTAAGTCATATAACTCAACAGCCCGGAGAGTCGGCACGCAAATTCTGGAACAGGTTCCTCACCAAAAAGAACCAAATAGTCGACTGTCCGGATGCCGAAGCCTTAGCAACTTTTAAACACAACGTCCGAGACGAATGGCTCGCCAGACACCTCGGCCAAGAAAAGCCGAGGACAATGTCCACGCTAACAAGCCTCATGACCCGCTTTTGTGCGGGAGAGGATAGGTGGCTAGCAAGATGCAGCACCAGCGACCCAAGTACATCCGAGATCAGAGATGGAAACGGAAAATCACGACGCAGAAAAGAACAACGCCGGAATAAAGGGAAAAGCCCGAAGGGCACGGCAGTCAACGCCGGATTCAAAAGCTCGCGGCCAAACAACAAAACACCGCCCCTTAAGGATAACAGCGATGAGCTATCCAATTTAAACAAGATTTTGGGTCAGATATGTCAAATCCACAGTACCCCCGGAAGGCCTGCAAACCACACCCACCGAGATTGTTGGGTTTTCAAACAGTCCGGCCGGCTAAACGCCGAACACAAGGGGCTCGACGCATCAAGCGAAGATGATGACAAACCCCACCAGCAGAGCACCGGAAAACAAAAGACTTTCCCACAAGAGGTCAAAGCAGTAAACTCACTTCATGTGATAATACGGAAAAATAGTGCGGCACCCTCTAAAAAGGGTCTCGTACGGTCCAACCCAGCGGAACATAGAGATTGGACATCAAAACCAATCACTTTCGACCACCTGGATTATTCCAGAAGCGTTCGAAACGCAGGATGGACTGCCCTGATATTGGATCCTGTAATCGACGGACTACAATTTACACAAGTCCTGATGGACGGAGGCAGTGACCTAAACCTGCTGTATCCAAACACAATCCGCAAGCTAGGGATAGACCCTACTAAAATTCGACACAGCCGCACTTCCTTCAAAGGAGTGACGCCAGGCCCTTACGCCAAGTGCACAGGCGCCCTATTACTAGAAGTTGTGTTCGGATTACCGAACAAATTTCGACGCGAAAAACTAATCTTTCATATCGTCCCATTCAAAAGTGGCTATCAAGCACTCCTGGGACGAGAAGCTTTTGTTCGCTTCAACGCCATACCACATTACGCGTCTCTTACACTTAAGATGCCCGGTCCACGTGGCATCATTTCAGTGCGAGGGTCATTCAAAGACCCGGGAAACGGTTAGACGAGTCCGGCGTAAATAAGCTAGGGGCTCCCCAGCCACGCACCCCTTCACAAGGGGCTGCGCGCACAAGAACAGCGAGCTCATACAGACTCCGCTTTACTTATTTTTATTTCTTCTTTCGTATATATTCCTTTCAAACGAATTCCTTTCAAACTAAGTTCCTCTCTTTTTACAGATGAACAACGTGCACACCCGTCCAGGATAACGGCACAACGGAGACATAGGCGCAGACGTGCAGTAGGGACCCGTCGCAAGGATTCTTTTCAGATTAAGACCCTGCGTAAACCTTTTTTACTGTCTCTTGTTGTTATAATCCCTTGGTTTCTTATTATAACCAAAGTGGAGCCTGACGTTTTGGCATCGGCCGCGTCAGAGGACCATGCTCGTACCTGGACACTAGGGGCTTAGGGCATTGTTCTGCCCATTACCATAAAGACCGAACACCTTAGGGAGTGTTCGGTGTCTCGAGTTAGGCCTTATATGCATCAGCTCCGAATCATGTCTTTGGTCAAATGTTGGGTTTGCCCGGCTCCTGTGTTTTGCTGCCTTACGTTCCGTATCATCGGCTAACGCGGCACCAGGAGAACTACTGCGATTGTGCCCCAGTTCGGCCGGGCGAGCACCTCAGTAGATAAAGCCGAAAACTGACTGTCATGATACAGCGAGAGACTGGTCAACCACTCGATCGACTACCGGAATGTTTAGAATTCCCCGCTTTGACGAAGGACCATTTCCCGGTCAGGCACACACGCGCCCCGAATTCGGAGAAGCGCGGTGCCCCAAGGGGCTATGTCGTAGCCCCACCCTCGAACTCCAATGGCTAAGTGAAAGTGATAAAGCATCATAGTCCGGATTGCCTCGTTCGCTACGCTACCACCTCCTTAACAGGACCTAGACGTCGGATTAAGTGTGAAAACGTGCTATTTTTTGCGAACACCCCTGCACCTTGTGCGTGGGGGCTGAAGCCGAAGACTGCAATCTTTCAGGTTATACAAATGTATACATAAACGGCCGCATAGGAGATATTTTAATACTTGGAACGCACAAGTATAAAAGGCGGTTATAGCATAATCATCGTTTTACAAGGTAAAAACGTTCATTTGAACGTAACATTTTTCGAGCACTGCGACTCTATTACACGAGCGCCACGCATAACTTCCCCAAAATAGTGCTCGGCGGGTAATCGGCTTTCGTCCGAACCCTGGGCCGCAATAGTGGTGGCATCCATCTTTGTCCAATGTGTCTTCACACGGGCAAGGGCCATCCGCGCACCTTCTATGCAGGCCGACCGCTTCATCTCCTTGATATGCGGCACCGCTCCAAGAAATTGCTTCAATAAGCCGAAATAGCTCGTCGCCTTGGGCCTCTCTGGCCAGACATGAGCCACAATATCAGTCATGGCAAGTCCGGACAACCTGTTTAGCTCAGCCCATTCGGCCAACCGATCGGTCAACGGAAGTGAATGGTCCGGACTATGGAATTGAGACCAAAATAGCTCTTCCGTCTTGTGATCTTTCTGGCTCCGGAAGTGTACAACGGCATCAGCCGCACTTGCTGCTAAGTCCATATATGGATCCTCCGGACCCCATAGCTGGCCAAGTTGGGCATACTTTGGATCCGTAAACCGGCGACGCAGCAGAAAAGGCCTGCCAGCCACAATATCTCCGACCTGGCGCAGCTCCTCCTTCATAGCCCGCATCGCAGAACGGGCATCCTTGGCTTCGGCGGTGGCCATTCCCAGGTCTTCCCGCTCCGATAAGCGCTCCTTTTCAAGAGCCTCATTGCGGTCGGCAGCATCCTTCAATTTGACGGCCTATTCGGCCATCTTCTCCCTGCTTAGGCAGTGTGCAGCCTTTTCGGCTTCCAACTCCTTGGCCGCCCTCAAGGCAGCCGCATCACTCCTTCGGGCTTGCTCCTTAGCTTGAGCAAGCTCGGCCCGAAGGCTCTCCACAGCAGCAGCATCGTCTGTATCACAGTATATATATTGTCAGAAGTGGGCTTTGACTCCCTTAAACAAGTGACTGCGGAGAATTAATTTACCTTGCGACTCGTCAAGTCGCCGGTTGACAAGTGCGATGTCCGCATTCGCCACATCGAGTTGCCACATTAGCTCGACAACTCCACTAGTCCGGCTAGCCCCCAGACTATCCGCCACCTGCATAGGAACGGCGACATTCATTACCTGAGATTTTGATCCTCGGCACGCTGTCGCTTTCGACAACCTACCGAGTCTCAGGGGCTACTATCTATACAGGGCGCACTTCTATGTGCCAAACTATCAAAAAGGTGAGTCATTCTTGCGTACCTCAAATCCCGTCAGCAAACTCCTAACGGCATTATGCAATACGCTTTCGGCGAACGAAATCCTTCCAATCACCATACGCATCAAAGCACGGTGATCTTCTAAGATGGACGCCCTCTCAAGCAGATTCTTCAGCTCCCCCGGCCGGACACTAGTGGGCGCCAAACTCTTCGGCCCCTCCGAACTCTGGGATACCCTCCGTGACGATACTTCAGGCTCGTCTGCCCTATCCGACAGCGCAGTAGACGGAGGCGTTTCGCTTTCCATCATCTCCGGACGAAGATCCCCCGAAGACGAACTCATCTGAGAAGGCCGCGGATCCGAACTACAAGGTAAAAATTTCGGTCATCCACAGAAGCACAAATAGGGGTATTTTCCCATTAATGAACCCCCCTTTTTTACTCACGGCTCGCTGGAGGGCTGGTCCTTTAGAGACGATTGTACGTCCGGACTTTCCTCGGACGCAGGACCCTCCGGTAAAGATTTCTTCCCCCGCTTAGGGGCTTTGGCCTCCGGGTCTTCGGAGGCGGTCCTCTTCTCCCCCTGGAAGGAGGGATTATCGATCCCCCCCTCTTCAGGCGCCCCCTTGGGCGAGGTGATAGCTCTTCTATTTTCCCCATCGCCCCCTTCTACGGGTGCGACCTCCAACATTCTGACCAGCACGGGCTCCGGTGCGGTCTCTGGGAGGGGGGCCGGAAACCTTATCAGCTTCAATCGCGCTACCCACTCCTGATGAAGAATAATGGGTTAGAAGGCGAATTTCAAAAAAGCAAACAAACAGAACGTCCAGACTCTGAGCTACTTACCTGTGTATCCGGGCGATTGCAGCTTAGACCCGCGTCCTCGGTCAATTCCGGACACGCCACCTGCGGTCCGAAGAACAACTTGTACATCTCCACGGGCGTCATACCTATGAAGTGTTGGAGAGTTCGTGGCCCCTTCGGATTGAACTCCCATAACCGGAGAGGACGGCGTTTGCAGGGCAGAAGACGCCTGATTAGCATGACCTGCATCACCACAACCAGATTGATCTCCCTCGCTTGGAGGTCTCGAATCCGGCCCTGCAATAAGGGCACATCTTCGTCGGCCCCCAATTGAGCCCTTGGTTGACCCACGACATCAATCGGCGTGGAGGTCCTGGGCGGAATGAAGGCTGCGGCTTTTGCTTGCTGCCCTTCGGAGCAGTGACATAGAACCACTCCTGCTGCCACAGGATGAGCTCATCTTGGAAGGAGCCCTCGGGCCACAGGGCATCGGCCCTCCTGCTTATGGCCGCCCCATCGCACTCCGCTTGTCGCCCCCCGATCATCTTCGGCTCCACATTGAAGGTCTTCAGCCATAGGCCGAAGTGGGGGGTGACGCGGAGGAAGGCTTCACAAACAATAATGAATGCGGAAATATGGAGGATGGACTCCGGAGCCAAGTCGTGAAAATCCAGCCCGTAGTAGAACATGAGCCCTCTCACGAAGGGGTCCGTCGAGAAGCCTAAACCCCGACGGAGGTGGGGTACGAAGACGACGTACTCACCGGGCTCGGGAGTGGGTACGGCCTGCCCTCGGGCGGGCAACCTGTGCGAAATCTCGTAGGACAGGTACTTGGCCTCACGCAACTTTAACACGTCCTCCTCCGTCACATCCACCGGCCCTGAAGGTCGGAGCTGGACATTGTTGAAGATCCGAAGCGCTCGAATCTGGGGCTCTGGGTGTTGGAACTTGGAGCAAGGAGAGGATTCGATGGAAGATTGAGAAAAAGAAACGAGCCTTGGTCCCCTTATAAAGGGGGAAAATACCAAGGGCCGTCTCCGTGACCGTTCGGGATTCACCTTCGATAGAGGAGGCATGGCGACGAGCACGGTTGGGTTACCCACGCTCGTATTGATGAGAATCCCGGAATAAGGGGAGCATGATCTCTGCTTCAACAAGACATGCCAAGGAAACCACTTCGCTAAATGTGCTGAGGTGGTGAAATAAAAAACGATTCAAGTAAAGGCCTGGTAGCGGTGTGATGTCATGCCGCCAAATACGTCAGTAGATTGGATTTATGTGCATTATTCTCTCTACGGTGGAATGTGGAATTTATTTTGTAGAGCCGGACACTATCCTGGTGTTCATGATCTTCTCTGGATTATTCAAGGGAGGAACCCGCCTTGCAATGCCGAACATTATGCGCGCCGGACTTATCGCCATTGAAGCCTGGTTCAGGGGCTACTGAGGGAGTCCTGGACTAGGGGGTGTCCGGACTGCCGGACTCCAAGACTACGAAGATACAAGATTGAAGACTCCGTCCCGTGTCCGGATGGGACTTTCCTTGGCGTGGAAGGCAAGCTTGGCAATACGGATATGTAGATCTCCTACCATTGTAACCGACTCTGTGTAACCCTAGCCTCCTCCGGTGTCTATATAAACCGGAGGGCTTTAGTCCGTAGGACATAACATACATCACAACAATCATACCATAGGCTAGCTTTAGGGTTTAGCCTCCTTGATCTCGTGGTAGATCCACTCTTGTACTACCCATATCATCAATGTTAATCAAGCAGGACGTAGGGTTTTACCTCCATCAAGAGGGCCCGAACCTGGGTAAAACATCGTGTCCCTTGTCTCCTGTTACCATCCGCCTAGACGCACAGTTCGGGACCCCCTACCCGAGATCCGCCGGTTTTGACACCGACAGAGCCCATTTATTCTTGGGCTTATTTGCAGCATTCGGTTACTTACGGCCTGTTACTGTCATTTTCTGCTTGTGGGCCAAATTCAGCCCGTCATTACAGTCGGCCCGTTTGTGGTCCGTTAGTCTATTGGGCCATTTTCATAGCATCACCAAATACGGCCTATTAACGGCCCGTTATGGTCAGCCAATAAAACGTATGATTTCCATTATAGGCCCGTCTATGGCCCATTAAAGGCCAGTACAAGACCCATAAATGAGTCGGCGGCCCATGGATCCTACGTGACGTAGAAGGCCCATGGACCCTGCGAGACGTAGAGGGCCCGTGGACACTGTGAGACGTAGAAGGCCCATGGATCCGACGAGACGTAGAAGGCCCATGGATCCTATGATACGTAGAAGGCCCATGGATCCTACGAGACGTAGAAGGCCCATGGTCGGGCGAGTTGGCCCCCGTTTGAACGATATAGCATATTCAAAGAATTATCCTACTCAATACTATCACCTCTAAAAAGCATACACTATACAACAAAGAGATCAAGGCATAGAAAGGTAGAATAATCCTACACTATACAATAAAGAAATTACAGCCGATTATACCCACTGGGCATTATGGTATGGCACAGGTGATAATAAAGCATACACAAACAGCAAATTACATACACTGGGCAAATATGGCTCATACATCATGGACGCGCATCAACTTAACTCCATTTGAACTATAATCTCTTTAGAAAATAGGATTGGCCGGATTCAGATAGCACAAATTTCAGTCTGCAAAATCTCCAATTCCTTCATGGTTACCTCGGTGTCTTGTTTCATTTTTTGACTCCTGCATCTAATACATGCATGTCCAGTCTCAACTTGTTGATTATACGTTGACAATCATGTACACGTTGTCTTGCCACCTCTAGTTGATGCTCGAGAACATCAGCACACTCCAATTCCAATCCATAATCATTCGGTAACGGCCATGCCGCACTGCTCGCAAATTTTTTTGTTGATGTCACTTCATCCTGAAATGTTTCTGTAAGTACACATGACTAGGGCAAAAATATAGTTACAACAGTGAAGCGAACAAGACACTATTTTGTACTACATGGCAAAACAGGACTAACAATAATGTTACATGTCACTTTCACAAAAAAAATGTTACACGCCATGAAGCATAAGCAGGTGATATTTTAAAAATTATAAAAAAAGATAGTCTGTGCAGCCTGCATACAGAAATCCCTCTTAGCTCACCAGAGGAGGATGATGTTGGGGCCCAATCGAAAACACAGACAAGTTACAAATTTAGACAGCACGTTGCGTATAAGTAAGCAAGCAGTTGGCCATTCTGTACCTCAATTAAAGTCTTAGGGAGCATAATGAACAGCAGAGGGTTTCATACAAACATACTACAACAAGCAAAACTATGCAATCATTAGCATAGTATAAACTAGATTGTGAGCCTCGTGCAATAATAGTTGGTTAATAGACTTCAAAGCTTCAGGCACACTTTTGCAGAATAATTAAATGCTAAGGCCTTTAATTATGTCAACTAATAGTGATAAAAGTACCAAACATTAGGCATAATTATTTGGGCATCTCATTAAGTGAGGACAAATAAAGCAATTGAAAAGAGAAAATTAACTATGCCAGAAACAAATAAGGAATTGAACTGTTGAGTTGCATACAGTGACTTACCTTAGCAGGTTGAAGAGGCTCAGCGCAGCTCCTACTTCTCTTGCAAGGCTCCTTCCTAACATCTTGTACTTGGAAATCCTCAATCTTATCTTCATTGCACCCCCTCTGCAAGGTGACAGAAACTAGTTACTCATCTCCTTGGAAGATAAATATGCATACTTTCCAGTCTGTGAACACAAAAGGATGAGATTATAACAAAACAACACCACATAATGAAACATGCCGCATCTCTTGCACTTGCACACAATGAAATGAGCATTTACTATGTCTGCACTATGTAAAAACTAGGCATACCTTTGAACTGGATCTCCAGGTACTCTTGGAGAGCCTACTGTAGTGTACAGCCAAACCTTTATTCACCTATGAGTTAGACAAGGCCCCACTATAGCAGCCCTTAGTGTTTAGATCATTGACAAGCTCTGTTAGAGTGTTAGGTCAAGAACAACAAGTAATCAAAGCAAACAGTCCTAGTATGGCTGGCTGATGCAAACAAGCAATTGAACAGATGTGTGAACAAATCTTACATATCAAGAAAAGAAGCAAAGAAGGAGGCTTAAAGACCATCACTTGACTGACCAGATTTAAGGGGCATTTAAACATCTTGTGCAACGTATGAACTAACATAAACATTGCATATTCCAGATTCTACAATGGAATGCACATGTATTAGTTTATGCCATGTATGATGATGCCTAAATGTACAGATAGCAGGCAGGAGTGATTCATCATTGCACGCACAATTGAATTGCAGGTTAAGGGCCAGTTCGATTCCGCCTTTTCAGGGTATATTGTCAAAATAAGCCATGAAAGATGTAAAGAAGTCATTTTTGAGTTATGGGCTTGGGCTTAACTAATTTCGCTTTGGAGGGGGGTGTTTCGGGTAGAACCTCACTAAAAATTGAAGGGAAGGGGAATAGTGAAATGACTCTGTTGTCTGCCTATATTACGCTCAAAATGCAACTGCTAACGCCTGTGTCACACCTGACCCTCAAGTAGAAACAAACACGCAAGCATTCATTGCCCTGCCCGCTTGCATCTCCTCTCCCCTTTCCCTCTACCTCGATCCCCTGCCTGCAGCACTAGGGTTCCTCCAGCGAGCCGTCGCCACTGGTCCCATCTGGCCTGGTCCTCGACGATGCTATGTCCAGCTAGGCTACATGGCCGGCGGGTAGGGGCAAATCTCCCTGGCTGCTCCTCCCTCTGGCGCCGCCCCTCATTCTCATGGTCTCCAGCAGTTGCTCCACTGTGGTTCGTCCAACGCACTACTCCAGCGGGCGCTGCACAACTACGGCTGATGCCACACTGCGGCAGAAGGCACCTTGTTCCCCCTCCCCTCCTCCCAGGCCATGGCCTTGAGGTGCTGTTGAAGGATGAGCTCATCCAGCAAGGTGAGGATCTCCTCTGATTTTTTGCCAAATTTTCATTCTGATCCACTATACGATGAATTGCTATGAGCTGCTTCTGCTGCTGCTATATGATGCATTGCTATGAGCTGCTCCTGTTGCTGCTATATGATGAATTGCTATGAGCTGCTGTTGCTATATGATGAGTTGCTATGAGCTGCTGCTGCTGCTATATGATGAATTGCTATGAGCTGCTGCTGCTGCTATATGATGAGTTGCTACAAGGTGCTCCTGCTGCTGCTATATGATGAATTGCTATGAGCTGCTCCTACTGCTGCTATATGATGAATTGCTATGAGCTGCTGTTGGTATATGATGAATTGCAGACTGCTGCTACTGTATGATGAGTTGCTATGAGCTGCTATATGATGAGTTGCTACTAGCTTCTCCTGCTGCTGCTATATGATGAATTGCTATGAGCTTCTCCTGCTGCTGCTATATGATGAATTGCTATGAGCTGCTGCTGGTATATGATGAATTGCAGACTGTTGCTGCTGTATGATGAGTTGCTATGAGCTGCTGCTGCTGCTATATGATGCTTTCAGGTGGTGCTGCTATATGATAATAACCAGCCACTTGGACCATCGAATTTCAACAAATAATTGTTCTTCATTTAAATGTGGGTCATGCGTTCTTCATTTAAATTAGGCAATGGGATCTCTATGGAAAACATTGACCAAAGTAGACTGTGCCAAGTAGATGGTATCTTTGTATTTGCATTTTGAGCAAATAGTGATGGTCTGTTTTCCTATCATATTAATTACTGCACTGGGTTCAATCTGTGATGTTTGCAAGTCAAATTAATTTCCATATGTGCAGCAAAATGAAAAATATATATAATGCAATCTAGACTTTCCACTGATCATACCAAAGATAAGCTGAAAACGCAATGAAAAAAACTGGTTGGCGTATTACATGGAGCTTATATTCACAGGTGCTTATTTTCTTAGGGTAACTCGTAATAACTGTCCCTAAGAAACTTGGCTAATAGAACTGGCATACAAATAACATGTCACGATGATTGCAATGGAGGAGTGACGTACCATAGCACACTGTATAGGCTCACCGCTGCCTCTCCTTTTTTGCGATGTTCCATGAAATTGCCACATACATCTTGTACTTTTTCATTGTGTAACCCTATCTGCAAGTTGACGTGGCTAATTTCAGATATCTCTACATGATACTACATTGCATATCCCTTGCACATATTTAAACCGCCAATTAACGATTGTGTGTGTACCATAAACTAGCCATGACTCTGTATGCTAGACTGGCAGGCACTCTAAGGGAGCCTAATGTAGTGCACTGGAATTCCTACATGCCACCTACGATTTTGTGTAATGTACTGCCCCTGTTCCTAAATATATGTCTTTGTAGAGATTCCAGTATGGACCACATATAGATGTATATAGATGCATTTTTGAGTGTAGATTCACTCATTTTGCTCCGTATGTAGCCTATAGTGGAATCTCTAGAAAGACTTATATTTAGGAACGGAGGTACGAGGTAGTATCATGTATGACTACATATCTAATTTAGCAGCCAGTAGTAGAAATCATTGTCTGCACAAAGGGATCACTGGTCGAAAATCCTAGCAAAGCACGCTGGCAGGCATAGAACAATACAAGAGAGAGACGCGCTTACAAGATCATAGCAATGCCTCAGTCCAGGATCTTGGTTGGCCAAGCTGTTAGATCCAGAAGAAACATCGTCCTTGTAGTTTTTGCCAGCTGCATAACAGGTAACAGCGACCGGTTAGTATATTTGAAGTACATCGGGCAGGTGATGTTGGACGGGTTTAAAGGTGACAAGTACCTAGGCCGTGGCGGGTGCTTGGCATCTCTCCAGACAGTGGGAATCAGGTTAGAAACGTCGAGGGTGATGACGCTGCGCTGGCTGTCGGGGTCCGGTAAGGAGATCTAGAACCGTCGAGTAGGGTGTTTGTGGAGCGGCTCCGGTAGGGTGGACTACGGTGTGGGTGAAGCGGATCTGTGGCCGTGGATGAGGGCGTAGGTGAATCTGCTCCAGTGGTTGGGTTAAGGACGGTGTCGACGACGCGGATCTGCAGCAGTGGACGGGGCGTCAGAAGCTGCTCCGGTGGTTGGGTTAAGGATGGTGTCGACGATGCGGATCTGCGGCCATGGACGGGGCGTCGGAAGCTGCTCCGGTGGTTGGGTTAAGGGTGGTGTCGATGATGCGGATCTACGACCGTGGACGGGGCGTCGGAAGCTGCTCCGGTAGGTTGGATGAGGGTGAAAGGAAGCGGATCTGAGGCCATGGACTTGTGAGTTGGCAAAGCGGCCCCGATAGGGTTGAGAATGGTATAGGCGAAGCTACTCTGGTAGGGTTGACGCTGGTGTCGACGAAGCGGCTCAGTAGGGTTGAGGAAGGTGCCGGTGAAGTGCCTCCGGTAGGGTTGAGGAAGGTGTCGGCGAAGAGGATCAGAGGCCGTCGATGGGGGCGTCGGTGGGGCGGCTCCGGGGGGTGTGGACGAAGCGTCTTCGGTGGGGAGTACGAATGAGCCGCTGCAGATGCGCGGCGGTTGACGAGAGTACCGGCGAAGCAGATCCGGAGCCGTGGACAAGGCCGGCACTGAATGGGCTATGGTACAGTGGTGGATGAGCAGTCTACTTGTTTCTAGGGGAGGTGGGAGGGGTAGATGCGGCCGCAGAAGCAGATCCGGCGAGGTGGACGCTATTGGCAGTGAATGGGCTATGGTACACCGGTGGATGAGCAGTCTAGGGTTTCAATAGGGGAGGGGAGAAAGGGCGATGAAGTATGGACGGCGTGATGTAAGATGCTCTGGTGCTATGGAGTTAGTCAATTTTGCGGGAGGAGGGGATAGGAAATGGGGGTGGCTTGTAGTGGGGGGAACCGGAAATTACCAAAGCAGCCCCGACCTATCATGTAGATGAGGGCGGTATTGTAACTGTTGGTCTCCGTGCACCAAGGACAAAAGGGGGATTTCGCATGCTAAAGACTAAGGTGGCGGAAATTTTAGAAGGAGGCGGGAGATTTTGCCGCCCGCAGGATCATTCGTATCCAGTTTCAACTAATTTTGGATCGTGCTAGCGGGAAGGTCATGCTAGACTGTGTACACAGCGCATGCGTCAGCAGTTAATAACTGGTGTCAAGTCCACCCCAGAAAAAAAGACAATAACTCGGGATGATGCGCCGATAACTTGGACGTTCACACGGGCGCGGCCAATCATACGGGTGTAGTGGCGCGTTCACAAAAAAAGGGATCAAACGCTCAGCCTACGTATTTCTCATGTAAATAGATAATTTAATGCCATTGGTTATTTACTTTAAACATAATGCATTGACGTGTTAGTGTAGAGGCGCACAAAAAGAAATGGATATTGTAGTTAGCTACTTAAAAGTGTTACCTCATATGATTACATAGCCTCCATTTCATAAATTGCGTAACCGTTGAATTCATATATGAATATTACATATATATTACTTCAAATAGAAACTTAAATCATCCAAGACTAATGAATTTGAATGCAAGAGTAACAATGGTGCATGTGCATGATAGTTACATTGGTTGTTTGAAGAAACATCACTGTAACTTTGGCATGCACAACTGAAAAAGGTTTATTTAAATAGAAAAAACATGTGATATGTGAGTGTCCAATCTTTATAGCGTTGAATCGATATTGTACCTTGGGCCACGATACGAAGTTGATATTGACTTATGTTCAAGCGATGCACGTCCACGGTCACTAGATAGTGATAAGTGAATGAATTGTGCAATCTCTCTCACACGCATACATATCTCATTTCCCTGTGGGCGTCGGAATCACACACGCGCACTTCGTGTATTTATCTCCCTTTGTAAGGGTTAAATTCGTCTTTCTACCCCATCCTACAAGTCTCTCACACAGAAACACACACGCTCTCTATGTCTAACACGCCCACCCCTTTAATTCCGCCCACCCACAGCCACTAATGTCTCAAAATATAATAATGTCTCTCACACATATGCTATCTACCTATCCCTTAATATAGCTAGATATGTGTCACACAAACTCCTTCTCCCTACTAGCAAGATACCCATGTGCGTTGCACGGAACATCAAGATGCATTTGTATGAGAAGTTTATCTTGTGGGGGAAAAGGATGAACGAGGGAATGCCTTATTTGCAAATGCAGAGAGGGGTGTGGGTATCTTTTTGCAAAATTGCCATATTTTCCTTCATGTCCGTCGGATATAAATCGGATGGCCTATATTGCAGGATGGCTGGAACACCATCATCACCAACTCTGTTTTTTATAAGAGTAGAGATATGTGAGTGTCACTGCCCCCTCCCCCCCCCCCCCACGCACACACACTTCCCAACACCGAAGGAGTAGGGTGACACCTCGATCTTGATACTAATCTATCGACTGGCTTCTCTCTCAAACATACACACACACACTACCCGGCACCGAAGGAGTAGTGTGACACCTCGATCTTGATACTAATCTATCGACTGGATTCTCTCTCAAACATACACACGCACACACACACTACCCGGCACTGAAGGAGTAGGGTGGCACATCGATCTTGATAATAATATATCGACTCCTCTTTCAAACACACACACACACACACACACTCGCTAGTTGTGCCTCTGTGCCTACCGTGAACACTCTCGATACGTCTTTCTCTCCCTCCCCCCCAACAATGACAGCAAAGGGTGACAACTCGATCTGATCATAATCTGTCAATTGGTTTCTCTCTCAAACATTGTGTCTCGGTGCCTCGCTCGGTAGCCCCCTCTATATGTAGACTTCTCGCGCGCGCACAACTGTAGTGACGATGACACTGAACCCAGTGTGCCTTGTTTTTACCGGCCTCATGTGATAGTTTTCACCCTGTTTTCTGTTAATTAACAAGGCAACCTTTTCTTTGTTACTACTCCCTCCGTTTCAAAATAGATGACTCAACTTTGTACTAACTTTAGTATAAAGTTGGGTCATCTATTTTGGAACGGAGGGAGTACTAGTGAATTTGAAATCATTCGGGGCAGACATAAAACATATCACTTCAACCCAATTATCGCAGCAACTACTTTAAAAGAAATTAGCTAGCTGCCCGTGCGTTGCACGGAACATCAAGATGCATTTGTATGAGTAGTTTATCTTGTGAGAGAAAAGGCTGAACGAGGGAAGGCCTTATTTGCGAATATGGAGAGACGTGTGGGTATATTTTTGCAAAATTGCCATAGTTTCTTTCCTATCCGTTAGATATAAATCCGACGGCCTATATTGCAGGATGGCATGCACACCATCATCACCAACTCTGTTTTCTACTCCCTCCGTCCGAAAATACTTGTCATCAAAATGGATAAAAATAGATGTATCTAAAACTAAAATACGTCTAGATACATTTCCTTTTATCCATTTTGATGACAAGTATTTCCGGACGGAGGGAGTATTTGTCTTTTTAGATATTTCAACAAGTGACTATGACCGGACCTTACCAACATACTCAAAAAAGTAGTCTATAATTTTGATGTTACCCTCTTTTCTTGGCGGTGCAGTGCCTCTCGTGAAACCGGCCAAGCTAGACTGCCCCGCCCTCTAGCCTTTTAAAAAATGTATATACTCCACTTTTGTACAGTTGTAGTATCGATGGATTGCGCCATGGAGCAAAACATGAAATTAAAAAAAAGGTGGTACATATAGAGAGCGCTCGTGAACTTTTATAGTTTATAGGTCCCTTTTATAGTTTGTGCCAAATTTTGACTAAAGATTTAACTAACAAAATGTTAATGCATGTCAAGAAAAATTATCTCATTGGATTCGTCTTTGAACATAGTTTTGAAAAATATAATGTTTGGTGACATGCGTGAAGATTTTCTTAGTTTAATCTATGGTCAAAATTTGGCACGAAATACAATGGGGACCAATAAACCCGGACAGAGATAGTAGTAACATTAGTGCGGTAACATGCAAAGCTTCATTTATTAGGTTATAGACTCATATTGCATTGGGACATGTGATGTTACAGTAACTAGCCACATAAGCAAATTTGCTGAGTTGGACTCGATGTTACTGCTGAAGTTACTCCCACGGTGGCTAGTCTTACTAGTATTTGGTTTTCGTAAGATGACTTATACTACTCACCTAGACGGAGGGAGCATTTGATTTGACAGCGGGCGGCGTAGTTCCCGATATGCCTTTAATGCAGACGAGGGAGGGAGTAGCGGTTCCCGATATGTTGAACGGCCAATGCATCCTCCTTCAATTAATGCATGACGGAAGTAATGGGAGGAGGTCCGGGAAAAGAGGCTGCACGATGTGAATGCAACATAGTTTGCCCTCATTGCCCTCATATAAAGGCGCCCCTCCTCCATTCCAATGCATCTACCACATCATATGCACCTAAGCACTTGCCTAAGCACCTACACTAAGCGCAGAAGAGCTTGCTCCAGACCCATGGCGACGATGCGCGTGAGCGGCCAGCGGCTGCGCCAGATGGTCCACGACGCCGGCCTGCAGCATGGCACCGAGGATCGTCTCCAGACGGTGTTGGAGACCGGCTGGTGGATAGCCGCCGTCGACGCCAACTACGACTCTTAGTTGGACCAGATGATCGTTGCCACCAGCAACAAGTTCACCATCCTCAAGAAGCTCACGGACGACATCGCCGTACTCCTCCAGCCCGCGCGCCCGGGCTCCTCTTTGCCTGCCACCCTAATCGGCCTCCATGGCCGGAACCTCTTTCAAGCACTGGTGGCCCTGCGACTGCCCGCCGACGCCACAAAGAATGTCAACCTGGAGGTCGCGCTCTCCGCGAGGCGCCTCGCCCTGCAAGAATTCTTCGACATACACATCCACGCGTACGAGCAAATCATGTACATAGGTATCTACAAGGCCAGTGAGGACGCTACAACGTTGGCCTTCCTCAACCGGCTGGAAGGCTTGGATGCCTTTGTTGAGAAGCACCTCGACCTCGCCACAAAAGCCGCCGCTCCTTAGCCGCCGGACGGTGGCCCGGTGCACTAAGTTGAGGAGGAGGTCGTACGTTCGTGGATCCATCTTTCTTCTTGCCTTCTGTAACCACCACTGCGATCGCATCATCCTGGCCTTAATTCTTATTGTGTTCTTGCATTCCCGTTCCAGTCAATACTGACATGTGCGATCCCTTTGGTTAATTATATGCATCACTGTAACTAGTACTCCATCCGTCAATTTATAAGTTGTGCTTACCTTTTCCATCAACTTCGTGCAAAGCGCGGGCATATTGCTACTACCTCCGTTTCAGTTTACAAGTCCTGCACGTATACCTAGGTTACCAATTTTATCACCCTAATATAAACTATATAACACAAAAATTATATCTTTTGAAAGTAGAAACTCCGAAGTTTATGTTGGTATATTTTTTGTAATATATGACTTGTATTAGGTTGGTCAAATTGATGACCTAGGGGTACGCGCACGCCCTGTAAACTGAGAGAGAGGTAGTAGAAACACTAGAATATGTCTATATAATCCGTATGTGATAGTCCATTTGAAATCTCAAAAAAGATAAATATTTAGGTACGGAGGGAGTAATATATTAGGAGTATATCAAAACAATAGTGATTTCTTTCAAGTTTGTGAACAAATACTAGTACTATTCTACTACTTTGGATCCGTCGCAACGCACGGGCACATTGCTAGTAAAAGGAAAAGGCCTGCCACGTTCGCATCGCACCCCCACATGCCCGGGAATTGGGTGTACAACACGGCCCGTCCGGCACGACACATAGCTTAGGGAAGGCGTGTTGCCTAGCAGTGGCGGAGCTTGAAGCAAAACGTTGGGCATGCCAGTCTAGCCAGGCTATAGAAATTACCCTTGCGTTGAAGTTCCATGCCTCAAAACTGGATGTACAACTACGCAAATACTGCTAGGTTGGGCGGGCCAGGGCACGTGTTGGCCCTCACGTAGCTCCGCCCCTGTGCCTAGCATTTTCACTTTCATGTGGGACCGCCCGTTGAGCAAACCGACACCCCACCCGCCGCCGGGTTAGAAAATAGAAACAAGGGGAAGATCTAGCTGTAGCACGAAAGCCAAGAAATTTTGTGTCAGACGGGGCTCGTTGATATAGGAGCATTCCGTATTAGTACCACTCCTACCAAGTTTGTACTCCTAATACTATTATATTACTAGTACTACCACTATACAACTAGTAGATACGTGCACGGCACAACATCGTAGGAACAAAAAACGGGAAGATCTTGTTTTGGGTGATTTATCTTTTTTTTCAATCAACGTAGTATGAATAATATGATGTGGGGAGCACCCATGAAGCTTATGTGGCTTGGTTGCATGGCTACGGAAGGTTAGAGAAAAATAAATAGATAATGTGTTTAGAGTGCACTCCACTAAATAGATATACTTTGGATCCATTGCAACGGACCGGCACATCTATATCTATACCCCCTATATAGTGTGTCAAAAACTTTGAAAGTTGGTCATTGGATGAAGCCAATCCGACGGTACAAAGATGGCAAATCCGAGCACTACTGGCCATTGGATATCATCCACCAGATTCTGCCACATGTATAATCTAGAAGACTCCATGGTTGAACTTAATTCATGACTAACTTTGCCACAACTAAGCTCATGAAAAGTTATTAATAAGTTCTTCAAAATGAGAGCCACAAGTTGGCAAGCCTAAGGGAATCTTGCCACATTTTTTGTGTGTATGTCATGTGGGGCCAGTGTGGCTTGCCTAAGGCGTGGCTTGAACCAAACACTCACCTAAGTTAATCAAACTTGCCTAACCTTACATTCCACCAAATTTTGCCACAAGTTGGCAAGCCTAAGGGAATCTTGCCACATTTTTTGTGTGTATGTCATGTGGGGCCAGTGTGGCTTGCCTAAGGTGTGGCTTGAACCAAACACTCACCTAAGTTAATCAAACTTGCCTAACCTTACATTCCACCAAATTTTGCCACAAGTTGGCAAGCCTAAGGGAATCTTGCCACATTTTTTGTGTGCATGTCATGTGGGGCCAGTGTGGCTTGCCTAAGGTGTGGCTTGAACCAGACACTCACCTAAGTTAATCAAACTTGCCTAACCTTACATTCCACCAAATTTTGCCACAAGTTGGCAAGCCTAAGGGAATCTTGCCACATTTTTTGTGTGTATGTCATGTGGGGCCAGTGTGGCTTGCCTAAGATGTGGCTTGAACCAAACACTCACCTAAGTTAATCAAACTTGCCTAACCTTACATTCCACCAAATTTTGCCACATGTTAGAATCCAGAAAACTCCACATGTAGAAGCATAATGTACAAACCACCAGAATCTCATGCGTGCAATGCACGTGTACCTTCCTACTAGTACTACTAGTAGTAAGAAATAAATTCCAGTTTTGGCACAAGCTCGTACTGCGGGAGCACCACAAGGCCTACCGCAGCAGTTACATTTTCCTCTCGGGGCCCACGGGACCGAACTTCAGTGGCTTAGTGCCCGGCCTATGAGTCAATGACATGTGCGCCTTAAATGCGGCTGGCCCACATGTCATTCTCATGGTGGTGGCGTGGTTCGCGACTCACTCGTTCGAGATGAACCAGCTGGTGGTGGTGTGGCCGTGGCAAGGGTACCACAGCTGGGCGTCGGGGCGTTACGAGGCGTAGATGGCCACACCAGCGGGTACTACCTGTAGTACATAACTACTCTAGCTGAGGATTGATGCCCAGGACGAAATGTGTCACAGCCGCTGGATGAAAATTCAATGGTGCAGGAGTACGAATCGGAGCACAGCAGCGTAGCAGGCAAACCGCGTCCAATCGGGTGTGTCTTGGGTAGAAAGTTGATGGTCGCCGCAGTTCAGCTGGCCCGCATGTCATGCACACAAAGGCAGAGGAGCGGTGGGGCCGAGAGGGATGAGGGGCATGAACAATCCTACCATTCTGTCACTGACATGTGGGACCCATAAGCGTGGGTCCCACCTGTCAGCGAAGGAAAGGCAGGGCAAGGTAGTGATAGCCACGTCAGAGGATCCATGTCCACGTCGGGGGATGTCGTGCCGTGGGTTGGAGCGGCGTCGTGGGAATCGCGTGTGGGTGTGGCAGTGGTAGAAACAAGAAATGTGATGGTCGTCGTGGTTCAACTTCCATGGACAAGCTGTCGTGTGTGCTGACACATGTATATCAAAACTAGAGTGTTTATATTTCAAGCACGTGAACAAGTATTATTCTACTAGTTTGGATCCATTGCAACACACGGGCCAGCACATTGGTAGTAGCAGTGTCCATCTCTATCTCTAGAGGCCTTCCCTCATTCATCCTTTTCTCTCACAAGATAAAATACTCATACAAATGCATCTTGATGTTCTGTGGAACGCACGAGGATGTTTCCTTGGGGGTCTCTCCAGCGCGGCGTGGCCGTAGTTGCAAGTTGACGCCCCTTGAGATGCCGACGTCGAGGGGCACTCGGATTTCCTCTGATGAGCAGGTAAAATGAGTTTGATCATGTAGTAAATGCATTCTAAAGACTACTTCCATGTCCATTTCCTAATTCTCCCCCTGCCCACTGTTTCACAGGCTAGGCTCAGTGCGAGTGGAGATTGGCTTGCATATGTACGGGAGGGTACCAACATCAATTTGCACAATATTTGCAATGGTGACACCGTTCCCGTAGAACCTTTGTCCAACATTGGGATCAGCCATGCAACGGGCCACCGCATGAATTGGTACGATGGAACCACGGTGAGATTGAATAAAAGATAGCATGAACCTTGCACATGGCGGTCAAAGGCGGACCATGCTATCTGCGGCCGATTTGTTGCCGTACGAGTAGGAAGACGTTGTGCTCATTTCTAACCACATATTCGCGGTGACAAACCAGGGGACTTATTTTGTATGGGACACATCCTACGATATACTCCCTCTCTCCCAGTTTATTTGTTTTGAATCTTTTCGTTTTATAAGTTTCAAATTCAAATTTAGAGCTCGCCATCACATGTCGATATTACAATGTCCATTAAATTGTTGCATGCATGTATAGTAAAGAAACAAATCTCGAGTTTGGCATGAGTTCGTGCTGCGGGAGCACCACAAGCCCTGGCGCAGGAGTTACATTTCCCTCTCAGGGCCATCGGGACTGAGCTTCAGCACCTTACTACACCTACCTTTGAGTCAATAACATGTGGACCCGATAGGTGACTGGTCCACATGTAATGCTCCCGAAGGCAGAGGGGCAGTGGGGCCAAGAGGGGTGAGCCGCAGATCGGGGGACGTGTGGTTTCAAGGATTCGAGCAGCGTCGTGGGAATCGCGGGTGGCTGTGGTAGAAACTTGATGCTCGCTGCATTTTAGGTGGCCCACATGTCATGCACACAAAGGCAAAGGGGCGGTGCGACCGAGAGGGGTGAGGCGCACGTCGGGGGGCGTGGTGCCGTGGGTTGGAGAGGCGTCGTGGGAATCGCGAGATGAAACGTGATGGTCGCCGTAGTTGAACTTCCATGGACAAGCTGTCATGTCTAAGGACACATGCACTGTATACCGATCACTGGAAGGAGTAGCAGAGAAAGCTATATATGCGGATAAATAGTTCCTTATAGTCAAGCGGACCCATGCTACTACTCTGTTCCAAAGACATGCACACCATCGAAATAGTCCATCTATATCAATATACACCGAGAGAGAATAATTTTTTTTACAAGAAAGGAAATAGTTCATCCATCCATAATGCCCTCCTGCTGGTGCAGCGTTTTCTTCTTCTTCTTCTTCTCATTCTCTGTGGGAGACGGCTTCCCAACAAGCTCTCTCGACCTTGCAGCTATCTCGAAACTCACACGGGCATCGAGGGCAGCATATTTTATCCGCTCGTACGTCAAGGGATAATTCTCCCATCCAAACGACCTTAATGCCACCGTCTCGTCACCCTTCTGAAGATTTGTACCGAGCACAAAATTTGCTACGTCGAATAGGGATGGTGTCTGTTTAGCACAATCTTCTACAGGAATTTTGATTCTGGTTTGTAGGTCAGCGATGCTTTTCAAATCAAGGTTGTACGGCTCCAGCTTCTGTTTGTCCCCTTCGATGGCTGCCCCCATAGAAGTATGCGTCCTCCCGAGACAAGAAATCGTGAAGCTCACCTGGTATGGAGGGCGAGTGTATGATGTGGTACACCAAAACATCATCTTCGAGGCACAGCTGAAGGACGATAGCGCGCTGGATCTTCCCAGGGGCACGCTTCGTGTACTCTGCGTCGAGACTGATGACCCTCGTCTCTACCTTTTTGAGGGAGGTGGATACATTGTTGATCCACTATCGAACAACCCTTGGGTTGACGGTGACGGTGGCAACTATGCGCATCGAGCCTCCAACGAGGACATGTTGGACGCTAAAAACCTGCATCTCGATCTCTTTCACCATTTGGAACCGCTAGAACGGAGGGCTATGGTTTGGAGAATTAGGATTAGATGGCTAGTGAGGAAGTCCTGGACTAGGGGGTGTCCGGACAGCCGGACTATCATCGTCAACTGGACTCCAAGACTATGAAGATACAAGATTGAAGACTCCGTCCCGTGTCCGGATGAGACTTTCCTTGGCGTGGAAGGCAAGCTTGGCGATACGGATATGTAGATCTCCTACCATTGTAACCGACTCTGTGTAACCCTAGCCCTCTCCGGTGTCTATATAAACCGGAGGGTTTTAGTCCGTAGGACACAACAACCATTACAACAATCATACCATAGGCTAGCTTCTAGGGTTTAGCCTCCTTGATCTCGTGGTAGATCCACTCTTGTACTACCCATATTATCAATATCAATCAAGCAGGAGTAGGGTTTTACCTCCATCGAGAGGGCCCGAACCTGGGTAAAAACATCGTGTCCCTTGTCTCCTGTTACCATCCGCCTAGACGCACAGTTCGGGATCCCCCTACCCGAGATCCGCCGGTTTTGACACCGAAGTTGGTGCTTTCATTGAGAGTTCCTCTGTGTCGTCACCGATATGCTTGATGGCTCCTTCAATCAACAACGCCGTCCAGGGTGAGACTTTTCTCCCCGGACAAATCTTCGTATTCGGCGGCTTTGCACTGCGGGCCAATTCACTTGGCCATCTGGAGCAGATCGAAAGCTATGCCCCTGGCCATCAGGTCAGATTCGGAAGCCTAAACTTCACGGCCGACATCCACGGGGACTTGATCTTCGACTGATTCGAGCCACAGCCGAGCATGCCGCGCTGCCACGATGGGCATGATTTAGCTCTGCCGCCGGAGAGTGCCCTGGAGGCCGCACACGAGTCCGCTCCAACGCATAGTCCGGAGCCGACCATGCAGATCGAGGATAGGTGGCTGGACACCACCTCGGGAGCTGCAACCGCTACGGCGATGGAGCCGAACACTGACCTTGTCCCTTATAAAGCTCGTGACTCCAAGGTGCCGGACTCCCTACCGGACTCCGAGCCTCCTGCGCCCCTGCCAATCGAACCCGATTGGGCGCCGATCATGGAGTTCACAGCCGCGGACATCTTTTAGCACTCACCCTTTGGCGACATCCTAAATTCGCTAAAACATCTCTCGCTATCAGGAGAGCCCTGGCCGGACTGCGGCCAGGATGGTTGGGATGCGGACGACGAAGAATTTCAATGCCCACCCACCTCCCACTTTGTAGCCACTGTCGACGATATAACTGACATGCTAGACTACGACTCCGAAGACATCGACGGTATGGACGACGATGCCGGAGACGATCAAGAGCCAGCGCCTACAGGGCACTAGAAGACCACCTCATTATACGACATATACATGGTGGACACCCCAAAGGATGGGGAAGGCAAAGAAGCAGCGGAGGCAGATTCCTTAAAGAAACAGCCCAAGCGCCAATGATAGCGGCGCCGCTCTAAATCCCGCCACAGCAAGAATGGAGATTCCGGCACAGGAGATAATAACACCCCAGAAAGTGCCGAAGACAACCCCCTCCAGCAAGATTCAGCGCAGGAGGATGCAGAAGCAAGCCCTCACGAGAGAGCGGCAGACGAAGAGGTCGAGGATGATAATTACATACCTCCCTCCGGAGACGAGGCAAGCCTCGACGACGACGAATTCGTCGTGCCTGAGGATCCCGTCGAACAAGAGTGTTTCAAACGCAGGCTAATGGCCACAGCAAATAGTCTAAAGAAAAAGCAGCAGCAGCTTCAAGCTAATCAAGACCTGCTGGCCGACAGATGGACCGAGGTCCTCGCGGCCGAAGAGTATGAACTCGAATGCCCCTCCAAAAGCTACCCAAAATGCAAGTTGCTCCCCTGACTAGAGGAGGAAGCATACAAACCTTCATCACCAGCGCACAATACGGCAGACCGATCACCTCGTGGCCGCGATAGAGAGGCATCTAGGCCCTCCACCAGGACCGTACCCCGGCACCGCTCAAAAAGCACGAAGCCACGGGGGAACGCACCGGACTTGCGCGATATATTGGAGGACAAGGCAAGACAATCCAGATCTATCTATGGATCACGTGGGCGCCCCACGACCCACGACGAATACCGTCGCGCCGGATACAGCAACTCCGGACGGGCCGAACACAGCAGACAACGCTCTCTCGAGCTACGTCGTGACATTGCTCAATACAGAGGCGCCATACACCCACTATGCTTCACAGATGAAGTAATGGATCATCAAATCCCTGAAGGGTTTAAACCCGTCAACATTGAATCCTACGATGGCACAACAGACCCCGCGGTTTGGATCGAGGATTATCTCCTTCATATCCATATGGCCCGCGGCGACGATCTCCACGCCATCAAATATCTCCCGCTCAAGCTTAAAGGACCAGCTCGGCATTGGCTTAACAGCCTGCCCATAGAGTCAATTGGGTGTTGGGAGGACCTGGAAGCCGCATTCCTCGACAACTTCCAGGGCACATATGTGCGACCACCAGACGCCGATGACCTAAGCCACATAATTCAGCAGCCAGACGAATCGGCCAGGCAATTATTGACACGGTTCTTGAGAAAGAAAAATCAAATCGTCGACTATCCGGACGCAGAGGCCCTCGCAGCCTTCAAACATAACATCCGCGACGAGTGGCTGGCCCGGCACCTAGGACAGGAAAAGCCGAAATCCATGGCAGCCCTCACATCACTCATGACCCGCTTCTGCGCAGGAGAGGATAGCTGGCTAGCTCGCAGCAACAACCTCAGTAAAAATGCTGGCAGTCCGGATACTAAGGACCACAATGGCAGGTCGCGTCGAAACAAAAACAAACGCTACGTTAACGGCGATAACAATGAGGATACGGCAGTCAACGCCGGATTTCGAGGCTCTAAACCCGGTCAGCGGAAGAAGCCATTCAAAAGAACCACTCTGGGTCCGTCCAATTTGGACCGAATACTCGACCGCTCTTGCCAGATACATGGCACCCCCAAAAAGCCAGCTAACCACACCAACAGAGATTGTTGGGTATTCAAGCAGGCAGGCAAGTTAATTGCCGAAAACAATGACAAGGGGCTGCACAGCGACGACGAGGAAGAGACCCGGCCGCCGAACAGTAGAGGACAGAAGGGCATCCCCCCACAAGTGTGGACGGTAAACATGATATACGCAACCCATATACCCAAGAGGGAGCGGAAGCGTGCACTGAGGGACGTATATGCGATGGAGCCACTCGCCCCGAAGTTCAATCCATGGTCCTCTTGCCCGATCACTTTCGATCGAAGAGACCATCCGACCAGTATCCGCCATGGCGGATTCGCCACATTGATTTTAGACCCAATCGTCGATGGATTTCACCTCACGAGAGTCCTGATGGACGGCGGCAGTAGTCTGAACCTGCTTTATCAGGATACAGTGCGCAAGATGGGCATAGACCCCTCAAGGATTAAACCTACAAAGACGAGCTTCAAAGGCGTCATACCAGGTGTTGAGGCCAATTGTACAGGCTCAGTCACACTGGAATGGTCTTCGAATCCCCGGATAATTTCCGAAGCGAGGAGTTAATCTTCGACATAGTCCCGTTCCGCAGCGGCTATCACGCTCTGCTCGGACGAACCGCGTTCGCAAAGTTCAACACGGTGCCGCATTATGCATACCTCAAGCTCAAGATGCCAGGCCCTCGTGGAGTCATCACGGTCAAGGAAATACGGAACGCTCCCTCCGAACGGAGGAACATACAGCGACTCTCGCAGTAGAAGTACAGAGCAGCCTTCTAAGGCAATTTTCGAGTCTGGCCGTTAAACGATCAGACACAGCCAAACGCGCCCGGAGCAACATCAATCAAGACCACCTGGCACGTTCTGAGCACGCGTAGCAATGCGGCCCCAACCCCAACCCTCGCATGATTGCAAGACCAGCTCTCCGCGTACATCGTTACGCTCTGGAGATACCATGGGCATAGGGGGAGGGGCACGACCACAACAGGCCCAGAGTGCGGCTAAACCACGCCAGGGGCTCCCAAGTGTGTCGCTCTTTTCATTTTTATTTTTTCCTTCTTTTTAAACACAGGACTCCGTTCACCAGAGGCCCTGTCCCGCGGCGAACCTACCGAACTCACGATGCAACGGCCAGGGAGGGATAAAGGCTGCGACGAACACTCAGGTGGTCTCCATTACGAGCATTAAATTTGTTAAATACATCAGTCCGCAGCCTACCCCTGGAGGGGGACACGTCTAATTAGTCCAATCCCTTGCTTACCGCACTATTTGTATCATTCCGCACTCATAGCAGAATTCCTTAAATAAACAATGTAGCACTTTTTGCCTATAATTGCATTACTTTACATATATGTTCATTAATGACATCTTGCACCCGTATATTTTGGTACGGCCGAATACACCAGGGGCTTATGTTCCCCGCATTATGGTGTGATAAGTCCGAACACTTTCACAAGTGCGGCACCCCGAGCTTATAGCATTATATGAATCGGCTCCGAATCATGTCTTGGGTCAATAGTTGGGTTTGCCCGGCTCCCATGTTTTGGTACCTTACGTTCCGTTCTGTCGGCTAAGGTAGCACTGGGAGAACCACTGCGATTGCGCCCCGGTTGAGCTGGGCAAGCGCCTCGGTGGAGAAAGCTAAAACTGACTGTCATGATAAGGCGAGAGACTGGTCGCTGTTTGAGAGGTCTTTTCGAGGCCCTAAAGACTTATGCCGCTTCGAGTGAAGAACCGGATACTGTCCGGCCAAAACGTGGATAGCGCCCCGAACTCGGTCTTCCGAATACTAGGGGCTTCACTGAAATTTAAAATTATAGAATTCTATGGCTAAGTGAGAGTGTTAAAGCATTATAAGTCCGGTTGCCTTGTTCGCTGTGTTGAGCGCCTCCCTAGATGGACCCAAAAATGGGAACAAGAGCGCTCAAGTTTATCCCGAACACCCCAGCACTCGTGGCATGGGGGCTGAAGCCGACGACTTGCCATCTCTCAGATTTAATAAACGGCCGCACAGAAGGTAATATTTTAAATCAATAAGCGTTGCTTAGCGCATATGAACAAAGTTTTCAGCGCACAGGATAACACATAGCGAGTTTACTCAATAATTACATCTCTGGGGCACTCATCCGCAATCTTGCGGGCACCCTTCAGGACAGTCTTATAGTACATCTCGGGCGTACGATACTCCTTGCCCGCTGGCGGCGCGTCAGTGATAAGCCTCTCCGCATCCAGCCTGCCCCAATGCACCTTTGCACGGGCAAGGGCCCGACGAGCACCTTCAATACAGGCGGAGCGCTTGATGACTTCCACCCAGGGGCACGCATCCACCAGCCGCCGCACGAGGCCGAAGTAGCTCCCAAGCATGGCCTCTCCAGGCCACAGCCGGACTATGAGGCCCTTCATGGCCTGCTCGGCTACCTTGTGGATCTCGACCACATGCTTCAGCTGGTCGCTAGGGGGCACCGGATGTCCGGCCTCAGCGTACTGAGACCAGAAGACCTTCTCCGTTGAGCTCCCCTCCTCGGCTCGGTAGAATGTGGCGGCATCGGACACGCTGCGAAGCAGATCTGCAAACGCCCCTGGAGAGCTCCAAATTCGGGTAAGTGTCAGGTAGTTTACATTAACATGCTTGCTTTGCATGAAAAATGCCTTACCCGCTGCTATTTTCTTCACATCCTCAATCTCCTGGAGGGCCTTATGGGCCTCGGTCTTAGCGGCTTTGGCACTTTCAAGAGCCGAGGCAAGCTCGGACTCTCGAGTCTTTGAGTCACGCTCCAAACTCTCATGCTTTTCCATGAGAGCCTGGAGCTCTGGCCGCACCTCCGCCACCCGCGCCTCCTGCTTCTCTCGCTCCGTCCGTTCCGCGGCCGCATTGCGTTCGGCCGCGGACACGGCCTCCTTCAGGGTTGCCACCTCGTTCGTGGCCCCTGCAGTACCCACGTTATCCTTGTTATTTCTATTGCAACCAAAATCCTTTTCTGTAAGGTATACATTTAAAAGTGGTGTTATGCACCTTCTTTATCCTCAAGCTGCTTCTTGGCAAGGCCGAGCTCTTGCTCGGACCGCTCGAGGTCCTGCTTCAAAGCACCGACCTCTGCAGTCAGTGCGGCAGAGGTCAGCAGCGCAGCCTGCAAACCCATATTGACATAATTCTTAGCACTCCTGCGTATATCTTTTTTAGATCCTCAATCCGGTTTTTCTTTCCGAACACTGAACCGAGCATCAGGGGCTACTGTCTATGCGGTATTACATTACATATTTTTCACTTCTTACCTCAAAGCCTGTTAGAAGGCTACTGCAGGCTTCGGTCAGCCCGCTCTTGGCGAGCTGAACCTTCTGAATCACCGCACTCATGATAGTGCGGTGTTCTTCCTTGATGGAAGCGCCGTTGAGCGCCTCCAGCAAGTTGTCCGACGCCTCCGGCTGGACGGAGGCCGCCGGCATCACGGTCTTGCCCTTCTTACGAAGGGGCCGCCTGCCGGACTCCGGAACCACTGCAGGTTCCGGCATGGAGTCCGGCGCAAAGTCCAGGAGGCTGCCTTGTGGCACCTCCAGAGCCTCCTCCTGATGGGTCCCTTCCTGGGATCCCACCTCGGCGTCCTCAGCGTCGCGAGGGGTGGAGGCAGTCGGGATGGAATCCACATCCGACGGAGCCAACGACCCGCTCAATGAAGCGGGGAGATCATCATCGGCTGGACTACAGGTAGTGTACGGCATTAGAAGGACACTATGTGACACAAAAGAGAAATTATAAATCATTCAGGAATCCGGATACTTACGATCTTGCCGGAGGCCTGGCCCTTGAGGGCCACTCTTCGTCGCCAACGTTGGCGTTGGCGGAGCTGTCCGGGGGAATAGTCCTTCCCCTCTTGGACCCTTCGGCCTCCCCCGTTGGGCGAGGAGTCCGCCTCGGAGCCATCGGACGATGAGTCTGATATCACCTGGCACCGGGAACTTCTTCGAGTTCCCGCGGCCTTCTTCTCCGGCACCACATAAAGTGCCGGGACCAGCAGCCCCGCTAACCGGGCATCCGCTGGTTCTTCGGGAAGGGGAGCCGAACAGTCTACCTATCCGGACATCCTATGCCAGTCCTGTCAAAGGCATTGGGAGTTTTATATCCCACATAACATTAAATTGTGAAAGAAAGTAAATGTCCCATAGAGGATAACAAAGCTTACTCGCCGGCCGGGCGCTTGGTGCTGAATCCGTGGTCTTCCGTCGCGGATGCGGGGGCTTCTTCGCCCTTGAACAGCACCCTCCAGGAGGCTTCGTACGTCGTGTCGAAGAGCCCTCTCAAGGCCTGGTGCTGTGCCGGATCGAACTCCCACAAATTAAAAGCCCGTTGTTGGCAAGGGAGAATCCGGCAGACGAGCATGACCTGGATCACATTGACAAGCCTAAGCTTCTTGTTCACCAGGGTCTGGAGACAGGACTGGAGTCCTATCAGCTCCTCCGAACTACCCCATAGCAATCCCTTCTCTTTCCAGGAGGTGAGCTGCATAGGGATACCAGATCTGAACTCGGGGGCCGCCGCCCATTTTGGGTCACGCGGCTCGGTGATGTAGAACCACCCCGATTGCCACCCCTTGAAGGACTCCATGAAGGCCCCTTCGAGCCAGATGACGTTGGCCATCTTGCCCAACATGGCGCCTCCGCACTCCGCTTGGACGCCCTTCACTACCTCCGGCTTGACGTTGAAGGTCTTGAGCCACAAGCCGAAGTGGGGCTGGATGCAGAGGAAGGCCTCGCACATGACGATAAACACCGAGATGTTGAGGATGAAGTTTGGCGCCAGGTCGTGGAAGTCCAGGCTGTAGTAGTACATGAGCCCCCGGACAAAGGGATGAAGTGGGAAGCCCAGTCCGCGGAGGAAGTGGGGAAGGAATACGACCCTCTCATGGGGCCTGGGGGTGGGGATGAGCTGCCCCTTGTCGGGCAGCCGGTGCGCGATGTCGCCGGACAGGTATCCGGCGCCGCGCAGCTTTTTGATGTGCTCCTCCGTAACGGAGGAGGCCAACCATTTGCCTCCCGCTCCAGACATTGTCGGAGAAGGTCGAGACGAGATGCGCGGACTTGGGCGCTGGAGCTCGAGTGCGCGGAGATGGATAAGCAAAGGAGGAAGAAGGCGTAGGTAAAAAAGGTGGATCCTTATCCCCTTATATATGGGCGGACGAAGACTATGCGTCCCCACCAGCCTGGTAAAACTCGCTTATCTCCCAAGTGCAACCATCAATGGCACGGTTGGGTTACCCACGTCCGTATTGATGGGAATCCCGGAATAAGGGGAACACGATCTCTGCTTCGACAAGACGTGCCAAGGAAACCGCTTCGCTAAACGCGCTGAGGTGGTATAATAAAAAACAATTCTAGTAAAGGCTTGGTGGTGGTATGACGTCATGCCACAAAAAATGTCAGCAGATTGAACTTGTGTACATATTATTCTCTCTACGGTGGTATGTGGAATTTATTTTGCAGAGCCGGACACTATCCTGGCGTTCACAATCTTCTACGAATTATTCGGAGGAGGAACCCGCCTTGCAATGCCGAACATTATGTGCGCCGGACTCATCGTCATTGAAGCCTGGTTCAGGGGCTACTGAGGGAGTCCTGGACTAGGGGGTGTCCGGACAGCCGGACTATCATCGTCAGCCGGACTCCAAGACTATGAAGATACAAGATTGAAGACTCCGTCCCGTGTCCGGATGGGACTTTCCTTGGCGTGGAAGGCAAGCTTGGCGATACGGATATGTAGATCTCCTACCATTGTAACCGACTCTGTGTAACCCTAGCCCTCTCCGGTGTCTATATAAACCGGAGGGTTTTAGTCCGTAGGACACAACAACCATTACAACAATCATACCATAGGCTAGCTTCTAGGGTTTAGCCTCCTTGATCTCGTGGTAGATCCACTCTTGTACTACCCATATTATCAATATCAATCAAGCAGGAGTAGGGTTTTACGTCCATCAAGAGGGCCCGAACCTGGGTAAAAACATCGTGTCCCTTGTCTCCTGTTACCATCCGCCTAGACGCACAGTTCGGGACCCCCTTCCCGAGATCCGCCGGTTTTGACACCGATAGCTAGTCTAACTGAAGTAGTAGATGATTATTTAAAGAGGTTAAAACAATGCGAACGTAGTGGGGTTTGGATGCAAGTGAAGACGAAGGGGAGGTGAAGAAGCCGAGGCGAATCGGATCCCGATGGAGAAGTAAATGGGAGAAGTGGCGTGCAGGCAGTTGATTAGACGGCTAGGTAGACTAAACGAAAAGGCTATGCGGGTAGACTGAGGAGTCGTACCTGTTCGTGTACGTGCCCATCCTTCCTGATAGGTGGGACCTATGCAAACAGATAAAAAATATGTCGTAGCTTTTTTTTGAGCCCGTGAGTGGGAGACACAACATTCTATGGTTAAGGAATACTCCCTCCGTTTAGGTGAGTATAAGTCACCTGATGAAAATCAGGTTTTCCCAAAACCTTTAGGCGTGGAGCATTAACTTCCTGCTCGATCCCCTCCTAGCCTCGTTAGCCAGCGTTCTCTTCCTCTGCTGCCGCGTTCTACCTTTCCATTTTTCCTCTTCTCAAGTGTGGAACGATCTGTATGCCGTCCTTGATGCACCAGAACGACCACTGCATGCATCACGGTAGGGCGTTGATTGGGCATGCACGAGAATTTGGTTCTGCTTGCAATATGGATGATACCTGAACGATGAAGCGAAAAGGCATGCTAGCACGGGAGACCTATTTTCGCTATACAATACTGGAGTACTCATGTTCCTACTACTAGTAGTAGTAGTAGTACAACTGTGGTACACTTGATGGTCAAAATACTATTCATCCGGTCCTCACAGTGAAGTGACAACACCCTGCGCCTGACACTAGTCCAGGCGAGGCGGCATGTTTGGGTTACCAAAGTTAGCCTCACCCTGTGCACTTTGCAGTCTGTCACCGCCGATGTACAGCACATTGGCGCCTCGCCTCGTCTCCCTCTCCGCTCCCATAGCACCACTCCATCTCCATCTCCTTCTCTGTCTCCGTCTCCGTCTCCATCTCACTGTGCCCCCGTGTACCGTCACCTCACTCGCCTCCCCCAGTACTACTATTCCCTCGCTAGGCGCTCCAGCACCGACATCCTTCTCCTCCGTAAATCAAGCCCCCTTCCAAACTCCACCATGGCCGAATGCGAACCATGCAACATCCATATGAACCGTGATTGGAGCGACCTCTGTTGTTCGGGTATGGATATGTTGACCGCCCTGCGGCTGGCTGCATGCTCGAGGGACATGCACACGGCCATCGTCGAAGCGAGGCCTAAGCTTTTCAAGACATCCTGCTCGCTGCTATCTGGTCTTGCGAGATTGGCTCACCATGATACAGAGGTGTGCATGATGCCCCTCGACTTCAATCCGATCTCCATTAGCCAAAACTTCTTTGTAGGTATGTAGTGTGTCGCCGTACATCATTTCCCTCGACATCGATCCGATCACCACCGCCGGAAACTTCTTGGCAGGTATGTACTGGGTCGGCATGAACTCCCATTGGATGGCTGCCTTCAGAGAAGATGGTAAAAAGTTGGTGCTCATGAACTTCCAGACCTCCCATGAGATTATCCTTCCTCTGTTGGATTATATAGAGTATTACCATTGAGGTCGAAGTCATCTAGATTACTACATCAGTTGGATGGACCTTGTTTTGCAGAAGATTGTAATCTGCCAAGTACCCACATGACATGCAAATTACGCAGACTTCAAGCTAATTTCCTTGTTCGACCGCGGACTCGCCTATCTTTACGCTGGTGCCTTTTTTAGCTGGAGACAACTCGGCTCGCAGTGGATCATCGTCAAAGCTGATACACAATTCTGTGATGCTATTGAACACAATGGCATCATCCACGCGATCGACAAAGCAGATGGCACCACGTATTGCTGGGACGACGTGTGTAAGTTGTTTCCGTCTCATGTTAATGATGACGCCATGACACTGTTTGAACTTTTTTTGATGATTGGCATATCCCTGTTTGAGCAGAATTTGAGTAGAACTATGGCAATATATTAGGGACGCCGTAAATCAGATATATTTGGAATGAGTTAATTCATGCGATAGTGACCATGTCATTACAGCCAATTTGTACCCTGAATAATCAAACGGTTAGGAATATATGGATATTATCCTTATTTTACAGTAATCTATATACTACTACTAAATATGAGTGTGTATCAATGGCCATGTTAGTTTCCTCATTTTCATGATGTAGAAACATGCACCACACTGTTGGTTTCATCTAACCATACATTAGGGAAGTAAATGTGCATATGGAGAACTCTATATTTGGAAGTAGTGAAATCCTGCAATGCTTACCGTGTATACATACCTATATTCGCCCTTCAGCAATCAATGACTAGAATAATATCCTCACAAAATTTTTGCCCACAGAACACGAGTATATAACAATGCATGGTCTGTTAGTTACCTTGAAGAATTTGTTTGTGAGTATAGAACATGATTACATAACATGCATGACATGGTAGTTTCCTGTGAAGAATCGATTGCAAGATAACATGAGTATAACCATGCATGGCACTTCTATATTTTTGAACCCAGTGTACATTTCCCTGTATTTTCCTCCCAGTTCCAACAGAGACATATCAATGATGTTTCTTGCATTATCCTACTCATACTCTGAACAATGTTGATCTTACATTAACAATGCCTGTCCTTTTTGATATGATGCAGTGTCCCTACAGTTACTGCCCTTTGTAATTACACCACCTTTGCCAAAAACAGGGAAGCACAACTGGTTCCTCGCTCGATCAGACGACGGCAAAAGACTGATGATCATTCGGACACATGAGCCGGAAAAGTTATATTGCAAAAACCCCACTATATACAAGCACCATGTAATACGTGAGTATCCAGACAGTGGCTGTTACGTCTATGAGCAGGATACTAGCTTGTTGGGGCCTTTAGAATTTTTTAGTTGGAGGCGGGTAAACAGCATTGGTTCAACTCTCTGTTTCCCGGACTCAATTATCCGATTAACCAGGAGATCACCGTTGGCAAGGACCATGAAGGCAGAGAGGCTCTGTTTGCTATGGAAAACTGTGTCTACATGGCGAGCCCTAGGAGTTCGGGAGCATACTCCCCTAATTGTCAACGATACGGCCTGCAGCCAAAAGAAGGTGAGAATGACAAAGGCATCCAGATTAACTTTGATCCTTGGATGTCTCAATTATGACAGGCAGTGATGTGGTTCAAGCCTTCAGGTTAATAGGTAATTGGGCTATTGCATCGAAAGGGTGGAGTACTGGTGTCTCCAGATCACTGGTCGCTGAAGCGGGGCTGCAAATTATGATGGTGTTGGATCATCTCTTCGAATGACTTTGTTGTCTTTGCTGGTGGTTCTGGATGGGTAGTTCTTTCTTTTGTTATGCATATTCCTTGTCATTTGGTCATCCTCGTCTATGTCACTCTTTCTGTGTAATAGTTGCTTCTGTTTAGAATGTCATTCTCGTCTGGATCACGAGAGTCTGAGCGCTGCAGATGGTACGTTTTGGTGGTGTAGCAAGACTTCTTATGAACTATCATGCCTTGCTATTTATGTCAGTAGTAGTCACTAGTCAGTGTTTGAATGTTGTATATATCGTTGTTTCGAACAGTTTATTGTCTCGAACTACTGGTGGGCTAAATGAGGGCATCACCATTCTCCAGTGTTCACAGTATATCTCCTTTTTTCAAGTTATATAATTTGAGCTCACTGTCTTTTCGATGATGTACACTTGTTTGGGCCAGTGAGGTGTCGTCGAATATGGGCCGAGTAGTAACGCAATGCCAAACAGGTTAATTATGACTCTCGGGCCGAGCTCTCAAAAGATCCTAAAAATAGGCCGGGCTCTCCAAAAAAGAAAGAATAAGGACTCTTAGGCCGACATGTGGGTGGCACCGGTGTTTTCGTGCGCTTGTGCGCCGAGAGCATATTGGCGCGTGCTCGAAATTCATGCTACCTTTTCATCCCCAGTCTCCCGCCCCTCCCTGACCTTGGGAATCTCAATTCCTACTCCAGTTCCCCCAAATCCCCCTCCTGTACTTCCTGTACTCAAGCGCACTATCATGTCGCCGGTCAACGCGGATCTCTGAGCCGGAGATCCTGAGGTCCGTCCTGCCTTTGGTCGCTGCGTGCTGTCGCTCAACAGTGGCATGGCGGCGCTTGATGACCAGTTTGCCGACAAAGTGTTGATGGTAACCATCAACGGCGACCGGCCTCCCGTCTCGCCGAACGACCTTGTCAAAGCTCTTGGCATTGCGCACGACATCCAAATAAGTTACTTGCTCGTCGAAGTCTGTCCGCCACCGGCTGATTTCTTCATCAGGTTCCGAACAACTTTCGACTGCAGTCGTGTGTTTGAATCTTCCCGGCGTTTGTTCTGTGATGGTGCGCTGGTGAGCTTTGATCGGTGGCACCCAGGATGGGGCTCGGTGCCCTCTGAGCTTGAGTTTTTAACAAAGCTTACCTTCCATGGCATGCCTCGACGTGCTTGGAACAGCGAGTCCATGAACGAGCTTATCAACGACCTTGGAGGTGAGCTCGTAAGTATGTTTGTTCCTCCAGACAGCTGGGCTCTGACGGTTATGGCATGGATGAAGAAGCCGTCCACCATACCGAAGGTGATTGGTGTTGAGATACCGGTGCAGGAACTGGGGTTGTACTATTCGTCGCCACCCAGACCGCCGCGGACCACGTTAGGGATGTACCTGTATCGAGTGTTCGTGCATGTCGAAGAAGTGGTCAATCCATCAATTGAAGTCCTGCCGCCCCCGCTGGTGCCAGGGTCCGTCGACGACGTCCATTACAGGAGTAAACGTCAGACTTTCCCCGTGTTGCTCGGAACGATGGATGGCACAGGGCCTACTCCATCGCGCGGCGGAGGCCACTGCTTTTTTGGGGGAAGAGGCAGGGCTGGCTGCCTGGATGTGCTCTAATTTGAGGTAACAACTGAATCTTGTCAGATAGTACTAGTTAAATCCGAGCTATGGGTCTGAAGCACTGATATGCCAGTACATTTGATTGTGACCTGTTCTAATTTTGTACCTGAACTTTTTTTAGAAAGGGCTGTACGTCAACTTAATGTGCTAGCAGAACTTATTGTGTTGTCTGTCTGTTTTCTTTGCACAACATTCAAGATACTTCCCCGTCATTTATAAAGACGATGAACCATTATGTACGACTTTGTTGGTTTCAACATAGCCCTTCCTGTAGCGATCCACTGCTTCCATCCTGATTGTGCCGCCTGCGTGAAATTTTTGTATGCAAGTTCAGTGTGCTATGATGTTCTATATGATTGTGTCAACTATATAAGTTTTTACTGAGCATCAGCAATGCATATGGCTGAAAGATGTATTTAAGAGCATCGACCGATGGGTCTCTCTCTCTCTCACACACACACACACACACGCGCGCGCGCGCGCGCGCGCACGCACAAGTGGGACCCGTTGAATTATTTATTTGCTCGTGACAGCTTTTAATTAGGTTCCACTGTAATCTAACTTTTTTCTTAAGTTATTAATTGAGCTTAGTGACTTCAAAAAGTTGTACAGAAGCCTTGTTTGGGCCTTTCCGGCATCCCTGAATGTGGGCTGAGTAACCATGTTAGGTTGTACTATACTACACAGGCCTTTTTTCAACATCAGCAATGCAACTAGGCCGACAGTTGTACACAATATCCGGGTCAACTTGTTATCCGCCCCGCTGGGCTGCAAAGTTTCCTAGGAGGTATGCATTAGGCTGGTCACAATGGGCAAGAACATAAGCTAGTAACTTACACACTTCCCTAGACTATGTTACTATCTCCATAGTGGGTAGGAACATCTATGTAGTGTCATGCAACGATGTATTTATTAGGTTATAGACTCATTGTTTCTTGGAGTGTGTGATGTTCCAGTAACTTAGCTAGTTACCACAAGCACCTCTCTCTTCATTAAATATGTGCCACATAAGCAAAGTTGTATTGGAGTGTGTGATGTTACTCCTAAGTTCCTCCCCATTGTGACCAGCCTTAGGCTTAACAAGAAAATGGACTTTAAGAAATAATAAATGGGATGTAATTATAATAACTGGGCAACTACTATGCACCAAACACGTAATTAGTTTGAAAAATAAATTATTTTTGGAATTTAGAAATTTAATTTCATTACTTGTTGCGCGCGCAATATTTCGTTGGATTTTAACGTGATACAACTTTATTTTGAAATTATATTTAACCTGACTAGAAATTTTGGATAAAAATATTTCGGATCCCATCAAAATGTGGGAATTTTTTTTTTAATTCTGTTTTGAGCGGTTGTTTGAAATTATTAATCATTGTCCTACCTAGAAGTTGGGTTGTACTTTTAACAAACCCGTAAATGGGCTGTAGTAAATTCCATTAGAATTGAAAAATGGGCTGTACATTCTTACAAATCGCAAATGGCCTATATGTTCTCTGCCAAATCCAAGCTGTGGGCCTACTAAGTTGACGCGTACTAAGGGCTTTGTCAACTTAGTCAATATAAACGATTCTATATGCAGTGATTGTACAATGTCCATCCAACGGCCGTAGTGCTTCTTTAACCTCTGGTCTCCTTGCTCCAGCCGCCCAAAGCAGCGCCGGTCGTGTCGCGTGCTCCTGCCTCCCGTGGCCGGCTGTGATGTCGCGGAGGCCTCACCGCCCCGTACTACTCCCACCACTGGCCAGGCCATCCCTCTACTCACCCACACCCCCTGTTATTCTGCGGCGACGGCAGTCGAACCAGTGAACCCTCGTACTCCTCTCCGCGCGGGCTACCACTGCTGCGTCTTCCCCAGCTCCGCGTCGTCCCCTTCCTAGGCCTCGCCGTCGTCCAGACCACTGCCCCGGTGCTCTCGGCGCGGCGTGGTCAACGTGGTCAACTACCGACTTTCATCGGAAGAGTACTGTACGTGGAGAGGCTGACAGCTGGGTCCACGCGGCCGCAAGGAAGTGCCTCCTTATTACGCGCAAAATAATTATTCCTCCACCTGACAGCAGGGACCCACCGGACGGGCCACCTTATTTCGCGAAAAAACGTTTCCCCCCTGAATGCTGGGACCCACCAGACGGGCAGCGTATTTCGCAAAAAAACGTTCCCCGCGCTGTCAGCTCGGACCCACCGGAACTGCCTCCTTATTACGCACAAAAAAATGAATACTCCCCCTGCTAGCTGGGACCCACCATGGTGGGAGGCTGACTTGTGGGCCTACTAAGTTGACTGGGATGGGAGCCTTTGTCAACTTTAGTCAATATGAACGATTCTAGCTCCAGTAACCATACGATGGCCATCCAACGGCCGTAGTGCTTCTTCAACCAGTGGTGTTCTTGCTCCAGCCGCTCAAAGCAGCGCCGGTCGTGCCGCATGCTCCTGCCTCCCGTGGCCGGCTGTGCTACCGCGGAGGCCTCACCGCCCCCTACTATTCCCACCGCTGGCCAGGCCCTGCGGCGACGGCAGCCTCACACCATAGTCAAACCAGTGAACCCTCGTACTTCTCTCCGGGCGGGCTTCCACTGACGCGTCTTCCCTGGCTCCCCGTCGTCCCCTTCCTAGGCCTCGCCATCGTCCACCGCCGTGGTGCTCTCAGCGCGGCGTGGTCAATGTGGTCAACGACCGACTTCCATCGGAAGAGTACTGTACGTGGAGAGGCTGACAGCTGGGTCCACGGCAGCCGCAAGGAAGTGCCTCCTTATTACACTGAAAATAATTATTCCTCCACCTGACAGCAGGGACCCACCAGACGGGTCACCAGTATTTCATGAAAAAAACGTTTCCCCTTGACTGCTGGGACCCACAGGACGGGCCACCGTATATCGCGAAAAAAATGTTCCCCCCCCCCCCCGCTGTCAGCTCGGACCCACCGGAAGTGCCTCCTTATTACGCACAAAAAAATGAATACCCCCCTGCTAGCTGGGACCAACCTTGGTGGGAGGCTGACTTGTGGGCCTACTAAGTTGACTAGGATGGAGGCCTTTGTCAACTTTAGTCAATATATGAACGATTCTAGCTCTAGTGACCGTACAATGTCCATCCAACGGCCGTAGTGCTTCTTCAACCTCAGGTCTTCTTCTTCCAGCCGCCCAAAGGAGCGCCGGTCGTGCCGCCTGCTCCTGCCGCCCAAAGCAGCGCCGGTCGTGTGGCCTGCTCCTGCCACCCTTGGCCGGCTGTTATGCCGCGGAGGCCTCACCGCACCCTACTACTCCCACCGCTGGCCAGGCCATCCCTCTATGCACCCGGCATCCACACCCCTTGTTATTCTGCGGCGACGGCAGCCTCACACCGCAGCCGAACGAGTGAACCCTCACACTCCTCTATGCGTGGGCATCCACTGCCGCATCTTCCCCGGCTCTGTGTCATCCCCTTCCTAGGCCTTGCCGTCGTCCACCGCCCTGGTGCTCTCGGCGCGGCGTGGTCAACATGGTCAAGGAATGGCTTCCATCAGACATGGACTGTACGTGGAGAGGCTGACAGTTGGGTCCACGACCGCAGCAAGGAAGTGCCTCCTTATTACGCGCAAAATAATTATTCCTCCACCTGACAGCGGGGACCCACCGGACGGGCCACCGTATTTAGCGAAAAGAACGTTTCCCCCTGTCTGCTGGGACCCACCAATTACATCTTCGCACACAAGGAAGTGCGTCCAAAAAAACGATTCGCCCCCCTGACTGCTGGGACCCACCAGCTACATCGTCGCACGCAAGGAAGTGCCTGACAGTCGGGACCCACCTGGTCAAAGCGTACGTAGCGTTGTCATTCTGGTCGCGAATGTGTATGTACATACTGGTCGTAGTAGAGGCGTGCACGTACACGTACGTACAGCGGCGAGGGTGCAAGAAAGAAAATACGGCCACGTACGTACATACGGGCAGGGTCTCGAACGCCTACTCGCGCATACGTACATGGCTGGGCCGGAACGGAGAAACAGCGTCGTCGCCGTGTTCATGGGGAGGCAACGGAATATGTCATGTTCATCGGGAGGCAACGGAACGCGTGGGAGCCAACCGGCTGGGTCAGAATGGAATGCATGGTTGTGTTCATCGGGAGGGCTTGGACGTAACAGGTGATGGAAACAAGGCCTGGTGTACCGCACAATGGAGGAAACGGACCTCCTACGATCGAAACGAGGGTCCTATTGATCGGGAGGGGTGTAGCGTACCGCAAAACGGAGGAAACGGACCTCCTACGGTCGAAACGGGGGTTCTGTTGATCGGGAGGGGTGTGGCGTACCGCAAAACGGAGGAAACGGACCTCCTACGGTCGAAACGGGGGTGCTTGTTGATCGGGAGGGGTGTGGCGTACCGCAAAATGGATGAAACGGACTTGTGTTGGAGTGCTACGGTCGAAACGGGGGGGAGGGGTGTGGCGTACCGCAAAATGGGACTCCACGGGATACTGTTCATCTCCACCGTCGACCTCCTCCAGCCTCCATGGGCTACCGTCGACCTCCTCCAGCCTCCACGGGCTCCTGTTCATCCAGCCTCCGTCGTGTGCTACTCCACCGGCTACTGTTCAACCACCCCTCCACGGGCACCCCTCCACCGTCAACTATTCATCCAGCCCTCCACACCACGGGGTCCTGTTCAACCACCCCTCCACGGCCACCCCTCCACCGTCTACTGTTCATCCAGCCCTCCACACCACGGGTTCCTGTTCATCCAGAGGCAACGCCACCGCTCACTGTTCATCCCAGAGGCAGCATCAATCGCTTCAGTTAGCAGCAGTAGCGAAGGAATCGCTCCATCGGGTTCAGTTAACAGCCATCGATCGATCGCTCGGGTTCAGTAACACGTACCCTGTAGTGCAATTGCTCGGGTTTAGTTAAAGCCCAACGCCTCGCTCGGCTTCAGTTAGAGCCAATGCCTCGCACATGCGCACGTACGTACGAGATAAACGCGCATTGCTCCGCCCCCGACCTCCCACCGTAACCGGCAACTCCCCGAAATTTTCCTCCCCCTCGCTTCTACCACGGTTTTTTCCGTCATGGACGGCCCAAAGAATGTCATGCAGCTGCGTCTCCGGCCCGCCCAGGACGAAAAGCCCATTTTCTGTCATGATTTTTTTTCATAGAAGTAGGAGCCCGCCACATCTATGATGATACCGGGTTTTGTCACAATTATCGTCATAGAAGTGTCATATGTATGACAGAAAAAAATTTCGTTCGGCCCAAAAATGTCACGGATGTGTCTTTTTTTTGTAGTGAAGTCTCCTGGATTGCGTTTGTTCCGAAAACGGTTCTCCCGAAGGTTTCATTCCGTTTGGACTCCGTTTGATATTCCTTTTCTGCGAAGCACTGAAATAGGCAAGAAACAACAATTTGCGCTGGGCCTCCGGTTAATAGGTTAGTCCCTAAAATAATATAAAAGTGCATAATAAAGCCCATTAAACATCCCAAATAGACAATATAATAGCGTGGAACAATCAAAAATTATAGATACGTTGGAGACGTATCACTATCATTTATAATGTTGATCCAATTGTTCCCACTGCTTATATTAAAAAACCACCTTTTCCTGTTAGGATGAAGGAACATGCTAAAGCTTCAACTGTGGTTAACAAAAGTTATGTTAGAACACCCAAACCATATGAACAAATCAAAGTTGAACCTAGTGTTGCTATGGTTAAAGATCTTTGAGTGGATAATATTGATGGGCATGTTATTTACTTCTGTGGTGAAGCTTCTAGAATTGCCAAACTTGAAGGAATAGTTAAGCATAGACACATTGTTGGCATGCCTATTGTCTCAGTTAAGATAGGAGATCATTGCTATCATGGGTTATGTGACCTAGGTGCTAGTGTGAGTGTTATTCCTTTATCCTTATATCAAGAAATTAAAGATGAAATAGCACTTGCTGAAATAGAAGACATAGTTGTTACTATTAAACTTGCTAATTGAGATACTATATCACCAATTGGGATTCTTAGAGATGTTGAAGCCTTGTGTGGGAAAATAAAATACCCTACTTATTTTCTTGTTCTTAGTTCCCCACAAGATGACTTTTGTCCCATTATTTTTGGTAGACCTTTCTTGAAGACCGTCAATGCTAAAATAGATTGTGAGAAACAAACTGCCGGTGTTAGTTTTGGTGATGTATCTCATGAGTTTAATTTTTCCAAGTTTAGTAAACAACCTCATAAGAAAGATTTTCCTAATAAGGATGAGATTATTGGTCTTGCTTCTATTGGTGTACCTCCTACTGATTCTTTGGAACAATATTTGCTAGACCATGAAAATGATTTGCATATGCGTGAAAGAAATGAAGTAGATAGAATCTTTTTTGAACAACAACCTCTGCTTAAACACAATTTGCCTATTGAAACTCTAGGAGGTCCTCCTCCACCTAAAGGTGATCCTGTGTTTGAATTAAAACAATTGTCGGACACTCTGAAATATGCTTATCTTGATGAAAAGAAGATATATACTGTTATTATTAGTGCTAACCTTTCAGAACATGAAGAAGAAAGATTATTGAAAGTTCTAAGGAAGCACAAGGCATTAGTCCCTCTCTATGACATCACAAGATTAATATGGAACCTGATGCTAAACCCGTTGTTGATCACCAACGTCGTTTAAACCCGAAAATGAAAGAAGTGGTAAGAACGGAAATATTGAAACTTTTGGAAGCAGGTATAATCTATTCTATAGCTGATAGTAGATGGGTAAGTCTTGTTCATTGTGTCCCTAAGAAGGGAGGTATTACTATTGTTCCTAATGATAAGAATGAGCTTATTCCACAAAGAATTGTCACAGGCTTTAGAATGGTAATTGATTATAGAAAATTAAATAAAGCTACTAGAAAAGATCATTACCCTCGACCTTTTATCGATCAAATGTTAGAAAGATTATCTAGGCACACACATTTTTGCTTCCTTGAGGATACTCTGGCTTTTCACAAATACTTGTTTTGCAATCTGATCAAGAAAAGACCACTTTTACTTGTTCTTTTTGAACATTTGCTTATAGACGTATGCCTTTCGGTTTATGTAATGCACCTGCTACCTTTCAAAGATGTATTACTACTATATTCTCTGATTTTTGTGAAAAGATTGTTGAGGTTTTCATGGATGACTTTTCTGTTTATGGGAAGTCTTTTGATGAATATTTAAGCAATCTTGATCGAGTTTTGCAGAGATGTGAACAAACAAATCTTGTCTTGAATTGGGAGAAGTGCCACTTTATGGTTAATGAAGGTATTGTCTTGGGCCATAAAATTTCTGAAAGAGGCACTGAGGTGGACAAAGCCAAGGTTAATGCAATTGAGAAAATGCCATGTCCTAAAGATATCAAAGGTATTCGTAGTTTCCTTGGTCATGTTGGTTTCTATAGGAGGTTTACCAAAGGCTTTTCTAAAATTTCTAGGCCTCTTACTAATCTTTTGCAAAAGGATATTCCCTTTGTGTTTGATGATGATTGCATGGAAGCCTTTGAAACACTAAAGAAAGCCTTAATTACTGCACCTGTTGTTCAACCACCTGATTGGAATTGGCCTTTTGAGATTATGTGTGATGCTAGTGATTATGCTTTGGTGCTGTTCTAGGAAAAAGAGTTGATAATAAACTAAATGTTATTCATTATGCTAGTAAAACTCTAGACAATGCTCAACGAAACTATGCTACTACTGAAAAAGAATTCTTAGCAGTGGTGTTTGTTTGTGATAAATTCAGATCTTACATTGTTGATTCTAAAGTAATTGTTCACACTGATCATGCTGCTATAAAATATCTTATGGAAAAGAAAGATGCTAAACCTAGACTCATTAGGTGGATTCTTCTTCTACAAGAATTTGATTTGCATATCACTAATAGGAAAGGAGCAGAAAACCCCGTAGCTAATAACTTGTCTAGACTTGAAAATATTCTTGATGACCCACAACCAATTAATGATAGCTTCCCTGATGAACAACTAGCTGCAATAAATGTTTCTCATATTACACCTTGGTATGCTGACTATGCTAATTATATTGTTGCTAAATACATACCACCTAGCTTTACATACCAACAAAAGAAAAAATTCTTCTATGATTTAAGAGATTACTTTTGGGATGACCCACATCTTTATAAAGGAGTAGATGGTATTATTATACGTTGTGTACCTGAGCATGAACGGGAACAAATCCTACGGAAATGTCACTCCGAAGCTTATGGAGGACATTACGAGGGAGACAGAACTGCTCATAAGGTATTGCAATCTGGTTTTTACTAGCCTACTATCTTGAAAGATGCTCGTAAGTTTGTCTCATCTTGCGATGAATGCCAAAGAATAGGTAATATCGGTAAGCGTCAAGAAATGCCTATGAATTATTCACTTGCTGTTGAACCATTTGATGTTTGGGGATTTGACTTCATGGGACCTTTTCATTCCTCTGATGGGTATACACATATTTTGGTTGATGTTGATTATGTTACTAAGTGGGTAGAAGCTATTCCAACCAGTAGTGCTGATCACAACACCTCTATTAAAATGCTTAAGGAAGTTGTTTTCCCAAGGTTTGGAGTCCCTAGATATTTAATGACTGATGGTGGTTCACACTTTATTTATGGTGCTTTCCATAAAATGCTTGCTAAGTATGATGTTAACCATAGAATTGCGTCACCTAATTAAAAGTCTCGGTCTAGTGGTCAAGTTGAACTTAGCAATAGAGAAATAAAACTAATCTTATAGAAGACTGTTAATAGGTCTCGGAAGAATTGGTCTAAGAAATTAGATGATGCACTTGGGCTAATAGAACAGCTTACGAAAATCCTATGGGTATGTCTCCATATAAAATGGTTTATGGAAAAGCTTGTCATTTACCCCTTAAGTTAGAACACAAAGCATTTTGGTCCATAAAAGAACTCAGTTGTGATTTCAAACTTGCTCGAGAAAAGAAGTTATTTGATATTAGCTCATTAGATGAATGGAGAACCCAGGCTTATGAAAATGCTAAGTTATTCAAAGAAAAAGTTAAAAGATGGCATGACAAGAGAATCCAAAAGCGTGAGTTCAAAGTAGGAGAATACTTTCTTTTGTACAACTCTCGTTTTAGATTCTTTGCAGGAAAACTCCTCTCCAAATGGGAAGGACCCTATGTCATCGAGGAGGTCTATCGATCCAGAGCTATCAAAATGAATAATGCCGAAGGGACTAACCCGAAGTTTGTCAATGGGCAACGAATAAACCACTATATCTCAGGTATGCCCATTAATGTTGAAAGCAACCTTATCCAAACTTTAACACCAGAAGAACACATAAAAGAGTCCTTCCGGAACACTCTAGAATCGTGAAAATAAGGAGGTACGTGATAGGTAAGTAAAGAGACTCCGAAAAATCCGCAAAAATATTTTTTGTCAGTTTTGGAATATTTAGAAAATTAGGAAAATAAGAAACTTCCAGGAAAGTGACCCTGGTGGGCACGATACACCAGGGCCCGCCCAGGTGCGTTGTGCCCACCTCGGGTACTTTCCGGTCTCTGTTTTTCTTCTGTTCTGCTTGTTCCCCAAGAAAAAAAATCTATATATACATCCCAAACCTGTTGACCTCCGTATCCTGGAGTAATCTCATGTTTTATTTTCTTGTTGTTTTCTATCAGATCTATTGAGCTAGACATCATGTCTTCTCCCCCCTCTGATCGTATGGAAGAAGATGCTTGGTTGATGAAGATTGATTTGAAGAGAGAAGACCCCGTTGGGGCAGCAAAGGAGGACAAGAGCAAGGAGGCCACCGGAGGTCAAGTGTTGATGGACGAGCAAGCATTGCCCGCCGATGAGGAAGAGGAAGATATCCTTGAACCCTACTATGCTCATCTTACCCCCGTTGAGATTGCAGCCTTCAAGATCATTAATACGCTTTGTATACAAAATAAGTATCTCAATCATGAAAATATTTTGCATATGGAGCACATTGCTTCCCTGCGGAGAGTCATCCGAAGATTGGAGAGCCTCTTGATCCTTAAGGACCGGATTGCTTCTACTTCATCACCACCATCTTGTTCATCACCAGCAAAAGAAAACTGAGTATTGGGTATGGGCACTTCCCTTGGCTTTCGCCAAGCTTGTGGGAGGTGCCCCGATATCGTATCAATCTCCACTATCTTTTGCCCTTACTTTCTTTTGCCCTTATCTTTTGCTATTAGATGAATAAAAGTTTAGTTCGATCCTTTCTTTTTATGATTTTGCTTAGTGATCAATCCTTGTAATCGTGTGTGAGATATAGTAAAGTCTAGTTTGAGTTTTGCATTCTTTACTTTCTTGCTACAATAAAAAGAAAGGAAATAAAAGAAAAAGATCATATTCTAATCTTATGGTAAGTAATGACATTACACAAGGAAAAGTATAAGTAGAAAATTTTATTGTAGATTGACAAACATAGCATTGGTCAATGATGCAACACATGAAAGAATTAATAAGGGAAGAGAAGATTCACATATAAATATAATATCATGGAAATCTTTTATGATTGTGAGCACCCATCAAAATATTATATGCCAAAATTGTTGACGTTGGACAAGGAAGACAACTTAATGATTTATGCTTGTTCATATTCACATAGAAGTTATATTGTCATAGGTCCTTCAACATGTGGTGCTTGCCCCTACCTTTGCTAGCCAAAAACTCCGCACTAAGTAGAGATACTACTTGTGCATCAAAACCCTTAAACCCTATCTTGTTTGAGAGTCCACCATACCTACCTATGGATTGAGTTAGACCCTTCAAGTAAGTTGTCATCGGTGCAAAAAGGGCAATAAAAATTGCTTATAAAAATGTGAGATCATTTAGTGTAAGGGAAAATTGAGCGTTGTACGAACTTGTGATGGTGAAGAATAAAAGCAACAGACTGCAAAATAAATATTGCCATCACAAGGGGCAATATAACGTGGCGTTCTCTTGCACTAAGGGGTTGAGCATACAAACAAAAAGCGCATGGAAACCTCTGCTTCCCTCTGCGAAGGGCCTATCTTTTACTTTCATGTATTTACTTTCATGCAAGAGTCATAGTTTTTCTCTCTATTCCTTTTATTTTTCTCCTTTGGCAAGAATCATGTGGTGAGGAAAGATCTAGGCACATATGTCCAGTTGAATATGGGTAGCATGAGTTATTATTGTTGACATCACCCTTGAGGTGAGTGCGTTGGGAGGCGAAACTATAAGCCCCTATCTTCCTTTGTGTCCGGTTGAAACGTTTTGCTCATGTGTATGCTGTGAGTGTTATCAATCATAGAATACTAAATGATGCTTGAGTATGTGGACTTGCCTAAAGTCTCCGATACGTGACCCTTCTTGAAAAGATGATGAATTGTAGTTGCAAAGTTGACTGAGAACATAGTTTGTTGGTTTCCAATAGAGTTTATGCTTTATACTTCGACGCTGTGATGATTTGTCACTTTTTCATGAGAAGTATATGATAAAAGTTTTATATTAAAGTTTGTTGTTGTTATAATAAGTCACATGATGCTGCTATGTCCGTATTTTTGTTTTTATTGACACCTCTCTCTCTAAGCATGTGGACATGTTTTTCGATTTCGGTTTTCGCTTGAGGACAAGCAAGGTCTAAGCTTGGGGGAGTTGATATGTCCATTTTGCATCATGTTTTCCTACTTTTATTTATGTTGTTTTATTGTATAACAATGCTTTTTGGAGTAATTCTAATGCCTTTTATCTCTTAATATGCAAGGTATGCACCAAGGGGGAGAATTCTGGCAGCTGGAAATCTGGACCTGAAAAAGCTACGTCAAGCCACCTATTCTGCACAACTCCAAATGAGCTGAAACTCCCCGAGGTTTTTTGTGGAATATTTAATAAATATTGGAGCAAATAAGTACCAGAGGAGGGCCACCAGGTGGGCACAACCCACCTGGGTGCGCTAGGAGGCCCAGGCATGCCCTAGTGGGTGCTACCCTCCTCGGCCCACCTCCGGTGCCCATCTTCTGGTATACAAGTCATTTTGACCTAGAAAATATTAGAGGAGGACACTCGGGACGAAGCGCTGCCGCCTCGAGGCGGAACTTGGGCAGGAGCACTTTTCCCCTCCGGCGGAGTGATTCCACCGGGGGAACTTCCCTCCCGGAGGGGGAAATCATCATCATCATCATCACCAACAACTCTCCCATCTTGGGGAGGGCTATCTTCATCAACATCTTCACATCACCAACTCCTCTCACACCCTAGTCCATCTCTTGTGTTCAATTGTATGAAAACTATAGATTGGTGCTTGTGGGTGACTAGTAGTGTTGATTACATCTTCTAGTTGATTGTTGTATGGTTTATATGGTGGAAGATTATATGTTCAGATCCATTATGCTTTTTAATACCCCTCCGATCTTGAGCATGTTTATAATTTGTGAGTAGTTACTTTTGTTCTTGAGGTCACGGGAGAAATCATGTTGCAAGTAATCATGTGAACTTGATATGTGTTCGATATTTTGATGGTATGTATGTTGCCATTCTCTTAGTGGTGTCATGTGAACGTCGACTACATGACACTTCACCATATTTGGGTCTAAGGGAATGCATTGTGGAGTAGTTATTAGATGGTGGGTTGCGAGAGTGACAGAAGCTTAAACCCCAGTTTATGCGCTATTCCGTAAGGGGCCGATTGGATCCAAAAGTTTAATGCTATGGTTAGAATTTATTCTTAATACTTTTATCGTAGTTGCGGACGCTTGCGAGAGGGTTAATCATAAGTAGGAGGTTTGTTCAAGTAAGAACAGCACCTAAGCACCGGTCCACCCACATATCAAATTATCAAAGTACCGAACACAAATTAAGCCAACATGACGAAAGTGACTAGATGAAATTCCCGTGTACCCTCAAGAACACTTTGCTTATCATAAGAAACTTCTTTGGCCTGTCCTTTGCCTCAAAAGGATTGGGCTACCTTTCTGCACTTTTGTTACTACTATTGTTACTTGCTTGTTACAAATTATCTTTCTATCAAACTACTCCGCTACTTACAATTTTAGCACTTGCAGACAATACCTCGCTGAAAACCACTTGTCATTTCCTTCTGCTCCTCGTTGGGTTCGACACTCTTACTTATCAAAAAGGGGCGCATCAACCACTAAGAGGAAGAGATGCGAACAAAATGCAAATGAGCAAGAGGCAGAAGCTCCGAAGAAAAGGAAAGGTGATAGGCAACCAATCACCAATTCAGCTCAGTATATCTCACACGATGATTATAACATAGTACCAGGAGAGGACTCAGCTCAGCGAAATAGGCGTGTGCAAAAGATTTGGTGTCACTGGGTTCGGAAGTGGTTTCACTACAAGATGGTTCATCCTCTCTATGCAAAGAACTTTGCCTTCAATCCCTTGTGGGGTGATTTTCGCAAAATTGGACTCATCAGGGGAGGTGAGCACCAGGAAAGGCCTACTCCACCTCTGAACGCTCATGATTCATCTCTCTTGACTCTAGACTTTTCCTGAAGAAAAGGCCAAGCACATTAAGAATGCTGAAAAGAGATCCAAGAAGGCTGAAAAGGAGCAGGAAAGAGAAGAAGAAAATCATCATCTCATCAAGTCAGACGTTGAAAATAAAAAGGCTGAAGGAAAAGCAGAATGGCGCACAAAGAACAAACATGATCCAAAATCTGCCGCTCTGAAGAAAAAGAGTGAACCAAGGAAAATACCTGCAAAGCCTGCTATATCTGAAAGCGATTCTTCTGATCAAGATGATCCTCCGCTCACCAAAGAAGAAGTTGATGCTACTCTCTCTGAACAAGTGAATGTCACTACTGAAGGAAATATTCCCTAGAGGCAATAATAAATTTGTTATTTTATATTTCCTTATTTCATGATAAATGTTTATTATTCATGCTACAATTGTATTAACCGAAAACTTGATACATGTGTGAATACATAGACAAAATACTGTGTCCCTAGTAAGCCTCTACTAGACTAGCTCGTTAATCAAAGATGGTTAAGTTTCCTAACCATAAACATGTGTTGTCATTTGATGAATGGGATCACATCATTAGTAGAATGATGTGATGGACAAGACCCATTCGTTAGCTTAGCATAATGATTGTTCAGTTTTATTGCTATTGTTTTCTTCATGTCAAATACATATTCCTCCGACTATGAGATTATGCAACCCCCGGATACCGGAGGAATGCCTTGTGTGCTATCAAACGCCACAATGTAACTAGGTGATTATAAAGATGCTCTACAGGTATCTCCGAAGGTGTTTGTTGGGTTGGCATAGATTGAGATTAGAATTTGTCACTCCGAGTATCAGAGAGGTATCTCTGGGCCCTCTCAATAATGCACATCATAAGAAGCCTTGCAAGCAAAGTGACTAATGAGTCAGTTACAGGATGATGCATTACGAAATGAGTAAAGAGACTTGTCGGTAACGAGATTGAACTAGGTATGAAGATACCGACGATCGAATCTCGGGCAAGTAACATACCGATGACAAAGGGAATAATGTATGTTGTCATAACGGTTCGACCAATAAAAATCTTCATAGAATATGTGAGAGCCGATATGAGCATCCAGGTTCCGCTATTGGTTATCGATGGGAGAGGTGTCTCGGTCATGTCTACATAGTTCTCGAACCCGTAGTGTTCGCACGCTTAACGTTCAATGATGATTTTGTATTCTATGAGTTATGTGATTTGGTGACTGAATGTTGTTCGGAGTCCTAGATGAGATCACATACATGACGAGGAGTCTCAAAATGGTCGAGAGGTAAATATTGATATATAGGATGATAGTATTCGGACACCGGAAGTATTCCGGATAGTATCGGGTTTTTATCGCACTGCTAGAGGGGTTACCCGACCCCCCCTCCCCCTGGGGGGAATAATGGGCATTATGGGCCATAAGAAGGGAGCACACCAACCCACAAGGGGTGGCGCACCCCCCTTAAGGCAGGAGGCCGAATAGGAGAAGGAAGAGGGGGTTCGGTGCCACCTTTCCTTCCTCCCTTCCCTTTTCCCCTTTCCCCCTTCCGGTAAATGAAAGGGGGGGGGGGGCGAATTAAACTAGGGCCCCAAGTAGGATTACTCCTACTTGGGGCGCCCCAAGGCTGCTCCCCTCCCCCTCCCATCTATATATACATGGGGAGGGGTGTCGGTGTCAAAACTGGTGGATCTCGGATAGGGGGTCCCGAACTGTGCGTCTAAGGCTAATGGTAACAGGAGGCGGGGAACACAATGTTTACCCGGGTTCGGGCCCTCACTATGGAGGTAATACCCTACTTCCTACTTGATTGATCTTGATGATATGAATATTACAAGAGTTGATCTACCACGAGATCGTAGAGGCTAAACCCTAGAAGCTAGCCTATGATTATGATTGGTCTTGTCCTACGGACTAAACCCTCTGGTTTATATAGACACCGGAGGGGGCTAGGGTTACACAAAGTCGGTTACAGAGAAGGAAATCTACATATCTGAATTGCCAAGCTTGCCTTCCACGCAAAGGAGAGTCCCACCCGAACACGGGGCGAAGTCTTCAATCTTGTATCTTCATAGTCCAACAGTCCGGCATAAGCATATAGTCCGGATGTCCGAGGACCCCCTAATCCTGCACTCCCTCAGTATCCCCTGAACCAGGCTTCAATGACGATGAGTCCCGCGCGCAGATTGTCTTTGGCATTGCAAGGCGGGTTCCTTCTCCGTATACTCCAAAGAAGATCTTGAACACAAGAATCATGTACGGCTCTGTAAAACAAATTCCACATACCACCGTAGAGAGCACAATATTCCACGAATCTAATCTGCTAACAACTTTTCCATAGCGTGACATCACGTCGTGGCCCGGTTATTATTCAAACCGTTTTTCCCAACCTGGTAATACACGTCTTGCGAGGCGGTTTTATTGGCACGTCTTGTCTAAGCAGAGATCGTGTCCCCCTTATCACGGGATTCTCATCAATACAGGCGTGGGTAAGCCAACCGCTCCATTAGTACAACTCCTTGGTTTAGGCAAGTTCCAAACGGCCGCGCGGAGGACGCTTGACATTCTTCCTCTATATAAAGAGGTCAAGACCTGCCCTTTTCTTTCCACGCCTGATCCTTCCCCTCTCCCACCTCGAGTTCCAACACCAAAGGTTTAGTCTAAGCGCTTCGGACCTTCAACCATGTCCGGATCCAACCTTCAAGGCCGGTGGATGGCCTCTTCCGTCACAGAGGAGGACATCAAGAAGCTTAGGGAGGCTAGGTATCTGACCGCCGAAATCCTTCATAGGCTTCCTGCTCAAGGGCAGGTTATCCCTACTCCCGAACCCAACGAGAGCATTGTATTCATCTCCCACTTCCTCCGAGGGCTAGGCTTTGGTCTTCTTCCCTTCGTTAGAGGGCTCATGTTCTATTACGGGCTAGATTTTCACGATCTGGCTCCAGATTCCTTCCTTCACATCTCAACGTTCATCGTTGTGTGTGAGGCCTTCCTCCGCATTACCCCACACTTTGGCTTATGGCTCAAGACCTTCAATGTGAAGCCAAGGATGATCGACGGGTGACATGCGGAGTGCAGGGGTGCTATGATAAGCAAAGGTGTCGATGCTTTTATGGCCAAAGGGCTCTTTCCCGGAAGTTTTTGACCTATGGCAACGGGAGTGGTTTTACGTCACCGCGCCTCGAGGGAGGAAGTGGGCAGCCGCCCCAGTCTTCCGCCCTGCCCCTCCGCCATAGCTTGCATCATGGGTCAACAAGGGGCTGGACTGGGGATCGGTTAATGACGTGCCGATATTGCAAAGCCGCATTCGGGATCTCCTCAAGAAGGATATTAGTCTTGTCAAAGTAATTCAAGTAATGCTAGTTCATCGGGCCTTGCCGTGTCACCGTCGATCTCTACGTATGTGGGAGTTCAACCCAGAAGGGTCACGTACTATTCAGCACTTCTTTGGCAGGATGCCCGAAGGAATGTATCAGTTATTCTTCGGATCACAAATAAAGCGTCCGGTCACCATAGAGGATACGGGCCTCGGCTGCAACCGTCTAGATACCCAGGTAAGTAATTCCGCAATCGAACATGTTGTCATTATACTTGTCGCAACATTACCCTGAAAAACCACCCTCGACCAGGACTAGATAAGAAAGGCGGAGAGGATCAGGTATTCGGCCCCTCTTCTCGAAGATTCGTCAGATCCTGTACTAGCCAGGATGCTGGCACATACACCTTATCAAGTGCCATCAGGGGAGGACAAGGAGAGGAAGGGAGAAGCCAAAGGAGGACTTCATGCTGGAGGTACGTCATGCATCCCAACCGGGGAAATTAATACACCCGTGTCGGAGGATGAACATAGAGGAGAATCTAGCGTCCCCTCTCCCCACGGGAAGAAAAGGACCGCTCCTGAAGACTTGGAAGCAGAGGTCTCCAAACAAGGGAAGAAACCTTCATCAGGGGGCCCTGCCCCAGAGGACAATATTGCTGCACAATGCCCACAGGGGGGCCAGCCTTTAGCCGAGCCATAAGAATAAAGGTACTTAATAAGCATACCCCGTTCTTTTCCTGAGAATAACGACCGAGACATATGTTTTGCAGTTCGGCTCATGGCCTCCCTCCACAATGTTCGTCCTTGGGGGATCTTCTTCTGGAGATGATGGAGAGCGAAATGCCTCCTCATGCTTCTCCACCTCATGAGGCGGACGATCCTGAGGTGTCGTCCCGGAGGATTTCTCCAGATCCGCAAAGGCCGGAAGGTAACTCTTCAGCCGCCCGAAGTCTGGGGTCTTCGGCTCCTAGAGAGACCAAAAGAAAAAGCCTCGAACTGTCCGATATACAACCGGACACATTGATAGGTCTTTTGCAGCAGGCGGCTATCTCAGAGGCACATCGTACTTTAATGGGTACGGTGCTTGAGAAGATATCATCCACGAAAAGCAGGTTGAATGAGGCTTTTACAAGCCTGCTAAGAGGCTTTGAGGTACGCAAAGTGACATTTTTTATTGTATCGTAAGCGCAAGGTGCACTTTGTATAGGTAGTAGCCCCTGAGACTCTGGTTGCCGTCCGGACGAGACGAGCAGAGGATCATAGTCTCTGGTAATGATGGTGCCGATTTTGTATGCAGGCGGCTGCAGCTCCGGCGGCTGACCGGACTGCTGAATTTGCCGAACTGAAGCGGCAACTTGAGGTGGCGGATGCAGGCATCACGCTTGTGAACAAGTGGCTTGACGAGGCACAGGGTATGTATATTTGGGTGGTCAGCAAATATTAATAAAAGCATGATGCTAGGATTTATAATATGCTTTGACTGCAGATGGTGCTGCCGCCGTGGAGACCCTTCGGGCAGAGCTTGCCCGGGCCAAGGAGCAAGCCAGGAGAAGCGATGCGGCCGCCATGAAGGCAGTCGAAGAATTAAAAGCCGAACATGCTGCTCATCGCCAAAGTGAGAATAAAATAGCCAACATGACTCTTGAGCTACAAAATGCCGCCAGCTGATATGAGCTTCTCGAAAGGGAAAACCAAAAAAACGGCTGACCTGGAGAAGCCTTATTAGCGACAAAGGAAACTCGCTCTGAGATTAGAGCGGCGCGGGAGAAGCTTCGGCAAGCCGGTGATATCGCGGCTGAAAAGCCCTTTTTATTGTGAACAAAGTTCGGCGATCCAAAGTATGCCCCTCTTGATCAATTATGGAGTTCGTCGGACGCCTATTCGGATTTGGCAAACATTGCTGCTGATGCGATGCAGTATTTCAAAGATCAAGAAGATCATGAGGTGGAAAGATTGTTCTGGTCGCAGTTCAGTACTCCGAGGCGTCCGCTACTTTTGAATGAGCAAATGGCCGAATGGGCTGAGCTCCATAGGTTATCCGGGCTTGCCATGAATGCCGTCGTGGATCACCTGTGGCTGAAGGAACCAAGTCCGGATAGTTATTTTGGTTTGGTGCAACGTTTCATTCATGCTGTGCCACAAATCGACGCTCTTAGCGTGCATAGAGGGTATGCGAATGGCCCTTGCCCGTGTCAAGACATATTGGGCGAAGATGGAGGCCACCGATATTGCAACCAGGGATCCGCCCAGGGGCCAGGACTCGCCCGAGCACTATTTTAAAGAAGTCTTAGAAGGTGCCCGTTTAATAGAGGCCCAGTTCTCAAAGAATACCATGTTCGAGTGACATGTAGCTTGATTGTGAAAACAATGCTTTTGGTAATAAAGGCTATATTTATACTTTTGCCCGTAAAGTACTGTAGTGCCTCCTGTGCGGCCGCTTATGTATATATGTATATAACCTGAAAGTTTGCAGTCGTGGGCTTCAGCCCCCTCACATATAATGCGGGGTTGTTCAGCAAAGCGCGTAACCACACTTGATCCAACATCTTGGTCCGTTAAGGAGGTGGTAGCGTGCCGAACGAGGCAATCACACTATATAGCTTTAACACTTTCACTTAGCCAAAGGAGTTTGATGGTGGGGTGATACGTCTCCAACGTATCTACTTTTCCAAACACTTTTGCCCTTGTTTTGGACTCTAACTTGCATGATTTGAATGAAACTAACCCGGACTGAGGCTGTTTTCAGTAGAACTGCCATGATGCTGTTTTATGTGTAGAAAAAGAAAAGTTCTCGGAATGTCCTGGAAATCCACGAAGGCACTTTTTGGAATTAATAAGAATTTTTGGCGAAAGAATTAATGCCAGGGGGCCCACAGCTTGTCCAGGAGACAGGGGGGCGCCCCCCCCCAGGGCATGGACTCCTATCTCGTGGGTCCCCTGGACCTCCACCGACGTCAACTCCAACTCCATATATTCACGTTCGGGGAGAAAAAATCAGAGAGAAAGTTTCATCGCTTTTTACGACACGGAGCCACCGCCAAGCCCTAATCTCTCTTGGGAGGGCTGATCTGGAGTCCGTTCGGGGCTCCGAAGAGGGGGATTCGTCGCCGTCGTCGTCATCAACCATCCTCCATCACCAATTTCATGATGCTCACCGCCGTGCGTGAGTAATTCCATCGTAGGCTTGCTGGACGGTGATGGGTTGGATGAGATTTACCATGTAATCAAGTTAGTTTTGTTAGGGTTTGACCCCTAGTATCCACTATGTTCTGAGATTGATGTTGCTATGACTTTGCTATGCTTAATGCTTGTCACTAGGGCCCGAGTGCCATGATTTCAGATCTGAACCTATTATGTTTTCATGAATATATGTGTGTTCTTGATCCTATCTTGCAAGTCTATAGTCACCTATTATGTGTTATGATCCGACAACCCCGAAGTGACAATAATCGGGATACTTCTCGGTGATAACCGTAGTTTGAGGAGTTCATGTATTCACTATGTGCTAATGCTTTGATCCGGTTCTCTATTAAAAGGAGGCCTTAATATCCCTTAGTTTCTTTCTGCTAGGACCCCGCTTCCACGGGAGGGTAGGACAAAAGATGTCATGCAAGTTCTTTTCCATAAGCACGTATGACTATTTACGAAATACATGCCTACATTACATTTATGAATTGGAGCTAGTTCTATATCACCCTATGTTATAACTATTGCATGAGGAAACGCATCCGGCATAATTATCCATCACTGATCCATTGCCTACGAGCTTTTCATATATTGTTCTTCGCTTATTTACTTTTCCGTTGCTACTGTTACAACTACTACAAAAACCCAAAAACATTTATCTTTACTTTTGCCACTGTTACCTTTATTATCATACCATTTGTGCTACTAAACACTTTGCTACAGATACTAAGTTATCCAGGTGTGGTTGAATTGACAACTCAACTGCTAATACTCAAGAATATTCTTTGGCTCCCCTTGTGTCGAATCAATAAATTTGGGTTGAATACTCTACCCTCGAAAGTTGTTGCGATCCCCTATACTTGTGGGTTACCATGGGGCTTCTATATAGCCCCTGGTATGTCCGCGTTCATCCGAATACGGTGCGTGTCCTTACGTGACCGGGAAACCAGTCCTTCGTTAATGCGGAGGAATCGCGGAGATTCCGCTGAGTCAACAAGTGGTTGACTAGTCTCTCGCTTTATCATGACAGTCAGTTTTCGGCTTTCTCTACTGAGGTGCTCATCCAGATGAACCAGGGCACAATCGCAGTAGTTCTCCCGATGCCACCTTAGCTGATAGAGCGGAACATAAGGTAGCAAAACACGGGAGCCGGACAAACCCAACTATTGACCAAAGACATGATTCGGAGCTGATGCATATAAGGCCAAACTTGCGATGCCGAACACTCCCGAAGGTATTCGGACTTTAAAACATATACTGGGCTGAGTACCGCCCTCGATAATGAACCCAGAATTTCAAGGTACGTGCATCAAACCGGCGTGGCGAAAGAGTGCTTGTGGTGAGACCATAGATCTCAAAAACACACTTGTTGTTGTCTCTGTAGCATCTATTTTAGAATGGCAAATCATGAGCTCGCCGGTAGCGCCGGCATTCCTCTTGGTCATTTTAAGTGCCAAGAGGGTGTGAAACAACAAGAGACAATAAAAATGGTTCACACAGGGTCTTAATCTAAAAAGAAACCTTTGGACAGGGCCCTGCTACACATCTGCGCCTTTGTCTCCGTTGTGCCGTATCCTTGAAGGGTGTAGCACGATGGTCACCTGTAAAAAAAGGAACCTAGGTGAAAGATTCTGGTGTGACCGTGCGTAAAGTCGGTTGAACTTAATGAACCGTGAAAATTCAATTTCTTGAGTGTAAAAAGGATCAAGCCGAACTATGGACCCTTTACATGCGGGCAGCCCCCAGCACCACATATGGGGGCATAGCCGTTAATCAAGCTCAGGTTTATCTGGGCTGTTACAACTTGTGGTGCGCTGGACATGTCTAGCCGTGTCCGTGGTCTCGAAGACCGATCAGTCACTCGGGTTGGAGAGGTCGTTCGTTGGTTCGGCTGCTAGAGCCGCCACATAGTCTTCCGCGCGAAGAGAATGCTCTGTGTTTCCGCTGATAGTGATGATGCCGCGTGGACCGGGCATCTTGAGTTTGAGATAAGCGTAATGCGGTAGTGCATTGAAACGAGCGAAGGACGTTCTTTCGAGTAGTGCATGATAGCTGCTACGGTACGGAGCAATGTCGAAGATTAGTTCTTCGCTTCGAAAGTTGTCGGGAGAACCGAATACCACTTCTAACGTCAAAGAGCCCGTGCAGCGGCCTCTACGCCTGGTATTCCTCCTTGAAAGGTAGTACTGCTTTGGTTGATTCTTGATGGATCTATCCCCATCTTGCAGACAGTGTCTTGATATATCAGATTAAGACTACTGCCGCCATCCATGAGGACTCCGGTGAGATGGTATCCGTCAATTATAGGGTCGAGCACCAAGGCGGCCGAACCTCCATGCTGGATACTAGTTGGATGATCCCTCTGATCGAAAGTGATCGGGCAGGCCGACCATGGGTTAAATTTGGGGGCGACTGGTTCCACAGCGTATACGTCTCGGAGTGCGCGTTTGTGCTTCCTCTTTGTGCCCCCAGTGTTCGGCTGGCGAGGTTCGTCCTCGTCTTCACTTGGCGGATCCCTTCCTTTGTGTTCAGCGTTTAGCTTTCCGGCCTGCTTGAAGACCCAACATTCTCTGTTGGTTTGATTCGCAGGTTTCTCGGGGGTGCCAAGAATCTGACAGGATCTGTCTAGGATTTTATTTAGGCTGGTCGATCCATCTCTGCTGCCTTTAAATGGCTTTTTCTGTTGACCGGGTCGAGAGCCCATGAATCCGGCGTTTACTGCTGTGTTGTCTGGGCTATCTTCACTATTTTGAAGCTTGTTTTTATTGCGTCGTGGCCCCCCATTGCCATCCCTGATTTCGGATGTGCCTGGGTTGCTGGTGCCGCTGCGGGCCAACCAATTGTCCTTGCCCGTGCAAAAGCGGGTCATAAGAGTCGTTAGGGCTGCCATTGTCCTCGGCTTTTCCTGGCCGAGGTGTCTGGCAAGCCATTCGTCCCGGACACTGTGTTTGAAAGCTGCTAGGGCTTCAGAGTCCGGACAGTCGACGATTTGGTTCTTCTTGGTGAGAAATCTGTTCCAAAGCTTACGGGCTCACTCTCCGGGTTGTTGGATTATGTGACTTAAATCGTCTCCATCCGGAGGTCGGACATAGGTCCCTTGAAAATTAGCCCTGAAAGCATCCTCAAGTTCCTCCCAACTTCCAATTGAATTTTTGGGGAGGCTTTTCAACCAGTGCCGAGCTGGTCCTTTCAACTTGAGGGGCAAGTATTTGATGGCGTGGAGATCGTGTCCGCGAGCCATATGGATGTGAAGAATAAAGTCCTCAATCCAGACTGCAGGGTCTGTCGTTCTGCCGTATGCCTCGATGTTTACGGGTTTAAACCCCTCTGGAAATTCATGATCCAGCACCTCATCAGTGAAGCACAGGGGGTGTGTGGCAGCCCTGTACTTGGATGTGTCATGGAGTTGGTCCGACGGATGTAGTGTTCGGTGTTGATTCCGCGCTGGAAGTGGATCGATATAGTCGGTTTGGTGGCCGTGATCCTGCATAGGAACATGCTTCCTAGATCCGTAAATGGATCTGGTCATGCCAGCTTTTTGGTACAGGTGCTCACGTAGATCGTGTGCTGACTTGTGTGCGGCGTCATTAACCGCTCTGTCTCGGCCACGGGGTGGTTGGTCCGGCAGATCGGCCGTATTGTTTTTCGGTGGAATGGACGCGATAGCCTCGTCGTCGAATCGGGCAGCAGCTTGCGTTTTGTGTAGCTCTTTGCGTGGTGATTACTGCCGTATATTTCGTCAGTGTCGAGCACTTTGTTCCATCTGTGGTTGAGCGTATCCTGCATGGCTTTAAGCTGTTGCTTCTGCTTCTTCAAGCTCCTCATGGTGGCAATAAGCCTTTTGTGGAGGTGCTCTTGTTCCAAGTGCTTATCCGGGATGATGTGTGCATCGTCGTCTGGACTGTTCTCCTCTCCGGAGACAGGTTTATAAGTTTTGTCTTCGGCGTCGCTGTGATCGGACAGCGGCCCCGGACTGTGTTCGCCATCTCCTTGCTCGTCCTGCTTCATTGCTGGGTCTGCGGGGTCGTCGTTGTCTTTGGCATCGTCTGGGGTGTTATTCTTTCTTGTACCAGTGTCGCTGTTTTTGCTATGGCGGGGTTTGGAGCGGCGCACTGATGTCAGTGCTTTGGCTGCTTCGCAGGAGTCGTTGCATCCTTCTGTTCCTTGCCATTGTTTTCTTTGGGTGTGTCCACCATGTATATATCATATGATGAGGTGGCTGTCCAGCGCCCTGTGGGCAGTGGTTCCTATTCTTCTCCGGCATCGTCATCCATACCATCGATGTCTTCGGAGTCGAAATCAAGCATGTCGGTTGAGTCGTCGATAGTGGCTATTAAGTGGGTGGTGGGTGGGTAACGAATTCCTTCGCCGTCCGCTTCCCACTCAAGCCGGTCATAGTTCGGCCAAGAGTCTCCTGAAAGGGAGAGAGATTTTAATGAGTTTAGCATGTCGCCCAAGGGCGAGTGCTGAAAGGTATCCGCGGAGCTAAACTCCATGATTGGTGCCCAGTCAGATCCGATGGGCACGGATGCACGCGGTTCGAAGCCTATGGCAGGAGACGAGTCAGAGGGTCTGATGACACAGACCTCCTTGGAAGTGAGATCCGTGTTTGGCTCTATCGCCGCTGAGTGTGTGGCTTCCGTGGCGGGGTCCATCCACCCGTCGTCGGATGACACGATCTGCTCTGGATTTAAAGCTGGGGAAGCTGTAGGTGTGATCTCTTGAACACCGTCCGATGGCAGATCTAAGTCATGCTCATCGTGGCTGTAGGGCGCACCTGTCTTGGGCTCGAATCCGTCGAAGATCAAGTCTCCGCGGACATCGGCAGTGTAGTTCAGGCTTCCAAACCTGAGCTGATGGCCAGGGCGTAGCTATCGATCTGCTCCAGATGGCCAAGCGAGTTGGCCCGCAGTGCGAAGCCGCCGAATACGAAGATCTGTCCGGGGAGGAAAACCTCACCCTGGACAGCATCATTGTAGATGATCGAAGGGGCCATCAAGCCTTATGGTGACGACACAGTGGAACTCTCAATGAAAGCACCAATGTCGGTGTCAAAACCGGTGGATCTCGGGTAGGGGGTCCCGAACTGTGCGTCTAAGGCTAATGATAACAGGAGGCGGGGGACACAATGTTTACCCAGGTTCGGGCCCTCTCTATGGAGGTAATACCCTACTTCCTGCTTGATTGATCTTGATGATATGAGTATTACAAGAGTTGATCTACCACGAGATCGTAGAGGCTAAACCCTAGAAGCTAGCCTATGATTATGATTGTTCTTGTCCTACGAACTAAATCGTCCAGTTTATATAGACATTGGAGGGGGCTAGGGTTACACGGAGTCGGTTACAGAGAAGGAAATCTACATATCCGAATTGCCAAGCTTGCCTTCCACGCAAAGGAGAGTCCCACCTGGACATGGGGCGAAGTCTTCAATCTTGTATCTTCATAGTCCAACAGTCCGGCATAAGCATATAGTCTGGCTGTCCCAGGACCCCCTAATCCTGGATTCCCTCAAGGGGCGCCTAGAACACACATCAACAATTGTTAGCCATGTGCGGCGCCCCCCTTCACAGGTTACGCCTCCGGTCATATTCTCGTAGTGCTTAGGCGAAGCCCTGTGCGGATTACTTCACCATCACCATCACCTTGCCGTCGTGCTGACAGAACGCATCTACTTCCTCGACACTCTGCTGGATCAAGAGTAGGAGGGACGTCATCGGGCTGAACGTGTGCAGAACTCAGAGGTGCCGTACGTTCGGTGCTTGATCGATCGGAACAAGAAGTTCGACTACATCAATCGCATTGTCAAATGCTTCCGCTTTCGGTCTACAAGGGTACATAGGCACACTCTCCCCCTCTCGTTGCTATGCATCTCCTAGATAGATCTTGCGTGAGTGTAGGAACTTTTGGAAATTGCATGCTACGTTCCCAATAACTACATCCACTGTTCTACCAAATCTCCGAGAGAGTGTTGCGCCCACTATGCCTCTAAAGAGGAATTCTTTGAAAAGAAAGACCCCATAGACCATTGTCACAATGGTTGACAAAGTGAATATAGATCATCATCCTGTTGGAATAAATTTGAAAGATTTGGTCATTGAATCTCCTATTGGCACAACTAAGCCGGGAGAAAAGCTGCCAAGGCAAAAGACGAAGAAAATCAAAGCTCCTTCTATTGAACAGAATGCTCCAAGTGCTGCGACAATGAAACAAATGGCTGCTCAATTTACTCCAAATCTAACTCAGCAAGCTTCTATGCCTCCTACTGAGCAAAATGTGGCACAGATTGCTCCTTCTCAGAACACTGCACTGCCTCAAGATGTCTTTGCTGCACCAAATTTTTCAATCATATATTCATTATGGGGAAGCTAGACAGATTCATGAACAACCTGTTTGATTGAGAAGTGGCATCTTTGCCCATTCCCTCTGAAGTAGTTGCTCTGGCTTCTGATCTGATACAAGACTTGTGAAATGATTCGGTTGAAATCAATGACCTCATTGCCCAACTCAAGGAGCTTGACAACCATATGAAAAATACGAAATCCAAGTTTTTCATCAAACAACTTGAAGAATTTTATGCGGATGTTAATAATGAGTTGAATGTCCTTCTGCACAGGAGATTGGGATTTCATTCGGAACTGAATCAAATAGTTTGCAAGATTTGCCTTGATCACCAAGCCGAAGTGACGGTTATAATGATCTGGTTAAAGGGCACAATGATCCGTCGAAGCAAAAGAAGAAGAAGAAGATTGCAAAGAAGAATGCTCCGCCTCCTCCAGAAGCTAATACACAGAGAGAAAACTCTCCTGAACAAGCAATTCCTTCAACTCACATGAACTAGTTGCAGATGCGTCAACTTTGCCAAGGCCAACTGAAACATTGCCTGTGACCTCCCCACCTCATGAAGCTAATCTTTCTCGGCACCAAGTGTCAGAAGAAGGTGAAATTCCTCGGTCTGAATGACAAGCTTCTCCTGTCCGCGTTGAACCAAATGATTCAATTCCACCTTCTGCTCCTCCAACTACATCTGAAGAAATTCCAAGTCAGCCCCCAATAGCTAATAAAGTTTCAGTGCTTGTCTCCGCACCTGAACAAGTGACAAATCCTTCCCCGCTGAGGATCTCACTCAATACTGCACAAAGAACCTCTGATCCTTCTGTAGCTAAATCCGTGTCAGCTCATCATTCAGATTCAGTGATCTATGGCGATGAAGTGATATCTATAGAATATGAACTCAAATACCCTTATCCTCGCGAGCGAATGTTGTTGTTTTCCACCGGTGTTGGTGTCAAAGGGCCTCTTTTCAATAGGAACACTCATCCGGATTTCTCTCAAGAGAGTCCATACAACAAGCCTCATACTTCTGAATCTCCTCGGTTCTGGACTCAGGAACAGGCAGTATATTATTCACGGATTCTTTATGATATCCTGAAGATTTTTCCTCATGAGTTTCCAGATATTGTTGCGATGAAGAACATTGGATGCTTTACTCAAGTCCTGCAAGACATCCAAGACTATGGTCTCACGCATGTCTTTGCATATCAGCATCCATGGAACAGAGAGGTTATCCTTCAATTCTATGCTACTCTATATATCTCCGGTGATAAATCTGACAATACAAAATGGATCATGGAATGGATGACTGAAGGAAAAATAATCAAATGTTCTTCCATGGACTTTGTATCTCATTTTCATTTCCCTCGATTTGAACATGGCAAGACTAAAATTCGAGTTCAGAACATTGATGCAATCTCTGATGAAGATTTTCAATGCATAATGGATGAAGATAAGATTCGTGACTACCATGGTCCTCCTCTGCCTAAACATTTGACATTCGATAATCAGACTCTTTATCATATACTGACCTATACCCTTTGTCCGCTGGCTGGGATGAATACTGACAATGCTATCTCTGATGTTCTTCGGAACACCATCCATACCACCTCTCAAGGTTTCATATTTGATGTCGAATATATGTTTCTGCTCATACTGATGGATTCAGCTCAGTGTCCCAAAACCATCAAGGTGTATGTGCCCTGGATTCAGAAAGTGATTGACTACTCAATGAAAACCGACTATCTTGCCAAAGTCAGTCACAAAAGCTTCATTCCTCCTGTACGGGATACGCTGAAAGTAATGGAAGATTTCTCTTTGGGAAAAGATCCGATGTCCAGTCCTTTTGATTACCATAACACCTACAATGGACCAAAGCTACCTCAACATGAACGTTTCTGAACACTCGGCCTCCTTCCCATCTTGAAGTTAGCATGTACACTCAACAACTACTACTGAAACATATGGCTGAAGACCGTCAAGAGAAAGAGCATCTGGCTGCCGAACTAAATGCTATTCACAACCAAACAAAAGTTGTGCACATGATCACAACAGAATACAAGAAGCGGTATGGAAATTGTTTCGGAAATTGTTCCCCAAGAAGCAACTGAGTCACTCCCATCTCTAGGAGCTCTACAAGTATATCGATCAAGGGTTTACTGCTGAAGATTTTCAAGATCGCATTACTCCGCCTTTGCCAGCTCATGAACCAACAACGAATTTACTTCGAATTCAGCTGTGCAAATTGCTCGACGAGTCCGAAGCAACCTCGCCCAATGAGAAACCTGTTGAAGCAAATACTCTGTCTCGCAAGATTCACAAGGATGATCCAAGTGTGCCTTCCTCTTCTCAGCCTCAAGCCAGTCTTGAAGGATCTACTATTGCTGCTAAAGGCGAAGATGTTCTAGACACCTCTGGATCGGAAACTTCTTCGGGCAATGCCTCAGAGTGAATCATTATTCACATTTTCGCACTTGTGTTTTTCATCACCTTTTTGACACCAGTTGACCAAAAGGGGGAGAATAACATCGAGAGTTTTGATAGATTTGCTCTATTGTTTTTTTCTCTGTGCTTTATCGGTCTATATCTTGAGACAATTTAAGCCTGTTTTGTGCTCTGATGTAAAAACTTCTGTTCTGAGCTGCAATATTAATACCCCCCTGCTGCACTATATTCTCTCGAAGCTTATTGTTTTGCAGGTGGAATTATTAACGGAAATAATGAATGATTGCACTATACTCTTGTTGGGTTGTCTATCATAAGTGTGAATCATTACCTCGTATGATTGAAATCCTCCACTCACTCAAATGAATTGCAAGGAATTTAATTGTGTATCAATTGACTCTGCATACATCCAGGGGGAGTATATTTCATCATCAAGTGACGTAATGCAAGTTCACTCTTGTTCGAGTTACATTTCAAGTATCTATCTTCACTTTGATGATTATCTGTTTTGTCAACAACCGTCCAAAAGGGGCGAGATTGTTGGTGCAATGATAGGCCCCTTATGTTTTGGAGTTTGTTGACATAAACAGTATGGGACTTATGTGTTTGCTAATGCACATAGAGTAACAGATCCCTGAAGAATGATATGGTCCAAGTAATAAATGCCCAAGTTTCCTTAGGATCCCAATTCCAATAGGATCCCCAGGCCTCATTAGCCCATACTGCTCCAGAGTTTGATGCAAACGACGAAGATAATCTCTCTGTGTGGCAGCAAAGGTTATCACCGAAGATAAAGCTAACAAGAGTGACCCCTAAAAATTGCTGAAGTCTAAGCAATTGGTTCGGTGCATGGTCGAAGCAAATGACTGCGCTCGAGGAAGAACGAAGACAAAGTGAAGACGTAGCATTTATTTCATTGTTCTTCTTCTTTCATTGAGTCATAGGAGCACCGTACTATTAAGAGGGGTGTAGCGCTTGAAGCTTTGATTCTCTGATGCTAAACCCAAATCCTATGAAAGCTGTGAGAGAAATCTCTTTGTGCTTCAAGCAAATACTTGCCAGCAAGAGACTGCGATCTTCTTCGCCGCGAGAGATTTGCCTCAGACCGAGGAGTTAGCATTACTTGTTCCCCAAGTAATGTTACCGCTGCTCCAAAAATCCAACCGTTGTGAACATGTCGGTTGTCCATTGGCTGGACCTTGTTTCCAAAATGGTCATTTCCCATCTGGGAAGGTTGCGTCTATAAATAGCCACCCCGCGCCGGCTTTGTCCGATGGCTGCTCCGTTTGATTCCGAGAAGTTTGTTGAGCAACCGACTCTCCGAGTGCTTTGAGTTTAAAATCCACTGGGAGAAAAACCCTAGAGCCAAAGAATTAGATAGTGGTTCAGCATCGCTGGAATCTAAGTTTAGTATGCTCCGGCTATTACTCTTGAGAGCTGCAAACTCTCTAGACGGTTAGATACCAATTTCTTCAGAGACCAAGAGTAATTGTGGTTCTTGAAGAAGTCTGTAAAGGTTTTGAGATCGCCTTCAAGTATCTACCACGAGGGATCGGCATTGGTTGACGAATCGATTGGCGAGGAGAATAGGGTGAAGAGAGTTTATCTTCCGTGTTAAGTCACAGCCCCTCTAACTAGACATAGTCCTTGTGCAAAAGGTCGAACTGGTCGAACAAATACCTAGTCGCCATCAAGCATCATCAGTTATCTCTGTCACTCATGTTTACCTTCGATGCGTTTTCATTCGTTTGATTTACTTTAATGCATGCTCTAGTTTCCCTTCGGTACCTTGTTCTAGTTCACTGTAGTTTGTTTTTCACTTATTCCATTGTTGGGTTATGACAGATCTAAGTTTTCCTGGGTTTTGTTTAGTTAAAAGTTAGCTGTTGCAACTTCATTGACTTCATTTGTGTCGAACGACCATGCCATGACCTCTTGCTCGTTCTTTGATTGCTTGCAGGAATAGACCTTCGTGGTCAGGCTGATCGTGCTTCTGTCATCATGAGTAGCCTTTAGGAGATTGGTTTAGTGATTGCTAAGGCGCAACGTGGTCGCGTGTTATAGGCGGATCATCAAAGCCGTTCTTCACCAAATTTGTAGTTATCATCTCATCGAAAGATCGAGACACCTTTGCCCTATCAGGTGGTATTGGGGCACCAAACCGAGTTGCAATATTTTCATGTGGTTTACTTCTTGTGATACTATTTTGGCTTTATAGTTCACGACATATGAAAAGTTACCCATTTATAAATGTGTCACATGTGCAACAACTTAAGGAAGTAAAAATAGATGACATATATATATACAACGTGTACACCTTGTCTCTTTTGTTAGCCATGTTTCTAGTTAAGCAACGCCGATGACGACTTTACTTTCAAGAAGGGGAGGATGATGAGGACATGGCTACCTTGGATACGACCAAAAATATTGCATGCGTGTATATATTTAAGGTGATTTATAATAAAAGTTATGCAATAAATTGTTTGTGTTATCCAGAACAAAAATACTTCACCTGTTTTTATTTCATGCCTAATTGCAGAATTACCGGGCACTTGTATAAACCACTTGTAACGCCCAACATGCAGTCCTAGCCCCAACAAAGAGTATGCAATCTTCACGGAGGTTAGGAGCACATATTGGTATCCCCAACATATGACTTCATAATATACACGCACTATCATATGTCGGTGAACAAAGATGGAATATCACAACAAGTACAACTAAACAAGAATAGAAGAGCTTATGTATGATTGAGAATAGGGCAGACATATACCAATATGATAACATAGTTGTACACCAATAAAAAGTCACATGACCCAACATTACATCAATGATGCAGCGGAAAAAGCACGGGTCTGAGTATGGACAAGAACCAAGGTTGCCTAAAGAGGCTCGAAACAAATCATCCCATAACCAACAGGTTCCAGGCTCCCGGTCGAGATCCTTATCTTTACTAGTCGTCGTTAAAGAAGAACTTCACGTAGAACGTTCCACGCTCTCAGCGCAAAGCTTTACCTAACCTGGACCTGCACCTGAGGTTGTTGTGGTATCTGCGAGCTTTTTGGACTCGGCAGGTCTCATTACCAAGGGTGCCAAGACTAACAATACTCATAGGTTGGAATTTGAAGTGTTGAGATTGCAGCAAGCAGCTAAGAAATGTAAACCAACTATTCCTAAGAATACTAGAATAAGATGAGATCAACCTACGCAAAAAGGTTCGCAAACTAATTGATCCTGAACACCTGGCTACGAATCATTTATAACCCCACTGTGTCCTCTTTTTGCTTACATACCCACAAGAAGAAACAATGACTGTACGCACACGTTTGAGTAAGTTTTTGTTATTAGTTGAAATTGTCTACGCCTGACATTGTAAATGTCCAAGTCGTCCGTAACCACGGACATGACTTTTCAAAAGATTTAAACCTGCTGGGGTGCTCCTGTTGTGCATTATATATTCCTCATGCATAACCCGTTCCTCCAAGTTCAGGCCCATGAGAGCCACTGTGTAAGAACACACTACGTTCCAAGAGTTCGGCGTTAACAACTTTCTCTAACTAATGTCAAATTGATCTAGAAGACCTCCCGATGGGTTGACATCCGGATCAGAGCCGAACGTATCTCTAGATTCTGTCCTAGTTGGATGGGAAAGCTTACGGCTAGCCAAGGCCAGTTTCCCAAGGGTGCCTCCTCACACTGCCTGTTGCACACCAACACTTTTCCGGGAGTTGGCCCAAATTATTTTGAAAATATCTCTATGGGGCGACCTCCATGCAAGTTTTATGTTTGCAAATTTTAGTACCCATGTTGGGCCTTGTGAAAGAGTTCAACGCTAGATAAAGGAGCTCAAGGGGATGAAAAAAAAACATAATACCCCACGCATGGTAAGATGCGCTCATCAATGAAGATAATAGCCAGAACTACAAAAACTAGGGTTGACCAGAGTGGAACAAATCACCGGGGCATAGGCCTGAGCCTTCCACCCTTAGTCAGGTATATAGTCAAGTTTAACAATTAAGCATGATAATAATGATAAGCCATAGATATCCATGTTGTCACATGAAAACCCTGCACCTGCAACTAGCAACGCAATAAGAGGGGCTGGACAACCCCACATACTAGACATGGGGTGAAATCCTAGAAGATCACAGGCAAACCCACATAAATAACACTCCCAATTACAGTTGGTGCAAATTACAAAGTGCTACATTGAATGAGTAATGCAACTGCTGGCAATTACAGTAGCTGTCAACTATTAGGAAGTTAATATGGTACCAGCTTAGCACAGGAACTCAAATTGATAGTGCTCTCAGGGATTACAATATCAGAACAGCAAATGGTCTGAAAATTACATACAATTCGTCGAGTGACAAATAGGAGGAAGAAAAAGAAAGATACATACAGATCTATTTCTTCTCACCTACCTTACAGAATATAATAACCATGATAAGCTTAAAAAACAACCATACATGGTAATTCGCTACAATGCAGAGCCTGTACAACTTATCATAAACAACAGCTGCTGGACTCTAAAAAAACAATCATCATGTCATCAAATAACAGACATGCAATCAATCTCTGTCTTTACGATGTAAATAGTTGGCTCCCAAGGGTGATGATCGCGGTTCCGTCGCCCATAATCGTTGTTAGAGACATCTCCGTCTCGAGAATACGGTCTAGTTCAGCCGCAACCAGCCTCATCTTCGGCCGTCTTCTGGAGGATGGGTTCAGACACTGGAAAGCAAGTCCAACAAATTCTTTCATACCTTCTGTCGTGAAACCGCCACCTAACCTTGGGTCAATCAGTTCATTCGAACTGAAATGTGCTTCCAGCTTTCAAAAAGACAACAAAATGCCTGTCAGTGGGATGTTAGGATATACTGTCTAATCAAATGGTGCACAAGCAACATCAATTCTCTTTATAATTGTTTTGACGACTTTTCTTATAAAGTTATTTCTCAATCAAGGTAGGAAAATGCATATCAAACGTCACGGACTACTATTTAATATAAAATGAAGAAGAATTCAAGCAATCTTACTGAATGTGACATATATGTTTCATCATAGCAAAAGGAGTGAAACTGTTTCTAGACAGATATTTTCTAGCTGTTAGTGAGTTAGCAAAATCTACGCTCCATTGTAAAAAAGGCAACATCGTTAGCATTTCGTCAATGTGCACACAACCTGATCATAGGTTTATCATTGGAACAGTGAATCAAAGATTCCATCCTTTCTCCTAACAAAAAAGGCAGCAGAAGGTTCACAAAATCATAGGTAGTCTGACAACTTGCTAAAAAATCATAGGCAGTCATTTTGCTTGCTGAAGACTTCTTTCAGAGAGGCAGTAAAAGTTCATAGCATTCTCTCTAGGCAGCTTACAGCTACATGCCAAAGGAAATTACCCAGTGGGCCAGAGATTCTCTGGATTCTGGAGGTTGCAAGCTAGCAGCTTCTCTGCCAGTAATTAGCTCCAAAAGAAACACTCCAAAGCTGTAGACGTCACTGCTTTCAGAAAACTGCGCCACCGAGTGTGCTCTAAGAACAAACATGCACAATGCATTATGAGTCACAAGGATTATTACAGAGAGGATTAGACTGATCATCCCACAATTGAAAGACACAACAACAATACAACTAGATGATATTTTTCCTAAAAATGAAACTGAATGATACATTTCATGCACAAGCTTTTCGAGCATATCAATCTCCAATGGGGACATGGCGGTCTACATATTTGTTGTCTGGTCTGAAAAATACTCCCTCCGTCCTATAATGTAAGACGTTTTTTGACACTAGTGTAGTGTCAAAAAACATCTTACATTATGGGACGGAGGGAGTAGAAGATAAAAGGATACGGTACTGGAACTTACTCGGGATCCTGGTAGACACTGCTACTAAACCCATGCGATGACCCGACATCTTCATGTCCTCTAAGTAACCTAAAAAGTCCAGCATCAGCCACCTTCGCAATAAAATTCTCATCGACCAGTACATTGCTCGTCTTGAAGTTCTTGTGGATCAAAGGAGGCATAAGACTATGCAGATGATTCAGACCTGCAAGTCAAACTGCAGTTATACTTGCTATTTTCTAAATTCATAACAGAAAAAAAAAGGCGACATCTCATAGTTGTACTACCTTTAGCTGCACCAATGGCTATTGCTAGCCTCTGTTTGAACTCAAGCCGTGTCATGGAGCCTTTCCCTGAATCTAGTAAAAGGTGTAAGGTTTCAGAGAAAAAAAAAAGCCACAATATAATTTCTGACGATAACCACATATTACCATATAGATGGCTACAGACATTGCCATTGGGTGAGTACTCAAACACTAGCATTTGTAGACCTCCTTCCTGGCAATAACCAATCAGAGTTACGATGTTCCGATGACAAATCTCTGAAAGCCTCCTAACCTGCATAATGCAAGGACTCCAAAGAATTTAAGAATGCCAAATTTATTAGGCCGCAACAGACGCATTTATTTAGCTGTCCCTGTCTAATTGAGGGAAGTTTTTTTCAATAGCAAACAACAACAATAATGGACAAGAGACAGATCTTCCAAACTTACCCCACAAACAAGTCACTCGACTAAAATGTTCACTATCTGACCATAAATACGGCACAATTTAGGCGATGCCGTTAACTATTGTATCCAATGTAATTCAAGACACTGAATTCTCAAGTCAGCATCGCATAGAACATCAAAACCAGAAACTTCGACACGGTATGACGGAACAGTCAGACATAAAATTCAGGAGATCAGATTTACTCTGGTCACAAGCATGGCAGAATGGAGGCAAATTATACTGTATCCTTACAAGAACAACAATGTCCCTGCATTTGCAGTTGCATCCAAATAGTTTACCTCGTCGGAAAACTCCAGCCTTGGTGCTCCCATGCGCCTCTTGATGGCCACGACTGAACCATCAAAAAGCAACCCCTTGTACACCAGGCCAAAGCTCCCGGCGCCAACCAAGTTGGCCTCGCTGAAGTTGTTGGTCGCCTGCGCCAGCTCCTCGAGAGAGAATTGTCTGGCGCCCTGACGCTCCGGCGCCGAGGAACTTCGGCCCCCCTTGCCCCACTCCACTGATGCCACCAGCAACACAGAGACATTGCATTAGCAGAGCAGAGCAGAGCTGAAAATTTGCCGGAGAAAGAAAGAAGCAGCAGATTGCCATCCATGGACGGTGCACTGAAGAGCAACCGCAATTCACCTAGGGTGGAAGGATCCGAGGAGCCGGTTTCGGATGTCCTGTTACGCCGCGCGCGCGCCCAGCACCAAAGTGCGATCACCACGGCCACCAAGACGAGCAAGGCGGCGCCACCGGCGGCAATGCCGACTATGGCGGCGATCGGCAATGACATCCGGATGCCCGTGACATCGAATCAGCAAAGTCGCGGAGGGGGATTCCCTTTTCCTTACTTGTGTCGGAGTAAGCAGCAGCAGCTCTGCACTTGACAAATGGTCAAGCGAAGCAGCCCTCCCAAATCTAAACCGGACGCAAATACTGGTCCTCACCTACCCCCAAATGGCCAAATCGGTGGGTGGTGTAGCTCCGGCACGCATGAATGCGGCAGCGATATCTTTCTCCGAATTGGCGCCTCAATTGGGCAATGCAGCTACATATGCACGCATCTAAGCTGTAGGGCTAGGGGCAGGACCAAGAAGAAGAGTGGACCGGGCGTGGGCGATCAATCAAGAAGAAGCAAGAAGGGGAGGAAGAGGATGACGGATAGGGTGCTAGCTGCGGTGTGTGGTGGTGTAGGGGAGGCGCTGCACATGGCAAATCGTTGGATCCCTCCCTCCATCCCTGCGGCAGCCGCCCCTTTTGTCAAAGGAGAGGGGACGGCCCTCCCTCTTGCGCCATCGCCAGGCTCCCCCCACCCCCACCCCCACCCCATGTGTGTGTGCGCGTGTCGGGGGGCGTGTGCTGTGCGTGACTGTAGGGCCCGGCCGTCCCGCTGTGCGTGTTCTGGTGTAGAGAGAGAAGCTTGCTGCGTTGGAATCTTTCTTTCACCGTCCTCTGCTCTCTCCTACTACATGGACATGGACATGGGTGGTGCCGTGCATACGTGGTGCTGATGCATTTCGCCGAGAAGAAGCGGAGAGCGAACTGAAAAGCATCTCGGGACGAAATGGAGCGGGAGCAAAAAGGGTAAAAGGAGAGAGAGAGTGCGGTGGTTGGTTCCCACTTTCTAGTACAAGCAAGGAAAGGAGGGGAGTCTGCTTGCTCCGTAGGAGGCCATCTCCAATCGTTTTCACCGAGTATACCTTTTTTTTAAAGAAGATTTTCACCGAGTATACCTGGCCATGGGAAACCCGGTCCGGTCGGCCCGCCCTTGCCCATGGACCGGCATGGGCCTAAGTTTTGATCCTGAAGACCAGGCCTACCTTGTTTTTTTGCTGGTTTAGGCCGAAATAACAGCCGGTGAATCCGAGCCGAACCTGCCCCCCCGAGGGGCGCCTGGGGACGCCGGCCGAAGCGAAAAGGCGCGTGGGTCCGCTCTATCGGCGACAGACAGGCCTTTCCCTGCCGTCCCCCCATGTTTCCCTCTATTTTCCCATTGCTTCCCCCCTTCCGCCCCTTTTCCCGCCATTCTCCTCCCGTTCCTCCCATCCGGCCGCCATCCCGCCATGCCGCAGAATAAGTATTCGGCCCCTTGCGCCCCTGCCGATTCTACCCAGCTAAACAGGGGCAGCCGAGGGCGCAGATGGCAAAACCACCGTATGTCGAACGCCGAGTGGAGGGCGGAGGTTCAGCGCCGAGAGGCTGTCACCACCGACCGGTGGAACAGGCTCAACGCCAAGAATGCCCGGGACGCAGCGGCGGCGGAGCAGACAGAGGAGTCTCGCGCGGGGATGATGAATCCGCCCGGCGGCCACGACCCGCAAGCTGCATGGAGCCAGCAGAGCGTCGCATCGCCAGCCAGCTTCTCACCGCCGCCACCGCCCTGGGGGTACGCACCCTCGCCTGGCTACGCCGACGGCGACGCGCATGGTGGATTCAACCCCAACATCACCTTTCCACATGGCCAGTGTGCCTCACCCTCCGGTCTGAACCCCGACCAGCGCACTCCCTCGCCTACGTTCGCCGGCGTCCAGTACCCCCATACAACTACTCACCATCGGCGTACACAGCCTCCCCAACGCCGCCTCTACGCCGTGGCGCCCCGCCCTTCTCGCAAGCATCATCGTCACATTTTGGCAACCCCGACGCGACAAAAGCTGACATGGACGAGATCATCACGAGCGGCTCAGTCGCCGCCGCCTCCTCCCTCGGGTTCCACGCGCAAGACGACACAGTGGACACCACCGACAACATGGACGACGAGCTCGACAACGGCAAGGAGGAGCAGGAGGAGATGGAGTCGGCGCCGACGCCCGCGAGTAAAGGGAAAAAGAAGAAGCAGGGGGCCTAGACTGGCGAGCCGCGTGTCAGTGGACGTCCAAAGAAGACGAGTGTCTCGCCGAAGCATGGAAGACCGTCAGCATGGACCCGGTCACCGGTGATAACCCGCAAGTATACGGGATAGTTGTAGCCTCTTTCGATAAGTAAGAGTGTCGAACCCAACGAGGAGCTAAAGGTAGAACAAATACTCTCTCAAGTCCTATCGGCCACTGATACGACTCTACGCACGCTTGACGTTCGCTTACCTAGAACAAGTATGAAACTAGAAGTACTTTGTAGGTGTGATAGGATAGGTTTGCAAGATAATAAAGAGCACGTAAACATAAACTAGGGGCTGTTTAGATAAAGATGCAATAAAGTAAATATAGCGAGTGTGGAAAAGTGGTGGTAGGAGTTGTGAAATTGTCCCTAAGCAATTGACTATGTTACTAGACCGGTAATCACTATTGCAACTCTATTTGAGGGAGAGGCATAAGCTAACATACTTTCTCTACTTGGATCATATGCACTTATGATTGAAACTCTAGCAAGCATCCGCAAATACTAAAGATTCATTAAGGTAAAACCCAACCATAGCATTAAAGTATCAAGTCCCTTTATCCCATACGCAAACAACCTACTTACTCGGGTCTATGCTTCTGTCACTCATGCCACCCATCATAAGCAAATCATAAACATATTGCAAACCCTACAACGGGAATCCCTCACGCTTGTGCGACACGGAGGGCACAATAGGACAACACCAATAATAAAACATGCAACTCAAACCAATCATAGCAATTCATCAATCACCGGTTGGAAAACGAAAATCTACTCAGACATCATAGGATGACAACACATCATTGGAAAATAATATGAAGCATAAAGCACCATGTTTAAGTAGAGGGTACAGCGGGTTGTGGGAGAGTGGACTGCTAGATATAGATGGGGGAAGGTGATGGAGATGTTGGTGAGGATGATGGCGGTGTTGGTGAAGATCGTGGTGATGATGATGGCCCCCGGCGGCGTTCCGGCGCCACCGGAAGCAAGGGGGAGAGAGCCCCCCTTCTTCTTCTTCCTTGACCTCCTCCCTAGATGGGAGAAGGGTTTCCCTCTGGTCCTTGGCTCCCATGGCTTGGGAGGGGCGAGAGCCCCTCCGAGATTGGATCTATCTCTCTGTTTCTGCGTTCTTAGATTCTGCCCCTTCACCGTTTCTTTTATATCTAGAGATCTGTAACTCCGATTTTGGTGAATCTTTCGCCCAGATCTTTCTCGTAAAATTAGCTTTCTTGCGGCCAAAGAAGAGCGTCAACCGCCTTACGAGGGGCCCAGGAGAGTCCAGGGCGCGCCTGCCTCCCTGGGGCACGCCCCCTGTCTCCTGGCCCCCTAGGGCACCGTCTCGAGTTGATTTTACTTCCCAACAATCACAAATATTCCAAAATAATTCTCCGTCCGTTTTTATCCCGTTTGGACTCCGTTTGATATTGCATTTCTGCGAAACAAAAAACATGCAACAGACAGGAACTGGCACTGAGCACTGGATCAATATGTTAGTCCCAAAAAATAGTATAAAAAGTTGCCAAAAGTATATAAGAGTTGAATAATATTGGCATGGAACAATCAAAAATTATAGATACGACGGAGACGTATCAACCAGCGCGAACCAAAACGCCGACACGTACTGGATGTGTATCAAGTCGGCGTTCGATCAACACAAGCTTGTCGACCCCTACTTCGCCACCATCCACATGCAGCGCGGCTCAAAGGCCATGTTGAACCATTGGGCGATCATCCTAACAGCCTGCAACAAATGGCATGGGATCGTCGAGGAGATCGCGGCTCGCCCGGAAAGCGGCGCCAACACGAGGGTCGGGTATGTACAGCCACCGGTTCTCGCTTCTTTTCGCCGCGCATGTCGCCGACACTAGTTGTTCGGTTGCGCAGATGGTTCAGATGTTCACCATGTACCACCAGGACATCAGTGATCAAGAGTTCAAATTCCTCCACATGTTCGCCCGGATCGAGAAGTGCGAGAAGTGGACGGATGTCCGGCGCACCCTTGCCAAGGCCTATGAGACATACAAGCCGGACGGGCCTGCCATGGGGGCGACGGATGGGCGCCCAGACGGCAACAAAAGAGCCAAGACGGCGAAGGACGTCGCACCGGATGCCGAGCGGCTGCAATCGTCGATCAAGCAGTGCATCGCTGATGCCAAGAACCACGCCGCCAAGAGAGAGGATAAATCCGAGGCGCGGTGGTCGGCGTTGATGACGAACAACACCGTCAAGCTCGACCTACTCTGGACCAACGTCGCCGCGAAGAAGAGGAACACCGACCTGGCTTTCTTGATGGGGGCGGACATGTCGACGATGGACGAGCAGGTCAAGGCGTGGTACTTGGCGGAGCGCAGCCTCATCTTGAATAAGATGCCTTTGACCACCGCGCCTACGCCCACGCCAAGCCCAACACCGACGCCCAGCCCGAGGGGTGAAGCCACGTCGACGTCCAGCACAGAAACCACGATGACGCTGAGCAACCCAAGCACAGAAGGCACACCAACGCCGAACAGTCCGAGTATAGAAGCCACGCCAACGCCGAACAGTCCGAGCACAGAAGCCACGTCTGTAAGGGCATATTTCTCCCTAAGTGGTTTTGATGATTGATGACATTACATTTGCGGACTAATCGTGTGCATTGAGCATTTCGGATATTTCATATTTAGGCACAAGACGATTCGGTGCCCCTCGGAGCCTATCGGAGACGACTGTTCTCTACGTTTCTTTTTGGTGGATTTTAGTCGTAGGAAAGCCGTACTATTAAGAGGGGATCCACTCCGGAAAGGATAGGGTGGAATCAACATGTACACATATGTTCCTTTGCACCACCTTTCCTTCGCATCAATGGAGCACAGTCTGTTTGTCTTTGTCTCTGTGTAATGAAGGCTTACAATTATGAAAGTGTCTGTGGGGTGCGGTAGTACTGCTCAAGGGAGCAGTAGTACCGCAAGTGTTTGCGGTAGTACCGCTCACATTAGTGGTAGTAACGCAGGGCCCAGCGGTAGTACCGCTCCTGGTGAGCGGTAGTACCGCTGCCTCTAGTCCTGACACTGAAGCATGCAGAAGTAGGTGCGGAAGTAATTTTTTACTTCCGCTCATACGCGGTAGTACCGCTCCCTGTGAGCAGTAGTACCATGCCATATTTTTGCACAGCTCCGAACTCAGCGGAAGTATTTACGGATGTAATTTATTTATTCCGTGTATTTCCAGCTCCAGTTGAACCCTGTCTTACGGTAGTACTGTAGGGGCACGCGGTAGTACTGCTCCGGCGGTTCTACCAGTCGTTGCCCTGTGCAACAAGGCCTCGGCTGGTCTCTATCGTGTAAGCGGTAGTACCGCAACCAGCAGCGGTAGTACCGCGGCTGTGTGCGGTAGTATTGCACCGTGCGGGCTGAGTGGGGGGATAATGGTTGGATATTTTTTTCCCACTATATAAAGGGGGTCTTCTTCCCCAAGAAGATTACCTCTTCCCTCCCCAAGCTCCATTGTTGTTGAAACCTCCATTTTCGCCCGATCTCTCTCCCTAGCCAATCAAACTTGTTGATTTTCTAGGGATTGGTTGAGAAGGCCCCGATCTACACTTCCACCAAGAGAAATTTGGTTCCCCTCATTAATCCCTTGCGGATCTTGTTACTCTTGGGTGTTTGAGCACCCTAGACGGTTGAGGTTACCTCGGAGCCATATTCCATTGTGGTGAAGCTTCTGGTGTCGTTGGGAGCCTCCAATTAAGTTGTGGAGATTGCCCCAACCTTGTTTGTAAAGGTTCGGTTGCCGCCTTCAAGGACACCAATAGTGGAATCACGGCATCTCGCATTGTGTGAGGGCGTGAGGAGAATACGATGGCCCTAGTGGCTTCTTGGGGAGCATTGTGCCTCCACACGGCTCCAACGGAGACGTACTTCCTCTCAAAGGAAGGCACTTCGGTAATGAAAGTTCTAGTTATCGACTAGAGGGGGTGAATAGGCAATTTTTGTGAAAGTCTTCAAAACATGATGGCTTTGAAGACAAACAGGTAAACTAAGCCTATATAGTAAGCGGCGGAATGAAAGCTACACTAGGCAAGCATAAGTCTAACATACAACATAACGAAGGCATGAAGACTAGTTGCAACTAGGTAGATAGGATCGGAAAGGTAGATAATACGAAGCTAAATAGACAATAGTCTTCACAGAGTGAAGTCAAACAGATTAGAGAGGCAAGCAATGACTTCACGAAGACAAGCATTTGGTAGACCAGTTCCAGTTGTTGTGACAACTGTACGTCTGGTTAGGGAGGTTGAGATTTAACTCAGAAGACCGTGTCTTCATGTTATTCCCCTTGAGCCAAGGACACCCAGTCCTCGCCCAATCACTCTGGTAAGTCTTTGAGGTAGACTTCCAAACCTTCATAGACTTCGTTCACTGGCAATCCACAATGACTCTTGGATGCTCAGAACGCGACGCCTAACCGGCTGGAGGATTCACAATCCTCAAGTGTAACAAGTCTTTAGATCACGCGGACAGAAAGACTTTAGTGATGCCTAACACTCTTTGGCTCTGGGTGTTTTGGGCTTTGTCCTTGCAAGGATTTCTCTCTCAAATGCTTCAGAGGTGGTGAGGGAGTCCTGGATTAGGGGGTGTCCGGACAGCCGGACTATCATCGTCCGCCGGACTCCAAGACTACGAAGATACAAGATTGAAGACTCCGTCCCGTGTCCGGATGGGACTTTCCTTGGCGTGGAAGGCAAGCTTGGCGATATGGATATGTAGATCTCCTACCATTGTAACCGACTCTGTGTAACACTAGCCCTCTCCGGTGTCTATATAAACCGGAAGGGTTTAGTCCATAGGACACAACATCCATTACAACAATCATACCATAGGCTAGCTTTTAGGGTTTAGCCTCCTTGATCTCGTGGTAGATCCACTCTTGTAATACACATCATCAATATTAATCTAGCAGGACGTAGGGTTTTACCTCCATCAAGAGGGCCCAAACCTGGGTAAAACATCGTGTCCCTCGTCTCCTATTACCATCCGCCTAGACGCACAGTTCGGGACCCCCTACCCGAGATCCGCAGGCTTTGACATCGACATTGGTGCTTTCATTGAGAGTTCATCTGTGTAGTCACCGATAGGCTCGATGGCTTCTTCAATCAACAACAGCGCCGTCCAGGGTGAGACTTTTGTCCCCGGACAGATCTTCGTATTCGGCGGCTTCGCACTGCGGGCTAACTCACTAGGCCATCTGGAGCAGATCGAAAGCTACGCCCCTGGCTGTCAGGTCAGGTTCGGAAGCCTAAACTTCACGGCTGACATCCACAGGGACTTGATCTTCGACGGACTTGAGCCACAGTCGAGCATGCCGCACCGTCACGATGGGCATGATTTGGCTCTGCCGCCGGACAGTGCCTTGGTGGCTGCACACGAATCCGCTCCGGCCCTCAGTCCGGAGCCGATCGCCCAGATCGAGGACCGGTGGCTGGACACCGCCTCGGGGGCTGCAACTTCCGCGGCGATGGAGCCGAACACTGACCTTGTCCCCTATAAAGCTCGTGACTCCGAGGTGCCGGACTCCCTGCCGGACTCCGAACCTCCTACACCCCTGCCAATCGCATCCGATTGGGCGCCGATCATGGAGTTCACCGCTGCGGACATCTTTCAGCACTCACCCTTTGGCGACATTCTAAATTCGCTAAAGCATCTCTCGCTATCGGGAGAGCCCTGGCCAGATTATGGCCAGGATGGTTGGGATGCGGACGACGAAGAAATTCAAAGCCCACCCACCTCCCACTTTGTTGCCACTGTCGACGATCTCACCGACATGCTAGACTATGACTCCGAAGACATCGACGGTATGGACGACGATGCCGGAGACGAACAAGAACCAGCACCTATAGGGCACTGGAAGACCACCTCGTCATATGACATATACATGGTGGACACCCAAAAGATGAGGACGGCGAAGAAGCAGCGGAGGCAGATTCCTTAAAGAAACAGCCCAAGCATTGACGTCAGCGGCGCCGCTCTAAATCCCGCCACAGCAAGAATGGAGATTCCGGCACAGGAGATAATAATACCCCAGAGAGTGCCGAAGACAATCCCCTCCTGCAAGATTCAGCGCAGGAAGATGCAGAAGCAAGCCCTCACGAGAGAGTGGCAGACGAAGAGGTCGAGGATGATAATTACATACCTCCCTCCAGAGACGAGGCAAGCCTCAACGACGACGAATTCGTCGTGCCCGAGGATCCCGTTAAACAAGAGCGTTTCAAACGCAGGCTAATAGCCACAACAAATAGCCTAAAGAAAAAGCAGCAGCAGCTTCAAGCTGATCAAGACCTGCTGGTCGACAGATGGACCGAGGTCCTCGCGACAGAAGAGTATGAACTCGAACGCCCCTCCAAGAGCTACCCAAAATGCAAGTTGCTCCCCCGATTAGAAGAGGAAGCATACATACCTTCATCACCAGTGCACAATACGGCCGACCGACCACCCCGTGGTCGCGACAGAGAGGCATCCAAGCCTTCCATCAAGACCGTACCCCGGCATTGCTCGAAGAGTACGAAGCCACGGGGGAATGCGCCGGACTTGCGGGATATATTGGAGGATAAGGCAAGACAATCTAGATCTATCTATGGATCACGTGGGCTCCCCACGACCCACGACGAATACCGTTGAGCCAGATACATAAACTCCTGCCGGGCCGAACACAGCATACAACGCTCCCTTGAGCTACGTCGTGATATTGCTCAATACAGAGGTGCCGCACACCCGCTATGCTTCACTGACGAAGTAATGGATCATCAAATCCCTGAAGGGTTTAAACCCGTAAACATTGAATCCTACGATGGAACGACAGACCCCGCGGTTTGGATCGAAGATTATCTCCTTCACATCCATATGGCCCGCAATGACGATCTCCACGCCATCAAATATCTCCCGCTCAAGCTTAAAGGACCAGCTCGGCATTGGCTTAACAGCCTGCCCACAGAGTCAATTGGGTGTTGGGAGGACCTGGAAGCCGCATTCCTCGACAACTTTCAGGGCACATATGTGCGACCACCAGACGCCGATGACCTAAGCCACATAATCCAGCAGCCAGACGAATCGGCCAGACAATTCTGGACACAGTTCTTAACAAAGAAAAATCAAATCGTCGACTGTCCGGATGCAGAGGCCCTCGCAGCCTTCAAACATAACATCCGCGACGAATGGCTAGCCCGGCACCTAGGCCAGGAAAAGCCGAAATCCATGGCAGCCCTCACATCATTAATGACCCGCTTCTGTGCGGGAGAGGATAGTTGGCTAGCTTGCAGCAACAACCTCAGCAAAAATGTTGGTAGTCCGGACACTAAGGACCACAATGGCAGGTCGCGTCGAAGCAAAAATAAACGCCGCGTTAACGGCGACGACAAGGAGGATACAGCAGTCAACGCCGGATTCCAAGGCTCTAAACCCGGTCAACGGAAGAAGCCGTTCAAAAGAACTACTCCGGGTCCGTCCAATTTGGACCGAATACTCGACCGCTCATGCCAGATACATGGCACCCCCGAAAAGCCAGCTAATCACACCAACAGAGATTGTTGGGTATTCAAGCAGGCAGGCAAGTTAATTGCCGAAAACAATGGCAAGGGGCTGCACAACGACGACGAGGAAGAGACCCGACCGCCGAACAGTAGAGGACAGAAGGGTTTCCCCCCACAAGTGCGGACGGTAAACATGATATACGCAACCCATATACCCAAGAGGGAGCGGAAGCGTGCACTAAGGGACGTATATGCGATGGAGCCAGTCGCCCCTAAGTTCAATCCATGGTCCTCTTGCCCGATCACTTTCGATCGAAGAGACCATCCGACCAGTATCCGCCATGGCGGATTCGCCGCATTGGTTTTAGACCCAATCGTCGATGGATTTCACCTCACGAGAGTCCTGATGGACGGCGGCAGTAGCCTGAACCTGCTTTATCAGGATACAGTGCGCAAGATGGGCATAGACCCCTCAAGGATTAAACCTACAAAGACGACCTTCAAAGGTGTCATACCAGGTGTTGAGGCCAATTGTACATGCTCGGTCACACTGGAAGTGGTCTTCGGATCCCCGGACAATTTCCGGAGCGAGGAGTTAATCTTCGACATAGTCCCGTTCCGCAGCGGCTATCATGCTCTGCTCGGACGAACCGCGTTCGCAGAGTTTAACGCGGTGCCGCATTGCGCATACCTCAAGCTCAAGATGCCAGGCCCTCGCGGAGTCATCACGGTCAACAGAAATACGGAACGCTCCCTCCGAACGGAGGAACACACAGCGGCTCTCGCGGCAGAAGTATAGAGCAGCCTTCTAAGGCAATTTTCGAGTCCGGCCGTTAAACGGCCGGATATGGCCAAACGCGCCCGAAGAAACATCAACCAAGACCACCTGGCACGATCCGAGCACGCGTAGCAATGCGGCCCCAACCCCAGCCCTTGCATAATTGCAAGACCAACCCTCCGCGTACATCATTACACTCTGGAGATACCATGGGCCTAGGGGGAGGGGCACGACCACAACAGACCCAGAGTGCGGCTCGACCACACCAGGGGCTCACAAGTGTGTCGCTCTTTTTTATTATTTTCCTTCTTTGTATACACAGGACTCCGTTCACCAGAGGCCCTGTCCGGCGGTGAACCCACCAAACTCACGATGCAACAGCGAGGAAGGGAAGAAGGCTGCAACAAACACTCAGGTGGTCAACATTACGAGCATTAAATTTGATTATATACACCAGTCCGCAGCCCACCCCTGGAGGGGGACATGTTTAATTAGTCCAATCCCTTGCTTACCACACTATTTGTATCATTCCGCACTCATAGCAGAATCCCTTGAATAAACAATGCAGCACTTTTTGCCTGTTATTGCATTACTTTACATATATGTTCACTAATGACATCTTGCACCCGTATATTTTGGTACGGCCGAATACACCAGGGGCTTATGTTCCCCGCATTATGGTGTGATAAGTCCGAACTTTTTCACAAGTGCGGCACCCCGAACTTATAGCATTATATGAATCGGCTCCGAATCATGTCTTGGTTCAATAGTTGGGTTTGCCCGGCTCCCACGTTTTGGTACCTTACGTTCCGTTCTGTCGGCTAAGGTGGCACTGGGAGAACCACTGCGATTGCGCCCCGGTTGAGCTGGGCGAGCGCCTCAGTGGAGAAAGCTAAAACTGACTGTCATGATAAGGCGAGAGACTGGTCGCTGTTCGAGAGGTCTTTTCGAATCCTTAAAGACTTATGCCGCGTCAAGCGAAGAACCGGATAATGTCCGGCCAAGGCGTGGATAGCGCCCCGAACTCGGTCTTCCGAATACTAGGGGCTTCGCCGAAATTTAAAATTATAGAATTCTATGGCTAAGTGAGAGTGTTCAAGCATTATAAGTCTGGTTGCCTTGTTCGTTGTGTTGAGCGCCTCCCTAGATGGACCCAAAAATGGGAACAAGAATGCTCAAATTTATCCCGAACACCCCAGCACTCGTGGCTTGGGGGCTGAAGCCGACGACTTGCCATCTCTCTGATTTTATAAACGGCCGCACAGAAGGTAATATTTTAAATCAAACAAGCGTTGCTTAGAGCATATGAACAAAGTTTTGAGCGCACAGGATAATACATAGCGAGTTTACTCAATAATTACATCTCTGGGGCACTCATCCGCAATCTTGCGGGCACCCTTTAGGACAGTCTTATAGTACATCTCGGGCGTACAATACTCCTTGCCCGCTGGCGGCGCGTCAGTGATAAGCTTCTCCGCATCCAGCCTGCCCCAGTGCATCTTTGCGCGAGCAAGGGCCCGACGAGCACTGAGGGAGTCCTGGACTAGGGGGTGTCCGGACAGCCAGACTATCATCATCCGCCGGACTCCAGGACTACGAAGATACAAGATTGAAGACTCCGTCCCGTGTCCGGATGGGACTTTCCTTGGCGTGGAAGGCAAGCTTGGCGATGCGGATATGTAGATCTCCTACCATTGTAACCGACTCTGTGTAACCCTAGCCTCCTCCGGTGTCTATATAAACCGGAGGGCTTTAGTCCGTAGGACAACATACATTACAACAATCATACCATAGGCTAGCTTTAGGGTTTAGCCTCCTTGATCTCGTGGCAGGTCCACTCTTGTACTACCCCTATCATCAATATTAATCAAGCAGGACGTAGGGTTTTACCTCCATCGAGAGGGCTCGAACCTGGGTAAAACATCGTGTCCCTCGTCTCCTGTTACCATCTGCCTAGACGCACAGTTCGGGACCCGCTACCCGAGATCCGCCGGTTTTGACACTGACATTGGTGCTTTCATTGAGAGTTCCTCTGTGTCGTCACCGATAGGAAGGATGCCTCCACCCGTCTTCAAAGACGGGATTTTCGCCGAAGGGGCCTTGGCCGTCGGCCAAACTATCCGGCTAGGTGGTTTTCTTATGACCACCTGTCCGGCCACTGCTTCGACAATGACTTCTCAAGTCGTCAAAAGCAATCTTCGCGTCAGCTCGGAATCCGCCGAGCAGTTGGACCCAATGGAGCTCTCGTCTGTTAACGAGCTCTTGGATCGCATTGTCGCCCTGGGAGTCGCTACAGACTACGATCAAATTGGGCTTAAAACCGATCTGAGAGAGATTAACTCTCCCCAGGCCACCCACCACGTCGCAGTGGTAGAGGAGCAATGCGGCGACTCTTCACCTATATTGAAAACTAGTCACGTCCGGATTCCCGAACCCTCCATGCCGGATTTCCGCGGAGGGACGGGCTTCGATCGAGCATTGAACTTAAAACCATGCTTCGCCCCGGACTCGCTGGATCGTGTCCAGCAACCCAAGCTTCCGAATTCGGAAACTCCTCGGCCTTTAAGCCCCAAGATGGGCAGGGATCCGGATTTTAGTCCACCCACCCGCCCAGACACATGCGACCTATCTCTAATACGGCAAGAGCCCACTGAAACAATACATCACTACTGGGCCAGATTCCTCCTGGTTATGGACAGGATAAAGGACTGCCGAGAGGAAAACGCAATCTCAATCTTTTGCAATAATTGCACGGACAAGGGAATATTGAACACCATCGGTCGTCATAAAATTACATGCTTCGCCGATCTGGCGTCCATATTGCGAAAGTACTGTGCGATGGAGAGTACCCGGAAAACCGAAAACCAATTTTGGGACAATCCGGCCCCAACCCCAGTCCGCAACAAAAGGGTGCCTCTCACTCAGGCCCCAGATGCAAAAGCGAAAAAGCAAAAACCCCGTAAAGGGCACGGAACCGTACTAGAGGGATGGCTCAATGGACCCTGTAAGCTTCACAGAACAGAGGGAGCCGTCCCGACACATAGCCTTCGAGCATGTTGGATACTACGGCAGGTGGCCAAAAGTGGCGAGGAGCTTCTAGCCACGAAAAACCACTCCAACAATACCGGTATGGTATCAACAGTCTTCGAGACCTTCGCATCAAACAATATGCGAAAACAAACAATCTGCGGACTCACCGAAGTCTACCAAGTAGCAACAGCAAATCCATGGAGTGACACAGCCATCACCTTCAATGCTAGCGACGACCCTAATTTCCGAACAGCTCGAGCACCAGCCGCACTGGTGCTTAGTCCCATAGTGGACGGCTTTCGGCTTACAAAGGTCCTCATGGATGGCGACAGCGGACTAAACCTCATATATGAGGAAACTCTTCAAAATATGGAAATAGACTGGAGCCGTATTGAGCGAAGCAGCATAACCTTCAGAGGAATAATCCCTAGCCGGGAAGCACGCTGCACCGGAAAAATCACACTTGATGTGGTGTTCGGCTCGCCGGACAATTATAGATCCGAAGAAGTCACGTTCCAAGTGGCCCCATTCAACAGCGGATATCACGCTATATTAGGACGAGAGGCATTCACAATTTTTCAAGCAGTACCTCATTACGGGTACATGAAGCTCAAAATGCCTGGGCCCGGTGGAATAATCACCCTCGCTAGTGATCCGGACATAGCACTCCACGCCGAAAACAAGAAGCTGCACTAGCCCTCGAGGCACTATCCGAAGCCTTAGCAGCAGAAGAAGTCACCGCGCTGCGCTCTACGGTGAACAGGGACGATGTGATACTCGATAAAAGATCCAAGTCCACCTCCTTCAAACCAGCAGATGAAATAATAAAATTCCAGGTCCATCCAACGGACCCAACAAAGACGGCCTCCATTGGGGCACAATTGAACCCCGAAATAGACAACGCACTGCGTGAATTCCTTCGGGAAAATTGGGACATCTTCTCCTGGCATCCTTCGAATATGCCCGGAATCCCACGCAGGTTGGCAGAACACAGCCTAAACATCCTAAAAGGATTTAAGCCAGTCAAACAGGCTCTTCGACGATTTTCCGAACCCAAAAGACAGGCAATGGGAGAAGAGCTAGCCAAACTATTGGAAGCCGGATTCATCAGAGATATCAAACATCCGGATTGGCTAGCAAATCTGGTAATGATACCAAAGAAGGACAAATCCTGGCGCCTCTGTGTCGATTTTAAAGACCTCAATAAGGCTTGCCCAAAGGATCCCTTCCCTCTCCCCCGCATCGACCAAATTATCGATGCTACCGCAGGGCACGATTCGTTGTGCTTCCTCGATGCATACTCTGGCTATCATCAAATCAAGATGGCAGAAGCAGACCAAGCCGCAACGGCATTCATCACTCCATACGGACCATTCTGCTTCAACATGATGCCCTTCGGACTTAAAAATGCCGGCGCAACATATCAGCGCATGATTCAAACATGTCTGGCCTCCCAGATCGGCAAAACAGTCGAGGCATACGTAGACGACGTAGTCATCAAAACAAAACACGTCAAAACTATAATAGACGATTTGAGGCTCACATTCGACAACCTCAGAGCATATGACATCAAGCTGAATCCGGAAAAATGCGTTTTCGGCGTACCAGCCGGAAAGCTGTTGGGCTTCATTGTATCCGGTAGAGGAATTGAAGCAAACCCGGCTAAAATCCGAGCTCTGTCACAGTTGGATATTCCAAAAGACCTCAAACATATACAAAAATTAACAGGATGCGTGGCAGCTTTAAGCCGCTTTATCTCCCGTCTAGGAGAAAAGGCACTGCCCCTCTATCGCCTCCTTAGACGCACCGAACACTTCGAGTGGACGGATGCCGCCACTGCCGGACTCGAAGAAATAAAGGCCATATTGGCAACAAATCCGGTCCTGGCCACGCCCAATCTAGGCGAACCAATGTTGTTATACATCGCAGCAACGCATCAAGTCGTAAGCGCGGTACTCGTCGTTGAACGAGAGACAGAAAGGCACAAATTCCCTCTTCAAAAACCAGTGTATTATGTATCCACTGTGTTAACCCCCTGCAAGTCCCGTTACCCGCACTATCAGAAGATAGCATATGCGGTGTTCATGGCATCCTGGAAGCTCCGACACTACTTTCAAGAGTGTTCGATAACAGTGGCCTCTGAAGTACCACTCAATGACATTATAAATAACCGCGACGCAACGGGCAGGATTGCAAAATGGGCCATTGAGCTCTTACCATTCGATATAACTTACAAACCTCGGCGAGCCATAAAGTCACAAGTTTTGGCTGACTTCGTCGCTGAATGGACCGAAGCCGAACTCCCTAAAGAGTACGGCGCATACTCCAATTGGGTTATGCATTTTGACGGCTCTAAAATGTTGGCCGGACTGGGGGCTGGCGTCGTATTGATGTCCCCAACCAGGGACACAGTCCAGTACGTACTTCAAATAATGTACACGGACTCCAACAACGCAGCCGAATACGAGGCCCTGTTACATGGCCTCCGGATGGCAGTCTCCATGGGTATTCAACGCCTAGAGGTGCGCGGGGATTCAAACCTTGCAATATCCCAAATAAATGGAGACTTTGACGCCAAGGATCCGAAAATGGCAGCATATCGCAACACTGTCCTAAAAATGTCAGCTCGGTTTGAAGGACTCGAATTCCATCACATAGCCCGAGATAATAACCAAGCGGCCGACGTACTGGCACGCATCGGTGCGAAACGTGATGCTGTCCCTCCAAATATCTTCCTGGAACGGCTCTTCAAGCCATCCGTACTATGGGAAGAGGAGCCCGGAAGTCACAAACCGGAAAAAACCGCGCCAATCGGCGATTCAGCCAATGACATAACAACGTCAGCCCACGACATAATGGCAGTAATCGCCCCGTGGACAGAACCATTCCTAGCCTACTTGCTTAGGCAGGAACTTCCCGAAGACCAAAACGAGGCCCGCTGCATAGTCCGGCGATCGAAAGCCTACAAGGTCCATGAGGGAGAACTTTATAAGAAAAGCACAACCGGAGTCCTTCAATGGTGTATGTCCGAAGAGGAAGGGCGCAACCTCCTGGCTGAAATTCATGCCGGACTAGGCAGACACCACGCAGCAGCCCGGGCCCTTGTAGGAAAGGCATTCCGTACAGGATTTTATTGGCCGACGGCCCGGGCAGATGCCCAGGACGTAGTCCAGAGATGCGTTGGTTGTCAGCTCTTTGCTAATCAGAGCCATATGCCACCCACCGCCCTCAAAACTATACCCATTACCTGGCCGTTCGCGGTCTGGGGGCTTGATATGGTTGGACCCCTTAAAGGGGGAACCCACAAGCAAAGGTACCTATTGGTCATGGTGGATAAATTCACCAAATGGATAGAGGCCAAACCGGTCAAAACGGCAGAGTCCGGACCAGTGATAGACTTTATATCCGGGGTAGTACACCGTTACAGAGTCCCCCACAGCATCATCACCGACAACGGCACGAACTTCACAGCCGACGAGGTTAAGTCATGGTGCAAGAATATGGGCATCAAGCTCGACTACGCTTCAGTTTATCACCCTCAAACCAACGGTCAAGTAGAACGAGCAAATGGTCTAATAATGAGCGGCATCAAACCCAGACTAGTGCGGTCACTTACTAAATCCGACACGTAATGGGTCGAGGAGCTCGACTCCATACTCTGGGGGCTGCGGACAACGCCTAACCGTACTACTGGATTCACACCATTTTTTATGGTCTACGGCGCAGAGGCAGTCCTGCCCTGCGACATTATTCATGACTCACCTCGAGTGCGCATGTATGAAGAAAGAGAGGCCGAGTTGGATCGGCAGGACAAATTGGACACATTGGAGGAAGAACGCGACGTCGCCAAGGCTCGTTCCGCATTCTGTCAGCAGCAGGCTCGAAGATATCAAAGCAGAGAAGTACGGGCCAAGACTTATAATGTTGGTGAACTAGTTCTACGCCTGCCGAACAAGAAAAAGGACAAGCTCAAGCCCAAATGGGAGGGCCCCTTCATTATCGATCAAGTCCTGACCGGCGGAGCATACCGTCTACGAAATGCGTCGGACAACCGACTCGAGCCGAACCCATGGAACGCAGCCCGCCTACGAAGATTTTATGCCTAGCGCAAGATTAAGAGTTCGTCCCCTTCCCCCGTCCAAACTTTTACATTTCGGCTGTCTTTTGTTTCTCTTTTCATAACCTTTTTATTCAAAAGCCCTTAAGGGCCTACTTTCGCATTTTTTGCATACATATGATGTGCCATCCGCACTCATTATTCCTGGGGGCTTCTCTTACAGAAGCTTAATTATAAGGGTTTCATACCCAGCACATGTGTTAAGCTTCCACATGTACCTTTTACTCACCATTATATGCATCGATATGACTTAAGTTTTGGCCAAGCTGGGTTGCCTGGCTCCTGTGCTTACCCCTACGTTCCCGATTGTTCGGCTAGGAGGTAAAGGGAGCACCTCTGCGATTGTTACTGCCGGGTCAGCCGGATGTGTACCTCAGACTGGGTGAAGCCGAAAGCTAGCGTTCTTAAGGGAATATTCGGTCGGTGACTTAAAAGATGACTTTTTTACCTATCTATTTATCCGCCCCCAGATGTTTTTCTGCTTTATTTGCAGTCCGGACATGCACTTTAGGGCATGCCTCCCAGGGAAAGGAACCCTTAACGGAACTATTCTCCCTGGAAGATGTTTCTTACTAACCATGTAATATAACATAACTAGTTGGGCACTTGTCTGATAAAGCACTAATGACCCCTACGCCTGGTCTCCATGCATACCGCGGTTGTTTCTCATCCACAAAGGTATTCGGACACACTCCGGACTCTAGGGTCCCGAGGTCGAAGCGAAAAGGTCGGCAAAGACAAACGATCTACAATCCGGCTAGAAGGCATTTCACATGTCACTTCAAAGGAAAACATACATTGTCAAATTTACTGATTGTATTCCTCCTCAATCCCGTCTAACAGGCTGTCTAACTTATAGTCCCATTGGGAAAACTTAGCAGCCAACTCTACTTGGCTGTATACTAAGCTCACAGTGATCTCCTTCCCATCGGGCCCCACCGGTCCAACTTCGGCCATATGGTTGGGATCCGCCTTCTTATAACGCGTCTTCACCATGGCCCAAGCCTTCCTGGCACCTTGACGACAAGCCGAAATCTTCCACAAACGAAAGCGCTGCTGCACTCCCTGAAGCTTCTCCGCAAGCTCCCCAAGGCCCTCGGGTAGGGAGAGGGCTGTCCATAAAGCCTGGACGACGCCGCTCATTGCCTGCCGAACTCGTTCGAGCAGTTGCAACAGTTCGGGAAGATGATCACCCGTTGATATGGGCATCTCCTCTGCAGGACGACCTGTGAGTATACCTACAAGACATATCATGTCAATATACTTCCTCACCGAACTCTTCTTTTCAAAGGAGTCCGCTCAAGCACTTACTATAAATGCCGCGACGAAGCCGCTCATTCTCCTTAACGGAGCCGGACAGCCCGGCGCGAGCGCCTTTCAGCTCTTCTCCGAGCTTGGCATTGGCATCCTGGAGTTTATTCCTTTCTTGCTGCACCCTATTCAGCACACTCTCGCCGGCCTTCAGCTGGCGCAGTAATCCTTGCCTGTCCGGATCTTGTCCGGCGGTACCTGCACAGTCATTATTAGACTTGCGCGCACGCCGCACAACGCTTATATTTATTAATAAAAATGTGTTACCAGGAGGGGTCTCTGAGTCTCCTCCTGCGGCAGCAAGTGCGGCCTCAAGTTGGGCCTTGCATTCTTGCAGCTCCTGAGACAACTCGGCATTCTTCTTGGTAAGAGCCTTCGTTTTAATTGATCCTTAAATCCGTTAACATAACTGCTTCAAGTCTCGGGGGCTACTGGTATATATAACCATCAAAATTCCCTTACCCGTATGTCTTTCACATACTGCTCCGTGGCTCTGGTAAACCCATCTTGAGCAGCACGGAGGTGCGCGTCCCCTGCATTAAAGGCGTCCAATGCCTCAGGGGAGAAGCACGCTTCACGAAACACTGTCCGGCGGTGCCTATGGTTCATGGAGCTCTCCACCTCAGATTTGGTGGCGGACAGTCTGTCGGTCTCCTCCGTTGGAGAAGGATCCGGCCCGCGTCTTGCGCTTGCCTCCTCGTCCATGCCGGGCGCTGGAGCCTGGCCGGTATAGGTTGGATCAGCAACTTCCGCGCCCGCAGTCCGGCGAGCGCTTTTTCTCCTATAAAGATCATGAGCACTCAGACGCTTCCTAGGAACGTTGCTCTGAAAATTCAAATACGAGCTATACCTTTGCGGCGACGTTTCCGTCCGCACCGCGCTCCTTTTCCGCCTGCTGGTCCGGACTGACCGCTGTTGGTCAGCCGCCGCGGGCTCGGCTTCCTGCTGTGAAGGCGCTTCCTGTAAAATACCATCGTTCGCGAAGGTTAGAAATGGGCAAGGAAGAGATAATGGTGTCCGGACCTCGGTCGCAGTCACCTGGGAAGCCGGATACAGTCCGGGGTAGTCCACCGTAATGGCGACCAAAGCATTATCCATGCTAAGCTAGTGAAATACCCCGTCGATCAGCTCCACCTCGATGTCCGGATCCTCTTCGGAGGCCGGATCCAGGGATCTTTCTGGATCCTCGGGTTGCGGAGCAGGACTTGCCATGTCCTCCACAGTCCGGCATAGATCCTGCACCGAAGACATAATGTAAAGAAGCCTAAACTTCGAGAGCATGGGTTGAGCCTTTAAAGATGTTCGCTTACCCATCCTCTAGGGTTGATCATGGAAAACCCATTCAAAGGGTTCATTCGAAGGAAGTCCTCCTTTTCCCCCTTGTACAGGCTGGAAAGGATCTCCACTAGATCCTCGGTCGAATCCGGCCCTTTACGGCCATGACGGGTGGCATCGTCCTCCCCGTTGAAATCCCACATGGGGTGGCCTCTGTATTGTAGTGGCTGTACCCCCCGCATGATGCATGTCGTCATGACTCTAATCATGGTCAACCCGGAATGGGCCAGTAATCTTATTCGGCCCATCAAGTAATGGACGCTCTTGTCTTCCTCCAATCGGGGGCTCCGTGGGCGCCAGCTGAGGCGTTTCTTCAGGGGAGCAGCACTAAACTCCGGGAGGCCGATCCGGACTGAGTCCGGCAGCGAAGCGTCTCCTATGTAAAACCACTCTGAAGGCCAGTCTTTGGACGCCTTCTTGGGAGTACCGGATGGGTATCCGGTCCCGGCGATGCGCCATATTTCGGCGCCGCCCACTTGATATATGGACCCCTCGTGAGAACGGGGTACGAGGCAGAACAGCCTCTTCCACAATGCAAAATGGGGCTCAATGCCCAGGAATAGCTCGCAAAGAGCTACGTAGCCCGCGATATGCAGGACAGAGGCGGGCGTGAGGTTGTGGAGCTGGAGTCCGTAGAACTCCAGGAGCCCGCGGAGAAACGGATGTATTGGGAATCCGAGTCCCCTTATCAAATAAGGGACGAAGCATACTCGCTCCCCTTTACTGGGGCTTGGGGTAGCCTCCGCTTGCCTCCCACCTTGATAAGTGACCAGCCCGGCTCGAACCGGGACCATGAAGGCCGGAGGGAGATATCCCCCTGCTTGGAGCTTCACTAGCTCGTTGTGCGGAACAGAGCACCTCCTCCAATCCCCCGGCGGTGGGCCGGGAGCGCGTGAAGAAGAGCCGCATCGATGGTCCATGATGGAATGGATTTTTAGGTCAAAGGCGCTCCGATGAAGTATTCGCGGGAGGAAGATGGTGTGGTTTGGATCTAGATTTTTGCCTCTTTTGTAGGCGGATGACTCGCGCGACTGGGGGGTGAAACGTAAAAGACACCCTGGCTTTTCGCATTCCTGCGATGCGTGGAAAAAGACCATTATTGGGCATAGAAGCCGAGAAACAAAGTATTTATGATGAAGCCGGACACTGTTCGGCAGGTACATGGAACTTGAGGGGAGAACCCGCCTTGCAACGCCGAAGACTATATACGCGCTGGACTTATCGTCATTGAAGCCTGGTTCGGGGGCTACTGAGGGAGTCCTGGACTAGGGGGTGTCCGGACAGCCGGACTATCATCGTCCGCCGGACTCCAGGACTACGAAGATACAAGATTGAAGACTCCGTCCCGTGTCCGGATGCGACTTTGCTTGGCGTGGAAGGCAAGCTTGGCGATGCGGATATGTAGATCTCCTACCATTGTAACCGACTCTGTGTAACCCTAGCCTCCTCCGGTGTCTATATAAACCGGAGGGCTTTAGTCCGTAGGACAACATACATTACAACAATCATACCATAGGCTAGTTTTAGGGTTTAGCCTCCTTGATCTCGTGGTAGATCCACTCTTGTACTACCCCTATCATCAATATTAATCAAGCAGGACGTAGGGTTTTACCTCCATCGAGAGGGCCCGAACCTGGGTAAAACATTGTGTCCCTCGTCTCCTGTTACCATCCGCCTAGACGGACAGTTCGGGACCCCCTACCCGAGATCCGCCGGTTTTGACACCGACAAGCACCTTCAATACAGGCGGAGTGCTTGACGACCTCCAACAAGGGGCACGCATCCACCAGCCGCCACACGAGGCCGAAGTAGCTCCGAGGAATGGCCTCTCTAGGACACAGCCGGACTATGAGGCCCTTCATGGCCTGCTCGGCTACCTTGTGGAGCTCGACCAGCTGCTTCAGCTGGTCGCTAGGGGGCACTGGATGGCCGGCCTCAGCATACTAAGACCAGAAGACCTTCTCCGTTGAGCTCCCCTCCTGGCCACGGTAGAATGCGGCGGCATCGGATACACTGCGAGGCAGATCTGCAAACGCCCCTGGAGAGCTCCGAATTCGGGTAAGTGTCAGGTAGTTTACATTAACATGCTTGCTTTGCATGAAAAATGCCTTACCCGCCGCTATTTTCTTGACATCCTCAACCTCCTAAAGGGACTTACAGGCCTCGGCCTTGGCGGCTTTGGCACTTTCAAGAGCCGAGGCAAGCTCGGACTCTTGAGTCTTTGAGTCACGCTCCAAACTCTCATGCTTTTCCATGAGAGCCTGGAGCTCTTGCCGCACTTCCGCCACCCGCGCCTCCTGCTTCTCTCGCTCCGCCCATTCCGCGGCCGCATTGCGTTCGGCCGCGGACACAGCCTCCTTCAGGGTTGCCACCTCGTTAGTGGCCCCTGCAATACCCACGTTATCCTTGTTATTTTTATTGCAACCTAAATCCTTTTCTGTAAGGTAAATTTTCAAAGTGGTGTTACTCACCTTCTTTGTCCTCGAGCTGCTTCTTGGCACGGCCGAGCTCTTGCTCGGACCGCTCGAGATCCTACTTCAGTGCACCGACCTCTGCAGTCAGTGCGGCAGAGGTCAGCAGCGCAGCCTGCAAACCCATATTGACATAATTTTTAGCAACCCTGCGTATATCTTCTTTAGATCCTCAGTCCGGCTTTTCTTTGCGAACACCGAACCGAGCATCAGGGGCTACTGTCTATGCGGTATTACATTACATAATTTTAAACTTCTTACCTCAAAGCCTGTTAGAAGGCTGCTGCAGGCTTCGGTCAGCCCGCTCTTGGCGAGCTGAACCTTCTGAATCACCGCACTCATGATAGTGCGGTGTTCTTCCTCGATGGAAGCGCCTTTGAGCGTCTCCACCAAGTTGTCCAGCGCCTCCGGTTGGACGGGGGCTGCCAGCGTCACGGTCTTGCCCTTCTTGCGAAGGGGCCACCTGCCGGACTCTGGAACCACTGCAGGTTCCGGCGTAGAGTCCGGGAGGCTGCCTTGCGGTGCCTCCGGAGCCTCCTCTTGATGGGTCCTCTCGTGGGATCCCACCTTGGCGTCCTCAGCGGCGCGAGGGGTGGAGCTAATCCGAATGGAATCCACATCTGATGCAGCCAACGACCCGCTCGACGAAGCGGGGAGATCATCGCCGGCCGGACTGCAGGCAGTATGCGGCATTAGAAGGACATTGTGTGATATGGAAAGAAATTATAAACCATTCAGGAATCCGGATACTTACGATCTCGCCGGAGGCCTGGCCCTTGAGGGCCACTCTTCTTCGCCAACGTTGGTGTTGGCGGAGCTGTCCGGGGGAATAGTTCTTCCCCTCTTGGACCCTTCGGCCTCCCCTGTTGGGGAGGCCTTCCTCTTTCTCTCTCCCTCCTCTGGGAGAGAGTCTTCCTCCTCCTCCTCATCTTCGGGGGAGGAATCCGCCTCGGAGTCATCGGACACCTGAAAACGGGAACTCTTTCGAGTACCCGTGGCCACCTTCTTGGCCTTCTTCTCCGGCACCACGTGCGGTGCCGGAACCAGCAGCCCCGCTAGACGGGCGTCCACTGGGTCTTCTGGCATGGGAGCCGGGCAGATGAGCTGCTCGGCCTTCTTCATCCATTCCTATCAAAGGAAAAGGGAGATTGAAACCCGCTTAGGGTCGAACTATTAACAACAAGTGTCCCGCAAAGGGGTAGAATCACTTACCTCGTCAGCTGGACGCTGCGAGTGAAATCCGCGATCTTCCGTCGTGGATGCGGGGGCTTCGGCGCCCTTAAACAGCACCCTTCAGGCGTCTTCGTACGTCGTGTCGAAGAGCCCGCTCAACGCCTGGTGCTGTGCCGGATCAAACTCCCACAGGTTGAATGCCCGTTCTTGGCATGGGAGAATCCGGCGGACGAGCATGACTTGGACCACGTTAACCAGCCTGAGCTTCTTGTTCACCAGCTTCTGGATACAGGCTTGGAGTCCCGTCAGCTCCTTTGAATTGCCCCATAGCAAGCCCTTCTCTTTCCAGGAGGTGAGCTGCACAGGGATACCAGATCTGAACTCGGGGGCTGCGACCCACTTAGGGTCGCGCGGTTCGGTGATGTAGAACCACCCCAACTGCCACCCCTTGACGGACTCCACGAAGGCCCCTTCGAACCAGAGGACGCTGGGCATCTTGCCCAACATGGCGCCTCCGCACTCCGCCTGCGTGCCCTTCACTACCTTCGGCTTGACGTTGAAGGTCTTGAGCCACAAGCTGAAGTGGGGCTGGATGCAGAGGAAGGCCTCGCACACGACGATGAACGCCGAGATGTTGAGGATGAAGTTCGGCGCCAGATCATGGAAGTCCAGGACGTACTAGAACATGAGCCCCCGGACAAAGGGGTGAAGTGGAAAGCCCAGTCTGCGGAGGAAGTGGGGGAGAAATACGACCCTCTTATGGGGCCTGGGGGTGGGGATGAGCTGCCCCTTGTCAGGCAGCCGGTGCGCGATGTCGCCGGAAAGGTATCCGGCGCTGCGCAGTTTGGCGATGTGCTCCTCCTTAACGGTGGAGGCCAACCATTTACCTCCCGCTCCGGACATGGTCAGAGAAGGTTGAGATGAGATGAGCGAACTTGGGCGCTGGAGCTCGAGTGCGCGGAGATGGATAAGCAAAGGAGGAAGAAGGCGTAGGTGAAAAGGTGGATCCTTATCCCCTTATATATAGGCGGACGAAGACTATACGTCCCCACCGGCCTGGTAAAACTCGCTTATCTCCCAAGCGCCACCATCAATGGCGCGGTTGGGTTACCCACGTCCGTATTGATGAGAATCCCGGAATAAGGGGAACACGATCTCTGCTTCGACAAGACGTGCCAAGGAAACCGCCTCGCTAAACGCACTGAGGTGGTATAATAAAAAACGATTCAAGTAAAGGCTTGGTAGTGGTCTGATGTCATGCCGCATAATACATCAGCAGATTGAACTTGTGTACATATTATTCTCTCTATGGTGGAATATGGAATTTATTTTGCAGAGCCGGACACTATCCTGGTGTTCACGATCTTCTATGGATTATTCGGAGGAGGAACCCGCCTTGCAATGCTGAACATTATGCGCGCCGGACTCATCGTCATTGAAGCCAGGTTCAGGGGCTACTGAGGGAGTCCTGGATTAGGGGGTGTCCGGACAGCCGGACTTTCATCGTCCGCCGGACTCCAAGACTACGAAGATACAAGATTGAAGACTCCGTCCCGTGTCCGGATGGGACTTTCCTTGGCGTGGAAGGCAAGCTTGGCGATACGGATATGTAGATCTCCTACCATTGTAACCGACTCTGTGTAACCCTAGCCCTCTCCGGTGTCTATATAAACGGGAAGGGTTTAGTCTGTAGGACACAACATCCATTACAACAATCATACCATAGGCTAGCTTCTAGGGTTTAGCCTCCTTGATCTCGTGGTAGATCCACTCTTGTAATACACATCATCAATATTAATCTAGCAGGACATAGGGTTTTACCTCCATCAAGAGGGCCCGAACCTGGGTAAAACATCGTGTCCCTCGTCTCCTGTTACCATCCGCCTAGACGCACAGTTCGGGACCCCCTACCCGAGATCCGCCGGTTTTGACACCGAAAGGTGGGTTGCTCTCAAACAATAAAAGCTGTGCACTAACTCTGAGCAGCCACCAATTTATGGTGTAGGGGGTGGGCTATTTATAGCCAGGAGGCAACCCAACCTGATATGTCCAAAATGACCTTGGGTCACTAAGGAACTGACAGTGTCTAACGGTCAGATTTCAAACACACGCGGCAGCTTGGCTTGGGCTACAAGCAAAGGTGACTCATCCAGCTCTGGATAAGATTTGCTCTCATTGTCTTCGCTCGAAGACATAGGATTTGGTTGAGCATCACTTCAGTCACTCTAACTTTGTTCACTTGGACCCCACTTAACAGTACGGTGGTTCCTATGACTCAATAAGAAGAAAAGGAAACTACGAAACAACTATGTCTTCGCACTCCTAGTCTTCAAGTGAATAGCTTCACACGTCATAATCTTCGTCGTGAATGTATTCATGAACCACCATTGTCTTCTGTGTCTTCACACATTTTTAGGGGTCATCTCTGGTAGGTAAATCGAATCAATAAGGGACACTACCTATGTTATCCTGCAATTCTCACAAACACATTAGTCCCTCAACCATGTTTGTCGTCAATACTCCAAAACCAACTAGGGGTGGAACTAGATCCACTTACAATCTCCCCCTTTTTGGTGATTGATGACAAACTGGTTGAAGTTTTCAACGGGGATAAAAGTATGTGAAAGTTCAGAGTTGTGAGTATTGTCTTCCACATATGACGAGGCTCCCCCTGACGCTGTGCATATAAATAGTTTGCTTTTGAATGCAAATGCACATGGTAGGTTTTGCTTTGTGGAGGCCATCTTCAAAGTGTGAAGACAATTCATCATGCATATAAAAAGATAATGAAGATAATAATATGCATAATGGAAAATGGACGTCTGCAGAATGACTTCATGCAGAATTTATCATCGCATCACAAAGTGGCAGCAAAAGTAGCAGACGACCATCAAGCTTAAGTGTTACAACTCAAAAGCCAAAAGTTTCAGAACGAGAGTTGTAAGAACTTAGGAAAAAATTAAGCAACCACCCATATGGACCCGCTTGAAGACTATCAACTCATATGCTTCTCCCCCTTTTGCCAGTAAGGACCAAAAAGGTTTGAAGACATAGAGTATCTACTCGTTCCCAGTTGGAAACAATGTTGGAGCAGCAGGGTCGACGTTGGAGTTAGGTGGTCCAGACGGGCCTTGTGCAATAGCATCATGCTGAGCAGTGAGAGCAGGCGAAGTGGCGTCATCTTCTTCATCGACGACTATCGCAACAACAATTGCAACCAAGGATGAGTACTCAGAATCTTCAATGGAGGGTGTGCGACGCCAACTTGCATTTTGAGGAGGACTGGAGTCGAACTTGAAATTTTCAGTGAAGCCATCCGCGCGATGTTCATCTTTAGTGCAGAGAAAGGTGAGACACTCAAGGAATGGTGACATGCTTCGTGTGCAACAAACAGGTTCTTGGTGGCTAAGTTGTGAATGCAATTGACATCCACCAAGATACTCTTCATCTGACGCTTTAGATAGTCATGATGTTTGTCCTGCTTTTGATGTAAAGCCACCAGAAGCTCACAGTCATTAAGTACACGAGGACGCTTCTGAGGCCTTTGTGTAATGATGCTTGTAGTGGCTTCGGTATTTGCACGGTGCGGTAGGCGCAGGTTGCCAACCAAAGGATAGGCAGGAGTTGTAGCATTGGGCACAGGAACACCATCAATGGGCTATGTGAAGCTCTGGAACTCAGCATTCTAAAGGTGGAGGGGCTTCTTTGCAGGCTCAGGGTGGATGGCTTCAACAGACATATCAACATCAGGCAAGAAGAAAATGTGATTGTGTGCTGATGGCCGATAGTCAACAGTTGAATGAAGCTTAATCAAGCACATCACCCATGGAGCATAAAACTTCAGACCAAACATATCAATCCCGAAAGCAGCAAGTTGTGTGATGAAGAAATCTTGGGTGTTGAATCTGATGCCATTGATGATGTAGAATACCAAAGTCTTCATGGCGCCTTCAAGTTTGGCTTCGTGAATGGCCTTTGATGGGCTAGAGAGTATGCCTTAGAATGTGATATACTGTGCATGGCAGATACTCAAGGTCCTTAACAAAGAATCCTTTGTATATTCGTTGTCTTGGGGCAAGGGCTTCATCATGCTAAGCATTTGGCTCATGTTCGGCTCAGGCTTCTGAAATATGCTCTGCAGTTCATTCTGATAAAGCGAACAACCAGGTTCGTATAGCTCACCTGGAGTGGGCAGGGAAGTCATCTCGATGATATCCTGAGTTTTGGCTTCGTGATGCACATTGCCTGTCATCCACTCAAAGATCCAAGTCTTTGGATCCCTGTTGTAGCCAAGGTAGTCAGAATCCCGATTCGACTGCTAGAATCCTACGACTTCACGACCCTACAGAAGCTTGTTGATCCAAATCCCACTATGAATCCGGATCAGGTAGAATCCATGTTGGGTCGCGATCCAAATCATAGAATCCTGAACAAAATTGTACAATCCCGACTATGCTATGGACTATATCCGATTCTACTAACTTACCTAAGCCATTTGTTTAGTTGTAGCAAAATAGTATGCCATCATCCAAACCCCTTTTCATATACCTCATGGACCTTTATTCCCCTCCCAAGTCCAAACGCTCAACCGTAGACACCTTTGATCTAGCTCTCAGAAACCCAAGATCAAAATTGAGGATCAGGCTGGTCGACATATGGAATTGGCGTGAAAAGGAGGATGCTTCAAAATTGATCGTAGAAGGATATAAAGACCCTTCAAGGTTTAGCACTGTAGGTCAGATAGACAAGTGATCGACTATTCCCGCACTCTAAAAAGAACATAAGTATATTTCGTGCATTGAAGGTTTAAATGTTCTACATATTTCCCTCTGATATATGTTCCATACATGCAAGCTAGATGGTAGGTTAGCCATAAAAAGAAGTGGAATACAACTAGCATTGATGTGTACGTTCTTTGCTCCATATTTCATGTCAAAACTCTCTAGAACCCATATAAATATCTTGTGTGCGTACGAAATATCTTATTTGAGTAAATCAAGTAGAATCCTCGATTCCATGACTCGATCTTACGACTCGATTCTGTCCAAGGAAAACCGATCTGACTCTGAATCCCGACTCTGACTAACTTGGTTGTAGCCTCGAATGTGTAAGGTGGCATAAAACTGCAGGAGGAACTCTTCATTCTAGTGCTCTTTATCAGTGACGAATGCCAGAAGACCAACATCCCTGAAGCAGTCATGGGATTCTTACAGACATGGCAGCCTAGCCATAGCATCACAATCCAGATGCCTGTGCAGAAAAATCCGGTCTTGATTGTATAGAATGCAAGAGTAATAGCTTCGCTGTTGGTGGCACCAAAATCTGTCAGATGAGATCCTTGGCTTCTTGTAAGGGTTCTTGGTACTGTCAAAGAATGTATTGTCTTCTCGGAAGCTGAGCACGCTGAATGAGCCTTGTGTAGTTACAACACTTGGAAGCCTTGGCAGACGTGGCTTTGGCTTCTGAACTTCAGGCCTTCACTCCACATGATAGTCATATTGTGGTCCTGGAGCGGTAGGAGGAATCATAATTGGCCAACGAACAGTGACGAGCTGACCGTCACAATCGAACACTCTTTCCATGGTGTGAGGCCGTGGTGGAGGGACAACGCCATCAGTGATGACTGGCGTCACAGTAGCTTCAGCATTCACATTGGCTTCAGGCTCCACATTGTCTTCAGCCATGACAGGGTCATTGGCTTCAGTAGTGGTGTTGGTGGCAGCCTCATTGTTTTCAACCTCCATCTGGTCAACAACCGGAGGGTCAGGAATGATCACATTCTCTTCAAGAATGACTTGATCAACAACAATAGGGGGTGTGGCTTCTCTTTCTTCTTCTCGTCTTTCTTCTTTGGCTGATGCAGCCAGAATGTCTTCAGTAGGAGTAGCTTCAGACGCATGAACAGTCGCAGAAGGATTCTCTTCAGTGAACACTTGACGTGCCACTGAGCTGGATTGTTGTGAATCTTCTTCTGGAATGGTTGACATGGAGACGGATGGCTTTAGACCTTTGCGAAGCCTATGAAACACGGGTGACGCTTTTGGAGATGGAGTGGTCTCCATGTAATTGTGATCATCAAGTATTGGATAGGCGACTTGAGCTGGTGGAATGCGGGGTGTCTCATCTTGAACTAGGGTGTCTTCTTGTTGGCGCTCAGCCCATGAGTCATCTTGAGCAATTGGCGTCAATGGACGACCAATGCTAATGTATTCACCGCTCGTAGGAGCAGGCGATGATACCAACTGGGGCTCGAGCTGCGGAAGGACTTCATCATCAAGTACATTGTATTCATGACCAATGTCTTCAGCAGCATTGTGGTCAACAGCTAGAAATTCTTCAGATTCTGGTGCCTCTGTGGGAGCAGCCTCATGAACAACAAGACGGCGCTCGCAATTAGTAGAGGCAGGATATGCAACAGAAATGGGTACGACAACAAGGGGCTCCAGGGCAGTAGCACGCTCTTTCCTTGAAGACTGAGAGCCCTTAGTCTTCAACTTTTTCTTGGAAGGGGCATCATCAGATGTATCCTTGTGCTTCCTATTCTTGGCTTCTGCTTCAGTCAGCCTAGTCTTCTTGAGCTCAGAAGCAGCTGGGGGGACCTTTGGCTTTGAGCCAGTCATACTGGCAGGGAAGACAATGCTGGGTTGTCCCTGCCTTGTAGCATCAGGATTAGCTTCAGCATGCTTCCTGCTCTTCTTAGCAGCCATTCCGGGTTCAATGCGAGGACGCCCAAGAGATTTCCTCTTTTCAGCTTCATTGTGTGCTTGCACACATTTCTGAGCATAACACTTCATGTGTTCTTGAGAGTCTTTAGCTTCTTCACGCTTCTTGTGAAATTCCGTTTTGAGGTCATGCAACATCTTCTTGAAAATTTGCACATCTGCCACACTGAGCTTGTACATGTTCTTCTTGAAATGGGCCTTCTCATAATCAATCTTGTTTTTGAGCTCGATGATTTTCTGTGCCAGGGCCAGCTCATTAGCAATAGCTCCATGGAACATGGCGCTGATGCCCACTGGCAGCTGCAGACTGTCAATGCTGATGTTCTGGTCATCAAACCACTCATCAATGAAATTGTTCAAGATGTCAACATCAAAGAGGGGCAGATCACTGAAGATCTCTGCCTCTTGCTTTCTCTTGATCATCATCTCGAGAGCTTCATCACCAAGATATTCATTTCTTGACAGATCAATGGTGTCTTCCTCATTGCACAGAACGACAGCATGAGTAAGCAGTTGCCCAGTAGCCTTCTTGGGAAATGGCTTCTTGGTCCTCTTGGACACACGAGACAAATCTTCAGACTGCACACTGGATTCAGGCGGTGCAGTTTTCAGTGACTTATTGGTTGAAGCTTTTGGAGCAGCAGAGACAGATGGCTTTGAAGCTTTTGCCTTCTTCTTCTGCTTTGGTGGTGATGGAGCATTATCAGAATCAACTTCTTCAGCAGATTGCTCCACAACATCTCTCTGGGCAGCAATATGAGACAGAAGCCCGTCGAAGTTGGCGAAGGGGCTAATCCTGTTCTCATTGGCTTCATGAGTTCCATCTGGTCTCGGAGCAGAGGGGGAAGGGTTGAAGTTGAGGCCAAACTCCTTCTGGTTCTTAGCCGCTGAATATTTTGCAAACTAAAAGTTGCGCTTGAAAAGATTGTCCTCATGACACCATAGGAGAGATGATGGGTCAGCATTCTCAGGCTGTGGTCCTCTGACCATACAGAGATAGAACCCCTGTTCAATAGCTTCAGCCTTATTCTTTGGTACCAAGTTGCGGTACAGACAATCACCCCACGGGCGCTTGATGGCATTCTTCTTAGCATATATAGGTGTTACAAACCTGTACTTGAACCACTGCTCTGCTCAATATCTTCAGATCCACTGGATCCAGTTCTTGTGTTGGGTGTAGCTCTCCTCTGGGTCAGACTTGTAGAGTTCATAAAGAGTTCATAATTGTTGCCTGCCTCCTTTTCGTGCAGACTTCTATGAAGCCATAATGTTCAGACTAATTGGCTTCAATATAGTGAAAGGCTTCCGTCTGCTGGTCAGACAAGAACTAGCTTTAGGAGATTCGATGTGACGCTGTACGAATTCCGCAAATGAATGCATACTATGAGAACCAAGAGATTCTCCCACGGACATGTACCTGTGACGGCATTAGAGATGCGAGGGAAGGGGAAGAGGTCATATGCATTCTCAAAAGATTTTGAAGGTAAATCAGTTTAGAAGACATTGACCTCATAGTGCGAAGACATTCACTTATTGAAGGAAGTTGGTTCAAGATTTGTACGAATCCACGAATAGGTACAAGTGAGGAATCTAACTGGTTTTGACGCATAGGTGAACATACTTTGCAATATATGAGATTCAGGAAGAGACAGATCCAGATTTGGAGGTGTATAAACCACTTTTGGTTGAAGTGGATGGATTTGACAGATCAAAAAGACTGTAAAAAGTAAGTTTTAATTACCATAGATGAACTGCTAGACGATGTAGATGGGAGGCCGAGCAGTCCGATGTTCCGCACCCTAACTTGGCGGCGGAAGACACCTACGGCGGCGGTAGAGAGGAAGAGGTCCACGGCCAGCGTGAGGATGGCGTCGAAGAAGTCGCGGCAGCTAAGCGCTTTGTCTCCGGCGTCGACGCGAGCTAGTGGAGGTGCTAGGGTTTGAGCGAGGTGGCGAGGTGGAAAAAAGAATTTTGACCGCGAGGGGTGTGTATTTATAAGAAGGAGGAGGGTGGCGCAGTGCAATTACGCAGGTGCCCCTGGCGGTTCACATATGAGGAACACGTGGCGTGCATGCAACTTATCAGGGGTTGATCTATGTTCCCGCGCACGCCTGGATTGTCGGGTGGTCGTTCCGGCTTCTCCGGTTTTTAGGTAAAGCATAGAACATTAAAAGCAGTTTGTAAATGTGTGTCTCTGTATCTTCTGTTGACAAGGACGCAGAGAAGATATTCGACAAGTGTCAACAGAATGCACATGACTTGGATAGAAAGAATTTGTGGGAGTAGCACCGAAGGGATTAGGGTCCGATCACATTCACTTAGGTGAGAAAAATAGCACATGAAGGCATAGCTATAAGTGAATATTGTATAGGACAGAACACATATGCACTTATAATTGTTAGTGAAGACAAATCAACATTGCGAAGATATAGATTTGAAGATAAACCAATGTTGAAGACAAGCCAAATGCGAAGATAATGCAGTCATGAAGCCAAATGAAAATCTTCGAAAAGTTTTGGTGGTGTCATTGTTGGGGAACGTAGTAATTTCAAAAAATTTCCTACGCACACACAAGATCATGGTAATGCATAGCAATGAGAGGGGAGAGTGTTGTCCACGTACCCTCGTAGACCGTAAGCGGAAGCGTTATGACAACACGGTTGATGTAGTTGTACGTCTTCATGATCCGACCGATCCAAGTACCGAACGTACGGCACCTCTGAGTTCAGCACACGTTCAGCTCGATGACGATCCCTGGACTCCGATCCAGCAAAGTGTCGGGGATGAGTTCCGTCAGCACGACGGCATGGTGACGATGATTCCAATATATCAATCTTTATGTCTTGACCATTTCGAGACTCCTCGTCATGTCCGTGATCACATCCGGGACTCTGAACAAACTTCGGTACATCAAAACTTATAAACTCATAATAAAACTGTCATCGTAACGTTAAGCGTGCGGACCCTACGGGTTCGAGAACTATGTAGACATGACCTAGAACTATTCTCGGTCAATAACCAATAGCGGAACCTGGATGCTCATATTGGCTCCTACATATTCTACGACGATCTTTATCGGTCAAACCGCATAACAACATACGTTGTTCCCTTTGTCATCGGTATGTTACTTTCCCGAGATTCGATCGTCGGTATCCAATACCTAGTTCAATCTCATTACCGGCAAGTCTCTTTACTCGTTACGTAATGCATCATTCCGTAACTAACTCATTAGCTACATTGCTTGCAAGGCTTATAGTGATGTGCATTACCGAGAGGGCCCAGAGATACCTCTCCGACAATCGGAGTGACAAAACCTAATCTCGAAATATGCCAACCCAACATGTACCTTCGGAGACACCTGTAGAGCTCCTTTATAATCACCCAGTTACGTTGTGATGTTTGGTAGCACACAAAGTGTTCCTCCGGTAAACGGGAGTTGCATAATCTCATAGTTACAGGAACATGTATAAGTCATGAAGAAAGCAATAGCAATATACTAAACGATCAAGTGCTAGGCTAACGGAATGGGTCATGTCAATCACATCATTCTCCTAATGATGTGATCCCGTTAGTCAAATGACAACACATGTCTATGGTTAGGAAACATAACCATCTTTGATTAATGAGCTAGTCAAGTAGAGGCATACTAGTGACGTTATGTTGGTCTATGTATTCACACATGTATCATGTTTCCGGTTAATACAATTCTAGCATGAATAATAAACATTAATCATGATATGAGGAAATAAATAATAACTTTATTATTGCCTCTAGGGCATATTTCCTTCAGTCTCCCACTTGCACTAGAGTCAATAATCTAGATTACACTGTAATGATTCTAACACCCACGGAGTCTTGGTGTTGATCATGTTTTGCTCGTGGAAGAGGCTTAGTCAATGGGTCTGCAACATTCAGATCCGTATGTATCTTGCAAATCTCTATGTCTCCCACCTGGACTTGGTCCCGGATGGAATTGAAGCGTCTCTTGATATGCTTGGTCCTCTTGTGAAATCTGGATTCCTTTGCCAAGGCAATTGCACCAGTATTGTCACAGAAGATCTTCATTGGTCCCGATGCACTAGGTATGACACCTAGATCGGAAATGAACTCCTTCATCCAGACTCCTTCATTTGCTACTTCTGAAGCAGCTATGTACTCCGCTTCACATGTAGATCTCGCCACGACGCTTTGTTTAGAACTGCACCAACTTACAGCTCCACCGTTTAATAAAAACATGTATCCGGTTTGCGATTTAGAATCGTCCGGATCAGTGTCAAAGCTTGCATCGACGTAACCATTTACGACTAGCTCTTTGTCACCTCCATATACGAGAAACATATCCTTAGTCCTTTTCAGGTATTTCAAGATGTTCTTGACCGCTGTCCAGTGATCCACTCCTGGATTACTTTGGTACCTTCCTGCCAAGCTTATTGTTAAGCACACGTCAGGTCTGGTACACAGCATTGCATACATGATAGAGCCTATGGCTGAAGCATAGGGAACATCTTTCATTTTCTCTCTATCTTCTGCTGTGGTCGGGCATTGAGTCTGACTCAACTTCACACCTTGTAATACAGGCAAGAACCCTTTCTTTGCCTGATCCATTTTGAACTTTTTCAAAACTTTATCAAGGTATGTGCTTTGTAAAAGTCCTATTAAGCATCTTGATCTATCTCTATAAATCTTGATGCCCAATATATAAGCAGCTTCACCGAGGTCTTTCATAGAAAAACTTTTATTCAAGTATCCCTTTATGCTATCTAGAAATTCTATATCATTTCCAATTAATAATATGTCATCTACATATAATATCAGAAATGCTATAGAGCTCCCACTCACTTTCTTGTAAATACAGGCTTCTCCAAAAGTCTGTATAAAACCATATGCTTTGATCACACTATCAAAGCGTTTATTCCAACTCCGAGATGCTTGCATCAGTCCATAAATGGATCGCTGGAGCTTGCACACTTTGTTAGCACCTTTTGGATCAACAAAACCTTCTGGCTGTATCATATACAACTCTTCTTCCAGAAATCCATTCAAGAATGTAGTTTTGACATCCATTTGCCAAATTTCATAATCATAAAATGCAGCAATTGCTAACATGATTCGGACAGACTTAAGCATCGCTACGGGTGAGAAAGTCTCATCGTAGTCAACCCCTTGAACTTGTCGAAAACCTTTCGCAACAAGTCGAGCTTTATAGACATTTACATTACCATCAGCGTCAGTCTTCTTCTTAAAGATCCATTTATTCTCAATGGCTTGCCGATCATCGAGCAAGTCAACGAAAGTCCATACTTTGTTCTCATACATGGATCCCATCTCAGATTTCATGGCCTCTAGCCATTTTGCGGAATCTGGGCTCATCATCGCTTCCTCATAGTTCGTAGGTTCATCATGGTAAAGTAACATGACTTCCAGAATAGGATTACCGTACCACTCTGGTGCGGGTCTTACTCTGGTAGACCTACGAGGTTCAGTAGAAACTTGATATGAAGTTTCATGATCAATATCATTAGCTTCCTCACTAATTGGTGTAGTTGTCACAGGAACCGGTTCTTGTGATGAACTACTTTCCAATAAGGGAGTAGGTACAGTTACCTCATCAAGTTCTACTTTCCTCCCACTCACTTCTTTCGAGAGAAACTCCTTCTCTAGAAAGGATCCAAATTTAGCAATGAAAATCTTGCCCTCAGATATGTGATAGAAGGTGTACCCAAAAGTTTCTTTTGGGTATCCTATGAAGACACATTTCTCCGATTTGGGTTCGAGCTTATCTGGTTGAAGTTTCTTTACATAAGCATCGCAGCCCCAAACTTTAAGAAACAACAACTTTGGTTTCTTGCCAAACCACAGTTCATGAGGCGTCGTCTCAACGGATTTTGATGGTGCCCTATTTAACGTGAATGTAGCCGTCTCTAAAGCATAACCCCAAAACGATAGCGGTAAATCAGTAAGAGACATCATAGATCGCACCATATCTATAAAGTATGATTACGACGTTCGGACACACCATTTCATTGGGGTGTTCCGGGTGGCGTGAGTTGCGAAACTATTCCGCATTGTTTCAAATGTAAACCAAACTCATAACTCAAATATTCTCCTCCATGATCAGATCGTAGAAATTTTATTTTCTTGTTACGATGATTTTCCACTTCACTCTGAAATTCTTTGAACTTTTCAAATGTTTCAGACTTGTGTTTCATTAAGTAGATATACCCATATCTGCTCAAATCATCTGTGAAGGTGAGAAAATAACGATACCTGCCGCGAGCCTCAACATTCATTGGACCACAAACATCAGTATGTATGATTTCCAACAAATCATTTGCTCGCTCATAGTTCCGGAGAACGGCGTTTTAGTCATCTTGCCCATGAGGCACGGTTCACAAGTACCAAGTGATTCATAATCAAGTGATTCCAAAAGCCCATCAATATGGAGTTTCTTCATGCGCTTTACACCGATATGACCTAAATGGCAGTGCCACAAATAAGTTACACTATCATTATCAACTCTGTATCTTTTGGTTTCAACACTATGAATATGTGTATCACTACTATCGAGATTCAATAAAAATAGACCACTCTTCAAGGGTGCATGACCATAAAAGATATTACTCATATAAATAGAACAGCCATTATTCTCTGATTTAAATGAATAACCCTCTCGCATCAAACAAGATCCAGATATAATGTTCATGCTCAACGCTGGCACCAAATAACAATTATTTATGTCTAAAACTAATCCCGATGGTAGATGTAGAGGTAGCGTGCCGACCATGATCACATCGACTTTGGAACCATTTCCCACACGCATCGTCACCTCGTCCTTAGCCAATCTTCACTTAATCCGTAGTCCCTGTTTCGAGTTGCAAATATTAGCAACAGAACCAGTATCAAATACCCAGGTACTACTGCGAGCACTAGTGAGGTACACATCAATAACATGTATATCACATATACCTTTGTTCAATTTGCCATCCTTCTTATCCGCCAAATACTTGGGGCAGTTCCGCTTCCAGTGTCCAGTCTGCTTGCAGTAGAAGCACTCAGTCTCAGGCTTAGGACTAGAATTGGGTTTCTTCTCTTGAGCAGCAACTTGTTTGCTGTTCTTCTTGAAGTTCCCCTTCTTCTTCCCTTTGCCCTTTTTCTTGAAACTGGTGGTCTTGTTGACCATCAACACTTGATGCTCCTTCTTGATTTCTACCTTTGCGGCTTTTAGCATTGCAAAGAGCTCGGGAATAGTCTTGTCCATCCCTTGCATATTATAGTTCATCACGAAGCTCTTGTAGCTTGGTGGCAGTGATTGCAATGACACTATCATCAGGAAGATTAACTCCCACTTGAATCAAGTGATTATTATACCCAGACATTTTGAGTATGTGTTCACTGACAGAACTATTCTCCTCCATCTTGCAGCTATAGAACTTATTGGAGACTTCATATCTCTCAATCCGGGCATTTGCTTGAAATATTAACTTCAACTCCTAGAACATCTCATATGCTCCATGACGTTCAAAACGTCGTTGAAGACCCGGTTCTAAGCCGTAAAGCATGGCACACTGAACTATCGAGTAGTCATCAGCTTTGCTCTGCCAGACGTTCTTAACGTCGTCAGTTGCATCAGCAGCAGGCCTGGCACCCAGCGGTGTTTCCAGGACGTAATTCTTCTGTGCAGCAATGAGGATAATCCTCAGGTTACGGACCCAGTCCGTGTAATTGCTACCATCATCATTCAACTTTGCTTTCTCAAGGAACGCATTAAAATTCAACGGAACAACAGCACGAGCCATCTATCTACAACAAACATAGACAAGCAAAATACTATCAGGTACTTAGTTCATGATAAATTTAAGTTCAATTAATCATATTACTTAAGAACTCCCACTTAGATAGACATCCCTCTAATCCTCTAAGTGATTACGTGATCCATATCAACTACACCATGTCCGATCGTCACGTGAGATGGATTAGTTTCAATGGTGAACATCAATATGTTGATCATATCTACTATATGATTCATGCTCGACCTTTAGGTCTCCGTGTTCCGAGGCCATATCTGTTATATGCTACGCTCGTCAAGTTTAACCTGAGTATTCCGCGTGTGCAACTGTTTTGCACCCGTTGTATTTGAACGTAGAGCCTATCACACCCGATCATCACGTGGTGTCTCAGCACGAAGAACTTTCGCAACGGTGCATACTCAGGGATAACACTTCTTGATAATTTAGTGAGAGATCATCTTAAAATGCTACCGTCAATCAAAACAAGATAAGATGCATAAAGGATAAACATCACATGCAATCAATATAAGTGATATGATATGGCCATCACCATCTTGTGCTTGTGATCTCCATCTTTGAAGCACCGTCGTGATCACCATCGTCACCTGCGCGACACCTTGATCTCCATCGTAGCATCGTTGTCATTACGCCATCTATTGCTTCTACGACTATCGCTACCGCTTAGTGATAAAGTAAAGCAATTATAGGGCGTTTGAATTTCATACAATAAAGCGACAACCATATGGCTCCTGCCAGTTGCCGATAACTTCGGTTACAAAACATGATCATCTCATACAATAAAATATAGCATCACGTCTTGACCATATCACATCACAACGTGCCCTGCAAAAACAAGTTAGACGTCCTCTACTTTGTTGTTGCAAATTTTACGTGGCTGCTACGGGCTGAGCAAGAACCGTTCTTACCTACGCATCAAAACCACAACGATAGTTCGTCAAGTTAGTGCTGTTTTAACCTTCGCAAGGACCGGGCGTAGCCACACTCGATTCAGCTAAAGTGAGAGAGACAGACACCCGCCAGCCACCATTAAGCACGAGTGCTTGTAACTGTGAAACCAGTCTCGCGTAAGCGTACGCGTAATGTCGGTCCGGGCCGCTTCATCTCACAATACCGCTGAACTAAAGTATGACTTGCTGGTAAGCAGTATGACTTGTATCGCCCACAACTCACTTGTGTTCTACTCGTGCATATGACATCTACGCATAAAACCAGGCTCTGATAGAAAGGAAAGGGGGGGCACCGCCCCCCCTCCTTGTCCAATTCGGACTTGGGGGGGGGGGGGGAGGGGCGCGCGGCTGCCCCTAGGCCTCCTCTCCTCTTCATCCACTAGGCCCAATAAGGCCCATTAGGTTACCGGGGGGTTCCGGTAACCTCCCGGTACTCCGGTAAAATGCCGATTTCACCCGGAACACTTCCGATGTCCAAACATAGGCTTCCAATATATCAATCTTTATGTCTCTACCATTTCAAGACTCCTTGTCATGTCCGTGATCACATCCGGGACTCCGAACAAACTTCGGTACATCAAAACTTATAAACTCATAATAAAACTATCATCGTAACGTTAAGCGTGCGGACCCTACGGGTTCGAGAACTATGTAGACATGACCTAGAACTATTCTCGGTCAATAACCAATAGCGGAACCTGGATGCTCATATTGGCTCCTACATATTCTACGAAGATCTTTATCGGTCAAACCACATAACAACATACGTTGTTCCCTTTGTCATCGGTATGTTACTTGCCCGAGATTCGATCGTCGGTATCCAATACCTAGTTCAATCTCATTACCGACAAGTCTCTTTACTCATTACGTAATGCATCATTCCGTAACTAACTCATTAGCTACATTGCTTGCAAGGCTTATAGTGATGTGCATTACCTAGAGGGCCCAGAGATACCTCTCCGACAATCGGAGTGACAAAACCTAATCTCGAAATACGCCAACCCAACATGTACCTTCGGAGACACCTGTAGAGCTCCTTTATAATCACCCAGTTACGTTGTGACGTTTGGTAGCACACAAAGTGTTCCTCCGGTAAACGGGAGTTGCATAATCTCATAGTTACAGGAACATGTATAAGTCATGAAGAAAGCAATAGCAATATACTAAACGATCAAGTGCTAGGCTAACAGAATGGGTCATGTCAATCACATAATTCTCCTAATGATGTGATCCCGTTAATCAAATCACAACACATGTCTATGGTTAGGAAACATAACCATCTTTGATTAATGAGCTAGTCAAGTAGAGGCATACTAGTGACGTTATGTTGGTCTATGTATTCACACATGTATCATGTTTCCGGTTAATACAATTCTAGCATGAATAATAAACATTTATCATGATATGAGGAAATAAATAATAACTTTATTATTGCCTCTAGGGCATATTTCCTTTAGTCGTTACCCACCGTATAGGAAGTATTAGACCCAGACACGATGCACAATTATCGTGGCGCTCCGATGTCAAATTCCACGTTAATGTATTCACACTCAGAGGGTAAGCCTTCATTAATTGAAGAAATACGTTACTTCGTGTGTTGCACATCTAAGTCATCAACATGCATTAGCGTTAGGATGTGTGTCCATTCACTGGACATTTGAGGATTCTAAGATATATAGCTCACACCACAGCTTGCAAAACCTCTTCTCATCCAAGGGCTTAGTGAAGATATCAGCCAGTTGCTCTTCAATGTTGACGTGAATGATATCAATGTCTTCCCCATTGACATGATCTCTGAGAAAGTGATGACGAATCTCGATGTGCTTTCTCTTCGAGTGCTGAACTGGATTCTTGGAAAGCTTGATGACCCTTTCATTGTCGCAGAAGAGTGGCACATTCTTCGTGTTGATGCCATAGTCCTCGAGAGTTTGCTTCATCCAGAGGAGCTGAGCACACCACGATCCAGCAACAATGTATTCAGATTCAGCAGTGGAGAGTGATACACAGTTCTACTTCTTTGAAGACCGACCGATAAGAGATCGTCCAAGAAAGTGACATGTTCCTGAAGTGGACTTGCGATTAACCTTTTCACCAACATAATCAGCATCAAAATATCCAACCAGATCAAATGTTGAGCCCTTTGGATACCATAATCCTAGTGTTGGGTTGTGAGCCAAGTATCTAAGTATTCGCTTCACCGCTAGGTAATGCGACTCCTTTGGTGCTGCTTGGAATCAGGCACACATGCAAACGCTAAGCATAATATCAGGCCTAGATGGACATAAATAGAGCAAAGAACCAATCATGGAGCGGTATACATTTTGATCGAACTCTTTACCATTGTTATTAGGGCCGAGATGACTTTTGGTTGGCATTGGCATCGTGTACCCTTTGCAGTCTTGCATTCCAAACTTTTTCGGGCAATCTTTGAGGTATTTTTCTTGCGATATGAAGATTCCATTGCGCTGTTGACGGATTTGAAGACCAAGGAAGAATTTTAGCTCCCCCATCATGGACATCTGATATTGCTCTTGCATCATGTATCCAAACTCATCACTGTATCTCTTATCAGTGCATCCGAAGATAATGTCATCTACGTATATTTGACACACAAATAGTTCACCATCATATGTCTTCGTGAAGAGAGCGGGATCTAGTGAATCAGGTTTGAAGCCTTTGCTCTTCATGAATTCCTTCAGTGTGTCATACCAAGCGTGAGGTGCTTGTTTGAGGCCATACAGTGCCTTGTTGAGGTTGTACACCATATCAGGATGCTTAGGATCTTCAAAACCAGGCGGTTGAGTGACATATACTTCTTTGATTTGCCATTGAGAAAGGCACTCTTCACATCCATTTGGTACAGAAGAATGTTGTGATGGTTGGCATAAGCCAGCAGTATGCGAATGGCTTCAAGCCGAGTGATAGGAGCAAAGGTTTCATCGAAGTCTATTCCTTCCACTTGTGTGTAACCTTGAGCAACGAGGCGAGCTTTGTTTCTGACAACTTGTCCAAGTTCATCTTGCTTGTTGCGATAGATCCATTTCGTGCCAATGAAATTGTGCTTGCGAGGATCAGGAGGTTTGACAAGCTACCAGACATTATTCAACTCAAACTATTGAAGCTCTTCTTGCATAGCTTGAATGCATTTAGGTTCCATGAAGGCTTCTTCGACTTTCTCAGGTTCAGATATAGAGACAAAAGCAAAGTGACCACAGAAGTTTGCTAGTTGTGTAGCTCTTGATCGAGTGAGAGGGCCAGGAGCGTTGATGCTATCAATGATCTTCTCAATTTGGACTTCATTTGCAACCCGAGGATGAGCTAGACGGAGTTTTTGATCTGACTGACTGTTGTCTTCGTCTTCAGCATTGGCTTCGGACTGAGCATTGTCTTCAGATTGATTAGGTGCAGAAATGATAATCTCATCCTCAGCTAGTTCCCTTGTGGGTATGATTTCTCCAGTACCCGTTAACTTGATAGCCTCACCTGGTGCAGCTTCATCAGTCAGAAGTTCATAAGATGTCTTCTTGAAGAACTTGTGAAGATATACTCTGTTGATGATGTGGCATGTAGTATCAATAGCTTCAGGCCAAATTTTCTTGGAGTCTTGTACTCATCGAGCATCGTTCGTGCCATCTCAATGAGCGTTCTGTTCTTGCGCTCCATGATGCCATTCTGCTGAGGTGTGTAAGGAGCAGAGAACTCGTGTGTGATGCCCAAGTCGTGGCGAGCGTTCTTGAACTTAGAGCCATTGTAACTCCAGATGTGCTTGATCTTAATGCCATAATTCGTCATGGCCCGGTTTGCGAAGCGTCTGAAGACATCCTGCACTTAAATCTTATAGGGAATTATGTGCACCCAAGTGTATCTTGAGTAATCATCAACAATAACGAAGCCATAAAGATGTGCACTAGTAGTGAGAGTAGAGTAGTGAGTAGGGCCAAATAGATCCATGTGAAGCAGCTCGAAGGGGCGTGAGGTAGTCATGATTGTCTTCGAGGGATGCTTGGCTCTCGTCATCTTTCCAGCTTCACAGGCACCACATAGATGATTCTTCTTGAACTTGATGCCCTCGATGCAAATGATGTGCTTCTTCTTCGCAAGGGTGTACAAGTTCCTCATGCCTGCATGTCCTAGACGTCGATGCCATGGCCAGCATTCTGAAGCCTTTGCTAGAAGACATACCGCAAGCTGTTGTCCTGCTGAGAAATCTACCATATATAGATCACCTCTTCGATAGCCTTCGAAGACTAGAGATTTGTCAGATTCCATTAGCACAAGACAACGATATTTTCCAAATATCACAATCATGTTGAGATCACAAAGCATTGACACAGACATTAAGTTGTAACCAAGGGATTCAACAAGCATCACTTTATCCATGTGCTGATCCTTTGATATAGCAACTCTACCAAGACCCAATACCTTGCTTTTACCAGTGTCGACGAATGTCATGTGGCTCTTAGTAGATGGACGCAGGGTTGAATCCATAAGAAGACTTCGATCACCATTCATGTGGTTGGTGCAACCGCTATCCATGATCCATTAAATGGCTTTCGGAGTTGTACCCCCTAGTGCAGTTGGTGGAATAGGCTTCACCAAGAGTATTGTGGAGCAGAAACATGTAGCAAACAAGCATATTATCAAAGTTTAAATCCTGGTTAGGCATGATAGGATGCTCGTCAAGGAACCTTGGGACGAAATACATGATAAGACCATTTCAACATTTTATATTGCATCCCACAAGATGTTTTAAGTCTCCACATTGTCGTCAGAAGATTTCGCTTTTCGGCTGGAGACCTTTCCCTACAAAAGAAGTTAATTCTTCTTAACCACCCACATCTTTAGGGGTGGCTTAGAAGCAATGAGTCTAAGTGCAGCATCTGAGAACTTTGGCTTGGGAGCCCTAGCAAATAGCTTCGCAGGAGGAGAATAATACTCATAAGAATATGCAGAAAAGTTCTTAGTTTTGTGAACATAGCGGTTAGATGAAACATAGTCATATTCATGAGTCTCATAGCAATTCTCCTGCAAAACATTGGCATTAGGTGACCATGAGTGGTCCTCTGTCTGTATGAAGCCTTTGGACCATATGACGCCTTTGGTCGGGGGTTTGTCTTCTTCCCAGGTGGTGTCATGATGACATTCACGGGAAGCTTCTCAAGACAGCTTTTGGGCACCAAGATCTTCTTCTGGGGTGACCCATTCCTGCAGTTAGTACCAATGTACCTGGCAAACACTTCACCATTCTGATTCTTAAACAGTTTATAATTTGCATCAAAGGATTCGTCAATGATAATGGGATTAGCATAAGTGAAGCCAGATAAAGTAGATGGGTCCACTGAAGGATCCTTAGCAGCAACCCAGGTGGTTTTGGGGTACTGCTCATGCGTCCAATATGAACCATCAACGTTCATTTTCCTCTTGAACCCAACACCCTCTTTCCTAGGGTTTCGGTTCAGAATCTGTTTCTTGAGGACATCACACAAAGTTTGATGCCCTTTGAGGCTTTTGTACATGCCGGTCTCAAGCAATGTCTTCAACCTAGCATTCTCATCAGCAATAGTAGTGGCATCCTCAGAAGAGGGGTTACTTACCACATCAGCAGTTGAAGATATTGCAACATCAGAGGCAGTAGAACATTCAGCAACAGAGACAACATTATCGCGCTCAAGACACTTTAAGCATGGTGTAACAAATTCTACTTGAGCGGTACTGATCTATTGGGCGAGTAGTGAATCGTTCTCCTTTTGAAGATCTTCATGAGACGCTCTCAGTTTCTCTAGATCCTGCTTCCTTTGAAGATAATTGTAGGAAAGCTTTTTCATAAGAGGCTGAGAGAGTTTCATGACGACTTCCAAGATCTTTGTACTTAACGCGAAGACTTTTAATGACTTTGATTAAGGACCGAGTTCGATTCATTTCTGTGTCCAAAAGGTCATCGCTTTTTTCTAGCAGCTTTTGAATATGTTCCATAGCAGTTTGTTTCTCAGTTGCAATTTTAGAAAGTGTCTTATTGCTAGGTTTGGATTCACATTCAGAGTCATCTTCACTAGAGGTTTGGAAGTAAGCATCGCATGAAGTTACCTTGGCACCACGTTCCATGAAGCAGTAGGTAGGAGCAGAGTCGTCGTCATCATCATCAGCTTTGGCTTTAACACTGCGACCATTGTCTTCAGTGTTGAAGATGGACTTGGCGACGAACACTGATGCCAAAGCCAGGCATGCCACGCCTGAATCAGACTCCTCCTAAGACTCCACCTCCGCCTCCTCAGAAGCAGACTCCTCCTATAAATCCATTTCCTTGCCAATAAATGCATGAGCCTTGCTTGATGGGGTATTCTTGTGAGATGAAGACTTTGACAAAGACTTTGAAGAAGATTTTGAAGATTTCTTCTTCTTCTTGTCATCAGAATCATATTCCTTGCTGAGGGAGTCCTGGACTAGGGGGTGTCCGGACAGCCGGACTATCATCGTCCGCCGGACACCAAGACTACGAAGATACAAGATTGAAGAATCCGTCCCGTGTCCGGATGGGACTTTCCTTGGCGTGGAAGGCAAGCTTGGCGATACGGATATGTAGATCTCCTACCATTGTAACCGACTCTGTGTAACCCTAGCCTCCTCCGGTATCTATATAAACCAGAGGGCTTTAGTCCGTAGGACAACATACATTACAACAATCATACCATAGGCTAGCTTTAGGGTTTAGCCTCCTTGATCTCGTGGTAGATCCACTCTTGTACTACCCCTATCATCAATATTAATCAAGCAGGACGTAGGGTTTTACCTCCATCGAGAGGGCCCGAACCTGGGTAAAACATCGTGTCCCCGTCTCCTGTTACCATCCGCCTAGACGCACAGTTCGGGACCCCCTACCCGAGATCCGCCGGTTTTGACACCGACATTGGTGCTTTCATTGAGAGTTCCTCTGTGTCGTCACTGATAGGCCCGATGGCATCTTCAACCAACGACGCTGTCCAGGGTGAGACTTTTCTCCCCGGACAGATCTTCGTATTTGGCGGCTTCGCACTGCGGGCTAATTCGCTTGGCCATCTGGAGCAGATCGAAAGCTACGCCACTGGCCATCAGGTCAGATTCGGAAGCCTCAACTTCACGGCTGATGTCCATGGAGACTTGATCTTTGACGGACCCGAGCCACAGCCAAGCGCGCCGCACTGTTGCGATGGGCATGATCTAGCTCTGCCACCGAACAGTGCCTTGGTAGCCGCACACCAATCCGCTCCAGCCATTACTCCGGAGCCGATTGCCCGGATAGAGGACCGGTGGATAGACACTGCCTCGGGGGCTTCAACTTCCACGGCGATGGAGCCAAACACTGATCTTGTCCCTCGCAAAACTCATGATTCCAAGGTGCCGGACTCCTTGCCGGACTCCGAACCTCCCACGCCCCTACCAACCAAATCGGATTGGGCGCCGGTTATGGAATTCACCGCCGCGGACATCTTTCAATACTCGCCCTTTGGCGACATCCTGAATTCACTAAAGCATCTCTCGTTATCAGGAGAGCCCTGGCCGGACTATGGCCAGGATGGTTGGGATACGGACGACGAAGAAGTTCAGAGTCCACCCACCACCCACTTTGTAGCCACTGTCGACGATCTAAATGACATGCTAGACTACGACTCTGAAGACATCGACACTATGGACGACGATGCCGGAGACGAACAGGAACCAGCGCCTACAGGGCACTGGAAGACCACCTCGTCATATGACATATATATGGTGGATACCCCAAAAGACGGGGACGGCAAAGAAACAGCGGAGGGAGATTCTTTAAAGAAACAGCCCAAGCGCCGGCGTCAGCGGCGCTGCTCTAAATCCCGCCACAGCAAGAATGGAGATTCCGGCACAGGAGATAATAATACCCCAGAAAGTGCCGAAGACAACACCCTCCAGCAGGACTCAGCGCAGGAGGACGCAGAGGCAAGCCCTCACGAGAGAGCGGCAGACGAAGAGGTTGAGGATTACAACTATATGCCTCCCTCCGAAGACGAGGCAAGCCTCAACGATGACGAATTCGTCGTGCCCGAGGATCCCGTCGAACAAGAGCGTTTTAAACGCAGGCTTATCGCCACGGCAAACAGCCTAAAGAAAAAGCAGCAGCAGCTTCAAGCTGATCAGGACCTGCTGGCCGATCGATGGACCGAGGTCCTCGCGGCCGAAGAGTATAAACTCGAACGCTCCTCCAAAAGCTATCCAAGACGCAAGCTGCTCCCCCGACTATAGGAGGAAGCATACATACCCCCATCACCAGCGCACGATACGGCTGACCGACCACCCCGCGGTCGCAACAGAGAGGCATCCAGGCCCCCAACCAAGACCGTACCCCGGCATCGCTCCAAAAGTACGAAGCCAAGAGGGAACGCGCCGGACTTGCGAGATATATTGGAGGACAAAGCAAGGCAATCCAGATCCATCTACGGATCACGTGGGCGCCCCACGACCCATGACGAATACCGTCGTACCGGATATAATAACCCCGGCCGGGCCGAATACAGCAGACAACACTCTCTCGAGCTGCGTCGTGACATTGCTCAATACAGAGGCGCCGCACACCCGCTATGCTTCACTGACGAAGTAATGCATCACCAAATACCCGAAGGGTTTAAACCCGTAAACATTGAATCCTACGATGGCACAACAGACCCCGCGGTTTGGATCGAGGATTATCTTCTCCACATTCATATGGCCCGCGGCGACGATCTCCACACCATCAAGTACCTCCCACTCAAGCTTAAAGGACCAGCTCGGCATTGGCTTAACAGCTTGCCCGCAGAGTCAATTGGGTGTTGGGAAGACCTGGAAGCCGCATTCCTCGATAAATTCCAGGGCACGTATGTGCGACCACCAGACGCCGACGACCTAAGACACATCATTCAGCAGCCAGACGAATCGGCCAGACAATTCTGGACACAGTTCTTGACGAAGAAAAATCAAATCGTCGACTGTCCGGACGCAGAGGCCCTTGCAGCCTTCAAGCATAACATACATGACGAATGGCTAGCCCGGCACCTGGGCCAGGAAAAGCCGAAATCTATGGCAGCCCTCACATCATTAATGACCCGCTTCTGCGCGGGATAGGATAGATGGCTAGCCCACAGTAACAATCTCCGCAAAAATTCTGGCAGTCCGGATACTAAGGACAACAACGGCAGGTCACGTCGAAACAAAAACAAACGCCGCATTAACGGCAACGACAAGGAGGATACGGCAGTCAACGCCGGATTCCGAGGCTCTAAACCCGGTCAACGGAAGAAGCCATTCAAAAGAACCACTCCGGGTCCGTCCAATTTGGACCGAATACTCGACCGCTTATGCCAGATACATGGCACCCCTGAAAAACCAGCCAATCACACTAATAGAGATTGCTGGGTGTTCAAACAGGCAGGCAAGTTAATTGCCGAAAACAATGACAAGGGGCTAAACAGCGATGACGAGGAGGAGACCCGACCGCCGAACAGTAGAGGACAGAAGGGTTTTCCCCCACAAGTGCGGACGGTGAACATGATTTACGCAACCCATATACCCAAGAGGGAGAGGAAGCGCGCACTAAGGGACGTCTATGCGATGGAGCCAGTCGCTCCGAAGTTCAATCCATGGTCCTCTTGTCCGATCACTTTCGATCGAAGAGACCATCCGACCAGCATACGCCATGGCGGATTCGCCGGATTGGTTTTAGACCCAATCGTCGATGGATTTCACCTCACGAGAGTCCTGATGGACGGCGGTAGTAGCCTGAACCTGCTTTATCAGGATACAGTGCGCAAAATGGCATAGACCCCTCAAGGATTAAACCTACAAAGACAACCTTTAAAGGTGTCATACCAGGTGTGGAAGCCAACTGTACAGGCTCAGTAACACTGGAAGTGGTCTTCGGATCCCCGGACAATTTCCGGAGTGAGGAGTTAATCTTCGACATAGTCCCGTTTCGCAGCGGCTATCACGCTCTGCTCGGACGAACCGCGTTTGCAAAATTTAACGCGGTGCCGCATTATGCATACCTCAAGCTCAAGATGCCAGGCCCTCGTGGAGTCATCACGGTCAACGGGAATACGGAACGCTCCCTCCGAACGGAGGAACATACAGCGGCTCTCGCGGCAGAAGTACAGAGCAGCCTCTTAAGGCAATTCTCGAGTCCGGCCATTAAACGGCCGGATACAGCAAAACGCGCCCGAAGCAATACCAACCAAGACCACCTGGCGCGATCAGAGCACGCATAGCAATGCGGCCCCGACCCCCGCCCGCGCATGATCGCAAGAATAACACTCCGCGTACATCATTACGCTTTGGAGATACCATGGGCGCAGGGGAAGGGGCACGATCGCAATGGACCCAGAGTGCGGTTCGACCACACCAGGGGCTCGCAAGTGTGTCCCCCTTTTTCTTATTATTATTTTCCTTCTTTGTGTACACAGGACTCCGGTAACCAGAGGCCCTGTCCGGCGGCGGACCTGCCGAACTCGCGATGCAATAGTCAGGGACGAAAGAAGGCTGCGACGAACACTCAGGTGGTCTCAATTACGAGCATTAAATTCGATTATATACACCAAGTCCGCAGCTCACCCCTGGAGGGGGACATGTTTACTTAGTCCAAATCCCTCGCTTACCGCACTATTTGTATCAGTCTGCACTCATAGCAGACTTCCTTTAATAAATAATGCAACACTTTTCAACTGCAATTACGTAACCTTCTATATATATGTTCATTACGTGACATCTCGCACCCGTATATTTTGGTATGGCCGAATACACCAGGGGCTTGTGTTCCCCGCGTTATGGTGTGATAGGTCCGAACACTGTCACAAGTGCGGCACCCCGAACTTATAGCATTATATGAATCGGCTCCGAATCATGTCTTGGGTCAATAGTTGGGTTTGCCCGGCTCCCACGTTTTGGTGCCTTACGTTCCGTTCTGTCGGCTAAGGTGGCACTGGGAGAACCACTGCGATTGCGCCCCGGTTGAGCCGGGCGAGCGCCTCAGTGGAGAAAGCTAAAACTGACTGGCATGATAAGGCGAGAGACTGGTCGCTGTTTGAGAGGTTTTTTTGGGTCCTTTAAGACTCATGCCGCTTCGAGCGAAGTTCCGGACAATGTCCGACGAAGGCGTGGATAGCGCCCCGGATTCGGCCTTCCTAATACCAGGGGCTTCTCCGAAATTTAAAATTATAGAATTCTATGGCTAAGTGAGAGTGTTCAAGCATTATAAGTCCGGTTGCCTTGTTCGCTGTGTTGAGCGCCTCCCTAGATGGACCCAAAAATGGGAACAAGAGCGCTCAAGGTTATCCCGAACACCCCAGCACTCGTGGCTTGGGGCCTAAAGCCAACGACTTGCCATCTCTCAGATTTTATACACGGCCGCACAGAAGGTAATATTTTAAATTAAACAAGCGTTGCTTAATGCGCACATGAACAAAGTCTCAGCGCAAAGGATTATACATAACGAGTCTACTCAAAGATTACATTTCTGGGGCACTCATCCGCAATATCGTGGGCTCCCTTCAGGACAGTTTTATAATACATTTCAGGCGTGCGATACTCCTTGCCCGGTGGCGGTGGGTCCATGAGAAGCTTCTCCGCATCCAACTTGCCCCAATGCACCTTTGTGCGGGCAAGGGCCCGACGAGCACCTTCAATACAGGCGGAGCGCTTGATGACCTCCACCCAGGGGCATGTATCCACCAGCCGCCACACGAGGCCAAAGTAGCTCCCAGGCATGGCCTGTCCAGGCCACAACCGGACTCTAAGGCCCTTCATGGCCTCCTCAGCTACCTTGTGGAGTTCGACCAGCTGCTTCAGCTGGTCGCTTGGGGGCACCGGATGGCCGGCCTCAGCGTACGCTCCGCTCCTCGCCATGATAGAATGCGGCGGCATCAGACGCACTACGCGGTAGATCTGCAAAAGCCCCTGGAGAGCTCCGAATGCGGGTAAGTGTCAGGTAGTTTACATTAACATGCCTACTTTGCATGAAAAATGCCTTACCCGCCGCTATCTTCTTTACATCTTCAACCTCCTGAAGGGCCTTATGGGCCTCGGCCTTGGCGGACTTGGCACTTTCGAGAGCCGAGGCAAGCTCGGACTCTCGAGTCTTGGAGTCGCGCTCCAAACTCTCATGCTTCTCCATGAGAGCCTGGAGCTCTTGCCGTACTTCCGCCACCCGTGCCTCCTGCTTCTCTCGCTCTTCCCGCTCCGCGGCCGCACTGCGTTCGGCCGCGGACACAGCCTCCCTCAGGGCTGCCACCTCGTTCGTGGCCCCTGCAAATACCCATATTATCCTTGTTAATTTTATTGCAACCTAAATCCTTTTCTGTAAGGTAACTATTCAAAGTGGTGTGGCTCACCTTCTTTGTCCTCAAGCTGCTTCTTGGCATGGCCGAGCTCTTGCTCGGACCGCTCGAGATCCTTCTTCAACACATCGACCTCCGCCGATAGTGCAGCAGAGGTCAGCAGCGTAGCCTGCAAACCCATATTGACATATTTTAAGCAACCCTCTGCGTATATCTTGTTAGATCCTCAGTCCGGCTTTTCTTTCCGAACACCGAACTGAGCATCAGGGGCTACTGTCTATGCGGTGTTACATTACATAATTTTAACTTCTTACCTCAAAGCCTGTTAGAAGGCTGTTGCAGGCTTCGGTCAGCCCGCTCTTGGCGAGCCGAACCTTCTGAATCACCGCACTCATGATAGTGCGGTGTTCTTCCTCGATGGAAGCACCTTTAAGCGCCTCCAGCAAGTTATCCGGCGCCTCCGGTTGGACGGAGGCCGCCGGTGTCACGGTCTTGCCCTTCTTTCGAAGGGGCCGCTTGCCAGACTCTGGAACCACTGCAGGTTCTGATGTAGAGTCCGGCGCAAAGTCCGGGAGGCCGCCTGGCGGCGCCTCCGGAGCCTCCTCCTGATGGGTCCCTCTCCGGGATCCCACCTCGGCATCCTCGTCGGCCCGTGGGGTAGAGGCAGTCGGAAGTGAATCCACATCCGACGGGGCCAACGACCCGCTCGATGAAGCGGGGAGATCGTCATCGGCCGGACTACGGACAGAATGCGGCATTAAGGACACTACGCGACACGAAAGAAATTGCATATAAAGGATCCGGATACTTACGATCTTGCCGGACGCCTGGCCCTTGGAGGCCACTCATCCTCGCCAACGGTGGTGTTGGCGAAACTGTCCGGGGGGATAGTCCTCCCCCTCTTGGACCCTTCGGCCTCCCCTATTGGGGAAGCCTTCCTCTTCTTCTCTCCCTCCTCCAGGAGAGAGTCCTCCTCCTCCTCTTCGTCTTCGGGGGAGTCCACCTCGTCATCAAACGCCTAATTGCGGGAACTCTTTCGAGTCCCCGCGGCCACCTTCTTGGCCTTCTTCTCCGGCACCACGTGCGGTGCCGGAACCAGCAGCCCTGCTAAACGGGCGTTCTCTGGGTCTTCTGGCATGGGAGCCGGGCTGATAAGTAGCTTGGCCTTCTCCATCCATTCCTGTCAAAGGAAAAGAAAGAATGAAACCCCTCTAGAATCAATTTGATTACCACAAGTGTCCCGTAAAGGGGTTGAATCACTTACCTCGTCAACCGGATGCTGCGAGCGAAATCCGCGATCTTCTGTCGCGGATGCGGGGGCTTCGGCGCCCTTAAACAGCACCCTCCAGGCGCCTTCATATGTCGTATCGAAGAGCCTGCTTAGCACCTGGTGCTGTTCTGGATTGAACTCCCATAGATCGAATGCCCGTTCTTGGCATGGGAGAATCCGGCGGATGAGCATGACTTGGACCACGTCGACGAGCCTGAGCTTACCGCTCACCAGCTTCTGGATGCAGGCTCGGAGTCCCGTCACCTCCTTCGGTTTGCCCCACTGCAAGCCCTTCTCTTTCCAGGAGGTGAGCTGCGTGGGGACGCCAGATCTAAACTCGGGGGCCTCCGCCCATGTGGGCTTGCGCGGCTCGGTGATATAGAACCACCCCGTTTGCCACCCCTTGACGGAGTCCACAAAGGCCCCTTCGAGCCAAAGGACGTTGGGCAACTTACCCAACATGGCGCCTCCGCATTCCGCTTGCGTGCCCTTCACAACCTTCGGCTTGACGTTGAAGGTCTTGAGCCACAGGCCGAAGTGGGGCCGGATGCAGAGAAAGGCCTCGCACACGACGATAAACGCCGAGATGTTGAGGATGAAGTTCGGCGCCAGATCGTGGAAATCCAGGCCGTAGTAAAACATGATCCCCCGGACAAATGGGTGCAGTGGAAAGCCCAGTCCGCGGAGGAAGTGGGGGAGGAAGACGACCCTCTCATGGGGCCCAGGGGTAGGGATGAGCTGCCCCTCGTCGGGCAGCCGATGCGCGATATCGCCGGAAAGGTATCCGGCGCTGCGCAGTTTGGTGATGTGCTCCTCCTTAACAGTGGAGGCCAACCATTTGCCTCCCGCTCCGGACATATTCGGAGAAGGTTGGGGCAAGATGCGCGAGCTTGGGCATTGGAGCTTGAGTACGCAGAGATGGATAAGCAAAGGAGGAAGAAGGCGTAGGTGAGAAGGTAAATCCTTATCTCTTATATATAGGCGGATGAAAGCTATGCGTCCCCACCGGCCTGATAAAACTCGCTTATCTCCCAAACCCACCATCAATGGCGCAGTTGGGTTACCCACGTCCGTATTGATGGGAATCCAGGAATAAGGGGAACACAATCTCTGTTTCGACAAGACGTGCCAAGGAAACCGCTTCGCTAAACGTGCTGAGGTGGTATAGTAAAAAATGATTTAAACAAAGGCTTGGTAGCGGTGTGATGTCACGCCGCATAATACATCAGCAGATTGGACCGGTGTACATTTTATTCTCTCTACAGTGGAATGTGGAATTTATTTTGCAGAGCCGGACACTATCCTGGTGTTCATGATCTTCTCTGGATTATTCAAGGAAGGAACCCGCCTTGCAATGCCGAACATTATGCGTGCCGGACTTATCGTCATTGAAGCCTGGTTAAGGGGCTACTGAGGGAGTCCTGGACTAGGGGGTGTCCGGACAGCCGGACTATCATCGTCCGCCGGACTCCAAGACGACGAAGATACAAGATTGAAGACTCCGTCCCTTGTTCGGATGGGACTTTCCTTGGCGTGGAAGGCAAGCTTGGCAATACGGATATGTAGAACTCCTACCATTGTAACCGACTCTGTGTAACCCTAGCCTCCTCCGGTGTCTATATAAACCGGAGGGCTTTAGTCCGTAGGACAACATACATTACAACAATCATACCATAGGCTAGCTTTAGGGTTTAGCCTCCTTGATCTCGTGGTAGATCCACTCTTGTACTACCCCTATCATCAATATTAATCAAGCAGGACGTAGGGTTTTACCTCCATCGAGAGGGCCTGAACCTGGGTAAAACATCGTGTCCCTCGTCTCCTATTACCATCCGCCTAGACGCACAGTTCGGGACCCCCTACCCGAGATCCGCCGGTTTTGACACCGACACTTGCTCTTCTTCTTCTTCTTCGATTCCTTATCCCACTGAGGACACTCAGAGATGCAGTCGCCTGTCTTCTTGCATTTGTGGCAAGCCTCTTCTTGTAGTCAGATGATGAAGCCTCGTCGTTCTTGGTGCTAGATCTTGAAGACTTGCTGAATCGATTCTTCTTGGAGAACCTCTGGAACTTCCTCACGAGCATTACAAGCTCTTTGCCAAGCTCTTCAGGATCACCAGAGCTACAGTCAGATTCTTTTTCAGATGAGGAAACAGCCTTTGCCTTCAGAGCACGGGTTCGGCCATAGTTGGGACCATAGATATCACGCTTCTCAGATAGCTGGAACTCATGTGTGTTGAGCCTCTCGAGTATGTCAGACGGATCAAGATCTTTGAAGTCAGGAAGTTCTTGAATCATCAGGGCTAAGGTGTCAAATGAGGTGTCAAGTGATCTCAGAAGCTTCTTTACGATTTCATGGTTGGTGATCTCAGTGGCGCCGAGAGCACGCAACTCATTGGTCGTATTAGTCAAGCGATCAAATGTGAGCTGGACATTTTCATTGTCGTTTCTCTTGAAGCGGTTGAAGAGATTGCGAAGAACATCGATTCTTGTGTCTCTCTGAGTTGAGATGTCTTCATTGACCTTGGACAGCCAGTCCCAGACCAGCTTTGCAGTTTCCAGTGCACTCACATGGCCATATTGCCCTTTGGTCAGATGACCACAGATGATGTTCTTGGCGGTTGAGTCCAATTGAGCAAATCTCTTGAAATCAGCAGTGGTAACGCCTTCACCGACTTTGGGAATGCCAGTCTTGACGACATACCAGAGATCAACATCAATGGCTTCAAGATGCATGCACATCTTGTTCTTCCAGTAGGAGTAGTCAGTGCCATCAAAGAATGGGCACACAACGGAGACCTTGATTATCCCTGCAGTCGACATAGCTAAAACTCCAAGTGGTGAAACTGAATCACACAGAACGATGGATTGCCTTGCTCTAATACCAATTGAAAGTGCTAGTTACCAACTAGAGGGGGGGTGAATAGGCGATTTTTATTGAAGTCTCCAAAACACGATGGCTTTGAAGACAAACAGGTAAACTAAGCCTATATAGTAATCAGTGAAATGAAAGCTATACTAGGCAAGCATAAGTCTAACATACAACATAATGAAGGCACGAAGCCTAATTGCAACTAGGTAAACATGATCAGAAAGGTAGATTATACGAAGCTAAACAGACAATGGTCTTCACAGAGTGAAGTCAAACAGATTAGACAGGCAAGCAATGACTTCATGAAGACAACTGTAAAGTAAGGAGAGTAGAGGATAGAACCAGTAGCTTGACGAAGACAGGGATTTGGTAGACCAGTTCCAGTTGCTATGACAACTATATGTCTAGTTAGGGAGGCTGAGATTTAACTCAGAAGACCGTGTCTTCACCTTATTCCCCTTGAGCTAAGGACACCCAGTCCTCGCCCAATCACTCTGGTAGGTCTTCAAGGTAGACTTCCATACCTTCACAGACTTTGTTCACCGGCAATCCACAATGACTCTTGGATGCTCAGAACATGACGCCTAACCGGCTGGAGGATTCACAGTCCTCAAGTGTAACAAGTCTTTAGATCACGCAGACAGAAAGACTTCAGTGATGCCTAACACTCTTTGGCTTTGGGCGTTTTTGGCTTTGTCCTCGCAAGGATTTCTCTCTCAAATGCTTCGGAGGCGGGTTGCTCTCAAACGATAAAAGTTGTGCACTAACTCTGAGCAGCCACTAATTTATGGTGTAGGGGGTGGGCTATTTATAGCCAGGAGGCAACCCGACCTGATTTGTCCAAAATGACCCTGGGTCGCTAAGGAACTGACACGTGTCCAACGGTCAGATTTCAAATACACGCGACAGCTTGGCTTGGGCTACAAGCAAAGGTGACTCATCCGGCTCTGGATAAGATTTGCTCTCATTGTCTTCGCTCGAAGACATAGGATTTGGTTGAGTATCACTTTAGTCACTCTGACTTTGTTCACTTGGACCCCACTTAACAGTATGGTGGTTCCTATGACTCTATAAGAAGAAAAGGAAACTACGAAACAACTATGTCTTCGAACTGCATAGTCTTCAAGTGAATAGCTTCACGTGTCATAATCTTCATCGTGAATGTCTTCACGAACCACCATTGTCTTCTGTGTCTTCACACATTTTAGGGGTCATCTCTGGTAGGTAAACTGAATCAATGAGGGACACTACCTGTGTTATCCTGTAATTCTCACAAACACATTAGTCCCTCAACCATGTTTGTCGTCAATACTCCAAAACCAACTAGGGGTGGCACTAGATGTACTTACAGGTACACATCCTCGTCTCCACCGGCTCCACTCTTGGTTATCTCTTACCTTTACTTGTGCAAGATTTCATTGTGTTGTATCCCATGCTTGTTTGTTTACTTGTTGTTGTTGCATCATATAGGTTGCTCACCTAGTTGCACATCTAGACAACCTACTTTGATGCTAAGTTTAATTTGGTCAAGAAAAGCTAAATATTGTTAGTTGTCTATTCACCCCCCTGTAGTCAACCATGTTGATCCTTTCAATTAGTATCAGAGCCTCGTCTCTTTATTAAGGACTTTACCATCCGAAGAGTATGGTTGGCATCGGAGATGAGGGGGAGGAACACCCCGGTGTGAATCTTTCCTCATCTACGGTCGATGGGGGATCCTCGGTCTCTCATGAGGAGTTCAATGCGGCTTTGGACACATTGAAAACCTCCATGACGGCTAAGGTTAAAGGCATGTTTAAGGAGTTTCTTGATGGGCTTAAATTATCCATCGAACCATTGGAAGTGGTTGATCCCGCTAACAAGGTGGCGGATGCTAACTCCAAAAAGGGGGAAACTAGTAGTGAGCAAGTTCCTTTGCCTAGTGATAGGAGTGAGACTGGCATCTTTGCCCATGTTGAGCCTCACCTCACCTATGGAGGACCGGTCCCTTCCATGCATATGAATCATGTTGGTCCCCCTCCTAAGCTTGTGAAAAATGAGGATTTTGTAGCTTGGGTGTATCGCTTTAAACGTCATTTAAATCATAGTTCTACTAACCTTTGGAGGAATATTGATCAAGGTTTCTACCCGCACGATCCAAGCAACTTCACTCCGAGAGAAGCCGCGGATGATCAATTCAACGAGTCCGCTCTCTTCATTCTCCAAGAAGCTATTCCTCTTGAAGATATTGCGCATCTCCGTTCTTTCACCATGGCCAAGGAAGGATGGGAGCATGTTGTATCCTTGTACAAGGGAAGTGCAAGCATTCAACACTCAAACTTTGAAGTGGTGCAAGATGAAGCCAATGATTTTGCCATGATTGAGGATGAAGAACTGATAACCCACAAGTATAGGGGATCGCAACAGTTTTCGAGGGTAGAGTATTCAACCCAAATTTATTGATTCGACACAAGGGGAGCTGTCGGTGTCAAAACCGGCGGATCTCGGGTAGGGGGTCCCGAACTGTGCGTCTAGGCGGATGGTAACAGGAGACAAGGGACACGATGTTTTTACCCAGGTTCGGGCCCTCTCGATGGAGGTAAAACCCTACTCCTGCTTGATTGATATTGATGATATGGGTAGTACAAGAGTGGATCTACCACGAGATCAAGGACGTTAAACCCTAGAAGCTAGCCTATAGTATGATTGTTGTAATTGTTGTTGTCCTATGGACTAAAACCCTCCGGTTTATATAGACACCGGAGAGGGCTAGGGTTACACAGAGTCGGTTACAATGGTAGGAGATCTACATATCCGTATTGCCAAGCTTGCCTTCCATGCCAAGGAAAGTCCCATCCGGACACGGGACAAAGTCTTCAATCTTGTATCTTCATAGTCTTGGAGTCCGGGCGATGATGATAGTTCGGCTATCCGGACACCCCCTAGTCCAGGACTCCCTCAGTAGCCCCCGAACCAGGCTTCAATGACGACGAGTCCAGCGCGTATATTGTCTTCGGCGTTGCAAGGCGGGTTCTCCTCCAAATTCCATATTCTTGCCGAATAGTATCCGGCTTCCTTATAAATGTTGCGCTCCTTGGCTTCCACGCCCAATAATGGCCCTCTTCCACGTGTCGTACGAATGCGAAAAGCCAGGGTATTTTTACATTTTACCCCCAAGCTGCGCGAACAAGTTGCCTATAAGAGAGGCAAGAGTCTAGATCCAAATCTAACCATCCTCCTTCCGCGAGTACTCATCGGAGCGCTTCTGACAAAACTCCACTCCACCATGGACCATCAACGCGGCTCCTCCTCTCGCGCTCCCAGCCCTCAGCCAGGAGATTGGAGGAGATGTTAAGTCCCGCACAGCGAGCTGGTGACGCTCCAAGCGGAGGGATATCTTCCTCCGGCCTTTATGGCCCCGGTTCGAGCCGGGCTGGCCACCTACAAAGGTGGAAAGCAGGCGGAGAACACCCCCAGTCCGTCCAAAGGAGAGCGGGTGTGCTTCGTCCCCTATTTAACAAGGGGGCTCAGATTTCCCATACATCCGTTTCTCCGGGGGCTTCTGGAGTTCGACGGACTCCAGCTTCATCACCTTACACCCGCCTCCATTCTGCACGTCGTGGGTTTCATACCTCTTTGCGAGCTGTTCTTGGAAATCGAGCCCCATTTCGCGCTGTGGAAGAGATTGTTTTGCCTCGTACCCCGTTCTCACGTGGGGTTGATATATCAAGTGGGCGGAGCCGAAATATGGTGCATCGCCGGGACCGGATATCTATCCGGAACCCCAAAGAAGGCGTCCGAAGATTGGCCCTCGGAGCTGGGTAAGCGGAAATTTATCTATCCAATCCGTTCTTTCAAAGTTAAGTGTCTTACTTTATAATTTCGACGCAGGAACTGCGCCGGGATGTGGAGGGCATACACAGCCCGGCTCCACAACTCGAGGATCCGGGCAGATCCCTTGATCCGGCCTCCGAAGAGGATCCGGACATAAAGGTGGATCTAATTGACGGGGTGTTCCACCAACTTAGCATGGACAATGCTCTAGTCGCCATTACGGCTGACTACCCCGGTTTATCTCCGGCTTCCCAGGTAACTATGACCGGAGCCCTGACACCATTACTTCGTTCGTGCTTATTTCTGACCACCGCATACCAACGGTGTCTCGCAGGAGGTGCCTTCAAGGCGGGAAGCTGATCCCGCGGCAGCTGACCAACCAGGGTCAGTTCGGCCCAGCAGGCGGAAGAGGGGTGCAGTGCGAATTGAAACGTCGCCGCAACGGTACAGCACGCCACCGTTTTTAAAGAAAAGACCCCTTGTGAGGTATATTAATGCGCATGACTTTTCCAGGAGAAAGAGCGCTCGCCGGACTGTGCCCGGAGAGGTTGCCAACCAAGCCTCCGCCAGCCAGGCTCCAACACCTGGTCCAGAGGGGGAGGCAAGCGCAAGGCATAGGCCGGATGCTCCTCCAATGGAGGATGCCGACAGGCTGTCCGCCACCAGGTCTGAGGTGGAGAGCGCCATGAATCACAGGCACCGCCGGACAGTTCTTCGTGACGCGTGTTTCTCCCCGGAGGCGTTGAATGCCTTTAGCGCGGGAGACGCGCACCTTCGTGCCGCTCAAGATGGTTCAACCAGAGCCACGGAGAAGTATGCAAAAGACATACGGGTAAGGGATTTTAATAGTTGTATATGCCAGTAGCCCCCAAGACTTAAAATAGTTAAAATAACTGATTTAAGGATCATTTGACATGCAGGATCTTACGGGGAAGAATACCTGATTGTCCCAGGAGCTACAAGAGCGCAAGGCCCAACTTGAGGCCGCACTAGCCGCCGCAGGAGGAGATACCAAGACCCCCTCCGGTAACACATATTTCAAAAAGATAAGCAGTGTGCGGCGTGAGTATAAGTGTGACAATAATATTGCAGATGTTGCCGGACTTGATCCGGAAAAGCAACAGCTACTGCGCCAGCTGAAGGCCGGCGAGAGGGTGCTTATGAAGGTGCAGTAGGAGAGGAACAAACTCCAAGATGCCCACACCCAGCTTGGAGAAGAGCTAAAAGGTGTTCGGGCCCAGCTGTCTGGCTCCGTGAAGGAGAATCAACGGCTTCGTCGCGGCATCTACAGTAAGTGCTTGAGCAAACTCTTTTGAAAAGAAGAGTTCACGAGGAAGTCGATTGACAGAAATATGTCTGTAGGTGTGCTCACAGGTCGCCCTGCGGTGGAAATGCCCAGTTCAACGGGTGACCAACTTCCCGAGCTGGTGCAACTGCTCGAACGTGTTCGGCAGGCAATGAGTGGCGTCTCCCAGGCCTTATGGCCATCCGTCTCCCTACCAGAGGGCCTTGGAGAGCTTGCGGAGAAGCTTCAGGGAGCACGGAAGTGCTTCCATCTATGGAAGATATCGGCCTGCCGTCAAGGCGCCAGGGAGGCCTAGGCTATGGTGAAGATCTGGTACAAGAAGGCGGATCCGAACCACATGGCCGAGGTCAGACCTGTGGGGCCCGATGGGAAGGAGATCCCTGTGAGCTTAATGTACGACCAAGTAGAGTTGGCCGCTAAGTATTCCCAACGGTACTGTAAATTAGACAACCTGTTAGATGGGATTGAAGAGGAGTACAATCAGTCAGTGTGATGATGTATTTTTAAAATGACATGTATAATGCCTTCTAGCCGGATTGTAGATCTTTTGTCGTTGTGGACCTTTTCGCTTCAACCTCGGGACCCAACAGTCCGGAGTGTGTCTGAATACCCTTGCTGTTATGCGAAAAACCAGGGCATGCATGGAGACCAGGCGTAGGGGTCATTAGTGCTTTATAAGACAAGTGCCCAACTAGTTATGTTATATTACATGGTTAGTAAGAAACATCTTCCATGAAGAATAGTTCTGTTAAGGGTTCCTTTCCCTGGGAGGCATGCCCTAAAGTGCATGTCCGGACTGCGAAAAGAGCAGGAAAACATCTGGGGACAGATAAATAAATGAATGAGAAATCATCTTTCAAGTCACCGACTGAATATTCCCTTAAGAACGCTAGCTTTCGGCTTCACCCAGTCTGAGGTACACATCCGGCTGACCCGGCAGTAACAATCGCAGAGGTGCTCCCTTTACCTCCTAGCCGAACAATCGGGAACGTAGGGGTAAGCACAGGAGCCAGGCAACCCAGCTTGGCCAAAACTTAAGTCATATCAATGCATATAATGGTGATTAAAAGGTACATGCGGAAGTTTGACGCATGTGTTGGGCATAAAGCCCGTATAAATAAGCTTCTGTTAAAGAAGCCCCCAGGTATAATGAGTGCGAGTAGCACGTCAAGTGTGTGCGAACAATGCGCAAATCAGCCCTCAAGGGCTTTATGAAAAAGGTGGGAGAAAAGAGAGAAACAAAAGGCAACTGAAGTATAAAATGTGGACGGAGGAAGGAGACGAACTCTGAGTCCGGCGCTAGGCGTAGAATCTTCGGAGGCGGGCTGCGTTCCATGGGTTCGGCTCGAGTCGGTTGTCCGATGCGTTTCGCAGATGGTATGCTCCACCGGTCAGGACTTAGTCGATGATGAAGGGACCTTCCCATTTGGGCTTGAGTTTGTCCTTTTTCTTGTCCGGCAGGCGTAGAACTAGTTCACCAACATTGTAAGTTTTAGCCCGTACTTCTCTGCTTTGATATCTTCGAGCCTGCTGCTGATAGAATGCGGAACGAGCCTTTGCCACGTCGTGCTCCTCCTCCAATGCGTCCAAGCTGTCCTGCCGATCCAACTCGGCTTCTCTTTCTTCGTACATGCGCACTCGAGGTGAGTCATGAATTATATCGCAGGGCAAAACTGCCTCTGCGCCGTATACCATAAAGAATGGTGTGCATCCGGTAGTACGGTTTGGCGTCATCCGCAGCCCCCAGAGTACGGAGTCGAGCTCCTCGACCCAGTGCATGTTAGATTCCGTAAGGGACCGCACTAATCTGGGTTTGATGCCGCTCATGATTAGACCATTTTCTCATTCGACTTGACCGTTGGTTTGAGGGTGATAGACTGAAGCGTAGTCGAGCTTAATGCCCATATTTTTGCACCAGAGCTTAACCTCGTCGGCCGTGAAGTTCGTGCCATTATCGGTGATGATGCTGTGGGGGACGCCATAACAGTGTACTACCCCGGATATGAAGTCTATCACAGGTCCGGATTCGGCCGTTTTAACTGGCTTGGCCTCTATCCATTTGGTGAATTTGTCCACCATGACCAATAGGTACTTTTGCTTGTGGGTTCCCCCTTTAAGGGGTCCAACCATGTCAAGCCCCCAGACCGTGAACGGCTAGGTGATGGGTATAGTTTTGAGGGCGGTGGGTGGCATGTGGCTCTGATTAGCAAAGAGCTGGCAACCGACGCATCGTTGGACTAAGTCTTGAGCATATGCCCGAGCCGTCGGCCAATAGAATCCTGTACGGAAGGCCTTGCCTACAAGGGCCCGGGCTGCAGCGTGGTGCCCGCCAAGTCTGGCGTGGATTTCAGCCAGAAGATTTCGCCCTTCCTCTTCGGAGATGCACCTTTGAAGGACTCCGGTTGTGCTTTTCTAATAAAGCTCTCCCTCATGGACCTTGTAGGCTTTAGATCGCCGTACTATACAGCGGGCCTCATTTTGGTCTTCAGGGAGTTCCTGCCTAATTAAGTAGGCTAGAAATGGTTCCGTCGACGGGGCAATGACTGCCATTATTTCGTGGGCTGAAGGTGTTATTTCATTGGCAGAGCCACCAGTTGTGTCAGAATGTTCAGTGTTGGGTGGTGCAGTTGGTTCCGGATTGTTATTTCCAGACTCCTCTTCCCATACTACGGATGGCTTAAAGAGCCGCTCCGGGAAGATGTTTGGAGGGACGGCATCGCGTTTTGCGCCGATGCATGCCAACACATCGGCTGCCTGGTTATTATCCCGGGCTACATGGTGGAATTCAAGTCCTTCGAACCGAGCTGACATTTTTAAGACGACATTATGATAGGCTGCCATTTTTGGATCCTTGGCGTCAAAGTCTCCATTTACTTGGGATATTGCAAGGTTTGAATCCCCGCGCACCTCTAGGCGTTGAATACCCATGGAGATTGCCATCCGGAGACCATGTAGAAGGGCCTCATATTCGGCTGCATTGTTGGAGTCCGTGTACATTATCTGAAGTACGTATTGGACTGTGTCTCCGGTTGGGGACGTCAATACCACGCCAGCCCCCAAGCCGGCCAACATTTTGGAGCCGTCGAAATGCATGATCCAATTGGAGTATGCGCCGTACTCTTTAGGGAGTTCGGCTTCGGTCCATTAAGCGATGAAGTCAGCCAAGACTTGCGACTTTATAGCTCACCATGGTTTATAGGTTATGTTGAATGGTAAGAGCTCGATGGCCCATTTTGCAATCTTGCCCGTTGCGTCACGGTTGTTTATAATGTCGTTGAGGGGTACTTCGGAGGCCACTATTATTGAACACTCTTGAAAGTAGTGTTGCAGCTTCCGGGATGCCATGAACACCGCGTACGCTATCTTTTGATAATGCAGGTACCGGGACTTGCATGGAGTTAAGACAGTGGATACGTAGTACACTGGTTTTTGAAGAGGGAATTTATGCCCTTCTATTTCTCGTTCGACGACGAGCACCGGGCTTACGACTTGATGTGTTGCCGCGATATATAACAACATTGGTTCGCCCAAGTTGGGCGCGTCCAGGACCGGATTTGTTGCCAATATGGCCTTTATTTCTTCGAGTCCGGCTGAGCCAGCATCCGTCCACTCGAAGTGTTCGGTGCGCCTGAGGAGGCGATAGAGGGGCAATGCCTTTTCTCCCAAACGGGATATGAAGCGGCTTAGAGCCGCCGCGCATCCAGTTAATTTTTGTATTTGTTTGAGGTCTTTTGGGATATCCAACTGTGACAGAGCTCGGATCTTGGCTGGGTTTGCTTCAATTCCACTACCGGATACAATGAAGCCCAGGAGCTTTCCGGCTGGTACGCCGAGAACACATTTTTCCGGGTTGAGCTTAATGTCATATGCTCGGAGGTTGTCGAATGTGAGCTTCAAGTCGTTTACTAGAGTTTCGACGTGTTTGGTCTTGACGACCACATCGTCTACGTATGCCTCCACTGTTTTGCCGATCTGGGTAGCCAGACATGTCTGAATCATGCGCTGATATGTTGCGCCGGCGTTTTTGAGTCCGAAGGGCATTGTGTTGAAGCAGAATGGTCCGTATGGAGTAATGAATGCCGTTGCGGCTTGGTCTGCCTCTGCCATCTTGATTTGATGGTAGCCGGAGTATGCGTCGAGGAAGCACAATGAATCGTGTCCTGCGGTAGCATCGATGATTTGATCGATGCGGGGAAGGGGGAAAGGATCCTTTGGACAAGCCTTGTTAAGGTCTTTAAAATCGACACACAGGCGCCAGGATTTTTCCTTTTTTGGTACCATTACCAGGTTCGCTAGCCAGTCCGGATGTTTGATGTCTCTAATGAATACGGCTTCCAATAGTTTGGCTAGCTCCTCTCCCATTGCCTGTCTTTTGGGTTTGTAAAATCGCCGAAGAGCCTGTTTGACTGGCTTGAATCCTTTTAGGATGTTTAGGCTGTGTTCTGCCAATCTGCGTGGGATTCCTGGCATATCTGAAGGGTGCCAGGCAAAGATGTCCCAATTCTCCCGAAGGAATTCTCGGAGTGCGGCGTCTACATCAGGGTTTAACTGTGCCCCAATGGAGGCCGTCTTTGTGGGGTCCGTTGGATGGACCTGGAATTTGACTATTTCGTCCGCTGGTTTAAAAGAGGTGGACTTGGATCTCTTATCGAGTATCACATCGTCTCTGTTCACCGTGGAGCGCAACGCAGTGAGTTCCTCTGCCGCTAGGGCTTCGGATAGTGCCTCTAGGGCTAGTGCGACTGTCTTGTTTTCGGCGCGGAGTGCTATGTCCGGATCACTGGCAAGAGTGATGGTTCCATTGGGCCCGGGCATTTTAAGCTTCATGTACCCGTAATGGGGTATGGCTTGGAAAATTGTGAATGCCTCTCGCCCTAATAAAGCGTGATATCCGCTGCTGAACGGGGCCACATGGAACGTGACTTCCTCGGACCTGTAATTGTCCGGCGAGCCAAACACCACATCAAGTGTAATTTTTCTTGTGCAGCGTGCTTCCCGACTAGGGATTATTCCTCTAAAGGTTGTTGTCGGTGTCAAAACCGGCGGATCTAGGGTAGGGGGTCCCGAACTGTGCGTCTAGGCGGATGGTAACAGGAGACAAGGGACACGATGTTTTTACCCAGGTTCGGGCCCTCTCGATGGAGGTAAAACCCTACTCCTGCTTGATTGATATTGATGATATGGGTAGTACAAGAGTGGATCTACCACGAGATCAAGGAGGCTAAACCCTAGAAGCTAGCCTATGGTATGATTGTTGTAATGGTTGTTCGTCCTATGGACTAAAACCCTCTGGTTTATATAGACACCGGAGAGGGCTTGGGTTACACAGTGTCGGTTACAATGGTAGGAGATCTACATATCCGTATTGCCAACCTTGCCTTCCACGCCAAGGAAAGTCCCATCCGGACACGGGACGAAGTCTTCAATCTTGTATCTTCATAGTCTTGGAGTCTGGCCGATGATGATAGTCCGGCTATCCGGACACCCCCTAGTCCAGGACTCCCTCAGTAGCCCCCGAACCAGGCTTCAATGACGACGAGTCCAGCACGTACATTATCTTCGGCGTTGCAAGGCGGGTTCTCCTCCAAATTCTATGTGCTTGCCGAATAGTGTCCGGCTTCCTTATTAATGTTGCGCTCCTTGGCTTCCGCGCCCAATAATGGCCCTCTTCCACGTGTCGCACGAATGCGAAAGGCCAGGGTATTTTCATATTTTACCCCCTAGCTGCGCAAATAATCTGCCTATAAGAGAGGCAAGAATCCAGTTCCAAATCACACCATCTTCCTTTCGCGAGTACTCATCGGAGCGCTTCTGACCAAAAATCCACTCCATCATGGACCGTCGACGCGGCTCCTCCTCTCGCGCTCCTAGCCCTCAGCCAGGAGATTGGAGGAGATGTTCCGTTCCGCACAACGAGCTGGTGACGCTCCAAGCGGAGGGATACCTTCCTCCGGCCTTTATGGTCCCGGTTCGTGCCGGGCTGGCCACCTACAAAGGTGGAAAGCAAGCGGAGGCCACCCCTAGTCCCTCCAAAGAAGAGCGGGTGTGCTTCGTCCCTTATCTAATAACGGGGCTCGGGTTTCCCATACATCCGTTTCTTCGGGGGCTTCTGGAGTTCTACGGACTCCAGCTTCATCACCTCATGCCCGCCTCCATTCTGCACATCGCGGGTTTCGTAGCTATCTGTGAGCTGTTCCTGGGCATCGAGCCCCATTTCACGCTATGGAAGAGATTGTTTTGCCTCGTACCCTGTTCTCACGAGGGGTCGATATATCAAGTGGGCAGAGCCGAAATATGGCGCATCGCCGAGACCGGATATCTATCCGGAACCCCAAAGAAGGCGTCCGAAGACTAGCCCTTGGAATGGTTTTATGTGGAAGATGCTCCACTGCTGGACCCAGTTCGGATCAGCCTCCCGGAGTTCAGCAAGGCTCCTCTGAAGAAACGCCTAAGTTGGCGCCCGCGGAGCCCTCAACAGGAGGCAGACAGGAGCGTCCATTATTTGATGGGTCGGATAAGGTTGCTGGCCCATTCCGGATTGACCATGATTGGAGTCATGGCCACGTGCATTATGCGAGGGATGCAACTGCTCCAATATAGGGGCCACCCCATGTGGGATTTCAACGGGGAGAATGATGCCACCCGTCATGGCCGCAAGGGGCCGGGATCGGCCGCAGATCTGGTGAAGATTCTGTTCGGCCTGTACAAGGGGGAGAAGGAGGACTTCCTCCAAACGAGCCCATTGAATGGATTCTCCATGAATAACCCTCGGAGCTGGGTAAGCAGACGCTTGCTCATACGATCCGTGTTTTCAAAGTTAAGCGCCTTACTTTATGATTTTCGACGCAGGAATTGCGCCGGGATGTGGAGGACATACACAGTCCGGCTCCACAACCCGAGGATCCAGGAAGATCCCTTGATCCGGCCTCCGAAGAGGATCCGGATATAAAGGTGGAGCTGATCGACGGGGTGTTCCACCAACTCAGCATGGACAATGCCCTAGTCATCATTACGGCTGACTACCCCGGCTTATCTCCGGCTTCCCAGGTAATTATGACCGGAGTCCTGACAACATTACTTCGTCCTTGCGTATTTCTGACCACCGTATACAACGGTGTCTTGCAGGAGGTGCCTTCAAGGCGGGAAGCCGAACCCGCGGCGGCTGACCAACAAGGTTCAGTCCGGCGGAAGAGGGGTGCGGTGCGAATCGAAACGTCACCGCAATGGTATAGCTTGCGACCGTTGTTTAGGAAAAAGATTCCTAGGAGGTGTATTAATGCTCATGACTTTTCCAGGAGAAAGAGCGCTTGCCGGACTGTGCCCGGAGAGGTTGCCAACCAAGCCTCCGCCAGCCAGGCTCCAACACCTAGTCCGGAGGGGGAGGCGAGCGCAAGGCGCGAGCCGGACACTCCTCCAACGGAGGATGCCGACAGGCTGTCCGCCACCAGGTCTGAGGTGGAGAGCGCCATGAATCATAGGCGCCGCCGGATAGTTCTTCGTGACGTGTGTTTCTCCCCAGAGGCGTTGAATGCCTTTAACGCGGGAGACGCGCACCTCCATGCCGCTCAAGATGGTTTAACCCGAGCCACAGAGGAGTATGTAAAAGACATACAGGTAAAGGATTTTAATAGTTGTATATGCCAGTAGCCCCCGAGACTTAAAGTAGTTAAAATAACTGATTTAAGGATCATTTGATATGCAGGATCTCACGGAGAAGAATGCCCAATTGTCTCAGGAGCTACAAGGATGCAAGGCCCAACTTGAGGCCGCACTAGCCGCCGCAGGAGGAGACACCGAGACCCCCTCTGGTAACACATATTTCAAAAAGATAAGTAGTGTGCGGCGTGCTTATAAGTTAGACAATAATATTGCAGATGTTGCCGGACTTGATCCAGACAAGCAACAGCTACTTCGCCAGCTGAAGGCCGGCGAGAGGGTACTTATGAAGGTGCAGCAGGAGAGGAACAAACTCCAGGATGCCCACACCCAGCTTGGAGAAGAGCTAAAAGGTGTTCGGGCCCCGCTGTCTGGCTCCGTGAAGTAGAATCAGCGGCTTCGTTGCGGCATCTATAGTAAGTGCTTGAGCAAACTCTTTTGAAAAGAAGAGTTCGGCAAGGAAGTCAATTGACAGAAATATGTCTGTAGGTGTGCTCACAGGTCGCCCTGCGGAGGAAATGCCCAGTTCAATGGGTGAACAACTTCCCGAGCTAGTGCAACTGCTCGAACGTGTTCGGCAGGCGATGAGTGGCGTCGTCCAGGCCTTATGGCCGTCCGTCTCCCTACCCGAGGGCCTAGGGGAGCTTGCGGAGAAGCTTCAGGGAGCGTGGCAGCGCTTCCGTGTCTGGAATATATCGGCCTGCCGTCAAGGTGCCAGGGAGGCCTGGGCCATGGTGAAGACGCGGTACAAGAAGGCGGATCCAAACCACATGGCCAAGGTCGGACCTGTGGGGCCCAATGGGAAGGAGATCCCTGTGAGCTTAGTGTACGGCCAAGTAGAGTTGGCCGCTAAGTATTCCCAACGGGACTATAAATTAGACAGCCTGTTAGACGGGATTGAGGAGGAGTACAGTCAGTCGATTTGACGATGTATTTAAAATGACATGTAAAATGCCTTCTAGCCGGATTGTAGATCGTTTGTCTTTGCGGACCTTTTCGCTTCAACCTCGGGACCCTAGAGTCCAGAGTGTGTCCGAATGCCCTCACGGTTATGAAAAAAACCGGGGCATGCATGGAGACCAGGCGTAGGGGTAATTAGTGCTTTATCAGACAAGTGCCCAACTAGTTATGTTATATTACATGGTTAGTAAGAAGCATCTTCCAGGGAGAATAGTTCCGTTAGGGGTTCCTTTCCCTGGGAGGCATGCCCTAAATTGCATGTCCAGACTGCGAAAAGAGCAATAAAGCATCTGGGGGCAGATAAATGAATAAATAAGAAATCATCTTTCAAATCACCGACCGAATATTCTCTTAAGAACGCTAGCTTTCGGCTTCACCCAGTCTGAGGTACACATCCGGCTGACCCGGCAGTAACAATCGCAGAGGTGCTCCCTTTACCTCCTAGCCGAACAATCGGGAACGTAGGGGTAAGCACAGGAGCCAGGCAACCCAGCTTGGCCAAAACTTAAGTCATATCGATGCATGTAATGGTGAATAAAAGGTACATGTGGAAGTTTGACGCATGTGTTGGGCATGAAGCCCGTATAAATAAGCTTCTGTTAAAGAAGCCCCCAGGTATAATGAGTGCGAGTGGCACGTCAAGTGTGTGCGAACAATGCGCAGATCAGCCCTCAAAGGCTTTATGAAAAGGTGGGGAGAAAAAGACAGAAACAAAAGACAACTGAAGTAAAAAACATGGACGGAGGAAGGAGACGAACTCTGAGTCCGGCGCTAGGCGTAAAATCTTCGGAGGCGGGCTGCGTTCCATGGGTTCGTCTTGAGTCGGTTGTCCGATGCGTTTCGCAGACGGTATGCTCCGCCGGTCAGGACTTGGTCAATAATGAAGGGACCTTCCCATTTGGGCTTGAGTTTGTCCTTTTTCTTGTCCGGTAGGCGTAGAACTAGTTCGCCAACATTGTAAGTTTTAGCCCGTACTTCTCTGCTTTGATATCTTCGAGCCTGCTGCTGATAGAATGCGGAATGAGCCTTTGCCACGTCAAGCTCCTCCTCCAATGCGTCCAAGCTGTCCTGCCGATCCAACTCGACTTCTCTTTCTTCGTACATGCGTACTCGAGGTGAGTCATGAATTATATCGCAGGGCAAAACTGCCTCTGCGCTGTATACCATGAAGAATGGTGTGAATCCGGTAGTACGGTTTGGCGTGGTCCGCAGCCCCCAGAGTACGGAGTCGAACTCCTCTACCCAGTGCGTGTTAGATTCCGTAAGAGACCGCACTAATCTGGGTTTGATGCCGCTCATGATTAGACCATTTGCTCATTCAACTTGACCGTTGGTTTGAGGGTGATAGATTGAAGCGTAGTCGAGCTTAATGCCCATATTTTCGCACCAGAGTTTAACCTCGTTGGCCGTGAAGTTCGTGCCGTTATCGGTGATGATGCTGTGGTGGACACCGTAACGGTGTACTGCCCCGGATATGAAGTCTATCACAGGTCCGGATTCAGCCGTTTTAACTGGCTTGTCCTCTATCCATTTGCTGAATTTGTCCACCATGACCAATAGGTATTTTTGCTTGTGGGTTCCCCCTTTAAGGGGTCCAACCATGTCAAGCCCCCAGACCACAAATGGCCAGGTGATGTGTATAGTTTTGAGGGCGGTGGGTGGCATGTGGCTCTGGTTAGCAAAGAGCTGACAACCGACGCATCATTGGACCAAGTCCTGAGCATCTGCCCGGGCTGTCGGCCAATAAAATCCTATATGGAAGGCCTTACCTACAAGGGCCCGGGCTGCAGCGTGGTGTCCGCCTAGTCCGGCATGAATTTCAGCCAGAAGATTTCGCCCTTCCTCTTTGGAGATACACCTTTGAAGGACTCCGGTTGCGCTTTTCTTATAAAGTTCCCCCTCATGGACCTTGTAGGCTTTAGATCGCCGAACTATGCAGTGGGCCTCATTTTGGTCTTCGGGAAGTTCCTGCCTAATTAAGTAGGCTAGGAATGGTTCCGTCCACGGGGCAATTACTGCCATTATTTTGTGGGCGGAAGGTGTTATGTCATTGGCTGAGCTGCCGGTTGTGTCAGAATGTTTGGTGTTGGGCGGTGCGGTTGGTTCTGGATAGTTGTTTCTGGACTCCTCTTCCCATACAACGGATGGCTTAAAGAGCCGCTCCAGGAAGATGTTTGGAGGGACGGCGTCGCATTTTGCGCCGATGCGTGCCAACACGTCGGCTGTCTGGTTATTATCCAGGGCTACATGGTGGAATTCGAGTCCTTCGAACCGAGCTGACATTTTTAAGACGGCGTTACAGTAGGCTGCCATTTTCGGATCTTTGGCATTGAAGTCTCTGTTTACTTGTGATATTGCAAGGTTTGAATCCCCGCGTACCTCGAGGCGTTGAATGCCCATGGAGATTGCCATCCGGAGATCGTGCAGAAGGGCCTCGTATTCGGCTGCGCTGTTGGAGTCTGTGTACATTATTTGAAGTACGTATTGGACTGTGTCTCCGGTTGGGGATGTCGAAACGACGCCAGCCCCCAAGCCGGCCAACATTTTAGAGCCGTCGAAATGCATGATCCAATTGGAGTATGCGTCGTACTCTTTAGGGAGTTCGGCTTCAGTCCATTCAGCGACGAAGTCAGCCAAGATGTGCGACTTTATAGCTCGCCGTGGTTTGTAGGTTATGTCAAATGGTAAGAGCTCAATGGCCCATTTTGCAATCTTGCCTGTCACGTCGCGGTTGTTTATGATGTCGTTGAGGGGTACTTCGGAGTCCACTGTTATCGAACACTCTTGAAAGTAGTGTCGCAGCTTCCGGGATGCCATGAACACCGCGTATGCTGTCTTTTGATAATGCGGGTACAGGGACTTGCAGGGAGTTAGGACAGTGGATACGTAGTACACTGGTTTTTGAAGAGGGAATTTATGCCCTTCTATTTCTCGTTCGACGACGAGCACCGCGCTGACAACTTGATGTGTTGCCGCGATATATAACAACATTGGTTCGCCCAGGTTAGGCGCGGCCAAAACCGGATTTGCTGCCAATATGGCCTTTATTTCGTCGAGTCCGGCAGTAGCAGCATCCGTCCACTCGAAGTGTTCGGTGCGCCTGAGGAGGCGATAGAGGGGAAATGCCTTTTCTCCCAAACGGGAGATGAAACAGCTTAGAGCCGCCACGCATCCAGTCAATTTTTGTATTTGTTTGAGGTCTTTTGGAATATCCAGTTGTGACAGAGCTCGGATCTTGGCTGGGTTTGCTTCAATTCCTCTACCTGATACAATGAAGCCCAGGAGCTTTCCGGCTGGTACGCCGAAAACGCATTTTTTCCGGGTTCAGCTTAATGTCATATGCTCGGAGGTTGTCGAATGTGAGCCTCAAATCGTCTACTAGAGTTTCGACGTGTTTGCTCTTGACGACCACGTCGTCTACGTATGCCTCTACTGTTTTGCCGATCTGGGTAGCCAGACATGTCTGAATCATGTGCTGATATGTTGCGCCGGCGTTTTTGAGTCCGAAGGGCATCATGTTGAAGCAGAATGGTCCGTATGGAGTAATGAATGCCGTTGCGGCTTGGTCCGCCTCCGCCATCTTGATTTGATGGTAGCCAGAGTATGCGTCGAGGAAGCGCAATGAATCGTGCCCTGCAGTAGCATCGATTATTTGATCGATGCGGGGGAGGGGGAAAGGATCCTTTGGACAAGCCTTGTTGAGGTCTTTAAAATCGACACATAGGCGCCAGGGTTTGTCCTTCTTTGGTACCATTACTAGGTTCGCTAGCCAGTCCGGATGTTTGATGTCTCTGATGAATCCGACTTCCAATAGTTTGGCTAGCTCCTCTCCCATTGCCTGTCTTTTGGGTTTGGAAAATCGCCGAAGAGCCTGTTTGACTGGCTTGAATCCTTTTAGGATGTTTAGGCTGTGTTCTGCCAATCTGCGTGGGATTCCTGGCATATCTGAAGGGTGCCAGGCAAAGATGTACCAATTCTCCCGAAGGAATTCTCGTAGTGCGGCGTCTACATCAGGGTTTAACTGTGCCCCAATGGAGGCCATCTTTGTTGGGTCCGTTGGATGGACCTGGAATTTGACTATTTCGTCCACTGGTTTAAAAGAGGTGGACTTGGATCTCTTATCGTGTATCACATCATCCCTGTTCACCGTAGAGCGCAGCACCGTGAGTTCCTCCGCCGCTAGGGCTTCGGATAGTGCCTCTAGGGCTAATGCGGCTGTCTTGTTTTCGGCGCGGAGTGCTATGTCCGGATCACTGGCAAGGGTGATGGTTCCATTGGGCCCGGGCATTTTAAGCTTCATGTACCCGTAATAGGGTATGGCTTGGAAAATTGTGAATGCCTCTCGTTGAGGGAGTCCTGGACTAGGGGGTGTCCGGACAGCCGGACTATCAATGTCCGCCAAACTCCAAGACTACGAAGATACAAGATTGAAGACTCCGGCTCGTGTCCGGATGGTACTTTCCTTGGCGTGGAAGGCAAGCTTGGCAATACGGATGTGTAGATCTCCTACCATTGTAACCGACTCTGTATAACCCTAGCCCTCTCTGGTGTCTATATAAACCGGAGGGCTTTAGTCCGTAGGACAACACACATTACAACAATCATACCATAGGCTAGCTTCTAGGGTTTAGCCTCCTTGATCTCGTGGTAGATCTACTCTTGTACTACCCATATCATCAATATTAATCAAGCATGACGTAGGGTTTTACCTCCATCGAGAGGGCCCGAACCTGGGTAAAAACATCGTGTCCCTCGTCTCCTGTTACCATCCGCCTAGACGCACAGTTCGGGACCCCCTACCCGAGATCCGCCGGTTTTGACACCGACATTGGTGCTTTCATTGAGAGTTCCTCTGTGTCGTCACCGATAGGCTTGATGGCACCTTCAGCCTGCAACGCTGTCCAGGGTGAGACTTTTCTCCCCGGACAGATCTTCGTATTCGGCGGCTTCGCACTGCGGGCCAATTCACTTGGCCATCTGGAGCAGATCGAAAGCTACGCCCCTAGCCGTCAGGTCAGATTTGGAAGCTTAAACTTCACGGCCAATGTCCGCGGAGACTTGTTCCTCGACGGACTCGAGCCACAGCCGAGCGCGCCGCACTGTGACGATGGGCATGATCTAGCTCTGCCGCCGAACAGTGCCTTGGTGGCCGCACACGGATCCGCTTCGGCCATTAGCCCGGCGCCGATCGCCCAGATCGAGGGTCGGTGGATAGACGCCGCCCTGGGGGCTCAAACATCCACGGCGATGGAGCCGAACACTAATCTTGTCCCCTGCGAAATTTGTGATTCCGAGGCGCCGGACTCCTCGCCGGACTCCGAACCTCCCGCGCCCCCACCAATCGGTCCGGATTGGGCGCCGGTTATGGAATTCATCGCCGCAGACATCTTCCAACGCTCGCCTTTCGGCGATATCTTGAATTCACTAAAACATCTCTCGTTATCAGGAGAGTCCTGGCCGGATTATGGCCAGGATGGTTGGGATACGGACGACGAAGAAATTCAGAGCCCACCCACCACCCATTTTGTAGCCACTGTCAACGAACTAACCGACATGCTAGACTACGACTCCGAAGACATCGACACTATGGACGACGATGCCGGAGACGAACAGGAACCGGCGCCCACAGGGCACTGGAAGGCCACCTCGTCATATGACGTATACATGGTGGATACCCCAAAAGATGGGGACGGCGAAGAAATAGCGGAGGCAGATACCTTAAAGAAACAGCCCAAGCGTCGGCGTCAGCGGCGCCGCTCTAAATCTCGCCACAGCAAGAATGGAGATTCCGGCACAGGAGATAATAATACTCCAGAGAGTGCCGAAGACAATCCCCTCCAGCAAGACTCAGCGCAGGAGGATGCAGAAGCAAGCCCTCATGAGGGGGCGGCAGATGAAGAGGTTGAGGATCATAATTATATGCCTCCCTCCGAAGAAGAAGCAAGCCTCAACGATGACGAATTCGTCGTACCCGAGGATCCCGTCGAACAAGAGCGCTTCAAGAGCAGGCTTATCGCCACAGCAAACAGCCTAAAGAAAAAGCAACAGCAGCTTCAAGCTGATCAGGACCTGCTGGCCAATCGATGGACTGAGGTCCTCGCGGCCGAAGAGTATAAACTCGAACGTCCCTCCAAAAGTTACCCAAAACGCAAGCTGCTCCCCCGATTAGAGGAGGAAGCATACGTACATCCATCACCAGCGCAGGATATGGCTGACCGACCACCCCGTGGTCGTGACAGAGAGGCATCCAGGCCCCCAGCCAAGACCATACCCCGGCATCGCTCCAAAAGTACGAAGCCAAGAGGGAACGCGCCGGACTTGCGAGACATATTGGAGGACAAAGCAAGGCAATCCAGATCCATCTATGGATCACGTGGGCGCCCTACGACCCACGACAAATACCATCGTGCCGGATACAATAACCCCGGCCGGGCCGAACACAGCAGACAGCGCTCTCTCGAGCTGCGTCGCGATACCGCTCAATACAGGGGCGCCGCACACCCGTTATGCTTCACTGACGAAGTAATGGATCATGAATTCCCAGCAGGATTTAAACCCATAAACATGGAAGCCTACGATGGAACAACAGACCCTGGAGTCTGGATAGAAGATTATATACTACATATACATATGGCCAGAGGAGATGATCTCCACGCCATAAAATACCTACCCCTCAAGCTCAAAGGGCCAGCCCGTCATTGGCTTAAAAGCCTCCCAGAAAATACTGTTGGACTTATGTCCGCCCTTCGGATGCAGATGACCTAATTCATATAACTCAACAGCCCGGAGAGTCAGCGCGGAAATTCTGGAACAGGTTCCTTACAAAAAAGAACCAAATAGTCGACTGTCCGGACGCCGAAGCCTTAGCAGCTTTCAAGCACAATGTCCGAGACGAATGGCTCGCCAGGCACCTCGGTCAAGAGAAACCGAGGACAATGTCCGCACTAACAAGCCTCATGACCCGCTTCTGTGCGGGCGAGGATAGCTGGTTAGCACGATGCAGCACCAGCGACCCAAGTACATCAGAGATAAGAGATGGAAACGGAAAATCACGGCGCAGAAAAGAGCAGCGCCGGAATAAAGAGAAAAGCCCAAAGAGCACAGTCAACGCCGGATTCAGAAGCTCGCGGCCCAATAACAAAACACAGCCTCTTAAGGATGACAGTGACGGATTGTCCAACTTAAACAAAATTTTGGGTCGGATATGTCAAATCCACAGTACCCCCGGAAGGCCTACAAATCACACCCACAGGGATTGTTGGGTTTTCAAACAGTCCGGCCGACTAAATGCCGAACACAAGGGGCTCGACGCGTCAAGCAAAGAAGATAAACCCCACCAGCAGAGCACCGGAAAACAAAAGACTTTCCCACAAGGGGTCAAAGCAGTAAACTCACTTCATGTGATAATACGGAAAAATAGTGCGGCACTTTCTAAAAAGAGCTTCGCACGGTCCACCCCAGCAGACCGTAGAGATTGGATATCAAAACCAATCACTTTCGACCACCTGGACTATTCCAGAAGCGTTCGAAATGCGGGACGGACTCCCCTGATATTGAATCCCATAATAGACGGATTGCAATTTACTAACGTCCTAATGGACGGAGGCAGTGACTTAAACCTGCTATATTCAAACACAATCCGTAGGATGGGGATAGACCCTACCAAAATTCGACACAGCCGCACTTCCTTCAAAGGAGTGACGCCAGGCCATTATGCCAAGTGCACAGGCTCCATATTACTAGAAGTCGTGTTCGGATCGCCGAACAATTCTCGACGCGAAAAATTAATTTTTCACATCATCCCATTTGAAAGTGAATATCAAGCACTCTTGGGACGAAAGGCTTTTGTCCGCTTCAACGCCATACCGCATTACGCGTCTCTTACACTCAAGATGCCTGGACCGCGTGGCGTAATTTTAGTGCGAGGGTCACTTAAAGACCCCGGACTTGGATAGACGAATCCGGCGTCAGTGGGCTAGGGGCTCCCTAGCCGCATACCCCTTCACAGGGGGCTGCGCGCACAAATAATCGCGGGTTCATACAAACCCCGCTTTAATTATTTATATTTCTAATATTTCTCGCACGAATTGTTTTTTTAAACTAAACGTTCCTCTCTTTTTACAGATGAACAACGTGCATACCCATCCAGGATAACGGCGCAACGGAGACACAGGCGCAGACGTGCAGTAGGGACCTGTTGCGAGGATTCTTTTCAGATTAAGACCCTGCGTAAACCTTTCTTACTGTCTCTTGTTGTTATTCTCCCTTGGTTTCTTCCTATAGCCAAAGCGGAGCCTAACGTTTTGGCATTGGCCGCGTCAGAAGACCATGCCCGTACCTGGACACTAGGGGCTTAGGGCATCGTTCTGCCCATTATTATAAAGACCGAACACCTTAGGGAGTGTTCGGCGTCTCGAGTTAGGCATTATATGCATCAGCTCCGAATCATGTCTTTGGTCAAATGTTGGGTTTGCCCGGCTCCTGTGTTTTGCTGCCTTACGTTCCGTATCATCGGCTAACGCGGCACCAGGAGAACTACTGCGATTGTGCCCCAGTTCGGCTGGGCGAGCACCTCAGTAGAGAAAGCCGAAAACTGACTGTCATGATATAGCGAGAGACTGGTCAACCACTCGATCGACTATCGGAATGTTTAGAATTCCCCGCTTTGACGAAGGGCCGTTTCCCGGTCAGGCACACGCGCTCCGACTTCGGAGAAGGGCGATGCCACCAGGGGCAATATCGTAGCCCCACCCTCGAGCTCCACTGGCTAAGTGAAAGTGATAAAGCATTATAGTCCGGATTGCCTCGTTCGCTATGCTACCACCTCCTTATAACAGGACCGAGACGTCGGATTAAGTGTGAAAACGCGCTATTTTTGCGAACACCCCAGCACCTTGTGCGTGGGGGCTGAAGCCGAAGACTGCCATCTTTCAAGTTATACACAAGTATACGTAAACGGCCGCACAAGAGAAGTTTTACTACTTGGACGCACAAGTATAAAAAGCAGTTATAATATAATCATCAATTTACAAGCTAATGCGTTCATTTGAACGTTACATTCTTCGAGCACTGCGACTCTATTACACGAGCGCCACGCATAACTTCCCCGAAATAGTGCTCGGCAGGGAGCCGGTTTTCATCCGAACCCTGGGCAGCAACAGCGGTGGCGTCCATCTCTGGACAATGCGCCTTCACACGGGCAAGAGCCATCCGCGCGCCCTCTATGCAGGCCGACCGCTTCATCTCCTTTATATGTGGCACCGCTCCAAGGAATTGCTGTAGTAAGACAAAGTAGCTCGTCGCCTTGGACCTCTCTGGCCAGACATGGGCCACGATGTCAGTCATGGCAAGTCCGGACAATCTATTTAGCTCAGCCCATTCGGCCAACCGGTCTGTCAATGGAAGTGGGCAATCCGGACTGTGGGATTGAGACCAATATAGCTCTTCCATCTCGCGATCCTTCTGGCTCCGGAAGTGCTTAATGGCATCGGCCGCACTTGCGGCTATGTCCATATACGGATCCTCCGGACTCCACAGCCGCTCAAATTGAGCATACTTCCCATCCATAAACCGGCGACGCAGCAGAAAAGGCTTGCCAACCACGATCTCTCCGGCCTGGCACAGTTCCTCCTTCATAGCCCGCATTGCAGAGCGGGCATCCTTGGCTTCAGCGGTGGCCTTCTTCAGGTCTTCCCGCTTCGATAAGCGCTCCTTTTCAAGAGCCTCATTGCGGTCGGCAGCATCCTTTACTTTTATGGCCAATTCGGCCACCTCGGCCCGGCTTAGCCAGTGCGCAGCCTTTTCGGCTTTCAACTCCTCGGCCGCCCTCGAGGCAGCCGCTTCACTCCTTCGGGCTTGCTCCTTAGCTTGGGCAAGTTTGGCCCGAAGGCCCTCCACAGCAGCAGCACCGTCTGTACAAACAGCATATAATTTATCAGAGGAGGGCTTCGACCCCCTTAATAAAGCGACTGCGGAGAACTCTTTTACCTTGCGACTCGTCAAGTCGCCTGTTGACAAGTGCGATGTCCGCATCTGCCAAGTCAAATTGCCGATTTAACTCGGCAAACTCACTAGTCCGGCTAGCCCCCGGACTATCCGCCACCTGCATAGGAACGACGGAATTCATTCCTTTAGATTTCGATCCTCGGTACGCTGTCGTTTCTGACAACCTACCGAGTCTCAGGGGCTACTATCTATACAGGGCGCATTTTTTATATGCAAAACTGTTAAAAGACAAAGGGGTGCATCATTCTCGCATACCTCAAATCCCGCCAGCAAACTCATGGTGGCATTACGCAATTCGCTCTCAGCGTACGAAATCCTTCCAATCACCATACGCATTAACGCACGGTGATCTTCTGAAATGGACACCCTCTCAAGCAGATTCTTCAGTTCTCCCGGCCGGACACTAGTAGGTGCCGAACTCTCTGGCCCCTCCGGACTCGGGGATACCCTCCGTGATGACACTTCGGGTTCACCTGTCTCATCTGGCGGTGCTGCGGACGGAGGCGTATCGCTCTCCATCATCTCCGGAAGAAGGTCCCCCGAAGATGAACTCATCTGAGAAGGCTGCAGATCCGAACTGCAACATAAATATTTCGGTTATCTATAGAAGCACAAATGAAGGTATTTCCTTACTAATTAACTCCCTCTTTCATACTCACGGCTCGCTGGAGGGCCGATCCTTTGATGATGATTGTGCGTCCGGATTCTTTCCGGGCGCCGGACCCCCCGGGGAAGATCTCTTCCCACGCTTAGGGGCTTTGGCCTCCGGATCTTTGGAGGTGGTCCTCTTCTCCCCCTGAAGGGAGGGGTTCTTGCTTCCTCCCTCTTCAGTCGCCCCTTTGGGCGAAATATTAGCTCCTCTATTTTCCCCGTCGCCCCCTTCTGTGGGCGCAACCTCCAACATTCTGACCAGCACGGGCTCCTGTGCGGTCTCTGGGAGGGGGGCCGGACACCTTATCAGCCTTGATCGCCACCCATTCCTGTAAAGAACAAAGGGTCAGGAGGCGAACTCTAGAAAGGCACATAAACAGAATGTCCGGACTCTGAGCTACTTACCTGAGTATCCGGGAGATCGCGGCTTAGACCTGCATCCTCGGCTAAATCCGGACACGCCACCTGCGGTCCGAAGAACAACTTGTACATCTCCATGGGTGTCGCACCCATGAAGTGTTGGAGAATCCGAGGTCCCTCCGGGTTGAACTCCCATAGACGGAGAGGACAGCGTTTGCAGGGCAGAAGATGCCTGATTAGCATAACCTGCATCACCTTGATCAGGTCGATCTCCCTCGCTTGGAGATCTTGTATCCGGCCCTGCAGCGAAGGCACGTCTTCGGACGGCCCCCAATTGAGCCCTTGGTTGACCCACGACATCAGTTGGCGTGGAGGTCCCGGGCGGAATAAGGGCGGCGGCTTTTGCCTGCTGCCCCTTGGAGCGGTGATATAAAACCACTCCTGCTGCCACAGTCCGAGTTCCTCTTGGAAGGAACCCTCGGGCCATGGGGCATCGACCTTTTTGCTTATGGTCGCCCCGCCGCACTCCGCTTGACGCCCCCCGATCATCTTCGGCTCCACCTTGAAGGTCTTCAGCCATAGGCCGAAGTGGGGAATGACGCGGAGGAAAGCTTCGCAGACGATAATGAATGCGGAGATATGGAGGATGGACTCCGGAGCAAAGTCGTGAAAGTCCAGCCCATAGTAGAACAGGAGCCCCCTCACGAAGGGATCCGTCGGGAAGCCTAAGCCCCGACGGAGGTGGGATACGAAAATGACGTATTCACCGGGCTCGGGGGCTGGCACGGCCTGCCCTTGGGCAGGCAACCTGTGCGAAACCTCGTAGGCCAGGTACTTGGCCTCACGTAACTTCAATATGTCCTCCTCCGTGACGGAGGAGGGCATCCATCGGCCCTGGAGGTCGGAGCCGGACATGATTGAGGATCCGAAGCGCTCGAATCTGAGGCTCTGGGTGTTGGAACTGGGAGCGGGGAAGAGATTTGATGCGAGATTGAAGAACAATGGCGAGCCTTGGTCCTCTTATAAAGGGGAAGAAATACCAAGGGCCGTCTCCGTGACCGTTTGGGATTCCCCTTCGATAGAGGAGGCGTGGCAACGGGAGCGGTTGGGTTACCCACGCACGTATTGATGAGAATCCCGGAATAAGGGGAACACGATCTCTGCTTCGACAAGACGTGCCAAGGAAACCGCTTCGCTAAATGTGCTGAGGTGGTATAGTAATTCAAACAAAGGCCTGGTGGCGGTGTGATGTCACGCCGCATAATACGTCAGCAGATTGAACTAAGTGTACATTTTATTCTCTCTACGGTGGAATGTGGAATTTATTTTGCAGAGCCGGACACTATCCTGGTGTTCATGATCTTCTTTGGATTATTCAAGGGAGGAACCCGCCTTGCAATGCCGAACATTATGCACGCCGGACTTTTCGTCATTGAAGACTGGTTCAGGGGCTACTGAGGGAGTCCTGGACTAGGGGGTGTCCGGACAGCCGGACTATCAATGTCTGCCGGACTCCAAGACTACGAAGATACAAGATTGAAGACTCCGGCTCGTGTCCGGATGGTACTTTCCTTGGCGTCGAAGGCAAGCTTGGCAATACGGATGTGTAGATCTCCTACCATTGTAACCGACTCTGTGTAACCCTAGCCCTCTCCGGTGTCTATATAAACCGGAGGGCTTTAGTCCGTAGGACAACATACATTACAACAATCATACCATAGGCTAGCTTCTAGGGTTTAGCCTCCTTGATCTTGTGGTAGATCTACTCTTGTACTACCCATATCATCAATATTAACCAAGCAGGACATAGGGTTTTACCTCCATCGAGAGGGCCCGAACCTGGGTAAAAACATCGTGTCCCTCGTCTCCTGTTACCATCCGCCTAGACGCACAGTTCGAGACCCCCTACCCGAGATCCGCCGGTTTTGACACCGACACTCGTCCTAATAAAGTGTGATATCCGCTGCTGAACGGGGCCACTTGGAACGTGACCTCCTCGGACCTGTAATTGTCCGGCGAGCCGAACACCACATCAAGTGTGATTTTTCCTGTGCAGCGTGCTTCCCGGCTAGGGATTATTCCTCTAAAGGTTGTGCTTCTTCGCTCAATGCGGCTCCAGTCTATTTCCATTTTTTGAAGGGTTTCCTCATAGATGAGGTTTAATCCGCTGCCGCCATCCATGAGTACCTTGGTAAGACGAAAGCCATCCACTATTGGACTGAGGACCAATGCGGCTGGTGCTTGGGCTGTTCGGAATTTAGGTTCGTCGCTGGCATTGAAGGTGATGGCCGTGTCGCTCCATGGATTTTTTGTTGCTACTTGGTAGACTTCAGCGAGGCTGCGGATTGTTCTTTTCCACATATTATTTGATGCGAAAGTCTCGAAGACTGTTAATACCGTACTAGTACTGTTGGGGTGGGTCTCCGGGGCTAAAAGCTCTTCGCCACTTTTGGCCACCTGCCACAGCATCCAACATGCTTCAAGGCTATGAGTTGGAGTGGTGCCCTCTGTACTATGAATTTTACAGGGTCCGCTGAGCCATCCCTCCAGTACGGTTCCGTGCCCTTTATGGGGTTTTTTGCTTTTTGGTTCTTGTCCTGGGTGCCTGAGCATGATGCACCCTTTTGTTTCGGACTTGGGTTTTGTTCGGAGCCGGTTTGTCCCAAAACTTAGTTTCGGTTTTCCGGACACTCTCCATCGCACAATATTTTCGTACTATGGATGCCAGTTTGGCGAAGCGTGTAATTTCGCGCCGACTTATGGCGTTCAAGATTCCCTTGTCCGTGCAATTGTTGCAAAAAATTGAAATTGCGTTTTCCTCACGGCAGTCCTTTATCCTGTCCATAACCAGGAGGAATCTGGCCCAGTAATGATGTACTGTTTCAGCGGGCTCTTGCCGGATTTGAGATAGATCGCATATGTTTGGGTGGGCGGGTGGAATTAATTCCGAAACCCTGCCCAACTTGGGGCTCAAGGGCCGAAAAATTTCTGAATTTGGAAGCTTGGATTGATGGATGTCGTCCAACGAATCTGGTCCGCTGCCTGACTTTAGGTTCAGTACTTGATTGACGTCTGTCCCTCCGCAGAAATCCGTCATGGAGGGATCAGGAGTCCGGACATAGATGGTTTTTAATACAGGGGAGAATCACCACGTTGTTCTTCTACCACAGCAACGTGATGGGTAACCTGGGGAGAGTCAATCTCTCTCAGATCGGTTTTAAGCCCAATCTGACTGTAGTCTGTAGCGACTCCCAGGGCGGCGAAGCGATCCAGGAGCTCGTTTACGGAAGAGAGCTCCATTGGATCTAGCTGCTCGGTAAATTCTGATTTGACGTGAAGATCGCTTTTGATGATCCGATAGGTCATCGTCGGAGCGGCGGCCGAACGGGCGGTTATAAGAAAACCACCCAGCCAGATAGTTTGGCCGGCGACCAAAGCTCCTTTGGCAATGGTACCGTCTTTAAACACGGGAACGGGCATCCTTCTTGATCGTGATGGCACAGAGGAACTCTCAATGAAAGCACCAATGTTGGTGTCAAAACCGGCGGATCTCGGGTAGGGGGTCCCGAACTGTGCGTCTAGGCGGATGGTAACAGGAGACAAGGGACACGATGTTTTTACCCAGGTTCGGGCCCTCTCGATGGAGGTAAAACCCTACTCCTGCTTGCTTGATATTGATGATATGGGTAGTACAAGAGTGGATCTACCACGAGATCAAGGTGGCTAAACCCTAGAAGCTAGCCTATGGTATGATTGTTGTAATGGTTGTTCGTCCTATGGACTAAAACCCTCCGGTTTATATAGACACCGGAGAGGGCTAGGTTACACAGAGTCGGTTACAATGGTAGGAGATCTACATATCCATATTGCCAACCTTGCCTTCCACACCAAGGAAAGTCCCATCCGGACACGGGACGAAGTCTTCAATGTTGTATCTTCATAGTCTTGGAGTCCGGCCGATGATGATAGTCCGGCTATCCAGACACCCCCTAGTCCAGGACTCCCTCAGTTGTGCTGCTTCGCTCAATGCGGCTCCACTCTATTTCCATTTTTCGAAGGGTTTCCTCATAGATGAGGTTTAATCCGCTGCCGCCATCCATGAGTACCTTGGTAAGACGAAAGCCGTCCACTATTGTACTGAGGACCAATGCGGCTGGTGCTTGGGCTGTTCGGAATTTAGGTTCGTCGCTGGCATTGAAGGTGATGGCCGTGTCGCTCCATGGATTTTTTGTTGCTACTTGGTAGACTTCAGCGAGGCTGCGGATTGTTCTTTTCCACATATTATTTGATGCGAAAGTCTCGAAGACTGTTAATACCGTACTAGTACTGTTGGGGTGGGTCTCCGGGGCTAAAAGCTCTTCGCCACTTTTGGCCACCTGCCACAGCATCCAACATGCTTCAAGGCTATGAGTTGGAGTGGTGCCCTCTGTACTATGAATTTTACAGGGTCCGCTGAGCCATCCCTCCAGTACGGTTCCGTGCCCTTTATGGGGTTTTTTGCTTTTTGGTTCTTGTCCTGGGTGCCTGAGCATGATGCACCCTTTTGTTTCGGACTTGGGTTTTGTTCGGAGCCGGTTTGTCCCAAAACTTAGTTTCGGTTTTCCGGACACTCTCCATCGCACAATATTTTCGTACTATGGATGCCAGTTCGGCGAAGCGTGTAATTTCGCGACGACTTATGGCGTTCAAGATTCCCTTGTCCGTGCAATTGTTGCAAAAAATTGAAATTGCGTTTTCCTCACGGCAGTCCTTTATCCTGTCCATAACCAGGAGGAATCTGGCCCAGTAATGATGTACTGTTTCAGCGGGCTCTTGCCGGATTTGAGATAGATCGCATATGTTTGGGTGGGCGGGTGGAATTAATTCCGAAACCCTGCCCAACTTGGGGATCAAGGGCCGAAAAATTTCCGAATTTGGAAGCTTGGATTGATGGATGTCGTCCAACGAATCTGGTCCGCTGCCTGACTTTAGGTTCAGTACTTGATTGACGTCCGTCCCTCCGCAGAAATCCGTCATGGAGGGATCAGGAGTCCGGACATAGATGGTTTTTAATACAGGGGAGAATCACCACGTTGTTCTTCTACCACAGCAACGTGATGGGTAACCTGGGGAGAGTCAATCTCTCTCAGATCGGTTTTAAGCCCAATCTGACTGTAGTCTGTAGCGACTCCCAGGGCGGCGAAGCGATCCAGGAGCTCGTTTACGGAAGAGAGCTCCATTGGATCTAGCTGCTCGGTAAATTCTGATTTGACGTGAAGATCGCTTTTGATGATCCGATAGGTCATCGTCGGAGCGGCGGCCGAACGGGCGGTTATAAGAAAACCACCCAGCCAGATAGTTTGGCCGGCGACCAAAGCTCCTTTGGCAATGGTACCGTCTTTAAACACGGGAACGGGCATCCTTCCTGATCGTGATGGCACAGAGGAACTCTCAATGAAAGCACCAATGTTGGTGTCAAAACCGGCGGATCTCGGGTAGGGGGTCCCGAACTGTGCGTCTAGGCGGATGGTAACAGGAGACAAGGGACACGATGTTTTTACCCAGGTTCGGGCCCTCTCGATGGAGGTAAAACCCTACTCCTGCTTGCTTGATATTGATGATATGGGTAGTACAAGAGTGGATCTACCACGAGATCAAGGTGGCTAAACCCTAGAAGCTAGCCTATGGTATGATTGTTGTAATGGTTGTTCGTCCTATGGACTAAAACCCTCCGGTTTATATAGACACCGGAGAGGGCTAGGTTACACAGAGTCGGTTACAATGGTAGGAGATCTACATATCCATATTGCCAACCTTTCCTTCCACGCCAAGGAAAGTCCCATCCGGACACGGGACGAAGTCTTCAATGTTGTATCTTCATAGTCTTGGAGTCCGGCCGATGATGATAGTCCGGCTATCCAGACACCCCCTAGTCCAGGACTCCCTCAGTTGTGCTGCTTCGCTCAATGCGGCTCCACTCTATTTCCATTTTTCGAAGGGTTTCCTCATAGATGAGGTTTAATCCGCTGCCGCCATCCATGAGTACCTTGGTAAGACGAAAGCCGTCCACTATTGGACTGAGGACCAATGCCGCTGGTGCTCGGGCTGTTCGGAATTTAGGTTCGTCGCTGGCATTGAAGGTGATGGCCGTGTCGCTCCATGGATTTTTTGTTGCTACTTGGTAGACTTCAGCGAGGCTGCGGATTGTTCTTTTCCACATATTATTTGATGCGAAAGTCTTGAAGACTGTTAATACCGTACTAGTACTATTGGGGTGGGTCTCCGGGGCTAAAAGCTCTTCGCCACTTTTGGCCACCTGCCACAGCATCCAACATGCTTGAAGGCTATGAGTTGGAGTGGTGCCCTCTGTACTATGAATTTTACAGGGTCCGCTGAGCCATCCCTCCAGTACGGTTCCGTGCCCTTTATGGGGGGTTTTTGCTTTTTGGTTCTTGTCCTGGGTGCCTGAGCATGATGCACCCTTTTGTTTCGGACTTGGGTTTTGTTCGGAGCCGGTTTGTCCCAAAACTTAGTTTCGGTTTTCCGGACACTCTCCATCGCACAGTATTTTCGTACTATGGATGCCAGTTCGGCGAAGCGTGTAATTTCGCGACGAGTTATGGCGTTCAAGATTCCCTTGTCCGTGCAGTTGTTGCAGAAAATTGAAATTGCGGTTTCCTCACGGCAGTCCTTTATCCTGTCCATAACCAGGAGGAATCTGGCCCAGTAATGATGTACTGTTTCAGCGGGCTCTTACCGGATTTGAGATAGATCGCATATGTTTGGGTGGGTGGGTGGAATTGAGTCCGGAACCCTGCCCAACTTGAGGCTCAAGGGCCGAAAAGTTTCCGAATTTGGAAGCTTGGATTGCTGGACGTTGTCCAACGAGTCTGGTCTGCTGCCTGACTTTAGGTTCAGTACTTGATCGACGTCCGTCCCTCCGCGGGAATCTGGCATGGAGGGATCTGGAGTACGGACATAACTGGTCTTTAATACAGAAGAAGAGTCGCCGCGTTGTTCCTCTACCACCGCAATGTGGTGGGTAACCTGGGGGGAGTTAATCTCTCTCAGATCGGTTTTAAGCCCAATGTGATCGTAGTCTGTACCCCCAGGGCGGCGATGCGATCCAAGAGCTCGTTTACAGAAGAGAGCTCAATCGGATCCAGTTGCTCGACGAATTCCGAGCTGATGCGAAGATCGCTTTTGATGACCCGAGAGGTCATCGTCGAAGCGGCGGCCGAACAGGCGGTCATAAGAAAACCACCTAGCCGGATAGTTTGGCCGGCGGCCAGGCTCCTTTGGCAATGGTACCGTCTTTAAAGACAGGAAGAGGCATCCTTCCTGATCGTGACGGCACAGAGGAACTCTCAATAAAAGCACCAATGTTGGTGTCAAAACCGGCGGATCTCGGGTAGGGGGTCCCGAACTGTGCGTCTAGGCGGATGGTAACAGGAGACAAGGGACACGATGTTTTTACCCAGGTTCGGGCCCTCTCGATGGAGGTAAAACCCTACTCCTGTTTGATTGATATTGATGATATGGGTAGTACAAGAGTGGATCTACCACGAGATCAAGGAGGCTAAACCCTAGAAGCTATCCTATGGTATGACTGTTGTAATTGTTGTTGTCCTACGGACTAAAACCCTCCGGTTTATATAGACAACGGAGAGGGCTAGGGTTACACAGAGTCGGTTACAATGGTAGGAGATCTACATATCCGTATTGCCAAGCTTGCCTTCCAAGCCAAGGAAAGTCCCATCCGGACATGGGACGAAGTCTTCAATCTTGTATCTTCATAGTCTTGGAGTCCGGCCGATGATGATAGTTCGGCTATCCGGACACCCCCTAGTCCAGGACTCCCTCAGGAGCCAAAGAATATTCTCAAGTATTAGCAGTTGAGTTGTCAATTCAACCACACCTGGATAACTTAGTATCTGCAGAAAAGTGTTTAGTAGCAAAGTAATATGGAAGTAACGGAAACAGTGGCAAAAGTAACCGTAGCAGTTTTGTAGTAATTGTAACAGTAGCAACGGTAAAGTAAATAAGCAAAGCACAATATGTGAAAAGCTTGTAGGCATTGGATCAGTGATGGATAATTATGTTGGATGCGATTCCTCATGTAATAGTTATAACATAGGGTGACACAGAACTAGGTCCAGTTCATCAATGTAACCTAGGCATGTATTCTGAATATAGTCATACATGCTTATGGAAAAGAACTTGCATGGCATCTTTTGTCCTACCCTCCCGTGGCAGCGGGGTCCTAATGGAAACTAAGGGATATTAAGGCCTCCTTTTAATAGAGTACTGGACCCAAGCATTAGCACTTAGTGAATACGTGAACTCCTCAAACTACGGTCATCACCGAGAAGTATCCCGATTATTGTCACTTCGGGGTTGTCGGATCATAACACATAACATGTGACTATAGAATTGCAAGATAGGATCAAGAACTCACATATTCATGAAAACATAATAGGTTCAGATTTGAAATCATGGCACTCGGGCCCAAGTGACAAGCATTAAGCATAGCAAAGTCATAGCAACATCAATCTCAGAACATAGTGGATACTAGGGATCAAACCCTAACAAAACTAACTTGATTACATGGTAAATCTCATCCAACCATCACCGTCCAGCAAGCCTACGATGGAATTACTCACGCACGGCGGTGAGGATCATGAAATTGGCGATGGAGGATGGTTTATGATGACGATGGCGATGAATCCCCCTCTCCGGAGCCCCGAACGGACTCCAGATTAGTCCTCCCGAGAGAGATTAGGGCTTGGCGGCGGCTCCGTACAGTAAAACGCGATGAAACTTTCTCTCTGATTTTTTTTCTCCGTGAAAGCAAATATATGGAGTTGGAGTTGAGGTCGGTGGATGTCCAGGGGGCCCACAAGGCAGGGGCGCGCCCTAGGGGAGGGGGCGTGCCCCCCACCCACGTGGACAGGGTGTGGGCCCCATGACATTGATTCTTTCGCCAGTATTTTTTATTAATTCCGAAAAGTTGCTCCGTGGATTTTCAGGTCATTCCGAGAACGTCTATTTTTGCACAAAAATAACACCATGGCAGATCTGCTGAAAACAGCGTCAGTCCGGGTTAGTTCCATTCAAATCATGCAAGTTAGAGTCCAAAACAAGGGCAAAAGTGTTTGGAAAAGTAGATATGACGGAGACGTATCAACTCCCCCAAGCTTAAACCTTTGCTTGTCCTTCAGCAATTCAGTTGAAAAACTGAAGTGATAAGCAAAAACATTTACAAACTCTGTTTGCTCTTGTTGTTGCAAATATGTAAAGCCAGCATTCAAGTTTTCAGCAAAGATTTTGAACTAACCATATTCACAATAACACTTAGGTCTCATGTTTACTCATATCAATGGCATAATCAACTAGCGAGCAATAATAATAAATCTCGGATGACAACACTTTCTCAAAGCAATCATAATATGATATAACAAGATGGTATCTCGCTAGCCCTTTATGAGACTGCAAAACAGAAATGCAGAGCACTTTTAAAGATCAAGGACCGACTAAACATTGTAATTCATGGTAAAAGAGATCCAGTCATAGTCATATCCAATATAAACTAATAGTAATGCATGCAAATGACAGCGGTGCTCTCCAGCGGGTGCATTTTAATAAGAGGGTGATGACTCAACATAAAAGTAAATAGATAGGCCCTTCGCAGAGGGAAGCAGGGATTTGTAGAGGTGCCAGAGCTCGATTTTCAAATAGAGATGAATAACATTTTGAGCGGTATACTTTCACTGCCAACATAACAACTAAGAGATCTCGATATCTTCCATGCTACACACATTATAGGCGGTTACCAAACAGAATGGTAAAGTTTATACTCCCCCACCACCAACAAGCATCAATCCATGGCTTGCCCGAAGAAACAGGTGCCTCAACCTAGCAACAATCCTCGTGAGTGAGGAGCGGAGTCCACTCCTCTTGAGAATAACCCGCCTAACATGGAAGATACAGAAAGCCCTAGTTGATACATGAGCTGTTCGAGCATACAAAACAGAATTTCATTTGAAGGTTTGGAGTTTGGCACATACAAATTTACTTGGAACGGTAGGTAGATACCACATATAGGAAGGTATGGTGGACTCATATGGAATAACTTTGGGGTTTATGGAGTTTGGATGCACAAGCAGTATTCCCACTTAGTACAGGTGAAGGCTAGCAAGAGACTGGGAAGCGACCAACTGAGAGAGCGAGAAAAGTCATGAACATGCATTAAAATTAATCAACACTGAGTGCAAGCATGAGTAGGATATAATCCACCATGAACATAAATATCATGAAGGCTATGTTGATTTTGTTTCAACTACATGCGTGAACATGTGCCAAGTCAAGTCACTCGAATCATTCAAAGGAAGATACCACCACTAAAGAAATACACTTTCGTGATGATACGTGTTTGTCACAGTAGGTCGCGTTTTCTGTCATGCATGTACATCCATGACGATTTTATGACAAAATCAAGATAGTCATACCTGTGATGTCGTAGAAGTGTTCCATGACATTACCAAAATTATCATCACGGAAGTGTCCACTTCCATGACGATAAATTGTGCGTCACAGAACTGCTTTCGTCAAGGGTGACCGACACATGGCATCCACCGTAACGGAACGCCGTTAAGCTATCGGGTCGGATTTTGGATCCGTAACCCGTTAACAGCCACAGCCAAAGCCGATTTCCCACGTGTAAAATTCTCACTGGCTGACGGATCCACGTGTCAGCTCCGCGTTGGCACAGGTGTCACTCATCCAACCGTCGAGATGGGCCTATGATATGTTGACACGTGGACCGACCCAAAAGTGGCCCACAAAGTTTAAATGGGCCGGCCCAACCGAAGGCCCATAAGATTTAGCATACCATAATGGGCCGGCCCAGCTAAAGGCCCACAAAATTTAGTGGACCATAATGGGCCGGCCCAGGTAAAGGCTCACACGATTTTGCAGACCATAATGGGACGGCCCAGCTAAAGGCCCACAACATTTTGCGGATCACAATGGGCCGGCCCAGCTAAAGGCCCACAAGATTCTACAGACCATAATGGGCCGGCCCAGCTAAAGGCCCAACATTCTCTGTCAAATCGACCCGTCAACGGCCTGGTCCAAACTTGTCATCAATGCGGCCCATGGTCACTTCTGGCCCGTTAACAGTCCGCTAAGTAATTGGGCCGAATTATGGCCCGGTGTATTTTCGGCCTATTAAAGGTCCGGCTTCATTTGGGCCCATTTACAGGCCATCAAAACTTTCGGCCCATAAACGACCATGAAGGATTTGGGTCATATTCGGCCAGGTCTGTCATTCGGCCTATTAGAGGCCCACTATAGGTTTGGGCCACTTTCGGCCTGTTGTCATTTTCGACCTGTTAGTGCCGGACGTAAACCATGGGCCATATGTGGCCCAACGTCATATCAGGCCCATTAACGGCCCATATAAAAATGACGATAATCTAGCCCGACCAAAGTTCCGGCCTATTAAAGGCCCATGTATTAGGTCAGTGCATTTACGGCCCGTCCGAATTTCGGCCTGTCAAATATCCGCATCGTAAATGGGACACCATTTCGGCCTGCTAAGTCCAGTAGGTTATTTGGCACAATCAGAGCCCAACCTCACTTTCGGTCTATTAAAGGCCCATGTTTTTTATGGGCTTGAGATATTTACACGTGTAAACGGCCTATTTTTACTGAGGGCCCAAATTATGTTTAGCCCTATTAAAGGCCCACTATGGGCACAGGCCTACCAAAAAATATGAAAGCTTATGCTGATTTAAGCCCAGATGTTTTTAGTGGGCTACATGCCAATTTCGGTCCGTAATCGTTTTTAGCCCAATTGGAATGGGCCCGACGAATGTTGGCATGTTGGGCTCCTACGAAGCTTTTGGCCGAATACATAACTAAGATAAACCTACACTATACAAAAATAGCATCGTAATTACTGCAGCCTGTGGCAGCATCATAAATGTTGTATCACAACAAAATAAATTCCAACCATACAACAAAAGGCCTGTTGGCATAAAGTTTACAGTCCTTCCAGATAAAAGCACCATCAGATGTATAGAAGCACAAATCATTTGACCTGAGTGCTAATGTTTCAGGCTGTAGAATCTGATGGAGCAGCACGATCTCCACCTTTTTTCCGCCATTGCTCTTGAACAACGAAGCTAATGTCTGATAGTCTGGTTTCAAAACCATTCATATCTTGACGACATTTCTCAACCACTATTCTTGTTTCCGAAACAACGTCCATTAGGGATTGGAATTGTGTCTGGAGCACAGATATATCACTCTATCTAGCAGGAAGATTTTGTTCAGTAGGCGATTTGGACGAGGTTACCTTGACAACCAACCCAGAATTACGCAGGAAGGTGCTTTTTGCACTGTTAGTGGAGAGATACTGACGCCCTGCAGCAAGAGGTGACATGTGCGTGTAGTAGCCTCGTCACGTTCAGGTGGTTGTGGTTGTTCAATCATTTGTTCCATAGCTTCCTGAAAGTTTGAACTTGTAGATTAGTGTACCAGATAAGTTACTAATGAGAGAAAAGCAAACAAAGTAGGTTAAACGTTTATACATAACTTATTTTGGTGAACTACTGTAATACATTAGGATGTATTGTAGTGCCAACTACATAATAAAATCACTTTCGGAACATATGTCCATGTAGCATGCCTACTGTATTGTCTATTTCCTCACATTCGTTGACATCTAAGGATAAAGAGACATGGTTTAAAGTAGGATGAACATAGTATGACATCATTCATATCATGGGCAAACAGATATAAAACAAACAGGCTATTTTATCATTGTGTGCGCACGTGAACATAACAACTAGATTACAGATCAAGACCAAAAGAATATCCTTCATCTCTTTTAAACCATGTAAGGTGAAATGATACGTTAAGACAACAGTGTATAAAAGTGAACAGAGTAACTAACATTGGCTGCAAACCAAGTAGTTAAGTGAACACATCACAGTACCAATAAGTTCAAGGCAGGAGGAGTAAGGACTTACAACAGCGGCTTGAACTGGTGTGCTCATGCCCTTCATCTTGCTGGTGTGGCGATCCTTGAAGATTTGCACTGCATTCGGTTCAGGTTCTTTTTAGTCCACATGGGCTTTCCTCTGTATTTGGAACAAGTCAATATAGATATGATAATATGGCACAAAAAAAGAAGGAAGTAGCAGCTATTTACAAGAGCCTCGCAGTGTGCAATATAGCTACGAGATCCTGTTGTCTGTTGGAATTTCACTTTAGAACGGTTGGTTTTGTTCTTCAAACAGTTAGCCTAGAAGAAGATACACTTGTAAGGCACATACATAAATACAAGTTCAATATGTGGTCTGATCAAATACATATAGCCTACCTGATACTTTGGATCAGACCAGTGTTTAGCGAGGGCTGTCTAGTCTTCATCTGTAATATATTCCACTGGAGATGTTTGGGTGATTTCATTGTTAGCCTTGCCTTCAAAGTGAGATTTTCTAAGGTGGTACCGATATTGTTGCAGAGCAGACTGAAAAACATGAGTGCATGCTTGTTTAGTTGCATCATCTTTCGGATCCAACTTAAACCTCATCTGTTGAAAAAAGAATGTGAGTCTTATTAGGAGGAAGCTAGAAAGTATGGGACAGAGCAAGACAATATTACTAATTGCGATGAATAACATTACTTACGGATAAATGGTCAAGGAAGGTGTTAAAATTGGTATTGTCTTTCTCATTCCTGTACTGGATCCACGTTGGGAGGATACGCGCATGACACCTAACGGCAACGGCTGCCTCTGATACTAACTTGGCTGACTCTGTAGCACGTGGCCTTCTTAAACCTGCCTCAAAATGGATCTCCATTCTTCCTCCTTTAGATTTTGTTAATCTGTCAAGCATTATCCCTGATGTCTGTTTCGGCTTGCGCGTGGTGCTAGTTCAACAACGAATATGGAAAGTGTTAGTGTACATCAAACTGTGAGAGTACATATAAAGGAGCATGCAACTACAACTTGACTCGGTCAAGTACCGTCTTGGTGTTGATGCTCATGAGGTTCATCTGATCCTGCCAAGTCCTGTTAGGTGTGAAGTGCTTCGGAAGTAGTGTTAGGTGTGAAGACAGCTTGGGAACTGGCCAGTTCCGGAGCAAACGAATGAGTAACTGGTTGAGATGCTGGTACAGTTGAAGCGGATGCTGCAGCTGGTTGAGCAGGTGATACTGTGTTTGTAGATTTAGCCGGTGGACTTGGACCTTCTATTGTACTATAAGTACTTGCAGAATCTCGATGACAGAACCTTTTCTGTTTCACCCAACGAGTAACAACACTCCCTACTATATTATTTTCCTTGCTCTTTTTTGACTTTGCCATGTCAAGTTGTACCCACAACACAAAAGAATAAAATCACTCTTCAGAACTCATTGATGCATGATACAGACAAGCAATACTTTGATGTAAGACAACCGTATGAGGATGGAATATGTAAGAAAAATAGGACGGCATGACATATTCACAGCTACGATGTGCAAACTAAGCAGAAGGATTTTCAAGAAAAAAGAAGTAATGCAAGCTAGACACCATATGAAAGATGCAACCAATATTACTCTGCCAAGTTAAAAGTGTCTTGTCATAAGTGGCAATTCGAAAAATTAGAAGTAGTACAATGTAGAAATCAATGCAAGATGCAACCACTATCAAACTGCCATGTTAAAAGCGTCCAATCATGAGTTACTGATGCGGGATACACAACATCAGTACTTTGATGTAAGAACATCGTATGATAGATAGATGAAGTGTATTCTAGACACAGAAAGCCATGTCATATGCACATGTATAACGTATAAACTCAGCAGGTGCAATTTAATCAAAATAGAAGAAATACAGGCTAGACAGCATATGCAACATGAAACCAATTATCACACTGTCAACTTAGAGCAAGCACCTGCGATGGTGGAGTACGGGAGATGAACTCATCATGTAGACTTGGGACTTCAACTTCATTATCAGTAGTAGTGGAAAATCTAGAGAGTCTCTGTTTGCGTCGGTGCGGAGTACCACCAACATCCCCTAACTTACTCTTTTCCTTCCTATTTTCTGATTTTGCCTTATGAAGTCAAAACCACAACAAGATGAATAAAATTAGCTCTGCATAACTGGTCGATGCATGATACAGATGAACACTACTTTGATGTAAGGCAAGCGCAGGATAGGAGGATGGAATATATAAAAAAAAGACAGCGTTTCATATTCACACGTACGGTAGGAGGATGGAATATGTATGAAAAAACAGTAAGCAGAAGGCATTTCAACGAAATTAGAAGAAATGAAAGCTAGGCACCATATGAACATGCACACAATATCACTCTATCAGGTAAAAAGTGTCTCGTCGTAAGTGCCATTTCAAGAAATTAGAAGCAGTACAAGCTAGAAGACAATGCAAGATGCACCCTACATCACAGTCCCAAGTTAAATGTGTCTTATGGGTAAGTGATCATTGCAGGTATAAGTTGTAAGCTACGCAGATGCAATTCTACATAATCCAAAGCAATACAAACTAGACATCATACGGAAAACACAACCACGTATAACAGTTCCAAGTAAGAGCAAGCACCTGTGATGGTGGAGTAGGGGAGATGTGCTCATCATGTACACTAACACGTATGTTCTAGAAACAGGAACACGTGTCATATTCACAGGCATTATGTGTAAAGTAAGTAGATGCAATTCAAGTTAGAAGCAATACAAGCTAGACATCATACGCAACATGCAACTACATATAATAGTGTCAAGTTAGAGCAAGCACCTGTGATGGTGGAGTAGGGGAGATGTGCTCATCATCTACACAGCTACGTTGACTGTCCAGCCTTGTGTTGTCTTGTGAATCTTGTTGGGAGGATGGCGGAGTAGAATCTGTAGAGACCCCCTGTTTGAGTTGCTCCGAAGGACCACCATCATCCACTGCTGGACTAATTTCCTTCAGCTGTAATGATTTTGCATTGTGAAGTCAAACCGATAAGAAAAAGGAATAAACTTCGCTCTTCAGAACTCATTCATGCATGATACTGACGAACACTACTCGGATGAAAGGCAAACACATGATGTGAGGATGGGATATGTATGAAAAACAAGATGGTGTGACATATTCACACCTATGATGTGGTAACTAAGCAGAAGGCATTTCAACAAATTAGAAGCACTGCAAGCTAGACACCATATGAAAGATGCAACCAATATCACTCTGCCAAGTTCAAACTGTATGGCGTTTCAACAAATTAGAAGCAGTACATGCTAGAAATCATATGCAAGACACAACCAATATCACAGTGGTGACTTAAAGGTGCCTTATCATAAGTGACGGATGCGGGATATGCAAGAATAGTAGTCTGATGTAGAAATAGGAACACATGTCATATTCACAGGCATTATGTGTAAAGTAAGAAGATGCAATTCAACAAAGTTAGAAGCAATACAAGAGACATCATACGCAACATGCAACCACATATAATAGTGCCAAGTTAGAGAAACCACCTGTGATGGTGGAGTAGGGGAGATGTGCTCATCATCTACACAACTATGTTGACTGTCTAGCCTTGCGTTGTCTTGCGAATCTTGTTGGGAGGATGGCGGAGTAGAATCTGTAGAGAACCTACGTTTCAGTTGCTTAGAAGGACCACCATCATCCAATGCCTTGCCAATTTCCTTCAGCTTTATTCATTTTGCATTATGAGGTCATACCGACAAGAAAAAGGAATATCATTCGCTCTTCAGAACTCATTCATGCATGATACTGACAAACACTACTCTGATGAAAGGCAAAGTCATGATACGAGGATGGAATATGTACAAAAAATGGACGGCTTGACATATTCACACCTATGATGTGGTAACTAAGTAGAAGGCACTTCAACAAATTAGAAACACTGCAAGACACCATATGGAAGGTGCAATCAATATCACTCTGCCAAGTTAAAACTGTCTCGTCATAGGTGGCGTTCATCAAACTAGAAGCAATACATGCTAGAAATCATATTCAAGACGCAAACCAATATCACACTGCCAACTTAAAGGTGTCCCATCATAAGTGACTGATGCAGGATACACAAGAATAGTAGTTTCATGTAAGAACATGGTGTGATAGACAGATATAGTATGTACCAAAAACAGGAAAGCGTGTCATATTCACATGTATCATGTGTAAGCTAAGCAGATGCAGTTTACACTAATTAGGAGCAATACGAGCTGGACACCATATGCAGCATGCAACCAGATATCACACTGCCAAGTTAGAGCAAGCACCTTGGATGGTGGAGTAGGGGAGCGGAGACTTGGACCTTGTAATGCACTATCAGTACAAGGAGAATTTTGTTTACGTTGCTGCAGTGGACCACCAACATCGCCTTCCTTACTCTTTTCCTTCCTCTTTCTTGATTTTTCCTTGTCAAGTCAAACCCACAAGAAAAAGGAATAAAATTTGCTCTTCAGAACTCATTGATGCATGATACTGACGAACACTACTTTCATGTAAGGCAGCCGCATGATAGGAGGATGGAATAAGTATGAAAAATAGGACAGCGTGACATATTGACATGTATGATGTATAAAGTGTAAACTAAGCACAAGGTGCTTGAACTTGTTAGAATCGATGCAAGCTAGAAACCATATGAAAGATGAAACCAATATCACTCTGCCAAATTAAAAGGGTGCCCTAACAAATGTATTTGACCAAATTAGAAGCAATACATGGCAACAGGCTACAAATAATATGCAATATGCAACGAATAAAGGTGACTCATCGTAAGTGATTGATGCATGATACAGAAGAGAGGTTGTTTCATGTAAGAACAAGGTCAACACATAGATGTAGTGTGTACCAAAAATAGGAAGGCATGTCATGTTCACAGGTATAGTGTGTAAACTAAGCAGATGCAATTTACCCTAATTAGAAGCATTACAAGCTAGACACCGTATGCAACATGCAACCACATATCACACTACGAAGTTGGAGCAAGCACCTGTGACGGTGGTTTAGGGGAAGTGCGATCTTCAGGTACAGAGCAACGTTCAATATCTTCATTTAGGCTTGCTTTTTCTTGAGAATCATGTGGAGAGGATGAAATTGCATTCTTTATAAGAGTATTGCATCTCATATTAACCCACGCGCGTGACTGTCTCATCATAAGCGATAGACGCAGGATACACAAGAACAGTAGTTTGATGTAAGAACATGGTGTGATAGGCAGATGTAGTATGTACCAAAAACAGGAAGGCATGTCATATTCACATGTATAATGTGTAAGCTAAGGAGATGCAATTTAACAAATTAGGAGCATTGATGAGGGATACACAAGAAAAGTATTTTGATGTAAGAACATGGTTAATAAAAAGACGTAGTATGTACCAAAAACAGGAAGGCATGTCATATTCACAGGTATAATGTGTTAACTAAGCAGATGCAATTTACCCTAATTAGAAGCATTACAAGGTAGACACCATATGCAACATGCAACCACATATCACACTGCCAAGTAAGAGCAAGCACCTGCGATGGTGGTGTGGGGGAATTGCGGTGATCAACTAGAGAGCTACGTTGATTATCTTCATTTAGCCTTGTTGTTTCTTGAGAATTGCTACCTCTTGAGCACTGCGTTGGATTTCCCCGAAGAGGAGAATGATGCAGCAAAGTAGCATAAGTATTTCCCTCAGTTTTTGAGAACCAAGGTATCAATCCAGTAGGAGACCACGCACAAGTCCCTCGTACCTACACAAAACGATAGCAACTCGCAACCAACGCTTAGGGGTTGTCAATCCCTTCACGGTCACTTACGAGAGTGAGATCTGATAGAGATAATATTTTTGGTATTTTTGACAGATAGATGCAAAGAAAAAAGTAAAGGCAAAGTAAAAACAAAGCAAGTAAATAAAGTAATAGAGATTGATATGATGAGAATAGACCCGGGGGCCATAGGTTTCACTAGTGGCTTCTCTCAAGAGCATAAGTATTCTACGGTGGTGAACAAATTACTGTTGAGCAATTGACAGAATTGAGCATAGTTATGAGTATATCTAGGCAATGATCATGTATATAGGCATCACGTCCAAAACAAGTAGATCGAAACGATTCTGCATCTACTACTATTACTCCACTCATCGACCGCTCTCCAGCATGCATCTAGAGTATTAAGTTAGAAACAGAGTAACGCCGTAAGCAAGATGACATGATGTAGAGGGATAAATTCATGCAATATGATAAAAACCCCATCTTGTTAGCCTTGATGGCTACAATACAATGCGTGCCTTGCTGCCCCTTCTGTCACTGGGTAAGGACACCGCAAGATTGAACCCAAAGCTAAGCACTTCTCCCATTGCAAGAACTACCAATCTAGTTGGCCAAACCAAAAATGATAATTCGAAGAGACTTTCAAAGATAACTCAATCATACATAAAAGAATTCAGAGAAGAATCAAATATTTTCCATAGATAATACTGGATCATAAACCCACAATTCATCGGTCTCAACAAACACACCGCAAAAAGAAGATTACATCGAATAGATCTCCACGAGAGAGGGGGAGAACATTGTATTGAGATCCAAAAAGACAGAAGAAGCCATCTAGCTACTAGCTATGGACCCGAAGGTCTGAAGTAAACTACTCACACTTCATCGGAGGGGCTATGGTGATGATGTAGAAGCCCTCCGTGGTGGATGCCCCTCCGGCGGAGCTCCGGAACAGGCCCCAAAATGGGATCTCGTGGATACAGAAGGTTGCGGCGGTGGAATTAGGTTTTTGGCTCCTATTCTGATTGTTCGGGGATACGTAGGTATATATAGGAGGAAGGAGTACGTCGGTGGAGCACCGAGGGGCCCACGAGGTAGGGGGGCGCGCCCAGGGGGGCTGCCCTCCACCCTCGTGACCTCCTAGGGCACTGCTTGGAGTAGGGTCCAAGTCTCCTGGATCACGTTCGGTTGGAAAATCACGATCCCGAAGGTTTCATTCCGTTTGGACTCCGTTTGATATTCCGTTTCTTCGAAACACTGAAATAGGCAAAAAAACAGCAATTCTGGGCTGGGCCTCCGGTTAATAGGTTAGTCCCAAAAATAATACAAAAGTGGAAAATAAAGCCCAATATAGTCCAAAACAGTAGGTAAAGTAGCATGGAGCAATCAAAAATTATAGATACGTTGGAGACGTATCAGGCATCCCCAAGCTTAATTCCTGCTCGTCCTCGAGTAGGTAAATGATAAAAAAGAATTTTTGGTGCGGAGTGATACTTTGGCATAATTTCAATATAAATCTTCTTAGTTGTGATTGGAATATTCATATCCGAAAGATTCAAGACAAAAGTTCATATTGACACAAAAATAATAATACTTCAAAAGCATACTAATCAAAGCAATCATGTCTTCTCAAAATAACATGGCCAAAGAAAGTTCATCCCTACAAAATCATATGGTTAGGCTATGCTTCATTTTCGTCACACAAAGATGTTCCCAACTTCTATACCCCCAATGACAAGCCAAGCAATTGTTTCATACTTAAATAATCTCATTTTTCAACTTTCACGCAATATATCAGCGCGAGCCATGGATATAGCACTATGGGTGGAATAGAATATGATGATGGGGATTGTGTGGAGAAGACAAAAAAGGAGAAGGTCTCACATTGATGAGACTAATCAATGGGCTGTGGAGATGCCCATCAATTGATGTCAACATGAGGAGTAGGGATTGCCTTGCAACAGATGCACTAGAGCTATGAATGCTCAACAAAAGAAAACTAGTGGGTGTGCATCCAACTCGCTTGCTCACGAAGACCTAGGGCATTTTGAGGAAGCCCATCATTGGAATATACAAGCCAAGTTCTATAATGAAAAATTCCCACTAGCATAAAAAGACAACCTATGAGACTCACTATCATGAAGATCTTGGTGCTACTTTGAAGCACAATATATGAGACTCACTACATGAAGAACAAGGTGCTACTTTGAAGCACAAGTGTGGTAAAAGGATAATATAAAATTGGAAAATAAAGCCCAATATAGTCCAAAACAGTAGGTAAAGTAGCATGGAGCAATCAAAAATTATAGATACGTTGGAGACGTATCAAGAATCATGTGGAGAGGATGACACTGCACTCTTTAAACGAGTAGGGCGTCTCACAGTAACCCACTCGGGTGACTGTCTCATCATAAGTGATTGACGAGGGATACAAAAGAGCATTAGTTTGCTGTACGAACATAATTAATAGACATATGTAGTATGTATCAAAAACAGGAAGGCATGTCATTATCAAAGGTATAATGTGTAAAGTAAGCAGATGCAATTTAACCAAATTGGAAGCAATACAAGCTAGACACCATATGCAACATCCAACCACATTTGACAGCGCGAAGTTAAAGCAACCACCTGGGATGGTTGTGTGTGGCAATTGAGATCATCAACTGCAGAGCTACGTTTACTATCTCCAACTGTTGACAGTGCACCCATTAGAGCGCTGAAACGCTTAGTGCTTATCTTCGAATTACACTGGAGCGACTTCTGTCTTTTCTTTTCTGCATTCATCAACACTACATCAGAGTCTGAAATACCCATGCATAAAAAACAATAGTGTGAGTATGGGTGAAGCGTGTGCACAATTAGTACAGTGTAAAGGTAGCAGATAGCAGGTCGGTGTGAAATAAATGACGGGAGACATATGATAGCTCTACAACATGCATGGCACACTAAATTACTACAGGATTCTATGAAAATAACAGTCGACTGAAAGCAAATAGGTCAGTCCATTTTTTTTGCACCGTCCGATGTACAAAGAACGGGAAGATCGCCTTCATCTACCTCTAGCCAGTCAGTGTTGACGATCTTCCTCGAAATGCCAGCGACCACCGGCCCACTATTCCTCCCGTGCATGCGCCCTCCCCTCGACCTCACCGCACCGCCGTGCTTGGAACTGCCCCCCGGCCATCCATTCAAGCCCCGCTGACCTCCAGATCGGGCGCAAGCAGCTCCTGCGCCCCACACCCCTATGATAGACACCGATGCGCCACTTCCCCGGGGAACAGGCGGACTAGGTGCTCCGCGCGCCTAAGTGGGTGCTGCTTCTTTTAATTGCAGTTCGACTGACCCTGAATTGAAATCCAGGCGGGCTACTGACCTCTAGCAAAGCTGAAATAGTAAAAGGGAGGAAACCTTGTGCATTTAGTATCACAAAGAAGATGCAGTAAGAAGCACTCAACTAGTTTCTTTCGTGGGATGAATACGGTGTGAGCGGAGACGTAAGATTTGCACGAATAAGGGAACATGAGTACCTCTTTCTGCTGGCAGTGCTGTGTCCTCCTTCTGTTTTTCCAACGATCTTCTTGTTGTTCGCCGGAAACCAGAAGTTGTGGAGGACGGTGCAGCCTTGGACGAACCCATAGCCAAGTTGTTGAGTGTGGTGCGGTGGCCATCTGTTGGCGACGGGGAAGCAGATCCGAGGTGGCGAATGACGGCGTAAAGGGAACAGCTCCAGTGCGGTGGACGGTTGCGACAGTGGAGCCGCAGCAGTGAGGCGCAGGACGGCCTGGTCGGAGTGGTTCTTGTACCGCGCACGTCGGTGTCGGTGTCGTGGAGGCAGCTTTTCCTCGGCTTTAGCTACTAAGACCTTGAGGGAGTTGCGGTTGTGGTTGCGTTGGACGATGACATCAGGGTACCGGCTCTAGCGTGATGGAGGAGGGCGGCGGTGGATTGGCCGCAATGGGGTGGAGGACGGAGGAGGCTGGGGTTTTGCGGCTAGTGGAGAGGGCGTTTCCGCGCCCACGGAGTATGAGTGGGGAAACGGAGGGAGGCGGGGAACTAAGGGGGAACAATGTTTCAGTTTGAGACGCACTTGTTTGAAATTTGGGGAAAGTTACAAACTTTGACCCCATCTAAAATTTCGGACATATTGCAAGTTGGGGGTAGGACAGTCATGTCAGGTGTCCCAAATGTGGGCAGGATAGATTTCGGCCGAGCGCATGGGTGTTTAGGCGCCCACGGCGTATGAATGCTTCTCGGAGGCGGTTGAGACTGGCGTCTTGGTGAAGTTATAAACCTACCCCGGTTAGACCTTTGGACATCGGGCTGATAGGCTACACGGGCCAGAGTCAGGACAGTAATTTCCAACCACCAAAACATTAGTCTCGCACGGTTTCGGGTGACCAGAGGCCTATTTGGTGCTTCGTTCAATGTTTGGGAGCAGAAGCATTAACGTTTTTGGTTCTCTTGAATTGAACTTTCAGGATTTGTCAACCTTCACAAATCTTTACTCTTGAAAATCCTAAAGCTACGATTATTTTGGAATTGAGGGGGTACATTTGAATATACATTGTACACGAGTATATATTAAAAAATATGCAACTTACCTCAGTTCATGCATGGTTCCAGATATAATCTCTTTGGTTGCAAAAAAAAGTTAGATATGCGTATGAATATATATAGCATGTTCAAACTCACAACAAAGATTGATGCCCCCTTTTACATGTGATTTACAAATGCCATTATCTCGGGTTCAAATAGATGAATGCACTTCCTATGAATTCAAATCTTCGAAACCCCCTTTATGTTGAATTCGACATGTATTTTATTTCGTAGCTAGCAGTTTGGAATGTATCCATGCAAGTGACAAATGTATAAAGTGCTTCACACTAACAACATGGAGTGCACTAATTAATGTTTATATATGAATTGCAAAAGCATCCATTGCATGTATTTCAAACCGCTCTCACTCTATGGATTGATAATATGAAATAAACACATGCACATGCTAGAATTCAATAGAGTATGGGTGTGTGATAGACCAATTTTCGTCCATTCGCAATTTTGCAAAATTCATGATCTCATCCAAAAATAATAATGCCATTTATATTTTAATTTAATGCGTAGAACCGCCTTTTACACGTAGATGCACTATGCCTCGCCCCGTTCTCACAAATGCGTTATATATCTCTCTATCTAACGCATAAGTGCACACACTTTATATGCATCGGCATTTCTCTTTCACACATGCTCACAATCTCTCTTAGGGTGTCGGGGTGTCTCACGCACATGCTCTTTCTGTTTCTCTCTCTCTCTCTCTCTCTCTCTCTCTCTCTCTCTCTCTTTCTGACTACTATGTACCACTCTTTTCACTAATCTCAGTTGGAAAACACTATTTCTCTCACATGCATATATACACATGCACGGTCTCTGCTAGCCCTCTATACGCACATATATGTGCCTACGTGTCTCCCGCACGCACATTATCTTTAGGCCTCTCTCGCACACATTGCCCCCCCCCCCCGACAGACCTCTCTCTTAGTAGTTGGCAGATATGATTTCATCATATCATTCGTAGGATATCCCTGGCTGTTAGGCTGGATGGTAATATGTGGCAAAGTTTTACCCTAGTTCGGATCGGACCCTTGCAGTTGAAGAAAGAGCCTACTCCTGGTACTGTATATTAGTGATAGGGGTGTGTACAAAGTACACATTAATACCAGGCATTGTGCGTGTGTGTATACTATCGACGAACTAGACCCCAAGCTTGTATAACATACTAAAGTCCTAGGGTTACAAATCATATATAGTCGGCTTATCACCAGTGGGGATAGAGTCCTCCGCGACTCTGGTAGCTTCGTGTTGTACGCCAAGTCCTCCACATGGGTTTTCTTATAACACATCTCGGTCCAACCTATATGTGGCGCAGGATGGAACCGACCCATGAGTCTTCATGTTGACCCACCACAACTAGAAATGATGTGTCCACCACGCCACACACGCAATTGGCCACTAAGAAAATAAGCATATACAATAGTACAACGGTATCTAGCTCACGATACGTCTCCATATTTTGTTGATGACACTGACGGACTTTGCATTTGATGCGTGCTCATGTATTTTGTTGACGACACTTACGGTCATTGTATTTGAAGCGAAAGCACGATATGGTCACTGGACTTCAGAATAAGCTCATCACAGTCACCACATACATTTTGTCGTGCTAACCGACATGTGGTTGGATGGTTAGACGACAGTGGTTTCTCGAGCCCACCGAGGTTAAAGTCCTGGTGCTCGCATTTATCTTGTGTTAATTTCAGTATTTTCCGGCGATGTACGTTCAGTGGGAGGAGACATTCCACTCGACTACGAGGCACCTATGGTGACTTCGTAAAATCTCAAGATCATATATGCTGGCCCACTCTCTCAAAGGTGCTCATAGGGGTAGGGTTCGCGTGTGTGTTCTTATAGCGGTGAGTGCTTGCACATATATATGAGCCCTTGCATCTGTACCTTGTTAAACAAATACATGTCATGATTATACGGTCACTGGCTCACCCGTACAACTCCGTATTTTTTTGATGACACAATCAATTGACCAGTCAAACGGCGCAACTAGTGTTGCACCATCGGGGTGCGTAACCGTGGGGCCCACCTGTCAGCCCGTATATGAAAGAAAGAAATGGTAGTTTGAGTCTGTAATGTGTTAATAAAATAGGAGTACATTTTAGGGTGATCATACGGTTATTGGCTCACCGTACAACTCCGTAATTTGTTGATAACACGATCAATTGACCAGTCAAACGGTCCACATTCAGCAGCGCACATTACCATAGGGCCCACCCGTCAGCGCGTATATGCGGCTCAGGGGGGGTGGAGTTTGATGATAAAATGGAGGCCCTTGATTTCATATCCAACGGCTGGAAAATCTAATGACCAGAGATGAAAAAGTCAGTCGACTGACGTGTAGCCTCACCCTGCACGTACACATGCACGCACGCAAGACACGCACGCATGTAGGCATGCAACACTGACACGTACACATAACGTACACACGCACACATGCTGGCGTGCAACACTGACACGTACACATGCACTCATGAACACACGCACGTACGCACCCATGCATGCAACACTGGAACGCACCCTTGCACGCACGCAACACTCGCACGCCTGCATGCACACAGCACACGACGCAAGACACATGCTCAACCTATACGTGCACGCACCCTTTGTTAAGGACATGGATTGTTATGGGTATTAATCAATCTTATCTGTGATAAGCAGAACATTGATGTTTGCAGCGGTCTTTATGAATCACAACATATCGAACGGGCTATCAACATAGCAGGCTTAACTATATGAAAAAGATGACGTCACACTCAATGAACAATCATCGGTTTATGAAATGCCCACTTCTGACCGCCCTAGCCCACCAAAGGTTCCTCTGCTGTGCACTGCCTGCGTTGGGTCACTGACATGCAGGCCATGCACCCAAAGAGCCCACACATCACTGGAAGAACGGCGCGGTGTCCTAGGTCAGAGTCGAGGGCTCCACTCGCGGCACGCCCGGCTGAACACGCCTCCGTGCCGCATTCAAACGCCTCCACGAAACCTGCCCGTGTGGAAGCCGAGAAACCCACTCTGGACACACGTCCGTTCATGACCGGGCCGGTGTTAAATGCAATGCCAGCCGAGCTCCTCCCATCCACCATCTATTTAATCTCCTATTTAAACGAGGCCAAACGCCGGCCAAGAATCGCACACCTCCGCCTCTCCCCTATCTCCTCCACCATTTTGTCCACTCTTACAATGGCTTACGAAGAGTAGTTATTCCGCATCCAAGCCGGCTGGGTAGCCCTCCGAATACGAGCTATGCAGCTTGCTGATCCACCTCCCTCCCGTCGCCCGACGGAGCCAGTTGCCACCCCAAGCCGGCGCGCGGTTCATCAACTCGCCGCTCCAGGCCAGCTCGATGAGGAGCAGCGCACGGGCGTCGTTGCTGCCGTCCATGCTGCCGCCTCGTACGGCGCCTCCCGTTTTTGTGGCCGAGACTCCCATGCCGGCGGCCGCGCCATGCAAGCAGCGACAGAAGCTGGGTGCACGGAGAGCGACGAGTCGGTGGCCAGCGCCTCCGCGTCCACCGCCATCATCGAGGAGAAGTAGAACACGGGAGGCCGCCGCCGCTTGGGTCCTATGAAGGCCACCGCGGAGGCGACGCTGGCGTACACAACATGTGTCTTCCCGGATCCTTTTATTGCGAGGACCTTCGTCGACCCCGCATGGGCTCCACGAAAGAGGGGAATGTTAGGATGAACTCGAGCCGGTGCCGGCCATGGCGAAGTAGTGGGTGGTGATGAGCTCGAACCGATGCCGGCCACCATCATCTTCGGCACCAGCCAATGATATCAGTTGGGCAGTGGGGAAGCGAGCCATCCTTTGCGCTGAAGCATATACCTCCGGGGCTCCCGGCAGTCCGGTGATCGTGCTGCCGGACATGAGGAACACAAATCGATCGGCGGGCGACCATTTAGGCCTGGTATTATATACCTGTGCTTTCCAGAACTAGCACCGCGTAGTTCATTTGAATGTAATGAAATACGTCATGTTTGTGTGAAAATCCGGTATTTTATATGATTTCCGTCGTTGTTTATACGAAATATCAGTTTTTCTACGTGTTTGCATGAATTTTGTCCGGTTGGTTGAGTTGCTGTCATAATGTGTGCGGCTACGGTTGGATGGCGTAATTTGCGGGTCGCCGGTCGGTCTGTGGGCGGCGTTGTGGGACAAAAAAACACAGCTCTTGCGAGCTCGTCTCCAACGTGCGTGCTGGAGGATGCATGACAGCATGAGCACCCGAGCCATTCCTCGTTCATCGGTGGCAAAGGCACCGGTGGAAAAAAGGGTCACCAATATTTTGGCTACCCCGGGCAAGATCCAAACAGCCCCTCCCAACAGATTCAAATCCCTCGTTCGCCGTGGAATTTTGCCATGTGTTGTTTTCATGGACTAGCAAGATGCCCGTGCATTGCACGGAACATCAAGATGCATTTTTTTACAAACTCCCGCATGCATGCAAGGGATAATTAATGTCCTCCTTTGCTAGTACCACGGGGCAAACACCATTAATATTGCATCGATTAGTGGGAGTGGCCTTGTATATCTACAAATTGTAATTTTGATAGTGGCCCCTTGTATATAAAAATGGAGGGAGAAATATGAGAGATAAGGTGAGGAGGAGTGGGGCGTGGTGCCGTGGTGGTGACTGGTGGTCGGACTGGGCGGAGGCATGGGGATGGACGGCGCATTATGTGTAGGTTTGTATCTCTCTCACACACACCCACGTAGGTGGGGGATGTTGTAGGACCTTTAGAAGAGGTGTCTAGAGGGGGGGTGATTAGACACTAAGTACCAAAGTTGCAGTTTTTAAGTTTCTTTGAGTTTGAGTGGAGTTTAGGCACAATTTCAATATTCACAATACATATCAAGCAAGCATGCAAAGAGTATATGAGCAGCGGAAAGTAAAGCATGCAACTTGCAAGAAAAGTAAAGGGAAGGGTTTGGAGGATTCAAATGCAACTGGAGACACGGATGTTTTTGGTGTGGTTCCGATAGGTGGTGCTATCGTACATCCACGTTGATGGAGACTTCAACCCACGAAGGGTAACGGTTGCGCGAGTCCACGGAGGGCTCCACCCACGAAGGGTCCACGAAGAAGCAACCTTGTCTATCCCACCATGGCCGTCGCCCACGAAGGACTTGCCTCACTAGCGGTAGATCTTCACGAAGTAGGCGATCTCCTTGCCCTTACAAACTCCTTGGTTCAACTCCACAATCTTGTCGGAGGCTCCCAAGTGACACCTAGCCAATCTAGGAGACACCACTCTCCAAGAAGTAACAAATGGTGCGTTGATGATGAACTCCTTGCTATTGTGCTTCAAATGATAGTCTCCCCAACACTCAACTCTCTCTCATAGGTTTTGGATCTGGTGGAAAGAAAATTTGAGTGGAAAGCAACTTGGGGAAGGCTAGAGATCAAGATTCATATGGTAGGAATGGAATATCTTGGCCTCAACACATGAGTAGGTAGTTCTCTCTCAGAAAATGTATGCTGGAAGTGTAGGTTCGGTCTGATGGATCTCTCCATGAAGGAAGAGCAGGTGGATGGGTATTTATAGCCTCCACACAAAATCTAGCTGTTACACACAATTTACCAAACTCGGTGGGACCGAATCGTTAAACTCGGTCGGACCGATTTAGTAAACCTAGTGACCATTAGTGATTTTCGGTCGGACTGACATGCATCTCGGTGAGACCGATTTGGTAAGGGTTAGGGCATAACGTAATCTTGGTAAGACCGATTACACAAACTCAGTGAGACCGATTTTGGTAAAAAGCTTTCCAGAGAGTTGGTCAGGAAAACTCGGTGGGACCGATTACTCAAACTCGGTGAGACCGGTTTTGGTAATAAGTTTTCCAGAGAGTTTGCATTGTAATCTTGGTAGTACCGTTTGCTCAAACTCGGTGAGACCGATTTTGATGATGGGCATACACAGAGAGATTACAATCCCATCTCGATGAGACCGAGATCCCTATCGGTAAGACCGATTTGCTTAGGGTTTCTGGTAGTGGCTATGAATTTTGGAATCGGTGGCGCCGGATAGGAAGAATCGGTGTGACCGATTTTGGCTTTAGGTTTTAGGTCATTTGTGGAAGTGGGAAAGTAGTTGAGGGTTTTGGAGCATATCACTAAGCACATGAAGCAAGAGGCTCATTGAGCAACACCTCATCCCTCCTTGATAGTTTTGGCTTTTCCTATAGACTCAATGTGATCTTGGACCACTAAAAATGTAAAATGAAGAGTCTTGAGCTTGAAGCTTGAGCCAATCCTTTGTCCTTAGCATATTGAAGGAGTTCCCACATCCTTTAGTCCATGTCACTCCATTGTTGAACTTATCTGAAAAATGCTAGATAAAAGTGTTAATCCAACAAGAGACATGTTGACATTAATTACCAAAACCACCTAGGGAGCACTTGTGCTTTCAGACGTGCACGCAGAGAAGAGGTGCACGCACGGCGCACGTACTCCCGTCTCTTTCCCAACCACACCCGCGCGGGTACACGGTGGAGCTCATTTCTGTATGAAAAAGCAGCCCACGTGGTAATTTGGCACATGTACTGGTTGTCCACTTGGTGGAGGGAGGATCGTCTACCACGGGTGAACAAACAAATTGCGACTTGACGCGTTATGTTAAATTAAAAAAAGAGGCAAACCATGTGGGGCCTACCTTAGAGGCAAGGCACTATACACTGGAGTACTTTTGATGTGTCCCATCAACTCGCAGAACAAGAAGAAGCTTGCTTAGTACGCCGTCTCCCCCGCCCACGGGCGCTGTGGCTCGCAAGATGAGGTGAAGCTTACTACTACTATATGCCTTTACGCCTGCTCCCTCGCCCACGCGCGCGGTGGCTTGCAGCACGAGGAGAAAATTTTACTACTCCCTCCGTTCACTCCTCGTCCCTACTACGTACTTTGGTTAGTACTCCCTCCATTTACTTATACAAGGCCACTATAAAAATACATTTTGCATCTATACAAGGCCACAAATAGTAATCGAGACAAAAGTTACTACTCCCTCCTTTCCAGTTTATGGCTCAATTTCAAAATCTATCCAACCAAGGTAGATGGTGAGTGGTCAAATTAATTTCGTAGTTTGCACAGTACGCTCGTTTTTCTCAAGAAATTATGTTTACCGAGGCATTAATTAGAACGAATGCATGAATGACCACTAAATTTCCATGAACTTGTACATGCATTGGTTAGTTTCCTCTTGACACTGCTTGCGTCGGGTGATCTAACACACCTCGAAATCCAACATGTATTGGTACTACTACTAGTATAGTAGAATTGAGACTTATCAAACGGAAAAACGAATGTTTTTTAGATGAGCCCTATAAACCCTAGTGGGTACGTACTCCGTAAAAACAGATTTTTCCAAAACTAAGTCGCTCCCTTTCATGAATTCTGTAGTATACTCCTCCGTCGACGCTCCCTTTCATGAATTCTGTACTTCCTGTCACCGACATGTGGGACATATAGCAACAGGGTCGACGTGTCAAGCACCAAATAACAGTGCAGAACAGCAGGGGGGACGCACCCCACTCGTACGGCCCAGTAGTAGTAATGAGCAATGAGACGTCAAATCACAATGCCGCACCTTCCCAGACGGACGAAGCAACCATTATTTCACACTTCGGTTCGACATCATCTCAAACCATGTACTAGTATTGCTTCTGCCTCAAGAGGGACACGCGCATTGCCTTGGTACATCATGACACGTGGGACCGCATGACAGGCCATGCTCCCCCGCCGATCGCTCGATAAAATCACCTCATTTTTACTATACTTCCTCCGTATCGGTTTAAAAAATGTACACTTTAAAAAATGTATACTTTTGTACAGTAGTACTATCGATGGATTGCGCCATGGAGCAAAAATTGAAATTTTAAAAAAAGGTGGTACATATAGAGAGCGCTCGTCGCCAAATTATGCATATAGTACTATTAAAAAAGCTAGTACGTGCTTAATTGGGGTGCTAAATTCTATTAAAGAAATACTAGTAGTATGTACATACCGAAGAGTTAAAGTAATGAGAAGAAACACAACATAGTTCTGCTGGGGGCTCAGCACAACACACCCCTCAAATTAAACTAAGCACACCTGAAATTAAACTATGCAACTAATCCGGTAGACACTGCATTAGAAGTTTAGAACCACCATGAGCAACGACACTGCCACCTTACTCGGAGTCCTCGTCCACGTCCTCGACTTCGTCCTTGTCCCTCTTCCTCTTGGCCGATACTTCTATGCTTGAACCGCCAACTTGGCTGTTGCTCTTCATCCAACCCTTGTAGATATTGAAACAAAGGTAGCCATCCATTGCAGCGTAGTGGATGTGGTCTATATCTAGTACATTTCGCTGCCATGCATGACGATGAAACGTGTAATGAGGTTTCTCCAGTTTACGGAATGAAGGATGAACCACGCTCCTGCCAGGGTCAGCATTGAGGGCTGACGAGAGGGCAACAGCCAATTCTTCTGGAGGTCGAAGGGGTTGCCTACAACGAGGCCTATCCGACTCAGGACTTCTTTGTCGTTCTTAAAGTCTACAGTAACGAATTTCACTGTTTTGTCCTCGAGGAAGTTCTTAAAATCCTGGCACTCAACGTCGGCATGGCATATGTGGTAGACCAAGCAAATGTTATGTATGCAAACCTTGATCACGGTGGGCTTCTTCCTCTCTTCGTCCTTTAGATCCTTATCTCGTCCCAGGACTATGGTGTACTCAACATCTAGCCTAGCGACCCACTCATCATCTGAGTTTTCGAACATGCGTCTGAAGCGAGAAAGGCATCCTTTCACCGTCGCGGAAGTACGGGTGTAGATGGCGTCGAACTCATCGCCGGTGATGGTTCTAACTTTGTACTCACCGCCAATCAGGGAGATTTGGGACGCCATGGATTTGGGAGGAGGGTTAGGATTAGTGAAACTGCCTTAATGTGAATGGACGGGACGACTAGGAGCGAACCGCCGTAGTATTAAAGGACGTGCGGGGACGAGTAGGAGCGAACTGCTAGCGTGCGAACGGCAGGGTAGTGGCTTTCCATTCTCCCATGATATGGGCTTCCGAGAGCCCTTGGATCTGAGATCGAATGGTTGCATGGCGTGATTCTATACCTATGGCTGAATATCCTATCGTGGAGGGTTATTCTGCAAATTTTCAGCAATTTAGCATGCGACCGTTTGATCTCAGATCCAAGGGCTGCCAGCAGCCCGTATCACGACCATCGTGTCGCTCACGCGGTCGCGCCCTTGGAGATTTAACACGGTGCATTAAGCTATCTGATGTTGGCATGTCATACATAGTCATCACTTAGTCACTCATACTACAACAAGGTTAGCTATAAGGTTGGCTATAAGTGTATATTTTTTTACTCCTCTCTATCTATTTATTCGTACTCCCTCCGTTCCATAATATAAGAATGTTTTTGACACTAGTGTAGTGCCAAAAACGTTCTTATATTATGGGACACAGGGAGTACAAGTATTTATTGCATTTGCCAAAGAGTGACCTCTTCCAATGAAATGGTGTTGCTAAGTTTGCTTCATTTAATTAGCTATAGACTCAAAATTGTCTTTTCACCTAGGTACACGCGCTTAGCACCGTTTCTTCCTTGGGCCACCAAACTAGTCTCTCTCTTCTTGATTAACTTGCCACATCAGACTTTATGCCTATGTGGCAAGCTTAAGCACCTGTAGGAGCAAGTAAGTACAATAGTGCGCTTTACATGGCATTTTTGCATATGTAGAGGAAAGAGAGGCAAGGAAAAAGTGGAGAAGTGGGCTCTCATGCAAGAGCCAGCCTCTAGTACATGGTGGAGCATTGGGAGAGGCACCTGTATGGAGGTGGTCAGGAATCGGGAGAGTCCCGCCGGTCGTAGCGCCGCAGTTAAAATGATAATGGCAAGTCAAAGCATGGGGCCCCACCTATCCAGCAGTAACTCACTGTCAAATCACACAACCCTACATTTGCAGCAGCCTACTCCCTCGTCTTCTCGCATCTCTGTCGAACTGACTAGGCGGAACTGCCCCGCCTACCGCGCAGGAAAAGCCCCGCCCTAGACTTTTAAATACAACTACTCCCTCCGTCTAGGTGAGTAAGTCATCTTACGAAAACCAAATAATCCCAAAATACTAAGGCGCGGTGCATTAACTTCTACCTCGTTTCTTGTTTCTTCACATATCAACCAATAAGAATCCAATGATATACTTTTTGTGACATAATAACTCATATTTAGTTAGTCAAATGGATGACCTAGAACTACGTGCAGGCCCTATAAACTGAGACGCCTACAAATAAAAAACCGAGACGAAGAGGGTAGTTCAGCATGTATCTTTTTAGATCAATATAGTCGGGATTCACCAAGGAGCAAAACCAAGTGGTAGGCTGCTCCTGTCGTGTTGGCGTAGCAACTCAAGCAGGGTCAGTCCGCACAAAAAATGGCGACACACTTAACAGGACCCCTTTGGCAGACATGTGTCTCATCCACCGTCTTGTTCCACGTGCGATGCACCAAATTACAGTTCGGAGCAGCGGTTGGAATTGGAGGCACCCCGGTCGTAGCGCCCTAGTAGTAGAAAATGAGTGATGAGGGGTCAAATCACAAAGCCCCACCTTTCCCGCATTAAGCTGGACGGACGAAGCAACCATCATTTCACTCTAGCGCGCAAGAGCATAAAGAAAAGAGAAAACAATGATGCGTGCGGCAGCTACCTAGGGCACCCTAGGGTAGGGGTATCCACTATAGATCCTTTTTTAAAGCGCCTCCACTACAAATCGGCTTCTCCCTCGTCCTCTTGAAGAAAATCGATGATGAGTGCGGCGGTAGGGTTTGTAGGAGTACTACAGCGTGTGGGGCCACGTCATAGTAAACGGGTTCGAGTCGACGCCTTAAATATATGTGGGCCGCTTGGTTTTGCGGGAACGAGGCAGCATTTTGGGTTTTGGGACCAGTGGAGATATAGTACGTACAAAAAATTGTGGACGTAGGTTCGACCGAAAGGCAATGATGCATGGGCCCTGCATTTTGATATACCCGGGGCCGCGTGAAATTTGCTACTCTACTCAAAACTAGTAAGGTACACATGTATTGAAGGCATGAGATTTTGAAACCAAATTATGAATAAATACACACTATAGCATGTAAAGCTTTGAGTCATATATGCATGATATAGATGTTCGTTTAGTTCTTATAGTTCATCTCATTCAAAATCAATTATTTTTATAAGAATGTTAAGATTCATGGGGTTGTGCATTGTAAATCATAAAGTAAAAAACAAATAATGGCAATTCATTTAGAAAAAAAATCAATTATGATACATAAGATTCTAGAACAAAGGAGAAGTGCTTGTGTTTTGAGGTTTGTGCATTATGCTTAAGTTCAACCATGGAGTCTTCTAAATTGTACATGTGGCAGATCTGGTGGAATGTTGATGATATCCAATGGCCAGTAGTGCTCGAATTTTCCCATCTCTGCACTGTCGGGTTAGCTTCATCCAGCGACCATCTTTCAAAGTTATTGGCACACTATATAGTTCTTGTGCCATAGTTGCATGTTTTTGGAAAAAAACTACTAGTGGGTTGTACTATCTATTGAGGAATAGAAGATGTATACATGGAAGTTGTAGGGAAAGAGATGACATGGAGCATCTCAATTCCTATGGGTAGGGATTGGAAAAGAGATGTCATTTGGTTCACATCATAGGAACTTTTCTATTGAATCTAGAGATGACATGTATCTCAATTTCTATGAGGAGGGATTAGAAAAGAGATGTAATCTATTATATAATTAAAACAAGAGTCAAACAAGCCATCATGTTTGTCCACATATGCTAATCTTTTTTAAGCCGTTTGATTAGAATAACAATGGCTGAGATTTAAAGTTTCTTACGTAACATAAAAATATTTGTACGTGCAGTATTGAACTATGTTGTCACGTTAGGTGCGTATATAGAAGCATAACCGTACGTTAACAAAAAGGGATGCATTGGTCCGGATGTACATGTCAACAGCCGAATACTCCTGTAAAAAAAGACAATCCGAATCCACACCAAAAAGTTCCATATAGGAACCAAGCAGTAGGAATCCTCCCATAAAAAAAGGAGCCACGTGAAAGAAAACACATCGGAAGATGCGTCCCGGTCTTATAGGAACCCACCAAACTAACTGTGGCCAATAATTAGGGCATATCGTATCCATAACTACCGATGATTCACAGAAGAAAAAAACAAAATAATAAATTAGCCAAATAGTCTATTGGGCCACGAAAAATATTATCGGCTGCTTATTGGGCATAACAACTATATGCGTTCTCTTGGGCATTTGAGTGAGCGAGAAAAAATAAAAATAAATTGAGTATACGGAAGCACATCGCAAGAAATTTACGAAAATTAAGTACTTTAAATATACATAAGGTGATTAAGCCACTTAATTTTAGTCGGTTGTCATAAGATTGACCGAAGCACAAATATTTAAGAGCATTACTTGAAATAGTTAGATTTTTCAAGTAAAACTAATATGATTTTATTCACCAAAGATCTATTATATAATTAATACAAAAGACAAATAAGCGATCACGTTCGCCCACATATGCTAATATTATTCCCACCATTTGATTAGAATAATAATGTCTAGGATTTAAAAGATTTTGGCCTCATTCTAAGGCCGGGCACATGCCTCCGTTCTAAAAAAAGAAATTTAAAAGATTTTACGTAATATGTTATTGTTTATTTATCAACATATTGAACCGTCAATTTAAAAAAAAAACATATTGAACCGCCGCGTGTACCCATATATATGGTAATATATCTGGCTGGAAAATATGATCCACCGATTCTATAACGGTTGAGATGAAAAAAAATACATACATACAAGTATAGTCGCGTACAACATCAGATGCCATCACGGATGAATAAAAATCATGATGTACTATGCATCAATGCACTAATACAAATCGTGATGTACTAGGACACCTATGCGTTTTGGCCAAGGACTGACTATCCGTGTCCATGAAGGATAGCACCAAAACCTATGACACTGGCTATCATGTCACGTACACTAACACATGAATGTAAAAAATAACAAGCGGTTTGAATACGAAATTTATTACCAAACCTTTTTCTTTGTGGGAATAAATTTAATGCCTAACTCAAATATAATGACATCCATAGTCCAATTTTGATTATATAAATATATAAGGTCTAGAAAAATACTAAATGAGTAATAAGAATATTCTGTAATTTTAATAAGACTATCGATCAGCTTTTTAATAGATAAAAATATATATACCAACGCCAAACAATATGAATAAAAACAAAATTAATAACCTATATTATTATTATTAAAAATATCATTATCAATCTGGCTATTAGTATTATTGAAACAAATGGAACGGCTTAATAGATGGATGATGCAATCAATGGCATCAACCAGAAAATATGTATTGGTCACGGTTACCTTTTTTAGCCTTTTTTGGCCGGCCATACGGGCTCCGAGACAAGAAAGGAATTTGAATAGACAGTGGACACGGACGTAGTGCAATGGGAATTGTTTTTTGGTGCATGTACAAATCCCTATAGCTTCTTAACTTTCACTTAAGGTGGCCAAAATATAATTTCAGAAGCTTTTTTTTCTCAGTTTCAACTTTACAACGTTGGTGTAGCATGGCGAGCATAACACACTAGCAGCGAACACACACACACACACACACACACACACACACACACACACACACACATCAGTGGACTTCTCACAGAGGCGGCTGAATGCTGTCCCGATGGGGGATCTCCCAATGCCAAGGGCTTCTTCTGCCCTTCATGAAGAAGCCGGGCATAAGAAGCTCTGGGTTAACACGAGAATACTTCATAGGCAATTCGACAGGTTTCTGCTGGCAGACCTAGGCTCGGAGAGGTCTTTGATGGCAGCACACGCGATAGAAGTGAGGTCTTTGGAGAGGTGTTTGGTGGCTCCGGAGAAGTTTCCAAAGATGAGGGACATCTAGGTGAGAGTTTATCCAAAGATGCATGAATAATAGGAATCCAGACAATATGATAGGTGCATTCATTCGACAACATCGCTTCGAATAAGAGAATACAAAGCTAGAGGTATTTTTACAATAATTACATTTAATTCTTGGTAGAACAATTCCCATGAAAAATTTGTTGGAGGGATACACACATGGACAAATAATGAGTAAAAGATGAAATATAGGGATTACTATAAATGATAATAATATGATAAGTTTCTCCACAGTGTGGTAGAATGGCAAAGCTAATGCTTTGACAAATCAAATCGGATAACGAGTTGCAAGAAGGAAGTGTTGGACAAAAACACCCAACATAACTTTGTATGCTAAATCTAGCCGCGCAAATGCGCGGGTCACAATGCTAGTTTGGTTCATATCATAGGAACTTTTCTATTGAATATAAGCTAATGTTTATTTTCCTTTGAAATTAAGGGAGTATAGGAATCCATTCATATGAACCAAGTGGCTCTAAAGCTATAGAAATGATATCATGTTTATTTCCTTTGAAATGTAGAGTATATGAATCTATTCCTATGAACCAATTGGCTCTAAAGGAAAAAATCCTATAAAAATCAGATCATATAGAGTTCCTATGATATTCCTCGACACTAAAGGATGGTTGAAATTGCTGCGGGTGATACGATGGTCTTTCTTTGTAGACTCCTCACCCATCTTTATAGTTACCTCTCGAAGATGAATGAAATGATATATGCTGGGTATTCTACATGTGCAATTTGGTACACGAAAACTCGGTAAAAGTTTGCGAGGTTCGAATTTTCAATAAAGCTATATGCACTGCATTTCGGAACGGAGGGAGCATAAGACAGTTGCTAACACTCGCGTGGAAGATTTATGTGTAGGAGGAATGGCTGTTCTGTTAAATGACATGGCAAAACTGACACTGTCGGATGCCGATCTAACGGTTCTTACGGCATTCGTCAGGAAAAGGCTTGTGGCGAACGTTTGTCGGATAATGATTTACGGACACATGCAATGCATTGATATGTGCCCCTCTCTCTCACGCACACGCACCCTCACGAGTCACAACTCTCTCGAGTCCTCTTGCAGACTCGCACGTCGCACCGACCGAGCTACAATGCCTGGCCCCGTCGTGCACAATGAGACCACAGTAACAACCTTGGAGGTTTTGTGACCGTGCTAGCAAACCTCACCCGCCGTGCCTTTGCATTAGAAGAGCCCCCAGAATATGTTGTGTACCAAGGACCCATGAGTGGTGAGAGCCATCAATTCTGGGCCACTGTGCACGTCTATGGTAGGGGTCTATCACCAGAACGCCCCTACAGGTTCACCGGAAGGACAACTTCCTTTGAGCCACAAGCTATCCAACTAGCTGCTCGAGAGGCTATAGTTCAACTCCGGCACTTGTCGCCCAGAGTTAACTGCCGCTCGTTCTATTACTACCCCAGCCGTGACGGGTGTGGTAGGCCACCCCAAGTTGCCAACGGAGATCACGAGACGGATCCTGCTTTGTTGCATCTAGTACGCTATGTAGGTGCACTAGAGGAACTGTTCGATCAAATCACCCTTGATCTGATCGCAGCTCGTGGGGAACTGGTTCGCCGAGCCCCGGCAAGAAGAGAAGATGAGCCCGATGCCGACAACCCAGTCATGCTATTCGGACAACCGATCGAGTCCTTGAGGATAGCCCCAGCCATCGACCAAAATGCGTTGGTGTCCCCAGAAGTGCTTCGTCACCTTTTTGGAACACGCTCCAACGGGATTGTGGCCAACAATCCCCGCGATGGTCATCATCGCTACACCGACCCAGCAGTTCCTTAACAACCTCCAGCTAACCCCGACGGTGAAACCCGTGGAGAAGCCTCGACGTCCACAAGGCACGCCCGCTTAGATATAAACGAAGTAGACTAAGTCGCTCTAGTAGTACCGAGTGTTACTATGTCCACGCCCTGTAACTGTGTGATCCTGTATCGCCATAATTAAATGTTGTTTGCTTGTGCGCCCCTATTCTAAATAATAGCCATGCATAAGCATGTTGGTGTACGACTGTTTTTTTATTCCGGGCATAGCTACCAAAAACCAACCCCGACGACACGAAGTTTGTGCTATGAGTAAACTATTTGGTTTCAGCTAATAGGAATAATTTTTTTAAAACAACCCTTAGAAAATCTCGAGGAAGAGATGTTTCTTAAGGGGGGTAATGTTGTAACACCCCAAAAAATTTAACCATGATTTGTTTATTAAAATTTTGCCAGGAAATTAAATTTTTATTTTCTGGATTTATCCTTTGATTTCAGAACCTTTCTTTCTTTGATACTGTTGAGTTTTTGCCCTAAGTGAAAACTTTCCAAAAATATTATTGGACTTGTATACCTTCTCAAGAAACATTTCTTTTATCAGTGGGATTATTTTATATAATTATTTTTCCCTGATGTTTATTTCTTTAAAAATGGTTTTCCACAAGATTAGAGCCTCTTTTGCCCTGCAACCGTTTTATAAATTTATTTAAAAATCCCACCAAAATTTGGGGATGACATATGATGTCCCTAAATCACTTTTATCCAAAAATATCCTTTAGTCATTTGGAGATTTTGAGCTTTACCCCAAGTTTTCAAATCTGGTCCAGTTGCACTTTTGCACTACAACCTATTTAAATATTTCTTTAAAACTTCCACCAAAATTAGGGGATGTTAGTAGGAGTATATTATTCAACTTTATGCAAAAATCCACTGGTGTTATTTGAAAAATTTGAGCAAAACATCCTCTTTTGCTCTCTGGTCCAATTTGGCTTATTCTACAGCAACTCTAATTTTTGTTGCTCTAATGCCCATGATCTTTCTCCTGCTTATTAACCATCCTGCAAAACCCTTAAGTCCAGGAGAGTGGACCCATTGGAGTATATTTGGTGCATGCAATGATAGCCTTTACTTTCTGTCCAGAAATGGTTCTCTCAAAAACTTCCACTAGCAAGTTACTGTTTTTCCCAAACTAACCTTACCACCCTCTTCTTCATCTAAAGAGACACTAGTCTGGAGTTTTTGGCCACCCCAAGAGTTGCCTAGATGCCCCTGGCACCTTGAGGGCATGAACAGATTTGGCATGATCTTTAGTTTGCATTGTGGACTTGATCCCCTAACCAAACCAGCATGTCCACTAAGCTCCTAGATGACTCTAACCTAGACCTGTTAATCCCCAGCCCCACCCAAGCCTCCTGGCATGCCTCGGCATTTTGCCAAACGCCTGGCGTGCGTGCACTGGGCGCGCCTAGAGTGCACGTTTTGCACGCGCGTGCACCGAGTCGCCCCGTCCCACTGCCGCCTCCCCGCGCTCGTTCTGGCCCTTCCCCGCTCGCAGCCAACACGCCCGCCCCCTCCCTCGCCGCAGAGCCGCCCCTGGAGCTCCACAGCACCGCCGTCAGGTCGGCCGTAGCCACTAGCGGCCGGCCACAGCAGCCCCTGCCATGGACGGCGCCGCCCGAGCCATACGCGCGCGCCAGCTGCCCCTGGAACAGCTCGAGCTCATCCACGAGCTCGTCTGCTAGCGCACACCGCCGCCACGTCTCCCTGCAGCTACAGAACGACGGTTCGCCGTCGATCTTATCTCCGGCCGCCGTGGAACCGACCTAATCACGCTATAAAAGGAGCCCCGAGCCTCTCCAAACCCTCAGGCGACCTCGTGCCACCCCCCTAGTGCGCCCCACGGCCAGCAAGCGACGACGGGGAGCCTTCTTCCCCGTCCCCGGCCAGTTCGGCCGCTGCCGCCCTCCGGTCCATTTCTTGCAAGCAAGGCCTCCCCCGCCCATCCAGAGCCACCGTCCTCTTCCCCTCGATCTTGCAGATCCTCCCAGACACTCAGCTTCAACGGGGAGCCACCGTAGCGCGGACCCCCAAATCCCCCCCCCCCCCGAAGCCACCTCCGCCGAGGAGCTCGCCACCGGCGACTCCCTCCACCCCCACCAACCTAGCGACCACCGGGAGGACCGCCCTGGACTAGCGGATCCATCCCTGCCCTTCGGAGCCCGCGAGGAGCCGCCGTTCGCCGGTGTTGATCGCCGGAGTCCCGCCTCTGCTCGGACAGAGGAGGAGGGAGGCGGGGGCGACTGGTCAAACCTGACCAGTGGGCCCCTGGACCCACTGTCAGTGACCCAGCGCCCGTCCATGCTGGCGTAAGTGGAGGCGTAATCCCAGAGTACGTCTCCTACGTGTTCGTTTATTCAAAACGTTTTTCTTCTTTTTCTGTTTTATTTAAAAACAGAAAGTTGACTAAACTTTGACTGACTATAACTTTTTGAATATAACTCCAAATGAGTTGATTCTTTTTCCTACCTCCCTTAAATTTTGTCTAGTTTATTTTCATATTTATTTGAAAAAAAATTAGACAACTTTTTTTTACTGTTTTGAAACTATGGATTAATTTGAATATTTTCAAAAATAGGATTTTGAAGAAGAAGGAAACTTTCAAAAATGCACCCCACTTGCATACTCTTGAAGGCAAGCATTCTGAACCCCGGCATAAAATTTTCATGCGTTGTTTGATACGGTTACCACACCACTTTGACATGGAGCAATCAATATTTTATGTGATGATTCAATCATACGCATGAGTGCATAAAGAAGAGTCTTTGCTGCTGAAAATGGACATGCTTGTGATAGTGATCATCCTCGTATGCCTTTCGTGCCTACTGGAAGGAAGCCGGGAAAGTCTCTGTCTTGGGTAGACCCGAGCTTGTCCCTAGTTCCTCGTCGAGACGAGTGTGTCCGGTATGGCATGATGGGGTGTGATGAGTGGTGATTCTGTCTGTTGGATGAAATATATTTGTTATGCTAATCATGCAGGGAATACTTAAACCTCCTAAGTCGACCATAGATCGAGTCTTGTTCCAGTAACCCCCATACTTGTTTCGTACTACCACTTGTCCCTGCAGCAGGTAGGGTATGGTTCAGTAAGTTGTCAATCCATTTCTAGCACACACCGTACAGAGAGGCCATGGTGGAAGATACCGACTGCAGCCAGTAGGCATGCCACCTGGTCCAGGGGCATGGGTGTTTCCGGTTGGGACCGAGAGGGGGGCACCCCTTAGTAGCGCGCGGTATAAATTTGATCCCATGCTAATCGAGGTTGTAGCCTCCCCATTTAGAGTTTTGCTTGACAGGTGTCGTGGGTGATTCCAGACACCGGTAAGTTAAGCTGGTGTGTGCGGGTCAGGTGTGTTTTGAATTAAAAGACCGTAGACGGAATTAGTCCCGATGGACTAAAGGAATCTGTTACTCGTGGGTAAAGAGTACACCCTCTGCAGAGATTATATCCATTCGAATAGCCGTGTCCATGGTTAAGGACTACAGTCTGGGATGGGTCAAGTGTCGGTCTTAGTTTCGGTCTTCGGAGAAGAAACTGCTAAACCAGAACATGGATCATGACTTGTGACTTATGATAATTATGATTATTATTATTATGGACTAACCCTTTATATTATTTGAATTACTGAGTATCCCTGGGACGGTTCTACCTCCTGGATATTAACTGTGATTGTTTTCTTATAAGCCCTTTATGTGGTGTCGCTGAGACACCCGACTGTGGCCTGCTTGTTAATTATTTACTTTATAAGCCCTTTATGTGGTGTCGCTCAGACGCCCGACTGAGGCATGCTCATTATTTACTATCCTTTCGAGGCGTCGCTTCAGACACCCGATCGGTGCATTTTATTACTACTCTGCTATTGCATATTCATGTTGTATATAAATAACCTGCTAGCATGCGTCAGGGATTTTATTTTTTTGACTGACGTTGTGATCATAGAATATTTCAGAGCATGATTATCGTTTGTTATATTATACCGGTGTTCATAATGTTTGCGAGTACATTCAAAGTACTCACTGGCTTGTCCCTGGCTATTGTCTTGGCCAGATTTCTTGCTTGGAGAGGAGCGTTGTGATGACAGCCCCGGAACCTAAGCAATGGTGACAACACCCTCGCAAAGATAGGAGTTATCCAGGTCATCTGATCCTGTGGGAAATGGAATCCCATAGACGCTGAAAGACCACAAACCGCTTCTGCCATCAGGCACTAGAAACCATTTGATGAACTCATAGGCCAGAATGGTCTTGTACTACACATTTTGTATTTTGCTTGGAATTTCTGTATCAAGTTGGTGCCTCATCCGCTAACAGTAATCCTGGGGCTGGTGAGCACAAGGGCCATTTTCTGGGAAATGATATCCAGAAAATCCGGTCCTGACATCTTCACACCCTACCCTCAGAACTTCTAAAAAACAAAAGACTGCACGCACATTTTATTTTAGCTCACACATCACACACTTATACTATTACTCTTGTGGCGAACATTCTTTGGGCATAGTATATTGTACTCTCACGAAGAGAAGCGGTGCTCGCACGCACTAGTTCTCTCACACCCACTCGCGGGTACACGTAGGAGCGCATTTTTTTGAAGCTGGTACAACAAAAGCACTCCACTATATATAAAAGCAGGAGCCTTAGCGCTTCCTTTACTAGGGTTCCTCCCGTTCACTCTCTCATGCTCTCCAGATCTAAGCAAGACATCGGTGGCCACACTCTCTCTCTCTCAGCTCACGGCTGGTCACAAATCCAGCCGGACAACCTCGACCGGGGCAGGGGTGTAGGTGCATCATTCACGCTGTCGGCGGCGGCGAGGGAGGAGACCAACGGCTTCCCGCACGTCCCGATCGGCGGCCGTGCCGTTCTCTCCGAGAGAGCGCCGGCTCGGGAGGGCCTCCGACCCCTTCTTCCTCCCTGCGGTAACGTGGCCAAGATGCGGCCTCCCGACACCGTCTTTGCCACATGCCGACGACCCTCAGGTATATATTCCTTCGAAACCTGCCTTGCTCTACTGCCCCAGCTCTTCCCCCTTCGTGTGGATCCTTTTCTACTTCCGTCCGCTGTTCCAAAGCCACCTAGACTTCTACTATTATTAGAAGTAAAGCTAGTTCATACAGTCAACTCAAAGCGTTGGTTCAAACAGGGAAGAAAGTGGGAAAGCTTTAGCATGAATCTAGGACTTGGTTCTAAGAGGAAACGGGGGAAAGTGGTAATATCTGTCACTGTTTAAATAACCGTATTTCGTATTTGCGCAAACAGGGATGTCTGTCTCCATATCGTTTCGGGATGTCTGTCTCCGTATCGTTTCTATCCGCGCAATCAAAAGAACATGCCTCAGTTTTAGTACAACTGCGCAAAATGAGATGGCTATCCCTCGTTGCCATCGTCTAACCTCCCATCTTCAAGGTATCCCTACATTGGTAGTAACTATGGTAGAATGACCAACACAATCTAAAAGAAGATGATTCGTACGTTTTACTTCCTGATTGTAGTGCAGGGATGAGCAAAAACAACTGCATCCTAGTCCGGAATGCACTTTCTACTAGTTCATCCATGGATCGAGGACTAGCTGGCACGGCTGCACAGCGGTTTTTTGAATAGGTGCACGGACAAGAGGCATTGTGGTCTGCTTATTTCTGCAAATAGCGGTGCTTAAATTTAGTGGAATGCACAAGAATTTCACCTGGTTAGTACACTGCATGGTTCAGTTCAGCATTCCAGCTGAGACCACAATTATAATTGGTTATTCTGGAATGAGAGAACCTAACCCTGGATGGTGGCAACAAGAAAAAACCAGAGTGAACTCCAGGAGATTTAAGCCTGCCGGGAGGCCCTTTGCTCACAGAAGCCTTGCTTGTTTTTTCATGATTTGTAAACCTTCTCACAACTTTGTCTTTTGCTGTGAACTAGTATATGTTTGTTATGTTCTATGAATCATTGAGATGTATAAAATTGCTTAACTTATGCTTTTCAAGTTTTTTATGAAGACGAGTTTAATGTGAGTGTTCCACATGAGCGCTGGACTAGCGTGTGAACGTTTGGAATTTATTACATTGTGGCCTCAATTAACTGCATGAACCACTGTAACAAGATACATAGTTGCTTATATGTCAGACAACAGATTGTTGATTGTTAGCTGGTCGATAGCATAGTGTTGAAGCGAGCTGAGCCAATGTGCCGTGTTTTGCACAACTGCTTACAAGTGGGGTAGCACCAACAGTGTTTACAAGTACTTATGTATACGTCGGCGCACGGTTCTCGAACGAGTGCTCTATTTCTTCAAAACACACACTGCTCGTATGATAAACCGTGACAACTTATGTCTTACCATGCCATATTCATGAAAAAACTAGTGAGGATGCATCTGTTTTGGCAACAATTACAATGGTTCTCACATGATTCACGGGCACACAAAAGTAGTAGTGGTTCCCATAGACGGATTCAAACAGAGTACTAGCCCAGAGGGGTCGATAACATGCAAGGTTCGGATAATTAGACACAATCTAAACTACTATTAAACACTAGCTGGGGCAACTATTTCATGCCTCGATCTAATTTGGGCTGGACACAAGACGGACCTTGCCATGAACATCATCGAGGACGTCCCACAGCAGCTCAATCCTGTGAACCTTCATGAAGACAACCTTGTGGCCTTGCCACTGATAAACTTGTTTGTGGAGGCATGCCATGTCATCTTCCTGCGTAAGCTTGACAAGAACAGTATGCCTCACAAACGAAGGAGTAGCTTTGAACTTCTTGTGCTTCAGTACACCCTGAACAACACGCCTGACAATAGTGAGGCTGGAATACAACTCTTCTTGGTATAACCGCAAATGGCTTCCAGGATCCAACAGCCTAAGAACTCTGTTTTCCCAGTGCATATATTCAGGTCGTCCGCCTCATAGCGAGTGACATGCACAACCACACAATCATGTCTGCATCAGGGCTCTAATTGAAATAGAAACAAATTCTGAATTTCTTTTCAGTGTAAGAAACACAAGTTATTTAAATCACTATGTATAGCATGGCATCGAAGCTAATAAAATTTTGCATTATTAATCACCACATACTTCCTTTTCTAAAAACAAATCACCACATACTTAGATGAAAAACCACAATCGAGATCGGCAAAGAAGGAAATCACCTTGGGCAGCTCAGCGGGGGGGGGGGGGGCGGGGACACATCCTCGAAGGGGGGAAACTGCTCCTGCAGTGCCACGGGGGCTGTAACCTCAAACGGGGCGTTGACCATCTTAGTAGTGACCGTGAGCGTATCTAGGGTTGGCTCGGTGGTTGCCTCCATCTTCTTGGAGCTCTCTGTCTCGTGGGGATCAGCCTCCCGCGTCTGCTCCAATATCGGCAGATCTTTGCCTGGTTCTCCTTGGTCCATCTTGAAACTAACGAATACTAGGAGACCACTGAAAGGAAAACACAATCACAATGACAATGAAACAAAAAAGAGAGTGAGGATCGGTTACTGCTTAGCAAAAGTTCTTTTTTTTCTCTGAACGAAAATATACCAACATCACGGATCCGCTTAACTTCCCTTTGTTGGTAGAGAAGAACAGTGGCAGATGCGAGTGTTGCCTTTCTTGAAGACGGTCGGGGAGAAGGGGATTCAGCGAAGAGTGAAATGATGGTTGCTTCGTCCGTCAAACTTAGACTACGGGAAGGTGGGGTTTTGTGATACGACGGCTCGTTACTGTCGCGCTACGACCGGGGTGACTCTTCGCCTGCATACTTCCTTCTAATTTGGTGGATGGCATTTGGGCCCGCATGCTGCATGGCCCGCATGTCGGTGAACAAAAGTATAACAACATTCAGTAGAGGGAGACGTTTCAATGACCTAGGAGGAGCCAGGAGCGGTAGAGTGTCTCCACTGTACTAGTAGTAATTGTTTTTCTGGGTAGCTGTAGAGTGTCTCCACTGTACTAGTAGTAATTGTTTCTCTGGGCCCAAGACAAAACAGCCCATCCACACTAGTAAATAGTAAAATCAATTCAAAAGCCCATATATTTACTGAATGAGATGCGCTACCCACACCCAGCACACCGCCCCCCCCCCCCCAAAAAAAACCTGGGTGCTCTTCTTCCTCATCGCTCCCACCCACCTCACGTCAGCTCGCTCCACTCGTACCCCCAAATTCCTCACCTCACTCCTACAGAAAACCCCAGCACCCCTTCTTCCTCACTCCTACAGAAAACCCCCAGCTCCCCTTCTTCTTTGCTCGCACTACAACTAGGCTCGTCATTCGTTACTCTGCTCAAATCCGTGAGCGTGACGCGACGCCCTCGAGGAAAATGGAGTCGGCTGACCCCAGCACCAAGAAGATGAGGCTCCCGCAAGCGGCGACGGCTGTTGTAGATCCCGCACCCGGCAGCGCGGGGAGAAGCGGCGACCCTGCCCCACCGGATCCCAGGAACCCGTAGAATCTCGGGTGGACCGCTTCAGCAATCTCCCGGACACCTTCCTTGGGGAGATCATCTCGCTTCTCCCCACCAAGGATTGCTGCCGCACCCAAGTCCTCTAAATTCGGTGGCGCCCTCTATAGCGCGTCGTGCCCCTTAATCTCGACTGTCGTCAGCTATCTCGCTTCAATAATTTTGAAATCCCCAGAGCCATCATCTCCTTACACCAGGGCTCCGTTCAAAGCCTCTGCATCCCGTCATGCTACTTGAGCAAGCATACCATGCCCTGCACGGTGGACGCCTGGCTGAAATCCCCTGAATTCACAGAACTACAGCTGCTTGAGTTCTACTATCCCCCTGGAAATCACGTACCACATACCGAACGCCATGAACTTGTGCCCTCAGCACCGATGTCCATCTCACGGTTTTCCTCCTCTCTCCACACCGCCACCTTTGCGCTGTGCTTCCTACCAGACAATCTGGTGCTAAACCTTCGACTCCCATTTCTCAAGAAACTTTCACTTGTGCGGGTTCGTATATCGGAGGCCTCATTCAACAGCATCATCCACTCTAGATGCCCTACGCTGGAGTGCTTGGTGCTTGTTTTCACAGTTAGAATCGGTTGTCTCCAAATAAAGTCGCCTAACCTTGTAAGAATTGGAATTTCTTTTGACGGAAGGCCGCTCATCATCCAAGATGCCCCTTCACTTCAAAGGTTGATCCTTGATTCTAGTTATTCACCGTTGCAAATAACTGTCCTCTCTGCGCCTAAACTGGAGACCTTGGGTGTAATACATGATCTCTATGCTCATTTCAATATGGTGTTTGGCTCCACAGTTCTTTAGGTACTTTATATTATCATCTACACTTGTAACCATAAGCTGCATTTTAAATTTCTACGCATAATTTATATATCATCTTGGAGTACACATTTTGTACTAATATTATGTTCTATGCTCAATGAAGAGTTTCTCCATGGATGGCCTATCAATGGTGCTGGATTCTGTCAAGGTCTTATATATCCAGATGAATAGTTTTGATCTGAACAAGATTATTGGCTTGCTGCAATGCTTTCCATGTTTGGAGAAGTTGTATATAAAGGTGATAATTTCACGCACATTGGAAGCCCGCATATAGTGTACTAGAATTAACCATTCAGCTGTTGCCCTTTCGACACTCTTCTTTTAGACCTTAACTGTTTTCAATCTTCATGTCTATTTAGGCAATAGGACGGGGTAAGAAAGTTATAACCAATCGGTGGATTCGTAAGCATCGGGATTTTCTACTTCTCATGAGATTTGATCGAAGACAATAACGCTAGAACGATATGTAGCCAACCGTGCAAACACAAGATTTGTCACATTCTTCCTGCTGAATGCGAGGTTACTATTGTCCATCAGACTTAAGTTTATCAGCAACATGGTTTTGACGGATGGGTATGTCGAAGAGCAAAAAAAGGAATTTCAGGTGGGCAAAAGAGCTTCTGAACATGCCGGGCTTCTATTTACAACATATTGTGGTCATAATCCAGTAAATTTTACGACCCAGGATGTTCATTCTATGGACCTGACCGATCCATTTGACTGTGACTGCCGAAAACAGTGCTGGAGTTAGATGTTGTTGCCCTTTTCAATCTGGGTTTTTTTGTAAACCTGATGAACAATTAACCCTCGTGCTTTTTGTATAGTTTGTAAGCTGGAGTTAGATGTTCCTGCCCTTTTCAACTCGGCTGTGACTGTCATATTTTCTTTGAAACAAGGCAAATGGCTTGCCATTCGTTTAATTTAGAGTGAAATATCGTAACAAATCCCAACCAAGGGAAATAACATCACTCTCGCTGGCTGCTTGAGCTCACTATGCATTACAGAAGCCAAGTGATTAGCCCCCACCAGCACCCACAAACTTATTTCGAACTAGCACATCAAATGGGCTGTAAATTTTCATAGGAAAGGCTGCATGACCGTGACAGATTTGGATTCTGAGATTTGGGACCCGCGAGGAAATAGCCTATCCAAGGGGGTGTCGACTTACTAGCCAGTCAACAAACGATTCTGCCTACCAGCCGTTGGATTGACATCCAAGATCTGTCATGTATCTTCTATCTCTTGTCTTCTTCTTCCTCTAGCCGCCCAAACCAAACCACCCCGTCGGCTCCGCCTGCTCCTGCCTCCCATGGCTGGTTGCGCCTCCGCCGCCCTACCGTACGTACCCTTCAACGTTGGCCAGTCTCTCCCTCTATTCCCCCACACGTCCTGTTATTCTCCGGCGATGTCAGCCCCAACACGCACCCGCGCCCGAACCAGTCAACCCTCGTACTCCCCTCCGCTTGCGACTGGACCGACGGATCTTCAACGGCTCCTGTTCATTCCGTCCGAGGCCTCGCTGTCGTCCTCCGCCTTGTGGCCTTGGTTCGCTCACCGTGCGCGGTGCGCCGCCCTCTTGCGTTGTCAACATCGTCAACAACCGAGAGGAACAAGGAGATGGCTGTACGTGGAGAGGATGACAGTAGGGACCCACCAGCGTCATGGCAGTACGCAAGCAAGTGCCTCTATAGTACAAGCCCAAAAATATGGTTCCTCCTAATAGTTGGACATCTGGGGCTCACGCCATTGTCAACGTAGTCAATAAATGAGAGAATTACACTACGAGCGGCTGACACCAGGGACCCAGCAAGTCGCGCAGTTTTTTCTTGAGGAATAAGCAGTTGTTATTTATACTAGTTTTAGCGACGGATCAGGGTAACAACGGGGCCGTGCGGGGGCTGTGGCCCGTCTAGCCAGGGTTTTATTTATGTTTACCACATCATGAGCTCAGTTGTGTTTTTTCTTGCTAAAAATGGCTAGCCCAGTTCTATTTTTTTAAAAGAAATACCCAAACAAGGCCTACTTGCTTTATCGGCCCTGCTGGGCTGCAAATCTTTCAAGACGAGGAGAGTTTCATTCGGTTTGCCCAGAAATGGGCTGTACATTTTTAAAACACATCAAACCGGGAATTAGTTTCAAAATATTTCATTACAAGATCTTAAATTCCATTGATTTTTATGCGTGGACAATTATTTGGATTTTATATTTATATAAATTATTTTTCAAAATAGTTTGAATGTGAATCGATATTTCTGGATTAAAAACAGTTGACCGCACCGAAATATGCAAAAATTCGTATACTTTTTAACCATGGCCACAATATGGGGTGTAATGCTAACAAAAAGAAGATGGGCTCCAAAAAAATTCTTAGGAATTAGCAAATGGGTTGTACATTATTAGAAATAATGGCAGATGGGTTGTATGCTGTTTTCCATAGATTTGAGGCTGACTTGTGCGCCTACTATAGGTTGACGCGTATGCTTTCATAAAAAAAGGTTGATGCACACGCAACGCCCTGTCAACTTAGTCAACACATGAGAGCAGTGACTGCTGGATGTCCATCCAACGGCTGTCGTGCTTCTTCAATCTCTGCTCTTCATGCTCCAGCCGCTCAAACAAGCACCGGCGGGACTGCCTGCTCCCTCCTCCCGCGGCCGGCTATGCTGCCGCGCAGGCCTCACGGCCCCATCGTACTCCCATCGCTGGCCTAGCCATCCCTCTACTCACTCACACATGTTGTTATTCTCCGGCGACGGCAGACGAACCAGTAAACCCTCGTAATCCTCCACGTGGGAAACAATTGCCGAGTATTCCCAGGCTCCGTGTCGTTCCCTTCCTAGGCCTCGCCGTCGTCCACCGCCCTGGTGCTCTCGGCGTGGCCTGGTCAACGTGGTCAATGAACGACATCCATGGGAAGTGGACTATACATGGAGAGGTTGACAGCTGGGTCCACGGCCGCACGCAAGGAAATGCCTCCTTATTACGTGCAAAATCATGATTCCTCCACCTGACAGCTAGGAACCACAGGAAGGGCCTCTGTATTTCGCGAAAAAAACATTCCCCCCGCTGACAGGTCGGACCCACCAGCTATATCTTCGCACACAAGGAAGTGCCTCCTTATTACGCCCAAAAAATGAATACCCCCTGCTAGCTAGGACCCACCATATTGTTGGGCTGACTTGTGGGCCTACTAAGTTGACGGGGACGGAGGGCTTTGTCAACTTAGTCAATACTCCAGTGACCGTATGATGTCCATCCAACAGCCATAGTGCTTCTTCAACCTCTGGTCTTCTTGCTCCAGCCGCCCAAAGCAGTGCCGGTCGTGCCGCCTACTCCTGCCTCCCGTGGCCGGCTGTGCTACCGCCTGCTCCTGCCTCCCGTGGCCCGGCTCCGCATCGTCCCCTTCCTAGGCCTCGCTGTCGTCCACCGCCGTGGTGCTCTTGGCGCGGCGTGGTCAATGTGGTCAACGACCGACTTCCATCGGAAGAGTACTGTACGTGGAGAGGCTGACAGCTGGGTCCATGACAGCCGCAAGGAAGTGCCTCCTTATTACGCGGAAAATAATTATTCCTCCATCTGATAGCGGGGACCCATCGGACGGGCCACCAGTATTTTGCAAAAAAAATCGTTTCCCCCTGACTGCTGGGACCCACCGGACGGGCCACCATATTTCTCGAAAAAACGTTCCCCCCGCTGTCAGCTCGGACCCACCAGAAGTGCCTCGTTATTACGGACAAAAAAATGAATACTCCCCCGGCTAGCTGGGACCCACCTTGGTGGGAGGTTGACTTGTGGGCCTACTAAGTTGACGGGGACGAAGGGCTTTGTCAACTTAGTCAATATGAACGATTCTAGCTCCAGTGACCGTACGATGTCCATCCAACAGCCGTAGTGCTTCTTCAACCTCTGGTCTTCTTGCTCCAGCCGCCCAAAGCAGCGCCGGTCGTGCCGCATGCTCCTGCCTCCCGTGGCCGGTTGTGCTGCCGCGGAGGCCTCACCGCCCCCTACTATTCCCACCGCTAGCCAGGCCTTGCGGCGACGGCAGCCTCACACCGCAGCCAAACCAGTGAACCCTCGTACTCCTCTTTGCGCGGGCTTCCACTACCGCGCCTTCCCCGGCTCCGCGTCGTCCCCTTCCTAGGCCTCGCCGTCGTCCACAGCGGTGGTGCTCTCCACGCGGCATGGTCAACGTGGTCAAGGAACGACTTCCATCGGAAGAGTACTGTACGTGGAGAGGCTGACAGCTGGGTCCATGGCCACAGCCCAGTTTTTTTATGATTTGCCAAGTAAGTCGCTTTGTCAGGCCTGTTGGGCTGCAAATCTTTCAAGACGAGGAGAGCTTTCATTCGGCTGGCCGAGAAAATGGCCCATCAGTAATGAGAAATGGGATGTACATTTTTAAAACACATCAAACCGGCAATTAGTTTCAAATATTTTTTTGCCTCGTGAAAAAAACGTTTCCCCCTTGTCTGCTGGGACCCACCAGCTACACCTTCGCACGCAAGGAAGTGCATCCGGGCAAAAAAACCATTCGCCCCCCTGACTGCTGGGACCCACCAACTACATCTTTGCACGCAATGAAGTGCGTCCGGGCAAAAAAAAATGATTCTCCCCCCTGACTGCTGGGACCCACTAGCTACATCTTCGCAGGCATGAAAGTGCCTGACAGTCGGGACCCACCTGGTCGAAGCGTACGTAGCATTGTCATTCTGGCCGCGAACGTGTACGTACATACTGGTCGATGTAGAGGCACGCATTTGTCGTAGTAGAGGCGCGCACGTGTCGTAGTAGAGGCACGCACGTAGCATGTACAGGTACGTACAGCGGCGAGTGTACAAGAAAGAAAATACGGCCACGTATGTACATACGGGCAGGGTCTCGAATGCCTACTCGCGCATATGTACATGGTTGGGTCGGAATGGAGAAACAGCGTCGTCATCGTGTTCATGGGGAGCCAACCGGCTGGGTCAGAACAGAATGTGTGGTCGTGTTCATCGGGAGGGCTTGGACGGAACAGGCGACGGAAACGAGGCCTGGCATACCGCACAACAGAGGAAACGGACCTCCTATGTTCGGAACGCGGTCCTGTTGATCGGGAGGGGTGTGGCGTACCGCAAAACGGAGGAAACGGACCTCCTACAGTCGAAACGGGGGTCCTGTTGATCGGGAGGGGTGTGAGGTACCGCAAAACGGAGGAAACGGACCTCCTACGGTCAAAACGGGGGTCCTGTTGATCGGGAGGGGTGTGGCGTACCGCAAAACGGACAAAACGGACTTGTGTTGGAGCGCTACGGTCGAAATGGGGGTCCTGTTCATCGGGAGGGGTGTGGCGTACCGCAAAACGGGACTCCACGGGATACTGTTCATCTCCACTGTCGACCTCCTCTAGCCTCCACGGGCTCCTGTTCATCCAACCTCCACCGTGCGCTACTCCACTGGCTACTGTTCAACCACCCCTCCATGGGCACCCCTCCACCGTCTACTGTTCATCCAGCCCTCCACACCACAGGGTCCTGTTCAACCACCCCTCCACGGCCACCCCTCCACCGTCTACTGTTCATCCAACCCTCCACACCAAGGGGTCCTGTTCATCCAGAGGCAACGCCACCACTCACTGTTCATCCAACCCCCCCCCCCCCCCCCCCGCGCGCAACGCTCACTGTTCATCCTAGAGGCAGCATCGATCGGCTTCAGTTAGCAGCAGTAGCGAAGGAATCGTTCGATCGGGTTCAGTTAACAACCATCGATCGATTGCTCGGGTTCAGTAACGCGTAGCCTACAGTGCAATCGCTCGGGTTCAGTTAGAGCCCAACGCCTCGCTCGGGTTCAGTTAGAGCCAACGCCTCGCACACACGTGCGTACGTGTACGAGTGAAACGCGCATCGCTAACTCCCCGAAATTTTCCTCCCCCTCGCTTCTACCACGGTTTTTTTGTCATGGACGACCCAAAGAATGTCATGCAGCTGCATCTCCGGCCCGCTCAGGACGAAAAGCCCATTTTCTGTCATGATTTTTTGTCATAGAAGTATAGCCCACCACATCTATGATGATACCGGGTTTTGTCACAATTATCGTCATAGAAGTGTCATATGTATGACTGGAAAAAATTTCGTTCGGCCCAAAATGTCACGGATGTGTCTTTTTTTTGTAGTGCACCCTATCATACCACATCACAACCATTTTAATAGCATGTTGGCACGCAAGGTAAACCATTATAAGCTCCTAGCTAATTAAGCATGGCATAAGCAACTATAATCTCTGAATGTCATTGCAAATATGTTTATTCATAATAGGTTGAATCAGGAACGATGAGCTAATCATATTTACAAAAACAAGAGAGGTTGAGTTCATACCAGCTTCTCTCATCTCAATCAGTCCATCATATATTGTCATTATTGCCTTTTACTTGCACGACCGAACGGTGTGGATAATAATAATAGTGCACGTGCATTGGACTAAGCTGGAATCTGCAAGCATTCAATTCAAGGGAGAAGACAAGGTAATATGGGCTCTTGATTAAATCAACAATCATGCATATGAGAGCCACTTAAACATTTTCATTATGGTCTTCTCCTCTCGACCCCCAAAGGAAAGAAAAGAAATAAAACTATTTACACGGGAAAGCTCCCAACAAGCAAAATAAGAACGAGAAATCTTTTTGGGTTTTCTTTTCATTACTACTACTACAGCATGGAAATTAAACTAACTAATTTTTTTGGTTTTTCTTAAGGTTTATCAAAGACACAAGAAGAAAGCTAGAAAAATAAAATTAAACTAGGATGGATAGTACAATGAAAAAGTATGAGCACCTACGACTAGAATGAGTGTGTGAACATGAATGTAATGTCGGTGAGAAATACGTACTCCCCCAAGCTTAGGCTTTTGACCAAAGTTGGTCTATGGCCATGGGTAGCCTGGCTGATATTCGAAGTTGTAACTGGGGTCGTACTGAGATGCAGCAGCAATTACCTCCTGAGCTGCGGCATGGCGGCGTGCTGCCTCTGTCCTTCTCCCATACTCGTTTGCCTCCTCCCTGGTTATAACATATCTTACTTTTGCATGATAGTCAAAGAGGGCAGGAGCAGGGAGAGTAATATGGACAGTGCGACGTGTGTCAAAGATTAGTCGATATTGGAGGGATTGTTCATTCCTCTCAAGAAAATGACGGCTAACCATGACATTATAATCTAAATAAGCAGGAGGCAACTCCATACCATTTTCATGTATGGGTATCTCAAGAAAATTAGCCACACGGGTTGCATAAATCCCTCCAAACAAGTCTCCAACTAAACCATTACTATGCAACCTACGTGCAACAATTGCCCCCAAGTTGTATTGTTTATCACCTAATACAACACTCTTGAGAACACAAAGATCAGGAACACACATGTGACATGCTTCATCTTTACCGTTAATGCATCTACCAATGAAGAGAGTAGCAGGAAAGTGAATGCTCCCTATGGTAGCTTGTGCTATTTCTCTAGATTCTCCCACAGTGATACTAGCACGAAAATCTTTATATTCAGATTTACGAGGTTCATTAACACTGCCCCACTACGGGAGTTTACAAGCAGTAGTGAAATCTTCTAGGTCCATGGTATATGATTTATCATAAATATCAAACATGACATTTTGAGAATTACGCGAAGATGTAAATTTAAACCTTCTCACGAATGAATCAGTCAAATGGTAGTATTGAGGACACTTATCTTGCATTAAGTCCTCAAGATCGGCATTACGCACATATGCATCAAATTCATCCTTTGATGCCTGCTTTGACCATAAACTCCTCCGACGGCCATTCACAAGGCCTCACGTCAGCTTCCCTTGGTGGTTCGTCGTCTTGCTCACATATTGCAAGCCTGGGTCCTTTCTTCCTTGAAGAACCACCTTGGTACATTTTCCTGGACATATTTCTTCCTCTGAAAAATTTCTGAAATTTTTAGTAACTCAAAATAAAAGTGAATCAAACTCAACAAAATTGATAGAAACTACTCCGACAAGTGCCTAGAGCCTATATCATGCATTAGAATTACTTGGGACCATATAAATTTGACATGCAAGCTCAAGAAAAGGGTCACCTAGGCAGCAAAAAATTGCAATGAATGAAGCACTAGAACAAAAACTAATTGGACCATTGAAGGAGTCACATACAAAAGAACAATCCCCCGAAGCAGTTTTGCGAATGGAGCTTTGAGCAAGGAGACCGAAATGGCAGTAAAGTGAGCTAGGACTCATGCTTGAGCTATATGGCGATTTTTTTGGGAGGAAGAAGTGTGTGGGTGTAGGAATAAGTGGAGGGGGGCCACCGTGGGCCCATGAGGCAGGGGGCGTGCCCTATAGGGGTGGGCGCGCCCTGGACCCTTGTGGCCAGGTGCCAGCTGCCCCTGCTGTGTTCTTAGTGCCAGATATTCTCAAATATTCCAGAAAAAATCATACTAAATTTGTGGGGCATTTGGAGAACTTTTATTTGTGGGGTATTTTCTTTATTGCATGGATAATTCAGAAAACAGACAGAAAATACTATTTCTACTTTATTTAATCTAAATAACAGAAAGTAAAAGGAGGGTACAGAAGGTTCTGCCTTCTAACTTCATCCATCTCATGCTCATCAAAACGAATCCACCAACAAGGTTAATCAACTCTTGTTACCAAACTCATTCCGAATCGCATGAAACCGGAGAAATTTCGAATAACACTAGGTTACCTCAACGGGGATATGCACATCCCCAATAATAAGAATATCATATTTCTTCTTGACAGTAGGAAGAGGAAATTCAAAACCTCCAATAATGATAGTTGGAATTTTTCTAATAGAATTGATACTATGAACTTGAGGTTGTTTCCTCAGAAAGTGCACCGTATGCTCATTACCATTAACATGAAAAGTGACATTGCCTTTGTTGCAATCAATAACAGCCCATGCCGTATTCAAAAAGGGTCTACCAAGGATAATCGACATACTATTATCCTCAGGAATATCAAGAATAACAAAGTTCGTTAAGATAGTGACGTTTGCAACCACAACAGGCACATCCTCACAAATACCAACAGGTATAGCAGTTGATTTATCAGACATTTGCAAAGATATTTCAGTAGGTGTCAACTTATTCAATTCAAGTCTACGATATAAAGAGAGAGGCATAACACTAACACCGGCTCCAAGATCACATAAAGCAGTTTTGACATTGTTTCTTTTAATGGAGCATGGTATAGTTGGCACTCCTGGGTCTCCAAGTTTCTTTGGTATTCCACCCTTAAAAGTATAATTAGCAAGCATGGTGGAAATTTCAGCTTCCAGTATCTTTCTTTTATTTGTAATAATATCTTTCATGTATTTGGCATAAGGATTCACTTTAAGCATATCAGTGAAACGCATATGCAAAAAGATAGGTCTAATCATTTCAGCAAAGCGCTCAAAATCCTCATCATCCTTTTTCTTGGATGGCTTAGGAGGAAAAGGCATGGGTTTCTGAACACATGGTTCTCTTTGTTTACCGTGCTTCCTAGCAACAAAGTCTCTCTTATCATAACGTTGATTCTTTGATTGTGGGTTATCAAGATCAACAACAGGTTCAATCTCTACAACATTATTATTGCTAGGTCGAGCATCAACATGAACATTATCATTAACATTATCACTAGGTTCATGTTCATCACCAGATTGTGTTTCAGCATCAGAAATAGAAATATCATTGGGATTCTCAGGTGTGTCTACAACAGGTTCACTAGAAGCATGCAAAGTCCTATCATTTTTCTTTTTCTTCTTTTTAGAAGGACTAGGTGCATCTACATTATTTCTCTGAGAATCTTGCTCAATTATCTTAGGGAGGCCTTCAGGATACAAAGGTTCCTGAGTCATTTTACTAGTTCTAGTAGCCACTCTAACACCAAATCATGTTTATTATTTAATTCATCGAGCAAATCACTTTGAGCTTTAAGTACTTGTTCTGCTTGAGTGGTAACCATAGAAGCATATTTACTAATGAGTTTAAGTTCACCTTTAACTCTAGCCATATAATCACTCAAGCGTCCAACCATGTAAGCATTACTCTTTAATTCTCTACCAACATAAGCATTGAAGTTTTCTTGTCTAGCCATAAAGTCATCAAATTCATCCAAGCATTGGCTAGCAAACTTAGTAGATGGGATTTCAACTTTATCATATCTATAGAGAGAATTTACCTTTACTACTTGTGTCGGGTTATCAAGACCATGTGTCTTCAATAGGTGGTATATTAAGGCCATGTATTTCTTCAACAGGAGGTAAATTCTTAACATCTTCAGCTTTAGTACCTTTTTCTTTCATAGATTTCTTTGCCTCTTGCATATCTTCAGGACTGAGAAATAGAACACCCCTCTTCTTTGGAATTGGTTTAGGAGTTGGTTCAGGAGTTGGCTCACGAAGAGTCCAATTATTTTCATTAGTCGACATATTATTCAATAGCAATTCAGCTTGATCGACTGTTCTTTCCCTGAAAACACAACCAGCACAACTATCCAAGTGGTCCTTGGAAGCATCGGTTAGTCCATTATAAAAGATATCAAGTATTTCATTTTTATTAAGAGGATGATCAGGCAAAGCATTAAGTAATCAGAGAAGCCTCCCCCAAGCTTGTGGGAGACTCTCTTCTTAAATTTGCACAAAATTATATATTTCCCTCAAGGCATCTTGTTTCTTATGACTAGGGAAATATTTAGCAGAGAAGTAATAAATCATATCCTGGGGACTACGCACACAACTAGGATCAAGAGAATTAAACCAAGTTTTAGCATCACCCTTTAATGAGAACGGAAATATCTTGCCACAACAGTTTCAGATTCATAGCAATAAAAAGGATCAGATTCAACCAAAGTAATTATCTCAGGATCGACAGAGAATTCATAATCCTTATCAGTAACAAAGATAGGTGAAGTAGCAAAAGCAGGGTTAAATTTCATTCTAGCATTCAGAGTTTTCTGATTTAGTTTAGCTAATAACTTCTTAAGATTAGATCTACCATTGCAAGCAAGAAAATCTCTAGCAGTTTCTTCATCCATAACATAACCCTCTGGAACAACAGGCAGTTCATCTTTAGGGGGAGAACCTTCATCATCACTATCTTCAATAATTTCATTTTCAATAATTTCATTCTCTCTAACCCTAGCAAGTTGTTCATCAAGAAATTCACCTAATGGCACAGTAGTATCAAGCACAGAAGTAGTTTCATCATAAGTATCATGCATAGTAGAAGTGGCATCATCAATAACATGCGACATATCAGAATTCATAGCAGAAGCAGGTTTAGGTGTCGCAAGCTTACTCATAACAGAAGGAGAATCTAGTGCAGAGCTAGATGGCAGTTCCTTACCTCCCCTCGTAGTTCAAGGATAAATCTTAGTTCTTTCGCCTTTCAAGTTCCTCATAGTGATCAGCAGATATAAAACCCAAGTGACACAAAGAATAGAGCTATGCTCCCTGGCAACGGCGCCAGAAAATAGTCTTGATAACCCACAAGTATAGGGGATCGCAACAGTTTTCGAGGGTAGAGTATTCAACCCAAATTTATTGATTCGACACAAGGGAAGCCAAAGAATATTATCAAGTATTAGAAGTTGAGTTGTCAATTCAACCACACCTGGATAACTTAGTATCTGCAGCAAAGTGTTTAGTAGCAAAGTAATATGGAAGTAACGGAAACGGTGGAAAAAGTAACAGTAGTAGTTTTGTAGTAATTGTAACAGTAGCAACGGTTAAGTAAATAAGCAAAGCACAATATGTGAAAAGCTCGTAGGCATTGGATCAGTGATGGATAATTATGTCAGATGCGATTCCTCATGTAATAGTTACAACATAGGGTGACACACAACTAGCTCCAATTCATCAATGTAACGTAGGCATGTATTCCGAATATAGTCATACGAGCTTATGGAAAATAACTTGCATGGCATCTTTTGTCCTACCCTCCCGTGGCAGCGGGGTCCTAATGGAAACTAAAGGATATTAAGGCCTCCTTTTAATAGAGTACCAGACCAAAGCATTATCACTTAGTGAATACATGAACTCCTCAAACTACGGTCATCACCAAGAAGTATCCCGATTATTGTCACTCCGGGGTTGTCGGATCATAACACATAATAGATGACTATAGACTTGCAAGATAGGATCAAGAACTTACATATATTCATGAAAACATAATAGGTTCAGATCTGAAATCATGGCACTCGATCCCTAGTGACAAGCATTAAGCATAGCAAAGTCATAGCAACATCAATCTCAGAACATAGTGGATACTAGGGATCAAACCCTAGCAAAACTAACTTGATTACACGGTAAATCTCATCCAACCCATCATCGTCCAGCAAGCCTACGATGGAATTACTCACGCACAGCGGTGAGCATCATGAAATTGGTGATGGGGGATGGTTGATGATGACGACGGTGACAAATTCCCCTCTCCGGAGCCCCGAACGGACTCCAGATCAGCCCTCCTGAGAGAGATTAGAGCTTGGCGGCGGCTCCGTATCGTAAAACGCGATGAAAATTTCTCTTTGATTTTTTTCTCTGTGAAAGCAAATATATGGAGTTGGAGTTGAGGTCGGTGGATGTCCGGGGGGCCACGAGGCAGGGGGCGCGCCCTTGGGGAGGGGGCACGCCCCCCACCCTCGTGGACAGGATGTGGGCCCCCTTACGTTGATTCTTTCGCCAGTATTTTTTATTAATTTTGAAAAGTTGCTCCGTGGATTTTTCAGGTCATTCCGAGAACTTTTATTTCTGCACAAAAATAACACCATGGCAGTTCTGCTGAAAACAGCGTCAGTCCGGGTTAGTTCCATTCAAATGATGCAAGTTAGAGTCCAAAACAAGGGCAAAAGTGTTAGGAAAAGTAGATACGATGGAGACGTATCAAGAACCTCGAGAGCTTTATCAACGATTAACTACTCTCGCGGTCTCACTCCGAGATCATGGGAGCAAGGATACGGATGACAATTGGATAAAGTGCAAGTTTCTCAAAGCCATGATGCCTTACCACAAGGCCATGTCCTCCATCATCCGTCAAAGGCCGGACTTCCATGCCTTGTCCTTAAGTGAAGTGTTGGATGAGTTTGTTGCTATGAGGATCTTGGACAAGACCGCCAACAATGCGGTGTTGCGTGCTCAACGGTCAAACAAGCCCAACCTTGCTTTGATGTACAAGGCTAGTGCGGATGAAGAGGATGAAGAGGAGAGTTGCCTCGAAGACACCAAATATGCCTATCATGAGCACATGGATCTTGCTTCATGGCAATTTTGGGGCAACAAGAACACAAGGCCCAACTTCAACAAGAACAACTCAAGTGGCACCAAGGGCAAGCAACTTGTGAGGGCATGCTATAATTGTGGCAATGTGAGTCACTTTGTCGTGGATTGCCCATACGAGAAGAGGAAAGACAATGGTGGCAAGCTTATCCGAAAAGACAAGGCCAAGTCCTTCCCCAACAAGAACTACTTCACCAAGAAGACTCCTCCCAAGGGGTTGGTGGTACAAGAAGAGTACAATGAGGATGATGATGATGACGAAGACGGTGAGACGGTTGCCATGGCCTCTGTTGTGATTGCAACAACTCCACGAGTGTCCCTCCTCGATTCACCCAACGAGAACATCACCGCCAAGTGCCTCATGGCTAAAGCCACCAACAAGGTAACCCCCAACATCAAGACTACCATCACCGTAAGATATGCTATCTTGAGAGAAGCCACTAGTCAAACCTATGGCCCCCGGGTCTCTTTTCCATCGTATTATATCTCTTTTATTTACATTGCATCTCGTTTACTATTTTGCAATCTTTACTTTTCAATCTATACAACAAAAATACCAAAAATATTTATCTTATTGTCTCTATCAGATCTCACTTTTGCAAGCAGCCATGAAGGGATTGACAACCCCTTTATCGCGTTGGTTGCAAGGTTCTTATTTGTTCGTGCAGGTACAAGGTGACTTGCGTGTAACCTCCTACTGGATTGATACCTTGGTTCTCAAAAACTGAGGGAAATACTTACGCTACTTTGCTGAATCACCCTTTCCTCTTCAAGGGAAAACCAACGCATGCTCAAGAGGTAGCAAGAAGGATTTTTGGCGCTGTTGCCGGGGAGGCTTACGCCAAGTCAAGTCAAGATTTGATCTCTCGACAACTTGCTGATTTCTGGCGTTGTTGCCGGAAAGATGTACACACAAGTCAAGACATACCAAGTACCGATCACAAACTCCTATCCCTCGCATTACATTATTTGCCATTTGCCTCTCGTTTTCATCTCCCCCACTTCACCCTTGCCATTTTATTCGCCCTTTTTCCATTAGCCTCTTTTCGCTTGCTTCTTGTGTTCTTGGGAGATTGTGTGCCTATTTGTCCCGATGGCTTTACCAAAAAGCGTTGATCCCCACCTTAGAAGGTTGGAAGAGATTGAAAACAACGTTTGAAGCTTTATGTCTTTGAAGTTCGAGCATAATAATTTCTTCAGAAATGAGCTTAAGGAACAAAAAAGTTATATGGAATACAAGAATAAAGAGCTTGATGATATGTCTAAGGAATTTTATGGTCTGAAATCTCAGTTTGCTCAGCTTGAAAATTTGGTAGGCCAAATTTCGGATAAGCAGGCCACCTTAGTTAATAAGATGGCTGCTAAACCGGAAGATCGAGACAAAAATAATGATGAAGATCTGAAAGTGATTGATGTGTATCCTATTAAATCTTTGTTTTCCAATATGAATCTTAATAAAGATGGGACTGGAGATGAGTCAAGTTTAGCTAACATGCATCCCAATGATTCAGAGTTTTTAGATCTTGATGCAAAAATTTGTAAAAGTGGGATTGAAGAGGTCAAAACTTTACATAGCAATGATCCCACTATTTTGGATTTCAAGGAATTTAATTATGATAATTTCTCTTTGATAGATTGTATTTCCTTGTTGCAATCTGTGCTAAATTCTCCTCATGCTTATAGTCAAAATAAAGCTTTTACCAAACACATCGTTGATGCTTTAATGCAATCTTATGAAGAAAAACTTGAATTAGAAGTTTCTATCCCTACAAAACTTTATGACGAGTGGGAACCTACTATTAAAATTAAGATTAAAAACCATGAATGCTATGCTTTGTGTGATTTGGGTGCTAGTGTTTCCATGATTCCTAAAACTTTGTGTGATATGCTAGGTTTCCATGAATTTGATGATTGTTCTTTAAATTTGCATCTTGTGGATTCCACCATTAAGAAACATATGGGAAGGATTAATGATGTTCTTATTGTTGCAAATAGGAATTATGTGCCCGTAGATTTCATTGTCCTTGATATAGATTGTAATCCTTCATGTCCTATTATTCTTGGTAGACCTTTCCTTAGAACGATTGGTGCAATTATTGATATGAAAGAAAGAAATATTAGATTCCAATTTCCATTAAGGAAAGGCACGGAGAAATTTCCTAGGAATAAAATTAAATTACCTTATGAATCTATTATGAGAGCCACTTATGAATTGAATACCAAAGATGGTAATACCTAGATCTATTCTTGTTTTTATGCTTAGCTAGGGGCGTTAAACGATAGCGCTTGTTGGGAGGCAACCCAAGTTTATTTTTGTTCTTTACTTTTTTTTCCTGTTTAGTAATAAATAATTCATCTAGCCTCTTGTTAGGTGTGGTTTTGTGTTTTAATTAGTGTTTGTGCCAAGTAAAACCTTTAGGATAACCTACGGTGATAGTTAATTTGATCTTGCTGAAAAACAGAAACTTTTGCGTGCACGAGATTAGTTTTAATAAATCACAGAAAAGTGATTTTCAGTTGATTCTTTTTGCAGAAGATTAATAAACAAATTACCTAGGACTTACTAATTTGGTAGAATTTTGGAGTTCCATAAGTTTTCGAGAGTTACAGATTGCTACAGACTTTTCTGTTTTTGACAGATTCTGTTTTTGTGTGTTGTTTGCTTATTTTGATGAATCTATGGCTAGTATCAAGGGTATGAACCATAGAGAAGTTGGAATACAGTAGGTTTAACACCAATATAAAAAAAATGAGTTATTACAGTACCTTAAAGTGGTGGTTTGTTATCTTGCACTAACGGAGCTCATGGATTTTCTGTTGAGTTTTGTGTTGTGAAGTTTTCAAGTTTTGGGTAAAGATTTGATGGATTTTGGAATAAGGAGTGGCAAGAGCCTAAGTTTGGGGATGCCCAAGGCACCCCAAGGTAAAATTCAAGGACAACCAAAAACCTAAGCTCGGGGATGCCCCGGAAGGCATCCCCTCTTTCGTCTTCGTATATCGGTAACTTTACTTGAGGCTATATTTTTATTCACCACATGATATGTGTTTTGCTTGGAGCGTCTTGTATGATTTGAGTCTTTGATTTCTAGTTTACCACAATCATCCTTGCTGTACACACCTTTTGGAGAGACACACATGAATCGGATTTTATTAGAATACTATATGTGCTTCACTTATATCTTTTGAGCTACATAATTTTGCTCTAGTGCTTCACTTATACCTTTTTAGAGCACGGTGGTGGTTTTATTTTGTAGAAATTATTGATCTCTCATGCTTCACTTACATTATTTTTAGAGTCTTTTAGAACATCATGGTAATTTGCTTTGGTTATAAAATTAGTCCTAATATCATGGGCATCCAAGTTGGGTAAAATAAAAACTTTCATATAGAGTGCATTAAATACTATGATAAATTTGATACTTGATAATTGTTTTGAGATATAAAGGTGGTAATATTAGAGTCATGCTAGTTGGGTAATTATGAAATTGATAAATACTTGTGTTAAAGTTGGCAAGTCTCGTAGCATGCATGTATGGTGAACGTTGTGTGACAAATTTGAACCATGGGGTGTTCTTTGATTGCCTTCCTTATAAGTGGAGGTCGAGATCGTGCGATGGTTAACTGCTACCAACCCTTCCCCTAGGAGCATGCATAGTAGTTGTTTGCTTCGAGGGCTAATAAACCTTTGCAATAAGTATATGATTTCTTTATGACTAATGTGAGTCCATGGATTATACGCACTCTTACCCTTCCGCAATTTGCTAGCCTCTATGGTACCGTGGATTGCCCTTTCTCACCTTGAGAGTTTGTGCAAACTTCGCCGGTGCATCCAAACCCCATGATACGATACGCTTTATCACACATAAACCTCCTTATATCTTCCTCAAAACAGCCACCATACCTACCTATTATGGCATTTCCATAGCCATTCCGAGATATATTGCCATGCAACTTTAAACCATTCCGTTTATTATGACACGTTCCATCATTGTCATATTGCTTTGCATGATCATGTAGTTGACATCGTATTTGTGGCAAAGCCACCTTTATAATTCTTTCATACATGTCTTTCTTGATTCATTGCATATCCCGGTACACTATCGGAGGCATTCACATAGAATCATATTTTGTCCTAAGTATTGAGTTGTAAATAAATAGAAGTGTGATGATTTCCATTATTAGAGCATTGTCCCATGTGAGGAAAGGATGATGGAGACTATGATTCCTCCACAAGTCGGGATGAGACTCCGGAGAAATAAAAAAAAGAGAAAAAAAGAGGCCAAGGAAGCCCAAATAAAAAATGAGAGAAAAAGAGAGAAGGGACAATGTTACTATCCTTTTTCCACACCTGTGCTTCAAAATAGCACCATGATGTTCATGATAGAGAGTTTCTTATTTTGTCACTTTCATATACTAGTGGGAATTTTTCATTATAGAACTTGGCTTGTATATTCCAATGATGGGCTTCCTCAAAAGGCCCTAGGTCTTCGTGAGCAGGCAAGTTGGATGCACACCCACTTAGTTTTGTTTTGATGAGCTTTCATACATTTATAGCTCTAGTGCATCCGTTGCATGGCAAGCCCTACTCCTCGTATTGACATCAATTGATGGGCATCTCCATAACCCGTTGATTAGCCGCGTTAATGTGAGACTTTCTCCTTTTTTTTGTTTTCTCACATAATCCCTATCATCATACTCTAGTCCACCCATAGTGCTATGTCCATGGCTTACGCTCATGTATTGCGTGAGGGTTGAAAAGGCTGAAGTGCGTTAAAAAGTATGAACCAATTGCTTGGCTGAAACTGGGGTTTTGCATGATGGGAGCATTTTGTGTGATGAAAATGAAGCATGACCAAACTATATGATTTTGTAGGGATAACCTTTCTTTGGCTATGTTATTTTGATAAGACATAAACTGCTTGGTTAGCATGCTTGAAGTATTACTATTTTCATGTCAATATTAAACTTTTATCTTGAATCTTTTAGATCTGAACATTCATGACACAATAAAGAGAATTACATTGAAAATTATGTTAGGTAGCATTCCACATCAAAAATTCTGTTTTTATCATTTACCTACTCGAGGACGAGCAGGAATTAAGCTTGGGGATGCTTGATACGTCTCCAACGTATCTATAATTTTTTATTGTTCCATGCTATTATATTATCAGTTTTGGATGTTTAATGGGGTTTATTATGCACTTTTATATTATTTTTTGGGACTAACCTATTAACCGGAGGCCCAGTGCAAATTGCTGTTTTTTGCCTATTTCAGTGTTTTGCAGAAAAGGAATATCAAATGGAGTCCAAACGGAATGAAACCTTTGGGAGAATCATTTTTGGAACAAAAGCAATCCAGGAGACTTGGAGTGGATGTCAAGGAAGCAACAAGCCGGCCACAAGGTAGGAGGGCGCGCCCAGCGAGGTAGGCGCAGCCCCACCCTCGTGGGCCCCTCATGGCTCCACTGACCTACTTCTTTCGCCTATATATACTCATATACCCCGAAAACATCCAAGAGCACCACGAAACCCTATTTCCACCACCGCAACCTTCTGTACCCGTGAGATCCCATCTTGGGGCCTTTTCAGGCGCTCCGCCGGAGGGGGAATCGATCACGGAGAGCTTCAACATCAACACCATAGCCTCTCCGATGATGTGTGAGTAGTTTACCACAGACCTTCGGGTTCATAGTTATTAGCTAGATGGCTTCTTCTCTCTCTTTGATTCTCAATACAAAGTTCTCCTCGATCTTCTTGGAGATCTATTCGATGTAATACTTTTTGTTTTGTGTTTGTCGAGAGCCGATGAATTGTGGGTTTATGATCAAGATTATCTATGAACAATATTTGATTCTTCTCTGAATTCTTATATGTATGATTTGATATCTTTGCAAGTCTCTTCGAATTATCAGTTTAGTTTGGCCTACTAGATTGATCTTTCTTGCAATAGGAAAAGTGCTTAGCTTTGGGTTCAATATTGCGGTGTCCTTTCCCAGTGACAGCAGGGGCAGCAAGGCACGTATTGTACTGTTGCCATCGAGGATAAAAAGATGGGGTTTATATCATATTGCCTGTGTTTATCCCTCTACATCATGTCATCTTGCTTAATGTGTTGCTCTGTTCTTATGAACTTAATACTCTAGATGCATGCTGGATAGCGGTCAGCGTGTGGAGTAATAGTAGTAGATGCAGAATCGTTTCGATCTACTTGTCACGGACGTGATGCCTATATACATGATCATGCCTAGATATTCTCATAACTATGCGCTTTTCTATCAATTGCTCGATAGTAATTTGTTCACCCACCGTAAGATATGCTATCTTGAGAGAAGCCACTAGTGAAACCCATGGCCCCGGATTTCTTTTCCATCATATTATATCTCTTTTATCTACATTGCATCTCGTTTACTATTTTGCAATCTTTACTTTTCAATCTATACAACAAAAATACCAAAAATATTTATCTTATTATCTCTACTAGATCTCACTTTTGCAAGTGGCCATGAAGGGATTGACAACCCCTTTATCGCATTGGTTGCAAGGTTCTTATTTGTTTGTGCAGGTACAAGGCGACTTGCGTGTAACCTCCTACTGGATTGATACCTTAGTTCTCAAAAACTGAGGGAAATACTTACGCTACTTTGCTGCATCACCCTTTCCTCTTCAAGGGAAAACCAACGCATGCTTAAGAGGTAGCATCCTCTTAATGAGTTTGTGTATGTCAAACAACCCCCGGGGTTTGAGGATCCCAAGTTCCCCAATCATGTGTACGAACCCGATAAGGCGCTCTATGGCCTTAAACAAGCCCCACTTGCGTTGTATGACCACCTTACCAAGTTTTATTTGCAAGATCATGGGTTTGAAATTGGGAAAATCGACCCCACTCTATTTACTAAGAAGGTCAACGGGGATTTGTTTGTATGTCAACTATATGTTGATGATATTATCTTTGGTTCTCCTAACAATGCCTTTAATGAGGAGTTTGCCGCACTCATGACCGCGGTGTTTGAGATGTCCATGATGGGAGAGTTGAAGTTCTTTATCGGGTTCGAAGTCAAACAAAGAAGAGACGGAATCTTCCTCAACCAAGCCAAATACACTCAACACATGCTCAAGAGATTCAAGTTGAGCGATGTCAAGCCGGCATCTACACCAATGCCTACCAAATGCCAACTTGACAGTGATCCCAATGGTAAAGCAGTGGATCAAAAGGTATATCACTCTATGATTGGCTCCTTGCTTTACCTTTGTGCATCTAGACCGGATATTGTGTTGAGTGTGGGAATTTGTGCACGGTTTCAAGAATCACCTAAGGAAAGCCACTATGTGGCGGTCAAGCGAATCTTTCGATATTTGGCTCATACCCCAAACTTTGGCTTATGGTACCCTAGAGGAGCAAGATTCAATCTCGTGAGATTTTTAGATGTAGACTGGGCGGGAGACAAACTGGATAGGAAGTCAACTTCCGGAGGGTGCCAATTTCTTGGTTGCTCTTTGGTGAGTTGGTCTTCTAAGAAGCAAAGTTGTGTGTCTCTCTCCTCCACCAAAGCTGGGTGAGGCAAACTTTAGAGGATTACAATGTCAATTGTGACAAAGTGTCTCTTTGGTGTGTCAATGGAAGTGCCATCAAGATTTCTCTCAACCCGATGCAACACTTCAAGACGAAGCATACTGAGATTCGATATCACTTCATCCGGGATCACCTCAAGCGAGGGGAGATCGATCATAACTATGTCAACACTAATAATAACCTTGCAGATATTTTCACGAAGCCTTTGGATGATGCTAGATTTCACGAGTTAAGGCATGAGCTAAATATCATCGATTTGAGCAATGTGGCTTGAACTTGTGCACAACCCACCATACTCATCATGTTGTCTTGTTTAGATGTAGGCATGGACATAGGGGGAGTATTGTTCTCTCAATGAACTCTTCCTCCCCCCATTATGCATAAATCGATCAACTCTTTCACATTCGCCATTTGTGATGGCACTTGTGCTTCATAGACGAGTTTTGGTCATGGGCCCAAGGATAATTCCTCACGGTGCCATACCAATTGACTCAAACATAGGTGGCTCCGGCCACCGCCCCCTCTTCTTGAGAGGTTTGGTTTGTTGTTTGTCCTCAGTGTCTCTTTTCTTTCTTTTGGACCCTGTTCGTGGTTAAGTTGCTTCGTCTACGGTCTCTCTTGTGTGTCCGTTTTGAAGTTTTGAAGTTTTGATCAACAGTAGTACAGATTCATCTTACGGATCTTCTCAGATGCAATCTTGCCAGATCCACCCGTGCCGTACTACCGCTCCCCTGGAGCGGTACTACCTCTTGTTGCGGGCCCCATGCGGCACTACCTCTTCCTTGGAGTGGTACTACCGCCCGAGGCACGGACGTAAAAAAAATGATGTCCGCTCAGAGCATGGTACTATCGTGCCAACCCAGCGTGGTACTACCGTGATCAGAGCAGTAGTAAATTTTTACTTCGGCATCCTGCTGCAGTACTACCGCTTGACCAAAATTACCTTGTTTTGTCACACCCAATCTCATTTATATGTGTTTCGTTTTGGCTTGGCCTTGGTCTTTGCAATAATCCTTCTTTCTCTTCTTGTGTGTTTGCATTGTTTGTCATAGGTGGTGGCTCCGGTTCCAGGCGCTTGAATCCCATCCGTCACACAAGCTCCAAGCATCTTCGCAACCAAGAAGTTCCTGAGGGGTCCAGTGCCCCAACTCGCCATGTCAAGACCTTAGCTACCAAGTTGAAGGAGCTATTTGTCGGCTTGGATGAAATGCCTCAAGCAGAGTTTTTGATTCGAAGGAAGCTCAACCCCTACGTCAAGCCAAGGGAACTCATAAGGGGCAATGACTTGTTTTGGACCAAGCAACAAAATCTCATCTTTCTAGATGTGATCAAGGCCAAGCAAAACATGACATGGACCATCTATGGAAGAACCAAGACTATTTTGGTGAGCCTCTGGACTTGGTGGAGCAGTTTGGTATTGAGGAGCTCCTCACGTTCCACCTGGACTTTGACCTGGAGATTGTGGCTCAGTTCTTTGCTTCTGTCCACTTCCACACGGATGTGAAGCACACCATGACTTGGATGACTAATGGAAAGAGGATGTCTGCTGAGTGGAAGGAGTTCATGGATCTACTGCATGTTCGTGATGAGGGGCTAGATGTGCCCGTGGATGTCCGCCCGCATGCCAACCCAAAGTCTGCCAACATGAACAAGCTTCAACCCTACTTTTTTGAGAAATCTTTACCCAGTGGCTAGAAGGCTTATGTGCTGAAACCTTTTCTTGGCATCATGCACCAGATCTTCTGCAACTCTCTGTTTCCTCACATAGGCGACAAGGACAAGGTGCATTCCTATCTTGTGTACATGATGCTTATTTGTGAGGATGCGCGTCGTGAGCAACCCGGACCACTTGATGTCTCTCATATCATGTGGTGTGAGATTCGGTTTGCGGTGTTCCATCGCAAGGTTCCTCTCTATGGACCTTATTTGCACCTCTTGATTTTGAAGACTTGGGAAAAGCTCTTTCTAGGTGAAGAGTTTCATGCTCCCAATTGTATTTGCCATGAGCCCATTCGGCTACGCCGTAAGAACAAGTGGGCCAACACCACTACCCAGGCTAAGGCAGAAGCGGCCTACATGGATGTTGATGATGATGAGATTGAGGAGGAGGAGGTCGAGGACAGTTCTGATGGATATGCACCCCCTCTACTAAGGCATCTTGAGCTAAGAAGCTCAAGGCCAAGGTGAAGGCTCTGTTCTACATGCAGGCCAAGGGGCAATACAAGGCTCAGGTTGCTCAAAAGGAGAGTCGCCAGCGCGACAAGGGATTTTGAGGATGCTTGGCGAGCATGTCTCGAGCAGGTCCGAGATGAACATCACTCCTGAGGCTGCCTGGATGTTGAAGCAAGGCTATCAGTGGGCCGAGTTAGATGAGGAGACCATTCATGCTGCTTTAGATGACAAGACCATTGGGTGATCACTTCACTGGGAGCTACCACTTATGTCATAGGTGTCCTCTCTGCCCTTTTGGTGTCTCGATGCCAAAGGGGGAGAGAGTGTAGGATTTGCGAGTCTTTGCTTTGTCTTGCTTTCGTTGGACCTTCTTCATTTGCTTTGGTTTGTGTTAGTTGTGTGTGAGTCTGGAGACCTATCCTATCATATGGTGTAAGACATATGCGCTCACTCTTATCTTCATATTGTCTAGTATGATTAGTAGTTTGTGAGATTATAGTATCTTGTGCCCTCATTACAATGCTCAATTGCTATACATTGTTTCCATGCTTAGTTTCATTTATCTTGTTGCAAGGATTGCCTTGTCTATAAAATATAGGGGGGTGTTGATCCTAGTGTGTGTTTTGTAGGCCAAAGCATATCTATGGAACGCACACATCTAGGGGGAGACCATCTATATTTTATAGATTTTGGGTCTGCCTATGGTCATATATATCTCCATGTGCAAATCTTTTATTGTTATCAATTCACCAAAAAGAAGGAGATTGTAAGTGCATATTTCTCCCCAAGTGGGTTTCATGATTGATGACAGTACATTTGCGGACTAATCGTGTGCATTGAGCATTTCAGATATTTCATATCTAGGCACAAGACGATTCGGTGCCCCTCGGAGCCTATCGAAGATGGCCGTTCTCTATGGTTCTTTTTGGTGGATTTGAGTCGTAGGAAAGCCGTACTATTAAGAGGGGGCCCGCTTCGGAAAGGTTAGGGTGGAATCAACACGTACACATCTGTTCCTTTGCACCACCTTTCCTTCGCGTCAATGGAGCACCGTCCATTTATCTTTGCCTCTGTGTAATGAAGGCTTCCATTTACTAAAGTGTCTGTGGGGTGCGGTAGTAATGCTCAAGGGAGCAGTAGTACCGCATGTGTTTGTGGTAGTACCGCTCATGGCAGAGGTAGTACAGTGGGGCCCAGTGGTAGTACTACTCCTGGTGAGCGGTAGTACCGCTGCCTCTAGTCCTGACATTGAACCACGCGGAAGTAGGTATGGAAGTAATTTTTTACTTCCGCTCCTATGCGGTAGTACCACTCCCTGTGAGTGGTAGTACCGTCCCGGATTTTTGCACAGCTCCGAACTTAGCGAAACTATTTACGGATGTAATTTATTTATTCCGTGTATTTCCAGCTCCAGGTGAGCCCTGCCTTACGGTAGAGCCGTAGGGGCACGCGGTAGTACCGCTCCGACGGTTCTACCGCTTGTTGCCCTGTACAACAGGGCCTCAGCTGGTCTCTACCGTGCAAGCGGTAGTACCGCAACCAGCAGCGGTAGTACCGCAACCGGTTGCGGTAGTACCACGGCTATGTGCGGTAGTATCGTACCGCGCGGGCTGAGTGGGGGGTAATGGTTGGATCTTTTCCCCCACTATATAAAGGGGGTCTTCTTCCCCAAGAAGATTACCTCTTCCCTTCCCAAGCTCCACTATTGCTCAAACCTCCATTTTTGCCCGATCTCTCTCCCTAGCCAATCAAACTTGTTGATTTTCTAGGGATTGGTTGAGAAGGCCCCGATCTACACTTCCACCAAGAGAAATTTGATTCCCCCCACTAATCCCTTGAGGATCTTGTTACTCTTGGGTGTTTGAGCACCCTAGACGGTTGAGGTCACCTCGGAGCCATATTACATTGTGGTGAAGCTTTGTGGTGTCGTTGGGAGCCTCCAATTAAGTTGTGGAGATTGCCCCAACCTTGTTTGTGAAGGTTCGGTCACCGCCTTCAAGGGCACCAATAGTGGAATCACGACATCTCACATTGTGTGAGGGCGTGAGGAGAATATGGTGGCCCTAGTGTCTTCTTGGGGAGCATTGTGCCTCCACACCGCTCCAAAGGAGACGTACTTCCTCTCAAAGGGAAGGAACTTCGGTAACACATCCTTGTCTCCACCGGCTCCAGTCTTGGTTATCTCTTACCTTTACTTCTGCAAGCTTTCATTGTGTTGTATCCCATCCTTGCTTCTGTGCTTGTTGTTGTTGCATCATATAGGTTGATCACCTAGTTGCACATCTAGACAACCTACTTTGATGCTAAGTTTAATTTGGTCAAGGAAAGCTAAAAATTGTTAGTTGCCTATTCACCCCCCCCCCCTCTTGTCAACCATATCGATCCTTTCAACATCGACGCCAGCCAGTCCCACGCTGGAGGAGCCCGTCGTTTGATGCATTCCTTTGTCTACGCATCCTTCCTTTTGAGTGTCAAACTATCGTTTATGTTTTGATCACTGAATTGTGGCATGGTGATCGCTGAACTTTGTGGTAGATCACCAAACTTTTGGCGTTTTTTGGCAGCGGGAAAAGACAAGTTTGAATTCATGTGCGTCTTGGGGCCGAAACCTGGGGGCGCAGCTGGGAACTGAATCGCCCCCAGGGCGAAAAACCGTCGACGCATTGACCAACCCGCTATCGCCGGGTGCGCTGGGAGGACGAATGGCTGGAGATGCTATTAGCATATGTGCATTTTAAGGAAGAGGCCCGACCAGCTTTTCCACTGATGGGGTTGGCTTGGGCCTAAAATCTAGGCCCAACAGCCGGCACAGGCCTTAGCCTAGGTTTTCTGTTGCGGGATTTTTTAGGCCCTACCCGACTTCTGGCTAGGTATATCACTGAGTGATCAAGTAGGACGAGCTTTGCTACATCTACAACTCATTTTCTTATGGAAAGGAGGTTACAGGTTGATATGGTCCAGATAAAATCAAGGAGTGAGTCAGTCAAATTCTAGAGAGGTAGAATTAAGAGGACACATCACCCGATAAAATCAGTCGGTAGAAGTTTCCCGTAAGTGTAAGATTTTTGTACCCTAGTGACCCTTCCTAACGTCTTTCTCTCGAGGGCAGCACTACATGCCAGTCTCGAGGCACAGCCACCCGATCTATTCGTGCGTGGCCACTGGATTTGGCCCTTCCCCGCATCGTCTTCTTCCCTCGCACTGCTCGCGACAAAAACAAGGGGAGGCACACCATCCCCCCTCGCCACTATTGTGGCCATGCGCAATGAGCTCCGAAGAGGTCCCTCCATCATGGCCACTGGGATTGCATCACGACCACCATTGACTCCAGGCACGATTTGCCGTGAATGCAGCTCTAAAAACCGCCAAATCCAGCGTGTGATCGCCATCATTGCAAAATCCCTAGCATAAACCCCCTCTGACTCACCGCGATCGTCGGCTTGCACCGTCGTGTCCAGCAAAAAAGATGTAAAAAGGAAAAAAAATCCTCAGTGGTCGACTGAAGCAAAAACACTATCGCGTACCAGCAAAAAAAGGATACCAGTTCCATAAAAAACAAACTCAAGGGGGAGAGCTTCGGTGGTTGATTTGTAGCAAAAAAGATTGCTAGTCCCAGCAAAAAATCACTTATTCTAGCAAAAATAAACTCAGCAGGGGGAATCTAGAGGTTCAATTGTAGCAAACAAGACAAACTTATGGGCATCTTTGAAGAGAGTAGGCCAATAAAAACCGGATTGCAATACCTTATGTGCAGTTCTATCTCCCGTGTGATGTCCTCTATATGCCTCGGAGTGACACTTGCGTAGGAAATTTTCCTGTTCATGCTCACTTACACAATGTCTAATAACACCATCTACTCCTTCTTTATAAAGGTGTGGGTCATCCCAGAAGTAATGTCTTAAATCATAGAAAAACTTTTTCTTTTGCTGGTATGTGAAACTAGGCGGTGTAAATTTAGCAACAATGTAATTAGCGTAATCAGCATACCATGGAGCAGTACGAGAAGCATTTATGACAGCTAATTGTCCATCAGGAAAGCTGTAGGATCGAAAGTATGTCTAGAGGGGGTGACTAGACTACTTGACCAAATAAAAATCTAGCCTTTTCCCAATTTTAAGTCTTGGCAGATTTTAGCAAGTTTACACAAGTCAAGCAATCAACCTACACATGCAATTCTAAGAGTATAGCAGCGGAATGTCAAACATTGCATATGAAGGTAAAGGGAGGAGTTTGGAGGGAGCAAACTGAAAGTGCTAGTATCGACTAGAGGGGGGTGAATAGGCGATTTTTATGAAAGTCTTCTAAACTTGGATTGAAGACAAACAACAGAAACAACCTAATTGATATGCAGCGGAAGATAAACTACCCTAAACAAGCCATAGTCAAGTATGTAATGATGTGAAAGTACAGGACTAATAGCAGTTAGGTAGTAAGGATCAAGATGGAAGATAGTGCGAAGCCAATCAACAATAGTAGTCAAGCAATGAAGTCAAACAGATACACAGATAGGCAATGACTTCACGAAGACAAACTAAAGTAAGGATGGGAAGGGATAGAACCAGTTGCTTGTTGAAGACACAGGATTTTTTGGACCAGTTCCAGTTGTTGTGACAACTGTACGTCTGGTTAGGGAGGCTGAGATTTAACTTAGAAGACTGTGTCTTCACCTTATTCCCCTTGAGCTAAGGACACCCAGTCCTCGCCCAATCACTCTGGTAAGTCTTCAAGGGAGACTTCCAAACCTTCACAGACTTCGTTCACCGGCAATCCACAATGACTCTTGGATGCTTAGAACGCGACGCCTAACCGGCTGGAGGATTCACAGTCCTCAAGTGTAATAAGTCTTCAGGTCACACAGACAGAAAGACTTCAGTGATGCCTAACACTCTTTGGCTCTGGGTGTTTGGGCTTTGTCCTCGCAAGGATTTCTCTCTCTCAAATGCTTCGAGGTGGGTTGCTCTCAAACGACAAAAGCCGTGCACAAACTCTGAGCAGCCACCAATTTATGGTGTAGGGGGTGGGCTATTTATAGCCACTAGGCAACCCGACCTGATTTGTCCAAAATGACCCTGGGTCACTAAGGAACTGACACGTGTTCCAACGGTCAGATTTCAAACACACGCGGCAACTTTACTTGGGCTACAAGTAAAGCTGACTCATCCAGCTCTGGATAAGATTTGCTCTCATTGTCTTCACTCGAAGACATAGGATTTGAGTTGAGCATCACTTCAGTCACTCTGACTTAGTTCACTTGGACACCACTTAACAGTACGGTGGTTCCTATGACTCAACAAAGAAGAAAATGAAACAACGAGACCACACAGTCTTCGCGCTCCATAGTCTTCACACAATGTCTTCTCATGTCATAGTCTTCAATATGAATATCTTCTCATACCACCATTGTCTTCAATGTCTTCATACATTTTTCGGGGTCATCTCCGGTAGGTAAACCGAATCAATGAGGGACACTACCTGCGTTATCCTACAATTCTCACAAACGCATCAGTCCCTCAACCAACTTTGTCGTCAATACTCCAAAACCAACTAGGGGTGGCACTAGATGCACTTACAATCTCCCCCTTTTCGGTGATTGATGACAAACTGGTTGAAGTTTTCAACGGGGATAAAGTATGTGAAATTGTAATGATAGGGAATTGTCTTCATAAGTTGCAAGGGCTCCCCCTGAAGATGTGCATATAAGTAATTTGCTTTTGGAATGCAAATGCACATGGCAGGTTGTACTTGTGGAGATCCACTTCAACTTATGAAGATAATTCATCATGCATGAAATGATATAGCAAGAGAATGACATGCATAATGAAAAATGGACGTCTGCAGAATGATCTAAGTGCGGAAGTTATCATCGCACATGCAGAATTTATCATCGCATCATAGTAAAGCAAATAAGTAGCAGAAGTAGTAGACGGCCATCAAGTTTAAGTGTTACAACTCAAAGAACCAAATGTTTCAAAACGCAAGAGTTGTAAGCACGCAGCAAAATATAATGCAACCGCCCATATGAACCCGCTTGATGACTATCAACTCATACACTTCTCCCCCTTTTGTCAGTAAGGACCAAAAAGATTTGAAGACATAGAGTGTCTACTCGTTATCATGAGTAGGTGAGGCAGCAGGGTTGTTGTCGTTGGTTGGCGGTGCAGACGAACTTGGTGCAGTGTCGATGCGTGCAGTAGTAGGAGGTGGTGAAGTAGCATCATCTTCATCATCGATCACTCTGGCATTTACCGTTGCCGCGGAGGAGGAATATTCAGAGTCTTCAAGAGATGGAGTTTGACGCAGGGTAGCAGTCCGTGGAGGAGTGGAGTTGAACTGGAATCTTTCATTGAAGCCATCGTCTTGCAGATCAGCTTCAGCACTGAGCAAGGTCAAACTCTTCCATGATCGCCGGCAGGTTTCATGAGCAACAAAGGCATTCTTGGTGGCAAGGTTGCGAATGCGATTGACATCCACCAAGAGGCTTTGCATCTGTCTCTTGAGCCAGAAATGATGCTTATCCTGTTTCTGATGAAGGGCCACAAGAAGTTCTCGGTCATTGAGAACGCGAGAACGCTTCCGATGCCTTTGTGCAATGGTGCTTTCAGTGGCTTCAGTGGGCGCTCTATGAGGCATACGAGTGTTACCAGCCCGTGGATAGATTCGTGTTGCTTCTTGAACACCTTCAATAGGCTGAGTGAAGCTTTGGTGCTCAATATTCTGAAGACAAAGTAGCGTCTTGGCAGGGTCAGAGTATATAGCATCAACTGACATATCAACCTCTGGCAGAAAGATTATATGATTGCGAGCAGAGGGCTGATAATTGACAGAGGAGTGTCGATTGATGAGGCGCATAAACCATGGAGCATAAAAGTTCAGACCAAATAGGTCAGAGCCGGAAGCAGCAAGTTGCCTGATGAAGAATTCTTGAGTGTTGAAGCTGATGCCATTGAGAATTTATAAGACCAATGTCTTCATAGCTCCTTCAAGCTTGGCTGCTGATGAGTGTCCTTTGACTGGCCATAGAGTTCGCCTGATGATATGATATATGGTTCGAGGCATATACTCAAGGTCTTCAACAAATAAATGTGTGGGATACTCAGCATCAGATGGCAAAGGCTTCATCATGCTCAACATCTGGCTCATATTGGGTTCTGGCTTATGGAAGATACTCTCTACAGCATTCCGGTGTAGCTGACAGTCAGGTTCATACAGTTCTCCAGGAGTGGCTAGCCCTGTAAGCTCAATGATATCCATAGCTTTGGCTTCATGATGAACATTTCCAGTCATCCACTCGAGAACCCATGTCTTGATGTCTCTCTAGTATCCGCGAATGTGCAGAGTGGCATAGAATTGAAGCAATAGCTCTTCATTCCAATGTTCTTCGTCTGTCACAAAGTGGAGCAGACCAACATCACAAAAGCAGTCAAGTGCTTCTTCTAAGCACGGCAGTCCAGCAATAGCTTCAGTGTCAAGGCGCATATGAGGGAAAATGCGCCCTTGATCATGTAGCACACATGAGTAATAGCTTCTCTGCTGATAGCTCTAGAACCGATCTGATGATATCCTTGGCTTGGAGTAGGGGTTCTTGGCGCTGTCAAAGAAGGTATTGTGGCTTTTGAAGCCATTAGCATTGAATGACCCTAGTGAGTTGGCAGTACCTGGAAACCTTGGCAACCTGGGCTTTGGCTTCTGGACCTGAGGCCTATGCTCAACATGATAGTCAAATTGCGGGCCTGAGGCAGCAGGCGGAGGCACCAGAATAGGCCATCGGACAGTGGTAAGCTGACCATGACTGTATGCTTGCTCAATTGTGTGAGGCCTTGGTGGCGGAACAAGAGCAGGGGTAATAGTTGAGGCATCAGGCTGCACGACAGGTGCTTCGGGAGTAGTTGTCAAATTAGCTTCAGGTGTAGCATCCTCATTGGTTTCAGGTGCAACATCCTCATTGGCTTCAGGTGCAGGGGCCTCATAATCTTCAGGCACAGTGGCCTCATTGGTTTCAGGCACACTGGTTGGTGCAGGCTCCACATTAGCGTCAGCTGTCGGTGTCAAAACCGGCGGATCTCGGGTAGGGGGTCCCGAACTGTGCGTCTAGGCGGATGGTAACAGGAGACGAGGGACACGATGTTTTTACCCAGGTTTGGGCCCTCTCGATGGAGGTAAAACCCTACGTCCTGCTTGATTAATATTGATGATATGGGTAGTACAAGAGTAGATCTACCACGAGATCAAGGAGGCTAAACCCTAGAAGTTAGCCTATGGTATGATTGTTGTAATGTATGTTGTCCTACGGACTAAAGCCCTCCGGTTTATATAGACACCGGAGAGGGCTAGGGTTACACAGAGTCGGTTACAATGGTAGGAGATCTACATATCCGTATTGCCAAGCTTGCCTTCCACGCCAAGGAAAGTCCCATCCGGACACGGGACGGAGTCTTCAATCTTGTATCTTCATAGTCTTGGAGTCCGGCGGACAATGATAGTCCGGCTGTCCGGACACCCCCTAGTCCAGGACTCCCTCAGTAGCCCCTGAACCAGTCTTCAATGACGATAAGTCCGGCGTGCATAATGTTCGGCATTGCAAGGCGGGTTCCTCCCTTGAATAATCCAGAGAAGATCATGAACACCAGGATAGTGTCCGGCTCTGCAAAATAAATTCCACATTCCACCGTAGAGAGAATAAAATGTACACTTAGTTCAATCTGCCGACGTATTATGCGGCGTGACATCACACCGCCACAAGGCCTTTGTTTGAATTACTATACCACCTCAGCATGTTTAGCGAAGCGGTTTCCTTGGCACGTCTTGTCGAAGCAGAGATCGTGTTCCCCTTATTCCGGGATTCTCATCAATACATGCGTAGGTAACCCAACCGCACCATTGATGGTGGCGCTTGGGAGATAAGCGAGTTTTACCAGGCTGGCGGGGGACGCATAGTTTTGTCCGCCTATATATAAGGGATAAGGATTCACCTTCTCACCTACGCCTTCTTCCTCCTTTGCTCATCCATCCCCGCGAACTCAAGCTCCAGCGCCCGAGATCGCGCATCTCGCCTCGACCTTCTCCGAATATGTCCGGAGCGGGAGGTAAATGGTTAGCCTCCACCGTCAAGGAGGAGGACATCACCAAGCTGCGCAGCGCCGGATACTTTTCCGGCGATATCGCGCATCGGCTGCCCGACGAGGGGCAGCTCATCCCTACCCCCGGGCCTCATGAGAGGGTCGTCTACCTCCCCCACTTCCTCCACGGACTGGGCTTTCCGCTCCATCCATTTGTCCAGGGGCTCATGTTTTACTACGGCCTGGATTTCCACGATCTGGCGCCAAACTTTATCCTCAACATCTCGGCGTTTATCGTCGTGTGCGAGGCCTTCCTCTGCATCCGGCCCCACTTTGGCCTATGGCTCAAGACCTTTAACGTCAAGCCGAAGGTTGTGAAGGGTACGCAAGCGGAATGCGGAGGCGCCATGTTGGGCAAATTGCCCAACGTCCCTTGGCTAGAAGGGACCTTCGTGGACTCCGTCAAGGGGTGGCAATCGGGGTGGTTCTACATCACCGAGCCGCGCAAATCCACATGGGCGGCGGCCCCCGAGTTTAGATCTGGCATCCCCACGCAGCTCACCTCCTGGAAAGAGAAGGGCTTGCAGTGGGGGAATCCGGTGGAGGTGACGGGACTCCGAGCATGTATCAAGAAGATAGTGAGCAATAGGCTCAGGCTCGTCGACGTGGTCCAAGTCATGCTCATCCGGCGGATCCTCCCATGCCAAGAACGGGCATTTAATTTGTGGGAGTTCAATCCGGAACAACACCAGGTGCTAAGCGGGCTCTTTGATACAACATACGAAGGCGCCTGGAGGGTGCTGTTCAAGGGCGCCGAAGCCCCCGCGTCCGCGACCAAAGACCGCGGATTCAGCTCGCAGCATCCAACTGACGAGGTAAGTGATTCAACCCCATTACGGGACACTTGTGATAATTAGATTGACTCTAGTGAGGCTTCATCCCGCCTCTTCCTTTGACAGGAATGGATGGAGAAGGCCAAGCTGCTCATCAGCCCGGCTCCCATGCCAGAAGACCCAGCGGACGCCCGCTTAACAGGGCTGCTGGTTCCGGCTCCGCACATGGTGCCGGAGAAGAAGGCCAAGAAGGTGGCCGCGGGGACTCGAAAGAGTTCCCGCAATCAGGCGTATGACGACGACGAGGACTCCTCCCCTAAAGACGAGGAGGAGTACTCTCTCCCGGAGGAGGGAGGGAAGAAAAGGAAGGCTTCCCCCATTGGGGAGGCCGAAGGGTCCAAGAGGGGGAGAACTATCCCCCTGGACAATCTCACCAACATCAGCGTTGGTGAGGATGAGTGGCCTCCAAGGGCCAGGCGTCCGGCAAGATCGTAAGTATCCGGATCCTTGGTGTGTAATTTTTTTTATGTCGCGTAGTATCCTTCTAACGCCGCATTCTGCCCGTAGTCCGGCCAATGATGATCTCCCCGACTCATCGAGCGGGTCATTGGCCTCGTCGGATGTGAATTCCATCCCGACTGCCTCCACCCCATGCGCCGACGAGGACGTCGAGGTGGGATCCCAGAGAGGGACCCATCAGGAGGAGGCTCCAGAGGTGCCATCAGGTAGCCTCCCGGACTTCGTGCCGGACTCTACACCGGAACCCGTAGTGGTCCCAGAGTCCGGCAAGCGGCCCCTTCGAAAGAAGGGCATGACCGTGACGCCGGCGGCCTCCATCCAACCGGAGGCGCCGGATAACCTGCCGGAGGCGCTTAAAGGCGCTTCCATCGAGGAAGAACACCGCACTATCATGAGTGCAGTGATTGAGAAGGTTCAGCTCGCTAAGAGCGGGCTGACCGGAGCCTGCAGCAGCCTTTTAACAGGCTTTGAGGTAAGAAGTTAAAATTATGTAATGTAATACCGCATAGACAGTAGCCCCTGATGCTTAGTTCGGTGTTCGGAAAGAAAAGCCGGACTAAGGATCTATAACAAGATATACGCAGGGTTGCCTAAAATATGTCAATATGGGTTTGCAGGCTGCACTGCTGACCTCTGCCGCACTAACGGCGGAGGTTGACGTGCTGAAGAAGGAACTCGAGCGGTCCGAGCAAGAGCTTGGCCATGCAAAGAAGCAGCTTGAGGAAAAAGAAGGTGAGTAACACCTCTTTGAATAAGTACCTTACAGAAAAGGATTTTGGTTGCAAATAAAATTAACAAGGATAATATGTGCATTGCAGGGGCCACTAACGAGGTGGCAGCCCTGAAGGATGCTGTGTCCGCGGCCGAACGCAGTGCGGCCGCGGAACGGGATGAGCGAGAAAAGCAAGAGGCATGGGTGGCGGAAGTTCGGCAAGAGCTCCAGGTTCTCATGGAAAAACATGAGAGTTTGGAGCGTGACTCCAAGACTCGAGAGTCCGAGCTTGCCTCGGCTCTCGAAAGTGCCAAGTCTACCAAGGCCGAGGCCCATAAGGCCCTTCAGGAGGTTGAGGACATAAAGAAGATAGCGGCGGGTAAGGCGTTTTTCATGCAAAGCAGGCATGTTAATGTGAACTACCTGACACTTACCCGAATTCGGAGCTCTCCAGGGGCGTTTGCAGATCTGCCATGTAGTGTGTCTGATGCCGCCGCATTCTATCGTGGCGAGGAGGGGAGCTCGACGGAGAAGGTCTTCTGGTCTCAGTATACTGAGGCCGGCCATCCGGTGCCCCAAGCGACCAGCTGAAGCAGCTGGTCGAACTCCACAAGGTAGCTGAGGAGGCCATGAAGGGCCTCATAGTCTGGCTGTGGCCTGGACAGGCCATGCCTGGTAGCTACTTTGGCCTCGTGCGGCGACTGATGGATGCATGCCCCAGGCTGGATGTAGTCAAGCGCTCCGCCTGTATCGAAGGTGCTCGTCGGGCCCTTGCCCGCATAAAGGTGCAATGGGGCAAATTGGATGCGGAGAAGCTTCTCACGGACCCACCACCACCGGGAAAGGAGTATCGCACGCCGGAGAAGTATTATAAAATTGTCCTGAAGGGAGCCTGCGATATTGCAGATGAATGCTCCCGAAATGTAATATTTGAGTGAACTCGCTGTTTATTTATCCTGTGCGCTGAAAACTTCGTTCATATGCGCCATGAGCAACGCTTGTTTAATTTAAAATATTACCTTCTGTGCGGCCGTTTATAAAATCTGAGAGATGGCAAGTCGTTGGCTTCAGCCCCCAAGCCACAAGTGCTGGGGTGTTCGGGATAAACTTGAGCACTCTTGTTCCCATTTTTGGGTCCATCTAGGGAGGCGCTCAACACGACGAACAAGGCGACCTGACTTATAATGCTTGAACACTCTCACTTAGCCATAGAATTCTATAATTTTAAATTTCGGCGAAGCCCCTGGTATTCGGAAGACCGAATCCGGGGCGCTATCCACGCCTTCATCGGACATTATCCGGAACTTCGCTCGAAGCGGCGTGAGTCTTTAAGGACCCGAAAAAACCTCTCGAACAGCGACCAGTCTCTCGCCTTATCATGCCAGTCAGTTTTAGCTTTCTCCACTGAGGCGTTAACCAGGCTCAACCGGGGCGCAATCGCAGTGGTTCTCCCAGTGCCACCTTAGCCGACAGAACGGAACGTAAGGCACCAAAACGTGGGAGCCGGGCAAACCCAACTATTGACCCAAGACATGATTCGGAGCCGATTCATATAATGCTACAAGTTTGGGGTGCCGCACTTGTGAAAGTGTTCGAACTTTATCACACCATAGAGTGGGGAACATAAGCCCCTGGTGTATTTTGCCGTACCAAAATATACGGGTGCCAGATGTCATATAATGAGCATATATATATATATATATATATATATATATATATATATATATATATATATATATATAATGTAATGCAATTGCGATCATAAAGGTGCTGCATTATTAATGAAAGAAAAGTCTGCTAGTAGAGCGGAGTGATACAAATAGTGCGGTAAGCAAGGGATTTGGACTAAATAAACATGTCCCCCTCCAGGGATGAGCTGCGGATTTGGTGTATATAATCAAATTTAATGCTCGTAATTGAGACCACCTGAGTGTTCGACGCGGCCTTCTTTAGTCCCTGACTGTTGCATCATGAGTTCGGCAGGTTCACCGCCGGACAGGGCTTCTGGTTAATAGAGTCCTGTGTACAAAAAAGGAGAAAAATAATAAAAAAAGAGGGGCACATTTGTGAGCCCCCGGTGTGGTCGAACCGCACTCTGGGTCCGTTGTGATCGTGCCCCCTCCCCTGTGCCCATGGTATCTCCAAAGCATAATGATGTACGCGGAGTGTTATTCTTGCGATCATACGCGGGCGAGGGTTGGGGCCGCATTGCTACGCGTGCTCTGATCGCGCCAGGTGGTCTTGGTTGGCATTGCTCCGGGCGCGCTTTGCTGTATCCGGCCGTTTAATAGCCGGACTCGAGAATTGCCTTAGAAGGCTGCTCTGTAGTTCTGCCGCGAGAGACGCTGTATGTTCCTCCGTTCGGAGGGAGCATTCCGTATTTCCATTGACCGTGATGACTCCACGAGGGCCTGGCATCTTGAGCTTTAGGTATGCATAGTGCGGCACCGCGTTGAATTTGGCAAACGTGGTTCGCCCGAGCAGAGCGTGATAGCCGCTGCGAAACGGGACTATGTCGAAGATTAACTCTTCGCTCCAGAAATTATCCGGGGATCCGAAGACCACTTCCAGTGTGACTGAGCCTGTGCAGTTGGCTTCCACTCTTGGTATGACACCTTTAAAGGTTGTCTTTGTAGGTTTAATCCTTGATGGGTCTATGCCCATTTTGCGCACTGTATCCTGATAAAGCAGGTTCAGGCTACTGCTGCCGTCCATCAGGACTCTCGTGAGGTGAAACCCGTCGACAATTGGGTCTAAGACCAATGCGGCGAATCCGCCATGGCGTATGCTGGTCGGATGGTCTCTTCGATCGAAAGTGATCGGACAAGAGGACCATGGGTTGAACTTTGGGGCGACTGGCTCCATCGCATAGACGTCCCTTAGTGCGCGTTTCCTCTCCCTCTTGGGTATGTGGGTCGCGTATATCATATTCACCATCCATACTTGTGGGGGAAAACCCTTCTGTCCTCTGTTGTTCGGCGGCCGGGTCTCTTCCTCGTCGTCGCTATTTAGCCCCTTGTCATTGTTTTCGGCAATTAACTTGCCGGCCTGCTTGAACACCCAGCAATCTCTATTGGTGTGGTTAGCTGGCTTTTCAGAGGTGCCATGTATCTGGAATGAGCGGTTGAGTATTCGGTCCAAGTTGGACGGACCCGGAATGGTTCTTTTAAATGGCTTCTTCCGTTGACCGGGTTTAGAGCCTCGGAATCCGGCATTGACCGCCGTATCCTCCTTATCGTCGCCGTTAATTCGGCGCTTGTTTTTGTTTCGACGTGACCTGCCGTTGTTGTCCTTAGTATCCGGACTGCCAGAATTTTTACGGAGATTGTTGCTGCGGGCTAGCCAGCTGTCCTCTCCCGCACAAAAGCGAGTCATTAGCGATGTGAGGGCTGCCATGGATTTCGGCTTTTCCTGCCCCAGGTGCCGGGCTAGCCATTCGTCCCGGATGTTATGTTTGAAGGCTGCAAGGGCCTCTGCGTCCGGACAATCGATGATTTGATTTTTCTTTGTTAAGAGGCCTCCAGGTCTTCCCAACACCCAATTGACTCTGCGGGCAAGCTGTTAAGCCAATGCCGAGCTGGTCCTTTAAGCTTGAGTGGGAGGTATTTTATGGCGTGGAGATCGTTGCCGCGGGCCATATGGATGTGGAGAAGATAGTCTTCGATCCACACCGCGGGGTCTGTTGTGCCATCATAAGATTTGATGTTTACGGGTTTAAACCCTTTGGGGATCTGATGATCCATTACTTCGTCAGTGAAGCATAACGGGTGTGCGGCGCCCCTGTATTGAGCGATATCGCGACGCAGCTCGAGAGAGCGCTGTCTGCTGTGTTCGGCCCGGCTGGGGTTATTGTATCCGGCACGACGGTATTCGTCGTGGGTCGTAGGGCGCCCACGTGATCCATAGATGGATCTGGATTGCCTTGCTTTGTCCTCCAATTTGTCTCGCAAGTCCGGCGCGTTCCCTCTTGGCTTCGTACTTTTGGAGTGATGCCGGGGTATGGTCTTGGCTGGGGGCCTGGATGCCTCTCCGTCACGACCACGGGGTGGTCGGTCAGCCATATCCTGCGCTGGTGATGGATGTACGTATGCGTCCTCCTCTAATCGGGGGAGCAGCTTGCGTTTTGGGTAACTTTTGGAGGGACGTTCGAGTTTATACTCTTCGGCCGCGAGGACCTCGGTCCATCGATCGGCCAGCAGGTCCTGATCAGCTTGAAGCTGCTGCTGCTTTTTCTTTAGGCTGTTTACTATGGCGATAAGCCTGCGCTTGAAGCGCTCTTGTTCGACGGGATCCTCGGGTACGACGAATTCGTCATCGTTGAGGCTTGCTTCGTCTTCGGAGGGAGGCATATAATTATGATCCTCAACCTCTTCATCTGCCGCTCCCTCATGAGGGCTTGCTTTTGCATCCTCCTGCGCTGAGCCATGCTAGAGGGGATTGTCTTCGGCACTCTCTAGAGTATTATTATCTCCTGTGCCGGAATCTCCATTCTTGCTGTGGCGAGATTTAGAGCGGCGCCGCTGACGCCGGCGCTTGGGCTGTTTCTTTAAGGGATCTGCCTCCGCTGTTTCTTCGCCGTCCCCATCTTTTGGGGTATCCACCATGTATACGTCATATGACGAGGTGTCCTTCAAGTGCCCTGTGGGCGCTGGTTCCTGTTCATCTCCGGCATCGTCGTCCATAGCGTCGATGTCTTCGGGGTCGTAGTCTAGCATGTCGGTTAGATCGTCGACAGTGGCTACAAAGTGGGTGGTGGGTGGGCTCTGAATTTCTTCGTCGTCCGTATCCCAACCATCCTGGCCATAATCCGGCCAGGACTCTCCTGATAACGAGAGATGCTTTAGTGAATTCAAGATATCGCCGAAAGGCGAGCATTGGAAGATGTCCGCGGCGGTGAATTCCATAACTGGCGCCCAATCCGGATCGATTGGTAGGGGCGCGGGAGGTTCGGAGTCCAGCGAGGAGTCCGGCACCTCGGAATCACGAGTTTCGCAGGGGACGAGATTAGTGTTCGGCTCCATCGCCGTGGATGTTGAAGCCCCCGGGGTGGCGTCTATCCACTGACCCTCGATCTGGGCGATCGGCTCCGGGCTAATGGCCGAAGCGGATCCGTGTGCGGCCACCAAGGCACTGTTCGGCGGCAGAGCTAGATCATGCCCATCGTCACAGTGCGGCGCGCTCGGCTGTGGCTCGAGTCCATCGAGGATCAAGTCTCCGCGGACATCGGCCGTGAAGTTTAAGCTTCCAAATCTGACCTGACGGCCTGGGGCGTAGCTTTCGATCTGCTCCAGATGGCCAAGTGAATTGGCCCGCAGGGCAAAGCCGCCGAATACGAAGATCTGTCCGGGGAGAAAAGTCTCACCCTGGACAGCGTTGCAGGTTGAAGATGCCATCGAGCCTATCGGTGACGACATAGAGGAACTCTCAATGAAAGCACCAATGTCGGTGTCAAAACCGGCGGATCTCGGGTAGGGGGTCCCGAACTGTGCGTCTAGGCGGATGGTAACAGGAGACGAGGGACACGATGTTTTTACCCAGGTTTGGGCCCTCTCGATGGAGGTAAAACCCTACGTCCTGCTTGATTAATATTGATGATATGGGTAGTACAAGAGTAGATCTACCACGAGATCAAGGAGGCTAAACCCTAGAAGCTAGCCTATGGTATGATTGTTGTAATGTATGTTGTCCTACGGACTAAAGCCCTCCGGTTTATATAGACACCGGAGAGGGCTAGGGTTACACAGAGTCGGTTACAATGGTAGGAGATCTACATATCCGTATTTCCAAGCTTGCCTTCCACGCCAAGGAAAGTCCCATCCGGACACAGGACAGAGTCTTCAATCTTGTATCTTCGTAGTCTTGGAGTCCGGCGGACAATGATAGTCCGGTTGTCCGGACACCCCCTAGTCCAGGACTCCCTCATCAGCCATGACTACGTCACTGGCTTCATTGGCGTTGGTGGTGGCAGCCTCAACATTGTCAACTTCCTCTTGACGAGCAGGAAGGTCGGGCACAGGCACGTTCAGATCATGAACTGCTGCTTCTTCAATTGCTGGGGGAGTAGGAACACGTACTTCTTCATTTTCTTTGGTTGATGCAGCCGAAATGTCTTCAGCAGCATGTGCTTCATACTCGGAGACATTCACAGTGGGAGCAGGTTCAGAAAATACTTGCCGTGCAACTGGTGAACGTTGCACTTCTCCTTCTGGAACGCTCGACAGAGGGACTTCAGGCCTTTGTCCTCTGCGAAGCCTACGAAGTGCTGGCTTCACCTTCGGAGATGGAGTTGGCTGAGCCTGAAAGTCTTCATCCTCTTCTTGCACGTTGGGGGTAGCTTCTTGTTGTTGTTGGGGAGTACTGGGGGAGTCTTGGAGTTGTGGGTGATCAGCCCATGATGCATCCTGAGAAATTGGCGTCAATGGACGACCGATGCTGATGAGTTCGCTGTTCGTATGAACAGGCGATGATACCACTTCATGTTCGATCTGAGGAAGAACTTCATCATCAGCTACATTGTCATCATGACCAATGTCTTCAGCAGCGGTGGGTTCAGCTGCTGGAATATCTTCAGCCACATGAGCCTCTGTGGGAGCAGACTCATGGACTACCATTCGTCGTTCTTGATGTTCTGACGCTGGGCGAACCACGGAAATGGGTTCAACGACTAAGGGCTTTGTGGAAGCAGCCCTAGTCTTCTTGGTCTTGCGCTTCTTCTTGGAGGGAGCGGCATCAGAGGCTTCAGTGTTCTTTCTCTTTCTGGCGTCAGCCTCGGCAGCCCTCGTCTTCTTCTGTTCTGAAGCTGTTGTGGTGACCTTTGGCTTCGAGCCAGTCATGCTGCTTGGGAAGATAATGCGAGGAGCTTCTTGGCTTGAAGGCTCAGGCTGTTCAGCAGGGTGCTTCTTCTTCTTCTTCTTTGCAGCCATCCTGGGGTCAAGGCTCTTTGATCAGATGGTCTGACTAGTTGCTTCTTCTTCTCCGTTCTCTTGGAGACACGGGATTGATCTTCAGACTGCACACTGGCTTTAGGAGGTGCAGTGGCCAGTGGCTTCGCACGCAAAGTCTTCGGAGGTGCAGCTGAGGTTGAAGCCTTTGACTTCTTTTGCTTCTATGGCTTTGGAGGAGGAGCAGGGGCTTCATCAGAGTCAGCACCATTGTCAGAATGATCTACTCTGGCACCTTGGACCATGATGTAAGTGATGAGGCCGTCAAGGTTGGAGAAGGGGCCGATCTCATTGGGATTAGCTTCACGGGAGCCGTCAGCACGGGGAGCAGACGGACCTGGGTTGAAGTCCAAGCCCAAGGACTTCTTGTTCTTCTTGGCCGAAGCCACAGCAAACTGGTAGTTGTGCTTGAAGAGAGAGTCGTCACAACACCATAGTAGTGAGGTGGGATCTGCGTTCTCAGGCTGTGGGCCACGGACCATGCAAGGATAGAAGCCTTGGTCAATGGCTTCAGCTCTGGTCTTGGGATGAAGGCCTCGATAGAGAATATCTCCCCAAGGTCTCTTGATGGCATTCTTCTCTGCATATTCCTTCATCACAAACTTGTACTTGAACCACTCCTCAGCCCAATAGCGACGAATCCATTGGATTCGCCTCTTTCTCTGATGATAGTTCTCTTCAGGATCTGTCTTGTATAGTTCTGCTAAATCATCAGGCAGATCTTTGGATGTTCCTTCTCTGCGCTGTCTGCCACCCTTCCTTGCTGATTTTTCTGCAGCCATGAACTTCAAACTGAATGGCTTCAATGCGTTCAAAGGCTTCAGAGATTTACGCTTGCTGGTCAAGCAGGAACTGGCTTCAGGAGAATTTATGTGATGCTGTAAGTATTCTGCAAATGAATGTAGACTATGAGAACCAAGGGATTCTCCCACGGACATGTACCTGTGACAGCATTAGAGATGCGAGGGAAGGGGAAGAGGTCATATGCATTCTCACAAGATTTTGAAGATAAATCAGTTTGAAGACACTGACCTCATGATGCGAAGACATTCACTTATATAGGTGAGTTGGTTCCAGATTTGTACCAATCCGTGAATAAGTACAAGTGAGGAATCAAACTAGACAGGAAATTTAAGTGAATCGACTAGGCAGTATGAGATGCAGGCAGAATAGATCTAACTTGAACAGACAGAAACAACTTTCGGTAAACAGGATGAATCTTGAAGATCAAAAAGGTGGTAAAAATAGAGTGATAATTACCGCACGAAGAACTGCTAGATGCAAGAATAGGAGACCGAGCAGTTCAGCCCACCGTGCCCTAACTTGGCGACGGAGGACACCTACGGCGACGGCGAAGAGGACGATGTCCGCGGCCGGCGTGAGGACGGCGTCGGAGAAGTCGCGGCAGCTAAGCGCTTCGTCACCGGCGTCGTCGCGAGCTAGCAGTGGCGCTAGGGTTTTTGACGGAGGTGGAGAGGTGGAAGAAGGATTTCTTTACCGTAGGGGACAAGTATTTATAAGTAGGTGAGAGACACAGCGCAATTACGCTGGTGCCCCTGGCGGTTCACATCTGAGGGGCACGTGGCAAGCATGCAACATACCCAGAGTTGTCCCACATTCCCACGCCCGCCAGGCATGTCGGAGAGTTGTTCCGGCTTCTCCGGATTTCAATAGTAAAGATAAGACATTTAAATCAGATTTAATGTTTGTCTCTTTGCCTTCTGCTGACTAGGACGCAGAGAAGACATTCGATAGTTTCAACAGAATGCATATGATTTGGACAGATAGAGTTTAAGATAGGAAGCATAGAGAGGTTAGGGTCCGATCACATTCACTTAGTTCAAAAGATCCAATCTTGAAGACATAGCTATAAGTGAATGGTGTAGAGGACAGAACACTAGTATATATATATATATATATATGTATATATATATATATGTATATATATATATATGTATATATATATATATATGTATATATATATATATCTAGAAAGCAATCAAATCATGAAGACAAATTGAAACTGAAGACAAACCAAATGCGAAGTCATTGCAATATAACGCCATGAGTGAAACACTTCAAACAAGGAAAGTTGGTGGTGGCGTTACCCACCGTATAGGAAGTATTAGACCCAGACACGGCGCACAATTATCGTGGCGCTCCGAAGTCAAATTCCATGTTAATGTATTCACACTTAGAGTGTAAATCTTCATTGATTGAAGATATACATTACTTTGTGTGTTGCACATCTAAGTCATCAACATGCATAAGTGTTAGGATGTGTGCCTGATCACAGGACATTAGATGATTCCAAGATATTTAGCTCACACCGTAACTTGCAAAACCTTTTCTGATCCAAGGGCTTTGTGAAGATATCTGCCAGTTGCTCATCAGTGTTGACGTGAATGATATCGATATCTTTCTTCATAACATGGTCTCTGAGAAAGTGATGATGAATTTCAATGTGCTTTGTCTTCGAGTGTTGGACTGTATTATTGGCTATTTTGATGGCACTCTCGTTGTCGCAGAAGAGAGGTACTTGTTTCAGGTTGTTGCCATAGTCCTTGAGAGTTTGCTTCATCCATAGAAGCTGAGAGTGATACACAGTTCTGCTTCTTCGAAGACCAACAGACAAGTGATCGACCAAGAAAATGGCATGTGCCTGATGTAGACTTGCAATCCACCTTGTCACCAGCATAATCAGCATCCGAGAATCCAACCAAATCAAATTTTGAGCCCTTGGGATACCATAATCCGAGTGTTGGGGTGTAAGCCAAATATCGAAGAATTCGCTTCACAGCTAAGTGATGCGATTCCTTTGGTGCCGCTTGGAATCGAGCACACATGCAAACACTAAGCATAATATCTGGCCTAGATGCACATAAATAAAGCAAAGAACCAATCATGGAGCGGTATACCTTTTGATCGAACTCTTTACCATTGTCGTCGTGACCAAGATGGTGTTTGGCTGGCATTGGCGTCGTGTAGCCTTTGCAATCTTCCATTACAAACTTCTTCAGACAATCTTTGAGGTATTTCTCTTGAGATATGAAGATGCCATTCCTTTGCTGACGAATTTGAAGACCAAGGAAGAACTTCAGCTCACCCATCATGGAGATTTGATATTGCTCTTGCATCATGTACCCAAACTCATCACTATACTTCTGGTTGGTGCAGCCGAAGATTATGTCATCCACATATATTTGGCACACAAACAGTTCACCATCATATGTCTTCGTGAAGAGTGTGGGATCGAGGGATCCAGGTTTGAAGCCTTTGCTCTTCAGGAAGTCTTTGATTGTATCATACCAGGCACGAGGAGCTTAGTTGAGGCCATACAGTGCTTTGTTTAGCATAGGCTAGCAGTATGCGAATAGCTTCAAGCCTAGCAACAGGAGCAAATGTTTCATCGAAGTCAATTCCTTCAACTTGAGTGTATCCTTGAGCCATAAGACGTGCTTTGTTTCTGACGACTTGACCATGCTCATCTTGCTTGTTTCGATATATCCACTTTGTTCCAATAATGTTATGCTTGCGAGGATCAGGTCGCTTGACAAGTTCCCAAACATTATTCAGTTTGAACTGTTGAAGTTCTTCTTGCATGGCTTGAATCCATTCTGGTTCCATAATAGCTTCAGCAACTTTCTTGGGTTCTGATATAGACACAAATGAAAAGTGCCCACATAAGTTTGCTAGCTGTGTTGCTCTTGACCGAGTGAGCGGACCAGGTGCATTGATGTTGTCAATTATCTTCTCTATTTGAACTTCATTTGCAACACGAGGATGAACAGGATGAAGATTTTGCTCTGGCTGATCATTGTCATCATTGGGAGGATTGTCTTCGGTCTGAGCATTGTCTTCAGGTTGATTTGGTGCAGAGATAATAAGTTCCTCTTCAGGTTGTGCTTTAGAGGGCATGATTTCACCAGTTCCCATCAGCTTGATTGCCTCGTTTGAAGGAGCTTCATCAAGTGTACTTGGCAGAATCTCTCTCTGTGAACCATTGGTTTCATCAAATTTCACATCCACAGTTTCAACGATTTTGTATAGATAAAGGTTGAAGACTCTGCAGGAGTGTGAATCCTTTCCATAGCCAAGCATGAAGCCTTCGTGAGCCTTAGGTGCAAATTTTGACTTGTGATGGGGATCCTTTATCCAGCATCTTGCTCCAAATACTCTGAAGTAACTGACGTTTGACTTTTTGCCAGTAAGTAGCTCATATGATGTTTTGTTCAGAAGCTTATGAATGTATACACGGTTGATGATGTGACATGCTGTATCAATAGCTTCAGGCCAGAACTTTCTTGGTGTCTTGTACTCATCTAGCATTATTCGAGCCATCTCAATGAGGGTTCTGTTTTTGCGCTCAACAATGCCGTTTTGCTGAGGTGTGTACGAAGCAGAGAACTCATGAGTGATTCCCATTGTATCCAGATACAGATCAAGTCCAGTGTTCTTGAATTCAGTGCCATTGTCACTTCTGATGTGCTTGATCTTCACGCCATAATTGTTCATTGATCGATTTGCGAAGCGCCTGAAGACATCTTGCACTTCAGTCTTGTAGAGAATTATATGAACCCATGTGTATCTTGAGTAGTCATCAACAATGACGAAGCCATAGAGACAGGTAGTTGTTGTGAGGGTGGAGTAGTGCGTAGGTCCAAATAAGTCCATGTGTAATAGTTCGAAGGGTTGAGATGTTGTCATGATTCTCTTCGAGGGGTGCTTTGCCCTTGTCATCTTTCCAGCTTCACAGGCACCACACAGATGATCCTTCTTGAACTTGACATCCTCGATGCCAATAACATGCTTCTTCTTGACAAGTGAGTATAAGTTTCTAATGCCAGCATGTCCCAGCCTTCGATGCCAGAGCCAGCATTCTGAAGCTTTTGTGAGAAGACATACGGCAAGCTGTGGACCTACTGAGAAATCTACCATGTATAGATCATCTTTTCGATACCCTTCAAAGACTAGAGATTTGTCAGATTCCATTAGTACAAGGCAACGATATTTGCCAAATATCACAATCATGTTCAAGTCACAAAGCATTGAGACAGACATTAAGTTGAAACCAAGGGATTCAACAAGCATCACTTTATCCATGTGTTGATCCTTTGAGATTGCAACTCTACCTAGACCCAATACCTTGCTTTTACCAGTGTCAGCAAATGTAATGTGACTCTTGTCGGATGGACGTAAGGTTGAGTCCATGAGAAGACTTCGATCACCAGTCATATGATTTGTGCATCCACTGTCCATAATCCATTCTGAAGCTTTTGGTGATGTACCCTACAGTGCAGTTAGGAGGATGGGCTTCACAAAAGTGTTGTGAAGCATATGCATTTGACACATATAGGGACAGTCACAGCTTATAACAGAGTTAGGACATAGTATGACTGATAAGAAATTCATATGTGAAGCATATAAAATGATATTTTATCGTGCGTCCTCAATGAGTTTTAGGTCTCCAGCAATAGTATTGGACGCCATTGATTGCTGGCTCGAGACCGTTTTCTCCAAAAGAGAGTTAGTTCTTCTTTGCCACCCACATCTTTAGTGGGGGCTTAGAAGCAATGAGTCTAAGTGCAGCATCTGAGAATTTTGGCTTTGAAGCCCTAGCAAATAGCCTTGCAGGAGATGAATGGCACTCATAAGAATAAGGAGAAAAGTTCTTAGTCCTATGAACATAGCGGTTCAAAGATACACGCTCATATTCATGAATCTGAGCATGATTTCCCTGCAAAACATTGGCGTTAGGGTGACTCATGTGAGTCCTGTATCTGTATGAAGCCTTTGGGCCACATGAAGCCATAGGTCTGGGGTTTGTCTTCTTCCTTGGTGGTGTCATGACGACATTCACAGGAAGATTCTCAATGTACTGCTTGGGTACCCAGATCTTCTTCATAGGTGGTCCATTCCTGCAGTTAGTACCAATGTACCTGGCAAACACTTCACCATTCTGGTTTTTGAATAGCTTATAGTTTGCATCAAAGGATTCATCAATGATAATAGGATTAGCACAGGTAAAGCCAGATAAGGTGGATGGATCTACTGAAGGTTCCTTTGGAGCAACCCATGTGGTTTTGGGGTACTGCTCAGGCTTCCAGTATGAGCCATCAACATTCATTTTCCTTTCGAACCCAACACCCTCTTTCCTAGGGTTTCGGTTCAAAATCTGCTTTTTGAGGACATCGTAGAGAGTCTGATGTCCCTTCAAACTTTTGTACATCCCTGTTTCAAGCAATGTCTTCAACATAGCATTTTCATTAGCAATGGCAGTGGTATCCTCCGTAGAGGGGTTAGTGACCACATCAGTAGGTGAAGACAATGAAACAGTAGCAGCAGTGGAACATTCAGCAACAGATGTAGCATTATCATGCTCAATGCATTTTAGACATGGTGGTGCAAATCCTTCCTGAGCGGAACTGATCTGTTGGGCGCGAAGTGACTCATTCACCTTTTCAAGATCTTCATGAGCCGCTCTCAACTTCTCAAGCTCTTGTTTCCTTTGAAGATAATCATAGGAGAGCCTTTCATAAGTAGTTGAGAGCGATTCATGATGACCTTCAAGTTCTTGGTACTTAGCATGAAGATTTTTTATGTCATCAACTAAGGACTGTGAACGTGTCATTTCAGCATCCAACAGGTCATCGCTTTTGTCTAACAGTTTTTGAGTATGTTCCATAGCCTTTTGTTGTTCAGTTGCAATTTTAGCAAGTGTTTTGTAGCTGGGTTTGGATTCACAATCAGAGTCATCTTCACTCGAAGTTTGAAAGTAAGCATCGCGTGATTTTACCTTGGCACCACGTGCCATGAAGCAGTAGGTGGGAGTAGGATTGTCTTCATCATTAGCTTCAGCGCTGGTGTGGAAGTCATTGTCTTCAGTGTTGAAGATGGACTTGGCGACATAGGCTGTGGCTAGAGCCAGACTCACAACACCAGGGTCAGACTCCTCTCAAGACTCCACCTCTGCCTCCTCCGAAGCATACTCCTCTGAATCCATTTCCTTGCCAACAAAAGCACGAGCCTTGCCGGATGAGCTCTTCTTGTATGATGAAGACTTGGAAGAAGACTTAGAAGACTTTGAGGATTTCTTCTTCTTGTTGTCATCGGAATCATATTCCTTGCTTTTCTTCTTCTTCTTCTCATTGTCCCACTGTGGACACTTAGATATGTAGTGACCAGGTTTCTTGCACTTGTGGCAGGTTCTCTTCTTGTGATCATGTGTGGAAGCTTCATCATTCCTTGAGCTAGATCGTGAAGACTTCCTGAAGCCTTTCTTCTTTGTGAATTTCTGGAACTTCTTCACAAGCATAGCAAGTTCCCTTCCAATGTCTTCAGGATCTTCAGAACTGCAGTCCGATTCTTCTTCAGATGAGGAGGCAACTTTCGCCTTCAAAGCACGAGTTCGGCCATAGTTTGGGCCGTAGATATCTCTTTTCTCAGATAGCTCGAACTCATGTGTGTTGAGCCTCTCAAGTATATCAGATGGATCGAGTGTCTTGAAGTCAGGACGTTCTTGTATCATGAGGGCAAGGGTGTCAAAGGAGCTATCAAGTGATCTCAGCAGTGTCTTGACGATTTCATGCTTGGTAATCTCAGTTTCTCTAAGAGCTTGATTCATTTGTGATATCAGTGAGGCAATCAAACGTGAGCTGGACATTTTCATTGTCATTTCTCTTGAAGCGGTTGAAAAGGTTGCGAAGAACACTGATTCTTTGATCTCTCTGGGTTGAGACACCTTCGTTAACCTTGGATAGCCAGTCCCAGACAAGCTTCGACGTTTCCAGAGCACTCACATGGCCATACTGCCCTTTGGTCAGATGACCACAGATGATGTTCTTTGTAGTAGAGTCCAGTTGAATGAACTTCTTGACATCAGTGGGAGTGACACCTTCACCAGTTTTGGGAACGCCATTCTTAACGACATACCAGAGGTCGACATCAATGGCTTCAAGATGCATGCGCATCTTATTCTTCCAGTAGGGATATTCAGTTCCATCGAACACGGGGCAAGCAGCGGAGACTTTGATTATCCCTACAGTCGACATAGCTGAAACTCCAGGTGGTTAAACCAAATCACACAGAACAAGGGAGTACCTTGCTCTGATACCAATTGAAAGTGCTAGTATCGACTAGAGGGGGGCTGAATAGGCGATTTTTATGAAAGTCTTCTAAACTTGGAAGTTTCGAAGAGAAACAACAGAAACAACCTAATTGATATGCAGCGGAAGATAAACTACCCTAAACAAGCCATAGTCAAGTATGTAATGATGTGAAAGTACAGGACTAATAGCAGTTAGGTAGTAAGGATCAAGATGGAAGATAGTGCGAAGCCAATCAACAATAGTAGTCAAGCAATGAAGTCAAACAGATACACAGATAGGCAATGACTTCACGAAGACAAACTAAAGTAAGGATGGGAAGGGATAGAACCAGTTGCTTGTTGAAGACACAGGATTTGTTGGACCAGTTCCAGTTGTTGTGACAACTGTACGTCTGGTTAGGGAGGCTGAGATTTAACTCAGAAGACCGTGTCTTCACCTTATTCCCCTTGAGCTAAGGACACCCAGTCCTCGCCCAATCACTCTGGTGAGTCTTCAAGGGAGACTTCCAAACCTTCACAGACTTCGTTCCTTTCAACATCGACGCCAGCCAGTCCCATGCTGGAGGAGCCCGTCTTTTGATGCATTCCTTTGTCTATGCATCCTTCCTTTTGAGTGTCAAACTATCGTTTATGTTTTGATCACTGAACTATGGCATGGTGATTGCTGAACTTTGTGGTAGATCACCGAACTTTTGGCGTTTTTTGGCAGCGGGAAAAGACAAGTTTGAATTCATGTGCGTCTTGGGGCCGAAACCTGGGGGCGCAGCTGGGAACTGAATCGCCCCCAGGGCGAAAAACCGTCGACGCATTGACCAACCCGCTATCGCCGGGTGCGCTGGGAGGACGAATGGCTGGAGATGCTCTTAGCATATGTGCATTTTAAGGAAGAGGCCCGACCGGCTTTTCCATTGATGGGGTTGGCTTGGGCCTGAAATCTAGGCCCAACAGCCGGCACAGGCCTTAGCCTATGTTCCCAGTTGCGGGATTTTTTAGGCCCTACCCGACTTCTGGCTAGGTATATCACTGAGTGATCAAGTAGGACGAGCTTTGCTACATCTACGAGTCATTTTCTTATGGAAAGGAGGTTACAGGTTGATACGGTCTAGTTAAAATCAAGGAGTGTGTTAGTCAAATTCTAGAGAGGTAGAATTAAGAGGACACATCACCCGATAAACTCAGTCGGTAGCAGTTTCCTGTAAGTGTAAGATTTTTGTACCCCAGTGACCCTTCCTAACGTCTTTCTCTCGAGGGCAGCACTACACGCCAGTCTCGACGCACAGCCACCCGATCTATTCGTGCGTGGCCACTGGATTTGGCCCTTCCCCGCATCGTCTTCTTCCCTCGCACTGCTCGCGACAAAAACAAGGGGAGGCACACCATCCCCCCTCGCCACTATTGTGGCCGTGCGCAATGAGCTCCGAAGAGGTCCCTCCATCATGGCCACTGGGATTGCATCACGACCACCATTGACTCCAGGCACGATTCGCCGTGAATGCAGCTCTAAAAACCGCAAAATCCAGCGTGTGATCGCCATCATTGCAAAATCCCTAGCATAAACCCCCTCTGACTCACCGCGATCATCGGCTTGCACCGTCGTGTCCAGCAAAAAAGATGTAAAAAGGCAAAAAAATCCTCAGTGGTCGACTGAAGCAAAAACACTACCGCGTACCAGCAAATACCGGTTGCATAAAAAACAAACTCAAGGGGGAGAGCTTCGGTGGTTGATTTGTAGCAAGAAAGATTGCTAGTCCCAGCAAAAAATCACTTATTCTAGCAAAAATAAACTCAGCAGGGGGAATCCAGAGGTTCGATTGTAGCAAACAAGACAAACTTATGAGCATCTTTGAAGAGAGTAGGCCAATAAAAACCGGATTGCAATACCTTATGTGCAGTTCTATCTCTCGCGTGATGTCCTCTATATGCCTCGGAGTGACACTTGCGTAGGATATGTTCCTGTTCATGCTCATTTACACAACATCTAATAACACCATCTACCCCTTCTTTATAAAGGTGTGGGTCATCCCAGAAGTAATGTCTTAAATCATAGAAAAACTTTTTCTTTTGCTGGTATGTGAAACTAGGTGGTGTAAATTTAGCAACAATGTAATTAGCGTAATCAGCATACCATGGAGCAGTACAAGAAGCATTTATGGCAGCTAATTGTCCATCAAGAAAGCTGTAGGATCGAAGGTATGTCTAGAGGGGGGTGACTAGACTACTTGAGCAAATAAAAATCTAGCCTTTTCCCAATTTTAAGTCTTGACAGATTTTAGCAAGTTTACACAAGTCAAGCAATCAACCTACACATGAAATTCTAAGAGTATAGCAGCGGAATGTAAAACATTGCATATGAAGGTAAAGGGAGGAGTTTGGAGGGAGCAAACTGAAAGTGCTAGTATCGACTAGAGGGGGGGTGAATAGGCGATTTTTATGAAAGTCTTCTAAACTTGGAAGTTTCAAAGACAAACAACAGAAACAACCTAATTGATATGCAGCGGAAGATAAACTACCCTAAACAAGCCATAGTCAAGTATATAATGATGTGAAAGTACAGGACTAATAGCAGTTAGGTAGTAAGGATCAAGATGGAAGATAGTGCGAAGCCAATCAACAATAGTAGTCAAGCAATGAAGTCAAACAGATACACAGATAGGCAATGACTTCACGAAGACAAACTAAAGTAAGGATGGGAAGGGATAGAACCAGTTGCTTGTTGAAGACACAGGATTTGTTGGACTAGTTCCAGTTGCTGTGACAACTGTACGTCTGGTTAGGGAGGCTGAGATTTAACTCGGAAGACCGTGTCTTCACCTTATTCCCCTTGAGCTAAGGACACCCAGTCCTCGCCCAATCACTCTGGTAAGTCTTCAAGGGAGACTTCCAAACCTTCACACACTTCATTCACCGGCAATCCACAATGACTCTTGGATGCTCAGAACGCAACGCCTAACCGGCTGGAGGATTCACAGTCCTCAAGTGTAATAAGTCTTTAGGTCACACAGACAGAAAGACTTCAGTGATGCCTAAAACTCTTTGGCTCTGGGTGTTTGGGCTTTGTCCTCGCAAGGATTTCTCTCTCTCAAATGCTTCGAGGTGGGTTGCTCTCAAACGACAAAAGCCGTGCACAAACTCTGAGCAGCCACCAATTTATGGTGTAGGGGGTGGGCTATTTATAGCCACTAGGCAACCCGACCTGATTTGTCCAAAATGACCCTGGGTCACTAAGGAACTGACACGTGTTCCAACGGTCAGATTTCAAACACACGCGGCAACTTTACTTGGGCTACAAGTAAAGCTGACTCATCCAGCTCTGGATAAGATTTGCTCTCATTGTCTTCGCTCGAAGACATAGGATTTGAGTTGAGCATCACTTTAGTCACTCTGACTTAGTTCACTTGGACCCCACTTAACAGTACGGTGGTTCCTATGACTCAACAAAGAAGAAAATGAAACAAAGAAACCACACAGTCTTCGCGCTCCATAGTCTTCACATAATGTCTTCTCATGTCATAGTCTTCAATATGAATAGCTTCTCATGCCACCATTGTATTCAATGTTTTCATACATTTTTAGGGGTCATCTCCGGTAGGTAAACCGAATCAATGAGGGACACTACCTGCGTTATCCTGCAATTCTCACAAACGCATCAGTCCCTCAACCATCTTTGTCATCAATACTCCAAAACCATCTAGGGGTGGCACTAGATGCACTTACACGAACGCAATGTAGACATGGAGATTTTTGGCGTGGTTCTGATAGGTGGTGCTATCGTACATCCACGTTGATGGAGACTTCAACCCACGAAAGGTAATGGCTGTTGGATATCGGGTTCCGGCAAAACCCTTAAGGTTTGAACTTTGGGGTGAGCACGAAGATCTTCTCCCTACCGACCCACGCCCGAAAACCTCGCCGCAAATCTAAGCTACACGATGAACAACACAAGGGACACAAGGTTTATACTAGTTCGGGCCACCATTGTGGTGTAATACCCTAGTCCAGTGTGTGGTGTGGTGGATTGCCTCAGGGGCCGATGATGAATAGTACAGAGGAAGAACAGCCTCGCGAGGGGTGTTCTTGAGCTGGCGCGGTGTTCTGCTAGGGAAGGATTCAATTTTCTTTCTACTGTGATGGCTATCACTATTTAAAGAGGCCTTGGTCCTCTTCCCAAATATTGAGCGGGAAGGGAGCCAATAAAGCCAGTCTGAAGGGGGACAGCTAGTACAAGCTATCCCGACTAAAGTTGGTCTTCGACGGCCAAAGGCACTGGCGATGACGCCGTCTTGGGCTCCACGGTGATCTCCGTTCTGCCGTCCTGCTGGTCTTGTGTGGCACCCCGGCTTAGAGCGACCGGTTTACCCTGCATTGCCAGCCCAGAGACCTTGTCTTCTGGCAACACACAACAACATGGTACAGAATACAACCGCTTTATTCATCCTAGCGGAGCATAGTTCATATTACAACAGTTAGCGAGGCCAAGCGGCACACACGGTGCAGCTAAACAACATGTACATTATTTAGTGAACATAAAGGGGCCTTGATCATGACAACTACTCGGCAGCGGAACAACGTCGTAGCGGAACTCCATAGCACAAGGACACCGACGTGGACACGGTCTAGACTCGGACAACACTCCTTTCCAACGGGACTTTCCTGAAATCTGGCATGGCACGCTAGGTCAGTACATTGAATGTACGTGCAAGCTCATAATAAGCATAACAAGATGATAGACAATATTATGACATTTATCCAGTTTTAATCAGCAATGCAGCTACATAACCAACATGATGCAACTATGCTCAACAGGTACTCATTCTCCCAACTTGCTTACCTGATGTGACCAACAAACATAATATTACCAACACAAATCCGTGATCCTTACGGCGATCACAACCCGACCATCTCATGGCCTGTGATCCTTATGGCGATCACAACCCGACTAACTCGTGGCCAGTGATCCTTACAGCGATCACAACCCGACCAACTTGTGGCCCGTGATCCTTACGTCGATCACAACCCGACCAACTCGTGGCCAACTCAACACGATGACCTCATTGTCATCCTTAGTGAAAATTAGTGTGCATATTTATTAAGTGTTGACCCATGGTGTACCTTACTTTCGAGCGTGTCCGTAACCGTGGACTCAGCTATCGATAGATTAATTACACTCTCCAGAGGTTAGTACCCTGTACCCACACTACGGAACCCATGGCCTCACTCTTCCATCCGAGTGGACCAACAGCATTCCGACGAAACCATTTCACTGTCATGAAACTCTCCTGGCCACTCCGACTCAGACCCCACTGGGCTAGTCCTGGGTGGTCCCGTGTCTACCTCCAGACACCTCGACCACCGTCGTGGCCACGATCCACACTGGGATCCGGTACCAAACTTAACTTAACAACAGGCTCACAAGGTTATGCTTGCCTACCGGGCCAGGGTACAGCACACCCATAACCTTCCCTGATTTGAGGTACCGACCAGAGGCACGACAATGAAACGCATTAAGGCCGTCCCATACCGGCAAATGTGGTTGCACTGGGAAAGACTCGTTTCAGCGGCACCACGACCCAATCAATAACATGTTCAAGTTGAATATAAATCAGGTTCAACTTTTTAATGTGAAAAGAAAATAAACGGTGTCATACTGCCATATCATGTATCACTTAACATATGCACCACATAACCGTGCAAAACTGCACCAACTACGCTCCCACGGAGCCAACATAAATTCATGCTACTATACTGGTAAAAACCTTTCTTCACTTATACCAGAACCATTTCTAGCAATTATCATCATTATACCTCATGCAAAAATAATATCCAAATTTCCCATCAATTCTATGACCATATTATTTATTTAACTCTAACAACTATGTTCTCATCATCTACCAACAATATTTACTTCAAATCTACTGAGGTTCAAGCATTTTAACATAACAAGCATATGACATAATATATTTATTATATAACTAATTAAAATGCATCAATATTCATAAGTTCAAGTATGAAAATCAATAATATTTAAGTGGCACCATGAAAATCTTACTGTGGCGTGCCTTAGTACTGATGAGGGTCACAAGGCTCCTGGTGATCCTCAAGACAAGCTGGATCCTCTGAAAACATTCAAAAACCACAAAAGAAAAATATCAAGAAACCTTCTGAAAATTTTTAGAAAATCTAGACAGCAAGGAAAAATCCCATCTTTTGGGAGCTGTTAGATTTTTAGACAAAGAACACAATGCAAAAGGAATCACTGCATTTGGACTTGTAGAATAAAAGTTATGGGTGTTCGAATGCTCCTGGAATTTGAATAAATTTGAAAAAGGAAAAACAGAGAGGGGGTGACGTCGATGGCGTATTTCCCCGGGGCACCACCACTCATACCGCTTCGCACGCGTTATGAGTGGCTGACTAGCGGGCCCGCTAGTCAGGCCGGAGGGAGGGGAAAGAAAACAGAGGCGGGCGGCGGTTCGCCGGAGCGTTCGCCGCCGTTGAGGCCTCTTGGGGGAAGATGAGAGGAAGGGATCGACGGAGAAGCTTCTTGTGCACCTGCCCGTACCCGTGGTGTGGCAATTCGTGGCCGGACAGTGTCGGTTTCTTCCTCGCAAGCGGAGGCAGAACACGGTGGTCGCCAGAGATGAGGAAGACGGCGGCTAGGGGTGGCTCCAGGGGCTCGGGCTTGGCTCGTTGGCTTCACGGAGGAGAGGCGGAGGCCCTGGCGGGGTCGCCTCGGCTTGGGAGTGGCTGGAGCTGCGAGGTCGATCTAGAGGGGATCGCCGGCGAGCTCGGTTCGGGGACGGCAACCTGCGGCCTGCCCGGCCGGGCTGCGGCTTCTAGTGGCTATAGGAGGAAGGTGTGGTGAGGTGCGGTGCTCCAGGAGGCTGCGGAGGGGGATATTTATAGGCGGGGCGGCGAGTGGGGCTTCGGGCTCCGCCGGAGGACAGCTGTCGCTAGAGAGAGAGGGAGAAGGCGACGGGGTTCACGCGGGAGCTGTGCACGGATGCGGACGAGCACAAGATCAAGGAGGAAGGGGACAAACACAGTGCGCGGGCACTGTGCCGTTGGCCGGACCGTGCCCGTGATCACTGCGGCGAGCTCCGGCATCGGCGAGCGGCAGGGAGGAGTTAAGGGGGTGGAGACGAGGATGGTGGCGCGGGGGGACACGCCCAGGCTGGCCGAGCAGTGGGCACGCGTGCCACAGAGGCGCTGGCGACGCGCAGAGCGCGCCTTTGGCATGCCAGCACCCTCGGACGAACGCGGTCACCGCGTGGACTATGACATCAGGCCGCATAAGCACTAACCATGATGTCTGGCGTGAAGTCCTTAGTAACTTTAGGTGTTACCACGACTCGGTTGGTTTCCAGGTGCAGTAGAAGTGAAATTGTGAAGATATTTAGTTACTGGACAGAAACTTTGAGCAGTTACTGTGGTCAAACCATAGTGATTCAAGGGCTGATCTTTGGGGTTTTACTGACTCTTACTAAGGTGAATAAGCACAGGGAAAACCAGCTGCATTGGAGCTAGTAAAAAGGTAGTTGCTCTAGAAACTACCATTTCAGCCCAGAAGTGAAAATATTTTCTATAGCAAAAATACTTGAAAAAGTGGTGAAATATTTTTGCTCAGAAATGTGCCCTAGGGTCCAAAGAATATTTGGGATTTTTCTCAGGATTTTTGGGGCAACAGAAATGAGGGTTGCTTTGGAGGTCAAAGATTTTAGCTAGGGTTTAGGAGGAAAAATGAATATTTTTCATTTAAGAAAAATATTCCAAGCAATTTTGTTGGGTTGGCCAGGAGTGAAATGATGGAGTAGAAGAGGAGAGGAGGCACTTGGGTGAAAATCAAGGGATGCCCAAGTGATCAAGTCCAAATGGAATGATTCAAAACTCCAAATTCAAACCAACTCAAATGAAAATCAGGCAAAGCAAAGAGGGCAAAAACCAGGCCGTGAAAAACCTCCCCCACTTAGAATGAATCTCGTCCTCGAGATTCGGTTGCTTGGGAAAACCATTCTGGATAACATGCCCTCAGAAATTCTTCTGATTCCCAGGTTGATTCTGATTCGGTATGATGCATCCATTGAACCTTGTAAAATTTTTGTGACTTACTGCGAGTAACTCTTTCCATCTGATCCAAAATTTTCACGGGCCTCTCTTCGTAGGTCAAATCCTTTGCCAATTCTATCTCTGCCAAATCGATCTTTTTCTCGGGTGGTGAGATGCACCGTCATAGTTGTGAGACGTGGAACACGTTGTGCACATCGGACAGTTCTGGAGGCAGCTCCAACTGATATGCCACAGCACTCGCTCGTGTCATGATGGGAAATGGACCAATGAACCTAGGTGCCAATTTTCCACGGGTTTGGAACCTTCTTACTCCCTTCATGGGTGTGACTCGTAGGTAGACATGTTCTCCGGGTTCAAAACTGATCTGTCGGTGCTTTGCATCATAATAACTTTTCTGTCGTGATTTGGCCAGCTGTAATCTGTCTCTGATCTCTTTGACTTGCTTTTCGGCCTCCGGCATGAGATCTGTTCCGAAAATACGGCTGTCTCCGGTTTGAGACCAATTTAATGGAGTGCAGCACTTACGGCCATACAAAGCTTCATAAGGTGACATTTTCAAACTGGTCTGGAATCCATTGTTATATGAGAACTCGGCGTATGGCAAGCAATCTTCCCATTGTGGTCCTTGGGCTAAAACACAGGCTCGTAGCATATCTTCGAGTATCTGATTCACTCTTTCCGTTTGCCCATCCGTCTGAGGATGACAAGCAGTGCCGTATTTTAATTCCGTCCCAAGGGCTTGATGGAGGCGGGTCCAGAAAGCAGAGGTGAATAGTGAACCTCGGTGAGTAGTGATAGTTCGGGGAACTCCATGCAAACTGACAATCCTGGATACATACAGTCGGGCAAGCTCATCTGCTCGGTATGAGGTTTTGACTGGGAGAAAGTGAGCCACCTTGGTTAATGTATCCACTATGACCCAGATCGCATTATTGCCTCGTCGGGTCCTGGGTAATCCTGTGATGAAATCCATACATACATCGTCCCATTTCCATTGTGATACGGGCAGTGGTTGGAGAAGTCCGGTGGGTTTCTGATATTCCGCCTTAACCTTGTTGCAGATGTCGCAACAGGCTACGAAATAAGCAATGTCTTTCTTCATTCCATCCCACCAGAATATTTGTCGAAGGTCTTCATACATTTTTGTGCCTCCAGGGTGGATTGAATACGAGGACTCGTGGGCTTCTGACAAAATTTTCTGCTTTAGGTCAGCCTGATTAGGCACACAAATCCTTCCCCTGAATCGAAGGGTACCTTACTGATCCTTCGAGAAATCGGATGACTTGATGCGTTTCTGCAGTTTGGCGTCGCCTGGCTGGGCCTTGCGGATTTCTTCCTCAAGAGTAGGAGTGATCGTCAGAATATTTGCAAGACCAGCCTCAACAACAACCAGGTTGAGTTGAGCCATTTTCTTCTTTGAGTTCAGAAGGCAGAGATTCCAGCATGACGTTTAAACTGATGGGCTTCCGACTGAGTGCATCAGCAACCACGTTGGCCTTACCCGGATGGTAACTTATTCCAAGACATAATCTTTGACCACCTCCAGCCATCTTCGCTGACGGAGATTTAAATCCGGCTGGGTAGATATGTATTTGAGACTTTTGTGGTCGGTAAAAATTTGGCACCTTTTTCCAATGAGGTAGTGTCTCCAAATTTTTAAAGCATGAACTACGGCGGCCAATTCCAAATCATGAGTGGGGTAATTGCCTTCATGAGGTCGTAGCTGCCGTGAGGCGTAGGCTACCACCTTGCCATCTTGCATAAGCATGCACCCAAGTCCTTCTCGAGAAGCGTTGCAATATACATCAAAGCTACGGTAGATATCTAGTAGTGTTAATACAGGCGCAGTTGTTAAGCGCTTCAACTCGGTGAAACTTTTCTCACAATCTGACGTCCATTCAAACTTCTTATCCTTTTTAAGTAACTCTGTCATGGGCTTAGCAATCTTGGAGAACCCTTCAATAAATCGACGGTAATATCCGGCTAATCCAAGAAAACTCCGGATATGAGACACGGTGGCGGGTGGCAACCAGTCGAGCACGTCTTTTACTTTACTAGGGTCCACGGCTATTCCTTCACCGAATAGCATGTGTCCGAGGAACCCAACTTGCTTGAGCCAAAACTCGCATTTACTGAACTTGGCGTACAACTGGTGCTCACTGAGTCATTGTAGCACTGCGCGGAGGTGTCCTTTATGCTCTTCTTCATTTCTTGAATAGATAAGTATATCATCGATGAAGACGACCACGAACTTATCAAGGAAATCCATGAACACTTTGTTCATCATGTGCATGAAGAAAGCAGGGGCTTTGGTGACGCCGAAGGACATGACGGTATATTCATAAAGACCGTAGCGAGTGGTGAACGCGGTCTTGGGAATATCCTCCTTTTTAATTTTAAGCTGGTAATACCCAGTCCACAAATCAATTTTTGAGAAGACCTTGGCTCCACTGAGTTGATCAAACAAATCATCAATTCTTGGCAAAGGGTATTTGTTCTTGATCGTGACATCATTCAACTGTCGGTAGTCCACACACATGCGAAGGCTGCCATCTTTCTTGTCCACAAAAATAGCGGGTGATCCCCATGGCGAGGAACTGGGGCGGATATATCCTTTTTGGAGCATTTCATCAAGTTGTTTCTTTAGCTCCACCAACTCGGATGACGGCATTCGATAATATTTCTTGTGTATTGGTGTGGTTCCGGGCACAAGTTCTATTGCAAACTCAAGCTCCCGGTCAGGTGGCATGCCTGGCAGTTCTTCTGGGAATACATCGGGAAACTCACTGACCACTGGTATTAACTCCATTTCTGCTATAGCTGTAAAAACCATTTCCTTGGAGGGTATGCTTCTACGAGCAATAAACTTGGTAGCTTGTCCATCTTGTCCGGTCAAATTGACTTCCCGGGTTGCACAATTTATGCATACTTGGTACTGAGTCAGCCAATTCATACCCAAGATAACATCCAATTTTTCAGACTCGATCAGTATCAAAGACGTCGGAAAACTGATTTCGTTGATCCAGACTTCCAGATTGCGGCAGACGAGATTGCTTTGAATAATAGATCCCGGGGTTTGTACCAACATATTTTTGCCCAAAAGCGAACAAGGAAATTTGTTTTGGGCGACAAAACTCCGAGAAATAAAAGAGTGGGAAGCCCCAGAGTCAAATAAAATTACTGCAGGTATGTTATTAATAGGGAACATACCAATGACGACCTCGGGATTTTCTTGGGCTTCGTCGGCTGAAATGTGATGAACGTATCCCGTGACGTCGTGCTGACTTAGACCAGCTTCCAAATAATGGATTTGAGGCTTGAATGTAGCATTGGTCCGAGTGTTCTTGGGACACTGTTTGGCATAATGTCCGGTTTATCCGCAACTATAACAGGATTTGTTGCGCAGATGATTCTCCATAACTGGGTTGAGCACATCATTCTTCACTTGGGTGGTGGTCTTGTTAACATTTTGTTGCCAACTGGGCTGGTACGCCATCGGAGTTGGCTGCCAGGTACGAACCTTTTGCATTGGTTGCATTTCCTTCTTGGGATCAAATTTGCGTTTGTGATCATTATGGGCAGACTTAGTATCTGACACGAGCTTGTGTTCCCTTTCAGAAATGAAAGCCTTGTTCACCAGGGTTTGAAAATCTGGAAGATCGAACATACTGAGAGCACAGCGAAGTTGCGGGTTTAATCCACCACGAAAGCGGTCCATCTTCCTTTCTTCAGTGGCCACGTCATATTGAGAGTAACGTGACAGGTGATTGAATTTTTGTAAATATTCTCCCACTGACTGGCTTCCTTAGAGGAGTGCGAGAAATTCACGCTGCTTGGTCTTCATAATTCCCGCAGGGATGTGATATTTTCGGAATTGCTCCTTGAATCTTGGCCAGGTAATTGTTTCATCCTCAGTTGCTATAGCTTTCTCACTTTCCCACCATATGGCAGTAGCGCCTTCCAGATAATGTGTTACAAATGGAACTTTATCTTCTTCATCAGCCCGAGCAACCTCAAGTTTCTTTTCCATAGTCCTTAACCAATCATCTGCATCCAGGGGATCAACGGCCTGACTGAAATTGGGAGGCTTAGTCCATTGAAAATCAGATAGCTTGGAGTGGGAGGTAGGCTGATTCCCATTCTGTCCAACCATTGCTTGAATACTTCTGAATATTTCCATTAGATCATTGTTTCGTCATTCCTCGAACATACGCATAATTTGCTCGGTGGAGGGCGGATTTGGCGATGGAGGTGGTGGTGGAACGTACGGTTCGGGTGATTGTCCTGCCTGCTGTGCGGAACGCCGAACAGGGGAACCCTCGCGAACGTTGCTACTGCAGCCTCCCTGCATCATCCTAATATGGTTTTTCCCAAGTCAACGCAACCGAGATGAGAAGCATTCAACAAAAACTGGGGAGAAGCCAGCAACAAAAACCAAGCGAAACCGAAAAGATGAAGAAAATACGGCGAATAAAATAAAGTCGGACATAATTATACATAGACTCATACATGAAAGATAACAACATGCCAGGTCCAACTACTCTCATACATGAAATGAAACAGCATGACTAGTACGATTACAACCATACTCCATCCCGATAACTGAGAATACTCGAAAGCTCTACTGCTCGGCTGGCGCTGCAGTGTCCTCTCCTGATGCGGACTCGGATCCGGAACTAGCAGGGTTAACGTAGACCTCCGGGTTAAAAGTGACACGACGACGCTGCCTCGAGGGCTCTCCCTCAGGGGCTGGTGAAGGGCGGATCATCGCAGCTGCAGGAGTGGCGAGGAGTGAAACCCACTCTATAGGAGCACTAAGGGGACTCGCAGTCGCGGTGGCCGAGCTACTCGGGGGAGTAACCAGAGAAACAGGGGATCTAGAACTGGCAGGAACGTAGGGAATAAATCCCACAGATGGAGAAGCAGTGGCTGAGCGAGCAGTGACTAAAGTAGAGGCTAAAGCAGTACGGGCACGACTCAGCTCACGAGCCAGCTCGTAGATCATAAGATAACTAGCAGTGATGTAGCGAGAAAGGTGGCTAGCGACACTATCAGACTCCGGATCAATGACAGGAAAACGGACACTACCGTTGTCGTGGAGAGAGGGGTAGTAGCGGAAACCTGGGTGATTCTGCATCCGAACCTCGTTGTAGCAGAGCTCAACAAGTACCTCGAATGCAGCAAACTGGACAGCCTGAGAAGCGGTAGAAGCATAGCCGCTACAAGAGGTATGAGTGTATGAACTGGAACCGAAACTGGTGCGCAGAGTAACCATGGCGTGATACTCATACACTGAGTCAGCTAGGCGCTCCCGGTACACACGATAGACTGGATCGTCTCCGTGAGGGTACAGCCGACACCACACGTTGCGAAGAAGATGCGGTGACGAGTATGGCATCAGCCGAAACTGGCACGGATACAGCACTGGAGCCATCTGCACTCACAACCATTAGCAGGTTAGCATAGAAAAATAAATATAATTAGTGCATGCAATGCAACAACCAGCTATAGTTATTACCGACACTCAGCTACAACTCGTATCTAGCGTCCAGTTAACTCGGCTTAGTCTAGCGTGGCCTACAGTCAGCGCGGCTCTGATACCAAGCGTTGTGGCACCCCGGCTCAGAGCGACCGGTTTACCCTGCATTGCCAGCCCAGAGACCTTGTCTTCTGGCAACACACAACAACATGGTACAAAATACAACCGCTTTATTCATGCTAGCGGAACATAGTTCATATTACAACAGTTAGCGAGGCCAAGCGGCACACACGGTGCGGCTGAACAATATGTACATTATTTAGTGAACATAAAGGGGCCTCGATCATGACAACTACTCGGCAGCGGAACAACGTCGTAGCGGAGCTCCATAGCACAAGGACACAGACGTGGACACGGTCTATACTCGGACAGCACTCCTTTCCAATGGGACTTTCCTGAAATCTGGCATGACACGCCAGGTCAGTACATTGAATTTACTTGCAAGCTCACAATAAGCATAACAAGATGACAGACAATATTATGATATTTATCCAGTTTTAGACAGCAATGCGGCTACATAACCAACATGATGCGACTATGCTCAACAGGTACTCATTCTCCCAAGTTGCTTACCAGATGTGACCAACAAACATAATATTACCAACACATATCCGTGATCGTTACGGCGATCACAACCCGACCATCTCATGGCACGTGATCCTTACAGCGATCTCAACCCAACCAACTCGTGGCCCGTGATCCTTACGGCGATCACAACCCGATCAACTCATGGCCCGTGATCCTTACGGCGATCACAACCCGACCAACTCGTGGCCAACTCAACACGAAGACCTCACTGTCATCCTTAGTGCAAATTAGTGTTGACCCATGGTGTACCTTACTTTCGAGCGTGTCCGTAACCGTAGACTCGGCTATCGATAGATTAATTACACTCTGCAGAGGTTAGTACACTGTACCCACACTACGGAACCCATGGCCTCACTCTCTCATCCGAGTGGACCAACAGCATTCCGATGAAACCATTTCACTGTCATGACACTCTCCAGGCCCCTCCGACTCAGACCCCACTGGGCTAGTCCTGGGTGGCCCCGTGTCTACCTCCAGACACCTCGACCACCGTCATGGCCACGATCCACACTGGGATCCGGTACCAAACATAACTTAACAATGGGCTCACAAGGTTATGCTTGCCTACCGGGCTAGGGTACAGCACGCCCATAACCTTCCCTAATTTGAGGTACCGACCAGAGGCACGACAATGAAACGCATTAAGGTCGTCCCATACCGGCAAATGTGGTTGCACTGGGAAAGACTCGTTTCAGCGGCACCACGACCTGGTCAACAACATGTTCAAGTTGAATATTAATCAGGTTCAACTTTTTAATGTGAAAAGAAAATAACCGGTGTTGTACTGCCATATCATGCATCACTTAACATATGCACCACATAACCGTGCAAAACTGCACCAACTACGCTCCCACGGAGCCAACATAAATTCATGCTACTATGCTGGTAAAAATCTTTATTCACTTATACTAGAACCATTTCTAGCAATTATCATCATTATACCTCATGCAAAAATAATATCCAAATTTCCCATCAATTTATGACCATATTATTTATTTAAGTCTAACAACTATGTTCTCATCATCTACCAACAATATTTACTTCAAATCTACTGAGGTTCAAGCATTTTAACATAACAAGCATATAACAAAATATATTTATTATATAACTTATTAAAATGCATCAATATTCATAAGTTCAAGTATGAAAATCAATAATATTGAAGTGGCACCATGAAAATTTTATTGTGGCTTGCCTTAGTACTGATGAGGGTCACAAGGCTCCTGGTGATCCTCAAGACAAGCTGGATCCTCTGAAAACATTCGAAAACCACAAAAGAAAAATATCAAGAAACCTTCTAAAAATTGTCAAAAAATCTAGACAGCAAGGAAAAATCCCATCTTTTGGGAGTTGTTAGAATTTTTGACAAAGAACACAATGCAAACAGAATCACTGCATTTGGACTTGTAGAGTAAAAGTTATGGCTGTTTGAATGCTCCTGGAACTTGAATAAATTTGAAAAAAGAAACACAGAGAGGGGGTGACGTCAATGGCGTATTTCCCCGGGGCACCACCACTCATACCGCTTCGTGCGCATTATGAGTGGCTGACTAGCGGGCCCGCTAGTCAGGCCGGAGGGAGGGGGAAAGAAAACAGAGGCGGGCGGCGGTTCGCCGGAGCGTTCATCGGCGTTGAGGCCTCTTGGGAGAAGAAGAGAGGGAGGGATCGACGGAGAAGGTTCTTGCGCACCTGCCCGTGCCCATGGCGTGGCAAATGGTGGCCGGATGGTGTCGGTTTCTTCCTCGCAAGTGGAGGCATAACACGGTGGTCCCCGGAGATGAGGAAGACGGCGGCTAGGGGTGGCTCTAGGGGCTCGGGCTTGGCTCGTTGGCTTCACAGAGGAGAGGCGGAGGCCCTGGCGGGGTCGCCTCGGCTTGGGAGTGGCCGGAGCTGCGAGGTCGATCCAGAGGGGATCGCCGGCGAGCTCGGCTTGGGGACGGCAGCCCGCGGCTTGCCCAGCCGGGCTGCCGCTTCTAGAGGCTATAGGATGGAGGTGTGGTAAGGTGCGGTGCTCCAGGAGGCTGCGGAGGGGGCTATTTATAGGCGGGGCAGCGAGGGGGGCTTCGGGCTCCGCCGGAGGACAGCTGTCACCGGCGCCCGGCGATGAATGGCGCTAGAGAGAGAGAGGGAGAAGGTGACGGGGTTCATGCGGGAGCTGTGCACGGACGCGGACGAGCACATGATCAAGGAGGAAGGGGACGAACACAGTGCGTGGGCACTGTGCCGTTGGCCGGACCGTGCCCGTGCTCGCTGCAGCGAGCTCCAGCGTCGGAGAGCGGTAGGGAGGAGTTAAGGGTGTGGAGACGAGGATGGTGGCGCGGGGGGACATGCCCAGGCTGGCCGAGCAGCGGGCACGCGCGCCACAGAGGCGCTGGCGACGCGTAGAGCGCACGTTTGGCATGCCAGCACCCTCGGACGAATGCAGTCACCATGTGGACTATGACATCAGGCTGCATAAGCACTAACCATGATGTCTAGCGTGTAGTCCTTAGTAACTTTAGGTGTTACCACGACTCGGTTGGTTTCCAGGTGCAGTATAAGTGAAATGGTGAAGATATTTAGTTACTGGACAGAAATTTTGAGTAGTTACTATGGTCAAACCACAGTGATTCAAGGGCTGATCTTTGGGGTTTTACTGACTCTTACTAAGGTGAATAAGCACAGGGAAAACCAGCTGCATTGGAGCTAGTAAAAAGGTAGTTTCTCTAGAAACTACCATTTCAACCCAAAAGTGAAAATATTTTCTGTAGCAAAAATACTCCAAAAAGTGGTGAAATATTTTTCTCAGAAATGTGCCCTAGGGTCCAAAGAATATTTGGGATTTTTCTCAGGATTTTTGGGGCAACAGAAATGAGGGTTGCTTTGGAGGTCAAAGATTTTAGCTAGGGTTTAGGAGGCAAAATTAATATTTTTCATTTAAGAAAAATATTCCAAGCAATTTTGTTGGGTTGGCCAGGAGTGAAATGATGTAGTAGAAGAGGAGAGGAGGCACTTGGGTGAAAATCAAGGGATGCCCAAGTGATCAAGTCCAAATGGAATGATTCAAAACTCCAAATTCAAACCAACTCAAATGAAAATCAGGCAAAGAAAAGAGGGCAAAAACCAGGCTGTGACATCTTGGTCTTGTTGCACCGATAGGGAAACCTTTGCTTGATGCCTCGGTACTCCACACCTGCGCTTGCCCCCTTTGCACCAAAGAGGAAACAAGGACACTGCACTGGCTGGCGCCCGCCTGGTCTCGATCGTCATGGCTTGCTTCACGAGCACCTCGCGAGGTACTCCTTGCCTTGATCTCTCTGCCTCCTCACGAGCCTGCCTGGCGAGGCCGCCCCTGAGGAAGCCTTGCATCGTCCGCCCCGCGAGGCTTGGCCCCTCACGAGGGTCTTGAACTTGGGTCGACAAAGACGGGCCGTACTGGTCCACTGCTTGAGCCACGCCGCAGGCCGCAGGCAAGCAAGTCTTGGGACCGCCGTTCCTAGAACGCCGACAGTAGCCCCCGGGCCCAAGGCGTGCTCGGACTTGGCTTAGCAGCGAATCCAAAGGGCAAGTGCGGAGCACCGCGGGCTCCAACAGCCTGCGGCCTTGGTCACCGCCTGGCGGTTGATTGGACGTGGGCGTCTCCGCTTCCCCACGCTGCCTCAGCAACTGCCCAATTTGACGAGTCCCTGCTGCATGCAAAAGGAGTCATCATTACCTGCAATCGTGGAGGCCAGCGGCTGGCCTCCCTTGGGCTATAAATGTGGAGGGGTGCAAGCCCCCGCTGCACATCTCCCCTTTCCCCACCTGCTTCTTCTTCCTCCTTGCTCCAGTTGCTTGCCGTGTCCCATGGCGCCCGCGAAGAGGTTCTTGTCCGCAGAAAAGGGGAAGGCTCACCCAGAAGGGCCTGGCTCCCCTCCGCCCAAGCGCGGCCGTGTTCGTCCCCGCAAGCACCCCGCGACTCCTGCAGTGGCTCCTCGTGGTCACGGTGGTGGTCCTTCGCGCGGTGATGGCCGCCCGGTCGGTGGAGGAAGATGCGACGTGGCTGCGCGGCCTCCCCGGCCACGCTTTCACTCGGCAGAGGTGCTGCCGGAGTTTATCGTATGGTCGGCAGATCCGGCCGGCAACTGGCTCCAGCTCCCCCGCTTCTTTGCTGGCGAACTACCGGCCGATGGCCCTGGCGGGCTCTGGCTGCAGGCAGACGGCTGCTGTAGCAAGGCTCCCTGGGTTCCTGTGGAGATCTCTATCACCGGGAACATGGCCCTGGCTCGCGCCTGGAAGACGTTTGCCCGCGCGCGTGGCCTGGGCCGGTGGTGCACCCTCCACTTCAAGTTCGACGGCGACGCGACCCTCTATGTGAGGGTGTTCGGAGAAGATGGCCGCCGTGTAGGGTGCTGCCCTGAAGACGATGACGACGGCGAGGTGCTTGGTCTTGGCGATGGCCACGATGAGGGCGAAGGCGAACCCGCTCTTGGCAGCGCCCACAGCTCGCCGAGCTTCAGCGGCTCCTCCTCCGGTGATAGCTCCTCTAGCGGTGGCCGCGATTAGCCACCACGTCTCCGCGCCTGCTTCGAGGGCAGTAGCGGGTCGTCCCGCCGCCATGCCCTGATGAAGCGCGAGGCGGAGTCTGATTGAGCTCGGGAGGATGGTGCGGATCCCTCCTCGCGAGCAGTCATGGGGCGCACGCCGTTTTTATTTTTTTTCTCCTTTTCCTGCATTGAGAGAGAGAATTATGGAGCCCCGTGGGGGCGTGCAAGACTATCACCCCTAATTATCATGCTATTTTTATCATTCCTGAGCTGTGTTATGGTGTTGCGGCTATGTTCTTGCGTGTAGGAACAACTTAGCTCGGGATGTTCACCGCAGTTTTCGGCTCGCGAGGTACCTGCTTGAGGTCTCGCCGGGCGTCTTAAGGTCCGCAAAGATCAGTCGGGAGAATAATTTTCGAACCTTTGTCACGAGGGTGACCAGCTTAGGTCTGGCGCTTTGTGTCATGATGCCCGTCGGGCATGGACTGGGAGGGGTGCTCTCGCTGTGAACTTGAGTGTGAGAGCCTCGCAAAACCAGGCGAGAAAGGGCTCACAAGGGCGCCCGCGCTACCCCCTCACGAGGCTTGCGAGAGAGAGAACGAGCCGGGCAAAAACCAAAGACAGAGAACAGGGGCAGGGGACGACAAACAACACTAGAAGCAACTCCAATAAAGGTTCAAATAAGGGAGAACAAGCCAACTGTGGAAAGCAAATGAAAAGCCGCGTCCGGCACCTAGTCTAGTCTTCGACGTCTTCTCACCAGCGCGGAGCTAAGTGCTGCCACTAGGCGTGGGCGGGAGCCCCCGAGGCCCAAGGGCGGCACTCCGGAGACTCTGGGGCGTGTACAGCCCCAACTCATTATTACGTGAGAGTGTCACGGGCGGCGAGCTTCAAAGGCACTAGGCCTTCTTCATAGGCACTAGGCCTTTCTTGGGGCGGCGAGCTTCACAGGCGCCGGGCCTTCTTTACAGGCACTAGGCCCTTCTTCACAGGCACCTGGCCTTCTTCACAGCCACTTGGCCTTACTTCACAGGCACGGACCTTCTTTACAGGCACTAGGCCTTACTTCACAGGCACCGGGCCTTCTTTACAGGCACTGAGCCTTACTTCAAGGGTAGAACCTCCGGAGGTGCTGAATGTTCCAAGCGTTTGGAATGGGCACCCCTTCCTGGGTCTCCAGGCGCGCGGCGCCAGGTCTGGAAACATGAACAACCTTGAACGGGCCCTCCCACATGGGCGAGAGCTTGTGCAGCCCTTCCTTGGAGAGCACCCGCCTGAGCACGAGGTCACCTACCTCAAGTGTCCTGGGGCGGATGTGGCGGCAATGATACTGCCGCAGCGCCTGCTGGTATCTCGCTGCATGTAGTGCGGCCTGCTGACGGTGTTCCTCCCCCAGCATGAGGTCCATCCCCCGCATGGTGTCCTGTTGCGCTTCATCAAACACTAGGACCTGCGCGGAGCGACACCTGACCTCGTGAGGTTATACCGCCTCTGCTCCGTAGACGAGGAAGAACGGGGTCTCGCCAGTCGACTTGGTGGCGGTAGTGCGGATGGACCACAGCACGGACTAGAGCTCATCGTACCAGCCCGTGCCGCGGGCCTCCAGCTTCTTCTTGATGGTCCTAGTTTTGAGGCCTTTCAGGACCTCTGCGTTGGCGTGTTCGGCCTGGCCATTACTCCAGGGGTGTGCCACCGAAGCATAGCATATCTGCGTTCCAAGGTTAGCACAATATGTTTTGAAGAGACTGCTGGTGAACTGCGAACTGTTGTCGGTGATGATGCGATTAGGGACCCCGAATCGGCTCACGAGGCCCTTGATGAACTTGACTGCAGAGCCAGCTGGGATGGTGCAGACGGCTTCCACCTCTGCCCACTTGGTGAACTTGTCGATGGCGACGTAGAGGTAGCGGTAGCCCCCAGGCGCTCAAGGAAACGGGCCCAAGATATCCAGCCCCCAGACCAAGAATGGCCACGAGAGTGGGATGGTCTGCAGGCCCTGAGCTAGCTGATGAATCTGCTTGGCATGGAATTGGCAGGCTTCGCAAGCCTTCACCAGCTCGATTGCATCGATGAGTGCTATAGGCCAGTAAAACCCGCTACAAAACGCCTTGCCGACGAGGGTCCATGATGATGAGTGGTGTCCACAATCTCCACTGTGTATGTCAGCCAGCAACTCCTTCCCCTATTCCCTGGAGATGCAACGCACGGGAACATCGTTTGGCCGCTTTCGGTAGAGTTCTTCGTCTTGGATGCAGTAGGCCGTGGCCTGCCGGGCCCCGCGTTCCTCGAACTCCTCCTTCTCTGGTAGAGTCCCTTGCATCAGGTAGTCCTTGAATTCCGTAGTCCAACATCCCTCCTGAGGCTCCAGCGCCAGGAGCAAGCGTGCTCCCGAGGTTGAGCCATAGGCCGGGGCTCCTGTGGCAGGTGGTGGAGGGAATTCTTCCCGAGGTTGCGCTGTACTTGACAGTGACGATGCTGCCGAGGGCTTGAAGAGCAGTTCCTCGAAAACGCCAGGCTCCTGACGCAACCGCCTAGATGCCCTCATGGCGATGTCATCAGCCTCTTGGTTCGTGCTGCGAGGCACATGCTGCAACTCCAGCCCCCAAAATTGCTTTTCCATCCTGCCTACCTCCACAAGATACGCCTCCATGTGCTCATCATTTGGCTCGTACACTTTGTTGGAGAAGTTGACGAGGAGTTGTGAGTCACCTTTGATGATGAGGCGCTTCACCCCCAGCGCTGCTGCAGCTTTTAAGCCCGCTATGAGGCCCTCGTATTTTGCTTTGTTGTTGGAGACCTTCTCGCCATGCTGGAAGCAGAGCTGCACGGCGTAATAGAGCTTGTCCTAAGTGGGGGATATAAGCATTGCGCCAGCCCCCGCGCCGTGTCGCGAGAATGCTCCATTGATATGTCTCCAACATATATATAATTTTTGATTGCTCCATGCTATATTATCTACTGTTAGGGGCAATATTGGGCTTTATTATCCACTTTTATATTATTTTTGGGACCAACCTATTAACCGGAGGCCCAGCCCAGATTTGTTGTTTTATGCCTATTTCAGTGTTTCAAGGAAAAGGAATATCAGACTGAGTCAAAACGGAACGAAATCAACTTGAGAAGTTATTTTGGAAGGAAAGCAACCTAGGGAACTTGGAGTGCACGTCAGGGGAGATATGGGCTGCCCACGAGGGTGCCCCCCCCCCTCGGGCGCGCCCCCTGCCTCGTGGGGCCCCTGTAGCTCCTCCGACGTACCCCCTGCACCCATATGTACTCTTGTACCCTAAAACTTCCAGAACAGAAGATAGATCGGGAGTTCCGCCATCGCAAGCCTCTGTAGCCACCAAAAACCTCTCGGGAGCCCGTTTCGGCGCCCTGCCGGAGGGGGATCCCATCACCGGTGGCTATCTTCATCTTCCCGGCGCTATCCATGACGAGGAGGGAGTAGTTCACTCTCGGGGCTGAGGGTATGTACCAGTAGCTATGTGTTTGATCTCTCTCTCTCGTGTTCACTCTCGTGTTCCCTTTATGGCACGATCTTGATGTATCCTGAGCTTTGCTATTGTAGTTGGATCTTATTATGTTTCTCCCCCTCTACTCTCTTGTGATGAATTGAGTTTCCCCCTTGAAGTTATCTTATCGGATTGAGTCTTTTATGAGAACACTTGATGTATGTCTTGCTGTGATTATCTGTGGTGACAATGGGGTGTCATGTGCCACTTGATGTATGTTTTGGTGATCAACTTGCGGGTTTTGTAACATTGGGAACCTATGCATAAGGGTTGGCACACGTTCTTGACTCTCTGGTAGAAACTTTGGGGCACTCTTTGAAGTACTTTTATGTTGGTTAGATGAATCAGAGATTGTGTGATGCATATCGTATAATCATGCCCACGGATACTTGAGGTGACAATGGAGTATCTAGGTGACATTAGGGTTCTGGTTGATTTGTATCTTAAGGTGTTATTCTAGTACGAACTCTTTTATAGATTGATCCAAAAGAATAACTTTGAGGTGGTTTCGTACCCTACCATAATCTCTACATTTGTTCTCCGCTATTAGTGGCTTCGGAGTGACTCTTTGTTGCATGTTGAGGGCTTGTTATATGATCTATCTATGTTATTATTGTTGAGAGAACTTGCACTAGTGAAAGTATGAACCCTAGGCCTTGTTTCCTATCATTGCAATACCGTTTAGGCTCACTTTTACCACTTGTTACCTTGCTGTTTTTATATTTTCAGATTACAAATACCTTTATCTACCATCCATATTGCACTTGTATCACCATCTCTTCATCGAACTAGTGCACCTATACAATTTATCATTGTATTGGGTGTGTTGGGGACACAAGAGACTCTTTGTTATTTGGTTGCAGGGTTGCTTGAGAGAGACCATCTTCGTCCTACGCCTCCTACGGATTGATAAACCTTAGGTCATCCACTTGAGGGAAATTTGCTACTGTCCTACAAACCTGTGCACTTGCAGGACCAATAACGTCTACAAGAAGAAGGTTGTGTAGTAGACATCAAGCTCTTTTCTGGCGCCGTTGCCGGGGAGGCTAGTTAAGTGAAGGTATATCTTTAGATCTTGCAATCGAATCTTTTTGTTTCTTGTTTTAGCACCAGTTAGTCTATAAAAGAAAATTACAAAAAAATGGAATTGAGTTTGTCTCATACGCTTCACCTTTTTAATATCTTTCGTGAGTATGATGGAAAAGAAAATTGTGCTCAAGTACTAGTAGAAGAATTACATAGAATTCTTGGCATAAAATATGTGAATGATGAGCATGATTGCAATGTTGTTAGTATGAATTCCTTGAATATCCATGATGCTAATGATATGCAAAGCCACAAGCTTGGGGAAGCTATGTTTGATGAAGATGATTTTTTTGTCCCCCAAGCTTTGATGAGCAAATTTACTATGATGAAAGCATGCCTCCTATTTATGATGATTATTGTGATGATACGTATGCTATAAAGAAGAAGTTTGCTTATGTGGAGAGTAGTAAATTTTCCTTTCAAGTAGATCATGAAAGGAATGCTTTAGGTGCTGGTTATATTTTTGAATTCATTCATGATGCTATTGAAAATTATTATGAGAGAGGAACATATGCTTGTAGGAATTGCAATAATGTCAAGTTTCCTCTCTATGTGCTTAAATTCTTGAAGCTATGCTTGTGTTACCTTCCTATGCTTGTTGATTATTGTTCCCATAAGTTGTTTGCTCACAAAATCCCTATGCATAGGAAGTGGGTTAGACTTAAATGTGCTAGTCATATGCTTCATGATGCTCCCGTTATGTTTCAATTCTTATCTTTTATGTGAGCATCATTTGAAGGAAATATGCCCTAGAGGCAATAATAAAGTTATTATTTATTTCCTCATATCATGATAAATGTTTATTATTCATGCTAGAATTGTATTAACCGGAAACATGATACATGTGTGAATACATAGACCAACATAACGTCACTAGTATGCCTCTACTTGACTAGCTCATTAATCAAAGATGGTTATGTTTCCTAACCATAGACATGTGTTGTCATTTGATTAACGGGGTCACATCATTAGGAGAATGATGTGATTGACATGACCCATTCCGTTAGCCTAGCACTTGATCGTTTAGTATATTGCTATTGCTTTCTTCATGACTTATACATGTTCCTGTAACTATGAGATTATGCAACTCCCGTTTACCAAAGGAACACTTTGTGTGCTACCAAACGTCACAATGTAACTGGGTGATTATAAAGGAGCTCTACAGGTGTCTCCGAAGGTACATGTTGGGTTGGCGTATTTCAAGATTAGGTTTTGTCACTCCGATTGTCGGAGAGGTATCTGTGGGCCCTCTCGGTAATGCACATCACAATAAGCCTTGCAAGCAATGTAGCTAATAAGTTAGTTACGGAATGATGCATTACGTAACGAGTAAAGAGACTTGCCGGTAACGAGATTGAACTAGGTATTGGATACCGACGATCGAATCTCGGGCAAGTAACATACTGATCACAAAGGGAACAACGTATGTTGTTATGCAGTTTGACCGATAAAGATCTTCGTAGAATATGTAGGAGCCAATATGAGCATCCAGGTTCCGCTATTGGTTATTGACCGAGAATAGTTCTAGGTCATGTCTACATAGTTCTCGAACCCGTAGGGTCCGCACGCTTAACGTTACGATGACAGTTTTATTATGAGTTTATAAGTTTTGATGTACCGAAGATTGTTCGGAGCCCCGGATGTGATCACGGACATGACGAGGAGTCTCAAAATGGTCGAGACGTAAAGATTGATATATTGGACGACTATATTCGGACACCGGAAGTGTTCCGGGTGTTTTCGGAGAAAACCGGAGTGCCGGAGGGTTACCGGAACCCCCGGGAGAAGTAATGGGCCTTATGGGCTTTAGTGGAGAGAGAGAGGGGCAGCCAGGATGGGCCGCGCGCCCCCCTCTTTCCCTCTCCCTCTCCCCCTTCCTTTCCCCCTCCTAGTAGGAGTAGGAAAGAGGGAGTCCTACTCCTACTAGGAGGAGGACTCCTCCTCCTTGGCGCGCCCCCTAGGGCCGGCCGGCCTCCCCCTTGCTCCTTTATATACGAGGGCAGGGGGCACCCTAGAACACACAAGTTGATCTTCAAGATCGTGCCTTAGCCATGTGCGGTGCCCCCCTCCACCATATTCCACCTCGGTCATATCGTCGCGGAGTTTAGGCGAAGCCCTGTGCTGGTAGAACATCATCATCGTCACCACGCCGTCGTGCTGACGGAACTCATCCCCGACACTTTGCTGGATCGAAGTCCGGGGATCGTCATCGAGCTGAACGTGTGCTGAACTCGGAGGTGCCGTCGTTCGGTACTTGGATCGGTCGGATCGTGAAGACATACGACTACATCAACCGCGTTGTCATAACGCTTCCGCTTACGATCTACGAGGGTACGTGGACAACACTCTCCCCTCTCGTTGCTATGCATCACCATGATCTTGCGTGTGCGTAGGAAATTTTTTGAAATTACTACGTTCCCCAACAGTGGCATCCGAGCCTGGTTTTATGCGTAGATGTCATATGCACGAGTAGAACACAAGTGAGTTGTGGGCGATACATGTCATACTGCTTACCAGCATGTCATACTTTGGTTCAGCGGTATTGTGAGATGAAGCGGCCCGGACCGACATTACGCGTACGCTTACGCGAGACTGGTTTCACCGTTACGAGCACTCGTGCTTAAAGGTGGCTGGCGGGTGTCTGTCTCTCTCACTTTAGCTGAATCGAGTGTGGCTATGCCCGGTCCTTGCGAAGGTTAAAACAGCACTAACTTGACGAACTATCATTGTGGTTTTGATGCGTAGGTAAGAACGGTTCTTGCTCAGCCCGTAGCAGCCATGTAAAATTTGCAACAACAAAGTAGAGGACATCTAACTTGTTTTTGCAGGGCATGTTGTGATGTGATATGGTCAAGACATGATGCTATATTTTATTGTATGAGATGATCATGTTTTGTAACCGAAGTTATCGGCAACTGGCAGGAGCCATATGGTTGTCGCTTTATTGTATGAAATGCAAACGCCCTGTAATTGCTTTACTTTATCACTAAGCGGTAGCGATAGTCGTAGAAGCAATAGATGGCATAACGACAATGATGCTACAATGGAGATCAAGGTGTTGCGCCAGTGAAGATGGTGATCACGACGGTGCTTCGGAGATGGAGATCACAAGCACAAGATGATGATGGCCATATCATATCACTTATATTGATTGCATGTGATGTTTATCCTTTATGCATCTTATCTTGCTTTGATTGACGGTAGCATTTTAAGATGATCTCTCACTAAAATTATCAAGAAGTGTTCTCCCTGAGTATGCACCATTGCGAAAGTTCTTCGTGCTGAGACACCACGTGATGATCGGGTGTGATAGGCTCTACGTTCAAATACAACGGGTGCAAAACAGTTGCACACGCGGAATACTCAGGTTAAACTTGACGAGCCTAGCATATAACAGATATGGCCTCGGAACACGGAGACCGAAAGGTCGAGCGTGAATCATATAGTAGATATGATCAACATATTGATGTTCACCGTTGAAACTACTCCATCTCACGTGATGATCGGACATGGTGTAGTTGATATGGATCACGTAATCACTTAGAGGATTAGAGGGATGTCTATCTAAGTGGGAGTTCTTAAGTAATATGATTAATTGAACTTAAATTTATCATGAACTTAGTACCTGATAGTATTTTGCTTGTCTATGTTTGTTGTAGATAGATGGCTCGTGCTGTTGTTCCGTTGAATTTTAATGCGTTCCTTGAGAAAGCTAAGTTGAAAGATGATGGTAGCAATTACACGGACTGGGTCCGTAACCTGAGGATTATCCTCATTGCTGCACAAAAGAATTACATCCTGGAAGCACCGCTGGGTGCCAGGCCTGCTGCTAATGCAACTCACGACGTTAAGAATGTCTGGCAGAGCAAAGCTGATGACTACTCGATAGTTCAGTGTGCCATGCTTTACGGCTTAGAACCGGGTCTTCAACGATGTTTTGAACGTCATGGAGCATATGAGATGTTCCAGGACTTGAAGTTAATATTTCAAGCAAATGCCCGGATTGAGAGATATGAAGTCTCCAATAAGTTCTATAGCGGCAAGATGGAGGAGAATAGTTCTATCAGTGAACACATACTCAAAATGTCTGGGTATAATAATCACTTGATTCAACTGGGAGTTAATCTTCCTGATGATAGTGTCATTGACAGAATTCTTCAATCACTACCACCAAGCTACAAGAGCTTCATGATGAACTATAATATGCAAGGGATGGACAAGACTATTCCCGAGCTCTTCGCAATGCTAAAAGCTGTAGAGGTAGAAATCAAGAAGGAGCATCAAGTGTTGATGGTCAACAAGACCACCAGTTTCAAGAAAAAGGGCAAAGGGAAGAAGAAGGGGAACTTCAAAAAGAACAGCAAACAAGTTGCTGCTCAAGAGAAGAAACCCAAGTCTGGACCTAAGCCTGAGACTGAGTGCTTCTACTGCAAGCAGACTGGACACTGGAAGCGGAACTGCCCCAAGTATTTGGCGGATAAGAAGGATGGCAAAGTGAACAAAGGTATATGTGATATACATGTTATTGATGTGTACCTTACTAGTGCTCGCAGTAGTACCTGGGTATTTGATACTAGTTCTGTTGCTAATATTTGCAACTCGAAACAGGGACTACGGATTAAGCGAAGATTGGCTAAGGACGAGGTGACGATGCGCGTGGGAAATGGTTCCAAAGTCGATGTGATCGCGGTCGGCACGCTACCTCTACATCTACCATCGGGGTTAGTTTTAGACCTAAATAATTGTTATTTGGTGCCAGCGTTGAGCATGAACATTATATCTGGATCTTGTTTGATGCGAGACGGTTATTCATTTAAATCAGAGAATAATGGTTGTTCTATTTATATGAGTAATATCTTTTATGGCCATGCACCCTTGAAGAGTGGTCTATTTTTATTGAATCTCGATAGTAGTGAAACACATATTCATAGTGTTGAAACCAAAAGATGCAGAGTTGATAATGATAGTGCAACTTATTTGTGGCACTGCCGTTTAAGTCATATCGGTGTAAAGCGCAAGAAACTCCATACTGATGGGCTTTTGGAATCACTTGATTATGAATCACTTGGTACTTGCGAACCGTGCCTCATGGGCAAGATGACTAAAACACCGTTCTCCGGAACTATGGAGTGAGCAACTGATTTGTTGGAAATCATACATACTGATGTTTGTGGTCCAATGAATGTTGAGGCTCGCGGCAGGTATCGTTATTTTCTCACCTTCATAGATGATTTGAGCAGATATGGGTATATCTACTTAATGAAACACAAGTCTGAAACATTTGAAAAGTTCAAAGAATTTCAGAGTGAAGTGGAAAATCATCGTAACAAGAAAATAAAATTTCTACAATCTGATCGTGGAGGAGAATATTTGAGTTACGAGTTTGGTTTACATTTGAATCAATGCGGAATAGTTTCGCAACTCACGCCACCCGGAACACCACAACGAAATGGTGTGTCCGAACATCGTAATCGTACTTTACTAGATATGGTGCAATCTATGATGTCTCTTACTGATTTACCGCTATCGTTTTGGGGTTATGCTTTAGAGACGGCCGCATTCACATTAAATAGGGCACCATCAAAATCCATTGAGACGACGCCTTATGAACTGTGGTTTGGCAAGAAACCAAAGTTGTCGTTTCTTAAAGTATGGGGCTGCGATGCTTATGTGAAGAAACTTCAACCAGATAAGCTCGAACCCAAATCGGAGAAATGTGTCTTCATAGGATACCCAAAAGAAACTGTTGGGTACACCTTCTATCACAGATCTGAGGGCAAGATTTTCGTTGCTAAATTCGGATCCTTTCTAGAGAAGGAGTTTCTCTCGAAAGAAGTGAGTGGGAGGAAAGTAGAACTTGATGAGGTAACTGTACATGTTCCCTTATTGGAAAGTAGTTCATCACAAGAACCGGTTCCTGTGACAACTACACCAATTAGTGAGGAAGCTAATGATATTGATCATGAAACTTCAGATCAAGTTTCTACTGAACCTCGTAGGTCTACCAGAGTAAGATCCGCACCAGAGTGGTATGGTAATCCTATTCTGGAAGTCATGTTACTTGACCATGATGAACCTACGAACTATGAGGAAGCGATGATGAGCCCAGATTCCGCAAAATGGCTAGAGGCCATGAAATCTGAGATGGGATCCATGTATGAGAACAAAGTATGGACTTTGGTTGACTTGCCCGATGATCGGCAAGCCATTGAGAATAAATGGATCTTTAAGAAGAAGACTGACGCTGATGGTAATGTAACTGTCTATAAAGCTCGACTTGTTGCGAAAGGTTTTCGACAAGTTCAAGGGGTTGACTACGATGAGACTTTCTCACCTATAGCGATGCTTAAGTCTGTCCGAATCATGTTAGCAATTGCTGCATTTTATGATTATGAAATTTGGCAAATGGATGTCAAAACTGCATTCTTGAATGGATTTCTGGAAGAAGAGTTGTATATGATGCAGCCAGAAGGTTTTGTTGATCCAAAAGGTGCTAACAAAGTGTGCAAGCTCCAGCAATCCATTTATGGACTGGTGCAAGCATCTCGGAGTTGGAATAAACGCTTTGATAGTGTGATCAAAGCATATGGTTTTATACAGACTTTTGGAGAAGCCTGTATTTACAAGAAAGTGAGTGGGAGCTCTGTAGCATTTCTGATATTATATGTAGATGACATATTATTAATTGGAAATGATATAGAACTTCTGGATAGCATAAAGGGATACTTGAATAAAAGTTTTTCAATGAAAGACCTCGGTGAAGCTGCTTATATATTGGGCATCAAGATTTATAGAGATAGATCAAGACGCTTAATAGGACTTTCACAAAGCACATACCTTGATAAAGTTTTGAAAAAGTTCAAAATGGATCAGGCAAAGAAAGGGTTCTTGCCCGTACTACAAGGTGTGAAGTTGAGTCAGACTCAATGCCCGACCACAGCAGAAGATAGAGAGAAAATGAAAGATGTTCCCTATGCTTCAGCCATAGGCTCTATCATGTATGCAATGCTGTGTACCAGACCTGACGTGTCCTTAGCAATAAGCTTGGCAGGAAGGTACCAAAGTAATCCAAGAGTGGATCACTGGACAGCGGTCAAGAACATCCTGAAATACCTGAAAAGGACTAAGGATATGTTTCTCGTATATGGAGGTGAAAAAGAGCTAGTCGTAAATGGTTACGTTGATGCAAGCTTTGACACTGATCCGGACGATTCTAAATCGCAAACCGGATACGTGTTTTTATTAAACGGTGGAGCTGTAAGTTGGTGCAGTTCTAAACAAAGCGTCGTGGCGGGATCTACATGTGAAGCGGAGTACATAGCTGCTTCGGAAGCAGCAAATGAAGGAGTCTGGATGAAGGAGTTCATTTCCGATCTAGGTGTCATACCTAGTGCATCGGGACCAATGAAGATCTTCTGTGACAATACTGGTGCAATTGCCTTGGCAAAGGAATCCAGATTTCACAAGAGGACCAAGCACATCAAGAGACGCTTAAATTCCATCCGGGACAAAGTCCAGGTGGGAGACATAGAGATTTGCAAGATACATACGGATCTGAATGTTGTAGACCCATTGACTAAGCCTCTTCCGCGAGCAAAACATGATCAGCACCAAGACTCCATGGGTGTTAGAATCATTACTGTGTAATCTAGATTATTGACTCTAGTGCAAGTGGGAGACTGAAGGAAATATGCCCTAGAGGCAATAATAAAGTTATTATTTATTTCCTCATATCATGATAAATGTTTATTATTCATGCTAGAATTGTATTAACCGGAAACATGATACATGTGTGAATACATAGACCAACATAACGTCACTAGTATGCCTCTACTTGACTAGCTCATTAATCAAAGATGGTTATGTTTCCTAACCATAGACATGTGTTGTCATTTGATTAACGGGATCACATCATTAGGAGAATGATGTGATTGACATGACCCATTCCGTTAGCCTAGCACTTGATCGTTTAGTATATTGCTATTGCTTTCTTCATGACTTATACATGTTCCTATAACTATGAGATTATGCAACTCCCGTTTACCAGAGGAACACTTTGTGTGCTATAAAACGTCACAACATAACTGGGTGATTATAAAGGAGCTCTACAGGTGTCTCCGAAGGTACATGTTGGGTTGGCGTATTTCGAGATTAGGTTTTGTCACTCCGATTGTCGGAGGGGTATCTCTGGGCCCTCTCGGTAATGCACATCACAGAAAGCCTTGCAAGCAATGTAGCTAATAAGTTAGTTACGGAATGATGCATTACATAACGAGTAAAGAGACTTGCCGGTAATGAGATTGAACTAGGTATTGGATACCAATGATCGAATCTCGGGCAAGTAACATACTGAAGACAAAGGGAACAACGTATGTTGTTATGCGATTTGACCGATAAAGATCTTCATAGAATATGTAGGAGCCAATATGAGCATCCAGGTTCCGCTATTGGTTATTGACCGAGAATAGTTCTAGGTCATGTCTACATAGTTCTCGAACCTGTAGGGTCTGCACGCTTAACGTTACGATGACATTTTTATTATGAGTTTATAAGTTTCGATGTACCAAAGATTGTTCGGAGTCCCGGATGTGATCACGGACATGACGAGGAGTCTCAAAATGGTCGAGACATAAAGATTGATATATTGGACGACTATATTCGAACACCGGAAGTGTTTCGGGTGTTTTCGGAGAAAACCGGAGTGCTGGAGGGTTACCGGAACCCCCCGGGAGAAGTAATGGGCCTTATGGGCTTTAGTGGAGAGAGAGAGGGGCAGCCAGGATGGGCCGCGCACCCCTCCCCCTCTAGTCCGAATTGGACTAGGAGAGGGGGGGCGGCGCCCCCCTCTTTTCCTCTCCCTCTCCCCCTTCCTTTCCCCCTCCTAGTAGGAGTAGGAAAGAGGGAGTCCAACTCCTACTAGGAGGAGGACTCCTCCTCCTTGGCGCGCCCCCTAGGGCCGGCCGGCCTCCCCCCTTGCTCCTTTATATACGGGGGCAGGGGCACCCTAGAACACACAAGTTGATCTTCAAGATCGTTCCTTAGCCGTGTGCGGTGGCCCCCTCCACCATATTCCACCTCGGTCATATCGTCGCGGAGTTTAGGCGAAGCCCTGCGCCGGTAGAACATCATCATCGTCACCACGCCGTCGTGCTGACGGAACTCATCCCCGACACTTTGCTAGATCGGAGTCCGGGGATCGTCATCGAGTTGAACGAGTGCTGAACTCGGAGGTGCCGTACGTTCGGTACTTGGATCGGTCGGATCGTGAAGACGTACGACTACGTCAACCGCGTTGTCATAACGCTTCCGCTTACGGTCTACGAGGGTACATGGACAACACTCTCCCCTCTCGTTGCTATGCATCACCATGATCTTGCGTGTGCATAGGAACTTTTTTGAAATTACTACGTTCCCCAACATCATTGTCATCATCATGCCAAGCTAGAAAGGCATTAAAGAAAAGCGCTTGTTGGGAGACAACCCAATATTTATCCTTACTGTTTTTGTGTGTCCACATGATTATGCTACTATAGTAATCATGTTTTATAGCTTTTGTTTCAATAAAGTGCCAAGTAAGACCTTTAGGATGGCTTACGGTGATAGTTGTGTTTACCCTGCTGAAAATCAGAAACTTTTGCACCCAGTAAATTAGTTTTTTTAATTCACAGAAACGTGCTGCTGATCTGATTCTTTTTGCTCTAGATTGGTACACGAATGGCTTAGGACTTCCTAATATGGTAGGATATGTGGAGTTCCATAAGTGTACGTTTGATACAGATTACTACAGACTGTTCTGTTTTTGACAGATTCTGTTTTCTATGTGTTGTTTGCTTATTTTGATGAATCTATGAGTAGTATCGGAGGGTATGAACCATAGATAAGTTGTACCACAGTAGATATTACACCAATATGAATTTAGAATGAGTTAATTACAGTACCTAAGTGGTGGTTTTATTTTCTTATACTAACGGAGCTTATGAGTTTTCTGTTGAGTTTTGTGTTGTGGAGTTTTCAAGTTTTGGGTAAAGATTCGATAGACTATGGAATAAGGAGTGCCAAGATCCTAAGCTTGGGGATGCCCAAGGCACCCCAAGGTAATATTCAAGGACAACCAAGAGCCTAAGCTTGGGGATGCCCCAGATGGCATCCCCTCTTTCGTCTTCGTTCATCGGTAACTTTACTTGGAGCTATATTTTTATTCACCACATGATATGTGTTTTGCTTGGAGCGTCAGTTTCTTTTGTTAGTATTAGATTGCTGTTATTTATAATAATGTTTTGCATCTTTAGTTTCAATAAAGAAGTCAAGGATAGCCTTTGCCATGCTTATTTTGCTAGTATACATGTTGCTGTTTGAAAAACAGAAAGTTTACCGCTGTTGCAAAAAATTCCCTAGAAAAGTCAGTGAGCGGTATAATGTTGAATCTTTTTGCATATTGAGCTCTGATAAATTTATTACAGTGGGAATTTTAGTTCATAATTTTTGGAGTTAGGGAAGTATTGATACTCTTGCAATCTTTACAGACTGTACTGTTTTGGCAGATTGCTGTTATGGTTGCATTGTTTGCATATGTTTGCTTAATTAATGATTCTATTTGAGGTTAGGAGTATTAAATATGCAGAGACATTTAGTATGAAATGTTGAATAATAATTTTAGTGATTTGTTACAGTAGAAAATGATAAGGTTTTGCATTGGTTTATACTAACCTATCTCATAAGTTCTTGTTGAGTTTGTTGTGAATGAAGCTTTTGATAAAAAGAGAAACCGTGATATGAGTGGAATTAAGGAGACACAAAAGCTCAAGCTTGGGGATGCTCAAGGCACCCCAAGATAATATTTCAAGAAGTCTCAAGCATCTAAGCTTGGGGATGCCCCGGTAGGCATCCCATCTTTCTTCTTTAACAACTATCGGTTAGTATCGGTTGAGCCTAAGTTTTTGCTTCTTCACATGAGTTGTGATATCCTTGCAATGTAGTTTTCTTTAGCTTTGCTTGCTGTTTGAATAAAGTATCAAGATCTGAAATTATTAAATGGGAGAGTCTTCACATAGTTGCATAATTATTCGACTACTCATTGATATTCACTTATATCTTTCGGAGTAGTTTGTCATTTGCTCTAGTACTTCACTTATATCATTTAGAGCATGGTGGTAGTTTTATTTTGAAGAAATAAATAAACTCTCATGCTTCATTTAGATTATTTTGAGAGTCGTTAATAGCATGGTAATTTGCTTAATATTAATATACTTGGTATTCAAGATATGTGAAACTTTCTTTTGAGTGCGTTGAATACCAAGATAAGTTTGATGCTTGATAATTGTTTTGAGATATGGAGGTGATAATATCAAAGTCGTGCTAGTTGAGTAATTGTGAATTTGAGAAATGCTTGTGTTGAAGTTGGCAAGTCCCGTAGCATGCACGTATGGTTAAAGTTGTGTAACAAATTTGAAATATGAAGTGTACCATGCTTGTGCATCCTTATGAGTGGCGGCCGGGGATGAGCGATGGTCTTTTCCTACCAATCTATCCCCCTAGGAGCATGCACGTAGTACTTGATTTTTGATGACTTCTAAATTTTTGAAATAAGTATATGAGTTCCTTTGACTAATGTTGAGTCCATGGATTATACGCACTCTCACCTTTCCGCCTTTGCTAGCCTCGTCGGTACCGTGCATTTCCCTTTCTCACCTTGAGAGTTGGTGCAAACTTCGCCGGTGCATCCAAACCCCGTGTTACGATACGCTCTATCACACATAAACCTCCTTATATCTTCCTCAAAACAGCCACCATACCTACCTATCATGGCATTTCCACAGCCATTCTGAGATATATTGCCATGCAACTTCCATCATCATATTCATGACATACATTACTTTTGTCATATTACCATTGCATGATCATGTAGTTGACATCGTATTTGTGGCAAAGCCACCATGCATTATTTTTCATACATGTCACTCTTGATTCATTGCACCATCCCGGTACACCGCCGGAGGCATTCATATAGAGTCATATCTTGTTCTAAGTTTCAAGTTGTAATCCTCATGTTGTAATCAATAGAAGTGTGATGATCATCATTATTAGAGCATTGCCCAAACAAAAAACAATATAAAAAAAGAGAAAGGCCAAAAGAAAAAAAGAAAGGCCCAAAAAAAGGGCACTGCTACTATCTCTTTTCCACACTTGTGCTTCAAAGTAGCACCTTGTCCTTCATGTAGTGAGTCTCATATATTGTGCTTCAAAGTAGCACCTTGTTCTTCATGTAGTGAGTCTCATAAGTTGTCTTTTTATACTAGTGGGAATTTTTTGTTATAGAACTTGGATTGTATATTCCTATGATGGGCTTCCTCAAATGCCCTAGGTCTTCATGAGCAAGCGAGTTGGATGCACACCCACTAGTTTTCTTTTGTGGAGCATTCATAGCTCTAGTGCATCTGTTGCATGGCAATCCCTACTCCTCATGTTGACATCAATTAATGGGCATCTCCATAGCCCGTTGAATATCCGCGTCAATGTGAGACTTTCTCCTTTTTTGTCTTCTCCACACAAGCCCCATCATCATATTCTATTCCACCCATAGTGCTATATCCATGGCTCGCGCTCATGTATTGCGTGAAGGTTGAAAAAGTTTGAGATTATTTCAGTATGAAACAATTGCTTGGCTTGTCATCGGGGGTATAGAAGTTGGGAACATCTTTGTGTGACGAAAATGAAGCATAGCCTAACTATATGATTTTGTAGGGATGAACTTTCTTTTGCCATGTTATTTTGAGTTGACATGATTGCTTTGATTAGTATGCTTGAAGTATTATTATTTTTATGTCAATATGAACTTTTGTCTTGAATCTTTCGGATCTGAATATTCATACCACAATTAAGAAGATTTACATTGAAATTATGCCAAAGTAGCACTCCGCATCAAAAATTCTTTTTTATCATTTACCTACTCGAGGATGAGCAGGAATTAAGCTTGGGGATGCTTGATACGCTCCAACGTATCAATAATTTTTTTATTGCTCCATGCTATATTATCTACTGTTTTGGGCAATATTGGGCTTTATTATCCACTTTTATATTATTTTTGGGAGTAACCTATTAACCGGAGGCCCAGCCCAGATTTGTTGTTTTATGCCTAATTCAGTGTTTCGAGGAAAAGGAATATCAGACGGAGTCAAAACGGAACAAAATCAATTGGAGAAGTTATTTTTGGAAGGAAAGCAACCCAGGGAACTTGGAGTGCACGTCAGGGGAGATACGGGCTGTCCACGAGGGAGGGCCCCCCCCCGGGCGCGCCCTCCTACCTCGTGGGGCCCCCGTAGCTCCTCCGACGTAACCCCTGCACCCATATATACTCTCGTACCCTAAAACTTCTAGAACAGAAGAAAGATCGGGAGTTCCGCCCCCGCAAGCCTCTATAGCCACCAAAAACCTCTCGGGAGCCCGTTCCGACGCCCTGCCGGAGGGGGATCCCATCACCGGTGGCCATCTTCATCTTCCCGGCGCTATCCATGACGAGGAGGGAGTAGTTCACCCTCGGGGCTGAGGGTATGTACCAGTAGCTATGTGTTTGATCTCTCTCTCTCGTGTTCCCTTTATGGCACGATCTTGATGTATCCCGAGCTTTGCTATTGTAGTTGGATCTTATGATGTTTCTCCCCCTCTACTCTCTTGTGATGAATTGAGTTTTCCCTTTGAAGTTATCTTATCGAATTGAGTCTTTTATGAGAACACTTGATGTATGTCTTGCCGTGATTATCTGTGGTGACAATGGGATGTCATGTGCCACTTGATGTATGTTTTGGTGATCAACTTGCGGGTTTTGTGACATTGGGAACCTATGCATAGGGGTTGGCACACGTTCTTGACTCTCCGGTAGAAACTTTGGGGCACTCTTTGAAGTACTTTTATGTTGGTTGGATGAATCTGAGATTGTGTGATGCATATCATATAATCATGCCCATGGATACTTGAGGTGACAATGGAGTATCTAGGTGACATTAGGGTTTTTGTTGATTTGTATCTTAAGGTGTTATTCTAGTACGAACTCTTTTATAGATTGATCCGAAAGAATAACTTTGAGGTGGTTTCGTACCCTACCATAATCTGTACGTTTGTGCTCCGCTATTAGTGGCTTCGGAGTGACTCTTTGTTGCATGTTGAGGGCTTGTTATATGATCTATCTATGTTATTATTGTTGAGAGAACTTGCACTAGTGAAAGTATGAACCCTAGGCCTTGTTTCCTATCATTGCAATACCGTTTATGCTCACTTTTACCACTTGTTACCTTGCTGTTTTTATGTTTTCAGATTACAAATACCTTTATCTACCATCCATATTGCACTTGTATCACCATCTCTTCGCCGAACTAGTGCACCTATACAATTTACCATTGTATTGGGTGTGTTGGGGACACAAGAGACTCTTTGTTATTTGGTTGCAGGGTTGCTTGAGAGAGACCATCTTCATCCTACGCCTCCTACGGATTGATAAACCTTAGGTCATCCACTTGAGGGAAATTTGCTACTGTCCTACAAACCTGTGCACTTGCAGGCCCAACAACGTCTACAAGAAGAAGGTTGTGTAGTAGACATCATCCATCGAAGTACATGACCCAGCCGTCTGGTGCCTCACTTCCTGGGGAAAGTGACCAATCTTCGCCTGCTTCGAGCCCCGGCACCTCTGTCCATTCTGCCACAAAATCTGCAAGTGCGGCTCCCTTGACGACCCTGGTTGTGCTGAATTCCAACTGAAATGCTTGTAGCTCGATGTTCCATTCGGCAACCCTTCCAGCTTGAAGAAAGGCAAGGCGCGCTCCCCTAGCTTGGAGATGAAGCATCCTAACGCGGTTACGCGCCCAGCGAGCTTTTGCATTTACCGGAGGGTTTGCGGAGGACTCATGTCCTTGATTGACTTGACCTTCTCTGGGTTGGCCTCGATTCCTCTGTGGGACACGAGGAAGCCCATCAGCCTGCCAGAAGGAACGCCAAACACGCACTTCTCCGGGTTGAGCTGCAGGTTTGGAATTCAGCACAATGTTTTCTTCTAGGTTTCTTCTAGGTCCTGGATCAAGGTTTTCGCCTCCCGAGACTTCACCACAATGTCGTTGACGTAGGCCTTGGAGTTTCTCTTGAGCTGCCGGCCCAAGGCGATATGCATCAGTCGCTGGAAGGTTGCGCCCGCGTTGCGCAACCCGAACGGCATGCAGGTGTAGCAATGCACCCCGCACGGGGTTAGGAAGGCCGCCTTCTCCACGTCTTCTATCGCCATCTTGATTTGATGATAGCCCGAAAATGCATCCAGGAAGCACAGCAGGTCGCACTCAGCGGTGGAGTCGACAATTTGGTCGATGCGAGGGAGTGGGAATGGATCTTGAGGGCAGGCCTTGTTGAGGTTGGTGAAGTCGACGCACATGCGTTCCTTTCCTCCCTTTTTCTGCACAACAACAGGGTTTGCTAGCCATTCGGGGTAGCGAACCTCGCGAATGACACCTGCCGCTTCTAGCTTGCGGGTTTCTTGGACGATGAAGCCCTGCTTCTCGGTGGACTGCCGCCTCGCTTTCTGCTTCACGGGGCGTACATTAGGGCACACATTCGGGTGATGCTCAATCACCTGTCTTGGGACCCCCGCTAGCTGTTTGGGTTCCCATGCGAACACCTCCTTGTTCGAGCGCAGGAATTTCACCAGTGCCTCCTCCTGGTCGGGGTCGAGATTGGTGCCTATGGTGAAGGTTGCGCCGGAGGACTCATCCTCATCAACTGGTACCTGCTTGGTTTCTTCCTTGTCTTGGGTGAACAGCTGCTTCTTCTTGGTTGGCGCAGCCCCCTTGGCCTTGGAGGTGTCGGTGTTGGCGGGCTGTGCTGCCGTGGCTATCTTGAGGGCAAGCTTGAGCGCCTGCAGAGCATCTTTGGTGCCTCCAGCCACGATGAGGGTGTCGCTGCTCCCAGGCATCTTCATGAGGTTGTAGGCCGGATGGGTCGCTGCCATGAATTGGGCCAAGGCTGGGTAGCTGAGGATGGCGTTGTACGGGAGGCTGATGCAGGCGATGTCGAAGTTGACCAGCTCCGTGCAGAAGTTGTCGTGCGTGCCGAAGGTCATCGGGAGACGGATCTGCCCCAGGGAGCCAGAGGAACCGCCTCCGACGCCCGAGAAGGGCTTGCTGGGTTGGACCATTCCAGTGGTATATGGAGGAGGCTGAAGGCCTCCACCGAGAACATGTTGAGGCCGGCACCGCCGTCGATGAGGGTCTTGGTGACGGCTACCTGGCAGATGGTGGGCGTGCAAAGCATTGGGAGGGCACCGGAGCAGGCAGTGTTGACGGGGTGATCGTCGGAGCTGAAGGTCAGGTCGGCCTCGGGTGCCTCCCAGCCCGGGGGAGCTCTATGTCGCGTGAGGGCGGCGCCAGTTTGGCAGACAAACGACTTGACATGGTGGCCCGAGTGTGGCGCCTGCGAGCCGCCCAGGAGAGCTGCGACAACCGGGGGCGCCGGTGCAGCGTAGTGGGCAAGGAAGAGGTTGCGTAGCTCCTCCTAGGAGGCCACAGAAGCCGTTGGCAGGTGAAGCAGCCACACGCGTGGGACACCGGTGAGGGCCATGGGAAACCAGTTAGCCATGACCCCATCGTCGCCCCCGGCCTTGAGGACGGCCTCCTCACACGCCAGTAGGAAAGCCAGCGGAACCGTCGCGCCGTTGTAGCGCGGCGCATCTCTGGCTTGAACTTGTGCGGCCACTACACCTATCGCAAGGCGGGGGCCAAGGCTCGGAGCCCCCTGGCCCCAGCGCTAGCGTCGGCCGCCGAAGCCGGCGGCGCGTTGTCCGCCATGAGGGCAAAGCGTGGTGTTGATGGAGAGCGGGTCGATGGAAGGGAGAGCTCCGGTGCACCACTACCTGGCACGCCAAATGTCGATTATCGGGTTCCGGCAAAACCCTTAAGGTTCGAACTCTCGGGTTCCCTACCGATCCACGCCCCAAAACCTCACCACGAATCTAAGCTAGACGATGAACAACACAAGGGACACAAGGTTTATACTGGTTCGGGCCACCATTGTGGTGTAATACCCTAATCCAGTGTGTGGTGTGGTGTATTGCCTCAGGGGCTGATGATGAACAGTACAGAGGAAGAACAGCCTCGCGAGGGGTGTTCTTGAGATGGCGCGGTGTTCTTCTAGGGAAGGATTCGATTTTCTTTCTACTATGGTGGCTATCTCTATTTATAGAGGCCCTGGTCCTCTTCTCAAATATTGAGCGGGAAGGGAGCCAACAACGGCCATTTTGAAGGGGGACAGCTAGTACAAGCTATCCTGACTAAAGTTGGTCTTCGACTGCCAAAGGCACTGGCGATGAAGCCGTCCTGGGCTCCACGGTGATCTACGTCCTGCTGGTCTTGGTATCGTTTCACCGATAGGGAAACCTTTGCCTGATGCCTCGGTACTCCACGCCTGCGCTTGCCCCCTTTGCACCAAAGAGGAAACGAGGACACTGCGCTGGCTGGCGCCTGCCTAGCGCCCGCCTGGTCAAGATCGTCATGGCTTGTGTCACGAGCACCTCGTGAGGTACTCTTTGCCTTGATCTCTCTGCCTCCTCGCGAGCCTGCCTGGCGAGGCTGCCCCTGAGGAAGCCTTGCGTCGTCCGCCCCGCGAGGCTTGGCCCCTCGCGACGGTCTTAAACTTGGGTCGACAAAGATGGGCCGTACTGGGCCACTGCTTGAGCCACACCACAGGCCACAGGCAGGCAAGTCTGGGGACCCCCATTCCCAGAATGCCAACAACGGTTGTGCGAGTCCACGGACGGCTCCACCCACTAAGGGTCCACGAAGAAGCAACCTTGTCTGTCCCACCATGGCCATCGCCCATGAAGGACTTGCCTCACTAGGGTACATCTTCACGAAGTAGGCGATCTCCTTGGCCGTACAAACTCCTTGGTTCAACTCCACAATCTTGACGGAGGCTCCCAAGTGACACCTAACCAATCTAGGAGACACCACTCTCCAAAAGGTAATAGATGGTGTGTTGATGATGAACTCCGTGCTCTTGTGCTTCAAATGATAGTCTCCCCAACACTCAACTCTCTCTCATTGGATTGGATTTGGTGGAAAGATGATTTGAGTGGAAAGCAACTTGGGGAAGGCTAGAGATCAAGATTTATGTAGTTGGAATGGAATATCTTGACCTCAACACATGAGTAGGTGGTTCTCTCTCATAAAATGAATGCTGGAAGTGTAAGCATGTTCTGATGGCTTTCTCCACGAATGAAGAAAGGGTGGAGGGGTATATATAGCCTCCACACAAAATCTAACTGTTACACACAATTTACCAAACTCAGTGAGACCGAATCATTAAACTCGGTCAGACCGATTTAGTTCATAATGTGACCGTTAGGCATTTCAGTGGGACCGACATGTCAACTCGATGGGACCAATTTCTTTAGGGTTAGGGCATAACGTAATCTCGGTGAGACCAATTACACAAACTTCGTGGGATCGACTTGGGTAATAAGCTAACCAGAGAGTTGGCCAGGCAAACTCGGTGGGACCGCGTCGCTCATCTCGGTGGGACCGAAACGTTACGAAGGGGAAACAAAGAGTTTGCATTGCAAACTCGGTGGGACCAATCGCTCATCTCAGTTAGCCCGAAACGTTACGAAGGGAAACATAGAGTTTGCAATCCCATCTCATTAAGACCGAGATCCCTACCGGTGAGACCGAAGTGACTAGGGTTTCTGGCAGTGGATATGTCAAATGAACTCTGTGGCGCCGGATAGATCAAATTGGTGGGGCCGAGTTTGACTTTCAGTTTGGGACATATGTGGATATGAGAAAGTGGTTGAGGGTTTTTGGAGCATATCACCAAGCACTTTAAGCAAGCAAGCCATTAAGCAACACCTCATCCCATTTTAATAGTATTGACTTTTCCTATGGACTCAATGTGATCTTGGATCACTAAAAGTAAAATGTAGAGTCTTGAGATTTAGAGCTTGAGCCAATCCTTTGTCCTTAGCATTTTGAGGGGTCCACATTCCTAATCCATGGCATGCCAATCATTGAACTTTCCTTAAATAGTCATCTTGAAATAGCATTAGTTCAATGAGCTATATGTTGTTAATAATTACCAGAACCACCCAGGGATAGTTGCACTTTCAATCTCCCCCTTTTTTGGTAATTGATGACAACATATAGATCAAAGCTTCGACAAATGATAATAAGATTGAAATACATCGCCCTTTGAGAGGTATGTGATAAGCAAGAGCTCCCCCTAAATTTGTGCATTATTTAAGATTTTCTTTTCAACGCAAATGCACAATAGATTAGTATCATGGGTTACTCTTCCATGTCACATACATCTTGGTGGAGCGCTCAAAATGATAGCAATTAAAAGCATGCACTCATCACCAAGCAAAGGAATGATCATATATGGATATAAGAGATAATATCATCCAAGCAAACATTAAAGTAGCATATGATCAAACACATTATCATACAAGTATCTCACACAAGGACATAAGGTATCAAACAAGCACACAATAAAGCTCGACCAAACAAATAGCAAGAGAGACAAAAAGCAACACTCTCTCTCGAAGCCTATGATCTATACATATTTCTCCCCCTTTGGCAACAAGTTACCAAAAAGTTCAAATATGCATAGTGATATGCGTCTCTCAGGCTTGTCACGTGTAGAGAGAACTCCAAGGATGAAGGCATCAATCGATGTAGTTGGAGCTGGTGGAGTGGCTGCTGGAGGTGGCACTGAAGCTGTAGCTGCTGGTGCTGATGTGGTAGCTCTAGTATCTGGTACTATCACTACAACTGACCTTTGACCTCTTGGCACTCGCTGAAAAGCATCTGTAGTTGCCTTCCCTTTCTTCTCCTCTGCTTCCTCCTGGAGCTGCTCAACTTCTGTCTGCATCTCAGTCACTTTCAGATCAAGATCATAGAATTTTTGTTCAATGATCCTCTCCAAGCTCTCCTGATTCTGAGTCAGGGTGGCCAAGCCCTTCTCAATCCTCAAAGTTGATTGGATCAGATGTCCAAGTTGATATTGTTTGCTCTTCAAGAACACTTGAGATGCCTCTTTAACACTTGGCATCTTTGCAGCTTTTTCTGTCCTTGCCTTAGCTCTCTTCTCTTGTGCTTGCACTGATGAAGGTTCATTCTCATCCATTACAACTGTGTTATCTTCAAAATCTGGCTTGAGAGGTAAGTGCTCCTTGTCCAACAAGTAAGTGTCTATGCCCATCTTTGAGTTGATGAGCACCTGAATGTGTGGAGCATACCCACAAGATCTTTTCTGGTCAGCAGATGTCCTCTTGATTGTCTCTACAATCAGACTCATGACCTTGAATTTTTGAGGCACATCAAAAATGTGCAGCAAGTTGACTGAATGTCCTCTTATCATCCTATGATCTCCATATTTGGGCAACAGAGTATGCCTTAAGATGGTGTTGATAGTAGGAAGACCAGACAACAAATATTTCACTGAGCCCAACTTATGAGTTTCCAGGGCTTCATCAGGAATTTCCCTATACATACTTGCCATGGATTTGTGGTCTCTCTTCTTCTTGGCATACACATCCAAATCATCCTCATGGTCTTCTGGGGCATTGATCAACTTTGCCCATTCTTCAACAGTTGACTGGTACCTTGTACCTTCAGAGATCCACACTATCCTTCCATCTGGGTAGAAATGAGCAGGAATTGCATGATTAGCTCATCATTCCATTTGGTGAGCTTCTGTCCAACAAACTTGTCAAATCCACAAGATTTGAAGCTGTCATATACACCTGGAAAGTGATCTTCATTCTCTTTGATATATTCCCAATAAACCCATCTCATATCATAGATAATTGGCTTCTTGTCAAGCAGAATGGTCTCATTGAAATCTTGTTGTTCTTTGGTGTGGAACCTGTAGTCCATAGCAGTTCTCCTTCTCATAGCATATGGATCAGACTGTCTCCAAATTCTCAATCCTGCATCCTTTCTGATGTTCATGTCATCTGCCACTGGATGAGTGTCACTGTGGTCTGGAATCTTTGGTTTAAGCTTCCTGAGCACTTGGGCTTCAGCATCTTCTTCTTCATCCATCTCAGGAACTGGGGCCTTGTTCTTCTCCTCAGCAGGAATGTTCCTGGTGCTTCTCTTGGGTGCAGACTTTGTGGTTTGAGCAGCAGCTTTGGGAGCAGGTTTGGGCTTCAAAGTAGCAGCCCCTGACTTGATTGCATCTCCCATAAGCTTTTGTAACTTGGGTGCTGGTGCATCATCCTCTTCCTCTTCCTCTTCTTCTGAATTTCTTACCATAGTTGAATTTCCAAGAACTTTTGTAGTTGTGGTTCTTGCCCTCTTCTTCTTCTTGCCATCTCCAACTGCCTCACCATCATCTGATTCTATTGTGAATTTCATGATTTCTCCTGTTGGAACTTTCCTTGGCTTTGACATTGGGAGTCTCCTTGCTGGTGCCTTCTTATGCAACCCTGGCTTAGTTGCAGCAGCAGTGCCATACTCTTTCTTCAGCACTTTCTTCTTTGAGGTGGCCTCATCCTCAACAGCAACATAGTCCTCATCCTTAGAGTCTGAGGTTCAATTCTTTCTTGTCTTGGCGGCTGCCTTGGGCAAGTTACTTGGTGTGCTCCTGCTGCCCTCATCATAGCTGCTTGAGGGACTAGTGCCCTCACTCATTTTCTCTTGATCTTCAGATTTATTCTGGCTATCACTCTGGTCAGACATCTTGGCAGGCAAACTGACATCAAACCCTATGAATAGATATAGATGAGGTAGAGTAGATGAGCATAACAAAGAGCAGAGATTTTTGCAAAACAAATGAGTCAAAAACTTGGTTTTAGTTCTCTACTGAAATGATTTCGGAGCTACCGAATTGATAAACTCGGTGATACTGAAGCAACATTTGGAACCTAAACTAGTGAACTCGGTCAGACCGAGTCACAGTTCAGTGGCACCGAGATTGCTAGGGTTTCACAGAGAATTGAACTCGGTCACACCGATTTGCAGTTTTCGGTCAGACCGAAAAGCGCATGTGCAATGGCCTAAGCCAAATTGGCAAGAACAATTTCTACAATTCGGTCAGTCCGAGATGAGTTCAGCGGAGACCTAACCCTAAATTTTCAAATCGAATTTAACCTAAAGGAAGTTTTCTCTGAATAGATTGATTTCATACGTGGCGAAGATCATGGCATTGACCTTGTGCTAAGAATCGGAGGTAAAAAGGGATCACAAGGGATCGAACTCATACCCTAGTTTGGCGGGAGTTCGCTACGGCGGCAACGGCGGAGCAGATTCCCGTTGACGACGATAGAAACCAGCGGCGGGAGGTCGCTGGCGGCGAGGAGACGATCCAGAGACCCGAGGAGACAGAGCAGGATATGCACGGGCTGAGGGCTTTTGAAGAAATTTCTAAAATCTCACCCCTGGATATATATATCCCGACCCTGTCAGTGTGACCGAGTGGAACAACTCGGTGGCACCGAGATGCAGAATCACAAGCGGTTACTTCAACTCGGTGTGACCGAAATGTTCAAATCCGTTGCACCGAGATGAAGACCTAGATCAACTTAGTGAACTCGGTGTGACCGAAATGGATGAGTCGGTCATACCAAAATGCACAAAGAGGTTTTGGAAGTTTAAGTCTATGACGAATCGGGGACTTCAAGTGCTCCTCACACAGAGTGGTTCGAATCTGACTTGATCAAACTTTGTGATGTAGCATGAATAGAGATTGAGGCGAGAAAAGCATAGGTTGCTAGAGAAGGTTCTTAGGCATTCTTGTCCATCCACTTGGCAAAAGAGAAATAGCCAAACAATCAAAGCAACAAGTGGATGTCCTCGAATGAGTAAAATATGCAACCAACATGCTCACACAATAAAGTGGCAAATGGAATATGAGGCAAAGCATGCACAAACACTCTAGCATCTATCAAGAAATTTGCGATGACTAGGTCATCTATATATGAGTATATTGACTTAGGAGTCAAATGAGAACATTTGATAATAGGTTATACTCATCGTTTAAGCACAAGTGGGGTTACCACTTTTACATAAAGCATTGTTGTGTTCACACCGTTAGAGTTGCTTTAGCTCAATTCTTAGAGTAAAGCTCCCCCTAGATGTGATATCCCCCCTAAGAGGGATGAACTAACCTTGGGTTTTTTCGATGATGACTTCATGTAGGTGTTGAAGATGTGGACGCTCAATGTTGATGTAGATCATCCGGAGCAATCCATTGGAGTGAGTTGCACTTTCAATACCTACACGGGTTAGTCCCAAAAGGAACAAACAAGGATATCAATAGATATAGAATGATGTACACACAAGATGATGTCCATGAAAGCATTAGGTTACCTTGTCCCTTGTCTTACCAACAAGAGGGTTTGTGACTCCTTGAACTAGTGTAGGATATGGAAGTTGTTTGCACTTGTTCTTGCCAAAATGATATGAGTGAAGTGTGTTGGCGGAGTCACCCTCAAGAACTCTCTAGTTCTTCTTCTTCGGGATCCACATCATCTTGATGGGAATCCTTGGGGTTGTAGTCATACTTGATGAAGTAGAACTTGATGTAGTCTTGGGAACCCACTTGACCAAGGCCTTGGGAGCTTCTTCAAATGCATCAATCTCCTCTTGAAGCTTATCCTTGCCTTTTTGCTTGTGGTCTTGTGGTGGAAGATCATCTTGAGCTTGTGTCCCTTGGAAAGAAGTAGGATCATACTTCTCTTGTTGAGTAACAATCTTAGTCTTGGGGTAATGATCTTCTTCCCACTCAACTCCATTGGCATTGAACTTTCGTTCAAAACCAACACCTTGATTCTTCCGGTGCCTTCCTTGCTTGTGTACAATTTCCTCAAATTGATTACTTCCGGCAAGGCTCTTGTAAACACCTTTCTCTATGATTCCCTTCAATAAGCTATTTTCTTGCTCAAGTGTAACTTGACTAAGAGAATCATTAGTGGAATCAAGAGAACTACTAGAAGCAACAACATAGGATTTAGCATGATTATTGTTACTACTAGAGGAAGAATCTTTCTTACTTCTGTTGCTAGATTTAACTTGTGGCATGTAAGTAGACAAGAGTAAACGCTTGGCAATGCAAGAAGAACTTTTCTTGTGAAGATCATCATTGATTGCCTTTAAAAACTAATGCTCTTGCTCTAGGTTGAGCTTTTCAAAGCGTAGCTTCTCATGAGTCTTTAAAAGTTCTCGATGATCTTCCAAGGTAGTTTCATGAGCTAACTTAAGAGTGTTTAGTTCTTTAGTTAGACAATCAATCTCCTTCTTATCATCGTCATTCGTTTTATCTTGATTAGCATGATTAATAGCAAATTCATCTTAGTTTTCATAACTAGAGTTATCAACAAGTAAATCATCATCACCTAGCAAATCATCTTCATCACTATTGAAATCAACATACTCGGGGTGTGATACCTTTGGGCCTTTAGCCATGAAGCATCTTCCAATTCCTTCATTTGGTGAGTCAAATAAGTCACAGGAGTTGCTTGACACAAGTGCTAGACCGGCAACACCTTCATCTTGAGTATATTCGGAGTCGAGTGATAACTTCTTTCGGAGTGATGGTCGGAATCAGAGCTGGATACCCATTCACCAACATGAGCTTGATGTCTTTGTTTTGTGTAGCTCTTTGATGATTTGTCCTTCCTTTCTGAATCCTTGCTTCTTCGGGAGATTCTTCGTTCATAACGATCATCTCTACTCCTTCTCTTTCTTGGTGGTGATTATTCTCTTCTACTTCTTCTTTTAGGTGAATCTTCTCTTCTTTTGTAGGGAGCCGTACACTCATGGGAGTAGTATCTGGGTATTCCACAATTGTATCAATTACGTTCACGACTCGAAGATCTTTTGTCGTTGTAGGACCTTGACTTGGAACTTCTTTCCTTGCTTCTACTCTTGTAGAACTTGTTGAAGTTCTTCACCAAAGGCTCAATTATTCATTGAAGGTTTGTTTCTCACTTGATGATGTAGGAGCATCACATGAGGCTTTGTAAGCACCACTTGACTTGTTGTGAAGCTCTTCTTTATCCTTGAGTGACATCTCATGAGCAACAATTCTTCCAATGACTTCCGTTGGCTTGAGATCTTTGTAATTGGGCATCATTTGGATCAATGTGCACATGGTATCATATTTTCCATCCAAGGCTCTTAGGATCTTCTTGATGATGAATTTATCGGTCATCTCTTCACTTCCTAAGCCGGCAATCTCATTTGTGATGAGAGCAAGCCTAGACTACATTTCAGCGACACCTTCACCATCCATCATTTTGAACTTGTCAAGCTGACTTTGAAGCACATCCAATTTGGATTCCTTGATGGAGTCAGTACCTTCATGCATATCAATCAAAGTATCCCAAATTTCCTTTGCATTCTCAAGACGGCTGATTTTGTTGAATTCTTTGGGGCATAATTCGTTGAAGAGAATATCACAAGCTTGAGCGTTGTATTGCAGCATATTCAATTCTTCCACGGTAGCTTCATGGTTAGGTTCTCTCCCATCGAAGAATTCGCCTTGCAAGCCAATACACACAATAGCCCAAACGGCGGGGTTATGTCCAAGAATATGCATTTTCATCTTATGCTTCCAACTAGCAAAATTTGTACCATCAAAGTAAGGACCTCTATGGTGGCAATTTCCCTCGCTAGACGCCATACTCTCCTAGGTTGTGAAACCAAGGCTATGATCACCAAAAGCTATGGAAATGAAGGCAAATGGAGATCGTAGCTCTGATACCACTTGTAGGATCGAAAGTATGTCTAGAGGGGGGGGTGATTAGACTACTTGACCAAATAAAAATCTAGCCTTTCCCAATTTTAAGTCTTGGCAGATTTTAGCAAGTTTACACAAGTCAAACAATCAACCTACACATGCAATTCTAAGAGTATAGCAGCGGAATGTAAAACATTGCATATGAAGGTAAAGGGAGGAGTTTGGAGGGAGTAAACGCAATGTAGACACGGAGATTTTTGGCGTGGTTCCGATAGGTGGTGCTATCGTACATCCACGTAGATGGAGACTTCAACCCAGGAAGGGTAACGGCTGTGCGAGTCCACGGAGGGCTCAACCCACGAAGGGTCCATGAAGAAGCAACCTTGTCGATCCCACCATGGCCATCGCCCACGAAGGACTTGCCTGACTAGGGTAGATCTTCACGAAGTAGGCGATCCCCTGGCCCGTACAAACTCCTTGGTTCAACTCCACAATCTTGACGGAGGCTCCCAAGTGACACCTAACCAATCTAGGAGACACCACTCTCCAAAAGGTAATAGATGGTCTGTTGATGATGAACTCCTTGCTCTTGTGCTTCAAATGATAGTCTCCCCAACACTAAAGTCTCTCTCATAGGATTGGATTTGGTGGAAAGATGATTTGAGTGGAAAGCAACTTGGGGAAGGCTAGAGATCAAGATTTATGTAGTTGGAATGGAATATCTTAACCTCAACACATGAATAGGTGGTTCTCTCTCAGAAAATGTGTCACATCCCTAGTTCTGGCCTGACCTATGCTAGTTTCCATGTGTGCATCATGTTTAAATTCAAATGAAATTTGAATTGAGGAATTTTCAAAAGCCTCAGAAAACCTCTAAAAATAACCAACATTTAAATCTCATCAAATGAGTCCAAGAAAATGTTCCTGTTATTCCGTAAAAATATTGGCATGAGGTAAAATGCAAACCAATATTTTTGGAGTGACTGAAACATTTATTTTGGGCCTTTGAGTTAATTCAATAACTATTTGCATTGGATATATATATTATATATAATTAATATATGTCCAATAACTCTGGAACATTTTATGTGGTTTGGTATATTTTAGTTCTAGCCACATAATTATTTTCAGGATTTTATAAAATGGTTTAGTATTTTTACTAAACCAAAACAAAACAGAACAAAATAGAAAACAATAAATAAAAGTAGAGAGAGAGAACTTACCTGACTTACCTGGCGCCAGCAACCGGCCCAGCTCCGGCGCTGGCCCAGCCCACCTGGCCTGGTGCCAGTCGTCACCTACCTTTGCCAGTAGGCAGAGGAGGGACACCGCGATGTGCCCGAGCTCGCCACGCCTCCTCCTGCTTGCCGCCGAGCCCTGGACGCGTGGGTGAACGCCTGGCGTCGCCCCGAACCGCTCGACCCCTCTCACTCTCCCTGAGTTCTCCCCCCCCCCCCTCCTCTGCTCCTCTCCACCGAGCGCACCGACGTGCTCAGCACAATGCCAGAAGACCAAAACCCCCTCCAATTGCTCCTGTCATGCAACGCAACGCCGGAACCGCTGAGACCCGAACTCCGGCCGCCGCCTTTGAGCTCGCCGCCGTCGATATAGATCGCCCCAGGCATAACTGACTGCACCACTCGACGCGCGAGATCTTCAGCGTCACGTAGATGCCCTCCGCCGGCCATTTGGTCGCCGGAGGAGGAATTCCGACCCCCTCCACCGTCTCGGGCTTCACCGGCGACGAGCCGTGGACCAAGTCCGGCGGGTTTGACCCGCTGACCGTTGACTGGGTGGGCCCAGTTTGACCCCCTGGGTCACTGACGTGTGGGCCCCAGGCCGCTAACTAAACCAGGATTAGCAATAGTTTAACGCTAACTAAATTTAGTTAGTTAACTAACCACTGACCAGTGGGTCCCACTGGTCAGGGTTGACCTGGACCGCACCCGTTGACCGCTGACATCACAGTGACGTCATGCTGACGCAGTAACTTATTTTCTGGATTTATTCTTATATAGGAAATTCCAGAAAATAGCCAAAACTTCTAAAAATCATAGAAAATCAACCGTAGCTCCAAATCAAACAAGTTATATATGAAAAATTATCAGAAAAATTCAAGGAATCCATCTGTACCATTTTCATGCATGTTTGAACAATGTTTTTCCTCTGTTGTGGACAAAACAAATAAAGGGCATTTAAATAATCATATATGGAGTTGGAATTTGAATCATGTATTCAAACCAACTTCATTTAAATCATAGTTAGGTGCATTAGCTCAAATCACAGCATATTTCCTTGTCATGATCATGCATCATATTGTGGCATTGCATTGATTGTGTTCTTTCTCAGTTGTCGGTGTTTGTTCCCTCCCGATAAACGTGGTTTCGACGATGAGATCGATGACACCGATGAAGAACTATAATATCTTCAGAAGTGCCAGGCAAGCAAAACCCCCTTGTTCATTCCGATACAATCCCACTCTCTCGCTCCTGCTCTCTTTTACTGCATTAGGACAACAACGATTCATCTGTTACTTGCTGCGGTAGTTGAACCCCTTATCCTCTGCATGACCTGTCATTGCCACAGTAAATAGATGAAACCCACTAGCATGAGTAGGAGTTGTTTGAGCCCTGATGTGCCTACTCATACATGCTTGTTTGTCATGCCTGCTATTGCTTAGAGTTGAGTCAGGTCTGATTCATCGGGGGTGAATCAGAGGTGTGTGAACATGTCCTACTGTGTGTGAGCTAAGTGTATGTGAACACGATTTGGTAAAGGTAGCGGTGAGAGGCCATGTAGGAGTACATGGTGGGTTGTCTCATTGCAGCCGTCCTCAGGAACTGAGTTCTGTGTTTGTGATCCATGATACAGTTACTACCACGCATTGGGCCCGAAACCAATGGACCCTCTCGGCTTCTTAATCACCCTTGTCCTCTGTCCAGGAGTCGGAAGTAGTTTCTGGTGTTTGTAGTATGCTGGAGGCCGTGCGCAGCGCTGACCGGAGGGGTGGGCTGTGATGCAGTAGGCACGTGGCCGGGTAAACCGGGCGCCCGTTTGGTGTCACGGAACCCTGTACACATCGTTTGGGGCTGTGAGCGAAACTTCGGCCGGATCTCCTCATGGATGGAACCCGAATAGGCGATAAACCTGGACTAGGGATTTGAGTGTTTAGGTAGGCCGTGGCCGACACCCTCGTTGGGCTTCCGCTTGAAGGTTGCCGAGTACATGTCGTGTAAACGGCGGTAAGTGGTGAGAGCGTGTGTGAAGAAGTACACCCCTGCAGGGTTAACATCATCTATTCGAATAGCCATGTCCGTGGTAAAGGACTTCTGGGTTGCCTGTACAGTTAATAGACAAGTGAAAGTGGATACTTTAAAATACGCAAGATAAGCGTGAGTGCTATGGATGGCGTTCTCGTAGGGAGACGGGAGCAGATCCATAGTGGTGTATTGGTATGGTGAATATGTGGACTCGTGTGCGCCACCTCAAAAGAGTTACTTGCAGTCGTAGTTCAGGATAGCCACCGAGTCAAAGCTGGCTTGCTGCAGTTAAACCCCACCATCCCCTTTGTTGATAATGATGCATATGTAGTTAGTTCTGATGTAAGTCTTGCTGGGTACATTTGTACTCATGTTTGCCTATTTTATGTTTTTGCAGAGAGACTACAGTCTCGCTAGTAGTTCCACGTGGACTTCGACGTTTAGCTTGTTACCTCAGCTACGATCTTGTGCCCTCGGCAGGATCTGGTAGATAGTCAGGCTTCTCAGCCTTTTTCATTTGTAGATGTCTGTACTCAGACATGTTAGCTTCCGCTTGTGCTTTGATTTGTATGCTCTGAATGTTGGGTCATGAGACCCCTGTTTGTAATATCTCGCTCCTCGGAGCCTAATGAATAAATACTTGAGTCATAGAGTCATGTTGTGATGCCATGTTGTATTTGCACATATCGAGCATATTGTGTGTATGTTATTGAAATGCTTGGTATGTGTGGGATCTGACTATCTAGTTGTTTATCCTTAGTAGCCTCTCTTACCGGGAAATGTCTCCTAGTGCTTCCACTGAGCCATGGTAGCTTGCTACTGCTCCGGAATCACTTAGGCTGGCCGGCATGTGTCCTTCTTCGTTCCTGTGTCTGTCCCTTCGGGGAAATGTCACGCGATGAATACCGGAGTCCTGTTAGCCCGCTACAGCCCGGTTCACCGGAGTCCTGCTAGCCCAGTGCTACAGCCTGGATTCACTCGCTGATGACCGACACGTTTGATGCTGGGTCATGGATGCCTGTCCCTGTAAGTTTGTGCCACTTTGGGTTTACGACTAGCCATGTCAGCCCGGGCTCCTTATCATATGGATGCTAGCGACACTATCATATACGTGTGCCAAAAGGCGCAAATGGTCCTGGGAAAAGGTAAGGCGACACCCGTGGGGATATCGTGCGTGAGGCCGCAAAGTGATATGAGGTGTTACATGCTAGATCGATGTGGCATTGAGTCGGGGTCCTGACAGCTTTGGTATCAGAGCCTGACTGCCTGTAGGATTACCAAGCCAAACTGGTCGAAGTTGAGTCTAGAAATGCTTTAGTTATATGTAAGGGAATTGATTGTGGGATGGAACGTAAGGCTCTTTTTACTCCTTATACCTCATGGCCTTCTGATCTGAGTCATCCTCTTCTCTTCTACAGGGATTAAGAATTAGGCCTTCTCATCTATCTATCAGGATGACGTGTTACTAATCCATAGACCTATAGAATTGTTAGTTTCAAATCTCAGTTCAGCTTTTACTACTTCCGTGTGTTCATAGCTGGTCTCAGAACCTTGTTATTGTGATGTTGAGTGGTTATGCCACCATTTTTGTAGCATGTCTCCAATCTTTTGAGCATTTACAGCCGTTATGCTGTCCGAGTCATCCCAGGTTTCTAAACAATCTGATGCACTTGCAAATCCTTTCCCTCTGGTTTTGATGTTCCTTTGGGCCAGGTTAATCACACTAATTGCTGAGTTGAGGTATTCTATTGCCTCGACATATATGTTGGAATTATTATTATGACCCTAGGTGTCTTAGGGGATCATCTAGTAATCTAGCCATGATTTGTATCCCAGTGTGATGACTCTGGCCTTCATTCTCGAAAGCATCCCGTGATGCCATTTAGTAGTAGGTATCCTACTCCTGGGTTTTGAACCCGAGATTCACCCTACTTACCTCATGTTGATAGTGTTGCTCGTACCTTTAGGTTATTAGTAACCTTTGCATTAGTCCTGGAGGTCCGTGGTATTTCCTTCCTCCAAATACAATGAACCACTTATGGCAGAAGTTTGTTGAACCAAAAGATCACAACAAGAGTACTCTTGAGGAGTTCTCCATTCATAAATCGTGACTCTGCCAGCCCTACCTCTCTGCATGGGTTATCCGGAAGAAAAATGTTGAGCTTTGCTCGACATACCAATCTGTGCATCCACAACTCAGAAAATCATATGTTCTTTTGGGTTGTCCCTCTTTAGTTGTATTCTGACCCCCGTCTATCAATTGATAGTCAAGAGTAGTTATGCTTTTGTGTTCCTCGATGCCACTACTCTTGTGGTCCGTCAAGCCATTCTATTTTGGAATGACTAGGAGAAACAAACTCCAATACCTCATCCATATCTAGGGTTGGGTCAAAGAAGTTGTATTCCATAGATCAAAATGCCAATCCAGCTTCTGGTTTGTTCTACCTTGAAGTATTACCTTCTTTATGTCAGGATTGTCATGAGAATTGCACCACCTCTTATGAATTCCTGACGCAGCGATACTTCTTGCCATCATTATTCATTCCTCGGTTCCGTGTTGTTGCAGCCGGAGTGCCGACAAGTGAATCATGATGTGTGAACTCAATACTCCTAGAAACTGTGTTGCTTGGTAGTTAATGGACAATAATTTCATTCTTAGCATGTTGGTTCTTGAATCATCATTCTAAGATAGATTGTGCTACCTAGTCCTTATTTCTGGTGCACTCTTCGATCAATGAGTTAGGATCATTCAGTCCCTTGCTTATTTGACCATATCATCTTGCCCTAAAAAGCAAGATTGCTCTCGAGCTTAGTAACATATCGGTGGTTCGTGATTTTCGAATATCTTCTCGGAAGTATTACCAGGTTGTCACCTGACCGCTATGTTGAGCTCATGATCAAGATGGTTTCTTGTGAACCACCCCATCTCCAAGAATCTGTGTGGGATACCCCTGAGCTAGTTGGTCAAGCTAAACAACAACTTGGAGAGTTGGAAGATAAAAGCTTGTCTGACTTAGTTCATGTTAAGGGATATTTTCTTGTGTGTGTTTGTTGAAGAAAGGTAATATCTTCATTGATTGATCCTCGTGATCCGTTGTTGGACCTATTGTCTTGCCAAAACTTTGATTTGAGTATGGGCTATCGTCAAATCAAATCAGAACCAACAATGTTCATAATGTTGTCTTACTCGTGGTTGATCCCTCAAGCATACACCAATATATCTTTTGGATCTGACCAATGCTATCACCTGTTCACATAATTATGGAATTCCATCTTCATGGAAACCGGGATGAATTGTTGTTGAGCCTATCGACAACATCCTTATCTCCTCCATGATTTTGTTGGACATTAAGCTAGTATTGGAAACTTTTATAAGCATTATCTTCATGTCCCATGCATGAAGCATATGTTTGGATGTAAGAAGTGACCTCCTCTAGTTCATGTGCATTTGATGCAAGATGCCGCCATGGATTCGAGAAAGTCAATGTTGCCTCCTCTGGAATCATCCCAAGTCAGTCATGCATATGCGAAGTATGCTATGGTTTGACAGGCTCGCTACCTCCATTCCACATGTATCCCCTAGTACACCAAGCCACTGATTGATTTGTTCAAGGAGAAGAAGTTCCTTCTTAAGAGCAAGACTTATGCAAGGACTTTGTTATCCTCGATGATGGTTCCCCTCCTGAACTCGGTAGTGTTTTATTATAAGACTACTTTGTGGTCATGCTTGTCCCGGACAACGTGTTCACATGTTTGTAGCAGAACCGGCTCATATTTTGGAGCTTACTACCGTAGTCCACTTCCCGAGAATCTCGCAACGCCATCTCATCGGTTTGTGTTGCAAACTTTCATTTTTCTTTCTAGACTCAATGAGTCTGGATTATTCTGACACCCACCAGATCTGAATCTCAGGCAGATATGATGGTTGGAACGTTTCTCAAGAATAATAATATTGGTCCCTCTGCAATCAGTAAAGTGGATGTCGTGGCCAACACACCCAACCGGAAGACCTGTTATTGTAGTATCTTGATTGAGAAAGTTGGCCACCTCCCCATAAGGACTTCGTAGGATTTACCCCCTAGCTGTGCCTTATGATTTTTGTGCTTCCGAAGTCTGACCCTTACTTGATGTTCTAGATACCAGACCATTTCAATGAATGGGATACGCTAGTACATCAAGGAGAACATTAGAAGCAGAGTGCTAAATGTCTCTCGGTTGATCATCCAGATTTCGTCCCCTTGGCCTCGCTAAGGTGAAATCTGAGAAAGTGTTATCCTCCTTTGCATCTGCATTGTCCATCGCTATTCATCATGGTAGGATGTTGTGTTGTCAGCACCCTTGACATGGATGTTGGTAAAACCTTGATGATTATGGAAATGCTCAAGTTCTTGAGAGCACACACAAGCGCTAGGTGTTATCATCGGCACTAACTGGGATTGCTCTCAGTTTCCTCGGTTATGCTATAACCAATCCAACAGTGGATCCACTCTCTACTATTGAGCTTCTCCCCAGTTACTAAAATCATCCATTGTGTTTTCCTCAACAAGGTAATCCACATCATCCATACTAGTCCGGGTATGTCATTCTTCTGGACTCCTTCAAATGATCGATTATGAATTGCCTTAGGCCGGTATAAAGAGTTTCAATGATCTCTGAATCAAAGGTAATTCTTTTTGCCACTTAAGGGGATATTTCTACGAGTCACCATCCCTAAGGTGCCCCGTTGTGGTATCATGGCAACTATTTTCCTCGCTACTTTGAAACCTCATCAAAATGTTTCCTCCGACCTTCATGATGTGTGTTTTGCCTCTCAGCTCAAGAGATGTTCTACATATCATCCCGTGAGTTGATCTTGTGATCATTAAGATGATCCATCCTTGTAGAGTGTCTCTGTCCTCGTGTTGGATGAAGATCCCAAAAGCAAAGACGTCAAGATCAATTGGAGCACTGAATCAGCATCCTCTAGAAAGGCAGTTGGATCTTGGAGCTCATGTAATTAGTTTGTGTCCCCTTGTCTCCTTACCTCACGCCTTGAATCTCGGGGCGAGATTCTTGTTTAGTGGGGGTGAGTTGTCACATCCCTAGTTCTGGCCTGACCTATGCTAGTTTCCATGTGTGCATCATGTTTAAATTCAAATGAAATTTGAATTGAGGAATTTTCAAAAGCCTCAGAAAACCTCTAAAAATAACCAACATTTAAATCTCATCAAATGAGTCTAAGAAAATGTTCCTGTTATTCCGTAAAAATATTGGCATGAGGTAAAATGCAAACCAATATTTTTGGAGTGACTGAAACATTTATTTTGGGCCTTTGAGTTAATTCAATAACTATTTGCATTGGATATATATATTATATATAATTAATATATGTCCAATAACTCTGGAACATTTTATGTGGTTTGGTATATTTTAGTTCTAGCCACATAATTATTTTCAGGATTTTATAAAATGGTTTAGTATTTTTACTAAACCAAAACAAAACAGAACAAAATAGAAAACAATAAATAAAAGTAGAGAGAGAGAACTTACCTGACTTACCTGGCGCCAGCAACCGGCCCAGCTCCTGCGCTGGCCCAGCCCACCTGGCCTGGTGCCAGTCGTCACCTACCTTTGCCAGTAGGCAGAGGAGGGACACCGCGACGTGCCCGAGCTCGCCACGCCTCCTCCTGCTTGCCGCCGAGCCCTGGACGCGTGGGTGAACGCCTGGCGTCGCCCCGAACCGCTCGACCCCTCTCACTCTCCCTGAGTTCTCCCCCCCTCCTCTGCTCCTCTCCACCGAGTGCACCGACGTGCTCAGCACAATGCCAGAAGACCAAAACCCCCTCCAATTGCTCCTGTCATGCAACGCAACGCCGGAACCGCTGAGACCCGAACTCCGGCCGCCGCCTTTGAGCTCGCCGCCGTCGATATAGATCGCCCCAGGCATAACTGACTACACCACTCGACGCGCGAGATCTTCAGCGTCACGTAGATGCCCTCCGCCGGCCATTTGGTCGCCGGAGGAGGAATTCCGACCCCCTCCACCGTCTCGGGCTTCACCGGCGACGAGCCGTGGACCAAGTCCGGCGGGTTTGACCCGCTGACCGTTGACTGGGTGGGCCCAGTTTGACCCCCTGGGTCACTGACGTGTGGGCCCCAGGCCGCTAACTAAACCAGGATTAGCAATAGTTTAACGCTAACTAAATTTAGTTAGTTAACTAACCACTGACCAGTGGGTCCCACTGGTCAGGGTTGACCTGGACCGCACCCGTTAACCGCTGACATCACAGTGATGTCATGCTGACGCAGTAACTTATTTTCTAGATTTATTCTTATATAGGAAATTCCAGAAAATAGCCAAAACTTCTAAAAATCATAGAAAATCAACCAAGCTCCAAATCAAACAAGTTATATATGAAAAATTATCAGAAAAATTCAAGGAATCCATCTGTACCATTTTCATGCATGTTTGAAAAATGTTTGTCCTCTGTTGTGGACAAAACAAATAAAGGGCATTTAAATAATCATATATGGAGTTGGAATTTGAATCATGTATTCAAACCAACTTCATTTAAATCATAGTTAGGTGCATTAGCTCAAATCACAGCATATTTCCTTGTCATGATCATGCATCATATTGTGGCATTGCATTGATTGTGTTCTTTCTCAGTTGCCGGTGTTTGTTCCCTCCCGATAAACGTGGTTTCGACGATGAGATCGATGACACCGATGAAGAACTATAATATCTTCAGAAGTGCCAGGCAAGCAAAACCCCCTTGTTCATTCCGATACAATCCCACTCTCTCGCTCCTGCTCTCTTTTACTGCATTAGGACAACAACGATTCATCTGTTACTTGCTGCGGTAGTTGAACCCCTTATCCTCTGCATGACCTGTCATTGCCACAGTAAATAGATGAAACCCACTAGCATGAGTAGGAGTTGTTTGAGCCCTGATGTGCCTACTCATACATGCTTGTTTGTCATGCCTGCTATTGCTTAGAGTTGAGTCAGGTCTGATTCATGGGGGGTGAATCAGAGGTGTGTGAACATGTCCTACTGTGTGTGAGCTAAGTGTATGTGAACACGATTTGGTAAAGGTAGCGGTGAGAGGCCATGTAGGAGTACATGGTGGGTTGTCTCATTGCAGCCGTCCTCAGGAACTAAGTTCTGTGTTTGTGATCCATGATACAGTTACTACCACGCATTGGGCCCGAAACCAATGGACCCTCTCGGCTTCTTAATCACCCTTGTCCTCTGTCCAGGAGTCGGAAGTAGTTTATGGTGTTTGTAGTATGCTGGAGGCCGTGCGCAGCGCTGACCGGAGGGGTGGGCTGTGATGCAGTAGGCACGTGGCCGGGTAAACCGGGCGCCCGTTTGGTGTCACGGAACCCTGTACACATCGTTTGGGGCTGTGAGCAAAACTTCGGCCGGATCTCCTCATGGATGGAACCCGAATAGGCGATAAACCTGGACTAGGGATTTGAGTGTTTAGGTAGGCCGTGGCCGACACCCTCGTTGGGCTTCCGCTTGAAGGTTGCCGAGTACATGTCGTGTAAACGGCGGTAAGTGGTGAGAGCGTGTGTGAAGAAGTACACCCCTGCAGGGTTAACATCATCTATTCGAATAGCCGTGTCTGTGGTAAAGGACTTCTGGGTTGCCTGTACAGTTCATAGACAAGTGAAAGTGGATACTTTAAAATACGCAAGATAAGCGTGAGTGCTATGGATGGCGTTCTCGTAGGGAGACGGGAGCGGATCCATAGTGGTGTATTGGTATGGTGAATATGTGGACTCGTGTGCGCCACCTCAAAAGAGTTACTTGCAGTCGTAGTTCAGGATAGCCACCGAGTCAAAGCTGGCTTGCTGCAGTTAAACCCCACCATCCCCTTTGTTGATAATGATGCATATGTAGTTAGTTCTGATGTAAGTCTTGCTGGGTACATTTGTACTCATGTTTGCCTATTTTATGTTTTTGCAGAGAGACTACAGTCTCGCTAGTAGTTCCACGTGGACTTCGACGTTTAGCTTGTTACCTCAGCTACGATCTTGTGCCCTCGGCAGGATCTGGTAGATAGTCAGGCTTCTCAGCCTTTTTCATTTGTAGATGTCTGTACTCAGACATGTTAGCTTCCGCTTGTGCTTTGATTTGTATGCTCTGAATGTTGGGTCATGAGACCCCTGTTTGTAATATCTCGCTCCTCGGAGCCTAATGAATAAATACTTGAGTCGTAGAGTCATGTTGTGATGCCATGTTGTATTTGCACATATCGAGCATATTGTGTGTATGTTATTGAAATGCTTGGTATGTGTGGGATCTGACTATCTAGTTGTTTATCCTTAGTAGCCTCTCTTACCGGGAAATGTCTCCTAGTGCTTCCACTGAGCCATGGTAGCTTGCTACTGCTCCGGAATCACTTAGGCTGGCCGGCATGTGTCCTTCTTCGTTCCTGTGTTTGTCCCTTCGGGGAAATGTCACGCGATGAATACCGGAGTCCTGTTAGCCCGCTACAGCCCGGTTCACCGGAGTCCTGCTAGCCCAGTGCTACAGCCTGGATTCACTCGCTGATGACCGACACGTTCGATGTTGGGTCATGGATGCCTGTCCCTGTAAGTTTGTGCCACTTTGGGTTTACGACTAGCCATGTCAGCCCGGGCTCCTTATCATATGGATGCTAGCGACACTATCATATACGTGTGCCAAAAGGCGCAGACGGTCCCGGGAAAAGGTAAGGCGACACCCGTGGGGATACCGTGCGTGAGGCCGCAAAGTGATATGAGGTGTTACATGCTAGATCGATGTGGCATTGAGTCGGGGTCCTGACAAAATGAATGCTGGAAGTGTAGGCATGTTCTGATGGCTTTCTCAATGAATGAAGAAAGGGTGGAGGGGTATATATAGCCTCCACACAAAACCTAACTGTTACACACAATTTACCAAACTCGGTGAGACCGAATCATGAAACTCGGTCAGATCGATTTAGTTCATAATGTGACTGTTAGGCATTTCGGTGGGACCGACATGCCAACTCGGTGGGACAGATTTCTTTAGGGTTAGGGCATAACGTAATCTCGGTGAGACCGATTACACAAACTCGGTGGAACCGACTTGGGTAATAAGCTAACCAGACAGTTGGTCAGGCAAACTCAGTTGGACCGATTCGCTCATCTCGGTGGGACCGAAATGTTACGAAGGGGAAACATAGAGTTTGCATTGCAAACTCAGTTGGACCGATCTCTCATCTTGGTTAGAACGAAATGTTACGAAGGGAAACAAAGATTTTGCAATCCCGTCTTGTTGAGACCGAGATCCCTATCGGTGAGACCGAAGTGACTAGGGTTTCTGGCAGTGGCTATGTCAAATGAACTCGGTGGTGCCGGATAGATCAAATTGGTGGGGCCAAGTTTGACTTTCAGTTTGGGACATATGTGGATATGAGAAAGTGGTTGAGGGTTTTTGGAGCATATCACCAAGCACTTTGAGCAAGCAAGCCATTAAGCAACACCCATCCCCTTTTAATAGTATTGGCTTTTCCTATACACTCAATGTGATCTTGGATCACTAAAAGTAAAATGTAGAGTCTTGAGCTTTAGAGATTGAGCCAATCCTTTGTCCTTAGCATTTTGAGGGGTCCACATTCCTAATCCATGCCATGCCAATCATTGAACTTTCTTGAAATATTCATATTGAAATAGCATTAGTTCAATGAGCTATATGTTGTTAATAATTACCAAAACCACCCAGGGATAATTGCACTTTCAAAAGCTATCATTAATAGGTAGTGGTTCATCAAGAACATTCTCTAACCTAGACAAGTTGTCTTCAATGGGGTTCTCAGCTCCCTTTCTATCAATAATATGCAAATCAAATTCTTCTAGCAAGAAAACCCATCTAATAAGTCTAGGTTTAGCATCTTTCTTTTCCATAAGGTATATAATAGCAGCATGATCAGTGTGAACAGTTACTTTGGAATCAAGAATATAAGGTCTGAACTTATCACAAGCAAACACAACTGCTAAAAATTCTTTTTGAGTAGTAGCATAATTTCTCTGGGCACTGTCTAGAGTTTTACTAGCATATTGGATAACATTTAATTTCTTATCAACTCTTTGTCCTAGAACAGCACCTACAACATAATCACTAGCATCGCACATGATTTCAAAGGGTAAATTCCAATCAGGTGGCTGAACAATAGGTGCAGAAATCAAGGCTTTCTTAAGTATTCCAAATGCTTCTACACAATCATCATCAAAGACAAAAGGAACATCTTTTTTGTAATAGATTAGTCAAAGGCCTAGAAATTTTTGAGAAGTCTTTAATGAACCTCCTATAAAAACCGACATGACCAAGGAAACTTCTTATACCTTTGATGTCCTTAGGACATGACATCTTTTCAATAGCATCGACTTTAGCTTTGTCAACTTCAATACCTCTTTCAAAAAATTTATGCCCCAAGACAATACCTTCATTAACCATAAAGTGGCACTTCTCCCAATTCAAGACAAGACTAGTTTCTTCACATCTCTGCAAGGCTCGATCAAGGTTGCTTAAGCAATCATCAAAAGAAGTTCCATACACAGATAAATCATCCATGAAAACCTCAACAATCTTTTCACAAAAGTCAGAGAATATAGCAATCATACATCTTGAAAGGTACCAGATGCATTACATAAAACAAAAGGCATGCGTCTATAAGCAAAGGTACCGTAAGGGTAAGTGAAAGTGGTCTTATCCTGATCCTCTTTTGACACAGGTATTTGAGAGAAACCAGAATAACCATCTAGAAAGCAAAACTGTGTATGTTTGGATAATCTTTCTAGCATTTGATCAATAAAAGGCAGAGGGTAATGATCTTTTCTAGTAGCTTTATTCAATTTGCGGAAATCAATTACCATTCTATAACATGTAATAATTCTTTGTGGGATCAATTCGTCTTTATCATTAGGAACAACAGTAATACTTCCCTTCTTAGGGACACAATGGACGGGACTTACCCACTGACTATTAGCAACCGGAAAAATTATACCTGCCTCCAGAAGCTTTGGTATTTCATTTCTTACCACTTCTTTCATCTTAGGTTCTAACAGTCATTGGTGATTAGCAACTGGTTTAGCATATTTCTCCAATTTTATTTTTTGCTGGCATAGAGTGGGGCTAACGCCCTTAAGATCATCAAGAGTATATCCAATAGCAGCACAGTGCTTCTTCAGAGCTTTCAATAATTTCTCTTCTTCCTGCTCTGAAAGGTTAGCACTAATAATAACAAGATATATCTTCTTTTCATCAAGATAAGCATATTTGAGAGTATCAGGTGAAGTTTTAAGCTCAAACACGGGATCACCCTTGGCTGGAGGGGGATCCCCTAGGATTTCAACAGGCAAGTTGTGTTTCAAAATAGGTCCCTTTTTAAATAATACTTCATCTATTTCCCTTCTTTCATCCATGAACATATCATTTTCATGGTCTAGCAAATATTTTTCTAAAGGATCATTAGGAGGCACGTCAATAGAAGCAAGACCAATAATTTCATCTTTACTAGGCAATTCTTTATCATGGGGTTGTCTACGGAATTTAGCAAAATTAAAATCATGAGACATATCCCCTAAACCAACAGTAAAAATATCTTTTTCGCAATCTATCTTAGCATTAACAGTATTCAATAAGGGTCTACTAAATATAATGGGACAAAAGTCATCTTGTGGGGAACCAAGAACAAGAAAATCAGTAGGATATTTAACTTTCCCACACAAGACTTCAACATCTCTAACAATCCCAATTGGTGAAATAGTATCTCTATTGGCAAGCTTAATAGTGACATCAATATCTTCTATCTCAGCAGGTGCAATATCATGCATAATTTTTTTGTATAAGAATGAGGTATTGCACTCGCACTATCACCCATATCACATAAGCCATGATAACAATGATCTCCTATTTTAACAGAAACAACCGGCATGCCAACAACAGGTCTAGGTTTATTTTTAGTATCGGGTCTAGCAATTCTAGCAGCTTCATCACAGAAGTAAATAACATGCCCATCAATATTATCGACCAAGAGATCCTTAACCATAGCAATACTAGGTTCAACATTAAATTGCTCAGGGGGTGTAGGTGTTTTAGCATTACTCTTACGAACCATAGTTGAAGCTTTAGCATGATCCTTTATTCTAACAGGGAAAGGTGGTTTCTCAATATAAGCAGTAGGAACAATAGGATCAACATTATAAGTGATAGTCTTTTCTTCAACTTTAAAAGGTTCAACTACTTTTACTTCAATGGGAGGATGATATTTAAACCACTTCCCCTTAGGGAGATCAACATGAGTAGCAAATGATTCACAGAAAGAAGCTACTATCTCAGAGTCAAGTCCATATTTAGTGCTAAATTCACGAAAAACATCGGTATCCATAAAAGACTTAACACAATCAAACTTAGGTGTTATACCTGAATCCTTACCTTCATCGAGATCCCAATCTTCAGAGTTGTGTTTAATTCTTTCCAATAAATCCCATCTGAATTCAATAGTCTTCATCATAAAAGAACCAGCACAAGAAGTATCGAGCATGGAGCGATTATTGAGAGAAAACCGAGCATAAAATTTTTGAATAATAATTTCTCTTGAGAGCACATGATTGGGACATGAATATAACATTGACTTAAGCCTCCCCCAAGCTTGAGAAATACTGTCTCCTTCGCGAGGCCAAAAATTATATATATAATTGCGATCACGATGAACCAGATGCATAGGATAAAACTTCTGATGAAATTCCAATTTCAATCAGTTGTGGTTCCATGATCCAATATCATCACATAGCCTAAACCATGTCAATGCCTTTACCTTCAAAGATAAAGGGAAGAACTTCTTCTTGATAACATCCTCGGGCATACCTGCAAGCTTAAATAATCCACAAACTTCATCCACATAGATTAGGTGCATATCGGGATGTAATGTTCCATTTCCTGTAAAAGGATTAGCTAGCAGTTTCTCTATCATACCCGAAGGAATTTCAAAGTAAACATTTTTAGTAGGTTCAGTAGGTTGAGGAGCAACTCTTTGCTCTACTGGTCGGGGTGAAGATACCCCGAACAAGCCCCTCAAAGGATTATTTTCCATAGTAACAAGTGATAGTAAATTTCGGCACACTATATAAATTTTTCCTTACCAAATTCCACCTACCGAAGGCGCTTCACTCCCCGGCAACGGCACCAGAAAAGAGTCTTGATGACCCATAAGTATACGGGATCTATCATAGTCCTTTCGATAAGTAAGAGTGTCGAACCCAACGATGAGCAGGAGGAAATGACAAGCGGTTTTCAGTAAGGTATTCTCTGCAAGCACTGAAATTATCGGTAACAGATAGTTTTGTGATAAGGTAATTCGTAACGGGTAACAAGTAACAAAAGTAAACAAGGTGCAGCAAGGTGGCCCAATCCTTTTTGTAGCAAGTACAAGCCTAAACAAACTCTTATATAAAGGAAAGCACTCCCGAGGACACATGGGAATTATCGTCAAGCTAGTTTTCATCATGCTCATATGATTCGCGTTCGTTACTTTGATAATTTGATATGTCGGTGGACCGGTGCTTGGGTACTGCCCTTCCTTGGACAAGCATCCCACTTATGATTAACCCCTCTTGAAAGAATCCGCAACTATGAAAGAAGAATTAAGGTAAACCTAACCATAGCATGAAACATATGGATCCAAATCAGCCCCTTACGAAGCAACGTATAAACTAGGGTTTAAGCTTCTGTCACTCTAGCAACCCATCATCTACCTATTACTTGCCAATGCCTTCCCCTGGGCCCAAATAATGGTGAAGTGTCATGTAGTTGACTTTCACATAACACCACTAGATGAGAGACAACATACATCTCATCAAAATATCGAACGAATACCAAATTCACATGACTACTTATAACAAGACTTCTCCCATGTCCTCGGGAACAAACGTAACTACTCACAAATCATATTCATGTTCATAGTCAGAGGGGTATTAATATGCATAAAGGATCTGAACATATGATCTTCCACCAAATAAACCAACTAGCATCAACTACAAGGAGTAATCAACACTACTAGCAACCCACGGGTACCAATCTGAGGTTTTGAGACAAAGATCAGATACAAGAGATGAACTAGGGTTTGAGAGGAGATGGTGCTGGTGAAGATGTTGATGGAGATTGACCCCCTCCCAATGAGAGGATCGATGGTGATGACGATGATGACGATTTCCCCCTCCCAGAGGGATGTTTCCCCAGCAGAACAGCTCTGCCAAAGCCCTAGATTGGTTCCGCCAAGGTTCCGCCTCGAGACGGTGGCGCTTCGTCTCAAAAGCTTCCTTCTGATTTTTTTCCAGGGCAAAAGACACCTTATACCAGAAGATGGGCATCGGGGGGCTTCCAGGTGGCCCACGAGGCACGGGGGCGCGCCCAGGGGGTAGGGCGCGCCCCCCACCCTCGTGGACAGAGGGTGGCCCCCTTGTGGTGCTTTCTTCGCCCAATATTTTTTATAAATTCCAAAACTAACTTTCGTGGAGTTTTAGGACTTTTGGAGTTGTGCAGTCTAGCTGCCGACATTCTCCCTCTTCTTGTAAACCTTGTAAAATAAGAGAGAAAAGGCATAAGTATTGTGACATAATGTGTAGTAATAGCCCATAATGCAATAAATATCGATATAAAAGCATGATGCAAAATGGGCATATCAGAGGACAGCTCCAGCTGGGAGGCTGCACCGTGGCGGCGGCGCAGTCCCTGGTGTAGTGTAGTGCGCATGGCATCCCTGTTGGGTGTGCGTGGAACACCCACCACACGCTCGGCCGCCGCTGCCCATCGGCAGCTGTTACCGGCTGCAGTTGCTGCCACACCACCATCGAAAGGCAGGGCATCGCCCGCACCGTCGCCGCGGCCCGAAGGCGGGAGGTGGCCGTCGTGGAGCCTTACCACCGACGTGGCTGCGGCACACGCCGACACAGAGGCGAGTAATCAGGAGATCTACGAGTTGTCCAGCCACTTCAAGAGGGGTCATCTAGAGCGGCAGAGGGCGTTCGAGGTGAGTGTCGCTGAAGATGCAGCAACAGCAAGCACCGTATTGTAGTTGTCCAGCTCGTCGGTAGGATCCTCCTCCTCTTCCTCTTATTAAGCACGCTCGACAGAGGAGAGGCTGCCGGAAGTAGTACAAAGCCCCTCCGTAGTAGTAGTAGTAGTAGTAGTAGTAGTAGTAGTAGTAGTAGTAGTAGTAGTAGTAGCAGTAGTAGTAGTAGTAGTAGTAGTAGTAGTAGTAGTAGTAGTAGTAGTAGTAGTAGTAGTAGTAGTAGTAGTAGTAGTAGTAGTAGTAGTAGTAGTAGTAGTAGTGGTAGTAGTGGTGGTAGTAGTAGTAGTAGTAGTAGTAGTAGTAGTAGTAGTAGTAGTAGTAGTAGTAGTAGTAGTAGTAGTAGTGGTAGTAGTAGTAGTAGTAGTAGTAGTAGTAGTAGTAGTAGTAGTAGTAGTAGTAGTAGTAGTAGTAGTAGTAGTAGTAGTAGTAGTATTTAGGGGCTATTTTGTTCAGTTCATCTGACTATAGATGTGGTGGAACTATACAACGTACTTAAAATTAGCTAGTATTTATAGTTGAAGTAGCTATTTTAGTACGTGGTTGGCAAGAATAGGGGAAAAGTTTGGTCGGTTCAGCTGTCGAGTAGAATTGTTTGTATAAATTAAGAACGACTGCTTAATCTATGACTGAAATATATGCTTAATTACTGAATTTTAGTTGCAAAAATTAGATAGTGCTAGTGATTTTTAGCTGTATATTTTGACAAATCGTAGTGTTACAAGGATTGACAAATGACAATGTTACTAGATCAACAAATGTCAATCTTTCCAGTTTGACAAATGGCAATATACCCAATATGACAGATGCAAATCTTACCAAATTGTCTGTACGTGGTTGCACACGGGTCATCTGAAAAAACCGTTTGCATTGAAGGGAGGTACAAATCCCACTTGCCAAATTTTCCCTTGGCTTAGCATCGAAGTCTCGCTTTGCATACCTTATTCAATCTGAACCATTTGTGTTGAAGAGATGCACAAATCCTGCATGACAAATTTTCCCTTGGCTTACTGCAGAAGACCATAGCTCTCACTTTGCATACAGGTGTTCTATCTAAAACGTTTGTGATGAAGAGCCGCACAAATCCTGCTCGGCACATTTTCCCTTGGCTTACTGAGGAAGCTGTCGGTTTACATACGGGTGTTCTACCTAAAACATTTGCGATGTTATAGTAGCAGCTATTTGTTTCAAAATGCCTTTGTTGGCTGTTATTCGGGTGCGCTTTCTCTCAAAATGGACCAGAGAAATACCACATCATGCTGGGTGCCATTCCATGATAGCATGCCAAGTTTCATGAATTTCAGACGAGTTTTGGATTGACTAGAATTTAAAAACAAAGTATCTCAATGTTTTGCCGGCAATCAATAGTGCCCTGGTGTTTGAAATTCATTCCCATTTCTTGCATGGGACCTAAGCATGCACCCAAGGACATAGATTTGATTTTTCAACCAATTTATATGCACTGGAGCATGTGCATGTAGTTCAAATTTGAATTACGCACATAAAATGCCTAGAAGACCCAGTTAATGTATAAAAATGTCCAAACGAACCCCAAAAAATTCCAAAATTTAAAACAACACTCCTGTTGTTCCATGTTGACACTAGAAACATTTTGAAAGCAATAACAGGCAACGGATATCGTTTCGTCCCCAAAGGTGGCATGTTCCCTACCGAAACCATCAGGATTGTTATGAGAAGCTCTGGTTTGTGAGAAGCTTATACCCAAACCTTCCCCAAATGGGACAAAAAAATTGCCACGACGCGTTGATGCTGCTACATGATAGCATGCCATGTTTCATGAATTTCATACGAATTTTGGATTTACTAGAACTTAAAAACCAGGTATCTGAATGTTTGCGGTTGAGTGACGGTGGCAGGGTGTTTGACATTTATTCCCATTTCTTGCATGGGACCTAAGCATACAACCAAGGAAACATATTAGAATTTTCAACCAATTTATATGCATTAGAGCATGTGCCTATAGTTCAAATTTGAACTATGCACATAAATGCATTGGAAACTCAATTATTGCATAAAATGTCCAAATGAACCCCGAATAATTCCAAAATTTAACACAACACTCCTATTGTTCTATGTTGACACTAGAGAAAAAATTGAAATCAAGAAGAGGCAACAGATATCGTTTCATCCAGAAAGGTGAAACGTTCCCTACCAAAACCATCAGGCTTGTTGTGAGAAGCTCTGGTTTGTGAGAAGCTTATACCCAAACCTGCCCCAAATGGGACCAAAAAATTTACCACAACATGTTGATGCCACTCCATGATAGCATGCCAAGTTTCATGAATTTCAGATGATTTTTGGATTTACTAGAATTTAAAACCAAGTATCTCAATGTTTGCGGCCGAGTGACGGTGGCAAGGTGTTTGACATTCATTCCCATTTCTTGCATGGGACCTAAGCATGCAACCAAGGGCACAGATTTGAATTTTCAACCAATTTATATGCATTAGAGCATGTGCATGTAGTTCACTTTTAATTATGCACAAAAATGCATTGAAAACTCAGTTAATGCAGAAAAATGTCCAAATGAACCCCGCAAAATTCCAAAATTTAACACAACACTCATGTTGTTCTATGTTGACACTAGAGAAAAAAATTGAAATCAAGAAGAGGCAATGGATATCGTTTCGTCCAGAAAGGTGAAACGTTCTCTACCGTAACCATGAGGCTTGTTGCAAGAAGCTCTGGTTTGTGAGAAGCTCATACCCCAACCTGCCCCAAATGGGACAATATTTTTACCACTGCATGTTGATGTTGTTCCATGATAGCATGTCAAGTTTCATGAATTTCAGACGAGTTTTCGATTTACTAGAATTTTAAAACCATGTATCTCAATGTTAAGCGGCCGAGGGACGGTGGCAAAGGTGTTTGATATTCAATCCCATTTCTTGCATGGGACCTAAGGTTGCAACCAAGGACACACATTTGATTTTTCAGCCTGTTTATATGCACTGGAGCATGTGCATGTAGTTCAAATTTGAATTATGCACATCAATGCATAGTATACTCAGTTAATTTATAAAAATGTCCAAGCGAACCCCAAAAAACCCCAAAAAAATTGCACAACACTCCTGCTGTTCTATGTTGACATGAGAAAAATATTGAAAGTAAGAAGAGGCAACAGATATCATTTCGTCCCCCAAGGTGGCACATTCCCTACCGAAACCATCAGGATTGTTGTGAGAGAAGCTCTGGTTTGCGAGAAGCTTATACCATAACCTGCCGCAAATGGGACAATATTTTTTTACCCCAGCATGTTGATGTTGTTCCATGCTAGCATGCCAAGGTTCATGAATTTCAGATGAGTTTTGTATTTACTAGAATTACAAAAGCAAGCACCTCAACGTTTGCCGGAGAGCCACAGTGCCGTGGTGTTTGAAATTCATCCCCATTTCCTGAATGGAACATAAGCATCAACTCATGGACACATATATCATTTTCCGACCCATTTTGGTGCACCGGAGCATGTGCATGTAGTTTAATTTTGAATTGTGCACCTGAAATGCCTAGAAAACCAAGTTAATGTATAAAAATGTCCAAACGAATCCTGAATAATTCTAGTTTTTTTTATGACATACCTATAGTTGCATGTTCACTGCAGATAAAAGTTCTATCAATTCAGACACCATCCTTTGCAGTTGTGACCCCATTATGTAATTCAAATCAAGACAAAAAATCAAGTAGATCGCACACAGTTTATTATCACTAACCATATGAAATGCAGTACAAAATATCATGGAGCACCATCGGCGTATGGTATGCATACGACTTACAGGAGAAGGTGCGTTGGTTACAGTCCACAGCCGACGTGTCAAGCAGACTAGCTCGCTCCCCAAATATCATTTCACTGTTCAATCCTCGCCGGTGAAAGATGGGGACGTGGACCCGCTTCGTGAGGGCACCTTCGGTGGCCCACTCTGGCGAGAACGCGGCTGCAGCCGCCAGGCGCGTGCTAACAAGCTTCGTGAGCACGGCCGCAATCTGCGACCGGGCGGCCAAGGCAGCCCAAACAGCCCTCGTTGCTTCTCAGGTGGCAGCAGCAACATCTGCCTCGGGAGGCACATCAGCTGTCTGTTCTGTAGTGGCGTCTTTAGCCCTAATGGAGGCCTCCCACGACCATGTCGAGGCCACCCACGCCAAGCTCATGGCGGTCACCACTCAAATCGAACGAAGCTTCTCTAACAACGGTCGACAACCCACGACCGAAGACTTGGCAATCACTGAGAGCATTCGAGCAACCGTCCATTCCTGTGCGGCACAGCTTGCGATGACGGAGCCCATCCAAGTCCAGATCGCGGCCGCCCACGCCCAGCTCGTGGCGGCCTTTCCACAGAGATGGCGGATGCGGATGGCGAGATGCTTGCCGAGTATGGTGCGATGGATGCCATGGCGCCCCTTCCCCAGGAGACCGTCGGGCGCGAGCTGGACATGGAGGAGGAGGCGGCGATCGACGAGCACCAGCCCGTAGTAGTACTCTTTGTTTTGTTTAATCAAGAGCGCCTATCTTTAATTTGTTAGAGTAATGTTTAGGTCAGCTAGCTTTGTTTAATTGCTAAACTTGCTCGATTAAGAAGTGTGGGTGTGCTGCAGTCTCCTTTGTGTACCCAAATTATGCAATGACGTGGATGACCACTGTAACCAGGGAAATTGGAACCAAAAATTTTGACGTTCAAACTCATCACACACGGGTTAAGCTCTCCTAATTGTTTGTGATGTTCACATATCGTACACAGTTCTGAATAAGGGATCGTGTCTCATGACACTTTGCGCAACAATGTTTTCGCTGAACTGATTCAAAATTTTCGACTTCTGCGGAAATATCTACCTCCCCGCCCCCTCCCCCTTACCAAAAGCCACAGTTCCCCTGTTTCGCCTATATTTCCAAGTTGAAACCTTCACTCCTTGCTTGCGGTGTTGCCCCCTCGCCTGCAACCCTCCTTCACGCTGCTCGGCCTTGTCTATCTAGGCAGGTAATCCACACCGACCCCCATCCTCCTCCTCCTTCCACATCCCACATGCCCCGACCGCCGGCGCGACACCTTCCACCCAAATCACTGGCCCCTCCACTAAGTAAGCGCCACCCTAAACAATGGTGCATGTAGTATAGCCAGGAGCTCAAGGAGCATTTGGCAGCAGAGAAGCAAATCGCGGCTGCACACGCGGATGAGGTCACCATGGCTGCCATTCGTGCCGACCCCCAGATCTTGGAGGAGCACCTTGTCGTTGAGGCCGCCGTCGATGCCTCGCGCGCCGACGCCGCAACGCGGTTGGCTGCTTTAAAGGGCAAATCGTGGCATTTTCTCGAGGCCACCCTCGGTGCCTTCGACTAAGACTATGAGGTGTTTTCTCAGCTTGCACGTGCTTACCTCAACTCGAGAGTCAGCAGGTTGGTGCCCGGAGTGGCTCTGGCAACTCACCACTACGACGAGGGCACCCATGACGTGGAGGCCTTGCCCTCTTCCATGTCCAAGGAGCCAATCGTCACCGATATCTCCAACAATGAGGAGTAGCTTGTCTTATTAGCTCACTATAAGGACCCATGTTCAGTTTGCTAGCTACTGTCTTTCCTTAAGAAATTCTAGTGAACTATGCTATCTACTTTTACCATGCAATCTGTTGCTCTAGTGTATATGTTCTATATGTCATGCAATGTGGTGCTCACTTATTAACTGTTTAGTTAATTTGTTTTCATGTTCAGTTAACTGTTGGGTTCAATTCTACAAATGTGATGTTCAATTCTTCAGGGTGTAATTTTTTATTATCTTCCATGTGAGAAATAAATCAATTTTTCTTTACAAAATACATGAGAAACAAATACAATTGCTATATTTCCAAGTTGGCAAGCATGCTTGGTTTTGTTAACTGTCTGATTTTCTAGTATGTTATACATTGTGCAATGTGGTGCTCAATTAACGTTTGGTTCATTGGTTGTGATGTTTAGTTAACTGTTTGGTTCAATTCTGCAATGAAATGTTCAATTGTTGTGGGTGCATTTTGTTATTGTATACAATGTGAGAAATAAATCAAATTTGGATGTACTAAATACATGAGAAACAAATACAATTGCTATATTTCCAAGTTGTTAAGCATGCTTGGTTTGGTTAACTGTCTGATCTTCTATTAGGAGTATGTTATATTGTGCAATGTGGTGCTCAGTTAATGTTGGTTCATTTGTTGTGTGTTTAATTAACTACTTGGTTCAATTCTGCAATGCAATGTCCAATTGTCATGGGTAGAATTTTGTATTGTTGTGCATGTGAGGAATAATAGAATTTGGTTGCACTTAATACATGGGAAACATATACAATTGCTATATTTCCTAGTTATTAATCATGCTTGGTTTGGATAAATAGGTTTTCCATGTGGCTTGAATTAATCTGATGAATCTGCAATGTGCTTATTTTTCATCAACATAGTTTACTAATAGCATGTGAACCCTAACTTAACCTGATCACTAACTACCTTATATGTGTTGCAGGGAAACAATGGAAGCACCGAGGTTTACAATCGAGGTTTGCACATGCATGGTCCTTTGTATAATAGCACATTATTGTGCAATTGCAGGGACCATTCTAATATTTACGTTTTTAACAATTTGGTCTTGCACATGTAGGTCCTGTTGTCAGAGGTTTTTACCCACTGTTCGGCCCTTTTTGCACATGGGGAAATGAGTTGTCCATGAATATCGTTCAAGTCAAGAAACTCGGAAAGATTGTTAGGATAAAGAAATTAGCTACAAAAAATGACAAGATCTTTGTCTGCACAATGAAGAAGACATCATCTCACTACAGGATGGTACTAACTATTATACATTGCCTTTTTTATTCCTTTGCCCCATTTCCAATATAGAGAAGATATTTATGCACATCCTTGTTTTCAGGCCTTTCCAAAGCAGTTTACTGATGATTACCTCTCAAACCACGTGTATGGTCAGGAGGCGAGGAAGGTATTCATACAACACCAACGATTCAATATTTAAGTGTTCCTAAAGAGGATGAAGGATGGACGGTCAATCATCCACAGGCACTGTCCTAAAGTTGCAAAGACCTTCAACATTAATGAAGGCTCAATATTCGCCTTCTGCTTCAACAGTTTTCCAGATGAGATACATCTGTCTATGTACCGTCTATGATGCTAATTTCAAAAGGTTATAGATGTTGCATGTGAAACTTGGTGCTGATGTAGTTGTGTAATGGGTTAGCTGAGTGCTGAAGCTATATGATGTTGTACTGATGTATTTCAATTATGAAAATGAAATATATTGTGTGCTTAATATGAAATGTCAAATAGATTAATAAATGGATTATTAAGGATTATTAATAATAGGATAATTAGCCTGCTAATTGGGTTTTTCTATTGCCAACGGTTATTGAGAAAACACCGTGGGCGATGACCTCAGGCAATGCACACGGTTTCTAGGAATAAACCGTGTTGAATTAATGAACAATCACACACGACATCCTCTTGAAAACTGTTTTCATTAGGCCACTTGGCACAAACGTTTACCAAATAAAAATTGTGTGTGATGGACAGCCTTTGCCACACAATTTCTTCTACACATCGTGTGTGATGCATTCAATAACACAAATGATAAAATTTGTAATACCGTGTGTAATGGAAATGCTATCACAAATGATTTAACGGGGAAAATTGTGTGTGATGTACCTATGAGCAGAAACGTTTTCCTTGGAGCGACTATGTGGGATGTATATACGAACGGAAACGTTTAGCGGGTACTGACTATGTGAGGGTGAACTTACGACCGGAAACGATTTTGCCTGTATAATTGAAAAAAAATTAGCACTACAATACGTATAACCGTATTTGATCGCTCGCCGGTCGCACACGACCTCATTTTGTCGAGCGTGTGTGCCAGGAGGGCATATCCCCGATGGTTTTTGGGTCGTGTGGGAAGACCCCCCCCCCCTATCGCAGTCACTCACTAGGCGACGGTTCCAAATGTCATCGCGGAAAGAGGTTAAAAACCGTTTGTATAGCACCTCGCTGTACTAGTGCTTGTGAAGGCCTCATGGCTCTTTTGGCCCAACTCTTTTTCTTCGGGCTTCTTCTAGTCTATAAAAAATCACCATAAATTTTCAGGTCATTTGGACTCCATTTGGTATTCCTTTTCTGTAAAACTCAAAAACAAGGAAAAAAACAAAAACTGGCACTGGGCTCTAGGTTAATAGGTTAGTCCCAAAAAATATTATAAAATAGCATATAAATGCATATAAAACATCCAAGATGGATAATATAATAACATGGAATAATCAAAAATTATAGATACGTTGGAGACGTATCAAGCATCCCCAAGCTTAATTCCTTCTCGTCCTCGAGTAGGCAAATGATAAAAACAAAAAATTTGATGTGGAATGCTACCTAACATACTTATCCATGTAAATTTGTTTATTGTGGCATGAATGTTCAGATCCATAAGATTCAAAACAAAAGTTTAATATTGACAGAAAAACGATGATACTTCAAGCATACTAACAAAGAAATCATGTCTTCTCAAAATAACATGGCCAAAGAAAGCTATCCCTACAAAATCATATAGTCTGGCTATGCTCCATCTTCATCACACAAAATATTCAAATCATGCACAACTCCGATGACAAGCCAAGAAATTGTTTCATACTTTTGATGTTCTCAAACCTTTTCAACTTTCACGCAAAGCATGAGCGTGAGCCATGGACATAGCACTATAGGTGGAATAGAATAAGGTGGTTGTGGAGAAGATAAAAAGAAGGAGATAGTCTCACGTCAACGAGGCGTATCAACGGGCTATGGGGATGCCCATCAATAGATATCAATGTGAGTGAGTAGGGATTTCCATGCAACAGATGCACTAGAGCTATAAGTTTATGAAAGCTCAAAAAGAAACTAAGTGGGTGTGCATCCAACTCGCTTGCTCACGAAGACCTAGGGCAATTTGAGGAAGCCCAACATTGGAATATACAAGCCAAGTTCTATAATGAAAAATTCCCACTAGTATATGAAAGGGACAACATAGGAGACTCTCTATCATGAAGATCATGGTGCTACTTTGAAGCACAAGTGTGGTAAAAGGATAGTAGCATTGCCCCTTCTCTATTTTCTCTCATTTTCATTTTTTTTGTTGGGCTCTTTGGCCTCTTTTTTCCTTTTCTTTTCCTTTTTTTCCTTTTTTAAAATTTTTCATCCGGAGTCTCATCCCGATTTGTGGGGGAATCATAGTCTCCATCATCCTTTCCTCACATTGGACAATGCTCCAATAATGAATATCATCACACTTTTATTTACCTACAACTCAAGAATTACAACTCGATACTTAGAATAAAATATGACTATATATGAATGCCTCTAGCGGTGTACCGGGACGTGCAATGACTCAAGAGTGACATTATGAAAGAATTATGAAAGGTGGCTTTGCCACAAATACGATGTCAACTACATGATCATGCAAAGCAATATGACAATGATGAAGCGTGTCATAATAAACGGAATGGTGGAGAGTTGCATGGCAATATATCTCGGAATGGCTATGGAAATGCCATAATAGGTAGGTATAGTGGCTGTTTTGAGGAAGGTATATGGTGGGTGTATGGTACCGACGAAAGTTGCGCGGTACTAGAGAGGCTAGCAATGGTGGAAGGGTGAGAGTGCGTATAATCCATGGACTCAACATTAGTCATAAAGAACTCACATACTTATTGCAAAAATCCATTAGTCATTGAAACAAAGTACTACATGCATGCTCCTAGGGGGATAGATTGGTAGGAAAAGACCATCGCTCGTCCCCAACTGGCACTCATAAGGAAGACAATAAATAAATAAATCATGCTCCAACTTCATCACATAACGGTTCACCATACATGCATGCTACGGGAATCACAAAATTAAACACAAGTATTTCTACAATCCACAATGAATCACTAGCATGACTCTAATATCACCATCCTCATATCTCAAAACAATCATAAGGAATTAAACTTCTCATAGTATTCAATGCACTTTATATGAAAGTTTTTATTATATCCCTCTTGGATGCCTATCATATTAGGACTAAATTCATAACAAAGAAAATTACCATGTTGTTTAAGACTCTCAAAATAATATAAGTGAAGTATGAAAGTTCATCGATTTCTTCAAAATAAACCACTTCCATGCCCTAAAAAGATATAAGTGAAGCACCAGAGCAAATGACAAACTATTCCAAAAGATATAAGTGAAGATCAATAAGTAGTTGAATAATTATGTGACTATGTGAAGACTCTCTAACATAAATAAAATTTCATATCTTAGGATATTATTCAAACAGCAAGCAAAATAATATAAAATAAAATGGCGCTCCAAGCAAAACACATATCATGTGGTGAATAAAAATATAGCTCCAAGTAAGGTTACCGATGAACAAAGACGAAAGAGGGGATGCCATCTGGGGCATCCCCAAGCTTAGATGCTTGGCTATCCTTAAATATTACCTTGGGGTGCCTTGGGCATCCACAATCTTAGGCTCTTGCCACTCCTTATTTCGTAATACATCGAAACTTCACCCAAAACTTGAAAACTTCACAACACAAAACTCAATAGAAAACTCGTAAGCTTCGTTACTATAATAAGGAAAATCACCACTTAAGTACTGTTATGAACTCATTATAAATTTATATTGGTGTAATATTTACTGTATTCCAACTTCTCCATGGTTCATACCCTCCGATACTACTCATAGATTCGTCAAAATAAGCAAACAACACTATGAAAACAGAATCTATCAAAAACAGAACAGTCTGTAGTAATCTGGAAACTTCGTATACTTCTGTAACTCCAAAAATTCTGAAAAATTAGGACAACATAGACAATTTGTATATCAATCATGTGTCAAAAATTCAGATCAAAAGCACATTCCAGTGAATTTTCAAACTTCCTGGACTGAGAGCAAAAGTTTCTGTTTTTGCACATAATCAAGTCAACTATCATCCACACTATCCCAAAGGCTTTACTTGGCACTTTATTGAAACAAAAGTTATAAAACATGACTACTATAGTAGCTTAATCATTTGAGCGCACAAAAACATTAAGGGTATTATTGCATTGTCTCCCAACAAGCGCTTTTATTTAATACCTTTCAGCTAGGCATGATGATTTCAATGATGCTCACATGAAAGATAAGAATTGAAACATAACGGGAGCATCATGAAGCATATTACTAACACATTTAAGTCTAACCCACTTCCTATGCCTAGGGATTTTGTGAGCAAACAACTTATGGGAACAAGAATCAACTAGCATAGGAAGGCAAAACAAGCATAACTTCAAGCTTTTCAACACTTAGAGAGGAAACTTGATATTATTGCAATTCCTACAAGCATATATTCCTCCCTCATAATAATTTTTAGTAGAATCATAAATGAATTCAACAATATAACTATCACATAAAGCATTATTTTCATAATGCACAAGCATAGAATTTTTATTACTCTCCACATAAGCAAATTTCTTCTCATGAATAGTAGTGGGAGCAAACTCGACAAAATAACTATCATGTGAGGCATAATCCAATTGTAAATTAAAATCATGATGACGAGTTTCATGGTTATCATTATTCTTTATAACATACATGTCATCACAATAATCGTCATAGATAGCACCTTTGTTCTCATAATCAATTGGAACCTCTTCCGAACTAGTGGATTCATCACTAAATAAAGTCATGACCTTGCCAAATCCACTTTCATCATTATTAAAATAAGAATCAACACCCTCCAAAATAGTGGGATCAATTCTACCTAAAGTTGACATTCTTCCAAACCCACTTTCATCAATATAATCATCATAAATAGGAGGCATGCTTTCATCATAATAAATTTGCTCATCAAAACTTGGGGGAAAAAAAATATCATCTTCATCAAACATAGCATCCCCAAGCTTGTGGCTTTGCACATCATTAGCATCATGGATATTCAAGGAATTCATAGTAACAACATTGCAACCATGCTCATCATACAAAGATTTCATGCCAAACATTTTGTAGACTTCTTCTTCTAACACTTGAGCACAATTTTCCTTTCCATCATTTTCACGAAATATATTAAAAACATGAAGCATATGAGGCAAACTCAATTCCATTTTTTTGTAGTTTTTCTTTTATAAACTAAACTAGTGATAAAACAAGAAAATAAAAGATTCAATTGCAAGACCTAAAGATATACCTTCAAGCACTCACCTCCCCGGCAATAGTGCCAGAAAAGAGCTTGATGTCTACTACGCAACCTTCTTCTTGTAGACTCATGTTGGGCCTCCAAGCGCAGAGTTTTGTAGGACAGTAGCAAATTTCCCTCAAGTGGATGACCTAAGGTTTATCAATCAGTGGGAGGCGTAGGATGAAGATGGCCTCTCTCAAACAACCCTGCAACCAAATAACAAAGAGTCTCTTGTGTCCCCAACAAACCCAATACAATGGTAAATTGTATAGGTGCACTAGTTCGGTAAAGAGATGGTGATACAAGTGCAATGTGGATGGTAGATATAGGTTTTTGCAATCTGAAAATATAAAAACAACAAGGCAACTAGTAACAAAAGTGAGCGGAAACGGTATTGCAATGCTTGAAAACAAGGCCTAGGGTTCATACTTTCACTAGTTCAAGTTCTCTCAACAATGATAACATAATTAGATCATATAACAATCCCTCAACGTACAACAAAGAGTCACTCCAAAGTCACTAATAGAGAAGAACAAACGAAGAGCTTATTGTAGGGTACAAAACCACCTCAAAGTTATTCTTTCTGATCTATCTATTGGGTTATTCCTATAAGTGCCACAAACAGCCCTAGAGTTCATACTAAAATAACACCTTAAGATACACATCAACCAAAACCCTAATGTCACCTAGATACTCCAATGTCACCACAAGTATCCGCGGGTTTGATTATACGATATGCATCACACAATCTCAGATTCATCTATTCAAACCAACACAAAGAACTTCAAAGAGTGCCCCAAAGTTTCTACCAGAGTCAAGACAAAAACGTGTGCCAACCCCTATGCATAAGTTCACAAGGTCACAAAACCTGCAAGTTGATCACCAAAATATACATCAAGTGGATCACGTGAGTATCCCATTCTCACCACAGATAAGCACATGCAAGGCATACATCAAGTGTTCTCAAATCCTTAAAGACTCAATCTGATAAGATAACTTCAAAGGGAAGCTAAATCCATTACAAGAAGGTAGAGGGGGAGAAGCATCATAAGATCCAACTATAATAGCAAAGCTCGCGGTACTTCAAGATCGTGCCAAATCAAGAACACGAGAGAGAGAGAGAGAGACCAAACAGATAGCTACTGGTACGTACCCTCAGCCCCGAGGGTGAACTACTCCCTCCTCGTCAGGGAGAGCGCCAGGATGATGAAGATGGCCACCGGTGATAGATTCCCCCTCCGGCAGGGTGCCGGAACGGGCTCCCGATTGGTTTTTCGTGGCAACAGAGGTTTGCAGTGGTGGAACTCCCAATCTAGGTTTATTTCTGGGGTTTCTATATTTATAGGAATTTTTGGCGTCGAGAACAAGTCAGTGGGTCCACGAGGAGCCCACAAGACCAGAGAGCACGTGTAACGCCCCGGATTCGATGCGCCAGGTGTCCGCCAGTTATTCGTCATTGTTGCCATGTCATTTGCTTGTGTGTTGCATTTTATCATGTCTTCATGTGCATTTCATTTTGCATACGTGTTCGTCTCACGCATCCGAGCATTTTCCCCATTGTCCGTTTTGCAATCCGGCACTCCTATGTCCTCCGGCGTTCCCCTTTTTGTCTCCTGTTGTGAGCGGGTGTCAAACTTTCTCGGAATGGACCGAGGTTTGCCAAGCGGCCTTGGTATAGCACCGGTAGACCGCCTGTCAAGTTCCGTGCCATTTGGAGGTCGTTTGATACTCCAACGGTTAACCGGGGAACCGTAAAGGCCTCTTTTGTGTGCAGCCCAACACCCCTTCAAAGCAGCTCAAAAACCCATCCAAACCCCCTCCATGCTCTCGGTCGTTCGATCACGATCGCGTGGCCGAAAACCGTGCTCCATTTGGACTCTCCTAGCTCCCTCTATCTATAAATATGTGCCTCCCCCTTCCAAATTCGTGGTCTAATCCTACCCTAACCCTAGCCTCCTTCTTCCTCCGCGCCCGGACATGTCCGCCGCCTCCGGACAAAGCCGCCGCCGCCTCCAACCAACCCCGCGCCGCCACGTCGCCTCCGCTGCACACCGCCACCGCAGGCCCTGCGAGCCCATCGCGGGCCCGCCCGGCCCATCCGCGCTGCCGCCGCACGCCCGAGGCGCCCGTGCCCCTGCGCCTCGTCCCGATCCAGGGAGGAGAGGAGCTACTCCCGTTCGCCTCGCCGCCGACCGCCTCGCCCCGCCGCCTCGTCGACCACCGCCGCTGCGGCTCCAGGTCGTCACCGGCGCCGCGCCTCCCTCTCCCTCTAGCTTCTCTCTCTCTCAGATCTCCCCCCCCCCTTGCAGGAACCCCGCCACCGCCGCTAGGAACCTCGTCGCCGACCTCCCTCAGCCTCGGGATCGTAGGATCCGGCCGATCCCTCACCGGATCTGGACGTCGGCGCCGCCCCCATGGCCTCCTCCGGCCTCGCCGGCCCTTGCCGGAGCCCCGCCGCCGTCTGCCGCCTTCGTCTCGCTCGGGATCGAGCGAGCGCTCGTGCCCCTGCTCGCTTGCCCGCGTGGGCCCGACCTCGTCGCCGGCCCAGCAAGCCCACACCCCGGCCTGCCTTCCCCTCCATCCTGGGCCGAAGCCCAATGGGTGAGCAGCCCTGTTCTCCGCCCTGTGCACAAAATAGTTATGCAACGCTCCGTTTCGGTCCAGCTAAAAACTGCCAAGTCCTTAAGTTTCATCAGCATGTGTGCATATTGTGATGATGATAACTTGCTGCATACTGCTCCGTTTCGTGCGTGTAGTATGTCAAATTATTCGTCTCAACGAGTACTTCATTTCATTCCATTGCATCATGTTCATTTGAGTCCATCTTGATGCCTGAATCATCGATGCAAGAGTGCTATATGATGTTAATCTGCTGAAACTGTTATAACATGCTCATTTGTCATTTTTGCCATGTTTGATGTGTGCATCCTATGAGGTTGATGTCTACATGTGTTTTGTGCTACATCATGCCATATTCACAGGGGTGCCATCCATGTATTTTTGTGAGTGTTGTAGTGAGTGCATCGAGCTTGTTAAGTAGGGTACTTGCTGTTGTTGTTTTGCTAGGTTGATTCTGTTATATTTTGTTGCTGTGTAAACCTGCTGCTACCAGTCATTCTATGCATAATCTGGAGATGTTCACTAAGGATGTTTTGTTGTACATGTCTTGCTCTATCCATTCATGCCCCAGTTGCATTTATAGCCTGCTGTACCATGTTCTTATCTTGCCCTCAAAACTGCTAAGTAATGTTGTTGTCATCCTGTTAACATTAAGTTCAGTTTTGCCATGAGCTTTGCTAGTGATCCATGTACACTATGAACTTGTTCTTGCCATGCTTAGCTTCTCAAACATGTATTCTTACTGTTGGTTTCCTTGCTATGCCATGTATTGCTCTGTGGTGAGTGGTTCAAGCTCACCAACATGCCTACTTATTGTTGTTCCTGCCATGTTTGAATCTGTCTTATAATTTGCCATGTTTACATGGGTGCCATCATATTTTCTATGCCTTTTTGGCTCATGGTCAGTAAGGGACTTTTGTTATATGCAATTAGTAGATTCATGCCATGCCTTTGTTTGCCATGATAAGTTCCTGTAACATGTTGTTTGATAGCTCTAAACATTGCAACCTGATGTTATTTCCTGATAAGTCTGAAACTGTTAATATATGCAATCTTGCCATGTGTTTTTGAGCATGTTCTAGTGATTTCTGGAGATAGCTCAGTGTTCATGTTTTGTCATGCTTTACCTGTACTTCATGCCCATACCTTTTGTTATTATGTTGGGGTGCTGTAGCTTGTTGTTTTGATGCTTGCAAGATGCCTAGTTGCTGTTATGGACAGATTGTTGTCATATCTTGGTTGGAGTGTATGTGTTGCACCGTTGCTCCGTTTTCAGTGTGCTCTATATGAAACTTGCTTGATTTTTCATGTAGTTTCATATTATCATGTCGCATCCTTGTTTTGAGAGTGTTTGCCTCATGTTTGTATGCATTTTGCATCAATGCCATGTTTAACTTGTTTCGCTCATATCTTCTAGGCCGTAGCTCCAAATCTAATGAACTTTATACGTAACTTGACTAGAATCTCGTGTAGATCATCTTGGTGCATCTTAACTTGCTGTTTAACAACTTGAACATAAGGTTTATTCAGTTCTGGACCAATTTCTAAATTTGCATATGAGGACTTATCGAAATTGTTATATGTTGTTCCCGGCCTCATTTAAACTTGCTTTGATGTGTTGTTCTTGTTTGCATCGTCTCTTGCCATGAGTAACTTCATGTAGCCTTCTCATGCATCATACTTGGTTGAGCATCATGCCTTGTTCATGTGTGGTGTGTTTACCATGTTGTGTGCTTCTTGTCGATAGTTCCCGTTTTGTTGCGATCGTGAGGATTCGTTCGTCTACGCCTGGTTCGTCTTCGTGGCTTCATCTTCTTCATGGACTCGTTCTTCTTCCTAGCGGGATTTCAGGCAAGATGACCGCTACCCTGGATCTCATTACTATCATTGCTATGCTAGTTGCTTCGTTCTATCACTTTGTTGTGCTTCCTATAACTTGCTCTTCAAGCCTCCCAAATTGCCATGAACCTCTAACCTTTGACACCCTTCCTAGCAAACCATTGTTTGGCTATGTTACCGCTTTTCTCAGCCCCTCTTTTAGCGTTGCTAGTTGCAGGTGAAGTTGGAGATTGCCCCACGGTGGACACGATTATGTTGGGATATCACAATATCTCTTATATTATTAATGCATCTATATACTTGGTAAAGGGTGGAAGGCTCAGCCTTATGCCTGGTGTTTTGTTCCACTCTTGACGCCCTAGTTTTCGTCATACCGGTGTTATGTTCCCGGATTTTGCGTTCCTTACGCGGTCGGGTGATTTATGGGACCCCCTTAACAGTTTGCTTTGAATAAAATCCTCCAGCAAGGCCCAACCTTGGTTTTATCATTTGCCTCACCACCACCTACCTTTCCCTTGGGAGTAATTAACCCAAGGGTCATCTTTATTTTAGCCCCCCGGGCCAATGCTTGTCTAAGTGTTGGTCCAAACCGAACGATGTCCGGCGCCCCCTGGGCAACCAGGGTCTATGCCAACCCGACGTCTTGCTCATCCGGTGTTGCCCTGAGAATGAGATATGTGCAGCTCCTATCGGGATTGTCGGCGCATCAGGCGGCTTTGCTGCTCTTGTTTTACCATTGTTGAAATGTCTTGTAAACCGGGATTCCGAGACTGATCGGGTCTTCCTCGGAGAAGGTATATCCTTCGTTGATCGTGAGAGCTTATCATGGGCTAAGTTGGGACACCCCTACAGGGTTATAAACTTTCGAGAGCCGTGCCCGCGGTTATGTGGCAGATGGGAATTTGTTAATGTCCGGTTGTAGATAACTTGACACTAGATATGAATTAAAACGCATCAACCGCATGTGTAGCCGTGATGGTCTCTTCTCGGCGGAGTCCGGGAAGTGAACACGGTTTTGAGTTATGTTTGATGTAAGTAGGAGTTCAGGATCACCTCTTGATCATTACTAGCTGACGACCGTTCCGTTTGCTCTCTTCTCGCTCTTATTTGCGTATGTTAGCCACCATATATGCTTAGTCGCTGCTGCAACCTCACCACTTTACCCCTTCCTTTCCCATTAAGCTTTGCTAGTCTTGATACCCATGGTAATGGGATTGCTGAGTCCTCGTGGCTCACAGATTACTACAACAACAGTTGCAGGTATAGGTTATGCGATGATCATGACGCGAGAGCGATGTTTGCTTGTTTTGGAGTTCTTCTTCTGCTTCTTCTTCGATCAGGGGATAGGTTCCAGGTCGGCAGCCTGGGCTAGCAGGGTGGATGTCGTTTGAGTTTCTGTTTGTGTTTCATCCGTAGTCGAATGTTGATCTTATGTATGATGTGATGTTGTATTCGTGTGGCATTGTATGCCTCTGGTATCTATCCCCATCTATTATGTAATGTTGATGTAATGATATCCACCTTGCAAAAGTGTTTCAATATGCGGGTCTATCCTTGGTGCGACCTTCGAGTTCCGTTTGGATAGGGTCGCATATTGGGCGTGACAAGTTGGTATCAGAGCCTCGACCGACCCTAGGAGCCCCCCTTGATTGATCGTGTAGTTTGGCCGTTGTTGAGTCTAGAAGAAAACTGTTTTCGGAGTCCAGTTATATTGGAGAGTAGGAATTCTTTTTACTCTTCAGTCCCTTTGTTGCTCTGGTGAGGAATCTTGACGTAGGTGTTTTGAATTACTCCTCTTCCCGTTCAAAATTTTCTTTAGGATCATACAGTTGATTTTCCGACCGTTGGTTCTCAGCTCTTTCCATCCGGTGCATTTCTCGTCAAGTTGACTCGAGCCTCTTCTTCTTCGCCAAGTTCAATCCTCAGTTGTTTTCTTTTCCCACCCGCCCACCCTTCTTCCTCTCGGAACCGGAGTCCGTAATCAAGTATCCATCCTACTCGTGCGAAGTCTTTGCTTTCTTTCCTCAATTATTTCAACCGGTGTTTTCTCTTCAAGATATTCGTCGATTCCCCCTTCCAGTTGTCTTTGTTTTTCCCGCCCTCCCACCCTCTTCTTCCCGGAACCTGAGTCTCTTTCGAGCATCAATTTTCATTCGTACAGAGTCTCTTCAGTTTTCCCTCAATCATTTCAACCGGTGAATTCTCGTCTCGTTCGTCATTCTGCATCTCTTTCTTTTCCGGTGGATTCAATTCAAGTTTTTCGGGTTGATCATATTCTTTCCTCAGCTCAAGTGTTCTTCTTGCTCGATTGCCTCTTGTCATTCCATCATTCCGGAGTTCTAGACTTCTCAGGAGATTCGTCTGTGTTCCAATTAAGTCGAGGTTGTCACCTCATTCAAATATTTTAATTGTTCCGGTGCATCATCTATCTGTTCAACAATCCTTTCCAACGGTGTTTTTATCTTTAGTGGGCCCTAACCCACAGGTCTTTTCCCAGGATCTTACCTGACACTTCTAATTCCCCTGGAGCTATTCTCAATTCTTTTTAAGTGTGACATAAGAATGGATCCCATCAGTCACATGCCTTCTCCAAGATCTCGTTCAAATTCTTTTCATTGTTGGCTCAACCTCTTCGCTTCTCATTCTCCCGGAGTATCTCAGTAATTTTCGGGGTGTTTCTCGTCGTCATTTGAAGACCGAAGAAGAGTTTTTCCTCTAAATATTGTCTGTTCCCTCGAAGTTTCGTGGTTCTAGCTTCATGTTTTTTCTCGAATTATTCCATTTGTCAGATACTTTTTTCTTAACCATCCGGAGTATGTCAGGAGTCCTTGTCTCTCTCAATCATCCGGAGGCCATGTTTTCGCAATATCTCTTCGATTTAAGTTTTTCAAATTCGTTCTCCAATTATTCCATATCCGTGCCCCTTCATTCGTCTCAATATTCTTCCGGTGCTTCGTTCAAGTATTCTTCCATCAGTTCGCGATCTCTTCGTTCTCTTGCTTTTTAATTCCCTCAAGTATCTTCATGCTTCTCTAATTCTTCCCGGTGATTCATTCGCTTTCGTCAGTCATTTCTGAATTCTTATGGTGGTTCGTTCAAGATTCTTTTCCTTGATTATCATTTTAATTCATTCGTTCTTTTCAGTCTTACCGGTGGTTCATGAATACCTTCTCAAGTTTGCGATATGTCACTTCTCAATCTTTTTCAAGAAGAATAAGTAGTATGAAAAATCCATTACTTGTCATCAATTTAATTTGATGAAGGTTAATCATAAAATAAATCTCATTCTTATTTCATCCAAGTGAGTAATCCCTTCCTTCGGAGTTTGTTCTTGATGAATAAATTCTAGTTCCAAGTGTTTTCATCTTTTCTTTTCCTGAGCTCAAATTTCCTCTGCCATTTTGTCGGAACCTCCATCTAAATCATCGCAAGGCTCATCTTATTCTTTCATCCTTCATTATATCTCATTGTATTTTGTAACCGGAGTTCTTCATGGTGGTTCTTCATGATTTAATTCATTTCTCAAGTGTTCATCAAGGTTCTTATCGAAGGAGCTCAAGTATCTTTTCTTCTTGCATATCAAAGTGCAATTAATTCTCCATATTCTTTTGAAGTGGAGTTTTACATCTCTTCGTTCTTCTCAGCTATCCAATCATTTTCCGTTTGTGGTCGGTTATCACCTCATAATTTCTGAGAGGTTATCCATAAGTCCACAACAAGCTTATTCTTTTCGTTGTTGAATTCCTCAACAACTCCGTTTAAACATTCCTTCTAAAGATGCTTTCAATTTCATTCGTGGCACAAGTTGTCGTTTTCTTCTCCGTTCTTTTCATTCAACTCTTTCAATTCTTTCCGGAGGTTTTGTGTCATGTCTTCGTCAAGTATCATTCCATCCTATCAAGCTCGTGTTCTATTCCTTCCATCTTCAGCCGGAGTGCTGCCTAAATCCTTTCAGTCTCATTTGTTTCTTATCTCGTTCTAACCAAACTGGTTTCATAGTCTATCTGATTCTGTGAGCTTTCAATTCACGTCATTCTCGTCGCTCCTCTCTTCTTCTCGAGTGCTCTCGATTCTTTGCTTCTTCTCTTGAGTTTTTGTTTCACCTCACCCCTTTTTCCTTCCGTCTCGGTCCTAAGATCTCGGGACGAGATCTCTTGTTAGTGGAGGAGAGTTGTAACGCCCCGGATTCGATGCGCCAGGTGTCCGCCAGTTATTCGTCATTGTTGCCATGTCATTTGCTTGCGTGTTGCATTTTATCATGTCTTCATGTGCATTTCATTTTGCATACATGTTCGTCTCACGCATCCGAGCATTTTTCCCGTTGTCCGTTTTGCAATCCGGCACTCCTATGTCCTCCGGCATTCCCCTTTTTGTCTCCTGTTGTGAGCGGGTGTCAAACTATCTCGGAATGGACCGAGGTTTGCCAAGCGGCCTTGGTATAGCACCGGTAGACCGCCTGTCAAGTTTCGTGCCATTTGGAGGTCGTTTGATACTCCAACGGTTAACCGGGGAACCGTAAAGGCCTCTTTTGTGTGCAGCCCAACACCCCTTCAAAGCAGCCCAAAAACCCATCCAAACCCCTTCCATGCTCTCGGTCGTTCGATCACGATCGTGTGGCCGAAAACCGTGCTCCATTTGGACTCTCCCAGCTCCCTCTATCTATAAATATGTGCCTCCGCCTTCCAAATTCGCGGTCTAATCCTACCCTAACCCTAGCCTCCTTCTTCCTCCGCGCCCGGACATGTCCGCCGCCTCCGGACAAAGCCGCCGCCGCCTCCAGCCAACCCCACGCCGCCATGTCGCCTCCGCCGCACCCCACCGCCGCAGGCCCTGCGAGCCCATCGCGGGCCCGCCCGGCCCGTCCGTGCCGCCGCCGCACACCCAAAGCACCCGTGCCCCCTGCGCCTCGTCCCGATCCAGGGAGGAGAGGAGCTCCTCCCGTTCGCCTCGCCGCCGACCGCATCGCTCGGCCGCCTCGTCGACCACCGCCGCCGCAGCTCCAGGTCGTCGCCGGCGCTGCGCCTCCCTCTCCCTCTGGCTTCTCTCTCTCTCAGATCTCTCTCTCTCCCCTTGCAGGAACCCCGCCACCGCCGCCAGGAACCTCGTCGCCGACCTCTCTCAGCCTCGGGATCGTCGGATCCGGCCGATCCCTCGCCGGATTTGGACGTCGGCGCCGCCCCCATGGCCTCCTCCGGCCTCGCCTGCCCTTGTCGGAGCCCCGCCGCCGTCTGCCGCCTTCGTCTCGCTCGGGATCGAGCGAGCGCTCGTGCCCCTGCTCGCTTGCCCGCTTGGGCCCGACCTCGTCGCCGGCCCAGCAAGCCCACACCCCGGCCTGCCTTCCCCTCCATCCTGGGCCGAAGCCCAATGGGTGAGCAGCCCTGTTCTCCGCCCTGTGCACAAAATAGTTATGCAACGCTCAGTTTCGGTCCAGCTAAAAACTGCCAAGTCCTTAAGTTTCATCAGCATGTGTGCATATTGTGATGATGATAACTTGCTGCATACTGCTCCGTTTCGTGCGTGTAGTATGTCAAATTATTCGTCTCAACGAGTACTTCATTTCATTCCATTGCATCATGTTCATTTGAGTCCATCTTGATGCCTGAATCATCGATGCAAGAGTGCTATATGATGTTAATCTGCTGAAACTGTTATAACATGCTCATTTGTCATTTTTGCCATGTTTGATGTGTGCATCCTATGAGGATGATGTATACATGTGTTTTGTGCTACATCATGCCATATTCACAGGGCTGCCATCCATGTATTTTTGTGAGTGTTGTAGTGAGTGCATCAAGCTTGTTAAGTAGGGTACTTGCTGTTGCTGTTTTGCTAGGCTGATTCTGTTATATTTTGTTGCTATGTAAACCTGCTGCTACCAGTCATTCTATGCATAATATGGAGATGTTTACTAAGGATGTTTTGTTGTACATGTCTTGCTCTATCCATTCATGCCCCAGTTGCATTTATAGCCTGCTGTACCATGTTCTTATCTTGCCCTCAAAACTGCTAAGTAATGTTGCTGTCAGCCTGTTAACATTAAGTTCAGTTTTGCCATGAGCTTTGCTAGTGATCCGTGTACACTATGAACTTGTTCTTGCCATGCTTAGCTTCTCAAACATGGATTCTTACTGTTGGTTTCCTTGCTATGCCATGTATTGTTCTGTGGTGAGTGGTTCAAGCTCACCAACATGCCTACTTATTGTTGTTCCTGCCATGTTTGAATCTGTCTTATAATTTGCCATGTTTACATGGGTGCCATCATATTTTCTATGCCGTTTTGGCTCATGGTCAGTAAGGGACTTTTGTTATATGCAATTAGTAGATTCATGCCATGCCTTTATTTGCCATGATAAGTTCTTGTAACATGTTGTTTGATAGCTCTAAACATTGCAACCTGATGTTATTTCCTGATAAGTCTGAAACTGTTAATATATGCTATCTTGCCATGTGTTTTTGAGCATGTTCTAGTGATTTCTGGAGATAGCTCAGTGCTCATGTTTTGTCATGCTTTACCTGTAATTCATGCCCATGCCTTTTGTTATTATGTTGGGGTGATGTAGCTTGTTGTTTTGATGCTTGCAAGATGCCTAGTTGCTATTATGGACAGATTGTTGTCATATCTTGGTTGGAGTGTATGTGTTGCACCGTTGCTCCGTTTTGAGTGTGCTCTATATGAAACTTGCTTGATTTTGCATGTAGTTTCATATTATCATGTTGCATCCTTGTTTTGAGAGTGTTTGCTTGATGTTTGTATGCATTTTGCATCAATGGCATGTTTAACTTGTTTTGCTCATATCTTCTAGGACGTAGCTCCAAATCTAATGAACTTTATATGTAACTTGACTAGAATCTCGTGTAGATCATCTTGGTGCATCTTAACTTGATGTTTAACAACTTGAACATAAGGTTTATTCAGTTCTGGACCAATTTCTAAATTTGCATATGAGGACTTACCGGAATTGTTATATGTTGTTCCCGTCCTCATTTAAACTTGCTTTGATGTGTTGCTCTTGTTTGCATCGTCTCTTGCCATGAGTAACTTCATGTAGCCTTGTCATGCATCATACTTGGTTGAGCATCATGCCTTGTTCATGTGTGGTGTGTTTACCATGTTGTGTGCTTCTTGTCAATAGTTCCCGTTTCGTTGCGATCGTGAGGATTCGTTCGTCTACGCTTGGTTCGTCTTCGTGGCTTCATCTTCTTCATGGACTCGTTCTTCTTCCTAGCGGGATTTCAGGCAAGATGGCCGCTACCCTGGATCTCATTACTATCATTGCTATGCTAGTTGCTTCGTTCTATCACTTTGCAGCGCTTCCTATAACTTGCTCTTCAAGCCTCCCAAATTGCCATGAACCTCTAACCTTTGACACCTTTCCTAGCAAACCGTTGTTTGGCTATGTTACCGCTTTGCTCAGCCCCTCTTTTAGCGTTGCTAGTTGCAGGTGAAGTTGGAGATTGCCCCATGGTGGACAGGATTATGTTGGGATATCACAATATCTCTTATATTATTAATGCATCTATATACTTGGTAAAGGGTGGAAGGCTCGGCCTTATGCCTGGTGTTTTGTTCCACTCTTACCGCCCTAGTTTCCGTCATACCGGTGTTATGTTCCCGGATTTTGCGTTCCTTACGCGGTCGGGTATGGGACCCCCTTGACAGTTCGCTTTGAATAAAACTCCTCCAGCAAGGCCCAACCTTGGTTTTACCATTTGCCTCACCACCACCTACCTTTCCCTTGGGAGTAATTAACCCAAGGGTCATCTTTATTTTAGCCCCCCCCCCCGGGCCAATACTTGTCTAAGTGTTGGTCCAAACCGAGCGATGTCCAGCGCCCCCTGGGCAACCAGGGTCTATGCCAACCCGATGTCTTGCTCATCCGGTGTTGCCCTGAGAACGAGATATGTGCAGCTCCTATCGGGATTGTTAGCGCATCGGGCGGCTTTGCTGGTCTTGTTTTACCATTGTCGAAATGTCTTGTAAACCGGGATTTCGAGACTGATCGGGTCTTCCTGGGAGAAGGTGTATCCTTCGTTGATCGCGAGAGCTTATCATGGGCTAAGTTGGGACACCCCTGCAGGGTTATAAACTTTCGAGAGTCGTGCCCGCGGTTATGTGGCAGATGGGAATTTGTTAATGTCCGATTGTAGATAACTTGACACTAGATACGAATTAAAACGCATCAACCGCGTGTGTAGCCGTGATGGTCTCTTCTCGGCGGAGTCCGGGAAGTGAACACGGTTTTGAGTTATGTTTGACGTAACTAGGAGTTCAGGATCACCTCTTGATAATTACTAGCTGACGACCGTTCCGTTTGCTCTCTTCTCGCTCTTATTTGCGTATGTTAGCCACCATATATGCTTAGTCGCTGCTGCAACCTCACCACTTTACCCCTTCCTTTCCCATTAAGCTTTGCTAGTCTTGATACCCATGGCAATGGGATTGCTGAGTCCTCGTGGCTCACAGATTACTACAACAACAGTTGCAGGTATAGGTTATGCGATGATCATGACGCGAGAGCGATGTTTGCTTGTTTTGGAGTTCTTCTTCTGCTTCTTCTTCGATCAGGGGATAGGTTCCAGGTCGGCAGCCTGGGCTAGCAGGGTGGATGTCGTTTGAGTTTCTGTTTGTGTTTCATTCATAGTCGGATGTTGATCTTATGTATGATGTGATGTTGTATTCGTGTGGCGTTGTATGCCTCTGGTATGTATCCCCATCTATTATGTAATGTTTATGTAATGATATCCACCTTGCAAAAGCGTTTCAATATGAGGGTCTATCCTTGGTGGGACCTTCAAGTTCCTTTTGGATAGGGTCGCATATTGGGCGTGACAGCACGCCCTAGGGGGGCGCCCTCCACCCTTGTGGAGGCCTCATGGCTCTTCTGGCCCAACTCTTTTGCTTTGGGGGCTTCTTCTGGTCCATAAAAAATCACCGTAAATTTTCAGGTCATTTCGACTCCGTTTGGTATTCCTTTTCTACAAAACTCAAAAACAAGGAAAAAACAGAAACTGACACTACGCTCTAGGTTAATATGTTAGTCCCAAAAACTAATATAAAATAGCATATAAATGCATATAAAACATCCTAGATGGATAATATAATAGCATGGAATAATAAAATATTATAGATATGTTGGAGATGTATCACCCACCAGCACCTGGCCAGCTTAACGATGAATTCCTAACCCGCCAGCGCATGGCCGGCTTAAACTGCCACAACTTAACTCGCCATATGTTAATCAACCTGAGAATCATGCTATCCTCTTATAGGAGCGGCTTATGATTTCTCCATGCTCTGTAACAACGATTAACCTTAAATCCATAACATGTCCACATCCACTAGATTTTCATTGTAGCTATTAAGCGGCTTGTCATCATAATATTGACCCGCCATATTTTTATTCTCATGTTGTAGCTTTTAACATTGCCAATCATGACTAAGACCCCCACCTCCTGCAACTGGATTGCCTCCAAAGTCACAGAGGGCACACTCAACGATTTTGTGACTATGGGGGTTTTGCTTGCTAAAGAAATCATCCACTGGCGGGTTCCAGGTTTCGAATGCCCCCCTCAGCCACAAGAAGGTGAGGTTGTAGTCTTCGCATATCACCTCCTCCGTGGCTTCTCACCGCCCGGGTAACCTCCCCAGATTCAGACATGATGGAAAAGCAAGAAATTTTGCACACATTTTAGCACACAAGCAAACAAGAAGCAAACAAAAAGACGAACGATAAGAAGGCAAATATTTTTGTGTTTTTCTGAAAACATTTTAGAAGTGGGGGAGAGGAAAACGAGATGCAAATGGCAAATAATGTAAATGCAAGAGATGAGAGTTTATGATGGGTACTTAGTAGGCTTGATGTAGATCCTCCCTGACAATGGCGCCAGAAATTCTTCCTGCTACTTCTTGAGCTTGCGCTAGTTTTCCCTTGAAGAGGAAAGGGTGATGCAGCAAAGTAGAGATAAGTATTTCCCTCAATTTAAGAACCAAGGTATCAATCCAGTAGGAGGAAACACAAGTCACCAATGGTAGCACCTACACATACAAATAAATACTTGCACCTAACGCGATAAAGGGGTTGTCAATCCCTTCAGGGTTACTTGCAAGGATGAGATTTGATAGAGATAGGTACAAAAGATAAGTTAAAGTGTAAAATATTAAATAAATTGCAGTAAGGTATTTTTGGGTTTTTGGTTTTGTAGGTATGAAAATAATACGATAAAAGATAGACCCGGGGGCCATAGTTTTCACTAGAGACTTCTCTCTTGAAAGAACACATATTGTGGGTAAACAAATTACTGTTGAGCAATTGATAGAAAAGCGCAAAGTTATGATCATATCTAAGGCAATGATCATGAATATAGGCATCACGTCTGTGACAAGTTGACCAACTCCTGCTTACATCTACTACCATTACTCCACACATCAACCTCTATCCAGCATGCATCTAGTATATTAAGTTAACAAGAACAGAGTAACGCCTTAAGCAAGATGAAATCATGTAGAGGGATAGATCCATTCAATATGAATAAACCCCACCTTTTTATCCTTAATGGCAACAATACAAATATGTGTCATGCCCCTTCTGTCACTGGGTATAAGCACCGCGAGATTGAACCCATTACAAAGCACCTCTCCCATGGCAAGAAAATCAATCTAGTTGGCCAAACCAAATCAATAGATCAGAGAGAAATATAAAGCTATCTTAATCATACATAAAATAGATCAGAGAAGACTCAAACAATATTCATAGATAATCTGATAATAAATCCACAATTCATCAGATCTCAACAAATGGACCGCAAAAGAAGATTACATCGAATAGATCTCCAAGAACATCAAGGAGAACATTGTATTGAAGATCAAAGAGAGAGAAGAATCCATCTAGCTACTAGCTATGGACCCGTAGGTCTGTGGTAAACTACTCACACGTCATCGGAAGGGCAGCAATGTTGATGTAGAGGCCCTCCGCGATCGAATCCCCCTTCGGCGGAGTACCGGAACAGGTCTTCAGATGGGATCTCATGAGGACATAAACTTGCAGCGGCAGAAAAATATTTTTGGTGTGCCCTCTGGTATACGGGGAATATTTGGGTATTTATAGAGCAAAGGTTAGGGTTAGAGGAGCATCAGGGGGCCCACAAGCCTGGGGGCACGCCCCCTAGGGCATACCCTTTGAGCTTCTCGCCAACTGGTGGCCCCTCTGACCTCCTCCCAAAGGTTCCTGGGTGTCTTCTGGTCTAAGAAAAATCCTCAAAAAGTTTCATTCCATCTGTACTCTATTTGGTATTGATTTTCAATAGAAGACAAAAACAAGGAAAAACAGCATCTGGCACTTGGCACTAGGTTAATAGGTTAGTCCCAAAAATGATATAAAATAGCATAATAATGCATATAAAGCATCCAAGATGGATAATATAATAGCTTGGATCAATAAAAAATTATAGATATGTTGGAGACATATCAAAAGGCCGCCCAACCTAGAAGGTAAATGTAACAATGTTCTATGACGGGCTGGAAAGCGGTTGGAGGTGATTTGTGAGGGGAAAGGGGGAGCCCTAGGTAAGTTTTTGGGAAGGTGGAGGTGGTGGTACCCATATCCTCCGCTGCAGCAGTAGCCAGCGAGTCATCTAAGTTGAGAGGGGTGATAGTTTGTTTAGTCAAAGTTAATTATCAGCCATGTTGCAAAGACAAAGTTATCAAGGATTGTATGAACATTTTTTGCCGCAAGAGGGGTAGCCTTGATGATGGTCAGTGTATCATCAGCATATTGCAAGACATGACAGGGGAGCTGTTGAGCTAGGGGGTGTTGAAGGAGCAAGTTGTTGCAGGCTTCGATGATGAGTTGTTGCAGTAAGTTTGCCGCGATTATGAAAAGGGAAGGGAAAAGAGGGTCACCTCTTGTTGAAAGCAATTTCTACACTTAATCCATGGCCTAGGGACACCGATAAGCAGGACTATTATGGTCCCAAATGAGAGAAGTGATCCAATCCACCCACACCAATGATTAGGGAAGCCTAGAGTTTGAGAAGTTTTAGGAGAGAAATTCGACAAACGGAGTCAAAAGCTTTCCTGAAATAAATTTTGATGATAATGGTAGGAGCTTTTTTTCGAGAACAACAATGCAGAATATCGGTCGCGTCAATGAAATTTTCTGACATAGATCTGCTAGAGAGAAACCCTTTTGATCGGCGTGGACCAACACAGGGATAAGAGGTTTCAGATGGTTAGTGAGGAGCTTTCAAATAGCCTTGATGGGGTAATTTTAAAGAGATATGGGCATGAAAGTGGTAAGGGAGTCTGCACCATTGTGTTTAGGAAGTAGGATGATCACAACGTGATTAAGGCATGATGGATCCATGTTGGAATAGTGGACTCGCTGAAAAGATGGAAAATTTCTTCCTTTGATCATGGGTCAGAATTTAGCCAGCACCATAACCGTCCAAGACAGGGCTAGCATTTGGTTTCATGGAGATGAAAGCATCAAAAAATTCCCGATGTGTGAACAGCGAATCCCGGTGCCTAAGCTTTGTCACATGAGTTTGATATAGCGTGTTGGGATTAGAATTCTAAGTAGGAGAGAAAGGATTCCCGAGTAGGTCGGTATAGAACCCAGTGAGGGTTTATTCTTTCGCGTCCTAGGAGAATAAGGATTGGCCATTTTGACAGAGGGAGACAATTTTGTTTCTACGAAGGCGAGGTGTGGCAGAAGCGTGAAAAAAGCGTATTTTCATCACCATTCAAAGAGAAAGTGAGCTACCCACATTGGATCCAATAGGCCTCTTTTTCACGAATGGCACATTGAGAACTTTGATGATTAAGCGACAAAGATTGTGTTCAGGATTAGACATGAAATGTGTTTTCTCAGTATTGTCGAGCATGTTGAGGACACTACAACAGTTGTTTTCCCAAGTTACAAGAGGGATTGACGCTTTGCGCCATTGCTTAAGGTGAGAATGAGTAGATTTTAGCGTGTCAACTTGCAAGAGGGAATCATTTGAATGCAACCGGGTCACGACCCAAGAAATCCGTAGGGCCGCAGAGAAGCGAGGCCTCAAGGCCCAAAAAAATTCAAATCAAAAAAGCGCAGGACGACTAGATGAGGGATATCAGTGTCAGTTGTGATGAGTAAAGGGACAGGATCTGAGACAAAGTGAGTCAGTGTGTAGACCAGGTGAAATGGGTGCTGATCAGGGGAAGTTCAATGAGGTCAAGTGAATTTATAGTGGCGTTGAACAAGTCCTGTTCTTGCTATCTGAAGTTGTTGACATTTTCATGAACAGGCTATTGCATGAGATTATGGTCGCCAAGAATGATCCAAGGTTGGATTGGGGGAGCATAGTTGGAGAGGTCATCTAGGAATGCATGCTTGAGATGGTGATCCATATGAGCATAGACGTTACTCCCTCTGTCCCAAAACAAGTGCCGCTCATTTCGTACAACTTTCTACTATATTTGTATTAAACTAGCGACACTTATTTTGGGACGGAGGGAGTATTAAACAGAAGAGTTTTAGACATGGCAAGGCAAGTAGCCGAGACAAGATGGGTGAAGGTGATCATATTTGAAGAACATGTCAATAAATGAGAGGAAGCAAAAACATTAATAATGCCCCCTAAAAGATTTGTCTGCATCTTTCTAGAAGACTAGGCCTAGGTGTTTTTGGAGGAAACTATTTTGTTTCTGTGGGTGAAGACAGCAAAGTTTGGTTTCCTGCAGGAAACAAGCAAGTAACTTGATGGCGATGAGCTCGAAAGAACATACATGCACTTTTTGGGCATGCCTAAATCTTAAGTGTTCCAACAGCAAAAGGATAGACTAACGTAGTTCATAGTGCAAACCAGGTAACACACAGTACAAAGAGGATAATAAGGCAGATAAGCTCCGGCTGATCGATGTGCTTGCTACAAACTAAATGAAGGGTGTAACGCCTGGATAATTAAGCTACAGTAGTCCTCTGCTAATGTTTCCATGTCACCATTGTTACTGTTGCTAATCTCACTTAGGTTCAAAATCAGTTAGAATTCAAACTTAAAATAAAGTCAAAATTTAAAGTTTTCAAAATGTCAAAACTAAATTGTTCAAACTGTGGCAAATAATTTATAAGTAATATTGGTGAAGAAACCACACTTTTATAAAATATTTAAATGTACTCAAATAAATAAAATGGTAGCAAAAACAATTAATTAAATACCTTTTATAAAATATAAAATAACAAACTATTTTATTTGGGTGTAATCTTTTTGTGGCAGAGGGCTTATTCAAAACACTAATTTAGGAATTGGTTTTACAATTTGTATAAAACTAAAATAAATAGCAACTAAAAGGAAACAAAAAAAGGTATAAAAGTAGAAAAGACAGAAAAACCAAATATAAAATAGGAGAAAAGCCTTCCCCTGGGGCCTCAGACCACTAGGCCACCAAGCCGGCCCACACCCCACCCACCCCCCCACCCCCCGGCTGCACCCTCCCTCCTGTTCACCAGGTGATTGTGGGCAACGCTGATGCCTGCCACGGCACCAGTCGTCGCTGTGGCAGCCATCCGGTGGCCTCCCGGTGAACCCCCATCCCTATATATCCTCCCCCAAGCCCTAACCCTAGCCCCTCTCCACTATCCCCATCTCACCTTCCCTCACTCTCTCCCACGGCGGATCCCATTCGTCCCGGCGCCGCACCGCTGCGGCCATTGAGCCCATCTGACCTCGTCGGCGTGTCCCCGACCTCCGCCGTCCTCCCCTACTTCCTTTATGCCAACGGATTAGACCCGGGGACGGCTACAACAATGTCCCCGAGCTCTTCGTCCACCTCTGCCTAACTGGTGGCCGTCGCCGTCTCCAGTCGCCTCGACACCCCCCTTGGCCTTCCCAGCAACGGCGGTGAGCACCGCGTGCTCGCCCTCCTCCTACCCCTCCATCTCTAGCGTCGTAGAACTCTGCCCGTGCCACCCGGTCCCCGGCCATTGGCCGCACTCACCGCGCCTATGCGTCGCGCTCGGCGCATGCCTCAGCCGCTCCGTGCTTGTCTGGCTACACTTCCCGCGTGTGTTGTGCGACCTGGCCGCGCCCCGCCTGTGCTCGCCATGCACAGGCGTGCCTCACAGCCTCTCGCGCCCGCCTATAAGCATCGTTGCAGTGCTGCTGCTACTACTAGCCCGTTGCTGCTTCTCCTCCGCTGCAGCCGCGCACGCCCCGGCCTCCCCGACACGCCCTCGCCCGACCATAGCCGCCTTCGCCCGCGGTTGCTACGCCCCGCCCCTCTGTAGGCTGCAGCCCCCCAGTCCGCTCCCTGATACGTCTCCAATGTATCTATAATTTTTTATTGTTCCATGCTATTATATTGCCCCTTTTGGATGTTTATGGGCTTTATTTTACACATTTATATCATTTTTGGGACTAACCTACTAAACGGAGGCCCAGCCCGTATTGTTATTTTTTTGCCTATTTCAGTATTTCGAAGAAAAGGAATATCAAACGGAGTCCAAACGGAATGAAACCTTCGGGAGCGTGATTTTTGGAATGAACGTGATCCAGAGGACTTGGAGTGCAAGTCAAAAAGCAGCCGAGGCGGCCACGAGAGGGTAGGGTGCCCCCCCCCTGTAGGGCACGCCCCCTGTCTCGTGGGCCCCTCGGGCGGCCACCGACGTACTTCTTCCTCCTATATAAGCCTACATACCCCGAAAACATCCAGGGAGCCAACGAAACACAATTTCCACCGCCGGAGGGGGAATCGACCATGGAGGGCTTCTACATCAACACCATAGCCTCTCTGATGAGTTGTGAGTAGTTTACCACAGACCTACGGGTCCATAGTTATTAGCTAGATGGCTTCTTCTCTCTTTTTGGATCTCAATACAATGTTCTCCCCCTCTCTTGTGGAGATCTATTCGATGTAAACTCTTTTTGCGGTGTGTTTGTCGAGATCCGATGAATTGTGGGTTTATGATCAAGTTTATCTATGAGAAATATTTGAATCTCCTCTGAATTCTTTTATGTATGATTGAGTTATCTTTGCAAGTCTCTTCGAATTATCAGTTTGGTTTGTCCTACTAGATTGATCTTTCTTGCCATGGGAGAAGTGATTAGCTTTGGGTTCAATCTTGCAGTGTCCTTACCCAGTGACAGCAGGGGTTGCAAGGCATGTATTGTATTGTTGCCATCGAGGATAAAAAGATGGGGTTTATATCATATTGCATGAGTTTATCCCTCTACATCATGTCATCTTGCTTAATGTGTTACTCTGTTCATATGAACTTAATACTCTAGATGCAGGCAGGAGTCGGTCGATGTGTGGAGTAATAGTAGTAGATGCAAGCAGGAGTCGGTCTACTTGTTGCGGACGTGATGCCTATATACATGATCATGCCTAGATAATCTCATAATTATTCGCTTTTCTATCAATTGCTTGACAGTAATTTGTTCACCCACCGTAATACTTATGCTATCTTGAGAGAAGCCACTAGTGAAACCTATGGCCCCCGGGTCTATCTCTTATCATATTTGCATCCAATCTACTTTTATTTGCATCTTTACTTTTTGCATCTATATTATAAAATACCATAAATATATTATCTTATCATACTATCTCTGTTAGATCTCACTTTCACAAGTGGCCGTGAAGGGATTGACAACCCCTTTATTGCGTTGGTTGCGAGTTTTTTGTTTGTTTGTATAGGTGCGTGGGACTTTTGAGGAGCCTCCTACTGGATTGATACCTTGGTTCTCAAAAACTGAGGGAAATACTTACGCTACTATTGCTGCATCACCCTTTCCTCTTCAAGGAAAACCAACGCAAGCTCAAGACGTAGCAAGAAAGATTTCTGGCGCCATTGCCGGGGAGGTCTTCACTCAAGTCAAGACATACCAAGTACCCATCACAAACTCATCTCCCTCGCATTACTTTATTTGCCATTTGCCTCTCGTTTTCCTCTCCCCCACTTCACCCTTGCCGTTTTATTCGCCCTATCTTTCCCAATCTCCTCCTCTCTCTTTTCGCTTGCCTTTTTTCTGTTTGCTTGTGTGCCTGTTTATCCTTATGGCTTTGCCTAAGAGTACCGGCCACCTTCTTAGAAGGTTGGAAGAGATTGAATCAAATATTAGAAGCTTTATGAATTTGCAATTTGAGCATAATAATTTCTTCAGAAAAGAGCTTAAGGAACAAAAAGGTTTTTTGGGGTTTATGAACAAGGAGCTTGATGATATGAATAAAGAATTTTATGGTGTGAACTCTCAAATTGCCCGGCTTGAAAATGCTATAGCCAAAATTTCTGATAAGCAAGCCACCTTAGTCAATAAGATGGCCACCAAACCAGAAAAGTTAGATGAAAATAATGGTGAAGATCTTAAAGTTATTGGTGCGTCTCCTATTAGATCTTTGTTTGACATTATGAATCTTGATAATTATGGGACTGGTGATGAGTCAACTTTACCTAGAAGGCGTCCCACGAATTCGGAGTTTTTAGATCTTGATGCTAAATTTGGTAAAAGTGGGATTGGAGAGGTCATGACTTTAAATAGCATTGAACCCACTATCTCGGATTTCAAGGAATTTGATTATGATAATTGTTCTTTAGAAGGTTGTATTTCCTTGTTGCAATCCGTTGTTAATTCTTCTCATGCTTATAGTCAAAATAAAGCTTTTACCAAACATATCGTTGATGCCTTGATGCAATCTTATGATGAAAAACTTAATTTGGAAGTTCCTATACCTAGAAAACTTAATGGGAACCTACTATAAAGATTAGAATTAAAGATCATGAGTGCTTTGCTTTGTGTGAATTGGGTGCTAGTGTTTCCACGATTCCGAAAACTTTATGTGATATTCTAGGTTTCCATGATCTTAATGATTGCTCTTTAAATTTGCACCTTGCGGATTCCACCATTAAAAAGCCAATGGTAAGGTTCAATGATGTTCTCATTGTTGCAAATATAAATTTGGTGCCCGTAGTTTTTATCGTTTTTGTTATAGATTGCAATCTTTCTTGCCCTATTATTCTTGGTAGACCTTTTCTTAGAACGATTGGCGTGATTATTGATATGAAGGAAGGGAATATTAGATTCCAATTTCCATTAAAGAAAAGCATGGAGAACTTTCCAAGAAAGAAATTCAAATTACCTTATGAATCTATCATGCGAGCTACTTATGAATTGAGTGCCAAAGATGGCACTACTTAGATCTATCTTCGCTTTTATGCCTAGCTAGGGGCGTTAGACGATAGCGCTAGTTGGGAGGCAACCCAATTTTCTTTGTGTTTTTTGTTTTTGTTCCTGTTTAATAATAAATCTTGAATCTACCATCTATTTAGATGTGTTTTTATCTTTTAATTAGTGTTTGTGCCAAGTAGAACCTATAGGATAACCTACTATGATAGTTGATTTGATTCTACTGAAAAACAGAAACTTTGTGCGCACGAATTTAGTTTTGTTAAATCACATAAATGTGATTTTGCGTTGATTAATTTTGCTTATGATCAATAAACAAATTGTCCAGGACTTCCTATTTTGGTAGGATTTTTAGAGTTCCAGAAGTTTGCTTTAGTTACAGATTGCTACAGACTGTTCTGTTTTTGACAGATTCTGTTTTTCGTGTGTTGTTTGCTTATTTTGATGCATCTATGGCTAGTAAAATAGTTTATAAACCATAGAGAAGTTGGAATACAGTAGGTTTAACACCAAAATAAATAAAGAATGAGTTCATTACAGTACCTTATGTGGTGGTTTTCTTTTCTTTCACTAACAGAGCTTATAAGATCTCCTGTTGAGTTTTGTGTTGTGAAGTTTTCAAGTTTTGGGTAAAGCTTTTATGGACTATAGAATAAGGAGTGGCAAGAGGCTAAGCTTGGGGATGCCCATGGCACCCCAAGATATTCAAGTATAGCCAAAAGCCTAAGCTTGGGGATGCCTCGGGAAGGCATCCCCTCTTTCGTCTTCGTTCATTGGTAACTTTACTTGGAGCTATATTTTTATTCATCACATGATATGTGTTTTGCTTGGAGCGTCGTGTATTATATTAGTCTTTGCTTTTTAGTTTACCAAAATCATCCTTGATGTACACACCTTTTGGGAGAAGCCTACTTGATTAGAATTTGCTAGAATACTCTATGTGCTTCACTTATATCTTTTGAGCTTGATAGTTTTTGCTCCAGTGCTTCACTTATATTTTTTAGAGCACGGTGGTGACTTAATTTTGAATAAATTGCTAGTCTCTCATGCTTCACTTATATCTTTTTGAGAGTCTTTTAGAACAGCATGGTATTTGCTATGGTTACAAGTTGGTCCTAGAATGATGAGCATCCAAGTTGGGTATAATAAAAACTATCATAGAAAAGATGCTATGATCAATTTGATGCTTTATAATTGTTTTGAGATATGGAGGTAGTGATATTAAAGTCATGCTACTTGAGGTGATTATGAAAAATACTTGTGTTGAGGGTTGTGATTCCCGTAGCATGCACGTATGGTGAACCGCTTTGTGATGAAGTTGGAGCACAATTTTATTTATTGATTGTCTTCCTTATGAGTGGCGGTTGGGGACGAGCGATGGTCTTTTCCTACCAATCTATCCCCCTAGGAGCATGCGCGTAGTTCTTTTGTTTTTCATGACTTCTAGATTTTTGCAACAAGTACATGAGTTCTTTTGACTAATGTTGAGTCCATGGATTATATGCACCTCACCCTTCCACTATTGCTAGCCTCTCTTGTGTCGCGCAACTTTCGCCGGTACCATACACCCACTATATACCTTCCTCAAAACAGCCACCATACCTACCTATTATGGCATTTCCATAGCCATTCCGAGATATATTGCCATGCAACTTTCCATCGTTCCGTTCATATGACACGCATTACTTTTGTCATATTGCTTTATGCATGATCATGTAGTTGACATCGTATTTGTGGCAAGGCCACCTTCATAATTTTCATACATGTCGCTCTTGATTCATTGCATATCCTGGTACACCGCCGGAGGCATTCATATAGAGTCATATCTTGTTCTAGCTTTGAGTTGTAATTCTTGAGTTGTAAATCCATAAAAGTGTGATGATCTAGTGAGGAAAGGACTATGATTCCCCCACAAGTCGGGATGAGACTTCGGACTTTACAATAAGAAAAAAAGAAAGAAAAAAAAGGAAAGGCCAAAAAAAAGGCCAAAGAAAAAAAGGAAAAAAAGAAACAAAAAAATGCGAGAAAAAGAGAGAAGGGACAATGCTACTATCTCTTTTTCCACACTTGTGCTTCAAAGTAGCACCATGATCTTCATGATAGAGAGTCTCATATGTTGTCACTTTCATATACTAGTGGGAATTTTTCATTATTGAACTTGTCTTGTATATTCCAATGATGGGCTTCCTCAAAATGCCCTAGGTCTTCGTGAGCAAGCGAGTTGGATGCACAACCACTTAGTTTCTTTTGTTGAGCTTTCATATATTTATAGCTCTAGTGCATCCATTGCATGGCAATCCCTACTCACTCACATTGATGTCTATTAATGGGCATCTCCATAGCCCGTTGATACGCCTAGTTGATGTGAGACTATCTTCTCCTTTTTTTGTCTTCTCCACAACCACCATTCTATTCCACATATAGTGCTATGTCCATGGCTCACGCTCATGTATTGCGTGAAAGTTGAAAGAGTTTGAGATTATTAAAGTATGAAACAATTGCTTGGCTTGTCATCGGGGTTGTGCATGATTAAATACTTTGTGTGATGAAGATAGAGCAACAGTCAGACTATATGATTTTGTACGGATAACTTTCTTTGGCCATGTTATTTTGAGAAGACATGATTACTTTGATTAGTATGCTTCAAGTATCACCATTTTCATGTTAATATGAACTTTTATTTTGTATCATTTGGATCTGAACATTCATGCCACAATAAAGAAAATTACATTGAGAATTATGCTAGGTAGCATTCCACATCAAAAATTCCTTTTTTATCATTTACCTACTCGAGGACGAGCAGGAATTAAGCTTGGGGATGCTTGATACGTCTCCAACATATCTATAATTTTTTATTGTTTCATGCTATTATATTACCCCTTTTGGATGTTTATGGGCTTTATGTTACACATTTATATCATTTTTGGGACTAACCTACTAACCGGAGGCCCAGCCCGTATTGCTGTTTTTTTGCCTATTTCAGTATTTTGAAAAAAAGGAATATCAAACGGAGTCCAAACGGAATGAAACCTTCGGGAGCGTGATTTTTGGAACGAACGTGATCCAAAGGACTTGGAGTGCAAGTCAAAAAGCAGTCGAGGCGGCCACGAGAGGGTAGGGCGCGCCCCCTATCTCGCGGGCCCCTCGGGCGGCCACCGACGTACTACTTCCTCCTATATAAGACTACGTACCCCGAAAACATCCAGGGAGCCAACGAAACACAATTTCCACCGCCGTAACCTTCTGTATCCGCGAGATCCCATCTTGGAGCCTTTGTCGGCGCTCTGCCGGAGGGGGAATCGACCATGGAGGGCTTCTACATCAACACCATAGCCTCTCCGTTGAGTTGTGAGTAGTTTACCACAGACCTACGGGTCCATAGTTATTAGCTAGATGGCTTCTTCTCTCTTTTTGAATCTCAATAGAATGTTCTCCCCCTCTCTTGTGGGGATCTATTCGATGTAAACTCTTTTTGCGGTGTGTTTGTCGAGATCCGATGAATTGTGGGTTTATGATCAAGTTTATCTATGAGAAATATTTGAATCTCCCCTGAATTCTTTTATGTATGATTGAGTTATCTTTGCAAGTCTCTTCGAATTATCAGTTTGGTTTGGCCTACTAGATTGATCTTTCTTGCCATGGGAGAAGTGCTTAGCTTTGGGTTCAATCTTGCGGTGTCCTTACCCAGTGACAGCAGGGGTTGCAAGGCACGTATTGTATCGTTGCCATCGAGGATAAAAAGATGGGGTTTATATCATATTGCATGAGTTTATCCCTCTACATCATGTCATCTTGCTTAATGCATTACTCTGTTCATATGAACTTAATACTCTAGATGCAGGCAGGAGTCGGTCGATATGTGGAGTAATAGTAGTAGATGCAGGCAGGAGTTGATCTACTTGTTGCGGACGTGATGCCTATATACATGATCATGCCTAGATAATCTCATAATTATTCGCTTTTTTCTATCAATTGCTTGACAGTAATTTGTTCACCCACCGTAATACTTATGCTATCTTGAGAGAAGCCACTAGTGAAACTTATGGCCCCCGGGTCTATCTTTTATCATATTTGCTTCCAATCTACTTTTATTTGCATCTTTACTTTTTGCATCTATATTATAAAATACCAAAAATATATTTATCTTATCATACTATCTCTATTAGATCTCACTTTTGCAAGTGGCCATGAAGGGATTGACAACCCCTTTATTGCGTTGGTTGTGAGTTCTTTGTTTGTTTGTGTAGGTGCGTGGGACTTTTGAGGAGCCTCCTACTGGATTGATACCTTGGTTCTCAAAAACTGAGGGAAATACTTACGCTGCTATTGCCGCATCACCCTTTCCTCTTCAAGGAAAACGAACACAAGCTCAAGACGTAGCACTCCCTGCATCGCCGCGACCCACGCGCCCCGGCCACATCCCCTGCCCGCGCTACTCGCTGCTGCAGCCGCCCCCTGCGACACCATCGTCATCACCCACGCCCCCCTCGCTGGCAGCCGCCCAGCCCGCCTATGCCCGCCGCCCTGGCCCTCGCAGCTTCGGGTGGCCGCCGCACCATGGTCGGGTCCCTGCCTGTAACGCGCGCGCTCGCACCCGTTAGCCCACTCCCCGTTGGCCCGAATAGGGCAATGATAGATGGGCCCAGCCCCTAAAAACAAAAATAAAAATGGTTAAAACAGGAATTTAAAATAATTAATTAATTAATTAGTGAATTCATTAACTTAATTAATTTGATTTAATTAAAGTAATTAAAACTTAATTACCCTAATTACATCATTAGTCTAATTAAACTGTTAGATTAGCTCATGTGACAATGACAGTGGGGACCCACGTGTCAGTTTGACCAGTCAACGGTCAATGTTGGCTGTTGATATCATGCTGATGCAATAATGAATTTTGATTTAAATTAAATCTATTAAATCCAGTAAATGAATTAAAACTTTGAAAATTAATATATATAATAATTTGTAACTCGAATGAAAATACTTTATACATGAAAGTTGCTCAGAAAAACGTGAGGAATCCGAATACGCACCCCGTTCGTCCGCCACACGTCCCTAGAATAGCGAACATGGAACCATCCTCCTCCATTTCATATGTCCGAAAATGCCAAATTTTGGGAAAACATTCCCGCATGTTTTCTCCCTTCACCGGTATCGTGTAGCACTGCCTTAGAACACCCCTAGCTCTGCCTGCAGTCATGTCATGCATCTTTTTGCTTGTATTTACTCTTTCTTCCCCCTCTTCTTCTCCGGTAGACCCCGAGACCGCTGTTGATGCCACTGTGATCGACTACGTCACCGACGACCCTTCTTCCCTTTCAGCAGAGCTTCCAGGCAAGAAAAACCCCCTTGATCATTCCGATATCGCCCATTCCATTTTCTCTCATGCCTACATTAGATGTTGCTACTGTAATTGATTGCTCCTATTCTGATGCATACCGTGCTTTTGTAACCTCCTGTTGTACCTTACCTGCTTATCCTAAACTACTTTAGGTTGGTTAGTGATCCATCAGTTACCCATCACCTTGTCCCAGTTGCATTGGCTTGATGACCAATGACTCGATCAACATGATCGACGTCCAAGGCCCGACACATCACTTCACCCTCTTTAGTTGTACGACTCTGCAGAGCTACTATCGTGTGCCAAGGGTGATACCTCGTATAGCACTCCTGATGATAACTCTGTAGCATAGCTAATCAGTCATGGTTTGTCGAGGGTGATTCCTCCTTCACCACTCCCGATGACGATTCTCTCGTGCAACACCTCAAGTGTGAACCACGAGGGTGATTCATCAGGTTTTCCCCCTTGATGTTTTGGACATGCAGTTACAATGACTTTACTTCAGACCTTTGTTAAAGTCAGGCGGGCCCAGAGAACACCCGTGAGAGATACCCCTGTGAAATTCGGGCGGGCCCGGAGAGCACCCGCGAGATTTATGGTGGCGGTTGGCTGTTTAGGTTCTCACCTAGGAGGTGGTGGTAGCTCGGAACTTGTCTCGACAATCGTCAGTTCTTTTAATAATGCACTAACAGGTTTGGGTATTCGTTTTGAGTTGGCCATTGGCCTATACGCACCGCCACGTGGGAACAGTTATGGGCACTCGGCGTTGTATATTTCTTTCGAAAGCTCTGTCAGACTTCCAGTTCAGCATTGTGGCACGGTCGGATTGTGAGATGGCGCTGGTATTCACCATGCGCACAACGACCCGGAGTGCAACGTACGATGGGCCCAAGACCCCCGAGCGCTTAGGATTTAGACCGGCGGGGACCTCTATGTGGAGCCTAGGTAGGACTACGACGTGTTGATCTTCTGAGGCTAGGCATGACCCAGGAAAGTGTGTCCGGCCAGAGTAATTAAGCGTGTTGGGTAATGTGGTGCACCCTTGCAGGGAAGTAATCTATTCAAATAGTCGTGTCCATAGTAATGGACGCTCGGAGTTGTACCCGATTTATTACAACTAGAAATGGATACTTGAGACATGAGATGGATATGATGGCTCCGGGATTTCTTTCTCACAGGGAGTCGAGAAAGGATCTCTAGGCATTGATGCTACAACATGCTTGTTAATTATAAATTGCTATTATGTACTCTTCTGAATGTTGCAAGATGCTTGAAGATGCTTGTCCTCAATAGGCTAGGCCTTTCCCTCTATTCTGGCATTCTGTGGTTCAGTCCATAGATACATCCCTTCCTTTGATACCAATGCATACTTAGAATAGATCTGATGCTTGCGAGTACTTTGGATGAGTACTCATTGTTGCTTTGCTACCTCTTTTTCCCCTATACCTGGTTACTGCGATCAGATGGCGGAGTCCAGGAGACAGATGCCTCCCCTGTCGACTACTACTACCCCGAGGGTGCCTACTACTATGTGGAGACCGCCGATGACCAGGAATAGTTAGGAGGTCCTAGGCAATCGTTGTTGCTTTTGTGTTTGCCTTCTTAAGGCAGTCTTGTTTAACTTATGTTTGTACTCAGATATTGTTGTTTCCGCTAACTCCTGTGTATCGAGCTTATGTATTCGAGCCCTCGAGACCCCCTGGCTTGTAATTTAAAGCTTGTATTATTTTAATTTGTGTCTAGAGTTGTGTTGTGATATCTTCCCGTGAGTCCCTGATCTTGATCGTACACATTTGCGTGTATGATTAGTGTATGATTAAATCGGGGGCGTCACAAGTTGGTATCAGAGCCGACTGCCTGTAGGAACCCTCTTTCCAACTCCTTGGCCGAAGTTGTGTCTAGTCTTTGAAAAATTGTTTTACTTACATGGTTGTGTGGCTTACGGGCCCACGTCGCCAAATGGGTGGTATTAGGATCTTTTACTCCTCGTCTATACTCTGGGACTCTGATCTCTCTTCTATTCGGGTTAAATGATTTTGCTAACTCTAACATTAGGATCTCGTGATCACATCCACTCGAAGATTTGCATTACGCCCTCCTTGAATTGTCGGTCAGGATCTGCTTCACAGTGTTCATGGACTGCATGATCCTTTTATTGATGGCACCCTGCGTCGTCACTTGCAGATTCCTCGCTCCAGTGGTTTCTCCGACGCTGATGTAGCCTTGCTATGTCCCGCTGTTGTAGCCCTCCATCACGTGCCTGCGTGCCACCTAGTATGTCTAGGATGTTTCTCTTATCCAAAGTCACACTAACAATGTGTAATTGACTCTATATATGTACCAATATGTCTTTAATGATTACTGTTGTGTACATACTGCGTCTTTGCTCATTGTTCTGATTACATCATGAATGACTCTTTCCACTTGCTCCACCCCTTGCTAAACTACCCCCTGTTGCGTTTTAGCGGGATGGTGGTCATGGCCATGGTGGCAACAATCCACCACCGCCTGAATTCATGGCCGGAATGATACAACAGTTTGGGCTGAATTGCTAGTTCATGGAAGGAATGATGGCTCAGTTTTCTCGTCCCAACTTGAACCAGCAGCATGCCCAAGTGACACTACAGGACTTTGCACGTATCAACCCTGTCATCTACCACAGCTCAACTCAGCCACTTGATGCTGATGACTGGCTCTGTGACATCACTTCCGAGTTAGAGTCTGCTGATGTAGCCCCTGCCAGCTATGTCACCTTCGCGGCATATTATCTGAAGGGTCCTGCTGCTCAATGGTGGGACAGCCACAGGCATTCACTACTTGGTCATCACTTGGTCGGATTTCCAACTTCTTTCCATGCTCGCTTCATTCCTCGGGGAATCATGGACAGGAAGAAGCGTGAGTTCCGCAACCTCACCCAAGGCAACAAGACTGTGGATGCTTATCAGCGGGAGTTCCTTGACTTGTCCCGCTATGCTGAAGAAGACATTGCCACAGATGCACGTAGACAGGAAAAGTTCCATGACAGACTTCAAGCTGATATCAAGCTCGCGCTCCTCGTGCATGACTTTACTGATTTTGCCACCTTGTTGAACAAGGCCATTCAGGTTGAAACTAGTCTGCAGGAACACCTGGGATCCCTCAGGCGTAACCGTGACGTGGGTTCATCTTCACGCTTCACCGCAGAAGCATAGGGTTTGGATCCCCCACAACATATATCCACCAGCTGCCCCTGCACCAAGATAGTCCCATGTTGCACCTCGCCTACCTCCTCCACCACATGGGCAGCCGAGACTTCAAGCTGCACCACCCTGAGCTCCTTCTCCCCGTCCCACTGATGGGTTATGCTTCAGGTGTGGTCAACTAGGTCTCCGTTCCAGGGAATGCCCTCAGAATCAGTACCAGCTTGCACTTCCTCCAACTGGTCGTGGTAATAATCAGCCCCGCACAACAATTCCAGACCTTATGGTCGTGGTCAAGCTAACCACATTGATCTGAATAAAGCTCAAGACCAACCTGCTACTGTGTTGGGTACTCTTCTTGTTAACTCGGTACCAGCTTCTGTTTTATTCAATTCAGGAGCATCGCATTATTTCATATCAGAAGATTTTGCATTCATGCATGACATTAAGTTCGAAGAGATGAACAACTCGTTAGTGGTACACACCCCTGCGGGCCAATGTCGAACCACCATGGTTAGTCACAACGTCCCCGCTGAAATTGAAGGGTTGGGATTCCATGTTTCCCCATTGTTTTGAAGGCGTCCAATATTGACCTCATTCTGGGCACAGAATGGTTGAGAACACATACCGCTTCTATCATTTGCGCCACTAAGACCGCCCATCTACTACATCCTTCAAATGAGATAGTAAGCTACCATGCTCATCTTGTTCGAAATGCCGAAGCACGAATTTATTCCTTGAATGCGTGAAATGCTTCTCCTTTTGTGAGAACTGAAGACGCTACATCGAAATCTGAAGCATTTGTCCGGTCTACTTTCTCGATCAAGCTGAACGTCGCACCCGTTAGAGGACTATCAAATTTCTAAAAAGTTCAGTGGTCAAATCCTTCTGAAGATGAAGCCACTTAGGAACGTGAGGGTCGTCTTCGTGATGAATACCCCGTTTTGTTTCCGTCTACCTCTTATAATCTCGGGATGAGATTTCTTGTAGTGGAGGAGAATTGTAACGCCCGGATAATTAAGCTATAGTAATCCTCTGCTAATGATGCCATGTCGCCACTGTTACTGTTGCTAATCTCACTTACGTTCAAAATCGGTTCGAATTCAAATTTAAAATAAAGTCAAAATTTAAAGTTTTCAAAATGTCAAAACTGAATTGCCAAACTATGGCAAATAATTTATAAGTAATATTGGTGAAGAAACCGAAAGTGCCTTTCTGCTCCCGAGCCCATTTGAGCTCGGTGAACAGTAACATCGAAAAAAATTCAAAAAAAATTCCAAATTTTTTTGGGAGAAACATTGACAAAAGTTCTAAGTGCTTGCAAAAATTCATCATGAAATCACATTCCTGTAAGGCGTGGCAAAAAAAACAAATTCAGTACTCCAAAATGCTTTTGAAAGTAGCATTTTCAGAGTATCGATTTTTTTGTTTTGCCACGCCTTCTAGAAATGTGATTTCATGACGAACTTTTGCAAGAACTTAAAACTTTTTTATCAATGTTTCTCCCAAAAAAATTTGGATTTTTTTGGAATTTTTTAGTTTTTTTGATTTTACTGTTCACTGCTCGGGTCCAGAAACTCTGCGTCCGTGAAGAAACCACACTTTTATAAAATAAATGCACTCAAATAAATATAGCAAAATAATTAATTAAATGCCTTTTATAAAATATAAAGTAACAAACTATTTTATTTGGGTGTGAAACTTTTTGTGGCAGAGGGCTTATTTAAAGTAATATTCATTGGAGAGGACGAGCTCGCCTGCTCACTTTATCTCCCCGCGCTCGTATCGTTTCGGGATGGGAGCATGGTCACACGACGACCGGGTAAATGAAATATAACTATGATGTGTGTGTGTGTGTTTTTTCGGGGAAATCAAACTAGTATGATGTTTTTTTTAGAAAAGAAGGATGCATCGGCCTCTGCATCTGGACGATGCATACGGCCATTTTATTAATTATTAAGCACAAAAGACTTTATAAAGTAATACATTAGTAAGCCTGAAGTCACCATCTAGGCAACATCTGTCGCTATTCCTACCTCCTTGATGCAGTGGTGCCGAATGTCTGAGCCTAATACCAAACAGACATCGCACTAAATCCTAACATCTAATGTCGGATGCCCCGTCCTAGCCACATACCGGGACTAGGGCACACGTTGGTCCGGCGCACTCACCGAGGCTGCCGCCGCCTTCTTTCATCAATCCATCTCCAGAGCAGGTACTGACGCACAGACCTTGCCAGGCCTGCCGTCGACGCCACCATGGCGCCAGACAGCTCGACCACTCTGCGCTCGTCCATCCAGCCGCATCCGTCGTCGATATGCAGCTGCACCATGCCGCCACCACTCGTCGTCAATGACGCGGTAGATACAACACCGCACCACCTGGCAACCTTCACACCATCGCCACTGCTAGAGCTACTCGGAGCCCACCATCCACAACATCTCTCCCCCGAACAGCAGTTCCTCCCAAGACGGCGCCTCCATGAAAGATACGACGCGCAGGACGCCGCCGCCGCCCAATCCAGACTGAATTTTGGACTTTCGTTCGGGAGGGGTTTGGGGGTGGATAGTGGATAGTATGATGTTTAACAAGCCTACTAGTTTAATCGAGGGTTCAAACTAATCCAGGGCACATGGGGGCAATGACGACGTGAATACATACAGCATTCAGGCAAGGACGTGCGATGCATGTCCTTCCATGGCGCGGCATCCAAGTGGTTACAAAATTCCAGACATGGGATGAAGCTACAACAGGGTATGGACGGGCCCAGTCGGATACTCACCCAAGATCCAAATCTGGGTGCAATAAACTACTTTGACATTTTGCTGGCTCACACACACATGACACATGCGATGCAACCCTGACAGAAAATTGCATGAGCAACACAGCACCGCTCCCCATTTTGAGTAACTTAAGACATCGACGGCGAGGTATATCCTGAAAGTTGTTAGTATATGCAAGCGGGCAGACCTCAGAGACCGCACCTTTGGTGTTTGCAGGATAATTTTTCATTTGATATTACTCCCTCCGTTCCATAATATAAGAACGTTTTTGACATTTCTACCATGCTGCTAGGTGATTAGCAGTAGAGCACAAACCAGCTCCTTACACATGATGCTGGTCATATAGATGCTCAAACTTTCCCCACCCCACCTGATGCTGGTCATATAGATGGGCAAATCCCAGGCTCCACCTTGAAAACCCAAACCATGAGATATAGTTGTTGAGCAGTTCTTTTTTTGGAAAACTTTCCCCACTCAACCCTCCCGAGCGACAGTGAGGAATCCCTAGCGTCGCCGGGCCAAACTCTCCCCCCCCCCCCCTCCTCCGCCTCGTCATCGCCGGAGGGCGCGGCCGGACCTCTCGCCTCTCACTGTGCGGGGGGTGGTGGGGCCCGACTTTGTCTAGCCTGGGCGTTGTGGGAGCGTCGGGTGCAACGGCATGGCGGCCATGGTAGCTGCGTGATGGGCGACGGAGGCGGTACGTGGCGTGGAGGCTACGGCGACCTCGACTGCTTCGGTTTCGCGGGCACCGTGCCCATATCGAAGGTGCGGTCACGGTTCTCCATGTCCTCTTGATCCTTCGGGTGAAAACTTGATCATTTGATTGGACGCTGGCAGCACTCTGGTGTCGTGTCCTTCTCGAAGGCTCCGCCTTGGAGTCCATGTTCCATTGTTGGTCTACTTCGCCTCTTCGCGGTGGCTTGTCCACGGCTGTGGGCTTCGTCATCTGCAAGCAGTACTTTGTTTTTTTATTTGTAGTTGACTTGGAGTTCTTTGGAGTGACGTTGCTGATCTTCAGCTCTCTTGTATCCTGCCTTGGGTGTGTGTTTTGTGATGTCAGGTTGTATGCGGCTGATTGTTTGTTGGTCATTGCTTTATATATAAAGCAGGGTGTGCGTCTTTTTGGTATATAAATTCTCAAACATGTGAAGCAATTGGGACCTAATAACATCTCAGAACATTATAGATCGTCTCAAATGCATAGTTTAATTGTGTTCGCATATTTAAATGCATAGTTAGGTTTCAGTAGATAGAAAAAGATTTCTTTCCCCGACCCTAGAAGTTACCCTAAGGTGTCTCTCCCTCGCAGGGACGAGTTTGTCTTAGTTTTATAGTTCTTTTTTCTCTTATTAGGTTTTGGTTCCATGGTATTCTCATCAAGGTGGTAAGGGGGATGGTGTGTCGCAACAAGGTCCTTTCGGCCTCTCCCTTCCTTGACGGCATCATCCAACGCCGACGAAGGGTCTGTGATTGTAGGTGTTGTCATATCTGTTGGTTTTTTTATCAGATCTTGTCAGTTTATGTGTCAAGAGTTGGCTGGCTCTTAGTGTGTTGACTCCGACATTTTTTCTTGATTTATTCCATGGCATGACCCAATTTCTCCGACCCTCTTGAGTGGTGGTGAAGCATGTTATCCATGGTGATGCCCCATCCATTTTTCCTTCGCTGATACTAGATCTCGTTTGTAGTGGCGGTGACTATAATGGTATTCAAAGCTTGGTATCACGTGGGCGTTTGCAAGGGTTCCTTTCCCTTACTGCCGGTCCAATGCAATTTCCAATCTGCGGCAGGAGGCGTACAATCAAAAGAAGAAGACCATTAATATGATTTTCGATGCACTTTTATTTTTTACAAGGTGTTTTACTAGGCATACAACCTTGATATTTATCATATTTCAGATGTCCTTTGGGTATCTTAGCTCTTTTTTTTTTGCATATAATCTAGGTGAAAAGAAACTAACCCAAGATGCCAAGTTGACCTACAAGCAACTGGAAACAAGGAGGGCCACATGCATGACGCTGCTACCGCGACGAGACGAGAATCCAATGACTGCCACAGCAGCAACGCTCATTACAAGAGGCCAACTTACACAGCCTGGTAGGGAGCGGAAACATCGTTGCCTATTTCATATGTAGGGCATGGTATCATTGCAAAAGAGCTACCGATTTACTGGTTTCACAGTTGATGTCCAACATGTTCAAATTAGAAGCAAAATGGTACCCACATTAGGACGTGATCCAGATTGAATGCACCATATGTAGCTGATTAGACATGTACCGGCGGTCTGCTCTTTCTATTTGTGGATAAACTGAAATTGCAGCACCATGGTTAGGTAGGAAAATTACTAAATCGTTGAAAAAGGAAAGTGCATCCGCCTATCGTACTAATTGAGGGTGATGTAACATTCTTTTTTGCCGGAATAGGGTGATGTAACATTGACCGCCGATTTTGCTGAGAAGGGCAATTCAAGGGGACGTGAAGTTTTTGCACCCGAGCTCATGAAAAATATTTTTAAAATGTTCAAAAAATCTGATTTTTTTTTATGACAAACTTTGACAAATGTTCTAAGAGTTTGCAAAGTTTCATCATGAAATCACATTTTTGGAAGTCATGGCAAAAAAAACAATACTCTGAAAATGCTACTTTTGAAAGCATTTTGAAGCACTGATTTTGTTTTGTTTTTTGCGACGACTTCCATAAATGTGATATCATGATGGAATTTGGCAAGCTCTTAGAACGTTTGTCAAAGTTTTCCATAAAAAAAAAAGATCTTTTTGAACATTTTTTTAATGTTTTTCAAGTTACCGTTCATCCCGAGCTCATTTGAGCTTGGTTATAGAAAGGGACTTTCGAATTCAAGGTCCTAACACTTAAGGATATGAAAGTTGACTAGACAAACAATTAAAGTGCAGGCCCGTGAAAAATGGTAGTTTGCGATGAGAGATGGGAGGGTCTTATTCTTATTAAACATATGATATAGATGGCGGGAACAATGAAGCAGATTCTTCATCATTCTTGAACTCCTGGTTGTGTTTCACCTCGCACCTAAGCATCACATCTCGGCTTGTTCCGAGTTTGAAGTACCTTTTGGCCAAAGAAGAACCCGCTTCTTGACACGATCACCTCTTTAGGGTTCTAAGGGTTCTAAGCGTAATAGCCCGGAAACTAACAAACAAGAGCAGTGCTGAAAGAAACCATACCTACACCTCTCTCTACCTCCTTTTGCCGTTGTTGGTTGGGCCATCCATTAATGGTCCTGCAACTGCAAGCATCCCAGGTAGAAAATGTGACATGAGATCTGAAGAAATGAAAGCAACAAGCCAAGGAGAGAAAAACAGGAAGATGCGCAAAATCCAAGAACCCCCTTCTGTTTGCTGTTGTCCACTACAGCATTTCCAGCTACCATTGCTGTACTGCACCTCTGTGACACTGGGGAGAACCCTGGCGTGTGCTGATCCCATCAGCTGGCGTCACTCACTGAATGCACAAATGTACCACACCTGCTGCTACCTCCTGGGGGTCGATCTGGCCGGAGCATGTGCGCACGGCAGACGACGGGCCTTGCATGTAAACGACTGCAAGATCTACCGGCAATTCAAACTCGCAGCGGCCAAAACACACAGGTTTTTAATTTAATTTCAACACCAAAAGTTGCAGAGCCCCCAGCCTGCAAAGCAAAATACACCACTTCTACCAGTTTTATCTCATGGCTCACAGAAGCGACAGGGTCTGCATGCATGCAACAATGTTTCCGTGCATTTACCAAGTACTATAGCGAGCAGTAGCCATCACCGTACTGAGTACAGCAACTGGAGGGGTGGATTTCTGAGAGTATCCCAGCAATTCCACGGAAACCATCATCAGATCCACATTTCTGTAACAGTTGCAGAAGCAGCAGCCGATCAATCAAACACTGCTCACCTTTTTTTGCAAAAATACCAGAGCCACTAGGGAGAAGCTTCAAGAGTATGATGAGAATTCACATTTCTTACATGGAAAATATGTGCGATTACGCTGTGCTAGGAAGCATACCAAATACGAGTTGCAGAGTTCACATACTTACTAATTATTACAAACATGAATGCAGTCACCCGCTCTAATATCATGATTTGCAGAAACTTGTTATCTGATAGGGCCACTAAACAAACCCTTTCAAATGCATAGACAAAAACAAGATGAGCAAAGTTGGGAGGGGAAAGTGTTGGAAACCAATGAAGTTCATGCGGGAAACAGAACCACCAGCACCCCAGCATGTGTTGATGCTCATTATTTTTCTCGGCGCACAAATGAGTGCATAACCCGCCCTTTGAGAAACTAACATGGTGAGCTCAGACCAAACCGAAGTACACGATGGTGTCCTTTGCCATGACCAGCAGAAGCAGCTTGAAATATATCAAAGCCCACTTCCTGGTAATATCGTGGTGCACATAGTCCAGAAAGATTTCCTTGTGGAACATGTAAATCTGATGGTACACCGCCGCGACCATAATAGATGTACTGATGCTGTTCCTTGAGGAAAGAAGCAGAGCTGGGATCATGTAAAAGGTTACTCCTGTTAATATCTCTGATCGCCTGACTTTAGAACTTTCACTTGTCAACGGACTGCTTCTAGGTTTAGCAGCTGCTTCTAATGGGCTGAATGCCATGACTTTAGGGAAGGCTCCTTCAGTCGCTTTTAGTGCATCAGAGTATCCCGTTACAGCAACTGACTTGCATGTCTCTGAGACCTGTCAAAACTGGAAACATCAGGTTCATCGTTCATGGACATCTAGCATAGAGTGGCATCATAAGTGAAAAACAAGCACTGGTTGGATTGTGAGTTTGTGACAAACCTGTGTATTCTGCATGGGAGATCCATTGGATGCTACACTAGAAAACCAACGCGGTAAAAATTGTGTGCCGCTGAGGTGTGCTGTTGGCTCATGTCCCAGAACCTACACACATGTACATAGGCACAAGACCCAAGCAAACTAAATCACAACAGACTTTGCATTTCTTGAACAAAGAAAAAAAAGCAATAAAAGAAACCACTAAGAACAGCAAGTTCCTTATTATGAATAAGCCTGGGTTTGAAAAAGAAAAACCATGGGTTTCATTAACCAGTCCAGCAAACAAAATTACCTCATTTTCTATTTGTTTCCGGTACCCTAATGGGATACAGAGTGGAGCTACACAAAGGTATTTCTGTAATTTTTATATAAAAATAACCCCAAAAGCTTCAATCACTACTTATAGATCAACACACGGTTAACTGACAGAAAGGGCATGTCCAGAACCAGGAACAATTTTGTGGGCGTATATTCAGAATAAGGAAATATTTGAGGCCAAAGCCAAGTCTAGATTAGGAGTAGACCTATGGAGTACAAATTACAGATTTAACAGACTAACTGACGTGAAGAATTAGGATGGGAGATAGGGGGTGAAGGGGCCCACTCCGGTGAAATTCAGGGGGAAGTTTCAGTTAAACTTTAGGATTATCAAATTTTTAGGGACAAAGCATTCTCTTTAGGATATTCATGGCTAAAATCACCTAGGCTATTATCAACAGATGTCAGCCAACTAATTAACCTACTTCTCTTTAGCCAATAAAATATGAAATGAACTTTTGCAAATGGGAAATCTTGGCATCACTAGGCAGAAGATTTCTTGATTGTGGCACATAGAACTCGAATATTGACATTTAAAGTGTAATCAGCTTGTATTGGAAACATATCGTATCAGAGTCACACTATCCCCTCATGTTAAGTCAATGATCACAAAATGAGATACCCCCACCTCTCAACTCTAGCAATTAGCTGATATTGTGTGGTAGCATGCTCGACTCGTATGGGACGGCAGGTGGAGATTCTAGGTATGACTGCCATTGTTGTTCCTCGTACATTATTGGCATCCAGAGAGACCTCTAACATCAACCAGGTACATGCCAGGCTCGCAAATCAAAACCCTGACAGATGTTATTTTTTTATCTACCCTTCTGCAGTTCTACCGCTATCCTGACCACAATAGATTCGAATAAAGACAGTGGGGCACACATACTCCCTCAATCCCAAAATAAGTGTCTCAACTTCGGTACAACTTTGTACTAAAGTTGTGCTAAAGTTGAGACACGGAGGGAGTAGTACATACCACACACCATACGATATATTAATTGGTATACATAGCACAGTTCCAATCCACCAAAACAATTATCCATCCTTCACGCTGAACGAGACGAAATCGAATGGCACGGGCAGCATCAGATGAGATACTATACTATTTAGAACCAAACATCCACATGGCAGAGCATCAGATCAAACACACGGAACCAGGCATAACGCTCGCTTTCAAGTATATCAAGACAACGCGCTAATGGGAGCTGGGAAGGGGTGGGTAGACGAACCTTGCCGAGGCCAGGAGGGGATCCAATCGCCGGGGACGGGGCGGCAGCGGCGGGGTGGCGCGGGAGGGAGGAGAGCGCGCGGGATCCAGCCAGGGGCGCCGGAGCCGCATCCGCACGGGAGAGGGTGAGAGCTAGGGTTTTGGATCGGGCTAGGAATCGCGACGCCATGGCGATGTCTCGCGTCGGCTACCCTGTTCGCTGCCGTGTGGTCGCCAGGAGAACGGGGAGAGGAAGGAGGAGAGAGGGGCTCGTTTTGGGCCCTTAGGGGATTAGGTAAGTGCTGATTTGGCCCGGCTCTGAGCAAGTTCTTCTTTGATTCGGGCTGGCATGGGCTTCAGAATGCAGGCTCAAAGATGAATGGGCCACTCAGACATTTGGCTGTTGGTCCTTTGGGATTCAACTGTCCGCAAGCCCCTTGAAAAAAAAACTGTCCTCCCAAAAAAAAAAATCGTGAAGGCTAGTCCAGAACGACTCTAGGTTTTTCTTTCCTTAAACGTTTGTATCTGTATCAATATATCTTTATCTTTACTAGCAAAAAGGCTTGTGCGTTGCAAAGGGAGGAAAATCACAAAGTTTCGATCGAACCAAGAGTCGGAAAGTGAGAAAAAACTCAGGTTGTGGTATCTATCCAGTTATCATCAAAGTGTATTATTGAATCAAATAAAAAGAAAGATGTGGTATTAGAGCAACGTCCCGGGAAATATGTGGTAGTTTGTCAAATTGCTTGCAAATGGGAGAACCACAACACCCACGTCTTCGCCCATGGCCTTGATGACAGCAGCGTCTGTGTCCTCGGCCAATATGCTAATCAACCATAGAAAATTGATATGTACACTAATAACACATAAATGATCATTTGGAATGAAAAAACTGATCTTCCCACATGTGCTGATGTGCATGATGCTATTGCTACGTCTTGAGCTTGTGTTGGTTTTCCTTGAAGAGGAAAGGGTGATGCAGTAAATTAGCGTAAGTATTTCCCTCAGTTTTTGAGAATCAAGGTATCAATCCAGTAGGAGACTCCTCAAAAGTCCCACGCACCTAAACAAACAAACAAAGAACTCGCAATCAACGCAATAAAGGGGTTATCAATCCTTTCACGGCCACTTGTGAAAGTGAGATCTAATAGAGATAGTATGATAAGATAAATATATTTTTGGTATTTTATATTATAGATGCAAAAAGTAAAGATGCAAATAAAAGTAGATTGAAAGCTTATATGATAAAAGATAGACCCGGGTGCCATAGGTTTCACTAGTGGCTTCTCTCAAGATAGCATAAGTATTACGGTGGGTGAACAAATTACTGTCGAGCAATTGATAGAAAAGCGGATAATTATGAGATTATCTAGGCATGATCATGTATATAGGCATCACGTCCGCGACAAGTAGACCGACTCTTGTCTGCATCTACTACTATTACTCCACACATCGACCGCTATCCAGCATGCATCTAGAGTATTAAGTTCATAAGAACAGAGTAACGCATTAAGAAAGATGACATAATGTAGAGGGATAAACTCATGCAATATGATATAAATCCCATCTTTTTATCCTCGATGGCAACAATATAATACGTGCCTTGCAACCCTTTCTGTCACTGGGTAAGGACACCGCAAGATTGAACCCAAAGCTAAGCACTTCTCCCATGGCAAGAAAGATCAATCTAGTAGGCCAAACCAAACTGATAATTCAAAGAGACTTGCAAAGATAACTCAATCATACATAAAAGAATTCAGAAAAGATTCAAATATTTCTCATAGATAAACTTGATCATAAACCCACAATTCATCGGATCTCGACAAACACACCACAAAAAGAGTTACATCGAATAGATCTCCATAAGAGAGGGGGAGAACATTGTATTGAGATCCAAAAATAGAGAAGAAGCCATCTAGCTAATAACTATGGACCCGAAGGTCTGTGGTAAACTACTCACAACTCATCGGAGGGGCTATGGTGTTGATGTAGAAGCCCTTCGTGGTCGATTCTCCCTCCGACGGAGCGCCGGTGAAGGCTCCAAGATGGGATCTCGCGGATACAGAAGGTTACGGCGGTGGAAATTGTTTTTCGTTGGCTCCCTGGATGTTTTTGGGGTACGTAGGTATATATAGGAGGAAGAAGTACGTCGGTGGCCGCCTGTGGGGCCCAGGAGACAGGGGCGCGCCCTCCTATCTCCTGGCCGCCTCGATTGCTTCTTGACTTGCACTCCAAGTTCTCCGGATCACGTTCGTTCCAAAAATCACGCTCCGAAGGTTTCATTCCGTTTGGACTCCGTTTGATATTCCTTTTCTTCGAAATACTGAAATAGGCAAAAATAACAGCAATACGGGCTGGGCCACGGTGCGCCATTAGTATGCCGTATATATGCCGTATATATGGCTGGCCGTAGTCCCAAAAATGATATAAATATGTAAAATAAAGTCCATAAACATCCAAAAGGGGTAATATAATAGCATGGAACAATCAAAAATTATAGATACGTTGGAGACGTATCAAGCATCCCCAAGCTTAATTCCTGCTCATCCTCGAGTAGGTAAATGATAAAAATAGAATTTTTAATGTGGAATGCTACCTAGTATAATTCTCAATGTAATTTTCTTTATTGTGGCATGAATGTTCAGATCCAAATGATTCGAAATAAAAGTTCATATGGACATAAGAAATAGTAATACTTCAAACATACTAATCAAAGCAATCATGTCTTCTCAAAATAACATGGCTAAAAAAAGTTATCCCTACAAAATCATATAGTCTGGCTGTTGCTCTATCTTCATCACACAAAGTATTTAATCATGCACAACCCCAATGACAAGCCAAGCAATTGTTTCATACTTTAGTAATCTCAAACTTTTTCAACTTTCACGCAATACATGAGCGTGAGCCATGGACATAGCACTATATATGGAATGGAATGGTGGTTGTGCAGAAGACAAAAAAAGAGAAGATAGTCTCACATCAACTAGGCGTATCAACGGGCTATGGAGATGCCCATTAATAGATATCAATGTGAGTGAGTAGGGATTGCCATGCAACGGATGCACTAGAGCTATAAATGCATGAAAGCTCAACAAAAGAAACTAAGTGGGTGTGCATCCAACTAGCTTGCTCATGAAGACCTAGGGCATTTTAAGGAAGCCCATCATTGGAATATACAAGCCAAGTTCTATAATGAAAAATTCCCACTAGTATATAAAAGTGACAACATAGGAGACTCTCTATCATGAAGATCATGGTGCTACTTTGAAGCACAAGTGTGGTAAAAGGATAGTAGCATTGTCCCTTCTCTCTTTTTCTCTCATTTTTTTCTTTTATTATTTTTTCTTTCTTTTTTTTCTCTTTTTTTCTTTTTTTTTCTTTGGCCTTTTTTTGGCCCTTCTTTTTTTTGTAAAGTCCGAAGTCTCCCCGACTTGTGGGGGAATCATAGTCTCCATCATCCTTTCCTCACTGGGACAATGCTCTAATAATGAAGATCATCATACTTTTATTAATTTACAACTCAAGACTAGAATAAAATATGACTCTATATGAATGCCTCCGGCGGTGTACCGGGATTTGCAATGAATCAAGAGTGACATGTATGAAAATTATGAAGGTGGCCCTTGCCACAAATACGATGTCAACTACATGATCATGCAAAGAGCAATATGACAATAATGATGCGTGTCATATAAACGGAACGATGGAAAGTTGCATGGCAATATATCCCGGAATGGCTATGGAAATGCCATAATAGGTAGGTATGGTGGCTGTTTTGAGGAAGGTATATGGTGGGTGTATGATACCGGCGAAAGTTGCGCGGCACAAGAGAGGCTAGCAATGGTGGAAGGGTGAGAGTGCGTATAATCCATGGACTCAACATTAGTCAAAAGAACTCATATACTTATTGAATAAATCTACAAGTCATCAAAAACAAAGTATTACGCGCATGCTCCTAGGGGGATAGATTGGTAGGAAAAGACCATCGCTCATCCCCGACCGCCACTCATAAGGAAGACAATCAATAAATAAAATTGTGCTCCAACTTCATCACAAAGCGGTTCACCATACGTGCATGCTACGGGAATCACAAACTTCAACACAAGCATTTTTTGAATTCATAATCACCCAATTAGCATGACTTTTAATATCACTACCTCCATATCTCAAAACAATTATCAAGTATCAAATTGATCATAGCATCCAATTCACTTCCTATGATAGTTTTTATTATACCCAACTTGGATGCCTACCATTCTAGGACCAATTTTATAACCATAGCAAATACCATGCTGTTCTAAAAGACTCTCAAAATAATATAAGTGAAGTTTGAGAGACTAGCATTTTATACAAAATTAAGCCACCGTCGTGCTCTAAAAGATATAAGTGAAGCACTAGAGCAAAAACTATCAAGCTCAAAAGATATAAGTGAAGCACATAGAGTATTCTAGCAAATTCAATCAAGTGGGCTTCTTCCAAAAGGTGTGTACAGCAATGATGATTGTGGTAAACTAAAAAGCAAAGACTAATATAATACACGACGCTCCAAGCAAAACACATATCATGTGGCGAATAAAAATATAGCTCCAAGTAAAGTTACCAATGAACGAAGACGAAAGAGGGGATGCCTTCCCGGGGCATCCCCAAGCTTAGGCTTTTGGCTATTCTTGAATATCTTGGGGTGCCATGGAAATCCCCAAGCTTAGGCTTTTTCCACTCCTTATTCCATAGTCCATAAAAGCTTTACCCAAAGCTTGAAAACTTCACAACACAAAACTAAACAGGAAATCTTATAAGCTTCGTTAGTGAAAGAAAACAAAACCACCACATAAGGTACTGTAATGAACTCATTCTTTATTTATTTTGGTGTTAAACCTACTGTATTCCAACTTCTCTATGGTTTATAAACTATTTTAATAGCCATATATGCATCAAAATAAGCAAACAACACACGAAAGGCAGAATCTGTCAAAAACAGAACAGTCTGTAGCAATCAGTAACTAACGCAAACTTCTGGAACTCTAAAAATCCTACCAAAATAGGAAGTCCTAGACAATTTTTCTATTGATCATAATAAAAAAGAATCAACGCAAAAGAACGTTCCTGTGATTTAACAAAACTAATTTCATGTGCGCAAAGTTTCTGTTTTTCAGCAGAATCAAATTAACTATCATCATAGGTTATCCTATAGGTTCTACTTGGCACAAACACTAATTAAAAGATAAAAACACATCTAAACAGAAGGTAGATGCAAAATTTATTACTAAACAGAAACAAAAACAAAAACACAAATAAAATTGGGTTGCCTCCCAACTAGCGCTATCGTTTAACGCCCCTAGATAGGCATAAAAGCGAAAATAGATCTAAGTAGTGCCATCTTTGACACTCAATTCATAAGTAGCTCGCATGATAGATTCATAAGGTAATTTAACTTTCTTTCTTGGAAAGTGCTCCATATCAATAATTGCCTTCCTTCATATTCCCTTCCTTCATATCAATAATTGTGCCAATCGTTCTAAGGAAAGGTCTACCAAGAATAATAGGGCAAGAAAGATTGCAATCTATATCAAGAACGATAAAATATACGGGCACCAAATTTCTATTTGCAACAATGAGAAAATCATTGACCCTTCCCATTGGCTTTTTAATGGTGGAATCTGCAAGGTGCAAATTTAAAGAGCAATCATCAAGATCATGGAAACCTAGAATATCACATAAAGTTTTCGGAATCGTGGAAACACTAGCACCCAAATCACACAAAGCAAAACACTCATGATCTTTAATTCTAATCTTTATAGTAGGTTCCCACTCATCATTAAGTTTTCTAGGTATAGAAACTTCCAAATTAAGTTTTTCATCATAAGATTGCATCAAGGCATCAATGATATGTTTGGTAAAAGCTTTATTATGACTATAAGCATGAGGAGAATTAACAACAGTTTGCAACAAGGAAATACATACTTCTAAAGAACAATCATCATAATCAAATCCCTTGAAATCCAAGATAGTGGGTTCAATGCTATTTAAAGTCATGACCTCTCAAATCCCACTTTTACCAAATTTAGCATCAAGATCTAAAAACTCCAAATTCTTGGGACGCCTTCTAACTAAAGTTGACTCATCTCCAGTCCCATTATTATCAAGATTCATATTGCAAAACAAAGATCTAATAGGAGACACATCAATATCTTTAAGATCTTCATCATTATTTTCATTGAAACTAGAAGAACACGCCTTTACAAAGCAATCTTTCTTAGCATGCAATCTAGCGGTTCTTTCTTTGCACTCATCAATGGAAATTCTCATGGCTTTGAGAGACTCATTGATATCATGCTTAGGAGGAGTAGATCTAAGTTTAAGAGAATCAACATCAAGCGAAAGTCTATCAACATTCCTAGCCAAATCATCAACTTTGAGCAATTTTTCTTCAAGCAAAGCATTAAAATTCTTTTGAGAAATCATAAATTCTTTCACACTATTCTCAAAATTAGAGGGCATCTTATTAAAATTACCATAAGAATTATTGTAGGAATTTCCATAATTATTAGAGGAATTACTAGGGAACGGTCTAGAATTAAAGTTTCCTCTATAAGCATTGTTTCCAAAACTATTCCTACCAACAAAATTCACATCCATAGATTCATTATTATTATCAATCAAAGTAGACAAAGGAATATCATTGGGATCAAGAGGAGTATTTTTAGTAGCAAATAATTTCATAAGTTCATCCATTTTTCCACTCAAAACATTGATTTCTTCTATAGCATGCACTTTTTTACTAGAAGATCTTTCGGTGTGCCATTGAGAATAATTAGCCATAATATTATCAAGAAGTTTTGTAGCATCCCCTAACGTGATTTCCATAAACGTGCCTCCCGCGGCCGAGTCTAAAAGATTTCTAGAAGCAAAGTTCAAACCGGCATAAAAATTTTGTATGATCATCCATAAATTCAAACCATGAGTAGGGCAATTGCGAATCATCAATTTCATTCTTTCCCAAGATTGGGCAACATGCTCATGATCAAGTTGTTTAAAATTCATAATATTGTTCCTAAGAGTGATAATCTTCGCGGGAGGAAAATACTTAGAGATAAAAGCATCTTTGCACTTGTTCCAAGAAACAATACTATTTTTAGGCAAAGACGAAAACCAAACTTTAGCACGATCTCTAAGTGAAAACGGAAATAACTTCAATTTGACAATATCATTATCCGTATCTTTCTTCTTTTGCATATCACACAAATCAACAAAGTTGTTTAGATGAGTAGCAGCATCTTCACTAGGAAGGCTGATACGTCTCCATCGTATCTATAATTTTTGATTGTTCCATGCCAATATTATTCAACTTTTATATACTTTTGGCAACTTATTATACTATTTTTTGGGACTAACATATTGATCCAGTGCCCAGTGCCAGTTCCTGTCTGTTGCATGTTTTTGTTTCGCAGAAACCCAATATCAAACGGAGTCCAAACGGGATAAAAACGGACGGAGAATTATTTTGGAATATTTGTGCTTTTGGGGAGGAAGAATCAACACGATACGATGCCCGAGGTGGCCACGAGAGTGGCCCACGCCACCACTCCAGGGGGGCGCGCCCCACTATCTCGTGGGCCACACGTAAGGCGGTTGATGCCCTTCTTTGGCCGCAAGAAAGCTAATTTTTTGGAAAACGATCTGGGCGAAGGTTTCAATCCAATTGGAGTTACGGATCTCCAGATATAAAGGAAACGGTGCCAGGGCAAAATTCCAGAACGCAGAAATAGAGAGATAGATCCAATCTCGGAGGGGCTCTCGCCCCTCCCAAGCCATGGGAGCCAAGGACCAGAGGGGAAACCCTTCTCCCATCTAGGGAGGAGGTCAAGGAAGAAGAAGAAGAAGAAGGGGGGCTCTCTCCCCCTTGCTTCCGGTGGCGCCGGAACGCCGCCGGGGGCCATCATCACCACCACGATCTTCACCAACACCTCCATCATCTTCACCAACATCTCCATCACCTTCCCCCATCTATATTGAGCGGTCCACTCTCCCACAACCCGCTGTACCCTCTACTTGAACATGGTGCTTTATGCTTCATATTATTATCCAATGATGTGTTGCCATCCTATGATGTCTAAGTAGATTTTTGTTGTCCTATTGGTGGTTGATGAATTGCTATGATTGATTTAATTTGCTTGTGGTTATGTTGCTGTCCTATTGTGCCCTCCGTGTCGCGCAAGCGTGAGGGATTCCCGTTGTAGGGTGTTGCAATACGTTCATGATTCTTTTATGGTGGGTTGCTTGAGTGATAGAAGCATAAACCTGAGTAAGGGGATTGTTGCGTACGGGATAAAGGGGACTTGATGCTTTAATGCTATGGTTGGGTTTTACCTTAATGAATCTTTAGTAGTTGCAGACGCTTGCTAGAGTTCCAATCATAAGTGCATATGATCAGAGAAGAGGAAGTATGTTAGCTTATGCCTCTCCCACATAAAACTTGATATCGGTCTAGTAACGTAGTCAATTGCTTAGGGACACTTTCACAATTCCTACCACCACTTTTCCACACTCGCTACATTTACTTTATTGCTTCTTCATCTAAACAGCCCCTACTTTTTATTTACGTGTTCTTTATTATCTTGCAAACCTATCCTATCACACCTACAAAGTACCTCTAGTTTCATACTTGTTCTAGGTAAAGCGAACATCAAGCGTGCGTAGAGTCGTATCAATGGCCAATAGGACTTGAGAGAGTATTTGTTCTACCTTTAGCTCCTCATTGGGTTTGACACTCTTACTTATCGAAAGAGGCTACAACTACCCCGTATACTTGCGGGTTATCAAGACATTTTTCTGGTGCCATTGCCGGGGAGTCAGAGCGTGGAGTGAATATTCTCGTGTGTGCTTGTTTGCTTTATCACTCAGTAATTTTTATTTGTTGTTCTTAGTTGTTCTCTATCTTTAGTTGTGGATATGGAACACGAAATACGAAAAAAATTAGGTGTACTTGCTACTCATGGAGATGGGGTAACTCCTAAAACCCTCGATTCTCATTATGTGAAAGATATTATGTACTACTTTGATAATCCTGAGGAAACCCCATCCAACTTTATAATGGGAGACACGTTGGATCAACGTGAATACTTTAGGGATTATCGCTCATCACAAAAAGGGAAACTATTATGGGATCAATTTATTATGTTGCGTTGGTATGCCCGGGATCTATGCTTGAGATATGATATTACTTGTTGCTCTAGAATGAAGGCTCCACACCTTCCCTTTTTTCATGCAAATTTAATGATAGTGAAACCTTAGCTTCTTATGCTAATGGTATATATGATTACTATGATGTTGAACAAATAGAAGAATTTGTTGCTTTTAAGGCTGCTTATGAAATTGAATCCTTGTTTGAAAAGTATGAAGCTTTTGATGATGATGGTGTTTATAGGCCTGAAAATCTTGCTATACTTAGATATTGTTATGAAAATTATGAATACAATTACTATATTAATGCATTTATTGAGAAAGTCTCCGCTGTCCAAGAAGAGACTAATATTTTGCAGGAAGCTATGGAAGAAGAAATTGATGAAACAGTGAGCTCATTGGATGAAAAAGATGATGAGGAGAGCGAAGAACAAAAGGAGGAAGAGCGGATTAGCTACCCGTGTCCACCTTCTAATGAGAGTAACCCTCCAACTCATACATTATTTAATTCCCCTTCGTGCTTACCGAAGGATGATTGCTATGATCCCTTGAATTTGTTTGAAATATCCCTTTTTGATGATGCTTGCTATGCTTGTGGCCAAGATGCCAATATGAATTATACTTATGGAGATGAACTTGCTATAGTTCCTTATGTTAAACATGAAATTGTTGCTATTGCACCCACGCATGATAGTCCTATTATCTTTTTGAATTCTCCAAACTACACTATATCGGAGAAGTTTGTGCTTATTAAGGATTATATTGATGGGTTGCCTTTTACCATTGCACATGATGATTTTGATGAATGTAATATGCATGTGCTTGCTGCTCCTACTTGCAATTATTATGAAAGAGGAACTATATCTCCGCCTCTTTATGTTTCCAATGCGATAAAATTGCAAGAAACTGCTTTACTATGCACTGGCCTTTACTATGTGTGCATGAATTGTTCTTTTATGACATGCCGATGCATAGGAAGAGAGTTAGACTTTGTTGTTGCATGATATATGTTACCTTGTGCTCACTACTAAATTACAAATCATTGTTAATTAAAATTGGCTTTGATATACCTTGGGATCCCGGTGGATTCATTACTTGAGCACTAAATGCCTAGCTTAATGGATTTAAGGAAAGCGCTGCCAGGGAGACAACCCGGAAGTTTTAGAGAGTCATTTATTTCTGTTGAGTGCTTTTATATAGTTTAAAAACAAAAAAATAAAGAGGGGAACCTAAAAACTTTTCAAAAAAGGAAAGTCAAAGTGAGAAAGACAAGCATTGTTGAAGTGGGAGAGCTCCTTGAACTTTGTTCATGCTCAAGGAAACTTTGTGAATCTTGATTACAGAAAATTTTCATCAAAAATAATTATCCCCTTGTACAATTCCATTGTATTATAAAAATAATGTGCCAAGGTTTGCCTTTAGGATGTTTACAATGCTTGTTGGTTTGTATGGTGCAGGACAGAAACTTTGGCTGTAGTGCGCGATTTTACATTTTTAACTGGAACGTCAATTGGTTCTGATTCCTTTTGCACTGTATTCCTATACAACTTTTTTATTTTTTCTAATTTTTGTAGAATTTTTGGGGTAACAGAAGTATGGTGGATGTTCAGATTGCTACAGACTGTTCTGTTTTTGACAGATTCTGTTTTTGATGCATAGTTTGCTTGTTTTGATGAATCTATCAATTTATATTAGTGGATTAAGCCATGGAAAAGCTATATTACAGTAGACACAATGCAAAAACAAGATGTGAATTGGCTTGCTACAGTACTTAGAGTGGTGATTTGCTTTATTATACTAACGGATCTTACCGAGTTTTCTGTTGAAGTTTTGTGTGGATGAAGTGTCTAAACGAGGAGGTCTCGATATGAGGAAAAGGAAGAGAGGCAAGAGCTCAAGCTTGGGGATGCCCGAGGCACCCCAAGTAAATATTCAAGGAGACTCAAGCGTCTAAGCTTGGGATGCCCCGGAAGGCATCCCCTCTTTCTTCAACAAGTATCGGTATGTTTTCGAATTCGTTTCGTCCATGCATTATGTGCAAGTCTTGGAGCGTCTTTTGCATTTAGTTTTCATTTTTATTTTATGCACCAGGCTGGTATGAGATAGTCCTTGGTTGATTTATAGAATGCTCATTGCACTTCACTTAAATCTTTTGAGTATGGCTTTATAGAATGCTTCATGTGCTTCACTTATATCATTTCAAGTTTGGATTGCCTGTTTCTCTTCACATAGGAAACCGCCATTTGTAGAATGCTCTTTTGCTTCACTTATAATTGTTAGAGCATGGGCATATCTTTTGTAGAAAGAATTAAACTCTCTTGCTTCACTTATAATTGTTAGAGCATGGGCATATCTATTTAGAGAGATGACAGGAATTGGTCATTCACTTGGTTAGTCATAAAATCCTACATAAACTTGTAGATCACTGAATATGATATGTTTGATTCCTTGCAATAGTTTTGCGATATAAAGGTGGTGATATTAGATTCGTGCTAGTTGAGTAATTGTGAAATTGAGAAATACTTGTGATGAGGTTTGCAAGTCCCGTAGCATGCATGTATGGTGAACCGTTATGTAACGAAGTTGGAGCATGAGGTGCTCTTTGATTGCTTTCCTTATGAGTGGCAGTCGGGGATGAGCGATGGTATTTTCCTACCAATCTATCCCTCTAGGGTGTGCGTAGTAGTACTTTGCTTCGAGGGCTAAGTAGACTTTTGCAATAAGTATATGAGTTCTTTATGACTGATGCGAGTCCATGGATATACGCACACTCACCCTTCCACTTTGCTAGCCTCTATTGTGCCGCGCAACTTTTGCTGGTATCATGAACCCATTATTCACCTTCCTCAAAATAGCCACCATACCTACCTATTATGGCATTTCCATAGTCATTCTAAGATATATTGCCATGCAACTTCCATCATCATCATATACATGACTTGAGCATTCATTGTCATATTGCTTTGCATGATCGTAAGATAGCTAGCATGATGTTCATGGCTTGTCCGTTTTTTTTATGTCATTGCTATGCTAGATCATTGCACATCCTAGTACACCGCCGGAAGCATTCATATAGAGTCATATCTTTGTTCGAGATATCGAGTTGTAATATTGAGTTGTAAGTAAATAAAAGTGTGATGATCATCATTATTAGAGCATTGCCCCAGTGAGGAAAGGAAGGAGACTATGATTCCCCCACAAGTCGGGATGAGACTCCGGACTTTATGAAAAATAAAAGAGGCCAAAGAAGCCCACCAAAAATAAAGAAAGAAATGAAAAAAAATGAAAAATAAAAAAATGAAAAAGAAAATAAAAAAATGAGAGAAAAAGAGAGAAGGGGCAATGTTACTATCCTTTTACCACACTTGTGCTTTAGAGTAGCACCATGTTCTTCATAGAGAGAGTCTCCTATGCTTTCACTTTCATATACTAGTGGGAATTTTTCATTATAGAACTTGGCTTGTATATTCCAATGATGGGCTTCCTCAAAATGCCCTAGGTCTTCGTGAGCAAGCAAGTTGGATGCACACCCACTTAGTTTCTTTTGTTGAGCTTTCATATATTTATAGCTCTAGTGCATCCGTTGCATGGCAATCCCTACTCACTCACATTGATATCTATTTATGGGCATCTCCATAGCCCGTTGATACGCCTAGATGTGAGACTATCTTCTCCCTTTTTGTCCTCACAACCACCACCAAATACCACCATAGTGCTATGTCCATGGCTTGCGCTCATGTATTGCGTAAGAGTTGAAAAAGCTAAAGCGCGTTAAAAAGTATGAACCAATTGCTCGGCTCGTCATCGGGGTTGTGCATGATGGGAGCATTTTGTGTGACGAAGATGGAGCATAGCCAGACTATATGATTTTGTAGGGATGAGCTTTCTTTGGCTATGTTATTTCGATAAGACATGATTGCTTGGTTGGTATGCTTGAAGTATTATTGTTTTTATGTCAAATGATAGACTATTGCCTTGAACCACTCGTGTCTTAATATTCATGCCATGATTAGACATATGATCAAGATTATGCAAGGTTGCATTCCACATCAAAAATTATCTTTTTTATCATTTACCTACTCGAGGACGAGCAGGAATTAAGCTTGGGGATGCTGATACGTCTCCGTCGTATCTATAATTTTTTATTGTTCCATGCCAATATTATTCAACTTTATATACTTTTGGCAACTTTTTATACTATTTTTTGGGACTAACATATTGATCCAGTGCCCAGTGCCAGTTCCTGTCTGTTGCATGTTTATTGTTTCGCAGAAACCCAATATCAAACAGAGTCCAAACGGGATAAAAACGGACGGAGAATCATTTTGGAATATTTGTGATTTTCGGGAGGAAGAATCAACTAGATACGATGCCCGAGGTGGCCACGAGAGTGGCCCATGCCACCACTCCAGGGGGCGCGCCTCCCTATCTCGTGGGCCACCCGTAAGGCGGTTGATGCCCTTCTTTGGCCACAAGAAAGCTAATTTTTGGAAAATGATCTGGGCGAAGGTTTCAATCCAATCGGAGTTACGGATCTCCAGATATAAAGGAAACGGTGCCAGGGCAGAATTCCAGAATGCAGAAACAGAGAGATAGATCCAATCTCGGAGGGGCTCTCGCCCCTCCCAAGCCATGGGAGCCAAGGACCAGAGGGGAAACCCTTCTCCCATCTAGGGAGGAGGTCAAGGAAGAAGAAGAAGAAGGGGGGCTCTCTCCCCCTTGCTACCGGTGGCGCCGGAACGCCGCCGGGGGCCATCATCATCACCGCGATCTTCACCAACACCTCCATCATCTTCACCAACATCTCCATCACCTTCCCCCATCTATATTTAGCGGTCCACTCTCCCGCAACCCACTGTACCCTCTACTTGAACATGGTGCTTTATGCTTCATATTATTATCCAATGATGTGTTGCCATCCTATGATGTCTGAGTAGATTTTCGTTGTCCTATTGGTGGTTGATGAATTGCTATGATTGATTTAATTTGCTTGTGGTTATGTTGCTGTCCTATTGTGCCCTCCGTGTCCCGCAAGTGTGAGGGATTCCCACTGTAGGGTGTTGCAATACGTTCATGATTCTTTTATGGTGGGTTGCTTGAGTGACAGAAGCATAAACCCGAGTAAGGGGATTGTTGCATACGGGATAAAGGGGACTTGATGCTTTAATGCTATGGTTGGGTTTTACCTTAATGAATCTTTAGTAGTTGCGGATGCTTGCTAGAGTTCCAATCATAAGTGCATATGATCCAAGAAGAGGAAGTATGTTAGCTTATGCCTCTCCCACATAAAACTTGCTATCGGTCTAGTAGCGTAGTCAATTGCTTAGGGACACTTTCACAATTCCTACCACCACTTTTCCACACTCTCTATATTTACTTTATTGCTTCTTCATCTAAACAGCCCCTACTTTTTATTTACGTGTTCTTTATCATCTTGCAAACCTATCCTATCACACCTACAAAGTACCTCTAGTTTCATACTTGTTCTAGGTAAAGCGAAGTCAAGCGTGCGTAGAGTCATATCAGGGGCCGATAGGACTTGGGAGAGTATTTGTTCTACCTTTAGCTCCTCGTTGGGTTCGACACTCTTACTTATCGAAAGAGGCTACAACTATCTCGTATACTTGCGGGTTATCAAAGGCCGACGAATTGATCTTTCATAACAAGATTCAGCAAAGCAGTATTGATTTCACAAGACTCAACATTATTAAGAGGAGCAATCGGAGTACTAAGGAAATCATTATTATTGGTATTGGAGAAATCACACAATTTTGTATTATCTTGTGCCATGGCAACAGCCAACAAGTAATCCAACACACAAGCAAACAGAAAAAGGCAAGCGAAAGAGAGAGGAGAAGATTGGGAAAGAGAAGGTGAATAAAACGCCAAGGGTGAAGTGGGGGAGAGGAAAACGAGAGGCAAATGGCAAATAATGTAAATGCGAGGGAGATGAGTTTGTGATGGGTACTTGGTATGTCTTGACTTGAGCGAAGACCTCCCCGGCAACGATGCCAGAAATCCTTCTTGCTATGTCTTGAGCTTGCGTTGGTTTTCCTTGAAGAGGAAGGGGTGATGAAGCAAAATAGCGTAAGTATTTCCCTCTTGAGAACTAAGGTATCAATCCAGTAGGAGGCTCCTCAAAAGTCCCACGCACCTACACAAACAAACAAAGAACTCGCAACCAACGCAATAAAGGGGTTGTCAATCCCTTCACGGCCACTTGCGAAAGTGAGATCTAATAGAGATAGTATGATAAGATAAATATATTTTTGGTATTTTATAATATAGATGCGAAAAGTAAAGATGCAAATAAAAGTAGATTGAAAGCTTATATGATAAAAGATAGACCCGGGGGCCATAGGTTTCACTAGTGGCTTCTCTCAAGATAGCATAAGTATTACGGTGGGTGAACAAATTACTGTCGAGCAATTGATAGAAAAGCGAATAATTATGAGATTATCTAGGCATGATCATGTATATAGGCATCACGTCCGCGACAAGTAGACCAACTCCTGCCTGCATCTACTACTATTACTCCACACATCGACCGAATCCTGCCTGCATCTAGAGTATTAAGTTCATAAAGAACAGAGTAATGCATTAAGCAAGATGACATGATGTAGAGGGATAAACTCAAGCAATATGATATAAACCCCATCTTTTTATCCTCAATGGCAACAATACAATACGTGCCTTGCTGCCCCTACTGTCACTGGGAAAGGACACCGCAAGATTGAACCCAAAGCTAAGCACTTCTCCCATGGCAAGAAAGATCAATCTAGCATAAGTATTATAGTGGGTGAACAAATTACTGTCGAGCAATTGATAGAAAAGCGAATAATTATGAGATTATCTAGGCATGATCATGTATATAGGCATCACGTCCGCGACAGGTAGACCGACTCTTACCTGCATCTACTACTATTACTCCACACATCGACCGCTATCCAGCATGCATCTAGAGTATTAAGTTCATAAGAACAGAGTAACGCATTAAGAAAGATGACATGATGTAGAGGGATAAACTCATGCAATATGACATAAACTCCATCTTTTTATCCTCGATGGCAACAATACAATACGTGCCTTGCAACCCTTTCTGTCACTGGGTAAGGACACCACAAAATTGAACCCAAAGCTAAGCACTTCTCCCATGGCAAGTGAGGGAGTCCTGGACTAGGGGGTGTCCGGACAGCCAGACTATCATCGTCCGCCGGACTCCATGACTACGAAGATACAAGATTGAAGACTCCGTCCCGTGTCCGGATGGGACTTTCCTTGGCATGGAAGGCAAGCTTGGTGATACGGATATGTAGATCTCCTACCATTGTAACCGACTCTGTGTAACCCTAGCCTCCTCCGGTGTCTATATAAACCAGAGGGCTTTAGTCCGTAGGACAACATACATTACAACAATCATACCATAGGCTAGCTTTAGGGTTTAGCCTCCTTGATCTCGTGGTAGATCCACTCTTGTACTACCCCTATCATCAATATTAATCAAGCAGGACATAGGGTTTTACCTCCATCGAGAGGGCCCGAACCTCGGTAAAACATCGTGTCCCTCGTCTCCTGTTACCATCCGCCTAGATGCACAGTTCGGGACCCCCTACCCGAGATCCGCCGGTTTTGACACCGACATTGGTGCTTTCATTGAGAGTTCCTCTGTGTCGTCACTGATAGGCCCGATGGCATCTTCAACCAACGATGCTGTCCAGGGTGAGACTTTTCTCCCCGGACAGATCTTCGTATTCGGCGGCTTCGCACTGCGGGCTAATTCGCTTGGCCACCTGGAGCAGATCGAAAGCTACGCCCCTGGCCGTCAGGTCAGATTCGGAAGCCTAAACTTCACGGCCGATGTCCACGGAGACTTGATCTTCGATGGACCCGAGCCACAGCCAAGCGCGTCGCACTGTTGCGATGGGCATGATCTAGCTCTGCCGCCGAACAGTGCCTTGGTGGCCGCACACGAATCCGCTCCAGCCATTAGTCCGGAGCCGATTGCCCGGATAGAGGATCGGTGGATAGACACCGCCTCGGGAGCTTCAACTTCCACGGCGATGGAGCCGAACACTGATCTTGTCCCTCGCAAAACTCGTGATTCCGAGGTGCCGGACTCCGAACCTCCCACGCCCCTGCCAACCAAATCGGATTGGGCGCCGGTTATGGAATTCACCGCCGCGGACATCTTTCAATACTCGCACTTTGGCGACATCCTGAATTCACTAAAGCATCTCTCGTTATCAGGAGAGCCCTGGCCGGACTATGGCCAGGATGGTTGGGATACGGACGACGAAGAAATTCAGAGCCCACCCTGTTGGGTAACGTAGCAGAAATTCAAAATTTTCCTACGTGTCACCACGATCTATCTATGGAGAGACTAGCAACAAGGGGAAGGAGAGTGCATCTACATACCCTTGTAGATCGCTAAGCAGAAGCGTTCAAGTGAACGGGGTTGATGGAGTCGTACTCGTCGTGATTCAAATCACCGATGATCAAGTGCCGAACGCACGACACCTCCGCGTTCAACACACGTACAGCCCGGTGACATCTCCCAAGCCTTGATCCAGCAAGGAGAGAGGGAGAGGTTGAGGAAGACTCCATCCAGCAGCATCACAACGGCGTGGTGGTGGTGGAGGAGCGTGGCAATCCTGCAGGGCTTCGCCAAACACCGCGAGAGAGGAGGAGCACTTGGGAGAGGGAGGGCTGCGCCAGGGGCAAGTGTGAAGCTCCCATGCGCCTCCCCACTATATATAGGGGTGGAGGGGGCTGGTTTCTTGCCCTCCAAGTCCATTGGGGCGTTGGCAAAGGTGGGAGGAAAGAAATCCCATCATTTCCTTCCCCACCGATTGCTATCCCCCCTTTTTAGGGATCTTGATCTTATCCCTTTGGGATATGATCTTATTCCTTCTAAGGGGGGATCTTGGTGTGCCTTGACCAGGGGTGTGGGGCCTTTCCCCCACTACCCACGTTCATGTGGGTCCCCCCATGCAGGTGGGCCCCACTCCGGAACCTTCTAGAACCTTCCCGGTACAATACCGAAAAATCCCGAACATTTTCCGGTGGCCAAAATAGGACTTCCCATATATAAATCTTTACCTCCGGACCATTCCGGAACTCCTCGTGACGTCCGGGATCTCATCCGGGACTCCGAACAACATTCGGTAACCACATACAAACTTCCTTTATAACCCTAGCGTCATCGAACCTTAAGTGTGTAGACCCTACGGGTTCGGGAGACATGTAGACATGACCGAGACGTTCTCTGGTCAATAACCAACAGCGGGATCTGGATACCCATGTTGGCTCCCACATGTTCCACGATGATCTCATCGGATGAACCACGATGTCAAGGACTCAATCGATCCCGTATACAATTCCCTTTGTCTAGCGGTATTGTACTTGCCCGAGATTCGATCGTCGGCATCCTTATACCTTGTTCAATCTCGTTACCGGCAAGTCTCTTTACTCGTTCCATAACACATCATCCCGTGATCAACTCATTGGTCACATTTGCGCAAATGATGATGTCCTACCGAGTGGGCCCAGAGATACCTCTCCGTTTACACGGAGTGACAAATCCCAGTCTCGATTCATGCCAACCCAACAGATACTTTCGGAGATACCTGTAATGCACCTTTATAGTCACCCAGTTACGTTGTGACGTTTGATACACCCAAAGCACTCCTACGGTATCCGGGAGTTGCACAATCTCATGGTCTAAGGAAAAGATACTTGACATTGGAAAAGCTCTAACAAACGAACTACACGATCTTTGTGCTAGGCTTAGGATTGGGTCTTGTCCATCACATCATTATCCTAATGATGTGATCCCGTTATCAACGACATCCAATGTCCATAGCCAGGAAACCATGACTACCTGTTGATCACAACGAGCTAGTCAACTAGAGGCTCACTAGGGACTTATTGTGGTCTATGTATTCACACGTGTATTACGATTTCCGGATAATACAGTTATAGCATGAATAAAAGACAATTATCATGAACAAGGAAATATAATAATAACTAATTTATTATTGCCTCTAGGGCATATTTCCAACAGTCTCCCACTTGCACTAGAGTCAATAATCTAGTTCATATCGATATGTGATTAACACTCAAGGTCACATCCCCATGTGACTAGCACCCAAAAAGTTTACTAGAGTCAATAATCTAGTTCACATTTACCATGTGATTAACACTCGATGAGTTCTGGGTTTGATCATGTTATGCTTGTGAGAGAGGTTATAGTCAACGGGTCTGAACCTTTTAGATCCGTGTGTGCTTTACAAATCTCTATGTCATCTCCTAGATGTAGCTACCACGCTCTATTTGGAGCTATTCCAAATAACTGTTCTACTTGGAGCTATATTAAAAGTTGCTCCATTATACGTATCCGGTATCTCTACTCAGAGCTATCCGGATAGGTGTTAAGCTTGCATCGACGTAACTCTTTACGTCGAACTCTTTATCACCTCCATAATCGAGAAAATTCCTTAGTCCACTAGTTACTAAGGATAACTTTGACCGCTGTCCTGTGATCCATTCTTGGATCACTCTTGTACCCCTTGACTGACTCATGGCAAGGCACACTTCAGGTGCGGTACACAGCATAGCATACTGTAGAGCCTACGTCTAAAGCATAGGGGACGACCTTCGTCCTTTCTCTCTTTTCTGCCGAGGTCGAGCTTTAAGTCTTAACTTCGTACCTTACAACTTAGGCAAGAACTTCTTCTTTGACTGATCCATCTTGAACACCTTCAAGATCATGTCAAGGAATGTGCTCACTTGAAAGTACCATTAAGCGTCTTGATCTATCCTTATAGATCTTGATGCTCAATGCTCAAGTAACTTAATCCAGGTTTTCTATTTGAAAAACACCTTTCAAATAACCCTATATGCTTTCTAGACATTCTACATCATTTCTGATCATCAATATGTCAACAACATATACTCATCAGAAATTCTATAGTGCTCCCACTCACTTCTTTGGAAATACAAGTTTCTCATAAACTTTGTATAAACCCAAAATCTTTGATCATCTTATCAAAGCGCACATTCCAACTCCGAGATGCTTACTCCAGTCCTTAGAAGGATCGCTGGAGCCAGCATACCTTTTAGCATCCTTAGGATCGACAAAAACTTTTGGATTGTATTACATACAACCTTTCCTTACGAAAACTGGTAAGGAAACTTGTTTTGACATCCATCTGCTAGATTTCATAAATGCAGCTAATGCTAACATGATTCCGACAGACTTCAAGCATCGCTACAGATGAGAAAATCTCATCGTAGTCAACTCCTTGAACTTGTGAAAAACTCTTCACCACAAGTCGCGCTTCATAGATGGTGACATTACCATCCACGTCCGTCTTCTTCTTAAAGATCCATTTATCTCAATGGCCTGCCGATCATCGGGCAAGTCCACCAAAGTCCATGCTTTGTTCTGATACATGGATCCTATCTCGGATTTCATGGCTTCTGGCCATTTGTCGGAATTTGGGCCCACCATTTCTTCTCCATAGCTCGTAGGTTCATTGTTGTCTAGCAACATGACCTTCAAGACAGGATTACTGTACCACTCTGAAGTAGTACGTATCCTTGTCACCCTACGAGGTACGGCAGTGACTTGATCCGAAACTTCATGATCACTATCATAAGCTTCTACTTTAATTGGTGTAGGTGCCACGGGAACAACTTCCTGTGCCCTGATACACACTGGTTGAAGTGATGGTTCAATAACCATATCAAGTCTCCACCATCCTCCCACTCAACTTTTCGAGACAAACCTTTTCTCGAGAAAGGACCCGATTCAAGAAACAATCCATATTGCTTTCGGATCTGAATTAGGAGGTATACCCAACTGTTTTGGGTGTCCTATGAAGATGCATTTTATCCGCTTTGGGTTCGAGCTTATCAATCCTGAAACTTTTTCACATAAGCATCGCAGCCCCAAACCTTTAAGAAACGACAACTTAGGTTTCTCTAAACCATAATTCATACGGTGTCATCTCAACGGAATTACGTGGTGCCCTATTTAAAGTGAATGTGGTTGTCGCTAATGCCTAACCCATGAACGATAGTGGTAACTCGATAAGAGACATCATGGTATGCATCATATCCAATAGGGTGCAGTTATGATGTTCGAACACACCATCAAACTATGGTGTTCCAGGCGGTATTAATTGTGAAACAATTTCCACAATGTCATAATTGTGTGCCAAAGCTTGTAACTCAGATACTCATCTCTATGATCATATCATAGACATTTCATCCTCTTGTCACGATGATCTTCTACTTCACTCTGAAATTACTTGAACCATTCAATAATTCAGACTTGTGTTTCATCAAGTAAATATTCTCAACATCTACTCGAATCATCTGTGAAGTAAGAACATAATGATATTCACTGCATTCCTCAGCACTCATTGGACTGCACACATCAAAATGTGTTACTTCCAACAAGTTTCTATCTTGTTCCATTTTACTGAAACCGAGGATTTCAGTCATCTTGCCCATGTGGTATGATTTGCATGTCTCAAGTGATTCAAGATCAAGTGAGTTCAAACGGTCCATTTGCATGGAGTTTCTTCATGTATATACACCAATAGACATGGTTCGCATGTCTCAAACTTTTCAAAAACGAGTGAGCCCAAAGATCCATCAACATGGAGCTTCTTCATGCGTTTTATACCGATATGACTTACGTGGCAGTGCCACAAGTAGGTGGTACTATCATTACTATCTTTTGGCATGAACATGTGTATCACTACGATCGAGATTCAATAAACCATTCATTTTAGGTGCAAGACCATTCAAGGTATTATTCAAATAAACAGAGTAACCATTATTCTCCTTAAATGAATAACCGTATTGCGATAGACATAATCCAATCATGTCTATGCTCAACGCAAACACCAATCTCGATGGTAGAGGGAGCGTGCGATGCTTGATCATATCAACATTGGAAACACTTCCAACACATATCGTCAGCTCACCTTTAGCTAGTCTCCGTTTATTCCGTAGCCTTTATTTCGAGTTACTAACACTTAGCAACCGAACCGGTATCTAATACCCTGGTGCTACTAGGAATACTAGTAAAGTACATATTAACATAATGTATATCCAATATACTTCTATCGACCTTGCCAGCCTTCTCACCTACCAAGTATCTAGGGTAATTCTGCTCCAGTGGTTGTTCCCCTTATTACAGAAGCACTTAGTCTCGGGTTTGGGTTCAACCTTGGGTTTCTTCACTAGAGCAGCAGCTGATTTGCCGTTTCATGAAGTATCCCTTCTAGCCCTTGCCCTTCTTGAAACTAGTGGTTTCACCAACCATCAACAATTGATGCTCCTTCTTGATTTCTACTTTCGTGGTGTCAAACATCACGAATACCTCAAGGATCATCATATCTATCCCTGATATGTTTATAGTTCATCACGAAGCTCTAGCAGCTTGGTGGCAATGACTTTGGAGAACCATGACTATTTCATCTGGAAGATCAACTCCCACTCGATTCAAGCGATTGTTGTACTCAGACAATCTAAGCACAAGCACAACAATTGAGCTTTTCTCCGTTAGTTTGCAGGTTAAGAAAATCGTCGGAGGTCTCATACCTCTTGACGTGGGCACTAGCCTGAAATCCCAATTTCAGCCCTCGAAACATCTCATATGTTCCGCGACATTTCGAAAAACGTCTTTGATGCCTCAACTCTAAACCGTTTCACTGAACTATCACGTAGTTATCAAAACGTGTATGTCTGATGTTCACAACATCCACAAACGACATTTGGGGTTCGGCACACTGAGCGGTGCATTAAGGACATAAGCTTTCTACTGATTGCATAATCGCTACTGTCAACTTTCAACTATATTTTCTCTAGGAACATAACTAAATAGTAGAACTAAAGCGTGAGCTACGACATAATTTGCAAAAGGTCTTTTGACTATGTTCAAGATAATTAAGTTCATCTTATGAACTCCCACTCAGATAGACATCCCTCTGGTCATCTAAGTGATCACATGATCCAAGTCAACTAGGCCGTGTCCGATCATCACGTGAGACGGACTAGCCAACGTCAGTGAACATCTTCATGTTGATCGTATCTACTATACGACTCATGCTCGACCTTTCGGTCTCCGTGTTCCGAGGCCATGTCTGTACATGCTAGGCTCGTCAAGTTAACCCTAAGTGTATTGCTGTGTAAATCTGTCTTACACCCGTTGTATGTGAACGTAAGAATCCATCACACCCGATCATCACGTGGTGCTTAGAAGCGACGAACTGTAGCAACGGTGCACAGTTAGGGGAGAACACTTCTTGAAATTTTGTAAGGGATCACCTTATTTACTACCGTCGTCCTAAGTAAACAAGATGCATAAACATGATAAACATCACATGCAATCAAATAGTGACATGATATGGCCAATATCATTTTGCTCCTTTTGATCTCCATCTTCGGGGCTCCATGATCATCATCGTCACCGGCATGACACCATGATCTCCATCATCATGATCTCCATCATCGTGTCTCCATGAAGTCGTCTCGCCAACTTATTACTTCTACTACTATGGCTACCGGTTAGCAATAAAGTAAAGTAATTACATGGCGTTGTTCAATGACACGCAGGTCATACAATAAATTAAGACAACTCCTATGGCTCCTGCCGGTTGTCATACTCATCGACATGCAAGTCGTGAATCCTATTACAAGAACATGATCAATCTCATACATCACATATCATTCATCACATTCTTCTTGGCCATATCACATCACATAGCATACCCTGCAAAAACAAGTTAGACGTCCTCTAATTGTTGTTTGCATGTTTTACGTGGCTGCTATGGGTTTCTAGCAAGAACGTTTCTTACCTACGCAAAACCACAACGTGATATGTCAATTGCTATTTACCCTTCATAAGGACCCTTTTCATCGAATCCGTTCCGACTAAAGTGGGAGAGACTGGCACCCGCTAGCCACCTTATGCACCAAGTGCATGTCAATCGGTGGAACCTGTCTCACGTAAGAGTACGTGTAAGGTCGGTCCGGGCCGCTTCATCCCACAATACCGTCAAAACAAGATTGGACTAGTAACGGTAAGCATATTGAACAAAATCAACGCCCACAACTACTTTGTGTTCTACTCGTGCAAAGAATCTACGCAATAGACCTAGCTCATGATGCCACTGTTGGGGAACGTAGCACAAACTCAAAAAATTTCCTACGTATCACCAAGATCTATCTATGGAGAGACCAGCAACGAGTAGAAAGAGAGTGCATCTACATACCCTTGTAGATCGCTAAGCGGAAGCGTTCAAGTGAACGGGGTTGATGGAGTCGTACTCGTCGTGATTCAAATCACCGATGATCAAGTGCCGAACGCACGGCACCTCCGCGTTCAACACACGTACAGCCCGGTGACGTCTCCCAAGCCTTGATCCAGCAAGGAGAGAGGGAGAGGTTGAGGAAGACTCCATCCAGCAGCAGCACAACGGCGTGGTGGTGGTGAAGGAGCGTGGCAATCCTGCAGGGCTTCGCCAAGCACCGCGAGAGAGGAGGAGCACTTGGGAGAGGGAGGGCTGCGCCAGGGGCAAGTGTGAAGCTCCCATGCACCTCCCCACTATATATAGGGGTGGAGGGGGCTGGTTTCTTGCCCTCCAAGTCCATTGGGGCGTTGGCAAAGGTGGGAGGAAAGAAATCCCATCATTTCCTTCCCCACCGATTGCTATCCCCCCTTTTTAGGGATCTTGATCTTATCCCTTTGGGATATGATCTTATTCCTTCTAAGGGGGGATCTTGGTGTGCCTTGACCAGGGGTGTGGGGCCTTTCCCCCACTACCCACGTTCATGTGGGTCCCCCCATGCAGGTGGGCCCCACTCCGGAACCTTCTAGAACCTTCCCGGTACAAAACCGAAAAATCCCGAACATTTTCCGGTGGCCAAAATAGGACTTCCCATATATAAATCTTTACCTCCGGACCATTCCGGAACTCCTCGTGACGTCCGGGATCTCATCTGGGACTCCGAACAACATTCGGTAACCACATACAAACTTCCTTTATAACCCTAGCGTCATCGAACCTTAAGTGTGTAGACCCTACGGGTTCGGGAGACATGTAGACATGACCGAGACGTTCTCTGGTCAATAACCAACAGCGGGATCTGGATACCCATGTTGGCTCCCACATGTTCCACGATGATCTCATCGGATGAACCACGATGTCAAGGACTCAATCGATCCCGTATACAATTCCCTTTGTCTAGCGGTATTGTACTTGCCCGAGATTCGATCGTCGGCATCCTTATACCTTGTTCAATCTCGTTACCGGCAAGTCTCTTTACTCATTCCGTAACACATCATCCCGTGATCAACTCCTTGGTCACATTTGCGCAAATGATGATGTCCTACCGAGTGGGCCCAGAGATACCTCTCCGTTTACACGGAGTGACAAATCCCAGTCTCGATTCATGCCAACCCAACAGATACTTTCGGAGATACCTGTAATGCACCTTTATAGTCACCCAGTTACGTTGTGACGTTTGATACACCCAAAGCACTCCTACGGTATCCGGGAGTTGCACAATCTCATGGTCTAAGGAAAAGATACTTGACATTGGAAAAGCTCTAGCAAACGAACTACACGATCTTTGTGCTAGGCTTAGGATTGGGTCTTGTCCATCACATCATTCTCCTAATGATGTGATCCCGTTATCAACGACATCCAATGTCCATAGCCAGGAAACCATGACTATCTGTTGATCACAATGAGCTAGTCAACTAGAGGCTCACTAGGGACTTATTGTGGTCTATGTATTCACACGTGTATTACGATTTCCGGATAATACAGTTATAGCATGAATAAAAGACAATTATCATGAACAAGGAAATATAATAATAACTAATTTATTATTGCCTCTAGGGCATATTTCCAACACACCCACCACCCACTTTGTAGCCACTGTCGATGATCTAACCGACATGCTAGACTACGACTCCGAAGACATGGACGACGATGCCGGAGACGAACAGGAACCAGCGCCTACAGGGCACTGGAAGACCACCTCGTCATATGACATATATATGGTGGATACCCCAAAAGACGGGGACGGCGAAGAAACAGCGGAGGCAGATTCTTTAAAGAAACAGCCCAAGCGCCGGCGTCAGCGGCGCCGCTCTAAATCCCGCCACAGCAAGAATGGAGATTCCGGCACAGGAGATAATAATACCCCAGAAAGTGCCGAAGACAACCCCCTCCAGCAGGACTCAGCGCAGGAGGACGCAGAGGCAAGCCCTCACGAGAGAGCGGCAGACGAAGAGGTTGAGGATTACAACTATATGCCTCCCTCCGAAGACGAGGCAAGCCTCAACGATGACGAATTCGTCGTGCCCGAGGATCCCGTCGAACAAGAGCGTTTTAAACGCAGGCTTATCGCCACGGCAAACAGCCTAAAGAAAAAGCAGCAGCAGCTTCAAGCTGATCAGGACCTGCTGGCCGATCGATGGACCGAGGTCCTCGCGGCCGAAGAGTATAAACTCGAACGCCCCTCCAAAAGCTATCCAAGACGCAAGCTGCTCCCCCGACTAGAGGAGGAAGCATACATACCTCCATCACCAGCGCACGATACGGCTGACCGACCACCCCGCGGTCGCGACAGAGAGGCATCCAGGCCCCCAACCAAGACCGTACCCCAGCATCGCTCCAAAAGTACGAAGCCAAGAGGGAACGCGCCGGACTTGCGAGATATATTGGAGGACAAAGCAAGGCAATCCAGATCCATCTACGGATCACGTGGGCGCCCCACGACCCATGACGAATACCGTCGTACCGGATATAATAACCCCGGCCGGGCCGAATACGGTAGACAGCGCTCTCTCGAGCTGCGTCGTGACATTGCTCAATACAGAGGCGCCGCACACCCGCTATGCTTCACTGACGAAGTAATGGATCATCAAATACCCGAAGGGTTTAAACCCGTAAACATTGAATCCTACGATGGCACAACAGACCCCGCGGTTTGGATCGAGGATTATCTTCTCCACATTCATATGTTTCGCGGCGACGATCTCCACGGCATCAAGTACTTCCCACTCAAGCTTAAAGGACCAGCTCGGCATTGGCTTAACAGCTTGCCCGCAGAGTCAATTGGGTGTTGGGAAGACCTGGAAGCCGCATTCCTCGATAACTTCCAGGGCATGTATGTGCGACCACCAGACGCCGACGACCTAAGCCACATCATTCAGCAGCCAGACGAATCGGCCAGACAATTCTGGACACGGTTCTTGACGAAGAAAAATCAAATCGTCGACTGTCCGGACGCAGAGGCCCTTGCAGCCTTCAAGCATAACATCCGCGACGAATGGCTAGCCCGGCACCTGGGCCAGGAAAATCCGAAATCTATGGCAGCCCTCACATCATTAATGACCCGCTTCTGCGCGGGAGAGGATAGCTGGCTAGCCCGCAGTAACAATCTCCGCAAAAATTCTGGCAATCCGGATACTAAGGACAACAACGGCAGGTCACGTCGAAACAAAAACAAACGCCGCATTAACGGCGACGACAAGGAGGATACGGCAGTCAACGCCGGATTCCGAGGCTCTAAGACCGGTCAACGGAAGAAGCCATTCAAAAGAACCACTTCGGGTCCGTCCAATTTGGACCGAATACTCGACCGCTTATGCCAGATACATGGCACCCCTGAAAAACCAGCCAATCACACTAATAGAGATTGCTGGGTGTTCAAACAGGCAGGCAAGTTAATTGCCGAAAACAATGACAAGGGGATAAACAGCGATGACGAGGAGGAGACCCGACCGCCGAACAGTAGAGGACAGAAGGGTTTTCCCCCACAAGTGTGGACGGTGAACATGATTTACGCAACCCATATACCCAGGAGGGAGAGGAAGCGCGCACTAAGGGACGTCTATGCGATGGAGCCAGTCGCCCCGAAGTTCAATCCATGGTCCTCTTGTCCGATCACTTTCGATCGAAGAGACCATCCGACCAGCATACGCCATGGCGGATTCGCCGCATTGGTTTTAGACCCAATCGTCGACGGATTTCACCTCACGAGAGTCCTGATGGACGGCGGTAGTAGCCTGAACCTGCTTTATCAGGATACAGTGCGCAAAATGGGCATAGACCCCTCAAGGATTAAACCTACAAAGACAACCTTTAAAGGTGTCATACCAGGTGTGGAAGCCAACTGTACAGGCTCAGTAACACTGGAAGTGGTCTTCGGATCCCCGGACAATTTCCGGAGCGAGGAGTTAATCTTCGACATAGTCCCGTTTCGCAGCGGCTATCACGCTCTGCTCGGACGAACCGCGTTTGCAAAATTTAACGCGGTGCCGCATTATGCATACCTCAAGCTCAAGATGCCAGGCCCTCGTGGAGTCATCACGGTCAACAGGAATACGGAACGCTCCCTCCGAACGGAGGAACATACAGCGGCTCTCGCGGCAGAAGTACAGAGCAGCCTCTTAAGGCAATTCTCGAGTCCGGCCATTAAACGGCCGGATACAGCAAAACGCGCCCGAAGCAATACCAACCAAGACCACCTGGCGCGATCAGAGCACGCGTAGCAATGCGGCCCCGACCCCCGCCCGCGCATGATCGCACGAATAACACTCCGCGTACATCATTACGCTTTGGAGATACCATGGGCGGAGGGGAAGGGGCACGATCGCAATGGACCCAGAGTGCGGTTCGACCACACCAGGGGCTCGCAAGTGTGCCTCCCTTTTTCTTATTATTATTTTCCTTCTTTGTGTACACAGGACTCCGGTAACCAGAGGCCCTGTCCAACGGCGAACCTGCCGAACTCGCGATGCAATAGTCAGGGACGAAAGAAGGCTGCGACGAACACTCAGGTGGTCTCAATTACGAGCATTAAATTCGATTATATAAACCAAGTCCGCAGCTCACCCCTGGAGGGGGACATGTTTACTTAGTCCAAATCCCTCGCTTACCGCACTATTTGTATCAGTCCGCACTCATAGCAGACTTCCTTTAATAAATAATGCAACACTTTTCAACTGCAATTACGTCACCTTTTATATATATGTTCATTACATGACATCTCGCACCCGTATATTTTGGTACGGCCGAATACACCAGGGGCTTGTGTTCCCCGCGTTATGGTGTGATAAGTCCGAACACTTTCACAAGTGCGGCACCCCGAACTTATAGCATTATATGAATCGGCTCCGAATCATGTCTTGGGTCAATAGTTGGGTTTGCCCGGCTCCCACGTTTTGGTGCCTTACGTTCCGTTCTGTCGGCTAAGGTGGCACTGGGAGAACCACTGCGATTGTGCCCCGGTTGAGCTGGGCGAGCGCCTCAGTGGAGAAAGCTAAAACTGACTGGCATGATAAGGCGAGAGACTGGTCGCTGTTCAAGAGGTTTTTTCGGGTCCTTAAAGACTCATGCCGCTTCGAGCGAAGTTCCGGACAATGTCCGACGAAGGCGTGGATAGCACCCCGGATTCGGCCTTCCGAATACCAGGGGCTTCGCCGAAATTTAAAATTATAGAATTCTATGGCTAAGTGAGAGTGTTCAAGCATTATAAGTCTGGTTGCCTTGTTTGCTGTGTTGAGCGCCTCCCTAGATGGACCCAAAAATGGGAACAAGAGCGCTCAAGGTTATCCCGAACACCCCAGCACTCGTGGCTTGGGGGCTGAAGCCAACGACTTGCCATCTCTCAGATTTTATACACGGCCGCACAGAAGGTAATATTTTAAATTAAACAAGCGTTGCTTAATGCGCACATGAACAAAGTCTCAGCGCAAAGGATAATACATAACGAGTCTACTCAAAGATTACATTTATGGGGCACTCATCCGCAATATCGCGGGCTCCCTTCAGGACAGTTTTATAATACATTTCAGGCGTGCGATACTCCTTGCCCGGTGGCGGTGGGTCCGTCAGAAGCTTCTATGCATCCAACTTGCCCCAATGCACCTTTGCGCGGGCAAGGGCCCGACGAGCACCTTCAATACAGGCGGAGCGCTTGATGACCTCCACCCAAGGGCATGCATCCACCAGCCGCCGCACGAGGCCAAAGTAGCTCCCAGGAATGGCCTGTCCAGGCCACAGCCGGACTGTAAGGCCCTTCATGGCCTCCTCAGCTACCTTGTGGAGTTCGACCAGCTGCTTCAGCTGGTCGCTTGGGGGCACCGGATGGCCGGCCTCAGCGTACTGAGACCAGAAGACCTTCTCCGTCAAGCTCCCCTCCTCGCCACGATAGAATGTGGCAGCATCGGACACACTACGCGGTAGATCTGCAAAAGCAGCTGGAGAGCTCCGAATGCGGGTAAGTGTCAGGTAGTTTACATTAACATGTCTACTTTGCATGAAAAATGCCTTACCCGCCACTATCTTCTTTACATCTTCAACCTCCTGAAGGGCCTTATGGGCCTCGGCCTTGGCGGACTTGGCACTTTCGAGAGCCGAGGCAAGCTCGGACTCTCAAGTCTTGGAGTCGCGCTCCAAACTCTCATGCTTCTCCATGAGAGCCTGGAGCTCTTGCCGTACTTCCGCCACCCGTGCCTCCTGCTTCTCTCGCTCTTCCCGCTCCGCGGCCGCACTGCGTTCGGCCGCAGACACAGCCTCCCTCAGGGCTGCCACCTCGTTCGTGGCCCCTGCAAATACCCATATTATCCTTGTTAATTTTATTGCAACCTAAATCCTTTTCTGTAAGGTAACTATTCAAAGTGGTGTGGCTCACCTTCTTTGTCCTCGAGATGCTTCTTGGCATGGCCGAGCTCTTGCTCGGACCGCTCGAGATCCTTCTTCAACACATCGACCTCCGCCGATAGTGCGGCAGAGGTCAACAGCGCAGCCTCAAACCCATATTGACATATTTTAAGCAACCCTGCATATATCTTGTTAGATCCTCAGTCCGGCTTTTCTTTCCGAACACCGAACTGAGCATCAGGGGCTACTGTCTATGCGGTGTTACATTACATAATTTTAACTTCTTACCTCAAAGCCTGTTAGAAGGCTGTTGCAGGCTTTGGTCAGCCCGCTCTTGGCGAGCCGAACCTTCTGAATCACCGCACTCATGATAGTGTGGTGTTCTTCCTCGATGGAAGCACCTTTAAGCGCCTCCAGCAAGTTATCCGGCGCCTCCAGTTGGACGGAGGCCGCCGGTGTCACGGTCTTGCCCTTCTTTCGAAGGGGCCGCTTGCCTGATTCTGGAACCACTGCAGGTTCCGATGTAGAGTCCGGCGCAAAGTCCGGGAGGCCGCCTGGCGGCGCCTCTGGAGCCTCCTCCTGATGGGTCCCTCTCCGGGATCCCACCTCGGTGTCCTCGTCGGCCCGTGGGGTAGAGGCAGTCGAAAGTGAATCCACATCCGACGGGGCCAACGACCCGCTCGATGAAGCGGGGAGATCATCATCGGCCGGACTACGGACAGAATGCGGCATTAAGGACACTACGCGACACGAAAGAAATTGCATATAAAGGATCTGGATACTTACGATCTTGCCGGACGCCTGGCCCTTGGAGGCCACTCATCCTCGCCAACGGTGGTGTTGGCGAAACTGTCCGGGGGGATAGTCCTCCCCCTCTTGGACCCTTCGGCCTCCCCTATTGGGGAAGCCTTCCTCTTCTTCTCTCCCTCCTCCGGGAGAGAGTCCTCCTCCTCCTCTTCGTCTTCGGGGGAGGAGTCCACCTCGTCGTCAGACGCCTGATTGCGGGAACTCTTTCGAGTCCCCACGACCACCTTCTTGGCCTTCTTCTCCGGCACCACGTGCAGTGCCGGAACCAGCAGCCCTGCTAAATGGGCGTTCTCTGGGTCTTCTGGCATGGGAGCCGGGCTGATAAGTAGCTTGGCCTTCTCCATCCATTCCTGTCAAAGGAAAAGAAAGAATGAAACCCCTCTAGAATCAATTTGATTACCACAAGTGTCCCGTGAAGGGGTTGAATCACTTACCTCGTCAGCCGGATGCTGCGAGCGAAATCCGCGATCTTCTGTCGCGGATGCGGGGGCTTCAGCGCCCTTAAACAGCACCCTCCAGGCGCCTTCATATGTCGTATCGAAGAGCCCGCTTAGCGCCTGGTGCTGTTCCGGATTGAACTCCCACAGATTGAATGCTCGTTCTTGGCATGGGAGAATCCGGCGGATGAGCATGACTTGGACCACGTCGACGAGCCTGAGCTTACTGCTCACCAACTTCTGGATGCAGGCTCGGAGTCCCGTCACCTCCTTCGGATTGCCCCACTGCAAGCCCTTCTCTTTCTAGGAGGTGAGCTGCGTGGGGACGCCAGATCTAAACTCGGGGGCCGCCGCCCATGTAGGCTTGCGCGGCTCGGTGATATAGAACCACCCCGATTGCCACCCCTTGACGGAGTCCACGAAGGCCCCTTCGAGCCAAAGGACGTTGGGCAACTTACCCAACATGGCGCCTCCGCATTCCGCTTGCGTGCCCTTCACAACCTTCGGCTTGACGTTGAAGGTCTTGAGCCACAGGCCGAAGTGGGGCCGGATGCAGAGAAAGGCCTCGCACACGACGATAAACGCCGAGATGTTGAGGATGAAGTTCGGCGCCAGATCGTGGAAATCCAGGCCGTAGTAAAACATGATCCCCCGGACAAATGGGTGCAGTGGAAAGCCCAGTCCGCGGAGGAAGTGGGGGAGGAAGACGACCCTCTCATGGGGCCCAGGGGTAGGGATGAGCTGCCCCTCGTCGGGCAGCCGATGCGTGATATCGCTGGAAAGGTATCCGGCGCTGCGCAGTTTGGTGATGTGCTCCTCCTTAACGGTGGAGCCAACCATTTGCCTCCCGCTCCGGACATATTCGGAGAAGGTTGGGGCGAGATGCGCGAGCTTGGGCGTTGGAGCTTGAGTACGCAGAGATGGATAAGCAAAGGAGGAAGAAGGCGTAGGTGAGAAGGTAAATCCTTATCTCTTATATATAGGCGGACGAAAGCTATGCGTCCCCACCGGCCTGATAAAACTCGCTTATCTCCCAAACGCCACCATCAATGGCGCGGTTGGGTTACCCACGTCCGTATTGATGCGAATCCCGGAATAAGGGGAACACGATCTCTGCTTCGACAAGACGTGCCAAGGAAACCTCTTCGCTAAACGTGCCGAGGTGGTATAGTAAAAAATGATTTAAACAAAGGCTAGGTAGCGGTGTGATGTCACGCCGCATAATACGTCAGCAGATTGGACTGGTGTACATTTTATTCTCTCTACGGTGGAATGTGGAATTTATTTTGCAGAGCCGGACACTATCCTGGTGTTCATGATCTTCTCTGGATTATTCAAGGAAGGAACCCGCCTTGCAATGCCGAACATTATGCGCGCCGGACTTATCGTCATTGAAGCCTGGTTCAGGGGCTACTGAGGGAGTCCTGGACTAGGGGGTGTCCGGACAGCCGGACTATCATCGTCCGCCGGACTCCATTACTACGAAGATACAAGATTGAAGACTCCGTCCCGTGTCCGGATGGGACTTTCCTTGGCGTGGAAGGCAAGCTTGGCGATACGGATATGTAGATCTCCTACCATTGTAACCGACTCTGTGTAACCCTAGCCTCCTCCGGTGTCTATATAAACCGGAGGACTTTAGTCCGTAGGACAACATACATTACAACAATCATACCATAGGCTAGCTTTAGGGTTTAGCCTCCTTGATCTCGTGGTAGATCCACTCTTGTACTACCCCTATCATCAATATTAATCAAGCAGGACGTAGGGTTTTACCTCCATCGAGAGGGCCCGAACCTGGGTAAAACATCGTGTCCCTCGTCTCCTGTTACCATCCGCCTAGACGCACAGTTCGGGACCCCCTACCCGAGATCCGCCGGTTTTGACACCGACAGCAAGAAAGATCAATCTAGTAGGCCAAACTAAACTGATAATTCAAAGAGACTTGCAAAGATAACTCAATCATACATAAAAGAATTCAGAAAAAGATTCAAATATTTCTCATAGATAAACTTGATCATAAACCCACAATTCATCGGATCTCGACAAACACACCGCAAAAGAGTTACATCGAATAGATCTCCACAAGAGAGGGGGAGAACATTGTATTGAGATCCAAAAATAGAGAAGAAGCCATCTAGCTAATAACTATGGACCCGAAGGTCTGTGGTAAACTACTCACAACTCATTGGAGGGGCTATGGTGTTGATGTAGAAGCCCTCCATGGTTGATTCCCCCTCCGGCGGAGCGCCGGTGAAGGCTCCAAGATGGGATCTCGCGGATACAGAAGGTTACGGCGGTGGAAATTGTTTTTTGTTGGCTCCCTGGATGTTTTTGGGGTACGTAGGTATATATAGGAGGAAGAAGTACGTCGGTGGCCGCCTGTGGGGCCCAGGAGACAGGGGGCGCGCCTAGGAGGGGTGGGTGCGCCCTCCTATTTCCTGGCCGCCTCGATTGCTTCTTGACTTGCACTCCAAGTTCTCCGGATCACGTTCGTTCCAAAAATCACGCTCCGAAGGTTTCATTCCGTTTGGACTCCGTTTGATATTCCTTTTCTTCGAAATACTAAAATAGGCAAAAAAAATAGCAATACGGGATGGGCCTCCGGTTAGTAGGTTAGTCCCAAAAATGATATAAATATGTAAAATAAAGCCCATAAACATCCAAAAGGGGTAATATAATAGCATGGAACAATCAAAAATTATAGATACGTTGGAGACGTATCAGCTATCAACTACTTACCTCGTGAGTGAATATATCATTAGCTCCATCTGCCTATATTACAAATTTTGATCATAGATCATAATATACATCTTAAAATATTGGAAATCAGCCCCGGATATCAAGTACAACATAAATTATGATACATGGGCATTCGATCATATGTTGCCATTGTAACTGAAGCTCACATTGATCAATACTCCCATGCCAACAACATGGAAAACACCACTCTACATGAAGCACACTGCGCGATTAGTACATTGTGCAGATATGTGTAGTTTCTCAAACTAACCTGAAAGTATGAGAGCCAACACTGCAGTCAAAAACATGCTTTAAGCACTTACTGTGTCTCATTGTAAACTATGAAAAATAAATAAAGGGAACACTTGAGCGGAAGTATGTAGCACCCATCTCTTCTAAAAACTAAATGTTTCACCTATATTTCGTTCATTTGCTCAATCACATGCTATTTTATTCAAGCCACACACGGTAACCACATTGGTGCTAAACCATAAAATGATAGAGATAACACAAGCATAAATGATACTCCCTCCACCCAAAAAAGTTTGTCCCTCAAAAGGATGTATCTAGAACCAGATACATCCATTTGAGGGACAAGCTTGGGACAAGTTTTTTCGGATGAAGGGAGTATTCACCTAATTCTAAGCAATTTTCTAGAAAATGAATGGCAGAAATATGGTAGAAAGGGATCTGTATGAACATCAATTTGGTTTCTACAGAATACATTATATATCATATCACATATTCAGAAAATAACCGTAAATAATAATGCCTTGTAGTGAATTACTCTCCGTCCAACCATCCTTCGAGTACGCTTGCTCCTTCTACAGGCATTGACACAACACACAAGCACATGGGGATTGAATCAATCAGGCTAGTCCATGAACCGGTTCAACACTTGTTGTCGGTTCAATGTATTTCAATGTCCAAAATGCAACATCAAACATAATAGGTACGTGCTGCCGGTACAAATAAAATTCAGAAAGTGTACTGGGGTTTGGCTGAGCTGCTGCTTGGTACCTGTCGCCGAGTTGGTGATAGAGCTTGAGAGTAAGAGGGAAGGACAGGGAAGAGGCACGAAAGTACGGGAATGATGATCACACCGAACGGCTTGGCCTCCAAGCAGTTGTCGTGCTCCTCAAAGGCAGTGCAGAGGCATCACATGAGAGTTTTCAGGGGCTCCCCATGAAAGGATCGAGAAGAGGTATCTAGAGGGGGGTGATTAGACACTAAGTACCAAAAGTTGCAGTTTTTAATTTCTTTAAGTTGAAGTGGAGTTTTGGCACAAGTTTAACAATCACAATACATATCAAGCAAGCATGCAAAGAGTATATGAGCAGCGGAAAGTAAAGCATGCAACTTGCAAGAATGTAAAGGGATGGGATTGGAGTGTGCAAATGCAATTGGAGACACGGATGTTTTTGTCGTGGTTCCGATAGGTGGTGCTATCGTACATCCACGTTGATGGACACTTCAACCCGCGAAGGATAACGGCTGCGCGAGTCCATGGAGGGCTCCACCCACGAAGGCTCCACGAAGAAGCAACCTTGTCTATCCCATCATGGTCGTCGCCCACGAAGGACTTGCCTCACTAGTGGTAGATCTTCATGAAGTAGGCGATCTCCTTGCCCTTACAAACTCCTTGGTTCAACTCCACAATCTCGTCGGAGGCTCCCAAGTGACACCTAGCCAATCTAGGAGACACCACTCTCCAAGAAGTAACAAATGGTGTGTTGATGATGAACTCCGTGCTCTTGTACTTCAAATGATAGTCTCCCCAACACTCAACTCTCTCCCACAGGATTTGGATTTGGTGGAAAGAAGATTTGAGTGGGAGGCAACTTGGGGAGGGCTAGAGATCAAGATTCATATGGTAGGAATGGAATATCTTGGTCTCAACACATGAGTAGGTGGTTCTCTCTCAGAAAATGTAAGTTGGAACTGTAGGTTCATTCTGATGGCTCTCTCCATGAATGAAGAGGAGGTGGAGGGGTATATATAGCCTCCACAAAAAAACTAACCGTTACACACAACTTGCCAATCTCGGTGGGACCGAATTGAGAAACTCGGTCGGACCGATTCAGCAAATCTAGTGACCGTTAGGATTTTCAGTGGGACCGACATGCAACTCGGTAGGACCGATATGGTTAGGGTTAGGGCATAACGTAATCTCGGTGAGACCGATTACACAAACTCGGTGGGACCGATTTTGGTAATAAGCTAACCAGACAGTTGGTCAGGTAAACTCGGTGGGACCGATTCGCTCATCTCGGTGAGACCGAAATGTTATGAAAAGGAGATAGAGAGTTTACATTGCAATCTCGGTAGGACCGATTACGCAAACTCGGTGAGACCGATTTTGGTAATAGATACATACAGAGAGATTACAATCCCATCTCGGTGAGACCGAGATCCCTATCGGTGAGACCGATTTGCCTAGGGTTTGTGGCAGTGGCTATGACACCTGAACTCGGTGGCGCCGGATAGAAAGAATCGATGGGGCCGAGTTTGACTTTTGGTTTAGGTCATATGTGGATGTGAGAAAGTAGTTGAGGGCTTTGGAGCATATCACTAAGCATTTTGAGCGAGAGCCTCATTAAGCAAGACCTCATCCCTCCTTGATAGTATTGGCTTTTCCTATAGACTCAATGTGATCTTGGATCACTAAAATAGAAAATGTAGAGTCTTGAGCTTTGAGCTTGAGCCAATCCGTTTGTCCTTAGCATCTTGGAGGGGTTCCACATCCTCTAGTCCATGCCACTTCATTGTTGAACTTATCTGAAACATACTAGGTAAAAGTGTTAGTTCAACAAGAGATATGTTGACATTAATTACCAAAACCACCTAGGGAGCACTTGTGCTTTCAATCTCCCCCTTTTTGGTAATTGATGAGAACATACATCAAAGCTTTAGATAAAGATACAGAGAATAGAAAGTAAAGCTTTGGAAAGACATGTAACATGCATAGGCTCCCCCTACATGTATGCAATCAAGTAAATATGAAGTATAGGAGCAAGTGAGTGCATAAGCATGACAGAGTAAGCAATGTGTTACATGTATCTTGGCTATATGCATCAGAGCAAAAGATGTGAATATGGGAAATGTACCTTCATGCTCATGAGCCCTTCTTGCAAACAGTATGTACATCAGCAAGAATTTCTCATACACATGACTGTGATGCATATACTTACCTTATGGTCTTGAGTTGTCTTGGGATGGAATGAACTGCGTAAAGAAGGTTAGATAACACAGATACACCTACTAGCTAGAGCAAACAAAAGAAACCACAAGATAACCAAGACTGGGGTGACATGTAGAGAGTGAGTACTGAGTACCACATTGGATATAGACATGTCCCCAAAGGTAAAGATGTGCACCGAATTTAAGGACTTCCGTCCCTTAGATGTCTTGCTCCCCCTGAATCTAGCATGGGATACTGGGAGAAGATAGGGAACAGAAAATCAGAGCAAAATCAGAGCTCAAAGGAAATAAACAGAGCTAATGCAAACAAGCAAATATGAACATGTCTTTCCCCTCTTGAAGACATGTAACTTCTCTCCTCTTGAACACCAAGCATCTGGGATCCTTGAAGATTACTCTCTCCTTGAGTATTTTCTCCCCTAGAGATATGATTAAGCTTTGATGTGATCTCTCTCTTCCCCTTTGACATCAATTTCCAAGAAGGGTTCTTCTGGATTTTTGTCATGATGGGTTTGGTCCTTGAGTCACAGAACAAAGCAGTAAGTTGAATGTGATGCTGGTCGAGGACAAGATTCATTGAGTGGAACTGGATCAAAAAGAATGCAGAAACAAGTGGCAAGCTGTCTTTCCTATAGTGAAATCGGTGGCACCGAGTTGTATGTTTCGGTTGTACCGAAAGGATTCGGTTGGACCGAAGGCATCAGACGGTGAGACCGAGTTCATCGCAGAGAAAACACTTGTCACCTTGATACGTCTCCAACGTATCTATAATTTTTGATTGTTCCATGCTATTATATTACCCCTTTTGGATGTTTATGGGCTTTATTTTACACATTTACATCATTTTTGGCACTAACCTACCAACCGAAGGCCCAGCCCGTATTGCTGTTTTTTTTGCCTATTTCAATATTTTGAAGAAAAGGAATATCAAACGGAGTCCAAATGAATGAAACCTTCGGGGGCGTGATTTTTGGAACGAACGTGATCTAGAGTATTCGGAGTGCAAGCCAAGAAGCAGCCAAGGCGTCCACGAGATAGGAGGGCGCGCCCACCCCCTCTGGGCATGCCCCCCTATCTTGTGGGCCCCTCGGGCGGCCACCGACGTACTTCTTCCTCCTATATATGCCTACATACCCCGAAAACATCCAGGGAGCCAACGAAACACAATTTCCACCACCGTAACCTTCTATATCCGCGAGATCCCATCTTGGAGCCTTCGCCGGCGCTCCGCCGGAGGGGGAATCGACCACTGAGGGCTTCTACATCAACACCATAGCCCCTCCGATGAGTTGTGAGTAGTTTACCACAGACCTTCGGGTCCATAGTTATTAGCTAGATGGCTTCTTCTCTCCTTTTGGATCTCAATACAATGTTCTCCGCCTTTTTTGTGGAGATCTATTTGATGTAAACTCTTTTTGCGGTGTGTTTGTCGAGATTCGATAAATTGTGGGTTTATGATCAAGTTTATCTATGAGAAATATTTGAATCTCCTCTGAATTCTTTTATGTATTATTGAGTTATCTTTGCAAGTCTCTTCGAATTATTTGTTTGGTTTGGCCTACTAGATTGATCTTTCTTGCCATGGGAGAAGTGCTTAGCTTTGGGTTCAATCTTGCGGTGTCCTTTCCCAGTGACAGTAGGGGCAGCAAGGCACGTATTGCATTGTTGTCATCGAGGATAAAAAGATGGGGTTTATATCATATTGCTTGAGTTTATCCCTCTACATCATGTCATCTAGCTTAATGCATTACTCTGTTCTTTATGAACTTAATACTCTAGATGCAGGCAGGATTCGGTCGATGTGTGGAGTAATAGTAGTAGATGCAGGCAAGAGTCGGTCTACTTGTCGTGGACGTGATGCCTATATACATGATCATGCCTAGATAATCTCATAATTATTCGCTTTTCTATCAATTGCTCGACAGTAATTTGTTCACTCGCCATAATACTTATGCTATCTTGAGAGAAGCCACTGGTGAAACCTATGGCCCCCGGGTCTATCTTTTATCATATAAGCTTTCAATCTACTTTTATTTGCATCTTTACTTTTTGCATCTATATTATAAAATACCAAAAATATATTTATCTTATCATACTATCTCTATTAGATCTCACTTTCACAAGTGGTCGTGAAGGGATTGACAACCCCTTTATTGCGTTGGTTGCGAGTTCTTTGTTTGTTTGTGTAGGTGCGTGGGACTTTTGAGGAGCCTCCTACTAGATTGATATTGGTTCTCAAAAACTGAGGGAAATACTTACGCTACTTTGCTGCATCACCCTTTCCTCTTCAAGGAAAACCAACGCAAGCTCAAGACGTTGCAAGAAGGATTTCTGGCGCCGTTGCCGGGAGGTCTTCGCTCAAGTCAAGACATATCAAGTACCCATCACAAACCCATCTCCCTCACATTTACATTATTTGCCATTTACCTCTCATTTTCCTCTCCCCCACTTCACCCTTGCCGTTTTATTCGCCCTCTCTTTCCCAATCTCCTCATCTCCTTTTTGCTTGCCTTTTTTTGTTTGCTTGTGTGTTGCATTACTTGTTTCCATGGCGCAAGATAATACCAAATTGTGTGATTTCTCCAATACCAATAATAATGATTTCCTTAGTACTCCGATTGCTCCTCTTAATGATGTTGAGTCTTGTGAAATCAATACTGCTTTGCTGAATCTTGTTATGAAAGATCAATTCGCCGGCCTTCCTAGTGAAGATGCCGCTACTCATCTAAACAACTTTGTTGATTTGTGTGACATGCAAAAGAAGAAATATACGGATAATGATATTGTTAAACTGAAGTTATTTCCATTTTCACTTAGAGATCGTGCTAAAGTTTGGTTTTCGTCTTTGCCTAAAAATAGTATTGATTCTTGGAACAAGTGCAAAGATGCTTTTATCTCTAAGTATTTTCCTCCCGCTAAGATCATCACTCTTAGGAACGATATTATGAATTTTAAACAACTTGATCATGAGCATGTTGCTGAAGGAAATATGCCCTAGAGGCAATAATAAAGTTATTATTTATTTCCTTATTTCATGATAAATGTTTATTATTCATGCTAGAATTGTATTAACCGGAAACATGATACATGTGTGAATACATAGACAAACATAACGTCACTAGTATGCCTCTACTTGACTAGCTCATTAATCAAAGATGGTTATGTTTCCTAACCATAGACATGTCTTGTCATTTGATTAACGGGATCACATCATTAGGAGAATGATGTGATGGACATGACCCATTCCGTTAGCCTAGCACTTGATCGTTTAGTATGTTGCTATTGCTTTCTTCATAACTTATACATGTTCCTGTAACTAGGAGATTATGCAACTCCCGTTTACCGGAGGAACACTTTGGGTGCTACCAAACGTCACAACGTAACTGGGTGATTATAAAAGAGTACTACAGGTGTCTCTAATGGTACATGTTGGGTTGGCGTATTTCAAGATTAGGTTTTGTCACTCCGATTGTCGGAGAGGTATCTCTGGGCCCTCTCGATAATGCACATCACTATAAGCCTTGCAAGCAATGTGACTAATAAGTTAGTTGCAGGATGATGCATTACATAACGAGTAAAGAGACTTGCCGATAACGAGTTTGAACTAGGTATTGGATACCGACGATCGAATCTCGGGCAAGTAACATACCGATGACAAAGGGAACAACGTATGTTGTTATGCGGTTTGACCGATAAAGATCTTCGTAGAATATGTAGGAACCAATATGGGCATCTAGGTTCCGCTATTGGTTATTGACCGAGAATAGTTCTAGGTCATGTCTACATAGTTCTCGAACCCGTAGGGTCCGCACGCTTAACGTTACGATGACAGTTTTATTATGAGTTTATAAGTTTTGATGTACCGAAGTTTGTTCGGAGTCCCGGATGTGATCACGGACATGACGAGGAGTCTCGAAATGGTCGAGACATAAAGATTGATATATTGGACGGCTATATTCAGACACCGGAAGTGTTCCGGGCGTTTTCGGAGAAAACCGGAGTGCCGGAGGGTTACCGGAACCCCCCCCCCCCCCCGGGAGAAGTAATGGGCCTTATGGGCCTTAGTGGAAAGAGAGAGGGGCAGCCAGCATGGGCCGTGCGCCCCCTCCCCCTCTGGTCCGAATTGGACTAGGAGGGGGGCGGCGCCCCCCTCTTTCCTTCCCCCTCTCCCCCTTCCTTTCCCCCTCCTAGTAGGAGTAGGAAAGGGGGAGTCCTACTCCTACTAGGAGGAGGACTCCTCCTCCTGGCGCGCCCTCTAGGGCCGGCCGGCCTCCCCCCTTGCTCCTTTATATACGGGGGCAAGGGGGCACCCTAGGACACACAAGTTGATCTACGGATCGTTCCTTAGCCGTGTGCGGTGCCCCCCTCCACCATATTCCACCTCGGTCATATCGTCGCGGAGTTTAGGCGAAGCCCTGCGCCGGTAGAACATCATCATCGTCACCACGCCGTCGTGCTGACAGAACTCATCCCCGAAGCTTTGCTGGATCGGAGCCCGGGGATCGTCATCGAGCTGAACGTGCGCTGAACTCGGAGGTGCCGTACGTTCGGTACTTGGATCGGTCGGATCGTGAAGACGTACGACTACATCAACCGCGTTGTCATAACGCTTCCGCTTACGGTCTACGAGGGTACGTGGACAAACACTCTCCCCTCTCGTTGCTATGCCATCACCATGATCTTGCGTGTGCGTAGGAATTTTTTTGAAATTACTACGTTCCCCAACAGTTGCCCAATCTTGGGAAAGAATGAAATTGATGATTCGCAATTGCCCTACTCATGGTTTGAATTTATGGATGATCATACAAAAATTTTATGCCGGTTTGAACTTTGCTTCTAGAAATCTCTTAGATTCAGCCGCGGGAGGCACGTTCATGAAAATCACGTTAGGAGATGCTACAAAACTTCTTGATAATATTATGGCTAATTATTCTCAATGGCACACCGAAAGATCTTCTAGTAAAAAAGTGCATGCTATAGAAGAAATCAATGTTTTGAGTGGAAAGATGGATGAACTTATGAAATTGTTTGCTACTAAAAATACTCCTCTTGATCCCAATGATATGCCTTTGTCTATTTTGGTTGAGAATAATAATGAATCTATGGATGTGAATTTTGTTGGTAGGAATAGTTTTGGAAACAATGCTTATAGAGGAAACTTTAATTCTACACCATTCCCTAGTAATTCCTCTAATAATTATGTAAATTCCTACAATAATTCTTATGGTAATTTTAATAAGATGCCCTCTGATTTTGAGGATAGTGTGAAAGAATTTATGATTTCTCAAAAGAATTTTAATGCTTTGTTTGAAGAAAAATTGCTCGAAGTTGATGATTTGGCTAGGAACATTGATAGACTTTCGCTTGATGTTGATTCTCTTAAACTTAGATATTCTCCTCCTAAGCATGATATCAATGAGTCTCTCAAAGCAATGAGAATTTCCATTGATGAGTGCAAAGAAATAACCGCTAGATTGCGTGCTAAGAAAGATTGCTTTGTAAAGGCGTGTTCTTCTAGTTTCAATGAAAATAATGATAAAGATCTTAAAGTTATTGATGTCTCTCCTATTAGATCTTTGTTTTGCAATATGCATCTTGACAATAATGGGACTAGAGATGAGTCAACTTTAGATAGAAGACGTCCTAAGAATTCGGAGTTTTTAGATCTTGATGCTAAATTTGGTAAAAGTGGGATTTGATTGGTCATGACTTTAAATAGCATTGAACCCACTATCTCGGATTTCAAGGAATTTGATTATGATAATTGTTCTTTAGAAGGTTGTATTTCCTTGTTGCAATCCGTTGTTAATTCTCCTCATGCTTATAGTCAAAATAAAGCTTTTACCAAACATATCGTTGATGCCTTGATGCAATCTTATGATGAAAAACTTAATTTGGAAGTTTCTATACCTAGAAAACTTAATGATGAGTGGGAACCTACTATAAAGATTAGAATTAAAGATCATGAGTGTTTTGCTTTGTGTGATTTGGGTGCTAGTGTTCCCACGATTCCGAAAACTTTATGTGATATTCTAGGTTTCCATGATCTTGATGATTGCTCTTTAAATTTGCACCTTGCGGATTCCACCATTAAAAAACCAATGGGAAGGATTAATGATGTTCTCATTTTTGCAAATAGAAATTTGGTGGCCTTAGATTTTATCGTTCTTGATATAGATTGCAATCTTTCTTGCCCTATTATTCTTGGTAGACCTTTCCTTAGAACGATCGGTGCGATTATTGATATGAAGGAAGGGAATATTAGATTCCAATTTTCATTAAGGAAAGGCATGGAGCACTTTCCAAGAAAGAAAGTCAAATTACCTTATGAATCTATCATGCGAGCTACTTATGAATTGAGTGCCAAATATGGCACTACTTAGATCTATCTTTGCTTTTATGCCTAGCTAGGGGCGTTAAACGATAGCGCTAGTTGGGAGGCAACCAAATTTTATTTGTGCTTTTTGTTTTTGTTTTTCTTTAGTAATAAATTTTGCATCTACCTTCTGTTTATATGTGTTTTTATCTTTTAGTTAGTGTTTGTGCCAAGTAGAACCTATAGGATAACCTATGATGATAGTTGATTTGATTCTGCTGAAAAACAGAAACTTTGCGCGCACGAAATTAGTTTTGTTAAATCACAGAAACGTGCTTTTGCATTGATTCTCTTTGCTTCTGATCAATAGACAAATTGTCCAGGACTACCTATTTCGGTAGGATTTTTAGAGTTCCAGAAGTTTGCGTTAGTTACAGATTGCTACAGACTGTTCTGTTTTTGACAGATTCTGTTTTTCGTGTGTTGTTTGCTTATTTTGATGTATCTATGGCTAGTAAAATACTCCGTCCGTCCCATAATGTAAGACGTTTTTTGACACTAGTGTAGTGTCAGAAAACGACATTATGGGACGGAGAGAGTAGTTTATAAACCATAGAGAAGTTGGAATACAGTAGGTTTAATACCAAAATAAATAAAGAATGAGTTCATTACAGTACCTTATGTGGTGGTTTTGTTTTCTTTCACTAACGGAGCTTATAAGATTTCCTGTTGAGTTTTGTGTTGTGAAGTTTTCAAGTTTTGGGTAAAGCTTTGATGGACTATGGAATAAGGAGTGGCAAGAGCCTAAGCTTGGAGATGCCCAAGGCACCCCAAGATATTCAAGGATAGCCAAAAGCCTAAGCTTGGGGATGCCCCGGGAAGGCATCCCCTCTTTTGTCTTCGTTCATTGGTAACTTTACTTGGAGCTATATTTTTATTCACCACATGATATGTGTTTTGCTTGGAGCGTCGTGTTTTATATTATTCTTTGCTTTTTAGTTTATCACAATCATCCTTGTTGTACACACCTTTTGGGAGAAGCCTACTTTATTAGAATTTGCTAGAATACTCTATGTGCTTCACTTATATCTTTTGAGCTTCATAGTTTTTGCTCTAGTGCTTCACTTATATCTTTTAGAGCACGGCGGTGGCATAATTTTGAAGAAATTGCTAGTCTCTCATGCTTCACTTATATTATTTTGAGAGTCTTTTAGAACAGCATGGTATTTGCTATGGTTACAAATTTGGTCCTAGAATGATGGGCGTCCAAGTTGGGTATAATAAAAACTATCATAGAAAGTGAATTGGATGCTATGATCAATTTGATGCTTGATAATTGTTTTGAGATATAAAGGTAGTAATGTTAGGGTCATGCTAGTGGGTAATTATGAAATTGAGAAATACTTTTGTTGAAGTTGGCAAGTCCCGTAGCATGCACGTATGGTAAGTTGTGTGACAAATTTGTTGCATGAGGTGCTCTTTTGATTGTCTTCCTTATGAGTGGCAGTCGGGGACGAGCGATGGTCTTTTCCTACCAATCTATCCCTCTAGGGGCATGCATAGTAGTACTTTGCTTCGAGGGCTAAGTAGACTTTTGCAATAAGTATATGAGTTCTTTATGACTAATGTGGGTCCATGGAAATACGCACACTCACCCTTCCACTTTGCTAGCCTCTATTGTGCCGCACAACTTTTGCCGGTATCATGAACCCATTATTTACCTTCCTCAAAACAGCCACCATACCTACCTATTATGGCATTTCCATAGCCATTCCGAGATATATTGCCATGCAACTTTCCACCGTTCCGTTTATTATGACACGTTCCATCATTGTCATATTGCTCTTTGCATGATCATGTAGTTGACATCGTATTTGTGGCAAGGCCACCTTCATAATTTTCATACATGTCGCTCTTGATTCATTGCATATCCCGGTACACCGCCGGAGGCATTCATATAGAGTCATATCTTGTTCTAGCTTTGAGTTGTAATTCTTGAGTTGTAAATCAATAAAAGTGTGATGATCTTCATTATTAGAGCATTGTCTCAGTGAGGAAAGGATGATGAAGACTATGATTCCCCCACAAGTCGGGATGAGACTTCGGACTTTACAAAAAGAAAAAAAGAGAAAGACCAAAGAAAAAAAAGAAGAAGAATAAAAAGAAAAGAAAAAAGAGAAAAGAAAAAAAAGAAAAAAAGAAAATGAGAGAAAAAGAGAGAAGGGACAATGCTACTATCTCTTTTTCCACACTTGTGCTTCAAAGTAGCACCATGATCTTCATGATAGAGAGTCTCCTATGTTGTCACTTTCATATACTAAGTGGTAATTTGTCATTATAGAACTTGGCTTGTATATTCCAATGACGGGCTTCCTCAAAATGCCCTAGGTCTTCGTCAGCAAGCGAGTTGGATGCACACCCACTTAGTTTATTTTGTTGAGCTTTCATATATTTATAGCTCTAGTGCATCCATTGCATGGCAATTCCTACTCACTCACATTGATATCTATTGATGGGCATATCCATAGCTCGTTGATACGCCTAGTTGATGTGAGACTATCTTCTCCCTCTTTTTGTCCTCACAACCACCACCTTATACCACCATAGTGCTATGTCCATGGCTTACGCTCATGTATTGCATAAGAGTTGAAAAAGCTAAAGCGCATTAAAAAGTATGAACCAATTGCTCGGCTCGTCATCGGGGTTGTTCATGATGGGAGTATTTTGTGCAATGAAAATGAAGCATGGCCTAACTATATGATTTTGTAGGGATAAGCTTTCTTTGGCTATGCTATTTTGATAGGACATGATTATTTGTTAGTATGCTTCGAAGCATTATTATTTTTATGTTTTATAAGCTTTTATCTTGAATCATTTGGATCTGAACATTCATGCCACAATAAAGAAAATTACATTGAGAATTACGCTAGGTAGCATTCCACATAAAAAAATCCGTTTTTATCATTTACCTACTCGAGGACGAGCAGGAATTAAACTTGGGGATGCTTGATACGTCTCCAACGTATCTATAATTTTTGATTGTTCCATGCTATTATATTACCCCTTTTGGATGTTTATGGGCTTTATTTTACACATTTATGTCATTTTTGGGACTAACCTACTAACCGGAGGCCCAGCCCATATTGCTGTTTTTTTTTGCCTATTTCAATATTTCGAAGAAAAGGAATATCAAACGGAGTCCAAGTGGAATGAAACCTTCGGGAGCGTGATTTTTGGAAAGAACGTGATCCAGAGGACTTGGAGTGCAAGTCAAGAAGCAGCCGAGGCGTCCACGAGATAGGAGGGCGCGCCCACCCCCTCTGGGCGCGCGCCCTGTCTTGTGGGCCCCTCGGGCGGCCACCAACATACTTCTTCCTCCTATATATGCCTACGTACCCCAAAAACATCCAGGGAGCCAACGAAATAAAATTTCCACCACAGTAACCTTCTGTATCCACGAGATCCCATCTTGGAGTCTTCGCCGATGCTCCGCCGGAGGGGGAATCAACCACGGAGGGCATCTACATCAACACCATAGCCCCTCCGATGAGTTGTGAGTAGTTTACCACGGACCTTCGGGTCCATAGTTATTAGCTAGATGGCTTCTTCTCTCTTTTTGGATCTCAATACAATGTTCCCCCTCTCTCTTGTGGAGATCTATTCGATGTAAACTCTTTTTGCGGTGTGTTTGTCAAGATCCGATGAATTGTGGGTTTATGATCAAGTTTATCTATAAGAAATATTTGAATCTCCTCTGAATTCTTTTATGTATGATTGAGTTATCTTTGCAAGTCTCTTCGAATTATCAGTTTGGCTTGGCCTACTAGATTGATCTTTCTTGCCATGGGAGAAGTGCTTAGCTTTGTGTTCAATCTTGCGGTGTCCTTTCCCAGTGACAACAGGGGCAGCAAGGCACGTATTGTATTGTTGCCATCGAGGATAAAAAGATGGGGTTTATATCATATTGCTTGAGTTTATCCCTCTACATCATGTCATCTTGCTTAATGCGTTACTCTGTTCTTTATGAACTTAATACTCTAGATGCAGGCAGGAGCCGGTCGATGTGTGGAGTAATAATAGTAGATGCAGGCAAGAGTCGGTCTACTTGTCGCGGACATGATGCCTATATACATGATCATGCCTAGATAATCTCATAATTATTTGCTTTTCTGTCAATTGCTCGACAGTAATCTGTTCACCCACCGTAATACTTATGCTATCTTGAGAGAAGCCACTAGTGAAACCTATGGCCCCGGGGTCTATCTTTTATCATATAAGCTTTCAATCTACTTTTATTTGCATCTTTACTTTTTGCATCTATATTATAAAATACCAAAAATATATTTATCTTATCATACTATCTCTATTAGATCTCACTTTCGCAAGTGGCCCATGAAGGGATTGACAACCCCTTTATTGCGTTGGTTGCGAGTTCTTTGTTTGTTTGTGTAGGTGCATGGGACTTTTGGGGAGCTACTATTGCTGCATCACCCTTTCCTCTTCAAGGAAAACCAACGCAAGCTCAAGACGTAGCACACCTCAGCTCATTAGACAAATAAGATCTCACAAGGATTTGCAAGGAATTAACTGAAAGATTTGCAAAGAATTGGATGCAGGGAATGCAGAACAAACAGAAAAGAAAAGAAATCTATATGAGGTTTTTTTGAAAGGGGAAACAAATATGAATGAGACAAATGCAAGAGCACAGAAAAGAACACAAGAGAACTTCATCTAGAATTGGTCAGCGACGAAGTCACCTATGTTAGAGTATATTGACTTAGGAGTCAAGTGAGATCACTTGATCATAGGTCATACTCATCATTTAAGCTCAAAATGGGGTTACCATTTTTTGTTTAAGCATCTTGATGTATTCACATCTTGTCAAGTTGCTTTGACTCATGACTTGGAGTAAAGCTTCTCTAAGATGGAATAACATACCTTGGGTGGTGGTGTTGATCGTGATCATGTAGTTGAACTTATGTGGGTTTCTCAAGGTTGATGTAGCTCATCAAGTGTTGGGAGCACCACATTGGAATTTGAGTTCGTCTACCTACATGGATTAATTTTGCAAGGAAGAGCACTTGTGTATCCAAAATGACAATCATGAATTTCAATAATAAATTTGTCAAAGGATATGTTTGAATCGTTCCGTGCTTCCTTGTCTTCAACCACCGTTGTGTAGAGACTTGGTGATGTAGAGATTGCTCAAGATGTGAGTGAGTTGCAATCTCATAGATTTAGATTCATCCAAGTACCTACAAGGGTTAGATAACATGCAAGGTGCAAATGTATCCAAGACATAAGATAGTCATCATAAGAGAAATATCAAGGATTAGTCATAGGCTCATGCCTTGCATGTATCAAATGGAGTTTCTACTCCAAGTTTGAGGCATCAATGATATTCAATTCACCTCTTAACCTGCAAAACACTTTCTCATCAAGTGGTTTAGTGAATATATCAGCTAATTGCTTTTCGGTGCAAACATGTTTAAGATTAATGTCCCCTTTGGCAACATGATCTCGAATGAAATGTTGACGAACTTCAATATGCTTAGTTCGAGAATGTTGCACAGGATTGTGAGCAATCTTGATTGCACTTTCATTGTCACAAAGCAATGGAACATGTTTCACATATATCCCATAATCTTTAAGAGTTTGGGTCATCCAAAGCAATTGAGCACAACATGAACCAGCGGCGATGTATTCCGCTTCGGCGGTGGATAAGGATACCGAGTTTTCTTTCCTGGAAGACCAAGATACAAGAGATCTACCAAGAAATTGACAAGTACCCGAAGTGGACTTTCTATCAACCTTGTCACCGGCATAGTCCGAGTCGGAGTAGCCAACAAGATCGAAAGAGGCCCTCTTTGGATACCAAATGCCAAAGTTTGGTGTATGGATTAAGTATCTCACTATCCTTTTCACGGCCTTAAGATGGCATTCTTTAGGAGCAGCTTGACATCATGCACACATGCACACACTTAGCATAATATCGGGATGTGAAGCACATAGATATAACAATGAACCAATCATAGAGCAATAAACCTTTTGATCGACCGGTTCACCATCTTTGGTCAAATCAAGATGTCCACTAGTAGGCATGGGTGTAGTCATACCTTTGCATTCTTGCATATTGAACTTCTTGAATAAGTCCTTGGTGTACTTCGTTTGAGAGACAAAGGTACCTTCCTTAGTTTGCTTGATTTTCAAACCAAGAAAGAAATTGAGTTCACTCATCATAGACATCTCAAACTTCTCCGACATACTTTTCACTAAAATGAGGGTTAGTTGATCCAAATATAATATCATCAACATAAATTTGGCACACAAATAGTTCTCCATTAACCTTTTTAGTAAAAAGAGTAGAATCTATTTTTCCAATTTCAAAGCCTTTTTCAATAAGGAACTTGGTCAAGCATTTATACCAAGCTCTAGGAGCTTGTTTGAGTCCATAAAGAGCTTTGTGAAGTTTGTAAACATGATTAGGTTTCTTAGGATTGACAAATCCAGGAGGTTGTTTAACATAGACTTCCTCCTCTATTTCACCATTTAGAAAAGCACTTTTAATGTCCATTTGGTATAAGGTGATATCATGGTGATTAGCATAGGCAAGTAAGATGTGAATGGACTCAAGTCTAGCAACGGGAGCATATGTCTCACCATACTCCATATCTTCGACTTGTGTGTAGCCTTGGGCGACGAGACATGCTTTGTTGCGAACTACTTGTCCATCTTCATCTTGCTTGTTGCGAAACACCCATTTGGTACCGATGATGTTGTGGTTGTTGTCGGGCTTCTCAACTAATGTCCAAACTTGATTTGTCTCAAAGTTGTGTAGCTCTTCATGCATGGCATTTATCCAATCCAGATCTTCCAAAGCTTCTTCAACCTTCATAGGTTCAATGCTAGAGATGAATGAATAGTGTTCACAAAAGTTAGCTAAATGAGTTTTAGAGCGAGTGATTCTCCCGGTTTGGATATCATTGTAGATTTGCTCGACGGGATGGTCTTTAGCAATTCTTGCTCGAACTCGTGAAAGCTTTTGCTTGGGTCTTTGTTGAACATCTTCTTCATCTTCTTCTTCTTCTTGGACTTCTTCATTGTTGGCGTTGTCGTTCTCTTGTCTTGGTGGAGAAGGAGGTTGTTGGTGTTCATCTTGGTGCACTTCCTCGTTTTCTTCATCTTGGTGTGTCCCACTGTAGGACCTTGAGAAGAGGTGTCTAAAGGGGGGGTGATTAGACACTAAGGACCAAAGTTGCAGTTTTTAAGTTTCTTTGAGTTTAAGTGGAGTTTAGGCACAATTTCAACATTCACAATACATATCAAGCAAGCATGCAAAGAGTATATGAGCAGCGGAAAGTAAATCATGCAACTTGTAAGAAAGTAAAGGGAAGGGTTTGGAGGATTCAAACGCAATTGGAGACACGGATGTTTTTGGCGTGGTTCCGATAGGTGGTGCTATCGTACATCCACATTGATGGAGACTTCAACCCACGAAGGGTAACGGTTGCGCGAGTCCACGGAGGGCTCCACCCATGAAGGGTCCACGAAGAAGCAACCTTGTCTATCCCACCATGGCCGTCGCCCACGAAGGACTTGCCTCACTAGTGGTAGATCTTCACGAAGTAGGCGATCTCCTTGCCCTTACAAACTCCTTGGTTCAACTCCACAATCTTTTTGGAGGCTCCCAAGTGACACCTAGCCAATCTAGGAGACACCACTCTCCAAGAAGTAACAAATGGTGCGTTGATGATGAACTCCTTGCTCTTGTGCTTCAAATGATAGTCTCCCCAACACTCAACTCTCTCTCATAGGTTTTGGATCTGGTGGAAAGAAGATTTGAGTGGAAAGCAACTTGGGGAAGGCTAGAGATCAAGATTCATATGGTAGGAATGGAATATCTTAGCCTCAACACATGAGTAGGTAGTTCTCTCTCAGAAAATGTATGCTGGAAGTGTAGGTTCAGTCTGATGGCTCTCACCACGAATGAAGAGGAGGTGGAGGGGTATATATAGCCTCCACACAAAATCTAACAGTTACACACAATCTACCAAACTCGGTGGGACCGAAACGTTAAACTCGGTCAGACCGATTTAGCAAATAATGTGACCGTTAGGGTTTTCGGTGGGACTAACATGCATCTCGGTGAGACCGATTCGGTTAGGGTTAGGGCATAACGTAATCTCGGTAAGACCGGTTACACAAACTCGGTGAGACCGATTTTGGTAATAAGCTTTCCAGAGAGTTGGTCAGGCAAACTCGGTGGGACCGATTACCCAAACTCGGTGGGACCGATTTTGGTAATAAGTTATCCAGAGAGTTTGCATTGTAATCTCGGTAGTACCGATTGCTCAAACTCGGTGAGACCAATTTGATAATGGACATACACAGAGAGATTACAATCCCATCTCGGTGAGACCGAGATCCCTATCGGTAAGACCGATTTGCTTAGGGTTTGTGGCAGTGGCTATGACCTTTGGAATCGGTGGCGCCGGATAGGAAGAATCGGTGTGACCGATCTTGGCTTTGGGTTTAGATCATTTGTGGAAGTGGGAAAGTAGCTGAGGGTTTTTGGAGCATATCACTAAGCACATGAAGCAAGAGGCTCATTAAGCAACACCTCATCCCTCCTTGATAGTATTGGCTTTTCCTATAGACTCAATGTGATCTTGGATCACTAAAATGTAAAATGAAGAGTCTTGAGCTTGAAGCTTGAGCCAATCCTTTGTCCTTAGCATCTTGAAGGAGTTCCCAAATCCTTTAGTCCATGCCACTCCATTGTTGAACTTATCTGAAACATACTAGATAAAAGTGTTAGTCCAACAAGAGATATGTTGACATTAATTACCAAAACCACCTAGGGAGCACTTGTGCTTTCAATCTCCCCCTTTTTGGTAATTAATGGCAACACACATCAAAGCTTTAGATAAAGATATAAAGAGTAGCAAGTAAATCTTTGGAAAGACATGTAACAAACATAGGCTCCCCCTACATGTATGCAGTCATGTGAATATGGAATATAGAAGCATGTGAGAGCATAAACATGATAGAGCAGGCAATGTGTTACATGTATCTTGGCCATATGCATCAGAGCAAAGAATGTTGAAGAAAATACCTTCATGCTCATGAGTCCTTCTTGCAAACAATATGTACATCAGCAAGAATTCCTCATACACATGATTGTGATGCATATACTTACCTTGTGGTCTTGAGTTGGCTTAGGATGGAATGAACCTACGTAAACAAGGTTAGACAACACAGATGCATCTACTAGCCATAGCAAACAAAAGAAACCACAAGAATACCAAGACTGGGATGACATGTAGAGAGTGAGTACTAAGTACCACATTGGATTAGACATGTCCCCAAGAGAAAAGATATGCAATGAATTTAAATGATCTCTTTCCCTTAGATGTCTTGCTCCCCCTGAATCTAACATGGGATATTGGGAGAAGATAGGGAATAGAAAATCAGAGCTAAAAAATCAGAGCTGAAAGATATGAATGATGATCAGAGCTAATGTATGCTAATGCAAATAAGCATAATAGATCATATGAACATGTCTCTCCCCTTAAGAAGACATGTGGGCATCTCTCCTCTTGAACACCAAGCATCTGGGATCCTTGAGAAATACTTTCTAATTAAGTATTCTCTCCTCCTGGAGATCTCTCTCTCCCCTTTGAGGGTCTCTCCCCCTAGATGATATTTCTCTCTTCAAATGATAAGCTTTGATGTTCTCTCTCTCCCCCTTTGACATCAATTTCCAAGAAGGGTCTTCTGGAATCTGTCGAATGGGTTTGGTCCTTGAGACACAGAACAAAGCAATGATAAAAATGTGATGCTTGTAGAGGACAAGATTCATTGAGTGGAGCTGGATCAGAAGAAACACAGAATATGTGGCAAACTATTTTTCCTGTTGTGAAATCGGTGGCACCGAGTGGTAAGCTTCGGTTGGACCGAAAGGATTCGATTGGGCCGAAAATAACAAATCGGTGAAACCGAGTTCATCTCAGAGAAAACACTTGTCACCTCAGCTCACTTAGACTAGTAAGATCTCACAAAGATTTGCAAGGAATTTACTGAAAGATGTGCAAAGAATTTGAATGCAGAAAATGCAGAGCAAACAGAAAGAAATCTAGATGAAGTTTTTTTTTTGATTGAAAAGGGGAAATGAATATGCATGAGACAAATGCAAAAACACAGAAAAGAACACAAGAGAACTTCATCTAGAGATGGTCGGCGACAAAGTCACCTATGTTAGAGTATATTGACTTAGGAGTCAAGTGAGATCACTTGATCATAGGTCATACTCATCGTTTAAGCTCAAAATGGGGTTGCCATTTTTCGTTTAAGCATCTTGATGTGTTCACATCTTGTCGAGTTGCTTTAGCTCATTTCTTGGAGTAAAGCTTCTCTAAGATGGAATGACATACCTTGGTTGGTGTTGTTGTCCATGTAGTTGAACTTGTGTGGGTTGCTCAAGCTTGATGTAGCTCATCAAGAATTTGGATCACCACTTGGAATTTTAGTCCATCTACCTACATGGGTTAGTTCTTGCAAGGAAGAGCACTTGTGTATCCAAAGATGACAATCTGAAGCTCAACATAGAATTTGTCAAAGGATATGTTTAAGAGGTATCGTGCTTCCTTGTCTTCATCCACCATTGTGTAGAGACTTGGTGATGTAGAGATTGCTCAAGATGTGAGTAGATTACAATCTCATGGAGTTGGATTCCACCAAGTACCTATAAGAGTTAGATAACATACAAGATACAAATATATCCAAGACATAAGATTTTCATCATAAGAGAACTATCAAGGATTAGTCATAAGCTCATGTCTTGCATGTATCCGATGGAGTTTCTACTCCAAGTTTGAAGCATCAATGATGTTCAATTCTCCTCTTAACCTGCAAAACACTTTCTCATCACGAGGTTTAGTGAATATATTCGCTAACTGCTTTTCGGTGCAAACATGCTTAAGATCAATGTCACCCTTAGCAACATGATCTCGAATGAAATGATGACGAACTTCAATATGCTTAGTTTGAGAATGTTGCACAGGATTATGACCAATTTTGATAGAACTTTCATTGTCACAAAGCAATGGAACATGTCTCACGTATATCCCATAATCTTTAAGAGTTTGGGTCATCCAAAGTAATTGAGCACAACATGAACCAGCGGCAATATATTCAGCTTCGGCAGTGGATAAGGATACCGAGTTTTGTTTCTTGGAGGACCAAGACACAAGAGATCTACCAAGAAATTGACAAGTACCCGAAGTGGACTTTCTATCAAACTTGTCTCCGGCATAGTCCGAGTCGGAATAGCCAACAAGATCGAAAGAGGCCCTCTTAGGATACCAAATGCCAAAGTTCGGTGTATGGATTAAGTATCTCACTATCCTTTTCACGGCCTTAAGATGACATTCCTTAGGAGTAGCTTGATATCGTGCACACATGCACACACTGATATCGGGACGTGAAGCACATAGATATAACAATGAACCGATCATAGAGCGATAAACCTTTTGATCAACCGGTTCACCATCTTTGGTCAAGTCATTATGTCCACTAGTAGGCATGGGCGTAGACATACCTTTGCATTCTAGCATATTGAACTTCTTGAATAAGTCCTTGGTGTACTTCGTTTGAGAAACAAAGGTACCTTCCTTAGTTTGCTTGATTTGCAACCCAAGAAAGAATTTGAGTTCACTCATCATAGACATCTCAAACTTCTCCGACATTAGCTTCCCAAACTTTTCACTAAAATGAGGGTTAGTTGAACCAAATATAATATCATCAACATAGATTTCAAACACAAATAGTTCTCCATTAACCCTTTTAGTAAAAAGAGTAGAATCAATTTTCCCAATTTCAAAGCCTTTTTCAATAAGAAACTTGGTCAAGCATTTATACCATGCTCTAGGAGCTTGATTAAGACCATAAAGAGCTTTGTGAAGTTTGTAAACATGATTGGGTTTCTTAGGATTGACAAAGCCGGGAGGTTGCTTAACATAAACTTCCTCCTCTATTTCACCATTTAGAAAAGCACTTTTAATGTCCATTTGGTACAAGGTGATATCATGATGACTAGCATAGGCAAATAAGATGCGGATGGACTCAAGTCTAGCAACGGGGGCGTAAGTCTCACCATAGTCCATACCTTCGACTTGTGTGTAGCCTTGGGCGACGAGACGTGCTTTGTTGTGAACTACTTGTCCATCTTCATCTTGCTTGTTGCGAAACACCCATTTGGTACCGATGACATTGTGGTTGTTGTCGGGCTTCTCAACCAATGTCCAAACTTGATTCCTCTCAAAGTTATGTAGCTCTTCATGCATAGCATTTATCCAATCCAGATCTTCCAATGCTTCTTCAACCTTCATAGGTTCAATGCTAGAGATGAAAGAATAGTTTTCACAAAAGTTAGCTAAACGAGTTTTAGAGCGAGTGATTCTCCCGGTTTGAATGTCATTGTAGATTTGCTCGACGGGATGATCTTTAGCAATTCTTGCTCGAACTCGTGAAAGCTTTTGCTTGGGTCTTCGTTGAACATCTGCTTCATCTTGTTCTTCTTCTTCTTGGCCTTCTTCATTGTTGGCGTTGTCGTTCTCTTGTCGTGGTGGAGAAGTAGGTTGTTGACGTTCATCTTGATGCACTTCCTCGTTTTCTTCATCTTGGTGTGTCCCACTTGTGGATGCTTCCGTATCAATTCTTGGTTCACCTTGTCATGAAGTAGAAGCTTCCACTTGGACGAACGAGGTACTCTCCTTCACCTCCGTTGGACGAACCTTGCCAATAGCCAAGTCTTGAATATCTTCAGAAGGATCTTTGTCACCTACATCAATTGGCAATTGCTCTACTTGCGAGCCGTTAGATTCATCAAACTTCACATCTACTGTCTCTTCAACCTTTCGGGTGAAATTGTTGTAGACACGGTAAGTGTGAGAGTTTGAGCCATAACCTAGTAGGAAACCTTCATGAGATTTAGGAGCAAATTTAGAACGACGATGCTTATCAAGAATGTAGCACTTTGAGCCGAATACTCGAAAGTATCCAACTTGGGGTTTGTTCCCGGTGAGGAGCTCGTATGCCATCTTGCCGAGTAGCTTGTGAAGATACAAGCGATTTGTTGCATGACAAGCTGTCTCAACCGCTTCTGCCCAAAAGTGCTTCGGTGTCTTGTACTCATCAAGCATCGTTCTCGCCATTTCGATGAGCGTCCGGTTCTTCCTCTCAACAACTCCGTTTTGTTGAGGTGTGTACGTGGCTGAGAACTCGTGTGAAATCCCTTCTTCGTCAAGAAAGGTGTCCACATTTGCGTTCTTGAACTCCGTTCCGTTGTCGCTGCGAACCTTCTTGATATTTACTTCAAATTGATTTTGGGCCTTCCTAGCGAAGTTTTTGAAGATCTTTTGGACCTGCGATTTATCATCGAGAAAGAACACCCACGTAAATCTTGAAAAATCATCAACTATAACTAGACCAAAAGAATTTCCACCGAGACTCTTGTAAGAGTTGGGACCAAAAAGATCCATGTGAAGTAGCTCGAGTGGCCTCCTTGTGGTCATAATGTTCTTCACGGGATGCCTTCCTCCAACCTGTTTACATGCTTGACAAGCACTGCAAAGCCTATCCTTATCAAATATGACATTGTTAACTCCAAGGATATGATTTCCTTTAATAAGCTTGTCAAGGTTTCGCATACCAACATGACCTAGTCGTCTATGCCATAACCAACCTTTTGAGGATTTAGCAATGAAGCAAGTTTTAGGTTGAGCCTTTTTAGTGAAATCAACAATGTATAGATCACCTCTACGCACACCGGTATAGACCATTTTATGATTATCGCAACGAAACACTTGGCAATCTACTTCAGTAAATAAAACATTGAAACCGAAATCAGCAAGTCTAGATACTGAAAGTAAGTTGTAACCAAGAGATTCAACGAGCATGACATTTTGTATGGAGCTATCATGTGATATGGCCACCTTACCGAGGCCAACCACCTTACCCTTTGAGTTGTCACCGAAAGTGACATACTTTCGAGGACTATCATTGTCAGCAAGCTCACGAAACATGTCTTTATCTCCGGTCATGTGATCGGTACATCCACTATCAAGAACCCATTCCTTTCGTCCTGACATATATCCCCGAAGATTTGCCATAAGACCAAAGTGTCTCATTGCATCATCAAGATCGAAGTCACTATCATCATCCTCATCATAGTATCCATGTTCAACATCGTCATGTGGTGGATCAAGTCCTAGAGAGGGTGATTCATTAGAATGAGTTTGACAATGATAATGCTTATGAATTTTTATAGCTTCGAAAATAATATCACTAATAATACCAACATTTTCTTTGGCACACATAAGGTTAGTAAGCTCAAATAGACGATCACCAAACATAGGATCACTAGAATTCATCTTACTCAAAGCAATAGACTTATGGAGAATTTCATCAAGATTTTTCAAGGAATAATCTGGAAAATGTTCCTCAAGAAATTTCCATATAGTGTAGGCACATTTGAAAGTAGGCAAACATCCAAGCAAGTTTCTAGGCAATCCTCTAATGATAAGTTCGGCAGTTCTAAGATTCCTAATCATGTCAATAGACTCATCATGGGTAGGATGCATAGGATCAACACAAGGTGCACAAGGGCTAGCAATGTACTTGTTAAAATGATATTGATTGAAAATCACAAGCATCTCATTTTTCCATTCATGAAAATACTCTCCATCAAGGGTAGGCACTCTATGTCTAAGACTCCCCAAAGTAGACTCATCCATCTTCCTCCAATGGTGATTAAACCAAAGCAATGGAGAACAATGCTCTAATACCACTTGTAGGACCTTGAGAAGAGGTGTCTAGAGGGGGCTGATTAGACACTAAGGACCAAAGTTGCAGTTTTTAAGTTTCTTTGAGTTTAAGTGGAGTTTAGGCACAATTTCAACATTCACAATACATATCAAGCAAGCATGCAAAGAGTATATGAGCAGCGAAAAGTAAAGCATGCAACTTGCAAGAAAGTAAAGGGAAGGGTTTGGAGGATTCAAACGCAATTGGAGACACGAATGTTTTTTGCGTGGTTTTGATAGGTGGTGATATCGTACATCCACGTTGATGGAGACTTCAACCCACGAAGGGTAACGGTTGCGCGAGTCCACGGAGGGCTCCACCCACGAAGGGTCCACGAAGAAGCAACCTTGTCTATCCCACCATGGTCGTCGCCCACGAAGGACTTGCCTCACTAGCGGTAGATCTTCATGAAGTAGGCGATCTCCTTGCACTTACAAACTCCTTGGTTCAACTCCACAATCTTGTCAGAGGCTCCCAAGTGACACCTAGTCAATCTAGGAGACACCACTCTCCAAGAAGTAACAAATGGTGCGTTGATGATGAACTCCTTGCTCTTGTGCTTCAAATGGTAGTCTCCCCATCACTCAACTCTCTCTCATAGGTTTTGGATCTTGTGGAAAGAAGATTTGAGTGGAAAGCAACTTGGGGAAGGCTAGAGATCAAGATTCATATGGTAGGAATGGAATATCTTGGCCTCAACACATGAGTAGGTAGTTCTCTCTCAGAAAATGTATGCTGGAAGTGTAGGTTCAGTCTGATGGCTCTCACCACAAATGAAGAGGAGGTGGAGGGGCATATATAGCCTCCACACGAAATCTAACCGTTACACACAATCTACCAAACTCGATGGGACCGAAACGTTAAACTCGGTCAGACCGATTTAGCAAATAATGTGACCGTTAGGGTTTTCGGTGGGACTGACATGCATCTCGGTGAGACCGATTCGGTTAGGGTTAGGGCATAAAGTAATCTCGGTAAGACCGATTACACAAACTCGGTGAGACCGATTTTGGTAATAAGCTTTCCAGAGAGTTGGTCAGGCAAACTTGGTGGGACCGATTACCCAAACTCGGTGGGACCGATTTTGGTAATAAGTTATCCAGAGAGTTTGCATTGTAATCTCGGTAGTACCGATTGCTCAAACTCGGTGAGACCGATTTGATAATGGACATACACAGAGAGATTACAATCCCATCTCGGTGAGACCGAGATCCCTATCGGTAAGACCGATTTGCTTAGGGTTTGTGGCAGTGGCTATGACCTTTGGAATCGGTGGCGCCGGATAGGAAGAATCGGTGTGACCGATTTTGGCTTTGGGTTTAGATCATTTGTGGAAGTGGGAAAGTAGCTGAGGGTTTTTGGAGCATATCACTAAGCACATGAAGCAAGAGGCTCATTAAGCAACACCTCATCCCTCCTTGATAGTATTGGCTTTTCCTATAGACTCAATGTGATCTTGGATCACTAAAATGTAAAATGAAGAGTCTTGAGCTTGAAGCTTGAGCCAATCCTTTGTCCTTAGCATCTTGAAGGAGTTCCCAAATCCTTTAGTCCATGCCACTCCATTATTGAACTTATCTGAAACATACTAGATAAAAGTGTTAGTCCAACAAGAGATATGTTGACATTAATTACCAAAACCACCTAGGGAGCACTTGTGCTTTCACCCACTTGTGGATGCTTTCGTATCAACTCTTGGTTCACCTTGTCGTGAGGTAGAAGCTTCCACTTGGACGGATGAGGTACTCTCCTTCACCTCCGTTGGACGAGTCTTGCCAATAGACAAGTCTTGGATTGCTTCTGAGGGGTCTTTGTCTCCTACATCAATTGGCAATTGCTCTACTTGCGAGCCGTTAGATTCATCAAACTTCACATCTACCGTCTCTTCAAGCTTTCGGGTGAAATTGTTGTAGACACTGTATGTGTGAGAGTTTGAGCCATAACCAAGTAGGAAACCTTCATGAGACTTAGGAGCAAATTTAGAACGATGATGCTTATCAAGAATGTAGCACTTTGAGCCGAATACTCGAAAGTATCCAACTTGGGGTTTGTTACCGGCTAGGAGCTCGTATGCCGTCTTGCCGAGTAGCTTGTGAAGATACAAGCGATTTGTTGAGTGACAAGCTGTCTCAACCGCTTCCGCCCAAAAGTGCTTCGGCGTCTTGTACTCATCAAGCATCGTTCTTGCCATTTCGATGAGCGTCCAGTTCTTCCTCTCAACAACTCCATTTTGTTGAGGTGTGTACGCACCCGAGAACTCATGTGAAATCCCTTCTTCATCAAGAAAGGTGTCCACATTTGCGTTCTTGAACTCCTTTCCGTTGTCGCTGCGAACCTTCTTGATCTTCACATCAAATTGATTTTGGGCCTTCCTAGCGAAGTTTTTGAAGATCTTTTGGACCTGCGATTTATCATCTAGAAAGAACACCCACATAAATCTTGAAAAATCATCAACTATAACTAGACCAAAAGAACTTCCACCGAGACTTTTGTAAGCGTTGGGACCAAAAAGATCCATGTGAAGTAGCTCGAGTGGCCTCCTTGTGGTCATGATGTTCTTCACGGGATGCCTCCCTCCAACCTGTTTACCTGCCCGACAAGCGCTGTAGAGTCTATCCTTATCAAATATGACATTGGTAACGCCAAGGATATGATTTCCCTTAATAAGCTTGTCAAGGTTTCGCATGCCAACATGACCTAATCGTCTATGCCATAACCAACCTTTAGAGGATTTAGCGATAAGGCAAGTTCTAGGTTGAGCCCTTTTAGTGAAATCAACAATGTATAGATCACCTCTATGTATACCGGTAAAGACCATTTTATGATTATCTCTACGAAATACTTGGCAATCTACTTCAGTAAATAGGACATTGAAACCGAAATCAGCAAGTCTAGATACTGAAAGTAAGTTGTAGCCAAGAGATTCAACGAGCATGACATTTTGTATGGAGCTATCATGTGATATGGCCACCTTACCGAGGCCAACCACCTTACCCTTTGAGTTGTCACCAAAAGTGACATACTTTCGAGGACCATCGTTTTCAGCAAGCTCACGAAACATATCTTTATCTCCGGTCATGTGATCGGTACATCCACTATCAAGAACCCATTACTTTCCTCCTGCCATATATCCCCGAAGATTTGCCATAAGACCAAAGTGTCTCATCGCATCATCAAGATCAAAGTCACTATCATCATCCTCGTCATAGTATCCATGTTCAACATCGTCATGTGGTGGATCAAATCCTAGAGAGGGTGATTCGTTAGAGTGAGTTTGACAATGATCTTCTTTATGAATTTTAATAGCTTTAGAAATAATATCACTGATAATTTCAACATCTCCTTTGGCACGCATAAGGTTTGTAAGCTCAAATAGACAATCACCAAACATAGGATCATTGGAATTCATCTTACTCAAGGCAATAGACTTATGGAGAATTTCATCTAGATTTTTCAAGGAATAATTTGGAAAACGTTCCTCAACAAATTTCCATATAGTGTAGGCACACTTAAGAGTAGGCAAACATCCAATCAAGTTTCTAGGCAAGCCTCTGGTGATAAGATTAACAGTTCGAAGATTGCGAATCATGTCAATAGACTCATCAAGGGTAGGATGCATAGGATCAACATGAGGTGCACAAGGGCTCGCAATGTACTTGTTCAAATGATATTCATTGAAAATCACAAGCATCTCATTTTTCCACTCATGAAAATACTCTTCATCAAGTATAGGCACTCTATGTCTAAGACTCACCAAAGTAGACTCATCCATCTTCCTCCAATGGTGTTTAAACCAAGGCAATGGAGACCAAAGCTCTGATACCAATTGAAAGGATCGAGAAGAGGTGTCTAGAGGGAGGGGGTGATTAGAAGCTAAGTACCAAAAGTTGCAGTTTTTAAATTCTTTAAGTTGAAGTGGAGTTTTGGCACAAGTTTAACAATCACAATACATATCAAGCAAGCATGCAAAGAGTATATGAGCAGCGGAAAGTAAAGCATGCAACTTGCAAGAATGTAAAGGGATGGGATTGGAGTGTGCAAACGCAATTGGAGACACGGATGTTTTTGTCGTGGTTCCGATAGGTGGTGCTATCGTACATCCACGTTGATGGAGACTTCAACCCACGAAGGGTAATGGCTGCGCGAGTCCACAAAGGGCTCCACCCACGAAGGGTCCATGAAGAAGCAACCTTGTCTATCCCACCATGACCGTCGCCCACGAAGGACTTGCCTCACTAGTGGTAGATCTTCACGAAGTAGGCGATCTCCTTGCCCTTACAAACTCCTTGGTTCAACTCCACAATCTTGTCGGAGGCTCCCAAGTGACACCTAGCCAATCTAGGAGACACCACTCTCCAAGAAGTAACAAATGGTGTGTTGATGATGAACTCCTTGCTCTTGTGCTTTAAATGATAGTCTCCCTAACACTCAACTCTCTCTCACAGGATTTGGATTTGGTGGAAAGAAGATTTGAGTGGAAAGCAACTTGGGGAGGGCTAGAGATCAAGATTCATATGGTAGGAATGGAATATCTTCGTCTCAACACATGAATAGGTGGTTCTCTCTCAGAAAATGTAAGTTGGAAGTGTAGGTTCGTTCTGATGGCTCTCTCCACGAATGAAGAGGAGGTGGAGGGGTATATATAGCCTCCACACAAAAACTAACCGTTACACACAACTTGCCAATCTCGGTGGGACCGAATTGAGAAACTCGGTCGGACCGATTCAACAAATCTAGTGACCGTTAGGATTTTCGATGGGACCGACATGCAACTCGGTAGGACCGATATGGTTAGGGTTAGGGCATAACATAATCTCGGTGAGACCGATTACACAAACTCGGTGGGACCGATTTTGGTAATAAGCTAACCAGACAGTTGGTCAGGTAAACTCGGTGGGACCGATTCGCTCATCTCGGTGAGACCGAAATGTTACAAAAAGGAGACAGAGAGTTTACATTGCAATCTCGGTAGGACCGATTACGCAAACTCGGTGAGACCGATTTTGGTAATAGATACATACAGAGAGATTACAATCCCATCTCGGTGAGACCGAGATCCCTATCGGTGAGACTGATTTGCCTAGGGTTTGTGGTAGTGGTTATGACATCTGAACTCGGTGACGCCGGATAGAAAGAATCGGTGGGGCCGAGTTTGACTTTTGGTTTAGGTCATATGTGGATGTGAGAAAGTAGTTGAGGGCTTTGGAGCATATCACTAAGCATTTTGAGCAAGAGCCTCATTAAGCAAGACCTCATCCCTCCTTAATAGTATTGGCTTTTCCTATAGACTCAATGTGATCTTGGATCACTAAAATAGAAAATGTAGAGTCTTGAGCTTTGAGCTTGAGCCAATCCGCTTGTCCTTAGCATCTTGAAGGGGTTCCACATCCTCGTCCATGCCACTTCATTGTTGAACTTATCTGAAACATACTAGGTAAATTTAGTTCAACAAGAGATATGTTGACATTAATTAACAAAATCACCTAGGGAGCACTTGTGCTTTCACCCCACATCTTCGGAGGGTATGGTCACGGTGCCAGCGGTGAGGGGCATCCTGCTCGCAAGCACCACCGCCTACCTCACCGCTCCCTTCTCTCTCCCTCCGGCCTCCCATCTCCTTCCTCCCGTCCTCCCTTTTCTCACCCACCGGCGAGCAGCAGCAGTACCTGACGCCATGCCGCGCCTGCGAGCCATCGTGCTCCGAGCTCCAGCGGCTCGTCTCCTCCACCTGAGGGCCACCCCCAGACCTCCCCTTTCCGCGTCGTATGCTCCCCAATATCCCGCATCACTGCCTGTTAACCCCCCCCTCTCTCTATATATAATTATAAATAAATAAGTATATATATATAATTGATTCAATTATTTATCAAAGTTAAATTTTGGAAAACATGCGCATCTTATTCATTCGAATGGAGGGATTACCAGGCTAAAATCAAAACTTGAGGATGAAAAAGAACCAGCAATTCAAATTTGCGAATCGGGGAGGGATAGTGCATGCCACAATCCACATAGATCCTCCCCGCTCTCTCTCTCCTCACTCCTCAGTCGGCCATGAGCTGACTTTTGCCCTCGGACCTCGGACATCCTGTTCTCTCCTCGCTTTCTCTCTCTTGCCCGTTCTCCCAATAGTTCTGTCCCTGTCCCTCCCCCCAAATTCCCCGACCCACCGCTCCCAAATCCCATCCAAATCCCTCCACATCCTCCAAAGATCGGATTTTCGGAGGGCCTCCGCCCCCAGATCGGGGAGGGATCCCCGTTTCCTCTGGTGGGTCGGTCCCCGCCGTCCTTTTCTTGATCTTTTTCCTGGAGGGGAGGTTCTTGGATGGGGTGCCTGCCGTGCTTTGGGTCGAGCGGCAAGGGGGAGCCCGCCAAGAAGGGCGGCGCGCGGAAGGACGTTCCGTCGGATCGCCGCGCCACCGGGGTCGGATCAGGTGTGATTCTTGGGCGGAAGGCTGGATCTTGGGCTGGTTTATTTTTTTTGGAAATGGTCATTAATTTCCCCCGGTTTAGTCAGCTGATGCTCACAGTGCCAAGATTTGAGTGGACCAGATTAAGAAATGCGCTAATCTCCCTTGTCTTCGGAAATCTTTTTAACACCTATTCCATGTACTGGAAGCTTCAGATAGAGAGCAAGAGCAACGTCATGTGGTACTAGGGGGATTTCTATTCATGTTAGTGCATTTGATGTCATGAATGGTTGCGGTATCTATATGCCTTTTTGAGGAGTCTAAGAGTAATGTTTTTGGATCGGCTATATAGATTTATTGCTTCTGGAAACTTATAAATTATAGAAGTGATGCACTTTGACTATATGTTCATGGACTAATATGTGGTTATTTTATGATGTTTGCAATTTCCAACTCGGTAGAGTGACAGAAGTGTCGTATGATGCGGATGTCTGAACGTGTCTGCCTTATAAACTGTCTGGCAGGACATCTGTTGAGAGTTAAGATGCTTAATTAGAAGTACTTGCAATCCCCTAGGGACTATAAAATAAAAAGGATGAATAACTGAGGTTTAGCTCCCTTTAGGAAGCGCCTTTATGTTCATTCCGTACGGTTAAATGTTGACCTTTGAAAGCATTCTTTCTATTTGACTCGTCCTCATAATTCCGCTGACAAATAAATTGGACACCAATGTTTATTTTGAACAAATGTAGATGGTCCTGGTACAACATCCAAACTGTATCAAAGAAGTGTTAGATGATACTCCCTCTCACTATATTAGTTTACAGATGGAGTAGTTACTTTCATCTCACTATGATAAACTTACCACAAAAACTATCCAAGAAGTCCTGGTTTGTGATGGCCCTAATTTCTAATGCATTTTGGGACACTTAGGTAAGTTCTTTTGTGGTTTTTCTGTCATAGTTATGTCTTAACTATCGCAACACCCAGACTTTGCTTGCAAGCCTGTGATTTTTTTATTACCTCCATTAGTGACTGGATTAAATGGTACTAGGCACTTCACCCCAAACAGTAAACTATTTACGCCATTACACATATTCTCTAGGACAATGTGTCTCTTTTCTTTTACCAAGACAAATACCAGGCCACAGGAACATTGTTGATTTTATGGTAAGTTGAAGGCCTAGGACAAATCTAGATTTTTTTTGGCAAGTTTAATTTGGATCTTAGGTTTCTCTTGGCCAAAGGATCAATAACCTTAGTTTCTTCTTTTTTGATACCTATTGTTAAAGAGTTAAATGATGTTAATAGTTGACACCACATTTGCTCTAAGAGGCTAGGAATTTTCAATTAAGCAGGGGAGGAATAAAGATTTAGTTTGTCACTAAATGTTTTGATGACAAAGACCAGTCATACATACACATTAGGGTTGTTATTGTTAATCTTCTATATCGAAAAGCAAAGTTACTTAGAAGGAAACACACAGTTTTTCTGTTATTGAAGGAAATAGGCAACCAATTCAAATTGAAGAGGATTCAAAATTGGATGCTGAATGTGCACAACCACACTTGCGACCAACTGAGCTCAGTTCCTACCAATCATGTTTATGTATATATAGAACTATATTTGGAGTCATGGTATTAAAGTTTTGAAAGGAATCAAGTTGTGCTTTCGGATACAAAGGCAAGCGTTCAAACCAGTTGCACAATTGCACATGGTCTATGGCCAGTTTTACCATTTTAATTATTGTGTTTTGAGAGTAGTTCACCTTACCTATGTTGCATTCTTTAATTCATACGACCCCTAACTCTGGATGTACTTTTGCTTTAGATAAACCAAAACCACAAGGTTTATTGGACTCTAAGAAGGATACAATTATCCCAAGGGAGGGAAACAATCAACATATTGCAGCACACACATTCACTTTTCGTGAGCTTGCTGCTGCCACTAAGAACTTCAGACAGGATTGCCTATTGGGCGAGGGAGGTTTCGGCCGTGTATATAGAGGACGTTTGGACAATGGACAGGTTTGGTTTAATGTTCTGATGCATTCAGATTTGGTGTGAATCCTCATTTTCAGATATTAATTCCACTCGTTGAACTGCCAATATGACTGCCACATCTCTTTTAAACTGGGGTTGAAAAATTCCTTGTTATATGGTCTAGATTGGGCATTGGAGAAGACATTTTCCTTGTTGTAACTCTTCATTGCTGAGTTCTTGATCACAACTTGATTATATTGTCTACTGTGCAGGCTGTTGCAGTTAAGCAACTTGATCGCAATGGACTTCAAGGCAACAGAGAGTTTCTGGTTGAGGTCCTTATGCTCAGTCTATTGCACCACGATAACTTGGTAAACCTAATTGGATACTGTGCTGATGGGGATCAACGTCTTCTTGTATATGAATATATGCCGCTAGGATCACTTGAGGATCATTTGCACGGTAAGTGTACTTCACTTATGAACTTCTGTAAGTGCATTACTGCCTACATACAACTCCACATCCATGTATTCAAAAGACTTTGTGCATTGTAAATGTCACATTCTTTATTCTTGGTAAACAGTTGAGCAATAAGCTAACCACTGTCTGGATTGCTTCTTTGTTACCAATTCTCGCCTTTAAGTCTTTAACCATTAATTTTTCTGATGTCACGATTTCTATTTCAATGATAACATCAATACACCTAACAACTTTGGTAACATCTTTTTGTCATGACAAATCCAAGTCCAACAATTGTGTGTGTTAGGCCAAGGTTTTAAAGTGAACACATGGAGTACTAGTTAATACTACCTCCGTACCAAGATATAAGATGTTTTTGCAGCTCAAATTGATTTGCAAAAACGTCTTATATTTTGATACGGAGGGAGTACTTGCTTAAGCTTGCAGCTGCGTACTTGCATTATTCTTCTGCGGTTGTTGATCTGGTCGACTGGTCATATATTCAACAGTTTTGATATGTATGTTGTTGAACTCGTACTTAATCAGTGAGTGAATTGATCTGCATACTAAAAGCTAAGTTTTGCTGTATCTCATGGGAAGGTAATCCGGTAGAGTTTTAGTGGTTACCTAGTTAGCAACTCATATTTAATCAAGAGAGTGGAAGCTCAGTGAGGCAAAAGTTCTAAAGCTTAGTTAAAGGTCAAATTGTTTGCATACTAAAGTTGAAATTTTCTTGTATATCAATGGGAAGCTAGCATATGCGCCATTTCTTGCAGAAGTCTTATTTTTCATTTGTTGTACAGACCATATTCATGCACACTGGTATTTCAACTTTAGTTCGTCAATTCATTCTGTCTCTGGTTGATAGCATGTCTGGGATAACCTGCAAATATATTATATAATGACAGTTGATACATGGTTACTATTTCCAGTTGTAAATCAAAAAGGAAAATATTATATGTCTGATCCTGACTCGGTTTACTGGGCATTATGATCTTGCAAAGTCAACTCGCTTCTCTTTTTGTTGCATGGTAGTATGCTAAATTGATGTACATAACATTAACTTTAAGTGCATTATTTCTTCTTTTGGCATGCATACTTGGAGTATTTTTTTTCTGAAAGGAAGGTTAAATTTGGCATCCTCGGATGCACACATGCATTTTTTATTAATAAAGATGCCAGGCATTGAGGCCAAAACAGATTACATAAACTGGCAAGTAAAGGTAGAAAAAAAAACATTTACGACCAAGTCGACATTCTTCGGAAACAATGCCTTCAAGGAGATTACACACAAGAGCGATGTTGTAGGAAGTCGGAACCAACCGTTCAAGGCCAGAACGGGCATTTTCATCCTGGAACCAAGTCCAATCACTCAAGGTCAGATATTTGGCACGGAGACAATGCCTCGACAACGAGACGACACATGCGCCCTTACTGGATCCGACCTGTGAAGGCCGATCATGGGTTTTCACCTGAGAAATAGAAGTGTTGACGTTGCTTGAAAATCGTAGTGGCTTCCTCCGGATCTAGCCGCTCATGGCCACCACCGGAACTCCATGCACTGATCCGGCAGAAGATGCCCAAAGTAGTTTAGAAGACATTTACATTGTGTACGTTGATTCAATGTGGTTTATACGACAATAGGCTAAACAGCACTCCTTCCGTTCATAAATATAAGATGTTTTAGATATTTCAATATGGACTACATACGGACTGAAATGGATGAACAAACACACTAAAATGGGTCTATATACATCCGAATCAGAAAAATGTTAGAACATCTTATATTTGTGAACGGAGGGAGTAATACTTTGCAAGATGCTAAAATTGAAACCAGTATTCGTTCAGTCACCCGCCTAGTAAGTACTATAGGGTGGTTGGCATGATTATGCGGCATAACTAGCAATTGCATCACGTGCTAAGTGGCTGATTATAATTGCTAATATGCATTTGCATATTTATGCAATTACATGAAGAAGTCATTGTTTTGTAACAGGCGGCATGTGGCAAGTGTTAAGAAAATAGCATGTGGCATGTGGCAAGTGTTAAGAAAATAGCATCAATCACTGGAACTTCTTCTGAATTGATTCATAGTAGATGTAAACATGATTTCTCAAACAACCACCTATATCTATATCCAGATGCTCCGCGGAGTCAGATGTATGGATCTGCTTCTTGTTGCCTACTATTTTTGATTTTTTTTGTGCACTATCAGTGTTCCCTTTTAATGGAAAATTTATAGTCCCTTGCAATCCCCATTTACTAATTTAAACATATCTCAGTTACCCTCTTTTTAGGTGGGCTGTTGCACGCCATTATTGTCTAATTATTTTCATTGCCGTAGAATAATGAATATTTGTGGGCTCATTGCATATGTTCAATGCATTTCGAAGGCAGCTTGCCTATCTAATTTGAATCTTTTTATGTTAGACATTCCACCTGAAAAGGAACCTCTTGACTGGAATACACGGATGAAGATTGCTGCTGGTGCTGCCAAGGGATTAGAATACTTGCATGACAAGGCAAGTCCTCCTGTTATTTACCGGGATTTCAAGTCGTCAAACATTCTTCTTGGCGAAGAGTTTCATCCAAAGCTATCTGACTTTGGCCTTGCAAAACTTGGCCCTGTCGGTGATAAGACCCATGTTTCAACACGTGTTATGGGAACTTATGGCTACTGTGCCCCAGAGTATGCAATGACTGGACAGCTTACAGTTAAATCTGATGTGTATAGCTTTGGTGTTGTGTTCCTTGAACTGATTACTGGTCGTAAAGCAATTGACAACACCAAACCACATGGAGAGCAAAACCTAGTGGCGTGGGTATGTTCTTCTATTCTGTACTAATTTTACTTCACATAATTGATGTTTGCCATCAATATATTGTTCATAGCTCATGTTCTTGCACATTCCACGAGCTAAGCATAATTTCTATAATAGCGTTGCTAAAAATACTTTGAGATGCTAGCAATATAATTGGACTAAGATTTAGCTGTAGCACTAGTCCGAAAAATAAAACAGTCCGAAGAAACATAAAGAGAAATCGTTTAAGCTGTTGCCACCAAATCAGGAATGTTTTAGGGACCCTTTCTTTCTTTTATTTGCTTTGATGAATTACTATCACTTGAGGGACTTTAATTTTCTATTTCCTTCTCAGATCATATTATCCTTTTGAACTTTGAAAATTTTATTATAGACTGCTATTCACTGTTACTTCGTACACCACTGCTCTTAATTTTTCTTGAACACTGTCTCCGAAAGCTATCATCATAGTATGATACCATGATGGAGTTATTTAATGTATTAAGGTCATGTTACTTACGAATGGGGTGGCTGTTCAGTTGCTTAGGCTTGGCATGATTTTTGAACACTAGTGAAATTGCTGCCTTCAGTACTGACCACTGAGATTAGTTCCTCGTATATTTATCGATCCACGTCATTCTCAATTTCACACATCGCTGTTGTAAAAAAGAATGCACTAAAAATTAAGGCTATCCATATCTATACTACATAGAGGAGAACGAGGGTTTGACACAAACAATCTTAGCCATCCAGTCTGATCTTATGATTCAACAAATAAGTTGGATCCTTGAATGTTATTGCTTAATTGAACAATTAATCCTCTAATAACACCATACTAAACAGCCTTCGCAACCACTCTTTTCGAATTATGGAGAAATATTATAGTACAATGTGAGTGGTCATATTATTTTTTAAATATTATTATGAATGCGAATGTATGCTAAGTTCACTTCCAAAAGATTGAATAGGAATTCCTAATTTGGTGATACTGTATGAGGGGATTGAATATTATATATTTAACAAAGCTTGCACAGTTCATGTACATCTCCTAGTTTTTTCTAAGGTTTAGGTGCTAAGGTTTGATCAATGTATACAAACAGAAAGTATATATTTCCTGCCAACTATTGCAGCTCACTCATTATATAATGTTGGATGCCTTATGGTTGATCTGATATGCAGGCTCGTCCTCTGTTCAAAGACCGCAGAAAATTTCCAAAAATGGCTGATCCGGCACTTCAGGGCCGCTTTCCTATGAGGGGTCTGTATCAAGCTTTAGCCGTTGCTGCAATGTGTTTGCAAGAGCAAGCTGCCACTCGGCCTTTCATAGGAGATGTGGTCACTGCTCTTTCATATCTTGCTTCTCAGGCGTATGATCCAAATGCACCCACTCAACATAGTCGGAGCAATGCATCTACCCCCAGAGCCAGAGACCGTGGTAGTGTGAACGGCGACCAGCGGCGTATCCGGTCGCCAAATCACCATTCTCCAGATCTGAGGAGAAAAGAAGTCACAACAACATCGAAGTATGAAGCCGAGGTTAGCAGGAATAGTTCTGGTGGTGGATCTGGTAGACGATCAGGCTTGGATGATAGGGATGTGACAGGTTCACAACAGGGTAGTCCTGCTCAGGCAGGAAAGAGGAGGGAAACTTCAAGGACCTCTGAGAGGCAGCGTGCTATTGCAGAGGCTAAGACATGGGGTGAGAATTCTAGAGAGAGGAAATGGCCGAATGCTCGGGGCAGCTTCGATAGTACAAATGAATAGAACTCTGGAGCAGGTGGTCTGAGTCATCATTCTAGAAAGAGGATGAGTCGCAAGCCAGTACCAAGCAGGGGACAGTTTAGGGACATGGGGTTCGATTTCGGTTCCATGTTTAATGTGAATAGAGCTTTCCTTTTCTTTCCCGGCCATCACCACTGCTTCATAGTTTCTCTCTTCCACACAAATATCACCACCGCAATCACCCTCGACACGCCTATTCCTGGCGTCCGTTCCTCGTGAATGTGATCATGCAGATGTGCCTTCATCATCATGGCACGAACGACATCTGGCTGGAAAGTTAGTAAGCAAAGGGGAGGAACTGTTCTGAGGAGGACATGATCCAATCAAATGAGCCTCTTTTGTTGCCTGCATGCATGACGGGTATCACAGTTGTTCCGAGCGTAGAGCTTTATTGTGAAGTCTGAGTACCGAGGGATGTGATGATTTTTCTTTCCTCGAGGGTTTGTACCCAGGGGTTTTACCCATGTTCCATACGTCTGTATTGTGACATTTTTGTTTGTATTGAGTTGTCAGAACACATCCTTTGATTTATCTCTTCTGGCAAAGCCGTTGTGCCCCTTCCATCTAAGTTGTGCAAAATATTTAGGAAGCTTGTTAGCTATATGCTCAAAGTTATTTTTTGTTTCCTGTTTCTGAGCTTTCTGTCCATAGCAGATAAAGCCCAGGGTTGTTTTTTGGTCCAACTTTGCTCAAACTAATTATATTTGTGGATGGAACATTTTTTTTCGCAGACCAAAATTTCTTGATAAAGTACCTTGTACAGTTTCCTTTTCATTTGTTCGCATATATAAAGGGGCATGTTACAAGTAGTAATCAAGTATGGACTGGGTGTTCGTTGTTCATTGGCCCTCCACCTGTGTCATCTTCTCCGTCCTGCAGCGCCGATGCGCCTTTCTCCGTTGATGACCACCCTGGCGAGCAGGTCACCATGGTCGTTGCGGCTTGGACACGGGCTCCGACTCCCAGAATCCACATCCCAGTCCACTCTGGCAGGCAGCATTGGAGCAGTAGTACATACATATACTGAAAGAAAATGCACACTCAAGTATTCAAATACTTATTTACTCAATTTCATTTGCTAATAATCTTGTACATACATATACTGAGTGAAAATGCACACTCAAGTATTCAAATACTTATTTACTCAATTTCATTTGCTAATAATCTTGTACATACATATACTGAGTGAAAATGCACACTCAAGTATTCAAATACTTATTTACTAAATTTCATTTGCTAATAATCTTGTACATACATATACTGAGTGAAAAATGCACACTCAAGTATTCAAATACTTATTTACTCAATTTCATTTGCTAATAATCTTGTCTTGCAATGCTGCTTCAGGATGGGTATAGTTTTTTTTTTTTTTTAGAAAAGGAGAATGTATCCCTCGTCTCTGCATCTGGACGATGCATGCAGCCATATTATTAATTATTCACAATGACCATACAATGTGATACATCAATAAACCTGAAGCCATCATCTTGGCAACACCGTTGCTACTCCTATCCCCTTGATGAAGGCGTGCCGAATGTTCGGGCCTAATACCAAACAGACATCGCACTAAAGCCTAACATCTAAAGTCGGGTGTCCCCTCCAAGCCACTACCTGGATTGGGTCCCACACCAGTCAGACACACTCCCAGTGAGCACCGCACACTGTAAGGGCCGTCACCTCCATCATCCCTCGGTCCATCCTCAGAGCAAAACTATTGCACTGACCTTGCCAGGCCTCTTTGCCATCAATGTCACCATGACGCCAGACAACTTCCTCCTCCTGCGCGAGTCCATCTCCAGACGCGCCCATCGCCGAACCTCCACGGCGCCACGCCGCCAGGATCCGTCGTCGGCCTCGCGGTAGATGTAACACCGCTCCTCCTCTTGTCCCTCCATCCAGCGCGTGCTCCAAAACGATGCCCCCAAGAGGGACAACGACATCGAAGGTGACATCATCGTCCGATCCGGTAGACCCAGATCTAGGGTTTCCCCCGGAGCTCACACCATGCCGCTGTTGGATCTACACGGTGCCCACCACCATAGCATCTCTCGCCCGACCATCTGAGCCTCCCAAGACGGCGCCTCCATGGAGGTTACGACGCGCAGGGCGCCGCCGCCGCCCAATCCAAATTGAATTTTGGACTTTTGTCCGGAGGGGTTCGGATGTGGATAGGAGGGACCTCGGCTTTGTCTCCAAGGAGAGTAACGACGTTGTAGGACGCCGCCGTTGCCGGGCTGGACCAACCGGCCAAAGTTTCCTCCAGTCCCCAACCTATACCACCAAACCTCCGTCTGTTCCGGATCCGACAGCGAGACGAACCGAGACCAGCAGAGATGCAAGTGCCATGGGGCTCAACCCACCGGGAAGGAGGATCAAGAAGGATAGCCGCCATAGATCTCCAGGCGCCGGATCCACGATCCGACGAGGCCAGCGGCGTAGACCACCACCTTGCTCCGGCCGACAACATCCAAGCACCAGATCCAGATGGATCCGGCCTGAACATGGCGGCGCCCGTGACCACCCGATCTGAAGACCACGCAGCCACCGCCGTGGAGTCGCATCCAAGCCGCAGCCGCCGCGCCGCCGCCAAGATGCTCGCCCGCCGCGCCGCCAGACCCCGCGTTAGCCCGATGCCTCTCCGCGATCTGGTCGTCCCGCACCGCCCAAGACGCTCCAAGGGGGAGAGATGCCCCGCCGCCGCCCAGCCGGCCAAGCTTTGCCCAGCGGCGAGGAGAGGTGGTGGCAGCGGAGGGACGAGGGGGACGGCGGCTAGGGTTCCCCCTGGGTCGCCCGCGGCGGCGACACAAGGGGGACGAGGGGAGGGGAGGGGCCTAAGTCGTGTACACGCTCCAACAGGATGGGTATAGTGATGAGCGAATGATTAAATTGTGCTACCTAACTACTCCCTCCGTTCCGATTTAGTCGTCGTGGTTTTAGTTCAAATTTGAACTAAAACCACGACAACTAAATCGGAACGGAGGGAGTATCATGGAACAACGAAATAACTGGCTGACTGGATAGGCAATCATGGAACAACAGAATAGATGTATGCAATGCAGTAATGCTTGAGGGGGCGGGAAACGAACTTCCAACAACAGAGAGATGCAACGCAGTATCCAGAAAGAGGCAACGATGAACTAATATTACAGACTATTCAAGTTGTTATGGTGTAGCAGTCAACTCCAGATGATCCAATTCATCACTTCATTGGTCCACCGCCTTGTTAGTGTTAAGACATGACAACATTTTTTACCATTTGTGTTTTGCTGTGGGTAGTAGATCAACCTTCAGAGGATCAGTAGCTCAACTAGGCTCGCAGCGAAGTCCATTTTGTACACTCGGTCCCTTTCAAGTCATGTGCAACAACTATAAGTTTGTAGTTTCCTACTACCTCCATTCCAAAATACGGAGTATAAGACGTTTTGTTAGGTAGTACTCCCCCCTTTCTCGAATATAAGTCTTTTTAGACATTCCAACAAGTGACTACATACGAAGCAAAATGAGTGAATCTACACTCTAAAATATGTCCACATACATCCGTATGCTGTAGTCAATTTGAAATGTCTAAAAAGACTTATATTATGAAACGGAGGGAGTAGTTTTCAGTTGAGTTGATTTGATGGTCCTTTGTTGTGCGGTGATTTTTTCCGTATTTAGACAAATGACGGTCCAATCAACACCCTCAACATTTACAGCCAATCAGCTACCAATACCTATTTATCCTGACTCTTGGTATCTGAGATGACTATGTATGTTCTTAAATCAAGTTGCGGAAGGCAGGTTTAATTTTAAGTGAGTTGACACAGTCTCATGTTTTTAGGTGTAGTTCCTTGTTTACATAAGATAATTTTCTACCACATGTTATGGTTAAAATCAAAGCATTGAACTCAAGTGGTAGACTTTCTAAACAAGAGGCCAGAAAACACCATTTCCATTAATAAACGCCATTACAGGGGTTCGAGTGGGAACACCGGAAAATAAAGAAGCTGCATTGAACTCTTAATGCTCCCAAAAGAAGCTTTATTTCCTAACTTCATTCTTGGTCGTTTCTTGCTGCAAATTAGAGCAGCAACCGAGGAGTGTCATTTAGCTGCACCAGCAACACATTTACGGTAGTCCGCAGTTCTAGTTAAGTTTCTTGCAGCCATCGAGACATTTTTTAGGCTCAGGTATGCAATTGTAAATGTAGGGTTCGCGGCGTGCCATAGTGTCAGTGTTGGCTTCCATACCTACGACAGTCAAAATAAAAAAGTACCATCAGAAACTTTTGCAGTTCATAAGTAAACTCGGATTCTATGAAAACCTGTATTATGCAAATACCAGGATAAAAGGGGCGTAAGTAATAAGAAAACAGGCAGAACAACCAGTGATATGTTTTATAACATTTCCATTGTTTAAAGTAATGATGAAATCAACAACCACCATGGCTAGTACTGGTAGTTAAATACTTACTACTATCAAAACCGTGATAGTAAAGGGGTGCTAATCATAAAAGCACGGGCAAAACTACTGTTATCTTCCATGCCATCGTTTAAAATTTAGATCGGATAACTTGAGTAAGCAGTTTATATTTGCATTATGAGGCACATCAATTTTGAAGCAGACAGAATGAACGCATCTGCTCAGGTTGGTAACGATTAAATTCTTTAACTATTAGTACTACATAGTTTCAGAAAAAAAACTTGCATTTATAAATAGAGCAATCAAACTTCATCGTAATTATACCAAATAACTTACTAAGTACTCTTCTTTTCCATGCTAAAACTAATAGCTAATTTTGGTGGAGGTTAAAATACTTCCCCTTCAGAGCAATGTACAAGATTCTACATGATCTGAACTCCTAGTTCTATCACGAAACGCGCATGCACTTTTCAGAAGAACATGTTGTTGTGACAATTGTAAGACAAAAAAGCTACTGAATGGACCATTCTGAAAAATCATGGGCAATGACAAAAACACCGGTGGGCGTAGCAGACCATGCAATAGACTCGGATTTCTCTGTAACTGATAAGTGACTAATAAACCTTCAAAGATTCAGATTGACTTATATATAAAAATAGTAGAACTATTATTTCTCAAAGCAGATCATTGGCAACGGGAGAATCATGCAAAAGGATCATGTTCCTCCATGCTCCTACACTACTACACCTGCACTATGCCTCCATCCAGATGCCACACAATCTTCCCCAAGCCATAAAAAATACATTCGGCTACACAAGCCACAGTGTGCGTGGGATGCCAGAGCTGAATGTATGTATTATGGCTTGGAGGAGCTTGCGCGTTGTAGAAGAGATGGGCCAAGGCTGGAGGGCTAGGTGCAAGAGAGATGGAGAGCTTGGATATGAGTTGAGAGGAGGGGGTGGTGGGTGCTCTGTGAGGAGTGGTGGTGAGCGGTGACGGTGTTAAATAAGCAGGCGAGAGGGAGGAGAGAGGACGACGGGGGTGGGACGCCCGTGCCCCGAGTACAACTGACTAACTGAGTGTGGAGAGTAGTGGAGACACCAACTTGATGCCTAAATGGCCTAGGGAGAGGGCGTGTCGTCCCTGGGCTGGGCTGGGGGAGAGGAAGATTCCCAACCAACAAAAAGGCTACAGTGCAATGGATGCTCCACATCCAAACTTCAATTACAGTACTTTACTTTACACGCATGGAAACCCTACTAGTTAAAAGTCAGTCATTGCTCTAGAACATAACTCATGGAACACACGCTCTTCTTCCGGCTTGCAGCAAGTGGAGAAACTAGTTCGACAACTGTGACGATCGGACTGCACTGCGCAGGACTTGGTTCTAAGTATTGACACAGTAGTGCCGAAAGATCGAATTGTTTGAGACCAAAAAAAAACATCATATGCGGAGGAAACCACTCGGTGAGGAAGGGGAAGAGCCCGCTGCCTCCCGGGTCGCTCTCGCGACTCCGGAGGCCCCCGCCGTCGCCAACAACAGGGAGCAACCGTGCCGCCCATTCCCTTCTCGTCGTCTTCGGAGGAAGCCTAAGGGCAAAGCCCAGCGACTGACGGCGGCGGCGAGGACGCACGCAGCCCGCGGCTGCGACCACCCTCCCCGGTCCATCTCCACTTGCCAGATCCAGATCCATCTCGTCCTCAGCTCTCCGGGCGTGCTCCAGGGCCTGCTGCGCGCCGACGCTCCTCCACCTCCCTGCTACTGCCTCGCCCCATCTCGCGCTGCCGCGCAACGTCCACTTTCACAGTGGCCGTCGGCGTCCTCCTCCGGTCAGATCCGGCCGGTGCTCGCCGCTCTCGACCTGCGCCGCCATCCTCTGCGTCGACCCTCCTCTGCTGGCGCTAGGTGGGCGGGCGGCCTGGCGCCTGGCGCCGGCGGCGCCCGCGGCTGCGTTTCGGCTGGCCGGCGACGGATCCGGCGGTTCCGGGCGCGGATCCGGCTCTCCCTCGGCTCACAGCTCCCATAGCTCCCCTCGCCACCCACATCCTCTCCGGCGCACGATGCACCTCGCTCCACCTCGCCTCGCTCCCCATGGATCCCCCTCGACCCCGTCCTCCTGTGCGACCGAAGCTGGGCGGCCGCAGATCCGGCGCCGGCGTCCCCTCCCCTCTACATCGACAAAACGTCCTGCGCCTCCACCCCGCTCGCCTTCCCGGTCCCCGCCCCCTGCGCGCCCGTCACGGACGGGCTGCGGCTGGTCCGGTCGATCCAGCGACGGACCCCTCCTCGCCTCCTCCTCCGCCGGTCCCTGCTGGGAAGAACCTCCACTCTGGTGCCTCCACCCTCTGTCCACCTCCGACGCCGCCCCACCTCGTCTCTACCCTCCTCACCGGCGGCCTGCTCCACTCGTCCTTCCTCAGTTCACCATCCGCCTCACATGTCCGTCTCGGTCCTGTCCTCTGTCGCCCTTCGACTCCACTTGAATGGCGGCCCACCATTGACGGATGTGCCACGGGAGAAATCCCCGTTGACCTTGTCAGCTGACCACGGCGGCGCTACTCAAGCGTCGCTTACCCTCTTGGGGGTGTGGCTCATGTGCCACTCCTGTCTCTTGGTCCGGATTCGCAGCTCTTGGCTCTGCCCTCTGGGAATTTAACCGGTTATGCTCCAGGTGAAAGCTTTGTGACGGCGTCATCCTCAGATGTCGTCCACCTTCTTGAAGGCGTCACTAGGGATCTCCTTGCCGCCATTCATCCTCCGTTGCCCTTGGGGGTTGGTCATCCTCTGCTCTGCTAGCTCAAGACCCTCTCATGCCTGTCGTCTATTTTGGTGAGCTTCGTGCTCTTCGTGCTATCTCGGTTCATCTTTGCTCAACAACGACGCAACGATGCCTCCCCACCTTGCTAATCGTGCCGGCTTGCTATGGCGGAGTTTCCAGTTAAGGTTCGTGATGGGTCACTCGTTGATTGGTGCTGCTCCTCTGTTGTGCCAAGGGGTTGGTATGCACGCCGGTGTGGTGCGTTAGGATAGTTGTTTAGTATTGGTATTGTGTTTCCTCGATGACACACCACTTCCACTCGACTTTTATGGTGGTGGTCTCTTGGCTTGCTGGCTAGGTAGTGCCTTCTTCGGGGCGTCCATATGCTCTCACCCTATGTAATCTTTCCCCCTGTGTGGTTTTTTGGCCCGGTTTCCCTTATAAACGGGGTCAACCCGTTAACTTTTTGATCCGGTTTTTCTTATAAACTGGATCAAACACTTGGCATTTTGGCCACTTTGAGCAATATATTCAGGTGGGGAATCTCTCCCCCCCGGTGACCGTTCAAAAAAACAAACATCAAATGATATGTGGCATATGGAGCTATCTTCTCTTGCTTGCAAAGTGTTGGGCTTTTGGAGTTTAATAGTTTCAGGTAGCTGGATGATCCAGGACTACAGTGAGCTAGAATTGAGACTTGAGAGTATTTAACTTTGCTCTACTTAAGATCTCCATGGGGCTCCCTGCCTTCCTCTTATAAAAAAAGGATGCAAAATTGCATAGCATGACACTTTTGAATGTGGTAACAACTTACACCAAGGTAGGCAAAATCACTGCCAATTCAAAGATCTTTCATTGTCCAATCTCAGTTAGGTGCCATTCCAGGGCATCGCTGATTGCCATGTAGTAAATGGCAAAATTCAGACCAACTTAATAAGTATGTCGAGTTGGTATTCATTCTGGCTTTGTATCCAGCATGTGATATGGACAGGAAACTTGTGAACGTTACAGATTGGAATGGCATGCACAGATTCACAACTACTCCCTCCGTAAAGAAATATAAGAGCGTTTAGATCACTAAAATAGTGATCTAAACACTCTTATATTTGTTTACAGAGAGACTATAGTGTACAATCCGAATCAAGTAAACAAAAAAAAACCTCAATTTTCTTTTTAAAAAAACAACCTCAACTTTATTCCTGTAATTGCAGCGGTGCACTCGCAACAGTTAAGAGGTCAACAACAGTCATTGATCAAACCTCTGCTAAAGAAAATATCACTCTAAAGTTCAGCTCCTCCTGTAGCCTAGCTACAAACACATAGTGAAAGAAGAGAACAATCATAATTGAGAAAAAAGGTTTCCCCCCGCTTTAGATTACAAAGTAACCATCCGATACAACGAACTTGCTGGGGCCGCAGCACAAACAAGCCCAAAAGAAAAAAAGGAGAGAGAAAGAAATGCCAACGACGGCAGATTGACAAAACAAAGATGTCCGGCAACCGCTGCACCCTCCGGAAAAGTACCAACGCGCTCCTAGCACTCCGAGGCATCGCGTACCGGGCAGCACCTTCAAGAAGGAATGCGACGACGACGCCACTGCAACCCGGACAAGTCCAAGGGTTTCCCCTAGTATGCAGAGGGCAGTGGGGAAGGGGTATATCTGACGCCCTTCAGGAACGTATGGCGGCGCCCGCAGGTGTCACCGAGTCGATGACGGACGAGCCACCAGGGATTTCTCCCACCCAAACGACGACCACCACCCCGGACGATCTGAAGTGCACCACCAGAACTGCCGCCCACCAACATGTGCCACCACGGTCACCAAACCATCATCGCCGTCTCTTTGAGCCACCGACACGAGACCTGGAGGAGGGATGAAGAGCCAACGGGCTCGGGGCATCCACCACTCAGCCGACGAGTGGGGACTACCACCACCGCTGCCGCGGAGCCGACCGGACGGGACGACAGGAGCTTACCGGGCCCGCACAGGCCCGGCCGGACCTGAAGGATCTGGACAACCCCTACTGCCACGCTGCAGCACATCGACCGACGAGGCCGCCACCGCCCGCAACCCCTGACGCCGTGCCATCTCCAGCAGGGAGCCGCGCCGCCACGCGCAGGAGCACCGGCCCGCCCCAACCCAGATGAGGCCAATAGGGGCCCAGATCTGAGCGGAGCAGAAGCTGGTGGCCAGCCGCACCACCACACGCCCCGCGGCCAATGGCCGCACCACCGCATCAGGAACGTCCGCGACCCGCGGGAACGCCGCCAAGTCGCACCATCGGAAGCCGAGGAGCACCACCGCCGGCCACCAACGCCCGAGCAGGGATGGCCGCACGTGGGGACAGGCAGACCCGCTGCCGCCGGCACCACGCGGGCAAGCCCAGTGGCGCGCGCTGGCGGCGGCGGGAGAAGGGAGGTGTCAGTGTCAAAACCGGCGGATCTCGGGTAGAGGGTCCTGAACTGTGCGTCTAAGGTCGATGGCAACAGGAGACAGGGGACACGATGTTTACCCAGGTTCGGGCCCTCTCGATGGAGGTAATACCCTACTTCCTGCTTGATTGATCTTGATGATATGAGTATTACAAGAGTTGATCTACCACGAGATCGTGGAGGCTACACCTTAGAAGTCTAGCCTATGATTGTCATCATGATCTATCGACTAGCCTGGCCCTAGTTTATATAATGCACCAGATGCCTAGGATAACAAGAGTCCTAGCCGAATACGCCGGTGGGGAGGAGCCCTTGTCTTGATCACCAAGTCTTGTGGAATCTTTCTTGTATGCGGCAGCTGTACGAACTGGCCCATGAGTATACGGCCATGGGGGTCCTCGGCCCAATCTAACTGATCGGGGGACGACGTGGTGAGTACCCCCTAGTCTAGGACACCGTCAGTAGCCCCCTGAACCGGTCTTCAAGTTGGGGACGCTCCTTGATTCTTCCGAACTGTTCTTCATCTTTGGTCGTCGGTCTTGAAAACTGGTTCAACAAATCTCTCATCTTCGATCTTGAGGATCGCCGAAGTAAATCCGAAGAGTTTACATGTCGGGTATCCGAGGAGCCCCTGTAAGTTCTCGGCCTTTATCAATGCCTTGTTATTCTTACGCCCACCTCGGGTTTGAAGTGTTTCCCGTGCGGTGGTGTCCTCTTGCATCCGAGCTCCAACGTCGGACTGCATTCGAGGTATCATTTGCAGCCAAACACCAACGCCGGACTGCCTCCGAGCTCCAACGCCGGAATATATCCGAGGTGTCATAGATCACCTTGGTTCAAAAAAGTTGAAAGAGTTTAGCCGAGCTTAATGCCGGAAATGCCCTCTATGGAGCTAGCCACTGGCGCCCGAGCTTTATGCCGGACTGCTTCCGAGGTGGTGCACCACCCCGACCGCGGGCTGATTTTTTGTGAATATTCTTGACTGATGCAATTTATTCTCTGCTGAGATGTATAGCTAGTATATGTATATCTAGTAACCCTCAAGGTGTGTGTCAGTCCAAAACCCGAGATGCACCTGAAGGAAAACATGAAACCGCTGATCCTAGTAGCCCTTGAGACTCAGGCCGATGCGCGAAATCGGCCCGAGGATCAACTCCTAGCTCGGCAGCATACGTAGGAATAGAGACACAGTGTAATATATCAGAGATAATAGTGATCGGCGAACGGGCCCTTGAGAGAGGGTCTTGAGAAGTTGCCGTAATATATTAGCTTGACGCTATATAGGTCTAGATGGTTCCTATTGTTGTTCGAAGACGTGTTTGCCCATAGTTCGGTCAAGCCGAACACTAAACACTTTGAATTTTATGCATTGAATAGGTAATGCAGTAGCCCCCGAGACACTGGTCGGGTGGCAACACCAGATCAGGGAATCGATGTACCCCTTTAATATTTGTAAATGATAAGCACGAAGCCCAGTAGCCCCCGAGCCTTAATGTAGGCACGGGTGGCCGAATTAAGGATCGATATCCATAGTAAAATCACAAATTATGTGTAATGATTCTATGTATCCAAGTACTTTACATCATTAATGCTCGGATCCGCATTGTAAAAAACTTTGTTGACCGACCATCGGCTTCCACTTCCTTGGCCAGCAACCGAGGAGTGTTTGTCCTACTTTATAAAGCCTTTATGAGGACAAAGATTTATGACAAACAAGGCAATCCAGCCATACGGTTTTATAAACAAAGGTATGCGGAGAGATATGTTATATTACTTTTTAACGTAAGAAACATCTTCTAAAGAAAATAGTCTCGCTATCGGTTCCTTTCTTTGGGTTGTCATGCTAAGCATGATCATGAAACCTTAGCTCCAATCAACCTGGAAGCAAAATATTGAGGATTTAGTTTGGGGAAAGTTCCCGAACTCTATGGTATTAATGAACCAAAATTTTCACTTCCGTCGTTGCCGACCAATGTGATCCTTTAAGATTGCTAGCTTTCGGCTTCACCCAGTCTGAGGTACTAACTCGGATGACCCGGTAGTAACAATCACAGAGGTGCTCCCTTTACCGCCTAGCCGAACAATTGGGAACGTAGGGGTAAGCACAGGAGCCAGTCAACCCAGCTTGGCCAAAATCTTAAGTCAAATTGATGCATATTTATGGCTTTATATAACGATAATTACGGAAGGCAACACTTGTATAATAAATACAAATGTTGATGATATACTTATTTTGACTCCATTGCGACCATTTATCAGTTGAAAGTGGCCCATCGTCGGCTTCTACCCCTTTGTAGATACTACACAGGGTGTTTTCGCAATAACAAGACAACCCTTGGCCGACGTCTCGGTGCCCGAAGGCGGTTGTGTTAGCAGGAACGAGGCAATCAGATATCCGGGCTTTATAACTTTCACTTAGTCATAGGATTTTTAAACTTGGGAAGCTAGCTACGAGCCCCCGGTTAGTGTTCGGTGACAGCTGAGGTCAAGCCGTAAACACTGCTCCAGCCAATGTTATGAATGGCCCATCATTTAACATAGTCATCGGATCGCTGACCAGTTTACACTTATTGTGACTGTCAGTTTTCGGCTTTCTCCACTGAGGTGCTTAACCATGCGAGTTGGAAGCACAATCTCAGTGGTTCTCCCTTTGCACACCTAGCCGAATAAAGTGGAACATTGGAGGCAAGTACAGGAGCCGGGCAACCCAACTATTGACCAAAGACACAATTTGAAACCGATGCATATATAGCAATATCCGAGAATGTTTTTGCCGAATCTCTAAAGATGTCCGACGTTGCACTGTGAGACTTATGCTGGAAACACACAAATAGTTTAAAAGTGCCATAAGCTTGGAAAACCAAAAAACGTCAGTAAAAACTTGACGTCCAAACAAGATCAAGTGTTCGGTTCCAATCCGAAAATTAGAAAAAAAATTATGCTTCTGTCGTGCTTTAACATGACACATCCGATCTCAAGACTTCACGCGGGTCAGCCTATGGCTTCAAGCTCCTTATCCCAAAGGCGGAGTACTTCTCCGAGGCCAGTTTAGCGAACTAAACTCCAGCGGCTTTTAGAGAGAAGATAGGCTATCCGGCTATTGACCATATACTCGAGTCGAAAAAGGAGCGGTAGAAAAAGGCTTTGCAACGACCAAGAAAAAAACACATTTACTATAAAACAGCTCAAATAAATTTAAGAGCCCCCAAGTGACTTGGGCACAAGAATTTTATGTATAATGATTGTATGTACCGAAGTACTTATATATATGTGTGTTCACCCAAACTTTAAACGCGTCTTAACCGACCGTCGGCTTCTCCTTCTTCGGTCAAGGGCCGAAAAGTGTTATGTACTCCACCTGTCGAGAATATCGACGGTGTTTCTGATAACAAGGCAATCAGGCCATAAGGCTGTAACAGACAAAGCGCGCTCAGGGAACTTATGCTATATTACTGACGAAGTGTAAGAAGCATCTTCAAACAAAATAGTACCTCCACCGATACCTTTTTTAGGTTGCTCATTGTTACTATGAGACTTGTGCATTAAATTTTTTATACTCATGAGTTCCGTTGTGTGCCGACCATTATTGAAAATAGTAAGAGTGTTAGCTTTCGGCTTCACCCAGTCTGAGGTCCGGCTCGGATGACCCGATCGTGACAATCGCAGAGGTGCTCCCTTTACTCCCTAGCCGAACAATCGGGAACGTAGGGGTAAACACATGAGCGAGGCAACCCAGCTTGCGGAACACTTAGGTCAATATGGTGCATATTGTGACGTAATATACAAAAAAGGAACGAAGCCGTACAAGTATAATCATATGCAAGAGGAAAAGCTCCATGAAGGAAGCCCCCAAATAAAAAGGGTATTTGAGTATGTGCGCCAGAAACAAAGTTATGACAAGGAATTTTTTCACAAACAACTTTTTTCAAAAAAGTATAATGCTTGGTCGAACCAAACGCAGGTTAAAAATTTAAAGCTTTGAGCATGAAAGCGACTTAGCCGGTTAATGCGTTCGGCATTGATGACGTGGTCCGAGCTGGATGCGGTATAAGGTTCCATCCCCCAAGCCGGTCCCGAGGTGGCGGAGCAAAGAGCTCGGCACTCCGAAGTGGTGATATAGCATGGCCAATGTAGGCCGGCAGAGTGACGCCGAAGAGACCACGTGACGCAGTCAAAGTCCATTACCTGCACATGTAAAATAGTGCAGACAAATATTAATAATATAAATATATAAAAGTCCTTGCATAATTAATTTAGGCAAAATAAAATGGATGTGGCCTAGCGCCGAGGCCAATGTCGATGCAGGGCGTCGGTGTGACACAGTGAAGGCGTGAAAAAGCCTGAATTTGCAGGGCGGTCCGGGTTCCGGATGCGGCGTTCGCTGAACTATGTATGGAAACCGACCGAACCACCACGCGACCATCGTTAATGTGGCCTTCATTTGACAGACCTGTGTACAAATGATGGAACACACTAGAATAATAATTCTTCAGAAAAGTAAACCCAAGCAAGAAAAAATTACTAGGATTAATAGCACATGCTTCATCTGTTGTAGCAGTCCGAAGAAAAGCGACTCCCAAAATTGAGAATCGATCCGCACACCCATTGCCTGATGGGCGATAAAGCGACGGTATGGCAAAGCTGGCAAAGGTTAGCTTGCCGAGACAAAGCCCTCGGTTCAGCTAACGTGACGAAGCTGGTCGGCTGGTGACGTCGAAGTCACCAAAGTATGTTGATGAAGAAATAGCCAAGTCCCCGGTCTAGCCGAGGTGACGGAGCAGGTCGGTAAGGAGTCGTTGCACCTGCCATGTCAGCCGAAGTGTTGAAGTAGTTCGGCGTGATGGACATCGGCTCAAAGAAGAAACAGTGCGGCCATGCCGACGCAGGTCGTAACTTGTGACGCGGCCAATGCTGGTTTGATGAAGTGACCATGCGGTGATGTCGGTGTGCCCGCTCCGTGTAATCCATGGGGCGACGATATTGGCGACGATTTATCCTTCGCGATGCCGAACTCTCATTCAGCTTGCTGAGATGATGACCCGAAGAAGTTGAGCTCGGCTCAACAAGGCGACGACATGTCTCGCGCAGGTCGGCAGCAGTAGAGCGTTGTCGGGCTGGTTTGACACCGGCACGATGGTGAAGATCATATTGGAAAAGACTTTAAAATTGATGGGATGTGTTTAGGAACAAAACACAATACCCATACAAAACTTCCTTCAAAAAGGATGTCTGAAATCCCGTTCATAAAAAAGATGAACTCGGGTCGGATTCGTTCTGGCGCAGAAAACAGATCTGAAAAGTGATGCACTAATCGGAAGGTCCCCGGAGTTTGGACGGTCGGATCGAGCTGAAATTTTAATGGGTGGTAGATATAGGAATTCCGCAGCTGATCAACGGTTGGATCTTCAAAAGGACGTCCGAGCAAGATGCTGGACGCGACGCCCTAAACTCGTCCAGAATCCCGTCCAGGTTTGACAGAGCTCCGGTATATCGTAGATTGCCGGATATTCCTCCATCGGAACTTGACGAAATTTTCCAGGGTCGTTGTAGACTCAATTTCGCACAATTCCACCAAAGCAATCGTTAAAACAACACTCGAGGAGGCGGTGGCGGCGGATACAAGTTCACTGTCCAGAAAAACAGCACGGTCGCCCGAGGGCAATGTTGGACGTTGAGCCCCCGAGCCCCATGGATGATTCCTCGATGATCTTGATAGAGATCGGAGTTGGTGTTGATGAAGGCCCTCGTCCGAACATGACGATCGGAGGCGGGGCATAGTCCTCGGTCAAGCCAAGGTGACCAGTCGAGCCGGTGATGAAGATGTCGACGTCGCAGTTAATCTGCAGACGAGGCATTGATTCTTTTGCCGATCACACAACGAAACTCTCAAAGCACCATTATCGGTGTCAAAACCGGCAGATCGCGGATAGGGGGTCCCGAACTATGCGTCTAAGGTTGTTTGACGAGTTTTTGTGCACCATTGCAGAAAATAAAAATAATAATTTTAATGCATTTTCATGCATGCTATATAAGCAAAGACAAGTCATAATGCAATGGCAAAATACCTTTGCATGTCACATGCACGCATGTGCTTGCATATGGGACATGCATGAAATTTGGTGCAACTAATATGCATGTGTGCATGCACACATTTGTGGCCACATGTACGTAGGCGACTTAGCTAGCTTACGTATTTATATACCGGCAAGCTCGCATCCGTTCGCACCCGAATACCTGCTATATGTATAGACTGTACATATGGGTATTCAAGTATATGCAACCGGTCGGCAAGGACGGACAGGTACGCATCCGAATACCCGGCGCAAGGTACACTTTGAAAAAAAGAAACATGCACGAGAGGAGCCGGATGTGTTGTCGTATAATTAGCAAGCTACAGATTAGGAAAGCAAAACTCAACCGACCTCATCGATTTCTGTTGAAAGGCATGCTTGAAGCGACAAGGCATGTATTTGGTTTGTTTCCTTTTTCTTTGTGCAGACTTGGACATCAAGAAGAAGAATAGAAGGAAGGAATTAGCCGCGGCTGCATACAAGCAGCAACCCTCCCGTCCTATAAATATAGAAGAACCACACATCAAACAAAGGAGGGACGAGGACCTCGCAATCGAGAGAGGAGAGGCCGAAGGCATCCATCAATCCAGCCCCAGAGGATTTAGAGAGAGGTGCTGCCTCGCCGGCCGCATCCGACTCGCCGTGGTGCCGAGCACGTTGCCGAGATGACGGTCGTGCATTGCAATGGATAGCAACTGCATGCATGCATCTATGAATGACCTCCGCAAGACGCGCCTAGCAGAAGTGGCCAAGGACGATGCAGCACTCTTCTCAGAGTTGAGGAGGCGAACGACACGCCCAACGGAGGTGGCCGCGGACGAAGAGGCGCTCTTCTCGTACGAGGTGATATCGAGGCGGCGGATGATGCGCCCGGCGGTGGTGGCCGCGGACGAAGCGGCACTCTTTCTTATACCAGATGCAATGAAGACGGCGGACGACAACGCATGACAAGGAGACCGCATCAACAACGCCAGGCCCATTGCCAACATCATGAACCCAGTGCCGTGGAGGATTGCGGTGTGGAGCTCGCAAGGAAGATGTAGGTGTAGCGCTCGTTGGGGACGCCATCGACGTCTGCTTCGTCAAGATGGAGCCAGGAGGCGTGGAGGCTCGCGAGGATGTTGCCGCCTTGCCGCGGTGGATGGATGGAGCTCGCTAGTACGACGCCTGTCGTCTTCTTTGTCAAGCTGGCGCCACGAAGGACGAAGGTGTGGAGGCTCACGAGGATACCGCCGCCGTGCCGTGTTGGATGACGACAACGAGCTCGCTAGGACAACGTCCATCGTCAACATCAACAAGCTGGTGCTGCGGTGGACAGAGGCGTGGAGCTCACAGGATGAGACCACCGATGTCTACCTCATCAAGACGGAGCCCGTGACACGGAGTCCATAAAGATGACACACGCCCCCGATGCTGCCCGCAACACGGAGCCTGCAATAAAAGAAGATGGTGCTGCGCGATGACACGTCTTCACCGACCCTTACCACGATCAAGCGATGTGTTTCCTTGTCTTGGCGGACTACCGAATACGGCGTCCAGCCGAGACGAGCTGCACTCTTCATGGCGTACAGATCTCGGCGTAGAGGTAGCGTGCCCCTTGTCTTAGCAGATCACTGAATACGGTGTCTAGCTAGGATGGGGTATCAACCACGCCCTTCCATGATGTCACCTTTCTTCGGCACCGCGATGCTTTGCCCTTGTCTTGTTGGACCACCGAATACGACGTCCAAACGAGACAAGGTGCACCCTTCATTGCATCAGGTCTCGTTTGTCATACGGGTGGCGTGATCCTTGTCTTATCAGACCACCGAATACGGCGTCTAGCTGAGACGGGGCATCAACCACGCCCCTCCATGATGTTACCTTTCTTAGGCCCCGCGGTGTGATCCTTGTTTTGGCAGACCATCGAATACGGTGTCTAGCCAAGACGAGGCATCCACCATGCCCCTCTAAGATGTTACCTTCCACGGTCTCGTGAGGCGGAGTCTTTGTCTTCACAGACAGTCGTAACCTCGGCGTCTAGTCGAGACGAGGCACCAACCACACTGGCATTGCCGATATGAGCGAGCGTTGGTTTTACACCGATGCCGATCTCCATAAGAATACTCCTGCGAGGCGAACCCCTTGTGTACCCCGACGAAACCGCTACATTGTCAAGAAGTCCGAGCAGAGCAGGACCCATGCAACTTCAACACCGACTACATCAACGCTGTCAAGACCGACGAGGCGCGACGACGAGGGCGAACGTGGCCAACACAAAGCCATGTTTTGAGCGGCACGTGTACCGACGAGGACACGGGCTTTGCCGCCGCCCACACCACACACACAACATCATCATCGTCATGCATGGAGAACGCAAAGCAAAGATGACGAAGACAACCACACGGCTTAACCGAAGGTATCTCGCGGAGCAACCCGCGGGAGTAATTAATCGGGAGCTTTTCGAGGCCCCGGGAACCAGGAGACCGCACATCGCCATAGTCAGGCAGGCCGCGCTAGTAGGCCACAGAGCGCAACCATTTTTTAGGGGATCTTGTAATTTTGTTCATCCAAAGAGATAAATGAAATACTTGTTTCCTGTATCACTTTTCTTTGTGCACTATGGTACACTGGTACGCCAGTATTTTTCTTTTTCCCCAGTGCATGAGAGAAATCAAACTCCCCCTCTTCCCTTCTTCCGGAGTCGCCTTATAAGATTTTTCTCGTGTCAAACAAATTGGCACGCCCGGTGGGACATGGTTCTCCTTCCATCTTTGTTTCGCTGTGGTCGTCTAAATCGTCTTCGCCAATGTCCCAATGTGCACAACATGCTGCAAGGATGTCCGCCGACAAGCCTCTTTCTTGCAGGTGAACTCTCCCACGGCAGCAAATCGGAGCCGGTGATGATCTAGTACTGATCATTGCCGCCTATGGTCTTCATCGAGCATGGCGCCAGGGTCTACATGTACCAAGCCCAAGCTCTTGCGCAGATTCAAATTGAAGTCAAAGAGGGCTCAAAGGCGGGCAGCCACCAAGACGATGGAGCGCCACGAGCTAATGCTGGAGGCCAACTCTGTTGAAGGAGTCATCAAGGGCAGACATCCATGGAGACGTGGAGGCAGCTCAACGCCTCCACGCTAATACCGTCAACAGGAGGGCAAGTGCGGCATCCCTTCACGCCTCTACCCGGCTCGACTCCCACTCGGAGCCGCCAACACCAACACCAAGACGCACCGAGGTCAAGCTACCTGAAGGCTTGGAGGCCACCTCTCGCAACCTGTGTAGGCTCATGGTTGCAGGTAGGAAGAGGTGCCAATCACCAAGTCATTATCGTTAACATGAGCACCTTGATGGCAGTCTTCACCAACTCGCCACTTAGAGTTGGGGCATCCTAACATGCCCCCATGTTGGAAAAGATGGTCATGACATCAAGACGATGAGAGAAACCATCGACCCACTCAACGGTGGAAGCCATGGGACCTCCACAACAAACACTTCCACCAGTACACACATCCCGCCTAGGCGGGGGGCTCGGCCACAACTCAAGGTGACGGCGGACAGGGTTGCATCACCCACTCGGCACCATGCGCCACCCCGTTCTCTCCAGGTGAAGCGTCATTAATGCAACCACAAACTGGAGCTCTCCCGACATGATACGTCACTGGTCCAAGGTGGGGGTTGTTCACCCATCACCGATATGGAGCTATCATGAGGTGGTGCGTTGTCCACACCACCATCGTCACGAAGCTTGCCCAAGGTGTGGAGATTCATCTACATCACCGTCGCTGACATGGAGTGCCCTAAGGCAGGGCGCTATCTACACCGCCATCGACATGGAGCGCCCCGAAGGCAGGGTGCCATATACCTCCGTTGGCATGGAGCTTGGCCAGGTGGAGCTCTTTCTTCTCCATCGTTGACATAGATATCTCAAAAGATGGGGCGGCTTTTGGTCCGTCATCCCACAGCTTTCCCAAGGCGGGGATATCATCTACGTTGCTGCCTCCCACTCAGAGCTTGGTCCGGGGGGGGGGGGGGGGGGTTGGTCTAAACCGCCACCAACAAGGAGCTTAGCCTTGGGTGGTGGTCGGTCTACACTATCACAGACATGTTAACGTCCCATAGGAGCGTCATCTACATCGTCACTAACACTGAGCTCGCCTAAGGGTGAGCACCATCTACACCATCTTGGAGCTTCCCAAAGGCGGGCACGACTTTTGCGCTTGTACCAACAGGGGGCTCGACCAAGGCGTGGTGACGTCCACACCGCCGCCAATGTGGAGTTCACCAGACGTGGAGCATCGTCTAGACCGCCTCCAATGTGAAGCATCGCTCGAACGCGGGTGCCATTTACATAGCCTTGGAGCACGCCTATGGTGGGCGTGCTGCTAGCTCCTCTCCAACATGGAGCACACCAAAAGTTGGGCGCCATCTACACCACCCGTGACCATGTTGGAGGCGTCATCATGAATCTCCGGCATAACGAGGAATGCTGCTACATCAACATGTCATCACCATCTTCATCGATGTCACACTTGGCGGGGACGCCAACAACATCGGTACAATGCCATCCAACTACATCGACACGTCGCCGCAATCTTCATCTGGCGAGGGTTTGGTCTATATCGATGCCGACGGATGTCCACATGACGTCGTCATCTTCTTTGACTTACTACCTGGCCAGAACACAGACTACACCGGCACGCCGCCTTTCTTCTACACCGAGCGAAGGTCGTCCCCGTAACTGCGACACCCCAAGGTCTACATCGACGAGCTAGTAGTATCATCATCTTCAAGCACCGCTGTCATGCGGCGACACGCAAGTATTATCCAACTTCTACATCAACATGCTTCCCCAACATCGTCCAAGCTCCGACGAGGCAAAGCTATACTCCATCGGCGTGTATTTTTCCGATGAAGCAATCCATAGCTTGCCAGGCACCGACAAGGTGAAGGCAAGTCATCCAATCTGATACCGACAAGGTGGACACCACCAGGCCGGGCACCGACGAGGCGAAGGCCGCCCACTTCATCATCGGACAATTGACAAGACGAAGGTATATGACTAAGCATGGCCGGAGCTATGGGCATACCGCTCTCCCCTTCACTTCATCACCACATCCCCACCATCTACGCCAAGCCAATGACGCAATCGAAGCCTTCAACAAGACACTCGACAAGATACTCAAGAAGATGGTGACAAGGAACGAGAGAGACTGACATGACCATCTCCTCGAGTCCGTGTGGGCGTACCGCATTACGGTGTGTAACCCAACACGGGCGACTCCATTTTCTCTCGTTTACGGGAGTGAGGCGGTCCTACCATGGGAGGTCCAGCTACCCTCTTTGAGGGTGGCTATCCAAGATGAGATCACCCAAGACGTACAGGTACGACTGCTATTTCAGGAGCTCAACGCCCTTCAAGTGGAGCGACTTAATTCCCTACAGAACCTAGAGCTTTACCGCCAGAATATGGTGAGAGCTTACGACAAGCTCGTCAAGCAACGCGTCTTCCTAAAAGGCGAGTTGGTTCTCATGCTCAGACGACCCATCGTTGTGATGCACAAGACGAAGGGCAAGTCCGAGCCAAAGTGGGAAGGACCATACATCATCGAGCAAGTCTACGACGAGGGAGCATACCAGATCATCGATTCTCAGGGAATCCGACCTATGCCCCCAATCAACGGAAGATTCCTAAAAAATGTTCTTAAGATTTTTCCTCTTTTGTTGCCTTCCGAATTTCCATTGGGGAAACTTTTTCTGTGGGCTATCGGATCCATGATGCATTCTCCTTTGCATTTCGTGGATATATCTAGTTCTCCCCAATTTTTTACGGACTAAGTCCAACAACAAAAATGGCTTTCCCCTATCACACCGTGTTGTTGATTGAAGTTTTGGCTACCCTAGGACTTGTTGGAGGGTGGCACAATGTGTCAAGTTGCAGGTGGAGCGGCTCATACACCCACAATGCATGACACGTATCAAGTGTATGCTTCCGGAGGCAGCGGAGACGATTACTTGGGCACTTCTGAGTATTGAGACTCCACGCTCTTCATGTTTCCCAGCATGCCTCATGTTCACAGAGGCTCACACCCCAGGGAAGACTATAGGAAAAGATCATGGAGGGTTGCCTGACCCAATACAAATTGGTTTGGTGCATAGTCGCATGACAACCCTGGGGTGCATCACCAGAAGCCCCAGATAAAGTGCTAGAGGGTTTTTCCTAGTCCACAGAGGTGAACATTTGCCTTCCAAGTTCCCAAGGTGGGTCCCCAAGAAATCCTGGAAGAAGAGTCCTCAAGAAGTTCAAGCCGAATGTCAAAGCAAGTCCATGAAGTCTGCGGCCAATCAATCATCCGCGTGAGCAATCAAAATAAAATTCCAAAAGTCCAAGAAGCAAATTCAAGAAAAAAAATCCCAACAGTTCAAGAAGCTGTCAAGTGTTCCCAAGCTGTAAGGAACCCACTGGAAGGAAGGCGGGAGGTAGCTGTTCACCACCCCTCAATATGCACGAAGAAAAATCACCAAGCCGTTTTCCCAAAACCATTTGCCCTGAACCTACCATACCCAAGTCTCTGGGGTGCATGGGGCGTGTGCAGGGGGCATATTGAGCTGTGGGGGCCGTCAGTATGATGATGGGCTAGAGTATGATTTTTTGTTGCCTCTCGGAAGCATCCCGAAACACGGCATCTTCATACACGTACACCAAAGCTATTTAAGTTGTTGAGTTGCAATCGTCAAGGTCTTTTGACGGTTCTCAATGAGAAATTCCTTCAGTAGCCTTCTCGGATATCACGCCTAGTAGCTGGTGTATAACGGGAAAGCCAACATTTAAAAAAAAGCCACAATTTTTTTCTCTTTCTTACGCCTGTTTTTGTTTGGTGTTTCTAGTTGTACTCCTCCAACATCTTTGCAGCCATGGAGAGGCACTCCCTGTCATCGTCTACGGCTTTCCGACAACAATCACTACATCGAACTACGTCCTGGGTGTTTGGGTGCAGCAATACCCATGCGTCCCTGGCAACATCGACGACAGCCCGACAACCAATGGTCTACACCGACACGCACGATGGGCGCCAGAAGGCAACACCGGCGCTCACGAAGGTGGAGCCGATTCGTCTCCGCAACCCCGTCTCCAAGACAATGAACTGTGGGGGCAACGTCAACCCCTCGATTATTCGTAAGGCCGATGGCGTCCCGGCGCACCACCAGAATTGTCACACCATGGATGGTGTGACAGTTCGCTCAACGAAGGAGAGCTATTGACGGTCTACCGTTGCCTCACCTACATCAACACAATGAGATCATGGGAGCAGTGCAACGCGCCAGTGCGGCTAGCGTGAATCTGTGAAACCCTCCAATCTAGTCGGTTGGCATCGTAGCAGCTAGAAGGTCACGGCGGGATTGGTAAAATTTTCTTTTCGTTTTTAGGACAAGGCATGTTATTTCGCCATGGAATGAAGACGAGACAGGGTTGCCTCGTTGACTGGCATCGTGCTTGTTATACGATCCAACGAGCTCCCTAAAGAACACACTTGTGGATGGACATACCTACACTAATACATGTCGTTACTAATCAATCATCTTCGGAATGGCGCGCACGTCATCACGGAGATGTGAACTCTGAACCGGTTCTTCAGGCTGCATATGAATCATGCGCCAAGAAAAGAGAGAAATTTTCGTCGAGTCAAGCTCAATATGCTTCACACTCAATCTCGACTCGATGAGGGGGCATTTGTTTGACGAGTTTTTGTGCATCATTGCAGAAAATAAAAATAACAATTTTAATGCATTTTCATGCATGCTATATAAGCAAAGACAAGTCATAATGCAATGACAATATACCTTTGCATGGCACATGCACGCATGTACTTGCATATGGGACATGCATGAAATTTGGTGCAACTAATATGCATATGTGCATGCACACATTTGTGGCCACATGTACATAGGCGACTTAGCTAGCTTACGTATTTATATACCGGCAAGCTTGCATCCGTTCACACCCGAATACCTGCTATATGTATAGACTGTACATATGGGTATTCAAGTATATGCAACCGGCAGGCAAGGACGGACAGGTACGCATCCGAATACCCGACGCAAGCTACACTTTGAAAAAAAGAAACATGCATGTATTTGGTTTGTTTCCTTTTTCTTTGTGCAGACTTGGACATCAAGAAGGAGAATAGAAGGAAGGAATTAGTCGCGGCTGCATACAAGCAGCAGCCCTCCCGTCCTATAAATATAGAAGAACCACGCATCAAACAAAGGAGGGACGAGGACCTTGCAACCGAGAGAGGAGAGGCCGAAGGCATCCATCAATCCAGCCCCAGAGGATTTAGAGGGAGGTGCTGCCTCGTCGGCCGCATCCGACTCGCCGTGGTGCCGAGCACGTTGCCGAGATGACGGCTGTGCATTGCAATGGATAGCAACTGCATGCATGCATCGATGAATGACCTCCGCAAGACGCGCCTAGCAGAAGTGGCCAAGGACGATGCAACACTCTTCGCAGAGTTGAGGAGGCGAACGACACGCCCAACGGAGGTGGCCGCGGACGAAGAGGCGCTCTTCTCGTACGAGGTGCTATTGAGGTGGCGGATGATGCGCCCGGCGGTGGTGGCCGCGGACGAAGCGACACTCTTTCTTGTACGAGGCATCCACCACGCCCCTCTAAGATGTTACCTTCCACGGTCTCATGAGGCGGAGTCTTTGTCTTCACAGACAGTCGTAACCTCGGCGTCTAGTCGAGACGAGGCACCAACCACACTGGCATTGCCGATATGAGCGAGCGTTGGTTTTACACCGACGCCGATATCCATAAGAATACTCCCGCGAGGTGAACCCCTTGCGTACCCCGACGAAACCGCTACATCGTTAAGATGTCCGAGCAGAGTAGGACCCATGCAACTTCAACACCGACTACATCAACACTGTCAAGACCGACAAGGCGCGACGGCGAGGGCAAACGTGGCCAACACAAAGCCATGTTTTGAGCGGCACGTGTACCGACGAGGACAGGTAAGGGCATATATATCCCCAAGGTGTTTTGGTGATTGATGACAATGCTTTTGCGGACTAGTCGTGTGCGTTGAGTTTTTCAGAGATTCATTCTTTGGAACGAGACGATTCCTTCCCCTCGGTGCTTTAGTCAAGACGGTGTAGCTCCTTCGTCTCTCTGTTGGTGGACTAGTTTCGTAGGAGTCACCGTACTATCAAGAGGGGATCTGCTTTGGTAAGGCTAGGGTGGAATCAACACATACACATCCTTATCACACCCGTCGTTCCTTTCCGCTTCATTGGAGCTACCTTTCCTCTCCTTGCCTGCCTTGACCTGTCCCAGCGGTAGTACCGCGGTCCTCAGCGGTAGTACCGCCGAAGCACGTCAAGCGGTAGTATCGCTCCCCAAGCGGTAGTACCGCTTGCTGTCCTCGGCCGTAGTACCGCTGTGGTTCCGGGCTACTACCGCCTCGACTCGAGACCCCTGTTTTTCGTGTCGGGTTTTGCGGTACTAGTAGCGGCAGTAGTGGCGGTAGTACCGCCCCAAGCGGCAGTACCGCCCGTACTCCCGCGGTAGTACCGCTCTGTGCCCAGGTCCCTGCTACCCTCGTGAGCGCGGCAGTACCGCTGGGAGGGAACGGTAGTACCGCTGGCTCAGCGGTAGTACCGCCCTGCCCAAGCAGTAGTACCGCTGTGTGCATGGCTGCGTGGGGGGGGGGGGTAACGGTTGGATTGTTCCACCCACTATATAAAGAGGTCTTCTTCCCCAATGTTGACCTACCTCTTCCCCCAAAAGCTCCATTGTTGCTCCAAGCTCCATTTTCGCCCGATCTCTCTCCCTAGCCAATCAAACTTGTTGATTTGCTCGGGATTTGTTGAGAAGGCCCCGATCTACACTTCCACCAAGAGAAATTTGATTCCCCCACTAATCCCTAGCGGATCTTGTTACTCTTGGGTGTTTGAGCACCCTAGACGGTTGAGGTCACCTCGGAGCCATAGTCCATTGTGGTGAAGCTTCATGGTGTAGTTGGGAGCTTCCAATTAAGTTGTGGAGAGAGCCCCAACCTTGTTTGTAAAGGTTCGGTCGCCGCCTTCAAGGGCACCAATAGTGGAATCACGGCATCTCGCATTGTGTGAGGGCGTGAGGAGAATACGGTGGCCCTAGTGGCTTCTTGGGGAGCATTGTGGCTCCACACCGCTCTAACAGAGACGTACTTCACTTTAAAAGGAAGGAACTTCGGTAACACATCCTCGTCTCCACCGGCTCCACTCTTGGTTATCTCGTGCCTTTACTTGTGCAAGCTTATTTGTGTTGTATCCCTTGCTTGCTTTTGTGATAGTTGTTATTGCATCATATAGGTTGCTCACATAGTTGCATATCTAGACAACCTATCTCGTTGCAAAGTTTAATTTGGTAAAGAAAAGATTAAAAATAGTTAGTTGCCTATTCACCCCCCCTCTAGTCAATTATATCGATCCTTTCAATTGGTATCAGAGCCTCGTCTCCTTATTAAGGACTTTGCCGTCCGAAGAGTATGGTTGACACCGTAGACGGTGGGGAGGAGGAGCACTCCAGTGTGAATCCGATCTCGTCTACGGGTAATGGGGAAACCGTGGTGTCCTGTGAGGAATTCAATGTGGCCTTGGACACATTGAAAACCTCCATGACAACCACGGTTGAAAGCATGTTTAATAAATTCTTAGAAGGACTTAAACTACCTACCTCGCCATTGAAAGTGGGTGATCCCGCCAACAAGGTGACGGATGCTAACTCCGGCAAGGGGGAAGCTAATAGTGAGAAGGGTCCTTCTACTAGTGGTAGAAATGGCACCGGCATCTTTGCCCATGTGGAACCTCCAACTTATGGAGGACCGATTCCCTCTACTCATTTAAATCATGCCGGTCCTCCTCCTAAGATTGTGAAAAATGAGGATTTTGATTCTTGGGTGTATCGCTTCAAGCGTCATTTAAATCATGTGAATACTAACCTTTGGAGAATCATTGAAGAAGGTTTCTATCCACATGACCGAAGCAACTTCACCCAGAGAGAAGTGGTGGATAATCAATTCAATGAGAGTGCTCTCTTCATCATCCAAGATGCAATCCTTCCCGAAGATCTCCCTCATCTTCGACCCCATGCCATGGCCAAAGACGCATGGCAATGCGTTGTGTCTCTCTATCAAGGAAGTGCTAGCATTCAACGCTCCAACTATGAAGTGGTACAAGATGAAGCCCATGAGTTTGCAATGAAAGAAGATGAAGAACCTCGTGAGCTCTTTCGAAGAGTGACCAAACTCACGGTCTCACTCCGAGATCATGGGAGCAAGGACACGGATGACAATTGGATCAAGCACAAGTTCCTCAAGGCCATGTCCTCCATCATTCATCAAAGACCGGACTTCCACTCCATGACATCAAGTGAAGTGTTGGATGAGTTCGTTGCAATGAGCATCTTGGACAAGACCGCCGACAATGCGGTGCTCCGTTCTCAAAGGGCAAAGAAGCCCAATCTTGCCTTGAAGGCCAAGTTATTGTGGAAGAAGAGGAAGAAGAGGAGGATGAGGAGAGCAACCCCGAAGATACGAAATATGATTATCATGAGGACATGGCTCTTGCTTCAAGACAATTTTGGAGCAAGAAGAATTAAAGACCCAACTTCAACAAGAACAACTCAAGTGGCGTCAAGGGCAAGCAACGAGTTAGAACTTGTTTCAACTGTGGCAATGTGAGCCATTTCGTTGCAGATTGTCCTTACAAGAAGCGGGAAGACAATGGTGGCAAGTTCATCCGAAAAGACAAAGCCAAGTCCTTCCCCTACAAGAACAACTTCACCAAGAAGACTCCTACTCATGGGTTGGTGGTTCAAGAAGAATACCATGAGGATGATGATGATGATGAAAATGGAGAAACAATGGTCATGGCCTCCATTGCCATTGCTACCTCTCCCCGGGTGTCTCTCTTTGATTCACCCAACGAGAACATAACCGCCAAGTGCCTCATGGCTAAAGCCTCTAACAAGGTAACCCCCAACATCAAAACCGCCATCATTACTAATCCCTCTTTGGAGGGTTGCATTGGTGAACATAATGGGTCTAATGAGGAAGTGAATGAATTTGAGTCATTTATGAGTAAGCTCAAGGGAAAATCCAAGAAGCACTTTGTTGCTCTCTTGGAACAACTTGGTGAAGCCAATGACATGACCGAGGCTCACGAAGAAACCATCTCTAAGATGGAAAGTCATAGTCATGACTATGCCGATGAGATATCGGATCTCTCTAATGCTCTTGAGGAAGAGCGTGGGCATCGTTTGACTCTTGAGGAGTCATACTAAGGATGGCAATGGGTCGGGTTTGGATAGGGTTGAACAATATCAAATCCATATCCATATCCATGAAGGCAGTCTTTGCCTGCCCATGAAAAAATCCATGGGTTAAAAATTATGTCCATGTCCAAATCCGATGGATATCCATATCCACTGGATATCCATTGGGTCCTCTCGGGACATATAAATACGACTTAACACAATATTAACATAAACTCTTCCATTCTTCACCTCATGGCAGGCTAGGCTTCACATATGGCAAATCAACATCCAGTAACAACCTAAGATCATTTAGTATTTTTCTAACAGATGAGAATGACGAGTCATTTAAGAAGGAGATAAAAATAAGGGAAGGGGTGTTGGAATATGTTTCGGAGGGGATTGACTGTCAACTTATAAAAGTTACGATGTAATTTCTTATGCATGTTTTAGATAAAAAAGTGTAAAATTGTCGTGGGAGATGTGAACGTGGGGCAAGGGTAGCAGATTTTTCCCCATTAAGTCATTCTATCGAGTCGGGTTTGGGTATATCCATGGGTACAAGATTATATCCATGCCCTACCCACGAACAATCGGGTCGGGTTGGGGCGCCGCCCATGGACACAAAAGCATATCCAAACCCTATCCATTCGGGTCGGATATCCATGGATATCCATGTCCATGGATAAAATTGCCATCCTTAAGTCATACAATGATGACCATGCCAAGTTAAAGAAAGATCTTGATCATGCTCTTGTCGTGTCTTGTGTGCTAACCTCCGAGATGGCTAAACTTGGGGTTGATCATGCTAGACTCAAGGAGGAGTTTGATGTGCTTGACAAGGCCCACAAGGTCTTGAAGGGTGCTCACGCTAACCTCAAGGAGTCTCATGCTCAACTCCAAGTTAAGCTAACCAAGGAAAAGGCCACCTTTCCCCATATGGTATTAATTGATAATGCATATGCCACTAACCCGTGTTGTGAGCATGTGCATCTTGTGGAGGAGAATGCCAAGTCGAAGGATCAACTTGAGAAAGGTCTTGTGACATGCATTCAAGGTGAGAAGAACCTCAACGATCTTTTGAGCAATCGAAAGGAAGTTGTGGCCAAGAAGGGAATTGGGTTTGCACCCAAGTCCAAGAATAAGAAGAAGAACGACAAGTCCAAATGACCTCCTCCTCTCAAGAAAACTTTTGTGAAAGAGGGAGAGGGTGCTCCTAAGGAGAATAAGGAAAATGTGAAGGGTGTTGATGTCAAAAAGGGCGAAACCATCTCCTCCAACAAAGCCGGTGACTTTAACCCATCATATGTGTTGCGCCGTGCTAGTGATGGACATGTTTATGCTAAATTTGTTGGTTCTCCTTATGAGTACATTGAATGGTCTATTTGGGTTCCTAAGACCCTTGTTACTAACATCAAAGGACCCATTACAAAATGGGTACCTAAAACCAAGCATTGATATCTTGTAGGTGTTTGCTTCCGGTGGGGGATCATGGTTGCTCGATAGTGGAGCAACAAATCACATGACCGGGAGCAAGGACTTGGTGGTGGACGTACAAAAGATTCCATCTATGCCCACCAATGTCGAGTGGGGTGATGCCTCACATTCTAAGGTATTGGGTCTTGGCAAGGTTGTCATTTCTCATGATCTAACGATCGAGAAAGTCATGCTTGTTGAGTCCCTTGCATACAATTTGCTTTCCGTTCGTCAACTTGCACTCATGGGTTTTGCTACTTTCTTTGACATTGATACTGTGGCCCTCTTGTGGAGCAAGACTCTTAAAGTAGCCTTTGTTGGGCATGTCGAGAATGGTCTCTATGTGATTAACTTTTTGGAGCGACCCACTAAGACCGTGACATGCCTAATGGTTAAAGTTGATGTGGGATGGCTTTGGCATCGCCGTCTAGCCCACGTCAATATGAGATCTTTGCAAAGTCTCCTAAAGGGGGACCATGTCTGTGGACTAACAAATGTTAGCTTTGCCAAAGATCGTGCTTGCAGTGCTTGTATTGAAGGAAAGCTTCATGAGAAGGCTCACCCTCCCACGACCATCATCTACTCGAAGAGACCCTTGGAGCTCCTTCACTTGGATCTTTTTGGGCCTCCATCGTTTGATAGTCTTGGAGGTAGAAAGTATTGCTTGGTGATTTTGGATGATTATTCAAGATACACTTGGGTATATTTCTTCAAGAGGAAGAGCGAGACTCAACAAACCGTCATTGACTTTGCAAATGAAGCTCAACGTCAACATAATGCAAAGATCTTGACAATAAGAAGTGACAACGGCACCAAGTTCAAGAACTACACGTTGGATGAGTTTCTTAGTGATGAGGGGATCAAGCACCAATATGCTGCACCATATACCCCTCAACAAAATGGTGTTGCGGAGAGGAAGAACCGGCCATTAATGGATGCGGCAAGGACCATGATGGTGGAGTTCAAGTCTCCATACAACTTTTGGGCCGAAGCCATCAACACAACATGTCATGCATCCAATCGGCTCTATCTTCGCAAGGGCTTGAACAAGGCTCCTTACAAAATACTCACCGGTAACAAGCCCAATCTCAAGTACTTCCGTGTCACGCCCAAGATGCGACCCTATCCTAAAGGAACTCGAAGGTCCCACCAAGGATAGAAGCGCATCTTGAAGACGCTTTTGCAAGGTGGATATCATTACATCAACATTACACAATAGTGGGGATACATCCGATACATACAATGTCACATGAATACAACAATACAACATACAAGAACAACATCCGACTATGGATGAATCATAAACAGAAACTCAAACAATATCCACCCTGCTAGCCCAGGCTGCCGACCTGGAACCTATCCCCTGATCGAAGAAGCTGAAGAAGAAACTCCAAAACAAGCAACATCGCTCCCGCATCATGATCATTGCATAACCTGTACCTGCAACTGTTGGTGTAGTAATCTGTGAGCCACGAGGACTCAACAATCCCATTACCATGGGTATCAAGACTAGCAAAGCTTAATGGGAAAGGAAGGGGTAAAGTGGTGAGATTGCAGCAGCGACTAAGCATATATGGTGGCTAACATACGCAAATGAGAGTGACAAGAGAAACAAAGGAACGGTCGTGAAGCTAGCAATGATCAAGAGGTGATCCTGAACTCCTACTTACGTCAAACATAACCCAGAAACCGTGTTCACTTCCCGGACTCCGCCGAGAAGAGACCATCACGGCTACACACTCGGTTGATGCATTTTAATTCGGATCTGGTGTCAAGTTATCTACAACCGGACATTAACAAATTCCCATCTGCCACATAACTGCGGGCACGACTTTCGAAAGATAATACCCTGCAGGGGTGTCCCAACTTAGCCCATGATAAGCTCTCGCGATCAACGAAGGATAAACCTTCTCCCAGGAAGACCCGATTAGTCTCGAAATCCCGGTTTACAAGACATTTCGACAATGGTAAAACAAGTCCAGCAAGACCGCCCGATGCACCGACATCCCGATAGGAGCTGCACATATCTCGTTCTCAGGGCAACACCGGATGAACACTACGTACAACTAAAACCAGACCTCAAGTTTCCCCGAGGTGGCGCTGCAAGTGGCTCTAGGTTGGACCAACACTTAGACAATCATTGGCCCGGGGGGGGGGGGGGGGGGCTGAATAAAGATGACCCTCGAGAGAGCGACTCCCAAGGGAAAAGTAGGTGGTGGTGAAGCAAATGGTAAAACCAAGGTTGGGCCTTGCTGGAGGAGTTTTATTCAAAGCGAACTGTCAAGGGGGTCCCATAAATCACCCGACCGCGTAAGGAACGCAAAATCCGGGAACATAACACCGGTATGACGGAAACTAGGGCGGCAAGAGTGGAACAAAACACTAGGCATAAGGCCGAGCCTTCCACCCTTTACCAAGTATATAGATGCATTAATAATATAAGAGATATTGTGATATCCCAACATAACCCTGTCCGCCATGGAGAAATCTTCAACTTCACCTGCAACTAACAACGCTATAAGAGGGGCTGAGCAAAAGCGGTAACATAGCCAAACAACGGTTTGCTAGGAAGGTGAAAAAGGTTAGAGGCTGATATGGCAATTTGGGAGGCTTGAAGAGCAAATGATAGGTAGCGCAACATAGCGATAGAACGAAGCAACTAGCATAGCAATGATAGTAGTGAGATCCAGGGTAGCGGTCATCTTGCCTGAAATCCTGCTAGGAAGAAGAACGAGTCCATGAAGAAGACGAACGGGAGCAGTCGAACGAATCCTCACAATCGCAACATTACCGGAACTAAGAAGCAACACCGGAAAGAAACAAACAACATGGTAAATGCACAAGCATAAACATGGCATGATGCACAACCAAGTATGATGCATGTCCGGTTTAATGAAGCATGGCATGGCAAAGTGCAACAAACAATACTACAAGTTAAGTGGAGCTCAATGTGCAACGAGTTGCATATTGACAAAACACCACATTGACATATTTAGTTCGCTCTCGTTTAGGTACTCAACAATATTAAATGTTGTTAAACATGGCAAGAGGTGAAACATAAGTAAACTAACTATCTAGGCAATTTAAATGAGGCCGGAAACAACAAACAACAAGTCCGGAAAATCCTCATATGCATATTATGAATTTGCTACTGTTCTGCCCTAAAACATATTTTAAAGTTGTTAAATAGGAAAATAAAGTGGACCATGTTAAACTAGGCATTTTTCCACCCCATTTACATATAAAGTTTGTTTAATTTGGATGCATGCATGATTAGTTATTAGCAATACAAAACAGGGGCATTACTGAAATTATGCAAAAGAAAATAAAACAACAAGTGGACACAGGCTTGGTCAGCTACTGTCAATGGCAAGTGGGGCTGGAGGGTGGTCAACCGAGTCAAAGAGGACCAGTCAACAGGGCTGTGGGGCCCAGGCGCCATACACACAGAGAAAAAAAATAGATGGAAAGGGCTAAGGAAAAATGAGGACGCTGGGATTCGATCCCTGGCCTCCTGGGTGAACGGGCAGCGCGATGACCAGCTGAGCTGAGATGTGCTTGTGCATCGGAGGGGGGTTCGGCTCATTTCGAACTAGTGGCAATCCGGGTTTTCTTCCCCATGGCGCACATGGAGCTCGGAGACGCTGCCGGCGAGCAAACGTGTCCGCGGTAAGGACGGTTGAGCAGTGGCGGGTGTGCGGAAAAGGGGTGGTGGTGCACTGTACGGCACACGCGTACAGAGGATCGAGCACGAGCTCATGCTCGTCTCGGGCATGGCATGACAAGACGTATGGCAACGACAGCTTGGCGGACACGGAGCGAGAAGCGAGGCGAGCTGCGAGCGTGGGCGTGCGCGGTACGTGTGTGCGTGTGTGGTGGATCAACGAGCAGAGCCACGGCATGAACACCAGCACGAACTCGAGGCCATCCATGGCGAACGGACTTGGGCAGCATGGATCGGGTATTACAGCGATGGTAACCACAGGGAAAGAAGATGGGGAGGCGCGGCTGCTCACAGAGGGCTCGAGGGAGTCGACGAGGGGGCCGGAGACACGCTGCCGAGGGCGAGGCGAGGCGCTGATCGTGGCGGCGTCCTTCTCCGTGAAGAAGAGGAGGCGGGAGGCCGATCCAAGGCTCCAGGGACTTGCCACGGGGTCGAGGACGAAGGCGGGGACGCGTGCGTCGCTCCCCGAGGAAGAAGAAGGCTGGCGGCGACGGTTGGCCCGAGGAAGAAGACGACGGAGAGGACGTCAAGGAAGGAGCTCCGGTGACCGCGTGGAGGCATGAGCTGTGGATGAAGACGGCGGGGACGGCCATGGTGCGGAGAAGACGCCTGAACGGATGTAGTGGACGTAGAGGAAGAAGATGGACATGCCGGAGACGATCTTGGCGCCCTCCGGCTGCGAGAACGCCGGCGGGGTTTATTCTCTCGGGTGCTCTTTTCTTGCGGAAGAAGAACAACCAGAGAAGGAGAGGGGTTGTGGCGGCGTTGAAGGGAGGAGGAGAAGTTAGGGTAGGGCACAAACGTCGAGGGGGTGGTATATAGGGCGCTAGGGAGCTGTACGGCAGCCGATCGAGCGGTGCCATGGCGATCTGATGGCTACTGTTCGGTCGTACATAGGTGACGTAGGTAGAAGAAGGAGCAGAGGTGAGCTTGGGCTGGATTCGAAGGGGTAAGTGGCTGTGCGGGACGGCTGTTGCTGGGCTGCGTGCGGCCTCCTCCTGTATGCATTTTTCTCTTTTCTTCAGATAGAAAACAAGACAGAAAAGCATAGGAATAATGGAGAGGGTGGAGAGAGATATGAGAATATCCCTAGAGTCCAGAATTTGTGCAGAATTTTAATAAATTGCTTTGGGCATTTTTAAGGATATAAAAATAATTCAAGTTTGAATTAAATTCAAACTTGCGCCATGTTTTAACCCAACCAAAACACTTTCAAATGGGCTGAAAATTAGCAGAGAGGATGTAGGCAAAGTGCAGGATTTATAGGAAAAGAATGAACATTTATTGAGGACAGAAAAATGCCACTTGCAAGAAATGTGTGAGAATTGAAAGGAAGAAGCTAGTGATGGGGTGATGCACTTGATGATGGTTTAGATGGAAGGGAAAGATGGAATAGCAAAGAAGATGAGGAGAAGGAGTTCACAAAGATAACAAGCACACAACAAAGATGATCATGATGTAAATGCAACAACAATGAAAAAATGCAATAGCACATCATGAAGCATATGACAAAGCAAGATGATCATGGCAACAACAAGGATGGCAAAATACAATTAATAAATAGCATGATGCAAGAAGCAAAATATGACAAGCACTCAACATGAACATAGCAACAAACATAATAAACACAGGTCAACAACTAAAATAAATGGAAGGATAACTGAAGCATCGGTCTCGGGGCGTTACAACACTCCACCACTATGAGAGGATCTCGTCCCGAGATCTAGGATGGCACCGGAGGGAAAAGGAAGAGGAAGATAAGAGGTAAACTAAGTTGCTTCTTTGACAAACGAGTGAAACCAATAAACCTCGAGAGGTTGAAAACTTGAAAGAATAACACAATAGAGTTGAACGAAATTGAGAGCATTGCAGTAGAAAAGAGAAACAAGGAACACCATTTGAACCTTGGAGGTTGCAAAGCTATGAATGACGAGTACAAAGAACAAGAAGGAATTGAAACCACTCTGGTTGAAACGAGATAAGAATGAATAAGAATGATATAATTTTGGCAGCACTCCGACTGAAAATGGAAGGAATTGAACATGAACTTGAGAAGATGGGATGATACTTGATGAAATCAACAACACACTGCCTCTGGAACTATTGAAAGAATGGCACAAAGGGTAAGAAGGATTTCAGACAGCAATCCGGTTGAAAAGAGAGGCAAAACTTGATAAGATGAAAAGAACTTGAAGAAATGACACAACACTCTGGTTAAATGGATAAGCATGAAAAGAACACGATCCTCACAAATCGAGATGATGAGTGAAAAGAGCAACATCACAATGCCTCTGTAACGGAAGAATAGAAGTTAGATCATTGGGATAAAGGGATGGAGAAGAAAATGACAACTTTTGCCACAAGTGAACTTGGAAAGCATCCTTGCAAAGAAGAATAGAATGGAGTTGTTGGAAAACCAACAACGAGAAGCACAAGCTTGTTGTGGGCTTATGGAAAACATCTCAACACTTGAGGTGAAATTCTACCACTAACGAAAACAATTGCTTGCTTGAGATCAACGAAGAGATGAAAACTTCTTCCACCAAGAGGATAAAGAGCGAGCTTGGGTCATGCGTAATCACCACAAATAGCAACATTCCCAATGGAAGGCTTTAGGTGAAATATATCCCAAGATAACTCCAACAAAGAGATTGATGGATTTAAAATACCTCATTCTTGACAACATATGAATCATGAAACGTGAAGGAAATTGTCAAGAGTGACATAACACCACCTCAAAAGATAAGGTAGAAAGGGTTGCACTTTGGAATGCAAGATGAAGAATACTTGAGCTCCTCAAAACAAAACATGTGTTGAGCACCATGTTTATTTTTAGAGTATAGCTTGGCTGATCTTAACTTCAAGAGAAATCTTGAAGAACAAATCAAGAATGAAAGGAATCCTTGGAACCATCATGTAGAGCCTCCATGAAGAACTCTGGTAATAAAAGGATGATAAAAAGAAAGAGACCTTGAAAACACAAGGTGAAGCCTTGCGATGATTTAGATGGAACTTCGTGACGAGACATCCCAGAAAACTTGGAACTTCGGAAAAGAAAGGTGAGCAACTTGAATCGAGAATTGATACCACGAATGAACTCTGGAGGAAGGAATGAAATCACCTTGAGGGAAAACAAGAATAAGGATTATGTCATGCTTACCCTTCACCATCTTAAATTGATGACAAGCAACGGATAGGCATGCTACTTATTCTCGTTGAAAGGATTAAGAGAGATATAGCGCAAGTTTGAATAAGTTCTTCAGCAAACCACCGGTATGAATTGAAAATGAACATAGCAAAGGGACGAATCACCAGGAAGAACTAGAGAACGAACAAAGATACTTGGGGAAAATTAGATACAAGAGAAAGAAGAGATCACGAGCTGACTAGAGCATACTTGAGCGATGCACCGGTAAGATTTGGAGAACGAGAGATGAAAGCTGAGAATGAATAATTATGACATGATGGCCTTCGGAGGAAAGAAATGGAAAAACAACTCCTGACATGCTCCGGATGGGTAAGCAAAGGAATATCTGACAAATGGAATAATTCGAGACTGACAACATGAAGCTAGAACCGCGAATATTCAAGAGAATGGACCAAGATTTAAGAGAAATCCTTCTTCGGTCTTCAAATGTTGAGAATGATGATGAGAACCACCATGAATTGTTGAGACACTCCGGAAGGATTAAAAGAGGAAAGGTTGAGCCAAAGATGAAAAGAATTTGAAAGCGACCTTGGAGAAGGCATGTGACTGATGAAAATTCATTCTTACGTCAAACTCCGAAAAGAATTTGAGAATGGCTCCGGAATAATTAGAAGAGTCAGGTAAGATCCTGGGAAAAGACCTGTGGATTAGGGCCCACTCAAAAGAAAACACCGTTGGAAATGATTTTAAAGAGAGATTGCACCGGATGAATTAAATGGCTTGAATGAGGTAACAACCTCGAAATAGTTAGAATTGATGCGGACTGGAAACACGAATCTTCAAAGATATCTTCAGCACTCCGGAACAATTGAATAGCAAGAGGTGAGTGATTGAGAGGTGCACCGGCATGAGAAAGCATTTGACACGAGGAAAGGAATATGATCAACATTGAAAGCTTGAATTGGATCCACCGGAGAAGAAAAAAGAACGAAGGATGATGAACTTGAAGCTCGTGAGCATCTTCACGAAAAATCACCGGATAAGAACATCGAAAGAAAAGAATGAAGAGACTTCCCACAAATAAAAGGATACATGATTAAGAAATCTGTGTCCTTGAAGAAAAAAGGGTGGGAGGGCGGGAAAACAAAGGCAACTTGGGGACGGATGAAACAAACACCGGTGAGAAAACTTAGAATTGATCTCACAAATGTTGAAATGATCGGATCCACTTGAAGAGAAGCACACCGGTTGTAAAGAATTGACATGACAATCTGGATGATCAAAAGGATTAGTACTCCCATAGAAATATGAGAACACCGCTTGAAAGGTATGGAATCAACACTTGACTTTGAAGCAACTCGATTACCACAATTAAAACAAAACAAAGGATTTGGCTTGCAGAGTAAGCCGGAACAAATACATATGATAGAGATTTACCCAATCCCATACCATGCATCTGTCGGAAAGATATTCTAGGAGCTACTTGAATTCCCACCTATAAACTCCCGAAACTTTCTGGTTATGCAATCTGGTGTTGGGGATACAGGGGAAGCAATATATCTCACCCAAACTAACAATCCCTACATCCAGCTGTATCCATCCGTCAACACATAACCAAGAAAACTCTGGAAATCGTGTACCTCAACCTTCGAAAAGCATCCGTTATACGACCTATGGCAATACTCCCGAACTCCCCAGTACTGGGTGACGTCGAGGTTATCTCACTAGCAACTGCATAAAAGAGATTTTCGATGTCGGCAAAACTCAGGTATTCCAGAACTGCAACGATAAAATTATGACGACAACACCTCGGAGCTCAACTCCCCGGGACACTGCCACAACCCCTAAATGCCAGGAGGCACCAAGAACAATGTTCTCGTCATATGAATATCGAAACGATCCCAAGATACCCGCGAGATCCTAAAAAAAATTAGTGAAATTTGAGGAGAGGAAAGACAAAACATCTATGTCAGGAGGCCTCACCAGAGCAACGAAGGGACTGAGGAGTAAAAAGAATCCTACTCTCCGATATATATAATCCTAAGACTCAAAATAGTTTTTTTTTCTAGACTCAACAACGGCCAACAATCAAGGGGGCTCCTATGGTCGGTCGAGGCTCTGATACCAACTTGTCACGCCCAAGATGCGACCCTATCCTAAAGGAACTCGAAAGTCCCACCTAGGATAGAAGCGCATCTTGAAGACGCTTTTGCAAGGTGGATATCATTACATCAACATTACACAATAGTGGGGATACATCCGATACATACAATGTCACATGAATACAACAATACACCATACAAGAACAACATCCGACTACGGATGAATCATAAACAGAAACTCAAACAATATCCACCCTGCTAGCCCAGGCTGCCGACCTGGAACCTATCCCCTGATCGAAGAAGCAGAAGAAGAAACTCCAAAACAAGCAACATCGCTCTCGCATCATGATCATCGCATAACCTGTACCTGCAACTGTTGGTGTAGTAATCTGTGAGCCACGAGGACTCAGCAATCCCATTACCATGGGTATCAAGACTAGCAAAGCTTAATGGGAAAGGAAGGGGTAAAGTGGTGAGGTTGCAGCAGCGACTAAGCATATATGGTGGCTAACATACGCAAATGAGAGCGAGAAGAGAAACAAAGGAACGATCGTGAAGCTAGTAATGATCAAGAGGTGATCCTGAACTCCTACTTACGTCAAACATAACCCAGAAACTGTGTTCACTTCCCGGAATCCGCCGAGAAGAGACCATCACGGCTACACACTCGGTTGATGCATTTTAATTCGGATCTGGTGACAAGTTATCTACAACCGGACATTGACAAATTCCCATCTGCCACATAACCGCGGGCACGGCTTTCGAAAGATAATACCCTGCAGGGGTGTCCCAACTTAACCCATGATAAGCTCTCGCGATCAACGAAGGATAAACCTTCTCCCAGGAAGACCCGATCAGTCTCGGAATCCCGGTTTACAAGACATTTCGACAATGGTAAAACAAGTCTAGCAAGACCGCCCGATGCGCCGACATCCCAATAGGAGCTGCACATATCTCGTTCTCAGGGCAAAACCGGATGAACACTACGTACAACTAAAACCAGACCTCAAGTTTCCCCGAGGTGGCGCTGCAAGTGGCTCTAGTTTGGACCAACACTTAGACAAGCATTGGCCCGGGGGGGGCTGAATAAAGATGACCCTTGAGAGAGCGACTCCCAAGGGAAAAGTAGGTGGTGGTGAAGCAAATGGTAAAACCAAGGTTGGGCCTTGCTGGAGGAGTTTTATTCAAAGAAAACTGTCAAGGGGGTCCCATAAATCACCCGACCGCATAAGGAACGCAAAATCCGGGAACATAACACCGGTATGACGGAAACTAGGGCGGCAAGAGTGGAACAAAACACTAGGCATAAGGCCGAGCCTTCCACCCTTTACCAAGTATATAGATGCATTAATAATATAAGAGATATTGTGATATCCCAACATAACCCTGTCCGCCATGGAGAAATCTTCAACTTCACCTGCAACTAACAACGCTATAAGAGGGGCTGAGCAAAAGCGGTAACATAGCCAAACAACGGTTTGCTAGGAAGGTGAAAAAGGTTAGAGGCTGATATGGCAATTTGGGAGGCTTGAAGAGCAAATGATAGGTAGCGCAACATAGCGATAGAACGAAGCAACTAGCATAGAAATGATAGTAGTGAGATCCAGGATAGCGGTCATCTTGCCTGAAATCCCGCTAGGAAGAAGAACGAGTCCATGAAGAAGACGAACGGGAGCAGTCGAACGAATCCTCACAATCGCAACATTACCGGAACTAAGAAGCAACACCGGAAAGAAACAAACAACATGGTAAATGCACAAGCATAAACATGGCATGATGCACAACCAAGTATGATGCATGTCCGGTTTAATGAAGCATGGCATGGCAAAGTGCAACAAACAATACTACAAGTTAAGTGGAGCTCAATGTGCAACGAGTTGCATATTGACAAAACACCACATTGACATATTTAGTTCGCTCTTGTTTAGGTACTCAACAATATTAAATGTTGTTAAACATGGCAAGAGGTGAAACATAAGTAAACTAACTATCTAGGCAATTTAAATGAGGCCGGAAACAACAAACAACAAGTCCGAAAAATCCTCATATGCATATTATGAATTTGCTACTGTTCTGCCCTAAAACATATTTTAAAGTTGTTAAATAGGAAAATAAAGTGGACCATGTTAAACTAGGCATTTTTCCACCCCATTTACATATAAAGTTTGTTTAATTTGGATGCATGCATGATTAGTTATTAGCAATACAAAACAGGGGCATTACTGAAATTATGCAAAAGAAAATAAAACAACAAGTGGACACAGGCTTGGTCAGCTACTGTCAATGGCAAGTGGGGCTGGAGGGTGGTCAACCGAGTCAAAGAGGACCAGTCAACAGGGCTGTGGGGCCCAGGAGCCATACACACAGAGAAAAAAATAGATGGAAAGGGCCAAGGAAAAATGAGGACGCTGGGATTCGATCCCTGGCCTCCTGGGTGAACGGGCAGCGCGACGACCAGCTGAGCTGAGATGTGCTTGTGCATCGGAGGGGGGTTCGGCTCATTTCGAACTAGTGGCAATCCGGGTTTTCTTGCCCATGGCGCACAGGGAGCTCGGAGACGCTGCCGGCGAGCAAACGTGTCCGCGGTAAGGACGGCTGAGCAGTGGCGGGTGTGCGGAAAAGGGGTGGTGGTGCACTGTACGGCGCACGCGTATAGAGGCTCGAGCACGAGCTCATGCTCGTCTCGGGCATGGCACGACAAGACGGATGGCAACGACAGCTTGGCGGACACAGAGCGAGAAGCGAGGCGAGCTGCGAGCGTGGGCGTGCGCGGTACGTGTGTGCGTGTGTGGTGGATCAACGAGCAGAGCCACGGCATGAACACCACCACGAACTCGAGGCTGTCGATGGCGAACGAACTTGGGCAGCATGGATCGAGTATTACAGCGATGGTAACAACAGGGAAAGAAGATGGGGAGGCGCGGCTGCTCACAGAGGGCTCGAGGGAGTCGACGAGGGGGCCGGAGACACGCTGTCGAGGGCGAGGCGAGGCGCTGATCGTGGCGGCGTCCTGCTCCGTGAAGAAGAGGAAGCAGGAGGCCGATCCAGGGCTCCAGGGACTTGCCACAGGGTCGAGGACGAAGGCGGGGACGCGTGCGTCGCTCCCCGAGGAAGAAGAAGGCTGGCGGCGATGGTTGGCCCGAGGAAGAAGACGACGGAGAGGACGTCGAGGAAGGAGCTCCGGTGACCGCGTGGAGGCATGAGCTGCGGATGAAGACGGCGGGGATGGCCATGGTGCGGAGAAGATGCCTGAACGGACGTAGTGGACGTAGAGGAAGAAGATGGACATGCCGGAGACGATCTTGGCGCCCTCCGGCTGCGAGAACGCCGGCGGGGTTTATTCTCTCGGGTGCTCTTTTCTTGCGGAAGAAGAACAACCAGAGAAGGAGAGGGGTTGTGGCAGCGTTGAAGGGAGGAGGAGAAGTTAGGGTAGGGCACAAACGTCGAGGGGGTGGTATATAGGGCGCTAGGGAGCTGTACGGCAGCCGATCGAGCGGTGCCATGGCGATCTGATGGCTACTGTTCGGTCGTACATAGGTGACGTAGGTAGAAGAAGGAGCATAGGTGGGCTTGGGCTGGATTCGAAGGGGTAAGTGGCTGTGCGGGACGGCTGTTGCTGGGCTGCGTGCGGCCTCCTCCTGTATGCATTCTTCTCTTTTCTTCAGACAGAAAACAAGACAGAAAAGCATAGGAATAATGGAGAGGGTGGAGAGAGATATGAGAATATCCCTGGAGTCCAGAATTTGTGCAGAATTTTAATAAATTTCTTTGGGAATTTTTAAGGATATAAAAATAATTCAAGTTTGAATTAAATTCAAACTTGCGCCATTTTTTAACCCAACCAAAACACTTTCAAATGGGCTGAAAATTAGCAGAGAGGATGTAGGCAAAGTGCAGGATTTATAGGAAAAGAATGAACATTTATTGAGGACAGAAAAATGCCACTTGCAAGAAATGTGTGAGAATTGAAAGGAAGAAGCTAGTGATGGGGTGATGCACTTGATGATGGTTTAGATGGAAGGGAAAGATGGAACAACAAAGAAGATGAGGAGAAGGAGTTCACAAAGATAACAAGCACACAACAAAGATGATCATGATGAAATGCAACAACAATGACAAAATGCAATAGCACATCATGAAGCATATGACAAAGCAAGATGATCATGGCAACAACAAGGATGGCAAAATACAATTAATAAATAGCATGATGCAAGAAGCAAAATATGACAAGCACTCAACATGAACATAGCAACAAACATAATAAACACAAGTCAACAACTAAAATAAATGGAAGGGTAACTGAAGCATCGGTCTCGGGGCGTTACAACACTCCACCACTATGAGAGGATCTCGTCCCGAGATCTAGGATGGCACCGGAGGGAAAAGGAAGAGGAAGATAAGAGGTAAACTAAGTTGCTTCTTTGACAAACGAGTGAAACCAATAAACCTCGAGAGGTTGAAAACTTGAAAGAATAACACAATAGAGTTGAACGAAATTGAGAGCATTGCAGTAGAAAAGAGAAACAAGGAACACCATTTGAACCTTGGAGGTTGCAAAGCTATGAATGACGAGTACAAAGAACAAGAAGGAATTGAAACCACTCTGGTTGAAACGAGATAAGAATGAATAAGAATGATATAATTTTGGCAGCACTCCGACTGAAAATGGAAGGAATTGAACATGAACTTGAGAAGATGGGATGATACTTGATGAAATCAACAACACACTGCCTCTGGAACTATTGAAAGAATGGCACAAAGGGTAAGAAGGATTTCAGACAGCAATCCGGTTGAAAAGAGAGGCAAAACTTGATAAGATGAAAAGAACTTGAAGAAATGACACAACACTCCGGTTAAATGGATAAGCATGAAAAGAACACGATCCTCACAAATCGAGATGATGAGTGAAAAGAGCAACATCACAATGCCTCTGTAACAGAAGAATAGAAGTTAGATCATTGGGATAAAGGGATGGAGAAGAAAATGACAACTTTTGCCACAAGTGAACTTGGAAAGCATCCTTGCAAAGAAGAATAGAACGGAGTTGTTGGAAAACCAACAACGAGAAGCACAAGCATGTTGTGGGCTTATGGAAAACATCTCAACACTTGAGGTGAAATTCTACCACTAACGAAAACAATTGCTTGCTTGAGATCAACGAAGAGATGAAAACTTCTTCCACCAAGAGGATAAAGAGCGAGCTTGGGTCATGCGTAATCACCACAAATAGCAACATTCCAATGGAAGGCTTTAGGTGAAATATATCCCAAGATAACTCCAACAAAGAGATTGATGGATTTAAAATACCTCATTCTTGACAACATATGAATCATGAAACGTGAAGGAAATTGTCAAGAGTGACATAACACTACCTCAAAAGATAAGGCAGAAAGGATTGCACTTTGGAATGCAAGATGAAGAATACTTGAGCTCCTCAAAACAAAACATGTGTTGAGCTCTACAACATAATTTGCAAAATACTACCAGGACTAAGTTCATGATAAATTTAAGTTCAATTAATCATATTACTTAAGAACTCCCACTTAGACAGACATCTCTCTAGTCATCTAAGTGATCACGTGATCCAAATCAACTAAACCATAATCGATCATCACGTGAGATGGAGTAGTTTTCAATGGTGAACATCTCTATGTTGATCATATCAACTATATGATTCACGCTCGACCTTTCGGTCTCTGTGTTCCGAGGCCATATCTGCATATGCTAGGCTCGTCAAGTTTAACCTGAGTATTCTGCGTGTGCAAAACTGGCTTGCACCCGTTGTAGATGGACGTAGAGCTTATCACACCCGATCATCATGTGGTGTCTGGGCACGACGAACTTTGGCAATGGTGCATACTCAGGGAGAACACTTCTTGATAATTTTTAGTGAGAGATCATCTTAAAATGCTACCGTCAAACAAAGCAAGATAAGATGCATAAAGGATAAACATCACATGCAATCAATATAAGTGATATGATATGGCCATCATCATCTTGTGCTTGTGATCTCCATCTTCGAAGCACCGTCATGATCACCATCGTCACCGGCGCGACACCTTGATCTCCATCGTAGCATCGTTGTCGTCTCGCCAATCTTATGCTTCTACAACTATCGCTACCGCTTAGTGATAAAGTAAAGCATTACAGGGCGATTGCATTGCATACAATAAAGCGACAACCATTTGGCTCCTGCCAGTTGCCGATAACTTCGGTTACAAAACATGATCATCTCATATATATACAATAAAATATAGCAGCACGTCTTGACCATATCACATCACAACATGCCCTGCAAAAACAAGTAGACGTCCTCTACTTTGTTGTTGCAAGTTTTACGTGGCTACTACGGGCTTAGCAAGAGCCGTTCTTACCTACGCATCAAAAACCACAACGATAGTTCGTCAAGTTGGTGCTGTTTTAACCTTCACAAGGACCAGGCATAGCCACACTCAATTCAGCTAAAGTGAGAGAGACAGACACCCGCCAGCCACCTTTAAGCACGAGTGCTCGTAACGGTGAAACCAGTCTCGCGTAAGCGTACGCGTAATGTCGGTCCGGGCCGCTTCATCTCACAGTACCGCCGAACCAAAGTATGACATGCTGGTAAGCAGTATGACTTGTATCGCCCACAACTCACTTGTGTTCTACTCGTGCATATAACATCAACGCATAAAACCTGGCTCTGATGCCACTGTTGGGGAACGTAGTAATTTCAAAAAATTTCCTACGCACACGCAAGATCATGGTGATGGCATAGCAACGAGAGGGGAGAGTGTATGTCCACGTACCCTCGTAGACCGTAAGCGGAAGCGTTAGCACAATGCGGTTGATGTAGTCATACATCTTCACGATCCGACAGATCCAAGCACCGAACATACAGGGCCTCCGATTTAGCACACGTTCAGCTCGATGACGATGTCCGGCCTCTGATCCAGCGAAGCTCCGGAGATGAGTTCCGTCAGCACGACGGCGTGGTGACGATGATGATGTTCTACCGGCGCAGGGCTTTGCCTAAACTCCGCGACGATATGACCGAGGTGGAATATGGTGGAGGGGGGCACTGCACACGGCTAAGGAACGATCCGTAGATCAACTTGTGTTGTTATGGGGTGCCCCCTGCCCCCGTATATAAAGGAGCAAGGGGAGGAGGGCCGACCAAGGAGGAGGAGGTGCGCCCTAGGGGGGCAATCCTACTCCAAGTAGGATTCCCTCTTCTTTCCAAGTCCTACTAGGAGAAGGGAAGGAAGGGGAGGAGAAGGAGAAGGAAGGAGAGGGAGGAGAAGAAGGAAAAGGGGGCCGGCCCCCTAGTCCAATTCGGTTTGGGCTAGGGGGGCCGCGCGCCCTACCTCCTCTCTTCCACCACTTGGCCCATGAGGCCCATTGCTTCTTCCTCGTATTCCCGTAACTCCCCGGTACCCCCGAAAATACCCGAATCACTCGGAACCTTTCCGAACTCCGAATATAGTCATCCAATATATCGATCTTTACGTCTCAACCATTTCGAGACTCCTCGTCATGTCCCCGATCTCATCCGGAACTCCGAACTCCTTCGGTACATCAAAACTCATAAACTCATAATATAACTGTCATCGTAACTTTAAGCGTGCGGACCCTACGGGTTCGAGAACTATGTAGACATGACCTAGAACTATTCTCGGTCAATAACCAATAACGGAACCTGGATGTTCATATTGGCTCCTACATATTCTACGAAGATCTTTATTGGTCAAACCGCATAACAACATACGTTGTTCCTTTTGTCATCGGTATGTTACTTGCCCGAGATTCGATCGTCGGTATCCAATACCTAGTTCAATATCGTTACCGGCAAGTCTCTTTACTCGTTCCATAATGCATCATTCCGTAACTAACTCATTAGCTACATTGCTTGCAAGGCTTATAGTGATGTGCATTACCGAGAGGGCCTAGAGATACCTCTCCGACAATCGGAGTGACAAAACCTAATCTCGAAACACGCCAACCCAACATGTACCTTTGGATACACCTGTAGAGCACCTTTATAATCACTCAGTTACGTTGTGACGTTTGGTAGCACACAAAGTGTTCCTCCGGTAAACGGGAGTTGCATAATCTCATAGTTACAGGAACATGTATAAGTCATGAAGAAAGCAATAGCAACATACTAAACGATCAAGTGCTAAGCTAATGGAATGGGTCAAGTCAATCACATCATTCTCCTAATGATGTGATCCCGTTAATCAAATGACAACTCATGTCTATGGCTAGGAAACTTAACCATCTTTGATTCACGAGCTAGTCAAGTAGAGGCATACTAGTGACACTATGTTTGTCTATGTATTCACACATGCATTATGTTTCCGGTTAATACAATTCTAGCATGAATAATAAACATTTATCATGAAATAAGGAAATAAATAATAACTTTATAATTGCCTCTAGGGCATATTTCCTTCAGTCTTCCACTTGCATTAGAGTCAATAATCTAGTTCACATCGCCATGTGATTTAACACCAATAATCATATCTGTATATGATTAATACCCATAGTTCACATCGTCATGTGACCAACACCCAAAGGGTTTACTAGAGTCAATAATCTAGTTCACATTGCTATGTGATTAACACCCAAAGAGTATAAAGGTATGATCATGTTTTGCTCATGAGAGAAGTTTAGTTAACGGGTCTGTCACATTTAGAGCCGTATGTATTTTGCAAATATTCTATGTCTACAATACTCTGCACGGAGCTACTCTAGCTAATTGCTCCCACTTTCAATATGTATCTAGATTGAGACTTATAGTCATCTGGATCAGTGACAAAACTTTCATCGACGTAACCCTTTACGACGAACCTTTTGTCACTTCCATAATCGAGAAACATATCCTTATACCACTAAGGATAATTTTGACCGCTGTCCAGTGATCTACTCCTAGATCACTACTGTACTCCCTTGTCAAACTCAGTGGTGGGGTATACAATAGATCTGGTATACAGCATGGCATACTTTATAGAACCTATGGCTGAGGCATAGGAAATGATTTTCATTCTCTTTCTATCTTCTGCCGTGGTCGGGCTTTGAGTCTTACTCAATTGCACACCTTGTAACACAGGAAAGAACTCTTTCTTTGACTGTTCCATTTTGAACTACTTCAAAATCTTGTCAAGGTATTTACTCATTGAAAAAACTTATCAAGCGTCTTGATCTATCTCTATAGATCTTGATGCTCAATATGTAAGCAGCTTTACCGAGGTCCTTCTTCGAAAAACTCCTTTCAAATACTCCTTTATGCTTTACAGAATAATTCTACATTATTTCCGATCGACAATATGTCATTCACATATACTTATCAGAAATGTTGTATTGCTCCCACTCACTTTCTTGTAAATACAGGCTTCACCGTAAGTCTGTACAAAACTATATGCTTTGATCAACTCATCAAAGCGTATATTCCAACTCCGAGATGCTTGCACCAGTCCATAGATGGATCACTGGAGCATGCACATTTTGTTAGTACCTTTAGGATTGACAAAACCTTCTGGTTGCATCATATACAACTCTTCTTTGAGAAAATCATTAAGGAATGCAGTTTTGATATCCATTTGCCAGATTTCATAAATTGTGGCAATTGCTAACATGATTCGGACAGACTTAAGCATCGCTACAGTTGAGAAAATCTCATTGTAGTCAACACCTTGAACTTGTCAAAAACCTTTTTGCGACAAGTTGAGCTTTGTAGATAGTAACACTACTATCAACATCCGTCTTCCTCTTGAAAGATCCATTTATACAATATGGCTTGCCGATCATCGGGCAACTCCACCAAAGTCCACACTTTGTTCTCATACATGGATCCCATCTTAGATTTCATGGCCTTAAGCCATTTTGCGGAATCTGGGCTCATCATTGCTTCCTTATAGTTCGTAGGTTCATCATGATCTAGTAACATGACTTCCAGAACAGGATTACCGTGCCACTCTGGTGCGGACCGTACTCTGGAAGACCTACGAGGTTCTGTAGTAACTTGATCTGAAGTTTCATGATCATCATCATTAGCTTCCTCACTAATTGGTGTAGCAATCACTGGAACTGATTTCAGTGATGAACAGTTTTCCAATTCGGGAGAAGGTACAGTTACCTCATCAAGTTCTACTTTCCTCCCACTCACTTCTTTCGAGAGAAACTCCTCTAGAAAGGATCCATTTTTAGCAACGAATATCTTGCCTTCGGATCTGTGATAGAAGGTGTACCCAACAGTTTCCTTTAGGTATTCTATGAAGACGCACTTCTCCGATTTGGGTTTGAGCTTATCAGGATGAAACTTTTTCACATAAGCATCGTAGCCCCAAACTTTAAGAAACGACAACTTGGGTTTTTTGCTAAACCACAGTTCATATGGTGTCGTCTCAACGGATTTAGATGGTGCCCTTTTAACGTGAATGCAACTGTCTCTAATGCATAACCCCAAAACGACAATGGTAAATCAATAAGTGACATCATAGATCGCACAATATCCAATAAAGTGCGGTTACGACGTTCGGACACACCATAACATTGTGGTGTTCCAGGTGGCGTGAGCTATGAAACTATTCCACATTGTTTTAATTGAAGACCAAACTCGTAACTCAAATATTCATCTCCACGATCAGATCGCAGTAACTTTATTTTCTTGTTACGATGATTTTCCACTTCACTCTGAAATTCTTTGAACCTTTCAACTATTTCAGACTTATGTTTCATCAAGTAGATATACCCATATCTTCTTAAATCATCTGTGAAGGTCAGAAAATAACGAGACTCGCCACGAGCCTTAATACTCATTGGTCTGCATACATCAGTATGTATTATTTCCAACAAGTTTGTTGCTCGTTCCATTTTTCCAAAGAACGGAGTTTTAGTCATCTTGCCCAAAAGGCACGGTTCGCAAGCATCAAATGATTCATAACCAAGTGATTCCGAAAATCCATCTTTATGGAGTTTCTTCATGCGCTTTACACCGATATGACCCAAACGGCAGTGCCACAAATAAGTTGTACTATCATTATTAACTTTGCATCTTTTGGCATCAATATTATGAATATGTGTATCACTACGATCGAGATCCAATAAACTATTTTCATTGGGTGTATGACCATTGAAGGTTTTATTCATGTAAACAGAACAACAATTATTCTCTGACTTTAAATGAATAACCGTATTGCAATAAACATGATCAAATCATATTCATGCTCAACGCAAACGCTAAATAACATTTATTTAGGTCTAACACTTATCCCGAAAGTTTAGGGAGTGTGCGATGACGATCATATCAATCTTGGAACTACTTCCAACACTCATCGTCACTTCCCCTTCAACTAGTCTCTGTTTATTCTATAACTCCTGTTTCAAGTTACTAATCTTAGCAACCGAACAAGTATCAAATACTCAGGGGCTACTGTAAACACTAGTAAGGCACATATCAAGAACCTGTATATCAAATATACCTTTGTTCACTTTGCCATCCTTCTTATCCACCAAATGTTCAGGGCATTTCCGCTTCCAGTAACCATTTCCTTTGTAGTGTAAGCACTCAGTTTCAGGCTATGGTCCAGCTTTGGGCTTCTTCGCAGGAGTGACAACTTGCTTGTCTTTCCACTTGAAGTTCCCTTTCTTTCCCTTTGCCCTTTTCTTGAAACTAGTGGTCTTGTCAATCATCAACACTTGATGCTCTTTCTTGATTTCTACCTTCGTCGATTTCAATATCACGAAGAGCTCGGGAATCATTTTCGTCATCCCTTGCATACTATAGTTCATCACAAAGTTCTAGTAACTTAGTGATGGTGACTAGAGAATTCTGTCAATCACTATCTTATCTGGAAGATTAACTCCCACTTGATTCAAGCGATTGAAGTACCCAGACAATCTGAGCACATGCTCACTAGTTGAGCGATTCTCCTCCATCTTTTAGCTATAGAACTTGTTGGAGACTTCATATCTCTCAACTCAGGTATTTGCTTGAAATATTAACTTCAATTCCTGGAACATCTCATGTGGTCTATGACGTTCAAAACGTCTTTGAAATCCCGATTCTAAGCCATTAAGCATGGTGCACTAAACTATCAAGTAGTCATCATATTGTGCTAGCTAAACGTTCATAACGTCTGCATCTGCTTCTGCAATAGGTCTGTCACCTAGCGGTGCATCAAGGACATAATTCTTCTGTGCAGCAATGAGGATAAACCTCAGATCACGGATGTCAGGACCCCGACTCAATGTCACATCGATCTAGCCTGTAACACCTCATATCACTTTGCGGCCTCACGCACGGTATTCCCATGGGTGTCGCCTTACCTTTGCCCGGGACCGTTTGCGCCTTTTGGCACACGTATATGATAGTGTCGCTAGCATCCATATGAAAAGGAGCCCGGGCTGACATGGCTAGTTGTAAACCCAAAGTGGCACAGACTTACAGGGACAGGCATCCATGACCCAGCATCGAACGTGTCAGTCATCAGCAAGTAAGTTCCAGGCTGTAGCACTGGGCTAGCAGGACTCCGGTAAACCGGGCTGTAGCGGGCTAACATGACTCCGGTACTCAATGCGTGACATTTCCCCGAAGGGACAGACACAAGAACGAAGAAGGACACATGCCGGCCAGCCAAGTGTTCCGGAGCAGTAGCAAGCTACCATGGCTCAGTGGAATCACTAGGAGACATTTCCCGGTAAGAGAGGCTACTAAAGATAAACAACTAGATAGTCAGATCCCACACATACCAAGCATTTCAATCATACACACAATATGCTCGATATGTGCAAATACAACAAGGCATCACAACATGACTCTATGACACAAGTACTTTATTTAGAGGCTCAGAGAGCCATACATAGCATACACACAAGTACGGGTCACACGACCCAGCATTCAAGTCATACAGTCATACAAACCAGCAGCGGAAGTAACTTGTCTGAGTACAGACAACTAGTAAAATGAAAGAGGCTTGGGACGCCTAGCTATACTACGTGGTCCTTCACAAGCTCAGGATCACCACCTGGGCCTCAGCCTACTCATTGATGTCAACGTCTACGAAGAACCCATCAGAAGGGGTTGCAGCGTCTTCTGTAAAAATGTAAATTATAGCAACATGAGTACAAAGGTACTCAGCAAGACTTACATCAGATCCTACATACATGCACATTATCAAGAAGGGTTGGTGGAGTTATTGCAGCAAGCCAGCTTTGACCCTTGGCTAAACTATCCTACGAGACTCCAACTTGAAATGGTTTTGCGCACACGAGTCCACTACTCACCACTCAATACACTACCGAGGATCCACCTCCGTCTTCCTACGGAAGAGCCATCCTCGGCACTCACGCTTATCTTGAGGCTTTTAGTAGTTTCCATTTACTTGTCTATGAACTGTATAAGCAACCAAGTAGTCCTTTACCACGGACGCGGCTATTCGAATAGATTAGGTTAACCCTGCAGGGGTGTACTTCTTCATACACGCTCTCACCACTTACCGCCGTTTACACGACATGTACTCGGCAACCTTCAAGCGGAAGCCCAACGTGGGTGTCGGCCATGACCTACCTAGACACCTAAGTCTCTAGTCCAGGTTTATCGCCTATTTGGGTTCCATCCATGAGGAGATCCGGCCAAAGTTTCGCTCACGGCCCCAAACGATGTGAACAGGGTTCCCGAGATACCAAACGGGCATCCGGTACACCCAGCCACGTACCTACCGCATCACAGCCCACCCCTACGGTCAGCGCTGTCCACGGCCTCCAGTAGGCTACAAACACCAGAAACTACTTGCAACTCCTGGACAGAAGACTAGGGTGAATAAGAAGCCGAGAGGGTCCATTGGTTTCGGGCCCAATGCATGGTAGTAGCTGAATCTTAAATCACACATACAGATCTCAGTGCTTAAGGACGGCCTCAATGAAACAACCCACCATGTACTCCTACATGGCCTCTCATCGATACCTTTACCAAATCGTGTTCAACACACCACTCTCAAACTGATATGATCATTTCACTCTAGCCCATCACCCAGATGAACCAGACCTGACACGACTCTAAGCATAGCAGGCATAGCAAGGTAGGAACAACACATACATATGGCTCAAACAACTCCTACACATGCTAGTGGGTTTCATCTAGTTACTGTGGCAATGACAGGTCATGCAGAGGAAATGGGTTCAACTACCGAGCACACAGCAGTTTGAAACGCGTTGTCTTAATGCAGTAAAAGAGAGCAAGAGCGAGAACATGGGATTGTATCGATATGATCAAACGGTTGGTTGCTTGCCTGATGGGTCGATGCACTGATACGGTTCTTCACTAGGGTAATCACGGTACTCCTCGGAGGCAGAACCTGCCGCAAAGAACACCGATACACAGCCATCACCAAACAATGTGCAACAATATGATGCATGCATGAAACATGGCAATATGAGTGTGTTGGGCTAATGCAACTAAGACCAGAAGGGTTTGAACCAATTTGAACCAAAGATTCAAATTTCAAACTCATACATGGCCCTTTAAAGTGTTTTATCTTGTTCTGCATTAAACATCAAGTTAACTTGTTTAATCATGCATGGAAATAGTACAGATGGATAGATTGGATTTTTCTGATCATTTTTCATATATAACTTGTTTGATTTGGAGTTACAGATTAAAAGTTATGAATTTTTGAAGTTTAAACTATATTCTGGAATTTCCTATATTAGAATAAATCCAGAAATTAACTTATTGCGTCAGCCATGCGTCAGAATGACGTCAGGGTCAACGGAGACGTCCAGGTCAAACCTGACTGTGGGTCCAGGGTGTCAGGGTTATTAGTTTAGTTAAAGTTTAATTAAAACTAAACCTATTTAGTTAACAGGGCTGGGCCCCACCTGTCATTGACTCATCGGAGTCAACCAGGGCCCACCCGTGGTCAAAGCAGGTCGGCTGCACCGGCGTTGAGCTGCCGGCGAGCCCGACGCGGCGGCGGAAGTGGTTTTGGCCGTTCCGGCCACCAAAAGGGGCGCGGAGGCCATCGGAGTGGAGCTGAGGACGAGCCGCGGCTCTTGGCGGAGTCCGTTGGGGTCGGGGTGGCCGGAGTTGGCGTCGGCGGCGACTTTGGCGGCCACCGGAGTTCGGGTGAAAGCGAACTCGGGCTAGGGTGTGCGGTGAGGTGCGGGGAGTGCACGGTTGGGTCCAACGCAGCGTGGTGAGTGCGATGGACACCGTGAGGTGGCCGGAGGATGGCCGGGAGCACGTCGGCGACGAGATCCGCGGCGGTGCGTGCGGGTGATCTTCGTGCGATGGATACACGGCTCGGGAGCGAGAGAGGAAGGGTAGGAGGGGTAGCTAAGCTCACAGAGCACTCGTAGAGGCCACCGGCGGGGTCGGGGACGAGCTGATGCGGCGACGGCGTTGAAGGGGATCACCGGCGACGGCGGACTCGGGCGAGGTCGGTGCGGTGGACTCGGGCCACACGAGCACGCGGGGCTCGGCTAGCCCGACGAAGTGGACGACGGCGGAGCTCCTGGACACGACGAGTCGAAGCACGGGCGGCGGGGAGCGCGGCTACGACGATGGAGCGGCGGCGGTGGCGTCGGCCATGGCTGGGGAGCGCGAGGGGGAGGAGCTGGAGAGGAGAGGGGGTGTCTGGGGGGTTCGGGGGAGAGAGGGGGAGTGATCCCCGTCGTGGCGTGATGAGGAGAGCGGCGAGGCGGCGAGCAGGTGCGTGGCACCCATGCGGTGCTCGCCGCCGAGCACCTTGCTTGCCTGCCTGCCGAGCCAAGCAGCTCGCTGGCGCGGCAGCTGGGCTGGGCCGGCAGGTGGGCCAATTGGTAGGCGCCAGGTAATTTCTTTCTGTTATTTCCCTTTTCTATTTTTCTGCAACTTTGTTGAATTATTAAAAATACTTAGGTAACTCCTAAAATCACCAAACTGCTCCTGGTCCATAGTTGGATTAATTCCAACATGAAACATTTTAGTTTGGAAATATTTGAGCACTTGAAATATTTTATATAATTTTAAGTGCCCAAATTCAAATATTTATGATTTAATTCAAAGACCCTAGGATGACCTAGGAAATTGTGCATCACTTTTGGCAGAGGTTCTGAACCAAGACAAAAATGATGGACATTTTAGAAGGGCATTTCAGGTTCATTGAAAAAGTTTTTAGTAAACCCTAGTTGGTTTCAGAGGGGGCTGGGGGTTCTGTCATCCCCATTTCAAGTTTCTGATGAAAAAAAAATAGACATGATGCAACACTCTAATGCATAACTAGCTACGGTGTGACAACTCACCCCCACTCAAAAGAATCTCGTCCCGAGATTTGGGTTCTTCCAGGAAGAAGGCGGGATACTCAAGTCGAAGACGATCCTCCCTTTCCCAAGTTGCTTCCTTCTCAGAATGGTGCGACCATTGAACCTTGAGAAACTTGATATTATGACGTCGAGTGATACGCTCGGCCTGATTGAGAATACGAACGGGGAACTCTCGATACGTGAGATTATCTTGGAGATCAAGCGTTTCGTGGTCCACTCCACGGATAGGATCTGAGAAGCAACGCTTGAGTTGAGAAACGTGGAAGACATGGTGGACTCTGGAGAGATGCGGAGGTAGTTCCAATTGGTAGGCAACTTCTCCTCGTTTAGCGAGAATGCGAAAAGGTCCAATGTAACGAGGAGCCAATTTGCCTTTGATACCGAAACGATGGGTTCCCTTCAGAGGAGTAACCCGAAGGTAAGCCTTCTCGTCAACCTCAAACGTCATGGCCCTATGTTTTCGGTCATATTGACTCTTTTGACGAGATTGGGCAGTTTTCAACTTTTCACGAACGATGCGAACTTTCTCTTCTGCTTCCTGGATCATATCCGGGCCAAAGAATTGTCTTTCCCCGGTTTCTGACCAATTAAGGGGTGTTCGACACCGTCGTCCATAGAGAACTTCAAAAGGGGCTTTACCCAAGCTAGACTGATAGCTGTTGTTATAAGCGAATTCGGCAAATGGAAGGCATTTCTCCCAATCCATTCCGAATGAGATAACAGAAGCTCGAAGCATGTCTTCTAGAATCTGGTTGACGCGTTCTACTTGACCACTTGATTGAGGGTGAAAAGCGGTGCTAAAGGAAAGGCGGGTTCCCATAGCATTTTGGAAACTTTCCCAAAATCGAGAGGTGAAAAGACTTCCTCGATCCGAGTTAATTTCCAACGGAACACCATGGAGAGACACTATTCGGGAGATGTACAAGTCTGCTAACTGACTAGCAGTTATACTCTCACGTACAGGTAAGAAATGGACTACTTTGGAAAGACGATCGACAACGACGAAGATAGCATTATTCCCTCTCTTGGTCCTGGGAAAACCGGTGATGAAGTCCATACCAATTTTATCCCATTTCCATTCAGGAATAGCTAGGGGTTGAAGGGTGCCAGCAGGCCGTTGATGCTCTGCTTTTACACGACGGCAGACGTCGCAATTAGCAATATACTGAGCAATTTCTCTCTTCATCCTAGTCCACCAGAACCTCTGGCGTAGGTCCTGATACATCTTAGTGCTACCGGGATGAATAGTGAGAGGAGATTCATGAGCTTCCTTAAGGATCAATCGCCTCAGGTTTCGCACCTTGGGAACCACTAGCCGATTCCCGAAGTATACGACCCCTTGATCATCAATGGAGAAACAATTCGCAACTCCTTTCTGGATGTTTCTCTTGATGCGGGAAATTCCCGGATCTACTTTCTGTGCTTTGATGATCTGATCCGTAAGGGTAGGTTTCGCCACCAAGGTGGAAAGGAATCCTTGAGGAACAATGTGAAGGTTAAGTTTCCGAAATTCCTCATGGAGAAGTGGTTGACTTTGTTGTAACACCAAGTTGTTACAATAAGATTTACGACTTAGCGCATCAGCCATGAGATTGGCTTTCCCTGGGGTGTAAGTTATTCCTAAGTCGAAATCTGTGATCAACTCAACCCAACGTCTTTGCCTGAGATTCAAATCCGGTTGGGTGAAGATGTACTTCAGACTTTGGTGATCAGTGTAAATCTCGCAACGATTACCGAGGAGGTAATGTCGCCAGGTTTTAAGTGCATAGACTACAGCTGCAAGCTCTAGATCATGAGTAGGATAATTCTCCTCATGTGGGTGCAATTGCCGTGAAGCGTAAGCAATTACGTGTCGATCTTGCATGAGAATACAGCCTAGTCCTTGTCGCGAGGCGTCGCAGTAGATAACAAAGTCCTTAGAGAAATCTGGCGGTACCAGTACGGGAGCAGATGTCAGGCGTCTTTTCAGTTCCTGAAAGCTGTGCTCACATTGTGGAGTCCATTCGAACTTTTTATCTTTCTTGAGGAGTTTGGTTAGAGGTTTAGCAACTTTGGAGAAATTCTCGACAAAGCGACGACAATAGCTCGCTAGGCCAAGGAAACTCCGAACTTGCTTGACCGATTCAGGTGGAGTCCAATTAAGGACGGCTTGAACTCGCTCAGGGTTAACAGCAATACCTTTACCAGATATTACATGACCCAGATAGATCACTTCTGACAACCAAAATTCACATTTAGAAAGTTTGGCATAAAGGCGATGCTCTCGAAGTTTCTTCAACACTAGCCTTAGATGTTCGGCATGTTCTTCCTCGTTCTTGGAGTAGATGAGTATATCATCGAGGTAAACCACGACGAATTTATCCAAATACTCCATGAAGATTGAGTTCATTAACCGAGAAAAGGTGGCTGGAGCGTTGGTTAAACCGAAGGACATGACGGTGTACTCGTATTGGCCATAACGAGTAACAAAGGCCGTTTTCGGAATGTCCCCGTTCCTGATTTTGATTTGATGGTAGCCCAACCTCAAATCCATTTTAGAAAAGACTGAGGATCCAGCGAGCTGATCATACAGGTCGTTGATCCTGGGGAGCGGATACTTGTTCTTAATTGTGACCAAGTTAACCGGTCGATAATCTACAACCATCCGGTCCGTACCATCCTTCTTCTTGACGAAGAGGACGGGGCAAGCCCAAGGAGATGAACTAGGTCAGATGAAACCCTTTTTCAAGGACTCATCGAGTTGTTTCTTAAGCTCGGCTAGTTCTAGTGGTGCCATCTTATAGGGTCTTCTAGCAATCGGGACGGTTCCTGGAATGAGGTCTATTACGAACTCAACATCCCTGTCGGGTGGAACACCTGGCAATTCCTCTGGGAAGACATCCAGAAAGTCACGGACTACCGGAACGTCCTCAAGGTCTGGCAAAGGGCTGGCGTTAAGAGAATATAACTGTTTCTTGGCTATTCGGGTCAAGACATTGACTATCTTCCCCGAAGGATGGGTGAGTTGAACAGTCCTAGAGAAGCAATCAATTTTGGCATGATGGGCTGACATCCAGTCCATACCCAAGATGATATTAATATCCGAAGATTTGAGAGCTATCAAAGATGCAAGGAAAACAAGTCTGTCGACTTGGATTTCATTTCCATGGCTTACTCTAGAAGTTTGCCATCTAGAACCCGGAGTGGAAATTTCCATGGTGGAAGGCATGTCACAGAATGCGGTGTTATGCAAGCGAGCATAGTTTTCGGATATGAATGAATGAGATGCTCCAGTATCGAAAAGAACAGATGCCGGGTGGCAATTAACAAGGAGCGTACCGAGAACGACGTTGGGATCCTCTTGAGCTTCTTCGGCAGAGATACAGTTGACATGGCCACGTGCAGTAGTGGCCGGCTTGGCATAGAACATTTCCCTGTCGGCTTGCCACGGCCAACAGTTTTTGCTGTCTGGTTGGGGTTGGTTTGGGGGCACTCGCGCATATAGTGGCCTGATTCCCCACACTTGAAACAAGTCACGGAACTAGTGCGTGGAGGAGCATTGTTGGTTGGACCACCATAGGGCTTGGCTGGTGCATATTGCTGAGCTGGGCGAGGCGCCTGGAAGGATGGCCTCGGTGTGAACCTAGGTGGCAGGGCAGTGTTAGGCACCCACACGCGGCGCTTCTGAGGACCAGCACCGGATGAAGAACCCAAATCACGGCCATGCTTGCGTGATGCATCGAAATCAGTCTGTCCCGTCTCAGCACTGATGGCTTTATTCACAAGCTTCTGAAAAGAGGTGCACTCATGCAGACGGAGGTCACGACGGAGCTCAGGACTAAGTCCCTTACGGAACCTTGCCTGCTTCTTGGCATCAGTAGAAACTTCCTCAGTTGCATAACGTGCAAGGTTACCGAACTCCCTGCTGTAAGCGTCAACAGAGAGTCGACCTTGAGTGAAGCTACAGAACTCCTCACGTTTACGATCCATGAGACCCTCCGGAATGTGATGTTCACGGAAAGCCTCACTGAATTCAGCCCAAGTAGTGACATGGTCCGCTGGGCGCATAGCTCCATAATTCTCCCACCAGAGACTGGCGGGGCCTTCAAGATGATATGCAGCAAAGGTGACCTTATCAGCCTCAGCTACCAGCGCAGAACGCAGTTTGTGAGTAATGCTGCGAAGCCAGTCATTGGTGTCGAGAGGCTCGACGGAGTGGTGGAAGGTAGGTGGGTGTAACTTGATGAAATCACTGAGTGACACCAGGTTATTTCTCTGATGGTGTGCTGTGTTCTGTTCGATGCGCTCCAACAAATGGTTGGCCTCCCGCTTGTTTCTCTCGGCTTCCAGCATAACTTCGGCTAGGGAAGGAGGGTGAGGCAGATTTGCATTCCTGACTTCACTGCCTTCGGCCTGCTCTTGGGGAGCAGGGTTTTTGCGCGTGTTAACCATCCTAGGAAAAACAAGACAATGGTTAAGTCCAAAATGCTAAGATTCCGACATAGAATGTAGAATGTAATGGACAACTCAGAATGCAAGATGATCATCCGTATGACATGGTAGATACAAAAACTGCTTCTTTATTCCATCGTCATACACACCATACAAGGTTTAGTACAAGACCAAACAAAGTACTACTACGGTGAAAGGGAGATTACATCTCATCGGAGGCATTCCAAGCTCCTATACATTATTTTTCATACACCTCCGGAATTACTACACACTAAGTCATATTCCACAAGTCACGCAGGACAGCGGAAATACAACTGTTACAGTACTAGTGGAACTACTACTAACTCAGACGTCTCCGTAGTAGTCCTCGTAGAAGTCACCTCCATAGCCTGGAAGTTCAACGTGAGCATCCGGAAACAGACGATCTCGCGGAGCTTGTGGACCAAAAGGGCTAGGGTGAGGTCTTGGACCAACAAACGGTGGCCTGCGGGGACCACGAGGTGGGGTGATGCCTCCCACATCACGCCAATCCATCATGTCCGGCAGAGCAGACCTAACAGGATACAGATCTCTCATATCCATGCATCCAGCTTGCACAGCCGGTGCAAACCGAGTCAAGGTGGCCCAATGATCAGCACGGGTGTTGAAGAGCTCCATTCTCAAGGCCCGGTTCTCACGGTCCTTATCCTCGAGCAACTCAGCAGTGGTGCGAGTCCGTGAATCCTCCTGAGTGGGGTCAGCATAGATAGCCTGGAGATACCCTTGTGCTCCCGGAAGTGATGCTGGCATATACCGGAAATCAGAGTCCCGAAATAGGCCAGTCCTGACTCGCATGATGGTCATCATAGAATAAGCCGCATCTTGCACGGCCATCTCAATAGTAACACCGAGTCCGTAGGAACAGTGAAGAGCCTCGGTAGAAGCAGGATAAGAGGGAAATATCCGGACGGTGCAAAGATACTGGCTTTGATTAAAGTCTCGAAATTGCTCTTCGACCGTGTACTCAGGATACCAACGGTATCCAGCCTCAGCCATTACCCTGACCAACATAGCAGTATGGCCGGGTACATCTAGGCATCGAGTCAGGCGAACCACTTGATTTTGGTCGCGAGTGGCCATCTGAAAGCACAACCATAATGCAAAGGCATTAGAATTTCTAGCAAAATTTCGACAGCATAACAGCTGTAAATGCTCAAAAAGGATTTTGAGACATTTGACAAGGATTTCATACACACTCAACAACATCATATCAAAGTTCCAGGTCCATCTTAGCAACATAATGTGGTAGTAGAACTGAACTAGGCTTGTATCCATCAAACCTATAAGGTACTACTGATTAGTAACACGTGAACCTGATAGAGAGAAGAGATCCTAATTCCTTAACCCCCGGTGGAAGAATGGACTGACTCAGATCAGAATGCCATGAGGTAAAGAAGTAAAAAGAGCCTTACGTACCATCCCACAATCAATTCCCTTATATATAACTAAAGCATTTCTAGACTCAACATCGACCAGTTTGGCTTGGAGAACCTACAGGCAGTCCGGCTCTGATGCCAACGCTGTCAGGACCCCGACTCAATGTCACATCGATCTAGCCTGTAACACCTCATATCACTTTGCGGCCTCACGCACGGTATTCCCACGGGTGTCGCCTTACCTTTGCCCGGGACCGTTTGCGCCTTTTGGCACACGTATATGATAGTGTCGCTAGCATCCATATGAAAAGGAGCCCGGGCTGACATGGCTAGTTGTAAACCCAAAGTGGCACAGACTTACAGGGACAGGCATCCATGACCCAGCATCGAACGTGTCGGTCATCAGCAAGTAAGTTCCGGGCTGTAGCACTGGGCTAGCAGGACTCCGGTAAACCGGGCTGTAGCGGGCTAACAGGACTCCGGTACTCAATGCGTGACATTTCCCCGAAGGGACAGACACAGGAACGAAGAAGGACACATGCCGGCCAGCCAAGTGTTCCGGAGCAGTAGCAAGCTACCATGGCTCAGTGGAATCACTAGGAGACATTTCCCGGTAAGAGAGGCTACTAAAGATAAACAACTAGATAGTCAGATCCCACACATACCAAGCATTTCAATCATACACACAATATGCTCGATATGTGCAAATACAACAAGGCATCACAACATGACTCTATGACACAAGTACTTTATTTAGAGGCTCAGAGAGCCATACATAGCATACACACAAGTACGGGTCACACAACCCAGCATTCAAGTCATACAGTCATACAAACCAGCAGCGGAAGTAACTTGTCTGAGTACAGACAACTAGTAAAATGAAAGAGGCTTGGAACGCCTAGCTATACTACGTAGTCCTTCACAAGCTCAGGATCACCACCTGGGCCTCAGCCTACTCATTGATGTCAACGTCTACGAAGAACCCATCAGAAGGGGTTGCAGCGTCTTCTGTAAAAATGTAAATTATAGCAACATGAGTACAAAGGTACTCAGCAAGACTTACATCAGATCCTACATACATGCACATTATCAAGAAGGGTTGGTGGAGTTATTGCAGCAAGCCAGCTTTGACCCTTGGCTAAACTATCCTACGAGACTCCAACTTGAAATGGTTTTGCGCACACGAGTCCACTACTCACCACTCAATACACTACCGAGGATCCACCTCCGTCTTCCTACGGAAGAGCCATCCTCGGCACTCACGCTTATCTTGAGGCTTTTAGTAGTTTCCATTTACTTGTCTATGAACTGTATAAGCAACCAAGTAGTCCTTTACCGCGGACGCGGCTATTCGAATAGATTAGGTTAACCCTGCAGGGGTGTACTTCTTCATACACGCTCTCACCACTTACCGCCGTTTACACGACATGTACTCGACAACCTTCAAGCGGAAGCCCAACGTGGGTGTCGGCCACGACCTACCTAGACACCTAAGTCTCTAGTCCAGGTTTATCGCCTATTTGGGTTCCATCCATGAGGAGATCCTGCCGAAGTTTCGCTCACGGCCCCAAACGATGTGAACAGGGTTCCCGAGATACCAAACGGGCATCCGGTACACCCGGCCACGTACCTACCGCATCACAGCCCACCCCTACGGTCAGCGCTGTCCACGGCCTCCAGTAGGCTACAAACACCAGAAACTACTTGCAACTCCTGGACAGAAGACTAGGGTGAATAAGAAGCCGAGAGGGTCCATTGGTTTCGGGCCCAATGCATGGTAGTAGCTGAATCTTAAATCACACATACAGATCTCAGTGCTTAAGGACGACCTCAATGAAACAACCCACCATGTACTCCTACATGGCCTCTCATCGATACCTTTACCAAATCATGTTCAACACACCACTCTCAAACTGATATGATCATTTCACTCTAGCCCATCACCCAGATGAACCAGACCTGACACGACTCTAAGCATAGCAGGCATAGCAAGGTAGGAACAACACATACATATGGCTCAAACAACTCCTACACATGCTAGTGGGTTTCATCTAGTTACTGTGGCAATGACAGGTCATGCAGAGGAAATGGGTTCAACTACCGAGCACACAGCAGTTTGAAATGCGTTGTCTTAATGCAGTAAAAGAGAGCAAGAGCGAGAATATGGGATTGTATCGATATGATCAAACGGTTGGTTGCTTGCTTGATGGGTCGATGCACTGATACGGTTCTTCGCTAGGGTAATCACGGTACTCCTCGGAGGCAGAACCTGCCGCAAAGAACACCGATACACAGCCATCACCAAACAATGTGCGACAATATGATGCATGCATGAAACATGGCAATATGAGTGTGTTGGGCTAATGCAACTAAGACCAGAAGGGTTTGAACCAATTTGAACCAAAGATTCAAATTTCAAACTCATACATGGCCCTTTAAAGTGTTTTATCTTGTTCTGCATTAAACATCAAGTTAACTTGTTTAATCATGCATGGAAACAGTACAGATGGATAGATTGGATTTTTCTGATCATTTTTCATATATAACTTGTTTGATTTGGAGTTACAGATTAAAAGTTATGAATTTTTGAAGTTTAAACTATATTTTGGAATTTCCTATATTAGAATAAATCCAGAAATTAATTTATTGCGTCAGCCATGCGTCAGAATGATGTCAGGGTCAACGGAGACGTCCAGGTCAAACCTGACTGTGGGTCCAGGGTGTCAGGGTTATTAGTTTAGTTAAAGTTTAATTAAAACTAAACCTATTTAGTTAACAGGGCTGGGCCCCACCTGTCATTGACTCATCGGAGTCAACCAGGGCCCACCCGTGGTCAAAGCAGGTCGGCTGCACCGGCGTTGAGCCGCCGGCGAGCCCGACGCGGCGGCGGAAGTGGTTTTGGCCGTTCCGGCCACCAAAAGGGGCGCGGAGGCCATCGGAGTGGAGCTGAGGACGAGCCGCGGCTCTTGGCGGAGTCCGTTGGGGTCGGGGTGGCCGGAGTTGGCATCGGCGGCGACTTTGGCGGCCACCGGAGTTCGGGTGAAAGCGAACTCGGGCTAGGGTGTGCGGTGAGGTGCGGGGAGTGCACGCTTTGGTCCAACGCAGCGTGGTGAGTGCGATGGACACCGTGAGGTGGCCGGAGGATGGCCGGGAGCACGTCGGCGACGAGATCCGCGGCGGTGCGTGCGGGTGATCTTCGTGCGATGGCTACACGGCTCGGGAGCGAGAGAGGAAGGGTTGGAGGGGTAGCTAGGCTCACAGAGCACTCGTAGAGGCCACCGGCGGGGTCGGGGACGAGCTGATGCGGCGACGGCATTGAAGGGGATCTCCGGCGACGGCGGACTCGGGCGAGGTCGGTGCGGTGGACTCGGGCCACACGAGCACGCGGGGCTTGGCTAGCCTGACGAAGTGGACGGCGGCGGAGCTCCTGGACACGACGAGTCGGAGCACGGGCGGCGGGGAGCGCGGCTATGACGATGGAGCGGCGGCGGTGGCGTCGGCCATGGCTGGGGAGCGCGAGGGGGAGGAGCTGGAGAGGAGAGGGGGTGTCTGGGGGGTTCGGGGGAGAGAGGGGGAGTGATCCCCGTCGTGGCGTGATGAGGAGAGCGGCGAGGCGGCGAGCAGGTTCGTGGCACCCATGCGGTGCTCGCCGCCGAGCACCTTGCCTGCCTGCCTGCCGAGCCAAGCAGCTCGCTGGCGCGGCAACTGGGCTGGGCCGGCAGGTGGGCCAATTGGTAGGCGCCAGGTAAGTTCTTTCTGTTATTTCCCTTTTCTATTTTTCTGCAACTTTGTTGAATTATTAAAAATACTTAGGTAACTCCTAAAATCACCAAACTGCTCCTGGTCCATAGTTAGATTAATTCCAACATGAAACATTTTAGTTTGGAAATATTTGAGCACTTGAAATATTTTATATAATTTTAAGTGCCCAAAATTCAAATATTTATGATTTAATTCAAAGACCCTAGGATGACCTAGGAAATTGTGCATCACTTTTGGCAGAGGTTCTGAACCAAGACAAAAATGATGGACATTTTAGAAGGGCATTTCAGGTTCATTGAAAAAGTTTTTAGTAAACCCTAGTTGGTTTCAGAGGGGGCTGGGGGTTGTGTTATCCCCATTTCAAGTTTCTGATGAAAAAAATAGACATGATGCAACACTCTAATGCATAACTAGCTAGGGTGTGACAACGGATCCAATCCGCATCATTGCTACTAACATTTTTCAACACAATTTTCTCTAGGAACATATCAAAATAAACATATGAAAGCAACAATGCAAGCTATTGATCTACAACATAATTTGCAAAATACTACCAGGACTAAGTTCATGATAAATTTAAGTTCAATTAATCATATTACTTAAGAACTCCCACTTAGACAGACATCTCTCTAGTCATCTAAGTGATCACGTGATCCAAATCAACTAAACCATAATCGATCATCACGTGAGATGGAGTAGTTTTCAATGGTGAACATCTCTATGTTGATCATATCAACTATATGATTCACGCTCGACCTTTCGGTCTCCGTGTTCCGAGGCCATATCTGCATATGCTAGGCTCGTCAAGTTTAACCTGAGTATTCTGCGTGTGCAAAACTGGCTTGCACCCGTTGTAGATGGACGTAGAGCTTATCACACCCGATCATCATGTGGTGTCTGGGCACGACGAACTTTGGCAACGGTGCATACTCAGGGAGAACACTTCTTGATAATTTTTAGTGATAGATCATCTTAAAATGCTACCGTCAAACAAAGCAAGATAAGATGCATAAAGGATAAACATCACATGCAATCAATATAAGTGATATGATATGGCCATCATCATCTTGTGCTTGTGATCTCCATCTTCGAAGCACCGTCATGATCACCATCGTCACCGGCGTGACACCTTGATCTCCATCGTAGCATCGTTGTCGTCTCGCCAATCTTATGCTTCTACAACTATCGCTACCGCTTAGTGATAAAGTAAAGCATTACAGGGCGATTGCATTGCATACAATAAAGCGACAACCATTTGGCTCCTGCCAGTTGCTGATAACTTCGGTTACAAAACATGATCATCTCATATATATACAATAAAATATAGCAGCACGTCTTGACCATATCACATCACAACATGCCCTGCAAAAACAAGTAGACGTCCTCTACTTTGTTGTTGCAAGTTTTATGTGGCTGCTACGGGCTTAGCAAGAGCCATTCTTACCTACGCATCAAAAACCACAACGATAGTTCGTCAAGTTGGTGCTGTTTTAACCTTCACAAGGACCGGGCATAGCCACACTCAATTCAGCTAAAGTGAGAGAGACAGACACCCGCCAGCCACCTTTAAGCTCGAGTGCTCGTAACGGTGAAACCAGTCTCGCGTAAGCGTACGCGTAATGTCGGTCCGGGCCGCTTCATCTCACAGTACCGCCGAACCAAAGTATGACATGCTGGTAAGCAGTATGACTTGTATCGCCCACAACTCACTTGTGTTCTACTCGTGCATATAACATCAACGCATAAAACCTGGCTCTGATGCCACTGTTGGGGAACGTAGTAATTTCAAAAAATTTCCTACGCACACGCAAGATCATGGTGATGGCATAGCAACGAGAGGGGAGAGTGTATGTCCACGTACCCTCGTAGACCGTAAGCGGAAGCGTTAGCACAATGCGGTTGATGTAGTCATACGTCTTCACGATCCGACAGATCCAAGCACCGAACGTACGGGGCCTCCGATTCAGCACACGTTCAGCTCGATGACGATCTCCGGCCTCCGATCCAGCGAAGCTCCGGAGATGAGTTCCGTCAGCACGACGGCGTGGTGACGATGATGATGTTCTACCAGCGCAGGGCTTCGCCTAAACTCCGCGACGATATGACCGAGGTGGAATATTGTGGAGGGGGGCACCGCACACTGCTAAGGAACGATCCGTGGATCAACTTGTGTTGTTATGGGGTGCCCCTGCCCCCGTATATAAAGGAGCAAGGGGAGGAGGGCCAGCCAAGGAGGAGGAGGCGCGCCCTAGGGTGGCAATCCTACTCCAAGTAGGATTCCCCCTTCTTTCCAAGTCCTACTAGGAGAAGGGAAGGAAGGGGAGGAGAAGGAGAAGGAAGGAGAGGGAGGAGAAGAAGGAAAAGGGGGCCGGCCCCCTAGTCCAATTCGGTTTGGGCTAGGGGGACCGCGCGCCCTACCTCCTCTCTTCCACCACTTGGCCCATGAGGCCCATTGCTTCTTCCTCGTATTCCCGTAACTCCTCGGTACCCCCGAAAATACCCGAATCACTCGGAACCTTTCCGAACTCCGAATATAGTCGTCCAATATATTGATCTTTACGTCTCAACCATTTCGAGACTCCTCGTCATGTCCCCGATCTCATCCGGGACTCCGAACTCCTTCGGTACATGAAAACTCATAAACTCATAATATAACTGTCATCGTAACTTTAAGCGTGCGGACCCTACGGGTTCGAGAACTATGTAGACATGACCTAGAACTATTCTCGGTCAATAACCAATAGCGGAACCTGGATGTTCATATTGGCTCCTACATATTCTACGAAGATCTTTATCGGTCAAACCGCATAACACCATACGTTGTTCCTTTTGTCATCGGTATGTTACTTGCCCGAGATTCGATCGTCGGTATCCAATACCTAGTTCAATCTCGTTACCGGCAAGTCTCTTTACTCGTTCCGTAATGCATCATTTCGTAACTAACTCATTAGCTACATTGCTTGCAAGGCTTATAGTGATGTGCATTACCGAGAGGGCCCGGAGATACCTCTCCGACAATCAGAGTGACAAAACCTAATCTCGAAACACGCCAACCCAACATGTACCTTCGGAGACACCTGTAGAGCACCTTTATAATCACCCAGTTACGTTGTGACGTTTGGTAGCACACAAAGTGTTCCTCCGGTAAACGGGAGTTGCATAATCTCATAGTTACAGGAACATGTATAAGTCATGAAGAAAGCAATAGCAACATACTAAACGATCAAGTGCTAAGCTAACAGAATGGGTCAAGTCAATCACATCATTCTCCTAATGATGTGATCCCATTAATCAAATGACAACTCCTGTCTATGGCTAGGAAACTTAACCATCTTTGATTCACGAGCTAGTCAAGTAGAGGCATACTAGTGACATTATGTTTGTCTATGTATTCACACATGCATTATGTTTCCGGTTAATACAATTCTAGCATGAATAATAAACATTTATCATGAAATAAGGAAATAAATAATAACTTTATAATTGCCTCTAGGGCATATTTCCTTCAATTCCTCCCCAAGCCATAAGAAGAATGGGTATTGGTCATATTCTACCCATTGAGGAACCCCTTGTGGCCGAAGGAGAAGGACAATGCTCCACTCAAGTGGAGCCATCACCTTCCCAAGACCCACACGCTTCCGAAGAACAAAGTGAAGGCCCTCAATCTCGTGAACAAGACCAAGGGCAAGATCAACCTCAAGAGGTGGTGAACCACCAATTGATGCCCAAGATCAAGTTCTTCCCCTCGAGCAAGTTCAAGATCATGAGCAAGCTCAAGATCAAGAACAAGCTCAAGACGGCGCTCAAGATAATCAAGTTAACCCTCCTCCATCCACATCCGAGGAGGAATTAGAGTGTCGTGCCGCGAAGATTGCTTCCAAGCTCACCACCAAAGGTCATCTCATGGAGAATGTGGTTGGAAGCCTAAGAAAGGGGGTAAGCACTCGTAGACAATTAGCAAACTATTGTGAGCATCACGCATTTGTTTCTTGTGTTGAACCCCAAAAGGTCTATGAGGCGCTCGAAGATTCGGATTGACTCAATGCCATGCATGAAGAACTCAACAACTTCGAGTACAACAAGGTGTGGAGATTGGTGCCAAGGCCGTCGGGGAACCACAACGTCATTGGTACCAAGTGGATATTCAAGAACAAGCAAGATGCTCATGGGAACATCATTGGCAACAAGGCAAGATTGGCAGCACAAGGCTACTCCCAAGTCGAGGGTATCGACTACGGTGAAACCTTTGCTCCCGTTGCTCGCCTTGAGTCCATACGTTTGTTGATTGCTTATGCTTCCCATCACAACTTTAAGTTGCAACAAATGGATGTGAAAAGTGCTTTTCTTAATGGTCCTATTAATGAGTTGGTCTATGTCAAGCAACCCCCCGGGTTCGAGGATCCCTACTTCCCAGATCATGTGTATCAACTCGACAAGGCACTTTATGGCCTTAAACAAGCCCCGTGCGTGGTATGACCACCTTACCGAGTTGTTACAAGATCGTGGATTTGAGGTGGGGCAAATCGATCCCACTCTTTTTACTAAGAAGGTCAAAAGGGAGTTGTTTGTATGCCAACTATATGTTGATGATATTATCTTTGGTTCCCCTAACAAAGCTTTCAAAGAGGAATTTGCCGCTCTCATGGCCTCCAAGTTCAAGATGTCTTCAATGGGAGAGTTGAAGTTCTTACTTGGTTTTGATATCAAACAAAGAAGAGAAGGTACCTTCATCAACCAAGCCAAATACACTCAAGACATGCTAAAAAGATTCAAGCTAAGTGATGTCAAGCCGGCTTCTACTCCAATGCCTACCAAGTGCCAACTTGACATTGATCCCAATGGTAAAGCGATGGATCAAAAGGTATATCGCTCCATGATTGGCTCCTTGCTTTACCTTTGTGCATCTAGACCGGATATCATGTTGAGTGTGGGAATGTATGCACGGTTTCAAGCCGCACCGAAGGAAAGTCACTATGTGGCGGTCAAGCGAACCTTTCGATATTTGGCTCATACCCCAAACTTTGGCTTATGGTACCCAAGAGGGGCAAACTTCAAGCTTGAAGGATTTACGGATTCCGATTGGGCAGGAGTCAAAGTGGATAGGAAGTCCACTTCCGGAGGGTGCCAATTTCTTGGGTACTCTTTGCTGAGTTGGTCTTCCAAGAGGCAAAGTTGTGTGTCTCTCTCGTCCACCGAAGTGGAATATGTGGCGGACGGTAGTTGTTGTGCACAACTCTTATGGATGAGGCAAACTTTAAAGGAATACGGTGTCATTTGTGACAAAGTGCCTCTTTGGTGTGATAATGAAAGTGCCATCAAGATTTCTCTCAACCCAGTGCAACATTTCAAGACGAAGCATATTGATATTCGGTATCACTTCATCCGGGATCACATTAGGCAAGGGGAGATCGAGCTCAAGTATGTCAACACTCGTGATAACCTTGCAGATATTTTCACGAAGCCCTTGGATGAAGCAAGATTTCGCGAGTTAAGGCATGAGCTAAATATCATTGATTCGAGCAATGTGAGTTGAACCCTTGCACAACCCACCTAACTCAACTTGTTGTCTAGTTTAGATGTAGGCATGGACATAGGGGGAGTGTTGTTCTCTCAATGAACTCTCCCTCCCCCCATTATGCATAAATTGATCTAGTCTTTCACTTTAACCATTTTTGATGGTACTTGTTCTTCAAGGACGAGTTTTGGTCATGGGTCCAAGGTTAAAATCTTCATGATGCCATACCTCTTGACTCAAACATAGGTGGCCTCGGCCACCGCCCTCTCTTGAAGAGGTGTGTTTTGGCCCTTTGTTAGTGTGTTTGTGGCCATGTTGGTCTTTCCTCCTTCTTGGCTGTGTTTCTTCATTTCTTTTTGAGCTTAGCCATTCTGCCTTGTGCCTTTTTGTTGCTGGGCGGTACTACCGCTGGTGGTGCGCGGTACTACCGCTTTAAGCGGTACTACCGCCAACCAGCGCGGTACTACCGCTGCGGGGCGGGGTCAGGGGGTTATGTCGTGGGCAGGGGGAGGCTTCTCTCCCCCATACCCATTCGCTCGCCCCCTCGCTCCGTCTCGTCTCTCCAGCAACCGGCGCCGCGGGAGGGCTCCGGCGGATCTCCGTCTCCGGGGCGTCCCTCTTCATTCCCTTCGGTGGAGTCGATCCCCACCTTGTCCTCTTGCCATGGATGCCGGTATTGCCCCCGTTCCCTCTCCCTTCTTGTCTAGATTTCCAATCTAGCATCTTAGGGGCAATAGTGGTTGCATCTCTAGATTTTTGGCCAAATCTAGGCTTGAGTAGGATGGAGAAGGCATCTAGGTAGTTTAGATTAGTGGTTGGTAGAAGTATTTTTGAATTTGGTAGGACGGTAGTGCCAGATCTGACCACGGCAGTAGGAAACCGCCGTTTCCCTGTCTCGAGCGGTACTACCGCTCCCTCTGGAGCGGTACTACCGCTTGGAGCGGTACTGCCGCTCACAGGTCGCGGTACTACCGCCCTCTACCAAGTTCCATCGTACTCTTACCACTCAGTGATCCTTTTGTTGTGTTTGGTGGCTTATGCTCGTTCTTTCTGGTTGTTTTGTGTGTTCTTGTGTGTGGTTCCAGGTGATGAACATCCTGAGCATCAGGCTCGGCGTATCAACCTCGGTCGTGCCACGTCAAAGCGTTACCGCACAACTGAGTCTGCAGGAGGTTCCTCAAGTGCTCCACCTCCACCTCAACTCAAGAAGAAGTCTACTGTCAAGCTGAAGCAATCTGGCAAAACCGTGCCAGAAATGCAACCCAAGGAGTTCTGGGCAAGGCATCGCTGCAACCCCTATGAGGCAGACCAAGATCCCACTTTGGTCAACCGTCCATTCTGGAACAGGTTTCAGTTTGCCATATTCTTTGATGTGCTCAAGGCCAAGAAGAACCTCTATGTTAATGTGCACTCCATCGACACCGACCATATGGAGAAGGATCCTGAATACTTTGGTGAAGCTCTTCAGATGTGCACTCAACTGAACATTCTTGGTATCATGCAATTCAACAAAGATTATGATGCTGATATTGTGGCCCAATTCTATGCCACGGTTCATCTCGGGACTGATGAGGACAGGACACTGACTTGGATGACCAATGGCAAGTTGCTTTCTATCAAGTGGAAGGCGTTCATGGAGTTGATTGGGGTGGAAGATCACGGGCTTGCGTCTCCTGTCGGCTTTTGCCCACACCACAACACCACCTCCACTCACAAGCAAGCACTTTGGCCCTACTGCACTCTGAAGATCAACCCTGAGACGAAGAAGGAAACGTATGAGCTGCCTGCCTTTCTGGACATTCTTCACCGTGTCTTCCGTGAGACTCTTTTCCCTCGCATCGGGAATCTGGATATGGTTCATTCGTATCTCGTGGACATGCTCCTCTTCTGCCAGCGTGAGAAGGAAGAAAACACCGGCGAGTCCCTAGATATCTCTCATGTTATGTGGTATGAACTCTTATCTGCTATCTCCGAGCGCAAGTGCCCGATTTATGGTCCGTTCATCATGCTGCTTATTGAGAAGGCCTGGGATCATGTCTATCCCAAGGTGATGCTAGAGACTGGAGAGTTGGTCTCTCATGAGATCAAGCGTCTGAGGAAGAAGGACAACTGGGGCACTCAGGTCCCTAAATCTGGAGGTCCTTCGTCTGCTGCTGCCATGGAGACCGAGGAGGAGGCTGAGGCTGAGGATGATGATGACTATGAGCCTTCTGGGGCAGAGCCCTCTTGGGCAAAGAAGCTCAAGCTCAAGATGAAGAAGTTGTTCTGCATGGAGTCTCACGGTCAGTACATGAATCATATGGCTGAGAAGAAGGCCCGAGGTCGTCACAAGGAGCTCATGCGTCAGTTGGGTGCCACCGTTAACAGTGGATCTGAGGACCAGCTTACTGAGGAGGAGGAGTGGATTCAGCAGCACTGCCCGTGGACAGATTCTGATGCCGAGCACTTCCCGACCGACGACGGCGGCGAAGACGATCCCGCTGAGATCTGATATTTGAGACCCTCACTTCCTATCACTTGGAGCCGTAGCAACACTCCCTCTCCTTTTTGGTGTCTCGATGCCAAAGGGGGAGAGAGTTTAGGGATTTGTGTCTTCCGTCTTCTGTGTGGTGTGTTTGTGTTTTCTCGCCGTTTGTTTTGTTTGGTTTTGTGTCAGTGAGACCTAAGTTCCAGACATATGGTGTGAGACATATGCTACCTTACCTTTAGATTATCTTTATCTATGTCTATCTAGCTTATGAGTTGCATGCTTATCCTGTTATCTATTTTGCTCTCATATACCCTGCTTAGGTTGTTGGTCTCTAAAATGTAGGGGGAGCGTTGATCCTAGTGTGTGTGCCGTGCAGTCCAAAGCACTTATCTAGATAGCACACATCTAGGGGGAGCCCATCTATATTTTAGGATGGTGGGGTTTTGCGCTTGTCCTATATCTTTCCCCGTTTGTGCAAATCCCGTATTGTCATCAATCCACCAAAAAGGGAGAGATTGTAAGGGCATATATATCCCCAAGGTGTTTTGGTGATTGATGACAATGCTTTTGCGGACTAATCGTGTGCGTTGAGTTTTTCAAACATTCATTCTTTGGCACGAGACGATTCCTTCCCCTCGGTGCTTTAGTCAAGACGGTGTAGCTCCTTCGTCTTTCTGTTGGTGAACTAGTTTCGTAGGAGTCACTGTACTATCAAGAGGGGATCTGCTTTGGTAAGGCTAGGGTGGAATCAACACGTACACATCCTTATCACACCCGTCGTTCCTTTCCGCTTCATTGGAGCTACCTTTCCTCTCCTTGCCTGCCTTGACCTGTCCCATCGGTAGTACCGCGGTCCTCAGCGGTAGTACCGCCAAAGCACGTCAAGCGGTAGTACCGCTCCCCAAGCGGTAGTACCACTTGCTGTCTTCGGCCGTAGTACCGCTGTGGTTCCGAGCTACTACCGCCTCCACTCGAGACCCTTGTTTTTCGTGTCGAGTTTTGCGGTACTAGTAGCGGCAGTAGTGGCGGTAGTACCGCCCCAAGCGGTAGTACCGCCCGTACTCCCGTGGTAGTACCGCTCTGGGCCCAGGTCCCTGCTACCCTTGTGAGTGCGGCAGTACCGCTGGGAGGGAACGGTAGTACCGCTGGCTTAGCGGTAGTACCGCTCTGTGCGTGGCTGCGTGGGGGGGGGGGGTAACGGTTGGATTGTTCCCCCCACTATATAAAGAGGTCTTCTTCCCCAATGTTGACCTACCTCTTTCCCCAAAAGCTCCATTGTTGCTCCAAGCTCCATTTTCACCCGATCTCTCTCCCTAGCCAATCAAACTTGTTGATTTGCTCGGGATTGGTTGAGAAGGCCCCGATCTACACTTCCACCAAGAGAAATTTGATTCCCCCACTAATCCCTAGCGGATCTTGTTACTCTTGGGTGTTTGAGCACCCTAGACGGTTGAGGTCACCTCGGAGCCATAGTCCATTGTGGTGAAGCTTCGTGGTGTCGTTGGGAGCCTCCAATTAAGTTGTGGAGAGAGCCCCAACCTTGTTTGTAAAGGTTCGGTCGCCGCCTTCAAGGGCACCAATAGTGGAATCACGGCATCTCGCATTGTGTGAGGGCGTGAGGAGAATATGGTGGCCCTAGTGGCTTCTTGGGGAGCATTGTGCCTCCACACTGCTCTAGCAGAGACGTACTTCCCTTTAAAAGGAAGGAACTTCGGTAACACATCCTCGTCTCCACCGGCTCCACTCTTGGTTATCTCGTGCCTTTACTTGTGCAAGCTTATTTGTGTTGTATCCCTTGCTTGCTTTTGTGATAGTTGTTATTGCATCATATATGTTGCTCGCATAGGTGCATATCTAGACAACCTATCTTGTTGCAAAGTTTAATTTGGTAAAGAAAATATTAAAAATTGTTAGTTGCCTATTCACCCCCCCTCTAGTCAACTATATCGATCCTTTCAACGGGCTTTGCCGCCGCCCACACCACACACACACCATCATCATCGTCATGCATGGAGAACGCGAAGCGAAGACGACGAAGACGACCACACGGCTTAACCGGAGGTATCTCGCGGAGCAACCCGCAGGAGTAATTAATTGGGAGCTTTTCGAGGCCCCGGGAACCAGGAGACCGCACATCGCCATAGTCAGGCAGGCCGCGCTAGTAGGCCACGGAGCGCAACCATTTTTTTAGGGGATCTTGTATATTTGTTCATCCAAAGAGATAAATGAAATTACTTGTTTCCTGTATCACTTTTCTTTGTGTACTATGGTACACTGGCACGCCCGCATTTTTATTTTTCCCCAGCGCATGAGAGAAATCAAGCTCCCCCTCTTCCCTTCTTCCGGAGTCGCCTTATAAGATTTTTCTCGTGTCAAACAAAGGTCGATGGTAACAGGAGACAGGGGACACGATGTTTACCTGGGTTCGGGCCCTCTCGATGGAGGTAATACCCTACTTCCTGCTTGATTGATCTTGATGATATGAGTATTACAAGAGTTGATCTACCACGAGATCGTGGAGGCTAAACCCTAGAAGTCTAGCCTATGATTGTCATCATGATCTATCGACTAGCCTGGCCCTGGTTTATATAATGCACCAGAGGCCTAGGATAACAAGAGTCCTAACCGAATACGCCGGTGGGGAGGAGTCCTTGTCTTGATCACCAAGTCAGTCTTGTGGAATCTTCCTTGTATGCGGCCCCGAACTGGCCCATGAGTATACGGCCATGGGGTCCTCGGCCCAATCTAAATGATCGGGGGACGACGTGGTGAGTACCCTCTAGTCCAGGACACCGTCAGGAGGAGCGGCGGGGGAGCACTGGGAGGAGCCAGGAAGGGGCCCCCGGTTGCCTTGCTCGGGGAGGCGACACGGGGGTACGGGGGAGGGGGGAGGGCCTGGGGGCAAGATGGAGGGCTAGCGGCGGCGGGCGCCGGCCGCGGCGGGGTAGCCGGCGGCGGCGCGGGCGGAACCCTTAGGGAGGGGGAGCGCTCGGGGGGCTCGGGGATCTTGCTAGTTTCAGCATCTTCTATTCTATCCGAGCAGAACAATCATAATCACATAACCATGGAATTTGAGCAAAGGATACAAATAGTTCAGGAGAATGCAAGGGTTACCGACCCCTTTTAAAAGGCGAGGAATTCAACGCATCCCTTGTTTCTTGCCGTGGACTGGAATGCCACATTCTTGATACACCAACACTGATTTCTATTCACTATAAAAAATCCTTACCACCCGATCTTTATGCATTTTTATCAAAAAGAAAATCAACTTTTTTTTTGAAAAAGGGTTCCCCGCTTTGTATTCCAAAGTAAACCACCATTGTACACATCGCAATGCTGGGGCGAGCAGCACATCAAGCCCAAAAAAAAGAAATAAATGCCAACAGCGGCAGCTCGACAAAGCGTGGAAGACCCACGACCGCTGCGCCCTCCGGAAACAAACCACCACAGCCCGAGACTCCGATCTCCACGAACTAAGCAGCACCTCCAAGAAGGGATGCGACGCCGACGACGCTGCTGCCGGGACAAGTCCTAGGGTTCCCCCAGTACGCGGAGGGAGGTGGGGGATATCTACTCCCGACACCCTTCAGGAAGGGATAGTGGCACCCGCCGGTGTCACCGCATCGGAGCCGGACGAACCGGCAAGGATTTCTCCCGCATGCCACACCCCACCGGCCAACCGGAGCCGACCCGCCAAACCACCGCCCAACCATGCGCCATCACGGTTGCGCCGCCACCAACGCCGTCTCGCTGCGAGCACCACCACGAGGCCAAGAAGACCAGAGAGAAGATCCAAGCGATGGGAGCAGCAGCACCAAGACCGAGCGGGAGGGAACCACCTCCACCACCGTCATTCGGGAGGCCCGCGCTTCCGGCACCATCGCGGTAGCCGTCCGGACACGGCAGCGGTGCATACCAGGCCACCCCTAGCCCGGCCAGGCCCAAAATGGGCCCGCTAATCCCCGCCGGCCACGCTGCAGCAGGCTGGCGTCATCGCCGACGGCACCTTGCCGATCATCGCCGCTCGGCACCTCCTTCTGAGGGCCACGCCTGTCGCCGGCCCGCGCCGCCGCGCCGCCCTGTCGCCAACGGCGCCGCCGCCGCCTAGAGCTCGTCCCCGCCAGCGACAGGAAATCCCGCCGCCGCGCAGGACCGCCGCCGCCGAAGACATCGCCCGGAGCGCTCCGTCCTGCGCCGGAGAAACCCTAGACGGGGAACGGCCGGGGGCCGCCGCCGCCAACGTCGCCCGGGCCAGGCCCGCGGCGGGCGCCGGCGACGGCGGCAGGCAGTGGCGGAGACAGAACTTTTGTGAAGCCTGGGCAAGCTTGAGCCTAAGTTTCTAATTCAGAGAAAGAAAAATTCAAAAATCTTTGAAACTTTTTTCGAACAAACATGACCTACTAGCGTACTCGTATAATTTCTGACAAAGAATAACCTGTAAAAAATCATAATAGAAAAAAAATTCCACGACAATATAGAGCGAATAGTAACACTAATAAATGGACAGGGTGATTCGGCTCCCTAGCATGAACAGTAACATAAAAATTATTAGATTTAACAAAAATCTGATTTTGTTAGCATTGGAAGACGTTCGAGTGCGTGATTTTTGAGTCAAATTTGATGATGTGTGGACATCTGAGTAGCTCTGCAGAAAAAAGTTAGGGTTTGTGAGAACGTTTATTTTTCATGCAATTTGTCTTTTTTGGCCATAAGGTCCTCATATGTCCGAACACTATGAATTTTTTTCCGGACATCACGCATTTGAGTGTTTTGGTTGACAAAAAAAGAGATTTTTTCGAATGTTTCTATTATTTTCTTTTGATTTTACTGTTCATCAAAGCAGATGAGCCCGGGGTTCAAAAATGAATATATTCACACTAATATAGTGCTAATTTTGGTTTTTCACCAACAATACCACTAAAGTCATTTTTTTGGGAAAAATAAGTACACGAGTGTAACGCTTGAGCAAGTTTGTTGTCAAAAGTTTTGTCATTCCTTCGGGTGTGAGAAAGGAAACAGCCGAACTGCCCCATCGTGCAGCAGGACATGTTCTTTTTTCCTTTTTTTTTTTGAGGGGAGAACAGGTCAGGACTGCTCGTTTCCTCTCGAGTAGTTTCTCTTGGAAGAAGGGAATAGCAGGCTATGACTGCTGCACATTACGCTTGGTCAGGGGACTGCACTTGGTAGGCCTAGTTATGTTAGGCCTAGTTATGTTAATTAGTCCATTACTCAAATATTAGCCGAAGCCCATTGTTTTCCACGTACGCTGCTGCCCGTGTAAACCACGATGGATAGTGAATTTGCCCCATTATTTATCACAAATGTGTACACTGTCCCTGGCAAGCGAGCCCTGGCAAGTGCCCGGGGTCGCTGGGCGCTAGCTCCGCCACTGGCAGCAGGGAGGAGGAGGAGAGAGGGGGAGGGCTCGTGGGGAAGGAGGGGAGGCGCGGCCGGCCGCCCGTGGGGGCGACGCGGTCGCGGTCGAGGAGAAAAAAAACTTTCAGAGTTTCAGACAGTAATAGAGACATTTCATCGAGCAATATGACCAAAGTTCTTTTAGAAAACTACATATGTACTGCACGCGTGTTTAAACTTCCAAGTTCCAAGTATTTCCCAGCCTTACCACCAGTTATGCGCAATCCATGATGTTAATGTCTATTCTTCATTCTGCTCTTTTTAATTTGCAGCACTGTCTCTACAATTACTGGCAGCACTACCATAAAGAGAGCTTAGAATATTTCACATGTTTATGCTATAAATAATATCAAAGAGTGTTCAAGTGAGAGAATAATTCAAGAGGGTTTTTTCTGCAAGGTTTAAGAACAACTGCAGTTGGATTGAGTATATTAATATGGAATTGAATGCAAGTAATGATTCAGCTACTAGGTTATAGACAACAGAGATCATCTACCAGAGTCAAGTTTCTCTTATGTGATGCAAAATAGGTACCATAGAACAATCAAAGGGTATTGAAAATGAAAGGTATTTGCTGAACACCTTAACAGCATCACACAAATAAACTCAAGGAAAAGGGTGAAAAAGGCCAAGAACCCTTACAAAGATGTGCTTCAGTAAAATATATGCTTGGAAAAAGAAAATACTAATTTGTGTCCCTATTTATTTTATTTTAATGTGGAGGATTGTGCATGATTTATAGCATTTAATAAACGGCAGGACATTTTCTTGCCGTTCTAATATCCATAGCTCTACGTAGTGTGTGCTAACCATTGTTCTGGCAAATGCCGGGAGAGCTATGAGAAGTCAGGTGCCACTTGATATAGTAGATCAAACAACCTACAAACTCTGTACTTCTTAATCAGGGCCAACCTAGTTCAAGGGGACAATCCAAATAATTGTAGTTATGATGTCTTGCAAGAAATATACAATGGGAGGCAGCACATATATTGTTCCAGCTCCAAAATCAAAAGCTGTATATAATTTACAAACATTACAACACTCTCACAGAACCTGCAATTTCGAATAATCAGTTTCTGCTCGAGAACCATATTCTAACATGACACTCATATTTTTCTGTATGAATACTGCAACAAAATTCCAATAACATAAACAATAAATGGTCCACATGCGAGTCATCAGGAAAGCATGCCAGATAACAAATATTTCTTGCGACCCATTGTTACTATAATTTCTTCAATACGAACATACTCTCATGGCTCAAGAGGCCACAAAAACTCCTAAATTGAAAGCTCATCAAGGAGTGGCACAAAAGCCAAGCCAACTAACGCTCCAAAATACTGTATACCACGAAATAGAACATTAAGAAGAGGTGTTTTAAGTAGCACCTACCTGATAATAAGGGGGACACTAAATAAATTGAGCCATGCAAGAAATCTGGCCTAGTCAATACAGGAATGTGCAACCACATCAAAACGTTGCAGGATAATTACAAGTTTCTCAGATGCTGTATCTTTTTATCAGGTATACCTAACCATATTTTCTTTTTACACTAACCATTGTGCAGAAAGAAAATAAATGTCCATGTATGTTCTAATTTGTATTTAGTACAAATGAACTTTCATTCTATTTAAATTTCTGCAGTAAAATGAGACCCAGTTTACATAAAATTTATTTCGCAGATGACTGAAGCAGGCTGAAAAACTTTTATCCTAGCAGAAAAGAAGCCCATAGATGTGCAGATCCTATGTGTACTGTAGTCGTATAATTTTTAAGGGTGCCATGATCAAGGAAAAACTAATCTGCAAAGGCATGTATGTGCAGAAGAACTTTAAAGCAGCAACACCTACAACAACATAAAAGGCAGACTGTACCGTGAGCTAAAAAAAGTAAGTAATATCTAACTGATAGATGCACAATAGTTACTCAAATTTTCTTTATTGTACACTATTTCGCGTAGCATTGGCAACACCATTAATCATCTTGAAGTGTCCTCATTGTCGAAAATAAAGCCTGTGCGGATGCCTTTCTTCTTGTGCACTGCTGACAGAAGTTCCTTCGCCACCCAGATTCTGAGCAGCACCTTGGATCACTTCAGATGGCTAACTATGCCATTCAGAAGATGAAAAGTATCATTTACCAAATTCAGAAACAGAGGAACCTCAAATAATAAAGCTGCCACAATATGTTTTTGCAAACCATGCATGAGATTTGCATGTACTATATTAAGTAAGCTGTCATAATATGATAACATGCATCAGCTACCGACATCATCTTTTACTTGTAGGAAATCAAATCAAAACTATGTGCACTCCAATCTAGTTTTAACTCAACGTGTTTCTTTATTCATCTAGCAAAAACAAAACAAGCCTGTTTTGTTATCACCACATTATCCATAAAATAGACATCAAGAACAACCCCAAAGGCAAGAAACTTTTAAGATACAGGGATGGTCTAAGAATTTTCCAGGGATCACCTTGCCGATTGAGTGGCTTCAGGGAAACTAATTTAACCTCCAGTCACCAGACATCTACAATACGATACGGTGCTTTTTCTTCCCGGGAGAAGTTTAACTTGTCTGAACACAAGTGGAAGCACATGAAGAGGATCATCCTATCCATCATTTAAAAAAATTGCGACTTCTATATTCTGGCCAATTTTGATATATCATGTTTCTTCGAAACTGCATGAACTGTACCCTGTTCTAGCTGTTGTTGGTTAAGCATCTGAGATATACCGTGAAAAGGAGAGCATTAGCCCTACATAAGAGAATTATCTTTTACCTTCATTTTCTTAGCTTTGGCAACTTTCTTTTGGATTCATTATGAGATAGCTTACCACATATGCCATGTGATAGTTGAGTTGACAACTTAAAGAGCATACATGTCCAAGAATTTGTGTGCCAAGATATATACATACACTATGCATCCTTTTGCATAGGAATATATGCAGTTCCGAAAAGAACACAAGCAAATTTCGACAATTCAAAAGTACCTGAAGTCAAAAGGAAATATTTGTATGAAGCTAAATCTAGATGTAGCTAAATCAGGAGCATGTTTATAACTGTGATATGCAGAAACTCTGATTTATAAAGATGTGAGCCAATAGTAATAATAATTTGAGTACATGAAGTTTATAAACAGGAACTTTATAAACTGAGTTTTAAATAACATTCCAGATTATATCAAGGTGGACAATTAAATATTAAATCAACTCAGAACTACATGAAGTACAATGCATATTAGTGATACAGGGATACAACTTCTGACAAAACCATGGCATTAGTTCTGTAGAATAATCTTATGGCAGATTAGGGACAGTTGGCCATGGCTGTCGGGGTCCCATGGCCATGGCTGCTTGCGCCGGAGCTGCGCCGGCGGCGGCGGCGGTGCCCGCCCCTGAAAGGGAAACCCTTCGGGCGCCGATGCTACCCCGTCGCCTGGGCCGGGCCGCTGATGCGCCTGGGCTCCTGGGCCCCGGCCCGCCCCGGCTGCTGGGCCCCTGTGCTCCTTCTCCGGATGGCCTGTCCCCCCCCCCCCCCGCCCCCGGGCCGGCCCACTGGCGCTGGGCCGCTGGGATGCCCTAGGCCCAGGGCGCTGGCCCCGTCTATCTGGCTACCCTGCTGTTGGGGAACGCAGTAATTTCAAAAAATTTCCTACGCACACGCAAGATCATGGCGATGATATAGCAACGAGAGGGGAGAGTGTTCGTCCACGTACCCTCGTAGACCGTAAGCGGAAGCGTTAGCACAACGCGGTTGATGTAGTCGTACGTCTTCATGATCCGACCGATCCAAGCACCGAACGTACGGAGCCTCCGAGTTCAGCACACGTTCAGCTCGATGACGATCTCCAGCCTCCGATCCAGCCGAGCTCTAGAGATGAGTTCCGTCAGCACGACGGCGTGGTGACGATGATGATGTTCTACCGGCGCAGGGCTTCGCCTAAACTCCGCGATGATATGACCGAGGTGGAATATGGTGGAAGGGGGCACCGCACACGGCTAAGGAACGATCCGTAGATCAACTTGTGTGTCTATGGGGTGCCCCCTGCCCCCGTATATAAAGGACCCAGGGGGGAGGAGGCCGCCGGCCTAAGGGGGCGCGCCAAGGGGGGAGTCCTACTCCCACCGGGAGTAGGACTCCCCTTTTCCAAGTTGGAGTAGGAGAGAAGGGGGAAAGAAGAGGAGGAGGGGAAGGAAAGGGGGGGCGCCGCCCCCCTTCCCTTGTCCTATTTGGACTAGGAGGGGGAGGGGCGCGCGGCCCCCTCCTGGCTCCTTCCTCTTCTCCCTCTTGGCCCATGTAGGCCCATTAACCCCCCCCCCCCCCCCCCCGGGGGGGGGGGGGGGTCCGGTAACCTCCCGGTACTCCGGTAAAATGCCGATTTCACCCGGAACCATTCCGATGTCCAAACATAGGCTTCCAATATATCAATCTTTATGTCTCGACCATTCCGAGACTCCTTGTCATGTCCGTGATCACATCCGGGATTCTGAACAAACTTCGGTACATCAAAACTTATAAACTCATAATATAACTGTCATCGAAACGTTAAGCGTGCGGACCCTACGGGTTCGAGAACTATGTAGACATGACCTAGAACCATTCTCGGTCAATAACCAATAGCGGGACCTGGATGCCCATATTGGTTCCTACATATTCTACGAAGATCTTTATCGGTCAAACCGCATAACAACATACGTTGTTCCCTTTGTCATCGGTATGTTACTTGCCCGAGATTCGATCGTCGGTATCCAATACCTAGTTCAATCTCGTTACCGGCAAGTCTCTTTACTCGTTCTGTAATACGTCATCTCATAACTAACTCATTAGTTATAATGCTTGCAAGGCTTAAGTGATGAGTATTACCGAGAGGGCCCAGAGATACCTCTCCGACAATCGGAGTGACAAAACCTAATCTCGAAATACGCCAACTCAACATGTACCTTCGGAGACACCTGTAGTACTCCTTTATAATCACCCAGTTACGTTGTGACGTTTGGTAGTACCCAAAGTGTTCCTCCGGTAAACGGGAGTTGCATAATTCTCATAGTTACAGGAACATGTATAAGTCATGAAGAAAGCAATAGCAGAATACTAAACGATCATGTGCTAAGCTAACGGGATGGGTCATGTCAATCACATCATTCTCCTAATGATGTGATCCCATTAATCAGATGACAACACATGTCTATGGTTAGGAAACATAACCATCTTTGATTAATGAGCTAGTCAAGTAGAGGCATACTAGTGACTATATGTTTGTCTATGTATTCACACATGTATCATGTTTCCGGTTAATACAATTCTAGCATGAATAATAAACATTTATCATGATATGAGGAAATAAATAATAACTTTATTATTGCCTCTAGGGCATATTTCCTTCAGTCTCCCACTTGCACTAGAGTCAATAATCTAGATTACATAGTAATGATTCTAACACCCATGGAGTCTTGGTGCTGATCATGTTTTGCTCGTGAGAGAGGCTTAGTCAACGGGTCTGCAACATTCAGATCCGTATGTATCTTGCAAATCTCTATGTCTCCCACTTGGACTTGGTCCCGAATGGAATTGAAGCGTCTCTTGATGTGCTTGGTCCTCTTGTGAAATCTGGATTCCTTTGCCAAGGCAATTGCACCAGTATTGTCACAGAAGATCTTCATTGGTCCCGATGCACTAGGTATGACACCTAGATCGGAAATGAACTCCTTCATCCAGACTCCTTCATTTGCTGCTTCGGAAGCAGCTATGTACTCCGCTTCACATGTAGATCCCGCCACGACGCTTTGTTTAGAACTGCACCAACTTACAGCTCCACCGTTTAATATAAACACGTATCCGGTTTGCGATTTAGAATCGTCCGGATCAGTGTCAAAGCTTGCATCGACGTAACCTCTTACGACTAGCTCTTTGTCACCTCCATATACGAGAAACATATCCTTAGTCCTTTTCAGGTATTTCAGGATGTTCTTGACCGCTGTCCAGTGATCCACTCCTGGATTACTTTGGTACCTTCCTGCTAAGCTTATTGCTAAGCATACGTCAGGTCTGGTACACAGCATTGCATACATGATAGAGCCTATGAATGAAGCATAGGGAACATCTTTCATTTTCTCTCTATCTTCTGCTGTGGTCGGGCATTGAGTTTGACTCAACTTCACACCTTGTAGCACAGGCAAGAACCCTTTCTTTGCCTAATCCATTTTGAAATTTTTCAAAATTTTGTCAAGGTATGTGCTTTGTGAAAGTCCTATTAAGCGTCTTGATCTATCTCTATAGATTTTGATGCCCAATATATAAGCAGCTTCACCAAGGTCTTTCATTGAAAAACTTTTATTCAAGTATCCCTTTATGCTATCCAGAAATTCTATATCATTTCCAATTAACAATATGTCATCTACATATAAAACTAGAAATGCTACAGAGCTCCCACTCACCTTTTTGTAAATACAGGCTTCTCCAAAAGTCTGTATAAAACCATATGCTTTGATCACACTATCAAAGCGTTTATTCCAACTCCGAGATGCTTGCACCAGTCCATAAATGGAATGCTGGAGCTTGCACACTTTGTTAGCACCTTTTGGATCAACAAAACCTTCCGGCTGCATCATATACAACTCTTCTTCTAGAAATCCATTCAATAATGCAGTCTTGACATCCATTTGCCAGATTTCATAATCATGAAATGCAGCAATGGCTAACATGATTCGGACAGACTTAAGCATCGCTACGGGTGAGAAAGTCTCATCGTAGTCAACCCCTTGAACTTGTCGAAAACCTTTTGCAACAAGTCGAGCTTTATAGACATTTACATTACCATCAGCGTCAGTCTTCTTCTTAAAAATCCATTTATTCTCAATGGCTTGCCGATCATCGGGCAAGTCAACCAAAGTCCATACTTTGTTTTCATACATGGATCCCATCTCAGATTTCATGGCCTCAAGCCATTTTGCGGAATCTGGGCTCATCATCGCTTCCTCATAGTTCGTAGGTTCCTCATGGTCAAGTAACATGACTTCCAGAATAGGATTACCGTACCACTCTGGTGCGGATCTTACTCTGGTAGACCTACGAGGTTCTGTAGAAACTTGATCTGAAGTTTCATGATCAACATCATTAGCTTCCTCACTAATTGGTGTAGTTGTCATAGGAACCGGTTCTTGTGATGAACTACTTTCCAATAAGGGAGTAGATACAGTTATCGCATCAAGTTCTACTTTCCTCCCACTCACTTCTTTCGAGAGAAACTCCCTCTCTAGAAAGGATCCGAATTTAGCAACGAAAATCTTGCCCTCAGATCTGTGATAGAAGGTGTACCCAATAGTCTTCTTTGGGTATCCTATGAAGACACATTTCTCCGATTTGGGTTCGAGCTTATCTGGTTGAAGTTTCTTCACATAAGCATCGCAGCCCCAAACTTTAAGAAACGACAACTTTGGTTTCTTGCCAAACCATAGTTCATAAGGCGTCGTCTCAACGGATTTTGATGGTGCCCTATTTAACGTGAATGCGGCCGTCTCTAAAGCATAACCCCAAAACGATAGCGGTAGATCAGTAAGAGACATCATAGATCGCACCATATCAAGTAAAGTACGATTACGACGTTCAGACACACCATTTCATTGTGGTGTTCCAGGTGGCGTGAGTTGCGAGACTATCCCACATTGTTTCAAGTGTAGACCAAACTCGTAACTCAAATATTCTCCTCCACGATCAGATCGTAGAAACTTTATTTTCTTGTTACGATGATTTTCCACTTCACTCTGAAATTCTTTGAACTTTTCAAATGTTTCAGACTTGTGTTTCATTAAGTAGATATACCCATATCTGCTTAGATCATCTGTGAAGGTGAGAAAATAACGATATCCTCCACGAGCCTCAACATTCATTGGACCGCATACATCTGTATGTATGATTTCCAACGAATCTATTGCTCTCTCCATAGTACCGGAGAACGGTGTTTTAGTCATCTTGCCCATGAGGCACGGTTCGCAAGTACCAAGTGATTCATAATCAAGTGATTCCAAAAGCCCATCAATATGGAGTTTCTTCATGCGCTTTACACCGATATGACCTAAACGGCAGTGCCACAAATAAGTTGCACTATCATTATCAACTCTGCATCTTTTGGTTTCAACACTGTGAATATGTGTATCACTACTATCGAGATTCAATAAAAATAGACCACTCTTCAAGGGTGCATGACCATAAAAGATATTACTCATATAAATAGAACAACCATTATTCTCTGATTTAAATGAATAACCGTCTCGCATCAAACAAGATCCAGATATAATGTTCATGCTCAACGCTGGCACCAAATAACAATTATTTAGGTCTAATACTAATCCCGATGGTAGATGTATAGGTAGCATGCCGACCGCGATCACATCGACTTTGCAACCATTTCCCACGCGCATCGTCACCTCGTCCTTAGCTAATCTTCGCTTAATCCGTAGTCCCTGTTTCGAGTTGCAAATATTAGCAACAGAACCAGTATCAAATACCCAGGTGCTACTGCGAGCATTAGTAAGGTACACATCAATAACATGTATATCACATATACCTTTGTTCACTTTGCCATCCTTCTTATCCGCCAAATACTTGGGGCAGTTCCGCTTCCAGTGTCCAGTCTGCTTGCAGTAGAAGCACTCAGTTTCAGGCATAGGTCCTGACTTGGGTTTCTTCTCTTGAGCAGCAACTTGCTTGCCGTTCTTTTTGAAGTTCCCCTTCTTCTTCCCTTTGCCCTTCTTCTTGAAACTAGTGGTCTTGTTAACCATCAACACTTGATGCTCCTTCTTGATTTCTACCTCCGCGGCTTTCAGCATCGCGAAGAGCTCGGGAATAGTCTTGTTCATCCCTTGCATATTATAGTTCATCACGAAGCACTTGTAGCTTGGTGGCAGTGATTGGAGAATTCTGTCAATGACACTATCATCAGGAAGATTAACTCCCAGTTGAATCAAGTGATTATTATACCCAGACATTTTGAGTATGTGTTCACTGACAGAACTATTCTCCTCCATCTTGCATCTACAGAACTTATTGGAGACTTCATATCTCTCAATCCGGGCATTTGCTTGAAATATTAACTTCAACTCCTGGAACATCTCATATGCTCCATGACGTTCAAAACGTCGTTGAAGGCCCGGTTCTAAGCCGTAAAGCATGGCACACTGAACTATAGAGTAGTCATCAGTTTTGCTCTGCCAGACGTTCTTAACATCGTCAGTTGCATCAGCAGCAGGCCTGGGACCCAGCGGTGCTTCCAGGACGTAACTTTTCTGTGCAGCAATGAGGATAATCCTCAGGTTACGGACCCAGTCCGTGTAATTGCTACCATCATCTTTCAACTTTGCTTTCTCAAGGAACGCATTAAAATTCAAGGGAACAACAGCACGAGCCATCTATCTACAAACAAACATAGACAAGCAAGATACTATCAGGTACTAAGTTCATGATAAATTTAAGTTCAATTAATCATATTACTTGAGAACTCCCACTTAGACAGACATCTCTCTAGTCATCTAAGTGATCACGTGATCCAAATCAACCAAACCATGTCCGATCATCACGTGAGATGGAGTAGTTTCAATGGTGAACATCGCTATGTTGATCATATCTACTATATGATTCACGCTCGACCTTTCGGTCTCTGTGTTCCAAGGCCATATCTGTATATGCTAGGCTCGTCAAGTATAACCTGAGTATTCCGCGTGTGCAACTGTTTTGCACCCGTTGTATTTGAACGTAGAGCCTATCAAACCCGATCATCACGTGGTGTCTCAGCACGAAGAACTTTCGCAACGGTGCATACTCAGGGAGAACACTTCTTGATAATTAGTGAGAGATCATCTTAAAATGCTACCGTCAATCAAAGCAAGATAAGATGCATAAAGGATAAACATCACATGCAATCAATATAAGTGATATGATATGGCCATCATCATCTTGTGCTTGTGATCTCCATCTTCGAAGCACCGTCATGATCACCATCGTCACCGGCGCGACACCTTGATCTCCATCATAGCATCGTTGTCGTTACGCCATCTATTGCTTCTACGACTATCGCTACCGCTTAGTGATAAAGTAAAGCAATTACAGGGCGTTTGCATTTCATACAATAAAGCGACAACCATATGGCTCCTGCCAGTTGCCGATAACTTCGGTTACAAAACATGATCATCTCATACAATAAAATATAGCATCACGTCTTGACCATATCACATCACAACATGCCCTGCAAAAACAAGTTAGACATCCTCTACTTTGTTGTTGCAAATTTTACGTGGCTGCTACGGGCTTAGCAAGAACCATTCTTACCTACGCATCAAAAACCACAACGATAGTTCGTCAAGTTGGTGCTGTTTTAACCTTCGCAAGGACCGGGCGTAGCCACACTCGATTCAGCTAAAGTGAGAGAGACAGACACCCGCCAGCCACCTTTAAGCACGAGTGCTCGTAACGGTGAAACCAGTCTCACGTAAGCGTACGCGTAATGTCGGTCCGGGCCGCTTCATCTCACAATACCGCCGAACCAAAGTATGACATGCTGGTAAGCAGTATGACTTGTATCGCCCACAACTCACTTGTGTTCTACTCGTGCATATAACATCAATGCATAAAACCTAGGCTCGGATGCCACCTCGTAGACCGTAAGCGGAAGCGTTAGCACAACGCGGTTGATGTAGTCGTACGTCTTCACGATCCGACCGATCCAAGCACCGAACGTACGGAGCCTCCGAGTTCAGCACACATTCAGCTCGATGACGATCTCCGGCCTCCGATCCAGCCGAGCTCCGGAGATGAGTTCCGTCAGCACGACGGCGTGGTGACGATGATGATGTTCTACCGGCGCAGGGCTTCGCCTAAACTCCGCGACGATATGACCGAGGTGGAATATGGTGGAAGGGGGCACCGCACACGGCTAAGGAACGATCCGTAGATCAACTTGTGTGTCTATGGGGTGCCCCATGCCCCCGTATATAAAGGACCCAGGGGGGAGGAGGCCGCCGGCCTAAGGGGGCGCGCCAAGGGGGGAGTCCTACTCCCACCGGGAGTAGGACTCCCCTTTTCCAAGTTGGAGTAGGAGAGAAGGGGGAAAGAAGAGGAGGAGGGGAAGGAAAGGGGGGGCGCCGCCCCCCTTCCCTTGTCCTATTCGGACTAGGAGGGGGAGGGGCGCGCGGCCCCCTCCTGGCTCCTTCCTCTTCTCCCTCTTGGCCCATGTAGGCCCATTAACCCCCCCCCCCCCGGGGGGGGGGGGGGGGGGGGGTTCCGGTAACCTCCCGGTACTCCTGTAAAATGCCGATTTCACCCGGAACCATTCCGATGTCCAAACGTAGGCTTCCAATATATCAATCTTTATGTCTCGACCATTCCGAGACTCCTTGTCATGTCCGTGATCACATCCGGGATTCCGAACAAACTTCGATACATCAAAACTTATAAACTCATAATATAACTGTCATCGAAACGTTAAGCGTGCGGACCCTACGGGTTCGAGAACTATGTAGACATGACCTAGAACCATTCTCGGTCAATAACCAATAGGGGGACCTGGATGCCCATATTGGTTCCTACATATTCTACGAAGATCTTTATCGGTCAAACCGCATAACAACATACGTTGTTCCCTTTGTCATCGGTATGTTACTTGCCCGAGATTCGATCGTCGGTATCCAATACCTAGTTCAATCTCGTTACCGGCAAGTCTCTTTACTCGTTCTGTAATACGTCATCTCATAACTAACTCATTAGTTATAATGCTTGCAAGGCTTAAGTGATGAGTATTACCGAGAGGGCCCAGAGATACCTCTCCGACAATCTGAGTGACAAAACCTAATCTCGAAATACGCCAACTTAACATGTACCTTCGGAGACACCTGTAGGACTCCTTTATAATCTCCCAGTTACGTTGTGACGTTTGGTAGTACCCAAAGTGTTCCTCCGGTAAACGGGAGTTGCATAATTCTCATAGTTACAGGAACATGTATAAGTCATGAAGAAAGCAATAGCAGAATACTAAACGATCATGTGCTAAGCTAACGGGATGGGTCATGTCAATCACATCATTCTCCTAATGATGTGATCCCATTAATCAGATGACAGCACATGTCTATGGTTAGGAAACATAACCATCTTTGATTAATGAGCTAGTCAAGTAGAGGCATACTAGTGACTATATGTTTGTCTATGTATTCACACATGTATCATGTTTCCGATTAATACAATTCTAGCATGAATAATAAACATTTATCATGATATGAGGAAATAAATAATAACTTTATTATTGCCTCTAGGGCATATTTCCTTCACCTGCGGCCTCCCGCGCCCTTCTTTTCCCAGCCCCGCCGCCACTGCTCGCCCCCGGCTTCCTTCCGTCTCGTCCCCCCTGCATCGGCCCCGTCCTCCTCCTCGCCCCTTCCGATCGGCTCGCCCCCGCCTCCCTCGCCTCCCCCACCTTCCCCGTCTCCCCCTCCCCTGCCGCGGCTCGCCATGCCGCAGGATTGGGACGATGGGGTGGCCCGGACCAAGCACAAGGCCGACGACCGCCGCGACAGCTCCCACCCATCTCCGGATGCTCTCCGGTGCGAGGAGGAACTCCAGCGTGAGCTCCAGGAGCTCCAGGAGGGTCGTCGCTCGCCTGCCCGCCGGGAGGGCCGGGGCCGCTCCCGTTCGCCTCGGCCGGCCGCCTCGGGCGACTGGCGGTCGCGCCGCCGATCCCCTTCCCCGCCCCCTCGCCATGGGCGCTCGCCCTCCCCTCCCCGGACATCGCGGGCCGCCTCCCCCCGCGCCCATGGACAGCCTTCGGCCCCTGCCCCCCAACGCTACGTGCCGCCCCATGCCTCTGCCCCCGCGGCCACGGCCCCGGTTCCGGCCCCAGGCGGCGGCGCCGCTCGCGGACGTGTGGGGCCGGCCAAGAAGAAGAAGCGTCGTGGTGCCCGCGGCGCTCCGCCCGTGCCCCCCTCGGCGGCCCCAGGATCTTCCGCCACGCCCGGGCCCATCTCCGGTCTCCCTCGCCCCCCTGTTTCAACTGCGGGGTGGGGGGCCATTCGCAAGTCAACTGTGTCAATCCCCAATGCTGCTACCTCTGCAAGGATCCGGGCCACCCCGCCCTCCCGTGCCCGGATAGACCGGTGGTGTCGGAGCTCATGATGTACGACCACGGTATCGAGGGGTTGGGCTTATTCCACCTCGAGGTCCCCGACGTACCGCCGCCCTCCCCACTCTCCAGGCGGTCGTCACTGTGGTCGATAGGGTGGCATCCCCGTAGATGATTGAGGCCGAGCTCAACCACCTCTACCATTGCCAGTGGGACTGGGTGGTCACTGCCACTGCTAGCCACATCTTCACCGTTGTCTTCCCCGACTCCGTCAGCTACGGCTACGCGACGCGCAGTGGCCGGATCACGCTCGCTCTCAACCAGCTGGTTGTCGACATCTCCGAGCCGATCCTCGACGCTCAGGCCGTGGCCGTCCTTGACACCGCTTGGATCCTTGTAGCCGGCCTTCCTAATATTGCGCGGTCCGAGCTCGTCATCCGCCAGATGTCCCGGCTCTTGGGCAAGGTGGTGGTGGTCGATGAGCTCTCTCTGCGCAAGGAGGAGGAGGTCCGGGTCAAGGTCAAGTGCCTCGACTCCTTCAAGCTCCACACCACCGTTCGCGTATTCTTCAATGACCAGGGCTTCGACCTCAGGATCGCCTCCGAGCTCCCCAACCACGTCGGCCGTCCCCGCTCCTTCGACGCTGGCCTCCCCGGCGGCAACACGGGGAACGATGGGGACTACCACGGACGTCACCGTGCCTGCTCCCACCACTCGGATGAGGAGGGGGGCTCGGAGGACTCCCGCTCCCCGTCCCCCTCGCCCCCTCCTCGTGCCGCTGGGGGCAAGGGCCGCCAGGCCGCGCCCAGCCAGTTCCTCGGCGGTCCCTCGTACTCTACAGCGACATCCTCCGAGGCGAGCAACATCTCCAGCGTAGGCCTGGTCGTCTGCCCGGCTTCTTCCCCGTGCTCTCCTTCCTCGTCTGCTCCCGTCGCGCTGGATCCGGAGTCGCCCCCCTCCCCCGGCGGCGGCTCCGGCTCCCAGTCTGCTCCTGGCGGCCTTGGTGGTCCCTCCAGAGGTGGCTGAGCCCCCGGTGGCTGACTCCCCCCCTCCGACGTCGCCTCCCGCGGTCGCTCAGCCCACCCCGCCTGAGGCGCCTCCTCCCCCGCCGCTCCCGCGGGCGACCTCAGCCGCGGGTTGTGCGGTCCCCCCTCCGTCGATGCTGCTCTCGTCCCCGACTCTGTCCCCGGCTCCGCTCCTCCTCAGCTGCTCCGTGTCCGCTCCTCTGGCTTCACCCGTGGAGGCCCTGACCATGGACGGGGAGGCTCGGGTGTCCACCCCCATGGCCGCCTAGCCCCCTCCTCCACGGTCCGCCGCCTACTCTCGCCGCGGCCGGTCGGCCTCCTCCCCGGTGATTGCGTCCCGTCGGAGTGCTCGGCTGGATGCTGCTCACCCTGAGGGCAGTCCGGCTCTGCTCATCCCCGAGCGGGCGGAGCTCCGCGCTGCTGCTCGGAACCTGGAGCCAGGTACGCATGTCGTTCCCCCTTTGGCTTCGTCTTGTTCCTTCTCTGCGCTTGAGTCCATTCCTCTAGGCAACCTTGCAAAGGTTGCCTCTGACTCCGCCATTATTTTTAGGGGGGAAGCTGGTCCCCCCTTAGTCCAGATTGCGGCTATTAGAGCTCGCGAGATCCTTGACGGGAGGCTCGCGGAGGCCCGTGCGGCCTTCCTTTGCCACCCATCCCGCCTACGGCCGGTGAGACCCCTCCCCCGGCCGCGTCGAGGCTGACGGGTGCCCCCCCCCCCCGATGGAGGGGGAGGAAATCCGTGGTCGCACTCGCTCCTGCACCGCGGCCCTCCGTGCTCAAAGTGCCTCTCGTGTCCTGGGGTCAAGCAGCCCCCCAATGGCGCCTTAATGCGTGCATTATTCTGGAACATCCGCGGTTTCAGCCATGATGGCCGACGCCGCCAACTAGTGGAGTACATGCGTGAGGAACACATCGACATTGTTACCATCGACTAGTGGAGTACATGTCGACGCCCATTAGTGACTCCCAGCTCACCATCGCGGACTTGCGCCCCTCCGTGGCCAAGCTCCAAACGCGCATCGAGCCCTGGCAGGGGAGGTGGCTGTCTAAGGCGGCCCTGACTATTCTCATCAACTCTTCCCTCTCCAGTCTCCTCTTGTTTCTCATGAGCTTCTACAGTCTCCACGAGACCCTACACCATGAGATCGCCAAGGTCGAGTCCCGCTTTTACTGGGCGGGCGACAACGACAAGCAGAAGTATCATATGGTCAGTTGGCCTGACATTTGCAAGCCCAGGGAGCAAGGCGGCCTTGGCATCATGTGCTCTAAATGGATGAATATCACCCTTCTCTCCCGCTGGCATTGGCGCATCTCGCAGGGGCACGGTGGCCTTTGGCTTGACATCATCCGGAACAAATGCTTGCGTGGACAGCCCCTCGCCTTCTGCCAGAAATCTGGCGGATCTCAGTTCTGGCAATCGATTGTCCAGCTTCTCCCGGTCCTCCGTATCGGGACCTCCATCTCGGTGGGCTCCAGAGCGTCGACGCTGTTCTGGTTTGATCGCTGGGCCGGGGATACCCCCTTTGCAGCTCGCTTTCCCGGCCTCTTCTCCATCTCCGTCGATCCCGTGATTTCTATCGATAGGGCCCTTCTTGACCTAGGGCGCCTTGCTTTCCGACAGCCTTTTGGTCCCTTGGAATCCGCCGCCTGGCGTGAGTTGCTTGACTGTGTTGCTCTCCACGAACTGATGGTGGATGGTGGCCCTGACCTGGTGTGCTGGCGCCTTGAGCCTTCGGGCCAAATTTCCACCAAGTCGCTGTACATGGCCATCGCCCCTTCTTCCGCCCCTCCCCCTATCGACGGTGTGGTCCATCCGCCTGCCCTTGAAGATCCGTATCTTCATGTGACAATGGATTTGCGGTCGGGTCCCGTCCGGGGTGGAGGTGCGCAAGCGAAATGGCCCGGGTACTGGCATCTGCCCGCTCTGTGGGGTCCCCGAAGACTCGAACCACATTTTCTTCTCCTGCGTGTCCGCTCAGTTCCTCTGGAGCTGCTTTCGCGAAGCAGTCGGTGAAAATTGGTGCCACACCAACTTCCCAGACCTATTTGCTGAACTCCAGATGTCCCCCGTGACTTCTCGCCACATTAGGTGGCTTGAGATTGGGGTCCTCGCCTGGACCCTCTGGACGGTCCGCAATAAGCTTGTGATTCAGCGCACCCCTCTTCGACGGGCTACTGACGCTCTCTTCAAACTCTCGGGTTTCTTGCAGCTTTGGCGGCCGCTTAGCCGCCCTCTGGACCGCGACGCCATCTCCGCCTTCATCGCCGACATTCGCTCGATGGCCGTCCGCCTGTCGCCGCTGCCGCCGGAACCAGACTAGGCGCTGTCTTCGTTCGGCTTTTTTTGGTTTTTATTTCTGGGCTTGTTGAGCTGTGCCTTCAACAGAACCTTTGTACCTTGTTGTGAGACTTGGGTGTGTGTGTGTGGACTTGACTTTGTATGTGTGCTCTTTGGCGGTTTGCTTTATTTATAAAGCGGGGCGAAAGCCTTTTTCAGTAGGGACAGTTGGCTGTACAAAGAAATGTTCCTGGTGGCCTGGTAAGCTAGCAAACAAAAAAAATGGTATAATACAACTCACTGTATGTCTTATGATGCTGAGGCAAAACTAAGGTAACTTCGGAGCATATGGGCGTAAAATAAACACAAATCTCAAAACCTTTCAGATCTTATCTACATCTAATTCAGTGAAACACAATCATTTTAGTTAGGCACATCCTTCATCAGAACATTTGCAGCTAAGAACATGTCCACATGGCTGAATCCATAAATAATACTTCCCCCGTTCCTAAATATTTGTCTTTCGAGAGATTTCAACAAGTGACTATATACGAAGCAAAATGAGTAAATCTACACTCTAAAATATATCTATATACATCCGTATGTGGTAGTTCATTTGGAATCTCTCAAAAGACAAATATTTAGAAACGGAGGGAGTACAAAGCATAAGAGTATAAGCTTCAAACACGCAGTTCAGTATCCAAACAGCATCGTGTTGCATGTTTCCATACAGATGTAAGCAAACCTTATGAACCAAATGATCTGATACCAAATCATTTATATTTTCAAAGCAACAGAGTTATTGAGGAATGGATGCTATATGTCCAAACTTGAATTTTTTTTACAGACATGGAAACCCAACTAGCTTAAGGCGACGACTTGCAGTGTTTGTCCACATACAGAGGAAATAACTTGGGCTTGGAGCTTGAGTTTAAATTCTGGTTAAAAGCCTCCCCATTGATGTGATTGCCGTTCCCAAGTTGCACAACAGTCTTGAAGCTTAATCATCTTGTTGCAATGGGCAGCAGCAGTGCCATGGCATGAACCCTTCCACTTTGATGGGGGTGGCGGGATACCACTATCACCAAAGGAAGGATGCGCCGCATAGATGCCGGTGTCAACTACACCATGATGACTCCCTCGCCGTAGTTGGTGTCTCTCCACAACCCGGGATCCCTCTTGAGCCCAAGAAATTCTTGAGTGTGGGTGGTGGGGCGCCGGAGCTGGTTTGGAAACGCCCGCACAAACTCTGCCCTCTTGGACACGAGGGCGGGCAGTCCCAACTGCTCTGCCCCTGTTGAGGCTGTACAGGCCTTAAAAGGAGAATGTATTTTTCATGGCTAGGAGAAGCTTGTGTGGCATGTTGGAACAGGGTGAGTGAGAGTAGGAGGTGGGCGAAGGATGACATGGTTGGGTTCAGCTGGAAGAAGACTTAGGTTAGGTGCAAGAGAGAGATGGAGAGAGGCTTGAGAGCTTGGACATGAGTTCAGAGCTGCGATTTCCAAAGGTAGAAGAAGCTGAGGAGGGGGGGGGGGGGGGGGGGGGGGGGGGGGGGGGGGGGGCTGCAGCGATGTTATTCTGTTGACAGGAAAATGTTCATGGAGGAGGGAAGTTGGAGCTGCGATTTCCAATGGGTAGAAGAGGGTGAGGGTGGAACTGGTGGCTGCTGTGTGAGGAGGGGTGGTGGTGGTCTTAATAAGCAACGGAGAGGAAGGGAGAGAGGACGACGGGGGTGGGATGATACGTGAGTGCACTGAGTGCGGAGAGCAGTGGGAGACACTGACGTGATGCCTACATGGCCTAGGGAGAGGGGCGTGTCGTCCCTGGGCTGGCTGGTGGAGAAAGAGATACCCAACCAACAAAAAAGCTACAGTGCAGTGGATGCTCCACATCCAAACTTCAATATGCTAAGATTCCAGACAACAGCAGTGCGGTTCGTCCTTGACCTAAAAGCTAAGATGAAAGTTTGGATCATCATATCTGCTAGTTTTACTGAGGCAACGTGGGCGCAGATTCTCCGTAGTAAGTATCTGCAGTCCAAAACTTTGTCCCAGGTGACAGTGAGACCAACCGACTCGCCGTTTTGGAAGGGGCTTATGAGAGTCAAAGCTGCATTCTTTAATAGAACAAAGTTTATTGTCGGTAATGGCAACACCACTCGCTTCTGGGAGGATACGTGGCTTGGTGAAACGTTGTTGGCGCTCCAGTATCCGTCCCTGTATCGTATTGTTCAGCGTCGTAATGCTCTTGTTGCAACGATTATGCAGTCCATTCCCCTTAATATTCAGTTTTGGAGGGTGCTTGTTGGCGACCGGTGGGAATCATGGCTTCATCTGGTGAGTAGACTGATGGAGGTTCAGCTAGCTCATCAGCCCGATCAGTTGTGTTAGAAGCTTACTAGGTCTGGAGAATTCACAGTCAAGTCGATGTATATCGATGTCATTAACTCTAGTATTATTCCTAGTTCCAAACATGTTTGAAAAGTCAAAGTTCCTTTGAAGATTAAAGTGTTTATGTGGTTTGTGCATAAACAAGTAATTTTAACAAAGGATAATTTGGTTAAGCGCAACTGGACAGGATCTATTAGGTGTAGTTTTTGTGATCGGGACGAGACTATCAAGCACCTCTTCTTTGATTGCCCGTTGGCGAGAGTTTTGTGACGCACCGTGCAAATTGCCTTTAAAATTACTCCTCCGAATTCGGTCAGTACGTTATTTGGAACGTGGCTTGTTGGGATAGAGTCAGAAACAACTAGACACATTCGTGTAGGAGTATGCACGTTGTGATGAGCAATTTGAAACTGCAGAAATGATTTGGCTTTAACAGAACAACTATTCATTTTTTGCAGGTTTTATTCCGAGCTACTGCGATGATCCGTATGTGGTCCTTACTCACTACGACGGAGGCCAGGGAGCGTTTGGTTACTGGATCTATCCGGTGGGAGATGGTAGCGTGGGATATCTTTAACCGGTTTGGATGGCGGTCATGTAATAGGATAGGCGATTAGTTTACCTATTTTTTGTTATGCCAGCCGGTTGTGGCTTTTGGGCCTTTTGTTATTGGCGTTGTGGCTCTGTGTGAGCTTGCCGTTTTTTATTTGTTTCAAGACCTTGTTGAACCTCTTTTTATCTATAAATGTGGCCGTATGCATCGTTTCGATGCAGAGGCCGCCGGGGAGTCCCCTTTTTCGAAAAATAAAATAAAATCTGCTAGTCTTAGCCTCTTAGGGATACTCTGCTTCAAGCCTCCTCCTAGCAACACATCCAACCCAAAGAACAGAGCACCAGCTACAGCATCCAACATCCCCAGCAGGAGTTGGTGAAAATAGTTGGAGTAAATCAGAGGACAATGACTTGTAAAGAGAAAGAAAAGTAAAGAAACATGTCCTTGGCCAACACTCGGTGATGACTCTAACCTAAGGACCGGGAACAGAGCTTATGCTAAGTTGGAGTACTTAATCATAGATGGTGATGTCCCACCTCTAAAGCCCCCGCGTCGCCCTCCGCCTAGGGCGATTCGGGCAGAGCCCGGAATCCTAGCCGCCGCCGCGAACTCCCTCTTCTCCCTTTGCCGCCGCCGGAGGACGCCGCTGGGATAAGCCCGGGGGCCGATGGCGGTGGCGGGGGATCTCCCCCCTCTCGCGTCTCTGGGATGGTGCAGACCCCAAGGCGTGTGGTGGCGCAGCTGATTTGGGATCTGCGGCACGGCGGATGGCTGCGGCAGGCGGCAGGAGGCCGGCCCGTCCTCGGATGGCGACGGCTTGGCGCGGCGGGCGACGGCCAGGGCTGCGGGCGTAGCGGCTGGCCCTTCGGGCGGAGGCTAGGTCTGCGGGCGCATCGGCTGGCCCTTCGGGCGGTGGCGGCTGCGGTGGCGTGCATGCTGCCTTCAGATCGGCGACGACGGCATGGAGGGCCTGGTGGTCTCGTCGGCAGCACCTTCGATCAGATCTGTTCTGACCGGTGTAGCCTGCGGTGGTGGTCATCTCTTCTGTCTGAGGTGGTCGGCCTGAGGCTGGGTGTTCGGATCTCGGGATCCGTCATCTAGTACCGGCTGCGAGTCGGCGAGACGTAGTTGCCGGTGGAAACCGAGTCGATGGCGGGAGATGGCGCCGTTCCGCGTCGTTACCTTGATGAAGGCATCGTCATGTGACTACTGTCGACCCACTCGTACTGCTCTGGGGGAAACCCTAGGATCTGGTCTTCCAGATCGGACGATGGCGGCATTGCGGTGTCGTTTCTCTCTTGGGAGCATCATTTGTGGAGCAGCGCTGGAAGATAGAGGCAGGAGGTGGAGCAGCTTCGTCTTGCACGGAGCTTCGGTGGAAATGTCAAGTCATGCTTGGCCGACAGGTGCTACGCCTTGTCATGTCTGTTCGGCAGGTGCTACGCACGATAGATCTTCCGAAGACTTCAAACTGTGTCGGCTGGTGGTACTTGGCGGCATGGTGCTGAGGTGTACCGGCGGCGACCACAACGTGCTCAGCAGTTCGTGCGCAGGGAGGTGGTGCCATTTGGCGCCGTGGTGGCGTCGACGGTAGCTAGACCGGGCAAGGTGGATGCGTCAGTACAACTCTGAAGATGAAGCGATGGCAGTTGGCGGCGGCGGCCTCTGAGAGCGCGCCGGACCAGTGTGTGCCTCAAACCCGGCAAGTTGCTTGGTTGGGGCTGTTAGACAATAGGATAGATAGAGTTGTAGTTTAAACTCATATATCTCTTTCTATCTGTATTCCTCTCCATTCAAACTACCTCCCTCGATCTCCTGTAATCCAGATGCATCCCAGCGATCGTCTCAACTTGTACGCCACGGTAGGCTGTTTGCCAGAATCAATATATACCCGCGGCCACCTACAGGTGGTAGTACGCTTCCCATATCATCTTTCATGATAATCAGAGCATCTTCTTCCTAGATCAAGAGAAAAGAGAAGATATCGCATCTAGCCTATTCCAACCTTGCCATGACTACCGCCTCCACCCAATCCAGCACCATGAGTGCGCTCACCACATCCCTTGCCTCCGCCTCCACCTTTGCCCCCTCATCATCCAGTGCCTCCCACGCCATACCCCTCGGGTCACCACCACAGGAGAAGCTCACGAGGAATAACTTCCTAATGTGGAAAGTCGTCGTGTTGCCGCAAATCAAGGGCGCACAGATGGCTCACCACCTCGATCCGGGGAGCCAGGCGCCACCGGAAACACTCACCATCACTGATACGTCTCCAACATATCTATAATTTTTTATTGTTCCACGCTATTATATTATCTGTTTAGGATGTTTATGGGCTTTACTATACACTTTTATATTATTTTTGGGACTAACCTATTAACCGGAGGCCCAACCCAAATTGTTGTTTTTTTGCCTATTTCAGTGTTTCGAAGAAAAGGAATATCAAACGGAGTCCAAACAGAATGAAACCTTCGGGAGAGTTATTTTTGGAACGGAAGCAATCTAGGAGACTTGGAGTAGACGTCAGGGAAGCTTGGGGGAAGCCACGAGGCAGGGAGGCGCGCATTACCCCCTGGGCACGCCCCCACCCTCGTGGGCCCCTCGTGGCTCCCCTGACTAACCTCTTTTTCCTATATATATCCATATACCCTAAAAACATCGAGGAGCACAATAGATCAGGAGTTCCGCCGCAGCAAGCCTCTGTAGCCACCAAAAACCTCTCGGGAGCCCGTTTCGGCACCCTACCGGAGGGGGAATCCATCACCGGTGGCCGTCTTCATCATCCCGACGCTCTCCATGACGAGGAGGGAGTAGTTCAGCCTCGGGAATGAGGGTATGTACCAGTAGCTATGTGTTTGATCTCTCTCTCTCTTGTGTTCTTGAGGTGATACAATCTTGATGTATCGTGAGCTTTGCTATTGTAGTTGGATCTTATGATGTTTCTCCCCCTCTACTCTCTTGTAATGGATTGAGTTTTCCCTTTGAAGTTATCTTATCGGATTGAGTCTTTAAGGATTTGAGAACACTTGATGTATGTCTTGCCGTGCTTATCTGTGGTGACAATGGGATATTCATGTGATCTACTTGATGTATGTTTCGGTGATCAACTTGCGGGTTCACCTTGTGAACTTATGCATAGGGGTTGGCACACGTTTTCGTCTTGACTCTCCGGTAGAAACTTTAGGGCACTCTTTGAAGTACTTTGTGTTGGTTGAATAGATGAATCTGAGATTGTGTGATGCATATCGTATAATCATGCCCATGGATACTTGAGGTGACATTGGAGTATCTAGGTGACATTAGGGTTTTTGTTGATTTGTGTCTTAACGTGTTATTCTAGTACGAACTCTATGATAGATCGAACGGAAAGAATAGCTTCGTATTATTTTACTATGGACTCTTGAATAGATCAATCAGAAAGGATAACTTTGAGGTGGTTTCGTACCCCACAATAATCTCTTCGTTTGTTCTCCGCTATTAGTGACTTTGGAGTGACTCTTTGTTGCATGTTGAGGGATAGTTATATGATCCATTTATGTTATTATTGTTGAGAGAACTTGCACTAGTGAAAGTATGAACCTTAGGCCTTGTTTCCTAGCATTGCAATACCGTTTACACTCACTTTTATCATTAGTTACCTTGCCGTTTTTATATTTTCAGATTACAAAAACCTATATCTATCATCCATATTGCACTTGTATCACCATCTTTTCCCGAACTAGTGCACCTATACAATTTACCATTGTATTGGGTGTGTTGGGGACACAAGAGACTCTTTGTTATTTGGTTGCAGGGTTGCTTGAGAGAGACCATCTTCATCCTACGCCTCCCACGGATTGATAAACCTTAGGTCATCCACTTGAGGGAAATTTGCTACTGTCCTACAAACCTCTGCACTTGGAGGCCCAATAACGTCTACAAGAAGAAGGTTGCATAGTAGACATCAAGCTCTTTTCTGGCGCCGTTGCCGGGGAGGTGAGTGCTTGAAGGTATACCTTTAGATCTTGCAATCGAATCTTTTAGTTTCTTGTTTTATCACTTGTTTAGTCTATAAAAGAAAACTACAAAAAATGGAATTAAGTTTGCCTCATACGCTTCATCTTTTCAATATCTTTCGTGAGAATGACGGAAAGGAAAATTGTGCTCAAGTGCTAGAAGAAGAAGTCTATAAAATGTTTGGCACTAAATCTTTGAATGATGAGCATGATTGCAATGTTGTTAGTATGAACTCTTTGAATATCCATAGTACTAATGATGATTGCACTAGTCATGATGAAAATGTCTCTTATAAGCATGTCAATTTTTGTGAAGTGCATAGAGTTTGCAAGTACACACCAAATAGGGAAGATAGATTTTGAAAGAGGCATAAGTATTTAGAAACTAAATGGTTGCAAGAAAGGCTAGATGTGAGTGCTGAAAATTTAAAATTTCTTTACCATACTTGTGAACTTTGCAATGAACATGGTCATTTAAATCTCAGATGCAAATTGTTTCATGATGGAATCGTGTCCAAAAATTGTGATGACTTGATTTCCATTGCACATCATAATGATCTTAGTTTGCTTTTGGGTTATGAAGAAATGAAACGTGAAACTAAGCATATTCCAGAATATAAACTTGAGAAATTCCTTGATATCGATCTAGAGGAAATTTATATGTATTGTACGGTGAATTGCATTGAAAATCCTTATATTGACAATTACATAAAGAAAAGAAAGAAAATAGAAGATGAAGAGAATACTAATGAAAGGGAAGAGACTTCCCAATATCCTCCTATTATTTCTTATGATGAATCAGGTAACGAGGAGGAGCTTTCTATTCAGCCAATTTCATTAATAAGGAGCTCAAAAAATAGGGTTAAACCCACACATGATATGAAGAAGAAAAGGAAAAGACGGAGAAGCAAAGGTAAAAATGTATCCCTCCCAAATGATGTTGCTCCTATTACTCACTGTGATGATGATAATTGCTATACTATTGGTGCTATCCATACTATTAATGATGAGAGTGATTATGCTTATGATATGAAAAGGCCCAAGCTTGGGGATGATTTTTTTGATGAGAATGACATATTTGAGAATATATTTGCTGCAATTAATGTTTGTCCCAAGCTTGGGGATGCTACGTTTAATGAAGATGATATTTTTAGCCTCCCAAGTTTTGATATGCAAATTTATTATGATGATAGCATGCCTCCTACCTATGATGATTATATTGATGAAAGTGGGTTTGGAAGAGTGTCAACTTTAGGAAGTAATGATCCCACTACTTTGGAGGGTGTTGAATCTTATAATATTTATGAAAGTGGATTTGGAGAGGTCATGACTTTACTTAGTGATGAATCCACTATTTTGGAAGAGGTTTCAGTTGATTATGATCAGAACAAAGTTGCTACTTATGATGATTATTGTGATGAAACGTATGCTATAAAAAGTAGTGATGATTATATTTATAAAACTTGTCATGATTATGATTACCCTTTTTCTGAATATTACTCTTTTAATGTGGAAACAATTTATAGTATTCGAGTCTCTTATGATACTCCCACTATTCTGAATGAGAAGAATTTTGCTTATGTGGAGCGTAATAAAAGTTCTATGCTTGTAGATCATGAAAAGAATGCTTTATGTGATGGTTATATTGTTGAATTCATTCATGATGCTACTGAAAATTATTATGAGGGAGGAACATATGCTTGTAGGAATTGCAATAATATCAAGTTTCCTCTCTATGTGCTTAAAATCTTGAAGTTATGCTTGTTTTGCCTACCTATCCTAGTTGATTATTGTTCCCATAAGTTGTTTGCTCACAAAATCCCTATGCATAGGAAGTGGGTTAGGCTTAAATATGATAGTCATATGCTTCATGATGCTCCCGTTATGTTTCAATTCTTATCTTTTATGTGAGCATCATTGTCATCATCATGCCTAGCTAGAAAGACGTTAAAGAAAAGCGCTTGTTGGGAGACAACCCAATATTTACCCTTACTGTTTTTGTGTGTCCACATGATTATGCTACTGTAGAAATCATGTTTTATAGCTTTTGTTTCAATAAAGTGCCAAGTAAGACCTTTAGGATATCTTACGGTGATAGTTGTGTTGATCCTGCTGAAAATCAGAAACTTTTGCACCCAGTAAATTAGTTTTGATAATTCACATAAACGTGATTTGATATGATTCTTTTTGCTCTGGATTGGTACACAAATATCTCAGGTTTTCCTAATTTGGTAGAATTTTTGGAGTTACAGAAGTATTCTAATGATACATATTACTACAGACTGTTCTGTTTTTGACAGATTCTGTTTTCTATGTGTTGTTTGCTTATTTTGATGAATCTGTGAGTAGTATCGGAGGGTATGAACCACAGAGAAGCTGGAATACAGTAGATATTACACCAATATGAATTTAGAATGAGTTCACAACAGTACCTAAGTGGTGGTTTTATTTTCTTATACTAACGGAGCTTACGAGTTTTCTGTTGAGTTTTGTGTTGTGAAGTTTTTCAAGTTTTGGGTAAACATTCGATGGACTATGGAATAAGGAGTGACAAGAGCCTATGCTTGGGGATGCCCAAGGCACCCCAAGGCAATATTCAAGGACACCAAGAGCCTAATCTTGGGGATGCCCCGGAAGGAATCCCCTCTTTCGTCTTCGTCCATCGGTAACTTTACTTGGAGCTATATTTTTATTCACCACATGATATGTGTTTTGCTTGGAGCGTCATTTTGTTTTATTTTGTTTTGCTTGCTGCTTGAATAAAATACATTAGATCTGAAATTCTTAAATGATAGAGAGTCTTCACATAGCTACATAATTATTTAACTACTCATTGATCTTCACTTATATCTTTCAGAGTAGTTTGTCAATTGCTCTAGTGCTTCACTTATATCTTTTTAGAGCACGGCGGTAGTTTTATTTTGTAGAAATTATTGATCTCTCATGCTTCACTTATATCATTTTGAGAGTCTTGTGGAACAACATGGTATTTGCTATGGTTATAAAATTGGTCCTAGAATGATGGGCATCCAAGTTGGGTATAATAAAAACTATCATAGGAAGTGAATTGGATGCTATGATCAATTTGATGCTTGATAATTATTTTGACATATAAAGGTGGTAATGTTAGAGTAATGCTAGTTGGGTAATTATGAAATTGAGAAATACTTGTGTTGAAGTTTGCAAGTCCCGTAGCATGCACGTATGGTAACCGTTGTGTCATCCTTTGTGTGGAGGTTGGGATCGCGCGATGGTTAACCCCTACCAACCCTTCCCATCGGAGCATGTGTGTAGTGCTTGGGTTTGATGACTCGTAGATTTTTGCAATAAGTATGTGAGTTCTTTATGACTAATGTTGAGTCCATGGATTATACGCACTCTTACCCTTCCATCATTGCTAGCCTCTTCGGTACCGTGCATTGCCCTTTCTCACCTTCAGAGTTGGTGCAAACTTCGCCGGTGCATCCAAACCCCGTGATACGATACGCGCTATCACACATAAACCTCCTTATATCTTCCTCAAAACAGCCACCATACCTACCTATTATGGCATTTCCATAGCCATTCCGAGATATATTGCCATGCAACTTTCCATCGTTCCGTTCCTCATGACACGTTCATCATTGTCATATTGCTTCTGCATGATCATGTAGTTGACATCATATTTGTGGCAAAGCCACCTTCATAATTTTTTATACATGTCGCTCTTGATTCATTGCATATCCCAGTACACCGCCGGAGGCATTCATATAGAGTCATATTTTTTTTCTAGTATCGAGTTGTAATTCATGAGTTGTAAATAAATAGAAGTGTGATGATCATCATTATTAGAGCATTGTCCCCTATAAAAAAAAGAAAGGCAAAAAAAGGCTAAAAAAAGAGAAAGGCCAAATAAAAAAGCGGGGGCAATGTTACTATCTTTTTCCACACTTGTGCTTCAAAGTAGCACCATGTTCTTCATATAGAGAGTCTCCTATGTTGTCAGATTCATATACTAGTGAGAATTTTCATTATAGAACTTGGCTTGTATATTCCAACGATGGGCTTCCTCAAAATTCCCTAGGTCTTCGTGAGCAAGCAAGTTGGATGCACACCCACTTAGTTTCTTTTGTCGAGTCTTCATACATTTATAGCTCTAGTGCATTTGTTGCATGGCAATACCTACTCCTCATGTTGACATCAATTGATGGGCATCTCCATACCCCGTTGATTAGGCTCGTCAGCGTGAGACTTTCTCCTTTTTTGTCTTCTCCACACAACCTCCATCATCATATTCTATTCCACCCATAGTGCTATATCCATGGCTCACGCTCATGTATTGCGTGAAAGTTGAAAAAGTTTGAAAAGGTTAAAGCATGAAACAATTGCTTGGCTGAAACTGGGGTTGTGCATGATTTGGATATTTTGTGTGACGAAGATGGAGCATAGCCAAACTATATGATTTTGTAGGGATGAACTTTCTTTGGCCATGCTATTTTGAGAATACATAATTGCTTTGTTAGTATGCTTGAATTATTACTATTTTTATGTTAATATGAACTTTTATCTTGAATCATTTGGATCTGAACATTCATGCCACAATAAAGAAAATTACATTGAGAAATATGCTAGGTAGCATTCCGCATCAAAAATTCTGTTTTTATCATTTACCTACTCGAGGACGAGCAGGAATTAAGCTTGGGGATGCTTGATACGTCTCCAACGTATCTATAATTTTTTATTGTTCCATGCTATTATATTATCTGTTTTGGATGTTTATGGGCTTTACTATACACTTTTATATTATTTTTGGGACTAACCTATTAACCGGAGGCCCAGCCCAAATTGCTATTTTTTTGCCTATTTCAGTGTTTCGAAGAAAAGGAATATCAAACGGAGTCCAAACGGAATGAAACCTTCGGGAGAGTTATTTTTGGAATGGAAGCAATCCAGGATACTTGGAGTAGACGTCAGGGAAGCTTCGAGGAAGCCACGAGGCAGGGAGGCACGCCCTACCCCCTTGGGCGCGCCCCCACTATCATGGGCCCCTCGTGGCTCCCCTGGCCGACTTATTTCACCTATATATATCCATATACCCTAAAACATCGAGGAGCACAATAGATCGGGAGTTCCGCCGCCGCAAGCCTCTGTAGCCACCAAAAACCTCTTGGGAGTCCGTTTCGGCACCCTGCCGGAGGGGGAATCTATCACCGGTGGCCATCTTCATCATCCCGACGCTCTCCATGACGAGGAGGGAGTAGTTCACCCTCGGGGCTGAGGGTATGTACCAGTAGCTATGTGTTTGATCTGTCTCTCTCTCGTGTTCTTGAGGTGATACGATCTCGATGTATCGCGAGCTTTGCTATTATAGTTGGATCTTATGATGTTTCTCCCCCTCTACTCTCTTGTAATGGATTGAGTTTTTCCTTTGAAGTTATCTTATCGGATTGAGTCTTTAAGGATTTGAGAACACTTGATGTATGTCTTGCCGTGCTTATCTGTGGTGACAATGGGATATTCACGTGATCTACTTGATGTATGTTTTGGTGATCAACTTGCCGGTTCACCTTGTGAACTTATGCATAGGGTTTGGCACACGTTTTCGTCTTGACTCTTCAGTAGAAACTTTGGGGCACTCTTTGAAGTACTTTGTGTTGGTTGAATAAATGAATCTAAGATTGTGTGATGTATATCGTATAATCATGCCCACGGATACTTGAGGTGACAATGGAGTACCTAGGTGACATTAGGGTTTTAGTTGACTTGTGTCTTAAGGTGTTATTCTAGTACGAACTCTATGATAGATTGAACGGAAAGAATAGCTTCGTGTTATTTTACTACAGAATCTTGAATAGATCGATCAGAAAGGATAACTTTGAGGTGGTTTCATACCCTACAATAATCTCTTCGTTTGTTCTCCGCTATTAGTGACTTTGGAGTGACTCTTTGTTGCATGTTGAGGGATAGTTATATGATCTAGTTATGTTATTATTGTTGAGAGAACTTGCACTAGTGAAAGTATGAACCTTAGGCCTTGTTTCCTAGCATTGCAATACCATTTACGCTCACTTTTATCATTAGTTACCTTGCCGTTTTTATATTTTCATATTACAAAAACCTATATCTATCATCCATATTGCACTTGTATCACCATCTCTTTGCCGTGCACCTATACAATTTACCATTGTATTGGGTGTTTTTTTACCTTTATTGGGTGTGTTGGGGACACAAGAGACTCTTTGTTATTTGGTTGCAGAGTTGCTTGAGAGAGACCATCTTCATCCTACGCCTCCCATGGATTGATAAACCTTAGGTCATCCACTTGAGGGAAATTTGCTACTGTCCTACAAACCTCTGCACTTGGAGACCCAACAACGTCTACAAGAAGAAGGTTGCGTAGTAGACATCAATCACCAACGACGGCAAGGAAGAGTAGATCGCCAACTTCGCCCACGTTCTCTAGTATGCAACAACCGCAACTTCAAGGTTTTCTGATGGGCTCTCTATCTCGCGAGATCCTTGCACAGGTCGTCACCCTTCAGATGCCGGCGGAGGTGTGCGCAGCGATCCACGCCACCTTTGCTGCCGAAACTCAAGCGCAAGCCATCAACACGCGCATCAAGCTCACAAACCTGAAGAAGGGGAACCTGAGCATGACGGAGTATCTTGCTAAGATCAAGATGCTCTCCGATGAGATTGCATGCACATGGGCGGAGCTCGGCAATGCTGAGATCGTCTCCCATGTTCTGGCCGGACTTGACCTCGACTACAACCCGGTGGTCTTGGCCCTTGCAGCACGGGTAGAGCCCGTGACTGTCCAGGAGCTCTTCAACGAGCTCCTCAGCTTCGACGCGTGGCTCAACCTTTTTCACGGCATGAACGTCCGCCAATGCGGTGTCCCGCGGTCGTGGAGCAGGCCGTGGGCGTGGTCACCAGGGCCGCAACCGCAATAGCAGCAGCGGTGGCAACGAGCGAGGGCGCGGGAGCAATCAAACCGCGCGGTCTGGGGGCGGCGGCTTCAACAACACTAACAACACCGCTCCTGGATCCACTTCTTCAACTCGCGTCCGGTGTCAGCTCTGCAAGAAACCAGGCCATGAGGTCATGGATTGCTAGCACCGCTACGATTAGGACTATGTCCCTGATGCACGCCATGCTGCAGCAGCAATCCATGAGCAGCAAGGAGGAGATGGCACTGTCTGGTATGCCGACTCAGGCGCCACTGATCACGTCCAGTGATAACCCACAAGTATAGGGAATCGCAATAGTTTTCGAGGGTAGAGTATTCAACCCAAATTTATTGATTCAACATAATGGGAGCCAAAGAATATTCTCAAGTATTAGCAGTTGAGTTGTCAATTCAACCACACTTGGATAGCTTAGTATCTGCAGCAAAGTATTTAATAGCAAAGTAGTATGACAGTAATGGTAACAGTGATAAAAGTATCGATAGCAGTTTTGTAGTAATTGTAACAGTAGCAACGGTAAGGTAAATAAGCAAAGCACAATATGTGAAAAGCTCGTAGGCATTGGATCGGTGATGGATAATTATGTCGGATGCGATTCCTCATGTAATACTTATAACATAGGGTGACACAGAACTAGCTCCAGTTCATCAATGTAATGTAGGCATGTATTCCGAATATAGCCATACGAGCTTATGGAAAAGAACTTGCATGACATCTTTTGTCCTACCCTCCCATGGCAGCGGGGTCCTAATGGAAACTAAGGGATATTAAGGCCTCCTTTTAATAGAGAACCGGACCAATGCGTTAGCAGTTAGTGAATACATGAACTCCTCAAACTACAATCATCACTGAGAAGTATCCCGATTGTTGTCACTTCGGGGTTGTCGGATCATAACACATAATAGGTGACTATAGACTTGCAAGATAGGATCAAGAACTCACATATATTCATGAAAACATAATAGGTTCAGATTTGAAATCATGGCACTCGGGCCCTAGTGACAAGCATTAAGCATAGCAAAGTCATAACAACATCAATCTCAGAACATAGTGGATACTAGGGATCAAACCCTAACAAAACTAACTTGATTACATGATAAATCTCATCCAACCCATCACCGTCCAGCAAGCCTACGATGGAATTACTCACACACGGTGGTGAGCATCATGAAATTGGTGATGGAGGATGGTTGATGATGACGACGGCGACGAATCCCCCTCTCCGGAGCCCCAAACAGACTCCAGATCATCCCTCCCGAGAGAGATTAGGGCTTGGCGGTGGCTCCGTATCGTAAAACGCGATGAAACTTTCTCTCTGATTTTTTTCTCCATGAATGGGAATATATGGAGTTGGAGTTGAGGTCGGTGGAGCACCAGGGGCCCACGAGGCAGGGGGGCGCGCCCAGGGGGAGGGGGCACGCCCCCACCCTCGTGGACAGGGTGTGGGCCCCCTGGCCTTGATTCTTTCGCCGGTATTTTTTATATTTTCCAAAAGTTATCTCCGTGGATTTTCAGGTCATTCCAAGAACTTCTGTTTTCTGCACAAAAATAACACCATGGCAGTTCTGCTGAAAACAACGTCAGTCCGGTTTAGTTTCGTTCAAGTCATGCAAGTTAGAGTCCAAAACAAGGGCAAAAGTGTTTGGAAAAATAGATACGTTGGAGACGTATCAACTCCCCCAAGCTTAAACCTTTGCTTGTCCTCAAGCAATTCAGTTGATAAACTGAAAGTGATAAAGAAAAACTTTTACAAACTCTATTTGATCTTGTCATTGTAAATATGTAAAGCCAGCATTCAAGTTTTCAGCAAATATTATGAACTAACCATATTCACAATAACACTTAGGTCTCATGTTTACTCATATCAATGGCATAATCAACTAGCAAGCAATAATAATAAATCTCGGATGACAACACTTTCTCAAAACAATCATGATATAATATAACAATATGGTATCTCGCTAGCCCTTTCTGAGACCGTAAAACATAAATGCAGAGCACCTTTAAAGATCAAGGACTGACTAAACATTGTAATTCATGGTAAAGGAGATCCAGTCAAGTCACACCCAATATAAACTAATAGTGATGCATGCAAATGACATCGTGCTCTCCAGCGGGTGCTTTTTAATAAGAGGGTGATGACTCAACATAAAAGTAAATAGATAGGCCCTTTGCAGAGGGAAGCAGGGATTTGTAGAGGTGCCAGAGCTCGATTTTAAAATAGAGATGAATAACATTTTGAGCGGTATACTTTCACTATCAATGCAACAACTATGAGATCTCGATATCTTCCATGCTACATACATTATAGGCGGTTCCCAAACAGAATGGTAAAGTTTATACTCCCCCACCACCAACAAGCATCAATCCATGGCTTGGTCAAAACAACGAGTGCCTCCAACTAGCAACAGCCCTGGGGGAGTTTTGTTTAATTATTTTGATTTTCTTTCATCCTTTTGATCATGGGACTGGGCATCCCGGTTACCAGCCATTTTCTCGTGAATGAGGAGCGGAGTCCACTCCTCTTGAGAATAACCCACCTAGCATGGAAGATACAGACAACCCTAGTTGAAACATGAGCTTCTCGAGCATACAAAACAGAATTTCATTTGAAGGTTTGGAGTTTGGCACATACATTTACTTGGAACGGCAGGTAAATACCGCATATAGGAAGGTATGGTGGACTCATATGGAATAACTTTGGGGTTTATGGAGTTGGAATGCACAAGCAGTATTCCCGCCTAGTACAGGTGAAGGCTAGCAAAAGACTGGGAAGCGACCAACTGAGAGAGTGACAACAGTCACGAACATGCATTACTATTAATCTACACCAGGTGCAAGCATGAGTAGGATATAATCCACCATGAACATAAATATCATGAAGGCTATGTTGATTTTGTTTCAATTACATGCGTGAACATGTGCCAAGTCGAGTCACTCAATTCATTCAAAGGAGGATACCACCCTATCATACCACATCACAACCATTTTAATAGCATGTTGGCACGCAAGATAAACCATTATAAACTCATAGCTAATTAAGCATGACATAAGCAACTATAATCTGTAATTATCATTGCAAACATGTTTATTCATAATAATATGAATCAGGAATGATGAACTCATCATATTTACAAAAACAAGAGAGGTCGAGTTCATACCAGCTTCTCTCATCTCAATCAGTCCATCATATATCGTCATTATTGCCTTTCACTTGCACGACCGAACGGTGTGTATAATAATAATAGTGCACGTGCATTGGACTAAGCTGGAATCTGCAAGCATTCTATTCAAGGGAGAAGACAAGGTAATATGGGCTCTAAATTAAATCAACAATCATGCATGTAAGAGCCACTAAACATTTTTCATTATGGTCTTCTCCTCTCGACCCCCAAAGGAAAGAAAAGAAATAAAACTATTTGCACGGGAAAGCTCCCAACAAGCAAAAGAATAACAAGAAATCTTTTTGTGTTTTCATTTTAATTGCTACTACAAGCATGGAAATTAAACTAACTAATTTTTATTTTGTTTTGTTTTCCTTAAGGTTAATCAAACACTCAAGAAGAAAGCTAGAAAAGAAATTAAACTAGCATGGATAATACAATGAAAGAGTATGAGCACCGACAACTAGAATAAGTGTGTGAACATGAATGTAATGTCGGTGAGAAATACGTACTCCCCCAAGCTTAGTCTTTTGGCCTAAGTTGGTTTATTGCCAAGGATAGCCTGGCTGATATCCGAAGTTGTAACTGGGGTCGTACTGAGATGCAGCAGCCATTGCCTCCTGGGCTGCGGCATGTTGGCGGGCTGCCTCCGCTCTCCTCTCGTGTTCGGTTGCCTCCTCCCTGGTGACAACATATCTTCGTTTTGCCTGGTAGTAAAAAAGGGAAGGAGCAGGGAGAGTAACATGGACAGCGCGACGTCTGTCAAAGATTAGTCGATATTGGAGGAATTGTTCATTCCTCACAAGAAATCGATGACTGACCATAGCGTCATAATCTAAATAAGCGGGAGGCCACTCCCTATCACTCTCACGTGGAGGTATACCAAGATAATTAGCAACACGGGTCGCATAAATCCCTCCAAATAAATCTCCAACTAAACCATTATTATGCAACCTATGTGCAACAATTTCCCCCAAGTTGTAATCCTTATTACCTAACACAACACTTTTGATAACACAAAGAGTAGGGACACACATGTGACATGCTTCATCTTTACCATTAATGCATCTACCAATGAAGAGAGCAAAATAATGTATAGCAGGAAAACGAATGCTCCCTATGGTAGCTTGTGCTATGTCCCTAGATTCTCCCACGGTGATACTGGCTAGAAAATCTTTATATTCAGATTTACGGGTTCAATAACATTACCCCACTGTGGGAGTTTGCAAGCAGTAGTAAAATCTTCTAAGTCCATGGTGTATGATTGATCATAAATATCAAACAGGACATTTTGAGAATTATGCGAAGATGTAAATTTAAACCTTCTCACAAATGAATCAGTCAAATGGTAGTACTGAGGACAATTATCTTGCATGAAGTCCTCAATATCGGAATTACGCACATATGCATCAAATTCATCCTTGATGCCTGCATTGACCATAAATTCTTCTGACGGCCATTCACAAGGCCGTACGTCAGCTTCCCTTGGTGGTTCATCATCTTGCTCACGTCTGGGTCCTTTCTTTGTTGAAGAACCACCTTGGTACATTTTCCTAAAAAAAATTCTTCCTCTGAAAAATTTCTGAAATTTTTAGTAACTCAAAATAAAAGTGAGTCAAACTCAGTAAAACTGATAGCAACTACTCCCACAAGTGCCTAGAGCCTATATCATGCATTACAATTAATTGGGACCTCATAAATTAGACATGCAAGCTCAAGAACAGGGTCACCTAGGCAGCAAAAATTTGCAATGAATAAAGCACTAGAACTCGTGCTTGAGTTGGATGGGGATTTTTTGGGAGGAAGATGGAGTGTGTGGGTGCAGGAATAAGTGGAGGGGGGCCACCGTGGGCCCACAAGGCAGGGGGCGTGCCCAGTAAGAGTGGGAGCGCCCTGGATCCTCATGGCCAGGTGCTTGCCCTCCCTGCTGTGTTCTCAGTGCCTAAAATCCTCAAATATTCCATAAAAAATCATACTAAATTTGCAGGGCATTTGGAGAACTTTTATTTTTGCGATATTTTTTATTGCATGGATAATTCAGAAAACAGACAGATAATACTATTTTTGCTTTATTTATTCTAAATAACAGAAAGTAAAAAGGAGGGTACAGAAGGTTGTGCCTTCTAGTTTCATCCATCTCATGATCACCAAAAGGAATCCACTAACAAGGTTGATCAAGTCTTGTTAACAAACTCATTCCGAATAACATGGAACCGGAGAAATTTCGAATAACACTAGGTTACCTCAATGGGGATTTGGACATCCCCTATAATAAGAATATCATATTTTTTCTTGACAGTAGGGAGAGGAAATTCAAAACCTCCAATAATGATAGTTGGACTTTTTCCAATAGAATTGATGCTATGAACTTGAGGTTGTTTCCTTGGAAAGTGTACCGTATGCTCATTACCATTAACATGAAAAGTGACATTGCCTTTGTTGCAATCAATAACAGCCCCTGCAGTATTCAAAAAGGGTCTAACAAGGATAATCGACATACTATCGTCCCCGGGAATATCAAGAATAACAAAGTCCGTTAAGATAGTGACATTTGCAACCACAACAGGCACATCCTCACAAATACCGATAGGTATAGCAGTTGATTTATCGGCCATTTGCAAAGAGATTTTAGTAGGTGTCAACTTATTCAATTCTAGTCTACAATATAAAGAGAGAGGCATAACACTAACACCGGCTCCAAGATCACATAAAGCAGTTTTAACATAGTTTCTTTAATGGAGCATGGTATAGTTGGTACTCCTGGATCTCCGAGTTTCTTTGGTATTCCACCTTTAAAAGTATAATTAGCAAGCATGGTGGAGATTTCAGCTTCCGGTATCTTTCTTTTATTTGTAATGATATCCTTCATGTATTTAGCATAAGGATTTACTTTAAGCATATCAGTTAAGCGCATACGTAAGAAGATAGGTCTAATCATTTTAGCAAAGCGCTCAAAATCCCCATCATCCTTTTTCTGGATGGCTTAGGAGGAAAGGCATGGGTTTCTGAACCCATGGTTCTCTTTCTTTACTGTGCTTCCTAGCAGCAAAGTCTCTCTTATCATAACGTTGATTCTTTGATTGTGGGTTATCAAGATCAACAGCAGGTTCAATCTCTACATCATTATTATTGCTAGGTTGAGCATCAACATGAACATTATCATTAGCATTATCACTAGGTTCATGTTCATCACCAGATTGTGTTTCAGCATCAGAGATAGAAATATCATTGGGATTCTTAGGTGTGTCTACAACAGTTCACTAGAAGCATGCAAAGTCCTATCATTTTTCTTTTTCTTCTTTTTAGAAGGACTAGGTGCATCTAAATTATTTCTCTGAGAATCTTGATCAATTCTCTTAGGGTGGCTGATACGTCCATTTTGCATCATGCTTTTATATCGATATTTATTGCATTATGGGCTGTTATTACACTTTATGTCACAATACTTATGACTATTCTCTCTTATTTTACAAGGTTTATCATGAAGAGGGAGAATGCTGGCAGCTCAGATTCTGGGGGGGAAAGGAGCAAATATTGGAAACCTATTCTGCACAGCTCCAAAAATCCTGAAACTCCACAGAAGTCCCTCTTGGAATTAGTAAGAATTATTGAGTGAAGAAAATACCAGAGGGGGCCCACACCCTAGCCAGGAGGGTGGGCCCCCCCCCCTACTAGGCGCGCCCCTGTCTCCCGGTCCCTCCTCCGGTGCCCATCTTCTGCTATATGAAGGCTTTTACCCTGGAAAAAATCATAAGCAAGCTCATGGGACGAAAATCCGCCGCTACGAGGCGGAACCTTGGCGGAACCAATCTAGGGCTCCGGCAGAGCTGTTCTGCCGGGGAAACTTCCCTCCAGGAGGGGGAAATCATCACCATCGTCATCACCAACGATCCTCTCATCGGGAGGGGGTAAATCTCCATCAACATCTTCACCAGCACCATCTCCTCTCAAAACCCTAGTTCATCTCTTGTATCCAATCTTGTATCAAAACCACAAATTGGTACCTGTGGGTTGCGAGTAGTGTTGATTACTCCTTGTAGTTGATGCTAATTGGTTTACTTGGTGGAAGATCATATGTTCAGATCCTTAATGCATATTAATACTCCTCTGATTATGAACATGAATATGCTTTGTGAGTAGTTACGTTTGTTCCTGAGGACATGGGTGAAGTCTTGCTATTAGTAGTCATGTGAATTTGGTATTTGTTCGATATTTTGATGAGATGTATGTTGTCTCTCCTCTTGTGGTGTTATGTGAACTTCGACCACATGACACTTCACCATTATTTGGGCCTTGAGGAAGGCATTGGGAAGTAATATGTAGATGATGGGTTGCTAGAGTGACAGAAGCTTAAACCCTAGTTTATGTGTTGCTTCGTAAGGGGCTGATTTCGATCCACTAGTTTCATGCTATGGTTAGGTTTACCTTAATACTTCTTTTGTAGTTGCGGATGCTTGCAATAGGGGTTAATCATAAGTGGGATGCTTGTCCAAGAAAGGGCAGTACCCAAGAACCGGTCCACCCACATATCAAATTATCAAAGTACCGAACGCGAATCATATGAGCGTGATGAAAACTAGCTTGACGATAATTCCCATGTGTCCTCGGGAGCGCTTTTCTCATTATAAGAAATTGTCCAGGATTTTACTTTTCTATAAAAAGGATTGGGCCACCATGCTGCACTTTATTTACTTTCATTGCTTGTTACCCGTGACAAATTATCTTATCACAAAACTATCTGTTACCTACAATTTCAGTGCTTGCAGAGAATACCTTACTGAAAACTGCTTGCATTTCCTTCTGCTCCTCGTTGGGTTCGACACTCTTACTTATCAAAAGGACTATGATAGATCCCCTATACTTGTGGGTCATCAAGACTCTTTTCTGGCGCCATTGCCGGGGAGTGAAGCGCCTTTGGTGAGTGGAACTTGGTAAGGAAACATTTATATAGTGTGCTGAAATTTTCTGTCACTTGTTACTATGGAAACTAATCCTTTGAGGGGCTTGTTCAGGGTATCTTCACCCCGACCAGTAGAGCAAAGAGTTGCTCCTCAACCTACTGAAAATGTTTACTTTGAGATTCCTTCGGGTATGATAGAGAAACTGTTAGCTAATCCCTTTGCAGGAGATGGAACATTGCATCCCGATTTACACCTTATCTTTGTGGATGAAGTTTGTGGATTATTTAAGCTTGCAGGTATTCCCGATGATGTTGTTAAGAGGAAGGTCTTCCCTTTATCTTTGAAGGGAGATGCATTGACATGGTATAGGCTATGTGATGATACCGGGTCTTGGAACTATAAACGATTGAAGTTGGAATTTCACCAGAAGTTCTATCCTATGCATCTTGTTCACTGTGATCGTAATTACATATATAATTTCTAGCCTCGCGAATGAGAAAGCATCTCTCAAGCTTGGGGGAGGCTTAAGTCAATGTTATATTCATGCCCCAATCATGAGCTCTCAAGAGAAATATTTATTCAAAAAATTTATGCTCGGCTTTCTCTCAATGATCGCACCATGCTTGATACTTCCTTTGCTGGTTCTTATATGTTGAAGACTACTGAATTCAAGTGGTATTTACTGGAAAGAATTAAACGCAACTCTGAAGATTGGGGTTCCGACGATGGTAAGGAGTCAGGTATGACACCTAAGTTTGATTGTGTTAAATCTTTTATGGATACCGATGCTTTTCGTGGATTTAGCGCTAAATATGGACTTGACTCTGAGATAGTAGCTGCTTTTTGTGAATCTTTTGCTACTCATGTTGATCTCCCTAAGGAGAAGTGGTTTAAATATAATCCTCCCACTGAAGTAAAGGTAGTTTCACCTATTACAGTTGAAGAAAAGACTATCACTTATAATGATCCTATTGTTCCTACCACTTATGTTGAGAAACCACCTTTTCCTGTTAGGATAAAGGATCAAGCTAAAGCTTCAACTGTTGTTCGTAAGAGTAATACTAGAACTTATACACCCCCTGAGCAAATCAAAGTTGAACTTAGTATTGCTATGGTTAAAGATCTCTTGGATGATAATATAGATGGGCATGTTATTTACTTCTGTGGTGAAACTGCTAATATTGCTAGACACGATGCTAAGATACATAGACCTGTTGTAGGCATGCCTGTTATTTCTGTTAAAATAGGAGATCATTGTTATCATGGCTTATGTGATATGAGTGCTAGTGCTAGTGCAATACTCTTTTCCTTATATAAGGAAATTATGCTTGATATTATACCTGCTGAGTTAGAAGGTATTGATGTTACTATTAAGCTTGCCAATAGGGATACCATTAAACCAGTTGGGATTGTTAGAGATGTTGAAGTCTTGTGTGGGAAAGTTAAATACCCTGCTGATTTTCTTGTTCTCAGTTCCCCACAAGATGACTTTTGTCCCATTATATTTGGTAGACCATTCTTGAATATTGTTAATGCTAGGATTGATTGTGAAAAGGATATTGTTACAATTGGCTTAGGGGATATGTCTCATGATTTTAATTTTGCTAAGTTTCGTAGACAACCCCATGATAAAGAATCACCTAGTAAGGATGAGATTATTGGTCTTGCTTCTATTGCTGTGCCTCCTACTGATCCGTTAGAACAATATTTGCTAGACCATGAAAATGATATGTTTATGAATGAAAGAAGGGAAATAGATGAAGTATTCCTTCAACAGGGTCCTATTATGAAACACAACTTGCTTGTTGAAATCCTAGGGGATCCCCCTCCACCCAAGGGTGATCCCGTGTTTGAGCTCAAACCTTTACCTAATAATCTTAAATATGCTTATCTTGATGAAAAGAAGATATATCCTATTATTATTAGTGCTAACCTTTTGAGAGCAAGAAGAGGAAAGATCATTGAAAACTCTGAAGAAGCACCGTGTTGCTATTGAATATACTCTGGATGATCTTAAGGGCATTAGTCCCACTCTATGCCAACACAACATAAAATTGGAGAAAGATGCCAAACCAGTTAGAGAACCTCAATGACGGTTAAATCCTAAGATGAAAGAAGTGGTAAGAAAGGAGATACTAAAGCTCCTTGAGGCAGGTATAATTTATCCCGTTGCTAATAGTGATTGGGTAAGTCCGGTCCATTGCGTCCCTAAGAAGGGAGGTATTACTGTTATTCCTAATGATAAAGATGAATTGATCCCGCAAAGAATTATTACAGGATATAGGATGGTAATTGATTTCCGTAAATTAAATAAAGCTACTAAGAAAGATCATTACCCTTTACCTTTTATTGATCAAATGCTAGAAAGACTATCCAAACATAACCATTTCTGCCTTCTAGATGGTTATTTTGGTTTCTCTCAAATACCTTTGTCAGCGGAGGATCAATCAAAAACTACTTTTACTTGACCTTTTGATACTTTTGCTTATAGACGTATGCCTTTTGGTTTATGTAATGCACCTGCTACCTTTCAAAGATGCATGATGGCTATATTCTCTGACTTCTACGAAAAGATTTGTGAGGTATTCATGGATGACTTCTCCGTTTCTGGATCCTCTTTTGATGATTGCTTGAGCAACCTATATCGAGTTTTGCAGAGATGTGAAGACACTAGTCTTGTCTTGAATTGGGAAAAGTGTCACTTTATGGTTAATGAAGGCATTGTCTTGGGGCATAAAATTTCTGAAGGAGGTATTGAAGTTGATAAAGCTAAAGTTGATGCTATTGAAAAGATGCCATGTCCCAAGGACATGAAAGGTATAAGAAGTTTCCTTGGTCATGCCGGTTTTATAGGAGGTTCATTAAGGACTTCTCTAAAATCTCTAGGCCTCTGACTAATTTATTGCAAAAAGATATTCCTTTTGTCTTTGATGATGGTTGTGTAGAAGCATTTGACATACTTAAGAAAGCTTTGATCACTGCACCTATTGTTCAGCCACCTGATTGGAATTTACCCTTTGAAATTATGTGTGATGCTAGTGATTTTGCTGTAGGTGATGTTCTAGGGAAAAGAGTTGATAAGAAATTGAATGTTATCCAGTATGCTAGTAAAACTCTTACACTGCCCAAATAAATTATGCTACTACTGAAAAAGAGTTCTTAGCAGTCGTATTTGCATGTGATAAGTTCAGACCTTACATTGTTGATTCTAAAGTCACTATTCACACTGATCATGCTGCTATTAGATATCTTATGGAAAAGAAAGATGCTAAGCCTAGACTTATTAGATGGGTTCTCTTGCTCCAAGAATTTGATTTGCATATTATTGATAGAAAGGGAGCTGAGAACCCCGTTGCAGACAACTTATCTAGGTTAGAGAATGTTCTTGATGACCCACTACCTATTGTTGATAGCTTTCCTGATGAACAATTAGCGGTCATTAATGCTTCTCGTACTGCTCCATGGTATGCTGATTATGCTAATTACATTGTTGCTAAATTTGTACCACCTAGTTTCACATACCAGCAAAAGAAAAAGTTCTTTTATGATTTAAGACATTACTTATGGGATGACCTACACCTTTATAAAGAAGGAGTAGATGGTGTTATTAGACATTGTATACCTGAGCATGAACATGAACAGATCCTATGCAAGTGTCACTCCGAACCATATGGAGGACACCACGCTAGAGATAGAACTGCACATAAGGTATTGCAATCCGGTTTTTATTGGCCTACTCTCTTCAAAGATGCTCGTAAGTTTGTCTTGTCTTGTGATGAATGTCAGAGAATTGGTAATATTAGTAGATGCCAAGAAATGCCTATGAATTATTCTCTTGTTATTGAACCATTTGATGTTTGGGGCTTTGATTATATGGGACCTTTTCCTGCCTCCAATGGATATACACATATTTTAGTTGTTGTTGATTACGTTACTAAGTGGGTAGAAGCTATTCCAACTAGTAGTGCTGATCATAACACCTCTATTAAGATGCTTAAAGAAGTTATTTTTCCGAGGTTTGGAGTCCCTAGATATCTCATGACAGATGGTGGTTCACATTTTATTCATGATGCTTTCTGTAAGATGCTTGCTAAGTATGACGTTAATCATAGAATTGCATCTCCTTATCACCCATAGTCTAGTGGTCAAGTAGAGTTGAGTAATAGAGATCTCAAATTAATTTTGCAAAAGACTGTCAATAGATCTAGAAAGAATTGGTCCAAGAAACTTGATGATGCATTATGGGCCTATAGAACTGCATATAAAAATCCTTTGGGTATGTCTCCGTATAAGATGGTTTATGGAAAAGCATGTCACTTACTTGTCGAACTTGAACACAAAGCATACTGGGCTATTAAAGAGCTCAACTATGACTTCAAACTTTCCGGTGAGAAGAGGTTATTTGATATTAGCTCACTTGATGAATGGAGAACCCAAGCCTATGAGAATGCCAAGCTGTTCAAAGAAAAAGTTAAAAGATGGCATGACAAAAGAATACAAAAGCGTGAGTTTAACATAGGTGATTATGTGTTGCTATTCAACTCTCGTTTAAGATTTTTTGCGGGAAAACTTCTCTCTAAGTGGGAAGGTCCTTACGTTATCAAGGAGGTCTATCGTTCCGGTGCCATAAAAATCAACAACTTCGAAGGCACAAGTCCGAGGGTGGTGAACGGTCAAAGAATCAAACATTATATTGCAGGTAATCCTATCAATGTTGAAACTAATATTATTGAAACCGTAACCCCGGAGGAATACATAAGGGACACTTTCTAGAATGTTTCAGACTCTGAAAAGGAATAGGTATGTGGTACGGTAAGTAAACCGACTCCAAAACAATTCTAATGGCAATTTTTCCCCGTTTTGGAATATTTAAGAATTTTGGAAAGCAAGAAGTAATATGGGAAGGACACGAGGCCTCCACGAGGGTGGAGGGCGCGCCCACCCCTACTAGGTGTGCCCCTGTCTCGTGGGCACCTCGTGTGTCTCCCGGACTCCGTTTTCTTGCACGTTACTTCTTTTGGTTGATAAAAATTTATTATATAATCTCCCGAAGGTTTTGACCACTGTATCACGCAAAAATCCTCTGTTTTTGTTTCGAGCTGTCTCTACTGCAGATTAGAGCAATATGTCATCCCAGGATTCGGAGGGAGAAAGTTATGTGACTGATTTCCTTGCAGACCCTAAGGTCTACGGGGACTTGGAGCATGGTGGCTGGACCACTGAGGAAGAGGAAGACTATGAGCCTAAGGGAAAGGAGGAGACGAGCTCAGACGAAGATGAAGCCCCATTACCTCAACCCGGGGACATGCATGTGGATTTTAAAAAGTCAAGCCTCCCTGATAGAGCGAAGAAGCCAAAGATCGAGTTTATCCCTTTTCGTCTCTTGTAGGAAAACAAACAGGAACTATGCAGAAGGATATTAAGTCTTGAGCAGGAGATTGATGATCTAAAGGAGCAAAATGTTGTCCTCACACGTAAATTGAGAAACAAGCCTACATCATCAACAACTCCTTCTTCACCACCTCCGAGGACATAATCACATGGGTATAGGGCACTCCCCTTGGCAACTGCCAAGCTTGGGGGAGGTGCCCCGGTATCGTATCACCATCACACTCCTATCTTTACCGTTTTTCTTAGTTCGATCCTTTTACTAGTATCTTGATCTAGTAGAATAAAGTTTTGGTATGATTTGCTTTGTGATCTCTTTATGTATCGAGTCCGTGAGCTATCTATAATAAAGATTAGTGTTGAGTCAAGGGCTTTGCTATCTTGCTATGATCTTGAGAAAATAGAAAGAAGAAATAACAAAAAGAATAAAAGAAGTTCATATTGATCTTATGGATAGTAATGACTTCACATATAAAGAGTATGAGGCATAAAAGTTGTTGAGAGTTGACAAACGTAGTTTTGGTCATCATTGCAATTAATAGGAAGTAATAAGGAAAGAGAGGTTCTCACATATAAATATACTATCTTGGACATATTTTATGATTGTGAGCACTCATTAAGTATGACATGCTAAAGAGTTGATGTTGGACAAGGAAGACAACGTAATGGTTTATGTTTTCTCACATCTCAGTTAAATTATATTGTCATGGATCTTCCGAACATGTTGAGCTTGCAATTCCCCCTCATGCTAGCCAAATTCCTTGCACCAAGTAGAGATACTACTTGTGCTTCCAAATCTCCTTAAACCCAGTTTTGCCATGAGAGTCCACCATACCTACCTATGGATTGAGTAAGATCCTTCAAGTAAGTTGTCATGTTTCAAGCAATAAAAATTGCTCTCTAAATATGTATGACTTATTAGTGCGGAGAAAATAAGCTTTATACGATCATGTGATTTGGAAGTAATAAAAGCGACGGACTGCATAATAAAGGTTCATATCACAAGTGGCAATATAAAGTGACGTTCTTTTGCATTAAGATTTTGTGCATCCAACCCTAAAAGCATATGACAACCTCTGCTTCCCTCTGCGAAGGGCCTATCTTTATGTTTTATTTTATTTTATGCAAGAGTCAAGGTGATCTTCACCTTTCCCTTTTTCATTTTATCCTTTGGCGAGCACCTCGTGTTGGAAAGATCCTGATATATATATCCAATCGGATGTAAGTTAGCATGAACTATTATTATTGACACCACCCAAGGTGAATATGTTGGGGGGCAACACAATAAGTCCCTATCATTCTCAGTGTCCAATTGAAACTCCACAACCATAAGTATTACGTGAGTGTTAGCAATTGTAGAAGACTATATGATAGTTGAGTATGTGGACTTGCTGAAAAGCTCTATTTTTGACTCTTTCTGATGTTATGATAAATTGCAATTGCCTCAATGACTGAGATTATAGTTTGTTAGTTCTCAATGAAGTTTATGTTCCATACTTGACATCGCGAATAGATTGTTACTTGAGTATAAGAAATCATATGATAAAATCTATATATGTTGTTGTTATAAGAATGATCATGATGCCCTCATGTCCGTATTTATTTTTATCGACACCTCTATCTCTAAACATGTGGACATATTTTTCAATTTCGGCTTCCGCTTGAGGACAAGCGAGGTCTAAGCTTGGGGGAGTTGATACGTCCATTTTGCATCATGCTTTTATATCGATATTTATTGCATTATGGGCTGTTATTAAACATTATGTCACAATACTTATGGCTATTCTCTCTTATTTTACAAGGTTTATCATGAAGAGGGAGAATGCCGATAGCTGGGATTCTGGCTGGAAAAGGAGCAAATATTGGAAACCTATTCTGCACAGCTCCAAAAATCTTGAAACTCCACGGAAGTCACTTTTGGAATTAATAAGAATTATTGAGAGAAGAAAATACCAGAGGGGGCACCCCCCCTACTGGGTGCGCCCCCTGTCTCCTGGCCCTTGGGTGGCCCTCCGGTGCCCATCTTCTGGTATATGAAGGATTTTACCCTGGAAAAAATCATAAGCAAGCTCATGGGACGAAACTCTGCCGCCACGAGGCGGAACCTTGGTGGAACCAATCTAGGGCTCCGGCGGAGCTGTTCTGTCGGGGAAACTTCCCTCCTGGAGGGGGAAATCTGTCGGATGTTGGGTTCCTGCAGACCCTTAAGGTTTGAACTCTGGGGTGCGTGCGAAGGTCTTCCCCCTACCACTCCACGTCCGATCGCCTCACAAGAATCTAAGCTAAAATGATGAACAACGCGAGGGACACAAGATTTATACTGGTTCAGGCCACCGTTGTGGTGTAATACCCTACTCCAGTGTGTGGTGTGGTGAATTGCCTCAGGGGCTGATGATGAACAGTACAGGGAAGAACTGCCTCGCGAGAGGTTCTTGAGCTGGTGCGATGAACTGCTTGGATGAGTTCGATCGCCTCTTGATCTAATGAGCACTCGATGAGATGCCCTCTACTGCGGTGGCTATCCCTATATATATAGAGGCCCTGGCCCTCTTCCCAAATATTGAGCGGGAAGGGTGCCAACAATGGCCATTTCGAAGGGGAACATCTAGTACAAGTTATCCTGACTAAAGTCGGTCTTTGGCTGCCAAAGGCACTGGCAATGACGCCGTCTTGGGCTCCACGGTGACCTCCATCCTGCCGCTCTGCTGGTCTTGGTCTCGTTGCACTGAAATGGCAACTTTTTCCTGATGCCTCGGTACCCCATGCCTGTGCTTGCCCCCTTTGCACCAAAGGGAAACAAGGACACTACGCGGGCTGGCGCCCGCCTGGCGCCCGCCTGGTCTCGATCGTCACAGCTTGCGTCACGACCACCTCGCGAGGTACCCTGCCTTGATCTCTCTGCCTCCTCGCGAGCCTGCCTGGCGAGGCCGTTCTTGAGGAAGTCGTGTGTCGTCTGCCCCGCGAGGCTTGGCCCCTCGCTAGGGTCTGGAGTCTTGCGCTGATGAAGATGGGCCATACTGGGCCCCCACTCGAGCCACACTGCAGATCGCACGCAGGCAAGTCTGGGGACCCCCGTTCCCAGAACACCGACAGTAGCCCCCGGGCCCAAGGCGTGCTCGGACTTGGCTTAGTGGAGAAGCGAAGGGGCAAGTGCGGAGCGCCGCGGGCCCCATCAGCCTCCGGCCTCGGGTGCCGCGTGGCGGTTGATTGGACGTGGGCGCCTCCGCTTCCCCACGCTGCCTCAGCAACTGTCCAACTGACAAAAAGGTTGGCCTGGGGTTAGCCTTACTTTCATTACTCTCATTCGCCTTGCTTCAGATCCCCTTTCTTGCTCTTCGCCCTCCTGCTTCCGAAATCTCCAGATTCGCCACAGCCTTTCTCTTCCGACGAGCAATGGCACCCTGCAAGACCACGGTCGGGGCTGCGTCGTCCTGGTACTCGTCGGCTCTGGTCTCCCCCAACGTAACGGAGAAGAATCTCGCCCTCACGCGCCAAATGGCGGCGGCGCAGAGCAACGAGATGGGGGAGACTGCGCTCCGGCTTGGCTCCGCCCGGCCGGAGGACAAGGGGAGCACCTTCTACCCCCTCTTCATGAGCGCCGTTATTGCTGGTCTAGTTCCTCCTTTCTCTGAGTTTTTCCTTGTTGTCCTTCGCCAATATCAGTTGCATGCTCTGCATATCCATCCCAACTCCATTCTTCTCCTGTCGATCTTCGCCTACTAATGTGAGGCGCATGTCGGGGTGATGCCCTCCGTGGCCTTGCTGCGCCACTTCTTCTCCCTCCGGGTCACCGGCGGCAATATCTCGGCGTGCGAGCTTTGTCGCGTACTCCAAGTCCAATGCCATCTCGAAGGCCGGGAAGAGGGTCGACGGCTTCCGGAGCAAGTGGGTCATGGTGGACGCCAGGTGCCACAAACCCCTGCTGGAGCTGCCCATAGAGCAGCTTGAGGCTGTTGAGGTGTGGTCCCGCGCGAAGCTTGACGACCGGCGGGCGAAGCTGCTGCTGGAGAAGATGAATGCCGACCTGAGGCGGGAAATCTGAGGGCGGCAAAGCTGACTGGGGCCTCGCTCCTGAGGGAGTTCCTGTCGCATCGGGTGGCCCCTCTTCAGGCACACTCGCGCCAGCTGTGGAGGCTTGAGGATGTGGATGTCGTCCTCCGCCTTAGCTTGAATGCCCTGAACGACGAGGATCTGTCCACAGCTCTCCGCTTCTTGGTCGGAGAAGACGTGGTAGGCCCGGTGGACACTCTGGTCCCCTTGTTCCTTCGTGACGACTAGGAACGGGTGGTGGACACCATGCCCACCTTCGACGGGGTTGGTCTGGTGCCAGCGGAGGACCCCGAGGGCCAGGAGGCGACGGCGATGGTGAACTTGTCCTCTGATAACTCCGGTGGGGGAGAGGAGGAAGACGACGAAGAGTATGAGGAGCGTGACTCGGAGGTGACCTTCGAGGGGACGGGGGAGACTTCCCCCTGGTGCAGGTCCAGCGCCCTTCGCTCCATGCCTGATGACGACGAGGCTGGCGCCAGACGAGGGGGGAGGACCTGCCCTTGGTCCCGAGGAAGGACAGGTCTGGGCTGATCTCTTGAGGGTCTACCCCAGCCCTCGCGTCGGCCGAAGTCAGCTCTAGCCCTTCAGGTGCGCCTTCTTCCGCGGCTGGGCCTCCCGAGGCTGAGCCCCGCAAGAGGCTTTCGGGCTTCAAGCTTGGCCGGAGTCCGTGGGATCCCGCGGCAGTCAACCAGTAAGTATTCGAACTCCGCCTTGCTCCTATCTTTTGCTGTCGAGGCCTGACATCTTTTATTAGCTAGGCTACTACCTGCGGCGAAGAGGCTGAAGGGAGACGCGGCGACCCCGCCTCGGACGGGCTCATCAGCCATGGCCGTGTCTTCACTTGCGGGGAAGGGAGGCAGCGGGGCCCGCACGTCCCCTGCCTGATCATCCTCATGAGGCCAGCAGGGACGCTCCGGCGAGGAGTCAGCCCCCGTGACCCTGCTGACTCTGGAGGCGCCTGCGCTCAATGCTGTGGCCGAGGTTACCAAGGCTCAGGAGGTCCCTGCCTCCCAAGCTGTGGTCATGCTGACGTCTTCTCCTCCTACTCCGCCAGCTCCCGTCTCCTCCGCCTCGTCCGTCGCCTTGGACCAAGCCGCCGATGAGCTGAGCCGACTGCGGGAGGATCTCCGGAGCGCGGACCCCTGCCTGGTGGCTGGGCACCTGGAGTTGGTCTCCATCTGGGTTCGCTCTGATGCCTCCGTCCGAGCGGCGCTGAGCCAGGCTGTGACGGCTTCCGAGGGGGAGAAGCAAGTCACCTCCCAGGCCATAGCCGCTCGCAACGCGGCATTGAAGGACGCTTCAACTGTCAAGGGCCGCTGCAAGATGCTGGAGGGCGAGTTGCCAGGGCTGCGTGATGAACTCGCCAAGGAGATTCGCGACCGCCGGGTGAAGGAGGAGGAGATGAATGCTCGGGAGGCTGCTGTCAAGGACCGCGACGCCGAATTCTCAGCCGACCGCGACCGGCTGAAGATGCTGGAGCAGGCGCTGAAGATAGAAAGGGTTGAGCTGGATGCCAAGGCGGAGGTCTTGGCCGAGAACCGCGTGGCCTTCACGCGCTATGAGGAGAGGGCTCGCACAATGCTGAAAACGCTTTACGACAGGGGCCTGGATAAACCGCTGGCCGGAGCCAAGGAGGGCCCCACTAAGCTAGTTCCCTTCCTCGTCGAGGTGCTTGAGGAGGTTGTGATTGGCATCGGCCCCATGGCCGAAGTTGAGGCTCGCGTCCTTTCCTCCGCAGCGCTGACGCGGATCCTCAGCCACGTCTACCTCCGCAACCCCGACACCAACCTTGACGACCTGCTGCAGCCCGTAGATGCCAAGCGCTCCGCCGATGCTGCCGAGGCCATCAAGGATGGAGTGGAGGCCTTGCTGGCGAAGTTCCGCACCTTCAACACCACGCCCAAGCGAGGCGCTACCGGCTCCGCGGCTCCCGGGGGAGGGGGGGGTGGAGCTGACAAGCGCGACTCCACCACGAGCAGTGGCGCGGTCCAGGGGTGATCTTCTCGCGGCCTCTTTCCTGCTTTGATTCCTGCAACATGCACCATGCCTCGTGGAGGCGTTTAAATTTGTGTTTGGTATTGCGAGAACAATCTATGGCCTGTAATATTTGCTTCTGGATTTGCTAGATTTTGCGATTTTCTTCCTATTTGCCTGTGTTCTATGTTGGCAGGGCCCGGCCCCGCGCATACCTCAGCCGCCATTAGCCCCGACCGGATCACCAGGACGGGACTAAGGAGTGAGGGGCTACGTGGCAAGTTAGGCTCCTGAGTCGCGATGCTCAGGAGTCCCCCTTGACGCGCAAACAGCAAATAGGGAGGGGGTGGAAGAGAGGATCTATCGTTCTACGTCGGCAGGGCCCGGCCCCGCGCATACCTCGACCGCCGTTAGCCTTTCGGAACTAAGGAGTGAGGGGCTACGTGACCAGTTAGGCTCCTGAGTTGCGATGCTCAGGAGTCCCCCTTGACGCTCAAACGGATCTTCATACCTTGGCTCCGCTTGGGGAGGGACGTGCGACGACCAGGTCCGAGGGACCTGGCTAGGTGGTGTGTGCTCGGGCATGGCCCAGGCGTAGCCCCCGTGCCCAGCCCCTCGCGCGGCGCTCCCGAGGAGAGGCATTGTGATGAGGCCAGACACTGAGCCCTGGGCTCCCTGAGGTTGATACAGCCGTGGGCTGCCCTCAGTTGTTTATCACCAACGCTGAGCATAGCGCTTTCGTATGTGTACGGGCATAGCCGCTCCTCGGCAGTGTCATCAGCCAGCACGGAGCATGGTGCTTCCACTGGTACGTGGGAGGGGGGCTCCCCTCCGGGAGGAGCCCCCGGGGCATGTACAGCCCCGCCCTGATGAAAGTGCAACTATCCCTAGGTGGTTTTGGTAATCAATAACAACATATAGCTCATTGAGCTAATACTATTCCAAGACTATTATTTCAGGAAAGCTCAATGAATGGCATGGCATGGATGATGAAAGTGGATCCCTCAAAATTCTAAGGACAAAGGATTGGCTCAAGCTCAAAAGCTCAAGACTCTTCATTTTACATTTTAGTGATCCAAGATCACATTGAGTCTATAGGAAAAGCCAATACTATCAAGGAGGGATGAGGTGTTTCTTAATGAGCCTCTTGCTTCATGTGCTTAGTGATATGCTCCAAAACCCTCAACTACTTTCCCACATCCACAAATGACCTAAACCCAAAGCCAAAATCGGTCACACCAAAACTTCCTATCCGGCGCCATCGATTCCAAAAGTCATAGCCACTGCCACAAACCCTAAGCAAATCGGTCTTACCGATAGAGATCTCGGTCTCACCGAGATGGGGTTGCAATCTCTCTGTTTCCCTTTGTAACGTTTCGGTCTAACCGAAGTGAGCGATCGTTCCCACCGGGATTGTAATGTAAACTCTCTGTTTCCTTTTTGTAACATTTCGGTCTCACCAAAAAGAGCAAATCGGTCCCACCGAGTTTACCTGACCAACTCTCTGGAAAGCTTATTACCAAATCGGTCTCACCGAGTTTGTGTAATCGGTCTTACCGAGATTACGTTATGCCCTAACCCTAACCGAATCGGTCTCACCGAGATGCATGTCGGTCCCACCGAAATTCACTAACGGTCACTAGGTTTACTAAATCGGTTCGACCGAGTTTAACAATTCGGTCCCACCGAGTTTGGTAAATTGTGTGTAACGGTTAGATTTTGTGTGGAGGCTATATATACCCCTCCACCTCCTCTTCATTCGTGGAGAGAGCCATCAGAACGAACCTACACTTCCAACTTACCATTTCTGAGAGGGAACCACCTACTCATGCGTTGAGGCCAAGATATTCCATTCCTACCATATGAATCTTGATCTCTAGCCTTCCCCAAGTTACTTTCCACTCAAATCTTCGTTCCACCAGATCCAAACCCATTGAGAGAGAGTTGAGTGTTGGGGAAACTATCATTTGAAGCACAAGAGCAAGGAGTTCATCATCAACACACCATTTGTTACTTCTTGGAGAGTGGTGCTCCTAGGTTGGCTAGGTGTCACTTCGGAGCCTCCAACAAGATTGTGGAGTTGAACCAAGGAGTTTGTAAGGGCAAGGAGATCGCCTACTTCGTGAAGATCTACCGCTAGTGAGGCAAGTCCTTCTTGGGCGACGGCCATGGTGGGATAGACAATGTTGCTTCTTCGTGGGTGGAGCCCTCCGTGGACTCACGCAGCCGTTACCCTTCGTGGGTTGAAGTCTCCATCAACGTGGATGTACGATAGCACCACCTATCGGAACCACGCCAAAAACATCCGTGTCTCCAATTGCGTTTGAATCCTCCAAACCCTTCCCTTTACTTTCTTGCAAGTTGCATGCTTTAATTTCTGCTGCCTATATACTCTTTGCATGCTTGCTTGAATTGTGTGATGATTGCTTGACTTGTCCTAAAGTAGCTAAAATCTGCCAAACTCTAAAATTGGGAAAAGGTTAAGTTTTTTATTGGTCAAGTAGTCTAATCGACCCCCCCTCTAGACATACTTCAAGGTCCTACAAGTGGTATCAGAGCCTTGGTCTCCATTTGCTTTGATTTCCATAGCTTTTGGTGGTCATAGCCTTGGTTTCACAACCTAGGAGAGTATGGCGTCTAGCAAGGAAAATTATCACCGTAGAGGTCCTTACTTTGATGGTACTAATTTTGCTAGTTGGAAGCATAACATGAAAATGCATATTCTTGGACATAACCCCGCCATTTGGGCAATTATTTGTATTGGCTTGCAAGGTGAATTCTTCGATGGGAGAGAACCGAACCGTGAAGCTAATGCTGAAGAATTGAAGATGCTGCAATACAACGCTCAAACTTGTGATATCATCTTCAACGGATTGTGCCCCGAAGAATTCAACAAAATCAGCCGTCTTGAGAATTCAAAGGAAATTTGGGATACTTTGATTGATATGCATGAAGATACCAAGTCCGTCAAGGAATCCAAGTTGGATGTGCTCCAAAGTCAGCTTGACAAGTTCAAAATGAAGGATGGCGAAGGTGTCACTGAAATGTACTCTAGGCTTGCTCTTATCACAAATGAGATTGCCGGCTTAGGGAGTGAAGAGATGACCGAAAAATTCATCATCAAGAAGATTCTAAGAGCATTGGATGGAAAGTATGATATCGTGTGCACATTGATTCAAATGATGCCAAACTACAAAGATCTCAAGCCAACGGAAGTCATTGGAAGGATTGTTGCTCATGAGATGTCACTCAAGGATAAGGAGGAACTTCACAACAAGTCAAGTGGTGCCTACAAAGCCTCAAGTGAAGCCCCCACATCATCAAGTGAGAAACCAACCTTCAATGAAGAATTGAGCTTAATGGTGAAGAACTTCAACAAATTCTACAAAAGTAGAAGCAAAGAAAGAAGCTCCAAATCAAGGTCTTACAATGACAAGAGATCTTCTAGTCGAGAGCGCAATTGCTACAATTGTGGGAGACCCGGACACTACTCCAATGAGTGTATGGCACCCTACAAAAGAAGAGAAGATTCTCCAAGAAGAAGGAGCAAAAGAGAAGAATCACCACCAAGAGAGAGGAGGAGTAGAGATGATCGTTATGAACGAAGACCCTCACGGAGAAGCAAGGATTAGGAAAGGAAGGACAAGTCATAAAGGAGCTACACAAAACGAAGACATCAAGCCCATGTTGGTGAATGGGTATCCGGCTCCGACTTCGACAATCACTCCGAGAGAAGCTATCACTCCGACTCCGAATATACTCAAGATGAAGGTGTTGCCGGTCTAGCACTTGTGTCAACCAACTCCTACAACATATTTGATTCACCAAATGAAGTGTTGGAAGATGCTTCATGGCCAAAGGTCCAAAGGTAACACACCCCGAGTATGTTGATTTCAATAGTGATGAAGATGACTTGCTTGTGGATGATGATTTACTTGTTGACAACTCTAGTGTTGAATACTATGATGAAACGTCAATTAATCATGCTAAACAATATAAAACGAATGACAATGATAAGGAGAAGATTGAGCTTCTAACTAAATAATTAAACTCTCTTAAGTTAGCTCATGAAACTATCTACGAAGATCATCGAGAACTTTTAAGGGCTCATGAGAAGTTACGCTTTGAAAAGCTCAATCTTGAGCAAGAGCATGAGTTTTTGAAAGCAATCAATGATGATCTTCGCAAGAAAAGTTCTTCTTACATTGCCAAGCGTTTACTCTTATCTACTTACATGCCTCAAGTCAAGTCTAGTAACAAGTACAAGAAAGATACTTCCTCTAGTAGTAACAATAATAATGTCAAATCCAATATTGTTGCTTCTAGTAGTTCTCTTGATTCCACTAATGATTCTCTTAGCCAAGTTACACTTGAGCAAGAAAATAGCTTATTGAAGGGAATTATAGAGAAAGGCGTTTACAAGAGCCTTGCCGGGAGTAAACAATTCGAGGAAATTGTACGCAAGCAAGGAAGGCACTGGAAGAATCAAGGTGTTGGTTTTGAACGAAAGTTCAATGCCAATGGAGTTGAGTGGGAAGAAGATCAATACCCCAAGACGAAGTTTGTTCCTCAACAAGAGAAGTATGATCCTACTTCCTTCAAGGGAACACAAGATCAAGATGATCTTCCACCACAAGACCACAAGAACAAAGGCAAGGACAAGCTTCAAGAAGATATTGATGCATTTGAAGAAGCACCCAAAGCCTCGTTCAAGTGGGTCCCCAAGACTACGTCAAGTTCTACTTCATCTAGTACAACTACACATCCAAGGATTCCCATCAAGATGATGTGGATCCCGAAGAAGAAGAACTAGAGAGTTCTTGAGGGTGACTCCGCCAACATTCTTCACTCATATCATTTTGGCAAGAACAAGTGCAATCAACTTCCACATCTTGCACTAGTTCAAGGAGTCACAAACCCTCATGTTGGTAAGACAAGGGACAAGGTAACCTAATGAATTCATGGACATAATCTTGTGTGTGCATCACTCTATGTCTATGGATATTCTTGTTTGTTCCTTGTGGGACTAACCCATGTAGGTAAGTTGAAAGTGCAACACACTCCAAAGGATTGCTCCAAATGATGTACATTAACATTGAGCATCTACATCTTCAACACCTACATGAAGTCATCATCGACAAAACCCAAGGTTAGTTCATCCCTCTAAGGGGGGATCTCACATCTAGGGGGAGCTTAACTCTAAGAATTGAGTCAAAGCAACTCTAATGGTGTGAACACATTAATGCATTATGTAAAAGTGGTAACCCCACTTGAGCTTAAACGATGAGTATGACCTATGATCAAATGTTCTCAATTGACTCCTAAGTCAATATACTCATATATAGATGACCTAGTCGTCGCCAATTGCTTGATAGATGCTAGAATTGGTTGTGCATGCTTTGCCACATATTTCATTTGCCATCTTATTGTGTGAGCATGTTGGTGCATATTTTACTCATTCAAAGACATCCACTTGTTGTTTTGATTGCTTGGTTTCTTTTCTTTTTACCAAGTGGATGGACAAGAATGCCTAAGAACCTTCTTTAGCTATCTATGCTTTTCTCATCTCAAACTCTATTCATGCTACATCACAAAATTTGATCAAGTCAGATTGGAACCACTCTGTGTGAGGAACACTTGGAGTCCCCAATTCGTCATAGACTTAAACTTCCAAAACCTCTTTGTGATTCTCGGTCTGAGCGATTCTTCCATTTCGGTCCTACCAAGATCACCAAGTTGATCTGAGTTTTCAATCTCGATGCAACCGATTTGAAATTTTCGATCTCACCGATTTGCTATAACTGAACACAGTTATGCATCTCAGTGCCATCGAGTTGTTCCACTCGGTCACACCGACAGGGTCGGGCTATATATAGCCACGGGCAAAATTTTGGAAATTTCTCCGAAACCCTTCGCCCGCGCAACAGCTCGCTCTGCCATTGTGGTCTCCGGATCGTCTCCTCGCCGCCAGCAGCCTCCTGTCGCTGGTCTTCGCCGCCGTCAACGGAATTCGTCCCCGCCGTTGCCGCCGTAGCAAGTCCACCGCCAGGTTAGGGTATGGACATGATATTTGTGCTATCCACGTCTGATTCCTAGCACATTGTTTTCATATTGATTCTTGCCACGATTGAGATTCTTCTATCCAGTCAAAATAGTCCATAGATTAGATGCGATTCAAATTTTTAGGGTTAGGTTTCCGCCGAAACCATCTCGGACCCACCGAGTTGAAAAACTCGGTCTCACCGATTTGGCTTATGCCATTGCACTAGTGACTCTCGGTCTGACCGAGAATTACTAATCGGTGCGACCGATTTGAAGATTCTGTGAAACCCTAGCAGTCTGGGTGCCACCAAACTGAAACTCGGTCCAACCGAGATCATCAGTTTAGGTTCCAAAACTGCTTCGGTATCACCGAGTTTGAAAATCGGTTGATCTGAAATGCTTTCTGTGGAGAACTAAAACTGAACTTTTGAATCATTCTTTTGCAAAAATCTCTGCATTTTGTGATGCTCATCTTTTCTATCTCATCTATAACTCTTCACAGGGTCAGCAGTCAGCTTTTGCAGTATGTCTGATCAGAGTGACAGCCAGAACAGGTCTGAAGAGCAGATGGACTTGAGTGAGGGCACTAGTCCCTTAACTTCAGATGATGGGAGCAGAAGTACTCCTAGCAACTTGCCTAAGGATGCTACTAGGCAAAGGAGGAAGAGAACCTCAGACTCAGAGGATGAGGATTACAAAGCTGAGGAGGATGAGGCCACCTCCAAGAAAGTGGTGCTCAGGAAAGAGTATGGCTCTGCACAAAGCACAAAGCCAGGTCTGAAGAGGAAAGTTCCTGCCAAGAGAACTCCAATGCCAAAGGCCAGGAAGTCCACTCAAGTGCCAGCCCAAGCTCAACCCAAAGAGGAACCTGCAAGGAAAGAAGCACCATCAAAACCTCAGAAAGTCCCCACTGGTGCAACCATGAAGTTCACAATTGAATCAGAGGATGATGGTGATCAGGACAAGAAAAAGAAGAGAGCTAGAACCACAACTGCCAAGGTCCTTGGAAAGCCCTCAATGAGAAGGGATTCTGATGAAGAGGAAGAGGATGCTGCACCAGCTCCTAAGGCAGCTAAGCTTATGGGAGATGCAATCAGGTCAGGGGCTGCAACATCCAAGCCCAAAGATGCACCCAAAGCTGCCTCCAAGGCCAAGCAAGCTCCAAAGAGGAATACCAGGAGTATTCCAACTGCTGAGAAGTACAAGTCCCCAGTGCACAATGTTGCAGAAGATGAAGATGAAGAAGGTCAGTTCCTCAGAAAGCTCAAGCCCAAGATACTAGACCACAATGATGCCCATCCTGTGGCTGAGGACATGAGAATCAGGAAAGATTCAGGGCTAAGGCTATGGAGGATGGAAGATCCATATGCTTCAAGAAGAAGAACTGCTGTTGACTATAGGTTCCACACAAAGGAACAACAGGACTTTTATGAGACCATTCTGTTGGACAAGAAGCCCATTGTCTGTGATATGAGGTGGGTTGACTGGAAATTCATCAGGGAGAATGAGCAGCACTACCCTGGAGTGGAGGAGAGCTTTATTGCTTGTGGAGTGGCAGATTTTGTTGGACAGAAGTTCACCAACTGGAATGATGAGCTTAATATGCAGTTCTACTCCACAGCACACTTTTATCCAGATGGTAGAATTGTGTGGATGTCTGAAGGTACTAGGTACCAATCTACTGTTGAAGAATGGGCAAGTCTGATAAATGCCCCCAAGGAAGAAGAGGATGACTTGGACATATATGCAAAGAAGAAGTTGGGTCACAACTCAATGGCTCACATGTACAAAGAAATTCCTGACAAGGCAGTTGAAACTCACAAGTTTGGATCAGTTCACTTTCTGCTGTCAAGATTGGCAACCATAAATTGGATTCTGAGGCATACTTTGTTGCCCAAGTCAGGTGACCATAACATGATTAGAGGGCATGCCATCAACATGCTGCATGTATTTGATGTGCCACAGAAATTCAAAGTCATGAGCCTGATCATTGAAACAATCAAGAGGACTGCAGCAGATCAGAAGAGGAGCTGTGGATATGCACATCAGATTCAAGAATTGATCAACTCCAAGATGGGCATAGGGAAATATCAGTTGGATAAGGAACATTTTCCAATTTATCCAGACTTTGAGGACAATGAAGTTGTCATGAATGAAGATGATCCACAATCAGTCCAAGCTTAGGAGAAGAAGGAGAAGGCAAAACAGGAGAAGGCTGCCAAGATGCCAACTCAAGAGGAGGCATCTGAGTATTTCTTGAAGACCAAACAAGAGCACCTTGGTTACTTGATAGCATCAACTCTGAGGATTGAGAAGGGGTTGGCCACCCTAACTCAAAACCAGGAGAGCCTGGAGAGAATCATGGAACAAAAATTCTATGATCTAGATGTCAAGGTAACTGAGATTCATTCAGTCATAGAGCAGCTGCAGGATGACATGCAGGAGAGGAAGGGCAAGACAACCACCAATGTGTTTGCCAGAGTGCCCAGAGCACAGAGATTAGTTGCAGTGCCAGTGACAGACACTAGAGCAACAACTTCAGCACCAGCTACTTCCCCAACAGTTCCAGTGCAACTAGCTCCAGCATCCACTCCAGCACCCTCTACTTCAACTGAAGCCTTCATCCAAGGAGCTATCAGGACACCACCACCAGAAGATCAAGCCTGAGAGTCGATCTAGCACTATGCATTTTCTATGAACTTTTTGGTAACTTGTTGCCAAAGGGGGAGAAAAATGTATAGATCATAGGCTTCGAGAGAGAGTGTTGCTTTTATTCTCTCTTGATTTATTTGGTGGTTTTTCAAACTTTGTTTGCTTTTGGTTGAGATACTATGCCTGTGAGACATTGATGATCATGTGTTTGATCATAAGCTACACTTATGCATGCTTGATATTATCCTATCTATCTTATGTGATCATTCGCTATGCTTGGTGATGAGTGCATGTATTCCTTGTTTATTATTTTGAGAGCTCCACCAAGATGTATGTGACATGGAAGAGTAACCCATGAGCCTAATTCATTGTGCATTTGCAGTCCAAAGCAAATCTTAACCCATGCACAAATTTAGGGGGAGCTCTTGCTTATCACATACTTCTCAAAGCGACGATGTTATTCAATCTTATTATCATTTGTCAAAGCTTTGATCTATATGTTGTCATCAATTACCAAAAAGGGGGAGATTTAAATTGCAACTATCCCTAGGTGGTTTTGGTAATTAATAACAACATATAGCTCATTGAGCTAATACTATTCCAAGACTATTATTTCAGGAAAGCTCAATGAATGGCATGGCATGGATGATGAAAGTGGATCCCTCAAAATACTAAGGACAAAGGATTGGCTCAAGCTCAAAAGCTCAAGACTCTTCATTTTACATTTTAGTGATCCAAGATCACATTGAGTCTATAGGAAAAGCCAATACTATCAAGGAGGGATGAGGTTTTGCTTAATGAGCCTCTTGCTTCATGTGCTTAGTGATATGCTTCAAAACCCTCAACAACTTTCCCACATCCACAGATGACCTAAACCCAAAGCCAAAATCGGTCACACCGAAACTTCCTATCCGGCACCACCGATTCCAAAAGTCATAACCACTGCCACAAACCCTAAGCAAATCGGTCTTACCGATAGGGATCTCGGTCTCACTGAGATGGGGTTGCAATCTCTCTGTTTCCCTTTGTAACATTTCGGTCTAGCCGAAGTGAGCGATCGGTCCCACCGAGATTGTAATGTAAACTCTTTGTTTCCTTTTTGTAACATTTCGGTCTCACCAAAAAGAGCAAATCGGTCCCACCGAGTTTACCTGACCAACTCTCTGGAAATCTTATTACCAAATCGGTCTCACCGAGTTTGTGTAATCGGTCTTGCCGAGATTACGTTATGCCCTAACCCTAACCGAATCGGTCTCACCGAGATGCATGTCGGTCCCACCAAAATTCACTAACGGTCACTAGGTTTACTAAATCGGTTCGACCGAGTTTAACAATTCAGTCCCACCGAGTTTGGTAAATTGTGTGTAACGGTTAGATTTTGTGAGGAGGCTATATATACCCCTCCACCTCCTCTTCATTCGTGGAGAGAGCCATCAGAACGAACCTACACTTCCAACTTACCATTTCTGAGAGAGAACCACCTACTCATCTGTTGAGGGCAAGATATTCCATTCCTACCATATGAATCTTGATCTCTAGGCTTCTCCAAGTTGCTTTCCACTCAAATCTTCTTTCCACCAGATCCAAACCCATTGAGAGAGAGTTGAGTGTTGGGGAAACTATCATTTGAAGCACAAGAGCAAGGAGTTCATCATCAATGCACCATTTGTTATTTCTTGGAGAGTGGTGTCTCCTAGTTTGGCTAGGTGTCACTTGGGAGCCTCCGACAAGATTGTGGAGTTGAACCAAGGAGTTTGTAAGGGCAAGGAGATCGCCTACTTTGTGAAGATCTACCACTAGTGAGGCAAGTCCTTCGTGGGCGACGGCCATGGTGGGATAGACAAGGTTGCTTCTTCGTGGACCCTTCGTGGGTGGAGCCCTCCGTGGACTCACGCAGCCGTTACACTTCGTGGGTTGAAGTCTCCATCAATGTGGATGTACGATAGACCACCTAACGGAACCACGCCAAAAACATCTGTGTCTCCAATTGCGTTTGAATCCTCCAAACCCTTCCCTTTACTTTCTTGCAAGTTGCATGCTTTAATTTCCGCTGCCTATATACTCTTTGCATGCTTGCTTGAATTGTGTGATGACTGCTTGACTTGTCCTAAAGTAGCTAAAATCTGCCAAACTCTAAAATTGGGAAAAGGTTAAGTTCACCCCCCCCCCTCTAGACATACTTCAAGGTCCTACACCTGACACGTGGCTGGCACGGTAGGGCTATGAGAGGTGTATCTGGGCACCTGTGAGCCAGCGCGGGACTCACGGGGCCCTACCTCGAGGCGGGTTGCCCCTGGCTCTGGGCCTTTGTCGGTGGTATGTTCCTGCAAGGTGGTTAAAATGCAAATTCTCAACGTCCTTAGGTCCAGGCCCTCGAGCAAGCTCAGCCGCCGCTGGTATGCCAGGTCGCGATGCCGTGGACAAGGCTAGGGTGTGAGGGCTGGAGAGCCAGTAAGAGCTCCTGAGTCGCGATGCTTAGGTGCCCCCCTTTTAACGTGCAAGTGCTATGCATGAGAGAGGAGAGGCCCGTGGTAGGCAGCGGATGATAATCATAAGCAGGTTAAGCATGAAGAAGCAAATCAACTTAGATAGATGCAGAGAAAGGCACACGCCACTGGGTCAGGCCCAAGCGGCTTGGGGATGATGCAGCCCGTGGGGCGCCCCCAACAAGGTAAGCTGAAGTCATAAACAAAACAGATACATGTCGCGGGGACAGACCCACGTGACCTGGGAATGATGCAGCCCTGAGGGCGCTCCTAGCTAAAACGAAACTTGAGAGAAGTCACCTAATACCATTACAGAGCGAGTGTCGGAGTAGCTGACGGTGCATGGTGAAGAAGCCAATCCTTATGAGCCCTAGGAACTTCGAGCCTCGGGAGGCTTGGGAGGTCCGGGCGGCTCGGCGAGGTCCATCTTCATTTCCTCCAGGAGCGCGCGATGCTTGGCCACCTGAGCTTCCAGAATGCTCCTCATCAGGTGCTGGTGGGCAGTAGTCGCGTTCGGCAGGCCAAAGGGCATGCGGACGTAGCTGTGCGGTGGACCCTCGCAATGTCCCACGCGCGAAGGCCAGAATCACTCTTGAGACGCAACTCGATTGAGCCCTGGGTAGTCAATGCAGACATGCAGCCCGCCATCCTCGCCTGGATGGGGAGCTACGCTGGGCAGGCGGCGGTTGCTGTGCATGACTCTCGATTCCTGCAACTCATGAGTGACCTTGATGATGAACTCCTGAGGGTTGGGCCCTCCTTGCCTCACGCCTTCCTGAGGGAAACGTGCCGTGAAGCATGCCTCCAAGTGGTGCCCGAGCACCTCCCTCATGATCTTGGCAAAGTCAGTGGCTCCCCAGGAGAGAGCCCCCGAGCCTTGCTCGAGGAGGGCGCCGGGCGCGCTTCCCTATGCAACGGAGGGTGGCGCACCTTGGATGGGCGCATGCCCGGATGTGGCGCCTCCGGAGGTGCCTGCCTCCTGAGGACTTGACCCAGGTGATGTCTTCTTCTTGGGGGTTGCTTTAGGAAGGTTTCCACTCTTGCTGTCTGGGTCTTCGATTGACGCGGCTTGGAAGGCGCGCTCGAGAGAGAACACAACATCCTTCTCTTCACAGGGGACCGTGATGACTCCGCCACTTCCCGACATCTTGAGGACATTGTAACCATGGTGAGTCACTGCCATGAACTTGGCCAGGGCTGGATACCCGAGGATGGCATTATATGGCAGGCGAATGTGGGCGACGTCGAAGTCAATGAGCTCGGTACGGTAGTTCTTGCGCTGCCCAAACGTGACAGGGAGGCGGACCTGCCCTATCGGGACAGTGGAACCATCAGTGACTCCGGAGAAAGGCTTGGTTGGTTGAAGCTAATCGTATGGAACTTGGAGATTGTTGAACGTCTCGACGGACAGGACATTGAGCCCTGCTCCGCCGTCGATGAGGGTCCTAGTAACTTGCCCATTGCTGATGACTGGGGAGCAGAGCATCGGGAGGACACCGGCCGTTGCCGCGCACTTGAGCTGATCCGCTGAGCTGAACGTGATGGTGCACGTAGACCACCTGAGGGGGCACGTGGCCTCAAGCTTGGGGAGGACTGCATTCACTTCGCGAGCAAACTACTTGAAGATGCGCTGAGAGGCTGGGGCCTGGGCACCGCCCAAGATGCAAGCGATTGCACGCGGCTCCTAGAAGCCCCCAGCCCCCTCGTCCTGATGATGGTCGTCATTCCTTCTTGGTGGTGGTGGCAGAGGAGGAAGCCCTGCGTTGCCTTGCGGGCGATCCTCACGAGCCTGGTCCCTCCAAGCCCCCTCGCGAGGCTAATCCTGCTAGTGGTCCTCGCGAGGCCGGTCACGCCACCCTTGGCGAGGGCCTCGGTCGTCCCATCATCCTCCACCTCTTCCTCCGCCTCGGCCGTAGCCCCGATCATTGCGCTCGGGGCGTCGACCGACACGGCCTTCTCGCACGGCCCTGAGCTCTTGGCATTCGTAGGTGTTGTGGGTGTGGAGATCATGGTACACATAGTACCGGCTACCCTTGGACAACTTCGGCTGATCCCTGCCGTGCTTCATGTCCGGCTCTGCTACGAGCACAGCTGCTCCCTTGCGCTTCACATCCTTGGCCTTGGCTTTCTTCTCTTCTGGATCTGTAGCCGGGAGTTCGAGAAGGGAAAGGTGTCCCTCCTCAGCCCTTGCGCACTTGGTCGCCAGGTTGAACAACTCCAGAGACGTACACAGATCTTCATGGATTGCCAGCTCCTCCTTCATCATAACGTCGCGGACGCCATCGAAGAATGACAAGATGATGGCCTCCTCGGTTACCCTGGGAATCTTGAGGCGAGCGTTGTTGAAGCACTGGATGTACTTCTGCAAGGTCTCCTCCGGGTTGCTGCTTGATGCGGCGCAGGTCACCCACGGCCGGCGGACGGTCATGAGTGCCCTGAAAGTTGGCGATGAAGCGAGTGCGCATCTTGTCCCAGGAGGAGATCGTGCCAGGGGGCAGGTTCAAGAGCCAAGTGCGGGCATCGTCCTTGAGTGCCATGGGAAACCAGTTTGCCATGACCTTTTCGTCCCCGTTGGCGGCTTCGATGCCCAGCTCGTAGAGCTGTAGGAACTCCGCGGGGTCGGCAGTGCCGTCATAGCGAGGAGGCAGGTCAGGTTTGAACTTGCCTGGCCAGGCGACACTGCGTAGCTCGGTGGTGAAGGTGCGGCAGCCTGCGGTGGCCACCGGAGCTCTCTGCTGATGCGGGGCTTGCTCTTGGAGGTTCCCATGCGTCGCTGCCTGGAGCAGCGTGGGGTCTTGACGTGCTGGCGCAGGGATGCGGTCATGGCGCACCGGTGCCGGGAGCATGTGTGCACCTTCTTGGGGACGAGGGATGTCTTGGCAGCTCCTTTCTTGTTGCGCGGGTGCTGGACGTGGTGGATCTCGTCCTGGGGCCGCGCGCCTTGGAGCCAGGGCGCCTTCTTGGGGAGGAAGTGGCGGAGGCGCCTCCTGATTTGCGCCACCTGCGTAGGATGAAGGGCGAGGCAGCGAGAGAGAGGGCGCAGGGGAGCCCCCTGCGGCGCTGACGAGCTCAGTGATGCGAATGAGCCACTCCTCGTAGAGGTCATCGACAGGACGGTAGTGCAGGAGCTCACGTGCCAGGAGCAATGTGGCATGCGCGTCTGTGGGGGCGCGACGGGCGTGGGACGACGAACCAGCTGGAGTCAGCGACGGGGTGGCGGTGCGGCCTTCCCGCCACACTGAAGGATGCAGCAACGAGGCCTGATGCTCGTTCCCCGCCGGGCCGGTGGCGGCGTTGGCGGCAGGCGACAGGGAACGACGGGGACACCCGCCGACGGGAGCCGTCTGGGCGACGCAGGCGGCGAGAGCAGCCCGACGCTTGGCGCGAGCCCGACGAGTGCCAGCCATGGACACGACGGGAGATCGAATGCGGAACAGCGGAAGAAAGATTCCGGTGCACCCCCACCTGGCGCGCCAAATGTTGGATGTTGGGTTCCGGCAGACCCTTAAGGTTCGAACTCTGGGGTGCGCGCGAAGATCTTCCCCCTACCACTCCACGTCCGATTGCGTCACGAGAATCTAGGCTAAAACGATGAACAACACGAGGGACACAAGATTTATACTGGTTCAGGCCACCGTTGTGGTGTAATACCCTACTCCAGTGTGTGGTGTGGTGGATTGCCTTAGGGGCTGATGATGAACAGTACAGGGAAGAACTGCCTCGCGAGAGGTGTTCTTGAGTTGGTACGATGAACTGCTTGGATGAGTTCGATTGCCTCTCGATCTAATGAGCACTCGATAAGATGCCCTCTACTGCGGTGGCTATCCCTATATATATAGAGGCCCTGGCCCTCTTCCCAAATATTGAGTGGGAAGGGCGCCAACAACGGCCATTTCAAAGGGGAACATCTAGTACAAGTTATCCTGACTAAAGTCGGTCTTCGGCTACCAAAGGCACTAGCGATGACGCCGTCTTGGGCTCCACGGTGACCTCCATCATGCCGCTCTGCTGGTCTTGGTCTCATTGCACTTAAATGGCAACTTTTGCCTGATGCCTCGGTACCCCACGCCTGTGCTTGCCCCCTTTGCACCAAAGAGGAAACAAGGACACTACCCGGGCCGACGCTCGCCTGGCGCCCGCCTGGTCTCGATCGTCACGGCTTGCGTCACGAGCACCTCGCGAGGTACCCTGCCTTGATCTCTCCGCCTCCTCGCGAGCCTGCCTGGCGAGGCCGTTCCTGAGGAAGTCGTGTGTTGTCCGCCCCGTGAGGATTGGCCCCTCGCGAGGGTCTTGAGTCTTGCGCTGATGAAGATGGGCCGTACTGGGCCACCACTCGAGCCACGCCGCAGGCCGCATGCAGGCAAGTCTGGGGACCCCCGTTCCCAGAACGCCGACAAAATCATCACTATCGTCATCACCAATGATCCTCTCATTGGGAGGTGGTCAATCGCCATCAACATTTTCACCAGCACCATCTCCTCTCAAAACCCTAGTTCATCTCTTGTATCCAATCTTGTATCAAAACCACAAATTGGTACCTGTGGGTTGCTAGTAGTGTTGATTACTCCTTGTAGTTGATGCTAATTGGTTTACTTGGTGGAAGATCATATGTTCAGATCCTTAATGCATATTAATACTCCTCTGATTATGAACATGAATATGCTTTGTGAGTAGTTACGTTTGTTCCTGAGGACATGGGTGAAGTCTTGCTATTAGTAGTCATGTGAATTTGGTATTCATTCAATATTTTGATGAGATGTATGTTGTCTCTCCTCTAGTGGTGTTATGTGAACGTCGACAACATGACACTTCACCATTATTTGGGCCTAGAGGAAGGCATTGGGAAGTAATAAGTAGATGATGGGTTGCTAGAGTGACAGAAGCTTAAACCCTAGTTTATGCATTGCTTCGTAAGGGGCTGATTTGGATCCACTAGTTTCATGCTATGGTTAGGTTTACCTTAATACTTCTTTTGTAGTTGCGGATGCTTGCAATAGGAGTTAATCATAAGTGGGATGCTTGTCCAAGAAAGGGTAGTACCCAAGCACCGGTCCACTCACATATCAAATTATCAAAGTACTGAACGCGAATCATATGAGCGTGATGAAAACTAGCTTGATGATAATTCCCATGTGTCCTTGGGAGCGCTTTTCTCATTATAAGAAATTGTCCAGGCTTGTCCTTTGCTATAAAAAGGATTGGGCCACCTTGCTGCACTTTATTTACTTTCATTTCTTGTTACCCGTTACAAATTATCTTATCACAAAACTATCTGTTACCTACAATTTCAGTGCTTGCAGAGAATACCTTACTGAAAACCGCTTGTCATTTCCTTTTGCTCCTCGTTGGGTTCGACACTCTTACTTATCGAAAGGACTACATAGATCCCCTAGACTTGTGGGTCATCAATGGCCTTCAGGATACAAAGGTTCCTGAGTCATTCTACCAGTTCTAGTAGCCACTCTAACAGCAAAATCATGTTTATTATTTAATTCATCGAGCAAATCACTTTGAGCTTTAAGTACTTGTTCCGCTTGAGTGGTAACCATAGAAGCATATTTGCTAATGAGTTTAAGTTCACCTTTAACTCTAGCCATATAATCACTCAAGCGTCCTATCATGAAAGCATTACTCTTTAATTCTCTACCAACATAAGCATTAAAACTTTCTTGTCTAGCCATAAAGTCATCAAATTCATCTAAACATTGGCTAGCAAACTTAGTAGACGGGATTTCAACTTTATCATATCTATAGAGAGAATATACCTTTACTACCTGTGTCGGGTTATCAAGACCATGTGTTTCTTCAACAGGCGATATATTAAGACCATGTATTTCTTCAATAGGAGGTAAATTCTTAACATCTTTAGCTTTAATACCATTTTCTTTCATAGATTTCTTTGCCTCTTGCATATCTTCAGGACTGAGAAATAGAACACCTCTCTTTTTCGGAGTAGGTTTAGGAATAGGCTCAGGAGTTGGCTCAATTGGCTCAGGAATTGCCTCAGGAATTGGCTTAGGAAGAGTCCAATTATTTTCATTAGTCAACATATTATTCAATAACAATTCAGCTTGGTCGACTGTTCTTTCCCTGAAAACACAACCAACACAACTATCCAAATGGTCCTTGGAAGCATCGGTGAGTCCATTATAAAAGATATCAAGTATTTCATTTTTCTTAAGAGGATGATCAGGCAAAGCATTAAGTAATCGGAAAAGCCTCCCCCAAGCTTGTGGGAGACTCTCCTTTTCGATTTGCACAAAATTATATATTTCCCGCAAGGCAGCTTGTTTCTTATGAGCAGGGAAATATTTAGCAGAGAAGTAATAAATCATATCTTGGGGGCTACGCACACAACCAGGATCAAGAGAATTAAAGCAAGTTTTAGCATCACCCTTTAATGAGAATGGAAATATCTTAAGGATATAATAGTAGCAGGATTTCTCATCATTAGTGAACAGGGTGGCTATATCATTCAACTTAGTAAAATGTGCCACAACAGTTTCAGATTCATAGCCATAAAAAGGATCAGATTCAACCAAAGTAATTATTTCAGGATCAACAGAGAATTCATAATCCTTATCAGTAACAAAGATAGGTGAAGTAGCAAAAGCAGGGTCATATTTCATTCTAGCATTCAGAGTTTTCTGTTTAAGTTTAGCTAGTAACTTCTTAAGATCAGATCTATCATTGCAAGCAAGGATCTTTAGCAGTTTCTTCATCCATAACATAACCCTCTGGAACAACAGGTAATTCATACTTAGGGGGAGAACCTTCATCATCACTATCATCAATAATTTCATTCTCTCTAACCCTAGCAAGTTGTTCATCTAGAAATTCACCTAATGGCAAAGTAGTATCAAGCATAGAAGTAGTTTCATCATAAGTATCATGCATAGCAGAAGTGTCATCATCAATAACATGCGACATATCAGAATTCATAGCAGTAGCAGGTTTAGGTGTCGCAAGCTTACTCAAAACAGAAGGAGAATCTAGTGCAGAGCTAGATGGCAGTTCCTTACCTCCCCTCGTAGTTGAGGGAAAAATCTTAGTTCTTTCGTCTTTCAAGTTCTTCATAGTGATCAGCAGATATAGATCCCAAGTGACTCAAAGAACAGAGTTATGCTCCCCGGCAACGGCGCCATAAAATAGTCTTGATAACCCACAAGTATAGGGGATCGCAACAGTTTTCGAGGGTAGAGTATTCAACCCAAATTTATTGATTCGACACAAGGGGAGCCAAAGAATATTCTCAAGTATTAGCAGTTGAGTTGTCAATTCAACCACACCTAGATAACTTAGTATCTGCAGCAAAGTATTTAATAGCAAAGTAGTATGATAGTAAAGGTAACAGTGATAAAAGTAACGATAGCAGTTTTGTAGTAATTGTAACAGTAGCAACAGTAAAGTAAATAAGCAAAGCACAATATGTGAAAAGCTCGTAGGCATTGGATCAGTGATGGATAATTATGTCAGATGTGATTCCTCATGTAATAGTTATAACATAGGGTGACACAGAACTAGCTCCAGTTCATCAATGTAATGTAGGCATGTATTCCGAATATAGTCATACGTGCTTATGGAAAAGAACTTGCATGACATCTTTTGTCCTACCTTCCCGTGGCAGCGAGGTCCTAATGGAAACTAAGGGATATTAAGGCCTCCTTTTAATAGAGAACCGGACCATAGCATTAGCACTTAGTGAATACATGAACTACTCAAACTACGGTCATCACCGAGAAGTATCCCGATTATTTTCACTTCAGGGTTGTCGGATCATAACACATAATAGGTGACTATAGACTTGCAAGATAGGATTAGAACTCACATATATTCATGAAAACATAATAGGTTCAGATTTGAAATCATGGCACTCGGGCCCTAGTGACAAGCATTAAGCATAGCAAAGTCATAGCAACATCAATCTCAGAACATAGTGGATACTAGGGATCAAACCCTAACAAAACTAACTTGATTACATGGTAAATCTCATCCAACCCATCACCGTCCAGCAAGCCTACGATGGAATTACTCACGCACGGCGGTGAGCATCATGAAATTGGTGATGGAGGATGGTTGATGATGACGACGGAGTCGAATCCCCCTCTCCGGAGCCCCGAACGGACTCCAGATCAGCCCTCCCGAGAGAGATTAGGGTTTGGCGGCGGCTCCATATCGTAAAATGCGATGAAACTTTCTCTCTGATTTTTTTCTCCGTGAAAGGGAATATATGGAGTTGGAGTTGAGGTCGGTGGAGCACCAGGGGGCCCACGAGGTAGGGGGTGCGCCCAGGGGGAGGGGGCACGCCCCCACCCTCGTGGACAGGGTGTGGGCCCCCTGGCCTTGATTCTTTCGCCAGTATTTTTTATATTTTCCAAAAGTTATCTCCGTGGATTTTCAGGTCATTCCGAGAACTTTTGTTTTTCGCACAAAAATAACACCATGGCAGTTCTGCTAAAACAGCGTCAGACCAGGTTAGTTTCATTCAAATCATGCAAGTTATTGTCCAAAACAAGGGCAAAAGTGTTTGGAAAAGTAGATATGTTGGAGACGTATCATCCAGCGAGCTGGAGAAGCTTGCTATGAGGGAAAAGTACTATGGTGATGATCAGATTCACACCACAAGCGGTGGAGGTATGAAAATAAATCACATCGGCCAAGCCTCTATTAATTTTCCCACGTCTAACCATGATCTAATCTTAAAAGATGTCCTTCATGTTCCTCAAACCGACAAAAACCTTGTCTCTGTGTCTCATCTAACTACCGACAATAATGTTTTCTTTGAAACTCACCCTACCTTTTTTCTTATAAAGGATCGGGAAACGAGGGAGCTCATTCATCACGGTAGATGCATTGGAGGAGTCTACCCCATCACATCCGGAGCACTTAGTAAAAGGCGTCGTCATCAAGTCTACTCCGTCGTCAAGCCCTCCTTGGCAAGATGGCATCAAAGATTAGGTCATCGATCGTCGATCATAGTCAAGCAAGTATTGAATAAAGACAATCTTCCATTGTCCTCTAGTCAAAACAATGAGTCTGTTTGTGATGCTTGTCAGTGTGCAAAAAGTCACCAACTTCTTTATCCCAAATCAAATAGTGTGTCTTATGCTCCTTTGGAACTTATTTTCAGTGATGTATGGGGATATGCAAGAGATTCTTTTTGAAGAAAATAAATTATATGTTAGTTTCATTGATGATTATAGCAAATTCACGTGGATATATTTGCTTAAATATAAATCTGAAGTTTTCTCTATCTTCCAAGAGTTTCAGAAGTTGGTTGAACGCCAATTTGACAAAAAAATCAAGACAGTCCAAAGTGACTGGGGAGGGGAGTATGAGAAACTCAATTCATTATTTCGCAATATAGGTATTGCTCATCATGTCTCTTGCCCCCATGCTCATCAACAGAACGGTTCTGCCTAACGCAAGCATCGGCATATCGCTGAAGTAGGACTATCTATTTTAGCCCATGCATCTATGCCACTGAAGTATTGGGATGAAGCCTTTACCACTACCACTTATCTCATAAATTGTTTGCCTAGCAAAGTCATAGGTAACTCTACTCCTTTGGAACGATTGTATAATCAAAAACCCAACTACAATTCTCTGAAATTTTTTGGGTGCACATGTTATCCAAATCTTCATCCATATAATCGACATAAGCTTGAGTTTCGCTCAACCCAATGTGCTTTTCTTGGATATAGCAATCTTCACAAAGGGTATACGTGTCTAGAAGTATCATCTGGACGCATATATATTTCACAGGATGTTGTATTCGATGAAACAATTTTTCCATTTTCTAAACTCCATCCCAATCCGGAGCACTTCTTCAAGCTGAGATAGCTCTCCTTCCAGATTATATGCCCATTTCTGATCATGGGGGGGAATTATGCCAGGCTGTAGATGTGATTAATTCAACAGAGAAATTTAATTCAGGTGTTAAGTGTGCAAATAGCCATGATTTTATGCAAGAGAAGGAGATAAAACAGGCACTGGATCCTAGGAGGATTTCCCTGGCAGCGTCCCTGAGCGATTCGAGGCAGATTCGCCTGTCAATGCTTGATCCGAGGCGGATCTGGGCGCCTCGTGCGCGGTAGACAGGCCGGTGGCCGACTGGCTGGGCCCCGCCAGCTCACGTGGTACGTGGGCGGACGAATCCCCACGGGCCACGCCCGACTGGGCCAGTGCAATGGCCGACCAGGCGACATGCATGGGGGCCAGCCCTGACGCTGCGCACAGCACGCCCGAGGAGGCAGCTTCCGAGGCATATGAGGAGGCGGTTTTAGAGGATGCCGCTCGGATCGCGAGGCGGATTCGCTCCTCGGATCGGGAGCAGACCAGAACAGTGGATCAGGTGGGATCCCCTTTGGCTACTCATTCCACTGGTTCTGGTGTGCCGGAGCCTCCATGTCGACAAACAAGGTCACAGTCCGGTATAGTTCGAGAGAAAACATACACAGATGGAACCATAAGGTATGACAAAGTTAAACGTGCCTTTCTTGCTAGCATGGGTGAGCCAATTCATTTGCATGATGCACTTGCTAATCAAGAGTGGAAGAAAGCCATGGATACTGAGTATGAAGCACTCATGAAAAATAAAACATGGCATTTAGTAACCCCACAAAAGGGTCAAAATGTGATTGATTGTAAATGGGTTTACAAGATTAAGAGAAAGTCTGATGGTAGTATTGACAGATACAAAGCTAGATTAGTTGCTAAGGGATTCAAGGACGGTTATGAGGATACGTTTAGTCCTGTTGTTAAATCAGCTACTATCCGTCTTGTACTGTCTATTGCCATTTCCAGAGGTTGGAGTCTGCATCAGCTAGATGTTCAGAATGCATTTCTTCAAGGTGTTCTGGAAGAAGAGGTTTTTATGAAGCAACCACCAGGATATGAGAACAAAAGCACACCTTATCATGTTTGCAAACTAGAGAAAGCCTTGTGTGGTTTAAAACAGGCCCCAAGAGCCTGGTACTCGAGGTTGAGCACTCAGTTACAACAGCTTGGGTTTACACCATCAAAGGCTGACACTTCATTATTCTTTTACAACAAAGGCAACATTACTATGTTTGTGCTTGTTTATGTTGATGATATTATTGTTGCTAGCTCAAGTTCAGATGCCACCACTTGCTTGCTTAAGGATCTGAAGGTGGAGTTTGCCCTCAAGGACTTGGGAGATCTTCACTATTTTCTTGGTATAGAAGTTAAATATGTAAAGGATGGTATACTTCTGACTCAAGAAAAATACACTGCTGATATACTCAGGTGAGTAGGTTTGGAAAAGTGTAAACATGTAAGTACACCTATCTCAACTTCAGAGAAGCTCACAATTGATAGTGGGGTAGCACTTGGACCAGAGGATGCAACAAATTGCAGAAGTGTTGTAGGTGCATTACATTATCTGACTCTTACACATCCTGATATTTCTTATTCTGTGAACAAGGTATGTCAGTATTTACATACACCTAGTACCACTCATTGGACAGCAGTTAAAAGGATTGTGAGATATCTTAAGTTCTCAGAGGGACTTGGGCTTCAAATTACCAAGTCTCCATCTACACTTGTTACTGCTTATTCAGATGCCAATTAGGCTGGGTGTGCTGATGATAGAAGGTCCACGGGTGGTTTTGCTGTATTCCTGGGAACAAATCTTGTGTCATGGAGTGCAAGAAAACAGGCTACTGTCTCGAGGTCTAGTACTAAGGCTGAGTATAAGGCTCTAGCAAATGCTACAGCTGAAGTAATGTGGATTCAAACGTTGCTGTATGAGCTTGGGATTAAAACTCCACGAGCTACAAGGTTATGGTGTAATAATATTGGTGCAACCTATCTTTCAACTAATCCTATTTTTCATGCACGAACGAAGCATATTGAAGTTGATTTTCACTTTGTTCGAGAAATAGTATCTCACGGACTTCTTGACATAAGATTTATTCCAACTGGTGATCAGTTGGCTGATGGGTTTACAAAGCCCCTCACGATGAGAAAATTGGATGGCTTCAAGTACAATCTCAACCTTGGTAAGTTTCCATAGAGGTTCGATTGAAGGGGGTTGTTAGACAATAGGATAGATAGAGTTGTAGTTTAAACTCATATATCTCTTTCTATATGTATTCCTCTGTATTCAAACTACCTCCCTCGATCTCCTGTAATCCAGACGCATCCTAGTGATCGTCTCAACTTGTACGCCACGGCAGGCTGTTCGCCAGAATCAATATATACCCGCGGCCACCTACGGGTGGTAGTACGCTTCCCATATCATCTTTCAGGGGCCTCAGGTCTTAGATGTTAGGTTTGGCTGCGAGGTTTATTTGGTATTAGACCCAGACTATCAGCATCCCTGCATCAACTGGATAGGAGTAGCGACAGTTATTGCCTAGACGGTGGCTTCAGATTTACTGTTGTATTTCTCTGTAAGGTCTTTGTGAATAATTAATAAAGTGGCTACATGTATCGCCCAGATGCAGAGGCTGGGGGTCTTCCTCCTTTTCTAAAAAAAGGAAGACCTACAGGCCTAGAGTACACTGCTCATGCCCACTACAAACAGTGCGTACAGCTACTTGGCTTTTCGAATGTGCTTGAAGTGGCTCGAAAAGTCAGTAAAAGTCCTACAACCTACAACTGGATGCCCTGGCAAACCACTCAAGGCTATCATTAGAGCTTGCACACTTTTACTGAATGAGACACTAATCCATCTTTTTATGCAAACCAAAGGAAATAAGATGGAAATGAGAGGAAACAAAATGTAAAACCTGGATGCAATCAAGCTCACCACTCATCAGATCTTGCACACCTTTACTGGCTCCAGATCCATCCTTTTTACGCAAACCTGAGGAAATAAGATGGAAATGAGAAGAATCAGAATGTAAAATTCGGTGATATTTTAGATTAGTGAAAGGTTGGCTGGGTCACCGAGGATAGCAGGATAGATAGTTAGATGTGCTTTAATTTGAGCTATACTGTTTGCACACTCTTAAATGTGTTGATCCTAATTCTTATATGTGCTGCCACATTGCATACTGAAAGCAAATAACACCACATGCAAAACCATAAGCCAACTGGCTGTGTAATGCTAATAGAAACAGGGAGAGAAATCAAGAAAGGTACTAAAAACTCTCAATACATCGTCAGTTAAACTTCCATCTACTGAGTAGAATGCATGCAGAACACCAACACTTCATCTGCACTGTAAGATTTGTAGGAACCAAGCACTAGAGGCCTAAAGATCAAATTATATCTTACACAAAACTGAGTTAAATAGAAAATACTGCACTACAACAACAACATCCACAAAACGGTCCTTTGAAACACTAGCATAGCATTTCCGAGTTTACGAAGAAATTTTAAGCCGCATTGTTGAGTATCGTGATTATTAGGAAAGACGAGATAGACTAGGATTTGTTCTGGCTTGTCTTGTACTCCAAGTAGATAGTTGTACTCCTATATATATGCCCACGAGGCTCAAGCAATACAACAACGATTCCACCAAATCCTCTCCCTCTGTTCTAACATGGTACCAGTTTCCGGGTTCTAAACCCTAACCGCCGCCGCTTCCGCACCCGTGCGCCGCCCCTGGGGCGGTCGGCCTCCATGACCGCCGCCGGGAGCCGCGCCGCCCGTACCTAGGGTTCGTCCGCCGATCATGTTGGCCAGCTTCCCTAGAGAGTCTTTTCCCCGAGCCCTTGCTCCGGGTTTTTTCGCTCTCTCGCCGGTCGTTTTGATCGGCGTTTTTCTTTTTGGTTTTCTGATCTATACTTGATCGGTTTGCGTGGCCCGCCGCCGCCATTGACACCCCGCGCCTCTACTCCGACACCGGCGCGACCGGCCAGCTACTTCACCGACCCGGCGGCCTCGTGCGACAGGCAGCCCTCAAGGCCGTCGTCCGTGCGCCGGCCCGCCCATCGCCCCGCGCCGGCCGTCACCGCCCTGCTCCGACCGGGACACCTGCATCGCCTACACCCTGCGGCCTCGCGCCATGCGGCGGCCAATCATAGCCGCCGCTCACGTGTCGGCCCGCCAATCGATCCACGCCACCCGCCTCCGCCGCATCTGCACAGCGGCCCGGCGGTCTACCTCGCCGGTCTCGTCCTCGGCTGCGTCAGGCTCGTCGGCTGCCTCAACTTGCTCGGGCACCGGCGCTGCTTTGGTAGCCCAGGTGCCGGTGCTGACAAGCTCGTTCGCACGACGTCCCACACCGTCCGTCGTCGCCGGCCTCATCTCGGACTTTGCCGCCACCCCGCCTCCACTGAGCGGCGTCCCTGACCTCGCGCGTGATTGGCTTGATCACCCACTCGCGGCCACGATCCGCCTCATCTACGCCGCGCGGCCGACCTGGCCCATCGGTTACGCGCGCCTCTGCAGGTCCTGTGAAGATTGTCTCCGAGTTCAGCGCGCCCCTCCATCGATCGAGCAACGGGCTGTCGTTGCATTGCCCCGTTAGGCCGCAGCGCCACCGCCCTATGGTTCTCCTTGCGGCTGCATCGACTCATGCGTCGCTGTTGCGTCGCCCATACGGGATGTAGTGCCGCGATACGCGGTCCCAGCCGTCGCCTCGAGGCCATCCCGACAGTTGCACCGACCCGCGCTCCACCGCTGCACCGCCCCTTCGGGCCGTAGCACCGCGGCCCGCCATCCCCGCCGCCGCCCCCAGGTCTTCCTGCCGTTACCCGACCTGCACACTGCCGCTGCGTCGCCCCTTCGGGCCGTAGTGCCGCGGCCCGCGGTCCACTTTGCCGTCCCCGCACGTCGACTTCCTATGGTATGCGTTGCGCCGTCTCCCTTGGCGCGGGAAAGCCACAGTCCGCACCGGTCTTCGTCGCGCTGCCAGGGTTCTTTGCCTACTTCGAGCATCGCTGCCGCGCTCCTGACCTAGCCGCCACCGCTGCCGTCAGGCCGCCGCCGCCGCTACCCCCGTAGCTGCCGCAGCCACCCGTCCACCCCCGTCGTCTTCGTCTAGCACCAGCCCGTCGCCAGTTGCGCAGTCATCTACCCTGACCGCTTCATCTACTCCGACAACCACGGGCGACATTGGCCCCGCACCGATTGGCGCCACAACCGTCGTCGAGTCCTTCTCTACTGGCCTCTCCGACTTCTTCGACATGGCGTACAGCTCATGCAGGTCCTAGTCTACGCATGCCCGGTGCTGGCAACACCGCCGCGTGCCTTCGTCCATGACGTGTCCCCAGGCCTGGCAAGCCTGGTGCGGCACTTCGTCAACTTCGTCTTCGCCGGTCTATGCATGCCCAGTGCTAGCAACACCGACGCATGCCTTCGTCTATGATGTGTCCCCGGCGTTGGCAACCCCGGCGCGACGCGTCGTCAACATCATCTACTTCCTGGCGCACCACTACTTCGACACCACTGCGCCCACAACTAATTCGGCGCCTCCTTGCACCCGCGGCTCTACAACGACTTCCTCAACACCGGCTACCCCGACTCGACATCGACCACGGCATTCTTCGCACGGCTACCTCAACCACGGCTCCACCACCCACGCTCTCGGCAACATCGAGAAACGACACAAAGGGCTACCGCCTGCTTGAGCAACCTCGTCGGTTTTCACTCCAGCCACGACTCTGCGATGCATCGACCGTTATGACTGTGGGGGGGGGGGGGGGGTCCGTCAGCTTGCCTTTGGATTCTTCTCCACTCTCACCATCTACGTCGCTACCATTGTGACTGCGGGGGGTTGTTGAGTATCGCAATTATTAGGAAAGATGAGATAGACTAGGATTTATTGGCTTGTCTTGTACTCGAAGTAGATCATTGTACTCCTATATATATGCCCACGAGGCTCAAGCAATACAACAACGATTCCACCCATCCTCTCCCTCCCTTCTAACACGCATGTCTCCAAAGTCGGTGTCTCTAATGATCTTTTTATCTAATGACATCAGGAAGTAGTAGACAGAAAGCTAAGATAAAGGTTTCGATCAGCATATTTGCTGTTCTTGTAGATACTCTGCTTCAAGCCTCCTCCTGGCAAGTGGCACCACATCCAAACCAAAGAACACAACACCAACACACAGCAGTGTCAGCTCAGCATCCAACATCTCCAGCAGGCCTTGATGAAAGTTGACCGGCTCCAGTTCCCCCCGTGTTGGTGAAAATAATATTACTCCCTGTCAAAGTGACAACAAAAAGAACGATGACGGCTAGTTTACCGGTATGATTGGTCTCTCGCGACAAGGGCAACCCCCCTCCCCCCTTCCTCTCGCGACTGTGTCGCCCCCGGCCGTGCAACCTCCTTCCTCCCTCCAGGCCCTCCCTCCCTCCTTCCTTCCCACCGCCGGCGCCGGCGCCCGCGGCCGGCTTGGCCCCGGGACTGCTTGTGGCGGCGGCCTCCCTGCCCTTCCCCTCTTCGGCACGGGCGAAGCTGCATCGGGGGCTGCACTTAGGTTGCGGTGGTCCGGCGTGGCAGCGGGGTTCCATGGCGCGACGCAGGCGAGCAACTGGGTGGCGGCGCCGCCATTGGCGGCAGGGCAGCGTGATCTGGCGTCGCCCGCTCGGCCTAGATCCGGGCTCTTTGGGCCCTATCTGGGCCTAGGTGGGCTGGCGGCGGGGATGGTCTTCGGTGTGGCTTCCGGGAGGCGAGGGAGACGCGACGAGCGGCTGGGTGCTGGCGTCACCGACGCCGGCCTGTTGCATCGTGGCCGGCGGGGCTTAACGGGCGTGCTTCGGGCCTGGCTGGGCCAGGGGAGGCCCGGCATGCCTCGCCGCCACATCCGGACGGCGACCGCGACGGTGCCGGAGGCACGGGCCTCCCGCACGACGGTGGTGGAGGTGGTTCCCTCCCGCTTGGCTTCGGTGTTTCTGCTCCCGTCTTGGTGCGTTTCTCTCCGGTCCTCTTGGTCTCGTGGTGGTGTTCGTAGTGAGGCAGCGTGGGTGGCAGCGCAACTGCGCTGGCGCATGGTGGTGGGCGACGGTTTGGTGGGTCGGCTCTGTCTGGTTGGGCGGTTTGGTTTGGAGTGCGGGATAAATCCCTGCCGGCTTCGGCCCCGATGTGATGAGACCTGCGGGTGCCACCATTCCTTCTTGGAGGGTGTCGGTGGTATCCATCCCCCACCTCCCTCTGCGTGCCGGGGGAAACCCTAGGACTTGTCCGGGCAGCAGTGTCATCGGTGTCGCATCCCTTCTTGGAGGAGTTGCTTAGTACGCGGCGGTTCGGAGCCTCGGCCCCCCGGACCGCCTCTTTGCTCTATAAATACCCCAAAAATAACAGAACCCTAGAAGCATCGACAAAATATTCATCCAGCCGCCGCAGAGTCTAGAACCACCAGATCCACTCTAGACACCATCACGGAGGGGTTCACCACTTCCATTGGTGCCTCTTCGATGATGTGTGAGTAGTTCTATCTAGTCCTTCGGGTCCGTAGTTAGTAGCTAGATGGATTTCTCTCTCTCTCGCTGAATTCTCAATACAATGGTCTCTTGGAGATCCATATGATGTAACTCTTTTTGCGGTGTGTTTGTTGGGATCTGATGAACTTCGAGTTTATGATCAGTTATATCTTTTTATATCCATGAAAGTTATTTGAGTTTCTTTGATCTCTTATATGCATGATCTCTTGTAGCCTCGTATTTCTTCTCCGATATTTGGCTTTTGTTTGGCCAACTTGATCTATTTATCTTGCAATGGGAAGAGGTGCCCGGTAGTGGGTTTGATCTTACGGTGCTTGATCCCAGTGACAGAAAGGGAACCGACACGTATGTATCGTTACTACTAAGGATAAAAATATGGGATCCCTATCTGCCGCAATAGATAACGGATCTTGTCTACATCATGTCATTGTTCTTATTGCATTACTCCATTTTTCCATGAACTTAATACACTAGATGCATGCTGGATAGCGGTCGATGTGTGGAGTAATAGTAGTAGATGCAGGCAGGAATTGATCTACTAATCTTAGACGTGATGCCTATGTAATGATCATTGCCTGGATATCGTCATAATTATTTTGAAGTTCTATCAATTGCCCAACAGTAATTTGTTTACCCACCGTTTGCTATTTTCTCAAGAGAAGCCAAACCTACGCCCCCCGGGTCTTGTTTCTCATATATTTGCCTTGTGATCTACTTTTACCTTGCGTTTTTATTCAGATCTATTAAACCCAAAAATACAAAAATATCTTGTTGCGTTTTATCTCTATTTATTTTATTTTTCGTTCGATCTATCAATCTACAATTTACCTCACGTCGGTTTGCCTATCTTGAGGCGCCATACCACGAATGGGATTGACAACCCCTTTAAAACGTCGGGTTGCGAGGTGTTGTTGTTTGTGTGCAGGTGTTGCTTACATTGTGTTGCTTGGTTCTCCTACGGGTTCGATAACCTTGGTTTAATCACTGAGGGAAATACCTACCGTCGCTGTGCTACATAATCCCTTCCTCTTGGGGGAAATACCGACATAGTTGCAGCAACCATCATCGGCCCCCCTCTTTCTTTCCTTCTCTTGAAGGGGGAAAGAGGGAAGGGAGAGGGGAAGAGGAGAAGGAAAGGGGGGCGCGCCCCCTCCCCTAGTCCAATTCGGACTCCCTATGGGAGGGGGACGCGGCCACCCCTTGTGGGCTACTTCCCCTCTCCCCTATGGCCCATGTAGGCCCATTACTTTCCCCGGGAGGTTCTGGTAACCTCCCGGTACTCTGAAAAATATCCGAAACGATCTGAAATCATTCCGGTGTCCGAATACCATCGTCCAATATATCAATCTTTACCTCTCAAACATTTTGAGACTCCTCGTCATGTCCGTGATCTCCTCCGAACTCTGAACAAACTTCGGTCACCAAAAACACATAACTCATAATGCAAATCGCCATCGAACATTAAGCGTGCGGACCCTACGGGTTCGAGAACTATGTGGACATGATCGAGACACCTCTCCGGTCAATAACCAATAGCGTAACCTGGATGCTCATATTGGCTCCCACATATTCTACGAAGATCTTTATCGGTCATACCGTAATGACAACATATGGTATTCCCTTTGTCATCGGTATGTTACTTTGCCCGAGATTTGATCGTCGGTATCCTCATACCTAGTTCAATCTCGTTACCGGCAAGTCTATTTACTCGTTCCGTAATGCATCATCCCGTAACTAACTCATTAGTCACATTGCTTGCAAGGCTTATTCTCATGTGCATTATCGAGAGGGCCCAGAGATACCTCTCCGATACTCGGAGTGACAAATCCTAATCTCGATCTACGACAAGCCAACAAAACACCTTAGGAGATACCTGTAGAGCATCTTTATAATCACCCTTTTACGTTGTGACGTTTGATATCACACAAGGTATTCCTCTGGTATTCAGGAGTTGCATAATCTCATAGTCAAAGGAATATGTATAAGTCATGAAGAAAGTAGTAGAAATAAAACTTAACCATCATTATGCTAAGCTAACGGATGGGTCTTGTCCATCACATCATTCTCCTAATGATGTGATTCCGTTCATCAAATGACAACACATGTCTATGGTCAGGAAACTTAACCATCTTTGATTAACAAGCTAGTCTAGTAGAGGTATACTAGGGACACTGTTTTGTCTATGTATCCAGACATGTATCAAGTTTCCGGTTAATACAATTCTAGCATGAATAATAGATATTTATCATGATATAAGGAAATATAAGTAAAAACTTTATTATTGCCTCTAGGGCATATTTCCTTCACTTGCACTAGAGTCAATAATCTAGTTCACATCGCCATGTGATTTAACACCAATAGTTCACATCACCATGTGATTAAGACCCATAGTTCACATCGCCATGTGACTAACACCCAAAGGGTTTACTAGAGTCAATAATCTAGTTCACATCGTCATGTGATTTAACACCAATAGTTCACATCTTTATGTGATTAGTTCACATCACCATGCGACTAACACTCAAAGGGTTTACTAGAGTCAATAATCTAGTTCACATCGCTATGCGATTAACACCCAAAGAGTACTAAGGTGTGATCATGTTTTGCTTGTGAGAGAAGTTTAGTCAACGGGTCTGCCACATTCAGAGCCGTATGTATTTTGCAAATTTTCTATGTCTACAATGCTCTGCATGGAGCTACTCTAGCTAATTTCTCCCACTTTCAATATGTATCCAGATTGAGACTTAGAGTCATCCGAATCGGTGTAAAAGCTTGCATCGACGTAACTCTTTACGACGAACTCTTTATCACCTAACCGAGAAATATTTCCTTAATCCTCTTAGGTATCTAGGGATATCTTTGACCGTTGTCCAGTGATCCACTCCTGGATCACTATCGTGCCCCTTTTCCAAACTCATGGCAAGGTACACAACAGGTTTGTTACACAGCATGGCATACTTTATAGAACCTATGGCTGAGGCATAGGGAATGATGTTCATTCTCTCTCTATCTTCTGCCGTGGTCGGGATTTGAGTCTTACTCAACTTCATACCTTACAACTCAGGCAAGAACTCCTTCTTTGACTGATCCATTTTGAACTCTTTCAAAAACTTATCAAGGTATGTACTCATCGAAAGTCTTATCAAGCGTCTTGATCTATCTCTATAGATCTTGATGCTCAATACGTAAGCAGCTTCACTTAGGTCTTTCTTTGAAAAACTCCTTTAAAACACTCCTTTATGCTTTCCTGAAAATTCTACATCATTTCTGATCAACAATATGTCACTCACATATACTTATCAGAAAGGCTATAGTGCTCCCACACACTTTCTTGTAAATACAGGCTTCACCGCAAGTCTGTATAAAACTATATGCTTTGATCAACTCATCAAAGCGTATATTCCAACTCCAAGATGCTTGCACTAGTCCATAGATGGATTGCTGGAGCTTGCACATTTTGTTAGCACCTTTAGGATTGACAAAACCTTCTTGTTGCATCATATACAACTCTTCTTTAATAAATCCTTTAAGGAATGCAGTTTTGACATCCATTTGCCAGATTTCATAAAATGCGGCAATTGCTAACATGATTCGGACAAACTTAAACGTCGCTACGGGTGAGAACGCCTCATTGTAGTCAACTCCTTGAACTTATCGAAAACCTTTTGCGAAAAGTCGAGCTTTGTAGACAGTAACATTACCATCAGTGTCAGTCTTCTTCTTGAAGATCCATTTATTCTCTTATGGCTTGCCGATCATCGGGCAAGTCCACCAAAGTCCATACTATGTTCTCATACATGGATCCCATATCAGATTTCATGGCCTCAAGCCATTTTGCGGAATCTGGGCTCATCATCAATTCCTCATAGTTCGTAGGTTCGTCATGGTCGAGTAACATGACTTCCAGAACAGGATTACCATACCACTCTGGTGTGGAACGTACTCTGGTTGACCTATGAGGTTCGTGAAGGAAATATGCCCTAGAGGCAATAATAAAGTCATTATTTATTTCCTTATTTCATGATAAATGTTTATTATTCATGCTAGAATTGTATTAACCGGAAACTTAGTACATGTGTGAATACATAGACAAAACAAAGTGTCCCTAGTATGCCTCTACTTGACTAGCTCGTTTATCAAAGATGGTTTTGTTTCCTAACCAAAGACATGTGTTGTCATTTGATGAATGGGATCACATCATTAGGAGAATAATCTGATGGACAAGACCCATTTGTTAGCTTAGCATTATGATCGTTACAGTTTCATTGCTACTGCTTTCTTCATGACTTATACATGTTCCTCAGACTATGAGATTATGCAACTCCCGAATACCGGAGGAACACTTTGTGCTATCAAATGTCACAACGTGAATGGGTGATTATATGTGTATCCGAAGGTATTTGTTGGGTTGGCATAGATCGAGATTAGGATTTGTCACTCCATGTTTCGGAGAGGTATCTCTGGGCCCTCTCGGTAATGCTCATCACTATAAGCCTTGCAAGCAATGTGACTAATGAGTTAGCTGCGGGATGAAGTATTACCGAATGAGTAAAGAGACTTGCCAGTAACGAGATTGAACTAGGTATGATGATGTCGACAATCGAATCTTAGGTAAGTAACATACCGATGACAAAGGGAACAACGTATGTTGTTATGCGGTTTGACCGATAAAGATCTTCGTAGAATATATAGGAGCCAATATGAGCATCCAGGTTCCGCTATTGCTTATTGACCGGAGATGTGTCTCGGTCATGTCTATATAGTTCTCAAACCTGTAGGGTCCGCACGCTTAACGTTTGATGACGATTTGTATTATGAGTTATGTGATTTGATGACCAAAGTTTGTCTGGAGTCCTAGATGAGATCATGAACATGACGAGGATTCTCGAAATGGTCGAGAGGTAAAGATCGATATATTGGAAGGCTATATTCGGACATCGAAAAGGTTCCGAGTGATTCGGGTATTTTTCGGAGTACCGGAGAGTTACGAGAATTCGTCGGGGGAAGTAGTGGGCCTTAATGGGCCATACGGGAAAGGAGAGAAGAGCCTCAAGGGGTGGCCACACGCCCCCTGTCGGTGTCAAAACCGGCGGATCTCGGGTAGGGGGTCCCGAACTGTGCGTCTAGGCGGATGGTAACAGGAGACGAGGGACACGATGTTTTTACCCAGGTTCGGTCCCTCTTGATGGAGGTAAAACCCTACGTCCTGCTTGATTAATATTGATGATATGGGTAGTACAAGAGTAGATCTACCATGAGATCAAGGAGGCTAAACCCTAGAAGCTAGCCTATGGTATGATTGTTGTAATGTATGTTGTCCTACAGACTAAATCCCTCTGGTTTATATAGACACCGGAGAGGGCTAGGGTTACACAGAGTCGGTTACAATGGTAGGAGATCTACATATCCGTATTGCCAAGCTTGCCTTCCACGCCAAGGAAAGTACCATCCGGACACGAGCCGGAGTCTTCAATCTTGTATCTTCGTAGTCTTGGAGTCCGGCGGATAATGATAGTCCGGCTGTCCGGACACCCCCTAGTCCAGGACTCCCTCAGTAGCCCCTGAACCAGTCTTCAATGACGATAAGTCCGGCGTGCATAATGTTCGGCATTGCAAGGCGGGTTCCTCTCTTGAATAATCCAGAGAAGATCATGAACACCAGGATAGTTTCCGACTCTGCAAAATAAATTCCACATTCCACCGTAGAGAGAATAAAATGTACACTTAGTTCAATCTGCTGACGTATTATGCGGCGTGACATCACACCGCCACCAGGCCTTTGTTTGAATTATTATACCACCTCAGCATGTTTAGCGAAGCAGTTTCCTTGGCAAGTCTTGTCGAAGCAGAGATCGTGTTCCCCTTATTCCGGGATTCTCATCAATACGTGCGTGGGTAACCCAACCGCGCCATTGATGGTGGCGCTTGGGAGATAAGCGAGTTTTACCAGGCTGGTGGGGGACGCATAGTTTTGTCCGCCTATATATAAGGGATAAGGATTCACCTTCTCACCTACGCCTTCTTCCTCCTTTGCTTATCCATCCCCGCGAACTCAAGCTCCAACGCCCGAGCTCGCGCATCTCGCCTCGACCTTCTCCGAATATGTCCGGAGCGGGAGGTAAATCGTTAGCCTCCACCGTCATGGAGGAGGACATCACCAAACTGCGCAGCGCCGGATACCTTTCCGGCGATATCGCGCATCGGCTGCCCGACGAGGGGCAGCTCATCCCTACCCCTGAGCCTCATGAGAGGGTCGTCTTCCTCCCCCACTTCCTCCGTGGACTGGGCTTTCCGCTCCATCCATTTGTCCGGGGGCTCATGTTTTACTATGGCCTGGATTTCCACGATCTGGCGCCGAACTTTATCCTCAACATCTCGGCGTTTATCGTCGTGTGCGAGGCCTTCCTCTGCATCCGGCCCCACTTCGGCCTGTGGCTCAAGACCTTCAACGTCAAGCCGAAGGTTGTGAAGGGTACGCAAGCGGAATGCGGAGGCGCCATGTTGGGCAAATTGCCCAACGTCCCTTGGCTGGAAGGGACCTTCGTGGATTCCGTCAAGGGGTGGCAATCGGGGTGGTTTTACATCACCGAGCCGCGCAAATCCACATGGACGGCGGCCCCCGAGTTTAGATCTGGCATCCCCATGCAGCTCACCTCCTGGAAAGAGAAGGGCTTGCAGTGGGGGAATCCGGTGGAGGTGACGGGACTCCGAGCATGTATCAAGAAGATGGTGAGCAATAGGCTCAGGCTCGTCGACGTGGTCCAAGTCATGCTCATCCGGCGGATCCTCCCATGCCAAGAACGAGCATTTAATTTGTGGGAGTTCAATCCGGAACAGCACCAGGCGCTAAACGGGCTCTTCGATACAACATACGAAGGCGCCTAGAGGGTGCTGTTCAAGGGCGCCGAAGCCCCCGCGTCCGCGACCGAAGACCGCGGATTCAGCTCGCAGTATCCAACTGACGAGGTAAGTGATTCAACCCCATTACGGGACACTTGTGATAATTAGATTGACTCTAGTGAGGTTTCATTCTGCCTCTTCCTTTGACAGGAATGGATGGAGAAGGCCAAGCTGCTCATCAGCCCGGCTCCCATGCCAGAAGACCCAGTGGACGCCCGCTTAACAGGGCTGCTGGTTCCGGCACCGCACGTGGTGCCGGAGAAGAAGGCCAAGAAGGTGGCCGCGGGGACTCGAAAGAGTTCCCGCAATCAGGCATCTGATGACGACGAGGACTCCTCCCCCGAAGACGAGGAGGAGGAGTACTCTCTCCCGGAGAAGGGAGAGAAGAAAAGGAAGGCTTCCCCCATCGGGGAGGCCGAAGGGTCCAAGAGGGGGAGAACTATCCCCCCGGACAGTTTCGCCAACATCAGCGTTGGTGAGGATGAGTGGCCTCCAAGGGCCAGGCGTCCGGCAAGATCGTAAGTATCCGGATCCTTGATGTGTAATTTCTTTTATGTCGCGTAGTATCCTTCTAACGCCGCATTCTGCCCGTAGTCCGGCCAATGATGATCTCCCCGACTCATCGAGCGGGTCATTGGCCTCGTCGGATGTGAATTCCATCCCGACTGCCTCCACCCCACGCGCCGACGAGGACGTCGAGGTGGGATCCCAGAGAGGGACCCATCAGGAGGAGGCTCCGGAGGCGCCGTCAGGCAGCCTCCCGGACTTCGTGCCGGACTCTACATCGGAACCCGCAGTGGTTCCAGAGTCCGGCAAGCGGCCCCTTCGAAAGAAGGGCAGGACCGTGACGCCGGCGGCCTCCGTCCAACCGGAGGCGCCGGATAACCTGCTGGAGGCGCTTAAAGGCGCTTCCATCGAGGAAGAACACCGCACTATCATGAGTGCAGTGATTGAGAAGGTTCAGCTCGCTAAGAGCGGGCTGACCGAAGCCTGCAGCAGCCTTTTAACAGGCTTTGAGGTAAGAAGTTAAAATTATGTAATGTAATACCGCATAGACAGTAGCCCCTGATGCTTAGTTCGGTGTTCGGAAAGAAAAGCCGGACTAAGGATCTTTAACAAGATATACGCAGGGTTGCCTAAAATATGTCAATATGGGTTTGCAGGCTGCGCTGCTGACCTCTGCCGCACTAACGGCGGAGGTTGACGTGCTGAAAAAGGATCTCGAGTGGTCCGAGCAAGAGCTCGGCCATGTAAAGAAGCAGCTCGAGGAAAAAGAAGGTGAGTAACACCTCTTTGAATAAGTACCTTACAGAAAAGGATTTTGGTTGCAAATAATATTAACAAGGATAATATGTGTATTGCAGGGGCCACTAACGAGGTGGCAGCCCTGAAGGATGCTATGTCCGCGGCCGAACGCAGTGCGGCCGCGGAACGGGCTGAGTGAGAAAAGCAAGAGGCACGGGTGGCGGAAGTTCGGCAAGAGCTCCAGGCTCTCATGGAAAAACATGAGAGTTTGGAGCGTGACTCCAAGACTCGAGAGTCCGAGCTTGCCTCGGCTCTCGAAAGTGCCAAGTCTGCCAAGGCCGAGGCCCGTAAGGCCCTTCAGGAGGTTGAGGACATAAAGAAGATAGCGGCGGGTAAGGCGTTTTTCATGCAAAGCAGGCATGTTAATGTGAACTACCTGACACTTACCCGCATTCGGAGCTCTCCAGGGTCGTTTGCAGATCTGCCGCATAGTGCGTCTGATGCCGCCACATTCTATCGTGGCAAGGAGGGGAGCTCGACGAAGAAGGTCTTCTGGTCTCAGTATACTGAGGCCGGCCATCCGGTGCCCCCAAGCGACCAGCTGAAGCAGCTGGTCGAACTCCACAAGGTAGCTGAGGAGGCCATGAAGGGCCTCATAGTCCGACTGTGGCCTGGACAGGCCATGCCTGGTAGCTACTTTGGCCTCGTGCGGTGGCTGGTGGATGCATGCCCCAGGCTGGATGTAGTCAAGCGCTCCGCCTGTATCGAAGGCGCTCGTCGGGCCCTTGCCCGCATAAAGGTGCAATGGGGCAAATTGGATGCGGAGAAGCTTCTCACGGACCCACCGCCGCTAGGCAAGGAGTATCGCACGCCGGAGAAGTATTATAAAATTGTCCTGAAGGGAGCCTGCGATATTGCAGATGAGTGCTCCCGAAATGTAATCTTTGAGTGAACTCGCTGTTTTATTTATCCTGTGCGCTGAAAACTTCGTTCATATGCGCCATGAGCAACGCTTGTTTAATTTAAAATATTACCTTCTGTGCGGCCGTTTGTAAAATCTAAGAGATGGCAAGTCATTGGCTTCAGCCCTCAAGCCACAAGTGCTGGGGTGTTCGGGATAAACTTGAGCACTCTTGTTCCCATATTTGGGTCCATCTAGGGAGGCGCTCAACACGACGAACAAGGCAACCGGACTTATAATGCTTGAACACTCTCACTTAGCCATAGAATTCTATAATTTTAAATTTCAGCGAAGCCCCTGGTATTCGAAAGACCGAATCCGGGGCGCTATCCACGCCTTCGTCGGACATTATCTGGAACTTCGCTCGAAGCGGCGTGAGTCTTTAAGGACCCGAAAAAACCTCTCGAACAGCGACCAGTCTCTCGCCTTATCATGCCAGTCAGTTTTAGCTTTCTCCACTGAGGCGTTAACCCGGCTCAACCGGGGCGCAATCGCAGTGGTTCTCCCAGTGCCACCTTAGCCGACAGAACGGAACGTAAGGCACCAAAACGTGGGAGCCGGGCAAACCCAACTATTGACCCAAGACATGATTCGGAGCCGATTCATATAATGCTATAAGTTCGGGGTGCCGCACTTGTGAAAGTGTTCGGACTTTATCACACTGTAGAATGGGGAACATAAGCCCCCGGTGTATTATGCCGTACCAAAATATACGGGTGCCAGATGTCATATAATGAGCATATATATATAAAATGTGATGCAATTGCAATCATAAAGGTGTTGCATTATTAATGAAAGAAAAGTCTGCTAGTAGAGCGGACTGATACAAATAATGCGGTAAGCAAGAGATTTGGACTAAATAAACATGTCCCCCTCCAGGGATGAGCTGCGGATTTGGTGTATATAATCGAATTTAATGCTCGTAATTGAGACCACCTGAGTGTTCGGCGCGGCCTTCTTTAGTCCCTGACTGTTGCATCATGAGTTTGGCGGGTTCACGGTCGGACAGGGCTTCTGGTTAACAGAGTCCTGTGTACAAAAAAGAAGAAAAATAATAAAAAAAAAGAGGAGCACATTTGCGAGCCCCCGGTGTGGTCGAACCGCACTCTGGGTCCGTTGTGATCGTGCCCCCTCCCCTGTGCCCATGGTATCTCCAAAGCGTAATGATGTACGCGGAGTGTTATTCTTGCGATCATACGCGGGCGAGGGTTGGGGCCGCATTGCTACGCGTGCTCTGATCGCGCCAGGTGGTCTTGGTTGGCATTGCTCCGGGCGCGCTTTGCTGTATCCGGCCGTTTAACGGCCGGACTCGAGAATTGCCTTAGAAGGCTGCTCTGTACTTCTGCCGCAAGAGCTGCTGTATGTTCCTCCGTTCGGAGGGAGCGTTCCGTATTCCCATTGACCGTGATGACTCCACGAGGGCCTGGCATCTTGAGCTTTAGGTATGCATAGTGCAGCACCGCGTTGAATTTGGCAAACGCGGTTCGCCCGAGCAGAGCGTGATAGCCGCTGCGAAACGGGACTATGTCGAAGATTAACTCTTCGCTCCGGAAATTATCCGGGGATCCGAAGACCACTTCCAGTGTGACTGAGCCTGTGCAGTTGGCTTCCACTCCTGGTATGACACCTTTAAAGGTTGTCTTTGTAGGTTTAATCCTTGATGGGTCTATGCCCATTTTGCGCACTGTATCCTGATAAAGCAGGTTCAGGCTACTGCCGCCGTCCATCAGGACTCTCGTGAGGTGGAACCCATCGACGATTGGGTCTAAGACCAATGCAGCGAATCCGCCATGGCGTATGCTGGTCGGATGGTCTCTTCGATCGAAAGTGATCGGACAAGAGGACCATGGGTTGAACTTTGGGGCGACTGGCTCCATCGCATAGACGTCCCTTAGTATGTGTTTCCTCTCCCTCTTGGGTATGTGGGTCGCGTATATCATATTCACCGTCCGTACTTGTGGGGGAAAACCCTTCTGTCCTCTGTTGTTCGGCGGCCGGGTCTCTTCCTCGTCGTCGCTTTTTAGCCCCTTGTCATTGTTTTCGGCAATTAACTTGCCGGCCTGCTTGAACACCCAGCAATCTCTATTGGTGTGGTTAGCTGGCTTTTCAGAGGTGCCATGTATCTGGCATAAGCGGTCGAGTATTCGGTCCAGATTGGATGGACCCGGAGTGGTTCTTTTAAATGGCTTCTTCTGCTGACCGGGTTTAGAGCCTCGGAATCCGGCATTGACTGTCGTATCCTCCTTATCGTCGCCGTTAATTCGGCGCTTGTTTTTGTTTCGACGTGACCTGCCGTTGTTGTCCTTAGTATCCGGACTGCCAGAATTTTTACGGAGATTGTTGCTGCGGGCTAGCCAGCTGTCCTCTCCCGCACAAAAGCGGGTCATTAACGATGTGAGGGCTGCCATGGATTTCGGCTTTTCCTGCCCCAGGTGCCGAGCTAGCCATTCGTCCCGGATGTTATGTTTGAAGGCTGCAAGGGCCTCTGCGTCCGGACAATCGACGATTTGATTTTTCTTCGTCAAGAACCGTGTCCAGAATTGTCTGGCCGATTCGTCTGGCTGCTGAATGATGTGGCTTAGGTCATCGGCGTATGGTGGTCGCACGTATGTGCCTTGGAAGTTATCAAGGAATGCGGCCTCCAGGTCTTCCCAACACCCAATTGACTCTGCGGGCAGGCTATTAAGCCAATGCCGAGCTGGTCCTTTAAGCTTGAGTGGGAGGTACTTTATGGCGTGGAGATCGTCGCCGCGGGCCATATGGATGTGGAGAAGATAGTCTTCGATCCACACCGCGGGGTCTGTTCTGCCATCGTAGGATTCAATGTTTACGGGTTTAAACCCTTCGGGGATCTGATGATCCATTACTTCGTCAGTGAAGCATAACAGGTGTACGGCGCCCCTGTATTGAGCGATATCGCGACGCAGCTCGAGAGAGCGCTGTCTGCTGTGTTCGGCCCGGCCGGGGTTATTGTATCTGGCACGATGGTATTTGTCGTGGGCTGTAGGGCGCCCACGTGATCCATAGATGGATCTGGATTGCCTTGCTTTGTCCTCCAATATGTCTCGCAAGTCCGGCGCGTTCCCTCTTGGCTTCGTACTTTTGGAGCGATGCCGGGGTATGGTCTTGGCTAGGGGCCTGGATGCCTCTCTGTCACGACCACGGGGTGGTCGGTCAGCCATATCGTGCGCTGGTGATGGAGGTACGTATGCTTCCTCCTCTAATCGGGGGAGCAGCTTGCGTTTTGGGTAACTTTTGGAGGGACGTTCGAGTTTATACTCTTCGGCCGCGAGGACCTCGGTCCATCGATCAGCCAGCAGGTCTTGATCAGCTTGAAGCTGCTGCTGCTTTTTCTTTAGGCTGTTTGCTGTGGCGATAAGCCTGCGCTTGAAGCGCTCTTATTCGACGGGATCCTCGGGTACGACGAATTCGTCATCGTTGAGGCTTGCTTCGTCTTCGGAGGGAGGCATATAATTATGATCCTCAACCTCTTCGTCTACCGCCCCCTCATGAGGGCTTGCTTCTGCATCCTTCTGCGCTGAGTCTTGCTGGAGGGGATTGTCTTCGGCACTCTCTGGAGTATTATTATCTCCTGTGCCGGAATCTCCATTCTTGCTGTGGCGAGATTTAGAGCGGCGCCGCTGATGCCGGCGCTTGGGCTGTTTCTTTAAGGGATCTGCCTCCGCTGTTTCTTCGCCGTCCCCATCTTTTGGGGTATCCACCATGTATATGTCATATGACGAGGTGGCCTTCCAGTGCCCTGTGGGCGCTGGTTCCTGTTCGTCTCCGGCATCGTCGTCCATAGCGTCGATGTCTTCGGAGTCGTAGTTTAGCATGTCGGTTAGATCGTCGACAGTGGCTACAAAGTGGGTGGTGGGTGGGCTCTGAATTTCTTCGTCGTCCGTATCCCAACCATCCTGGCCATAATCCGGCCAGGACTCTCCTGATAACGAGAGATGCTTTAGTGAATTCAAAATATCGCCGAAAGGCGAGCATTGGAAGATGTCCGCGGCGGTGAATTCCATAACCGGTGCCCAATCCGGACTGATTGGTAGGGGCACGGGAGGTTTGGAGTCCGGCGAGGAGTCCGGCACCTCGGAATCACGAGTTTCGCAGGGGACAAGATTAGTGTTCGGCTCCATCGCGTGGATGTTGGAGCCCCCAGGGCGGCGTCTATCCACCGGCCCTCGATCTGGGCGATCGGCTCCGGGCCAATGGCCGGAGCTGACCCGTGCACGGCCACCAAGGCACTGTTCGGTGGCAGAGCTAAATCATGCCCGTCGTCACAGTGCGGCGCGCTTGGCTGTGGCTCGAGTCCGTCGAAGATCAAGTCTCCGCGGACGTCGGCCGTGAAGTTTAAGCTTCCAAATCTGACCTGACGGCCAGGGGCGTAGCTTTCTATCTGCTCCAGATGGTCAAGTGAATTGGCCCGCAGGGCGAAGCCGCCGAATACGAAGATCTGTCCGGGAAGAAAAGTCTCACCCTGGACAGCGTTGCTGGTTGAAGATGCCATCAAGCCTATCGGTGACGACACAGAGGAACTCTCAATGAAAGCACCAATGTCGGTGTCAAAACCGGCGGATCTCGGGTAGGGGGTCCCGAACTGTGCATCTAGGCGGATGGTAACAGGAGACGAGGGACACGATGTTTTTACCCAGGTTCGGGCCCTCTTGATGGAGGTAAAACCCTACGTCCTGCTTGATTAATATTGATGATATGGGTAGTACAAGAGTAGATCTACCACGAGATCAAGGAGGCTAAACCCTAGAAGCTAGCCTATGGTATGATTGTTGTAATGTATGTTGTCCTACGGACTAAAGCCCTCCGGTTTATATAGACACCGGAGAGGGCTAGGGTTACATAGAGTCGGTTACAATGGTAGGAGATCTACATATCCGTATTGCCAAGCTTGCCTTCCACGCCAAGGAAAGTACCATCCGGACACGAGCCGGAGTCTTCAATCTTGTATCTTCGTAGTCTTGGAGTCCGGCAGATAATGATAGTCCGGCTGTCCGGACACCCCCTAGTCCAGGACTCCCTCACCCTCCCATGGGCTGGTCTGAATTGGACTAGGAGGGGGTGGCGCCCCCTCCTTCCTTCTCCCCTCTTTCTCCTTCCCTTCCTTCTCCTAGTTGGAATAGGAAAGGGGGGGCCGAATCCTACTTGGACCGCAATTCCAAGTAGGACTCCCCCCTTCGCGCGCCCCCTCTAGGGCCGGCCTCCTCTTCCTCCCTCGTTTATATACATGGGCAGGGGGCACCCCAAAGACACCCCAAAGATTTGTCTTAGCCATGTGCGGTGCCCCCCTCCACAGTTACACACCTCGGTCATATCGTCGTAGTGATTAGGCGAAGCCCTGCGCCGGTAACTTCATCATCATAGTCGCCACGTCGTCATGCTGACGGAACTAACCCTCGTACTCAACTGGATCAAGAGCACGAGGGACATCATCGAGCTGAACGTGTGCTGAACGCGGAGGTGCCGTATGTTCGGTACTTGGATCGGTTGGATCATGAAGAAGTTCGACTACATCAACCGAATTACTAAACGCTTCTGCTTTTGATCTACGAGGGTACGTGGACACACTCTCCCCTCTCGTTGCTATGCATCTCCTAGATATATCTTGCGTGATCATAGGAAAATTTTGAAATTACTGCGTTCCCCTATAGTTCGGTAGTAACTTGATCAGAAGTTTCATGATCATCATCATTAGCTTCCTCACTAATTGGTGCAGGCATCACTGGAACTAATTTCTGTGATGAACTACTTTCCAATCTGAGAGAAGGTACAACTACCTTATCAAGTTCTACTTTCCTCCCACTCACTTCTTTCGAGAGAAACTCCTTCTCTAGAAAGGATCCATTCTTAGCAACAAATATCATGCCTTTGGATCTGTGATAGAAGGTGTACCCAATAGTTTCTTTTGGGTATCCTATGAAGACGCACTTCTCTGATTTGGGTTTCAGCTTATCAGGCTGAAGGTTTTTCACATAAGCATCACAACCCCAAACTTTAAGAAACGATAACTTAGGTTTCTTGCCAAACCACAATTCATACGGTGTCGTCTCAACGGATTTAGACGGTGTCCTATTTAACGTGAATGCAGCTGTCTCTAATGCTTAACCCCAAAACGATAGTGGTAAATCGGTAAGAGACATCATATATCGCACTATATCTAATAAAGTACGGTTACGACATTCGGAAACACCATTACGCTGTGGTGTTCCAGGTGGTGTGAGTTGTGAAACTATTCCACATTGTTTTAAATGAAGGCCAAACTCATAACTCAAATATTCGCCTCTGCGATCAGATCGTAGAAACTTTATTTTCTTGTTACGATGATTCTCCACATCACTCTAAAATTCTTTGAACTTTTCAAATGTTTCAGACTTGTGTTTCATCAAGTAGATATACCCATATTTGCTCAGATCATCTATGAAGGTCAGAAAATAACGATACCGCTGCGATCCTCAACACTCATCGGACCGCATACATCGGTATGTATTATTTACAATAAGTCATTAAGTCGCTCCATTGTTCCAGAGAACGGAGTTTTAGTCATCTTGCCCATGAGGCATGGTTCGCAAGTATCAAATGATTCATAATCAAGTGATTCCAAAAGCCCGTCTGCATGGAGTTTCTTCATGCGCTTTACATCAATATGACCTAAACGGCAGTGCCACAAATAGGTTGCACTATCATTATCAACTTTGCATCTTTTGGCATCAATATTATGAATATGTGTATCACTACGACCGAGATTCAATAAACCATTTACATTGTGTGTATGACCATAGAAGGTTTTATTCATGTAAACAGAACAACAATTATTCTTTGATTTAAATGAATAACCGTATCGCAATAAACATGATCCAATCATATTCATGCTCAACACAAACACCAAATAACAATTATTTTAGGTCCAACACTAATCTCGAAGGTAGAGGGAGTGTGCGATGGTGATCTTATCAACCTTGGAATTACTTCCAACACACATCGTCACCTCACCCTTAACTTGTGTCTGTTCATTTTGCAACTCCTATTTCGAGTTACTAATCTTAGCAACTGAACCAGTATCAATTACCCAGTGGTTACTATGAACACTAGTAAAGTACACATCAATAACAAGTATATCAAATATACCTTTGTTCACTTTGTCATCCTTCTTATTCGCCAATTATTTGGGGTAGTACCGCTTCTAGTGACCATTCCCTTTGTAGTAGAAGCACTCAGTTTCAGGCTTAGGTCTAGCTTTGGGCTTCTTCATGGGAGTGGCAACTTGCTTGCCATTCTTCTTGAAGTTCCCTTTCTTTCCTTTGCCCTTTTACTTGAAACTAGTGGTCTTGTTAACCATCAACAATTGATGCTCTTTCTTGATTTCTACCTTCATTGATTTCAGCATCACGAAGAGCTCGGGAATCGTTTTTGTTATCCCTTGCATATTATAGTTCATCACGAAGTTCTAGTAACTTGGTGATAGTGACTAGAGAACTCTGTCAATCACTATCTTATATGGAAGATTAACTCCCACTTGATTCAAGCGATTTGTAGTACTCGGACATTCTGAGCACATGCTCACTGGCTGAGCTATTCTCCTCCATCTTGTAGGCAAATTACTTGTCAGAGGTCTCATACCTCCCGACACGGGCATGAGTCTGAAATACCAATTTCAACTCTTGGAACATGTCATATGCTCTGTGGCGTTCAAAACTTCTTTGAAGCCCTAATTCTAAGTTGTAAAGCATGGTGCACTAAACTATCAAGTAGTCATCATACCGGGCTTGCCAAACGTTCATAACGTATGCATCTGCTCCTGCAATCGGTCTGTCACCTAGCGGTGCGTCAAGGACATAATACTTCTGCGCAACAGTGAGGATAACCCTCAGATCACGGACCCAGTCCGCATCATTGCTACTAACATCTTTCAACTTATTTTTCTCTAGGAACATATCAAAAATAAACGGGGAGCTACATCGCGAGCTATTGATCTACAACACAATTTGCAAATACTATCAGGACTAAGTTCATGATAAATTAAGTTCAATTAATCATATTACTTAAGAACTCCCACTTAGATAGACATCCCTCGAGTCATATAAATGATCACGTGATCCAAATGAACTAAACCATGTCCGATCATCACGTGAGATGGAGTAGTTTTCAATGGTGAACATCTCTATGTTGATCATATCTACTATATGATTCACGCTCGATCTTTCGGTCTCCAGTGTTTTGAGGCCAGGTCTGTACATGCTAGGCTCGTCAAGTTAAACCCGAGTATTCCGCACGTGCAAAATTGTCTTGCACCCGTTGTATCTGAACGTAGAGCTTATCACACCCGATCATCACGTGGTGTCTCGACATGACAAACTGTCGCAACGGTGCGTACTCAGGGAGAACACTTATACCTTGAAATTTTAGTAAGGGATCATCTTAAAATGCTACCGCCGTACTAAGAAAAATAAGATGCATAAAAGATAAACATCACATGTAATCAAAGCACCGTCATGATATGGCCATCATCATCTTGTGATTTTGATCTCCATCTCCAAAGCACCGTCATGATCTCCATCATCACCTGCTTGACACCTTGATCTCCATCGTAGCGTCGTGGTCGTCTCGCCAACTATTGCTTCTACAACTATCGCTAATGATAGTGATAAAGTAAAGCAATTACATGGCGTGTGCATCTCATACAATAAAGAGACAACCATAAGTCTCCTGCCAGTTGCTGATAACTTTTACAAAACATGATCATCTCATACAACAACGTATATCACATCATGTCTTGACCATATCACATCACAACATGCACTGCAAAAACAAGTTAGACGTCCTCTACTTTGTTGTTGCAAGTTTTACTTGGCTGCTACGGGCTTCTAGTAAGAATTGTTCTTATCTAAGCATCAAAACCACAATGATGTTTAGTCAAGTTTGCTATTTTAACCTTCAACAAGGACCAGACATAGTCAAATTCGATTCAACTAAAGTTGGAGAAACAGACACCCGCCAGCCACCTTTATGCAAAACAAGTTGCATGTCTGTCGGTGGAACCGGTCTCATGAACGCGGTCGTGTAAGGTTGGTCCGAGCCGCTTCATGCAACAATACCGCCAAATCAAAAAAAGACGTTGGTGGTAAGCAGTATGACTATCATTGCCCACAACTCTTTGTGTTATACTCGTGCATATCACCTACGCAGAGACCTGGCTCGGATGCCACTGTTGGGGAATGTAGCATGCAATTTCAAAAAAAATCCTACGATCACGCAAGATCACTGTTGTCCACATACCCTCGTAACCCGAAAGCGGAAGCGTTAGCTTAACGTGGTTGATGTAGTCGAACGTCTTCACGATCCAACCGATCAAGCACCGAAAGTACGGCACCTCCGAGTTCTGCACACGTTCAGCTCGATGACGTCCCTCGAACTCTTGATCCAGCAAAGTGTCGAGGGAGAGTTTCGTTAGCATGACGGCATGGTGACGGTGATGGTGATGTGATCAATGCAGGGCTTCACCTAAGCACTACGTGAATATGAACGGAGGAGTAAACCGTGGAGGGAGACGCCGCACACGGCTTGGAACAATTGGTGTGTCTCCAAGGGGTGCCCTGCCCATGTATATAAAGGAGGGAGAGGAGGAGACCAGCCACCAATGGCGCGCCAAGAGAGGGAAGTCCTACTAGGACTCCAGTCCTAGTAGGATTCGCCCCCCCCCCCCCCCTCCCTCTTTTTTCCTTCTCTTGGAGGGGGAAAGAGGGAAGGGAGAGGGAAGAGGAAAAGGAAAAGGGGGCGCCCCCTCCCCTAGTCCAATTCGGACTCCCTATGGGAGGGGGTGCGGCTACCCCTTGTGGGCTGCTTGCCCTCTCCCCTATGGCCCATGTAGGCCCATTACTTTCCCCGGGGGGTTCCGGTAACCTCCCGGTACTCCGAAAAATGCCAGAAACAATCTGAAACCATTCTGGTGTCCGAATACCATCGTCCAATATATCAATCTTTACCTCTCGAACATTTCGAGACTCCTCGTCATGTCCGTGATCTCATCCGGGACCCCAAACAAACTTCGGTAACCAAAAACACATAACTCATAATACAAATCGTCATCGAACGTTAAGCGTTCAGACCCTACGGGTTCGAGAACTATGTAGACATGACCGAGACACCTCTCCGGTCAATAACTGTGACGCCCCCGATTCAATCGTACACTAATCATGCACGCAAATGTGTACGATCAAAATCAGGGAATCACGGGAAGATATCACAACACAACTCTAAAACATAAATAAGTCATACAAGCATCATAATACAAGCCAGGGGCCTCGAGGGCTCGAATACAAGTGCTTGATCATAGACGAGTCAGCAGAAGCAACAATATCTGAGTACAGACATAAGTTAAACAAGTTTGCCTTAAGAAGGCTAGCACAAACTGGGATACAGATCGAAAGAGGCGCAGGCCTCCTACCTGGGATCCTCCTAACTACTCCTGGTCGTCGTCAGCGGGCTGCACGTAGTAGTAGGCACCTCCAGTGTAGTAGGGGTCATCGTCGACGGTGGCGTCTGGCTCCTGGGCTCCGGCATCTGGTTGCGACAACCAGGTAGAAGGGAAAGGGGGAAAAGAGGGAGAAAAGCAACCGTGAGTACTCATCCAAAGTACTCGCAAGCAAGGAACTACACTACATATGCATGGGTATATGTGTAAGGAGGCCATATCAGTGGACTGAACTACAGAATGCCAGAATAAGAGGGGGATAGCTAGTTCTATCGAAGACTACGCTTCTGGCAGCCTCCGTCTTGCAGCATGTAGAAGAGAGTATATTGAAGTCCTCCAAGTAGCATCTCCAAGTAACATCTCCAGTAGCATCGCATAGCATAATCCTACCCGGCGATCCTCCCCTCGTCGCCCTGTGGAAAAGCGATCACCGGGTTGTCTGTGGAACTTGGAAGGGTGTGTTTTATTAAGTATCCGGTTCTAGTTGTCATAAGGTCAAGGTACAACTCTGGGTCGTCCTTTTACCGAGGGACACGGCTATTCGAATAGATTAACTTCCCTGCAGGGGTGCACCACATAACCCAACACGCTCGATCCCATTTGGCCGGACACACTTTCCTGGGTCATGCCCGGCCTCGGAAGATCAACACATCGCAGCCCCACTTGGGCACAACAGAGAGGTCAGCACGCCGGTCTAACTCCTATGGCGCAGGGGTCTGGGCCCATCGCCCTTTGCACACCTGCACGTTGCGTACGCGACCGGAAGCAGACCTAGCCTAGTGGCGTTCCAGTCCAATCCGGCGCGCGCCACTCAGTCGCTGACGTCAAGAAGGCTTCGGCTGATACCACGACGCCGAGATACCCATAACTACTCCCACGTAGATGGTTAGTGCGTATAGGCCAAATGGCCAGACTCAGATCAAATACCCAGATCTCGTTAAGCGTGTTAAGTATCCGCGAACGCCGAACAGGGCCAGGCCCACCTGTCTCCTAGGTGGTCTCAACCTACCCTGTCGCTCCGCCACAAAGTAACAGTCGGGGGCCGTCGGGAACCCAGGCCCACCTCTACCAGGATGGAGCCACCTGTCCTTTCAGCCCCCTCATCAGAATCACTTGCGGGTACTCATCGAGCTGACCCGACTTTAGTCACCATCTGTTCAGTATGTATGTATGTATAGTATATACCCGTGATCACCTCCCAAGTGATCACAGCCCGATAGTATAGCAAGGCAGACTGACAAGAATGTAGGGCCAATGATGATAAACTAGCATCCTATACTAAGCATTTAGGATTGCGGGTAAGGTATCAATGACTGTAGCAACAATGACAGGCTATGCAACAGAATAGGAGTAACCGAACAGTAACATGCTACACTACTCTAATGCAAGCAGTATAGAGAAGAATAGGCGATATCTGGTGATCAAGGGGGGGCTTGCCTGGTTGCTCAGACAAAAAGGAGGGGTCGCTGGTGACGTAGTCGACCACAGGGGCATCAGCATCGTCACGGGGTCTACCGGAGAGAAGAGGGGGGAGAAACAGTAAATACATAGCAAGCAAGGGCATAACAGGACAACAAGCAGAGCTAGACGTGTTCTAACGCGGTATGAGGTGATACCGGTGAAGGGGGGAAACATCCGGGAAAGTATCCTCGGTGTTTCATGTTTTCGGACAGATGATCCAGAGGTGAAATGTTGCAGGTTCACTATGCTAGGGACGCGTGGCGGACGAACGGGCTGCGTGTCTGGATTCGTCTCGTCGTTCTGAGCAACTTTCATGTTGAAAATAATTTAATCCGAGTTACGGATTAAAAGATATGATTTTTCTAAAGATTTTATTTATTTCTGGAATTTAATTAATTATTCAAATTAATTCGAAAAATAGATTAATGACATCAGCATGATGTCATGCTGACATCAGCAGTCAACAGAGTTGACTTGGTCAATCTGATGGTGGGTCCCGCATGTCATTGACTAGACTAACTAATCATGATTAATTAGTTTAATTAGTTGTTTAGTTTAATTAATAAAAGTTAATTAAGTTAATTAATTAATTAACTAACTAACTAATTAAATTATTATTCATTTTTTATTATTATTATTATTATTATTATTATTATTAATTTCCATTTTTTTTAAATGTTCTAGGGGATGGACCCCACTGGTCAGTGGCACGAAGGTCTTATCGGGCAAACGGGCCATGGGCATCGGGCGCAGCCAGGCGACAAGCGCCAGCCCGCCTGACAGGGCGCAGCGGGCGCCGGTGTTGGCAAGACGGGCACGGGCGCTCGGCGCCAGGGCGTGAGTCGGCGTGGCCACCAGAGGGCTGCCGCGGTGGCCGGCGACGGTGTTGGGCTGTGAGCGGGAAGGGGGAGCGGCGGGCGACGGATCCGGCGAGGGGCGGTGGTGGTCGGGCCACGGCAGGTGCGAGCGCTCCGGGAAGGAGAAGCACTGCGGGTGCCGCTCGGTGCGACGACACGCCGGGCGAGACGAGGCCGCGGTGAGCACGGGCGGCGCGCGTACAGGGCGATGGTCAGGGGCGTGCGCTGGGTGCGGTGACCACGGCGACGGACGAGGAGAGGGGGAACTCACAGGGGAAGTAGGGCACGGGCAGCGGGCTCGGGGAAGCTTGGGGAGGCCGACGGGGACGAGCGACGGAGTGGAGGAAGGACGGCGAGGTGGCGGCGTCCTGGCGTGGGGCGGCGAGCTCCGGGCGGCGGCGCGGTCCTGGCGGCGACGGATGGCGACGGGGCGCAGCGTCGGGGTCGAGGCGATGGGGGAGCGGGGCGCTGGCGTCGCGCGTCGTGGGCGCGGTCAAGCCCCGATCCAGAAGGGGATCGGGGGAGTGGGGGAGTGTGTGGGGAGTGGGTTAGGGTTTCTGCGTCCAGGGGGTTATGGGGAGGCCGGTTGGGCCAAGGGGGAGCTGGGCTGGCCTGGCAGGTCGTGGCCCAGTTGGGCCGGTGGCCTGCTGGGCCGGAGCCCGGGGGGGTTTCTTTTCCTTTTTTTTATTTTCTTTTATTATTTGTTTTCTGTTTTAATTCATTTAAAAGTATTTAGGCAATTTATAAAAATGTGTTTACTGCACTATAATTACCTATGCCCTTTTTGGCACAGCCCGAACATTTTAGTTTAAATTTTTAAAAACTTTTGTCGTTTGATTGATTTAGGATTTAAATTTGAAACGGTTTCGAATTAACCCGAGATTAACTACAGTGACAGTGGTGACGTGTCATCATTAGTAGGGGATTACTGTAGCTTGATTATGCGGGCGTCACAATTCTCCTCCACTACAAGAAATCTCGTCCCGAGATTTAAGAGGGGAGTAGGGGGAAGTTCTGGTTACGAATTTTTAACGTGTCTTCTCGGTCTTGGTTGCCCTTCTTGAAGAGGTTGATCCATAGCGTTGATGTCTTCATTTCTCTGCATCAATGCATCATGAGGAAGCTGTCGTCCTTCCTTTGGGAACTCCATCGTACTTACAGAGGAGTAAAGGATGGGTATACCGGAAGAATGGAATTCTGCATGGTTGCTTATCCGGTAGATAATCATTAGGGAACGTGGCGAAAAGTAACTCTCGAATTGAAATTTACGAAATTATCGAGAGCAAGGTAAGGAGGTATCATGGGAAGTTTCGAGCGAGCAGGCAACCGTTCGATGCCTAAACAGGGCTTGAAAGGGGCTCAAAGCAATCGGGACTAAGTATTGCGTCCGGTAACAGATTTGGTGATCTCTCGGAAGGCGGCTCGTGAATTACATACGAGGCCACACGCGAGGAAGAACCTTGGGAACAGGGGGTGCAGGAGAGTCAAGTTTCGATCCTGTGGAACTGTGGGTTATGCGCCCACCATGTGGTCTAAAGGTAGGAAGGGGGGCTGACATCTTGCACGGTCACAATAGCAAGGCATGCCAGAGGGTAGCCTGTTAGTTATGTCGGCAACAGGGCGAGGGACAATGAGAACCATTTTCCCGCTCGTTGAACGAGGCGGACCAATAGGCAAGGTTCCCGTTCATCGGTGTATTTCGGAAATGTCATCAACAATAGTAACAGGGTTTTGCTGACGGAATTGCGCATCGAGGTGTTTACATAAGCAGTGAATCATTACTGCTTAGATTATATAGATCACAAGAGAGGTCAAACAAACCAATGGAAAGGAAAAGTGATTATCAGGTTTAAACAGAACAATGGAAAGGAAAATGTGTCTAAACACATATTTCAAGGGTATATCCTTACCAAGGACAAGTAGAGAATGATATCCTTGACAGGATATAAGGTAGAAAAGCCTCTAGGTGAGGGGAGAGAAATTTTCACGACATTATCCATACAGCGGTGTTTGGATAATTGAGCAGGAAACATTTAGCATTGGGCTTCAAATGTCCTTGTTGAAAAGCGGAGTACCACGAACATGCTTCGAGATAGCAATGCATGGTGTTTCAATCAAGGGCCAGACTTTAGAAACACAAATGATCCATCAGGGGCAACTTATAAAATAGGTCTTACAATTTCCTCCGGGAAGAATGGTTATCCTTGCAAAAGAAATTATAATGATAGGTCCTCCAGCAGGGGCAGGGGTGCTAGGCATGACATCATGTTACCGGGTCATCAAAGGACCAACAACATAACTACTGGAAAAGTTGTCCCAACCATTATATCTGACCGAGATTCAGATCCGATTGGTGTCATGATACCTCAGACTCAGGATGTCCGAGAGAAATAAAAAAGGTGCAACACAAATCGACGAAATGACATTGCAAGATTCTCAGAAAATGAACTATGAAGTAATTTCCGTTAACAAGAGTTCATCATTAACCCAAGGAGAGGACAAGGAGGTGGCTGATGAACTCCGCGACAATTCATCAAAATTTCCAAAGGATGGATTTCCACAATTATGTGAACAAGGAGATAACAACTGTCAGATCAAAATGATATATTGATGTATGCTCGAGGGAAACATACACAATTAACATTGGTTGACAGGTGCGCCCGAAATATGGGTTGGGTTGCACGAGCAATGTCAGAATGGTGATTCAATAATCAATAGTCTAAGAATGAACGGCCGAACATTAACTTCAAAGCAATAGGGTAGCTAGAAGTGCGGAATCCAAACAGCATCGTTCACTTGTTGGTACCCCGGTCGGGATCAACACAAGGACCAAGAAAAATGGTGATGGTGAGAAGTATCACTATACCAAGAATCCTTAAGAGGTGGTGAAATACCCACGGCATTCTTGACATAAGGGTGGTAATACTCCAAGGTAAAGAAGAACAATGCTGGGTAGCAAGGAATTCAAGGTATAACACGAAACACGAACAAGTTTGTGTTGGAGGGAAGGCAATAAGTGGCTGATGATAACACAACTCATCGAGGGCAAGGATGGTATTTCTCATCACGAATTGAATTGATATCTTGGAAAAGCTCGGAATACTGATGATGATGACGACACATTTGTCGAGAGATTTCACGAAGATGTAATCGATCGATAATGACATCAAGTCAAAGGAATGATGAAGCAAGAGGTTATGGGAACCACAGTTACGACACAAACTCGAACTCAAGCTTGTTGTTCAAGGTGAAAGGATATGACGAGGAAAATCGACGTACGCTTAGCTATTGTCGCAATTTGGTGCTCCGAGAATAAGGACCAGGTAGGACAGTTAGAATCATCACGACAATGATATAGCCAAACAGGCTAGGAAAGTACAAACTCATACTTATAGAAGCTTACTGAAGAGTTTTTTTTTGAATCGTAGTGCGGACTTGGTTCAGTTATCGGTGTCTTTGAGTGTTTAATAACTCAGAGCCCGTGAAAAATTGGAATCAGTGGGAAGGTAGCACTTGATGAAGAACTCATAAGAAGTTATGCAGTTCCATGATAATCTCGAGATATCAGGGGGGTAATACTCGACGACGAATCCAAGTATAGGTTGGACTGAGGTATTAATCCGCAGAAGACAATTGTTTAAACTTGCCCGAGAAATGGGAACAAAGAAGAACAATATGGTCGAACCACGATTGAAAAAGGCCAGATCCTAGATATAAGACGAACTTATACCAAAGGAATAATTAATTTAAGAGAAGCTTTAATGATAAGATCTACATCGTGTCCATGGGCATGAACGCAAGGTTCAAGGTCGACTCCCACTTCGTCAATGTATAACCTTCCATTCACTTCCTGCTTTGATAAAGGCATTAGTGTTGAAAGCTTTACCTGGTGAAATACCAGATGAGCATGACTCGTGAAAACTTCCGAGTTCACACATATTAAGGAAGGCATAGGTTCAACCCGTCAGGCTATAATGGAAACATATACCACAAGCTTCAATAGTAAATAACACAAGCTTGATAGTATAGCATGGTTGACAAAAGGAGAGGATACCATTTACCAAAGGCAATGTATCGGGTAAAGAACTCATAAGAATTTTGGTTGTGAAGGACACTGTCGGATAATAACCCGGCAATGGGTATGGCGGTCCACAACAGGGTTGATGTGAGTATCGGTACTCAATCAGAGGAAGAAAGAATGCAAATGCATCAGATTATAGAACATCGGAATAATTTGATGCTTAGATAACAAAGGAATTATGATTTCCAAAACGAAGGATCAGAAGCAGACGCTTTGATCATAGATGGATAGCTGAATAGACATAGGGGGTTACAATCAACGGCAACTTGATTGGTCGAGACCCAGCTCATGTTTAAAAATGGCGTCTGAGCCGGAAGGATGAATTCTAGGATCTGATTGAGGATTGCAAGCATTCGCAACATATTGAATCAACGGACTCAAATGATAATGACAATGGATTCCAATAAGATTACCAGACTTATGGGATTAATCATAATGAAAGCAAACAAGAAATTAGCAATAGGTTGCTGAGGATTTTCAGAAGATCGAATGGTATTTCGAAGACTTTTGTGAAACACATGAACAACTGGGGATGAGCGGATACTCGACAAATGCGAGGATTTATTTGTAAGGGTATTCATGTGGCAAAGAATTGCAAGGCAGTAGGCACAAGATATTCTCGGATCAATAGAGAGAATTTCGGGGTATCTTGTAATAACAAGATCAACTGGGAATAAAAGTAAGAACGTCAAGTGTATGTATTTATCCATAGGGATATTTCGGTGGTAGGGAATTGCAAAAGCAACGGGCACAAAGTCTCAAAATAGTATCGGCGAGTAACTCCGAAATCTTCTGGTGCAGCCAGCGATCATCTGGGCTGAAGGGGCTCTCCGGGAGAAAGTATTTTACGAGAACCTAGAGTCAGAGTTAGCAAAATCGTTTAACCCGAATAGAAGAGATGCCAGAGTCCCAGAGTATAGGTCGAGGGATAAAAGATCCTACTACCACCCAATGGCGACGTGTGCCCGTAAGACACACAGCCATGTTAGTAAAAGTTTTGCAACGTCTAGACTCGACTTCGGCCAAGGAGTGTGGAAGGGGATTCCTACAGGCAGTCGGCTCTGATACCAACTTGTGACGCCCCCGATTCAATTGTACACTAATCATGCACGCAAATGTGTACGATCAAAATCAGGGAATCACGGGAAGATATCACAACACAACTCTAAAACATAAATAAGTCATACAAGCATCATAATACAAGCCAGGGGCCTCGAGGGCTCGAATACAAGTGCTCGATCATAGACGAGTCAGCGGAAGCAACAATATCTGAGTACAGACATAAGTTAAACAAGTTTGCCTTAAGAAGGCTAGCACAAACTAGGATACAGATCGAAAGAGGCGCAGGCCTCCTGCCTGGGATCCTCCTAACTACTCCTGGTCGTCGTCAGCGGGCTGCACGTAGTAGTAGGCACCTCCAGTGTAGTAGGGGTCGTCGTCGACGGTGGCGTCTGGCTCCTGGGCTCCGGCATCTGGTTGCGACAACCAGGTAGAAGGGAAAGGGGGAAAAGAGGGAGAAAAGCAACCATGAGTACTCATCCAAAGTACTCGCAAGAAAGGAACTACACTACATATGCATGGGTATATGTGTAAGGAGGCCATATCAGTGGACTGAACTGCAGAATGCCAGAATAAGAGGGGGGGTAGCTAGTTCTATCGAAGACTACGCTTCTAGCAGCCTCCGTCTTGCAGCATGTAGAAGAGAGTAGATTGAAGTCCTCCAAGTAGCATCTCCAAGTAGCATCTCCAGTAGCATCGCATAGCATAATCCTACCCGGCGATCCTCCCCTCGTCGCCCTGTGGAAAAGCGATCACCGGATTGTCTGTGGAACTTGGAAGGGTGTGTTTTATTAAGTATCCAGTTCTAGTTGTCATAAGGTCAAGGTACAACTCCGGGTCGTCCTTTTACCGAGGGACACGGCTATTCGAATAGATTAACTTCCCTGCAGGGGTGCACCACATAACCCAACACGCTCGATCCCATTTGGCGGGACACACTTTCCTGGGTCATGCCCGGCCTCGGAAGATCAACACGTCGCAGCCCCACCTAGGCACAACAGAGAGGTCAGCACGCCGGTCTAACTCCTATGGCGCAGGGGTCTGGGCCCATCGCCCTTTGCACACTTGCATGTTGCGTACGCGGCCGGAAGCAGACCTACCCTAGTGGCGTTCCAGTCCAATCCGGCGTGCGCCACTCAGTCGCTGACGTCAAGAAGGCTTCGGCTGATACCACGACGCCGGGATACCCCTAACTACTCCCACGTAGATGGTTAGTGCGTATAGACCAAATGGCCAGACTCAGATCAAATACCCAGATCTCGTTAAGCGTGTTAAGTATCCGCGAACGCCGAACAGGGCCAGGCCCACCTGTCTCCTAGGTGGTCTCAACCTGCCATGTCGCTCCGCCACAAAGTAACAGTCGGGGGCCGTCGGGAACCCAGGCCCACCTCTACCGGGATGGAGCCACCTGTCCTTTCAGCCCCCTCATCAGAATCACTTGCGGGTACTCATCGAGCTGACCCGACTTTAGTCACCATCTGTTCAGTATGTATGTATGTATAGTATATACCCGTGATCACCTCCCAAGTGATCACGGCCCGATAGTATAGCAAGGCAGACTGACAAGAATGTAGGGCCAATGATGATAAACTAGCATCCTATACTAAGCATTTAGGATTGCGGGTAAGGTATCAATGACTGTAGCAACAATGACAGGCTATGCAACAGAATAGGAGTAACCGAACAGTAACATGCTACACTACTCTAATGCAAGCAGTATAGAGAAGAATAGGCGATATCTGGTGATCAAGGGGGGGGCTTGCCTGGTTGCTAAGACAAGAAGGAGGGGTCGCCGGTGACGTAGTCGACCACAGGGGCATCAGCATCGTCACGGGGTCTACCGGAGAGAAGAGGGGGGAGAAACAGTAAATACATAGCAAGCAAGGGCATAACAGGACAACAAGCAGAGTTAGACGTGTTCTAACGCGGTATGAGGTGATACCGGTGAAGGGAGGAAACATCCGGGAAAGTATCCCCGGTGTTTCGTGTTTTCGGACAGATGATCCAGAGGTGAAATGTTGCAGGTTCACTATGCTAGGGACGCGTGGCGGACGAACGGGCTGCGTGTCTGGATTCGTCTCGTCGTTCTGAGCAACTTTCATGTTGAAAATAATTTAATCCGAGTTACGGATTAAAAGATATGATTTTTCTAAAGATTTTATTTATTTTTGGAATTTAATTAATTATTTAAATTAATTCGAAAAATAGATTAATGACATCAGCATGATGTCATGCTGACATCAGCAGTCAACAGAGTTCACTTGGTCAATCTGATGGTGGGTCCCGCATGTCATTGACTAGACTAACTAATCATGATTAATTAGTTTAATTAGTTGTTTAGTTTAATTAATAAAAGTTAATTAAGTTAATTAATTAATTAACTAACTAACTAATTAAATTATTATTCATTTATTATTATTATTATTAATATTAATTTCCATTTTTTAAACGTTCTAGGGGATGGACCCCACTGGTCAGTGGCACGAAGGTCTTATCGGGCAAAGGGCCATGGGCATCGGGCGAAGCCAGGCGACAAGCGCCAGCCCGCCCGACAGGGCGCAGCGGGCGCCGGTGTTGGCAAGACGGGCATGGGCGCTCGGCGCCCGGGCGTGAGTCGGCGTGGCCACCAGAGGGCTGCCGCGGTGGCCGGCGACGGTGTTGGGCTGTGAGCGGGAAGGGGGAGCGGCGGGCGACGGATCCGGCGAGGGGCGGTGGTGGTCGGGCCACGGCAGGTGCGAGCGCTCCGGGAAGGAGAAGCACTGCGGGTGCAGCTCGGTGCGATGACACGCCGGGCGAGACGAGGCCGCGGTGAGCACGGGCGGCGCGCGTACAGGGTGATGGTCAGGGGCGTGCGCTGGGTGCGGTGACCGCGGCGACGGACGAGGAGAGGGGGAACTCACAGGGAAAGTAGGGCACGGGCAGCGGGCTCGGGGAAGCTTGGGGAGGCCGACGGGGACGAGCGACGGAGTGGAGGAAGGACGGCGAGGTGGCGGCGTCCTGGCGTGGGGCGGCGAGCTCCGGGCGGCGGCGCGGTCCTGGCGGCGACGGATGGCGACGGGGCGCAGCGTCGGGGTCGAGGCGATGGGGGAGCGGGGCGCTGGCGTCGCGCGTCGTGGGCGCGGTCAAGCCCCGATCCAGAAGGGGATCGGGGGAGTGGGGGGAGTGTGTGGGGAGTGGGTTAGGGTTTCTGCGTCCAGGGGGTTATGGGGAGGCCGGTTGGGCCAAGGGGGAGCTGGGCCGGCCTGGCAGGTCGTGGCCCAGTTGGGCCGGTGGCCTGCTGGGCCGGAGCCCGGGGGGGTTTCTTTTCCTTTTTTTTATTTTCTTTTATTATTTGTTTTCTGTTTTAATTCATTTAAAAGTATTTAGGCAATTTATAAAAATGTGTTTACTGAACTATAATTACCTATGCCATTTTTGGCACAGCCCGAACATTTTAGTTTAAATTTTTAAAAACTTTTGTCGTTTGATTGATTTAGGATTTAAATTTGAAACGGTTTCGAATTAACCCGAGATTAACTACAGTGACAGGGGTGACGTGTCATCATTAGTAGGGGATTATTGTAGCTTGATTATGCGGGCGTCACAATAACCAATAGAGGAACCTGGATGCTCATATTGGCTTCCATATATTCTACGAAGATCTTTACAGGTCAAACCGTAATGACAACATACGTTATTCCCTTTGTCGTCGGTATGTTACTTGCCCGAGATTCGATCGTCGATATACTCATACCTAGTTCAATCTCGTTACCGGCATGTCCATTTACTTGTTTCGTAATGCATCATCCCGTAACTAACTCATTAGTCACATTGCTTGCAAGGCTTATTCTGATGTGCATTACCGAGAGGGCCCAAAGATACCTCTCCGATACTCGGAGTGACAAATCCTAATCTCGATCTATGCCAACCCAACAAAACACCTTCGGAGATACCTGTAGCGCATCTTTATAATCACCCTTTTATGTTGTGACATTTGATAGCACACAAGGTATTCCTCCGGTATTCGGGAGTTGCATAATCTCATAGTCAAAGGAATATGTATAAGTCATGAAGAAAGTTGTAGCAATAAAACTTAACGATCATTATGCTAAGCTAACGGATGGGTCTTGTCCATCACATCATTCTCCTAATGATGTGATCCCGTTCATCAAATGACAACACATGTCTATGGTCAGGAAACTTAACCATCTTTGATTAACGAGCTAGTCTAGTAGAGGCATACTAGGGACACTGTTTTGTCTATGTATACACACATGTATCAAGTTTACGGTTAATACAATTCTAGCATAAATAATAGATATTTATCATGATATAAGGAAATATAAATAACAGATTTATTATTGCCTCTAGGGCATATTTCCTTCAATGAGATGGTACCTGAGTACTGTTTGTGTGTGAAATGCTCATGTTACTTCTATCCAGCTCCTCTTCTGTGTAACTGCTATTACCATTAGCCTTTTGAAAGCAATGTGACATTGCTAAAAGAACTGACAATAGAAACTGTACAATACCATCATTTCCACAGCTTGCAAACACCTTTCAACTTAATTCACAGTGAGCAAGCATATTGAACATTCCAACTTAATTAACAGTGAGTCAATTCCATCATTTCACCCAAAAGAAATGTGACAAACCAAACTTAGCACTACATGTTCATGTAACTAAGAAAGCATGTTTAACTACAGGTCTGCAAACAACAACAGTTACAGTGAGCAAGCATACTGAACATTCCAGGTCTGCAAACAACAACAACAATTACATGTTTAACTCTTGAGTTCATCAAACATGCTAACATTCCTTGTAGATCTCCTCCTTCTCTGACTAGTACTAGCTCCAGACGTTCTGCTGGCTTGTTTTGGAGGCCTTCCCCTTGTAGGCTGTTGTGTAGCATGGTTTTGTGAAGCTTGCTGTGAGGTTTGTGTTTGAGTTGCTTGCTGTGAAGATTGGGCCCTCCCCCCTATAGCAGTTTCTTTTTATTTTGCCACTCTTTTAGATGTCCTTTGAGGATTTCCCTACAAAACAAATAGAAAGGCATACTAATTGTTAGTTGTTTCACATAGCTAGCATTTCTCAAAGACAAAAGAAACTTGAAATTTCAAGAAGAAACAACTAGAAAAATCATTTACACACTTTTGTTTCCATGTTCCTCTTCTTATTCGTGTACTTTCCTTTGTTGGGGTTTGTATTGCATTTCCTCATGTTATGCCCAGGTTGCCCACATAGACTACACTTGATCTTTGTCCCAATCTTAGATAGTTTGTGTGCATGTTTAGGAGGCTCATCACTTCCCCTCCTTCTCTCTGTCCTAGGCCTCCTAGGCATTTGCACATAGTCAGGAACTAAAGGCATTGGTCTGTCAGCTATTGGCCAGCTAGGCATGCCCTCCATTGGCATCATGCAGTGTTCATAGGTCCTGTTATAGGCCTCAATGCTGTAGCAAGGTGCAATAAGTGATTCAATGTCATCAGGACCACATTGTGAAGCTGCAAGAGCATGAACACATGGAATTCCTGACAATTTCCAATATCTACAAGAACATGTCCTTGCTTGCATGTCAACTTTGCATGCATGTTGTCCTAACTTCACCTCATATCCATCTTTCACATTCCATATTGTCTCGCACTTCTCAGTTAGTTGTATCAACTTGTTCACCTTTTTGAGGATTTTTGGACAAATTGTTCCATTCCATTTAACAGGCATAGCTCTGTTCACTTGAATCCTTACTGTCGCCTTTGCTCTAATTGCTTCAAACATTCCGATAATAGGAAGTCCTCTATATTCTACTATCCAGTTGTTAAAGCTTTCACACATATTGTTGTCTACTGAATCACAACATGATCCTTCTCTGAACCATGCTCTACACCAATGCTCTGGACCTGACTGCATCATATCTTTTGCTCCATCTGGTGCGAGCTAAGCAAGCTTTCCTCTGTTTAAGTTGAATTGTACTATGTATGAGGTTTTGCACAAGACCAAAATCTCTTCTGGTATGATTGATCCCTATGCTTTTTCTTCCAGTTAGCATAAATGTACCTAGCACAATTTCTATGTTCGGCATTTGGTACAACCTTGGAGATAGCATTGATAAGACCTTTCTGCTGATCTGATATGAACACCCATCCTTCACCTTGATTTGCAATCTCCAAGTCTTTATTTAAGAATTCCATAAACCAGAACAAGGAGTCCTTATTTTCTACTACAACAACAGCCCAAGCAATGGGATACATTTGCCCATTTGCATCTCTTCCAAGAGCACACAATAGTTCTCCACTTTGAGCCCCCTTAAAGAAGAAACCATCCAATCCCACAACTTTCCTGCACCCTTCTATTAAACCTCTCTTGCAGACCTAAAAGCACACATACAACCTCTGAAAAACAGGGGCAATTTCATTTGGATTAAGCACTACTACAACAGTTCTGCCTGGATTGCTCCTCGTTATTTCTAACTGGCAATCAAACACCCTAGCATATTCTTCATGCATTGCTTCTCTAACTCTATTTCTGACTATTGCTTTTGCTTTCTTTATCTTGGAAACATGCACATCTACAAACATCTCCAACCTGACAGTGGCCTTAATAGATTTCACTTTCCAGCCTGGATTGGCCTTCATGATTCTCTCATACTTATCTGCAATTCTAGGGGCAATTACCAACCTGTTGTCTCTCCTCTATGGGCATATATGGTTGTCTACAAGTGTAATGACCTGAAACCATTCATTTGAGCTCCTCTTTGCGGCATATATCAACCATGGACACTTTAGCCAAGAACATTTTGCCCTAATCCTACCAGCCTCATCTTTTACAAAGGAAATATGCCTCTTCATAGCTAGACCATACTTCACAACAGCCCTCTTGAACTGACCTCTTCCCCTAAATGTCATGCCTAGGCTGAAGATAGGGATTGCAGCCTTACTATCAAATATGGGAAATCTTGATTTCATCCTAACTGAATTTCCATGCTCATCCTCATCATAACTGTATTCCTCACTGGAATCCATGTATCGAGCGTCATTTCCTCCATCCATTTCATCTACATGAATTATCTGTGTTGTACTTTCTTTCACTTCCTTCTCTTCATCTAGTGGCAACTTCAGTCTGAGCTTTGAGCACTTCCTTAGCATGCTTACTGAGCTCGTCTGCCTCATCATCTTCCCCTGAGATGTCTTCATCTCTAGGGCACCAATCTAGATCTTCACATTCATCACTGATTTCATCTTGTGCAACATCCACTAAAGGAACATCATTTTGTTCCTTCTCTTCTCCACTTTCATGCTCCAGGTCCTCCTCAACAGAGCAATTTTCATGCTCATCCTCCCAATCACTGTCAATGTTCTCTTGTGCCCTATCTTCTTCTTCATTTGAAACATCATTTTGTTCCTTCTCTTCTCCACTTTCCGACCCACTGTCCTGTCCATCTTCAGCATCATTATCTTCATAGTTCACATATACATCCACACCACCACCATCTGTAATGCACCTATCCATGAAATGCACATTAGCATCAGTGTCCAACCTTCTCAACCAATCTCTAACATTTTTTCCAGGAAACAACCAGTACAGCCTGTGATTGTCAGTAAGGTCTTGAACATGGTAAGCCATCATTATGTCTGCAAGCTGATCCCTGATCACTCATGCACGGCACCACCATATATTTTTCAGTAGTTATTTACTGTTGACTGCATGTACATCATGTGCCTCGGCCCATGACTGCATGAACCCTTCCACTTTGATGGGGGTGGCGGGATGCCATTGTCATAAAAGGAAGGATGCACCGCATAGATGCTAGTGTCGACTACACCGATGATGACTCCCTTGTCGTAGTTGGTGTCTCTCCACAGCCCGGTGCCTTTGTCCAGCCCGAGAAACTCCGGAGTGTGTGTGGTGGTGGGGCGCCAAAGGTGGTTTGGAAACGCCTGCACAAACTCTTTCCTCTTGGACACTAGGACGAGGTCTGCTTCGGTGAGCATTGTAGCAAAGCCGGTGAAGACGTCGGTATAGGTGTGGATGAGGCGTGGCTCATCGGAGCCGGTGAGAGGCGTTGGTAGGAAAGACTCCTGCCACCAGCGGTGGTCGTCCTCGCTAATGGCATCAACGGGTGTCCTCAAGTGTAAAACATAGGTGCGATGGCTTGGAGAGAGGCCCGCACCTATATCTTGGCATAGGATAGGCACATGTGCAAGAGCCTGCAGGAGCATGAGGGTGAGGGTGAGCATGAGCATGAGGGCCAAGGATGCCATGGTTGGGATGGGATCGGCTGGGAGATGAACATGTGGGACTTGAGCTTGGATCATTGCAAGAAGAGGGTGAGGGTGGAGCTGGAAGTGAGCAAGAGGGAGAGAGGAAGCTGGGGGTGACGACGATGTGCGTGAACTTGGTGTGCGAGGAGGGGTGGTGGTGGAAGCTTGGTGTTGTGAGCTTGTCTGCTATATGACAGTGTGAGCAGGGGTGGTGGAAGTAACCGAGAGGAAGAGAGATGTAGACCGAGTTATGGAGAAGACAAGGAGGAATGCAACGTGTCGAGCGTTGATTGTTGAGTGGCTGAGCGCACTAGGTTGTACACTGTGACCGCCTATCATAGAGCAGGAGTGGAGCAGGAGTGGCTGAGCGCATTAGTGTTTTGTAATCAACCATACATGTTAACAAATTGCCTCACGTAGAGAACCACCAAAGAAGAGGAGAAACACTACCCGAGTCATCCATTGTATCAATAGAGGATGAAGCACCGACAACTGCTATGTGTTTTCTACCAAGGTTAGCAATTCTACACATACGCTTGTGCCAAATGAAAACCGAGATTGATTTGTGCCAAATGAAAATTGAATTCGATTTGTATGTGTTGATCTAATCCATAGCCAAAGGTTGGAGACTTCAAATAAGAAAAAAAGGAAAGGGGGGGGAAAAGGTGAGCTTTGCGAGTTCTGAATATTATGCATGGTTAATGTTGTTATTTGCTCTAAAATTATTGCTACCGCCTACCATACATGGACAAATGTAGATCAAGAACCGGATCTAATAAACCTGAGCTCATTATTGATCCTATTCATGTTCCTACGGAGCAAGCAGACTATGCTGTGAAGGTAAGGGCCAAAAGGGAAATGATAGTGCTTGCTAAAAAGGATGAAAACATTCCTATGATGCCATTTGACAACCCTGCAATGGGCAAGAGAAGCCAAGTAAACCTTGGACAGCCCTACAATTAGCACAAGAAGCAAAAGAAGGCTCAGCTTGTGAGCATCATCTAATTGCTCTCAGTTAAAGTCACTTTTGTGCTGCTCATGATGTATGTGTGAACTTTGGCTCATATATGTGAACCTGGATATGATGTATGTCATGTATGTGTACTTGGATGTGAACCTCGATGTTCGTCTCATGTTTATGGAAAATTTTGATATTGTGTGATTAATTATACATGTATGTGAATTCTATGCAAGGGATATGACATCAAATTGCAGCGGAGGTTTTGCCCAATCTTTTAATTGAATTTAGAACTTAAATTCAAGATAGGGACTTTGTGCCTGTTTTTAATTAAAATTGGTTTATTGGCGTCGATGGTGATTGTACATTTATACCCATGATTTATTTTATTTTGCTTCCTTTGTCATTTAACAACATTAGTAGTCAAATGGACGGAAGTGTCGCAACGGGAAGAAAATTTAGATCTATGTTAGGTAAAGAAGAAAAAGTTTTCCCAGTGTCAAACAGGAAACCGACAATGTTAAATAAGTAATTCTCTCTTATTTCTATGGTGGAACATGGTAGCAGTACATGAATATTTATGAATGTATCATGTATGTATGAGTCTTACAAATGCTGTCTACAAATAGTCACCATGATTGCATACCCTCCTTAAGACTACGCTTGCTTTTCTTGATTACCATAGCAAAATGTTCCCTGAAGCTACTGATACAGTATTCTCGATTTCTTTGCTTGTGGTCAAATATTGTACTATTTCTGTGCTTCCATATGCTCCAACATCCAGTGATCAGGCACTCTTTGAAACATGGAATTGGCATTCTATTTCCTAAATGATAAGTGCCACACATGTGGCATGAAGCACTCCGAACCTGACGTTTTTTACAACTGAAGTTGCCGTCCGAAAAGAAAAAATAACACCCCCCCCCCCCCCCCCCCCCAAAGAACTGAAAATTGCCATCCGAAAAGAAAGTTGTCATCAAAACGTTCGGAGTTGTCATGTGTTCGTGCCACAGTTGCGGCACTTATCAGGGTCCCTCTATTTTTGGCTTCCATCAGCATATCAACTATGGCATTCCATTAAAAACCAAGTGCAACCCAGAAGTTGTGACTAAAGTCACATAAAAAGAAAAGGTGGATGTAATCTTCATTAGGTTCATCATCACACATAAACACATCTGTTATTTTCAACATAGAAATTCTTTCTGATTAGTAGACCCCATGTGTTCAGTCTGTCTTAAAGGAGAAGCAAAAAAAAAAGAATTTCTATTTAGGGAGACAGCTTGATTTCCATATCCAATGAAATGTATGTACTATAGTCGTGCAGATTTTTAAATTTTTATCACATCCTTGTAAAGTTTAATACTCTAACTTGAATATCAAAACCAGGCAATTGTAAAACAAAGCATTTGATGGGAGGTATGTCAAAAACCATTGTGTATACACATCCTCAACATTTCTGAAAACATTGATACCACAAACTGACCTGTGCACTTCACCATACATAATGAAAGCAACCGCCATGCTTAAACAAATTAAATTATATACAAGAATATGAACAAGTTAATCAGCATAAATATGTTTGTACATTTCAGAAATACACCCTCAGCTAGGATAATTTAATCCAGCCAGGATCACAAGCGTATATATACATGAGATAGTGCTTTGATTGCCAACAAGAATATTACTTTGGCAAAAAAGAACCATCAAAATAAATCCATGTAATCTTGAGCTTGTTTACTGTGTACTGAGTAGCTGATCAACTGATAAACCAGGCTGCTTCGAGAAGACAATAGCACCGTCTACAGTGTCAACTTTGTGCCTGAGCATATTGTCATCCGTGACGATCCTGCATGATCCGCGCGACTCGGAATGCATGTTGATGCCAAGATAGTGGATATGGTCTTGCACGCTATTTCCACTCACGGACCTGAATAGAAAAGCAATGTTAGGGCGAAAGAACATCAGCTGGCAAAGAGTTCACTAAGGACAGAATGTTAAAACGCGAGAGCGGGAAGGACCTGCTGCAAGTGGGGTCTTCACCAGAATCATCACAGATTTGCTCGATCGGGTATACTAGGCTATCGAGTCCAATATTATGAACCCAAACCTGAAAATATATGTGAAATACGCCAGAAAATGGACAGGATACGGTTAAATGACGGATAATTTTCACCACATCTCCCAGAAAAGCATAAACATCACAAGAGTTTTAGTTATTAGCAAAGGTGGAAGTGAAACAGAACGATGCATACCTCTCGTGGGAAATGATGGTAGGTTTTCTGTGGGAAGTACTGGTAGTACGGGGGTAGATGAGGCACAATATCATGTGCGTTGGTAACTCGAATTGCGTTTGGCAAGTATTTCTTAAAGTGGGAAGCAAACACAGCATTACCAATCCGAGGTTGCCCAAATGTCAGCAGGGTCACGTCCTTTAACCCATAGTTGACCTACAAGAACACAGAAATATGTGTTACCATGGTGGCTAAAATCAGAAGCATGTCTTACTTTTCAGGATAGAAAAAAACAGACGCTAGTACTACTTATGCTTGATGCCCTGTTCAAATATACAGAAGGTGTACTGTCCACACATGAACAAAGATAGTTACACCTGCCTCGTCTAAGATTTTTGCATTTAGAAGAACAAGCACAGAAATCAAATTATACTATCACTGAGGTTATTGATCGGCTGACACTTGCTGTGATTCCCGACAATTTATTAGTAATAACTAGTCTGTCAAATGTAAAGAGAGTTCAGTCTGAGAATTGTGCACTAATTATGTAGTATTGATTTTAGTGATGTTAGAAGTTCTTTCAATGCATTTTATACACATGAATGAATCGATTAAAACTAAGATCAGAGAAAAGGACAGCTTGTAGTAGAATTTAGCAGGAGGATGAATTCATGAAAAGTAGAGAAACTTCTAAATAAATGAAAGCATATCTTCTTCAGACAAATATTAGCACTCACAATAAGATCAAGGGCGCAAAACGAAGCCATAGCCCCTCCCATGGAATGTCCTGTCACCATGATGGGAATATTGCCATATGCTTCCCTGGTCTTCTGGATGCCATTGATGACTCCATCACGCAATGTTGTATTATGATATGCAGAATAAAACCCACTGTGCACCTATAAACAGATAGATCACCAACATTAATACTGTGCATGAACCAGCATTTTCATCACAAAAACTTTAGCCATGCTGACCTTTGCTTCAGTCATGCCTGGATAGTCAAAATCAAGTTGTTTCCAAAATAAGTCCTCAATCCAATTCTGGATGCTGAAAGAATGGAGGAGAAACATTATTTACATAAAAATAGCAGGATGTGAACTATGTCAAATTTATCTGATTGAGCAAGACTTAAGGTATCAATTTAAGATACCTCACATCTTAGAAATAATTCATTGTTTCTGATGTTATATGCTTACAGAATAATACATTCCAAAGCAGCCTTTATAATAATTAATAACCAGTTAACCACTAATAAGGAAAAGATATAGAAGAATAACCTGTTCTCCTGAGTCCCTCTGAATGCAACTACAACAGCATTCATGTCACTTGCAAAACCGACATATGCCTGGCTCATCAAAACTATCAACATCAATGTGAAAGAAGAGTATATTCAAGGTAAAAAAGAAAGATCATGGATTAGAGGGAATAACCTCCAAGCAATTTTTCACATCAATAATCAGCTCGATCACCTTGAACCCCTGCGTCATAAAACAAACCTAATCAGTCAACCACACCAGACTACATATGAATAATGATAAATCTTGAACAAACCATCTTCTTGCTCTTTCCTTAAAAAAATCATGCATAAGAGACGAGGAAGAATACCTCCGTTAAGTCACCACATTTTTCACAGGTCCAGGTGAATAACTGTGACAGGTCATTAGTATAAACCTGTAAAAAAACAGCACCAATGTTCAAACCCGTTACTACTGGATAAATATTACACTAGAAACCTGAATTGGACGATGAAGAAGACAAGATGACAGGCAAGCTTACTGCTGAAGTATACTCTGCAAGCGTCTTGGCGAGAGTGGAATTATATGCTGGCGCTTGTCTTTTGTTCTTGAGTTCTGAAAGAAGAAAACAGGACAACATGAGGATACAAGAATGCGTTGAGTAATCGATCATGAAACGGTATAAAACCGAGTAGCTGGGCTAAGAATCATTGCAGAGGATGACAAGGAGTATAATTTTTTTGGAGTTTGAGCACATAAGAGGAGTCAATCAAAGTATCAAACAACATGTGGTGAACTTGTGATCAAACAACGGCTGGTTGATAATGGCGACCTAGTTCCTAATCGACTCATGAACAACAGCCACAACATTGCCCTGACCCGAGGCAAGCTTAACCGGCAACCAGGGTAGGTTCGCAGTCGCAGCACATGTAGAAACTAAGTAACTAGCGGATGACGGTATTTTCCCAGGGCGAGAGAAAAGCGAGCAGCCGTACCTCTCCCGGAGCAAAGCATCAGCAAGCACATTAGAACCGCGGCCTGCAGCCACCGCCGCCGCTCCATCCCCTCCAACCGCGGCGCGAGAATCCACCAAACACACCGAGCCGGAGCGGAGCAAGACCGCCCTCCAGGCCAGATTCGCTCTCTGCGCGCGAGCGGGCCCGCTCCTTGCCGGCGGGAGAAACCTCGGCCCGATCGAGCGAGGGGCAATCAATCAATGATTAGGGAGGGTCAGGGAGGGGGGGGGGGGGGGGGCGTCGCGTCGGGCCTGCGAGAGAGAAATATTCGGAGTAGGAGAAGTGCAGGGCACGCGAAACTTCCGAAAGAAAACACGTATATATGGCATAAAGTTGAAGGGGGCCGTAATTTAAATAGTAATGAAATAAATAGTAAAATAATCCGCGGTCTTCTAACACGGCACGTTTTATTTTGATTTTTTATTATGGGCGTTTTAATTTGGTTATTAAGTGGTTACGCTCGTGGCGTGCTGGTCCACCTCGGTCGCCGTCGGGAATTGATTGAGGACGGGGAGAGGTGTGACCCGAGACAGATCGGCCACAGAGAATCCCGGGGGTACGCGTACGACCCAGGCCCTTCCTCCACGTGGACCGATCGCGCGGCCGCAAATGATCCGAGTCCTGCCGCTTCCCCGACACAAAGCAGTTACGTAAGCTTGACACTGCAGAATCGGAGCAGAGGGGAGGGGAATCGGAATGGGGCTCTCTCCGTCGCCGGAGGGGAGGTGGGACGACCTCCCCGGCGACATAGCCATCGCCGTCGCCTCCCGCCTCCAGGTGCGCATCTCTCCCATCGTTCTCTCTGTATGCGTAGCTCGCTCAAGTATGTATGTGGCTCGCTCGTTGACTGGCTCCAGCCGTGCTCAGGAGGCCGACGTGTGCGCCCTCGGCGGATGCTCCCGGTCCTGGCGCCGCGCCTGTGACGCCAACTTCGTGTGGGAGGGCCTCTTCCGCCGCCGCTGGCCGGCCACCGCGGCCGCCATGGCGGCCGGAGGGGCAGGGGCTTCCCGTGCGCAGGTGGGTGCAGACTGCAGAGAGCAGAATACAGCTCTCGTGTCCATTTCCCCCAACTTATTTTTCTCTTGGGTTCACAGTTCATGCGGCCTGCATACTCGATTGAACGACTATGATAGTTCATATAAGTAACAAATCTGATGTAGCTTTGGGCACTTGGTAGTTGGTACTGTTTTCACTTAATTTTTGCTTCTTCAAGTTCAGTTTAATACTTATTCAGGGCTTTCACACCCTGCAGTGCTGTTTGCTATGCTACTAAGTCGGTGTGTCATGTTAGATTCTGTGCAGAAACTGATGTGAGGCTAATTTCACTGTCTGTGTGTGAACTAGGAATTATTTTGTCGCGATATCATACTAGGACAATTCATGAGTTCCTTACTAAAATGTGTCTTTGCTCTTTTAGAGGAAAGACGCACTTGAATTTGGGTTCTAGTTCAGTCTAAGGTCCAATTTTTGTGTAGAGCTAATAGGCACCCCAGGTTTCCTTCCCTTCATGAGGTCTCTTAGCCAGTTCGCAAAAAAAAAGAAAAAAAGAAAAGAAAAGAGGGGTCTCTTAGCCAGAATATTATGCAGAACTGTTTAAAATGTCTCGGATCAGTTTAAAATGCAGTGTTCTTCATAGGTGTAGGACCAGAATGGTACCTATGTTATTTGTGAGGTCTTCACTTGTCTGTTGTATAAAATGAACTTGAAGAACTATTTAATCCATTCCAGAATGTATTTCTCGTCACACTCACCTGCTCCTTGCTGCCCAAAGCATAACAGATTAACCTTGCCTTTTGGTGTAACTTGTACTGTAGGGATGGAAAGCTCTCTACATCAACAACCATGGAAGAACTGCTGTGGCTATCTCTAGAGTGGTTGAATTTGTGGAGAGCAGCACACATAACGGGTCGCTTGAAGCTGAATGTTATTTGAAAGCTATGTCTGATTTGGCATTGATGGAGGATATAGGCTTCGTCAATGTCCAGTTTTTCTTGCTTTCAAGAAATCGCAGTGTGATAATAAATCTTATTGGATTGCATTACTCCATTGCATATTTGCATATACTGGTGAGTTATGATTCCTGATGTTCTAGTTGAGCTCTTCTTATGATACATGCTCTCTGTGACCCAATAAGTTTACACCACTTTTTTTTTTTTTGCTATAGAAAGTTGTTGGAACCATTTTTTACTGTTGTTCTTGAAATACCATTACCTATTACCTGGTATAGAGAGCTATATCATTCAAATGTAAACAAACTTTGTTAGTCCCCTCGAATCTTTGATCTCATCTTTCCTCCAAAATTCACCATTGTTAGGTTCAGCGTGTCACACTCTGTTGCACTGAGGTCAAGCTTCATTCTGTCTTTTTCCTCAAACAAGGTCAAGTTTTGTTCTGGAAGCTTATGTTAGCTTGAAGCACTTCAGGTGTTTAATGGCAGACTATGCACACCGTAAGGACAAATGGGTAGTCCCTTTGCACAGGCACGCCATGTTTGGTCATGTACTCCCTCCGTTCCTAATTATTTATCTTTTTAGAGATTTTAAATGGATTACCACATACGGATGTATATAGACATATTTTAGAGTGTAGATCCACTCATTTTGCTCCATATGTAATCACTTGTTGAAATCTCTAGAAAGACAAATATTTAGGAATGGAGGGAGTATAAACGTACTATGACATAGCTCAAAATATAAATTAGAAGAGAACACTTTACTACTCCCTCCGTCCTAAAATACTTGTTGGAGAAGTGCATAAAAATGGATGTATCTAGAACTAAAATACGTCTAGATGCATCCATTCCTCCGACAAGTATTTCCGGACGGAGGGAGTACTTCAGATAATATATGATTCGTAACATCAGAAAGCTTTGGACAATATATATTTTTTCGAATAGAAAGCTTCGGACAATATAATTGTCAAGCCTTGTGAAGTTTTATTTTGCTTCACAACATATGTTCTTGCTTGAGTAATCTGACCAAGTTCGGATATATGCTCCTAAAATGCGGATTTGACATGCAATTATTCTTGCAGCCCAATGAGGTGGATAAAGCACTTCGAGCTTGCCAGGTAGCAGAAAGAAAGGTGTGTGTGAGCTTGCTCAAGCTTGGTCGATGGTTCTATGGTTTTAGGTTGCCCGATGACTATGAGTCGTACAAAAACTCACTGAGTTGGCTCACCAGCGACGACGGGGCAAAAGTTCTAGTCATTCTCAACCGTGGTGCTGTCCATGAGGTATTTCGTCTCCAGGTCAGTTTGGTGGGTACAAATAACTGAACTTATAGTATGCAAACATCTGTACTTGGCTTTGCTGGACCTTTTGTAAATATATGCCAATCCTTTTGTATCTTGATGCCCTCGTGGCACTGCTTTGATGTAAATGGAAGTATGGAACAATAGAGATGGGGAAATACCAAACACTGTTGTTGTATAGTCCAATATAAATAATAAACTCGCCATGACGTGTGACTTGGTGTATACACACGTTGGTGGCAAATTGATAATGCCAGTTCTGTTTAACATCTGATGTTCTCTCATTTCCGTATGGTTTATGTATTAATTAATTTCCTTTACGAGAGAATACATCATCCTACTTCAGGGTTGTATTACATGTTATTTGAGAAACGAACTGTTTTATTCATTAATAAAACAAATTACGTCAGATTGAATTTAAAAAAAAAACAAGATGGAAATAGTTGTCAATTTTGAATTTCAAGTAGGCAATGAGTAGAAAAACGTTGTAAGAAGAAGAAAAGAAGTGATGATGAAACAAACAACAGAAAATGGAGCAAGGAGTTAAAAGCTTTTACTGAGTACTTCCTCCATCTGGGTTTACGAATTTTGGGTCAAATTATACAATTAGATAGATTTGTATATGAAAGAGATTTTGCATGTTATAATTTTTGTGACATATACTCCCTCCGTCCAGAAATACTTGTCGGAGGAATGGATGTATCTAGATGTATATTGGTCCTAGATACATCCATTTTTATGCATTTCTCCTACAAGTATTTCCGGACGGAGGGAGTATTTTTTTTGTTAAATTTATGGTCAAAATTTAACCTTAAAAAAAGAGAGGGTCTAATAAACCTGGACGGTAGAAGTAGTAGACTTGTTACATGGAAATCTGTATAACGCCGCCTTGAGGAGTAGGGCAATTTGGAGGCCAATTTTTTTTATTTTTGAAAAAAGATCAAAATTCAAACTTTTCAGTTTCAAGAAAATCTGAAAAAATATACATGTATACCACCATATCAAACTTTTTTTTCTTTTTCTTTTACTCTGTTTATTATTGAAGACGAAGGAACTGAAGTTCATCGTTAAGGTTACGGCACTTCAATGCTTAATTAATAGATACTCCCTCCGTCCCAAAATTCTTGTCTTAGATTTATTTAAATACGGATGTATCAAGTACTTGATGTTGGAGGAATGACAACTAGTATTTCCTAAGGGCCAAAGGCCAATACATATACATGTGTGTGAAAGTGCAGAAAAGCCCCTTATACAATGGGGATGTACACAATGAACTATACACATCTAACACCCCCCCTCAAACTCATGGTGGATCAACAACACTGAGTTTGGAGAGGAAAAACCCATGCTGTGCTCGAGTCTGTGCCTTCGTGAAAAAGTCAGCCAACTGTAACTCAGAGGGCACATAGTGAAGAGCGAGAGTCTGATCCTGCACAGCAGCACACACAAAGTGGGCATCCACACCGATGTGCTTGGTGAGCTCATGCTTCACCGGGTCACGCGCAATACTGATAGCACCGGTACTATCGGATAGTAGAGGAGTTGAGGTAGTAGCAGACACACCAAAATCCTCAAGTAACCACCGTAACCAGATCACCTCAGCCGTCAACATAGCCATGGCTCGTAGCTCAGCCTCTGTACTCGAGCGAGAAACTGCAGTCTGCTTCTTTGTCTTCCAGGCAATAAGAGAGCCACCAAGAAAGAAACAATAATCAGACAGCGAGCGTCGATCCGATGGATCACTAGTCCAGGTAGCATCAGAGTAGGCCTGGAGCTCAAGAGAGCTGGAGCGGGGAAAGAAAAGGCGCTGAGAGATCGTGCCACGAAGATAGCGTAGAACACGGAGGAGATGACTATAGTGGACAGAAGTGGGGGCGGAAACAAACTGACTCAGGATGTGGACAGGATAGGAGATGTCAGGACGCGTAACAGCAAGATAGACAAGACTGCCAACAAGATGACGATAGCGAGTGGGATTAGGAAGAGGATCACCATCGGTGGCACGAAGCTGAACGTTGAGCTCCATAGGAGTCACAACCGTGCGCTCATCACCGAGAGCAGCGCGAGCAAGAAGATCCTGAATATATTTTTCTTGGGAGATGTAAAAGCCATCAGGGGTCGAGGAGATCTCAATCCCAAGAAAGTAGCGAAGTGGACCAAGATCAGTCATAAGAAACTGGTCGCGGAGACGAGCCTTAACAAAGGCGATATAGTCAGTGTCGTCACCAGTGATGATCATGTCATCAACATAGAGAAGGAGAAAAGTCCAACCACGAAGAGACGTGTGCACAAATAGCGCGGGATCATGGTCACTTGGCAAGAAATCAGCGGCGGTCACCACAGATGCGAAGCGCTCAAACCAGGCGCGAGGGGCCTGTTTGAGACCATATAGAGAGCGGCGAAGTCTACAGACCATACCATCAGGAGCATAGTACCCCTGTGGTGGCTGCATATAAACCTCCTCACGCAACTCGCCATTGAGAAAAGCGTTCTGAACGTCAAGTTGAGAGATAGACCACTGACGAACAGAAGCCACAGCAAGAAGAGTGCGGACAATGGTCATGTGGGCTACAGGAGCGAAAGTCTCATCATAATCGCGCCCTTGCTCCTGCTGAAAGCCACGGGCCACAAGATGAGCTTTGTAGCGCTCAAGAGAACCATCGGAGCGAGTCTTAAGCTTGTAGACCCACTTGCAGGTGATGGGACGGACACAGGAAGGGAGGGGAACCAGATCCCAAGTGCTAGAGCGCTCAAGGGCAGCAAGCTCCTCGGCCATCGCAAGCTGCCATTCAGGCTGAGTCATGGCAGTGCGATAGGAAGTGGGCTCAGTCAAAACAGAGAGACCATACTGAGCAGGAGAGTAGCGATCAGGCGGAGGGCGAGGCCGAGCACGGAGGTGATGAACCGGAGAGGGTGTGAGAGGAGATGCACCAGAGGTGGAAGGCTCGTCAGAGGAGACATCCTCAGTATGAGAACGTCGAGTATAGTGGAAAGGAAACGGTGAGAGAGGGCGACGGACTGGAGAGGATGGGGGAGAAGTGGAGGAGGAGGATGGGGAAGATGGGACCGGTGGGGAGTGAGAAGGAATGAGAGGTGCCGGAGGAAGAGGTGACACATGAGGCACATAGCAGGGTGTATCGGGAAGGAGAAGGAAAGAAAGGTCGTCCACAGAGAAACTCGAGGAAGAAGAACGTGGGTAGTAAGAACGAGACTCGTCAAAAGTCACATCACGCGAGATGCGCAGGCGACGACCCACAGGATCCCAACATCGATAACCCTTGTGCTCATCACTGTAGCCAAGAAAAACACACTCAACCGACTAAGCAGTCAGTTTGGTGCGTTCTCGAGGGGCAAGAAGAACATGGCAGACGCATCCAAACATACGAAGAGCTGAGTAGTCAGGAGAGCGACCAGTGAGACACTTCATAGGAATGCCACCCTGTAGAGCAGTCGATGGCTGAATGTTGATGAGATAGGTGGACGCGGAAACAACCTCAGCCCAAAAATGGGGTGGAAGGGAAGCAGCAATCATCAACGCACGAGCCGTCTCAAGCAAATGACGATGCTTTCGCTCGGCAACACCATTCTGAGCATGAGCACCAGGACAGGAGAACTGGGCAAGAGTATCCTGTTCCGCGAGAAAACCACGCAACAGCTGAGAGATATACTCTCCAGCGGAGTCAGCACGAAAAGTACGAATGGGCGTGGCAAATTGGGTGTGAACCATGGCAGCAAAACGTTTGTATATAGGGAAAACCTCGCTACGAGATTTCATGAAGTAGAGCCAAGTGTAGCGAGAGAAATCATCAATAAACAAAACATAGTAGCGATGACCACCTTTTGAATTAAAGGGAGCAGGACCCCAGACATCAGAATGAACTAAGTCAAAGGGATGCTGAGATACAGACTCACTCGTAGGATAAGGTAACTGAGTCTGTTTGCCAAGTCTGCAGCCATTACAATGTAAGGAGACATCTCCAGATACAGACCCTAAGAGGCCCTGACGAACTAAGGAAGACAAGCGAGAGACACATATGTGACCAAGGCGATGATGCCACTGCTGGAAGGACGCAGACGAAGAGGCAGCAAGAGCACGAGAGCTGGCAGAAGTGGTGGCAGCGGAAGGAACACAAAGCCAGTCAACCTCCCAAATGCCCTCTGACTCACGGCGCCGGGGGCCAGCACCAACCAAAGCCTTGGTGCGACGATCCTGAATGGAGCAAGAGTCGGTATCAAGAATGACATGACAACCAGAATTAGTAAGTTGGGCAGCGGAAAAAAGATTCATGGTAAGGCGAGAAACATGTGAAACACTCGGAACAGAAAAAGATGGAGTGGAAAGAATACCATGACTAGCAACAGGAAGAGATGTGCCATCAGCAGTAAGAACATTAACAGGCGAGTCATGAGGTCGAAGAGAAGACAACACAGAAGAATCAAAAGACATATGAAAGGAGGCTCCAGAATCCAGAACCCACGAAGATGTACCTGACTGTGTAGATGCCTGTGATGGTGAGGGGGAGGATGCAGTCACAGCAGCAGCAGAGCCAGTCGACGAGGAGCCTGAGGAAGCAAGGAGACGCTTGAGGCGAACAATGTCCTGGTCAGTGAGTGACGGAGTCGAGGAAGACACAGGAGGCCCGCTGGAGGAGCGCCTCTGATCTCGCTTCTTTTGGCGACAATCAGACTCTGGGTGACCTTGCCGGGAGCAGTAACCACAGACAGTGTCACGACGCGACGTGCCCTTCTCAGCATAAGAAGGACGGCTCACCCCCCTGGAGGAGTAGGCAGGAGCGGCGGAGCAGTGAGGCGAGCAGATGACACAGGAGCCCGAGCAGCCAAAACTGACGGAACCAGAAGCAACCCAGCAGAGCGAAGGCGTGTCTCCTCAGCACGAAGCTCGGCAAGCACCTCCGAGATAGGAACACGGCCACGAGCAAGCAAGTGAGCACGTCGGGGCTCAAACTCAGAGCGCAGACGAGATAAGAACTCATGAACCCTCTGAAACTCCAAGTCAGACCGCGTAGTCTGACAACAACGGCAAGTGCCACAAACAACTGTCCGCAGTGAGTTAAGCTGACGCCAGATGGAAGAGCACTGTGAATAGAACTCATCAATAGACGAGTTACCCTGCTGAAGAGCATGCTCCTGACGCACCACAGAGAGGTATAAAGCATCGCCAGAGGGCTGATAGCGCTGGCAAAGATAGGACCACATTGCTGCAACAGTGCCGAGGCCCATGAACTCCGAAGCAAACTGAGGTAGGACACTCGCAGTAAGAACAGCAGCAGCTCGAGCATCATCATTGCACTATTGAGTGTAAGCAGACAGAGCATCCCGGTAGACAGAAAGAGCATCAGAATACGCAGATACTTGCTGATCGTAAGCATCAACTGCAGCATCATCGAGAGCCTTGGCTGCATCCCGATCAGTCTGAGAAGCATCAGCAGTAAGCACTGGCGGTACCGGTGGAACAGGAGCCACCGGAGCAACAGGGCTGGGCGGACAGGGAACCTCGCCAGAGATAACGCCCCACAGAAGAAGACCCCGCATATGGATGCGCATGAAACCCAAGAACTCAGCATAGTTGGTGCCATCAAATATCACTGAGCAGCGAGGAACAGCGACATAGCCTGAAGACGACATACTGAGAGGTATCTGTTTTTTTTTGGTCAACCGATCTGAATCTGGATCGGGATCGAACGAACAGAGAACCACTCGCTCGAGCAGAGGCCCTGGACCACCAAATCGGGATCGAAAGCAGAGGGGGGGGGCTTGGACCGCTCGAAGCAGAGGCGCTCGAGGGAGAAGGGCCCGAACCAGAGGGCACTCGAGGGAAAAGGGGCCCGAACCAGGGGGCGCTCGAGGGAAGAGGGCAGTCCCGGGAGCGGCGGCGGCGGGCAGAACAGGCTGCCCCGGAAGCGGCGGCGACGGCCTGATGGAGCGGAGACGACGCGGGCTGGACGAACCACGCCTGGTTCTTGCCACGGGCGCGGAGCAGCGGGAGCGGCGGCGTCAGCCCTGCCGAGGACCAGCCAGGCAGCCAACCGACGCGGGGAACGCCAGACTGGAAGGAGGCACTAGCAGGACTAGCTGGGAACGACAGCGACAACCAAGGAGATGGCCGGCGGGTGGTGTGGACGAGGCAGACTAGGTACGAGCACGGAGTTGCATCGTGCGAGGGGGAGAGGCTAACCTAGCGTCTGATACCATGTTGGAGGAATGGCAACTAGTATTTCCCGAGGGCCAAAGATCAATACATATACATGTGTGTGAAAGTGCAGAAAAGCCCCTTATACAATGGGGATGTACACAATGAACTATACACATCTAACACTTGATACATCCGTATTTAGATAAATTTAAGACAAGAATTTTGGGACGGAGGGAGTATAAAGCATGCCGTGGCATTGAGGCCAAATTGTTACCAGTACATTCTAGAAGTGGAAAAGATGACACTGCGGAAAACTATACAAAAAAGGAAGAAAACTTTGAAACTATGACGCACACTATAAAACATAGCAAACGCAGCCGGACGGACGCCGCTGAACCCGGCCGGACGCCGCAAACGCAGCCCAGCTGACCACAGGCGGTGGCAGTGTGTCACTATGACCGGGAACGGCGAAGCCAAGCCGGATGACGAACCGGCCGCCAGCAGCTTGTCTCCCCGCGTCCGGTCCGAGCGGCAGGTTGCGTCGGCACCACACAGGTAAAGCTCCACCGGCCGCCCGAAACTCATCAACTGCATGGGGCCATCGAACTACACAAGGAGCCATTTGCAGTTGCTGGCGATGGCAATCTTGATACTCTCACCTTGATCTTGAACTGAAGACTGAAGTTCCTCCTTATCTCGCGTCCCACTGAGCGGTGTGAGCTGGTATCAGTTTAGAGCATCTCCAACAGGCATCCAACGCGCGGCGCGCTAAAATCTGGTTTGCAGCGCGCCCATCGTCGGGTTTGGCGCGGCGCGCAGCGGCTCCAGCAACCGCACTAAAATGCAGCGCACGCGCGCAGCTCCAGCAGCGCGCTAAAATGCAGCGCGCGCGAGCAGCCGGCGCATCACGTTTGTGCATTTTGGACACGAAATAAATAAATTTCACACATCAACACAAAACACGTGGCATATAATTTGAATCACAAACATCATTCAACCAAGTTTGTGCCCAATAGTTCATGCCCACAACATCATTCAACCAAGTTCAAAATGCAAACCAAGTCCATGACACAAACGAAAGGCACAATAATCGAGCATCGTCCTCATCTTCATCCTCATCTTCCTCCGATTCATCCGACTCCTCCGAAAACGATTTTTCCTCCTCCTCTTCATTGTTGCGCGCCGCATCCTCATCACGTGAAGCTCGGAAGGTGTTGCCGAGATCTTCAACGGCATCTTCATGCGAAGGTGGCACACCGGCGCCCGGAGGTGCACCCATGCCCCTAATGAGAGACGCAAAACTCATGCCACCCATGCCATCCATGCCGTTCAAGCCGCCCGGGAGCTTCGAGGGGGGGGGGGGGGTGCATTTGGGAGCTTCGAGGGGGGCGCACGTGGCTTCATCACGACGGGCGCCGGCGCGACGCCACCCGCCGACGAGGTCATCCGCGGCAGCATGAAGAGGCCATGCGCGAGGCCGATGCTCGGAGGAGCTCCGACGGAGGCGAGGCCAACGCTCCAGCGCTAGGGTTTGCGGCGGCCGCGACGGCGGCGGCGGCGGCGGTGGAGGGTTCGCGGTTGTAGGATGGGGCGAGGGGGTGCCGCCGCGTGCGTCCATCGGGTCAGTTAGTCAGCGCCAGCGCGTGCGGGACGAAGATGGCGCGGTGGAGAGAGTGCGGCGCGAGCACTCGTGTGTGCCGCGCGCGAAAGCGGGCGCCGCAAATACACAACGCGCATTGGCGATTCGGATTGCGCGCCCAACTCTATATGCCGCGTGCGCGGTTATTGTACGCGCGTTAAAATGGACAAATTTGCGGCGCGGCGTTTGTTTAGCGCAGCTGTTGGAGATGCTCTTAGAGCGTTCTCCTAGTCCTTTTTTCGACAAGGATCTTGCATCTTCTTTTGTTCTCGGAGTGTGTAGCGCTCTTAGGTTTCGTCTGACTCTGACACATCATTTCGAAAAGTTTGAAGGATTAGTTTAGTTTATCTCACGGCATTGGCAAATGGCAACCCTGGGGTCCACTTTCGTCCCCACTTCCCGTAGAAAGTGACGTCAAGCCATGCCTATCTGAGCGGAATAATTCTCAGGAAGGAGTTTCAGTGCAGGAATTCAGAGGATAGAACTGAAGTGTGAGATGGGTGTTCATGAAGAGATGAGATCGTTGCACCCAGTGAGATCTTGATGACTGAGCAGATCTTCATGGATCCCCGTTAAACTAGCAAGCAAGATTCCTGAATCTGTAGAGTGCAGACATACCTGGAAAATTATACGAAAGGAGAAAAATTCAGGAAAAGGGGTGACATTCTGCAGGTATAGAGGCCCTTCTGGAGACTGGGGAGTTTACAGACTACAGAGGTGTACTGGAGTCTGAGATTCTTCCGGGGGAAAGACAAACAAAGAGAGATAACCATGAACCGCAAAGCAATACCGGCCTGGTGCTCCTGCTGCCGCTTAAGATGCACTGACAATTATCTACAGTAACTGATAAATAGAAAATCAAGCAGTTGAATGAAGGTCTTCTTCAGACTGCCTAGTAGAATTTTCAGATCAGCTAAGAAGTGTAGAATCTTTGGTCTAATCTTGAACTATTTTGTAGCCCTGTTTCTGGTTAGTGCTTTCCTGCTGGAACTTGCACCAAGACGTGCATCCTCCTGGAGTCACTACAGAACCACTTGATCACCAAAACAAATATCACTGAACTTTTCTGTTATTTAACCAACAGATAGCCAATCTTCTGTGCTTTTGTGATACGATCATATAAAAAATCTGAAAGAAAAAACAAACACAAACAGAGGAGAGAAAGAGAGAAGGGAACAGGACAAGTGAAAACAACATAACAAGTCTGATGATATCTATTTTCCCCAGATGTATCAGTTCATGCTACAGATGGAGATGGACAGCCTATAATATACCGATAAACATGGCTTACAGTTTCGACGAGTCCTACAATTCAGTAGTAGAAATTATTTCTGAACCGAAGAAAACCAGGGACCATTGCCTGGCCTGCTCCCTCGCATGTACTCCCTCCGGTCCTTTTTACTCTGCACATTGGTTTTGCCGAAAGTCAAACTTTGCTAAGTTTGACCAAATTTATATTAGAAATTATTAGCATCTATAATATTTAATAAATATAATATGAAAATATATTCCAAGATGAATCTAATGATATTGGTGTTGTTATGTGAATGTCTATAATTTTTTATATAAACTTGGTCAAAGTTGGATGAGATTGACTTCAGACAAACCTAATATGCAGAGTAAAAAGGACCGGAGGGAGTACTGTACTTACAACCGAACCTTCCTCCCAGCAACCAGAGATCCTTGGAGACTCCTCAGCCTCAACAGCACGGGTAGATGGTGACGCAGCGCCGCTTCGGCGGCGTGCAGAGGAGCATGAACACTAAGGCGATGACCGCCGCGACGAGGAGCCCCAGGAAGCTGAAGCCCGCCTCCTCCTCCGACTCGCTGCTGCAGCACACCTTCCCCATGCTAGCCTGAGCAGAAAGGTTGCTTCCCGGTGCTGGTTTGGCTACGCTGGAGATCAGTGGTGGTCAGACGAATAGAGGCTCGCTTCCTAGCAGTGGGGCCAGTTTGTTGAGGCGTCACTATCAGGTCTTCAATGATGCCACCCTCCTATGCTCCCCTTCCGTTTCTGAAGACAGCTCAGCCTATGCTCGCACCCACCCAGGCCACTGACGCCGGTCATAGATGGCATTGTTAGGCTGATCAACTGCCCAGATGTTGAGATACATAGTCTCTGGCAAACAGATCTGGCCTTTCTTTTATGCCTGCCTTTCAGCATGGAATGTTAGATAGATGGCTGTTCAACTTTACGCCGTCGCGGTCTCCCGCTGGCGATCTTGTGGATGCGGTCACTTGACGGCGATCCGGATGAAAATTATGGGGACAACAATACTTTGATCGACGGTGATGTGTATACATGTATGAAAAGTACATGATCAGAGGGCTGGTATTCTGATATCCTCCTGGTGAAATTCAGACAGTTGATGGCTACTTGTCCCCATATGTCCGATAGCATTGTGATGGCGATGGAGAGAACGTAGCGTGCATGCTCTCGGTGTGAATGTGAAACACGTCCCCGTCTCTATCTATTTGAGGAGGTGGTAGGGATTAGGTGGTGCATGTTGCGTGTCGGTGACTAGGGTTTTCTGGGAATTTGGGGAAGAACTGAAGAAGGACCAAGCAAGTGCCATGTGCCATGTTGCCTTACAGCTTCGTCTAACACTACAAGACAAGCGAGCGTGAAGTTTCTTCCTAGACAGGATTGCTTCCTGGCTCAGCTAAGCGGAGTCCAACTTCAGCTGGACACGGTTTTGTTATCAGGAGATTGACACTGTTTTCGGTGGTTTCTATCTCCGTAACGGCTAAATATGATGCTTTAATTTGGGTATTGACCACATTTAACTTAGGTCCTGGTTTTTCATTTTAAGTTTTTGATGATTTACAAATAAAATAAAATTTATGCATGTAGGTATCGGGCAGGAACTTGCACAATATAAAAATGCAAAGGTCCTCATCGAATATCAATAGTCCACCCAACATCCTAGCCCATCTATTCTGAAGTACATGTGAAATACTACAACTGTTGTCATGTACTCCCTCCGTCCGGAAATACTTGTCATCAAAATGAATAGAAGAGGATGTATCTAGATGTATATTAGTTCTAGATACATCCCTTTTTATCCATTTTGATGACAAGTATTTTCGGACGGAGGGAGTATCAAAGTTGCACTAAACTTGAGACACTTATTTTGGGACGGACGGAGTAACAATGAGTGAAAAGAGCACCACAACCATGTTCTGTGGCGGTTGAGCTGTGCCCTCAGCAGAACCTATGTACTTTGTCGTGAGACTTGGGTGTGTGTGGACTTGTGTGGGTTTGTATGCTCTGTGACGCTTTGCTTTATTTATAAAGCGGGGCGAAAGCCTTTTTCGGTAAAAGAGCACCACAACCATGTTGTCTTGTAAATTGTAACCAATGGGTGAAAGAAGCACAAACATGAAAAACATACACTAGTGAGGTACTGATGACTCATTCAAAAACATTACTGAATATATTACACTACACATCGCATAGCTCGGTACCCACGGGATGATTGTGCAAAATTATAGCCGGACAACAAGACACATGAGAAACCATTTTGGGCAGCATCATGCACCATCATTACATTCATATGATATGTTTCTAACTTCGACTCCAGGGGTACAAGCAACATTCGCCTCCTTGCTTTGACACATACACGTAAGAACGTGGAGCTAGGATGGTTTCAAACATCAGAAGATGCCTTCGGGGAGATCTCAGATGTCTTCACTAAGATTATGACTTAGGGCCTGTTTGGTTCCAAATAAGTCACCAACTTATAAGTCGAAAAATGAAAAAAAAGTGACTTATTTTGCCAAACAGACCCAACTTATAAGTCACCCTAACTTATAAGTCATAAGTTGCTCCACCCCAACTTAAAATTTATAAGGCACCCCCTTTTGCGTGGGTCCCACCACCTGCATGATGTGGATTGATGTGGGAAGGTGTGGTCAGGTGACAACCAAACAAGCGTGACTTATAAGTCACTGGTTTTAAGTCACCTGACTTATAAGTCAGGTGACTTATTGGAACCAAACAGGCCCTTAAGTAGCATGGTGGCAAACAATAAGTAGCATAGATAAAGACCCCTTACAGGCAAAGCTACGTTAGGGCAAGGGGGCCTTGCCCCCCTCCCTCTCTATGAATCCAAATCTCACTACAATCTATTAATATTTCTATTATTTAAGCACATGATTGAGATATAAAATATCCCATTTACAAATTTGATCATGTCGCTTGTCCGCCATCTTTAATAAATGGATGCACTAAGAATAATAAACCTCAAGCCCAACTAGCTTGCGGAAGTCCAAAGTTAAATGTTTAAGCTAATATGTGTGTTGTGGCACTTGCACCTATGATACCATGATTGGGGTGTGTGTGTGTGTGTGGGGGGGGGGGGGGGGGGGGGGGGGGGGCTGCTCTGATAAACTAACTGAAGAGGTGTTACATGTTGCTCGTTCTCAACTACGGCATGCTTCATGTGCTCATGATACACATGGAACTTTGAAACCCATAAGAAAAATACCAAGATTGATCCCTCCCATGATGGCAAGCACTATGTAGCATGGATAAACAGCCCTCACAGGCACATCTACATTCCTTCCATGATGGCAAACAGTAAGTAGCATGGATAAAGAGCCCTCACATGCGGAGCTATGTTAGGGCCAAGGAGGCCCTTGCCCCCCCCCCCCCCCCCCCCCCCCACACACACACACACACATAAAAATTTCACAATAATGTATTTATATTTTATTACTTACGTACGTGATGGCACTATAAAATAGCCTGTTTGCCAACAACACTACACATAATGTGTTGTTGCCTGTTGATCAATCCGCAATCGTCTTTGTAGAAGTTTGATCATGTTTCTTGTCAGCCATCTTACAAGTTTTGAGTACATGGAAATGGAAAATTATTAGACCAAACTAAAGAGAGTTACCAAGGTAGTTTGCACAAGTAACCATGCAACATCACATCAAATAGCGCAATTTAAACATATTTTTTACTATGCATGTTCCTTATTTTTTGTAATTCACCAACCCATCCACATAATAAAACTTAAACAAAAAAGGGAAGTTGAAAGGTGGTTACTATTAATTGCATGTATCACATTTACATAACCATGACTTGTGGCGTATACTTCCTCCAGCACCACCTTGATATTCATGCAGTCCTCCTCAGTTTTCTTCGATCTTGTTCTTTCTGCAGAATGCTCCAACTAGTATGGTATTGACACATGTTAATAATCACAGCAGCAAGATGGCTTTGTTTCAGGTTATCCAGATGGTTTGGCAAATAGTGACCCTCCTGCTACCACCAGAGTCCTCAAATTCTTTGGGAAAGTTAGAGCTCAATCTCTAACTAGGTCCTCAACATTATCAGGAGGCATAGCCAAGTTGAAAGCACATACCCTTATCTGCCAAATCAACATAGACTACATTTGAAGAATAGATGCTCAATGTGAGGCTACAAAAGTGGCACTGGTCATTAACATCAACCCTCTCTATAGTAGATTATCTTTGATCAAAAAGTTGTTTTTCAACATCAACTACAAGAAAATATTTATCTGATTTGGCATCTTCAATCTCCAAATGAACCTATGTCCCACCAAAGCAGAAGCGTTCAGGTGTAGTAAGCACTAAAACCTCTTCAGAACCTATATCTTTGCTTGCTTGATTGCACTACAACATGGTAGTTATTAAAAGGCGTTTTAAAATGTGTGGGAATACATAAACATATCAAAATACTTTTGAAGGTATAGTTATTAAAATTTATCTTTTGTTTTTCTCCTCTCGCACACAAGTGGGAGTGTGGACCTACCTCAGATTTTGGAATGCCTTCGGGCTAACTTTTTCTATGGTGAGAATTTGTGTTGTACACCCTAGTGTCCCGGTGAGAGAGGTATCATGTCATGCTACAAAACCTATGGATTATTTCCATAATAATCACAAGTGCGGGTTTGCTGCCCGCAGGGTGCCCTTCCCTTGTCAAAGATGATGGTTAACATAAATGACTATACATGCCTATATTGTTAGGAGACTAGGTGATAGGAAGCTAATAGTTGTGGCATGAGAAATTCAAGTACACACAGTTGCTCGACGTATATGCATGTAGCACTTGCAAGAGCTACACTTAAATATGATGGTTGCTATGTGTGTACGCGGAGTGGTTGTGTGTCTGCTCTTATACTAGACCTACTATCTGATATGGTGTTGCATTGTATGAGTGTTTAGCAGTCTAAATCGGTCCTTACAAAGGCAAATATGGATCCATCCGTTGAGAAAAGAGTGATGGATGTTACCCGTTGTAAAGGCGGCTAGGGACAATCAGAGCACCGGATGACTATCGAGTAATCTAGAACAAAACAAGTTTAATCCAAGAATATTTTATCCAAATTGTGTGGACGGCCATAAGAAAATCAAGCTGCATTTTACAACAACCAACAATGCTCGAGCCCCAGCTCTTCGAATATATAAGGTAGGTGGTTTGCGCCCCCTGAAAAGATTTGAAAAGGATATTTGACCCTAAATTTTAAGATAAATTAATCATAAATTTCAGAAAAGGGCTAGGTGAAAAAACCTATAACTCCTTATAACTTGACAAGTTAAATTTCAAGTGATTGTTTGAGGAGTTAACTTTTTTATAAAAAAGCGCCCAGAGAGTAACTTATAAACGAATATTATGAAGAGAAAAATAGACAGTACAACGGAAATACAACAAGACACAAAAGATCAACAAAAATATAAAATACATTGAAAACCATACTCTTCCTTTGATTGTATGCCGCCCATCAAAGTTTAAAAAATGCACTAAATCAACAGTTAGAGAAAGGGACATCTGCCAACGTCCTTGCCATACCATGGTTTAAATACCGCAATAGCCACTCGTCGCTAGAAACGAGATCTAGGACTCGATTTAATAATATCGGTTGGAGCATAATCCCACACAATGCTGACTTGCAATTATTCGCTACCAGTCCAGAGGGTTGGAGAAACTGGGCCATGCTACAGAAAAGCTCGAAACAACAGGTTGAAGTCACCGCACAAAGATCCAACCAACTGATTTCATGATTAAGATGCCAACTATCAAGATCTGAAGAGACTCAACAAATCCGACCCTCCCTCCCAGGCCCTTCGGGCTTCGGTTGGACGTTGTTGAGGTAGGGAGATACCTTATACCAATGCGGTATCGCCGCTACCATCTCGTCGATGCCAAGTGAAACAAAAATCTAAGGAAAATAAGAACGAAAGGGACGGGTTCCCACTCCTCTGCTCCCCCCCCCCCCCATAAAACTTCCGGACAGGAGAGGGGATGGGGAGGAGACTTTTTTAATTTTATGGTGGGTAGAGTTTCTCTAAGCATGTTTACCTCTGTGTTGTTGTGCCCCGACCCTTTCTTATTCGGTCTGCCTGTCACACACGCTTTACTGCATGTGTTGGGCCGAATGTGGGAGCACCATAGACCTGATTGAGTTGAACTGTGAGCCTCACAATTCCTTTTCTCCTTGATATTTGTACACCCGAAAAAGGACCATCCATGATGGGGAGCAACAGAGCCCCATGTCCATTTAGCGCTTTCTTCATGACCTAGCCCTACTGGATGAAGAGAAGAATCTGGTCTGGCACCCGCAACTGATATTGAGTCACCTATATATGATGGATCCTGCCACTAGTGGGGATGGTTAAGTTGAATGTGGACGCCCCAAAGCAAAGATGTGGTGGTGTTGATTCAGTCTTAGCGATTTGTAGGCTTCTAGATGGTACTTTCATGGGTGCATCAAATATGAACTTCTCTGGGTACTTTGACCATGCAATGCTAGAAGCAATGGCGTGCAAAGAAGCTCTCAAGCTTGCTCAGGACTTTGGAAAACGCAAGGCACATGGTGCATCAGATTTCCTTGAGATTATCAATAATCTAAAGAGAGACTTCGTTGGATCCTACAACTTTGTTCTGATGAAGATCAAGCGGAGAGCCCATCAGTTTGAGTCGGCGTAGTTCCAGCATGAAAACATGAGCTCTAATGGAGAGGCTCGCAGTCTCGCTCGATACACTTCAGGGTTGTTTGGTTGTGTTAGAAAAGTAGAATGGTCATAGCAAAGTTGGTAGACAAGAAACAAGATGAGATCTTTCACTTTTTTTAGTTGCTAGACAATATGTGCATCCTAGTGTTTTGGCTACCATGGTACTCCAAGCAGCTCAAAACATGGCTCTAGCGCAACAACCGAATAGACGGTTTCTTCTCATGCAGGCAATCACACAACATGAGTCAAGAAAAATCCTTTTACACCTTGCATGACTATCTCACACGGCATACAACACACCGCCACAACCAAATGTGCGCATGCAAATCTATCAGCCCCATCTAATTTTCTACGAGGCCTTACTTTTCCCCATTGTTTGGTTGTGGCATTGACTTGGCTTGGCTCGATGCAGACAACATGAGGCGGGGCAGACTCTATTGGCACCTGAGACCTCATGCAAGTGACAATGCGAGCGAAACAACCCCTTCATCTCAAGAACATATCATGTCAAACGGGGTAAATCTATGCACCCAGGTGGTTTTGAGCATTGGATAGAAAAGCAATGGACAAGATGAAAGAAGAGACAAGGATGTAAATGTAATTTTCAAAGTTTTTAGTGAAAAGTGATATCTTATAGCAAAATGGTCAGACTATAGGGGTGGGCTGCGGATCTGTTGAGATATTTATGTGAATGCATCAGCAGCCCGTGTTTAGGTCAAGTCTTATCCCTCGGTTTTCTATCCAACATCTTAAAATCACATGTGCATTCGGTGCACAGATTGACTGGTTGCATTGCATAGTACGTTCTTCATTGAGGTAATATCACTAGCGGTCATAGAACTTGCGTTGGATGTTCAGTTTGATGCTAAAACTTGTAAAATACGGATTTGTGGTCATAGAACTTCTACTGTATCCAGGCATACATCCTGCCTGCGTGGCATGCCAGCAGCCCACGTGTCTATGGCTAGGAGTAAAAATTTCCAGTGAACTGTCTAGATTATTTTAATTACGCAAAAAAACCTAAGTGAGACCCACTCGTCAGTCAAACAGTACAAGAAAAAAAATGATAAATATTGTTTTGAGGGGGGCTGGATTCGAGTCCCCGACCTTTTGATGGTGCGCACATTAGGTAAACCAACAAGCCCACCACATTAGTTTAAGGAATAACTAATTTATACAAGTCTTCGACTGAAACACCTAGCTTGCCAGTTCGAATGGGCTATGATCAGTGGAGCCATTTTGCGCGTTCAAAATAATTTTTAATTATTCATGTTATAAATATTGTTAATACAAATGAAATAACTTAATTTCAAAACTATTCATGTATATTATTTTAATAATATTTATATATTTAAAACAATATTTATAAATTATGAAGAATGTTTGCATAATTTAAAATAAATAAATATTTATAAAATTACAATTCCAAAATATTATTTTAATTATACAAACATTTCAATAGTTATATGCACATTTGTATAGTTCAATTTCCATGTAATTTCATATTCATAATTTAAAATTGAAATTGTTGGTATGAATATTCAATTGTCTCTAATATCATACATAGGTTTATATTTAAATGTTTTATTTATTAATCATCATTTTTATGTATACTATTTTTAACACACAAATATTTGAACATAGTTTTACTACTTACATTTTACTAATTATTTTTATACAATACTTAGGCTTATATTGAAACAATTGATTTACTAATCAAAAGTTCCTTTCTGCTATCGAGCTCATTTGAGCTTGGTGAACAGTAAAATAAATAAATAAAATCCAAAAAAATTTGGGATAAACATTGACAAAAGTTCTAAGTGCTTGCATTTTCAGAGTACTGATTTTGTTTTATTTGCCACGCCTTACAGGAATGTGATTTCATGATGAATCTTTGCAAGCACTTAAAACTTTTGTCAATGTTTCTCCCCAAAAAAGTTGGATTTTTTTGAATTTTTTTATTTAGTTTTGATTTTACTGTTCACCCGAGCTCATTTGAGCTCGGGTGCAGAAAATCTGCGTCCCTTACTAATCATCTTTTGTATGTATAGATAATAGAGTGTGAAGGGTGTCTTTGATCGTGCCCTCGTGGGCCTGAGACCTAGCGGCTCCCTTATTTTTACTAGTAAGCGTGCACGTGTAACACACGTATAATCATAGGAAAGAATTTCCTCCTTTGTCACAACTTGCAGACAACTATTTAAATATAAAAACAGTCTCGAAATCATATGTATATGTCACACATCAACGGCAATCAACTGGTTGAACTTCTCCATAGAGAAGATAGAGGCATAGGCTATTTAGTCTAGTGCATAGTAAAAAAGGAGTCAAATATCCTAGAATGTATATATTCTATATGCAAACTTCATAGTAATTATGGAACGTGTAAGAATTGTCCAAATGAACATGGCCGAGATGCAAACTTGGAACACAATTGTAAAGTTTCTCACAGGTATAACTCATAAAGGCCATATACTGTGGCATGGGATAAACACTGTCTTTTAAAGCAGTGAACAAAAGAAGTAAAATCATAATATGATTCTTCATAGTTATTACATGATGGACCACAATTTTTCCCAAAAATATAAGGAAAAAAGGATAATATATTATTTGATTTAAGAACAAGCTCATGTCATACATGCATGAGAATAACGCCAGATTCACAAGTGAACTTCAACATTAATAAGTAGAACAATGTCACATGAAGGCTTTGAATACTACATGAATCATCAGTTATAATTGTGCGGGGCCACGAAACAATTCACCAATCTAACTGATCACAATGTCATTCAATTTTACACATAGAAGCATTGGACATAGTGCTTTTAAAGGCAATGCTTTCATCTTGGTAGAGTTCCTGTTGATCGATAATGACACATAAAGTGCATCACCTTGATACAGGTGCGATTGTGATAACAGTAGCTTCTATCCTGAAAGAAAAATATGAGATACCTTACAAATCATTATCTAACAATAGCACACTTAAGAGAAGTTGGACCCTCTCAAGGTTTTCTTCAAGCTCTGCACCAATACTTCTTACAAAAAAAGAATCAGACACGCCTACTTGCGCATATTATGACATAGCAAAAACCTGTTAAAAAATGATACCATGAATCCAATGAATCCACAATGAAACTTACTAATATTTCCATTGTTTGGGATTGTGCAATGGAACAAGGATAGGTTAATCTTAAGGCCCATGAAAATATTCAAAAGTGAATTAACCTACAATATATAGTAAGACAAGAGTGAACTAAAGTTGATTGCATAATTTATTGCCAATAAAATTCAATGTAGATTAGTAGGCCAAATTTCCTCCAATGGTGGCATGATCTTGAGGAGCAGTATCAACGTAATTGCAGCGTACCTAATGCTCAACCACTGAATCTTCCTTCAACTATTGTCATGCCCACCTGCACCGTGAAACTCAATCAACTGAAGAAAAGCTATAATTTCAACGAATGTCACCTCTTTATTTGTAAGTTTGTCGTCTTGTTTAGCATACTAAACTTTCCTTTCTCTAAAAGAAGTTTTTCATACACAATATGTACACAAAAGGAAATCCAATAACTCCAGTTCATGACAGGTAGATAGTTTGGTAGACAGAAAAACTCTTATGATATGGATCATAATATAATTTGCGGGAATATATGTATGTTTGTCCTTAAGTAGATTCAAGGTCTTAGCTCAGAGAAAATAAGAAGTACAAAATAAATTTTCAAGGGTTCTACATTCGACACGGCTGCAAAAACTTCAGTTAGTACATGGTTTATATGGCATAAGTTTCTTTCCAATATATCACATACCTATAATTGCAAGTCAATCCAAACGGTGGTTTGCATGCATATACTACAACAAAGCATTAACCATGTGATTGCATATAAAGCAAGCTTGCCTGCATAAAACAAAAGAAATCACTCGTAGAAAAATCAGATCACCATATGAAGTTATTAAGATCCACCTTCTCATCACTCAAGCGCACCCTCTAGGAGCAGCGGTGCATAAACTGAATCCATGCAAGACAGGAACTCAATCCCCATCACAAGAATATCAGTTCTGCACAGTAAGAAAAATAACCTCACAAACTACAATAACAAACTGAATCGACGCAAAAACAAAATCTAAACTGAATGTCGTGCAGAACATGCCACATATGCTCAAAATAGAGAACCAAATCAACAAGACAGTAGGTTAATATATAAGGGGAAAGAATGAAGTGGGTGGATCAACTCACAAGAATAGAGAAATCAGCGTCTGGGGGCATCAACTGCAAGGAGACGATGACAGGGGAGGCGGAACATTTGCAATATTTCTTAGATCACAAAAAGTGTCTGAGACCAATTAAGTCATTCCCAATAACAACGATGAGGCGAACCTGACGGATCATCACTTCAATTTTGACCACTGCATTGTATGTGATCCCTTGATTCTAAACTGAACTAATATATTAATGAGAATTCTTCTAGCTTACAGTGTACATGACCACACCGGCGATATATAGCTTACAGTGTACATGACCAATTAAGTGTGTTTGCCAATTATTCTAATCTATATCTTCTACTACATTTTCTACCAATTATTTGCAAGGCAATATACTAATAGATCTAATCAAGACCGTCGTATTGCGTGGGGTGCATGTGCAGTCTAATAATCTTGACAGAAACAAAAAAGTGATTATACTGACATGGCGCAGTTCATTAATCTTGATAGTTAGCGAATATCAGTGATGTAATAGTTCAGGTATTTCACACAACAAAGGTGCCCGATCTATCTACATCCCTACAAACCTCAAGCATGTTAAAGGCTCCCGCATATACATCTTTTGCAAGCTAGAAAAAGATCTACGTAACATAGTAGAAGTAGATGAAGGACTTCTTTTGATTGATGATTTGTGGAGAACTCGCCTAGTTATTAAATAGGTAATAGATGGTAAGGATTGGGTGATCATTACAAACTCCAAGAGTCAGACCATTGCCACAGATATTAGCTGATATGTTAGCCCAAACTACAATATAGCTGGCTTTTTTTTTAGGATCGGACACAGCGGATGCAGGAACAACAACCAAGAGATGAACTAGTATACTACAGCTGAAGCTAGCTTGCTTCTTGGCGCTGGATGGAGTGGTCGAGGTGGTGGCTCACGTACACACACTTAGTAGTAGTGATGAGACACACACAGTGGTACTAGTACTGGATGAATGCTTCTTGTATTGCACTGGAATGCCTGCTTACAACCGATGGGGCACAGGTCCTTTTATAGGGTACCTGGTCAAGCTAAAGTAAATTCCTAGGAACTACTACGTACATGCTCAGCCCTTGCGTGATCACCACCACGTAAGTGCATAACACTTTCCTATCCATGCACTAAGAAACTACCAGGAACATGCACAACTACTACCACGTACTTGCATGTCTAGAAACTACTAGGAAACTACCAAGTAATTACCAGGAGACAGGGTTGAAGCCCACAATCTCCCCCTCAACCCTGTCGAACGGGTTGGATGTTGAAGATCCCGACCTTGTCGCGCAACTCCTGGAACTGGACGCGGCCAAGAGTCTTCGTCAGGATGTCCGCCTCCTCGGGCTTTGTGTAGCCCGTACGCACTGCTCGTGCTTTGCCACCTTTCGCGACTAGCCTCACCTTGTGCTTGATGATGACGCCGTGCTCGTTCTTCCTGATCTCAGGGTGCCGTGGTCGTCCCGCAGGATTGCCGAGAAGGTCCCCTGGGCGTCGGAACCATTGTGGAGTGCCAACGTTGTTGTTGGCATCGAACAGGTCTGACCATGCTGTTGGCGGGGACACGACCTGCCCGGGAACCACCTCGCTCGTGGGCGTCAGTGTTCCTGGGGTCGTAGTTCCTGACGTCACACTGCCCGGGAACTCCCTTCCCGGGGTCGTCGTGTCAGACGTCGAGCTACCCGGGAACTCCCTTCCCAGGGATGACTTGTCGGACACCGCACTACCTGGAGTGGCTTCTCCCAAGGTAGTGGACTCCTTGTCGCTCTTCCCAACAGACTTGCTTGCCTGGTCTCCCCCGACAGTCGTGAGTCGTGCCTCCCGCACGGAATCAATGGACCCCGAGCTTGTCGGGGTTGCGACATGGACGACCATAGAGCACCGTGGCTCCTGCACGGTCTCGACGGTCGCCATCAGCGTGGTCGGGGCATGCCCGACCAGAGAGTGTCGTGCCTCCCGCACGAACTCGATGGACCCCGAGTGTGTCGGGGTTGCGGCGTGTCCGACCAGAGAGCTCCGCGCCTCCTGCACGGCCTCCATGGTCGCCAGAGTCACGGTCGAGGCCTGGCCGCCCCATGACCGTCTCTTCATCGCCCCCCAGTTGAGGCCTGTCGAAGAGTGCCGTGTCGCCCACACGGGCTTGCAGAACCCCGAGAACCTGATTGTCGGGGTGTGGCCGACCTGAGAGTACCGTGCCTCTTGCACGGGCTCATTGGTCGCCAGCATCATGGTTGGGACGTGGCCCACCATATGCGTCGTTGACGTGCCTCCTGGCACAGGCTTGTTGGGTCCCGAGGATGTCGGCGACGCCTTTGCCGTGCCAACTTGCATGGGCTTGTCGGGTCCCGAGGATGTCGGGGCCACGATTTCCGTGCCAACTTGCACGGGCTTGACCAGCGTCACAAGGGACGTGGTTGCCGGGATGTGGCTCCCCCACACCCGGGTCTTCATCTCCTCCCAATCGCAGTCTCCCGAGAACGTTGTTGTCGGGGAGAGCCCTACCGATGTGGGGAGGGGATTAGTTGAAGAGCTCCGTGCCTCCCGCACGGACTTAACGATTGCCGGCACCGTGGTCGCCGGAGGTGTTGCGCCCTCCTGCACAGCTTCGATACTTGTCGGGACCATGGTTGCCGGAGGCGCTGGGCCCTCCTGCATGGTCTCGACGCAAGCCATCATCATTGCTGGCCCACCGTCCTCTTCAGCCTGCACGAGATTTGCCGCGGCTGCGGCATCCTCATCAGCCATCCTCTTGCGGCACTCATGGGCCCAGTGGCCCTTGATGCTGCAATATCGCCATTTGTCCCGTTCGTCGTTGCTGGCACCTCGTCTAGCTCCGCCCTGGGTGCGACTGCCGCCTCTGCCGATGCCGCCTCTGCTGCTCTGGGCACCGCCACCACGTCCTTGACGCTTCCTCGCCTCCCAGTTCTTCGAGAATAGGAGTTGTTCTCCGCCGAAGCTCTCGCGGTCGTCGTCAAGGCGGTCCTCGACCACCCGCAACCGGCCCGTGAGCTCCTCGATGGAGAGCTCGCTCAGGTCAAGCAAAGTCTCGATGGAGACCGCTACCTGAGCGAAGCGAGGTGGCACGACGCGGAGAAATTTCCTCATGACTCTCGCGTCGTCCATGGTGTCGCCGAGCACGCGGAGCTGCGACACAAGGCTGGAGATCCGCATGGCGAAGTCGTCGACGAGCTCGCCCTCCTTGAAGGCGATGTTCTCGAAGTCCGCCCGCAGCTTCTGCGCGTTTGCCTCGCGCACGCGGTTGCTGCCGAGACGCTGGGTATGGATGGCTTCCCACGCCTCCTTGGCGCTTGCCTTCGCCGCGGGCATGCCGTGCATCTCCGGCGGCGTGGCGCGCATGAGCGCCGCCACGGCTTTACTGTCCTCCTTTCTCTCGACCAGGTCATCCTCCATGGGAACCCAGAGGCTCGCTGCATGGAGGTTGCACTCCATGATCAACGCCCACTCGCTGTAGTTCGAGCGCGTGAGCATCGGGAAGGTGATGGGAACGCTACCGCTGATTGCGGTCTCACGCACGATCTCCCTAACCACAACCTCACCGCGATGGCCGTGCCTGGACCGGCTGCGCCCTCGCCGCTCCTCCGGAGGCGGCGACTGGGAGCCGTCCTGTGATGGCCGCGACTTGGAACCACCCGAGGTGGTGCGTTGCTGCACTCCTTTTGCACCGGCCATGGCTACCGCAACCTGGGGCTCTGATGCCAATTGTTAGCCCAAACTACAATATAGCTGGCTTTTTTTTAGGATCGGACACAGCGGATGCAGGAACAGCAACAAAGAGATGAACTAGTATACTACAGCTGAAGCTAGCTTGCTTCTTGGCGCTGGATGGAGTGGTCGAGGTGGTGGCTCACGTACACACACTTAGTAGTAGTGAGGAGACACACACAGTGGTACTAGTACTGGATGAATGCTTCTTGTATTGCACTGGAATGCCTGCTTACAACCGATGGGGCACAGGTCCATTTATAGGATACCTGGTCAAACTAAAGCAAATTCCTAGGAACTACTACGTACATGCTCAGCCCTTGCGTGATCACCACCACGTAAGTGCATAACACTTTCCTATCCATGCACTAAGAAACTACCAGGAACATGCACAACTACTACCACGTACTTGCATGTCCAGAAACTACTAGGAAACTACCAAGTAATTACCAGGAGACAGGGTTGAAGCCCACATGATATCAGTACAGGAGGTGCAACTGAAGAAGAGCATATTCTTCAGAGATTAGTATAGGGAGATGCAACTGAAGAATAGCATATTCTTCAGAGATTAGTACAGGGAGATGCAACTGAAGAATAGCATATTCTTCAGAGATTAGTACAGCGAGATGCAACTGAAGAATAGCAATGCAGAGATAACTTTTTTTAATACTACCGAGGAATAGCGTAAGCAAAAATGAGTTTAGTCAAAAATAAGAATTAACCCATCATGATTTGTGAATTGCAAAAAGTGTGAACTAAACTGAACTGGACATTGTTAGAATCTTCAGAACCGGACAATGACTCACACAGAAAATTGGAGCAGTTCCCTTTGATGACCTCCCCTGCAACTGAACTTTGTCAATTTATTTATCTAGCAATGTTCAGAGATTGATCCTCCCCTACAACTGAACTTTGTCAATTTCTTTGTCTAGCAACGTTCAGAGATTGACGAGAAAAATTGAGGGAGAGGATAGAGCAGATTGCTTTTGCTGAAGAACTATAATAGTAACACGTAAGATTATTAAACCTATGTTATCTCATTAGTATAACCGTTCGTGGTTGTCCTCTCAGGCAGCGCCACCATCGTCGACTTCCCGGACCAGGTGGCGGCAAACAATTTGTGAACCATACGAAGAGCTTAAATACTCAATAACCAGACTAACCCTTTTAGTGTTGAGTGTGGCGTTGGATCATGATAATTCACCTGCGGCAATTGTTCCAGAATATGGTGGTTAACTTTGTTTTCTGCGTGGAAGGATCATCCATGCACTAACCAGAAAAATCAGATTATCTTGTGTGGAAGGAACATAAAGCATGATGTTCTATTAATCCACACTTGAATGTAAAGAAAACTTACTGGCTAGGATGAGGTCGTCGGCAGCAGAGGAGGACGCCGCCACCCCGCCGCGCTCACGTTTTTCCGAGGGGCAGCAGAGGAATGCCGGCGGGATGCTGACGCTCTCCCGCCTTGTTGGGGAAGCAGAGGAGGACCGGCGGGGAGCTGCTCACACTCGCGGCGGCGGAGAAGAGGACAAGCGGGCGAGGGCAGAGGACCGGCGGGCGAGGGCGGAGGAACGGCAGGCAGCGGCTGACCGGCGGGCGAGGCAGAGGACCGGGCGGGCGGCGGGAGGAGGGCAGAGGATCGGCGGGCGGCGGAAGGAGGGCAAAGGACCAGCAGGCGGCGGCGGTGGATGGAGGCCCGGCCGTGTAGCGGTGGTGGAGGAGGGCGAGGGAGGAGGCAGAGGTGGCGGCGGAGCTCTGGTCGTTGGGAGGAGGAGTTGCTGGGGCGTGGGAAACGTCATGGTTGTGGAGAGTGCGTGCGTGCGGGGCGGTGGGGTTTCTTTTCTCGAACGGGTGGGCAGGATCCGTTGATTAATTGCGTGGCGTGTTTGTGGGCCGTGGGGTAGTAGATTGATGGCATGGTGGGTAATTAAAGCGTAAAACGCGTTTAGTATGTTGGAGGGATGTAGACATCAGATCGCAGGTTTCGATGGATAAGATGATCTGGTTCTCCGCCCTCTCTTTCTTTTATAGTGGTAGTAGATGTTAAAATATTTGCTCATCTATGAGCAGTACAGTTTTTGTATAGTATTTTTTAATTACATTTTACAAATATTTGGATTAATTTAAATTATACAAACATTTTTTTAATCCCTAAATATTTTTCATTACTTAGATCATAATTTACAATTTTACATACAAATTTCTAAAAAAACAAAGGTGCAAAATGGTCTTCGCTGATTATTATAGCTCATTTGAGCTGGTAGACTCAGGAGCTCCAAATGAAGAGTTATAGAACGTAGTTAGGGCATCTCCAGCCGCGTCCCCAAGAAGGCCTCCCCAGGCGATTTTTTCGCGCCGACGCCGAAAAAACGGCCCAGTCGCGCCCCCAGGAGCCCGATTTTCGCCGGCTTGGACCGAAAACAGCGCCGGCGGACCCAGCCCGAACCCAGCGCGCTGGGGGCGCCCGGGGGCGCCGGGGCGAGTTGTTTTGGCGCGAAGAAGCCGCGGGCCAGCCGCGTCAGCGACTCGGCGCCTCGTCTCCCCCCAACGGCCTCGGTTCCCGCGGGGAATCAATGGCAAGGCTGCCGCCGGTCAGCCTTGCCATTGATTCCTTCACGGGCGGCGCTTCACGGGACGGCGCGCCGACGCCTCCCCTTCCTCGCACGCGTACACACAGCGCCGCCCGGCTATAAAAGCCGGCGGCCTCCACCCCACTCTCCTGTACTACCATCAGCCCTGCCCGCCCCCTCGCCGCCGTCCAGCCCTCCCTCTCCCTGCCTCTCCCGAGCGCCGACGCCATGGCAGAACGGTTCCCCAGAGACGAGGCGGCGGCCAACGGTTTCGGCCGCCGTTCGCTCCGCGTACTGGAGTCCTGGCTCCTGTTCCAGGCGAACATCCCGGCGCCGCCGGACATGCGCGCCGGGCCATCGGGGTGGAGACTCAGTGCCGGGGGAGTGCCCGTTCCCCCTTTGCCCGACGCCGTGGCGAAGCCGGAGTACTTCGTCGAGGAGGTCGAGATCGCGCGCGCTTCCCTCACCGACGCCTAGCGCGCCTGAGGGAGTCCTGGACTAGGGGGTGTCCGGACAGCCGGACTATCATCGTCCGCCGGACTCCAAGACTACGAGAAGATACAAGATTGATCCGTCCCGTGTCCGGATGGGACTTTCCTTGGCATGGAAGGCAAGCTTGGCGATACGGATATGTAGATCTCCTACCATTGTAACCGACTCTGTGTAACCCTAGCCTCCTCCGGTGTCTATATAAACCGGAGGACTTTAGTCCGTAGGACAACATACATTACAACAATCATACCATAGGCTAGCTTTAGGGTTTAGCCTCCTTGATCTCGTGGTAGATCCACTCTTGTACTACCCCTATCATCAATATTAATCAAGCAGGACGTAGGGTTTTACCTCCATCGAGAGGGCCCGAACCTGGGTAAAACATCGTGTCCCTCGTCTCCTGTTACCATCCGCCTAGACGCACAGTTCGGGACCCCCTACCCGAGATCCGCCGGTTTTGACACTGATATTGGTGCTTTCATTGAGAGTTCCTCTGTGTCGTCATCGATAGGCCCGATGACATCTTCAACCAACGACGCTGTCCAGGGTGAGACTTTTCTCCCCGGACAGATCTTCGTATTTGGCGGCTTCGCACTGCGGGCTAATTCGCTTGGCCATCTGGAGCAGATCGAAAGCTACGCCCCTGGCCGTCAGGTCAGATTCGGAAGCCTAAACTTCACGGCTGATGTCCACGGAGACTTGATCTTCGACGGACCCGAGCCACAGCCAAGCGCGCCGCACTGTTGCGATGGGCATGATCTAGCTCTGCCGCCGAACAGTGCCTTGGTGGCCGCACACCAATCCGCTCCAGCCATTAGTCCGGAGCCGATTGCCCGGATAGAGGATCGGTGGATAGACACCGCCTCGGGGGCTTCAACTTCCACGGCGATGGAGCCAAACACTGATCTTGTCCCTCGCAAAACTCGTGATTCCGAGGTGCCGGACTCCTTGCCGGACTCCGAACCTCCCACGCCCCTGCCAACCAAATCGGATTGGGCGCCGGTTATGGAATTCACCGCCGCGGACATCTTTCAATACTCGCCCTTTGGCGACATCCTGAATTCACTAAAGCATCTCTCGTTATCAGGAGAGCCCTGGCCGGACTATGGCCAGGATGGTTGGGATACGGACGATGAAGAAATTCAGAGCCCACCCACCACCCACTTTGTAGCCACTATCGATGATCTAACTGACATGCTAGACTACGACTCTGAAGACATCGACGCTATGGACGACGATGCCGGAGACGAACAGGAACCAGCGCCTACAGGGCACTGGAAGACCACCTCGTCATATGACATATATATGGTGGATACCCCAAAAGACGGGGACGGCGAAGAAACAGCGGAGGCAGATTCTTTAAAGAAACAGCCCAAGCGCCGGCGTCAGCGGCGCCGCTCTAAATCCCGCCACAGCAAGAATGGAGATTCCGGCACAGGAGATAATAATACCCCAGAAAGTGCCGAAGACAACACCCTCCAGCAGGACTCAGCGCAGGAGGACGCAGAGGCAAGCCCTCACGAGAGAGCGGCAGACGAAGAGGTTGAGGATTACAACTATATGCCTCCCTCCGAAGATGAGGCAAGCCTCAACGATGACGAATTTGTCGTGCCCGAGGATCTCGTCGAACAAGAGCGTTTTAAACGCAGGCTTATCGCCATGGCAAACAGCCTAAAGAAAAAGCAGCAGCAGCTTCAAGCTGATCAGGACCTGCTGGCCGATCGATGGACCGAGGTCCTCGCGGCCGAAGAGTATAAACTCGAACGCCCCTCCAAAAGCTATCCAAGACTGTCGGTGTCAAAACCGGCGGATCTCGGGTAGGGGGTCCCGAACTGTGCGTCTAGGCGGATGGTAACAGGAGACAAGGGACACGATGTTTTTTTACCCAGGTTCGGGCCCTCTCGATGGAGGTAAAACCCTACTCCTGCTTGATTGATATTGATGATATGGGTAGTACAAGAGTAGATCTACCACGAGATCAAGGAGGCTAAACCCTAGAAGCTAGCCTATGGTATGATTGTTGTAATGTATGTTGTCCTACGGACTAAAGCCCTCCGGTTTATATAGATACCGGAGAGGGCTAGGGTTACACAGAGTCGGTTACAATAGTAGGAGATCTACGTATCCGTATCGCCAAGCTTGCCTTCCACGCCAAGTAAAGTACCTTCCGGACACGAGCCGGAGTCTTCAATCTTGTATCTTCGTAGTCTTGGAGTCCGGCGGACATTGATAGTCCGGCTGTCCGAACACCCCCTAGTCCAGGACTCCCTCAGTAGCCCCTGAACCAGTCTTCAATGACGATAAGTTCGGCGTGCATAATGTTCGGCATTGCAAGGCGGGTTCCTCCCTTGAATAATCCAGAGAAGATAATGAACATCAGGATAGTGTCCGGCTCTGCAAAATAAATTCCACATTCCACCGTAGAGAGAATAAAATGTACACTTAGTTCAATCTGCTGACGTATTATGCGGCGTGACATCACACCGCCACCAGGCCTTTGTTTGAATCATTATACCACCTCAACATTAGCAGAGCGGTTTCCTCGGCACGTCCTATCGAAGTAGAGATCGTGTTCCCCTTATTCCGAGATTCTCATCAATACGTGCATGGGTAACCCAACCGCGCCATCAACGGTGACGCTCGGGAGATAAGCGAGTTTTACCAGGCCGGTAGGGGACACATAGTTTTGTCCGCCTATATATAAGGGATAAGGATTCACCTTCTCACCTACGCCTTCTTCCTCCTTTTCTTATCCATCCCCGCGAATTCAAGCTCCAATGCCCGAACTCGCGCATCTCACCTCGACCTTCTCCAAATATGACTGGAGCGGGAGGCAAATGGTTAGCCTCCACCGTCAAGGAGGAGGACATCACCAAACTGCGCAGCGCCGGATACCTTTCCGGCGATATCGCGCATCGGCTGCCCGACGAGGGGCAGCTCATCCCTACCCCCGGGCCTCATGAGAGGGTCGTCTTCCTTCCCCACTTCCTCTGCGGACTGGGCTTTCCGCTCCATCCATTTGTCCGGGGGCTCATGTTTTACTACGGCCTGGATTTCCATGATCTGGCGCCGAACTTTATCCTCAACATCTCGGTGTTTATCGTCGTGTGCGAGGCCTTTCTCTGCATCCGGCCCCACTTCGGCCTGTGGCTCAAGACCTTTAACGTCAAGCCGAAGGTTGTGAAGGGTACGCAAGCGGAATGCGAAGGCGCTATGTTGGGCAAATTGCCCAGCGTCCCTTGGCTAGAAGGGACCTTCGTGGACTCCGTCAAGGGGTGGCAATCGGGGTGGTTCTACATCACCGAACCGCGCAAATCCACATGGGCGGCGGCCCCCGAGTTTAGATCAGGCATCCCCACGTAGCTCACCTCCTGGAAAGAGAAGGGCTTGCAGTGGGGGAATCCGGTGGAGGTGACGGGACTCCGAGCATGTATCAAGAAGATGGTGAGCAATAAGCTCAGGCTCGTCGACGTGGTCCAAGTCATGCTCATCCGGTGGATCCTCCCATGCCAAGAACGGGCATTTAATTTGTGGGAGTTCAATCCGAAACAGCACCAGGCGCTAAACGGGCTCTTCGATATAACATACGAAGGCGCCTGGAGGGTGCTGTTCAAGGGCGCCGAAGCCCCTACGTCCGCGACCAAAGACCGCGAATTCAGCTCGCAGAATCCAACTGACGAGGTAAGTGATTCAACCCCATTATGGGACACTCGTGATAATTAGATTGACTCTAGTGAGGCTTCATTCTGCCTCTTCCTTTGACAGGAATGGATGGAGAAGGCCAAGCTGCTCATTAGCCTGGCTCCCATGCCAGAAGACCCAGCGAACGCCCGTTTAACAAGGCTGTTGGTTACGGCACCGCACGTGGTGCCGAAGAAGAAGGCCAAGAAGGTGGCCGCGGGGACTCGAAAGAGTTCCCGCAATCAGGCGTCTGACGACGACGAGGATTCCTCCTCCGAAGACGAGGAGGAGGAGTACTCTCTCCCAGAGGAGGGAGAGAAGAAAAGGAAGGCTTCCCCCATCGGGGGGGCCGAAGGGTCCAAGAGGGGGAGAACTATCCCCCCGGACAGTTCCGCCAACATCAGCGTTGGTGAGGATGAGCGGCCTCCAAGGGCCAGGCGTCCGGCAAGATCGTAAGTATCCGGATCCTTGATGTGTAATTTCCTTTATGTCGCGAAGTATCCTTCCAACGCCGCATTCTGTCCGTAGTCCGGCCAATGATGATCTCCCCGACTCATCGAGCGGGTCATTGGCCTCGTCGGATGTGAATTCCATCCCGACTGCCTCCACCCCACGCGCCAACGAGGACGCCGAGGTGGGATCCCAAAGAGGGACCCATCAGGAGGAGGCTCCGGAGGCGCCGTCAGGCAGCCCACCGGACTTCGTGCCGGACTCCACATCGGAACCCGCAGTGGTTCCAGAGTCCGGCAAGCGGCCCCTTCGAAAGAAGGGCAGGACCGTGACGCTGGCGGCCTCCGTCCAACCGGAGGCGCCGGATAACCTGTTGGAAGCGCTTAAAGGCGCTTCCATCGAGGAAGAACACCGCACCATCATGAGTGCGGTGATTGAGAAGGTTCAGCTCGCGAAAAGCGGGCTGACCGAAGCCTGCAGTAGCCTTTTAATAGGCTTTGAGGTAAGAAGTTAAAATTATGTAATATAATACCGCATAGACAGTAGGCCCTGATGCTTGGTTCGGTGTTCGGAAAGAAAAGCCGGACTAAGGATCTATAACAAGATATACGCAGGGTTGCCTAAAATATGTCAATATGGGTTTGCAGGCTGCACTGCTGACCTCTGCCGCACTAACGGCGGAGGTTGACGTGCTGAAAAAGAATCTCGAGCGGTCCGAGCAAGAGCTCGGCCATGCAAAGAAGCAGCTCGAGGAAAAAGAAAGTGAGTAACACCTCTTTGAATAAGTACCTTACAGAAAAGGATTTTGGTTGCGAATAAAATTGACAAGGACAATATGTGCATTGCAGGGGCCACTAACGAGGTGGCAACCCTGAAGGATGCTGTGTCCGCGGCCGAACGCAATGCAGCCGCGGAACGGGCTGAGCGAGAAAAGCAAGAGGTGCGGGTGGCGGAAGTTCGGCAAGAGCTCCAGGTTCTCATGGAAAAACATGAGAGTTTGGAGCGTGACTCCAAGACTCGAGAGTCCGAGCTTGCCTCGGTTCTCGAAAGTGCCAAGTACGCCAAGGCCGAGGCCCAGAAGGCCCTTCAGGAGGTTGAGGACATAAAGAAGATAGCGGCGGGTAAGGCGTTTTTCACGCAAAGCAGGCATGTTAATGTGAACTACCGGACACTTACCCGAATTCGGCGCTCTCCGGGGGCATTTGCAGATCTGCCGCGTAGTGCGGCTGATGCCGCCGCATTCTATCGTGGCGAGGAGGGGAGCTCGACGGAGAAGGTCTTCTGGTCTCAGTATACTGAGGCCGGCCATCCGGTGCCCCCAAGCGACCAGCTGAAGCAGCTGATCGAACTCCACAAAGTAGCTGAGGAGGCCATGAAGGGCCTCATAGTCCAGCTGTGGCATGGACAGGCCATGCCTGGTAGCTACTTTGGCCTCGTGCGGTGGCTGGTGGATGCATGCCCTAGGCTGGATGTAGTCAAGCGCTCCGCCTGTATCGAAGGTGCTCGTCGGGCCCTTGCCCGCATAAAGGTGCAATGGGGCAGATTGGATGCGGAGAAGCTTCTCACGGACCCACCGCCACCGGGCAAGGAGTATCGCACGCCGGAGAAGTATTATAATGTTGTCCTGAAGGGAGCCTGCAATATTGCAGATGAGTGCTCCTGAAATATAATCTTTGAGTGAACTCGCTGTGTATTTATCCTGTGCGCTAAAAACTTTGTTCATATGCGCCATGAGCAACGCTTGTTTAATTTAAAATATTACCTTCTGTGCGGCCGTTTATAAAATCTGAGAGATGGCAAGTCGTTGGCTTCAGCCCCCAAGCCACAAGTGCTGGGGTGTTCGGTGATAAACTTGAGCACTCTTGTTCCCATATTTGGGTCCATCTAGGGAGGCGCTCAACACGACGAACAAGGCAACCGGACTTATAATGCTTGAACACTCTCACTTAGCCATAGAATTCTATAGTTTTAAATTTCGGCGAAGCCCCTGGTATTCGGAAGACCGAATCCGGGGCGCTATCCACGCCTTCATCGGACATAATCCGGAACTTCGCTCGAAGCGCGTGAGTCTTTAAGGACCCGAAAAAACCTCTCGAACAGCGACCAGTCTCTCGCCTTATCATGCCGGTCAGTTTTAGCTTTCTCCACTGAGGCGTTAACCCGGCTCAACCGGGGCGCAATCGCAGTGGTTCTCCCAGTGCTACCTTAGCCGACGGAACGGAAACGTAAGGAGCCAAACATGGGAGCCGGGCAAACCCAACTATTGACCCAAGACATGATTCGGAGCCGATTCATATAATGCTATAAGTTCGGGGTGCCGCACTTGTGAAAGTGTTCGGACTTTATCACACCATAAAGTGGGGAACATAAGCCCCTGGTGTATTATGCCGTACCAAAAATATACGGGTGCCAGAATGTCATATAATGAACATATATATAAAATGTAATGCAATTGCGATCATAAAGGTGCTGCATTATTAATGAAAGAAAAAGTCTGCTAGTAGAGCGGACTGATACAAATAGTGCGGTAAGCAAGGGATTTGGACTAAATAAACATGTCCCCCTCCAGGGATGAGCTGCGGATTTGGTGTATATAATCGAATTTAATGCTCGTAATTGAGACCACCTGAGTGTTCGACGCGGCCTTCTTTAGTCCCTGACTATTGCATCATGAGTTCGGCAGGTTCACCACCGGACAGGGCTTCTGGTTAACAGAGTCCTGTGTACAAAAAATAAGAAAAATAATAATAATAATAAAGAGGCACATTTGCGAGCCCCTGGTGTGGTCGAACCGCACTCTGGGTCCGTTGTGATCGTGCCCGCTCCCCTGTGCCCATAGTATCTCCAAAGCGTAATGATGTACGCGGAGTGTTATTCTTGCGATCAGACGCGGGCGAGGGTTGGGGCCGCATTGCTACGCGTGCTCTGATCGCGCCAGGTGGTCTTGGTTGATATTGCTCTGGGCGCGCTTTGCTGTATCCGGCCGTTTAACGGCCGGGCTCGAGGATTGCCTTAAAAGGCTGCTCTGTACTTCTGCCGCGAGAGCCGCTGTGTGTTCCTCCGTTCGGAGGGAGCGTTCCGTATTTCCATTGACCGTGATGACTCCACGAGGGCCTGGCATCTTGAGCTTTAGGTATGCATAGTGCGGCACCGCGTTGAATTTGGCAAACGCGGTTCGTCCGAGCAGAGCGTGATAGCCGCTGCGAAACGGGACTATGTCGAAGACTAATTCTTCGCTCTGGAAATTATCCGGGGATCCGAAGACCACTTCCAGTGTGACTGAGCCTGTACAGTTGGCTTCCACTCCTGGTATGACACCTTTAAAGGTTGTCTTTGTAGGTTTAATCCTTGATGGGTCTATGCCCATTTTGTGCACTGTATCCTGATAAAGCAGGTTCAGGCTACTGCCGCCATCCATCAGGACTCTCGTGAGGTGAAACCCATCGACGATTGGGTCTAAGACCAATGCGGCGAATCCGCCATGGCGTATGCTGGTCGGATGGTCTCTTCGATCGAAAGTGATCGGACAAGAGGACCATGGGTTGAACTTTGGGGCGACTGGCTCCATCGCATAGATGTCCCTTAGTGCGCGTTTCCTCTCCCTCTTGGGTATATGAGTCGCGTATATCATATTCACCGTCCGTACCTGTGGGGGAAAACCCTTCTGTCCTCTGTTGTTCGGCGGCCGGGTCTCTTCCTCGTCGTCACTATTTAGCCCCTTGTCATTGTTTTCGGTAATTAACTTGCCGGCCTGCTTGAATACCCAGCAATCTCTATTGGTGTGGTTAGCTGGCTTTTCAGGGGTGCCATGTATCTAGCATGAGCGGTCGAGTATTCAGTCCAAATTGGACGGACCCGGAATGGTTCTTTTAAATGGCTTCTTCCATTGACCGGGTTTAGAGCCTCGGAATCCGGCATTGACTGTCGTATCCTCCTTATCATCGCCGTTAATTCGGCGCTTGTTTTTATTTCGACGTGACCTGCTGTTGTTGTCCTTAGTATCCAGACTGCCAGAATTTTTACGGAGATTGTTGCTGCGGGCTAGCCAGCTGTCCTCTCCCGCACAAAAGCAGGTCATTAACGATGTGAGGGCTGCCATGGATTTCGGCTTTTCCTGCCCGAGGTGCCGGGCTAGCCATTCGTCCCGGATATTATGTTTGAAGGCTGCAAGGGCCTCTGCGTCCGGACAATCGACGATTTGATTTTTCTTTGTCAAGAACCGTGTCCAGAATTGCCTGGCCGATTCGTCTGGCTGCTGAATGATGTGGCTGAGGTCATCGGCGTCCGGTGGTCGCACATATGTGCCTTGGAAGTTATCAAGGAATGCAGCCTCCAGGTCCTTCCAACACCCAATTGACTCTGCGGGCAAGCTGTTAAGCCAATGCCGAGCTGGTCCTCTAAGCTTGAGTGGGAAGTATTTTATGGCGTGGAGATCGTCGCCGCGGGCCATATGGATGTGGAGAAGATAGTCTTCGATCCACACCGCGGGGTCTGTTGTGCCATCGTAAGATTCGATGTTTACGGGTTTAAACCCTTCGGGGATCTGATGATCCATTACTTTGTCAGTGAAGCATAACGGGTGTGCGGTGCCCCTGTATTGAGCGGTATCGCGATGCAGCTCGAGAGAGTGCTGTCTGTTGTGTTCGGCCCGGCCGGGGTTATTGTATCCGGCACGATGGTATTCGTCATGGGTCGTAGGGCGCCCACGTGATCCATAGATGGATCTGGATTGCCTTGCTTTGTCCTCCAATATGTCTCGCAAGTCCGGCGCGTTCCCTCTTGGCTTCGTACTTTTGGAGCGATGCCGGGGTATGGTCTTGGCTGGGGGCCTGGATGCCTCTCTGTCACGACCACGGGGTGGTCGGTCAGCCATATCGTGCGCTGGTGATGGATGTATGTATGCTTCCTCCTCTAATCGGGGGAGCAGCTTGCGTTTTGGGTAACTTTTGGAGGGACGTTCGAGTTTATACTCTTCGGCCGCGAGGACCTCGGTCCATCGATCGGCCAGCAGGTCTTGATCAGCTTGAAGCTGCTGCTGCTTTTTCTTTAGGCTGTTTGCTATGGCGATAAGCCTGCGCTTGAAGCGCTTTTGTTCAACGGGATCCTCGGGTACGACGAATTCGTCATTGTTGAGGCTTGCTTCGTCTTTGGAGGGAGGCATATAATCATGATCCTCAACCTCTTCATCTGCCGCCCCCTCATGAGGGCTTGCTTCTGCATCCTCCTGTGTTGAGTCTTGCGGGAGGGGATTGTCTTCGGCACTCTCTGGAGTGTTATTATCTCCTGTGCCGGAATCTCCGTTTTTGCTGTGGCGAGATTTAGAGCGGCGCCACTGACGCCGGCGCTTGGGCTGTTTCTTTAAGGAATCTGCCTCCGCTGTTCCTTCGCCGTCCCCATCTTTTGGGGTATCCACCATGTATACGTCATATGACGAGGTGGCCTTCCAGTGCCCTGTGGGCGCTGGTTCCTGTTCGTCTCTGGCATCGTCTTCCATAGCGTCGATGTCTTCGGAGTCGTAGTCTAGCATGTCGGTTAAATCGTCGACAGTGGCTACAAAGTGGGTGGTGGGTGGGCTCTGAATTTCTTCGTCGTCCGCATCCCAACCATCCTGGCCATAATCCGGCCAGGACTCTCCTGATAACGAGAGATGCTTTAGTGAATTTAAGATATCGCTGAAAGGCGAGCATTGAAAGATGTCCGCGGCGGTGAATTCCACAACCGGCGCCCAATCTGGATCGATTGGTAGGGGCGCGGGAGGTTCGGAGTCCGGCGAGGAGTCCGGCCCCTCGGAATCACAAGTTTCGCAGGGGACAAGATTGGTGTTCGGCTCCATCGCCGTGGATGTTGAAGCCCCCGGGGCGGCGTCTATCCACCAGCCCTCGATCCGGGCGATCGGCTCCGGGCTAATGGCCGGAGCGAATTCGTGTGCGGCCACCAAAGCACTGTTCGGCGGCAGAGCTAGATCATGCCCATCGTCACAGTGCGCCGCGCTTGGCTGTGGCTCGAGTCCATTGAGGATCAAATCTCCTCGGACATCGGCCGTGAAGTTTAAGCTTCCAAATCTGACCTGACGGCCAGGGGCGTAGCTTTCGATCTGCTCCAGATGGCCAAGTGAATTGGCCCGCAGTGCGAAGCCGCCGAATACGAAGATCTGTCCGGGGAGGAAAGTCTCACCCAGGACAGCGTTGCAGGTTGAAGATGCCATCAAGCCTATTGGTGACGACACAGAGGAACTCTCAATGAAAGCACCAATGTCGGTGTCAAAACCGGCGGATCTCGGGTAGGGGGTCCCGAACTGTGCGTCTAGGCGGATGGTAACAGGAGACAAGGGACACGATGTTTTTTACCCAGGTTCGGGCCCTCTCGATGGAGGTAAAACCCAACTCCTGCTTGATTGATATTGATGATATGGGTAGTACAAGAGTAGATCTACCACAAGATCAAGGAGGCTAAACCCTAGAAGCTAGCCTATGGTATGATTGTTGTAATGTATGTTGTCCTACGGACTAAAGCCCTCCGGTTTATATAGATACGGGAGAGGGCTAGGGTTACACAGAGTCGGTTACAATAGTAGGAGATCTACGTATCCGTATCGCCAAGCTTGCCTTCCACGCCAAGTAAAGTACCTTCCGGACACGAGCCGGAGTCTTCAATCTTGTATCTTCGTAGTCTTGGAGTCCGGCGGACATTGATAGTCCGGCTGTCCGAACACCCCCTAGTCCAGGACTCCCTCAAAGACGCAAGCTGCTCCCCCGACTAGAGGAGGAAGCATACATACCTCCATCACCAGCGCACGATACGGCTGACCGACCACCCCGCGGTCGCGACAGAGAGGCATCCAGGCCCCCAACCAAGACCGTACCCCGGCATCGCTCCAAAAGTACGAAGCCAAGAGGGAACGCGCCGGACTTGCGAGATATATTGGAGGACAAAGCAAGGCAATCCAGATCCATCTACAGATCACGTGGGCGCCCCACGACCCATGACGAATACCGTCGTACCGGATATAATAACCCCGGCCGGGCCGAATACGGCAGACAGCGCTCTCTCGAGCTGCGTCGTGACATTGCTCAATACAGAGGCGCCGCACACCCGCTATGCTTCACTGACAAAGTAATGGATCATCAAATACCCGAAGGGTTTAAACCCGTAAACATTGAATCCTACGATGGCACAACAGACCTCGTGGTTTGGATCGAGGATTATCTTCTCCACATTCATATGGCCCGCGGCAACGATCTCCACGCCATCAAGTACCTCCCACTCAAGCTTAAAGGACCAGCTCGGCATTGGCTTAACAGCTTGCCCGCAGAGTCAATTGGGTGTTGGGAAGACCTGGAAGCCGCATTCCTCGATAACTTCCAGGGCACGTATGTGCGACCACCAGACACCGACGACCTAAGCCACATCATTCAGCAGCCAGACGAATCGGCCAAACAATTCTGGACACGGTTCTTGACGAAAAAAAATCAAATCGTCGACTGTCCGGACGCAGAGGCCCTTGCAGCCTTCAAGCATAACATCCGCGACGAATGGCTAGCCCGGCACCTGGGCCAGGAAAAGCCGAAATCTATGGCAGCCCTCACATCATTAATGACCCGCTTTTGCGCGGGAGAGGATAGCTGGCTAGCCCGCAGTAACAATCTCCGCAAAAATTCTGGCAGTCCGGATACTAAGGACAACAACGGCAAGTCACGTCGAAACAAAAACAAACGCCGCATTAACGGCGACGACAAGGAGGATACGGCAGTCAACGCCGGATTCCGAGGCTCTAAACCCGGTCAACGGAAGAAGCCATTCAAAAGAACCACTCCGGGTCCGTCCAATTTGGACCAAATACTCGACCGCTTATGCCAGATACATGGCACCCCTGAAAAAGCAGCCAATCACACTAATAGAGATTGCTGGGTGTTCAAACAGGCAGGCAAGTTAATTGCCAAAAACAATGACAAGGGGCTAAACAGCGATGACGAGGAGGAGACCCGACCGCCGAACAGTAGAGGACAGAAGGGTTTTCCCCCACAAGTGCGGATGGTGAACATGATTTACGCAACCCATATACCCAAGAGGGAGAGGAAGCGCGCACTAAGGGACGTCTATGCGATGGAGCCAGTCGCCCCGAAGTTCAATCCATGGTCCTCTTGTCCGATCACTTTCGATCGAAGAGACCATTCGACCAGCATAAGCCATGGTGGATTCGCCGCATTGGTTTTAGACCCAATCGTCGATGGATTTCACCTCACGAGAGTCCTGATGGACGGCGGTAGTAGCCTGAACCTGCTTTATCAGGATACAGTGCGCAAAATGGGCATAGACCCCTCAAGGATTAAACCTACAAAGACAACCTTTAAAGGTGTCATACCAGGTGTGGAAGCCAACTGTACAGGCTCAGTAACACTGGAAGTGGTCTTCGGATCCCCGGACAATTTCCGGAGCGAGGAGTTAATCTTCGACATAGTCCCGTTTCGCAGCGGCTATCACGCTCTGCTCGGACGAACCGCGTTTGCAAAATTTAACGCGGTGCCGCATTATGCATACCTCAAGCTCAAGATGCCAGGCCCTCGTGGAGTCATCACGGTCAACGGGAATACGAAACGCTCCCTCCGAACGGAGGAACATACAGCGGCTCTCGCGGCAGAAGTACAGAGCAGCCTCTTAAGGCAATTCTCGAGTCCGGCCATTAAACGGCCGGATACAGCAAAACGCGCCCGAAGCAATACCAACCAAGACCACCTGGCGCGATCAGAGCACGCGTAGCAATGCGGCCCCGACCCCCGCCCGCGCATGATCGCAAGAATAACACTCCGCGTACATCATTACGCTTTGGAGATACCATGGGCGCAGGGGAAGGGGCACAATCGCAATGGACCCAGAGTGCGGTTCGACCACACCAGGGGCTCGCAAGTGTGCCCCCCTTTTTCTTATTATTATTTTCCTTCTTTGTGTACACAGGACTCCGGTAACCAGAGGCCCTGTCCGGCGGCGAACCTGCCGAACTCGCGATGCAATAGTCAGGGACGAAAGAAGGCTGCGACGAACACTCAGGTGGTCTCAATTACGAGCATTAAATTCGATTATATACACCAAGTCCGCAGCTCACCCCTGGAGGGGGACATGTTTACTTAGTCCAAATCCCTCGCTTACCGCACTATTTGTATCAGTCCGCACTCATAGCAGACTTCCTTTAATAAATAATGCAACACTTTTCAACTGCAATTACGTCACCTTTTATATATATGTTCATTACATGACATCTCGCACCCGTATATTTTGGTACGGCCGAATACACCAGGGGCTTGTGTTCCCCGCGTTATGGTGTGATAAGTCCGAACACTTTCACAAGTGCGGCACCCCGAACTTATAGCATTATATGAATCGGCTCCGAATCATGTCTTGGGTCAATAGTTGGGTTTGCCCGGCTCCCACGTTTTGGTGCCTTACGTTCCGTTCTGTCGGCTAAGGTGGCACTGGGAGAACCACTGCGATTGCGCCCCGGTTGAGCCGGGCGAGCGCCTCAGTGGAGAAAGCTAAAACTGACTGGCATGATAAGGCGAGAGACTGGTCGCTGTTCGAGAGGTTTTTTCGGGTCCTTAAAGACTCATGCCGCTTCGAGCGAAGTTCCGGACAATGTTCGACGAAGGCGTGGGTAGCGCCCCGGATTCGGCCTTCCGAATACCAGGGGCTTCGCCGAAATTTAAAATTATAGAATTCTATGGCTAAGTGAGAGTGTTCAAGCATTATAAGTCCGGTTGCCTTGTTCGCTGTGTTGAGCGCCTCCCTAGATGGACCCAAAAATGGGAACAAGAGCGCTCAAGGTTATCCCGAACACCCCAGCACTCGTGGCTTGGGGGCTGAAGCCAACGACTTGCCATCTCTCAAATTTTATACACGGCCGCACAGAAGGTAATATTTTAAATTAAACAAGCGTTGCTTAATGCGCACATGAACAAAGTCTCAGCGCAAAGGATAATACATAACGAGTCTACTCAAAGATTACATTTCTGGGGCACTCATCCGCAATATCGCGGGCTCCCTTCAGGACAGTTTTATAATACATTTCAGGCGTGCGATACTCCTTTCCCGGTGGCGGTGGGTCCGTGAGAAGCTTCTCCGCATCCAACTTGCCCCAATGCACCTTTGTGCGGGCAAGGGCCCGACGAGCACCTTCAATACAGGCGGAGCGCTTGATGACCTCCACCCAGGGGCATGCATCCACCAGCCGCCGCACGAGGCCAAAGTAGCTCCCAGGCATGGCCTGTCCAGGCCATAGCCGGACTGTAAGGCCCTTCATGGCCTCCTCAGCTACCTTGTGGAGTTCGACCAGCTGCTTCAGCTGGTCGCTTGGGGGCACCGGATGGCCGGCCTCAGCGTACTGAGACCAGAAGACCTTCTCCGTCGAGCTCCCCTCCTTGCCACGATAGAATGTGGCGGCATCGGACGCACTACGCGGTAGATCTGCAAAAGCCCCTGGAGAGCTCCGAATGCGGGTAAGTGTCAGGTAGTTTACATTAACATGCCTGCTTTGCATGAAAAATGCCTTACCCGCCGCTATCTTCTTTACATCTTCAACCTCCTGAAGGGCCTTATGGGCCTCGGCCTTGGCGGACTTGGCACTTTCGAGAGCCGAGGCAAGCTCGGACTCTCGAGTCTTGGAGTTGCGCTCCAAACTCTCATGCTTCTCCATGAGAGCCTGGAGCTCTTGCCGTACTTCCGCCACCCGTGCCTCTTGCTTCTCTCGCTCTTCCCGCTCCGCGGCCGCACTGCGTTCGGCCGCGGACACAGCCTCCCTCAGGGCTGCCACCTCGTTCGTGGCCCCTGCAAATACCCATATTATTCTTGTTAATTTTATTGCAACCTAAATCCTTTTCTGTAAGGTAACTATTCAAAGTGGTGTGGCTCACCTTCTTTGTCCTCGAGCTGCTTCTTGGCATGGCCGAGCTCTTGCTCGGACCGCTCGAGATCCTTCTTCGACACATCGACCTCCGCCGATAGTGCGGCAGAGGTCAGCAGCGCAGCCTGCAAACCCATATTGACATATTTTAAGCAACCCTGCGTATATCTTGTTAGATCCTCAGTCCGGCTTTTCTTTCCGAACACCGAACTGAGCATCAGGGGCTACTGTCTATGTGGTGTTACATTACATAATTTTAACTTCTTACCTCAAAGCCTGTTAGAAGGCTGTTGCAGGCTTCGGTCAGCCCGCTCTTGGCGAGCCGAACCTTCTGAATCACCGCACTCATGATAGTGCGGTGTTCTTCCTCGATGGAAGCACCTTTAAGCGCCTCCAGCAAGTTATCCGGCGCCTCCGGTTGGACGGAGGCCACCGGTGTCACGGTCTTGCCCTTCTTTCGAAGGGGCCGCTTGCCGGACTCTGGAACCACTGCAGGTTCCAATGTAGAGTCCGGCGCAAAGTCCGGGAGGCCGCCTGGCGGCGCCTCCGGAGCCTCCTCCTGATGGGTCCCTCTCCGGGATCCCACCTCGGCGTCCTCGTCGGCCCGTGGGGTAGAGGCAGTCGAAAGTGAATCCACATCCGACGGGGCCAACAACCCGCTCGATGAAGCGGGGAGATCGTCATCGGCTGGACTACGGACAGAATGCGGCATTAAGGACACTACGCGACACGAAAGAAATTGCATATAAAGGATCCGGATACTTACGATCTTGCCGGACCCCTGGCCCTTGGAGGCCACTCATCCTCGCCAACGGTGGTGTTGGCGAAACTGTCTGGGGGGATAGTCCTCCCTCTCTTGGACCCTTCGGCCTCCCCTATTGGGGAAGCCTTCCTCTTCTTCTCTCCCTCCTCCGGGAGAGAGTCCTCCTCCTCCTCTTCGTCTTCGGGGGAGTCCACCTCGTCGTCAGACGCCTGATTGCGGGAACTCTTTCGAGTCCCCGCGGCCACCTTCTTGGCCTTCTTCTCTGGCACCACGTGCGGTGCCGGAACCAGCAGCCCTGCTAAACGGTGTTCTCTGGGTCTTCTGGCATGGGAGCCGGGCTGATAAGTAGCTTGGCCTTCTCCATCCATTCCTGTCAAAGGAAAAGAAAGAATGAAACCCCTCTAGAATCAATTTGATTACCACAAGTGTCCCGTAAAGGGGTTGAATCACTTACCTCGTCAGCCGGATGCTGCGAGCGAAATCCGCGATCTTCTGTCGCGGATGCGGGGGCTTCGGCGCCCTTAAACAGCACCCTCCAGGCGCCTTCATATGTCGTATCGAAGAGCCCGCTTAGCGCCTGGTGCTGTTCCGGATTGAACTCCCACAGATTGAATGCCCGTTCTTGGCATGGGAGAATCCGGCGGATGAGCATGACTTGGACCACGTCGACGAGCCTGAGCTTACCGCTCACCAGCTTCTGGATGCAGGCTCGGAGTCCCGTCACCTCCTTCGTATTGCCCCACTGCAAGCCCTTCTCTTTCCAGGAGGTGAGCTGCGTGGGGACGCCAGATCTAAACTCGGGGGCCGCCGCCCATGTGGGCTTGCGCGGCTCGGTGATATAGAACCACCCCGATTGCCACCCCTTGACGGAGTCCACAAAGGCCCCTTCGAGCCAAAGGACGTTGGGCAACTTACCCAACATGGCGCCTCCGCATTCCGCTTGCGTGCCCTTCACAACCTTCGGCTTGACGTTGAAGGTCTTGAGCCACAGGCCGAAGTGGGGCCGGATGCAGAGAAAGGCCTCGCACACGACGATAAACGCCGAGATGTTGAGGATGAAGTTCGGCGCCAGATCGTGGAAATCCAGGCCGTAGTAAAACATGATCCCCCGGACAAATGGGTGCAGTGGAAAGCCCAGTCCGCGGAGGAAGTGGGGGAGGAAGACGACCCTCTCATGGGGCCCAGGGGTAGGGATGAGCTGCCCCTCGTCGGGCAGCCGATGCGCGATATCGCCGGAAAGGTATCCGGCGCTGCGCAGTTTGGTGATGTGCTCCTCCTTAACGGTGGAGGCCAACCATTTGCCTCCCGCTCCGGACATATTCAGAGAAGGTTGGGGCGAGATGCGCGAGCTTGGGCGTTGGAGCTTGAGTACGCAGAGATGGATAAGCAAAGGAGGAAGAAGGCGTAGGTGAGAAGGTAAATCCTTATCTCTTATATATAGGCGGACGAAAGCTATGCGTCCCCACCGGCCTGATAAAACTCGCTTATCTCCCAAACGCCACCATCAATGGCGCGATTGGGTTACCCACGTTCGTATTGATGGGAATCCCGGAATAAGGGGAACACGATCTCTGCTTCGATAAGACGTGCCAAGGAAACCGCTTCGCTAAACGTGCTGAGGTGGTATAGTAAAAAACGATTTAAACAAAGGCTTGGTAGCGGTGTGATGTCACGCCGCATAATACGTCAGCAGATTGGACCGGTGTACATTTTATTCTCTCTACGGTGGAATGTGGAATTTATTTTGCAGAGCCGGACACTATCCTGGTGTTCATGATATTCTCTGGATTATTCAAGGAAGGAACCCGCCTTGCAATGCCGAACATTATGCGCGCCGGACTTATCGTCATTGAAGCCTGGTTCAGGGGCTACTGAGGGAGTCCTGGACTAGGGGGGGTCCGGACAGCCGGACTATCATCGTCCGCCGGACTCCAAGACTAGGAAGATACAAGATTGAAGACTCCGTCCCGTGTCCGGATGGGACTTTCCTTGGCGTGGAAGGCAAGCTTGGCGATACGGATATGTAGATCTCCTACCATTGTAACCGACTCTGTGTAACCCTAGCCTCCTCCGGTGTCTATATAAACCAGAGGGCTTTAGTCCGTAGGACAACATACATTACAACAATCATACCATAGGCTAGCTTTAGGGTTTAGCCTCCTTGATCTCATGGTAGATCCACTCTTGTACTATCCCTATCATCAATATTAATCAAGCAGGACGTAGGGTTTTACCTCCATCGAGAGGGCCCGAACCTGGGTAAAACATCGTGTCCCTCGTCTCCTGTTACCATCCGCCTAGACGCACAGTTCGGGACCCCCTACCCGAGATCCGCCGGTTTTGACACCGACAGCGCCCTCCCCCAGTACGCCGCCGACAACCACGCGGCCTGGGCGGCGTATTTCGAGCGCCGCCAGCAGCAGCGTCTGGCGTCTACCAACGGCGCGCCGGTGGTCGGCGGGCGGCAGAACAGCGAGGGACGCCACCTCTGGTGGGGCGTCCCCGGCCGCACGCTCGAGGGCGTGCTCATGCACCTCGAGGGCGGCAACGACCCGCCGTTGGCGTACCCCCCGGCGCAGCACCGACGCGTCGGGGCATGGGCGCCAAGGCGGTTCGGGTCCTCCTCCTCCTCTTCCTCCTCCCGATCCTCGTCGCACTCCTCCGGCACTCCGGCCCTACTCGGCGTCAAGGCCGAGCCCGCGGCGGAGTCGCCGCTCGGCCGGCGCACTTGCAGCGCCGGCATCGTCATCAACGAGGGCGGCCGGCGCGCCCCCTCCTCGTCGGCTCCTCCGCGCTTCGTCAAGCCAAAGACGGAGCCGGGGTTGGCGCCGGTGAAGACGGAGCCGGGGTTGGCGCCGGTGAAGACGGAGCCGGGGCTGGCGCCGGTGAAGACGGAGCGGGGGCTGGTGCCGGTGAAGGCCGAGTTCGTCGACGACGACGCGGCCCTCGAATGGGCGCGACAGGACTCCATTGCGATGGAGAAGGCGCGCCGGGAGAAGGCGAAGGAGCGCCAGCGCGCCGCCCTGCGCCGCTTCGAGGAGCGCCGACGCGGCCGCGACGAAGCCGGAGTCGTTGTCCTATGCGACACCGACGACGACGACGACGCGCCGCCACCAGTCCACCATGGCGACGTCGGGTCCAGCCGGGGGGTCCGCGTCAAGGAGGAGAAGGCCGACGACGATGATGGCGGCGATGGCGGCGACGACATCAGCCCCTTTCTTTTTTAGATTAGCTTAATGTAATGAAAATGCACGAATTTGGGCGAAATTCGCCATGTTCAGCCGAAATTTAACTACTCTTTTATCATAACTTCGCCGAACGGCCTTTTTTTTTAAAACACTCGCCTGGGGGCGGCCCTGGGGGCCGACGGCTGGGCGACGACTCGCCCCCAGGGCCTTTCTTTGCGCCGGCTCACCCCCAGGCGGCGCTTTTAAACGCTCCTGGGGGGCCAACGGCTGGAGATGCCCTTACCTTCTGATGCAGCAACCAGCAAGTGTGTTTTGGCGTGTCAGTTCACCTAGTGTGCGCGCCATTGGAAGGTAGGGTATTCGAATCCCTTACCCTCCTATCATTCCTCAATACTGTTAGACTGACAAGTGGGTCTCGCTTTGACTTTTTTGTGTAATTAAAAAAATCTAGGAAGTTATTTGGAAATTTTACTCCTGACATGTGGGCCGCTGTCATGCATGCAGGGTGTACATCCGGTTACAGTAGAAAGGAACCGCATTTGCACCAAACAACAAGTTAGATGACCACAAATCCGTATTTTACAAGTTTCAGCATCAAACTGAACATCGACCGTAAGTTCTATGACTATTGGTGATATTACCTCTTCTCCATTCACCTCTTCCTTCGAATTCCCAAACGGATGCGGACAAGCCTGGCATGTATATATGAAAAGAAATGCACGTCCACCAATATCATCATGGCTACATACATGTCTCATCTTTATGTGTCCACGCATGCCTGCTTGCAACATCCGTGCCTTCCCGCCTTCACTCAATTAGTTCGCCGTCGATTTGCTTGTGGGCAACAGAAGCAGACGCGCTATTCTCCGACGACGACGGCTCCGGCACGGGGGGCGCATTATCCTTTACCTTGTGTTCGTCAATGGGGTTGGCCTCCATGTGTTCTGTGGTGCTCTGCCCGCCAATTCTCCTGCAAATACCACACATATTTACGAAAATTTGTTTCTGAGCCCGGGCTCATCTTAGTCGTCCAGTCACCTCGGGATTGCTGTTCTTTCTCGTATAACTTGTTGTATTCCCCACCGTATGCACCATTGAATAGAAATTGATTCACTGAATTTATTACAGGTAGGTGCGGTCTATTCGCTCCCGGCACAGACGTTTGTTCGAAGGCCCGGATGCATACCTGAGCTATGCTGATCCGTTCCGCACTAAGAAGCCCCAATCAGGGGCGGAGCCAGGATTTAGGCATAGGGGGGGCCAGACGGCATGAAGCCAGCAAATATTATGCCTCACATACTACCCAATAATTTATATTCACATATCATTCTCATTTAACTTTGACTGGGAACATAAGTTTTTCTTGGCACTCGGAGCCTGTGTAGAAATAGCTAATATTGATCAATAATTCCACTTAAACGCCAAGAAGACGAGTTTGATTATTAAACTACTCCGAAATACGACATGAGATGCCATGCTCTTAAACATTGCCACATGGGAATTTAAGATATATGAACAAGAATATCATGTATTATACTTGGTTGACTTTTAACTTGCATTTAAATAGGTTTGAATGAGAAATCACCACTGGTTGTATTAGAAAAAAAATTATTGTTTAGTTAGCAAAATTTGATCAACGGTTCTAGAACACATACCTAGAAAACCAAATCGACCCCTCCTTATCCCCTTTGCCGCTAGGTTCAAGTAGATCGGCTAGTCGTCGTTGGCAGGCATATGCGACAACCATCACTGTATATGAATGCTCAACCAAACATTGACGAGTCCGAGCGTTCGAACTATTTCAGGTGCTTTAACCTAGCGCAACAACGCATCACAAATCACACAACAAAATAACTTAAATCAGATGTAGAAGTTCAATACAATACAAGATTAGAATTGAGAGAGATTAGTAGGTGGTGTGATGTGTTAACCTCGGCTAATTCGTTGGCTAGCATGAAGAAAATTGGTGGGTGAAGCAGTCTGCGTCGCCGTATGAATTAGATTAAATTTTTTGGAGGCAATGAATCAGATTAGATGGAAGAGCAGAGATAGGCAGGCGGCGAAGGCGTAGGACGGCAGCGGCTCAGCGCTAATCCAGCACGCCCTAATCAGATAATGCTCATCGCCAAGAGATTTAGCGGAGGCCCATCGTACAATCCACCTTGGCATGGACTTAGAAAACGACTAACTAGTGGGCTTGTACATGGGCCTTTTCCTTTCTCCAGTTTTCACGTAACGATAGGGGGGGCCAAGTACGTTGTACCTGCGAATCTTATCGCTAATTAACTGCTAACACGAGATATCTGCTCGATGGTTAGGGGGGGCCTGGCCCCTGCTCGCCCCCCCTTGGCTCCGCCACTGGCCCCAATCCCAATCATTCTGTCATCGGCTACCTTGAAATCTCGCCATGCTCATAATCTGGAGCCTCAATCGGTTGTCCAGCATGCCCGGGGTGTTCAACTGCCAGGGCGACACCTTGCAAAAAAAAAAAAATGCCAGGGCTACAGGTGGAGTCCTGATGTGCGGTGGGAGTGCGCGTCGCAGTGCTACGTCTCGGTCACGGCGAGCGTCGGGCCTGCAGACGTCGAAGTAGAGCAGCGGCCACCTCGTCGCCATTGAGCCACGCAGTTCGCCATGTACTTGGTCGCTCGAACTGCTGCTCCCGGAGGACGTGGAGATAACGCTCGAGCCGTTCAACTACGAGCTCCTCGTGGTTGCACACGTGCATGCCTTGAGGGTGCCAGCGGCGAGGTGACGTTGATGCGCGCCGGTGAGATGGCGGACCCGAGCTATGCAAGGTGGACGGCGAGGATGCCGAGTTCGCGTACAACGACCCCATGGTCACCATGAACGTGCTGTGATCACTCGTCAGGTACATGAACGCACGTGTGGCAGAGCCACATATCGTCGCTTGATGTACATTTGCATAGGAAGTAGCAGCCAGATCGAGAGCATGCCCATGAGCCCGACGAGGCAACGATGGCGCCGAAGGATGGCGTCCCTATGCTGACCACAGTGGTCAGGCACAACGCCGTGCGCCATGCAGGCCAGAGCGCGCTCAGGCCGAGCGGCCCCATACAGAGCTGCCGACACGAAGCCGCTCTCCTCTCTCCTGCCATCTGGCTGGTTCCCAGCGCTCAGGCGAAGATGAGCCCGTAGAAGACCTTGTAGGCGCCGACGAGGTGCACGACGATGGCGATGTTGGCGCCTCAGTCCCGGTCAATAGGTTGTTCAGCTACTAAGTACTCACCAATCCACCACCCAGCAGCCGCATATTCAAAACGGAAGGCCAAATCTGCGGGACGGCTCGGCAGCTCGGCTGCTATCAAACGGTCATGTTTCTTTTTTTTTCGGAAAGGGCGTTTGCACATCGCCCACACGCCTCCATCACCACTCATTTTGCCACGTGTGAATAGATGATATTAGCAGAATTTTTTTTGATTTTTGGCTTAAAAATGTTGTATCTCCTAAATAAAAAAGCGAACTAAAAATCCGTTTTCACAGATCTTCAAAACTAGACCCCATGTTGATATGTTTCAACGAATTTTTTTTTTGCCAGAAGTTGCCACGATGTTTACACTGCAGTTGCCATAGGGCTTAAACTAAAGTTGCCATGTGACAATTTTAGTTTGTCGATCATGGCAATTTTAGTATTTTGATGATGGCAATTCCAGTACTTTGACCATGAAAATTATATTTTGTATGAACCATGGTAATTTTACGTGCATGTATCATGGCAATTTTAGTTTATGGTTCATGGCAAGTCTAGTTTCCTAATTCCCCGTTTTATAAATGTTAAAATTACTTTTAAATGTAGAAGAAAATAGCTGAAACATATCATGGCAACTTCAATGTAAACATCATGGCAATTCATATGCAATAGACATGGTAACTTTTAATCCAATTTTTTTTCATCAAAACATATCAATATGCGATCTAGTTTCGAAGATCTCATCGCGAGGGATTTAATGGTGAAAACGGATTTTCAATCGGATTTTTCGTTTAAGAGATAAAACATTTTAAAAATTGAAAATACAAAAAGATTCATGCATGCATGCATGCGATGACGTGGCAATCTGTTTACATTAGAGATGTATGGTGCGTCTCCCTTTCTGCCACACGTGTGGCAGTTAGCGCGACCCTTTTTTTTATCAGTCAAACGTCATGTTTCGACGGACTGGACCATGGCTCAGATATAATAAATACGCGAACCCAAGTCACGATCAGCAACGAAACAGGGTTGACGAGCGTCCAGCGCTACCTGCAGGGCCCGCTTGTACGCACTGTTCCCGCACGTATACACCGCGTATCCTGATTTTCCTGCGTTCTCTCTCTGACACGGCAGACCTATTTCCTACGATCCCAACGCAGCAGCAGACGCTAGCGATTTCGGAAGCAGCTGAGCTCGAGCACCGAATCGCTCTACTCACATATTTACATCTTCTTACTGTCTCCACGAAAGAAATTTTCAATGCAGTAAAGCAGAGATCCGGAAACACAAAAGGTAAATATCATGTCACGTTGAGTACTAGAGATATTTTGAAACAATTAATATATGACAATGAATTTTTCATTGCACCACAAATGAAGGCGAAGAAACTTGTTTTATTTAAAGTAAGTATAATATAGACGGCATAGAAACAAAGAGAGAATCCATAAGGCTGGACTAGCTCAATGAAAGTTTTCTGTTGGAACTGCATCCAACTTATTTCTACGGAAGCCTTTATAGAAAAAATCTAGGTTCCAGAATAAAAATCTATAAAACTCCTTTTGGGTCAAAAATTGGCCCTGTGAGTTCGGATCGACGAACAACCATTCTCATTCCTACGTTGTTCTCACTCGGTATATGACACAATGTGAATTTATATAGGCCAAAATAAACTTAAGGGGTTTGTGAAGCCGGACAACTACAAGTGAAAAAGATAAAATTATGTCTAAGAAAAAAACATTAGAGGGGATAAAATCCGTTCCAAAAAAGAAACTGAAAGTTGCAACATCTTGGTTGTTTGAGGCTTTCTAAAGCACAGTTTATTCCACCGAGGCGACCTTGAGTTACAAAAATCACAAATATCAAACGACTTGAGAAACAAAAAATACATTCACTTGTTGCACAAGTGTCGTTAACTTAGGGCAAAAAAAGTTCGCTTACTTTGCTTAAATCACGATTGTAGATGCTATAAATTCAAATTAGTGCGAGACGTACCACGCTCATTTGTGGAAGCAGGAGACGTCTCTTCCTCCTTGGTCTCCTCGGGTTTGGTCTCCTCCTTGATGAATCCTACTACTGCTTCCTTCGCCTCATCAACCTTAGCCTCCTCCACCACCGGCGCCTCATCGGCCATGGTGGATTTCGGCAGTTCGTCCTCCTCCTTCACAGGAGGTTGCGCTGCCTCGTCCACCATGGCAGAAAGTTCGTCGCGGGTGACATCGTTCTTGGCCACCACCACCTCCTCTTCCTTATCCTTGACGACGGCGACGGGCTTCTCATCCGACGCCACCTCGACGACGTCGGCCTTGGGTTCACCGGCCGCCGGCTCCTTGGCGACGTCCTTGACGGCGACGGAGGTGTCGTCGGACGAGGAGGGGGAGGACGCGTGGGAGGAGCGGTGGCTGGCGGACATGGTGGACTTCCTCCGGAAGAGCTTGCCGCCGCGGCCGGCGCCGTTGGCGGTGGTGTTGCCGGTGGCCACGTCCTCTTTGGAGCCACCGCAACCCATGGCGCCCGGCGCTGGCGACGGCGCCGGCGGAGGTGGGGAGAGAAAGCAGCAAAGAGGGAGGAGAGGAGAGGAACCGTCCGGCGGTCGAGCTCCAGGGGAGGGCTAGTGGAGGCGAGGAGAAGCCGCGGCGGCAGTGCCGGTTTTGTAGCACCACGACCTCTACGTGCGTGCGTGGCTGCTGCGCTTCATGCACGGAAAAGTCAAGCCCGGAGCACGAAGGGGCACGACAGGTTTCGGAAGCCATGATGCCCAAACCAGAAGCCTTCTTTTTGTCTGCGTATCTATACTCCCTCTGTTTTTATTTAATCGGCGTATTAGCTTTAATAAAAGTCAAGCTTTATGAAACAAAGTTTATAAATAAAAACATAAGCATATACAATAACAAATTAATATCATTAGATTTATTAATAAATCGATTTTCACATCATATAAATTTATTATGATAAATATTTATATTGTTTTCTATAAACTTGCTCAAACTTTATAAAGTTCAATTTCAGTTAACTCTAATATGCAGAGTAAATAAAAACGAAAGAAGTATTTTGATAGGTATCATTTTCAGCCTAGTACCAGCTTTGGAACGGCTGACAGGTGACAACCTGCCATTTGCCCTTGAGAAACTCCGCCGGCCGGCTCGCCGGCGCGCCGGAATTCTGTTAGTTTAGTTGCCACCAGCTTGTCCTTTGCGTTCTCAATTGTTCATTGTTCCCCGGCGATTGAACTTCATTGACCGGCAAGTGGCCAGGACAGACGATTGGACGTGTTTAAACAAGACAAGAAGCAAAGCTTGTGTTCGTGGCAACAAAGTAGTAATAGTGCATCCCAATGATTGATTGTCCTAATTGACTACATCCATGCATGAACTTTTCTGATTTTGGTTCTCCTCTGATAAGAACAACGCTGACAAATACTCCCTCCGTTCCTAAATACTCCTTCCGTCCGAAAATACTTGTCATCAAAATGGATAAAAGGTGATGTATCTCGAACTAAAATACGTCTAGATACATCCTCTTTTATGCATTTTGGTGACAAGTATTTCCGGACGAAGGGAGTATAAGTCTTTGTAGAGATTCCACTAGATGGACTACATACGGAGCAAAATGAATGAATCTAAACTTAAAATGCATCTATATACACTAGTTGAATGCCCGTACGTTGTCACGGGACAACACAATAATGCTGCTTTAGATGTATTTTATTAAGGTGACAAATTGAACATACTCTAAGCATTTCAACTATGAGTCCGAAGTCAAAAAGAGTGAGCAATATTTCAACATTTTTGTTCCGTTTCATCCCATTTTCCATTGGTTCTACTTTTTTATCGACACAATCTTATTTCCTCCACCAAACAAACGTTGCTATCACTTCCATGTCTTTTATCTCGGTACACTCCTTCACTGAAGCTCTACTGCCATCGCTCTACATCTGACCACATAGTTTCACTTTAACATGATAAGCTGCCGCTTATGATGCTACGACAAAAATACACCCGCACACTATTTCTAGGGACAAGTGTATATGAGGGTCTGCTGGCAACAACTTTGCTTTTTCGCGCAGTGTTGTGATTACTTAAGCACTTTTGCGATCCCTATTTCTGCAATCCTTAATTACTACCACCAGAAAGGGAATGTGACCACTGCTCTCCTTTTTTCAGTCTTATTTATAGAAGGTCGGTTTATATTTAAGTTTTTTCATACAAATTAGAGAAAGCACTTTGAATATTAAATCGTAGGAGTGACAATTACCAAGGTTATAGATAGACATAGGAGGGGAGAAGGAGAGGCATGCGTACGTTCTGAAATACTTGATAACAAACTTGTACGAAGGACAATGTTGCATCATACATTTGTGAACGACCTATATTTTGTACTTTAAAATAAAACGAACATAATCCAACTGAATGTAGAGAAAAATATAACCCCACCTGCTGCTGGCCTTCACATGATCGGAGCCAAAACTACGCATAAACCAAAGGCAAATGTCATATCTCTTACATCTTGATCGAATGAGCTTCTTGCAAGAACAACCCTAAGAAGGACCAAAAAGGAATCAACTAAAAGTAGAATATATAACAAGAGCGACGGCCAAACTTGAAAGGTTACAACTGTTGTCCAGTGGAGCAGCCTTTGCCAGACAAAGCACCACACTCGAACAATTTTGTTTAAAGAAAAACTGAATTATATACAAAATCCAATCAAGACGAGCTGCAATCCATGTTCCAGAACAACATATATAAGGAATATATAGCTAACTATATGATGCAAGTAAACCAAAATATTATTAGTTACTATGACAATAACAAAAGCTTGTGTGATTTTCATTTTGGACTGATTTTGCATATCACTACTCTTATGCTTATGTTTCTTCACATCATCGTGTCACATTGGTTATATTCAATACTCAGGTCTGCTAGCTAGCTGGTGGTTTTCATGATTTAAGGTTTGTGATTTACATTGAAAACAGTGGAGAGTTGTCCTTACAGCAATAAAACACTATTATGCTCACTAAGTTTAAAATAATTTATTCTGTAGATGTGATATATCCAGGTTAATTTTATTTGCAGCCTCGAAAATGACATTCTGATTTGCACAATATTAACAAATGTCATGATGAAGAAGAAAAAACCCTTTGATGACCATGCCACTTGAATTGCATAATTCCTCCATTCAATGTTTTCTCCTTCCAAAACATAAGAATTTTGTTGTATGACATGTACCAGTAGAATAACATGTCTAGCCAGAATTATCCTATTAATAATGTCGATTTGATAAATCTGGAAGGCTATGAAACTTTGTTCTAGTTGAACATTAAGCACCAAGTTTAGCACAAGGCGACTGATGTCTGCCAAAACAAAGTATTAAACTGCAATGAAAGGCAAACCTGGCATATCCACGTGAGTTTAGATGATGTACCCCCTCTGTATTTCTTTACGAAGGGAGTATCTCTTATTGTGGAAAATTTAACCCCTTTGGTCCTGAATTAATGTGAGAAGCACGCATGGTCCTGAATATGGAAATAAAACATGGAGACCCATCATCATAAATTTCTTAAAAGAAAATTGATTGTAACAGTATTGTTATACTCCCTCCGTTCCCAAATACTTGTCTTTCTAGGCATTTCAAATGGACTCAACATACGGATGTATGTAGACATATTTTAAAGTGTAGATTCACTCATTTTGTGCCGTATGTAGTCACTTGTTGAAATCTCTAGAAAGACAAGTATTTAGGAACAGAGGGAGTACATGCCAAATACCATGCCCCGCCATTCTTTAAGAATCATTTTATCTACTGGAAAATTGTACCTGATGCAAACATGAATATTTTGGGGTGGGGTCAACCAATTTTGCTACAATGAAATTATGCAGACTTACAATGCCTTTTGCCTACATCATTTAATGGAATAAAACATAGTGTGACACATGTTCACTCGCACCAGGCATTGCAAATGGTAAAAAAGTTGAACCGGACAAATATGTGTATAAAATAGTGGTGGAGACAAGCCGCACCTGCTATTGGAGAAGCAACAAAATCGTGGCTCGCATTGCAAAAGATTACCTCAGAATATAAAAGCTCTTCATGCTTGCTTTTCACCCACTGGGGTATGCCCTTGTAACATGATTCTGCATAAGCAGTACCAGCATTACAATTCATCAGAAAAAAATATTTTGAACGACAAAAGTGTAGCTCGGAATTTCTAACTACAGGAAATCTCCATCCCAAAGTAAATAGAAAGGTACGCTATGTTTTCCTTTTTAATCTTGGTTCGACGCTTAGTGTGCGTGCTTGCATCGAAAGGGAAAATCGTTGTGGGTGCATAGGCAGAAGTTGAATAATGCAAGCCAATTAATTTATGAGATATATAGCAACCACTGTGTCTTCAACTCTTCACAGTAACACAAGATTTCAATTCCACTTCATCTATAAAACAGGACAACTCGGGTTTTGTGCAATTTGCATAAGCACAATAAAAAGCAGACATGGGTGATTTTTATGATGCAGTATCTTCGTAATCATAGGATCTGCACAACCTATACATGAACTTCGGTGCTATAATATAAGTATTCAGTGCTACAGGTAAAAAGACAAACATCAAACCATAAGCCTTGTATGCCGCCGCCACATGCCAGATTCCACCAGCGACCTCCTCTGGCTACCTGCTCCTCGCACAGTTCCGCCGCCTCCTTCCGTCTGTTGCCACCAGCCGATCTTCTACTGTCTATTGCGCCACCAGTCGGTGTCCTGCTCGTCCGTTGCCACTCGCTAGCTCCTGCCCTGGGAGAGGAGAATCTGGGTGCACGGTGCAGCAGTAAGGGCAATGCAAAGGCACAAACAATGTGAGGTAATTTGAATAAAAACACACGGCAAGCTGCAGAAGTCACAATCAACAACGACGGGATGTAGTGTTGGCAGGCTTAGTTTGTGTGCAAAAAGAATCTGTCTGCACTTTCATAACTTCATATCAGCAGCGGATCATTCAGTAGATGTGTGGGTGTTCCAGTTCTGACAGTAAAATATGTTTACTCAGGAGAGTGCACTTTTAATTTGCAAAAAGATTTTAGAGTAGAATTAAATGAAAAAGAAGATGATGAATTAGTGGACATGCGTGGATGACCGCTGAGCGTCAAGCGGCTTGTCAGGTACCTCCAGCTCGGCGCCTTCGCTGCTACTCTCCTCCAGTGCAGCAACCACGCCGGAAGGCCGCCGTGTTGGAACTTGGAAGTGATCCGCCGGCCGTCGCCCACCGCGTAAGTCCCTGCACAGCCCCACGCCCACGCATCTGTTGACATGTGCCTCTCCTGATTCCTCCAGCTTTTGCATGAGCAACTGCCTGGTCGGTCGATGTCACCACCTAGATCCAACGAAGAGTGTGTTCGTGGTCCTATTCGTGTGAGGAGGTCGCGGCCGCCACCGCGCCGGTGGAGATCATGGGCGGCACATCACATGGGCACCGGCGACCCGTGAAGAGGAGGATCGAGGAAGTTGTCGCCCTCAATATGGCAGCGACCGCGGGACAGCGACATCAGGTGTCGAGTGGAGATGGGCCGCCGGGAGGTTTGGCTTTGAGAGAGACGTGGGGATGGAGATGGGAAGTCTGAGAAAATGTGGATGACGTTCTTTCTTCGGTCCACGATGGATTTGTTTTTTCCTAGCGATTTCTGGGTGCGGGATTGAGGTCGAACCGTCACGACCTTCGATCCTCCTTTAATAGTAGAGATCTGTATGTGGTTCACAGTGGAATCTTTACAAAGACTTACATTTAGGAACGGACGGAGTACTAACCATGGATAGCCTCCGTGGCAAACATATCTTTACCAAGTTATATATACAGTCCTCAAAGTTAAACTGGTCTATGCACTCCGGTGACTAGTGTCCTCAGCAAGGAGCGAGTAATTATTAATTAATGACATCCGAAGTGATGAAGTGGCGATCATCAGAGCCAATCAGAGAAGGATTCATCTAGTAGTATGATTAGTTAATGCAAGGTTATTTTAGCACCTACCTGGCTCGAGTGACAAGTATTCAACTCTGCTTCTTATGGAAACTAAGCTCAGATGCAGTGCAACCAGGCCCTTTGTCGATATCTCCAGCAAACCAATTATTAGACTCACGGGTGCAGCAGGTATCGAAAAAGGCTTTCGCCCCGTTTTATAAATAAAGCAAACCATCAAAGACCGTCAAATATCACAATCGAAACCACAAACACACACGCCCAGGTCGCACAAACACACACACCCAGATCTCACAACAAATAGTACAGGGGGTTCTGCTGAGGGCACAGCTCAACAAGCCCAAGAAACGAAAAAAAGCCGGTAAAACCGGAGAGCCAAGGAGACCCTAATCAGGCTCAGGAGGTGGCGCTGGAAGCGGCAGCGCCAACCGGAGAGCCATCACATGGAGGTCGGGGATGATGATGTTGATGGTGTCCCTGTGCTGGAGGTGGCCAACAGGCCGCCAGAGCTGCAAAAAACCACAAAGTTTGAACACCGCGTCAGTAGCCCGTCGAACGGGAATCCACTGGATGACTAGCTTATTCCGGACCATCCAAAGTGTCCAGGCAAGGGCCCCTATGGTCGGCCACCTAATGTGGCGACACGCGGGAGGCAAGGCCTGGATCTTGGTGAAGAGGTTCGGGAAGTTGGTGTGGCACCAACTGCCACCGAACATCTCGTGCAGACAACTCCAAAGAAACTGGGCCGAGACACAAGAGAAGAGGACGTGGTTCGAATCCTCTGGAGTCCCACACAGAGGGCAAAGCCCGTCGCCAGGGCCATTATGTTTTAACACCTCAACGCCAGATGGGATATGTCCGCGGATCCATTGCCACAAGAAGATACGGATCTTCAGCGGTAGATGGATCACCCAAATCACCTCGAATGGAGCTAGGGCGGGGGTGGCTACGATGGCACGGTAGACACTACTAGGGAAAACCTTATACACAGAATCTTAGCAGCAGCGCGGCACAAAAAGAAGCGCTACTGCTAATTAGCAGTAGCGCGTGTTTTTAACCCTCGCTACTACTAAGTTGATAGTAGTAGCGCGGGTTTTTAACCCTCGCTACTACTAAGCGGTCTCTACCGTGCCCCCCGACACATGCCATAGTAGTAGCGAGGGGTATAAACCCGCGCTACTACTAAGTTGATAGTAGTAGCGTGGTTTTATACCCCTCGCTACTACTAAGTACGAGGTAGGTGAAGTCGTCATATCCTCGGCCGAATCCCCATCTCCTCCCCCAAATCCCTCCTCTCTTCCACCACTCTCTCCTCTCACTTTCCATATGCTCTCACATGGACCTCTTGCCCATGCACCGATCCTCCTCCATGGCGCCGAAAGAGGCGGCCGCCTCGCGCCACCGGCGTCTAGGAGCTCGCCGGTTTTGCACCAACGTCTAGGAGGCCGCCGCCCCGCGCCACCACACCGGAGCACCTCGCCACCGGTGACTAGCTCCGTTGCTCCCTACATCACCTTCCTCTCTCCCTCGGTTTTCCTTTTCTCTCTCTCCCTCTGGTTTGACTCACCCTCCCATGTCCATGCCCGTGCAGGTCGTCGCCATGGATGACCCGGAGCTATCTGGCATGGTTGGGAAGAGGAGCCCCACGCTGCGGCCTGGCTCTGCCATAGAAACGGGCCCTCTCCAACAGCCACTGCTGGATCTGGTCTTCCCCTGTCCGTTCATGCCTCCGGCGATGCCAATCATCGCTAGATCTTACCATTGCTGCCACTGACAGCACGCACGGGATCGAGATTTTTTTTGTTTTTGAAAGTAATAGCAGTAGCGCGGGGTATAAGACCCGCTACAGCTAATTAGCAGTAGCGCTGTTTGCATAGCACGCTACAACTAACCATGTATAGCAGTAGCGTGTGTTAACACGCGCTACTGCTACAAGTTAACTGTGGTGCCGTATCAGTAGCGCGGGCACCCGCTCTACTGATACACCCAAAACCCACGTTGCTGCTAGGCTTTTTCCCTAGTAGTGAGAGGGACTTCGTGGAGAATCGGCCCGAGGGCTCTAAGCGCTAGGACACATGGTCGCGCGATGACTTGAGGTCCGGCTCGTGGAGTGCAATGACGTCTAGGAGGTCATGCCAAGAGGCTAATTCCGCGGGCCCAAAGGGGTGACGGAATGCGAGATGCCCTAGGTCAATAAGGGTCGTCTCGACAAAGACCCGAGGGTCGATTGCAATGGAGAATAGGTCCAGGAAGTGGGCCGCGGAAGGCGATTCGCTAGCCCACCTATCGAACCAGAATAGGGTGTTAGACCCCGATCCAACCGAGATGGAGGTCCCAATACGGAGTACATGCAACAACTGGATGACGGATTGCCAAAACTAAGAGCCACCGGACCGCTGACAGAACGCCAGGGGCCGACCACCAAGGTATTTGTTTCAGATGATGTGTAGCCAAAGGCTACCATCCCCATTGGCTATGCGCCACAGCCAACGGTTCAAAAGGGCAATGTTCATCTGCTTGGATGACATGATGCCCAGGCCACCCTGGTCCTTAGGCTTGCAGATCTTTGATCAGCGAACCATGAGGTATTTCTGCTTATCTCCCTCTCCCGCCCAAAATAAGCGTGCTTGGACCGGGCCGATCTCGTGGTGAAGCGTCTCAGGCAGGCTATAGAAGCTCATGATGAATAGGAGGATCGCCCTTCCTTTCATATCATCTCAGGAAGGTGCACTGGTGCAACAGGTAAGCCAGTGACACGCCAAGCATCACTATGTACGCCACAAACAGCGGCGGGAGGCCCGCTTGGGGTCTGTGGATCGCCCTTCCTTTTGAAGAACAACTACATAGTAAGACGTGCAAACCGTCAGAGAATGTGACAGGCTGCTTGGCTCACAACTCATGAGCAGGTAAACATGTACAGGTCTTAACAACCGATGACACTGTGTCTAGTTATCACTGCGGTGTAAATATCTTGGTAGCATGAGTGCAGCAAAACAAAAGGCATATGCTAAAGACTGCATGATCTCAATTTATCAGATGGCGGGAACGGGTCTATTGGTGAAGGTTGCAGTCAAGAACCACTAAAGTTTAGCAGGGGCAACCCTTTGCAATAGGGTATTTTTTCAAGAAAACGCAAAGAACCTTTGTGTTTCATTGCATTGAGAAGGTAGAGTTTGGATACAATCCTCCTAGGAGGTCAAGTACAAATGAGGATCAGTGAAACTAGTGCACATCCCAGGTGTACGGCAGGACGACACGAAGGCCGCGGGCACCAGCTCGTGCCCACTGCTGGGCTTCATCCTTGATCCTGGCGACCAGGACGTGAACCAAGGGTTGGGCGCCGTCGAAAATGCACTCGTTGTGTTGCTTCCAGATCATCCACGACGTCAGGAGGGCAATGGAGGCTAGGCCTTTGCGCATCTGTGTCGGTGTGTTTTGACTGGCGTGCAGCCATCAGTCCATGAGCGAATTTTCGTGGCTTGGTCATGCGGTGGTCATCTGTAGTCAGGAGAGGATTTCGTGCCAAGTCTGCCTAGAGAAGGGGCATTCCAGGAGGAGGTGGCGCATCATCTTTAGGGCTTGGTCACATAGTGGGCATCGATGTTGGTGCTGGAGACCATGCCTAGCCAAGTGATCAGCCGTCCAACACCTGTCCTAGTCTGCCAACCAATGGAAGAACTTCACCCACGGTGGCGCCCAATTCTTCCAGATGAGCTTCCAAGAGAAGGAAGTTGTGGGTCCCTGGAAGGTGGCTAGGTAGCAGGCGCTAGCAGTGTAAGTACCGGAGGCCGTCCATCTCGAAACTAGTTGGTCAGGTGGCGATGACACGTACCTAGGGTAGGGTCTTAGGCCTGACCTAGACACCCTAACCAAGGACACTGCCTTAGAGTCAATGACATTCAAAGTCCAATAGAGGGTACCGACTGAAATCACCTTGAAGTGCAATCCACTCGACAGAAGATTCCACTCGGATACCCCAATTCCACTCGACCATAGTAGAGTCACTCGACCATACAAAGAATCACTCGGAGTACAGAAGATCTAAAGCCACCCCAGGATGGCAACGGTCAGGCGTTCACTCTGTAGCCATAAAGCTCATTAATAGCCGGCGTTACCAGTAACGCCCCTGCCTTAACTCACATTGAACCCTATGTAACTTAGGGCTGCGAGGGGCCTGGCGCACTCTATATAAGCCACCCCCTCCTCAGGCACAAGGGTTCGCACCCCCTGTAACTTCCACACATAATACAGTCGACAAGCCTCCGGGCACCGAGATGTAGTGTTGTTACCTCCTTCGAGAGGGGCCTGAACTCGTAAACTTGCATGTACAACCTCATCGTAGCTAGGACCTTGCCTCCTCCTACGTGCCCCCTACTCTTATTATCAGACTCACTCCCACGACAGTTGGCACCCACCTTGGGGCAGGCGTCTGAGCGACTTCCGGTGAGGTTGCAAATTTTGTTCTCCATCAACATGGTTTCCGGCGGTGGTTTGGCTTTAGGCCACGAGATCCGTCTTGGCGCGCTCATCTTCATCGCCGACGACTCTGCTTGGCTCCAAGAAGCTCCCCTTGATGTCGAGGCCCTTTTGGGGCGGCACACATCCATGCGAGTGCCTACGGCGTCCTTCTGCATCAACCATCGACCCAGTATCGGCCGGCTCCCATGGAGTCACCACTCCCTGCCGTTCGCCGTCGCAAGTGGTCCGGCCGTTCGCGGCTCCAATGGTGCATGAAGCATGCAGTGGCTTGTCAATCGACCACCCCTCAAGTCGCGACATCGAGCCCGACGAATCCCTCTACGGTCTGTTCGATCTGCTGATTGGTCGCTCGAATTCACTTTTCGAGTGTGAAAGCAACGATCCAGCGACATAAGTCCTCATGGTCGACTCCCAGCGCAATCCGCTCGGATTTCATCGCAACGGTGGCGGCGGCAGCGGTGGCCCGTCGCATAATCATGACGAGTACATTCCCGAAGCCCTCACTACGGAGCAGAGGGAGGAGCTGCATCATCGCAATGTCCAGGCGCTCCAGACTCCCATCATTGGGGAGACCTCCGAGGCTCTGGCCTTGGAGGCTGCGCGCTTGGCCACCTTGGCTAAGTGTACGCGTTTGGAAAATCTGCAGACGACACTTGACGAATACGCTCGTCAGCGGATCCCTGAATACAAACAACATGCACAACAACTGTTTCTGACTGAACCTCATGTATACCGTACTCAGATCCAAAATGTTGCAGTAGCACGCATAGCAGAGTCAATTCAGCCATCACGTTCAGAAGCCGGTAGAGGTTTGCTGCAGATCCGAGCATTGCTTCAAGCCGCTGGGGAACAGAACTATGTTGTCTCCTAGTCGCGCAACAGAATTCATAGTAGGTCTGTGGTTGCAGACGCAGTTCAGTCGGCGCATAGTCCGAGGTCGCCTCTGCAGCGTGAAGATCGTGGTCACCGCCAGGATCAGTACCTGGGGCGGGGCCACGGGCAGTATGATCATCGGTATCCCCGTGATGACCACAGTCGAGTGCCTACGCCCCCTTCGAGGGGTGATACGTCTCCAACGTATCTATAATTTTTGATTGCTCCATGCTATATTATCTACTGTTTTAGGCAATATTGGGCTTTATTATCCACTTTTATATTATTTTTGGGACTAACCTATTAACCGGAGGCCCAGCCCAGATTTGCTGTTTTATGCCTATTTCAGTGTTTCGAGGAAAAGGAATATCAGACGGAGTCAAAACGGAACGAAATCAACTGGAGAAGTTATTTTTGGAAGGAAAGCAACCCAGGGAACTTGGAGTGCACGTCAGGGGAGATACGGGCTGCCCACGAGGGTGGGGGGCGCCCCCCCTCCGGGCGCGCCACCTGCCTTGTGGGGCCCCCGTAGCTCCTCCGACGTACCACCTGCACCCATATATACTCTTGTACCCTAAAACTTCCAGAACAGAAGATAGATCGGGAGTTCCACCGCCGCAAGCCTCTATAGCCACCAAAAACCTCTCGGGAGCCTGTTCCGGCACCCTGCCGGAGGGGGAACCCATCACCGGTGGCCATCTTCATCATCCCGGCGCTATCCATGACGAGGAGGGAGTAGTTCACCCTCGGGGCTGAGGGTATGTACCAGTAGCTATGTGTTTGATCTCTCTCTCTCTCTCTCTCTCTCGTGTTCTCTCTCGTGTTCCCTCTATGGCACGATCTTGATGTATCCCGAGCTTTGCTATTGTAGTTGGATCTTATGATGTTTCTCCCCCTCTACTCTCTTGTGATGAATTGAGTTTCCCCTTTGAAGTTATCTTATCGGGTTGAGTCTTTTATGAGAACACTTGATGTATGTCTTGCCGTGACTATGTGTGGTGACAATGGGATATCATGTGCCACTTGATGTATGTTTTGGTGATCAACTTGCGGGTTTCGTGACATTGGGAACCTATGCATAGGGGTTGGCACACATTCTTGACTTTCCGATAGAAACTTTGGGGCACTCTTTGAAGTACTTTTATGTTGGTTGGATGAATCTGAGATTGTGTGATGCATATCGTATAATCATGCCCACGGATACTTGAGGTGACAATGGAGTATCTAGGTGACATTAGGGTTTTGGTTGATTTGTGTCTTAAGGTGTTATTCTAGTACGAACTCTTTTATAGATTGATCCGAAAGAATAACTTTGAGGTGGTTTCGTACCCTACCATAATCTCTACGTTTGTTCTCCGTTATTAGTGGCTTCGGAGTGACTCTTTGTTGCATGTTGAGGGCTTGTTATATGATCTATCTATGTTATTATTGTTGAGAGAACTTGCACTAGTGAAAGTATGAACCCTAGGCCTTGTTTCCTATCATTGCAATACCGTTTACACTCACTTTTATCTTTAGTTACCTTGCTGTTTTTATTATTTTAGATTACAAAAACCTATACCTACTATCTATTTTGCACTTGTATCTTCATTTCTTCGCCGAACTAGTGCACCTATACAATTTGCCATTGTATTGGGTGTGTTGGGGACACAAGAGACTCTTTGTTATTTGGTTGCAGAGTTGTTTGAGAGAGACTATCTTCATCCTACGCCTCCTACGGATTGATAAACCTTAGGTCATCCACTTGAGGGAAATTTGCTACTGTCCTACAAACCTATGCACTTGCAGGCCCAACAACGTCTACAAGAAGAAGGTTGTGTAGTAGACATCAAGCTCTTTTCTGGCGCCATTGCCGGGGAGGCTAGGTAAAGGGTACTCACACTCCGTCAACTAAGCTCTTTTTTGGCGCGGTGAGTGCTTGAAGGTATATCTTTAGATCTTGCAATCGAATCTTTTTGTTTCTTGTTTTAGCACTAGTTTAATTTATAAAAGAAAACTACAAAAAAATGGAATTTAGTTTGTCTCATACGCTTCATCTTTTTAATATTTTTCGTGAGTATGATGGAAAGGAAAATTGTGCTCAAGTGCTAGAAGAAGAATTATATAGAATTCTTTGCATAAATATGTGAATGATGAGCATGATTGCAATGTTGTTAGTATGAATTCCTTGAATATCCATGATGCTAATGATATGCAAAGCCACAAGCTTGGGGAAGCTATGTTTGATGAAGATGATATTTTTTGTCCCCCAAGCTTTGATGAGCAAATTTACTATGATGAAAGCATGCCTCCTATCTATGATGATTATTGTGATGACACGTATGCTTTAAAGAATAATGATAACCATGAAACGTGTCATCTTGATCTTAATTTGCAATCACATGATAGTTATTTTGTTGAGTTTGCTCCCACTATTATTCATGAGAAGAATTTTGCTTATGTGGAGAGTAGTAAATTTTCTATGCTTGTAGATCATGAAAAGAATGCTTTAGGTGCTGGTTATATTGTTGAATTCATTCATGATGCTACTGAAAATTATTATGAGGGAGGAATATATGCTTGTAGGAATTTCAATAATATCAAGTTTCCTCCCTATGTGTTAAATTTTTTGAAGTTATGCTTGTTATGTCTTCCTATGCTTGTTGATTATTGTTCCCATAAGTTATTTGCTCACAAAACCCCTATGCATAGGAACTGGGTTAGGCTTAAATGTGCTAGTCATATGCTTCATGATGCTCCCATTATGCTTCAATTCTTATCTTTTATGTGAGCATCATTGTCATCATCATGCGTAGCTAAAAGGCATTAAAGAAAAGCGCTTGTTGGGAGACAACCCAACATTTACCCTTACTGTTTTTGTGTGTCCGCATGATTATGCTACTGTAGTAATCATGTTTTATAGCTTTTTTTTCAATAAAGTGCCAAGTAGAACCTTTGGGAAGACTTGGGTGAAGTTTATATGATCTTGCTGTGAAAAACAGAAACTTTAGCACTCACGAGATTAGATGCCATTTTTTACTGGTGAGTGATTTTAGGTTGATTATTTTTGCATATAATTAATAGACAAATTCCTCAGGTCCACCAATTTATTTCAGAGTTTTTTGAGTTACAGAGGTATACGTTTGATACAGATTGCTACAGACTGTTCTGTTTTTGACAGATTCTGTTTTCATTGTGTTGTTTGCTTATTTTGATGCATCTATGAGTAGTATCAGAAGGTATGAACCATAGATAAGTTGGAGTACAGTAGATATTACACCAATATGAATTTAGAATGAGTTCATTACAGTACCTAAGTGGTGGTTTTATTTTCTTATACTAACGGAGCTTACGAGTTTTGTTTTGAGTTTTGTGTGGTTGAAATTTTCAAGTTTTGGGTAAAGATTCGATGGACTATGGAATAAGGAGTGGAAAGAGCCTAAGCTTGGGGATGCCCAAGGCACCCCAAGGTAATATTCAAGGACGACCAAGCAACTAAGCTTGGGGATGCCCCGGATGGCATCCCCTCTTTCGTCTTCGTTCATCGGTAACTTTACTTGGGGCTATATTTTTATTCACCACATGATATGTGTTTTGCTTGGAGCATCATTTTCTTTTGTTAGTTTTTGCTTGCTGTTAGTTATAATAGTGTTTTGCATCTTTAGTTTCAATAAAGAAGTCAAGGATAGCCTTTGCCATGCTTATTTTGCTAGTTTGCATGTTGCTGTTTGAAAACAGAAAGTTTACCGCTGTTGCAAAATTCCCTAGAAAAGTCAGAGAATGGTCTAACGTTGAATGTTTTTGCATATTGAGATCTGATAAATTTATTACAGTGCGAATTTTAGTTCATAATTTTTGGAGTCAGGGAAGTATTGATACTCTTGCATTCTTTACAGACTATACTGTTTTGATAGATTGCTGTTATGGTTGCATTGTTTGCATATGTTTGCTTGTTTAATGATTCTATTTGAGGATAGGAGTATTAAATATGCAGAGGCATTTAGTATGCAATGTTTAATAATTATTTAAGTGATTTGTTACAGTAGAATATTATAAGGTTTTGCATTGGTTTATACTAACCTATCTCACGAGTTCTTGTTGAGTTTGTTGTGAATGAAGCTTTGATAAAAAGAGAAACCATGATATGAGAGGAATTAAGGAGACACAAAAGTTCAAGCTTGGGGATGCCCAAGGCACCCCAAGATAATATTTCAAGAAGTCTCAAGCATCTAAGCTTGGGGATGCCCCGTAGGCATCCCCCCTTTCTTCTTCAACAACTATCGGTTAGTATCGGTTGAGCTTAAGTTTTTGCTTCTTCACATGAGTTGTGCTATCCTTGCAATGTAGTTTTATTTAGCTTTGCTTGCTGTTTGAATAAAGTATCAAGATCTGAAATTATTAAATGAGAGAGAGTCTTCACATACTTGCATAATTATTCGACTACTCATTGATCTTCACTTATATCTTTTGGAGTAGTTTGTCATTTGCTCTAGTGCTTCACTTATATCTTTTAGAGCACGGTGGTGGATTTGTTTTAAAGAAACTATTGATCTCTCATTCTTCACTTAGATTATTTTGAGAGTCGTTAATAGCATGGTAATTTGCTTAATATTAATATACTTGGTATTCAAGATATGTGAAACTTTCTTTTGAGTGCGTTGAATATGAAGATAAGTTTGATGCTTGATAATTGTTTTGAGATATGAAGGTGATAATATCAAAGTGATGCTAGTTGGGTGATTATGAATTTAAAGAACGCTTGTGTTGAAGTTAGCAAGTCCCGTAGCATGCACGTATGGTTAAAGTTGTGTAACAAATTTATTGCATGGGGTGCTCTTTTGATTGCCTTCCCTTGAGTGGAGGTCGGGGGCGCGCGATGGTTAACTCCTACCAACCTCCCCCCTAGGAGCATGCGTAGTAGTACTTTGCTTTGAGGGCTAATAAAACTTTTGCAATAAGTATATGAGTTCTTTATGACTAATGTGAGTCCATGGATTATACGCACTTTCACCTTTCCATCTTTGCTAGCCTCTTCGGTACCGTGCATTGCCCTTTCTCACCTAGAGAGTTGGTGCAAACTTCGCCGGTGCATCCAAACCCCGTGATACGATACGCTCTATCACACATAAACCTCCTTATATCTTCCTCAAAACAGCCACCATACCTACCTATTATGGCATTTCCATAGCCATTCCGAGATATATTGCCATGCAACTTCCATCATCATCATCATCATCATGACATACATTACTTTCGTCATATTTCCATTGCATGATCATGTAGTTGACATCGTATTTGTGGCAAAGCCACCATGCATTATTTTTCATACATGTCACTCTTGATTCATTGCACCGTCCCGGTACACCACTGGAGGCATTCATATAGAGTCATATCTTGTTCTTAGTTTCGAGTTGTAATCCTTATGTTGTAATCAATAGAAGTGTGATGATCATCATTATTAGAGCATTGCCCAATCAAAAAAAGAGAAAGGCCAAAAAAAGGCCCCAAAAAATATAAAAATAAAAATAAAAAGGGCAATGCTACTATCTCTTTTTCCACACTTGTGCTTCAAAGTAGCACCTTGTTCTTCATATAGTGAGTCTCATATATTGTGCTTCAAAGTAGCACCTTGTTCTTCATGTAGTGAGTCTCATAAGTTGTCTTTTTATACTAGTGGGAATTTTTCATTATAGAACTTGGCTTGTATATTCCTACGATGGGCTTCCTCAAATGCCCTAGGTCTTCGTGAGCAAGCAAGTTGGATGCACACCCACTAGTTTTCTTTTGTTGAGCATTCATAGCTCTAGTGCGTCCGTCGCATGGCAATCCCTACTCCTCATGCTGACATCAATTAATGGGCATCTACATAGCCCGTTGATTATCCTCGTCAATGTGAGACTTTCTCCTTTTTTGTCTTCTCCACACAATCCCCATCATCATATTCTATTCCACCCATAGTGCTATATCCATGGCTCATGCTCATGTATTGCGTGAGAGTTGAAAAAGGCTGAAGCGCGTTAAAAAGTATGAACCAATTACTTGGCTGAAACCGGGGTTGTTCTTGATGGGAGTATTTTGTGTGATGAAAATGGAACATAGCCTAACTATATGATTTTGTAGGGATGAACTTTCTTTTGCCATGCTATTTTGAGAAGACATGATTGCTTTGATTAGTATGCTTGAAGTATTATTATTTTTATGTCAATATGAACTTTTGTCTTGAATCTTTCGGATCTGAATATTCATAACACAAGTAAGAAGAATTACATTGAAATTATGCCAAGTAGCACTCCGCATCAAAAATTCTTTTTTATCATTTACCTACTCAAGGACGAGCAGGAATTAAGCTTGGGGATGCTTGATACGTCTCCAACGTATCTATAATTTTTGATTGCTCCATGCTATATTATCTACTGTTTTAGGCAATATTGGGCTTTATTATCCACTTTTATATTATTTTTGGGACTAACCTATTAACCGGAGACCCAGCCCAGATTTGCTGGTCTATGCCTATTTCAGTGTTTCGAGGAAAAGGAATATCAGACGGAGTCAAAACGGAACGAAATCAACTGGAGAAGTTATTTTTGGAAGGAAAGCAACCCAGGGAACTTGGAGGTCACGTCAGGGGAGATACGGGCTGCCCACGAGGGTGGGGGGCGCGCCCACCCCCCCTCCCCCCGCGCCCCCTGCCTCGTGGGGCCCCCGTAGCTCCTCCGACGTACCCCCTGCACCCATATATACTCTTGTACCCTAAAACTTCCAGAACAGAAGATAGATCGGGAGTTCCGCCGCCGCAAGCCTCTGTAGCCACCAAAAACCTCTCAAGAGCCTGTTCCGGCACCCTGCCGGAGGGGGAACCCATCACCGGTGGCCATCTTCATCATCCCGGCGCTATCCATGACGAGGAGGGAGTAGTTCACCCTCGGGGCTGAGGGTATGTACCAGTAGCTATGTGTTTGATCTCTCTCTCTCTCTCTCGTGTTCTCTCTCGTGTTCCCTCTATGGCACGATCTTGATGTATCCCGAGCTTTGCTATTGTAGTTGGATCTTATGATGTTTCTCCCCCTCTACTCTCTTGTGATGAATTGAGTTTCCCCTTTGAAGTTATCTTATCGGATTGAGTCTTTTATGAGAACACTTGATGTATGTCTTGCCGTGATTATGTGTGGTGACAATGGGATATCATGTGCCACTTGATGTATGTTTTGGTGATCAACTTGCGAGTTTCGTGACATTGGGAACCTATGCATAGGGATTGGCACACATTCTTGACTCCCCAATAGAAACTTTGGGGCACTCTTTGAAGTACTTTTATGTTGGTTGGATGAATCTGAGATTGTGTGATGCATATCGTATAATCATGCCCACGGATACTTGAGGTGACAATGGAGTATCTAGGTGACATTAGGGTTTTGGTTGATTTGTGTCTTAAGGTGTTATTCTAGTACGGAATCTTTTATATATTGATCCGAAAGAATAACTTTGAGGTGGTTTCGTACCCTACCATAATCTCTACGTTTGTTCTCCGCTATTAGTGGCCTCGGAGTGACTCTTTGTTGCATGTTGAGGGCTTGTTATATGATCTATCTATGTTATTATTGTTGAGAGAACTTGCACTAGTGAAATTATGAACCCTAGGCCTTGTTTCCTATCATTGCAATACCGTTTATGCTCACTTTTATCTTTAGTTACCTTGCTGTTTTTATTATTTCAGATTACAAAAACCTATATCTACTATCTATTTTGCACTTGTATCTTCATCTCTTCGCCGAACTAGTGCACCTATACAATTTGCCATTGTATTAGGTGTGTTGGGGACACAAGAGACTCTTTGTTATTTGGTTGCAGAGTTGTTTGAGAGAGACTATCTTCATCCTATGCCTCCTACGGATTGATAAACCTTAGGTCATCCACTTGAGGGAAATTTGCTACTGTCCTACAAACCTGTGCACTTGCAGGCCCAACAACGTCTACAAGAAGAAGGTTGTGTAGTAGACATCAAGGGGCGGGTTGTACGCGTCGCGGCGGTATGACGACAGGCGCCTGTACGGTGACGAGCGGAGAGCCCTAGTCGACCCAAGAGAGCCTGGATTCGATGCGAGGTCGCTCCTTGTGCAAGGTTTGGTCGACAGAGGCCAAGCAAACGGAGAAGGACAGGACAGAGATCGCCCAACTGGAAACAGAGCATTTGTTTCTGGCCCCGAGTGTTTCAGTATGGCCATCCGATCTGCTGAGATCCCTCCCAACTTCAGGTTGGCTACTGACGTGAGCAAGTTCACCAGAGAGTCAAAGCCAGACACTTGGCTAGAAGATTACCGAGTGGCTGTGCAGATTGGTGGAGGCAACGATGATGTGGCCATGAAGCACCTTCCCTTGATGCTTGATGGTTCGGCCAGGGCTTGGCTGAATCAGTTGGCCCCTAAAAGTATTTTCTGTTGGGAAGACTTGGACCGAGTTTTCATCAAGACTTTCGAAGCCACCTATAAGCGACCCGCTGGGCTTACTGAATTGCAGCACTGCGTTCAGAAGCCGAATGAAACTTTGAGAAACTTCGTCCAGAGATGGACTACCCTTCATCATGTGGTGGAAAATGTGTCAGATCACCAGGCGGTTTGCGCCTTCAAGGAGGGTGTCCGCTACAGAGAGCTCATCCTGAAGTCTGGTCATTTCGGAGACATGTCTATGAGCCGAATGATGGAGATAGCCACTCGGTATGCTAATGGCGAATAGGAAGACCGACTCCACAGTGGCAAGGGAAAACCAGTCGACCAGGACACCGGAGCTGGAAATTCCAGTCGGAAGCAAAAGCGTAAAGCTGAGCCTATAGGTCCTGCTGAGGCTATAGTTCTGAATGCACAAGGGAAATTTAAAGGAAAACCCAAACCACAGTGGAAACCCAAGAAGGTGAAGGATCATTCAGGCTAGTACGTTCTAGATTTGCCGTGTTACATTCACACGAAGAAAGACGAAGAGGGTAACTTGATTCAACCCAAACATACCACTCGGCAGTGTCGACTCCTGATTCAGAGCTTCCAAGAGGATCATCCCAGTGAGAAAGAATCTGATAAGGAGGAGGAAAAAGAGGAAGATGATGGTTACCCTAAGGTTAATGCTACCTTGATGATTTTTGCTGACGTAGAGAGCAAAAGTCGACTGAAAGTCATTAACAGGGAAGTGAATATGGTTGCTCTGGCAACTACAATGTACTTGAGGTGGTCGAAGACTCCCATTACATTCGACCAGTCAGATCACCCAGCGCATGTTGCCACTCCTGCACGGCAAGCGCTAGTGGTCAACCCAGTCGTTGGGGGCACCCGATTGACTAAAGTCCTTATGGATGGCGGCAGTGGATTGAACCTTCTGTATGCTGAGACCCTCCAAGGGATGGGCATTTCGATGTCCAAACTAAGTGAGAGTAACATGCAGTTCCACGTCGTCATTCCCGAAAAAAAGGCAAAGTCGCTCGGACAGATTGCTCTTGATGTGGTTTTCGGGGATTCCAAGAATTACCACAAGGAAAAGTTGACGTTTGAGGTGCTGGATTTCCACTGTGGTTATCATGCCATTCTGGGCAGGCCCGCATATGCTCGTTTCATGGCCCGACCATGTTACGTGTATCTCACGTTAAAGATGCCTTGTCCTAGAGGTGTGATCACAGTCACGGGAAATAGACAGAGAGCAGAGGAGTGCCTTCAGAAAGGCTCAAAGATTGCTGATGAGCAGATGGCAACGATGGAGATGCAGGAATATCAGAAAAATGCGGATCCGAGTGATTTGCTGCGATCCAAGAAACTTGCCTTAGAGTCTGCATTTCAGTCGGCCGGTGAGACAAAGCCTGTTCATATCCACCCGGAAGACCCCACTGCAGCTTTGACCCACATCTCAACAACACTTGACAGCAAATAGGAAGTCGCGCTCATCCAGTTCCTCCGTGAGAACTGGGACATCTTTGCATGGAAACCATCAGACATGCCAGGTGTACCCAGGGGGCTGGCTGAGCATCGTTTGCACGTCCACCCAAAAGAAAAACCAGTGAAAGAGCATCTCCGATGGTCCGCCACGGAAAAGAGAAAGGCGATTGGTGAGGAAGTGGCTCCGCTCTTTGCAGCTGAGTTCATCCGTGAGATTTACCACTCCGAGTGGCTCGCCAACATTGTCATGGTGCCTAAGAAAGATGATTCACTTCGTATGTGTATCGACTTCAAATGGTGTCGTGGAATTGTCACGGCAGATGTCCTAGCGAAAGGACTTAGTCATGGGGCCATCGCAACTAGGAAGCTTGAAGGGGTTAATCGGGACAAAGAACACGAGGTTTATACTGGTTCGGCCCCTTACGGTGAAGGTAAAAGCCTATGGTCCAGTTTTGAGTGGGACTTCTTATGTCTTAATAACCAGGGAGCGAATCGCTGACCTAGCTCTCGAGTTGATGTTACTTGCCCTGAACCGCCGTCGGGTCGTCCCTTTATATACAGAGGCCGACGCCCAGCGACTCTACAGAGTCTCGGCTGACTCATAAACAGTGTCCGGCTCGGTCTCTTAATATTTCTTGTCTTACAATAGAAGTCACGCATACATGGCGGTTTATCACTATGGGCCTTAAGTCGCCTCTGGGCTTTGGGCCCTTACTGAACCGCCATCTTCAACCTTGGTCTTGGGCTTCAAGAATACTCCTAGGTATAACTCGACCCCTCCTGGGCGGGTCATACCTAATAGTTATATCCCCAACATTAGGCCCCAGATTAATTTGAACTGGTTCATGTAAATCTCTGATACTTCAGAAAAATCTTCTGCTCTTTGCTTATGAAGTTTTTGTAACCCGCCATGACATCATCCTTTGAATTTGAGGTAAGCCGCCAAGATGTCACCTGCCATAAATGTACGTTTTGTCCAATCTATCTCAACGGATCTTTGTCTTAATGACCATCCGAAAATCGAGGCGCCTTTATAGTTGGATAACTCTTGTTTCCGGCCTCCTCATTTTTCGCGCTCTTTAGTGGCCCTTCCTTATAAATAGACCCAACTAGGTCTTCCTTTAGTATTCCCGTTCCGCATCTTCTTCCTCTCGCCCCCATCTGTCACTAGAGCTCCACCGCCGTCGCCACAACGTGATACGTCTCCGTCGTATCTACTTTTCCAAACACTTTTGCCCTTGTTTTGGACTCTAACTTGTATGATTTGAATGGAACTAACCCGGACAGACGTTGTTTTCAGCAGAATTGCCATGGTGTTGTTTTATGTGCAGAAAACAAAAGTTCTCAGAATGACCTGAAACTCCACGGAATATCTTAGAATAAATAATAAAAAATCCTCGCCAAAGATGAAGACCAGGGGCCCCACACCCTGCTCACGAGGGTGGGGGCGCGCCCCCTACCTCGTGGGCCCCCTGGTGGCCCTCCGACGCCAACTCCAACTCCATATATTGGCTTTCAGGGATAAAAAAATCAGAGAGAAAGTTTCATCGCATTTTATGATACGGAGCCGTCGCCAAGCCCTAATCTCTCTCGGGAGGGCTGATCTGGAGTCCGTTCGGGGCTCCGGAGAGGGGGATTCATCGCCGTCGTCATCATCAACCATCCTCCATCACCAATTTCATGATGCTCACCGCCGTGCGTGAGTAATTCCATCGTAGGCTTGCTGGACGGTGATGGGTTGGATGAGATTTATCATGTAATCGAGTTAGTTTTGTTAGGGTTTGATCCCTAGTATCCATTATGTTCTGAGATTGATGTTGCTATGACTTTGCTATGCTTAATGCTTGTCACTAGGGCCCGAGTGCCATGATTTCAGATCTGAACCTATTATGTTTTCATGAATATATGTGTGTTCTTGATCCTATCTTGCAAGTCTATAGTCACCTACTATGTGTTATGATCCGGCAACCCCGAAGTGACAATAATCGGGACCACTCCCGGTGATGACCATAGTTTGAGGAGTTGATGTATTCACTATGTGTTAATGCTTTGTTCCGGTTCTCTATTAAAAGGAGGCCTTAATATCCCTTAGTTTCCATTAGGACCCTACTGCCACGGGAGGGTAGGACAAAAGATGTCATGCAAGTTCTTTTCCATAAGCACGTATGACTATATACGGAATACATGCCTACATTACATTGATGAACTGGAGCTAGTTCTGTGTCACCCTATGTTGTAACTGTTACATGACGAACCGCATCCGGCATAATTATCCATCGCTAATCCGGTGCCTACGAGTTTTCCATATACTGGTTTATGCTTATCTACTTTTCCGTTGCTACTGTTACAATCATTACAAAAATACCAAAAACATTACTTTTGCTGTCTTTACTTTGTTACCGTTACCACCACTATCATATTACTTTGCTACTAAACACTTTGCTGCAGATATTAAGTTTCTAGGTGTGGTTGAATTGACAACTCAGCTGCTAATACTTGAGAATATTATTTGGCTCCCCTTGTGTCAAATCAACAAATTTGGGTTGAATACTCTACCCTCGAAAACTGTTGCGATCCCCTATACTTGTGGGTTATCACAACGCACCTCGTCTCCGTCGAGCTTGGCCGCTGCATCGACCTGACTTTTACCAGAGAACGACAGCATCTCTCCTCCGCAGATCTTCCGCAGTAAGCGTTTCCCCTTTCCGCACCATAGATCTACACTAGGGATAGCATGTTCTTCTATTCAGTTCATCCTAGTTCCTCGCACTTGCCTCTGTTGTAGCTTGTTTGATCGAGTAACAACGTAGATCTCGTGCAGTTATTATTCCGCATCCATTTTTAGTAGTAGCAGATCTCCTTGCTTTATAGGAAAACCCTATTTAGAACGCATGAACTCCTCTGCGCCTGTTTTTAGGTCTAGTAAATTTTATTTTCTGAACATTTGTTTGATCCAAAATAACAGCTGCAAATTGTGAAACCTGTTTGTACAACACTTAGGCAAAATCTGCACTTGTTAGATTTACCTAGTCATGGCGACTCTGATCGCCGGCTTTTAAGGAGGCAATGCTCAATTAATAACCTATCACCACATTCGGTGGTTTAAATAGTCTTGACGGCTTATAGAGCTTATGGCGGCTTAACTAACCAGAACATAATTATCCTTATACCATTAGGCCCCTTCGTAAGCCGCCACTTTGAATATGCACAGTAATATTTTGTCCTGCCCGGCATACATTTGAACCGGCACTTTTACTTTATCTTAGGCTTTCAATCAGAATGGCACCCAAGGCACCTACCTCCTGCAACTGGGTTAAATCCATTGTCACTAAGAGCACCTTGGATGACTTTGTGAAGACCAACTATTTGCGGAAAAAGGAAGTCATGCCTTATCGTGCTTCTAACCCAGATGAAGAATTTCCTCAACCCAAAGACGGAGAGGTTGTTGTCTTTACAGATCATATGAACCGGGGATTTACTCCTCCCGGCTCAAAATTCTTCAGAGATGTGCTGAATTTCTTTGATCTTCACCCACAAGACATCGGACCCAATTTCGTGTCTAATATCTGCAACTTCCAAGTATTCAGTGAAGTGTATGACGACCCACAAGTGTAGGGGATCTACCGTAGTCCTTCCGATAAGTAAGAGTGTCGAACCCAACGAGGAGCAGAAGGAAATGATAAGCGGTTTTTAGTAAGGTTTTCTACGCAAGCACTGAAATTGTAGGTAACAGATAGTTTTGTGATAATATAAATTGTAACGAGTAACAAGCAATGAAAGTAAATAAAGTGCAGCAAGGTGGCCCAATCCTTTTTGTAGCAAAGGACAAGCCTGGATAATTTCTTATAATGAGAAAAGAGCTCCCGAGGACACATGGGAATTATCGTCAAGCTAGTTTTCATCACGCTCATATGATTCGCGTTCGGTACTTTGATAATTTGATATGTGGGTGGACCGGTGCTTGGGTACTGCCTTTACTTCGACAAGCATCCCACTTATGATTAACCCCTATTGCAAGCATCCACAACTACAAAAGAACTATTAAGGTAAACCTAACTATAGCATTAAACATATGGATCCAAATCAGCCCCTAACGAAGCAACGCATAAACTAGGGTTTAAGCTTCTATCACTCTAGCAATCCATCATCTACTTATTACTTCCCAATGCCTTCCTCTAGGCCCAAATAATGGTGAAGTGTCATGTAGTCAATGTTCACATAACACCACTAGAGGAAAGACAACATACATCTCATCAAAATATTGAACGAATACCAAATTCACATGACTACTAATAGCAAGACTTCACCCATGTCCTCAGGAACAAACGTAACTACTCACAAAGCATATTCATGTTCATAATCAGAGGAATAATAATATGCATTAAGTATCTGAACATATGATCTTCCACCAAGTAAACCAAGTAGCATCAACTATAACGAGTAATCAACACTACTAGCAACCCACAGGTACCAATTTGTGGTTTTGATACAAGATTGGATACAAGAGATGAACTAGGGTTTTGAGAGGAGATGGTGCTGATGAAGATGTTGATGGAGATTGACCCCCTCCCGATGAGAGGATTGTTGGTGATGACGATGGTGATGATTTCCCCCTCCCGGAGGGAAGTTTCCCCGGCAGAACAGCTCTAGATTGGTTCCGCCAAGGTTCTGCCTCGTGGCGGCGGAGTTTCATCCCGTAAGCTTTCCCACAATTTTTTCCAGGGTAAAAGCCTTCATATAGTAGAAGATGGACACTGGAGGGCCACCAGGGGGCCCAGGAGACAGGGGCACGCCCAGTAGGGGTGGGCGCGCCCCCACCCTCCTGTCCAGGGTGTGGGCCCCCTATGGTGTTTCTTTCGCTCAATAATTCTTATTAATTCCAAAAATAAGTTTCATGGAGTTTCAGGATTTTTGGAGCAGTACAGAATAGGTTTCCAATGTTTGCTCCTTTTCCAGCCAGAATTCCAGCTGCCGGCATTCCCCCTCTTCATGGTAAACCTTGTAAAATAAGAGAGAATAGCCATAAGTATTGAGACATAATGTGTAATAACAGCCCATAATGCAATAAATATTGATATAAAAGCATGATTCAAAATGGACGTATCAACTCCCCCAAGCTTAGACCTCGCTTGTCCTCAAGCGGAAGCCGAAATCAAAAAATATGTCCACATGTTTAGATTAGAGGTGTCGATAAAAATAAAATACGGACATGAGGGCATCATGATCATTCTTATAACAGGAACATAAATAGATTTTGTCATATGACTTCTTATGCTCAAGTAACAATCAATTCACAATGTCAAGTATGGTTCAAAAACTTCATTGGGAACTAACAAAATATAATCTCAGTCATTGAAGCAATTGCAATTTATCATGACATCAGAAAGAGTCAAGAATAGAGCTTTTCATCAAGTCCACATACTCAACTATCATGTAGTCTTCTACAATTGCTAACACTCACGCAATACTTGTGGTTATGGAGTTTCAGCCGGACACTGAGAAAGATAGGGGATTATTGTGTTGCCTCCCAGGGTATTCACCTTTGGGTGATCTCAACAATAATAATTCATGCTAACTTACATCCAATTGGATATATATATATATATATATATATATATATATATATATATATATATATATATATATATCAAGATCTTTCAAACACGAGGAGCTTGCCAAAGGATAAAATAAAAAGGGAAAGGTGAAGATCACCTTGACTCAAGCATAAAGTAAAAACATAAAGTAAAAGATAGGCCCTTTGCAGAGGGAAGCAGAGGTTGTCATGTGCGTTTAGGGTTGGATGCATGAAATCTTAATGCAAAAGAACGTCACTTTATATTGCCACTTGTATGTGGACCTTTATTATGCAGTCCGTCGCTTTTATTGCTTCCACAAAAAGATCGTATAAAGCTTATTTTCTCTGCACTAATAAGTCATACATATTTAGAGAGCAATTTTTATTGCCTGCAACATGACAACTTACTTGAAGGATCTTACTCAATCCATAGGTAGGTATGGTGGACTCTCATGGCAAAACTGGGTTTAAGGATATTTGGAAGCACAAGTAGTATCTCTACTTGGTGCAAGGAATTTGGCTAGCATGAGGGGGAAAGGCAAGCTCAACATGTTTGGAAGGTCAATGACAATATACTTTAACTGAGATGTGAGAAAACATAAGCCATTGCGTTGTCTTCCTTGTCCAACATCAACTCTTTTAGCATGTCATTCTTAATGAGTGCTTCACAATCATAAAAGATGTCCAAGATAATATATTTGCATGTGAAACCTCTCTTCCCTTATTACTTCCTATTAATTGCAACGATGACCAAAACTATGTTTGTCAACTCTCAACAACTTTTATGCCTCATACTTTCTATGTGTGAAGTTATTACTATCCATAAGATCAATATGAACTCTTTCATTCTTTCTACTTCCTCAAGATCATAGCAATATAGCAAAGCCCTTGACTCAACACTAATATTTATTATAGATAGCTCACGGACTCGATTACATAAAGAGATCATAAAGCAAAACTCAAAACTACTGGATATCAAAACTTCAATCTACTAGATCAAGATACTACTAAAAGGATCGAACTAAATAAAACGGTAAAGATAGGAGTGTGATGGTGATACAATACCGGGGCACCTCCCCCAAGCTTGGCAGTTGCCAAGGGGAGTGCCCATACCCAAGTAATTATGTCTCCTTCTTCATGGTTGGTGTTATGATCTTCTTGGCGATGATGCCCCTCAGGATACGATTCTCCTCCTCGAGCTTATTGACTTGTTGTTTGAGGTCCATAATTTCTTTGCGGAGTTTGCCAGTAACGGCTAAAGTTCCCTTTACCCAAGGATGCTGCATAGCTTCTGGAGAACAAGTGATGCTCTATTTCATATTTTCATAAGAAAGAAATCTAAAGTTGGAAGGAATGACCGAATTTGCAATAGCCGAGCTATGTAGTTCCCCCATCATGAATTCTACTTGGAGACGAGAGGTAACTTCTTGATCTTCCTCCATGGCATCTATCCTCTTCAAGTCGGCCTCCATCTCATCCTCCGTTGATGGTCCAAAGTGATAAGCATCGCTATTTGCTCCTGGACCTGGTGTCGGGTAAGACACCCGACTCTCTCCGACTGACTTTTGAGAAGACATCTTGCTCTTAAACTGCAACAGGAACAGCTAGAAACAAAAACAGATGATATTTGCTTGATACGGTGGTCAAAACCTTCGGCAGATTATATAATGAATTTTTACCAACCAAAATACGTAACGTGCAAGAAAACGGAGTCCGGGAGGCACACGAGGTGGCCACGAGACAGGGGGGCGCGCCCCCCCACCCTCGTGGAGGCCTCCTGTCCTTCCCGGACTACTTATTTCTTTCTAAAATTCTTAAATATTCCAAAACTGATAAAAATTGCCATTAGAATTGTTTTGGAATCGGTTTAATTACCGTACCACATACCTATTCCTTTTTGAAGGCTGGAACATTCTGGAAGGTGTCCCTTATGTATTCCTCCGGGATTAGCTGAGCTATAATGTTTAATTCTTTGACTGTTCACCACCCTCGGACTTGTGCCTTCGAAGTTGTTGATTTTTATGGCACCGGAACGATAGACCTCCTCGATAACGTAAGGACCTTCCCATTTAGAGAGAAGTTTTCCTGTAAAAGAAATCTTAAACGAGAGTTGAATAATAACACATAATCACCTACGTTAAACTCACGCTTTTGTATCCTTTTGTCATGTCAGCGTTTGACTTTTTCTTTGAATAGTTTGGCATTCTCATAGGCTTGGGTTCTCCATTCATCAAGTGAGATAATATCAAATAACCTCTTCTCACCGGCAAGTTTGAAGTCATAGTTGAGCTCTTTAATAGCCCAATATGCTTTATGTTCAAGTTCAAGAGGTAAATGACATGCCTTTCCATAAACCATCTTATATGGAGACGTACCCATAGGATTTTTGTATGCAGTTCTATAGGCCCATAATGCATCATCAAGTTTATTGGACCAATTCTTTCTAGATCTATTCACAGTCTTTTGCAAAATTAATTGGAGCTCTCTATTGCTCAACTCTACTTGACCACTAGACTGCGGATGATAAGGATATGCGATTATATGGTTAACATCATACTTAGCAAGCATTTTACGGAAAGCACCATGAATAAAATATGAACCACCATCAGTCATAAGATATCTAGGGACTCCAAACCTCGGAAAAATAACTTCTTTAAGCATTTTAATAGAAGTGTTATGATCATCACTACTAGTTGGAATAGCTTCTACCCACTTAGTAACGTAATCAACAGCAACTAAAATATGTGTATAACCATTAGAGGCAGAAAATGGTCCCATATAATCAATGCCCCAAACATCAAACAGTTCAATAACAAGAGAATAATTCATAGGCATTTCTTGACGTCTACTAATATTACCGACTCTTTGACATTCATCACAAGATAAGACAAACTTACGAGCGTCTTTGAAGAGAGTAGGCCAACAAAACCAGATTGCAATACCTTATGTGCAGTTCTATCTCCAGTGTGGTGTCCTCCATATGATTCAGAGTGACACTTGCGTAGGATCTGTTCCTGTTCATGCTCAGGTACACAACGTCTAATAACACCATCTACTGCTTCTTTATAAAGGTGTGGGTCATCCCAGAAGTAATGTCTTAAATCATAAAAGAACTTTTTCTTTTGTTGGTATGTGAAACTAGGAGGTATAAATTTAGCAACAATGTAATTAGCATAATCAGCATACCAAGGAGCAGTACGAGAACCATTAACGGCCGCTAATTGTTCATCAGGAAAGCTATCATCATTATGCAGTGGGTCATCAAGAACATTCTCTAACCTAGACAAGTTGTCTGCAACTGGGTTCTTAGCTCCCTTTCTATCAATAATATGCAAATCAAATTCTTGGAGCAAGAGAACCCATCTAATGAGTCTAGGCTTAGCATCTTTCTTTTCCATAAGATATTTAATAGCAGCATGATCAGTGTGAATAGTAACTTTGGAATCAACAATATAAGGTCTAAACTTATCACATGCAAACACAACTGCTAAGAACTCTTTTTCAGTAGTAGCATAATTTCTTTGGGCAATATCAAGAGTCTCACTAGCATACTGGATAATATTCAATTTCGTATCAACTCTTTGCCCTAGAACAACACCTACATCATAATCACTAGCATCACACATAATTTCAACGGGTAAATTCCAATTAGGTGGCTGAACAATAGGTGCAGTGATCAAAGCTTTCTTAAGTATTTCAAATGCTTCTACACAATCATCATCAAAGACAAAAGGAATATATTCTTGCAATAAATTAGTCAGAGGCCTAGAGATTTTAGAAAAGTACTTAATGAACCTCCTATAGAAACCGGCATGACCAAGGAAACTTCTTATACCTTTTATGTCCTTGGGACATGGCATCTTCTCAATAGCATCAACTTTAGCTTATCAACTTCAATACCTCTCTCATAAATCATATGCCCCAAGACAATGCCTTCATTAACCATAAAGTGGCACTTTTCCCAATTCAGTACGAGACTAGTGTCTTCGCATCTCTGCAAAACTCGATCAACGTTGCTCAAGCAATCATCAAAAGAGGATCCATGAATGGAAAAGTCATCCATGAATACCTCACAATTTTTTTCACAAAAGTCAGAGAATATAGCCATCATGCATCTTTCAAAGGTAGCAGTTGTATTACATAAACCAAAAGGCATACGTCTATAAGCAAAAGTGCCGAAAGGGCAAGTAAAAGTAGTTTTAGATTGATCCTTTGCTGATACAGGTATTTGAGAGAAACCAGAATAACCATCTACAAAGCAGAAATGTGTTTGTTTTGGATAGTCTTTCTAGCATTTAATCGATAAAAGGTAAAGGGTAATGATCTTTCTTAGTAGCTTTATTTAATTTACGGAAATCAATTACCATCCTATAACCTGTAATAATTCTTTGCGGGATCAATTCATCTTTATCATTAGGAACAACGGTAATACCTCCCTTTTTAGGAACACAATGGACATGACTTACCCAACCACTATCAGCAACGGGATAAATTATACCTTCCTCAAGGAGCTTTAGTATCTCCCTTCTTACCACTTCTTTCATTTTAGGATTCAATCGTCGTTGAGAATCTCTAACTGGTTTAGCATCGTCCTCCAAATTAATTTTGTGTTGGCATAATGTGGGACTAATGCCCTTGAGATCATCCAGAGTATATCCAATAGCAGCATGGTGCTTCTTAAGAGTTTTCAATAATCTTTCTTCTTCTTGCTCTGAAAGGTTAGCACAAATAATAACAGGATATATTTTCTTTTCATCAAGATAAGCATACTTAAGATTATCAGGTAATGGTTTGAGTTCAAACACGGGATCACCCTTGGGTGGAGGGGGATCCCCTAGAATTTCAACGGGTAGGTTGTGTTTCAGCATAGGTTCCTGTTTAAGGAACACTTCATCTATTTCCCTTCTTTCCTTCATAAACATACCATTTTCATGGTCTAGTAAATATTGTTCTAATGGATCAGTAGGAGGCACAGCAATAGAAGCAAGACCAATAATCTCATCTTTACTAGGTGATTCTCTATCACGAGGTTGTCTACGAAACTTAGCAAAATTAAACTCATGAGACATACCCTCTATACCAATTGTAACAGTGTCATTTTTACAATCAATCTTAGCATTAACTGTATTCAAGAAGGGTCTACCAAAAATAATGGGACAAAAGTCATCTTGTGGGGAACTAAGAACAAGAGAATCGGCAGGATATTTAACCTTCCCACACAAGACTTCAACATCTCTAACAATCCCAACTGGTTTAATGATGTCCCTATTAGCAATCTTAATGGTAACATCAATATCTTCCAATTCAGTGGGTGCAATATCATGCATAATTTCTTTATATAAGTCATAGGGTATTGCACTAGAACTAGAACCCATGTCACATAAGCCATGATAACAATGATCTCCTATTTTAACAGAAATAACAGGCATGCCTACAACAGGTCTATGTATCTTAGCATCTGGTCTAGCAATATTAGCAGCCTATTCACAGAAGTAAATAACATGCCCATCTAAATCATCATCCAAGAGATCCTTAACCATAGCAATACTAGGTTCAACTTGATTTGCTCAGGAGGTGTATAAGTCCTAGTATTACTCTTAGGAACAACAATCAAAGTTTTAGCATGATCCTTTATCCTAACAAGAAAAGGAGGTTTCTCAACATAAGTAGTAGGAACAATAGGATCACTATAGGTGACAGTCTTTTCTTCAACTGTAATAGGTGCAACTACTTTTACTTCAATGGGAGGATTATATTTAAACCACTTCTCCTTAGGGAGATCAACGTGAGTAGCAAAAGATTTAGAGAAAGAAGCTACTATCTCAGAGTCAAGTCCATATTTAGTGCTAAATCCACGAAAAGCATCGGTGTCCATAAAAGATTTAACACAATCAAACTTAGGTGTCATACCTGACTCCTTACCATAGTCGGAACCCCAATCTTCAGCGTTGCATTTAATTCTTTCCAATAATTCCCATTTGAATTCAATAGTCTTCAGCATATAAGAACCAGCACAGGAAGTATCGAGCATGTTGCGATCATTGAGAGAAAGCCGAGCATAAAATTTTTGAATAATCATTTCTCTGGAGAGCTCATGATTGGGGCATGAATATAACATTGACTTAAGCCTCCCCCAAGCTTGAGCGATGCTTTCTCCTTCGCGAGCCAGAAATTATATATGTAATTACGATCACGATGAACAAGATGCATAGGATAGAACTTCAGGTGAAATTCCAACTTCAATCGCATATAATTCCAAGATCCCGTATCGTCACATAGCCTATACCATGTCAATGCGTCTCCCTTCAAAGATAAAGGGAAGACCTTCCTTTTGACAACATCATCAGGAATACCTGCAAGTTTGAATAATCCACAAACTTCATCCACAAAGATAAGGTGTAAATCGGGATGCAATGTTCCATCTCCTGCAAAGGGATTAGCTAGCAGTTTCTCTATCATACCCGAAGGAATCTCAAAGTAAATATTTTCAATAGGTTCAGTAGGTTGAGGAGCAACTCTTTGCTCTTCTGCTCGGGGTGAAGATACCCCGAACAAGCCCCTCAAAGGATTAGTTTCCATAGTAACAAATAATAGAAAATTTCAGCACACTATATAAATGTTTCCTAACCAAGTTCCACTCACCAAGAGCGCTACGCTCACCGGCAACGGCGCCAGAAAAGAGTCTTGATGACCCACAAGTGTAGGGGATCTATCGTAGTCCTTCCGATAAGTAAAGGTGTTGAACCCAACGAGGAGCAGAAGGAAATGATAAGCGGTTTTCAGTAAGGTTTTCTCTGCAAGCACTGAAATTGTAGGTAACAGATAGTTTTGTGATAAGATAAATTGTAACGAGTAACAAGCAATGAAAGTAAATAATGTGCAGCAAGGTGGCCCAATCCTTTTTGTAGCAAAGGACAAGCCTGGATAATTTCTTATAATGAGAAAAGAGCTCCCGAGGACACATGGGAATTATCGTCAAGCTAGTTTTCATCACGCTCATATGATTCACGTTCGGTACTTTGATAATTTGATATGTGGGTGGACCGGTGCTTGGGTACTGCCCTTACTTGGACAAGCATCCCACTTATGATTAACCCCTATTGCAAGCATCCGCAACTACGAAAGAAGTATTAAGGTAAACCTAACCACAACATTAAACATATGGATCCAAATTAGCCCCTAGCGAAGCAACGCATAAACTAGGGTTTAAGCTTCTGTCACTCTAGCAACCCATAATCTACTTATTACTTCCCAATGCCTTCCTCTAGGCCCAAATAATGGTGAAGTGTCATGTAGTCGACGTTCACATAACACCACTAGAGGAAAGACAACATACATCTCATAAAAATATCGAACGAATACCAAATTCACATGACTAATAGCAAGACTTCACCCATGTCCTCAGGAACAAACGTAACTACTCACAAAGCATATTCATGTTCATAATCAGAGGAGTAATAATATGCATTAAGGATCTGAACATATGATCTTCCACCAAGTAAACCAATTAGCATCAACTACAAGGAGTAATCAACACTACTAGCAACCCACAGGTACCAATTTGTGGTTTTGATACAAGATTGGATACAAGAGATGAACTAGGGTTTTGAGAGGAGATGGTGCTAGTGAAGATGTTGATGGAGATTGACTCCTCCTGATGAGAGGATCGTTGGTGATGACAATGGTGATGATTTCCCCCTCCCGGAGGGAAGTTTCCCCGGCAGAACAGCTCTGACGGAGCTCTAGATTGGTTCCGCCAAGGTTCCGCCACGTCCCGTAAGCTTGCCCATGATTTTTTCTAGGGTAAAAGCCTTCATATAGCAGAATATGGACACCGGAGGGCCACCAGGGGCCCCAGGAGACAGGGGCGCGCCCCCACCCTCCTGGCCAGGGTGTGGGCCCCCTTTGGTGTTTATTTCGCTCAATAATTCTTATTAATTCCAAAAATAATTTTCGTGGAGTTTCAGGATTTTTGGAGCAGTGCAGAATAGGTTTCCAATGTTTGCTCCTTTTCCAGCCAGAATTCTAGCTGCCGGCATTCCCCCTCTTCATGGTAAACCTTGTAAAATAAGAGAGAATAGCCATAAGTATTGAGACATAATGTGTAATAACAGCCCATAATGCAATAAATATTGATATAAAAGCATGATGCAAAATGGACATATCAGTGTACCTTGCTGAAGAACCCAATTTGCTGCTTTTTAGAGAATTGTTCTATTTGAACCGCCAGACTGAATGTGCCAGCGGCCAGAGCTTAGAACTCGGCGGAGTCTCAATCCAGTGCCGCAGGGATGTGATATTTCCTTACGCTAACCCGCCAAGCCACCCCAAATATTGGAACATGACATGGTTTTACTTGAAAGATACCTCTCCGGCTGACGAAAACCGTGTGCCTGACTTTCGTGCCCTTCGTCTTGAGACCAACCATCCTTTGCCTGACAAGATCATAGCCACGGAATGTAAATCACTTGCTCCTACTTTGGCCAAGTTCAAGGCTCTGCTCGGGAACGGGCTGACATGCATTGACCTGGTCCGGGTTTGGCTCGCCTGGCGGGTTATTCCGTTGAGCCGCCGCACCGGCTTGATGTGCGAATACACTGGCGCCAAGAATGATCATTTGCGTCATAGCCCTGATGACTTACCTGCCCATGTCATTGACGACATGACCAAGTCTCTATTGAATGAGAGTCTGGCGGATTACGGCAAGGTGGGCCTGGCCCCCTTCTGCAAAGCTAACCCGGCTCCAAAGGTAAACCACCCATATGAAATGACTACCTTTAATTTCTCAATGTTTCACCCATACTCATGCATATGCTAATCTTTGCAGGCGGGTGATAAATTTTGGAAAGTTAAATATGATCATGAAGCTGCCAAGAAAGCTATAAAGGAAAAGAAAGTCGCCAGGAAAGAGGCTGTCAAAAAGAAGGGCAAGAAAGCCACTGGTTCTGACCTGCTTAGGCTAGCGGACTCTTCTAAGTCGGAGGTAGCCCTTGATTCCCTTGGCTTATTCTTTAACCATCTTATTGACACTGATTATCAGCAGGAGGACACAGGAGCAAGCCATAACAAGGCTGATGAGGTAACTATCCTTTCCTCTGACTCCGAGCCTTTACCAAGACGGAAAATCCGCAGGGTGACCCGGGAAGTAAGGTTTTCTCATCCTTTAGCTTATCACGATCCTCAATTTCTTTTGAAGCGACAAATTCATGAGATCCGGAGGCAGACCCGGACCAACAAGGACGCGGAGCTCTCCTTCGGCTTACCAAACACTCCAAGGAAGCGCCGAAATGAGGTCACTTCTGCTTTAAATAAATTTTACCCCTTGGCGGGTCTCTTTCGTCAACCACTCAATCCTTCTGACTCGGATTATCAGGATACTTCCCCTTCCTCCGGCGAGTCACTACAGTCCAACCTGCCGGCTTTCAAGATTGCACCAGGGTATGATGACCTGCTCATCTTGCCTTTATTTGCATCTATATTAATCTTTATTTTGATGCAGTGGTCAAGCCAAACCCAGCAAACGGGTTAGGAAAAATAAACCAGCTGAAGATACAGTTGCGACTGAGTCGGTTCTTGAAACAACCGTGCCGGAGTCAACCACTCATGAGCCGCCATCTAAGCCAGCTCAAGACTTACCACCTCCTGCTACTGACCTGCCCACTGATCAATCTGCTGATGAGTCAGAGAATCCAAAGGTTCCTAGCCCTGTCCGGACTGATGAACCTTCCAATGCTGATGTGGAGATCACTAGAACCGGCTATGTTGAGCTGGGAAGGCCGACTGTACTGGCCAAGTTCCCCGCCAAGGAAGAACTTCTGGACCAGCGCCGGGTCAAGATGGATGTTGCCAACTATGCTCATATGAGTATTGGAGACATCTTTTCTTGCTATATGAGCCAAGTGCACAGCAACCGGAACCTCGAGATTGATATGGTGAAGCAGATGCACCAAAAATTCGAGGCATAACCCATTCTCTTATGTTCATTAATATTTACTATGTTAGCCCCCAAGTCTACTGCTTATGATGCTTATGCTGTAGACTTTGAAACAAACTTAATGATATTAGCAACATAAATGAAAGAAACATATAAAAGTTCCGGCTTACCTGTAGTCCCCAAGGGGTGGCTTAACAAATATGGTTGAGCCGGTCCTTATATAAAAAATTCTTATGGGTCTTTGAACAACAATATGCATTAGCCCCCAAGTGCTAAGCATTATTGCTTGCAAAATGCTTGGGACTTACTCTTATGAATTGCCATCCTATGAACCGACATTTGAAAAGAAAACTCTTTGGTAACATTAGCCCCCAAGTGCCAAGTGTTGTTGCTGGCAAAATGCTTGGGACTTTAATATTGCATAAACAATTGGCTTGATTGTGACTCTGTACTTGTATAGGCCACCACGAGTCAACTCAAATCTGAGGTGAATGATCTGAAGAGCTGCGTCGAGACCCAAGAGTTGGAAATTGAAAAGGCCGACACCAAGTTCAAATTCAGCGTTTCTGAACAAGAAAAACTGAAGAAAGAATTTGAAGCTTAAAAGAAAGCCTGGGTTGATGAAAAGACTACACTGATTAGCCGAGTTGAAAAGGCGGAGGTGGCTCTGGAAAAGTTCTCCAGTGAATTAGCTGGTTTAAAGCGCCATGTCTCTCAAATGGTCTCAACAATCTTTGGTAAGTCGCCCTGCAAGTGTTTTAAATATCTAAGCCTTTCAATTGATCATAAGACTGGAATTAACTCACCTGATCATGCTTATGCAGGCCCCAGAAGCTCAAACTTGAACCAAGACATGCTGACAAAACTGAAGGCAGTGTACACTTTGGTGGAACAGTTGTACACCGGGTCTCAACGTGCATTAGCCACGGTGGCTCTGTCGAATGAAGTGCCAACCCTCCTGGTAGAGGTCTTGAAGAAGCTTTCCGTTCTCCCTCAACTGTTCAATGAACTGAGGCGGTCAGCTGCAAGAGCCAAAGCGGTAAACGCTCTAAGCCGGGCCAAGGCTTGGGTACCAGAATTAGACCCGGCTGACATTGCCATCGGCTACCCAAGCCTGAAGGAAGATGGCACTCCTTTTGAAGACGCAGACTTTCTCGCCTGTGTCAAAGAGACACGCCCCGTGGCGACTCTGATAGCAAATGAAGTGGATCTTACCAAGTACCAGGCGGGTTATGATGAAGAGAACCAGAGAATTCCAACGCCTCACTATGAAGTGACAAGTCTAATTCCACCACTCCGTAAGCACACCTTTGCTCCTGAAGTTGACCCGGCTGGCCTTGTTGATGCTAAAGCTGAATTTGAAGCCTTGAACAACATTGACTGGTCATCGTCAACCTTCCAGGAAAGGGAGCAGGGCGAAAGTGCAGAGAGGGCTAACCCGGACGCTTCAGGCCAATCATGAAGGTGAACCTGCCGTGGCGGCTCATACCTGGGATGTACTTAAAAACAATGTGAAATATTTGGACTCAAGGAGTCCTGTAATAGGATAGAGATAACTTTATTTTGGATGTGCCATCGTGCACGTTTTAATGCTTAACGCCATTAAACCGCCGTGTTGTATCTATCCGTGTTAATTTTCATCTGCTTACCGTATACTTGATCAGATTTCGAAAACTGTCCTGCATATGAAAACAGACTGCAAAAATCCCTTGACATCTTAACACCAGGCGGGTCAAAAGGATTTAAAAAATAATCATAGATTAGCTTGTTGTAAAAAAAAATACAACTATGATCCTATGCTTATGACTTCTTAAATTTGCACCGCCGATTTATATGATCCGGTCGATAAGGGTGATAACCCAGTCTTTGGATACCCAAAGTTTCAAAGGTATAATGATGCTTATGTATTGGCGACTCATCCTTCGATATTGAGCCGGGTCAAAAGCAACCATATGTAAACTTGTAAGTCTCAGAAAAAACTGCAAGTCGAATAAAAGGTGTTTGCAAAGAAAACTTTAAACCGAAAAAGAAACAAAAAATTCCAAGGCTGCTGATTCGAATACGATCAGTAAACCGTTCCAGAGGGGTTTAAGTTAGGATTCGAATACGATCATGTAGCCCCCAATGGCTTTGGCATTGCGCTGATCAAGAGGGTGCCGACAGCTGTGTTCTCTTTGGTTCGAATACGACCTATGTTTGAACAGGAAGCCCCCTAATGACCTTGAGAGTTTTTTAACGACTCTGATTTGAATACGATCAAAGTCGGTTCCCAAAAGGGGTTAAGCTATGATTCGAATACGATCAAGAAGCCCCCTAATGAGCTCGACAATGTGCCAATCAAAAGGGTACTGACAGTTGTGTTCTCTTTGGTTCGAATACGACCTATGTTTGAACAGGAAGCCCCCTAGTGATCATAATATTTAATAGCTAGATTCGAATACGACCATAAGCCGGATCAAAACGGGTAAGCCGGATCAAGTGTGATCAGCCCCCAAGTGATCATGTGAGAGAATAATGACAATAATAATGACAAATTTACCTTGTGGCAAGGAAAAAAGGACAGAGGTCCTGCTTTATTATTTATCATAATATATACATTGGCAGAATATGTACATTAGGAGAGCCTATGGCTCAAGTGTAGTAGGGCCGAAGATGAACAATATTCCACGGCCGGCGGGTCTCTTCCTCCGACTTACGTTAGTCTTTGCGCTCTCAAACATCGATAAGGTAATATGACCCATTGTTCAAGTTCTTGCTGACCATAAAGGGCCCTTCCCAAGGTGGGGATAGCTTGTGCGCATCAGTTTGATCCTGGATGAGCCAGAGCACCAAATCACCTTCCTGAAAGGCTCTGGACTTAACCCGGCGGCTGTGATATCAACGCAAGTCTTGCTGGTAAATCACCGAGCGAGCTGCTGCCAAGTCCCACTGTTCATCTAACAGGTCCAGAGCATCCTGACACATTTGTTCATTGTCCGCTTCAACGTAAGCCGCCACACGAGGCGAGTCATGACGGATGTCGCAAGGGAGAACTGCCTCAGCTCCATAAACCATGAAGAAAGGTGTATAACCCGTAGATCTATTAGGAGTAGTATTAATGCTCCATAACATAGAGGGTAACTCTTCAACCCAGCAACCCAGCGTCCGCTGCAAAGGGACCAAAAGCCGGGGCTTGATGCCTTTCAATATCTCCTGATTGGCTCTCTCGGCTTGACCGTTGGATTGGGGGTGAGCCACTGATGAAACATCAAGCCGAATATGCTCCCGTTGACAAAATTCTTCCATGGCTCCTTTAGACATATTAGTGCCATTGTTAGTTATAATGCTATGTGGAAAGCCAAAGCAAAATATCACCTTCTTCATGAATTGTACTACCGTAGCTGCATCACACTTACTGACTGGCTCTGCCTCAACCCACTTTGTAAATTTATCAACCGCCACCAAGAGGTGGGTCTTTTTATCTTTGGACCTTTTGAAAGGCCCAACCATGTCAAGCCCCCAGACTGTGAATGGCCATGTAATTGGAATCATACTCAATTCTTGAGCCGGCACATGAGCCCGTCTTGAGAACTTCTAACAACCATCACATTTACTGACCAGGTCCTCTGCATCAGTATGAGCCGTCAGCCAATAGAATCCATGACAGAAAGCCTTAACCACGAGGGATTTTGACCCAGCGTGGTGACCACAATCCCCTTCATGAATCTCACGAAGAATTTCTTGGCCTTCTTCCGGAGAGACGCAACGCTGAAACACCTCTGTAACACTGCGATGATGCAACTCGCCATTGACAATCGTCATAGACTTAGACCGCCGGCTTATCTGCCTGGCCAAGATTTCATCCTCAGGCAACTCGCCTCGAGTCATATAGGCCAGGTATGGCATCGTCCAATCTGGAATGACATGAAGAGCCGCCACCAATTGTGCTTCTGGGTTAGGAACAACCAAGTCTTCCTCTGTGGGTAGCTTGACAGAAGGGTTATGCAGAATGTCCAAAAAAATATTAGGTGGCACCGGCTTATGCTGAGATCCCAGCCGGCTTAAAGCATCAGCCGCCTTGTTCTTTCTACGGTCAATGTGCTCCACCTGATAACCCTTGAAGTGTCCCGCAATTGCATCGACTTCACGGTGATAAGCCGCCATGAGAGGATCCTTAGAATCCCACTTGCCTGATACCTGCTGAGCCACCAGATCTGAGTCGCCGAAGCACCTTACCCGGCTTAAGCTCATCTCCTTAGCCATCCGGAGACCAAGGAGTAAGGCTTCGTACTCAGCTGCATTGTTAGTACAAGGAAACATCAACCAGAGCACATAACAAAATTTGTCACCTCGAGGGGAAGCCAAAACAACTCTAGCCCCCGAGCCCTCCAATTGCCTGGACCCGTCAAAATGAATTGTCCAATACGTGTTGTCCGGCTTTTCTTCAGGCATCTGCAGCTCTGTCCAATCATTGATGAAATCCACTAGTGCTTGAGATTTAATAGCTGTGTGTGGCACATATTTTAGGCCATGACGTCCAAGCTCAATGGCCCACTTGGTGACTTACTATGGCCTCTCTGTTTTGAATGATATCCCCCAAAGGAGCAGAACTAACCACAGTGATGGGGTGGCCCAAGAAGTATTGCTTAAGCTTCTGGCTTGCCATGAACACCCCATAAACGAGTTTCTGCCAATGCGGATATCGTTGCTTGGATTCAATAAGCACCTCGCTGATGTAGTAAACCGGCCATTGAACCGGGTATTCCTTGCCAGCCTCCTTGCGCTCCACCACGACGGCCACGCTGACAGCACGCATGTTAGCAGCCACATATAATAATAAGGGCTCCTTATCAATGGGAGCAGCCAGAACTGGCGGCTCAGCCAGCTGTCTCTTCAGATCTTCAAAAGCAGCGTTGGCATCATCACTCCAGGTGAAGTTATCTGTCTTCTTCATCATTTGATACAGTGGTATGGCCTTCTCACCTAACCGGCTTATGAACCGTCTTAAAGCAGCGATACGACCCGCCAAACGGTGAACGTCATTTATAGACGCTGGTTTGGCTAGAGAGGTGATGGCCTTTATCTTCTCCGGGTTAGCCTGGATGCCCCTGTTAGAAACCAGAAAACCCAAAAGCTTGCCTGCAGGCACACCAAAAACACACTTGGCCGGGTTAAGCATCATCTTGTAAATCCAAAGATTATCAAAGGTTTCCTTAAGATCATCAATCAAGGTGTCCTTCTCTTTGGATTTCACCATGATGTCATCAACATAGGCATGAACATTGCGCCCAATTTGATTATGGAGACAATTCTGCACACATCGCTGGTAAGTCGCCTGGGCGCTCTTGAGCCCGAAAGGCATTGATACATAGTAGAAGGCTCCAAACGGAGTAATGAACACCGTCTTCTCCTGGTCCTTAACTGCCATCTTGATCTGATGATAACCAGAGTAAGCGTCCAAAAAACTCAAACGCTCACACCCCGCCGTAGCATCAATGATTTGATCAATACGAGGGAGAGCAAAAGGATCAGCTGGACAAGCCTTGTTTAAGTCCGTGTAATCCACACACATACGCCAAGCGCTGTTTTTCTTGAGCACAAGCACTGGGTTAGCCAACCACTCTGGATGAAACACTTCGATGATGAACCCAGCTGCTAAGAGTCGGGCTACCTCCTCACCAATGGCCTTCCGCCTTTCCTCATTAAACCGCCGAAGGAATTGCTTGACCGGCTTAAACTTTGGATCAATATTAAGAGTGTGCTCAGCGAGTTCTCTCGGTACACCTGGCATGTCAGATGGTTTCCATGCAAAAATGTCCCGGTTCTCATGGATAAACTCGATGAGCGTGCTTTCCTATTTGGGATCCAAATTAGCACTAATACTGAACTGTTTGGATGAGTTGCCTGGAACAAAATTAACAAGCTTAGTATCATCGGCCGACTTAAACTTCATGACCGGCTCATGTTCTGTGGTTGGCTTCTTTAAAGATGTCATATCCGCCGGGTCAACATTGTCCTTATAAAATTTTAACCCTTCTGTCACACAGATCGACTCAGCATAAGCCGTGTCGCCTTCTTCACATTCCAATGCCACCTTCTGGCTCCCATGCACCGTAATGGTTCCCTTGTGACTCGGCATCTTGAGCTTATACATAACACGACCGTGCCATGAATTTGGCATAAGCTGGCCGCCTGAACAGAGCATGATACGGGCTCTTGATCTTGACCACTTCAAACGTCAATTTCTCGGCTCTGGAGTCATATTCATTCCCAAAAGCTACCTCCAATTCAATCTTACCGATTGGATACGCCGATTTACCAAGTACGACTCCATGGAAGATAGTGTTGGACTGCTTAAGGCTCTTGTCAGTTGGCCCCATGCGACGGAAGGTCTCATAATAGAGGATATTGATGTTGCTGCCTCCATCCATGAGTACCTTGGTGAATTTGTATCCACCCACCTGAGGGGCCACTACCAGGGCTAAGTGACCCGGATTATCAACCCGGGGAGGGTGATCCTCCCTACTCCATAGAATGGGCTGCTCAGACCATCTCAAGTAACGAGGAAACTGGTGGCTCAACAGCATTCACAACCCTCTTATGAAGCTTCTGGTCTCGTTTACATAAACTGGTGGTAAACACATGATATTGCCCACTATTCAGCTGCTTTGGATTGCTCTGGTATCCACCTTGTTGTTGTTGCTGACCGCCTTGGCCGGATTGTTGGTTATACCCACCTTGGTTGCCTTGAGAATTTTGAAAATTGGGATTTGACCTGCCGCCCGGGCCATGAAAGCCGCCGCCACTTGAGTCGCCGCCCTGCCTATTGTTCCCATCAAACATGTTGGAATTTTTGAAGGCCTTCATGATTGTACAGTCCTTCCATAAACGGGTAGCCGGCTTCTGCTGAGTGACGTGTCTCGGACAGGGCTCGTTCAACAATTGCTCAAGTGTGGGGTCTGACCCGCCAGACCGGGGAGGTGGCCTCCTTTTGCGCCGTTGGTTGTTACCTTATGCACTAATGTTAGCCACAAAGTCCAAACTACCATCAGCCTTACGTTTGTTACCTCCTTGATTTGCCGGGTTATGCTGAGGGCCCTTGCCATTGCCGTTCTTCCTTCCCTTCCCTGCCTTGTCATCATCAGACTCGGGATCCTTGGTACTATCAGAGTCGGCGTACTTGACCAGAGCCGCCATCAGTGTGCCCATATCATTACAATCGTGCTTGAGCCGCCCCATCTTTTGTTTCAGAGGCAAAAAACGGCAATTTTTCTCCAACATTAAGACTGCAGAGCGGGCATCCATCTTATCAGATGAATGTATTATGGCTTTAACCCGGCGCACCCAATGGGTTGTAGATTCGCCCTCCTCTTGCCTGCAATTCGTCAGATCCACGATCGACATGGGCTGCTTGCACGTATCTTTGAAATTCTGGATGAATTGGGCCTTTAGCTCCGCCCATGAACTGATTGAATTAGGTGGCAGGCCTTTCAACCAAGTGCGGGCGGTCCCATCCAACATCATGGTAAAATGCTTAGCCATTGCAGCATCACTGACCTCCAATAACTCCATAGCCATCTCGTAGCTTTCGATTCATGGGCTGTAAGTCGGCCGTGTAACTCGGCACCTTCCTAGGTCCCTTAAAATCTTTGGGCAGACGCTCGTTACGTAGATCCGACACTAGATAGGGGACTCCTCCAGTTCTGGTAGCCACACCTGCCTCGATAGAAGTCATCGGATAAGCCAGATACGGCTGGTAAGCCGTCAACTAAGCCGCCTGCTAAGCCGCTCGCTCAGCCTCTTGACGTATTCTGTCTTGATCTACCAAGTTAAAGGCCTCATGGCACGCTGGGTCATGCCCACCTGGCTGGTTATGGTGCCGGATGTTGCTTGAAACAGCCGCTGAATCCATGTGCCTGCTGTAACTCGGGCTTCGGCTTGGACGAGGGGTCGAATGGATCATGTCTCGGCTGTATGAGTATGCCTCCTGCTGTGCTAAGCCCGTATGAAGAAGTTCTCTGACCCGGCGGGTTTCAACCGCCGCCGGAGAGTCACCATCGATTGGGAGAGCCGCCAACCGTGCTGCTGCGGCTATCATGTTCTCCAACGGGTTAGAATAGTGACCCGGAGGTGTTGGTACATACTGAGGTGGAGCCGTGTTTACGCAGGGAGGTCCCATCACCTGCGGTTGAACCGGCGCGCCATCCCCGGGTGTTGCAACACGGTCCGCCCCTGTATGCGGGGAAAGCCACGGCGGGTTATTTGTACGCGGGAAAAGCCACGGCGGGTTATTGGGTCCTGCCCCCGGTGTGTGAAAGAGGTTTCGAGGATCATAAACCGAGGGGAGTCGAGATTGAGTCTTCTGATGCCTTCTCCTCATGACCTCATTAGACGCGTTCTGGTCTTGCATGAGCCTGAAAGTCTGTGCCTGAATCTGCTGAGCCTGAACATCCAGAGCTGCCCGCTCTGCGGTTATCCTGACATCTTCCGCTGCTAGGTCTTCCTTAGCCTACACCATATCCAATTTTAACTGTGCCACCTCCGCGTCATGACGAGCTTGGTCTGCTGGGTTGACCACGACGGTTAACAGAGTGGTCAGCTTATTTGTGAGATCCATCAACACCTAAGCTGGCGAGCGCACAGGGCCTCCTGCCTCGGCTGCTGCTGACCCGGAGGTTATGGCTGCCGCAGTTGTGGAGTCTTGGATAGGTTGTGTGCCGGCCATGAAAATCCCAACCCTGCCCGGCGGCTCGAAGCAATCCGGAATACTGCTGCCATCGGAACAACCCCCAAGCCCGCCATCTTGCAGTTGATATAACGAATCTGTCGCACCTGTGGATGACTCGCCATCAGAGTAGATGGCCGTGTCACCGTCAGAGGCAGATCCTTCAGAGAGCCCTCCGTGGATGCATCCCACGAAGGCATGCTTCACAGCAGGCAGAGCCCGGGTGGGTCTCATACGCTGAGCCGTCTCGACGAGGTCGGTGCAGATGTCCGGCTCAGGGCCCGGTTCACCGATCTTGCCGATGAAGACGTGAATTCCGCCGAAGGGGACCCGGTACCCGTACTCAATTGAGCCGGCGTCGGGGCCCCAGCCTGTGTCGTCGATGTAGACCTTGCCGAGACGACTCTTGGTCATCCGGCCCACAGCATATCCCTTGAGCCCTTCAAAGCTTCCCTTCAAGAACTCAAATCCATCGTGCGCTGGCCCCATGGTGGGCGCCAACTGTCATGGAATTGTCACGGCAGATGTCCTAGCGAAAGGACTTAGTCGTGGGGCCATCGCAACTAGGAAGCTTGAAGGGGTTAATCGGGATAAAGGACACGAGGTTTATACCGGTTCGGCCCCTTACAGTGAAGGTAAAAGCCTACAGCCCAGTTTTGAGTGGGATTGCTTATCTCTCAATAACCAGGGAGTGAATCGCTGACCTAGCTCTCGAGTTGATGTTACTTGCCCTGAACCGCCGCCGGGTCATCCCTTTATATACAGAGGCCAATGCCCAGCGGCTCTACAGAGTCCCGGCCGACTCATAAACAGTGTCCGGCTCAGTCTCTTAATATTTCTTGTCTTACAATACAAGTCACGCATACATGGCGGTTTATCACTACGGGCCTTAAGTCGCCTCTGGGCTTTGGGCCCTTACTGAACCGCCATCTTCAACCTTGGTCTTGGGCTTCAAGAATACTCATAGGTATAACCCAGCCCCTCCTGGGCGGGTCATACCTAATAGTTATATCCCCAACAAATGGGCCTGCCCGAAAGATCATTTTCCTCTTCCCCGCATTGATCAGATTGTCGACTCGACTGCGGGGTGTGAGCGTTTGTCCTTTTTGGATGCATATTCCGGGTACCATCAGATCCGACTGTATGGACCCGATGAAATAAAAACGGCCTTCATCACCACATTTGGGTGCTTTTGCTATGTCACCATGCCTTTTGGCCTGAAGAATGCTGGAGCCACGTTCATGCGCATGATCCAGAAGTGCCTGCTCACTCAAATCTGTCGGAACGTGGAAGCATACATGGACGATATCATGATCAAGTCATGCAAGAGTTCTGACCTGCTGACTGACCTCGCTGAAACCTTTGCCAACCTAAGAGGATATGACATCAAGCTTAATCCATCCAAGTGCACATTCGGAGTCCTAGGAGGGAAGTTGCTTGGTTTTCTCGTTTCCGAATGAGGAATCGACGCAAACCTAGAAAAGATTGGAGCAATTCTCCGAATGAAATGCACTATGCGTGTGCATGATGTTCAGAAGCTTACGGTTGCTTGGCTGCATTGAGTCGATTCATTTCTCGAATCGGTGAAAAGGCATTGCCTCTTTACCGACTGATGAAAAAGTCTGATACATTCAAGTGGACTCCTGAAGTTGAAGCAGCGTTTGTAGAGATCAAAGCCCTGCTTTCCACCCAGCTGGTGCTTGCTTCCCCAGTCAGCAAAGAACCTCTATTGTTGTATATTGTAGCCACTGGATATGTTGTCAGCAAAGTGCTCACGGTCGAGCGGGAGGAAGAAAGCAAAACCTATATAGTTCAACGCCTAGTGTATTACATTTCTGATGTTTTGACTCCGTCCAAGAAAAGGTATCCACATTACCAAAAGCTTGTTTATGGAATTTATCTGACCATGAAGAAAGTTGCACATTACTTTGTAGACCATTCGGTTTCAGTCGTCAGTGACGCTCCAATGTCAGAAATTTTGAACAATCGAGATGCAACCGGTCGAGTGGCTAAGTGGGCGATTGAACTTCTTCCTCTGGATATCAAGTTCAAAGCAAAAAAAGTCAATTAAGTCTCAGGCAATTGCAGATTTCTTGGCCGAGTGGATTGAGCAACAGCAAGCGACTCAAGTTCACTCGAAAAATTGGACCATGTTCTTCGACGGATCTAAGATGTTGAATGGTTCTGGTGCAGGTGTGGTTCTGGTGTCCCCAAGGGGCGACAAACTCAGTTACATACTCCAGATTCACTTTCATTCCTCCAACAATGAAGCTGAGTATGAAGCACTTTTGTATGGGTTGTGTATGGCCATCTCACTCGGCGTCCGTCGCCTGATGGTTTACGGCTACTCAGATTTGGTGGTTAATCAGGTGATGAAGGAGTGGAATGTCATGAGCCCTGCCATGACTGGATACTGCAATGCAGTGAGAAAATTAGAAAAGAAGTTTGAAGGGTTGGAGCTCCACCACATACCCTGACTCAAGAATCAAGCAGCTGATGATCTGGCGAAAATAGGTTCCACTCGCAAGCCTATTCCTAGTAAATGTGTTCTTGGAGCATCTTCACACCCCTTCAATTCAAGAAGGTCCCTTTAAAGGAGCCCCCACAGCCGATAAGTTCAACTAATCCGACTGAAGTTGAAGTCCCAGCGGTTGTCGACCTAGTCATGGAAGTTTTGGTAATCATCCCCGATTGGACTGTGCCGTACATTGCATATCTGCTCTGACAGGAGCTTCCAGAAGATGAGGATGAGGCTCGATAGATCGTTCGCAGATCCAAAGCCTTCACAGTTATAGGTGGACAGCTTTTTAGAGAAAGTGTAACTGGCGTAGCTCAACGGTGCATCTCTCCAGAAGAAGGTCGACTGATCTTAAACGAGATCCACTCGGGGACCTGTGATCACCATGTGTCCTCTCGGACCATCCTGGCCAAAGCATAGCGATCAGGATTCTACTGGCCGTGGGCAAACGAAAGGGCTAAGGAGATAGTTGAGAAATGCGAAGGTTGTCAGTTTTACTCGAACATGTCCCACAAGCCTGCATCGGCCTTGAAGACCAGTCCACTTGTCTGGCCATTTGCTGTTTGGGGACTCGACATGGTTGGGCCCCTAATGACTGGCATAAGCGGCTTCACCCATCTTCTCATGGCAGTCGACAAGTTCACTAAGTGGATTGAAGCCAAACCCATCAAGAACCTCGACTCAAGCACAACCATCACTTTCATTAGAGAGATAATATTCAGATATGGAGTTCCGCACAACATCATCACAGACAACGGCTCAAACTTTGATTCTGATGAATTCAGAGCTTTCTGTGCTTCCCAAGGCACTCGGGTCGATTATGCGTCAGTTGCACACCCGTAGTCGAATGGACGAGCCAAAAGAACAAATGGTTTGATCCTGCAAGGACTGAAGCCCCGATTGATGCGCGACCTCAAGCATGCAGCAGGCGCATGGGCGACTGAGTTGCCTTCCGTTCTGTGGGGATTGAGGACAACTCCCAGTCGGTCGACTTGTCGAACTCCTTTCTTCATGGTATATGGAGGTTAAGATGTACTTCCAAGTGACTTGCTCCACAATGCACCCCGAGTGGAACTCTTCTCAGAAGCTGAAGCAGAAAGGGCACGTCAAGACATTGTTGATCTTCTGGAGGAAGATAGAGAGATGGCCTTGATCCGGTCGACCATCTATCAGCAAGATCTTCGTCAGTTCCATGCCCAAAACGTTAAAGGTCGCGCATTTCAGGAGGGGGACCTTGTGCTCCGAGTGGATCAACAACGGCCTCATAAGCTCGCCCCTGCCTAGGAAGGCCCCTTCATCGTCACCAAGGTGCTTCACAACGGGGCATATCACCTTTACAACATGGCCAAGAAGAAGGACGAGCCACACTCCTGGAACGCGATTTGCTCCGCCGCTTTTATACCTAAAACACTCAGATTGTCGAGATGTAATAAGAAGTACTCTTCAGATTGTTTATCAAAGACATGATTTCCGCAGTCTCAAAATGATTGTTTACACATAAATGTGTGTTGAAATCCCTAGTGTGTGGCTTAGCCGCGAACCCGATTCGCCTAAGTGTCAAAATATACTCTGAGTGAAGAGCAACCCTCTCACTCGGGGGCTTAACTGCGATCCTGTACTCGCCTAAGTTTTAAACATACTCTGAGTGAAGGGCAATCCTCTCACTCGGGGGCTTAGCTGCGATCCCGTACTCGCCTAAGTTTTAAACATACTCCAAGTGAAGAGCAACCCTCTCACTCGGGGGCTTAGCTGCGATCTCGTACTCGCCTAAGTTTTAAACATACTCCAAGTGAAGACCAATCCTCTCACTCGGGGGCTTAGCTGCGATCCTGTACTCGCCTAAGTTTTAAACATATTCCGAGTGAAGAGTAATCCTCTCACTCGGGGGCTTAGCTGCGAACCAGATTCGCCTAAGTTTCAAACCATACTCCGAGTGAAGAGCAATCCTCTCACTCGGTGACTTAGCTACGACCATGTACTCGCCTAAGTTACAAAAACATACTCCGGTGAAGAGCAATCCTCTCACTCGTGGACTTAGCTGCGATCCCGTACACGCCTAAGTTTCAAAACATACTCCGAGTGAAGAGCAATCCTCTCACTCGGGGACTTAGCTTCGACCCCGTACTCGCCTAAGTTACAAAAACATACTCCGGGTGAAGAGCAATCCTCTCACTCGGGGACTTAGCTGCGACCCCGTACTCGCCTAAGTTACAAAGACATTCTCCGAGTGAAGAGCATCACTCTCACTCGGGGGCTTAGCTGCGATCACGTACTCGCCTAAGTTTCAAAAACACAACGAGGTGCACCCTGAGTTGTGCCACAAGTACAATGCCTAGACGCATTCTAAGATGCGCCACTGATACGTCTCCAATGTATCTATAATTTTTTATTGTTCCATGCTATTATATTACCCCTTTTGGATGTTTATGGGCTTTATTTTACACATTTATATCATTTTTGGGACTAACCTACTAACCGGAGGCCCAGCCCGTATTGCTGTTTTTTTTTTGCCTATTTCAGTATTTCGAAGAAAAGGAATATCAAACGGAGTCCAAATGGAATGAAACCTTCGGGAGCGTGATTTTTGGAATGAACGTGATCCAGTGGACTTGGAGTGCAAGTCAAGAAGCAACCGAGGCCTCCACGAGATAGGAGGGGGCCCCCCTATAGGGCGCCCCCTGTCTTGTGGGCCCCTCGGGCAGCCACCGACGTACTTCTTCCTCCTATATAAGCCTACGTACCCCGAAAACATCCAGGGAGCCACCGAAACACAATTTCCACTCTCGTAAACTTCTGTATCCATGAGATCCCATCTTGGAGCCTTCGCCGGTGCTCCGCTGGAGGGGGAATCGACCATGGAGGGCTTCTACATCAACACCATAGCCCCTCCGATGAGTTGTGAGTAGTTTACCACAGACCTTCGGGGTCCATAGTTATTAGCTAGATGGCTTGTTCTCTCTTTTTGGATCTCAATACAATGTTCTCCCCCTCTCTTGTGGAGATCTATTCGATGTAAACTCTTTTTGCGGTGTGTTTGTCAAGATCCGATGAATTGTGGGTTTATGATCAAGTTTATCTATGAGAAATATTTGAATCTCCTCTGAATTCTTTTATGTATGATTGAGTTATCTTTGCAAGTCTCTTCGAATTATCAGTTTGGTTTGGCCTACTAGATTGATCTTTCTTGCCATGAGAGAAGTGCTTAGCTTTGGGTTCAATATTGCAGTGTCCTTACCCAGTGACAGCAGGGGTTGCAAGGCACGCATTGTATTGTTGCCATCGAGGATAAAAAGATGGGGTTTATATCATATTGCATGAGTTTATCCCTCTACATCATGTCATCTTGCTTAATGCATTACTCTGTTCTTTATGAACTTAATACTCTAGATGCAGGCAGGAGTCGGTCGATGTGTGGAGTAATAGTAGTAGATGCAGGCAGGAGTTGGTCTACTTGTTGCGGACGTGATGCCTATATACATGATCATGCCTAGATAATCTCATAATTATTCGCTTTTCTATCAATTGCTCGACAGTAATTTGTTCACCCATCGTAATACTTATGCTATCTTGAGAGAAGCCTCTAGCGAAACCTATGGCCCCCGGGTCTATCTCTTATCATATTTGCTTCCAATCTACTTTTATTTGCATCTTTACTTTTTGCATTTATATTATAAAATACCAAAAATATATTTATCTTATCATATTATCTCTATTAGATCTCACTTTCGCAAGTGGCCGTGAAGGGATTGACAACCCCTTTATTGCGTTGGTTGCGAGTTCTTTGTTTGTGTAGGTCCGTGGGACTTTTGAGGAGCCTCCTACTGGATTGATACCTTGGTTCTCAAAAACTGAGGGAAATACTTACGCTACTATTGCTGCATCACCCTTTCCTCTTCAAGGAAAACCAATGCAAGCTCAAGACGTAGCAAGAAGGATTTCTGGCGCCATTGCCAGGGAGGTCTTCCCTCAAGTCAAGACATACCGAATACCCATCACAAACCCATCTCCCTCGCATTTACATTATTTGCCATTTGCCTCTCATTTTCCTCTCCCTCGCTTCACCCTTGCCGTTTTATTCGCCCTCTCTTTCCCAATCTCTTCCTCTCTTTTCGCTTGCCTTCTTCTGTTTGCTTGAGTGTTGGATTACTTGTTGCCATGGCGCAAGATAATACCAAATTGTGTGATTTCTCGAATACCAATAATAATGATTTCCTTAGTACTCCGATTGCTCCTCTTAATGATGTTGAGTCTTGTGAAATCAATACTGCTTTGCTGAATCTTGTTATGAAAGATCAATTCACCGGCCTTCCTAGTGAAGATACCGCTACTCATCTAAACAACTTTGTTAATTTGTGTGATCTGCAAAAGAAGAAAGATACGGATAAGAATATTGTTAAATTGAAGTTATTCCCGTTTTCACTTAGAGATCGTGCTAAAGTTTGGTTTTCCTCTTTGCCTAAAAATAGTATTGATTCTTAGAACAATTGCAAAGATGCTTTTATCTCTAAGTATTTTCCTCCCGCTAAGATCATCACTCTTAGGAACAATATTATGAATTTTAAACAACTTGATCATGAGCATGTTGCCCAATCTTGGGAAAGAATGAAATTGATGATTCGCAATTGCCCTACTCATGGTTTGAATTTATGGATGATCATACAAAATTTTTATGCCGGTTTGAACTTTGCTTCCAGAAATCTCTTAGATTCGGCCGCGGGAGGCACATTTATGGAAATCACGTTAGGAGATGCTACAAAACTTCTTGATAATATTATGGCTAATTATTCTCAATGGCACACCGAAAGATCTTCTAATAAAAAAGTGCATGCTATAGAAGAAATCAATGTTTTGAGTGGAAAGATGGATGAACTTATGAAATTGTTTGCTACTAAAAATACTCCTCTTGATCCCAATGATATGCCTTTGTCTACTTTGATTGAGAATAATAATGAATCTATGGATGTGAATTTTGTTGGTAGGAATAGTTTTGGAAACAACGCTTATAGAGGAAACTTTAATGCTAGACCGTTCCCTAGTAATTCCTCTAATAATTACGGAAATTCCTACAATAATTCTTATGGTAATTTTAATAAGATGCCCTCTAATTTTGAGAATAGTGTGAAAGAATTTATGATTTCTCAAAAGAATTTTAATGCTTTGCTTGAAGAAAAATTGCTCAAAGTTGATGATTTGGCTAGGAACGTTGATAGACTTTCGCTTGATGTTCATTCTCTTAAACTTAGATCTTCTTCTCCTAATCATGCTACTATAAAGATAATTGTTCTTTAGAAGGTTGATGATGCCATATCATGATAGCGCTAGTTGGGAGGCAACCCAATTTTCTTTGTGTTTTTTCTTTTTGTACCTTTTTAGTAATAATCTTGCATCTACTTCCTGTTTAGATGTGTTTTTATCTTTAAATTAGTGTTTGTGCCTAGTAGAACCTATTGGATAACCTATGATGATAGTTGATTTGATTCTGCTGAAAAACAGAAACTTTGCGCGCATGAATTTAGTTTTGTTAAATCACAGAAATGTGCTTTTGCGTTGATTCTTTTTGATGCTAACCAATAGACAAATTTTCCAGGACTTCCTATTTTGGTAGGATTTTTAGAGTTCCATAAGTTTGTGTTAGTTACAGATTGCTACATATTGTTCTGTTTTTGACATATTCTGTTTTTCGTGTGTTGTTTGCTTATTTTGATGCATTTATGGCTAGTAAAATAGTCTATAAACCATAGAGAAGTTGGAATACAGTAATTTTAACACCAAAATAAATAAAAAATGAGTTCATTACAGTACCTTATGTGGTGGTTTTGTTTTCTTTCACTAACGAAGCTTATAAGATTTCCTGTTGAGTTTTGTGTTGTGAAGTTTTCAAGTTTTGGGTAAAGCTTTTATGGACTATGAAATAAGGAGTGGCAAGAGCCTAAGCTTGGGGATGCCCATGGCACCCCAATATATTCAAGGATAACCAAAAGCCTAAGCTTGGGGATGCCCCGGGAAGGCATCCCCTCTTTCGTCTTCGTTCATTGGTAACTTTACTTGGAGCTATATTTTTATTCGCCACATGATATGTGTTTTGCTTGGAGCGTCGTGTATTATATTAGTATTTTCTTTTTCTTTTACCACAATCATCCTTGCTGTACACACCTTTTGGGAGAAGCCTACTTGATTAGGATTTGCTAGAATACTCTATGTGCTTCACTTATATCTTTGGAGCTTGATAGTTTTTGCTCTAGTGCTTCACTTATATTTTTTAGAGCACGGTGGTGACTTAATTTTGAAGAAATTGCTAGTCTCTCATGCTTCACTTATATCTTTTTGAGAGTCTTTTATAACAGCATGGTATTTGCTATGGTTACAAAGTTGGTCCTAGAATGATGAGCATCCAAGTTGGGTATAATAAAAACTATCATAGGAAAGAATTGGATGCTATGATCAATATGATGCTTGATAATTATTTTGAGATATGGACGTAGTGATATTAGAGTCATGCTAATTGAGGTGATTATGAAAAATACTTGTGTTAAGGGTTGTGATTCCCGTAGCATGCACGTATGGTGAGCCGCTTTGTGATGAAGTTGGAGCACAATTTTATTTATTGAGTGTCTTCCTTATGAGTGGCGGTCGGGGACGAGCGATTCTTTCCCTACCAATCTATCCCCCTAGGAGCATGCGTGTAGTGCTTTGGTTTTTGATGACTTCTAGATTTTTGCAACAAGTACATGAGTTCTTTTGACTAATGTTGAGTCCATGGATTATACGCACCTCACCCTTCCACCATTGCTAGCCTCTCTTGTGCCGCGCAACTTTCGCCAGTACCATACACCTACCATATACCTTCCTCAAAACCGCCACCGTACCTACCTATTATGGCATTTCCATAGCCATTCCGAGATATATTGCCATGCAACTTTCCACCATTCCGTTCATATGACACGCATTACTTTTGTCATATTGCTTTTTGCATGATCATGTAGTTGACATCGTATCTGTGGCAGGCCACCTTCATAATTTTCATACATGTTGATCTTGATTCATTGCATATCCCGGTACACCGCCGGAGGCATACATATAGAGTCATATCTTGTTCTAGCCTTGAGTTGTAATTCTTGAATTGTAAATCCATAAAAATGTGATGATTTTCATTATTAGAGCATTGTCCTAGTGAGGAAAGGATGATGAAGACTATGATTTCCCCACAAGTCGGGATGAGATACAAAAAGAAAAAAAGAGAAAGAAGAAAAAAAAGGGAAAGGCCAAAAAGAAAAAAAGAGAGGCCAAAGAAAAAAAAGCAAGGAAAAAAATACAAAAATTAAAAAAATAAAATGAGAGAAAAAGAGAGAAGGGACAATGCTACTGTCTCTTTTTCCACACTTGTGCTTCAAAATAGCATCATGATCTTCATGATATAGAGTCTCATATGTTGTCACTTTCATATACTAGTGGGAATTTTTCATTATAGTACTTGGCTTGTATATTCCAATGATGGGCTTCCTCAAAGTGCCCTAGGTCTTTGTGAGCAAGCAAGTTGGATGCACACCCACTTAGTTTCTTTTGTTGAGCTTTCATATATTTATAGCTCTAGTGCATCCGTTGCATGGCAATCCCTACTCACTCACATTGATATCTATTGATGGGCATCTTCATAGCCCGTTGATACGCCTAGTTGATGTGAGACTATCTTCTCCTTTTTGTCTTCTCCACAGCCACCATTCTATTCCACATATAGTGCTATGTCCATGGCTCACGCTCATGTATTGCGTGAAAGTTGAAAGAGTTTGAGATTATTAAAGTATGAAACAATTGCTTGGCTTGTCATTGGGTTGTGCATGATTAAATACTTTGTGTGATGAAGATAGAGCAACGGTCAGACTATATGATTTTGTAGGGATAACTTTCTTTGGCCATGTTACTTTGAGAAGACATGATTACTTTGATTAGTATTCTTGAAGTATCACCATTTTCATGTTAATATGAACTTTTATTTTGTATCATTTGGATCTGAACATTCATGCCACAATAAAGAAAATTACATTGAGAATTATGCTAGGTAGCATTCCACATCTAAAATTCCTTTTTTATCATTTACCTACTCGAGGACGAGCAGGAATTAAGCTTGGGGATGCTTGATACGTCTCCAACGTATCTATAATTTTTGATTGCTCCATGCTATTATATTACCCAGAATATCGCATAAAGTTTTCGGAATTGTGGAAACACTAGCACCCAAATCACACAAAGCAAAACACTCATAATCTTTAATTCTAATCTTTATAGTAGGTTCCCACTCATCATTAAGTTTTCTAGGTATAGAAACTTCCAAATTAAGTTTTTCATCATAAGATTGCATTAAGGCATCAACGATATGTTTGGTAAAAGCTTTATTCTGACTATAAGCATGATAGCGCTAGTTGGGAGGCAACCCAATTTTCTTTGTGTTTTTTCTTTTTGTACCTTTTTAGTAATAAATCTTGCATCTACTTCTTGTTTAGATGTGTTTTTATCTTTTAATTAGTGTTTGTGCCTAGTAGAACCTATTGGATAACCTATGATGATAGTTGATTTGATTCTGCTGAAAAACAGAAACTTTGCGCGCATGAATTTAGATTTCTTAAATCATAGAAACGTTCTTTTGCATTGATTCTTTTTGATGCTAACCAATAGACAAATTTTCCAGGACTTCCTATTTTGGTAGGATTTTTAGAGTTCCATAAGTTTGTGTTAGTTACAGATTGCTACATATTGTTCTGTTTTTGACATATTCTGTTTTTCGTGTGTTGTTTGCTTATTTTGATGCATTTATGGCTAGTAAAATAGTCTATAAACCATAGAGAAGTTGGAATACAGTAATTTTAACACCAAAATAAATAAAAAATGAGTTCATTACAGTACCTTATGTGGTGGTTTTGTTTTCTTTCACTAACGGAGCTTATAAGATTTCCTGTTGAGTTTTGTGTTGTGAAGTTTTCAAGTTTTGGGTAAAGCTTTTATGGACTATGAAATAAGGAGTGGCAAGAGCCTAAGCTTGGGGATGCCCATGGCACCCCAATATATTCAAGGATAACCAAAAGCCTAAGCTTGGGGATGCCCCGGGAAGGCATCCCCTCTTTCGTCTTCGTTCATTGGTAACTTTACTTGGAGCTATATTTTTATTCGCCACATGATATGTGTTTTGCTTGGAGCGTCGTGTATTATATTAGTATTTTCTTTTTATTTTACCACAATCATCCTTGCTGTACACACCTTTTGGGAGAAGCCTACTTGATTAGGATTTGCTAGAATACTCTATGTGCTTCACTTATATCTTTTGAGCTTGATAGTTTTTGCTCTAGTGCTTCATTTATATTTTTGGAGTACGGTGGTGACTTAATTTTGAAGAAATTGCTAGTCTCTCATGCTTCACTTATATCTTTTTAAGAGTCTTTTAGAACAGCATGGTATTTGCTATGGTTACAAAGTTGGTCCTAGAATGATGAGCATCCAAGTTGGGTATAATAAAAACTATCATAGGAAAGAATTGGATGCTATGATCAATATGATGCTTGATAATTATTTTGAGATATGGACGTAGTGATATTAGAGTCATGCTAATTGAGGTGATTATGAAAAATACTTGTGTTAAGGGTTGTGATTCCCGTAGCATGCACGTATGGTGAGCCGCTTTGTGATGAAGTTGGAGCACAATTTTATTTATTGAGTGTCTTCCTTATGAGTGGCGGTCGGGGACGAGCGATTCTTTCCCTACCAATCTATCCCCCTAGGAGCATGCGTGTAGTGCTTTGGTTTTTGATGACTTCTAGATTTTTGCAACAAGTACATGAGTTCTTTTGACTAATGTTGAGTCCATGGATTATACGCACCTCACCCTTCCACCATTGCTAGCCTCTCTTGTGCCGCGCAACTTTCGCCAGTACCATACACCTACCATATACCTTCCTCAAAACCGCCACCGTACCTACCTATTATGGCATTTCCATAGCCATTCCGAGATATATTGCCATGCAACTTTCCACCATTCCGTTCATATGACACGCATTACTTTTGTCATATTGCTTTTTGCATGATCATGTAGTTGACATCGTATCTGTGGCAGGCCACCTTCATAATTTTCATACATGTTGATCTTGATTCATTGCATATCCCGGTACACCGCCGGAGGCATACATATAGAGTCATATCTTGTTCTAGCCTTGAGTTGTAATTCTTGAATTGTAAATCCATAAAAATGTGATGATTTTCATTATTAGAGCATTGTCCTAGTGAGGAAAGGATGATGAAGACTATGATTTCCCCACAAGTCGGGATGAGATACAAAAAGAAAAAAAGAGAAAGAAGAAAAAAAAGGGAAAGGCCAAAAAGAAAAAAAGAGAGGCCAAAGAAAAAAAAGCAAGGAAAAAAATACAAAAATTAAAAAAATAAAATGAGAGAAAAAGAGAGAAGGGACAATGCTACTGTCTCTTTTTCCACACTTGTGCTTCAAAATAGCATCATGATCTTCATGATATAGAGTCTCATATGTTGTCACTTTCATATACTAGTGGGAATTTTTCATTATAGTACTTGGCTTGTATATTCCAATGATGGGCTTCCTCAAAGTGCCCTAGGTCTTTGTGAGCAAGCAAGTTGGATGCACACCCACTTAGTTTCTTTTGTTGAGCTTTCATATATTTATAGCTCTAGTGCATCCGTTGCATGGCAATCCCTACTCACTCACATTGATATCTATTGATGGGCATCTTCATAGCCCGTTGATACGCCTAGTTGATGTGAGACTATCTTCTCCTTTTTGTCTTCTCCACAGCCACCATTCTATTCCACATATAGTGCTATGTCCATGGCTCACGCTCATGTATTGCGTGAAAGTTGAAAGAGTTTGAGATTATTAAAGTATGAAACAATTGCTTGGCTTGTCATTGGGTTGTGCATGATTAAATACTTTGTGTGATGAAGATAGAGCAACGGTCAGACTATATGATTTTGTAGGGATAACTTTCTTTGGCCATGTTACTTTGAGAAGACATGATTACTTTGATTAGTATTCTTGAAGTATCACCATTTTCATGTTAATATGAACTTTTATTTTGTATCATTTGGATCTGAACATTCATGCCACAATAAAGAAAATTACATTGAGAATTATGCTAGGTAGCATTCCACATCTAAAATTCCTTTTTTATCATTTACCTACTCGAGGACGAGCAGGAATTAAGCTTGGGGATGCTTGATACGTCTCCAACGTATCTATAATTTTTGATTGCTCCATGCTATTATATTACCCAGAATATCGCATAAAGTTTTCGGAATTGTGGAAACACTAGCACCCAAATCACACAAAGCAAAACACTCATAATCTTTAATTCTAATCTTTATAGTAGGTTCCCACTCATCATTAAGTTTTCTAGGTATAGAAACTTCCAAATTAAGTTTTTCATCATAAGATTGCATTAAGGCATCAACGATATGTTTGGTAAAAGCTTTATTCTGACTATAAGCATGATAGCGCTAGTTGGGAGGCAACCCAATTTTCTTTGTGTTTTTTCTTTTTGTACCTTTTTAGTAATAAATCTTGCATCTACTTCTTGTTTAGATGTGTTTTTATCTTTTAATTAGTGTTTGTGCCTAGTAGAACCTATTGGATAACCTATGATGATAGTTGATTTGATTCTGCTGAAAAACAGAAACTTTGCGCGCATGAATTTAGATTTCTTAAATCATAGAAACGTTCTTTTGCATTGATTCTTTTTGATGCTAACCAATAGACAAATTTTCCAGGACTTCCTATTTTGGTAGGATTTTTAGAGTTCCATAAGTTTGTGTTAGTTACAGATTGCTACATATTGTTCTGTTTTTGACATATTCTGTTTTTCGTGTGTTGTTTGCTTATTTTGATGCATTTATGGCTAGTAAAATAGTCTATAAACCATAGAGAAGTTGGAATACAGTAATTTTAACACCAAAATAAATAAAAAATGAGTTCATTACAGTACCTTATGTGGTGGTTTTGTTTTCTTTCACTAACGGAGCTTATAAGATTTCCTGTTGAGTTTTGTGTTGTGAAGTTTTCAAGTTTTGGGTAAAGCTTTTATGGACTATGAAATAAGGAGTGGCAAGAGCCTAAGCTTGGGGATGCCCATGGCACCCCAATATATTCAAGGATAACCAAAAGCCTAAGCTTGGGGATGCCCCGGGAAGGCATCCCCTCTTTCGTCTTCGTTCATTGGTAACTTTACTTGGAGCTATATTTTTATTCGCCACATGATATGTGTTTTGCTTGGAGCGTCGTGTATTATATTAGTATTTTCTTTTTATTTTACCACAATCATCCTTGCTGTACACACCTTTTGGGAGAAGCCTACTTGATTAGGATTTGCTAGAATACTCTATGTGCTTCACTTATATCTTTTGAGCTTGATAGTTTTTGCTCTAGTGCTTCATTTATATTTTTGGAGTACGGTGGTGACTTAATTTTGAAGAAATTGCTAGTCTCTCATGCTTCACTTATATCTTTTTAAGAGTCTTTTAGAACAGCATGGTATTTGCTATGGTTACAAAGTTGGTCCTAGAATGATGAGCATCCAACTTGGGTATAATAAAAACTATCATAGAAAAGAATTGGATGCTATGATCAATATGATGCTTGATAATTATTTTGAGATATGGAGGTAGTGATATTAGAGTCATGCTAATTGAGGTGATTATGAAAAATACTTGTGTTAAGGGTTGTGATTCCCGTAGCATGCACATATGGTGAGCCGCTTTGTGATGAAGTTGGAGCACAATTTTATTTATTGAGTGTCTTCCTTATGAGTGGCGGTCGGGGACGAGCGATGTTCTTTTCCTACCAATCTATCCCCCTAGGAGCATGCGTGTAGTGCTTTGGTTTTTGATGACTTCTAGATTTTTTCAACAAGTACATGAGTTCTTTTGACTAATGTTGAGTCCATGGATTATACGCACCTCACCCTTCCACCATTGCTAGCCTCTCTTGTGCCGCGCAACTTTCGCCAGTACCATACACCTACCATATACCTTCCTCAAAACCGCCACCGTACCTACCTATTATGGCATTTCCATAGCCATTCCGAGATATATTGCCATGCAACTTTCCACCATTCCGTTCATATGACACGCATTACTTTTGTCATATTGCTTTTTGCATGATCATGTAGTTGACATCGTATCTGTGGCAGGCCACCTTCATAATTTTCATACATGTTGATCTTGATTCATTGCATATCCCGGTACACCGCCGGAGGCATACATATAGAGTCATATCTTGTTCTAGCCTTGAGTTGTAATTCTTGAATTGTAAATCCATAAAAATGTGATGATTTTCATTATTAGAGCATTGTCCTAGTGAGGAAAGGATGATGAAGACTATGATTTCCCCACAAGTCGGGATGAGATACAAAAAGAAAAAAAGAGAAAGAAAAGGGAAAGGCCAAAAAGAAAAAAAGAGAGGCCAAAGAAAAAAAAGCAAGAAAAAAATACAAAAAATGAAATGAGAGAAAACGAGAGAAGGGACAATGCTACTGTCTCTTTTTCCACACTTGTGCTTCAAAATAGCATCATGATATTCATGATATAGAGTCTCATATGTTGTCACTTTCATATACTAGTGGGAATTTTTCATTATAGTACTTGGCTTGTATATTCCAATGATGGGCTTCCTCAAAGTGCCCTAGGTCTTTGTGAGCAAGCAAGTTGGATGCACACCCACTTAGTTTCTTTTGTTGAGCTTTCATATATTTATAGCTCTAGTGCATCCGTTGCATGGCAATCCCTACTCACTCACATTGATATCTATTGATGGGCATCTTCATAGCCCATTGATACGCCTAGTTGATGTGAGACTATCTTCTCCTTTTTGTCTTCTCCACAACCACCATTCTATCCCACATATAGTGCTATATCCATGGCTCACGCTCATGTATTGCGTGAAAGTTGAAAGAGTTTGAGATTATTAAAGTATGAAACAATTGCTTGGCTTGTCATCGGGGTTGTGCATGATTAAATACTTTGTGTGATGAAGATAGAGCAACAGTCAGACTATATGATTTTGTAGGGATAACTTTCTTTGGCCATGTTATTTTGAGAAGACATGATTACTTTGATTAGTATTCTTGAAGTATCACCATTTTCATGTTAATATGAACTTTTATTTTGTATCATTTGGATCTGAACATTCATGCCACAATAAAGAAAATTACATTGAGAATTATGCTAGGTAGCATTCCACATCTAAAATTCCTTTTTTATCATTTACCTACTCGAGGACGAGCAGGAATTAAGCTTGGGGATGCTTGATACGTCTCCAACGTATCTATATTTTTTCATTGCTCCATGCTATTATGTTACCCCTTTTGGATGTTTATGGGCTTTATTTTACACATTTATATCATTTTTGGGACTAACCTACTAACCGGAGGCCCAGCCCATATTGCTTTTTTTTTGCCTATTTCAGTATTTCGAAAAAAAAGAATATCAAACAGAGTCCAAACGGAATGAAACCTACGGGAGCGTGATTTTTGGAATGAATGTGATCCAGAGGACTTGGAGTGCAAGTCAAGAAGCAGCCGAGGCCTCCACGAGATAGGAGGGCGCGCCCCCCTATAGGGCACGCCCCCTGTCTCGTGGGCCCCTCGGGCGGCCACCGACGTACTTCTTCCTCCTATATAAGCCTACGTACCCCGAAAACATCCAGGGAGCCACCGAAACACAATTTCCACCGCCGTAAGCTTCCGTATCCGCGAGATCCCATCTTGGAGCCTTCGCCGGCGCTCTGCCGGAGGGGGAATCGACCATGGAGGGCTTCTACATCAACACCATAACCCCTCCGATGAGTTGTGAGTAGTTTACCACAGACCTTCGGGTCCATAGTTATTAGCTAGATGGCTTCTTCTCTCTTTTTGGATCTCAATACAATGTTCTCCCCCTCTCTTGTGAAGATCTATTCGATGTAAATTCTTTTTGCGGTGTGTTTGTCAAGATCCGATGAATTGTGGGTTTATGATCAAGTTTATCTATGAGAAATATTCGAATCTCCTCTAAATTCTTTTATGTATGATTGAGTTATCTTTGCAAGTCTCTTCGAATTATCAGTTTGGTTTGGCCTACTAGATTGATCTTGCTTGCCATGAGAGAAGTGCTTAGCTTTGGGTTCAATCTTGCGGTGTCCTTACCCAGTGACAGCAGGGGTTGCAAGGCACGTATTGTATTGTTGCCATCGAGGATAAAAAGATGGGGTTTATATCATATTACATGAGTTTATCCCTCTACATCATGTCATTTTGCTTAATGCGTTACTTTGTTCTTTATGAACTTAATACCCTAGATGCAGGCAGGAGTCAGTCGATGTGTGGAGTAATAGTAGTAGATGCAGGCAGGAGTCGGTCTACTTGTTGCGGACATGATGCCTATATACATGATCATGCCTAGATAATCTCATAATTATTCGCTTTTCTATCAACTGCTCGACAGTAATTTGTTCACCCACCATAATACTTATGCTATCTTGAGAGAAGCCTCTAGTGAAATCTATGGCCCCGGGGTCTATCTCTTATCATATTTGCTTCCAATCTACTTTTATTTGCATCTTTACTTTTTGCATCTATATTATAAAATACCAAAAATATATTTATCTTATCATACTATCTCTATTAGATCTCACTTTCGCAAGTGGCCGTGAAGGGATTGACAACCCCTTTATTGCGTTGGTTGCGAGTTCTTTGTTTGTTTGTGTAGGTGCGTGGGACTTTTGAGGAGCCTCCTACTGGATTGATACCTTGGTTCTTAAAAACGGAGGGAAATACTTATGCTACTATTGCTGCATCACCCTTTCCTCTTCAAGGAAAACCAACGCAAGCTCAAGACGTAGCAGCCACAAGTACAACGGCTGGACACATTCTGAGATGCGCCACAAGTACAACGTCTGGATGCACTCTGAGGTGCACCACAAGTACAACATCGACTCCGGGTGAAGAGCAACCCTCTCACTCGGAGACTTACTTGCGATCCCAGGTTCGCCTAAATCAAGAAAATCCAAGAACATTGGAGACAAAGAAACTGCATTCAGATAAAACAACCAAGTTCGGATAAATCCGGCAAGCTTCAGTACCACAAGCAAAAGTATTCGAGCAATCAGGCCTGAAAAGAGTTTAACGATTACAAAATCACTCGGCATTCCGAGGCAAATAAAGTCAAGTTATCAAGTTTTTCACTTGGCAGGAGGACTTGCTGGCTCGACAAAAGTGTCCAGGTCGATACCATCCGAGATGCGAGTGGCTGCGTCGATGAAAGTCTGCTTCTTAGTGTTAGCCACCTGAAGAGCCTTCATCTTCTCTTCCTTGGCGTCTTTGCAATGAACGCGAACGAGTGATAGAGCCACATCAGCACCGCAGCGCGCAGCTGACTTCTTCCACGCTTGCACTCGGTCAGGGATGCTGTTGAGTCGAGTCATAAGTGACCCGAGGTCATTCAAAAGCGCATCCGCTAGCCAGAGCTCCTTGTCGATCCGAGACATTGCAACTTTCAGTCGGGCGACGTAGTCCAAGACGCTAGCAAGACGAGATTCCAGTCGCAGCACATTCATGGCAGCTTCATCCTTGATGGGAGAATTGATGGGGTCCAGTCCCGTCTCGATCCGCCCAGTTTCCTCCTTGAAATTCTGACAGAACTCTGCACACATGGAAAAGTAATGAATTGGCGGCAACATGGTGAAAAAGTTTTTGCAATCAGTCGGATAAAAGGAAGTACCTTCAAGCATGAGGAACATCTTCTTGGCGAGATCACCCAGATAAGTTTCCAGCTCGCCCCTCTTCTGAGTCAAAGCCACCTTTTCTCCTCATTTAGTTGCACGACCTCTTTCTTCGCCTCGTCAACAACAGTTTTCAGCTTGGCGTTCTCATCTTCCAACTTTCCGTCCGAAGCCAGCTTCTGGTCGGCAAGTTCAGTCTTCTCATGCGTAGTCCTGTGCGCCGCAGCAAGATCAAGGTCCTTCTGCTCCAGAGCCTGCTTCATTTTATCTAAAGAAATAACATTCCAAAGACGAGCTTGGAGTTGACGATTTTCATTACGCACATTTGTTCGAGTGCAATCACTCGGTTAAAAGGATGGAAAGGGGAAACTAACAAGTCATGCAGTCGACGAGTCGTTACCTCCCATGATTGCCACTTCATCTTGAGCCTTCTTCAAGTTCTCCTTGGCCAGATCCAGGTCGAGCTTGAGTTGGATTTTCTCCTGTTCCAAAGCAACATATTGAGTCCCAAGCTCACAAGATTTCTGCAAATAACAACAAGACAAGTTAATCGACAGTTACTTCCGAATGGAAAAGTGCAAGAGTAAATTATATAGCAAAAGAGTTCTAAGACTACTGCCGAATCAAACATCCAACAACAGTCTCGGGGACTACACCCAGTGGGTGCACTTAGCGTGCCCCCACTGGTTACATTTCCCACTTAGCATGGTCGACCCAACTCGAGTGGAAGGAGTTAAAAAAATCTTCATCATTGGTTCTCAGACCATTGCCGACTGCAGTCGGTCGCGGTCTCAGGGACTACACCCAGTGGGTGCACTTAGTGTGCCCCCACTGATTCAGTTCCCACTCGGCACGGCCTATCTAGGCCGAGTGGAAGTACTACAAGCAGACATTTCGCAAAGACCCCCGCCGAATCAAACATTCAACGGCGGTCTCGGGGACTACACCCAGTGGGTGCACTCAGCGTGCCCCCATTGGACCAAGATCTCACTCGACACGACCTGGTCGACTCAAGTGAAAGAGTTATAAAGTAAAAGAAAAACACCCAGTGGGTGGACAGATGCAAGGTGCAAACTCATGATAGGTGTATGGACATCCTACGAATAATAAAGCAACAGTTTGCAGGAAGCATATCCTACCAGAACAAGGGTCAAGATAGAAAAATCAATCGGAAATCAACTTACAATCCCACTTACTCTGACATTGGCTTGGAGAGCAGAGCTGGCGTCATAGGCGGCCTTGCTGGTGTCATACACCACCTTTAGTCGGTCCATCATCAGACCTGCCTGAATCATGGCCTCCTTGGCAGCCCCTACTTGGTCCCCCGGGACGTGATGCTTAGCAAATATAAGAGATGATGGAACAGGTGACGTGGCCAATGGAGTAGAAGCCTGAACTTGCGCAATCGGATCTGGAGCTTGAGTAGTCGACGCTGAAGGTTGGACAGTCGACAAAGGATTGGCAAAAGAGACTGAAGCCCATACTGGATGGTTGAGTTGTTGGACCACGGGTTCAGATGCCGAGCGAGGCGTTTTGGCTCCGGGCATCCTCTTACTCAAAGTTTAGCCTCTCCTCCCAGCATTTTTCAGAGGCACATCCTCGTCATCATCATCAGGAAGCTGGATAATATCCATTGGTGCTGCAAACATTCGATAGTGAAATTTCAGTCGACCAGCAAGTTCATTGACAGAGCATAAGCGCGGCTACAGAACCATACCTGCCCAAGAGGTGGCCGCATCTGCGGTTTCCGCATCACCACGCTCCTCGTCGATGTCCATGGATGTCACAGAAGTAGCATCACTGAAAATTCCAGAGTTCACTTGGTCAACCAAGCAAACGAGTTCACAATAACACATAAGAACATAGGAAAGAAACTCTTACGCTGAAGTCACAGGCACAGCCACCTTGATCCTAGGCAGGGCCTTTCGAGGTTTGGGCGGGGCAACTTTGGCCTGCTTCGCGGCCTTCTCTGATGGCTCGGGAGTCGACGTCCTAGTGCGCTTTGGAATGTTTGCACTCGACGCAACAGCTTTGCCACGTCCCCTGCAGGATCTTGCGACTGTTTTGAACGACGCTCCGAGCGGGGCGGTGAGTCGACTTCTTTGCTACTGCTCGAGTCTTCACTGTCATCTTTACTATCCTCTGCATACCGATTATCGCTGCTCTCGCCATCACTGTCAACTCCTTGGTATTGCTCTCCGTTCGGCATCAAGTACAACTTGGTGAAAACCTACAAGACACAAGTTATAAATATCAGTCAGATTCAAGAACAATCACTAAATAAAGGAAAGAACACTTGGACAGTCGAGCCTGACCTCTCCTGGAGCATTTTTGGCGTCGAATGGCAGAATCCTCCTGGACCCCCTGGGGTTGTCCTTGTTGCCAGGAATGCTCCTGAGCCATTGAGCCACCGTCTCCTCGTCAACCTCCTCCGAGTGGGTTCGAGCGGTGTCCTCTAGACCCGAGTACATCCACATAGGTTGGTCACGGGCCTGCAAGGGTTGGATATGTCGACTGAGGAATGCCTCCAACAGATCCATACCTGTCACTCCACCTTGAACCAATGCAACGACGGCGTCGACTAACATTCGCACCTCCCCCTTCTCCTTTGGTGCTACAACTAGTGAACGGATGGTGTGGAGTCTCTCCATAGTGAAAGGGGGGAGGCCAGTCGACTGACCAGGAGTCGGAATGTCCTTGCAATAGAACCAAGTCGACTGTCATCCCCTGACTGACTCGGGAAAGGTCATGGGGGGAAAAGAACTCCTGCTTCTCATTTGGACCCCTAACCCCCCACACATCTGGATCACGTGCGTCTTTTCATCATCCGGGTTGGCTTTTTTCACCGTCTGAGAACGACAGGTGAATATGTGTTTGAATAGGCCCAAGTGTGGCTGGCACCCCAAGAAGTTTTCACACATTGAGATGAACGCGGCAAGATATGAGATCATGCTGGGAGGAAAGTGGTGGATCTGAGCACCGAAGAAATTCAAGAAGCCCCGGAAGAATGGGTGCGGGGGCAGAGAAAAACCTCGCTCGACATGGGTGGTGAGGACATACTCAACCTCGCGCAGCTGGGGCTTGGATTCTCCGTCTGACAGCCTCCAGGACCCATGAGCAATCAGGCCGTCATCGACTAGGTTCTCCAGATCTTCCTTCACAATGGTGGAACGGATCCAATCCCCCTAGATCCAACCAGGCGGCAGACCGGACCGCGAGGTCGACCCCCTCGCCGTCTGCTTGCCTTTCGTCGTCGCCTTCTTCGCGCGCTCCAGGGCCGCGGTCTTGTCCTTCGCCATGGCGGCGAAGCTCGAGAGGACCGGCGGAGGCATGGCAAGCAGAGAGGAGCGAGGCGGAGAAGTGGAGAAGAAGGGGATCGAATGGAATGCACAGTGCCTCGCATCGGCCTGCACGCTTTTTATGGGGCTGCTTCCGAGTGGCTGACCCGTGGACTCGAGCGATCTTATCGCATCCCGTCGCAGGCGTTGGCTTGATACGTGGCAAAAAAGGCGGCGTTAAAATCGAGAAGTCCATATCTGCTCGTTCCATTTATTGCGCCATGCCCTGTCCCGCGCGCTTCTCCAAAATTTCGAATCCCATGAGATCCGAAGGCCGCAGAGCATTCAATCGCGTCAAAGATTTCAAGCTCTGATTCACTCGAAGATTTACTACATAATTCACTCGGCGATCTCAGCAACCAGAATCGATCAAGGCGACTGAAGCAGGGTTAAAGTACCAGTGTGCTTTCAAGATTTCTATGAAATGCCTCCGAAGCATGGAATCGAATCGGAACCAACTTCAACCCTTCTTCACTCGGACCTCAATCCATTTGGCGGCTAATGACGATGACACGTACCTAGGGTAGGGTCTTAGGCCTAACCTAGACACCCTACCCAAGGACACTGCCTTAGAGTCAAAGGCATTCAAAGTCCAACAGAGGGCACCGAATGAAATCACCTTGAAGTGCAATCCACTCGACAGAAGATTCCACTCGGATACCTCAATTCCACTCGACCACAGTAGAGTCACTCGACCATACGAAGAATCACTCGGAGTACAGAAGATCTAAAGCCACCCCAAGATGTCAACGGTCAGGCGTTCACTCTGTAGTCATAAAGATCATTAATAGCTGGCGTTACCAGTAACGCCCCTGCCTTAAGCCCTTAACTCACATTGAACCATGTGTAACTGAGGGCTGCGAGGGGCCTGGCGCACTATATAAGCCACCCCCTCCTCAGGCACAAGGGTTCACAACCCCTGTAACTTCCACGCATAATCCAGTCGACAAGCCTCCGGGCACCGAGACGTAGGGCTGTTACCTCCTCCGAGAGGGGCCTAAACTCGTAAACTTGTGTGTACAACCTCACCGTAGCTAGGACATTGCCTCCTCCTATGCGTCCCCTACTCTTACTGTCAGACTCACTCCCACGACATCAGGGGCGTCCGAGAGCATGATGTGCTCGATCGCCAGCCAGACATGAAGGTATTGCCCAGTCTCATGTATGCCCAAGGTCCCATGTATGTCCCTGGCACAGCTATGTCCCTATAGTCCTTCAGCGACGGTACAAATTTCGCGTTGGCGCTTGGGAATGCAGTTGTAGAGGGTTGGTGCGATTTCACTAATGAATTGCCCATTGATCCAGCGGTCTTCCCAGAAGTGTGTCGTTGATCCGTTTCTGAGGATTGTCGTGGTGGACGCAAAGAATAGCGCTTTCTCCTCGGCAGAGAATTGTAAGTCCAGGCCACTCCATGCGCACTCCTGGTCAGTGTGCGAGACCATAGCCATCTTAGTCGCGGAGCGAGGCCAGCGCGTTCCAGATCCTGAACTCCCAATCCACCATGCGATATGGGGCGGCAAACACGACGCCAGTTGACGTGGCAGTGGCCACCATTGGCGGCGGTGCGGCCAGTAGCCGTGCTCGATCTTCTCAATTTGTCAAAGCGTCTTCTTCGGCGGCGCGTAAGCGAGTAGTTGATGCACGGGGATGGTGCTCAACACGGACTTGACTAGTGCAAGCCGCCCAGTTTTGTTCATCAGGTGGGCCTTCCAAGTGGGGAGCTGGCCGGCAATCCTATCAACTAGAGGTTGCAACAGGGTATTATCTTTCAAGTTTGAGCTATAACGAATATATGACGAATGAGAACATGTTGTCTAAGAAAAGTGTGTCAAGAACGAAGATGAGATCTTACCATTTCATGTCGCAACTTATCCCGTTCCTGGATGGTAGTTCTGGCTTCTTCCCTCAGTTTTATGATCAAATTTTCAGCCTGTAAAAAAGGAGAATGCAACAAACGAAATGATTCCAAAAGTGTCCACGGAACTGATTCAAACTATCCCATACAAAACTGCTACTACACCGCTTTTAGTTTTTCTTCAAGATAAGTAAGTTCTGACTTCATATTCTGAACATCTTCAACCTGATACAATAAATGAATAAGTTAACCAGCAGACTGCACATTAAATGTTAAGGTGAAGATAAAATACACTTTTCAAGAAGAATTAATCACTAACTTTTAGCACACTTTAATTCACTCCATACTTACACAACAAAACACTCGGTTAATTGAATAATTTTATTTATGGGTTAACGTCACATATTAAAGCAAAGGCAAAAGGACATGCAACATAACTGAGAATTCAAAACCTACATGATATGGATGAAGATTCTCCATGTTGACAAGTATATCACTTAAGACAGAAACTTTTTTTGGAGCACGGATTTCTGTTAAGGCCGTATCCATTTCTGCTGAAGAGAATTGAGTTTCTGCAGAAACAGTAGGAGTTATTTTCAAATGGATAGCAGATTCTGCTGAGGTAGCTGGAGATTCTTTTAACAGAACTGGGAAATCTCTCCGAACAGCAGGAGTTTTTTTTAAAGGCCATATTCATTTCTGTTGAAGAAAATTTAGTTTCTACAGAATCAGTAGGAGTGTCTTTCAAATGAATAACAGATTCGGCTGAAGCAGCTGGAGCTTCTTTCAACGGGACTGGGAAATCTCTCAGAACAGCAGGATTTTTTTTAAAGACCATATTCATTCCTGCTGAAGAAAATTGAGTTTCTAGAGAATCAGTAGGAGTTCCTTTCAAATGAATAACAGATTCCTGGAGCTTCTTTCAACGGGACTGTGAAATCTCTCGGAACAGTAGGAGTTTCTTTTAAGGTTGTATTATTTTCTATTGAAGAAAACTGAGTCTCCTTTGGTTCATAGGATAGAAATTTTATAGGAATAGGAAAATCATAGGAAGTGAGATGACATCCATCTCAATTCCTATAGAGAAAGAGATGTCGTTTGGTGCATAGGATAGGAATTTTTCCATTGAGTCTAGGCTAATGTTTTTTTTTCCTCCAAAATGTGAAGGATTGATTCCTATCCTACATAGGAATAGGAATCCATTCCTACAAACCAAAGGGCTTCAAAGGAATTTTTCCTTTGCAAATCCTATCCTATAGAATTCCTACATAATTCCAACAAACCAAAGGAGGCTTTCAAATGGATAGTTGATTCTGATGAAGCAACTGGAGCTTCTTTCAATGGGACTGGGAAATCTCTCAGAAGAGCAGGAGTTCCTTTTACAGGGAAAGGAATTTCATTCAAAATAGCTGGAGATTCACTTAGGGAGGGAACTTGGTTCACCACATTAGGTACACCATTCACAATATTCAACGTCTCTTTTTCCCACGGGAAACTCAATGGCAGTCTTGGCACTGTTAATTCCACTGATGTGCTCTGCTTCAGGCCGAGTTGCACTAACAAGGACAACTCTCAGCTTATTCTCCTCGACATATCTTCTGGTTTCTTTGGAGAACTACAAGAGGAATAGAGGAAAGCAAGCAGAATAAATCTCGGAATGGAAGATGCAAAGACAACATCACGAACAGAACATAAATTACTGTGTAGTGCGAACTTAATTTAAGCTACAAAAACCTAAAACTAACCAAAGAATATGAACACTGAAAATATGTTTTCTCTCTTCCTCAAGGCAAGCTTATCTCCTCCATTGGATCAATACAAGAAGTAATACACCAGGAGCCAGCTGATCATGAATGAATCACATGAGCAGACAAGAGAATTTGTGATCTTCTTACTTCTTACTAAGCCTTTTGTCCCAAACAAGTTGGGGTAGGCTAGATATGAAACCCTTTCACGAGGACTTCCCAGGAGGTCACCCATCCTAGTACTACTCTCGCCCAAATGGATTTCATACCCAAAGAACTGGCTAGTTTTTACGTTGGCTCGCCAAAAGCCTATCACAACCATTAGATATGAAACCCTTTCACGAGGACTTCCCAGGAGGTCACCCATCCTAGTATTACTCTCGCTCGATTGGGTTTCATACCCATGGGACTGGCTAGTTTTTACGTTGGCTCGCCAAGCCTATAACAACCCTCCTCCTTTACCCGGGCTTGGGACCGGCTATGCCTAGAAGACATAGGCGGAGTTACAAGAGAATTTGTGATGGTAGATATAATTTTAAGTTGCTATTACATCAATCGATTTCACGAGAAGGGGGGCACAAAATTATTTTTAATGACATACACTCAGATCAACTACAGACAAAGGGAGGATACAGCAGGAGCACACTATTTGATTGGGATCGATTTTGAATTTGGTAAACCACCATTATCAGTATCTAGAACTATATCAACTTTGAGTTACATAAGTTGGTACTTTGCAACCATTACTGTCCAATGATATAGTACTGGAATCAGTTAATTTCGTATGTAATTTTTGGAGGCCAATAAATGCCATAATCTTGTTACTGAAAACTAATATCATATGGCATTTTTTAGGAGTCAATAAATGCATCTCCTGAGAGCATTAAGAATTGTCTTCCATTCCCGTAATAAGTTATGCAAGTTCTTTAGTTTCCTACATTCTCTTTATACTCGAACGTCTGTACCATGAGGGATTTCAATACTTTGATTCAACCATAACATGTTGTTAGCATTCATCTTTTCACTGCTCACTAATAATTTGATGTGTGAATCTGGAACTACACACAAGACAGTGCCAAATCACTTCAAAATAATCATACCTTCTGGTCAATCGGACAGTGGAAAACTACACGCACCTGTAAAAACCATAGTTGCCCTTGGAAGAATAACTCCAATATTTGGTCAAACACAGTATCTTTTTGGAGAAGTTGTTTTAACCTGGTCAAAATGTTCGATCAGTAATAGATATGATGTATTGTGTTCTTCATTATGTCAAGTACTCCCTCTGTAAACTAATATGAGATCGTTTAGATCACTAAAGTAATAAACAAGTGCATTGCTGATTGTATATCTATGCAATAACTAAGTGCAAAAGCTAGACGACAGATGTCCAGCATATTTGTGCATCATATGTTGCCATTATGACAAAAAGCCCTCGCATAAACTTAAATGTAAGTACAAATTGCATGCCAACCTTGAATGCAACATACTCATCTGTTCTGTTCACAAGATGGACGGAACATGAACTTTGCTTCTTCACCTCAACTGTCAACAAGAAAAAAAAATTATTTAAAGAATGCATCCAGATTACTATATAAATAAAAATAAATGGTATGGAAGCTCAAATGGAGAAAATAAAGTTAGGTTTCAAACGTTCACTGTGTACATGCAACAGATCAATTTGGATAAGGGAAAGGGATCTCAGTATCTCAGTCCCAAACTCCTAATACAGGGAGGAATAAAAGGCAACACATTACCATTTAGTGCAAGATCTAACAGAATCACGTGTAATCAGTTAAATATACGTTGTCATAGAAGGACAAGGCATTTACTCAGATCATCTTGCAAAATGGCATTTACTCAGATCATCTTGCAAGATCTAATGGAATCACAGTTATAACCTGTTTGGCATAAATACGGAAGTAGCTAGCCTAGTCCTATCTCCCTTGTTGCCACTGGTACACAGTGACAGCTTAATCCATTGTAAAATGAACACAGCTTCAAGTATAGTGAACAAACACGCACGGAATGTAGAAATCTCAATTCACCAAACGCACAGCATATGCAGCAAACTTAAGAACACCACTCGTGCTATGGAAATTACGTCTTCAAAAGTCACAACCGGCCACACTGCTGCCACAGTAATTCCACCAGAAACAGGGGCGGCGGAGCTACCGTGGCAAGCTTAATCTGGCCACACATCATAGATGGAGTTTAGCATGAATGTATGATTGGTTCACCAAGACATGATAAATGTATGATTGAGTACGAGAAAGAGAGGTGGTGCTGGTCCTCAAGGCGGAAGTCTTTATTAGGAGGAATTCCTCAGCCACTGACCAGAAAGAGAAATGGCACAACCTCCTAATAAAGTACTCCATCTATGATGAACCGATCTCTCTTTCTCTTCGAGTAACAACTTCATATGAGGAATTCCGCCTTGAGTAACAACTTCATATGAGGAATTACATCTCGAAACCGCTTCCTTATGTATCACGTTACAGGAATGTTAATGCCCACAGTTAGGCCACAAAATTTCCATATTAAACTAGCATTATTTCTAGTATTGCAGTTTCATCTGGATTGATACGGGAGAATAATGCAACGTTACTGTATAATGTTTTTTGGAGCACTTACTAATTCTCGAAATTTAAGCAATCAGTAACATTACCAAAACAGTAAGAGAGTATTTGAATAAAAAACTAGCAGATACAACGACGCATTACATGGTTCAAACCGGAAAACCAAACTACATTTTGATTTAAGTTTACTGCTGATTATAATTTAAAACCTCATACGAACCCACTCGCTCGTTTCCCAGTCAACACAAGCGACAGAGAACAGGAAACGAACCAGAATGACACATGACCCGCTAATCAGCTACAGAGTTGGACTGGCTGCTGATCAGAGGCACACCCCGCCATGAGCAGAGCGAACCGAAGCATCGACGCGTCACTCACAACCACAAGCGCGCCGCACCGAGACTACCACCGATTTTACGCGCTACGGCACGCGCCGTCCATCCAGCCGCGGAGGGATCCGGAGGGGGAGGAGGAGCAAGGGACTGCACCGTATACTTACAGAGGAACTGGAGCTCGCGGGGGCGGATCTCGACGAGGCCCTCCCCGCTTCCCATCGCCGCCTCCTCGACCGCGCGCGCGAGAGACATCGCTGCGGCACGCCGCTGCTCCTCCTACCGCTCGCTGGTGAGTGCTCTGGAAGGTGGCGGCTCGAGGTCGGCGCAAGTATCTATCCTCGCCGCGGCGCGCGCACGTGTGTTCACCTTTCTCGCGTCGCCGTCGGAAACTGGGGGCTGAAGGCGACGGACGGGGACGCCACTCCGCCGCCAACGACAGCCCGACGCTTTCGGTTTTGACGGCGCAGTATTGGGGCGCTACTAGTTGAGCGTTTTCCGTGGCAGCGGACGCGAATCGCAGTCGCAGCCCGCAGGGCGAGGTTCTCGCCAGGTTTGGTCGCGGCCGCACCCAGGTTCAAGTCTCATTTCTATTTTGTCTCTAAAAAAAAGTCTCATTTCTAGGAGTACTTTCTTTTTTATATCACAGTCCTACCTTAACTAAGGACGCGTCTAGTGGGAGGCCGCCCACTAGTGCGATCGAGCGGCCGGCCGAAAAAGATAAACCCCTGTCCCACCGCGGTACAGAAAAAAAAGGGACAGGCGGCCATCAAACCGAGCGGATCGAGCGCCCAAACCCCAATAGAATCGCCCCCCACATGGCCAGCTGTCATAGCTAGCCCCCACGCCCTAGCCCCTCTCATGTTGCCTTCTTCTTCTTCTTCTGCATGCCAGAAAGGAGACCCACAGAATCGCCCCAGGCCCTTCTTCCTCCTCCTGTACAGCCGCCATGACAATCCCAGAGTAAAAGAAACTACTTCAAGAGCCATACCAACGATAGAAGGGGGTCCAAAGCCCTTCTCCATGCAACGCCAGAAGGGATTCAAGGGCCTTCTTCCTCCTCCTGATCAGGCAAGTAACTCCCCTCTGCCCCTCTTCCTCCTCCTGTAGTGCATCTGTAAACCCCCTTCTTCATGGATCTATCAGCAAATCCATGGAGGAGCTGGACAGGCAGAAGGAGTGGATCTGCCACATCACCCCATTTTCAAACATCACACCACCATCCCCACGCCTCCATGAGTGCATCTGCACACTAAACATGGTTTGAGATCAAGTTTAGTAGAAACTGAACATATTTTCTAAACTGGAGGTGTTCAGCTAGCCAACTAAGACAGATTTTCTGGCCAACTAAAACATATTTCTAGCCAACTCAACAAGCAAAAGTAGCCAAAAACTAAAATGCATTCTACCAAGTTGTAGTTATTGTTTGCAAACGAACACATTGACTGTCCAAAGAATGCGTGCAACTAAAAATGCATATATGTGCAACTGAACATAGATCCCAGCCAACTGAATCATGTGTTCTGGCAACTCAACATGCATGCTAGGCAAACTGAACATGTATCATGAACATATAACCTGCTTTCTGAGTGAACACTTTAGACAAGCTTTAGAAAACCTGAAGTATATGTGCAATAAAAACATGTTTTCTGGCCAACTAAACATGCATGTTGGCTAAACTGAAAAATTGTATCTTGGGCAACTGAGACATCTATTCTAGGCAACTGAACATATTGACTGACCAACTGAACATGCATGTTGGCCAAACTGAAAAAATGCATCCTGGCCAACTGAGACATCTATTCTAACCAACTGGACACATTGACTGTCCAACTGAACATGCATGCTGGCCAACTTAAAAAATGCATCCTGACCAACTGAGACATCTATTCTAGCAAAAACCAAAAATCTGTAGTACGACAGCAAAAACACAAGAACTTTTGTCCATAGCTAATGAAGCCACAAACCATATTAAAATAGTCATGCATATAATCTTGTCCACACATATATTCTGGTCCCACACCTATTGCAAAGCTATAGTGTAAAAATATGTTCAATATACTAGAAGTAAAAACAGAAACGGCTATAATCTGTCATCCAATTCTTCTTTCTTCTTTCACCTGGATTTTTCATCTCAAATGTAGCATCAAATTATGTCCAAATTATGTGCAGAAAAATCTGAATCAACTCCTTGCCAAACAGAAAACCTACGGATCATTGCAACAAATAGAGGGAAAAAGTCAGAAAACTTTGTAGTAAAAATAAGACATGTTATTGCCAGCTATTTACTGCAAACTGTGCAACTAACATAACTACTCTGTGCAAACAAAAAAAATGCATAACTGTTATAATAAAGATTCTGCTATAGTCATGTAACTTTTGCAACTAAGATTGTCATAATGGTGTGCAACTGCCTATTTACTAAGTTTTTAGGTTGTTTGAAACACTCTTTCGTGGTTAACAACTGATGACATCATTTTCTTCTTTTTTTATGTGCATGGAGTGTGTGGCAGCATCCAAAAAAATGCTTGATCTCAATGAGTTGCCTCCTGATCTCAATGAGCTTCCTCATGATATGGATTAGCAGCAACCCAGCATACCACAAGGAAATTGGACAGAAAATGGGCGATCTGTTTACTACAGCAGACAAGTCGTGGTGCTAACCCTACGGGCCATGACAATGTGGCAGGATAGTCATCAACCCGTGGTGCCCCTATAGTGGTGTCTTTGCAGTTAGAGAGCCATACTCTTGATGACACGGGAATTGCGGCAAATATTCCTGGTCCAACCAGGACTGAGCTAGGAGATGGGGCTGTTGACGGCGCTGTGCAAGGAGAAGAAGGAGAGGATGAGGCTGGTTCTCAACCTATGGAACCCTATGTTGGCATGAGGTTTGGCAACCTTCAAATTGCTAAGGATCACTACAACAGCTACGCCCTACGGATGGGTTCCTCTGTCAAGATGAATACCTCTAGGCAGACAGCTCACACCAATGTATTGGTAAAATAGCAGTTTTGCTGCAATAAGTTCAAGAAGCCCAAAGCTAATGATGGAGGAGCTGAGGCTCCTCTTGTCCTGGATCCTATTCCAGATCCAAAACCTATTGACAGTGATGAGGAAATGAAAGATGAACCTCCAATCTTTGCTGAAGAGGAGGTTGGTCCTAGTAAGAAAAAGAAGAAAAGGAAACGCGAGACAATAAAGCAGACTCAATGCAAGGCAAAAATGTTGGTGAAGCTGATAGATGGGCGATGGGAGGTGACGCACTTTGTTTGTGGCCACAATCATTCGCTGGTGAACAAACCTTCATTGTCCAAATACTTGATATCCCACCAAGGCATATCACCTGATGAAAAGGAGTTTTTGCGCATCTTGTATAACTGCAACTTGACTACAGGTGTGTTTCTATATCCCTTACAGAATTAAGTTTCCCTCTAGGCAGTCCAGTGTGCAATTGTTATGGTACTCCTGTGCAACTGAAATGTCTTAATTGTGCAACTGGTGTCCAACTTTCCATGCTATTTCTATATCACTTTGGTGCTTGTTGTGCAACTAGATTACCTTCACTGTGCCACTACACAATGTCCTATATGCAAAGTGCAAAGTGTTTTTAAAAAGGTGCAGGTAGGTGTCCATTTCCTGCAATTATTTTCTATGCCAACACATGTCCTATTATTGTGTGGCTGGATGTGTGCATTCGTGCGACTAAAAAAGGATATATTGTTTTCTTTTTGTATTATGCAGGACGTATGATGCATATAATGGCAGAGTTCTACGGATCTGAGATGATGGTGCCGTTCGGACCAAAGGCAATAACAAATCTCTATACAAGTTTCCGTAGAGATGACACAAAGGAGGGTGACATGATTGAGACAATTGCACACTTCAAGGATATACAGAAAACCGATCCAGACTTCTTCTATAAGGTAAAATATGATGAAGAGGATAGAGTTGTCAACATATTTTGGGTGGATGGCTTAGCTCGAAAAGCTTATGATGAGGCGTACCACGATTGCATATCGTTTGACACCACCTACATGACCAACATGTACAATATGTCGTTCGCACCCTTCATTGGAATAAACCGACATGGCCAAATTTTTCATGCTCGGTTGCGTGTTTGTGAGGCAGGAGTTGGCATCGAGCTTTGATTGGGTCTTCCAAGCATTCCTAGAGGCTATGGGTGGCAAACCTCCTGACAACTTCATAACCGACCAGGATGGTGCAATGAGGCAGTCAATACAGAGCATCTTCCCAACCATCGTGCATTGCTGTTGTCGATGGCACATCATGAAGAAGGCACAGGAAAAGGTTGGTTGGCTGTTGTGCCAGAATCCAGGGCTCTCTGATGATTTCAACTACTGTGTTGACTTCAGCTTCACTCCAGACGAGTTTGAACAGAATGGGGCTGGGTTAATGGTGAAGTACGAGGCTATGACACACGCACACTTTGAGAAGTTGTACGAATACAGGTCAACTTGGGTGTCGTGCTACTTCAAACACAGGTTCTTCCCCTTCCTGCAGTCTACACAGCGTAGTGAGGGGTTCAACATTGTCCTAAAAAGATATGTGAACCCACACAACTCGATGCTAAACTTCGTCAAGCAATATGAAAAAATTCAGAACCACATCCTTACCAAGGAAGGCTGCAATGATTACAGGACACAACACCTTGAGATTGAGCTATGGTCCAACTTCCCAATAGAGAAGCAAGCTTACGAAACCTACACTAGGGACCTTTACCGCAAGTTTAGAGAAGAGTTTGAGCTGATTGGACATTATAATGCGTTCCAAGTTGGTGCTGATATTTTTGAGCTCAGACCAAACCAGGAATTTGTTGCCAAATATGGTTCTCAAAACTACTTGGTGCAGGCAAGGGTGAAGGAGGGTTCCTATTTGTGTGAGTGCTGTAAAATGGACAAGGACGACATCCTCTATTGCCACATCCTCGAGGTGTTCACCCATATTGGAGTTGATGTCATACCAGAAAGGTACTCCCTCTGTCCGAAAATACTTGTCATCAAAATGGATAAAAAGAGATGTATCTAAAACTAAAATATGTCTAGATGCATCCCCTTTTATGCATTTTGATGACAAGTATTTCCATACGGAGGGAGTACCTGCTAAGGCGGTGGACACCTACTGCTGTACCTAGTGCGCCAGGGACTGGGTATGAGCAACCGAATGAAATGCCTCCTCAATCAAAGAAGCAGATAAGGGAGAGAAACATCATATATGATTTTCAGAAACTAGCAAAGTTTGCGAGTGGCTCTGATGCAGCACAAGCTATTGTATACAAGCATATGAGAGGAGCACGTACCGAGATCGGCCACCTGAACAAGTCCAAGAAAAAGTGTTAGGGCATATTTTCCCTGGTTTGTTTTGGTGATCGATGACAATACTTTTGTGGACTAATCGTGTGCATTAAGCTTTTCAGGTTATCTAATATAAGGGCACTATGTGATTGCTACCCCTCGAGGACTTCACTTTAGACGGATTATTTTCCTTCGTTTCTTTTCGGTGGAATTGAGTCATAGGGATAACCGTACTATCAAGAGGGGATCCGTTTCGGAAGAGTATGGGTGGAATCATAATCGTTCACACTATCCTTGCACCCTCGCCTTCTTCCTGCTTCTTTGGAGTATCCGTGCTGTGCAAAACAAGGGGCACTGTGTGCTAAGCGGTAGTACCGCGGCCAGGACGGTAGTACCGCCTTTTGGCGGTAGTACCGCTTGTTAGTGCTGCTGGTACTAGCGCCCCTGCTGTGGTCTCGATTTTTCGTGTCGGGTTTCCGTAAAGGACCACACAAGGGAGCGGTAGTAGGGACGGCGGTAGGGCGCGGTAGTACCGCTGCCACAGTGGTAGTATCGCTCCTACGTCCGCTCCAACTGCCGCTCAGCTCGTTGCCCTCCTCTGTTTCTCATCGGCTGTAGGGAGCGGCAGTTCCGCTTATCGGTGGTAGTACCGCCCTCAGGGCGGTAGTATCGCTCTAATGCGTGTACTTCTCCTAACTCAGCCCTGGTTGCCCTATGCCTGCTTGCCACAGTGGTACTACCGCTGTGGCAGCGGTACTACCGCTGTGGCAGCGGTACTACCGCTCCTGCCACGATAGTACTGCCCAGATGCGGGCTGCGGGCTGCATAACGGTTGGATGTGTCCCCCCACTATATAAAGGGGTCTTCTTCTCCAAGAAGACTCACCTCTTCCATCCCCAAACTCCATTGTTGCTCCAAGATCCATTTTCGCCCAATCTCTCTCCCTAGCCAATCAAACTTGTTGATTTTCTAGGGATTGGTTGAGAAGGCCCCGATCTACACTTCCATCGAGAGAAATTTGATTCCCCCCACTAATCCCTTGCGGATCTTGTTACTCTTGGGTATTTGAGCACCCTAGACGGTTGAGGTCACCGCGGAGCCATATTCCATTGTGGTGAAGCTTAGTGGTGTTGTTGGGAGCCTCCAATTAAGTTGTGGAGATTGCCCCAACCTTGTTTGTAAAGGTTCGGTCGCTGCCTCCAAGGGCACCAATAGTGGAATCACGGCATCTCGCATTGTGTGAGGGCGTGAGGCGAATGTGGTGGCCCTAGTGGCTTCTTGGGGAGCATTGTGCCTCCACACCGCTCCAACGGAGACGTACTTCCCCTCAAAGGGAAGGAACTTCGGTAACACATCCTCGTCTTCATCGGCTCCACTCTTGGTTATCTCATACCTTTACTTGTGCAAGCTTATATTGTGTTGCATCTCTTGCTTGCTTGTGTGCTTGTTATTGTTGCATCATATAGGTTCCTCACCTAGTTCATATCTAGACAACCTAGTTTGATGCAAAGTTTAAATTGGTAAAGAAAAGCTAAAAATTGTTAGTTGCCTATTCACCCCCCCCCTATAGTCAACTATATCGATCCTTTCAATTGGTATCAGAGCCTCGTCTCTTTATTAAGGACTTTGCCATCCGAAGAGTATGGTTGACACCGTAGACGGTGAGGAGGAGCACCCCGGTGTGATTCCATCCTCGTCTACGACCGATGGGGCATCCCCGGTCTCACGTGAGGAATTCAATGTGGCTTTGGACACATTGAAAACCTCCATGACGACCGAGGTCAAAGGCATGTTCAAAGAGTGCCTTGATGGTCTTAAATTATCCACCGCACCCTTGGAAGTGGTTGTTCCCACTAACAAGGTGGCGGATGCCAACTCCGATAAGGGGGAAGATTCTAGTGAAAAGGTTCCTTTGCCTAGTGGTAAAAGTGGTAATGGCATCTATTCTCATGTTGAACCTCCTCTCACTTATGGAGGACCGATTCCCTCCACGCATTTAAATCATGCGGGTTTCCCCCAAGATTGTGAAGAATGAGGATTTTGATTCTTGGGTTTATCGCTTTAAACGTCATTTAAATCATGTTAATACTAACCTTTGGAGAATCATTGAGGAAGGTTTCTATCCGCATGATCGAAGCAACTTCACCCCTAGAGAAACCGCGGATAATCAATTCAATGAGAATGCTCTCTTCATCATTCAAGATGCAATTTCACCCGAAGACATTGCTCACCTCTTACCCTTCGCCGTGGCCAAGGAAGCATGGCACCATGTTGTTTCCCTTTACAAGGGAAGCACAAGCATTCAACACTCCAACTATGAAGTGGTGCAAGATGAAGCCAATGAGTTTACAATGAATAAAGATGAAGAACCTCGCGAGCTCTACCGGAGATTAACCACTCTCGCGGTCTCACTCCGAGATCATGGGAGCAAGGATACGGATGACAATTGGATCAAGCGCAAGTTCCTCAAGGCCATGATGCCCTACCACAAGGCCATGTCCTCCGTCCTCCGTCAAAGGCCAGACTTCCACACCTTGTCCTCAAGTGAAGTGTTGGATGAGTTTGTGGCAATGAGGATCTTGGACAAGACCGCCGACAATGCGATGTTGCATTCTCAAAGAGCAAAGAATCCCAACCTTGCCTTGAAGGCTAAGGTTAGTGTGGAAGAAGAGGATGAAGAGGAGAGCAACCCCGAAGATACTAAGTATGACTATCATGAGCACATGGCTCTTGCTTCAAGGCAATTTTGGAGCAAGAAGAACACAAGGCCCAACTTCAACAAGAACAACTCAAGTGGCTTCAAGGGCAAGCAACATGTGAGAACATGCTACAATTGTGGCAATGCGAGCCATTTTGTTGTGGAGTGTCCTTACGAGAAGTGGGAAGACAATGGTGGTAAGCTCATCCGAAAAGACAAAGCCAAGTCCTTCCCCAACAAGAACAACTTCACCAAGAAGACTCAAACTAAAGGGTTGGTGGCTCAAGAAGAATACCATGAGGATGATGATGATGAAGAAGATAGTGAAGCCATGGCCATGGCCTCCATTGCCATTGCCACACATCCACGGGTGTCTCTCTTCGACTCCCCCAACGAGAACATCACCGCCAAGTGCCTCATGGCTAAAGCCACCAACAAGGTAACCCTCAACATCAAAACCACCATCATTACTAATCCCTCTTTGATGGATTGCATTGATGAAAGTGAGGGGTCGAATGAGGAAGTAAATGAATTTGAGTCCTTTATGAGTAAGCTCAAGGGCAAATCCAAGAAGCACTTCGTTGCTCTCTTGGGACAACTTGGTGAAGCCAATGACATGATCGAGGCTCATGAAGAAACCATCTCTAAGATGGAAGGTCATAGTCGTGACTATGCCGATGAGATATCGGATCTCTCTAATGCTCCTGAGGAAGAGCGTGTGCATCTTTTGGCTCTTGAGGAGTCACACAACGATGACCATGCTAAATTAAAGAAAGATCTTGATCATGCTCTTGTTGTATCTCGTGTGCTAAATTCCGAGAAGGCTAAACTTGGGGTTGACCATGCTAGACTCAAGGAGGAGTTTGATATACTCGACAAGGCTCACAAGGTCTTGAAGGGTGCTCATGCTAGCCTCAAGGAGTCTCATGATCAACTCCAAGTGAATCTAACCAAGGAGAAAGCCACCTTTCCTCATATGGTATTAATTGATCATGCAAATGCTACTAACCCATGTTGTGAGCATGTGCATCTTGTGGAGGAGAATGCCAAGTTGAAGGAGCAACTTGAGAAAGGTCTTGTGACATGCATACAAGGTGAGAAGAACCTCAATGACCTTTTGAGCAATCAAAAGGAAGTTGTGGCCAAAGAGGGAGTTGGGTTTGCACCCAATTCCAAGAACAAGAAGAAGAACACAAGAACAAATGACCTCCCCCTCTCAAGCAAACTTTTGTGAAGGAGGGAGAGGGTGCTCCAAAGGAGAAGAAGAACAATGTGAAGGGTGGTGATGTCATAAGGGGCAATGCCACCCCTTCCAACAAAGCTGGCGACTTTAAACCTTCTTATGTGTTGTGCCGTGCTAGTGATGGGCATGTTTATGCTAAATTTGTTGGTTCTACTTATGAGTACATTGAATGGTCTATTTGGGTTCCTAAGACCCTTGTTACTAACATCAAAGGACTCATTACAAAATGGGTACCTAAAACCAAGCTTTGATCTCTTGTAGGTGTTTGCTTTTGGTGGGGGATCATGGTTGCTCAATAGTGGAGCCACAAATCATATGACCGGAAGCAAGGACTTGGTGGTGGACGTGCACAAGATCCCATCTATGCCCACCAACATCGAGTGGGGTGATGCCTCATCTTCTAAGGTATTGGGTCTTGGCAAAGTTGTCATTTCTCATGATCTCACGATCGAGAAAGTCATGCTTGTTGAGTCCCTTGCATACAATCTACTTTTCGTTCGTCAACTTGCACTCATGGGCTTTGCCACATTCTTTGATACTAATACTGTGGCCCTCTTGTGGAGAAAGACTCTTAAAGTAGCCTTTGTTGGGCATGTAGAGAACGGTCTTTATGTGATTAACTTTTCGGAGCGACCCACTAAGACCGCGACATGCCTAATGGCTAAAGTTGATGTGGGGTGGCTTTGGCATCGCGTTAGCCCACGTCAATATGAGATCTTTGCAAAGTCTTCTCAAGGGGGACCATGTCCGTGGACTAACAAATGTTACTTTTTCCAAAGATCGTGCTTGCAGTGCTTGTATTAAAGGAGACCTACATGAGAAGGCTCACCCTCCCACAACTATCATCCATTCGGAGAGACCCTTGGAGCTTCTTCACATGGATCTCTTTGGGCCTCCATCCTTTGATAGTCTTGGGGGTAGAAAGTATTTCTTGGTGATTGTGGATGATTATTCAAGATATACTTGGGTATACTTCTTCAAGAGGAAGAGTGAGACACAACAAACCGTCATCGACTTTGCAAATGAAGCTCAACGTCAACACGATGCAAAGATCTTGATAATAAGAAGTGATAATGGCACCGAGTTCAACAACTACACCTTGGATGAGTTTCTTAGTGATGAGGGGATCAAGCATCAATACTCTGCACCTTACACCCCTCAACAAAATGGTGTCGCGGAGAGGAAGAACCGGACGTTGATGGATGTGGCAAGGACCATGATGGCAGAGTTCAAGTCTCCTTACAACTTTTGGGCCGAAGCCATCAACACCGCATGTCATGCGTCCAATCGGCTCTATCTCCGCAAAGGCTTGAACAAGACTCCCTATGAAATACTCACGGGTAACAAGCCCAACCTCAAGTACTTCCGGGTGTTCGGGTGTAAGTGTTTCATTTTCAAGAAAGGTGTTCGTTTGTCTAAATTTGAGGCTAGAGCTCATGTGGTTATATTCGTTGGTTATGCTACAAACTCTCATGCTTACCGTGTCCTCAATAAGTCCACGAGACTCATTGAGGAGACGTGTAACATGGAGTTTGATGAGAATAACGGCTCCCAAGTGGAGCAAAGTGGTACTTGTGATGTAGGTGATGAAATTCCTCCCCAAGCCATAAGAAGAATGGGTGTTGGTCATATCCTACCCATTGAGGAACCCCTTGTGGCCGAAGGAGAAGGACAATGCTCCACTCAAGTGGAGCCATCACCGACCCAAGACCCACACGCTTCCGAAGAACAAAGTGAAGGCCCTCAACCTCGTGAACAAGATCAAGGGCAAGATCAACCTTAAGGTGGTGGTGCGCCACCAAGTGATGCCCAAGGTCAAGTTCTCCCCTTTGAGAAAGTTCAAGATCAAGAGCAAACTCAAGATCAAGAACAAGCTCAAGACGGTGCTCAAGATGATCAAGTTACCCCTCCTCTTTTCACATCCGAGGAGGAATTAGAGTGTCGTGCTGCTTAGATCGCTTCCAAGCTCATAACAAAAGGTCATCTCATGGAGAATGTGGTTGGAAGCCTAAGAAATGGGGTAAGCACTCGTAGAAAATTAGCAAACTATTGTGAACATCACGTGTTTGTTTCTTGTGTCGAACCCCAAAAGGTCTATGAGGTGCTCGAGGATCCGGATTGGCTCAATGCCATGCATGAAGAACTCAACAACTTCGAGCACAACCAAGTGTGGAAATTAGTGCCAAGGCCAACCGGGAATCATAATGTCATTGGAACCAAGTGGATATTCAAGAACAAGCAAGATGCTCATGGAACCATTGTTTGCAACAAGGCTCGTTTGGTGGAACAAGGCTACTCCCAAGTCGAGGGTATCGACTACGGTGAAACCTTTGCTCCCGTTGCTCGCCTTGAATCTATTCGTTTGTTGATTGCTTATGCTTATCATCATAATTTCAAGTTGCAACAAATGGACGTGAAGAGTGCTTTTCTTAATGGTCCCATTAATGAGTTGGTATATGTCAAACAACCCCCAAGGTTCGAGGATCCCTATTTCCCCGTACCAACTCAACAAGGCACTCTATGGCCTTAAACAAGCCCCACGTGTGTGGTATGAGCATCTTACTGAGTTGCTTCAAGCCGCACCTAAGTAAAGCCACTTTGTGGCGGTCAAGCAAATCTTTCGATATTTGGCTCATACCCCAAACTTTGGCCTTTGGTACCCAAGCGGATCCAACTTTGATCTTTTGGGCTATACGGATTCAGATTGGGCGGGAAACAAAGTGGATAGGAAGTCCAGCTTCGAAGGGTGCCAATTGCTTGGTTACTCCTTAGTGAGTTGGTCTTCTAAGAAGCAAAGTTGTGTATCTCTCTCGTCCACCGAAGCGGAGTATGTGGCTGCTGGTAGTTGTTGTGCTCAACTTCTATGGATGAGGCAAACTTTGAAGGATTACGGTGTCACTTGTGATGAAGTGCCTCTTTGGTGTGACAATGAAAGTGCCATCAAGATCTGTCTCAACCCGGTGCAACACTTCAAGACGAAGCATATTGAGATTTGCTATCACTTCATCCAGGATCACATTAGGCGAGGGGAGATCAAGCTCAAGTATGTCAACACTCATGATAACCTTGCAGATATTTTCATGAAGCCCTTGGATGAAGCAAGATTTCACGAGTTAAGGCATGAGCTAAATATCATTGATTCGAGCAATGTGGCTTGAACTCTTGCACACCCCACCACACTTTTCATGATATCTTGCTTAGGTGTAGGCATGGACATAGGGGGGTGTTGTTCTCTCAATGAACTCTCCCTCCTCCCATTATGCATAAATTGATCAAGTCTTTCACATTAGCCATTTTTATGGTACTTGTGCTTCAAAGACGAGCTTTGGTCATGGGCCCAAGGATAATTCTTCGTGGCGCCATACCATTTGCTCAGACATAGGTGGTCTCGACCATCGCCCTCTCTTCTCAAGAGTTTGTCTGTGTGTTGTTTCCTGTTGCTTGTGCTTCTCTCTTTTGAGTAGTTGTGCCTTGGTGTGGTCGTGTTCGAGTTTGACTTGGCTTATCTTGTGTCTTTTGTGTTCTTTCTGTTTTTTCTCTCTCGCGAGTCGTGCGTAAGCCATCTTTTCCCCTTGTCCCACCGGATCCAGGCCGTCTCCCTCGGTTCCATCCAGTGGGATCCTTCCCCACCCGCTCCTCTTGCCATGGATGCCGGTATTGCCTACGTTCTTCTCTCTCTTGGTTCTCTTTCTTGAATCTAGGTTTTGGGCTATACTCATTGCATCCCTCGATTTAGTTGTTGAATTGAGGCTTAGGAAGGACTTGGGAGATTGCTAGACTAGGTTGTTTGACGATTAGGTATTGAAATATGGTCTTTTGCATCTCCGGTAGTATCGGATCTTGCCGCGGTAGGTGTCAGCCCGCTGACAACCGCTCCCGAGCGGTACTACCGCTATACCCTAGCGGTACTACCACTTATAAGCGGTACTACCGCTCTGGTGCACGGTACTACCGCCCCGAGATGCCAATGCCCATGAGTCCCTACCTAATTGTCATCTTTTGTGTTTGTATTTCCTTGGCTTATGCTTTTCTTGCTCTTGTGGTTTGTGTGTGTGTGTGTGTGTGTTTTCAGGTGGTAGTAGCTCCAGGCATCAGGCTCGCCGCAAGAAATCCAAACCATGCAACAGGTTCCAAGCGCTATCGCTCTTTGGATGCAACTGAGTCTGCTGTTACTGTTCCTGCGGGTGGCTCGTCTGAGCCACCAAAACGCAAGGCCAAGGTCCCAACGTCGAAGACCTCCGTTGGGCGCAAGCGTGCTAATCAGATGTCTGCAATGGATTTCTGTACCAAGAGGAAGCACAATCCCTACCATGTGGATCAGGAGCCTGCTCTTCAGAGGCGTCCGTTCTGGAACAGGTTCCAGCAGTCCATCTATCATGATGTCTTGAAGCAAAAGAAGAACTTGTATGTGAAGGTCAAATCTGTCGATCTCTCAGACGTGGAGAAGGACCTACCATACTTTGGGAATGCTCCGTAGAGGTGTGAGGAGTTGGACATCAAGAGGATCATTACCTTCAACAAAGACTTTGATGCCGATCTCGTGGCCCAGTTCTTTGCCACCGTTCACTTTGGGCATGATCAGGCCCGTACTCTGTCTTGGATGACCAATCGTCATCTTCTGTTCGCACCATGGAAGGACTTCATGGTCAGCTTATCGTACAATGATGAGGGTTCCCAGCCCCACTTGGGTTTCGCCCTCAGAAGGACATTGCTGCTACTCATAAGGAAAAGCTTTGGTCTTATTCTACCAGGAAGGTGTCTGAGACTGGGAAGGTTTCTTATGAGTTCTGGCCCTTTCTAGACATCATGCATCGGATCTTCCGGAACACCCTGTTTCCTCGGATTGGCAACTTGGATCAGGTGCACTCTTACCTTGTTGACATGCTTCTATTCTATCAAGAACAACAGGGCTCTCAGCAGGTGCTGGATGTGTCACATGCGATGTGGTCTGAACTTCACTCTGTTGTCATGGAGCGCAAGTGCATCATTTATGGACCCTATCTTATGCAGCTTATCTAGGACACTTGGGCAGCCAAGTTTCCAGATGAGGAGCTTGTCACAGACAATATGGTTTCGCATGATACTATCGAGCTGCGTCAGAAGGAGAAGTGGAGTTCGTCTACTCCAGCACCTCCAGTGCAGGAGACTGTCTTATCTGATGAAGATGATGATGGGCAGGAGTATGTGCCCCATCTGAGGAGCCCTCTTGGGTGAAGAAACTCAAGGAAAATATGAAGCGTTTGTTCTGCTTCCAGGCCAAGGGCCAGTACAAGGCTCACAAGGAGGCCAAGATGGCTCGTCGTCGTGATAAGGCCATTATGAGACAGGTTGGCCTTGAGGTTGCAGATGGCTTTGAGGAGCGGATCACTGATGAGGAGTCTTGGGTCAGAGTGCACTGCTCGTGGTCTGACACTGAGGAGGACACCAGAGTTCACGCTTCTCCCCGTGCTGCAGAGGTCTCTGAGGAGGAGGAGCATGACTGGTGATTCCATGGAGATCTACTACCATCGTGTGTCGTGTCGTCCCTTTCCCTTTGGTGTCTTGCTGCCAAAGGGGGACAATTAGGGATTTGCTTTGGGTTTTGTGTTTGTGTGTTCCTGTTCGTTTGTGTCTCGTGTCTCGTGTTCGTTGTGTTCGTTCGTTTTCGTTCACTTTCTTTAGGCTGTGTGTAAGACCATATGGTGTAAGACATATGTGAACTACCCTATCTTATCTACTTTGGTGTCAAGTACTCTATTATCATGTGAGATGCTTCATTACCAGCACTTATATTATTGCTCTCATGCTTGTCCTTGCTTAGCTGTACTTGTTATTCTTATATGTAAGAATGTTGCCTGTCTACAAAATATAGGGGGAGTTTGATCCTAAAGATGTGCACACAGCCTTTCATGCTAATTTCCTTGGTGCACACCTCTAGGGGGAGCCCGTCTATATTTTGTTGGGAGAGGGTTTGCTTATTTCCAGTTACTATATTTTGTGCAAATCCCGTGTTGTCATCAATCCACCAAAAAGGGGGAGATTGTTAGGGCATATTTTCCCCGGTTTGTTTTGGTGATTGATGACAATACTTTTGCGGACCAATCGTGTCATTAAGCTTTTCTAGTTATCTAATATAAGGGCACTATGCGATTGCTAACCCTCGAGGACTTCACTTTAGACGGATTATTTTCCTTCATTTCTTTTCGGTGGAATTGAGTCGTAGGGATAACTGTACTATCAAGAGGGGATCCGTTTCGGAAGAGTATGGGTGGAATCATCATCGTTCACACTATCCTTGCACCCACGCCTTCTTCCTGCTTCTTTGGAGTATCCGTGCTGTGCAAAACAAGGGGCGATGTGTGCTAAGCAGTAGTAACGCGGCCAGGGCGGTAGTACCGCTTGCACTACCGCCCCTGCTATGGTCTCGATTTTTCATGTTGGGTTTCCATAAAGGACCACACTGGGGAGCGGTAGTAGGGACGTGATACGTCTCCAACGTATCTATAATTTTTGATTGTTCCATGCTATTATATTACCCCTTTTGGATGTTTATGGGCTTTATTTTACACATTTATATCATTTTTGGGACTAACCTACTAACCGGAGGCCCAGCCCGTATTGCTGTTTTTTTGCCAATTTCAGTATTTCGAAGAAAAGGAATATCAAACGGAGTCCAAACGGAATGAAACCTTCGGGTGCGTGATTTTTGGAACGAACGTGATCCACGGGACTTGGAGTGCAAGTCAAGAAGCAGCCGAGGCTCCCACGAGATAGGAGGGCGCGCCCCCTATCTCGTGGACCCCTCGGGCGTCCACCGATGTACTTCTTCCTCCTATATATACCTACGTACCCCGAAAACATCCAGGGAGCAGACGAAACACAATTTCCATCACCATAACCTTCTGTATGCATGAGATCCCATCTTGGAGCCTTGGCCGGCGTTCTGCCAGAGGGGGAATCGACCATGGAGGGCCTCTACATCAACATCCTTGCCCCTCCGATGAGTTGTGAGTAGTTTACCACAGACCTACGGGTCCATAGTTATTAGCTAGATGGCTTATTCTCTCTTTTTGGATCTCAATACAATGTTCTCCCCCTCTCTTGTGGAGATCTATTCGATGTAAACTCTTTTTGCGGTGTGTTTGTCGAGATCCGATGAATTGTGGGTTTATGATCAAGTTTATCTATGAATAATATTTGAATCTTCTCTGAATTCTTTTATGTATGATTGAGTTATCTTTGCAAGTCTCTTCGAATTATTAGTTTGGTTTGGCCTACTAGATTGATCTTTCTTGCCATGGGAGAAGTGCTTAGCTTTGGGTTCAATCTTGCGGTGTCCTTACCCAGTGACAGAAAGGGTTGCAAGGCACGTATTGTATTGTTGCCATCGAGGATAACAAGATGGGGTTTATATCATATTGCTTGAGTTTATCCCTCTACATCATGTCATCTTGCTTAATGCGTTACTCCGTTCTTATGAACTTAATACTCTAGATGCAGGCAGGAGTTGGTCGATGTGTAGAGTAATAGTAATAGATGCAGGCAGGAGTCGGTCCACTTGTTGCGGACGTGATGCCAATATACATGATCATGCCTAGATAATCTCATAATTATTTGCTTTTCTATCAATTGCTCGACAGTAATTTGTTCACCCACCATAATACTTATGCTATCTTGAGAGAAGCCACTAGTGAAACCTATGGCCCCCGGGTCTATCTCTCATCTTATTTGCTTCCAATCTACTTTTATTTGCATCTTTACTTTTTGCATCTATATTATAAAATACCAAAAATATATTTATCTTATCTTACTATCTTTATTAGAACTCACTTTCGCAAGTGGCCGTGAAGGGATTGATAACCCATTTATCGCGTTGGTTGCGAGCTCTCAGTTTGTTTGTGTAGGTGCGTGGGACTTTTGAGGAGCCTCCTACTGGATTGATACCTTGGTTCTCAAAAACTGAGGGAAATACTTACGCTACTATTGCTGCATCACCCTCTCCTCTTCGAGGAAAACCAACGCAAGCTCAAGTCGTAGCAAGAAGGATCTCTGGCACCGTTGTCGGGAAGGTCTTTGCTCAAGTCAAGACATACCAAGTACCCATCACAAACCCATCTCCCTCGCATTTACATTATTTGCCATTTGCCTCTCGTTTTCCTCTCCCCCACTTCACCCTTGCCGTTTTATTCGCCCTCTCTTTCCCAATCTCCTCCTATCTTTTTGCTTGCCTTTTTCTGTTTGCTTGTGTGTTGGATTACTTGTTGCCATGGTGCAAGATAATACCAAATTGTGTGATTTCCCGAATACCAATAATAATGATTTCCTTAGTACTCTGATTGCTCCTCTTAATGATGTCGAGTCTTGTGAAATCAATACTGCTTTGCTGAATCTTGTTATGAAAGATCAATTCGCCGACCTTCCTAGTGAAGATGCCTCTACTCATCTAAACAACTTTGCTGATTTGTGTGATATGCAAAGGAAGAAAGATACGGATAACAATATTGTCCAACTGAAGTTATTTCCGTTTTCTCTTAGAGATCGTGCTAAAGTTTGGTTTTCGTCTTTGCCTAAAAATAGTATTGATTCTTGGAACAAGTGCAAAGATGCTTTTATCTCTAAGTATTTTCCTCCCACTAAGATTATCACTCTTAGGAACGATATTATGAATTTTAAACAACTTGATCATGAACATGTTGCCCAATCTTGGGAAAGAATGAAATTGATGCTTCGTAATTGCCCTACTCATGGTTTGAATTTATGGATGATCATACAAAAATTTTATGCCGGTTTGAACTTTGCTTCTAGAAATCTCTTAGATTCGGCCGCGGGAGGCACGTTTATGGAAATCACGTTTGGAGATGCTACAAAACTACTTTATAATGTTATGGCTAATTATTCTCAATGGCACTGTCAGCATTCTGGGAACGGGGCTCCCCAGACTTGCCTGCCTGCGGCCTGCGGTGTGGCTCAAAGGAGGCCCAGCACGGCCCATCTTCATCAACACAAGCTCAAGACCCTCGCGAGGGGCCAAGCCTCGTGGGGCGGACGACGAGGAGCTTCCTCAGGCACGGCCTTGTCAGGCTGGCTCATGAGGAGGCAGAGAGTTCAAGGCGGGGTACCTCGCGAGGTTCCCATGATGCAAGCCATGACGACCAAGGGCGCCAGCAGGGCGCCAGCCCGCGTAGTGTCCTCCTTTCCTCTTTGGTGCAAAGGGGGCAAGCGCAGGCGAGAGCATCAAGCAAAGGCGTCCATTTCGGTGCAACAAGACCAAGACCAGCCCAACGGCCGGAAGGAAGTCATTGTGGGGCCCAAGCCGGTGTCACCACCAGAGCCTTTGACAGGCGAGGACTAACTTTAGTCAGGATAAGTGTACCCGCTGTTCCCCTTCAAAATGGCCAATTGTTGGTGCCCTTCCCGCTCAATATTTGGGAAGAGGCCCAGGGCCTTTGCCTATAAATAGGACTAGCCACCCCCAGGGTAGAGGGACCTGGATCCGCATCTAGAGATCAGCCGGAGAGAGAGAGAGAGAGAGAGAGAGAGAGAGAGAGAGAGAGAGAGAGAGAGAGAGAGAGAGAGAGAGAGAGATAGGCGACGAACTCCTCCCATCAGTTCGTCGCACCAGCCAAGAACAGACCCTCGCGCGGCTGTTCTGCCTTGTATTGTTCATCATCAAGCCCAAGAGGCAATCCACACACCACACACCGGAGTAGGGTCTTACACCACAATGGTGGCCTGAACCAGTATAAATCTTGTGTCTCTTGTGCTGTTCAGTTTGGTAGTTTAGGCCTTAGCGGTTCGGTGAGGAGCGAGCCGGTAGAGGGTTGAATCTCCGCGCGCACCCTAGTGTTCGAACCTCAAGGGTCTGCCGGAACCCGAAATCCGACAGGCACACCGAAAGATCTAGTAAAAAAGTGCATGCTATAGAAGAAATGAATGTTTTGAGTGGAAAGATGGATGAACTTATGAAATTGTTTGCTACTAAAAATACTCCTCTTGATCCCAATGATATGCCTTTGTCTTCTTTGATTGAGAATAATAATGAATCTGTGGATGTGAATTTTGTTGGTAGGAATAGTTTTGGAAACAATGCTTATAGAGGAAACTTTAATGCTAGACCGTTCCCTAGTAAATCCTCTAATAATTTCGGAAATTCCTACAATAATTATTATGGTAATTTTAATAAGATGCCCTCTGATTTTGAGAATAGTGTGAAAGAATTTATGATTTCTCAAAAGAATTTTAATGCTTTGCTTGAAGAAACATTGCTCAAAATTGATGATTTGGCTAGGAACGTTGATAGACTTTCGGTTGACGTTGATTCTCTTAAACTTAGATCTTCTCCTCCTAAGCATGATATCAATGAGTCTCTCAAAGTAATGATAATTTCCATTGACGAATGCAAGGAAAGAACCGCTAGATTGCGTGCTAAAAAAGAGAGCTTTATAAAGGAGTGTTCTTCTAGTTTCCATGAAAATAATGATGAGGATCTTAAAGTTATTGATGTGTCTCCTATTAGATCTATGTTTTGCAATATGAATTTTGATAATTATGGGACTGATGATGAATCAACTTTGCCTAGAAGGCGTCCCAAGAATTCAGAGTCTTTAGATCTTGATGCTAAATTTGGTAAAAGTGAGATTGGAGAGGTCACAACTTCAAATAACATTGAACCTACTATCTCGGATTTCAAGGAATTTGATTATGATAATTGTTCTTTAAAAGGTTGTATTTCCTTGTTGCAATCCATTGTTAATTCTCCTCATGCTTATAGTCAAAACAAATCTTTTACCAAACATATTGTTGATGCCTTGATGCAATCTTATGATGAAAAACTTAATTTGGAAGTTTCTATACCTAGAAAACTTAATGATGAGTGGGAACCTACTATAAAGATTAGAATTAAAGATTATGAGTGTTTTGCTTTGTGTGATTTGGGTAGTGTTTCCACAATTTCGAAAACTTTATGTGATATTCTAGGTTTCCATGATCTTGATGATTGCTCATTAAATTTGCACCTTGCGGATTCCACCATTAAAAAGCCTATGGGAAGGATCAATGATGTTCTTATTGTTGCAAATAGAAATTTGGTGCCAGTAGATTTTATCGTTCTTGATATAGATTGCAATCCTTCTTGCCCTATTATTCTTGGTAGACCTTTCCTTAGAACGATTGGTGCGATTATTGATATGAAGGAACGGAATATTAGATTCCAATTTCCATTAAAGAAAGGCATGGAGCACTTTCCAAGAAAGAAAGTCAAATTACCTTATGAATCTATCATGTGGGCTACTTATGAATTTAGTGCCAAAGATGGCACTCGTTGAATCTATCTTTGCTTTTATGCCTAGCTAGGGGCGTTAAATGATAGTGCTAGTTGGGAGGCAACCCAATTTTTCTTTATGTTTTTGGTTTTTTCTCCTATTTAGTAATAAATCTTGCATCTACCTTTCGGGCTTGCTCAGTTTTGCCCTTACTTTTCGGGCTTGCTCAGTTTTGCCCTTTGACCGTTTGACCAAAACTTTGAAAATTCATAACTAATTCATATGAACTCAAAAAAATGCAAATAAGATATCAAAATGTTCAGATAAACATTACCTTTATGGGCATATCATTTGCATTCAGGACAAAATCATCATTTAAACTACCCGAGGTAATTAATGTTATTAACATTATTAAAAAATAAATAGGTATAAAAATATATTTTTCATGAATAAAAATTACATGCAAATGTTGGTGATGTTTTCTGAACGTCCTGATAACTTATTTGCATTTTTCTGAGTTTGTATCAACTTGTTATGAATGTTCTAATGACTTTGACCATTATTTGGAAACTTCATAACAAGTTCATACGAACTCAAGAAAATGCAAATAAGGTATCAGGATGTTCAGAAAACATCACCTACATTTGCATATAATTTTTATTCATGAAAAAATATTGTTTATACCTATTTATTTTTAATAATGTTAATAATATTAATTACCTCGGGTAGTTTAAACTATGCTTTTGTCCTGAATGCAAATGGTATGCCCATAAAGGTAATGTTTATCTGAACATTTTGATATCTTATTTGCATTTTTCTGAGTTCATATGAATTAGTTATGAATTTTCAAAGTTTTGGTCAAACGGTCAAAGGGCATTCGAGGGATCTCGACGGAAAAAGTAAGGGCAAAACTGAGCAAGCTCAAAAAGTAAGGGCAAAACCCGTGGGTAGGAACCAACTAAGGGTAAAAATGCAATTGTCCCACTTATCTTTTAGTTAGTGTTTGTGCCAAGTAGAACCTATAGGATAACCTATGATGATAGTTGATTTGATTCTGCTGAAAAACAGAAATTTTGGGCGCATGAATATAATTTTTTTTAAATCACAGGAACGTGATTTTGCGTTGATTCTTTTTGCTGCTGATCAATAAACAAATTTTACAGGACTTCCTATTTTGGTAGGACTTTTAGAGTTCCAGAAGTTTGCGTTAGTTACAGATTTCTTCAGACTGTTCTGGTTTTGACAGATTCTGTTTTTGTGTGTTGTTTGCTTATTTCTATGCATCTATGGCTAGTAAATTAGTTAATAAACCATAAGGAAGTTGGAATACAGTAGGTTTAACACCAAAATAAATAAAGAATGAGTTCATTACAGTACCTTATGTGGTGGTTTTGTTTTCTTTCACCAACGGAGCTTATAAGATTTCCTGTTGAGTTTTGTGTTGTGAAGTTTTCAAGTTTTGGGTAAAGCTTTTATGGACTATGGAATAAGGAGTGGCAAGAGCCTAAGCTTGGGGATGCCCAAGGCACCCCAAGATATTCAAGAATAGCCAAAAGCCTAAGCTTGGGGATGCCCCGAGAAGGCATCCCCTCTTTCGTCTTCGTTCATTGGTAACTTTACTTGGAGCTATATTTTTATTCTCTACATGATATGTGTTTTGCTTGGAGTGTCATGTATTACATTAGTCTTTGCCTTTTAGTTTACCACAATCATCCTTGCTGTACACACCTTTTGGGAGAAGCCCATTTGATTAGAATTTGCTAGAATACTCTATGTGCTTCACTTATATCTTTTGAGCTTGATAGTTTTTGCTCTAGTGCTTCACTCATATCTTTTAGAGCACGGTGGTGTCTTAATTTTAAATAAATTTCTAGTCTCTCATGATTCACTTATATCTTTTTGAGAGTATTTTAGAACAGCATGGTATTTTCTATGGTTACAAAGTTGATCTTAGAATGATGAGCATCCAAGTTGGGTATAATAAAAACTATCATAGAAAAATAATTGGATGCTATGATCAACTTGATGCTTGATAATTGTTTTGAGATATAAAAGTAGTAATGTTAGGGTCATGCTAGTGGGTAATTATGAATTGAGAAATACTTTTGTTGAAGTTGGCAAGTCCCGTAGCATGCACGTATGGTAAAAGTTGTGTGACAAATTTGTTGCACGAGGTGCTCTTTTGATTGTCTTCCTTATGAGTGGCAGTCGGGGACGAGCAATGGTCTTTTCCTACCAATCTATCCCTCTTGGGGCATGCGTAGTAGTACTTCGCTTCGAGGGCTAAGTAGACTTCTTCAATAAGTATATGAGTTCTTTTTAACTAATGTGAGTCCATGGATATATGCACACTCATCCTTTCACTTTGCTAGCCTTTATTATTACCACGCAACTTTCATCGGTATCATAAACCCTTTATTTACCTTCCTCAAAACAACCACCATACCTACCAATCATGGCATTTCCATAGCCATTCCAAGATATATTGCCATGCAAGTTTCCACCGTTCCGTTTATTATGACACGTTCCATCATTGTCATATTGCTCTTTTGCATGATCATGTAGTTGACATCGTATTTGTGGCAAGGCCACCTTCATAATTTTCATACATGTCGCTCTTGATTCATTGCATATCCCGGTACACCGCCGGAGGCATTCATATAGAGTCATATCTTGTTCTAGCTTTGAGTTGTAATTCTTGAGTTGTAAATCCATAAAAGTGTGATGATATTCATTATTAGAGCATTGTCCTAGTGAGGAAAGGATGATGAAGGCTATGATTCCCCCACAAGTCGGGATGAGACTTCGGACTTTACAAAAAGAAAAAAATGAGAAAGGCCAAAAATAAAGAAAAAGAAAGAAAGGCCAGAGAAGAAGAAAAAAATGAAAAAAAGGAAAAAAATAAAATGAGAGAAAAAGAGAGAAGGGACAATGCTACTATCTCTTTTTCCACAATTGTGCTTCAAAGTAGCACCATGATCTTCATGATAGAGAGTCTCCTATGTTGTCACTTTCATATACTAAGTGATTATAGAACTTGGCTTGTATATTCCAATGATGGGCTTCCTCAAAATGCCCTAGGTCTTCGTGAGCAAGCAAGTTGGATGCACACCCACTTAGTTTCTTTTGTTGAGCTTTCATATATTTATAGCTCTAGTGCATCCGTTGCATGGAAATCCCTACTCACTCACATTGATATCTATTAATGGGCATCTCCATATAGCCCGTTAATACACCTAGTTGATGTGAGACTATCTTCTCCCTCTTTTTGTCCTCACAACCACCACCATATACCACCATAGTGCTATGTCAATGGCTTGCGCTCATGTATTGCGTAAAAGTTGAAAAAGCTGAAGCGCGTTAAAAAGTATGAAACAATTGCTCAGCTCGTCATCGGGGTTGTGCATGATGGGAGTATTTTGTGTAATGAAATTGAAGCATGGCCTAACTATATGATTTTGTAGGGATAAGCTTTCTTTGGCTATGCTATTTTGATAGGACATGATTATTTGTTAGTATGCTTTGAAGCATTATTATTTTTATGTTTTATAAGCTTTTATTTTGAATCATTTGGATCTGAACATTCACGCCACAATAAAGAAAATTACATTGAGAATTATGCTAGGTAGCATTCCACATCAAAAATTTCTTTTTTATCATTTACCTACTCGAGGACGAGCAGGAATTAAGCTTGGGATGCTTGATACGTCTCCAATGTATATATAATTTTTGATTGTTCCATGCTATTATATTACCCCTTTTGGATGTTTATGGGCTTTATTTTACACATTTATATCATTTTTGGGACTAACCTACTAACCGGAGGCCCAGTCCGTATTGCTGTTTTTTGCCTATTTCAGTATTTCGAAGAAAAGGAATATCAAACGGAGTCCAAATGGAATGAAACCTTTGGGAGTGCGATTTTTGGAACAAACGTGATCCAGAGGACTTGGAGTGCAAGTCAAGAAGCAGCCGAGGCTCCCACGAGATAGGAGGGCGCCCCCCGTAGGGCGCGCCCCCGGTCTCATGGGCCCCTCAGGCGTCCACAGACGTACTTCTTCCTCCTATATATACCTACGTACCCCGAGAACATCCAGGGAGCAGACGAGACAAAATTTCCATCACCGTAACCTTCTGTATCTGTGAGATCCCATCTTGGAGCCTTCGCCAGCGTTCTGCCGGAGGGGGAATCGACCACAGAGGGCCTCTACATCAACATCCTTGCCCCTCCGATGAGTTGTGAGTAGTTTACCACAGACCTACGGGTCCATAGTTATTAGCTAGATGGCTTCTTCTCTCTTTTTGGATCTCAATACAATGTTCCCCCCTTCTCTTGTGGAGATCTATTCGATGTAAACTATTTTTTCGGTGTGTTTGTCGAGATCCGTTGAATTGTGGGTTTATGATTAAGTTTATCTATGAATAATATTTGAATCTTCTCTGAATTCTTTTATGTATGATTGAGTTATCTTTGCAAGTCTCTTCGAATTATCAGTTTGGTTTGGCCTACTAGATTGATCTTTCTTGCCATGGGAGAAGTGCTAGGCTTTGGGTTCAATCTTGCAGTGTCCTTACCCAGTGACAGAAAAGGTTGCAAGGCACGTATTGTATTGTTGCCATCGAGGAACAAGATGGGGTTTATATCATATTGCTTGAGTTTATCCCTCTACATTATGGCATCTTGCTTAATGTGTTACTCTTTTCTTATGAACTTAATACTCTAGATGCAGGCAGGAGTCGGTCGATGTGTGGAGTAATAGTAGTAGATGCAGGCAGGAGTCGGTCTACTTGTTGCGGACATGATGCCTATATACATGATCATGCCTAGATAATCTCATAATTATTTGCTTTTCTATCAATTGCTCGACAGTAATTTGTTCACCCACCGTAATACTTATGCTATCTTGAGAGAAGCCACTAGTGAAACCTATGGCCCCTGGGTCTATCTCTTACCTTATTTGCTTCCAATCTACTTTTATTTGCATCTTTACTTTTTGCATCTATATTATAAAATACCAAAAATATATTTATCTTATCTTACTATCTTTATTAGATCTCACTCTCGCAAGTGGCTTGAAGGTATTGACAACCCCTTTATCGCGTTGGTTGCGAGTTCTTAGTTTGTTTGTGTAGGTGCGTGGGACTTTTGAGGAGCCTCCTACTGGATTGATACCTTGGTTCTCAAAAACTGAGGGAAATACTTACGCTATTATTGCTGCATCACCCTCTCCTCTTCGAGGAAAGCCAACGCAAGCTCAAGACATAGCAGGACGACAGTAGGGTGCGGTAGTATCGCTGCCACAGCAGTAGTACCGCTCCTACGTCCGCTCCAACTGCCGCTCAGCTCACTGCCATCCTCTGTTTCTCAGCGGTTGTAGGGAGCGGCAGTACCGCTTATCGGTGGTAGTACCGCCATCAGTGCGGTAGTACCGCTCTAATGCATGTACTTCTCCTCACTCAGCCCTGGTTGCCCTATGTCTGCTTGACACAGTGGTACTACCGCTATGGCAGCGGAACTACCGCTCCTGCCACGGTACTACCGCCCAGATGCGGGCTGCGGGCTGCATAACGGTTGGATGTGTCCCCCCATGAGGGAGTCCTGGACTAGGGGGTGTCCGGACAGCCGGACTATCATCGTCCGCCGGACTCCAAGACTACGAAGATACAAGATTGAAGACTCCGTCCCGTGTCCGGATGGGACTTTCCTTGGCATGGAAGGCAAGCTTGGCGATACGGATATGTAGATCTCCTACCATTGTAACCGACTCTGTGTAACCCTAGCCCTCTCCGGTGTCTATATAAACCGGAGGGCTTTAGTCCGTAGGGGACAACAACCATTACAACAATCATACCATAGGCTAGCTTCTAGGGTTTAGCCTCCTTGATCTCGTGGTAGATCCACTCTCGTACTACCCATATCATCAATATTAATCAAGCAGGACGTAGGGTTTTACCTCCATCAAGAGGGCCCGAACCTGGGTAAAACATCGTGTCCCTTGTCTCCTGTTATCATCCGCCTAGACGCATAGTTCGGGACCCCCTACCCGAGATCCGCCGGTTTTGACACCGACATTGGTGCTTTCATTGAGAGTTCCTTTGTGTCGTCATCGATAGGCTTGATGGCTTCTTCAATCAATAACAACACTGTCCAGGGTGGGACATTTCTCCCCGAACAGATCTTCGTATTCGGCGGCTTCGCACTGCGGGCCAATTCACTTTTCCATCTGGAGCAGATCGAAAGCTACGCCCCTGGCTGTCAGGTCAGATTTGGAAGCCTAAACTTCACGGCGGACATCCGCGGAGACTTGATCTTCGATGGATCCGATCCGAAGCCGAGCGTGCCGCACTGTCGCGATGGGCACGATCTAGCTCTGCCGCCGGACAGTGCCTTGGAGGCCGCACATGAATCCGCTCCGACCCATGGTTCGGAGCCGATCGCGCAGATCGAGGACGAGTGGCTGGACACCGCCTTGGGAGCCGCAACATCCGCGGCGATGGAGCCGAACACTGACCTTGTCCCCTATAAAGCTCGTGACTCCGAGGTGCCGGACTCCCTGCCGGACTCCGAACCTCCTGCACCCCTACCAATCGAATCCGATTGGGTGCCGATCATGGAGTTCACCGCTGCAGACATCTTTAAGCACTCGCCCTTTGGCGACATCCTAAATTTGCTAAAGCATCTCTCGCTGTCCGGAGAGCCCTGGCCGGATTATGGCCAGGATGGATGGGATGCGGACAACGAAGAAATTCAAAGCACACCCACCACCCACTTTGTAGCCACTGTCGACGATCTAACCGACATGCTAGACTACGACTCCGAAGACATCGACGGTATGGACGACGATGCTGGAGACGATCAAGAACCAGCGCTCACAGAGCACTGGAGGGCCACCGCAACCCATGATGTATATATGGTGGATACCCCGAAAGGAAGCGATAACGAGGACCAACGGGGCGTAGCAAAAGATAATCCCGCCGATAAACAACCAAAACAGCGACGCAGACGCCGCCCTAAGTCCCTCCTCGACAACAACAGCGCTCCTAATGACCTAGCAATGAAGCAGGGCAAACCGGTGGATGAAGAACATGCAGCCAAGCAACCGTCTGAACAGGACGAATCGGATAATCAATCCATGCCCGGCGAAACCAATAGTCCAGACGACCTCACGCGGGACAGACCACCGGAGAATAAGAGCCTTCGCAAAAGACTCGTCGCCACTGCAAGAAGTCTGAAGAAGGAAAAACGGAAGCTCAAAACAGCGGAAGACATACTCAGAATGAGGTGGAGCAAAGTACTCAAAACCGCAGACAAATACGGCAATAGCCATCAATCAAAGAGCTACCCGAAGCGCAAGCTGCTGCCAGAATTTGACGAGGAAGCCATAGAGCCCCCACAGTCAAAAAACAAAGAGGCCACCTGGCCGGATAGACGGCCAGATGATAGGCCAAAAACTATAAGCGGCACCGCACACAAACCGGCCCATGATCCTGGGAAAATAGATGACCCAGCCAGGTCCATTTACGGGCCAAAAAAGACGGCCCCAGGAAGCAACACAACACGCCAAGTGTTCGAAGACAACGGTACACCCAAATACAGGGGCGCCGCACACCCACTATGTTTCACCAATGAGGTGCTAGATCATGAATTCCCAGCAGAGTTTAAACCCATAAACATAGACGCCTACGACGGAACAACAGACTCGGGAGTCTGGATAGAGGATTATATACTACACATACACATGGCTAGAGGAGATGACCTCCATGCCATAAAATATCTACCCCTCAAGCTCAAAGGGCCAGCTCGGCATTGGCTCAAAAGCCTCCCAGAAAACACTGTTGGAAGTTGGGAAGAGCTTGAGGACGCGTTTAGAGCAAATTTTCAAGGGACTTATGTCCGCCCTCCAGATGCAGACGATCTAAGTCATATAACTCAACAGCCTGGAGAGTCAGCGCACAAATTCTGGAACAGGTTCCTTACTAAAAAGAACCAAATAGTCGATTGTCCGGACGCCGAAGCCTTAGCAGCTTTCAAACACAACGTCCGAGACGAATGGCTCGCCAGACACCTCGGCCAAGAGAAGCCGAGGACAATGTCCGCGCTAACAAGCCTCATGACCCGCTTTTGCGCGGGGGAAGACAGCTGGCTAGCAAGATGCAGCACCAGCGACCCAAGTACATCTAAGATCAGAGATGGAAACGGAAAATCACGGCGCAGAAAAGATCAGCACCGAAATAAAGAGAAAGGCCCAAAGAACACGGCGGTCAACGCCGGATTCAAAAGCTCACGGCCAAACAACAAAACACTGCCTCTTAAGGACAACAGTGATGAGCTATCCAGCTTAAACAAAATTTTGGATCGGATATGTCAAATCCACAGTACTTCCGGAAGGCCTGCAAACCACACCCACCGAGATTGTTGGGTTTTCAAACAGTCCGGCCGACTCAACGCCGAACACAAGGGGCTTGACGCACCAAGCGAGGACGACGACGAACCCCACCAGCAGGGCACTAGAAAACAAAAGACTTTCCCACAAGAAGTCAAAGCAGTGAACTCACTTCATGTGATAATACGGAAAAACAATGCGGCACCCGCTAAGATGGGTCTCGCACGGTCCACCCCAGCGGAACCTCGAGATTGGATGTCAAAACCAATCACTTTTGACCACCTGGATTATTCCAGAAGTGTTCAAAATGTAGGATGGCCTGCTCTGATATTGGATCCTATAATCGACGGACTACAATTTACACAAGTCCTGATGGACGGCGGCAGCGATTTAAACCTGCTATATCCGAACACAATCCGCAAGTTGGGGATAGACCTTACTACAATTTGACATAGCCGCACTTCCTTTAAAGGAGTGACGCCAGGCCCTTACGCCAAGTGCACAGGCTCCTTATTACTAGAAGTTGTGTTTGGGTCACCGAACAACTTCCGACGCGAAAAACTAATCTTTCATATCGCCCCATTCAAAGTAGCTATCGAGCACTATTGGGACGTGAAGCTTTTGTCCGCTTTAACGCCGTACCACATTACGCGTCTCTTACACTCAAAATGCCCGGTCCACGAGGCATCATTTCATTAAGAGGGTCATTCAGCGACCCCGGACACGGCTAGACAAGTCCGGCATAAATAAGCTGGGGGCTCCCTAGCCGCACACCCCTTCATAGGGGGCTACGCATATAAGCAACAATGGGCTAATATAGGCTCAGCTTTATTAATTTATTAATATTTTAATCTTTATGCACTTTTCGCACGATTTCTTTTCAAACTAAGTTCCTCTCTTTTTACAGATGAACACCGTGCACACCCGTCCAGGATAACGGCACAACGGAGACACAGGCGCAGACGTGCAGTCGGGACCCGTTGCTAGGATTCTTTTCAGATTAAGACCCTGCATTAACCTTTTTTACTGTCTCTTGTTGCTATAATCCCCTGGTTTTTCATTATTACCAGAGAGGATACTGACGTTTTGGCATCGGCCGCGTCAGAGGACCTCGCCCGTACCTAGACACAAGGGGCTTAGGGCATTGCTTCGCCCGTTATTATAAAAGACCGAACACCTTAGGGAGTGTTCGGCGTCTCGAGTTAGGCCTTATATGCATCAGCTCCGAATCATGTCTTTGGTCAAATGTTGGGTTTGCCCGGCTCCTGTGTTTTGCTGCCTTACATTCCGTATCATCAGCTAACGCGGCACCAGGAGAACTACTGCGATTGTGCCCCAGTTCGGCTGGGCGAGCACCTCAGTAGAGAAAGCCGAAAACTGACTGTCATGATACAGCGAGAGACTGGTCAACCACTCGATCGACCACCAGAATGTTTAGAATTCCTCCTCTTTGACGAAGGACCGTTTCCCGGTCAGGCACATACACGCCCCGAATTCGGAGAGCGCGGTGCCCCCAGGGGCTATATCGTAGCCCCACCCTCGAACTCCAATGGCTAAGTGAAAGTGATAAAGCATTATAGTCCGGTTCCCTCGTTTGCTACGCTACCACCTCCTTAACAGGACCAAGACGTTGGATTAAGTGTGAAAATGCGCTATTTTTGCGAACACCCCCGCACCTTGTGCGTGGGGGCTGAAGCCGACGACTGCCATCTTTCAGGTTATACACACGTATACATAAACGGCCGCACAGGAGATATTTCAATACTTGAACGCACAAGTACAAAAAGCGCCTATATCATAAACATCGTTTTACAAGATAAAATGTTCATTTGAACGTGACATTTTTCGAGCATTGCGACTCTATTATACGAGCACCACGCATAACTTCCCCAAAATAGTGCTCGGCGGGTAACCGGCTTTCGTCCGAACCCTGGGTTGCAACAGCGGTGGCATCCATCTCTGTCCAATGTGTCTTCACATGGGCAAGGGCCATCCGCGCACCCTCTATGCAGGCGACCGCTTCATCACCTTGATATGCGGCACCGCCCCAAGAAACTGCTGCAATACGCCAAAATAGCTCGTCGGCTTGGGCCTCTCCGACCAGACATGAGTCACGATATCCGTCATGGCAAGTCCGGACAACCTATTCAGCTCAGCCCATTCGGCCAACCGATCGGTCAGCAGAAGTGAACGATCCGGACTATGGAATTGAGACCAAAATAGCTCTTCCGTCTTGTGATCCTTCTGACTTTGGAAGTGCACAACGGCATCCGCCGCACTCGCCGCTAAGTCCATATATGGATCCTCCGGACCCCACAGCTGGCCAAGTTGGGCATACTTTGGATCTGTAAACCTGCGGCGTAGCAGAAAAGGCTTGCCAGCCACAATGTCTTCGGCCTGACGCAGCTCCTCCTTTATAGCCCGCATTGCAGAACGGGCATCCTTGGCTTCGGCGGTGGCCTTCCCCAGGTCTTCTCGCTCCGATAGGCGCTCCTTTTCAAGAGCCTCATTGCGGTCGGTAGCATCCTTCAATTTAACGGCCAATTCGGCCATCTCTTCCCTGCTTCGGTAGTGTGCAGCCCTTTCGGCTTCTAACTCCTCGGCCGCCCTCGAGGCAGCCGCATCACTCCTTCTGGCTTGCTCCTTGGCTTGAGCAAGTTCTGCCCGAAGGCTCTCCACAGCAGCAGCACCATCTGCGTCAAGCATAAACATTGTAAGAGGTGGGCTTTTGCTCCCTTAATAGGTGACTGCAGAGACACAATTTACCTTGCGACTCGTCAAGTCGCTTGTTGACTAGCGCGATGTCCGCATCCGCAACATCGAGTTGCCGCATTAATTCAGCAACTCCATCAGTCCGGCTAGCCCCCGGACTATTCGCCACCTGCATAGGAAAGGCGACACTCAATACCTGCGATTTTGATCCTTGGCACGCTGTCGCTTTCAACAACCCACCGAGTCTCAGGGGCTACTATCTATACAGGGCGTGCTTTATGTGTAAAACTGTTAAAAAGGTGTGTCATTTTTACATACCTCAAACCCCGCCACCAAACTCCTGACGGCATTATGCAATCCGCTTTTGGCGGACGTAATCCTTCTAATCACCGTACTCGTCAATGCACGGTAGTCTTCTGAGATGGACGCCCTCTCAAGCAGATCCTTCAGCTCCCCCGGCCGAACACTAGTCGGTGCCGAACTCTCCGGCTCTGCCGGGCTCGGGGATACCCTCCGTGACGACACTTCAGGCTCGTCCGCCCTATCCGACGGCGCAGCAGACGGAGGCGTCTCGCTCTCCATCATCTCCGGACGAAGATCCCCCAAAGACGAGCTCATCTGAGAAGGTCGCAGATCCGAACTACAAGGTAAAAATTTCGGTTATCCTCAGAAGCACAAATAGGGACATTTCTTATTAATGAACTCCCCCTTTTTTCTACTCACGGCTCGCTGGAGGGCTGATTCTTTAGAGAAGACTGTGCGGCCGGGACCTCCCCGGACACAGGACCCTCTGGTGAAGATTTCTTCCCCCGCTTAGGGGCTTTGGCCTCCGGATCTTCGGAGGCGGTCCTCTTCTCCCCCAGGAGGGAGGGATTCTCGATCCCCCCTTCCTCAAAGGCCTCCTTGGGTGAGGCGGTAGCTCCCCTATTTTCCCCTTCGCCTTCTTCTAAAGGCGCAACCTCCAACATCCTGACCAGCGTGGTATCCGGCACGGTCTCTGGGAGGGGGGCCGGACACCGTATCAGCTTTGCTTGCGCTATCCACTCCTGTTAAGGGGCAACGGGTTAAAAGGCGAATCATAGAAAGGCAAACCGAAGGTATGTCCGGATTCGGAACTACTTACTTGTGTATCCGAGCGATTGCAGCTTAGGCCGGCGTCCTCGGTCAATTCCGGACACGTCACTTGTGGTCCGAAGAATAATTTGTACATCTCCATGGGTGTCATACCCATGAAGTGTTGAAGAATCCGTGGTCCCTCCGGATTAAACTCCCACAGCCGGAGAGGGCGCCGTTTGCAGGGCAGGAGACGCCTAATCAGCATAACCTGCATCACCACGACCAGATCGATCTCCCTCGCCTGGAGGTCTCGAATCCGGCCCTGCAATAGGGGCACGTCCTTTGATGGCCCCCAGTTGAGCCCTTGGTTGACCCACGACATCAACCGTCGAGGAGGTCCCGAGCGGAATACGGGCGGCGGCTTCTGCTTGCTGCCCTTCGGAGCGGTGATATAGAACCACTCCTACTGCCACAAGCCGAGCTCCTCTTGGAAGGAGCCCTCGGGCCACGGGGCATCGGCCCTCCTGCTTACGGCCGTCCCGCCGCACTCTGCTTGACGCCCCCCGATCATCTTCGGCTCCACATTGAAGGTCTTCAGCCACAGGCCGAAGTGGGGGGTGACGCGGAGGAAGGCTTCGCAGACAACGATAAACGCAGAAATATGGAGGATAGACTCCAGAGCCAGGTCATGGAATTCCAACCCATAGTAGAACATGATCCCTCTCACAAATGGATCCATCGGGAAGCCTAAACCCCGACGGAGGTGGGATACAAAGACGACATACTCGCCGGGCTCGGGGGTGGGGATGGCCTGCCCTTCGGCGGGCAGCCTGTGCGAAATCTCATAGGATAGGTACCTGGCCTCCCGTAGCTTTAGCACGTCTTCCTCTGTGACAGAGGAAGGCATCCACTGGCCCTGAAGGCCGGAACCGAACATTGTTGAAGGTCTGAAGTGCTCGAATCTGGGTCTCTGGGTGTTGGAACTTGGAGCAAGGAGAGGATTCGATGAAGATTGAAGAAAAGAAATGAGCCTTGGTCCTATTATAAAGAAGGAGAATACCAAGAGCCGTCTCCGTGACCGTTCGGGACTCGCCTTCGATAGAGGAGGCGTGGCGACGGGCGCGGTTGGGTTACCCACGTCCGTATTGATGAGAATCCCGGAATAAGGGGAACACGATCTCTGCTTTGACAAGACGTGCCAAGGAAACCGCTTCGCTAAACACGCTTAGGTGGTATAAAAAACGATTCAAGTAAAGGCTTGGTAGTGGCGTGACGTCATGCCGCAAAATACGTCAGCAGATTGAACTTGTGTACATAATATTCTCTCTACGGTGGAATGTGGAATTTATTTTGCAGAGCCGGACACTATCCTGGTGTTCACAATCTTCTATGGATTATTCGGAGGAGGAACCCGCCTTGCAATGCCGAACATTATGCGCGCCGCACTCATCATCATTGAAGCCAGGTTCAGGGGCTACTGAGGGAGTCCTGGACTAGGGGGTGTCCGGACAGCCGGACTATCATCGTCCGCCGGACTCCAAGACTATGAAGATACAAGATTGAAGACTCCGTCCCGTGTCCGGATGGGACTTTCCTTGGCGCGGAAGGCAAGCTTGGCGATACGGATATGTAGATCTCCTACCATTGTAACCGACTCTGTGTAACCCTAGCCCTCTCCGGTGTCTATATAAACCGGAGGGCTTTAGTCCGTAGGGGACAACAACCATTACAACAATCATACCATAGGCTAGCTTCTAGGGTTTAGCCTCCTTGATCTCGTGGTAGATCCTCTCTTGTACTACCCATATCATCAATATTAATCAAGCAGGACGTAGGGTTTTACCTCCATCAAGAGGGCCCGAACCTGGGTAAAACATCGTGTCCCTTGTCTCCTGTTACCATCCGCCTAGACGCATAGTTCGGGACCCCCTACCCGAGATCCGCCGGTTTTGACACCGACACCCCACTATATAAAGGGGTCTTCTTCTCCAAGAAGACTCACCTCTTCCATACCCAAACTCCATTGTTGCTCCAAGCTCCATTTTCGCCCGATCTCTCCCCCTAGCCAATCAAACTTGTTGATTTTCTAGGGATTGCTTGAGAAGGCCCTGATATACACTTCCACCAAGAGAAATTTGATTCCCCCCACCAATCCCTTGCGGATCTTGTTAATCTTGGGTGTTTGAGCACCCTAGATGGTTGAGGTTTCCGCGGAGCCATATTCCATTGTGGTGAAGCTTCGTGGTTGTTGGGAGCCTCCAATTAAGTTGTGGAGATTGCCCCAACCTTGTTTGTAAAGGTTCGATCGTCGCCTTCAAGGGCACCAATAGTGGAATCACGGAATCTCGCATTGTGTGAGGGCGTGAGGAGAATACGGTGGCCCTAGTTGAGGGAGTCCCGAATTAAGGGGTCCTCGGATAGCCGGACTATATGCATATGCCGGACTATTGGGCTATGAAGATACAAGATAGAAGACTTCGTCCCGTGTGCGGATAGGACTCTCCTTTGCGTGGAAGGCAATCTTGTCGATTCGGATATGAAGATTCCTTTCCCTATAACCGACTCTGTGTAACCCTAGCCCCCTCCGTTGTCTATATAAACCAGAGGGTTTAGTCTGTAGGACAACAACAATCATAATCATAGGCTAGCTTCTAGGGTTTAGCCTCTACGATCTCGTGGTAGATCAACTCTTGTAATACTCATATCATCAAGATCAATCAAGCAGGAAGTACGGTATTACCTCCATCGAGAGGGCCCGAACCTGGGTAAACATTGTGTCCCCCGCCTCCTGTTACCATTAGCCTTAGACGCACAGTTCAGGACCCCCTACCCGAGATCCGCCGGTTTTGACACCGACATTGGTGCTTTTATTTTCACTATGTCGTCACCATAAGGCTTGATGGCTCCTTCAATCATCTACAACAATGCTGTCCACGGTGAAGTTTTCCTCCCCGAACAGATTTTCGTATTCGGCAGCTTTACACTGTGGGCCAACTCGCTTGGCCATCTAGAGCAGATCAACAGCTACGCCCCTGGCCATCGGGTCAGGTTTGGAAGCTTGAACTACATCACCGACATCCGCGGAGACTTGATCTTCGACAGATTCGAGCCCATGACAGCCGCGCCCTGCCGCCACGATGAATATGACCTATATCTGTCATCAAACTGTGTGCAGGAGATAGCGCCTGTAGCCGCTCTGGCCCTAGATCCAGAGCAGAGCATGCCATCCAAAGACGGGAAGCTCAACCTCGCCAAGGAGGCCGCAGAATCAGCGGCGCTAGAGCCCAACATAGATCTGACCTCTAACGAGGTCTGTGTCATCGGAACCTCGGACTCGTCTCTAGCCATAGGCTCCAAACCGCATGTATCTGCACCCATCGAATCTGACCGGGCACCGATTTTAGAGTTCAGCTCCGCGAACATCTTCCAACACTCGCCCCTAGGCGATGTGTTAAACTCATTAAAGTCTCTCTCCTTGTCAGGAGATTCTTGGCCGAACTATGTCAGGCTTGAGTGGGAAGCGGACGACGAAGAACTTCGTTACCCACCCACCACCCACTTGATAGCCACTGTCGATGATTTGACCGACATGCTTGATTTCGACTCTGAAGACATCGACGGTATGGACGAGGATGCCGGAGAAGAACAGGAACCACTGCCCACAGGGTGCTGGACAGCCACCTCCTCATACGACATATACATGGTGGATACACCCAATGATGACAATGGCGATGACAAAAAGGATCCAGTTGAGGATCTACTTCCTGAGAAGCAGCCTAAGCGCCAAAGTCAGCGGCGCCGCTCTAAATCACGCCATGGTAAAAATAGCGATACCGGCACAAGAGAGAATAGCACTCCGGATGATGCCGAAGACAACGAAGACCCCGCCAAGCCAAGTTTTGAACAGGATGAGCAGGAAGACTGGCGAGCCAGCCCCGATGAACAGGCCGTGAACGACGACTCGGAGGACAGCAATTACATGCCCCTCTCTAAGGAGGAGGTGAGCCTCGGCGACGAAGAATTTATCGTGCCAGAGGATCTTGTCGAGCAGGAGCATTTTAAGCACCGGCTTATAGCCACGGCAAAGAGCCTGAAGAAGAAGCAGCAGCAGCTTCAAGCTGATCAAGATCTGCTCACTGATAGATGGACTGAAGTCCTGGCAGCCGAGGAATACGGACTCGAACGCCCAACCAAAAGTTACCCGAAGCGTAAATTGCTACCTCAATTCGATGACGAGGCGCTGGAGCCAACACTACCAGCACATAATGCGGCCGACCGACCATCGCGTGGCCGAGATAAAGCGGCGATTCAGCCCGAACACCAGCCGGCACCACATCGTCGAACGAATAGAAACACAATAGCTCAGGGATACACACATGACCTGCGGTACGACTTGGAGAATAGAGCATGCCAGACCAGATCGATCTATGGATCGCGGGGGTGCGCCCCAATGCGCAACGACGGACACCACGCCGGATACAACAAATACACACCTGTCCGGGCCGAATACCGCAGACCGGCTCCATTCGAGCTGCGTCGCGACGTAGCCCGACACAGAGGCGCCGCACACCCCCTATGCTTCACCGATGAAGTAATGGAACATGAATTCCCAGAAGGGTTCAAACCCGTAAACATTGAATCATATGATGGAACAACAGATCCTGCGGTATGGATCAAGGACTTCCTTCTCCATATACAGATGGCCCGCTGTGATGATCTCCATGCCATCAAGTATCTCCCGCTAAAACTCAAGGGACCAGCTCGGCACTAGTTGAACAGTCTGCCCGAAAACTCCATTGGCAGTTGGGAGAACCTGGAAGATGCATTCCTTGACAACTTCCAAGGCACTTATGTCCGACCTCCGGATGCTGATGACTTAAGCCATATAATCCAACAGCCCGGAGAGTCAGCCAGGAAATTCTGGACTCGGTTCCTAACTAAAAAGAACCAAATCGTCGACTATCCGGATGCCAAAGCCCTAGCGGCATTTAAGCACAACATCCGTGACGAGTGGCTCACTCGACACCTCGGCCAAGAGAAACCGAAGTCCTTAGCAACCCTTACGACGCTCATGACCCGCTTTTGCACGGGTGAGGATAGCTGGCTAGCTCGTAGCAACAGCACCTCAAGTAAACCTGGCACTTCTGAAGCCAGAGGCAGTAATGGCAAGACCTGACGCAGTAGACAGAAGCATCGAAATAATGGCGATAACTTGGAAGACACGACCGTCAATGCCGAATTCAGTGGCTCCAAGTCCGGTCAGCGGAAAAGCCATTTAATAGAAACAATTCGGGCCCGTCTAGTTTGGACCGCATACTCGGTCGTCCATGCCAAATCCACGACACCGCCGATAAACCAACCAATCATACCAACAGAGAATGTTGGGTCTTTAAATAGGCCAGCAAGTTAAACGCCGAAAACAAGGAAAAGGGATCGCAAAGTGACGATGACGAGCAACCCCGGCCACCGAACGCAAGGGGACAAAAGAAATTTCCTCCCCAAGTTAAAATGGTGAATATGATATATGCTACCCATATCCCCAAAAGGGAGCGGAAGCACGCACTAAGGGACGTCTACGCGATGGAGCCAGTCGCCCCAAAATACAACCCGTGGTCCTCTTGTCCGATCACTTTCGATCGAAGGGACCATCCGACCAGTATGCGTCACGGCGGTTCAGCCGCACTGGTGCTTGAGCCTATCATTGACGGATTCCACCTCACACGCGTCCTAATGGACGGTGGTAGCAGCCTAAACCTGCTCTATCAGGATACAGTGCGCAAAATGGGTGTTGATCCCTCGAGGATCAAGCCCACCAAAACCACCTTTAAAGGTGTCATACCAGGTGTAGAGGCCTGTTGTACGGGATCAATCACACTGGAAGTGGTCTTCGGATCCCCGGATAACTTCCGAAGCGAAGAATTAATCTTCGACATCGTCCCCTTTCGTAGTGGTTATCATGCACTGCTCGGACGAACCGCATTTGCTCGTTTCAACACGGTGCCACACTATGCCTACCTTAAGCTCAAGATGCCCGGACCTCACGGTGTTATAACAGTCAATGGAAATATGAAGCGCTCCCTCCGTACTGAGGAGCACCCCGCGGCCCTTGTAGCAGAAGTACAGAATAGCCTTCTTAGGCAAAAACTCAATTCGGTAATAAAGCCCCTGGACACCGTCAAGCAGGTCCGAGCTACTCTACAACAGGACCATCCAGCTCGTCCGGAGCTCAGCTAGCAATCCGGCCTTCATCCCAACCCCAATAAAGTAGTAAAATTCGTGACGCATGTACACAACTACGTACTTAAAATACCATGAGCACGGGCGGAAGCACGGGTAGACCGCGGTCCACAATGCGGTTCAACCGCTCCCAGATCCGCATACCTTCACTTTTTCTCTTTCTTTTAGTTTTTTCTCCTCTCAAGGCTTTTCCTGATAAACCTGATCATCAGACCCATAGCAGGACGATACATCAAGAAAGCTAGGGGCTTGGACGTACAAGGTAATACTCAGGTGGTCTCTGCTAACGATCGTCATACTTGTTTTAAATACCCGCATGCAGCTCGCTCTTGGTCGTGGCATGTTAAATAGCCTTATTGGCTTATTGCACTACTTGTACACATACGCCTTGACGTATTAACTAAACTATAATGAAAAATAATTTGCAGCATCATCTCATTACTCAATTTTTCCCTTCTCTATTTATTTATTATCAATTGCACCCATACATTCTGGTACGCCTTAATTCACCAGGGTCTTCATTGTGCCCCATAACAAGGCAAGAAAGCCCAAGCACTTTTACAGTGCAGCTCGGTACCCCAAACTTATAGCATTATATGCATTGGCTCCGAATCATGTCTTTGGTCAACAGTTGGGTTGCCCGGCTCCTGTGCTTGCTACCTTACGTTCCGCTATATTGGCTAGGGTAGTAAAGGGAGAACTACTGTGATTGTGTCCCGGTTCTTCCGGACGAGCACCTCAGTAGAGAAAGCCGAAAACTGACTGTCATGATGCGGCGAGAGCTGGTCAGCTGTTCGAGAGGTTACAAAATCTTTAACGATTTCTTCCGCATTATGCGATAACTAATGCATCGTGCGACAGATCGGTTTTTATCCGATCAGGTGTTTTACAATGCCCCAAGTTCGGCCTTCTGAACACTAGGGGCTCTGCCTACCTTTCTTTTGTCAAACTCCTATGGCTAAGTGAGGGTGATAAAGCCTTATAGTCCCATTGCCTGGTTCGTCGCGCTAAACACCTCCTTTAAGGACCAAAAATCTGGAGTAAAGAGTGTTTAGATTTATCCCGAACACCCCCGTACTTCCTACGTGGGGGCAGAAGCCGACGACTTGGCAACTCTCAGAATTAATTTAAAAACGGCCGCATAGGAGGTAATAATTCAAATAACAAGCATTATTTTACATAATAACCTTGTTTCATATTACAACATAGGATAACATGCATACATTCATGGGAATATAATATCCTTGGCACATTGCTCCGCCACAAGGCAGGATCCCTCCAGGACACTATCATAATACAGCTTGGGCTTGCGGTGCTCTTTCCCTTCGGGCGGTCCTTCGGTCATCAGCTTCACAGCACCCATCTTTGCCCAATGCACCTTGGCACGGGTGGGGGAGTCCTGGACTAGGGGGTGTTCGGACAGCCGGACTATCATTGTCCGCCGGACTCCAAGACTACGAAGATACAAGATTGAAGACTCCGGCTCGTGTCCGGATGGTACTTTCCTTGGCGTGGAAGGCAAGCTTGGCGATACGGATATGTAGATATCCTACCATTGTAACCGACTCTGTGTAACCCTAGCCCTCTCCGGTGTCTATATAAACCGGAGGGCTTTAGTCCGTAGGACAACATACATTACAACAATCATACCATAGGCTAGCTTCTAGGGTTTAGCCTCCTTGATCTCGTGGTAGATCTACTCATGTACTACCCATATCATCAATATTAATCAAGCAGGACGTAGGGTTTACCTCCATCGAGAGGGCCCGAACCTGGGTAAAAACATCGTGTCCCTCGTCTCCTGTTACCATCCGCCTAGACGCACAGTTCGGGACCCCCTACCCGAGATCCGCCGGTTTTGACACCGACATTGGTGCTTTCATTGAGAGTTCCTCTGTGTCGTCACCGACAGGCTTGATGGCATCTTCAACCTGCAACGCTGTCCAGGGTGAGACTTTTCTCCCTGGACAGATCTTCGTATTCGGTGGCTTTGCCCTGCGGGCCAATTCGCTTGGCCATCTGGAGCAGATCGAAAGCTACGCCCCAGGCCGTCAGGTCAGATTTGGAAGTTTAAACTTCATGGCCGATGTCCGCGGAGACTTGATCCTCGACGGACTCGAGCCACAGCCGAGCGCGCCGCACTGTGACGATGGGCATGATCTAGCTCTGCCGCCGAACAGTGCCTTGGTTGCCGCACACGGATCCGCTTCGGCCATTAGCCCGGAGCCGATCGCCCAGATCGAGGGGCGGTGGATAGACGCCACCCCGGGGGCTTCAACATCCACGGCGATGGAGCCGAACACTAATCTCGTCCCCTGCGAAACTCGTGATTCCGAGGCGCCGGACTCCTCGCTGGACTCCGAACCTCCCGCGCCCCTACCAATCGGTCCGGATTGGGCGCCGGTTATGGAATTCACCGCCGCGGACATCTTCCAATGCTCGCCTTTCGGTGATATCTTAAATTCACTAAAGCATCTCTCGTTATCAGGAGAGTCCTGGCCAGATTACGGCCAGGATGGTTGGGATGCGGACGACGAAGAAATTCAGAGCCCACCCACCACCCACTTTGTAGCCACTGTCGACGATCTAACCGACATGCTAGACTACGACTCCGAAGACATCAACGCCATGGACGACGATGCCGGAGACGAACAGGAACCAGCGCCCACAGGGCACTAGAAGGCCACCTCGTCATATGACGTATACATGGTGGATACCCCAAAAGATGGGTACGGCGAAGAAACAGCGGAGGCAGATCCCTTAAAGAAACAGCCCAAGCGCCGGCATCAGCGGCGCCGCTCTAAATCTCGCCACAGCAAGAATGGAGATTCCGGCACAGGAGACAATAATACTCCAGAGAGTGCCGAAGACAATCCCCTCCATCAAGACTCAGCGCAGGAGGATGCAGAAGCAAGCCCTCATGAGGGGGCGACAGACGAAGAGGTTGAGGATCATAATTATATGCCTCCCTCCGAAGACGAAGCAAGCCTCAACGGTGACGAATTCATCGTACCCGAGGATCCCGTCGAACAGGAGCGCTTCAAGCGAAGCTTATCGCCACAGCAAACAGCCTAAAGAAAAAGCAGCAGCAGCTTCAAGCTGATCTGGACCTGCTGGCCGATCGATGGACCGAGGTCCTCGCGGCCGAAGAGTATAAACTCGAACGTCCCTCCAAAAGTTACCCAAAACGCAAGCTGCTCCCCCGATTAGAGGAGGAAGCATACGTACATCCATCACCAGCGCACGATATGGCTGACCGACCACCCCGTGGTCGTGACAGAGAGGCATCCAGGCCCCCAGCCAAGACCATACCCCGGCATCGCTCCATAAGTACGAAGCCAAGAGGGAATGCGCCGGACTTGCGAGACATATTGGAGGACAAAGCAAGGCAATCCAGATTCATCTATGGATCACGTGGGCGCCCTACGACCCACGACGAATACCGTCGTGCCGGATACAGTAACCCCAGCCGGGCCGAACACAGCAGACGGCGCTCTCTCGAGCTGCGTCGCAATATCGCACAATACAGGGGCGCCGCACACCCGTTATGCTTCATTGACGAAGTAATGGATCATCAGATCCCCAAAGGGTTTAAACCCGTAAACATCGAATCTTATGATGGCACAACAGACCCCGCGGTGTGGATCGAAGACTATCTTCTCCACATCCATATGGCCCGCGGCGACGATCTCCACGCCATAAAGTACCTCCCACTCAAGCTTAAAGGACCAGCTCGGCATTGGCTTAACAGCTTGCCCGCAGAGTCAATTGGGTGTTGGGAAGACCTGGAGGCCGCATTCCTTGATAACTTCCAAGGCACATATGTGCGACCACCAGACGCCGATGACCTAAGACACATCATTCAACAGCCAGACGAATCGGCCAGACAATTCTGGACACGGTTCTTAACAAAGAAAAATCAAATCATCGATTGTCCGGACGCAGAGGCCCTTGCAGCCTTCAAACATAACATCCGGGACGAATGGCTAGCCCGGCACCTGGGGCAGGAAAAGCCGAAATCCATGGCAGCCCTCACATCGCTAATGACCCACTTTTGTGCGGGAGAGGACAGCTGGCTAACCCGCAGCAACAATCTCCGTAAAAATTCTGGCAGTCCGGATACTAAGGACAACAACGGCAGGTCACATCGAAACAAAAACAAGCGCCGAATTAACGGCGACGATAAGGAGGATACGGCGGTCAATGCCGGATTCCGAGGCTCTAAACCCGGTCAACGGAAGAAGCCATTTAAAAGAACCATTCTGGGTCCGTCCAATCTGGACCGAATACTCGACCGCTCATGCCAGATACATGGCACCTCTGAAAAGCCAGCTAACCACACCAATAGAGATTGCTGGGTGTTCAAGCAGGCCGGCAAGTTAATTGCCGAAAACAATGACAAGGGGCTAAATAGCGACGACGACGAAGAGACCCGGCCGCCGAACAACAAAGGACAGAAGTGTTTTCCCCCACAAGTACGGACGGTGAATATGATATACGCGACCCACATACCCAAGAGGGAGAGGAAACGCGCACTAAGGGACGTCTATGCGATGGAGCCAGTCGCCCCAAAGTTCAACCCATGGTCCTCTTGTCCGATCACTTTCGATCGAAGAGACCATCCGACCAGCATACGCCATGGCGGATTCGCCGCATTGGTCTTAGACCCAATCGTCGACGGGTTTCACCTCACGAGAGTCCTGATGGACGGCGGCAGTAGCCTGAACCTGCTTTATCAGGATACAGTGCGCAAAATGGGCATAGACCCATCAAGGATTAAACCTACAAAGACAACCTTTAAAGGTGTCATACCAGGAGTGGAAGCCAACTGCACAGGCTCAGTCACACTGGAAGTGGTCTTCGGATCCCCGGATAATTTCCGGAGCGAAGAGTTAATCTTCGACATAGTCCCGTTTCGCAGCGGCTATCACGCTCTGCTCGGGCGAACCGCGTTTGCCAAATTCAACGCGGTGCCGCACTATGCATACCTAAAGCTCAAGATGCCAAGCCCTCGTGGAGTCATCACGGTCAATGGAAATACGGAACGCTCCCTCCGAATGGAGGAACATACAGTGGCTCTCGCGGCAGAACTACAGAGCAGCCTTCTAAGGCAATTCTCGAGTCCGGCCGTTAAACGGCCGGATACAGCAAAGCGCGCCCGGAGCAATGCCAACCAAGACCACCTGGTGCGATCAGAGCACGCGTAGCAATGCGTCCCCAACCCTCGCCCGCGTATGATCGCAAGAATAACACTCCGCGTACATCATTACGCTTTGGAGATACCATGGGCACAGGGGAGGGGGCACGATCACAAGGGACCCAGAGTGCGGTTCGACCACACGAGGGGCTCGCGAATGTGCCTCTCTTTTTTTATTATTTTTCTTCTTTTCTGTACACAGGACTCTGTTAACCAGAAGCCCTGTCCGGCGGTGAACCTGCCGAACTCATGATGCAACAGTCAGGGACTAAAGAAGGCCGCGTCGAACACTCAGGTGGTCTCAATTACGAGCATTAAATTCAATTATATACACCAAATCCGCAGCTCATCCCTGGAGGGGGACATGTTTATTTAGTCCAAATCCCTTGCTTACCGCACTATTTGTATCAGTCCGCTCTACTAGCAGACTTTTCTTTCATTAATAATGCAACACCTTTATGATCGCAATTGCATTACATTATATATATATATATATATATATATATATATATATATATATATGCTCATTATATGACATCTGGCACCCGTATATTTTGGTATGGCAAAATACACCAGGGGCTTATGTTCCCCACTCTATGGTGTGATAAAGTCCGAACACTTTCACAAGTGCGGCACCCCGAACTTATAGCATTATATGAATCGGCTCCGAATCATGTCTTGGGTCAATAGTTGGGTTTGCCCGGCTCCCACGTTTTGGTGCCTTACGTTCCGTTCTGTCGGCTAAGGTGGCACTGGGAGAACCACTGCGATTGCGCCCCGGTTGAGCCGGGTTAACGCCTCAGTGGAGAAAGCTAAAACTGACTGGCATGATAAGGCGAGAGACTGGTCGCTGTTCGAGAGGTTTTTTCGGGTCCTTAAAGACTCACGCCGCTTCGAGTGAAGTTCCGGATAATGTCCGATGAAGGCGTGGATAGCGCCCCGGATTCGGTCTTCCGAATACCAGGGGCTTCGCCGAAATTTAAAATTATAGAATTCTATGGCTAAGTGAGAGTGTTCAAGCATTATAAGTCCGGTCGCCTTGTTCGTCGTGTTGAGCGCCTCCCTAGATGGACCCAAAAATGGGAACAAGAGTGCTCAAGTTTATCCTGAACACCCCAGCACTTGTGGCTTGGGGGCTGAAGCCAACGACTTGCTATCTCTCAGATTTTATAAACGGCCGCACAGAAGGTAATATTTTAAATTAAACAAGTGTTGCTCATGGCGCATATGAACGAAGTTTTCAGCGCACAGGATAAATAAACAGCGAGTTCACTCAAAGATTACATTTCGGGAGCACTCGTCTGCAATATTGCAGGCTCCCTTCAGGACAATTTTATAATACTTCTCCGGCGTGCGATACTCCTTGCCCGGTGGCGGTGGGTCCGTGAGAAGCTTCTCCGCATCTAATTTGCCCCATTGCACCTTTATGCGGGCAAGGGCCCGACGAGCGCCTTCGATATAGGCGGAGCGCTTGACTACATCCAGCCTGGGGCATGCATCCACCAGCCGCCGCACGAGGCCAAAGTAGCTACCAGGCATGGCCTGTCCAGGCCATGGCCGGACTATGAGGCCCTTCATGGCCTCCTCAGCTACCTTGTGGAGTTCGACCAGCTGCTTCAGCTGGTCGCTTGGGGGCACCGGACGGCCGGCCTCAGTAATACTGAGACCAGAAGACCTTCTCCGTCGAGCTCCCCTCCTCGCCACGATAGAATGCGGCGGCATCAGACGCACTACGCGGCAGATCTGCAAACGCCCCTGGAGAGCTCTGAATTCGGGTAAGTGTCCGGTAGTTCACATTAACATGCCTGCTTTGCATGAAAAACGCCTTACCCGCCGCTATCTTCTTTATGTCCTCAACCTCCTGAAGGGCCTTATGGGCCTCGGCCTTGGCGGACTTGGCACTTTCGAGAGCCGAGGCAAGCTCGGACTCTCGAATCTTGGAGTCACGCTCCAAACTCTCATGTTTTTCCATGAGAACCTGGAGCTCTTGCCGAACTTCCGCCACCCGTGCCTCTTGCTTTTCTCGCTCAGCCCGTTCCACGGCCGCACTGCGTTCGGCCGCAGACACAGCATCCTTCAGGGCTGCCACCTCATTAGTGGCCCCTGCAATGCACATATTATCCTTGTTAATTTTATTTGCAACCAAAATCCTTTTCTGTAAGGTATTTATTCAAAGAGGTGTTACTCACCTTCTTTTTCCTCGAGCTGCTTCTTTGCATGGCCGAGCTCTTGCTCGGACCGCTCGAGTTCCTTCTTCAGCACGTCAACCTCCGCCGTTAGTGCTGCAGAGGTCAGCAGTGCAGCCTGCAAACCCATATTGACATATTTTAGGCAACCCTGCGTATATCTTGTTGTAGATCCTTAGTCCGGCTTTTCTTTCCGAACACCGAACTAAGCATCAGGGGCTACTGTCTATGCGGTATTACATTACATAATTTTAACTTTTTTACCTCAAAGCCTGTTAAAAGGCTGCTGCAGGCTTTGGTCAGCCCGCTTTTAGCGAGCTAAACCTTCTCAATCACCGCACTCATGAGAGTGCGGTGTTCTTCCTCGATGGAAGCGCCTTTAAGCGCCTCCAGCAGGTTATCCGGCGCCTCCGGTTGGACGGAGGCCGCCGGCGTCACGGTCCTGCCCTTCTTTCGAAGGGGCCGCTTGCCGGACTCTGGAACCACTGCGGGTTCCGATGTAGTGTCCGGCACGAAGTCCGGGAGGCTGCCTGACGGCGCCTCCGGAGCCTCCTCCTAATGGGTCCCTCTCTGGGATCCCACCTCGACGTCCTCGTCGGCACGTGGGGTGGAGGCAGTCGGGATGGAATTTACATCCGACGCGGCCAATGACCCGCTCGATGAGTCGGGGAGATCATCATTGGCCGGACTACGGGCAGAATGCGGCGTTAGAAGGATACTACGCGACATAAAAAAAATTACACATCAAGGATCCAGATATTTACGATCTTGCCGGACGCCTGGCCCTTGGAGGCCACTCATCCTCACCAACGCTGATGTTGGCGGAACTGTCCGGGGGGATAGTTCTCCCCCTCTTGGACCCTTCGGCCTCCCCGATGGGGGAAGCCTTCCTTTTCTTCTCTCCCTCCTCCGGGAGAGAGTACTCCTCCTCGTCTTCGGGGGAGGAGTCCTCGTCGTCGTCAAACGCCTGATTGCGGGAACTCTTTCGAGTCCCCGCGGCCACCTTCTTGGCCTTCTTCTCCGGCACCACGTGCGGTGCCGGAACCAGCAGCCCTGTTAAGCGGGCGTCCGCTGGGTCTTCTGGCATGGGAGCCGGGCTGATGAGCAGCTTGGCCTTCTCCATCCATTCCTGTCAAAGGAAGAGGCAGGATGAAGCCTCACTAGAGTCAATCTAATTATCACAAGTGTCCCGTAATGGGGTTGAATCACTTACCTCGTCAGTTGGATGCTGCGAGCTGAATCCGCGGTCTTTGGTCGTGGACGCGGGGGCTTCGGCGCCCTTGAACAGCACCCTCCAGGCGCCTTCGTATGTTGTATCGAAGAGCCCGCTTAGCGCCTGGTGCTGTTCCAGATTGAACTCCCACAAATTAAATGCCCGTTCTTGGCATGGGAGGATCCGCCGGATGAGCATGACTTGGACCACGTCGACGAGCCTGAGCCTATTGCTCACCATCTTCTTGATACATGCTCGGAGTCCCGTCACCTCCACCGGATTCCCCCACTGCAAGCCCTTCTCTTTCCAGGAGGTGAGCTGCGTGGGGATGCCAGATCTAAACTCGGGGGCCGCCGCCCATGTGGATTTGCGCGGCTCGGTGATGTAGAACCACCCCGATTGCCACCCCTTGACGGAGTCCATGAAGGTCCCTTCTAGCCAAGGGACGTTGGGCAATTTGCCCAACATGGCGCCTCCGCATTCCGCTTGCGTACCCTTCACAACCTTCGGCTTGACATTGAAGGTCTTGAGCCACAGGCCGAAGTGGGGCCGGATGCAGAGGAAGGCCTCGCACACGACGATAAAGGTCGAGATGTTGAGGATAAAGTTCGGCGCCAGATCGTGGAAATCCAGGCCGTAGTAAAACATGAGCCCCTGGACAAATGAATGGAGCGGAAAGCCCAGTCCGCGGAGGAAGTGGGGGAGGAAGACGACCCTCTCATGAGGCCTGGGGGTAGGGATGAGCTGCCCCTCGTCGGGCAGCCGATGTGCGATATCGCCGGAAAGGTATCCGGCGCTGCGCAGCTTGGTGATGTCCTCCTCCTTGACGGTGGAGGCTAACCATTTACCTCCCGCTCCGGACATATTCGGAGAAGGTTGAGGCGAGATGCGTGAGCTCGGGAGTTGGAGCTTGAGTTCGCGGGGATGGATAAGCAAAGGAGGAAGAAGGCGTAGGTGAGAAGGTGAATCCTTATCCCTTATATATAGGCGGACAAAACTATGCGTCCCCCACCAGCCTGGTAAAACTCGCTTATCTCCCAAGCGCCACCATCGATGGCGCGGTTGGGTTACCCACGCACGTATTGATGAGAATCCCGGAATAAGGGGAACACGATCTCTGCTTCGACAAGACGTGCCAAGGAAACCGCTTCGCTAAACATGCTGAGGTGGTATAGTAATTCAAACAAAGGCCTGGTGGCGGTGTGATGTCACGCCGCATAATACGTCAGCAGATTGAACTAAGTGTACGTTTTATTCTCTCTACGGTGGAATGTGGAATTTATTTTGCAGAGCCGGACACTATCCTGGTGTTCATGATCTTCTCTGGATTATTCAAGGGAGGAACCCGCCTTGCAATGCCGAACATTATGCACGCCGGACTTATCGTCATTGAAGACTGGTTCAGGGGCTACTGAGGGATTCCTGGACTAGGGGGTGTCCGGACAGCCGGACTATCATTGTCCGCCGGACTCCAAGACTACGAAGATATAAGATTGAAGACTCCGGCTCGTGTCCGGATGGTACTTTCCTTGGCGTGGAAGGCAAGCTTGGCGATACGGATATGTAGATATCCTACCATTGTAACCGACTCTGTGTAACCCTAGCCCTCTCCGGTGTCTATATAAACCGGAGGGCTTTAGTCCGTAGGACAACATACATTACAACAATCATACCATAGGCTAGCTTCTAGGGTTTAGCCTCCTTGATCTCGTGGTAGATCTACTCATGTACTACCCATATCATCAATATTAATCAAGCAGGACGTAGGGTTTTACCTCCATCGAGAGGGCCCGAACCTAGGTAAAAACATCGTGTCCCTCGTCTCCTGTTACCATCCGCCTAGACGCACAGTTCGGGACCCCCTACCCGAGATCCGCCGGTTTTGACACCGACAACGGGCAAAGGCCATTCGTGCACCATCGATAAAGACCGACCACTGGATGGCGTTAAGCCGAGGGCAGGCACTAACCAGCCGCTTCATGAGTCCGAAGTAGCTGCTGGGAATCGCTTCGACAGGCCATAGCTGGATAATCAATGCCTTGAGGGCTAGTTCGGCCACCCTATGCACCTCGACCAGCTGCTTCAGCTAATCGGTAAAGGGTACTGGGTATTCTGGCGCAAGATATTGCGACTAGAATAGCTTCTCCGTAGAGCTCCCCTCTTTGACTTGGTAGAATTGTGCGGCGTCATACACGCTGCACAGCAGATCCACAAACACCCCTGGAGAACTCTGAATCCGGGTTAGTAACCGAAATCTTTCCTTCGCATATTTGCTCTGCATAATAAAGGCCTTACCCGCTGCGATCTTTTGGGCCTCCTGGATTTCCTGGAAGGCGCCTTGGGCTTCAGCCCGGGCATCGTGTGTGGATTGGCGAGCCTGGTTGAGTTCAGACTCTTGATCCTTTATACTCTTCTCCAAGGTCTCGCACTTCTTTATGGCTTCTTGGAGCCCTTGTTGAACTTCAATGACCCGGGCCCCATGGTTTTCATGAGTGGCCTGCTCCTTGGCCGCCTTCTTCTCGGCCTTGGCTACCGCCTTCTTAAGAGCCTCAACTTTGGTCGCCGGTCCTACTACATATCACGACATTTTCCAGTCAAAATAACTATTCACTTGTATTCAAATACAAACAAAGTTATCCCATACCTTGGTTATCTTCCAATTTCTTTTTTACTTGGCTGAGCTCCTTTTCGGCCCGCTCCAGTCTCTGCTTTAGTCCGGAGACCTCCACAGTATGAAAGGTTGCAGTCAATAATGAAGCCTGATCATTCACATAGGTATTTCCTAATTAGTCTCCTGCGAAATATATTTGAGCCTCTGTCCGGCTTTCTTTTCAAAACACCAAACAGTGTATCAGGGGCTATTATCTATATTATGACATTCTTTTAACTTCATTACTTACCTCAAAGCATATTAGAAGGCTGGTGCAGGCTTCGGTCAGCCTGCTTTTGGCGGACTAGACCTTCTCAATCACCACACACATAAGGGTACGGTGCTCTTCAATGATGGAAGCGCTTTGCACCGCCGCCAATAAAGTATCCGACACCTCGGGGTGGACTGAGGTTGCCGGTGGAATAGGCGCACCACCTTTTGTTAAAGAAGGTTGCTGGCCTGATTTTTGAGCCGTATTGGTCTCTGGAGTTGTCTCTGGCTGGGGGCCGAATTCAGGACGGCCCCGCCTTCAGCATCCATGGGGGTCTGCCCCTCCCATGTGTCCGGTTGCCGAGGTTTGACCCTCCGACGCCGCCTCGACGGTCTCCCGAGCTTCGCCCTGTCCTGGGCCCCTTTGGGACGACAACTTAGTGTTGTCCACGCCTTTGGGGGAAGAGGCCATCGGGAGGGTCTCGTTTGTCAGATTTTGGGTTCCGACAGACCCTTGAGGTTCGAACACTGGGGTGCGCGCGGAGATCACACCCCCAGCCTACTCATGTCTCACCGCCTCGCTAGGATTTAAACTACATGAAGAACAACACTAGGGACACAAGATTTATACTGGTTCAGGCCACCATTGTGGTGTAATACCCTACTCCAGTTTGTGGTGTGTGGATTGCCTCTGGGGCTGATGAGGAACAGTACAAGGGAAGAACAACCTCGCGAGGGTCTGTTCTTGGTTGAGGCGATGAGCTGCTAGGGGAGTTTAGTCGCCACTCTCTCTGTGTCTTGGATGCGGATCCGATCAGATCTCCCCACTACTCTGTGGGTGGCTAGTCCTATTTATAGGCGAAGGCCCTGGGCCTCTTCCCAAATATTGAGCGGGAAGAGCGCCAACAATTGGCCATTTTGAAGGGGAACATCTAGTACACTTATCCTGACTAAAGTTGGTCCTCGCCTGTGAAAGGCCCTGACGATGACGCTGGCTTGGGCTCCACGATGACCTCCATTCTGCCGTCCTGCTGGTCTTGGTCTCGTGGCACCAAAATGGTTGCCTTTGCCAGATACCCTTGCCTGTGCTTGCCCCCTTTGCACCAAAGGGGAAACAAGGACTCTGCACAGGCCGACGCCCGCCTGGCGCCCGCCTGGTCTTGGTCGTCATGGCTTGCGTCACGGGCACCTCGTGAGGTACCCCGCCTTGATCTCTCCACCTCCTCACGAGCCAGCCTGACGAGGCCGCACCTGAGGAAGCCTCCTGTCGTCCTTCCCCGCAAGGCTTGGCCCCTCGCGAGGGTCTTGGGCATGTGTTGATGAAGATGGGACGTATTGGGCCACTCCTCGAGCCGCGCCGCAGGCCGCAGGTAGGCAATTCTGGGTACCCCCGTTCCCAGAATGCCGACAGTAGCCCCCGGGCCCAAGGCGCGCTTGGACTTGGTTTAGTAGAGAAGCGAAGAGGCAAGTGCAAAGCGCCGCGGGCCCCAATAGCCTGCGGCCTTGGGCGCGGCGTGGCGGTTGATTGGACGTGGGCGTCCCTGTTCCCCCACGCCTCCTTATTTTGCGCCTAGCTAGGCCGACCCGTGGGTGCACACAATCTCCCCTCTTCTCGCCACTTGCGCGCCTCCTACTCTTCCTTCTCTCGTGCTCCAGCCTCCGTCTCCAATCCAATCTCGAATCCTCCCCCTTCCCGTCGCTATGGCTCCGACAAAGAAGGGGAAAGGGCAAAAGTTAGTGCCCTCGTCCGTCCTGTCGACGTTGACGGCTCCTGCTATTGATAAGTCGATGAAAGCACAAGTGCTCCCTAGGTGGTTTTGGTAATTAATGTCAACATATCTCTTGTTGGACTAACACTTTTATCTAGCATGTTTCAGATAAGTTCAACAATGGAGTGGCATGGACTAAAGGATTTGGGAACTCCTTCAAGATGCTAAGGACAAAGGATTGGCTCAAGCTTCAAGCTCAAGACTCTTCATTTTACACTTTTAGTGGTCCAAGATCACATTGAGTCTATAGGAAAAGCCAATACTATCAAGGAGGGATGAGGTGTTGCTTAATGAGCCTCTTGCTTCATGTGCTTAGTGATATGCTCCAAAACCCTCAGCTACTTTCCCACATCCACAAATGACCTAAACCCAAAGCCAAAATCGGTCACACCGATTCTTCCTATCCGGCGCAACCGATTCCAAAAGTCATAGCCACTGCCACAAACCCTAAGCAAATCGGTCTTACCGATAGGGATCTCGGTCTCACCGAGATGGGATTGTAATCTCTCTGTGTATGTCCATTGTCAAAATCGGTCTCACCGAGTTTGAGCAATCGGTATTACCGAGATTACAATGCAAACTCTCTGGAAACTTATTACCAAAATCGGCCCCACCGAGTTTGAGTAATCGATCCCACCGAGTTTACCTGACCAACTCTCTGGAAAGCTTATTACCAAATCGGTCTCACCAAGTTTGTGTAATCGGTCTTACCGAGATTACGTTATGCCCTAACCCTAACCGAATCGGTCTCACCGAGATGCAAGTCAGTCCGACCGAAAATCACTAACGGTCACATTGTTTACTAAATCGGTCCGACCGGGTTTAACAATTCGGTCCCACCGAGTTTGGTAAATTGTGTGTAACGGTTAGATTTTGTGTGGAGGCTATATATACCCCTCCACCTCCTCTTCATTTGTGGAGAGAGCCATCAGACTGAACCTACACTTCCAGCATACATTTTTTGAGGGAGAACTACCTACTCATGTGTTGAGACCAAGATATTCCATTCCTACCATATGAATCTTGATCTCTAGCCTTCCCCAAGTTGCTTTCCACTCAAATCTTCTTTCCACCAGATCCAAAACCTATGAGAGAGAGTTGAGTGTTGGGGAGACTATCATTTGAAGCACAAGAGCAAGGAGTTCATCATCAATGCACCATTTGTTACTTCTTGGAGAGTGGTGTCTCCTAGATTGGCTAGGTGTCACTTGGGAGCCTCCGACAAGATTGTGGAGTTGAACCAAGGAGTTTGTAATGGCAAGGAGATCGCCTACTTCGTGAAGATCTACCGCTAGTGAGGCAAGTCCTTCGTGGGCGACGGCCATGGTGGGATAGACAAGGTTGCTTCTTCGTGGACCCTTCGTGGGTGGAGCCCTCCATGGACTCACGCAGCCGTTACCCTTCGTGGGTTGAAGTCTCCATCAACGTGGATGTACGATAGCACCACCTATCGGAACCACGCCAAAAACATCCGTGTCTCCAATTGCGTTTGAATCCTCCAAACCCTTCCCTTTACTTTCTTGCAAGTTGCATGCTTTACTTTCCGTTGCTCATATACTCTTTGCATGCTTGCTTGATATGTATTGTGATTGATGAAATTGTGCCTAAACTCCACTTAAACTTAAAGAAACTTAAAAACTGTAATCTTGGTACTTAGTGTCTAATCACCCCCCTCTAGACACCTCTTCTCAAGGTCCTACAAGTGGTATCAGAGCATTGGTCTCCATTGCTTTGGTTTAATCACCATTGGTGGAAGATGGATGAGTCTACTATTGGGAGTATTAGACATAGAGTGCCTATTCTTGATGGGGAGTATTTTCATGAGTGGAAAAATGAGATGCTTGTTATTTTCAGTCAATATCATTTTAACAAGTACATTGCTAGCCCTTGTGCACCTTATGTTGATCCTATGCATCCTACCCATGATGAGTCAATTGACATGATTAGGAATCTTAGAACTGTCGATCTTATCATTAGAGGATTGCCTAGAAACTTTCTTGGATGTTTGCCTAATTTAAGTGTGCCTACACTATATGGAAATTTCTTGAGGAACGATTTCCCGATTATTCCTTGAAAAATCTTGATGAAATTCTCCATAAGTCTATTGCCTTGAGTAAGATGAATACTAGTGATCCTTTGTTTGGTGATCGTTTATTTGAGCTTACAAACTTTTTGCGTGCCAAAGGAAATGTTGGTATCATTAGTGACATTATTTCCGAAGCTATAAAAATTCATAAGCAAGATTATCAAACTCATTCTAATGAATCACCCTCTCTAGGACTTGATCCACCACATGACGATGTTGAACATGGATACTATGATGAGGATGATGATAGTGACTTCGATCTTGATGATGCAATGAGACATTTTGGTCTTATGGCAAATCTTCGGGGATATATGTCAGGAGGAAAGGAATGGGTTCTTGATAGTGGATGTACCGATCACATGACCGAAGATAAAGACATGTTCCGTGAGCTTGCTGATAATGATAGTCCTCGAAAGTATGTCACTTTCGGTGACAACTCAAAGGGTAAGGTGGTTGGCCTCGGTAAGGTGGCCATATCACATGATAGCTCCATACAAAATGTCATGCTCGTTGAATCTCTTGGATACAACTTACTTTCAGTATCTAGACTTGCTGATTTCGGTTTCAATGTTCAACTTACTGAAGTAGATTGCCAAGTGTTTCGTCGAGATAATCATAAAAAGGTCTTTACCGGTGTGCATAGAGGTGATCTATACATTGTTGACTTCACTAAAAAGGCTCAATCTAAAACTTGCTTCATTGCTAAATCCTCAAAAGGTTGGTTGTGGCATAGACGATTAGGTCATGTTGGTATGCGAAACCTTGACAAGCTTATTAAAGGAAATCATATCCTTGGAGTTAACGATGTCATATTTGATAAGGATAGACTTTGCAGCGCTAGTCAGGCAGGTAAACAGGTTGGGGGAAGGCATCCCGTGAAGAACATCATGACTACAAGGAGGCCACTCGAGCTACTACACATGGATCTTTTTGGTCCCAACTCTTACAAGAGTCTCGGTGGAAATTCTTTTGGTCTAGTTATAGTTGATGATTTTTCAAGATTTACGTGGGTGTTCTTTCTCGATGATAAATCGCAGGTCCAAAAGATCTTCAAAAACTTCGCAAGGAAGGCCCAAAATCAATTTGAAGTGAAGATCTAGAAGGTTCGCAATGACAACGGAACGGAGTTCAAGAACGCAAATGTGGACACCTTTCTTGACGAAGAAGGGATTTCACACGAGTTCTCTGCTACGTACACACCTCAACAAAACGGAGTTGTTGAGAGGAAGAACCGGACGCTCATCGAAATGGCGAGAACGATTCTTGATGAGTACAAGACGCCAAAGCACTTTTGGGCGGAAGCGGTTGAGACAGCTTGTCATGCAACAAATCGCTTGTATCTTCACAAGCTACTCGGCAAGACGGCATACGAGCTCCTCACCGGTAACAAGCCCCAAGTTGGATACTTTCGAGTATTCGGCTCAAAGTGCTACATTCTTGATAAGCATCGTCGCTCTAAATTTGCTCCTAAATCCCATGAAGGTTTCCTACTAGGCTATGGCTCAAACTCTCACACTTACCGTGTCTACAACAATTTCACCCGAAAGGTTGAAGAAACGGTAGATGTGAAGTTTGATGAATCTAACGGCTCGCAAGTAGAGCAATTGCCAATTGATGTAGGTGACAAAGATCCTTCGGAAGCAATTCAAGACTTGGCCATTGGCAAGGTTCGTCCAACGGAGGTGAAGGAGAGTACCTCGTCCATCCAAGTGGAAGCTTCTACTTCACGACAAGGTGAACCAAGAGTTGATACGGAAGCATCCACAAGTGGGACACAACAAGATGAAGAAAACGAGGAAGTGCATCAAGATGAACATCAACAACCTCCTTCTACACCACGACAAGAGAACGCCAACGCCAACAATGAGGAAGGCCAAGAATAAGAAGAACAAGATGAAGAAGATGTTCAACGAAGACCCAAGCAAAAGCTTTCACGAGTTTGAGCAAAAGTTGCTAAAGATCATCCCATCGAGCAAATCTACAATGACATTCAAACCGGGAGAATCACTCGCTCTAAAACTCGTTTAGCTAACTTTTGTGAAAACTATTCTTTCATCTCTAGCATTGAACCTATGAAGGTTGAAGAAGCGTTGGAAGATCCGGATTGGATAAATGCTATGCATGAAGAGCTACATAACTTTGAGAGGAATCAAGTTTGGACATTGGTTGAGAAGCCCGACAACAACCACAACGTCATCGGTACCAAATGGGTGTTTCGCAACAAGCAAGATGAAGATGGACAAGTAGTTCGCAACAAAGCATGTCTCGTCGCCCAAGGCTACACACAAGTCGAAGGTATGGACTATGGCGAGACTTACACCCCCGTTGCTAGACTTGAGTCCATTCACATCTTACTTGCCTATGCTAATCATCATGATATTACCTTGTACCAAATGGACATCAAAAGTACTTTTCTAAATGGTGAAATAGAGGAGGAAGTTTATGTTAAGCAACCTCCCGGCTTTGTCAATCCTAAGAAACCCAATCATGTTTACAAACTTCACAAAGCTCTTTATGGTCTTAAACAAGCTCCTAGAGCTTGGTATAAATGCTTAACCAAGTTTCTTTTTGAAAAAGGCTTTGAAATTGGGAAAATTGATTCTACTCTTTTTACTAAAAGGGTTAATGGAGAACTATTTGTGTGCCAAATCTATGTTGATGATATCATATTTGGTTCAACTAACCCCCATTTTAGTGAAAAATTTGGGAAGGTAATGTCGCAGAAGTTTGAGATGTCTATGATGAGTGAACTCAAATTCTTTCTTGGGTTGCAAATCAAGCAAGCTAAGGAAGGTACCTTTGTCTCTCAAACGAAGTACACCAAGGAATTATTCAAGAAGTTAAATATGCAAGAATGCAAAGGTATGTCTACACCCATGCCTACTAGTGGACATAATGACTTTACCAAAGATGGTGAACCGGTTGATCAAAAGGTTTATCGCTCTATGATCGGTTCATTATTATATCTATGTGCTTCACGTCCCGATATCATGCTAAGTGTGTGCATGTGTAACACCCCCAGTGTCATGCTACAGTAATCCCCTGTTAATGGTGCCATGTCATCATGTTACTATTGCTAATCTTCACTTGATCCAAATCACACTTCAAATTCAAATCCAATCTAAAGTCAAAAATTCATATTTGTCAGACATGAAATCTAAAAAGTTCATCCTATGGCAAATAATCCCTAGATAATTGTCATGTTGAAGCCAACATTTTTGGAGTTCCCAAATTGCCCCTAGGAATTTACTATCTAGTACAACAGTATTTAAGATGTCCTTTTCATTTTCTAAAAATGCTTGGACAACTCCTGATGGCCCCAAATTCCTTGTGGCAGTGACAAATACTAGAAAGAATTTAAGTGGCTAGTCCCACATTTTTTTCAAAGTATTTTGGTAGCCCAAAATATTCCCTAGATGTCTCTAATTTTTAACATAAAAGAAAAAAAAGAGGAAAAAGCCCCCCCCCCCTCAACTGGGCCGATTGGCCCAGCTGGCCACCGTGCCCCCCTTGGGCCTCAGCCCACCTGGCTGACCCAGGCCGCCCAGCTCCCCCTCCCGCGTCGTCTTCACTGTGCGGGCGACCGAGAGCCCGTGCCCGCGGTCGCCGCCCGACCAGCTCGCCGCCCCACGCCGCGACAACGCCGAGGATAAGGTCGCCGCCCCTGGACGCCTCGAGTCCCCCCTCACCTACCGCTACGCCTCCGCCCAGATCCACTCCCTTCTCTTTTGCTCGCTCGCTCACTCCCCTCTCTCTGACCCGAGCGCGCCCGCGGCCATCCTCCGTCGTCACCGCGGCCACCGGAGTCGTCTCGTCCTCCTGACCTGTCCACTAGCACCGTCGACGTCTTCTCCCTCTTCCCTGGCTTCGCGTCCGAGCCGGAGGCCACTACATCGCCCGGATCGAGCCGACGACCGCTGTGGATCGCCGGAGCTCCTCCGCTCCGTACCTCGCCAACTTCGTCGACCCGCTGCGCTCCTAAGCATCCAAGGGCCACCGTGAGCCGCATCGTAAGACGCCGCACCGAACCCCTCTTACCTTCCCCTCTCTGCACGTGTAGTTGTCGCCCCCCTTGCAACCAAGCTCGCCGCTGCCTGCGCTCGTCTCCGGTGTGGCCACGGTGACCTTTTGGTACCCTGCACGCCACCGCCGTGAACACCGCATCGCGTAGACAGCCCCAGCCCTTTTTGTATACTTGTTTGTGCGCCGCAGTGCCGTCCCCGTCGAAGCCCGAATGCCACCACCGCCTCCACTTGTCGCCGGCGCTGTTTCCGGTAGCTCCAGCTCCGGCCGGCCTCACCACGCGATGCGGCAGGCTTTCCCCGTTCGAACGCGCCCGCCCGCGCCCGTGTTGGCCCCCTGTAGGCGAATCCCAACCGTCTCCGGTGTCGTGCTGCTGTGGGAGAGGTCGCCGGAGCCTTCTCCGGCGCCCTGCTAACGTGGCCGGTCCGGGCCACCCCCTGGGTCACTGCCAGCGGGCCCCACGGGCCCCTGTTGACTAAGTTGACTCAGTCAACTTTGCTGACTGGGCGTCCCTTGTCAATGACAGGCGGGCCCCGCTCGCTAATTAACTTTAGTGTATCTTTTAAAATGGTTAATGAACCTAAGCAGCCATTGACACCTAGGGCCCACCGCCCTTAATTAGCTCTACTTAATTAATATGAACTCAATTAGCTCTCTTTCTATGACATGTGGGTCCCACTGGACCCACAGTTCAGTTTGACCTGGTCAGCGAGTCTGTTGACTGCTGACGTCATTAGCACGTCATGCTGATGTCATATTTCTATTTTTTGTAAATTTAGATAATTCCAGAATATTGTTTAAACTTTGAAAATTCATATAAAATAATCCGTAGCTCAGATGAAAATGTTTTCTACATGAAAGTTGCTCAGAAAAATCCAACGAATCCAAATACATGGTCCGTTCATCTGCCACATGCCCCTAAAATGCTGAACATGGAACTTTCCCAATGAGGTCATCTATTTGACACAGGTCCGGAACCGGGAAAACATTCCCGGTTGACTTCCCCCTTCACCGGTATCGTGTAGCACCGCGTTAGAACACGTCTAGCTCTGCCTGTTGTCCTGTTATGCACTTGATTGCTATGTATTTACTGTTTCTCCCCCCTCTTCTTTCCGGTAGATCCCGAGACGGCTACCGATGCCACTATATTCGACTACGTCACCGACGACCCTCCTTGTCTGAGCAACCAGGCAAGCCCCCCCTTTGATCATCCTGATATCGCCCATTCCATTCTATCATGCTTGCATTAGATTTTGCTACTGTTATTGATTGCTCCTATTCTGATGCATAGCCTGCTTTTGTATTTGTTGTTGTACCTTACCTGCTTATCCTAAACTGCTTAGTATAGGTTGGTTAGTGATCCATCAGTGACCCCCACCTTGTCCTTGTTGTCCCTGCTTCATCATTGAAGACCCGATCAACGGGATTGAAGACCAGGCCCCGACACCGCACATCACTTTCCCCTTAGTTGCTCGACACTGCTGGGTTACTATCGAGTGCCGAGGGTGAGACCTCTACAACACTTCTGATGTTAACCCTGTAGTGTAGCTATTCGGTTGTGGTTATCGAGGGTGATTCCTCCTTAACCACTTCCGATACGACTCTGTCGTGCAACCCCTCAAGTGTGAACCTCGGGGGTGGCTCCTCTTACGTTCACCTTGATGATTACATCGAGTGGAATTCACCAGGGGTGATTCCTCGGGTTCTCCCCTTGATGTTTGGACACACGGATACTTGGACTTTACAACTGTTACTTGGAAGGGCGGGTCGACCCTGAGGGGTACCCGCGAGTGATGTGGAGACGGGTTGACCTGGAGGGTGCCCGCGAGATAATTACGAGGCGTGGCCGGGCATTCTTAGTCCTTGCCGCAAGTCCTCGAGACGGGGCAACGGGGTCACATCTTTCGTGAGTCTCTGCTTGTTACCGCGCGTTCCTAATCCACTACGATTTGGATATTTGATTCGAGGGGCCTCTGGCCTGATAGCACTAACCATCACGTGGGCATAGTATGGGCGTTCTGCATCGTATACATCAGTCGAAGCTTAATAGACGTCAGCGACTGAGCGGCGCGCGCCGGGTTGGACTGGTAAGCACCTACCTTTTTAAGGAGGTAGCTAGGTATGCTCACCGGCCGCGTACGCAACGTGCAGGAGTTCCCGGGGAGATGGCCCATGACCCCTGGGGGCATAGGTTTAGTCCGGCGTGCTGGCCTCTCTATTAAGCCTAGGTCGGGTTGCGGCGTATTGTTTGGCCGAGGCCGGGCATGACCCAGGAAAGTGTGTCCGGCCGGAGTTAAGCGAGCGTGGTGGGTAAGTTGGTGCACCCCTGCAGGGAAGAACTAATCTATGCATAGCCTGTCCTATGGTAACGGACACTTGGAGTTGTATCCTGGTCGATACAACTAGAACTAGATACTTGTGATGAGAAATGGATTGTGATGATAACTGGATAGTATGGCTCTGGGATTGCTTTCTCGCAGGGAGTCGAGAAAGGATCTCTGGCCGAGGTTGAGAACACTACTACTACTTTACTTTATGCTACTCTACTCCCTCCTGTTTGCTGCAAGATGGTAGTTTCCAGAAGATGCTAGTCTTCGATAGGAATAGGGCTTCTCTATATTCTGGCATTTCTGCAGCCCAGTCCACATATACAGCCTTCCTTTGATAATGTTGCATATGTAGTGTAGATCCTTGCTTGCGAGTACTTTGGATGAGTACTCACGGTTGCTTTGCTCCCCCCTTTCCCCCCTTTCTTTTTATTTCCGGTTGATGCAACTAGAGGTCGGAGCCCAGGAGCCAGATGCCACCGCCGTGCCTACTACTACGTGGAGACCGCTGACGACCAGGAGTAGTTAGGAGGCTCCCAGGTAGGAGGCCTTGCCTTTTCGATCGTAGATGCTTTTGTGCTAGCCTTCTTAAGGCAAACTTGTCTAACCTATGTCTGTACTCAGATATTGTTGCTTTCGCTGACTCTTGTGTTTTCGAGCTTATGTATTCGAGCCCTCGAGGCCCCTGGCTTGTAATATAAAGCTTGTATTATTTTAATTTGTGTCTAGAGTTGTGTTGTGATATCTTCCCGTGAGTCCTTGATCTTGATCGTACACATTGCGTATATGATTAGTGTACGATTGAATCGGGGGCGTCACAAGTTGGTATTAGAGCCGACTGCCTGTAGGTAGCCCCCTTTCCAACTCCTTGGCCGAAGTTGAGTCTAGTCACTGAAAAACTTTTACTAACATGGCTGTGTGTCTTACGGGCCCACGTCGCCATTGGGTGGTATTAGGATCTTTTACTCCTCGTCTATACTCTAGGATTCTGATGTCTCGTCTATTCGGGTTAAACTTTTTACTAACTCTGACTCTAGGATCTCATAACCACTTCCTTCCGGAGAGCCCCTTCACTACAGATGATCGCTTGCTTCGTCAGAAGATTCTGCAGATACTCCTCGATGTTTCCCGAGACCCTGTGCCCACTGCTTTGCAGTTCCTGACCACCGATAATCCCCGTGAATAATATCCTTGCCGCTTGTACCTTCATCCCCAGTTGATCCTGTTATTACAAGATGCCCCTAGTACTCTCCGTTGTTTCGAGAATCCTTTGTGCCTTCTGCTTTGCAGCTTCTTTTGCACTGTGGATAATTCACTTACCCGGGGTTCGTTCATCCCCAGTTGTTCATATGCTTTCCTAAATACTTGGAAATACTATCTGATCTTCCAAAAATCCTCAGCAGCCTATTGTTGTTGAAATTCTTGTTTGCTTACATTATGGTTAATTCCATATTTCTAGTAATCTTCTTTGGCATCCTCTGTCACTATAGTTTCGAGTCCCTTGATCCAATATGTCGTGAATGCTCGTAATCCTCAATCAGATCCTAGCATTCATCCTTCCGGCTCAGACGTCACTCCAAACATGAGCTTGTTCTTGTCAAATCAAACCTTGATTGATTGTCGATCGGTATCGATTCAACTCAATTATCTTTTGATCAGAGCCTCTGCTTCAGATCTTCTGATTTGAAAATAATAATTAAGTTATCCAGTTATATCTATAACCTGATGCCTTCGCATTCTTTCTTCTTTTGGGTGAGTATCGATACTCAGATCAGATCTTTTATGGACCGCCATATCCTTGGCTGGATTATTATCCGACAATGTCCTTCATATTCATTAAACTTGTGAGTTTTGCCCTGACATATAATGCCTTTGGTAAATTCTATCATCCACTTTTGTCAACAATGCTCTGCTTTCGAGCTGGTATATTTTCATCCTGAAGTTAGTGGTATATGTTCCTAAGATACCCCTACGGGTTGAACCTATGCCTTCCCTAATCCAGGTGAACTCGAAAGAGATGTGAGTCATACTCTTCTGGTGTTTCACCAGATAAATCTTTTGCACTACAAATTCTTCGAAAAACGAGGAGTGAATGAAAGGTTATGCATTGAAGTAGTGGGAGTCGACCTTGAACCTTTGCGTTCATGCCCATGGACCCGATGTAGAACTTATCATGGAAGCTGCTCGTAAAAATAATAATAATGAACTCTTGTTATAATCCATCTGGTATTTTGCTTTGATTCTTTGCAGTCGTGGTCCCGACCATGATTGTTCTTCTTCAATCCCATTTCGCGGACAAGCTAAAGCACTTGTCTTCTGCAAACCAATATGCCTTCCCAACCTCTATTCTGATTTACCCTCGAGTGTTACCCCATGGTTTCTCGGTAATATCGCAGGAGCTATATAACTTCTTATGAGTTCTTCATCGAACTACTATTGATCACCAATTCCAATATCCCCGGGTTCTGAGTGGTTGGTCACTCGAGAACACCGGTAAGTGAATCGATTCCACACTCCGATTCGATAACTCTAAGTAATTTTCATTGCTTACGAGTTTAATAATCCCTCCAGTCATTTCTAGCCCGATCGGCTATATTTTTATCATGTCAACTTTTAACTCTGCTACCTCGTCCTTATGCCCGGAGCAACTTCCGACGATGAGCTGAGCTTACGTCGATCTTCCTCATCTTATCATTTCACCTCGAACAACAAGCTCGACTTCGAGCTTGTGTTGAATCTGTGGTTCTCATAGCCTTTCACTTCATCTTTCCTTTTCTGCTCGATGGCATCTTCATAGACTCTCTCGACAAAATTTGTCGTGATCGCCGTCAACACTTTGGCTTCTTTAGAGATGTCAATTGAATTCATGGCTAGAAATACCCTCCTTGCCTCTCGATGATTTGTGTCATCATTGACAACATTCTTGTCTTCCCCCAACAGAAATGTGTTCATAATAATTTTGGAAATACATCCTTTTTGACATGCCGATGGATTGTTGTTGAGCCCGTCGACCACACACTCATCTTTTCCTTGCTAAAATTGTATGACTTATTTTCTAAGTTGTTTTCGATGGATCCTTTGTGTATCCAAAGTCTGACCTTTGCTTGAAAACCATGTCAATGCTATCTCGAAGCATGTCTTTGGTAAACCGATCTTCAATAAGAACATCTGAAGCACGATACTAAATTTTCTTTGTCAATTATCCAAACACCGTTGTATAGGTAATGTTATGAAATTCCTTTCCCCTTACCTAAATGGTTTTATACTTCTATCCTATCATGGATATCATGATCTGCTTGTCCTTGGGAAGGATATACCCTTGAAATATGTGTTTAAACACATTTTCCTTTCCATTGTTCTGTTTAATCTAATAATTACATCTTCCTTTCCATTGTCTTGGTTAACCTTTCTTGTGATCTATATGATCTAAGCAGAAATAATTCCCTGCTTATGTAGACACCTCAGTGTATAAATCTGTCAGTAAGAGACCCTATTACTACCATTGACAACATTCTGGTAACCACCGATGGATGAGAACTTTGCCTATTGGTCCGCCTCATTTTTACGAGCAGGAATATGGTTCTCTTCGTCCCTCGCCCTTGGTACCAATGTTGTTGGCAACATAACTGACAGACTACCATCTGACATGCCTTGCTATTGGCCCCTTTCTACTTTTAACCCACATGGTGGGCCCATAACCCACAGTTCCACAGGATCGAAACCTGACTCCCCTGTATATCTTTAATTCTGAAATATTCTTGCATTTGGCTTCGTATCATGTCACGAGCCACCTTCCGAGAGATGATCTATTCCCGATGCTCTGAACCCCCCTTCTCACACTCTGTTCAGGTATCGATCGTTTGTCCATTCGCTTGAAACTTCCTATTGTACCTTCATATTTGCTCTTGATGTTTTCTTAAGTTTCAACTCGAGAGATACTTCTGCCACATTCCCGGAATTGTTCTCCAGATAATTAACCCTATAAGGGTCAGTTCTCCCGTAGTTGCTCCTTACTTCCCCACTTAAATCTCGGGACGAGATTTCTTGTAGAGGAGGAGATTTGTAACACCCCCAGTGTCTGCTACAGTAATCCCCTGTTAATGGTGCCATGTCATCATGTTACTATTGCTAATCTTCACTTGATCCAAATCACACTTCAAATTCAAATCCAATCTAAAGTCAAAAATTCATATTTGTCAGACATGAAATCTAAAAAGTTCCTCCTATGGCAAATAATCCCTAGATAATTGTCATGTTGAAGCCAACATTTTTGGAATTCCCCAATTGCCCCTGGGAATTTATTATCTAGTCCAACAGTATTTAAGATGTCCTTTTCATTTTCTAAAAATGCTTGGACAACTCCTGATGGCCCCAAACTCCTTGTGGCAGTGACAAATACTAGAAAGAATTTAAGTGGCTAGTCCCACATTTTTTTCAAAGTATTTTGGTAGCCCAAAATATTCCCTAAATGTCTCTAATTTTTAACATAAAAGAAAAAAAAGAGGAAAAAGCCTCCCCCCTCATCTAGGCCGATTGGCCCAGCTGGCTACCGCGCCCCCCCCTTGGGCCTCAGCCCACCTGGCCGACCCAGGCCGCCCAGCTACCCCTCCCGCGTCGTCTTCACTGTGCGGGTGACCGAGCCCCCGTGCCCGCGGTCGCCGCCCGACCAGCTCACCGCCCCACGCCGCGACAACCCCGAGGATAAGGTCGCCGCCCCTGGACGCCTCCAGTCCCCCCTCACCTATCGCTACGCCTCCGCCCAGATCCACTCCCTTCTCTCTTCCTCGCTCGCTCACTCCCCTCTCTCTGACCCGAGCGCGCCCGCAGCCATCCTCCGTCATCACCGTGGCCACCGGAGTCGTCTCGTCCTCCTGACCTGTCCACCAGCACCGTCGACGTCTTCTCCCTCTTCCCCGGCTTCGCGTCCGAGCCGGAGGCCAATACATCGCCCGAATTGAGCCGACGACCGTTGTGGATCGCCGGAGCTCCTCCGCTCCGCCCCTCGCCAACTTCGTCGACCCTCTGCGCTCCTAAGCATCCAAGGGCCACCGTGAGCCGCATCGTAAGCCGCCGCATCGAACCCCTCTTACCGTCCCCTCTCTGCACGTGTAGTTGTCGTCCCCCTTGCAACCGAGCTCGCCGCTGCCCGCGCTCGTCTCCGGTGTGGCCACGGTGACCTTTTGGTACCGTGCGCGCCACCGCCGTGAACACCGCGTCGCGTAGACAGCCCCAGCCCTTTTTGTGTACTTGTTTGCGTGCCGCAGTGCCGTCCCCGTCGAAGCCCGAACGCCACCACCGCCTCCACTCGTTGCCGGCGCCGTTTCCGGCAGCTCCAGCTCTGGCCGGCCTCACCACGCGACGCGGCAGGCTTTCCCCGTTCGAACGCGCCCGCCCGTGCCCGTGTTGGCCCCCTGTAGGTGAATCCCAACCGTCTCCAGCGTCGTGCCGCCGTGGGAGAGGTCGCCGGAGCCTTCTCCGGCGCCCTGCTGACGTGGCCGGTCCGGGCCACCCCCTGGGTCACTGCCAGCGGGCACCGCGGGCCCCTGTTGACTAAGTTAACTCAGTCAACTTTGCTGACTGGGCGTCCCTTGTCAATGACAGGCGGGCCCCACTCGCTAATTAACTTTAGTATATTTTTTTAAAATGGTTAATTAACCTAAGCAGCCATTGACACCTGGGCCCCACCGCCCTTAATTAGCTCTGCTTAATTAATATGAACTCAATTAGCTCTCTTCTATGACATGTGGGTCCCACTGGACCCACAGTTCAGTTTGACCTGGTCAGCGAGTCTGTTGATTGCTGACGTCATTAGCACGTCATGCTGATGTCATATTTCTATTTTTTGTAAATTTAGATAATTCCAGAATATTGTTTAAACTTTGAAAATTCATATAAAATAATCCGTAGCTCAGATGAAAATATTTTCTACATGAAAGTTGCTCAGAAAAATCCAACGAATCCGGATACCTGTTCCGTTCATCTGTCACATGCCCCTAACATGCTGAACATGGAACTTTCCCAATGAGGTCATCTATCTGACACAGGTCCGGAACCGGGAAAACATTCCCGGTTGACTTCCCCCTTCGCCGGTATCGTGTAGCACCGTGTTAGAACATGTCTAGCTCTGCGTGTTGTCCTGTTATGCACTTGATTGCTATGTATTTACTGTTTCTCCCCCCTCTTCTTTCCGGTAGATCCCGAGACCGTTGCCAATGCCACTATATTCGACTACGTCACCGACGACCCTCCTTGTCTGAGCTACTAGGCAAGCCCCCCCTTTGATCATCCCGATATCGCCCATTCCATTCTATCATGCTTGCATTAGATTTTGCTACTGTTATTGATTGCTCCTATTCTGATGCATAGCCTGCTTTTGTATTTGTTGTTGTACCTTACCTGCTTATCCTAAACTGCTTAGTATAGGTTGGTTAGTGATCCATCAGTGACCCCCACCTTGTCCTTGTTGCCCCTGCTTCATCATTGAAGACCCGATCAACGGGATTGAAGACCAGGCCCCGACACCGCACATCACTTTCCCCTTAGTTGCTCGACACTGCTGGGTTACTATCGAGTGCCGAGGGTGAGACCTCTACAAAACTTCTGATGTTAACCCTATAGTGTAGCTATTCGGTTGTGGTTATCGAGGGTGATTCTGCCTTAACCACTTCCGATATGACTCTGTCGTGCAACCCCTCAAGTGTGAACCTCGGGGGTGGCTCCTCTTACGTTCACCTTGATGATTACATCGAGTGGAATTCACCGGGGGTGATTCCTCGGGTTCTCCCCTTGATGTTTGGACACACGGATACTTGGACTTTACAACTGTTACTTGGAAGGGCGGGTCGACCCTGAGGGGTACCCGTGAGTGATGTGGAGACGGGTTGACCTGGAGGGTGTCGTGGTTCTAAGTCTGACAGTAGAGTGGGGGGTAGGTATGGAGAGGCAAGGTCCTAGCTATGGAGAGGTTGTAAACACAAGCGATGTACGAGTTCAGGCCCTTCTCGGAGGAAGTAAAAGCCCTACGTCTCGGAGCCCTGAGGCGGTCGAGTGGATTATGTGTATAGGTGTTACAAGAGTGCGAACCCTTCTGCCTGTGGAGGGGGGGTGGCATATATAGAGTACGCCAGGACCCCTGCCAGCCCATGTAATGGAGGGTTTAAAGTATATTAAGTCTGGGGCGTTACTGGTAACGCCCCACATAAAATGCCTTAACTATCATTAAGTCTATTCAATTACAAGCCGTTGCAGTGCAGAGTGCCTTCTGACCTTCTGGTGGTCGAGTGTATCTTCATGGTCGAGTGAATCTCCATGGTCGAGTCCTTCTGTCCAGTCGAGTGGGTTCCTCGTTGGTCGACTGGAAGGTGATCTCTTCTAAAGCTGTCCCTGGGTAGGACATTCAGGTCAGGCCTATGACCCTACCCTAGGTACATGAGTCCATCATTAGCCCCCGAATGGATTGAGGCCTGAATGAGGAAGGAGTTGATGTTGTTTCCGATTGACTTTTGCATACTGGCTATGCGTCGTTCTGGATTAAGATCTTCTTTGTTGATAACGAACAACTTTTCTTCAGTCGACTCGATCCATTCTTGTCTTTCGTCGAGTGATCTTTTAGACTTTGCTGGTTCCCGAGCGACGGATCGCAGGAAATCTCACGTCCGACAGACCGATCTGCCATTCGCGGATTCCACGGGATACGGAATTTGGGGGAGCGCGCGAAGCGGAACGGACCGTGGCGCTCAGACGGGACGGGACATAAACGCCTCGATTTCCGCGCCGCTTTTTCCGCCACGTATCGTGTCAATGCAACTGTTTCGGGATATGATTAGGTTGCCTGGGTCCACATGTCATCCACTTGGAAGGGATGATATAAATGCAACCGGCGAGGGTTTTCTGAACAGTGCTCCATTCTTTCTCTTCCGCTCTCCTCGTCTCCGCCCAACGCACTTGCTTTCGCCCCCGCAAAGCTCTTCCTCGCGCATCTCGCCGGCAGCCATGGTCAAGGAGAAGACGGCGGCGCTGGAGCGCGCAAAGAAGGCGTCGGCGACGGAGAAGGCGTCGGCGGCGCAGAAGGCGAAGGGGAGATCCACCAGCCGCAGTGGGTCTTCGTCGAGATCCCGCTTGCCGAAGGGCTGGGTCCAGGGAGATTGGATCCAGTCGACCATCACGGAGAAGGATCTCCTCGACATGGCCGACGACGGGCTGATCCCCCATGGCGCCGCAAGACTTCCAGGGAAAGAGTGGCAACCTCAGCCGGAAGAGGGTGAGTGTGTGCTCCTGGCCACTCATATTGATCGAGGGTTTTCTTTGCCGCCGAGCATTTTCTTTCGTGGTTTTTTGAACTTCTTTGGAGCCCAACTCCACCACTTTACTCCGAACTCCATCGTGTACCTTGCTGCGTTCGTATCCATGTGCGAGAGTTTCCTGGGCTGTCGACCGCACTGGGGCTTGTTCAAGCACATCTTCACGTGTCGTTCTCAGACCGTGAAGAAGGCGAGTCCAGGCGACGAGAAGGCCTAGGTTGTCCAAATGTGCGGGGGTCTGGGGATTCAAGTGAGGAACAAGAGCACCTTCCCAGCTATGACGTTTCCCGAGTCGGTCAGATGCTGGCAGTCGACTTGGTTCTACTGCCGGGACGAGCTGACGCCGGGACAGTCGAGTGGACTTCCCCCATTCACCATGAGTCGAGTGAACAAGCCCTCCTCTCTGAAGGTGGTTCCGGAGGAGAGGGCTGACGTGAAGATGTTGATGGACCGAGTGGTGCAGTTGGTCCGGGACGGCGTGACTGGCATGGACCTTCTGGAGGTTTTCCTTCGGCGGCGGATCCAGCCTGTTCAGTTCCGGAGCCATGGCATGTGGTTGTACTGCGGGACTGAAGACGATACCCGAGTCCACCCAGAAGCAGTCGACGACGCCACGGTGGAAAGATGGATGGCCGCGGTCACTGGGAATAAGGATAATCCCCGTGGATCCAGGAGGGTTCCTCCACTCGATCATCACACCGTTCCAGACAAGGTATATTTGCTCTGCCTTCCATTGTATATTCGTCGAATGTGTTTCTGTATATTCTGCGACTTGGTCGACTGATCTCTGTCTTGACGTCTTCTAGGCTCTCACCGACCTGTATTCGATGCCCAATGGGGCTCAGGCTCCGACTGAGGAGGAAGAAGCCAGCGGGGGCGAGAGCCAGGAGGAGTGGGATTCAGACGCTGCCGAAGATGACGATGACGACGACGATGACGAGGACGAAGAGGAGGAGGAGGAGGAGGAGGTTGCACCGCCGCGCTCGGAAAGGCGGTCGAAGCTTGTCCATGACCCCGCGACTGAACGCGGTAAGGGGGTGGCGACTGCCTCGCAGTCGACCAAACGCCCTCGGACCGCTTCTCCGGTGCCGAGTGACAGGGCTCCGAAGCAGTCGAAGGTGGCTCTGCCGAAACCCGCCAAGCTCCTACCGAAGATGAAAGTGTCCATCCCCACCATATCCGGGTAAACACGCTACTTGAGCTCTCTTGTTTTGTATAAGCTTTATCTCTGGTTGATACTTGAGTTGGTTGACTGATTCTTTGGAACTTCAGTGCTGCAACTTCTGAGACCTCAGGCAAGGCTGACGACCATGAGATGGAGGACGCAGCAACCTCATATCCTGGTACTATACTCTCAATTCTGTCCTTAGTCGACTGACTCATGATTTCTAACTTTGATTCCTTTTCTGAAGCTCCACCCCATGACATTATCACCCTTCCTGAAGATGATGATGAGGATGAAGAACCGCTGAGGCACAGGATGAGCAGCAAGACGTCTACTGGTAAGGCAACCCAGAGTGCGACGGCGCCCGCGACTGTGGTCACGGAAGGGGAGAACCTCACTCGACACACCGTGTCTTTCGCGGTGCCATTGACATGTGCTCATCCTACTTCGTCGAGTGCTGCACGACCTTCGCTCTTCACAACACACCATGTCCCAGAGGACCAAGCCAGTGCTGCTAAGGAGGCCATACGTCAAGCGGGGATCATGATGGAGCAGGTGAAGATCGTCCGGGATGCAAGCCAAGCAGCTTATGACGCTAGCTCCGCCCTTCAAAGCAATGTTCAGGTCAGTCGACCACCGCCTGTTCTATTAGGATACGCTATCAAAACTTTTTCTTTCTAATTTCTGAAATCCATAGCAATCACCCACTGGGTGTGTCGATGAAAAACTCCGTGTTAGCGGGGGCACGCTGAGTGCACCCGCTGGGTGTAGTCCCCAAGGCTAAGGTCGACTGCTGGCAGTCGACCTTAGGCTTTAGAAGTAAAGGTTGTTCCTCATTCGATTTGGTCGACTGGTCGACTCTGTCTTGAACAGAACTAGTGGGGGCATGCTGAGTGCACCCACTGGGTGTAGTCCCCGAGACTGTGGTCGACTGCTTGCAGTCGACTACAGTCTGAAGACCACATCTCTCTTTTTTTTGGGTCGACTGGTCGACTCTGTCTTAAACAGAACTAGTGGGGGCACGCTGAGTGCACCCACTGGGTGTAGTCCCCGAGACTACGGTTGAATGCTTGCATTCGACTGTAGTCTTAGAAACGTATGATTTTTCTCTATCCACTCGGAAGTGAACAATCTTTGATATTTTGTCGATTGTTTCTTCGTAGAAATCCTGTGACCTTACAGCTCGCTATACGGAACTGGAACAGAAGCACATTCAGCTCGAGCTGGATCTGAAGCTGGTGCAGGAGAATCTGACGAAGGCGAAGGAGGAGACTAAAGGTATGTTCGGTGAGGCCTCGACGACTCCTTTTTCCTTCCATTTGTTTCAAAATCTGACTTTGCTGTAACTTGCAGACAAGGTGCGGGAGGCCCAGAAGAAGAAGGATCTTGAGCTAGCTGAGAAGACCAAGCTTGCTGACGAGAAGTTAGCTTCAGTCACCAAGCTTGAACAGGAAAATACCAATCTGAGAGCTGCTCTGGCAATTGCCTCCAAGGATGTCGACCGACTGAAAGCTGACAAGACTACCCTGACTGAGAAGATCAACCAATTGACTGGGAAGAAGAATGACCTTGAAAGCTTCCTGGGCGGTCTTGCCAAGAAATTGTTCCTTATGCTCGAAGGTAATCTTTTCACTCGACCAGCATTTTCAACTGTGATGCTTCCATTCGACCATTGTCTTGATTCGGTGTTTTGTCCTTGCAGAATTCTGTCGGAACTTTGAAGATGAGACTAGCCAGTTGGAGCCAAACCTTGACCCTATCAATTCTCCGATGAATGATGAAGTTGCTATGAGTGTCTTCCGACTGGAGTCCCGTGTTGCAGCTGTTGTGGACTATCTTGCAAGGCTAAAGGCTGCCACTTCTCGCATCGACTCGACGCTTTGGCCCGGGGCAACACTTCAGAATGACCTCGAGTCGTTGTTGGCTCGACTAAACGCGGTCCCCGACCGTGTGCAAGAGTGGAAGAAGTCTTCGGCTCGGTGCGGCGCAGATGTTGCCCTGTGTCTGGCCCGGGTCCACTGCAAGGACGCGTGAGAAGAGAAGCTGGCAGCTCTCCGAGTGGCCAACACCAAGAAACACGACTTCAGGTCCTTCATGGAAACTTTCATCGCTGCAGCTACCCGGATCGCAGACGGGATTGACCTCGACGAGTTCGTTGCTCCTTCCAGCCCTCCACAGGAGGGGTAAAAAACTTTTCTTTAAGCCCGACCCTTTAAATTTGCCTCGGTATGCCGAGTGGAATTGTAACCGGTAAACCTTAACAGGCTTAGTGCCTGAGCACTCTCGGTTCCTTTAGGTATCGACCTAAACTTGGATTTGATATTTGGATATGATTGCTCTTGGTTCGAATTGTCCTTTGCAGGTTCACAGCAAGATGCCCACTACAGTCGACTTATTCCTTAGGCGAGCACTGGGCCGCAGCTAAGCCTCCGAGTGAGAGGTTTGCTCTTCACTCGGTAGGATTTTTTATAACTTAGGCGAGCGCTGGGCTGCAGCTAAGCCTCCGAGTGAGAGGTTTGCTCTTCAGTCGGTAGGATTTTTTATAACTTAGGCGACCGCTGGGCTGCAGCTAAGCCCCCGAGTGAGAGGTTTGCTCTTCACTCGGTAGGATTTTTATAACTTAGGCGAGCCCTGAGCTGCAGCTAAGCCTCTGACTGAGAGGTTTGCTCTTCACTCGGTAGGATTTTTTATAACTTAGGCGAGCGCTGAGCTGCAGCTAAGCCTCCGAGTGAGAGGTTTGCTCTTCACTCAGTAGGATTTTTTATAACTTAGGCGAGCGCTGAGCTGCAGCTAAGCCTCCGAGTGAGAGGTTTGCTCTTCACTCGGTAGGATTTTTTATAACTTAGGCGAGCACTGGGCTACAGCTAAGCCTCCGAGTGAGAGGTTTGCTCTTCACTCGGTAGGATTTTTTATAACTTAGGCGAGCGCTGAGCTGCAGCTAAGCCTCCGAGTGAGAGGTTTGCTCTTCACTCGGTAGGATTTTTTATAACTTAGGCGAGCACTGAGCTGCAGCTAAGCCTCCGAGTGAGAAGTTTGCTCTTCACTCGGTAGGATTTTTTATAACTTAGGCGAGCACTGGGCTGCAGCTAAGCCTCCGAGTGAGAGGTTTGCTCTTCACTCGGTAGGATTTTTTATTACTTAGGCAAGTACTTGGACTGCAGCTAAGCCCCCGAGTGGAAGTCTGGCTTACCACTCGGTAGGATTTTTTATAACTTAGGCGAAACGGATTCGCGGCTAAGCCTCCGAGTGAGAGGTTTGCTCTTCACTCGGTAGGATTTTCACGTTGTATTTGTGGCGAAGCTCGGAGGAGAGAGTCGCAGTCTATGTGCCCCTCGTCTTCTTTGCGAGTCCACATTATACTTATGGCGTAGGAGAGGGTCGCAGTCGACCTGCACCTCGTCCTCCTTGCAAGCGTATGTGGTACTTAGGCGAGCACTGGGCTGCAGCTAAGCCCCCGAGTGAGAGGTTTGCTCTTCACTCGGTAGGATTTTTTATAACTTAGGCGAGTACTTGGACTGCAGCTAAGCCCCCGAGTGGAAGTCTGGCTTACCACTCGGTAGGATTTTTTATAACTTAGGCGAGCGCTGGGCTGCAGCTAAGCCCCCGAGTGAGAGGTTTGCTCTTCACTCGGTAGGATTTTTTATAACTTAGGCGAGCGCTGGGCTGCAGCTAAGCCCCCGAGTGAGAGGTTTGCTCTTCACTCGGTAGGATTTTTTTATAACTTAGGCGAAACAGATTCGCGGCTGAGCCCCCGAGTGGAAGTCTGGCTTACCACTCGGTAGGATTTGTACAAACTTAGGCGAAACGGATTCGCGGCTAAGCCACCCGCTGGGGGAAAAAGTGACAAAAATTATGAAGGAATTATGGCACTATTATTTCGAGATCCATGAACTACAGAAGTATTTTATTATAACTCATCCGAGTGGAAAACTTTTAAGTGTAAAACGGGCGGAGCAGATCCGCATTCCAAGCTCGGGGCTCTTCGATGTTGTGTTCGACGTTGTAGAGACGGTATGCCCCGTTGTGGAGAACTTTGGTGACGATGAAGGGTCCTTCCCAAGAAGGAGCGAGCTTATGCTGTTTCTGCTGATCCACTTGGAGAACTAGATCTCCTTCTTGGAAGGCTCGACCCCTCACATTCCTGGCGTGAAAGCGACGCAAGTCTTGTTGCTAGATGGTCGATCGGATCAGAGCCATCTCCCTTTCTTCCTCTAGAAGGTCGACTGCATCCTGATGCGCTTGCTCAGCTTCTGCTTCGTTGTAGAGTTCAACTCGAGGAGCATTGTGAATAAGATCACTCGGCAAGACTGCTTCAGCTCCATAGACCAAAAAGAATGGAGTTCTTCCAGTCGACCGATTGGGTGTGGTCCGCAAACCCCAAAGCACCGAAGGAAGTTCGTCGACCCATGCTCCAGCCGCGTGCTTGAGATCACGCATCAGTCGGGGTTTTAAACCCTTGAGGATTAAGCCATTGGCTCGCTCCGCTTGTCCATTCGACTGGGGGTGAGCGACTGAAGCGTAGTCGACTCGTGTGCCTTTAGCGTTGCAGAAATCGTTGAATTCTTCCGAGTCAAAGTTCGACCCATTATCCATAATGATGCTGTGCGGGACTCCATATCTGAACGTCAGCTCCCTGATGAAGGTAACTGCAGTACCGGCGTCAAGATTCTTGATTGGTTTAGCCTCGATCCACTTTGTGAACTTGTCGACTGCGACCAGTATGTGTGTGAAACCACTTCGACCTGTTCTCAAGGGACCGACCTTGTCCAACCCCCATACTGCGAATGGCCAAACGAGTGGAATGGTCTTCAGAGCTGACGCGGGCTTGTGTGACATATTGGAGTAGAATTGACATCCTTCGCACTTGTCCACTATTTCCTTTGCCATCTCATTCGCCCTTGGCCAGTAAAATCCAGCTCGGTATGCTTTGGCTACAATGGTCCGAGAGGACGCATGGTGACCACAGGTCCCCGAGTGGATATCATTGAGAATGATTCGACCTTCTTCTGGCGTTATGCATTTTTGACCAACCCCAGTCGGGCTTTCTCTATACAGCTGTCCTTTGATAACGGTAAAGGCTTTGGATCGACGGACGATCTGCCGAGCCTCTTCCTCATCTTCTGGGAGCTCTTTTCTCAGGATATACGCAATATAGGGAATTGTCCAGTCGGGAGTGACCACTAAAACCTCCATGACCAAGTCGACCACTGCTGGGACCTCAACCTCAGTCGGATCTGTGGCACTCTTGGGTTGTGGAGCTTCCTCTGTGAAGGGATCTTCTTTAACTGACGGAGTGTGTATATGCTCCAAAAACACACCACTCGGAATGGCTTCTCTTTTGGAACCTATCTTTGCCAGATCATCTGCTGCTTGATTTTTCAGTCGGGGGATGTGATGGAGCTCCAACCCCTCGAACTTCTTTTCCAGCTTCCTCACTGCATTGCAGTATCCAGTCATGGCTGGGCTTCTCACGTCCCACTCCTTCATCACCTGGTTTACCACTAAATCTGAATCGCCATAAACCATCAGGCGACGGACACCGAGTGAGATGGCCATGCGCAATCCATATAAAAGGGCCTCATACTCTGCCTCATTGTTGGAGGAATCAAAGTGAATCTGGAGCACATACCTAAGCTTATCTCCTCTGGGGGAAACCAGAACAACCCCAGCACCAGAACCATTCAGCATCTTAGAGCCATCGAAGAACATGGTCCAATGCTCCGAGTGAACTTCAGTCGACTGCTGTTGTTCAATCCACTCAGCGAGGAAATCTGCTATTGCCTGGGACTTAATGGCTTTCTTTGCCTCAAACTTGATATCAAGGGGAAGAAGTTCGATCGCCCATTTCGCCACTCGACCAGTTGCATCTCTGTTGTGCAGAATCTCTGATAGTGGGGCATCGCTGACGACTGTGATAGAATGATCAGAGAAATAATGAGCAACTTTCTTCGTGGTCATGTATATTCCATATAAAAGCTTCTGATAATGGGGATATCTCTGCTTGGATGGAGTCAAGACTTCAGACAAATAATACACCGGGCGCTGAACTTTGAAGGCCTTCCTTCTTCTTCCCGCTCGACCGTAAGTACTGTACTGACGACTTGTCCTGTGGCTGCAATATAAAGCAACAAAGGCTCTTTGCTTATTGGAGCAGCAAGCACCGGCTGGGTGGAGAGCAGAGCTTTTAGCTCGGCAAATGCTGCATCAGCTTCAGGAGTCCACTCGAACTTGTCTGCCTTCTTCATCAGTCGGTAAAGAGGCAATGCCTTTTCACCGAGTCGTGAGATGAATCGACTTAATGCGGCCAAGCATCCAGTAAGCTTCTGGACATCGTGCACTCGCACAGGGCGTTTCATTCGGAGAATAGTGCCGATCTTTTCTGGATTAGCGTCGATCCCTCGCTCGGAAACGAGAAAACCGAGTAACTTTCCACCAGGAACTCCGAATGTGCACTTCGATGGATTGAGCTTGATATCATACCTTCTGAGGTTGGCAAATGTTTTGGCGAGGTCAGCAAGCAGGTCGGAACCTTTGCGCGACTTAACGACGATATCATCCATATACGCTTCCACATTCCGACTGATTTGAGTGAGAAGACACTTCTGAATCATACGCATAAATGTGGATCCGGCATTCTTGAGGCCGAATGGCATGGTGATATAGCAGAAGCACCCGAATGGAGTGATGAAAGCTGTTTTTACTTCGTCGGGTCCATACAGACGGATCTGATGATACCCGGAATATGCGTCTAGAAAAGACAATCTCTCACATCCCGCGGTCGAGTCAACAATTTGATCTATGCGAGGGAGAGGAAAATGATCTTTCGGGCAGGCCCGATTGATGTGCTTGAAGTCCATGCACATGCGGAGTGATTTTTCCTTCTTGGGAACCATGACGACATTAGCGAGCCACTCGGAGTGGTATATCTCTCGGATAAATCCTGCCGCCAACAGTCGAGCCACTTCCTCACCAATAGCTTTTCTCTTCTGGACGGCGGACCGCCGAAGATGCTCTTTAACTGGTTTTGCTGATTTGTCGACTCTGAGGCGATGCTCAGCCAGTCCCCTGGGAACACCTGGCATGTCAGCTGGCTTCCATGCAAAAATGTCCTAGTTCTCACGGAGGAACTGGATGAGCGCTTCTTCCTATTTCGGGTCGAGTGTCGTGGAGATGTGGGTCGGGGCTGCATTGGGGTCGGTCGGGTGAATGTGAACAGGCTTTGTCTCTCTAGACGACTGAAATGCAGACTCTGTGGCTGGTTTCTTGGATCGCAACAAATCACTCGGATCTGCGTTTTGCTTGTATTCTTCGAACTCGACCGCTGTCACCTGGGAATCGGCAATCTTCGAGCCCTTCTGAAAGCACTCTTCTGCCTTTTTCCGATCGCCAGTGACAGTGATCACCCCTTTGGGACCTGGCATTTTCAGTTTGAGGTACACGTAACATGGTCGAGCCATGAACCGTGCGTAGGCGGGCCTCCCCAAAATGGCGTGGTACGCACTCTGAAAATCCACAACCTCAGAGGTCAACTTTTCCTTGCGAAAATGTTTTGAGTCGCCAAAAACTACGTCCAGGGCTATTTGGCCGAGTGAGTTGGCTTTCTTCCCTGGTATGACTCCGTGGAAACTCATGTTGCTGGTGCTCAGTCGGGACATCGGGATGCCCATTCCCTTCAGTGTGTCAGCATACAACAAGTTCAGCCCACTGCCACCGTCCATCAGCACTTTCGTCAGTCGAGTTCCTTCGACAACTGGATCGACCACCAAAGCTTGCCTCCCAGGGGTGGCAATATGAGTCGGGTGATCAGATTGGTCGAATGTGATGGGTGTTTGGGACCATTTCAGATAACTTGGTTTTGCTGGGGCAACCATATTCACCTCGCGGTTAATGACTTTCAGTCGACTCTTGCTTTCCACATCCGCGAAGATCATCAGAGTGGAGTTGATATGCGGATATTCTTCCTCACTGTCCTCTTTGTCTCCGGCCTTGTCTGACTCTTTCTCCTTGTCCTTAGACTGTTTTCCCTGAAACTGCTGGATCAGGAGTCGACACTGGCGAGTGGTGTGCTTTGGGTAAATAATGTTGCCCTCTTCATCTTTCTTCGTGTGGATGTGGCATGGCATATCCATCACGTCGTTTCCTTCTTTATCCTTTACTTTCCTAGGATTCCAGGATCCTTTTGGTTTTCCTTTGAACTTTCCCTGAGTCACGGCCAGGGCCTCTCCAGGAGCTGCTGGCTCGGCTTTCCGCTTCTGTTTCCGACTGGAATTTCCCTTCTCCGACTGACTTGGCTTATACTTGCCGCTTCGGAGTCGGTCCTCTTCCTCGCCATTGGCGTACTTGGTAGCAATCTCCATCATCCGACTCAGAGTCATGTCTCCGGTTCGACCAAACTTCAGACTCAATTCTCTGTTCTTGACACCATCGTTGAAGGCGCAGACTGCTTGATGATTAGACACATTTTCCACAGTATGGTGCAGAGTGATCCACCTCTGAATGTACTCTCTGAGAGTCTCATTGGGCTTCTGCACACAAACTTGCAGCTCTGTCAAACCAGCTGGTCGCTTGCAGGTTCCTTCAAAAGTTCTGACGAACACTCGGAACAAATCTTCCCAAGTGTAAATACTGCTAGGAGGTAACTGATTCAACCACGCTCTGGCTGAACCTTCCAGCATGAGGGGCAAATGCTTCATGGCCACCTCGTCATTCCCACCGCCAATCTGAACAGCCACTCGGTAGTCCTCAAGCCAAGTTTCAGGCTTGGACTCCCCAGTGAACTTGCTGACTCCTGTCGCCAACCTGAAATTGGGGGGAATCACTGCGGCTCTGATAGCCCTGCTAAAACACTCTGGACCAGAAACATGCACTCGACTGCTCGTGGGTGCATCTCTCTCGGGTCCACCTCGATGGGCACTGTTCCGGTCGACCAAGCTTTGCACGATAATGGATCGCGCGTCGAAGCCTGGCCCCCTGGGGTCGACTGGAACTCTTCGCCCGGCACTGAACTTACGCCTGTCATCCTGTCGCCGAGGGGCGTAAGACCCTTCCCTCGGAGGGGAAACGGGCACTCGACGCCTGTCATCTCGGTCGTGCCGGTCACCATACTGATCACGCTGGTTGTCGCGCCCTTCCCGCCGCGGAGGTGATCTGGGACTGTGAGCCGACTGAACCGTATTCGCAGCGACGGATCGACTTTGAATTCTGTTGCGCGACTGCAACACGGCTGAGTTCTGGTCCCCAGCTACTCGGAGCAAATCTCTGATCTGCATCAAGCCTCTCCCAGCTTTCGACTGTGAAGGCTGGATGGACTCTGCTATACGGGTTGCAGCTGCTAAATTCTGAATTGGCGTGCGGTATACCTGAGTCGGTGGGAAGAGTCGACGTCGACTGGCTTCGGGGACTCGTTGCCGCGCGCGCTCGTCGAGTGCTCGCTGAAGGTTCTCCAGACGAGCGCGTTCAGCCACATTGGCCAAACGTGCCTCCTCCAAGGCGCGAGCCTCGGGGGTTTCTCCCGTAATGGGAGTATGCAGGGCATCCATGTTCCTGCGGCGAAGCTCTTCTCTCTGCAGAGAGTCGAGTGCCTCGGGCTGGTACTCTTCGTGGTCCTGCGCGGGGCTACCTCCGCCGCCTGCTCCGCCGCCATGGGCGAAGCCGGGAGGACTGCGGGGCCCGTCGACCATGAGAATTTCCGCCGCTGGATCACTGCTATCGCACTCGGATGCAGTCTCTACGGAGCCAGTCGACAGATCGAACAGGCCGTAAAGAGATTCGTCGGGCTCGATTGCCGCAACTTGTGCGATGGCCGCCTGGCGAGCCACCGCGTGCTTCACCCACCGCTGAAGCCTCGACCGACCAGAGCGCTTGCGCTGGTGGGAGACCGGACGGGCGACCGATAAAGGAGTCGACCGATAGGGGGCCGACGGTTGCCGCAGCAGAACGCGCGGACACATGCGCGAAAATGCGTCGCACCGCGGATGGGGAGCGCATCAACGTCGAGTGGAGCCTCCTGGAGCCACGCGGAGTCATCGGCGACGAAGGTGAGAGCGCCAAGACGGATCTCGCGCCCCTCGACCAAAACTCCAGTAGTCATCATGATGAAAGTATTCGGAAATACTGCAACTTCTCCACAAAATCGCTAAAACACCTGCCCCATGGTGGGCGCCAACTGTCGTGGTTCTAAGTCTGACAGTAGAGTGGGGGGTAGGTATGGAGAGGCAAGGTCCTAGCTATGGAGAGGTTGTAAACACAAGCGATGTACGAGTTCAGGCCCTTCTCGGAGGAAGTAAAATCCCTACGTCTCGGAGCCCTGAGGCGGTCGAGTGGATTATGTGTATAGGTGTTACAAGAGTGCGAACCCTTCTGCCTGTGGAGGGGGGGTGGCTTATATAGAGTACGCCAGGACCCCTGCCAGCCCACGTAATGGAGGGTTTAAAGTATATTAAGTCTGGGGCGTTACTGGTAACTCCCCACATAAAATGCCTTAACTATCATTAAGTCTATTCAATTACAAGCCGTTGCAGTGCAGAGTGCCTTCTGACCTTCTGGTGGTCGAGTGTATCTTCATGGTCGAGTGAATCTCCATGGTCGAGTCCTTCTGTCCAGTCGAGTGGGTTCCTCGTTGGTCGACTGGAAGGTGATCTCTTCTAAAGTTGTCCCTGGGTAGGACATTCAGGTCAGGCCTATGACCCTACCCTAGGTACATGAATCCATCAGAGGGTGCCCGCGAGATAATTACGAGGCATGGCCGGGCATTCTTAGTCCTTGCCGCAAGTCCTCGAGACGGGGCAACGGGGTCACATCTTTCGTGAGTCTCTGCTTGTTACCGCGCGTTCCTAATCCACTACGATTTGGATATTTGATCCGAGGGGCCTCTGGCCTGATAGCACTAACCATCACGTGGGCATAGTATGGGCGTTCTACGTCGTATACATCAGCTGAAGCTTAATAGACGTTAGCGACTGAGCGGCGCGCGTCGGGTTGGACTGGTAAGCACCTACCTTTTTAAGGTGGTAGCTAGGTCTGCTCACCAGCCGCGTACGCAACGTGCATGAGTTCCTGGGGAGATGGCCCATGACCCCTGGGGGCATAGGTTTAGTCCGGTGTGCTGGCCTCTCTATTAAGCCTAGGTCGGGTTGCGGCGTATTGTTTGGCCGAGGCCGGGCATGACCCAGGAAAGTGTGTCCGGCCGGAGTTAAGCGAGCGTGGTGGGTAAGTTGGTGCACCCCTGCAGGGAAGAACTAATCTATGCATAGCCTGTCCTACGGTAACGGACACTTGGAGTTGTATCCTGGTCGATACAACTAGAACTGGATACTTGTGATGAGAAATGGATTGTGATGATAACTGGATAGTATGGCTCTGGGATTGCTTTCTCGTAGGGAGTCGAGAAAGGATCTCTGGTCGAGGTTGAGAACACTACTACTACTTTACTTTATGCTACTCTACTCCCTCCTGTTTGCTGCAAGATGGTGGTTTCCAGAAGATGCTAGTCTCCGATAGGACTAGGCCTTCTCTCTATTCTGGCATTTCTGCAGCCCAGTCCACATATACAACCTTCCTTTGATAATGTTGCATATGTAGTGTAGATCCTTGCTTGCGAGTACTTTGGATGAGTACTCACGGTTGCTTTGCTCCCCCCCTTTCCCCCTTTCTTTTTATTTCCGGTTGATGCAACCAGAGGTCGGAGCCCAGGAGCCAGATGCCACCGCCAGTGCCTACTACTACGTGGAGACCGCTGACGACCAGGAGTAGTTAGGAGGCTCCCAGGCAGGAGGCCTTGCCTTTTCGATCGTAGATGCTTTTGTGCTAGCCTTCTTAAGGCAAACTTGTCTAACCTATGTCTGTACTCAGATATTGTTGCTTCTGCTGACTCTTGTGTTTTCGAGCTTATGTATTCGAGCCCTCGAGGCCCCTGGCTTGTAATATAAAGCTTGTATTATTTTAATTTGTGTCTAGAGTTGTGTTGTGATATCTTCCCGTGAGTTCTTGATCTTGATCGTACACATTGCTTGTATGATTAGTGTACGATTGAATCGGGGGTGTCACAACATGTGTGCACGATATCAAGCTGCTCCTAAGGAATGTCATCTTAAGGCCGTGAAAAGGATAGTGAGATACTTAATCCATACACCAAACTTTGGCATTTGGTATCCTAAGAGGGCCTCTTTCGATCTTGTTGGCTATTCCGACTCGGACTATGCCGGAGACAAGGTTGATAGAAAGTCCACTTCGGGTACTTGTCAATTTCTTGGTAGATCTCTTGTGTCTTGGTCCTCCAAGAAACAAAACTCGGTATCCTTATCCACTGCCGAAGCTGAATATATTGCCGCTGGTTCATGTTGTGCTCAATTACTTTGGATGACCCAAACTATTAAGGATTATGGGATATATGTGAGACATGTTCCATTGCTTTGTGACAATGTAAGTGCTATTAAAATTGGTCATAATCCTGTGCAACATTCTCGAACTAAGCATATTGAAGTTCGTCATCATTTCGTTCGAGATCATGTTGCTAAGGTTGACATTGATCTTAAACATGTTCGCACCGAAAAGCAATTAGCAGACATATTCACTAAACCTCTTGATGAGAAAGTGTTTTGCAGGTTAAGAGGAGAATTGAACATCATTGATGCTTTAAACCTGGAGTAGAAACTCCATTGGATACATGCAAGACATGAGCTTATGACTTATCCTTGATATTTCTTTTATGATGAAAATCCTATGTCTTGGATATATTTGCATCTTGCATGTCATCTAACCCATGTAGGTACTTGGTGGAATCCAATTCCATGAGATTGTAATCCACTCACATCTTGAGCAATCTCTACATCTCCAAGTCTCTACACACTGGTGGTTGAAGACAAGGAAGCACGAAACCACTCAAACATATCCTTTGACAAATTCTATGTTGAGCTTCATGATTGTCATTTTTGGATACACAAGTGCTCTTCCTTGCAAGAACTAACCCATGTAGGTAGATGGACTAAAATTCCAAGTGGTGCTCCAAATCCTTGATGAGTTACATCAACCTTGAGCAACCCACACAAGTTCAACTACATGAACAGCACCACCAACCAAGGTATGTTGTTCCATCTTAGAGAAGCTTTACTCCAAGTCATGAGCTAAAGCAACTCGACAAGATGTGAATACATCAAGATGCTTAAACGAAAAATGGCAACCCCATTTGAGCTTAAACGATGAGTATGACCTATGATCAAGTGATCTCACTTGACTCCTAAGTCAATATACTCTAACATAGGTGACACTGTCGCCGACCATCTCTAGATGAAGTTCCTTTGTGTTCTTTTCTGTGTTTTTGCATTTGTCTCATGCATATTTGTTTCCCCTTTCAAAAAAAAGAGAGGACTTCATCTAAATTTCTTTCTTTCTGTTTATTCTGCATTTTCTGCATTCCAATTCATTGCACATCTTTCAGTAAATTCCTTGCAAATCTTTGTGAGATCTTACTAGTCTAGTGAGCTGAGGTGACAAGTGTTTTCTCTGCAATGAACTCGGTTTCACCGGTTTGTTAATTTCGGCCCAACCGAATTCTCTCGGTACGACCTAAGTATACCACTCGGTGCCACCGATTTCATAACAGGAAAAACAGTTTGCCATATAATTCTGTGTTTCTTCTGATCCAGCTCCACTCAATGAATCCTGTCCTCTACAATCATCGCATTTTTATCATTGCTTTGTTCTGTGTCTCAAGGACCAACCCATTCGACAGATTCCAGGAGATCGTTCTTGGAAATTGATGTCAAAGGGGGAGAGAGAGAACATCAAAGCTTATCATTTGGAGAGAGAGAGAGAGCATCAACCATTATCACCTTCCTTCTCATGGGGGAGAGAGAGACCTTCTAGGGGGAGAGACCCTCAAAAGAAGAGAGAGATCTCCAGGGGGAGAGGATACTTAAGTAGAAAGTATTTCTCAAGGATCCCAGATGCTTGGTGTTCAAGAGGAGAGATGTCCACATGTCTTCTTGAGGCGAGAGACATGTTCATATGATCTATTGTGCTTACTTGCATTAGCATACATTAGCTCTAAACATTAGCTCTGATCATCATTCATATCTTTCAGCTCTATTTTCAGCTCTGATTTTCTGTTCCCTATCTTCTCCCAGTATCCCATGTTAGATTCAGGGGGAGTAAGACATCCAAGGGAAAGAGATCATTTAAATTCATTGCATATCTTTACTCTTGGGGACATGTCAAATTCATGTGGTACTTAGTACTCACTCTCTACATGTCATCCCAGTCTTGGTATTCTTGTGGTTTCCTTTGTTTGCCTTGGTTAGTAGATGCATCTGTGTTATCTAACTTTGTTTACGCAGGTTCATTCCATCCTAAGACAACTCAAGACTACAAGGTAAGTATATGCATCACAATCATGTGTATGAGGGATTCTTGCATGTACATATTGTTTGCAAGAAGAACTCATGAGCATGAAGGTATTTTCTTTAACATCCTTTGCTCTGATGCATATGGCCAAGATACATGTAACATATTTCCTGCTCTATCATGTTTATGCTCTCACATGCTTCTATGTTCCATATTTACATGACTACATACATGTAGGGGGAGCCTATGTTTGTTACATGTTTTTTCCAAAGCTTTACTTGCTTCTCTTCATATCTTTATCTAAAGCTTTGATGTATGTTGCCATCAATTACCAAAAAGGGGGAGATTGAAAGCACAAGTGCTCCCTATGTGGTTTTGGTAATTAATGTCAACATATATCTTGTTGGACTAACACTTGTATCTAGCATGTTTCAGATAAGTTCAACAATGGAGTGGCATGGACTAAAGGATTTGGGAACTCCTTCAAGATGCTAAGGACAAAGGATTGGCTCAAGTTTCAAGCTCAAGACTCTTCATTTTACACTTTTAGTGGTCCAAGATCACATTGAGTCTATAGGAAAAGCCAATACTATCAAGGAGGGATGAGGTGTTGCTTAATGAGCCTCTTGCTTCATGTGCTTAGTGATATGCTCCAAAATCCTCAGCTACTTTCCCACATCCACAAATGACCTAAACCCAAAGCCAAAATCTGTCACACCGATTCTTCCTATCCGGCGCCACAGATTCCAAAAGTCATAGCCACTGCCACAAACCCTAAGCAAATCGATCTTACCGATAGGGATCTCGGTCTCACCGAGATGGGATTGTAATCTCTCTGTGTATGTCCATTATCAAAATCGGTCTCACCGAGTTTGAGCAATCGGTACTACCGAGATTACAATGCAAACTCTCTGGAAACTTATTACCAAAATCGGCCCCATCGAGTTTGAGTAATCGGTCCCACCAAGTTTACCTGACCAACTCTCTGGAAAGCTTATTACCAAATCGGTCTCACCGAGTTTGTGTAATCGGTCTTACTGAGATTACGTTATGCCCTAACCCAAACCGAATCGGTCTCACCGAGATGCAAGTCAGTCCCATCGAAAATCACTAACGGTCACATTGTTTACTAAATTGGTCCGACCGAGTTTAACAATTCGGTCCCACCGAGTTTGGTAAATTGTGTGTAATGGTTAGATTTTGTGTGGAGGCTATATATACCCCTCCACCTCCTCTTCATTCATGGAGAGAGCCATCAGACTGAAACTACACTTCCAGCATGCATTTTCTGAGAGAGAACTGCCTACTCATGTGTTGAGACCAAGATATTCCATTCCTACCATATGAATCTTGATCTCTAGCCTTCCCCAAGTTGCTTTCCACTCAAATCTTCTTTCCACCAGATCCAAAACCTATGAGAGAGAGTTGAGTGTTGGGGAGACTATCATTTGAAGCACAAGAGCAAGGAGTTCATCATCAACGCACCATTTGTTACTTCTTGGAGAGTGGTGTCTCCTAGATTGGCTAGGTGTCACTTGGGAGCCTCCGACAAGATTGTGGAGTTGAACTAAGGAGTTTGTAAGGGCAAGGAGATCGCCTACTTCGTGAAGATCTACCACTAGTGAGGCAAGTCCTTCGTGGGAGACGGCCATGGTGGGATAGACAAGGTTGCTTCTTCGTGGACCCTTCGTGGGTGGAGCCCTCCGTGGACTCGCGCAGCCGTTACCCTTCGTGGGTTGAAGTCTCCATCAACGTGGATGTACGATAGCACCACCTATCGGAACCACGCCAAAAACATCCGTGTCTCCAATTGCATTTGAATCCTCCAAACCCTTCCCTTTACTTTCTTGCAAGTTGCGTGCTTTACTTTCCGCTGCTCATATACTCTTTGCATGCTCGCTTGATATGCATTGTGATTGATGAAATTGTGCGTAAACTCCACTTAAACTTAAAGAAACTTAAAAACTGCAATCTTGGTACTTAGTGTCTAATCACCCCCCCCCTCTAGACACCTCTTCTCAAGGTCTTACAGTCAATCATACTCAACCTGGAAGGCCTGGACAAGGTCAGTTCTGCCATTGCCACCATCTTCAACGAGTGCGGGAGGACAACGGTCTGGCCCGTGTCTCACTTCTCCATTGATAGGATAGCCACCATGGTCTAGTACTTCGCTGACGTCCTGTGGGCGGGATTGGTTCCCCCCCTTTCTGATTTCTTCAATGTCGTTCTTTCTCATTACCAGATCCACATGATGCATTTGGGTCCCGAATCCATTACTCTTCTTGCTGTTTTCGCTTTTGTTTGCGAGGCGATGATGGGCATCCCTCCTTTAGTTGCTTTGCTATGCCATTTTTTCTCTTTGTGCCTCAGCGACCCCACCCAACGCTCAGGGTGCGTGAGCTTCTTTGCCGCGCCAGAAACAGCGGCTTCGGGAATTGATTTTAGAATTCCTCCGCCTGCGACTGGGTTCCGAGAGCGGTGGCTGTACGCGGATGTCGGAGTGCTCAGCCCCCTGCTCTCGGAGCCCACCTTGCCCGCTATCCCCAATTCGAGCTGGGGCCAGGAGACGCTCACGAGCCCCCGGCTTGTCTTCGTCTGGCATCGCTTTGCGTACTTGAGGGCGCTCAGTGTGACGGCGCCCAAGGTGGTGAAGGAGTTCCTCCTGTGCCACATTGCCCCTCTCCAGCGCCATTCCCGCCGGATGTGGTCCTTCAGGGGGCGTGAAGACCGCATGAGGCTCCAAGAGGAAGATCTGATGCCTGAAGTGCTGAGGAAGGTTCTCATGATCCTAACCGGCGACCCTTCTCCTGGCAGCATCCAGCATGGTGGCGCCCTGCTGTACCTCTGCTCGAACAGGGGTGATTTTGTGAAGCAGATGCCTAGCTTCGACGAATGGGGGTTGTGCCCTGCAGGCCTTAGGGGGCCTCGCGAAAACCCTATCATGGCGGTTGCTCTTCCGGCTGCCCATGATGATCCCTCCTCGAGTGGTGGAGCTGGGAGGCGAGGGCCGCCGGGGGCTGAGGCGGCCGCCATCGGGATGATGATGCCAAGCGGGACTCCTGAGGCGGCAACTCCTGAGGTCCGTCCTGTGACGGTAGAGGGTGCTGAGCCGCAGCCTGCAGCCCCCGTGGCTGAGGCTACTGATGCCCCAGCCACCCTCCATGGTGCGGCGCCTGGCAGTGAGCGCCAGGGTGATGCCCCCGACGTTGACCTCATCGGTGCTTCCTCCTCATCACATGCTGACCCTTGCGCTGAGCTCCTGGGCCGCTTCCGAGTGGACTTCGAGGCTCTCCGAAAGAGAAGGCAGGCCTTGGGTAATGATTACCCGTGCCGCTTACTGAAGCACAGGAAGTACTTCACCACTGATGAGTAAGCTTTTCCCTTCCTCTGTTCCTTACTCTCCTGCTGCTTCGGCTGATCATTACCCTGCAGGGCCCTTCCTGCCGAGTTCATGGAGGTGGCTGAGGAGCCATCCCCCCAGGCCTCGCCCTCTCCACCTTCCCCAAGCGTCCCGAGCTCCAGCACTGCCCTTGCGGTGAGGCCGGTTGGAGAGGCGGGCCATCCTGTGGTGCGTCTTGGTTCTGCACCCCTCTCGACCATCCTTCGTGAGCCCTCCCGGGGCATAGCCAGCCTGCCCTGGGCTCTTCGACTGGTTGTGGACGGTGACTGGCTGAGGTCGGCCTTGCGATCTTCCTTGGAGGGCGAATTGGCTCTAGGCCAGGCTTCTGGCGAGGCGCGTCCGGCCATCGCGAGGGCGCCAGCCCCCAGCCCCCGGTCCAGCGGGGGAGTGTTGCTCCATGGCCCTCCTCGCGCGTCCGAGGCGGAAGGTGATGCGGAAGACGTTTTTGAGCGCGCTCAGGAGCGCCGCGCCCTCCGCCAAGGGTTTCTCCGGAGGGCAGCGGATGCGGTGAGCCAGCTTGGTGCAGAGCTTGCTGACGAGGACGCGCGCCTTGAGGCCAAGGGCCTGCGCCTAGATGAGGAGAGGCGCAAGTTGAAGGTGGCCGTCGCCCTTGCACGCCACCAGCGTGACCTCGACAATGAGAAGGCCGAGGTGTTGCTGGCTGCTTCTCGGGAGGCCTGCTCTCGGGCCGTCTTGGAGGCTCAGGAGGCTGACCAGCGGCGCAGGGTCGCAGAAGAGCGGGTGTTGGAGCTCCCGGCCTGGAGTAGCTCCCTGGAGGAGCAGGTGGAGTTGCGTGAGGCAGCCCTTGCGTCGATGGAGGGGGCCTCGGCCGACCGGGCGGAGCTCTAGAGACGCGAGGAGGCACTGACAATGGAGGCCAGCGAACGCACCCTGGACCTCGAGCGGTTGGAGACGAGGGAACGCCTGGTGGTGCGGGCGGAGGATGATGTTGCTGAGAGGGAAGCCGGAGCCACAGAAGAGGTTGATCGCCGGGTGGCGGCACAGGCAGAACTGGCTTCCTCCCGTGCCGAGGTGCTTCTTCTCCACCAAAGGATGGACGCGGCCGAGGCCGTTGCGCGGCGGAACAAGGACGAGATACGCCAGCGGCAGACCTTGGAGCACGTGCACAGCCCCATGCTCCGCGACCTTCGGGAAAGAGCCAACACGGCCTTGGGTATCATCTGCGAGGCAGCCGTTGGGGAACCTCGTGTGGTCAACTATGCTAGAAACCTTCAATTCTTCACTGACGTGGTGACGCAGCTGGAGGCCCATTGGGTAGAGACGACAGGTTGGTGGAGGAGAGGAGCCGTGCCCTACTTGGGCGTGCTTTCTCTCGCGTCTTCAGTCACCTTCAGAACATGTATCCCCACTTCGACTTTGATGCCGCCATCGCACCGGTGCCCTTGGCTGTCCGGGACAATCTGGTGAGCTGGGTGGAAGACAACGTGGACGCCCTAGTCAGGGCTTTCACCACCGACGATGACGGTGTGGTCGTAGCCGCTGATGAGGGCGGAGTGGTGAATGGCCCAGGTGCTGTCGGCGGCGGCGCAAAAGGCGATGGTGAGGCCAGTGATGCCAGTGGCGACTCTGGAGGTGTCCCTGAGGATGCACTGGGGGATTTATCTGATTGACCGCGTGCTGTTCCTGCTTTTACCCTGCGCAGAGAGAGTTCGGGCTTGGCCTAGAGGTTTGTAAGAGCATTTTTGGGAGGGGGAGCCCCTCGTGTAAAAACTTGCAGTTAGCTTATTTGTAGACATGATACCACCCGTGTGCCTACGCCAGTCGGCTGGTTTCGTGGCGAGTCGATTGGCTTGTTTACCTTTGACCCGTATGGGCCCCTAGCCCGAGGAGGGTCGTGGTGTCCTAAGTGTCTCCTGAACGAGCCTGTTGTACCTGCAAGGAGAACCTCCTGAGAGGGCGTGGCGACGGTAGTCTGGGCTGCGCGCATGCTGGGCCTAACCCGGTTCGCGAGGGGCTGACAAGGTGAGGCGGCTGAGGCCGAATGGACACAAAGCGGTGACCAGAATGCGAGAGATTGCTCGAACGAGACTAAACACCCCTTCCCCAAACACACGCAAGTCTCAAGCTCAAATCCAGCTTAAATCCGAACAGGGAAAAGCAATAACCAAGGGGAAAAGCAAGGAAAGCAGAAAAAGCCGCGTCCGGCACCTAGTCTAGTCTTCGACGTCTTCTCACCAGCGCAAAGCTAAGTGCTGCCACTGGGCATGGGCGGGAGCCCCCGAGGCCCGAGGGCGGCTCTCCGGAGACTCCAGGGCATGTACAGCCCCACTCATTATTACGTGAGAGTGGCACGGGGCAGCGAGCTTCACAGGCACCGGGCCTTCTTCACAGGTACCGGCCTTGCTTCATATCGCCAGACGAGGGCCCCGCCTTGCGCCACACTCTAGTGCCATCGACGACAGCCGGAGACCAAGGACACCGCCGATGGGGTAGAGCGGTCGCCAGCGGTTCCCCCGACGACCACGGGTCCTCTGCCGGGGGTAGGCCCTGAGGCACCTCCCCGGCAGAGGGCCTACCTCCTGAGGACGCCTTGCTCCTAACGCCACGGTGGTGATGCCGGATCCCGGCCCATCTCCTGCAGCCCCCGGCGCCCTCCTCCTGAGGGGTAGGGAGCTGCTGGATTTGGACAGCCATCCACCGCGATGACCTGTACCTCCTGCGACCCATGGTTAGCGTATGCCTGCTCCTGAGGAATTAGAGGTACCCGATAATCGCTGCCTCCAGCGTGGTCGGCGGGGCTTTCCCGGGGCTCCTGAAAGAGCTCAGCTTCAGGCATCTCTTCCCCCCAGCTTGGGCCGAGGAACAAGCTTTGATCTTCCTCCTGCGCGTGCCCTTGATCCATCATGTGGGGCACATACTCTTCCGGGGCCGCCACCCCGAACGCTTCGCTGTAGTGCCCCGTGTGCCACGCAGCCCTGCTTGAGATGCCCACCTAGGGGTGGTAGCGCGGCGGCCCGCTGGGACCATGGGCTGTGGCGAGTCCTCCTTCGCTTGCCGGGAGCGGAGGCGGCACCGTTGGTGACCAGGCGCTGACGGCCAGGGTGGTGTTGGAGTGGCCCTGGAACTCGCTCGGGGCAGTGCGGGCGCGTGTGGGACCTCCATGCGATCCGCCTTGGGGCTGAGGTGGCAGTTGGGTGCAGAAGGGGTGAGCCCCCGAGGTGGCGGAGCCCAGGAGCTCCGCCACCCACTCCAGTAGCACGTCGCGGCCACCCTCTAGCAGCCTGCATTGTAGTAGCTCTCGAGATACCGTGAGCGCAACCTTTGAGTTCGCCTGTTCTCGTCGTGAGTACGGCGCCGTGGCTGCGGCGTGGTTCAAGGCCCTGGCTGCCGACCGCACCTGCCGTGGCGTGAGGGCTGGTGCCGCTTGACCGTGTCGCCCATGGACTGCAGCGCCCTGTGGACCGCGGGCTGCCTGGGGCGCAGGGTTGAGGTCGCCCTGGGCAGGCGGCTCTGCGCGGGCGGGCCATGCCGCCCAGGGATCGGGATTGCCCGTTGGGTCGCCGGACATGTTGATGATGATGCGACGGGCGGCAAAACACGAGGCGACGGAAGGCGGAGTCCGGCACACCCCTACCTGGCGCGCCAAATGTCGGATTTCGGGTTCCGGCAGACCCTTGAGGTTCGAACACTGGGGTGCGCGTGGAGATCACACCCCTAGCCTACTCATGTCTCACCACCTCGCTAGGATCTAAACTACACGAAGAACAACACTAGGGACGCTAGATTTATACTAGTTCAGGCCACCATGTGGTGTAATACCCTACTCTAGTTTGTGGTGTGTGGATTGCCTCTGGGGCTGATGAGGAACAGTACAAGGGAAGAACAGCCTCGTGAGGGTCTGTTCTTGGTTGAGGCGATGAACTGCTAGGGGAGTTCAGTCACCACTCTCTCTGTGTCTTGGATGCGGATCTGATCAGATCTCCCCCCACTCTGTGGGTGGCTAGTCCTATTTATAGGTGAAGGCCCCAGGCCTCTTCCCAAATATTGAGCGGGAAGGGCACCAACAATTGGCCATTTTGAAGGGGAACATACACTTATCCTGACTAAAGTTCGTCCGCGCCTGTGAAAGGCCCTGACGATGACGCTGGCTTGGGCTCCACGATGACCTCCGTTCTGCCGTCCTGCTGGTCTTGGTCTCATTGCACCGAAATGCCTTTGCCTGATACCCTTGCCTGCGCTTGCCCCCTTTGCACCAAAGGGGAAACAAGGACTCTACGCAGGCCGGCGCCCGCCTGGCCCCCGCCTGGTCTTGGTCGTCATGGCTTGCGTCACGGGCACCTCGTGAGGTACCCCGCCTTGATCTCTCCTCCTCCTCGCGAGCCAGCCTGACGAGGCCACGCCTGAGGAAGCCTCCTGTCGTCCTTCCCCGCGAGGCTTGGCCCCTCACGAGGGTGTTGGGCATGTGTTGATGAAGATGGGACGTATTGGGCCACTCCTCGAGCCACGCCGCAGGCCGCAGGCAGGCAAGTCTGGGTACCCCCGTTCCCAGAATGCCGACATCGTTGTTCATCGCATACGGGTCCAACGAATCTTCTGACGAAGATCACTCGATGTCGGACCCGGCCGGACTGCAGAATATGTGACTCAATACATTAATGGTTTGCAAAAGTGAGACTGGATATATGGATGTGTCCGGGTTTTCTTTGTACTCACGATTTGGCCAGGGGCTTGACCCTGGGTTCCCACTCTGGGCTACTGCCGGTGGCTGCGGTGGATTCATCTGGAAGGGAGGCTTTCCCCTTCTTAGACGTTTCGGCCTCCAAACATGTGGAGGTCATCCTCTTATTTCTCACCCTCGTGGGGGGGGGGGGACTAGCTTTCCTCTTCTTCCTCCTCCTCTTCCTCGTCTTTTTCGGCGGAGGAGTGGGCCTTGCTGTCTTCGGATAGCACGTCCGAAGCACCCTTGCGACGGAGCCCGCCCCTGGTCTGCTTGGCCTCCTTCTTGGCCTTCTTCTTCGGCGCCTTATATGGTGCCGGGACCAACATCTTCATCAGAAGTGGGCTGGCTTGTTCTTCAGGCAGTGGAGCCAGACAGTAGATCCGCTCTGCCTTCTTCATCCAGTCCTGGGAGAATCGTTAGGGAAATATTAGGTGTTTTCCCCAAGGTATACAAATAAAGGATACACCTTGAAAACATGTAAAGACTTACGAACTTGCGGGGCGGGACAATTTGTGCCCACGATCCTCGGTGGTGTCCGGCCACGACTTGCCGGCCTTGAATAGCACCTTTCAGATGTCTTTGTGCATCGTGCCGAAGAACTCCAGCAAGGTTTGGTGCTTGGCTGGATCAAACTCCCATAGGTTGCAGGTCCGGAATTGACAGGGAAGGATCCGACGAACTAGCATCACCTGGACCACATCGACAAGTTTGATATTCTTGTCCTCCATATTCCTGATACGCGCTTGGACCGTCGTTAGCCCGTCTAACGAAGGCCAGTCTAGGCCCTTTTCGGGCCAGGACATGAGCCGCTGTGGGGCTCCGGATCGGAACTCAGCGGCGGTGGCCCATTTGGTGCCGCGTGGCTCGGTAACATAGAACCACTGTTGTTGCCAGCCTTTGACGGACTCGTTGAACTTACCTGATGGCCATTTGATGTTGGGCATCTTGCTCACCATGGCTCCTCCACACTTCACGTGTTTTCCGCCGACCACCTTTGGTTTCACGTTGAAAATCTTTATCCACAGTCCGAAGTGTGGCGGGATGCGGAGGAAGGCCTCGCACATGATGACGAATGTCGAGATGTTGAGGAAGGAATTGGGGGATAGGTCATGGAAATCTATCCCGTAGTAGTACATAAGGCCGCGAACAAATGGGTGGAGGGGAAACCCCAGCCCGCGGACGAAGTGAGGGAGGAATATAACCCTCTCATGGGGTTCCGGAGTAGGGACAATCTGTCCCGCCTCCGGGAGATGGTGTGCGATCTTCTTGGCCAGGTATCCGGCCTCCCGGAGTTTTTTGATATCCTTCTCCTTGACGGAGGAGGCCATTGATACGTCCATTTTGCATCATGCTTTTATATTGATATTTATTGCATTATGGGCTGTTATTACATGTTATGTCACAATATTTATGGCTATTCTCTCTTATTTTACAAGGTTTGGCATGAAGAGGGAGAATGCCGACAGCTGAGATTCTGGGCTGGAAAAGGAGCAAATATTGGAAACCTATTCTGCACAGCTCCAAAACTCCTGAAACTCCACGAAAGTCAATTTTGGAATTAATGAGAATTATTGAGCAAAAGAAGTACCAGAGGGGGCCCACACCCTAGCCACGAGGGTGGGGGCGCACCCGCTGCCTCATGGGCCCCCTGGTGGCCCTCCGGTGCCCATCTTCTCCTATATGAAGTCTTTTACCCTGAAAAAAAATCATAAGCAAGCTTACGGGATGAAACTGCGCAGCCATGAGGCGGAACCTTGGCGGAACCAATCTAGGGCTCCGGCGGAGCTGTTCTGCCGGGGAAACTTCCCTCTGGGAGGGGGAAATCATCACCATCGTCATCACCAACAATCCTCTCATCAGGAGGGGGTCAATCTCCATCAACATATTCACCAGCACCATCTCCTCTCAATCCCTAGTTCATCTCTTGTATCCAATCTTTGTACCCAAACCACAGATTGGTACCTGTGGGTTGCTAGTAGTGTTGATTACTCCTTGTAGTTGATGCTAGTTGGTTTATCCGGTGGAAGATTATTTGCTCAGATCCTTAATGCATATTAATACCCCTTTGATCATGAACATGAATATGCTTTGTGAGTAGTTACGTTTGTTCCTGCGGACATGGGTGAAGTCTTGCTATTAGTAGTCATGTGAATTTGGTATTCGTTCGATATTTTGATGAGATGTATGTTATCTCTCCTCTAGTGGTGTTATGTGAACATCGACTACATGACACTTCACCATTATTTGGGCCTAGAGAAAGGCATTGGGAAGTAATAAGTAGATGATGGGTTGCTAGAGTGACAGAAGCTTAAACCCTAGTTTATGCGTTGCTTCGTAAGGGGCTGATTTGGATTCACTAGTTTCATGCTATGGTTAGGTTTACCTTAATACTTCTTTTGTAGTTGCAGATGCTTGCAATAGGGGTTAATCATAAGTGGGATGCTTGTCCAAGAAAGGACAGTACCCAAGCACCGGTTCACCCACATATCAAATTATCAAAGTAACGAACGCGAATCATATGAGCATGATGAAAACTAGCTTGATGATAATTCCCATGTGTCCTCAGGAGCGCTTTTCTCATTATAAGAATTTGTCCAGGCTTGTCCTTTGATACAAAAAGGATTGGTCCACCTTGCTGCACCTTATTTACTTTTATTGCTTGTTACCCGTTACAAATTATCTTATCACAAAACTATCTGTTACCTACAATTTCAGTGCTTGTGGAGAATACCTTACTGAAAACCGCTTGTCATTTCCTTCTGCTCCTCATTGGGTTCGACACTCTTACTTATTGAAAGGACTACAATAGATCCCCTATACTTGTGGGTCATCAAGACTCTTTTCTTGCGCCGTTGCCGGGGAGTGAAGCGCCTTTGGTGAGTGGAACTTGGTAAGGAAACATTTATATAGTGTGCCGAAATTTACTGTCACTTGTTACTATGGAAACTTATCCTTTGAGGGGCTTGTTCGGGGCATCTTCGCCTCGACCACTAGAGCAAAGAGTTGCTCCTCAACCTACTGAACCTACTGAAAATGTTTACTTTGAAATTCCTTCGAGTATGATAGAGAAACTGCTAGCTAATCCCTTTGCAGGAGATGGAACATTGCATCCCAATTTACACCTTATCTATGTGGATGAAGTTTGTGGATTATTTAAGCTTGCAGGTATACCCGATGATGCTGTTAAGAGGAAGGTCTTCCCTTTATCTTTGAAGGGAGATGCATTGACATGGGATGATACGGGATCTTGGGACTATAAACGATTGAGGCTGGAATGTCACCAGAAGCTTTATCCTATGCATCTTGTTCATCGTGATCATAATTATATATATAATTTTTGGCCTCGCGAAGGAGAAAGCATCGCTCAACCTTGGGGGAGGCTTAGGTCAATGTTATATTCATGCCCCAATCATGAGCTCTCAAGAGAAATGATTATTCAAAAAATTTATGGTCGGCTTTCTCTCAATGATCGCACCATACTCGATACTTCCTGTGTTGGTTCTTATATGCTGAAGACTATTGAATTCAAGTGGGGCTTATTGGAAAGAATTAAACGCAACTCTGAAGATTGGGGTTCCGACGAGGGTAAGGAGTCAGGTATGACACCTAAGTTTGATTGTGTTAAATCTTTTATGGACACCGATGCTTTTCGTGGATTTAGCACTAAATATGGACTTGACTCTGAGATAGTAGCTTCTTTCTGTGAATCATTTGCTACTCATGTTGATCTCCCTAAGGAGAAGTGGTTTAAATATAATCCTCCCATTAAAGTAAAAGTAGTTGCACCTATTACAGTTTAAGAAAAGACTATCACTTATAATGATCCTATTGTTCCTACTACTTATGTTGAGAAACCACCTTTCCCTGTTAGGATAAAGGATCATGCTAAAGCTTCAACTGTTGTTCATAAGAGTAATACTAGAACATATACACCTCCTGAGCAAGTTAAAGTTGAACCTAGTATTGCTATGGTTAAAGATCTCTTGGCTGATAATATAGATGGGCATGTTATTTACTTCTGCGAGGAAGCTGCTAATATTGCTAGACTCGATGCTAAGATACATAGACCTGTCGTAGGCATGCCTGTTATTTCTGTTAAAGTAGGAGATCATTGTTATCATGGCTTATGCGATATGGGTGCTAGTGCTAGTGCAATACCTATTTCCCTATATAAAGAAATTATGCATGATATCGCACCCGCTGAAATAGAAGATATTGATGTTACTATTAAGCTTGCAAATAGAGATACTATTCCACCAATTGGGATTGTTAGAGATGTTGAAGTCTTGTGTGGGAAAATTAAATACCCTGCTGATTTTCTTGTTCTTGGTTCCCCACAAGATAGCTTTTTTCCCATTATATTTGGTAGACCCTTCTTAAATAGTGTCAATGCTAGGATTGATTGTGAAAAGGATATTATTACAATTGGCTTGGGAGATATGTCTCATGAGTTTAATTTTGCTAAGTTTCATAGACAACCCCATGATAAAGAATTTCCTAGTAAGGATGAAATAATTGGTCTTGCTTATATTGCCGTGCCTCCTACTGATCCTTTAGAACAATATTTGCTAGACCATGAAAATGATATGTTTATGAATGATATTTATTGCATTATGGGTTGTTACCTTATATCATCACAAAACTATCTGTTACCTACAATTTTAGTGCTTGCAGAGAATACCTTACTGGAAACCGCTTGTCATTTCCTTCTGCTCCTCGTTGGGTTCGACACTCTTACTTATCGAAAGGACTACGATAGATCCCCTATACTTGTGGGTCATGTTGTGTGATGAAGATGGAGCATAGCCAGACTATATGATTTTTTAGGGATAACTTTCTTTGGCCATGTTGTTTGGAAAAGACATGATTGCTTCATTGGTATGCTCGAAGTATTATTGCTTTTATGTCAAATGATAGACTATTGCTTTGAATCACTCGTGTCTTAATATTCATGTCATGATTAGATATATGATCAAGATTATGCTAGGTAGCATTCCACATCATTTTTTTTATCATTTACCTACTCGAGGACGAGTATGAATTAATCTTGGGGATGCTGATACGTCTCCATTATATCTATAATTTTTGATTGTTCCATGCCAATATTATTCAACTTTCATATACTTTTAGCAACTTTTTATACTATTTTTGGGACTAACATATTGATCAAGTGCCCAGTGCCAGTTCCTGTTTGTTGCATGTTTTATGTTTCGCAGAAACCCCATATCAAATGGAGTCCAAACGGGATAAAAACGGATGGAGATAATTTTTGGAATATTTATGATTTTTGGGAAGAAAAACCAACGCGAGACGGTGCCCGAGGGGGCCACGAGGCAGGGGGCGCGTCCTAGGGGGCAGTCGCACCCCTGACCCTCGTGGGCACCCCGTAATGCGGTTGACACTCTTCTTTGGCCACAAGAAAGCTAATTTTTGGAGAAATATCTGGGCGAAGGTTTCAATCCAATCGGAGTTACAGATCTCCGGATATATAAGAACCGGTGAAAGGGCACCAGAAGAGAACGCAGAAACAGAGAGAGACAGAGAGACATATCCAATCTCGGAGGGGCTCTCGCCCCTCCCACGCCATGGGAGGCAAGGACCAGAGGGGAAACCCTTCTCCCATCTAGGGATAAGGTCAAGGAAGAATAAGATGAAGGGGGCTCTCTCCCCCTTGCTTCCGGTGGCGCTGGAACACCGCCGGGGGCCATCATCATCACCGCAATCTACACCAACACCTCCGCCATCTTCACCAACATCTCCATCACCTTCCCCCATCTATATTCAGCGGTCCACTCTCCCGCAACCCGTTGTACCCTCTACTTGAACATGGTGCTTTATGCTTCATATTATTATCCAATGATGTGTTGCCATCCTATGATGTGTGAGTAGATTTTCGTTGTCCTACCGGTGATTGATGAATTGCTATGATTGGTTTAATTTGCTTGTGGTTATGTTGTTGTCCTATTGCGCCCTCTGTATCGCGCAAGCGTGAGGGATTCTCGCTGTAGGGTGTTGCAATATGTTTATGATTCACTTATAGTGGGTTGCTTGAGTGACAGAAGCATAAACCCGAGTAAGGGGGTTGTGGCGTATGGGATAAAGGGGACTTGATGCTTTAATGCTATGATTGGGTTTTACCTTAATGATCTTTAGTAGTTGCGGATGCTTTCTAGAGTTCCAATCATAAGTGCATATGATCCAAGAAGAGAAAGTATGTTAGCTTATGCCTCTCCCACATAAAACTTGTTATCGGTCTAGTAAAGTAGTCAATTTGTAACATCCCAAATTTTCAATTTGGAATGTTATACATTAGATCATCATGCATTACATATTTTTCTTGCATTTGTTGATCCTAGAAATTTCACGCAACTCAAGGACCCACGGAGAGAGTTGGAGATTTCGAAATTTTCATATTTGAGTTCTATCAAATTTGAAAAGAGGATCATTTGGATTATTTATTTTATCTTCAAATATTTTTCCAATAACAAAAATATGATAGGGAATGATATGACTTTCCCAAAAATTTAGGAAAAATGAAGATTTAATAAATAAATCAAATTTGGATTTTTCTCGGAGTTTATTTGCCTTAGGGAAAAATGCGTATTTTCAAAAATTGCATTTTAGGCCCGAGTAAAAGTTCATTTTGTTCGGCTCATTTTTAGGAGTCGGGGAAAATTTACTTTTTTAATTTTGGAGTTCGTTTAGATTTTCTTTTCTTTATTTTTTCTGCGCGCGAAAACCGATTTTTTTAAAAAAAATGTCGCAGCGCCTTGGGCCAAAGGCCCAAGCCGCCAGCCGCCGGCCATCGCCCCCGCGCGCACGCCCCTGGCTAGGGAGCCAACGCCGCCGCCCTTGCTCCTGTACGAATCCTAAAAGGATTCTAGGGTGCCCTTGCCTCTTTTTTCTTATTTCGTTATTCCGTTTTGTTCCTAGGATTCCTAATCCTAGTCTAATTTCTTGATCCCTCCTCCAAGCAAAACCCACCCCTCCCCAATATAAATACCCAAGCACCCCCCCTCAAACACATCAAACCAAAGCCCTCTCCTCTCCTCTCCGCAGCAGCAGCAGCGCAGCACCACCGCCGCCGCCCCACACCCGCGCCGCCGCCGCCCCTCACCAGCGCCGCCGCTGTCGCTTGCCACCGCCGCCGCCGCCAAGTGCCGCCGCCGCCGCCCAACGCCGCCGCCGCCGGAGCCCCTCGCCTCTTCGAGGTACTAGCCCCGCGCCGCGTCACTTCTTTCCTCGGTTCAGTTTTCTCGTAAACCGTTCCGGTTTTCTAGATCGGTTTTTCGCATCGGTTTTCTTTCCGAAACCCTAGATCGGTTTTTCTCGCCGGTTTTTCTTTCCGGTTTTGTTAGCGAGCGTTCGCCGGACCGTTCGTCTCAACGAACGTGATCACCGGTTAGCCTCGGTTAACGAACCTCCGTTCGTTCAACCGTTCGTCGTTTTTCGGATTTATTCCGCTATTTTTCTGATAGCGATTTCAGATCCGATCTTCTTTCTAGTCTATCTTCTCGCTCGTTTATCGGAATCAGGTGATTCAAGCGCCTGGAGTTTCGTCTCGAAACCGCCGTTCCGACTAATCAACTTGAACCAAGTTTTGCTACTGTAAAATTTGACCTAGTTTCAAATTGCTAGAACCGAGTTGTTTTCTCTCGCCGTTTGACTTTCGTTGCTTTATTCGATTTGATTCTTTTGCAACCAGGGTTCTTAAGTTGAACTTTCTGGTTAGATCATTATTTCGAGTTTTACCTGTGCATTAGATGAGTACTTATTGTATGCTTGTTGTTTGACTGCGATAGATCACCCTGAGTGCGCCGCTTGTTACTTCGAATCTCTAGGTTTCGCGGATCATCAGCAAGGCAAGTAACACTTGATCATATTTTTTTCTACTACCCAGTTTTTATGCATTAGATCAATCCTCACACATTGCATGTTTAGGATCAAACTAAATTGTGGGGATGGGAAGTAGATGAGGTAGTACCTATTACCTGTTTTACTTATGAAACCTTTGGGAGTTACTTCTACGTTTGCTTATTATGCCATGCTATGCTAGTAGACGTGGATTGGGTGAGTGATATCCATGACAGATGTGAGATTGTTTAATTAATGGTTTATCTAAGGTGGCAACTTAAATACACATCTGGGTGGATTGAGGCACCTGGGGTTACCAGGACTTGCATGTTTTTTTTGGAAATCCCGGGGGTACAGTGTGATTTTCCTATGGACCGCCACCCAGGCTCAAAGGGATCATAAGATAATTCATACTAGTAACTTACGTGTCCAGCCACAAACCATTATGGGCTCTGGCATAGTTGACTAAGTTGCGCGAACTCTTATAGTGGTGGACTAGCAGATGTAGGGGATGTAGGTGTACCGGTCTACCCATCGTAAGGTGCTAGCGCTTCTGAAAGACTGTGTCTCGGTCATCCGTTTCTCAAACACCATGTAGTGCGGGAAACCAAACGGAGGCGATCGAGTCTTGTGGGGAAAAGTGTGCAAACCTCTGCAGAGTGTACAAACTAATCATGATTAGCCGTGTCCCCGATTATGGACATCTTGAGTATCTAGTACTTGAATATTCTGTTGAATCTCAACATGTTACTCTAATTTAATATTGATGGGTTTGTTAATGAGTACTTTTTTAATTGGGATTGAGGATGCTGTCAACCATTCTCAATGTTTAACAACCACCATGATAGTTAAATAAATTTATCCCTTTGTAGTAGGGAAAAACTGGCTTTATGCAAAAACTGTAACCATAGAGCTTACCACCAGCCAAATATGCATGTAGTATAGGCTTTTCATACATTACTCTCTATGTGTTACATTGCCAGCATATTCCATGTGCTGACCTGTTTTCGGGCTGCAACTTTCATGTTGCAGACTTCTCAGACGATGAGTAAGGTGCTTCTAGGTCGTGGTTCTATACTCAGTGATGCCGTTGGAGTTGATGGACTCACTTATCTTCCAAGTCTTCCGCTGTTATCGTTATTAGATGGCCTTAAGCCATGATTATTGTAATAAGTCCTCTTTGGACAAACGATGTAATAAGTGTGTGATTGCTACTCTGTTATAAATCCTTCGAAGTACTGTGTGGTGTCAGCATTACTGATCCAGGGATGACACTGGAGCACAGAGACTTGACCATCTGAGGTCGGGTCGCTACAGAGATGGTATCAGAGCACACGCTGACTGTAGGACACGACCACTAAGTTAAAGCCATAGATCACTGTTCTCTTCTCATTTTCTAACTCCTCATCTTTTCTACTCTTCTAGGATGACGGACGCAAAGATCAAGTATGCTCAACCAGGTGAAGGCACACCTTTTGGATCCCACTTGAAGGAAGTCGCTAAGTACCTGAACATTGGACTACCAAGCTTCACCGGGACTTTCAATGCCACTCTGCCTGAAGAGGAGCGCTGGAAGATTCAAGCTCACGTTCCGGGAAGGACATTCGCCCCAATCACCAAGCCCATAGATAGTTTTTTCAGTGCACCAACCTGGAGTCTGGGAAAGAGCATGGCAGCTCATATCACCATGGGACGCATTGGAGAAGTTTATCAAGAAGAACTCAAGGACACTATCTACCAGATTTGCGGACGCAGGAATGAAGATTGGGAGATAGTCAGCACCAAGAAGGACAGATCCATTGCAGCTTTCATCCAGGAGTTAAACCAGCACATTCGACGCCAGGAGTACCAGATGTGCAAGGATATGGTAGAGTTGAAGAATGCGAAGGGAAGGGTCATCGAACTGAAGGAGAGATGAAGACTCTATGCAAGGACTACATGGACGAGATCGTAGCTATCGTAAGGCACAACAGCGATCTTAAGTGTGAGATTGCAGAACTCAAGAAGAAGTTGGAGCTCAAGAATGAAGACAAGTACGTCGACTGTCCAAGCAACTACATCATCATCGACGACACTGATTCGGATCCAAGTGAACCCGATTTTGAAGGCGAAGCTGGAGCAGACATCATGGAGGCTTCCACCAGTTCAAATTGATAGATGACCACCATATATTAGTAGTATTCCCTCCATGTAAACATTATAGTACACGCACTTTTTGCGATAGTTAGATCGTTGTATGCTCTTTGTTTAAATGAATGAAGTGATTTTGTGTGCATTTGTATCATGAGCATTTGGGTTGTGTTTTTCCCTGTAGACCCCACTCTATTCTTAATTTCTCGTCTTTTCTAAACCCCTATGCTAGTAAGTTCACCAGGAGCAGACTACATGGCCAGACAAGGATGTTTTCAAGTGCCATTGAGTATAGGGAGGCATGTATTCCCATCGGATTTGATCATTCTAGAATCCCAAGGATTGGATGTGATTCTCGGAATGGATTGGCTGTCGATGTATGGAGGAAACATCGATTGCGCAAGTAGGACGATTTTGCTCACGACACCAGAAGGGAGAAGGATCAAGTATGTGTCACGGCATGGACTAAACAGGAATCAAGTAAATTGCTTATCCGGAGTTGTGCAGGAAGAGGTGCCAGTGGTGAAGGATTACCCTGATGTATTTCCTGAGGAATTGCCAGGAATGCCACCGGATAGAGACATTGAGTTTTTGATTGAACTTTTGCCAGGAACAGGCCCAATATCGAAGCGACCATACAGGATGCCCGCACAGGATTTGGCAGAAATCAAGAAGCAGATTAAGGAGCTATTGGATAAAGGTTATATACGCCCAAGTTCTTCGCCTTGGGGATCACCCGTACTATTGGTGGAGAAGAAGGACGGATCATTAAGGATGGTTGTTGATTACCGTGGATTGAATGCAGTAACAATCAAGAACAAGTACCCACTACCAATGATAAATGATCTGTTTGATCGTTTGCAAGGAGCTAAAGTGTTTTCTAAGATCGATTTGCGATCAGGGTACCATCAGTTGAATATTCGAGAACAGGACATACCTAAGACAGCATTTACCACAAGATATGGACTGTATGAGTATACCGTTATGTCATTTGGATTGACTAACGCACCTGCTTATTTTATGAACCTGATGAACAAAGTGTTTATGGAGTTTTTGGATAAGTTCGTCGTGGTGTTCATTGATGATATTTTGGTTTACTCGAAGAATGAAGAGGAACATAAAGAACATTTGCGATTGGTATTGGAGAAGCTGAGGGAACATCAGTTATATGCCAAGTTCAGCAAATGTGAGTTTTGGCTAAAGGAAGTTGGATTTCTTGGACATGTTACATCTGGAGAAGGTATAGCAGTTGACCCCACAAAGGTTGAGACCGTAACCAAATGGGAAGCACCAACGACCGTTGGAGAGATCCGGAGTTTTCTTGGACTCGCAGGATACTACCGGAGATTCATTGAGAATTTATCAAAGATTGCAAAGCCTATGACGGAGTTGTTGAAAAAGGATACTAAGTTCATATGGACTGAGGATTCTGAGACAAGTTTTCAGGCGTTGAAGAAAAGATTGGTTACCTCACCAGTGTTAATTTTGCCAGATCAGACCAAGGATTATGAGGTGTATTGCGACGCTTCACGTCGAGGACTTGGAGCAGTGCTTATGCAGGAAGGAAGAGTTGTTTCGTATGCTTCACGACAACTGAAACCTCATGAATTTAATTATGCCACACATGATTTGGAGTTAGCAGCTGTAGTGCATGCATTGAAGACATGGATACATTTCCTCATTGGAAATCATTGTGAGGTGTACACGGATCATAAGAGTTTGAAGTACATTTTCACGCAGAAGGAGTTAAACCTTAGACAAAGGAGATGGTTGGAACTTATCAAGGATTATGATATGAGATTGCATTATAATCCCGGAAAGGCTAATGTAGTAGCTGACGCATTGAGCTGCAAGAGCCATGTCAATACGCTGATGACGGGAGAGATACCAAAGGAGCTAGCAGAGGATCTTCATGAGCTATGTTTAGAGATAGTTCCGAGAGGCTATGTAGCAGCATCGGAGATTCAGTCTACCTTGATGGATAAAATCAAAGAAGCCCAGAAAAATGATAAAGAGATCGCGGATATAAAGGAGAAAATGAGCGAAGGAAAGCAAAGGGATTTCGTGAGGATGAGCACGATACCCTATGGTTTGAGGACCGTGTTTATGTGCCAAATAACCCGGAGATCAGAAAGTTGATTTTGCAAGAAGCACATGATTCACCCTATTCGATTCATCCAGGAAATACCAAGATGTATTTGGATTTGAAGGAAACGTTCTGGTGGACCAGAATGAAGAAGGATATTGCGGAGTATGTAGCAGTTTGTGATGTATGTCAGAGAGTGAAGGCAGAACATCAAAAGCCAGCAGGATTGTTGCAACCATTGCCGATACCCGAATGGAAGTGGGATAAACTAGGCATGGATTTCATCACGGGTTTGCCAAAGACTCGTTCAGGTTACGACTCGATTTGGGTTATAGTCGACCGTTTGACGAAAGTAGCACATCTCATTCCAGTTAAGACTACCTATAGCAGTGCTAAGTTGGCAAAGATATACATGACCAGAATTGTGTGTTTGCACGGAGTTCCGAGGAGTATCGTATCAGATAGAGGAACCCAATTTACCTCAAAGTGTTGGAATCAGTTGCATGAAACATTGGGAACCAGGCTGGAATTCAGTACAGCTTTCCACCCACAGACAGATGGACAGACTGAGAGAGTCAATCAGATTTTGGAGGATATGCTAAGAGCTTGTGCACTAGATTATGGATCTAGTTGGGACGATAATTTGCCGTACGTAGAGTTTTCGTATAACAACAGTTACCAAACCAGCTTGAAGATGGCACCTTTCAAAGCTTTATACGGAAGAAGGTGCAGGACACCATTGTCATGGGATGAAGTTGGAGACCATCAATTGTTTGGACCAGATTTGATTAAGGAGTCTGAACAGAAAGTTAAGTTGATTCGCCATAGACTCAAGGCGCCCAGTCCAGACAGAAGAGCTATGCAGATTCGAAACGCAAGGCGATAGAATATGAAGTTGGAGACAGAGTTTACCTTAGAGTATCCCCACTTCGAGGAGTTAAGTGTTTTGGAGTTAAAGGAAAATTAGCACCACGTTTCGTTGGACCGTATAAGATTTTGCAGCGCATGGGAGAAGTCGCTAATAAATTGGAATTGCCAGAAGGACTGTCAGGAGTTCACGACGTATTCCATGTTTCTCAGCTGAAGAAATGTCACGCCGAGATGGCAGAGGTACCGCTAAGAGATACAGTGCCACTTGAAGCAATTCAATTGAAGGATGATTTAACATATGAGGAGAAACTAGTCAAGATTCTCGAATATGCCAGCAGGGTTACTCGCAGCAAGGTTATCAAGTTTTGCAAGGTTCAGTGGAGCCACCACACTGAGGATGAAGCCACCTGGGAGAGAGAAGAAGATTTGCTCAAGGACCACCCTCACCTATTTTCTAGCCAACCCGAATCTCGAGGACGAGATTCATCTTAAGGGGGGTAGGTTTGTAACATCCCAAATTTTCAATTTGGAATGTTATACATTAGATCATCATGCATTACATATTTTTCTTGCATTTGTTGATCCTAGAAATTTCACGCAACTCAAGCACCCACGGAGAGAGTTGGAGATTTCGAAATTTTCATATTTGAGTTCTATCAAATTTGAAAAGAGGATCATTTGGATTATTTATTTTATCTTCAAATATTTTTCCAATAACAAAAATATGAGAGGGAATGATATGAATTTCCCAAAAATTTAGGAAAAATGAAGATTTAATAAATAAATCAAATTTGGATTTTTCTCGGAGTTTATTTGCCTTAGGGGAAATGCGTATTTTCAAAAATTGCATTTTAGGCCCGAGTAAAAGTTCATTTTGTTCGGCTCATTTTTAGGAGTCAGGGAAAATTTACTTTTTTAATTTTGGAGTTTGTTTAGATTTTCTTTTCTTTATTTTTTCTGCGCGTGAAACCGATTTTTTTTTTTAAAAAATCCGCAGCGCCTTGGGCCAAAGGCCCAAGCCGCCAGCCGCCGGCCGGCCAGGAGGCCAAGGCCATCGCCCCCGCGTGCACGCCCCTGGCCAGGGAGCCAACGCCGCCGCCCTTGCTCCTGTACGAATCCTAAAAGGATTCTAGGGTGCCCTTGCCTCTTTTTCCTTATTTCGTTATTCCATTTTGTTCCTAGGATTCCTAATCCTAGTCTAATTTCTTGATCCCTCCTCCAAGCAAAACCCACCCCTCCCCAATATAAATACCCAAGCACCCCCCCTCAAACACATCAAACCAAAGCCCTCTCCTCTCCTCTCCACAGCAGCAGCAGCGCAGCACCACCGCCGCCGCCCCACACCCGCGCCGCCGCCGCCCCTCACCAGCGCCGCCGCCGCCGCTTGCCACCGCCGCTGCCGCCAAGTGCCGCCGCCGCCGCCCAACACCGCCGCCACTTGCCACCGCCGCTGCCGCCAAGTGCCGCCGCCGCCGCCCAACGCCGCCGCCGCCGGAGCCCCTCGCCTCTTCGAGGTACTAGCCCCGCGCCGCGTCACTTCTTTCCTCAGTTCAGTTTTCTCGTAAACCGTTCCGGTTTTCTAGATCGGTTTTTCGTTTCGGTTTTCTTTCCGAACCCCTAGATCAGTTTTTCTCGCCGGTTTTTCTTTCTAGTTTTGTTAGCGAGCGTTCGCCGGACCGTTCGTCTCAACGAACGTGATCACCGGTTAGCCTCGGTTAACGAACCTCCGTTCGTTCAACCGTTCGTCGTTTTTCGGATTTATTCCGCTATTTTTCTGATAGTGATTTCAGATCCGATCTTCTTTCTAGTCTATCTTCTCGCTCGTTTATCGGAATCAGGTGATTCAAGCGCCTGGAGTTTCGTCTCGAAACCGCCGTTCCGACTAATCAACTTGAACAATGTTTTGCTACTGTAAAATTTGACCTAGTTTCAAATTGCTAGAATCGAGTTGTTTTCTCTCGCCGTTTGACTTTTGTTGCTTTATTCGATTTGATTCTTTTGCAACCAGGGTTCTTAAGTTGAACTTTCTGGTTAGATCATTATTTCGAGTTTTACCTCTGCATTAGATGAGTACTTATTGTATGCTTGTTGTTTGACTGCGATAGATCACCCGGAGTGCTCCGCTTGTTACTTCGAATCTCTAGGTTTCGTGGATCATCAGCAAGGCAAGTAACACTTGATCATATTTTTTTCTACTACCCAGTTTTTATGCATTAGATCAATCCTCACACATTGCATGTTTAGGATCAAACTAAATTGTGGGGATGGGAAGTAGATGAGGTAGTACCTATTACCTGTTTTACTTATGAAACCTTTGGGAGTTACTTCTACGTTTGCTTATTATGCCATGCTATGCTAGTAGACGTGGATTGGGTGAGTGATATCCATGACAGATGTGAGATTGTTTAATTAATGGTTTATCTAAGGTGGCAACTTAAATACACATCTGGGTGGATTGAGGCACCTGGGGTTACCAGGACTTGCCTGTTTTTTTTTGGAAATCCCGGGGGTACTGTGTGATTTTCCTATGGACCGCCACCCAGGCTCAAAGGGATCATAAGATAATTCATACTAGTAACTTACGTGTGCAGCCACAAGCCATTATGGGCTCTGGCATAGTTGACTAAGTTGCGCGAACTCTTATAGTGGTGGACTAGCAGATGTAGGGGATGTAGGTGTACCGGTCTACCCATCGTAAGGTGCTAGCGCTTCTGATTGACTGTGTCTCGGTCATCCGTTTCTCAAACACCATGTAGTGCGGGAAACCAAACGGAGGCGATCGAGTCTTGTGGGGAAAAGTGCGCAAACCTCTGCAGAGTGTACAAACTAATCATGATTAGCCGTGTCCCCGGTTATGGACATCTTGAGTATCTAGTACTTGAATATTATGTTGAATCTCAACATGTTACTCTAATTTAATATTGATGGGTTTGTTAATGAGTACTTTTTTAATTGGGATTGAGGATGATGTCAACCATTCTCAATGTTTAACAACCACCATGATAGTTAAATAAATTTATTCCTTTGTAGTAGGGAAAAACTGGCTTTATGAAAAAACTGTAACCATAGAGCTTACCACCAGCCAAATATGCATGTAGTATAGGCTTTTCATACATTACTCTCTATGTGTTACATTGCCAGCATATTCCATGTGTTGACCCATTTTCGGGCTGCAACTTTCATGTTGCAGACTTTTCAGACGACGAGTAAGGTGCTTTTAGGTCGTGGTTCTATACTCAGTGATGCCGTTGGAGTTGATGGACTCACTTATCTTCCAAGTCTTCCGTTGTTATCGTTATTAGATGGCCTTAAGCCATGATTATTGTAATAAGTCCTCTTTGGACAAACAATGTAATAAGTGTGTGATTGCTACTCTGTTATAAATCCTTCGAAGTACTGTGTGGTGTCAGCATTACTGATCCAGGGATGACACTGGAGCACAGAGACTTGACCATCTGAGGTCGGGTCACTACACAATTGCTTAGGGACAATTTCACAACTCCTACACCACTTTTCCACACTCGCTATATTTACTTTATTGCTTCTTTATCCAAACAGCCCCTAGTTTATATTTACATGCTCTTTATTATCTTGCAAACCTATCCAACAACACCTACAAAGTCCTTCTAGTTTCATACTTTTTTAGGTAAAGCGAACGCTAAGCGTGCGTAGAGTTGTATCGGTGGTCGATAGAACTTGAGGGAATATTTGTTCTACCTTTAGCTCCTCGTTTGGTTCGGCACTCTTACTTATAGAAAGAGGCTAGCATTGATCCCCTATACTTGTTTGTCATCAGCCATCCACTTGCCCTGTGCTCCGGATCCAGACATGGTTGGAGTGCTTTTTGGGCGGAAGAGATGGGTGCTTGGGCGCTGGAGCTCGAGAATGAATGAGCAGAGTAAGAAGAGGGCATGGGTGAAAGAGGGGAATCCTTATCCCTTTATAAAGGCAGTAAAAATCATGCGCCTCCCCACTCTCCCTAAAGCTCGCTTATTTCCCAAGTGTCGTGCTGATGGCACGGTTGGGTTACCCATGCCCGCATTAATGAGAATCCCGTGATAAGGGGACACGATCTATGCTTTGACAAGACATGCCGATAAAACCACGCCTCGAGATACGGAGGGGCAGCATAAAAACGGTTCGAATAATGACAGGGCCGTGGCGTGATGTCACGCTATGAGTTGTCAGCAGATTGGATTCGTGGGACATTATACTCTCTACAGTGGTATGTGGAATTTGTTTTGCAGAGCCGGACACGGTTCTTATGTTCAAGATCTACTTTGGAGTATTCGGAGAAGGAACCCGCATTCCAATGCTGAAGACAATTTGCGTGCCGGACTCATCGTCATTGAAGCCCAGTTCAGGGGCTACTGAGGGAGTCCCGAATTAAGGGGTCCTCGGACAACTGGACTATATGCATATGACTATTGGGCTATGAAGATACAAGATAGAAGACGTTGTCCCGTGTCTGGATAGGACTCTCCTTCGTGTGGATGGCAAGCTTGGCGATTCGGATATGAAGATTCCTTTCTCTGTAACCGACTCTGTGTAACCCTAGCCCCCTCCGGTGTCTATATAAACCGAAGGGTTTAGTCCGTAGGACAACAATAATCATAATCATAGGCTAGCTTCTAGGGTTTAGCCTCTACGATCTCGTGGTAGATCAACTCTTGTAATACTCATATCATCAAGATCAATCAAGCAGGAAGTAGGGTATTACCTCTATCGAGAGGGCCTGAACCTGGGTAAACATTGTGTCCCCCGCCTCCTGTTACCATTAGCCTTAGACGCACAGTTCAGGACCCCCTACCCGAGATCCACCGGTTTTGACAGCGACACTAGTGGCTTCTTGGGGAGCATTGTGCCTCCACACTACTCCAACGGAGATGTACTTCCCCTCAAAGGGAAGGAACTTCGGTAACACATCCTCGTCTTCACCGGCTCCAATCTTGGTTATCTCGTACCTTTACTTGTGCAAGCTTATATTGTGTTGCATCTCTTTCTTGCTTGTGTGCTTGTTGTTGTTGCATCATATAGGTTCCTCACCTAGTTGCATATCTAGACAACCTACTTTGATGCAAAGTTTAAATTGGTAAAGAAAAGCTAAAAATTGTTAGTTGCCTATTCACCCCCCTCTAGTCAACTATATCGATCCTTTCAAAAAGAAAAAACCGGCTGCTGCTACGGGGCCATCAGATGATGGCAACCCTCGAGGACCTCCTCCAGCTCTAGGCCCTACACGGCATGCTCCGCCACCTCCTCCCCCGCCTAGCCCAACAAGCAGTGGCCCGCGTGCTCCTCCCAATGGCCCTACAGGGAGTACTCAGGGGCCTCATCATCCAGGTAATTGCCTGGCCCAACACCCCATCTAACTAGGTGTGTAACTTTAGTTGTACACATCATGGTGGCCAGTTGCACAGAACATGCTACCCAGTTGCGCACGCTATGTTAGTTCGAGCATCAAGATAAACAACTAACTTGTTTTTCCTGTTCTGGCTATAGTTGATGGCAACCCTCGAGGACCTCCTCCACCTCCAGACCCTACACGGCATGCTCCTCCACCTCCTCCCCCACCTGGCCCAACAAGCAGTGCCCCGTGTGCTCCTCCCAATGGCCATACGGGGAGTACTTAGGGGGCTCGTCATCCAGGTGATTACCTACCCTAACTCCCCAAGCAAGTAGGTGTGTGATTTCAGTTGCACACATCATGGTGCCCAGTTGCACAGAACAGGCTACCCAGTTGCACGCGCTCTGTTAGTTCGAGCATCAAGACAAACAACTAACTTGCTTTTTCCTATTCTAGCTATAGGTGATTACCATCCAAGTGCCATGACGGGCTGTGCTACTACATGTTTTCTTTTAAACTTAATTTGCACACAACAACCAGTTAGTTGCACAACATAAGCTGTGTGGTTGCAGAGAACATCAGTCCTGGTTGCGCAAAAAAAACTAAACCTTTTATATGATTATTCCACAAGTGATCAAACACAACCTCGTGATGGTCCTGCCCTGTTGGAGGCTGCATCCCCAGCACAAGCCTATGATGATTTTGTGCCTAGGGATCCTCCAAGGTCTACTACAAAGGGTAGGGCGAAGAGTCGACGGTACAAATCAGCGCTGGAGCTACACCCAAAGAAGAAAAACAAATGCAGCCACTGCCAATCTACAGAGCACACTGCTGGTGTGTGTGTCCACTCAGGCTGATGTGATTCTCTAGCATTGTCTGTATCAAAAAAGGGAAAGGGGAAAAGAATGATGGTTTTTGAGCAATTTAGGGGCCAAAGTGGACACATTCAGCATCTATGCTTTCTCTTCTCTAAGTTGTTTTCCTTGAATTAGTTAATGCACTGTGTAAAAATGGTTGCTATTTGTGCCTTTGTTGGCAAATCGTTTAATATTTAGTTGTTGAACAATTGTATGCCCAGTTCTCCTAATGTGTGAACAAAAGTGATGATATTGAGTTGCAACAGAATTACTACCAATATGCAACTACAAATCTTTCTAAAAATTGTGCAAACCAGCAAGGCATTGAAAGAAAGGGCAAAGAATAAAAGAGAGTACTGACCTAGTCCTTTTCGTATCTTAGCAACTTCCTCCATGGGGCGGAGTTGTGCATGCTGGTGACCCAATCATATGCCAGCTTCTTCCTGATGTTGAGTACATCCTTGGGCTCATAGTTGGGTAGTAGGCTACCGTTCCACTCAGTGGCGTTAAGCAGTGCGAACATACCACACTCATTGCTACAGTGGGGAAAAAGAAAATTTGTTGGAGGCTTTTAAAACCAATAAGACAATGTACTCTGTGGCACTGTGCAACTAATTATGTGTCACTGTGCAACTACTTATGTGGCACTGTGCAACTAATTATGTGGCACTGTGCAACTACTGATGTTTAACTATGCAACTGGCTAGATAATCCATGAGAAAGTCATAAAAATGAAAAACAGATTGCAAAAAACTAAGATTGATTGAAAAAAATAGAGAAGAATGTAATGCTTCTTGTCTTACTTGCCAAGCTGCTTCGGGGCGTCGATGTCAATAATCTGGAAGTGCTTGATGCTCTGCTTTGGGTAATGATTCCTCCATTGCTGGCGCACTGCCCCGCGATCGTAGAGGCGGTGTTCATCAACTCAATGTGTTCTAGCTTCCTGCTTGAATCAAGGACTTCGAAACGTACGTCCCTCATGTTGATGTTGAAGACCCAATAATGCCTGCCTTCTTCACGGTCATTTACATTATCGCATTCAAGCACTGGCAGCATGACCTGCACACGTGAACGATTCAGACATAGATACATGCTGTAGGTAAGAAAAAACAATACAAAAATGGTGAAGTTGAAACAGGTTGGCAGAAGGTATTTGCCAACTAATAGATGTGTCATGTGCAAATGAACATGCTATGAGTGCCAACTAAGAGATGGATCATGTGGGCACAACACTGACCAAGTCTTTCTTGTCGAGATGGTTCTTGTATTCAAACTTCTTGTTTATCTCATTCACATTGTGGAGCCCTTGTTGTAAGTTGATCTGCAGAAATTATAAACGTGCCTCAACCTCCTTTCTATATGAAAATACTCCCTGGTTGCTCAACAAAAGTGGTACAAAAAAGGAAGAGGGTACAAAGTTTTTGAAAAATCTTATAGAAAACCTCAGTGGCATAACGACTTTCTTTGACCCTTCTGGTAAGTTATCCATTGTGTGTATGATTCCGGTCTCAATAACAATTCTTGAAAGCCATTGCTTTGGCTTAATGGAATCAACTAACTCCTTTAAAGAAATGTAGAAATTACCATACCTGATTATCTCAGGGATGGATTTTTTTAAAGAAATGAAAGACAAAGTTAGCTTGAAGGGTCACAGCAAGAAATAAAAATGTGTATTAAAAAAACAAGAGTGTGCAATTAAAAGCAATGTTCGGTGCAACATGCTCTGCTTGCTGTCCAACTAAGTGGGTGGTACTGTGCAACTGAAAAAGATATGTATATAGGCTGTGGGGAGTTGGTTTACCTGGTATTATCATCATTTTCTCCTAGGTGATGCCTGACCCAATACACGATGGCAGCGTAAAGCTTGTTGACTGCCTCATTGGAGTTGAAGGTCTTCATTTTGTTTTAATCAATGAATGGAGACCTTTGAGATGCTCCGTGCCTTATTACCCTCCTCTATCTTTGTGCAACATGTGGTCCTGAAGAAATGCTCGTGCCAACTGCTAGTTCTCCGCATATTGGGGTGTGGCAGTTGTCTGGTGATCCAACATCTGGCTGGTGAGTTAATCGCTTGCCAGCATCAGCAGCAACGCATCCTTCGTTCACAGTTGCTGGTTCCAACTTGTTCTCACTATGACAACTGCATTGGTTTCCCCTGTTTGTGCTGCTGGAGCAAGTGCTCCAGCATGCCCAGCATCATCATCTATGCCCAGGTCAAAGGTTGGTGCATCGCAGTACCCGTCACCATGATAGCTGTAAGAATTTGATTTGCGTATGGGTTGAAGGCCAGGGGCATCTCCTTGCGGCACATTCATAGGTGCATCATTCGCTGACCTGGTTCACAGTAATGTTGTGGTTGGCAGCCCGAGAGGCTTGCACCTGCTTACAATGTTGAACACCTCCTCTTGTGTTAATGTGTGCTGAAAACCAGCTCTTGGTGATGCAGGCTTGCTTGGATGCTCTGAGATAGCTCTTGGAGACTACAGTTTGGAAGATTGATGACCTCCTTCCGTGTTTGGCATTGAAGAATCTCTATGAGTTGTCACCTTGGGGCTTGCGGTTGCAGTTGCGTCTTCCAGAGCAACAGTGGTAGTTTTGACTGTGACCCGCGTGCTAATTGAAACTTCAGTTGGTACACTAGTATCTGCAGTTGGCATCTTTGCAGCCTGAATTGGCAGCAAACTAGTAGAACTTGGCACTCCTGCATCGATGGCTGTGGCATGTTGTTCTGTCTCGTGTCTGGACCCCACACCTTTTCGGCCCTGTTCCGCCTTTGTGCCCTTGGCAAACTTGACAATCTTTTGTTGCTTAGATGGTTTAGGTGGGGCTGTTAACAGTGAAATCTTCCCCTTGATCTGTTGAACTCCTGTGATGGTTGTAGGCTCAAAAGGAATTGCTGACACATCTTGAGTGGTGGTTGGCTCTCTGATCACTACAGTTGGCACAACAATTTGCGCCATAGCTTCCTTCTCCACATTTATTTCTGCATCTGCCCTCGGCATCTGTTGCTTGGTTTGATGCAACTTCATATTCTTCTTCACTGTAACTCCTTTGCTCTTCTAGACCACATGAGGGTTTGCCACAGATGCTGCCTTGCTCTTGCTGGAACTGATATCTGGAAGTTGCTTCAAATATTCCTTGTATTTCTCCTTCGAATGAACCCAGTCAAGACCCTTCCCTGCTTCCTCCATGTCAACTGGATTCTTTTCAGCCTCACTCAAGAACAAAAGTTTCTAGTCAATAGCAAAATCTATCTTATCACACAACTCTTGCTCATGGAAGTCTAGCATGGGGAAAGTGGTTGGCAAAGCTGGCTTCATGTTGCACAGCTTGAACATATCAATGCTCCCATGCGACTCAGCTTCATCATTTTTCTTTGACTTTGGCAAATTCTTCCTTTTCCAGCAAGCTTTGTCAATCAACATCTGTAGTGTGCTCCTGCTGCTCTTGATTTGCTGCTACTGGCAGGGTTGGCAGAGCTGCTACTCACCCTGGTTGTGTTGCTGCCTGTACCACCAGAACCAGGGCCATTGTCATCATCATCATCAGAGTTGTCACTGCCTCCATTGGATCCCCCTTGATCATCAGGATGAGCATCCTCGTCTCCTTCCTCGTCATCTCCTTCCCCCTCAATGCCATCAATTGCTACAGCTTTGTCTCCATCTCCTTCTTTGGCCTCATTTTCTTGTTCCTCCTCCTCTGCTTCACTATCTTCTTCCTTGCCCTCCTCCTCTCATTTGTCCTCTTTTTCTTTGTCCTCCTCCTCCTCTTCCTCCTCCTCCTCCTCATCTTCTTCTTCTTTGTCCTCCTCCTCCTCTTCCTCCTCCTCCTCCTCATTAGCATATTCTTCTTTGTCATCCTCCTCTTTGTCCTCCTCATCTGATTCATCCTCATCTGTGTCCCCATCATCTTAAACATCTTGTGATACTTCCATTTCATCATCTTCTTCTGACTCCTCCTCATCAAACTCTTCTTCTTCTTGGATAGGTGAAATCCGTCTCTTCCTTTTTGGAGCACGGCGTGACGGAGAGGTTCTAGTTGATATCTGCTGTACATATGGATCAATATCCGGTTCCTCATCATCAATCTTGGCAACTGTTTCAATGAAGGTGCCAACAAGTTCAGTTACTGCCTTGCACAAGTCATTGACCACTTTGGCAATCTTTGCCTTTTTCTGCATCAACAAAAAAAATTGAGTACTCATTCAATTAGAAACAGTTTAAAAAAAAGGAAACGTCGGTAAATGATCGAAACTCCTTTATGCAAAAGACTTACCTACGGATTGTACGTTAGTGGTAATTTGGATGCAAAGAATGCTTGAGCTTGCAAAAGACCACCAAACAGTGGTGTCTGCTCCGTGCCCCTATACTCCTCTTTAAGATGATGTAAAAAAGAAAAAGAAAAGAACAAGGTTATCAAACAGATATTGTGTTGAACGAAAACCAGAATGTTATAACCTATGCAGCAACAACAAAATGCTGGGCAGACTGAATTCTACATGTATGCAACTGCACAAACCAAAAAAAATGTGCACCCCATAGGTCACCTAACAAATGTTTCAACCGATGTCACACATCTATGCAACAAGATACGTAAAACTGTGCAACTTGAAACATATGATGTGCCATATAAAAATGAACATGTGTCCAGATGCCAAACTAGAGCTACAAGCTGTGCACCTACAAGCATTATTGTGCCAACTGATTATAGTTTTTGCACAACTACCAACAAGTGTTGAAAAGCTGATCTCAAAAGCGTATATGCAGCTACCAAGGAATTAAAACTGAGCAGCAATGAATAGAACATAAAAATAGCCACTGTTGAAAAAAACAAAAGGGAACTCACTTGTAATTTGCCGAACACACCAGGAGAGATTGAGTTCTTCTTGATCACCTTGGCAATTAGGTTACTGTCCCATGCATTCGCTCGTATCACGCAATTACTTAATGGGATGTCATGAACGAGCATGTAAGGTACAGGATCTACCACGGATCCAAAAAAGAAAACCCAACTTTAGTTATTATGAGGGGTATTTCAGAAACTATAACTGCACAAAAAGAAGAAAAACACATGGAAGTGCTAGTTTTCACTCACCATCAAGTGATACAAGCAGCAGTAAACAGTTTGCTTCACCTGGTCCATGTTCCGGAAAGCTTCATTAATGTGTTCTGCTACAAAAAGGCAGATGTTTGTGTTCTTGAGGTTTGGATGATCTAGCACGAGTCTGTAGCACTTTGGGCTCAGCCTCAGGGCCGTGGTTGGTGCTAGGAAAGTGTTGAATGCAACCGCAAGCCAGGCCATAAAGAATGTGTCATCCATTCTTCCTGCCATATCCTTAATCATCTTGCACCATGTAGTGACCTGGGGATGAGAATCTCCATGTATGTTGAAAGCCTCTCTGAATCTCCTAGTTGCATCCTTCTCAACTACATATCTGACTTTTTGACCCCTGTTAGGAAGATCAAATACCCTTTGAACACTGTCAGCATCGATACGGATCGTTCCCCTGCCTGGGAACACCATTTCAGAGGTCTCTGGCTGATAGGACTGCACCAGGAATTTACTGAAGTCCCCTGGAAGTGTATCTGATAAGTTCAAGAGGCCCCCAAACAACCTTTAAACTAGCTCAGACTTCTGCGGCGGGGATAGCGAGTTGTTGAACTTCACAAACCGCCTTGGTGATGCCCTTATCCTGCCAGCTTGTGATGGTCGCCCCACATCTTCCCGGGCAGCCACCTCAACTCCTTCACCGCTGGCCCGATGATGAAAAAAATAAAAAAATAAACACAGGATAGAAAACTGGACTGTGAAAAACAACCAATGATCATGTGGATCAGTATTGCAAAAACTATATAAACATAAAATGGATCATGCCTGTTGGGGAACGTAGCAGAAATTCGAAATTTTCCTATGTGTCACCAAGATCTATCTATGGAGAAACCAGCAACGAGGGGAAGGAGAGTGCATCTACATACCCTTGTAGATTGCTAAGCGGAAGAGTTCAAGAGAACGGGGTTGAAGGATTCGTACTCGTCGTGATCCAAATCACTGGAGATCCTAGTGCCGAACGGACGGCACCTCCGCGTTCAACACACGTACAGCCCGGTGACGTCTCCCACACCTTGATCCAGCAAGGAGAGAGGGAGAGGTTGAGGAAGACTCCATCCAGCAGTAGCACAACGGCGTGGTGGTGGTGGAGGAGCGTGGTGATCCAGCAGGGCTTCGCCAAGCACCGCGAGATATGAGGAGAAAGAGAGGTAGGGCTGCACCAACAGGAGAAGAACTTCGTGTGTCGGGCTGCTCCTATGCCTCCACTATATATAGGGGGAGAGGGGGCTGTGCCCCCACCTAGGTTTCCACCCCCTAGGGGCGGCGGCCAGCCCTAGATCCCATCTAGGGGGGCGGCCAAGGGGGGAAGAGGGGGAAACTTGCCCCCAAGCAAGGTCGGGCGCCCCCTCCCCAAACCCTAGGCGCCTTGGGCCCTTGTGGGGGGGCGCACCAGCCCACCAGGGGCTGGTCCCCTCCCACACTTGGCCCATGCTGCCCTCCGGGGATGGTGGCCCCACTTGGTGAACCCCCGGGACCCTCCCGGTGGTCCCGGTACGTTATCGATAAAACCCGAAACTTTTCCGGTGACCAAAACAGGACTTCCCATATATAAATCTTTACCTCCGGACCATTCTGGAACTCCTCGTGACGTCTGTGATCTCATCCGGGACTCCGAACATCATTCGGTAACCACATACAAACTTCCTTTATAACCCTAGCGTCATCGAACCTTAAGTGTGTAGACCCTACGGGTTCGGGAACCATGCAGACATGACCGACACGTTCTCCGGTCAATAACCAACAGCGGGATCTGGATACCCATGTTGGCTCCCACATGTTCCACGATGATCTCATCGGATGAACCACGATGTCAAGGACTCAATCAATCCCGTATACAATTCCCTTTGTCCAGCGGTATTATACTTGCCCGAGATTCGATCGTCGGCATACCGATACCTTGTTCAATCTCATTACCAGCAAGTCTCTTTACTCGTTCCGTAACACATCATCCCGCGATCAACTCTTTGATCACATTGTGCACATTATGATGATGTCCTCCGAGTGGGCCCAGAGATACCTCTCCGTCACACGGAGTGACAAATCCCAGTCTCGATTCGTGCCAACCCAACAGACACTTTCAGAGATACCTGTAGTGCACCTTTATAGTCACCCAGTTACGTTGTGACGTTTGGTACACCCAAAGCATTCCTACGGTATCCGGGAGTTGCACAATCTCATGGTCTAAGGAAATGATACTTGACATTAGAAAAGCTTTAGCATACGAACTACACGATCTTTGTGCTAGGCTTTGGATTGGGTCTTGTCCATCACATCATTCTCCTAATGATGTGATCCCGTTATCAACGACATCCAATGTCCATGGTCAGGAAACCATAACCATCTATTGATCAACGAGCTAGTTAACTAGAGGCTTACTAGGGACATGGTGTTGTCTATGTATCCACACATGTATCTGAGTTTCCTATCAATACAATTATAGCATGGATAATAAACAATTATCATGAACAAGGAAATATAATAATAATAACTAATTTATTATTGCCTCTAGGGCATATTTCCAACAGTCTCCCACTTGCACTAGAGTCAATAATCTAGTTCACATCACCATGTGATTAACACTCACAGGTCACATCGCCATGTGACCAACATCCAAAGAGTTTACTAGTGTCACTAAACTAGTTCACATCATCATGTTATTAAGACTCAATGAGTTCTGGGGTTTGATCATGTTTTGCTTGTGAGAGAGGTTTTAGTCAAGAGGTCTGCAACATTCAGATCCGCATGTACTTCGCAAATATCTAGGTCATATTGTAAATGCTGCTTCCATGCTCCAGTTGGAGCTATTCCAAATGGTTGCTCCACTATACGTATCCGGTTTGCTACTCAGAGTCATTCGGATAGGTGTTAAAGCTTGCATCGATGTAACCCTTTACACCAAACTCTTTATCACCTCCATAATCGAGAAACATGTCCTTATTACTCCAAGGACAATTTTGACCGCTATCTGGTGATCCACTCCTTGATCACCTTTGTACCCTCTTGCCAGACATGTGTCAAGGCACACATTAGGTGCGGTACACAGCATAGCATACTATGGAGCCTACGTCTAAGCATAGGGGACGACCTTCGTCCTTTCTCTCTATTCTGCCGTGGTGGAGCTTTAAGTCTTAACTTCATACCTTACAACTCAGGCAAGAACTCCTTCTTTGACTGATCCATCTTGAACACCTTCAAGATCATGTCAAGGTATGTGCTCATTTGAAAGTACCATTAAGCGTTTTTGATCTATCCTCATAGATTTTGATGCTCAATGTTCAAGTAGCTTAATCCAGGTTTTCTATTGAAAAACACCTTTCAAATAACCCTATATGCTTTCCAGAAATTCTACATCATTTCTGATCAACAATATGTCAACAACATATACTCATTAGAAATTCTATAGTGCTCCCACTCACTTCTTTGGAAATACAAGTTTCTCATAAACTTTGTATAAATCCAAAATCTTTGATCATCTCATCAAAGCGTACGTTCCAACTCCGAGATGCTTACTCCAGTCCTTAGAAGGATTGCTAGAGCTAGCATACCTTTTAGCATCCTTAGGATCGACAAAACCTTTCTGATTGTATCACATACAACCTTTCCTTACGAAAACTGGTAAGGAAACTCGTTTTGACATCCATCTGCCAGATTTCATAAATGCAGCTTGTGCTAACATGATTCCGACGGACTTTAAGCATCGCTACGGATGAGAAAATCTCATCGTAGTCAACTCCTTGAACTTGTGAAAAACTCTTCGCCACAAGTCAAGCTTCATAGACGGTGACATTACCAACCACGTCCGTCTTCTTCTTAAAGATCAATTTATCTCAATGGCTTGCCGATCATTGGGCAAGTCCACCAAAGTCCATGCTTTGTTCTGATACATGGATCCTATCTCGGATTTCATGGCTTCTAACCATTTGTCGGAATATGGGCCCACCATCGCTTCTCCATAGCTCGTAGGTTCATTGTTGTCTAGCAACATGACCTTCAAGACAGGGTCACCGTACCACTCCGAAGCAGTACGCGTCCTTGTCGTCCTACAAGGTTCGGTAGTGACTTGATTTGAAGCTTCATGATCACTATCATAAGCTTCCACTTCAATTGGTGTAGGTGCCACAGGAACAACTTCCTGTGCCCTGCTGCACACTAGTTGAAGTGATGGTTCAATAACCTCATCAAGTCTCCACCATCCTCCCACTCAATTCTTTCGAGAGAAACTTTTCCTCGAGAAAGGACCCGTTTCTAGAAACAATCACTTTTGCTTCCGGATCTGAATTAGGATGTATACCCAACTATTTTTGGGTGTCCTATGAAGATGCATTTTATCCGCTTTGTGTTTGAGCTTATCAACCTGAAACTTTTTCACATAAGCGTCGCAGCCCCAAACTTTTAAGAAACGACAACTTAGGTTTCTCCAAACGGTGTCGTCTCAACGGAATTACGTGGTACCCTATTAAAGTGAGTGCGGTTGTCTCTAATGCCTAACCCATGAATGACAGTGGTAATTCGATAGGGTGCAACTATGATGTTCGGACACACCATCACACTATGGTGTTCCAGGCGGTATTAATTGTGAAACAATTTCCACAATGTCTTAATTGCGTGCCAAAGCTCGTAACTCAGATACTCATCTCTATGATCATATCATAGACATTTTATCATCTTGTCACAATGATCTTCAACTTCACTCTAAAATTACTTGAACTATTCAATAATTCAGACTTGTGTTTCATCAAGAAAATATACTCAACATCTACTCGAATCATCTGTGAAGTAAGAACATAATGATATTCACTGCATGCCTGGGCACTCATTGGACTGCACACATCAAAAAGTGTTACTTCCTACAAGTTTCTTTCTTGTTCCATTTTACTGAAAAACGAGGCTTTCAGTCATCTTGCCCATGTGGTATGATTTGCATGTCTCAAGTGATTCAAAATCAAGTGAGTCCAAACGGTCCATCTGCATGGAGTTTCTTCATGCGTATACACCAATAGACATGGTTCGCATGTCTCAAACTTTTCAAAACGAGTGAGTCCAAAGATCCATCAACATGGAGCTTCTTCATGCGTTTTATACCAATACGACCTACATGGCAGTGCCACAAGTAAGTGGTACTATCATTACTATCTTATATCTTTTGGCATGAAAATGTGTAACACTACAATCGAGATTCAATAAACCATTCCTTTAGGTGCAAGACCATTGAAGGTATTATTCAAATAAATAGAGTAACCACTATTGTCCTTAAATGAATAACCATATTGCGATAGACATAATCCAATCATGTCTATGCTCAACGCAAACACCAAATGACAATTATTCAGGTTTAATACTAATCTTGATGGTAGAGAGAGCATGCGATGTTTGATCACATCAAACTTGGAAACACTTCCAACACATATCGTCAGCTCACCTTTAGCTAGTCCCCGTTTATTCCGTAGCTCTTTTATTTCGAGTTACTAACACTTAGCAACCGAACCGGTATCTTAATACCCTGGTGCTACTAGGAGTACTAGTAAAGTACATATTAACATAATGTATATCCAATATACTTCTATCGACTTTGCCAGCCTTCTCATCTACCAAGTATCTAGGGTAATTCTGCTCCAGTGGTTGTTCCACTTATTACAGAAGCACTTAGTCTAGGGTTTGGGTTCAACCTTGGGTTTCTTCACTAGAGCAGCAGCTGATTTGCCATTTCATGAAGTATCCCTTCTTGCCCTTGCCCTCCTTGAAACTAGTGGTTTCACCAACCATCAACAATTGATGCTCCTTCTTGATTTCTACTTTCGCGGTGTCAAACATCGCGAATACCTCAAGGATCATCATATCTATCCCTAATATGTTATAGTTCATCACGAAGCTCTAGCAGCTTGGTGGTAATGACTTTGGAGAAACATAACTATCTCATCTGGAAGATCAACTCCCACTTGATTCAAGTGATTGTTGCACTCAGACAATCTGAGCACAAGCTCAATGATTGAGCTTTTCTCCCTTAGTTTGCAGGCTAAGAAAATCGTCGGAGGTCTTATACCTCTTGACGTGGGCACGAGCCTGAAATCCCAATTTCAGCCCTCAAAACATCTCATATGTTCCGCGACGTTTCGAAAAACGTATTTGGTGCCTCAACTCTAAACCGTTTAACTGAACTATCACATAGTTATCAAAACGTGTATGTCCGATGTTCCCAACATCCACAAACGACGTTTGGGGTTCAGCACACTGAGCGGTGCATTAAGGACATAAGTTTTCTACTGTCCGCATAATCGCTACTGTCAACTTTCAACTATATTTTCTCTAGGAACATATCTAAACAATGGAACTAAAGCGCGAGCTTACGACATAATTTGCAAAGATCTTTTGACTATGTTCAGGATAATTAAGTTCATCTTATGAACTCCCACTAAGATAGACATCCCTCTAGTCATCTAAGTGATTACATGATCCAAGTCAACTAGGCCGTGTCCGGTCATCACGTGAGACGGACTAGTCATCATCGGTGAACATCTTCATGTTGATCGTATCTACTATACGACTGATGCTCGACTTTTCGGTCTCTTGTGTTCCGAGGCCATGTCTGTACATGCTAGGCTCGTCAAGTCAACCCAAGTGTTTCGCGTGTGTAAATCTGGCTTACACCCGTTGTATGTGAACGTAAGAATCCATCACACCCGATCATCACGTGGTGCTTAGAAGCGACGAACTGTAGCAATGGTGCACAGTTAGGGGAGAACACTTCTTGAAATTTTAATGAGGGATCATCTTATTTACTACCGTCGTTCTAAGCAAATAAGATGCATAAACATGATAAACATCACATGCAATCAAATAGTGACATGATATGGCCAATATCATTTTGCTCCTTTTGATCTCCATCTTCGGGGCTCCATGATCATCATCGTCACCGGCATGACACCATGATCTCCATCATCGTGTCTTCATGAAGTTGTCTCACCAACTATTACTTCTACTACTATGGCTACCGGTTAGCAATAAAGTAAAGTAATTACATGGCGTTGTTTAATGACACGCAGGTCATACAATAAACAAAGACAACTCCTATGGCTCCTGCCGGTTGTCATACTCATCGACATGCAAGTCGTGATTCCTATTACAAGAACATGATCAATCTCATACATCACATATCATTCATCACATTCTTCTTGGTCATATCACATCACATAGCATACCCTGCAAAAACAAGTTAGACGTCCTCTAATTTTTGTTTGCATGTTTTACGTGGCTCCTATGGGTTTCTAGCAAGAACGTTTCTTACCTACGCAAAACCACAACGTGATATGCCAATTGCTATTTACCCTTCATAAGGACCCTTTTCATCGAATCTGTTCCGACTAAAGTGGGAGAGACTGGCACCCGCTAGCCACCTTATGCACCAAGTGCATGTCAGTCGGGGGAACCTGTCTCACGTAAGAGTACGTGTAAGGTCGGTCCGGGCTGCTTCATCCCACAATACCGTCGAAAAAAGATTGGACTAGTAACGGTAAGCATATTGAACAAAATCAACGCCCACAACTACTTTGTGTTCTACTCGTGCAAAGAATCTACGCAATAGACCTAGCTCATGATGCCACTATTGGGGAACGTAGCAGAAATTCGAAATTTTCCTACATGTCACCAAGATCTATCTATGGAGAAACCAGCAACGAGGGGAAGGAGAGTGCATCTACATACCCTTGTAGATCGCTAAGCGGAAGCGTTCAAGAGAACGGGGTTGAAGGAGTCGTACTCGTCGTGATCCAAATCACCGGAGATCCTAGTGCCGAACGGACGACACCTCCGCGTTCAACACACGTACATCCCGATGACGTCTCCCATGCCTTGATCCAGCAAGGAGAGAGGGAGAGGTTGAGGAAGACTGCATCCAACAGCAGCACAACGGCGTGGTGGTGGTGGAGGAGCGTGGTGATCCAGCAGGGCTTCGCCAAGCACCGCGAGATATGAGGAGAAAGAGAGGTAGGGCTGCGCCAACAGGAGAATAACTTCGTGTGTCGGGCTGCTCCTATGCCTCCACTATGTATAGGGGGAGAGGGGGCTGCGCCCCCACCTAGGTTTCCACCCCCTAGGGGTGGCGGCCAGCCCTAGATCCCATCTAAGGGGGCGGCCAAGGGGGGAAGAGGGGGAAACTTGCTCCCCAAGCAAGGTGGGGCGCCCCCTCCCCAAACCCTAGGCGCCTTGGGCCCTTGTGGGGGGGCGCACCAGCCCACCAGGGGCTGGTCCCCTCCCACACTTGGCCCATGCTGCCCTCCGGGGATGGTGGCCCCACTTGGTGGACCCCCGGGACCCTCCCGATGGTCCCGGTACGTTACCGATAAAACCCGAAACTTTTCCGGTAACCAAAACAGGACTTCCCATATATAAATCTTTACCTTCGGACCATTCCGGAACTCCTCGTGACGTCCGGGATCTCATTCGGGACTCCGAACATCATTCGGTAACCACATACAAACTTCCTTTATAACCCTAGCGTCATCGAACCTTAAGTGTGTAGACCCTACGGGTTCGGGAACCATGCAGACATGACCGAGACGTTCTCCGGTCAATAACCAACAGCGGGATCTGGATACCCATGTTGGCTCCCACATGTTCCACGTTGATCTCATCGGATGAACCACAATGTCAAGGACTCAATCAATCCCGTATACAATTCCCTTTGTCCAGCGGTATTATACTTGCCTTAGATTCGATCGTCGGCATACCGATACCTTGTTCAATCTCGTTACCAGCAAGTCTCTTTACTCGGTCCGTAACACATCATCCCGCGATCAACTCTTTGATCACATTGTGCACATTATGATGATGTCCTACCGAGTGGGCCCAGAGATACCTCTCCGTCACACGGAGTGACAAATCTCAGTCTCGATTCGTGCCAACCCAACAGACACTTTCGGAGATACCTGTAGTGCACCTTTATAGTCACCAAGTTACGTTGTGACGTTTTGTACACCCAAAGCATTCCTTCGTATACAGGAGTTGCACAATCTCATGGTCTAAGGAAATGATACTTGACATTAGAAAAGCTTTAGCATACGAACTACACGATCTTTGTGCTAGGCTTTGGATTGGGTCTTGTCCATCACATCATTCTCCTAATGATGTGATCCCGTTATCAACGACATCCAATGTCCATGGTCAGGAAACCGTAACCATCTATTGATCAATGAGCTAGTCAACTAGAGGCTTACTAGGGACATGGTGTTGTCTATGTATCCACACATGTATCTGAGTTTCCTATCAATACAATTATAGCATGGATAATAAACAATTATCATGAACAAGGAAATATAATAATAATAACTAATTTATTATTGCCTCTAGGGCATATTTCCAACAATGCCAACTAATATGATGTTTTTGTGCAACCAAGGAAGTTCATCATGGCAACTGAAGACTACCAGTGTGCAACCTGCAAGAAAACTAAGAAAACATACTAGACCTGACAACTACAAAAAGTTCTAGGGGATGTGCAACAATAAAGCATGATATTGCAAGAAGATGACAGCAAACAAGAAAAAAGGATTGCAAGAAACTGTTCAATAGCTCATAAACACGCACAAAATCACATACCTCAGCATCTGCTGCGGAAGATGAGGCAGCTCTTCCACCAGCTGCTGCCTGCACAAAAATGGTGACTAGTGATGTCAACTACAAAGATGCCAACTCATGTCAACTTCTGCCAAAACTATATTTACATCAAGATGACCAGTGATGTCAACTACAAGATAGTAATTGAGCAACTAGAACAAAATAGTGGTGCCAATGGCTGCATAATTTCATCAGTGCCAAAAAAGCGAGAAACATTGATATTCAAGGATTTACTTACCCTAGTAGATGATTCAGCTCGCCCTGTTGCTGTTGAGCATTTAGTCTGCTTTACAACCCGGAGCTGATCAACATCCTAAGAAAATAAAAAAAACATGGGCATGGAAAAAAAATTATTATATGACCCAAACAAAACCAAAATAAGGTGAATGTATAATTAGCATGCCCTTACCTCAACTTCCTCCCCCTGCTGAACACTACGCGCAGGGCGTGGCTGGTGATTAGCAACACGCTTCAAGTTTCGGCGAAGGGACCGACTTCCAGAACCCTAATTAAGCAACCAAAAAATATGAAAAAAGGACATAAGCATACATGGATAAGTTGAAAACAACTCAAAGACACAGAAAAAATGAGAAAAATACATCTCCTTCATTTCCATCCACATCTCCTCCTATTATAACCATTTTTAGCCCGTGCGGGAAATACAAGAAAAGAAAACATTGTTAGAAGATGCGTAAATGAACTAGAGAAAACATAAATGCTTGCTTTGATCCGCAGAGTTCTACACATAAGTAGGACACCTAGTGCAAAAAATTGTAAAACATGAGGACAACCAACTACTATAGTGATGCAGCCAACTGGGCAGTCAACCTTGTGCAACTGGACAGCTTATAAGCCAAATAGTTTCACTAAGGCAAGAAATAACTAGGTAGTTAACTAAAGGCAGCCAGCTGAGTATGATAATTTGTGCAACTGGGACAAAAAAATAGCCAACTAGTATAGCCAACTGGAATATATGGACAATTAGGTGCACCAGCAGGGCACCTATGGGGGCAACTCAACACGGAAGCAGAGCAACTTGTGCAACTCAAAAAACAGCATATAGACAACCTAGTACAAATCAGGAAGCAAACCTAAGCATGACAACCTAGCAGCCAACCTAGTACAATGCAAAACATGTGGACAACCAACTAGTATATGGATGCGGCCAACTAAGCAGACAAATTGTGCAAATGAACAACATGTAGACAGTCAACCTAGTGCAAAATAGCAAACTAATTAAGTAGGACAAGTAGTGCAAGTGTAGAGCATATGGACAGCCAACTAGTAAAACTGATGCAGCCAACTGAGCAGTCCACTTGTGGAACTGAATAGTGCGTAGACACCCAACTAGCACAAACTGGTGCAACTGTAGAATATAAGGACAGCCAACTACCATATGAATGAAGCCAACTGGATAGAATTTTGTGCAACTAATAGAAAATCTCTACCTAAATCTCTACCAACTTATGCAACCGAACAACATATAGACAACCAACCTAGTACAAACAGGAAGGCAACTAAGCATGACAACTAATGCAAAGTTGATGTCTACTACACAACCTTCTTCTTGTAGACGTTGTTGGGCCTGCAAGTGCACAGGTTTGTAGGACAGTAGCAAATTTCCCTCAAGTGGATGACCTACGGTTTATCTATCCATAGGAGGCGTAGATGAAGATGGTCTCTCTCAAACAACCTTGCAACCAAATAACAAAAAGTCTCTTGTGTCCCCAACACACCCAATACAATGGTAAATTGTATAGGTGCACTAGTTCGGCGAAGAGATGAAGATACAAGTGCAAAATAGATAGTAGATATGGGTTTTTGTAATCTGAAATAATAAAAGCAGCAAGGTAACTAATGATAAAAGTGAGCGTAAACGGTATTGCAATGATAGGAAACAAGGCCTAGGGTTCATACTTTCACTAGTGCAAGTTCTCTCAACAATAATAACATAGATAGATAATATAACAAGCCCTCAACATGCAACAAAGAGTCACTCCAAGGCCACTAATAGTGGAGAACAAACGTAGAGATTATGGTCGGGTACGAAACCACCACAAAGCTATTCTTTCGGATCGATCTATAAAAGAGTTCGTACTAGAATAACACCTTAAGACACAAATCAACCAAAACCCTAATGTCACCTAGATACTCCATTGTCACCTCAAGTATCCATGGGCATGATTATACGATATGCATCACACAATCTCAGATTCATCCAACCAACACAAAGTACTTCAAAGAGTGCCCCAAAGCTACTACCGGAGAGTCAAGAACGTGTGCCAACCCCTATGCATAGGTTCCCAAGTGTCACGAAACCCGCAAGTTGATCACCAAAACATACATCAAGTGGCACATGATATCCCATTGTCACCATAGATAATCACGGCAAGACATACATCAAGTGTTCTCATAAAGACTCAATCCGATAAGATAACTTCAAGAGGGGAAACTCAATTCATCACAAGAGAGTAGAGGGGGAGAAACATCATAAGATCCAACTACAATAGCAAAGCTCGGGATACATCAAGATTGTGCCATAGAGGGAACACGAGAGAGAACACGCGAGAGAGAGATCAAACACATAGCTACTGGTACATACCCTCAGCCCCGAGGGTGAACTACTCCCTCCTCATCATGGATAGCGCCGGGATGGTGAAGGTGGCCTCCGGTGATGGGACCCCCCTCCGGCAGGGTGCCGGAACATGGTCCCGATTGGTTTTTGGTGGCTACAGAGGCTTGCGGCGGGGGAACTCCCAATCTATGTTCTGTTCTGGAAGTTTTAGGGTACATAGGTATATAAGGGTGAAAGGAGTATGTCGGTGGAGGTACGGGGGCCCCACGAGGCAGGGGGGCGCGCCCCCCACCCTCGTGAGCACCACCCGTATCTCCTGACGTGCACTCCAAGTCCATCGGGTGGCTTTCCTTCCAAAAATAACTTCTCCAGTTGATTTCGTTCCGTTTTGACTTCGTCTGATATTCCTTTTCCTTGAAACACTGAAATAGGCATAAAACAGCAAATCTGGGCTGGGCCTCCGGTTAATAGGTTAGTCCCAAAAATAATATAAAAGTGGATAATAAAGCCCAATATTGCCTAAAATAGTAGATAAAGTAGCATGGAGCAATCAAAAATTATAGATACGTTGGAGACGTATCAAAAGTGCAGAACATGTGAACAACCAACTAAAAAAAGGGATGCAACCAACTGGGTACAATTTTGTGCAACTAAACCAAAAACTAGTTCAATCAGCCATTGCATTGCAAACATCTAGGACATCATCTACCAACAATAAAAACTGCAGCAAGGACCAGAACATGGTATATGGACGGTATATTGGGCGCACACGTACCTCAAACCGCAAAAATCCCAAGCACCACTCGGCCATGACCATCAAAACACTCAGTAATGAATCACCACCATCACTACCCCTTACAACCTCACAAAATCGAAGCAAGCACGGAAAGGGGCGGAAAAGGGACCCAATGCAGCCCGCCAGATCCACCACCGTCAACCTGGCCACGGCCTCATCCCTGGCGACGAGACAAGGAGGGGAAGGACAATAGAAGGCCTCCTTGGACGTCTGCGTCGACCGCAAATCCCAACAACCACTCCATCGACACCAACACACCCTCCTACCATGAATCCCCACCACCACTGTCCCTTGCTGCCGCACAAATCCAAGGACAGGAGAGTCCAACGAAAGCACACACGACACGTCTACACCAAATCTACCATACAAGGCAGTTGACGCCATAGGAACCACTACAAAAAATACACTTCTGTGATGATATGTGTTTGTCACAATAGGTCGCTTTTTTTGTCATGCATGTACATCCATGACGATTTTATGACAGAATCGAGATAGTCATACCTGTACTATCGTAGAAGTGTTCCATGACATTACCAAAATTATCATCATGGAAGTGTCCACTTCCATGACGATAAATCACGCGTCACAGAAGTGCTTTCGTCAAGGGTGACCGACACGTGGCATCCACCGTAACAGAACACGGTTAAGCTATCGGGTCGGGTTTTGGATCCGATAAACCTATTAATAGCCCCGACCAATGGGGATTTTCCACGTGTAAAATCATCATTGGCTGGAGGAGACACATGTCAGCTCCGCGTTGGCACAGGTGTCACTCATCCAATGGGCGAGACCATAATGGGCCGGCCCAACTAAAGGCCCACAAGATTTTGCAGACCATAATGGGCCGGCCCAGCTAAAGGCCCACGAGATTTTGCATACCATAATGGACTGGCCCAGCTAAAGGCCCACAAGATTTTGCGGGCCATAATCGGCCGGCCCAGGTAAAGGCCCACAAGATTTTTGTGTGCCATAATGGGCCGGCCCAGGTAAAGGCCCACAAGATTCTTGCGGATCATAATGGGCCGCCCCAGCTAAAGGCGCACTAGATTTTGCCGACATTAATGGGTCGGCCCAACTGTAGGCCCACAAGATTTTGAGGACCCTAGTAGGCCGGCCCATTAACTGGCTGCCATGTTTTGGGCCAAATGCCGGCCCATATTTGATCTGGTCCATTAATGGCCTGCCATGTTCCGGGCCTAATAATGTCCCATATGAGATCCGGCCCGTTAAAAGCCTACCACATTCTGGGCCAAATTACAGCCCAGATCAGGTCCGGCCCTTTAAGAGGCTTTCGGCTAAAATATGGCCCATATTAGATTTGGCCCGTCAACTGGACGCTATGCTTTTGGGCCCATTTGCTAAAGGCCCATTTAGTAATTCGGCCTGATATTAGTTTTGGCCTGTTAAGGGCCCGTTTAACATTTTGGCCCTATATTAATTTTGGCCTGTTAAAAGCCTATCATATAGTTGGGCCTAACTACGGCCCGGTTTGCATCCGGCCTCCTCGCAGCCGATATCTAATTGGGCCAAACAAGGACCGAGACAATTTTGGCATGTTAAAAGCCCGTGATTTGATTCACACAATCATGGGCCAGGGTCCATTTCGGCATATTACATCCACTGGGCATCAAAGTTCGTCACTATGATAATAAAGCACAAGTAGACAGCAGATTACATACACTAGGCATGAAAGATCTCCACGAGTGCAAATAAACACGCCGACAAAATAATATACAAAACCGACAGCACTTCAATAGAGTTCAAGAAAGGTTAGCCCTATTGGGGAGCTGCAGCGCAAGAAGCTGAGCAAGCTGATGAGACTGCGCTTGTTCAACACTTATATCTTCCTCACTTTGAAAGATAAACAAGCAGACAGATGACAGGTTTTGCACATAAAAGTATCAGTGCTGACAATTCATCACATTTCTTACTAACGAATAAAATGACATAGTTTAAAATTGCATTAACACAATATGGTATTGTTCAGGTCAAGACATGGCAGGAAATGACATTGTGAAGGAGTTGGCAACTTCACGACACCACTGGATTACAGATCAAGAACTCATAAGTATCAATGGTTAGTGTGCTGTCAATTTATCCCATTTCAGATTGGCAAATAAAGAGATGGTTTAAATAATAGTAGAATGATATGACATTGTTCATAGTTAAGACACTGCAGAATATGACATTGTGCTGTAGTGGGTAGGTTCACCACACCACTGGATTACGGATGAAGAACAGAAGCATACATGCAGTGCAAAAGAAGATCACTTGCTCTGTATAGTTTAATTTACATGGTATGAAGAAGGAACTTGGTTCTACAACTGAAAACTTAAATTGAGAAGGACAAACTTTTGTTTATGGACTACACAATAAACTTTAAACATGCAATTTGATGCAAACACCAAAAATAAACAGCTGTTGTAGTCATGCCTAACCAAATATACACAACAAAGTTTGAAGGCTTGAGAAGGAAAAACTTACATTATTGGTGAAGACAGGCTCTATAAAGCCCTTGTCCATGCTGATGGGGGGGGGGCAATTCAAGAAGTTTACCATAGAATCTTCTTCATAAGCATTGCCTTTATTCTACATTTTGTTAAGAGTAAATATAGATGTGATAATATACGAAAAAATGGAGAATATTTAAGACAAGATGAAGAGTGATGCTACATAATCAAGTAGCTATAAATGTAAGTGTAGCGATACAGGCAAAAGGTACAGCCAAGAGCAAACAACTAAACTTCTTCAGTACCAACCTTATGGTAAGAGTAAATATAGATCTGATGTGTAGAAAATGGAGGGCAAAGGAAAATAAGCTGCAGAGTGATGGTACATGAACAACTACCTATCAATATAAGTACACTGATAAAGGACAACATGTACTTACAAGAACAATGCAGAGCTAAAAAATTCATTGGCATTGGATATATTCTACACTAATGTAACCATTCATACAGATCAGATAATTTGGAGCGAACAATTGATAAGCAAGCTATCATGCATACTGCTGTCACATAATGAACCATGTATGTATGCAGGTACGGTGATACAGGACAACAGGTACTAACAAGAGCAAAGCAGCGGGCAACATATTTGTGATATCCTGTCGTTCTTTTCAAACCGGAATCCTTTTTTGAGCAGATTTCCTGCAAAAAAGATCCGTAAGACACATGCGGAAAAGTAGAAGTTCATATTGTTATGCGATATCATAGACAGTACCTCATCCTCGGAACAAGACAAGTGCATAAAAAGGTTTTTCCATTCAATATCTTCTAAATTTAGCATAGGAGACTTCACCGGAAAATCGCTTATAGACTTGCCATCAAAGTGTGATTTCCTCAGGTAACACCGATACTACTGCAATGCTTCCTTGAAAAGCGCAAGCAAGTTTTGCTCGTCATGACCATCCAGATTGACCCTCGCCTACTTACAACAATGCAATGTAAATCATTGTTGTGTTCAATCAGCAGAAAACAGGAAAATAATCACCATGAATAATAGCACTTACACATAAGTGGGACATGAAGATGTGAAAATGGTGTTTGTCTTCACTATAATTTTCCCATGATGGGAATATATGCACATAGTCCCTGACAACATTGAAAGCATTGTCTTTTAAACTGGGAATAAATGGAATGGGGTTCCAATCTGCAGGAATTGGCCGTCTCTGCAGTTGGGATAGGTCTTCAGCCGGTGGACTTGCTGTACTTTTTGCTGGAGTGGGATTTTTTGGTGGTACGGCTGGTGTTATGGCAACTGAAATTGGCATACCTTTTGCTGGAGTGCAGGTCCTATGTGGTGGGGCTAGTGGTGTGGCCAGTGAATGTCACGCCCAATATGCGACCCTATCCAAAAGGAACTCGAATGTCCCACCAAGGATAGACCCGCATATTGAAACGCTTTTGCAAGGTGGATATCATTACATCAACATTACATAAATAGATGGGGATACATACAAGAGGCATACAATGCCACACAAATACAACATCATCTTACATAAGACCAACATCCGACTATGGATGAAACACAAACAGAAGCTCAAACGACATCCACCCTGCTAGCCCAGGCTGCCGACCTGGAACCTATCCCCTGATCGAAGAAGAAGCAGAAGAAGAACTCCATAACAAGCAAACATCGCTCTCGCGTCATGACCATCGCATAACCTGTACCTGCAACTGTTTTTGTAGTAATCTGTGAGCCACGAGGACTCAGCAATCCCATTACCATGGGTATCAAGACTAGCAAAGCTTAATGGGAAAGGAAGGGGTAAAGTGGTGAGGTTGCAGCAGCGACTAAGCAAGTATGGTGGCTAACATACGCAAATGAGAGCGAGAAGAGAAGCAAAGGAATGGTCGTGAAGCTAGCAATGATCAAGAGGTGATCCTGAACACCTACTTACGTCAAACATAACCCAGAAACCGTGTTCACTTCCCGGACTCCGCCGAGAAGAGACCATCACGGCTACACACGCGGTTGATGCGTTTTAATTCGGATCTGGTGTCAAGTTATCTACAACCGGACATTAACAAATTCCCATCTGCCACCTAACCGCGGGCACGGCTTTCGAAAGTTTATAACCTGCAGGGGTGTCCCAACTTAGCCCATGATAAGCTCTCGCGATCAACGAAGGACATTCCTTCTCCCAGGAAGACCCGATCAGTCTCGGAATCCCGGTTTACAAGACATTTCGACAATGGTAAAACAAAACCAGCAAGACCGCCCGATGCGCTGACATCCCGATAGGAGCTGCACATATCTCGTTCTCAGGGCAAACACCGGATAAGCGAAGCGTACAGGTACCGACATAACCCAAATTGCCAAGGGATGGTCCCGCATGGTGCTCTAGTTTGGACCAACTGTTGGGGAACGTAGTAATTTCGAAAAATTTCCTACGCACACGCAAGATCATGGTGATGATATAGCAACGAGAGGGGAGAGTGTTCGTCCACGTACCCTCGTAGACCGTAAGCGGAAACGTTAGCACAACGCGGTTGATGTAGTCGTACGTCTTCACGATCCGACCGATCCAAGCACCGAACGTACGGAGCCTCCGAGTTCAGCACACGTTCAGCTCGATGACGATCTCCGGCCCTCCGATCCAGCAAAGGCTCCGGAGATGAGTTCCGTCAGCACGACAGCGTGGTGACGATGATGATGTTCTACCGGCGCAGGGCTTCGCCTAAACTCCGCGACGATATGACCGAGGTGGAATATGGTGGAAGGGGGCACCGCACACGGCTAAGGAACGATCCGTAGATCAACTTGTGTGTCTATGGGGTGCCCCCGCCCCCGTATATAAAGGAGCCAAGGGGGAGGAGGCCGCCGGCCTAGGGGGCGCGCCAAGGGGGGGAGTCCTACTCCCACCGGGAGTAGGACTCCCCTTTTCCAAGTAGGAGTAGGAGAGAAAGGGGAAAGAGGAGGAAGAGGGGAAGGAAAGGGGGGGGCCGCCGCCCCCCTTCCCTTGTCCTATTCGGACTAGGAGGGGGAGGGGCGCGTGGCCCCCTCCTGGCTCCTTCCTCTTCTCCCTCTTGGCCCATGTAGGCCCATTAACCCCCCGGGGGGTTCCGGTAACCTCCCGGTACTCCGGTAAAATGCCGATTTCACCCGGAACCATTCCGATGTCCAAACATAGGCTTCCAATATATCAATCTTTATGTCTCGACCATTCCGAGACTCCTCGTCATGTCCGTGATCACATCCGGGACTCCGAACAAACTTCGGTACATCAAAACTTATAAACTCATAATAAAAATGTCATCGAAACGTTAAGCGTGTGAACCCTACGGGTTCGAGAACTATGTAGACATGACCTAGAACCATTCTCGGTCAATAACCAATAGCGGGACCTTGATGCCCATATTGGTTCCTACATATTCTACGAAGATCTTTATCGGTCAAACCGCATAACAACATACGTTGTTCCCTTTGTCATCGGTATGTTACTTGCCCGAGATTCGATCGTCGGTATCCAATACCTAGTTCAATCTCGTTACCGGCAAGTCTCTTTACTCGTTCTGTAATACGCCATCTCACAACTAACTCATTAGTTATAATGCTTGCAAGGCTTAAGTGATGAGTATTACCGAGAGGGCCCAAAGATACCTCTCCGACAATCGGAGTGACAAAACCTAATCTTGAAATACGCCAACTCAACATGTACCTTCGGAGACACCTGTAGTACTCCTTTATAATCACCCAGTTACGTTGTGACGTTTGGTAGTACCCAAAGTGTTCCTCCGGTAAATGGGAGTTGCATAATTCTCATAGTTACAGGAACATGTATAAGTCATGAAGAAAGCAATAGCAGAATACTAAACGATCATGTGCTAAGCTAACGGGATGGGTCATGTCAATCACATCATTCTCCTAATGATGTGATCCCATTAATCAGATGACAACACATGTCTATGGTTAGGAAACATAACCATCTTTGATTAATGAGCTAGTCAAGTAGAGGCATACTAGTGACTATATGTTTGTCTATGTATTCACACATGTATCGTGTTTCCGGTTAATACAATTCTAGCATGAATAATAAACATTTATCATGATATGAGGAAATAAATAATAACTTTATTATTGCCTCTAGGGCATATTTCCTTCACCAACACTTAGACAAGCATTGGCCCGTGGGGGCTATAATAAAGATGACCCTCGAGAGAGCGACTCCCAAGGGAAAAGTAGGTGGTGGTGAGGCAAATGGTAAAACCAAGGTTGGGCCTTGCTGGAGCAGTTTTATTCAAAGCGAACTGTCGAGGGGGTCCCATAAATCACCCGACCGCGTAAGGAACGCAAAATCCGGGAACATAACACCGGTATGACGGAAACTAGGGCGGCAAGAGTGGAACAAAACACCAGGCATAAGGCCGAGCGTTCCACCCTTTACCAAGTATATAGATGCATTAATCATATAAGAGATATTGTGATATCCCAACATAACCCTGTCCACCATGGAGCAATCTTCAACTTCACCTGCAACTAGCAACGCTATAAGAGGGCTGAGCAAAGCGGTAACATAGCCAATACAACGGTTTGCTAGGAAGGGTGTCAAAGGTTAGAGGTTCATGGCAATTTGGGAGGCTTGAAGAACAAGTTATAGGAAGCGCAGCAAAGTGATAGAACGAAGCAACTAGCATAGAAATGATAGTAGTGAGATCCAAGGTGACGGTCATCTTGCCTGAAATCCCGCAAGGAAGAAGAACGAGTCCATGAAGAAGATGAATCCACGAAGACGAACCACACGTAGACGAACGCATCCTCACGATCGCAACGAAACGGGAACTATCGAGAAGAAGCACACAACATGGTAAACTCACCACACATAGACAAAACATGATGCACAGCCAAGCATGATGCATGACAAAGATACATGAGGCTACTCATGGCAAGAGATGATGCAAACAAGAACAACACATCAAGGCAAGTTTAAATGAGGCCGGAAACAACATATAACAATTCCGGTAAGTCCTCGTATGCAAATTTTGAAGTTGGTCCAGATCTGAATAAACATTATGTTCAAGTGGTTAAACAGTAAGTTAAGATGCACCAAGATGATCTACATGAGATTCTAGTCAAGTTACATATAAAGTTCATTTAGTTCGAAGCTACGGCCTAGAAGATATGAGCAAAACAAGTTAAGCATGGCATTGATGCAAAATGCATACACACATCAAGCAAACACACCAAAACAAGGATGCAACATGATAATATGAAACTACATGCAAAATCACGCAAGTTTCATATAGAGCACACTCAAAACGGAGCAACGGTTCAACGCATACACTCTATACAAAGCATAACAACAATCTGTCCAAAACAACAACTAGGCATATTGCAAGCATCAAAACAATATGCTACAGCACCCCAACATAATAACAAAAGGCATGGACATGAAGTACTGGCAAAGCATAACAAAACATGAACACTGAGCTATCTCCAGAAACAACTAGAACATGCTCAAAAGGACATGGGAAGATTGCAAATATTAACAGTTTCAGACTTGTCAGGAAATAACATCAGGTTGCAATGTTTAGAGCTATCAAACAACATGTTACAGGAACTTAACATGGCAAAGAAAGGCATGGAATGAATCTACTAATTGCATATAACAAAAGTCCCTTACTGACCATGAGCCAAAAAGGCACAGAACATATGATGGCACCCATGTAAACATGGCAAATTATATGACAGATTCATACATGGCAGGAACAACGATAAGTAGGTATGTTGGTGAGCTTGAACCACTCACCACAGAGCAATACATGGCATGGAAAGGCAACCAACAGTAAGAAGACATGTTTATGAAGCTAAGCATGGCAATAACAAGTTCATAGGATGCATGGACCACTAGCAAAACACATGGCCAAAACTGAACTTAATGTTAACAGGCTGACAGCAACATTATTTAGCAAGTTTGGAGCAAGATTGCAACATGTTACAGCAGGCTATAATTTTAACCAGGGGCATGAATGGATAGAGCATGACATGTATAACAAAACATATTTAGTGAATATCTCCAGATTATGCACGAAATGACTTGTAGCAGCAGGTTTACGTGGCATCACAAAATATAACAGAATCTGTCAGGAAAACAGCAACAGAAAGTACCCTACTCAACAAGCTCGATGCACTCACTACACAAGTCACAAAAATACATGGATTGCACCTCTGGAAAGATGGCATGGCATAGATCAAGACACATGTAGAAATCAACCTCATAGGATGCACACATCAAACATGGCAAAAATGACAAATGAGCAAGTTATAACAGTTTCAGCAGGTTAACATCACATAGCACTCTTCCAACAGCATTTCGGGCATCAAGATGAGCTCAAATGAAAATGAAGCAATGGAATGAAATGAAGTACTCGTCGAGATGAACAATTTGACATATCACACGCATGAAATGGAGCAGTATGCAGCAAGTTATGATGCGATGAACATGGCATGATAATGTAAAAATCAGGGGACTTCGAAGAAAATCGGGGTTGACCTGGATCCAGATCTAGGGATCGTCCGGCACGAACTTCGAGGTTCACCGGAGTTGGAGAGGAGGGGGCCGGCCAGGGAGCTCGTCGGAGTGGGACCGGAGTGGCGTGGCGCCGGGCATGGGGCGGCGGAGCTGGAGCGGCGCGGCGAGGCGATCCGGGCGTCGAGGAGCTTCGGGCGGCGGCCTACGGCGACGGGCGGCGGGGCCAGAGCAGGAGGACGCCGCGAGGCACAGAGACGGTGCCGGTGAGGAGGCGGTGGCCGGCGGGGCGCACCGGCGACCGGGGCGGCGAGGCGCTCCGGCGCGGGCGGCGGCGCAGCGCCCGGGCGCGGGGGGCGCCGGGCGGCAGAGCACGCGCGGGCCGGCGGCGCGGCCGGATGGGCTCGGGCAGGCCGCGCCCGGGCCGAGCGGGCCGGCGGCGGCGGGGACGCGCGGGGCGCCACGTGGCATCCGTGGGTTGGACGGGAGCAGCGGCGCGATTTCGTCCAGCCGTCGGCGGACATGTCCGGCGGCGCGGAGGGAGGTTTTTAGGGTTAGGGGTGGATTCATCCGCGAATTTTCGGGGGAGGGGGTGTTTAAATAGGTAGAGGGAGCTAGGAGAGTCCAAATGAGGAGAGATTTTCGCCCACACGATCGTGATCGAACGACCAAGAGCATGGAGGGGGTTTGGATGGGTTTTGGGCCACTTTGGGAGGGGTGTTGGGCTGCTATACAAAGAGGGCTTTTACGGTTACCCGGTTAACCGTTGGAGTATCAAACGACCTCCAAATGGCACGAAACTTGACAGGCGGTCTACCGGTGATATACCAAGGCCGCTTGGAAAATCTCGGGCCATTCCGAGAAAGTTTAACACTCACTCACAACAAGAGACAAAAGGGGAACGCCGGAGGACATAGGAGTGCCGGATTGCAAAACGGACAACGGGGAAAATGCTCGGATGCATGAGATGAACATGAATGCAAAATGAGATGCACATGATGACATGACAATATGCAACCACGCAAGCAAACAACATGGCAATGACGGTGAAAAACTGGAAGACACCTGGCGCATCGAATCCGGGGCGTTACAGTGAAGTATGGGTACAGTTTGTTCGATTCGGTCCTACGTTTTGTGTCACTAGTTGTACAGCCAATATAAGTGGGGTGTTGTCTGATTTCTCCGGCACAACCACGTTTTTCAAGGACTTTGCTGGTGCTCCTTCAGGTTCGACAATCACCCTCTTCCTTTTTGATGTCTGATGCACAAGAACAACATTTGAGTGGAAAAACATGGTATGATGACAGATGGAATATGTATTGATAATGGATGGGCATGGCATCTCAACATATATGATGAGTAAACTAAGCAGATGGCGGTGCAACAAAGTAGAAGAAATGCAAGACAACATATGCAAGATACGCGCAATCAATAAAACCTTGCCAAATTATAACAGGCACCTTGATGGGTGAACATGACAGGCCATCTGCCTTTGACTCCTCGAGGTTAGAATAGTCATTAGGATCATATTCTGAACAAGAATCTACAGGTGGGGAGCGTATGAGTTTCATTGCATCCAGAATGGCACTCAATGCCTTGGTGCCAATTTTTGTAAGTCATTGCAGTGTTCCACGATATTCTTCTGATGGGCGGATTTTGATATTCACTGTAATTGCGTATAATATCTGAGAACCATGAAAACATAAATAGTTGTGAGATTATCTTTGTAATGCAGATGATATTCTAATATAGGGGCGCCCCTGTAAACACTTGTGTGCTATCACTGGATTCTAATGAGAGAGCTCATGTGTGCTGTAATATGGTGCGTGCATTTATATAATCTGGCACAAGTACACAAAAAATAGGCTCCAGAAGTAAGGATAGTTGGCAGATGATAGGTTCATAATATACTGTATAGAGAGTTTATTGCCAAACCATGATAACAAGAGCACACAGCACCTAGGCAGATCATACTATACATAACAGGGGTACACCATAACCATGATATACAAATCGGGAAAGTGGAACTGGCTTGAAAATATGGTGTTGTATTGCCGCTAGTAATTGAAAGCATATCGATCACGTACAGGCCAGCTCTATCAGCTGTTGGCTGCAGATGTCCCTGCGCCCCTTCCTGACAAGGAACATACTGTACGTACTAAATACAGAATAAACAAAGAGGAACATGTTAAAGAATAGAAGAGGAAGCATATTCTTGAGGTTCCGCTTCATTGCGTACGATGTTGGTTGCCCACTCATGATGAATCACAGCGCCCAAAGAAATGCAATTCCATGTTGTCTCTCTATATGTGGCAATTTTGAACAAGAGTCATTAGGATCATGTTCTAAACAAGAGTCAACAGGTGGGGAGCGTATGAGTTTCATTGCATCCAGAATGGCACTCAATGCCTTGGTGCCAATTTTGTAAGTCATTGCAGTGTTTAGCTTCAAGAGTGGACTACTGCTAGTGCGACACAAAGCAGCTACACAGATCATAGTGTAGATATAACGGGAAAACCTTAAGCATCAGAGTAAAATCAGCAAAGTGGAACTTGCTGGAATATATGTGCTAGTATTGCCGGTACGGCTAGAAAGGCTTCGGATACCAGCTCTCTTCAAGTGAAGATGCGGTACTGTTAATATCAGTGTAACTCTCAAAGGCGACACAGCTCCCCGCATTTCCTTGCTATTCTTATAGGATTCAAGTGGGCAGGCCACTACAAATCCTATTCCTATGTTTACAAAATCCTATGAATCAAAGAGGCTCAAAGTGTCCATCACAACCGACCGTATAGACCTCTACACTGCAAATGTCCTTGCTCATCTTCAGTACAAGGAACATACCGTACTACTATCATACTCCCTCCGTTCCAAAATATAAGTCTTTGTAGAGATTTCCACTATGGATGACATATAGATGTATCCAGATACATTTTAGAGTGTAGATTCACTCATTTTGCTCCATATGTAGTCCATGGTGGAATCTATACAAAGGCTTGTATTTAGGAGCGGAGAGAGTACATATTAAAGAAGAACCGAAGAGGAACATGGTAAAGAAGAGCAAGCAGATTTTGGATAATAAAATGTTGGTTGCGCAGTGCCCACACATGATGAACCAGAGCGCATTAAGAATGCAACTCCCAGCTGTCTCTCGACCAATTCAAGCGGTTGGATGAAGATCCTACATCTCCTAACCCTTGTTCTTCCTCGTCTCTGATTCTTCCCATACAGAACACCGCACGGGCCGCCGGCCGGACCACCGGCCCCCACCGCCTGTGTTCCTCCACCACCCCCACCCCCAACACCCGCCCCAACCCCCACCTGCGTCAAGTTTTCTTCGTTCGGCAAGGCCCCACAACCACCCGAGCCCCTTCGTTCGCACCGGCGAACTCCGGCGAGCTCTGAAAAATCGACTGACCCAATTTTGAAATTTAGTCAACTGTGATTTAACTAGTGTGGAATATAAAAGGGGAAAACCATAAGCATTGGGAGTATAGTGTTGAGCGTGCCATGGCAGATCTGAAGGTGCAAACCGGACAAAGGCAACTTCGCAACCAAGACAAGAAATCAGAGTAAAGCAGTGGCAATCTATTTTCTTGCTGCGATAAATAAGTTGAGCAGATACGAAAGAGTACCGCCTCTGGTGCGGCGCCATGTATGCATCTGCTGAGAATTTGATGGTGCTGTGGTAGCGATGGCTGTCAGCGGCGTGGAAGCAGATCTAGGAGGGTAGATGGTGGCGGCGGGGCGTGGTGGACGAGACGGTCGTAGGAGCGGCGCCGGCAAGGTGGACGACGGTGGGGATGAAGCGAGAGGACGGGATGCAAGGATCCCAGTTCGAAGCCGTGGATGAGAGAGGTCGATCTCTTGTAATGGACTGCGGCATCGGCGTATCAGCTCCGACATGGTGGAGGAGGACGGTGGTGGATGGGGTTGCGGACGGCGGCGGACGGAGGAGGTTGGGGTGGAGAGGGTGTTTTGGCGCCCACGGAGTACGAATGGGGAAAAGGGGGGTAGAGAGGAAGGGGGAACCATGTATTCAGGTCGCTTTTGTCTCAAATGCGAGGAAATTACAAACTTAGCCCCCATTTCAAATTTTCTACATCACAACAATATTAGTCGGTTGGGGATAGGACGGTAATCTCGCATACACCGAATATTTGCCGACGAGAGTTTGTTTTTGGCGCCCACTGTGTATGAATATGAATCAGGGAGGGGCTCGATTTCAGCCGAGGACACACTGTGTTTTGGCGCCCACCGTGTATGAATCCGGGTGAGAGGTGGTTACGTCACGTTTGGGTGAAATTACAAACCTACCCCTATCAAAACCTATAGAAATCCAGCAGATAGGCTTTGCGTGGCAGGGATAGGCAGTAGTAATTTCCATCTCGCAGATTTTGGTTTCGGGCGGTTACTACGACTTTCCCCGCTCCGTTCAAATTTTGCAGAGTGCACGTTTACCGTGCCAACTCAATTGGAATCCTGTTTGTATTCTATTTTTTTCAGGCGGGATCCATTTTCAATTGGAATAAATTCTATATACATCATTTTTATATATATACCTTCAAAAGCACAACACCATTTATACATAAATATGGTTTACAAATGGCATGATCTCTGATTCATAAGGTTGTATCCATAAATTTGGATTTTCAATTATTTGAAACCACTTTATGTTGAAATCCAATGTATGCATTCCTCGCTAACTGTCTCCAATTAATGTGTGTTTCATGCGGGTTTTTTCTACTTCTCAAACATGTATAATGTGTTTCACACATGCAACATATAGTGTAATCCCATTTAAACATTAATTGCATATAAACCATGCATTGTTTGTAATTAAAGATCTATAGATCACCAATATTGATAAACTATATAACATTACACGTGTGCCCAAATTCAAATGAATATGCATGTTTGATACACCAATTTGCGTTATGATATTATCGATGTCGTGATCTCCAGTTTAAATATTTGAATCCCCTTTAATCCAGATATTCGTCTCATATACCTATCACTCATGCTTATATAGGACTATCTCTCTAGACCTATACGCGTTCATCGTCTCTCAGGTATCTCTCGTGCTACCTGTATGTCGACAATGATCTTTTATCTTTGTAACACACTGACGGTACTTCTCCCTCGACCTTCATCACTCTATATCTCTCTAAGTATATCTCGCTCCCTGCTATGTGTCTCTAACTATGATTCTCCATGTGGAATCTCTTTTTCTCACACAAACACAAAACTTTGTCTATCGGGGTCTCATTTCTCTCTACTATTCCCTTGTGTGCCACTCGCACACCCTTCATACAGAGATGTCTTTCGCTCCTTATATATGAGAATCTACGACTCTTCCTCTTAAATATCTCTTTCTCACACACAAACACAAACTTTGTCTCCCAGGGTCTCATATTTCTCCATTGTTCTCTTGTATGTCCCTCACACACACTCTCTCTCCCTAGAGATATCTTGTGTTCCCTCATATGTCTCTCAAGCTATCACTCTCGTTGTGAAATATCTTTCTCTCTCGCAGACACAAAACTCTGTCTCTCGGGATCTCATTTCTCTCTGATATCTGTTTGTATGTGACTCACATGCACCCTCTCTCTATCTCTCTCACACCCACACACATAACTCAGCCTTCTGATCCACTCAACTCCTATCTCTAACACACACTAGCTAGCATATTTATCTTTCTATTTATCTGTTTCTCCATCAACCTTCTTTCTCGCCCTCACTCTTGATTCCTATCACACACACTACATATGTTTCTCTCTACATGCAGTCAAGTTCCCTCTTTTTATTTTTCTCTCACACACACATATATAACTTCACCCTCTGAACCACCCGGCGGTCATCTCCAACACCCAAACTAGCGGATGTACCTCTAGCTAGCATCTCCATATCTGTATCTATCTGTAGTTTCTCCGTCAACATTTCTTTCTCGCACCGAGTCTTGCTTCCTATCACCCACACTATATATGTCTCTCCATACATATGCATTTATAGGTTGATCTCTTTTGCACAATCGTTGTGCCTCACTCCCTCTACTAGCCATAGATGCATGCTCCAGCCCACGCCACTATCTCTTAAAGACAAAAACACATGCTCAATTGTCGGGCCTTCTTCCCTGCATTCTCACATGCATGCATATTGTCATACCGATCCGTCTCTCCCATGCCGTTGATCTTATGACTTATGTCTTCTTTCTTTTATCTCGATCATGCGTGTGCACACACACACACATCCCACGTATACATGTATACCTCTCACACATGCACGTTCAAGGTCTCTATGTCTCCATACGTAGTTAATTACCCTCAATCCTAACGCCACGTCGGATCGTTCTCCTCTTGTGTGCACATAACTTCCGCCTGCATGGGTAAAACACACACTCACACTTAACAATCTCCTTCTAGCTACCCCCTCCCCCCCCCCCCCCCCCCCGCCTCTCACTCTCCCCCTATATCCCCGAAACCAATAAGACCATCCCTTTGTTTAATTGCCGCCTACATGCACCATCGATATATAGTAGCCTTCCTCGGTGTGTCTCGAACAAACACGTTCTCTCGATGTCGACTCCTCTCACGCGCACACACCTTCTCTGCCCTCTCTACGGGCATTTTCTCTCTCACACCCCATCGTTGGTGGCCTCTGCCATACACATCACCTCTCTATGATGAAGCCATGCACACTTAAATTACATCCGCCACCGAGGACCCCGCGACACACACACACACACACACACAAACACAAACACACACGCACGCGCGCGCGCGCATGCACACCGACCCCCCCCCCCCCCACACACACACTAAGACTCCATCTCTCTCTCTCTCTCTCTCACACACACACACACGCACCCCCCCCCACACACACTAAGACTCCATCTCTCTCTTTCTCTCTCTCTCACACACACACACACTAAGACTCCATCTCTCTCTCTCTCACACACACACACTAAGACTCCATCTCACACACATGCTCTAGGCGGAGCATTTGTTCCTACCACCCTTCATCCAACCTTACCTGTATGATAAACAATCACCTTAATTTACTTGCATAACATTAACAAATTCCACTTTACTTTAGTAGTCAGCAAACTTATCATCTGTACCCTTATAAAAAACGAGTTGGCGATGATGGTGTGCCTGCCATCTTGTAATACAGACCGTCTGATCTATATCTGACGGATAGAAAGCAAACTAAGATAATTTTACAAAAGATACCCGCACCTCTCTCCACATCCTTATCTCCCACAACCTCATTGCTCAGTAGTTAAAAAAGGAAGTCTCTGGAACAATCTAGCATGGTGGCCGCTGCCGCCTGCCGGCGCCGTCCATCCCCATGCCTCCGCCCATTCCGACCACTAGTCACCACCACGCTCCACTCTTCCTCACCTTATCTCATCTTTCATTTTTTTGAGAGTGCCCATTTGGAACTTCAAGATGGTGATTTGGAACTTCAAGATGACAAGAACTTGGTGATCGACCACTTCTACAAGGCAACGCCATCTCTTTCCCATGGTGATTTGGTTTTCGATCCGAGGTCGGATCTTTCCCATGGGGGAGGGGATGATGCGGAGCATCCTACGGACATCACCATGTCAAGAGCCCATTTGGCAAGTGACACGTGCGACATCTACTTCACACACACTAAGGTGAATCATCTCCTTTACACGTGCTCACTTGACCCCTTCGAGGATGGCATACTACTTGACACTTCTCCCGTGTGCATGCATAGGTATTGTCGGAACTTCACGGACGACGAGGAGGAGTGCAAGCGCCAAGGAAAGACTACACCATCCGCGAGGGAAGCGTGGAAGAGAAGACGGAAGAAAGGAGAAGAAGACGGAGCGGCTGCAGGAGCAAGCCGGACATCCGGACCCCCATCCGGATCATCCGGACGACGGCCGGATCATCCGGGCTCAGCCGGATCATCCGGGTCCCCCTCCGGATCATCCGGATAATTCGTCCAAAGACACCCGAAGGCCTCCTGTGAAGCCGGATCATCCGGGCCCCCTCCCGGATCATTCGGACGACGGCCGGATCATCCGGACCCCCATCCGGATCATCCGGACGACGGCCGGATCATCCGGACCCCCATCCGGATCATCCGGGCCTTGCCTACGTGCAACGTTTCGGGCCGAGGCCCATGTACCCATTCGCCCCCTCACTTACCCTTTCACCCACTAGACTATAAATAGACCTCCTCCTGCCCATTTTTAGGGTCAGCAAAGTGATAGCTCATTTGTATGTGAGCTTTGCTCCTACCTATCTCTACTCTTGAGAGAGAGAGACCACTACTCCATTGGAGGCCAAGACCTCCATCTAGGAGAAGATCCTGCGGGATATCATCAAGACCCCCTCGTGGGAAGATCCATCTAGGATATCATCAAGACCTCCTCTTGGAGATGAACCTTACCTTGTATCTTTCCCTTTGTTGTTCATGTACCTTGTGATCTTGTGTGTTTGATTGTCTAGTGGATGTGTGATTTGGACTTATTCTTGAGTGTTTCCCCTTGTGATTTCCCCCCCGTTCTTCCCCGTGTTCATCGTGTTCTTCGAGGGATCCCACTCCAAACGTGAAAGATCGTCGCTATAGGGTTCCACCCTACATCATATGGTATCATGAGCCACGTTGATCACGTTTTTGGAGCCCCTACCCCGTGTTTTCTAGCTTGATTTTGTTGTTTTCATCCTAAATCCGAAAATTCCCACCAAAAATAGCCCCCAAATTTTTTATGATTTGTTGGTTTGATGATGTTTTGTTGATTTTGATCCGTGGATTTGCTTGGTTTCAAGTGGATCTAGCATTTCCCCAAGTTTCCCCACCTTCCATCCACGAAATCTCGTTAATTTTGACCCCAAAATCCCCAAATTACGCCCAAAAAATTCGTCCCCGAGAGGAAATCCCGAGCAGTTTGACCTGTCCGGATCATCCGGACCTTCTCCCGGATCATCCGGACATCCCCCGGATCAGCTGGACGCCCCCCCGGACGTCCGGATACCCCACGCACCCAGAAAACAGAACCGGCGCTCACGAACCCGGATCATCCGGATGTACACCCGGATCATCCGGACCTAGCCCGGATCATCCGGACCTCCTCCCGGATGTCCGGTTAACCCTGAAACTCACACGGCTGAAATTTTGTTTTGGTCATAACCAATTCATCCGAACTCCGATTTTGACGTTCTTTAGCTCGTTTTGAAGCTCTTGACATCCCCCATCCCACAAAAATACCACCAACATCATTTGACTCCATCATATTTTCTGAAATTTGGCAAGTTTGCCTAGGCCCTCCACCATATCATCCGCATTACCACCACCGACTTCCGCAACCTAACCCATTTTGTTCACCATTGCATATGTGGTTGTTTGAGTTGTGATTAGAGTCTCCTAAGGTGTTTCGGCTACTTAGGGACAATTGCTTCTTCATCAACCACCACCACCACTTCCGCATAACCTTGCCCACCATACACTTCCGCCACCCAAACTTAACCCAATTGTTGTTTGAGCTTGTTTGAGTTGTGGATTGTGTCTCCTAAGGTGTTTCGGCTACTTAGGGACGGCAACTTCAACTCCGACTCGTGTATAGCCCATCATCCCACTTCCGCATTGCCAAGTACAAACCACCACCGCTTTCCGCTACCACCATTTGACATTTGTCATTTGAGATTTTGAGTTTGCGGTTTTTCCGTTTCCTAAGGTGTTTCGGCTACTTAGGGACGTGTCTCCATCATCTTGGTATCTACACCAAGAACACCTCCACTCATCATCGCAAGGACGGTAACCTCGATGACACCATTGTATATTCCCTTGCAATTGCATTGTTAACCCCTAGCCCATTTTGCGTTGCCTATCGAGACTAGCCATTTGAGTATTGCCGGCAACGTTACTTGTGCACATTAGTGGTCTACACCATCCATTGCATACATACCATATCATCTTGGTATCATATCATCCACTGTGCCTCAAGTTTGTTCCCGCATATACACAATTGCTATCTTGGTTTGTGCATTGTGCAAATTGGCCATAGAGAAAAAAAAAGAGAAAAAGCTTTTAAGCAAAAAGAGAGCAAAGAGCTCGTGAGCAAGTGCCATAGCATCATACCCCCATTGCAAATAAGAGCCATACCAAAATCTACATCATATGATATCATGCTTGAGAGAAACACCGGGAACCATACATACATAGCATACTTGGGATAGAAAGTTTATCCATTTTGCATCTTATAGGTTGTGCACAAGTGTCGTATCCGCCTATTGAGCAATCGTGCTAGCGTCTCTCTTGAGTTGTGCAACACGAGCGTTTTCCGTGGATTCCACATTTTGTGCTCATTCCTTGGTTGCACGACCCCATTTATCTATCCGTGTGTGTGTTTCCGTGAGCCACATATTGCTATTGGTCTACTTGTTTCGCTTGCGAATTTGTGAATCTCTTTCAACATTATTAACGCTTGCTAACATTTTGCATCAAATTTTGTGCCACTATCCTCACCGAGCTCTACCATAAGCCTTTACTTGATAGGTGTGAGTGAACAAGTCCGGTACCAATTCCACTATTCTTTCATTTCACATTGAGTGAAACGGGATACATCCTCAACTTTGGGAAAAGGTAACTTGGTATTGTTTATCTCATTTCCTACTCACCTCTACTCGAGTCTTGTGATGGATAGGCAAGGCATTTCACTTTCGGTCTACAACAACAACGACGAGTTCAATGCCATGAACAACAACTACGACGCCAAGATGGACAAGCGCATGGAGGAGATCAAGGCCCTCATCAAGTCCTACAAGCAATCTTCCTCATCTTCGAGAAGACGCTCAAGAGCACATCCTTCCGAGCTACCACCTCCGGCAAGATCACATCGGCATCGACACCATCACCAACAAGAACGTGAAGGTCAAGAGCTCTACATCAACAACCGCTCAATGACTTCACCATCTCCCTTGGCATCTTCGCCAAGCGACTTCAAGGCATCTTCGCCTACGGACATACGGCATCTTCGCCAACAAGAACCCCAAGACTACGCTCAAGAGAAGCTACCCAATCTCAAGTCCGCGACTTCCACGAGCTACTACGACCTCGACACCGACCACAAGATTCCTTTCTATGGGACTCAAGAACCCGAGGAGTACCTCGAGTGGGAGCGTTTGATGGACGACTACCTCAAGCTACATCAAGTTCGTCCCGAAGATCAAGTGAAGTGCGCCACAAGAAACTTCCATGACTACGCCTCGACATGGTGGCCTCACACACCTTCGGAGTACTACGGCATGAGTTGGCCCAAGACGAAGAGAGCTTTATGGTGAGAGTTTGTGCCTCCAACCTACACGGAACAACTTCGACGCCAATTGGAGAACACCACCCAAGGATCCAAGTCCATCGACAAGTACTTCGAGGAGATCATGATTGCCTTGCGACGAGCCGGCGTGGACGACCCCATGTCAATGAAGTTCCACTTCATGATGGGATTGCACAACGACATCTCCAAGACCATCTTCATCGAGAACTACAAGTCCATCGACGACTACTACATTGGTGCTCTCAAGGCGGAACAAGAACTCATGAAGGCCAAGGCTTCTCCACCCCAAGCACACTTCGCGGCGACCAAGCTCTACGACAAGCATGAGGCTAGTACCACCACGATGTCCAAGGCCGACAAGCTCCAAGACGATGCTCCCAAGTGCGACTTCACCGCCATCCCTCTTTGTGGCATTGATGATGCCGAGTCTACTTCGACTCTTTTTCAAGACGGTGCGGCGACGAGTTCGACTACGGAGACCTTCAAGGACCAAGCTTTGGAGGCGAGTGACAAGGTGGCGAGCAAGGATGATGCTTCCATATTTGGAGGCGAGAGTGATGATGTGCCATCTTCGGCCTTCATCCACGGCGAGAGTGATGTTGAGACATCTTCGGCCTTCATCCACGACGAGAGTGATGATGTGCCATCTTCGGCCTTCATCCACGGCGACCACGACGAGATGGTTGAGCATGGGACTTTCCCTTCGACCACGGCGATGTATGATGACTTGAGTGACTTGTGCCACCATATTGAGAGTGAGAGTGACTTCACCACTAGCCCCATATATGATGAGTTGCCCCACTTTCCGTGTGAGGAGAGCCACAACCCCCACCACTTGAGTGAGATGAGTGACTCCACCATACGTGAGTTGGAGTGCACCTACTTTGAGGGAGTGAGTGAACCACCACATAGAGAGAGTGAGATAGTTGATAGGTCTCTTGAGGACATTTGCATTTCTAACAACTTGACCTCTACCTCTATTGTGTCTTCTCATTTGGTGCTAGGTCCCATTTATGATGACGCGCCGACCCTCGATGACTTCGTCCTCCCTTTGGACATGACGATGGCCATGATGGATTATGATGCACCGCCCACATGGTTCCATCAAGATGATGATGATGACCACCATTTGGTCTTTCGCACCTCACCTACACCACTTGAGTGGAATCACAAAGGTAACAAAGGTGACGGTGATGCTCTAGTCCCACTAGTGGACATTCTTGACATTGATTGCTTGCATGATGTTGATCCACCTATTGCCATGCTTCATGCTAGTATGATTTCCCCATGCGATGATTTGCCCATTTATGATGAGTATGATGATTCTCTTGTGGAGTCTATTAGTTGTGATGCCATGTTACATAGGATTTCTTGTGACAATTCTTTAGGTCACATCATGTTTGATAATCCGCTTGACTTGTCATATGCTATGCATGAGATCAACCATATGTCTTATTTGCAATCTCTTAATAGTGACTATGCATATGCCATTAAAATAAACCCAATTTGCACATATGGCATAGATGACAAGCCCATGGTTATTGGCATTTGTTTTTCGTGCGATGATATTGGTATGCTCCCTTTGCATCATTTATCTAATATGCCATGCCATGACCACCTAGCTTCGGATATGCATTGTTTTGGATGTTGTCCATTTTCCCCATGTGATGTTTCCGATATTGCTCATGAGGAGACCCCCATAGTTTCCTCATACATTTTAGGAGATTTTGACCCATCCCATCCATTGCATGATCCCAATACTTGTATGCACCATATGCTCCCCATGAATAAACATGCTTTTGATGTGCCATATACTTGTTTGCTCAATTTGTGTCCCCATCGTGTCATACATAACAACTATTCTTTCATGATGGATGACATGTTCATATACCATGCCTCAAATTTCTTTGAGCATTGCTTATCTTGTGCTAACTCACATGTGCACATACACATCATGATGGATGATGTGTACATTTACCACGCGCACAATTTCTTTGGTTTGTGTCTCTTTTGTGTAGGTACCCATGAATACTTGTCAACCTCGCAATCCCACGAGTTGACAAAACGAGCTCTTGAGAGCAACAACGAATTGGGATCCCGTGGACTAAACTTACCACCGTTCCCTTCGCGCAAGGACTACGCGCAACTCCTCTACTTGGCTCTCACATGGCTATGGGCCATTTACCACTTCTCACATTATGCTCATTTTACCGTGTTCACTTTGCATGCTATGCTTGCTTCTATGCCTTTGCCATGCAATTATGACCCTTGCTTGCATCTACCCATGTTTCATCATTATGCTACTTCTATGTGTATTTGCATGCTTGGTAGAGATCCTTGTTGCTATTGCCATGTTTATCATGTGCCCCATGCTATTATCCTCATATCTTGCTTTCATGCTTGTGCTATGACATGTGAATTATTCATGCCCACTATTTGCACCAATGACATGCTTGCCATGATTCCTCCTAGTATGTTGCATCTTCGCACTACTAGCATAGTTGCCTTGATTGCTATGATTGCTCGCTATGTTGCATCACCCATGTTCCACTACTTGCTTTCTTGGGTTGATGACACATATGCTCATGCCTCTCACATGCTTAACTTGATTGCCTCACACATGATGAACAATTGCTCTTTCTATTGTGTTGAGTGCCACGATATCTTCACTACACCCTATGCAGGTTATGCTTGGATTGTCTTGCACTTGCCCCATGTGTTTAGACATTTCACTATATTTGGTGTTGTGAATGACTCTTATGCCTACCATAGACCGTTCATTGAGCTCTTTATGCATGCTTGCTATGACCTTAAGGTAGATGCTTGTTAACTTATCACATATATTTGCATCTTGACCTCCCATTTACATGCTTGTTCCCATGATGTACCTGATTGTGCTCACTTTATATGTCCAAATGTCATGACACACTTCTTTGTCAAACCATATGCTATGCTTGATGACAACACTTGTTGGGTGAATCACCTCTTGAATGCTTGGTTTTGCTCTTACGACAACCACATTTGTTTTTCCAAGTGCTTGTTATCTTTGCTACTTTTGAAGGAATTACAAGACGGTGCGACATTGGAGAGTGCCCATTTGGAACTTCAAGATGACAAGAACTTGGTGATCGACCACTTCTACAAGGCAACGCCATCTCTTTCCCATGGTGATTTGGTTTTCGATCCGAGGTCGGATCTTTCCCATGGGGGAGGGGATGATGCGGAGCATCCTACGGACATCACCATGTCAAGAGCCCATTTGGCAAGTGACACGTGCGACATCTACTTCACACACACTAAGGTGAATCATCTCCTTTACACGTGCTCACTTGACCCCTTCGAGGATGGCATACTACTTGACACTTCTCCCGTGTGCATGCATAGGTATTGTCGGAACTTCATGGATGACGAGGAGGAGTGCAAGCGCCAAGGAAAGACTACACCATCCGCGAGGGAAGCGTGGAAGAGAAGACGGAAGAAAGGAGAAGAAGACGGAGCGGCTGCAGGAGCCAGGCCGGACATCCAGACCCCCGTCCGGATCATCCGGGCTCAGCCGGATCATCTGGGTCCCCCTCCGGATCATCCGGATAATTCGTCCAAAGACACCCGAAGGCCTCCTGTGAAGCCGGATCATCCGGGCCCCCTCCCGGATCATCCGGACGACGGCCGGATCATCCGGACCCCCATCCGGATCATCCGGACGATGGCCGGATCATCCGGACCCCCATCCGGATCATGCACTCCTATATAAGGGTTGACTGGTCGCTTCCCGCGGACGTGCACGGACGGTGGAAGAGGAAGGAGAAGGGAAGCGGTCTGTGGAGTAACGTTTTTTACCATAATTTCTTAGGAAACTGAGTGCAATAATTGAGTAATTTTGCAAACTACTAGTACTACACCTAAAACGGTTCAAAACCTATACTCCCTTGCCAACGCGCACTTCCCATGCGAAACGGCCAGTGTCGCCCTGGAGCGTCAGTGCCGCATTAATGCCCGGCCAGAGTTGAGGCGACCTCTCACTGGCGCCGGCTTTGAAGTGGTGCGACGGCCGAGAGAGCGCCGCTTCCCGGTGCACGCGGCTGCTCCGCGTTGAGACTGGCCATAGGCCCTGTTTGGATCCATGGGTTAGAGTTAGTTTGAGCTAGTTAGGGCTCAAATAGCCCTAAAGTATCCAAGCATGAGGGTTTGAATTGGAGCAAGTTGCACCGAACCCACCAAAAAAATATCCCACCCAAGAGGTGCTAACTGGAGATAGTTCTCATTGGGACCATTGAAAAATCACTTTTCTCTCTCCATCAAGTGCATTTATTGTCAATCTAACCCTGTCACCCAAACACCTCTTTGGCTACAGTTAGTTCAGGGTTAGTCATGAGTTAGTCTAACCTTTAGCTAAGTTAGAGTATCAAACAGGAGTAGTATAGGACATGCAAGTTGCTCAAAGTATACAGTTAAATTCGTACGTGAAAGGATTTTTTTTCTTTTTGAAAATGGAACGTGAAAGGAATTTTTTTAGAATGCTCTTGGCATGTCGCTAACATGTGATGAGTTAACCGACCTCAATAGACGTCAAAAATGCCAGCCCGCCGCACTTTGAGAGAGACGAGGAGGGAGAAGCGATACATGCTGTTGGATTACTAGAGATAGGTGTCGCACGGAAGCCAAGAAATATGGTGATAGCATGGGTTAGCCATGTACTAGTATGATGTAACTACACTGGCCTGCCGTGTTTCGTACTTGTCGGCGTTCTGGGAACGGGGGTCCCCAGACTTGCCTACCTGCGGCTTGCGACGTGGCTCAAAGGGGGCCCAGCGCGGCCCATCTTCATCAACACAAGCTCAAGACCCTCGCGAGGGGCCAAGCCTCGCGGGGTGGACGACAAGGAGCTTCCTCAGGCACGGCCTCATCAGGCAGGCTCACGAGGAGGCGGAGAGATCAAGGCGGGGTACCTCACGAGGTGCCCATGACGCAAGCCATGACGACCAAGGGCGCTAGTCAGGCGCCAGTCAGGCTCCAGCCCGTGCAGTGTCCTCCTTTCCTCTTTGGTGCAAAGGGAGCAAGCGCAAGCAAGAGCATCAAGCAAAGGCATCCATTTCAGTGCAACAAGACCAAGACCAGCCCAACGGCAGGGAGGAAGTCATTGTGGAGCCCAAGCAGGCGTCACCACCAGAGCCTTTGACAGGCGAGGACCAACTTTAGTCAGGATAAGTGTACCCATTGTTCCCCTTCAAAATGGCCAATTGTTGGTATTTGGGAAGAGGCCCAGGGCCTTTGCTTATAAATAGGACTAGCCACCCCCAGAGTAGAGACACCTGGTCTAGAGGCATCCAGACCGCACCAGCCAAGAACAGACCCTCGCGAGGTTGTTCTTCCATGTATTGTTCATCATCAGCCCAAGAGGCAATCCACCACACCACACACTGGAGTAGGGTATTACACCACAATGGTGGCCTGAACCAGTATAAACTCTGTGTCTCTTGTTTTGTTCCTCTGGTAGTTCAGATCCCAGCGATTCGGCGAGGAACAGGTAGGTAGAGGGCGAGATCTCCGTGCGCACCCCAGTGTTCGAACCTCAAGGGTCTGCCGGAACCCTAAATCCGACATTTGGCGCGCCGGGTAGGGGTGCGCCGGGATCCACCTTCTGCCACTTCGCGTCCCGTCGCATCGTCATCAGCATGTCCAGCGACCAGGTGGGCAACCCTGATCCCTGGGTGGCTTGGCCCGCCCGCACAGAGCGGCTCGCCCCGGGCGACCCAATGCCCCAGGCAGCTTGAGGTCCGCAGGGCGCTGCGGGCCGTGGGCGACGCGGACGGGCCCCGACAGCTCCCACACCGCGACAGACGCGGTCGGCAGCAAGGGCCTCTAACCATGCCGCGACCACGACGCCGTACACCCACCGGGAGCAGGCGAACTCAAGGGCCATGCTCACGGTGGTCCGAGAGCTACTGCAGTGCAGGTTGATGGAAGGCGGCCGCGACGTGCTGCTAGAGCGGGTGGCAGAGCTCCTGGGCTTCGCTGCCTCGGGGGCTCACCCCTTATGCACTCAGCTCCCGTCTCAGGCCCAGGGCGGCCCGCGCGGGGGCCCCACACGCACCCGCGGGCTCCAAGGCTACTCCAACACCAACGAAGCTGTCAGCACCGGGCCAGCGGCAGCACTGACTCCACTCCCCACCAGCGAAGGACTCGTCGCGACCCGCGGCCCCAATGGGCTGCCGCGCTATCACCCCCAGGTTGGCACATCAAGCAGAGCTGCATGGCATGCGGAGCACTATGGCGTGGCCTTCGGGATGACGGCCCCAGAAGAGTACATGCCCCACATGATGGACCAAGGGCACCCGTGCGAGGGCGAACAAGGCTCGCTCCTTAGCCCAAGCTAGGGGGACGAGGCGCCAGAAGCTGAGCTCTTCCAGGAGCCCCGGGACGGCCCCACCGGCCACGCTGGAAGCGACGATTATCGGGTACCACTAATTCCTCAGGAGCAGGCATACGCTAATCATGGGTCGCAGGAGGTGCAGGTCGCCATAGCGAGCAGCTGCCCCGCTCCCGCAGTCTCCTACCCCTCAGGAGGAGGGCATCGGGGGCTGCAGGGGAGGGGCCGAGATCCGACATCACCAGCGCGGCATTCGGAGCAAGGCGTTCCCAGGAGGTAGGCCCTCCGCTGGGGAGGTGCCTCAGGGCCTGCCCCTGGCGGAGGACCCGTGGTCGTCGGGGGAACCGCTGGCGACCGCTCTACCCCATAGGCGGCGTCCTGGTTTCCGGTCGTCGTTGATGGCACTAGAGTGTGGTGCAAGGCGGGGCCCTCGTCTGGCGATATGAAGCAAGGCCGGTACCTGTGAAGAAGGCCCAGTGCCTGTGAAGCTCGCCGCCCCGTGACACTCTCATGTAATAATGAGTGGGGTTGTACACGCCCCGGAGTCTCAGGGGTGCCGGCCTCAGGCCCTGGGGCTCCCTCCCACGCCCAGTGGCAGCACTTAGCTCTGCGCTAGTGAGAAGACGTCCAAGACTAGACTAGGTGCCGGACGTGGCCTTTTTCTGCTTTCATTGCTTCTCCCTTGGTTGTTGCTTTCCCCCACTGGATTTATGTTGGACTCGAATTTGAGATTTGCGTGTGTTTGGGGAAGGGGTGCTTAGTCTCGTTCGAGTAATCTCTCGCGTTTCGGTTACGACCTCGCCTCAGCTGCCTCCCCTCGTGAGCCCCTCGCGAGCCGGGTCTGGCCTAGCTTGCGTGCAGCCTAGACTGCCGCCGTCATATCCTCTCAGGAGGTTTTTTCACTGCAGATCCTGCGGATTCGATCAGGAGGCATTCGAGACACCACAGCCTCCCACAAGTTATCTCAGGACCCGCACGGGACAAAGGTAAACTAGCCAGCCGGCTCGTCACCTAGCCAACCACTTGGCGCGGGCATATGGGTGATGTAGCATCCACTAGTACGTTGAACATAAGTTTTACATGAGGGGCACCCCCTCCCAAAATGCTCTTACAACCATCAGGTCAAAATCCTAAGTTCTATTCATGTAGGGTAAGGAAATAGGAGCAATGCGCGGTCAGTCGGATAAATCCCCCAATGCATCCTCAGGAGCACCGCCCGAACTGTCGCTGGCCTCGCTGGCCTCACCATCGCCCTCTGCGTTGTCGTCAGCGGCGTCAGGACCGTTCACCACGCCGCCCTCGTCGGCAGCCACGATCGCATCATCGTCATCTGAAGCGAAGGCCCTGACAAGAGCGTCCACGTTGTCTTCCACCCAGTACGCCAGGTCGCCCCGGACGGCCTGGGGGACTGGGGCGATGGCGGCGTCGAAGTCGAAGTGAGGATCCATGTTCCGGAGATGGCTGAAGACGCAGGAAAAGGCGCGCCCGAGCAGGGCGCGGCTCCTCTCCTCCACCAACCTGCTAGCTCTGACCGACCGCGCCTCCAGCTGCGTCACGATGTCGATGAAGAACTGAAGGTTGCCGGCGTAGTTGATTGCGTGCGGCTCGCCAACGGCCGCCTCGCAGATGTTACCCAAGGCCGTGTTGGCTCTCTCCCGAAGCGTAGAGATCATGGGGGCGTGCTCATGTTCCAGGAGCCGCCGCTGACGTATCTCGTCCGCATTCTGGCGCGCAACGGCCTCAGCCTCGTCCACCTGTTGGTGAAGAAGAAGCACCTCGGCACGGGAAGTAGTTGACTCCCCCTGCGCCACCTCAAGTGCGGCCCGCAAAGCATCAACCCGCCGTGTCGCTTCCTCCAGCTTGATCCTCAGGACGGTGGTCCTAGCTTCAGCCTTGGTCCGGATCAACTCCAGCATCTCCCCGAACTTGCGCTCGAGATTCAAGCGCGCCGTCGCCACCCGACGTCTGACCTCCTCCGAGACACGGGTTTCCCGCGCAGCGACATCATCCTCCGCCCGTGTCACCAAGCACTCCCTTGTCTCCAGGTGTTCACACTCACGTGCGCGTTCGGCGGCTTCCAGCGTCAGCGCCTCCTCACGCTTCTGGAGCTCTGCTCGGTCGCCGGAAGTCACCTTCATCGACGCGAGGGCCGCCTCGCGCAGCTCCACCTGCTCCTCCAGTGAGTGGCACCAGGCCAGGAGTTCCCGTGCCCGCTCCTCCGTCGCCTCTCGCTGCTGGTCAGCCTCCCGGGCTTCCTCGACGGCCCGCGAACGGACCTCCCGAGAGGCCGCCAGCGACGCCTTGGCCTCCTCATCGTCAAGATCGCGCTGAAAGCGCGCGAGGGCGACAGCCGCCTCCAGCTCGCGCCTCTCCGCAACCAGGCGCAGGCCCTCGGCCTCAAGGCGTGCGTCCTCATCAGCAAGCTCTTCACCAAGCAGGCTCACCACGTCAGCCGCCCTCCGAAGAAACCCTTGGCGAAGAGTGCGACGCTCCCGGGCGCGCTCGAGTACGTCTTCCACACCATCATCCGCCCCAAGCGAGCGCCGGGGGGCATGGATCAGCGCTCCTCCTCCGGGCAGGGGGCTGGGGGCTGGCACCCTTGAGGCGACCGGGCACGCCTCGCCAGAAGCCCGGCCTGGAGCCAGTCCATCCCCAAGTGAAGAGCGCAGGGAGTACCCCAGCCAATCACGGTCCACGACCAGACAAGAAACCCACGGCAGGATGGCTATGCCACGAGAAGGCTCGCGAAGGAAGGTCGCGAGGCGCGCAGGGCCGCGTTGCGCCTCGAGATGGTTCGTCTCTCCAACCGGCCTCACCACAAGGGCTCTACTACTCAGAGCGATTGGAGACGATGGAGAAGGCGGAGGCGAGGGGGATGGTCCTCAGTCATCTCCGTGAGCTCGGAAGGAAGGGCCCTGCGGAGCAAGGATCAGGAAAGGCAACAGAAGAATCTGGAGCTGGGAAGGGAGAAGGCTTACTCATCGATGGCGAAGTACTTCCTACGCTTCAGCAGACGACAAGGGTAATCGTCGCCCAGGGCCTCCCTTCTCTTTTGGAGGGCCTCAAAGTCCACGCGGAAGCAGCCCAAGAGTCGAGCGCAGGGGTCAGCCTGCGACGAGGAGGAAACGCCAAGACGACCCGCGTCAGGGGTGTCTGCCTGATGCGCGCCGCCGGTCCCCTCACCAAGAAGAGCAGCTGGGGCCTTGGAGGCCTCAGCCGCAGGCATTGCGGGCGGCCGCTCGCCGCCTTCAGCCACGGCAGCACGGGCCTCAGGGGTTGCTCCCTCATGAGCGCCGCCCGGTGCTGTCACCTCGGCGGGGGCACCCTCGGCCTCCGGAGGCTCATGCCTCCCTGCTCCGCCACTTGAGGAAGAGTCGCCTTGGCCGACTGCAAGGGCGGCCACCACCACTTGGTTCTCGTGAGGCCCCTGGAGGCCAGTGGGGCGCGGCCCCCATTCGTCGAAGATGGGCATCTGACTCACAAAGTCGCTCCTATTCAAGCAGAGGTACAGCAAGGCCCCCCCTTGCCGGATGCCGCCGGGGGAAGGATCCCCAGTCAAGACCAAGAGCACCTTCCTTAGCTCTTCAGGCGTCAGGTCCTCTTCCTGGAGCCTCATACGATCCTCACGCCCGCTGAACGCCCACATCCGGTGAGAATGCATTGGCGAGGGGCAACATGGCATAGCAAGAACTCCTTCACCACCTTGGGCGCCGTCACGCCGAGCTCCCTCAAGAACGCGAAGCGACGCCAGACGAAGGCGAGCCGGGGGCTCGTGAGCGTCTCCTGGCCCCAGCCTGAGTTGGGGACAGCAGGCGAAGATGGCTCCGACAGCAGGGGGCTGGGCACCCCTACGTCCACATACAGCCACCGCTCGCAAAACCCAGGCACGGGCGGAGGAAGACTGAAGTCAATTCCTGAAGCCTCTATCTCAGGCGCAACGATGAAGCTCACGCACCCCGAACATTGGGTGGGGTCGACAAGGCGCAAAGAGAAGAAGTGGTGCAGCAAGGCAACCGAAGGAAGGATGCCCATCATTGCCTCACAAACAAAGGCGAAAACCGAAGAAGAGTGATGGATTCAGGACCCAGATGCATCATGTGGATCTGATAATGGGAGAGCAGGACGTTGAAGAAATCGGAAAAGGGGGGAACCAGTCCCGCCCACAGGGCATTGACGAAGTATCGGACCTCAGTGGCAATCCTGTCGATGGAGAAGCGGGACGCGGGCTAGGCCGTCGTCCTCCCACTTTCGTTGAAGATGGTGGAGCCGAGCTGACCTTGCTCAAGCCCTCTCGATTGATTATGATCGACCTATCGACGGCGGAGGCTGCCGACAACGATGAGCGAAGCGGCGGGATGGGCTTCTTCCCTCTTCCCTTCTTCTGCGGAGCCATGACGGCAGAAGGGGGGAAGGTTCGAGATTGGATTGGATGCGGAAACTGGAGTTCGAGAGGAGAAAGGACAGAGAGCGCTCGAGCAGTGGAAAGGGGAGTGGCTGTATGAGGCTACGAGTCCGCCTAGCATGGCATAAAATAAGGAGGCATGGGGGAACAGTGCCGCCCACGTCCAATCAACCGCCACGCGGCGCCCAAGGCCGCAGGCTGTTAGGGCCCATGACGCTTCGCACTTGCCCTTTCGCCTCTCTGCTCGGCCAAGTCCGGGTGCGCCTTGGGCCCGGGGGCTACTGTCGGCGTTCTGGGAACGGGGGTCCCCAGACTTGCTTGCCTGCGGCCTGCGGCGTGGCTCAAAGGGGGCCCAGCGCGGCCCATCTTCATCAACACAAGCTCAAGACCCTCGCGAGGGGCCAAGCCTTGCGGGGCGGACGACAAGGAGCTTCCTCTGGCACGATCTCATCAGGCTGGCTCATGAGGAGGCGGAGAGATCAAGGCGGGGTACCTCACGAGGTGCCCATGACGCAAGCCATGACGACCAAGGGCGCCATTCAGGCGCCAGCCCGCGCAGTGTCCTCCTTTCCTCTTTGGTGCAAAGGGAGCAAGCGCAGGCGAGAGCATCAAGCAAAGGCATCCATTTTGGTGCAACAAGACCAAGACCAGCCCAACGGCAGGCAGGAAGTCATTGTGGAGCCCAAGCAGGCATCACCACCAGAGCCTTTGACAGGCGAGGACCAACTTTAGTCAGGATAAGTATACCCGCTGTTCCCCTTCAAAATGGCCAATTGTTGGCGCCCTTCCCGCTCAATATTTGGGAAGAGGCCCAGGGCCTTTGCCTAATAGGACTAGCCACCCCCAGAGTAGAGACACCTAGTCTAGAGGCATCCAGACCGCACCAGCCAAGAACAGACCCTCGCGAGGCTGTTCTTCCTTGTATTGTTCATCATCAGCCCAAGAGGCAATCCACCACACCACACACTGGAGTAGGGTATTAACCACAATGGTGGCCTGAACTAGTATAAACTCTGTGTCTCTTGTGTTGTTCCTCTGGTAGTTTAGATCCTAGCGATTCGGCGAGGAATAGGTAGGTAGAGGGCGAGATCTCCGTGCGCACCCCAATGTTCGAACCTCAAGGGTCTGCCGGAACCCTAAATCCGACAGTACTCTTCCAGTCCACTGTGGAGATGATTGGTTGATTTTATATCGCTGAATAATATTAAATATTATGAGTGTAGACGCTCCACCACAAGGTTCCTTGCTCCTTCTCGGTCGTCGGGAATCTATGTTCTTCCACTCTATTTTTTTACGTGAGCTTTGTTCATCCTTTTGCCAACACGCGAGACATCTTGCATCAAGGTGCACGTGTTATGCAAGGATCATTCCATCTATATGAAGAACATGTGGGACTGGAACTACGACGCGGACATGTACCCAGGAGTGGATGTACGAACCTGAGTAATGTAGCGCGGTAAGTGAAGTAGAAAGGCACAAATGGTATGAACATGCATGGCATATAGGGTGTGTTTGGTTGCGTTCTCATCTCAGCATAGTTGTTCCCTCTTCATGCATGCTCAACTCAACACCCCTCTTCATGCATGCTCTCTTCATGCATGCTTCTAGTGTATTTGTGCTAAACTAGTGTGGACTCATGCACCCTTCATACACTCTACCAAACACCCAAAAGTAGGTCGAGAAGGGAACTCTTGGGCGGCATTTGTCTCTTACTATGTACTAGCACTAAATGTTGTACATGCAATGCATGGTGATATTATGGACTACGTGCCTAAGTACTCTACTACTACTATATTAGTTGGAGGCACATATTAACTTTTTTATTTGTTTATGTGTATGCCCCAAGACCTTCCAACTAGACGTGTCTTTCTCTCCAGGTCGCACTTTGTATCGTTCATACCACTAAGTACTACTACGTGTGGTCTCCGACCCAGAAGTGGAAGAAGTGGAGATGCTCTACCACACTATTTTTTTTTGCGCTGGGCTCTACCACGCTGTTCATGTCCCACTCCTTTTGCTGACGTGTGGGACATCTAGCACGTGCCGTGTTTGGCACTCTTCATCGTAAGAGTTGAAATGCTAGCATTCATCAGAAATAAAAAATAATTATAAATCAGCAGTGATACAATTTTTTTGAGAACCAATCAGCAGTGATATTATACCACGTGGTTTCCTTGCTCCTCGATATCAGAAAGAATACTTCCGTTCGTCAACATGTGGGACGTCGACCATCCTGGTCCACTTGCCATGCACGCAGAACTTCAAGGGAGAGTCACCCCCGGTCGTCGCGCCGCAGTAACAATGACTAATGAGCCGTCAAATCATAGGCCCACTTCCCACTTTGAAGTTGCTCGGACGAAGGAACCATCATGACTTCATTGAATTCCGCTTCTTGAAGAAAACTATTGTACCAGCAGTACTGCTAGCTACAGTAGTTACTCCAACAGAGGCCTCCTTTCGTTCATAGGATAGGAATTTTATAGGAATATGAAAATCATAGGAAGTGAGATGACATGCATCTCAATTTCTATAGAGAAAGAGATTCCATTTGATGCATAGGATAGGAATTTTTCCATTTAGTCTAGGCTAATGTACTGGTAATTTGCTCTAAAAACTACAGTAGTAACTAGTAGTACTAGTACATGCTCGTAATCAGACACAGACACACACACTAACTACTAGTACTACTACTTCTCACATGCTAGCCAGACGCCGTCGTTCTCCTTCCCGGCTTTGTTGTCGACACCCCACCATGCTTGGATCTCTGCCGACCTCTCTGCAGCAGCGCGTGCGTCCTTTTCTTTCTTGCGGCGGCGGGCCTCTCTTTTCTTGAGTGCTTTCTGACTTTTCCGCTCCCTCTGTGCGGCTTTGGCCGCCTCTTGCTCTACCGCCCATTCGGCCTTGGCATCTTCAAATTCCTCCCACATAGTTGTGAGGTCGCGAGAGGCGATGAACTCGGCACGGCGGGATGCCATCGCTTCCCTACCATTTTGTGTGCGGTCATGGGTGGTGAGGAACTCGGCACGGGGGGATGCCATCGCTCCCTTACCGGTTAGTGTGCGGCGTGGTGGCATGAACGACGCTTGGTGAGAGCTCTGGGGTGGAGTGGCCGGACAACCGTATAGTGCATTGGTTTGTCAAGAGCTCAAGGACAGAAGACGAAGGAAATTTGGATTCCCCTTCAATCCTGGTCATTTATTACCGAGTAAAATGCATTGGCGCTCATCGAACTTGTCTGATAGCTCACTTTGATCATTGTATACAAGATATGGTGATTATACGGTCACTGGCTCAGCGTATAGCTCCGTATTTGTCTGGCTGACCAGTCAAACAGTCCGCATGCGCCTCATCAGCTCGTGTTCTTTATTTATCTATGCGGCCCTACCTGTCAATGGTGAAAGAAATAATGTAAAAACCAAAATTATGCGTATGTGGGGAATCAAACCACGGACTCGTCACTGCAACGCACCCTCGTCAGCCAAATGAAAATGAAATACTTCACGTCAGGCACTCACGCTCACGCTGTCAAAGCATGCTAATGCATGCACATCACCCTCTAAATCAAAGTCCTGCTCATGGCGCAAGGCAAACGGTGATCCCATCACCTGCACGCCCCGGCGGTGCCTGACATTACTGTTTAGACGTTTGATGGAGGCTGATACGTCTCCAACGTATCTATAATTTTTGATTGTTCCATGCTATTATATTACCCCTTTGTGATGTTTATGGACTTTATTTTACATATTTATATCATTTTTGGGACTAACCTTCTAACCGGAGGCCCAGCCCGTATTGCTGTTTTTTTTTGCCTATTTCAGTATTTCGAAGAAATGGAAAATCAAACGGAGTCCAAACGGAATGAAACCTTCGGGAGCGTGCTTTTTGGAACAAACGTGATCCAGAGGACTTGGAGTGCAAGTCAATAAGCAATCGAGGCAGCCAAGAGATAGGAGGGCGCGCCCACCCCTCCTGGGCGCGCCCTTGTCTCCTGGGCCCCACAGGCGGCCACCGACGTACTTATTCCTCCTATATATACCTACGTACCCCGAAAACATCCGGGGAGCCAACGAAAAACAATTTCCACCACCGTAACCTTCTGTATCCACGAGATCCCATCTTGGAGCCTTCGTCGGTGCTCTGCCGGAGGGGGAATCGACCATGGAGGGCTTCTACATCAACACCATAGCCCCTCCGATGAGTTGTGAGTAGTTTACCATAGACCTTCGGGTCCATAGTTATTAGCTAGATGGCCTCATCTCTCTTTTTGGATCTCAATACAATGTTCTCCCCCTCTCTTGTGGAGATCTATTTGATGTAACTCTTTTTGCGGTGTGTTTGTCGAGATCCGATGAATTGTGGGTTTATGATCAAGTTTATCTATGAGAAATATTTGAGTCTTCTCTGAATTCTTTTATGTATGATTGAGTTATCTTTGCAAGTCTCTTCGAATTATCAGTTTGGTTTGGCCTACTAGATTGATCTTTCTTGCCACGGGAGAAGTGCTTAGCTTTGGGTTCAGTCTTGCGGTGTCCTTACCCAGTGACAGAAAGGGTTGCAAGGCACGTATTGTATTGTTGTCATCGAGGATAAAAAGATGGGGTTTATATCATATTGCTTGAGTTTATCCCTCTACATCATGTCATCTTTCTTAATGTGTTACTCTGTTCTGATGAACTTAATACTCTAGATGCATGCTGGATAGCGGTCGATGTGTGGAATAATAGTAGTAGATGCAGGCAGGAGTCGGTCTACTTGTTGCGGACGTGATGCCTATATACATGATCATGCCTAGATAATCTCTTAATTATTCGTTTTTTTATCAATTACTCGACAGTAATTTGTTCACCCACCGTAATACTTATGCTATCTTGAGAGAAGCCACTAGTGAAACCTATGGCCCCGGGTCTATCTTTTATCATATAAGCTTTCAATCTACTTTTATTTGCATCTTTACTTTTTGCATCTATATTATAAAATACCAAAAATATATTTATCTTATCATACTATCTCTATCAGATCTGACTTTCGCAAGTGGCCGTAAAGGGATTGATAACCCCTTTATTGCGTTGGTTGCGAATTCTTTGTTTGTTTGTGTAGGTGTGTGGGACTTTTGAGGAGCCTCCTACTGGATTGATACCTTGGTTCTCAAAAACTGAGGGAAATACTTACGCTACTTTGCTGCATCACCCTTTCCTCTTCAAGGAAAACCAACACAAGCTCAAGACGTAGCAGAGGCCTACGCGAATGCCAAGCATGTATTCACCTGGCTCAACACCAACGGTGATACTCGGAGCGCCTTGCTCATGTATATCGTCCATCACAACGACAATCTATAAAACAGCCTAGCTAGAGAGGGTACTATGGTAGTATGGTACAGAGTATGTACTATCGCCAGCGACCGATCTTAGTGCCACTGCACACGAGTGTGTGTCTGATCGATTCGTCCATTATTCGTAAGTTATGCATGGTTGTGTGGTCTATGGTGGTCGTCGAAGGCTAGTTGGAGACAAGAGCGGTTGTCAATACGTGCCGCATATGCTTCAAAGGCTTGTCATCCATGAGTTAACACTTTACCACCACGCCAGCATCTGACCGCCTTGGCCTACCGAAACCCCTTCCATCGCTAGCGCGCGCTTCCCGCCTGAAACGGTCACCGTCTCTCCAGAACGTCAATGCCGCATTCACCGGACTTAACTACAGGTGCAATTGGTGTGTCACTGACACGCGGGCCAGATGCCCGTTGGGCCCACATGTCAGTAACCCAACACATATGCAGTTAAGTCACTGAAGCAGCGTCCGCATTCACGCCCGATGAACCTACTCCGGTGCCAGTTGTCCATCCGTCTGCCGCGTCTCATTGCCATTCGCCCGCTATATTAACTTGAGCCCCAGCTCCCAGCCATAGCCAAAGACCCACACTTATTCTCCTCCGGTCCCTTCCTTCTGTCGGCACCACTCCAACCATGGCCTTCTGGCGCTCCGAACCTCTCTTGGATGTATTGTTGCAGGAGCAGACGAGGGACATCGGTGGCTCCGCTCCGGGCATGCTCCAAAGCTCTCTTCGACGTACTATCGCAGGAGCAAACGAAGGAGATCGCCGGCACCCCCTGTTGGGGAACGTAGTAATTTCAAAAAAATCCTACGCACATGCAAGATCATGGTGATGCATAGCAACGAGAGGGGAGAGTGTTGTCCACGTACCCTCGTAGACCGAAAGCAGAAGCGTTAGAACAACGCGGTTCATGTAGTCGTACGTCTTCATGGCCCGACCGATCAAGCACCGAAAGCACGACACCTCCGAGTTCTAGCACACGTTCAGCTCGATGACATCCCTCGAACTCTGATCCAGCCGAGTGTCGAGGGAGAGTTCCGTCAGCACGATGGCGTGGTGACGATGATGATGTTCTACCGTCGCAGTGCTTCGCCTAAGCACCGCTACAATATTATCGAGGAGGACTATGGTGGAGGGGGGCACCGCACATGGCTAAGAGATCAATGATCTGTTGTTGTTGTTGTGTCTAGAGGTGCCCCTGCCCCCATATATAAAGGAGCAAGGGGGGAGGGGGCGGCCGGCCAGGAGGAGGCGCGCCAGGAGGAGTCCTACTCCCACCGGGAGTAGGACTCCTTCCCTTCCTTGTTGGATTAGGAGAAGGGGGGAAAGAGGAGGGAGAGAGAGGAAGGAAAGGGGGGTGCCGCCCCCTCTCCTTGTCCTATTCGGACTAGGGGGAGGGGCACACGGCCCTGCCCTGGCCTCCTCTCCTCTTCTCCACTAAGGCCCACTATGGCCCATTAAGCCCTCGGGGGGTTCCGGTAACCCCTCGGTACTCCGGTAAAATCCCGATTTCACCCAGAACACTTCCGATATTCAAATATAGGCTTCCAATATATCAATCTTGATGCCTCGACCATTTCGAGACTCCTCTTCATGTCCGTGATCACATCCGGGACTCTGAACAACCTTCGGTACATCAAAACTCATAAACTCATAATATAATCCTCATTGAAACTTTAAGCGTGCAGACCCTACGGGTTCGAGAACTATGTAGACATGACCGAGACACGTCTCCGGTCAATAACCAATAGCGGAACCTGGATGCTCATATTGGCTCCTACATATTCTACGAAGATCTTTATTGGTCAAATCGCATAACAACATACATTGTTCCCTTTGTCATCGGTATGTTACTTGCCCGAGATTCGATCGTCGATATCCCGATAGCTAGTTTAATCTCGTTACCGGTAAGTCTCTTTACTCGTTATGTAATGCATCATTCCGTAACTAACTCATTAGCTACATTGCTTGCAAGGCTTATAGTGATGTGCATTACCGAGAGGGGCCAGAGATACCACTCCGACAATCAGAGTGACAAAACCTAATCTCGAAATACGCCAACTCAACATGTACCTTTGGAGGCACCTGTAGAGATCCTTTATGATCACCCAGTTACGTTGTGACTTTTGGTAGCACACAAAGTGTTCCTCCGGTAGACGGGAGTTGCATAATCTCATAGTTGTAGGAACATGTATAAGTCATGAAGAAAGCAATATCAACATACTAAACGATCAAGTGCTAAGCTAACGGAATGGGTCAAGTCAATCACATCATTCTCCTAATGATGTGATCCCGTTAATCAAATGACAATTCATGTCTATGGTTAGGAAACATAACCATCTTTGATTAATGAGCTAGTCAAGTAGAGGCATACTAGTGACATTATGTTTGTCTATGTATTCACACATGTATTATGTTTCCGGTTAATACAATTCTAGCATGAATAATAAACATTTATCATGAAATAAGGAAATAAATAATAACTTTATTGTTGCCTCTAGGGCATATTTCCTTCAGTCTCCCACTTGCACTAGAGTCAATAATCTAGTTCACATCACCATGTGATTTAACACCAATATTCACATATGTATGTGATTAACACCCATAGTTCACATCGTCATGTGACCAACACCCGAAGGGTTTACTAGAGTCAATAATCTAGTTCACATCGCTATGTGATTAACACCCAAAGAGTACTAAGGTATGATCATGTTTTGCTGGTGAGAGAAGTTTAGTCAACGGGTCTGTCACATTCAGAGCCGTTTGTATTTTGCAAATATTCTATGTCTACAATGCTCTGCACGGATCTACTCTAGCTAATTGCTCCTACTTTCAATATGTATCCATATTGAGACTTAGAGTCATCTAGATCAGTGTAAAAGCTTGCACCGATGTAACTCTTTACGACGGGCTCTTTTATCACCTCCATGATCGAGAAATATTTCCTTAGTCCTCACTAAGGATATTGTTGACCGCTGTCCAGTGATCTACTCTTAGATCAAAATTGTACTCCCTTGCCAAACTCAGAGCAAGGTATACAATAGGTCTGGTACACAGCATAGCATACTTTATAGAACCTATGACTGAGGCATAGGGAATGACTTTTCATTCTCTTTCTATTTTCTGCCATAGTCGGGTTTTGAGTCTTACTCAACTTCACACCTTGCAACATAGGCTAGAAATCCTTCTTTGACTGTTCTATTTTGAACTACTTCAAAATCTTATCAAGGTATGTGTTCATTGAAAAATCTCATCAAGCGTCTTGATCTATGTCTATAGATCTTGATGCTCAATGTGTAAGCAGCGTCACCAAGGTCTTTCTTTGAAAAAACTCTTATTCAAGTATCCTTTTATGCTATCCAGAATTTCTATATCATTTCCAATCAACAATATGTCATCTACATATAGTTTTAGAAAATGCTACAGAGCTCCCACTCACCTTTTTGTAAATACAGGCTTCTCCAAAAGTCTGTATAAAACCATATGCTTTGATCAAATCTTCAAAGCGTATATTCCAACTCCGAGATGCTTGCACCAGTCCATAGATGGATCACTGGAGCTTTCACATTTTGTTAGCACCTTTAGAATTGACAAAACCTTCTGGTTGCATCATATACAACTCTTCATTAATAAATCCATTAAGGAATGCAGTTTTGACATCCATTTGCCAGATTTCATAAAATGTGGCAATTGCTAACATGATTCAGGAAGACTTAAGTATCGATACAAGTGAGAAAATCTCATCGTATTCAACACCTTGAACTTGTCAAAAAACTTTTTGTGACAAGTTGAGCTTTGTAGATAGTAACACTACTTATCAGTGTCTGTCTTCCTCCTGAAGATCCATTTGTACAATATGGCTTGCCGATCTTCAGGCAACTCCACCAAAGTCCACACTTTGTTCTTATACATGGATCCTATCTCAGATTTCATGGCATCAAGCCATTTCATGGAATCTGGGCTCATCATCGCTTCCTCATAGTTCGTAGGTTCATCATGGTCTAGTAACATGACTTCCAGAACAGGATTACCATACCACTCTGGTGCGGACTGTACTTTGGAAGACCTACGAGGTTCTGTAGTAACTTAATCTGAAGTTTCATGATCATCATCATTAGCTTCCTCACTAATTGGTGTAGGAATCACTAGAACTAATTTCTGTGATGAACTACTTTCCAATTCGGGAGAAGGTACAATTACCTTATCAAGCTCTACTTTCCTCCCACTCACTTCTTTCGAGACAAACTCCTTGTCTAGAAAGGATCCATCTTAGCAACGAATATCTTGCCTTTGGATCTGTGATAGAAGGTGTACCCAATAGTTTCCTTTGGGTATTCTATGAAGATGCACTTCTCCGATTTGCGTTCGAGCTTATCAGGTTGAAACTTGTTCACATAAGCATTGCAGCCCCAAATTTTAAGAAACGACAACTTTGGTTTCACGCCAAACCACTGTTCATAAGGTGTCGTCTCAATGGATTTTGATGGTGCCCTATTTAAAGTGAATGCAGCTGTCTCTAATGCATAACCCGAAAATTATAGTGGTAAATTGGTAAGATACATCATAGGTTGCACCATATCTAATAAAGTGCGGTTACGATGTTTGGACACACCATTACACTGTGGTGTTCCATGTGGCGTGAGCTGTGAAACTATTCCACATTGTTTTTAAATGAAGGCCAAACTCGTAACTCAAATATTTTCCTCTACGATCAGATTATAGAAACTTTATTTTCTTGTTACGATGATTCTCCACTTCACTCTGAAATCTTTGAACTTTTCAAATGTTTCAGACTTGTGCTTCATTAAGTAGATATACTCATATCTCCTCAAATCATCTGTGAAGGTCAGAAAATAAAGATACCCGCCACGAGCATCAACACTCATTGGACCACATACATCGGTATGTATTATTTCCAACAAGTCAGTAGCTCGTTCCATTGTTCCGGAGAACGGTGTTTTAGTCATCTTGCCCAAAAGGCACGGTTCGCAAGCATCAAATGATTCATAACCAAGTGATTCCGAAAATCCATCTTTATGGAGTTTCTTCATGCGCTTTACACCGATATGACCCAAACGGCAGTGCCACAAATAAGTTGCACTATCATTATAAACTTTGCATATTTTGGCATCAATATTATGAATATGTGTATCACTATGGTCGAGATCCAACGAACTATTTTTATTGGGTGTATGACCATCGAAGGTTTTATTCATGTAAACAGAACAACAATTATTCTCTGATTTTAAATGAATAACTGTATTGCAATAAACATGATCAAATCATATTCATGCTCAACGCAAACGTCAAATAACATTTATTTAGGTTTAACACTAATCCCGAAAGTATAGGGAGTGTGTGATGATGATCATATCAATCTAGGAACCACTTCCAACACACATCGTCACTTCACCCTCAATTAGTCTCTGTTTATTCTGTAACTCCTGTTTCGAGTTACTAATCTTAGCAACCGAACAAGTATCAAATACTCAGGGGCTACTATAAACACTAGTAAGGTACACATCAATAACCTGTGTATCAAATATACCCTTATTCACTTTGCCATCCTTCTTCTCCACCAAATATTTGGAGTAGATCCACTTCCAGTGACCATTTCCTTTGCAGTAGAAGCACTCGGTTTCAGGCTTAGGTCCAGCTTTGGACTTCTTCACAGGAGTGACAAATTGCTTGTCATTCTACTTGAAGTTCCCTTTCTTTCCCTTTTCCCTTTTCTTGAAACTAGTGGTCTTGTCAATCATCAACACTTGATGCTCTTTCTTGATTTCTACCTTCATTGATTTCAACATCACGAAGAGCTCGGGAATCGTTTTCGTCATCCCTTGCATACTATAGTTCATCACGAAGTTCTAGCAACTTGGTGATGGTGACTAGAGAACTCTGTCAATCACTATCTTATCTGGAAGATTAACTCCCGCTTGATTCAAGCGATTCTAGTATCCAGACAATCTGAGCACATGCTAACTAGTTGACCAATTCTCCTCCATCTTTTTGCTATAGAACTTGTTGGAGACTTCATATCTCTCAACTTGGGTATTTGCTTGAAATATTAACTTCAACTCTTGGAACATCTCAAATGGTCCATGACGTTCAAAATGTCTTTGAAGTCCCGATTCTAAGCAGTTAAGCATGGTGCACTAAACTATCAAGTAGTCATCATATTGAGCTAGCCAAACGTTCATAACGTCTGCATCTGCTCCTGCAATAGGTCTGTCACCTAGTGGTGCATCAAGGACATAATTATTCTGTGCAACAATGAGGATAATCCTCAGATCACGGATCGAATCCGCATCATTTCTACTAACATCTTCAACATATTTTTCTCTAGGAACATATCAAAATAAACATAGGGAAGCAATAACGCGAGCTATTGATCTACAACATTATTTGCAAAATACTATCAGGACTAAGTTCATGATAAATTAAAGTTCAATTAATCATATTACTTAAGAACTCCCACTTAGATAGACATCCCTCTAATCATCTAAGTGATCATGTGATCCAAATCAACTAAACCATGTCCGATCATCACGTGAGATGGAGTAGTTTTCAATGGTGAACATCACTATGTTGATCATATCTACTATATGATTCACGCTCGACCTTTCGGTCTCAGTGTTCCGAGGACATATCTGTATATGCTAGGCCCGTCAAGTTTAACCTGAGTATTCCGCATGTGCAACTATTTTGCTCCCGTTGTATTTGAACATAGAGCCTATCACACCCGATCATCACGTGGTGTCTCAGCACGAAGAACTTTCGCAACGGTGCATACTCAGGGAGAACACTTATACCTTGAAATTTAGTGAGAGATCATCTTATAATGCTACCGTCAATCAAAGCAAAATAAGATGCATAAAGGATAAACATCACATGCAATCAATATAAGTGATATGATATGGCCATCATCATCTTGTGCTTGTGATCATCATCTCTGAAGCACCGTCATGATCACCATCATCACCTGCGCGACACCTTGATCTTCATCGTAGCATCGTTGTGGTTTTGCCACCTATTGCTTCTACGACTATTGCTACCGCTTAGTGATAAAGTAAAGCAATTACAGGGTGATTGCATTGCATACAATAAAGTGACAACCATATGGCTCCTGCCAGTTGCCGATAACTTTGTTACAAAACATGATCATCTCATACAATAAAATTTAGCATCATGTCTTGACCATATCACATCGCAACATGCCCTACAAAAACAAGTTAGACGTCCTCTACTTTGTTGTTGTAAATTTTACGTGGCTGCTACGGGCTGAGCAAGAACCGTTCTTACCTACGCATCAAAACCACAACGATAGTTCATCAAGTTAGTGATGTTTTAACCTTCTCAAGGACCGGGCATAGCCACACTCGGTTCAACTAAAGTTGGAGAAACTAACACCAGCCACCTGTGTGCAAAGCACGTCGGTAGAACCAGTCTCGCGTAAGCGTACGCGTAATGTCGGTCCGGGCCGCTTCATCCAACAATGCCGCCAAACCAAAGTATGACATGCTGGTAAGCAGTATGACTTGTATCGCCCACAACTCACTTGTGTTCTACTCATGCATATAACATCTACGCATAAAACCAGGCTCTGATGCCACTGTTGGGGAACGTAGTAATTTCAAAAAAAATTCCTACGCACACGCAAGATCATGGTGATGCATAGCAATGAGAGGGGAGAGTGTTGTCCACGTACCCTCGTAGACCGAAAGCGGAAGCGTTAGAACAACGCGGTTGATGTAGTCGTACGTCTTCATGGCCCGACCGATCAAGCACCGAAAGCACGACACCTCTGAGTTCTAGCACACGTTCAGCTCGATGACGTCCCTCGAACTCCAATCCAGCCGAGTGTCGAGGGAGAGTTCCGTCAGCACGACAGCGTGGTGACGATGATGATGTTCTACCGTCGCTGGGCTTCGCCTAAGCACGGCTACAATATTATCGAGGAGGACTATGGTGGAGGGGGCACCGCACACGGCTAAGAGATCAACGATCTATTGTTGTTGTGTCTAGAGGTGCCCCCCTGCCCTCGTATATAAAGGAGCAAGGGGGGAGGGGCGGCCGGCCAGGAGGAGGCGCGCCAGGAGGAGTCCTACTCCCACCGGGAGTAGGACTCCTTCCCTTGTTGGATTAGGAGAAGGGGGGAAAGGGGAGGGAGAGAGAGGAAGGAAAGGGGGCGCGCCGCCCCCCTCTCCTTGTCCTATTCGGACTAGGGGGGGAGGGCGCACAGCCCTGCCCTAGCCTCCTCTCCTCTTCTCCACTAAGGCCCACTATGGCCCATTAAGCCCTCGGGGGGTTCTGGTAACCCCTCGGTACTCCGGTAAAATCCCGATTTCACTCGGAACACTTCTGATATCCAAATATTGGCTTCCAATATATCAATCTTGATGTCTCGACCATTTCGAGACTCCTCGTCATATCCGTGATCACATCCGGGACTCCGAACAACCTTCGGTACATCAAAACTCATAAACTCATAATATAATCATCATTAAAACTTTAAGCGTGCGGACTGTACGGGTTCGAGAACTATGTAGACATGACCGAGACACGTCTCCGGTCAATAACCAATAGCAGAACCTGGATGCTCATATTGGCTCCTACATATTCTACAAAGATCTTTATCGGTCAAACCGCATAACAACATACGTTGTTCCCTTTGTCATCGGTATGTTACTTGCCCGAGATTCGATCGTCGGTATCCCAATACCTAGTTCAATCTCGTTACCGGTAAGTCTCTTTACTCGTTATGTAATGCATCATTCCATAATTAACTCATTAGCTACATTGCTTGCAAGGCTTATAGTGATGTGCATTACCGAGAGGGCCCAGAGATACCTCTCTGACAATCGGAGTGACAAAACCTAATCTCGAAATATGCCAACTCAACATGTACCTTTGGAGACACCTGTAGAGCTCCTTTATAATCACCCAGTTACGTTGTGACGTTTGGTAGCACACAAAGTGTTCCTCCGGTAGACGGGAGTTGCATAATATCATAGTTGTAGGAACATGTATAAGTCATGAAGAAAGCAATAGCAACATACTAAACGATCAAGTACTAAGCTAACGGAATGGGTCAAGTCAATCACATCATTTGCCTAATGATGTGATCCCATTAATCAAATGACAACTCATGTCTATGGTTAGGAAACATAACCATCTTTGATTAATGAGCTAGTCAAGTAGAGGCATACTAGTGACATTATGTTTGTCTATGTATTCACACATGTATTATGTTTCCGGTTAATAGAATTCTAGCATGAATAATAAACATTTATCATGAAATAAGGAAATGAATAATAACATTATTATTGCCTCTAGGGCATATTTCCGTCACCCCCCCCCCCCCCCGGCCGCCCTCCGCCGCCATGACCACAAAGCCGGCGTGCATGCGCGGGCATAGCCGGCAGCGAGGAAGAGTAGTACACGGTAGGTTGCCACCGCTCTGGTCCCGGGAAGGCCACCGCTACTCCACTCAGTCGACGCCAAGCTTGGGGGGGTAAACATCAGTGGCCGATTAGCCGCTTGACGGTGACATGGAGGCGGAAATCTTTAGAACCTTGTGCTCCGGAGGAGGAGGTTATCGAGGCAGATGAGGAGGAGGCAAACGCAATGGCCGGCTTTCTCGGGTTCATAGCCGGACATGATGGTCGGGCGCTGGCGATCGTTTAGATTAGGTTTACAGTAGGTTTTAGTACGGTTTATGCGAAATATGTAATGAATTTCATCCAATTTGTAGGAAATGTTTTCGAAATGTAATGAATTTCATCTGGTTAATTTGAAATTTGCTTTGTTTGCACGAATTTCGTCCGGTTAGTTCATATAGTTGTCGAAAGGTATGCGGGAAGCATTGGATGTCATCCATCAGTGTCCTTGGACAGATGCCGGTGTAAATTTGTGGGCCGGCGCTAGAGATGCCCTAACTATCATGCTATAATCGCTAACAGTGCTCCATTATTTGGCAGGGAACATTTATCCCTCGATCAAAATCAGATCCGCGGTGTTTCGCACTTCTCCCGCGTAATAGTGTAAACTCTTGCTTACATAAAAATGGAGCAAGTGGACGGCACTGTAGCACGTCATAACACTCAAACTAGCCCGCCTAACAAGCGGGAAAGCACCACCCTCGTCATGTTGTTCTGGATTTCTATCGATCGATCGTGCAAAAATGTTATGCTTCGCAAGTTCTAAAGGAAAACGCGGCACACTTACGACTCGTACGCGTTGCACCCCTGACAGTCCGGCTCGCACGCCGCTCACTAGAGGGGGGCACACGTTGTCTTGCAATTTCATTGACATGTGGGACTGTAATTGAATAAACCGTTGATAGCCAAAATCTAATCGCTCGGCGGGCGTCGGCTGAGAAGAGAGAAATGGGGGGGAGAAGAGATTGCCCGCCCGCCATGCACGGACTCCAAGAAATATATGGTGATAATGTGAGGTGGGCCATGCTGGAGTCCGGACCGCTTCTGGAGCCCGCTCTGACCGCCCTGGCCCCTCAACACGCCAGCTGCCCACCGCATGCATGCTGGGCTACCATGTTTCACACTCCTCCATCGTAACAGTGGAGACAATAGCTTTCATCAAAAATAAACAATGAATACTCGTTGCTCGTCCTCTATATCGGAAAGAATACTTCGCTGATATGTGGGACGTCGACCATCCTGGTCCACCTGCCATGCACAAAATTATCCTGGTCTACCCCGGTCGTATTGCACGCCCAACCTTACCCACTGTAAGTTGTTCGGATGAAGGAACCATCATGACTTCATTGAATTCCGTTTCTTCAAGAAAACTTACTGTACCCGCAATACTGCTACCACACGCGAAGAGTGGACAGCACTGTACCACGTCATATCACTGAAACCCACTAGGCCAAACTAGCCCGCCTAGGTCATCTATTTTGGAACGGAGGGAGTACGTCTCTGCACTGCTATGATTTTGTGTTGTACGTCTCTATACTTTTGCTACGATTTTCCTACCCTATGAACCAAATGTGGCCTGAATGTATCTGTGTCGACTATTGTCTGATCGATCGCTAAGCCTACAATTTTGGGAGCTAGGGCTATTGGTCGATCGACGACGGATAAGTATAAGCGTACCACGAGCTCATCAGCACCAACGTTTCTCTTCGGTGAGTGTTTTGCAAGTACTATAGCTCGCACAGTAGCTAGCCTACTAACACCAAGAATCATCAAACAAGCCCTACTGATATGATAAATAGTTCAAACTTACATCTAAGAATGCCATATATTACATCAAAAGCTGGTGAGCATACATCTGTTTCCATAACTCGGAGAGGGTTCACATGATTCACTATCAAACAAAAGTAGCAAGTACCACCCACACAAGACAGTGCACTAGCCCTAAGATGGTTTGGTAACACGCATCATTCTGGTAATTAAACACAGGGCAATGCAAACGACCCTGAAGGATTAGCGTGACCAACTATTTCTTGTCATCGATCTGTCGGGCAATGACTGTCGGTGTCAAAACTGGAGGATCTCGGGTAGGGGGTCCCGATCTGTGCATCTAGGCTGATGGTAACAGGAAGCAAGGGACACAATGTTTACCCAGGTTCAGGCCCTCTTGATGTAGGTAAAACCCTACTTCCTGCTTGATTAATATTGAAGATATGAGTAGTACAAGAGTAGATCTACCACGAGATCGTAGAGGCTAAGCCCTAAGAGCTAGCCTATGATGGTATGATTGTAATTGTGATCGGCCTTTTAAGGACCAACCTCTCCGGTTTATATAGACACCGGAGAGGGCTAGGGTTTACATGGAGTCGGTTACAAGGAAGGAAACACAATATCCGGATCGCCAAGCTTGTCTTCCACGCAAAGGAGAGTCCCATCCGGACACGGGCTGAAGTCTTGAGTCTTGTATCTTCACGCTTCAATAGCCCGGACGATGTATATAGTCCGGCTGCCTGGATACCCCCTAATCCAGGACTCCCTCAGTAGCCCCTGAACCAGGCTTCAATGACGATGAGTCCGGCACGCAGTCTTGTCTTTGGCATTGCAAGGCGGGTTCCTTCTCCGAATACTCCAAAGTAATCATCGAACACTTGAATCGTGTCCAGATCCACAAAATAATCTTCACATACCGTTGTAGAGAGAATGATATTTCACAAATGCAATCTGCTGACAACTTTTTAGACAATGCAACATGTCATTACGGTCGGGTCATTATTCGAACCATTTTCCCACAACCAGCCACAGCGCATATTCCAAGGTGGTTTCTTTGACACGTCTTGTCAAAGAAGAGATCGTGTCCCCTTATCACGGGATTCTCATCAATACGGGTATGGGTAATACCACCACGCCATCAATCGTGGCGCTTGGGAACCAAACGATTCCCAACGGGCAAGTGGGGAGGCGCACCGCTTTCGTCGCCTCTATAAAGGGGTAAGATTTCCCCATTTTTACCCATGCCTTCTTCCTCCTCTGCCCACTCTTGCCCCCTCGAGCTCCAGTGCCCAAGCCCAAGTCTTCTCCGTACATCCAAACATGTCCGGAGCAGGAGGCAAGTGGGTGGCTTCCACCGTCAAGGAGAAGCATATCGCAAATCTTCGGGCGGCCGGATACTTGGCCGCAGACATAGCGCACCGGCTACCGGACGCCGGGCAGGTCATTCCGACCCCAGGACCCCACGAGAGGGTCGTGTTTGTCGCCCACTTCATCCATGGACTAGGATTTCCACTTCATCCCTTCGTCCGCGAGCTCATGTTCTACTACGGGCTAGATTTCCATGATCTAGCCTCGAATTTCGTCCTCAACATCCCGACATTCATCGTCGTATGCGAGGCCTTCCTCCGCATCAAGCCTCATTTTGGCTTGTGGCTGCAAACCTTCTGCGTGAAGCCGAAGATTGTGAGCGGCCAACAAGCGGAGTGCGGAGGAGCCATGGTGGGCAAGGTGCCTAACATCACCTGGCTTGACAGCCCCTTTGCGGAAACCGTGAAGGGGTGGCAGTCGGGGTGGTTCTATATCACCGAGCCGCACGGCACCAACTGGGCCGCGGCCCCCGAATTCCGATCCGGCACCCCCATGCGGCTTACCTCCTAGGAAAGGAAGGGCCTGTCCTGGGGCAAACCTACAGAGCTGACCGGACTCCAAACCTGCATCAGGAGCATGAAGGACAAGAACATCAAGCTTGTCAACATGATCCAAGTCATGCTCGTTTGCCGGGTTCTGTCGTGCCAAACGCGGGCATTCAATCTGTGGGAGTTCATCCCAGCCGAACACCAAACGCTTCATAGGCTCTACGACATGACTCATAAAGGCGCATGGAAGGTGTTGTTCAAGGCCTCCGAAGTACCTCCTCCCACGTCCGAGGACCGTGGGCTCCATGCCGCTTGGCCTCCCAGTCAGGTGAGCTTTCAGGCTACCACCGGATTCAGTTCTTCCCAATATATTCATGGGGGAGTCTTAAGTTAATTGTGCACATTTGTTCAGGATTATGTGGAGACAGCGAAGCAGATTGACTGTCTGGCTCCGCTGCCAGAAGGCCCAGGTGATGCTCTCCTGACGGAGATGCTGGTCCCGGCGCCTTACAAAGTGCCGGAGAAGAAGGCCGAAAAGAAGGCCCCGGGGATCCGAAAGGGTCTCCGGTGTAAGGTTGTGCCGGAAGCCTCGTCCGAAGACGACGAGGCACACTCCTCCCACAAAGGGGAGGAAGAAGAAGACGCCCCATCCGGAAAGGATGAGGGGCCTGGGGAGGCGGACTAGGGGGTCGGAAAAGGTCCCCGGCGCAAGGACGTCATACCCACGTCGTCCAATGATGACGAGATGGATTCCTCCCATGGAGGCGGGGGGAAGCAAGAAGAAATTCTACCTCCCCGCACTGGGGAGGAGAAAAAGAGAAAAGCCGCCCCTGAAGTGGAGGCCGGGACATCCAAGAAGGGAAAGGTGTCCCTTCCGGACTACTCTGCCACAGCCGCTCTCAACGAGGAGGGTGGCTGCCCAGGGGGAAGCCCCCAGTGCGATCGTAAGTGTTCGCACTCTATCATGACTTCACTCCATAGCATTTTTATGATGCCGAACATATATGCAGTCCGGCCAGGGCTCACACCGAGGTATCTTCTTCCGGGTCCCTGAGCGATTCGGAGATGAATTCGCTTTCGACGGCCACTACTCCTCAGCCCGCGGATGACACGGAGGTTTTGTCCCGAAGGCTCCCAGAGCGGGGGAAGGTGACTCTGGAGATGCCCCAAGGCAGGATTCCAGATGTCGGACACGCGGGGTTCAAGATCCCCGCAGATCGTCTTGATGAGAGCCACAGTAGGCCGGGCTCTCAGCCGAACACTGTTCCGGAACCTTCAATGGTTCCGGACTCAAGCGTGTAGCCCCTTGTTAGGGAGGGCAAGCCGTCTGCGTCGAGGACTTCCATTGCACCCGAGGCGCCGGATTGTCTGCTGGAAGCGCTTCGCGGCGCTTCCTTGGATGAAGAGCATCGTACTCTTATGAGTGCGGTGATTCAGAAGGTTTCGTCCGCCAAGAGCGGACTAACCGCAGCTTGCACCAGCCTCCTGACAGGCTTTGAGGTAAGTAATAAAAATGTATGAAATTATCACCCGATAGGTAGTAGCCCCTGATACTCTGTTTGGTGTTCGGAAACAAAAACCAAACGGAGGGTCAATTATAATCAGGCTGTGCTGCTTGCCGCTGCTGCCTGTACAGCTGAGGTCGCCGAACTAAAGCGGTACCTGGAGTAGGCACGGGGAGAGCTCGGCCTCATGAAGAGGCAGCTCGAAGAGAACAAAGGTGAGTAATTCCCCGCTCTTATGTATTTAAAGGTAGACAAAATTGGTTAGTCTAATGCCAAAGCGTCGTTACTGTGTAACAGGGGACACCGCCGAAGTGGCGTCCCTGAAGAAAGCATTGTCCAATGACGAAGACAAGGTGGCCTTGGAATGCAAGGAGCGCAAGAAGCAAAGTGCTAGGGTGGGCAAGGTACAGCAAGAGCTCCGGGACGTCGGCAAGAAGTTCGAGTCTGTGGAGCATGATTTGAAGATGAAAGAGGCTGAGCTTACGAAGGCCCTTGTGAATATGAAAGACGACAAGGCCGAAGCCGAAAAGGCGCAACAGGAAATCTAGGAGGCCAAAAAGATAGCGGCGGTAAGAAATTCTTTATGCAAAGCAAACATGTGGAGGAGGTGTTTCTTTTGCTTACTCGAATTCGGAGCTCTCCAGGGGCATTCGCAGATCTAGCTACCACGCAGCGTATCAGATGCCGCGGAGTTCTACCGTGCCCAGGAGGGGAGCTCAACGGAGAAGCTGTTCTGGTCCCAGTATGCTGGGGCCAAACATCCAATGCCTCTGAGTGACCAACTGAAGCAATTGGTCGAACTCCACAGGGCGTCCGAAGTGGCTATGAAAGATTTCATAGTCCGGATGTGGCCTGGTGAGCTCCTGCCCACTAGCTACTTCGGCCTGATCAAGCGGATAGTGAATGCCTGTCCGCGGCTTGAAGTGATCAAGCGATCCATTTGCATTGAGGGTGCCTGCCAGGCCTTTGCCTGCGTGAAGGTGCATTTGGGGCAAGCTAGATGCAGAGAAGCTGGTGAAGGACAGGCCGCTGATACGTCCATTTTGCATCATGCTTTTATATCAATATTTATTGCATTATGGGCTGTTATTACACATTATATCTCAATACTTATGGCTATTCTCTCTTATTTTACAAGGTTTACCATGACGTGGGGTGATGCCGGCAGCTGGAATTCTGGCTGGAAAAGGAGCAAACGTTGGAAACCTATTCTGCACAACTCCAAAAGATCTGAGACTCCAAAAAACAACTTTTTGGATTTAATAAGAATTTATGGGCAAAGAAATAGGCCAGGGGGCCCACACCCTATCCAGGAGACAAGGGGAGCGCCCCCCCAAGGGCGCGGCCCCCTATCTCCTGGGCCCCCTGGTGGGCCTCCGGTGTCCATCTTCTGCTATATCATCACTTTCCCTCTGGAAAAAAATCATGGGCAAGCTTACGGGATGAAACTCCGCTGCCACGAGGCGGAACCTTGGCAGAATCAATCTAGGGCTTTGGCGGAGCTATTCTGCCGGGGACACTTCCCTCCGGGAGGGCGAAATCATCACCAATGTCATCACCAACGATCCTCTCATCGGGAGGGGGTCAATCTCCATCAACATCTTCACCAGCACAATCTCCTCTCAAAACCCTAGTTCATCTCTTGTATCCAATCTTGTATCAAAACCACAAATTGGTACCTGTGGGTTGCTAGTAGTGTTGATTACTCCTTGTAGTTGATGCTATTGGGTTTACTTGGTGGAAGATCATATGTTCAGATCCTTTATGCATATTATTACCCCTCTGATTATGAACATGAATATGCTTTGTGAGTAATTACATTTGTTCCTAAGGACATGGGTGAAGTCTTGCTATTAATAGTCATGTGAATTTGGTATTCGTTTGATATTTTGATGTGATGTATGTTGTCTCTCCTCTAGTGGTGTTATGTGAACGTCGACTACATGACACTTCACCATTATTTGGGCCTAGAGGAAGGCATAGGTAAGTAATAAGTAGATGATGGGTTGCTAGAGTGACAGAAGCTTAAACCCTAGTTTATGCGTTGCTTCGTTAGGGGTTGATATGGACCCATATGTTTAATGTTGTGGTTAGGTTTACCTTAATACTCCTTTTTGTAGTTGCGGATGCTTGCAATAGGGGTTAATCATAAGTGGGATGCTTGTTCATGTTAGGGCAGTACCCAAGTGCCGGTCCACCCACATATCAAATTATCAAAGTACCGAACGCGAATCTTACAAACGTGATGAAAACTAGCTTGACGATAATTCCCAATGTGTCCTCGGGAGCTCCTTCTTCATTATTAGAATTTGTCCAGGCTTATCCTTTGCTACATAAAGGATTGGGCCACTTTGCTGCACTTTATTTATTTTATTTACTTTTTTCTCGCTACTATTTATCTTATCACAAAACTATCTATCACCTACTATTTCAGTGCTTGCAGAGAAAACCTTACTGAAAACCGCTTATCATTTCCTTCTGCTCCTCGTTGGGTTCGACACTCTTACTTATCTAAAGGACTACGATAGATCCCCTATACTTGTGGGTCATCAAGACTCTTTTCTGGCGCCGTTGCCGGGGAGCGTAGCGCTCTTGGTGAGTGGAACTTGGTAAGGAAACATTTATATAGTGTGCTCAAATTTTTTGTTACTTGTCACAATGGAAACTAATCCTTTGAGGGGCTTGTTTGGGGTATCTTCACCCCAACCAGAAGAGCAAAGATATGCTCCCCAACCTATTGAACCTTATGAAAATATTCACTTTGAGATTCCTTCGGGTATGATAGAAAAACTGCTAGCTAATCCTTTTGCAGGAGACGGAACATTGCATCCCGACTTACACCTTATCTTTGTGGATGAAGTTTGTGGATTATTTAAGCTTGCAGGTATTCCCGATGATGTTGTCAAAATGAAGGTCTTCCCTTTATCTTTGAAGGGAGATGCAATGACATGGTATAGGCTATGTGATGATACGAGATATTGGAATTATAAGCGATTGAAGTTGGAATTTCACCAGAAGTTCTATCCTATGCATCTTGTTCATCGTGATCATAATTACATATATAATTTCTGGCCTCGCGAAGGAGAAAGCATCGCTAAAGCTTGGGGGAGGCTTAAGTCAATGTTGTATTCATGCCCCAATCATGAGCTCTCTCAGGAAATGATTATTCAGAATTTTTATGCCCGGCTTTCTCTTGATAATCGCAACTTGCTCGATACTTCCTGTGCTGGTTCCTATATGCTGAAGACTATTGATTTCAAATGGGACTTATTGGAAAGAATTAAACGCAACTCTGAAGATTGGGGTTCCGACGATGGTAAGGAGTCAGGTATGACACCTAAGTTTGATTGTGTTAAATCTTTTATGGATACCGATGCTTTCCGTGGATTTAGCTCTAAGTATGGACTTGACTCTGAGATAGTACCTACTTTTTGTGAAACTTTTGCTACTCATGTTGATCTCCCTAAAGAAAAGTGGTTTAAATATAATCCTCCTGTTGAAGTTAAAGTAGTTGCACCCATTAGAGTCGAAGAAAAGACTATTACATATAGTGATCCCATTATTCCTACTGCTTATGTTGAAAAACCTCCTTTTCCTGTTAGGATAAAAGACCATGTTAAAGCTTCGACTGTTGTTCATAAGAGTAATACTAGGACCTATACACCTCCTGAGCAAATTAATGTTGAACCTGGTATTGCTATGATTAAAGATCTCTTGGATGAGGACTTAGATGGGCATGTTATCTGTTTCTTGGGTGAAACTGCTAATATTGTTAGACCCGATACTAAGACACGTAGACCAATTGTAGGCATGCCTGTTATTTCTGTTAAAATAGGAGATCATTGCTATCATGGTTTATGTGATATGGGTGCTAGTGCTAATGCGATACCTTATGATCTTTATAAAGAAATTATGCACGATATTGCACCTGTTGAATTAGAAGACATTGATGTTACTATTAAGCTTGCTAATAGGGACACCATTAAACCTATTGGGATTGTTAGAGATGTTGAAGTTTTGTGTGGGAAGATTAAATATCCTGCTGATTTTCTTGTTCTTGGTTCCCCACAAGATGATTTTTGTCCCATTATTTTGGTAGACTCTTCTTGAATACTGCTAGTGCTAAGATTAATTGTGAAAAGAATATTGTCACTGTTGGCATAGATGGTATGTCTCATGAGTTTAATTTTGCTAAATTTAGTAGACAACCTCGTGAAAGGGAACCACCTAGTAAGGATGAAATTATTGGTCTTGCTTCCATTGTTGTTCCTCCAACTGATCCGTTAGAATAACATTTGCTAGACCATGAAAACGATATGTTTATGAAGGAAAGGGAAGAAATAGATGAAGTGTTCCTTAAACAAGAACCTATGCTGAAACATAACCTTCCCGTTGAACTTCTTGGGGATCCCCCTCCACCCAAGGGTGATCCCGTGTTTGAACTGAAACCATTACCTGATAACCTTAAGTATGCTTATCTTGATGAAAAAGAAATATATCCTGTTATTATTAGTGCTAACCTTTCAGAGAAAGAGGCAGAAAGATTATTGAAAACTCTGAAGAAGCACCGAGCTGCTATTGGATATACTTTGGATGATCTTAAGGGCATTAGTCCCACATTATGTCAACACAAAATTTCAGTGGAGAAAGATGCCAAACTAGTTAGAGATCCTCAAAGACGATTAAATCCCAAAATGAAGGAAGTGGTAAGAAAGGAGATACTAAAGCTCCTTGAGGCAGGTATTATTTATCCCGTTGCTGATAGTGAATGGGTAAGCCCTGTCCATTTTGTCCCTAAAAAGGGAGGTATTACCATTGTTCCTAATGATAAAGATGAATTGATCCCGCAAAGAATTATTACAGGCTATAGGATGGTAATTGATTTTCGTAAGTTAAATAAAGCTACTAAGAAATATCATTACCCTTTACCTTTTATCGATCAAATTCTAGAAGGCTATCCAAACACACGCATTTTTGCTTTCTAGATGGTTATTCTGGCTTCTCTCAGATACCTGTATCAGCGGGGGATCAATCTAAAACTACTTTTACATGCCCTTTTGGTACCTTTGCTTATAGACGTATGCCTTTTGGTTTATGTAATGCACCTGCTACTTTTCAAAGATGCATGATGGCTATATTTTCTGATTTTTGTGAAAAGATTTGTGAGGTATTCATGGATGACTTCTCCGTCTATGGATCCGCTTTTGATGATTGTTTGAGCAACCTTGATCGAGTTTTGCAGAGATGCGAAGACACTAGTCTCATCCTGAATTGGCAAAAGTGTCACTTTATTGTTAATGAAGGCATCGTCTTGGGGCACAAGATCTCCGAGAGAGGTATTGAAGTTGATAAAGCCAAAGTTGATGCTATTGAAAAGATGCCATGTCCCAAGGACATAAAAGGTATAAGAAGTTTCATTGGTCATGTCTGCTTTTATAGGAGGTTCATTAAGGACTTTTCTAAAATCTCTAGGCCCCTGACTAATTTATTGCAAAAAGATATTCCTTTTTTCTTTGATGATGATTGTGTAGAAGCATTTGAAACACTTAAGAAAGCTTTGATCACTGCACCTATTGTTCAGCCACCTGATTGGAATTTACCTTTTGAAATTATGTGCGATGCTAGTGATTATGTTGTAGGTGCTGTTTTAGGGCAAAGAGTCGATAAGAAATTGAAGGTTATCCAGTATGCTAGTAAGACTCTTGATACTGCCCAGAGAAATTATGCTACTACTGAAAAAGAGTTCTTAGCAGTTGTGTTTGCATGTGATAAGTTTAGACCTTATATTCTTGATTCCAAAGTTACAATTTACACTGATCATGCTGCTATTAAATATCTTATGGAAAAGAAATATGCTAAGCCTAGACTCATTAGATGGGTTCTCTTGCTCCAAGAATTTGACTTGCATATTATTGATAGAAAAGGAGTTAAGAACCCCGTTGCAGACAACTTGTCTAGGCTAGAGAATGTTCTTGATGACCCACTGCCTATTAATGATAGCTTTCCTGATGAACAATTAGCGGTCGTCAATGCTTCTCGTACTGCTCCTTGGTATGCTGATTATGCTAATTACATTGTTGCTAAATATATACTGCCTAGTTTCACATACCAGCAAAAGAAAAAGTTCTTTTATGATTTAAGACATTACTTCTGGGATGATCCACACCTCTATAAATAAGGAGTAGATGGTATTATTAGACATTGTGTGCCTGAGCATGAACAGGAACAGATTCTACGTAAGTGTCACTCTGAATCCTATGGAGGAAACCACGCTGGAGACAGAACTGCACACAAGGTACTACAATCTGGTTTTTATTGGCCTACTCTTTTCAAAGATGCTCGTAAGTTTGTCTTATCTTGTGATGAATGTCAAAGAATAGGTAACATAAGTAGACGTCAAGAAATGCCTATGAATTATTCTCTTGTTATTGAACCGTTTGATGTTTGGGGCTTTGATTATATGGGACCTTTTCCTGCCTCCAATGGTTATACACATATTTTAGTTGTTGTTGATTACGTCACTAAGTGGGTAGAAGCTATTCCAACTAGCAGTGCTGATCATAACACTTCTATTAAAATGCTTAAAGAAGTTATTTTTCCGAGGTTTGGAGTCCCTAGATATCTTATGACTGATGGTGGTTCACACTTTATTCATGGTGCTTTTCGTAAGATGCTCTCTAAGTATGATGTCAATCATAGAATCGCATCTCCTTATCACCCGCAGTCTAGTGGTCAAGTAGAGTTGAGCAATAGAGAGCTCAAATTAATTTTGCAAAAGACTGTGAATAGATCTAGAAAGAATTGGTCCAAAAAATTTGATGATGCATTATGGGCCTATAGAACTGCATACAAAAATCCTATGGGTATGTCTCCATATAAGATGGTTTATGGAAAAGCATGTCATTTACCTCTTGAACTTGAACATAAAGCATATTGGGCTATTAAAGAGCTCAATTATGACTTCAAACTTGCCGGTGAGAAGAGGTTGTTTGATATTAGCTCACTTGATGAATGGAGAACCCAAGCATATGAGAATGCCAAGCTTTTCAAAGAAAAAGTCAAACGCTGGCATGATAAGAGGATACAGAAGCGTGAGTTTAACGTAGGAGATTATATGTTATTGTTCAACTCTCATTTAAGATTTTTTGCAGGAAAACTTCTCTCAAAATGGGAAGGTCCCTACGTTATTGAGGAGGTCTATCATTCTGGTGCTATAAAAATCAACAACTTTGAAGACACAAATCCGAGGGTGGTAAACGGCCAAAGAATTAAACATTATATTTCAGGTAATCCTATCAATGTTGAAACTAATATTATTGAAACCATAACCCCTGAGGAATACATAAGAGACACTTTCCAGAATGTTCCAGACTTCGAAAAGGCATAGGTACGTGGTACGGTAAGTAAACCGACTCCAAAACAACTCTAATGGCAATTTTTATCAATTTTGGATTATTTAAAGATTTTAGGAAGAAAGAAGTAGTCCGAAAGGGGCACGAGGCTCCCACGAGAGAGGAGGGCGCCCCCCCTGTAGGGCATGCCCCCCTGTCTCATGGGCACCTCGTGTGCCTCCCGGACTCCGTTTTCTTGTATATTACGTATTTTGGTCGGTAAAAATTCATTATATATACTCCCGAAGGTTTTGACCACCGTATCATGCAAATATCCTCTGTTTTCGTTTCGAGCTGTCCCTGTTGCAGATTTGGAACAAGATGTCCTCCCAAGATTCGGAGGGAGAGAGCTACATGGCTGATTATATTGCAAACCCAAAAGTATATGGGGATGTGGAACATTATGGCTGGACCACAGAGGAAGAAGAAGACTATGATCCAAAGAGAAAGGAGGAGACAAGCTCTGATGAAGAGGACGATCCACTGCCTCAACCTGGTGATATGCATGTGGAGTTCAAGAAGTCAAGCCTCCCTAAGGTCCAATCTATCCCACCACGTTTTTTGCAGGACAGCAAGGCAACACTATGCAAAAGGATAATGAAACTTGAGCTCGAGAGTGAGGATCTGAGGGAGGAAAAATTTAGCCTCAGACGCAAGCTAGAGAAGAAAAGTGCAACAACTCCTACTTCACCACCTCCGAAGAAATAATCACATGAGTATGGGCACTACCCTTGGCAACTGCCAAGCTTGGGGGAGGTGCCCCGGTATCGTATCACCATCACACTCCTATTTTTACCGCTTTATTTAGTTCGATCCTTTTAGTAGTATCTTGATCTATTAGTTCGAAGTTTTGATTTCAAGTAGTTTTGAGTTTTTCATTGTGATCTCTTTATGTAATCGAGTCCGTGTGCTATCTATAATAAAGATTAGTGTTGAGTCAAGGGCTTTGCTATGTTGCTATGATCTTGTGAAAGTAGAAAGAACAAAAGAGTTCATATTGATCTTATGGGTAGTGATAACTTCACACATAGAAAGTATGAGGCATAAAAATTGTTGAGAGTTGATGAACGTAGCCTTGGTCATCGTTGCAATTAATAGGAAGTGATAAGGAAAGAGGGGTTCACATATAAATATATTATCTTGGACATCTTCTATGATTGTGAAGCACTCATTAAGTATGACATGCTAAAAGAGTAGCCGTTGGACAAGGAAGACAACGTAATGGTTTATGTTTTTCGACAACTCAGTTAAAGTATATTGTCATTGACCTTCCAAATATGTTGAGCTTGCCTTTCCCCCTCATGCTAGCCAAATTCCTTGCACCAAGTAGAGATACTACTTGTGCTTCCAAATATCCTTAAACCCAGTTTTGCCATGTGAGTCCACCATACCTACTTATGGATTGAGTAAGATCCTTCAAGTAAGTTGTCATCGGTGCAAGCAATAAAACTTGCTCTCTAAATATGTATGACTTATTAGTGAAGAGAAAATAAGCTTTGTACAAACTTGTTGTGGAAGTAATAAAAGCGACGGATTGCATAATAAAGGTCCACATACAAGGGGCAATATAAAGTGACGTTCTTTTGCATTAGGATTTCGTGCATCAACCCTAAACGCGCATGACAACCTCTGCTTCCCTCTGCGAAAAGCTCTATTATTGACTCTTTCTGATGTTACAATAAATTGCAATTGTACTTCCGCCGCATCAACTACGAGATAGTTGAGTATGTGAGCTTGCTGAAAAGCTCTATTATTGACTTTTTCTGATGTTACGATAAATTGCAATTGCTTCAATGGCTGAGATTATAGTTTGTTAGTTCCCAATGAAGTTTTTGAACCATACTTAACATTGTGAATTGCTTATTACTTGAACATAGGAAATCATATGACAAAATCCATATATGTTGTTGTTATTAGAATGATCATGATGCACTCATGTCCGTATTTTATTTTTATCGACACCTCTACCTCTAAACATGTGGACATATTTTTCGATTTTGGCTTCCGCTTGAGGACAAGCGAGGTATAAGCTTGGGCGAGTTGATACGTCCATTTTGCATCATGCTTTTATATCAATATTTATTGCATTATGGGTTGTTATTACACAATATATCTCAATACTTATGGCTATTCTCTCTTATTTTACAAGGTATACCATGAAGAGGGGGGATGCCGGCAGCTGGAATTCTGCCTGGAAAGGGAGCAAATGTTGGAAACCTATTCTGCACAACTCCAAAAGACCTGAGACTGCACGAAACAACTTCTTGGATTTAATAAGAATTTATGGGCAAAAGAAATAGGCCAGGGGGCCCACACCCTGTCCAGGAGACAGGGGCGCCCCCCTAGGGTGCGGCCCCCTATCTCCTGGGCCCCCTGGTGGGCCTTCGGTGTCCATCTTCTGCTATATCATCACTTTCCCTCTGGAAAAAATCATGGGCAAGCTTACGGGAGGAAACTCCGCCGCCACGAGGCGGAACCTTGGCGGAATCAATCTAGGGCTCTAGCGGAGCTGTTCTACCGGGGACACTTCCCTCCGCGAGGGGGATATCATCACCAACGTCATCACCAACGATCCTCTCATCGGGAGGGGGTCAATCTCCATCAACATCTTCACCAGCACCATCTCCTCTCTAAACCCCAGTTCATCTCTTGTATCCAATCTTGTATCAAAACCACAAATTGGTACCTGTGGGTTGCTAGTAGTGTTGATTACTCCTTGTAGTTGATGCTATTGGGTTTACTTGGTGGAAGATCATATGTTCAGATCCTTTATACATATTATTACCCCTCTGATTATGAACATGAATATGCTTTGTGAGTAATTACGTTTGTTCCTGAGAACACGGGTGAAGTCTTGCTATTAGTAGTCATGTGAATTTGGCATTCATTTGATATTTTGATGAGATGTATGTTGTCTCTCCTCTAGTGGTGTTATGTGAACATCGACTACATGACACTTCACCATTATTTGGGCCTAGAGGAAGGCATAGGGAAGTAATAAGTAGATGATGGGTTGCTAGAGTGACAGAAGCTTAAACCCTAGTTTATGTGTTGCTTCGTTAATTAGGGGTTGATATGGACCCATATGTTTAATGTTGTGGTTAGGTTTACCTTAATACTCCTTTTTGTAGTTGCGGATGCTTGCAATAGGGGTTAATCATAAGTGGGATGCTTGTTCATGCTAGGGCAGTACCCAAGTGCCGGTCCACCCACATATCAAATTATCAAAGTACCGAACGCGAATCTTACGAACATGATGAAAACTAGCTTGACGATAATTCCCAATGTGTCCTTGGGAGCTCCTTCTTCATTATTAGAATTTGTCCAGGCTTATCCTTTGCTACATAAAGGATTGGGCCACTTTGCTGCACTTTATTTAGTTTATTTACTTTTTGCTCGCTACTATTTATCTTATCACAAAACTATCTATCACCTCCTATTTCAGTGCTTGTAGAGAAGACCTTGCTGAAAACCGCTTATCATTTCCTTTTGCTCCTCGTTGGGTTCGACACTCTTACTTATCGAAAGGACTATGATAGATCCCCTATACTTGTGGGTAATCAGCCGCCGGAGGGCAAGGCGCATCGCCATCCCAAGATGTACTATGATGGCGTTATGAAGGGTGCTCGTCTCGTGGCCGATGAATGTACAAAGGACACCATTTTAGAATGACTTCACTTCTGTCATGTTTGTAATTTAAAGACGAAGTTACTTGCGCTATGTAGCGCTTTTTTATTTAAAATATTACCTTCTGTGTGGCTGTTTATAAAATTCTGAAAGTAGGCCAGTTGTCGACTTCCGTCCCCACGTAACTAGTACTGGGGTGTTCGTGGAAAACCCGGACACTCTTTATCCAAATGTTTGGTCCCTTAAGGAGGTGTCTGGCGCAGCAAACAAGGCAATCGAACTATGCGGCTTTATAACTTTCACTTAGCCATAGAAGTCTACAATTTAAAATTTCGGCGAAGCCCCTAGAATCCGGAAGGCCGAATTGGGGCGCTATATACGCCTAGATCGCACGAAGCCGATTTATCGCCTAAAGCGGAAAAATCTTTAAGGATTTTAAGACCTCTCGAACAGGGACCAGCTCTCGCCACATCATGCCGGTCAGTTTTCGACTTTCTCTACTGAGGTGCTCGTCCGGAAGAACCGGGACACAATCGCAGTAGTTCTCCCTGCGCTACCTTAGCCGATATAACGGAACGTAAGGTACCAAAACAAGGGAGCCGGGCTAACCCAACTGTAGACCCAAGACATGATTCGGAGCTGATGCATATACTGCTATAAGTTCGGGGTGCCGCACTGTTGAAAGTGTTCAGAATTGTCTTGCCGTATTATGGGGCGCCATAAGGAGCCCCTGGCAAACTGACCGTACCAAGGTGTACGGATGCAATATCAAATAAACATTTATAAGAAAAAAATGCTCAAATAAGGATAATAAGTTGACGCTATTTATGATCTCCCATTGATTAATAATACGTTTAAGCGTATGTTTACAATGGATGCATTAAGTGGAGATAAATAGGACTATTTGACATGTCCTATCCAGGGGCAAGCCACGTACAGATAGATAAAAATAGGTATAACGATTGTAAATAGATTCCACCTGGGTATTTCCTTCTGTGCGCAATGCCTGTTGCCTCCTTGGCTTTCTCTCCTATGTGAGTCTGGCAATCCGGCTCTTCTAAAGAGGCTGCACTAAAGCAATGTCCTGAAAGGTAAGAGGGAAAGATTATGAAGGTATGTAGCGGTTACCCGTACTATTGACCGAGTCATTGTTGCACCTCCGCCTACGCCCATGATATCTTGAGTGTGTAATTATGTACGCGTGGCATGAATGCTGCTTTGATGGGGCTTAAGCGGAGGCCGGACTGCTAGTTGCGCTCTTGGCGTGCTTGATGATCCTGTTGCGGGGTGCTCCAGACTCTCTTGACGGTTCTCGAAGTTGTTGTTGCCGGATTGGTTTGTCGGAGTAGGCCGCATTGTACTTCCGCCGCGAGGGCTGCAGTATGATCCTCTGTTCGGAGAGAGCAGTCCATGTTTCCATTGACTGTTATGACCCCGCGCGGTCCTGGCATCTTGAGCTTGAGGTATGCATCATGTGGTACCGCATTGAATCTAGCAAATGTGGTTCGTCCGAGAAGGGTGTGGTAACCACTACGAAAAGGGACGATATTGAAGACTAACTCTTCGCTTCGGAAGTTATCCGGAGATCCGAAGACCACTTCCAATGTTATAGAGCCTGTACAACGGGCCTCTACTCCAGGAATTACACCTTTAAATGTGGTTTTGGTTGGCTTGATCCTTGAAGGGTCGATTCCCATTTTGCGCATTGTGTCCCGATAAAGCAGGTTTAGGCTGCTACCGCCGTCCATAAGGACTCGCGTGAGGTGGAATCCGTCGATGATTGGGTCTAGGACCAATGCGGCTGAGCTGCCGTGACGGTTGCTAGTAGGGTGATCCCTACGATCAAAGGTGATCGGACAAGCTGACCATGGGTTGAATTTGGGGGCGACTAGCTCCATCGCGTAGACGTCCCGTAGTGCTCGCTTCCGTTCTTGCTTGGGGATGTGAGTGGCGTAGATCATGTTGACCGTTTTCACTTGGGGGGGGGGGGTTTCTTCTGTCCCCCCGTGTTCGGACGCCGGGGCTCCTCGTCATCGTCGCTGTGCAGCCCATTGTCATTGTTTTCTGCGTTTATTTTGCCGGCCTGTTTGAATACCCAGCAGTCTCTGTTGGTGTGGTTGGCTGGCTTGTCCGGGTGCCATGAATTTGGCACGAGCGCTCCAGTATATGGTCCAGATTGGACGGTCCCTGATTGTTTCTCTTGAACAGCTTCTTCCGCTAGCCGGACTTGGATCCGCTGAATCCGACGTTTACTGCCGTGTCTTCATTGTTGTCGCCATTGTTCCGTCGCTTATGTCTGTTGCGTCGTGGCTTGTCGTTATTGTCGCGGACATCCGAAGTTCCGGAATGTGGCGTGGTGCCGCTGCGAGCCAACCAGCTGTCCTCGCCCGCGCAAAAGCGGGTCATTAGTGTTGTGAGAGCTGCCATGGACTTGGGTTTTTCCTGGCCGAGGTGTCGAGCAAGCCATTCATCATGGCTATTATGCTTAAAAGCCGCCAGGGCTTCGGCGTCCGGACAATCGACTAATTGGTTCTTTTTAGTTACAAAACCGAGTCCAGAATTTCCTGGCAGACTCTCCGGGCTGTTGAGTAATGTGGCTCAGGTCATCAGCGTCTGGTGGTCGCACATATGTGCCCTGGAAGTTGTCGAGGAATGTGTCTTCCAGGTTTTCCCAACTACCAATGGAATTTGGTGGCAGGCTGTTTAGCCAGTGCCGGGCTGGTCCTTTGAGCTTAAGGGGAAGATACTTGATGGCGTGTAGATCGTCTCCACGGGCCATGTGAATGTGGAGAAGGAAATCCTCGATCCATACAGCGGGGTCTGTTGTGCCATCGTATGATTCGATGTTTACGGGTTTGAACCCTTCTGGGAATTCATGATCCATCACTTCGTCAGTGAAACAGAGGGCGTGTACGGTGCCTCTATGCTGGGCTATGTGGCTATGCAGTTCGAATTGGTCTGGGTTGCTGTGTTCGGCCCGGCCGGACTTGTTGATAATGTATCCGGCGTGACGGTCATCATCGCGCGCTGGGGCGCGCCCCCGCGATCCGTACATCGATCTTGTCTGTCCTACTTTATTTTCCAGAATATCTTGCAGGTCCTGCCTATTGCCCCTGGCCGTAGTGTATTTTCATGGGGGTGCGGGCTGGTATTCGGGCTGATATCCCATTTTATCCCGGCCACGGGGTGGCCGGTCAGCCGTTTGGCGCTCGAGTCCGTATTCCTCGGCTGCCAGGACTTCAGTCCATCTATTTGTGAGCAGGTCTTGATCAGCCTGGAGTTGCTGCTGCTTCTTCTTCAGGCTCCTCGCAGTGGCAATAAGCCGGCGCTTGAAGCGCTCCTGCTCCACGAGATCCTCAGGTACGCCGAACTCGTCGTCGCCGAGGCTAATCTCGTCTTCGGAGGGGGCATATAGTTGTCCTCCTCTGGATATCCATCGGTCGCCTGTTCGTCTGGGCTGACCTGCTCATCTTCCTGTTTGGCCTGCTTAAAGGCGGGCTGGTCAGGGTTGCACTACAAGGATTCGGGTCTATTGCAACAAAAGCATTTGTCACAATAAGTACCCAATTGTCGCAATAGGTACCTATTGCCACGACATGGTGTTCGTTGCCAGCCGTTGCGATAGGACACATGGTAATAGGTTATTGCCACAAAAAAGTAAATGTGGCAAGAAAGCGTGCTATTGCAACAACCATGTTGCAAGTTGCCACATTTTTTCTCGTGGCATCGTGCACTTGATGCCACAATTTGGTTTGTCGCAATGGCTTAATGCAACACATAGCAAACCGTGGCGATTTAGCTATTTGTGCCGATAGGCATTTGTGGAAAGAAAATACCAACAAATCTTTTTCGTGGCGCGTGCTCTTTCGTGGCAATAGTCAATTGTGGCAATACCCTATGGAAACAACTCTTGTTTGTGTGGGTATAGTCCTTTCGCCACAAACCCTATGTTTGTGGCAGTAAAGTATGGCAACGACTCTTTAGACGTGGTAATACTAAAATTGCAACATACTCGTTTTGGTGGTGATAAATAGTTATCACAACGGACAGACTGTTTGTGGTGAGAGGTTGTTGCGACAATATGAACGTTTCATGGCGAAAGGCCTATTTCAGGAAAACTGAATTCCGTGGCAACAAGTAGTTATCTCAACGGACTGAGTTTTTGTTGTGACAAGTTATTGCGATTATATGAAGTGTTTCATCGCCACAGCCTAGTGCTACAAAAGAGGCCGGCGTGGCGACTAAGACTTGATGCAACCCTAATTTTCGTGGTGCCAACATGTTGCAACCAAAAGTAGCTTGTGGTAATAGCCTATTGTAACCAGAAAAAAATATAGATGCATTCAATTACATGATTCAAATAATGCATATATGACGTAGATTCATCAAACATCAAAGTTTGCATAGCCAATATCCATCAAAATACAATGTGCCATCCTAATTAAGAGTGAAGATATAAATTGTCCGTGGTCTAGAGTCAATTCCAGCTAAATCTTCGGATCCTGCTATGAAGAAAATAGAAATTTATTTAGCTCTAGTTAATTGAAAATAGAAAATACTTAGTCAAGAAAATAAAGAAACAACACAACGACTAATTAGCAGAAAGATATAACCACTATCATGACAATTGTATAATTACTATATTCGGGCATGCATGGGTATCTTCCTGACAAATTGCCGTGACCACAACAGCTAGCAAGCAAATTCTTGTGCCTGTTGTACTACTCCATCAACAATTACGTGCTATGCAAAAAAGAATTGGATAATTTCACAAAAGATTTTATAGTTCAAACACAAGAATAATTACCTAAATTAATCAAACTAAATTTCTCCGAAACAACTACATGCTGGCACAAGTTCACAATTTCTAATGGTGAGAAAACTGTTCTATTTCTGGCTTCCCTACTGTATGTGTTTTAGCAACAAAAAAAGTACAATAGTGCAAGCAAGTAGATGGTTGCACATTATGAAGACCATTTACGTATCAAATAAAGGCCAACATGAAGACAAACCAAGCTTGTGACTTACATTACTCAAAACATTTGAGAATTCATTGTTGCAACTTGTATGAGCGTATTTGGAGCAATTACATTGTGCCTTGTACCTAGAGTCCCAGTAGTACTAGCGGTTTGTTGCAACAAAGGTGAGGCAAAAAGTCACCCTATTACGACCAATACATGCTTTGTTGCAATAGTATCCATAACTAGTGCCACATGTCAGAGTTGTTGCAATATATGTATAAATATTACCACAAAGATGTACTTTGTTGCAATACCTAACCTTTATTGCAACAAGATTACCAATTCATGCAACGGAATGAAATTTTCGCAATACCACTACCATATTACAACGCCGATGCAGCTTGTGGTAATACATGGCTTCTATTGCAACAAAACGAGTACTTAGCGCGATGAAATGAAATTGTGGCAATATGTTGATCCTATTACCACAAACTGGAATTTCGTGGCGAAATAGCATTTTATTGCAACAAAAGATAGTTGTAGCAATAATTTTTGTTGCAATAGACCGGAATCCTTGTAGTGTTGTATTCCGCTTCGGCGCCATCCGGATTGCTTTCATCTCCGGGGCCGGTATTGCTATGGCGGGGCTTGGAGCGGCGCCGACGACGCCCATGCTTTGCTTTTCCCCCTGAGGGGTTATCCTCCGTTGCCTCGTCGCCATTGGTTTCCTTCGGAGTGTCCACCATGTATATATCGTATGAGGAGGTGGCCGTCCACCGCCCTGTGAGTGGTGGCTCCTGTAATTCTCCTGCATCATCGTCCATACCGTCAATGTCTTCGGAGTCAAAGTCAAGCACGTCGATTAAATCATCGACCATGGCAATGAAGTAGGTGGTGGGTGGGCAGCGAATTCCTTCGTCGCCTGCTTCCCACTCAAGTCGGACATAGTTCGGCCCAGAGCCTCTTGACAAAGAGAGAGACTTTAATGAGTTCAACATGTCGCCAAAGGGCGAGTGCTGGAAGATGTCCGCAGCGGTAAATTCCATTACCGAAGCCCAACCTGGCTCGGCCGGCTCGAGGGTGTGCGAACCGGAACCAACAACCAGATAAGAGTCCGGGGGCCCGGGGTCACAGGCCTTCACAGAGGTGAGACCTGTGTTCGGCTCCACCGCCTATGAGTGTGCGACCTGTGGGGCGGGGTCCAGCCCTCCGTCCTTAGGCAACACGACCTACTCCGGATTTAGATCCGAGGCTTCTGCGGGGGTGATATCCCGAGCTTCGTCCGACAGCAGGTCTAAGCCGTGCTCATCGTGATTGTACGATGCTCCTGGCGCAGGCCCAAATCCATCGAAGATCAAGTCTCTACGAATATCCGCTGTGTAGTTCAAGTTTCCGAACCTAACCTGGTGGCCGGGGGTGTAGCTATCGATCTGCTCCAAATGGCCAAGCGAATTGGCCCACAGTGTGAAGCCGCCGAACACGAAGACCTGTCCGGGGAGAAAAGTCTCCCCCTGGACCATGTTGTTGACGATTGAAGGCGCCATCGAGCCCTGCAGCAACGACATAGAGGAACTCTCAATGAAAGCACTAATGTCGGTGTCAAAACCGGCGGATCTCGGGTAGGGGGTCCCGATCTGTGCGTCTAGGCTGATGGTAACAGGAAGCAAGGGACACAATCTTTACCCAGGTTCGGGCCCTCTCGATGGAGGTAAAACCCTACTTTCTGCTTGATTAATATTGAATATATGAGTAGTACAAGAGTAGATCTACAACGAGATCGTAGAGGCTAAGCCCTAAGAGCTAGCCTATGATGGTATGATTGTAATTGTGATCGGCCTTCTAAGGACCAACCTCTCTGGTTTACATAGACACCGGAGAGGTCTAGGGTTTACATGGAGTCGGTTACAAGGAAGGAAACACAATATCCGGATTGCCAAGCTTGTCTTCCACGTAAAGGAGAGTCCCATCCGGACACGGGCCGAAGTCTTGAGTCTTGTATCTTCACGCTTCAATAGTCCGGACGATATATATAGTCCGGCTGTCCGGATACCCCCTAATCCAGGACTCCCTCAATGACCACAACACGGACAGCGGCATGGGAATCGATCTCTGGGGCGATGTCCATAGGACTGACCGCGACATCGGAATCAATCTCTGGGGTGATGTCCACAGGATGGACAGCGGCATCAGAATCGATCTTCGGGGCGATGCCAACAGGACGGGCCGCGACATCGAAATCATCAAGGATGTCTACCGACACCTGCACAACCCTAACATATTAGCAAGCACATTGCAAATAATCAAAAACCACAACTATGGTAATAAGCCATTATTTTTTACCTTGTGCAGCTCACCGGGGGATCTCATCCCTTCGGGGGCCATCTCCTCGTCCTCGATGGGGGCCATCACGTTGCTAGGGAATACTGCTTCTCAATGGCAACTATCTCCTCAAACTCGGCCTTGAGCCTCACATAGTGATGCGGAGCATCCCTCGACCATCACCATGGACGCCACACCACCACCGCAAGGACGGAGAGGACCATGGACAAGAGCTCGCGCACGCGCCATCGAGAACGAGGTGAACTCCTTCCTCTTTGAGCTCCACTCAAATTCATTCAAGAGTCGGACGCTACCTCAAATGGTCACGTTATGCATTCTTAGGTACTTCGGAGATCGTCTCGAGGAAGCACGGAGGGATCACCAAGTTCACCGGAAACCCAAGAAGAAGGAGAAGTATCAAGACGTGCGAGATGGAGTTCCCGGACACGAAGCCGCTAGAGGGACCAAGTCCCCTGGACACCCCGGGTGCCCGGCCCGCGTCGCCACCGGGTGCCCAGCCACTGCCTGGGCGTTGCCCTAGCCTGGCCCGGGTGCCCGGCCTCTCGCCCAGCTGTGCTTGGGCCACACCCCGGGTGGCCGACCACTTGGGCCCGGGTGCCCGGCCCCCTGCCTGAGACGGCCCAGCTCGCCCCGGGTGCCCGGCCACCTTTGCCGCCCGCCTGGGCCACTCCAGCCGGCCCGGGTGCCCGGCCAAATGGCCCCGGGTGCCCGGCCCCTCCTGCGCCACCCGGGTGCCCGGGCTTTGGACCCCCGGGTGCCCGGCCTCGACCGCCCAGCCCCTGCATCTACCCCGGGTGCCCGGGCCTTGGACCACCGGGTGCCTGGACCCCTCCGAGAGTGTGTGCGTTTTCAGGGTCATTTTGGACCTTTGTATCCCCCTCTCCCTCTATTTCGTCCCTAGACTATAAGTACCTCCCACCTAGCTCATTTAGAAGATATTAAAGTATTTGATAGACATTTATGAGCTTTGCTCCATGGATCCACTCCACTAGGAGATCAAGACCTCCTCTTGGAGTGACCAAACATCAAGACCTCCTCCTTGGGGAAGGATCCCTATCATAGGATCATCAAGCCCTCATCTCCTTCATAGGATTTGGGATGAACTCTACCATGTATCTTATTTCCCTTTGATTGTTCATGTACCTTGTGGATCTTGTTGATTGTTAGTCTAGTGGATGTGTGATTTGGACTTGTTCTTGAGTGTTCCTATTGTTTTCCCTCTTGTGTTCATCTTGTTCTTGGGGATTCCCCCTCCAATTCGTGAAAGATCTTCACCTAGGGTTCCACCCTACAACATCTTGGTATCATGAGCCATGGTTTCTCACGAAATTGGAGCCCCCCTTCTTGTTCTCTAGCCTAATTTTGTTGTGTTCTTCCCCAAATTCGAAAATTCCTCACCAAAAATAGCCCCATTTTTTTGTGATTTGTTGGTTTGATGAGATTTTGTTGGATTTGATCCATGGATTTGCTTGGTTTCAAGTGGATCTAGCATTCCCCCATTCATCTCCACCTTTCCCTCCACGAAATCCACCAATTTCACCCATTTTCTAGTGAATTTCCGCCCAAATCCGTCAACCCCGGGCACCCGAACCTCAAACCCCGGGCACCCAGACCCCCCCGTGCAACCTCGTTGACCCCCCCCCCCTCCCGGGTGCCCGCACCCTGAGCCCCGGGCACCCGCACCCCCAGGATGTTTGCCCCTGCCCACCCCGGGCACCCGCACCTCCCACCCCCGGGTGCCCGCACCCCCCCCCCCCCCCCCGAAACAGCCCAACACCACTCACCGTTTCGGCCATAACTTTCGCTCCTGGAGTCCGATTTTGACGTTCTTTAGCTCGTTGAGTAGCTCTTGACATCCCCCATCCATCTAGATAGGTTCCAACATCATTTGAATCCATCAAAAACTTGGAATTTTGGCATCTTTGCATAGGCCATCCACCATATCATCCGCAAAACCACCATAGCTTTCCGCAACCTAACCCATTTATGATCCATATAGCATTTGTGGTTGCTTGAGTGGTGACTTGAGTCTCCTAAGGTGTTTCGGCTACTTAGGGACGGGTCTACATCATCTTGGTATCTACATCAAGAACACCTCCACTCATCATCGCCGCGAGGTCATCATTGACATCGACCACTTCACCATTTTGACAACCTAACCGTAAGCAAGAGCGGTAACCTCTTTATCACCTTGGTATCGTGGTATCCCTTCATTGTACATTCTTGCCATTACATTGTTAACCCCTTAGCCTATTTTGTGTCACTTGCCTATCGAGACTAGCCATTTGAGTATTGCCGGCAACGTTACTTGTGCACATTAGTGATCCATACCTTCCATTGCATACATACCATATCATATTGGTATCATCTTGGTATCATCATATCTTCCCTTGTGTCACAAGATCGTTCCCGCATATACACAGTTGCTATCTTGGTTTGTGCATTTTGCATAAGTGGCCATATCAAAAAAAGCTTTTAAGCAAAAGGAAAAGAGAGCAAAGAGCTCGTGAGCAAGAGCCATAGCATCATACCACATTGCACATAAGATTGTCATATCCGATCATCTTGGATCACCTTGAGAAGAACATCGGGAACATCATACACATAGCATACTTGGGATAGAAAGCTCATACATTTGCATCTTATAGGTTGTGCACAAGTGTCGTATCCGCCAATTGAGCAATCGTGCTAGCGTCTCTCTTGAGTTGTGCAACACGAGCGTTTTCCATGGATTCCACATTTTGTGCTCATTCCTTGGTTGCACGACCCCATTTATCTATCCGTGTGTGTGTTTCCGTGTGCCACATATTGCTATTGGTCTACTTGTTTCACTTGCGAATTTGTGAATCTTTTCCAACATTATTGACTCTTGCTAACATTTTGCATCAAATTTTTGTGCCACTATCCTCACTGAGCTCCACTATAAGCTTTACTTGATAGGTGTGAGTGAACAAGTCTAGTACCAATTCCACTATTCTTTCATCTCACATTGAGTGAAACGGGATACATCCTCAACTTTGGGAAAAGGTAACTTGGAATTGTTTATCTCATTTCCTACTCACCTCTACTCGAGTCTTGTGATGGATAGGCAAGGCATTTCATCTCCGGGCTTCCACGACAACGACATCGTGAACAACTACAGCACCAAAACGTCCATCTTCGTACTACAAATGCAAGGCATTGAGTGACTCGCCATCAACATTCGCCAAAACGAAGCAAGGATAAGGGACTACCTCGACACCAAGTTGGCCGAACAAAGGGATCAAGTACGAGACATGATGGCCAACTACAAGTCTTCTTCCCCTTCGTCATCTTCAAGGCGGCAGTGCTCAAGTGGCCAATCTTCGGAACTTCATCGAGCTCAAGCACTACAACACCATCAAGATGAAGATGCTCGCGATGCGTACACCTACAAGTCCCAAAAAGCTCTACATCAAGCTACGGCCAAACGTCATGAGCACAAGAGAAGACCGCGAGACAGGCACCACCAAGACGGAGCTACGACTACTACCACCACTTTGGCATCTTTGCCAAGTGTTCTCAAGGCATCTTTGCCTTTGGATGTTGTGCCATCTTCGGCCTTCATCCACGACGAGAGCGATGATGTGCCATCTTTGGCCTTCATCCACGACGACGACTACGAGATGGTTGAGCATGGGATTTTCCCTTCAACCACGGCGACATATGATGACTTGAGTGACTTGAGCCACCATATCGAGAGTGAGAGTGACTTCACCACTAGCCCCATATATGATGAGTTGCCCCAATTCCCTTGTGAGGAGAGTTACCACCACCACCACTTGAGTGATTTGAGTGACTCCACCATATGTGACATTGAGTGCACCTACCTTGAGGGAGTGAGTGAGTCACCACCACATAGAGAGTGTGAGGTAGTTGATAGGGCATGTGAGGCCATTTCGATTTCTAACAACTTGACCTCTACCTCTTTTGTGTCTTCTCATTTGGTGCGAGGTCCCATTTATGATGACGCGCCGATCCTCGATGACTTCGTCCTTTCTTTGGACAACACGATGGCCATGGTGGAATATGATGCACCCCCCACATGGTTCCATCAAGATGAAGATGATGACCACCATTTGGTCTTTGCCACCTCAGCTACACCACTTGAGTGGAATGAACAAGGTAACATAGGTGAAGGTGATACTCTAGTCCCACTAGTGGACATTCTTGACATTGATTGCTTGCATGATGTTGATCCACCTATTTCCATGCTTCATGCTAGTGTGACTTCCCCATGCGATGATTTACCCATTTATGATGAGTTTGATGATTGCCACGTGGAGTCTATTAGTTGTGATGCCATGTTACATAGGATTTCTTGTGATAATTCTCTTGGTCACATCATGTTTGACAATCCTCTTGACTTGTCATATGCTATGCATAAGATCAACAATATGTCATATTTACAATCTCTTCATAGTGACTATGCATATGCCATCAACATAAACCCAATTTGCACTTATGGCATAGATGACAAGCCCATGGTTATTGGCATTTGTTTTTCTTGTGATGATATTGATATGCTCCCTTTGCATCATTTATCTCATTTGCCATGCCATGACCACCTAGCTTCGGATATGCATTGTTTTGGATGTTCTCCATTTTCTCCATATGATGTTTCTGCTATTGCTCATGAGGAGACCCCCAATAGTTTCCTCATCCATATTAGGAGATTTTGATTCATCCTATCCATTGCATGATCCCAATAATTGTGTGCACAATATGCTTCCCATGAATAAACATGCTATTGATGTGCCATATACTACTATGCTAAATTTGCATCCCCATCGTATCATACACAATAACTATTCTTTCATGATGGATGACATGTTCTTATACCATGCATCAAATTTCTTTGAGCGATGCTTATCTTGTGCTAACTCACATGTGCACATACACATCATGATGGATGATGTGTACATTTACCACGCACACACTTTCTTTGGTTTGTGTTTCTTTTGTATAGGTACCCATGAATACTTGTCAATCTCACAATCCCATGAGTTGACAAAACAAGCTCTAGAGAGCAACGATGACTTGGGATCACATGGAGTGTCTTTCCCACCGCTCTCTTCGCGCAAGGACTTCGCGCATTTCTTCTACATGGCTCTCACAAGGTTATGGGTTATCATCCATTACATCTTATATGCCCATCTTGCCATGTTCACTTTGCCTGATATACTCATTCCTATGCCTTTGCCATGCATTTGTGACCCATGCTTTGCATTACACATGATGATTGATTCTACTACTTGCATGTGTATTTGCAAGCTGGGTGGAGATATTGCTTCTTATTGCCATGTTTGCTATGTGCCTCATGCCTACGATGATAATATGATCTTCTTTTGTGTTCGTGCTCGCGATATGTCATGTGCATTGCCTATATCTCTTATTTACTCGCATGACATGATTGCCATGATTTCCTCTAGTGTGTTGCATCTTCGCTCCACTAGTTTGCATAACTTGATTTGTATGCTTTCTCATGTTGCATCCACTTCTTGGATTACTTGCTCCTATCACATGTTTGGTTGCAACAATGTCATTCCTTCACATATGCCATGTCCCATTGATTGCTACATGCTTGCCTTGATTGCCTCACACATGATGAATGAGGGAGTCCTGGACTAGGGGGTGTCCGGATAGCCGAACTATCATCTTTGGCCGGACTCCTAGACTATGAAGATACAAGATTGAAGACTTCGTCTTGTGCCCGGATGGGACTTTCCTTGGCATGGAAGGCAAGCTTGGCGATACGGATATGTAGATCTCCTACTGTTGTAACCGACTCTGTGTAACGCTAGCCCTCTCCGGTGTCTATATAAACCAGAGGGTTTTAGTCCGTAGGACGAACAACAATCATACCATAGGCTAGCTTATAGGGTTTAGCCTCTTTGATCTCGTGGTAGATCTACTCTTGTACTGCCCATATAGTCAATATTAATCAAGCAGGAGTAGGGTTTTACCTCCACCGAGAGGGCCCGAACCTGGATAAAAACATCGTGTCCCTTGTCTCCTGTTACCATCCGCCTAGACGCACAGTTCGGGACCCCCTACCCGAGATCCGCCGGTTTTGACACCGACATTGGTGCTTTCACTGAGAGTTCCTCTGTGTCGTCACCTTTAGGCCCGATGGCTCCTTCGATCATCAACAACAACGCGGTCCAGGGTGAGACTTTTCTCCCCGGACAGATCTTCGTATTCGGCGGCTTTGCACTGCGGGCCAACTCGCTTGGCCATCTGGAGCAGATTGAAAGCTACGCCCCTGGCCATCAGGTCAGATTTGGAAGTTTGAACTATACGGCTGACGTCCGCGGAGACTTGATCTTCGATGCGTTCGAGCCACAGCCAAGCGCGTCGCACTGTCACGATGGGCATGATCTAGCTCTGCTGCCGGACAGTGCCCTGGAGGCCACACAAGTGTCTGCTCCGACCCTTAGCTCGGAGCCGACTACGCCGATCGAGGACGGGTGGCTGGACACCGCCTCGGGGGCTGCTACCTCTACGGCGATAGAGCCGAATACCAACCCTGTCCTTTGTGAAGCTCGTGACTCCAAGGTGCCGGACTCCTCTCCAGACTCTGAACCTTCCGTGCCCCTGCCAATCGAATCCGATTGGGCGCCGATCATGGAGTTCACCGCTGCGGACATCTTTCAGCACTCACCCTTTGGCGACATCCTGAGTTCACTAAAGTCTCTCTCTTTATCAGGAGAGCCCTGGCCGGACTATGGTCAGGAAGGTTGGGATGTGGACGACGAAGAAATTCAACGCCCACCCACCACCCACTTTGTAGCCACTGTCGATGATTTAACCGACATGCTCGACTTCGACTCTGAAGACATCGACGGTATGGACGACGATGCAGGAGACGACCAAGAACCAGCGCCTACAGGGCACTGGAAGGCCACCTCGTCATACGATATATACATGGTGGACATCCCAAAAGATGGGAATGGCAATGGAACAACAGAGGACGACCCCTCCAAGAAACAGCCTAATCGCCGGCGTCAGCAGCGCCGCTCTAAATCCCGCCATAGCAAAAATGGTGATTCCGGCACGGGAGATAATAACACCCCAGACAGTGCTGAAGACAACCCCCTCCAGCAGGATTCAGCACAGGAGGAGGGAGAAACCATCCCTCATGATAGAGAGGCAGACAGAGAGGTAGAGGACGATAATTATATGCCTCCCTCCGAAGACGAGGCAAGCCTCGACGACGACGAATTTGTCGTGCCTGGTGATCCCGTCGAACAAGGGCATTTTCAACGCAGGCTTATGCCCATGACAAGCAGCCTCAAGAAAAAGCAGCAACAGCTTAGAGCTGACCAAGACTTGCTAGCCGACAGATGGACTGAAGTCCTTGCGGCCGAAGAGTATGAACTCGAACGCCCCTCCAAGAGCTACCCAAAACGCAGGCTGCTACCCCGATTAGAGGAGGAAGCACCTAAACCTACATCACTAGCGCATAATACAGCCGACCGGCCACCTCGTGGCCGCGACAGAGAGGCCTCTCGGCCCTACACTCAAGCTGCACCCTGGCGCCACTCAAAAAATACCAAGGCACGGGAAAATGCGCCAGACCTGCAGGATATACTCAAGGACAAGGCAAGGCAAACAAGATCGATCTACGGATCGCGTGGGCGCCCCACGATATGTGATGATAACCGTCACGCCGGATACAGTAATTCCGGCCGGGCCGAACACAGCAGACAAAGCTCATTTGAGCTGCGTCGTGATATAGCCCAATACAGAGGCGCCGCACACCCACTATGCTTCACAGACGAAGTAATGGATCATCAAATCCCCGAGGGTTTCAAACCCGTAAACATTGAATCATACGACGGCACAACAGATCTTGCGGTTTGGATCGAGGACTATCTCCTTCACATCCACATGGCCCGCGGTGATGATCTACACGCCATCAAATACCTCCCACTCAAGCTTAAAGGACCAGCTCGGCATTGGCTCAACAGCTTGCCAGCAGAATCAATTGGTTGTTGGGAAGACCTGGAAGCCGCATTCCTTGATAACTTCTAGGGCACATATGTGCGACCACCAGACGCTGATGACCTAAGCCACATAATTCAGCAGCCAGATGAATCGGCCAGACAATTCTGGACACGGTTCTTAACCAAGAAAAATCAAATTGTCGACTGTCCGGATGCAGAGGCCCTTGCAGCCTTCATACATAACATCCGCAACGAGTGGCTTGCCCGGCACCTAGGACAGGAAAAGCCGAAATCCATGGCAGCCCTCACATCACTCATGACCCGCTTCTACACGGGAGAGGACAGCTGGCTAGCTCGTAGTAACAACCTGACCAAGAGCCCTGGTAATTCGGATACCAAGGACACCAACGCCAGGTCGCGTCGTAACAAGCACAAGCACTCCATTAATGGCGACAATACTGAGGATATGGCAGTCAATGCCGGATTCAGAGGCTCTAAACCCGGTCAGCGGAAAAAGGCATTCAAAAGAAATACTCCGGGCCCGTCCAATTTGGACCGAATACTCGATCGCTCGTGCCAGATACACGGTACCCCCGAAAAGCCAGCCAATCACACCAACAGGGATTGTTGGGTGTTCAAGCAGGCAAGCAAGTTAACTGCCGAAAACAATGACAAGGGGCTGCATAGCGATGACGAGGAGGAGACCCGGCCGCCGAACAATAGAGGACAGAAGGGTTTCCCCCCACAAGTGCGAACGGTGAACATGATATACGCAACCCACATACCCAAAAGGGAGCGGAAGCCTGCACTCAGGGACGTATATGCGATGGAGCCAGTCGCCCCAAAGTTCAATCCGTGGTCCTCCTGCCTGATCACTTTCGATCGAAGGGACCATCCCACTAGCATCCGCCATGGCGGATTCACCGCATTGGTTCTAGACCTAATCGTCGACGGATTTCACCTCACTAGAGTCCTGATGGACGGCGGCAGCAGCCTGAACCTGCTTTATCAGGATACAGTGCGCAAGATGGGCATAGACCCCTCAGGGATTAAACCCACAAAGACGACCTTCAAAGGCGTCATACCAGGTGTAGAGGCCAACTGTACAGGCTCAGTCACACTTGAAGTGGTCTTCGGATCCCCGGATAACTTCCGAAGCAAAGAGTTAATCTTCGACATAGTCCCGTTCCGCAGTGGCTATCATGCACTGCTCGGACGAACCGCATTTGCAAAGTTCAATGCGGTGCCGCACTATGCATACCTCAAGCTCAACATGACAGGCCCTCGAGGAGTCACTACGGTCAACGGAAACACCGAACGCTCTGTCCGAACGGAGGAGCATACAGCGGCTCTCACGGCGGAAGTACAAAGCAGCCTCTTAAGGCAATTCTCGAGTCCGGCTGTTAAGCGGACGGACACCGTCAAGCGCGCCCGAAGTAACCTACAACAAGACCGCCTGGCACGTTCCGAGCACGCGTAGCAATGCGTCCCCAACCCCAGCCCTCGTGAAATCGCGAGACCAGTACTGCGCGTACATAACTATGCTCTGGAGATACCATGGGCATAGGGGTAGGGGCACGACCATGGCATGCCCGGAGAGCGGCTCAACTGCACCAGGGGCTCCCAATTGTGTCATTCTTTTTTTCTCTTATTCACAGGACTCCATTTTCCAGAAGCCCTGTCCGGCAGTAGACTTGCCGAACTCACGATGCAACAGCCAGGGAAGCAGAAAAGCTACGTCGAGTGTCCAGGTGGTCTCTATTACGAGCAGTATACCTGTTTTACATACCATCCCGCAGCCTACCCCTGGAGGGGGACATGTTAAATAGTCCCATCCCTTGCTTATCGCACTATTTGTATCGTTCTGCTTTCATTGCAGTATTTTTTGGAATAAACAATGCATCGCTTTTTGCCTATTATTGCATTCCTTTTTCTATCTATACATGTTCACTTATGACATGTTGCATCCGTGCACTTTGGTACGGCCAAATAAACCAAGGGCTTAAGTTCCCCAAAATATGGTGTGATAAGTCTGAACACTTTCACAAGTGCGGCACCCCGAACTTATAGCATTATATGCATCGGCTCCGAATCATGTCTTGGGTCAATAGTTGGGTTTGCCCGGCTCCCATGTTTTGGTACCTTACATTCCATTATATCGGCTAAGGTAGTGCTGGGAGAACCACTGCGATTGTGCCCCAGTTGAGCTGGGTTGAGCACCTCAGTGGAGAAAGCTAAAACTGACCGTCATGATAGGGCGAGAGCCGGTCGCTGTTCGAGAGGTTTTTTCGAGTCCCTAAAGACTTATGCCGCTTAGAGCGAGGAGTCGGCTTTGTCCGGCCCAGGCGTGGATAGCGCCCCGAATTCGGTCTTCCGAACACTAGGGGCTTCGCCGAAATTTAAAATTATAGAATTCTATGGCTAAGTGGGAGTGTTCAAGCATTATAAGTCTGGTTGCCTCGTTCGTTGTGTTGAGCGTCTCCCTCGAAGGACCCAAAAATGGGAACAAGAGCGCTCAAGTTTATCCCGAACACCCCAGCACTCTTGGCATGGGGGCTGAAGCCAACGACTTGCCATCTCCCAAATTTGATAAACGGCCGCACAGAAGGTAATATTTTAAATTAACAAGTGTTGCTTAGCGCATATGAACAAAGTTTTCAGCGCACAGGATAACAAAATGCGAGTCTACTAAAAAATTACATCTTTGGAGCATTCACCCGCTATAAGGCGGGCACCCTTCAGGACACCCTTATAGTACATCTCGGGCGTGCGATACTCCTTGCCCGACGGTGGCGCATCCGTCACAAGCTTCTCGGCGTCCATCTTGCCCCAGTGCACTTTAGCGCGGGTAGGGGCCCGACGGGCACCTTCAATGCAGACGGAATGCTTGATGACTTCAATCCATGGACATGCGTCCACCAGCCGCCGCACCAGACCGAAGTAGCTCCCAGGCATGGCTTCTTTAGGCCACAGTCGAACTATGAGGCCCTTCATGGCCTGTTCGGCCACCTTGTGGAGCTCGACCAGCTGCTTCAGCTGGTCGCTCAGGGGCACCGGATGTCCGGCCTCAGCATATTGAGACCAGAACACCTTCTCCGTCGAGCTCCCCTCCTCGGCTCGGTAGAACGCGGCAGAATCAGACACACTATGGGGCAGATCTGTGAACGCTCCTGGAGAGCTCCGAATTCGGGTAAGTAACAGATAATTCACTTTTACATGCTTGCTTTGCATGAAGAATGCCTTACCTGCCGCTATCTTCTTTATTGCCTCAATTTCCTGGAGGGCATTTTGGGCTTCGGCCTTAGCGGCCTTGGCACTCTCAAGAGCCGAGGCGAGCTCAGACTCTCGAGTCTTTGAGTCACGCTCCAAACTCTCGTGTTTTTCCACGAGAGCCTGGAGCTCTTGCCGCACCTCCGCCACCCGCGCCTCCTACTTCTCTCGCTCGGTGCGTTCCGCGGCCGCATTGCTTTCGGCCTTGGACACCGCGTCCTTCAGGGTCGCCACCTCGTTCATGGCCCCTACAATACTCACGTTATTCCTGTCATTTTTTCAACCAAATCCTTTCTATAAGGTATTACTTACCTTCCTTGTCCTCGAGCTGCTTCTTGGCATGGCCGAGCTCGTTCTCGGACCGCTCAAGGCTCTGCTTCAATGCATTGACCTCCGCAGTCAGTGCGGCAGAGGTCAGTAGCGCAGCCTGCATTCCCATATTGACATGCTTATTTTAGACTCCTGCGTATATCTTTTTAGATCCTCAGTTCAGCTTTTCTTTCCGAACACCAAACTGAGCATCAGGGGCTACTGTCTATGCGGTACTATTTTTACATATCTTAATTACATACCTCAAAGCCTGTTAGAAGGCTGGTATAGGCTTCAGTCAGCCCGCTTTTAGCGGACTAAACTTTCTGGATCACCGCACTCATAACAGTCTGGTGCTCCTCGTCGATGGAGGCGCAATTGAGCGCCTCCAGCAAATTATCCGGTGCCTCCGGCTGGACGAAGGTCACCGGTGTCGCAGCCTCGCCGGACTCCGGAACCACTAAAGGTACTGGTGCGGAGTCCGGCCCAGGGCCGAACTCAGAACCCTTTGGGGGTTGATCCCCCTCGTGCCCAAAGTCCGGGAGGTTGCCTTGCGGCACCTCTGGGACCTCCTCCTCCTCCCGGCTGGGCCCCTTTCGGGACTCCACCGCGGCATCGTCTGCGTCACGGGGGGAGGAGGCGGTCGGAAGTGAAGTGCTATTCACATCCGACGAATCTAGGGAGCCGCTCGACGAAGCAGGGAGCTCGTCCTTGGGCGGGCTACATGGTTGTATTCGGCGTTAGAAGACACTACGTGACAAAAGAAAAATCATGAGTTATTATGGAATCCGGACACTTACGATCTCGCCAGGGGCTTGGCCCTCGAGGGCCACTCCTCTTCGTCGTCATCAGCATTGGTGGAACAGTCCAGAGGAAGGGTCCTTCCCTTCTTGGACCCTCCGGCCTCCCCAGTTGGGGAGGCCTTCCTTTTCTTCTCTCCCCCCGCTGGGGGAGAAGCCTCCTTTTTCTCCTCCTTGTCTTCATGGGGGGATTCCTCCTCGGAGTCATCGAACGATGAGTCTGATAACACCTGATGCTGGGAACTCTTTCGGGTTCCCTTGGCCTTCTTCTTGGCCTTCTTCTCCGGCACCACGTAAGGCGCCGGGGCCAGCAGCCCCGTTAATTGGGCGTCCGCTGGGTCTTCTGGCAAGGGAGCCGGACAGTTAACCTACCCGGATGTCTTTTGCCAGGCCTGTCAAAGGTAAAGGGAGATTAGATCCCGCATAGAGTCAAACTATGAGAAACAATTGTCCCGTAAAGGATAAAATAGCTTACCTCGCCGGCTTGACGCTGCGAGCTGAATCCGCAATCTTTGGTAGCGGATGCGGGAGCCTCGGCGCCCTTGAACACCACCCTCCAAGCGTCTTCGTACGTAGGGTCGAAGAGCCTGCTCAAGGTCTGGTGCTGTGCCGGATCAAACTCCCACAAGTTGAAAGCCTGTTGTTGGCACGGGAGGATCCGGCGGACGAGCATGGCCTGGACTACGTTGACAAGCTTGAGCTTCTTGTTCACCAAGGTTTGGACGCAGGATTGGAGTCCGGTCAGCTCCTCTGAATCACCCCATGATAGCCCTTCTCTTTCCAAGAGGTGAGCCGTGTAGGGAAGCCAGATCGGAATTCGGGGGCCGCTACCCATTTAGGGTCATGTGGCTCGGTGATGTAGAACCACCCCGATTGCCACCCCTTTATGGTCTCCACAAAGGAGCCCTCGAGCCATAGGACGTTGGGCATCTTGCCCACCATGGCACCTCCGCACTCCACTTGGCGGCCGCCCACTACCTTCGGCTTGACATTGAAGGTCTTCAGCCATAAGCCGAAGTGGGGCTGGATGCAGAGGAAGGCCTCGCACACGACGATGAATGCCGAGATGTTCAGGATGAAATTCGGGGCCAGATCATGGAAATCTAGGCCATAGTAGAACATGAGCCCCCGGAAAAATGGGTGAAGTGGAAAACCTAGTCCGCGGAGGAAATGGGGAAGGAACACCACCCTCTCATGGGGCCTGGGGGTGGGGACGAGCTACCCCCCGTCTGGAAGCCGGTGCGCAATGTCGTTGTGCAGGTATCCGGCTTTCCTCAACTTTTTGATGTGCCCCTCCGTGACGAAGGAGGCCATCCACTTGCCTCCCACTCCGGACATGGCTGGGGAAGGTTGAGGCGAGATGTGCAGACTTGGGCACTGGAGCTCGAGTACGCGGAAATGGATAAGCAAAGGAGGAAGAAGGCGTAGGTAAAAAGGTGGATCCTTATCCCTTATATGGACGGACGAAACTATGCGTCCCCACCAGCCTGGTAAAACTCACTTATCTCCCAAGCGCCATAATCAATGGCGCGGTTGGGTTACCCACGCCCGTATTGATAAGAATCCCGGAATAAGGGGACACGATCTCTGCTTTGACAAGATGTGCCAAGGAAACCGCTTCGCCAAACGCGCTAAGGTGGAACAGTAAAAACAATTCGAATAAAGGCTTGGCCATGGTGTGATGTCACGCCACGAAATACGTCAGCAGATTGAACTTGTGTAAATATTATTCTCTCTACGGTGGTATGTGGAACTTATTTTGCAGAGTCGGACACTATCCTTGTGTTCAAAATCTTCTATGAAGTATTCGGAGGAGGAACCCGCCTTGCAATGCCAAAGACAATATGTGCGCCGGACTCGTCGTCATTGAAGCCTGGTTCAGGGGCTACTGAGGGAGTCCTGGACTAGCGGGTGTCCGGATAGCCGAACTATCATCTTTGGCCGGACTCCTAGACTATGAAGATACAATATTGAAGACTTCGTCTCGTGTCCGGATCGGACTTTCCTTGGCGTGGAAGGCAAGCTTGGCGATACGGATATGTAGATCTCCTACTGTTGTAACAGACTCTGTGTAACCCTAGCCCTCTCCGGTGTCTATATAAACCGGAGGGTTTTAGTCCGTAGGACGAACAACAATCATACCATAGGCTAGCTTCTAGGGTTTAGCCTCTTTGATCTCGTGGTAGATCTACTCTTGTACTACCCATATCATCAATATTAATCAAGCAGGAGTAGGTTTTTACCTCCACCGAGAGGGCCGAACCTGGGTAAAAACATCGTGTCCCTTGTCTCCTGTTACCATCCGCCTAGACGCACAGTTCGGGACCCCCTACCCGAGATCCGTCGGTTTTGACACTGACAATGAACAATTGCTCTTTCTATTATGTTGAGTGCCACTCGTTTTTCACTACACCCTATGCACATTATGCTTGGATTGTCTTGCACTTGCATGTGTTTAGTCATATCATCTTCTTGGGTGTTGTGAATGACTTTTATGCCTACCATAGACCGTTCATTGAGAGTCCTATGCATGCTTGCTATGACATTGTGGTAGATGCTTATTCTCATGTCCAACCTATTAGCACATTTTCCTCACCTTTGCATGATTGTTTCCATGATGCTTTTCCATGTGCTCAATTTAGATGCTTACAATCCATGCAACACTTCTTTGTCAAACCATATGCTATGCTTGATGACAACACTTGTTGGGTGAATCACCTCTTGAATGCTTGGTTTTGCTTTAATGCCAACCACATTTGTTTTTCCATGTGCTTGTTATCTTCGCTCCTTTTGAAGGAATTACAAGACGGTGCGACATTGGAGAGTGACCATTTCGAGCTTCAACATGATACGTGCTTGGTGGTCGTCTACTTCAACACGGTGACGCCGTCTCCTTCCCATGGTGATGAAGATCACGATCCATGGACGGATCTCTCCCAAGGGGGGGATGATGCGGAGCATCCCTAGACCATCACCATGGACGCCACACCACCACCGCAAGGACGAAGAGGACCGTGGACAAGAGCTCGCGCACGCGCCATCGAGAATGAGGTGAACTCCTTCCTCTTCGAGCTCCACTCAAATTCATTCGAGAGTCGGACGCTACCTCAAATGGGCACATTATGCATTCTTAGGTACTTCGGAGATCGTCTCGAGGAAGCACGGAGGGATCACCAAGTTCACCAGAGACCCAAGAAGAAGGAGAAGCATCAAGACGTGCGAGGAGATGGAGTTCCCGGACACGAAGCCGCTGGAGGGACCAAGTCCCCTGGACACCCCGGGTGCCCGGCCGCGTCGCCACCGGGTGCCCGGCCACTGCCTGGGCGTCGCCCCAGCCTGGCCCGGGTGTTGGAGAACGATGCATAAAATAAAAAATTTCCTACGTTCACCAAGATCAATCTAGGAGTTCATCCAGCAATGAGAGAGAGGAGTGCATCTACATACCCTTGTAGATCGCGAGCGGAAGCGTTCAAAGAACGGGGTTGAGGGAGTCGTACTCGCCGTGATCCAAATCACCGGAGATCCTAGCACCGAACGGACGGCACCTCCATGTTCAACACACGTACGGTCAGCGTGACATCTCCTCCTTCTTGATCCAGCAAGGGGGGAGGGGAGGTTGATGAAGATCCAGCAGCACGACGGCGTGGTGGTGGATGCAGCAGGGATCTCGGCAGGGCTTCGCCAAGCGTCTGCGAGACGGAGAGGTGTAGCAAGGGGGAAGGGAGGCGCCAAGTGCAAGGGTGCGGCTGCCCTCGCTCCCCCTCTTTATATAGGGTCCCCACGGGGGCCGCCGGCCCTGGAGATGGGATCTCCAGGGGGGCGGCGGCCAGGGGGGAGGCTTTCCCCCCAAGGCAAGTGGAGGCGCCCCCCACCCTAGGGTTTCCAACCCTAGGCGCAGGGGGGCCCAAGGGGGCGCACCAGCCCACCAGGGGCTGGTTCCCCTCCCCACTTCATCCCACGGGGCCCTCCGGGATTGGTGGCCCCACCCGGTGGACCCTCGGGACCCTTCCGGTGGTCCCGGTACAATACCGGTGACCCCCGAAACTCTCCCGATGGCCGAAAATGCACTTCCTATATATAATTCTTCACCTCTGGACCATTCCGAAACTCCTGTGACGTTCGGGATCTCATCCGAGACTCCGAACAACTTTCGGTTTGCTGCATACTAATATCTCTAGAACCCTAGCATCACCGAACCTTAAGTGTGTAGACCCTACGGGTTCGGGAGACATGCAGACATGACCGAGACGCCTCTCCAGTCAATAACCAACAGCGGGATCTGGATACCCATGTTGGCTCCCACATGCTCCTCGATGATCTCATCGGATGAACCACGATGTCAAGGATTCAATCAATCCCGTATACAATTCCCTTTGTCAATCGGTACGTTACTTACCCGAGACTCGATCGTCGGTATCCCAATACCTCGTTCAGTCTCGTTACCGGCAAGTCAATTTACTAGTACCGTAATGCATGATCCCGTGACCAGACACTTGGTCACATTGAGCTCATTATGATGATGCATTACCGTGTGGGCCCAGAGATACCTCTCCGTCATACGGAGTGACAAATCCCAGTCTCGATTCGTGCCAACCCAACACACACTTTCGGAGATGCCCGTAGTGCACCTTTATAGTCACCCAGTTACGTTGTGACATTTGGCACACCCAAAGCACTCCTACGGTATCCGGGAGTTGCACAATCTCATGGTCTAAGGAAATGATACTTGACATTTGGAAAAGCTCTAGCTAAACGAACTACACGATCTTTGAGCTATGCTTGGGATTGGGTCTTGTCCATCACATCATTCTCCTAATGATGTGATCCCGTTATCAATGACATCCAATGTCCATAGTCAGGAAACCATGACTATCTGTTGATCAACGAGCTAGTCAACTAGAGGCTTACTAGGGACTTGTTGTGGTCTATGTATTCACACACGTATTACGATTTCCGGATAATACGATTATAGCATGAATAATAGACAATTATCATGAATAAAGAAATATAATAATAACGATTTTATTATTGCCTCTAGGGCATATTTCTAACAGTCCCCCACTTGCACTAGAGTCAATAATCTAGTTACATTGTGATGTATCGAACACCCATTGCGTCCTGGTGTTGATCATGTTTTGCTCTAGGGAGAGGTTTAGTCAAGGATCTGATACATTCAGGTCCGTATGTACTTTACCAATATCTATGTCTCCATCTTGAACATTTTCATGAATGGAGTTGAAGCGACGCTTGATGTGCCTGGTCTTCTTGTGAAACCTGGGCTCCTTGGCAAGTGCAATAGCTCCAGCGTTGTCACAGAAGAGTGTAATCGGCCCCGACGCATTGGGTATGACTCCTAGGTCGGTGATGAACTCCTTCACCCAGATTGCTTCATGTGCTGCCTCCGAGGCTGCCATGTACTCCGCTTCACCTGTAGATCCCGCCATGATGCTCTGCTTGCAGCTGCACCAGCTTACTGCCCCACCATTCAAAATATACATGTATCCGGTTTCTGACGTCGAGTCATCCAGATCTGTGTCAAAGCTAGCGTCGACGTAACCCTTTACGACGAGCTCTTCGTCACCTCCATATACGAGAAACATGTCCTTAGTCCTTTTCAGGTACTTAAGGATGTTGTTGACCGCTGTCCAGTGTTCCATGTCGGGATTACTTTGGTATCTTCCTACCAAACTTACGGCAAGGTTTATATCAGGTCTGGTACAGTTCATGGCATACATGATAGACCCTATAGCTGAGGCATAGGGGATGACACTCATCTTTTCTCTATCTTATGCCGTGGTCGGGCATTGAGCCGAGCTCAATTTCACACCTTGCAACATAGGCAAGAACCCCTTCTTCCACTGATCCATATTGAACTTCTTCAATATCTTATCAAGGTATGTGCTTTGTGAAAGACCTATGAGGCGTCTTGATCTATCTCTATAGATTTTGATGCCTAATATGTAAGCAGCTTCTCCGAGGTCCTTCATTGAAAAACACTTATTCAAGTAGGCCTTTATGCTGTCCAAAAGTTCTATATCATTTCCCATCAAAAGTATGTCATCCACATATAATATGAGAAATGCTACAGAGCTCCCACTCACTTTCTTGTAAACGCAGGCTTCTCCATAAGTCTGCATAAACCCAAACGCTTTAATCATCTCATTAAAGCGAATGTTCCAACTCCGAGATGCTTGCACCAGCCCATAGATAGAGCGCTGGAGCTTGCATACCTTGTTAGCATTCTTAGGGTCAACAAAACCTTTCGGCTGCATCATATACAGTTCTTCCTTAAGGTGACCGTTGAGGAATGCCATTTTGACGTCCATTTGCCATGTCTGATAATCATAGTATGCGGCAATTGCTAACATGATTCGGACGGACTTCAGCTTCGCTACGGGAGAGAATGTCTCATCATAGTCAATCCCTTGAACTTGTCGATAACCCTTAGCGACAAGTCGAGCTTTATATATGGTAACATTACCATCTGCGTCCGTCTTCTTCTTAAAGATCCTTTTGTTTTCTATTGCTCGCCGATCATCGGGCAAGTCTGTCAAAGTCCACACTTTGTTTTCATACATGGATCCTATCTCGGATTGCATGGCTTCAAGCCATTTGTTGGAATCTGGGCCCGCCATCGCTTCTTCATAGTTCAAAGATTCACCGTTGTCTAATAACATGATTTCTAAGATAGGGTTGCCGTACCACTCTGGTGCGGAACGTGTCCTTGTGGACCTTCGAAGTTCAGTAAGAGCTTGATCCGAAGTATCTTGATCATCATCATTAACCTCTTCTCTTGTCGGTGCAGGCACCACAGGAACATCTTCCTAAGCTGCGCTACTTACCGGTTCAAGAGGTAGTACTTCATCAAGTTCCACTTTCCTCCCACTTAATTCTTTTGAGAGAAACTCTTTCTCCAGAAAGGACCCGTTCTTGGCAACAAAGATCTTGCCCTCAGATCTTAAGTAGAAAGTATACCCAATGGTTTCCTTAGGGTATCCTATGAAGACGCATTTTTCCGACTTGGGTTCGAGCTTCTCAGGTTGAAGTTTCTTGACATAAGCATCACATCCCCAAACTTTTAGAAATGACAGCTTAGGTTTCTTTCCAAACCATAATTCATACGGTGTCGTCTCAACGGATTTAGACGGTGCCCTATTTAAAGTGAATGTTGTTGTCTCTAGAGCGTATCCCCAAAATGATAGCGGTAAATCGGTAAGTGACATCATAGATTGCACCATATCCAATAGAGTGCGATTACGACGTTCGGACACACCATTTCGCTGAGGTGTTCTAGGCGGCGTGAGTTGTGAAACGATTCGACATTTCCTTAAGTGCGTACCAAATTCGTGACTTAAATATTCACCCCCACGATCTGATCGTAAGAACTTTATTATTCACGTTGATTCTCTACCTCATTCTGAAATTCCTTGAACTTTTCAAAGGTCTCAGACTTGTGTTTCATCAAGTAGACATACCGATATCTACTCAAGTCATCAGTGAGAGTGAGAACATAACGATATCCTCCGCGAGCCTTAACGCTCATTGGACCGCACACATCAGTATGTATGATTTCCAATAAGTTGGTTGCTCGCTCCATTGTTCCGGAGAACGGAGTCTTGGTCATCTTGCCCATGAGGCATGGCTCGCATGTGTCAAACAGTTCATAATCTAGAGACTCCAAAAGTCCATCAGCATGGAGCTTCTTCATGCGCTTGACACCAATGTGACCAAGGCGGCAGTGTGACAAGTATGTGGGACTATCGTTATCAACTTTACATCTTTTAGTATTCACACTATGAATATGTGTAACATTACGCTCGAGATTCATTAAGAATAAACCATTCACCAGCGGGGCATGACCATAAAACATATCACTCATATAAATAGAACAACCATTATTCTCGGATTTAAATGAGTAGCCATCTCGAATTAAACAAGATCCTGATACAATGTTCATGCTCAAAGCTGGTACTAAATAACAACTATTGAGGTTTAAAACTAATCTCGTAGGTAAATGTAGAGGTAGCGTGCCGACGGCGATCACATCGACCTTGGAACCATTCCCGACGCGCATCGTCACCTCGTCCTTCACTAGTCTTCGCTTATTCCGCAGCTCCTGCTTTGAGTTACAAATATGAGCAACCACACCGGTATCAAATACACAGGAGCTACTATGAGCACTGGTAAGGTACACATCAATTACATGTATATCACATATACCTTTGGTTTTGCCGGCCTTCTTGTCCGCTAAGTACTTCGGGCAGTTCCGCTTCCAGTGTCCGCTTCCCTTGCAATAAAAGCACTCAGTTTCACGCTTGCGTCCATTGCTTGACTTCTTCCTGGCAACTGGCTTACCGGGCGCGGCAACTCCCTTGCCGTCCTTCTTGAAGTTCTTCTTACCCTTGCCTTTCTTGAACTTAGTGGTTTTATTCACCATCAACACTTGATGTTCCTTTTTGATCTCCACCTCCGCTGATTTCAGCATTGAATATACCTCAGGAATGGTTTTCTCCATCCCCTGCATATTGAAATTCATCACAAAGCTCTTGTAGCTAGGTGGGAGTGATTGGAGGATTCTGTCGACCACCACGTCATCCGGGAGATTAACCCCCAGTTGAGATAAGCGGTTGTGCAACCCAGACATTTTGAGTATGTGCTCGCTGACAGAACCATTCTCCTCCATCTTACAACTGTAGAACTTGTCGGGGACTTCATATCTCTCGACCCGGGCGTGAGCTTGGAAAACCATTCTCAGATCTTGGAACATCTCATATGCTCCGTGCTGCTCAAAATGCTTTTGGAGCCCCAGTTCTAAGCTGTAAAGCATGCCGCACTGAACCAGGGAGTAATCATCACTACGCGACTGCCAGGCATTCATAACGTCTTGAGTTGCTGGGAAAACGGGTGCTTCACCTAGCGGTGCATCTAGGACATATGCTTTCTTGGCAGCTATGAGGATGATCCTCAAGTTCCGGACCCAGTCCGTATAGTTGCTGCCATCGTCTTTCAGCTTGGTTTTCTCTAGGAACGCGTTGAAGTTGAGGGCAACATTAGCGTGGGCCATTTGATCTACAAGACATATTGCAAAGATTTCAGACTAAGTTCATGATAATTAAGTTCATCTAATCAAATAATGAACTCCCACTCAGATAGACATCCCTCTAGTCATCTAAGTGATCCATGATCCGAGTCAACTAGGCCGTGTCCGATCATCACGTGAGACGGACTAGTCATCATCGGTGAACATCTTCATGTTGATCGTATCTTCTATACGACTCATGTTCGACCTTTCGGTCTTCCATGTTCTGAGGCCATGTCTGTACATGCTAGGCTCGTCAAGTCAACCTAAGTGTATTGCGTGTGTAAATCTGGCTTACACCCGTTGTATTCGAACGTTAGGATCTATCACACCCGATCATCACGTGGTGCTTCGAAAGAACGAACCTTCGCAACGGTGCACAGTTAGGGGGAACACTTTTCTTGAAATTATTTCAAGGGATCATCTTATTTAAGCTGCCGTCGTTCTAAGCAAATAAGATGTAAAACATGATAAACATCACATGCAATCAAATAGTGACATGATATGGCCATTATCATAGTGCTCCTTTGATCTCCATCTTCGGGGCGCCATGATCATCTTCGTCACCGGCATGACACCATGATCTCCATCATCATGATCTCCATCATCGTGTCTTCATGAAATTGTCATGCCAACGATTACTTCTACTTCTATGGCTAACGCATTTAGCAATAAAGTAAAGTAATTTACATGGCGTTCTTCAATGACAGGCAGGTCATACAAAAAATAAAGACAACTCCTATGGCTCCTGCCGGTTGTCATACTCATCGACATGCAAGTCGTGATTCCGATTACAAGAACATGATCATCTCATACATCACATATATCATTCATCACATCCTTTGGCCATATCACATCACAAAACACTTGCTGCAAAAAAAAGTTAGACGTCCTCTAATTGTTGTTGCAAGTTTTTACGTGGCTTCTATAGGTGATCTAGCAAGAACGTTTTCTTACCTACGTTAAAGCCACAACGTGATTTTCCAACTTCTATTTACCGTTCATAAGGACCCTTTTCATCGAATCCGCTCCAACTAAAGTGGGAGAGACAGACACCCGCTAGCCACCTTATGCAACTAGTGCATGTCAGTCGGTGGAACCTGTCTCACGTAAGCGTATGTGTAAGGTCGGTCCGGGGCCGCTTCATCCCACAATACCGCTGGAGCAAAATAAGACTAGTAGTGGCAAGAAAGTTGACAACATCTACGCCCACAACAAATTGTGTTCTACTCGTGCAAAGAGAACTACGCATAGACCTAGCTCATGATGCCACTGTTGAAGAACGTTGCATAAAATAAAAAATTTCCTACGTTCACCAAGATCAATCTAGGAGTTCGTCCAGCAACGAGAGAGACGAGTGCATCTACATACCCTTGTAGATCGCGAGCGAAAGCGTTCAGAGAACGGGGTTGAGGGAGTCGTACTCGTCGTGATCCAAATCACCGGAGATCCTAGCGCCGAACGGACGGCACCTCCGCGTTCAACACACGTACGGTCAGCGTGACGTCTCCTCCTTCTTGATCCAGCAAGGGGGAAGGAGAGGTTGATGAAGATCCAGCAGCATGACGGCGTGGTGGTGGATGCAGCTGGGATCTCGGCAGGGCTTCGCCAAGCGTCTGCGGGAGGGAGAGGTGTAGCAAGGGGGAAGGGAGGCGCCAACTGCAAGGGTGTGGCTGCCCTCCCTCCCCCCCCTCTTTATATAGGGTCCCCAGGGGGGGCGCCGGCCCAGGAGATGGGATCTCCAGGGGGGCGGCGGCCAGGGGGAGGCTTGCCCCCCAAGGCAAGTGGAGGCGCCCCCCCCCCACCCTAGGGTTTCCAACCCTAGGCGCAGGGGGGGCAAGGGGGGCGCACCAGCCCACCAGGGGCTGGTTCCCCTCCCCACTTCAGCCCACGGGGCCCTCCGGGATAGGTGGCCCCACCCGGTGGACCCCCGGGACCCTTCCGGTGGTCCCGGTACAATACCGGTGACCCCCGAAACTCTCCTGATGGCCGAAAATGCACTTCCTATATATAATTCTTCACCTCCGGACCATTCCAGAACTCCTCGTGATGACCGGGATCTCATCCGGGACTCCGAACAACTTTCGGTTTTCTGCATACTAATATCTCTACAACCCTAGCGTCACTGAACCTTAAGTGTGTAGACCCTACGGGTTCGGGAGACATGCAGACATGACCGAGACGCCTCTCCAGTCAATAACCAACAGCGGGATCTGGATACCCATGTTGGCTCCCACATGCTCCTCGATGATCTCATCGGATGAACCACGATGTCAAGGATTCAATCAATCTCGTATACAATTCCCTTTGTCAATCGGTACGTTACTTGCCCGAGACTCGATCGTCGGTATCCCAATATCTCGTTCAGTCTCGTTACCGGCAAGTCACTTTACTCGTACCGTAATGCATGATCCCGTGACCAGACACTTGGTCACATTGAGCTCATTATGATGATGCATTATCGAGTGGGCCTAGAGATACCTCTCCGTCATACGGAGTGACAAATCCCAGTCTCGATTTGTGCCAACCCAACAGACACTTTCGGAGATGCCCGTAGTGCACCTTTATAGTCACCCAGTTACGTTGTGACGTTTGGCACACCCAAAGGACTCCTACGGTATCCGGGAGTTGCACAATCTCATGGTCTAAGGAAATGATACTTGACATTTGGAAAAGCTCTAGCTAAATGAACTACACGATCTTTGAGCTATGCTTGGGATTGGGTCTTGTCCATCACATCATTCTCCCAATGATGTGATCCCATTATCAATGACATCCAATGTCCATAGTCAAGAAACCATGACTATCTGTTGATCAACGAGCTAGTCAACTAGAGGCTTACTAGGGACTTGTTGTGGTCTATGTATTCACACACGTATTACGATTTTCGGATAATACGATTATAGCATGAACAATAGACAATTATCATGAATAAAGAAATATAATAATAACCATTTTATTATTGCCTCTAGGGCATATTTCCAACACCGGGTGCCCGGCCCCAAGGCCCTGGGTGCCCGGCCTCTCGCCCAGCCACGCCTGGGCCACACCCCGGGTGGCCGACCACTTGGGGCCGGGTGCCCGGCCCCCTGCCTGAGCCGGCCCAGCTCGCCCGGGGTGCCCGGGCTCTCACCCCCAGGTGCCCAGCCACCTTCGCCGCCCACCTGGGCAACTCCAGCCGGCCCCAGGTGCCCGGCCAAATGGCCCCGGGTGCCCGGCCCCTCCAGCGCCTGCCTCTTGCGCCACCCGGGTGCCCGGGCTTTGGACCCCCGGGTGCCTGGCCTCGACCGCCCATCCCCTGCGTCTACCCCAGGTGCCCGGGCCTTGGACCACCGGGTGCCCGGACCCCTCCGAGAGTGTGTGCGTTTTCAGGGTCATTTTGGACCTTTGTATCCTGAAAGCACAAGTGCTCCCTAGGTGGTTTTGGTAATTAATGTCAACATATCTCTTATTGGACTAACACTTTTATCTAGTATGTTTCAGATAAGTTCAACAATGGAGTGGCATGCACAAAAGGATGTGGGAACTCCTTCAAGATGCGAAGGACAAAGGATCGGCTCAAGCTTCAAGCTCAAGACTCTTCATTTTAAATTTTAGTGATCCAAGATCACATTGAGTCTATAGGAAAAGCCAATACTATCAAGAAGGGATGAGGTGTTGCTTAATGAGTTTCTTGCTCCACAGTGCTTAGTTATATGCTCCAAAACCCTCAACTACTTTCCCACTTCTACACAAATATGACCTAAACCCAAAGCCAAAATCGGTCACACCGATTCTTTCTATCCGGTGCCACCGATTTCAATTGTCTTAGCCACTGCCACAAACCCTAAGCAAATCGGTTCTACCGACAGGGATCTCGGTCTCACCGAGATGGGATTGTAATCTCTCTGTGTATGTCCATTATCAAATTCGGTCTCACCGAGTTTGAGCAATCGGTACTACCGAGATTACAATGCAAACTCTCTGGTCAACTTATTACCAAAATCGGTCCCACCGAGTTTGAGTAATCGGTCCCACCGAGTTTGCCTGACCAACTCTCTGGAAAGCTTATCACCAAAATTGGTCTCACCGAGTTTGTGTAATCAGGCTTACCGATATTACATTATGCCCTAACCCTAACCATATCGGTCCTACCGAGTTGCAATTCGGTCCCACCGAAAACCCTAACGGTCACATTATTTGCTAAATCGGTCTGACCGAGTTTATTGATTCGGTCCCATCGAGTTTGGTAGATTGTGTGTAATGGTTAGATTTTGTGTGGAGGCTATATATACCCCTCCACCTCCTCTTCATTCATGGAGAGAGCCATCAGAACAAACCTACACTTCCAACTTACCAGTTCTGAGAGAGAACTACCTACTCATGTGTTGAGGCCAAGATATTCCATTCCTACCATATGAATCTTGATCTCTAGCCTTCCCCAAGTTGCTTTCCACTCAAATCTTCTTTCCACCAGATCCAAAACCTATGAGAGAGAGTTGAGTGTTGGGGAGACTATCATTTGAAGCACAAGAGCAAGGAGTTCATCATCAACGCACCATTTGTTACTTCTTGGAGAATGGTGTCTCCTAGATTGGCTAGGTGTCACTTGGGAGCCTCCGACAAGATTGTGGAGTTGAACCAAGGAGTTTCTAAGGGAAAGGAGATCGCCTACTTCGTGAAGATATACCGCTAGTGAGGCAAGTCCTTCGTGGGCGACGGCCATGGTGGGATAGACAAGGTTGCTTCTTCGTGGGCCCTTCGTGGGTGGAGCCCTCCGTGGACTCGCGCAACCGTTACCCTTCGTGGGTTGAAGTCTCCATCAACGTGGATGTATGATAGCACCACCTATCGGAACCACGCCAAAAACATCCGTGTCTCCAATTGCGTTTGAATCCTCCAAACCCTTCCCTTTACATTCTTGCAAGTTGCATGCTTTACTTTCCGCTGCCCATATACTCTTGCATGCTTGCTTGATATGTATTGTGAATGCTAAACTTGTGCCTAAACTCCACTTAAATTTAAAGTAACTTAAAAACTGCAACTTTGTCACGAAGTGTCTAATCACCCCCCCCCCCTCTAGACACCTCTTCTCAAGGTACTACAAGTGGTATCAGAGCATTGGTCTCCATTGCCTTGGTTTAATCACCATTGGAGGAAGATGGATGAGTCTACTTGGGGGAGTCTTAGACATAGAATGCCTATTCTTGATGGAGAGTATTTTCATGAGTGGAAAAATGAGATGCTTGTAATTTTCAATCAATATCATTTGAACAAGTACATTGCTAGCCCTTGTGCACCTCATGTTGACCCTATGCATCCTACCCATGATGATTCAATTGACATGATTAGGAATCTTAGAACTGCCGAACTTATCATTAGAGGATTGCCTAGAAACTTGATTGGATGTTTTCCTACTCTTAAGTGTGCCTACACTATATGGAAATTTCTTGAGGAACGCTTTCCGATTTATTCCTTGAAAAATCTTGATGAAATTCTTCATAAGTCTATTGCTTTGAGTAAGATGAATACTAGTGATCCTATGTTTAGTGATCATCTATTTGAGCTTACAAACCTTATGCGTGCCAAAGGAAATGTTGGTATTATTAGTGATATTATTTCCGAAGTTATAAAAATTCATAAGCAAGATTATTGTCAAACACACTCTAACGAATCACCCTCTCTAGGATTTGATCCACCACATGACGATGTTGAACATGGATACTATGATGAGGATGATGATAGTGACTTCGACCTTGATGATGCAATGCGACATTTTGGTCTTATGGCAAATCTTCGGGGATACATGTCAGGAGGAAAGGAATGGGTTCTTGATAGTGGATGTACCAATCACATGACCGGAGATAAAGCCATGTTTCGTGAGCTTGCTGATAATGATAGTCCTTGAAAGTATGTCACCTTCGGTGAAACTCAAAGGGTAGGGTGCTTGGCCTCGGTAAGGTGGCCATATCACATGATAGCTCCATACCAAATGTCATGCTTGTTGAATCTCTTGGATACAACTTACTTTCAGTATCTAGACTTGCTGATTTCGGTTTCAATGTCCTATTTACTGAAGTAGATTGCCAAGTGTTTCGTCGAGACAATCATAAAATGGTATTTACCGGTGTGCGTAGAGGTGATCTATACATTGTTGATTTCACTAAAAAGGCCCAACCTAAAACTTGCTTCATTGCTAAATCCTCAAAAGGTTGGTTATGGCATAGACGACTAGGTCATGTTGGTATGCGAAACCTTGACAAGCTTATTAAAGGGAATCATATCCTTGGAGTTAATGATGTCATATTTGATAAGGATAGACTTTGCAGCGCTTGTCAGGCAGGTAAACAGGTTGGAGGAAGGCATCCCGTGAAGAACATCATGACCACAAGGAGGCCACTCGAGCTACTTCACATGGATCTCTTTGGTCCCAACTCCTACAAGAGTCTCGGTGGAAATTCTTTTGGTCTAGTTATAGTTAATGATTTTTCAAGATTTACGTGGGTGTTCTTTCTTGATGATAAATCGCAGGTCCAAAAGATGTTCAAAAACTTCGCTAGGAAGGCCCAAAATCAATTTGAAGTGAAGGTTCGTAGCGACAACGGAATGGAGTTCAAGAACGCAAATGTGGACACCTTTCTTGACGAAGAAGGGATTTCACACGAGTTCTCGGCCACGTACACACCTCAACAAAATGGAGTTGTTGAGAGGAAGAATCGGACGCTAATCGAAATGGCGAGAACGATGCTTGATGAGTACAAGACAACGAAGCACTTTTGGGCAGAAGCGGTTGAGACAGCTTGTCATGCAACAAATCGCTTGTATCTTCACAAGCTACTCGGCAAGACGGCATACGAGCTCCTCACCGGTAACAAACCCCAAGTTGGATACTTTCGAGTATTCGGCTCAAAGTGCTACATTCTTGATAAGCATCATCGTTCAAAGTTTGCTCCTAAGTCTCATGAAGGTTTCCTACTAGGTTATGGCTCAAACTCTCACACTTACCGTGTCTACAACAATTTCACCCGAAAGGTTGAAGAGATGGTAGATGTGAAGTTTGATGAATCTAACGGCTTGCAAGTAGAGCAATTGCCAATTGATGTAGGAGACAAAGATCCTTCGGAAGCAATCCAAGACTTGGCTATTGGCAAGGTTCGTCCAACGGAGGTGAAGGAGAGTACCTTGTCCGTCCAAGTGGAAGCTTCTACTTCACGACAAGGTGAAACAAGAGTTGATATGGAAGCATCCACAAGTGGGACACACCAAGATGAAGAAAACGAGGAAGTGCATCAAGATGAACATCAACAACCTCCTTCTCCACCACGACAAGAGAACGACAACACCAACAATGAAGAAGGCCAAGAAGAAGAACAAGATGAAGGAGATGTTCAACGAAAACCCAAGCAAAAGCTTTCACGAGTTCGAGCAAGAATTGCTAAAGATCATCCCGTTGAGCAAATCTACAATGACATTCAAACCGGGAGAATCACTCTCTCTAAAACTCGTTTAGCTAACTTTTGTGAAAACTATTCTTTCATCTCTAGCATTGAACCTATGAAGGTTGAAGAAGCATTGGAAGATCCGGATTGGATAAATGCTATGCATGAAGAGCTACACAACTTTGAGAGGAACCAAGTTTGGACATTGGTTGAGAAGCCCGACAACAATCACAACATCATCGGTACCAAATGGGTGTTTCGCAACAAGCAAGATGAAGATGGACAAGTAGTTCGCAACAAAGCACATCTCGTCACCCAAGGCTACACACAAGTCGAAGGTATGGACTATGGTGAGACTTATGCTCCCGTTGCTAGACTTGAGTCCATTCGCATCTTACTTGCCTATGCTAATCATCATGATATCACCCTGTACCAAATGGATATTAAAAGTGCTTTTCTAAATGGTGAAATAGAGGAGGAAGTTTATGTTAAGCAACCTCCCGGCTTTGTCAATCCTAAGAAACCAATCATGTTTACAAACTTCACAAAGCTCTTTATGGTCTTAAACAAGCTCCTAGAGCATGGTATAAATGCTTGACCAAGTTTCTTATTGAAAAAGGCTTTGAAATTGGGAAAATTGATTCTACTCTTTTTACTAAAAGGGTTAATGGAGAACTATTTGTGTGCCAGATTTATGTTGATGATATTATATTTGGTTCAACTAACCCTCATTTTAGTGAAAAGTTTGGGAAGCTAATGTCGGAGAAGTTTGAGATGTCTATGATGAGTGAACTCAAATTCTTTCTTGGGTTGCAAATCAAGCAAACTAAGGAAGGTACCTTTGTTTCTCAAATGAAGTACACCAAGGACTTATTCAAGAAGTTCAATATGCAAGAATGCAAAGGTATGTCTACACCCATGCCTACTGGTGGACATCTTGATTTGACCAAAGATAGTGAACCGGTTGGTCAAAAGGTTTATCGCTCTATGATTGGTTCATTGTTATATCTATGTGCTTCACGTTCCTATATCATGCTAAGTGTGTGCATGTGTGCACGATATCAAGCTGCTCCTAAAGAATGTCATCTTAAAGCCGTGAAAAGGATTGTGAGATACTTAATCCATACACCAAATTTTGGCATTTGGTATCCCAAGAGGGCCTCTTTCGATCTTGTTGGCTATTCCGACTCGGACTATGCCGGAGACAAGGTTGATAGAAAGTCCACTTCGGGTACTTGTCAATTTCTTGGTAGATCTCTTGTGTCTTGGTCCTCCAAGAAACAAAACTCGGTATCCTTATCCACCGCCAAAGCGGAATATATTGCCGCTGGATCATGTTGTGCTTTGGATGACCCAAACTCTTAAAGATTATGGGATATATGTGAGACATGTTCCATTGCTTTGTGACAATGAAAGTGCTATCAAAATTGGTCATAATCCTGTGCAACATTCTCGAACTAAGCATATTGAAGTTCGTCATCATTTCATTCGAGATCATGTTGCTAAGGGTGACATTGATCTTAAGCATGTTCGCACCGAAAAGCAATTGGCGGATATATTCACTAAACCTCTTGATGAGAAAGTGTTTTGCAGGTTAAGAGGAGAATTGAACATCATTGATGCTTCAAACTTGGAGTAGAAACTCCATTGGATACATGCAAGACATGAGCTTATGACTAATCCTTGATATTTCTCTTATGATGAAAATCTTATGTCTTGGATATATTTGCATCTTGCATGTTATCTAACCCATGTAGGTACTTGGTGGAATCAAATTCCATGAGATTGTAACCTACTCACATCTTGAACAATCTCTACATCATCAAGTCTCTACACTATGGTGGTTGAAGACAAGGAAGCACAAAACCATTCAAACATATCCTTTGACAAACTCTATGTTAAGCTTCATGATTGTCATTTTTGGATACACAAGTGCTCCTCCTTGCAAGAACTAACCCATGTAGGTAGATGGACTCAAATTCCAAGTGGTGCTCCCAACTCTTGATGAGCTACATCAACCTTGAGCAACCCACACAAGTTCAACTACATGGACAACACCACCAACCAAGGTATGTTATTCCATCTTAGAGAAGCTTTACTCCGAGTCATGAGCTAAAGCAACTCGACAAGATGTGAATACATCAAGATGCTTAAACGAAAAATGGCAACCCCATTTTGAGCTTAAACGATGAGTATGACCTATGATCAAGTGATCTCACTTGACTCCTAAGTCAATATACTTTAACATAGGTGACTTTGTCGCCGACCATCTCTAGATGAAGTTCTCTTGTGTTCTTTTCTATGTTTGCATTTGTCTCATGCATGTTTGTTTCCCCTTTGAAAAAAACTTCATCTAGACTTCTTTCTGTTTGTTCTGCATTTTCTGCATCCAATTCATTGCATATCTTTCAGTAAATTCCTTGCAAATCTTTGTGAGATCTTACTAGTCTAGTGAGCTGAGGTGACAAGTGTTTTCTCTGTGACGAACTCGGTTTCACCGATTTGCTGCCTTCGGTCCAACCGAATCCTTTCGGTACAACCGAAGCATACCACTCGGTGCCACCGATTTCACATCAGGAAAAACAGTTTGCCACATATTCTATGTTTCTTCTGATCTAGCTCCACTCAACGAATCTTGTCCTCTACAAGCATCACATTTTTACCATTGCTTTGTACTGAGTCTCAAGGACCAAACCCATTTGACAGATTCCAGAAAACCCTTCTTGGAAATTGATGTCAAAGGGGGAGAGAGATATCACATCAAAGCTTATCATTTAGAGAGAGATCACATCAGAAAAAGAGTTTATCACCTCCTCAAGGGGGAGAGAGCTCCTCAAGGGGGAGAGAGATCCTCAAGGGGGAGAGAGAGATCTCCAGGGGAGAGAATACTTAAGTATAAAGTATTTCTCAAGGATCCCAGATGCTTGGTGTTCAAGAGGAGAGATGCCACATGTCTTCTTGAGGGGAGAGACATGTTCATATGATCTTTTGTGCTTATTTGCATTAGGTTGCATTAGATTGCATTAGCTCTGTTCATCATTCATATCTTTCAGCTCTGATTTTCTATTCCCTATCTTCTCCATGTATCCCATGCTAGATTCAGGGGGAGCAAGACATCTAAGGGAAAGAAATCATTCAAATTCATTACATATCTTTACTCTTGGGGACATGTCTAATCTAATGTGGTACTTAGTACTCACTCTCTACATGTCATCCCAGTCTTGGTATTCTTGTAGTTTCTTCTATTTGCTCTGGCTAGTAGATGCATCTGTGTTATCTAACCTTGTTTACGCAGGTTCATTCCATCCTAAGCCAACTCAAGACTACAAGGTAAGTATATGCATCACAATCATGTGTATGAGGAATTCTTGCTGATGTACATACTGTTTGCAAGAAGGACTCATGGGCATGAAGGTATTTTCCTTAATATTCTTTGCTCTGATGCATATGGCCAAGCTACATGTAACACATTGCCTGCTCTATCATGGTTATTCTCTCACATGCTTCTATATTCCATATTCACATGATTGCATACATGTAGGGGGAGCCTATGCTTGTTACATGTCTTTCCAAAGCTTTACTTGCTATTCTTTATATCTTTATCTAAAGCTTTGATGTATGTTGTCATCAATTACCAAAAAGGAGGAGATTGAAAGCACAAGTGCTCCCTAGGTGGTTTTGGTAATTAATGTCAACATATCTCTTATTGGACTAACACTTTTATCTAGTATGTTTCAGATAAGTTCAACAATAGAGTGGCATGGACAAAAGGATGTGGGAACTCCTTCAAGATGCTAAGGACAAAGGATTGGCTCAAGCTTCAAGCTCAAGACTCTTCGTTTTACATTTTAGTGATCCAAGATCACATTGAGTCTATAGGAAAAGCCAATACTATCAAGAAGGGATGAGGTGTTGCTTAATGAGTTTCTTGCTCCACAGTGCTTAGTGATATGCTCCAAAACCCTCAAATACTTTCCCACTTCCACACAAATATGACCTAAACCCAAAGCCAAAATCGGTCACACTGATTCTTTCTATCCGGCGCCACCGATTTCAATTGTCTTAGCCACTGCCACAAACCCTAAGCAAATCGGTTCTACCGATAGGGATCTCGGTCTCACCGAGATGGGATTGTAATCTCTTTGTGTATGTCCATTATCAAAATCAGTCTCACCAAGTTTGAGCAATCGGTACTACCGAGATTACAATGCAAACTCTCTGGTCAACTTATTACCAAAATCGGTCCCACCAAGTTTGGGTAATCGGTCCTACCGAGTTTGCCTGACCAACTCTCTGGAAAGCTTATCACCAAAATCGGTCTCACCGAGTTTGTGTAATCAGGCTTACCGAGATTATGTTATGCCCTAACCCTAACCATATCGGTCCTACCGAGTTGCAATTCGGTCCCACCGAAAACCCTAACGGTCACATTATTTGCTAAATCGGTCTAACCGAGTTTATTGATTGGGTCCCACCGAGTTTGGTAGATTGCGTGTAACGGTTAGATTTTGTGTGGAGGCTATATATACCCCTCCACCTCCTCTTCATTCGTGGAGAGAGCCATCAGAACAAACCTACACTTCCAACTTACCAGTTCTGAGAGAGAACTACCTACTCATGTGTTGAGGCCAATTTATTCCATTCCTACCATATGAATCTTGATCTCTAGCCTTCCCCAAGTTGCTTTCCACTCAAATCTTCTTTCCACCAGATCCAAAACCTATGAGAGAGAGTTGAGTGTTGGGGAGACTATCATTTGAAGCACAAGAGCAAGGAGTTCATCATCAACGCACCATTTGTTACTTCTTGGAGAGTGGTGTCTCCTAGATTGGCTAGGTGTCACTTGGGAGCCTCCGACAAGATTGTGGAGTTGAACCAAGGAGTTTGTAAGGGCAAGGAGATCGCCTACTTCGTGAAGATCTACCGCTAGTGAGGCAAGTCCTTCATGGGCGACGACCATGGTGGGATGGACAAGGTTGCTTCTTCGTGGACCCTTCGTGGGTGGAGCCCTCCGTGGACTCGCGCAACCGTTACCCTTCGTGGGTTGAAGTCTCCATCAACGTGGATGTACGATAGCACCACCTATCGGAACCACGCCAAAAACATCCGTGTCTCCAATTGCGTTTGAATCCTCCAAACCCTTCCCTTTACATTCTTGCAAGTTGCATGCTTTACTTTCCGCTGCCCATATACTCTTGCATGCTTGCTTGATATGTATTGTGAATGTTAAACTTGTGCCTAAACTCCACTTAAATTTAAAGTAACTTAAAAACTGCAACTTTGTCATGAAGTGTCTAATCACCCCCCCCCCTCTAGACACCTCTTCTCAAGGTCCTACATATCCCCATCTCCCTCTATTTCGTCCCTAGACTATAAGTACCTCCCACCTAGCTCATTTAGAAGATAGCAAAGTATTTGATAGACATTTGTGAGCTTTGCTCCATGGATCCACTCCACTAGGAGATCAAGACCTCCTCTTGGAGTGACCAAACATCAAGACCTCCTCCTTGGGGAAGGATCCCCATCATAGGATCATCAAGCCCTCATCTCCTTCATAGGATTTGGGATGAACTCTACCATGTATCTTATTTCCCTTTGATTGTTCATGTACCTTGTGGATCTTGTGTGATTGTTAGTCTAGTGGATGTGTGATTTGAAGTTGTTCTTGAGTGTTCCTCTTGTTTTCCCTCTTGTGTTCATCTTGTTCTTGGGGATTCCCCCCTCAATTCGTGAAAGATCTTCACCTAGGGTTCCACCCTACAACACACAGGTCGCCATCAAAGTTTCTAGGGTAGGCACGATGGGGCCCTTGCTGTTCTTCCAACTTTCTTTGAGGAGTTCGTCCGCCAACGTCGTCAACTCTTTGGCCAGTGCTTGTTTCTTGGAGTTCTTCGTCTCCATGGGTTGGCCCGCCAACATGGTCAACTCGTTGGTCGGTGCTCGCTTCCTGGAGATCGCTGTCTCCAGTGGGTTATCCGCTGGCAACTCTTTGCCTAGTGCTCCAGGATCCATCAATGAATTGGCAAACAAAAAGCAATCGAAAGGAAACCACAATCGCAATGAAAACGGGAAAAGAATAGGATGTGAGAATCGGTCGGTGCTTCGCAAAAAGAAGATTCTTGGAATGAAAATATAGCAGCATAACTGATTCGCCCACCTTTCCTTCGTCGGTACAGAAGAGAAATGGCAGAAGTGAGTAGCCTGGAGTGAGGTTTTCTTCAAGAAAGGGAAGAAAGGGCTTCAACGAGCGTTCCAGTGAAATGAAGGTTGCTTTGTCCAGTCCAACTTGGAGGCCACCTTACCACTGCTGGTAAAGGTGTGGGTTTTGTGATATGACGGGTCATGACGGCCACACCGGGGTGACAGGTGAGTCTCGACTGTAGCACCTCGCTGTGATTTGGTGGATGGCACACGAGCCCGGATGCTTTGAGACTAGCCACAGTGGGGAGTAACATACACTAGTAACATACACATATCCCTAGAATATATTACTACCTTCATAGTGGGTAGTAACATAAGTGTGGTAACATGCAAAGCTTTATTTATTAGGTTATAGACTCATATTGCATTGAGACATGTGATGTTACAGTAACTAGCTAAGTTACTCAAACTACCTCTTTCCTCATTAACTCATTGACACATAAGCAAATTTGCTGAGTTGGACTCGATGTTACTGCTCAAGTTACTCCCACTGTGGCTAGTCTGATGTCCCGCATGTAGATAGAGCGGCTAGTCATATAGGAGTGCTCAATATTGTGCACCGCGACCAAGGCAGAGAGGAAAACAACAAAACTACGTAATTAATGCATGAGTTTAATTAGGGTAGTTTTGTAAAGTACGAGATACATTCCTCCAATCGCAAAATGCCTTTGTTCATGAGATTTGAGATTTGAGCCCTATAAACCAGAAGGGAGGGAGTACTGCACGCGGTGTAGTCTAGTCACTTGTTGAAATCTCTAGAAAAGTCAAATACCCCTTTCCGGTTTACAGGGCTATACTACTCCCTCCGTCTAGGTGTGTAAGTCATCTTACGAAAACCAAATAGTCCCAAAACACTTAGGCGTGGTGCATTAACTTCTACCTTGTTTCTTGTTTCTTAACATATCAACCAATAAGAGATGAGAGGTGTGCATGATTTTAATGACTTGAAGTGGCTAGTTCATTGCATGCAATGCTATTAATTGGCAAATAAACATTGGTGACCCCAAGAGGAAACGGTGCTAACGGCGTGGACCTATGCAGAATGAGTATCAACCAATGGATGATGGAGTTTAATTGTTAAACAATTCAATGAGGGAAGCTTAGCTACAAATTCAATGACATACTCACCTAGACGGAGGGAGTAGCAAGTACTAGTACTACAATAGTGGGCTCACATAGCAATTTTGTCTCATGCAAGAGCCTGGCTACTATATGCGTGCTCCAAGGCACCGCACCATGCGAGCGTTCGCAACTGCCACATTCGGGTTGCGCATGGCTCTTTGCCTCTTCGAGAAGACGAACAATGATGTTACTCCTACTTCTACAGTATCGAATCCACTGCTGCATGTCCGTCCACCTCGTGCGGGAGGGATAGCGTGTAGCAAAAGCTTCTACTTACTGCTCCTACCTTTGCGTCTATGACAGGTGGGCCCAACAGGTGGTTGGTCCTCCTGTCATGCAGCCAAAGGAAGGTGCAATTAAGGCACCGGAGCTCAGTCCGCGGGGGAGAGGGCGTTGTAGTAATCAAATTTCTCGGTCTTGTACGAGTTGACGCGACACATCAAAGCACTGCACTCGATATAAGTCTTTTTACACATTTCAAATGGACTACAACATACGGATGTATGTAGACATATTCTGCTTTGTATGTAGTCACTTGTTGCAATCTCTAAAAAGACTTATATTTGGAAACGGAGGGAGTACAACGCATGCATGCATGCTGTGAGTTTCCTTTTGATACTTGCATGTGTTGATTTGATGCACCCTGCCAAATTTTGACTATAAATTTAACTAACCAAATTTTCATGCATGTCACAAAAAATTACGGGGCTATTTGGATTGTGACTATGTTTGCCTTATGTTGCCACATTATTTTTCCCACACTTGCCACACTTGCCTAACTTGAGTTGCTCAAATTGTTAGACACGCTTTGGCTTGCCTAAGGGAATCTTGCCACAATTCTTGTGTCTATGACATGTGGGGTTCACTGCTAATAAAAAAAATCTTGTCTTAGGTGTGGCCAATAAAAAAGACTTATATTTAGGAAAGGAGGGAGTAGAAAATATAAATAATAATGCATGTTGGGGCAACCCATGTTTCCGCTAATTTTAGCCGTGGGCTTGTTCACAATTTTTACGAGGGGGTGGTTGTTCATTTAATGGAGGGACTTGTAGTACCAGACTTGAACGATACAAAGTGTGACCTGGCACACCGTAACACCACTTGGAACAAGCGGGTAGCTATCTCAAAAAACAATCAACAACTAAAAAAACCGCAACCTGGCATGTAGTACACAATTTTAAACGATTGTTTTGATGGAGTGAAAAAGGAAAACTACCCCACTACGTATATATATAGGCCGGAGCCTCCACACTTGCTTGCTAGGGTTGCTCTAGTCACACACTCTCATCCTGTAGCGACCAGACCTCAAACAGTCTGATCTCTGTGCTCAGTGTCATCCCTGGATCAGTAATGCTGACACCACACAGTACTTGGAGGATTTATAACAGAGTAGCAATCACACACTTATTACATCGAATGTCTCAAAAGAGAACTTATTGAAATAAATATGGCTTAAGGCCATCTAAAACGATAACAGCGGAAGGCTTGGAAGATAAGTGAGTCCATCAACTCCAACGGCATCACTGAGTATAGAACCACGACCTAAAAGCACCTTACTCGTCGTCTGAAAAGTCTGCAACATGAAACGTTGCAGCCCGAAAACGGGTCAGCACATGGAATATGTTGGCAATGTAACACATAGAGAATAACAATGGAGATTGGCTATACTACATGCATATTTGGCTGGTGGTAAAGCTCTATGGTTACAGTTTTTGCATAAAGCCAATTTTTACCTACTGCAAAGGAATAAATTTATTTAACTATCATGGTGGTTGTTAAACATTGAGAATGCTTGACAGCATTCTCAATCCCAATTAAAAGTACTCATTAAAACCCAACAATATTAATTAAAGTAACATGATGAGATTCACATGATAATCAAGTACTAGATACTCAAGATGTCCATAACCGGAGATACGGCTAACCATGATTAGTTTATACACTCTGCAGAGGTTTGCGCACTTTCCCCACATGACTCGATCGCCTCCGCTTGGTTTCCCGCACTACATGGTGTTTGAGAAACGGATGACCGAGACATAGTCTTTCAGAAGCACTAGCACCTTACAAGAGGAGTAGACCGTACCGACCTACATCCCCTACATCTGCTAGTCCACCACGTAAGAGTTCGCACGACTTAGTCAACTATGCTAGAGCCCATAATAGCATGTGGCTGCACACGTAAGTTTCTAGTTTGAATAATCTCATGATCCCTTTGAGCCTGGGTGGCGGTCCGAAGAAATACAGGCAAGTCCTGCTAGAAAATAGGTGCCTCAATCCACCCAGATGTGTGTTTAAGTTGCCACCTTAAATAAACCATTAATTTACAATCTCACATCTGTCATGGATACACTCACCCAATCCACGTCTACTAGCATAGCATGGCATAATAAGCAAACGTAGAAGTAACTCCCAAAGATTTGATAATAAAACAGGTAATAGGTACTACCTCATCTACTTCCCATCCCACAATTTAATTAGATCCTAATCATGCAATGTTTGAGGATAGATCTAATGCATAAAAACTGGGTAGTAGAAAGGTATAATCAAGTGTTACTTGCCTTGCTGATGATCCGCGAAACCTAGAGACTCGAAGTAACAGGCGGCGCACTCCGAGTATTCTATCGCAGACAAACAAACAAGCATACAATAAGTACTCATCTAATGCATAGGTAAAAGTCGAACAAAAGATCCAACCAGAATGTTCAACTTAAGAACTCCGGTTTGCAAATAGAATCGAATCAAAAGAAGCAACGAAAGTCAAACGGCGAAAGAAATCAGCTTCGTTTTACTAATCTGGATCTAAGTCAAATTTTACAAAAGCAAAAACTTATTTAAGTAGGTTATTTGGAAAGAGGGTTTCGAGACGAAACTCCAGGCGCTTGAATTGCCTGATTCCGATAAACGAGCGAAAAGTTATACTAAATCGAAAATCGGATCAGAAATCGCGATCAGAAAATAACCGCGGAAAATCCGAGAAAAAAAACGACGAACAGATTAACGAACGAACGTTCGTTAATTTAACGAATCTGACGAAAAGCGTTCGTAAGACGATCTAACGGACGAATGTCCACTAATTAACCTAAACCGAAAAAAAACCGAAAACTAAAATAAAACGAATCAAAAATAAGACCGAAAAAAACGTAAAGAAAAACCGCCCGGTTTTTAAGAAAACCGGCGGCACGCGATTCGAGGCGGCGATGAACCTCGGGATGCGGGGCGGCGAAGTCCGGCGGGGCTCCGGCGGGTCCGGCGGCGGCGGGCGGCGGCGGCGCTGGCGGCGGCGGCGGATTAGGGTTAGGGTTTCGGCGTTGGCCGGCGGCGGCGAGTTGGGCTGGCGGCGGGGCGATCTGGCGGGCTGGGGCGGGGTCCCGGAGCTATTTATATAGCGCCCCCGAGCGGAGTCCCGCTCGGGTACGGCCCGGAGTCGGTGCGCGTTTTTTTTTAAAAAACATTACGCTGGGTAGAAAAATAAAAAGAAATACTAAACGGACTCCAAAAATCCCGAAATAAATTTTCCCCGACTTCTAAAATCAAGCCGGACTAGATGAACATTTATTTGGGGCCTGAATGCAATTTTGAAAAACGCGCATTTTTCCTACATTCAAATAAAAAGCGAAAAACTCCAAAATAAATCTTATTTGATTTTTTTATTAAATCTTCATTATTTCTTTATTTTGGGAAAGTCATTTTATTCCCTCTCTGAATTTTTGGTAGTAGAAATAATTGAAGATAAAATAAATAAAATCAATGATCCTATTTTCAAAATTTGAGAAAAACCCCAAATATGAAAATAACGAAATCCCCAACTCTCTCCGTGGGTCCTTGAGTTGCGTAGAATTTCTAGGATTGAGCCAACAATGCAATAAAAATATGATATGCATGATGATCTACGTATAACATTCCAAATTGGAAATTTGGGATGTTACAAACCTACCCCCCTTAAGATGAATCTCGCCCTCGAGATTCGGGTTGGCTAGCAAATAGGTGAGGGTGGTCCTTGAGCAGATCTTCCTCTCGCTCCCAGGTGGCTTCCTCCTCGGTGTGGTGGATCCACTGAACTTTGCAAAACTTGATAACCTTACTACGGGTAACTCTGCTGGCATAATCCAAAATCTTAACTGGTTTCTCTTCATAGGTCAGATCTTCTTTCAACTGAATCGTTTCCAATGGCACCGTATCTCTCAGTGGTATATCAGCCATCTCTGTGTGACACTTCTTCAACTGTGAAACATGGAACACATCGTGAACTCCTGACAATCCCTCAGGTAATTCTAACTTGTATGCTACTTCTCCCATGCGTTCCAAAACCTTGTATGGCCCCACAAAACATGGCGCTAACTTTCCTTTAACTCCAAAACGCTTAACTCCTTGAAGTGGAGATACTCGAAGATAAACTCTGTCTCCGACTTTGTATTCTGTCTCCTTGCGTTTCGAATATGCATAGCTCTTCTGCCTTGACTGAGCTACCTTGAGCCTGTCGCGAATCAACTTTACTTTCTGTTCAGACTCCTTAATCAAATCTGGTCCAAACAACTGGCGGTCTCCAACCTCATCCCACAACAACGGGGTTCTACACCTCCTTCCGTACAAGGCTTCGAAAGGGGCCATCTTCAAACTGGACTGATAACTGTTGTTGTAAGAAAACTCCGCGTATGGTAGGTTGTCATCCCAACTTGATCCATAATCCAAAACACAAGCTCTAAGCATATCCTCCAAAATCTGATTGACTCTCTCGGTCTGTCCATCTGTCTGTGGGTGGAAAGCTGTGTTAAACTCCAGCCTGGTTCCCAATGTTTCGTGCAACTGCTTCCAGAACTTAGAGGTGAATTGGGTTCCTCTATCTGATACGATACTCCTCGGAACTCCATGCAAACATACAATCCTCGTCATGTATATCTTAGCCAATTTGGCACTGCTGTAGGTAGTCTTTACTGGGATGAAATGAGCTACCTTCGTCCAACGATCAACTACAACCCAAATCGAGTCATAGCCTGAACGAGTCCTGGGAAATCCCGTGATGAAATCCATACCTAGTTTGTCCCACTTCCATTCGGGTATAGGCAATGGCTGCAACAATCTAGTTGGCTTCTGATGTTCTGCTTTCACCCTCTGACATACATCACAAACTGCTACATACTCTGCGATATCCTTCTTCATTCCGGTCCACCAGAATGTTTCCTTCAAATCCAAATACATCTTTGTGTTCCCGGGGTGAATCGAATATGGTGAATCATGTCCCTCTTGCAGAATCAACTTCCTGATCTCCGGGTTATTGGGCACATAAACACGGTTCTCAAATCGTAGGGTATCGTACTCATCCTCACGAAATCCCTTAGCCTTTCCTTTGCTCATCCGTTCCTTAATAGTGGCAACCTCCGTATCTGCCTTTTGAGCTTCTCTGATTTTATCCATCAACGTAGACTGAATCTCCAATGCTGCTACATAGCCTCTCGGAACTATTTCCAAACATAGCTCTCGAAGTTCCTCGGCTAACTCCTTGGGTATTTCTCCCGTCATTAGAGTATTGACATGGCTCTTGTGGCTCAACGCATCTGCTACAACGTTAGCCTTCCCGGGGTGATAATGCAATCTCATATCATAATCCTTAATAAGTTCCAACCATCTCCTCTATCTGAGATTTAATTCCTTCTGTGTGAAGATGTACTTCAAACTCTTGTGATCCGTGTACACCTCACAATGATTTCCAATGAGAAAATGTCTCCACGTTTTTAGTGCATGCACTACGGCTGCTAACTCCAAATCATGAGTAGCATAATTCAACTCATGGGGCTTAAGCTGTCGTGAAGCATACGAAACAACTCTACCCTCCTGCATAAGCACTGCTCCAAGTCCTCGTCGTGAAGCGTCGCAATACACTTCATAATCCTTAGTCTGATCTGGCAGAATCAACACTGGTGAGGTAACCAAATGTTTCTTCAACTCTTGGAAGCTAGCCTCACACTCCTCAGTCCAAATGAACTTAGTATCCTTCTTCAACAACTCTGTCATAGGCTTCGCAATCTTCGAGAAATTTTCAATGAATCTTCGGTAGTATCCTGCGAGTCCAAGGAAACTCCTGATCTCTCCAACTGTGGTTGGTGCTTCCCAGTTGGTCACAGTGACGACTTTAGTGGGGTCTACTGCGATACCTTCTCCGGATGTAACATGTCCGAGAAATCCAACTTCCTTCAACCAAAACTCACACTTGCTGAACTTGGCATATAGTTGATGTTCCCTGAGCTTCTCGAGTACTAATCGTAATTGCTCCTTGTGTTCCTCTTCATTCTTCGAATAAACCAAAATATCATCAATGAACACCACGACGAACTTATCCAAAAACTCCATAAACACCTTGTTCATCATGTTCATAAAATAGGCTGGGGCGTTAGTCAGACCAAATGACATAACAGTATACTCATATAGCCCGTACCTGGTGGTAAAAGCCGTCTTCGGTATATCTTGCTCCCGAATCTTCAACTGATGGTACCCGGATCGCAAATCGATCTTGGAAAACACCTTAGCTCCTTGCAACCGATCAAACAGATCATTGACCATTGGTAGTGGGTACTTGTTCTTAATGGTTACTTCATTCAATCCGCGATAATCAACAACCATTCTTAACGATCCATCCTTCTTCTCCACTAGAAGTACTGGCGATCCCCAAGGCGAAGAACTTGGGCGAATAAAACCTTTATCCAACAACTCCTTAATCTGCTTCTTAATTTCCTCCAAAGCTTGGGCTGGCATCCTGTACGGTCTCTTGGATATAGGCCCAGTGCCTGGCAGTAGCTCAATTAAGAACTCAATGTCTCTATCCGGTGGCATGCCTGGCAACTCCTCTGGAAATACATCGGGGAAATCCCTTACCACTGGTACTTCCTCCTGCACAACTCCTGATAAGGAATTTACATGTGCTCTCCTCGACTCATGCCGTGATACATACTTGATCCTTATCCCTTCTGGTGTTGTAAGCAAAATTGTCTTACTGGCGCAATCAATGTTCCCTCCATACTTCGATAACCAATCCATGCCTAATATCACATCCAAACCTTGCGATTCCAAAACTATTAGGTCCAAGGGAAATACATGGTGTCCAATCCTTAATGGCAGTCGATCACACCATTTACTAGCCGTATACTCTGCTCCGGGTGAGGTTACTAGCATGGGTGACCTAAGTGCTTGGGTTGGCAATTTATATTTATGCACAAATCCCCTTGATATGTATGAATGCGATGCACCAGTATCAAAAAGAACAACTGCAGTAAATGCCTTAACCAAAAACTTACCTATTACTGCATCTGGCTGAGCTTCAACCTCCTCCACGGTAACGTGGTTCACTTGCCCCCTGTTGAAAGGGTTCGGCTTCTTTCCTGAGCTTCCATTGCCATTTCCATTTTGGCCTTCAGGACAATCATTTGCATAATGCCCCGTCTTGCGGCACTTATAACAGGTGATATGGCTCAGGTCTGCTTTGGATGGTGTTGACGGGGTGGTGAGGCTTTGTCCATTGCTTCCTCCATTCCCGTTCCCATTCTTTGTGCCATTGTGATTGTGCGAGCTGCCTCCTCCATGAGTATGCTGAAAATGTCCTCCTGACTTTGGGGTAAAGCGTGGCTTCTGATGGGCTCCAGAATTATACTTCCCCTGTGCATACTTCCTCTTACGATTATCAATCTGCTGCTGCTTCCCTTCAATCATAAGAGCATGATCTACTAACTCCTGGTAGTTATTGAAAGTGGCTACCATCAACTGCATGCTCAGCTCATCATTCAGTCCTTCTAGAAACTTCTCCTGCTTAGCTGCATCCGTAGCAACGTCATCTGGGGCATAACATGCTAGTTTACTAAAATCATCCACATACTGGCCAACTGTCCGTCCTCCTTGGCGTAAGTTGTGAAACTCATGCTTCTTCATGGCCATAGCTCCGCCTGAAACATGGGCAGTACGAAAAGCTTGCTGAAACTGATTCCATGTGACAGTGTCTACAGGGTAAGTGGCTGTAAAATTCTCCCACCATGCTGCTGCGGGTCCGTCAAGCTGATGCGCGGCAAACTTCACCTTCTCTCCATCTGTGCATCCTGTAGTGGTCAACTCCCTCCCTATCTTACGGAGCCAATCATCTTCTACTATCGGCTCAGTGCTACTGGAAAACACCGGCGGATTCAACCTTAAGAAATGTGCCAGATGGTCAACAGGTGGTGGTGGTGGTGGGTTGTTGTTATTGTTGCCTTGGTTCTGTACCAATGTTTGAATCAAGGTATTCTGCTGCTGAATCAACTGAGTGATCTCTGGCGGGAAGACAAACTCGGGGTCGCGTCTCGGAGGCATTTGAGGGTTTTAAGGGGAAGAGTTAAGAATAGAATGAGGTCTAGTGAGAATACACTACCCATATGCACATGAGACAAAACACACAATATCATTCCAATCAATTCAAACAAGGGCATACAACGGTCTATCTATCGTTACAAAAGTGCTTGGACTAAAACTAGTTAAATGGTGGAAAATTCTACTACTGTTATGGTGGTCAACTAGAAAAACTGCTCCGATGCAGATTCCATGATATCTGCTCCAGCTTCATCAACATAGTCATCATCGCTATCATCGGGATCCGAGTCGGTGTCGTTGATGATGATATAATTATCTGGACATGTAGGTTCATCCTCTTCTCCTTTGGGTGCTGAACCTCCCATGAATACTCCAATCTTCTCCTTAAGGTCACCGTTCTGTCTTACTAGAGCGACGATTTCTTCCATATAGTCTTTACGCGTAGCCTTGAGTTCTGCTTCTAGCTCCTTGATCCTGGTCATAGCCTTCTGTAGCTCCTCCATATCTGCGCACATCTGGTTCTCCTGGCGTCGGATGTGTTGGTTTAACTCCTGGATGTAAGCTGTGATGGATCTGTCCCTCCTGGGGGCGATCATCTCCCAATGCTCATCTCGGCACCCACAAATCTGGTAGATAGTATTCTTGAACTTCTCCAATTCATCCCATGGCGATGTGAGCTGCCATGCTCTTTCCTAGGCTCCATGTTGGTACATCAAAGGTAAACTCTATTGGCTCCGTGACTGGTGCAAACGTCCTTCCTGGAATGTAGACTTGAATCCTCCAGCGCTCCTCTTCGGGTAAAGTGGCGTTGAAAGTTCCAGTGAAGCTTGGTACTCCTATGTTCAAGTATCTAGCGGCTTCCTTCAAGTGACATCCAAAAGGTGAATTCTCATCTGGTTGCACAAACTTGATCCTTGCATCCGTCATCCTAAAGAATAGAAAAGATGAGGAGTCAGAAATGAGAAGAAAGAGTAGTGATCTAGGGCTTAAGCTTAGTGGCCGTGTCCTACAGTTAGCGTGTGCTCTGATACCACCTTGTAGCGACCAGACCTCAAACAGTCTGATCTCTGTGCTCAATGTCATCCCTGGATCAGTAATGCTGACACCACACAGTACTTGGAGGATTTATAGCAGAGTAGCAATCACACACTTATTACATCGAATGTCTCAAAAGAGAACTTATTGAAATAAATATGGCTTAAGGCCATCTAAAACGATAACAGCAGAAGGCTTGGAAGATAAGCGAGTCCATCAACTCCAACGGCATCACTGAGTATAGAACCACGACCTAAAAGCACCTTACTCGTCGTCTGAAAAGTCTGCAACATGAAACGTTGCAGCCCGAAAACGGGTCAGCACAAGGAATATGCTGACAATGTAACACATAGAGAATAACAATGGAGATTGGCTATACTACATGCATATTTGGCTGGTGGTAAAGCTCTATGGTTACAGTTTTTGCATAAAGCCAATTTTTCCCTACTGCAAAGGAATAAATTTATTTAACTATCATGGTGGTTGTTAAACATTGAGAATGGTTGACAGCATTCTCAATCCCAATTAAAAGTACTCATTAAAACCCAACAATATTAATTAAAGTAACATGGTGAGATTCACATGATAATCAAGTACTAGATACTCAAGATGTCCATAACCGGAGACACGGCTAACCATGATTAGTTTATACACTCTGCAGAGGTTTGCGCACTTTCCCCACATGACTCGATCGCCTCCGCTTGGTTTCCCGCACTACATGGTGTTTGAGAAATGGATGACTGAGACATAGTCTTTCAGAAGCACTAGCACCTTACAAGAGGAGTAGACCGTACCAACCTACATCCCCTACATCTGCTAGTCCACCCCGTAAGAGTTTGCATGACTTAGTCAACTATGCTAGAGCCCATAATAGCATGTGGCTGCACACGTAAGTTTCTAGTTTGAATAATCTCATGATCCCTTTGAGCCTGGGTGGCGATCCGAAGAAATACAGGCAAGTCCTGCTAGAAAACAGGTGCCTCAATCCACCCAGATGTGTGTTTAAGTTGTCACCTTAAATAAACCATTAATTTACAATCTCACATCTGTCATGGATACACTCACCCAATCCACGTCTACTAGCACAGCATGGCATAATAAGCAAACGTAGAAGTAACTCCCAAAGGTTTGATAATAAAACAGGTAATAGGTACTACCTCATCTACTTCCCATCCCACAATTTAATTAGATCCTAATCATGCAATGTTTGAGGATAGATCTAATGCATAAAAACTGGGTAGTAGAAAGGTATGATCAAGTGTTACTTGCCTTGCTGATGATCCGCGAAACCTAGAGACTTGAAGTAACAGGCGGCGCACTCCGGGTATTCTATCGCAGACAAACAAACAAGCATACAATAAGTACTCATCTAATGCATAGGTAAAACTCGAACAAAAGATCCAACCAGAATGTTCAACTTAAGAACTCCGGTTTGCAAAAAGAATCGAATCAAAAGAAGCAACGAAAGTCAAACGGCGAAAGAAATCAGCTTCATTTTACTAATCTGGATCTAAGTCAAATTTTACAAAAGCAAAAACTTGTTTAAGTAGATTATTCGGAAAGAGGGTTTCGAGACGAAACTCCAGGCGCTTGAATCGCCTGATTCCGATAAATGAGCGAAAAGTTATACTAAATCGAAAATCGGATCAGAAATCGCGATCAGAAAATAACCGCGGAAAATCCGAGAAAAAGAAAAACGACGAACAGATTAACGAATGAACGTTCGTTAATTTAATCTGACGAAAAGCGTTCGCTAAGATGATCTAACGGACGAACGTCCGCTAATTAACCTAAACTGGAAAAAAAACGAAAACTAAAATAAAACGAATCAAAAAAAGACCGAAAAAAAACCGTAAAGAAAAACCGCCCGGTTTTTAAGAAAACCGGCGGCATGCGATTCGAGGCGGCGGCGAACCTCGGGATGCAGGGCGGCAAAGTCCGGCGGGGCTCCGGCGGGTCCGGCGGCGGCGGGCGGTGGCGCTGGCGGCGGCGGCGGCGGCGGCGGATCTGGCGGCGGCGGCGGATTAGGGTTAGGGTTTGGGCGTGGGCCGGCGGCGGCGGGTTGGGCTGGCGGCGGGGCGATCTGGTGGGCTGGGGCGGGTCCCACCGCTATTTATATAGCGCCCCCGAGCGGAGTCCCGCTCGGGTAGGGCCCGGAGTCGCCGCGCGTTTTTTTTAAACATTACGCTCGGTAGAAAAATAAAAAGAAATACTAAACGGACTCCAAAAATCCCAAAATAAATTTTCCTCGACTTCCAAAATCAAGCCGGACTAGATGAACATTTATTTGGGGCCTAAATGCAATTTTGAAAAACACGCATTTTTCCTATGTTCAAATAAAAAGCGAAAAACTCCAAAATAAATCTTATTTGATTTTTTATTAAATCTTCATTATTTCTTTATTTTGCGAAAGTCATTTTATTCCCTCTCTGAATTTTTGGTAGTAGAAATAATTGAAGATAAAATAAATAAAATCAATGATCCTATTTTCAAAATTTGAGAAAAACCCCAAATATGAAAATAACGAAATCCCCAACTCTCTCCGTGGGTCCTTGAGTTGCGTAGAATTTCTAGGATTGAGCCAACAATGCAATAAAAATATGATATGCATGATGATCTACGTATAACATTCCAAATTGGAAATTTGGGATGTTACACATCCTCTCCAGATCTAAACAAGATAGGGGTGGTAACACTGTCTTTCTCCCTTCAAAAAACACTGTCTTTCTATCCTCACCGCTGGTTACAGATCTGGACGTATTCCCCTTCCGCCGGTGAAGGGGAGGAGGGGCAGCGTTTAGGCCGTCGTCGACAGCAAGGGAGGAGACCCACTGCCGGCCGCACCGTTATCTCCGGCCGAGCGCCGGCGCCGGAGGTCCTCCGATCCCTTCGTCGTTGCCTGTGGGCGGATCCGGCCTCCCGCCGCCCACCTATCCACATCCTGACGACCTTTAGGTATATCTTCGTTCGAAACCGCCTTAGCTCTACTTACCCAGCTCGCTACGTCGCTGCATGTGCATCATTTTATACCTCTTAGCCCCTCTCGATCGGATGGTCTAACGTCACCTATTATTTTTCTTCTATTGTTAGAGGTAAAGCTACTTCATGGAGTCGAATCTTGTACTCCCTCTGTCTGAAAATACTTGTCATTAAAATGGATGTATCTAGATGTATTTTAGTTCTAGACACATCCATTTTGATGACAAGTAATTCTGGATGGAGGGAGTACTTGGTTCAAACAAGAAATAAAGTGGGGGTGGGGTAATCTAGTATATACATCGGACTTGGTACAAACAGGAAGGAAGGGGGTGAAAGTAGTACAGACTGGTCATCCAACCAGTCTCTTGGTCGAAAAGGGAAATATAGGGGTAACGCTGTAGACAGTGGTATGACCAGGACTAGATTTGCTATCCACACATAGGAGTAGGTGGATAGAGTGAACAAAAATGGGACCAACCCAGATATGTTTCTTGGATGTTTGTTTCTCGGGGCAACAAACTATGAATCACCACTTTATGCCCCTTTTATGTACATGGTGCTGGACTGCTGGTGCACCCACTATCCCATGCCCTTATACCAAATATTTAGTTATTCTTAATCTTATGTCCCTGGTAAAAATAAAGCCATGCCACTGTTATAAGCCATGACAAGTTTAGCCAAATGTTTTTGCCTATAATTGTTTGAGACTCTGACTGTTTCCTCTGTACCTTTTTGTGCAAACAGGGATATCCAATTCACCTGGTTGCTGTTGTGACCTTTTGGTGCACTGCACAAAACTCTGCTTAAAAGAAGTGACTTTTGTGCTGTTTAACTGGAATGTTAGAATGGAACAGTTGGTTCATTTTGGTGGAACTGCACAAAGGGAGATCTTTGTTCCAATCCTCATCATCCATATTGGTGCCATAACCTTCCTTTAGGTAAGAATGATATTTAAGGCATGTGTTCATCTCTATTTTCCGACTGCCATGAGAAAATAATGCTATTTTTTACTAGTACACTTGTACTCCCTCACTGACAAAACCCATTCTGAAATAGAAGGCCAATCATGTACTTGGTTTCACCAACTGGTGAGGAGAAAGAGAAACAGAGCATGAAGAGGAAGAAGAAGAATAAACAGTGCCAAGGCGATCTTGCTGAAGCCAGAGGCCTCAGTCGATGCCATTCAAGGGCTCTCGCAATGACTACCTTACATGTGAGACGATCCTCCAGGGAGCCCTTCCACTTCTGCTGTCTCACTTAATTAATTAGGAGTACTTAAGTACCACTAATTTATTGCTGCCTAATTTTCTTGTCAGAGTTAAACAAATCTTTAGTAGGACCCTATGCTGAATCATGTATGTGTGTATGTTTGTCTATGGAGGTGAATCATGTGGTGGAGCAGGGAGGGAATATTATTAGTGTCATGACATAATAGTGCTATTGTTTTGCATGTCAATTTATTGCCATTGGTTCAATGAGGCAATGTTTTGCGTATTGTCCATCATGAATTTGATGCTACTGTTTGAGTAATATGCTAATGTCTTCCTATCCTTTCGCACTAAGATAATGAAGGTTTCACCTTGTTCCTACTTATGCAAACAGGGATCATGTTGTGCCAATCATACATTTTAGTGGAACTACACAAGACAATACAATGAACTGTATCCCAGCCAGTGCTTTAACTCTGCTGGAAGTTCTTGATAATCTTTCGATATAATCTCAGCACTGGTAAACAAGAGTGATTTCAACCATACATTTGAAGTGCACAAAAATGTATACTATTGAGTGATTCCAGTTAGTGCTTTATCATCTCTTATGGGACTACATGAATAATCTTTTTTTCTCAGGTTGGTACAGGCCTAAGGCCTTCATCCATATTAGTTTGTTGCCATCTCTATTTGTATCGTGCTACTGTCATGAGAAACTCCTTTATCTTTGCACGTTAAAGTTTTGCAACCTATGATAAATGGCAATGCTTTGAGTGTTGAGCTAATTGGCACTAATTAAATAAACTAATACCTCTCTTTAAGCAAGACTACTATGTTGCTAACTTTACCCATTAAGATAATTAGGGTGCTTCCATTTGTTAGTGTATGTTTCATCAACTAGTTCCACTATTATAGTAATCTCACTCTCTCAATATATGTGCCAACAGGGATGCTCGATTTTGGTGGAACTGCACAAAAACTTTGGATGCTTCATTGCCTCGACAGCTTCCGTCCTTTCCTGTCAGTCGCTAATCTCGGCTTGCTTTCTTCCTTCGCTGTCAGTCGCTTCGCTTATCTCGGCTTCCAGTCAAAGGAAATAGTAATTGATATGCTACCTCACACAGGTTGGTACTGGTCTTTATCCTGATTATTGTGCTTGTCATGTATTGGTAATTTGGTATTGTGCTACTATCTGCCAATTTTATAAAGGAGTAACTTGGAGCCTGAACTCGCAGGCAAATCATTGCATTGGGTGATTTCAGTAGAACTGCACAAAATGATCAGATGGACAGATACTTATGTTGCTACCAGGTACTCCAAAGTTCACTCAGACAAGCATCGATGTTGATAAGAAGTGCCTATATTCATTCGAGTATCAACCGGCGTCAACCAGTTGTCAAACTCCCAAGTATTAGGAGAGTGAACGCCAAAAATATTGCTTGCCGCATAGCCCAGAAGAACACAGTCCAGTCTTTGGTCCTAACTTGTGCCTTTTGGTTCAGCAGATATGGTAGCGAACTGTATGGCATGGAGTCTAAAGATTCCAGACAAGTTGGTTGACGCGTATATTCATCTGGCACTTAATCAGTCTGCACGCCAGGGATGCTCCATTTCAGTTGAACTGCACAAAAAATTTGGATGGTTCATTTTCTCAACCGCCTCCTTTCTCGTCTGCAATGTAGAATTTTGGCGAGCTACAGGACCAAGATGAGCCAGTAAACTAGTTGGATGAAAGTAGTGGCCAAGTTGCTCAAACCTCGCTCAGCACGAGGCAACTATTTGAGGATAAACCTACAAGCAAAGTTCAAATTGTCTGTGCTGCCTCTTATGTACTCAAAAGTTTACTCGTACAAGAACTAATTTTAGCAAGAAGTACCTCTGACTAAACACCATTTACCATTCTGTACCCTAGGTAATTAAAGTTCGTCCATGGATCATATTTGCTGTGATCTCAATCATTTGAATGCATAAACGTACTGAACATGTGCGTATCTGAATCTTTTTGTGAATTATGTATGAATATTGTCGTGTGATCTATCAATCATTTGGATGCATAGATATGCTGAGCTTGTGTATATATGAATCTTTTGAGTTGTTGATAGTGGATGTTGGCTATGAATATGAACGTGTCCTGTGAACCTGAGTTTGATATGAATGTTTACCTTTTCGGTTGTATTTGTGTGGGAACTTGTTAGTATGCTGATACGTCTCCAACATATCTATAATTTATGAAGTATTCATGCTATTATATTATCCATCTATGATGTTTTATATGCATTTATATGTCATTTTATATGATTTTTGGGACTAACTTATTAACCTAGATCCCAGTGCCAGTTTCTATTTTCTCCTTGTTTTTGTGTTTTACAGAAACGGGATACCAAACGGAGTCCAATTGATGTGCCAATTTTTGAGGATATGGACCAAAAGAATACCACGGAGCATCGGAGTTGGGCCAGAAGAGTCCCGGGCTGCCCATGAGAGAGCCCCCCCCCCCCCGGGGGGCGTGCCGATCAGAAGTTCCGCCGCCTCAAGCCTCTGTAGCCACGAGAAATCAATCTAGGCCTTCTCTGGCACCCTACCGGAGGGGGCCATCATCACCGCAGGCCATGGAGGAGGATCTCGGAGGGGCCATCATCTCCATGAAGGCCAAGGACCAGAGGGGGAAAGCCATGGAGGAGGAAGCACATGGGGGAGAACCTCTCCTCCTCTCTCTTGGTGGCACCGGAGTGCCATCGGGAGGGAAATCATCGCCGCGGTGATCGTCTTCATCAACATCACCATCATCATCACCATCCTCATCTCTTTTACGCGGTCCACTCTCCCGCACCCCGCTGTAATCCCTACTTGAACATGGTGCTTTATGCTACATATTATGATCCAACGATGTGTTGCCATCCTTTGATGTTCTGAGTAGATATCTTTTGTCTTTGGGTTGATTGATGATCTCGATTGGTATGAGTTGTATGTTTCACTTTGATGCTATCCTATGGTGCCCTCCGTGTTGCGCAAGCGTGAGGGATCCCCGCTGTAGGGTGTTGCAATACATTCATGATTCGCTTATAGTGGGTTGGTGAGTGACGGAAACACAAACCCGAGTAAGAGGGGTTGTTGCGTATGGGAATAAAGAGGACTTGATGCTTTAATGCTATGGTTGGGTTTTACCTTAATGAGTGCATATGATCCATGTAGAGAAAGTATGTTAGCTTTTGCCTCTCCCTCATATGAAATTGCAATAGTGATTACCGGTCTTGTTAACAATTGCCTAGGACAATTCCGCACACCGATCCACCATTATTCCACACTCGCTATTTATATTATTTAGTAATATATTCTAACTTTATGATAACATCACCTACTTTTATATTTTAGCTCTCTGATATCATAAAAAGTTATCCTCTTTATACCCACAACACAGTTTTATTTCTTGTTTCTAGTTGGAAGCAAACGTTCGGTGCACGTAGAGTCGTATCAGTGGCAAATAGGGCTTGAGAGAATATTGATCTTACCTTTATCTCCTTATGGGTTCGACACTCCATACTTATCACTTCCACCTTTGGGAATTGCTTTGATGATTCCCTGCACTTGGGGATTATCAAGCTCTTTTCTGACGCCGTTGCCGGGGAGCAATAGCGTGGGGTTGATATTCTCGTGTGTGCTTGTTTGCTTTCTTTACTTAGTAGATTTTGTTTTTCCTTTTTGTTTCTGTTTAGTTGTGGGTGAAACATACAAAAAATTTAAAAAGAAGGAAAATACCAAAAAAATATTTACTTGCCTCTCATGCCTAAAATAGTTTTTCAAAAAGAGAAGTGATTGGAAAGTTATGCATTGAAGAAGTGAGGGTCGACCTTGAGCACTTGTGTTCATGCTCACGGAAACAATGTAGAATTTTTCATGGAAGTTTCTGTGTAAATAATTATACCCTTGTATATATTCATTTTATTATAAAAAATAATGTGCCAAGCTTTGGTTTTAGTATGATAAGATTGCTTGCTTACTTTGTGCAGAATAAAAACAGAAACTTTGGCTGTAGTGCATGAATTTATATTTTTTACTGGAAATTCAAATGGGTCTGTTGCACATTACTTCTGTACAAATTGTTCAAATTATCAAATTTATTTCATAATTTTTGGAGTTACAGAAGTTTACTAAACTTCCAGATTACTACAGACTGTCATGTTCTTAACAGATTCTGTTTTTCGTGTGTTGTTTGCTTATTTTGATGCATCTATGGCTAGTATCGGGGGGTATGAACCATAGAGAAGTTGGAATACAGTAGGTTTAACACCAATATAAATAAATAATGAGTTCATTACAGTACCTTATGTGGTGGTTTTTCTTTCTTGCACTAACGGATCTCACGAAGTTTTTGTTTAAGTTTTTGTGAATGAAGTGTTTGAAGAACGAGGAGTTACCGATGTGAGAAGAATAAAGAGAGACAAGAGTTCAAGCTTGGGGGAGCCCAAGGCACCCCAAGTAAATATTTCAAAGGATACTCAAGCATCTAAGCTTGGGGATGCCCTGGTTGCCATCCCATCTTTCTTCTTTGACAAATATCGGTATACCTCGGTTTTTGTTTTGTTCACATTGTTTGTGCCCTTTGTGTTTTTGTTTTTCTTTAGGAATCATGCTAGTATGAGATAGCTCTTCATTGATTTATAGAATACTTCATGTGCTTCACTTATATCTTTTAAGTATGATCTTATAGAATTGATCTTTGTGCTTCACTTAAATCGTTTGAGTGTGGTTTTATAGAATGCTTCGTGTGCATCACTTATATTTTTCAAGCTTGGATATTGGCTAGTCTATATTTATTGTAGAAGGCTCCATGAACTTCACTTATATCTTTTGGAGTTTGAATAATACTATAATTTAAAGTGGATTTGGAAGAGTGTCAACTTTAGTTAGTATTCCACTATTTTGGAAGAGGTTCCAATTGAGTATGATAACAAAGTTGCTATTCATGATGCTACTGAAAACTATTATGAGGGAGGAATATTTGCTTATAGGAGTTGCAATAATATCAAGTTTCCTCTCTATGTGCTTAAAGTTTTCAAGTTATACTTGTTTTGCCTTCCTATGCTAGTTGACCTTTGATCCTATAAATTGTGTGCTCACAAAATTCCTAGGCAGAGGAAGTGAGTTAGATTTAAATTTGCTAGTCATATTCTTCATGATGCTCTCTTTGTGTTTCAAATCTTTTCTTTTATGCGAGCATCATTGAAATCATCATGCCTAGCTAAAAGGCATTAAAGAAAAGCGCTTGTTGGGAGACAACCTAATATTTACCCTTACTGTTTTTGTGTGTCTACATGATTAAGCTATTGTATTAGTCATGTTTTATAGCTTTTGTTTCAATAAAGTGCTAAGTAAGATCTTTGGGAAGACTTGGGTGAAAGTTAATGTAATCTTGCTGTAAAAAACAGAAACTTTGCGCTCACGAGATTAGCTGTCGTTTTTTACAGAAGAGCGCTTTTGAGCTAATTATTTTTGAAGAAGATTAATAGACAAATTCCTCATGTCCACCAATTTATTTCATAATTTTTGGAGTAGCAGAAGTATGGTTATTGTTTAGATCATTACAGACTGTTCTGTTTCTGACAGATTCTGTTTTCGTCGCATATTTTGCTTCTTTTCTAGTTTCTATGGCTTATATTTCTCAATATAAATGGTAGAAATGATATGGTACAGTAGGCATTATGTGAAAACAATTATGAACCGTGTCCTTTACAGTACTAAAGTGCATGGTTTACTCTTTATCATACTAACCTATCTCACGAAGTTCCATTAAGTTTTGTGTGATTGAAGTTTTCAAGTTTTGGGTGAGATATCGATATGAGGAGAATAAGGAGTGGAAATACCCTAAGCTTGGGGATGCCCAAGGCACCCCAAGGTAATATTCAAGGAAGACTCAAGCGCCTAAGCTTGGGGATGCCCCGGAAGGCATCCCCTCTTTCGTCTTCAAAACTATCGGTGCATCTTACTCGGAGCTATATTTTTATTCGTCACATGATATGTGTTTTACTTCGAGCGTCATTTTCTTTTGTTAGTATTAGCTTGATGTTATTTAGAATAGTGTTTTGCATCTTTATTTTCAATAAAAATGTCAAGGATAGCCTTTACCATGCTTATTTTGCTAGTATACATGTTGCTGTTTGAAAACAGAAAGTTTACCGCTGTTGCAAAAATTCCCTAGAAAAATCAGAGCATGATATAATGTTGAAACTTTTTGCATAATGAGCTCTGATAAATATAATACAGTGGGAATTTTCTCTCATAATTTCTGGAGTTAGGGAAGTATAGATACTCTTGCATTCTTTACAGGCTGTACTGTTTTGACAGATTGCTGTTATGTTTGCATTGTTTGCATATGTTTGCTTGTTTAATGATTCTATTTGAGGATAGGAGTATTAAATATGCAGAGGCATTTAGTATGCAATGTTGAATAATAATTCTAGTGATTTGTTACTGTAGAAAATGATAAGGTTTTGCAGTGGTTTATACTAACCTATCTCACGAGTTCTTGTTGAGTTTGGTGTGGATGAAGCTTTTGATAAAAAGAGAAACCATGATATGAAAAGAATTAAGGAGACACAAAAGTTCAAGCTTGGGGATGTCCAAGGCACCCCAAGATAATATTCCAAGAAGTCTCAAACATCTAAGCTTGGGGATGCCCCGTTAGGCATCCCACCTTTCTTCTTCAACAACTATCGGTTAGTATCGGTTGAGCCTAAGTTTTTGCTTCTTCACATGAGTTGTGCTATCCTTGCAATGTCATTTTTTTTTACATGCTGTTTGAATAATATCATTGGATCTGAAATTTTGAATAGAAAAGGAATCCTCCCATGGCTAGTTAATTATTTGCCTACTCAGTGTCTTTCACTCATATCTTTTGGAGTAGTTTGTCATTTACTCACGCGCTTCATGATTATCCTATGAGTAAATGGGGGAACGAATTGAATGTCGTAAATCTGAACTTTTATATGTTTTGTTTGCTTATAACATGGTTAGTGATGACTTCACACATAGAAAGTATGAGGCATAAAAGTTGTTGAGAGTCGGTAAATGTAGTTTTGGTCATCGTTGCAATTAATAGGAAGTAATAAGGAAAGAGAGGTTCACATACAAATATATTATATTGGACACCTTTTATGATTGGGAGCACTCATTAAGTATGACATGCTAAAAGAGTTGACGTTGGACAAGGAAGGCAATGTAATGGTTTATGTTTTCCAACATCTCAGTTAAAGTATATTGTCATTAACCTTCGAAACATGTTGAGCTTGCCTTTCCCCCTCATGCTAGCCAAATTCCTTGCACCAAGTAGAGATACTACTTGTGCTTCCAAATACCCTTAACCCCATTTTTGCCATGAGAGTCCACCATACCTACCTATGGATTGAGTAAGATCCTTCAAGTAAGTTGTCATCGGTGCAAGCAATAAAAATTGCTCTCTAAATATGTATGACTTATTAGTGCAGAGAAAATAAGCTTTGTACGAACTTGCTGTGGAAGTAATAAAAGCGATGGACTGCATAATAAAGGTCCACATACAAGGGGCAATATAAAGTGACGTTCTTTTGCATTAAGATTTTGTGCATCAACCCTAAACGCGCATGACAACCTCTGATTCCCTCTGCGAAGGGCCTATCTTTTGCTTTATGTTTTTACTTTATGCTTGAGTCAAGGTGATCCTCACCTTTCCCTTTTTCATTTTATCCTTTGGCAAGCTCCTCGTGTTTTGAAAGATCATGATATATATATCCAATTGGATGTAAGTTAGCATGGGCTATTATTGTTGACATCACCTAAAGGTGAATACATCGGGAGGCAACACAATAAGCCCCTATCTTTCTCAGTGTCCGGCTGAAACTCCATAACCACAAGTATTGCGTGAGTGTTAGCAGTTGTAGAAGACTATATGATAGTTGAGTATGTGGAGTTTCTCAAAAGCTCTATTCTTGACTCTTTCTGATGTTATGATAAATTGCAATTGCTTCGATGACTGAGATTATAGTTTGTTAGTTCTCAATGAAGTTTCTGAACCATGCTTAATATTGTGAAAAGATTGTTACTTGATCATGAAAAGTTTTATGAGATAAGCTATTATTATGACACATATTGATGCTAGAAAAGGTGATTGAAATTATCATTGACCAAACTTCTGCACCTTCTAGCATTCACACTTCATAAATTATTTCTTTTATCATTTACCTACTCGAGGACGAGCAGGAATTAAGCTTGGGGATGCTGATACGTCTCCAACGTATCTATAATTTATGAAGTATTCATGCTATTATATTATCCATCTATGATGTTTTATATGCATTTATATGTCATTTTATATGATTTTTGGGACTAACTTATTAACCTAGAGCCCAGTGCCAGTTTCTGTTTTCTCCTTGTTTTTGTGTTTTATAGAAAAGGGATACCAAAGGGAGTCCAATTGACGTGCCAATTTTTGAGGATTTTTTATGGACCAAAAGAAGACCACGGAGCATCGGAGTTGGGCCAGAAGAGTCCCGGGCTGCCCACGAGAGAGGAGGCCCCCCCCCCCGGGGCGCGCCCCCCTATCTCGTGGACAGCCCGGAGACCTTCCTGGCGTGAAACCAACGCCAATAATTCCTATAAATACTGAAACTTTCAGGAATTAACCTAGATCAGAAGTTTCGCCGCCGCAAGCCTTTATAGCCAGGAGAAATCAATCTAGGCCCTCTCCGGCACCCTGCCGGAGGGGGCCATCATCACCGGAGGCCATGGAGGAGGATCTCAGAGGGGCCATCATCTCCATGAAGGCCAAGGACCAGAGGGGGAAAGCCATGGAGGAGGAAGCACAAGGGGGAGAACCTCTCATCCTCTCTCTTGGTGGCACCGGAGTGCCATCGGGAGGGAAATCATCGTCGCGGTGATCGTCTTCATCAACATCACCATCATCATCACCATCCTCATCTCTTTTACGCGGTCCACTCTCCTGCAACCCGCTATAATCCCTACTTGAACATGGTGCTTTATGCTACATATTATGATCCAATGATGTGTTGCCATCCTTTGATGTTTTGAGTAGATATCTTTTGTCTTTGGGTTGATTGATGATCTAGATTGGTATGAGTTGTATGTTTCACTTTGATGCTGTCCTATGGTGCCCTCCGTGTCGCGCAAGCATGAGGGATTCCCATTGTAGGGTGTTGCAATACATTCATGATTCGCTTATAGTGGGTTGGTGAGTGACGGAAACACAAACCCGAGTAAGAGGGGTTGTTGCGTATGGGAATAAAGAGGACTTGATGCTTTAATGCTATGGTTGGGTTTTACCTTAATGATCTTTAGTATTTGCGGACGCTTGCTAGAGGTCCAATCGTAAGTGCATATGATCCAAGTAGAGAAAGTATGTTAGCTTTTGCCTCTCCCTCATATGAAATTGCAATAGTGATTACCGGTCTTGTTAACAATTGCCTAGGACAATTCCGCACACCGATCGACCATTATTCCACACTCGCTATTTATATTATTTAGTAATATATTCTAACTTTATGATAACAACACCTACTTTTATATTTTAGCTCTCCGATATCATACAAAGTTATCCTCTTTATACCCACAACATAGTTTTATTTCTTGTTTCTAGTTGGAAGCAAACATTTGGTGCACGTAGAGTCGTATCAGTGGCAGATAGGGCTTGAGAGAATATTGATCTTACCTTTAGCTCCTTGTGGGATCGACACTCCATACTTATCACTTCCACCTTTACGAATTGCTACGATGATTCCCTGCACTTGGGGATTATCATATGCCTACTGTGGGGTTGTGACGTGTGGGTGTCAACGGCACACCTTCTTCCCGAGAAGAATTGCACTTGCTTTGTTAGGGTAGCAACAACGCATCAGCTCTTTTTAATCTTTTTATTACTCTGTCTTCCCCTCTCCCCCGCTCAAACCCTGCCGTAATGTTTTCAGCCTCAAAACAAACATAGTACTGTGTTGTTTTTGGGGCTTGATGAAAAATAGAGTGCTGGTTTCTGTAGGTTGGCCCGCCCAGCAAATGGGCTGCTGGTCCACCACGACGGACTGGGAGGCTAAAAATACAAGTTGTATGGTGCAGAGGCAAGTAAAAAAATGCTATCGAGAGCCATCCACTGAAGAAAAAAAATCACTCCTGATGTGCTTCTTCAGTCGTGCCGCCGGCCCCCTCTTTAATCCGGTTCGCTCAGGGATCTAGTATCTTTTTTTTCCAGAGGGCGAACAAGTATCAGCTAGGCCTAGGTTTTGTATTTTAACATGCGTAGCCCACGACATACGGAGATAGTGGTTTCAACTTATTTTCTCAGGTCCATACCGGCATATAGGCTTTTTCTTAAAGATCGGCAGCCCAATGTATTTTTTTAATAAAACACATGTCTCTGTTCTATTTATCTATATATAAGAATAATAATATTGTGTCTAATTTATGTTTTCTGTTCTAACCACATTATATATATTTATATTATTACCATTATCGTATATTTTATAGAGACTTATATATACATTATAAAAACATCCCACGTGTTATTAACTTATAAAAGTAAATGTTTAACAGAAGTTGGCAAGGAAAATCCTGGTTGTTTTTGACTCACAAGCAAGGAAAATCCTGATGATTGCATACAAAAGCTTGCGAAGATTCTAAGGACCAATTTAATAATAATGCACTCATTTTTATTTTGAGAAATAACTCGCTAATTTGTTAATTATATATATATAATGTGCCTCTCCGGTTTATTCTTTGATATCAATTGCTCCTTCTAACATAACATTATATATATAACGAGCCCAGCTAATTCATGTATTTCAAGGAAGTGCAAATGGGCTGGGATTTCTTAGAAAATATAAATGAGCCTAATTGACGCGAAATTATTTGTTCACCCAGCCCAACAAATGGACTGTATATTCTAGAAAACATGAGTTAAATATATGCCACATTTTTTGCAGGCTGACATGTGGGCCAATAGGTCGAAGCCTACGCAGGGCGTTGTCAACTTGGTCAACAAATCATTATGACATCCACAACCATTGGATTTATATCCAACGGCCGGCATGCACCTTCAATCTCTCGTCTTCTTCCTCCAGCGTCGCCGGGACCACCTGGTCCGGCCTCCGGCGGCTAGCGGCTCTGCTTAGCACGCATCACTGCGAAGCGCTACCCCACCGCCGGCCAGGCTATCCCTCCACCCCTCGACACCTCATGTTATTCTTCACAGACTGCAGCCCCACGCCGCAACAGAACCAGTTATAACCCTTCTCCTCCTCTCAATCTACGACTCCACTGCCGCGTCTTCCCATCTCCGAGTCGTTCCCGTCCGGGGCCTCGCCGTCGTCCACCGCCTCGCTGCGCTCGGTGCGGCGTGGTCAATAAACGAGAGTCATCGGAAGAGGACTGTACGTGGAGAGTCTGACGGCTGGGACCCACAAGGTCCATGGTCGCACGCAAGGAAAGTTCCTCCTTATTAAGCTGAAAAAATGTTTTCTCCACCTGACAGCTGGGACCCACCGGCTGTATCTTCGCACGGAAGGAAGTGCCTCCTTGTTTTGCAAAAAAAATTATTCATCCCGTTGACAGCCAGGACCCGTCAGATTTGGTGGCTGACTTGTGGGCCTACTAAGCGGACGTGTACGCACGTCTTTGTCAACTTAATCAACAAATGATTCTAGCAGCTGGACCGTTGGATGTCAATCCAACAGTCGTGCTCCTTTTTCAACCTTTGTTCTTGCTCCTATCTCCCGTGGGCGGCACCGCGGCTGTGCTGCCGCGCACCCAAACCAGTCAAGTTTCCCACTCCTCTCCATCTGCGACTCCACTGCCCTGTCTTCCTCATCTCCGGGTCGTTCTAGTCTGGGGCCTCGCCATCATCCACCAGCCTTGGTGCGCTTGACACGGAGTGGTCAACATGGTCAACAACCGAGAGTCATTGAAAGATGACTGTACGTGAGAGGCTGACAGTGGGGACGCACCACGCACATGGACGCATGCATGCAACGAAACGCGGCGTGGTCAACGTGGTTAAGGAACGACTTCCATCGGAAGTGTACTGTACGTGGACAGGCTGACAGCTGGGTCCACGGCCGCAGCAAGGAAGTGCCTCCTTATTACGCGGAAAATAATGATCCCTCCACCTGACAGCAGGGACCCACTGGACGGGCCACCGTATTTTGCAAAAAAACGTTTCCCCCTGACTGCTGGGATCCACCTGACGGGCCACTGTATTTCGTGAAAAAAATGTTCCCCCCGCTGTCAGCTTGGACCCACCGGAAGTGCCTCCTTATTAAGCAGAAAAAATGAATACTCCCCCTGCTAGCTGAGACCCACCTTGGTGGGAGACTGACTTGTGGGCCCACTAAGTTGACGGGGACGGAGGGCTTTGTCAACTTAGTCAATATGAACAATTCTAGCTCTAGTGACCGTACGATGTCCATCCAACGGCCGTAGTGCTTCTTCAACCTCTGGTCTTCTTGCTCCAGCCGCCCAAAGCAGCGCCGGTCGTGCTGCGTGCTCCTGCCTTCCGTGGCCGGCTGTGATGTCGCGGAGGCCTCACCGCCCCCTACTACTCCTGCCGCTGGCCAGGCCATCCCTCTACTCACCCACACCCCCTGTTATTCTGCGGCATCGGCAGCCTCACACCGCAGCCGAACGAGTGAACCCTCATACTCCTCTACGCGTGGGCATCCACTGCCGCGTCTTCCCCGGCTCCGCGTCGTCCCCTTCCTTCCTAGGCCTCGTCGTCGTCCACCGCCCTGGTGCTCTCGACGCGGCGTGGTCAACGTGGTAAGGAACGACTTCCATCGGAAGAGTACTATACGTGGAGAGGCTGACAGCTGGGTCCACGGCGGTCGCAAGGAAGTGCCTCCTTATTACGCAGAAAATAATGATTCCTCCACCTGACAACAGGGACCCACCAGACGGGCCACCGTATTTCACGAAAAAACGTTTCCCCCTGACTGCTCTGACCCACCAGCTACATCTTCGCACGCAAGGAAGTGCGTCCGGGCAAAAAAAATGATTTGCCCCCCTGACTGCTGGGACCCACCAGCTACATCTTCGCACGCAAGGAAGTGCCTGACAGTCGGGACCTACCTAGTCGAAGCGTACATATCGTTGTCATTCTGGTCGCGAACATGTACGTACATACTGGTGGATGTAGAGGCGCGCACGTGTCGTAGTAGAGGCGCGCACGTAGCATGTACACGTACGTAAAGTGGCTAGTGTGCAAGAAAGAAAATACGGCCACGTACGTACATATAGGCGGGGTCTCGAACGCCTACTCGCGCATACGTATGGCCAGGTCTCGTGTACATGGCTGGGTCGAAACAGAGAAACAGCATCGTCGTCGTGTTCATGGGGAGCCAATCGGCTGGGTCGGAATGGAATGCGTCGTCGTGTTCATCGGGAGGGCTTGGACGGAACAGGCGATGGAAACGAGGCCTGGCGTACCGCAGAACGGAGGAAACGGCCTTGTGTTCGACCGGCCACGTTCGAAACGGGATCCTGTTCATCAGGAGGGGTCTGGCGTACCGCAAAACAGAGGAAACAGACTTGTGTTGGACCTCCTACAGTCGAAACAGGGTCCTAATGATCGGGAGGGGTGTGGCGTACCGCAAAACGGACGAAACGGACTTGTGTTGGAGTGCTACGGTCGAAACGGGGGTCCTGTTCATCTGGAGGGGTGTGGCGTACCGCAAAACGGGACTCCACGGGATATTGTTCATCTCCACCGTCGACCTCCTCCAGCCTCCACGGGCTACTGTTCATCCACCGTCGACCTCCTCCAGCCTCCACGGGCTCCTGTTCATCCAGCCTCCATTGCGCGCTACTCCACCGGCTACTGTTCAACCACCCCTCTCCATGGGCTCCTGTTCAACCACCCCTCCACGGGCTACTATTCATCCACCCCTCCACCGTCTACTGTTCATCCAGCCCTCCACGGGGTCGTCCTGTTCATCCAGCCCTCCACGGGGTCCTGTTCATCCAGCCCCAACCGGCTCGATCGATCAGGGTCCTGTTCATCCAGAGGCAACGCCACGGGGTCCTGTTCATCCACCCCACCGCTCACTGTTCATCCAAATCCCCCTGCAACGCTCACTGTTCATCCAGAGGCAGCATCGACCGGCTTCAGTTAGCAGTAGTAGCGAAGGAATCGCTCGATCGGGTTCAGTTAACAGCCATCGATCGATCGCTCGGGTTCAGTAACGCGTAGCCTGCAGTGCAATCGCTCGGGTTCAGTTAGAGCCCAACGCCTGGCACACATGCGCGTACGTGTATGAGAGAAACGCGCGTCGCTTGGCCTCCGACCACCCACCGTAACCGGGAACTCCTCGAAATTTTCCTCGCCCTCGCTTCTACCACGCCTTTTTCCGTCATGGACGGCCCAAAGAATGTCATGCAGCTGCGTCTCCGGCCTGCCTAGGACGATAAGCCCATTTTCTGTCATGATTTTTTATCATAGAAGTAAGAGCCCACCACATCTATGATGATACCGGGTTTTGTCACAATTATCGTCATAGAAGTGTCATAAGTATGACAGGAAAAAAATTCGTTCGGCCCAAAATGTCACGGATGTGTCTTTTTTTGTAGTGAACCCTAGGAATCCCAGCCCGCCATTTCCGCCACCGACGACCTCGAGACGACCTAGACCCCCAGTGATGAGACAGAGAAAGGAGGGATGCAGGATGCACTGGGTACCTGCAACGCCGACGAGGGCCAGCAGTGAATCCCCCCGCGGTCCACCAAAGATTTAGAGAGCAGCGGTGCGAGTCGCCACAGAGCTAGAGCGAGGGCGAAGGAGAGGAGCGCAGAATGGGGAGGAACGGGAGAGAAAGGGCGGAGAAAGGGCGAGACCGGCTCGCGTTTCGAAAACGGCCGCCCACGATCTACGCCACGCCCGCTTACATGTGGGTCCATGCTCGTCCCGGATAAGGACAAACCGCCCACGATGCGCGGTTGCACGAAACCACCAGGGAACACCTGGCGCTCGCGCGATGCCGATCGCGAGCGATCGTGCGGTCGCGGGCCGGCCGCCGGTTCTCTCCAATTAGTGTGTATGCACTTTTAAGGTTTTCGGCTTAATTAATGTGTCACGAACAAGTATTATCATGTGTGTGGGAACCAAGGCACCCAGGTTCAAGTCTTAGTTCTACCACTTTCTCCTTCTCTGAATTAGATCATCTCCAATAAATGATGTAGATACATAAATAACTGTTTTTATATTTTTGAGGCCTAAAACAACATTGCCCCAATAAATGATATAGATGTAAAAAGGAAATTACATCACCTCCTCCAGGTGATGTAAAATACAACACTTGAAGGTGCAAAATCAACTCCGGATGCTTGGTGATATAAAACGTCCAGCCACGCGCAAACAACCGACCGCCGAAACTAAAGTTCCGCCCGCCTCCGCCGCTGGCGATTTTTCCTGGAAACGCCGCTGCGGCCACCCGTCCGTCCAGCCCCGATCTCGTCGTGACCCCACCGCCTATCCCCGTAGACGACCTGTCGATTTGATACCGTCCCACCGGCAACCGCACAGCCAATTCGGATATTCGTTGGAGTTCTGGCGGCCATAATGGTTGTAGAAGCTCTCAGCCGCCTTCTGGTAGCCGTTGCCCTCCGCCAGAGCTAAAAGGGGCAGCGGCGGATATTCGCCTTGAAGTTGTAGTTTGATGGTGATTTCCGTGTTGTAGATGAGCTCGTGTGATTCCTCTTTCGTGGACGATTCCTCGTAGGATGAGGAATTTGATTTGATGGAAGAAGAGGACATGCTATGCTAGTGGTGATGCATAAGAGGGAGAAGTCAGAGCATGACGGTTCCATGTTTGGCCGTGAGTTCATCCGGAGAGAACGGGTTGATGCGCACAAGTGGTTGATACGCAACTATTTTCGTACACTACCCCTTTTTCATAGAGGTACTTTTGTCGGTAGTTCAGGATGTCCAAGGATTTGTTCGTCCACATTTGCAATTACGTGAAGCGACATGGTCGATCCTTCCAACGGAGGAGGAATTGTGCTGGTTTGCTCGGACATAGCACCTCTTGTACATCACTTATATCTTTTGAGTTAAAGCAGTTTGCTCATGTGCTTCACTTATATCTTTAGAGCACGGCGGTACTTATATTTTATACAAAATTATTTGCACTCGCATACCTCACTTATATCTTTCTAAGAGTTTAAATAAGAAATGGTAATTTGCACGAGCTATATGTTTTGTCTAAAAATGATATGCATACAAGAGTGATATAATAAAAACTTTCATGTAGATCACTTAATTCGAAGCGTAAGATCAACGGAATTGAAGTTATAATATGGAATCTTAATAGTTAATAAACATTAGTTACGAAGAATATGAGTGTTAAGGTTTGTGATTCACTATTTCATTAAAGTGTCGGTCGTGGCATGACCAGGATGTTGGAGCGTTCGGTATCCCTGATTGATATCCGTTGTGTTGTCCGGGCCAGGGCGCGCGGTGATTAACTCCTCTCAACCTCCTCCTTAGGGGCAAGATATAGTTGCTGCCCTCCCCTTTTTCCTTCTCTATTTCTCTTTTTAAGTGCACGCTAACGGACGGCCCGCCATTGTAGACGCTTAAGTGAGAGATCCTACCGTTTCGCTATAAGCGAGATATAGTCGCTGTGCTCCCCACCACCTTGTATCGTTGGGCCGTTTATTCTGTATATTATAGTGGCAAAGCAGTATAGAAAATTATCTATCTATCATTCAAACGCCTTTGACCGAACGGAATTGTGACAAAAGGTACAAGCATAAAGGGACCCAACGAGCTTGGAAAAGACCTAGTTTTTTTCTAAAAAAAGACAGGGGCAAATCAAACAGGTATGCCCTAAGTAGGGGCTCAAATGTAATTGCTTTAATTTAATAATGATTTAGCATTCAAAATGTAATTGTCCCAACACGGGCGACACATGACCTAAGAATCCGGTTTGACGAGACGTGTGGCATTGGTGACATGCCGCTTCGAGAAAAGAGAAACCCGAGTATCGAAAGCAAACACTGGTTCGCGATGGTTTTCGGTGTGGGCCATTTGTATGGATGGTAATAATGCATGATGGACGATTCTTGTACCTCTATAAGTTTTTGACGGTCAAGAAATTCCTGATTATTACATTTTGTGCGGGGGAATTAGCGAGAATGTGCACGGCTACACGGCATTGGTTAAAAAAAACGACATCGGTAATGCAGGATGATGCCCCTGTGTGCTCAGGTCGTTTCATCTGGTCAATCAATCAGCTCTCTCGTTATTCGGAACCGCGTAGTATGAGGTCCCGTTTGCTCCGCGAAATATCGCGGCGATCTCGGATTTAGTTCCCGGTCCTTTCCCCTGTCCCGCGCTGCCGCGTGAATAATAATGGCCGAAGAAATATATAGGACCTTTTTTCCTTCCGAAAATCATCAGGCAACTCACGGCAGCTCTTGGTTTCCAAAAACGGAACAGGCGCGTGGGCCACTTCGACCAGCGTCGTGCCCTCCGCGCCCCTCTCGACTCCTGTGCGTGCGTGCGCGTTGAGCGAAAACGCCTACAAATATCCATCCCTCCGCCGCGAGCCCGGAGCACGGGATTTGCGAACGAACGCGCTCTCTCTCTCTCCGCCTCTCAGCTCTCAAACACGTCCACTCGTTTCAAAAAAAAGTCCACCCGTTTCAAACTTCTCCGGCGGCTCCAGGGCCGAGATCAGGGATGGGAGGGTGCTTCTCCGGCGACGTCCGCGGCGGCATGGAGGCCGTCGGCGGGGGCGCGAGGGGGGCGGCGGCGGCGGGGCAGGGCCAGGGCCAGGGCGGGCCCAACGAGGCCGTCGACCACTTCTTCCAGGGCCAGGCGCTGCGCCTCTACACCCCTCTCGAGGTACGCTCGCTCCCCTCCCCTCCCCTCCCCTCCACGGGAAACCCTAGCTAGTGTCCAGTCCACCGCTGCTCGCTAGCCGCGGAGACTTTCCCAGAATGGTATGGTTCGCGGATTCGTGGTCACCATTGGAGCGGGGGTTTTTGGGGGTGGGAAGGAATTTGGGGGCCGTCGCGGATCGCGATCGGTTCTGGCAACCGGAATTTGGTGGCCTTTCGCTGTCAAGTGAGGTGGATTTCGGGTGTCATTGTTTGTTTATTTTGGTAGATGCGCTTCGCTGTCACAGCGTACAGATGTTTCGATTATTGCCACCAAAGACCAAACCTCTCGGCATTGCTATTGTCGCTTTGATTTTGGTTTGGATGATTGAGATCCCACATTTTTATCTGCAAGTGTGCCTCGCTTTGCGCCAATTTTTTAATGCGCACAATTTAGGGGGCTTTTACTCGAGAGTTTGGGTTTGAGGCGGGTTTTGTGAAATTCCGGCGCTCGGCTCTGAATTGGGGTTTTTAGGTTGTTTTGGGGATAATGTGTAGTATTGCATATTTAGGTTTTGGTGCCATTTTGTCCGCTGGTCTGCGTCCACGAAGATTGTTCGGTACTATCATGTGACGTGTCCTTTGTACTCTTATAAGTTCACATCGAAGTACTTGGGAAATTCGTCTCTGTCAGAGTCAACTCGGATGTGCGGCACTAGCGCACCTCAAGCACTGCGTTCCCTACGGTTTGGAATTTATTTATTTATTTGCATCAACTGCATGCGTGCAATTATATTCGTTACAGTTTTTATTTACAAAATGGCATACGAGTTCTCGGTGACCTGCTTGTGCACAAATAAGATCCTGAAGGAAGTGAGGGAGTAATGTTTTTCAGTTTCCGCATGCGGTTCCTAATTGGTGATCTCATATAATTTGATGGACTGGTCTCTGGAAAACATTTTTTAATATTGATTAATATTTTGACGCTGGAGTATTTTCTGGAAGTGCATCAGGAATGATCAAAGATATTTTAGGTCGGAGAGGGTGGTGGACATCAATCGTTTGCTTTAAAAATGGAACCATGCTGTGCAGAGAGTTGCACTAACATTCACACACTGGACGATGAACTTTATGTCCTACATACTACCAAACAATTTATTTTATTTTAGTAAGATTTACTCAAATCTATTTCAATTAAAAGAAGTTGTTCAGACAATATAATACCATGTCTTCGAATTCTCAAGGATCTAAGGATGTGCTTGCAGTGAGTTGTGCGCCACCTATGTATCATGATTTGTGACAATGGGTACAGGATATGTGTGGTGTCTTGTTTCATATTTTAGAGTTCATCTGTTAGAACATTTATAATGTTTCCAATGCATGTTCAAGGATACCATATGCTTGGATATGTTCAAGCCAGCGATAATGTAGAACCAGTTCGGTGTATGTCGGTGCTGCATGCTAATATGTTCTCAACTAGCCAATAGTAAAAATTCAAAAAAAAAAAGCCGATAGTGGATGTCAATATGATCTGCCTTGATTGACATGTCGCCATCTTCCTGCATTGCAGCTATCCTTTTCAGCTTCCAAGTTGAGAAAAATGGATGCTCTTTCTAAGGTAAAAACTACCATCCAGTTCTTCCATGCATTTCGATCTGTACATATATTTATATTCCCTTTCCTGTAGTGCATCTTACTGTACCCTAACTTAAAAAGTGAAGTTAAACTCTGTTGAAACTGAGGTAGATGCTGCTCAATGTTGGATATCCTTTGGCTTTTTGCTAAAAAATGTCAAGTTTAAAACAAAGAAAACTATATGTTATTATGTATGAACAGGTGCAGAATTGTGATTCTGTATCCACATGTCATTTGTTTACCCTCTTATTGTACCGCTTCACCTTTTCTAGAGCCAAAATAAGTGTACATGAACAATATTTGAAGTTTTAAATTGGCATTGATTCTCCTTGTTCTATGATCAAAGTTGTGATACATAAGGAAAACAGAAATAAATTTCTATTTTGGCCCTGTAAGTTATATGTAAAGAACAACAATGGAAGCTGAAGCTAATATTCAGTTTTAGCTAACAACAAGATGGCTTACATTTTGAATAGCTGAAACATGAAACCACCATCCCGGAAAGCAGCATGCTCATTTTCAAGATATCTTGCTGTTTTTGTCAGTTTATTTTGATATCTGTTTGTGCATCAAAGATTATTGCATTACCAATCTATTCATATTCAATCATTGTGTTTAAGTATGTTTCCTTTGCACCAGCTACACTAGAAACATGCATCGTACTGTCAAAAATTTCATTGTAGTGTACAAAATCTTTTACAACAAAGTGTGTAACAGAAAATTATGGTGCTTAATTCTGCTTGGTTGCTTTTCTTGTGTATGTGTATGTATCCTCCTCAGCTATAACTCTGCTTGGTGCAGAGTGATCCTATGTTGGTGGTTTACACAAAAATGGATGGAAGGCTAGAAGAGATCGGCCGCACTGAAGTGATATTGAATTCGCTGGAACCATTGTGGATCACAAAAGCTATGATAAATTACCAATTTGAGATTGTGCAACCGCTCGTGTAAGTTCATAAAACTATATACATACTGATTACTTGTAGAAAGCTCATACTTACTGCTACCTCTTTTTGGGCTCATGATAGGTTCAGGATATATGACGTTGACACAAAGTACCATAACACACCACGTAAGGTATATTCTGTGCCCTTAATTCATGTTTTTGCTTCACCCAAATTCAGTTTGGGTGCTTAATATCTGTGTAGCCATGCTTCAAATCAAGACACGCTTTCTTGTTTTATTTCACTGTTCTTTGTTATTTTCTTATGGCTACATTTAGTGTTCAATTTTCTATAACCTTTCCTGCTAATATAAATTAATAATTTTTGAAAAGAGGTTTGTGGTCAGTACAAGACAAGGCAGTCATGCAGGAGAAAAGGGCCAATATTTTGAAACTTAGTGAAGGTGCCAAGTAAAGTGGTGAAGAACTAAAGTACAATGTTTTCTACCAAAAAGTACTACAGGATGATACATATTTGCTCATCAAAGAGTTAACCCTCCTAAACTAATGGACTGAGTAACTGTGTTAGACATATAGTAGCCAGATTACATGTTTAGGGCCTCATTCTTTTTTCCTCACACATGTAGCATGCTAGCTGTTGTTTGTTTGCTCATTTTTTCGCCCCTGCATAATGTAACATCGGGTCAAAAGATGGAAGGTATGAAAATTTACATAAATATTGTGCACATACAGTCAATGAGTGCTCAAAACAAGCGGCAGAATTTTCACAGTTGTCAATATTTGGTCAAAATAATCTGGGTGATGAGGTGATGGTAGAGTTGTCTTGACAGTTTCATTGCGCAGAAAATAATTATAAGTTTGCTGTGGGCTATCTTCTACTTCAGTGACTCACACAAGACAGCAACATCATAGCCTGCTTAGAATTTATAGTCTATTACTTTATATGCAACTATAGAAGCCTGAATCATTTGTGTTATGCAGATGTTGAACTTGGCTCAGCAAGATTTTCTAGGGGAAGCATTCTGCAATTTATCTGAGGTTGTGCAAAATCAGTTATATGATACAGTTCAATGCATAATCTAGCTGCAGTATATAATTTCTCTAAATAAATTCAAATGAAGAAGAGAGACACACAAATGCACTCTCCTGATATTTATGTTGCACCCCTTTGCTTTTTTCACAGATTGTCACAAAGTTCAACCATAGCCTGACTTTGAACCTCCGAAATGGTTCTGGACATGCCCTTCAGGGCACAGTGACCGTACATGCGGAAGAAACTGCTTCATCAAGGATGGCAGTTGATATGCAATTCCACTGCCTGAATCTGGATAACAAAGACACGTTCTCCAAAAGTGTATGGATAACTTCCTTGGTAGTTATAAGGTGGCAAATTAAGTGCAGTTCTAAATAAATGGTTTTTATTGTGCAGGATCCCTTCTTGAGAGTATCAAGACTCTCAGAAAGTGCTGTTGCCATTCCTATATGTAAAACAGAAGTGATCAAGAACAATTTAAACCCTGTTTGGAGGCCTATAACACTGACATCACAGCAGTACAGTAGCAAGGCAAGTAACATTTTTCTAGTATATGAATTTTTGTGTCGGACTTGTTTAACACATGTGTAATTGAAGGTTAATCTAATTTTTTTTCTTCTAATATGTGACTTTATTTCAGGATGACCCACTGCTAGTTGAGTGTTTTGATTTTGATGCCAGTGGCAACCACGAACTTATTGGGTAGGTTGGGTGAGGAAGTATTCTGGCATCTTTTGGCATTGATCCCGAGTTTAATTATCTTTGTTATTGTTCTGACAAATAGGTCTCTCCAGACAACTATCTCTCAGCTTGAAAATCTATATAACTCAAAGGCTGGAGCAAATTTTTACAGCCATAAGGGACAAAAGAAGGTTAGATTTCAACTATATGACACAATAATTAACAAAAAATTACTCCATCTAACCTCTCGACGTAACCAATCTGTGTTCAGTTGAAAGGACAGTTGTTCTTGGATAAGTTCCAGGAAAAAGTTCAACATACTTTCTTGGACTATATTTCCAGTGGGTTTGAGCTCAATTTTATGGTGGCTGTAGATTTTACTGGTTAGTTCTAATTGTGAGCTTCAATGGTTTATCTGTAGCTCTGTCAATCATTTGTGGCTTATGTGTGGTTATTATTCCATGTGTTTCCAGCATCAAATGGTGACCCTCGCGTACCACAATCTTTGCACTACATTGACCCCTCTGGCAGACCAAACTCATACCAGCAGGTAGTTCGAATTTTCTGACGTTGCTAGGATATTCTTTAAACTGAAAGCCTTCTCACTGAACCATTTGATGTATACCAGGCAATTCTAGGGGTAAGCGAAGTTCTACAGTTTTATGACAATGATAGACGATTCCCTGCATGGGGTTTTGGTGCAAAGATACCACGAGGATCTGTATCCCACTGTTTCAACTTGAATGCAAGCACCAATGACTGTGAGGTGAGATTAATGCCTGATGTGCTACTGCCAGTTTTATTTTATTAGTTTTTGACAATGGATGATATCAAAAAGAAACATTCCCCTATAAACCAACTCTTGGACATTTGTGTATTTTAAGCTATGAGCTTTGTTTGTTTCCTTGTTTTGCTTTTGCAGTAGTAGTATTAACTGAACAACTAATGCTTCACACATGAGAATATAGTGCTACAAACCCAAATTGTGTTCAGCTGCATCTCCTGCTTTTGGCTTCCTTACAAATGTTAGTGTGCAGATATTGATGACTAAGAAATTAGATTCCTGTTGGACTCATGAATCTCATTAGTTAAAAACTAGTGATATGGCTTTATCATACTTGCGCTGTCTCATCCTCTTTAATTACTTATATTTTCTCTTAACATCTCTTTTAGTAGTCATAAGTGTCACCTATTGGCACGGCAAATATAGTGCTACAAATGATGTGTGGTATTGTTCCTGAAATGTTGCCACAAAATAAGAGCAACCTATAGAATAACTGATGGTATTTATATTGCTTAGATCAGTTTTTCGGATCTTTCATATTTACCCGCTGATGGCACCTAGATTTCTTACACCGCAGTTGATGTTTAGAGTTTTTTCTGTTCCTATCACAGGTAGTTGGAGTTGAAGGCATCATGTCAGCGTACTCTTCTACTCTTTACAGCGTTTCTCTTGCGGGGCCAACCTTGTTTGGGCCAGTGATCAGCAAAGCTGCAGAAATTGCCAGCCATTCTGTGCAATATGGAAACAACAAATATTTTGTCCTGCTCATTATCACGGTATGTAACCATATATATCCTCATGTGACCTCTGTTCAAAAAATTTAACCGAGCATTGTATGCAGGATGGAGTTATCACCGACCAGCAAGAAACAAAAGATTCTATTGTAAGGGCATCAGATTTGCCGTTGTCGATTCTCATCGTGGGAGTCGGGAATGCTGATTTCACTCAAATGAGGGTAAATCATTTACTGAATACGTGATAAATATTTCATCCCCTGAACATTTTTCTTGTCATCTCGGCCTTGAATGAACTGCATGCTGTGCCTTGGCATCTGGCTATTTCTTAGTAGCTTTAGTTTTGGTCCGGCAATTTGTCGCTGCACTTGTTAATTGCATCTGTAGTGCCATGTGTCCAACGAAGCCGCAGGCATGCACTTGCACCTACCAGAAAGTTTGCTCTAGTTATCACATGCAGTTTGCCTGATAAACAAAGGCCGCCGGGACCGGAACATGCTGCTCTGTGTGATCTTTATTTTTGTCACCGCAACACGAAGTAGCAGTAACATCTTATCTGGCAATTCTCTTTGGCTTTGTCAGATCCTGGATGCGGACTTCGGTAAGCGGCTTGAAAGCTCAACAGGCAGGGTCGCGACGCGCGACATCGTCCAGTTCGTCCCCATGAGAGAAGTCCAAGGTCAGTACCAGTTTCGCATTCTGTCACCATCAACTTACACCAGCTCTTTGCTCATAGTACCACCGCTGAAAACAAGCGTGACCGATCGACGACGATTTTATCAGCAGGTGGGCAGGTCACCGTTGTCCAGAGCCTGCTGGAGGAGCTGCCTGGGCAGTTCCTGGAGTACATGCGCACCCGGGACATCAAGCCGCGACCGCCCCAGCACGCCTCGGCGCCGCCAGCTTACCCACATCCTCCCCAGCTGTGAAGGAACCCCACCGGGCCCGCCATCGCATGCACGTGCCAGCTGTCAATTGTATATTCTGCCGTCTATCTGTCTGACTAACTCCCGTCGCCTCTGCTCTCCACATCCTACGCTAGGTACTGAACCCCGTCGATAACTTTTCCACCCAGGTTTAAGACGTCGCTGCGAACACTACGTATGAAAAATGAGATGCCTCCTTGGTAGTTCTCTCACGAACTGCTGCTATGTTGGCCACTTTGTCACCGACAAGGAATTATCGCCTAGGCGACCCATCCTGTCATTGTGTGCATTTACTTGAGTTTTTGTTTATTGTTGTTATCATCTACTCCCTCCGTTCCTAAATATAACACCTTTTAGAGATTTTAACATGGACTACATACGAAGCAAAATGAGTGAATCTGCACTTTAAAATGTGTCTATATGCATCCATATATATTCCGTATTGAAATCTCTAAAAGGTCTCATATTTAGAAACGGAAGGAGTATGTCATGCAATTCATGGGTCGGCTATCGGTTGCCAGTTGCTAGAGAAGGTGAAGGAGAAAAAGTGCGGGAGGCTTGGTATCACGTTTGTTAAGCAGAGACATAATGTATTCCTAGTCCTTTGGAATAAATAGGCAGGACTAAAATTAGTCAATTCAGTTAAGTGTCGCTAATGTATTCAAGACTCCTCTTTTTTTCTTCTGATGATCTCTCTTTTCCTCGGTGAAAAAAGAAATCATTTTATTCAAATGAAATTCCTCCTGGTCTCTCTCTTTTCCTCGGTGAAACAAGAAATCATTGAAATAATTTTATTCAAATGAAATTCCTCTTAGTCTGTACGTTGTTGGAAATATTAGTACTTTTTCGATTAGACTAATCCACAAGTAAATAGTAAACATGGCAAATATGGTATGCACCTCATACCGATATCTAAGCATACTAGCACATACAGAACATAGAAGCAAACCATCTATGAGTAGTACATATACGGCTAGCACAAGTACGACTAAACGAGGGATGAACAGATCATACCCATCGGTTGGCCAGGCCAACGCAGCGGCGGCGGCAGCAGCCTCGGCGTCGTCCATGGCATTCTTCTTGGCGACAGCGTCGTCGACCATGGTGTCGATACAGGGGAAGTAGTGGAAGCACAGGCGGGCGAAGATGGGGACGGATCGGGAGCAGTCGCGTCGAGACGCTTCGCAAAAACCTTATTGTCGTTCTCCCAGATAGGATCTCGAACGACAGGGTTCCGGAGGCACCTGCTCTCCCGACCAACGGTGCACACGGTTGTCGGGATGGGATCGCCGGAGTCAGCTCAGAGTGAGGAACGGTAGATGACGGTTAGGGTTACGTGAGAGGGAGTGAATGAACTAAGTTAGGTCACTCCATTGGCCAGAGCCTTCTTATATAGGCCATCGGAGTAGGAAGTCGTGGGCCTGGGCAGGGGCCCACAACCGAGTCGACTCACTCCCGGGAAGGGAGTCGTCGTTCCCAGAGAAGGGTCACACCCGCGAACAAAGTCGATGAATCCCGGGAACGCAACAAGCCCACGGTCCAACATCTCGGGCGGTGGTGACTCGTTAATTAATCCCGAATTAATTAATCCGTCCCTGACCGACAAAAATAAGCTTCGGCTCGTTCCCGTGGCGTGCGCGTCGTGACGAGGCATGGCGAGGCTGGCGGCGGAGGAGGAGGAGCGCACGTGTACCACTCCTCTTCCCAAGCTCCCAATGGCAAGTGGTAGAGCAGCCCTTATAAAGGGGTCTCAACTCTCCTCAACTAGCAAGGTGGTACTAAACTTCCTACCACCTGCAATATCCTACACGGGCCTCAAGATTAACCAGGAATCATTGTTCATATGGGCCTAAAGCCCATCTATGTTTCAACAATCCCCCACCAGATCTCGAGGCACATAAGTTTGTCAACTGTTTCAAACAATGTTTGATATATCCGAAATTCCAGTGGAGACTGTTAAGTTGAACTTCCACCTAGAGCAACAGGATTAGACTTCTTCACAACTGAACAATGGACTATGCCTTGAATAGTCAGTTTGGCGTGTAGAACTTTCGCCTATTGTCAGCTGATACGTGGCTGCCGAAGGCTAAACCCCACGGGTGGAGCTTATTAGTCATACTCCTTACCTTCTCAAGAGTTTCCTAGAGATTACCAAATCTCATAGACCGTGACTAGCAGTCGGGCTCACATAGGTGTGTTCCTCCAAAGAATGCTCTGTAGGTTAGCATCTTGCTTACACAAGCTTTGGAACACATTAAGACAAAAGTCAACCCGCCTTACAGAATCGAGAGTATTATTGCATCTCCAACAGAGTGGGTTAATTAAGGATACTCTCTTCGGTTGACCGCAGGATTGTTTTCCCAGGTCCTAATTCACGGGATCTCCGATCACATAGGTTGGGTTATCCCCATGGCAACTTACGTGGGTCTTATACCCATCTCCCTCGACGCATTCTCTATCATAATCCGTGATAGCCCTTTCGTAAGAGGGTCTGCCAGATTCTTAGTCGTCTGGATATAATCCAACGCTATCACTCCGGAGTTTCTTAATTTTTCAACAGATTTCAATCTTCTTCTTATGTGCTTTGTGGAATTCATGTGGTCCTTTGAACTCTTAGCCTTGGCAATCACCGTTTGATTGTCACAGTTCATAAGGACGCCGGTACTGGTTTATCAACCACTGGCGAATCCATCAAATGCTCTCGAAGCCATTCTGCTTCGACGCACAATGTGTCTAATGCTGTGAGTTCTGCTTCCATAGTCGATCTCATTAAGATCGTCTGCTTGCAAGACTTCGAGGAAACAACACCACCACCAAGTGTGAAGACATGTCCACTTGTGGCTTTCATCTCATCAGCATCAGATATCCAATTCGAATCACTATACCCCTCAAGTACCATCGGGTACCCAGAATAATGAATTCCATAGTTCGCAGTACCTTGCAAGTAACGCATCACTCACTCAACAGCATGCCAATGCACATCTCTCAGATTGGAAACAAACCGGCTCAGTTTGCACATAGCAAATGAGATGTCAGGACGAGTAGCACAATAGGTACATCAGTGAACCAACCACTTGAGAATATCATAATCGATCTATATTCGTGCCTTCGAACTTTCGAATCCACACGCTAGGATCAAATGGTGTTGCAGAAGGTTTGCAGTCCGAATAAACGGCTGAAAATCTTCTCAACATACTGGGATTGCAAAAGTGTAATTCCACCCTCAGTATTTCTCAGTAGATTGATGTTCAAGATAACATCAGCCACGCCCAAGTCTTTCATCTCAAAGTTGCGAGATAGGAAAGCCTTGACCTCCTCAATGACTTTGAGGTGGGTCACAAATATCAGTATGTCATCGACATACAGACAAAGTATAACTCCCTCTCCCCACCATAGCGATAGTATACACATTTGTCAGCTTCATTAACAACAAAGCCATCATATGTCAAAGTTGTATTAAACTTCTCATGCCATTTCTTAGGCGCTTGTTTCAGGCCATACAGAGATTTCACTAGCTTGCACACCTTTCCTTTCTTGACCTTTTACTACAAAGCCATCTGGCTATTGCATGTAAATTTCCTCGTCTAGCTCTCCCTTAAGGAAAGCTGTCTTAACGTCCATCTGATGAACGAGAAGACCATGTGAGGCAGCCAAAGCGAGTAACACTCGAATGGTTGTCAGTATAGCCACATGTGAGTGAGTATCAAAGAAATCTTCTTCTTTTTGGGTATAACCCTTGGCCACAAGCCTAGCCTTGTACTTCTCAACAGTACCATTGAGCCTAAGCTTCCTTTTGAACACCTACTTACATCCCAATGGTTGGCAACCATAAGGACGATCAATGATCTCCCATGTCCCGTTAGCCAAGATGGAATCCATCTCGCTACGGACCGCATCCTTCCAGTAGTCAGCATCCGGAGATGCATAAGCTTCTGAAATGGAACTAGGAGTGTCATCATCCACGAGGTACACAAGGAAATCATCACCAAAAGACTTTGTAGTCCTCAGTCTCTTGCTCCTAACAGGAGCTTCCTCGTCATCCTCCATGGAAGTTTCATCACTTTTGTGTTCATAATATTCCATCGAGGTGGCAGGTTAAGGAGTCTCATCAAATTCCGGTGCTTTGCATATCTCTCATGGGGAATATATCCTCAAAGAATGTAGCATCCCTAGACTCCATGATTGTATCGAACTTCATATCGTGTACATCAGATTTCACCACTAGGAATCTATAGCCAATGCTATGCTTGGCATAGCCAAGAAAAACTTAGACCACGGTCTTTGGTCCCAACTTATGCTTTTTGGTTATCGGCATGTTGACTTTCGCTAAACAGCCCCAAGTCGCAAGTAAGAGATTGTAGTTCTTTTCTTTTCCCATTGCTCATAGGGAGTAATCTCATTATCCTTCGTGGGAACTTTATTCAAGACATGACATTATGTCAATACAGCCTCCCCCCACCATGCCTTGGATAAACCCGATGTATCTAACATGGCGTTAACCAAATCTGTTAGAGTACGGTTTTTCCGTTCGGTAACCCTGTTTGACTGGGGTGAATAGGGAGGCATCCTCTCATGAATAATATCATGTTCCACACAGAATAAATCAAACTCATTAGAAAAGTACTCTCCACCACGACCAGACCGAACTCGTTTTATCTTCTTCTCAAGTTGGTTCTCAACTTCTGCCTTATAGACTTTAAAGTAGTGCAAAGCCTCATCCTTAGTATTTAACAAATACACATAGAAGAATCTAGTGGAATCATTAATCAGCGTCATGGAGTATTTCTTTCCACCTTTAGTCAACACACCATTCATCTCACAGAGATCTGAATGTATGAGCTCTAGTGGTGCCAGGTGTCTCTCCTTCGCAGGCTTGTGAGGCTTACGAGGTTGCTTAGCTTGCACACACACATGACACTTAGAGCCTTTGGCTAAAGTGAAACTCGAGATTAAATCCATCTTAGCTAGAAGTGTCATACAACCGAGATTTATGTGACAAAGACGTGAATGCTAAACCCGAGATTTGTTCACATTAAAATGAATTTGGTTCACGACTTTATTATAGAAATCCTCCTGGGAAAGGCGAAACAAACCACCACAATCATATCCTTTTCCAACAAGGAGTCCATAAAGAGATACGACAACTTTGTTGGACTCAAATACTAACTTAAACCCTTCTTTACACAGAAGGGAGCCACTAACTAGATTCTTCTTGATGGCGGGGACATGCTGCACATTCTTCAGTTGCACGATCTTTCCTGAAGTAAAATTTAGATCTACCGTGCCAACATCATGAACAGAAGCATGCGAGCCATTCCCCATCAGGACAGAACAATCTCGTGTGACATGGTAAGAAGAAAACAAAGACACATTAGCACACACATGAATGTTGGCCCCAGTGTCAACCCACCAATCGGTGGACTGACAAACTGAAAGTATGGTAAATAGATTACCATACTCAGATGCCCCATCATTGTTGCTCATAGTGACATTGACAGACTTGGAATCATGTCCTGGCTTCTTGTACTTGTTTGCCCAGTGTTCCTCTAAACCACAAGTAAAGAAGCCATCTCTCCTTTTGTCTTTCTTCTTACCCTTCTTATTAAAGGTAGTATTCTGCTGGACATAGTTTTTCCCTTGAACTTGTGGAAGTTCTTCTGCACCACATTGGTGCTAGAAGAACCCTCTGCCCCCTTCAAGTGTGAGTCCTTTTCTCTCGAGTTCTGCTCAACACTGAGATGACCGGTGACATCCTCAACAGAGAATTCATGTCTCAAGTGCTTGAGAGAAGTAGCAAAGTTCCTCCATCCAAGAGGGAGTTTTGCAATAATGCAACGTGCGGCAAACTTGTCCGGTAACTCACACTTCAGGAGCTCCAGCTCCTTAGCGATGCATTGTATCTCATGAGCCTGGTCCAATATAGAACGGTTATCAACCATCACGTAATCATGGAACTGCTCCATGGCATACAGTTCGCTTCCAGCATCTGTTGCACCAAATTTAACTTCAAGCGCATCCCACAAGTTTTTGGCAACCCGCATATGAACATATGTGTCAACCAACTTGTCTCCAATCACACTCAGAACTGCTCTCACAATGATTGTGGTTGCCTCCCTAAACGCCTTTTCTCGTTTAGGAACAATCGTTTCTGCGGAGGGAACACCACCAACCCAGAACACGTTCATCGCTGTGAGCCACAAGGTGGTCATTGTCTGCCAACGCTTAAAATGCGTCCTAGTAAACTTTTCCGGTTTTAGTGTAGCAGCAAAGCCTTGAACCGAAAAGTGCCTAAAATAAGTTTTTTGGATTGTTGGAAATATTAGCACTTTTCCTATCAGACTAATCCATGAGTAAACAGTAAACGTGGCAAATACGGTATGCACCTCATATCGATACCTAAGCATACTAGCACATACAAAACATAGAAGTGAACCATCTATGAGCAGTACATATACGGCTAGCACAAGTACGAGTAGACAAGAGATGAACAGATCATACCCTCCGGTTGACCAGGCCAACACGGCGATGGCAGTAGCAGCCTCGGCATCATCCACGGCCTTCTTCTTGGCGGAGGCATCGTCGACCATGGTGTCGGTGCAGGGGAAGTAGTGGAAGTAGAGGCGGATGAAGATGGGGACGAATGGGGAGCAGTCGCATCGAGACGCTCCCCAAAAACCTTATTGTCGTTCTCCGTGCAGGATCACGAACGACAGGGTTCCGGAGGCACCTGCTCTCCCGACCAACCGTGCACACGGTCATCGAGATGGGATCGCCGGAGGCAGCTCAGAGTGAGGAACAGTACATGACGGGTAGGGTTACGTGAGAGGGAGTGAGTGAACTGAGTTAGGTCACTCCACTAGCCAGAGCCTTCTTCTATAGGCCGTTGGGTAGGAAGTCGTGGGCCTGGACGGAGGCCCATGACTGAGTCGACGCACTCCCGGGAAGTCGTCGTCGATGAAACCTGGGAACGCAACAAGCCCATGGTCCAACGTCTCGGACGGTGGCGCATCTGTTAGCGACTCGTTAATAAATCCTGGATTACTTAATTCATTCATGACCAGCAAAAATAAGCTTCTGAAGGAAATATGCCCTAGAGGCAATAATAAAGTTGTTATTTTATATTTCCTTATTCATGATAAATGTTTATTATTCATTCTAGAATTGTATTGATTGGAAACCTAAATACATGTGTGAATACATAGACAAACACTATATCCCTAGTGAGCCTCTACTTGACTAGCTCGTTGATCAAAGATGGTCAAGGTTTCCTAACCATAGACACGAGTTGTCATTTGATAACGGGATCACATCATTAGGAGAATGATGTGATGGACAAGACCCATCCGTTAGCTTAGCATATTGATCATTCAGTTTTGTTGCTATTGATTTCTTCATGTCAAATACATATTCCTTCGACTATGAGATTATGCAACTCCCGGATACCAGAGGAATGCCTTGTGTGCTATCAAACGTCACAACGTAACTGGGTGATTATAAAGATGCTCTACAGGTATCTCTGATGGTGTTTGTTGAGTTGGCATAGATCGAGATTAAGATTTGTCACTCTGAGTATCAGAGAGGTATCTCTAGGCCCTCTCGATAATACACATCATAAGCTTGCAAGCAAATGGCTAAGGAGTTAGTCAAGAGGTGATGTATTACGGAACGAGTAAAGAGACTTGCCAGTAACGAGATTGAACTAGGTATGAAGATACCGACGATCGAATCTCGGGCAAGTAACATACTGATGGACAAAGGGAATTACGTATGTTGTCATAAGGTTCGACCGATAAAGATCTTCGTAGAATATGTAGGAGCCAATATGGGCATCCAGGTTCCGCTATTGGTTATTGACCAGAGAGGTGTCTCGGTCATGTCTACATAGTTCTCGAACCCGTAGGGTCCGCGCGCTTAACGTTCATTGACGATATAGTATTATATGAGTTATGTATGTTGGTGACCGAATATTGTTTGGAGTCCCGGATGTGATCACGGACATGATGAGGAGCTCCGAAATGGTCCGGAGGTAAAGGTTGATATATGCGATAATAGTGTTCGGTCTCCAAAAGGGTTCCGGAATTCACCGGAAGGGGTTCCGGATGTTTCCCAAAATGTTTGGGTACGAGAACACTTTATTTGGGCCAAAGGGGAAAGCCCACGAGGTTTTTGGAAAGCGGAAAAGGAAGTTTTGTGGAGTCCAAGGGCCAGACGCCAGGGTCCCTGGCGTCTGGGTCCAGACGCCGGGAACCCTGGCCTCTGGTCCTGGAGTCCTAGAAGGACTCTTGCCTTTCGGGTAAAACCGACTTTGGGGAGGCTTTTTACTCCAAGTTTCGACCCCAAGGCTCAACATATAAATAGAGGGGCAGGGCTAGCACCCAAGACACATAAGATTCACCAAGCCGTGTGCCGACAACCCCATCCCCTCTAGTTTATCCTCTGTCATAGTTTCCATTGTGCTTGGCGAAGCCCTCCAGAGATTGTTCTTCACCAACACCGTCACCACGCCGTCGTGCTGCTGGAACTCATCTACTATTTCGCCCGTCTTGCTGGATCAAGAAGGCGAGGACGTCATCGAGCTGAACGTGTGTTGAACATGGAGGTGCCGTATGTTCGGTACTTGATCAGAACGGATCGTGAAGGTGTACGACTACATCAACCGCGTTACGCTTCCGCTTTGTGATCTTCAAGGGTATGAATATGCTCTCCCCTCTCGTAGCTATGCATTTCCATGGATAGATCTTGCGTGTGCGTAGATTTTTTTTGTTTTCCATGCAACGTTTCCCAACATCTTCGGCTCGGCTCATTTCCGGAACCTACGGCGCGCACGTGCGCGTAGTGACAAGGCGAGGCGAGGCGTGGCGAGGCAGGCGGCGGAGGAGGAGGAGCGCGTGTGTACCACTCCTCTTCCCAAGCTCCCAATGGCAAGTTGTAGAGCATCCCTTATAAAGGGGTCTCAACTCTCCTCAACTAGCAAGGCGGTACTAAACTTCCCACCACCTGCCATATCTTACATGGGCCTCAAGATTAACCGGGAACCATTGTTCATATGGTCCTAAAGCCTATCTTTGATTCAACAATCCCCCACTAGAGCTCGAGGCACCTGAGTTTGTCAGCTGTTCCAAACAATGTTTGATATATCAGAAATTTCAGTGCATACTGTTAAGTTGAACTTCCACCTAGAGCAATAGGATTAGACTTCTTCACAACTAAACAATGGACTATGCCTTGAATTCTGAGTTTGGCATGCAGAAGTTTCGCCTATTGTTAGCTGATACATAGCTACCGAAGGCTAAACCCCATGGGTGGAGCTTATTAGTCATACTCCTTACCTTCTCATGAGCTTCCTAGAGGTTACCCAATCTCGTAGACTGTGACCAGCAGTCAGGCTCACATAGGTGTGTTCCTCCAAAGAATGCTCTGTAGGTTAGCATCTTGCTTACACAAGCTTTGGAACACATTAAGACAAAATTCAACCCGCCTTACAAAATCGAGAGTATTATTGCATCTCCAACGGAGTGGGTTAATTAAGGATACTCTCCTCAGTTGACCGCTGGATTGTTTTCCCTGGTCATAATTCATGGGATCTCCGATCACATAGGTTGGGTTACCCCCATGGCAACTTAAGTGGGTCTCATACCCATCTCCCTTGATGCATTCTCTATCACAATCCGCGATAGCTCTTTTGTAAAAGGGTCTGCCAGATTCTTAGCCGTATGGATATAATCCAACGCTATCACTATTTGGAGTTTCTTGATTTTCTGACAAATTTCAATATTCTTCTTATGTGTTTTGTGGATTTCATGTTGTCCTTTGAACTCTTAGCCTTGGCAATCACTGTCTGATTGTCACAGTTCATAAGGACAGTCGGTACTAGTTTATTAACCACTGGCAAATCCATCAAAAGCTCTTGAAGCCATTTTGCTTCGACGCGTGTTGTGTCTAATGCCGTGAATTATGCTTCCATAGTCGATCTCGTTAAGATCATCTGCTTGCAAGACTTCCAGGAAACAACACCACCACCAAGTGTGAAGACATGTCCACTTGTGGCTTTCATCTCATCAGCATCAGATATCCAATTCGAATCACTATACCCCTCAAGTACCGTCGGGTACCTAGATAGTGAATTCCATAGTTCGTAGTACCTTGCAAGTAACACATCACTCACTCAAGAGCATGCCAATGCACATATCCCGGATTGGAAACAACCCGGCTCAGTTTGCACACAACAAATGAGATGTCAGGACGAGTAGCACAAGCTAGGGACATCAGTGAACAACCACTTGAGAATATCTTAATTGATCTATAGTCGTGTCTTCGAACTTTTGAATCCACACGCTAGGATCATATGGTGCTGCAGAAGGTTTGCAGTCCGAATAAACGGCTCAAAATCTTCTCAACATAGTGGGATTGCAAAAGTGCAATTCCACCCTTAGTATGTCTTAGTAGATTGATGTTCAAGATAACATCAGCCACGCCTAGGTCTTTCATCTGAAAGTTGTGAGATAGGAAAGCCTTGACCTACTAAATGACTTTGAGGTGGGTCCCAAATATCAGTATGTCATCGACATACAGACAAAGTATAACTCCCTCGCCCCACCATAGCGATAGTATACATATTTGTCAGCTTCATTAACAACAAAGCCAGCAGATGTCAAAGTTGTATTAAACTTCTCATGCCATTGCTTAGGCGTTTGTTTCATGCGATACAGAGATTTCACTAGCTTGCACACCTTTCCTTCTTGAACTTTTACAACAAAGCCATCTGGCTATTGCATGTAAATTTCCTCGTCTAGCTCTCCATTAAGGAAAGTTGTCTTAACGTCCATCTGATGAACAAGAAGACATTGCGAGGGAGCCAAAGCGAGTAACAATCAAATAGTTGTCAGTCTAGCCACGTGTGAGTGAGTATCAAAGAAATCATATTCTTCTTTTTGGGTATAACCCTTGGCCACAAGCTTTGCCTTGTACTTCTCAACAGTAACATCGAGACTAAACTTTCTTTTGAACACCCACTTACATCCCAATGGTGGGCAACCATAAGGACGATCAGTGATCTCTCATGTCCCATTAGCCAAGATGGAATCCATCTCCCTACAAACCGCATCCTTCCAGTAGTCAGCATTCGGAGATGCATAAGCTTCTGAAATGGAACTAGGAGTGTCATCATCCACGAGGTACACGAGGAAATCATCACTAAGATACTTTGCAGTCCTCAGTCTCTTGCTCCTAATAGGAGCTTCCTCGTCATCCTCTGTGGAAGTTTCATCACTTTCATGTTTAGAATATTCCATCGGGATGGCAGGTTCAGGAGTCTCATCAGATTCCAATCTAGTGGTGCTTTGCATATCTCTCATGGGAAAAATATCCTCAAAGAATGTAGCATCCCTAGACTCCATGATTGTACCAACCTTCATGTTGTGTACATCATATTTCACCACTAGAAATCTATAGCCAATGCTATCCTTGGCATAGCCAAGAAAAACGCAGTCCACGGTCTTTGGTCCCAACTTACATTTTTTGGTTGTCGGCACGTTGACTTTCGCCAAACAGCCCCAAGTGCGCAAGTAAGAGAGTGTAGTTCTTTTCTTTTCCCATTGCCTCATAGGGAGTAATCTCATTATCCTTCGTGGGAACTTTATTCAGGATAGGACATGATGTCAATACAGCTTCCCCCACCATACCTTGGATAAACCCGATGTATCTAACATGGCGTTAACCAAATCTATTAGATTATGATTTTTCTGTTCGACAACGCCGTTTGACTGGGGTGAATAAGGAGGCGTCCTCTCATGAATAATACCATGTGAATGCACAAGTGCTCCCTGGGTGGTTTTGGTAATTTATGTCAACATATCTCTTGTTGGGCTAATACTTTTACCTAGTATGTTTCAGGTAAGTTCAAAAGTGGAGTGGCATGGAATAGAGGATGTGGAACCCCTTCAAGACACTAAGGACAAAAGGATTGGCTCAAGCTCCAAGCTCAAGACTCTACATTTGCCATTTTAGTGCTCCAAGATCACATTGAGTCTATAGGAAAAGCCAATACTATCAAGAGGGGATGAGGTGTTGCTTAATGGCTTGCTTGCTCAAAATGCTTAGTGATATGTCAAAGCCCTCAACTACTTTCTCACATCCACCTATGACCCAAACCAAAAGTCTAACTCGGCCCCACTGATTCTTTATATCTGGCGCCACCGAGTTCAGATGTCATAGCCACTGCCACAAACCCTAATCAAGTCGGTCTCACCGATAGGGATCTCGGTCTCACCGAGATGGGCTTGTAATCTCTCTGTGTATGTCTATTACCAAAATCAGTCCCACCGAGTTTGTGTAATCGGTCCTACTGAGATTACAATTCAAACTCTTTGTTTCCCTTTCGTAACGTTTCAGTCCAACCAAGATGAGCGAATCGGTCCCACCGAGTTTGCCTGACCAACCCTCTATGTGTCTATTACCAAAATCGGTCTCACCGAGTTTGAGTAATCGGTCTCACTGAGATTACGTTATGCCCTAACCCTAACCATATCGGTCCCACCGACAGTATATGTCGGTCCCACCGAAAATCCTAATGGTCACATTATTTGCTGACTCGGTCCGACCGAGTTTGACGATTCGGTCCCACCAAGATTCGTAAGTTGTGTGTAACGGTTAGATTTTGTGTGGAGGCTATATATACCCCTCCACCCACTCTTCATTCATGGAGAGAGCCATCAGAACATGCCTACACTTCCAACCTACATTTTCTGAGAGAGAACCACCTACTCATGTGTTGAGACCAAGATATTCCATTCCTACCATATGAATCTTGATCTCTAGCCTTCCCCAAGTTGCTTTCCACTCAAATCTTATTTCCACCAAATCCAAATCCTGTGAGAGAGAGTTGAGTGTTGGGGAGACTATCATTTGAAGCACAAGAGCAAGGAGTTCATCATCAACACACCATTTGTTACTTCTTGGAGAGTGGCGTCTCCTAGATTGGCTAGGTGTCACTTGGGAGCCTCCGACAAGATTGTGGAGTTGAACCAAGGAGTTTGTAAGGGCAAGGAGATCGCCTACTTCGTGAAGATCTACCCTAGTGAGGCAAGTCCTTCATGGGCGACGGCCATGGTGGGATAGAGAAGGTTGCTTCTTCATGGACCCTTCATGGGTGGAGCCCTCCGTGGACTCGCGCAGCCGTTACCCTTCGTGGATTGAAGTCTCCATCAACGTGCATGTATGATAGCACCACCTATCGGAACCACGACAAAAACATCCATGTCTCCAATTGCGTTTGCACACTCCAATCCCATCCCTTTACATTCTTGCAAGTTGCATGCTTTACTTTCCGCTGCTCATATACTCTTTGCATGCTTGCTTGATATGTATTGTGATTGTTAAACTTGTGCCAAAACTCCACTTCAACTTAAAGAAATTAAAAACTGCAACTTTTCTCACTTAGTGTCTAATCACCCCCCGCCTCTAGACACCTCTTCTCGATCCTTTCAATTGGTATCAGATCTTTGGTCTCCATTGATTTGGTTTAAACACCATTGGAGTAAGATGGATGAATCTAATTTGGGGAGTCTTAGACATAGATTGCCTATACTTTATGGAGAGTATTTTCATGAGTGGAAAAATGAGATGCTTGCGATTTTCAATGAATATCATTTGAACAAGTACATTGCTAGCCCTTGTGCACCTCATGTTGATCCCATGCATCCTATCCTTGATGAGTCAATTGACATGATTCACAATCTTAGAACTGTTAATCTTATCACTAGAGGCTTGCCTAGAAACTTGATTGGATGTTTGCCTACTCTTGAGTGTGCCTACACTATATGGAAATTTCTTGAGGAACGTTTTCCAAATTATTCCTTGAAAAATCTAGATGAAATTCTCCATAAGTCTATTGCCTTGAGTAAGATGAATTCCAGTGATCCTATGTTTGGTGATTGTCTATTTGAGCTTACAAACCTTATGTGTGCCAAAGGAGATGTTGGAATTATTAGTGATATTATTTCCAAAGCTATTAAAATCCATAAAGAAGATCATTGTCAAACTCACTCTAACAAAACACCCTCTCTAGGATTTGATCCACCACATGACGATGTCGAACATGGATACTATGATGAGGATGATGATAGTGACTTTGATCTTGATGATGCAATGAGACACTTTGGTCTTATGGCAAATCTTCAGGGATACATGGCAGGAGGAAAGGAATGGGTTCTTGACAGTGGATGTACCGATCACATGACCAGAGATAAAGATATGTTTCATGAGCTTGCTGAAAATGATGGCCCTCGAAAGTGTGTCACCTTTGGTGATAACTCAAAGGGTAAGGTGGTTGGCCTCGGTAAGGTGGTCATCTCACATGATAGCTCCATTCAAAATGTCATGCTCGTTGAATCTCTTGGGTACAATTTACTTTCAATATCTAGACTTGCTGATTTTGGTTTTAATGTCCTACTCACTGAAGTAGATTGCCAAGTGTTTCATAGAGATAATCATAAAATGGTCTTTACCTGTATACGTAGAGGTGATCTTTACATTGTTGATTTCACTAAAAAAGGCTCAATCTAGAACTTGCTTTATTGCTAAATCCTCTAAAGGCTGGTTGTGGCATAGACGATTAGGTCATGTGGGTATGCGAAACCTTGATAAGCTTATTAAAGGAAATCATATCCTTGGCGTTAATGATGTCATATTTGATAAGGATAGACTTTGCAGCGCTTGTCAAGCAGGTAAACAGGTCGGAGGAAGGCATCCCGTGAAGAACATCATGACCACAAGGAGGCCACTCGAGCTACTTCATATGGATCTTTTCGGTCCAATGCCTACAAAAGTCTTGGAGGAAATTCTTTTGGTCTAGTTATAGTTGATGATTTTTCAAGATTTATGTGGGTGTTCTTTCTCGATGATAAATCGCAGGTCCAAAAGATCTTCAAAAACTTTGCTAGGAAGGCCCAAAATCAATTTGAAGTGAAGATCAAGAAGGTTCTCAGCGACAATGCAACGGATTTCAAGAACGCAAATGTGGACACCTTTCTTGACGAAGAAGGTGTTTCACATGAGTTCTCGGCTACGTACACTCCTCAACAAAATGGAGTTGTTGAGAGGAAGAACCGGACGCTCATCGAGAACGATGCTTGATGAGTACAAGACGCCGAAGCACTTTTGGGCAGAAGCGGTTGAGACGGCTTGTCATGCGACAAATCGCTTGTATCTTCACAAGCTACTCGGCAAGACGACATACGAGCTCCTCACTGGTAACAAATCCCAATGTGGATACCTTCGAGTATTCGGCTCAAAGTGCTACATTCTTGATAAGCATCGTTGCTCTAAATTTGCTCCTAAGTCTCATGAAGGTTTCCTACTTGGTTATGGCTCAAACTCTCACATTTACCTTGTCTACAATAATTTCACCCGAAAGGTTGAAGAGACGGTAGATGTGAAGTTTGATGAATCTAACGGCTCGCAAGTAGAGCAATTGCCAATTGATGTAGGAGACAAAGACCCCTCGGAAGCAATCCAAGACTTGTCTATTGGCAAGATTCGTCCAACGGAGGTGAAGGAGAGTACCTCGTCCATGCAAGTGGAAGCTTCTACCTCATGACAAGGTGAACCAAGAGTTGATACAGAAGCATCCACAAGTGGGACACACCAAGATGAAGAAAACGAGGAAGTACACTAAGATGAATGTCAACAACCTCCTTCTCCACCACGACAAGAGAATGACAACGTCAACAATGAAGAAGGCCAAGAAGAAGAACAAGATGAAGAAGATGTTCCACCAAGATCCAAGCAAAAGCTTTCACGAGTACGAGCAAGAATTGCTAAAGACCATCCCGTCGAGCAAATCTACAATGATATCCAAATCGGGAGAATCACTCGCTCTAAAACTCGTTTAGCTAACTTTTGTGAACACTATTCATTCATCTCTAGCATTGAACCTATGAAGGTTGAAGAAGCTTTGGAAGATCCGGATTGGATAAACGCCATGCATGAAGAGCTACACAACTTTGAGAGAAATCAAGTTTGGACATTGGTTGAGAAGCCCGACAACAACCACAACATCATCGGTACCAAATGGGTATTTCGCAACAAGCAAGATGAAGATGAACAAGTAGTTCGCAACAAAGCACGTCTCATCGCCCAAGGCTACACTCAAGTCGAAGGTATGGACTATGGTGAGACATATGACCCCGTTTCTAGACTTGAGTCCATTCGCATCTTACTTGCCTATGCTAATCACCATGATATCACCTTGTACCAAATGGACATTAAAACTGCTTTTCTAAATGGTGAAATAGAGGAGGAAGTTTATGTTAAGCAACCTCCCGGCTTTGTTAAATCTAAGGAAACTAATCATGTTTACAAACTTCGCACAGCTCTTTATGGTCTTAAACAAGCTCCTAGAGCGTGGTATAAATGCTTGACCAAGTTCCTTATTGAAAAAGGCTTTGACATTGGAAAAATTGATTCTACTCTTTTTACTAAAAGGGTTAATGGAGAACTATTTGTATGCCAAATCTATGTTGATGATATTATATTTGGTTCAACTAACCCTCACTTTAGTGAAAAGTTTGGAAAGCTAATGTCGGAGAAGTTTGAGATGTCTATGATGAGTGAACTCAAATTCTTTCTCGGTTTGCAAATCAAGCAAACTAAGGAAGGTACCTTTGTCTCTCAAATGAAGTACACCAAGGACTTATTCAAGAAGTTCAATATGCAAGAATGCAAAGGTATGACTACACCCATGCCTACTAGTGGACATCTTGATTTGACCAAAGATGGTGAACCGGTTGATCAAAAGGTTTATTGCTCTATGATTGGATCATTGTTATATCTATGTGCTTCACGTCCCGATATTATGCTAAGTGTGTGCATGTGTGCACGATATCAAGCGGCTCCTAAAGAATGTCATCTTAAGGCCGTGAAAAGGATAGTGAGATACTTAATTCATACACCAAATTTTGGCATTTGGTATCCTAAGAGGGCCTCTTTTAATCTTGTTGGCTACTCTGACTCGGACTATGCCGGTGACAAGGTTGATAGAAAGTCCACTTCGGGTACTTTTAAATTTCTTGGTAGATCTCTTGTGTCTTGGTCTTGCAAGAAACAAAACTCGGTATCCTTATCCACCGCCGAAGCAGAATACAATGCCGCTGGTTCATGTTGTGCTCAATTACTTTGGATGACCCAAACTCTTAAAGATTATGGGATATATGTGAAACATGTTCCATTGCTTTGTGACAATGAAAGTGCTATCAAGATTGCTCACAATCCCGTGCAACATTCTCGAACTAAGCATGTTGAAGTTCGTCATCATTTCATTCGAGATCATGTTGCCAAAGGGGACATTAATCTTAAACATGTCCACACCGATAAGCAATTAGCGGATATTTTCACTAAACCACTTGATGAGAAAGTGTTTTGCAGGTTAAGAGGTGAATTGAACATCATTGATGCTTCAAACTTGGAGTAGGAACTCCATTTGATACATGCAAGACATGAGCCTATGACTAATACTTGATATTTCTCTTATGATGATAATCTTATGTCTTGGATATATTTGCACCTTGCATGTTATTTAACCCGTGTAGGTACTTGGATGAGACTAAATATATGAGATTGCTACTCACTCGCATCTTGAGCAATCTCTACATCACCAAGTCTCTACACAACGATGGTTGAAGACAAGGAAGCACGAAACCATTCAAACATATCTTTTGACAAATTTGTTGAGTATCATGATTGTCAATTTGGATACGCAAGTGCTCTTCCTTGCAAAAGTAACCCATGTAGGTAGATGAACTCAAATTCCAAAGTGGTGCTCCCAACTCTTGATGAGCTACATCAACCTTGAGCAACCCACATAAGTTCAACTACATGATCACGATCAACACCACCACCCAAGGTATGTTATTCCGTCTTAGAGAAGATTTACTCCAAGTCATGAGTCAAAGCAACTCGACAAGATGTGAATACATCAAGATGCTTAAACAAAAAAATGGTAACCCCATTTTGAGCTTAAACGATGAGTATGACCTATGATCAAGTGATCTCACTTGACTCCTAAGTCAATATACTCTAACATAGGTGACTTTGTCGCTGATCAATTCTAGATGAAGTTCTCTCGTGTCCTTTTTCTGTGCTCTTGCATTTGTCTCATGCATATTTGTTTCCCCTTTTTCTTTTCTTTTAAAAAAAACTTCATCTAGATTTCTTTTCTATTTCTTTTTGTTCTGCATTCCCTGCATCCAATTCATTGCAAATCCTTCAGTTAATTCCTTGCAAATCCTTGTGAGAACTTACTTGTCTAGTGAGTTGAGGTGACAAGTGTTTTCTCTGTGATGAACTCGGTCACACCGGTCTATTGCCTTCGGTCCTACTGAAACCTTTCGGTGCAACTAAAGCATATAATTTGGTACCACCGATTTCACTATAGGAAAGACAGCTTACCACTTGTTCCTGCATTCTTTTTGATCCAGCTCCACTCAATGATTCTTGTCCTCTACTAGCATCACGTTCGACTTGCTGCTTTGCTCTGCGCCTCAAGGACCAAACCCATTTGTAACAAAAATCCAGAAGATCCCTTCCTAGAAATTGATGTCAAAGGGGGAGAGAGAGAGATCACATAAAAGCTTAATCATATCTATAGGGGGAGAGAATACTCAAGGGGAGGGAGGACCCCAGATGCTTGGTGTTCAAGAGGAGAGAAGTCACATGTCTTCAAGAGGGGAAAGATATGTTTGTTTGCATTAGCTCTTTCTCTTTTCGTTGAGCTCTGATTTTCTGTTCCCCATCTTCTCCCAGTATCCCATGCTAGATTCAGGGGGAGCAAGACATCTAAGGGAAGTAAATCCTTGAATTCATTGCACATCTTTACCTTTGGGGACATGTCTATGTTCACTGTGGTACTTAGTACTCACTCTACATGTCATCCTAGTCTTGGTTCTCTTGTGGTTTCTTTTGTTTGCTCTGGCTAGTAGGTGTATCTGTGTTGTCTAACCTTGTTTACGCAGGTTCATTCCATCCTAAGCCAACTCAAGACCACAAGGTAAGTATATGCATCACAGTCATGGTATGAGGTTTTCTTGCTGATGTACATACTGTTTGCAAGAAGGACTCATGAGCATGAAGGTACATTTTCCATACTCACATCTTTTGCTCTGATGCATATAGCCAAGATACATGTAACACATTGCTTACTCTGTCATGCTTATGCATTCACATGCTCCTATATTCCATATTTACATGATTGCATACATGTAGGGGGAGCCTATGCATGTTACATGTCTTTCCAAAGCTTTACTTGTTATTCTCTATATCTTTGTCTAAAGCTTTGATGTATGTTGTCATCAATTACCAAAAAGGGGGAGATTGAAAGCACAAGTGCTCCCTGGGTGGTTTTGGTAATTTATGTCAACATATCTCTTGTTGGACTAATACCTTTACCTAGTATGTTTCAGATAAGTTAAACAATGGAGTGGCATGGACTAGAGGATGTGGAACCCCTTCAAGACGCTAAGGACAAAAGGATTAGCTCAAGCTCCAAGCTCAAGACTCTACATTTTCCATTTTAGTGATCCAAGATCACATTGAGTCTATAGAAAAAGCCAATACTATCAAGAGGGGATGATGTGTTGCTTAATGGCTTGCTTACTCAAAATGCTTAGTGATATGCTCCAAAGCCCTCAACTACTTTCTCACATCCACCTATGACCCAAACCAAAAGTCTAACTCGGCCCCACCAATTCTTTCTATCCGGCGCACCGAGTTGAGATGTCATAGCCACTGCCACAAACCCTAATCAAGTCGGTCTCACCGATAGGGATATCGGTCTCACCGAGATGGGATTGTAATCTCTCTGTGTATGTCCATTACCAAAATCGGTCCCACCAAGTTTGTGTAATCGGTCCTACCAAGATTACAATGCAAACTCTTTGTTTCCCTTTTGTAACGTTTCGGTCCAACCGAGATGAGTGAATCGGTCCCACCGAGTTTGCCTGACCAACCCTCTATGTGTCCATTACCAAAATCGGTCTCGTCGAGTTTGAGTAATCAGTCTCACCTGCCCTAACCCTAACCATATCGGTCCCACCGAGTTGATATGTCGGTCCCACCGAAAATCCTAACGGTCACATTATTTGCTGACTCGGTCCGACCGAGTTTGACGATTCGGTACCACCAAGATTGGTAAGTTGTGTGTAACGGTTAGATTTTGTGTGGAGGCTATATATACCCCTCCACCCACTCTTCATTCGTGGAGAGAGCCATCAGAACATGCCTACACTTCCAACCTACATTTTCTGAGAGAGAACCACCTACTCATGTGTTGAGACCAAGATATTCCATTCCTACCATATGAATCTTGATCTCTAGCCTTCCCCAAGTTGCTTTCCACTCAAATCTTCTTTCCACCAAATCCAAATCCTGTGAGAGAGAGTTGAGTGTTGGGGAGACTATCATTTGAAGCACAAGAGCAAGGGGTTCATCATCAACACACCATTGGTTACTTCTTGGAGAGTGGTGTCTCCTAGATTGGCTAGGTGTCACTTGGGAGCCTCTGACAAGATTGTGGAGTTGAACCAAGGAGTTTGTAAGGGCAAGGAGATCGCCTACTTCGTGAAGATCTACCCTAGTGAGGCAAGTCCTTCGTGGGCGACGACCATGGTGGGATAGAGAAGGTTGCTTCTTCGTGGACCCTTCGTGGGTGGAGCCCTCCGTGGACTCGAGAAGTCGTTACCCTTCGTGGGTTGAAGTCTCCATCAACGTGGATGTACGATAGCACCACCTATCGGAACCATGACAAAAACATCCGTGTCTCCAATTGTGTTTGCACACTCCAATCCCATCCCTTTACATTCTTGCAAGTTGCATGCTTTACTTTCCGCTGCTCATATACTCTTTGCATGCTTGCTTGATATGTATTGTGATTGTTAAACTTGTGCCAAAACTCCACTTCAACTTAAAGAAATTAAAAACTGCAACTTTTCTCACTTAGTGTCTAATCACCCCCTCCTCTAGACACCTCTTCTCGATCCTTTCACCATGTTCCGCACAGAATAAATCGAACTCATTAGAAAAGTACTCTCCACCACGACCAGACCGGACATGTTTTATATTTTTCTCAAGTTGGTTCTCAACTTCTGCCTTATAGACTTTAAAGTAGTGCAAAGCCTCATCCTTACTATTTAACAAATACACATAGCAGAATCTAGTGGAATCATCAATCAGTGTCATGAAGTATGTCTTTCCACCTTTAGTCAACACACCATGCATCTCACAGAGATATGAATATATGAGCTCTAGTGGTGCCAGGTGTCTCTCCTTCGCAGGCTTGTAAGGCTTACGAGGTTGCTTAGCTTGCACACACGCATGACACTTAGAGCCTTTGGCTAAAGTGAAACTTGGGATTAAATCCATCTTAGATAGATGTGTCATACAACCGAGATTTATGTGACAACACTACAAAAAAAGACACATCCGTGACATTCTGGGCCGAACTATTTTTTTTTTCTATCATGCCTATGACACTTCTACGACGATAATTGTGACAAAAGCACGTATCATCATAGATGTGGTGGGCTCCTACTTTTATGATAAAGAATCATGACAAAAATGGGATTTTCATCCTAGGCGGGCCGGGGATGCACCTGCATGACATTCTTTGGCTGTCCATGATGGAAAAAATCGTGGTAGAAACGAGGGCAAGGAAAATATTGGGCAGTTCCCGGTTACGGTTGGTGGTTGGGGCCGAGCGATGCATGGAGGTTTGCATGTTTCAATCGTACACGTGTGCGCATGTGTGTGAAGCGTTGGGCTCTAACTGAACCCGAGCGAGGTGTTGGGCTCTAAGTGAACCCGAGTGATTGCACTAGCTACGTGTGTTACTGAACCCGAGCGATCGATCCCTTGGCTGTTAACTGAACCCGAGCGATTCCTTCGCTACTGCTGCTAACTGAAGCTGATCGAACCTGCTGCCTCTTGATGAACATTGACCATTGTTGAGGGTTGTATGAACAGTGCCCATTGTTGAGGGTTGGATGAACAGTGATCGTTGTTGATGGTTGGATGAACAGTTCCTGGTGGGGGTTGGATGAACAGGACGCCGTGGTAGTAGTAGGCCGTTGCCGCTGTATAAACAGGACCCTGGCCAATGAAGGAGGCCACCACACCCAAGTCGGTTGGGGTTGGACGAACAGGACCCCGTGGAGGGCTGGTTGAACAGTAGCTGGTGGAGGGTGGATGAACAGGACCCCATGGAGGGTTGGTTGAGTAGTAACCGGTGGATGAACATTGGCTAGTGGAGGCTGGAGGAAATTGACAGTGGATGAACAATAGTAGTTGGACGCTGGAGGAAGTCGACGGTGGATGAACAGTAGCATGTGGAGGCTGGAGGAAGTCGACGGTGGATGAACATTAGCCCGTGGAGGATGGAGCGAGGCAGTAGACGGTGGATGAACAGTAGCCCGTGTGAGTCCCATTTTGCGGTACGCCACACCCCTCCCGTTGAACAGGATCCTGTTTCAACTGTAGGAGCTCGAACACAGGTCTGTTTCCTCTGTTTTGCAGTATGCCACACCCCTCCTGATCAACAGGACCCTGTTTCGACCGTAGGAGCTCGAACACAAGTTTGTTTCCTCCATACTGTGGTATGCCACACTGCTCCCAATGAACAGGAACCCATTTCGACCATAGGAGCTCGAACAGAAGGCCGTTTCCTTCGTTCTGCGGTACGCCAGGCCTTGTTTCGGCTGTTCCGTCCAAGCCGGTTTGCTCCCGATGAACATGACGTATTCCGACCCAGTCGGTTGCCTCCCGATCAATGAATACACGATGTTGTTTACTCCGTTCCGACCAAGTCGGTTGGCTACCGATGAACAGGACGTTGTTGCTGCCATCCGTATGCGAGAGTATGTGCTCTAGACTCAATATTACAACTTAATATTACAACTCAATACTACAACTCGATACTAGAACAAAGATATGACTCTATATGAATGCTTCCAGCGGTGTACCGGGATGTGCAACGATCTAGCATAGCAATGACATAAAAAAATGGACAAGCCATGAAAACATCATGCTAGATATCTTACGATCATGCAAAGCAATATGACAATGAATGCTCAAGTCATGTATATGATGATGATGGAAGTTGCACGGCAATATATCTCGGAATGGCTATGGAAATGCCATGATAGGTAGGTATGGTGGCTGTTTTGAGGAAGATATAAGGAGGCTTATGTGTGATAGAGTGTATCATATCATGGGGTTTGGATGCACCAGCGAAGTTTGCACCAACTCTCGAGGTGAGAAAGGGCAATGCACGGTATCGAAGAGGCTAGCAATGATGGAAGGGTGAGAGTGCGTATAATCCATGGACTCAACATTAGTCATAAAGAACTCACATACTTATTGCAAAAATTTATTGGCCCTTGAAACAAAGTACTACATGCATACTCCTAGGGGGGAGGTTGGTAGGAGTTAACCATCGCGCGCCCCTGACCTTCACGCAAAGATAAACAATCAAAATACAATGCGCGCCAATTTGGTTACATAGTTAGTAGACCATACGTGCATCCTTCGGGAATCACAAACCTTAACACCAACATCCTTACTAAACACAACCATCTACTAGTACCTCCCACATATTATCATCTCTATATCGCAAAACTATTGCAAAGAATCAAACATATCATATTCAGCGATCTACAAGTTTATGTAGGATTTTATGACTAACCATGTGAATGACCAATTCCTGTCATCTCTCTAAACAAATATAAGTGAAGCAAGTGAGTTTGATTCTTTCTACAAAAGATATGCCCACGCTCTAACAAATATAAGTGAAGCAAAAGAGCATTCTACAAATGGCGGTTTTTTATGTGAAGAGAAACAGGCAATCCAAACTTCAAATGATATAAGCGAGGCACATGAAGCATTCTATAAAGCCATACTCAAAATATATAAGTGAAGTGCAATGAGCATTCTATAAATCAACCAAGGACTATCTCATACCAGCATGGTGCATAAAATAAAAGTGAAAACTAAATGCAAAAGACGCTCCAAGATTTGCACATATCGCATGAACGAAACGAATACGAAAACATACGATACTTGTTGAAGAAACAGGGGATGCCTTCCAGGGCATCCTCAAGCTTAGATTCTTGAGTCTCCTTGAATATTTACTTGGGGTGCCTTGGGTATCCCCAAGCTTGAGCTCTTGCCTCTTCCTTTTCCTCATATCGAGACCTCCTCGATCAAACACTTCATCCACACAAAACTTCAACAGAAAACTTGGTAAGATCCGTTAGTATAATAAAGTGAATCACTACTCTATGTTGAAAACCAATTCATATTTTGTTTTTGCATTGTGTATACTGTAATATAACTTTTCCATGGCTTAATCCACTGATATAAATTGATAGATTCATCAAAACAAGCAAATAATGCATCAAAAACAGAACAGTTTGTAGCAATCTGAACATTCACCATAGTTATGGTACGCCAAAAATTCTACCAAAATTAGGAAAAATAAAAAAATTATACAGCAAGAGAGTGCAAAAAGAATTAGAACCATTTGACATCCAGTAAAAAATGTAAAATCACGCACTACAGCCAAAGTTTCTATCCTACACCGTACAAACCAACAAGCATTGTAAACATCCTAAAGGCAAACCTTAGCACATTATTTTTATAATACAATGGAATTGTACAAGGGGATAATTATTTTTGATGAAAAGTTTCTGTAACTAAGATTCACAAAGTTTCCATGAGCATGAACAAAGTTCAAGGAGCTCTCCCACTTCAACAATATGCTTGTCTCTCTCACTTTCACTTTCCTTTTTGAAAACTTTTAGGTTCCCCTCTTTATTTTTTTTGTTTTTAGACTATATAAAAGCACTCAACAGAAATAAATGACTCTCTAAAACTTCCGGGTTGTCTCCCTGGTAGCGCTTTCTTTAAAGCCATTAAGCTAGGCATGTAGTGCTCAAGTAATGGATCCACCCGGATCCCAAGGTATATCAAAGCCAATTTTAATTAACAATGATTTGTAATTTAGTAGCGAGCACAAAGTAACATATATCATGCAACAACGAAGTCTAACTCTCTTCCTATGCATCGGCATGTCATAAAAGAACAATTCATGCACACCAAGTAAAGGCCAATGCATAGTATAAACAGTTTCTTGCAATTTTATCGTATTGGAAACATAAAGGGGCGGAGATATAGTTCCTCTCTCATAATAATTGCAGGTAGGAGCAGCAAGCACATGCATATTACATTCATAAAAACTATCATGTGCAATGGTAAAAGGCAACCCATCAATATAATCCTTAATGAGCACAAACTTCTCCGATATAGTGTAGTTTGGAGAATTCAAAGAGATAATAGGACTATCATGCGTGGGTGCAATAGAAAAAATTTCATGTTTAACATAAGGAACTATAGCAAGTTCATCTCCATAAGCATAATTCATATTGGCATCTTGGCCACAAGCATAGCAAGCATCATCAAAAAGGGATATTTCAAGAGAATCAACGGGATCATAACAATTATCATAGCAATCATCCTTCGGTAAGCACGAAGAGGAATTAAACAATGTATGAGTTGAAGAGTTACTCTCATTAGAAGGTGGGCACGGGTAGCTAATCCGTTGTTCCTCCTTTTGTTCTTCGCTCTCCTCATCATCTTTTTCATCCAATGAGCTCATAGTTTCATCAATTTCTTCTTCCATAGCTTCCTGCAAAATATTAGTCTCTTCTTGGACAGCGAAGACTTTCTCAATAAATGCATCAATATCGGAATTGTATTCATAATTTTCATAGCAATATCTAAGTATAGCAAAAATTTCAGGTGTGTAAACTGAATCATCAAAATTGTCAAACTCTTTAAACATAGATTCAATCTCATAAGCACCCATAAAAGCAACAAATTCTTCTATTTGTTCCACATCATAGTAATCATATATACCATTAGCATAAGAAGCCAAGGTTTTATCATCATTAAATTTGCATGAAAAGGGAAGGTGTGGAGCCTTCATCCTAAAGCAACAAGTATAATCATATCTCAAGCATAGTTGCCTAGCATACCAATACAACATATAAATTTGATCCCATAATAGTTTCCCTTTTTGTGTCAAGCGATAATCCCTAAAGTATTCACATTGATCCAATGTGTCTCCCATAACATAATTGAATGGGGTTTTCTCAGGATTATCAAAGTAGTACATAATATCTTTCACATAATGAGCATCGAGGGTTTTAGGAGGTTCCCCATCTACATGAGTAGCAAGTACACCTATTTTTTTGGTATTTCGTGTTCCATATCCATAACTAAAGATAAAGAACAACTTAGAATGGCAATTAAAAATTACTTAGTGATAAAGCAAACAAGCACACACGAGAATATTCACCCCACGCTATGACTCCCCGGCACGGCGCCAGAAAAAGGTCTTGATAACCCACAAGTTTAGGGGATAATTGTAGCCTCTTTCGATAAGTAAGAGTGTCGAACCCAATGAGGAGCTAAAGGTAGAACAAATATTCTCTCAAGTCCTATCTGCCACTGATACGACTCTACGCACGCTTAGTGTTCGCCTTACCTAGAACAAGTATGAAACTAAAAGTACTTTGTAGGCGTTGTTGGATAGGTTTGCAAGATAATAAAGAGCACGTAAATAAAAAGTAGGGGCTTTTTAGATAAAGAAGCAATAAAGTAAATATAGCGAGTGTGGAAAAGTGGTGGTAGGAGTTGTGAAATTGTCCCTAAGCAATTGACTACTTTACTAGACCGATAGCAAATATTATGTGGGAGAGGCATAAGCTAACATACTTTCTCTTCTTGGATCATATGCACTTATGATTGGAACTCTAGCAAGCATCCGCAACTACTAAAGATCATTAAGGTAAAACCCAACCATAGCATTAAAGCATCAAGTCCCCTTTATCCCATACGCCACAACCCCTTACTTGGGTTTATGCTTCTGTCACTCAAGCGACCCACTATAAGCGAATAATGAACGTATTGCAACACCCTACAGCGGGAATCCCTCATGCTTGTGAGACACGGAGGCCACAATAGGACAGCAACATAACCACAAGCAAATTAAACCAATCATAGCAATTCATCAATCACCGGTAGGACAACGAAAATCTACTTAGACATCATAGGATGGCAACACATCATTGGATAATAATATGAAGCATAAAGCACCATGTTCAAGTAGAGGGTACAGCAGGTTGCGGGAGAGTGGACCGATGGATATAGGTGGGGGAAGGTGATGGAGATGTTGGTGAAGATGATGGAGGTGTTGGTGAAGATGGCGGTGATAATGATGGTCCCCGGCAGCGTTCCGGCGCCACCGGAAGCAAGGGGGAGAGAGCCTCCCTTTTTATTCTTCTTCCCTAACCTCCTCCCTAGATGGGGGAAGGGTTTCCCCTCTGGTCCTTGGCTCACATGGCGTGGGAGGGGCAAGAGCCTCTCCGAGATTGGATCTATCTCTCTGTCTCTCTCTATTTCTGTGTTCCCAGATTCTGCCCTTTCCCCGTTTCTTTTATATCCGGAGATCCGTAACTCCGATTTGGGTGAATCTTTTGCCCAGATTTTTCTCCTAAAATTAGCTTTCTTGCAGCAAAATAAGAGCGTCAACCGCCTTACAGGGTGCCCACGAAGGTCCAGGGCGTGCTTGCCCCCCTGGGGCGCGCCCCTGCCTCGTGCCCCCCTCGGGCACCGTCTCGCGTTGATTCCTCCTCCCAAAAATCACAAATATTCCAAAATAATTCTTCGTCCGTTTTTATCCCGTTTGGACTCCGTTTGATATTGGGTTTTTGCGAAACATAAAACATACGACAAACAGGAACTAGCACTGGGCACTAGATCAATATGTTAGTCCCAAAAATAGTATAAAAAGTTGCCAAAAGTATATGAAAGTTGAATATTATTGGCATGGAACAATCAAAATTATAGATACGATGGAGACGTATCAGGCCCCATTCCTCCTTATTTTCTATCTCCTCCGGCTCGGAGTCGACTTCGCCAAACTTGAACACGAGTGGCAGATGATCCTTCTGCGCCATGGCGTTGGTGGAGGTCTGCGGGAGGGAGGGGAATGGGAGGCGAACAGTAAGGCCGTCCGTATTAAGCAGCGGCTTGGGCGCCATTAATTGAGAGGAAGGCGGGCGCCATGGAAGTCAAAGGGCTCGCTTCCCAATGAGCCTACGCAGTGTACATCTCGCATGCTTCCCAGTGAGCTTGCACAGCGTACAGCTTGCACGCTTGCCGGTGAGCCTGCGCATTGGAGGACAGCTTGCACGCTTCTCGGCCAGCCTGTGCACCGGATTGTGCTCGCACGCCTCCCATTCAGTCAAGGTCAAGCAGCCGTCCGCACGGCACCTCCTCTAGCCATTAAAACCAAGACACGTGGCATCACGTGAATGGTTAACAAAAAATACCACAGCATGTCGGGTGCCATTCCGTGATAGCATGCCAAGTTTCATGAATTTCAAACGAGTTTTGGATTTACTAGAATTTGAAAATAAAGTATCTCAACGTTTTGTCGACAATCAACGGTGCCCTGGTGTTTGAAATTCATTCACATTTCTTGCGTGGGACCTAAGCATGCACCCAAGGACACAGATTTGATTTTTCAACCAATTTATATGCACTCGAGCATGTGCATGTAGTTCAAATTTGAATTATGGACATAAATGCATTGAAAACTCAGTTAATGCATAAAAATGTCCAAACGAACCCTGAAAAATCACAAAAATTGACACAACACTCCTATTGTTCTATGTTGACATGAGAAATTTTTTGAAAGCAATAAGAGGCAATGGATATCGTTTCATCCCGAAAGGTGGGACGTTCCCTATCGAAACCATCATGCTTGTTGTGAGAAGCTCTGGTTTGGGAGAAGCATATACCCAGACCTGCCCCATATGGGACAAAAAAATTGCCACGACATGTCGATGCCGCTCCACGATAGCATGCCAAGTTTCATGAATTTCGGACGAGTTTTGGATTTACTAGAATTTGAAAACCAGGTATCTCAATGTTTGCGGCCGGGTGACGGTGGCAGGGTGTTTGACATTCATTCCCATTTCTTGCATGGGACCTAAGCATGCAACCAAGAACACATATTTGAATTTTCAACCAATTTATATGCATTAGAGCATGTGCATGTAGTTCAAATTTGAATTATGCACATGAATGCATTGAAAACTCAGTTAACGCATAAAAATGTCTAAACGAACCCCGAAAAATCACAAAAATTGACACAACACTCCTATTGTTCTATGTTGACACGAGAAAAAAATTGAAAGCAATAAGAGGCAATGGATACTGTTTCAGCCCCAAAGGTGGGACGTTCCCTATCGAAACCATCATGCTTGTTGTGAGAAGCTCTGGTTTGTGAGAAGCATATACCCAAACCTGCCCCAAATGGGACAAAAAATTTACCACGGCATGTTGATGCCGCTCCATGATAGCATGCCAAGTTTCATGAATTTCACACGAGTTTTGGATTTACTAGAATTTGAAAACCAGGTATCTCAATGTTTGCGGCCGAGTGACGGTGGCACGGTGTTTGACATTCATTCCCATTTCTTGCATGGGACCTAAGCATGCAACCAAGGACACATATTTGAATTTTCAACCAATTTATATGCATTAGAGCATGTGCATGTAGTTCAAATCTGAATTATGCACATAAATGCATTGAAAACTCAATTAATGCATAAAATGTCCAAACGAACCCCAAAAAATCCCAAAAATTGACACAACACTCCTGTTGTTCTATGTTGACACTAGGAAAAAAATTGATATCGAGAAGAGGCAATGGATATAGTTTCGTCCAGAAAGGTGAAATGTTGCCTACCCAAACCATCAGGCTTGTTGTGAGAACCTTTGGTTTCTGAGACGCATATCCCAAAACCTGCCCCAATTGGGACAAAAAAATTACCACAACATGTTGGTGTCGCTCCACGATAGCATGCCTAGTTTCATGGATTTCAAACGAGCTTTGGATTTACAAGAATTTAAAAACAAAGTATCTCAATGTTTTGCCGGCAATCAACGGTGCCCTTGTGTTTGAAATTCATTCCCATTTCTTGCATGGACCTAAGCATGCACCCAAGGACACAGATTTGATTTTTCAACCAGTTTATATGCACTGGAGTGCATGTAGTTCAAATTTGAATATACACATAAATGCATTGAAAACTCAGTTAATGCATAAAAATGTCCAAACAAACCCCGAAAAATCACAACAATTGACACAACACTCCTGTTGTTCTATGTTGACACGAGAAAAAATTTGAAAGCAATAAGAGGCAATGGATATCGTTTCGTCCCCAAAGGTGGGACGTTCCCTACCGAAACCATCAAGCTTGTTGTGAGAAGCTCTGGTTTGTGAGAAGCATATACGCAAACCTGCCCCAAATGAGACAAAAATTTTACCACGACATGTTGATGCCGCTCCATGATAGCCTGCCAAGTTTCATGAATTTCAGACAAGTTTTGGATTTACTAGAATTTAAAAACCAGGTATCTCAATGTTTGCGGCCGAGTGATGGTGGCAGGATGCTTGACATTCATTCCCATTTCTTGCATGGGACCGGAGCATGCAACCAAGAACAAAGATTTGAATTTTCAACTAATTTATATGCATTAGAGCATGTGCATGTAGTTCAAATTTGAATTATGCACATAAATGCATTGAAAACTCAATCAATGCATAAAAATTTCCAAATGAACCCTGAAAAATCCCAAAAATTAACACAACACTCCTGTTGTTCTATGTTGATACTAGTAAAAAAATTCAAATCGAGAAGAGGCAATGGATATCATTTCGTCCAGAAAGGTGAAACGTTCCCTACCGAAACCATCAAGCTTGTTGTGAGAAGCTCTGGTTTGTGAGAAGCATATCCCCAAACCTGCCCCAAATGGGACAAAAAATTTACCGCGACATCTTGATGCTGCTCCATGACAGCATGCCAAGTTTCATGCATTTCATACGAGCTTTGGATTTACTAGAATTTAAAAACCAGGTATCTCAATGCTTGCGGCCGAGTGACGGTGGTAGGGTGTTTGACATTCATTCCCATTTCTTGCATGGGACCTAAGCAGGCAACCAAGGACACAGATTTGAATTTTCAACTAATTTATATGCATTAGAACATGTGCCTATAGTTCAAATTTGAACTATGCACATGAATGCATAGAAAACTCAGTTAATGTATAAAAATGTCCAAGCGAACCCCGAAAAATCTCAAAAATTGACACAACACTCCCGTTGTCCTATGTTGACACTAGGAAAAAATTTGAAACCGAGAAGAGGCAACGGACATTGTTTCGTCCAGAAAGGTGAAACGTTCCCTACCGAAACCATCACACTTGTTGTAAGAAGCTCTGGTTTATGAGAAGCTTATACGCAAACCTGCCCCAAAAGGGACAAAAAATTTACCATGGCATGTTGATGCCTTTCCATGATAGCATGCCAATTTCATGAATTGCGGACGAATTTTGGATTTAGTAGAATTACAAAAGCAAGTACGTCGACATTTGTCGGAGAGCCACGGTGCCGTGGTGTTCGAATTTCATCCCCATTTCTTGCATGGGACATAAGCATAAACCCATGGACACATATATGATTTTACAACCCATGTTGGTGCACCGGAGCATGTGCATGTAGTTTAATTTTGAATTGTGCACATGAAATGGCTAGAAAACCAATTTAATGTATAAAGTGTTCAAACGAACCCTGAATAATTCCAATTCTTTTACGACACACATATAGTTGCATGTTCACCGCAGATAAAAGGTCTAGCAATTCAAACACCATCCATTGCCGCTGTGACCCCATTATGTAATTCAAATCAAGATGAAAAATCAAGTAAATCTCACACAGTTTATTATCACCAACCGTGTGAGATGCAGCACAAAATATCCTGGAGCACCATCGGTGTATAGTACGCCTATGGCTTACACGAGAAGGTGCGTTGGCTATAGTCCACAGTGGCGTCTCAAGCACACTAGCTCGCTCCCTAAATATCACTTCACTGTCCAATCATCGCCAGTGAAAGATGGGCACGTGGACCCGCGTCGTGAGGGCAACTTCGGTGGCCCACTCCGGTGAGAGCGCGGCCGCAGCCGCCATGCATGTGCTAACAAGGTGCATGAGCACGGCCGCAATCTGCGACCAGGCGGCCAAGGTAGCCCAAAAGGCCGATGTTGCTTCTCTGGTGGCGGCAGCAACATCTGCCTCGGGGATAGCAACTGGTGAGAGCGGCACAATAGTTGTCTGTTCCGCAGCGGTGTTCTTAGCCCTGATGGAGGCCGCCCATGACCATGTCAAGGCCGCCCACACCCAGCTCGTGGCGGTTACCGCACAAATCGAACGAAGCTTCTCCGACAACGGTCGACAACCCACGACCGAAGAGTTGGCAATCGCCGAGAGTGTTCGAGCAGCCATCCGTTCCTCCGCCGCATACCTTGCAACGACGGAGCCCGTCCAAGCCCAGATCGCGGCTGCCCACGCCCAGATCATGGCGGACTTTTCCAAAGAGATGGCGGACGCGGATGGTGAGATGCTTTCCGAGTATGGTGTGATGGATGCCATGGAGCCCCTTCCTCCGAAGACCATTGGGCGCGAGCTGGACATGGAGGCGGTGGCGGAGATCAACGAGCACCAGCCATAGTAGTATTCTTTGTTTTATTTAATTAAGAGCACCAGTCTTTAATTTGTTAGAGTAATGTTTAGGTTAGCTAGCTTTGTTTAATTGCTGAACTTGCTCGATTAAGAAGTGTGGGTGTGCTGTAGTCTCCTTTGTGTACCCAAATTATGCAATGACGTGGATGACCACTATAACTAGGGAAATTCAAACCAAAAATTTTGAGGTTCAAACTCATCACACACGGGTTAAGCTATCTGAATCATTTGTGATCTTCACATATCGTACACAGTTCTGAATAAGGGATCGTGTCTGATGACACTTTGCGCACCAGTTTTTTCGCTGAAGCGATTCCAAATTTTTGGCTTTCGCCGAAATATCTACCTCCCCGCCCCCTCTCCCTTACCAAAAGCCACATTTCCCTTGTTTCTGCCTTCCTTTACAAGTTGAAACCTTTACTCCTTGCTTGCAGCGCCGCCTCCTCACCAGCGGCCCTCCTTCACGCTCCTCGAACTCGTTTATCCAGGCAGGTAATCCACACCCGACCCCCATCCTCCTCCTCCTTGCACATCCCACATGCCCCGACCGCCGGCGCGAGTGCGGCTCCTTTCACCCAAATCACCGACCCCTCCACCAAATAAGCGCCACCCTAAGCCATGGTGCACGCAATATAGCCAGGATCTCAAGAAGCAAATCACGGCCGCACGCGCGGATGAGGTTGGATGGCTGCCATTCGTGCCGGCCCCCTGATCTTGGAGGAACACCTTGCAATTTTCTAGCTATGTTGGTTAAGCATGCTCGGTTTACCCGTTGCGTGTGCTACTCTTGCCTTTCCTTCACAAATTCTAGTGAATTGTGTTATCTAATTTTACCATGCAATTTGTTGCTCTAGTGTATATGTTCTATATGTCATGCAGTGTGGTGCTCACTTATTAATTGTTTTGTTAATTAGTTGTCATCTTCAGTAACTGTTTGGTTCAATTCTGCAAATGTGATGTTCAATTCTTCAGGCTGCAATTTTGTATTGTCTTCCATGTGAGAAATAAATCGAATTTATCTTTACAAAATACATGAGAAACGAATACAATTGCATATTTCCAAGTTGTGAAGCATACTTGGTTTGGTTATACATTGTGCAATGTGGTGCTCAGTTAACGTTTGGTTCATTTGTGTTGTGGTGTTTAGTTAACTGTTTGGTCCAATTCTGCAATGCGATATTCAATAGTTGTGGGTGCATTCTGTTGTTGTATACCATGTGAGGAATTAATTGAATTTAGTTGTAGTAAATACACGAGAAACAAATACAATTGCTATATTTCCAAGTTGTTAAGCATGCTTGGTTTGGTTAACTGTCTGATCTTCTATTAGGAGTATGTTATATTGTGCAATGTGGTGCTCAGTTAATGTTTGGTTCATTTGTTGTGGTGTTTAGTTAACTGCTTGGTTCAATTCTGCAATGTGATGTCCAATTGTCGTGGGTAGAACTTTGTATTGTTGTGCATGTGAGGAATGAATCATATTTGGCTGCACTTAATACATGATGAACTTATACAAGTGCTATATTTCCTAGTTCTTAATCATGCTTGGTTTGGATAAATGGGTTTTCCATGTGGCTTGAATTAATCTGATGAATATGCAATGTGCTTATTTTTCATCAACATATTTTACTGATAGCATGCGAACCCTTACTTAACCTGATGACTAACTACCTTATATGTGTTGCAGGGAAACAATGGGAAGCACTGAGGTTTACAATCGAGGTTAGCACGTGCATGGTCCGTTGTCTAATAGCACATTATGGTGCAATTGCAGGAACCATTCTAATATTTAGGTTTTTAACAATTTGGTCTTGCACATGTAGGTCTGCTGTCATAGGTTTTGACCACTGTCCGACCCTTTTTGCAGATGGGGAAATGAGTTGTCCATGAATATCAATCAAGTCAAGAAACTCAGAAAGATTGTTAGGCTAAAGAAATTAGCGACAAAAGCCAACAAGATCTTTGTCTGGACAATGAACAAGACATCAGTTCACTACAAGATGGTACTAACTATTATACCTTGCCTTTTTTATTTTGTTGCCCCATTTCCAATATAGAGAAGATATTTATGCACATCCTTGTTTTCAGGCCTTTCCAAAGCAGTTCACTGATGATTACCTCTCAAACCACCTCTATGGTCAGGAGGGGAGGAAGGTTTTCATACAACACCCACGGTTCAATATTGAAGTGTTCCTGAAGAGGACAAAGGACAGACGATCAATCATCCACAGGCACTGGCCTAAAGTTGCAAACACCTTCAACATGAATGAATGCTCAATATTCGCCTTCCGCTTCAGTAGTTTTCCAGATGAGATGCATATGTCTATATACCGTCTATGATGCTAATTTTGAAAGGTTCTACATGTTGCATGTGAAACTTGGTGCTCGTGCAGTTGTGTGATGGGGTAGCTGGGTGTTGAAGCTATATCATGTTGTACTCTGATGTATTTCAGTTATGAAATTCTGCTTCCTTAATATGGAAATGAAATATGTTATGTGCTTAATATGAATGTCTATTAGATTAATAAACGGATTATTAATGATAGGGTAATTAGCCTGCTAATTGGGTTTTGCTATTGCAAATGGTTATTGAAAAAATACCGTGGGCGATGACTTCAGGCAACGCACACAGTTTCTAGGAATAAACCGTGTTGGATCAATGAACAATCACACACGACTTTCTCTTGAAAATTGTTTGTGTTAGGCCACCTTGCGCAAACGTTTACCACATAAAAACTGTGTGTGATGGACAGCCTTTGCCACACAGTTTCTTCTACAGACCGTGTGTGATGTATTCAATAATGCAAAAGATAAAAAAATTAATATCATGTGCAATGGCAACGCTATCACAAACGACTTAACGGGAAAAATTGTGTGTGATGTACCTGTGAATGGAAACGTTTTCCTTGGAGCGATTGTGTGGGATGTACATACGAATGGAAACATTTAGCGGGGACTGACTGTGTGGGATGTACTTGCGACTTGAAACAATTTCGCATGTATAATTGTATATTTTAGCTCTATTGTACGTATTTTCGTATTTGAGCGCTCGCCGTTCGCACATGACCTCATTTTGCTGAGCGTGTGTGCCAGGAGGGCATATCCCCGACGGTTTCTGGGTCATGTGGGAAGGACCCCCCTATCATCGTCACTCACTAGGCAAAGGTTCCAAATGCCGTCCTGGAAAGGGGTTAAAAACCGTTTGTATAGCACCGACGCGTACTAGTGCAAGTGCATAGAGGCTATATCATGCATCAAAACTAATTTGGACCATATAAATTTGACAAGCAAGCTCAAGAACAAGGTCACCACCGCAGCAAAAATTTGGATTAAATAAAGCATTAGAACAAAAACTAATTGGACCATTGGAGGAGTCACATACTGAAGAACAATCCCCCAAAATAGTTTTGCAAATGGAGCTCTACACAAGGAGTTCGAAAATGGCAGCAAGATGAGCAAGAACACGGGTTTGAGCTACGGGATAATTTTTTCTGGAGAAAGACGAAGTGGATGGGTTCTAGAATAAGTGAGGGGAGCCCATGTGGGACCCACAAGGCAGGGGGCGTGCCCAGGGGTAGGGCACGCCCTCTACCCTTGTGGTCCAGTGGTGCAGCCCCCTAGTGTGTTCTCAGTGCCAGAAATTCTCAAATATTCTATAAAAAATCATACTAAATTTTCAGGGCATTTGGAGAACTTTTATTTTCGGGACGTTTTTTATTGCACGGATAATTCAGAAAACAGATAGATAATACTATTTTTGCTATATTTATTCTAAATAACAGAAAGTAAAAAGTAGGTACAGAAAGTTGTGCCTTCTAAATTCATCCATCTCATGCTCATCAAAAGGAATCCATTAACAAGTTTGATCAAGTCTTATTAACAAACTTCTTTCGAATAACATGAAACCGGAGAATTTTTGAATAACACTAGGTTACCTCAACATGGATATGCATGTCCCCAACAATAAGAATATTGTATTTCTTCTTGACAGTAGGGAGAGGGAATTCAAAACCTCCAGTAGTAATAGTTGAAAATTTTCCAATAGAATTGATACTATGAACTTGAGGTTGTTTGTTCGAAAAGTGTACCGTATGCTCATTACCATTAACATGAAAATTGACATTTCCTTTATCGCAATCAATAACAGCCTCTGCAGTATTCAAAAAGGGTCTACCAAGGATGATCAACATACTGTCATCCTCAGGAATATCAAGAATAAGAAAGTCCGTTAAGATCGTAACATTTGCAACCGCAACACGCACATCCTCACAAATTCCGATGGGTATAGCAGTTGATTTACCGGCCATTTGCAAAGATATTTCAGTAGGCATCAACTTATTCAATTCAGTCTACGATATAAAGAGAAAGGCATAACACTAACACTGGCTCCAAGATCACATAAAGCAGTTTTAACATAGTTTCTTTTAATGGAGCATGGTATAGTTGGTATTCCTGAATCTCCAAGTTTCTTTGGTATTTCACCCAAGTATAATTATCAAGCATGGTGGAAATTTCAGCTTCTAGTATCTTTCTTTTATTAGTAACAATATCTCTCATATACTTAGCATAAGGAGACATTTTCAGAATATCAGTCAAACACATATGCAAAAAGACATGTCTAAGCATTTCAACAAAGCGCTCAAAATCCTCGTCATCCTTCTTCTTGGATGGTTTAGGAGGAAAGGGCATGGGTTTCTGAACCCATGGTTCTCTTTCTTTACCATGTTTCCTAGCGATGAAATCTCTCTTATCATAACGTTGATTCTTTGATTGTGGGTTATCAAGATCAACAGTAGGTTCTACCTCCACATCATTATCATCACTAGGTTGAGCATCAACATGTACATCATCATTAACATTATCACTAGGTCCATGTCAATCACCAGATTGTGTCTCAGCATCAGAAATAGAAATGTCATTGGGATTCTCACGTGTATCTATAACAGGTTCAGTAGAAGCATGCAAAGTCCTATCAATTTTATTTTTCTTTTTATTACTAGGGCTAGATGCATCAGTATTAATTCTCTAAGAATCCTGCTCAACTCTCTTAGGACGACCCTCAGGATACAAAGGTTCCTGGGTCATTTTACCACCTCTACTCATAATCCTAACAACATTATCATTATTCTTACTATTCAACTCATTGAGCAAATCATCATGTGCCTTAAGTACTTGTTCTACTTGAGTTTTAACCATGGAAGAATGCTTACTAATAATCTTAAAATCACTAACAGTTCTACTCACATAATCACCCAAGTGGTCAAGCATGTTACTAACATAAGCATTGAAGTTTTCTTGTTTAATAATGAAATTATCAAACTCATCCAAGCATTGACTAGCAGACTTATTATAAGGAATATCACCTTCATCAAATCTATAGAGAGAATTTACCTCTACTACCTGTGTCAGGTTATCAAGACCATGTATTTCTTCAATAGGTGGTAAATACTTAACATCTTCAGCTTTAATACCTTTTTCTTTCATAGATTTCTTTGCCTCTTGCATATCTTCAAGACTGAGAAATAGAATACCTCTTTTCTTCAGAGTTGGCTTAGGAGTTGGTTCAGAAAGTGTCCAATCATTATCATTACTCAATATATTATTCAATAGCAATTCAGCTTGCTCAACAGTTCGTTCCATGAAAACACAACTTTTAGCACAACTATCTAGGTGGTCCCAAGAAGCATCGGTTAGTCCATTATAAAAGATATCAAGTATTTCATTTTTCTTGAGAGGATGATCAGGCAAAGCATTAAGTAATTGGAGAAGCCTCCCCCAAGCTTGTGGGAGACTCTCTTCTTTAATTTGCACAAAGTTAAATATTTTCTTTAAAGCGGCTTGTTTCTTATGAGCAGGGAAATATTTTTCAGAGAAGTAGTTTATCATATCCTGGGGACTACGCACACAACCACGAGCAAGAGAATTAAACCATAGCTTAGCATCACCCTTTAACGAGAAAGGAAACAATTTAAGAATATAGTAATAGCGATTTTTTCCTCATGAGGAAATAGGGTAGCCATATCATTCAATTTAGTAAAATGTGCCACAACAGTTACGGATTCATAACCATGAAAAGGATCAGATTCAACCAAAGTAATTAACTCAGGATCGACAGGGAATTCATAATCCTTATCAGTAACAACGATAGGTGAAGTAGCAAACTTAGGATCATAATGCATTCTAGCATTCAAACATTTTTCTTTCCACTTGCATAATAATTTCTTAAGATCATCTCTATCCTTACAAGCAAGAAAGTCCCTAGCTACCTCTCCATACATAACATAACCCTCGGGCATAATAGGAAGTTCATATATAGGAGAGCTAGGTCTAACAGGTGTCTCAAAGTGTTCAGTTTCTATAATTTCAATAGTTTCAGAAATATCATCATCTTTAGCATAATCAATAGTTCTAACTCTAGCAAGATGTCCATCAAGTAATTCATCCAGTGGCACAGTTTTATCAAGCAAAGTAGTGGCATCAGAAGCATCATTCATAGTATAAGCAGCATCATCAGTAACATGTGACATATCATAATCAATAGGAGGTGTAGATGTCGCAAGCTTACTCAAAATAGAAGGTGAATCAAGTGCAGAGCTAGATGGCAGTTCCTTACCTCCCATCGTAGTAGAGGGATAGATCTTGGTTTTAGTATCTTTCAAATTCTTCATAGTGATCAACAGATATAAATCCCAAGTGACTCAGAGAATAGAGCTATGCTCCCCGGCAACAGCGCCAGAAAAAGGTCTTGATAACCCACAAGTATAGGGGATCGCAACAGTTTTCGAGGGTAGAGTATTCAACCCAAATTTATTGATTCAACACAAGGGGAGCCAAAGAATATTCTCAAGTATTAGCAGCTGAGTTGTCAATTCAACCACCCCTGAAAAACTTAATATCTGCAGAAGAGTATTTATTAGCAAAGTAGTATGGAAGTAACGGTAACGGTAGCAAAAGTGACAGTAGCAGTTTCGTAGCAATTGTAACAGTGGCAATGGAAAGTATCATAGCAAAGATCAATATGTGAACTCGCAGGCAATGGATCAATGATGGATAATTATGTCGGATGGCATTCATCATGCAACAGTTATAACCTAGGGTGACACAGAACTAGCTCCAGTTCATCAATGTAATGTAGGCATGTATTCCAAATATAGTCATACGTGCTTATGGAAAAGAACTTGCATGACATATTTTGTCCTACCCTCCTGTGGCAGCGGGGTCCTAATGGAAACTAAGGGATATTAAGGCCTCCTTTTAATAGAGAACCAGACCAAAGCATTAGCACTTAGTGAATACATGAACTCCTCAAACTACGGTAATCACTGGAAAGAATCCCAATTATTGTCACCTTGGGGTATGCGGAGCATAACTCATAATAGGTGTCTAGAACTTGCAAGATCGGATCAAGAACACAAAAATATTCATGAAAACATAATAGGTTCAGATCTAAAATCATGGCACTCGGGCCCTAGTGACAAGCATTAAGCATAGCAAAGTCATAGCAACATCAATCTAAGAACATAGTGGATACTAGGGATCAAACCCTAACAAAACTAACTCGATTATATGATAAATCTCATCCAACCCATCACCATTCAGCAAGCCTGCGATGGAATTACTCACGCACGGCGGTGAGAATTATGAAATTGGTGATGGAGGATGGTTGATGATGATGGTGGCGATGATTTCCCTCTCTGGAGCCCCAAACGGACTCCAGATCTGGCCTCCCGATGAAGAACAAGAGGTGACGGTGGCTCCGTATCGTAAAATGCAATGAATCCTTCTCTCAATTTTCTCCCCGAACGTGAATACATGGAGTTGGAGTTGAGGTCGGTGGAGGTCCAGGGGACCCACAAGGCAGGGGGTGCGCCTTAGGGGGCGCGCCCTCCACCCTTATGGACAGTCGGTGGGTCCCCTCCGGTTGATTCTTTCACCAATATTTTTCATTTATTCCAATAATATTCTCCGTGGATTTTTAGGTCATTCTAAGAACTTTTATTTCTGCACAAAAATAACACCAAGGCAATTCTGTTGAAAACAGCGTCAGTCCGGGTTAGTTCCATTCAAATCACGCAAATTAGAGTCCAAAACAAGGGCAAAAGAGTTTGGAAAAGTAGATACAATGGAGACGTATCAGAGGATCATCTCACATGTGAGGCAGAGGTTGCCATAGCCCTTGAATGGCCTCGACCGAGGCCTCGGTTTCAGGAAGATCACCTTGGTATTGTTGATCGTGTAGGGCTGGGTCACACATGCATCCAGAATCCAGTTAATTAGTATGATGTGTCGTCAAGCCAAGTACTACTCTGCTACGTACTACAAGTGCATCTCTTCAAGTAAATTAATACTAGTAGAAACACTAGCAAGGTGTCAGGATAAAATAGGACGGTATTGGCATGTGATCCTTCTTCATTTCATTCTTCTTCTTCTTCTTCTTCTTCTTTGTCTTCCTCTTTTTGATTTGTTTCTCTTTCTCCTCACCAATTGGTGAAACTAAGTACATGATTGGCCTTCAATGTTAGATTTGGTTTTGTTGAGGGAGTACAAGTCTACTAGTAAACAATAGCATTATTTTCTCATGGCAGTTGCAAAATAGAGGTGAACACATGCATTAAATATCATTCTTACCTAAGGGAAGGTTAGGGTGCCAATATGGAGGATGAAGATTGGAACACAGATCTCCACTTGTGCAGTTCCACTGAAATCAACCAACGGTTCCAGTGTGACATTCCAGTTAAAAAGAAGTGATTTTTGTGCAGTGCACCAAAAGGTCGCAATAACATCGAGGTGAAATGTACATTCGTATTTGCACAAAAAGCTACAAAGGAAACAGTCAGAGTCTCAAACAATTACTAGCAAAAACAATTGGTTAAAATTGTGATGACTTGTAACAATGGCATGGCTTCATTTTACCAGGGACATTAGATTAAGAACAACTAAATAAGTTGCTCTAAGGACATGGAATAGCGGGTGCATGAGCAGTCCTGCACCATGTACCTAAACTGGGGCATAACATGGTGATTCAGAGTTTGTTTCCCCTAGGAACAAACATCCAAGCAACATATCTAGGTTAGCCTTGTGTTTGTTCACTTTAGCCCCTTTCACCTTGTGGATATCAAATCTAGTCCTGGCCATACCAGTGTGTAAAGCGTTTCACCTTTATTTCTGTTTACGACCAAGAGACTGGTTGGATGGCTAGTATGTACTATTTTCAACCCCTTTATTTCATGTTTGTACCAAGCCCTATGTACATCTTTTCCCCCTTTCTATCCTATAGAACCAAGTACTACAAGATTCGACTCCATGAAGTAGCTTTACCTCTAACAATAGAAAAAAATTAGGTGGCATTGGACAATTCGATCGAGCCTAGCTATGTGGGGGCTGAGAGGTAAGAAAATGATGCACATGCAGCGACGTAGCGAGCTAGGGAAGTAGAGCTAGGCCGGTTTCAAAGTAAGATATAACTTAAGGTCGTCAGAGTGTGGCTAAGTGGGGGCGAGAGGCCGGATCTACCGACAGGAAGCGACCAAGGGATCGGAGGACATCTCGCTCCAGCGCTCGTCCAGAGATAATGGTGCGGCCGATAGTGGGTTTCCTCCCTCGCCGTCGATGATGGCCTAAACGCTGCCCCCTCCTCCCCTTCCCCGGTGAAGGGGATGCGTCAGGATCTGTAACCAGCGGTGAGGATAGAAAGACAGTGTGACCACCGCTATCTTGTTTAGATCTGGAGAGGATGAGAGTGTGTGAATAGAGCAACTCTAGCAAGGAAGTATATATATACGAATAGTGGGGTAGTTTTCTTTTTCTACTCCATCAAAACAATCGTTTAAAATTGTGTACGTGCCAGGTCACTGTTTTTTTAGTTGTTGATTGTTTTTTGAGATAGCTACCCACTTATTCCAAGTGGTGTGCATGGGTGGATCGTGCACGTTAAGTTCGTGCTCGTTAAGGCTCGGCTCGTTAAGCTCCAAAAATTAACGAGCAAAAAACCCTACTCGGCTCGGTTCGTTCGAATCTCGTTAAAAAAATCACGTAAGATGAAACATGTATTGTGTTGTTACTAACGAACTTAGCGTGAAACTTGTTAGCTGGTTTGTTAAGCTCCTTAAGAAATTGATGATTGGCTTTGTTCCAAGCGACCCGCGATAACAAGCCGAACTATCGAGGGCTCATTAAGCTCGCGAGCTACGAGCTTTTGTTCCAGCCCTAACGGCGTGCCATGTCGCACTTTGTTTCGTTCAAGTCTGGTACTATACCCTCTATTAAGTGACCAACCACCGCCTCGTAAAAATTGTGAACAAGCCCACGACTCAAATTATCAGAAACGTGGGCTGCAGCAACATGCATTATTATTTATATTTTCTATGTGGGGGTATCCTCAAAACAAAATGTGAGAGTACAATCTTTATTGGTTCCCTTTGTAATTTGTGCTAAATTTTGACCAAAGATTTAACTAACAAAATGTTAGTGCATGTTAACAAACAATTATATCCTTGGATTCGTATTTGAACATAGTTTTCAATGATATAATTTTTTGTGACATGCATGAACATTTGGTTAGTTAAATTTATAGTCAAAATTTGGCACAGATTATCAAAGGGACCAATAAACCAGGACGGAGGTAGTATTGCCAGCTCCTCGTCTGTCGTCCAAACTTTATAACTAGTCACTCTATTACATGCGGGACATCAAGCATCCGGGCCCACGTGCCATCCACCAAATCACAGCAAGGTGCTACAGTCGAGACTCACCAGTCACTCCGGTGTGGCTGTCATGACCCATCATATCACCAAACCCACACCTTTACCAGCAGTGGTAAAGTGGCCTCGAAGTTGGATGGGATGAAGCAACCATAATTTCACTACAACGCTCGTTGAATCCCTTTCTCCCCTATCTTGAAGAAAACCTCACTCCAGGCTACTCACTTCCGCCATTTTTATTCTGTACCAACGAAGGAAAGGCGGGCAAATCAGTGATGCTACTATATTTTCATTCCAAGAATCTTCTTTTTGTGAAGCACTGACCGATTCTCACTGCCTATTCTTTTCCCGTTTTCATTGCGATTGTGGTTTCCTTTCGATTGCTTTTTGTTTTGTCAGTTTATTGCTGGATCCTGGAGCACTAGGCAAAGAGTTGTCGGCGGACAACCCACTCGAGACAGAGATCTCCAGGAAGGGAGCACCGGCCAATGAGTTTGCCATGTTAGGCCAACCCATGGAGACGAGGAACTCCAAGAGACAAGCACTGACCAAAGAGTTGACGATGTTGGCGGACGAACTCCTTAACCAAGAAAGTTGGAAGAATAGCAAGGGCCCCACCGTGCCTACCCCAGAAACTCTAATGGCCACCTATGGGAGACTCAAGGCCGAGTTTGAGGAGATAGTCGCCATTGAGAAGCAGTATTTCCCTAGCAAGGAGATGGCCCCCATCAAGAAGATGGCCCCAGGAGGGATGGGATCCCCCGATGAGCTGCACAAGGTAAAAAAAGATGGCTTGCAATAGTTGTGGTTTTTGATTATTTGCAATGTGCTTGCTAATGTATTAGGGTTGTGTAGGTGCCGGTGGACGTCCTTGATGATTCCAATGTCGTGGTTCGTCCTGTGGACACTGCCCCAGAAATCGATTCTGATGCCGCGGTTTGTCCTGTGGACATCGCCCCGGAGATCGATTCCCATGCCGCTGTCCGTCCTATGGACATCGCTGCAGAGATCGATTCCCATGCCGCTGTCCATGCTGTGGGCACTGCCCGAGAGATCGATGATAAGAAATAGTTGGTCGCGCTAATCCTTCAACGTAGTTTGCGTTGTGTTCAATTACCAGAACGATGCGTGTTATCAAACCATCTTAGGGCTACTACATTTTATTGTGTGGGCGGTACTTTCTACTTTTGTTTGATGGTGAATCATGTGAACCCTCTCCAAGTTATTAAAACAGGTGTATCCTCACCAGCTTTTGATGTAATATATGGCATGCTTATATGTAAGTTTGAATTGTTTATCATATCAGCAGGGCTTGTGTGATGATTCTTGGTGTTAGTAGGCTAGCTACTGTGCAAGCTATAGTACTTGCAAACACTCACCGAAGAGAAACATTGGGGCTGATGAGCTCATGGTACGCTTATAGGTCTGGTCGTTGATCGGCCAATAGCCCAAGCTCCTAAAATTGTAGGCTTATCGATCGATCGGAAAATCGTCCACAATTATACATTAATTTACATCAAACTCAAAGAGTTGGTTCATAGATACATTCACATTAATAGCCAGCATTCGAAACAAAATTGGCACGTACTTGTAACATGCGTGAATGTGTAATTTTTTAGCTGGAAGCGTGAATGTGTAGTGACGTCGTACTTTCGGAGTGGCTACAGAGAGTGTGTACGTGTGCTTGTGGGATGGAGAGAGATCTAGAGAGAGAGAAAGGCCCTCCATTTCTTTCTATGCTACAAAATCTAGTAGTATAGAGACATACAAATCCTAGACGGGCTAGTTTGGCCTAGTGGGTTTCAATGATATGACATGCTACAGTGGCATCCAGTCTTCCCGTGTGGTAGCAGTATTGCGGGTATAGTAAGTTTTCTTGAAGAAGGAGATTCAATGAAGTCATGATGGTTCCTTCGTTTGAGCAACTTACAGTGGGAAAGGTTGGGCCTACGATTTGACAGCTCATTAATTATTTATAACTGTGGCGCTACGACCGGGTTGACACTCCCCTGCTGTACTTTGTGATGTGCACTTAGGAGTATAATTTTGTGCATGGCAAGTGGACCAGGATGGTCGACGTCCCACATGTCGGTGAATGAAAGTATTCTTTCCGCTATCGAGGACGAGCAAGAAGTATTCATTATTTTTTTCTGAAAGCTATTGTCTCCATTGTTACGACGGAGGAGTGTGAAACACGACATCCCACTGAACTTGTCATGTGCACAACTCCCTCCTTCCCCATGTACTATAGTGTTAACTATAAGGTTGGCTATAAGGTTACAACTTTTTCTCACTTCCTCTCTATCTATTTCCTCTCAAATGTTTTTTACCTTCTTTTTTAGACACAATTGTTTTTTTATACCTAGGAGCACATGTAGAGACGGACTCTTGCATAGAGCCTACTCCTTCACTTTTTCAATGCCTCTCTCCTCCACATAAGCGGGCTTATAGCCCAGTATTGTACTTGCATGCGGGTAGTTGATGCCTGGGGAGAGCATGCGCGGGAGGGGGGAGGGGTTTTCTGGTGGGCCAGGTCGGTCAGAAGTGGGCTTGGGAGCGGTCCGGACTCCGGCATGGCCACCTCACTTTATCACCACATTTCTTGGAGTCCATGCGCGGCGGGCGGGCGATCTCTTCTCCCTCCCCATCCCCGCCGAGCGATTAGACTTCGGCTATCGATTGTTTATTCAATTGCAGCCCCACATGTCAGTGAAAATGCAAAACAAAATGACGAGGGCGGGGCTTTCCCGCATACCTTTCGACAACTATATGAACTAACCAAACAAAGAAAATTTCATATTAACCGGATGGAATTCATTGCATTTCAGAAACTTTTCATGTAAACTAGATGAAATTCATTACATTTTTCGCACAAACCGTACTAAAACCTACTGTAAACCTAATCTAAACGATAGCCGGCACCCAACCACCATGTCTGGTCATGAGCCCCGAGTACTGATGCTCCGGCTATTGCGTTTGCCTCCTCCTCATCCGCCTCGGCTTTGTCCACCTCCGCCTCCATAACCTCCTCCTCCGGAGCACAAGGTTCTGAAGCTTTCCGCCTCGATGTCACCGTCAAGCGGCTAATCGGCCGCCGAAGTTTACCCCACCATGCTTGGCGTCTAACGGAGTGGAGGTGCGGTGGCATTCCTGGGACCAGAGCGGCGGTGACTTACCATGTACTACTCTTCCTCGCTGTTGGCTGCGCCAGCACATGTGTGTCGGCTTCGTGGTCGTGGCGGCGGAGGGCGGCCTGGGGGGAGCCAGCGATGTCCTTTGTTTGCTCCTGTGACAGTACGCCCAAGAGAGCATTGGAGCGCGCCCGGAGTGGAGCCGGCGATGCCCTTCATCCGCTCCTGTGAAAGTACGTCCAAGAGAGCTTTCGAGCGTGAGGAGGCCATGGTTGGAGTGGTGCTGACAGAAGGGAGGGACCGGAGGAGAATGACTGTGGGTCTGTGGCTACGGCTGGGGCTGAAGTTAATATAGCAGGCGAATGGCAATGAGCCGTGGCATACGGACGGACGGCTGGCACCGGAGTAGGTTCGTCGGCAGCCGCGTGTCATTAATGTGGGCGGCAGACGGATGGATGGCCGTGGTGTCATTAACGCGGAGCAGTCGCTTGCACCGGGATGCCGCGCGGGTGGCCCTCTCTCGGCCGTCGCGCTCCTGCAATGCCAGCACCAGTGAGAGGTTGCGTCGGGCATGAATGCGGCATTGATATTCTGGAGAGATGGTGAACGTTTCAGGCAGGAAGCGCGCGCGAGCGAGGGAAGGGGTTTCGGTGGGCCAGGGCAGTCAGACGCTGGCGTGGTGGTATATTGTTTCTGCAGTTTGCTAAAGTACTCGATTAATGTGGCAGTTTAATTTTTTTCTATGATCAACATACACCCTACAAAACCACCGTGTTCATATTTGGCGCTTCTCTGGGTTCATTTACCATATTTTGGCCATTATGTGCATTTTGTACAAATTTACTACCACCATCCTGATTTATTGGTCCCCTTAGTATTTTGTGCCAAACTTTGACCATAGATTGAACTAAGAAAATAATAATGCATGCCACCAATAATTATAGCGTTGGATTCGTATTTAAACATAGTTTCTACTGATATTATTTGTAGTTACATGCAGCAACCAAGGGAGGTACTAGTAGCGCAGAAACATCAAATCCCAGCTACAGCTAGACGGATGCCGTTCGATCACGGTGCATGCGTGTGATCAGCGTGGCTGGGGTGGCAGCCAATCAGAAAGCAACCCACTTACCCACAATAGGGTAAGCGCACACAATTTCCGGAGGCTACGGAAATTAACCGTGTGCGATAATAAATGACCAGGATTGAAGGGGAAATCCAAATTTCCTTCGTCGTCTATCCTTGAGCTCTTGAGAAACCAATGCACTATAAAAGTACATTTGTCCGGCCACTCTGCCCCAGAGCTCTCTCCAAGCATCGTTCATGCCATCGTGCCACACACTAACCGGTAAGGAAGCAATGGCATCCCGCCGCCGAGTTCCTCGCCTCCCACGACCGCACACAAAATGGTAAGGAAGCGATGGCATCCCGCTGTGCTAAGTTCATCGCCGCTCGCGACCTCACACCTATGTGAGCGGACTTTGAAGCTACCCATGCCGAATGGGCGGTAGAGCAAGAGGCGGCCAGAGCCGCAGAGAGGGAGCGAAAAAGGCAGAAAGCACTCAAGAAAAGAGAGTCCCGCTGCCGCAAGAAATAAGAGGACGCACGAGCTGCTCGGGAGAGCTCAGTGGAGATCAAAGCACGGTGGGGTGTCGCCAACAAAGCCGGGAAGGAGAACGACGGCATCTGGCCAGCATGCCCCGATGCCTCCACCTGCCAGGATCACGGCGGTAGCTACCGCGATGCTGAGGAGAGCTGGGCAAAGATCCAAGCACGGTGGGGTGCCACCCACAAGAACAACAAAGAGAACGATTACGTCTAGCCAACATGTGAGAAGTAGTAGTAGTTAAGTGTGTGTGTCTGTGTCACACGTACATTTGTTTAATTAATTCCGAGCATCTAGCACTACTACTAGTTACTACTGCAGTATAGTATTATATAGGAATTTAAGTTGGTGTACAATGTCGATAAGCGACATACTTTTAGGCCTTTGAGCGTTGCTTAACATGTGTTCACTGAAGTTTTAGAGCCAGACCCCAGCCCTAAATCCACTCGGCAACGTCCGCTCGAGAAAAAATGGGCTATATGGAGTTGCTAGCATCGTTGCTTAACATGTGTTCACTGAAGTTGGTGTACAATCACCAGTGGATGCATGTTGTAGCATCATTAAGTATAGCCAAGAACGGGCTATATGGAGTTGCCATGTCACATATAGTCAACCTAATAGCCAACACATATATAGTCTATCTAAGAGTGTTGTACAAATGCATGGTCCACCATACACTCTAACAATGTTTCTTCGAGTCCGTGCTGCAGCCCGCTTCCCTTATCTCTCATCAAACTCAGCACAAATATAAGTAATAGTTTAATCCTTATAGCCTGCTAACTGTACCTTCATTATAGAGTACTTGCTCCATTTCATACTCCGCTGGTGTACAGTACTATAGTAGTACTACGCATTGTTTGGCACGAACGTTCCTCAGTGATATGCCGTGCGGAAGCGCGTCGAGTGATATGACCTGTTACAGTGTCGTTCAGTCTACGTGTGTGGCAACAATATTGCTGGTACGTACAGTAGTTTTCTTGAAGAAGCGGGATTCAACGAAGCCATGATGGTTCCTTCATTCGAGCAACTTTTACAGTGGGAAAGGTTCGGCCTATGATTTGACGGCTCATTAGTCATTATTACTGCGGCACGACGACCGGTATCACTCTCCCCTGGAGTTTTGCGTGATGCAGTCTAGCATAATTTTGTTGCATGTCAAGTGGACCAGGATGGTCAACGTCCCACATGTCGGCGAAAGAAAGTATTCTTTCCGATATCGAGGAGGAGCAAGGAAACCGGGTGGTATAGTGTCACTGCTGATTTATGTTTATTTTTTATTTTTGGTGAAAGCTAGCGTTTCAACTCTTACGACCGGAGGAGTGCGAAACACGACATGTGTTATATGTCCCACACGTCAGTGAAAGGAGTGGGACATGAACAGCGTGGTAGAGCGTATGCATTTCTTCCACTTCTAGTTCGGAGGCCACACACAGTGCTAGTATATAAGTATACAAAGTGCGCCCCGGAGAGACAGACACGTCTAGTTTTTTTAACACGGTACAGACACAAGCGCTCATATACACGCGCATACACTCACCCATATGAACGCACACACGCACACCCTACCCCTATGAGCACCTCCGAAAGACTGAGCCGACATATCATTTTGAAATTTACGAAGTCACCATACGCGTCTAGTTGGAAGGTATTGGACCATACACGTAAACAAATATCCAACCTAATATGTGCCTGCAATTAATATAGTAGAGTACTTAAGCACGTACATCATAATATCACCATGCATTGCACGTAACATTTAGTGGTAGTAAGACAAATCATATGCCACGCAGGTTCAGACTATTTGTGCCTGGCTACTTCACTTACTGCACAACATTACTCAGGTTTGTACATCCCTTCGTACATGTCCATCTCGAAGTTCCAGCCCCATGTGTTCTTCATAGATGGCACGATCCATAACGGTGGGAAATGGGAGTCCATATCATCGCAGCTTCTTAGTGTGGCTCCCCACGATGGAGACTCATCCAAACTGAAGCGGCATAGATCAGGGATAGGGGCGTTCAAGATATGAATCCGTCGGTGCGCAATGAAAATGCACCCGTTCTTCATGAATGGCAGGCCGTCGGCGTCTTGCACGGAAGGTGGCATCGTTTTCACTATGGGGTAGCTATCCCCAATGAAAACCGAGTACTCTCCAAGTGTGTTCATCCGCACCCAGGTAGCATCACGGGGGTCGAACACTCCGCCGTCCATATGGTACACCTGGCATCTCAAACCTGGATACATGGTGACGTGCATGGTTAAGGTCCATGCAGTATAATAAGGTGACGTAAGTAGAGGATACGGATTAAAATAAAATACTTCATATTGCTTATTACAATGAGAGGGAAGGGAAGCAATGTACGTATAGACCAGATGTGGCACGGGCTACGACAAACAATTTGAGAGTGTTACGTGGGCCATGTACATTATTTAAAGTAGAGTAGTTTTGTTTGATGGGATTCTACCTAGTACTACACGGAATTGAAATTGTTAAGTCCTATATCGTTTATTACAACTGGCAATATAAAGTCACATGGATGACTATCCCAATCAATAAAAAAGAAAGAACTACTCCTGCTCCTGGAGTATAAAGAGACATGTACTAAAATGTTATAAGATGACATGGCAATAAGATATACGCTCCTGGCTCTACTACTCTCACATCAGAGAGAATGGATTACCTGGGTAAACTTTATAAACCAGAAAAAATGCATTATAGTTTGCATACAAGCCATAGTAAAACCAACTGTAAACATATTCTAAATGATAGCGGGCGTCCGTCCCCCATGTCCGGCCATACCCCCCCCCCCCCCCCCCCCCCGAGAACTAAAGCTCCAGCTATTGCCTTCTCCTTTTCTTGTTTTGACTCGACGCTCTCCAGCTCCGCCTCCATAGCCTTCTCCTCCGGAGCTCCAGGAAGTGCAGATTTCCACCTCCACATCGCCGCCAATCAGAAAATCGGCCCTCTTGTGCCCAACAAGCTTTAGATTTGACGGGAGGGGAGAAGCGGTGGCCTTCTTGGGACCCGAGCGGTGGCAACCTGCCATGCACTACTCTTCCTCCCTGCCTGCGAATGGCGATGAGCGGCGGCAAGTGGACGGACAGGTGACGCCGGAGTAGGTTCCTCGGCAACTGCCTATCATTAATGTGGGTGGTGCATGGACGAACGGCTGGCTGTGGTGTTGATTTAACACCGAGCAGTCGCGTGCACCGGGAAGCGGCACTCTCTCGGCCGTCGCGCAGCTGCTTCAAAGCCGGCGCCAATGAGAGGTCGCCTCCGCTCTGGCCGGGCATTAATGCGGAACTAACGATGTGGGGCGGCACTGACCATTTCAAGCGGAAGCGCGCACCGACAAGGGAGGGATTTGGGTGGGCCAAGGCGGTCAGACGCGGGAGTGGTGGTGGTAGGATTCCTTTCATGTGCAGTACTACCTCCATCCGGGATTATATGCGTCCCGTAAGCCATGTTAGAGCAATATAAATGACCAATAAAAAAACTACTACATGCATGCAACGATTTAATTGAAATGCATGCAATTGTGGTTAAAAAATTGCACCCAGTTTCCTTAAAAATGTGGTTAAAATCGTTATTGAAATGCATGCATGCGTGACCAATATAAATGACCAATGAAAAAGTACTACATGCATGCAACGATTTAATGCACATTTGTAATCTCAACATGTGATGGTGAGCTATAAATTTGAATTTGAAACTTACGGAAAAACAAAACAAATAAACTTGAAGAGAGGGAGGGTACCGTAGGATGTGTTCCATACGAAACAAGTCTCCTGGTTTGTCACCGCAAAGATGCGGTTAGAAAAGAGCATAGCGTCTTCGTACTCTTGCAGCAACAAATCGGCCGCAAACAGCATGGTCCATCTTTGACCGCCATGTGCAAGATTCGTGAAAGCAATCGCGATGTCGAACACCGTGATGAGACTATAATTTTCGTTGGTGCATGACCTTATTGGGACTTCTGGGATTGATATCTTCTTCAATCTCACCGTGGTTCCATCGTAGCAACTTAGGCGATGGCCCATTGCATGGCCGATCCCAATGTTGGACAAAAGTTCTACGGGAATGGTGTCACCGTTGTACATGTTGTGCAAATTGATGTAGGTACCCTCCCGTACATATGCAAGACAATCTCCATTGGCACCAAGCCTAACATGTGAAACAGTGGGCAGCGGGGGAATTATGAAATGGACACAAACGTGGTCTTTAGAATGCATCTACGTGATCAAACTCATTACTTACCTACTCATCGGACAAAATCCGAGTGCCCCTCAACGTCGGCATCTCAAGGGGCGTTAACTTGCAACTACGGCCATGCCACGCTGGAGAGACCCCCTAGGAAACATCCTCGTCCTCGAGGACGCATGGCAGACCAACTAGCATGGCCTTCTCCCACGCATATTTACGCACCCTCTTAAAATATTTGGTGCAAGTACAACTGAGTCTTGCGGATGTGAGGAAGTCGGAGCGAGTTACGATTTCTCCTAAATGGTCGTCGTCCAAGGTCTCCCAACCTTGACGAGGATGAGAAGCACCACCGCCTTGCAAATCCATGGCAATGGCGACGAACTGCCTTGTCCCTTGGGGTTTAGGGTTTACACGAGAGGAGATGGTAACTGCAGGGCTTCGTTCCTTCGGAAAGGATGTTCTGCGGGCGTGCACTAGTGCAGTTTATATTTGAGATAAGGGAGAGCCCGCGGGCGGTTTGTTGTACGGCATGTTCGCGTCCATCCACTACCCCTGAGTTAAAGCACACTCGACATTTCCGGGCGCATGGACCAACGCGGACTAGCGGACCTCGTCGCCCTTTTTTGAGCACGACTTCGACAACTACGTGCGTGACATGCATGCATGCAAATCTTGCGTGACCAAACAGTGCGAGGCAGAGTGGTAGGCTGTATGTTGTAGCCATGTCATCCACACGCAACCTAAAAGCCAATTCATACTACACTGGTGTAAAGTACTATGCATTGTTTGGCATGAACGTTCCTTGGAGCTCGTGCTACAGCTGGCGTACTCCACAGCCTGCTTGCCTTCTCCTTCCTCTTCCATCGCCCGGGCATGTCCGCGGGAAGCGACCGGTCAACCCTAATATAGTAGTACTACTAGCACAAAAAGATGCATGCATGACCACTAAAAATTCCTTTCTCTTATCTCTATGAAATAAATGTGGCGTGAGACTCAAAGCCCTTTAAGTATGAGTATCATATAAATCTATTTTTCTAGATGAGCCTAAACCAGAAAGCAGGGAGTATTAGAAGTATGTTTTTTTAACGAACAAAAGGCGCTCGCCAAGCTTTCATTCATTCATCTTATTCACATAAGTACGTAACCTAACGAGTAAAAGGAGTTTACATTGAGGACTAGTACTCTGTATTAGATATCTCAAATCCATACATACCATGCAATAGGCGTAACTAGTACTAGTAAGCTACGCACATAAGTACATAATAACATAAGCTAGACCACACTACTCATCGTCGGAGATGGATAGGCGGCCGCATGCTGCAACTCCAGCTCCTCCAAAAGTTTGGCGAACATCTCGTTGATCCCCCACTCCCGCTGGCGAAGGAAGCGGCGGTTGGCCTCCGACTCGATGGACTTGAGGATGGCCTGCTGTTTCGCCGCCGCCTCCACTTGGGTCAACTCCGCCATGGCGAAGCATGCTGCCGGTGGTGCCGGCTCCGCCTCGCCCGTGTCGTCCTCCTCCTCCTCTGGCTCCGCTTCGCCTGCGTCATCGTCCTCCTATTCCGGCTCCGTGTTGCCCACGTCGGCGTTCTCCTCCTTCGGCTCCGCATGCTGCTCCACCTCCACCGCCTCCTCCTCGGGCTCCGGCTAGTCTGGACTCCGAAGGCAGGGCAGCTGCGATCCGGGCTTAGCGCCGCTTCCGGAAGCAGCTCGAAGCGCCGCTCCGGCGGGAGCATGGCGTATGTCGTTACCTTCGGCCGGGCCATGGCTATCGGGCGACGGCTACCAGAGAAGAGGCAGCGGGAGGGGAATGAATGCGGCTATTGTTTGGGTTCGCCGTCCGTCTTAAATAAATGTGCTCCATCTTGTGTACCCACGCATGCACAAATTGTACACATACAGGTCTATTTAGGGGCGTCACGTAACTGGTATGTGTGTGAGATTCTGAGAGACAGAGCGTGTGTGCACGCCTCTGCTCTTCGGACATGTAGTCCACCTTTTGCATCGGTATATAAGTATAATGGTACTACTACACTTTAGCTTGTGATTTACGTGGCTATATTAAAGCGGTTGTGTAAAAAAATGTCACTTCCTGCTCGTGATTTGCGTTATATAAATATGAGAAGTTTGCTAACTACTGAAATAAAGTGGGATATGTCCATCTTATATCAGTAAATTAAGGTGACTGATTATCATATGAGTAAGGTTGGACGAAGGGTGGTAGCTAGGAACAATTGCTCCACCTGGAGCATGTGTGTGTGAAATGGAGTCTTAGAGAGAGAGAGGCAAAGTGTGTGTGTGTGTGTGTGTGTGTGTGTGTGTGTGTGTGTGTGTGTGTGAAACAGAGTCTTCAGTGTGGAAAGTAATTAAGTGTGTTTGGCTTCATCGTAGAGAGGTGATGTGTATGGCAAGGCCTCCGGCGAGGGAGGGAGGACATCGGGATAACGTGTTTGTTCGTGAGACACCGAGGAAGACTACTATCGATGGTGCATGTATGCGGGAATTAATTAAAAGAAGGGATAGTCTTATTGGTTTCAGTGATATAGGGGAAGGAGTGGGAGAGGGGGTAGCAACAAGGATATAGTAAGTGTGAGTGTGTGTTTTACAGAAGAGATCCAACCAAACGAGAGTCATGTGCACACAAGAAGAGGATGATTCGATGTGGGGTGAGGGTTGAGGGTAATTAACTACGTATGGAGACATAGGAGACCTTGAACGTGCATGTGCAAGAGGTATACAAGCATGTATACGTGGGATGTGTGTGTGCGTGCATTATCAAGATGAAAGAAAGGAGACATAAGATCAATGGGATGGGAAGTGGGTCGATATGACAATATGCATGCATGTAGGAGTGGAGGGAAGAAGGCCCAATGATTGAGCATGTGTTTTTGTCTTGAAGACAGAGGGGCGTGGGCTGTAGGGTGCATCTATGGCTAGCAGAGAGAGCGAGACACATTTTGTGTGCAAAAGAGATCGACCTATAGACGCATGTATAGAGAAACAGATATAGTGTGTGTGATGGGAAGCAAGAGTGCGTGCGAGAAAGAAGGTTGACAGAGAAACGATGTGAACTAGATTATTAACTCTAGTGCAAGTGGGAGACTGAAGGAAATATGCCCTAGAGGCAATAATAAAGTTATTATTTATTTCCTTATTTCATGATAAATGTTTATTATTCATGCTAGAATTGTATTAACCGGAAACATAATACATGTGTGAATACATAGACAAACATAGTGTCACTAGTATGCCTCTACTTGACTAGCTCGTTAATCAAAGATGGTTAAGTTTCCTAACCATAGACATGAGTTGTCATTTGATTAACGGGATCACATCATTAGGAGAATGATGTGATTGACTTGACCCATTCCGTTAGCTTAACACTTCATCATTTAGTATGTTGCTATTGCTTTCTTCATGACTTATACATGTTCCTATGACTATGAGATTATGCAACTCCCGTTTACCGGAGGAACACTTTGTGTGCTACCAAACATCACAACGTAACTGGGTGATTATAAAGGTGCTCTACAGGTGTCTCCGAAGGTACATGTTGGGTTGGTGTATTTCGAGATTACGATTTGTCACTCCGATTGTCGGAGAGGTATCTCTGGGCCCTCTCGGTAATACACATCACTTAAGCCTTACAAGCATTGCAACTAATGAGTTAGTTGCGGGATGATGTATTACGGAACGAGTAAAGAGACTTGCCGGTAACGAGATTGAACTAGGTATTGAGATACCGACGATCGAATCTCGGGCAAGTAACATACTGATGACAAAGGGAACAACGTATGTTGTTATGCGGTTTGACCGATAAAGATCTTCGTAGAATATGTGGGAGCCAATATGAGCATCCAGGTTCCGCTATTGGTTATTGACCGGAGACGTGTCTTGGTCATGTCTACATTGTTCTCGAACCCGTAGGGTCCGCACGCTTAAGGTTTCGATGACAGTTATATTATGAGTTTATGAGTTTTGATGTACCGAAGGAGTTCGGTGTCCCGGATGAGATCAGGGACATGACGAGGAGTCTCAAAATGGTCGAGACGTAAAGATCGATATATTCGACGACTATGTTCGGACTTCGGAAAGGTTCCGAGTGATTCGGGTATTTTTTGGAGTACCGGAGAGTTACGGGAATTCGCCGGGGAGTATATGGGCCTTATTGGGCCATACGGGAATAGAGGAGAGAGGCCGAAAGGAAGGAGGCGCGCAGCCCCCCTCTGGTCCGAATTGGACAAGGGGTGCAGCCCCCTTTTCCTTCCTCCTCTCCCCCACTTTCCCCCCTTCTCCTACTCCAACAAGGAAGGAGGGAGTCCTACACTCCTACTCCCGGTGGGAGTAGGACTCCCCTTGGCATGCCCCTCCTAGGCCGGCCGCCCCCTCTCCCCTTGCTCCTTTATATACGGGGGCAGGGGGCACCTCTAGACACACAAGTTGATCATCATGATCGTTCCTTAGCCGTGTGCGGTGCCCCCCTCCACCATATTCCACCTCGGTCATATCGTAGTGGTGCTTAGGCGAAGCCCTGTGTCGGTAGAACATCATCATCGTCACCATGCCTTCGTGCTGACGGAACTCATCCCCGACACCCTGCTGGATCAGAGTTCGGGGATCGTTATCGAGCTGAACGTGTGCTGAACTCGGAGGTGTCGTACGTTCGGTACTTGGATCGGTCGGATCGTGAAGACGTATGACTACATCAACCGCGTTGTCATAACGCTTCCGCTTACGGTCTACGAGGGTACGTGGACAACACTCTCCCCTCTCGTTGCTATGCATCACCATGATCTTGCGTGTGCGTAGGAATTTTTTTAAAATTACTACGTTACCCATCAGTGGCATCCGAGCCTAGGTTTTATGCGTTGATGCTATATGCACGAGCGGAACACAAGTGAGTTGTGGGTGATACAAGTCATACTGCTTACCAGCATGTCATACTTTGGTTCAGCAGTATTGTTGGATGAAGCGGCCCGGACCGACATTACGCGTACGCTTACGCGAGACTGGTTTTACCGCCGTTCTTTGCACACAGGTGACTAGCGGGTGTCTGTTTCTCCAACTTTAGTTGAACCGAGTGTGGCTACGCCCGGTCCTTGCGAAGGTTAAAACAGCACTAACTTGACGAACTATCATTGTGGTTTTGATGCGTAGGTAAGAACGGTTCTTGCTCAGCCCGTAGCAGCCACGTAAAATTTGCAACAACAAAGTAGAGGACGTCTAACTTGTTTTTGCAGGGAATGTTGTGATGTGATATGGTCAAGACGTGATGCTATATTTTATTGTATGAGATGATCATGTTTTGTAACCGAAGTTATCGGCAACTGGCAGGAGCCATATGGTTGTCGCTTTATTGTATGAAATGCAAACGCCCTGTAATTGCTTTACTTTATCACTAAGCGGTAGCGATAGTCGTAGAAGCAATAGATGGCGTAACGACAACGAAGCTACGATGGAGATCAAGGTGTCGCGTCGGTGACGATGGTGATCACGATGGTGCTTCGGAGATGGAGATCACAAGCACAAGATGATGATGGCCATATCATATCACTTATATTGATTGCATGTGATGTTTATCCTTTATGCATCTTATCTTGCTTTGATTGACGGTAGCATTTTAAGATGATCTCTCACTAAATTATCAAGAAGTGCTCTCCCTGAGTATGCACCATTGCGAAAGTTCTTCGTGCTGAGACACCACGTGATGATTGGGTGTGATAGGCTCTACGTTCAAATACAACGGGTGCAAAACAGTTGCACACACGGAATACTCAGGTTAAACTTGACGAGCCTAGCATATAACAGATATGGCCTCAGAACACGGAGACCGAAAGGTCGAACGTGAATCATATAGTAGATAGGATCAACATAGTGATGTTCACCATTGAAACTACTCCATCTCACGTGATGATCGGACATGGTTTAGTTGATTTTGATCACGTGATCACTTAGATGACTAGAGAGATGTCTGTCTAAGTGGGAGTTCTTAAGTAATATGATTAATTGAACTTAAATTTATCATGAACTTAGTACCTCATAGTATTTTGCTTGTCTATGTTTGTTTTAGATCAATAGCTCGCATTATTGCTTTCATATGTTTATTTTGATATGTTCCTAGAGAAAATTGTGTTGAAAAATGTTAGTAGCAATGATGCGGATTGGATCCGTGATCAGAGGTTTATCCTCATTGCTGCACAGAAGTATTATGTCCTTGATGCACCGCTAGGTGACAAACCTATTGCAGGAGCAGATGCAGACGTCATGAACGTTTGGCTAGCTCAAAAATGATGACTACTTGATAGTTTAGTGCACCATGCTTAAACGGCTTAGAATCGGGACTTCAAAAATGTTTTGAACGTCATGGACCATATGAGATGCTCTAGGAGTTGAAGTTAATATTTCCAGCAAATACCCGAGTTGAGAGATATGAAGTCTCCAACAAGTTCTATAGCTAAAAGATGGAGGAGAATCGCTCAACTGGTGAGCATGTGCTCAGATTGTCTGGGTACTTCAACCGCTTGAATCAAGTGGGAGTTAATCTTCCAGATAAGATAGTGATTGACAGAATTCTCTAGTCACCATCACTACGTTACTAGAACTTCGTGATGAACTATAGTATGCAAGGGATGACGAAAACGATTCCTGAGCTCTTCGTGATGTTGAAATCGACGAAGGTAGAAATCAAGAAAGAGCATCAAGTGTTGATGATTGACAAGACCACTAGTTTCAAGAAAAAGGGCAAAGGGAAAGAAAGGGAAACTTCAAGTAGAATGGCGAACAAGTTGTCACTCCCGTGAAGAAGACCAAAGCTGGACCAAAGCCTGAAACTGAGTGCTAACACTGCAAAGGAAATGGTCACTGGAAGCGGAAATGCCCTGAATATTTGGTGGATAAGAAGGATGGCAAATTGAACAAGGGTATATTTGATATACAGGTTATTGATGTGTGCCTTACTAGTGTTTATAGTAGCCCCTGAGTATTTGATACTTGTTCGGTTGCTGTGATTAGTAACTCGAAACAGGAGTTACAGAATAAACAGAGAATAGTTGAAGGGGCAGTGACGATGGGTGTTGGAAGTAGTTCCAAGATTGATATGACCATCATCACACACTCCCTATATTTTTGAGATTAGTGTTAAACCTAAATAAATGTTATTTGGTGTTTGCGTTGAGCATAAATATGATAAGATCATGTTTATTGCAATACGATTATTCATCTAAGATAGAGAATAAATTGTTATTTTGTTTACATGAATAAAACCTTATATGGTCATACACCCAATGGTGATGGTTTATTGAATCTTGATCATAGTGATACACATATTCATAATGTTGATGCCAAAAGATGCAAATTTAATAATGATAGTGCAACTTATTTGTGGCACTGCCGTTTGGGTCATATCGGTATAAAGCGCATGAAGAAACTCCATAAAGATGGATTTTCGGAATCACTTGGTTATGAATCATTTGATGCTTGCGAACCGTGCCTTTTTGGCAAGATGACTAAAACTCAGTTCTCCGGAACAATGGAACGAGCTACTAACTTGTTGGAAATAATACATACCGATGTATGTGGTCCAATGAGTGTTGATGCTCGTGGCAGGTATCGTTATTTTTTGACCTTCACAGATGATTTGAGCAGATATGCGGATATCTACTTAATGAAGCACAAGTCTGAAACATTTGAAAAGTTCAAAGAATTTCATAGTGAAGTGGAGAATCATCGTAACAAGAAAATAAAGTTTCTATAATCTGATCGTAGAGAAGAATATTTGAGTTATGAGTTTGGATTTCATTTTAAACAATGTGGAATAGTTTCACAGTTCACGCCACATGGAACACCACAGCGTAATGGTGTGTCCGAACGTCGTAACCGCACTTTATTGAATATGGTGCGATCTATGATGTATCTTACCGATTTACCACTATCGTTTTGGGGTTATGCATTAAAGACAGCTGCATTCACTTTAAATAGGGCACCATCTAAATCCGTTGAGATGACACCGTATGAACTATGGTTTACCAGTAAACCTAAGCTGTCGTTTCTTAAAGTTTGGAGTTGCGATACTTATGTGAAAAAGGTTTCAACCTGATAAGATTGAACCCAAATCGGAGAAGTGCGTCTTCATAGAATACCCAAAGGAAACTATTGGGTACACCTTCTATCACAGATCCGAAGGCAAAACATTTGTTGCTAAGAATGGATCCTTTCTAGAGAAGGAGTTTCTCTCGAAAGAAGTGAGTGGGAGGAAAGTAGAGCTTGATAAGGTAATTTGTACCTTCTCCCGAATTGGAAAGTAGTTCATCACAGAAATTAGTTCCAGTGATTCCTACACCAATTAGTGAGGAAGCTAATGATGATGATCATGAAACTTCAGATCAAATTACTACAAAACCTCGTAGGTCTTCCAAAGTACAGTACGCACCAGAGTGGTACGGTAATCCTGTTCTGGAAGTCATGTTACTAGACCATGATAAACCTACGAACTATGAGGAAGCGATGATGAGCCCAGATTCTGCAAAATGGCTTGAGGCCATAAAATCTGAGATGGGATCCATGTATGAGAACAAAGTGTGGACTTTGGTGGAGTTGCCCGATGATCGGCAAGCCATATTGCATAAATGGATCTTCAAGAGGAAGACGGACGTTGATAGTAGTGTTACTATCTACAAAGATCGACTTGTTGCAAAAAGGTTTTCGACAAGTTCAAGGTGTTGACTACAATGAGATTTTCTCAACTGTAGTGATGCTTAAGTCTGTCTGAATCATGTTAGCAATTGCCAATTTTCATGAAATCTGGCAAATGGATGTCAAAACTGCATTCCTTAATGGTTTTCTTAAAGAAGAGTTGTATATGATGCAACCAGAAGGTTTTGTCAATCCTAAAGCTGCTAACAAAATGTGCAAGCTCCAGCGATCCATCTATGGACTGGTGCAAGCATTTCAGAGTTGGAATATACGCTTTGATAAGTTGATCAAAGCACATAGTTTTATACAGACTTGCGGTGAAGCCTGTATTTACAATAAAGTGAGTGGGAGCACTACCTCTTTTCTGATAAATATATGTGAGCAACATATTATTGATCAGAAATGATGTAGAATTTTTCTGAAAAGCATAAAGGAGTATTTGAAAGGAGTTCTTTAAAAGAAATACCTCAGTAAAGCTACTTACATATTGAGCATCAAGATCTATTAAGATAGATCAAGACGCTTGATAAGTTTTTCAATAAATACATATCTTGTCAAGATTTTGAAGTAGTTCAAAATGGAACAGTCAAAGAAAGAGTTCTTACTTGTGTTGCAAAGGTGTGAAATTGAGTAAGACTCAAATCCCGACCACGGCAGAAAATAGAAAAGAGAATGAAAGTCATTCCCTATGCCTCAGTCATAGGTTCTATAAAGTATGCTATGCTATGTACCAGACCTATTGTATACCTTGCTCTGAATTTGGCAAGGGAGTACAATAGTGATCTAGGAGTAGATCACTGGACATTGGTCAAGAATATCCTTAGTGAGGACTAAGGAAATATTTCTCAATTATGGAGGTGATAAAAGAGCCCATCGTAAAGAGTTACATCGGTGCAAGCTTTTACACCGATCCAGATGACTCTAAGTCTCAATCTGGATACATATTAAAAGTGGGAGCAATTAGCTAGAGTAGCTCCGTGTAGAGCATTGTAGACATAGAATATTTGCAAAATACATACGGCTCTGAATATGACAGACCCGTTGACTAAGCTTCTCTCACGAGCAAAACATGATCACACCTTAGTACTTTTTGGGTGTTAATCACATAGCGATGTGAACTAGACTATTGACTCTAGTAAGCCCTTTGGGTGTTGGTCACATGACGATGTGAACTATGAGTGTTAATCATATACAGATATGAATATTGATGTTAAATCACATGGCGATGTGAACTAGATTATTAACTCTAGTGCAAGTGGGAGACTGAAGGAAATATGCCCTAGAGGCAATAATAAAGTTATTATTTATTTCCTTATTTCATGATAAATGTTTATTATTCATGCTAGAATTGTATTAACCGGAAACATAATACATGTGTGAATACATAGACAAACATAGTGTCACTAGTATGCCTCTACTTGACTAGCTCGTTAATCAAAGATGGTTAAGTTTCCTAACCATAGACATGAGTTGTCATTTGATTAACGGGATCACATCATTTGGAGAATGATGTGATTGACTTGACCCATTCCGTTAGCTTAACACTTCATCATTTAGTATGTTGCTATTGCTTTCTTCATGACTTATACATGTTCCTATGACTATGAGATTATGCAACTCCTGTTTACCGGAGGAACACTTTGTGTGCTACCAAACATCACAACGTAACTGGGTGATTATAAAGGTGCTCTACAGGTGTCTCCGAAGGTACATGTTGGGTTGGCCTATTTCGAGATTACGATTTGTCACTCCGATTGTCGGAGAGGTATCTCTGGGCCCTCTCGGTAATACACATCACTTAAGCCTTGCAAGCATTGCAACTAATGAGTTAGTTGCGGGATGATGTATTACGGAACGAGTAAAGAGACTTGCCGGTAACAAGATTGAACTAGGTATTGAGATACCGATGACCAAATCTCGGGCAAGTAACATACCGATGACAAAGGGAACAACGTATGTTGTTATGCGGTTTGACCGATAAAGATCTTCGTAGAATATGTGGGAGCCAATATGAGCATCCAGGTTCCGCTATTGGTTATTGACCGAAGACGTGTCTCGGTCATGTCTACATTGTTCTCGAACCCGTAGGGTCCGCACGCTTAAGGTTTCGATGACAGTTATATTATGAGTTTATGAGTTTTGATGTACCGAAGGAGTTCGGTGTCCCGGATGAGATCAGGGACATGACGAGGAGTCTCAAAATGGTCGAGACGTAAAGATCGATATATTCGGACTTCGGAAAGGTTCCGAGTGATTCGGGTATTTTTTGGAGTACCGGAGAGTTACGGGAATTCGCCGGGCAGTATATGGGCCTTATTGGGCCATACAGGAATAGAGGAGAGAGGCTGAAAGGAAGGAGGCGCGCAGCCCCCCTCTGGTCCGAATTGGAAAAGGGGTGCAGCCCCCTTTTCCTTCCTCCTCTCCCCCTCTTTCCCCCCTTCTCCTACTCCAACAAGGAAGGAGGGAGTCCTACTCCCGGTGGGAGTAGGACTCCCCTTGGCGCGCCCCTCCTAGGCCGGCCGCCCCCTCCCCCCTTGCTCCTTTATATACGGGGGCGGGGGGGCACCTGTAGACACACAAGTTGATCATCGTGATCGTTCCTTAGCCGTGTGCGGTGCCCCCATCCACCATATTCCACCTCGGTCATATCGTAGCGGTGCTTAGGCGAAGCCCTGCGTCGGTAGAACATCATCATCGTCACCACGCCGTCGTGCTGACGGAACTCATCCCCGACACCCTGCTGGATCGGAGTCCGGGGATTGTCATCGAGCTGAACGTGTGCTGAACTCAGAGGTGCCGTACGTTCGGTACTTGGATCGGTTGGATCGTGAAGACGTATGACTACATCAACCGCGTTGTCATAACGCTTCCGCTTACGGTCTACGAGGGTACGTGGACAACACTCTCCCCTCTTGTTGCTATGCATCACCATGATCTTGCGTGTGCGTAGGAAATTTTTTGAAATTACTACGTTACCCATCATTATGTGTGTGAGAGAGAAAGATGGAAAGAGGGTGCATGACTTCATGTAGAGAGAAACATATATAGTGTGTGTGATAGGAAGCAAAAGTGCGGGTGAGAAAGAAGGTTGATGGAGAAACAGAGAACAGATAGATAGAGATGCTAGCTAGAGGGATATCGTCTAGTCTGTGTGTTAGAGATAAGAGTTGAGTGGACCAGAAGGTTGAGTTATATGTGTGGGTGTGACAGAGATAGAGAGAGGGTGCATGTGAGTGACATACAAACGAATATTAGAGAGAAATGAGAGCCCGAGAGATGGAGTTTTGTGTTTGTGAGAGAGAAAGATATTTCACAAGGAGAGTCGTAGCTACAGAGACATATTAGGGAACACGAGATAACCCTAAGGAGAGAGGGTGTGTGTGTGACGGGCATACAAGGGAATGGTGGAGGGATATGAGAACGTGGGAGACGGATTTTGTGTTTGTGTGTGAGAGAGATATTTAAGAGGGAGAGTTGTAGCTATTGAGACATAGGTAGCGCGGGACATCTCTAGAGTGAGAGCGTGTGTGTGAGTGGAATACAGGGGAATAATTGAGAGAAATGAGACCCCGGGAGACGAAGTCTGTTTAAGTGTGAGAGGAAGAGATTTCACAAGGAGAATCGTAGTTACAGATAGATAGCAGGGAGCGAGATATACTTAGAGAGAGATAGAGTGAAGGTCGAGGGAGAGAGTACCATTAGTGTGCTACGAAGATAAAAGACTGCTATCGGCATACAAGTAGCACGAGAGATACCCGAGAGATGATAAAGGCGTACAAGTCTAGAGAGAGATATTAGTCATGAGTGATAGCTATACGAGATGAATATAAGGATTAAAGGGGATTCAAATATTTGAACTGGAGACCAGGACATCGATAATATCATAACGAAAATTGGTGTATCAAACATGCATATTCATTTGAATTTGGGGATACGTGTAATGTTATTTAGTTTTTCAATATTAGTGATCCATATATTTTATTTTAATTAGAGGCAATGCATGGTTTATATGCAATTAACGTCTAAACAGGATTACAATATACGTTGTGTGTGCGTCAAACACATTATACGTGTTTAGAAGTGGAAAAAACGCATGAAACACACATTAATTGGAGACAGTTAGTGAGGAATGCATACATTGGATTTCAACATAAAATGGTTTCAAATATTTGAAAATTCAAATTAAGATGGATTCAACCTTATGAATCTGAGATCATGCCATTTGTAAACCATATTTATGTATAAAGGGTGTTGTGCTTTTGAAAGTATATATAGAAAAATGATGTATATAGATTTGTATTCGAATACAAAATGGATCCTGCCTGGAAGAAAATTAGAAAATGGATTCGAATTGAGTTGGCACGGTAAATGTGCACTCTTTTTCTGCAAAAAATTGAACAAAACAGGGAAACTCGCAGTAACCGCCCGAAACCAAAATCTGCGAGATGGAAATTACTGCCTATCCCTGACACGGAAAGCCCATCAGTCCAATTTCTATAGGTTTCGATAGGGGTAGGCTTGTAATTTCACTCAAATGTGACATAACCGCCTCCGCCTCTCACCTCTGGATTCATACAGGGTGTGCGCCAAAACATAGTCTCTCATCGGACGAAATCGCCTCTCACCTAGATTCATACAGGGTGGGCGCCAAAACAAAGTTTGTCCTCGGCCAAAATCTCTGTCGGCAAATATTCGGTGTATGCGAGATTACCGTCCTATCCCCAACCGACCAATATTGCTGTGATGTAGGAAATTGTAAACGAGCGCTAAGTTCGTAAATTTCCTGGCATTTGAGACAAGCGCGTCCTGAAGACATCATTCCCTCCTACCTCTCTCCCTCCATTTCCCCATTCGTACTCCATGGGGACCAAAACAGCCTCTCCACCCAGTCTCCTCCGTCCACCACCCCATCCACCGTCGTTCTCCTCCACCATGCCGGAGCTGATACCCCGACGCTGTCGTCCATTACAAGAGATCGACCTCTCTCATCCATGGCTTCGGACCAGGATCCTTGCATCGCGTCCTCTCGCTTCATCCGCGCCATGGTACACCTTGCCGAGGCTGCTCCGATGACCATCTCGTCCACCGCGCTGAGATATTTCCCTCGCCGCCACCGTCTGCCCTCCTAGATCTGCTTCCACGCTGCCAACAACCATCGCTACTGCAACACCCTCAATGTCTCAGTAGATGCTTACACGGCGCCACACAAGAGGCGTTACTCTTTCATATCTCCTCTAGTTATTTATCTTAGCAACAAAATAGATTGCCACTGCTTCACTATGATTTCTTGTCCATCACTTAGAATCTTACTTATTAGTTGAAACCATACATTGGTTGCGAAGTTGCCTTTGTTTGGTTTGCACCTTTAGATCCGCCATGGAACGCTCATCACTATACTCAAAATGCTTATGGTTTTTCCCTTTTATAATCCACACTATCTTAAATGACAGTTGACCAAATTTCAATTTGGGGTCAGTCCATTTTTGAGAGCTCGCTGGAGTTCGCTGGAGGGAAGGAAGGGGCTCGCCGGAGGGCTGCCCCATTATCTTTCTTAGGGTTTCAGGTGGGGACAGTGGTTGTGGGGGCGGTTGTTGGGCTTTTGTGGGGCCTCACCATAGGCAAAACTCGACGCGGGTGGGGTGGGTGGGGGTGGGGTTGGCTAGAGGGATGGCCGGGGGCGGCGGAGGTCCGGAGGTGGTATCGTGGATTTGTCACAGCAGATGTCCTAGTGTGTGGACTTAGTCATGAGGTCGACGCAACTAGGTAGTAGCTTGAACAGGGTTGATCGGGACGAGAGACGCGAGGTTTTTACCCAGGTTCGGCCCCTCGTGGTGGAGGTAAAGGCCTACATCCTGCTTCATTGATATTGATCATCATGATGCTCACGATTACAAGGGTGCTCTTTGGTTACCTCTCCCTCGAGAGCTATTGACTTGTCTGTCTTAACCTGTCCCTCTTGGGGTGCCCTGCCCCTCCTTATATAAGTTGAAGGGGTGGCTTACATGACTAGTCCTAGTAGGATTAGGATTACTCTCTTTTACAAGTGGAGTCCTAGTCTTGCTTCCCTTGTAAGGAAAATATTCCTTATGCCTTTCCTCTCAAGCTGGCCCACTATAACATGAGTCGACCTTCCCATGAACCGCCTTCTGGGCCACTAGGTCTTGTTGTTCCTCTGACCTGCCTATCGGGTCACCAACAAGTAACCAAGTGTCAGTCGAGTTTAGTGAGTTGCCAAGTTCCGACAAGGTCATACCGCGGGGTATATCCCCGACAGGTGGTGTGCGGTTCAGGGGAGGGCGGGGGCCAATGGTTCGGTCGGCGGCCCGTGCGGTGGTCTATAGGGGAAGAATAAGAGGCGAGGAAGGAAGAAGGGTTAGAAGACGTAGGATCTTCATCCAACCGCCTGAAATGGTCGACTGACCCAAATGACGAAAGTCAGGCGACTTGCATGTAGGCATTCCCTTTTTAATATTTAGTACCATCATCCTAGGTGCTCCGAGACGTGCTAGCACTGCTCCTCAACCCATCAATATAAACAACATGCCACTCATAATTCCAAACTTAGCTGCTCAAATACGAATCTGATATGATGCTGAAATTACTAAAACAGAGAACGTTTAATTGGTCAACTAATGTTCCTGCTTTACTTTCGAAAAGCACATGCACCACATATAGAGAGACAGCAGGGAGTTGCATTCTTTATGCTCTCTGGTTCATCATGTGTGGGCAATGTACATTTTGTTATCCAAAATCTGTTTGCTCTTCTTTAGCATGTTCCTCTTCTGTTCTTCTTTAATAAGTACTCTCTCTGTTCCTAAATACAAGTCTTTGTAGAGATTCCTCCATGGACTACATACAAAGCAAAATAAGTGAATCTACACTCTAAAATGTATTCCCTCCGTAAACTAATATAAGAGTGTTTAGAATACTAAAGTAGTGATATAAACGCTCTTATATTAGTTTACAGAGGGGGTATCTATATACACCCGTATGTGGTGCCTAGTGGAATCTCTACAAAGACTTTTATTTAGGAACAGAGGGAGTATCACAGTTATACAGTATGTTCCTTGTAGTGAAGAGGAGCAAGTACATTTGCAGTGTACAGGTCTATTCGATCGCCTGTCATGGACGCTTTCAACTCTTCATGTTGGTCTGCCCTAATATCTAGGAAATACTGGGAGTTGTGTCGCCTTTGAAAGTTAGACTGATAGAAACAGTACCGTGCCTTAAGTTGTAGAGAGCTGGTATCCGAAGCCTTTCTAGTCGTACTGGCAATACTAGAACATATTTTCCAGCAAGTTCCACTTTCCTGATTTTACTCGTGATGCTTAGGGTTTTCCCATTATATCTACACTATGATCTGCGTAGGTGCTTTGTGTCCTACTAGCAGCAGTCCACCCTTGAAGCTAAACAACACATCAATCATACGTCCAAAGCTTACTTCTTCAAATACGAATGTCATATGATACAAACATTAGTTAAGAGACACACATTTAATTGGTCAGCTAATGCTCCCACTAGAGTTTCCAAATGCATGTTGCCACATATAGATAGACATCATGGAATTGCATTTCTTTGGGCACTCTGATTCATCATGAGTGGGCAACTAACATTGTATATAAAGAAGCGGAATCTCAATAATATGTGACCCCTTCTATTCTTTAACATGTTCCTCTTCTGTTCTTCTTTAGTAAGTATAGTATGTTCCTTGTCAGGAAGGGGAGCAGGGACATCTGCAGTCGATAGCTCTATTGGACCGCTTCTGCTATATGATTTCAGCACTTCGAGTTGGTCTGCCATAGTATCCAGGAAATAGTGGGAGTTGTGTGGTATTTGGTAGACTAGACTGATAGTAACACCAGTGCACCTTCAGATGACTAGAACTGGCCTGTAGGTGATTGCTAGGCTTTAAACTAGTAGCCGCAATACAACCTCGTATTTTCCAGCCAGTTCCGCTTTCCCGATTTAATTGTGATGGTTATGGTGTACCCCTTTTTATCTACACTACGATCTGCCTACTGGTTGTGCCCTCTCATTATCATGGTGTGCCAATGAACTTTGTGTACGGTAAATTATGAACCTATCATCTGGCGACTATCCTTACATCTGGAGCTCCCAACAGGGAGCCTATTTTTTGTGTGGTTGTGCCAGATTATATTAATGTACGCACCATATTACAGCACACATGGGCTCTCTCATCAGAATCCAGTGATAGCACACAAGGGTTTACAGGGAGCCCCTATTTATATTAGAATATCCTTTGCATTACAAAGATAATCTCACTACTATTTATGTTTTCATGCTTCTCAGATATTCTACGTAATCATAATGAATATAAGAATGAGCACATCAGAAGAATATTGCGGAACAGTTCAATGGGTAACAAACTTGGCGTCAAGGGATTGAGGTCCATTCTGTATGCAATGAAGCCCACATGCTCCTGACCTACCGATTCATATTCAGAATATGATCCTAATGACTATTTTGAGCTCAAGGAGTCAAAGGCAGATGACCTATCCTGTTCACCCAATAAGGTGTCTGTTCTAATTTGGCAAGGTTTTATTGGTTGCACGTATATTGCATAAGGTGTCTTGCATCTCTTCTGCTTCCTTGCATCGTCATCTGCTTAGTTTACTCATGATATATGTGAAGATGCCATGCTCATCCATTATCAATACCCATTCCCTTTGTCATCATACCATGTTATTCCATTCAAATGTTGTTCTTGTGTTTTAGACATCCAAAAGGAAGAGGGTGATTGCAGAACCTGAAGGAGTACAAGCAAAGTCCTTGAAAAAGGTGGTGGTACCGGATAAATCATATAGCACCCCCACTTATATTGGTGATAGAACTAGCGCCGCAAAACCTATGATATGGCAATTATGCTGCTCGCTGCTTTGCTATAGTTAGTACCTGTTGTCCTATCGCTGTACTTACATTCATACCTGGTGGATTATGTGACATCATTGTGCATTATAGCCTGCTTATCCACTGTTTGCTCGAAATTATCAGATCTATATGAATGCTTACATTAATGTAGAATAAACCCAATGCCTTATGAAGAAGTTTAGCTTTGCATTGTTCTTGTAAGTATCTGCTGTCCTTCAGCACTGTACTTATATTGTCAGCTAGTTGTTCATGTACACTTATTTCCCCTTGCCCTCCATTTTCTACACATTAGAACTATATTGACCCTTGCCAAAATGTTGAATAAAACCAATGCTACTGAAGAAGTTTAGCTCCGCATTGCTCTTGTCAATGCCTTTTGCATGTATGTTGTACTTACATTTATAGTCTGCACCTTAGCTTAAATAATCTCCATTTGTTCCTATATTATCACATCTATATTTTCTCTTAACAAAATGTAGAATTAAGGCAATGCTCATGAAGAAGAGTCTGTGGTAAACTTATTGAATTGCCCCCCAATCAATATGGACAAGGGCTTTATAGAGTCGGTCTTCACTACTAACATAAGTTTGTCCTCCTCGAGCCTTCAAACTTTGTTGTGATAGCTATGACTGCAAATGTTGTTTATTTTTGTCGTTTTCATCAAATTGCATGGTCAAAGTTTATTATGAAGAAGCTCATAAACATAAGTTTGTCCTTCTCAATTTCAGTTTTTAGTTGTACAACCTAGTTCCTTATTCATACCATGTAAATTAAACTAAACAAAGCAAGTTATCTTCTTTAGCACTGCATGTATGCTTGTGTTCTTGATCTGTAATCCAGTTGTGTGGTGAAACTGCCAACTCCAGCACAATGTCATATCCTGCTATGTCTTAACTATGAACAATATCATATTATGTTAATGTTATTTAAATCAAGTCTCTTTATTTACCAATCTGAAATGGGATAAATTGAAAGTACACTCACAATTAATGCTTATACATTGTTTAGCACTATATGTATGCTTGTGTTCTTGATCTGTAATCCAGTGGTGTGGTGAAGCTGACCGCTCCTACACAATGCCATTTCCTGCCTTCTTAATTATGAACAATGCCTATTATGTTAATGATTTTTAAAACCGTATCTCTTTATTTCTGATTAGAAATGAGATGAATCGACAGCACTAATGCTTATATGTGAAAAACCTGTTATCTACCTACTTGTTTCTCTTTCAGGGTGACATCACTGATGCTAGGAAGAACTTCCACAATGATACTGAGACAAACCCATTGCTTGTTCTTCTTAACATATATTCCAGAGAAGAAGGGAACACATCTCGAGGATAGAAATACAACCCCAAAGTCATGTCTTGATGTAGTGTCAAACTTGCTCGCTAATAGCAATGACACAAGCTCGATGGAGTCGCCACCTGAATCTGTTAGACTTCTTCAGTCTGAAATTCAAGCGGAAAGACATGGTTCCGCTCAAATCCGACCAGAACTCCAATCTCTATGCAAGGTTAACCATAAGTACATGACGTCTATTGATGCTATGCAGCTTGAGTTGGTGGATATCAGCATCAAACAAGCGCAGTCTCATCAGGTTGCTAAGTTGCTTGCTGAAAGTGCAACTAATCCTTGGGTGGTTTTGGTAATTCTTAACAACATATAGCTCATGGGACTAATATTCTTTCAAGATAATCTTTTCAGAAAGTTCAATGATTGGCATGGCATGGACTAGGAATGTGGACCCCTCAAAATGCTAAGGACACATATTGGCAAACCTCAAGACTCTACATTTTCCCTTTAGTGATCCAAGATCACATTGAGTCCATAGGAAAAGCCAATACTATTAAAAGGGGATGAGGTGTTGCTTAATGGCTTACTTGCTCAAAATGCTTAGTGATATGCTCCAAAAGTCCTCAACCACTTTCTCATTTCCACATATGTCCTGAACCTAAAGTCAAACTCAGCCCCACTGATCTGATCTATCCGGCACCACCGAGTTCATTTGACATAGCCACTGCCAGAAACTCTAATCAGTTCAGTCTCACCGATAGGGATCTCGGTCTCACCGAGATGGGATTGCAAACTCTCTGTTTCCTTTTCGTAACATTTTGGTTTAACCGAGGTGAGCGATCGTTCCCACTGAGTTCGCAATGCAAACTCTCTGTTTCCTCTTTGTAACGTTTCGGTCTAACCGAGATGAGCGATCGGTCCCATCGAGTTTGCCTGACCAACTCTCTGTTTGCCTATTACTAAAATCGGTCTCACCGAGTTCATGTGATCAGTCTCACCGAGTTCAAGTTATGCCCTAACCCTAACACAATCGGTCCCACCGAGTTGATCACGTCGGTCCCACCGAAAATCCTAACGTTCACATTTTGAACTGAATCGGTCTGACCGAGTTTCACTATTCGGTCCCACCGAGTTTGGTAAATTGTGTGTAACGGTTAGATTTTGTGTGTAGGCTATATATACCCCTCCACCCATCCTACATTTGTGGGGAGAGCCATCAGAACGCACCTACACTTCCAACACTCATTTTCTAAAAGAGAACCACCTACTCATGTGTTGAGATCAAGACATTCCAATCCTACCACAAGAATCTTGATCTCTGGGCTTCCCCAAGTTGCTTTCCACTCGAATCTTCTTTCCACCATATCCAAATCTGTGAGAGAGAGAGTTGAGTGTTGGGGAGACTATCATTTGAAGCAAAAGAGCAAGGAGTTCATCATCAACACACCATCTATTACCTTTTTGAAAGTGCAACTATCCCTGGGTGGTTTTAGTAATTCCTAACAACATATAGCTCATTGAGCTAATGCTATTTCAAGATAAATATTTCAGGAAAGCTCCATGTTTGGCATGGCATGGATGAGAAAGGTGGACCCCTCAAAATGCTAAGGACAAAAGGATTGGCTCAAGCTCAAAGCACAAGACTCTACATTTTTTTCTTTTAGTGATCCAAGACACATTGAGTCCATAGGAAAAGCCAATACTATCAAGAGGGGGTGAGGTGTTGCTTAATGAGTTTCTTGCTCAAAGTTCTTAGTGATATGCTCCAAAAAAAAACTCAACTACTTTCTCACATCCACATATGTCCCAAACCAAAAGTCAAACTCGGCCCCACCGAAACTTTCTATCTGGCGCCACCGAGTTCAGTTGACATATCCACTGCCAGAAACCCTAGTCTTTTCGGTCTCACCGATAGGGATCTCGGTCTCACCGAGATGGGATTGTAATCTCTATGTTTCCCTTCGTAACATTTCGGTCAAACGGAGACGAGCGATCGGTCCCACCGAGATTGCAATGCAAACTCTCTGTTTCCCTTTTGTAATGTTTCGGTCCAACCGAGATGAGCGAATCAGTCCCACCGAGTTTGCCTGACCAACTCTCTGTTTGTCTATTACCAAAATCGGTCTCACCGAGTTTGTGTAATCGGTCTCACCGAGATTACGTTATGCCCTAACCCTAACAATATCGGTCCCATCAAGTTGACATGTCGGTCCCACCGAAATGCCTAACGGTCACATTATGAACTAAATCGGTCTAACCGAGTTTCATGATTCGGTCCCATCGTGTTTGGTAAATTGTGTGTAACGGTAGATTTTGTGTGGAGGCTATATATACCCCTCCACCCACTCTTCATTCGTGGAGAGAGCCATCAGAACATGCCTACACTTCCAACATACATTTTTTGAGAGAGAACTACCTACACTTGTGTTGAGGTCAAGATATTCCATTCCAACCACATAAATCTTGATCTCTAGCCTTCCCCAAGTTGCTTTCCACTCAAATCATCTTTCCACCAAATCCAATCCTATGAGAGAGAGTTGATTGTTGGGGAGAATATCATTTGAAGCACAAGAGCAAGGAGTTCATCATCAACACACCATCTATTACCTCTTGGAGAGTGGTGTCTCCTAGATTGGCTAGGTGTCACTTGGGAGCCTCCGTCAAGATTGTGGAGTTGAACCAAGGAGTTTGTAAGGGCAAGGAGATCACCTACTTCGTGAAGATCTACCCGAGTGAGGCAAGTCCTTCGTGGGCGACGACCATGGTGGGATAGACAAGGTTGCTTCTTCGTGGACCCTTCGTGGGTGGAGCCCTCTGTGGACTCGCGCAACCGTTACCCTTCGTGGGTTGAAGTCTCCATCAACGTGGATGTATGATAGCACCACCTATCGGGACCACAGATAAAAAATCTCTGTGTCAACATTGCGTTTGCTTCCTCAAACTCCTCCCTTTACCTTCATATGCAATTGTTTTACATTCCGATGCTATACTCTTAGAATTGCATGTGTAGGTTGATTGCTTGACTTGTGCTAAGTTGCTAAAATCTGCCAAGAACTAAAATTGGGAAAAGGCTAGATTTTTATTTGGTCAAGTAGTCTAATCACCCCCCCCCCCTCTATACATACTTTCGATCCTACACTTTTGGAGAGTGTGTCTCCTAGACTAGTTAGGTGTCACTTGGGAGCCTCCGTCAAGATTGTGGTGTTGAACTAAGGAGTTTGTAAGGGCAAGGAGATCGCCTACTTCGTGAAGATCTACCCAAGTGAGGCAAGTCCTTCGTGGGCGATGGCCATGGTGGGATAGACAAGGTTGCTTCTTCGTGGACCCATCGTGGGTGGAGCCCTCCGTGGACTCGCGTAGCCGTTACCCTTCGTGGGTTGAAGTCTTCATCAACGTGGATGTACGATAGCACCACCTATCGAAACCATGCAAAAAATATCCGTGTCTACATTGTGTTTGCTCCCTCCAAACTCCTCCCCTTTACCTTCATATGCAATGATTTACATTCCGCTGCTATACTCTTAGAATTGCATGTGTAGGTTGATTGCTTGACTTGTGCTATGTTTGTAAAATCTGCCAAGACTTAAAATTAGGAAAAGGCTAGATTTTTATTTGGTCAAGTAGTCTAATCACCCCCCTCTAGATATACTTTCAATCCTACACTTGCACTACAGCTCCTGTGCAGGGCTAACCTTTCTTGACCTGTGTTGAAGTTCTGTCAGTTCTATCTATTATTTTGTCAGCGTGTTTACTTCCACTGGTGGCGACCTTTGATGCACGGTATATGTAATCTTCTATCTGGTTGCCCTTTATTATCACTGTCGGCGAACTTTGATGCCCAGGGGATATAATATGCTCTAATTTCTTTGTTGTGTAGTCTAGGTTTATTCTTCATCACGATGCTGTAATTTATTTGCTGTATATGCTATTGTCGCTCTATGAAAAGGTCATAAGCTTCGATCGGAGTGCAATAGGCCAATACGATAGGCTTATATATAAAAAATAGGTACTAGAACTGGCCGGTCGCCAATCGCTGTTAATGGACCAAACCGTGGGTTATCTTGGGCCATTACCAGGCCTAGACTTAATCTGGTCCACATTAGATTCATCCCTTAAAAAGGCCGAGTAAACCGCTTGACTTAATTGGGACAGAAAATAAAATGGGCTTTTAACAAGCTGAGTTGTAGATTGAGCCTGAATTATGCCGAATAAATCACAGGCCGACAGCAGGCTGGAATATACATCGGCCCATTATTGGCCCGAGGTATGACGGGCCATTAATAGGGTGAAATGTAGTTGGGCCTTGTTGGCCCAATCACATGACGGGCTGAAAGCAGGCTGGATGCATAGCGGGCCAATTGACGGTGTCCTGGACTAGGGGTACTCACCACGTCATCTCCCGATCAGTTGGATTGGGCCGAGGACCCCCATGGCCGTATACTCATGGGCCAGTTCGGACAACCCCTGTCGCATAAAAGGAAGACTCCACAAGACTTGGCGCCCAAGGCGAGGACTCTCCTAAACCCTAGGCCTCCGGTGTCTTATATAAACCGAGGCCAGGCTAGTCAATAGACAATCTCATATTCATTACTATCATCTCGTGGTAGATACATGTACTCTATACTATACCCCATATGAATACAATCAAAAGCAGGACGTAGGGTTTTACCTCCATCAAGAGGGCCCGAACCTGGGTAAAATCTATGTCCATGTTACCATCGCTCCAAGACGCCTAGCTTAGAATCCCTACTACGAGATACGTCGGATATTGAACCGACAATGGTGCTTTCATTGAGAGCCTGTTGGGTGTTCGTCGCGGATCGATGGGATGATCAGGTGATATTTTTTCAGTCAGATCTATTCTATATAATTTCTCTCTCCTGCAAAGTCGTCGCTACCGTGTTGTGCTGTTTGTCTACAGTCAGACCAGATCGAGAATTCCTTTAGCGGTAGCGACCCTATCCACCGCATCTGAACTACCGTGTGTACCATAAAGATCCGGGTGAGTTGCAGCGGCGCAGTTATTAGACTTGCTGCATGGCTACGACGACCTAGCCGAGGCAAGCGTGCAGCCCGTACTGCCCACGTAGTGTGGCGCAGGTGGGCATGTTGACTAAAGATCAAATCGGCAGCAACAGGGAGACTCTCTTTCCTTTCCCTTTTTCTTAATCTACTAGTATCAACGCTGCCGATAGTGGAATACTAATCTAAGCATGCGTAAGACTAGCACTGATTGTGCTAGCGCTATTCGGGCCGAGTTCTGCCTCGCATGAAGTTCAAAGTGTTAGGGGTGGTGCTACGTGTGGGTTTTTGTCCACTAGTTCTAAAGGCGATCAGATGTGTCGCATGATATATAATTAACCTCGACTACGCCACTTCAGCGAGCAGCTATCGTCAGTCCGGCCTGCGTCAACCTAGTGTTGGCGTCGCCACGCACCTCGCGCCTCTGACACGGCTCGATGGCAGCACACCACGCATGATTCGATACGGATCAGTTCGTCCGTTTGCTTCGGTCGGTAGTCGTCGCTGCTGGTTTTCAGGTTTTATTTTTCCAAATTATTCGTTTATCATTATTATACACATAATTTTTTTTGTTGGCCTGTACTTCATCGTTTTGGCAGAGAAATTCTACCGACGTTTGTACCTGGCATCAGTCCGGCCAGCCTCTCCCTGTCACCTGGGCAGGCCGACCTTCGCCGACATCGCCGCGCCACGACGCCAACGCGCCATCAAGCTAGCCTCAGCGCTTAGGCCATATTTACCAAACTTTTTTCGCATAAATTAATTATGCAACTTTTTTTTCTTCATTATTATTTTTTGGTTTGCACTATTTTACCTGTGCAGGCAATTGACTTAGATCGGGCCGCACTATCCCCTTGGCGTGGTGTCCTCGTCGCCCATCTCCATCGACCGAATTGTGTTGTTGCCTTGGAGTGCTGTCCTGTGTTGGCAACCCTGCATCATCGCTTCATCAACCTATTCGGCCGGAGACTCCAGTGTCATCCAGTGACCTGTTCCATCACCTCAGCTAGACTGGGGGCTTCACCTCTTCGAAGTGCCGAGCTCTTCGCTCAGCCACATCGGGCTTGGGGGCTGAGACCTTGTCCCGCACCAAGCTCGGACCACATCATCAATGCCGAACAAATTAGCCAGCTAAGTCGCTTTCATGCTCAAAAACTCCCAGTTTTAAATTTTGTTCGGTCCTACCAAGCATTATACTTTTTTGGCAAAAAGTTGCTTGTGAAAAACTTTCTTGTCGAAACTTTCTTTGTGGCACACAAATTCAAATACACCGTTTATTTGGGGGTTCCCTTGCTGGAGTTTTTCCTCTTGCATATGATTATACTTGTATGGCTTCGTTCCTTGTTCTTGTATTACGCCACAATATGCACCATATTGACCTAAGTGATTTGCAGGTTGGGTTGCCTTGCTCCTATGTTTTGTTGGGGAACGTAGCAGAAATTCAAAATTTTCCTACGTGTCACCAAGATCTATCTATGGAGAAACCAACAACGAGGGGAAGGAGAGTGCATCTACATACCCTTCTAGATCGCTAAGCGGAAGCGTTCAAGAGAATGGGGTTGAAGGAGTCGTACTCGTCGTGATTCAAATCACCGATGATCCTAGCGCCGAACGGACGGCACCTCCGCGTTCAACACACGTATGGAACGGAGACGTCTCCCATGCCTTGATCCAACAAGGAGGAGGGAGAGGTTGATGGAGATCCAGCAACACGACGGCATGGTTGAAGTAGCGGGATTCCAACAGGGCTTCGCTAAGCGCTGCGGGAGGAGGGAGATGTGTCACGGGAGGGAGAGGGAGGCGCCAGGCCTTAGGTATGGTTGCTCCTCCTTTTCCCCACTATATATAGGGCCAAGGGAGAGGGGGGAGGCGCAGCCCTTGCCCCTTCCTCCAAGGAAAGGGTGCGGCCAAGGGGGGGAGGAGTCCATCCTCCCCAAGGCACCTCGGAGGTGCCTTCCCCCTTTAGGACTCTCCCCTTTTCCTCTTCTCTTGGCGCATGGGCCTCTTGGGGCTGGTGCCCTTGGCCCATGTAGGCTAAGGCGCACCCCCTACAGCCCATGTGGCCCCCCGGGGCAGGTGGCCCCACCCGGTGGACCCCCGGGACCCTTCCGGTGGTCCCGGTACAATACCGATGACCCCAAAACTTGTCCCGATGGCCGAAATAGCACTTCCTATATATAATTCTTTACCTCCAGACCATTCCGGAACTCCTCGTGACGTCCGGGATCTCATCCGGGACTCCGAACAACTTTTGGGTTACCGCGTACTAATATCTCTATAACCCTAGCGTCACCGAACCATAAGTGTGTAGACCCTACGGGTTCGGGAGACATGCAGACATGACCGAGATGACTCTCCGGTCAATAACCAACAGCGGGATCTGGATACCCATGTTGGCTCCCACATGTTCCACGATGATCTCATTGGATGAACCACGATGTCAAGGACTTAATCAATCCCGTATACAATTCCCTTTGTCTATCGGTACGATACTTGCCCGAGATTCGATCGTCGGTATCCCGATACCTTGTTCAATCTCGTTACCGGCAAGTCTCTTTACTCGTTCCGTAACACATCATCCCGTGATCAACTCCTTGATCACATTGTGCACATTATGATGATGTCCTACCGAGTGGGCCCAGAGATACCTCTCCGTTTACACGGAGTGACAAATCCCAGTCTCGATTCGTGCCAACCCAACAGACACTTTCGGAGATACCTGTAATGCACCTTTATAGCCACCCAGTTACGTTGTGACGTTTGGTACACCCAAAGCATTCCTACGGTATCCGGGAGTTGCACAATCTCATGGTCTAAGGAAATGATACTTGACATTAGAAAAGCTTTAGCATACGAACTACACGATCTAGTGCTATGCTTAGGATTGGGTCTTGTCCATCACATCATTCTCCTAATGATGTGATCCCGTTATCAACGACATCCAATGTCCATGGTCAGGAAACCGTAACCATCTATTGATCAACGAGCTAGTCAACTAGAGGCTTACTAGGGACATGGTGTTGTCTATGTATACACACATGTATCTGAGTTTCCTATCAATACAATTCTAGCATGGATAATAAACGATTATCATGAACAAGGAAATATAATAATAATCAATTTATTATTGCCTCTAGGGCATATTTCCAACAGTCTCCCACTTGCACTAGAGTCAATAATCTAGTTCACATCGATATGTGATTAACACTCAAGGTCACATCCCCATGTGACTAACACCCAAAGAGTTTACTGGGTTTGATCATGTTATGCTTGTGAGAGAGGTTATAGTCAACGGGTCTGAAACATTCAGATCCGTATGTACTTCGCAAATTTCTATGTCATCTTGTAGATGCAAATACTACGCTACATTTGGAGCTATTCCAAATAACTGTTCTACTATACGAATCCAGTTTACTACTCAGAATAATCTGGATTAGTGTCAAAGTTTGCATCGGCGTAACCCTTTACGACGAACTCTTTTACCACCTCCATAATCGAGAAAATTCCTTAGTCCACTAGTTACTAAGGATAACTTTGACCGCTGTCTTGTGATCCATTCTTGGATCACTCTTGTACCCCTTGACTGACTCATGGCAAGGCACACTTCAGGTGCGGTACACAGCATAGCATACTGTAGAGAGCCTATGATAAAAGCATAGGGGACGACCTTCGTCCTTCCTCTTTCTTCTGCCGTGGTCGAGCTTTAAGTCTTAACTTCATACCTTACAACTCAGGCAAGAACTCCTTCTTTGACTGATCCATCTTGAACACCTTCAAGATCATGTCAAGGTATGTGCTCATTTGAAAGTACCATTAAGAATTTTGATCTATCCTTATAGATCTTGATGCTCAATGTTCAAGTAGCTTAATCCAGGCTTTCCATTGAAAAACACTTTCCAAATAACCCTATATGCTTTCCAGAAATTCTACGTCATTTCTGATCAACAATATGTCAACAACATATACTCATCAGAAATTCTATAGTGCTCCCACTCACTTCTTTGGAAATACAAGTTTCTCACAAACTTTGTATAAACCCAAAATCTTTGATCATCATCAAAGCATACATTCCAACTCCGAGATGCTTACTCCAGTCCTTAGAAGAATTGCTAGAGCTTTGCATACTTATTAGCATCTTTCAGGATTGACAAAACCTTCCGGTTGTATCACATACAACCTTTCCTCAAGAAAATCATCGAGGAAACAATGTTTTGACATCCTATCTGCAAGATTTCATAAATAATGCAGTAATCACTAATATAATTCCAATAGACTCTTAGCATCGCTACGAGTGAGAAAGTCTCATCGCAGTCAACTCCTTGAACTTGTCGGGAAACATCTTAACGACAAGTCGAGCTTTCTTAATGGTGACATTTACCATCATTGTCCGTCTTCCTTTTAAAATCCATATGTACCTAACAGCCTTATGACCATCAAGTAGTTCTTCCAAAGTCTACACTTTGTTTTCATACATGGATCCTCTCTCGGGTTTTATGGCCTCGAGCCATTTATCGGAATCCGGGCCCACCATCGTTTCTCCATAGCTCGTAGGTTCATTGTTGTCTAGCAACATGACTTCCAAGACAGGATTACGTACCACTCTGAAGTAGTACGCATCCTTGTCATCCCACGAGGTTTGGTAGTGACTTGATCCGAAGTTTCATGATCAATATCATAAGCTTCCACTTCAATTGGTGTAGGTGCCACAGGAACAACTTCCTGTGCCCTGCCACACACTAGTTGAAGAGACGGTTCAATAACCTCATCAAGTCTCCACCATCCTCCCACTCAATTCTTTCGAGAGAAACTTTTCCTCGAGAAAGGACCCGATTCTAGAAACAATCCCTAATTGCTTTCGGATCTGAGACAGGAGGTATACCCAACTGCTTTGGGTGTCCTATGAAGATGCATTTATCCGCTTTGGGTTCGAGCTTATCAGCCTGAAACTTTTTCACATAAGCATCGCAGCCCCAAACTTTTAAGAAATGACAGCTTAGGTTTCTCTAAACCATAGTTCATACGGTGTCATCTCATCAGAATTACGTGGTTCCCTATTTAAAGTGAATGTGGTTGTCTTTAATGCCTAACCCATAAACTATCGTGGTAATTCGATAACAGACATCATGGTATGCATCATATCCAATAGGGTGCAGTTATGATGTTCGGACACACCATCACACTATGGTGTTCCAGGCTGTATTAGTTGTGAAACAATTTCCACAATGTTTTAATTCTGTGCCAAACTCGTAATTCAGATATTCATCTCTATGATCATATCATAGATATTTTTATCCTCTTGTCACGACGATCTTTCAACTTCACCCTGAAATTACTTGAACCTTTCAATAATTCAGACTCGTGATTCATCAAGTAAATGTACTCAACATCTACTCAAATCATCTGTGAAGTAAGAACATAACGATATCCACTACATGCCTCAGCACTCATTGGACTGCACACATCAAAATGTATTACTTCCAACAAGTTAGTTCCATTTTACTGAAAATGAGGCTTTCAGTCATCTTGCCCATGTGGTATGATTTGCATGTCTCAAGTGATTCAAAATCAAGTGAGTCCAAACGGTCCATTTGCATCGAGTTTCTTCATGCATATACACCAATAGACATGGTTCACATGTCTCAAACCTTTCAAAAAAGAGTGAGCCCAAAGATCCATCAACATGGAGCTTCTTCATGCGTTTTATACCAATATGACTTACGTGGCAGTGCCACAAGTAGGTGGTATTATCATTACTATCTTATATCTTTTGGCATGAACAAGTGTATCACTACGATCGAGATTCAATAAACCATTCATTTTAGGTGTAAGACCATCGAAGGTATTATTCAAATAAACAGAGTAACCATTATTCTCCTTAAATGAATAACCGTATTGCAATAGACATAATCCAATCATGTCTATGCTCAACGCAAACACCAAATAACAATTATTTAGGTTTTAATACCAATCTCAATGGTAGAGGGAGCGTGCGATGCTTGATCATATCAACCTTGGAAACACTTCCAACACATATCGTCAGCTCACCTTTAGCTAGTCTCCGTTTATTCCGTAGCTTTTATTTCGAGTTACTAACACTTAGCAACCGAACCGGTATCTAATACCCTGGTGCTACTAGGAGTACTAGTAAAGTACACATTAACACAATGTATATCCAATATACTTCTATCGACCTTTCCAGCCTTCTCATCTACTAAGTATCTAGGGTAATTCTGCTCCAGTGGTTGTTCCCCTTATTACAGAAGCACTTAGTCTCGGGTTTGGGTTTAACCTTGGGTTTCTTCACTAGAGAAGCAGCTGATTTTCCGTTTCATGAAGTATCCATTCTTGCCCTTGCCCTTCTTGAAACTAGTGGTTTCACCAACCATCAACAATTGATGCTCCTTCTTGATTTCTACTTTTGTGGTGTCAAACATCACGAATATCTCAAGGATCATCATATATGTCCCTGATATATTATAGTTCATCACGAAGCTCTAGCAGCTTGGTGGCAATGACTTTCGGAGAAACATCACTATCTCATCTGGAAGATCAACTCCCACTCGATTCAAATGATTGTTGTACTCAGACAATCTGAGCACAGGCTCAATAATTGAGCTTTTCTCCCTTAGTTTGTAGGTTAAGAAAATCGTCGGAGGTCTTATACCTCTTGACGTGGGCACGAGCCAGAAATCCCAATTTCAGCCCTCAAAACATCTCATATGTTTCGCGACGTTTCAAAAACGTCTTTGGTGCCTCAATTCCAAACCGTTTAACTGAACTATCACGTAGTTATCAAAATGTGTATGTCAGATGTTCACAACATCCACATACAACGTTCGAGGTTCAACACACTGAGCGGTGCATTAAGGACATAAGCCTTCTATGAAGCAATGAGGACAATCCTCAGTTTACGGACCTAGTCCGCATAATTGCTACTATCAACTTTCAACTAATTTTTCTCTAGGAACATATCTAAACAGTAGAACTATAGCGTGAGCTACGACATAATTTGCAAAATCCTTTTGACTATGTTCAGGATAATTAAGTTCATCTTATGAACTCCCACTCAGATAGACATCCCTCTAGTCATCTAAGTGATTACATGATCCGAGTTAACTAGGCCGTGTCCGATCATCACGTGAGAGGGACTAGCCAACGTCGGTGAACATATTCATGTTGATCGTATCTTCTATACGACTCATGCTCGACCTTTCGGTCTCCGTGTTCTGAGGCCATGTCTGTACATGCTAGGCTCGTCAAGTTAACCCTAAGTGTATTGCATGTGTTCCGAGGCCATGTCTGTACATGCTAGGCTCGTCAACACCCGTTGTATGTGAACGTAAGAATCCATCACACCCGATCATCACGTGGTGCTTAGAAGCGACGAACTGTAGCAATGGTGCACAGTTAGGGGAGAACACTTCTTGAAATTTTAATGAGGGATCATCTTATTTACTACCGTCGTTCTAAGCAAATAAGATGCATAAACATGATAAACATCACATGCAATCAAATAGTGACATGATATGGCCAATATCATTTTGCTCCTTTTGATCTCCATCTTCGGGGCTCCATGATCATCATCGTCACCAGCATGACACCATGATCTCCATCATCGTGTCTCCATGAAGTTTTCACGTCATCTATTACTTCTACTACTACAGCTAACGGTTAGCAATAAAGTAAAGTAATTACATGATGTTTATGTTGACACGCAGGTCATAAATAAATTAAGACAACTCCTATGGCTCCTGCCGGTTGTCATACTCATCGACATGCAAGTCGTGATTCCTATTACAAGAACATGATCAATCTCATACATCACATATATCATTCATCACATCCTTTTTGGCCATATCACATCACATAGCATACCCTGCAAAAACAAGTTAGACGTCCTCTAATTGTTGTTTGCATGTTTTACGTGGCTGCTATGGGTTTCTAGCAAGAACGTTTCTTACCTACGCAAGAACCACAACGTGATATGCCAATTGCTATTTACCCTTCATAAGGACCCTTTTCATCGAATCCGATCCGACTAAAGTAGGAGAGACAGACACCCGCTAGCCACCTTATGCAACTAGTGCATGTCAGTCGGTGGAACCAGTCTCACGTAAGAGTACGTGTAAGGTCGGTCCGGGCCGCTTCATCCCACGATGCCGCCGAATCAAGATAAGACTAGTAACGGCAAGCATATTGAACAAAATCAACGCCCACAACTACTTTGTGTTCTACTCGTGCATAGAAACTACGCATAGACCTAGCTCATGATGCCACTGTTGGGGAACGTAGCAGAAATTCAAAATTTTCCTACGTGTCACCAAGATCTATCTATGGAGAAACCAGCAACGAGGGGAAGGAGAGTGCATCTACATACCCTTGTAGATCGCTAAGCGGAAGCGTTCAAGAGAACGGGGTTGAAGGAGTCGTACTCGTCGTGATTCAAATCACCGATGATCCTAGCGCCGAACGGACGACACCTCCGCGTTCAACACATGTACGGAACGGAGACGTCTCCCATGCCTTGATCCAGCAACGAGGAGGGAGAGGTTGATGGAGATCCAGCAGCACGACGGCGTGGTGGAAGTAGCGGGATTCCAACAGGGCTTCGCTAAGCGCTGCGGGAGGAGGGAGATGTGTCACGGGAGGGAGAGGGAGGCGCCAGGCCTTAGGTATGGTTGCTCCTCCTTTTCCCCACTATATATAGGGCCAAGGGAGAGGGGGGAGGCGCAGCCCTTGCCCCTTCCTCCAAGGAAAGGGTGCGGCCAAGGGGGGGAGGAGTCCATCCTCCCCAAGGCACCTCGGAGGTGCCTTCCCCCTTTAGGACTCTCCCCTTTTTCTCTTCTCTTGGCGCATGGGCCTCTTGGGGCTGGTGCCCTTGGCCCATGTAGGCCAAGGCGCACCCCCTACAGCCCATGTGCCCCCCCGGGGCAGGTGGCCCCACCCGGTGGATCCCCGGGACCCTTCCGGTGGTCCCGGTACAATACCGATGACCCCGAAACTTGTCCCGATGGCCGAAATAGCACTTCCTATATATAATTCTTTACCTCTGGACCATTCCGGAACTCCTCGTGACGTCCGGGATCTCATCCGGGACTCCGAACAACTTTCGGGTTACCGCATACTAATATCTCTATAACCCTAGCGTCACCGAACCTTAAGTGTGTAGACCCTACGGGTTCGGGAGACATGCAGACATGACCGAGATGACTCTCCGGTCAATAAACAACAGCGGGATCTGGATACCCATGTTGGGTCCCACATGTTCCACGATGATCTCATCGGATGAACCACGATGTCAAGGACTTAATCAATCCCGTATACAATTCCCTTTGTCTATCGGTACGATACTTTCCCGAGATTCGATCGTCGGTATCCCGATACCTTGTTCAATCTCGTTACCGGCAAGTCTCTTTACTCGTTTCGTAACACATCATCCCGTGATCAACTCCTTGATCACATTGTGCACATTATGATGATGTCCTACCGAGTGGGCCCAGAGATACCTCTCCGTTTACACGGAGTGACAAATCCCAGTCTCGATTCGTGCCAACCCAACAGACACTTTCGGAGATACCTGTAATGCACCTTTATAGCCACCCAGTTAGGTTGTGATGTTTGGTACACCCAAAGCATTCCTACGGTATCCGGGAGTTGCACAATCTCATGGTCTAAGGAAATGATACTTGACATTAGAAAAGCTTTAGCATACGAACTACACGATCTAGTGCTATGCTTAGGATTGGGTCTTGTCCATCACATCATTCTCCTAATGATGTGATCCCGTTATCAACGACATCCAATGTCCATGGTCAGGAAACTGTAACCATCTATTGATCAACGAGCTAGTCAACTAGAGGCTTACTAGGGACATGGTGTTGTCTATGTATCCACACATGTATCTGAGTTTCCTATCAATACAATTCTAGCATGGATAATAAACGATTATCATGAACAAGGAAATATAATAATAATCAATTTATTATTGCCTCTAGGGTATATTTCCAACATGTTTACTCATACGTTCCCGATTGTTCGGCTAGGGAGTAAAGGGAGCACCTCTGCGATTGTCACGATCGGGTCACCCGAGCCGGACCTCAGACTGGGTGAAGCCGAAAGCTATCGCTCTTACTATTTTTAATAATGGTCGGCACACAATGGAACTCATGAGTACAAAAAATCTATTGCACAAGTCTCATAGTGAGCAACCGAAGAAAGGTATCGGTGGGGGTACTATTTTCTTCGAAGATGCTTCTTACACTTCGTCGGTAATATGGCATAAGTTCCCTGAGCGCGCTTTGTCTGTTACAGCCTTATGGCCTGATTGCCTGGTTATCAGAAACACCGTTGATATTCTCGACAGGTGGAGTACATAACACTTTTCGGCCCTTGGCCGAAGAGGGAGAAGCCGACGGTCGGTTAAGACGCGTTTAAAGTTCGGATGAACACATATATGATATAAGTACTTCGGTACATACAATCATTATACATAAAATTCTTTTACCCAAGTCATTTGGGGGCTCTTAAATTTATGTGAGCTGTTTTATAATAAGTCTTCTTCTTCTTTGTAGTTGCAAAGTCTTTTTTCTATCACTCCTTTTTTTGACGCGAGTGTGCGGTCAATAGCCGGGGAGCCTGATTTCTCTCTCAAAGCCGCTAAAGTTTGCTAAACTGGCCTAACGAGAAGTACTCCGCCTTCGGGATAGGAGGTTCAAGTCGTAGGCTGACCCGCTTGAAGTCTTGAGATAAGATGCGTCATGTTAAAGCACGATAGAAGCACAATTTTTTTTCTAAGACCAATTTTCTGATTGGCACCGAACAATTGATCTAGTTCGGACATCGAGTTTTTACTGATGTTTTTTGGTTTTCCAACCCTATGGCACTTTTCAACTATTTGTGTGTTTTCCGCATAAGTCTCGCAGTGCAACACCGGACACCTTTAGAGATTCGGCAAAAATTCTCGGATATTGCTATATATGCATCAATTTCGAATTGTGTCTTCGGTCAAATAGTTGGGTTGCCCGGCTCCTGTGCTTGGCTCCTATGTTCCGCTTTGTTCGGCTAGGTGTGCAAAGGGAGAACCACTGCGATTGTGCTTCCAGCTCGCATGGTTAAGCACCACAGTGGAGAAAGCCAAAAATTGACTGTCACAATAAGCATAAACTGGTCAGCGGTTCGATGACTGTATTAAACGACGGGTCGTTCATAACATTGGCCGAAGTGTTTACGGCTTGACCTCGGCTGTCGCCGAACACTAAGCGGGGGGCTACTTGCTGGCCTCCCAACTTTAAGCTCCTATGACTAAGTGAAAGTTATAAAGCCCGCATATCTGATTGCCTCGTTTCTGCCAAAAAACCCGCCTTCGGGCACCGAGATGTCGGCTAAGGGTTGTTTTGTTATTTCAGAAACACCCTGCGTAACATCTACAAGGGGGTAGAAGCCGACGATGGGCCACTTTCAGATTATAAACGGTCGCAGTGGAAGTGACAATTTGAGTTCATTTAGACCACAGAGTTTGGAAGCTTTCCCCGAACTAAATCCTCAGTATTTTCCTCCCACATTGATCGGAGCTGAGGTTTCATGATCATGCTTAGCATGACGACCCAAAGAAAGAAACTGATAGCGGGATTATTTTCTTTGGGAGATGTTTCTTACATTATAAAGTAATATAACATATCTCTCTGCATACCTTTGTTTATAAAACCGTATGGCCGGATTGCCTTGTTTGCCGTAAATCTTTGCCCTCATAAAGGCTTTATAAAGTGGGACAAACACTCCCCTGCTACTAGCCAAGGAGGTTTAAGCCGATGGTCGGCTAACAAAGTTTTTGTACAATGCGGATTCGAGTATTAATGATGTAGAGTACTTGGGTACATAGAATCATTACACATAATTTGTGATTTTACTTCGGACATCGATCCTTAATTTGGCCACCCGTGCCCATATTAAGGCTCGGGGGCTACTGGGCTTCGTGCTTATCATTTACAAATATTAAAGGGGTACATTGATCCCCTGATCTGGTGTTGCCACCCGACCAGTGTCTCGGGGGCTACTGCATTGACAATCCAATGCAGAAAATTTAAAGTGCAATATAGTTTTCGAGGAGATTATTATCCTCAGGTTGGTCGGCCGCACCCAACCTGAGTCTCGAGGACTTTGCACACCGCGTTTCTATTCCTAAGTATGCTGCCGAGCTGGGAATTGATCATCAGGCTGATTTTATGAATCGACCTGAGTCTCAGGGGCTACTAGGGTCAGCGGTTTGATTTTTTCCTTCAGGTGCATCCCGGATATTAGGCCAACACGCACCTTGAGGGCTACTGGCTATACATCTCGGCAGAGATTACATTGCATAATTTGGAATTAAATTCATAAAAATCAGCCCATGGCCAAGGTGGTGCACCACCTGGGATACAGTCCGGCGTTGGTGCTCGTCTACAATACACACCCCGGAAGCAATCCGGCATAAAGCTCGGACGCTAGTGGCTGGCTCCGTAGAGGGCATTTCTGGAATTAAGCTCGGCTGAACTCCTTCAACTTTTTTTGAACTAGGGTGATCTATGACACCTTGGATATAGTCCGGCATTGGAGCTTGGACATAGTCCGGCGTTGGGGCTCAGATGCAGTTCAGCGTTGGCGCTCGGCTGTAACAATACTCCTCAGATACAGCCCAGTGGTGGAGCTCGGATACATTCCGGCGGTGGAGCTCGGACACACTCCGGCGATGGAGCTCGGATACATTCCGGCGTTGGAGCTCGGAAGCGGTCCGACGTTGGTGCTCGGCCGCAAAAGATACCTCGAATGTAGTCCGGCGTTGGAGCTCGGACGCAAGAGGACACTGCCGCCCGGGAACAACTCCAAACCCGAGGTGTGGCATAAAAATAACAAGGCATTGATAAAGGCCGAAAACTTAAAGGGGCTCCTCGGATACCCGACGTGTAAACTCTTCGGATTCACTTTGGCAATCCTCAAGATCGAAGATGGAAAGATTTGTTGAACCAGTTTTCAAGACCGACGACTGAAGATGAAAAATAGTTCGGAAGAATCGAGGAGCGTCCCCAACTTGAAGACCGGTTCAGGGGGCTACTGACGGTGTCCTGGACTAGGGGGTGCTCACCACGTCCTCTCCCGATCAGTTGGATTGGGCCGAGGACCCCCATGGCCGTATACTCATGGGCCAGTTCGGACAACCCCTGCCGCATACAAGGAAGACTCCACAAGACTTGGCACCCAAGGCAAGGACTCTCCTAAACCCTAGGCCTCCAGTGTCTTATATAAACCAAGGCCAGGCTAGTCAATAGACAATCTCATATCCATTACTATCATCTCGTGGTAGATACATGTACTCTGTACTATACCCCATATGAATACAATCAAAAGCAGGACATAGGGTTTTACCTCCATCAAGAGGGCCCGAACCTGGGTAAAATCCGTGTCCATGTTACCATCGCTCCAAGATGCCTAGCTTAGGACCCCTACTACGAGATACGCCGGATATTGAACCGACACCAATATTAGGCCTTTAATGGGCTGATAGGCAGTTTGAGCTGAAATGTATCCAGGAAGACTACGGGCCGTGGAGAGGCCGAAAGTCACTACGGACCAGAATTAGGCCCAGATGTAGCTCGGGCCTTTAAATGGCCGAAAGTGTAACCGGGCTGAAAGCAGCCCATATGTACACAGGGCCGCTGACAGGCCGAAACTAATGTCGGGCTAAACTGTTAAACGGGCCATTAAGAGGCCGAAGAGCAAATCAGGCCCCCAATGGGCCCAAAGGCACAGTAGCTATTAATGGGCCGTATTTGTTATGGGTCGCAATTTTTCCCCAACTATTGCAGGCTTTTAATGGGTCGTATCTGATGTGGGCCATCATTTGGCCCAAAATACGACAGGCCTTGAGCGGGCCAGATCTGACATGAGCCATAAACTGGCACATAATATTGCAGGCTTTTAATGGGTTGTATCTGATGTGGGCCATCATTTGGCCCAAAACACGATAGGCCGTGAGTGGTCCAGATCAGACATGGGTCGTAATTTCACCTAAAGCATGGTAGGCTATTAACGGGCTGACCCACTAGTGTCTGAAAAAATATTGTGGGCCTTTGGCTGGGCTGGCCTTTTTAACTTAAATGGGCCGTTGTTGGGCTTCGCCATGTGTCGACGCATCATAGGTGCGTCTTGTCCATTGGACGGTTGACATCTGTACCAATGGGTAGCTGACACGTGGTTCACCCGGCCAATGAGAATTTTACATGTGGAAAATCTCCATTGGTCTTGGCTGTTAACGGGTTACCGGATCCAAAATCGGACCTGATAGCGTAACGGTGGCCCGTTACGGTGGATGACACGTGTCGGTTACCCTTGACGAAAGCACTTCCATGACGCGCCATTTATCGTCATGGAAGTGGACACTTTCCGTGATGATAATTTGAGTATTGTCATGGAACACTTCTACGACAACACATGTATGATTATCTTGATTCTGTCATAAAATCGTCATGGATGTACATGCATGACAGAAAACGTGACCTACTGTGACAAACACGTATCATCACAGAAGTGTATTTTTTTGGTAGTGCAAAGACGTGAATGTCAAACCTCAGATTTGTTCACATTAAAATGAATTTGGTTCAGACTTTATTACAGAAATCCTCCAGGGAAAGGCGGAACAAACCACCACAATCATATCCTTTTCCAACAAAGAGTCCATACCGAGATACGAGAACTTTGTTGGACTCATACTAACTTAAACCCTTCTTTACACAGAAGGGAGCCACTAACGAGATTCTTCTTGATGGCGGGGACATGTTGCACATTCTTCAGTTGCACGATCTTTCCCGAAGTAAACTTCAGATCTATCGTGCTAACACCATGAACAGAAGCATGCGAGCCATTCCCCATCAGGACGAAACAATCTCGTGTGACATGGTAAGAAGAAAACAAAGACACATCAGCACACACATGAATGTTGGCCCCGGTGTCAACCCACCAATCGGTGGACTGACAAACTGAAAGTATGGTAAACAGATTGCCATACTCTGATGCCCCGTCATTGTTGCTCAGAGTGACATTGACAGACTTGGAGTCCTGTCCTGGCTTCTTGTACGTGTTTGGACACTTGTTTGCCCAGTGTTCCTCTGAACCACAAGTAAAGCAGCCATCTCTCTTTTTGTCTTTCTTCTTACCCTTCTTCTTAAAGGTAGTATTCTGCTGGATAGAGTTCTTTCCCTTGAACTTGTGGAAGTTCTTCTGTACCACATTGGTGCTAGAAGAACCCTCTGCCCCCTTCAAGTGTGAGTCCTTTGCTCTCGAGTTCTGCTCAACACTGAGATGGCCGATGACATCCTCAACAAAGAATTCCGTCTCAAGTGCTTGAGAGAAGTAGCAAAGCTCCTCCATCTAGGAGGGAGTTTTGCAATAATGCAACTCGCGACAAACTTGTCGGGTAACTTACATTTCAGGAGCTCCAGCTCCTTAGCGATGCATTGTATCTCATGAGCCTGGTCTAATACAGAACGGTTATCAACCATCCTGTAATCATGGAACTGCTCCATGGCATACAGTTCGCTTCCAGCATTGGTTGCACCGAATTTAACTTCGAGCGCATCCCACAAGTTTTTGGCAACCCGCATATGAATATATGCGTCAACCAACTTGTCTCCAGTTACACTCAGAACTGCTCCCACAAAGATTGTGGTTGCCTCCCTAAACGCCTTCTCCTGTTCAGGAACAATCGTTTCTGTGGGGGGCACACCACCAACCCAGAACACGTTAATCGATGTGAGCCACAAGGTGGTCCTTGTCTGCCAACACTAAAAATGCGTCCCGGTAAACTTTTCCGGTTTTAGTGTAGCAGCAAAGCCTTGAATCGAAAAGTGCCTAAAATAAGGTTTTTGGATTGTTGGAAATATTAGCACTTTTTCGATTAGACTAATCCACGAGTAAACAGTAAACATGGCAAATACGGTATGCACCTCATACCGATACCTAAGCATACTAGCACGTACAGAACATAGAAGCAACCATCTATGAGTAGTACATATACGGCTAGCACAAGTATGAGTAAACGAGGGATGAACAGATCATACCCTCTGGTTGACCAGGCCAACGCGGCGGCGGCAACAGCAGCCTCGGCGTCGTCCGTGGCCTTCTTCTTGGCGGCAGCGGCGGCGACCATGGTGTTCGAACCCGCGGCGGCGGCAACAGTAGCCTCGGCGTCGTCCGTGGCCTTTTTGGCGGCAGCGGCGGCGACCATGGTGTTTGAACGACAAGGTTCCGGAGGTAGCTCAGAGTGAGGAACAGTATATGACAGCTCATTCCCGCAACCCGCGGCGCTCGCGCATTGTGACGAGGCGGGCGGCGGAGGAGGAGCACGTGTGTATCACTCCTCTTCCCAAGCTCCCAATGGCAAGTGGTAGAGCAACTCTTATAAAGGGGTCTCAACTCTCCTCAACTAGCAAGGTGGTACTAAACTTTCCACCACTTGTCATATGCTACATGGGCCTCAAGATTAACCAGGAATCATTGTTTATATGGGCCTAAAGCCCATCTATGATTTAACATACGTCACAGCAAACACTACACATGAAATGAGACAAGTCCTTGCTCCCTATGGTTGAGTGTGTTTTGAGGGCCGACTTTACCTTTTTTTGTCTATAGCTCCTTAACTACCATTTGTCTCTGAATTTTTGCATGCTCGTGGCACACTCGATCAATTTCAGAGTCAATTTTCTTTTCTTAAAGGTTTAGCACTATCATCTATGTCATGCAATTTTTTCATGGGTTGGCATTGGCTATCCAGTAGTCGCATGTGGAAGGAGAAATTCCCAAGGGTTTGGGTATTATCCTTGAAGCAGAAACATAGTGTGCACTACTATAGTTCTATTGATGTGGAATTAATAGGGGGAAGTGAAATTTGTCAAGTTAACTCAACATTTTTAAAACCTCTGTCTTTTCAAGTTGCAGACGCTCTCGCGCTGTTTGGGTCGAAGATGGAGCTTGCACCTCCAGTCGTATGGCCAGGTCACGCCCCTACCTTTGTCCAACCCTTTGTAGCCAACGATTCTGCTAGGCGCGTTGGTTGATGGAATGAAACATTCCAATTTCAAAAAAAAAACTCTCTTTTCCTTAGTGAAACAAAAGGCCAATTTCGTGCAACAAAAGCTCTTGTTTCTCGTGGTGCCGGGCGGAGATAATAACGCGGGAAATGAGCCGCCGTATCCCAACGTGGCCTGAGGCCCAACGATCACAACTGTGACAAAGGTGATGGATCGCTTGTGAGGAAAACAAAAACAATCACGCATGCTTAGTTGTATCCCAGGAGGAGCAGGCTGATTAATTATGGTGATTAATTCAGTGGGTGCTGCAGAACGGAATGTGGCATCAAATCGGTGGTGGTGGTTATGAGTTGACCGTGCTTGCTATGGCTAGCCAGTTGCTGGCCAACCGGCACGGCATGGCATGCGGCATGTGGCCGCACTGGACGCCAGCCTAGCGCTGGCGGGCACATGCTGATATTCCTCCGCAGTCCGGAACAATTACCGGTGAGCCCGCCAGGCGCCAGCCGATCCCGCCCGCCCGCCGCCCTGTCTTTGTCCCGCCGCGCCCGCCGGAGTAGTATATATCTCTCTCCCCCTTCCGTCGTTTGGCCCTTTCCCAACAACTGGAATGCGCTGGCCTCTTCCGTGCGATTAGTGCCTTGTCTCCCTCCCTCTCTCCCGCGCGCGCCAAGTTAAACTCGATTATTATTATCGCGGAGGGATCATGATGAACTTCACTCGGATTCTTTCTACCATCGAAATGCCGGTTTTTATGCTACTACTCCCTCCGTTCTAAAATAGATGACTCAACTTTGTACTAACTTTAGTATAAAATTGGGTCATCTATTTTGGAACGGAGGGAGTACCTCTGTATTGAACCGCAAAAACGTCTTGTATTTTGGCGCGGAGGAGTACATGCTTGGTCGAATTCGCGCTTTCCCGACCACGAGAAGGAAAGCTTGGATCGAAGCGAGAGTGACGTGCCGGAACATTATCTATGGCAACGGCGAAACAGATCGAACAAGTGTGTGTAGCTCTTCCTATTCCTCCTCCTCTATGACAGTAATGCCCGGGGCAGTAACGCCCAGGAACATTTCAGGCAACTCCGCACCCTGCTAGACATCACTGTCTTTTCCTTTTCTCAACACATGCCAAAGCAACACACATAATCATCATTCTGATTGATAGGCACAGCATCACCATGCCATGCATGTCGCTTTTCTCCTTCTTTTCCTGGTTGATTGATGAAAGAGAAGGTTCCTCTCTCTTTTCTTTTTCCTTTTGAAATTTCATGTATGCTTCCAAGAAGATCCTTTTCTTTTCTTGTAGTAGTAGTATGTAGTATTATTATTATCATCAGCACAAATATGGATAGCAGTATTTTTGTAGAATAACGTAGGAGTATCTTTAAATTTGCACCACGCATTGACCTTTCACTGGGCAACTGACCCTGCACCTGCAGGGAGTGCTCGGCAAGATTGGTGCGCCTAGCAATTTGTTCTTTTTCCCTGAATACACCCGATACCATTCATGTGCAGCTGCCATTTTTATCAGATGGATCACGAATTCCCTTTCTCGAAAAAAATACGTATGGATTAAGAAGAAGAGAGAGGGTGACATGCCAGCTCCCCCGTAGGAGGACTGAGAGGGATAGTTCCAATTGGCGCGCTTCTGCCTTTCAGCAGCCTGCCTGTCCTTGTCCATGCCTTCATTCCCATTGCATTGCATGGTTGGTGAGTTACTTTCACTGCCACCTTCAAGCAAGCAAAAACATGGGGACGATCGTTAGAGGGGAAGACCCCAAAGAACCCAAAAATGCATGTACGAGCATCGTACCCCCTATAAATATTCTAACTTTTTTTTAATTCGGATGTATAAAAACATATTTTAGTGTGTTTGCTCACTCATTTCAGTCTGTATATAGTCCATAATAAAAATATTCAAAACATTCTATATTTCTGAATGGAGGGAGCAACGTTTTAACAAGGAGTAGCTGGGAGCGGAGCGGTTGTTACTAGAATTTGTTTGTCATTTACCATTCTTTTTTGTGGGCAAGTCATTTTACCTTTATATCAACATAAATGTTCTTGTATATGTATCAATCCACACACTCTTTTTTCTATCAGGATTTTGACAAGTTTGCAAGCAGCGCATCATTTGAGCTTTGAAGGTTTTTCTCGCATTTCCCGCGAAAGAACTTTGGAAGTTTCTCAATTGTATCTGAATTTTACATGAGCTGACTTTGCTTGAACTTACCGAACGGCAAGCTCGGTCAGCACACATAAATCATCTTGATTTTTCTTAATTTTTAAACTAGTATAAGAAACAGCATTTTTATTAAAAGAACAGCTCATAGACAAGGAAAGCAAAATCAATCAAATTTCAAAAAAGAAAGGAAATGAGGGCATGCATGCAAGCAAAACCGTTGGGACAAAAGAAGGGGGGAGATGGGGAAAAAAAGAGGGGGAGGGAGGTGGGAATCACACCACCTTGTCTTCCCTGTCCCTCACTGCCACCATACCATATCCGCTCCATTGCTCCCCCCCTCTCTCCTGTCCTAATTCACTACGCCGCTATTTATTTTACTATTAATTGCCCCGACTCCGTCTCCGTCCCCCGTCCCCGTCCCCGCCCCCTCCGCCGTCGCCACCCCAAATTCCCACGCAAACCCTAAGCCAGCCAGCCAGCCAGCTAGCTCGACAGCCCAGCCTAGCCCAGCCCAATGGCGGAGGACGCCGGCGACAGGGACCAGCAGCAGCAGCAGCAGCCCGCCGCGGCCGCGGGGGCCGGAGCAGGGCACGAGGACGGGGGCGGCAGGGACGAGAGCTCCGTCAAGCTCTTCGTCGGCCAGGTGCCCAAGCTCATGACCGAGGCCGAGCTGGCCGCCATGTTCCGCGACGTCGCCGTCGTCGACGAGGTCACCGTCATCCGCGACAAGGCCACCAAGGCGTCCCGAGGTCCGGATCCGTACGCCCCCGCCCCGCCGGATTTCCCCCCCTTGCAATGCCGTTCCCTGCGTGCTTTGCCTCTCTGTTGGTTTCTCGCTGGGTCGGGATCTGGGCGCGGTTTTCCGTGCTCCTCCCGCCCGCGCCGGTTCCGCTGTGCTCTCTGTCTCTGCTCTGCTGGTGGCTGGCAATGCCGCCCGGCCATTTGAGCTGCCTGATTTCTGCTTCTTACGGCTGAAAGTTCTCGCGCTCTGCTGGGAATTGGGTTTCTTCCGTGCCGATTTCGGCGCAATTCTCGCTGCTCCTGGGGAATTTTGTGCAAGGGGAGGGCTGCCTTGAATTGCTAGCTTCTGCTATGGTGTGAACTCCCTGCGGAGAAAAGTCAAAACGTTTGCCCGAGTCTGCTTTATCCCGCGTTTTTCATTTTGATGCTCTCGACTTCTCATCTCGTATGTAGGAGCTCCGAGCTGCATCAGATTCTCTGCTTCTCGGCCGCTCGAGCTCGGATTTTGTGCTGAATTAGTGGGGTTTTACCCATGCCAGTAAAAAATGTTGGGATTTAGTGTTGCTCGCAAGCGTTGGGTCTGAACTCCGAATTTCATTTTTCTGGTGTCGGATTGGTAAATTACTAATTTTTCTTCTCTGGAGAAGTTTAGTTTTCGTTGACACTTGAACTTTGTTGCTTCTCGCGTGCGCGCGTGCGTGTTTTTCGATAATGGGATGTGAAATTAAACATTTGGTCATGGTTAAATTTTTAGATGGACTTGAGCTCGAATTTAAGCTGGTCGATTGGACCACAGATATAAGCTGTCCTTGTTAGTACATATCATTTCAACCAATAGCTAGACGAAGGTGTGTCTTCCCTGTACGTGCGATAGGCTGGAATTTAGGACCGGTGGAATTGTAATGTGTTCGTTGCCGTTTCGGTGGATTTCAGAATTCGATTGGTCCCATCAAGGAATTTACCTTCGCGTGGTATTTTGAGGTTTTGCTCTGGATTTTTTTGTGGGCTATTTACCTTGCATTTCCCTACTATGAGATCATGATTCAAGATGATGAAATCTGATGGTAACTATTTAGAACTTCCTTTTCTGAAAACTATTTAGAAGTTGCCCTAGGAGATACTTTCCTATACCATGGGGAATCTGTGCTTCGATTTGATTGGTTTGAATTATATCTGTTCTTGTTACTAGGGATTGATTGTTTTACATTTGTTCTCCCAGGAGTAGTTAGATGTGAACGTCATAAAATAAGATGTTTTCCTGCATATGCAAAATCACAATCCTGTTTGCGACTTACTACGATATTACACTGGCGTTTTCATATGAAAGACTCTGTTGGTATTGGTGTCCCAGTATGTTTTAGTTGTATCTTGTGTTCTGTTTTTGCTCGACTGTAGTCTCTAAATGGCTATCCTCATGGTGTTTTAGTTTGATCTTGATATACAGCATACTGTACATTGCAGGTTGCTGCTTCCTGATCTGCCCATCAAGGGAGGAGGCTGACAAGGCAGTGAATGCATATCACAACAAACGCACGCTTCCTGGGGTATGCAGACACAACCTTTCTTGTTTCACATGTATCTGCCTGGGTAACTCGGGTATAATTTAACCAACTGATGCATCTAAAGGGTTCTTTCTGGATCTGTTGTTGTTGGGAGCTCTTGAATGTTGGGTATTCTTGGCAGTGGATGAACCAGGAATGAAGTACATGTCTACGCTGGTCTAGTTAGGGTTAAGTTTTAAGTGAATAGTTAATGAGAGATTCCCAGGAAGTTGGCTCATTGTTGGTGATCTGTAAAGTTTTTTTCTGACTGACCTTTGTCGCTATATTTGCATTTAAGATAGCCATTTTGAGTTTGCCTATTTGGCCCAAATGATCATGCAGTGATGTAGAAGAATGATTTGTCTGACTTACATTCAAGATTTTGGTTAACTGGTGAATTACTATCAGCAAAACCGTCCATTCCCACACTGGATCAACTGATGGATTGTTACATTTTCCTGGATCACGTTGATCTAACTTATTAATTTTGCACTTTTTTCAGTTTGGTCTTAGAGAAAGTTGGTCCAGGCGTATGTCCTTAATCCTTAACTAGTCAAGGCAAACTCTGTTGATGTCTATGTGGAATGCATGTCATCATCCATTATACTAGACGTAGAGACAGTACAATAGTGCATTGTTTCAAATTTTCAGTTATTATTACTGCTCCAAATTGCTCTGTTGGCACCTCTAGTTACAGTATTGCAGACAAAATTGGTTCACATATTCTATGAATCACTTCAGTTATTATACTGCTTCAAATTGCTCTGTTGGCACCTCTAGTTCCAAGAGCTATGGTACAGTTGGACTTGGACCCTACTTGAAACTGTAGTGTATAATTGTATAAACCCCTACCACTCAGAATGAGTACTTCCATCCAATTTTCCACCCCTTCTGCTTGGAAGTCATTTACAGGTCAGAAAGGTTAAAGATCTGATGTCAATCCTGCTATTCGCATTTGCAAGCCTAGAATATGAAGGATGCTACATTGTTGTACGTGACTGGTATCAGTGGATTTTATCACTTTTCTTTTCTTGGAAGAATTGATGTAGCTGATCAAATCTAAACCTTGAAGCCAGGAATCTTTGATATGCGCGATTAGGATAAATTCAGAGAGCAGATGCCTTAGCTTAGCAAAGAGTGATGCACCAGTGGTCCCAATTATGATTTTTTTGATCATGTTGACTGGTAATCGAAGGGGAGCCTTGGCGCAGTGGTAAAGCTGCTGCCTTGTGACCATGAGGTCACGGGTTCAAGTCCTGGAAACAGCCTCTTACAGAAATGTAGGGAAAGGCTGCGTACAATAGACCCAAAGTGGTCGGACCCTTCCCCAGACCCTGCGCAAGCGGGAGCTACATGCACTGGGGCTGCCCTTTTTTTATGTTGACTGGTAATCACCATATGGAACGGTAGTCCTGGCTAGTAGCAGTTCTTTTCGTGATCACGGGAATTTTTTTCTTGCAACATTTTTGCTGCTAGTAGTTCTATTCGTGGTCACGAGATTTGTTTTTTTAACATCTTCTTTACATATTCCCCAAACAAAAATACAATTTTGCAGGACTGCTGTTACTTCTCTCTGAATGTCATTAACATTTCCCCCTTTTTTTCTGTTTGAACCAGGCCCCAAGTCCATTGCAAGTAAAATATGCCGATGGAGAGTTGGAAAGGCTGGGTATGGGCTCTCTGAAATTATTTCATTCACAAGCGAACTTGTGTATAAATTATTGGTCGATTTTTAATATATTTTTTGGTTTCTCATTGTACTGACATGTCTACACTGTTACTTCCAGAGCACAAACTTTTCATTGGAATGCTACCCAAAAATGTGACAGATACTGAAATGACTGATTTATTTTCACAATATGGAAATATCAAGGATTTGCAGATTTTGAGAGGTTCACAACAGACGAGCAAAGGTAATTTCTTATGGGAGCAGTTGATTTTCGTATGACTTGAAGCAAATATGACTTCACTTCTAGACTTGTTTGCACATTTAGCTGCTTACCAACCGTGGATGTTGCAGCTGGCTGCGCCTTTCTGAAGTATGAAACAAAAGAGCAGGCTGTGGCAGCTATTGAAGCTCTAAATGGGAAGCACAAAATAGAGGTTTGTGAAAACATAAGGATTCTAAACAATCCTAACTCTCTTTAATTAATAAAATATGGCTGCGTGCATCACTCGATGCAGAGGCCAAAGGTATGTCAGGAGGAAAGTTTTATCATATGAAGCAAAAGATACATCTGTACATCCATAGATGGGTACAGAAATTGCTTTGCCCACATGTGTGGTGGATTCTGCTGGCCTATGCGATCAACATTCTTGATCTCTTACAAGCAATGCGAACAACTCATTACAAAAATAGGAACTATCCAGTTTATTTGCTGCATTATGAGTTAAAAAATACTCTACAAAATATCATGGTTGGAAGTTGAAATCTTGGACAGTATTATGTACATTTGTATTAGTTATTTCACTTCTTCTGCAACTTCATGAATGGTAAAAGAAACCCTGACATGCTTCGTTTTTTTTTTGTTAGGGTTCAAGTGTGCCTTTGGTTGTAAAATGGGCTGACACAGAAAAGGAAAGGCAGGCTCGAAAAGCACAAAAGGCTCAATTTCCGCAGTCTAATATGTCAAATGCAAATGCCATGCAACAAAGTTCATTATTTGGTGCTTTACAGATGGGATATGTGCCTCCGTATAATGGATTTGGCTACCAGGTGAATTTATCATACTGAAATCTTGAGCTTATTGTGCCCATACAATAAAAGGCTATTCCTATAATATCATTATTACTCTTGCCGTAAGCAGAAACAGCAGCACTTCCTTAGCTTATTCTTAGAATGGATTTTCAGTTTGCTGAAACAAATGACTGTTCAAGGGCATGGTTTCTAGAAAGTGGAAATGTTTGTTTTCACCTTTCACTCTTCATTTTGTTCTATGTCTATAGCCTTTGTATAGCTGTTGCACATTTACTGTTGCAAACAACCAAACAGAAAAGGCCATTGTTTTGAACTGCTGCAATTTCCTATCTTTCTTAATGTGCTAGTAGTGTTAAGCAAGGTCCAAAATGACTTTGAACCAATGGCACGTTAATGCTGTATGACCTTTGATTAGTGCCAACCACACTAGCCCTGAATATGATACGCCTTGTGTTGTGATTGTGGAAATAACTCTCACTTGTTGATATGTGCAGCCACAAGGAACCTATGGACTTATGCAGTACCCTTTATCTCCGATGCAAAATCAAGCAGGCTTCCCGAATATGGTTCAGCCTGTCAATCAAGGAAGCTCAATACGGGGCGTTAATTCTGAACTATCCCCTAATTCACTTCCTAGGTCATTCAATTCAATGCAGTTGGGCAGCCCTTATCCAGCTGGGCCTGGTATGCAGTATCCTGGGTCATATGCTGGTGGTGGCATCAATAGTCGTCCTTACATGAACTCTCATAATTCAGTCAATAAAGTTCCGAATGCAAATGCGACATCTCCCACATCTTCAAGCACCAGCAGCAACACTGGTCCTCAGCTAGAGGGTTTGTCTCCTTTAATATAGTCATTCCAGTTTTCATTTCTTCTCAGGTATGTTTTACAGATGATATGTATCATGTGCACAGGTCCTCCTGGAGCCAACTTGTTTATCTATCACATCCCGCAAGAATTTGGCGACCAAGATCTAGCAAATGCATTTCAGAGTTTTGGTAGAGTATTGAGTGCCAAAGTGTTTGTAGACAAAACGACCGGTGCTAGTAAATGCTTTGGTAACTAACTCTTCCTCCTAGCTGGATTTCTTGGGACTGTCATCATACCAGCATGATTTTTGTTAATTCGTTCCTGGCTGGATGCAGGTTTTGTAAGCTACGATTCTCCTGCTCCTGCGCAGGCAGCCATAAGTATGATGAATGGGTTCCAATTAGGTGGCAAAAAGCTGAAAGTACAACTCAAGAGAGACAACAGCAAGCACAATAAACTTTATTGACAGCGCCCAGTCGATACCCTCCAACACGATCAGGAAAAACCGGTACATATGTGTCGCACAATTGATCGTTTGTCCCATTGTTTCTTCTGGCCTCCACCATGTGTCGTCGTCGGTGTGGGCTTGTGTATCTTGGCTCAATTCAATTCAACATTCTTGAAAACTGCTAAAGTGTGTATTTCGTCGCAGCATAGTTGTAGCATCTGTACCATCAGATTCAGACCCATTGTACATCAGACATTGATTCATTCAATCGCTCCCTTTTTTCTACTGAATTCCGCTTGTTTTCCTTCACTTTTTGACGTGCCCTAATGTCTTGATGAATTTTGTGTGTGAATAGCCCTTCTCGTATACTGTATGGGATGGAGTGGCTTCTTGAAGTCTCATGAGCTTTGCCTTTAGGATGAGCTGAGCGTACCTCTTGTATGTGTCACTTCAGTGATTTCCCCCCAGATCCAATCATGTTGGTTTGTGGTTCTTTAAATTCTGATGAAACACGGTCGTCATATTCACACTAAACCACATCAACAACATATTACTACTAGGCTAAATTAGCTCGATTGCGAGGAGTAGGTCGTAACATATTACTACTAGGCTAAATTAGTTCGATTGCAAGGAGTAGGGTGTTTTGGAGGACGGGCTCCATGGAGCCTGTTATTTTAATTCAAAATTTTAACTTTCAGTTTTAAAATTTCTGAAAAGAAACATACACGTTTACAAGGGTGTGTAATGTATATGTGTGTAAAATTTGATGATGAAATACCTTGAATTGTGAGCTGAAAAAGAAAATCGTGGACTTCATGTGCTAAGAAGGCACAAAGTTTTTCCTTTTTAGTAGCTGTCATTTAATGTATTTCAACATGAAATTATACATGTGAACATTATGTGTCTGGTATATGTGAATTTTTTCAGAATCTTTTGAAACATAAAATTATGATGTTTTTTTTTAAGTTGCCCTACATGGAGCTCAAGCTCCATTTAGCATTTTCAGGCTGCGAGTCATTTACATCCAGTCGACTTTAAAATGGCTGTTGTGAACCACTCAGTCACAACTGCAGCTCCATGGACACAGTTTCACAAAGTTGGTGCTTCGCCTAAAATGAAGCTCACAATCACGCTGCTTTGCACCGACCATATGCTATTGCCGCACACGTGAAAGAAAGAAAGAAAAAAAAATACATTTTCAGACACAAATTTCCTAGATCCCAAGTGAAATTTGGAAACATGCTCAGATGAATCCCAGCCAGCCAAAATTGGCTTGCGTCGAAATCCCCGCAACTGCCATCAGGGGGTTTGGAACCCTGGTTTGTCAGAATGATCATGTAGGATGTCAAATTCAAGGCGCGATGTGTCATCAAAACACATGATCATGCCTCCTGATGCTCAGGTTTACGCAAAATTCAAACCCCTGAGAATTTGAACCGGAGGCAACCGCCATACGCGGACAACAAACAGTATAAACTTTTATACTGGATTCCATCATCTTTTGTTCACCACTGCACAGCAAGACTGGGCAAAACATGTGCAACGACACTGAAGGGCCCGCCGCCTCTGGCTTTGACCACTATACACAGAGATGCCCAGTTGCCTGCCTGCCTTATACCCCGACACCAGTATTTACATGCTATAACAAACGCCCCCTGCTCATAGGGTGCGCAGTTTTTCACGCCTAGTGCGACCTCCTGAAAACAGCATGCTAGCTCTTGAAGGCTTTTTATTTTACTTTATTTTGGACCGCCTTCAGCATGCTGCTAGCTTAGCTCTGTCATGGTAGACCCGCCAGCAAACACAACAGGATTGCAAGTGCCCATTGACAGGAATGCCTTCGGGCGGCAAATGCTGCAATAACAAAACAGCGGATGGTAAGTAGCAGGAGGGGATATGCCGCTAATTTACATGACAGGTAGGTATCAGGATGTATAATTGGATAGTTTACACATGACAACACATATGGCGGGATGAAAGATTTCCTAGCATGAATAAGAAAAAATTGAAACAGAGAAAGAAGATGATACTAAGCATGTATTTTTGTAAGAAATTCCATGAGACATGCATTAAAGCTACCATTAGCTAGTTTCATCGGTATCGCCGACATAGCAATGCAGTTTACATGGACTCGTTTAGCATCACAGCACACCAAATCATTTTAGTAAATCACTCGAATTGCAGTGACAAGCATGAAAACTGATCTCTGAGGTCTGCATGGAATAAAACTGTTATTCTGTAGAATAATCTACCAACTCCAAGCCTTGATAAATGTTGGTTGATATTAGCAATGTCTGGCAGCTGTGGAGATGAGAAAAGAGAGAAAAGACTCACATGTGTTGGGAGCAGGGGCCACAGCTGGCACTTGGGCAGGATGATGTGCATGAGCGAGAGACACTGTATGCAGCGGGGGCTTCACATTTGCTGGAGATGGAGCAGGGGAACTATGGTGCCTGTTGGGAATATTTGTAGAGTGACGAGCAGAAGGTGATGGACTGACAGAAGATGGGGACACTGCATGAGGCATGGTGGGAGGGGAAGCATAATGATGATTCCTAACTACTGGCTCAGCCACTGGGGCCACAGGAGCCTTATTTTTTGGCTTATTGGTGTATCCATATGAATAACCAGATGGGGATGGAGACCTATATTTGGGCTGTTCCACAGGAGGATGTACAGGTGCAGGAGATGGAGGCAAATGCCTAATTACTTCATGACTACGGTGGTGGCTATGGTGGTGGTGATGGTGGTGGTGGTGGTGGTGGTGATGATGATGGTGGTGGTGGTGACGGTGATGATCCTCATGAGTCATGGGTGCGGGGCTTGGTGCATCACTATCACTCCCGCTGTGCAAAGAATGCCGCAGATACGACGAAAGACTTATCTGCTTTACTTTGCCAAATACAGTGTGATTTAGTCCCAAGTTTCCTGAAGATGAATTAGCAATCGTTTGTGCCAACTGCTTCATTCTTGGAGGGGAAGGCTGGTGATTCCCAACTTCTAGAATAATGGAAGACCGAACAACTGTTGGAGGAGCAACCGTCGAACCTTCCAAATTTGTCAATTTGATATAGAGGATCTGCAAAGCATGTGAACAGGGGATCAACTAAAAAACAAAAGCAACATATAATATTCACTTCACATATTATGACCTTGGAAAATTACGCTTCCCCGTCCAACATTTTGGAACGTTCAACAAAATAAGAGTCTTAGGGCAAGTATGGAGTTCCAAGTTACGATCTCTACCCATACTGTCGTACTGCTATTGAATATTGATTGCTGTGTTAGATCATTTATATTACATATAAGTATGTTCTTTTCGTTCTTAATATTTAACTGTACAAAAATAGGAAAATGGAAAGAAAAAACATCACATATGTGATTCTTGCATGTTCGCCCATACGGCCATACATGTATACAAAAACACAATATTCCTGGTGTACTTTGTCCCTAGCAGAGAAACTACTCAGAGGACATGGAGTTCAGGTACATGAGTATAAAATGAATTTTATGTGGTCATGTACATGGTTGTTCTGCTTCTGCATACACATGAGGATGCAGGAATCGAACCCAAGACAAATAACAAGAAGCAAGCATTCCTTTAAAAAAAAAACAAGCATCCAACCTTTCAGATTTGGTTCTACGTCAATTTGGTGGTGACAAGTGTGTGAAACTAAACTAACATGACATGGTAGTTATTGCTAGAATGGAAAATATTAAATAGAACTCAACCAGAGGCTAGCACCAACCTCATTGGTATCGAGAAGTAGTCCTGCCCTCATTTGGTCTTTTAACTCATTTGTTTTATCCTGTACCTTGTCGATTGAGAAATTCAGAGTGAAGTTGAAAGATGCATAAGGCTTCTGCACAAGAAAAGCAGCTTGCGGAGGAATAATGGTTATTCCTCCAGGGAACTTAAGCACCTCGAAGAATGATGAGTTCCCAAACAGCGACTCTGTCAATTGGAGTGTTGACTGCTGTACAACCAAGGACATGAAATGAGACCTAAGAATGCTCAGCCATGTTGATGACATAGTTGAGTATTTTGGATAAGGCACAACGCTGAAGATGACATTTGTCCAGTTTGATGCACCTGATGGTTGTAGAAAATTTACAGCAACCTGTACAATCATTTAGGAATTAGGAATCACGCTGACAGATTGTAGGGCACACTGTACATGACACGAAGAACATTCGCAAAATAAAAATAAAAAAATGAAGTAAATAAATAAGGTGCAGCATTTCTGCCTTACAGTAGAGTTAGAAATGCCAATTTCCTCATAGATGTCAAACTCAAGCTTAGGTATACTTTCATTCAACTCGGAAACCGTCTTTTGTAGCATAAAGCTTGCCACTATATCAGCTGCAAAAAGAGGAGTACTTCAATTGTCAAATATTCTCAATATTGTCATACTGAAATATTTATTTCAAAGCTCAACAGAAAAGATCACAACACACGAGTTCTCAAGAAGTCAAAATGGGAATCATTAGCGAAGTAAACAAGTAAAAGAGACGGACATTACCTCAACTGAGCGGACATGAGTATTAATGATTGTTAAAGGTCATGGGCATGTTTGGTTGCCATCCACACTTCTGTGCCACAAGTGTGGCAAACTGTGGCAAGCGTTTGGTTACAGACACAACTGTGGCACTCCACACTTTTTTAGTCACATACCTCACTTGCCATAGACTCGGTTGCTAGCCAACTTTTGCCATAAGTGTGGCGACCAATTTGGCCACCACAAAAACTGTGGCATGCCACACTTGTGGCACAAAAGTGTGACTAAATGTGGAGGCCAACCAAACATGCCCCATATTTGTAAATAAGATTCAAAGCATTTTTGCTCCTAGCCGCATCATGTGGATGCAAATGTAGAAGGATCATGTTCCATTTTTTCTACTTTTGTGTGATCAAAGCTACTTAGACAGGTTTCACACAATATCTAGTATCATAACTAAGACCTTGCTATTTGTTGGATGCCCTAGGTGTTTGTTTCATTTATAAATTGGTATTCTTAAAACTGATAATACCCTTTCTTGCATATAGCACCCCAATTATTTCAATGTCAATCTACTTCCCTGATTCCCTGAAAGATCAGAGCTCACTATAGACAAAATTATGCATACACTGAACTAGCGAACTCACACTTCCGTGAATTGACCATACTCCCCTCAAAGGTTCTTTACATTAAAATTATATCTCCAAGAGCTGACATAATCACTTCCATCAGTTCAATATAGCTACTACCACCATTCCGTATATGAAGGGAAAATTATTTCTCAATATCAACTTCTAATGTCACCATTTTATAACTTTTGCCTTTTCTATCGCGGCAGTTTTTGTTAAGGCATGGAAACTTCAGGCATCACTATTTTATAAGTAATCTTTTTTCCAGGGAAGCACTTTTTGTCGAGTCTTCTAACGTCACCATTACGTAAAGTATTGACTCTTCTACCACGGCAAGTTTTGTTGGGACCTCATGACATAACCCGTCATTAAAATGTTGTCTTTTCTTGCACAATTTTTTTATTTGGACTTTATAACATCACCATGGAAAAAGGAGTTCCTTATCTATCGCAGCTTTTTGTCGTGAACAAGTCTATTCGGCAAAGCATTGACGTTTTCACGGCAACTTTTGTCATGATCTTGGAAGTCTAACGTTATCTATTGATCTAATCTATCCAAAAGGTGTTGCCTTTCTTTTATGGCAATTTTTGTCGGGATATTATCTCACCGGCCCATGAAACGTTGCCGTTTCTTAAACTGAAAATCGTGTCAGAATGTCATAACATCGATACATAACTATTCGGTAAAATCTTATATTTCTATGCAGTTGCCATGATCTTCTAATGTGACCTTTCAATAATTTTTTGGCAAGAACTAGGATCTACAAAACGATGTTTTCATGAACAACAAATACCATAGATAGCCAACAAGGCCCATTTTTAGTTCTCCTACCGCCAGCGCAAGCATATATCAATACCCAGATCTTCAGTACACAAAAAACTCCCACTGCGGCATGTACTAAGAAAATGGGTTTATTCTTTTCCTCCACCATAGTTCTAGAGACAATACAATAAGAGAATACACCAAAACTGATTTTAAACCTTTGTTAGCTAACATTAATAACTGAATGCACGCATCGTTCACACATTTGAACTCCACTGTAACGAAGAAAAAAGAATCACAACTCTGCACCAGAAACTCCCCTAGAAGCGCCACCATGAGCACCCTAATAAAATTGTTTGCTTTCCAGATAGGGAAAAAAAACTGAGTGAACACAATGTGGCAACTAAGCGGACATCCAGGCTGGCCGAAATTGGCACAAAGAAGGTCTGGTGGTTTGGCCTACATTTCTTATCATGTTTACCGGCAAGAATAGCACCTGGATAACTGTGTTATACTGTATGTGTCCGAATTTGGGCTGGCAGAAGCTAATAAAAACATGTACTATTGAAGAAAAAAGGAAACAGATAAAAGAACTACCAGATGCAAGTATTTTGGCTCATATTTACTCTCAGAGGCGCAAACTTTGCTTGAATCACTCGGGAATACCCAAAGTCTAGTCGCTGATTTAGTCACTCACTACTCGGGGCGTTGGCGTCCACACAACGAGACCGATTTAAAAACTACACAATTTAAAAACTGAAGGTGCCCGAGATCTCGCAATGCGAGCTGACCTGCGAGCGCGTCCGCTGGGGGATCCGGCGGCCCCGCTCGGCGGCCGCGGTCGCGCCCGGCGAAGGGCGGCAGCCAGAACAGGGCGGAGAGGAGCACGGCGGCGCCGAGAAGGAGCGCGGCCACGCATTGCGGCCGCACGGACCTGCGGCAGCCGCTACAGCTTCTTCCTCTTCTTCTTCCTTCTCCTTCTACCTCCGCCGCCGCCCCCGGCGGCTGCTCCCGCTGCCCCCCGGCCGCCTTCCCCATGGCGCGCGCCCTCACGCATCACCGCCCGCCACCATTGCCGCCGGATGGAGCAGGGGCGGGGACGGGGACGGGACCCACGCGAGGCTGGCTAGGGTTTGGGCTTGCGGCGTCGCCGCGTATGCTACACAGCAGTACAGCAGAGCAGTGCGGCGCGCACGGGTGAGGACTGAGGAGGTGGGGTGGTGGTGGAGTGGAAATGGTGGGAGAGAGAGAGAGAGGCTGCGTGCGCGTGCGTGCGAGGACAAGGGGTGATGGCCTGGCCGCTGCATTTATTGCGCAAGTCTGCTGACAGCGTAAATGATTTTAGCTTATCACTATTAATGATAAATAAAACCCTTATATATTTTCTTAGACAAAATTACAAATTTAAGAAAACGTTTCTAATCTATCGGTTGAGGATGCCACAAGTGTCATCCGTCTTTGCCACGCGTCCTCGTGCATCCTCCACGTAGCACGCGCCGAATCATCCAAGAGCCACCTTCATTTCCGGGAGAATATCTGGTGCTACCGAGGCCCAAGTGCTACCGTGATACGAGCTTCTCGGCCCTTGGATTATCAGATTGGATGGCTCCAGAGAACCTGCAACATTTGAAAAATAGTCTTTTAAGAGCCCAAAAATTGAGCATAGATCCACCAGATACAACAACTTTCATATGTCGTTCGATTTGAGAATCCGACGGCTCACGAGCCCGTATCACAGTAGCACCTGGGCCTCGGTAGCACCAGACATTCTCCTCTTCATTCTCTTTCCCTCATCTATCACAGTCAGACTCGTTTTTCTATTCACGTGCCATAAGCTTTTTGTCGTCGTGCGCAATCAGGGAATATGACCACGGCTGCAAGCCGCCGTCGCTGTTGTGATGTTGCAAGTACTTCTGTGCATCACTAGCGTGCTCCCCTTTCTTCCCATTGTCCCTTCCACATCTAGCCAGCGGAGCTCACCATGCCACTACTACGAGGGACGACAATTGTTCTGAAAAAACAGCCACTGCGGCTTGCGTCGATGTTGCGGGTTGACTCGTCGTTCGCCGTGGACTGATGCAAGCCTCCCCACCAGTGCTACAAGGTGGCACTCGCTGTTGGAAGGTCGAAGGGGGACATTTGGCGTGTTGTTCATTGTTGCGATCCCCTCGGTGTTTGCAAGGTGTTCCACGCGATGACGACACACGACGTTGCAAGGTGTGAGGGCCACCGACATGTTATATATTGCTTTGTAGATGGTGTGACGGTGGTGCAATCGGGGTCGCCTCGTGCCTTCGCTACTGCGAGTGACGACTGGTACTGCTAGCCAACAAGGGAAATCACTATTGTGGGGCATCATTGGGAGTTGGACGATAATGCTGAGTGAGTCGATGGCTATGTTGTAACGGTGGTGTTGCGAGGGATGCTGATACTTATGATAGGCATTGGGATTTCCCCGAAGAGGAAGGGTGATGTAGTATAGCAGATAGTATTCCCCTCGGTTAAGAACCAAGGTTTATCGAACCAATGGGAGACACCATGCAAAACATATAAGCAGTACTTGCGCGCGCGCGCGCACACACACACACACAAAGCAAATACTTGCACCCAATATGGGCAAGAGGATTGTCAATCCCCTCATACTCACTAATTGCAAGGATTAAATCTGATAGTGGTGGATAGATAAATAAAAAGGAGAATAAAAGTAATAAAACTACAACAAGTATTTTTAGGATTCTAGTAAATATAAAGTGAATGGACCCGGCGACCATAGCGTTCACTAGAGGCATTTCTCTCGTGAGCATAATATGGTGGGTAGACAAATTACTATTGGGCAATTGATAGTAAAGCGCATAGTTATGGCGGTATTCATGGCATGACAAATATATAGACATTACATTTGAGACAAGTAGATTGAAAGGATCGAGAAGAGGTGTCTAAAGGGGGGTGATTAGACCCTCAACAAATAAAGGTGGCAGTTTTTAAGTTTTTCAAGTTGAGGTGGTAGATTAACACAATTTCAAGCATACACAATAAAATTCAAGCAAGCATGCAAAGAGTATATGAGCAGCGGAAAATAAAGCATGCAACTTGCAAGAAAGTAAAGGGATGGGATTGGAGTGTGCAAACGCAATTGGAGACAGAGATTTTTGGCGTGGTTCCGATAGGTGGTGCTATCGTACATCCACGTTGGCGGAGATTTCAACCCACGAAGGGTAACGGTTGCGCAAGTCCACGGAGGACTCCACCCACAAGGGTCTACGGAGAAGCAACCTTGTCTATCCCACCATGGCCATTGCCCATGAAGGACTTGCCTTTCTGGAGGGAAAGGTAGGTGGTTAAAATAAAGATGACCCTTGGGTTAATCACTCCCAAGGGAAAGGTAGGTGGTGGTGAGGCAAATGGTAAAACCAAGGTTGGGCCTTGCTGGAGGAGTTTTATTCAAAGCGAATTGTCAAGGGGGTCCCATAAATCACCCGACCGCGTAAGGAACACAAAATCCGGGAACATAACACCGGTATGACGGAAACTAGGGCGGCAAGAGTGGAACAAAACACCAGGCATAAGGCCGAGCCTTCCACCCTTTACCAAGTATATAGATGCATTAATTAAATAAGAGATATTGTGATATCCCAACAAAATCCTGTCCACCATGGAGCAATCTTCAACTTCACCTGCAACTAACAACGCTATAAGAGGGGCTGAGCAAAAGCGGTAACATAGCCAAGCGATGGTTTGCTAGGAAGGGTGCAAAAGGTTAGAGGTTCATGGCAATTTGGGAGGCTTGATGAGCAAAAGATAGGTAGCGTAGCAAAGCGATAGAACGAAGCAACTAGCATAACAATGATAGTAGTGAGATCCAGGGTAGCGGTCATCTTGCCTGAAATCCTGCTAGGAAGAAGAACGAGCCCATGAAGAAGATGAAGCCACGAAGACGAACCACACGTAGACGAACGCATCCTCACGATCACAACGAAACGAGAACTATCGAGAAGAAGCACACAACATGGTAAACACACCACACATAGACAAGACATGATGCACAACAAGCATGATGCATGACAAAGCTACATGAAGCTACTCATGGCAAGATATGATGCAAACAAGAACAACACATCAAGGCAAGTTTAAATGAGGCCGGAAACAACATATAACAATTCCGGTAAGTCCTCATATGCAAGTTTCAAAGTTGGTCCAGAACTGAATAAACATTAAGTTGAAGTTGTTAAACAGCAAGTTAAAGAGCACCAAGAGAATCTACATGAAATTCTAGTCAAGTTACATATAAAGTTCATTAGATTTGGAGCTACGGCCTAGAAGATATGAGCAAAACAAGTTAAGCATGGCATTGATGCAAAATGCATACAAACATCAAGCAAACACCTCAAAACAAGGATGCAACATGATAATATGAAACTACATGCAAAATCAAGCAAGTTTCATATAGAGCACACTCAAAACGGAGCAGCGGTTCAACGCATACACTCTATACAGGTTCAAAGGACAAGCTATCCAAAACATCAACTAGGCATATTGCAAGCACCAAAACAACAAGCTACAACATCTCAACGTAATAACAAAAGGCATGGGCATGAATTACAGGTAAAGCATGACAAAACATGAACACTGAGCTATCTCTAGAAATCACTAGATCATGCTCAAAAAGACATGACAATATTGCAAATAATAACAGTTTTAGACTTTAGCAGAAATAACATCAGGTTGCAATGTTTAGAGCTATCAAACAACATGTTACAGGAACATATCATGGCAAACAAAGGAATGGCATGAATCTACTAATTGCATAGAACAAAAGACCCTTACTGACCATGAGCTAAAAAGGCACGGAAGATACGATGACACCCATGTAAACATGGCAAGTTATATGACAGATTCATACATGGCAGGAACAACAATAAGTAGGCATGTTGGTGAGCTTGAACCACTCACCACAGAGCAATACATGGCATGGCAAGGCAACCAACAGTAAAAAGACATGTTTACGAAGCTAAGCATGGCAATACCAAGTTCATAGAATGCTTGGATCACTAACAACAGTCATGGCAACATTGAACTTAATGTTAACAGGATGACAGCAACATTATTTAGTAGGTTTGGAGCAAGATTACAACAGGCTACAGTAGGCTATAAATGCAACCAGGGGCATGAATGGATAGAGCATGACATGTAAAACAAAACATTCTTAGTGAACATCTCCATATTAAGCATAGGATGACTTGTAGCAGCAGGTTTACATGGCATCACAAAATAACAGATTCAGCCTAGCAAAACAGTAACAGCAAGTACCCTCCTTAACAAGCTTGATGCACTCAGCACACAACTCACAAAAATACATGGATGGCACCACTGTAAAGATGGCATAGCATAGATCAAAACACATGTAGACATCAACCTCATAGGATGCACACATCAAGCATGGCAAAAATGACAAATGAGCATGTTATAATAGTTCCAGCAGATTAACATCAACATGCACTCTTCCAACAGCATTTCGGTCATCAAGATGAGCTCAAATGAAAATTATGCAATGGAACGAAATGAAGTACTCGTCGAGACGAATAATTTGACATATTACACGCACGAAACGGAGCAGTATGCAACAAGTTATGATGCGTTGAACAGGTGACCAGAATGCAAAAATCTCAGGACTTAGGGAAAAATATACCTCCGGATCTGGGGTTGACCCGACACGCAAAACAAGGCAGTGGCGGTTCTCGCCGGATTCTTCGCCGGAGAAGGACGTGGACGACCGGAGAGGCTCGGGGAAGCCGGGGGAGGACGAATCCGGCAAGGTGAGGGTCGCTGGGGTCGGATCCCGACCGGATCGGGGCGGAGAAGCCGAGGACGGCAGCGGCACGCACCGGGCGGCGGCGGTCGCCGGCGAGGAGGACGGGCGGTTGCGGGGGCGGCGTCCGGCGGGCGCTCGGGCGAGGCGCTGGCGGCAGGGCGGCGCGGGCTCGCCGGGGCACGGTGGCCGGCGCTGGAGGCGGCGCGGTGCGGTCCCGCGGCGAGGGGGCGACCGGCGGAGGCGGGGAGACGCGGCGGCGCCGGCGAGCTAGGCGGCGGGGTCCGACGCGGGACTCGGGCGCGCGGGCCGGAAAGCGGCCGAGCGGGCGGACGGCGGCGGTGGCGCGGGCTCGTGCGGGCCCGATCCGGGCCCCGCGGGCCGCGGCGACGGACGGCGGCGGGAGGCCACGTGGCAGGACGGGATTCGCCGGGCGCGGCGGCGGCGGACATGTCCGGCGGGGTTCGGACGTGTCCGGCTGCGGGAGGAGGAAGAAGCTAGGGTTTGGACTGCGGGAATTTCGGGGGAGGTCACATATTTATAGGTAGAGAGAGCTAGGAGACTCCAAATGAGGTGCGGTTTTCGCCCACATGATCGTGATCGAACGACCGAGAGCATGGAGGGGAGTTACATGGATTTTTAGGCCACTTTGAAGGGGTGTTGGGCTGCAAACAAAAGAGGCTTTTACGGTTACCCGGTTAACCGTTGGAGTATCAAACGACCTCCAAATGGCACGAAACTTGACAAGCGGTCTACCGGTGCTATACCAAGGCCGCTTGGCAAACCTCGAGCCATTCCGAGAACGTTTAACACCCGCACACGAAAAGAGGCAAAAGAGGGCGCCGGGGGACATAGGAGTGCCGGATTGCAAAACGGACAACGGGGAAAAAGCTCGGATGCACGAGACGAACACGTATGCAAAATGAAATGCACATGATGACATGATATGAAATGCAGATGATGACATGGCAAAGTGCAACACGTAAGCAAAAGACAAGGCAACTACGGCGAATAACTGGCGGACACCTGGCGCAACGAATCCGGGGCGTTACAACACTCCTCCACTAACAAGAGATCTCGTCCCGAGATCTTAGGACCGAGACGGAAGGGAAAAGAGAAGAGGTGAAACAAGAACTCAAGAGAAGAAGCAAAGAATCGAGAGCACTCGAGAATAAGAGAGGAACAAAGAGAATGACGAGAATCGAAAGCTCACGGAATCAGATAGCCTCTGAAACCACTCCGGTTAGAACGAGATGAGAAACAAATAAGACTGAAAGAGGATTTAGGCAGCACTCCGGCTGAAGATGGAAGGAAAAGAACATGAACTTGAGAGGATGGAATGATACTTGATGAAGACGTGACAGAAAACCTCCGGAAAGAATTGAAAAGGTTGAATGAAAAGAATGGAGAAGAAAAAGACAACTTGTGCCACGAAAGAAATAGATAGCAACCTCAGAAGAAAGGATTGAACGGAGTTGTTGAGAACATCAACAACGAAAAGAATAAGCTTGTTGTGGACTTATAGATAACATCCCAAAATTATGAGGTGATCTCCGACCACAAACGGAAAAGATTGAATAGCTGAGAAGAACGAAGAAATGCAAAACTCCACTTCAAAAGAATACCGAGAATTAAATGCACTTCGAGACGCAAGAAGAAAAGATACTTGAACTCCACCAACAAAATCTTGATGAACTCTTGAAGAATGAATTAAATCGTGAAGAACCACCGTGAAGAACTCCGGTGACAAAAAGGATGATGACATAGAATGAAGGATGAAAGAATAAGATTAACACTTGCGGTGATTTAGATGGAGGTTCCGACGAAATGGCTGAGGAAATTGAACTCCGGAAAAGAAAAGATGAAAACACTTGGACCTAAAATTTATTCATCAAGAACAAACTCCGAAGGAAGGAATTACTCGCTTGGATGAAACAAGAATAAGATTTATTGTATGATTATCCTTCATCAAGTTAAATTGATGACAAGCAATGGATTTTGCATATTACTTATTCTTCTTGAAAAGGATTGAGAAGTGACATATCGCAAACTTGAGAAGGTCTTCATGAACCACCGGTAGGATTGAAAAGAACGAATGGATTAAAAATGATAATGAAGGAAAAGAATCTTGAACGAACCACCGTTAAAAATGAAAATGAACGAAGAAAAGAGAAAGAATCGCCGGGAAGAATTAAAAGAACCAATATGCTCGAGGGGATTTAGATGCAAAAGAACGGGAAGAACTCGAACTGATTAGAGAGCACTTGAGCGCGGCGCCGGGATAATTAGAGAATTTCAACTGGAATGATGGCCTCCAGTGAAAAGAAATGGAAAAAAACGACTCCTGACATACTCCGGATGGGTAACAAAGAATATCTGACAAACGGAATAATATGAGAGGATAACATGAAGCTAGAACCATGAATCTTCGGAAGAACGGACAAGATTTAGAGGAAAAACTCTTCTTCGATCTTCAATGACGGAAAACCACCAAAATTACTGAGATACATCGGGAGAATGAAAAGCAAAGAGGTTGAGCTCACGATGAAATGATTTGAAATTGATCTTGGAAAGGCATTTGACTGATGAAATCCATTCTTACGTCACACTTTGAGAAGAATTGAGAATAACTTCGGGGGAATTAGAAGAGTCAGGTAAGATCCTGGGAAAAGACCTGTGGGTTAGGGCCCACTTCAGAAAACACCGTTGGAAAGGGATGTTGAACAAATAGATGATGCACCGGAACAATTGAAATATTTGAATGAGGTGACAACCTCGAATTAATTTGAACACGGGCGAAATCTCCTGAGATGTCTTCCGAACTCCGGAATGATAGACTGGCGAGAGGCGAACGAGCAGGGAAAACACTTGAGCCGAGGGGAAGAATGTGATCAACCCTAAAACTTGAATTGAGTCCACCGAAGAAGAAGAAGATATGAAGAATGTCAAACGAGACGAGAATTCACCGGTTGAAATACTTGAGGGAAGACTGAAGAGGCTTCGCGCGAATGAAATTAATGGTCGAAAGAGACTCAGACTTTGGGAAGAAGAAAGGGTGGGAGGGCGGGAAAACAAAGGCAACTTGGAAGGGGAAACCGACGAATATCTAGAAGAGAAAACAACAGTTGAAATCATTGAGGAAAGAAAGCAAAGACTTCGCACGAGTAGGATGGATACTCGATTACGGACTCCGGCTCCGAGAAGAAAAGGGGTGGGCGGGTGGGAAAAGAAGACAACTGAGGATGGGGAAACAACTTCATTGAGAGCGAATTGAGGATTGAACTTGGAAAAAGATGAAGAGGCTCGAGTCAACTTGACGAGAAATGCACCGGATGAAAAGAGCTGGGGAACAACGATCGGAAAACCAACTGCGTGAAGCTAAAGAAAAAAAATTGAAGGGGAAGAGGGGTAGTTCAAAACACCTACGTCAAGATTCCTTACCAGAGCGACGAAGGGGCAGAGGAGTAAAAAGAATTCCTACTCTCCGATATAACTAGACTCCGAAAATAGTTTACTTCTAGACTCAACAACGGCCAAACTACACGATCAATCAAGGGGGCTCCTAGGGTCGGTCGAGGCTCTGATACCAACTTGTCACGCCCAATATGCGACCCCATCCAAAAGGAACTCGAAGGTTCCACCAAGGATAGACCCGCATATTGAAACGCTTTTGCAAGGTGGATATCATTACATCAACATTACATAATAGATGGGGATACATACAAGAGGCATACAATGCCACATGAATACAACAATACATCATACATAAGACCAACATCCGACTACGGATGAATCACAAACAGAAGCTCAAACGACATCCACCCTGCTAGCCCAGGCTGCCGACCTGGAACCTATCCCCTGATCGAAGAAGCACAAGAAGAACTCCAAAACAAGCAAACATCACTCTCGCGTCATGATCATCGTATAACCTGTACCTGCAACTGTTGTTGTAGTAATCTGTGAGCCACGAGGACTCAGCAATCCCATTACCATGGGTATCAAGACTAGCAAAGCTTAATGGGAAAGGAAGGGGTAAAGTGGTGAGGTTGCAGCAGCGACTAAGCAAGATATGGTGGCTAACAAACGCAAATAAGAGCGAGAAGAGAGCAAGCGGAACGGTCGTGAAGCTAGCAATGATCAAGAAGTGATCCTGAACTCCTACTTACGTCAAACATAACCCAAAGACCGTGTTCACTTCCCGGACTCCGCCGAGAAGAGACCATCACGGCTACACACGCGGTTGATGCGTTTTAATTCGTATCTGGTGTCAAGTTATCTACAACCGGACATTAACAAATTCCCATCTGCCACATAACCGCAGGCACGGCTCTCGAAAGTTTATACCCTGCAGGGGTGTCCCAACTTATCCCATAAAAAGCTCTCGCGATCAACGAAGGATATACCTTCTCCCAGGAAGACCCGATCAGTCTCGGAATCCCAGTTTACAAGACATTTCGACAATGGTAAAACAAGACCAGCAAAGCCGCCCGATGCGTCGACAATCCCGATAGGAGCTGCACATATCTCGTTCTCAGGGCAACACCGGATAGGTCAGCCTACGAGTAAAACCAGACCTCGAGTTGCCCCGAGGTGGCCCCGCAGTCTGCCCGGTTCGGACCAACACTTAGACAAGCACTGGCCCGGGGGGGGGGGGCTAAAATAAAGATGACCCTTGGGTTGATTACTCCCAAGGGAAAGGTAGGTGGTGGTGAGGAAAATGGTAAAACCAAGGTTGGGCCTTGCTGGAGGAGTTTTACTCAAAGCGAACTGTCAAGGGGGTCCCATAAATCACCCGACCGCGTAAGGAGCGCAAAATCCGGGAACATAACACCGGTATGACGGAAACTAGGGCGGCAAGAGTGGAACAAAACACCAGGCATAAGGCCGAGCCTTCCACCCTTTACCAAGTATATAGATGCATTAATTAAATAAGAGATATTGTGATATCCCAACAAAATCCTGTCCACCATGGAGCAATCTTCAACTTCACCTGCAACTAACAATGCTATAAGAGGGGCTGAGCAAAAGCGGTAACATATCCAAGCAATGGTTTGCTAGCAAGGGTGCAAAAGGTTAGAGGTTCATGGCAATTTGGGAGGCTTGATGAGCAAAAGATAGGTAGCGCAGCAAAGCGATAGAACGAAGCAACTAGCATAGCAATGATAGTAGTGAGATCCAGGGTAGCGGTCATCTTGCCTGAAATCCCGCTAGGAAGAAGAACGAGTCCATGAAGAAGATGAAGCCACAAAGACGAACCACACGTAGACGAACGCATCCTCACGATCGCAACGAAACGAGAACTATCGAGAAGAAGCACACAACATGGTAAACACACCACACATAGACAAGACATGATGCACAATAAGCATGATGCATGACAAAGCTACATGAAGCTACTCATGGCAAGATATGATGCAAACAAGAACAACACATCAAGGCAAGTTTAAATGAGGCCGGAAACAACATATAACAATTCCGGTAAGTCCTCATATGCAAGTTTCAAAGTTGGTCCAGAACTGAATAAACATTAAGTTGAAGTTGTTAAACAGCAAGTTAAAGAGCACCAAGAGAATCTACACAAAATTCTAGTCAAGTTACATATAAAGTTCATTAGATTTGGAGCTACGGCCTAGAAGATATGAGCAAAACAAGTTAAGCATGGCATTGATGCAAAATGCATACAAACATCAAGCAAACACCTCAAAACAAGGATGCAACATGATAATATGAAACTACATGCAAAATCAAGCAAGTTTCATATAGAGCACACTCAAAACGGAGCAACGGTTCAACGCATACACTCTATACAGGTTCAAAGGACAAGCTGTCCAAAACATCAACTAGGCATATTGCAAGCACCAAAACAACAAGCTACAACATCTCAACGTAATAACAAAAGGCATGGGCATGAATTACAGGTAAAGCATGACAAAACATGAACACTGAGCTATCTCTAGAAATCACTAGATCATGCTCAAAAAGACATGGCAATATTGCAAATAATAACAGTTTTAGACTTTAGCAGAAATAACATCAGGTTGCAATGTTTAGAGCTATCAAACAACATGTTACATGAACATATCATGGCAAACAAAGGAATGGCATGAATCTACTAATTGCATAGAACAAAAGACCCTTACTGACCATGAGCTAAAAAGGCACGGAAGATACGATGGCACCCATGTAAACATGGCAAGTTATATGACAGATTCATACATGGCAGGAACAACAATAAGTAGGCATGTTGGTGAGCTTGAACCACTCACCACAGAGCAATACATGGCATGGCAAGGCAACCAACAGTAAGAAGACATGTTTACGAAGCTAAGCATGGCAATACCAAGTTCATAGAATGCTTGGATCACTAACAACAGTCATGGCAACATTGAACTTAATGTTAACAGGATGACAGCAACATTATTTAGCAGGTTTGGAGCAAGATTACAACAGGCTACAGTAGGCTCTAAATGCAACCAGGGGCATGAATGGATAGAGCATGACATGTAAAACAAAACATTCTTAGTGAACATCGCCAGATTAAGCATAGGATGACTTGTAGCAGCAGGTTTACATGGCATCACAAAATAACAGATTCAGCCTAGCAAAACAGTAACAGCAAGTACCCTCCTTAACAAGCTTGATGCACTCAGCACACAACTCACAAAAATACATGGATGGCACCACTGTAAAGATGGCATAGCATAGATCAAAACACATGTAGACATCAACCTCATAGGATGCACACATCAAGCATGGCAAAAATGACAAATGAGCATGTTATAACAGTTCCAGCAGATTAACATCAACATGCACTCTTCCAACAGCATTTTGGTCATCAAGATGAGCTCAAATGAAAATGATGCAATGGAACGAAATGAAGTACTCGTCGAGACGGATAATTTGACATATTACACGCACGAAACGGAGCAGTATGCAGCAAGTTATGATGCGTTGAACAGGTGACCAGAATGCAAAAATCTCAGGACTTGGGAAAAATATACCTCCGGATCTGGGGTTGACCCGACACGCAAAACAAGGCAGTGGCGGTTCTCGCCGGAGAAGGACGTGGACGACCAGAGAGGCTCGGGGAAGCCGGGGGAGGACGGATCCGGCAAGGTGAGGGTCGCTGGGGTCGGATCCCGACCGGATCGGGGCGGAGAAGCCGAGGACGGCAGCGGCGCGCACCGGGCGGCGGCGGCCGCCGGCGAGGAGGACGGGCGGTTGTGGGGGCGGCGTCCGGCGGGCGCTCGGGCGAGGCGCTGGTGGCAGGGCGGCGCGGGCTCGCCGGGGCACGGTGGCCGGCGCTGGAGGCGGCGCGGCGCGGTCCCGCGGCGAAGGGGCGACCGGCGGAGGCGGGGAGACGCGGCGGCGCCGGCGAGCTAGGCGGCGGGGTCCGGCGCGGGACTCGGGCGCGCGGGCCGGAAAGCGGCCGAGCGGGCGGACGGCGGCGGTGGCGCGGGCTCGCGCGGGCCCGATCTGGGCCCCGCGGGCCGCGGCGACGGACGGCGGCGGGAGGCCACGTGGCAGGACGGGATTCGCCGGGCGCGGCGGCGGCGGACATGTCCGGCGGGGTTCGGACGTGTCCGGCTGCGGGAGGAGGAAGAAGCTAGGGTTTGCACTGCGGGAATTTCGGGGGAGGTCACATATTTATAGGTAGAGAGAGCTAGGAGACTCCAAATGAGGTGCGGTTTTGGCCCACACGATCGTGATCGAACGGCCGAGAGCATGGAGGGGAGTTAGATGGGTTTTTGGGCCACTTTGAAGGGGTGTTGGGCTGCAAACAAAAGAGGCTTTTACGGTTACCCGGTTAACCGTTGGAGTATCAAACGACCTCCAAATGGCACGAAACTTGACAGGCGGTTTACCGGTGCTATACCAAGGCTGCTTGGCAAACCTCGGGCCATTCCGAGAACGTTTGACATCCGCACCCTCAAAGAGGCAAAAGAGGGCGCCGGGGGACATAGGAGTGCCGGATTGCAAAACGGACAACGGGGAAAAAGCTCGGATGCATGAGACGAACACGTATGCAAAATGAAATGCACATCATGACATGATATGAAATGCAGATGATGACATGGCAAAGTGCAACACACAAGCAAAAGACAAGGCAACTACGGCGAATAACTGGCGGACACCTGGCGCAACGAATCCGGAGCGTTACAGCTCCACCCACAAGGGTCCACGAAGAAGCAACCTTGTCTATCCCACCATGGCCATCACCCACGAAGGACTTGCCTCACCAGGGCAGATCTTCATGAAGTAGGCGATCTCCTTGCCCTTAAAAACTCCTTGGTTCAACTCCACAATCTTGACGAAGGCTCCCAAGTGACACCTAACCAATCTAGGAGACACCACTCTCCAAAAGGTAATAGATGGTGTGTTGATGATGAACTCCTTGCTCTTGTGCTTCAAATGATAGTCTCCCCAACACTAAACTCTCTCTCACATATTTGGCTATGTTGGAAAGATGATTTGAGTGGAAAGCAACTTGGGGAAGGCAAGATTCTTGTGGTTGGATTGGAATATCTTGGTCTCAACACATGAGTAGGTGGTTCTCTCTCAAAAAATGAATGCTGGAATTGTAGGCATGTTTTGATGGCTCTCCTCATGAATGAAGAAGGGGTGGAGGGGTATATATAGCATCCACACAAAATCTAGCCATTACACACAGATTCCCAAACTCGGTGGGACCGAATGGTGAAACTCGGTCAGATCGATTCAGGTCAAAATGTGAACCTTAGAGTTTTTGGTGGGACCGACAAGGTCAACTCGGTGGGACCGATGTGCAAGGGTTAGGGTAAAACCTCAACTCGGTTTGACCGATTACTCAAACTCGGTGAGACCGATTTTGGTAATAAGCAAACTAAGTATTGGTCAAGCAAACTCGGTGGGACTGACTGAACAAACTCGGTGAGACCGAAATTGTTGCAATAGGTCACAGAGAATTTGCAAGCCCATCTCAGTGAGACCGAGATCCCATCGGTGAGACTGAACTGATTAGGGTTTGGCAGTAGCTGTATCAGATGAACTCGGTGGCGCCGGATAGATCAAATTGGTGGGACCGAGTTTGACTTTTAGGTTTAGGACATATGTGGAAATGAGGAAGTGGTTGATGGCTTTGGAGCATATCACTAAGCACTTTGAGCAAGCAAGCTATTAAGCAACACCTCATCCCCTTTTAACAGTATTGGCTTTCCTATGGACTCAATGTGATCTTGGACCATAAAAATGAGAATGTAGAGTCTTGAGCTTTTGCCAATGTTTGTCCTTAGCATCTTGAAGAGGTTCCACATCCTCTTTCCATGCCACTCTAATGTTGAACTTATCTGAAATATACTAGATGAAAGTATTAGTCCAACAAGAGATATATTGACATCAATTACCAAAATCACCCAGGGAGCACTTGTGCTTTCAACCTCCCCCTTTTTGGTAATTGATGACAGCATACATCAAAGCTTTAGATAAAGATATAAGGAAATAGAAAGTAAAGCTTTGGCAAGACATGCAACATGCATTAGCTCCCCCTACATGTATGCAATCATGTGATGATGGATCATAAAAGTATGAGAATGCATAAACATGACAGAGCAAGCAATGAGTTACATGTGTCTTGGCTATATGAATTAGAGCAAATGATGTAGATGCTGGAAACATACCTTCATGTTCATGAATTTCTCTTGCAAACAATATGTGCACCAGCAAGAGGTCTTCATGCACATGAGTGTGATGCATATACTTACCTTGTGGTCTTGAGCTAGCTTTGAAATAGATGTACCTGGGTAAACAAGGTTAGATAACACAAGAACATCTACTGGACAAAGCAAGAACATGAGAACACAAGAATACCAAGATTGGGATGACATGTTGAGAGTGAGTACTAGGTACTCCATTTGGTTATTGACATGTCCCCAAGAATAAAGATATGCGATGGATTCAAAGATTTTCTTCCCTTAGGTGTCTTTCTCCCCCTGGATCTGACATTGGATAATGGGAGAAGATAGGGTAATAGAAAATCAGAGCAAACAAGAAAATCAAAGGAAGATAAAATTATAACATATACTATCATGTCTTTCCCCTCTTGAAGACATGAGACAACTTTCCTCTTAAGAATGGAAGCATCAGGAGTGCATTCTCTCTTATGTGATAAGCTTTGATGTGCTCTCTCTCTCTCCCCCTTTGACATCAATTTCCAAGAAGGGACTTCTGGAGCATGAGTCAAGTAGGTTTGGTCCTTGAGTCACATTACAAAGCAACATGTAATAGGATGCTGGTAGAGGATAAGTATCATTGAGTGGAGCTGGGACAAATATGCAGAATGCAAGTGACACAATTTTTATCTCAGTATTGACATCGGTAGCACCGAGTTGTTTTTGTCGGTGACACTGGGATGGTTCAGTTTAGTCGAAGAAATCAATCCAGTGTGACCGAGTTCAACCCAGAGAGTAAATACTTGTCACCTCAGCTCGCTTAGACAATTAAGATCTCACAAGGATATGCAAGGAATTAACTGAAGGATTTGCAATGAATTGGATGCATGCAAATGCAGAAAATAACAGAGAAAAGAAAAGGAAAGAAATCTAGATGAAGTTTTTTTTGAAAGGGGGTACTAGCATGTAAGAGACAAATGCAAGAGCACAAACAAACAACAGAGAACTTCATCTAGAAATGATCGACGACAAAGTCACCTATGTTAGAGTATATTGACTTAGGAGTCAAGTAAGGACACTTGATCATAGGTCATACTTATCGTTTCAGCTCAAAATGGGGTTGCCATTTTTTGTTTAAGCATTTTGATGTATTCTCATCTTGTTGAGATGCTTTGACCCATGTCTTGGGGTAAAGCTTCTCTAAGATGGAATGGCATACCTTGGGTGGTGGTGTTGAACTTGGTCATGTAGTTGAACTTGTGTAGGGTGCTCAAGTTGATGTAGATCATCAAGAGTTGGGAGCACCACTTGTAGTTGAAGTTCATCTTCCTACATGGGTTAGTCTTGCAAGGAAGAGCACTTGTGTATCCAAAGTCACAATCATGAAATTTAATACCAATTGAAATGCGATATAAGGAATTTGTCAAAGGATATATTGCATGGATTCGTGCTTCCTTGTCTTCATCCACCATTTTGTAGAAACTTGGAGATGTAGAGATTGCTTAGAATGTGATTGAGTTGTAATCTCATAGAGTTGGGTTTGTCCAAGTACCTACAAGGGTTAGATAGCATGCAAGAGTACAAGAATATCCAAGACATATGATCATCATCATGAGAGAAAAGTCAAGGATTAGTCATAGTAAGGCTCATGCCTTGCATGCATCCACATGGAGTTTCTACTCCAAATTTGAGGCATCAGTGATGTTAAATTCACCTCTCAACCTACAAAACAATTTCTCATCAAGTGGTTTGGTGAATATATCCGCTAATTGCTTATCGGTACGAACATGGTTAAGTTTGATATCTCCCTTAGCAACATGATCTCGAATGAAATGATGACGAACTCCAATATGCTTAGTACGAGAATGTTGCACGGGATTATGAGCAATCTTAATTGCACTCTCATTGTCACAAAGCAATGGAACATGTTTCACATATATCCCATAATCTTTAAGAGTTTGGGTCATCCAAAGTAATTGAGCACAACATGAACCCGCGGCAATGTATTCCGCTTCGGCGGTGGATAAGGATAATGAGTTTTGTTTCTTGGAGGACCAAGACACAAGAGATCTACCAAGAAATTAACAAGTACCCGAAGTGGACTTTCTATCAACCTTGTCACCGGCATAGTCTGAGTTGGAGTAGCCAACAAGATTAAAAGAAGACCTCTTAGGATACCAAATGCCAAAATTTGGTGTATGTATTAAGTATCTCACTATCCTTTTCATAGCCTTAAGATGACACTCTTTGGGGGCCGCTTAATATCGTGCACACATGCACACACTTAGCATGATATTAGGACGGGAGGCACATAGATATAACAATGAACCAATCATAGAGCGGTAAACCTTTTGGTCAACCGGTTCGCCATCCTTTGTCAAGTCAAGATGTCCACTAGTAGGCATGGGGGTATTCATACCTTTGCATTCTTGCATGTTGAACTTCTTGAATAAGTCCTTGGTATACTTGGTTTGAGAGATAAAGGTTCCCTCCTTAGTTTTCTTGATTTGCAAACCAAGAAAGAACTTGAGTTCACTCATCATAGACATCTCAAACTTCTCCGACATAAGCTTTCCAAAATTTTCACTAAAATGAGGGTTAGTTGAACCAAAATATGATATCATCAACATAAATTTGGCACACAAATAGTTCTCCATTAACCCTTTTAGTAAAGAGTGTAGAATCAATTTTACCAATTTCAAACCCTTTTTCAAGAAGAAACTTAGTCAAGTATTTATACCAAGCTCTAGGAGCTTGCTTAAGACCATAAAGAGCTTTGTGGAGTTTGTAAACATGGTCGGGTTTCTTAGGATTAACAAAGCCGGGAGGTTGTTTAACATAAACTTCCTCCTCAATTTCACCATTTAGAAAAGCACTTTTGATGTCCATTTGATATACGGTAATGTCATGATGATTGGAATAAGCAAGTAAGATGCGAATGGACTCAAGTCTAGCAACGGGGGCATAAGTCTCACCATAGTCCATACCTTCGACTTGAGTGTAGCCTTGAGCGACGGGACGAGCCTTGCTGCATACAACTTGTCCATCTTCATCTTGCTTGTTCTAAAACACACCCATTTGGTTTCAATGACATTGTGCTTCTCATCGGGCTTTTCAACCAACGTCCACACTTAGTTCCTCTCAAAGTTGTGTAGCTCTTCGTGCATGGCATTTATCCAATCTAAATCTTCTAATGCTTCTTCAACCTTCATAGGTTCAATGCTAGAAATGAATGAGTAATGTTCACAAAAGTTAGCCAAACAAGATTTAGAGCGAGTAATTCTCCCGGTTTGAATGTCATCAAAGATTTGTTCGATGGGATGATCTCTTGAGACTCTTGCTCGAACTCGTGAGAGCTTTTGTTTGGGTCAGGGTGGAACATCCTCTTCATTGTCGTGTTCTTACTCTTGTCTTTCTTCGTTGTTGTTGGTGTTGTTGTTTTCCCGTGGAGGTGGAGTAGGAGGTCATCGAGGTTCATCTTGTTGTACATCCTCGTTTTCATCGTCTTGACGTGTCCCACTCGTGGATGCCTCCAAGTAAACTTGTGGTTCACCTTGGCATGAAGTTGAGGCTTCCACTTGGACGGACGCGGTACTCTCCTTCACCTTCGTTAGGCGAATCTTGCCAATAGACAAGTCTTGGATTGCTTCTGAAGGATCTTTGTCATCTACATCAATTGGCAATTGCTCTACTTACGAGCCGTTAGATTCATCAAACTTCACATCTACTGTCTCTTAAACCTTTCGGGTGAAATTGTTGTAGACACGGTAAGTGTGAGAGTTTGAGTCATAACCTAGTAGGAAACCTTCATGAGACGTAGGAGAAAATTTCGAACGATGATGCTTATCAAGAATGTAACACTTTGAGCCGAATACTCGAAAGTATCCAAATTGGGGTTTGTTACCGGTGAGAAGATCGTATGCCGTCTTGCCGAGTAGCTTGTGAAGATATAAACGATTCGTTGCATGCCAAGCTGTCTCAACCGCTTCAGCCCAAAAGTGTTTTGGCGTCTTGTACTCATCAAGCATCGTTCTCGGTATTTTGATGAGCGTCCAATTCTTCCTCTCAACAACTCCATTTTGTTGAGGTGTGTACGTAGTTGAGAACTCATGTGAAATCCATTCTTCATCAAGAAAGGTGTCCAGATTGGCGTTCTTGAACTCCGTTCCATTGTCGCTGTGAACCTTCTTGATCTTCACTTCAAATTGATTTTGGGCCTTCCTAGCAAAGTTTTTGAAGATCTTTTGGACCTGCGATTTATCATCAAGAAAGAACACCCACGTAAATCTTGAAAAATCATCAACAATGACTAGTCCAAACGAGTTACCACCGAGACTCTTGTAGGCGCTGGGACCGAAAAATCCATGTGAAGTAGCTCGAGCGGTCTCCTCGTGGTCATGATGTTCTTCATGGGGTGGCTTCCTCCAACCTGTTTTCCTGCTTGGCAAGCGCTGCAAAGTCTATCCTTGTCAAATATGACGTCTTTAACACTAAGGATATGATCACCTTTAATAAGTTTGTCAAGGTTTCACATGCCCACATGACCTAACCGTCTATGCCACAACCAACCTTTGGAAGATTTAGCAATTAAGAAAGTTCTAGGTTGAGCCTTTTTAGTGAAATCAACAATGTATAGTTCACCTCTATGTATGCCGGTAAAGACCATTTTATGATTATCTCTTCGAAACACTTGGCAATCTACTTCAGTAAATAGGACATTGAATCCAAAGTCAGCTAGTCTAGATACAGAAAGTAGATTGTAGCCAAGAGATTGAACGAGCATAACATTTTGTATGGAGCTGTCATGTGGGATGGCCACCTTACCGCGGCCAACCACCTTACCCTTTGAGTTATCACCAAAAGTGACATACTTCCGAGGGCCATCATTTTTCGCAAGCTCATGAAACATATCTTTTTCTCCGGTCATATGATCGGTACATCCACTATCAAGGACCATTCCTTTCCTCCGGCCATGTAGCTGCGAAGGTTAGCCATAAGACCAAAGTGTCTCATAGACTCTTCAAGATCAAAGTCATTATCATCATCCTCATCATAGTATCCATGTTCAACATCATCTTGCAAAGGATCATTTTCTAGAGAGAGTGATTCATTAGATATATGATTTTGACAATGTTCATCTCTATGAATTCTAATAGCTTTGAAAATAATATTGCTAATGATTCCAACATCTCCTTTGGCACACATAAGATTGGTAACCTCAAATAAAAAATCTCCAAACTTAGGATCATTGGGATTCATCTTATTCAAAGCAATAGACTTGTGAAGAATCTCATATAAGTTTTTCAAGGAATAGTCCGGAAATCATTCCTCAAGAAATCTCCATATAGTATAAGCGCAATCAAGAGTTGGCAAGTGACCAATCAAATTTCTAGGTAAGCCTCTAGTGATAAGATTGATAGTTCTAAGATTGCGAATCATGTCAAGAGACTCATCATGGGTAGGATGGAAGGGATCAACAAGGGGTTCACAAGGAGTAGTAATGTACTTGTTCAAGTGGTATTCATGAAAAATTCCAAGCATCTCATTTTTCCACTCACGAAAGAACTCTCCACCAAGCATAGGAACTCTACGTCTAAGACTCCCCAACATAGACTCATCCATCTTCCTGCAATGGTGATTAAACCAAAGCAATGGAGACCAAAGCTCTGATACCAATTGAAAGGATCGAGAAGAGGTGTCTAGAGGGGGGGGGGGTGATTAGACCCTCAACAAATAAAGGTGGCAGTTTTTAAGTTTTTCAAGTTGAGGTGGTAGATTAACACAATTTCAAGCATACACAATACAATTCAAGCAAGCATGCAAAAAGTATATGAGCAGCGGAAAGTAAAGCATGCAACTTGCAAGAAAGTAAAGGGATTGGATTGGAGTGTGCAAACGCAATTGAAGACACAGAGATTTTGGCGTGGTTCCGAAAGGTGGTGCTATCGTACATCCACGTTGGTGGAGACTTCAACCCACGAAGGATAATGGTTGCACGAGTCCACGGAGGGCTCCACCCACAAGGGTCCATGAAGAAGCAACCTTGTCTATCCCACCATGGCCATCGCCCACGAAGGACTTGCCTCACTAGGGTAGATCTTCACGAAGTAGGCGATCTCCTTGCCCTTACAAACTCCTTGGTTCAACTCCACAATCTTGATGGAGGCTCCCAAGTGACACCTAACCAATCTAGGAGACACCACTCTCCAAAAGGTAATAGATGGTGTGTTGATGATGAATTCCTTGCTCTTGTGCTTCAAATGATAGTCTCCCCAACACTCAACTCTCTCTCACAGATTTGTCTATGGTGGAAAGATGATTTGAGTGTAAAGCAACTTGGGAAGGCTAGAGATCAAGATTCTTGTGGTTGGATTGGAATATCTTAGTCTCAACACATGAGTAGGTGGTTCTCTCTTAGAAAATGAATGCTGGAAGTGTAGGCACGTTCTGATGGCTCTCCTCACGAATGAAGAAGGGGTGGAGGGGTATATATAGCTCCCACACAAAATCTAGCTGTTACACACAGATTCCCAAACTCGGTGGGACCGAATGATGAAACTCAGTTAGACCGATTCGGGTCAAAATGTGGGTGTTAGAGTTTTTGGTGGGACCAACAAGGTCAACTCGGTGGGACCGATGTGCAAGGGTTAGGGTAAAACCTCAACTCAGTTTGACCGATTACTCAAAGTCGGTGAGACCAATTTTGGTAATAAGCAGACTATGTATTGGTCAGGCAAACTCGGTGGGACCGACTGAACAAACTCGGTGAGACCAAAATTGTTGCAATAGGTCACAGAGAATTTGCAAGCCCATCTCGGTGAGATCGAGATCCCATCGGTGAGATTGAACTGATTAGGGTTTGGCAGTGGCTGTATCAGATGAACTCGGTGGCACCGAATAGATCAAATTGGTGGGACCGAGTTTGACTTTTAGGTTTAGGACATATGTGGAAAGTGGTTGAGGGCTTTGGAGCATATCATTAAGCACTTTGAGCAAGCAAGCCATTAAGCAACACTTCATCCCCTTTTAATAGTATTGGCTTTCCTACGGACTCAATGTGATCTTGGACCACAAAAATGAAAATGTAGAGTCTTGAGATTTTTCCAATGTTTGTCCTTAGCATCTTAAAGGGGTTCCACATCCTCTTGTCCATGCCACTCTAGTGTTGAACTTATCTGAAATATACTACTTCCTCCGTTCCTAAATATAAGTCTTTTTAGAGATTCCAATATGGACTACATTCGAAGCAAAATGAGTGAATCTGCACTCTAAAATACGTCTACATACATCCGTATGTAGTTCATATTGAATCTCTAAAAAAAGACTTATATTTAGGAACGGAGGGAGTAGATGAAAGTATTAGTCCAATAAGAGATATGTTGACATCAATTACCAAAATCACCCAGGGAGCACTTGTGCTTTCATAGACCAACATCCATCTGCATCTACTACTATTACTCTGCCCCTTGACCGCTATCTAGCATGCATCTTAAGGTATTAAGTCCATAACAAGCAGAGTAATGCTTGAAGCATGATGACATAATGTAGACAAAGCAAGAGCAATTAATATGATCGAGCCCCATCATTTTACCCCTAGTAGCAACAATACAAATACGTACCTTGCAACTCCTACTATCACAGAGTAAGGACACCGAAAGATTGAACCTACTACCAAGCACCTCTCTCACCGAAGATAAACCGGTCTAATTGGCCAAAAGAGATAGAAATACCAGAGAAAAATACAAGGCTATAAAATCACACATAATAAAGTTCTAAAAAGACTCAATTACTTCCAATGAATAATCTAATCATAAATCCACAATTCATCGGATCCCAACAAACACATACCGCAGGAATTACGTTGAATAGGTCTCCGAAGAGATCATTATATTGAAGATCGAAGAGAGGGAGAGGGGGGAAGAGTGCCATCTTGCTACTGCTATGGACCCATAGGTCTTGTGGGAACTACTCACACATCATCATGGAGGCAGCAAGGTTGATGAAGATGGCCTCCACGATCGATTTCCCCTCCGTCAGAGTACCGGCAGAGGCCTCCAGATAGGATCGCGGAAGAACAGAGGCTTGCAGCCGCGATAAAAATTGTTTTGGGTCTCGCTCTGGGGGTTTCCAAATATTTCTGAATTTATAGGCTTGGAATTAGGTCAAACAGAGCTCCGTGGTGCCCACAAGCTCAGGTGGCGCCCCCTGGGGGCGCACAATGTGAGCTTGTGGCCCTCTAGTAGATCTTCCGGCCTTCCCCCATGAAAGTGCAACTATCCCTGGGTGGATTTGGTAATGATTAACAACATATAGCTCATTGAACTAATGCCATTACAAGATAAATATTTCAGGAAAGTTCAATGATTGGCATGGCATGGATAAGAAATGTGGACCCCTCAAAATGCTAAGGACAAAAGATTGGCTCAAGCTTCAAAGTCCAAGACTCTACATTTTATATTTTAGTGATCCAAGATCACATTGAGTATATAGGAAAGCCAATACTATTAAAAGGGGATGAGGTGTTGCTTAATGGCTTGCTAGCTCAAAATGCTTAGTGATATGCTCCAAAAGCCCTCAACCACTTTCTCATATCCACATATGTCCCAAACCAAAAGTCAAACTTGGCCCCACCGATTTGATCCATCCGGTGCCACCGAGTTCATTTGACATAACCACTGCCAGAAACCCTAGTCTTTTACCGATAGGGATCTCGGTCTCACCGAGATGGGGTTGCAAACTCTCTGTTTTCCTTTGTAACGTTTCGGTCTAACCGAGATGAGCGATCGGTCCCACCGAGTCTGCAATGCAAACTCTTTATTTCCAAAGTCGGTCCAACCGATTTTGAGTAATCGGTCAAACCGAGATTACATTATGCCCTAATCCTAATGATATCGGTCCCACCGAGATGACATGTCGATCCCACCGAAATTGCCTAACGGTCACATATGTAATGAATCGGTCTGACTGAGTTTTCTGATTCAGTCCCATCGAGTTTGGTATAATGTGTGTAACGGTTAGATTTTGTGTGGAGGCTATATATACCCCTCCACCCTCTCCTCATTCGTGAGGGAAGCCGTCAGATGGTGCCTACACTTCCATTACCCATTTTCTGAGAGAGAGCCACCTACTCATGTGTTGAGACCAATATATTCCAATCCAACCATATGAATCTTGATCTCTAGCCTTCCTGAAGTTGCTTTCCACTCAAATCATCTTTCCACCAAATCCAATCCCATGAGAGTGAGTTGATTGTTGGGGAGACTATCATTTGAAGCACAAGAGCAAGGAGTTCATCATCAACACACCATCTATTACCTTTTGGAGAGTGCTGTCTCCTAGATTGGTTAGGTGTCACTTGGGAGCCTCTGACAAGATTGTGGAGTGAACCAAGGAGTTTGTACGTGCAAGGAGATCACCTACTTCGTGAAGATCTACCCTAGTGAGGCAAGTCCTTCGTGGGTGATGGCCATGGTGGGATAGACAAGGTTCTTCTTCGTGGACCCTTCGTGGGTGGAGTCCTCCGTGGACTCGCGCAGCCGTTACCCTTCGTGGGTTGAAGTCTCCATCAACGAGGATGTATGATAGCACCACCTATCGGAACCACGACAAAAACATCCGTGTGTCCTATTGTGTTTGCACTCTCCAAACCCTTCCCTTTACATTCTTGCAAGTTGCATGCTTTACTTTCCGCTGCTCATATACTCTTTGCATGCTTGCTTGAATTGTGTTAAGATTGCTTGACTTGTGCTAAGTTGTTAAAATCTGCCAAGAACTAAAATTGGGAAAAGGTTAAGTTTTTATTTGGTCAAGTAGTCTAATCACCCCCCTCTAGACATACTTTCAATCCTACAATTGGTATCAGAGCTTTGGTTTCCATTTGCCTTGATTTCCATAGCTTTTGGTGATCATAGCCTTGGTTTCACAACCTAGGAGAGTATGGCGTCTAGCGAGGGAAATTACCACCGTAGAGGTCCTTACTTTGATGGTACTAATTTTGCTAGTTGGAAGCATAAGATGAAAATGCATATTCTTGGACATAACCCCGCCGTTTGGGCTATTGTGTGTATTGGCTTGCAAGGTGAATTCTTCGATGGGAGAGAACCGAACCGTGAAGCTACCGCGAAAGAGTTGAAGATGCTACAATACAACGCTCAAGCTTGTGATATCCTCTTCAACGGCTTATGCCCCAAAGAATTCAACAAAATCAGCCGCCTTGAGAATGCAAGGGAAATTTGGGATACTTCGATTGACATGCACAAAGGTACCGACTCCGTCAAGGAATCCAAATTGGATGAGCTTCAAAGTCAACTTGACAAGTTCAAAATGAAGGATGGTGAAGGTGTCGCTGAAATGTACTCTAGGCTTGCTCTCATTACAAATGAGATTGCCAGCTTAGGAAGTGAAGAGATGACCGACAAATTCATCATCAAGAAGATCCTAAGATCCTTGGATGGAAAATATGACACCGTGTGCACATTGATCCAAATGATGCCCAATTACAAAGATCTCAAGCCAACGGAAGTCATTGGAAGAATTGTTGCTCATGAGATGTCACTCAAGGATAAGGAAGAGCTTCACAATAAGTCAAGTGGTGCTTACAAAGCCTCATGTGATGCTCCTACATCATCAAGTGAGAAACAAACCTTCAATGAGGAATTGAGCTTAATGGTGAAAAACTTCAACAAGTTCTACAAGAGTAGAAGCAAGGAAAGGAGTTCCAAGTCAAGGTCCTACAATGACAAAAGATCTTCGAGTTGTGAACATAATTGCTACAATTGTGGAAGACCCAAACACTATTCCAATGAGTGCACGGCTCCTTACAAAAGGAGATAAGATTCACCCAAAAGAAGAAGTAGAAGAGAAGAATCACCACCAAGAGAGAGGAGGAGTAGAGATGATCATCATGAACTAAGAACCTCCCGGAGAAGCAAGGATTCGGAAAGGAAGGACGAATCATCAAAGAGCTACACAAAGCGAAGACATCAAGCTCATGTTGGTGAATGGGTATCCGGCTCCGACTCCGACCATCACTCCGAGAGAAGCTATCACTCCAACTCCGAATATACTCAAGATGAAGGAGTTGCCGGTCTAGCACTTGTGTCAACCAAGTCCTACGACATATTTGACTCACCAAATGAAGGAATTGGAAGATGCTTCATGGCTAAAGGCCCAAAGGTATCACACCCCGAGTATGTTGATTTCAATAGTGATGAAGATGACTTGTTAGGTGATGATGATTTACTTGTTGACAACTCTAGTGATGAATACTATGATGAAACGTCAATTAATCATGCTAATCAAGATAAAACGAATGACAATGATAAGGAGAAGATTGAGCGCCTAACTAAAGAACTAAACACTCTTAAGTTAGCTCATGAAACTACCTTGGAAGATCATCGAGAACTTTTAAAGACTCATGAGAAGTTACGCTTTGAAAAGCTCAACCTTGAGAAAGAGCATGAGTTTTTAAAGGCAATCAATGATGATCTTAGCAAGAAAAGTTCTTCTTACATTGTCAAGTGTTTACTCTTATCTACTTACATGCCACAAGTCAAGTCTAGTAACAAGAGTAAGAAAGATTCTTCTTCTAGTAGTAACAATAATCATGCTTAATCTAATAATGTCAAATCTAATATTGTTTCTTCTAGTAGTTCTCTTGATTCCACTAATGATTCTCTTAGCCAAGTTACACTTGAGCAAGAAAAAAGCTTATTGAAGGGAATTATAGAAAAGGGTGTCTACAAGAGCCTTGCCGGGAGTAAGCAATTTGAGGAAATTGTACACAAGCAAGGAAGGCACCGAAAGAATCAAGGTGTTGGTTTTGAACGAAAGTTCAATGCCAATGGAGTTGAGTGGGAAGAAGATCGATACCCCAAGATGAAGTTTGTTCCCCAACAAGAGAAGTATGATCCTACTTCTTTCCAAGGGACACAAGCTCAAGATGATCTTCCACCACAAGACCACAAGCAAAAAGGCAAGGACAAGCTTCAAGAGGAGATTGATGCATTTGAAGAAGCTCCCAAGGCCTTGGTCAAGTCGGTTCCCAAGACTACATCAAGCTCTACTTCATCAAGTTCCACTACTACCCCAAGGATTCCCATCAAGATGATGTGGATCCCAAATAAGAAGGACTAGAGAGTTCTTGAGGGTGACTCCGCCAATATACTTCACTCGTATCGTTTTGGCAAGGACAAGTGCAATCAACTTCCACATCTTGCACTAGTTCAAGGAGTCACAAACCCTCTTGTTGGTAAGGCAAGGGACAAGGTAACCTAATGATTTCATGGATATCATCTTGTGTGTGCATCACTCTATGTCTATGGATATCCTTACTTGTTCCTTGTGGGACTAACCCATGTAGGTATTGAAAGTGCAACTCACTCCAATGGATTGCTCCAATTGATCAACAACATTGAGCATCCACATCTTCAACACCTACATGAAGTCATCATCGACAAAACCCAAGGTTAGTTCATCCCTCTTAGGGGGGATCTCACATCTAGGGGGAGCTTTACTCAAAAGAGTTGAGCTAAAGCAACTCTAATGGTGTGAACATAACAATGCTTTATGTAAAAGTGGTAACCCCACTTGTGCTTAAACGATGAGTATGACCTATGATCAAATGTTCTCAGTTGACTCCTAAGTCAATATACTCATATATTGATGACCTAGTCATCGCCAATTGTTTGATAGATGCTAGAATTGGTTGTGCATGCTTTGCCACATATTTCATTTGCCATTTTATTGTATGAGCATGTTGGTTGCATATTTTACTCATTCGAGGACATCCACTTGTTGTTTTGATTGTTTGGATCTTTTTTTTTGCCAAGTGGATGGACAAGAATGCCTAAGAACCTTCTCTAGCTATTTATGCTTTTCTCATCTCAAACTCTATTCATGCTACATCATAAAGTTTGATCAAGTCAGATTCGAACCACTCTGTGTGAGGAGCACTCGGAGTCCCCGATTCGTCATAGACTTAAAATTCCAAAACCTCTTTGTGCATTTTGGTCTGACCGAGAAATCCATTTCGGTCAAACCGAGTTCACTAAGTTGATCTAGGTTTTCATCTCGGTGAAACCGATTTGAACACTTCGGTCACACTGAGTTGCAGCAACCGCTTGCGATTCTGCAATCTCGGTGCCACCGAGTTGTTCCACTCGGTCACACCGACAGGGTCAGGATATAAATACCCACAGGTGAGATTTTGGAAATTACTTCAAATCTTCTCAACCCGCGCGTGTCCTTCTCTGCCTCCTCGGGTCTCCGGATCGTCTCCTCGCCGCCAACGGCCTCCCGTCATTGGACTCTGCCGTCGTCGACGAATTCTTCTCCGCCGTCGCCGCCGTAGCGAACACTTGCCGCTCTAGGGTACATGTTCGACCCCGTGTGCTGTCTTTTTCACTCCGATTCCTAGCACAAGGACAATGCCATGCTTCTTGCCACGAATGAGATTAATCTATCCAGCTAAATCTTCCTTAGGTCTAGATTGATTCGAAATACTTAGGGTTAGCCCTCCGCAGAACTCATCTCAGACCGACCGAAATGCAGAAATCGGTCTCACCTATTCGGCTTAGGCCATTGCACATGCGCTTTTCGGTCTGATCGAAATGTGCAAATCAGTGTGACCGAGTTCAGGATTCTGTGAAACCCTAGCAATCTCGGTGCCACCAAACTATGACTCGGCCCAATCGAGTTCACTAGTTTAGGTTCCAAGTGTTGCTTCAGTATCACCGAGTTTGTCAATTCGGTAGCTCCGAGATCACTTCTGTAGAGAACTAAAACTAAGCTTTTTGACTCAATTTGTTTTGCAAAACCTCTGTACTTTGTGATGCTCATCTACTCTACCTCATCTATAACCTATTCACATGGTCTGTTGGCAGTTTGCCTGCAAGATGTCTGACCAGAGTGATAGCCAGATCAGGTCTGAACAGCAAGGACAGTTGAGTGAGGGCACTAGTCCCTCCAGCAGCTATGATGAGGGTAGCAGGAGCACACCTAGTAACTTGCCCAAGGCAGCTACTAGAACAAGGAAGAAGAGAACTTCTGATTCATAGGATGAAGACTATGTTGCAGCTGAGGATGAGGCCACTTCCAAGAAGAAGGTGGTGAAGAAAGAACTTGGCACTGCTGCATCAACAAAGCCAGGCATGAACAGAAAGGCACCAGCTAGGAGAGTGCCTACATCCAAGCCAAGGAAAGTTGCCACAGGAGAAACTATGAAGTTCACCATTGAATCTGAAGGAGAGGCAGCTGGTGAGGACAAGAAGAAGAAGAGGGCAAGAACTACCACAACTAAAGTTCTTGGAAAGTCCTCAATGGTGAGATCTGATGATGAAGAGGAAGAGGATGCTACTCCAGCACCTAAGGCACATAAGCTCATGGGAGATGCTATAAAGTCAGGGGCTGCTGCTAAGCCCAAAACTGCTCCCAAAGCTGCTGATCCAGTTCCCAAGACTGCACCCTAGAGGAGTACCAGGAACATACCTGCTGAGGAGAAGAACAAGGCCCCAGTGCCTGAGATTGAAGGAGAGGAAGCCGAAGCCCAAGTGCTAAGGAAGCTAAAGCCAAAGATCCCAGACCATAATGATGCACATCCTGTTGGAGAAGACATGAGGATCAGGAAGGATGCAGGACTGAGACAGTGGAGAAAGGTTGACCCATATGCTGTCAGGAGGAGAACTGCTGTGGATTACAGGTTCCACACAAAGGAACAACAAGATTTCTATGAGACAATCCTGCTTGACAAGAAGCCCATAGTGTATGACATGAGATGGGTAGACTGGACCTACATTAGAGAGAATGAAGATCTCTTCCCAGGTGTTTATGACAGCTTCAAGGCCTATGAGATTGACAAGTTTGTTGGCTAGAAGCTCACAAAGTGGAATGATGAGCTGATCATGCAATTCTACTCAACTGCTCATTTCGATCCAGATGGCAGAATTGTATGGATGTCAGAGGGTACAAGGTACCAGTCTATAGTTGATGAGTGGGATAGATTGATCAATGCCCTAGAAGCTCATGAAGATGACTTGGGTGTCTATGCCAAGAAGAAGAAGGATCACAACTCAATGGCTAGCATGTACAAGGAGATTCCTGATGCAGACCTGGAGACTCACAAGTTTGGCTCAGTGAAGCACTTACTGTCAGGCCTGCCTACTATCAATACCATTCTGAGGCACACTCTGTTGCCAAAATCCGGGGATCACAGAATGATTAGAGGACACTCCATCAACTTGCTGCATATATTTGATGTCCCTCAAAAGTTCAAAGTGATGAGTCTGATTGTGGAAACAATCAAGAGGACAGCTGCAGATCAGAAGAGATCTTGTGGGTATGCTCCACAAATTCAGGTGCTCATCAACTCCAATATGGGCACAGGCACATATCTGTTGGACAAGGAGCATTTACCCCTCAGGACAGACTTTGAGCACAACATTGTTGTCATGACTGAGGAAGATCCATCCTCAGTGCAAGCACATGAGAAGAGAGAGAAGGCAAGGGCAGAGAAAGCTGCAAAGATGCCAACAGCTGAAGAGGCATCTCAGGTGTTCTTGGAGAGCAAGCAAGATCAGCTTGGATATCTGATCCAATCCACCTTGAGGATTGAGAAGGGCTTGGCCACCCTGACTCAAAACCAGGAGAGCTTGGAGAGGATCATTGAGCAGAAATTCTATGATCTTGATGTCAAGGTAACTAAGATTCAGTCAGTGGTTGAACAACTTCAGGAGGAAGTGGAGGAGAAGAAGGGCAAGTCTACTATAGATGCTTTTACTAGAGTGCCCAGAAGTCAGAGGTCTGCTGTAGTGTTTGTCCCAGACACAAGAGCTACTACATCTGCACCAGTAGCCAGAGCTTCAGTGCCACCAGCTCTAGCAGTCACTCCACCAGCTCCAGCCACATCTATAGACGCTTTCATCCTTGGAGTCATCTCTACACCACCTCATGAAGACCAAGCCTGAGAGACGCATAGCACTATGCATATTTTTAACTTTTTGGTACTTGTTGCCAAAGGGGGAGAAATATGTATAGATCATAGTCTCCGAGAGATAGAGTGTTGTTTTGTCTCTCTTTGCATTTTACTTGCTTGAACTTTATTGTGTGTTTGCTTGTTACATTATGTATTTTGTGAGATACTTGGATGATCATGTGTTTGATCATATGCTACTTTAATGTGTGCTTGAATGATATTATCCTTCATATCCATTTATGATCATTCACTTTGCTTGGTGATGAGTGCATGTTTTCAATTATTATCATTTTGAGCGCTCCACCAAGATGTATGTGACATGGAAGAGTGACCCATGATCCTAACACATTGTGCATTTGCAGTCCAAAGCAAATTTTAAATAATGCACAAATTTAAGAGGGGCTCTTGTTTGTTACATACTTATCAAAGCGACAATGTATTTCAATCTTATTATCATTTGTCAAAGCTTTGATCTATATGTTGTCATCAATTACCAAAAAGGGGAGATTGAAAGTGCAACTATCCCTGGGTGGTTTTGGTAATGATTAACAACATATAGCTCATTGAACTAATGCCATTACAAGATAAATATTTCAGGAAAGTTCAATGATTGGCATGGCATGGATAAGAAATGTGGATCCCTCAAAATGCTAAGGACAAAATATTAGCTCAAGCTTCAAAGTCCAAGACTCTACATTTTCTATTTTAGTGATCCAAGATCACATTGAGTCTATAGGAGAGCCAATACTATTAAAAGGGGATGCGGTGTTGCTTAATGGCTTGCTTGCTCAAAATGCTTAGTGATATGCTCCAAAAGCCCTCAACCACCTTCTCATATCCACATGTGTCCCAAACCAAAAGTCAAAATCGGCCCCACCGATTTGATCCATCCGGCACCACCGAGTTCATTTGACATAGCCACTGCCAAAAACCCTAGTCTTTTCGGTCTCACCGATAGGGATCTCGGTCTCACCAAGATGGGGTTGCAAACTCTCTGTTTCCCTTCGTAACGTTTTGGTCTAACCGAGATGAGCAATCAGTCCCACCGAGTCTGCAATGCAAACTCTCTGTTTCCTTTTCGTAATGCTTCAGTCCCATCGAGACGAGCGAATCGGTGCCACCAAGTTTGCCTGACCAACTCTCTGTTAGCTTATTTCCAAAGTCGGTCCAATCGAGTTTGAGTAATCGGTCCAACCGAGATTGCGTTATGCCCTAACCCTAATGATATCGGTCCCACCGAGATGACATGTCGGTCCCACCGAAATTGCCTAACGGTCACATATGTACTGAATCGTTCCAACTGAGTTTTCTGATTCGGTCCCACCGAGTTTGGTAATGTGTGTAACGGTTAGATTTTGTGTGGAGGCTATATATACCCCTCCACCCTCTCCTCATTCGTGAGGAAAGCCATCAGATCGTGCCTACACTTCCATTACCCATTTTCTGAGAGAGAGCCACCTACTCGTGTGTTCAGACCAAGATATTCCAATCCAACCGTATGAATCTTGATCTCTAGCCTTCCCCAAGTTGCTTTCCACTAAAATCATCTTTCCACCAAATCCAATCCTATGAGAGTGAGTTGAGTGTTGGGGAGACTATCATTTGAAGCACAAGAGCAAGGAGTTCATCATCAACACACAATCTATTACCTTTTGGAGAGTGGTGTCTCCTAGATTGGTTAGGTGTCACTTGGGAGCCTCCGACAAGATTATGGAGTGAACCAAGGAGTTTGTAAGGGCAAGGAGATCGCCTACTTCGTGAAGATCTACCCTAGTGAGGCAAGTCCTTCATGGGCAATGGCCATGGTGGGATAGACAAGGTTGCTTCTTCGTGGGTGGAGTCCTCCGTGGACTCGTGCTGCATGCTTTACTTTCCGCTGCTCATATACTCTTTGCATGCTTGCTTGAATTGTGTTAAGATTGTTTGACTTGTGCTAGGTTGTTAAAATCTGCCAAGAACTAAAATTGGGAAAAGGTTAAGTTTTTATTTGGTCAAGTAGTCTAATCACCCCCCCTCTAGACATACTTTCGATCCTACACCCAAAGCTTCTAGGGTCTCTTATGGTCCATACAAAATCACTGTAAAGTTCATCGTGTTTGGACTTCGTTTGGTATGTTTTTTTGCGAAATAAAGAAATAGGCAAAAACAGGAACTGGCACTAGGTATTGAGTTAATAGGTTAATTCCCAAAAATGATATAAAATGACCTATAAATCATATAAGATTGATAATATGACAACATGAAACAATAAAAAATTATAGAACCATCGCGCCGGTGCGTCCCGTGTGTCAACACTACAAAAAAAGACACATCTGTGACATTATGGCCCGAATGAAAAAAAATCGGTCATGGTTATGACACTTCTATGACGATAATTGTGACAAAAACACATATCATCATAGATGTGGTGGCCTGGTGGGCTCCTACTTCTATAAAAAAAATCATGACAGAAAATAAGCTTTTCATCCTTGGTGGGCCGGTGTCACACCTGCATGTCATTCTTTGGACCGTCCATGACATAAAAAATTGTGGTGGAAGTGAGGGCGAGGAAATTTTCACGGAGTTCCCGGTTACGGTGGGTGGTCGGGGTCGAGCGATGCAGTGTGGTTTGCTCATTTCTCTCTCATACGCGTGCTTTGTGCGAGCTGTGTTGCTATAAGTGCACCCGAGCGAGAGGCGTTCGCTTACTGAAACCAAGCGATCGCACTGCTAGCACTACATACTGAAGTCGATCGATCAATCCCTTCGCTGCTAACTGAACCCGACCGACACCTTCGCTGCTAACTGAACCCGATCGATCGTTGTTGCTACTTACTGAAGTCAATCGAACCCCCATGCGAGATGTAGCTAGCTAGCCGGTTGGGTTGCCTTTGGATGAACAGTGCTCAATTCTGCCACACGCGATACATAGAACGAGTCGGGACGCAGTGAGTCTAGCCGGTTGGTGGCTATAGATGAACAATTCTCGGTGGGGATTGGATGAACAGGACCCCGACCGTGTGTAGGTGGTTGCCATTGGATGAACATGACCCCGTGCTAGTAGGCGGTTGCCGCTGGATGAATAGGACCCCGAGGAGGCCGCCACACACCCCAGCCGGTTGGGGGGTGGATGAACAGGACCCTGAGGTTGGTTGAATAGTAGCCGGTGGAGGCTGGATGACCAATAGCCCGTGGATGAACATTGGCTGGTGGAGGCTGGAGGAGATCGACGATGGATGAACAGTAGCAGATGGAGGCTGGAGGAAGTTGATGGTGGATGAGCAGTAGCCCGTGGAGGCTGGAGATAGTCGACGATGGATGAACAGTAGCATGTGGAGTCCCCTTTTGCGATATGCCACACCTCTCCCGATGAACACACTGGTACACGTTGGTGCTATACAAACGGTTTTTAACCCCTTTCCGCAACGGCATTTGGAACCGTCACCTAGTGAGTGTGGGCGATTAGGGGGTCCTTCCCACACGACCCAGAAACCGTCGGGGATAGGCCCTCCTGGGACACCAAATGAGTTCGTGTGCGGTCGGGTGACCCATGGAAACCCAATCATTTCCGTAGGTATGTACATCCCACACGGTGAATCCCAGAAAACATTTCTGTAGGTATGTACATCCCACATGGTGAATCCCAGTAAACATTTCTGTAGGTATGCACATCCCACACGGTGAATCCCAGAAAAACATTTTCGTAGGTATGTATATCACACACAGTCAATCCAAGGAATACATTTCCGTTCTTATGTACATCCCACACAGTCAATCCAGGGAAAATGTTTTCGTTCGTATGTACATCCCACACAGGTTTATGTATAGGCTCGTGTGTGATACGTGTAACTATCACACACGCTCTGCCTTGGTTAACAGTTTGCTTTTATCAACTACATCACACATGATTTGATGAAGAAAACTGTGTGGCATTGAGCTATCCATGACAAGCGTTTTTACTGCTAGAACCGTTTGCAAAGTTCCATGGCCCATTTAGCAGGTTTATTAGTTTATAATTAATAATTTTAGTATTACGCAAATTCACATTTCATATCGAACAGCTGTTTGCCAATTTCATATCAGGGACATAAATATATTTTAACATCACAGTACAATAGCTACCTAAAAACAACACAATACAACATATAGCTAGTTCATCTTCATAAGAACAATATTAGAAAAATATATTCATTTCCCTAATCGAGATCATCCAGGCTCATCTTATCCACCTCTGCTTTGAGTTCAGTAAGAACTTGTTTTGCACTGGCCAACTGGAAAAGTGCCTCCTCCTTCGCCAACACCATCTTAGCAAAGTCTGATTTAAAAAAAATCTGAGCTCATTCTCCACCTTCCTCTTTTTATCCGGCATCTTCAAATATTCTTCAACATTGACAAGAATTTCTCTAAGCCTACCTCTGTTCTCTTCCTCATACGTGCTCCAGAGCTTTGCAAGGCACATCTTTAAAGACTGTGGCCACTCTTGATCAACCCACTCCAAGTAAGAACACTTCCGTTCATCCTATAATATTCAAAACTAGATCAGTAACAATTGTAGGGGAAATGGGTTTATAGCAACATAGAAAATCACCAAATACTTATTTTGAAAAACTGAAGAAATATGTTAATTATGACATATCTTCTAAAAAAGATCAATGTGCAAATGAATAACAACCAAATTCTGAAACATCAGAAGCTATAATTAACTACAACAACGCTACAAGTTCTTACTCATGTACTATAAATAACAAATTGAACATTTTATGAGGAAGGTAAATATAACTGCAATAGCATAGCGACAGTGTTTGAATGACAGCAAATTGATACTAACATGTGTGTACATGCACAAATTTAGTAACATAGAACTAATAGCACTAAGGCGTCCACTATGTATGCCAAAACTGGTGTAAAGACAACTGTTGCTACATCTCGCACCGGTGCCCTGCACTGGCAAGCCGATGCAGCGGAAAAAAAATCAGGGACCCGAAATCCGGAGCACCTAGTTGCTCTGACGCCCAGTCCCTTCGTGGCATAAAGATTTAGTATTTTACTGCTTGGTTGCTCGGATGTGTCGATAAGTTGGTTCCACAAATTGCTGAAGCGGTGCCAAATAATTTTCTAATGACACCTCTGATGAGATGGCAACATTTTTAGATACTAGGTACAAACTGTGAGACTATCTTAGGATGCGTTTTGTTGAAGGCGTGGTATGAATGGGTTGAGACCGTGACAATATCTGAATCACATCTAACAAATAATTTGTACCAATCAAAGAGATCTAACCTTCTCTGCACATGCTAGAAACTTCCTCCCACTGTCCACAGATTCAAACGCAACTAGCTTCACGCATGGAGATTGATGGTGACAACGAGCAGACAGATCTTCAGCCACCCCACTCCATTCGTTGCAACTGAAGGTCCTAGGGAACTACAAGAGGAAGAAATGACTCAAATCGACCGCTGGGTAAAAATCCTTCATTCAAAGTCATAGCCCGAGAGAGAGAGAAGAGAGGCATACCCGGGTGGTGGAGTCATCGTCGTCGGAGGAACCGCTGGAGAAGTCTTTGAAGATGACCATGGCGACCCCGGTGGTAGGATGCGAGATGGCGAGAGAGAGGAAGCAAGCGAGGAAGCAGCTATAGCTTAGGAAGGAAGGAAGGAAGGGGGAAACAGGGGAAATGTGACTTGTGGTTGGGGAGAAAAGGGGATGGGGAGGGCGAGGGTAGATATTTCGGTGGTAGGCCAAAGATATCGAAATGTGGAGGGAAAATTTGTGCGCGGTGCTGCCGGACACCATTCACTTTGAACGATAGTGTGCATCACAAACGATTCTTCTGCTTAACGCGCATGGGATGAGTTTGAAAATTGAAATTTTGGTGGAAATTTCCCTGCGTACGTCATTGCATAATTTAACATCTCTTGCTAATTTGGGCACACAAAAGAGCGTACAACAGACAGACCAACTTACTGAATCGAGCAATTTTAGTAATTAAACGGAGACAACTCACCTAAACATTGCTCTAACAAAAGACCAGCATTAAAAACAAAGCCTAAGTATGAATAATTTTAACAAATCCACCGCCGCACCAGCCTATGCATCGCCAGTGTGAGATAAGACGTCGATGACTTGTCCTGGCGACATGCCTCCATTGGTGGACTCCGCGTCCCCCCTGCTGAAGTCGACCGCGTCCTCGTCCTTGTCCTCGGTGCCACCCTCAAGGTTGTAGTACTCGTAGTAGTGGCTGCGCCAGAGCTCGCGTTGGTACTCCACCACCGATTCCTCGACGGACAGGCTCTTCTCTACCTTGACCTGGGCCACGCGCAACTCCTCCTCTCGGCGCTCCTTGATCTCCGCCGCCTCCTGCATCTCCAGCTCCCGCTCGACGACCTCATGAGGAAGCATGTGCTCCATGGCCACCGTCGCCTTTTCGGACATGGGTTGCATGCTGGATTCCGAGGTGGCCTGAAATATCTTGGCGTGAATGGCCTCGACCCAGGCCAGGGCGACATCGGCGGCACGGACTGCAGCTTGAGCGCTCTCGGCGCTTGCAGCCTCCATCGCAGCAGCAACTGCAGCCGTCTCGGCTGCTGCAGCTGCCCTGTCGGCTGCCACAGACGCCCTCTCAGTGGAAGCGGCCGCGCTCAATGCAGATGCGGCAGCACTCTCGGCGTAGGCGGTCGCGCTCTCGACGCAGGCGGCGATGCTCGGGGGGGGGGGGCATCGTACGTGCCTTCACGAAGCGTTTCCACGGTGTCATCTTTGCAAGAAGGGGGTGCGGGAATGGGAATCTGGATTTGTGGATTCGAGGGTTGCCGACACTGGAGGAGACGAGCCGGTGAAGCTTAAGGAGGAAGACTTAAATAGACCCATATTTTTTCATCACAAATGATTCCTACAAAACAACTTTGTGTGATGTTGTAGATATTTTTTATTAGCTGTGAAAGACGAATTTGGAGTAAAGTGGCAACGGATGGTGTTTTAAATGTACGAGAAATTTGTAGTACTAATACAACTGTCATGTCAAATTTTGGAAAATTTCAGGGGTCATTTGACCTTTTAAGACAATTTAAGTGATTTTCTAGCCATTTAGTGACTGTAATTTAAGATTTGAACTACATGTACATGCATCAGCTAACCAAAACAGTTTGAAAAGTCATATTTTTTGTACTTGTGTGTGGTTTAATTCCACGTGTAGTAAATTGCAAGGAATTTTCAAACATATTGGTCTAACTGACACAATTAAGCATGGAGTGCCATCGCATTCAAATTCCAAAAAATTTAAAACATGAAACCTTGCTTGAGGTAATGTCATACCACCAAGATGATGTGGTACAAAAATTTGCCTGTTTGACGAAAGTTTGGACACACACCCCTCACAAACCGGAGCAACTCACTAGAAGGCTCGTGGTAACGAGAGGGAACAATGCATGTTTGCTGACGAACGGCAGATAGCTTCCTCTTATGACCTTCAATTTTTTTTCTACGTGTAATGTGCACTGATACTAACTGTCATGTGAAAATTTGGAAAATTTCACGGGTCATTTGACCTTTTAAAGTGATTTAAGTGATTTCCTAGCCATTTAATGACCATACATAATTCAAATTTGAACTAGATGTACATGCAACGGCTAACCATAACAGTTTGAAAAATCATATTTGTGTACTTGTGTGCGAGTTAATTCCATGTGCAGTAAATTAGAAGGAATTTTCAAACATATTGGTCTCACGGCATGGACACATGCATGTACATGCATGGAGTGCCATGGCATTGTTATTCCAAAAAATTAAAAAATGATCAGAAAACATGAAACCTTGCTTGATGTAATGTCATGCCACCAAGATGATGTGGCAAAAATTGGCTTGCTTGACGAAAGTTTGGACACACACCCCTCACAAACCGGAGCAACTCACTAGAAGGCTCGTGGTTCCGAGAGGGAACAATGGATGTTTGATGATGAATAGTAGATAGCTTCCTCTTACGGCCTTCAAAATTTTTCTACGTGTAATGTGCACTGATACTAACTGTCATGTGAAAATTTGGAAAATTTCAGAGGTCATTTGACCTTTTGAAGACATTGAACTGATTTCCTAGCCATTTAATGACCATAATTCAAATTTGAACTAGATGTACATGCAATGGCTAACCATAACGGTTTGAAAAATCATATTTGTGTACTTGTGTGCGAGTTAATTCCATGTGCATTAAAGTAGAAGGAATTTTCAAACATATTGGTCTCACGGCATGGACACATGTACATGCATGGAGTGCCATGGCATTTTTATTCCAATTTTTTTTAAATGATCAGAAAAACATGAAACCTTGCTTGATGTAATGTCATGCCACCAAGATAATGTGGCACAAAAATTGGCTTGCTTGACGAAAGTTTGGACGCACACCCCTCACAAACCGGAGCAACTCACTAGAAGGCTCGTGGTCCCGAGAGGGAACAATGCATGTTTGATGACGAACGGCAGATAGCTTACTCTTACGGGCTTCAAAATTTTTCTACATGTAATGTGCACTGATACTACCTGTCATGTGAAAATTTGGAAAATTTCAGGGGCCATTTGACCTTTTGAAGACATTTAAGTGATTTCCTAGCCATTTAATGACCGTAATTCAAATTTGAACTACATCTACATGCAACGGATAACCATAACGGTTTGAAAAATCATATTTATGTACTTGTGTGCGAGTTCAAAAATCATCAGACGATGTAAATATCTAGTGTAAAAGAAAATCTAAAATGTGGCAAGACAACCGGCCCCACACGATTAGCACTCTATTTCGTGCCTCGAGTTTTGGAAGGTGGGTGGCGGGCTTTATTAATCATACACGGTTCTGCATTTGGAACCATCAGCTGTTATGTTCACACATGAATTTTGCTGCGGGAATCATGTGTAATTCACACTACAGTACTCGTAAATTCCGGCGACTGACCCGTGTACTGTTCCCGACGATCTAGATTTCGGCCGCCAATAAATACTACCTTGCTCACATCGTCCCGCCTGCATTCTCATCTAGATCCTCCCCTTGCTCCTCCCTCTCTCTCTCTATCTATCTATCTATCTATCCATCTATCTATCTATCTATCTATCTCAAATCTTTGCCATGGCGCTGCCAGTTTGCCCACACACCAACGAGGAGTCACCACCCCCCGAGGAGGCTCACTCGAAGAGCAGCAACGAGGACACCCATGCGCCTCCGGACAAGGTTGCGTCGGACCCCCCAACTTTGGATTGGTTTTGGGGCTAGTACGATCTTTGTCTTTGGAAGTCGCTGCCGCCGGCTGAGAAAGCTAGGCAAGTGGCTTTCAAGAAGGAGATGGCGGAGGAGGATGCCAGGTACTAGGCGGCCTGTGAAGCCCGTGATGCCGCCTGGAAAAAGGAGGCGGCGAGCTTTGGGGGCGGGCGTGTCGTCGTGCGGAGGAGGTGTACGAAGACGGGTACTTCAAGACGAAGGCCAGAGGCGCTAGGCGCCTCGTCGCTGCGTGGAGCTGGGCCGATAAACTCCAGCATGCCACCGACGAGGAGCTTCGGTGGGAGCCCAACGGAATGGCAAGATCGTTCACGCGCGTCCACCTGCAAGAGGCAGATCGGCATGTCAAGCGCTGCGAGGCGGAGGAGGCGAAGTACTGCCTTCACTCTAGGAAGATGCCGCGTACGAGGGAGATGCTGTCGAGGGGCTGCCGGAATACTAGCCCCAGGAGGGATTATTAGTTTTAGTATTGTTCGCTTTCAGTTTTATGCATTGTACCTAGTAGTTAAGTATCATCACGTATATGTGATGATATTATATATATTTTGTGATGAACTAATGAACAATTAATATTATATATATTATGAATTCCATTTTCTATCTATTTTTGTATACTAACTTGAATCTATCTGTTATCATCCACATATACAGAATAAACACACATTGGAACAAAACATATATAGAACGGAAAACAGAGTACACACATTGAAACAGAGCAATAAACAGAGCAATAATATGATTGCTGTGAATACATAGCTATCCACGTCGAAACAACTCAACAAAATAAAATGCGTCCATGAGACCATAACCAGCAGCCTTTGCCTACGGTAGCTCTTGGCTCTGCCTGAACTCGTGTAGGCATTTGTCCAAGCGGTCGACACGCTCACAGTACATCTGGAGCGCGATCTCGAGCTCCAAGTTGGCTATTTCATCGGAGATCACCACCTCGAGGACGCGACAGCCATGTTCCTCTACTGTGCCCAAGTGGACACCTGGGCCAAGGAGGCAGTCGAGCCTACCAACCAACGCGTTGGCATCGAGCGGGCCGCAGACAAGGCGAACGGCACGACCCATGCGAACGGCGCGGAGGGTGTCCGGTGCAAGTACGACGCGGCCGACCTCTGGTGCAAGTACGACACAGAGGGCCTATGCCCACTCCTGGCGAGGAATGGGGGTACTTACAGGACGTGTACCCAGCTGTGATGCCCTATCGACAGTAGGCAAGCGTTGATGGATCCGCTCTTGCTGTGCGGCGCGTCACGCCTCTCGCTCTGCGGCGCTCCAACGCTCTTGCCATGCGGTGAGCCGCAGCCTATCAGCGCGGACGCGTGATACGTCTCCATCGTATCTAGTTTTCCAAACACTTTGGCCCTTGTTTTGGACTCTAACTTGCATGATTTGAATTGAACTAACCCAGACTGACGCTGTTTTCAGCAGAACTGCCATGGTGTTATTTTGTGCAGAAATAAAAGTTCTCAGAATGACCTAAAACTCCACGGAGATTATTTTTGGAATTAAAAAAATACCGGCGAAAGAATCAAGGCCAGGGGGCCCACACCCTGTCCATGAGGGTGGGGGACGCGCCTACCACCCTGGGCACGCCCCTGCCTCGTGGGCCCCCTGGTGCTCCACCGACCGCAATTCCAACTCTATATATTCACGTTCGGGGAGAAAAAAATCAGAGAGCGTTTGACGATACGGAGCCGCCGCCAAGCCCTAATCTCTCTCGGGAGGGCTGATCTGGAGTCTGTTCGGGGCTCCGAAGAGGGGAATCCGTCGCCATCTTCATGATCAACCATCCTCCATCACCAATTTCATGATGCTCACCGCCGTGCGTGAGTAATTCCGTCGTAGGCTTGCTGGACGTTGATGGGTTGGATGAGATTGACCATGTAATCAAGTTAGTTCAGTTAGGGTTTGATCCCTAGTATCCATTATGTTCTGAGATTGATGTTGCTATGACTTTGCTTGCTTAATGCTTGTCACTAGGGCCCGAGTGTCATGATTTCAGATCTGAACCTATTATGTTTTCATGAATATATGTGAGTTCTTGATCCTATCTTGCAAGTCAATAGTCACCTACTATGTGTTACGATCCGACAACCCCGAAGTGACAATAATCGGGACCACTCTCGGTGATGATCGTAGTTTGAGGAGTTCATGTATTCACTAAGTGTTAATGCTTTGGTCTGGTTCTCTATTAAAAGGAGGCCTTAATATCCCTTAGTTTCCAATAGGACCCACTGCCGCGGGAGGGTAGGACAAAAGATGTCATGCAAGGTCTTTTTCATAAGCACGTATGACTATATTCAGAATACATGCCTACATTACATTGATGAACTGGAGCTAGTTCTGTGTCACCCTATGTTATAACTATTGCATGAGGAATCACATCTGACATAATTATCCATCACTGATCCAATGCCTACAATCTTTTCACATATTGATATTTGCTTAATTACTTTTCCGTTGCCACTGTTACAATTACTACAAAACTACAACTGTTACTTTTGTCACCGTTACCGTTACTTCCATACTACATTGCTACGAAATACTTTGCTGTAGATATTAAGTCTTCCAGGTGTGGTTGAATTGACAAATCAACTGCTAATACTTGAGAATATTCTTTGGCTCCCCTTGTGTCGAATAAATAAATTTGGGTTGAATACTCTACCCTTGAAAACTGTTGCGATCCCCTATACTTGTGGGTTATCAACACTATTTTCTAGCGTCGTTGCCGGGGAGCATAGCTCTATTCTTTGAGTCACTTGGGATTTATATCTGCTGATCACTATGAGGAACTTGAAAGACGAAAGAACTAAGATTTTTCCCTCAACTATGAGTGGAGGTAAGGAACTGCCATCTAGCTCTGCACTTGATTCTTCTTCTGTTTTGAGTAAGCTTGCGACACCTAAACCTGCTTCTGCTATTAATTCTGATATATCGCATGTTATTGATGATGCCACTTCTGCTATGCGTGATGGATGAAACTACTCCTATGCTTGATACTACTTTGCCATTAGGTGAGTTTCTTGATGAACAACTTGCTAGGGCTAGAGAGAATGAAGTTATTGAAACTGATAATATTGATGAAAGTGATGATTAAGATTCTACCCCTAGATATGAATTGCCTGTTGTGCCTGAGGGTTATGTTATGGATGAAGAAACTGCTAGAGATTTTCTTGCTTGCAATGATAGATCTGATCTTAATAAATTATTAGCTAAGCTTAAAGAAAAGTCTTTGAATGCTAGAATGAAATATGACCCTACTTTTTCTACTTCACCTATCTGTGTTACTGATAAGGATTATGATTTCTCTATCGATCCTGAGATAATTACTTTGGTTGAATTTGGTCATTTTTATGGCTATGAATCTGAAATTGTTGTGGCACATCTTACTAAGTTAAATGATATAGCCACCCTATTCACTAATGATGAGAAAACTCTTTACTACTATATCCTTAAATTATTTCCATTCTCACTAAAGGATGATGCTAAAACATGGTTTAATTCTCTTGATCCTGGTTGTGTGCGTAGTCCCTAGGATATGATTTATTACTTCTCTGCTAAATATTTCCCCGCTCATAAGAAACAAGATGCCTTAAGTGAAATATATAATTTTGTGCAAATTGAAGAAGAGAGTCTCGCACAAGCTTGGGGGAGGCTTATCCAATTACTTAATGCTTTGCCTGATCATCATCTCAAGAAAAATGAAATACTTGATATCTTTTATAATGGACTAACTGATGCTTCGAGAGACCATCTGGATAGTTATGCTGGTTGTGTTTTCAGGGATAGAACTGTTGATCAAGCTGAATAGTTATTGAATAATATGTTGACTAATGAAAACAATTGGACACTTCCTGAACCAACTCCTAAGCCAACTCGGAAGAAAAGGGGTATTCTATTTCTCAGTCTTGAAGATATGCAAGAGGCAAAGAGATCTATGAAAGAAAAGGGTATTAAAGCTGAAGATGTTAAGAATTTACCTCCTATTAAAGAAATACATGGCCTTAATTCACCACCTATTGAAGAAATACATGGTCTTGATAACCCGACACACGTAGTAAAGGTAAATTCTCTCTATAGATATGATAAAGCTGAAATCCCGTCTACTAAGTTTGCTAGCCAATGCTTGGATGAGTTTGATGACTTTATGGCTAAACAAGAAAACTTCAATGCTTATGTTGGTAAACAATTGAAACATAATGCTTATATGATTGAACACTTGAGTGACTATATGTCTAGAGTTAAAGGTGAACTTAAACTTATTAGAAACATGCTTCTATGGTTACCGCTCAAGTAGAACAAGTGCTTAAAGCTCAAAATGATTTGCTCAATGACTTAAAAGATAAGAAAAATGATAATGCTGTTAGAGTTGTGACTAGAGGTGGTAGAATGACTTAGGAACCTTTGTATCTTGAGGGCCACCCTAAGAGAATTGACCAAGATTCCCAGAGAACTAATGTTGATGCACCTAGTCCTTCTAAAAAGAAGAAGAAGAAAAATGATAGGACTTTGCATGCTTCTCGCGAACCTGTTGTTGACACACCTGAGAATCCCAATAATATTTTTATTTCTGATGCTAAAACACAATCTGGTGATGAACATGAACCTAGTGATAATGTTAATGATGATGTTCATGTTGATGCCCAACCTAGCAATAATAGTTATGTAGAGGTTGAACCTGCTGTTGATCTTGATAACCCACAATCAAAGAATCAACGTTATGATAAGAGATACTTCGTTGCTAGGAAGCACGGTAAAGAAAGAGAACCATGGGTTCAGAAACCCATGCCTTTTCCTCCTAAAGACTACTGGAATCAGCTACTTTGCCATCTGCCAGCTCTTTGCCGTCAGCTAGCAGACGACAAAGAAGCTCTTTGCCATCAGCTACCCGAAAGCAGACGGCAAAGAACAGGCTGATGGCAAAGAAAGCCTTTGCCATCAGCCTGTTCTTTGCCGTCCTCTAGCAGACGGCAAAGAGGGGGGGCACTGAGGAGCTGGTTAAAAAAATACTTAACGGCCCCCCTCTTTGCCGTCCGCAGCAGACGACAAATATGAACAAAAGCGGACGGCAAAGGAGGGCGGACGTCAAAGGCTAACCAAACTAACCTAACTAACGGCCGAGCCCCCTCCCCAACCCGTTACTCTCTCTTCTCCCTCGACCTCCTCCCCGACGCCCACATCGTCCACCCACCGCGCCGCCCCCGCCCCCGCCACCCGGCGCCGCCCCTGCCCTCGCCGCCCCCGCCACCGCCCCCCGCCGCCCGGCGCCGCCACCGCCCCCACCCCCTCCCCCGCCCGTCTCGCCGCCCGGCGCCGCCCCCCCCCCCCCGCCCCCACCGTCTCGCCGCCCGGCGCTGCCCTCGCCCCTCCCGCCCCCGCCCCCGCCCCCGCCCCTCCCGCCCGGCGCCGCCCCCGCCCCCGCCGCCTGGCCATCCCACTGCCCCGGAGCCCCGCCGCCCCCACCCACCCACCACCCCGGCGCCAGCGTCGCCCCCTGCTCCGGTGAGTATTTTTTTTCTGTTTTTCTTTTTTTGCTGTTTAATTCTTATTTAATTGTTAGTGTTAGTGTTAGTGTTAGATTTAGTGTTAGAAAAGAAGAAAATTTAGTGTTAGTGTTAGAAAAAAGAATATGTAGAAGAAAAGAAGAAGTGGAAAAAAGATGAAAAAGAAGAAAAGAAAAGAAGTAGAAAAAAGATGAAAAAGAAGAAGAAGAAAAGAAGTAGAAGAAGTAGAAGAAGAAGAATAGAAGAAAAGAAAAGAAGTAAAAGAAGTAGAAAAAAGATGAAAAAAGAAGAAGAAGAAGAAAGGAAAGAATAAGAAAGGAAATAAGAAGAAGAAGAAGAGAGGAAAGAAGAAGAAGGATAGAAGAAGAAGAAGAAAGGAAAGAAGAAGAAAAAAGAAGAAGAAGAGAAGGAAAGAAGAAGAAGGATATAAGGAAACACCCCGACCACTGACCCCGACACCTCGACCCCGACACCACACCCCGACACCTGACCCCGACACCCTGACCCCGACACCCCGACCCTGACACCACACCCCGACACACATACCACGACACCACACCCCGACACCCCGACCCCGACACGACACCCTGACCCCGAAACAGCACCCCGACACCGACATAACACCCCGACCCCCTAAACCTCCCGAAAAGGTGCTCTTTGGCCTTCCAGAGGCCGACGGGGTTATATATTTGTGAATTATTAGTTAGGTCATATATTTTTCGATTTTGTTATGAAAAACATCATATATAATTGTGTTGATCAGGTAGATTTAAATGTGCAGTTGTTTCATCGCTGCGAGGTTTGGTGTTCGACGACCTCGCCGTGTGTTTGACGAGCTCTGCCCCTTCGTTCGTGGGTGAGCACAAATGACATGTCCTTCTCCCCCATTAATTATTTGCACAAATGACATGAAATTTGGTAGCTAGCTATATATGTGTCTTGAATCATCAGTATGCGTAACCAATATGTGTCTCCCGTTCGAAAGCGTCATAGTTATAAATATGCATGCATTTGCATATTTATAACCTTGATTCTTTCGAATTGTCCAACGCTATCCATGGACAGCCCGAGTATGTGTAGATTGGGTTCGTTTTCCCATATGCTTTGCTCCGGATCCGACGCATAAATTTCGTCAGTGCCTCCCATGTTGTTCTCCGGGTACACATCCTCTCTGTTTATTGTAGAGACGTGTATCAGGAGAACAGCGGGGAGGTGCTGCCGAAATTTTGCGTCGGATCCGGAGCATAGCTTGGGAAAATGAACCCAATCTACACATACTCGGGTGGGATTAGCACCTATCATTACCTATTAGAGTGTAGGTTGCATGGACGTAATAAAATTGACAAAGTAGATCAACTGTATATACATGGTGAATTATATATATAATTGTTGTGTGTCCAGTAGCTCTGAAAGTCAAGATGAGTGATCGTGTGTGGATGTATACCGGTCACACTGGTCAGAACAAATGGAGCGCTGAATGGTTCACAAAAACCAAGGGGTTTGTGCAAGCCGCATTTGCAAATGGCCAGAGGAAAACTTGGTGCCCCTGTTTCCGATGCGGCAATTGGGAAAAGAGGACAGATGCTGAAATGGGTAAACACCTGCAGAAGAATGGTTTTACGCTCGATTATACGGTGTGGACATTTCATGGTGAGTCTACCCAACGTGAACGAGCTGAGGTGGATCATCATCGCACCGACGAGCATGGTACCGGGATGGAAAACATGGTGCAAGACTATGATGATGCTCGGGATTCGGACGAGGAGATGGAGGGATCTGCAAAGGCCTTCAATGAAATGTTGGAGTCTTCAAAACGTCCACTCCACGAGCAAACTGAGCTTTGTCAATTGGATGCCATCTCACAAGTAATGGCTTTGAAGGCTCAGTTCAACTTGGGCAGAGAATGCTATGACGCAATTATGACAGTATTTGGACGCTTTCTACCCAAAGGCCATGTAATGCCTGCAAACCTATACCAATCGGACAAAATCCTCCATGCACTGAAGATGCCCTATGAGAAGATACATGCCTGTGAGAAAGGATGTGCCTTATTTAGGCTTGACTATGCGGACTTGAACTATTGTCCCATTTGCAAGTGTTCCAGGTATATTGTGGTAGATAACGGTATGGGTGAGAAGACACAGACCAAAATCCCTATTAGTGTTCTTCGGTATATGCCAATCGTACCAAGACTTCAACGTCTTTTCATGGTCGAAGAGACGGCCAGACAGATGACATGGCACAAAACAGGCAAAAGAACCGAACTAGATGCAGATGGTAATCTGATGATGGTACACACATCGGATGGTGTTGCGTGGAAAAAGTTTGATGAATTACATGCTGACAAAGCGGCAGATCCGAGGCATCCTCGAGTCGGCATCAGCACCGATGGGTTCAGTGTGTTTGGTATGACAGCAGCCCAATATAGTTGTTGGCCCGTATTTGTCTTTCCACTCAATCTCCCCCCCGGGTAGATTATGCAAAGAAAGAACATTTTCCTGACGTTGATAATTCCAGGGCCCAACTATCCGGGAAAAAATATGAATGTGTACATGCAGCCGCATCAGGACGAATTGCAAGAAGCCTGGGATAATGGGTTCAAGACATACGACACCTATAGCAAACGAAACTTCATAATGCGTGTCTGGTAGATGTACGCGATGCATGACTTGCCGGCGTATGCGCTATTCGTTGGCTAGTGTGTGCATGGAAGGTTCCCGTGCCCCACATGTAAGGGAGCTCTTGAGTTTCGTTGGCTTCAGGCCGGTCGCAAGTTTTCTTGCTTCGACATGCATAGACAGTTCCTGGATCCTCGTCATAAGTTCAGGAAAGACAAGAAGAACTTCATTAGAGGTAGAGTTGTAAAAAACTCTGCACCACCTGCGTTGATAGGCCAACAGACCTTGGATCAGTTAAACGCTCTCGAGCCAGATCCAGAGCATCCAGGGTACTTCAAGGGGTATAATTCTGAGCACGTCTGGACTCACAAAACATGCTTATGGGATCTGCCTTACTTCAAAGACCTCCTTTGCCCACACAACATCGACGTGATGCACACTGAGAAGAATATCGCCGAGGCACTTTTTGGTACATTGTTCGGCATAGATGGGAAGTCAAAGGATAATACTAAGGCTAGAGTCGATCTGGAGGCGCTATGTGATAGGCCGTTAAAAACATGAAAGAACCGAAAGGAAAGCAGAACTGGACGAAGCCAAAGGCATGGTTCAATCTTGGAAGGCCAGCTATGAAGGAAATTATCTTGTGGGTGAAAATGCAGTTGATGTTCCCCGATGGGTATGCAGCGAATCTAAAGAGGGGAGCGAGTCTTGATAAATTGAAGATATTTGGTCTCAAGAGTCATGATTGGCACATATGGATTGAGCGGGTAATGCCGGTGATGTTGCGTGGCTTCATCCCTGAGGATGAATGGCTAGTACTGGCAGAACTCAGCTATTTCTTCTGTGTTCTTTGTGCGAAAGAACTATCGCCTGGCGTACTAGAAGAAATGGAAGAGTTGGCGCCAGAGTTGATCTGCAAGTTAGAGAAGATCTTTCCACCGGGCTTCTTTAATCCAATGCAGCATTTGATTTTGCATCTCCCGACCGAGGCAAGATTGGGGGGCCCGTGCAAAATCGTTGGTGCTACCCAACTGAGAGGATGCAGAAGACGCTTCGAGAAAAATGTAAAATTAAACGTAGAATTGAAGCGTCTATGGCTGAGGCATTCATCACTGAGGAGGCGGCAAACTTCGTGACAGCACACTACGAAACCAAAAATCGTCATTTGCATAATCCGAAGCCTCGGTACAATGCTGACGAGCCTAAAAAGGGTGGATCCAACCTCAGCCTATTCAAAGGCAATCTCACACCAGCCAGTGTTTCAAATACAGTATCTTTGGATAACGAAGAATGGCGGACCATTTCGTTGTATATCTTCAACAACCTGATAGAAGTGCGGCCGTACATCGAGTAAGTTCTCGGTACATTGTTTCGCAACTTCTATTTCCTTTGAACTGCTCTTATTCCTGGATATTTCATATAGTCGATACGTCGCCCTATTCTCGTATGGAGCGGTGATCCAAAAGGATTCCGTCGAAGAGTATGAGCTTCTCGCAAAGCAAGGAGGCGGCTATCCCGGTTTCATCTCTTGGTTCAAACAAACGGTAAATTCTATTAGACAATTTCATTTCATTCGCTAATTTGTGCATAATGCAACAATCCTTTCATATTAAACTTGTAGGCTAATTCAAAGTCTATGGACACCGAATTGAGACAAGTCGCTAGTGGTTTTGACTATAAGGTCCGTTCATTTGACAAATACGACATCAACGGGTATCGTTTTCGTACCTATGGCAAAGAGCTATCTATGGCCGACCGAAAGTCTACAAATTGTTGTGTATCTGCTATCGGCGAAGGAGGTACCGAGTATTATGGGAGAGTTGAAGCAATTTATGAACTTCTATTCTATGGTGAAAACCCACCGAATGTCGTAGTCTTCAAATGTTATTGGTTTCAGCCGAAGGAGACTAGAAGGACTCATGAACATATAGGGCTAGTTGAAATCAACCAAAGCACCCATTTAGATGTTCCTGATGTCTATATTATGGCTCAACAGGCGACCCAAGTATTCTATCTACCCTGGGCCTGCCAAACTAATCCAAATCTGAAAGGTTGGGATGTCGTTTATGAAGTGCCGCCACGTGCTAGACTATCTCCCCCAAAGGAAGAGGATTATGAACCTCACATTAACCCAGACACATATGAAGGAGAATTCTTCCAAGAGACACGTCTTTCCAAAAAGCATTTCAAGAACCGGTATACTTCATCCCAAAACATTGAAGTAGACAGCGACAGTGAATCCCACATCACCCCAGAGGAGGAACAAGAAGAGCCGGAACAAGAAGAGGTTACTGTTGCGGACGACCTCTCAATGCTTGACCGATTACGTAAAGGTGGCCTTCCACATGTTGATGCCACTGAACCCTATGAGCCCGTCATTGATTATAGTGATGATGATGATTATGCATTTATTGATGATACTGATCGAGATTATTAGTAGTGTCAGGTATTCAATTTTTTTATGTTGTACTTGATGATGATACACTTAAGTGATATACATATTATTATTCATGTCGGTATTTTTTTTATGTTGTACTAATTTCGTTTACTCTTTGTCATGGCAGGTGTTGAAAGATGGAAGGGGAGCCGACTGAGGCCAAGGACAAATGTGCCCAAATTGAAGGTGTGCCACACCATCAAGGTAGCTCCAGCTTATATCAGTTCGGGCGGAATTGGGTAATGTGGTTTGCTTCATTATTAATGCAATTCATTCATCATGCTAGCTTGAGCCCTTTAATTACTAATTTACTTTGTTTCTCTCTTTCAGGCATGCTACAATAAGACGGATAAGGTGCCAGAGGGGTACGACCTGTATGCCATGGCCCACACTGCCTCTTACAATCAAGTCAAGGGGAAGGCAAGGAAAGGGGAGGAGTTTAACCCGAGCCAGATCCCCTACAATCCAGAGCAGGTGATGATATCTAGTGGAGGGAGGTCCCATGGCTCCATAGCCATTGATCCAGAGATTGCTCCTGAGACCACGGTGAGTTTAATTTGAATGGACGTTACTTGCTAGTTTTAACATTTGAGTGTCATCATGCTAACGAAACATTGGAAATGATCTTTGGTGTAGCGTTACTCCACACAAGCATCACACGATCCTTCTCCAGCTACTGGCATGAGCCAGCCCGCTCCCACACCTCCATGATCAAGGTAAGTTTCTCTAGTTTTTTGCTTAACAAATGCATAAAGACCTAGACTTAGCTTTATTTCATCCAATATGCTTATCTTAATGACCTAGAGTTAGCTTGTTTTCCTGCAAAATGACTTAATAAGCTTACTGACCTCCAAAACCAGCCATTTTACCTAAGTTAGCTCTAAAATGATCTATACTTAGCTTTGTTTCCTCCAAAATGACCTAAGTTAGTTATAATATGCTTAGTTAACTAGGTTTGCTCAATAATGACATGTACTTACCTTACTTATGTAAAAATGGCATAATTAGCTTAGTTAGCTCATAAACGATCCATTTTACCTACATTAGCTCTAAAATGATGCATTTTACCTAAGTTAGCTCATAAACGATCCATTTCACCTAAGTTACCTCACAAACGATGGCGTGCTTCTTCTTCTAGTCTTCTTCTTCTAGTCACCTTTTCCTAACTTTCTTATTTGCCATTTTGCAGATTTCATTCACTTCACGGAAGTTAGCTTGCTATGATGGAGTGCTTGTTTTTTATTTCATTCTCTTCTAGTATTCTTCTAGCTTACTACGATGGAACTTGCTATCTTGATGAAACTTTGCATTGTAATATGTATGTGCAACTTCCTAATGGTTGCAACTTATGTGTATGTGCAACTTTATGTATGAGTGGATGGAACTATATATGTATGTACGATGAAACTTATGTGCTGTTAAATAGCCCTGTGAAATATATCTATATATGTCATATATATTTGCTGTGAAAATTGTTGGATTTAAAAAAACAGGGAAAAAAACCATTATGCAGGCTCTTTGCCGTCTGCCATCGACCGCAAAGGGCTCTTTGCCATCAGCAGCGGACGGCAAAGAGGCCACGTGGCAGGCAACTGTGCTTCCTGGGAGGCTGACCTATCTGGTCAGTTTGCCAATAGTGGCTGATGGCAAAGAGAAAGTAACTTTGCCTACAGCGGCGGACGGCAAAGGCCTTCCGGTCTTTGCCGTCAGCGGCCGACGGCAAAGGCTTGCCATTAACCACCTAACGGAGTAACAACGCAATTATTGCCGTCAGCATTCTTTGCCGTCGGTAGCTGATGGCAAAGGACCCTTTGCCGTCAGCCGCCCGAAGCGGACGACAATGTAGCTCTTTGCCGTCCCTTACATTGCCGTCCACTTTTGCCGTCCGCGGCGGACGACAAAGACCTTTTCCGTCCGCCATCCATGCCTTTGCCGTCCGCCGTGGCTGATGGCAAAGTAGCTGATTCCTATAGTGAAACCATCCAAGAAAAAGGATGATGAGGATTTTGAGCGCTTTGCTGAAATGATTAGGCCTATCTTTTTTGCGTATGTGTTTTACTGATATGCTTAAAATGAATCCTTATGCTAAGTACATGAAAGATATTGTTACAAATAAAAGAAAGATACCAGAAGCTGAAATTTCCACCATGCTTGCTAATTATACAAGGCTGGAATATCAAAGGAACTAGGAGATCCAGGAGTACCAACTATACCATGCTCCATTAAAAGAAACTATGTTAAAACTGCTTTATGTGATCTCGGAGCCGGTGTTAGTGTTATGCCTCTCTCTTTATATCATAGACTTGATTTGAATAAGTTGACACCTAATGAAATATCTTTGCAAATGGCTGATAAATCAACTGCTATACCTGTCGGTATTTGTGTTGTGGTTGCAAACGTTACTATCTTAACGGACTTTGTTATTCTTGATATTCCCGAGGACGATAGTATGTCGATTATCCTTGGTAGACCCTTTTTGAATACTGCAGGGTATGTTATTGATTGCAACAAAGGCAATGCCACTTTTCATGTTAATGGTAATGAGCATACGGTACACTTTTCGAGGAAACAACCTCAAGTTCACAGTATCAAATCTATTGGAAAAATTCCATCGATTATTATTGGAGGTTTTGAATTTCCTCTTCCTACTGTCAAGAAGAAATATGATATTCTTATTGTTGGGGACATACATATCCCCGTTGAGGTAACCTAGTGCTATTCGAAAAATTCTTCGGTTTCATGCGATTCAGAATGAGTTTGTTAACAAGACTTGGTCAACCTTGTTAGTGGATTCCTTTTGATGAGCATGAGATGGATGAAGTTAGAAAGCACAAATCTCTGTACCCTCCATTTACTTTCTATTAAATCAAGCAAAAATAGTATTTTCTGTCTGTTTTCTGATTTATCCTTGCAATAAAAAATACCCCAAAAATATAAGTTCTCCAAAAGCCCTGAAAATGAAATATGATTTTTTCTAGAATATTTGAGAATATATGGCAGTGAGAACACACCAGAGGGGGTAAGCACCTGACCACGAGGGTCCAGGGCGCGCCCACCCCCTGGGGCGCGCCCCTGCCTCGTCGGCCCCTGGTGGCCCCCTCCACTTATTCCTGCACCCACACACTTCTTTTTCCTCCCAAAAAAATCACCAACCAGCTCAAGCACGAGTTCTAGCTCATCTTGCTTCCATTTTCGATCTCCCTGCTCAAAGCTCCACTCACAAAACTGCTTTGGGGGATTGTTCTTTGGTATGTCACTCCTCCAATGGTCCAATTAGTTTTTGTTCTAGTGCTTTATTCATTGCAAATTTTTGTTGCTAAGGTGACCCTATTATTGAGCTTGCATGTCAAATTTATATGGTCCCAAGTAGTTCTAATGCATGATATAGTCTCTAGGCACTTGTGGGAGTAGTTGCTATCAATTTTGTTAAGTCTGGTTCACTTTTATTTTGAGTTACTAAAATTTTCAGAAATTTTTCAGAGGAAGAAATATGCTTAGGAAAATGTACCAAGGTGGTTCTTCAAGGAAGCAAGGACCCAGGCCCGCAATACATGAGCCGAACGATGAACCACCGAGGGAAGCTCAAGTGCGGCCTTGTGAATGGCCGTCAGAGGAGTTTATGGTCCAAGCAGGCATCAAGGATGAATTTGATGCATATGTGTGTAATGCTGATCTTGAGGACTTCATGCTAGATAAGTGCCCTCAATATTATCACTTAACTGATTCCTTTGTGAGGAGGTTTAAATTTACATCTTCACGCAATTCTCACAATGTCCTATTTGATCTTTATGATAAATCATATACCATGGACTTAGAAGATTTTAATACCGCTCGTAAACTCCCGCAATGGGGTAGTGCTAGTGAACCTCACAAATCTGAATTTAAAATTTTTCTTGCTAGTATCACTATGGGGGAATCTAGAGAAATAGCACAAGCTACCATAGGGAGCATTCATTTTCCTGCTATACATTAGTTTGCTCTCTTTATAGGTAGATGCATAAATGGTAAGGACGACGCATGTCACATGGGTGTTCCTGATCTTAGTGTTCTCAAGAGTGCTGTGCTAGGAGATAAACAATATAACTTGGGGGCCATTGTTGCATGTAGGTTGCATAATAATAGTTTAAATGGAGACTTGTTTGGTGGGATTTATGCAACCCGTGTGGCTAATTTTCTTGAGATACCCATACATGAAAATGATATCGAGTTGCCTCCCGCTTATCTAGATTATGATGCTATGGTTCGTCATCAGTTTGTTGAGAGGAATGAACAGTTCCTCCAATACCGACTAATCTTTGACAGACGTCGCACTGTCCATGTTGCTCTCCCTGCTCCTGGTTTCTTTGACTTTAAGGCAAAAAGGAGATATATTATAACCAGGGAGGAGGCGAACGAGTACGAGAGGAGGACGGAGGCAGCCCGCCTCCAAGCTGCAGCTCATGAGGAAATGGCTGCTGCATCTCAGTATGACCCCATCTACAACTTTGATCCATGGGCATAGACCAACTTAGGCCAAAAGCCTAAGCTTGGGGGAGTACGTATTTCTCACCGACATTACATTCATGTTCACACACTCATTCCAGTTGTCGGTGCTCATACTTTTTCATTGTACTATCCATGCTAGTTTATTTTCTTTTCTTGCTTTCTTCTTGTGTGTTTCAATAACCTTAAGAAAAACCAAAAAAAATTGTTGTAGCTTTTAGCTAGTTTACTTTCCATGCCTGTAGTAGTAGTAATTAAAAGAAAACCCAAAAAGATTTCTCGTTCTTCTTTTGCTTGTTGTGAGCTTTCCCGTGTAAATAGTTTTATTTCCTTTCTTTTCTTTGGGGGTCGAGAGGAGAAGACCATGATGAAAATGTTGAGTGACTCTCATATGCATTATAATTGATTTAACCAAGAGCTCATATTACCTTGTCTTCTCCCTTGAATTGAATGCTTGTAGATTCCAGCTTAGTCCAATGCACGTGCACTATTATTATTATCCACATTGTTCGGTTGTGTGAGTGAAAGGCAATAATGACGATATATGATGGACTGACTGAGATGAGATAAGCTGGTATGAACTCGACCTATCTTGTTTTTGTAAATATGATTAGTTCATCGTTCCTGATTCAGCCTATTATGAATAAACATGTTTGCAATGACAATTAGAGATTATAGTTGCTTATGTCATGCTTAATTAGCTAGGAGTTTTTAATGGTTTACCTTGCGTGCCAACATGCTATTAAAATGGTTGTGATGTGGTATGATAGGGTGGTATCCTCCTTTGAATGATTCGAGTGACTTGACTTGGCACATGTTCACGCATGTAGTTGAAACAAAATCAACATAGCCTCCACGATATTTATGTTCATGGTGGATTATATCCTACTCATGCTTGCACTCAGTGTTGATTAATTTTAATGCATGTTCATGACTGTTGTTGCTCTCTAGTTGGTCGCTTCCTAGTCTTTTTCTAGCCTTCACTTGTACTAAGCGGGAATACTGCTTGTGCTTCCAAAATCCATAAACCCCAAAGTTATTCCATATGAGTCCACCATACCTTCCTATATGCGGTATCTACCTGCCGTTCCAAGTAAATTTGTATGTGCCAAACTCCAAACCTTCAAATGAAATTATGTTTTGTATGCTCGAACAACTCATGTATCAACTAGGGCTGTCTATATCTTCCATGCTAGGTGGGTTATTCTCACGAGGAGTGGACTCCGCTCCTCATTCACGAGAAAATGGCCGGTAACCGAGATGCCCAGTCCCATGCTCAAATCAAATCAAAATAATTGCAAACAAAACTCCCCTAGGATTGTTGTTAGTTGGAGGAACCCGTTGTTTCGGGCAAGCCATGGATTGATGATTGTTGGTGGTGGGGGAGTATAAACTTTACCATTCTGTTTGGGAACCGCCTATAATGTGTGTAGCATGGAAGATATCGAGATCTCTTGGTTTTTATGTTGACAATGAAAGTATACCACCCAAAATATTATTTATCTCTATTTCAAAATCGAGCTCTGGCACCTCCACAAATCACTGCTTCCCTCTGTGATGGGCCTATCTATTTACTTTTATGTTGAGTCATCCTCCTCTTATTAAAAAGCACCAGTTGGAGAGAACAACTGTCATTTGCATGCATTACTATTAATTTATATTGAGTATGACTGGATCTCTTTTACCATGAATTACAATGTTTAGTCAGTCCTTGATCTTCAGAGGTGCTCTGCATTTATGTTTTGCGGTCACAGAAAGGGCTAGCGAGATACCATCTTGTTATATCATATTATGATTGTTTTGAGAAAGTGTTGTCATCTGAGTTTTATTATTATTGCTCGCTAGTTGATTATGCCATTGATATGAGTAAACATGAGACCTAAGTGTTATTGTGAATGTGGTTAGTTCATAATCTTTGCTGAAAACTTGAATGCTGGTTTACATATTTGCAACAACAAGAGCAGACAGAGTTTGTAAAAAGTTTTTCTTTATCACTTTCAGTTTGTCAACTGAATTGCTTGAGGACAAGCAAAGGTTTAAGCTTCGGGGAGTTGATACGTCTCCATCGTATCTACTTTTCCAAACACTTTTGCCCTTGTTTTGGACTCTAACTTGCATTATTTGAATGGAACTAACCCGGACTGACGTTGTTTTCAGCAGAACTGCCATGGTGCTATTTTTGTGCAGAAATAGAAGTTCTCAGAATGACCTGAAACTCCACAGAGATTATTTTTGGAATTAATAAAAAATACTGGCGAAAGAATCAAGGCCAGGGGGCCCACACCCTGTCCACAAAGGTGGGGGCGCGCCCCCTGCCTCGTGGGCCCCTTGGTGCTCCACCGACCTCAACTCCAACTCTATATATTCACGTTCGGGGAGAAAAAAAAATCAGAGAGAAGGATTCATCACGTTTTACGATACGGAGCCGCCGCCAAGCCCTAATCTCTCTCGAGAGGGCTGATCTGGAGTCCGTTCGGGGCTCCGGAGAGGGGAATCCGTTGCCGTCATCATGATCAACCATCCTCCATCACCAATTTCATGATGCTCACCGCCGTGCGTGAGTAATTCCATTGTAGGCTTGCTGGACGTTGATGGGTTGGATGAGATTTACCATGTAATCAAGTTAGTTTTGTTAGGGTTTGATCCCTAGTATCCATTATGTTCTGAGATTGATGTTGCTATGACTTTGCTATGCTTAATGCTTGTCACTAGGTCCCGAGTGCCATGATTTCAGATCTGAACCTACTATGTTTTCATGAATATATGTGAGTTCTTGATCCTATCTTGCAAGACAATAGTCACCTACTATGTGTTATGATCTAACAACCCCGAAGTGACAATAATCGGGACCACTCTCGGTGATGATCGTAGTTTGAGGAGTTCATGTATTCACTAAGTGTTAATGCTTTGGTCCGGTACTCTATTAAAAGGAGGCCTTAATATCCTTTTGTTTCCAATAGGACCCCGCTGCCACGGGAGGGTAGGACAAAAAGATGTCATGCAAGTTCTTTTCCATCAGCACGTATGACTATATTCAGAATACATGCCTACATTACATTGATGAACTGGAGCTAGTTCTGTGTCACCCTATGTTATAACTATTGCATGAGGAATCGCATCCGACATAATTATCCATCAGTGATCCAATGCCCACGAGCTTTTCACATATTGATCTTTGCTTAGTCATTTTACCGTGCCACTATTACAATTACTACAAAACTGCTACTGTTACTTTTGCCACCGTTACTGTTACTTCCATACTACTTTGCTACTAAATACTTTGCTGCAGATATTAAGTCTTCCAGGTGTGGTTGAATTGACAACTCAACTGCTAATACTTGAGAATATTCTTTGGCTCCCCTTGTGTCGAATAAATAAATTTGGGTTGAATACTCTACCCTCAAAAACTGTTGCGATCCCCTATACTTGTGGGTTATCAACGCGCCTAGCTTGCTCTGCGGCGCACCATCGATCATGTTGTGCGGTGAGCTACAGCCTCTCGGTGCTGACATGCCTATCTTGATCCGTGGCGCTGAAGCGCCATGCACCAAAGGTCTGCTCAACCCTGGCGAAGACGCGCATCACGGCGTCGTCCATCGCGTTGCCGGGGAGTGCCACAGCCTCGACGGGCCGTGGCGCCTTTTGGTTTTCCTTGTCGACGAGGTTGATGGTAGAGGCGGCGCTTTGGTGCATTGGCATGCTTGGAAAAGGTGGATGTGCTACAGGCTGCGGTTGTTGCCTCCGTGCATCGCGCCGCGCCTAGGTTTATGTGCAATATTACTGGGTGGCGGGAAACAGGTGAGGAAATGGCGGGAAACGGTGGCGTGTTTATAGAGCGCCATGAATTAATGGAAACTTACAATATAAAGGAACATCGAGCTAGCACAAGAAGTAGATAATGATGAGATGAACATGGACCACACTAGGGAACCCGTCGGTGATGAATTCATCAATCGCAAATAGTTGTACACTAGCAAGCTTTTGCCCACAACACACACGGCTTATTCCATCACAAACAGGTCGGATGGATCAACTGTATGCCACATATACACACTGTCAAAAAGTAATGCGGTAGACCTTCTTTAAAATATGTTAAAAAATAAAATAAAAATAAAAAACAAGGACCTTGAGGTTAAATTAGGTGAGGGAATGGGTAATTTTGGTCATTTGACCAATATGACCTGTCCTATCAGTTAATTTAACATCAACATAACTTTCCATCCAGTCACCCATCCCATGGATGATCTAGCCTAAGCACACTTAACTTGAGAGTTCTCTTAGATGAGCTACTGGTGGAACAACTAGTCCTTGCTAATATAGGATGCCTCTTCGCATCCTTACGGCGTATCCGGATGACCGCCCGTCCCCCAATTGCCAATACATGTTGTGTAGACAGAGCATATCACATACATTTTATTAAAAGCAATCGCCTGTGTTATTATCGGTCTTCGCACACATTTCTGATTACAGATCTGTTTGCCATGTATCACACACATCTTGTTATATTGAACCGTTTCTGTTCTCTTGTCTCAACGCAAATAGTTCATCCGAGTGAACCGCATGTCGTATATCACACACACCTTGATCTGCCTGACCGTTTCTTTTGTGCTGCCTAATCACAAACAGTTCATCCTAGTGAACCGTATGTTGTGTATTGCACACGCCTTCATCTGGCCACCCATTTCTTTTGTTCCACCTCATCGCAAACAGTTAATTGAACTGAACCGTATGCCCTGCATCGCACACACAACTAAAATCTGAACCGTGTTTGATGCATCCATCATCGCAAATGTTTTGGACATTTTTAATGGTTATCTGACACCACCGTTTGTGATTATTGCATCGCACACAGTTTCTCGAAGGGTCTCTAATCGTAGTGTCGCGTTAGCAGCATTCTGCAGTAGTGACAGGCCCCCATTTGGACTGTAGGCGGTCGAACAAAAAGCCATTTCCTCTGTTTCGCGGTACGCCAGACCCCTCCCGATCAACAGGACCCCGTTTCGATTATAGGAGCTCGAACAGAAGTCCGTTTCCTCTGTTCTCTAAAAAAGTTTGTTTCCTACGTTTTGCAGTACACGAGACCCCTCCCGATGAACATGATCCCATTTTGACCGCAGGCGGTCGAATAGAAGGCCATTTCCTCTGTACTACGGTACGCCAGACCCCGTTTCGGCCGTTCCATCCAAGCCGGTTGGCTCCCGTGGACAGAAAGCATTCCGACCCAGCCGGTTGCCTCCCGATGAACACGACATTGTTTCTCCATTCTGATCCAGCCGGTTGGCTGCCGATGAACAGGCCGCCGTTGCTGTATGCGTTCGAGACCACGCCCGTATGGACATACATGGCCGCCTTTTTTTCTAGCATGGTTGTACGTATGTGTACACGATTTAGACGGGACTGTGAAAGCACAAGTGCTCCTTGGGTGATTTTGGTAATTAATGTCAACATATTGATTATTGGACTAATAGTTTTGTCAAGTATATTTCTAATAAGTTCGACAATGGAGTGGCAACGATAAGAGGATGTGCAACCCATCAAAATGCTAAGGACAAAGATTGACAAAAGTTCAAGACTCTTCATTTCTATTTTAGTCATCCAAGATCACATTGAGTCCATAGGAAAGCCAATACTAACAAAATGGGATGGGGTGTTGTTTAATGGTCTACTTTCTCAAAGTGCTTAGTGATATTGCTCCAAACCCTAAACCACTTTATCCATCTAAATATGTCCAAACCTAAATTCCAAACTCAGCCCCATCGATTCTTTCTAGCCGGAGCCACCGAGTTCTTTTGACATGGCCATTGCCAGAAACCCTAATGATTCGGTCACACCGATATGGATCTCAGTCCCACCGAGATGGCCTTGCCAGCGCTCTGCAATCTGTTGCATTCACTTCGGTCCTACCAAGTTGATGCGATCGGTCTCACCGTGTTGGCTTGACAGATTCTCTGTTGCTTATTGCTGCATTTTGGTCTCACCGAGTTGATGCAATCGGCGCCACCGAGATGAAGTTTTCCCTAAGCTCTAGCACATTGATCCCACCGAGTTGTTCCAGTCGGTCCCACGGAGATTCCTAAGGTTCATATTTTTGAACAGATCGGTCTCACCGAGTTTTCTAATCGGTGCCACCGAGATGAGTCAAAAGTGTGTAACGGTTGGATTTTGTGTGGAGGCTATATATACATTTCAAGATAAGGTGATTAGACCCTTAACAAGTAAAAGTGGCAATTTTCAAGTTCTTCATGATAAGGTGGAGTTTTAGCACAAGTTTAAGCATTCACAATACATTTCAAGCAAGCATGGCAAGAGTATTTGCAGCGGAAAGAGTAAAGCATGCTATTTGCAAGAATGTAAGGGATGGGATTGGAGTGTGCAAACACAATGAAGACACGGAGATTTTTGCCGTAGTTCTGATAGGTGGTGCTATCGTATATCCACGTTGATGGAGACTGATGAGGATACAAACCTGGGGTAGGATCATAGGCCTGGCCTATACGTCCTACCCAAGGTCACTACCCTAGAAGATGAGAAGTCCAAGAGGCAGCAAGAGACCCCCAGTCGAAGATGTCGAGTGAAATCCACTTGACAATCATGTCACTCGGGAGTCCTCCTACCTACTGCCATTTGACCATCTAGAGAATCACTCGACCTACCAAAGACCAGGAGTCGCTCAGCATTACAACGGACAGGCGTTCACTCCATAGTCTTTAAGGTCATTAACAGCACTTAAGGCTGGCGTTACCAGTAACGCCCCCACTTTATGTACATTAAGTCCCTTGTAATGGAGGATGACTGGGGTCCTGGCGCACTTTATATAAGCCACCCCCTCCTCTGGCACAAGGGTTTGCACTCCCTGTAACATCACACATATAATCCAATCGACCGCCTCCTGGCACCGAGACGTAGGGCTGTTACTTCCACCGAGAAGGGCCTGAACTCGTAAAACTCATGTGTACACCTTCACCATAGCTGAGATCTTGCATCTCCATACCTACCCCCTTTCTACTATCAGCCTTAGAACCACGAGAGTTGGCGCCCACCGTGGGGCAGGTGTCTTAGCGACTTGTTGGTGAAGTTGCAAGTTTTTCCGATCATCATCATCATGGTTTCCAGCGGCGGATTGGCTGAGGGCCGCGAGATCCGTCTCAGTGCGCTCGTTTTCGTCGTCGACGACTCCGCTTGGCTTCAAGAAGCTCCCCTTGACACTGAGGTGCTCCCCGTCCGAGGGGTGACGCACTTTCGCGCGTGCGTTCGCGGCGTCCTTCTCCGGCAGCCGTCGACCCAGTATCAGTCGGCTCCAATGGTGTCTTCCCTCCCCACTGTTCGCTGTCGCAAGCGATCCGGTCGATCGCGGCTTCAGCGGTGGGTGAAACACGTGGTGGCTCGGCATTCGACAACCCATTAAGTCATGGCAATCGAGCCCGACGAAACTCCCCACGGCCTGTTCGATCTGTCAACTAGCTCCACGGAGACCGCATCCAAGTGCGATAGCAGCGACCCTGCGGCTGAAGTCTTGATGGCCGACGGACCGCGTGGTCCGCCTGGCTTCTGTCGCGCAGACGGCGAAGATGGTGGCGGCGATCCGTCGCGCGTCCATGAGGAATACCATCCCGAACCCCTTTCTTCGCAGCAGAGGGAAGAACTTCATTGCCGCAAGATGGATGCGCTCCACACGCCCATCGTTGGAGAAACCCCCGAGGCTCGGGCCTTGGAAGAGGCGCGCCTGGCTAATTTGGCTGAGCGCACTCGACTGGAGAACCTGCAGCGCGCTCTCGACGAGCGGGCTCGAGAGCGGGTCCCTGAGTCCAGTCGATGACAGCTTTTCCCGCCTCCGCCTAAGGTATACCGTACTCCGATTCAGAACCTCACAGTTGCGGCCCGAATAGCAAAGTCGATCGAACCTTCCCAGTCGGAGGCTGGCAGAGGGTTGATGCAGATCCGGGCCTTGCTCCGGGCAGCAGGAGGGAAGAACACATCAATGTCTCAGTCGCGGAATAGGATTCATAGCAGATCCATAGTAGCGGATACAGTTCAGTCGGTCCACAGCCCGAGATCGCCCCTGCGGCGTGAAGGCCGTGGACAGTATGATCGTCAGCTCGACCGCGACAATAGTCGTCGAGCGCCCACGCCTCCTCTGAGGAGTGCGTCATATGTGCCTTGGCAGAACGATGATAGACGCCGCCATAGTGGCGAGCGCAGAGCACCAGTCGACCCAAGGGAGCCAGGCCTCAATGTAAGATCCATTCTTGTTCTAGGCCTAGTCGACTGGAACAAAGCGCATAGAGAAGACCCAGGCAGAGATCGTCCAAGTGGCAGCAGAGTGCATGTTTCAGGTCCAGAGTGTTTCAGCAGAGCCATCAGGGCGGTAGTGATTCCTCCCAACTTCAGGTTGGCAACCGGAGTCAGTAAGTTCACTGGAGAATCCAAGCCTGAAACTTGGCTTGAGGATTACCGAGTGGCTGTGCAGATTGGAGGAGGAAACAATGAAGTAGCGGTGAAACATCTTCCTCTGATGTTGGAAGGGTCGGCCTAAGCGTGGTTGACTCAGTTGGCTCCATGCAGTATATACAGTTGGGAAGAGCTGGCTCGAGTGTTCGTCAAAACTTTTGAGGGCACTTGCAAGCGACCAGCGGGATTGACCGAGTTGCAGCATTGTGTGCAGAAGCCGAGTGAGACTTTGAGAGACTTCATTCAGAGGTGGACCACTTTGCATCCGACCGTTGAAAATGTATCAGAGCATCAAGTAGTGTGCGCCTTCAAGGAAGGCGTCAAATACCGAGAGTTGGTCCTGAAGTTTGGTCGGACTAGAGATATGACTCTGACTCGGATGATGGAGATAGCCACCCGGTACGCTAACGAAGAAGAAGAGGATCGACTCCATAGTGGGAAGAGTAAGCCAGTCGGCCAAGAGGCCGGTGGAGGTAATTCCAATCGGAAACAGAAGCATAAGGCTGAGCCGGCAACACCCGGTGAGATTGCAGCAGTGGCTCAAGGAAAGTTTAAGGGAAAACCTAAAGGGCCCTGGCCCCCTAAGAAGGTAAAGGATCAAGCAGGGAACGATGTGTTGGATTTGCCATGTCACATCCACACGAAGAAGGATGAAGAAGGTAATCTGATCTACCCTAAGCATACCACTCGACAATGTCGACTCCTGATCCAGCAGTTCTGAGAAAAACAACCCAATGAGAAGGAGAAAGAGTCGGACAAAGATGAGGATGAAGAGGAAGATGACGGTTATCGCAAAGTCAATTCCACCCTCATGATTTTTGCTGATGTTGAGAGCAAGAGTCGGTTGACGGTTATCAACAAAGAAGTGAATATGGTCGCTCCAGCGATGACGACCACATACCTGAAATGGTCTTAGACAGCCATCACATTCGACCAGTCTGACCATCCGGCTCATGTAGCCACCCCCGGGAGGCAAGCACTGGTAGTCGACCCCGTCGTCGGAGGCACTCGACTGACTAAAGTGCTGATGGACGGTGGAAGCGGTCTGAATATCCTTTATGCTAAAACCTTGAAGGGGATGGGCATTCCGATGTCCAAACTTAGCGAGAGCAATATGAGTTTCCATGGTGTTATCCCCGAAAAGAAAGCCGAATCACTCGGCCAGATCGCTCTTGATGTGGTTTTCGGTGATTCCAGGCATTACCGTAAGGAAAAGTTGACATTTGAAGTCGTAGATTTCCAGAGTGCTTATCAGCCATTCTGGGTAGGCCTACCTACGCACGTTTTATGGCTCGACCATGTTACGTGTACCTCAAGTTGAAGATGCCGGGCCCCAAAGGTGTGATCACAGTTACTGGCAATCAGCAGAAAGTAGAGGAATGCTTCCAGAAAGGTTCCAAAATTGCCGATGCGCAGATCGCAGCAGTTGAACTTCAAGAGTATCAGAAGAATGCAGATCCGAGCGATTTTCTCTGAGCCAAGAAGCCTGCCACGGATTCTGCATTTCAGTTGTCTGGTGAAATGAAGCCGATTCATATTCACCCGACCGATCCCAATGCCGCACTGACTCATATATCAACGACACTCGACAGCAAATAGGAAGAAGCGCTCATCCAGTTCCTCCATTTGAACTGGGACATCTTTGCATGGAAACCATCTGACATGCCGGGTGTACCCAGAGGACTGGCTGAGCACCGTTTGTGTGTTGACCCCAAGGAAAAACCCGTCAAAGAGCACCTTCAGCGGTCCGCCATGCAGAAGAGGAAATGATTGGCGAAGAAGTGGCTCGGCTGCTAGCAGCAGAGTTCATCCGAGAGATCTACCACTCCAAGTGGCTTGCCAATGTAGTCATGATCCCTAAGAAGGACGATTCACTTCGTATGTGCATTGATTTCAAGCATATCAATCGGGCCTGCCCGAAAGATCACTTCCCTCTCCCCCGCATCGATCAGATTGTTGACTCGACTGCGGGGGTGTGAGCGCTTGTCTTTTTTAGATGCATATTCCGGGTATCATTAGATCCGACTGTATGGTCCCGATGAAATAAGAACAACCTTCATCACCCCATTCGGGTGCTTTTGCTATGTCACCATGCCATTTGGTCTTAAAAATGTCGCAACCACATTCATGAGGATGATTCAGAAGTGCCTGCTCACTCAAATCAGTTGGAATGTGGAAGCATGCATGGATGACATTGTGGTCAAGTCTCGCAAGGGTTCCGACCTATTGACTGACCTCGTAGAAAACTTTGCCAACCTAAGAAGTTACTATCAAGCTTAATCTATCAAAGTGCACATTCGGAGTTCCAGGAGGAAAGTTACTCGGTTTTCTCGTTCCCGAACAAGGGATCGACGCCAATCCAGAAAAAGTTGATACCATCCTCCGAATGAAACGCCCCGTGCGAGTGCATGACATTCAGAAGTTGACTGGTTGTTTGGCCGCCTTGAGTCGATTCATTTCTCGTCTCGGTGAAAAGGCCTTGCCTCTTTACCGACTGATGAAGAAGTCTGATAAGTTCGAGTGGACTGAGGAAGCTGATGCAGCATTTGCAGAGCTGAAAACCCTGCTTTCCAGCCAGCCGGTGCTCGCTGCACCAATCAGCAAAGAGCCTTTACTGCTTTATATTGCAGCCACTGGACAAGTTGTCAGTACAGTACTCACGGTCGAGCGAGTAGAGGAAGGAAAAGCTTAAAAGGTTCAGCGCCCAGTTTATTATCTCTCTGAAGTTTTGACTCCATCCAAGCAATGATATCCACATTATCAGAAGCTTGTCTATGGAATATACATGACCATGATGAAGGTTGCACATTATTTCTCTAATCACTCCATTACAGTCGTCAGCAACGCACCACTATCTGAAATTCTGAATAACAGAGATGCAACTGGTCGAGTGGCAAAATGGGCGATTGAACTCCTTCCATTGGATATCAAGTTTGAGGCGAAGAAAGCTATCAAGTCCCAAGCAATCGCAGATTTCCTTGCCGAGTGGATTGAGCAGCAACTACCGACTCAAGTTCACTCGGAGCATTGAATGATGTTCTTTGATGGCTCCAAGATGTGGAATGGTTCAGGTGCTGGGGTAGTATTGGTATCCCCCCATGGTGACAAACTTAGCTATGTTCTCCAGATCCATTTTGATTCCTCCAATAATGAAGCCGAATATGAAGCACTTTTATACGGGTTGCGTATGGCCATTTCACTCGGCGTCCGTCGCCTTGTGGTCTACGACGACTCAGATTTGGTGGTTAATCAAGTGATGAAGTAATGGGATGTCAGGAGCCCGACCATGACTGGTTATTGCAATGCAGTAAGAAAGCTGGAAAAGAAGTTTGAAGGATTGGAGCTTCACCATATACTCCAACTGAAAAATCAAGTTGCAAATGAGTTAGCAAAGATAAGTTCAAAGAGAGAGGCTATTCCCCGCAATGTGTTTTTGGAACATATTCATTCACCTTCAGTTCAGGAAGATCCTTTCACTAAAGAGTCACCACAACCCAAGAGCGCCACAGATCCGACTGAAGTTGAAATCCCAGCCGTGGTCGACTTAGTCATGGAGGCTTTGGTCATCACTCCCGACTGGACAGTGCCGTACATTACATACATTCTTAGGAAAGAACTTCCCAAGGATGAAGAAGAGGCTCGACAGATTGTCCAATGATCTAAAGCCTTTACCGTGATAAAAGGTCAGTTGTTTAGAGAAAGTGTAACTGGGGTCTGCCAGAAATGCATCACGCCATAAGAAGGATGAATGATCCTCAATGATATTCACTCGGGGACCTGTGGTCAGCATGCATCCTCTCAGACCATCATGGCCAAAGCATACCGAGCCAGATTTTACTAGCCACGTGCCAATGAGATGGCAAAAGAAATAGTGGACAAGTGTGAAGGTTGTCAGTTTTACTCCAACATGTCCCATAAACCTATGTCAGCTCTGAAAAACTATTCCACTCGTATGGCCTTTTGCTGTCTGGGGATTAGACATGGTTGGACCTTTGAGGACTGGCAGGAGTGGATTTACTCATGTGCTGGTGGTAGTCAACAAGTTCACCAAATGGATCGAAGCCAAGCCCATTAAAAACCTTGAAGCAAGTACAACTGTGAGTTTCATCAGTGAACTGATATTCAGATATGGTGTTCCGCACAGCATCATCCCAGATAATGGCTCGAACTTCGACTCTAATGTATTCAGGGCCTTTTGTGCTTCCCAAGGCACGAGGGTCGACTACGCTTCGGTCGCTCATCCTCAGTCGAATGGGCAGGCTGAGCGAGCAAATGGATTGATTCTCAAAGGACTGAAACCCCGGTTGATGTGTGACCTCAAGCATGCAGTAGGGGCTTGGGTCGATGAGCTCCCATCAGTACTTTGGGGATTGAGGACAACTCCTAATTGGTCGACTGGACGGACTCCATTCTTCTTAGTCTACGGAGCCGAAGTCGTACTCCCAAGTGATTTGCTCCACATCGCGCCCCGAGTCGAACTCTTCTCAGAAGAGGAAGCAGAGCAGGCTCGGCAATATGCCATCGATCTCCTGGAAGAAGAAAGAGAGATGGCCTTGATCCGGTCGACCATTTATTAGCAAGACTTGCGTCGATTCCATGCCAGAAAGCTATGGGGTCGGGCATTTCAAGAAGGAGACCTGGTTCTTCGAGTGGCCAGCAGAAACCACACAAGCTCACTCCTGCTTGGGAAGGCCCTTTCGTCGTCACCAAAGTGCTCCACAATGGAGCGTATCTGAAAGAACACGTGCTCCCTAGGTGGTTTTGGTAATTAATGTCAACATATCTCTTGTTGGACTAACACTTTTATCTAGTATGTTTCAGATAAGTTCAACAATGGAGTGGCATGGACTAAAGGTTGTGGGAACTCCTTCAAGATGCTAAGGACAAAGGATTGGCTCAAGCTTCAAGCTCAAGACTCTTCATTTTATATTTTAGTGATCCAAGATCACATTGAGTCTATAGGAAAATCCAATACTATCAAGAAGGGATGAGGTGTTGCTTAATGAGTTTCTTGCTCCATAGTGCTTAGTGATATGCTCCAAAACCCTCAACTACTTTCCCACTTCCACACATATGACCTAAACCTAAAGTCAAACTCGGCCCCACCGATTCTTTCTATCCGGCGCCACCGAGTTCAGATGTCTTAGCCACTGCCACAAACCCTAGACAAATCGGTATCACCGATAGGGATCTCGGTCTCACCGAGATGGGATTGTAATATCTCTGTGTATGTCCATTACCAAAATCGGTCTCACCGAGTTACTACCGAGATTACAATGCAAACTTCCTTGTTAACTTATTACCAAAATCGGTCCTACCGAGTTTGTGTAATCGGTCCAACCGAGTTTGCCTGACCAACTCTCTGGAAAGCTTATTACCAAAGTCGGTCCCACCGAGTTTGTGTAATCGGTCTCACCGAGATTACGTTATGCCCTAACCCTAACCATATCGGTCCTACCGAGTTGCATATCGGTCCCGCCGAAAATCCTAACGGTCACTAGGTTTACCAAATCGGTCCGACCGAGTTTGTTGATTCGGTCCCATCGAGTTTGGTAAATTGTGCGTAACGGTTAGATTTTGTGTGGAGGCTATATATACCCCTCCACCTCCTCTTCATTCATGGAGAGAGCCATCATACTGAACCTACACTTCCAGCATACATTTTCTGAGAGAGAACTACCTACTCATCTGTTGGGGCCAAGATATTCCATTCCTACCATATGAATCTTGATCTCTAGCCTTCCCCAAGTTGCTTTCCACTCAAATCTTCTTTCCACCAGATCCAAATCCCATGAGAGAGAGTTGAGTGTTGGGCAGACTATCATTTGAAGCACAAGAGCAAGGAGTTCATCATCAACACACCATTTGTTACTTCTTGGAGAGTGGTGTCTCCTAGATTGGCTAGGTGTCACTTGGGAGCCTCCGACAAGATTGTGGAGTTGAACCAAGGAGTTTGTAAGGGCAAGGAGATCGCCTACTTTGTGAAGATCTACCTCTAGTGAGGCAAGTCCTTCGTGGGCGACGGGCATGGTGGGATAGACAAGGTTTCTTCTTCGTGGACCCTTCGTGGGTGGTGCCCTCCGTGGACTCGCGCAACCGTTACCCTTCATCGGTTGAAGTCTCCATCAACGTGGATGTACGATAGCACCACCTATCGGAACCACGCCAAAAACATCCATGTCTCCAATTGCATTTGAATCCTCCAAAACCCTTCCCTTTACATTCTTGCAAGTTGCATGCTTTACTTTTCGCTGCTCATATACTCTTTGCATGCTTTCTTGTTATGTATTGTGAATGTTAAACTTGTGCCTAAACTCCACTTAAACTTAAAGAACTTAAAAACTGCAACTTTGGTACTTAGTGTCTAATCCCCCCTTCTAGACACCTCTTCTCAAGGTCCTACAATATCGTCTCTTCAACGTCGAGCACAATAAAGATGAGCCACGCGCTTGGAATGCGGAACTGCTCCGCCTTTTTTACTCTTAAGTATTTAGACGGATGAGATGTAATAAGAAGTACCTTTTAGTTTGATTATCAAAAGACATGATTTTACAGTCTTCCGAATGATTGTTGTTCATTTTTTACATGTTCTAAAATCCCCCAGTGGGTGCCTTAGCTGCGAATCCGTTTCGCCTAAGTCGAAGAGAAAATCCTATCGAGTGGTGAGTCTGCCTCTCACTCGGAGGCTCAGCTGCAGTCCAGTACTCGCCTAAGTAATGAAAAATCCTACCGAGTGGTGAGTCTGCCTCTCACTCAGAGGCTTAGCTGCAGTCCAGTACTCGCCTAAGTAACAAAAAATCCTACCGAGTGGTGAGTCTGCCTCTCACTCGGGGGCTTAGCTGCAGTCCAGTACTCGCCTAAGTAACAAAAAATCCTACCGAGTGGTGAGTCTGCCTCTCACTCGGGGGCTTAGCTGCAGTCCAGTACTCGCCTAAGTAATTAAAAATCCTACCGAGTGGTGAGTCTGCCTCTCACTCAGGGGCTTAGCTGCAGTCCAGTACTCGCCTAAGTTTCAAACGTCCTACCAAACGGTACGGTCGTCCATGACCCCCCGGGGCTGCACCATTAAGAAGAAGGACGAGATTGTGGGAGCAATCTTCCCACTCGAGGGCTTAGCTGCAGTCCAGTACTTGCCTAAGTTTGAAAAATCCTACCAAGTGAAGAGCAATCCTCCCACTCGGGGGCCTAGTTGCAATCCAGTACTCGCCTAAGTTTAAAAAATCCTACCGAGTGAAGAGCAATCCTCCCACTCGGGGGCTTAGTTGCAGTCCAGTACTCGCCTAAGTTTCAAAAATCCTACCGAGTGGTGAGCAATCCTCCCGCTCGGGGGCTTAGCTGCAGTCCAGTACTCGCCTAAGTTTGAAAAATCCTACTGAGTGGTGAGCATCCCTCCCACTCGGGGGCTTAGCTGCAGTCCAGAACTCGCCTAAGTTTTAAAAACACTCCCGAGTGAAAATTGATCTTCTCGCTCGGGGACTTAGCAAAGTGCGGGCCGTCCACGACCCCCTTGACGCCTTCGGCGCCGTGGGTTCTTTTACCCCGAGCCCGCACCCGCTCTGAGGAAGGGGAGGTGGTTGAGGCATTGGTCGAGCGACGGACGGTGCCATCACCATCAAGAAGAAGGACGAGATTGAGCGTGTCGCCAAGGCGAGCCACTTTCAGGAACGTCAAGACCATTGCTAAATACCTCATTGATGAGCTGACCGGCTCCACCGAACGGTGCGGGTCGACCACAACCCCCCGGGGGCTGCACCATCAAGAAGAAGGACGAGATTGTGCGCACTGTCAAAGGCCCATCCAACGGCTGGCGCCATGGCAGACAGCTGACAGGAACGTCAAGACCATTGCTGAGTGCCTTGCTGATGAGCTGATCAATGCTGCTCAAGGTTCGTCCAACTAGTCGACTGCTGATTCTTCTTCAGAAGCTGCATCAAGCAAACAGAAACCAATCCGAGAGAAGAACGAATTTCACTCAAAGATAAACGCAACATATTCGAAGATAAATCCAAAGATTCCTAACCGCAGATTAAAGTACTCGGGCGTCAGGCCCGAAGGGGTTTTAACGATTACAAAATCACTCAGCATTCCGAGGCAAATAAAGGTGAAGCATAATGTTTTTCAGTCACTCGGCGGGAGAAGGACTGGCCGGATCGCAAAAGCTGTCGAGGTCAATGCTGTCGGCAATATGAGTGGCTGCCTCGAGGAAGGTGTCCATGAAGTACTGGAAGGAGTGCTTCTTAGTATTCACTACCTTGAGGGCAGCCAGCTTTTCTTCCTTAGCCTCCTTAACGTGCACTCAATCCAATGACAAGGCGACATCAGCACCACAGCGAGCAAAGGACTTCTTCCACTCTTGCACTCGGTCGGGAATCTGATTAAGTCGAGTCATCAGCGACTCAAGGTCTTGAGAAAGTTCTGCCCGAGGCCAGAGTTCAGGGTCCACTTGGGTCATCGCCTCCTTCAGTCGAGCCAGATAAGCGACTGCACCATCCAAGCGTGACTCCAATCACAGCAGGTTCATCACAACGTTATCTTTCATGGGACAATTGATGGGGTCGAGACCTGTCTCGACCTGCCCGGTTTCAGCTTCAAAGTCCTGACAAAGTTCTGTCCCATCGCAAAAAACGATGAGTCAACAATATACAACGAACTTCAGTCGATGACAAATTAACCAGTCGAATGACCATACCTTCAAGCTTCAGACCAAGTTTCGCGGCAAGTTGTTCCAGATAGGACTCTAGCTTGTCTGTCTTGGTTCTGAGGCCGCCGACTTCAGTGGTCAGGTTCTCCTTGTCCTTCCTCAGCTGCTCGACTTCTTGATTAGCTTCCGAGATGGCGGTCTTCAACTTCGCGTTCTCCTCCTCCAATTTGCCGACTGAAGCCAGCTTCTGGTCCGCAAGCTTCGTCTTCTCACGTGCTTCCTTCTGAGCAGCAGCAAGGTCCAGGTCCTTCTTCTCCAAAGCCTCCTTCATCCTCTCTAAAGAAACAACACACTTCAGACTAGCCTGAAGTTGGCGATTTTCACTACACACATCTGCTTGTGTGAACACTACAAAAAAAAGACACATCCGTGACATTTTGGGCCGAACGAAATTTTTTTCTGTCATACATATGACACTTCTATGACGATAATTATGACAAAACCCGGTATCATCATAGATGTGGTGGGCTCCTACTTCTATGACAAAAAATCATGACAAAAAATGGGCTTTTCGTCCTGGGCGGGCCGGAGACGCAGCTGCATGACATTCTTTGGGTCGTCCATGACGGAAAAAACCGTGGTAGAAGCGAGGGGGAGGAAAATTTTGGGGAGTTGCCGGTTACGGTGGGAGAGCTATGCACATTTCTCTCGTATAGGTATGCGCGTGTGTGCGAGGCATTGGCTCTAACTGAACCCGAGCGAGGCGTTGGGCTCTAACTGAACCTGAGTGATTGCACTGGAGGCTACGCGTTACTGAACCCGAGCGATCGATCGATGGCTGTTAACTGAACCTGATGGAGCGTTTCCTTCGCTATTGCTGCTAACTGAAGACGATCGATTGGATTAACAGTGAGCGTTGCGGGGGGGGGGGGGGGGGTTGGATGAACAGTGAGCGGTGGCGTTGCCTCTGGATGAACAGGACCACGTGGAGTGGAGGGCTGGATGAACAGTAGACGGTGGAGGGGTGGCCGTGGAGGGGTGGTTGAATAGGACCCCGTGGTGTGGAGGGCTGGATGAACAGTAGACGGTGGAGGGGTGCCCGTGGAGGGGTGGTTGAACAGTAGCCGATGGAGTAGCGCGCGGTGGAGGCTGGATGAACAGGAGCCCGTGGAGGCTGGAGGAGGTCGACGGTAGCCCGTGGAGGCTGGAGGAGGTTGGCGGTGGAGATGAACAGTATCCTGTGGAGTCCCATTTTGCGGTACGCCACACCCCTCCCGATGAACAGGACCCCCGTTTCGACCATAGCGTTCCAACACAAGTCCGTTTCGTCCGTTTTGCAGTACGCCACACCCCTCTCGATCAACAGGACCCCCGTTTCGACTGTAGGAGGTCCGTTTCCTCCGTTTTGCGGTACGCCACACCCCTCCCGATCAACAGGACCCCCATTTCAACCATAGGAGCTCCATTTCCTCTGTTTTGCGGTACGCCAGGCCCCTCCCGATCAACAGGACCCCGTTTCGAACGTGGTTGGTCGAACACAAGGCCGTTTCCTCCGTTGTGCGGTACGCCAGGCCTCATTTCCATCGCCTGTTCCGTCCAAGCCCTCCTGATGAACACGACCACGCATTCCGTTCTGACCCAGCCGGTTGGCTCCCACGCATTCCGTTGCCTCCCGATGAACACGACGCATTCCGTTGCCTCCCCATGAACACGATGCATTCCGTTGCCTCCCGATGAACACGACGCATTTTGTTGCCTCCCCATGAACACGACGCATTCTGTTGCCTCCCCATGAACACGACGACGACGTTGTTTCTCCGTTCCGACCCAGCCATATACGTATGCGCGAGTAGGTGTTTGAGACCCTGCCCGTATGTATGTACGTGGCCGTATTTTCTTTCTTGCACCCTCGCCGTTGTACGTACGTGTACATGCTACGTGCGTGCCTCTATGTAACGCCCCAGATTCGATGCACCAGGTGTCTGCCAGTTATTCGCCGTTGTTGCCATGTCTTTTGCTTGCGTGTTGCATTTTATCATGTCATCATGTGCATCTCATTTTGCATTCGTGTTCGTCTCATGCATCCGAGCATTTTCCCCGTTGTCCGTTTTGCAATCCGGCACTCCTATGTTCCCCGGCGTCCCCTTTTGTCTCTTGTTGTGAGCGGGTGTTAAACTTTCTCGGAATGGCCCGAGGTTTGCCAAGCGGCCTTTGTATAGCACCGGTAGACCGCCTGTCAAGTTTCGTGCCATTTGGAGGTCGTTTGATACTCCAACGGTTAACCGGGTAACCGTAAAAGCCCTCTTTTGTTGCAGCCCAACACCCCTTCCAAAGTGGCCCAAAAACCATCCAAACCCCATCCATTCTCTCGGTCGTTCGATCACGATCGCGTGGCCGAAAACCGTGCCTCATTTGGACTCTCCTAGCTCCCTCTACCTATATATATGTGATCCTCCCCGAAATCCCGTAGTCCAAACCCTAGGAATTCCCATCGCGCCGCCGGACGTTTCTTCTCCCACCGACGGACATGTCCGCCGCCGCCCTCCGGCCAATCCTCGCCCGCCACGTCACCCTCCTCCCTCCGCCGCCGCGCTGGCCCGCTCTGCCCGCCATCGGCCCTCGCGGGCCCAGCCACCGCCGCCGCCGGGCCCGAGGCGCCCGCCTCGCCCCGCCGCCCCGCCGGACTCACCGCCGCCGCCGGGCTCCGCCCCGCCAGACTCACCTTCACCGGCCCCGCGCTCCCCGCCGCCCCGTCGCCTCGCCTCGGCCTCCTCCCGAGCGCCGCCCGTCGCCGTGCCTCTCCCTCCACCACCCTGCGCCCGGCCTCCCCGCCGCCCGGCGCCACCCCGGCCGCCACGACCGCCGCCGCCTCGGATCTGGCCGGAGCGGACCAGATCCGGCCGCCGCCTCCCCGCGCCCGACCCCGCACCGGCGCCGCCCTTGAGCCCCGCTCGGAGCCGCCGTCCCGGGAGTCCTACGGCCGCGCCCCGCTAGCTCCGGCGCAAACTCCGGCGAGCATCCCCGGTGAACCTCGTAATCCGTGCAGCAAACTGGAGGTTGACCCCGAAATCCACTAAGTCCCGAATATTTCAACATTATCATGCCATGTTAATCACATCATAACTCCATGCATACTGCTCCGTTTCGTGCGTGTAATATGTCAAATTGTTCGTCCCGATGAGTAATTAATTTCATTCCATTGCATCATTTTCATTTGAGCACATCTTGATGCCCGAAATGCTGTTGGAAGAGTGCATGTTGATGTTAATCTACTGAAACTGTTATAACATGCTCATTTGTCATTTTTGCCATGTTTGATGTGTGCATCCTATGAGGTTGATGTCTACATGTGTTTTGATCTATGACATGCCATCTTTCCAGAGGTGCTATCCATGTATTTTTGTGATTTGTGTGCTGAGTGCATCGAGCTTGTTAAGTAGGGCACTTGCTGTTGCTGTTTTCCTGACAGATTCTGTTATAATATGATGCTATGTATACATGCTTCTACTAGTTATTCTATGCATAATCTGGAGATGTTCACTAAGGATGAATTGTTATACATGTCATGCTCTATCCATTCATGCCCTTGGTTGCATTTATAGCCTGCTGTAGCTTGTTGTAATCTTGCTCCAAACTTGCTAAATAATGTTGCTGTCATCCTGTTAACATTAAGTTTAATGTTTCCATGATTGTTTGCTAGTGATCCATGCACCCTATGACCTTGCTCTTGCCATGTATAGCTTCACAAACATGTCTTCTTACTATTGGTTGGCTTGCCATGCCATGTGTTGCTCCGTGGTGAGTGGTTCAAGCTCACCAACATGCCTACTTATTGTTGTTCCTGCCATGTATGAATCTGTCATATAACTTAACATGTTTACATGGGTGCCATCAAATCTTCTGGTCCTTTTTGGCTCATGGTCAGTAAGGGACTTTTGTTCTATGCATTTATTAGTATCATGCCATGCCTTTGTTTGTCATGATAAGCTCATGTAACATGTTGTTTGATAGCTCTAAACATTGCAACCTGATGTTATTTCTGCAAAGTCTGAAACTGTTATTATTTGCAATCTTTCCATGTCATTTTGAGCATGTTCTAGTTGTTTCTGGAGATAGCTCAGTGTTCATGTTTTGTTATGATTTACCTGTACTTCATGCCCATGCCTTTTGATTTCATATTGAGGATCTGTAGCATATTGTTTTGATGCTTGCAAGATGACTAGTTGTTGTTATGGACAGATTGTTGCTATGACTTGTATAGTGTGTGTGTGTGTGTTGAACCGTTGCTCCGTTTTGAGTGTGCTCTATATGAAATTTGCCTGTTTTTTCATGTAGCTTTATATTATCATGTTGCATCCTTGTTTTAAGGTATTTTATTGATGTTTGTATGCATTTTGCATCAATGCCATGTTGAACTTGTTTCGCTCATATCTTCTAGGTCGTAGCTCCGAATCTAAATGAACTTTATATGTAACTTGACTAGAATCTCGTGTAGATCATCTTGGTGCATCTTAACTTCATGTTTAACAACTTCAACTTAATGTTTATTCAGTTCTGGACCAATTTCGAAATTTGCATATGAGGACTTACGGGAATTGTTATATGTTGTTTCCGGCCTCATTTAAACTTGCTTTGATGTGTTGCTCTTGTTTGCATCGTCTCTTGCCATGAGTAGCTTCATGTAGCTTTGTTATGCATCATGCTTGTTGTGCATCATGTCTTGTCTATGTGTGGTGTGTTTACTATGTTGTGTGCTTCTTCTCGATAGTTCCCGTTTCGTGCGATCGTGAGGATGCGTTCGTCTACGCGTGGTTCGTCTTCGTGGCTTCATCTTATTCATGGACTCGTTCTTCGTCCTTGCGGGATTTCGTCCTTGCTATGCTAGTTGCTTCGTTCTATCGCTATGCTGCGTTACCTATCATTTACTCTTCAAGCCTCCCAAATTGCCATGAACCCCTAACCTTTGACACCCTTCCTAGCAAACCATTGCTTGGCTATGTTATCGCTTTGCTCAGCCCTCTTATAGTGTTGCTAGTTGCAGGTGAAGTTGAAGATTTCTCCATGGTGGACAGGGTTATGTTGGGATATCACAATATCTCTTATTTAATTAATGCATCTATATACTTGGTAAAGGGTGGAAGGCTCGGCCTTATGCCTGGTGTTTTGTTCCACTCTTGCCGCCCTAGTTTCCGTCATACCGGTGTTATGTTCCCGGATTTTGTGTTCCTTACGCGGTCGGGTGATTTATGGGACCCCCCTGACAGTTCGCTTTGAATAAAACTCCTCCAGGAAGGCCCAACCTTGGTTTTACCATTTGCCTCACCACCACCTACTTTTCCCTTGGGAGTAATTAACCCAAGGGTCATCTTTATTATAGCCCCCCCGGGCCAATGCTTGTCTAAGTGTTGGACCGAACTAGAGTCCTTTGCAGCGCCCCCTCAGGGAAACTTGAGGTCTGGTTTTAGTTGTACGGAGTGCTCATCCGGTGTTGCCCTGAGAACGAGATATGTGCAGCTCCTATCGGGATGTCGGCGCATTGGGCGGTCTTGCTGGTCTTGTTTTACCATTGTCGAAATGTCTTGTAAACCGGGATTCCGGGATTGATCGGGTCTTCCTAGGAGAAGGTATATCCTTCGTTGATCACGAGAGCTTATCATGGGCTAAGTTGGGACACCCCTGCAGGGTATAAACTTTCGAGAGCCGTGCCCGCGGTTATGTGGCAGATGGGAATTTGTTAATGTCCGATTGTAGATAACTTGACACCAGATCCGAATTAAAACGCATCAACTGCGTGTGTAGCCGTGATGGTCTCTTCTCGGCGGAGTCCGGGAAGTGAACACGGTTTCTGTGTTATGTTTGACGTAAGTAGGTGTTCAGGATCACCTCTTGATCATTGCTAGCTTCACGACCATTCCTTTGCTTCTCTTCTTGCTCTCATTTGCGTATGTTAGCCACCATACTATGCTTAGTCGCTGCTGCAACCTCACCACTTTACCCCTTCCTTTCCCTTTAAGCTTTGCTAGTCTTGATACCCATGGTAATGGGATTGTTGAGTCCTCGTGGCTCACAGATTACTACAACAACAGTTGCAGGTACAGGTTTGCGATGATCATGACGCGAGAGCGATGTTTGCTTGTTTTGGAGTTCTTCTTCTGCTTCTTCTTCGATCAGGGGATAGGTTCCAGGTCGGCAGCCTGGGCTAGCAGGGTGGATGTCGTTTGAGTTTCTGTTTGTGTTTCATCCGTAGTCGGATGGTACTCTTATGTATGATGTATTGTTGTATTCCTGTGGCATTGTATGCCTTATGTATGTATCCCCATCTATTATGTAATGTTGATGTAATGATATCCACCTTGCAAAAGCGTTTCAATATGTGGGTCTAGCCTTGGTGGGACCTTCGAGTTCCTTTTGGATAGGGTCGCATATTGGGCATGACAAGTTGGTATCAGAGCCTCGAGCGACCTTAGCAGCCCCCCTTGATTGATCGTGTAGTTTGGCCGTTGTTGAGTCTAGAAGAAAACTATTTTCGGAGTCTAGTTATATCAGAGAGTAGGAATTCTTTTTACTCCTCAGCCCCTTCGTCGCTCTGGTGAGGAATCTTGACGTAGGTGTTTTGAACTATTCCTCTTCCCCTTCAAATTTTTCTTTAGGATCACGCAGTTGGTTTTCCGATCGTTGGTTCTCAGCTCTTTTCATCCGGTGCATTTCTCGTCAAGTTGACTCGAGCCTCTTCATCTTTGAGTTCAATCCTCAGTTGTTTTATTTTCCCACCCGCCCTCCCCTTTTTCTCCTCGGAACCGGAGTCCGTAATCGAGTATCCTCCTACTCGTGCGAAGTCTTTGATTTCAACTGGTGTTTTTCTCTCCAAGATATTCGTCAGTTCTCCCTTCCAAGTTGCTTTGTTTTCCCGCCCTCCCACCCTCTTCTTCCCGGAGTTTGAGTCTCTTTCGACCATCTATTTCATTCGCACGGAGCCTCTTCAGTCTTCCCTCAATTATTTCAACCGGCGAATTCTCGTCTCTTTCGTCATTATTTATCTCTTTTTCTTTTCCGGTGGATTCAATTCAAGTTATTCAGGTTGACCATATTCTTTTACTTGGATCAAGTGTTCTCCTTGCTCGTTGCCTCTCGCCACTCAATCATTCCGGAGGTCAGAAGACATCTCAGGAGATTCGTTTGTGTTCGAATTAATTCGAGGTTGTCACCTCATTCTAATATTTCAACTGTTCCGGTGCATCATCTATCTGTTCTACACCCCTTTCCAACGGTGTTATCTTTTCAGTGGGCCCTAACCCACAGGTCTTTTCCTAGGATCTTACCTGACTCTTTTCTTTTCCCCGGAGTTATTGTCAATTCTTTTCAAGTTTGACGTAAGTATGAATTTCATCAGTCAGATGCTTTTCCAAGATCTCTTTCAAATCATTTCATCGTCGTCTTAACCTCTTTGCTTTTCTTTCTCCCGGAGTATCTCAGTAATTTTGGTGGTGTTTCTCGTCATCATTTGAAGATTGAAGAAGAGTTTTTCCTCTAAATCTTGTCCGTTCTCTCGAAGATTCGCGGTTTTAGCTTCATATCATCCTCTCGAATTATTCCATTTGTCAGATATTCTTCCTTACCCATCCGGAGCATTTCAGGAGTTGATTTCTTTTCATTTCACCGGAGGCCATCATTCCAGTTATCGTTCGCTATTTATCCCGGTGCTTCGTTCAAGGATTTTTCAATCAGTTCGTGATCCCTTCGTTATCTTGTCTCTTAATTCCCTTAAGTATCTTTGTGCTTTACTAATTCTTCCCGGTGATTCTTTCTCTTTCGTCAGTATTTTCCGAATTTTTCCGGTGGTTCGTTCAAGATTCTTTTTCCTTGATTATCTTTTTAATCCATTCGTTCTTTTCAATCCTACCGGAGGTTCATGAAGACCTTCTCAAGTTTGTGATATTTCCCTTCTCAATCCTTTCTCAAGAAGAATAAGTAGTATGCTAAATCCATTGTTTGTCATCAATTTAATTTGATGAAGGATAAGCATACAATAAATCTTATTCTTATTTCATCCAAGTGAGTAATCCCTTCCTTTGGAGTTTGTTCTTGATGAATAAATTCTAGTTCCAAGTGTTTTCATCTTTTCTTTTCCGGAGTTCAATTATTTCCTCGGCCATCTCGTTGGAACCTCCATCTAAATCACTACAAGGCTCATCTTATTATTTCATCCTTCGTTTCTATCTCATCATCCTTTTTTCACCGGAGTTCTTCATGGTGGTTCTTCATGATTCAATTCATTCTTCAAGAGTTCATCAAGATTTTGTTGGAGGAGTTCAAGTATCTTTCCTTCTTGCTTTTCGAACTGCAATTAATTCTCCATATTCTTTTGAAGTGGAGTTTTCCATTTCTTCGTTCTTCTCAGATATTCAACTCCGTTTAAACCTTCCTTCGAAAGGTGCTTGCAATTTCATTTGTCGTACAAGTGGTCATTTTCTTCTCCGTTCTTTTCATTCAACTCTTTCAATTCTTTCCGGAGGTTTTGTTTCATGTCCTCATCAAGTGTCATTCCGTCTTGTGAAGTTCATGTTCTATTCTTTCCATGTTCGGTCGGAGTGCTGCCTAAATCCTTTCAGTCTTATTCGTTTCTTATCTCGTTCTAACCGAAGTCGTTTCATAGTCTATCTGATTCCGTGAGCTTTCGATTCTCGTCATCCTCGTCGTTCCTCTCTTCTTCTCGAGTGCTCTCGATTTCTTTGCTTCTTCTCTTGAGTTCTTGATTCACCTCATCCCTTTTCCCTTCCGTCTCGGTCCTAAGATCTCGGGACGAGATCTCTTGTTAGTGGAGGAGTGTTGTAACGCCCCGGATTCGATGCGCCAGGTGTCTGCCAATTATTCGCCGTTGTTGCCATGTCATTTGCTTGCGTGTTGCATTTTATCATGTCATCATGTGCATCTCATTTCGCAGTCGTGTTCGTCTCATGCATCCGAGCATTTTCCCCGTTGTCCGTTTTGCAATCCGGCACTCCTATGTTCCTCGGCGTCCCCTTTTGTCTCTCATTGTGAGCGGGTGTCAAACTTTCTCGGAATGGCCCGAGGTTTGCCAAGCGGCCTTGGTATAGCACCGGTAGACCGCCTGTCAAGTTTCGTGCCATTTGGAGGTCATTTGATACTCCAACGGTTAACCGGGTAATCATAAAAGCCCTCTTTTGTTGCAGCCCAACACCCCTTCCAAAGTGGCCCAAAACCCATCCAAACCCCCTCCATGCTCTCGGTCGTTCGATCACGATCGCGTGGCCGAAAACCGTGCCTCATTTGGACTCTCCTAGCTCCCTCTACCTATATATATGTGATCCTCCCCGAAATCCCGCAGTCCAAACCCTAGGAATTCCCCTCGCGCCGCCGGACATTTCTTCTCCCACCGATGGACATGTCCGCCGCCGCCCTCCGGCCAATCCTCGCCCGCCACGTCACCCTCCTCCCTCCGCCGCCGCGCTGGCCCGCTCGGCCCGCCATCGGCCCTCGCGGGCCCAGCCGCCGCCGCCGCCGGGCCCGAGGCACCCGCCTCGCCCCGCCGCCCCGCCGGACTCGCCGCCGCCGCCGGGCTCTGCCCCGCCGGACTCGCCTCCGCCGGCCCCGCGCTCCCCGCCGCCCCATCGCCTCGCCTCGGCCTCCTCCCGAGCGCCGCCCGTCGCCGTGCCGCCTCCCTCCACCGCCCTGCGCTCGGCCTCCCCGCCGCCCGGCGCCCCGCCCGGCGCCGCCCCGGCCGCCCCGACCGGCTCCGCCACGACCGCCGCCGCCTCGGTTCCGGCCGGAGCGGACCAGATCCGGCTGCCGCCTCCCTGCGCCCGACCCCGCACCGGCGCCGCCCTTGAGCCCCGCCCGGAGCCGCCGTCCCGGGACTCCTCCGGCCGCGCCCCGCTAGCTCCGGCGCAAACTCCGGCGAGCATCCCCGGTGAACCTCGTAATTCGTGCAGCAAACTGGAGGTTGACCCCGAAATCCACTAAGTCCCGAATATTTCAACATTATCATGCCATGTTCATTGCATCATAACTCCATACATACTGCTCTGTTTTGTGCGTGTAATATGTCAAATTGTTCGTCTCGATGAGTACTTCATTTCATTCCATTGCATCATTTTCATTTGAGCTCATCTTGATGCCCGAAATGCTGTTGGAAGAGTGCATATTGATGTTAATCTGCTGAAACTGTTATAACATGCTCATTTGTCATTTTTGCCATGTTTGATGTGTGCATCCTATGAGGTTGATGTCTACATGTGTTTTGATCTATGACATGCCATATTTCCAGAGGTGCTATCCATATATTTTTGTGATTTGTGTGCTGAGTGCATCGAGCTTGTTAAGTAGGGCACTTGTTGTTGCTATTTTCCTGACAGATTTTGTTATAATATGATGCTATGTAAACATGCTTCTACTAGTTATTCTATGCATAATCTGGAGATGTTCACTAAGGATAAATTGTTATACATGTCATGCTCTATCCATTCATGCCCTTGGTTGCATTTATAGCCTGCTGTAGCTTGTTGTAATCTTGCTCCAAACTTGCTAAATAATGTTGCTGTCAGCATGTTAACATTAAGTTCAATGTTTCCATGATTGTATGCTAGTGATCCATGCACCCTACGACCTTGCTCTTGCCATGTATAGCTTGACAAACATGTCTTCTTACTGTTGGTTGCCTTGCCATGCCATGTGTTGCTCTGTGGTGAGTGGTTCAAGCTCACCAACATGCCTACTTATTATTGTTTCTGCCATGTATGAATCTATCATATAACTTGCCATGTTTACATGGGCGCCATCAAATCTTCTGGTCCTTTTTGGCTCATGGTCAGTAAGGGACTTTTGTTCTATGCATTTATTAGTATCATGCCATGCCTTTGTTTGTCATGATAAGCTCCTGTAACATGTTGTTTGATAGCTCTAAACATTGCAACCTGATGTTATTTCTGCAAAGTCTGAAACTGTTATTATTTGCAATCTTTCCATGTCATTTTGAGCATGTTCTAGTTGTTTCTGGAGATAGCTCAGTGTTCATGTTTTGTTATGATTTACCTGTACTTCATGCCCATGCCTTTTGATTTCATATTGAGGATCTGTAGCATATTGTTTTGATGCTTGCAAGATGACTAGTTGTTGTTATGGACAGATTGTTGCTATGACTTGTATAGTGTGTGTGTGTGTGTTGAACCGTTGCTCCGTTTTGAGTGTGCTCTATATGAAATTTGCCTGTTTTTTCATGTAGCTTTATATTATCATGTTGCATCCTTGTTTTAAGGTATTTGATTGATGTTTGTATGCATTTTGCATCAATGCCATGTTGAACTTGTTTCGCTCATATCTTCTAGGCCGTAGCTCCGAATCTAATGAACTTTATATGTAACTTGACTAGAATCTCGTGTAGATCATCTTGGTGCATCTTAACTTCATGTTTAACAACTTCAACTTAATGTTTATTCAGTTCTGGACCAATTTCGAAATTTGCATATGAGGACTTACGGGAATTGTTATATGTTGTTTCCGGCCTCATTTAAACTTGCTTTGATGTGTTGCTCTTGTTTGCATCGTCTCTTGCCATGAGTAGCTTCATGTAGCTTTGTTATGCATCATGCTTGTTGTGCATCATGTCTTGTCTATGTGTGGTGTGTTTACTATGTTGTGTGCTTCTTCTCGATAGTTCCCGTTTCGTGCGATCGTGAGGATGCGTTCATCTACGCGTGGTTCGTCTTTGTGGCTTCATCTTATTCATGGACTCGTTCTTCGTCCTTGCGGGATTTCAGGCAAGATGACCGCTACCCTGGATCTCACTACTATCATTGCTATGCTAGTTGCTTCGTTCTATCGCTATGCTGCGTTACCTATCATTTACTCTTCAAGCCTCCCAAATTGCCATGAACCCCTAACCTTTGACACCCTTCCTAGCAAACCATTGCTTGGCTATGTTATCGCTTTGCTCAGCCCTCTTATAGCGTTGCTAGTTGCAGGTGAAGTTGAAGATTTCTCCATGGTGGACAGGGTTATGTTGGGATATCACAATATCTCTTATTTAATTAATGCATCTATATACTTGGTAAAGGGTGGAAGGCTCGGCCTTATGCCTGGTGTTTTGTTCCACTCTTACCGCCCTAGTTTCCGTCATACCGGTGTTATGTTCCCGGATTTTGTGTTCCTTACGCGGTCGGGTGATTTATGGGACCCCCTGACAGTTCGCTTTGAATAAAACTCCTCCAGGAAGGCCCAACCTTGGTTTTACCATTTGCCTCACCACCACCTACTTTTCCCTTGGGAGTAATTAACCCAAGGGTCATCTTTATTATAGCCCCCCCCGGGCCAATGCTTGTCTAAGTGTTGGACCGAACTAGAGTCCTTTGCAGCGCCCCCTCAGGGAAACTTGAGGTCTGGTTTTAGTTGTACGGAGTGCTCATCCGGTGTTGCCCTGAGAACGAGATATGTGCAGCTCCTATCGGGATGTCGGCGCATCGGGCGGTCTTGCTAGTCTTGTTTTACCATTGTTGAAATGTCTTGTAAATCGGGATTCCGAGACTGATCGGGTCTTCCTGGGAGAAGGTATATACTTCGTTGATCGCGAGAGCTTATCATGGGCTAAGTTGGGACACCCCTGCAGGGTATAAACTTTCGAGAGCCGTGCCCGCGGTTATGTGGCAGATGGGAATTTGTTAATGTCCGGTTGTAGATAACTTGACACCAGATCCGAATTAAAACGCATCAACCGCGTGTGTAGCCGTGATGGTCTCTTCTCGGCGGAGTCCGGGAAGTGAACACGGTTTCTGTGTTATGTTTGACGTAAGTAGGTGTTCAGGATCACCTCTTGATCATTGCTAGCTTCACGACCGTTCCTTTGCTTCTCTTCTCGCTCTCATTTGCGTATGTTAGCCACCATACTATGCTTAGTCGCTGCTGCAACCTCACCACTTTACCCCTTCCTTTCCCTTTAAGCTTTGCTAGTCTTGGTACCCATGGTAATGGGATTGCTGAGTCCTCATGGCTCACAGATTACTACAACAACAGTTGCAGGTACAGGTTTGCGATGATCATGACGCGAGAGCGATGTTTGCTTGTTTTGGAGTTCTTCTTCTGCTTCTTCTTCGATCAGGGGATAGGTTCTAGGTCGGCAGCCTGGGCTAGCAGGGTGGATGTCGTTTGAGTTTCTGTTTGTGTTTCCTCATCCATAGTCGGATGGTACTCTTATGTATGATGTATTGTTGTATTCCTGTGGCATTGTATGACTTATGTATGTATCCCCATCTATTATGTAATGTTGATGTAATGATATCCACCTTGCAAAAGCGTTTCAATATGCGGGTCTATCCTTGGTGGGACCTTCGAGTTCCTTTTGGATAGGGTCGCATATTGGGCGTGACACTCTACTACGACACGTGCACGCCTGTACTACGACACGTGCACGCCTCTACATCGACCAGTATGTACGTACACGTTCGCGACCAGAATGACAACGGTACGTACGCTTCAACCAGGCGGGTCCCGACTGTCAGGCACTTCCTTGCCTGTGAATATGTAGCTGGTGGGTCGCAGCAGTCAGGGGGCGAATCGTTTTTTTTGCCTGGACGCACTTCCTTGCGTGCGAAGATGTAGCTGGTTGGTCCCAGCAGTTAGGGGGGCAAATCTTTTTTTTGCCCGGACGCACTTCCTTGCGTGCGAAGGTGCAGCTGGTGGGTCCCAGCAGTCAGGGGGAAACGTTTTTTCATGAAATACGGTGGCCCATCCGGTGGGTCCCCGCTATCAGGTCGAGGAATAATTATTTTCCGCGTAATAAGGAGGCACTTCCTTGCTGCGACCGTGGACCCAGCTGTCAGCCTCTCCACATACAGTCCACGTCCGATGGAAGTCGTTCCTTGACCATGTTGACCACGCCGCGCCGAGAGCACCAGGGCGGTGGACGACGGCGAGGCCTAGGAAGGGGACGACGGGGAGCCGGGGAAGACGTGGCAGTGGAAGCCTGCGTGGAGAGGAGTACGAGGGTTCACTGGTTCGGCTGCGGTGTGATGCTGCCGTTGCCACAGGGCCTGGCCAGCGGTGGGAATAGTAGGGGGCGATGAGGCCTCCACGGCAGCACATCTGGCCACGGGAAGCAGGAGCATGCGGCACGACCGGCGCTGCTTTGGGCGGCTGGAGCAAGAAGACCAGAGGTTGAAGAAGCACTATGGCCGTTGGATGGACATCGTACGGTCACTGGAGCTAGAATCGTTTATATTGACTAAGTTGACAAAGCCCTCCGTCCCCGTCAACTTAGTAGGCCCACAAGTCAGCCTCCCACCAAGGTGGGTCCCAGCTAGCAGGGGGGTATTCATTTTTTTGTGCTTAATAAGGAGGCACTTCCGATGGGTCCGAGCTGACAGCAGGGGAACGTTTTTTTCACGAAATACGGTGGCCCGTCGGGTGGGTCCCAGCAGTCAGGGGCAAACGTTTTTTTCACGAAATACTGGTGGCCCGTCCGGTGGGTCCCTACTGTCAGGTGGAGGAATAATTATTTTCCGCATAATAAGGAGGCACTTCCTTGCGGCTGCCGTAGGCCTAGCTGTCAGCCTCTTCACGTACAATATTCTTCCGATGGAATTCGGTCGTTGACCACATTGACCACGCCGCGTCGAGAGCACCACGGCGGTGGACGACGGTGAGGCCTAGGAAGGGGACGACACGGAGCCAGGGAAGATGCGGCAGTGGATGCCCACGCGGAGAGGAGTACAAGGGTTCACTGGTTCGGCTGCGCTGCCGTCACCGCAGAATAACAGGGGGTGTGGGTGAGTGGAGTGGAGGGATGGCCTGGCCAGCGGTGGGAGTAGTATGGAGGCGGTGAGGCCTCTGTGGCAGCACAGCCGGCCACGGGAGGCAGGAGCAGGCGGCACGATGGGCGCTGCTTTGGGCGGCCGGAGCAAGAAGACCAGAGGTTGAAGAAGCACTACGGCCGTTGGATGGACATCGTACGGTCAATGGAGCTAGAATCGTTCATATTGACTAAGTTGACAAAGCCCTCCGTCCCCATCAACTTAGTAGGCCCACAAGTCAGCTTCCCACCAAGGTGAGTCCCAGCTAGCAGGGGGAGTATTCATTTTTTGTGCATAATAAGGAGGCACTTCCGGTGTGTCCGAGCTGACAACGGGGGGAACGTTTTTTCGCAAAATACGGTGGCCCGTCCGGTGGGTACCAGCAGTCAGGGGGGAAACATTTTTTTCGCGAAATAAGGTGGCCCGTCCGGTGGGTCCCTGCTGTCAGGTGGAGGAATAATTATTTTGCGCGTAATAAGGAGGCACTTCCTTGCGGTCGCTGTGGACCCAGCTGTCAGCCTCTCCACGTACAGTACTCTTCCGATGGAAGTCGGTCATTGACCACGTTTTCCACGCCGCGCCGAGAGCACCAGGGCGGTGGACGACGGCGACGCCTAGGAAGGGGACGACGCGGAGCCGGGGAAGACGTAGCAGTGGAAGCCCGCGCGGAGAGGAGTACGAGGGTTCACTGGTTCGGCTGCGGTGTGAGGCTGCCGTCGCCGCAGAATAACATGGGGTGTGGGTGAGTGGAGGGATGGCCTGGCCAACGGTGGGAGTAGTATGGGGGCGGTGAGGCCTCCACGGCAGCACAGCCGGCCACGGGAGGCAGGAGCAGGCGGCACGACTGGCGCTGCTTTGGGCGGCTGGACCAAGAAGACCAGAGGTTGAAGAAGCACTACAGCCGTTGGATGGACATCGTACGGTCACTGAAGCTAGAATCGTTTATATTGACTAAGTTGACAAAACCCTTGGTATGCTCCAACTTAGTAGGCCCATAGGTCAGCTTCCGAAACGGTGCGCCCCAGATGTCAGGTGGAGGAATCATTTTTTGGGCGGCCGAAGCTAAGAATATCCGAGATTGAAGAAGAAGCACGACATCCGTTGGATAGACATCCAATAGCCACTGCTGCTAGAACCGTGTGTTGACTATAATAAGTTGACAAAGCCTTGCATATGCGTCAACTTATTTTTTTAGGGGACGCGTCACTTAGTAGGCCCACAAGTGTGTGGCAGAGAACTTATAGCCCATTTGCATTTTGTAAGAATGTACAGCCCATTTTTGAATTCTAATGGAATTTACAAGAGCCCATTTACAGTTTGTTAAAAGTACAGCCCATTTTCTAGCTAGGACAACGATTAATAATTTCAACCAACTGTTGAAGACAGAATTCAATAAAATTTCCCACATTTTGATGGGATCCGAAATATTTTTATCCCGAAATTTCTAGTCAGATTAAATATAAATTTGTATTACGTAAAAATCCAACGAAACATTGCGCGCGCAACAATGAAAATTTAAGATTTTCAAAATCCATAAATAATATTTTATAAACTAATTTCGTGTTTGCTGCATTTTTTATAGTTACTGCCCAGTTATTATAATTACATCCCATTTATTATTTTTAAAGCCCATTTTACTGTTAAGCCTAATGCATCCCTCCTAGGAAAGATTTGTGATAACCCACAAGTATAGGGGATCGCAACAGTTTTCGAGGGTAGAGTATTCAACCCAAATTTATTGATTCGACACAAGGGGGGCCAAAGAATATTCTCAAGTATTAGCAGCTGAGTTGTCAATTTAACCACACCTGTAAACTTAGTATCTGCAACAAAGTGTTTAGTAGCAAAGTAATATGATAGTGGTGGTAACGGTAACAAAAGTAAAGACAGCAAAAGTAATGTTTTTGGTATTTTGTAGTGATTGTAACAGTAGCAACGGAAAAGTAAATAAGCGAGAACCAGTATATGGAAAACTTGTAGGCACCGGATTAGTGATGGATAATTATGCCGGATGCGGTTCGTCATGTAACAGTCATAACATAGGGTGACATAGAACCAGCTCTAGTTCATCAATGTAATGTGGGCATGTATTCCGTATATAGTCATACATGCTTATGGAAAAGAACTTGCATGACATCTTTTGTCCTACCCTCCCGTGGCAGCGGGGTCCTATTGGAAACTAAGGGATATTAAGGCCTCCTTTTAATAGAGAACCAGAACAAAGCATTAGCACATAGTGAATACATGAACTCCTCAAACTATGGTCATCACTGGGAGTGGTCCCGATTATTGTCACTTCGGGATTGCCGGATCATAACACATAGTAGGTGACTATAGACTTGCAAGATAGGATCAAGAACACACATATATTCATGAAAACATAATAGGTTCAGATCTGAAATCATGGCACTCGGGCCCTAGTGACAAGCATTAAGCATAGCAAAGTCATAGCAACATCAATCTCAGAACATAATGGATACTAGGGATCAAACCCTAACAAAACTAACTCGATTACATGATAAATCTCATCCTACCCATCACCATCCAGCAAGCCTACGATGCAATTACTCACGCACGGCGGTGAGCATCATGAAATTGGTGATGGAGGATGGTTGATGATGACGAAGGCGATGAATCCCCCTCTCCGGAGCCCCGAACGGACTCCAGATCAGCCCTCCCGAGAGAGATTAGGGCTTGGCGGCGGCTCCGTATCGTAAAACGCGATGGTTTCTTCTCCTTGATTTTTTTCTCCCTGAAAGCTAATATATGGAGTTGGAGTTGGCGTCGGAGGGCCACCAGGGGGCCCACGAGGTTGGGGGCGCGCCCCTTCCCTCGTGGACAGGGTGTGGGCCCCCTGGTCTTCATCTTTTGCGAGGATTTTTTATTTTTTTCTAAGGTGTTCCGTGGAGTTTCAGGTCATTCTGAGAACTTTTATTTTCTGCACAAAAAACAACACCATGGCAATTTTGCTGAAAACAGCGTCAGTCCGGTTAGTTCCATTCAAATCATATAAGTTAGAGTCCAAAACAAGGGCAAAAGTGTTTGGAAAAGTAGATACGACGGAGACGTATCAACTCCCCCAAGCTTAAACCCTTGCTTGTCCTCAAGCAATTCAGTTGACAAACTGAAAGAGAAAAAGAAATTTTTTTACAAACTCTGTTTGCTCTTGTTGTTGTAAACATGAAAAGCCAGCATTCAAGTTTCAGCAAATATTATGAACTAACCATACTCACAATAAAATGTAGGTCGCACAATTACTCATATCAATAGCATAATCAGCTAGCGAGCCATAATAATAAAACTCGGTTGACAACACTTTCTCAAAATAATCATAACATGATATAACAAAATGGTATCTCGCTAGCCCTTTCTGAGACCGCAAAACATAAATGCAGAGCACCTCTAAAGATCAAGGACCGACTAAACATTGTAATTCATGGTAAAAGAGATCCAGTCAAGTCATACCCAATATAAACCAATAATAATGAATGCAAACGACAGTGTGCTCTCCAGCGGGTGCTTTTAATAAGAAGGGTGATGACTCAACATAAAAGTAAATAGATAGGCCCTTCGCAGAGGGAAGCAGGGATTTGTAGAGGTGCCAGAGCTCGGTTTTGAAATAGAGATAAATTATATTTTGAGCGGCATACTTTCATTGTCAACATAACAACTAAAAGACGACGATATCTTCCATGCTAAACAGATTATAGGTTGTTCCCAAATAGAATGGTAAAGTTTATACCCCCCTCCTCCACAAGCATCAATCCATGGCTTGCTCAAAACAACGAGTGCCTCCAACATTCAACGGGTCCCAAGGGGAGTTTTGTTTGCAGTTATTTTGATTTAGTTTGCATAAAGCATGGGACTGTGTATCCCGAATACCAGCCATTTTCTCGTGAATGAAGAGTGGAGTCCACTCCTCTTGAGAATAACCCGCCTAACACGGAAGATAAGGGCAGCTCTAGTTGACATATGAGCTATTCGAGCATGCAAAACAGAATGTTTATTTGAAGGTTTAGAGTTTGGCACATACAAATTTACTTGGAACGGCCGGTAAATACCGCATATAAGTAGGTATAGTGGACTCATATGGAATAACTTTGGGGTTTAAGGAGTTTGGATGCACAAGCAGTATTCCCGCTTAGTACAGGTGAAGGCTAGCAAAAGACTAGGAAGCGACCAACTGAGAGAGCGACAACAGTCGTAAACATGCATTAGAACTAATTTACACCGAATACAAGCATGAGTAGGATATAATCCACCAAAAACATAAATATCATGAAGGCTATGTTGATTTGATTCAACTACATGCATGAACATGTGCCAAGTCGAGTCACTCAATTCATTTAAAGGAGGATACCATCCCATCATACCACATCATAATCATTCTAATAGCATGTTGGCACGCAAGGTAAACCATTATAACTCATAGCTAATCAAGCATGGCACAAGCAACTATAATATCTAAATGTCATTGCAAATATGTTTACTTCATAATAGCTGAATTAGGAACGATGAATCATCATATTTACAAAAACAAGAGAGGTCGAGTTCATACCAGCTTTTCTCATCCCAATAAGTCCATCATATATCATCATTATTGCCTTTCACTTGCACGACCGATGGATGTGTATAATAATAAGAGTGCACGTGCATTGGACTAAGCTGGAATCTGCAAGCATTCAATCCAAGAGAGAAGACAAGTAATATGGGCTCTAAGTTTAAGTAATCAATCAAGCAAATAAGAGCCACTAATCATTTTCAATATGGTCTTCTCGACCCCCAAAAGAAAGAAAAGAAATAAAAACTGTAGCGACCCGACCTCAGATGGTCAAGTCTCTGTGCTCAGGTGTCATCCCTGGATCAGTAATGCTGACACCACACAGTACTTCGAAGGATTTATAACAGAGTAGCAATCATACACTTATTACATCGAATGTCTCAAAAGAGAACTTATTACAATAATATGGCTTAAGGCCATCTAATGCGATAACAGCGGAAGGCTTGGAAGATAAAGTGAGTCCATCAACTCCAACAGCATAACTGAGCTGCACGGCAACGACCTACGAACCTTACTCCTCATCTGAAAAGTCTGCAACATAATACGTTGCAGCCCGAGAACGGGTCAGCACATGGAATATGCTGGCAATGTAACACAAAAGAGCAATAACAGAATAATGCTACCACTACATGCATATTTGGCTGGTGAAAAGCTCTATGGTTACAGTTTTTGCGAAAAGCCAATTTTTCCCTACTTCAAAGGAATCAATTTTAATTTAACTATCATTGTAGTTGAAACATCATTTGAGAAGGTAAACCCCAACTCAATGATCCCAATTAGAAGTAATTAAAAACCCAAGCAAAATTAATTTAAGAGTGTTGAGATACATGCGAATACTCAAGTACTAGATACTCAGAATTGTCCATAACCGGGGACACGGCTAACCATGATTAGATTGTACACTCTATAGAGGTTTGCACACTTTTCCCCGCAAGACTCGATCGCCTCCGTTGATTCTCGCACTGCATGGTGTTTGAGAGACGGATGACTGAGACACAGTCTTTCAGAAGCATTAACTCTCTACTCCGGGCAGACCATACCAAACCTACAAACCCACTACCTGCTGATCCACCTCTTCAAGAGCTTCACACAACTTAATCAAACTATGCTAGAGTCCATAATAGCTTGCGGCTGCACACGGAAGTTTCTAGCATGAATAGACTCAGTTCCCTTTGAGCCTGGGTGGCGGTCCATAGGAGAATCACACGGTAACCCCAGGATTTCCAAAAATAAAACAGGCAATCACTGGTAACCCCAGGTGCCTCAATCCACCCAGATGTGTATTAAAGTTGCCACCTTAAGTAAACCATTAATTAACAATCTCACATCTGTCATGGATATCACTCAAACCCAATCCACGTCTACGAGCATAGCATGGCAATATAAGCAATACGTAGAAGTAACTCCCAAGGGTTTGATAATAAAACAGGACAATAGGTTCTACCTCATCAACTACTTCCCAATACCCACATGTTAAAAGCATCCTAATCATGCAATGTTTGAGGATTGAATCTAATGCATAAAAACTGGGTATGAAAAGAGTATGATCAATGTGTTACTTGCCTTGCTAACGATCCGGGTATCCTAGAGACTCGTAGTAACACGCTTCGCACTCCGGGAATTCTAGCGCAAGCAAACAATAACATACATAAGCAACAATCAAAGATGCACAAGTAGAACTCCAAATAAAAGAGTCTGACCGGAGAGTTCAACTTAAGAACTCCGGTTTGCAAAAAGAATCAAATCAAACAAAGCGACGAAACACAAACGACAAAAGAAACAACTTCGTTTTGCTATTCTGGATCTAGGTCAAATTTTACAGAAGAAAAATCTTGTTTGAGTTGATTATTCGGAAAGAGGGTTTCGAGATGAAACTTCAGGCGCTTCAATCGCCTGATTCCGATAAACGAGCGAAAAGATAAACAGGTTTGAAAATCGGATCAGAAATCGCGATCAGAATAATCGCGGAATAAATCCGATAAAAAGAAAAACGATGAACTGCTAAACGGATGAACGTTCGTTAACAGAAACTAAACAGTGAACGCGTTCGTTAAAACAAACGGACGAACGGACGTTCGCTAAGTAAATAAACCGGAAAAAAATAACCGATCTAGAAAAAACAATCTAGGGTTTTCTAAAAAGAACCGAATGGTTTATTTAAAAAAAACCGGCGGCGGGTCGGGTACCTCTGGCGAGGCTCGTCCGGCGGGGCGGCGGCCCCGGCGGGGCTTGGCGACGGGCGGCGGGGCTGCGGCGGGAGGCGGCGGTGACGCGGGGCTCCGGCGGCGGCTCCGGCGGCGGCGGATCGGGGCTCGGGGCTCGGGCTCCGACGGCGGCGGCGATGCGGCGGGTGGTGGTGTGGCGGCGGTGTGGCGGCGGGGGCGGCGGCTTTATAGGTGGGCGGGGCGGGGCGGCTTGGGGAAGGGGGCGCCCGGGGGTGGAGTCCGGCTCGGACCCGCCCTCGGTGTCCGTGCCGCGCACGGCGCGCGCGCGGGGTAGGCGGCGGTGGCTGGCTGGGCCGGCCTGCTCGGCTGGGCCTTCGGCCCAGTCGGGCGCGAGGTTATATATATATTAAAAAAACATTCCGCCGAAGAAAAATCCCTAGAAAAATAAATAAAAACCTAAAAATTCCAAAACAAGTTTCCTCCGTCTAAATAAAATATTTAGAACAAGATGAACTTTTCTTGGCCCCTAAAATGCAATTTTTAAAACATGCAACATTTTTCTAGGGCAATAAAATCCCGAATAAATTCAAATAAAATCCCAAAAATGATTTTAACATTTTTCCTCCGATATTTCAATTATTTTGGAGAAGTGATATTATCTCCCCTCATTTAATATTTTAAAATGAAATATTTTCTGGAGATAAAAATAATTAAAATCAAAAATCTCGTCTTCACTATTTGATAAGAATTTCAAATATGAAAATTAGAAAATCCCCAACTCTCTCCGAAGGTCCTTGAGTTGCTTAGGATTTCGAGGATTGCAAACGAAAAAGCAATGAAATACGATATGCATGGATGATCTATGTATAACATGCCAAATTGGAAATTTGGGATGTTACAAAGCTACCCCCTTAAGATGAATCTCGCCCTCGAGATTCGGGTTGGCTAGAAAATAGGTGCGGATGGTCCTTGCGAATATCCTCCTCTCGCTCCCAGGTGGCTTCCTCCTCAGTATGATGACTCCACTGAACTTTGCAAAACTTGATCACCTTGTTGCGAGTGACTCGACTATCAAACTCAAGAATCTTAACTGGCTTCTCCTCATAAGTCAGATTATTATCCAGCTGAATCGCCTCCAAAGGTACTGTATCATTCAACGGTATATCGGCCATCTCAGCATGGCACTTCTTCAACTGTGATACGTGAAACACATCGTGAACTCCTGACAATCCTTCTGGTAACTCCAGCTTGGAGGCAACTTCTCCCATCCGTTCCAAAATACGATATGGTCCTACAAATCTCGGGGCTAACTTTCCCTTAACTCCAAATCATTTTACTCCCCTCAAGGGTGATACTCTTAGATAGGCTCTGTCTCCAACTTCATAAGTTACTTCCTTGCGTTTTGAGTCTGCGTAACACTTCTGTCTGGACTGAGCAACCTTTAGTCTGTCTCTGATCAGTTTAACCTTCTCCTTTGATTCCTTGATCAAATTGGTCCAAACAACTGACGGTCTCCTACCTCGTCCCACATCAATGGTGTCCTACATCTACGTCCATACAGAGCTTCGAATGGTGCCATCTTCAAACTGGCATGGTAACTGTTATTATAAGAAAACTCTGCGTACGGCAAATTTTCATCCCAACTAGATCCATAATCTAGTGCACAGGCTCTCAACATATCCTCCAAAATCTGATTGACTCTCTCTGTCTGCCCATCTGTCTGCGGGTGAAAAGCTGTACTGAACTCCAATCGAGTCCCCAAAGTCTGGTGTAACTGATGCCAAAACTTTCAAGTAAACTAAGTTCCTCTGTCTGATACGATGCTCCTCGGAACTCCATGTAAACATACAATCCTGGTCATATATATCTTGGCCAACTTCGCACTTGTATACGTCGTTTTCACCGGGATGAAATGAGCTACCTTAGTCAATCGATCCACAACTACCCATATAGAATCATATCCTGCCTTGGTTCTGGGTAATCCGGTAATAAAGTCCATACCAAGTTTATCCCACTTCCATTCGGGTATTGGCATAGGCTGTAACAATCCTGCTGGCTTCTGATGTTCTGCCTTCACTCTCTGACATACATCACATATGGCTACATACTCGGCAATATCCTTCTTCATTCCAGTCCACCAGAAATGTTCCTTCAAGTCCAAATACATCTTGGTGTTTCCAGGGTGAATCGAGTATGGTGAGTCATGTGCTTCCTGAAGTATCAACTTCCTGATCTCCGAATTGTTGGGCACATAAATTCGGTCCTCAAACCATAAGGTATCGTGCTCATCTTCGCGAAAACCTTTGGCTTTACCTTCGCCCATCCTATCTCTTATCTCAGCAATCTCTTTGTCTTCCTTCCGAGCTTCTCGAATCTTGTCCAACAGTGTTGACTGAACTTCCATTGTTGCAAGAAAACCTCTTGGAACAATCTCCAATCGTAGTTCCATGATCTATGCAGCTAACTCCTTTGGCATTCCGTTGCTCACAAGAACATTAGCATAACTCTTCCGGCTCAAAGCATCTGCTACAACATTGGCTTTTCCGGGATGGTAATGTAGCTTCATGTCGTAGTCCTTTATAAGTTCCAACCATCTCCTCTGCCTGAGGTTCAACTCCTTTTGTGTGAAAATGTACTTCAAGCTCTTATGATCCGTGTACACATCACAACGGTTTCCGATAAGATAATGTCTCCAGGTCTTTAGTGCATGCACCACGGCTGCTAACTCCAAATCATGCGTGGCATAGTTCAATTCGTGTGGTTTCAGTTGTCATGAGGCATACGAAATAACCTTTCCTTCCTGCATAAGCACACATCCAAGTCCCAAGCGAGAGGCGTCATAATATACTTGAAACTCCTTATGTATATCTGGCAAGGTCAGCACCGGGGCTGTAGTCAATCGCTCCTTCAGCTCTTGAAAACTTGTCTCGCACTCCTCCGTCCATTTGAACTTAGTATCCTTCTTTAGCAATTCCGTCATTGGTTTAGCAATCTTGGAAAACTTCTCAATGAACCTCCGATAATATCCTGCCAGTCCAAGAAAACTGCGGATCTTGCCAACTGAAGTGGGTGCCAACCATTCAGTGACCGACTGAACCTTACTGGGATCCACTGCTATACCCTCTCCTGATATAACATGCCCAAGAAATCCAACTTCCTTCAACCAAAACTCGCACTTGTTGAATTTGGCATATAACTGGTGTTCCCTGAGTTTCTCGAGAACCAAACGCAAGTGTTCCGCGTGCTCCTCTTCGTTCTCCGAGTATATCATAATGTCATCAATGAATACCACAACAAACTTGTCCAAATACTCCATGAACACCTTGTTCATCATACTCATGAAATAGGCAGGGGCATTAGTCAGTCCAAATGACATGACCGTATACTCATATAATCCATACCGTGTGGTAAACGTTGTCTTGGGTATATCCTGCTCTCGGATCTTCAACTGATGGTATCCCGATCGCAGATCAACCTTCGAAAACACCTTAGCTCCTTGTAACTGATCAAACAGATTGTTGATCATTGGTAAGGGATACTTGTTCTTTATCGTTACTTCATTCAGAGCTCGGTAGTCAACAACCATCCTTAGGGATTTATCCTTCTTCTCCACCAAAAGTACTGGGGCTCCCCAAGGTGACGAACTTCTACGAGTGTAACCTTTCTCCAACAACTCCTTAATCTGCTTCTTAATTTCCTCCAGATCATTTGCTGGCATCCGATAGGGTCTCTTAGATATCGGTCCTGTTCCTGGCAATAGCTCTATCAAAAACTCGATGTCTCTGTCCGGTGCATACCAGGTAACTCTTTGGGGAAAACATCCGGAAAATCCTTTACTACAGGCACTTCCTCCTGTACAACTCCCGTGAGGGCGTTTACTTGGCTCCTCCTAGGCACATGCCTAGATACATACTTAATCCTTTTTCCCTCCGGGGTAGTAAGATAAATTGACTTACCAGCACAGTCAATACTTCCTTCATACTTTGGCATCCAGTCCATACCTAATATCACATCCAATCCTTGCGACTCCAAGATAATTAGGTCAGACGGAAACACATGTGTGCCAATGATTAGGGGTATCTGGGTGCACCATCTGCTAGCCATGTACTCTGATCCTGGCGAGCTCACTAAGAGGGGTGTCCTAAGGGTTTGGGCTGGCAACTTAAACTTTTCCACAAATCCCCTTGATATGTATGAATGCGATGCACCAGTATCGAAAAGAACAATAGCGGTAAATGACTGAACAAAAACTTACCTATTACCGCGTCCGGCTGCTCTTCAACCTCCTCCACGTTAATGTGGTTCACTTGTCCTTTGTTGAATGGATTGGGCTTCTTCCCTGCGCTCTCGTTTCCATTCCCATTCTTTCCTTCAGAGCAGTCATTGGCGTAGTGCCCTGTCTTCCCACACTTGTAGCAAACAACTTGGCTTAAGTCCCTCTTTGCGGGTGTGGATGGGTTAGAGCGGTTCTGGTTATTGTTGGCTCCATTCCCATTCCCGTTCTTCGCGCCATTATGGTTATGAGATCCTCCTCCAGCATGGTTATGTCCTTCATGGTTATGAACAAGTCCTCCTGAGTTCGGGGTCAAATGAGGCTTCTGGTGAGCTCCTGAATTGTATTTTCCTTGTCCATACTTCCTCTTACGATTATCAATCTGTTGCTGCTTCCCTTCAATCATCAGAGCCTTATCTACCAACTGCTGGTAGTTGTTGAAGGTTGCTACCATCAACTGCATACTCATCTCATCATTCAGCCCTTCCATAAACTTCTCTTGCTTCGCGGCATCTGTAGCCACATCATCAGGGGCATAACGCGACAACTTGCTAAACTCATCCACGTACTGGCCAACTGTACGATTCCCCTGGCGTAGGTTGCGAAACTCACACTTCTTCATCTGCATAGCTCCAGTCGAGACATGGGCAGTGCGAAAAGCCTGCTGAAACTGAGCCCATGTGACAGTGTCGATTGGATAGGTGGCTGTGAAATTCTCCCACCATGCTGCTGCAGGTCCATCCAGTTGGTGTGCGGCAAAACGCACCTTCTCAGCATCTATGCATCCAGCGGTGGTTAACTCCCTTCCAATACGACGTAGCCAATCATCTTCAACTATTGGCTCGATGCTACTGGAGAACACCGGCGGCTGTAACCTTAGAAAACGGGCGAGGTTATCCACTGGCGGCGGGTTGTTGTTGGCTTTGTTGTTATTGGCATTGCCCTGGTTCTAAACTAACAACTGCATCAGGGCATTCTGCCGCTGGATCAACTGGGTGATCTCTGGTGGGAAAACAAACTCGGGGTCTCTCCTCGCAGGCATCTGATGGGTTTAGATGGAAGAGATTTAGAATAGAAAAGATCTAGGGGAGAAACACTACCCATATGTATATGAGACAAACACAAGCATTCATTCAATCAAACAAGAAAGGGCATACAAAACGGTCTAGGACTATCGCAAAAGTGCTCACTACTACTAGTTACATGGGGGAAAATACTATTATCATATGGTGGTCATCTAGAAATTTTGATCGGTGGAAGACTCCATGATGTCTGCTCCAGCTTCATCTTCGTAATCATCATCACTTGAATCCGAGTCGGTGTCGTCGATGATGATGTAGCTGTCCGGACGTATGAGGTCTTGTTTCGGAACTGGTCCTCCCATAAAGATTCCGATCTTCTCCACTAGGTCATCATTCTTCTCCAATAGCGTCTTGATTTCCTCCTCATATCCATCGCATGTGAACTTAAGTTCTTCCTCCAGCTCGATGATCCTGGTCTTCGCCTTCTTCAACTCGATCATGTCTGCGCACATCTGGTTCTCCTGACGTCGAATGTGCAGGTTTTGTTCCTGGATAAAGGCTGCGACAGATCTATCCTTTCTGGTGCTGATCATCTCCCATTGTTCATCTCGGCGCCCACATATTTGATAGGTGGTATCCTCAAGTTCCTTGTTGTAGATTTCTCCAATGCGTCCCATGGTAATATGAGCTGCCATACTCTTGCCAAGGCTCCAAGTGGGTGCTTCGAAAGAAAATTCTATGGGTTTAGAATTTGGCGAGAACGTCCTTCCCGGAACTCGTACTTGAATCATCCAGCGCTCTTCTTCCGGTAGAGTGGCGTTGTTCGTCCCAGTGAAGCTTGGTATTCCAATATTCAAGTACCTAGTGACTTCCTTCAAGTGGCGTCCAAAAGGTGTGTCTTCATCCGGCTGTGCAAACTTGGTCTTCATCTCCTTCATCCTAAAGAGTGGAAAGAGATGAGGAGTCAGAAATGAGAAGAGAAGTGTGACCTATGGTTTATCTTAGTGGTCGTGTCCTACACTCAGCGTGTGCTCTGATACCATCTTGTAGTGACCCGACGTCAGATGGTCAAGTCTCTGTGCTCAGGTGTCATCCCTGGATCAGTAATGCTGACACCACACAGTACTTTAAAGGATTTATAACAGAGTAGCAATCACACACTTATTACATCGAATGTCTCAGAAGAGAACTTATTACAATAATATGGCTTAAGGCCATCTAATGCAATAACAGCAGAAGGCTTGGAAGATAAAGTGAGTCCATCAACTCCAACAGCATAACTGAGCTGCACGGCAACGACCTACGAACCTTACTCCTCGTCTGAAAAGTCTGCAACATAATACGTTGCAGCCCGAGAATGGGTCAGCACATGGAATATGCTGGCAATGTAACACAAAAGAGCAATAACAGAATAATGCTACCACTACATGCATATTTGGCTGGTGGAAAGCTCTATGGTTACAGTTTTTGCGAAAAGCCAATTTTTCCCTACTTCAAAGGAATCAATTTTAATTTAACTATCATGGTAGTTGAAACATCATTTGAGAAGGTAAACCCCAACTCAATGATCCCAATTAGAAGTAATTAACAACCAAAGCAAAATTAATTTAAGAGTGTTGAGATACATGCGAATACTCAAGTACTAGATACTCAGAATTGTCCATAACCGGGGACACGGCTAACCATGATTAGATTGTACACTCTGCAGAGGTTTGCGCACTTTTCCCCGCAAGACTCGATCGCCTCCGTTGATTCTCGCGCTGCATGGTGTTTGAGAGACGGATGACTGAGACACAGTCTTTCAGAAGCATTAACTCTCTACTCCGGGCAGACCATACCAAACCTACAAACCCACTACCTGCTGATCCACCTCTTCAAGAGCTTCACGCAACTTAATCAAACTATGCTAGAGCCCATAATAGCTTGCGGCTGCACACGGAAGTTTCTAGCATGAATAGACTCAGTTCCCTTTGAGCCTGGGTGGCGGTCCATAGGAGAATCACACGGTAACCCCAGGATTTCCAAAAATAAAACAGGCAATCACTGGTAACCCCAGGTGCCTCAATCCACCCAGATGTGTATTAAAGTTGCCACCTTAAGTAAACCATTAATTAACAATCTCACATCTGTCATGGATATCACTCAAACCCAATCCACGTGTACGAGCATAGCATGGCAATATAAGCAATACGTAGAAGTAACTCCCAAGGGTTTGATAATAAAACAAGACAATAGGTTCTACCTCATCAACTACTTCCCAATACCCACATGTTAAAAGCATCCTAATCATGCAATGTTTGAGGATTGAATCTAATGCATAAAAACTGGGTATGAAAAGAGTATGATCAATGTGTTACTTGCCTTGCTGACGATCCGGGTATCCTAGAGACTCGTAGTAACACTCTTCGCACTCCGGGAATTCTAGCACAAGTAAACAATAACATACATAAGCAACAATCAAAGATGAACAAGTAGAACTCCAAATAAAAGAGTCTGACCGGAGGGTTCAACTTAAGAACTCCGGTTTGCAAAAATAATCAAATCAAACAAAGCGACGAAACACAAACGGCAAAAGAAACAACTTCATTTTGCTATTCTGGATCTAGGTCAAATTTTACAGAAGAAAAATCTTGTTTGAGTTGATTATTCGGAAAGAGGGTTTCGAGATGAAACTCCAGGCGCTTCAATCGCCTGATTCCGATAAACGAGCGAAAAGATAAACAGGTTTGAAAATCGGATCAGAAATCGCGATCAGAATAATCGCGGAATAAATCCGATAAAAAGAAAAACGACGAACTGCTAAATGGACGAACGTTCGTTAACAGAAACTAAACAGTGAACACGTTCGTTAAAACGAACGGACGAACGGACGTTCGCTAAGTAAATAAACCGAAAAAAAATAAAATAACCGATCTAGAAAAAACAATCTAGGGTTTTCTAAAAAAACCGAAGGGTTTATTTTAAAAAAAACCGGTGACGGGTCGGGTACCTCCGGCGAGGCTCGTGGGGCTTGGCGACGGGCGGCGGGGCTGTGGGGCTGCGGCGGGAGGCGGCGGTGATGCGGGGCGACGGCGGCGGCTCCGGCGGCGGCGGATCGGGGCTCGGGGCTCGGGCTCCGACGGTGGCGGCGATGCGGCGGGTGGTGGTGTGGCGGTGGTGTGGCGGCGGGGGCGGCGACTTTATAGGTGGGCGGGGCGGCTCGGCTTGGGGAAGGGGGCGCCCGGGGGTGGAGTCCGGCTCGGACCCGCCCTCGGTGTCCGTGCCGTGCACGGCGCGCGCGCGGGGAAGGCGGTGGTGGCTAGCTGGGCCGGCTTGCTCGGCTGGGCCTTCGGCCTAGTCGGGCGCGAGGTTATATATATATTAAAAAAAAACATTCCGCCGAAGAAAAATCCCTAGAAAAATAAATAAAAACCTAAAAATTCCAAAACAAGTTTCCTCCGTCTAAATAAAATATTTAGAACAAGATGAACTTTTCTTGGCCCCTAAAATGCAATTTTTAAAACATGCAACATTTTTCTAGGGCAATAAAATCCCGAATAAATTCAAATAAAATCCCAAAAATGATTTTAACATTTTTCCTCCGATATTTCAATTATTTTGGAGAAGTCATATTATCTCCCCTCATTTAATATTTTAAAATGAAATATTTTCCGGAGAGAAAAATAATTAAAATCAAATCATCGTCTTCACTATTTGATAAGAATTTCAAATATGAAAATTATAAAATCCTCAACTCTCTCCGAAGGTCCTTGAGTTGCTTAGGATTTCGAGAATTGCAAACGAAAAAGCAATGAAATATGATATGCATGGATGATCTATGTATAACATGCCAAATTGGAAATTTGGGATGTTACAAACTATTTACACGGGAAAGCTCCCAACAAGCAAAAGAAGAACGGGAAATATTTTTGGGATTTCTTTCTAATTTCCACTACAAGCAAAGAAATAAACCACTACTAATTTGTTTTTGGTTTTTTTAAGGTTTAACAAACACACAAGAAGAAAACTAGAAAAAGAAATTTAAACTAGCATGGATAATACAATGAAAAAGTATGAGCACCGACATCTAGCAATGAGTGTGTGTGAACATGAATGTAATATCGGTGGGAAATACGTACTCCCCCAAGCTTAGGCTTTTGGCCTAAGTTGGTCTATTGCCAGGGATAGCCTGGCGGATTCCCGTAGGTGAAGCTGGGGTCATACTGTGACACAGCGGCTATCGCCGCCTAAGCTGTAGCGTGGAGTCGAGCAGCCTCTGCTCTCCTTTCGTACTCATCTGCCTCCTCTCTGGTAATAATATATCTTCTTTTTGCCTGTGAATCAAAGAAAGCAGGGGCAGGAAGAGCAATATGGACTACACGACGTCTGTCAAAGATTAGTCGATACTGGAGAGGTGGTTCAGTCCTCTCAACAAAATGGTGGGAAACCATAGAATCAAAATCTAAATAAGAAGGGGGTAACTCCATATCACCCTCACGAATGTCTATCTCAAGAAAAATAGCTAAACGGGTTGCATAAATTCCTCCAAAGAAATCTCCGCTATGTCTATTCTAATGCAACCTGCGAGCTACAATGGCTCCCATGTGATAAGATTGGTCTCCTAACACAGCACTCCTGAGAATGCTGAGATCAGGGACACACATGTGACATGCTTCATCCTTAGGATTTATGCATCTACCTATGAAGAGAGCAAAATAATGTATAGCAGGAATGTGAACGCTCCCTATAGTAGCTTGTGTTATATCTTTAGATTCCCCCACATTTATTCAAGCAAGAAAGTCTCTATATTCAGATTTAGGGGGATCCCTGACATTACCCCAAGATGGAAGTTTGCAAGCAGAAGTAAAATCCTCTAAGTCCATGGTATAAGATTTGTCATAAAGGTCAAACATGACTGAAGGAGAATTACGCGAAGATGAAAACTCAAACCTCCTCACAAATGAACTTGTGAGATCATGATACTGGGGGCATTTGTCAGCTTCAAAGTCCTCAAGACCGGCGTTACTCAAATATGTGCTAAATTCTTCTTTGATTCCCACTTGATTCATAAATTTTTCCGATGGCCATTCACAAGGCCTCGCAGGAGCGTCTCTTGGTGGTTCCTCGTCAGCATCACGTATTGCAAGCCTGGGACCTGGCTTCCTTGAAGGACCACCTTGGAACATCCTCCTAAGCATATTGTTTCCTCTGAAAAATTTCTGAAATTTTTAGTAACTTCAAATAAAAGTGAACCAACATTAATAAAATTGATAGTAACAACTCCCACAAGTGCCTAGAGCCTACATAAAGCATTAGAACTACTTGGAACCATATAAATTTGACATGCAAGCTCAAGAACATGTTCACCTATGCAGCACAAATTTGCAATGAATAAAGCACTAGAACAAAAACGAATTGGACCAATGGAGGAGTCACATACCAAGGAACAATCTCCCCAAGCAGTTTTGCAAGACGTGCTTTGAGCAAGGAGATCGGAAATCACAGCAATGGGGGCTAGAACTCGTGCTTGATTTGGTTTTTCGTGTTTGTGTGAGGCAGAGGAAGAAGATGGGTGCAGGGATAAGTGGAGGAGGGCCACCGTGGGCCCACGAGGCAGGGGGGCACGCCCAGGGGGGTAGGGCGCGCCCTCCACCCTCGTGACCAGGTGGCAGCTCCCCCCGTGGTAATATTTGCACAGTAAATTCTCAAATATTCCCGAAAAAATCATATTAAATTGGCATGGCATTCTGAGGACTTTTATTTTCGGGATATTTTTATATTGCATGGATAAGTCTATTTTACTTTATTTCTTCTAAATAACAGAAAATATAAAGAGGGTACAGAAGATTGTGCTTCTAGTTTCATCCATCTCGTGATCATCAAAATGAACCCGCTAACAAGGTTGATCAAGTCTTGTTAACAAACTCATTCCGAATAATCGCGGAACCGGAGAAATTTCGAATAACACTAAGTTACCTCAACGGGGATATGAAAATCCCCAACAATAAGAATATCATACTTTTTCTTGACAGTAGGGAGAGGAAATTCAAAACCTCCAAATATAATCGATGGAATTTTCCAATAGAGTTGATACTATAAACTTGAGGTTGTTTTCTCGGAAAATGTATCGTGTCCTCATTGCCATTAACATGAAAAGTGACATTGCCTTTGGTGCAATCAATAACAGCTCCTGCAGTATTAAGGAAAGGTCTTCCAAGAATAATAGACATATTATCATCCTCGGGAATATCAAGAATAACAAAGTCCGTTAAAATAGTAACGTTTGCAACCACAACAGGCACATCCTCACAAATACCGACAGGTATAGCAGTTGATTTATCAGCCATTTGCAAAGATATTTCAGTAGGTGTCAACTTATTCAAGTCAAGTCTACGATATAAAGAGAGAGGCACAACACTGACACCGGCTCCAAGATCACATAAAGCAGTTTTAACATAATTTCTTTTAATGGAGCATGGTATAGTAGGTACTCCTGGATCTCCAAGTTTCTTTGGTATTCCACCCTTAAAAGTATAATTAGCAAGCATGGTGAAAATTTCAGCTTCAGGTATCTTTCTTTTATTAGTAATAATATCCTTCATATACTTAGCATAAGGATTTGTTTTGAGCACATCAGTTAATCGCATACGCAAAAAGATAGGTCTAATCATTTCAGCAAAGCGCTCAAAATCCTCATCATCCTTTTTCTTGGATGGTTTCGGAGGAAAAGGCATGGGTTTCTGAACCCATGGTTCCCTTTCTTTACCATGTTTCCTAGCAACGAAGTCTCTTCTATCATAACGTTGATTCTTTGATTGTGGGTTATCAAGATCAACAACAGGTTCAATTTCTACATCATTATCATTACTAGGTTGAGCATCAACATGAACATTATCATTAACATTATCACTAGGTTCATGTTCATCACCTGATTGTGTTTCAACATCAGAAATAGAGGTATCATTTGGATTCTCAGGTGGTTCAGCAATAGGTTCACTAGAAGTTTGCAAAGTCCTATCGTTTTTCTTTTTCTTCCTCTTAGAAGAACTAGGTACATCTATATTAGTTCTTTGAGAATCTTGCTCGATTCTTTTAGGGTGGCCTTCAGGATACAAAGGTTCCCGAGTCATTCTACCAGTTCTAGTAGCTACTCTAACAGCATAATCATTTTTCTTACTATTCATTTCATCAAGCACTTCTTTCTGAGCTTTAAGTGCTTGTTCTACTTGAGTGGTAACCATAGAAGCATGTTTGCTAGCAAGTTTAAGTTCACCTCTAATATCAGCCATATAATCACCCAAGCGTTTAATCATAAAGGTATTCTGTTTTAGTTGTCTACCAAAATAAGCATTAAAATCATCTTGCTTAAACATAAAGTCATCAAACTCATCCAAGCACTGACTAGCAATTTTAGTAGGAGGGACTTCAGCTTTATCATATCTATAGAGAGAATTTACCTTTACTACCTGTGTCGGGATATCGGGAGGTTCTTCAGTAAATAAGTAATTGAGATCATATACTTCTTCAGCAGGCGGTAAATTAAGGCCATGTATTTCTTCAATAGGAGCTAAATTCTTAACATCTTCAGCTTTAATACCTTTTTCTTTCATAGATTTCTTTGCCTCTTGCATATCTTCGGGACTGAGAAATAGAACACCTCTCTTCTTCGGAGTTGGTTTAGGAATATGCTCAGTAATTGGCTTAGGAGGTAGCTCGGGAGGTGCCCAATTATTTCCATTTGCCAACATATTATTCAATAGAATTTCAGCGTCATCCGGTGTTCTTTCCCTGAAAAGAGAACCAGTACAACTATCCAGTGATCTCTGGAAGCATCAGTTAGTCTGTTATAAAAGATATCAAATATTTCAGGTTTCTTAAGAGGATGATCAAGCAAAGCATTAAGTAACTTGAGAAGCCTCCCCAAGCTTGTGGGAGACTCTCTTCTTCAATTTGCACAAAGTTGTATATTTCCCTCAAAGCAGCTTGTTTCTTATGAGCAGGGAAATATTTAGCAGAGAAGTAATAAATCATATCCTAGGGACTTTGCACACAACCAGGATCAAGAGAATTAAACCATATCTTAGCATCACCCTTTAATGAGAACGGAAATATTTTGAGTAAATAAAGGTAGCGCGATCTCCCATTATTAGTAAACAAGGCAGCTATATCATTTAACTTAGTAAGATGTGCCACAACAGTTTCAGATTCATAGCCATAAAAAGGATCAGATTCAACCAAAGTAATTATATCTGGATCAACAGAAAAATCATAATAATCCTGATCAGGAACACAGATAGGTGAAGTAGCAAAAGCAGGGTCGGGTTTCATTCTATCTCTAAAAGATTCTTTACTCCATTTAACTAGCAACCTCTTAAGTTCCTGTCTATCCTAGCAAGCAAGCATAGCTGCAGAAGATTCAGCATCAAAAAGATAACCCTCAGGAATAGCAAGCTTAGTTTCATCATCACTAACATCATCGTGTTCAGGTTCAATAATTTCTCTTTCTCTAGACCTAGCAATTTGCTCGTCAAGAAATTCACCAAGGGGCACAGTAGTATCAAGCATAGAAGTAGTTTCATCATAAGTATCATGCATAGCAGAAGTGGCAACATCAATAACATGCGACATATCATAATTCATAGCAGTAGTAGGTTTAGGTGTCGCGAACTTACTCATAACAGAAGGAGAATCTAGTGCAAGGCTAGATGGCAGTCCCTTACCTCCCCTCGTAGTTGAGGGAAAAATAGTAGTTCGATCATCTTTCAAGATCTTCATAGTGTCCAGCAGATATAAATCCCAAGTGACTCAAAGAATAGAGCTATGATCCTCGGCAACGGTGCCAGAAAAAGGTCTTGATAACCCACAAGTATAGGGGATCGCAACAGTTTTCGAGGGTAGAGTATTCAACCCAAATTTATTGATTCGACACAAGGGGAGCCAAAGAATATTCTCAAGTATTAGCAGCTGAGTTGTCAATTCAACCACACCTGGAAACTTAGTATCTGCAGCAAAGTGTTTAGTAGCAAAGTAATATGATAGTGGTGGTAACGGTAACAAAAGTAAAGACAACAAAAGTAATGTTTTTGGTATTTTGTAGTGATTATAACAGTAGCAACGGAAAAGTAAATAAGCGAGAACCAGTATATGGAAAACTCATAGGCACCGGATTAGTGATGGATAATTATGCCGGATGCGGTTCGTCATGTAACAGTCATAACATAGGGTGACACAGAACCAGCTCTAGTTCATCAATGTAATGTAGGCATGTATTCCGTATATAGTCATACGTGCTTATGGAAAAGAACTTGCATGACATCTTTTGTCCTACCCTCCCGTGGCAGTGGGGTCCTATTGGAAACTAAGGGATGTTAAGGCCTCCTTTTAATAGAGAACCGGAACAAAGCATTAGCACATAGTGAATACATGAACTCCTCAAACTATGGTCATCACCGGGAGTGGTCCCGATTATTGTCACTTCGGGGTTGCCGGATCATAACACATAGTAGGTGACTATAGACTTGCAAGATAGGATCAAGAACACACATATATTCATGAAAACATAATAGGTTCAGATCTGAAATCATGGCACTCGGGCCCTAGTGACAAGCATTAAGCATAGCAAAGTCATAGCAAAATCAATCTCAGAACATAATGGATACTAGGGATCAAACCCTAACAAAACTAACTCGACTACATGATAAATCTCATCCAACCCATCACCGTCCAGCAAGCCTACGATGCAATTACTCACGCACGGCGGTGAGCATCATGAAATTGGTGATGGAGGATGGTTGATGGTTGATGATGACGACGACGACGGATCCCCCTCTCCGGAGCCCCGAACGGACTCCAGATCAGCCCTCCTGAGAGAGATTAGGGCTTGGCGGCGGCTCCGTATCGTAAAACGCGATGATTTCTTCTCCCTGATTTTTTTTCTCCCCGAAAGCCAATATATGGAGTTGGAGTTGGCGTCGGAGGGCCACCAGGGGGCCCACGAGGTAGGGGGGCACGCCCAGGGGGGCGCCCACCACCCTCGTGGATAGGGTGTGGGCCCCCTGGTCTTCATCTTTTGTGAGGATTTTTTATTGTTTTTTCTGTGGTGTTCCGTGGAGTTTCAGGTCATTCCGAGAAATTTTATTTTCTGCACAAAAAACAACACCATGGCAATTCTGCTGAAAACAGCGTCAGTCCGGGTTAGTTCCATTCAAATCATAGAAGTTAGAGTCCAAAACAAGGGCAGAAGTGTTTGGAAAAGTAGATACGATGAAGATGTATCAATTTGCAGCCCAGCGAGGCAGAGAATAACAAGTTGACCTTGCCTGGGTATTCCTCAAAAAGACGTATAGCTGGGCTAGCCATTTTCATCTTGAAAAAAATAGTATCTGGGCTGGATATCTGGCCTGGGCTAGACGGGCCACAGCCCGCCCAGTTTATACCCTGCTCTCCTCTGAACAACAACGAAATCATCGCCAAGAAAAACTCTGCAGTGCTCACGCCTCAAAAACACAAATACTGCTCGAGCTGCTTGGTCCCAGCTTTCGGCCGCACCTTGTGCAATTCTCTCGTTTATATTGACTACATAGGTTGACAATGGTGTGGGACCGGGATGTCAGGAAACCAGGAGAAAGCAAAAAAATATAGTTGTACATAATAAGGAGGCACTTGCGTACGTACGGCTATGTCCCTAGTGGGTCCCTAGTGTCATCCAGTCAAAATAAAGTCATCTCCTGAATCCTCATGTTCGTTGACCATGTTAACAATGCTCGGCGCCACGGCGAGTGCAACAACTTGAAGGACAACGGAGAGGGCCTCGCGGGCCCTAGGGAGGTCTGATACAGCGCCCGCTGCCCATTCAGGAAGCCAGGATCATCGGACACCTATGAGCACCTTCGAGAAACTGAGACGGCATGAAATGGTAAGGCCGCACTTGGGAGCTCTGGTTTATTTCAAACCTGTATTAACATACAAGTGTAATTTACTCATCATTGGAAGGCTCGAGGTCTGTAAGTAAAACCGGCGGGTTACGCGTGTAATTTGAGAGACCAGTGTATATTTTATGAGCATTGCTATATGGACGACATTACTAGACGATACATGCACGACGTGCGTATCATGCCATCCATGGGCAAGGCTGAAACAGCAGCTAACGGCTAGATTAGCAATCGTCCGAGTGTCATTCAGCGTTTTTATCGTGTGTGAAGTACTTCCGATATTTTACTAGTCGAAATCGACCAACCAAGCGCCTTCGCCCGAGACCATCTGCTTTAATTTACAAACGTCAGTTTTACAAGCGGTTTTGGTTGGAAAACGACGATCCAATCAAGGCCTAATATCATGAGTTGGTCGGAAGATCATATGGTTTCACGTCTAACCTACCCGACATGTCGTATAGGCTATGAATGAAACATCAGACGATGAACTTCTTACGCACGGAAACAATAGAAGAGGATGATCTTCTTAACAAGCAAATCACTGGCATTAGATTGACATGCAAAACAATACGAAGCATTATTCTCAGGAGGCACAGTGAACAGCTCGTGATGCTGCATGCCACAACATTCCAAGCTCAACTTTGCAATCAAACACAAGGCCTGGCATTACATAGACAATATTCAGAACAAACTCTCAACACAGGAATATCCCAGCAGAGTAACTATTTACTTCTAAACTGAACACATGAATAGGAAAAAACACTCGACGCTGCTCACAGCAAGGGCGTCCCCTCAAAAATATCAAATGCATGTCTTCTGGCTAACATCAATGAGCAAATTTTGACAAGGTTTTCCAATTCCAATATATTAAACTAACGTCTTCTTGCTAACATCAATGAGCAAATTTTGACAAGGTTTTCCAATTCCAATATATTAAACTAACGTCTTCTTGCTAACATCAATGATTAAACTTTGACAAGCTTTTCCCATTCAAAATATGTAATGCCTATGATCGTGTCCTGTCTTAGCTTCTTGTACTTGTTTGGGCACTTTTTGCCCAGGGCACTCCACGTGTTGTTAAATTGCCAATGGTCTCTGCAGACTAGTCATGTCACCAGTGTCTAATAATACTCTTTAAAGTTTCTCGGTCATTCCTTCTGTAATGTACCGCATCCAGTGACTGCTTCTTTCTGCAAAGTGGAACGACCAACTGGACCCAGTAACGCAGCAGTTTGCCTTGGACACATTGGATCCTTTTGTGCAGTTCAACTAAAATCGAAGTCGGAATAAAACCGAGCTTTAATTTTGATATCCCTGTAAGCAACAATAGGTATAAGGGAAATAATTACTGAGAAATAACGGTTGATGACTTGTCTTAATGGGAAACAAAGCAGGAGAGGAGCAATTCTCCATCAGTGTGATTCATTCATATTGACTGAGACATTATCTTAAGAATGCCTTGGTTCAACATGTATAAAGAAAGACAAAGCAGAAAAGTACCATTCCTAAAACAATGCAACTGATTCATTTTTAAAGAGACATTATCTTAACAATACCTTGGTTAAACATGTAGAAAGAACTACAAAGCAGGATAGTACCATTCCTAATAAGTGTTGCAGTTTTGAACTAAGATTCAGTAGTTAATTAATTCTGAGAGTGGCATTGCTTAATTTTACCAGCGGCATTAGATTAATGAAAAGCATAAACAGTTCCAGGGGAGAGTGGACACAACAACAATATGTGCTTCCATCTACTTATAAAGGGGGTGATGCAGAGTTTGTTGTAACAAAGCAACAAGCATCATGTCTGGGTTGGTCACATTTTTGTTCACTACTTAATGGGAAAAGACAACAATACAATAGCTTCAATTCAACATTTATTTAAAACAGTACCAATACAAGTAGCACAACATCTCAAAGCACACTGCACAATCATGTAGATGAAGGCCTGTACTGACCTTTCATGAGAACACCAGGATAAAATACGAATCTTCTAACACGAATAGGAAATCCAATCTCATTTTGTGCAGTTGCACTGAAATCAAGCAAAGTATTTCGCGTAGCGAAGCAAAATGTTGCAATAGCAACAAGTTGAATAGATATCATGTGGTTGAGACCAAGATTTGAAACAACTCAACAGGAACACTGGAAACAAATCTCGATGTCCTTTTGTGCAGTTCCACCAAAATTAAGCAAAGTCACCGGTGTGACATTCAAGTTGAACTGCACAAAACACTCTTAAAACATAAGTGTTTCGAGTAGCGAAGCAAAATGTCGCAATAGCAACAAGTTGAATCGATACCCCTGTTTTAACAGAGGCAAAAAAGGAAACAATTACTTGCCGATAAAGGAGGATGAAACAAACGGTGACAGAAAGAAGCATCTAACTTATCTTGGATGGAAAACAAAGTAGGATAGTAGCATTTCTAAAACGGTTGCATTGATTCATATTAACAGAGACACTCTCTTGAAACAACATTCGTTAAAAAATGTAATTTACTTTTAACAATGGCATTGCTTCAATTTTCCGGCGGCATTCTTAGATTAACAACAGCAAAATAGCTATATGGGACATGCTAGCACCATGTGCGTCCACACGTATAAATGGGTGATGCAGAGTATGTAGCCAAGCAGCATATCTGTGTTGGTCCCATATTTGTTCTCTTTGAACTTTTTTCCTATGTTAGGGCAGCAAATCTAGTCCTTCACAAACTACCCAACCCCCCCCCCCCCCAGTTTCTTTCCCTTTTCAACAAAGAGATTGGTTCCTTACAGATGTGTGTACTGGGTTACCCCCTTTTCCCCTTTTCGACCAACAAAGCGGCTGGATAGCCAATCTATACTACTTTTCCTCCCTCCTTTCCTCATTGAACCACGTCCTAGATTCATGCTCCACCCCACCGCACCTTTCTTTCCTCTTTGAACCAAGACCTAGATTCGACTACGGATCGAAAAAGATCCACATGCAGCTAGAGCAACGATGGTTTCAAAGAAACTTATACCTTAGGGTCGTCGGGATGTGGCAAGGCGTGCGGCGGGAGGCCGGATTTGCCCACACTACGTACGGTAGTGAGGAAGAAGGGGTCGGTGGCCCTCCCGCACAGGCACTGGGTGAAAGAGAACAGTGCAGCCAGCAGTGGATTGCCTCCCTCGCCGAAGGCGATAGAGTTAACGCTGCACCTCCTCCCCATCCCGGTGCGACGGGATACGGATGCCTCCTTCACCAGCTGTGAGGGGGGAGAGAGACAAGAGGCCAACGCAATCTTGTTTAGATCCGGTGAAGAGAGGGTGAGAGACTGTGAATATAGCAAACCCTAGCAAATGAATGCTGAGCCTCCAGCGTGTAACATATATGTATTGCGGCGAGCGTGTGGAGAGTGCAAACCCTAGCGAACAAGCGCTGAGGCTCCCGCTTATATATATACTAATGTAGTACGGACTGAGCTCCGGTGCCTTCACTCCATCTGCTTTTGGCTGTATGACAGGTGAGCCAGCCACATTTTGGGCCCACCTATCATAAACCCAAAGGCAGGTGCACTAAGTCAATGAAGCTGCGTCCATATAGTACTCTCGTGTGTATAGGACTAATATATAGTGGAGTGGTTTTCTTATTCTCTCCATAAAAATCGTTTTAAATTGTGTAAGTACGAAACGAAACTCTTTATTTAATGTACAGAGGGAGTACTACTTCCGATGAACTAACGATCCATGCCCACGCGTCCTGGTTGCACTTCCTGGCCTTCACGTGTGGTACACTACCCTTCCTTAAGTGAACAACCACACATGCGCCAAATTATCGGAAACGTGTGAGAGTGTGTACAAATAAAGAATTTTAATTTCAATTATCAGAAAGGTTTGAGAGTATTACAAAGTTTGACTTCAGTCAAATCTAATATGCGGAGTAAATAAAAATGGAGGGCTACTACGTCCATCCGGGTTTTTAGTCCACACCATTTTTTAAATCAAAGTTAATAGCTGGACAAATAAAATTACAGGGGAGCTGGAGACAAAGTTGTGAGAAGGCCTAGAAATCAATACAAAACTTATGCTCTTAGTACCAATGTCGATCCTTCTTCGAGGAAACATTTGGTTCATAACCAATTGTGTGATAAAATTGCAGCAACGTGAAAGACGACTGCGTCTCCAACGCAACCAAGGTGAACTGATGAAGGATATCATGTGCGTAACAAGCAAAGAGCACTGATGGAAGACAACTTGTTTTTCATTGAAGATTGATCAGCTTCACCAGCCGATGCAACCATGAGGCGCAACCATGAGCATCGATAGGTCATCGTGGTGATGCATCATCCATTTGGCATCAAGTTTGGGTGAGGCACCTATGAAGTTCGACAAATCCTCACTGTGGTCTGTTTCTTCTCAGTAATCAAGCTCGAGGAAGGAATAACCACGTGGCAGAGGACAGTGAGGCGGAACAACAATGGCCATCCAATTTTGTGCAGTTCCACTAAAATTAAGGAAGACATGCCCGGGTATGGAGACACGCATCGCTATTTCCAAAAATATAAAAAAAGGGTTAATGAAAAGTACACCAACAAACAGAAGCATCATAATTATATCTTGCTGGGAACTAAACCAGGATACTCGAGAAAAAAAGCATTTTTTCATTTAACCAGTGATAGTACTACCACCATATGGACAATGACCGCACAACCACCATGTACTTTTTGTCGAAACAACATGTATACCTCCACCGAGGCATAAATCAGGACAACTTTTTGAGTGGCATTTCCTCTATAATAGTACTAGTAGGTGGTGTTGGACCAGCCGACAAACCCTAGCTACTATGCATGGGGAGCTGGGGAGTAGTCGCATAGAAGAAAACCCGCACGCAGCGACCTGGGGAGCTGGACCAGTACAAGAAGTTATACCTCAGGTGGGCGAGATGTCGTTTAGGCGGGCGGGCGGGATCTGCCCACACGACGGCAGCGAACAAGGGCGCGGAGGATCTTCGTCCGCGCCAGCACCGGCTCCGAGAGGACGGTGCGCATCGGCTCCCCCCGTTGCCGACGGCGACAACATCAACGCTGCACCTCCTCACCTCCCGCAGCGGACAGGATTCGGCCGGATCTGTGACCACCGGTGAGGAGAGAGATAGACTGGACACTGTCATCTTGTTTTGATATGGAGAGGGTGAGAGAACGAGATGCGAGAAACTCTATCAAACAAGAGGCTATAATGGAGTAAAAAAATCTCTCCATAGCAGTGGTTTTAAATAGAATACGCGCGTTCCCGGAAAAAAGAAACGAAAACTGGTGGACAATTTTTTAAGGGTCTGTCTAGGACACATCTAGATGTGACATAGTTATGTCACATCTAAGTTGATGTCCACTCTGTTTGTGGTCTATTTTTTGTCCTAGTTTTTTTTTGTTGCTACATTATATACTTGTGGGAGTTTAGATGTGATATCCTTAAATAACATCTAGATTTGAATTGGACAAACTGATTTTCTAACGTACCAAGAAAGAAAACTCGATCAAAAACACGCCCCCGCTTCTAGGTCGCGAGAGTCGTCGCGCACACACACACAGACATAGACATGCATATCCGTGTTTACCTAAAATTCCATTTCTATCACCATCTCCAATCATATTTGTCCAACTGGCACATTATTTACGTTGTTAATTATATACGCAGCAATATTAACGTACAACATCTCTTGTTTGCGCACGTCCGGACCGCTGCCATGGCCAATCCTGACCAACCCGAACCCTCTGCATCACCCGCGCGTGCTTCCCGCCCGAAACGGTCAGTGTCACATTCATGCCAGGCCAGAGCGGACGCGACCTCTCACTAGCGCCGGCATTGAAGCGGCGCGGCGGCCGAGAGAGCGTCGCCCGCGCCGCTTCCGGGTGCACGCGGCTGCTCCGCGTTCAAAGGTCGCAATAGCCGGCTACAACATGCATGTAAAAAGTTTTGGGGAGTCCGTGCTACAGCTAGCTATCCTCCCCCAACTCGTCAATCTCTTCCAGTAGTGCTAGTAGTACTCCATGGCGCGATCCATCGACAAGCAGGCGGGAAAGTTATCGTATACTCGGTTTGTTGTGAGTGGCATGCCGAGCGACCGTGTGGGGTCGAGCCATGGAGGAGGGTGAGACACGAACACGACAGACGTGATTTAAACGTTGGTTTTGCTCGATGGCGCGATCCAACGAAACGAATCGTTGGTTTCTCTCCATTTCCATTTTTTCTCCGGAAAAACGGAAACTTTCCACTCCATCTTCATTCCTATTCCAAGGTTGCCCCGTTACAACATTCCATAAAATACAAAGGAAAACTAACACGCATGCTGATGCATCTCAATGATTCACAGATCATTGCCAATATTTACTGCACAACTAAAGAAAAAAGATGTGATAGCGTGTACGAAAGAAAAACTGCTAATGGGGTCACTATGACTTAAACACTAAACCCTAAACATGATTTAATTCCCTGGCCAGGTAGAACCTGTCAAAGGAAAGACGGCTGGCACCCTCGGATCATACGATGCTTTTGTGCAGTTCCACTAAAATCGACCTGAGCATCCCTGATGGCAAAGATATTGAAGAAGTGTGATTAGAATAATAGTACTAGCACTAGTTCATGAGACATAAACTCATCACAAGTAGAAGCCGGCAGAAATAGAGAAAGATCGACATGGAGATGGAGCTACGGCAGTGGAGCAAGCCGGCTCCAAAAGGAAGATGGACTACCTGGGACGTCGGGCTGTAGCTAGAAGGGCGGTTGGGACGCGGCATCGGCCCAAACCGCAGTGACCCCCGATTGGGGCGCACCGACTATGGATTTTCTCCCTCGCCGATGTCGACCGCGTTTACGCAGAACATTGTTCCCTTCCCCTAGCTTAGGCTCCTGCTAGTGTATATATAGTGGTTTTCTTTTTCTCTCCATATCAACCATTTTATATTGCGTACGTGTCATTCAAGAGTGAAATGATGGTTGCTTCTTCCGACTAACTTACTGTGTGATATGACTGCTCCTTAGTGGACCCTACACGTACTCCCCCTACGTGTATGCAACAGTCACACGTACACATGGACGCAAAAACGCGCGTGACACCCTAATGCATGCATGTCCGAGCACACGACGGAACACACACGGTCACGCTAAGTGCTCAACCTACACGTGCATGCACACACATACTCAGTCAGGGTGAGCTAGTGACCGTATAAACACCGGAAAATATATATATTGAGCGCAATGAGAGTATTATGAAGTCCACTGACCATATTTTTACAAATATACAGTGATAGACAGTGTATTTATCTCGTTTGAAATTAATCCATATTAACCGGAGAGGAGGCAGTATGGACTAACATTACTTGCGCGCGGTGGCTCGCAGGACAAGGAGAAACTTTTGACTAATGCAAGCTCTCCCTCGCTCAGGCGGTGGACGTGCAACAGTTAATTAGGTGTCAGATTGCCAGAAGCATACACTATACTACTAGTGCTACTATTGTTCGACTTCCCGAATAGGCGAACAGCCAAGCGCAAAGTTTACTAATATAGTCTATAAAGGTACATACTATACTAGTACTAGGAACCGGATGGAGGAGCGTCTGCACTCTTATTATAATTTTAAAATGTGATAAAGCAATCTTCAACACATTTGGTTCTCTTCGAGGGTTCTCGCATGTGATAATGGAAGTTGATTGCATGGAACACTCGCCACAATTCTCGCTTAATTCTGGCTCATATCCTGTTACAAATAGTAGCGCTCGGTAATATTTCCTCTTTTTTTGTTATTCAGCATGTAAACAGGTCAGCAAACCTTGTGGCACATCTTCGTGCGAACCATGCTTGTGCACTGAGGGAGTCCTGGACTAGGGGGTGTCCGGATAGCCGGACTATCATCGTCGGCCGGACTGCAAGACTATGAAGATACAAGATTGAAGACTTCGTCCCGTGTCCAGATGGGACTTTCCTTGGCGTGGAAGGCAAGACTTGGCAATACGGATATGTAGATCTCCTACCATTGTAACCGACTCTGTGTAACCCTAGCCCTCTCCGGTGTCTATATAAACCGGAGGGTTTTAGTCCATAGGACGAACAACCATTACAACAATCATACCATAGGCTAGCTTCTAGGGTTTAGCCTCCTTGATCTCGTGGTAGATCCACTCTTGTACTACCCATATCATCAATATCAATCAAGCAGGAGTAGGGTTTTACCTCCATCGAGAGGGCCCGAACCTGGGTAAAAACATCGTGTCCCTTGTCTCCTGTTACCATCCGCCTAGACGCATAGTTCGGGACCCCCTACCCGAGATCCGCCGGTTTTGACACCGACATGCACTTTGAATGTGGCCGAGAGCTGGCTTGATGAAACACCTCGCTTCCTACTTCTTTTTTTCCGGGGTACCTCGCTTCCTAGTGACCAGTGTCTTGGCTGATCGTCCTAAGAATGCTTATATATGAATAAAGCTCTCTCATTTACCCGCAAAAAAGATTGAGCCATATTAACCGGAAAGGAGGGAGTATGGACTAGCACTACTTTTTGGTGTGTCTCGTCAACTCGCAGAACGAGGAGAAGCTTGCAGGACAAGGTGAAGCTCGCTTACGCCTTTTGACTAATGCAACCTACCCTCGGTGGACATGCATCAGTCCATTCGGTGTCAGATTGTTAGAGGCATACACTATAGTACCCAACATGCGGAGTACCATCATTGTTCGACTTCACGAAGAGGCAAAGAGCCAAGCGCAGTAGTATGAGTAGTACTACTACTAGAACCGCATGGTGGAGCGTTTGTACTCTTATTTCCTTTTATCTCTGATAAAGTACACGTTTATTCCGGAGAAGGGCGGAAAATGGCAGCCCAACATGTAATGAATGATATCGATCAACCAACCATGCTCTAATATATCTTGGCCTCCATGCGAACCCGTCTGTGTGTTCTCACTCCTCGTCTCTCTCAAGGAACGGCGGGTTGGCTCTTTGCCGTCAATTGAGATCGGTTTGCTCACACTCCTGTCCCACATGTCAGTGATATGCCAAGAGGAGGTGCGTTGACCGACTGGCCATACGCATACTTGGTTTTGAACCTTCATACTACCACTCCTCCCTCCGTCACAGTTTATAGGGCGCGCTTCATTATGCTGCATTTCTCTCAATGCATTTCCACCACTAGAGAGACTTTAGACGCGTTTGGTTTAATGCTCAATATTAGGGTGTGGTAACCGCAATCAAGTCCACAATTTTGTCTCCATGTAACTACTGAGTGGAGTAAGTGCATGCATGTGTGTACCCGGGGTGGAAGCACTGCATGCATGTGTGTACGCATTATTCCCTCTAGTAATAGACGCCATGCTATAACTACCAATGCTATTTTTCAGGCCGATCGCTAGTCGCCTTGGTCCCACAGATCTTTTTTCTTTTTTCTGAAGCGCGCTGTATAAACAGTGACGGATGGAGTAGTATGAGCGGATTCAAAGAAGAGCGTATTGATGGTTGCTTCTTCAGAGCAACTTACAGTGGGAAAGGTGGGGCTTACGATTTGACTGCTCATTACTCACTATTAATGCGGCGCAACGACCGGGCTGAGTCTCCCATGTGGTTGTGCACTACCCCCTCGGTTCTTAAATATACTCCGGAGTATATTTGTCTTTCTAGAGATTTCAACGAGTGACTACTCAAATATTTGTCTTTTTAGAGATTTCAAATGCACTGGCACATACGGATGTATATACATATTTTAGAGTGTAGACTCTCTCATTTTGCTCCGTATGTAGTCACTTGTTGAAATCTCTAGAAAGACGAATAGAATATTTAGGAACGGAGGGAGTACACATACGAAGCAAAATGAGTGAATCTACACTCTAAAATATGCCCGTTTGAAATTTGTAAAAAGACAAATATTTAGGAACGAAGGAGTATAATTTTGTGCATGGCACATGGACCCGGATGATGAAGAGGCTTCTGGCAATGCTATCAAGCTTCCATCATTTGTTTACATAATTGACATACTATACAAATAATTTTCCAGCAAGACATGAAATTGTACAATGGTGTGAGCTTTCAGCTTCTGTTTCACGTGTCTTGCCATCGATGCTCTTTCGGAAACAATAAAAAACTAACTTCCTTGCTAATGCATGTCAATTATTAGCAGATCAGAGCTAATAATTACATCACAACTGAAGACAGAGTTGTGAGAAGGTGTTAAACTAAAATTGATCCATGCTTTCATTGGCAGCAACGTCCCCCCCAGCTCTGTCTAAATCAACAAGGCATGTTGGGAAAAAAGTAGTTGTCTGGAGCATTAAACATTCCGATCATTTTGTGCAGTTCCACTAAAATAGAGCTGAGCGTCCCTGTTCCAAAGATATTAAGTGTGATTACGATAATAGAGGACTGCCGATGAAACAATAAACACATAAATAGAAGCCGGTCACCTTTGCAGTCTCTCTTAAGACTAACTAGTTGGAGAAGATTAGGCTCGGAGTTGGATGAGGAGGATAGAGCAAAACCAATCTCCCTTTGTGCAGTCGCACTGAAATGTAGAGACGTTGCCCATGTGACATTTTAGTACAACTACACAAAACACTCTTAAGAAAAAAGTGATTTGTGCAGTTCACCAAAAGGTCGCAATAGCAATGAGGTGAAATGGATAGCCCTGTTTGCAAAAAAGAGGCAGAAAGGAAACAATTACTGGCCAATAACAGTTGATGACACATGCGACGACAAAAAAGAAGCATATTCCTTGCCCTAAGGGTTGATAACAACACGGTTGTGTTTGTCTAAAACGGTGTGAGGACGAGAATGCAATATGGAAAGTACGCTGGATGAGCTCGTTTTGGGCAAAGAACTATGGAAGATCCACATGCAGCGACGTGGGAAGACGGGCAGTGGAGCAAGGCCGGAGGGGATACCTGGAGGTCGTCGGGATGTAACTAGGTGAGCGGCGGCGGGCGGAATCTGCGAGCAGGTGGCGTAGGCCCTGCCGCGCCGGAGTTTGGTCAGAGAGAACGGCGTGTACCGCAGATCGGGATGTGCTGCCTCGGCGCCGTCGAACAGAGAAACGATGCACTTCCTCCCTTTCCCCCGGCGGATGGGATGCGGCCGGATCAGTGACCAACGGTGAGAGAGAGAGAGAGAGAGGCCACCGCACTCCCTTTCCCCTGGCGGACGGGATGCATCCGGATCAGTGACCAACGGTGAGAGAGAGAGGCCACCGCAGCCTTGTGTGAGATACTCTGAAGAGCGACAAACCAGGCACGCAAGGCTCCATTGTATATAGTGAGCGGACTACCTTTTTCTCCATAACAATCGTTTTATATTCTGTGTACGTGCCATTGAGCGCTATAACTTTATTTAAAAATAACGCGGCAATGCGTCAAGTCGAACTTTGTTTCGTGCAGGTGTGGTACACGACCTCCCTAGGTAAACAACCGCTACAGGCGTTCAAATTAGCACGTGGGCTGCCATTTCGTAAAGAAATGAGCTCCACCGTGTACCCGCGTGGGTGTGGCTGGGCACGAAGCGTGAGTACGTGCATGGTGCACCTATTCTCTTCTTGTATACGTACACCACCTACGTGGGGTTGTGTGAGAGAGATACAAACCTAGAGAGATATAGTGTGTGGGTTCTTGAGAGTTTTTTTTTTGGGGGGGGGGGGTTCAATCAAAAAATGTAACATATGCAATGTGTGTGAAATAGAGTCCTGGATATAACATATATATAGAGGGGGCGATCCACGAGAAGAGAGTGGAGGTATCACCGGCTTGAGGCGTCCATAGAATCGAAAAGAGGGATGATGTGTGTGTGTGTGCGCGCGATCGATAAAGAGTGCCATCGAATTTGTGTGTGCCCGCGTCAAAGATATAGAGTGGCTGGCCTACTAGAACATGAGAGGGGACATGTGCAGTTTGTCTCTGTGGCATGGATACCTACCTGCAGCGCTCGACTATCGGTGTGGTGGGGGAAGAGGGAGGCCCAATTAACTATAGAGGTACAATGGCTGGTATATGTGTGGAGGAGGAGAGAGGCCTACCTCATGTATTAATGAGATCGATCTGCCTCATGTATTAAGGGAGATCGATCGGCATCCATGCATATGTGCAGGAGAGGAATAAGGTTGGGAGAGAGACAGAGCTAGAGTGTTGGAGGGGGTGGTAGTGGAGTTGCTTCTAACAAATGGTGGGATAGGCTTGCTAGACAAACGGAGGGCACGCCCGCAATATCAATAAGAGAGGAGATGGCTGCTTGTTGTCTGCGCACGTGCGTGTGAGAGACGGGTCAGGAGGCATGCACGAATGATGAGGGGGACGATGTGGCTGTGGTAAGCAGACATAACTACATAGGAAGATCAATCGCCCTTTGTTAGAGAAAGGAGAGACATAACTTGTGAGGTACGTCGATCGATGGGGGGGTAGTTAAAGTCGATCCAGGTATATGTTGGGAGATCAATTGGTATACATGCATGTGTGTGTTAGAAGCAAACGAGGCACGAGGAGAAGGATAGAGATAGAGGGATGCATGTAGGAGGTGGTACAAGAGGCATACTATATCGAGCGGGGAGGAGTGTGCGAGTACGAGAACGATGAAAAGAGTGGTGGGAGTGAGGCATGGATGGTGACAAGAGAAGAGGGAAGCTTGTGTTTGTGCTAGGCACACCTGGCTAGAGAGGCATATCAATCGATTTGTGCCGTAAAGAAGGAGCTGGGGGGCCTACACACACCGTGGGTGAACGACCTAAAGTGAAAAGACGAATTTGCACGATGGAGCTAGAGAATGCTGAGGGTGGGTGAGAGGGATGCGGGCGTGTGCATGCACAAGAGAAAGTTAGCGCTAGCTACAAAGATAAGAGGGTTGTGTGGGTGTAAAAGACGAATAGAGATCATATATAATTCATTATAAAAAGAGAATTCGGATATTTGAAGAATTTATCATAGTGTTTTAAACCGACGTATGTGTGGATATATATAACAGTGATACACATGGTGTGTTTATGAACATGTTATACTACATTTAATATATTTTATCTCTACTCTTATAAAAAAATGGAGTTGTTGATGATGGTGTGCCTGCCATCCTGCATTATAGGCCGTCCGATTTATATCTGGCGGATAGCAAGGAAACTATGATGGTTGAAGTTGGCAACAATCATGATTGTAGATTCTTATTGAAATAGAGAAACGAATTCAAATTTAGTTCGAATTGCAGCGGTAGTATAGACATTTGGAATGCACTAAAATGTTGGTATGAGTAGGTTACATGCATTATACAGCAAAGCGAAAAAAATTAATCGGACATAACATGGATTCATACTCCCTCCTTCCATCTATATAGGTGTAATGAGATTTTTAAGACCTCCTTTGACTATTGACAAGATTAATAGTACATGACATGCACAATGTGAAAATTATATCATTGAAAGAACCTTTCATGGACGAAGTTAACGGTGTGCTTTGTGTAAGTTGCATGTCATATATCATTGCTCTAATATTTGGTCAAAGTTAGCATCCAAAAAATGCATTAGGCCCTATATAGATGGAAGGAGGGAGTAGCTTAGACTCTCTCTTTGTGTGATGTGAATAGTTTTATTTTTTTAGTTTTCTTTTTGGTTGAGGGAAGTGCGAATTGATTTGGTACGTACAAGTACAATATTACTACACGTTAGGCTTGTCCCTAAAATTCAACCCGCGTCTTGTTATATCCGAAAATTCAGATATCATGCTCCCAAAACTGGCACCTTCACAACCCGCGCCTTGCTATCCTGAAATTACAACGCGCGTGAAAACTCCCACCAGCTGCCAAATCCCGACACGCGAAATCCCCCTTCTAACCCTGAGCCAAAAAGGGCCGCTAGTTCAAATCGGTGGGGGGTACTTTTGTAACACACCCTACATTTTGGACAAGCGCGTCCCTAAGTCATGCTTCACCCCCTCCCATCGCCCCCTTTTCGCCATTCGAAATCCCAGGCGCCATAACCTCTCCACTCCAGCCGCAAAACCCCACCCTCCTCCGTCCGCCACGTCACCGTTGCCCAGCCGGAGCCTCTTCCCCGATGATGTGTCCACCGCAACAGCTCGACGTCCCTCGTCCACCTCCCCGGATGAGGATCCGTCGTCCATCTTGCTATCCCACTGGTTCAGCCGCCCCGTCCTCTACCTCCAAGGAGTTGCTCCGACGATCACCTCGTCTATCGCGGCTGCTCCATCCCCACAGCGCCGCCTTAACCTGCTCCACCGGAACAGCAACATCCTCACTGACTCCTCGGACGAAGCCGAGGCCTACTCGGCGCCACCAAAGAGGTTGTACACTCATCGCATCGCACCTTCTCCTTAACTCAACCTCCCGGCGCCGACGGTGCTCCATCCCGCACCCCCATGGAGCGGCTACCTTGAAGCCGGCGCCGCGGGCGACATCTCCACGGCGGCTCTCCCCCAGTGCGAGGCCCCTTCGGCGGCGGCATCCATACCAACCGGATCTGCTGCTGCTGCTTTGGCTCTCGCTCGCTCGCTCGCGCTACTGCTGCTGCTCCGGCTCTTGCTCGATCGCTCGCTCGCCCAGCTGCTGCTACTGCTCTCCCCCTCGCTCGTGCTGCTACTCTGCTCCAATTAAGCCACACTTCAGTCGACTGAATCGACTTTTGGCAGTCGATTTTCAGGGGTTGGGGGGGCTCGCCGGAGTTAAGGAAGAACAACCCGCAGCGGGGATGGGGGCTCACCGGAGAGGTACCACACTATCTATCTTAGGGTTCAGGGTAGGGGGAAGGGGCCTAGAGGGTTGTCCGGGGAGGCGGTGGCGAGTTGTTTCGGGGCGGCGAGGCGGCGCTGGGGCCGGCGGTTCGGTCGGTGGTGGCTGGCGGCTCAGGGGGGTGCAGGTTGAAGATGAACTGCAGGCCCTCCCTAAACTACATGTCAAGTGCCTCTCTGCTACCATTGTGTTCAGTTTCGACAGTAGCATTCAGATTCCATAGTTAATTTTAGTTTCGACAGTTAAGTTCAGAGTCAACAATTTTTACCTCATCTGTTGTAGTCAAGTGGTTTTCGGTGATGTTAATTTTACATCCATTTTACATCATCTATTGGAGATGCTATTAGAATCCCACTTGAGATTGACGATGTCTGTCTTGTGCTGCTTCAGCCTTGATGTCTTACGGCTCACCGGAGCTGCTCCAACGACAGAATGATCCATCACAGCAGAGCAGTGCCCTGGACGCCGTCTACAGATTCCTCAGATCTTCCTCCACACCTCCGACAGCCACCTCTGCCTCAACTGCTTCAGCGACCAACCCAATGATGCTGAGGTCGACACAGCTACGGCAAAGAGGTTGTACACTTGTTGCATCACTTATTACTATACATTCACGTCGATCCATTAGGGCTATTTTGGTTCAACGGAAAAATGTCGATCCATTGGTTGTTACCATCACTCTAAATTTTTGCATGCTCTCCTTACATAATCTCACCATATTTTTTCGTATGCATGTCAGATATTGTACACAGTCATGCTGAACATGTAGAGAAAAAGAGAAGAGTTTTGCACGGCAATACAATGTCATGCAGACATCGCTCCATGGTGGGTTCAATGGCAAACCCTCCCCACCCCTCTCCAGATTGTAATCCAGAGGAAGATATATGTTCTGAGGCGTATTCAGACGCCACTGACCACTCCTATTTACCCCCCAAGGTGTTTGCTCTACCTTGGCATGATGATGTTAGTCATATCATGCATATGTTGCCTTGAAGTGCCTAATTTTGACATCATATATGTCATCTGCTTTGTTTAGACATGTTCTGTATTGCCACCTGTTTAGTTTCTATATCATATATGGGAGTTATGCAGTCTCATGTCTTTTAGCCAGCCATAATATATGTGAAATGTGCAATGCCATCCTGTTTAACCAGGCATCATATATTTGAATGATATCTTGCCCATCCTTTTCTTCATTACATTTCCATTTGTCGACAATGTTTGTACATTAAACTACTCTTCCTGTGAATCAGCCATTTGGGTGGGAGATGGAAAAATCTGGAGTGAAAACAAGGCCTTCAGAGCAGACAGTGCTACTTGTCGAAGCAGATCTCTTGTTGGGTCCCGATAGCTCCTTAGAGAAGGATTCAGAGACAGATGACCAGTCCTATTCCCCCACTGAGGTGTATACTCTAATTTGGCACGGTTATACTGCTCATATCATGCATACGGTGTCTTGCATTGCATAGTTTAGACATCATATACACAATATTCAACACCATGTTCTTAGTTCAGACTTCATATCGAATGCCCTCTATTTAGCATATAAATCACATATGTGAATTAAATGATGCGATCCTGATTACTTAGATAACATGTAGGTGAATTATGTCATGCGATCCTGTTTAGTTATTCATCATATCTTTGAATTATGTTATGCTATGCTATCCAGTTTAGATAGACATCATATATGTGAAATTATGTCATGCTATCCGTTTTAGTTAAACATGTCAACTATTTCATGCCCTCTTTTTTCCACACTATCTATTGCATCTGTCTCTCACACAATGTCTGTACATTCAACTACGTTTCATGTTTATCAGCCATTTGAATTGGAGCGGGTGATGCCAGTATCTAGCGGAATAAAAACACGGTCATCAAAAAAACAGTGCTACCTCTTGGTGGATATAGCACCCCAGTTGTACATGCACAAGAACCAGCCGTACCACACATAACCCAAACTCTCGCAGATTGTACCCCTACTGCGATGGACAGAGAACCAGCTTCACCCAATCTAACCCCAACCCCAGCCGATAGTAACCCAGTTCTTGTTGACACAGCACCATCTTCACCACAGAGCTCCCAAACAACAGCAGTTAGTAAGGCAGCTCCAGTGCCCAAAGGGCCAGTACTATCACAGCGAACCCCAACTCCATCAGTTAGTACGCCTATTCCTGTGGAGGAAGCACAACCAGCCAGTCGTAGTTTAACATCTATCGCATTTGATGTTGTTAAATCGTATGTGCGTATCTTCCCATCTTGGAAATATTATACTGAAGATGAAGGAAAATGCCAGTTGCAGGTGTTTGTCCAGGAGTTATGTGTAAGTAATGTTATTCATGGCAATTACTTTGCTTCGTCCCATACATCCTACCTCCATGATGGTTATAATATAGCAAATTTTTCCCATTTTTCTCTATAGAGAAGGACCGATTTGGAAACTCAAGATGAGGTAACCTGTGCTAATACCTCTGCTATCTTCAAGAATGCTTGGTGGAAGTATTGGAATTACCTGAAGAAAACGTACTTCACCGACAAAGAAACTCATCAAATTCCCTTACGTTCTCCTGAGACACATTTACTGGACGATGACTAGGAACGCCTTGTTCTATACTGGTCCCGAACCAAGAATGTGGTAAGGTCTATGAGCTCATTTTCTATTTTTAAGTATTTTATTCTTGCGTCTTACTATACTCTATTCATGTAGAACAAGTGCCTAAACCTGAAGAACAACTGTTCTAATTTAAGATTCCATTGCTATCATAGTTCAAAAAAGTGCTAGGCGTTAATTGTGTGTTTTGCCACCGCCTTGCGCTTTACTGACCAAAGCGCATGCTTATGCGCAGTTATGCACAGATTATGCATAGTTATGTGCAATGCGTTTTGCCAACGCCTAGAGCCTAGGCGCGCTTAAGCGCTCGCTTAGGCGCGCCTTTTTTAACTATGATTGCTTTGCTCTTGTATCACTATATTTACTGATACAAACTTATTTTTAAATTGAAGGATCCAATCGAAACTCCGATGGCACATCAGGTATGTTCACGCATGTTTCTTTAACAGGTTTGGTCTTATCAATAGCTCTGTTGATTTCAATTTCAATTGTGTATATAGTTGACTTTCATATCATGCACATTACTAGCATCACAATAGAGCCAATAGTGTTGTTGTACATGTAGACCCGTGATACCCATCTGAAATCTTGTTGTGCCGTGTAGTTTCCCACGCTTTGTATTCTTTCACTGCTGCTTTGTCTTGAACTGATATGATTTGAACCGTGTCTCTATTTTGATTTGGCAAGACAATGCAGTGACCATAGGACATAGATATATGTTTGTTTGATGCTTTTATTATGTACTAGTACTTGGCAATAGAAGACTTGGTAGTTTAATCCTGTCCACCTTACTAATGAACTGGTTCACCGAAATGAGTTTCATATACTAGTACATGCTAAACTTGTTATGTGTCTGCTTGTTTCTTCTTTTACAATGCTGATAGAATATTGGGGAAGAGTGCCTTATTAAGCAATGGTAAAGGAAGTAATGCAGATAAGGTTTAGGATAGTGACACATCCTTGTTGGTCTCCAACAAAGCTGATAAAACAGCTAAGGAAGACTATCTTGAAGACAGTGAGACAACCCCAAAGTCCTGTCTTGGTTTAGTGTTCGAGTTACTGGCCACTACCGCATGCACAAGCTATTTAAACTCACTGTCTGAATCAGTTCGGTTTCTTGAGTCTCAACTACAAGCTGAAAGACATCGATCAGCTGTGCTGCGACAAGAAGCGGAAGGACTGCGGAAGTCCCTGGAGCATTCAGATGCATACTTTCTGGTGCAACAGCAAGCGTTGGAGGATTTTAGCGCCAAACAGGACAAAGCTAATCAGCTTGCTAAGCTTATTGCCAGCATGGTGGATACCCAGGATAACGTTTCTTGAGATCTTCTGAAGTTGTTTCAGTTATGCTCTTGTTTTGCTGCCGCGTTTATTTGCACTGGTGGCCAATTTTGACGGCCAAGTGTATGTAATATGCTGCTTTGTTCCCTATATTTGCACTGGTGGCGAACTTTGATGCCCAGTGGATGTAATATGTGTAATAGCGGTAATAGGCTAGCCTTAATTGCTTGCTTATTTATTTCCTTATTGTCTTGTTTAGTTGTGTGCTTGTAGTCACTTCAGTTCTTTTTCTGTGTTTTTCTAGTGGCCACAATAGCCTATTTTTGGTAACTAGGCCAAAATAATCATGGCAACACACGGACTGTTGTAACCATGGGCCTCCTGGAGGCCGTATGATCCATGGGCCTTCGTTCGGCCGTAGGACCATTGGCCTTCTATACGGGCCGTAGGATCCATCGGCCTTCTATACGGGCCTTAGGGATCAATGGGCCTTCTACGGGCCGTAGCGTCCATGGGCCTTCTACGGGCCGTACTATCCATGGGCCTCATACGGGCCGTAGGATCCATGGGCCTTCTACGGGGCGTATCATCATTTCACCAATCATGGGCCGTACTATTCGTGGACCATAATGGGCCGTTAATAGGCCGTATTTGGTAACTCTATGAAAACAGCCCAATGGGGTTTTTTTGACATGAAAACGGCCCAACGTATTAACAGTCCGCAAACGGGCCGACTATAATGACGGGCTGAATTTGGCCCACAAGCAGAAAATGACAGTAACGGGCCATATGTAACCGAATGCTACAAATGAGCCCAAGAATCAATGGGCCCTGAGAAGGCCGAAAGATAACTTGGGCTGGAAACGGCCCAATGGAATAACGGGCCGTTAATGGGTATAAAGTGATACACTGTTCATTACGGGCCAGTTTCACCACGGGCCGTTAATGGGCCAAGAGTTACAAAGGTCCTCATATGGGCTGAAAGAAGTCATGGGCCACACATGGGCCGGAAGTTAAAACGGGTTGAATCATATTGGACGGCCCAGATGACGCTACTGGGCCTAATTCGGATAGGGCGTAATGGGCCCTGGGTGAGCGGGCTGTAAATGGGCTATATGCGAACAGGCCGTTAACAGGCTTTCCGTGGGCCGGCCCGCCACCTTTTGACCAAGTCAAACGGGTCGGCCTTTTCACAGGAATGGGCCTCTGTTGGGATGTGCCATGTGTCGCCCTATCATAGGCGCCTTCGGTCCAATGAGCGGATGACATCTGTCCCAACAGTGAGCCGACACGTGTTTCCTCCAGCCAATGATGATTTTACATGTGGAAAATCCCCATTGGTCGGGGCTGTTAACGGGTTGTCGGATCCAAAACCCGACCCGATAGCTTAACGGCGTTCCGTTATGGTGGATGCCACGTGTCGGTCACCCTTGACGAAAGCAGTTTTGTGACGCACGATTTATCGTCATGGAAGTGGACACTTCCGTGATGATAATTTTGGTAATGTCATGGAACACTTCTACGACAGCACAGGTATGACTATCTTGATTCTGTCATAAATTTGTCATGGATGTACATGCATGACAAAAAATGCGACCTACTGTGACAAACACGTATCGTCACAGAAGTGTATTTTTTTGTAGTGGAAGTCACTCGGTTCAAAGAGACTGGAAGAAAAAGCAGTGGGAAGTGCGAGCTACAAAGCAGACAAGACAGTCGAATGATTACCTCCCATGATGGTCGTCTCTTGTTGAGCAGTCTTGAGATTCTTCTTTGCGAGTTCAAGGTCAAGTTCAACGCTGATATGCTTCTTCTTTAACTCAGAAAGTCGAGCTCCAAGATCACAAGACCTCTGCAGTCAGCAAGAGAGATATGTCAGTCAACAGAAATAAGAGACATTGATAGGGAAAAGTTACTCTAAGACTACTGCCGAATCAAATATTCAACAGTAGTCTCAGGGACTACACCCAGTGGGTGCACTTAGCATGCCCCCACTGGTTCAGATCAATACTCAGCAGGGTCTGCCCAGCGTGAGTTCAAAAAAAAGAGAATACATCCTAAGACCTCAGTCGACTGCCAGCAGTCGACCGTGGTCTCGGAGACTACACCCAGTGGGTGCACTCGGCGTGCCCCCACTAATTCGAACAGTTTACTGAGACTCGGCTCGAGTTGAGCAGAGTGGAAGATTTCCTAAACTCTAAACAAAGGAACACTCAAAAGTTCAGTTGGAGTTTTGCTGACCTGAACATTGGTCTGAAGGGCAGTGCTGGCGTTGTAAGCCACCCGACTAGCTTCATGCATCACCTTCACCTGCTCCATGACAAGGTTCACCTGATGAAGAGCTTCCCTAGCGGCGCTCGGCGAGTCGTCTGGGGTATGATACGCGGCAAAGAGTGATGGCTCCAAGGCAGTCGAAGCAGTTACCGGGTCGGACGCATGGAGTTGCACCGAAGCGGCAGGAGTCTGTGCAGTCGATCCCGATGGACGATCAGTCGTCAGCGGGCTGGCGAATGTGACATTGGTCCGAACCAGCCCTCCGGAATGTTCGACCACTGCCTCAAGCGCCGGCGTCGACTAAGGGACTTGAATATCAAGCCTCCTCCTGCTTGAGCTTCCACTCTTCTTCCTCCTCTCCTGTAGAGGCGCTTCTTCTCCTTCATCATCAGGGAGCACAACGATTTCTTGCGGAACTACAGAAAGGGAGAAATATCAAATATTCAGCCGATTGACTACCCACTCGACTAAATGAAACTTGGTCGAACGGACTTACCAGCTCGAGAAGTGGCCTCCTCGTCTCCTGGTGCCTTATCGATATCCATGTCAGTGGCAGCAGAGGTGGGACTAGAAAGATGCATAATCCAATTGGTCAGAACAGAAATTTCGGTCGGTCTATATAAACACAAGTGTGATACTCACCCCGAAGCCACTGCGACGTCCATCTTGATCCGTGGCAAAGTCTTCTGAGTCTTGGGAGGAACAACCTTGGGCTGCTTGGCGATCTTCTCCGTCGGCTCCGGAGTCGACGTCCGAGTGCGCTTCTGAGCGTGGGTACTTGGAGCCACGTTCTTCCCGCGCGCGCCCGCCGGGTCGTGTTGCTGCTTGGATCGGTGCTCGGAACGCGGCGACGAGTCGACTTCTTCCTCATCGTCCGACTCCTCACTCTCCTCCTCCTCCTCTTCATCCGAAGATTCCCAGTCACCACTCTCTTCTGCGCTGGCCTCTCCCTCCTAGCCCTGCTCCAGAGCTTGTTCACCGTTGGGCATCGAATACATCTCGGTAAAAACCTACAAGACAAAAAGTCAAGTAAAAGTCCGTCGAAATCAAGTGCAGTCGGAACATATACGCCAGGCGGTCGGAACAAAAGGGCATACCTTATCGGGTGGATTGTCGTCTCTAAAAGGGATGACTCGCCTGGATCCTCTGGGATTGTCCTGATTGCCTGTGATACTCTTCAACCACATGGCCACGGTCCCGGACGACACTTCCTCTGGGTGGACCTGAGCGGTGGCTTCAGGTCCGGAGTACAACCACATAGGATGATCACGAGCCTGGAGAGGCTAGATGCATCGACTGAGGAACACTTCCATCAGGTCCAGGCCGGTGACACCCTCGTTGATAAGTTGGACCACTTTCTCCACCAACATTTTCGTCTCCACGTTCTCAGCTGCGGTCACTTTGAGTGGAGGAGTCTGAACGCAGTCGAATGTGAAGTGGGGGAGGCCGGTCGACTGACCTGGAGCTGCGCGTCCTGGCAGTAGAACCAGGTCGACTGCCAGCCTCTAACCGATTCAGGGAAAGTCATAGTAGGGAAAGAACTCCTATGCCTTTTCTGGATACCTAAACCCCCACACATCTGGATGACATGGGTCTTTGAGTCACTCGACTTTGCTTTTTTGACCGACTGGGAGCAGATGGTGAAGATATGTTTGAAAAGACCCTAGTGCGGTCGACACCCCAAGAAGTTTTCACACATCAACACGAATGCGGCCAGATACGTGATGGTGTTGGGAGAAAAATGGTGGAGTTGAGCACCGAAGAAATTCAAGAATCCCCGGAAGAAGGGGTGCGGAGGAAGCGAAAAACCCCGGTCGACATGGGTGGCGAGCAGTACACACTCACCCGGTCGAGGCTGAGGCTCCATCTCCCCCTTCGGCAACCTTGCCGCTCCCTTGGCGATCAGTCCGGACTCCGCCAACTCGTCCAGATCTTCCTGCCGAATCGAAGACCAGATCCAATCGCCCTGGATCCAGCCCGGTGGCAGCCCCGCGCGCGAGGACGACCCACGGTTCTGCTTTTTGCCCTTCGCCGCCCCATCGCCTTCTTTGCACGCTCTAGCGCCCCTGTCTTGTCCTTCACCATGGCGGCAGAGTGGCAACGTCAAGAGCGGAAGAGCTGGAAGCGGTGGAGAAACGGAGGAAGAAGAAGGAAGAACGGGCGCGCACAGTGCAGACGCCTCGGCCCCGTCGCCTTATAAAGGGTTGCTTCCGAGTGACTGGCGCGTGGGACCAGGCAATCCTGTCAAAACCCACAACAGTTGCGCGCAACGTACATGGAGAAAAAGGCGGCATGAAAATCGAGGCATCGCTGTTTATCCGCTCTGCCCGCTTCGGCGCTCCCCGTCCCGCGCGCTTCCCCAAAATTTCGTATCCCTTGAAATCCGGGATACACAATAGTCAATCGCGCCCAAGATCCTGCGCTCTAATACAACACTCGGTGCATGATGCCACAAGTTCAGTTGACAACTCTCTGAATGGATCAAGGCGGCTGAGTCGACGCTGGAGTATCAACGTGAGTTTTCCATCTTGCAGAAAACGCTCGCGAATGTGCAAAGCTTAGAACAAGTTCAACTTCAACCTACATTCCACTCGAACCTTAATCCATTCGGGGGCTACTGATGAGGATACAGACCTGGGGTAGGGTCATAGGCCTGGCCTATACGTCCTACCCAAGGTCACTACCCTAGAAGATGAGAAGTCCAAGAGGCAGCAAGAGACCCCCAGTCAAAGATGTCGAGTGCAATCCACTTGACAATCATGTCACTCAGGAGTCCTCCTACCTACTGTCATTCAACCATCCGGAGAATCACTCAACCTACAAAAGACTAGGAGTCACTCAGCATTACAACGGACAGGCATTCACTCTGTAGTCTTTAAGGTCATTAACAGCACTTAAGGCTGGCGTTACCAGTAACGCCCCCACTTTATGTACATTAAGTCCCTTGTAATGGAGGATGACTGGGGTCATGGTGCACTCTATATAAGCCACCCCCCTCCTCTGGCACAAGGGTTCGCACCCCCTATAACATCACACATATAATCCAATCGACCGCCTCCGGGCACCGAGACGTAGGGTTGTTACTTCCACCGATAAGGGCCTGAACTCGTAAAACTCGTGTGTACACCTTCACCATAGCTGAGATCTTGCCTCTCCATACCTACCCCCCTTTCTACTGTCAGCCTTAGAACCACGACAGAGACTTCAACCCACAAAGGGTAACAGCTGCGCGAGTCCACGGAGGGATGCACCCATGAAGGGTACACGAGGAAGCGACCTTGTCTACCCCACCATATGGTCATCGCCCATGAAGGACTTGCCTCACTCGGGTAGATTTTCACGAAATAGGCGATCTCCTTGCCCTTACAAACTTCTTGGTTCAACTCCACAATCTTGTCGGAGGCTCCCAAGCGACACCTAATCATTCTAGGAGACACCACTCTCCAAAAGGTAACAAATGGTGTGTGGATGATGAAATCCTTGTTCTTGTGCTTCAAATGATAGTCTCCCCAACACTCAACTCTCTCTCACGGATTTGGATATGGCGGAAAGATGATTTGAGTGGAAAGCAACTTGGGGAAGGCTAGAAATCAAGATTCTTGTGGTAGGATTGGTATATCTTAATCTCAACACATGAGTAGGTGGTTCTCTCTCAGAAAATAAGTAGTGGAAGTGTTGGCACATTCTGATGGCTCTCTCACAAATGGAGAAGGGGATGGATCTAACCGTTACACACATTTGACCCAACTCGGTTAGACCGAATAGTAGAACTCGGTGAGACCGATTCAGTTCAAAATGTGAACATTAGGAATCTTGGTGGGACCGACTGGAACAACTCAGTGGGACCGATGTGCTAGTGCTTAGGTCAAACATCAACTCAGTGGCACTGATTGCATCAAATCGATGAGACCGAAGTGAAGCAATAAGGAAATATTGCAACAGGCAACAGAGAATTGGCAAGGCCATCTCGGTGAGACCGAGATCCGTATCGGTGTGACCGAACTATTAGGGCTTCTGGCAGTGGCTATGTCATATTAACTCGGTGGCGCCGGATTGAAAGAATCGGTGGGGCCGAGTTTGACTTTGGGTTTTGTACATATTTGGAATGAGAAAATGGTTGAGGGCTTTGGAGCAATATCACTAAGCACTTTGAGCAAGTAGGCCATTAAGCAACACCTCATCCCCTTTTAATAGTATTGGCTTTCCTATGGACTCAATGTGATCTTGGATCACTAAAATATAAATGAAGAGTCTTGAGCTTTCGCCAATATGTGTCCTTAGCATTTTGAGGGGATTCCACATCCTCTTGTCCTTTCCACACCATTGTTGAACTTGTCTGAAATGCACTAGATAAAATCATTAGTCCAACAAGAGATATGTTGACATTAATTACCAAAATCACCAAAGGAGCACTTGTGCTTTTAGTTTCCCCCTTTTTGGTAATTGACGACAACATACATCAAAGCTTTAGGTAAATGATATGAAGAGTAGCAGGTAAAGCTTTGGAGAGACATGTAACATGCATAAGCCCCCCTACATGTATGCAATCATGTGAAGATAGAATATACTAACATGTGAGTGCATAATCATGACAGAGCAAGCACAAAGTTGCATGTATCTTGGCTATGTGCATCAAAGCAAAAGATATGATCTAGAAATGTACCTTAATCTTTATGATTCCCTCTTGCAAACAATATGTGCAAAGCAAGAGATCATCATGCACATGAGTGTGATGCATATACTTACCTTGTGGTCTTGAGATGACTTTGGAAAGAGTGGGGACTGGAGAAAACAGGGTTAGATAAAGAACACTCCTAATAAAGCTGTTAAGGAACCACAAGAATACGAAGACTGGGATGACATGTAAAGGGTGAGTACTGAGTACTTCATTTAGATATAGACATGTCCCCAAATATTTAAAGATGAGTAATGAATTCCAAAGATTTTTCTCCCCTTAGACATGGACTCTTTCTCCCCCTGAATCTAATATTGGATAATGGGAGAAGATAGGGTGAGATAAAATCAGAGCACAAATAGGTAATATCAACTAAAATCAGAGCAACAAGGATTTTCACATAGCAATAGCTAGGATCAAACAAATTGACATGTCTTTCCCCTCTTAAAGACATGTCACTTCTCTCCTCTTTGTTGATAAGCATCTATTTTCTTTCCCGTCTTAAAGACATGTGACTTCTCTCCTCTTTGTTGACAAGCCTCTATTTGATAAGCTTTGATGTGCTCTCCCCCCCCCCTTGACATCAATTTCCAAGAAGGGCACTTCTAGAGCATGAGTCAAGTAGGTGTGGTCCTTGAGAGTAACTACAAGGAAGTGAATGATGTTGATAGAGGAAAGATCATTGAGTGGAGCTAAGGAAAATATTCAAAAAAGAAATGGCAAAACATTTTCTCAGAGTTGAAATCGGTCATGCCGATGCGCTTTCCATCATTGGCTCCGAAATGATAGAGGCACACAAGGTACTTATCGGTGCGACCGAGTTAGTCCAAGTCGGTTGTACTGGTGAACTATTCACAAGGAGACCTTGTATTTTGGTCGAGCCGATAGGTTTGAATCCGAGGGACCGAGTCCAACGTAGAGTAAAAAAATTGTCATCTCAGCTCACTTGGCAAATGAAATCTCACAAAGATTTGCAAGGAATTTACAGAAAGATTTGCAATGAATTCAACACATAAATAAAAAGAATCTAGATGAAGTTTTTTTGTTTTTTGTTTTTAGACAGACAAGAAAATCTTGCGAATGGAAAAATCAATTAAGCAAAAGAACACTAGGGAACTTCATCTAGGAAAGGGGTCGGCGACAAGGTCACCTATGTTAGAGTATATTGACTTGGGAGTCAAGTGAGGTCACTTGATCATAGGTCATACTCATTGTTTAAGCTCAAAATGGGGTTACCATTTTTCCTTTAAGCATTTTGATGTATTCACACCTTGTTGAGTTGCTTTAGCTCATGACTTGGAGCAAAGCTTCTCTAAGGTGGAAGGACATACCTTGGGTTGTGGTGTTGATCTTGATCATGTAGTCGAACTTGTGTTGGATGCTCAAGGTTGATGTTTTCCATCAAGAGCTAAAAGCACCGCTAGTAGTTTGAGTTCATCTTCCTACATGGGTTAGTCTTGCAAGGAAGAGCACTTGTGTATCCAAAGACAATCATGAGTCTCGATACAAATTCAAATTTGATTTAGTCAAAGGATATCTAGAGTGAGTTCATGCCTCCTTGAATCCAACAACCACATAATGGGAACTTGGTGATGTAGAGATTGCTCAAAATGTGAGTGGCTTGCAATCTCATAGATTTGGGTTCATCCAAGTACCTACAAGGGTTAGATAACATGCAAGGGTGCGAGTATAGATCCAAGACATATGATCATCATCATAAGAGAAATATCAAGGATTAGTCATAAGAAGGCTCATGCTTTGCATGTATCCAAATGGAGTTTCTACTCCAAGTTTAAGGCATAAATGATATTCAATTCACCTCTCAAACGGCAAAATAGTTTCTCATCAAGCGGTTTGGAAATATATCCGCCAATTGCTTATCGGTACGAACATGCTTTAGATTGATGTCTCCTTTAGCAACATGGTCCCGAATGAAATGACGACGAACTTCAATATGCTTAGTTCGAGAATGTTGCACGGTATTGTGAGAAATCTTAATAGCACTTTCATTACACAAAGCAATGGAACACGTCTCACATGTATCCCATAATCCTTAAGGGTTTGGGTCATCCAAAGTAATGAGAACAACATAATCCGGCAGCAATGTATTCCACTTTGGCAGTAGATAAGGATACCCAGTTTTGTTTCTTGGAGGACCAAGACACAAGGGATCTACCAAGAAATTGACAAGTACCTAATACGTCTCCATCGTATCTAATTTTCCAAACTCTTTTGCCCTTGTTTTGGACTCTAATTTGCATGATTTGAATGGAACTAACCTGGACTGCCACTATTTTCAGCAGAATTGCCATGGTTTTATTTTGTGTAGAAATAAAAGTTCTTGGATTGACCTGAAAATTTACGGAGGATATTTTTGGAATATGTCAAAAAATTGGTGCAAGAATTAACCAGAGGGGGGCACCCAGAGGCCACAAGCCCTGGGGGTGCACCCTGAAGGCTTGTGGGCCCCTTGGAGCCCCTCTGACCTCAACTCCAACTCCATATAACTCTATTAAGGGAGGAAAAAATCAAAGAGAAGAGTTCATCACGTTTTACGATATGGAGCCGCTGCCACCTCCCATTCTTCCTCTGGAGGGCAGATCTGGAGTCTGTTTTGGGCTCCGGAGAGGGGAATCAGTCGCCATCATCATCACCAACCTTCCTCCATCGCTAATTCCATGATGATCACCGCAGTGCGTGAGTAATTTCATCATAGGCTCGATGGACAGTGATGGGTTGGATGAGATTTATCATGTAATCAAGTTAGTTTTGTTACGGTTTGGTCCCTAGTATCCACTATGTTCTGAGATTGATGTTGCTATGACTTTTCTATGCTTAATTCTTGTCACTAGGGCCCGAGTGCCATGAATTCAGATCTGAGCCCTTTATGTTTCCATGAATATATATATTTGTTCTTGATCTGATCTTGCAAGTTGTAGACACCTATTACGAGTTATGATCCGCATACCCCAAGGTGACAATAATTGGGATTCTTTCCGGTGATTACCGTAGTTTGAGGAGTTCATGTATTCACTAAGTGCTAATGCTTTATCCAGTTCTTTATTAAAAGGAGGCCTTAATATACCTTAGTTTCCATTAGGACCCCGCTGCCACGGGAGTGTAGGACAAAAGATGTCATGCAAGTTCTTTTCCATAAGCACGTATGGCAATATACGGAATACATGCCTACATTATATTAATGAATTGGAGCTAGTTCTGTGTCACTCTAGGTTATAATTGTTGCATGATGAATGCCATCTGACACAATTATCATTGTTGATCCAATGCCTACGAGCTTTTCACATATTGATCTTTGCTAAGTTACTTTCGTTGCTACTGTTACAATCACTACAAAACTTCTATTATTACTTTTGCCACTGTTACCGTTACTATCATACTACTTTGCTACTAAATACTTTGCTGCAGATATTAAGTCTTTCAGGTGTGGTTGAATTGACAACTCAGCTACTAATACTCGTGAATATTCTTTGGCTCCCCTTGTGTCGAATCAATAAATTTGGGTTGAATACTCTACCCTTGAAAACTGTTGTGATCCCCTATACTTGCGGGTTATCAAGACCTTTTTCTAGCGCCGTTGCCGGGGAGCATAGTTCTATTCTCTGAGTCACTTGGGATTTATATCTGTTGATCACTATGAGGAATCTGAAAGATAACAAAACCAAGATTTCCCCCTCTACTACGAGGGGAGGTAAGGAACTGCCATCTAGCTCTTCACTTGATTCCTTCTATTTTGAGTAAGCTTGCAACACCTACACCTGCTATTGATTCTAATATGTCGCATGTAATTGATGATGCTACTTCTACTATGCATGATGCTTATGATGATACTACTGCTTTGCTTGATAATACTCTGCCACTAGGTGAATTTCTTGATGAACAAATTGCTAGAGTTAATGGTGAAACTGATTATATTTCTGAAACTGATGAAATCATTGAAACTGAACACTTTGAAACACTTGCTAGACCTAGCTCTCCTAGATATGAATTGCCTGTTATGCCTGAGGGTTATGTTATGGAAGGAGAGGTAGCTAGGGACTTTCTTGCTTGTAAGGATAGAAATGATCTTAAGAAATTACTATGCAAGCGAAAAGAAAAATCTTTGAATGCTAGAATGCAATATGATCCTAAGTTTGCTACTTCACCTATCTTTGTTACTGATAAGGATTATGAATTCTCTGTCGATTCTGAGTTAATTAGTTTGGTTGAATCTGATCCTTTCCATGGTTATGAATCTGAAACTGTTGTGGCACATCTTACTAAATTAAATGATATAGCCACCCTATTTTCTCATGAGGAAAAAATCACTATTACTATATTCTTAAGTTGTTTCCTTTGTCATTAAAGGGTGATGCTAAGATATTGTTTAATTCTCTTGCTCCTGGTTGTGTGCGCAGTCCCCCGAATATGATTTATAACTTCTCTGAAAAATATTTTCCTGCTCATAAGAAACAAGCTGTTTTACAGGAGATATTTAACTTTGTGCAAATTGAAGAAGAGAGACTCCCACAAGCATGGGGGATGCTTCTACAGTTACTTAATGCTTTGCCTGATCGTACTCTCAAGGAAAATGAAGTACTTCATATCTTTTATAATGGACTAACCGATGCTTCTAGGGACCACCTAGATAGTTGTGCTGGTTGTGTTTTCAGGGAACGAACTGTTGAACAAGCTGAAGTATTATTGAATAATATATCGAGTAATGAAAATGATTGGGCTCTTCCTGAACCACCTCCTAAGCCAACTCCGAAGAAGAGATGTATTCTATTTCTCAGTCCTAAAGATATGCAAGAGGCAAAGAAATCCAGGGAAGAAAAAGGTATTAAAGCTGAAGATGTTAAGAATCTACCACCTATTGAAGAAATACATGGTCTTAATGCTCCGATATAGGTAGTAGAGGTAAATTCTCTCTATAGATTTGACGAAGGTGATATTCCTTATAATAAGTCTTCTATTCAATGCTGGGATGAATTTGATAACTTTATTATTAAACAAGAAAACTTCAATGCATATGTTAGTAGGCAGTTGAAACGTAATGCTTATATGCTTGACTGCTTGGGTGACTATATGTGCAAAGCTGTTAATGATCTCAAGATTATTAGTAAACATGCTTCCATGATAAAAACTCAAGTATAACAAGTACTCAAGGCACAAAATGATTCTCTTAATGAGATGAACAATAAAACAAATGATCATCTTGTTAAAGTTATGACTAGAGGTGGTAAAAAATGACTCAGGAACCTTTGTATCATGAGGGCCATCCCAAGAGGATTGAGCAAGATTCTCAAGGGATTAATACTGATGCACCTAGTCCTTCTAATAATAAAAAGAAAAAGGAAATTGATAGGAATTTGCATGCTTCTAGTGATCCTACAATAGACACACCTGAGAATCCAAATGATATTTTTATTTCTGATGCAGAGACACAATCCAGTGATGAACATGAACCTAGTGATAATGTTAATGATGATGTTCATGTTGATGCTCAACCTAGCAATGATAATGATGTGGAGATAGAACCTGTTGTTGATCTTGATAACCCACAACCTAAGAATAAAAGATATGATAAAAGAGACTTTGTTGCTAAAAACATGGTAAAGAAAAAGAACCATGGGTTCAGAAACCCATGCCCTTTCCTCTTAAACCATCCAAGAGAAAGGATTATGTGGACTTTGAGCACTTTGTTGAAATGCTTAGACACGTCCTTTTGCGTATGCATTTGACTGATATTCTGAAAATGTCTCCTTATGCTAAGTATATGAAGGATATTGTTACTAATAAAAGAAAGATACCGGAAGCTGAAATTTCCACCATGCTTGCTAATTACACATTTAAGGGTGGAATACCAAAGAAACTAGGAGATCCAGGAATACAAACTATACCATGCTCCATTAAAAGAAACTATGTTAAAACTGCTTTATGTGATCTTGGAGCCAGTGTTAGTGTTATGCCTTTCTCTTTGTATCGTAGACTTGATTTGAATAAGTTGACACCAACTGAAATCTATTTGCAAATGGCTGATAAATCAATTGCTATACCCATCGGTATTTGTGAGGATGTGCCTGTCGTAGTTGCAAATGTTACTATTTTAATGGACTTTGTTATTCTTGATATACCCGAGGACGACAGTATGTCAATCATCCCTGGCAGACCCTTTTTGAATACTGTAGGGGCTGTTATTGATTACAACAAGGGCAATGTCACTTTTCATGTTAATGGCAATGAGCATACGGTACACTTTTCGAAGAAACAGCCTCAAGTGAATAGTATCAATTCTATTGGAAAAATTTCAACAATTACTATTGGAGGTTTTGAATTACCTCTCCCTACTGTCAAAAAGAAATATGATATTACTATTGTCGGGGACATGCATATCCCCGTTGAGGTAACCTAGTGATGTACGAAGATTCTCCAGTTTCAGGCCATTCAGAAGAAGTTTGTTAATAAGACTTGATCAACCTTGTTAATGGATTCCTTTTGACGGACATGAGATGGATGAGTTTAGTAAACACAACTCTCTATACCCTCTTTTTACCTTCTGTTATTTGGAGTAAATAAAGCAAAAATGCTATTATTTTTCTGTTTTTTGAATTATCCGTGCAATAAAACTGACAAGAAAATAGAAGTTCTCCAAATGCCCTGAAAATTTAGTATGTTTTTTCCAGAAAATTTAAGAATTTTTGGCACTGAAAACACATTAGGTGGTTGCACCAGTGGGCCACAAGCCCATAGGGTGCTCCCACCCCCTGTGCGTGCCTACAGGGCTTGTGGGTCCCCTCACTTATTCCAACACCCATTCACTTTGTCTTCCTCTAGAAAAAATCCCACCATTTCTCAAACCCGTGTTCTAGCTCATTTTGCTGCCATTTTCGATCTCCTTGCTCAAAGCTCCATTCGCAAAACTGTTTTAGGGAATTGTTCTTCCGTATGTGACTCCTCCAATGGTCCAATTAGTTTTTGTTCTAGTGCTTTATATATTGCAATTTTTTGCTGCTGTGATGACCTTGTTCTTGAGTAGTTTTGTTGCATGATATAGCCTCTAGACACTCATGGGAGTAGTTGCTACCAATCTTGTTGAGTTTTGTTCACTTTTATTTTGAGTCACTAAAAATTTCAGATTTTTTTAAGAGAAAAATAAATGATGATGAGGTGGTTAAGGGGCTCCTCAAGCCGGAATTCACATGAAAATAAGAATGAGGAGAAGAAGCCCAAGTACAATCCTCCTCGCATCACGGAGGTTCCGCCATGTGAATGGCCAAGTGATACATTCTTGAGGGCGGCCAGAATTTATGATTGGGTCTTTTACATCTGTGTCCCTAACTCGAACCCACTACTCATATTTGCCCCTAATGTCGAAGCCTGCTCAAATTTGCCCCTCTGCCGTTAGGTGCACTTATAGAAATGCCCTTCCACGTCGTTACCGTCCAGTCAAAGGGCTTTGACCGTTTTTGGGACGTTATTTGGACATCTTTGCCCCTCTTTGGATGAGCCACTTATATGTGGGGCCTGTTCTTAAGAAAAGGAAAAACTCTCTCTCACCCCTCTATCTCACTTATAGGTGGGCCCAACAAAAACAATTAAATACTCTATCTCTCTCTCTCAACCCCATTCTCTATCACTTACATCTAGGACCCACCTTAGAAACTAGTAAATAAAAAACAAAATATAAAATCTCTTTTCCTCTCTGTCGCTCTCTCTCACCCCTCCGGCGGCGGTGCACGCAGCCAACGACGGCTCGCCGGGGTGAGGTGCCCCGCAGCGTCAGCCCCTTCCTACCTCTCTTCCCTCCCCGCACCCCTCTCTCTTCCTACCTAATTCCTCTGGGCGAGGTCTGTCCCGAGCTAAAGGAATCGAGCTCATCGTCCATCTCGGCCGCCGCCTCCGTAAACGATTGCCGCCGGCATAGCCCACCATATGAGCTGCAACCTCGCCACTTGATTCCCCTAGACATGCCTCTCATTTACCCCAAGGGGTCCATCTCCCTCTCTTCCTCTGAACCGAGAACAAGCACAGCATCCAGGGCGCACCTGCCGCGGTCGACATTGCCGTTTGCGCGGCCGAAGAGCTCCCCGAGGCCCAAGACCATGCCTGGGAGATTCTTCTTGGTCGAATTCGTCGCTCCAGAGAATTAATCGAGCCCGAATGGCCTCAATTTTCGCCGTCGCGTTCATCCTCCTCGGCTTCAGTGGAGCTCCGCCATGACCTGATCTCCTCTGACGTAGCACCCAGCCCATCATCCCTGCATACCTAGGCTTAGCCAATACCTACCAAAGACTCTGGCGTTGTCCTCCCCGATCTCCGCGACCCCGAGCGTTCCTACCTCGAATCGGTGCTCTGTCGGCCACGTCCGACGATGGAGACATCGCTGCAGTGTCTTCACGACGGGCTCGACCACGCGAACGTGTTCCAGATGATCATCCTCTACTTCTCCCTCTCCCACTGGTCTCTCTCGTGCTTGATACGCTGCTCCTTGAGCACCGCCGTAGCCGTCGCTTCCACATCCACGGCGTCGCCATCCGCTGCTATATGCAGGCGCTTCCCCCTCACCGGTGAAGGCCAAGTCCAGGCGTCGCCATCTTCTGCCATTCGCAGGCGCCCGCCCCCCCCTCACCGGCGACGGCCACCGGCCGAGCCGCGCTCGCCATGTCCATCTCAGGGAGAGACAGAGAGAGTTTTTTATTTTAATTATTTTCGGTGGGGTCCACATGCAATTGAGATAGAGGGATGAGAAAGAGGTTTTTCTTTTATTCGTGAGATTGGGTCCCCCGTGTAAGTGGCTCATTCAAAGAGGGGCGAAAATGTCCAGAAAACGCCCCGAAAACGGTCAAACCTCTTTGACTGGATGGTAACGGCACGGAAGGGCATTTCTATAAGTGCACGTAACGGCAGAGGGGAAAATTTGAGCAGGCTTTGAAATTAAAGGCAAATCTGAGTAGGTGGTTCAAGTTAGGGACAGAAATGCAAATGGCCCTTTATGATTCTATTACTTGGCGGTGAATGTCGGCATCACCGACTTCGTCCAAGATAAGTGTGAGCAATTCCTCCTACTCACCAACACCTTTGTGCAAATTTTCCACTTTCATTATAGGAAGGATCCTCCTATGGTAGAATTTTACTTATATGATGTGCCAAGCGAATGTCGCTTTATGATATTTGCGATGTTTGCAAAATACCTTATGAGGACAGTGTTAGTGAACCACGTCCCAGAGATGTGGAGTACTTCATTGCTGAAACTACTGTAGGGGAAGAGAGGGGGTGTCGGAAGCAGGAGTGGCTAGTTTACATTTTTCCTGTTTTACGCTATTATTCATTATTTGCTGGGAGATGTTTGATTGGTCACGGGGAGAGTGGAGGCCTTAGTGCCCCTGACCATGCTTTATATCATGATAGAACTTTTAGTTTGGGCGCTATTGTTGCTCGGCGATTGAACATGAACCATTCGAAAGGTCCTATCTTTGGAGGTATCTATGCCTCGTGCCTTGCTAAACATTTTGAGAGACCCATTAGGCATGATGAGGAGGAGGATATGGTGTTACCCGTTAAGAATTTGAACTATTCAGTATGGTAGCACATGATTTTATTAAGAAGGATAAGGACAAGAGGCATCTCTACAACCTAGTATTTAGTCAGGGTACTTGTGAGACTATTGCTCTGCCTGCTTCTTCTTTGTTCAATATTCATTGAGACAGGTACACTATTATGCCCGAGGACATCTACAGATTTTGGGGTCTTACACAACCCCCAACACTTGAGCTAGCACTGATACGTCTCCGTCGTATCTATAATTTTTTATTGTTCCATGCCAATATTCTACAACTCTTACAGACTTTTGGCAACATCTTATACTATTTTTGAGACTAACATATTGATCCAGTGCCCAGTGCCAGTTCCTGTTTGTTGCATGTTTTTTGTTTCGCAGAAAACCCATATCAAAGAGAGTCCAAACGGGATAAAAACGGACAGAGAATTTTTTTGGAATATTTATGAATTTTGGGAAGAAGAATAAACTCGAGACGATGCCCGAGGGGGGCCACGAGGCAGGGGGGCGTGCCCCAGGGGATGGGCACGCCCCTGACCCTCGTGGACACCTTGTAAGGCAGTTGTTGCCCTTCTTTCGCTGCAAGAAAGCTAATATCCATAGAAAAATAGTGTTCAAAGTTTCAATCCAATCAAAGTTATGGATCTCTGGGAATATAAGAAACGGTGAAAGGGCAGAACCAGAAAGGCAGAAACAGAGAGAGACGATCCAATCTCGGAGGGACTCTCGCCCTCCCATGCCATGGAGACCATGGACCAGAGGGGAAACCCTTCTCCCATCTAGGGAGAAGGTCAAGGAAGAAGAAGAAGAAGGGGGACTCTCTCCCCCTCGCTTCCGGTGGCGCCGGAACACCGCCGGGGCCATCATCATCACCGTGATCTACACCAACACCTCCGTCATCTTCACCAACATCTCCATCACCTTCCCCCATCTATCTACAGTGGTCCACTCTCCCGCAACCCGCTGTACCCTCTACTTGAACATGGTGCTTTATGCTTCATATTATTACCCAATGATGTGTTGCCATCCTATGATGTCTGAGTAGACTTTCGTTGTTCTATCGGTAATTGGTGAATTGCTATGATTGGTTTAATTTGCTTGTGGTTATGTTGCTGTCCTTTGGTGCCCATCATATGAGCGCGCGTGTGGATCACACCATAGGGTTAGTTGTATGATAGGACTATGTATTGGAGGGCAAGAGTGACAGAAGCTTCAACCTAGCATAGAAATTGATGCATACGGGATTGAAGGGGGACCAATATATCTTAATGCTATGGTTGGGTTTTACCTTAATGAACGTTAGTAGTTGCGGATGCTTGCTAATAGTTCCAATCATAAGTGTATAGAATTCCAAGTCAGGCATGACATGCTAGCAGTGGCCTCTCCCACATAAAACTTGCTATCGGTCTAGTAAAGTAGTCAATTGCTTAGGGAAAATTGCCCAACTCCTACCACCACTTTTCCACACTCGCTATACTAACTTTATTGCTTCTTTACCTAAACAGCCCCTAGCTTTTATTTACGTGCTCTTTATATTCTTGCAAACCTATCCAACAACACCTACAAAGTCCTTCTAGTTTCATACGTGTTTTAGGTAAAGAGAACGTTAAGCGTGCGTAGAGTTGTATCGGTGGTCGATAGAACTTGAGGGAATATTTGTTCTACCTTTAGCTCCTCGTTGGGTTCGATACTCTTACTTATCGAAAGAGGCTACAATTGATCCTCTATACTTGTAGGTTATCAAGACCTTTTTCTGGCGCCGTTGCCGGGAGTTATAGCGTGGGGTGAATATTCTCGTGTGTGCTTGTTTGCTTTATCACTAAGTAACTTTTATTTGCTGTTCTTAGTTGTTTTCTATCTTTAGTTATGGGTAGGAAACGCAAAATACCAAAAAAATAGGTGTACCTACTACACCAATGGTTGAAGAACCACTCAAAATATATCACACTCCTGAAGCTTTTTACTTGAATCATCTTCGATCCCTATGTGCTCGTGCTGAAACCCCATCTAGCTTAGTTGAGGGCAAATCTTTAGATGAGCATGCTTGTTATGTGCGACACCGCTTATCTCAAAAAGGGAAACTTTTACTGGATAAAATTCATCGTTGCAATGCTATGCTTGGAATTTATGTGAAATATCCGATTTTACTTGTTGTTCTGAAGACCCTAAGAAACACCTTCCCTACCAATGTGATTTTAGTGATAATGGATTCGTATCTTCGTATGCTGAGGTTGTTTACAATTACTATGATGTTCAACAAATTTAAGAATTGGTTACTTTTAAGGGTGCTTATGAAATTGCTTCTTTGATTGGAACGTATGATGCTACTCTTTACAAATATGAAAATTTTGCCATACTTAAATATTGTTATGATAAATATGCTTTTAATGCCTATGTTAAACCATATATTGAGGACTCCTTCGCTGTCCAAGAAGAGACTAATATTTTGCAGGAGTCTATGGAAGAAGAAATTGATGAAACTGTGAGCTCATTAGATGAAAAAGATGATGAGGAGAGCGAAGAACAAAAGGAGGAAGAGCGGATTAGCTACCCGTGCCCACCTTCTAATGAGAGTAACTCTTCAACTCATACATTGTTTAATTTACCTTCATGCTTACCAAAGGATGATTGCTATGATGATTGTTATGATCCCGTTGATTCTTTTGAAATGCCCCTTTTTGATGACGCTTGCTATGCTTGTGGCCATGATGCCAATATGAATTATGCTTATGGAGATGAACTTTCTATAGTTCCTTATGTTAAACATGAAATTGTAGCTATTGCACCCACGCATGATAGTCCTATTATCGTTTTGAATTCTCCCGACTACACTATATCGGAGAAGTTTGCCCTTATTAAGGATTATATTGATGGGTTGTGTTTCACTACTACACATGATGATTTTGATAGATATAATATGCATGTGCTTGCTGCTCCTACTTGCAATTATTATGAGAGAGGAACTAACATCTCCGCCTCTCCATGTTTCCAATATGATAAAATTGCAAGAAACTATTTATACTATGCATTGGCCTTTACTATGTGTGCATGAATTGTTCTTTTATGACATGCCAATACATAGGAAGAGAGTTAGACTTCATTGTTGCATGATATATGCTACTTTGTGCTCACTACTAAATTACAAATCATTGTTAATTAAAATTGGCTTTGATATACCTTGGGATCCAGGTGGACCCATTACTTGAGCACTATATGCATAGCTTAATGGCTTTAAAGAAAGCGCTGCCAGGGAGACAAACAGGAAGTTTTAGAGAGTCGTTTATTTATGTTAAGTGATTTTATAAAGTTTAAAACTAAAAATAATGTGCCAAGTTTTGGCTTTAGGATGTTTACAATGTTTGTTGGTTTGTGCGGTGCAGGACAAAAACTTTGGCTGTAGTGCGCGATTTTACATTTTTTACTGGAACGTCAAACGGTTCTGAAACTTTTTGCACTTTATTTCTATAAAAAAAATTTATTTTTCCTAATTTTGGCAGAATTTGTGGGGTACCAGAAGTATGGTTAATGTTCAGATTACTACAGACTGTCCTGTTTAAGACAGATTCTGTTTTTGATGCATAGTTTGCTTGTTTTGATGAAACTATTAGTTTCTATCAGTGGATTAAGCCATGAAAAAGTTATATTACAGTATCTACAATGCAAAAACAAAATATGAATTGGTTTGCAATAGTACTTAGAGTAGTGATTTGCTTTATTATACTAACGGACCTTACCGAGTTTTCTGTTGAAGTTTTGTGTGGATGAAGTGTTCGAAGATCGAGGAGGTGTCGATATGAGGAAAAGGAGGAGAGGCAAGAGCTCAAGCTTGTGGATGACCAAGGCATCCCAAGTAAATATTCAAGGAGACTCAAGCGTCTAAGCTTGGGGATGTCCCGGAAGGCATCCCATCCTTCTTCAACAAGTACCGGTATGTTTTCGGATTCGTTTCGTTCATGCGATATGTGCAAATCTTGGAGCGACTTTTGAATTTAATTTTCACTTTTCTTTTATGCACCATGCTGGTATGAGATAGTCCTTGGTTGATTTATAGAATGCTCATTGCATTTCACTTATATCTTTTGAGAATGGCTTTACAGAATGCTTCATGTGCTTCATTTATATCATTTGAAGTTTGGATTGCATGTTTCTCTTCACATAGAAAACCCCCATTTGTAGAATGCTCTTTTGCTTCACTACTAGTCTGTGCAAGCGCGATCAGAAGCTTCATAAGAGGGCAGTGAACTCCGTTGAACCGGCAGTGCCCTGTTATTTGCGCTGGTCTGAACAACCTATTGTGTGGAGTCGAGAAGATCATCCACCCCGGGTTGATAATCCGGGTCGTCTAGCGTTGGTGGTCGCACCACAGGTTGGAGGTTATAAGTTCACCAAGGTGCTCATGGATGGAGGGAGCAGTATCAACATCTTGTATTATGAAACCTTCCGGTGTATGGGGTTAACGGATAAGAATCTTAAGCCATCGAACACCGTTTTTCATGGTGTGGTGCCTGGTAAATCGGCCTACCTGGTCGGTAAGATAGCTCTGGAGGTGGTTTTTGGAGATGATCATGATTCAAGGGCAGAGACATTGACCTTTGAAGTGGTAAAAATCAGAAGTCCATACCATGCCCTGTTTGGACGGCCGGTCTATGCTAAGTTCATGGCAAGGCCGTGTTATGTTTATCTGCAGCTCAAGATGTCGGGTCATAAGGGAACCATCACAGTTCATGGCAGCCGCAAGATTGCTTTGTAGTGCGAGGAAGCTGATGCGGCTTATGCTGAGTCGGTTTGTGCAACAGAGGAGTTAAAATTCTATAAAGACAATGTTGATCCAGCGGATATGACTTCTCTAAAGAAATCCACTACAGAGCATGATCCGGCTTTGAAGTTTAAATCGGCTGATGATACTAAGTTGGTTGATTTTGTTCCTGGCGATTCATCCAAGCAGTTTAGCATCAGCGTTAACTTGGATCCGAAATAGGAAAGCATGCTCATCGAGTTCATCTGTGAGAACAGGGACATCTTTGCATGGAAACCTTCTGACATGCCAGGTGTACCGAGGGAACTCGCTGAGACACTCTTAATACTGATCCCAAGTTTAAATCGGTCAATAGTTTCTTCGCAGCTTTAATGAAGAGAGGCGCAAGGCTATTGGTGAGGAGGTAGCCCGGGTCTTGGCAGCAGGGTTTATTGTGGAGGTCATTCACCCTGAGTGGTTGGCTAACCCGGTGCTAGTACTCAAGAAGAATGGCACTTGGCGTATGTGTGTGGACTACACAGATTTGAACAAGGCTTGCCCAGTTGATCCCTTTGCCCTCCCCCATATTGATCAGATTATTGATGCTACGGCGGGTTGTGAGCGGTTGAGTTTTCTGGATGCTTATTCGGGTTATCATCATATCAAAATGGCGGTTAAGGACCAGGAGAAGACGGCTTTTATAACTCCCTTTGGAGCCTTCTGCTATGCATCTATGCCTTTTGGACTCAAGAGTGCCCAAGCGAGTTATCAGCGGTGTGTGCAAAATTGCCTTCATAATCAGATTGGGTGCAATGTTCATGCTTATGTGGACGATATCGTGGTGAAGTCCAGGAAAGCAGAAACACTCATAGCTGATTTGCAGGAAACTTTTGACAATCTGAGGGTTTATAAGATGATGCTTAATCTGGCTAAGTGCGTTTTTGGTTTGCCGGCAGGCAAGCTCCTGGGTTTTTTGGTGTCTAACAGGGGCATTGAAGCTAATCCAGAAAAGATAAAGGCCATTACATCCCTGGCTAAACCGGCATGTATCAATGATGTTCAACGGCTGGCGGGGCGGATTGCAGCGCTAAGCCGGTTTATTAGCCGGTTGGGGGAGAAGGTGATCCCTCTGTATCAGATGATGAAGAAAACAGACAATTTTGTCTGGAGTGATGCTGCTAATGCGGCGTTTGAGGATCTGAAGAAGCAGTTGGCCGAACCGCCCGTCCTTGCTGCCCCCATTGATAAGGAACCATTGCTGTTATATGTGGCTGCTAACGCCCGGGCTGTCAGCGTGGCTATTGTGGTGGAGCGCAAGGAGGCTGGTAAGGAGTATCCGGTTCAACGGCCAGTTTATTATATCAGTGAGGTACTTATCGATTCCAAACAGAGATATCCCCGTTGGCAGAAGCTGGTGTATGGAGTGTTTATGGCGAGCCGGAAGCTTAAGCAATACTTTCAAGGCCATCCCATCACTGTGGTCAGTTCCGCTCCATTAGGAGATATCATTCAGAACAGGGAGGCGACTGGCCGGGTTGCTAAGTGGGCTGTTGAGCTTGGACCTCACGGTTTAAAATATATGCCTCACACTGCTATCAAGTCCGAAGCACTCGTGGATTTCATCAACGACTGGACAGAGTTACAGGCACCAGAGGATAAACCGGATAACACATACTGGACTATTCACTTCAATGGATCTAGACAATTGGAGGGCTCGGGGGCTGGAGTGGTTCTTACTTCCCCACGAGGTGACAAATTTTGTTATGTTCTCTGTTTAATGTTTCCCTGTACTAACAATGCAGCTGAGAATGAGGCTTTGCTCCATGGTCTTCGGATGGCTAAGGAGATGAACTTAATCCGGGTATGTTGCTTTGGCGACTCCGATTTAGTGGCTCAGCAAGTATCTGGTATGTGGGACTCCAAGGATCCGCTTATGGCGGCTTATCGACGTGAGGTGGATATCATTGCCGGTCACTTCAAGGGTTACCAAGTCGAGCACATTGATCGGTGCAAGAATGAAGTGGCGGACGCTCTAAGCCGTCTCGGATCCCAGCGTAAACCGGTGCCGCCTAATGTTTTTCTTCATGTTCTGCATAATCCGTCGGTCAAGATACCAACGGAGGAGGAGCTGGCTATTCCTGACCTGAAAGCTCAATTGGTGGCAGCTCTTCATGCTATCCCTAACTGGACAGTGCCATACCTGGCGTATATGACCCGGGGCGAGTTACCGGAGGACGAAATTTTGGCTAGGCAGATAATCCGGCGGTCTAAGTCTATGACCATTATCAATGGCGAGTTACATCATTGCAGTGCCTCAGGGGCGTTTCAGTGTTGTGTTTCTCCTGAAGAAGGCTGTGAGATTTTGCGTGAAATCCACAAAGGAGATTGTGGTCATCATGCCGGTTCAAAATCCTTGGTGGCTAAGGCTTTCAGGCGCGGTTTTTACTGGTTAACAGCTCATGCTGATGCGGAGGATCTGGTCAGAAAGTGTGATGGCTGTGAGAAGTTTTCACGCCGAGCTCATGTTCCGGCTCAAGAATTGAGGATGATTCCAATCACCTGGCCGTTTGCAACTTGGGGGCTGGATATGGTTGGGCCTTTTAAGAAGTCCAAGGATAATAAGACCCACCTTCTAGTGGCGGTTGATAAATTCACCAAGTGGGTAGAGGCAGAGCCAGTGAGCAAGTGTGATGCGGCCACAGCGGTTCAATTCACAAAAAAGGTGATCTTCCGTTTTGGTTTTCCACACAATATTATTACAGATAATGGCACGAATCTCTCCAAAGGTGTTATGGAAGAGTTCTGTCAATGTGAACACATCCGGCTTGATGTGTCTTCAGTGGCTCACCCCCAGTCTAGTGGTCAAGCAGAGCGAGCTAATCAGGAAATCCTGAAGGGTATCAAGCCCCGGATTATTGTCCCTTTATAGAGGATGCCAGGTTGTTGGGTGGAAGAGTTACCTTCAGTTTTATGGAGCATTAACACCACCCCCAATAGATCTATGGGTTACACACCCTTCTTCATGGTTTATGGAGCAGAAGCAGTTCTCCCAAGTGATATTCGCCATGACTCGTCCCGAGTGGCAGCTTATGTTGAAGCGGACAATGAAAGAGCATGCAAGATGCATTGGACCTGTTAGATGAAAAACGGGATATTGCGGCAGCTCGTTCGGCGATTTATCAGCAAGACCTACGGCGTTATCACAGCCGCCGGGTTAAAACCAGGGCTTTTCAAGAAGGCGACTTAGTGCTCTGGCTCATCCAGGATCAGACTGACATGCACAAGTTGTCCCCACCTTGGGAAGGGTCCTTTGTGGTCAGCAAGAATCTGAACAACGAGTCATACTACCTTATTGATGTTCGATAGCACAAAGACTCACGCAAATCGGAGGAGGAGACCCGCCGACCGTGGAATGTAGCTCATCTTCGGCCTTACTACACCTGAGCCACATGCTCTTGCTATGTATATATTTTTGACAATGTACATATTATGATCAATAAATAATCCGGCATCCTTGCTAAAGCGGGGCCTCTGCCGTTTCGTCTTATATGTTTTCTTGGTTACATGGGGGCTTCTGCTTATAAAGCGGAGTTCTGATTACTCATTAAACCGGTTTATAAAGCCATAAGAAAAAGCTTGGGAGCTTCACACCCAAGGGACCAAAGAGAGTTTGTTGCCACGCACAGCTCAAACATAGGTACCAACGGAGCACAGCTCACAATGTTACCTGGGGGCTCTTTGTGCACAACAACAAAGAGTTTTAAAGGACCCTTGTAATAGGCTATCAAGCCAGGCTTGGAAGCCAGGTGTATTCACCTAAAACCCTGGGTTAACCTGCCTTCATCAAGTAAGCCACTCCGTCCAGGTAATCCTGGTATGACCCGCCGAACGTTTGACAAGTCAATCTTATACAGACCCTGAACTTGTCAAAGTTAAAACGACGATTGGTTAATGTGAGGCCCATCTTAAAAGGCTTTGTAAAATGGTTTAACTCAGTGGCCTGGCAGCCCATGAAAAGCCTCGAATTTGGGCCTGGCAGCCTTGAAAAGCCTCAACTACAAGTTTTCATTTGCTTTTATTTTGCCAAAGTTTTTCTCCTTTGATAATGTTTTGAGGTAAACCGGCGTCTATTGACCTGGCCTGACTATAAGTCAACAATATAACCCGGTGTTTGTTAACCCGGCATGATTTTCAACTATAAGTTGTTAGTACACCACCAATTATAAACCGGGGTTTGTTAAACCCGGCCTGGCATTGACTGTAAGTCGCTAGGAGGATCATCCGGTGTTGATCATAACCCAGCATGGCTTATTATAAACCAGCACAGCATGGTGGGAGTTATCAACACTCAAGATTTGGGTTATCACCCTTACTACAAAAAGTTGGTAAACCAACGATGTGATTCAATATCACAGGTATGATATATTTCATATTTCATTGTTTTACAGCCTTGGTTATAAACTCTGGCTTTATATTGGGTATCATAACCCGTCCGGCGGTAAACCGCCAGGGTAGTTTTGAGTTTATCACATGCAGAAAACAGGATTGCATCAAGCTGTTAAAGATCATAAGCAGACATTGCATATCATGATAGATTGACAGTATCAGGCAAAGTGGCTATGCACGATGGCATAGCAGACAAAGTATTTAAGCTAGCCTATTACAAGGTGTTTTAACTTCCCAAAAGGATAATTGTTTCTCATAAAGAGTACAGTGCGCAGACGATAAACCGGCTTCCGGATTATGATTCTTCTTCAGCTTGATGTGAAGGTTGAGGATCATCCTGCGCCGGTTCACCCTCGGCCTCCACACCCAGTGGCTGGAAGTCAATGGTTGCCCAGTCAATTCCAGACAAAGCTCGGAAGACAGCTTCATCGCTTATAAGATCTGACAGTTCAACATCAGGGGCATAAGTATGCTTACGGATTGGCGGGATTAGATTTTGTGCTTCATAAACCGACACATCAATCCATTTGTTCTCTACATCATAGATGGACCGGTGGAAAGAAAAATCAGTCTCTTCGGCCAGTTTACTTGCAAGCGGGCGCATCTCCTTTGTCAAAGCTCTAAGGGCATCATTGTCAAATTCCGACACATCTTCTTTTTTTCTAGGATAGCCATTCCCAATATCTTCCGGATCAAGATCAGCTATCCAAGCCTTAGCCCGAGTCAGTGCAGACAAAGCGCCATCCCTTGCAGCAGATCTCTTCACTTCCTCTAGCTGGGCAGGTGTCATGGATAGTTTGGCTAATGTATCCTTGATTAAAGTTGGCGGCGGTTTATTGTACGAAGCAGTGCAGATGACTCGTTGAGCGCCGGTATATAGCTGCTCTATCAAGGTATAGGTAGCCTTCAGTTTCTTGCGCATATCTGAGCTGAGATGGGCGACACGGCTACCTGCAGTGGTTACAATATTATTGTTAAACCGGCGGTCTCAAGGATGATTAAGTACGGTTCATTGCAAAGATATTTACCAAAAACGGCAGAACTCATAGCGTTGATTTGCCGCTTTAGACTAGTCAGCTCTTCTGCCACCGGTTTAAAGGCCGCTTCAGCATCCTCCGCCCGCTTTAGCAAAGTGGCTTTTTCAGCCTCCCAGTCTGCTCGCTCGCTTTTGAAGCCATCCTTCAATTGCTCCATGGTTGTTAAAGCGCCCTTCAATTCTTCTTTGGCCTTTGAAGTTTCGGCTTGCTGCGACTTGATAATTTCCTGGAGATCAGCGATTTGAGAATCATTGTTGGTCAAGTCAGCCTGTAAAAGACAGACAATAAGTTGGCAATACTTTGATCAAAATCCCAAGCACATAACAAGTTATACACTTGGCACTTGGGGGCTAATGCGGATTGTTTTTTCTCAAATGATATTTTAAGTCCCAAGCATACAACACGTTATATACTTGGCACTTGGGGGCTAATGCATACTGGGTCAACTCAAGGTTATCAAGCTGTCAGGACCCCGACTCAATGGCACACCGATCTAGCATGTAACACCTCATATCACTTTGCGGCCTCACGCACGGTATTCCCACGAGTGTCGCCTTACCAGGCCCCGGACCGTTTGCGCCTTTTGGCACACGTATATGATAGTGTCGCTAGCATCCATATGACAAGGAGCCCAGGCTGACATGGCTAGTCGTGAACCCAAAGTGGCACTAACTTACAGGGACAGGCATACATGACCCAGCAACGAACGTGTCGGTCATCAACGAGTGAATCCGGGCTGTAGCAACTGGGCTAGCAGGACTCCAGTAAACCAGCTGTAGCAGGCTAACAGGACTCCGGTAGACACTGCGTGACATTTCCCCAAAGGGACAGACACAGGAACGAAGAAGGACACATGCCGGCCAGCCTAAGTGTTCCGGAGCAGTAGCAAGCTACCAAGGCTCAGTGGAAGCACTAGGAGACATTTCCCGGTAAGAGAGGCTACCAAGGATAAACAACTAGATAGTCAGATCCCACACATACCAAGCATTTCAATAACATACACACAATATGCTCGATATGTGCAAATACAACATGGCATCACAACATGACTCTACAACTCAGGTATTTATTCAATAGGCTCCGAGGAGCGAGATATTACAAACATGGGTCTCATGACCCAACATTCAGAGCATACAAGTCAAAGCACAAGCAGAAGCTTAACATGTCTGAGTACAGACATCTACAAATGAAAAAGGCTGAGAAGCCCGACTATCAACCAGATCCTACCGAGGGCACAAGATCGTAGCTGAGGTAACAAGCTAAACGTCGAAGTCCACACAAAACTACTAGTGAGACTGAAGTCTCTCTGCAAAAACATAAAATAGGCAAACCTGAGTACAAATGTACCCAGCAAGACTTACATCAGAGCTATCTACATATGCATCATTATCAACAAAGGGGATGGTGGGGTTTAACTGCAGCAAGCCAGCTTTGACTCGGTGGCTATCCTGAACTACGACTTCAAGTAACTCTTTTGAGGTGGCGCACACGAGTCCACATATTCACCATATCAATACACCACTATGGATCTGCTCCCGTCTCCCTACGAGAACGCCATCCATAGCATTCACGCTTATCTTGCATATTTTAGAGTATCCACTTTCACTTGTCTATGAACTGTATAGGACACCCAGAGGTCCTTTACCGCGGACGCGGCTATTCGAATAGATTATGTTAACCCTGCAGGGGTGTACTTCTTCACACACGCTCTCACCACTTACCATCGTTTACACGACATGTACTCGGCAACCTTCAAGCGGAAGCCCAACGAGGGTGTCGGCCACGGCCTACCTAAACACTCAAGTCTCTAGTCCAGGTTTATCGCCTATTCAGGTTCCATCCGCAGGGAGTCCAGCCGAGGTTTTGTAGGACCTTGAAGTATGTCTAGAGGGGGGTGATTAGACTACTTGACCAATTAAAAACTTAACCTTTTCCCAATTTTAGAGTTTGGCAGATTTTAGCTATTTAGGACAAGTCAAGCAATAAACATACTATTCAAGCAAGCATGCAAAGAGTATATAGGCAGCGGAAATTAAAGCATGCAACTTGCAAGAAAGTAAAGGGAAGGGTTTGGAGGATTCAAACGCAATTGGAGACACAGATGTTTTTGGCGTGGTTCCGATAGGTGGTGCTATCGTACATCCACGTTGATGGAGACTTCAACCCACGAAGGGTAACGGTTGCGCGAGTCCACGGAGGGCTCCACCCACGAAGGGTCCACGAAGAAGCAACCTTGTCTATCCCACCATGTCCGTCGCCCACGAAGGACTTGCCTCACTAGCGGTAGATCTTCACGAAGTAGGCGATCTCCTTGCCCTTACAAACTCCTTGGTTCAACTCCACAATCTTGTCGGAGGCTCCCAAGTGACACCTAGCCAATCTAGGAGACACCACTCTCCAAGAAGTAACAAATGGTGCGTTGATGATGAACTCCTTGCTCTTATGCTTCAAATGATAGTCTCCCCAACACTCAACTCTCCCTCATAGGTTTTGAATCTGGTGGAAAGAAGATTTGAGTGGAAAGCAACTTGGGGAAGGCTAGAGGTCAAGATTCATATGGTAGGAATGGAATATCTTGGCCTCAACACATGAGTAGGTGGTTCTCTCTCAGAAATGGTAAGTTAGAAGTGTAAGTTTGTTCTGATGGCTCTCTCCATGAATGAATAGGAGGTGGAGGGGTATTTATAGCCTCCACACAAAATCTAACCGTTACACACAATTTACCAAACTCAGTGGGACCAATTTTGGTAATAAGATTTCCAGAGAGTTGGTCAGGTAAACTCGGTGGTACCGATTTGCTCTTTTCAGTGAGACCGAAATGTTACAAAAAGGAAACAGAGAGTTTACATTGCAATCTCGGTGGGACCGATCGCTCACTTCGGTTAGACCGAAACATTACAAAGGGAAACAAAGAGATTACAATCCCATCTCAGTGAGACCGAGATCCCTATCGGTAAGACCGGTTTCCTTAGGGTTTGTGGCAGTGGCTATGACCTTTGGAATCGGTGGTGCCGGATAGGAAGAATCGGTGTGACCGATTTTGGCTTTGGGTTTAGGTCATTTGTGGATGTGGGAAAGTAGCTGAGGGTTTTGGAGCATATCACTAAGCACATGAAGCAAGAGGCTCATTAAGCAACACCTCATCCCTCCTTGATAGTATTGGCTTTTCCTATAGACTCAATGTGATCTTGGATCACTAAAATATAAAATGAAGAGTCTTGAGCTATTGAGGTTGAGCCAATCCTTTGTCCTTAGTATTTTGAGGGATTCACTTCCATCATCCATGCCATGCCATTCATTGAGCTTTCCTGAAATAATAGTCTTGGAATAGCATTAGCTCAATCAGCTATATGTTGTTATGAATTACCAAAACCACCTAGGGATAGTTGCACTTTCAATCTCCTCGTTTTTGGTAATTGATGACAACATATAGATCAAAGCTTCGACAAATGATAATAAGATTGAATAACATCGTTGCTTTGAGAAGTATGTGATAAGCAAGAGCTCCCCCTAAATTTGTGCATAGTTTAAGATTTGCTTTGGACTGCAAATGCACAATGAATTAGGCTCATGGGTTACTCTTGCATGTCAAATACATCTTGGTGGAGCGCTCAAAATAATATATGTTGAATACATGCACTCATCACCAAGCAAAGTGAATGATCACATAAGATAAGATAGGATAATATCATCAAACATGCATAAGTGTAGCTTATGATCAAACACATGATCATCAATGTCTCACAAGAATAGCATCTCAAGCAATCAAAAGCAAACAAGTTTTAACCACCAAATAAAGCAAGAGAGAACAAAAGCAACACACACACTCTCTCTCTCTCTCTCGAAGCCTATGATCTATACATTTTTCTCCCCCTTTGGCAACAAGTTACCAAAAAGTTCATACAAAATGCACACTGCTAGATCGTCTCTCAGGCTTGATCTTCAGGTGGTGGTGTCCGGATAACTCCAAGGACGAAGGCTTCAGTTGAAGTAGAGGGTGCTGGAGTTGATGCTGGAGCTGGTTGCACTGGAGCAGTAGGGGTTGTAGCTGGTGCAGATGATGTTTCTCTAGTGTCTGTCACAGGCACTGCAACTGACCTCTGGGCTCTAGGCACTCTGGCAAACACATTTGTTGTAGTCTTGCCCTGCCTTTCCTGCATGTCATCCTGCAGCTGCTCTACCACTGACTGAATCTCAATTACTTTGACATCAAGGTCATGGAATTTGAGCTCCATGATTCTTTCCAGGCTCTCCTGATTCTGAGTGAGGGTGGCCAGTCCCTTCTCAATCCTCAGTGTTGATGCCATTAAGTAACCAAGCTGCTCCTGCTTGTTCTTCAAGAAATACTCAGATGCCTCCTCTTGAGTTGGCATCTTGGCAGCCTTCTCCTTCCTTGCCTTCTCCTTCTTCTCTTGAGCTTGAACTAATGATGGATCATTCTCATTCATGACAACCTCATTGTCCTCAAAGTCTGGATAAAGTGGAAAATGTTCCTTATCCAATTGATATTTCCCTGTGCCCATCTTTGAGTTTATCAACTCCTGAATCAGAGGGGCATATCCACAGCTCCTCTTTTGATCTGTTGCAGTCCTCTTAATGGTTTCAATCATAAGGCTCATGACTTTGAACTTCTGTGGCACATCAAACACATGCAACATGTTGATGGCATGCCCTCTGATCATGTTGTGGTCACCAGACTTAGGCAACAAGGTATGCCTTAGGATCCAATTGATGGTTGGCAGTCCTGACAGAAGAAAGTGGACTGATCCAAACTTATGTGTCTCAACAGCCTTGTCTGGGATCTCCTTGTACATGTGTGCCATGGAATTGTGATCCATCTTCTTCTTGGCATAAATGTCCAGGTCATCTTCATCTTCCTTTGGGGCATTTATCAGACTTGCCCATTCTCCAACAGTTGACTGGTATCTGGTGCCTTCTGACATCCAAACTATCCTTCCATCTGGATAGAAATGTGCTGTGGAGTAGAATTGCATGATAAGTTCATCATTCCAGTTGGTGAGCTTTTGCCCAACAAAATCAGCAACTCCACAAGCAACAAAGTTGTCTTGCACTCCAGGATAGTGCTCTTCATTGTCCTTGATGTAGGTCCAGTCGACCCACCTCATGTCACAAACTATGGGCTTCTTATCCAACAAGATTGTCTCACAGAAGTCCTGTTGTTCCTTTGTATGGAACCTGTAGTCAATAGCAGTTCTTCTCCTTGAGGCATATGGATCTTCCATCCTCCATAGCCTCAACCCTGAGTCCTTCCTGATCCTCATGTCCCCAGCCACAGGATGGGCATCATTGTGGTCTGGTATCTTGGGCTTGAGCTTCCTTAGGGCCAGTCCTTCTTCATCTTCTTCATCAGCAACATTTGGCACTGGGGCCTTGTTCTTCTCAGCAGCTGGAATACTCCTAGTATTCCTCTTTGGTATAAGCTTGGCCTTGGAGGCAGCTCTGGGTGCTTCCTTGGGCTTAGATGTTGTAGCCCCTGATCTAATAGCATCACCCATAAGCTTTGGTGCCCTAGGTGCTGGTGCAGCAACCTCTTCTTCCTCTTCAGAATCTCTTCTCATAGAGGGCTTTCCAAGAACCTGGGCAGTTGTGGTTCTTGCTCTCTTCTTCTTCTTGTCCTGAGCACCTTCATCCTCTGATTCAATGGTAAACTTCATTGTCTCTCCAGTGGGAACTTTCTTGGGTTTGGAAGATGTGACTTTATTTTCAGGTGCCTCTTTGGGTTCAGTCTGTTCTGGCACATGAGTGGACCTTCTGGCCTTGGGCATTGGTGTCCTCTTAGCAGGAACTTTCTTTTTCAGTCCAGGCTTTGTGCTATGTGCTGAGCCATATTCCTTCTTGAGCACTACTTTCTTGGAAGTAGCCTCATCTTCTTCAGCTTTGTAGTCCTCATCCTCTGAGTCTGAAGTTCTCTTCCTCCTTTGCCTGGTAGCAGCCTTAGGCAGGTTGCTAGGAGTGCTTCTGCTCCCTTCATCTGTAGAACTTGAGGGACTAGTGCCCTTGCTCATGTCAATCTGCTCTTCTGACCTGTTCTGGCTGTCATTCAGGTCTGACATGCTGCAAACATTGACTGCTGACCCTGTGAAGAGTTATAAATGAGATAGAATAGATGAGCATCACAAAATGCAGAGGTTTTTGCAAAAGAATGATTCAAAAATTCAGTTTTAGTTTTCCACACAAAGCATTTCGGATCAACCGATTTTCAAACTCGGTGATACCAAAGGAGTTTTGGAACCTAAACTGATGAACTCGGTTGGACCGAGTCACAGTTCGGTGGCACCGAGACTGCTAGGGTTTCACAAAGTCCTACAATCGGTCGCACCGATTAGCAATTCTCGGTCAGACCGAGAGTTACTTGTGCAATGGCATAAGCCAAATCGGTGGGACCGAGTTTTTCAACTCGGTGGGTCCGAGATGGTTTCGGCGGAAACCTAACCCTAAAATTTTGAATCTCATCTAATCTACGGATTACTTTGGCTGGATAGGAGTGTTTCAATCGTGGCAAGAATCAATAAGAACACAATGTGCTAGGAATTAGACGAGGATAGCACAATGATCGAGTCCATACCCTAGTTTGGCGATGAACTTGCTACGGCGGCAACGGCAGGGGCGAAATCCGTTGACGGCAGCGGAGACCAGCTACTGGAGGCGGCTGGCAACAAGGAGACGATCCGGAGACCTTCGATGGCAGAGCGAGCTATTGTGTGGGCGAAGGGGTTCAGAGGAATTTCCAAATTTTTGCCCGTGACTATATATAGCCCGACCCTGTCGGTGTGACCGAGTGGAACAACTCGGTGGCACCGACATGCATAACTGTGTACAGTTACAGCAACTCAGTGTGACCGAAAAGTTCAAATCGGTTGCACCGAGATTGAAAACTTAGATCAACTTAATGATCTCGGTAGGACCGAAATGGAGGAATCGGTCAGACCGAGAATCACAAAGAGGTTTTGGAAGTTTAACTCTATGACGAATCGGGGACTCCGAGTGCTCCTCACACAGAGTGGTTTGAATCTGACTTGATCAAATTTTGTGATGTAGCATGAATAGAGTTTGAGATGAGAAAAGCATAGATAGCTAGAGAAGGTTCTTAGGCATTCTTGTCCATCCACTTGGCAAAAAGAAAAGAAGCCAAACAATCAAAACAACAAGTGGATGTCCTTGAATGAGTAAAATATGCACCAACATGCTCACACAATAAGATGGCAAATGAAATATGTGGCAAAGCATGCACAACCAATTCTAGCATCTATCAAACAATTGGTGATGACTAGGTCATCTATATATGAGTATATTGACTTAGGAGTCAAATGAGAACATTTGATCATAGGTCATACTCATCGTTTAAGCTCAAGTGGGGTTACCACTTTTACATAATGCATTGATGTGTTCACACCATTAGAGTTGCTTTGACTCAATTCTTAGAGTTAAGCTCCCCCTAGATGTGAGATCCCCCCTTAGAGGGATGAACTAACCTTGGGTTTTGTCAATGATGACTTCATGTAGGTGTTGAAGATGTGGATGCTCAATGTTGATGTAGATCATTTGGAGCAATCCTTTGGAGTGAGTTGCACTTTCAACTTACCTACATGGGTTAGTCCCACAAGGAACAAACAAGAATATCCATAGACATAGAGTGATGCACACACAAGATGATGTCCATGAAATCATTAGGTTACCTTGTCCCTTGCCTTACCAACATGAGGGTTTGTGACTCCTTGAACTAGTGCAAGATGTGGAAGTTGATTGCACTTGTTCTTGCCATAATGATATGAGTGAAGAATGTTGGCGGAGTCACCCTCAAGAACTCTCTAGTTCTTCTTCTTCGGGATCCACATCATCTTGATGGGAATCCTTGGAGTTGTAGTTGTACTTGATGAAGTAGAACTTGACGTAGTCTTGGGAACCCACTTGAACGAGGCCTTAGGTGCTTCTTCAAATGCATCAATCTCTTCTTGAAGCGTGTCCTTGCCTTTGTTCTTGTGGTCTTGTGGTGGAAAATCATCTTGTTCTTGTGTTCCCTTGAAGGATGTAGGATCATACTTCTCTTGTTGAGGAACAAACTTCGTCTTGGGGTATTGATCTTCTTCCCACTCAACTCCATTGGCATTGAACTTTCGTTCAAAACCAACACCATGATTCTTTCGGTGCCTTCCTTGCTTACGTACAATTTCCTCGAATTGCTTACTCCCGGCAAGGCTCTTGTAAACACCTTTCTCTATAATTCCCTTCAATAAGCTATTTTCTTGCTCAAGTGTAACTTGGCTAAGAGAATCATTAGTGGAATCAAGAGAACTACTAGAAGCAACAATATTAGATTTGACATTATTATTGTTACTACTAGAGGAAATATCTTTCTTGTACTTGTTACTAGACTTGACTTGAGGCATGTAAGTAGATAAGAGTAAACGCTTGGCAATGTAAGAAGAACTTTTCTTACGGAGATCATCATTGATTGCCTTTAAGAACTCATGCTCTTGCTCAAGATTGAGCTTTTCAAAGCGTAACTTCTCATGAGCCCTTAAAAGTTCTCGATGATCTTCGAAGATAGTTTCATGAGCCAACTTAAGAGTGTTTAGTTATTTAGTTAGAAGGTCAATCTTCTCCTTATCATTGTCATTCGTTTTATCTTGATTAGCATGATTAATTGACGTTTCATCATAGTATTCATCACTAGAGTTGTCAACAAGTAAATCATCATCCACAAGCAAGTCATCTTCATCACTATTGAAATCAACATACTCAGGATGTGTTACCTTTGGACCTTTGGCCATGAAGCATCTTCCAATTCCTTCATTTGGTGAATCAAATATGTCGTAGGAGTTGGTTGACACAAGTGCTAGACCGGCAACACCTTCATCTTGAGTATATTCGGAGTCGAAGTGATAGCTTCTCTCAGAGTGATTGTCGGAGTTGGAGCCGGATACCCATTCACCAACATGAGCTTGATGTCTTCGTTTTGTGTAGCTCCTTGATGACTTGTCCTTCCTTTCCGAATCCTTGCTTCTCCGTGAGGGTCTTCGTTCATAACGATCATCTCTACTCCTTCTTTCTCTTCGTGGTGATTCTTCTCTTTTGCTTCTTCTTCTTGGAGAATCTTCTCTTCTTTTGTAGGGTGCCATACACTCATTGGAATAGTGTCTGGGTCTCCCACAATTGTAGCAATTGCGCTCTCGACTAGAAGATCTTTTGTCATTGTAAGACCTTGACTTGGAGCTTCTTTCTTTGCTTCTACTCTTGTAGAATTTGCTGAAGTTCTTCACCATTAAGCTCAATTCTTCATTGAAGGTTTGTTTCTCACTTGATGATGTGGGGGCTTCACTTGAGGCTTTGTAAGCACCACTTGACTTGTTGTGAAGTTCCTCCTTATCCTTGAGTGACATCTCATGAGCAACAATTCTTCCAATGACTTCCATTGGCTTGAGATCTTTGTAGTTTGGCATCATCTGGATCAATGTGCACACGGTATCATACTTTCCATCCAATGCTCTTAGGATTTTCTTGATGATGAATTTGTCGGTCATCTCTTCACTCCCTAAGCCGGCAATCTCATTTGTGATAAGAGCAAGCCTAGAGTACATTTCAGCGACACCTTCACCATCCTTCATTTTGAACTTGTCAAGCTGACTTTGGAGCACATCCAACTTGGATTCCTTGACGGATTCAGTACCTTCATGCATATCAATCAAAGTATCCCAAATTTCCTTTGCATTCTCAAGACAGCTGATTTTGTTGAATTCTTCGGGGCACAATCCGTTGAAGATGATATCACAAGCTTTAGTGTTGTATTGCAGCATCTTCAATTCTTCCGCATTAGCTTCACGGTTCGGCTCTCTACCATCAAAGAATTCACCTTGCAAGCCAATACAAATAATTACCCAAACGGTGGGGTTATGTCCGAGAATATGCATTTTCATCTTATGCTTCCAACTAGCAAAATTAGTACCATCAAAGTAAGGACCTCTACGGTGATAATTTCCCTCGCTAGATGCCATACTCTCCTAGGTTGTGAAACCAAGGCTATGACCACCAAAAGCTATGGAAATCAAAGCAAATGGAGACCAAAGCTCTGATACCACTTGTAGGACCTTGAAGTATGTCTAGAGGGGGTGATTAGACTACTTGACCAATTAAAAACTTAACCTTTTCCCAATTTTAGAGTTTGGCAGATTTTAGCTATTTAGGACAAGTCAAGCAATCAACATACTATTCAAGCAAGCATGCAAAGAGTATATAGGCAGCGGAAATTAAAGCATGCAACTTGCAAGAAAGTAAAGGGAAGGGTTTGGAGGATTCAAACGCAATTGGAGACACGGATGTTTTTGGCGTGGTTCCGATAGGTGGTGCTATCGTACATCCACGTTGATGGAGACTTCAACCCACGAAGGGTAACGGTTGCGCGAGTCCACGGAGGGCTCCACCCACGAAGGGTCCACGAAGAAGCAACCTTGTCTATCCCACCATGGCCGTCGCCCACGAAGGACTTGCCTCACTAGCGGTAGATCTTCACGAAGTAGGCGATCTCCTTGCCCTTACAAACTCCTTGGTTCAACTCCACAATCTTGTCAGAGGCTCCCAAGTGAGACCTAGCCAATCTACGAGACACCACTCTCCAAGAAGTAACAAATGGTGCGTTGATGATGAACTCCTTGCTCTTGTGCTTCAAATGATAGTCTCCCCAACACTCAACTCTCTCTCATAGGTTTTGGATCTGGTGGACAGAAGATTTGAGTGGAAAGCAACTTGGGGAAGGCTAGAGATCAAGATTCATATGGTAGGAATGGAATATCTTGGCCTCAACACATGAGTAGGTGGTTCTCTCTCAGAAATGGTAAGTTAGAAGTGTAGGTTTGTTCTGATGGCTCTCTCCACGAATGAAGAGGAGGTGGAGGGGTATTTATATCCTCCACACAAAATCTAACTGTTACACACAATTTACCAAACTCGGTGGGACCGATTTTGGTAATAAGCTTTCCAGAGAGTTGATTAGGTAAACTCGGTGGGACCGATTTGCTCTTTTCGGTGAGACCGAAATGTTACAAAAAGGAAACAGAGAGTTTACATTGCAATCTCGGTGGGACCGATCGTTCACTTCAGTTAGACCGAAACGTTACAAAGGGAAACAGAGAGATTACAATCCCATCTCGGTGAGACCGAGATCCCTATCGGTAAGACCGATTTGCTTAGGGTTTGTGGCAGTGGCTATGACCTTTGGAATCGGTGGCGCCGAATAGGAAGAATCGGTGTGACCGATTTTGGCTTTGGGTTTAGGTCATTTGTGGATGTGGGAAAGTAGCTGAGGGTTTTGGAGCATATCACTAAGCACATGAAGCAAGAGGCTCATTAAGCAACACCTCATCCCTCCTTGATAGTATTGGCTTTTCCTATAGACTCAATGTGATCTTGGATCACTAAAATATAAAATGAAGAGTCTTGAGATTTTGAGCTTGAGCCAATCCTTTGTCCTTAGTATTTTGAGGGATCCACTTCCATCATCCATGCCATGCCATTCATTGAGCTTTCCTGAAATAATAGTCTTGGAATAGCATTAGCTCGATCAGCTATATGTTGTTATGAATTACCAAAACCACCTAGGGATAGTTGCACTTTCAGGTTTCCACATACGACCCCGAACGATGTGTACAGGGTTCCGTGACACCAAATGGGTGCCCGGCATACCTGGCCACATGCCTACCACATCACAGCCCACCCCTCGGGTCAGCGCTGCCCATGGCCTCCAACATACTACGAACACCAGAAACTACTTGCAACTCCTGGACAGAGGACAAGGGTGAATAATAAGCCGAGAGGGTCCATTTGTTTCGGGCCCAATGCGTGGTAGTAACTGTTTCATGGATCACAAACACATAACTCAGTTCCTGAGGACGGCTTCAATGAGACAACCCACCATGTACTCTTACATGGCCTCTCACCGCTACCTTTACCAAATCGTGTTCACACACTTAGCTCACACACAGTAGGACATGTTCATCACTGTTCCAATTCATCCCCGATGAATCAGACCTGACACAACTCTAGGCATAGCAGGCATGACAAACAAGCATGAATGAGTAGGCACATCAGGGTTCAAACAACTCCTACTCATGCTAGTGGGTTTCATCTATTTACTGTGGCAATGACATGTCATGCAGAGGAAAAAGTGGTTCAGCTACCGCGGCAAACAACAAATGAATCGTTGTTGTCCTAATGCAGTAAAAGAGAGCAGGAGCAAGAGAGTGGGATTGTATCGGAATGAACAAGGGGGTTTTGCTTGCCAGGCACTTCTGAAGATAGTATAGTTCTTCATCGGTGTCATCGAACTCATCGTCGGAACCACGCCTACTAAGAGGGGACAAGCACCGACAAACAAAGAAGAAACACAATCAATGCAATGCACGATATGATGCATGATCATGACATGGCAATATGCTATGGTTTGAGCTAATGCAACTAGCAGCAGGTTAAATGAAGTTGGTTTGAACCCTAGGTTCAAATTCAAACTCCATATGTGAAGGTTTAAATGCCATTATAAGATTTGGCCTAAACAGCAGCCATAAGTTGTTCTATCATGCATGAAAATGGTACAAATGGATATATAGGATTTTTCTGATCATTTCTCATATATAAATTATTTCATTTGGAATCACGGTTGAATTTATATGATTTTTCGAAGTTTAAGCCTTTTTCTGGATTTTCTGAATTAAATTAAATCCAGAAAATAGCTTATTGCGTCGGCATGACATCAGTGTGACATCAGCAGGTCAACATGCCAAGTCCAGGTCAAACCTGACTAGTGGGTCCCACAGGTCAGTCTCACAGTGATGGCTAGGCTCACAGACATGTGGGGCCGGTCAAGGGCCACGTCAGCAAGGTCAACGCTGACGCGTGGGGCCACTGTGATTAAATAAGACTTAAACAGAAATTAGCAGGGTCTAATTAGCTATGTGGGACCGGTTTGTCAGCGGCACAGGTGTCTGCTAACCACGTGATTAACCTAATCTAATGACGACACGTCAGCGTCACCGGAACTACGCCGGCGGCGACCAGGCGCGGCGGAGATCTTTGGGTTTCTTGCTCCGACGACCAAACGAGCGACGGAGAGGCTCTACGCGTAGCTGGCGCTCTTCCGCATCCAACGAAACTGGAGTCAGCGGCTGGGGTGGCCGGTAGCGACGGCGAGGAGCTCGGCCGTGGTGGCCGGAGCTCGGGCGTGAGCGCGGGCAGTGCTGCGGTGCGCGAGCTAGCGAGCTGAGGCGCTAGCAGGGGCCTACGCGATGCGGTGAGTGGGTTGGATGCATCGGGCGGACCATTTGGTCGCTGGAGTCGCGCAGGCGACGGCGAGTTCGAGCGTAGGCTATCCGGTCGCTAAGGAGGCCTGCGGGGAAGAAGAGAGGGCTGGGCGGGGTCAGAGGCTCACGGCGAGTCAGACGAGGAGGTCAGCGAGCTTGGAGACGGTCCAGAGCAGTCGGGGCGGCAAGGGGGATCTCCAGCAACCCAAGGAGGAAGAAGGGGTCGGGGACATCATCACGGAGCTCCTGGCGGCGCCTCGCTTGGTGCAGAGGACGCGGGGTCAAGGCGGAGCTCGTGGCATATCCAGAAGGGCGTGGGGAGGTCGGTGGTAGCGGCGAACGGCGACGGTGGCGGCGGCTCCGTTCGGTGGTGAGAGAGAGGGGTCCATGGGAGAGGATGAGGTCGAGGGAGAGAGCAGAGAGTGAGGTGAAAGTGAGAGGGGGGCCTCGGGCGTCTCCAAACGCGGATTAGGACGAAGGAGTAGCCTCCAGCGTGAAGCAGGAGGTGGCCGGCGTCAATGCACGTGTGTCCAGCACACAGCTGCTTCGGGGCGAGAGGGAGGAAGACGACTGGTCGCTGGGCTGCACAGTAATGGGCCGCGCAGGTGGGCTGGTATCTCTGGTGGGCCTCAAGGTAAGTCCAGGTAAGGTATGTTCCTTTCCTTTTCTATTTCTGTTCTTTTTTTATTTAAATCTTTGCCGCTGTTTTAAATCTAAAAAATAATTCAAAACCAGTGCCAAACTCCAATGAAATATTTATGTTGCCACAATGGACCTAGCCAACTGCACATAAATTATTTCAGGGTATTTTGAAATATATCCCACATATTATGAATATAATTCCAAATGAAAATATAATAATGATTTAAATTCAGTGCCCAAAATATTCCACAAAAATGTTCACTATTTTTGGTTTGGACCCAAGGTCTTGCCAAAATTACCAAACATTGATGGAAGCATTTTGGGTTCATTGAATGCATTTTTTTAAGCTGGACCTATTTGGTTTTCATATGATAGGGTTTGATCACCCCCATTTCAGGTTTCCAATAAATTTAGACATGATGCATGGATGATTATGCAACTACTTGCAAATAGACTCTAGGGCTGTGACACAAGTTTCACTGCATGAACCGGATCATGTTAATGACAGAAAGAAATACTGATGTATAAACCAGACTGTCCTAAAGGTATAAACCGGTCTATAGGGGCTACACAAGCAAAATCCAATCTTCTCCTATTACATGTCCCGGTTCACATTCATATTGATGAACCGGCCCTTGGGGGCTACTAGAGTTGATAATTGAAGCAGGATATAAGGAAAAGGAAGTTATTCAAAGGAACAAATATTTACCTCATATCGCTCTTTCATCAGGTTTACTAAACCGGCTTCATAATCACGGCTGGTATACAGACAGTTTAGATATCCAGAGTGGATGTCCTGAGCAGAGAGGTGGGCATAGCTTCACAAATCTGTTTTCCATTTGCCCTTGTCCACAGCGGAAAATTCTTCTTTTGCACTATGCTTTGATAAAGCGACAGGATTGCCAGGAGCAGTATGGCCAAAGCCAGTAATCACAACATCATCTGTCGTGTCTTCAATAGTCTTATCCGGGCTTGGCGGTTTAGCAGATGCTTTTTCTGGGCTTGGTGGATCGGCAGCTGGGCTTGGCGGATCAGCAGGCTGGCTTGTTGGATTTATTTCTGGTGGATCAACAAAAGTATCCTGACCCTGAGGCACCGGGTCATCTAGAGCAATGTCAGCATTTTGATCAAGAGCCTCTGAGGTCCTCTCCAGTTCATTGGCCGAATTATCGTCACTTGGTGTAGTCAGCTTTGCTTTTTTGCTAAGTCTGGCTTTGCCACTAAAACGAACAAGTGCAGAAGGTTAGTACAATAAACCGGTGCAAGGCATAAAAACTAAGTCTATTATGCTTACCCAGGAACGGTCTTGAGTGGAGGCATCTGTGTGGTTGATGAATCGCCGTAGGATGAATGGGAGGTTCCTTGATAATTCGAATCAGACGGATTAAGAGGATATCGAAAGTAACCCGCCTTGGGATAAAGTGTATTAAAAGAACAAGAGACCTCTTGTCGATGTTTGCGAACCGGAGAATATGGTAAACCGGAGGATGTAACTTGTTGACCGCTATGCCGAGTGGTGCGGCGAGTTTCATGCTGCTGTGTCTTCAAAGAAAAGTGCGGATCCAAATAAGCAAGAGGGTGTGAATGTTTTACTTTTCGGACTGCTCGACAAAGTTTTGGTACTGGCACATGATTTGAGTCGGAGGATAGAACAATTACCTCTACATCACCAGCGTGGCTAGCTTCCGCATCATCCTGATAACAATCATTGTCAATGAGGTGTATGAAAAAAGAACCAAGAGAATCAAGTTCTACCTCTGACTCCAGATCATCAAGCTCTTCATCATTGGGCAGATCAGCAGCCTTGGTGGTTTTCTTCTTTGCTGGCCTCTTGGTAACCCTAGTCTTGATACGGGGTGCCCTTGCCGGTTTATCCTGCGATTTCCTTTTCCAGAATGGATCATCGCTCTCCGCAGATGGACAACAAGTTATAAAGAAAAAATTAAGGAGAAATGGACTAAAGCAAAAATAAGATAACTCTTACAGCTGGCGGTTTGTTAGATGCATAGAAGGGACTAAGCCTACTCTGCTACAGGCAGCCACCGGTTCATCAAGCATTTTCTTGACGGCTTTGGTGACTTCATCATCTGTGAGCTGGATGTCAACATGACGCTGAGGGTCTTTTAGATCCCCTGTATATTCACACATTAAACCGGGGCGTCGGCTTAAAGGTAAAATACTCCAAGACACCCAGCAGCGGATGAAATCAATGCCTGTCAGGCCATTGGCAACAAATGCCCTAGTTGAGGGGCATATTTTGATCTTTCCTTGGCAGTGAGTCACTGAGGAACCGGATGAGTTTTGGTAAGCCGGTATGCACGATAACCCGGCAGAGGATTTTGATTGTCTGGAGCTGTATTGCAGCAGTAAAACCAAGTCTAATTTCAGTCCTTGGGGTGGCTATGATGTTTGGCGTGAGGGAAGTCGACATCCTTTCTTTTCTGGATTGAAACGCCCCTGAGTTCAATGTTGGGCCCGTCCGTAAATTCAGTAGGGCGTTTTAAGTAAAAGAAGTCCCGGAATAGTTCCACAGTGGGTTCCTCTTGCAGATAGACTTCGCAAAATACTCGAAAATTGCATATATTGGACATAGAGTTCGGTCCAATATCTTGAGGGTGGATCTGGAAGCTGGCAAGAACATCATGAAAGAACTTTGATCCGGGAGGGCTGAACCCCCGGTTTAGATGATCAGTAAAAACAATCACTTCTCCATTCTGAGGCTCAGGAGAATTTTCTAAACCGGGGACTCTCCAGTGGATGGTTTCCTTGCTCGCTAAAGCGCCAGTCACAACATACCCAGTCAGTTGCTCTTCAGTAACCTGGGAAGGGACCCAATTGCAAGCATAAAATGATTTGGCCATTTGAACAGGAAGCTGGAAAAGAGGATTAAGGCCGGTTTAAGGTTTTGATTGATGCAAATAATCCGGTTTAAAGACAGGAAAAACAAATTGAAACATATGTGCATGATAAGCCGGAATTTTATATTGAGGATGAGTTGGCGGTTTAAGAGAGGGCTAATGGTGCCTGGCAGGTTATCATCTTGTAAAAAGTTAAACCACCTACACTGGTGCGGGAGTTACACATCTGAAAAATCTCTAAGTATCGCAGAAACAAGTTTTGCATGTTGTGGCTATAGTTTTGGATCTACCGCAGTCTTAAAAAGAAGGAAAAAATCAAAACCCTAGGCGGTATCAAGGAAATAGCTAAAGGCCAGATGGGATCTATTTACTGATAGCAGAGATGTTATGATGAACAAAAATGAGATCTAGTTATGGCCGCACAGAAACAAAGGTCGTATTCTTATTAAAAGATCCATGTGACACAATGGGTATGGATGAGTACTGAAGAACATTGAAGAACAACGAAACCCTAATGGTGGATCTGAGGAGAAGAGTAAGAAATCTTACAAAGGTTGTAGGAGAGGCGGAGAGGCATTGCGTTTCTCTGGTCAGATCAGGTTGATGCAGCGGCCGTTGGTGGTGCAGAAGCGAAGGTTGATGGCGGCGGCTGCGCTCGAGCTCTGAGGCAATGCGAGGAAGACGATGAGGCGAAGGGGCACGAAGGGGAAAGGAAAGAATGACCCTTGGCCCTATTTATAAAGCGAAGGGATAAGTGACAGGCGCGAGAATCGAGGAACCAAAAAATGGATATCTGATACAGTTGTTGCCTTGATTTTTGGAGGGTTATTAATAATAGAAAAGCGTTTACAGGTTTTTATATGGAGATGATGTCATGACGATTCACTACAATCTTAAAAGATAACATCATGACGGTTTACCAAGTGCATATGGAAATGATGTCATGGCAGTTTAGAAGATTCTTTGAAGATCAAGGAGTTTTTCTAAATTGAAGATTGACATGGATAGGTTCAAATCAATCTGGGGCCTAATGTTGGGGATATAACTACTAAGCATAAACCGCCCAGGAGGGGCCGGGTTATGCTCATCCGTATTTAAGCCCATGAAGACGAGGAGTATGGCACTTTACTATTGAAGCTTAGAGGCCTGGAGCCCAAGGGCGAATTAAGGCCCATAGACATAAACCGCTATGAGTTATGTAACTTGAGTTGTAAGTTAGGGGAAGGTAGAAACCGGGCCGGACACGTGTATGAGCCGGCCTTGGTATTTTGTAAACCGTCGGGCGTCAACCTGTGTATATAAAGGGACAACCCGGCGGCGGTTCAGGGACAAGAAACAACAACTCGAGAGATAGGTAAAGCGGATTCACTCCCTGCTCATCGAGACCCCATCAATTCCACCACAACTGGATCGTAGGCTTTTACCTTCACCGCAAGGGGCCGAACCAGTATAAACTCCTCATGTCCTTTGTCCGGTTTAACCCCTTTAAGCTAATCTCGTTGTGATGGCTCCACGACTAAGTACTCTCACTAGGACATCTGACGTGTTAATTCCACGACAGCTAGGGTAGTAAAGGGAGAACTACTACGATTGTGTCCCGGTTCTTCTGGATGAGCACCTCAGTAGAGAAAGCCAAAAACTGACTGTCATGATGCGGCGAGAGCTGGTCAGCTGTTCGAGAGGTTACAAAATCTTTAAGGATTTCTTCCGCATTATGCAATAACTAATGCAGTGTGCAACGAATCAGCTTTTTCTTCCGATCAGGTGCTTATAGAGCCCCTAGTGCGGTCTTCCAAACACCAGGGGCTGCGCCTACCTTTCTTTTGTTAAACTCCTATGGCTAAGTGAGGGTGATAAATCTTTATAGTCCGATTGCCTGGTTCGTTGCGCTGAACACCTCCTTCAAGGACCCAAAACTGGGGTAAAGAGTGTTCAGGTTTATCCCGAACCCCCCGTACTTCCTACATGGGGGTAGAAGCCGACGACTGGCCAACTCTCAGGATTAATATATAAAACGGTCGCTCAGGAGGTAAAATTTTCCAAATAACATGCATTATATTATATAAACGACCTTGTTCAACATTACAAAGGATAACATGAATGTATTCATGGGAATATAATATCCTTGGCACATTGCTCCGCTACAAGGCGAGATCCTTTCAGGACATTGTCATAATATAACTCGGGCTTGTGGTGCTCCTTCCCCGAAGGCGGTCCGTCAGTCATCAGCTTTTCGGCATCCATCTTCGCCCAGTGCACCTTTGCGCGGGCGAAGGCCATTAGCGCACCTTCCATACAGACCGACCGCTTGATGACTTCAAGTCGAGGGAAGGCACTTACAAGCCGCTTCACAAGCCCGAAGTAGCTGCTGGGAATCGCCTCGGCGGGCCATAGCCGGATAATTAAATCCTTCATGGCTAGTTCAGCCGCCCTATGCAACTCGATCAGCTGTTTCAGTTGATCGGCAAAGGGCACTAGATGCTCTGGCGCCAGATATTGCGACCAGAACAGCTTCTCCATAGAGATCCTTTTTTCGGCTCGGTAGAATTGTGTAGCATCAGATATGTTGCGCGGCAGTTCTGTAAACACCCCTAGAGAAATCCGAATTTGGATTAGTAACGTGATTTTCTTCCTTCAAATATTTGCTTTGCATAGAAAAAGCCTTACCCGCTTTGATCTTTGTGGCCTCCTAGATTTCTTGAAGGGCGCCTTGGGATTCGACCCGGGCATCGTGTGCGGCTTAACGAGCCTTGGTGAGTCCGGATTCTTTCTTCGTAAAAATCTGCTCCAAGGTCTCGCACTTCTTCACGGCCTCTTGGAGCTCTTGTTGAACTTGAATAACCCTGGCCTCGTGCTTTTCACGAAGGGCCTGCTCTTTGGCTGCCTTCTTCTCGGCCTCGGCCACTGCCCTCTTAAGAGCCTCGACTTCGGCCGTCGCTCCTAGAGCACATCATGAATTTTTTTCATCATACTCAATTATTCATTCATACTAAATGCAAACAAGGTTTTTTGCATACACTGGTTATCCTTCAACTGCTTCTTCACTTGGCCGAGTTCTTCCTTGGCCCGCTCCAAACTCTGCTTCAGTCCGGAGACTTCCGCAGTATGAGAGGTGACAGTCACTACAGACGCCTGCTTAGAAAAACAAAAGAGGGAGAGGTGCTACAAGGTAAGTCTCCTGCAAACATATATTTGATCCTCTGCCCGGCTTTTTATTTCGAACAACGAACAGTGTATCAGGGGCTACTATCTATAATATGACACTCTATGAAACCTCACAACATACCTCAAAGCCCGTTATAAGGCTGATACAGGCTTCAGTCAGCCCTGCTTTCGGTAGACTGAATCTTCTCAATCACCGCACCCATAAGGGCACGGTGTTCTTCCATGATGGAAGCGTTCCTTAGCGCTGCTGATAAGGTATCCGCCACCTCTGGTTGGGCAGAGGTTGCCGGTGGAACAAGCGCACCCCCTTCTGTCGAGGGAGGTTGCCCGCCTGATTCCGGAGCCATGTTGGTCTCCAGAACTGTGTCCGGCTCGGGGCCGAATTCAAGATAACCCCCGCCGTCGGTGTCCATGGGGGCCTTTTCCCCCATGTGACCGACCGCCGAGGTTTGAAACTCTGGTGCCGCCTTGACGTCTCCCCAGCCCCTCCTCGGCCTGGGTCCCTTTGGGACGATACCTCGGTGTCGTCCACATGTTTTGGGGAGGGGGCCGTCGGGGGAGTCCACTGTCCATAGCATCCGAACCCATTCAATCCTCCGATGAGGATTGCTCGGCGCGAGATGGCCGGACTGTAAAAAAGGCATGACTAAATGCGTTAAATGCTATACGATAGTGAGTCTGGATATACAAACGTGTCCGGGTTTTATATACTCACATATAACCAGGGGCTGGACCCTGGGATCCCACTCCGGGCTGCTGTCGGTGGCGGTGGCGGATTCATCCAGAAAGGGGGTTTTCCCTTCTTAGGCGATTCAGGCTCCAAGTGTGTGGAGGTCATCCTTTTCTTTCTCCCCCTCGCTGGAGGGGATCGGCTTTCCTCCTCTTCCTCGTCCTCTTTGGAGGAAGAGCGGGTCTCGGAGTCTTCGGATACTATGTCCGCAGTACCCTGGCAATGAAGGCTGCCCCTGCTCTCTTTGGCCTCTTTCACGTCTTTCTTCTTCGGCGCCTTGTAAGGCGTCGGGACCAGCATCTTCGTCAGAAGTGGGCCAACTTGTTCTTCTAATAGCGGGGCCAGGCAGTAGATTCGCCCTGCCTTCTTCGTCCAGACCTAGGAGAGTTGTTGGAAAATACATTAAGCGTTTCCCTTGGATTATGCAGATAAAGCATATGACTTGCCAACATACGAAGACTTACCAAACTCGCGGGTCGGGACAGTTGGTGTTCGCGGTCCTCGGTTGAATCCGGCCATGATTTGCCGGACTTAAAGAGCACATTCCAGATGTCTTTGTGCGATGAGTCAAAGAACCCTAGTAGGGTCTGGTGCTTGGCAGGGTCGAATTCCCATAAATTGCAAGCCCTGTGTTGACAAGGGAGAGTTCGGCGAACTAACATCACCTGGACTACGTTGACAAGTTTGATGTTCTTATCTTCCAAACCCTTGATACGCGCCTGGAGCACCGCCAGCTTGTCTGGCGAAGACCAGTTCAGGCCCTTCTTGGGCCAGGACGTAAGCCGCAAGGGAGCTCCGGATCGGAATTCGGGAGCTGCAGCCCATTTTGTGCCGCCTGGCTCAGTGACATAGAACCACTGTTGTTGCCACCCTTTGACGGAATCATTGAAGGTACCTGATGGCCATGTGACGTTGGGCATCTTGCTCACCATGGCTCCTCCGCACTCAGCGTGCTCGCCGCTCACCACCTTGGGCTTCACACTAAAAATCTTCAGCCATAATCCGAAGTGTGGAGAGATGCAGAGGAAGGCCTCGCACACGACGATGAACGTAGAGATGTTGAGGAAGGAATTGGGGGATAGATCATGAAAATCGATCCCATAGTAATACATAAGGCCGCGAACAAATGGGTGGAGGGGAAACCCTAGCCCGCGGACAAAGTGAGGGAGGAATTCAACCCACTCATGGGGTTCCGGAGTAGGGACAATCTATCCCACCGTCGGAAGGCGGTGGTCGATCTTCTTGGCCAGATACCCGGCCTCCCGGAGTTTCTTAATATCCTTCTCCTGGACCGTAGAGGCCATCCACTTGCCTCCGGCTCCAGATCCGGACATTTTCGGAATGCCTTTGTGGGCAGAGAAGGCGAATGCTTGGGTGCTGGAGCTCGAGCAAGAGAGAATGGGCGGAAGAAGAAGAGGGCGTGGGTGAAAAAGGGGAATCCTTGTCTGTTTATAAAGGCAGCAGAAATCATGTGCCTCCCCACTTGCCCTAGAAACTCGCTTATTCCCCAAGTGTCGTGCTAATGGCGCGGTTGGGTTACACACTCCCGTATTGATGAGAATCTCGTGATAAGGGACATGATCTCTGCTTCGACAAGACGTGCCAATAAAACCGCCTCGCAAGATGTGCAGTAGCAAGTTGAGAAAACGGTTCGAATAATGACCGGGCCACAGCATGATGTCACGCTATGGAAAAGTTGTCAGCAGATTAGACTCGTGGAATATTGTGCTCTCTACGGTGGTATGTGGAATTTGTTTTGCAGAGCCGGACACGATTCTTGTGTTAAAGATATACTTTGGAGTATTCGAAGAAGGAACCCGCCTTGCAATGCCGAAGATAATCTGCGTGCCGGACTCATCGTCATTGAAGCCTGGTTCAGGGGCTACTGAGGGAGTCCTGGATTAGGGGGTCCTCGGATGGCCGGACTATATACTTATGCCGGACTATTGGACTATGAAGATACAAGATTGAAGACTTCTTCCCATGTTCGAGTGGGACTCTCCTTTGCGTGGAAGGCAAGCTTGGCAATTCAGATATGTAGATTCCCTTCTTTGTAACCGACTCTGTGAAACCCTATCCCCCTTTGATGTCTATATAAACCAGAGGGTTTAGTCCGTAGGACAACAACAGTCATAATCATAGGCTAGCTTCTAGCTAGGGTTAGCCTCTACGATCTCGTGGTAGATCAACTCTTGTAATACTCATATCATCAAGATTAATCAAGCAGGAAGTAGGGTATTACCTCCATAGAGAGGGCCCGAACATGGGTAAACATTGTGTCCCCCGCCTCCTGTTACCATTAGCCTTAGACGCACAGTTCGGGACCCCCTACCCGAGATCCGCCGGTTTTGACACCGACACTACTCTTTACAAAACTGAAAAATTTGCCATACTTAAATATTGTTATGATAATTATGCTTCTAATGCCTTTGTTAAACCATATATTTGTGACTCCTCCGCTGTCCAAGAAAAGACTAATATTTTGCAGGAGTCTATGGAAGAAGAAAGATGATGAGGAGAGCGAAGAACAAAAGGAGGAAGAGCGGATTAGCTACCCGTGCCCACCTTCTAATGAGAGTAACTCTTCAACTCATACATTGTTTAATTTACCTTCATGCTTACCGAAGGATGATTGCTATGATGATTGTTATGATCCTGTTGATTCTTTTGAAATGCCCCTTTTTGATGATGCTTGCTATGCTTGTGGCCATGATGCCAATATGAATTATGCTTATGGAGATGAACTTTCTATAGTTCCTTATGTTAAACATGAAATTGTAGCTATTGCACCCACGCATGATAGTCCTATTATCTTTTTGAATTCTCCCGACTACACTATATCGGAGAAGTTTGCCCTTATTAAGGATTATATTGATGGGTTGGGTTTCACTACTACACATGATGATTTTGATAGATATAATATGCATGTGTTTGCTGCTCCTACTTGCAATTATTATGAGAGAGGAACTACATCTCCGCCTCTCCATGTTTCCAATATGATAAAATTGCAAGAAACTGTTTATACTATGCATTGACCCTTACTATGTGTGCATGAATTGTTCTTTTATGACATGCCAATGCATAGGAAGAGAGTTAGACTTTGTTGTTGCATGATATATGTTACTTTGTGCTCACTACTAAATTACAAATCATTGTTAATTAAAATTGGCTTTGATATACCTTGTGATCCGGGTGGATCCATTACTTGAGCACTATATGCCTAGCTTAATGGCTTTAAAGAAACGCTGCCAGGGAGACAACCCGGAAGTTATAGAGAGTCATTTATTTCTGTTGTGTGCTTTATAAAGTTTAAAACTAAAAATAATGTGCCAAGGTTTGCCTTTAGGATGTTTACAATGTTTGTTGGTTTGTGCGGTGCAGGACAGAAACTTTGGCTGTAGTGCGTGATTTTACATTTTTTTACTGGAACGTCAAACGGTTCTGAAACGTTTTGCACTGTCTTTCTATACAAGTTTTTTATTTTTCCTAATTTTGGCAGAATTTTTGGGGTACCATAAGTATGGTGAATGTTCAGATTCCTACAGACTGTCCTGTTTAAGACAGATTCTGTTTTTGATGCATAGTTTGCTTGTTTTGATGAAACTATTAATTTCTATCAGTGGATTAAGCCTTGGAAAAGTTATATTACAGTAGCTACAATGCAAGAACAAAATATGAATTGGTTTGCAATAGTACTTAGAGTAGTTATTTGCTTTATTATACTAACGGATCTTACCGAGTTTTCTGTTGAAGTTTTGTGTGGATGAAGTGTTCGAAGATCGAGGAGGTCTTGATATGAGGAAAAGGAGGATAGGCAAGAGCTCAATCTTGGGGATGCCCAAGGCACCCCAAGTAAATATTCAAGGAGACTCAAGCATCTAAGCTTGAGGATGCCCCGGAAGGCATCCCATCCTTCTTCAACAAGTATCGGTATGTTTTCGGATTCGTTTTGTTCATGCGATATGTGCAAATCTTGGAGCGTCTTTTGCATTTAGTTTTCACTTTTCTTTTATGCACCATGCTGGTGTGAGATAGTCCTTGGTTGATTTATAGAATGCTCATTGCACTTCACTTATATCTTTTGAGTATGGCTTTATAGAATGCTTCATGTGCTTCACTTATATCATTTGAAGTTTGGATTGCTTGTTTCTCTTCACATAGAAAACCGCCATTTGTAGAATGCTCTTTTGCTTCACTTATATTTGTTAGAGCATGGGCATATCTTTTGTAGAAAGAATTAAACTCTCTTGCTTCACTTATATCTATTTAGAGAGATGACATGAATTGGTCATTCACATGGTTAGTCATAAAATCCTACATAAAACTTGTAGATCACTGAATATGATATGTTTGATTCCTTGCAATAGTTTTGTGATATAGAGATGATAATATGTGGGAGGTTCTAGTAAATGGTTGTGTTTAGTAAGAATATTGGTGTTAAGGTTTGTGATTCCCGAAGCATGCACGTATGGTCTCCTAACTATGTAACCACATTGGCGCGCATTGTATTTTGGTTGTTTATCTTTGCGTGAAGGTCGGGGGCGCGCGATGGTTAACTCCTACCAACCTCCCCCCTAGGAGCATGCGTAGTAGTACTTTTCTTCGAGGGCTAATAAACTTTTTCAATAAGTATATGAGTTCTTTATGACTAATGTGAGTCCATGCATTATACGCGCTCTCACCCTTCCATCATTGCTAGCCTCTACGGTACCGTGCATTGCCCTTTCTCACCTCAAGAGTTGGTGCAAACTTCACTGGTGCATCCAAACCCCATGATACGATACGCTCTATCACACATAAGCCTCCTTATATCTTCCTCAAAAAAGCCACCATGCCTACCTATTATGGCATTTCCATAGCCATTCCGAGATATATTGCCATGCAAGTTCCATCATCATCATATACATGACTTTAGCATTCATTGTCATATTGCTTTGCATGATCGTAAGACAGCTAGCATGATGTTTTCATGGCTTGTCTGTTTTTTTATATGTTTGCTATACTAGATCATTGCACATCCCGGTACACCGCCGGAGGCATTCATATAGAGATATATCTTTGTTCTAGATATCGAGTTGTAATATTGAGTTGTAAGTAAATAAAGTGTGATGATCATCATTATTAGAGCATTGCCCAGTGAGTAAAGGATGATGGAGACTATGATTCCCCCACAAGTCAGGATGAGACTCCGGACTTTAAAAAAATAAAAGAGGCCAAAGAATCCCAAATAAAAGAAGAGGCCAAAGAAGCCCACCAAAAAAAGGAAAATAAAAAAATGAGAGAAAAAGAGAGAAGGGGCAATGTTACTATCATTTTACCACACTTGTGCTTCAAAATAGCACCATGTTCTTCATATAGAGAGCCTCTTGAGTTATCACTTTCATATACTAGTGGGAATTTTAATTATAGAACTTGGCTTGTATACTCCGATGATGGGCTTCCTCAAATGCCCGAGGTCTTCATGGGCAAGCAAGTTGGATGCACACCCACTTAGTTTCAGTTTGAGCTTTCATACACTTATAGCTCCAGTGCATCTGTTGCATGGCAATCCCTACTCCTCGCATTGACATCAATTGATGGGCATCTCCATAGCCTGTTGATTAGCCGCGTCGATGTGAGACTTTCTCCCTTTTTGTCTTCTCCACACAACCTCCACCACACCTGTAGTGCTATATCCATGGCTTGCGCTCATGTATTGCGTGAGGGTTGAAAAAGCTGAAGCGCGTTAAAAAGTATGAACCTATTGCTTGGCTGACACCGAGATGGGCATGAGGGGTACCTTGTGTTAAGAAAAGGGAGCATAAAAGACTATATGATTTTGTAGGGATAACATTCTTTAACATTGATATTTTGAAAGGCATGATTGTTTGTTGGGATGCCCGAGTACTAAATTCTTTTATGTCAAATGATAGACTATTGCTTTGAATCACTTATGTCTTAATATTCATGCCATGATTATATATATGATCAAGATTATGCTAGGTAGCATTCCACATCAAAAACTATCTTTTCTATCATTTACCTACTTAAGGACGAACAGGAATTAAGCTTGGGGATGCTGATACGTCTCCGTCGTATCTATAATTTTTGATTGTTCCATGCCAATATTCTACAACTCTTACATACTTTTGGCAACTTTTTATACTATTTTTGGGACTAACATATTGCAGAAAACCCATATCAAACGGAGCCCAAACGAGATAAAATGGACGGAGTTTTTTTTTGGAATATTTATGAATTTTGGGAAGAAGAATCAACGCGAGACGATGCCCGAGGGGGCCACGAGGCAGGGGGCGCCCCTGACCCTCGTGGACACCCCATAAGGTGGTTGTTGCCCTTCTTTCGCCGCAAGAAAGCTAATATTCGGCGAAAAATCGTGTTCAAAATTTCAATCCAATCGGAGTTACGGATCTCCGAAATATAAGAAACGGTGAAAGGGCAGAACCAGAAAGGCAGAAACAGAGAGAGACAGATCCAATCTCAGAGGGGCTCTCGCCCTCCCACGCCATGGAGACCATGTACCAGAGGGGAAACCCTTCTCCCATCTAGGGAGAAGGTCAAGGAAGAAGAAGAAGAAGGGGGGCTCTCTCTCCCCCTCGCTTCCGGTGGCGCCGGAACGCTGCCGGGACCATCATCATCACCGTGATCTACACCAACACCTCTGTCATCTTCACCAACATCTCCATCACCTTCCCCCATCTATCTACGGCGGTCCACTCTCCCGCAACCCGCTGTACCCTCTACTTGAACATGGGGCTTTATGCTTCATATTATTACGCAAGGATGTGTTGCCATCCTATGATGTCTGAGTAGATTTTCGTTGTTCTATCGGTAATTGGTGAATTGCTATGATTGGTTTAACTTGCTTGTGGTTATGTTGCCGTCTTTTGGTGCCCATCATATGAGCGCGCGCGTGGATCACACCATAGGGTTAGTTGTATCTTGATAGTACTATGTATTGGAGGGCAAGAGTGACAGAAGCTTCAACCTAGCATAGAAATTGATGCATACGGGATTAAAGGGGGGCCAATATATCTTAATTATGGTTGGGTTTTACCTTAATGAACGTTAGTAGTTGCGGATGCTTGCTAATAGTTTCAATCATAAGTGCATAGAATTCCAAGTCAGGGATGACATGCTAGCAGTGGCCTCTCCCACATAAAACTTGCTATCAGTCTAGTAAAGTAGTCAATTGCTTAGGGACAATTGCCCAACTCCTACCACCACTTTTCCACACTCGCTATGCTAACTTTATTGCTTCTTTACCTAAACAGCTCCTATCTTTTATTTACGTGCTCTTTATATTCTTGCAAACCTATCCATCAACACCTACAAAGTCCTTCTAGTTTCATACTAGTTTTAGGTAAAGCGAACGTTAAGCGTGCGTCGAGTTGTATCGGTGGTCGATAGTTCTTGAGGGAATATTTGTTCTACCTTTAGCTCCTCGTTGGGTTCAACACTCTTACTTAATGAAAGAGGCTACAATTGATCCCCTATACTTGTGGCTTATCAAGCACTAGTTCCTGATCCGTATGAGGAGCCTGTTTATCAGTGGGAGCTACAAGCTCGCCAACCAGTGGAACCCTCAGGACCCTCTGCCGTATCGCGAAGAGGGTTATTTCTAGCCATGGTCATAGACCAACTTAGGCCAAAAGCCTAAGCTTCGGGGAGTATGTATTTCTCACTGACATTACATTCATGTTCACACACCCATTCTAGTTGTCGGTGTTCATACTTTTTTGTTGTATAATCCATGCTAGTTTACTTTTCTCGCTTTCTCTTTTGTGTTTGAAAAACTTTGAGAAAATCCAAAAAAATAGTTCTTGCTTCTTTTTAGTTTTCCTTCTAGTTCTTATTAGTAGTATTATTAAAAGAAAACCCAAAAAGATTTCTCGTTCTTCTTTTGCTTGTTGGGAGCTTTCCGTGTAAATAGTTTTTCTCGTTCTTGTTTTACTTTCTTCAGAAAAACGAAAACTCCAAAAATATTCCAGTGTGTTTCTTTGAAATTCTTTTCTTTTCTTTGGGTCATAAGGAGAAGACCACAATGAAAATGTTGAGTGACTCCCATATGCATTATTGTTGATCTAACAAAGAGCCCATATTACCTTGTCTTCTCCTTTGAATAAATGTTGCAGATTCCAGCTTAGTCCAATGCACGTGCACTCTTATGATTATTCACATCGTTCGGTCGTGCAATTGAAAGGCAATAATGACGATATATGACAAAATGATTGAGATGGAGTAAAGCTGATACGAACTCGACCTATTTTCTTTTTGTAAATGTGATTAGCTTATGTTCCTGATTCAACTTATTATAAATGAAACATGTTTGCGATGACATTAGAGATTATAGTTACTCATACCATGCTTAATTAGCTAGGAGTTAATAATGGTTTGTGTAACATCCCAAATTTTCAATTTGGAATGTTATACATTAGATCATCATGCATTACATATTTTCTTGCATTTGTTGATCCTAGGAATTTCACGCAACTCAAGGACCCTCGGAGAGAGTTGGAGATTTTGAAATTTTTCATATTTGAATTCTCTCAAATTATGAAAAGAGGATCATTTGATTTTATTTATTTTATCTTCGAATAATTTTCCAATATCAAAAAAATAAGAGAGGGAATAATATGACTTTCCCAAAAATTAGGAAAAATGAAGATTTACTAAATAAATCAAATTTTGGATTTTCTCGGAGTTTATTTGCCTTAGGAAAAAAATTGCGTGTTTTCAAAAATTGCATTTTTGGCCCCGAGTAAAAGTTCATTTTGTTCGACTCATTTTTAGGAGTCGGGGAAAATTTACTTTGTAAATTTTGGAGTTCGTTTAGATTTTATTTTATTCGTTTTTCTGCGCGAGATATTTATAAAAAAAACTGCAGCGCCCCGCCGCCTGGACCAAGGCCCAGCTGGCCAGCCGGCCCAGCCGCCCGCCTCCCTCGCGTGCGCGCCCGCGCGCAACACCGCCGCCGCCGCCGCCGAGTCCTACTCGGACTCTGCCGCCGCCGCCCTTGCCTTGCCCCCTCCCCCAAGCCACCCTCCCCCTCCCCTCCTATAAATACCCCGGCACCCCCCCCCCCCCTCTCCTCCCCAACCCGCAGCCACCGCTGCCCCAAGCAGCAGCAGCAGCAGCCGCGCGCTACCGCAGCCGCCGCTGCCGCCCGCTTGCGCCGCCGCCGCCGCTAGCGCCGCCGCCGCGTCGCCGTCGCCCCGCCGCCTAGCCGCCGCCCCGCCGGAGCCCCGCCTCGTCGAGGTAGCCACGTCGCGCCACTCTCCCCTTGGTTCAGTTTTTTTTATAAAAAAACCGTTCCAGTTTTCTTTTTCGTCGGTTCGGTTTTTTTTTTAAACCCTAGATCGGTTTTTATTTCCGGTTTTATTGTTTAGCGAGCGTTCGCCGGACCGTTTGTCTTAATGAACCTGATCACCGGTTATTCCCGGTTAACGAACGTCCGTTTGTTTAACCGTTCGTCGTTTTACTTTTTAGTCGGATTAATTCCGCTATTTTTTGATCGCGATTTCAGATCCGATTTTCGTTCTAGTTTTTCTTCTCGCTCGTTTATCGGAATCAGGTGATTCAAGCACCTGGTGTTTTGTTTCGAAACCGCCGTTACGACTAATCAACTTAAACCAAGTTTTGCTACTTTAAAATTTGACCTAGTTTCAACTTACGAGAACCGAGTTGTTTTCTCTCGCCGTTTGACTTTCTTTGCTTTATTTGATTTGATTCTTTTTGCAACTGGGGTTCTTAAGTTGAACTCTCTGGTTAGATCTTTTATTCGAGATTTACCTGTGCATTAGATGAGTACTTATTGTATGCTTGTTGTTTGTCTGTGATAGATCACCCGGAGTGCGCCGCTTGTTACTTCGAATCTCTAGGTTTCGCGGATCATCAGCAAGGCAAGTAACACTTGATCATACCCTTTTCTACTACCCAGTTTTTATGCATTAGATCAATCCTCAAACATTGCATGATTAGGATCTAATTAAATTGTGGGATGGGAAGTAGATGAGGTAGTACCTATTACCTGTTTTACTTATGAAACCTTTGGGAGTTACTTCTACGTTTGCTTATTATGCCATGCTATGCTAGTAGACGTGGATTGGGTGAGTGATATCCATGACAGATGTGAGTTTGTTAAATTAATGGTTTATCTAAGGTGGCAACTTAAATACACATCTGGGTGGATTGAGGCACCTGGGGTATCCAGTGATTGCTTGTTTTTTTTGGAAATCCCGGGGTTACCGTGTGATTTTCCTATGGACCGCCACCCAGGCTCAAAGGGATCATAAGATAATTAATGCTAGAAACTTCCGTGTGCAGCCACAAGCCATTATGGGCTCTGGCATAGTTGACTAAGTCGTGCGAACTCTTATAGTAGTGGACTAGAAGATGTAGGGGATGTAGGTGTACGGGTCTACCCATCGTAAGGTGCTAGCGCTTCTGAAAGACTATGTCTCGGTCATCCGTTTCTCAAACACCATGTAGTGCGAGAAACCAAACGGAGGCGATCGAGTCTTGTGGGGAAAAGTGCGCAAACCTCTGCAGAGTGTACAAACTAATCATGATTAGCCGTGTCCCCGGTTATGGACATCTTGAGTATCTAGTACTTGAATATCATGTGTATCTCAACATGTTACTCTAATTTAATATTGTTGGGTTTGTTAATGAGTACTTTTAATTGGGATTGAGGATGCTGTCAACCATTCTCAATGTTTAACAACCACCAGGATAGTTAAATAAATTTATTCCTTTGCAGTAGGGGAAAATTGCCTTTTTGCAAAAACTGTAACCATAGAGCTTTTCCACCAGCCATATATGCATGTAGTATAGGCTTATCATTCATCATTCTCTATGTGTTACATTCCCAGCATATTCCATGTGCTGACCCGTTTTCGGGCTGCAACTTTCATGTTGCAGACTTTTCAGACGACGAGTAAGGTGCTTTTAGGTCGTGGTTCTATACTCAGTGATGCCGTTGGAGTTGATGGACTCACTTATCTTCCAAGTCTTCCGCTGCTATCATTATTAGATGGCCTTAAGCCATGATTATTGTAATAAGTCCTCTTTTGGACAACGATGTAATAAGTGTGTGATTGCTACTTTGTTATAAATCCTTCGAAGTACTGTGTGGTGTCAGCATTACTGATCCAGGGATGACACCTGAGCACAGAGACTTGACCATCTGAGGTCGGGTCGCTACAGAGATGGTATCAGAGCACACGCTGACTGTAGGACACGACCACTAAGTTAAAGCCATAGATCACTATTCTCTTCTCATTTTCTAACTCCTCATCTTTTCTACTCTTTAGGATGACGGACGCAAAGATCAAGTACGCTCAACCCGATGAAGGCACACCTTTTGGATTCCACTTGAAGGAAGTCGCCAAGTACCTGAACATTGGACTACCAAGCTTCACCGGGACTTTCAACGCCACTCTGCCTGAAGAGGAGCGCTGGAAGATTCAAGCTCATGTTCCGGGAAGGACATTCGCGCCAATCACCAAGCCTATAGATAGTGTTTTCAGTGCACCAACCTGGAGTCTGGGAAAGAGCATGGCAGCTCATATCACCATGGGATGCATTGGAGAAGTTTATCAAGAAGACCTCAAGGACACTATCTACCAGATTTGCGAACGCTGGAATGAAGAATGGGAGATAGTCAGCACCAAGAAGGATAGATCCATTGCAGCTTTCATCCAGGAGTTAAACCAGCACATTCGACACCAGGAGAACCAGATGTGCAATGATATGATAGAGTTAAAGAATGCGAAGGGAAGGATCATCAAACTTGAACGAGAGCTGAAGTCTACACGCAAGGACTACATGGACGAGATCGTAGCTGTAGTAAGGCACAATAGCGATCTTAAGTATGAGATTGGAGAACTCAAGAAGAAATTAGCGCTCAAGAATGAAGACAAGTACGTCGACTGTCCGAGCAACTACATCATCATTGACGACACCGATTCGGATCCAAGTGAACCCGACTTTGAAGACGAAGCTGGAGCAGACATCATGGAGTCTTCCACCGGTTCAAATTAATAGATGACCCCCACATATTAGTAGTATTCCCTCCATGTAAACATTATAGTATAAGCACTTTTTGCGATAGCTAGACCGTTGTATGCCCTTTGTTTGAATGAATGAAGTGATTTTGTGTGCATTTGTCTCATGAGCATTTGGGTAGTGTTTTCTCCTTAGACCTCACTCTATTCTTAATTTCTTGTCTTTTCTAAACCCTTCAGATGCCTCCGAGACGCGACCCCGAGTTTGTTTTCCCACCAGAGATCACTCGGTTGATTCAGCAGCAGAATACCTTGATTCAAACATTGGTACAGAACCAAGGCAACAACAACAACAACCCACCACCACCACCACCTGCGGATCACTTGACTCGTTTCCTTAGGCTGAATCCGCCGGTGTATTCCAGTAGCACCGAGCCGATTGTAGCAGATGATTGGCTCCGCAAGATAGGAAGGGAGTTGACCACTGCAGGATGCACAGATGGTGAGAAGGTGAAGTTTGCTGCACATCAGCTTGACGGACCCGCAGCAGCATGGTGGGAGAATTTCACAGCCACTTACCCTGTAGACACTGTCACATGGGATCAGTTTCAGCAAGCTTTCCGCACTTCCCATGTTTCAGCAGGAGCTATGGCCATGAAGAAGCGTGAGTTTCGCAACTTACGCCAAGGAGGAAGGACTGTTGGCCAGTATGTGGATGATTTTAGTAAGTTAGCACGTTATGCCCCAGATGACGTTGCTACAGACGCAGCTAAACAGGAGAAGTTTCTGGAAGGACTGAATGATGAGTTAAGCATGCAGTTGATGGTAGCAAGATTCAATAACTACCAGGAGTTGGTAGACCGGGCCCTCATGATTGAAGGAAAGCAGCAGCAGATTGAGAATCGCAAGAGGAAGTATGGGCAGGGGAAGTATAACTCTGGAGCCCAGCAGAAGCCCCGTTATACACCTAAACAGGGAGTTCAGTTTCATCATACCCATGGAGGAGGTAGTTCGCACAACCATAACGGCCACAAGAATGGTAATGGGAATGGAGGAAGCAACGGCCAGAACCGGACCACACCATCAACCCCAGCCAAGAAAGACCTGAGCCATGTCACCTGTTACAAGTGTTCCAAGACCGGACATTATGCAAATGATTGTCCCGAAGGCCAAGGTGGAAATGGAAGCTCTGGAAAGAAGCCAAACCCTTTCAATAGGGGACGGGTGAACCACATTGATGTGGAGGAGGTTGAAGCGCAGCCCGATGCAGTAATCGGTAAGTTTTTGGTTAAGTCATTTACTGCACTTGTTCTTTTCGATACTGGTGCATCGCATTCATACATATCAAGGGGATTTGTAGAAAAGTATAGCCTGCCCACTAAGATTCTTATAACTCCTATGCTAGTAAGCTCACCAGGAGCAGAGTACATGGCCAGACAAGGATGTTTTCAAGTGCCATTGAGTATAGGAAAGCATGTATTCCCAACGGATTTGATCGTTCTGGAATCCCAAGGTTTGGATGTGATTCTCGGTATGGATTGGCTATCGATGTATGGAGGAAACATCGATTGCGCAAGTAGGACGATTTTGCTCACAATGCCAGAAGGAAGAAGGATCAAGTATGTATCACGACATGGACCAAATAGGAATCAAGTAAATTCCTTATCAGGAGTTGTGCAGGAAGAGGTACCAGTGGTGAAGGATTATCCCGATGTATTCCCTGAGGAATTGCCAGGAATGCCACCGGATAGAGACATTGAGTTTTTGATTGAGCTTTTGCCAGGTACAGGCCCTATATCGAAGCGACCATACAGGATGCCCGCACAGGATTTGGCGGAAATCAAGAAGCATATTAAGGAGCTATTGGATAAAGGTTATATACGCCCAAGTTCTTCACCTTGGGGATCACCCATACTTTTAGTGGAGAAGAAGGATGGATCTTTAAGGATGGTTGTTGATTATCGTGGATTGAATGAAGTAACAATCAAAAACAAGTACCCACTACCAATGATAAATGATCTGTTTGATCGTTTGCAAGGAGCTAAAGTGTTTTCCAAGATCGATTTGCGATCAGGGTACCATCAGTTGAAGATTCGAGAGCAGGACATACCTAAGACATCATTCACCACAAGATATGGACTGTATGAGTATACCGTTATGTCATTTGGACTGACTAACGCACCTGCCTATTTCATGAACCTGATGAACAAAGTGTTTATGGAGTTTTTGGATAAGTTCGTCATGGTGTTCATTGATGATATTTTGGTTTACTCGAAGAATGAAGAGGAGCATAAGGAACATTTACGATTGGTTTTGGAGAAACTAAGGGAACATCAGTTATATGCCAAGTTCAGCAAATGTGAGTTTTGGCTAAAGGAAGTTGGATTTCTTGGACATGTTATATCCGAAGAAGGTATAGCAGTTGACCCCACAAAGGTTGAGACCGTAACCAAATGGGAAGCACCAACGACAGTTGGAGAGATTCGGAGTTTTCTTGGACTCGTAGGATACTACCGGAGATTCATTGAGAATTTCTCAAGGATTGCAAAGCCTATGACGGAGTTGCTGAAAAAAGGATACCAAGTTCATATGGACTGAGGATTGTGGGGCAAGTTTTCAGGAGTTGAAGAAAAGATTGGTTACCTCACCAGTGTTAATTCTGCCAGATCAGACCAAGGATTATGAGGTGTATTGCGACGCTTCACCTCGAGGACTTGGAGCAGTGCTTATGCAGGAAGGAAGAGTTGTTTCGTATGCTTCACGACAACTGAAACCTCATGAATTAAATTATGCCACACATGATTTGGAGTTAGCAGCCGTAGTGCATGCCTTGAAGACATGGAGACATTTCCTCATTGGAAATCACTGTGAGGTGTATACGGATCACAAGAGTTTGAAGTACATTTTCACGCAGAAGGAATTAAACCTTAGACAAAGGAGATGGTTGGAACTCATCAAGGATTATGATATGAGATTGCATTATTTTTCCGGAAAGGCTAATGTAGTAGCTGACGCATTGATCCGCAAGAGTCATGTCAATACGCTGAGGACGGGAGAGATACCAAAGGAGTTAGCAGAAGATCTTCGTGAGCTATGTTTGGAAATAGTTTCGAGAGGCTATGTAGCCGCATTGGAGATTCAGTCTACCTTGATGGATAAAATCAGGGAAGCTCAGAAAAAGGACAAGGAGATCGCGGATATAAAGAAGAAAATGAGCGAAGGAAAAGCAAAGGGATTTCGTGAGGATGAGCACGATACCCTATGGTTTGAGGACCGTGTATATGTGCCAAATGACCCGGAGATTAGGAAGTTGATTCTGCAAGAGGCACATGATTCACCCTATTCGATTCACCCAGGAAATACCAAGATGTATATGGATTTGAAGGAAACGTTCTGGTGGACCGGAATGAAGAAGGATATTGCGGTGTTTGTAGCAGTTTGTGATGTATGTCAGAGAGTGAAGGCAGAACATCAAAAGCCAGCAGGATTGTTGCAACCATTGCCGATACCCGAATGGAAGTGGGATAAACTAGGCATGGATTTCATCACGGGTTTGCCAAAGACTCGTTCAGGCTATGACTCGATTTGGGTTATAGTCGACCGCTTGACGAAGGTAGCTCATTTCATTCCAGTCAAGACTACCTATAGCAGTGCTAAGTTGGCAAAGATATACATGACCAGAATTGTGTGTTTGCACGGAGTTCCGAGGAGTATCGTATCAGATAGAGGAACCCAATTTACCTCAAAGTTTTGGAATCAGTTGCATGAAACATTGGGAACCAGGCTGGAATTCAGTACGGCTTTTCACCCACAGACAGATGGACAGACTAAGAGAGTCAATCAGATTTTGGAGGATATGCTAAGAGCTTGTGCACTAGATTATGGATCTAGTTGGGACGATAATTTGCCGTATGCAGAGTTTTCTTATAACAATAGTTACCAAACCAGCTTGAAGATGGCACCTTTCGAAGCGTTATACGGAAGAAGGTGCAGGACACCGTTGTCATGGGACGAAGTTGGAGACCGTCAGTTGTTTGGGCCAGATTTGATTAAGGAGTCTGAACAGAAAGTTAAGTTGATTCGCGACAGGCTCAAGGTAGCCCAGTCCAGACAGAAGAGCTATGCGGATTCAAAATGCAAGGCGATAGAATATGAAGTTGGAGACAGAGTTTATCTTAGAGTATCCCCACTTCGAGGAGTTAAACGTTTTGGAGTTAAAGCAAATTAGCACCACGTTTGTTGGACCGTATAAGATCTTGCAACGTATGGGAGAAGTTGCTTATAAGTTGGAATTACCAGAAGGACTGTCAGGAGTTCATGACGTATTCCATGTTTCTCAGCTGAAGAAATGTCACGCCAAGATGGCAGAGGTACCGCTAAGAGATACAGTGCCTCTGGAAGCAATTCAGTTGAAGGATGATTTAACATATGAGGAGAAACCAGTCAAGATTCTCGATTTTGCCAGCAGAGTTACTCGCAGCAAGGTTATCAAGTTTTGCAAAGTTCAGTGGAGCCACCACACTGAGGATGAAGCCACCTGGGAGAGAGAAGAAGATTTGCTCAAGGATCACCCTCACCTATTTTCTAGCCAACCCGAATCTCGAGGGCGAGATTCATCTTAAGGGGGGTAGGTTTGTAACATCCCAAATTTTCAATTTGGAATGTTATACATTAGATCATCATGCATTACATATTTTCTTGCATTTGTTGATCCTAGAAATTTCACGCAACTCAAGGACCCTCGGAGAGAGTTGGAGATTTTGAAATTTTTCATATTTGAATTCTCTCAAATTATGAAAAGAGGATCATTTGATTTTATTTATTTTATCTTCAAATAATTTTCCAATATCAAAAAAATAAGAGAGGGAATAATATGACTTTCCCAAAAATTAGGAAAAATGAAGATTTAATAAATAAATCAAATTTTGGATTTTCTCTGAGTTTATTTGCCTTAGGAAAAAAATTGCGTGTTTTCAAAAATTGCATTTTTGGCCCCGAGTAAAAGTTCATTTTGTTCGACTCATTTTTAGGAGTCGGGGAAAATTTACTTTTGGAGTTCGTTTAGATTTTATGTTATTTGTTTTTCTGCGTGAGATATTTATAAAAAAAAACTGCAGCGCCCCGCCGCCTGGGCCAAGGCCCAGCTGGCCAGCCGGCCCAGCCGCCCGCCTCCCTCGCGTGCGCGCCCGCGCGCATCACCACCGCCGCCGCCGCCGAGTCCTACTCGGACTCTGCCGCCGCCGCCCTTGCCTTGCCCCCTCCCCCAAGCCACCCTCCCCCTCCCCTCCTATAAATACCCTGGCACCCCCTCCCCCTCTCCTCCCCAACCCGCAGCCAACGCCGCCCCAAGCAGCAGCAGCAGCAGCCGCGCGCCACCGCAGCCACCGCCGCCGCCCCGCTTGCGCCGCCGCCGCCGCTAGCGCCGCCGCGTCGCCGTCGCCCCGCCGCCTAGCCACCGCCCCGCCGGAGCCCCGCCTCGTCGAGGTAGCCGCGCCGCGCCACCCTCCCCTCGGTTCGGTTTTTTTATAAAAAACCGTTCTGGTTTTCTTTTTCGTCGGTTCGGTTTTTTTCGAAACCCTAGATCGGTTTTTATTTCCGGTTTTATTGTTTAGCGAGCGTTCGCCGGACCATTCGTCTTAACGAACGTGATCACCGGTTATTCCCAGTTAATGAACGTCCGTTCGTTTAACCGTTCATCGTTTTTCTTTTTAGTGGGATTAATTCCGCTATTTTCTGATTGCGATTTCAGATCCGATTTTCGTTCTAGTTTTTCTTCTCGCTCGTTTATCGGAATCAGGTGATTCAAGCGCCTGGTGTTTCGTTTCGAAACCGCCGTTCCGACTAATCAACTTAAACCAAGTTTTGCTACTGTAAAATTTGACCTAGTTTCAACTTACGAGAACCGAGTTGTTTTCTCTCGCCGTTTGACTTTCTTTGCTTTATTTGATTTGATTCTTTTTGCAACTGGGGTTCTTAAGTTGAACTCTCTGGTTAGATCTTTTATTCGAGATTTACCTGTGCATTAGATGAGTACTTATTGTATGCTTGTTGTTTTTCTGAGATAGATCACCCGGAGTGCGCCGCTTGTTACTTCGAATCTCTAGGTTTCGCGGATCATCAGCAAGGCAAGTAACACTTGATCATACCCTTTTCTACTACCCAGTTTTTATGCATTAGATCAATCCTCAAACATTGCATGATTATGATCTAATTAAATTGTGGGATGGGAAGTAGATGAGGTAGTATCTATTACCTGTTTTACTTATGAAACCTTTGGGAGTTACTTCTACGTTTGCTTATTATGCCATGCTATGCTAGTAGACGTGGATTGGGTGAGTGATATCCATGACAGATGTGAGTTTGTTAAATTAATGGTTTATCTAAGGTGGCAACTTAAATACACATCTGGGTGGATTGAGGCACCTGGGGTATCCAGTGATTGCCTGTTTTTTTTTGGAAATCCCGGGGTTACTGTGTGATTTTCCTATGGACCGCCACCCAGGCTCAAAGGGATCATAAGATAATTAATGCTAGAAACTTCCGTGTGCAGCCACAAGCCATTATGGGCTCTGGCATAGTTGACTAAGTCGTGCGAACTCTTATAGTGGTGGACTAGCAGATGTAGGGGATGTAGGTGTACGGGTCTACCCATCGTAAGGTGCTAGCGCTTCTGAAAGACTATGTCTCTGTCATCCATTTCTCAAACACCATGTAGTGCGAGAAACCAAACGGAGGCGATCGAGTCTTGTGGGGAAAAGTGCGCAAACCTCTGCAGAGTGTACAAACTAATCATGATTAGCCTGTCCCCGGTTATGGACATCTTGAGTATCTAGTACTTGAATATCATGTGTATCTCAACATGTTACTCTAATTTAATATTGTTGGGTTTGTTAATGAGTACTTTTAATTGGGATTGAGGATGCTGTCAACCATTCTCAATGTTTAACAACCACCATGATAGTTAAATAAATTTATTCCTTTGCAGTAGGGAAAAATTGGCTTTATGCAAAAACTGTAACCATAGAGCTTTTCCACCAGCCATATATGCATGTAGTATAGGCTTATCATTCATCATTCTCTATGTGTTACATTGCCAGCATATTCCATGTGCTGACCCGTTTTCGGGCTGCAACTTTCATGTTGCAGACTTTTCAGACGACGAGTAAGGTGCTTTTAGGTCGTGGTTCTATACTCAGTGATGCCGTTGGAGTTGATGGACTCACTTATCTTCCAAGTCTTCCGCTGCTATCATTATTAGATGGCCTTAAGCCATGATTATTGTAATAAGTCCTCTTTTGGACAATGATGTAATAAGTGTGTGATTGCTACTCTGTTATAAATCCTTCGAAGTACTATGTGGTGTCAGCATTACTGATCCAGGGATGACACCTGAGCACAGAGACTTGACCATCTGAGGTCGGGTCGGTACAGTTTGTCTTGTGTGCCAACATGCATTTTAAAATGGTTATGATGTGGTATGTTAAGATGATATCCTCCTTTGAATGATTGAAGTGGCTTGGCTTGGCACATGTTCACGCATGTAGTTGAAACAAAAACAACATAGCCTCCATGATATTTATGTTCATGGTGATTTAGGTCCTACTCATGCTTCCACTCGATGTTGGTTAATCTCAATGCATGTTTATGACCGTTATCGCTCTCTAGTTGGTCGCTCCTCAATCTTTTGCTAGCCTTCACTTGTACCAAGCGGGAATACTGCTTGTGCATCCACTTCCTTAAACCCAAAGTTGTTCCATGTGAGTCCACTATACCTACCTATATGTGGTATTTACCTCCCATTCCAAGTAAATTTGCATGTGCCAAACTCTAAACCTTCAAATAATAATCTGTTTTGTATGCCTAAATCGCTCATATAGCGACCGGGGGCTGTCAGTATCTTCCATGCTAGGTGGGTTATTCTCACGATGGATGATTATTCACTTAATCGGGATGCCCAATTCCATGCTCGAAATCAAATCAAAATATAATCATAAAACAAAACTCCCTCGGGACTGTTGTTGGTATGGACGGTACCTGTGGATTCGGCTAGATGTGGAGTGTGATTGTTCGTGGTGGGGGAGTAAAAACTTTACCGTTCTGTTTGGGAACCGCCCATAGTGTATCTAGCATGGAAGATAGTGAGATCTCTTGGCTGTTATGTTGACAATGAAAGCATACCGCTCAAAATTATATTCATCTCTATTTTAAAAGCTCCGAGCTCTAGCATCTCTGCAAATCCCTTCTTCCCTCTATGAAGGGCCTATCTATTTACTTTTATTATTGAGTCATGATCCTCTTATAAAAAGCACCAGCTAGAGAGCACCACTATCATCTGTATGCTTTGCTATTAATTGATGTTGAGTATGAGTGTGACTAGATCTCTTTTGACATGAATTATAATGTCTAGTCAGTCATTGGTCTTCAGAGGTGCTCTGCATTTATGTTTTGCGGTCTCAGAAAGGGCTAGCAAGATATCATTATATCATGATTGTTTTGAAAAAAGTGTTTTGTGGTCCTGGCTCACACTAGTGCAGGATGCTACTAACGCGACACTACGATCAGAGACCCTTTGATGAAACTGTGTGCGATGCATTAATCGCAAACGGTGGTGTAAAAAACCATCAAAAAAGGTGTAAAACGTTTGCGATGACAGATGCATCAAACACGGTTCAGATTTTTAGTTCTGTGTGTGATACAGGGCATACGGTTCAGTGCAATTAACTGTTTGCGATGAGGAGCAACAAAAGAAACGGGGATCCAGATGAAGGTGTGAGCGATAAACAATATACGGTTCACTAGGATGAACTATTTGTGATTAGATAATGCAAAAGAAACGGTCAGACAGATCAAGGTGTGTGCGATATACGGCATGCCGTTCACTCGGATGAACTTTTTGTGTTGAGACAAGAGAACATAAACGGTTCAATATAACAAGATGTGTGTGATACGCGGCAAACAGGTCTGTAATCAAAAATGTATGTGAAGACCGATAATAACACAGACGATTGCTTCTAATATAAGACATGTGTATTGTGCGATGGGATTGCATATATAACAACAACAACAACAACAACAACAACAACAACACACACACACACACACACACACACACATATATACACACACACACACTTATAAGGACATGGTTGCATAACCAAATTAAACATCCACTTACATAGGTGGCTACTACAACCATGGCATGTGCACACACCAAAGTAACCTATTACATGCATTATTACATAGGTGGCTACTACACACATGACATTTCCACACACCAAAGTAAACTATATATTACATGCATGATTAACTAGCATAAACGATCATCTGATCATCATCTACTACTTGTGACGCTTACTCTGCTTGTGGCTCGATCCGGGCTTGTCGATTTGGGTAACGAGGCACTTCCTCATGTCAATGGTCTGCCTGTGCATCTCGTGGCATGTGTACACACTCTTGGCCGCGAACCTGAGGTGAGGTTCATCCAGTTGCCGCATACAGGCCCTGTGCTGGATACGTGACTTGTTCTCTAGGCATCCTGCTTCATCTTTTCGTAGTAGGGGTCGATGATGGCCAAGGCAAGTTCAACCAGGGAGTCCTTCTTTGTGCTGCCCCAGACCCTGTAGTGCTCATGGATTTTGACAAGGTTCTTGTAGGCCTAGCCCGTAACCCTGAGCGCTTTTACATCGTCGATGGTTTCCACCATAGCAAACTTGTAGTCGGTGCTATTGAAAAACCTGGCGAAACGGACGCAAGGCTCTGTGGCCATGCAGTAGTGGTAGATGAGGACATGATGGCGCACGCATAACTGGGCAACGGCAACCTTCTGATCTTTGCCGGGAAGACCGGCGGTGTACTGGAGGTCGATGCCGACCACCTTGTAGTTGTCTCCAACAAGCAACTACTCAACGGTGTTGATGTAGTCGTCCACCACGGCCGGGTCGATGGTGTACACCACCGAGAGATCCGTCTCCCTCACGTGGGTCTCCACTTTATTCTCGCCAAACTCCGTTGGAGCGCTGCTCTCTCTATGTGTCGTCGTGGGTGTGCTTGTTATGTTGTGGGGCGCAATCGAAAGGTTGAAGAGACTAAGGTTATAGTGGCCGCGAGAATTAAAGGGGAAGCCGGACGGCCTGGAATATCGATCGGCATGCCCTGATGGCAGTTTTAATTCGCAGCGCGTAACTCCATCATGTCGCACATAACTGCATCGCGTGGCAACACGTGCGGCACAACCGCATGCATATGGGGCCCCCGACGTGATCATGCGCAAGCCCAACCGCTGGCAGAGCGCGCGCGGAGGGACGTGAGCAGAGCGCTCCGCGGTCGCCTCAATGGTGAGCAACCATATATATGCATATAGTAGTTGAACACGCAAGGAAAAGCTGTCCACAAACCGAGCGCACCGACGGACGCGAGCAGAGTGCGTCGCGGCGCCTAACGGCGAGCACAGCGCACTACAGCCCCTAACGGCGAGCAAAGCTTGCCGAGGGATGAGAGCAAAGGCCGGCATGGTGATACATGGCAAATAAGACGAACTGTGCGAGCGATGTCGGAGACATCAAGCACGAACCAGATTAGAGTTGTGTGTGTGATATGTGGCATACAGTTGATCCATCCTAGCTGTTTTTGATGGAATAAGCTGTGTGTGCTGTGGGCAAACGCTTTCTGGTATATAACCTCAAATTTAACCAACAAAATATTAATGCATGTTACAAAAATTATATAACTGGAAACTATGTTCAAATATGAATCCAACGATATAATCTTTGGTGACATGCATTCGTATTTTATTAATTAAATCCTACTTATAAACCAGGATGGGGGTATAGTAGGTAATTAAATTGCAAACGTTTTTTTATTAAATGTATGTGTACGTGTCCTTTCGTCCTCCTCTTGCATGTCTTGTCACCTCACTACCGCAGACGGTTCTAGCGCAAGCTTGAGCAGCGCGCGGGGGCGTTCTTTTGGCCAAATGGTGGTGAGCCCGTTCCCGCGCAGGTTCCCGCGCAAGCTTCCCGCCCAACTCGGTGAAATCCCCCAAAATCCCAATGCTTACCAGCCTGCTATAGAAACCCTCATGGTCGGCGAGTCCTGCGTCGCATTTTCCCCTCCCTCCCTGTACCTTATCTCGTCTGCTTCTCCCACAATCGGCAATGGCACCGATCCGTTGTTGTCGCTCAGCCACTCCACTGTCATCAGAGCTCAACTCCAGCTGGGAGGCTACACCGTGGTGGCGGCGCAGTTCCCGGCAAGGTGCGCATGGTGTCCCTATTGGGTGTGCGCGGAACACCCACCATAGCTCAGCCGCCGGTGCCCGTCGGCAGCTGTTGCCGGCCGTCATTGCCGCCACAGGTCCGTCGAAAGCCAGGGCCATCGCCCGCTCCACCGCCACGGCCCGAAGGCGGGAGGTGGCCATCGTGGCCGCGACCCCACTGCCGGCCACCATGGCCATCACCCGCTCCGCCACCACGGCCCGAAGGCAGGAGGTGGTGGTCGTGGCTGTCGGATTAAGGGTTCCGCAAACCCTTGAGAGGTTCGAACTCTGGGGTGCGTGCGGAGATCTCAACCTACCCAGCATGCCTACTCGCAATCCTCCTAAGCCTAGCGCGACAAGCTTGAAGAGACAAAGAGACACATCAGTTTATCCTGGTTCGGGCCACCTTGCAGTGTAATACCCTACTCCAGCGTTTTGGTGGATTGCCTCGGAGGGCTGAGGATGAACTAGTACAGTGGATGAACTGGCCTCTGGAGGTGAGGTGTTCTTGAGCTCAAGGGAGATGGTGAGGTGTGAGCTAGTTCGGCATGTCTTGCCTCTATGGTGGTGGCTAGGTCCCATTTATAGTGGCCTTGGTCCTCTTCCCAAATGTTGGCAGGAAGGGATCCCACAACGGCAGGATTTGAAAGGGAACAAGTAGTACAACTTATCCTGACAAATGTAGTCTTCGCCTGCGAAAAGCCTCTAGTCGTGACGCTGCGGTGGGCTCGTCCATGACCTCCGTCCTGCCGTCCTGGCGGTCTTGGTCTTGTTGCACCATAATGGAAACCTTTGGCTAATTCCTCGGGACTCCGCGCCTGTGGCTTGCCTCCTTTGCACCGAAGAGGAAACCTGCGCTCTACGCCCGCCTGGCACCCGCCTAGCGCCCGCCTGGCCTTGGTCGTCATGGCTCACGTCAGCTGAGCCTCGTGAGGTAAACCTTGCATAGAACTCTCTGCCCCTCGGGGGCCAGCCTGGGGAGGCCGATCCCCTCGGGGGTCTTGGCATTGTTTGCCTCGCGAGGGTCTTGAGTTGTTGATGCTGAAGCTGGGCCGTACCAGGCCGTCGATGGAGCCACGTGGTGGGCCGCAGGCAGGTAGGGCTTGATACCCCCATATCCAGGACGCTGACAGTAGCCCCCCGGCCCAAGGCGCGCTCGGATTTGGCTTCCAGGTGAAGCCAAAGGGCAAGTGCAGAGCATCGTGGGCCCTAACTACCTGTGGCCTTGATGACACATGGTGGTTGATGGGACGTGGGCGTCTCCACTTCCCGGCGCCGCCTTGATATCTGGCAGGCCTAGTGGTCGCCCGTTGTCAGTACAGCCCGCCCTTCGCAGATTGTCGCGCTCGTCCCTTGTTTCTTCCTTTCCAATCTTGTTGCCCCATCCATAGATCCGGCACTGGTGCCTCGCCCCTCTTTTGGCACTCGTCATGGCCCCCCAGCCGAGGAAGAAGAAGGGGAAGCCGTGCGCCCCGGCCAGTCCTCCGCCAGCCTTGGAGCCATCCCTCGAGCAGTCGACGATGATCAACTAGGACGGGTGTCGGTGTCAAAACCGGCGGATCTCGGGTAGGGGGTCCCAAGCAGTGCGTCTTAGGATCAATGGTAACAGGAGACAAGGGACACGATGTTTTTACCCAGGTTCGGGCCCTCTTGATGGAGGTAAAACCCTACTCCTGCTTGATTGATATTGATGATATGGGTAGTACAAGAGTAGATCTACCACGAGATCAAGGAGGCTAAACCCTAGAAGCTAGCCTATGGTATGATTGTCGTTGTATATCTCTATCGACTAGCCTGGCCCCGGTTTATATAATGCACCAGAGGCCTAGGATAACAAGTGTCCTAGCCGAATACGCCGGTGGGGGGAGGAGTCCTTGTCTTGATCGCCAAGTCTTGTTGATTCTTCCTTGTATGCGGCAGCTGTCCGGACTGGCCCATGAGTATACGGCCATGGGGGTCCTCGGCCCAATCCAACTGATCGGGAGACGACGCGTTGAGTACCCCCTAGTCCAGGACACCGTCAGTAGCCCCCTGAACCGGTCTTCAAGTTAGGGACGCTCCTTGATTCTTCCGAACTGTTCTTCATCTTCGGTTGCCGGTCTTGAAAACTGGTTCAACAAATCTTCTCATCTTCTATCTTGAGGATTGCCGAAATGCATTCGATGAGTTTATACGTCGGGTATCCGAGGAGCCCCTTTAAGTTTCCGGCCTTTATCAATGCCTTATTATTTCACACCTCGGGTTCGAAGTTGTTCCCGAGAGGCGGTGTCCTCTTGCGTCCGAGCTCTAACGCCGGACTGCATTCAAGGTATCTCTTGCAGCCGAGCATCAATGCCGGACTGCTTTCGAGCTCCAACGCCGAAATGTATCCGAACTCCAACGCCGGACTGTGTCCAAGCTCCAACGCCGGACTATATCCAAGATGTCATAGATCATCTTGGTCCAAAAAAGTTGAAGGAGTTTAGCCGAGCTTAATGCCGGAAATGCCCTCTAAGGAGCCAGCCACTTGCATCCGAGCTATATGCCGAACTGCTTCTGAGGTGGTTCAGCACCTCGGTCATGGGCTGATTTTTGGTCAATATTTTTTATTGATGCAATTTATTCTCTGACGAGATATATAGCCAGTAGCCCTCAAGGTGTGTATTGGTCTAAAACCCGAGATGCACCTGAAGGATGACATAAGACCGATGATCCCAGTAACCGCTGAGACTCAGGTTGATTTGCAAAATCGGCCTGAGGATCAAGTCCTATCTCGGCAGAATACTTCGGGACACAAAAAGCGGATGCTCAGTCCTCGAGACTCAGGTTGGGTGCGGCCGACCAACCTGAGGATCAAAATCTTCTCGGAAATTGTATTGCACTTAAAATTTTCTGCATAGAACAGGCAATGCAGTAGCCCCCGAGACACTAGTCGGGTGGCAACACCAGATCAGGGGATTGATGTGCCCCTTTAATATTTGTAAATAATAAGCCCGAAGCCCAGTAGCCCCCGAGCCTTAATGCAGGCACGGGAGGCCGAATTAAGGATCGATATCCATAGTAAAATCACAAATTATGTGTAATGACTCTATGTATCCAAGTACTTTACGTCATTAATGCTCGGATCCGCATTGTACAAAACTTTGTTGACCGACCATCGGCTTCCACCTCCTCGGCCATTAGCCGAGGAGTGTTTGTCCTACTTTATAAAGCCTTTATGAGGGCAAAGATTTACAACAAACAAGGCAATCTGGCCATACGGTTTTTATAAACAAAGGTACGCGGAGAGACATGTTATATTACTATTTAACAGAAGAAATGTCTTCCAAAGAAAATAGTCCCGCTATCGGTTCCTTTCTTTGGGTTGTCATGCTAAGCATGATCATGAAACCTCAGCTCCAATATAAGAGCAAAATATCGAGGATTTAGTTTGGGAGGCCAGTTAATAGCCCCCGGTAGTGTTCGGCGATAGTCGAGGTCAAGCCGGAAACACTTCGGCCAATGTTATGAATGGCCCTTCATTTAATATAGTCATTGGATCGCTGACCAGTTTACACCTATTGTGATAGTCAGTTTTCGGCTTTCTCCACTGAGGTGCTTGACCATGCGAGCTGGAAGCACAATCGCAGTGGTTCTCCCTTTGCACACCTAGCCGAACAAAGCGGAACGTAGGAGGCAAGCGCGGGAGCCGGGCAACCCAACTATTGACCGAAGACACAATTCGAAACTGATGCATATATAGCAATATCCGAGAATGTTTTTGTCGAATCTCTAAAGGTGTCCGGCGTTGCACTGCGAGACTTGTGCTGAAAACACACAAATAGTTTAAAAGTGCCAAAAGCTTGGAAAACCAAAAAACGTCAGTAAAAACATGACGTCCGAACAAGATCAAGTGTTCGGTGCCAATCCGAAAATTGGACTTTAGAAAAAAAAAAGTGCTTCTGTCGTGCTTTAACATGACACATCCTATCTCAAGACTTCAAGCGGGTCAGCCTACGGCTTCAGTCTTCCATCCTGAAGGCGGAGTACTTCTCATTAGGCTAGTTTAGAAAACTAAACTCTAGCAGTTTTGAGAGAGAAATTAGGCTCCCCGGCTAGTGACCGCACACTCGTGTCGAGAAAAGGAGTGATAAATAATAATAAAAACTCCGCAACGACTAAGAAGAAAAACACTTATTATAAAACGGCTCAAATAAACATAAGAGCCCCCAAGTGACTTGGGTAAAAGAATGATTGTATGTACCGAAGTACGTATATCATATCTATGTTCAACCGAACTTTAAACGCGTCTTAACCGACCGTCGGCTTCTCCCTCTTCGGTCAAGGACCGAAAAGTGTTATGTACTCCATCTGTCGAGAATATCGACGGTGTTTCCAATAACCAGGCAATCAGGTCATAAGGCTGTAACAGACAAAGCGCGCTCAGGGAACTTATGCTATATTACTGATAAAGTGTAAGAAGCATCTTCGAAGAAAATAGTACCCCCACCGATACCTTTCTTCGGCGCTCATTGTTAATATGAGACTTGTGCAATAGATTTTTTGTACTCATGAGTTCCGTTGAGTGCCGACCATGATTGAAAACAATAAGAGCGCTAGCTTTCGGCTTCACCCAGTCTGAGGTCGGGCTCGGTTGACCCGATCGTGACAATCGCAGAGGTGCTCCCTTTACTCCCTAGCCGAACAATCGGGAACGTAGGGGTAAGCACAGGAGCCAGGCAACCCAGCTTGCAAATCGCTTAAGTCAAAATGGTGCATATTGTGGCGTAATACACGAACAAGGAACGAAGCCGTACAAGTATAATCATATGCAAGAGGAAAAAACTTCATGAAGGAAGCCCCCAAGTAAACGGGGTATTTGAATTTGCGCGTCACAAACAAAGTTTTGGACAAGGAAATTTTTACAAGCAACTTTTTCCCAAAGAAGTATAGTGCTTGGCCGAGCCGAACACAAGTTAAAAATTTAAAACTTTGAGCATGAACACAACTTAGCTGGTTAATGTGTTCGGTATTGATGACGCGGTCCGAGCTTGATGCGGGACAAGGTTCCGTCCCAGAGCCGGTCCCGAGGTGGCGGAGCAAAGAGCTCAGCACTCCGAAGTGGTGACATAGCACGGTCAATGTAGGACGGCAGGGTGATGCCAAAGTCCCCGGCATGGGGTAATGAAGTGTTGACGAAGCCCCCCGTCCAGCCGAGGTGACCCCAAAGGATATAGTCTGGCTGGATCATTTTCCTGTGCACAAAAAATAGTGCAAACCGGAGATAATGGTAATAATAATAAAAAAAAAATCGTTGCATAACAAATAATTTATGCAAAGTGAGTAATAAAAGAAATATGGCCTGGCGCTGAAGTCAATGTCGATGCAGGGCGGCGGCATGATGCGGTAAAGGCATGGCAAGGCCTGAATTCACAGGTCGGTTCGAGTTCCGGATGCGGCGTTCGCCAAACTATGTACGGAAACTGACCGAACCACCATGCGACCGTCGTTAATGCGGCCACCATTTGATAGACCTGCGTACATATGACGGACAAACAGAGTAATAATTCATTGGGAAAAATGAACCCTAACAAGCAAAAAATACTAGGATTAATAGCACCTAGCTTATTTGTTGTAGCAATCCGAAGAAAGGTGATTCCCAAAATTAGGACTCGATCCGCACACCTATCGCCTGATGGGCGATAAAGCAATGGCATGGCGATGCTGGCAAAGGTTGGCTCGCCGAGGCGAAGCCCTCGGTCTAGCTAACGTGATGGAGCCGGTCGGCCAGCGACGCCGAAGTCTCCGGAGTAGGTTGATGAAGAGATGATAAAGCCCCCGGTCCAGCTAATGTGATGAAGCCTCGGTGTCAGCCGATGAGTCAAAGTAGGTCGGCGTGGTGGACACCAGCTTGAGAAAGCAACAGTGCGGCCCTGCCAATGTAGGTCGTGATGTGGTCGATGCCGGCTTGATGAAGTGACCGTGCAGTGATGCAGGTGTGCCCGCTCCGTGTAATCCGTGGGGCGGCGATGTTGGTGGCGATTTATCCTTCGCGATGCCGAACTATTGTTCGACTGGCCGAGATGATGATCCAAAGAAATTGAGCTCGGCTCAACAAAGCGACGACGTGTCTAACGCAGGTCGGCCGCCGTGGAGTGATGTTATCGGGCTGGTTTGACACCAGCGCGACAGTGAAGTTCGTATTGCAAAAATACTTTTAGTACTACTGGGATGTGTTTGAGAATAAAACACAACACCCCGTATGAAAACTTCCTTCAAAAAGGATGTCCGTGATCCCGTTCATAAAGAAGATGAATTCGGGTCGGATTCGTTCTCGCGCAGAAAGTAGATCCAAAAAGTGACGCACTAATCGGAAGTTTCCTAGAGTTTGGACGGTCGGATCGAGCTGAATTTTTGGCAGGTGGTAGATATGGTAATTCCGCAGCAAATCAACGTTTGGATCTTCCAAAGTACATCCGAGCTAGATGCTGGATACCACGCCCTAAACTTGTCCGGATTCTCGTCCAGATTCAACAGGGCTCCTGTATATCGGAGATTGCCGGAGATTCCTCCATCGGAACTCGATGAAATTTTTTGCAGGGTTGTTGTAGACTTAATTCCGCATAATTCCACCGAAGTAATCGTTTAGGCGACACTCGAGGAGGCGGTGGCGGCGGATACAAGTTTGTTGTCCAGAAAAACAACACGGTCGCCTGAGGGCAATGTTGACGTTGAGCCCCCGAGCTCCATGGATGACTCCTCCATGATCTTGATAGAGATCGGAGTTGGTGTTGATGAAGGCCCTCATCTGAACATGATGATCGGAGGTAGGGCGCAGTCCTCGGTCAAGCCAAGGTGACCAGTCGAGCTGGTGACGAAGAAGCCGACATCGCAGTTGACCTGCAGTCGAGCCATTGATCCTTTCGCCGATCACACAGTGGAACTCTCAATGAAAGCACCAATGTCGGTGTCAAAACCGGCGGATCTCGGGTAGGGGGTCCCAAGCAGTGCGTCTTAGGATCAATGGTAACAGGAGACAAGGGACACGATGTTTTTACCCAGGTTCGGGCCCTCTTGATGGAGGTAAAACCCTACTCCTGCTTGATTGATATTGATGATATGGGTAGTACAAGAGTAGATCTACCACGAGATCAAGGAGGCTAAACCCTAGAAGCTAGCCTATGGTATGATTGTCGTTGTATATCTCTATCGACTAGCCTGGCCCCGGTTTATATAATGCACCAGAGGCCTAGGATAACAAGAGTCCTAGCCGAATACGCCGGTGGGGGGAGGAGTCCTTGTCTTAATCGCCAAATCTTGTTGATTCTTCCTTGTATGCGGCAGCTGTCCGGACTGGCCCATGAGTATACGGCCATGGGGGTCCTCAGCCCGATCCAACTGATCGGGAGACGACGCGTTGAGTACCCCCTAGTCCAGGACACCGTCAAGGGGCTGGACAAGGTCCGCCACGCGCTTGCAGCCAATTCCAATGAGCGGAGGGCGACGGCCGCCCGCCCTGCATCTTGGCGAGTGAATGAGATGAGTGCCACCGAGATCCCCATCTATCTCCATGCTCTTCTCGCGGGGTTGCTTCCTCCCTTCTCCCCCTTCTTCAATGTTGTGATATTGCATTACCAGATCCACTTGCTGCATCTGGACCCCCGCTCTGTTATCCTTCTCGTCGTCTTTGCCTTCCTGTGCGAGGCCATGGTCGGCATTACTCCTTCCGTGGCCCTATTTCGCCATTTCTTCTTGCTTTGGTTGGTCGATGCCCACCAATGCTCTGGGTGCGTGAACTTCGAAGCTGTGGCTGCAACTGCTGGTTCAGGAATCAACTTCGAGCTCTCGCCTGCTGCGAAGGGATTCCGGAAGCAGTGGCTGCTTATGGATGCCGGCGCATTCAGCCCCCTGCTCTTGACTCTTGGGGCACAGGCCTCGCCTAGCTCCGGTTGGTGTCGGTGTCCTAGATCCGGGGGTATCTAGCCTGCCTGCCTGCGACCCACCGCGTGACTCCATCAACGGCCTGGTATGAAGCAGCTTCAGCGCCAACACCACGAGAGCCTCGCGAGGGGCCAAGCCTCACGAGGGGGATGACGCCAAGACCCCCAAAGGAAGTGGCCTCCTCAGGAGCGCTCTCGAGGGGCGGACAGTTCTATGCACGCTACCTCACGAGGCTCAGCTCACGTGAGCCATGACGACCAAGGCCGAGAGGGCGCCAGGCGGGCGCAGAGTGCAGGTTTCCTCTTTGGTGCAAGGGAGGCAAGCCACAGGCGTGGGGTCCCGAGGGATCAACCAAAGGTTTACATTTCGATGCAACAAGACCAAGACCGCCAGGACGACAGGACGGAGGTCATCACCGAGCCCACTACAGCGTCATGACTAGAGGCTTTTCGCAGGCCAAGACTACTTTTGTCAGGACAGACTGTACTACTTGTCCCCTTTCAAATCCCGCCGTTGTGGAATCCCTTCCTACTCATATTTGGGAAGAGGACCAAGGCCACTATATATAGGACCTAACCACCACCATAGAAAGGGACCGAGATCAGAACAAGTTGAGCACCACACCAGCTCAAGGACACCTCACCTCCTGAGGCTTGTTCATCCACTGTACTAGTTCATCCATATCCCCTCGAGGCAATCCACCACACCACACTGGATTAGGGTATTACACCACAACGATGGCCCGAACTAGTATAAATCTCTGTGTCTTTGTGTCTCTTTGAGCTCGACGCACTAGGCTTAGGAGGATCGCGAGTAGGCAGGCTGGGCAGGTTGAGATCTCCACACGCACCTGATACATCTCCAATGTATCTATAATTTTTTATTGTTCCATGCTATTATAATACCCCTTTTGGATGTTTATGGGCTTTATTTTACACATTTATATCATTTTTGGGACTAACCTACTAACCGGAGGCCCAGCCCATATTGCTAATTTTTTTGCCTATTTCAGTATTTCGAAGAAAAGGAATATCAAATGGAGTCCAAACGGAATGAAACCTTTGGGAGTGTGATTTTTGGAACAAGCATGATCCGGAGAGCTTGGAGTGCAAGTCAAGAAGCTTCCGAGGGCCCCACGAGATAGGGGGCCGCCCCCCCCCCTAGGGCACGCCCCCTGTCTCGTGGGTCCCTCGGGCGGCCACCGACGTACTTCTTCCTCCTATATATACCTACGTACCCCGAAAACATCCAGGAGCACCACGAAACACAATTTCCACCGCCGTAACCTTCTGTATCCGCGAGATCCCATCTTGGAGCCCTCGCCGGCACTCTGCCGGAGGGGGAATCAACCATGGAGGGCCTCTACATCAACATCCTTGCCCCTCCGATGAGTTGTGAGTAGTTTACCACAGACCTACGGGTCTATAGTTATTAGCTAGATTGCTTCTTCTCTCTTTTTGGATCTCAATACAATGTTCTCCCCCTCTCTTGTGGAGATCTATTCGATGTAAACTCTTTTTGCGGTGTGTTTGTCGAGATCCGATGAATTATGGGTTTATGATCAAGTTTATCTATGAATAATATTTGAATCTTCTCTGAATTCTTTTATGTATGATTGAGTTATCTTTGCAAGTCTCTTCGAATTATCAGTTTGGTTTGGCCTACTAGATTGGTCCTTCTTGCCATAAGAGAAGTGCTTACCTTTGGGTTCAATCTTGCGGTGTTCTTACCCAGTGACAGAAAGGGTTGCAAGACACGTATTGTATTGTTGCCATCGAGGATAACAAGATGGGGTTTATATCATATTGCATGTGTTTATCCCTCTACATCATGTCATCTTGCTTAATGCATTACTCTGTTCTTATGAACTTAATACTCTAGATGCAGGCAGGAGTCGGTCGATGTGTGGAGTAATAGTAGTAGATGCAGGCAGGAGTCGGTCTACTTGTTATGGACGTGATGCCTATATACATGATCATGCCTAGATAATCTCATAACTATGCGCTTTTCTATCGATTGCTCGACAGTAATTTGTTCACCCACCGTAATACTTATGCTATCTTGAGAGAAGCCTCTAGTGAAATCTATGGCCCCCGGGTCTATCTCTTATCATATTTGCTTTCAATCTACCTTTATTTGCATCTTTACTTTTTGCATCTATATTACAAAATACCAAAAATATATTTATCTTATCATACTATCTTTATTAGATCTCACTTTCGCAAGTGGCCGTGAAGGGATTGACAACCCCTTTATTGCGTTGGTTGCGAGTTCTCAGTTTGTTTGCGTAGGTGCATGGGACTTTTGAGGAGCCTCCTACTGGATTGATACCTTGGTTCTCAAAACTGAGGGAAATACTTACACTACACTTTGCTGCATCACCCTCTCCTCTTCGAAGAAAACCAACGCAAACTCAAGACGTAGCAAGAAGGATTTCTGGCGCCGTTGCCGGGGAGGTCTTCGCTCAAGTCAATACATACCAAGTACCCATCACAAACCCATCTCCCTCGCATTTACATTATTTGCCATTTGCCTCTCGTTTTCCTCTCCCTCACTTCACCCTTATCGTTTTATTCGCCCTCTCTTTCCCAATCTCCTCCTCTCTTTTCGCTTGCCTTTTTCTGTTTGCTTGTGTGTTGGATTACTTGTTGCCATGGCGCAAGATAATACCAAGTTGTGTGACTTCTCGAATACCAATAATAATGATTTCCTTAGTACTCCGATTGATCCTCTTAATGATGTTGAGTCTTGTGAAATCAATACCGCTTTGCTGAATCTTGTTATGAAAGATCAATTTGCCGGCCTTCCTAGTGAAGATGCCGCTACTCATCTAAACAATTTTGTTGATTTGTGTGATATGCAAAAGAAGAAAGATATGGATAACAATATTGTCAAATTGAAGTTATTTCCGTTTTCACTTAGAGATCATGCTAAAGTTTGGTTTTCGTCTTTGCCTAAAAATAGTATTGATTCTTGGAACAAGTGCAAAGATGCTTTTATCTCTAAGTATTTTCTCCCGCTAAGATCATCACTCTCAGGAACGATATTATGAATTTTAAACAACTTGATCATGAGCATGTTGCCCAATCTTGGGAAAGAATGAAATTGATGCTTCGCAATTGCCCTACTCATGGTTTGAATTTATGGATGATCATACAAAAATTTTATGCCGGGTTGAACTTTGCTTCTAGAAATCTCTTAGATTCGTCCGCGGGAGGCACCTTTATGGAAATCACGTTAGGAGATGCTACAAAATTGCTTGATAATATTACGGCTAATTATTCTCAATGGCACACCGAAAGATCTTCTAGTAAAAAAGTGCATGCTATAGAAGAAACTAATGTTTTGAGTGGAAAGATGGATGAGCTTATGATGATGTTTGCTACTAAAAATACTCCTCTTGATCCCAATGATATGCCTTTGTCTTCCTTGATTGAGAATAATAATGAATCTATGGATGTGAATTTTGTTGGTAGGGATAGTTTTGGAAACAACGCTTATAGAGGAAATTTTAATGCTAGACCGTTCCCTAGTAATCCCTCTAATAATTATGGAAATTTCTACAATAATTCTTATGGTAATTTTAATAAGATGCCCTCTGATTTTGAGAATAGTGTGAAAGAATTTATGATTTCTCAAAAGAATTTTAATGCCTTGCTTGAAGAAAAATTGCTCAAAGTTGATGATTTGGCTAGGAACGTTGATAGACTTTCGATTGATGTTAATTCTCTTAAACTTGGATCTTCTTCTCCTAAACATTATATCAATGAGTCTCTCAAAGTAATGAGAATTTCCATTGACGAGTGCAAGGAAAGAACCGCTAGATTGCGTGCTAAAAAAGAAAGCTTTATAAAAGCGTGGTCTTCATGAAAATTATGATGAGGATCTTAAAGTTATTGATGCATCTCCGATTAGATCTATGTTTTGCAATATGAATTTTGATGATTATGGGAGTGACGATGAATCAACTTTGCCTAGAAGGCATCCCAAAAATTCAGAGTCTTTAGATCTTGATGCTAAATTTGGTAAAAGTGAGATTGTAGAATCCTCAAATTCTAATAATATTGAACCTACTATCTCAGATTTCAAGGAATTTGATTATGATAATTGCTCTTTAAAAGGTTGTATTTCCTTGTTGTAATCCGTTGTTAATTCTCCTCATGCTTATAGTCAAAATAAAGCTTTTACCAAACATATTGTTGATGCCTTGATGCAATCTTATGATGAAAAACTTAATTTGGAAGTTCCTATACCTAGAAAACTTAATGATGAGTGGGAACCTACTATGAAGATTAGAATTAAAGATTATGAGTGTTTTTCTTTGTATGATTTGGGTGCTAGTGTTTCCATGATTCCGAAAACTTTATGTGATATTCTAGGTTTCCATGATCTTGATGATTGCTCTTTAAATTTTCACCTTGCGGATTCCACCATTAAAAAGCCTATGGGAAGGATCAATGATGTTCTTATTGTTTCAAATAGAAATTCGGTGCCCGTAGATTTTATTGTTCTTGATATAGATTGCAATCTTTCTTGCCCTGTTATTCTTGGTAGACCTTTCCTTAGAACGATTGGTGCGATTATTGATATGAAGGAAGGGAACATTAGATTCCAATTTCCCTTAAAGAAAGGCATGGAGAACTTTCCAAGAAATAAAGTCAAATTACCTTATGAATCTATAATGGGTTCTACTTATGAATTTAGTGCCAAAGATGGCACTCGTTAGATCTATATTTGTTTTTATGCCTAGCTAGGGGCGTTAAACGATAGCGCTAGTTGGGAGGCAAACCAATTTTCTTTATGTTTTTTGTTTTTTCTCCTGTTTAGTAATAAATCTTGCATCTACCTTCTGTTTATATGTGTTTTTATCTTTTAATTAGTGTTTGTGCTAAGTAGAACCTATAGGATAACCTACGATGATAGTTGATTTGATTCTGCTGAAAAACAGAAACTTTGCATGCACGAATATAATTTTGCTAAATCACAGGAATGTGCTTTTGCGTTGATTCTTTTTGCTGCTGTTCAATAAGCAAATTGTCCAGGACTTCCTATTTTGGTAGGATTTTTAGAGTTCCATCAGTTTGTGTTAGTTACAGATTGCTACAGACTGATCTGTTTTTGACAGATTCTGTTTTTCGTGTGTTGTTTGCTTATTTCAATGCATCTATGGCTAGTAAATTAGTTTATAAACCATAAAGAAGTTGGAATACAGTAGGTTTAAAACCAATATAAATAAATAATGAGTTCATTGCAGTACCTTATGTGGTGGTTTTGTTTTCTTTCACTAACGGGTCTTATAAGATTTCCTGTTGAGTTTTGTGTTGTGAAGTTTTCAAGTTTTGGGTAAAGCTTTTATGGACTATGGAATAAGGAGCGGCAAGAGCCTAAGCTTGGGTATGCCCAAGGCACCCCAAGATATTCAAGGATAGCCAAAAGCCTAAGCTTGGGGATGCCCCGGGAAGGCATCCCCTCTTTCGTCTTCGTTCATTGGTAACTTTACTTGGAGCTATATTTTTATTCGCCATATGATATGTGTTTTGCTTGGAGCGTCGTGTATTATATTAGTCTTTGATTTTTAGTTTACCACAATCATCCTTGCTGTACACACCTTTTGGGAGAAGCCTATTTGTTTATAATTTGCTAGAATACTCTATGTGCTTCACTTATATCTTTTGAGTTTGATAGTTTTGGCTCCAGTGCTTCACTTATATCTTTTAGAGCACGGTGGTGTCTTAATTTTGAAGAAATTGCTAGTCTCTCAAGCTTCACTTATATTATTTTGGGAGTCTTTTAGAACAGCATGGTATTTGCTATGATCATAAAGTTGGTCCTAGAATGATGAGCATCCAAGTTGGGTATAATAAAAACTATCATAGAAAGTGAATTGGATGCTATGATCAATTGATGCTTGATAATTGTTTTGAGATATGGAGGTAGTGATATTAAAGTCATGCTAGTTGGGTGATTATGAATTTAAAGAATGCTTGTGTTGAAGTTTGTGATTCCCGTAGCATGCACGTATGGTGAACCGCTTTGTGATGAAGTTGGAGCACAATTTTATTTATTGATTGTCTTCCTTATGAGTGGCGGTCGGGGACGAGCGATGGTCTTTTCCTACCAATCTATCCCCCTAGGAGCATGCGCTTAGTGCTTTGGTTTTTGATGACTTCTAAATTTTTGCAACAAGTATATGAGTTCTTTTGATTAATGTTGAGTCCATGGATTATACGCACTCTTTCACCCTTCCACCATTGCTAGCCTATCTTGTACCGCGCAATTTTCGCCGATACCATACACCCACCATTTACCTTCCTCAAAACAGCCACCATACCTACCTATTATGGCATTTCCATAGCCATTCCGAGATATATTGCCATGCAACTTTCCACCGTTCCGTTCATATGACACGCATTACTTTTGTCATATTGCTTTTTGCATGATCATGTAGTTGACATTGTATTTGTGGCAAGGCCACCTTCATAATTTTCATACAGGTCGCTCTTGATTCATCGCATATCCCGGTACACCGCCAGAGGCATTCATATAGAGTCATATCTTGTTCTAGCTTTGAGTTGTAAATCCATAAAAGTGTGATGATCTTAATTATTAGAGCATTGTCCTAGTGAGGAAAGGATGATGAAGACTATGATTCCCCCACAAGTCGGGATGAGACTTCGGACTTTACAAAAAGAAAAAAAAGAAAAAAAGGGAGAAAGGCCAAAAAAAGAAAGGCCAAAGAAAAAAAAGAAAAGAAAGAAAAAAAGAAAAAATAAATAAATAATAAAAATGAGAGAAAAAGAGAGAAGGGACAATGCTATTATCTCTTTTTCCACACTTGTGCTTCAAAATAGCACCATGATCTTCATGTTAGAGAGTCTCATATGTTGTCACTTTCATATACTAGTGGGAATTTCTCATTATAGAATTTGGCTTGTATATTCCAATGATGGGCTTCCTCAAAGTGCCCTAGGTCTTCGTGAGCAAGCAAGTTGGATGCACCCCACTTAGTTTCTTTTGTTGAGCTTTCATATATTTATAGCTCTAGTGCATCCGTTGCATGGCAATCCCTACTCACTCACATTGATATCTATTAATGGGCATCTCCATAGCCCGTTGATAAGCCTAGTTGATGTGAGACTATCTTCTCCTTTTTGTCTTCTCCACAACCACCCTTCTATTCCACATATAGTGCTATGTCCATGGCTCAGGTTCATGTATTGCGTGAAAGTTGAAAAAGTTTGAGATATTAAAGTATGAAACAATTGCTTGGCTTGTCATCGGGGTTGTGCATGATTAAATACTTTGTGTGATGAAGATAGAGCATAGCCAGACTATATGATTTTGTAGGGATAACTTTCTTTAGCCATGTTATTTTGAGAATACATGATTACTTTGATTAGTATGCTTGAAGTATTACTATTTCTTATGTCAATATGAACTTTTATTTTGTATTCATTTGGATCTGAACATTCATGCCACAATAAAGAAAATTACATTATGAATTATGCTAGGTAGCATTCCACATCAAAAATTCTCTTTTTATCATTTACATACTCGAGGACGAGCAGGAATTAAGCTTGGGGATGCTTGATACGTCTCCAACGTATCTATAATTTTTGATTGTTCCATGCTATTATATTACCCCTTTTGGATGTTTATGGGCTTTATTTTACACATTTATATCATTTTTGGGACTAACCTACTAACCGCAGGCCCAGCCCATATTGCTGTTTTTTTTTGCCTATTTCAGTATTTCGAAGAAAAGGAATATCAAACGGAGTCCAAACGGAATGAAACCTTCAGGAGTGTGATTTTTGGAACGAACATGATCTGGAGAGCTTGGAGTGCAAGTCAAGAAGCTTCCGAGGGCCCCAAGAGATAGCCCCCCCCCCCCCCCGTAGGGCGCGCCCCCTGTCTCGTGGGCCCCTCGGGCGGCCACCGACGTACTTCTTCCTCCTATATATACCTACGTACCCCGAAAACATCCAGGAGCACCACGAAACACAATTTCCACCGACGTAACCTTCTGTATCCGTGAGATCCCATCTTGGAGCCCTCGCCGGCACTCTGCCGGAGGGGGAATCAACCACGGAGGGCCTCTACATCAACATCCTTGCCCCTCCGATGAGTTGTGAGTAGTTTACCACAGACCTACGGGTCTATAGTTATTAGCTATATGGCTTCTTCTCTCTTTTTGGATCTCAATACAATGTTCTCCCCCTCTCTCGTGGAGATCTATTCGATGGAAACTCTTTTTGCGGTGTGTTTGTCGAGATCCGATGAATTGTGGGTTTATGATCAAGTTTATCTATGAATAATATTTGAATCTTCTCTGAATTCTTTTATGTATGATTGAGTTATCTTTGCAAGTCTCTTCGAATTATCAGTTTGGTTTGGCCTACTAGATTGGTCTTTCTTGCCATGGGAGAAGTGCTTACCTTTGGGTTCAATCTTGCGGTGTTCTTACCCAGTGACAGAAAGGGTTGCAAGACACGTATTGTATTGTTGCCATCAGGATAACAAGATGGGGTTTATATCATATTGCATGTGTTTATCCCTCTACATCATGTCATCTTGCTTAATGCGTTACTCTGTTCTTATGAACTTAATACTCTAGATGCAGGCAGGAGTCGGTCGATGTGTGGAGTAATAGTAGTAGATGCAGGCAGGAGTTGGTCTACTTGTTATGGACATGATGCCTATATACATGATCATGCCTAGATAATCTCATAACTATGCGCTTTTCTATCAATTGCTCGACAGTAATTTGTTCACCCACCGTAATACTTATGCTATCTTGAGAGAAGCCTCTAGTGAAACCTATGGCCCCCGGGTCTATCTCTTATCATATTTGCTTTCAATCTACCTTTATTTGCATCTTTACTTTTTGCATCTATATTACAAAATACCAAAAATATATTTATCTTATCATACTATCTTTATTAGATCTCACTTTCGCAAGTGGCCGTGAAGGGATTGACAACCCCTTTATTGCGTTGGTTGCGAGTTCTTAGTTTGTTTGTGTAGGTGCGTGGGACTTTTGAGGAGCCTCCTACTGGATTGATACCTTGGTTCTCAAAACTGAGGGAAATACTTACGCGACACTTTGCTGCATCACCCTCTCCTCTTCGAGGAAAACCAACGCAAGCTCAAGACGTAGCAGCACCCCAGAGTTCTAACCTCTCAAGGGTTGTCGGATCCCTAAATCTAACATTTGGTGCGCGAAGTAGTGGTGCGTCGGAATCTTCTTCCTTGACCTCTAGATCGTGCCACTGACCCCTATGGTGGGCGCTCCTCCGTCGGCCCCGTTGACGCGTGTTCCCGGAGAAGCGCCGAGGCTGCGCTGCTTCACCCTCTCCCTGCGGCAGGTGCAGTGGCCGCCCAATTTCTGACCAGAGATGCCGTCGCGCTACGACAGTGCGGCAGATCCAGCCCCCTTTTTTCAGGCATACGAGGAGGCAGTTTTGGCGGCTGGCAGAGATGACAAGGTGAAGGCCAACTAGATCCCCATGGCCCTCATAGGCGCACCACGCGCCTGGTTGCTCAACCTGCCGGCATCTTCCGTGGACTCCTGGGAGGAGCTGCGCGACCTCTTCCTTGCCCACTACATGGCGCCGGCGCCCTCGGTCGTCGCAGCTCTCCTAGGTTGCTCGCAGGCACCAACCTCCGACCGCCACATCAAGCAGTTCTACCGGCAGGCAGGCAACATTCAGGCGGGCTCGGGGGCTCCCTCGGGCTGGGCGGCGCCCCAAGCTGACCTCGCCTTTGGCCTCGAGGATCACCCCGCCGCCACAACGGGAGCAGACGCGCTCCCGATGCTCTGCACCCCCACCATCTGCCACGTGGTGATCACCAGGACCCTCATTGACGGCGGAGACGGCCTCAACATGCTATCCCCGGAGGCGTTCGGCCTGCTCCACATGCCGCCCAGCCGGCTCCGCCCCTCCAAGCCTTTCTCTGGGGTCGGCGACGGCTCCACCAGGCCCCTGGGGTAGATTCGTCTCCCTGTCACCTCTGGGACCCGCGACAACTACCGCACCGAGCTCATCGACTTCGACATCGCCAAGATCGACCTGTCATACAATGCTATTCTGGGATACCCAGCCCTGGCCCAGTTTATGGTTGCGACCCACCCCGCGTACAACCTCATGAAGATGCCTGGCAGCAACGGTGTCCTCACAGCAGCGGGGGAGAGCAAAGGTGGGCTGAAGGCCCTCAAGCTCGCCTTCAAGACAGTCGCGACCGTGCTACCCGACAAGAAGAAGGATCAAAAGGCCCCAGAAGCAGCGCCTGCCAAGAAGAAGCAGTTGTTCTCCCAAGACCGAGCCGAGATGAAGCAAGTGCCGGTCTGCGAGGATGGGACAGCCAGCGCCACACTTAGTCCTCGCCCAATCAATCTGGTAAGTCTTCAAGGGAGACTTCCAAACCTTCATAGACTTCGTTCACTAGCAATCCACAATGACTCTTGGATGCTCAGAACGCGGCGCCTAACCGGCTGGAGGATTCACAGTCCTCAAGTGTATTGAGTCTTTAGATCATGCGGACAGAAAGACTTCAGTGATGCCTAACACTCTTTGGCTCTGGGTGTTTTGGGCTTTGTTCTCGCAAGGATTCTCTCTCAAAGGCTTCGGAGGTGGGTTGCTCTCAAATGACAAAAGCCATGCACAAACTCTGAGCAGCCGCCGATTTATAGTGTAGGGGGGCTATTTATAGCCAGGAGGCAACCCGACCTGATTTGTCCAAAATGACCCTGGGTCACTAAGGAACTGACACGTGTCCAACGATCAGATTTAAAACACACGCGGCAACTTAGCTCGGGCTACAAGCCAAGCTGACTCATCCAGCTCTAGATAAGATTTGCTCTCATTGTCTTCGATCGAAGGCATAGGTTTTGGTCGAGCATCACATCAGTCACTCTGACTTTGTTCACTTGGACCCCACTTAACAGTACGGTGGTTCCTATGACTCAACAAAGAAGAAAAGGAAACTACAAAACAACTATGTCTTTGCACTCCATAGTCTTCACGCGATGTCTTCTCCTGTCATAGTATTCAATGTGAATGTGTTCACAGACCACCATTGTCTTTAATGTCTTCACACATTTTTAGGGGTGATCTCTGGTAGGTAAACCGAATCAATATGGTACTACTACCTGTGTTATCCTGCAATTCTCACAAACACACTAGTCCCTCAACCAAGTTTATCGTCAATACTCCAAAACCAACTAGAGGTGGAACTAGATGCACTTACAGTCAGCGAGAGGGGGAGAAGGCGACGAAGCTCACGCGTTCACTATGGGAGAGCGGAGACGAGCACAGGAGCGAGGATGGCGATGAGCAAAGTTGCATGGGCACACTATGCACTTGGCCGCGCCGTGCCCGTGCTCACTGCGGTGATCTCCAACGCCGACAAGCGCCAGGGAGGAATTAAGGGAGTCGGGACGATGATCGCGGTGAAGTTTGGCAAGGCGCGGCGATCGTGGAAGCGAGCACGAGCGCAACAGCAGCTCGGGTGTGTCGCAGAGCACGTCGGCAGCATGCCAGCACGCCTGGACGAACACGGTCATCGCGTGAACTATGACAACAAGCCGCACTAAGCTTAAACTTCATGTCTGGCGCGTAGTCCTTGGTGGTTTGAGTGATTCCAACACTTTGAGTTGAACCCAGGAGCTGTGTGCGTGGTTTACTTCATGGTAAGTTTCTGGACAGTAACTTGTGAGGCTAACTGTGAGTGATCCGGTAAGAGTTTAGGGCTGGGCTTTGGGGTTTAGTAATCTCTTAGGAAGGTAATGAAACTAAAGAAAGATCAGCCTCATTGGATCAAGGAAAAACATACTTGCTATGTAAAGTGCCTATTTTGTCCAGAACAGAAATGATTTTCTGTAGCAAAAATATCCCAAAAAGTTATGCAATAATTTTTGCTCAGAGAGTTGCCCTAGGTTTCAAAGAATATTTGGGGATTTTATAAGGATTTTTGGAGCAATAAAAATGAGGGTTGCTTTGGAGCATATGTCTCTGAAGTGAATTTCAGAGAAGAATTTTTGGGATTTTGCAGAGAAAGAAAGATGCGTTAGGGATGGATGGGTCACTTGGGTGAAAATCAAGGACATGCCCAAGTGTTTAAGTCCATTTGAATTGATTCAAAACTCCAAATCCAAAGAAGAGGCAAAAGAAGTCCAAATAAGAGAGAAGGCAAAAACCAGGCTGTCACAAACCTCCCCCACTTAGGATGAATCTCGTCCTCGAGATTCGGTTGCTTGGGAAAACAATTCTGGATAGGCTGTCCTTAAAAAATCCTCTCTTTCCGAGGTTGCTTCTTCCTCGGTGTGATGCTCCCACTGAACCTTATAAAACTTGATCACCTTACTGCGTGTGACTCTTTGTGTCTCATCCAATATTCTGAACGGTCTCTCCTCATAGGTTAAATCCTTGTCAAGCTCAATTTCTGACATATCAGTCCTTTTTTCGGGTGGTGAAATACACCTTCTCAGTTGTGAGACATGGAACACATTGTGTACTTCTGACAATTCCGGTGGCAATTCCAACTGATAAGCAACTGTGCAACTCTGGTCATGACTAGGAATGGACAAATATATCTTAGTGCCAATTTTCCTCGGGTCTGAAATCTCTTGATTCCCTTCATGGGTGTGACTTGGAGATACACATGTTCTCCGGACTCAAAGCTAACTTGCCGGTGTTTGAAATCATAATAACTCTTTTGTCGTGACTTACCAACTGCAGTCTATGTCGGATCTCCTTGACTTGTTTTTCATCCTCCAATATTAAATCGGTTCCAAAAATGCGGTTGTCTTAGGTTTGTGACCAGTTTAATGGAGTGCGGCACTTACGGCCATACAAAACTTCATACGGTGACATCTTCAGACTAGTCTGGAAACTGTCGTTGTATGAGAACTCCGCATACGATAGACAATCTTCCCACTTGGGTTTGTGGGCTAAAGCACATGCTCATGTCTTCAAGGATTTGATTTACTCGCTCGGTCTGACCGTTGGTCTGCGGGTGATAGGTGGTGCTGTATTTGAGGGTGGTCCCCAGGCTTGATGGAGTCGGGACTAGAATGCGGAGGTAAAGAGTGAACCTCGGTCTGAAGTGATTGTTCTTGGCACTCCATGCAGACTGGCAATCCGGGACACGTATAATTGTGCAAGTTGATCGGCTCGATATGTGGTGCGGATGGGAATAAAATGATCCACCTTCGTTAGTGTGTCCACTACGACCCATATTGCATCGTTGCCTCGATGAGTCCTGGGTAGACCAGTGACAAAGTCCATGCAGACACCATCCCATTTCCATTGCGGGACGGGTAGGGGTTGGAGAAGTCCGGCGGGTTTCTGGTGGTCCGCCTTTACTTTGTTGCATATATCGCAATAAGCGACAAAGTATGCGATGTCCCTTTTCATTCCATCCCACCAAGATATCTGTCGAAGGTCTTCGTACATTTTGGTACCTCCGGGGTGAATTGAATACGAGGATTCGTGTGCTTCTGCCAAAATCTTCTTTCTCAAGTCTACTTGCTCAGGTACACATATTCGTCCTCGAAACCTTAGTGTACCTTGTGGATCCTTAGAGAAATCCTGGGTCTTGACTTCTTGTAGATGTTTGATATGGCCTTGTAGAATCGAGTCGTTGGCCTGGCCATGTGAATCTCATCCTTGAGAGTAGGAGTTACTTCCAATATATTTGCAAGGCCGGCATCTACAATTACCAAGTTAAACTGAGCGATCTCGTGTTGGAGTTCGGGAGGCAAGGACTCCATCATCGCATTTAAACTGGCAGGCTTGCGACTGAGGGCATAAGCAACCACGTTGGCTTTACCCGGATGGTAATTTATTCCCAGATCATAGTCCTTGACCAACTCGAGCCATCTTCACTGTCGAAGGTTTAAGTTTGGCTAAGTAAATATATATTTGAGACTCTTGTGGTCAGTAAATATCTGACACCTTTTCCCAATGAGGTAATGTCTCCAAATTTTTGGAGCGTGCACAACTGCGGCCAACTTTAAATCATGCGTAGGATAATTTCCTTCGTGGGGTCGTAGCTGGCGAGATGCGTAGGCTACAACCTTGCCATCTTGCATGGGTACGCATCCAATACATTTCCTGGATGTGTCACAATACATATCAAAGCTGCAGTAAATGTCTGGGAGAGTTAATACCGGTGTTGATGTTAATCTGGTCTTTAACTCGTTAAAGCTCTTCTCACAGTCCTCAGTCCATTCAAACTTCTTATCTTTCTTGAGGAGCTCTGTCATTGGCTTGGCAATCTTGGAAAAACCTTCAATGAAACGACGGTAATATCTGGCTAATCCAAGAAAACTTCGGATTTCGGATACAGTCGTGGGTGCTGCCCAATCAAGCATGTCTTTCACTTTGCTGGGATCCACAGCTATGCCTTCCGCTAACAGAACATGTCCCAAAAATCTGACCTGTTTGACCCAAAACTCACACTTGCTGAATTTTGCATATAGCTGATGGTCGTGGAGTCTCTGCAAGACTGCTCTGAGGTGTTCCTTGTGCTCTTCTTCACTTTTTGAGTACATGAGAAGTCATCGATGAAGACCACCACAAACTTACCAAGAAATCCATGAATACCTTATTCATCATATGCATGAAAAAGGCAGAGGCATTAGTGAGACCGAAAGACATCACCGTATATTCATAAAGACCATATCGGGTAGTGAATGCGGTCTTAGGAATATCTTCCTTCTTGATCTTGAGCTGATGGTATCCGGTCCTTAAATCAATCTTGGAAAATACTTTTGCCCGACTGAGTTGATCGAACAAATCATCAATCCTCGGCAGCGGGTATTTGTTCTTGATGGTGACATCGTTCAATCGACGGTAGTCCACACACATTCTGAGACTGCTGTCTTTCTTGTCCACAAATATTGCGAGTGATCCCCATGGTGAAGAGCTTGGGCGGATATATCCTTTCTGAAGCATCTCATCAAGCTGTTTATTTAATTCCATGAGTTCGGACAAAGGCATCCGATAATACTTCTTGTATAATGGTGCTATCCTGGGCACAAGGTCAATTCAAACTCAAGCTCTTGGTCTGGCGGCATTCCTGGTAATTCCTCGGGGAATACATCGGGGAACTCATTGACCACAGGAATTAAATCCAGTTCTTCAGCTATAGCGGTGAAGACCAGTTCTCTCTTGGGTATGCTTCTACGGGCATAGAATTTTGTGGATTGCCCTTCCTGACTTGTCAAGGTGACTTCTCGGGTCGCACAGTTGATGCATACTTGATATTGGGTCAACCGGTTCATTCCCAAAATAACATCCAACTTGGCAAACTCGATGACTATCAAAGAAGTTGGAAAACGTACTACCTTGATATCAATTTCCAAATTATGGCAGACCAGATTGCTTCTGAGCACGGATCTCGGGGATTGAACCATCATACTTTTTCCCAAAATCGAGCAAGGAAATTTGCTTTGGGCAACGAAACTCCGAGAAACAAAAGAGTAGGAAGCCCCAGAGTCAAATAAAATTATTGCAGGTATGTTATTAACAGGAAACATACCAATGACGACCTATGGGTTTTCTTGGGCTTCGTCTACAGAGAGGTGATGAACTTGCCCTTGGATGGTCCTCTGGACAGGGTATGGCCCATGTGGTTGACTTGCGGCCGAAATGGGGCATTTGACATGCCGCTCTTGGGGCACTGTCTGGCATAATGTCTGGTTTGCCCACAATTAAAGCGAGAGTTGTTGCGCTGACACTCTTCGCGCACTGGACTGGTCACGACATTCTTAACTTGAGTAGTGGTCTTGTCACATTCTGTTACCAATTTGGTTTGTATTCAACTTGAGTCTACTGCCAGGTACGGGCCTTCTGCACTGGCTGTCCGTCCTTCTTAGGCTCGAATTTACGCTTGTGGTCATTATTCGTGGGTCGGTTGCCATGCACAGGCTTGTGATCCCTCTCTGCAATGAGGGCTTTGTTTACCAAAGTCTGAAAGTCGAGCATACTGAGAGTACACCAGAGGTGTTGGTTTAATCCTCCAAGGAACCTACCGATCTTCCTTTCTTCTGTGGCCACATCATAGAGAGAATAACGAGCCAAATAGTTGAACTTGTGCAAATATTCACTTACTGACAGATTTCCTTGAGTGAGAGCGAGGAATTCGCGTTGCTTGACCTTCATGATACCAGCGGGAATATGGTACTTGCGGAAATGGTCCTTGAAATTAGTCCAAGTGATTTCTTCGCCTGTAGGCCACATAGCTTTAGCATTATCCCACCATATAGCAACAGCTCCTTCAAGATAGTGGATAATGAACGGAACCTTGTCAACTTCTTCAGTATGAAAAATCTCAAGCTTCTTCTCAATAGTTTGCAACCAATCATCGACTTCCAAAGGATCAACCACTTGACTGAAACTGGGAGGCTTAGTCCTTTGAAAATCTGACAGCTTTGAGTGATGACCATTCTGATTTCCATTATGCCCAACCATAGCTTGCACACTTTTTAACAGCTCAATCAGATCGTTGTTCCTTCTTTCTTCAAACATGCACATAATTTGTTCAGTGGAGGGTAGATGTGGCGGTGGAGGCAGTGGTTGTGGATACGGCTCAGGGGAATGTCATGCCTGTCTTGCTGAGCGACGAACAGGGAAATCCTCACAAGCCTACATGCTGCTGCCTCCCTGCATCATCCCACTGTTTGTTTTTTCCAATAAAAGCAATCGTGATGAGCAACATCGAAAAATGGGAAGAAAAGCCAGTGACAAACCCGAAAGAAGCAAAACAAAATATCGAGAAACACAGCGAACAGTAAAAAGTTCCAACGTAATTATACACAGACTCGTACATGAAAGGTAGACATCATGATGGGTGCGACTACTCGCATACATGAAATGATACATCATGGCTCATACAACTACATCCGCACATCACATGACCACTGCGGATACTCAGATGCTCTGGGGCTCTGCAGGCGCTGCTGGGTCCTCTCCTGGGTCGGACTCAGATCTTGAACTGACGACGTTAACCGAGACCTTCGGGTTAAAGGTAACACGACGGCGCTGCCTCAAGGGCTCTCCCTCAGAGGTAGGTGCGGGATGAGAAGGGAGCATGGGAGCTGTGGGGGTAGCGAGGAGGGACGCCCACTCAGCGGGGGCACTGTGGAGAGTCACGGTCGAGGTGCCCGAGCTACTCGGAGGAGTAACGGGGAAAATAGGTGAGCTAGAACCGGGCAGAATATAAGGAGTAAATCCCATAGAAGGTGGGGTGGGTAGGACCAAGCGGCGACTAAAGTTGTGCGAGCACGAGTCAGCTCTCGAGCCAGCTTGTGAATCAGAAGATAACTAGCAGTGATATATCAAGAAAGGTGGCTATGTCACTATCGGACGCCGGATCAATGACACAAAAGCGGACACGACCATCGTCATGCAAAGATGGGTAGTAGCGAAAACCTGGGTGAGTTTGCATCCGAAGCTCGATATAGCGTAACTCAACAAGGACCTCAAACACAGCAAACTGAATGGCATGAGTGATGGTGGAAGCATAACCGCTCCGAGAGGTACGAGTGTAAGAGCCTGATGACGAACTGGTGCACAGAGTAACCACGGCGTGATACTCGTACACTGAGTCGGCTAGACGCTCCCGGTACACCTGATACGCTGGGTCGTCACCGTGAGGGTAAAGTCGACGCCATACATTCCGAAGAAGATGCGGCGAAGTGTATGGCAACAGCTCCAACTGGCACGGGTATGGCACTGGAGCCATCTACACTCACAACCATTAACCGGTTAGAAATAACAATAAACCAAATGCATGCAATGCAGCATCCATATGCAAACACTACCAGCACTCAATTAGCAAGCTAGCTAACGTTCAACTAATGTGTCGGGGTCTAGCATGTCCTACAGTCAGCGCGGCTCTTATACCAAGCATTATGGCACCCCGGCTCAGAGCAACCAGTTTACCTTGCATTGCCAACCCAGAGATCAAGTCTTCTAGCAACACACAACATCTTTGTACAGAAAACAACCGCTTTATTGATGCTAGCGGGAACATAGTGTGATATTACACCAAGTAGCAAGGGCAAGCGGCACACACGGTGCGGCTGAACAATATGTACATTATTTAGTGTAAAGGGGCCTCGATCACGACAACTACGCGGCAGCGAAACGATGACGAAGCGGGACCCTATAGCACAGGGACACCAATGTGACACGATCTAGACACGGCAGCACTCTGATCCGGTTAGACTTTCCTGAAATCTGGCATAACACACCAGGTCAGTACATTGAATGTACTTGCAAGCTCACAACAAGCATAAACATAATGACCAACAATATCAAGACATTTAATCAAGTTGAATGCAAATAATAACATGCTACGCATGCCATGCAACCAAACTTGTGCACTGAGTCCCTCGGACTCTCTTACCAATGGGTTACCTCGTAACCAAATGGTGATCATTCACGAATCACAAACGAAACCACACTTGGTTCCCACAACGGTCAGTCTCACTGACATCATCAGCACTCAACCAGTGCCATTCATATAACTTAGTGTGCAAGATTACTTTATAAAAGTTGATCCATGATGTGACCTACTAACGAGTTGTGTTTGTAACAGAGGGCGCGGCTATCAATAGATTAAATACACTCTGTAGAGGTAGCGCACTGTACCCACACCACGGAACCCATGGCCTCACACTCCCATTCGGGTGGACCAACGGCATTCCGACGGAACTCCCCCATTGCCATGACAGTTTCTCGGCCACTCCGACTAACCCCCCACTGGTCTAAGTCATGGGTGGCCCCATGCCTACCAAAGGCATCAACGGCCACCGTCGTGGCAAAACTTAAATAGTCCCAAACGGGGACAAGGTACCATCTTAGCAACAACAACGGGCACACAAGGTTATGTCTTCTTACCGGGCCAGGGTACCGCATGCCCATAACCTTCCCTCGTTGGAGGCACTAACCAAAGGCATGACAATGGACCGACTAAAGGCCTTCCCATAAAGGCAAATGTGGTTGCACTGGGAAAACTCGATTCAGTGGCACCATGACCCGATCAACTTTAAGTTCAAGTTCAATTAACAACAGGTTTAACTTGAAATAAAAATGCTCAAGTCACCATATGCCATGATCATGCAACCATATGACATGCATCACATATCACTTAGAATAAACAGATCAACCTCATCAAAAATTCTTGCACAAATCATCATTAGACTTTACTGATTCTTTCTCACTGGTTATTAGCACTCATCATTTTTAGTTTTATCATTAAATATATAAAATCAAGCACTCACATATGAAAGTAATCCCGATACTAGTCATACCATAGTCATAGCAAACTCACATAGTCAAACTACTCATGCTAGATCACACTAGTCTAGGTACTCACTTCTATAAACTAAGCATTTTACTCATGACAAAACAACTAACAAAAGCATTATTCATTAAATAATTATATGCAAGAAATAACTTGTTTTCAAGTTGGAAAATCATGGATATTGCAATGACACCATGAAAATGTTGGTGTGGCTTGCCTTAGTTCAGAGGATCTTCACACTCCTCCTGGATCTCTTCAAGACAAGCTTCTCCTTCTGAAAACAATTAAAATGACAAAAAGAATACATCAAGAACACTTCTGAAAATTACCAGAAAATCTAGACAGCAGATAAAATTCTCATTTCTGGCGTGTTGCTAGATCTTTTCAGTAAGAACACAATGCAAAAAGAATCAACTCATTTGGACTTGTGGTTTAAAAGTTACAGCATGTCAAAGTTTCTGGTCAAATTGATTTGAATTTGAATAAAAAGAAAATCAGGGGGTGACGTTGATGGCGCACTTCCAGGAATGCGCCACCACTCATACCGCTTCGGGCGTGGGCTGAGAGGCTGACAGCAGGCCCCACTGGCCAGGTCGGGGAAAGAGAGAGAGAGAAACAAAGGCGGGCGGTGCGTCGACAGCACGTTCTCCGGCGAGGAGTGCCCGTCGACCAAAACCAGAGGGATAGAAAGAGAGAGGGGGTCGAGGCACACCTGCCTGTACCCGTAGTTTGGCTAGGGGTGGTCGGACGGGGTCGGAACTGGCCTCTCCAGCGGCGGCAGGAAGCAGAGGTTGCCGGAGTTGGAGACGACGGCGACGTGGGGCTGCACCAGGGGCTCCAACGGGGTTGAACGGAACCAGTGAACCACCAGCAAGCCGCCTGAGGAGTGGATCGAGCTCAGGAGGCACTGGAGTGAGGCGGAGGGGGTACGGGGAATCGCCCACGAGCTCAGGTCAGGGCGGCGGCCAGAGGCCTGCCCGGCCAGGCTATGGCTTAACTACAAGCTTGTGGAGGTCGAGGGAGTGAGTGGTGATGCTCGAGGAGTCGGGAGGGGGTTGTATCTATAGGCGAGCGAGGGGAGGGGATCAGGCTCCGCCAGAAAGCTTCTGGACACGGTCTCAGCGAGTGGGGGAGAAGGCGACGCAGCTCACGCGGGCATTATGGGAGGGCGGAAATGAGCACAGGAGCGAGGATGGCGACAAGCACAGTGGCACGGGCGCACTGTTCGCTTGGCCGTGCCGTGCCCGTGCTCGCTGCGGCAAGCTCCAGCGTCGGCGAGCGCCAGGGAGGAGTTAAGGGAGTCGGGACGATGATCGTGGCGAAGTTTGGCAAGGCGCGGCGGTCGGGGAAGCGAGCACGAGTGCAACAGCAGCTCGGGCGCGTCGTAGAGCGTGTCGGCACCATGCCAGCATGCCTAGACGAACACGGTCACCGCGTGAACTATGACATTAGGCCACGCTAAGCTTAAACTTCATGTCTGGCGCGTAGTCCTTGGTGGTTTGAGTGGTTCCAACACTTTGAGTTGAACCTAGAAGCTGTGTGTGCGTGGTTTACTTCATGGTAAGTTTCTAGACAGTGACTTGTGAGGTTAACTATGAGTGATCCAGTAAGAGTTTAGGGCTGGGCTTTGGGGTTTAGTATCTCTTAGGAAGGTAATGAAGCTCAAGAAAGATTAGCCTCATTGGATCAAGGAAAAACGTACTTGTTGTGTAAAGTGCCTGTTTTGTCCAAAACAGAAATGATTTTCTGTAGCAAAAATATCCCAAAAAGTTATGCAATATTTTTTGCACAGAGAGGTGCCCTAGGGTTCAAAGAATATTTGGGAATTTTCTCAGGATTTTTGGAGCAATAAAAATGAGGGTTGCTTTGGAGCATATGTCTCTGAAGTGAATTTCAAAGAAGAAAATGAATACTTTTCCTTTATGAAAAATATGCCTTGGGTAATTTTTGGGATTTTGTAGAGAAAGAAAGATGTGTTAGGGATGGATGGGTCACTTCGATGAAAATCAAGGACATGCCCAAGTGTTCAAGTCCATTTGAATTGATTCAAAACTTCAAATCCAAAGTAGAGGCAAAAGAAGTCCGAAAAAGAGAGAAGGCAAAAACCAGGCTGTCACAGGGGTCGGCGGTGGTTGCGGCTACGGCACGGCCATGGAGGCGGGTGCGTCAGATCTTACGAGGAGGGAGAGATAGGTGGAGCGAGCGAGTGGAGGAGTAGGATTGGCGGTAGGTGAGGGGGAGGACTCGAGGCATCCGGGGCGGCCTTATCCTCCCATCGACGCGGACGTCGAGGTGGTCGGGGGGGCGCCCGCTGTGCCCGGTCGGGTGAACAGAGAGAGGAGGGAGACGACCGGGGTGAGGTAGGCGAGCCGGCCTGCTGGGATCGGCCGAGGCCCCAAGGGGAGGCCACGGGCTCTCCCACCCCTTTTTCTTTCCTTTTTCTTTGCTTTTTTAACTTTTGCATTTCTTTTGAAAACTTTCTGTTTTCCTATTTTTGGTTTCAATTTATTTTAGCTTTAATACATACAAAACTTGCTCCTAAAATAGAATAATAGTTTAGGCCACAGCCAAATTTAGTTTAGCATTTAAATAAAATAGTTTAGAAATTTTACAAATTAAAAAAGCATTTAAACAATTGTTTTAAGCACTGTTTTAGCTATTTTAGGCCACTTAGACACCTTGCGAAAATGTTGGTTCACCACCATATTACCAGAGGAATATTTTCCACATGATGAACATTTTAGTTTTCATGTTTGAGCATTTTTGAATTTCACTTAGAATTTGAATTTGAATCTGACTTGAATTTCAAATGGGATATTGAACAAAGGCGATTAAGCACTGTTTGGGAAAATGATTAGCTTAATCATAGAGGGTTACTGTAGCATGACACTGGGGGTGTTACAAATAAGTAAAGGTGGTAATTCTTAATTTCTTCAAGTTGAGGTAGAGTTTTAACACAAGTTTAAACATTCACAATACATTTCAAGAAAGCATGGCATGAGTATGAGCAGCGGAAAGCGTAAAGCATGCTAAGTGCAAGAAAGTAAAGGGATGAGATTGGAGTGTGCAAACGCAATGAGGACACGGAGTTTTTTGGCGTGGTTCCGATAGGTGGTGCTATCGTACATCCACTTTGATGGAGACTTCAACCCATGAAGGGTAACTGTTGCGCGAGTCCATGGAGGGCTCCAGCCACGAAGGGTCCACGAAGAAGCAACCTTGTCTATCCCACCATGGCCATCGCCCGCGAAGGACTTGCCTCACTCGGGTAGATCTTATCGAAGTAGGCGATCTCCTTGCCCTTACAAACTTCTTGGTTCAACTCCACAATCTTGTCGGAGGCTCCCAAGCTACACATAACCAATCTAGGAGACACCACTCTCCAAAAGGTAATAGATGGTGTGTTGCTGATGAACTCCTTGCTCTTGTGCTTCAAATGATAGTCTCCCCAACACTCAACTCTCTCTAATAGATTTGGATATGGTGTAAAGATAATTTGAGTGGAAAGCAACTTGGGGAAGGCTAGAGATCAAGATTCTTGTGGTAGGATTGGTATATCTTGGTCTCAACACATGAGTAGGTGGTTCTCTCTTAGAAAATGTATGATGGAAGTGTAGGCACGTTCTGATGGCTCTTTCACATATGGAGAAGGGGGTGAAGGGGTATATATAGCCTCCACACAAAATCCAATCGTTACACACATTTGACCCAACTCGGTCAGATCGAATAGAAGAACTCAATGAGACCGATTCAGTTCAAACTGTGAATGTTAGGGAATCTCAGTGGGACCGACCGGAACAACTCGGTGGGACCGATGTCCTAGGGTTAGGGCAAAATCTCATCCAGTTGAAGCCGATTGCTTGAACTCAGTGAGACCGATTTCAGCAAAGAGCAAACAGAGAGTTGGTCAAGCAAACTCGGTGGGACCAATTGCTCATTTCGGTGAGACCGAAATGTTACAAAGGGAAACAGAGAGTTTGCAGGGCCATCTCGGTGAGATCGAGATCCGTATCGGTGTGACCGAGGAGTTAGGGTTTCTGGCAGTGGCTATGTCAAATGAACTAGGTGGTGCCGGATAGATAATTTTGTTGGGGCCGAGTTTGACTTTGAGTTTTGGACATATTTGGAAATGAGAAAGTGGTTTAGGGCTTTGGAGCAATATCACTAAGCACTTTTAGCAAGTAGACCATTAAGCAACACCTCATCCACTTTTAATAGTATTGGCTTTCCTATGGACTCAATGTGATCTTGGATCACTAAAATATAAATGAAGAATCTTGAGCTTTTGCCAATATGTGTCCTTAGCATTTTGAAGGGGTTCACATCCTCTTGTCCTTGCCATGCCATTGTTGAACTTGTCTTAAATACACTAGGTAGAAGTATTAGTCCAACAAGAGATATGTTGACATTAATTACCAAAATCACCCACAGAGCACTTGTGCTTTCAGTATGTTGTTATAAAGGTTTGACTGATAAAGATATTCATAGAATATGTAGGAACCAATATGGGCATCCAGGTCCTGCTATTGGTTATTGACCGGAGAAGCGTCTCGGTCATGTCTACATCATTCTCGAACCCGTAGGGTCTGCACGCTTAACGTTCATTGACGATATAGTACTATATGAGTTATGTATATTTGTGACTGAATGTTGTTCGGAGTCCCGGATGAGATCATAGACATGGTGAGGATCTACGGAATGGTCTAGATGTAAAGATTGATATATAGGATGATAGTATTTGGTCTCCAGAACAGTTTTGGAATGCACCTGATAATTATCGGATGACCGAAAGGAGTTCCGGGAGGCCACGTGGGCTTATTGGGCGAACAAGGGGAGCACACCAGCCCACAAGGGACTGGAGCGCCCCACCTCTAGCAACCGACCCCCCTAGGGAAGGAAAGGAGGAGGGCCAACCCCTCCTGCCTTTCCTCTCCACGCACCAAAGGAGGAAGGAGGAGGGTTGGCCTCTCCTGCTTTCTTTCCCACGCTCAAAGAAGGGAGGGTACGTGCCTAGGGCCGCTGCCCCCCTTGGGGCGCGGCTAGGGCTACCTCCCCTCCCCTCCACCTATATATATGAGAGCAAGGGAGGGGGTGCCACACACCACGAATCCCCAAGCCGTGTGCCGACGCCCCCTCTCCCTCTAGTTCATCCTTTGCTCTAATACATTGTACTTGGCGAAGCCCTGCAGAAATAGTTTCACCACCACCGTCACCACACCGTCGTGCTGTCGAAACTCATCTACTACTTCGCCCCTCTTGCTGGATCAAGAAGGCGAGGACGTCATCGAGTTGATCATGAAGGTGTATGACTACATCAACCGCGTTGATAAATGCTTCCGCTTAGCGATCTACAACGGTATGTAGATGGTCTCCCCCTCTCGTAGCTATGCATCTCCATGGATAGATCTTGTGTCTGCGTAGAAAAAAATTGTTTTCCATGCAACGTTACACAACAACCATATGATACACATCAATCTACTGTAATGTCACCCAGATACTCCATGTCACCACAAGTATCCGTGAGTCAGTTATACGATATGCATTAAACAACTTCAAATTCATAATATTCAATCCAACACAATGAACTTCAAAGAGCATCCCAAATTTTCTAGTGGAGAAAGTAAGACGAATACGTGCATCAACGTCTATGCCTAGATTACCCCAATGTCACCGCGGGAATCCGCAAGTTGATTACCAAAACATATATCAAGTGAATCGATAGAACACCCCATTGTCACCACGGGTATCCACATGCAATACATACATCAAGTGTTCTCAAATCCAAAAAGTAACCAATCCGATAATAGTGAAACCTCAAAGGGAAAGACACAATTCATCACAACAAGATAGAGAGGGAAGAACGCCATATGATCCAACTATATTAACAAAGCTCGTGTACATCAAGATCTCATCAAATCAAGAACACGAGAGAGAGAGAGAGAGAGAGAGAACTCAAATGCATAGCTACTGGTACATACCCTCAACCTCGAGGATGAAATACTCCATCCTTGTCACGGAGACCGCCGGGATGATGAAGATGGCCTCTGATGATGATTTCCCCCTCCGGCAAGGTGCCGGAAAAGGGCTCCAGATGAGATCGCTTCGGTACAAAGGCTCGCGGCAGCGGCGTGGGAGTTCTAGGTTTCTTTTCGGGGTTTTCCCTATTTATAAGAATTTTCTGTGCTTGATTCACACCAGGGGGGCCATGAGGGACTGACAAGCTCAGGGGGCGCGCCCTAGGTGGCGCCCCCAGGCTAGTCGGGCCCTCATGGCTCTTATGGCCCTTCCTCAAAGCTTCGAGGGTCTCTTTTTGTCCACAAAAATTCACCATAAATTTTTAGCCCAATCCGAGAACTTTTATTTTTACACGAAAAACAACGCCACGGTAGTTCTGTTGAAATCAATGTCAATCTAGGTTAGTTCCATTCAAATCACAGAAAAACCATATAAAATTGTTGTGAACATGGCATGAATACTGTATAAATTATAGATACGTTGGAGACATATTAGCAGGCTTTAGTTTCCTTGTAGTGGTTGACTACACAAGAACTGTCAACGATTTTAGGTATGTGATCTATAGGAAATATCCTTGGGGTATGCATGATGTTGTTGAGTTCAGATTCTGGGATGTAGAGAAAGCAACTTGGAATCCTCTGCAGTGTGGTGATGAGTTAGGTCCAATGTTTGCTACGTACGATGATTCCAAAACTGCAAACATTGAAACTACTGTAATTCAGAGAGGTAGACCAGAAGCATCGGCTAGAATAGAAAAGCCCCCTTCCTATAATGTAGCAAATCAAACACATGCATCAGGAAGTAGTTCTAGGAGCAAGTCAGCACCCCCTAGTAGTAGTTGCAATCCACCTACAACTCCTACTGCAAATGTACCAAGGCAACCTGGCTGTAAAGAAAGTGAAATTCCTTTAGAGCCTATGATTGAGGAGGTTGAGCCTGATGATGTGCTAGGCTCAGATGAGGAGGATGAGAGGATGTTCCAGTTCTCATGCAGAAGAGAAATGATGGAGAGCAAGATGCGTATTTTATTCCCGATGAGTTTTCAGATACAGATTTAGAGGATGAACATGAGAATAATGACATGGGACCTTTTTAGAATGATGATGAGGACAAGCCTGAGATGATGTATGACAGAGAAAATCCTGGTTTAGCTGAAGGAGTTATTTTTCCTTCTGTTGTTGAATGCAAGAATTTAATTGCCACATTCTCAACTAAGCATGAAGTAGAGTACAAAATAGAGAAGAGTGGTCCATCAAGATTCACTATTTATTGTGTATTTCCAAGGTATAGATGGAGGCTACATGCCTCTTTAATGAGAAACAATACTTTGCTTCAGGTAGTAAAAATACTAACTATTGTGAGTGAGAGTAATTCATATAAGAACATGGATTATATCATTGCATATTCAATTTGTTACCTGTAACTAATGTCCAATTTTGTTTCAACTTGCAGATTAAAGTAAAACATTGTGAGCACCACTGCCCAAGTGTGAATAGAACTAAGAGACTTAGGGTAGCCAAGAGGAGATGGATAGTTGATGTTGTGCAAAATTGGGTCATCAAAAATTCTAACATTGGTCCTGGTGAGTTGGTAATTAATCTGAAGAAAAAAATGTGGTTTGGAATTACCATACATGAGAGTGTTCTATGGTAAGCAAATGGCAATTGACAACCTGCATGGTAGATATGAGAATAATTTTCAGCTTTTGTACACATTCAAAGCTGAGGTTGAGAGGGCTTCTCTAGGTAGTGTAGTAGAAATTAACGGGCACATGGTTCCTTTTCAAATAAAAGGAAAGAGGTATGAGAAGGAGTGTTTTAGGAGAGTTTATGTCAGATTCAAAGCTTGTTGGTAGGGATTTCTAGCTGGTTGTAGGGCCTGCCTAGTTGTTGATGCTACTGCACTAATGGTAGGTTTAGAGGTCAGTTGGTAGCTGCATGTGCAATTGATGCACATAACTGCATTTCCCAAATGCATATGGTGTTTTGGAGACAGACTCTAAAGAGAGTTGCTGCTGTTTTTTTCCAAATTTTGAAAAAGGTTATAGGTCATCCTAAAGGACTAGTAATTCATACTGATGCATGCAAAGGTCTTGAGATAGCTGTAGATGATATTTAACCTGGGGTAGAGCACAGACAGTACATGAGACATCTGGCTCAGAATTTTTCCAAGAAATTTAAAGGGAAGTGAGGGAGTCCTGGACTAGGGGGTGTCCGGACAGCCGGACTATCATCATCCGCCGGACTCCAAGACTACGAAGATACAAGATTGAAGACTCCGTCCCGTGTCCGGATGGGACTTTCCTTGGCGTGGAAGGCAAGCTTGGCAATACGGATATGTAGATCTCCTACCATTGTAACCAACTCTGTGTAACCCTAGCCTCCTCCGGTGTCTATATAAACCGGAGGGCTTTAGTCCGTAGGACAACATACATTACAACAATCATACCATAGGCTAGCTTTAGGGTTTAGCCTCCTTGATCTCGTGGTAGATCCACTCTTGTACTACCCATATCATCAATATTAATCAAGCAGGACGTAGGGTTTTACCTCCATCGAGAGGGCCCGAACCTGGGTAAAACATCGTGTCCTCGTCTCTTGTTACCATCCGCCTAGACGCACAGTTCGGGACCCCCTACCCGAGATCCGCCGGTTTTGACACTGACATTGGTGCTTTCATTGAGAGTTCCTCTGTGTCGTTACCGATAGGGAGGATGCCTCCACTCGTCTTCAAAGATAGTGTTTTCGCCGAAAGGGCCTTAGCCGCCGGCCAAACTATCCGGCTAGGTGGTTTTCTTATGACCGCCTGTCCGGCCGCCGCTTCGACAATGACCTCTCAAGTCGTCAGAAGCAATCTTCGCGTCTGCTCGAAAGCTGCCGAACAGTTGGATCCAATAGAGCTCTCGTCTGTTAATGAGCTCTTGGATCGCATCGCCGCCCTGGGAGTCGCTACAGACTACAATCAGATTGGGCTTAAAACCGATCTGAGGGAGAGTAACTCTCCCCAGGCCACTCACCACGTCGCAGTGGTGGAGGAGCAATACGGCAACTCTTCGCCTATATTGAAAACTAGTCACGTCCAGATTCCCGAACCCTCCATGCCGGATTTCCGGAGGGACGGACTTCAATCGAGCATTGAACTTAAAACCATGCATCGCTCCGGACTCGCTGGATCGTGTCCAGCAACCTAAGCTTCTGAATTCGGAAACTCCTCGGCCTTTAAGCCCCAAGATGGGCAGGGGTCCGGATTTTAGTCCACCCACCCACCCAGACATATGTGATCTATCTCTAATACGGCAAGAGCCCGCTGAAACAGTACATCACTACTGGGCCAGATTCCTCCTGGTTATGGACAGGATAAAGGATTGCCGAGAGGAAAACGCAATCTCACTCTTCTGCAATAATTGCACGGATAAGGGAATATTGAACGCCATCGATCGTCGTAAAATTACACGCTTCACCGATCTGGCGTCCATAGTACAAAAGTACTATGCGATGGAGAGTTTCCGGAAAACCGAAAACCAATTTTGGGATAATCCGGCCTCGACCCCAATCCGCAACAAAAGGGTGCCTCACACTCAGGCCCCAGATGCAAAAATGAAAAAGCAAAAACCCAATAAAGGGCACAGAACCGTACTGGAGGGATGGCTCAATGGACCCTGTAAGCTTCATAGTACAGAGGGAGCCGTCCCAACACATAGCCTTCGAGCATGTTGGATATTACAGCAGGTGGCCAAAAGTGGCGAGGAGCTTCTAGCCCCGGGAAACCACTCCAACAATACCGGTACGGTATCAACAGTCTTCGAGACCTTCGCATCAAATAATATGCGAAAACGAACAATCCGCGGGCTCGCCGAAGTTTACCAAGTAGCAACAGCAAATCGATGGAGCAACACAGCTATTACCTTCAACGCCAGTGACGAACCTAAATTCTGAACAGCCAGAGCGCCAGCCGCACTGGTGCTTAGTCCCATAGTGGACGGCTTTCGACTGACAAAAGTCCTCATGGATGGCGGCAGCGGACTAAACCTCATTTACGAGGAAACTCTGCGAAAAATGGAAATCGATTGGAGCCGTATTGAGCGAAGCAACACAACCTTCAGAGGAATAATCCCTAGCCGGGAAGCGCGCTGCACCGGAAAAATCACACTCGATGTGGTGTTCGGTACGCCGGACAATTACAGATCCGAAGAAGTCACGTTCCAAGTGGCCCCGTTCAACAGCGGATATCACGCTATATTAGGACGAGAGGCATTCACAATTTTTCAAGCAGTACCTCATTACGGGTACATGAAGCTCAAAATGCCTGGGCCCGGCGGAATAATCACTCTCGCCAGTGATCCGGACATAGCACTCCGTGCCGAGAACAAGACAGCCGCACTAGCCCTGGAGGCACTATCCGAAGCCTTAGCAGCAGAAAAACTCACCGCGCTGCGCTCTACGGTGAACAGGGACGATGTGATACTCGATAAAAGATCCAAGTCCACCTCCTTCAAACCAGCAGATGAAATAATAAAATTCCAGGTCCATCCAACGGACCCAATAAAGACGGCCTCCATTGAGGCACAATTGAACCCCGAAGTAGATGCCGCACTGCGTGAATTCCTTCGAGAAAATTGGGACATCTTCGCCTGGCATCCTTCGGATATGCCCGGAATCCCACGCAGGTTGGCAGAACATAGCCTAAATATCCTAAAAGGATTCAATCCAGTCAAACTGGCGCTTCGACGATTTTCCAAACCCAAAAGACAGGCAATGGGAGAAGAGCTAGCCAAACTATTGGAAGCCGGATTCATCAGAGATATCAAACATCCGGATTGGCTAGCAAATCTGGTAATGGTACCAGAGAAGGACAAATCCTGGCGCCTTTGTGTCGATTTTAAAGACCTCAATAAGGCTTGCCCAAAGGATCCCTTCCCTCTCCCCCGCATCGACCAAATTATCGATGCTACCGCAGGGCACGATTCATTGTGTTTCCTCGACGCATACTCTGGCTACCATCAAATCAAGATGGCGGAAGCAGACCAAGCCGCCACGGCATTCATCACCCCTTACGGACCATTCTGCTTCAACACGATGCCCTTCGGACTAAAAAACACTGGCGCAACATATCAGCACATGATTCAAACATGTCTGGCTACCCAGATCGGCAAAACAGTCGAGGCATACGTAGACGACGTAGTAGTCAAAACAAAACACATCAAAACTCTAGTAGACGATTTAAGGCTCACGTTCGACAACCTCAGAGCATATGACATCAAGTTGAATCCGGAAAAATGTGTTTTCGGCATACCAGCTGGAAAGCTGCTGGGCTTCATCGTGTCCGGTAGAGGAATCGAAGCAAACCCAGCTAAAATCCGAGCTCTGTCACAGTTGGACATTCCAAAAGACCTCAAACAAATACAAAAATTAACAGGATGCGTGGCAGCTCTAAGCCGCTTTATCTCCCGTCTAGGAGAAAAGGCGTTGCCCCTCTATCGCCTCCTCAGGCGCACCGAACACTTCGAGTGGACGGATGCTGCCACTGCCGGACTCGAAGAAATAAAGGCCATATTGGCAACAAATCCGGTCCTGGCTGCGCCCAATCTGGGCGAACCAATGTTGTTATACATCGCAGCAACGCATCAAGTTGTAAGTGCGGTCCTCGTCGTCGAACGAGAGACAGAAGGGCACAAATTCCCTCTTCAAAAACCAGTGTATTATGTATCCACTGTGTTAACCCCCTGCAAGTCCCGTTACCCGCACTATCAGAAGATAGCATATGCGGTGTTCATGGCGTCCCGGAAGCTCCGGCACTACTTTCAAGAGTGTTCGATAACAGTGGCCTCTGAAGTACCACTCAATGACATTATAAATAACCGCGACGCAACGGGCAGGATTGCAAAATGGGCCATTGAGCTCTTACCATTCGACATAACTTACAAACCTCGGCGAGCTATAAAGTCACAAGTTTTGGCGGACTTTGTCGCCGAATGGACCGAAGCCGAACTCCCTAAAGAGTACGGCACATACTCCAATTGGACTATGCATTTCGACGGCTCTAAAATGTTGGCCGGACTGGGGGCTGGCGTCGTATTGACGTCCCCAACCGGAGACACAGTCCAGTATGTACTTCAAATAATGTACACGGACTCCAACAATGCAGCCGAATACGAGGCCCTGTTACATGGTCTCCGGATGGCAGTCTCCATGGGCATTCAACGCCTAGAGGTGCGCGGGGATTCAAACCTTGCAATATCCCAAATAAACAGAGACTTTGACGCCAAGGATCCAAAAATGGCAGCATATCGCAACGTTGTCCTAAAAATGTCAGCTCGGTTTGAAGGACTCGAATTCCATCACATAGCCCGAGATAATAACCAAGCGGCCGACGTACTGGCACGCATCGGTGCCAAACGTGATGCTGTCCCTCCAAATATCTTCCTGGAACGGCTCTTCAAGCCATCCGTACTATGGGAAGAGGAGCCCGGAAGTGACAAACCGGAAAAAACCGCGCCAATCGGCGATCCAGCCGATGACATAACACCTTCAGCCCACGTCATAATGGCAGTAATCGCCCCGTGGACAGAACCATTCCTCGCCTACTTGCTAAGGCAGGAACTTCCCGAAGACCAAAACGAGGCCCGCTGCATAGTCCGGCGATCGAAAGCCTACAAGGTCCATGAGGGAGAACTTTATAAGAAAAGTACAACCGGAGTCCTTCAAAGGTGTATCTCCGAAGAGCAAGGGCGAAACCTCCTGGCTGAAATTCATGCCGGACTAGGCGGACACCACGCAGCAGCCCGGGCCCTTGTAGGAAAGGCATTCCGTACAGGATTTTATTGGCCGACGGCCCGGGCAGATGCCCAGGACTTAGTCCAGAAATGCGTTGGTTGTCAGCTCTTTGCTAATCAGAGCCATATGCCGCCCACCGCCCTCAAAACTATACCCATTACCTAGCCATTCGCGGTCTGGGGGCTTGATATGGTTGGACCCCTTAAAGGGGGAACCCACAAGCAAAGGTACCTATTGGTCATGGTGGATAAATTCACCAAATGGATAGAGGCCAAACCGGTCAAAACGGCAGAGTCCGGACCAGTGATAGACTTTATATCCGGGGTAGTACACCGTTACGGAGTCCCCCACAGCATCATCACCGACAACGGCACGAACTTCACAGCCGACGAGGTTAAGTCATGGTGCAAAAATATGGGCATCAAGCTCGACTACGCTTCAGTTTATCACCCTCAAACCAACGGTCAAGTGGAACGAGCAAATGGTCTAATAATGAGCGGCATTAAACCCAGACTAGTGCGGTCACTTACTAAATCCGACACGCAATGGGTCGAGGAGCTCGACTCCTTACTTTGGGGGCTGCGGACAACGCCTAACCGTACTACCGGATTCACACCATTTTTTATGGTCTATGGCGCAGAGGCAGTCCTGCCCTGCGACATTATTCATGACTCACCTCGAGTGCGCACGTATGAAGAAAGAGAGGCCGAGTTGGATCGGCAGGACAGCTTGGACACATTGGAGGAAGAACGCGACGTCGCCAAGGCTCGTTCCGCATTCTATCAGCAGCAGGCCCGAAGATATCAAAGCAGAGAAGTAAGGGCCAAGACTTATAACGTTGGTGAACTAGTTCTACGCCTGCCGGACAAGAAAAAGGACAAGCTCAAGCCCAAATGGGAGGGCCCCTTCATTATCGATCAAGTCCTGACCGGCGGAGCGTACCGTCTACGAAATGCGTCAGACAACCGACTCGAGCCGAACCCATGGAACGCAGCCCACCTCCGAAGATTCTATGCCTAACGCCAGACTAAGAGTTCGTCCCCTTCCCCCGTCCAAACTTTTACATTTCGGCTGTCTTTTGTTTCTCTTTTCATAACTTTTTTATTCAAAAGCCCTTAAGGGCCTACTTTCGCATTTTTTGCATACACGTGATGTGCCATCCGCACTCATTATTCCTGGGGGCTTCTCTCACAGAAGCTTAATTATAAGGGTTTCATACCCAGCACATGTGTTAAGCTTCCACATGTACCTTTTACTCACCATTATATGCATCGATATGACTTAAGTTTTGGCCAAGTTGGGTTGCCTGGCTCCTGTGCTTACCCCTACGTTCCCGATTGTTCGGCTAGGAGGTAAAGGGAGCACCTCTGCGATTGTTACTGCCGGGTCAGTCGGATGTGTACCTCAGACTGGGTGAAGCCGAAAGCTAGCGTTCTTAAGGGAATATTCGGTCGGTGACTTAAAAGATGACTTTTTTACCTATTTATTTATCCGCCCCCAGATGTTTTTCTGCTTTCTTTGCAGTCCGGACATGCACTTTAGGGCATGCCTCCCAGGGAAAGGAACCCTTAACGGAACTATTCTCCTTGGAAGATGTTTCTTACTAACCATGTAATATAACATAACTAGTTGGGCACTTGTCTGATAAAGCACTAATGACCCCTACGCCTGGTCTCCATGCATACCGCGGTTGTTTCTCATCCACAAAGGTATTCGGACACACTCCGGACTCTAGGGTCCCGAGGTCGAAGCGAAAAGGTCGGCAAAGACAAACGATCTACAATCCGGCTAGAAGGCATTTCACATGTCACTTTAAAGGAAAACATACATTGTCAAATTTACTGATTGTATTCCTCCTCAATCCCGTCTAACAGGCTGTCTAACTTACAGTCCCGTTGGGAAAACTTAGCAGCCAACTCTACTTGGCTGTATACTAAACTCACAGGGATCTCCTTCCCATCGGGCCCCACCGGTCCAACTTCGGCCATATGGTTGGGATCCGCCTTCTTATAACGCGTCTTCACCATGGCCCAAGCCTCCCTGGCACCTTGACGGCAAGCCGAAATCTTCCACAAACGGAAGCACTGACGCACTCCCTGAAGCTTCTCCGCAAGCTCCCCAAGGCCCTCGGGTAGGGAGAGGGCTGGCCATAAAGCCTGGACGACGCCGCTCATTGCCTGCTGAACTTGTTCGAGCAGTTGCAACAGCTCGGAAAGTTGATCACCCATTGATATGGGCATCTCCTCTGCAGGGCGACCTGTGAGTATACCTACAAGACATATCATGTCAATATACTTCCTCGCCGAACTCTTCTTTTCAAAGGAGTCCGCTCAAGCACTTACTATAAATGCCGCGACGAAGCCGCTCATTCTCCTTAACGGAGCCGGACAGCCCAGCGCGAGCGCCTTTCAGCTCTTTTCCGAGCTTGGCGTTGGCATCCTGGAGTTTATTCCTTTCTTGCTGCACCCTATTCAGCACACTCTCGCCGGCCTTCAGCTGGCGCAGTAATCCTTGCCTGTCCGGATCTTGTCCGGCGGTACCTGCACAGTCATTATTAGACTTGCGCGCACGCCGCACAACGCTTATATTTATTAATAAAAATGTGTTACCAGGAGGGGTCTCTGCGTCTCCTCCTGTGGCAGCAAGTGCAGCCTCAAGTTGGGCCTTGCATTCTTGCAGCTCCTGAGACAACTCGGCATTCTTCTCGGTAAGAGCCTGCGTTTTAATTGATCCTTAAATCCGTTAACATAACTGCTTCAAGTCTCGGGGGCTACTGGTATATATAACCATCAAAATTCCCTTACCCGTATGTCTTTCACATACTGCTCCGTGGCTCTGGTAAACCCATCTTGAGCAGCACGGAGGTGCGCGTCCCCTACATTAAAGGCGTCCAATGCCTTAGGGGAGAAGCACGCTTCACGAAACACTGTCCGGCGGCGCCTATGGTTCATGGCGCTCTCCACCTCAGATTTGGTGGCGGACAGTCTGTCGGTCTCCTCCGTTGGAGAAGGATCCGGCCCGCGTCTTGCGCTTGCCTCCTCCTCCACGTCGGGCGCTGGAGCCTGGCCGGTATAGGTTGGATCGGCAACTTCCGCGCCCGCAGTCCGGCGAGCGCTTTTTCTCCTATAAAGATCATGAGCACTCAGACACTTCCTAGGGACGTTGCTCTAAAAATTCAAATACGGGTTATACCTTTGCGGCGACGTTTCAGTCCGTACCGCGCTTCTTTTCCGCCTGCTGGTCCGGACTGACCTCTGTTGGTCAGCCACCGCGGGCTCGGCTTCCCGCCGTGAAGGCGCTTCCTGTAAAATACCATCGTTCGCGAAGGTTAGAAATGGGCAAGGAAGAGATAATGGTGTCCGGACCTTGGTCGCAGTCACCTGGGAAGCCGGATACAGTCCGGGGTAGTCCGCCGTAATGGCGACCAAAGCATTATCCATGCTGAGCTGGTGAAATACCCCGTCGATCAGCTCCACCTCGATGTCCGGATCCTCTCCGGAGGCCGGATCTAGGGATCTTTCTGGATCCTCGGGTTGCGGAGTGGGACTTACCATGTCCTCCACAGTCCGGCGTAGATCCTGCGCCGAAGACATAATGTAAAGAAGCTTAAACTTCGAGAGCATGGGTTGAGCCTTTAAAGGTGTTCACTTACCCATCCTCTAGGGTTGTTCATGGAAAACCCATTCAAAGGGTTCGTTCGAAGGAAGTCCTCCTTTTCCCCCTTGTACAGGCTGGAAAGGATCTCCACCAAATCCTCGGTCGAATCCGGCCCTTTGCGGCCATGACGGGTGGCATCGTCCTCCCCGTTGAAATCCCATATGGGGTGGCCTCTGTATTGCAATGGCTGTACCCCCCGCATGATACATGTCGCCATGACTCCAATCATGGTCAACCCGGAATGGGCCAGTAATCTTATTCGGCCCATCAAGTAATGGACGCTCTTGTCTTCCTCCAATCGGGGGCTCCGTGGGCGCCAGCTGAGGCGTTTCTTCAGAGGAGCAGCACTAAACTCCGGGAGGCCAATCCGGACTGGGTCCGGCAGCGGAGCGTCTCCTATGTAAAACCACTCTGAAGGCCAGTCTTCGGACGCCTTCTTGGGAGTACCGAATGGGTATCCGGTCCCGGCGATGCGCCATATTTCGGTGCCGCCCACTTGATATATGGACCCCTCGTGAGAACGGGGTACGAGGCAGAACAGCCTCTTCCACAATGCAAAATGGGGCTCAATGCCCAGGAATAGCTCGCAAAGAGCTACGTAGCCCGCGATATGCAGGACAGAGGCGGGCGTGAGGTGGTGGAGCTGGAGTCCGTAGAACTCCAGGAGCCCGCGAAGGAAAGGATGTATCGGGAATCTGAGTCCCCTTATCAAATAAGGGACGAAGCATACTCGCTCCCCTTTATTGGGGCTTGGGGTAGCCTCCGCTTGCCTCCCACCTTGATAAGTGACCAGCCCGGCTCGAACCGGGACCATGAAGGCCGGAGGGAGATATCCCCCCCGCTTGGAGCTTCACTAGCTCGTTGTGCGGAACAGAGCACCTCCTCCAATCCCCCGGCGGTGGGCTGGGAGTGCGTGAAGAAGAGCCGCGTCGACGGTCCATGATGGAATGGATTTTTAGGTCAAAGGCGCTCCGATGAAGTATTCGCGGGAGGAAGATGGTGTGGTTTGGATCTGGATTTTTGCCTCTTTTGTAGGCGGATGACTCGCACGACTGGGGGGGTGAAACGTAAAAGACACCCTAGCTTTTCGCATTCGTGCGACGCGTGGAAAAAGACCATTATTGGGCGTAGAAGCCGAGAAACACAGTATTTATGATGAAGCCGGACACTGTTCGGCAGGTACATGGAACTTGAAGGGAGAACCCGCCTTACAACGCCGAAGACTATATACGCGCTGGACTTATCGTCATTGAAGCCTGGTTGGGGGGCTACTGAGGGAGTCCTGGACTAGGGGGTGTCCGGACAGCCGGACTATCATCGTCTGCCGGACTCCAAGACTACGAAGATACAAGATTGAAGACTCCGTCCCGTGTCCGGATGGGACTTTCCTTGGCGTGGAAGGCAAGCTTGGCAATACGGATATGTAGATCTCCTACCATTGTAACTGACTCTGTGTAACCCTAGCCTCCTCCGGTGTCTATATAAACCGGAGGGCTTTAATCCGTAGGACAACATACATTACAACAATCATACCAGAGGCTAGCTTTAGGGTTTAGCCTCCTTGATCTCGTGGTAGATCCACTCTTGTACTACCCATATCATCAATATTAATCAAGCAGGACGTAGGGTTTTACCTCCATCGAGAGGGCCCGAACCTGGGTAAAACATCGTGTCCCTCGTCTCCTGTTACCATCCGCCTAGACGCACAGTTCGGGACCCCCTACTCGAGATCCGCCGGTTTTGACACCGACAGGAAGTTTTATTGAATAACATTTGTGGCCTTGTTCACTGACTTATAGTATTAAGAAACACAACTATCACTTGAGGCAGTTGTTTACAAAACCCAAGGTGCAGGCTTATCTAGAAAAGCACCACTCAAAAATCTGGGCCAGAGCACCGTTCAATGATATCTACAACAACCTTGCAGAATCATTTAATTCCAAAATAAAAAAATTCAAGGGTCTCCACGTTGTGAACTTGTTGGATAAGATTAGACAATACTTAATGGAGAAGTTTGGCCTTAGGAATACCATAGAACTACAAAAATTCATGTGCCATATCATAATTCCCAGAGTTATGAAGATTTTGATGGCAAGATGTACTCTCTCTGTCCCATATCATAACCAATGTAGTCTCTATGTCCCATAATATAAGATTTTATTACAACTGATATACTCACATATTGGTGGTAATAGCATCTTATATTATGGGACAAAAGGAGTACATTGGTTAGTCATATGTGATTGGCTGGGTAAAAATATCTTTCAAAAATCATATGGTAAGTTGCTACCATGGTTGCAAGATAATTCTTATCAATGATGCGGCTTGAACTACGTCGGTATTTCCCCAAAGAGGAAGGGATGATGCAGCACAACTATGGTAGGTATTTCCCTCAGTGATGAGACCCAGGTTATCAAACCGGTAGGAGAACCAAGCAACACTATGTAAATGGTACCTGCACACAAAGAACAAATACTTGCAACCCGACGTGTTAAAGGGGTTGTCAATCCCTTTCGGGTAATGGTGCCAGAAATTGTCAAGTTGACGAGATAAAATTGTAGTAGATTGATAGATGCAAATAAAAGCAAATAAAATCCAGCAAGGTATTTTTGGGGTTTTTGATAATATAGATCTAGAAATAAAAGTGGCAAATAAACAGAAAGGCAAATAGCAAAATAGATCTGAAAATCTACGATGAGAAAATAGACCCGGGGGCCGTAGATTTCACTAGTGGCTTCTCTCGAGAAAAATAGCATACGATGGGTAAACAAATTACTGTTGGGCAATTGATAGAACTTCAAATAATTATGACGATATCCAGGCAATGATCATTATATAGGCATCACGTCCAAGACTAGTAGACCGACTCCTGCCTGCATCTACTACTATTACTCCACACATCGACCGCTATCCAACATGCATCTAGTGTATTAAGTTCATGGAAAACGGAGTAATGCAATAAGAATGATGACATGATGTAGACAAGGTCTATTCATGTAGGAATAGACCCCATCTTGTTATCCTCAATAGCAACAATACATACGTGTCATTTCCCCTTCTGTCACTGCGATTGAGCACCGTAAAATTGAACCCATCACAAAGCACCTCTTCCCATGGCAAGAAAAATCGATCTAGTTGGCCTAACTAAACCAAAGATTCAAAGAAGAAATATGAGGCTATAAGTAATCATGCATATAAGAGATCAAAAGACTCAAATAACTTTCATGGATAAACACATAGATCTGATCATAAACTCAAAGTTCATCGGATCCCAACAAACACACCACAAAAAGAGTTACATCAAATAGATCTCCGAGAGACCATTGTATTGAGAATCAAGTGTATTAAGTTCATGGAAAACGGAGTAATGCAATAAGAATGATGACATGATGTAGACAAGGTCTATTCATGTAGGAATAGACCCCATCTTGTTATCCTCAATAGCAATGATACATACGTGTCATTTCCCCTTCTGTCACTGCAATTGAGCACCGTAAAATTGAACCCATCACAAAGCACCTCTTCCCATGGCAAGAAAAATCGATCTAGTTGGCCTAACTAAACCAAAGATTCAAAGAAGAAATATGAGGAGAGAGAGAGAGAGAGAGAGAGAGAGAGAGAGAGGAAGCCATCTAAATACTAACTACGGACCCGAAGTTCTACAATGAACTACTCATGCATCATCGGAGAGGCACCAATGAGGATGATGAACCCCTCCGTGATGGTGTCTAGATTGGATCTGTGGTTTCTGGAACTTGCGGTGGTTGGAATTGTGTTTCGTCGACTTCCCTAGGGTTTTTGGAGTTTGGGGGTATTTATAGAGCAAAGAGGCGGTGCAGGAGGCGGCTGAGGTGGGCACAACCCACCAGGGCGCGCATGGGCCCCCAGGCGTGCCCATGTGGGTTGTGCTCCCCTCGGAGCCTGCCTCTGGTACTTCCTTGGCCCAACTTGTGTCTTCTCGTCCATAAAAAATCTCCAAAAAAGTTTCGCTGCATTTGGACTCCATTTGGTATTGATTTTCTGCAAAGTAAAACACAAGTAAAAAACAACAACTGGTACTCGCACTATGTCAATAGGTTAGTCCCAAAAAATGATATAAAGTTACTATAAAATGATTGTAAAACATCCAAGATTGATAATATAACAGCATGGAACAATAAAAAATTATAGATACAATGGAGACGTATCAATCGATAATAAGCATTATTAGACTAATCTTCTTAGAATATTGGAACATTTTTCTTCTATGAAATAGCAAAGCAGAACATATCCCAGAGCAGCCGGTACTTACCTTAGTTGTTGATATTTCTCGGCCTAGATAAGGATTGATAATGATGTAATTGTCCATTGATGATTGCTTGAACTATGTCGGTATTTCCCCAAAGAGGAAGGGATGATGCAACACAGCAACGGTTGGTATTTCCCTAAGTGATGAGATCAAGGTTATTGAACCAGTAGGAGAACCACACGACAAAACGTAAACAGCTCCTGCACACAAAGAACAAATACTTGCAACCCGACGTAAGAGAGGGGTTATTAATCCCTCACGGGTAAAAAGATAGATAAAATTGTAGTAGATTGGATAAATAGATCTCGCGGGAACGCGAGATAAAATAAATTACTAAAAATTGCAGCAAGGTATTTTTGTATTTTTGGTTTAATAGAACTGAAAATAAAAGCAAATAAAAATAGACCGTGAATGCAAATATATTAAAGAAGAGACCCAAGGGTCGTAGGTTTCACTAGTGGCTTCTCTCGAGCAAAATAGCAAGCGGTGGGAAAACAATTACTGTTGGGCAATTGATAGAACTTCTAATAATCATGACGATATCCATGCAATGATCATTATATAGGCATCACGTCAAACATTAGTAGACCGACTCCTGCCTACATCTACTACTATTACTCCACACATCGGCCGCTATCCAACATGCATCTAGTGTATTAAGTTCATGGAAAAACGGAGTAATGCAATAAGAACGATGACATGATGTAGACAAGATCTATTTATGTAGAAATAGACCACATCTTGTTATCCTTAATAGCAACTATACATACATGTCGTTTCCTCTTCTGTCACTGGGATCAAGCACCGTAAGATCGAACCCATCACAAAGCACTCTTTCCATTGCAAGACAAATAGATCAAGTTGGCCAAACAAAACCCAAATATTGGAGAAGAAATACGAGGCTATAATCAATCATGCATAAAAGAGATCAAAAGAAGACTCAAATAACTTTCATGGATAAAAACATAGATCTGGTCATAAACTCAAAGTTCATCGGATCCCCACAAACACACGGCAAAAAGAGTTACATCATATGGATCTCCAAGAGACCATTGTATTGAGAATCAAGAGAGAGAGAGAGGAAGCCATCTAGCTACTAACTACGGACCCGTAGGTCTACAATGAACTACTCATGCATCATCGGAGAGGCACCAATGGACATGATGAACCCCTCCATGATGGTGTTTTATTGGATCTGGTGTTTCTGGAACTTGCGACGGCCGGAATTGATTTTCGTCGACTCCCCTAGGGTTTCTGAAATATTGGGATATTTATAGAGCAAAGAGGCGGTGCGGGAGGCCACCGAGGTGGGCATAACCCACCTGGGCACGCCCTGATGGGTTGTGCCCCCCTCGGGGCACCCCTATGGTACTTCTTTCAGCCCATCTTGTGTCTTCTGGTCCAGAAAAAATCCAAAAAAGTTTCGCTGCGTTTGGACTCCGTTTGGTATTGATTTCCTGCGATGTAAAAAACAAGCAGAAAACAACAACTGGCACTGGGCACTATGTCAATAGGTTAGTACCAAAAAAATGATATAAAATGATTATAAAATGATTGTAAAACATCCAAGAATGATAATATAACAGCAAGAATAATAAAAAATTATAGATACGTTGGAGACGTATCATCCATCCAAATGACAATACATCGACAAGCCAGTATAGTCCTCTGTTGTGCATATATAATTCAAGTCGGATGATGAACGTTTGGGCTAGCTCTCAATGTTGCATAAATGTCCTGTTTATTTACTCTCAACATATATAAAGAAAAAGAATTGGTTGCATCTGGAGACTAGCATGTTAAAAATTGGAGCCGAGGATGCCCTACCGTGTTGCACGAGCTGAGGACACCCTACCGTGCTACTGTCATGCAACTTCAGTAGTGCACCTACTTAATTAGTATTGGGCTTGTGAGCACATTATTGGAACGAACACTCATGGATTTTGTTTTAGAGATTCACTACAGAAAAATGGAGTGATAAAGTGAAATGCTTGGTCAACTTAAGAGCTTTCTTGCATGCTCGTGGAGAGATTTTTAAGATTATTTTCCAGTGGAATTTGCTTTTACCATTATTGTGTCTACACTGCCTTCAGTAATATGGACAAGGATGACGCCGGTTAAGCGCCAATACAGTATTTTCATGCCTAGCCCACCTCCTTCGTAATTTGTACACCATGTGTGATCCTTCTTCGTTAAATGGGATGTGCCTTGTGCATTTATACTGCATATATATATCCCTAATAATGATATTTAACTAATGGGGCATTTATGTTATTTGTATCCTTACTGCTGCTCTTATCTAATGAGTTTTTCCATGGTGAACATTCAAAGTATCTAAAACCTAACATGTGATGATGCAAAGTTCTTTTGATGCTATCTGTGTATTGTTATTCATTTTTCATCTTTGTCCAGAGGCCCTAGCATAGGCTTCCAACAAAAGATACTCTTCTTTAGCCCCCTTTGCATTTGCTTTTAAAAACAACATGCTATCATTTGCAAACAACAAGTGGTTCATCGGCGATGCCGATGGGGCCACTTTAACACCTCTAAGATTAGATGACTAGACATGAAATTTTAAAAGACACCAAAGGTCCTTTGCTGCCAACAAAAGCAAATAGGGTGAAAATAGGAACTCCTTGATGAATACCACGAGTAGGTCTGAACTCCTCTAGCTTTTGTCCAACATAATATAGAAAAGGAGAGAAAAGCTTTTTTTAGGAAAAAAAGGTAACCATCCCCATTACCTTGTTGACCTAATCGGAGGAGACATGACTCTCTTTTGAGGGCAAAAAAGGTTACAATCCCATCACAATGCTAACCTAATAGGATGGCCGCGGACCGCCCGCCCCTGGTAAATGGGCGAGCAATTGGCGTGATGACGGAATAGGAGCACTCGGCCAAACCTCGCACTACCGTAAAAAAGAGTTATAAGCTCGCACTTTTTCGGCAATCCCTATTTGACACGCGTAGGCGTCAAAACGACGCAGCTCCGCTGAAGCTCGTCCTCTCGACGCCCCAGCTTGGGCCGGCCCATGTCGCAAGGCTACTTTTTTTTTATTTCCTGTTTTTCTTTTCGTTTTTTCTGCTTCTGTTTCTATTTCTTTTCTTTTCCGTTTTCCCATTTTCCCATTTTATTTTTCTTTCATTTTTCCTTGTATTATACAAAGTCCATTGCGTATTTATATACAAACTTTTGCATGCATTATAAAAAAAATCAGCGTAATTTAAAAACTTGTTCAACATATTTTGCAAATATTCAATGTGTATCCATAATTTTTTCAACGTATTTCTGCAAAATGTTCAATGTGTATGCAAAATTTGTTCGACGTATATTTACAAAAATGTTCAATGTGCTTCCAAAATTTGTTCAACATATATTGCCAAATTGTTCAACGCGTATTGAAAATTGTTCAGCGTATATATTCATATTTGAAAAATTGTTCAAAATACAGTATATGTTTTTAAAATAGGAATTTTAAACTGTATTTTTTTAGGGACAAATTTTTAAACTGTATTTTAGCTCTATATAAATAATATCCAGGAAGTTCCAATAAAACGCAGAAAAATGATAAAAAAAACTAGCGGTAGTGAGCTTCTGCGAAGGTACAGCTGTTCGATGCCTGTTTCTCAAAAAAAGAAAAAAGCTGTTTGACGCCTACGCGCGTCAAATAGGAGCTCCCCACTTTTCCCTCGAGGAAAGAAAAGTTAAACCTCGTACTGTAACCGCGTCATGTTGGCATTGGGCCGAAAACCCTACAAGCCCATTCAGACCTAAGGTCACTTGTATAAAGCGTCACGCGTCCGTGCGCCGTCTCCGTCGCAGTGACTCCCTTTGCTTGCGCCTCCACAGCCCCCACTTTCCAACTTAGGGTTCTAGGGTTTCTCCAGCAGCGCCGGCGCCTCCACCCGCCCACCCAACCACCATGACGGCCGAGACCGCGGAGCAGGCGGAGCTGCTCCGCGCCGTCCTGGATGAGCAGAAGCTCGCGGCGCAGGTGATGATCTAACCCTTCCGACCACCCCCCCCCCCCCCCCCCCCCCCTCCTCCCGTGGCTGTCTCGTCTGTTCGGATCGGCCCGTGCTTCGCGTTCTGCTCGGCCGGATCGCGCCGGCATGCTGCGCCAGATGCGTTTTGGTTGTTGTTAGGCGTGCTTCGGGGTTATATGCGGGGAAGGTTTTCTTAGATCTCGCAGGCGGTACGGTTTGACGGGATACATAGTGGTTGCTCCGTTTCGCATGGTTGTGATGTTTTTCTTATATTGTCGCGGATCAAACGCCCTCTGCGTTGAACAGTATATAGGTCGATCTTTAAAAGTTTTGGGATGCTAGATGCATCCATACATGCGACAAGTAATTCGGAATGGAGGGAGTACGTGCTAACCACTAAATGAACCTCAATACTGAATCTTATTCAGAAGATTTTAAGGTCTTCTGTTGTAACCGTCGTATTAGCCTTGGTAGGTACTGTAGTATCTACAACAGGCATAGCTGGTGATACTCTGTCGTGAGAACCACTGTAGAATTAGGATGCACATATTATTGTTTTTAACACCGACTTGTTGTTACTTATACCTCCTTACTGGTTGACCATGAACTTCTGTTTCCTTCGGCAATAGAATTATTTATAGATCTTGACTAAAATAGCTACTCCCTCTGTAAAGTAATATAAGAGCGTTTAGATCAGGGAGTACTATTTTGCCTCCTGTTGTTACTCTGTCTACCTATGATCATGCTGTGCTATTTGATCAATGGCAACAAGGACTGTTTATTGTATTTTGGTTTCATGCATTCAGATTCATTTGTTGTATTTATTGGATCTGGTCAGATTTTGTTTCTCTACCTGTCACTGCTTGTCAGGTAATCTAAACTGGTTGAAATAATTTCTACTTCCAGGGAGATGAGCCTGTAGTTGAGGATGATGATGATGAGGAAGACGAGGATGATGATGACGAGGATGACAAAGACGATGATATTGAAGGTATGAAGAAATTCTAGTATTTTTTACCCATTTTTTGCTAATCGTATGTTTGTTCAATATATACCTTAGTTATTTTTTGCATGAAAGTTTGTATGCACTAAATGAAAAATTACAAAATGGTAGCATGGTTAGGTTAATTTTGTCAACAAATCATTTAAAGTCCGCACATCTGTTGGAGTGATAAGTACCTTGTGTATTTACTGGTCCTTTAGGTTCATTTTAGTGCTATTTGTATTCACATAATCTGTTCAGTTTTTGCTTGTTTGTTCTCAAACATGACAGCTTTTTTTACTGTAAAATTGTTGTTGACATGTTCTCCCTGACATAGTGCAGTAGTACTTAACAAAAAAAAAAGGGCAACCTGGTGCATGTAGCTCCCGCTTGCGCAGGGTCCAGGGAAGGGTCCGACCACTTTGGGTCTATAGTACGCAGCCTTTCCCTACATTTCTGCAAGAGGCTGTTTCCAGGACTTGAACCATGACCTCATGGTCACAAGGCAGCAGCTTTACCACTGCGCCAAGGCTCCCCTTCTGCAGTAGTACTTAACAGCTTGATTGAAATATTGGTTTGAAAATTGTAAGATATTCTATTATATCCATTGTTTCTGTATCTACCGCCGATCAATGTGTTTTTTCCATTTTGTGTTCACGGTTTTCAAGTGTCAATGAGTTGTTGCAACTTGTGATGCGAGGCCAAGACATATTGATGGTGTTCCTCTTTGCTATTACTGTGCATGTCTTGATGCTTTGACACTTCAGCATAGCAAAATGTGAATTGCTAATTGAATAATTTGTGGTCCCATGAAACTGTTTTGTTGCATACTTCAAACTTGTTGATGACTGATCTATGTTATCAAATTTAATTGTTTACTCTTTGATGATGAGCAGGAGTTGATGCAAGTGGAAGATCTAAGCAGAGTAGGAGTGAGAAGAAGAGCAGGAAGGCTATGCTGAAGCTTGGCATGAAGACTATCACTGGCGTGAGCCGTGTAACTGTCAAGAAGAGCAAGAATGTGAGCTGCTGAGTGCTCTTATCTCGTCTTCACAACTTTTCTTGGTTAATACTGCTAACTACTGTTTCATTCCCAGATCCTGTTTGTCATCTCCAAGCCAGATGTATTCAAGAGCCCTGCCTCTGACACCTATGTCATTTTCGGTGAGGCTAAGATTGAGGATCTGAGCTCACAGCTGCAGTCCCAGGCCGCCGAGCAATTCAAGGCGCCTGATCTTAGCAGTGTCATCTCAAACCCTGAGGCTTCTACAGCTATTCAGGAGGATGACGAGGATTGTGATGAGACTGGAGTTGAGCCGAAGGACATTGAGCTGGTGATGACCCAGGCCGGCGTGCCTAGGCCCAAGGCTGTGAAGGCGCTCAAGTCTGCTGACGGTGACATAGTCAGTGCTATCATGGAACTGACGAACTAGCCGTGCCCAGCCTGTGATATTATGTCAGTTTTTCCTTGTTTACATGGGAATACATGAGTTGTAACGTTTGGTGGTCATGTGTGCGAACTTTGAGCTGCTCTGTATTAGCAAAGACCTGAGGCAATGTCGAATGAGCATCTTTTTCATGCGTTGGAACAAATCCTTGGTTGGTGGTCTGTTTTCTTGCAAATCTGGGGACAACTAAATTTCAACATATACACTTCGGACAGTGTTTGCTCCCTGTTCATAGTGTTTTGCAGCCTAAAACTTGCAGGTTTCCTATATGCACCGTGTGCGGTTTCCTCGTGTATCTAGCTTGCCTAAAATTCTGGACCTGCACCTACTTTGACTTGACAAAATTTCATTAGTGGCGAAAATTAATATGAGACTAAGAAAGTATGAGTGCCGTATTTCAGCATTAATATGAGACTAAGAAAGTATCGTCTAAACTCTAACCTATGTATTCTTTCTCTTACATTTTAATAACTATCGTTCACCGGCTAGATGCAAAGAAGATGGTCCAATTTTTTTATGTTGCCACTTACTAAACAACAAATCATATGCCTTCCAAACCACTGCCATTTTGGCCAATGCGCCACACCGAGTTCGTGGTCTCATCTTATCATTGTGTCGTCGTGACAGCAAAAGATCCTATGAAGGTCTTGAATTACCACTATCGGGAATCTCTTTCAAATTAAGTCTTCGTGAACTCATAACCGTTTCAACCAACGCATCAGCGTATCATAACGCCGTAGAGTGGAGGTAAATCCTCACCTGTTGCGTTGGATGCCACTAACGTCAAAATTCATTCTTAGATCCCCCCCTCCGCCCCCTGACACAAACACACACGAAAATACTGCCTTGGTACCACCCCATATATACCTCCAGGTAAACATACACATTCAATTATGTTACCTCTCAATATCTACTTCATTCACGTTCGCGTGGGTTCATAAGCCCAATCATTGTTTTGATCAAATTTCATAAGTTATATGCCCCGGAAGAAGAAGTCTAAGCGAGTAAACTCAGATGAACGGTTGTCATTGATGATCGTAGTCCTTCTAGAGGAAAGCATAAATCCTTAACTTTTGATCGGTGTTGTCAACAAAAACTTATCTACCAATGAGCCCACAGATAACGGCCATGAGCTGGTAAAGCTAGATGTCCTGTCCATTTTACGACATAATAAACCCTTTATTTAGACACTCTACAACATCAAACTTAGCAGGGAGTTTTTTCTAAACATGTTTTTAGCATATTTGTGCGGGAGGGAGACCAAGTGAGTTGCTTCCCCTTTTCCCTTTGAAATTGAAGATACCTTTATGCCCCTTTAGATGTACATATTTAGGTCAAAGATTCATACTGACATTTGTCACACCGAATGTCGTTTGGTCGCTGAAATCGATTTCTCGGTATATGATCAAGCCCGGGAACACATGCCTGCCCTCCTCACGAATTCTTTGCGGCCAATTTTGCCCTGCGCCCCAGCTCCTCGCTCACTTAGAGCATCTCCAGCCGTTCCGCCCCCCAAGGGCTTGAAATAGCGCCGCTTGGGGGCTAACCGATGATATATTCGGCGGCGGGGGGGGGGGGGGGGGGGGGGGCTCGGGTTCCCAACCGTCCCCTAAGTTCGCCCGCAGCCGCAAAGTTGGACCCAAATTCGGCCCAAATTCAGCACAGTTCCACGCAAATTCAACAAAAACTATTTTTTATCACATAGTTCATCATAGAAATCAATACAAATCAAATAGTTCAACGGAGCAAACTCATAATTCAAACACAAATTAAAACACATCGAACTAGGCATTGCCCTTGAGCCTCCATAGGTGCTCCACTAGATCGTGCTGCAGTTCTTGATGCATCTGTGGGTCTCGGATCTCCTGACGCATATTGAGGAAGGCGGCCCATGATGCGGGTACCTGGTGATCAACAGTTGCAAGAGGACCCTGCCTAAAATATGGTTCAGTGTCAAACACTGTCTCTTGCTACTCGCTCTCAATGATCATGTTGTGTAAGATGACACAGCAGTTTACCACCTCCCACATTTGAGATTTCGACCAGGTCAGAGCGGGGTACCGGACAACAACAAATCGAGATTGGAGCACACCAAATGCCTGCTCGACATCCTTCCTGCAAGCCTCCCGACACTTGGCAAAGTAGGAGTTCTTGCCTCCTGGCACAAGGTTTGAGATAGTATTCACAAATGTGAACCATCTCGGGATGCCATCTGCTAGGTAGTATCCCTTGTTGTAGTGGCACCCATTGACCTTGAAGTTCATCGGGGGAGCATGACCTTCAACAAGCTTGACAAAGACATTTGAGCACTGCAGTACGTTGATGTCATTGTGAGTTCCTGACATACCAAAGGAGTGCCAAAATCCAGAGGTCATGTGTGCCAACTGCCTCAAGTACCACACTGCAAGCTCCTTTTGGCGCCTTTGTACATCCACTGCCAAGAAAATGGACAGTTTTTCCATGTCCAATGCATGCAATCGATGCTTCCAAGCATCCCAGGAAATCCTCTTGTTGCATTCTATGCTAGGATCCGAGCAGTGTCTTCAGCATTGGGTGATCGCAAGTATTGTGGTCCAAACAGTGCCACCACTGCCCTGCAGAACTTGTACAAACAATCAATGGTGGTGGACTCGGCCATGCGTCCATAGTCTTCCTGTATATCACTGGGAGCTCTGTATGCAAGCATCCTCATAGCTGTCGTGAACTTCTGGAGTGAGGAGAATCCAACTGTACCGGTGCAATCCTTCTTGCAAATGAAATAGTAGTCGAACTCCCGGATGGCATTCACAAACCTGAGGAAGAGCTTCCGGCTCATCCGATAACGACGCTGAAATACTTTCACACCGTACATTGGAGCGTTGGCGAAGTAGTTGGCGTAGAGCAAGCAATAGCCCTCCATTCGACGCCTCTGCCTGCTCTTATTATGGCCCGGCGCCGAGCCACCTCGACGCGGCTTCGCATTGTTCGCGAACAGGCCGACCAGAGCGGCAAGGATCATGAGGTGCTCTTCGTCATCGGTGTCGGCCTCGGCTTCCTCCTCCGCGAGAGTCGCGAACGCCTCCTCGTTGTTGGAGTCCATTGCCGAACAAGCAAATCGCCGAACACCTGGCGGGCGTGTGAAGGAAATATGCCTAGAGGCAATAATAAGGTTATTATTTATTTCCTTATTTCATGATAAATGTTTATTATTCATGCTAGAATTGTATTAACCGGAAACATAATACATGTGTGAATACATAAACAAACATAGTGTCACTAGTATGCCTCTACTTGACTAGCTCGTTAATCAAAGATGGTTAAGTTTCCTAACCATAGACCTGAGTTATCATTTGATTAACGGGATCACATCATTAGGAGAATGATGTGATTGACTTGACCCATTCCGTTAGCTTAGCACTTGATTGTTTAGTATGTTGCTATTGCTTTCTTCATGACTTATACATGTTCCTACAACTATGAGATTATGCAACTCCCGTTTACCGGAGGAACACTTTGTGTGCTACCAAACGTCACAACGTAACTGGGTGATTATAAAGGAGCTCTAAAGGTGTCTCCAAAGGTACATGTTGAGTTGGTGTATTTCGAGATTAGGTTTTGTCACTCCGATTGTCGGAGAGGTATCTCTAGGCCCTCTGGGTAATGCACATCACTATAAGCCTTGCAAGCAATATAGCTAATGAGTTAGTTACGAATGACGCATTACATAACGAGTAAAGAGACTTGCCGGTAACGAGATTGAACTAGGTATTGAGATACCGACGATCGAATCTCGGGCAAGTAACATACCGATGACAAAGGGAACAACGTATGTTGTTATGCGGTTTGACCGATAAAGATCTTCGTAGAATATGTAGGAGCCAATATGGGCATCCAGGTTCCGCTATTGGTTATTGACCAGAGAGATGTCTTGGTCATGTCTACATAGTTCTCGAACCCGTAGGGTTCGCACGCTTAACATTCGTTGAAGATATAGTATTATATGAGTTATGTATGTTGGTAACCGAATGTTGTTGGAGTCCCGAATGAGATAACGAACATGAGGAGGAACTCCGGAATGGTCCGAAGATGAAGTTTAATATATGGGATAATGTTTTTTGGTCTCCGGAAGGGTTCCGGAATTCACCGGAAGGGGTTCCGGATGTTTCTCGAAATGTTTGGGTACGAGAACACGTTATTTGGGCCAAAGGGGAAAGCCCACAAGGTTTTTGGAAAGCGCAAAAGGATGTTTTGTGGGGTCCAGGGACCAGACGCCAGGGTCCCTGGCGTCTGGGTCCAGACGCCGGGAACCCTGGCGTCTGGCCCTAGAGTCCGAGAAGGACTCTTGCCTATCGGGTGAAACCGACTTTGTGGAGGCTTTTACTCCAAGTTTCGACCCCAAGGCTCAACATATAAATAGAGGGGCAGGGCTAGCACAAAAGACACATCAAGAAACACCAAGCCGTGTGCCGGCAACCCCGTCCCCTCTAGTTTATCCGCCGTCATAGTTTCCGTAGTGCTTAGGCGAAGCCCTGCGGAGATTGTTCTTCACCAACACCGTCACCACGCCGTCGTGCTGCCGGAACTCATCTACTACTTCGCCCGTCTTGCTGGATCGAGAAGGCGAGGACGTCATCGAGCTGAACGTGTGCAGAACACGGAGGTGCCGTGCGTTTGGTACTTGGATCGGTCAGATCGTGAAGACGTACGACTACATCAACCGCGTTGATAAGCGCTTCCGCTTAGCAATCTTCAAGGGTATGAAGATACACTCCCCCTCTCGTTGCTATGCATCACCATGATCTTATGTGTGCGTAGGAAAATTTTGAAATTACTACGTTCTCCAACAGTGGCATCCGATCCAGGTTTTATGCGTAGATGTCATATGCACGAATAGAACACAAGTGAGTTGTGGGCGATATAAGTCATACTGCTTACTAGCATGTCATACTTTGGTTCAGCGGCATTGTGAGATGAAGCGGCCTGGACCGACATTACGCGTACGCTTACGCGAGACTGGTTTCACCGCTACGAGCACTCGTTGCTTAAAGGTGACCGGCGGGTGTCTGTCTCTCTCACTTTAGTTGAACCGAGTGTGGCTACGCCCAGTCCTTGCGAAGGTTAAAACAACACTAACTTGACGAACTATCGTTGTGGTTTTGATGCGTAGGTAAGAACGGTTCTTGCTCAGCCCATAGCAGCCACGTAAAATTTCCAACAACAAAGTAGAGGACGTTTAACTTGTTTTTGCAGGGCATGTTGTGATGTGATATGGTCAAGACGTGATGCTATATTTATTGTATGAGATGATCATGTTTTGTAACCAAAGTAATCGGCAACTGGCAGGAGCCATATGGTTGTCGCTTTATTGTATGAAATGCAAATGCCATGTAATTGCTTTACTTTATCACTAAGCGGCAGCGATAGTCGTAGAAGCAATAGATGGCGTAAACGACAATGATGCTACGATGAAGATCAGGGTGTCGCGCCGGTGACGATGGTGATCACGACGATGCTTCGGAGATGGAGATCACAAGCACAAGATGATGATGGCCATATCATATCACTTATATTGATTGCATGTGATGTTTATCCTTTATGCATCTTATCTTGCTTTGATTGACGGTAGCATTTTAAGATGATCTCTCACTAATTATCAAGAAGTGTTCTCCCTGAGTATGCACCGTTGTGAAAGTTCTTCGTGCTGAGACACCACGTGATGATCGGGTGTGATAGGCTCTACGTTCAAATACAACGGGTGCAAAACAGTTGCACACGCGGAATACTCATGTTAAACTTGACGAGCCTAGCATATACACATATGGCCTCGGAACACGGAGACCGAAAGGTCGAACGTGAATCATATAGTAGATATGATCAACATAGTGATGATCACCATTGAAAACTACTCCATCTCACGTGATGATCGGACATGGTTTAGTTGATTTGGATCACGTGATCACTTAGATGACTAGAGAGATGTTTGTCTAAGTGGGAGTTCTGATGAGGACATCAATACCATTGTTACACCCACAGCCCCTACTGTTACATATACGGGACCAATTACTAGAGCTCGCGCACGCCAATTAAATTACCAGGTACTTTCGTTTCTTGGTAATGATTCTAATGTTCATGAGAATATGATGCTGCCTAAATTGGATACATTTGTTTTGCTTACAAATGAAGGTACTAGCTTGGAGAAGGATGAACATTGGAGCAAGAACACGCATGGAGTTGATGGCATGCGCAAGGGGATCAAGAACGGAGTTACAAGTGATGATTTCAGGACTTTGAAGCCACCATAAGGAGTGCATGAAGCCTTGGACGAAATATACAAGATGCCACTTCATAATATTCGTCCATAGGCTATTTTAGGTGCTGCGTCACCTTATTATTGGGCCAGGCCCATGTAATTTCGAAATACTTAAGTATAGGCTATTTTTAGAGTCCGTATGTGTGGGGAAACAAGAGTTAGGTTTGGTTTCGGACCCCACCCTCAAGGGCAACGAAATTCCCTCCTTTTCCCCCATATATACAGCCCTTAGGGCGTCGTTTAGACTTTGGGGGGTTTTGTTTAGATTAAAAGTTCGCCATAGCTGCAACTTCGCGTACTTCGTTTGTGTTCAACGACCAGACAAAGGCGTCACAGAACCCCACCTTGATCAATAAAGCTTTCATCTTATATTCGCAATATCCAGATTGCAATCTCAGTTTCTTGCTTGTTCTTCGTTTGCTCGCAGGAAACAGACCCTCGTGGTCAGGTTGATCGTGCTCCAGCGTGGTCAATAACCTCTCGGAGTTGGTTTAGCGATTGCTAAGGCGCGACGTCCTCGCACGTTCGTAGTCGGATCGTCAAAGTCGACTTCCACCAAAGCGATATCCATCATCTCATCAAAAGACGGGACACCTTTGCCTCTATCAAGTTCTTAAGTAATATGATTAACTGAACTTAAATTTATCATGAACTTAGTCCTGGTAGTATTTTGCAAATTATGTTGTAGATCAATAGCTCGCGTTGTTGCTTTCATATGTTTATTTTGATATGTTCTTAGAGAAAACTGTGTTGAAAGATGTTAGTAGCAATGATGCGGATTGGATCCGTGATCTGAGGTTTATCCTCATTGCTGCACAGAAGAATTATGTCCTTGATGCACCGCTAGGTGACAAACCTATTGCAGGAGCAGATGCAGACGTTATGAACGTTTGGCTAGCTCAAAAATGATGACTACTTGATAGTTTAGTGCACCATGCTTAAACGGCTTAGAATCGGGACTTCAAAGACGTTTTGAACGTCATGGACCATATGAGATGTTCCAGGAGTTGAAGTTAATATTTCCAGCAAATACCTGAGTTGAGAGATATGAAGTCTCCAACAAGTTCTATAGCTAAAAGATGGAGGAGAATCGCTCAACTAGTGAGCATGTGCTCAGATTGTCTGGGTACTTCAATCACTTGAATCAAGTGGGAGTTAATCTTCCGGATAAGATAGTGATTGACAGAATTCTCTAGTCACCATCACTAAGTTACTAGAACTTCGTGATGAACTATAGTATGCAAGGGATGACGAAAACGATTCCCGAGCTATTCGTGATGTTGAAATCGACGAAGGTAGAAATCAAGAAAGAGCATCAAGTGTTGATGATTGACAAGACCACTAGTTTCAAGAAAAGGGCAAAGGGAAAGAAAGGGAAACTTCAAGTAGAATGTCAAACAAGTTGTCACTCCCATGAAGAAGACCAAAGCTAGACCAAAGCCTGAAACTGAGTGCTTACACTGCAAAGGAAATGGTCACTGGAAGCGGAAATGCCGTGAATATTTGGTGGATAAGAAGGATGGAAAAGTGAACAAGGGTATATTTGATATACAGGTTATTGATGTGTGCCTTATTAGTGTTTATAGTAGCCCTTGAGTATTTGATACTTGTTCGGTTGCTAAGATTAGTAACTCGAAACAGGAGTTACAGAATAAACAGAGACTAGTTGAAGGGGAAGTGACGATGAGTGTTGGAAGTAGTTCCAAGATTGATATGATCATCATCACACACTCCCTATACTTTCGGGATTAGTGTTAAACCTAAATAAATGTTATTTGGCATTTGCGTTGAGCATGAATATGATTTGATCATGTTTATTACAATACGGTTATTCATTTAAAGTCAGAGAATAATTGTTGTTCTGTTTACATGAATAAAACCTTCAAATGGTCATACACCCAATGAAAACAGTTTGTTGGATCTCGATCGTAGTGATACACATATTCATAATATTGATGCCAAAAGATGCAAAGTTAATAATGATAGTGCAACTTATTTGTGGCATTGCCATTTGGGTCATATCGGTGTAAAGCGCATGAAGAAACTCCATAAAGATGGATTTTCGGAATCACTTGGTTATGAATCATTTGATGCTTGCGAACCGTGCCTTTTGGGCAAGATGACTAAAACTCCATTCCCCGGAACAATGGAACGAGCTACTGACTTATTGGAAATAATACATACCGATGTATGCGATCCGATGAGTGTTAAGGCTCGCGGCGTGTATCGTTATTTTCTGACCTTCACAGATGATTTGAGCAGATATGGGTATATCTACTTGATGAAACATAAGTCTAAAACATTTGAAAAGTTCAAAGAATTTCAGAGTGAAGTGGAAAATCATCATAACAAGAAAAATAAAGTTTCTACGATTTGATCGTGGAGACGAATATTTGAGTTACGAGTTTGGTATTCATTTGAAACAATGCGAAACAGTTTCTTAACTCACGCCACTTGGAACACCACAATATAATGGTGTGTCCGAACGTCGTAATCATACTTTACTAGATATGGTGCGATCTATGATGTCTCTTATCGTTTTACCACTATCGTTTTGGGGTTATGCATTAGAGACAGCTGCATTCACGTTTAATAGGGCACCATCTAAATCCGTTGAGACGACACCGTATGATCTATGGTTTAGCAGTAAACTTAAGCTGTCGTTTCTTAAAGTTTGGAGTTGTGATGCTTATATGAAAAAGGTTTTCAACCTGATAAGCTCGAACCCAAATCGGAGAAGTGCGTCTTCATAGAATACCCAAAGGAAACTGTTGGGTACACCTTCTATCACAGATCTGAAGGCAAAACATTCATTGCTAAGAATGGATCCTTTCTAGAGAAGGAGTTTCTCTTGAAAGAAGTGAGTGGGAGGAAAGTAGAGCTCGATAAGGTAATTTGTACCTTCTCCCGAATTGGAAAGCAGTTCATCATAGAAATCAATTCCAGTGATTCCTACACCAATTAGTGAGGAAGCTAATGATGATGATCATGAAACTTCAGATCAAGTTACTACAAAACCTCGTAGGTCTTCCAAAGTACAGTCCGCACCAGAGTGGTACGGTAATCCTTTTCTGGAAGTCATGTTACTAGACCATGATGAACCTACGAACTATGAGGAAGCGATGATGAGCCCAGATTCCGCGAAATGGCTTGAGGCCATGAAATCTGTGATGGGATCCATGTATGAGAACAAAGTGTGGACTTTGGTGGAGTTGCCCGATGATCAGCAAGCCATATTGTAGAAATGTATCTTCAAGAGGAAGACAGATGTTGATAGTAGTGTTACTATCTACAAAGCTCGACTTGTCGCAAAAAGGTTTTCGACAAGTTCAAGGTGTTGACTACAATGAGATTTTCTCAACTGTAGCGATGCTTAAGTCTGTCCGAATCATGTTAGCAATTGCCACATTTTATGAAATCTGGCAAATGGATGTCAAAACTGCATTCCTTAATGGTTTTCTTAAAGAATAGTTGTATATGTTGCAACCAGAAGGTTTTGTCAATCCTAAAGGTGCTAACAAAATGTGCAAGCTCCAGCAATCCATCTATGGACTAGTGCAAGCATCTCAGAGTTGGAATATACGCTTTGATAAGTTGATCAAAGCATATAGTTTTATACAGACTTGCGGTGAAGCCTGTATTTACAATAAAGTGAGTGGGAGCACTACCGCCTTTCTGATAAATATATGTGAGTAACATATTGTTGATCAGAAATGATGTAGAATTTTTCTGGAAAGCATAAAGGAGTATTTGAAAGGAGTTCTTTAAAAGAAAGACCTCAGTAAAGCTACTTACATATTGAGCATCAAAATCTATTGACATAGATCAAGACGCTTGATAAGTTTTTTAATAAGTACATACCTTGTCAAGATTTCGAAGTAGTTCAAAATGGAACAGTCAAAGAAAGAGTTCTTGCCTGTGTTGCAAATATGTGAAATTGAGTAAGACTCAAATCCCGACCACGGCAGAAAATAGAAAAGAGAATGAAAGTCATTCCCTATGCCTCAGCCATGGTTCTATAAAGTATGCTATGCTATGTACAGACCTATTGTATACCTTGTTCTGAATTTGGTAAGGGAATACAATAGTGATCTAGGAGTAGATCACCGGACATTGGTCAAGAATATCCTTAGTAAGGACTAAGGAAATATTTCTCGATTATGGAGGTGATAAAAGAGCCCGTCGTAAAGAGTTACATCGGTGCAAGCTTTTACACCGATCCAGATGACTCTAAGTCTCAATCTGGATACATATTGAAAGTGGGAGCAATTAGCTAGAGTAGCTCTGTGCAGAGCATTGTAGACATAGAATATTTGCAAAATACATACGGCTCTGAATGTGACAGACCCGTTGACTAAGCTTCTCTCACTAGCAAAACATGATCACATCTTAGTACTCTTCGGTGTGAATCACATAGCAATGTGAACTAGATTATTGACTCTAGTAAACCCTTTGGGTGTTGGTCACATGACGATGTGAACTATGGGTGTTAATCATATACAGATATGAATATTGGTGTTAAATCACATGGCGATGCGAACTAGATTATTGACTCTAGTGCAAGTGGGAGACTGAAGGAAATGTGCCCTAGAGGCAATAATAAAGTTATTATTTAGTTCCTTATTTCATGATAAATGTTTATTATTCATGCTAGAATTGTATTAACCGAAAACATAATACATGTGTGAATACATAGACAAACATAGTGTCACTAGTATGCCTCTACTTGACTAGCTCGTTAATCAAAGATGGTTAAGTTTCCTAACCATAGACATGAGTTATCATTTGATTAACGGTATCACATCATTAGGAGAATGATGTGATTGACTTGACCCATTCCGTTAGCTTAGCACTTGATCGTTTAGTATGTTGCTATTGCTTTCTTCATGACTTATACATGTTCCTACAACTATGAGATTATGCAACTCCCGTTTATCGAAGGAACACTTTGTGTGCTACCAAACGTCACAATGTAACTGGGTGATTATAAAGGAGCTCTACAGGTGTCTCCAAAGGTACATGTTGACTTGGCGTATTTCGAGATTAGGTTTTGTCACTCCGATTGTCAGAGAGGTATCTTTGGGCCCTCTCGGTAATGCACATCACTATAAGCCTTGCAAGCAATGTAGCTAATGAGTTGGTTACGGAATGATGCATTACATAACGAGTAAAGAGACTTGCCAGTAATGATATTGAACTAGGTATTGAGATACCGACGATCGAATCTCGGGCAAGTAACATACCGATGACAAAGGGAACAACGTATGTTGTTATGCGGTTTGACCGATAAAGATCTTCGTAGAATATGTAGGAGCCAATATGGGCATCCAGGTTCCGCTATTGGTTATTGACCAGAGAGATGTCTCGGTCATGTCTACATAGTTCTCGAACCCGTAGGGTCCGCACGCTTAACATTCGTTGACGATATAGTATTATATGAGTTATGTATGTTGGTAACCGAATGTTGTTCGGAGTCCCGAATGAGATCACGAACATGACGAGGAACTCCGGAATGGTCCGGAAATGAAGTTTAATATATGGGATAATGTTGTTTGGTCTCCGGAAGGGTTCTGGAATTCACCGGAAGGGGTTCCGGATGTTTCTCGAAATGTTTGGGTACGAGAACACGTTATTTGGGCCAAAGGGGAAAGCCCACAAGGTTTTTGGAAAGTGCAAAAGGAAGCTTTGCAGAGTCCAGTGGCCAGACGCCAGGGTCCCTAGCGTCTGGGTCCAGACGCCGGGAACCCTGGCGTCTGGCCCTGGAGTCCGAGAAGGACTCTTGCCTTTCGGGTGAAACCGACTTTGTGGAGGCTTTCACTCCAAGTTTCGACCCCAAGGCTCAACATATAAATAGAGGGGCAGGGCTAGCACAAAAGACACATCAAGAAACACCAAGCCGTGTGCCGACAACCCCGTCCACTCTAGTTTATCCTCCGTCATAGTTTTCGTAGTGCTTAGGCGAAGCCCTGCGGAGATTGTTCTTCACCAACATCGTCACCACGCCGTCGTGCTGCCGAAACTCATCTACTACTTCGCCCGTCTTGCTAGATCGAGAAGGCGAGGACGTCATCAAGCTAAACGTGTGCAGAACTCGGAGGTGCCGTGCGTTCGGTACTTGGATCGGTCAGATCGTGAAGACGTACGACTACATCAACCGCGTTGATAAACGCTTCCGCTTAGCAATCTTCAAGGGTATGAAGATACACTCCCCCTCTCGTTGTTATGCATCACCATGATCTTGTGTGCGCATAGGAAAATTTTGAAATTACTATGTTCCCCAACAGCGTGGTGGGTGGGCAGTCGCCGGTATCCCCGCCTGCGTCATCGGTGCCTGGGAAAGCTCGCCCAGGAGTGGCATGGAGGCTGTCGCGATGAAACCCCCTCTTTCCGGCAGGGAAATGACCTTTCTAGCGGCGGAGCAGTGGCTGTGGGCAGGTGGGTGGTGCCGGGATTGGCATGGCGGGAACGAGGAAGTGGCGTCCTGTGGCGCTGATGTCTACTACACAACCTTCTTCTTGTAGACATTGTTGGGCCTGCAAGTGCACAGGTTTGTAGGACAGTAGCAAATTTCCCTCAAGTGGATGACCTAAGGTTTATCAATCCGTAGGAGGCGTAGGATGAAGATGGTCTCTCTCAAGCAACCCTACAACCAAATAACAGAAAGTCTCTTGTGTCCCCAACACACCCAATACAATGGCAAATTGTATAGGTGCACTAGTTCAGCGAAGAGATGGTGATACAAGTGCAAAATAGTTAGTAGATATAGGTTTTTGTAATCTGAAATAATAAAAACAGCAAGGTAGCGAGCGGTAAAAGTGAGCGTAAACGGTATTGCAATGATAGGAAACAAGGCCTAGGGTTCATACTTTAACTAGTGCAAGTTCTCTCAACAATAATAACATAGATAGAACATATGACAAGCCCTCAACATGCAACAAAGAGTCACTCCAAAGCCACTAATAGCGGAGAACAAACGTAGAGATTATGGTCGGGTACGAAACCACCACAAAGCTATTCTTTCGGATCAATCTATAAAAGAGTTCGTACTAGAATAACACCTTAAGATACAAATCAACCAAAACCCTAATGTCACCTAGATACTCCATTGTCACCTCAAGTATCCGTGGACATGATTATACGATATGCATCACACAATCTCAGATTCATCCAACCAACATAAAAGTACTTCAAAGAGTGCCCCAAAGTTTATACCGGAGAGTCAAGAACGTGTGCCAACCCCTATGCATAGGTTCCCAAGTGTCACGAAACCCGCAAGTTGATCACCAAAACATACATCAAGTGGATCAATAGAATAACCCATTGTCACCACGATTATCCCACGCAAGACATACATCAAGTGTTCATAAAAGACTCAATCCGATAAGATAACTTCAAAGGGGAAACTCAATTCATCACAAGAGAGTAGAGGGGGAGAAACATCATAAGATCCAACTACAATAGCAAAGCTCGGGATACATCAAGATCGTATCACCTCAAGAACACGAGAGAGAGAGAGAGAGATCAAACACATAGCTACTGGTACATACCCTCAGCCCCGAGGGTGAACTACTCCCTCCTCGTCATGGATAGCGTTGGTATGATGAAGATGGCCTCCGGTGATGGGATGCCCCTCCGGCAGGGTGCCGGAACAGGGTCCCGATTGGTTTTTGGTGGCTACAGAGGCTTGCGGCGGCGGAACTCCCGATCTATCTTCTGTTCTGGAAGTTTTAGGGTACGTAGGTATATATGGGTGCAGGGGGTACGTCGGTGGACCTCCGGGCTGCTCACGGGGTAGGGGAGCGCACCCAGGGGGGAGGGGCGCGCCCTCCACCCTCGTGGGCAGCCCGGGACTCCCCTGGCGTGCACTCCAAGCCCATCTGATTGGTTTCCTTCCAAAATTAACTTCTCCAGTTGATTTCGTTCCGTTTTGACTCCATCTGATATTCCTTTTCCTCGAAACACTGAAATAGGCATAAAACAGCAAATCTGGGCTGGGCCTCCGGTTAATAGGTTAGTCCCAAAAATAATATAAAAGTGGATAATAAAGCCCAATATTGCCTAAAACAGTAGATAAAGTAGCATGGAGCAATCAAAAATTATAGATACGTTGGAGACGTATCAAGCATCCCCAAGCTTAATTCCTGCTCGTCCACGAGTAGGTAAATGATAAAAAAGATAATTTTTGACGCGGTGTGATACTTTGGCATAATTTCAATGTAAATCTTCTTAATTGTGATATGAATATTCAAATCCGAAAGATTCAAGACAAAAGTTCATATTGACAGAAAAATAATAATACTTCAAGCATACTAATCAAAGCAATCATGTCTTCTCAAAATAACATGGCCAAAGAAAGTTCATCCCTACAAAATCATATAGTTAGGCTGTGCTTCATTTTTGTCACACAAAGCTGTTCCCAACTTCTATACCCCCGATGACAAGCCAAGCAATTGTTTGATACGTTTTAACGCGCTTCAGCTTTTTCAACCCTCACGCAATACATGAGCGCAAGCCATGGATATAGCACTATAGGAATAGAATATGATGATGGGGATTGTGTGGAGAAGACAAAAAAAAGAAGGTCTCACATTGACGAGGATAATCAACGGGCTATGGAGATGCCCATCAATTGATGTCAACATGAGGAGTAGGGATTGCCATGCAACGGATGCACTAGAGCTATGAATGCTCAACAAAAGAAAACTAGTGGGTGTGCATCCAACTCGCTTGCTCGTGAAGACCTAGGGCATTTTGAGGAAGCCCATCATTGGAATATACAAGCCAAGTTCTATAATGAAAAATTCCCACTAGTATGAACAAGATAATTTATGAGACTCACTATATGAAAAACATGGTGCTATTTTGAAGCACAAATATATGAGACTCACTACATGAAGAACAAGGTGCTACTTTGAAGCACAAGTGTGGTAAAAGGATAGTAACATTGCCCCTTCTCTCTTTTTCTCTCATTTTTTTATTTGGGACTTTTCTCTCTTTTTATGGCCTCTTTTTTCTTTTTCTTTTTTTTTCGTCCGGAGTCTCATCCCGACTTGTGGGGGAATCATAGTCTCCATCATCCTTTTCCTCACTGGGGAAATGCTCTAATAATGATGATCATCACACTTTCATTACAACAACTTGATATTACAACTCGAAACTAGAACAAGATATGACTCTATATGAATGCCTCCGGCGTTGTACCGGGATGATGCAATGAATCAAGAGTGACATGTATGAAAAATAATGCGTGGTGGCTTTGCCACAAATAAGATGTCAACTACATGATCATGCAATAGCAATATGACAAAAGTAAAGTATGTCACGATGAACGGAATGGTGGAAAGTTGCATGGCAATATATCCCAGAATGGCTATGGAAATGCCATAATAGGTAGGTATGGTGGCTGTTTTGAGGAAGATATAAGGAGGTTTATGTGTGAAAGAGCGTATCATATCACGGGGTTTGGATGCACCGGCGAAGTTTGCACCAACTCTCAAGGTGAGAAAGGGCAATGCACGGTACCGAAGAGGCTAGCAAATGCGGAAAGGTAAAAGTGCGTATAATCCATGGACTCAACATTAGTCAAAAGAACTCATATACTTATTGCAGAAGTTTATTAGCCCTCGAAGCAAAGTACTACTACGCATGCCCCTAGGGGGATAGATTGGTAGGAAAAGACCATCGCTCGTCCCCGACCGCCACTCATAAGGATGCACAAGCCAGGTACACTTCATGCTTCAAATTTGTTACACAACTTTACCCATACGTGCATGCTACGGGACTTGCAAACTTCAACACAAGTATTTCTCAAATTCACAACTACTCAACTAGCACGACTTTGATATTATTACCTCCATATCTTAAAACAATTATTAAGCATTAGATTTATGTTAGTATTCAATTCACTCAAAAGAAAGTTTCACATATCTTGAACACTAAGTATATTAACATTAAGCAAATTACCATGCTATTAATGACTCTCAAAATAATCTCAGTGAAGCATGAGAGATCAAGTTTCTTTAAAACAAATCCACCACCGTGCTCTAAAAGATCTAAGTGAAGCACTAGAGCAAAAATTATCATGCTCAAAAGATATAAGTGAAGCACATAGAGTATTCTAGTAAATTCTAATTTGTGTAAGGCTCTCTCTCATTAAAGAATTTCAGATCTTTATACTTATTCAAACAGCAATCAAAGCTAAAGAAAACTACATTGCAAGGATAGCACAACTCATGTGTAGAAGCAAAAACTTAGGCTCAACCGATACTAACCGATAGTTGTTGAAGAAGAAAGGTGGGATGCCTACCGGGGCATCCCCAAGCTTAGATGCTTGAGACTTCTTGAAATATTATCTTGGGGTGCCTTGGGAATCCCCAAGCTTGAGCTTTTGTGTCTCCTTAATTCCTCTCATATCATGGTTTCTCTTTTTATCAAAAGCTTCATTCACAACAAACTCAACAAGAACTCGTGAGATAGGTCAGTATAAACCAATGCAAAACCTTATCATATTATACTGTAGAAAATCACTTAAATTATTATTCAACATTTCATACTAAATGCCTTTGTATATTTAATACTCCTATCCTCAAATAGAATCATTAAACAAGCAAACATATGCAAACAATGCAAATATAACAGCAATCTGCCAAAACAGTACAGTCTATAAAGAATGCAAGAGTATCAATACTTCCCTGACTCCAAAAATTATGAACTAAAATTCCCACTGTAATAAATTTATCAGAGCTCAATATGCAAAAAGATTCAACGTTAGACCATGCTCTGACTTTTCTAGGGAATTTTTGCAACAGCGGTAAACTTTCTGTTTTCAAACAGCAACATGTACACTAGCAAAATAAGCATGGCAAAGGCTATCCTTGACTTCTTTATTGAAACTAAAGATGCAAAACATTAATCTAAACAACATAAAGCAAATACTAACAAGATAAAATGACGCTCCAAGCAAAACACATATCATGTGGCGAATAAAAATATAGCTCCAAGTAAAGTTACCGATGAACGAAGACGAAAGAGGGGATGCCTTCCGGGGCATCCCCAAGCTTAGTTGCTTGGTTGTCCTTTAATATTACCTTGGGGTGCCTTGGGCATCCCCAAGCTTAGGCTCTTTCCACTCCTTATTCCATTGTCCATCGAATCGTTACCCAAAACTTGAAAACTTCAACCACACAAAACTCAAAACAAAACTCGTAAGCTCCGTTAGTATAAGAAAATAAAACCACCACTTAGGTACTGTAATGAACTCATTCTAAATTCATATTGGTGTAATATATACTGTATTCTAACTTATCTATGGTTCATACCCTCCGATACTACTCATAGATTCATCAAAATAAGCAAACAACACATAGAAAACAGAATCTGTCAAAAACAGAACAGACTGTAGTAATCTGTATAAAACGTATACTTCTGGAACCCCAAAAATTATGAAATAAATTTCTGGACCTGAGAAATTTGTCTATTAATCATCTTCAAAAAGAATCAACCTAAAAGCACTCTCCATTAAAAAATGGCAGCTAATCTCGTGAGCGCTAAAGTTTCTGTTTTTCACAGCAAGATCATATAAACTTCACCCAAGTCTTCCCAAAGGTTCTACTTGGCACTTTATTGAAACAAAAGCTATAAAACATGATTACTACAGTAGCATAATCATGTGGACACACAAAAACGGTAAGGATACATATTGGGTTGTCTCCCAACAAGCGCTTTTCTTTAATGCCTTTTAGCTAGGCATGATGATGACAATGATGCTCACATAAAAGATAAGAATTGAAACATAATGGGAACATCATGAAGCATATGACTAGCACATTTAAGTCTAAACCACTTCCTATGCATAGGGATTTTGTGAGCAAACAACTTATGAGAACAATAATCAACTAGCATAGGATGGCACAACAAGCATAGCTTCAAGAATTTAAGCATATAGAGAGGAAACTTGACATTATTGCAATTCCTACAAGCATATGTTCCTCCCTCATAATAATTTTCAGTAGCATCATGAATGAATTCAACAATATAACCAGCACCTAAAGCATTCTTTTCATGATCTACAAGCATAGAAAATTTTCTACTCTCCACATAAGCAAACTTTTTCTTTATAGCATACGTATCATCACAATAATCATCATAGATAGGAGGCATGTTTTCATCATAGTAAATTTGCTCATCAAAGCTTGGGGGACAAAAAATATCATCTTCATCAAAGATAGCTTCCCCAAGCTTGTGGCTTTGCATATCATTAGCATCATGGATATTCAAGGAATTCATACTAACAACATTGCAATCATGCTCATCATTCAAAGATTTAGTACCAAACATTCTATAGATTTCTTCTTCAAGCACTTGAGCACAATTATCCTTTCCATCATACTCACGATAGATATTAAAAAGGTGAAGCATATGAGACAAACTCAACTCCATTTTTTTGTAGTTTTCTTTTATAAACTAGACTAGTGCTAAAACAAGAAACAAAAAGATTCAATTGCAAGATCTAAAGATATACCTTCACTTACCTAGCCTCCCCGGCAACGGCGCCAGAAAAGAGATTGATGTCTACTACACAACCTTCTTCTTGTAGACGTTGTTGGGCCTGCAAGTGCACAGGTTTGTAGGACAGTAGCAAATTTCCCTCAAGTGGATGACCTAAGGTTTATCAATCCGTAGGAGGCGTAGGATGAAGATGGTCTCTCTCAAGCAACCCTAGAACCAAATAACAAAAAGTCTCTTGTGTCCCCAACACACCCAATACAATGGCAAATTGTATAGGTGCACTAGTTCGGCGAAGAGATGGTGATACAAGTGCAAAATAGATAGTATATATAGGTTTTTGTAATCTGAAATAATAAAAACAGCAAGGTAGCAAGTGGTAAAAGTGAGCGTAAACGGTATTGCAATGATAGGAAACAAGGCCTAGGGTTCATACTTTCACTAGTGCAAGTTCTCTCAACAATAATAACATAGATAGAACATATGACAAGCCCTCAACATGCAACAAAGAGTCACTCCAAAGCCACTAATAGCGGAGAACAAACGTAGAGATTATGGTCGGGTACGAAACCACCACAAAGCTATTCTTTCGGATCAATCTATAAAAGAGTTCGTACTAGAATAACACCTTAAGATACAAATCAACCAAAACCCTAATGTCACCTAGATACTCCATTGTCACCTCAAGTATCCGTGGGCATGATTATATGATATGCATCACACAATCTCAGATTCATCCAACCAACATAAAAGTACTTCAAAGAGTGCCCCAAAGTTTCTACCGGAGAGTCAAGAACGTGTGCCAACCCCTATGCATAGGTTCCCAAGTGTCATGAAACCCGCAAGTTGATCACCAAAACATACATCAAGTGGATCAATAGAATAACCCATTTGTCACCACGGTTATCCCACGCAAGACATACATCAAGTGTTCATAAAAGACTCAATCCGATAAGATAACTTCAAACGGGAAACTCAATTCATCACAAGAGAGTAGAGGGGGAGAAACATCATAAGATCCAACTACAATAGCAAAGCTCGGGATACATCAAGATCGTATCACCTCAAGAACACGAGAGAGAGAGAGAGATCAAACACATAGCTACTGGTACATACCCTCAGCCCCGAGGGTGAACTACTCCCTCCTCGTCATGGATAGCGCCGGGATGATGAAGATGGCCTCCGGTGATGGGATCCCCCTCCGGCAGGGTGCCGGAACAGGGTCCCGATTGGTTTTTGGTGGCTACAGAGGCTTGCGGCGGCGGAACTCCCAATCTATCTTCTGTTCTGGAAGTTTTAGGGTACGTAGGTATATATGGGTGTAGGGGGTACGTCGGTGGACCTCCGGGCTTCTCACGAGGTAGGGGCGCGCCCAGGGGGGAGGGGCGCGCCCTCCACCCTCGTGGGCAGCCCGGTGAAAGAACATGTGGTACCCCCATGTTTGGTTTTGGTAATTGATGACAATCTCTATAGACTAATGGTTGTCTTGAGTTATATTTGAAGGATTTGTCCATAGGCTTTTCTTGAAGTCCATGTGTTGGTTTTAATGAGTTTATGAGTTGACCAAGGTGCTATGAAGGAATTATCCAAAGATTGGTCATGTGAGTGTTGAGCTTATTGCAAGCATGTCTTGAAGAAGAAGATTGTGTGATCATTCATGTTTAACTTCAAGACATCATCCAAATGAAGAGAGTTGGAAAGATTCAAGGTTGATCAAGACTAAGTCAAGAGTGAATCAAGTTGATCAAGACTAAGTCATGAGTTAATCAAGTTGATCAACTCACAATGCGTAGAAGATGTACCTAGAGGGATCAAGTGATCCCATGGTATGGTAAGCTTTGTCCATTGCACTTTGTGTACTAACCCATGGTCTATGTGAGAGTTCTATGTGGGGTTAGGTACGTGTCCATGGGCTTGCGTCAAGAGGAAGATATCATACAACCCATGGAAAGGATGACATCAAGTGGTGATCGTCATCAAGATTGTCGTGTGCAAGTTCAAGTGGAGCATCACGAAGAGATCAAGTGCTTGAATCTTGCCATCCATTAATGGACTTCTGAAGATGTGCCGAAGAGTGGCTCACCTATAGTGGACTATGGGGGAGCAATCATCTAGTCTTCATCGAGCCAACACAATCAAGAAAGGTGGTCCATCTTGAGGGAGTCAAGATCGTCATCATGTAGCTCAAGTGGACCATGTGCAAGGCAAAAGTTTGGCCTTGATCGGTTTTCTATTTTACCGGTCTCGTGGTGGTAGTTGGGAGACCGGGTTATAGGATCGTTTGCCATACTATTAAGGGGGGCTCTCAAGTTGGTAGCTTGATCGTATCGTTAGTAGAGAGATCAAACCATTGCATCCTTGCATCATGTTTCTTGGTTCTTATTTGGTTATCTTTGTGAGTCTTAGAGCTTATGGTCATCTTGATGACAAGCTTGAGTTCATCGAAAACGGAGTTCGCATGCGTCTTCTATGATGTTTTCAGTGTTGGAGGTTTTACCAGTCTTTTCCGAGGAAGGGTTCTCACCATTTTCTTATGGGAGTTTTCAGTGTTTGAGCTTTCCAACAAACTTGGTTTTGCTGAATTCGGAGTCCGTTTGCAAAAGTTGTGGCTGTTTTGGTAAAGGCTGCCGCGGTACTACCGTGACTAGAGCGGATGTAATTTTTTACTACCGCTCCAGAGCAGTACTACCGCGGCTCCTGAGCGGTAGTACCGCTCCAGAGCAGTACTACCGCGGCTCCTAAGCGGTAGTACCGCTCCGGACCAAAATCTCGTGTTTTGATAAGCGGAAGTAGGCATGGAAGTATTGTTTTAGTACCGCTCGCAAGCAGTAGTACCGCTACCACTTGCGGTAGTACCGTGAGGTCGAGCGGTAGTACCATGAGGACGAGCGGTAGTACCGCTCCGGTGGTTCTACTGGCCTTTTGCCTCCTCTCTATTGTTTTTCAAAGGGTACTACCGCCCTAGCGGTAGTACCGCTCCTTGGAGCAGTAGTACCGCTCTGTGCGGGCTGTAAGCATAACGGTTGGATTTTTTCCCACCTATAAAAGGGGGTCTTCTTCCCCAATGAACCTTATCCCTTGAGCTCGTGTTCTTCCCCCATTGTTGACCTTCTCCGAGCTTGCTAACTCTCAATCCCTCCAATGATTCTTGCTAGTTCTTGAGGGAAAAGAGAGAGGAGATCTAGATCCACGTTTCCACCAATCACTTTCTCCTCTAAGTGAGGGGAACCCCTTGGATCTAGATCTTGGAGTTCTTCGTGTTCTTCTTTCGTTCTTCCTCCCATTTTCCTCCCTAGCATTAGTTGCTTTGGTGGGATTTGGGAGAGAAGGACTTGGGCACTTCGTGTGCCCTTGCCATTGCATTTGGTGCATCGGTTTGAGTTCTCCACGTGATACGTGGAAGTTACAAGTTGAGAAGCTTATTACTCTTGGGTGCTTGGTGCCCTTGAGCTTGTTCCTCTTGGGTGCTTGGGCGCCCTAGACGGTTGGTGGTGTTCGAAGCTCAATCATTGTGGTGTAAAGCTCCGGGCAAGCGTCGGGGTCTCCAATTAGGTTGTGGAGATCGCCCCGAGCAATTTGACGGGTACCGGTGACCGCCCCCAAGGGTTGCCAACGTGTACGTGTTCGGTGACTGCCCCAAGGGTCGCCATTTGTACGGATTCGGTGACCACCCTCAAGGGTCCCTTAGTGGAATCACGGCATCTTGCATTGTGAGAGGGCGTGAGGATATTACGGTGGACCTAGTGGCTTCTTGGGGAGCATTGTGCCTCCACACCGCTCCAAACGGAGATTAGCATCTGCAAGGGTGTGAACTTCGGGATACATCATCGTCTCCGCGTGCCTCGGTTATCTCTTACCCGAGCCCCTTTACTTATGCACTTTACTTTGTGATAGCAATATTGTTTCTTGTCATATATCTTGCTATCACTTAGTTGTTTACCTTGCTTAGCATAAGTTGTTGGTGCACATAGGTGAGCCTAGTTGTTGTAGGTTTTGTGCTTGTCAAATTAACCGCTAGGTTTATTCCGCATTTGTTCAAGCCTTAACCGTAATTATTTTAAAGCGCCTATTCACCCCCCCTCTAGGCGACATCCACGATCTTTCAGTTGGTATCAGAGCCTCGTCTCTCTTTATTAGGCTTTACCACCTAGAGAGTAAAGATGTCGACTAGGGGATTAGGATTCTCTGACACTCTTAGTTTCGATGGCACAAATTTTGATGTTTGGGTAATTCGCATGCTTAATCTCTTTAGGGTCATGGACCCAAATTTAGAGCAAATTGTAGATATGGGTTTTTCTCCTCCAAAGGATCCCCAAAGATTATCTTTAGAGGATGAGAAAAACTCTTATCTCAATGCTCAAGCTTCTAATGTGCTTTTCGATGCTTTAAGCAATGTAGTTATATTTCAACTCATGCCGTTCCGGGATGCTCATGAGTTGTGGACGCAGCTTCAATATAAATATGTAGTGTCCAAGATTTGTGGGGATGATTGTTCTCCCTCCACCTCCAGTCGTATAGTCTTCTCAAATTCTTCTACTTCACCTACATGTGGTTTGCCACAAGGTAATGATATGATGAGTAGTGTTGGTCATTGCAAAGATGATAGTATGCTTATTGTGGATGATCCTTCATCACTATATTATTGCAATGCTCCTTCTTTGGGCTTTAACACTTCGAGCACTCCAAATGTTTCACATGCTTGTGTTGAGAGTCCTTGCATATCATGTAGAAATTGCTTGACTAAATCTCATGATGATATGCTTGTTATGTCTTGTTGCCATGATAAAAATGCATCTATTTCCTCGAATTGTTGTGCTAACAATGTAGAGGAAACCGAACACTCCATGGAACAAGATGTGGTGTTTAATGGTGCCTCAAGGGATCCTACATCATCATCTATTGCTTTTTGCCTTATGGCTAAGGCGTCAAAGGTATCTCCTACTTTGTACCCCAATATGTCTCTTGATGATGATGTTGATGCTAATGATGATGAGGATAATGATGAAGAGAATGATAATGTTGCCTCCTTAAAAACTAAGGGGGAAATGATTTTTAAAGCTCTTCATAAAAATAAAATTGCTCGTTCCAACTTCATGGAAATAATGTCCATTGCCATTGATGGCAAGAAATACATTGAGGAGTTGGAATCTCATCTAGAGGAGCATGAGGCCACCATTGAGAAAATGGAAGCTCATGGGCGTGATTACGCAAATGAGATCGTGGAGCTATCTCAAGCTCTTGAACATGAACAAACCACCTCCGAATCTCTTGAGGAGACTTTTGCTCTAGAATTATCTAGAGTGAGGGAATCTCATGATAGAGCTCTTGAGGTGGCCAATGATTTCAAAACTAAAAATGCTAAGCTTGAAGTTTCGCATGCTAGACTCCTTGAGGATTTTGAGCACCTCGAAAATGGCTCAAGGGTCATCAAGGGTGAGCTCGTCAAACTCACCGAGTCTCATGCCCAACTTGAAGCTTCTTATTTAAAAGAGCTTGCCAAGTTGTCCTCTCCTATTGTTGTAAATGATGATGCTTGTGCTACTAACTCTATTACTTGTGAAGCATCCATTTTGAAGGAGAATGTTGAGCTACGGGCTCAACTTGAGGTGCTATCTAGCAATTATGGGAAATTGGAAGAAAGTCATGAAAAGCTCTCAAGCTCTCATGATGATCTTCTAGTATCCCATAGTGTGCTAAAGATAACTCATGAGGCCATGATTGCTAAGGTAACATCTAGTGAGCCTCATGTGGATACTAGCACTACTTCTAGTCAAAACAGTATATTGCCATGTGCTAGTCCTTGTAATTCATCTATTCACAATGTTGGTACATCTTGTGATGAATTGCTTTCCTTGCCTTGTTGCTCTAACGATGAAGCTTATACTTTCTCTAGTACTTGTGTTGAGACTAACCATGTAGAGGAAATCAAAGAGCTCAAGGCCCAAGTCACTTCTTTGAAGAAAGACTTGGAAAAGAGTCATCAAGGGAAATCCACACTCAACAATATCTTGAGTGCGCAAAAATCCCCCAATGACAAAGGTGGACTTGGATTCAACTCCAATAAGAAGAAGAAGTCCAAGATGAACAAAAGGAAGGGCCAAGAACAAGTCAAGAATTTGGCCAAGATTGTTTGCTTCAAGTGCAAAGTAGAAGGGCATCATGTTAGATCTTGCCCATTGAAGAAGAAGCCCATTAGTGACAAGCAACAAGGGAAGCGGCCACAAGTTCACTTTCATGCTCAACCTCAAGTTGAAGAAAGGCCTCTTCCCAAGAAAACTCGAGCAAATGCTTCTCAAGTTGAGAAATCAAGTGAGAAGAAAGTGAAGAGTAGACGTTGCTACTTATGTCGTGAGAAAGGCCACGTCGCTTCTTCATGCACTAGTGGTAACTTATCCAACCCAATTACTATTGATGATATCTATTCTCTTGGGAAGGATAAGGTTGGCAATGTGTTTGCCAAGTTTGTTGGTGCTCAAAGTGGTGTCAAGAAAAGAACCATTTGGGTTGGCAAGCCTATTGTGACTAACCTCTTAGGACCCAACTTGGTTGGGGACCAACAACCTCAAACTTGATCAATAGGTGTTGTTGGAGGGCATTGGAGACTTGGCTACATTATGAAGAATTAAGGGGACTTCATCATTCTTTTTGTCACAAGCCAAGTCAATTGGATTATCAAGTTTCTATCTTATATCCAATGTGCCTCCTTGCGGTAACTTGTACTTAAATTGTTTACTTTGAAAGTTACTTGCCCCCTTGCATGTTTTGGTTTTGTTCCTTGCATGTGTTTGTATATGTTGCACTTCCAACTTTCTTGTGTATGTTGGTGTGCACTTCATGTACATGTGAGTTGTGTGTTGAGCCTTTGTGCATCTTGTTTGTATCTTAGTTGGCTCTTGTGAGAGATTAATGGAACATCCCATTATGGGGGAGTGATGTGCTTTGTGCACCTCACACTCCTATAAGTGTGTGTACATGAGGAATACCATCTAGTATTGATATTACAAGATTATCTAGTCACTATGTGGTATGTCTTCTCATGATAAATTCAAATTCTAAATTGTCCATTAGTTATCTCTTGTTGGATCCTCTTATTGCCTCTTGTTAAGTTTTCTTCATTGGTATCACATTATGGCGGAGTAATATGCTATGTATATTACTAGCCTAGAAAATGTGTACATTTGAGATATTGTCACCTAGTGTTGATATTGTAGATTATCCTGTTTCTAGGTAGCATGTTAGCTCTACAAGTTGCAATTTGCTTGTGTTTGGTGTGAAGATGATGCTGGATATCCTTGCTATCTACCAATGGTAATTATTTCCAAATACTTCTTGTCTTACGACAATTGGTACTCACTTATGTGTGGTAGAAATTATTGATCATCTTTACATTGGCCTTTGCTTTTATTGGCCTTATCTCGTGCCTAGGATTGTGTCAACTCCCATTGTTTTCCATACCACTTGTGGATCTTGTTATTTTCTTGATCTTGTTTAGTGTTTTCTAGATATAGTGAAAGTGGTGATCCCACCTTGTGCATTTTGTATTCAAATGCAAATTCTCTATAATGCACTAGTCTTGGGGGAGCTATCATATTTTCTATAAAACACTCATATTGTGATCCATATTAAGTGTGTGTTGGTGGATGGCAAGTCGTTTCTTTTGGTACTTTGTGCCAACATGAAACTTTGTAGAGAGCTTGGTTTGTTTGGAACCATCCTCTCCTTTGGGAGTTTGACATCTTTTTTTGTGTGTTCCAATGGATATATCATTCCTTGATGTATCTTTTAATGATATCTTCCAAGTGATGATTTCTCCATTTGGTATCCTTTTCACTTGGTTTTCCCTTGTATTTTGGTATCGATTCTTGAAAGTCTTGAGCATGCATTTTAACTTCATGTAGTTCCTTTGGCATGTTTTCTCTCTTTGACCCAATATATAGGGGAAACTCCACCAAGTCTCAAATTGGATGAGATGTGCATGAGATTCATTTTCATATCTATATGCACATATCTATGTGGAGTTTGTCCTATGTATTGTTGGTTCTCTAACTCTTTGGTCCCAATGAGTTTGGGTGCCATTTTGTTTGTGTTGTTGTTGTAGGAACAATTGGAGATGCATTGGATACTCGGCTCATTCAAAAGGAAGGTGTTGTCACCATGTGCTTATTGGAGTCAAGCTAGGATGATCAATGAACTACTTTCTACCTTCAATTGGTATCTACTACATCCTTCCAATGCTATCTCGGTAACAAGTATCATCATCTACTACATGCACATATTATTGCATCAATCGTGTGTGGGTTGTATCATGGCATGTTATTTTTGTTCTTTCTTGTGATACTTGTTTCCTTTCTCAAAGCATCCCAACAATGATCTGTTGTTTCTAGTTGTGATGTCTTTGATGTTCGTGCGGTAGGAATTCATTTATATACAATAAGACCATATCTAGCCATGTGCTATGCTTCTAGGCAAATATCTTATTGGTATATGTATGACTTCCTTTTCGATATCTTGTTCCTTCGTGCTGTAACTATTTCGGGTGTACATCCTTCTTTGTAGATATATCATCATGATTTCATCTACCTAGAACCCTATACACTTGAGAGAATTTACATCTCTAGTTGATATCCTTTCTTTCACGTCCACCTTGTCTTTCTTATGTTATTTCTTTGGTGGCTCCGTGAAAGCTTTTGTCTTGAGTGCGTGTCCTCTATTGTAGCATCTTGATGCACTCTTGTGTTGTGAAGACTATTTTCCTCATGCTTGTCTTTACGAGGCTTTTGCCATCTTAATTGGTATCCCTCATCTTGATGAGGCTTTCATCTTCTATCTTCACCACGGGTTGTCACAAGCATAGGTTCTTTATATGCTTATTAGTAAGCTTGTGAACCCATTTACTAGTTGTGTGTGGGAATGATAGGCCTTGCACCGTGTGCCTCATTCTTTCAAGACTTTATTGATGCTTTATGCTCATCCGTACATTAGTCTTCTCAAGTGCATTGCCTTGAATCACACACATCTTTTTGGTTGAGCCCATTCTCAAGTTGCCTCTTTTACTTGTTGCTCAACCTTGTGTTTGTTGCAAGTACTAGGCTTAATTTCCTATATGCTCACATGCGCTTGTTGTAATTTTCTATTGATTTTGGGGGAGCTATGATCATATTTTATGTACTTTGTATCCGAATACAAAAATTCTTGATGTGCACAAATCATGGGGAGCTTCTCTAGTTTCTTTAGAACACTCCTCGGCTCATATCATAATATCCTTCATTCATGTGGCTCATAGGATCTTTGATCTAGTTGGTTCAATTGATATCCTTTGATTGCTTGCTTCAATTTGTATCTTTTGATTGCTCGATTTCTTGTTTCTCTCTTTGTTATGTCTTTGTGGCATATCATTCTTTTGCAATCTTTGGGCCTCAATATAGTTTATCTTCCTCCAAGTATTTACCATTGGATATGCGTATTGCATTCCACACTCTTTTTGAGAGATACACAATTTATGAAGGAACACTCTTTATATTGGCATTCTAAGCTTTTCACCCATTTTGGCAATCGATGCCAATGGGGGAGGAGTTTCAGAGAGTTTTGTGGAGAAGTTTAGAGAGTTATCTCCTCTTGCTTTGGTTTTGTTCCTTAGCATTTGCATCTCATATGCATGCACTATTGGTTGTTGCATTGCATAGTGAAGCATAATTCCTTATATAAACTCTCTTGAAAGTGATTGTCATCAATTACCAAAATGGCGGAGATTGAAAGAACATGCGATGCCCCCATGTTTGGTTTTGGTAATTGATGACAATCTCTATGGACTAATGGTTGTCTTGAGTTATATTTGAAGGATTTGTCCATAGGCTTTTCTTGAAGTCCATGTGTTGGTTTCAAGGAGTTTATGAGTTGACCAAGGTGCTATTAAGGAATTATCCAAAGATTGGTCATGTGAGTGTTGAGCTTATTGCAAGCATGTCTTGAAGAAGAAGATTGTGTGATCATTCACGTTTAACTTCAAGACATCATCCAAATGAAGAGAGTTGGAAAGATTCAAGGTTTATCAAGACTAAGTCAAGAGTGAATCAAGTTGATCAAGACTAAGTCAAGAGTGAATCAAGTTGATCAACTCACAATGCGTAGAAGATGTACCTAGAGGGATCAAGTGATCCCATGGTATGGTAAGCTTTGTCCATTGCACTTTGTGTACTAACCCATGGTCTATGTGAGAGTTCTATGTGAGGTTAGGTACGTGTCCATGGGCTTGCGTCAAGAGGAAGATATCATACAACCCATGGAAAGGATGACATCAAGTGGTGATCGTCATCAAGATTGCCGTGTGCAAGTTCAAGTGGAGCATCACGAAGAGATCAAGTGCTTGAATCTTGCCATCCATTATGGTGTCAATGGACTTGTGAAGATGTGCCGAAGAGTGGCTCACCTATACTGGACTATGGGGGAGCAATCATCTAGTCTTCATCGAGCCAATGCAATCAAGAAAGATCGTCCATCTTGGGGGAGTCAAGATCGTCATCATGTAGCTCAAGTGGACCATGTGCAAGGCAAAGGTTTGGCCTTGATAGGTTTTCTATTTTACCGGCCTCGTGGTGGTAGTTGGGAGACCGGGTTATAGAATCGTTTGCCATACTATCAAGGGGGGCTCTCAAGTTGGTAGCTTGATCGTATCGTTAGTAGAGAACTCCAACCATTGCATCCTTGCATCATATTTCTTGGTTCTTGTTTGGTTATATTTGTGAGTCTTAGAGCTTATGGTCATCTTGATGACAAGCTTGAGTTCATCGAAAACGGAGTTCACATGCGTCTTCTATGATGTTTTCGGTGTTGGAGGTTTTACCGGTCTTTTCCGAGGAAGGGTTCTCACCATTTTCTTATGGGACTTTTCTCATTGGCTTCTTTTTGATATTTCTATCAAGATTGTGTTAGCCCATGTCGTTAGCTTTCCAACAAACTTGGTTTCGTTGAATTCAGAGTCCGTTTGCAAAAGTTGTGGCTGTTTTGGTAAAGGCTGCAGCGGTACTACCACGACTAGAGCGGATGTAATGTTTTACTACCGCTCCAGAGCAGTACTACCGCGGCTCCTGAGCGGTAGTACCGCTCCAGAGCAGTACTACCGCGACTCCTAAGCGGTAGTACCGCTCCGGACCAAAATCTTGTGTTTTGATCAGCGGAAGTAGGCACGGAAGTACTTTTTTAGTACCGCTCGCAAGCAGTAGTGCCGCTACCACTTGCGGTAGTACCGTGAGGTCGAGCGGTAGTACCGTGAGGAGGAGCGGTAGTACCGCTCCGGTGGTTCTACTGGCCTTTTGCCTCCTCTCTATTGTTTTTCAAAGGGGTACTACCGTCCTAGCGGTAGTACCGCTCCTTGGAGCAGTATTACCGCTCTGTGCGGGCTGTGAGCATAACGGTTGGATTTTTACCACCTATAAAAGGGGGTTTTCTTCCCCAATGAACCTTATCCCTTGAGCTCGTGTTCTTCCCCCATTGTTGACCTTCTTCGAGCTTTCTAACTCTCAAACCCTCCAATGATTCTTGCTAGTTCTTGAGGGAAAAGAGAGAGGAGATCTAGATCCACGTTTCCACCAATCACTTTCTCCTCTAAGTGAGGGGAACCCCTTGGATCTAGATCTTGGAGTTCTTCGTGTTCTTCTTTCGTTCTTCCTCCCATTTTCCTCCCTAGCATTAGTTGCTTTGGTGGGATTTGGGAGAGAAGGACTTGGGCACTCCATGTGCCCTTGCCATTGCATTTGGTGCATCGGTTTGAGTTCTCCACGTGATACGTGGAAGTTACAAGGTGAGAAGCTTATTACTCTTGGGTGCTTGGTGCCCTTGAGCTTGTTCCTCTTGGGTGCTTGGGCGCCCTAGACGGTTGGTGGTGTTCGAAGCTCAATCATTGTGGTGTAAAGCTCCGGGCAAGCGTCGGGGTCTCCAATTAGGTTGTGGAGATCGCCCCGAGCAATTTGACGGGTACCGGTGACCGCTCCCAAGGGTTGCCAACGTGTACAGGTTCAGTGACCGCCCCCAAGGGTCGCCATTTGTACGGATTCTGTGACCGCCCTCAAGGGTCCCTTAGTGGAATCACGGCATCTTGCATTGTGCGAGGGCGTGAGGAGATTACGGTGGCCCTAGTGGCTTCTTGGGGAGCATTGTGCCTCCACACCGCTCCAAACGGAGATTAGCATCCGCAAGGGTGTGAACTTCGGGATACATCGTCGTCTCCGCGTGCCTCGGTTATCTCTTACCCGAGCCCCTTTACTTATGCACTTTACTTTGTGATAGCAATATTGTTTCTTGTCATATATCTTGCTATCACTTAGTTGTTTACCTTGCTTAGCATAAGTTGTTGGTGCACATAGGTGAGCCTAGTTGTTGTAGGTTTTGTGCTTGTCAAATTAACCGCTAGGTTTATTCCGTATTTGTTCAAGCCTTAACCGTAATTATTTTAAAGCGCCTATTCACCTCCCCCTCTAGGCGACATCCACGATCTTTCACCCGGGACTCCCCTGGCGTGCACTCCAAGCCCATCTGATTGGTTTCCTTCCAAAATTAACTTCTCCAGTTGATTTCGTTCCGTTTTGACTCCGTCTGATATTCCTTTTCCTCGAAACACTGAAATAGGCATAAAACAGCAAATCTGGGCTGGGCCGCCGGTTAATAGGTTAGTCCCAAAAATAATATAAAAGTGGATAATAAAGCCCAATATTGCCTAAAACAGTAGATAAAGTAGCATGGAGCAATCAAAAATTATAGATACGTTGGAGACGTATCAGGCGCGCAGGTGGAATCTGGGCGGGAAAAAGGTGTTTCTCGCGTGACAGTGGTGGCCCACGCGCCACTTTTCCTTCCGCCGGAGCCCCCAAGTGCCCCCAGTGCGTTGGGTTCAGCCTGGGAGATGCTCTTACCCCTACAGACTCCCACGAAAACAAAAGAAAGGCAGTAGTACGCGCGAGATAAAACAAGAAGCGACGACGCTCAAGGAAGATAGCGGGTGAGGTCTACAACCGTCCTTCTTTGTCGTACCCTCGACCCTCCTTCTCCCTCTCCATCCCTCCCCTGCCCCCTCTACATCCCTGATTTGTTTTTCTTTTCCAGAAACTTCGATTTAGGGTTTTTTCTTAGACAACCTTGCGAAGCTTTATTAAACCATCATAATGTTTATAGGGACGAACACAAAATCATTGGATTGGGCTAAATAGATACGGCTGGCAACCCCTAATATTAACGATAAAGTGCTTCCAAGATTGTGAACCTCCACCATCCTCTTTCTTTGGATTTTTTTTTGAAAAGAAAGGGGTTGCCCCCCTGCCCCAACTTTTTATTGAAAAAGCAAAGGCAACCGACGAACAGAGTTTACAGCTCTCGGCTCCAGCCAGAAGTAGCCACAGCAGAATTATTACAGATTCAAACATCCAGCAGATTAAAAGTCCACTAAGAGAACTTCGAATGGCCCCTATAGGAACTACAAGCGCAGAGGCACTGAACTCCCTACAGGCGCATCATCCAGCCAGGCAATTCTAAGCAACTCCCCGTGATGATGGTCGAGCAGCTTCAAGCATTGGAGGAGTAGTACACCCTGGGACTCCGCGCACAAGATCTTCCATTGATAAATATGTCTCCCCACCATCTCCAGTACACATTTGATGCTTCTCCATCTTCGCCCCTGGAACACAATTTCATTCCGAAACAGCCATAAGCTCCATAAGGTAGCAGCAGAAATCAAATTTACAGCATCAAAACTCTTTTTCTTCTTCCAAAAAGGAAGCAAGGACTCAAACGAAATAGGTACAGGCATCTTAGTACAGTTAGCTATCACCAGCCAAACTTGTCGAGCAACTACACAATCAAAAAACAGATGCTGGAGGCTTTCAGGTTCACAGCAAAAGACACAAGTCAGGTCTTCCACATGCTGGCGCTTAGCCAGATTGTCCCTGGTTAGACTTTTATTATTCACAATCAGCCACAGAAAAACATGAATATTAGGGGGAACTTTGATTTTCCAAATATAATCCCTCCAGATAGAGACCACGCCCCCCCCCCCCCCCAATTAATCATCTTATACATAGACTTAACAGAGTATGACCCTTTACTTTCCAAAGACCAAACAGGCTTATCCGCCAAGTTATTAAAAGGAACACTTTTAATCATACCAAGAAGTTCATTCCAGGCACACAAGATATCTTCACTAACACACCTTCTAAAGGTCAGCTGGAGATTCTCCCCATCCCACACCTGAGCCACTGAGGCATCTTGTTGTTGACAAATCACAAAAAGATCCCAAAAGCTAGTTTTGAGTGAACAATCACCCACCCAAGTATCATGCCAAAAGGAAATATTTCTCCCATTCCCAGGAATCCATCTATAAAAAGTTTTGGCAGCAGAGCAAGCCCAGGTGAAACTCTTCCAGAAGGGAGATCCCACCCCAGACTTAGCCCAGAGTATGCTAGGTCTATTCACATTATACTTGAACTCCAACAATTTCTTCCAGTCACTATCCCTATCATCAAAAAATCGTTTACTCCAAGCAGCCAACAGAGACATATTGAATTCCCTAAGATTAGGGACCCCCAAACCACCCCACTCTTTCTTCTGGGAGACCAACCCCCACTTGGCAAGGTGGTACTTATGGTTGTCTCCAACATTGCCCCAGAAGAAATGAGCCATTTGGGAAGTAATAGCATCAATAGCCCACTTAGGAAATTTCATAATAGACATTAAGTAGGTAGGAATACTTGCTATACAGGTAGTAAGTAAAATCAACTTGCCCCTATAAGACAGATGTCTTCCCAACCACCCAGAAATTTTCCTAATAATCCTATCAATAATGGGTTGAATATCTTCTCTTCTAAGCTTCTTGAAGTGAAGAGGAACCCCAAGATACTTAAAAGGGAAGTCCCCAATTTGACAGCAAAAGATCTGGGCAAATTCCTTAGCAGTCTCCTCATCAAGGTTAATGGTATGCAAATCACTTTTATGAAAGTTGATACACAGACCAGAGAGTTTTTCAAAGCAAGCCAGGATCCACTTCAAATGTCTGGCATGGTCAGCAGAAGCCTCCAAAAATAGTATTGTATCATCAGCATATTGCAGGTTGATCACACCACCAGGCACAACATGAGGCAGAAGCCCTTTGATCAAGTTATGACTAGTAGCTTTCTTAAGCATCTTAGAAAAAACATCAGCCACTAGGTTAAATAGAAGAGGAGAGGAAGGATCACCTTGTTTCAGCCCTTCCCCCCCCCCCCCCCCAAATGAGGACCAATGGTGTCATTAATTTTCACAGCAAAAGTGCCTTGATAGAGGCAGCTACAAACCCACCCTATCCATTTCTCACCAAAACCTCTAGACCTCAACATTTCCACAAGGAAATCCCAATTAACTCTATCATAAGCTTTCTCATAGTCTAGCTTCAGAACCAAGCCACTAGAACCAGATCTATGGATCTCATGAATCACTTCATGAGCCATGACCACACTTTCAAGAATAAACCTCCCTTTAATAAAGGCAGTCTGATTTTGAGAGATAATTCTATCACATATAGGAGAAGCCCTAGTATTCATAGCCTTTGAAAAAATCTTTACAGAACAATTCCCAAGGCTTATAGGCCTAAAATTCTTCATATCTTTAGCATCATTCACCTTGGGGATCAAGGTAATAATAGCAAAATTCAATCTAGAAACATCTAGGGTACCATTCTCAAAATCTTTCACTAACCACATAAAGTCATCTTTAATCAAATCCCAAAAAGTTTGGTAGAAAATAAAAGACAACCCATCAGGACCAGGGGCCCCAGCAGCATATGAACTCATAATAGCTTTTTTAATCTCCTCCTCAGAGAAGGGTTTTTCTAAAATCTCTTTCTCTTCTTCAGAAATCATATCACCCTCATCCCAGAAGTCCTCATCCAGATGGATATCAGGTTTTTGTTCATAAGAAAAGAGCCTCTTATAAAGGCAGTAGCAACATCCAGTAAATCCTCAGTACTAGTAACAGGGCCATCAGGGCCATTTAGTTCAGTTAGATGGTTCTTCCTATGTCTATGATTATCTAGGGCCATAAAATAGGCATTATTACGATCCCCTTCCAAAATTTTCCTGTCCCTGGATCTTTGCCATAAGGCAGTCTCTTCCTTCTTCCAAATATCATCTAACTCTTTCTTAATAAGATTCATTCTCTCCCCCTCATTGGGAGACAGCTGACTATGTTCTGATTTCACATCTAGAATGTCAAACTCCATAAGGAGGGATTTCTTCTTCTTCTTCATGGCAGCCTCTAAATTAATACTCCATCCTTTGATGATTTTTCTCAAGGCTCTAGTTTTGCACATCCAGTTCTCAATAGAAGACCTAGCATCACCATGCCTAGTCCAGATGTCATGAACAAGCTGGGAGAACCCAGGCTGGGCTAACCACCATTTTTCGAATCTAAACATTTTAGGACAATTAACTCTCCTAGCCCCAGTATCCAGAACCAGAGGGGTATGATCACTCCCCACCCTAGGTAAGGCAGTTAAAGTAGAGTGTGGGAAATGCATATCCCAGTCCACAGAAGTGAACACCCTATCCAAGATAGCAAAAATAGGATTACTCTGATTGTTAGACCAAGTAAAAGACCTATTGGAAATAGAAATTTCCAATAAGGCCCATTTATTAACCCAATCATTGAAAAGGAAGGCAAATTGTGAATTAATCACTCCATTGCTTTTGTCAGATTGTTGTCTTACAAGGTTAAAGTCACCACACACCAGTACAGGATAAGATACAGATTCCAAAATGTCATGTAACTCAGCAACAAACTCCACCTTAAATTCAGGGTAAGCAGACCCATAAACTACAATTAGTTGCCACACAAGCTTATCAATTTTAGACTTAATGGTAGAAACCACACCAAATTTTTTATTAATAAAACCAATGACCTCAAACATATCAGTTCTAAAACCAACCAGAATACCCCCAGCAGTATTTAAGGCAGGCAGAAAATGCCAAGTAAAATGATTTTGTCTGTCAATAGCCTTGAGGAGACCCTCAGAAATGAGCTCTTTTTTTGTTTCTTGAAACCCAATAAAGTCTGGGTTAGTCTTAGCAATAGTATCACAAAGGCACTGAATTTTCCCTGGTTGTCCAAGCCCCCTAATGTTCCAAATAAGACCTATCATATCTAATTAATTTTGAAAGGATGTGACAAGCCACATGGCTTAACTTTGGTCAACACAGCTGGTGATGTCTCACAGCAATCCACAGTGCCCACTGATTGCTGGGGAGTACACCCCACTGTATTGAATCCAACCTCTACTACATCAACATCTAAATTATCAGGCAGAACAGTTTCAGGATTATTATTAGCAAACATCAAGCATTTTTCCTTCTCATCAGCAACCAAATCATCAATAATCATATGTTTCGAACAGGCATCATTCCCAATTTTCAGATTGATTTTCTCAGAATGAATAGCAAGGAGGTCAGGATCAAGCATAGCAAATGAGTTACCTTTGTAAGTGTGTGGCACCTCCAAGTTCTTCTTCCTCTTGTAGTCAGCAGCTTTCTGCATGATATTCACATGACCATGCCGTCTAGTGTGAGGCTTCTGGGCTAACACAGGCCCCCACTTAGACTTAGACTGTTTCTTCTTCCCAACATCCACCACCTCATCAAGTGAAGATAGCAGAGACCTTTTCAACCCTGAACACTTGATCAGATCCACAGCTTCCATAGGTAAGGTTGTCAGATCATCCTCATCATTCTTATCCTCTTCAGAATCAGAACAATCAATAGATTTCAGAACCATGTTGCAGTAGGCAACACTATCCTCTCCAGGTAGGTTTCCTTCTCTGTCATCACTGGATCCAGTATCCATATGGTTTATCTCTTCAGTTACAGCAAAGGGATCTTTAGCTTCACAAGAAGCCACGTGCTCATTCATCATAAAGCCATCACCCAGTTTAGATGGAGAGATTGGATTTTCAACTTCAATTACAGCAAGTGAAGCACAAGCTCCAAGCTTACTCACATCTCTGATTGGTTCAACATTTTCTTTTATCACCACAGACTTAGGTTCCATCACAGCACATTCCATGATGAAATTTTCATGTTCAGTGTCTGACAAATCAACCTGATGATTAATGGCATCAGAGGCTTTTTTGTAGTTATCAGCATCAGAGGTCCTTTTAGAGCCTAAATTGGCCTTATCAAGATCATCTATAGCATTCTCATCATTGGATAAAATGTCATCCCGAGTGTCATCATCCTTGCTCTCCTGGTTCTTCTCATTATCCTCCTCAAGCTCTTCATCATCAACTTCTTCCTCATTAACCACAACATCCAGGCCACCAGTTTGTTCAAAACCTTCCACAGTAAATCCAATAAGAAACAACTTCTTCTTCATTTCTATCAATCTTTCAAAAGGAATTTTGGTGGGGTCCTTGCAAGCAATCTTAACTCTCACATTTTCAAAAAAGGTCCTGAACATGCCATTCCAATCTACATCAGTAAGAACCCCAAACATTGAGGCAATCTGACAGAAGACCTTCCAAGTACACCATTTAGGTGGTATACCCTCAATCAGGACCCAAGCTTCAACTAGCTCTCCAAAAGGATCACAAGCCCCTTTCCATTCAGTCACATTTACATTCACACCATCTTTAGGGAGATCAAAAGCTGGGAATTCAATCAAGTCCTCAGCACTCTTCCATGGAGGGAACCTGACTAAAAATGTTTTACTTGATATCTCTCTCACTTGCCATGGCCATTGCCTATTCTTGCAAAAAACAGCAGACAACAGGCCACAAAGCTCGTTTTTCTGCACCTCTCCCTTGATGATGTTCACAACTGCACAGTTCTGATAGTTCAGCCATTTGGTTTCGGCAACAGCAGGTACCTCCACATGGTAGAAACCAAGACCACTAGCTCCACTTCCAAAGAAAGTGGCTGAAGGTTGAATCTTAGCCCAAGCAGCACAATTATTAACATTGTGATTTTGTTGGCAAATGAAACAGGCCTTAGTCTTCACACAGTTCCCCACGTAGTGGCCAGGGCCCCCACAGTTGAAGCAAATCATATCCTTATATCTGGGGTCAAGAACCTGCTCTATTTCAGCAACCACAACTGGAGCAGGGATCTGAGAGGAGGAGGCAGTAGACGCAGTAGATTTGGTTTTCTGCACAGGAACAGGGTCTTTACCAGAATTGGTCGTGCCCTGTCGGCGTTGAGGTACCGGGGCACGCTGACCACCACCCCGTTGAGAGGCAGCCCTCGAGCTCGATCCAGAAGGACGCTTATCAGCCATCTCTACTCCTCCCCTAACAACTTCGACAAAAGATCTAGAACCAGGGCCAATACCCTCACACGGCAAGCAGATTAGTTTAGGAGGAGGATCAAAAGATCTCACAGTGGCAGGATGACAATCAGCCTTGGTGAACTTCCCAGCCGCAAGGAGATCTTTCCGCACCCAGAAGGTAGTGGGGAAAGGTTTCGGGAGGAAGGGGTTAGGGTTGTTGCGGCGGCGAGGAGGGGAGGGGATCGACCACAACTGGCCATAGTGCTCCTCTATATACTCTAGGTCACCGCAAGGCTGGGAAGGCGCATTCACAGAGTTTGTTTTCCTCACAACCACAGATCCACGGATGGAGGGTTCGTATATCTTCGGGGCAGGGACGGGGCATCCCTGCTTTTGATCACCTTTTCCAGGAGCACATGCTCCCAACTTTCCCCCTCTTTTCGAAATTAAACTATGGTGAGCCATTCTACCGCCATGGATCTCACCTGAGCTGCTCTTACCCACGCCCACCCCCTGGATTTCAGACATCAAATTACCCTGAGGGAGAGCCCTCAATTCCTTTACCTCACTAGGATTTTCGACTAAATTGTCAACAGAAGGGGAGATCCCCGCATTCAGACTGTCAGAATTATGAACTTCAGCTGAATTAATTCGCCCTGTCGAGACACATCTGCGTCGCGAGCGGAATGCGCGTAACAATCTCATAGAATGGGTAGAGAGGAAATCCGGAATCATACCTTGGTCGCCAGGCCACAGTGGAGGCTCGATGCCGCGTCGGTCGCCCGCATGATCTCGGTGTAGACCACCAGAGCGCCGACCCGAGCCATGCATCCCACGGCCAGCAGCATCGACGAACGCTACCGCCGGTGAGGAGGCAAGGCCCCGGGCGGGAGCACCCTGGTGGGGATCCTGGATATCGCCTCCATGCGTGGCCTTGCGATGTTGAGGCGCGGAGGATTGGACCTGAACTCCCTCCACCGCGCCGCCTGCGCCGGATCTGGCGAGTCCGCTTCCTGGATCGCCCAGAAGAGGAACTCCACATCCGATGCGCCATCGTCGCCGGTGAACCTCGCGTATTCGTCGTACCTGGCGAATCGCAGGATGCTCTCGAAGATCTCTACCCACATCGAGCGGTCGGGGAATCTCTCCCACACCACACGCTCCATCTCCTGGTATGCCTCCGGGGAGTTCGCATCGACTGGATGTGGCGGAAGCCGCAGCGGCGCCGCCACCCGCGTCGCCGGCAGGACGCGTCGGATCTGCGTGCCCCGACGTCGAGGCGCGGTCATCCAGTCCAGAGGCGAGCGGGATAATGGATAAGCACGGGGGAGGCGCAAAAATGGTGGTGGGGATGGAGGTAGGTGGAACGGGGAGGGTAGGTGGGAGAGCGGTGGGAGTCATTTTCAGACTTCGTCTTTCTTTGGATTTGGATGGACCAAGCAAGTTGCTGATCTAACGGCCCAGAGTCAAGTGGCCAGCCCGTTAAGCGTTGCCTTCCCTATTTCACCCCGTGCGCGGCGCAGCCCCTCTCACGAACCCTAACTTTTCTAAACCCTAATTCCAGCCCCTTCGCGACACTCTACCGCTCTCCCGATGGATCCGCAGCAGCCGGAGCCCGTCAGCTATCTATGCGGAGGTGATCCCCCCCACCCCCTATCTCGTTCGTTTTCTTGCGGCGGTTTATTTTTCGCCCACATGTTACGCGCCTTGCGTTGATTCGATTTGTCGACCACGAAGAGAAGCACAGTGTTGTGATTTCTCGTACAAGTAAATTGATTTCCCCTTTCATCATACTCAAACGATCATGTGTATGCGTTCCTTCAGATTGCGGAGCTGAGAACACGCTGAAGACAGGGGATGTGATCCAGTGCCGTGAGTGTGGCTACCGCATCCTCTACAAGAAGCGCACCCGCAGGAGTATGGCCCCTTCAATTTATTCTTTCGTTCTATTTAAATTTTCTTGTCGCGGTTTAATATTTCGTTTGGTAATTGCTTTGTGTGCACTTACCTGAAAAAGGTTATAAATTGCTTGTGCCTTGTGCTGTTGATATGTCCTTCTTGATCTAGCCGAGCCAGTGAACATAGTTCCCTAACTACCACCTCAAACAAGCAAACAAAATCATTACTCTGCAATTACGTTTAGAAAACAAGATGTAATATGCATCTGAAACATTGAAATTCAGTTTCACAGAGCAGTATTCACCATCAATAAACCTGGAAGTGTTCACAATCCTCCTTTACCGGTGGAAATAGTTGGTCACCACATATTCGTCATTGTGTAATTACCGCTGTATAATTACTAATGCATAGTGGATCTAAGTATGTGCCGGTTACAGGTGATCTGGAAGTGCTTATAAGCTCTCTACATGCTTCCATTTACTTGTGCATTAGTTTCTGACGTGCTCAAGGAGAATGAAGATCCATGTGGAAATAGGAAGTTTCAGAAGTCTACATAACCTCTTGAATCTTGGGGAAAAGCTGCATAACTCCATTAAATTGGAAATCTCATTTTCTATCCCAAAATTGCTTGCAAACATAATTTTTGGGGTAAAATATATGGTTTGAAGTTTCTGAGGTTATGTGGATTTTTCACCAATGTACAAGTGGTTATCTAGATTTTTTAGAAACTTTGGAACCTATATCATTGAAGGTACTCTTCGACCAATCTTACTTTATTTAGGACAATTTATTATACCAATGCACATTGGATGCAAGTATGTGCCAGGTGTACATGGTCACTCAAGTGTATATGTACCTTGTGCATGCTTCCATTTTCTCCTGCAATAGTTTGTCACTTACTCAAGCTAGAGTTAAAAACAATACTGAAATAGATTGTTTGGAGAAGTCTACACAACCTCTTGAACCTTAGGGAATAGCCGCTTACCACCATTAAGTTTTAAACTGAATTTTCTACCCCAAGGTTTCATGCAAACACAATTAAGAGGGTTTTTTCACCAAAGTTCACATGGTTTTCTAGTAGTTTTCATAAGAATTTGGAAACATAAATGGTTGAAGATTCTCAAGGACCAATTTACTTATAACTTTGTCAACAATTACTTTCAGCTGAACCATCTTTTTTGTTTATAAAATGAGAACACCAAGTCCTGATTTTTGAAATATTCATAATACTTAACTTCTGTTCCTTTCTTAAGTACATGATGTGTTTGGCTTACCCACTTGTATTTAAGGTTCACAAGGAGGTATATTAATCTGATTGTTTCTATTCATTACTTCATTCACTATTGAACTTGTTAACTATAAACCAATTGAGTACAGATTTGTGCAACACTTTGTGGCTTAGCCAAGCTATAAAAGTTTGAAAGATTTACATAGCCTCTTGAACGTTTTGAAATGCATGCCACGAACACAATAAAATTTTAACGGATATACCGCGGCACAGTTTATGCAATTATCAATTACTGTTTGAATTAAATGAGGTTGGCAAACCAAAGTTTGTGTTCTAGTAATATTTTTCTGTTTGTAGAGGTACACTTTTGTTTCTTTAACCCCCCCCCCCCCCCCCCCCCCTCCTCTTCCTGTCTTCAAAGCCAATAATGTTGCTACCCCTTTTTCTGTCTTCAAAGCCAATAATATTGCTACTAAATCTAACTATGTTGACTTGTTAAATGAAAATAACCGGTACATGTCAGCTACATACTTATTACATTACAAACAATGCACATGACATATCCCTTGGATCCTCAAGATGCAGCCACCTGGCCCACCTATCGATAATTAGGAATACGGTCGATCTTGCTACTTTTGTGAGGCCTACTGATGTTTGATTGCAAAGTGGTTGCGACGAATTAGTTGCTTTAGGTTCAAAGCAGGCACTTGATTGTCTATTTCTTAGTTTTCGTTTTGACCATGAACTAACAAGAAGTTAAAAAAAATGCTCTCATGGTTGTTATGGTTGAGAAAGATCTGATGTATGCTCAATGATGCCACTTAATATTAGATTTTTAGTTCAGTTCAAACTGAATTTGTTTGCAACATATAAACATGCATGCTGTGTGCAATCTCTGATTAAATCGTCTCCTTGCTTGGGCAGTTGTTCAATACGAAGCTCGCTGAAGACAGAAGAACAAACATCATTCACTGCTGGTTCGTGCCTCGATTGATGTGGAGTGTGCCCTGAGACAAAGCTACAATGGAGAAATGTATTATATACAGTACTTTTAGGTCTTATTTGTCCGTTGGACTTTGGCTTGAAGTGGTAAAACTTGTCGTAACCGAATTGAGATTTTAAACGTTTGAGAATCCAGTTTATGCATCCTGGAAGCTGGATATTGAAAAATGGTTATTATTGCTATTGCCAGCAATATAATGCTCTGTTGGTTGGTTGCAGCCTCTTGCTCTTATTTGCTGCCTGAATTGCTATTTCCTTAATTCTCGTGCCGTGTTCTTTAGTTTGCTAAGCTGAGCTCTGTAATGTTCTGTGTGACTTAAGGATTTTCATTACGTCATTGTCATATTCGGGGTATGACTAGCGCACAGTAGGATACAATGTTATAGGTGATCATATTAGGACATGTTTGGTTTTTGCCTAGGTTCTACCTAGGCAAAATTTTGGTGGAGCTTTTGGTTGCCCATGAATTGACCAACATTGGCTATAAAATTAAACTAGGATAACAGAAAGACGCTTTGCAAAGAAACATATTTATCATGTGCATCCCTTTTTTTTTTCTTTTCAAAAAGACTGAGGGCAGTATACAGGTACAAACGCCCCCTTGCAGAAAAATAGAAAGCATTCAAAAATTTGAGGTTGCCGAAGTCTTCTTTCTCCAGCATCCACCAATAGCGATCCGCCAAGAAAGTCGCCGATGCAGACCAAGAGACGCTGGTGGCCGCAATCTACAAAGCAACTCGCCACTCTTGTAGAAAAATACCTTGATAAGGGCATGTAGAAACTCCAAAGACTATGAAGACCATAAAAGCCGATCCAAATTCAGATGGATCCACATAAAACCAAAACCGATCGAATCCCGGAAGACATGTCAAAGAACTCCACGCACCCTCCATAGGTGTTTAAAACAGCAGAATCCCGGAAGACCTGTCAAAGAACTCCACGCACCCTCCATAGGTGTTTAAAACACCGACAAAACAGGTAAAAGGACAAAGAGAACATTATTCCTACCCTTGGATAACACCGCCACTTCGCCGCCCCAAACCAAACACGAAGAATCTCTAAAGAGAAACTGAAAAAAAGAAATCACTCATGCCGCTATTCGACTGGTCTGGTCTGATGTTGAGCTCGCCGCTGTTCAGAACCATGAACCGATGCCCTCTTCTCTGATGATCCGGCCAGGCTGAGCCACCGATGAAGATCTCCGCGCTGGATCCTTCCGTCCACCGCCGGTTTCACCAATGTTGATGTCCTTCATGTACCACAGCAACCCTCCAGCGCTTCCACAACAACACCCCCTCCCCCCTCCCCCGATCTGGAGCTCCCCGTCGCCGTGTAGGCTTTTGCCTGGCGACGCACCCTTGCGGCGGCGAGAGTGTTGGAAGGCTGTGGCGGTTAGGGTTACTCCTTCACCCGCCTTAGTCACCTGTCTCAAGGGCGTGACTTTTGTTTGTCATGTGTAAGTGCAACCAGACGTTTTGATCATATATCAAACCCATTAAGCTATGCGTGAAGGGCTACCAACCAGTTATGCCACGTGACGCAAGTTGGTTGGCCGCCGTGAGAAATCTTCTAGAATTTTTTTTAGGTGAATGTGTGGATTATTTTTTAAATGTATTTTTTTAGATGGAGGTAGGTTAGAACCTCTGGTATTTTTTAAATGGAGGATTATGCAAAGTGAAACTCGCTGGTAGGCTGCGGTGGTAATTTCTTCTTCTTTTATTTGTACTTCTTTTTTTAGATGAAAGGTGAGGATTTTTTTTCCTGAGGTGTATTTTTAGACGGAAGTGAGGACTCTATATTTTTTTTAAATGAAAATGTGCGCACAGCTTTCTCTCAAGCAACGCCACAGGGTGGCGCCCCAACCACTAGCGTATCGTTAATCTTATGCATATAAGAAGGGACTTGAACGCCGATTTTCCTTTTTAACGTTTTGATAGACATGTATCCAAAACCAACTGAATGTCCGAAACAACATCATACTGGATGTCTTCTTGTCTGGCTATGTCATCATCATATTCTCATGACTGAACAATCAAAATCAGTCATTGCCATTTTCTGGGATACACCCAACGACATGCACATCATTCTGATGACCGAAAGAAAGGGCTCTACAAGATATTTGAAGATGCAACAGTTATCATGCGATAGTACATGAGTTGCACTCCGCAATCCCTATAGACTAAAACAACAGCACATAATCAGCATGATTTCCACAATGAAATAGACCTAGATCGTACAGTTAATTTCAGTTCTTGAATTTTCGTTCACACAACCACCCCACACAGAAAAGAAAGACAAGACTACCAAGAACAAGGCATTGAATAGACATTTAGAAGGGAAGTTCTGCATCAGCACTAAAACATTTCTGACAGATATAATACACGAATAGTAAATAGGCCAAGATATTTATTCTTAACCACCACTAACTATTTTACAAGGATGGCTTGGCTGTTTGTAATAACTAAATACTGCACAGGTAGTGTTGCTTCGGCCGATCATGGATCATGCTGGCTACTTTGCGTGTATCTCAAACGCTGCTGTCTTCCTGGCGGAAGTGTTGGGCCATCCTGCCTCCTATCAATACCTGCACGATTGTTTCCAGCGTAACGCCGATCAAAGATGCCATGGCGATATCCGCGGTAACTGCTGGTGTGCCTCGAGTGCCGATTCAAGAAACCCTGGCGCAGCCAGCTTTGCGCGCTTGACCGTCGGATGCCCTGCCAATCTGCACGTGAGCTGCGCCTATCACTGAATGGCCTGGGCTGCGGCAGAAACCTAGGGAAGGCATGCCTTCCATCTGGCCAAATGGTAGGTGATCCTAGTCTTCCATTCAGCCAGGGCCTAGGGGCACGTTGTCGGTTATCCGGTGATTCTACTTGGTCTTGGGCAGGAGACCACCACTCATCACCACTTTCTTCCCCAGAATCTTCATCAGGAGACATTGCATCTCTAGTCTCAATAACATAGTCACCAACTATTACTGCACCAGGATTCTGTGACCTGATTGCACTAATCACATCACCAAACTCCTGCTCACGTTCAAGGCGATCCCAAGACCTTTTCCTTGAGATATCTACAAGGGCAGGCTTTGAAAGCAAGTGAGCTGTTCTAGCATGCTCACGCAGCTGCTCATAGCTACCAACAAATTTGCAGCAATCACGGGAGCAACACCTCGACTTCTCGTCCAGATACTTTCTGACTTCTCCAGCAGGAATCCAGCCTGATACTGATCCTCTACAGAGAGGACACTTCATGTCAACTGAAATTTGCACAGCATCATGACATTCTTGCATTATAATGCTACTTTCTCCTAAGAATGGTGTTGAATTAGCAGATTCTTGGTTATTAGCATTGTCAATGTGTCTTCTGAGGCTTGGGCTCAACAAATGTCTGGAAATCGTACTATAGTGAGATCTTGGTTGGACTGTTCTGTTATTGGAGTTTGAAAGCACCGAAGAGGTTGAGTGTGAATCATGGACCTTACTATCTCCATTCATTTCTCTGAACCGGTCTAGGCAATTAGAGTGTCGATGGCTTGTGTTACAAATATAACTTCTGCAGCCATTCTTGTACGAACTGCATATAAGTAAAACAGCATTGTGTGGTTGCTCCATACAAATAGGGCAAGAAATCCTGTCCCATTCCATATGCAGAGCAGTGCATGATGTGACTGTAGGTCTGTTACTTTTCTTACTTGTCATCTTGAAATCAACTGTGACGAATCTACTTTATCGTTAGATTGTTGAAGAAAGAACTATTAATTGACTCAAGTCGAGCATTTATACAGATTAAGAAAAACATTATCTTGCTAAACATAATTCCATTGCAATACCGAATTAAACACTAATACATTTTTAAAACGGCAGAGAAAAAAAAACTGTCTTACTAAAGCTTTAAGATCATCTGGGGGGATCATATTTTAGTTTCCAAATCAGTGTTAGCCCTAAGGACTAAGGAGATTATCATGGTGCAAAGTACCTCATGCCTTGCAAAGATACAAATCACAATTCTAGAAATAAAATCATTCTCAGGATTTGGGACATTAATTAAGAAATAAACATCGTGAAGCTAAAGTTTCATGAGTACAATAGTTCTTGTCTAAACTGTCCCAAGATATTGACGGCATTAAACAAGGTAAATCACAACAGATTAAAATTAGAAATTTGCCACAGGAAATGTTCTATAGTAAAATGTTGCATTAGTTATCAGCAGTGAAATAAATATAAATATAAATATAAATATATTAAGACAACTACAAAAAGGATGAGAAATGAGTAAAGCAGATGGTTAAGACAAATGCACCTTCATAAAAAAAGTGAAAGCACAGGTTTCAAGCGCAAAAGTAAGTTCATTAAACTCTGGGAAGGGGTTAGCAATAACCTATAGGCAGCAGGCGTAGGTTCTGCACGCTTCAAAGTCAAGAGCCGTGATAATATTGACACAACAGAAATCCTGAAATAATTTTACACCATCAGTATCGTAAGATCATAATCTACAATACATAACAACCAATAAGTAGAATAAAAAGCATCCGGAAAAGGAGTTATTTTGTTTGGATAAGTTCATAACTGACTGAAACATTAGTACTTGTCTGCTAGCACAAATAGGAATCAAATATGTGAATTTACATTATACATGAAAACAGAAATTTCCCAGGCTTGTGATTTCTACCAAAAGTAGAAATACGAAGATTAGTGACAATGTAGCATTTCTCACTAGGAGTTGACATCAGCCTTGAAAATAAGCATAACAACCCCAACATGACCTCTGGAAACAACAAAGTAGCCCTCATGTCTACAACATAGATTCAGAATTGGAGAAGCTAATTCTCCTAGGTGATCTTAAGTCGTATGCTTTCCAGGCCACGCTTCTTAATAAGATAGTCAACAGAAGATCGCCCATGTGATAAAGATCAAATACGTTGGAACCTACAAAGGATTGGTGCAATCCATGTCGATTCTTTATTTAATTAATTTTAACACCTACAAGGACAGCAGCCCGTGAGTTTTTCCTCTCTAGTTCCCTCGAGACCATCAAAATCCCCAATCCCCTCTAACCGTACAACGAATCGGCGACTAAATCCCCTTCCCCCGCAGCCAAATTATCCTGTTGAGCCGAGAAAACCTAGCCAATCAACGGCGCTATTGCCTACCAACCCTGCCCGTGGCCGATAATTTAGATCGGGTCGATCTGGCGCCGATCGGGAGGAAAGAGGCAAAATCATCTGAGAGAATCAAGAACACACGACGGGGAGAAAACGAAAGAAAGGTGAAATTATTACGGCGGTTTGACGAGACCGCAGATCGGATTAGGCCGACCCTCCTCGTCTGCCTTTTCTTGCTTGGGAGCCTTTCTTTCGGGTATTTTTCCCGTGGCGGAACAGGTGGGGGGGTATTGGTTGCGTTTGTGGTCGCGCGCGTGGGAGGGGTGGGGTGGGGTGTGGTTTTATGGCGAACGATGGGGAGGGCGGTTGGCCGGCTTTGGGTTCCTTTTCGTTTCCGTTCGGTGTTGTTTCTTGTCACTAGTAAGCTTGTACGTGCAAATGCACGTCTCGACTAATATTATAAAAATATGTCGGAATTAACATGCATACAAAAGTATTCTGATTGCATTAAAAAGTACTAAAAATCAAGAAAACACTTTAACATGGCAAGCTATGCACAAAGTCAAAAAAACATAAATATCTCATTATTTCTTAATACATGTAATTAATTCTCGTACAACAACAGAAATTTTGTGTGCAACTTCATTGTCGATGAAGCTAAGTATGGTGCACCGCAAATTGCTTCCTTAGCCGGCAAACATCGTGAATGAGAATAAAAGTCATTATCTTGGGAATTTTCGCTTAGTAGAATGTAAAATCATGAAACAATGAATAGACCCTGCAAATTGGTTGATTTAGTTCTTCCCCGTACCATGAGTGCATAAAACTAAAAGCAAAAGAATCAAGATTTTGGCAATGTGCTGATACACAATTGTTCACTTCTTTAGCATATCTAACAATATGAGGACCCCATTTTAAGATTCTCTAGCAATGTGCTAATAAACAATCTAATAACCTACATATGTATGATGTCTCTTATAAGAACAACTGATAAACAAAGTTAGGTAGGGTCCCTTCGATTCATTCGATTTTTCGAGGATACGAATCTTAAGGATCTTTTCCCTATGGAGATGGTTTGATATTTTCCCGAAGGATTCTTTGTACTCCATTTTGGAATGTCTATCAAAAGAACAATATATGAATTACTACATAGTTAGATATATACAGGGATCCTTCGGTTCTCAAGAGTTCCATAGGATTTTCTATGGATAAAGCCCGAGGATCTTTTCCTGAAGTATTCTTTGTACTCTATATTGGAAAAAAAAATCCATCCTCTCAAACCTCTAGTTATGATTTCATCTGTTAAAATGGTTACATATGCCTAAAATGAGGGGGAGAGAGAACTGAAGAGAGACTATCTAATTTTTTACGCTTAACAAGGGATAGGTAAAACGCAATTAATGGTACCTAGGTTTTTCTTAATCCCGTATTTTGATAATCAGATAGTCATGTGAATCAAAGAGACCCTAAGAAGCTTTAGGGACTTCAATTAAAAACATATGGCAGCATTCAGTCTCATCATGTGTACCACACAACTCTTTGCCTTTGAAACCCACACAAAGACACCACATAAAATGAATGGAATTGAAGGATATAATCTGTTTTTTTACTTATAAAAGCATCATCAAAATCATCGTATGGTTTTCCTAAAAGAGCAAAAAAGAAAGGCATAGAAGTTACAAGAAAATACACACATGCAGAATTAGCCAGCACATGCAACTTTGTTTTTTCAAAACCACTATAAATTACAATGGCATGAAACAACTTCACCGCTAAACCAAAGTGTCCAGATTTTGTTTATGCCTACAAAAGTTACAACCCGGAACAACTTCATCAAGAAAATGTTTCTCTTCAGTGCACTTATCAAGCTTTGTGTGTAACGTTTGGAGGTATCATGCAGTAGCAGAAACTTATATTTAATTCTCTTTGATTTCTAGCAGAAGTGTCTTATATCGGTACTACATTAGCACAAAACCAGAGTCACAATGAACTTATAAGCTGGTAATAAAAGTTGACCAGATCATTGTACTATCCAACAATCTAAAAGAAGAGAAGTAGCACATTTGTAAAAGAAAATACACAGAAACATACCATAGATTACAGCTTAACTTTCCTGTTCAATAGAGCTTGATCCATTACTGCACCACCATTACATATGAACACATACCATCTGCTTTGGACACGATACATGATGGACATAGTCGTTACGAGCATAATCCCAAACCTTTGGTGTTCCTAATTCAAGTGAAAAGTGGTGCTCGGTTTCTCTCCAATGTTCAATAACATGACTGTGGGGCTGGCATGGAGTGGAGCGGGGTGAGGCGCTGCAATTATCCAAAATTCCACATGCTATCAAGTTATAATAGTAAAGCTTGTAGGAATAAAGACGTGCACCAAATGACTTCTGTGCATCAACCCACATGTAAAACATACAGTATTTATTCTGCCCCACAGAGATCAAATCAAATGTGATATGTGGAACACAAAAGACAGTACACTTATTTTTAAGAGGCAACTTAAATGAAAGTACGAAACACAAGCATTCAGCAGGGGAATCGGCTGAATCAGAATTCTTTAACATGGAGTAGGGAGAGATCAAGCCTGCTTATTTTATCCTTTCTCAAAGTGCAACTTATGTGACTTGAAAATTATACTACTCCCTCCGTCCGGAAATTCTTGTCACTCGAACGGATGTATCTAGAACTGAAATATGTTTAGATACATCCATTTAGCGATAAGTATTTCCGCACGAAGGCAATACTAATTTTTTCTCAAAAATGAGCTCAACGGTATAACTTTTATTAGGTATAACCCACATTTGGTTTGTTAAATTGATTTTTTACGAAAAGGAGGAATACCCCCGATTGTTAAATTGATGGCCAAAGTTAGATTTTGAAATGTGTGTGCGCCTTATTCATTTAAGTGGAGGGAGTAGTAAACTTATGTCAGACGTCTCGAATTCCTCCATGTACTTGCGTGAGCGTGAGCCCCCAACTGAATGCTCTATCAAGGATAGCTTCCCATCAGCAAGCAGCTAGCAATTCAGTATCAGTATAAATCTCTCACACACTGTCAGAATATCGGTCTTTCCATTCCACCATTTTGCACACTATCCGCGTCTATAACAACTTAGACAACTGAGAACACAATCAACAAACTTACATGAATTGGAGGGTTGCAATTATGCGCCGTATCAACAGGCCATGAGGCTCTCGCCTCCACGCGCTTCACAGCTCACGCTAGTGGCCATCGCTGCAGCCGGTGAACCTCCACCTGATCCCTTCTGAGAGAGGCACCCATTTGTCGCCACCCCATGCTTTTCTTTCCCAATCGTATGTATGTTCTCCCTGAATCATGTAGTGTCATAAAATAATTTCTCTATATAAACTGAAAGTTGCTACGTAGGGACAATAATAATTTACCAAATGTACACAATTCTGAAAGATAGTTATTCACCTTCAAATAGCATGGACAATATAAATAAGATGTGAATAGTTTGATAAGAAACCTCTTGCCAAGTCAGTAGACATTACTGTAAGTCATTGCATTCTACCTACAGCTCCATGATCCTCATTATAATCTGGAAGCTGGAATTGCACAATAACACTCATGGGTCCCCAACTTCGAAGCAGGCTAGTTGATTTCTTAAAACATTTGTAAGTGGAAAAGAATGAACCAATACATGACTACGTATTACACACGCATCCTTCTTTCTTGGAGCCTCTATACACAGAGACCACGTATGAATAGAAATTAGCACGAATTGTTCGCCTAATTGGTTCAAACTGAATATTGACAGAAGAAAATGACACAATACATGCTTCTCATGCACTGAATATTAATCTGCAAATAGAAATCCGACAACACCAAATTTGACAATTAAATTAACAAATCAGTCCACATTCTTCAGTTTGTAATCACTGAAGCAAATGTCTAAATATCTGCATCTAATTATTAGAAATAAGAACAAAGCCTCGCTACTATCTCGGCACACATCTAAGAAATACAGATGAAGAAGCCAACTTCAGTTGGATGACTCATAGTTACCCGGTTATCGTTGTAGTGGCTAGGAAGATGGGAATGTTAACTGAAGCCTCACCAACAATGGTTGTGATTTGATTACGACAGGGGACGGGAGCCCAAGATCGTCTAGCATGCCGCCGCTGCCCCATCTTTCCACTTCAATTGATGTTCTGTTACCACCTAGTTGTTCACAATGCATTTGTATCAATCCCTTTGTTACCACCTAGTTGTTCACAATGCATTTGTAACAATTCCTTTGGTTGAAAGGCAACACAATCCCTTTGGTTGAAACGCAAGTGTAAGTGCATCTAGTGCCCCTTAATGATTTTGGTGTATTGAAGACTTATAGGTTAAGGGACTGATGCGTTTGTGAGTGTACACATGTCTATAAGTCTATGAGGAGTTTGATATTTACAGAGAAATTCGACCCCTAAAAATGAAGTTCTTCGACTGAAGACTTTGATATTCTAAAGACTTTCTGAAGACTTTGAAAGTGAAGAAATTGGTGTGACCTTGAAGACTTGGTATTCACTTGAGGAACATGAAGCGTGAAGACTTTTGTTTTCGTAGTTTCATTTTCTCTTTCTTGAGTCATAGGAAACACCGTACTGTTAAAGGGGGTCGAGGAAATACTAAGGAAAAATTTCCATGTGATGCTCAACTCAAAATCCTACACCTACCAATCCCTTCGAGTGAAGCCATTGGAAATCTCATATAGTTCAGTCAATTTCTTCAGTGACAGAGACGCAGTTCTTCTGGTCACTGATGACTTTGCTCTGACTGAGGAGTTAGGAATTCGCTAGTGCGAATTGCCTACACAGTGAGGAACATGATAGCCCTGAGGAATTTGAGAGTCAAATTTCCGACCGTTCCTGTGCTGCGCGCCGGCTATCCCAAAATATCTTATCCACCTAACGGTCATATCATTGAAGGGCATTTATGTCTTATCATGTCGGGCTGCTCCCTAGGCTATAAATAGCCGCCCCCTACAACCACTAGCTGGTTGGCTGCTCCGAGAGAACTTGACACTTGTCATTTGAGAGCAACCCATCCTCCGAGGACTTTGAGCGAAAATCATCAAGTGAGGAAAACCTAAAATCAAACCCCCACAAACCCAAAGTGATTGAGCATCACTGAAGAAATTGATCCTGCGTGGATCCGACGCTTGTTATCTTTGAAGACTGTGCTTCTTCTAGACGGTTAGGCGTCAAGGTCTAGAGCATCCAAGAAGAATTGTGGATCGCCGAGTGACCAAGTCTGTGAAGGTTTGGAAGTCACCTGAAGACTTACCACGAGTGATTGGACGAGGTCTGCGTGGCCTTAGTTCAAGGAGAATACGGTGAGGACTGGGTGTCCTGAGCTGCGTGCTCAGTGACTGGGTGTCCGGGACTGCGTGTCCTCGAGTTTAAATACTCAGCCGCTCCAACCAGACGTACAACTGAGACAACAGTTGGAACTGGTTTACCAAATCATTGTCTTCACCAACTAACTGGTTCTATTTCCTCAACCCTTCCATTTCTTCATTACTGTGTTGAGTGTTTGTTCATATCTGTGCTTGAAGACTTTGACTGAAGACTTTCTCAAATTCCTCAGTTCAATTTCTTCAGTCTGTTTGTCTTCATCTTGTGTTATCCTGTGATTACGCTTTCTGTACTCTGTGCTAGTCTTCATTTCATCGTGATGACCATACTTGTATTCTGTTATGCTTACTTCTGAGTACTTATTCCGCTGCAAGTAGTTCTTCGCTAAGGAATTTCCTCACCAGCAAATTCCTCAGTGAAGAATTCATAAAAATCGCCTATTCACCCCTCCTCTAGTCGATATAACGCACTTTCAATTGGTATCAGAGCAAGGTACTCCCTTGTTCTGTGTGATTTTGGTTTAACCGCCTGGAGTTTTAGTTATGTCGACCGCAGGTATGATCAAGGTCTCGGCTGGGTGTCCTACCTTTGATGGGACGGACTACCCCTACTGGAAGAACAAGATGCGAATGCATCTTGAGGCAATTGATAACAATCTCTGGTATGTTGTGGAAAATGGTGTTCCCTCTGTCTCACCCTCACTGAACGCTACTGATGTGAAGAGATTCAAGCAACTCGATTCTCAAACGAAGAATATCATATGTGGCCATCTGAGTAAAGGACAGTATGGAAGAGTGAGTGCTTTGGAAACTGCTAAGCTTATCTGGGATAGGCTGTCCAAAGTAAATGAAGGAGTCTCAACTCAGCGTGACTCTCGAGTTGATGTTCTTCCGAATCTCTTCAACCGCTTCAAAAGACTCGACAATGAAAATGTTTAACAAACCTTTGATCGCCTCACTGACATCTCAAATGAGCTTCAAGCCCTCGGTGCCACTGACATCACAGACCATGAGGTGGTGAAGAAACTGTTGAGATCGCTTGATTCCTCATTCGATATTCTGGGACTGATGATACAAGAACGGCCTGACTACAAGTCTCTTGATCCTGCCGATATCCTCGAAAGGCTAAATACTCACGAGTTCCAGCTTGCTGAAAAGAGAGATCTCTATGGTTCAAGCTATGGCAAACCACGTGCCCTGAAGGCCAAGGCTGTGTCTGACTCTGAATATGAGGATTCTGGTAGTAGCCTTGGTGATCCTGAAGAATTGAGCCAGGAGCTAGCACTGCTCGTGAAGAAATTCCAGAAGTTCTCAAGACGTGGTCGCTTTGGAAAATCCTCAAGAAGCAGTGATTCCTCATCCAGTGACTATAAGAGAAGGCTGTGCCACAAATGTAAGAAACCTGGTCACTATATTCAAGATTGTCCTCAGTGGGAAAAGGAAATGAAGAAGAAGAAATACAAGGATTACAGTTCTGATGATGCAAAGAAGAAGAAGAAATCGTCAAAATCTTCATCATCAAAATCCTCGAAGTCTTCATCTCACAAGAAGAGCAACTCCAAGAAGGCTCGGGCATTCATTGGCAAGGAAATGGACTCTGAAGCTGAATCTGAGGAAAATGATGAAGAGGAGGCGTCTGAAGAATCTGATCTGGTGTGGCAAGTCTGGCCTTCGCTACTGCTTTCGTCAGCAAGTCCATCTTCAACACTGAAGAAACTGACCCCACCGACAAGCCTGATGAAGATAATGATGGCTACGCTCCCACCTATTGCTTCATGGCGAAAGGTGCAAAGGTACTCAAATACAACTCCTCTGAATCGAGTGAAAATGAATCTGATGAGGATCTCAAGCCCAGCTACTCTAAACTTGCTAAGATTGCTGTAAAACAACAACGGGCTTTTGGAAAGGTTCAAAACATGCTAGACAAAAGTGATGATATGTTGGGTGAAGAAATGGATCGCACTAAAGCCCTGACTGAAAATCTTCAGAGACTTCAGTCTAGGTTTGATAACCTTCAAAGTCATCATAACACTCTCTTATCTGATCATGAAAAACTTTCTTATGAATTCCTTCAAGAAAAGCAAGATCATGAGAAGCTTTCCTCTGAATCTCTTCAAAGAAAGGAAGATCTTGAAAAGCTAAGAGTGTGTTATGAAGATCTTCAGAAGGAGCGCGATTCATTACTAGCTCAACAAATCAGCGCTTCTCAGGAAGAATTTGTTCCTCCATGCTTAAAGTGCATTGAACGTGAATATGCTAATTCTTCACCTGAATGTTCAAATGCTTCAACTGTTACAAATTCTTCACCTGCCTCTGCTATCACTAATTCCTCATCTGAGGACATTGCTAGTATCATTGACAATGCAGGGCTGAAGGAATTGTACATGACAGGCATGTACAAAAGCCTCAAAGGGCATCAGACTCTTTGTGATGTGCTTAAAAAGCAGATCCTCAACAGAAACCCTAGGAAAGAGGGTATTGCCTTTGAGAGGAAACTCAATGCTGATGGAACATATTGGAAGCCTGAGCAGTACCCCAAAACCTCATGGGTTGCTGCAAAGGGACCTCCAGTTGATCCATCTAACTTATCTGGCTTTACATGTGAATCTCCTCATTCTTTTGATGAGTCATTTGACTCCAACTATAAACTGTTCAAAAATCAGAATGGTGAAGTATTTGCTAGATATGTTGGCACTAACTGCATGAATGGGTCTCCTATGAAGAAAATCTGGGTTCCCAAGAAGTGTCTTGAAAATCTTCAGGTGAATGTCCTCATGACACCACTAGTGAAGAACAGGAACCCCAGATCAAATTCTTCATATGGACCAAATTCGTTATATGGATCCAAGTCCTCATACGGACCAAATTCCTCACGTGGATAAAATTCCTCAAAAGGATCAAAGTCCTCATATGATTATCATCGTGCTAACAACTCTGTCTCGCAGGGTAGAGCTAAGGGCTATGAATATGTGCATTATTCTCCAAACCATTATGTTCATAAGTCCTCGAAGAATTTCTCTGCTTATTCATATGCTTACCCTAACCCCTCTTATGTGAAACGAAATGGTTTGGCATCTTTGCCACCTTTTTCATATGGTGCTCGCAGAGTGATGAACTCTTTGCCACCCCTCCAGATGTGGGTGGTGAGAAAAAGAACTAATCTCTTCTGCAGGGTCAGGTCTCCAGACGTGGTTTAACGTCTGAAGAATTTGCTGGGGACCTGACAAAAAATGCCTAAAAGGACGCAGGCGAATCATGATGAAATGAACCTTCATTTCACACGTCCTCATACTGCTATATCTGTCTACTGCTTGATGAAATTCATCTGATGAACTTGATATCATATTCTTCACTGATGAAGCATATGAGATTGTAAGCTACACTAATTCATCTGCAGGATGATCAACCCAAAACTACTGAGTGGGTCCTAGATAGTGGATGTACGAATCACATGATTGGTGACAAGAATCTATTGATGGATGCTCCCTTATCACTGTCACCTTTGAAGCATATCATCTTTGCTGACAAAGGCAAAAGTCAGGTATTGGGTCTTGGTAAGGTTGCAATCTCTAAGGATAAACACATGGACAAAGTTATGCTTGTTGAGTCCTTAGGATACAACCTCATGTCAGTCTCAATGCTTTGTGATCTTGATATGGTTGTTGTCTTTGGCAAATATCACTGTGTTGTGATTATGGAAGCTGACAATTCCAAAGTCTTCGAAGGCTTTAGGAGAGGAGATTTGTATATTGTTGATTTCTCTACAGGACCACAACCAGCCGTGTGTCTACTTGCAAAAGCTTCAGAAGGCTGGCTATGGCATCGACGACTTGGTCACGCAGGCATGAGGAATTTGCACACACTTGCGAAGAAGAAGCATGTCATTGGCATTGAGAATGTCAAATTCCTCAAGGATCACTTATGCGGAGCCTGTGAAGCTGGAAAAATGACCAAGGCCAAGCATCCAGCAAAGACTATCATGACCACTACCCGTCCATTCGAATTGCTTCACATGGACCTCTTCGGACCTAATCATTACTCAGCAGTCACTAATGATGCATCTCCATATGGCTTTGTCATTGTTGATGATTATTCTCGATATACATGGGTACACATTGTTACTTACAAACATGAAGTGCAGGAAGTCTTCAAACGATTTTCCTCGAGGGCTTCAACCAACTTTGGTGTGAAGATCAAGCACATCAGAAGTGACAATGGAACTGAGTTCAAGAATTCCGGTCTTGATGCCTATCTTGATGAACTTGGTATTACTCATGAGTTATCTGCTCCCTATACTCCTCAGCAAAATGGCGTCGTGGAGCGCAAGAACAGAACTCTTGTTGAGATGGCCCGCACTATGCTTGATGAATACAAAACGCCTCAGCGTTTTTGGATTGATGCAATTGATACTGCGTGCCACATCATCAACAGAGTATATCTTCACAAATTCTTCAAGAAGACGGCCTATGAACTCCTCACTGACAAGAAACCCAATGTGAGTTATTTCAAAGTCTTCGGTGCTAAATGTTGGATTAGAGATCCTCACCACAACTCTAAATTTGCACCGAAAGCACATGAGGGTTTTATGCTTGGTTACGGAAAGGACTCGCACACCTACAAAGTCTTCAACATTGTTCTTCACAAGATTGTTGACACTGTAGATGTGCGGTTCGATGAAACTAATGGCTCACAAAGAGAGCACCTACCTTTTGTGTTAGATGAACCAGCACCTGAGGATTCTATCAAGTTCAAGGCAACTGAGGATGTCATCCCTACTGAAGAATCTGCTGAAGAATTCATTCCAATTCATGAAGAACGTCGAGCTGATGCACCTGAAGAACATGATGAGGAAAATGGTGCTGAAGAAAATGCTGATCAAAATCCTCAGAGACAACCAGCTCATCCTCGCGTTGCAAAAGAAGTGCAAGTGGAGAAGATCATCGATGACATTAGCGCACCAGGTCCTCTCACACGCTCAAAAGCTTCACATTTGTCTAACTTTTGTGGGCACTATGCTTTTGTCTCTATCACAGAGCCCACTAAGGTAGATGAAGCATTTCTGGAGCCGGAGTGGATTCAGGCTATGCAAGAAGAATTACATCAGTTCGAGCTTAACAATGTCTGGGAACTGGTCAACCGTCCAGATCCTCGCAAGCATAATATCATTGGCACAAAGTGGATTTACCGCAACAAGCAAGATGAAAATGGCCTTGTGGTGAGGAATAAGGCACGACTGGTAGCTCAAGGCTACACACAGGTTGAAGGAATTGATTTCGATGAAACTTTTGCACCTGTTGCTAGACTTGAGGCTATTCGCATATTACTTGCTTATGCTAACCATCATGATATCATCTTATATCAAATGGATGTGAAAAGTGCATTCCTCAATGGTAAGCTTGAGGAAGAAGTATATGTTGCTCAATCCCCAAGTTTTGAAGATCCAAAGAATCTTGACAAAGTCTTCAGACTTAATAAGGCCCTCTATGGCCTCAAGCCAGCCCCTCGGGCGTGGTATGATACATTGAAGGAATTCTTCATGAAGAATGGCTTCACACCCGGTTCACTCGATCCTACTCTCTTTACTAAATCTTATGATGGTGAATTGTTTGTGTGCCAAATATATGTTGATGATATTATCTTTGGCTGTACTGACCAACGTTATAGTGATGAATTTGCCTATATGATGAGTGAAGAATATCAAATGTCTATGATGGGAGAGTTGAAATTCTTCTTAGGTCTTCAAATTCGTCAGCAGCGCAATGGCATATTCATATCTCAGGAGAAATACCTCAAAGATGTACTGAGGAAATTCGGCATGCAAGATTGCAAAGGCGTCAAAATTCCTATGCCCACAAATGGCCATCTATGCACTGATGAAAATGGTATTGACTTCGATCACAAGGTATACCGCTCCATGATTGGTTCTTTATTGTACTTATGTGCATCTACGCCAGATATAATGCTTAGTGTTTGCATGTGTGCCCGATTTCAAGCTGCACCGAAGGAATCACACCATAAGGCTATGAAGCATATTCTTCGATATCTAGCTCACACACCAACACTAGGATTATAGTACCCCAAGGGCTCTACTTTTGATCTCATTGGATATTCTGACTCTGACTATGCTGGTGATCGTGTGGACCGCAAGTCAACATCTGGCACTTGTCATTTCCTCGGACGATCTTTGGTCTGTTGGTCCTTGAAGAAACAGAACTGCGTATCACTGTCTACTGCTGAAGCTAAATACATTGCTGCTGGCTCTTGCCATGCTCAACTGCTTTGGATGAAGCAAACCCTCAAGGACTATGGCGTCAACGTGAAGAATGTGCCTCTCCTCTGCGACAATGAGAGTGCCATCAAGATTGCTCACAACCCAGTTCAGCACTCGAAGACAAAGCACATTCAGATTCGTCATCATTTTCTTCGTGATCATGTGTTGAAGGGCGACATCTCTATCGAGCATGTGAAGACTGAAGAACAGCTAGCTGATACCTTCACTAAGCCCTTGGATGAGAAGAGATTTAGCAAGTTGCGGTGTGAGCTAAATATCTTAGAGTCTTTGAATGTTCTTTGAAAAGGACACACATCCTAACAATTATGCAAAATTGATGACTTAGATGTGCAACACATGAAGAAACGTTTTTCTTCAATCAATGAAGAATAACACTCTAAGTGTGAATAAATTAATGAAGAATTTGATTCTCAGAACCCTACGACAATTGTACGCGGTGTCTGAAATCATCATTCTTATACGGTGGGTCACGCCACCACAAAAAGTTGAAAATCTTCAATTTGAGTTTTTCCTTATTTTTGAAATTCTTCAGTTTTTCAAATTCTTCAACTTTGCAAAATCTTCACTGTTTCCGTCGTTTTTCTTCATTGGCTATATATATATATATATATATATATATATATATATATATATATATATATATATATATATATATATATATATGAGTTTATGTCCTCTACAGCATTCACTTATGGCTATTCTTCATGTTGCGTTTTCTGCTAAGTGAATGTGATCGGACCCTTCCCCCTCTATGCTATACTCAACCCAATCTATTCACAAATTCTTCATGTGCGTTCTAATTGAAACTCGTTCAAAATATTCACTGTGTCCTTGTCAGCTAAAGAAATTGCGAACGTAACTTTAAAACAAATCTTATCCAGATTTTCGGTTTTACCGCTCAAACCGTTCTGCATCCCACGATGCATTATTATAATCACCCATGATCTTACTTGATCCCATCTGCACAGTACGTGGGTGACACATGTCGCGTGAAGGAGAAAGGGCAGGGGCATGTTCGTCCCAAAATCTTCGGGCGAACAGTTTTTCACCGTGGCTATAAATACCCCTCTCCCCTTCCTCACTTCATTTACTCCGCTCGACCGTTGTCTCTCGCTCGAGCTTCTCAAACCCTAGCGCCGCCGCTACTCCATCATTGCCGGTGTGGAAGAGCTTCACTGCCTCGACCTCGTCGCCGTCGTACTCGCGCCAGTTGCGGAAATCTTCACTCCGCCGCCGCCGTAGCTGTCTCCCTCTGCCAAGTTAGGGCGTGGGAGATCTAACCTGACGAACTTCTCAACTGTTCTTCTCAGTTCGTCGTGTTCTTCACTTTGGGTAATTAAAAGTTACTCACTTTGATTCTTAAACTTTCTTGAAAATCTTCAAAGGTGTTTTATTCTTCAAATCTTCACACATATAAACACCTCACATATTGTATGTTCTTGATCCATTTCTCTAAGCAATCATTTTCTTCAAGATTCCTCAATTGTGTGGATCTTCGATTTGTACAACTCTGGAACGTAAGACAAAGAACGCTTAGTGAAATTCCTCAAGGCTCATCTGGTCAAATTCCTCAAAACTTGTCTTTTTGAAAAACCTTCTGAGAACGCATATGACCTCTCCAAATTCCTCGCACCTACACTCTGTTCACAGGTACTCATGTCCGCTGCTGAATCACTAGGTTCTCATCAACTTAACTCATTTGCAACGTTCCTCGAAGAAAAATTGCATACTTCTTCAGAGTGCTCTATTGTTCAAATTCCTCATCTGAAGAATATGGCTGAAGGAAAGAGACCGCCAAAAGGAGGAAAGAGGCCTGAGGTCATGACTGCTTTCGAGATCCCTGATGACATATATAAGGACTATTGCATACCTGATGAAGCCAAGTTTGGCAAAGAGAACAAAAATCAGCGTAAAGTGCGCATTCAGAGAATTGAACGGAGATGGGCAAGAGAATGGAGGGAGTACCGATATGTTACTCCAAAGTACATGAAGAAATTCGCCCTCAATCCTCCATGCCCAAGAGCTCCATTGGCACCTGGCCAAGTAGCTGATCCCACCAGCATCAAGCGTGGTGAGGACTTTCCTGAAGAATGGGCTAAGCGCCAAGCCAAATTGGCAAGACAAGCCAAGGAGGTAGTGAAGAAATTCAATGAGGATTCTGCCGCCGCTGCTGCTGCTGCTGAGACCTCGGTCAGACCGAGGAAATCAATGCCAAAGAAGCCTGCTCGTAAGCCAAGTGCTTCACCAACAGCGCCCTCACGGCCAAGTTCCTCAGCTATGCCCTCACGGCAAATTCCTCAGACTGCTATAGCTCCCTCAAAGTCCTCAACTCCTGTGCATCTGGCTACATGTCAAAGGACTACGGGTTTTCAATTGCTTCTGGTGTCTCAGCAAGTTCCTCAGCTGCACCAATGTCCTCATCAGGCCCCACACTATTGAAGACTAAAGCAACGGCTGGACGCAGTCCTCGACCAAGTCCAAGGAAGAAACATGTCGCATTCCAAGTGCCCTCTGATGATGAAGCTTCTGATGATGAACTTGCAGAAATCATCGAAGACAGACAAGTAAAGGCCGCTAGAGCCAAAGGCACATCTGTGCCACTGCTTTTGGATCCGAGGAAAATCCTCGACTACATTGACCTCTGGCACAAGGATCCAAACACCCCAATGCCTAATTTCCATCTGACTCCTGGTCAAAGTCACATGCTGACCCATTTCATCACTCAAGAGAAATGGAAATTTGAGAAGGCAAGAGAGATCAAGAAAGCGCAATACAGAAAGGAGAAGCTCCTGAAGAAAAACGTTGTCAGAATGACAGCTGAGAAACTTCTCCAGGCTCAGTCTGAAATTCAAGCCCTCAGTAAAGACTTCGATGCTTACTATGCTGATTGGCAAGGAGCCAAAGTGAGATTCGTCAACCTGACGAAGAAAATGACAACTGTTGCAGCCCCATCGCAACAAGAAAACCCTTAGGCTGCAGACTCTGCTCAGCCTGCTGAAGAACATGCCAGCACCGCTGATGACTTTCAGCCTGCTGAAGAAAATGTAAGTTCCAGGGCTGATGACTCCATTCCAGCCGCTGATGAAATTGCCAGGGCATCCACTAGTGGTGCGCCTGAACAAACTGAAGAAATCAGGGCAACTGCATCAGTTGCGCCTGAAGAAAATCAACCAGATTCCTCAGCTCCTCCCGCGCCTACACCAACTCCAATTCTTCCTTCTGCCTATGAGGTGAAGAAGACCAAGGCTGCAGAGCGAGCTGCAGTGAAGAAAAGGAAGACATCAGCTGCGTCAAATTCTTCGGCTGCGAAGAAAATGAAGCCAATGACCAGCTCACTTGAACATCCAATTGATGTTGTTCCAATTTCCTCCATGTCATCAAAGGAAATTGTTCCTTTTGGAGAAGACTATAAGATCCCAAGCGGATCTGATGAAGAAAATCATTCTGCTGCTTCGTCAGAGCAGATTGATGAAGAAATTGAAGTGGATACAATCCCTTCAACGCCAGTCATTTCCTCACATATGCCTCAGTTCACAGCTGAAGAGGCTGGTGTTGAGGAAATTGAAGATGAAGATGTGGATATTGGATGCACTACACCAGTGATGAATGATGACTTTTGGGAAAGTCAGCATCCCAATACTCCTTTATTCACACCTATCCAACAGATTCCTCAGTCCCCGGCAACAACAGTTCAAATGGGCTCTGAAGAAACTCATCCCACTCCCTCTGTTCATGAAGATATTCCAGCCGCTAGTGCTGAAGAACCTGCTGCTGATGATCATCAGGTTGCACAAGAAGAGGAACCAAAAATTCCTCAGCCTGAAGAACCTGAGCTCGCGATTCCTGAGGTTGTGATGCAAGTCAAGCCAACTTCTATTCCTCAGTGCTGTTTGACAAAGACAAAATCTTCGATCATGAACATATTCCTCACGTGGATATGGAATCTCTGCCATGCTTCGAGCCATTCCTCAGTGTTCTTCACGATGCAAGATTACTCAATTTCTGCACTGACATCTGCGATTGGAATGAAGAACTCATTCTTCAGTTCTACGCTACACTGCATATAACAGGAGACGCTGAAGATGTCAATTCATGGGTGTTGGATTGGATGACCGAAAACACTCACTACAAGGCACCGACAACTGAATTGCTTCGTGTCCTTCCTCTTGATCCTCCCCATGACAGTGCACGTTGCATCTACAATGACTCTGAACTGACAAATCACTATATGCAAGTGCTCATGAAGCCTTTGAAGCCTGGGCAGGCCCCTCGAACCAAATTCCTCGTCAAGGAATTGCTCTATGTGCCTCGGACTGTCTATCGCATTCTGACGAAGACAATGAGTCCTATCGAAGGCCACGACTCAAATGATGAAGATGTCGTTGGCATCATGAAGAACATGCTTTTCAACATCATTCATGGCGTTCCCGTCAACTTCCATGATTTCCTCATGAGGACTCTGGCCAATGTTGCTATGTCACCATTCGAGCTGAAGCCCTATGCGCCTTGGATTATGAGATTCATAAGGGCAAGATCTTCACTGAATTACAAAGCTGACACTCTGAACCATGGTAGCTACTTGCCTCCCATTGAAGTCCTCAAACGGACAGTTTCATCAGCTGATGATAAAGGCAAGGCAGCTGCTGTGATCGATGAAGGCATTCGTCCATTGGATGGTCAATTTCGTCTGGCTACATCTTACTCTACCAATGACGACTCTGCCACACATGACTCTGCCGCAAATACCTCAGCTAAGCAAAATCCTCAAGCCATAGCACCCAGGGTGATGACTGACCGTGAGTTACTCCTCAGTCTTCATCAGAAGGTTGTTCACAATCACAAATGGGTAAATCGTCAGTTTGCTGCCGTTCTTCACAACATGACCTCAACACATAATGCAGTGAAGAAAAACCATTATCACCTTCATGAAACCCTCAACCGCACCTGGGCTGTCCTCACTCATGTCTATAGCGCTGAAGAACTGAAGACTATGGGTCTCAAGGAAGAATTTGACTGGTCTGCACCTCCTCCGAAGAAATTCAAGAGGGTCAAAGTTCCTGATCTGGTGGCCAGCTCTTATTCTTCATCGCGTGACACTGATGAGTATGAAGATTTGGATGACACTGCGGCAGGCCCTACTCCAACAAACAACCCCGACAACGCTGGCGCTCCTCCATCAACTTGAAATTCTTCAGGGGCGTTAGTCCTCAGTTTCAATCCTTTTGGTCATTTGATGACAAAGGGGGAGAAATCTGAGTTAGTCTTCAAGCGGGTCTATATTAAGGGCATTTTTTTAAGTTACAACTCTCGTTCTTCCGAAACTTTTATTGGATCGAGTTGTAATCTTAAACCCGATGGTGCCCTGATACTTTTGCATGGTGCTCTGATACTTTTGATGCACTGTGCTCTGATACTTTTGATGTGCTATTCTGCATGCTTATTCCTCGTTAATATTATTGCACGCATGCTAAATCTCATCAGGCACCATATTTCATCATGCATTTCAAATTCTTCATGCTATATCAAATGCGTGTATGAATTACAAGATATAGGGGGAGATCTCCATGATTCAACTCTTCAAATGTGCATTGCCTCAAAAGCAAATTCCTCACTATGCACATCTTCAGGGGGAGTTCTTCTATATCTTTCAATCAAATTCCTCAACATCAGTATTTACACTTCATATGTTTATCCCCGTTGAAAACTTAACCTATGTTGTCATCAATCACCAAAAAGGGGGAGGTTGTAAGTGCATCTAGTGCCCCTTAGTAATTTTGGTGTATTGAAGACTTATAGGTTAAGGGACTGATGCATTTGCGAGTGTACACAGGTCTATAAGTCTATGAGGAGTTTGATATTTACAGAGAAAGTCGACCCCTAAAAATGAAGTTCTTCGATTGAAGACTTTGATATTCTGAAGACTTTGAAAGTGAAGAAATTGGTGTGACCTTGAAGACTTGGTATTCACTTGAGGAACATGAAGCGTGAAGACTTTTGTTTTCGTAGTTTCATTTTCTCTTTCTTGAGTCATAGGAAACACCGTACTGTTAAAGGGGGTCGAGGAAATACTAAGGAAAAATTTCCATGTGATGCTCAACTCAAAATCCTACACCTACCAATCCCTTCGAGTGAAGCCATTGGAAATCTCATACAGTTCAGTCAATTTCTTCAGTGACAGAGACGCAGTTCTTCTGGTCACTGATGACTTTGCTCTGAATGAGGAGTTAGGAATTCGCCAGTGTGAATTGCCTACACAGTGAGGAACATGATAGCCCTGAGGAATTTGAGAGTCAAATTTCCGACCGTTGCTGTGCTGCGCGCCGGCTGTCCCAAAATATCTTATCCACTTAACGGTCATATCATTGAAGGGCATTTATGTCTTATCATGTCGGGCTGCTCCCTAGGCTATAAATAGCCGCCCCCTACAACCACTAGCTGGTTGGCTGCTCCGAGAGAACTTGACACTTGTCATTTGAGAGCAACCCATCCTCCGAGGACTTTGAGCGAAAATCATCAAGTGAGGAAAACCCAAAACCAAACCCCCACAAACCCAAAGTGATTGAGCATCACTGAAGAAATTGATCCTGCGTGGATCCGATGCTTGTTACCTTTGAAGACTGTGCTTCTTCCAGACGGTTAGGCGTCAAGGTCTAGAGCATCCAAGAAGAATTGTGGATCGCCGAGTGACCAAGTCTGTGAAGGTTTGGAAGTCACCTGAAGACTTACCACGAGTGATTGGACGAGGTCTGCATGGCCTTAGTTCAAGGAGAATACGGTGAGGACTGGGTGTCCGGAGCTTCGTGCTCAGTGACTGGGTGTCCGGGACTGCGTGTCCTCGAGTTTAAATACTCAGCCGCTCCAACCAGACGTACAACTGAGACAGCAGTTGGAACTGGTTTACCAAATCATTGTCTTCACCAACTAACTGGTTCTATTTCCTCAACCCTTCCATTTCTTCATTACTGTGTTGAGTGTTTGTTCATATCTGTGCTTGAAGACTTTGACTGAAGACTTTCTCAAATTCCTCAGTTCAATTTCTTCAGTCTGTTTGTCTTCATCTTGTGTTATCCTGTGATTACGCTTTCTGTACTCTGTGCTAGTCTTCATTTCATCGTGATGACCATGCTTGTATTCTGTTATGCTTACTTCTTAGTACTTATTCCGCTGCAAGTAGTTCTTCGCTAAGGAATTTCCTCACCAGCAAATTCCTCAGTGAAGAATTCATAAAAATCGCCTATTCACCCCTCCTCTAGTCGATATAACGCACTTTCAGCAAGGCAAATGTGAAACAAAGTCTAAGAGGGCCAAAATTCATCAGAACGCAAAAAGTTAGGTCGTCTATAGTCTGCAGATTAGGAACAGTTGAGCTTCAGTGTACAAGAAACTTACTTGTGGCCGACGGGAAGCAGAAGAGGAACATCGGTGCGGAGGCCAAGCTGAAGCTCAACTCTCGCAGCGAAGGGCACGACGTCTCTCTCCTGCGGCAAGAGAAGGAACGGCGGGGGGCGGCTCTCTCCCGCGGCCAAGGGAGGAATGGCGGGGGGCGGCGGCTCCCTCCCGCGGCAAAGGGAGAAACGGCGGGTGGGCGGCGGCTCCCTCCCGCGGCAAAGGAAGGAACGACGAGTGGCGGCGGCTCCCTCCCGCGGCGAGACGACGAACGGCGGGGGGTGGGGGGCACGGCGGCTCTCTCCAGCGGCGAGAGGTCGTGCGGCCTGCGGCCGTGCTGTGGCGTCAGTTGGGGGAGAGGTCGTGCGGCCGTGGTGTGGCGTCCGTTGGGGCGAAAGGTCGTGTTCGCAGTGTTTTTTTAGCGACGGTGAGGGTTAGCGATCGATGGGTTAGTGGCTTGATGCGTGGCTTGCAGCGTTAAACACCAGAGGATTAAGAGCCAATAGATTTTAATGATGAATGGATGTGATTGTTTGGATCTGCCCCTCTCTTCCTTCTATAGTGGTAGTAGATGAATGATTTTTTCGGCTGGTTTCGATTCAACCTTTTTTTCCCCTTAAATTAAGTATCAATCTCATCTATTAAATTACAATTACAAAACAGTAAAACTGAGCCATGCACACCTGCTCACAGCTAATTGGTTTTTTTAACCGTCCCATCTCACTTTCGAACGTCCCAGATCCTCTTGTCGTCCTGTAGTATCCTCTTGGGCCTTTATCACCTCGTAACTCCATGTTAGACCGCAGCTCAAAGTAATCCAGCTGCTGCTCCGCAAATCGACCTAGGAGCCTTCTCGTGAACCTAGCCGAAAGGCCATGGACGGTGGTCATAGGCTCCCGACGTCTCTCATCTTTCAACCGGCTCGCGCCTTTCCTTCTTCCACGCCGCTGCCGACAGCATGTCGTATCTGCTTCCTAGGCCCGTCGTAGCCGTTCGTCGTGTGTGCGCCTTTGGCCTTTGGGTGTGGCACCGCCCTCCTGTACGTACTCTGCCTCCACCATCGGCGGGCGATGGTGCATTCACAGGGTTTCCCAGCGAGTAAGAGGAAACTGAAAACGGATTTGTTTTGCCCTTTTCATCCTGATTCCAACCTGCGTACACTACCTCATGCCGCGGTACTAATCGAAAAGTTGGTAAATCTGATTGTTGTTCTCTCCTCATGCTTCAAATATATTCACTTGGGTAAGAAAGATTTACTACATGGAGTTCTTTTTCTATACACATTCATTCAATTTTGGTTAATCTGTTTGATGTTGGGATCCAAATGCCCTGTTGGGTTCGAGATATGATGTACCTCCTCCTAAATTGCAATTTGTGAACCTATCTAATTTTAACTAAATGTAAAATGTTAGGAAGAATCTACATGAATGAATAATTCAAGAGCACTGCCGAGTGCTAACTTATCGTTCACGATGTTTTGATTTCTCGCTATTTCTTCCATCGAGTTGCAACATGGCAACCAAGACATTTTGAGTATGTGTTCACTGACAGAACCGTTCTTCCTCATCTTACAACTAAAGAATTTGTTGGAGACTTCATATCGCTCAACCCGAGCATTTGCTTGAAATATTAACTTCAGCTCTTGGAACATCTCATATGCTTCGTGGCTTTCAAAATGTTTTTGAAGTCCCGGTTCTAAGCCGTAAAGCATGACACACTGAACTATCGAGTAGTCATTAGATCGAGCTTGCCAGACATTCATAACATCTGCTTCAGCTCCTGCAACATGTCTATCACCTAGCAGTGCATCAAGAACATAATTATTCTGTGCAGCAATGAGGATAATCCTCAAGCTACGGACCCAGTCCGTGTAGTTGCTATCATCATCTTTCAACTTAGTTTTCTCTAGGAACGCATTAAAATTCAAGGGAACGGTAGCACAGGCCATTAATCTACAACATAGTTATGCAAAAACTATTAAGACTAAGTTCATGATATTAGTTCAAATAATCAAATTACCAATGAACTCCCACTTAAATCAACATCCCTCAAGTTTTCTAAGTGATACATGATCCAAATCAACTTACCCATGTCTGATCATCACGTGAGATGGGGTAGTCTTCAATGGTGAACATCTCTATGTTGATCATATATACTATATGACTCACGTTTGACATTACGGTCTCCAGTGTTCCGAGACCATGTTGAAAGGATCGAGAAGAGGTGTCTAGAGAGGGGGGGGGGTTGATTAGACTCTCAAGAAGGAAAGGTGGCAGTTTTTAAGTTCTTCAAGTTAAGGTGGAGTTCTAGCACAAGTTTGAACATTTACAATACATTTCAAGCAAGCATGGCAAGAGTATATAAGCAGCGAAAATTAAAGCATGCAAATTGCAAGAAAGTAAAGGGATGGGATTGGAATGTGCAAATGCAATTGGAGACACAGAGAGTTTTGGCGTGGTTCCGATAGGTGGTGTTATCGTACATCCACGTTGGTGGAGACTTCAACCCACGAAGGGTAACGGCTGCGCGAGTCCACAGAGGGCTCCACCCACGAAGGGTCCACGAAGAAGCAACCTTGTCTATCCCATCATGGCCATCGGCCACGAAGGACTTGCCTCACTAGGGTAGATCTTCACGAAGTAGGCGATCTCCTTGCCCGTACAAACTCCTTGGTTCAACTTCACAATCTTGTCGGAGGCTCCCAAGTGACACCTAACCAATCTAGGAGACACCACTCTCCAAAAGGTAATAGATGGTGTGGTGATAATGAACTCCTTGCTCTTGTGCTTCAAATGATAATCTCCCCAACACTCAACCCTCTCTCACAGATTTGGATTTGGTGGGAAGATTATTTGAGTGGAAAGCAACTTGGGGAAGGCTAGAGATCAAGATTCTTGTGGTTGGATTGGAATATCTTGGTCTCAACACATGAGTAGGTGGTTCTTTCTTAGAAAATGTATGTTGGAAGTGTAGGCATGTTCTGATGGCTCTCTCCACAAATGAAGAGTGGGTGGAGGGGTATATATAGCCTCCACACAAAATCTAACCGTTAAACACAAATCACCAAACTCGGTGGGACCGAATCTGTTGGGGAACGTAGCAGAAATTCAAAATTTTCCTACGTGTCACCAAGATCTATCTATGGAGAGACCAGCAACGAGGGGAAGGAGAGTGCATCTACATACCCTTGTAGATCGCTAAGCGGAAGCGTTCAAGTGAACGGGGTTGATGGAGTCGTACTCGTCGTGATCCAAATCACCGATGACCAAGTGCCGAACGGACGGCACCTCCGCGTTCAACACACGTACAGCCCGGTGACGTCTCCCATGCCTTGATCCAGCAAGGAGAGAGGGAGAGGTTGAGGAAGACTCCATCCAGCAGCAGCACAACGGCGTGGTGGTGGTGGAGGAGCGTGGCTATCCTGCAGGGCTTCGCCAAGCACCACAGAAGAGGATGAAGAAGAGACGCAGGGCTGCACTAACGAGAGATCGAATCGTGTGTTTTCTGGGCAGCCCAATGCCTCAATATATATAGGGAAGGAGAGGGGCTGCGCCCCCTCTAGGGTTCCCACCCCTAGGGGGGCGGCGGCAGCCCTAGATGGCCAAGAGGTGGCGGCCAAGAGGGGGAAGGAGAGGGAGGCGCACCAATATGGGCCCTAAGGCCCATATCCCCTTAGGGTTTGCCCCCTTTCCACCTCTTAGGCGCCATGGGCCCTTGTGGGAGGCGCACCAGCCCACTAAGGGGCTGGTCCCTCACCACTCTTGGCCCATGCAAGCCTCCGGGGTTGGTGGCCCCACTTGGTGGACCCCCGGGACCCTCCCGGTGGTCCCGGTACGTTACCGATAAACCCCGAAACTCTTCCGGTGACCAAAACAGGACTTCCCATATATAAATCTTTACCTCCGGACCATTCCGGAACTCCTCGTGACGTCCGGGATCTCATCCGGGACTCCGAACAACATTCGGTAACCACATACAAACTTCCTTTATAACCCTAGCATCATCGAACCTTAAGTGTGTAGACCCTATGGGTTCGGGAGACATGCAGACATGACCGAGACATTCTCCGGTCAATAACCAACAGCGGGATCTGGATACCCATGTTGGATCCCACATGTTCCATGATGATCTCATCGGATGAACCACGATGTCAAGGACTCAATCGATCCCGTATACAATTCCCTTTGTCTAGCGGTATTTTACTTGCCCGAGATTCGATCGTCGGTATACCGATACCTTGTTCAATCTCGTTACCGGCAAGTCTCTTTACTCGTTCCGCAACACATCATCCCGTGATCAACCCCTTGGTCACATTGTGCACATTATGATGATGTCCTACCGAGTGGGCCCAGAGATACCTCTCCGTTTACACGGAGTGACAAATCCCAGTCTCGGTTCGTGCCAACCCAACAGATACTTTCGGAGATACCTGTAATGCACCTTTATAGCCACCCAGTTACGTTGTGACGTTTGGTACACCCAAAGCATTCCTACGGTATCCGGGAGTTGCACAATCTCATGGTCTAAGGAAAAAATACTTGACATTAAAAAAGCTTTAGCATACGAACTACACGATCTTTGTGCTAGGCTTAGGATTGGGTCTTGTCCATCACATCATTCTCCTAATGATGTGATCCCGTTATCAACGACATCCAATGTCCATAGCCAGGAAACCATGACTATCTGTTGATCACAACGAGCTAGTCAACTAGAGGCTCACTAGGGACATGGTGTTGTCTATGTATCCACACATGTATCTGAGTTTCCTATCAATACAATTCTAGCATGGACAATAAACGATTATCATGAACAAGGAAATATAATAATAACTAATTTATTATTGCCTCTAGGGCATATTTCCAACAGTCTCCCACTTGCACTAGAGTCAATAATCTAGTTCACATCGATATGTGATTAACACTCAAGGTCACATCCCCATGTGACTAACACCCAAAGAGTTTAGTCAATAATCTAGTTCACATTTACCATGTGATTAACACTCGATGAGTTTTAGGTTTGATCATGTTATGCTTGTGAGAGAGGTTATAGTCAACGGGTCTGAACCTTTCAGATTCGTGTGTGCTTTACTAATCTCTATGTCATCTCCTAGATGCAGCTACCACGCTCTATTTGGAGCTATTCCAAATAACTGTTCCACTTGGAGCTATTCTAAATTGTTGCTCCATCATACGTATCCGGTATCTCTACTCAGAGCTATCCGGATAGGTGTTAAGCTTGCATCGACGTAACCCTTTACGACGAACTCTTTTACCACCTCCATAATCGAGAAAATTCCTTAGTCTACTAGTTACTAAGGATAACTTTGACCGCTGTCCTGTGATCCATTCTTGGATCACTCTTGTACCCCTTGACTGACTCATGGCAAGGCACACTTCAGGTGCGGTACACAGCATAGCATACTGTAGAGCCTACGTCTTAAGCATAGGGGATGACCTTCGTCCTTTCTCTCTATTCTGCTGTGGTCGAGCTTTTAAGTCTTAACTTCATACCTCACAACTCAGGCAAGAACTCCTTCTTTGACTGATCCATCTTGAACACCTTCAAGATCATGTCAAGGAATGTGCTCATTTGAAAGTACCATTAAGCGTTTTGATCTATCCTTATAGATCTTGATGCTCAATGCTCAAATAGCTTAATCCAGGCTTTCCAGAAATTCTACATCATTTCTGATCAACAATATGTCAAGAACATATACTCATCAGAAATTCTATAGTGCTCCCACTCACTTCTTTGGAAATACAAGTTTCTCATAAACTTTGTATAAATCCAAAATCTTTGATCATCTCATCAAAGTGTACGTTCCAACTCCGAGATGCTTACTCCAGTCCTTAGAAGGATCGCTGGAGCCAGCATACCTTTTAGCATCCTTAGGATCGACAAAAACTTTTGGATTGTATCATATACAACCTTTCCTTACGAAGACTGGTAAGGAAACTCGTTTTGACATCCATCTGCTAGATTTCATAAATGCAGCTAATGCTAACATGATTCCGACGGACTTAAGCATCGCTACGGATGAGAAAATCTCATCGTAGTCAACTCCTTGAACTTGTGAAAAACTCTTCGCCACAAGTCGAGCTTCATAGATGGTGACATTACCATCCACGTCCGTCTTCTTCTTAAAGATCCATTTATCTCAATGGCTTGCCTGATCATGGGCAAGTCCACCAAAATCCATGCTTTGTTCTAATACATGGATCCTATCTCGGATTTCATGGTTTCTAACCATTTGTCGGAATTTGGGCCCACCATTGCTTCTCCATAGCTCGTAGGTTCATTGCTGTCTAGCAACATGACCTTCAAGACAGGATTACCGTACCATTCTGAAGTAGTACGCATCCTTGTCACCCTACGAGGTACGGTAGTGACTTGATCCGAAACTTCATGATCACTATCATAAGCTTCTACTTCAATTGGTGTAGGCGCCACAGGAACAACTTCCTGTGCCCTGCTACACACTAGTTGTAGTGACGGTTCAATAACCATATCAAGTCTCCACCATCCTCCCACTCAACTTTTTGAGACAAACTTTTCCTCGAGAAAGGACTCGATTCAAGAAACAATCCATATTGCTTTCGGATCTGAATTAGGAGGTATACCCAACTGTTTTGGGTGTCCTATGAAGATGCATTTTATCCGCTTTGGGTTTGAGCTTATCAACCTGAAACTTTTTCACATAAGCGTCGCAGCCCCAAACTTTCAAGAACGACAACTTAGGTTTCTCCAAACCATAGTTCAAACGGTGTCGTCTCAACGGAATTACATGGTGCCCTATTAAAGTGAGTGCGATTGTCTCTAATGCCTAACCCATGAACGATAGTGGTAATTCGATAAGAGACATCATGGTACGCACCATATCCAATAGGGTGCAACTATGATGTTCGGACACACCCTCACTATGGTGTTCCAGGCGGTATTAATTGTGAAACAATTTCCACAATGTCTTAATTGCGTGCCAAAGCTCGTAACTCAGATACTCGTCTTTATGATCATATCATAGACATTTCATCCTCTTGTCACGATGATCTTCAACTTCACTCTGAAATTACTTGAACCATTCAATAATTCAGACTTGTGTTTCATCAAGTAAATATACTCTACATCTACTCGAATCATTTGTGAAGTAAGAACATAACGATATTCACTACATGCCTCAGCACTCATTGGACTGCACACATCAAAATGTGTTACTTCCAACAAGTTGCTATCTTGTTCCATCTTACTGAAAACGAGGCTTTTCAGTCATCTTGCCCATGATTTGCATATCTCAAGTGATTCAAAATCAAGTGAGTCCAAACGATCCATCTGCATGGAGTTTCTTCATGCATATACACCAATAGACATGGTTCGCATGTCTCAAACTTTTCAAAAACGAGTGAGTCCAAAGATCCATCAACATGGAGCTTCTTCATGCGTTTTACACCAATATGACTTACATGGCAGTGCCACAAGTAAGTGGTACTATCATTACTATCTTATATCTTTTTGGCATGAAAAAGTGTATCACTACGATCGAGATTCAATAAACCATTCCTTTAGGTGCAAGACCATTGAAGGTATTATTCAAATAAACAGAGTAACCATTATTCTCCTTAAATGAATAACCGTATTGCGATAGACATAATCCAATCATGTCTATGCTCAACGCAAACACCAAATCTCGATGGTAGAGGGAGCGTGCGATGCTTGATCACATCAACCTTGGAAATACTTCCAACACATATCGTCAGCTCACCTTTAGCTAGTCTCCGTTTATTCCGTAGCTCTTTTATTTCGAGTTACTAACACTTAGCAACCGAACCGGTATCTAATACCCTGGTGCTACTAGGAGTACTAGTAAAGTACACATTAACATAATGTATATCCAATATACTTCTATCGACCTTGCCAGCCTTCTCATCTACCAAGTGTCTAGGGTAATTCCGCTCCAGTGGTTGTTTCCCTTATTACAGGAGCACTTAGTCTCGGGTTTGGGTTCAACCGTGGGTTTCTTCATTAGAGCAGCAGCTAATTTGCTATTTCATGAAGTATCCCTTCTTGCCCTTGCCCTTATTGAAACTAGTGGTTTCACCAACCATCAACAATTGATGCTCCTTCTTGATTTCTACTTTCGCGGTGTCAAACATCACGAATATTTCAATGATCATCATATATGTCCCTGATATATTATAGTTCATCACGAAGCTCTAGCAGCTTGGTGGTAATGACTTCGGAGAAACATCACTATCTCATCTGGAAGATCAACTCCCACTTGATTCAAATGATTGTTGTACTCAGACAATCTGAGCACAAGCTCAACAATTGAGCTCTTCTCCTTAGTTTGTAGGCTAAGAAAATCGTCGGAGGTCTTATACCTCTTGACGTGGGCACGAGCCTGAAATTCCAATTTCAGCCCTCAAAACATCTCATATGTTCCGCGACGTTTCGAAAACGTCTTTGGTGCCTCAACTCTAAACCGTTTAACTAAACTATCACGTAGTTATCAAAACGTGTATGTCTGATGTTCGCAACATCCACAAACGATGTTTGGGGTTCAGCACACTGAGCGGTGCATTAAGGACATAAGCTTTCTACTATCTGCATAATCGCTACTGTCAACTTTCAACTATATTTTCTCTAGGAACATATCTAAACAGTGGAACTAAAGCGTGAGCTTACGACATAATTTGCAAAGATCTTTTGACTATGTTCAGGATAATTAAGTTCATCTTATGAACTCCCACTCAGATAGACATCCCTCTGGTCATCTAAGTGATTACATGATCCGAGTCAACTAGGCCGTGTCCGATCATCACGTGAGATGGACTAGTCATCATCGGTGAACATCTTCATGTTGATCGTATCTACTATACGACTCATGCTCGACCTTTCGGTCTCCGTGTTCTGAGGCCATGTCTGTACATGCTAGGCTCGTCAAGTTAACCCTAAGTGTTTTCGCGTGTGTAAATCTGTCTTACACCCGTTGTATGTGAACGTAAGAATCCATCACACCCGATCATCACGTGGTGCTTAGAAGCGACGAACTGTAGCAACGGTGCACAGTTAGGGGAGAACACTTCTTGAAATTGTTGTAAGGGATCATCTTATTTACTACCGTCGTTCTAAGTAAACAAGATGCATAAACATGATAAACATCACATGCAATCAAATAGTGACATGATATGGCCAATATCATTTTGCTCCTTTTGATCTCCATCTTCGGGGCTCCATGATCATCATCGTTACCGGCATGACACCATGATCTCCATCATCATGATCTCCATCATCGTGTCTCCATGAAGTCGTCTCGCCAACTTATTACTTCTACTACTATGGCTACCGGTTAGCAATAAAGTAAAGTAATTACATGGCGTTGTTCAATGACACGCAGGTCATACAATAAATTAAGACAACTCCTATGGCTCCTGCCGGTTGTCATACTCATCGACATGCAAGTCGTGATTCCTATTACAAGAACACGATCAATCTCATACATCACATATCATTCATCACATTCTTCTTGGCCATATCACATCACATAGCATACCCTGCAAAAACAAGTTAGACGTCCTCTAATTGTTGTTTGCATGTTTTACGTGGCTGCTATGGGTTTCTAGCAAGAACGTTTCTTACCTACGCAAAACCACAACGTGATATGTCAATTGCTATTTACCCTTCATAAGGACCCTTTTCATCGAATCCGTTCCGACTAAAGTGGGAGAGACTGGCACCCGCTAGCCACCTTATGCACCAAGTGCATGACAATCGGTGGAACCTGTCTCACGTAAGAGTACGTGTAAGGTCGGTCCGGGCCGCTTCATCCCACAATACCGTCGAAACAAGATTGGACTAGTAACGGTAAGCATATTGAACAAAATCAACGCCCACAACTACTTTGTGTTCTACTCGTGCAAAGAATCTATGCAATAGACCTAGCTCATGATGCCACTGTTGGGGAACTTAGCAGAAATTCAAAATTTTCCTACGTGTCACCAAGATCTATCTATGGAGAGACCAGCAACGAGGGGAAGGAGAGTGCATCTACATAACCTTGTAGATCGCTAAGCGGAAGCGTTCAAGTGAACGGGGTTGATGGAGTCGTACTCGCCGTGATCCAAATCACCGATGACCAAGTGCTGAACGGACGGCACCTCCGCGTTCAACACACGTACAGCCCGGTGACGTCTCCCATGCCTTGATCCAGCAAGGAGAGAGGGAGAGGTTGAGGAAGACTCCATCCAGCAGCAGCACAATGGCGTGGTGGTGGTGGAGGAGCGTGGCTATCCTGCAGGGCTTCGCCAAGCACCACAGAAGAGGAGGAAGAAGAGACGCAGGGCTGCACTAACGAGAGATCGAATCGTGTGTTTTCTGGGCAGCCCAATGCCTCAATATATATAGGGAAGGGGAGGGGCTGCGCCCCCTCTAGGGTTCCCACCCCTAGGGGGGCGGCGGCAGCCCTAGATGGCCAAGAGGTGGCGGCCAAGAGGGGGAAGGAGAGGGAGGCGCACCAATATGGGCCCTAAGGCCCATATCCCCTTAGGGTTTGCCCCCTTTCCACCTCTTAGGCGCCATGGGCCCTTGTGGGAGGCGCACCAGCCCACTAAGTGGCTGGTCCCTCACCACTCTTGGCCCATGCAAGCCTCCGGGGTTGGTGGCCCCACTTGGTGGACCCCCGGGACCCTCCCGGTGGTCCCGGTACGTTACCGATAAACCCCGAAACTCTTCCGGTGACCAAAACAGGACTTCCCATATATAAATCTTTACCTCCGGACCATTCCGGAACTCCTCGTGACATCCGGGATCTCATCCGGGACTCCGAACAACATTCGGTAACCACATACAAACTTCCTTTATAACCCTAGCGTCATCGAACCTTAAGTGTGTAGACCCTACGGGTTCGGGAGACATGCAGACATGACCGAGACATTCTCCGGTCAATAACCAACAGCGGGATCTGGATACCCATGTTGGCTCCCACATGTTCCACGATGATCTCATCGGATGAACCACGATGTTAAGGACTCAATCGATCCCGTATACAATTCCCTCTGTCTAGCGGTATTTTACTTGCCCGAGATTCGATCATCGGTATACCGATACCTTGTTCAATCTCATTACCGGCAAGTCTCTTTACTTGTTCCGCAACACATCATCCCGTGATCAACCCCTTGGTCACATTGTGCACATTATGATGATGTCCTACCGAGTGGGCCCAGAGATACCTCTCCGTTTACACGGAGTGACAAATCCCAGTCTCGGTTCGTGCCAACCCAACAGATACTTTCGGAGATACCTGTAATGCACCTTTATAGCCACCCAGTTACGTTGTGACGTTTGGTACACCCAAAGAATTCCTACGGTATCCGGGAGTTGCACAATCTCATGGTCTAAGGAAAAAATACTTGACATTAAAAAAGCTTTAGCATACGAACTACACGATCTTTGTGCTAGGCTTAGGATTGGGTCTTGTCCATCACATCATTCTCCTAATGATGTGATCCCGTTATCAACGACATCCAATGTCCATAGCCAGGAAACCATGACTATCTGTTGATCACAACGAGCTAGTCAACTAGAGGCTCACTAGGGACATGGTGTTGTCTATGTATCCACACATGTATCTGAGTTTCCTATCAATACAATTCTAGCATGGACAATAAACGATTATCATGAACAAGGAAATATAATAATAACTAATTTATTATTGCCTCTAGGGCATATTTCCAACAGAATCATGAAACTCGGTCGGACCGATCTAGTTCAAAATGTGAACGTTAGGATTTTCGGTGGGACCGACATGATCAACTCGGTGGGACCGATGTGCTAGGGTTAGGGTAAAACCTCAACTCGGTTTGACCGATTACATTAACTCGGTGGGACCGATTTTGGTAATAAGCAAAACAGAGAGTTGGGCAGGAAAACTCAGTGAGGCCGATTGCACATCTCAGTGGGACCGAAATAATTGCAACAGGCAACAAAGAGTTTGCAAGCCCATCTCGGTGAGACCGAACTGATTAGGGTTTCTGGCAGTGGCTATGTCAAGTGAACTCGGTGGCGCCAGATAGATCAAATTGGTGGGGCCGAGTTTGTCTTTAGGTTTAGGACATATGTGGAAAGAGAAAGTGGTTGAGGGCTTTGGAGCATATCACTAAGCACTGTGAGCAAGCAAGCCATTAAGCAACACCTCATCCCCTTTTAATAGTATTGGCTTTCCTATGGACTCAATGTGATCTTGGATCACTGAAATAGAAAATGTAGAGTCTTGAGCTTTGAGCTTTTGCCAATCTTCTGCCCTTAGCATCTTGAAGGGGTTCCACATCCTCTTGTCCATGTCACTCCACTGTTGAACTCATCTGAATTATACTAGATGAAAATATTAGTCCAACAAGAGATATGTTGTCATTAATTACCAAAATCACCCAGGGAGCACTTGTGCTTTCAATCTCCCCCTTTTGGTAACTGATGACAACATACATCAAATCTTTAGATAAAGATATAGAGAATAGCAAATAAAGCTTTGGAAAGACATGTAACATGCATAGGCTCCCCCTACGTGTATGCAATCATGTAAATATGGAATATAGATGCATGTGAATGCATAAGCATGATAGAGCAAGCAATGAGTTACATGTATCTTGGCTATATGCATCAGAGCAAATGGTGTGAATATAGGAAATGTACCTTCATGTTCATGAGTCCTTCTTGCAAACAATATGTACATCAGCAAGAGATCATCATGCACATGAGTGTGATGCATACACTTACCTTGTGGTCTTGAGCTAGCTTTGGAAGTGATGAACCTGAGTAAACAAGGTTAGATAACACAGAAACATCTACTAAACATAGCGAGAACAGCAAACCACAAGAGTACCAAGATTGGGATGACATGTAGAGAGTGAGTACTAGGTACTCTATTGGATATAGACATGTCCCCACAAAGATATGCAATGAATTCAAAGATTTCCTTCCCTTAGATGTCTTTCTCCCCCTGAATCTTATATTTGATAATGGGAGAAGATAGGGAAAAGAAAATCAGAGGAAAAATAATCAACAATCATAACACATACTAACATGTCTTTCCCCTCTTGAAGACATGTGACTTCTCTCCTCTTGAATACCAAGCATCTGGGCTCTCTCTCTCCCTTTGATGTGATTAAGCTTTGATGTGATCTCTCTCTCTCCCCCTTTGACATCAATTCCCAAGAAGGTTCTTCTGGAATGTGAGTCGAATAGGTTTGGTCCTTGAGTCACATAGCAAAGCAGCATGTAGAATGCGATGCAGGTAGAGGACAAGAATCATTGAGTGGAGCTGGAACAAATAAGCAGGATGCAAATGGCAAAGTGTCTCCTCAGCATTGAAATCAGTAACACCGAGTTGTTTTCTTCGGTGGCACAGAGAAGGTTCGGTTTGACCGAAGGAGACAAACCGGTGAGTCTGAGTTCAACCCAGAGAGAACAATTGTCATCTCAGCTCACTAGGCAAATAAGATCTCACAAGGTTTTGCAAGGAATCAACTAAAGGATTTGCAATGAGTTGGATGCAAGGAATGCAGAACACAAAGAAAAGAAATGAAATGAAATCTAGATGAAGTTTTTTTTGAAAGGGGAAACAAACAAGCATGAGACAAATGCAAGTGCACAGAGAAACACTAGAGAACTTTATCTAGAATTGGTCGGCGACAAAGTCACCTATGTTAGAGTATATTGACTTAGGAGTCAAGTGAAGGCACTTGATCATAGGTCATACTCATCGTTTAAGCTCAAAATGGGGCTGCCGTTTTTTTAGAATCACCAGAGGAGGAGTTCCTCCACCTGAATATATTACTCAAAGTGGCCAAAATGCAAAGGATTGATCCAGTTTATAAGGAAAACCGGATCGAAAACCTGAACAAATTGACCCGTTTATAAGGAAAATCGGGCCGAAAACTGTACAAGACACGACCAAGCTAGTAGGCATAAGACCATCACCACGAGAGACGCAAGTAGATGTGGGGTGTCGTCGGGAGATCACAATACCAGGACTTTGCAAACAGCCGAACGCATCGGCGAGCATACCAGCCCCATGGCACAACTCAGGAGCATCCACAATCAATGAGTGTCATCCCAGACACGAACCTTGACTGGGGATCCGCCACAGGAAATCGGAATGATTAGAAAGTTTGAAAGGCATCTTGCACCAACCTTGAGCAAAGATGAGTCGAGACAACACCAAGAGCACGAAGCTCGCCGCAACACAATGGCAACCATGAGAGGGTCTTGAGCAGCCATTACCAACCTGAGCTGCACCATAGACGAAGAGCTCCAATCAACCGAGACCATCCATGGTGCCTCAAGGCTATTGGTGCAGCCGAAGGGCAATGAGCGACCGAGTCCACACCCGGACGAAGAGTCACACGCAACCGAGGCTACAACACAACAGCGGCACCACCGGCGAAGCTGAAGGGCATCAAGGAGCCGAGTCTACACCCGGATCGCTTCACCGTGCACACCAGCACAAGCCGGCCGTGCCATCACCACTCCACCACCACATCACACACCACCATCGACCCCAGTCGGCCGCACAAACACACCACCAGCCACACCTCCTTCATCCACACACACCAACACCAGCCAAAGTTTGTGTCTCCAAGATGGCGCCTCCAAGAAGGGAATGATGCCAGAGACACCACCGCCACCCGATCCGGCAAGCCCAACCATAGGTTTTCACCCAGAAACAACGAAACAGGAGGTTTGCAGCTGAAAAACAGCTCCATGGCGGCACCTCCGTGAGGAAAACGACAACCACAGCCGCCGTTGCCGCCGGCGTCGACCAAGTCGACCCAGAATTTTGCATCCGGAGCGTGAGAAACCAACAAACCATGACAGCATCTTCAGGGCGCGTGCTGCCCGGATCTTGTGAGACCACATCGCTGCGCATCGGATCTGGACAGAAATTATTCTGCCCCACCGAGTACAGGAATGGCCAGGGGCGCGCCTCCCCGGGCTGAAATAGCCGCTCGCCGGAGAAGCCGAGGGCCGCTACAAGATGCAGCGACGCACAGAGGCAGGCCAGATCGAGACAATGCTGAAGGAAAGGAGCAAGACAGTTCCCGACGCACCTGAGAAGGACGAGGTGGATCTGGGCGCCAGCGCCAACCCCGCCACCCCCGAGCGCCCCTCCACCACCTAGAAGACCACAGGCCGTGCTCGAGCAGCATCACCTTCTCGTCGATGATGAGGCAGGCCACTGGAGCCGGACGAGCCGAATCCGAGCACCCTTGCCAAATCCGTTGTCGCGGTCACCGAGGGTGGCTCGGCCGTGACCAGGGCCAACCCACGATGCGAGCAAGGCCCCCGCCGCCATCGTCGGCTGCAGCGGCTTCGCCCTGCAGCTTCCTTCGGCGGCGGCGGGAGAGGAGGGGTGGATCTCACGGTGGCGGCGCTAGCTTTCTAGGTTCCGCCCGTGTCGCTCGCACGGGAGTGACGCGAGCGGCTCAGTTGGCCGGGTTGCCATTTTTTGTTTAAGTATTTTGATGTATTCACATCTTGTTGAGCTTCTTTGACCCATGACTTGGGGTAAAGCTTCTCTAAGATGGAATGACATACCTTGGGTGGTGGTGTTGATCTTGATCATGTAGTTGAACTTGTGCGGGATGCTCAAGGTTGATGTAGCTCATCAGGAATATGGAGCACCACTTGTAGTTTGAGTTCATCTACCTACATGGGTTAGAATCGCAAGGAAGAGCACATGTGTATCCAAAATGACAATCATGAAGTTTGATACCAAATGAAATTTGATATATATAAATTGTCAAAGGATATGTTTAAGGGTTTCATGCTCCCTTGTCTTCAACCACCATATTGTAGAGACTTGGTGATGTAGAGATTTCTCAAGATGTGAGTGAGTTGCAATCTCATAGAGTTGGGCTTATCCAAGTACCTATAAGGGTTAGATAACATGCAAGGGTACAAGTAGATCCATGACATATGATCATCATCGTAAGAGAAATATCAAGGATTAGTCAAAGGCTCATGCCTTGCATGTATCCAAATGGAGTTCCTACTCCAAGTTTGAGGCATCAATGATGTTCAATTCACCTCTCAAACGGCAAAATACTTTCTCATCGAGCGGTTTGGTGAATATATCCGTCAATTGCTTATCAGTACGAACATGCTTAAGATCAATGTCTCCTTTAGCAACATGATCTCGAATGAAATGATGACAAACTTCAATATGCTTAGTTTGAGAATGTTGCACGGGATTATGAGCAATCTTAATAGTACTTTCATTGTCACAAAGCAATGGAACATGTTTCACATAAATCCCATAATTTTTAAGAGTTTTGGTCATCCAAAGTAATTGAGCACAACATGAACCGGCGGCAACGTATCCCGCTTCGGCGGTGGATAAGGATACCGAGTTTTTTTTCTTGGACGACCAAGACACAAGAGATCTACCAAGAAATTGACAAGTACCCGAAGTGGATTTTCTGTCAACCTTGTCTCCAGCATAGTCCGAATGGGAGTAGCCAACAAGATCAAAAGAGGACCCCTTAGGATACCAAATGCCAAAATTTGGTGTATGAATTAAGTATCTCACTATCCTTTTCACAGCCTTAAGATGACATTCTTTGGGGGCCACTTGATATCGTGCACACATGCACACACTTAGCATAATATCGAGACGGGAGGCACATATAATAATGGACCAATCATAGAGCGGTAAACCTTTTGATCAACCGGTTCACCATCCTTAGTCAAGTCAAGATGTCAACTAGTAGGCATGGGTGTATTCATACCTTTGCATTCTTGCATGTTGAACTTCTTGAATAAGTCCTTGGTGTACTTTGTTTGAGAGACAAAGGTACCCTCCTTAGTTTGCTTGATTTGCAAACCAAGAAAGAATTTGAGTTCACTAATCATAGACATCTCAAACTTCTCCGACATTAGCTTTCCAAACTTTTCACTAAAATGAGGGTTAGTCGAACCAAATATGATATCATCAACATAAATTTGGCACACAAATAATTCACCATTAACCCTTTTAGTAAAACTAGTACATATGCCCGTGCGTTGCAACGGGAGGAAAAATAGTGGGCACTTAATGGAGTGAGAATTATATGTGCAAGAGAAACCCTGTGTGCACGTCAAGAAGGAACAATTTGGTTCTGGTTTCGCCGCGTGTGAAGTAATCAATCCGCTATTCTTTTCATTCATTGATCAAGTGCGTTTAAGGGTTTTATTAGGTCATCTCATGCCAGAGAAGGTCCGTGAATTATTCAATCTATTATTTCATTCATTCAAGGGGATTTTAAGGCATGAAGTTCAATAATATGAAATGAGGCGGGTCTTCTTCTTTCCATGTATAAGCCACCGATATGTACAACCAGAGTTAATTGTACTCCACTATTTTTGCGTTCCTTGGTCGAGGGGATTTAAGAAGTTGCATAATATGGGAGGTTGCTGGGTGTTTTCTTTTTCATGCATCTAGCTCACGTAGTCGGGTCTTCTCTTCTCTTTGCCTCGAATAGGAATCCTTGAGAAATTTAGTGCCCTTTTGTAGATAGTTCAGCTAGCAATCCATCCATCTAGCTCACGTACAGGATTTAATTCCTTTTTTAGAAAGCTCACGTAGCAATCCATCCATCCTTCATTCGGCTTAATTTATCCATCCTTCATCCAAGTTAATTCATCCATTCTTCATTCAGTTTACTACATATAGTTTTGCACACATATATAAGTCGTCACGACTTTATTTTCCTTATTTTCTAGGTACTTGGACTGGCTATATTTCGTTGTGTGTGAAATTCTTAGACACCAAATCGACCTGTGTTTATTAGGCGTAAGTAAAATCCAGAAAGAAAGATGAATTGAAGGATCGTACTCACGATCTCAAACACCCGACATAGTGCTGCCGTTCACTCAAATAAACATGTCCTGCTAACCAATGGCCAACGTAAATATTTAAGAACATATCGCAGCGTCAGATTCGAAACGTTCTATGATTACTTTTGTTTTTTCAACTTTTCAAAAATAATAATTATTATGAATTTCTGAATATTCTTGGAAACATGAACAATTTTTTAAATACCGAACAATTTTCAAAACTGTGATTTGTTTTTTGGGAGTTTCATACATTTTCAGAAATACAGAAACAAAATTTAAAATGGGAACATTTCAAAAATTCACAAACATTTTTCAAAAACAAGAACCTTTTATAAGAACACGAGCATTTTTTGAATTTGTGAACAATTTTCAAAAAAGGGGAACATGTTTACCATTCAAAACAATTTTAGAAAATGTGCAATTTTTAAGCGTGAACATTATTTAAATTTGTGAACATTCCTCTAAAGCAAGAATATTTTTGAAATTTGGAGCATTTTTAAAATACATTTTTTTAAAAACCTTGAACAATTTTGGAAAATACATTTTTTTTTGAAAAAATGGGAACATTACTTCTCAACTAAAGAATTCAGTGTCCTTTTCCAGCTAGCTCACGTGCCAATCCATCCATCCTTCGTCTCGCGTAATAGATCCATACTTCATAGATCTTATTACTGCATGTAGTTTCACACACATATATAAATTGGTACGACTATACGTAAAGAGCGATATTGAGCTATTTAAAATACGTCTATGTTTAATTTGTGAACATTTTACTACAATAAGAATATTTTTAGAATTTGGAAGACTTATGAAAATACATTTTTTTTGAAAATGTCGAACAATTTTGTAGAACATAAACATTTTTTTAGTTTTCAACAAATTTAGGAACAAATCTTGCTTTAATATCCAAACATTTTTAAACGGGAATTTTTTTTGGAATTCTGAACATTCTTCAAAAATTTGAACAAAAATTTGAATTATAAACATTTTATAAAACATTTAATTGATAAAAAAGTAAAAATAAACAAAAATAATACTTAGGAATGAAAAAAGAAAGAGTAAATTACAAGAGAAAGGAACATAATATGTTAAATAGAAATTGAACAAAGAAATAATGAAAACGGGCCGGCCCAGTCCAGGGCTATCTGTGTGAAGCGCCCACTATCTATCGCCACGTGCGGCAAATAGGATTTTCCCAGTTGCGTGGGCAGGGAAATAAGTGGGTTGGCTTTACTGGGCTATAGTGTGAGGCCTATTTACGAAATTCTGGACAAATCGTATTTCTTTTTCTAGCACATGGATGCACAAAAAACTAGTACCACCTCGGATAGTAAAAAAATCTTTTCGTTGGTGAACGGATGAAAAAATTGGAGAAACGCACTTTGCTTTATTAGTAGGTATAGATGTATAGAAATAGATATAGATATAGATTTTTCTAGCACATGGATGCACAAAAAATTAGTACCACCTCGGATAGTAAAAAATCTTTTCGTTGGTGAACGGATGAAAAAATTAAAGAAACACACTTTGCTTTATTAGTAGGTATAGATATAGATATAGAAGAGTAGAATCTATCTTTCCAATCTCAAAGCCTTTTTCAATAAGGAACTTGGTCAAGCATTTATTCCATGCTCTAGGAGCTTGTTTAAGACTATAAAGAGCTTTGTGAAGTTTGTAAACATGGTCGGGTTTTTTAGGATTGACAAAGCCGTGAGGTTGTTTAACATAAACTTCCTCCTCAATTTCACCATTTAAAAAGGCACTTTTAGTGTCCATTTGGTACAAGGTAATATCATGGAGATTAGCATAGGCAAGTAAAATGCGAATGGACTCAAGTCTAGCAACGGGGGCATATGTCTCACATAGTCCATACCTTCGACTTGAGTGTAGCCTTGGGTGACGAGACGTGCTTTGTTGTGAACGACTTGTCCATCTTCATCTTGCTTGTTGTGAAACACCCATTTGGTACCGATGATGTTATGGCTGTTGTCGGGCTTCTCGACCAATGTCCACACTTGGTTTCTCTCAAAGTTTGTGTAGCTCTTCGTGCATGGCGTTTATCCAATCTGGATCTTCCAATGCTTCTTCAACCTTCATAGGTTCAATGCTAGAGATGAATGAATAATGTCCATAGAAATTATCCAAACGAGTTTTAGAGCGAGTAATTCTCCCGGTTTGAATGTCATTGAAGATTTGTTCGGCGGGATGGTCTCTTGAGACTCTTGCTCGAACTCGTGAGAGCTTTTGTTTTGGTCCGGGTGGAACATCTTCTTCATCATCTTGTTCTTCCTCTTGTCCTTCTTCGTTGTTGGCGTTGTCGTTCTCTTGTCGAGGTGGAGAAGGAGGTTGATGAGGTTCATCTTGGTGTACTTCCTCGTTTTCTTCATCTTGGCCCCACTTGTGGATGCTTCCGTGTCAACTCTTGGTTCGCCATGTCGTGAGGTAGAAGCTTCCACTTGGACGGACGAGGTACTCTCCTTTACCTCCATTGGATGAATCTTGCCAATAGACAAGTCTTGGATTGCTTCCGAAGGATCTTTGTCACCTACATCAATTGGCATTTGCTCTACTTGCAAGCCGTTAGATTCATCAAACTTCACATCTACTGTCTCTTCAACCTTTCGGGAGAAATTGTTATAGACACGGTAAGTGTGAGAGTTTGAGTCATAATCGAGTAGGAAACCTTCATGAGACTTAGGAGCAAATTTCAAACGACGATGCTTATCAAGAATGTAGCACTTTGAGCCGAATACTCGAAAGTATCCAACTTGGGGTTTGTTACCAGTGAAAATCTCATATGCAGTCTTGCTGAGTAGCTTGTGAAGATATAGACGATTCGTTGCATGACAAGCTGTCTTAACCGCTTCCGCCCAAAAGTGTTTTGGCGTCTTGTATTCATCAAGCATCGTTCTTGCCATTTTGATTAGCGTCCGGTTCTTCCTCTCAACAACTCCATTTTGTTGAGGCATGTACGTAGCCGAGAACTCGTGTGAAATCCCTTCTTCGTCAAGAAAGGTGTCCACATTGGCGTTCTTGAACTATGTTCCGCTGTCGCTGCGAACCTTCTTGATCTTCACTTCAAATTGATTTTGGGCCTTCCTAGCGAAGTTCTTGAAGATCTTTTGCACCTGCGATTTATCATCAAGAAAGAACACCCACGTAAATCTTGAAAAATCATCGACTATGGCTAAACCAAATGAGTTTCCATCGAGACTTTTGTAGGCATTGGGACCGAAAAGATCCATATGAAGTAGCTCGAGCGGTCTTCTCGTGGTCATGACGTTCTTCACGGGGTGACTTCCTCCAACCTATTTTCCTGCTTGACAAGCACTGCACAATCTATCCTTGTCAAATATAACATCGTTTACTCCGAGGATATGATCTCCTTTAATAAGCTTATCAAGATTTCGCATGCCCACATGACCTAACCTTTTATGCCACAACCAGCCTTTAGAAGATTTAGCAATTAAGAAAGTTCTAGGTTGAGCCTTTTTAGTAAAATCAATAATGTATAGATCACCTCTACGTATACCGGTAAAGACCATTTTATGATTGTCTCTTCAAACACTTGGCAATCTGCTTCAGTAAATAGGACATTGAAACCAAAGTCAGCAAGTCTAGATACGAAAAGTAAATTATAGCTAAGAGATTCAACGAGCATGGCATTTTGTATGGAGCTATCATGTGAGATGGCCACCTTACCAAGGCCAACCACCTTACCATTTGAGTTATCACCAAAGGTGACATACTTTCGAGGGTCCTCGTTTTCAGCAAGCTCACGAAACATATCCTTGTCTCCGGTCATGTGATTGGTATATCCACTATAAGAACCCATTCCTTTCCTCCAGTCATGTAGTCGCGAAGATTTGCCATCAGACCAAAGTGTCTCATAGACTCATTGAGATCGTAGTCACTATCATCGTCCTCATCATAGTATCCATATTCATCATCATCATGTGATGGAGCAATTCCTAGAGAGAGTGATTCATTAGATAAATTATCATCACAATGTTCATCTTTATGAATTCTAATGGCTTCGGAGATGATAGTACTAATGATTCCCACATCTCCTTTGACACGCATGAGGTCACGAAGCTCAAATAGGCGAACATCAAACTTAGGATCACAAGTATTCATTTTACTCAAAGCAATAGACTTATGAAGAATTTCATCCAAGTTTTTCAAGGAATAATTTGTGAATCGTTCCTCAAGAAATCTCCATATGGTGTAAGCACAATCAAGAGCAGGCAAGCTAGTAATCAAGTTTCTAGGTAATCCTCTAGTGATCAAATTGACAGTTCTAAGATTACGGATCATGTCAATAGACTCATCAAGGGTAGGATGCAAGGGGTCAACAAGGAGAGCACAAGGGGTAGTAATGTACTTCTTCAAGTGATATTCATTGAAGATCTCAAGCATCCCATTTTTTCACTCATGAAAGAACTCTCCATCAAGTATTGGCACTCTATGTCTAAGACTCCCCAACGTAGACTCATCAATCTTCCTTCAATGGTGATTAAACCAAAGTAATGGAGACCAAAGCTCTGATACCAATTTAAAGGATCGGGAAGAGGTGTCTAGAGGGGGGGGGGGTGATTAGACCCTCAAGAAGGAAAGGTGGCAGTTTTTAAGTTCTTCAAGTTAAGGTGGAGTTTTTGCACAAGTTTGAACATTTACAATACATAGCAAGCATGGCAAGAGTATATAAGCAACGGAAAGTAAAGCATGCAAATTGCAAGAAAGTAAAGGGATGGGATTGGAGTGTGCAAACGCAATTGGAGACATGGAGATTTTTGGCGTGGTTCTGATAGGTGGTGCTATCATACATCCATGTTGGTGGAGACTTCAACCCACGAAGGGTAAAGACTGCGTGAGTCCACGGAGGGCTCCACCCACGAAGGGTCCACGAAGAAGCAACCTTGTCTATCGCACCATGGCCATCACCCAAGAAGGACTTGCCTCACTAGGGTAGATCTTCACGAAGTAGGCAATCTCCTTGCCTGTACAAACTCCTTGGTTCAACTCCACAATCTTGTCGGAGGGTCCCAAGTGACACCTAACCAATCTAGGAGATACCACTCTCCAAAAGGTAATAGATGGTGTGTTGATAATGAACTCCTTCCTCTTGTGCTTCAAATGATAGTCTCCCCAACACTCAACCCTCTCACACAGATTTGGGTTTGGTGGAAAGATGATTTGAGTGGAAAGCAACTTGGGGAAGGCTAGAGATCAAGATTCTTGTGGTTGTATTGGAATATCTTGGTCTCAACACATGAGTAGGTGGTTCTTTCTGAGAAAATATATGTTGTAAGTGTAGGCATGTTCTGATGGCTCTCTCCACGAATGAAGAGCGGGTGGAGGGGTATATATAGCCTTCGCACAAAATCTAACCGTTACACGCAAATTACCAAACTCGGTGGGACCGATCTAGTTCAAAATGTGAACGTTAGGATTTTCGGTGGGACCGACATGATCAACTCGGTGGGACCGATGTGCTAGTGTTAGGGTAAAACCTCAACTCGGTTTGACCGATTACACAAACTCGGTGGGACCGATTTTGGTAATAAGCAAAACAAAGAGTTGGTCAGGCAAACTCGGTGGGGCCGAACTCAAATCTCGATGGGACCAAAATAATTGCAACAGGCAATAGAGAGTTTGCAAGTCCATCTCGGTGAGACCGAGATTCCATCAATGAGACCGAATTGATTAGGGTTTCTGGCAGTGGCTATGTCAAGTGAACTCAGTGGCGCCGGATAGATCAAATTGGTGGGGCCGATTTTGTCTTTATGTTTAGGACATATGTGGAAAGAGAAAGTGGTTTAGGGCTTTGGAGCATATCACTAAGCACTTCGAGAAAGCAAGCCATTAAGCAACACCTCATCCCCTTTTAATAGTATTGGCTTTCCTACGGACTCAACATGATCTTGGATCACTGGAATGGAAAATCTAGAGTCTTGAGCTTTGAGCTTTTGCCAATCTTCTGTCCTTAGCATCTTGAAGGGTTTCTTGTCATGAACGATTTCTTCGGCTTAAGGTTTCAATTCAACCTTTTTCCCCTTAAATTAAGTATCAATCTCATTTCTTAAATTACAATTACCAAATAGTAAAACTGAGCCACCCGCACCTATTCACAGCTAATTGGTTTTTTAACCGTCCCATCTCACTTCCCAACGTCCCAAATCCTCTTGTCGTCCTGTAGTATCCTTTTGGGCCTTTATCACCTCGTAACTCCATGTTAGACCGAAGCTCAAAGTAATCCGGCTGCTGCTCCGCAAATCGACTTGGGAGCCTTCTCGTGAACCTAGCCGAAAGGCCATGGACGGTGGTCATAGGCTCCCGACGTCTCTCATCTTTCAACCGTCTTGCGCCTTTCCTTCTTCCACGCTGCCGCCGACAGCATGTCGTATCTGCTTCCTAGGCCCGTCGTAGCCGTTCGTCATGTGTGCGCCTTTGGCCTTTGGGTGTGGTGCCGCCCTCCTGTACGTACTCTGCCTCCACCATCGGCGGGCGATGGTGCATTCACAGGGTTTCCCAACGAGCAAGAGGAAACTGAAAACGGATTTGTTTTGCCCTTTTCATCCTGGTTTCAACCTGCATACACTACCTCATGCCATGGTACTAATCGAAAAGCCGGTAAATCTGATTGTTGTTCTCTCCTCATTCTTCAAGTTATTCACTTGGGTAAGAAAGATTTACTACATGAAGTTCGTTTTCTACACACATTCATTCAATTTTGGTTAATCTGTTTGATGTTGGGATCCAAATGCCCTGTTGGGTTCGAGATATGATGTGCCTCCTCCTAAATTGCAGTTTGTGAACCTATCTAATTTTAACTAAATGTAAAATGTTAGGAAGAATCTACATGAATGAATAATTCAAAAGCACTATTGAGTGCTAACTTATCGTTCACGATGTTTTGATTTCTCGCTATTTCTTCCACCGAGTTGCAACATGGAAACCAAGACATTTTGAGTATGTGTTCACTGACAGAACTGTTCTTCTCCATCTTACAACTAAAGAACTTGTTGGAGACTTCATATCGCCCAACCCAAGCATTTGCTTGAAATATTAACTTCAGCTCTTGGAACATCTCATATGCTCCATGGCTTTCAAAATGTTTTTGAAGCCCCGGTTCTAAGCCGTAAAGCATGACGCACTAAACTATCGAGTAGTCATCAGATCGAGCTTGCCAGACATTCATAACATCTTCTTCAGCTCCTGCAGCAGGTCTATCACCTAGTAGTGCATCAAGGACATAATTCTTCTATGCAGCAATGAGGATAATCCTCAAGTTATAGACCCAGTCCGTGTAGGTTCTATCATCATCTTTCAACTTAGTTTTCTCTAGGAAGGCATTAAAATTCAAGGGAACGGTAGCACGGGCCATATATCTATAACATAGATATGCAAAAACTATTAAGACTAAGTTCATGATATTAGTTCAAATAATCAAATTACTAATGAACTCCCACTTAAATCAACATCCCTCAAGTTGTCTAAGTGATACATGATCCAAATCAACTAACCCATGTCCGATCATCACGTGAGATGGGGTAGTCTTCAATGGTGAACATCTCTATGTTGATCATATCTACTATATGACTCACGTTTGACATTACGGTCTCTAGTGTTCCGAGACCATGTTGAAAGAATCGAGACGAGCTGTCTAGAAGGGGGGGGGGGGGGTGATTAGACCCTCAAGAAGGAAAGGTGGCAGTTTTTAAGTTCTTCAAGTTAAGGTGGAGTTTTAGCACAAGTTTGAACATTACAATACATTTCAAGCAAGCATGGCAAGAGTATATGAGCAGCGAAAAGTAAAGCATGCAAATTGAAAGAAAGTAAAGGGATGGGATTGGAGTGTGCAAACACAATTGGAGACACAGAGATTTTTCGCGTGGTTCCGATAGGTGGTGCTATCGTACATCCACGTTGGTGGAGACTTCAACCCACGAAAGGTAACAGTTGCGCGAGTCCATGGAGGGCTCCACCCACGAAGGGTCCACGAAGAAGCAACCTTGTCTATCCCATCAGGGCCATCGGCCACGAAGGACTTGCCTCAATAGGGTAGATCTTCACGAAGTAGGCGATCTCCTTGCCCGTACAAACTCCTTGGTTCAACTTCACAATCTTGTCGGAGGCTCCCAAATGACACCTAACCAATCTAGGAGACACCACTCTCAAAAGGTAATAGATGGTGTGTTGATATGAAATCCTTGCTCTTGTGCTTCAAATGACAGTCTCCCCAACACTCAACCCTCTCTCACATATTTGGATTTGGTGGAAAGATGATTTGAGTGGAAAGCAACTTGGGGAAGGCTAGAGATCAAGATTCTTGTGGTTGGATTGGAATATCTTGGTCTCAACACATGAGTAGGTGCTTCTCTCTCAGAAAATGTATGTTGGAAGTGTAGGCATGTTCTGATGGCTCTCTCCATGAATGAAGAGTGGGTGGAGGGGTATATATAGCCTCCACACAAAATCTAACCGTTACACACAAATCACCAAACTCGGTGGGACCGAATCATGAAACTCGGTCGGACCAACCTAGTTCAAAATGTGAACGTTTGGATTTTCGGTGGGACCGACATGATCAACTCGGTGGGACCGATGTGCTAGGGTTAGGGTAAAACCTAAACTCGGTTTGACTGATTACATAAACTCGGTGGGACCGATTTTGGTAATAAGCAAAACAGAGAGTTGGTCAGGAAAACTTGGTGGGGCCGATTGCACATCTCGGTGGGACCAAAATAATTGCAACAGGCAACAAAGTGTTTGCAATCCCATCTCGGTGAGACCAAGATCCCATCGGTGAGATCGAACTGATTAGGGTTTCTGGCAGTGGCTATGTCAAGCGAACTCGATGGTGTCGGATAGATCAAATCGGTGGGGCCGAGTTTGTCTTTAGGTTTGGGACATATGTGGAAAGAGAAAGTGGTTGAGGGCTTTGAAGCATATCACTAAGCACTGTGAGCAAGCAAGCTATTAAGCAACACCTCATCCCCTTTTAATAGTATTGGCTTTCCTATGGACTCAATGTGATCTTGGATCACTGAAATAAGAAATATAGAGTCTTGAGCTTTGAGCTTTTGCCAATCTTCTATCCTTGGCATCTTGAAGGGGTTCCACATCCTCTTGTCCATGCCACTCCACTGTTGAACTCATCTGAAATATACTAGATGAAAATATTAGCCCAACAAGAGATATGTTGTCATTAATTACGAAAATCACTCAGGGAGCACTTGTGCTTTCACATGTCTGTACATGCTAGGCTCGTCAAGTTTAACCCAAGTATTCTGCATGTGCAAAACTGTCTTACACCAGTTGTATGTGAACATAGAGTCTATCACACCCAATCATCATGAGTTGCTTCGAAATGATGAACTTTGGCAACGATGCATACTCAGGGAGAACACTTTTATCTTAAAATTAAGTGAAGGAATCATCTTATAATGCTACTATCGTTCTAAGCAAAATAAGATGCATAAATGATAAACATCACATGCAATCAAAATATGTGACATGATATGGCCATCATCATCTTGTGCTTTTGATCTCCATCTCCAAAGCATCGGCATGATGTCCATCGTCACCGGCACGACACCTTGATCTCCATCGTAGCGTCGGGGTTTTCTCGCCAACTATTGCTTCTACAACTATTGCTAATTCCTAGCGATAAAGTAAAGAAAGTACATGGCATTTAAGTGATTGACACGCAGATCATACAATAATTAAAGACAACCCTAAGGCTCCTGCCGGTTGTCGTACTCATCGACATGCAAGTCGTGAACTTATTACAAAACAAGATCATCTCATACATCAACATATATCATATCACGTCTTGACCATATCACATCACAACATGCCCTGCAAAAAGAAGTTAGACGTCCTCTACTTTGTTATTGCAAGTTTTACGTGTCTGCTACGGGCAACTAGTAAGAACTGTTCTTACCTACGGAAAACCACAACGGTGATTATCAAGTTGCTATTTAACCTTCAGCAAGGACCGCCGTAGTAAAATCTGATTCAACTAAAGTAGGAGAAACAGACACCCGCCAGCCACCTTATGCAAAACATGTTGCATGTTAGTCGGCGGAACCGGTCTCATGTGTGTGGTCATGTAAGTTAGTCCGGGCCGCTTCATCCCACAATGCCACCGAATCAAAATAAGACATTGGTGGGGAGCAATATGAACCTCACCACCCACAACTCCTTTGTGTTCTACTCGTGCATATCATCTACGCATAGACCTGGCTCATGATGCCACTGATGGGGAAAGTTGCATGGAAACAAAAAAATTCTATGCACATGCAAGATCTATCCATGGAGATGTTCGGAATCGTTGCATGGAAAACACAAATTTTCTACGCACACGCAATGCTCTATCCATGGAGATGCATAGCTACGAGAGGGGGAGAGCATCTTCATACCCTTGAAGATCGCTAAGCGGAAGCGTTTATCAACGCGGTTGATGTAGTCATACACCTTCACGATCTGTGCCGATCAAGTACCGAACGTACGACACCTCCATGTTTAGCACACGTTCAGCTCTATAACGTCCTCGCCTTCTTGATCCAGCAAGACGGGCGAAGTAGTAGATGAGTTCCGGTAGCACGATGGTGTGTTGACGGTGTTGGTGAAGAACAATTTCCATAGGGCTTCGCCAAGCACAACGGAAACTATGACGAAGGATAAAGTAGAGGGGACGGGGTTGCCGGCACACGGCTTGGTGAATCTTGATGTGTCTTGGGTGCTAGCCCTGCCCCTCTATTTATATGTTGAGCCTTGGGGTCGAAACTTGGAGTAAAAGCCTCCTCAAAGTCGGTTTTGCCTGCAAGGAAGAGTCCTTCTAGGACTTCCAGGACCAGACGCCACAGTCCTTGGCGTCTGGCCCAGACACCATGGGCCTCAGCGTCTGGCCCAGGGCCAGACGCCAGGGTCTCCGACGTTTGGCCTTGTGGCCTCCGCAAAACTCCTTTTGCATCGACCTAAAGCCCCGTGGGATTTACCTCTTGGACGAACCATATCGTCCTATATATCAATCTTTACCTCCGGACCATTCCGGAGCTCCTCGTCATGTCCGTGATCTCATCCGGTACTCCGAACAACATTCTGTCACCAACATACATAACTCATATAGTACTATATCGTCAACAAACATTAAGCGTGCGGACCCTACGGGTTCGAGAACTATGTAGACATGACCGAGACACCTCTCTAGTCAATAATCAATAGCGGAACCTGGATGCCCATATTGGCTCCTACATATTCTACGAAGATCTTTATCAATCGAACCTTATGACAACATACGTAATTCCCTTTGTCTATCGGTATGTTACTTGCCCGAGATCTGATCGTCGATATCTTCATACCTAGTTCAATCTCGTTACTGGCAAGTCTCTTTACTCGTTCGTAATACATGAACTCGTGACTAACTCCTTAGTCGTTTGCTTGCAAGCTTAAGATGTGTATTACCGAGAGGGCCCAGAGATACCTCTCCGATAATCGGAGTGACAAATCTTAATCTTGATCTATGACAACTCAACAAACACCTTCAGAGATACCTGTAGAGCATCTTTATAATCACCCAGTTATATTGTGACGTTTGATAGCACACAAAGCATTTCTCAGGTATCCGGGAGTTGCATAATCTCATAGTCGAAGGAATATGTATTTGACATGAAGAAAGCAATAACAATAAAACTGAACGATCATTATGCTAAGCTATCGGATGGGTCTTGTCCATTCTCCAAATGATGTGATCCCGTTATCAAATGACAACACATGTCTATGGCTAGGAAACCTTAACCATCTTTGATCAACGAGCTAGTCTAGTAGAGGCTTACTAGGGACACGGTATTTGTTTGTGTATTCACACATGTATTTAGGTTTCCGATTAATACAATTTATAGCATGAATAATAAACCTTTATCACGAACAAGGAAATATAAAATAACAACTCTATTATTGCCTCTAGGGCATATTTCCTTCAGGAGGTGCATAGCTATGAGAGGGGGAGAGCATCTACATACCCTTGTAGATCGCTAAGCGGAAGCGTTTATCAACGTTGTTGATGTAGTTGTACACCTTCACGATCCATCCTGATCAAGTACCAAACGTACGACACCTCCGTGTTCAACACACGTTCATCTCGATGACGTCCTCGCCTTCTTGATCTAGCAAGAGGGGCGAAGTAGTATATGAGTTCCAGTAGCACAACGGTGTGGTGACTGTGGTGGTGAACAACAATCTCCGCAGGGCTTCGCCAAGCATAACGGAAACTATGACGGAGGATAAACTAGAGGGGAAGAGTTGCCGACACATGGCTTGGTGAATCTTGATGTGTTCCGGGTGCTAGTCCTGCCCCTCTATTTATAGGTTGAGCCCTGGGATCGTTTCTTGAAGGAAGAGCCTCCTCAAAGTCGGTTTGGCACGCAAGGCAAGAGTTCTTCTCAGACTCCAGGACTAGACGCCAGGGTCCTTGGCGTCTGGCCCCCATGGCCTCCGCAAAAATCCTTTTGCACCTTCCTAAAGCCTTGTGGGTTTACCCCTTGGCCCAAATAAAGTGTTCTCGCACCAGAACATTTCGGGGAACATCCGAAACCCCTGTTGGTAAATTCCGGAACCCTTCCAGAGACCAAATACTATTATCCCATATATCAATCTTTACCTTCGGACTATTCTGGAGCTCCTCGTCATGTCTATGATCTCATCCAGGACTTCGAACAACATTCGGTCACCAACAAACATAACTCATATAATACTATATCGTCAATGAACGTTAAGCGCGCGGACCCTACGGGTTCGAGAATGATGTAGACATGATCGAGACGCTTCTCCGGTCAATAACCAATAGCGGAACCTGGATGCCCATATTGGTTCCTACATATTCTACGAATATCTTTATCGGTCGAACCTTTATGACAACATATGTAGTTCCCTTTGTCCGTCGGTATGTTCCTTGCCCGAGATTCGATCATCGGTATCTTCATACCTAGTTCAATCTCGTTACCGGTAAGTCTCTTTACTCGTTCCGTATTACATCATCTTGTAACTAACTCCGTAGTCACTTTTCTTGCAAGATTCTTGTGATGCTGTATTACCGACAGGGCCCAGAGATGCCTGTCCGTCACACGGAGTGACAAATCCCAATCTCCATCCATGCCAACTCAACAGACACCTTTGGAGATACCTGTAGAGCATCTTTATGATCACTCAGTTATGTTTTTTGTCTCTCTCTAAGTGGTTTTGGTGATTGATGACAATGCATTTGCATACTAATCGTGTGCGCTGAGTATTTCAGATATTCATTCTTTGGCACGAGACGATTCATTCCCCTCGGAGCTCAAAGTGAAGACGGTGTAGTGCTCTCTTGTTTCAGTTTTGGTGGACTTGAGTCGTAGGAGACACCGTACTATCAAGAGGGGGTCCGTATCGGAAAGCCTAGGGTGGAATCAACACGTAGACATCTCTCTCGCACCCCCAGCTCCTTCCCTCATCCTTGGAGTATACTTGTTATCGCAGAGGTGACATCAGGGAGGCACTAATAGTAGTACCGCTGGGCCGGAGCCGCAGTACCGCTTATAGCCATAAGCGGTAGTACCGCCTATGGACACAAGCGGTAGTACGGCTATGGTTACACGCTGGTACCGCCTCGACTTCAGATATGCTAGTCTCGTGTCGGGTTCAGCGGTAGTAGTAGTAGCAGTAGGAGCGGTAGTACCGCACCTATCACTGTTTCTAGTGCCGCCCGGGCTCTCGCTCTCATGTCCCTTCTCCCTCTGTGGCCTCTGCTCACTGTCACTGCGGTAGTACCACTGGGACTCACGGTAGTACCGCTACGGCCAACGGTAGTACCGCTCCCCTGAGTGGTAGTACCGCTCTGTGCGGGATGAAGAGGGGATAACGCTTGGACTGTTTCCCCCACTATAAATGGGGGTCTTCTTCCCCAAGAAGACCCACCTCTTTTCCCCCAAGCTCCATTGTTGCTCCAAAGCTCATTTTCGCCCTATCCTCTCCCTAGCCAATCAAACTTGTTGATTTTCTAGGGATTGGTTGAGAAGGCCCCGATCTACACTTCCACCAAGAGAAATTTGATTCCCACCACTAATCCCTTGGATCTTATTACTCTTGGGTGTTTGAGCACCCTGATACGTCTCCAACGTATCTATACTTTATGAAGCATTCATGCTATTTTATTATGTGTTTTGAATGTTTACGGGCTTTATTATACACTTTTATATTACTTTTGGGACTAACCTATTAACCGGAGGCGCAGCCCATATTGCTGTTTTATTGCCTGTTTCAGTATTTCGAAGAAAAGGAATATCAAACGGAGTCCAAACGGAATGAAACCTTCGGAAAAGTTATTTTTGGAATAGAACCAATCCCAGGAACTTGGAGTGCAAGCCAGGGGAGCATCGAGGAAGCCACGAGATAGGGGGGCGTGCCCACCCCCTGGGCGCGCCCTCCCCTCTCGTGGGCCCCTTGAGGCTCCCCCAACCGACTTCTTTCGCCTATATATTCCCATATACCCTTAAACCATCGAATAAGAAGATAGATCGGGAGTTCCGCCGCCGCAAGCCTCTGTAGCCACCAAAAACCTCTCGGGAGCCCGTTCCGGCACCCTGTCGGAGGGGGAACCCATCACCGGTGGCCATCTGCATCATCCCGGCGCTCTCCATGACGATGATGGAGTAGTTCACCCTCGGGGCTGAGGGTATGTACCAGTAGCTATGTGTTTGATCTCTCTCTCTCTCTCTCGTGTTCTCTCTATGGCACGATCTTGATGTATCGCGAGCTTTGCTATTATAGTTGGATCTTATGATGTTTCTCCCCCTCTACTCTCTTGTGATGAATTGAGTTTTCCACTTGAAGTTATCTTATCGGATTGAGTCTTTAAGGATTTGAGAACACTTGATGTATGTCTTGCCGTGCGTATCTGTGGTGACAATGGGATATCATGTGATCCACTTGATGTATGTTTTGGTGATCAACTTGCGGGTTCCGCCCATGAACCTATGCATAAGGGTTGGCACACATTTTCATCTTGACTCTCCGGTAGAAACTTTGGGGCACTCTTTGAAGTACTTTGTGTTGGTTGAATAGATGAATCTGAGATTGTGTGATGCATATCGTATAATCATGCCCACGGATACTTGAGGTGACAATGGAGTATCTAGGTGACATTAGGGTTTTGGTTGATTTGTGTCTTAAGGTGTTATTCTAGTACAAACTCTTGAATAGATTGATCCGAAAGAATAACTTTGATGTTGTTTCGTACCCTACCATAATCTCTTCGTTTGTTCTCCGCTATTAGTGGCTTTGGAGTGACTCTTTGTTGCATGTTGAGGGATTGTTATACGATCTATCTATGTTATTATTGTTGAGAGAACTTGCACTAGTGAAAGTATGAATCCTAGGCCTTGTTTCCTACCATTGCAATACCGTTTATGCTCACTTTTATCATTAGTTATCTTGCTGTTTTTATATTTTCAGATTACAAATACTTATATCTACCATCCATATTGCACTTGTATCACCATCTCTTCGCCGAACTAGTGCACCTATACAATCTACCATTGTATTGGATGTGTTGGGGACACAAGAGACTCTTTGTTATTTGGTTGCAAGGTTGTTTGAGAGAGACCATCTTCATCCTACACCTCCCACGGATTGATAAACCTTTGGTCATCCACTTGAGGGAAATTTGCTACTGTCCTACAAACCTGTGCACTTGCAGGCCCAACAACGTCTACAGAAGAAGGTTGTGTAGTACACATCAAGCTCTTTTCTGGCGCCGTTGCCGGGGAGGTGAGTGCTTGAGGGTATATCTTTTGATCTTACAACCAAATCTTTCTGTTTCTTGTTTTATCACTAGTTTAGTTTATAAAAGAAAACTACAAAAAAATGGATTTGAGTTTGTCTCATACGCTTCATCTTTTTAATATCTTTCATGAGTATGATGGGAAGGAAAATTGTGCTCAAGTGCTAGAAGAAGAAGTCTATAAAATGCTTGATACTAAATCTTTGTATGATGAGCATGATTGCAATGTTGTTAGTATGAATTCTTTGAATACCCATGATGCTAATGATATGCAAAGCCACAAGCTTGGGGATGCTATGTTTGATGAAGATGATATGTTTAGTCCCCCAAGTTTTGATGAGAATATTTATTATGATGAAAGCGTGCCTCCTATTTATGATGATTATATTGATGAAAGTGGGTTTGGAGATGTCATGACTTTATTTAGTGATGAATCCACTATTTCGGAAGAGGTTCCAATTGATTATAAGAACAAAGTTGCTATCTATGATGATTATTGTGATGACTTGTATGCTATTAAGAATAATGATAACCATGAAACTTGTCATCATGATTTTAGTTTTCAATTGGATTATGCCTCACATGATAATTATTTTGTTGAGTTTGCTCCCACTACTATTCATGAGAAGAATTTGGCTTATGTGGAGAGTAGTAAATTTTCTATGTTTGTAGGTCATGAAAAGAATGCTTTAGGTGCTGGTTATATTGTTGAGTTCATTCATGATGCTACTGAAAATTATTATGAGGGAGGAACATATGCTTGTAGGAATTGCAATAATGTCAAGTTTCCTCTCTATGTGCTTGAAATATTGAAGTTATGCTTGTTTTACCTTCCTATGCTAGTTGATTATTGTTCCCATAAGTTGTTTGCTCACAAAATCCCTATGCATAGGAAGTGGGTTAGACTTAAATGTGCTAGTCATATTCTTCATGATGCTCCTGTTATGTTTCAATTCTTATCTTTTATGTGAGCATCATTGTCATCATCATGCCTAGCTAGAAAGGCATTAAAGAAAAGCGCTTGTTGGGAGACAACACAATATTTATCCTTACTATTTTTGTGTGTTCACATGATTATGCTACTGTAATAATCATTTTTTATAGCTTTTGTTTCAATAAAGTGCCAAGTAAGACCTTTAGGATAGCTTATGGTGGTAGTTGTGTTGATCCTGCTGAGAATCAGAAACTTTTGTACCCAGTAAATTAGTTTTGTTAATTCACAGAAACGTTATTCTGATATGATTCTTTTTGTTCTGGATTGTTACACAAATTTCTTAGGACTCCCTAATTTGGTAGAATTTTTGTAGTTCCAGAAGTATACGTTTGATACAGATTACTACAGACTGTTCTGTTTTTGACAGATTCTGTTTTCTACGTGTTGTTTGCTTATTTTGATGAATCTATGAGTAGTATCGGAGGGTATGAACCATAGAGAAGTTGGAATACAGTAGATATTACACCAATATGATTTAGAATGAGTTCATTACAGTACCTAAGTGGTGGTTTTATTTTCTTATACTAATGGAGCTTACGAGTTTTCTGTTGAGTTTTGTGTTGTGGAGTTTTCAAGTTTTGGGTAAAGATTCGATGGAATATGGAATAAGGAGTGGAAAGAGCCTAAGCTTGGGGATGCCCAAGGCACCCCAAGGTAATATTCAAGGACAACCAAGAGCCTAAGCTTGGGGATGCCCTGGATGGCATCCCCTCTTTCTTCTTCGTTCATCGGTAACTTTACTTGGAGCTATATTTTTATTCACCACATGACACGTGTTTTGCTTGGAGCATCATTTTGTTTTGTTAGTATTTGCTTGCTGTTATTTAGAATAATGTTTTGCATCTATATTTTCAATAAAAATGTCAAGGATAGCCTTTACCATGCTTATTTTGCTAGTATACATGTTGCTGTTTGAAAATAGAAAGTTTACCGCTGTTGCAAAAATTCCCTAGAAAAGTCAGAGAATGGTATAATGTTGAAACTTTTTGCATATTGAGCTCTGATAAATTTACTACAGTGGGAATTTTCTCTCATAATTTTTGGAGTTAGGGAATTATGATGAATCTTGAATTCTTTACAGACTATACTGTTTTGGCAGATTGCTGTTATGGTGGCATTGTTTGCATATGTTTGCTTGTTTAATGCTTCTATTTGAGGATAGGAGTATTAAATATGCAGAGGCATTTACTATGCAATGTTGAATAATAATTTTAGTGATTTGTTACAGTAGAAAATGATAAGGTTTTGCATTGGTTTATACTAACCTATCTCACGAGTTCTTTTTGAGTTTGGTGTGAATGAAGCTTTTGATAAAAAGAGAAACCATGATATGAGAGGAATTAAGGAGACACAAAAGTTCAAGATTTGGGATTCCCAAGGCACCCCAACATAATATTTCAAGAAGTATCAAGCATCTAAGCTTGGGGATGCCCCGGTAGGCATCCCACCTTTCTTCTTCAACAACTATCGGTTAGTATCGGTTGAGCCTAAGTTTTTGCTTCTTCACTTGAGTTGTGCTATCCTTGCAATGTCATTTTATTTTTTTTGCTTGCTGTTTGAATAAGGTACTTAAGATCTGAAATTATTTAATGAAAGAGAGTCTTCACATAGTTACACAATTATTTAGCTACTCATTGATCTTCACTTATATCTTGTTGGAGTAGTTTGTCATTTACTCGTGTGCTTCACTTATATCCTATGAGTAAAGGGTTGAATGAATTGAATGCCATAAATCTGAAATTATATATGTCTCATTTGCTTATCCCATGGGGAGTAATGACTTCACATCTAAGAAGTAGAGGTTGTAAATTTATTGAAGGTTAGCAAGCATTGTATTGGTCATTTGAACAATTCATGAAAGAATATTTAAGGAAGAGAGATTCCACATATAAATATAGTATCCTAGAAATCTTTTATAATTGTAGCACTCATTAAGTATGACATGCTAAAGAGTTGATGTTGGACAAGGAACACAACGTAATGGGTTATGTTTTCTCATATCTCAGTTAAAGTATATTGTCATGGATCATTCAAACATGTTGAGCTTGCCTTTCCCCCTCATGCTAGCCAAATTCCTCGCACCAAGTAGAGATACTACTTGTACTCCCAAATATCCTTAAACCCAGTTTTGCCATGAGTGTCCACCATACCTACCTATATGTGGTATTTACCTGCCGTTCCAAGTAAATTTGCATGTGCCAAACTCTAAACCTTCAAATAATAATCTGTTTTGTATGCCCGAATCGCTCATGTAGCGACTAGTGGCTGTCAGTATCTTCCATGCTATGTGGTTTATTCTCAAGATGAGTGGACTCCGGTCATCATTCACGAGAAAAATGGCTTGTAACCGGGATGCCTAGTCCCATGATCAAAAGATCAAAATCAAATAAAAAATAATTGCAAACAAAACTCCCCCTGGTTTGATGTTAGTTGGAGGCACCTGTTGTTTCGGGCAAGCCATGGATTGATGATTGTTGGTGGAGGGGGAGTAAAAGCTTTTACCATTCTATTTGGGAACCGCCTATAATGTATGTAGTATGGAAGATATTGGGAACTCTTGGTTGTTATGTTGACAATGAGATCATACCTCTCAAAATTATTTATCTCTATTTCAAAATTGAGCTCTGGCACCTCTGCAAATCCCTGCTTCCCTCTGTGAAGGGCCTATCTTTTACTTTATGTCTTTTACTTTATGCAAGAGTCAAGGTGATCTTCATCTTTCCCTTTTTCATTTTATCCTTTGGCAAGCACCTCGTGTTGGAAAGATCCTGATATATATATATCCAATTGGATGTAAGTTAGCATGAACTATTATTGTTGACATCACCTAAAGGTGAATACGTTGGGAGGCAACACTATAAGCCCCTATTTTTCTTAGTGTCCGATTAAAACTCCATAACCATTAGTATTGTGTGAGTGTTAGCAATTGTAGAAGACTATATGATAGTTGAGTATGTGAAGTTTTCTAAATCAAAGCTCTGAAATAAGATGAATTGTAATTGTTTGATGATTAAGAATGAAGTTTGCTAGTTTTATGGTCTATGCTTTAACATGTGAATTGCTTGTTACTTGTTCGTGAGAAGTTTTATGAGATGAACTACTGTTATGACATATAATGATGCTAGAAAAGGTGATTGAAATTATCATTGATCAAACTTGTGCACCTTTTAGCATTCACACTTCATAAATTCTTTCTTTTATCATTTACCTACTCGAGGACGAGTAGGAATTAAGCTTGGGGATGCTGATACGTCTCCAACATATCTATAATTTATGAAGCATTCATGCTATTTTATTATGTGTTTTGAATGTTTACGGGCTTTATTTTACACTTTTATATTACTTTTGGGACTAACCTATTAACCGGAGGCCCAGCCCATATTGCTGTTTTATTGCCTGTTTCAGTATTTTGAAGAAAGGGAATATCAAACGGAGTCCAAACGGAATGAAACCTTTGGAAAAGTTATTTTTGGAACAGAACCAATCCCAGGAACTTGGAGTGCAAGCCAGGGGAGCGTCGAGGAAGCCACGAGATAGGGGGGCGCGCCCACCCCCCTGGGCGTGCCCTCCCCTCTCGTGGGCTCCTTGAGGTTCCCCCGACCGACTTCTTTCGCCTATATATTCCCATATACCCTAAAACCATCGAATAAGAAGATAGATCGGGAGTTCCGCCGCCGCAAGGCTCTGTAGCCACCAAAAACCTCTCGGGAGCCCGTTCCGGCACCCTGCCGGTGGGGGAACCCATCACTGGTGGCCATCTTCATCATCCCGACGCTCTCCATGATGAGGAGGGAGTAGTTCACCCTCGGGGCTGAGGGTATGTACCAGTAGCTATGTGTTTGATCTCTCTCTCTCGTGTTCTCTTTATGGAACAATCTTGATGTATCGCGAGCTTTGCTATTATAGTTGGATCTTATGATGTTTCTCCCCCTCTACTCTCTTGTGATGAATTGAGTTTTCCTCTTGAAGTTATCTTATCGGATTGAGTCTTTAAGGATTTGAGAACACTTGATGTATGTCTTGCCGTGCGTATCTGTGGTGACAATGGGATATCACGTGATCCACTTGATGTATGTTTTGGTGATCAACTTGCGGGTTCCGCCCATGAACCTATGCATAAGGGTTGGTACATGTTTTCGTCTTGACTCTCCGGTAGAAACTTTGGGGCACTCTTTGAAGTACTTTGTGTTTGTTGAATAGATGAATCTGAGATTGTGTGATGCATATCGTATAATCATGCCCACGGATACGTGAGGTGACAATGGAGTATGTGGGTGACATTAGGGTTTTGGTTGATTTGTGTCTTAAGGTGTTATTCTAGTACGAACTCTTGAATAGATTGATCCGAAAGAGTAACTTTGAGGTGGTTCCGTACCCTACCATAATCTCTTCGTTTGTTCTCCGCTATTAGTGGCTTTGGAGTGACTCTTTGTTGCATGTTGAGGGATTGTTATATGATCTATCTATGTTATTATTGTTGAGAGAACTTGCACTAGTGAAAGTATGAATCTCAGGCCTTGTTTCCTACCATTGCAATACCGTTTACGCTCACTTTTATCATTAGTTACCTTGCTGTTTTTATATTTTCAGATTACAAATACTTATATCTACCATCCATATTGCACTTGTATCACCATCTCTTCGCTGAACTAGTGCACCTATACAATCTACCATTGTATTGGGTGTGTTGGGGACACAAGAGACTCTTTGTTATTTGGTTGCAGGGTTGTTTGAGAGAGACCATCTTCATCCTACGCCTCCCACGGATTGATAAACCTTAGGTCATCCACTTGAGGGAAATTTGCTACTGTCCTACAAACCTGTGGACTTGCAGGCCCAACAACGTCTGCAAGAAGAAGGTTGTGTAGTAGACATCACACCCTAGACGGTTGAGGTCACCTCGGAGCCACATTCCATTGTGGTGAAGCTCCATGGTATCATTGGGAGCCTCCAATCAAGCTGTGGAGATTGCCCCAACCTTGTTTGTAAAGGTTCGGTTGCTGCCTTCAAGGGCACCACTTGTGGAATCAGGGCATCTCGCATTGTGTGAGGGCGTGAGGAGAATATGGTGGCCCTAGTGGCTTCTTGGGGAGCATTGTGCCTCCACACCGCTCCAACAGAGAACTTCCCCCAAAGGGAAGGAACTTCGGTAACACATCCTCGTCTCCACCGGCTCCACTTGTGGTTATCTCTTCCCTTTACTTTGTGCAAGCTATTGTTGTGTTGTATCCTTTGCTTGCACTTGTTTTTGTTGGGGTTTGCATCATATAGGTTGCTCACCTAGTTGCACATCTAGACAACCTATTTGTTGCTAAACCTAATTTGTGAAGTAAAGCTAAAAATTGGTAGTTGCCTATTCACCCCCCTCTAGTCAACCATATCAATCCTTTAATTGGTATCAGAGCCTCGTCTCTTTATTAAGGGTTTCACCACCCAAAGAGTATGGTTTACATCAGGGAGGAAGTGCGCGAGGTCGTGGATTTGACTTCGATCACTCGAGATGACTTAAATGAAGTTATGGCTTCACTTAAGACGTCTATGACGACCAAAGTCAAGTTCATGCTTAAAGAATTACTTGAGAAGATGAAATCCACTCCCGATCCCTTGATTGTGGTTAATCCTACGACATCGGAGTCGGAGGCCAATTCCGCCAGGGAAGATGCTAAAGGTACTCTTGTTCCTTCCCCTCATGACAAGAATGGGACGGGAAACTTCGCCTTGGTCCCCCTCCCCCGGTCTATGGAGGACCGGTCCCAACACCTCACATTAATAATTATGGCCCTCTTCCCAAGCTTGTTAAGGGTGATTTTGCTAATTGGGTTTTTCGCATTAAGTCTCATTTGAATCATTTCTCAACTAACCTTTGGATAATCATTGAGCAAGGCTTCTACCCGCATGATCCAAACAACTTCACCCCAAGAGAAGAAGTGGACAACCAATACAATCACTCCGCTTTGTTCATCCTTCAAGATACGGTCCCACCCGAAGATCTATCCCACCTACGTCCCTTCACTAGTGCAAATTATTGTTGGGAACACATTGTATCAATGTACAAGGGGAGCTCAAGCATCCAACGATCCAACTTTGAGGTGATCCTTGATGAGGCTGATGAATTTGTGATGCTAGAAGATGAGGATCCGCGTGATCTCTACCGAAGGGTGACAACTCTTGCGGTCGCTCTCCAAGACCATGGTAGCAAGGATACGGATGACACATGGATCAAGCGCAAGTTCCTCAAGGCCATCATGTCATTCAACAAGGCCATGTCATCCATGATTCGTCAAAGGCCAGACTTTCACACATTAACCTCAAGTGAAATGTTGGATGAGTTTCTTGCCATGAACATCATGAACAAGACCACGGACAATGCTCTTGCTCGTATCTGGTCAAAGAAAAGCACTCCCACCATTGCTTTGAAGGCTAAGGCCATTCTGGAAGAAGAAGAGGAAGAAGAAGAGGAGTGTGGCCCGAGGACACCAAATATGCTTATCATGAGCACATGGCTCTTGCGTCAAGGCAATTTTGGAGCAACAAGAGGAACTCAAGGCCCAACTTCACCAAGAACAACTCAAGTGGGTCAAAGAACAAGCAACAAGTAAGGACTTGCTAAAATTGTGGCAATGTGAGTCACTTTGTGGTGGATTGCCCTTATGAGAAGAGGGAATACAATGGTGGCAAACTCATTCGAAAATACAAAGCCAAGTCTTTCCCTAGCAAGAACAACTTCACCAAGAAGTCTGCTCCAAAGGTCTTGGTGGCACATGAAGAGTACCCCTCCGATGATGATGAGGAAGATACAAGTGGAGAAGGAATGGCAATGACAACCATTGCCATTGCTATGTCTTCCCCCTCCAAGGTGTCTCTCTTAGGCACCCCCAACAGAAACATCATTGCCAAGTGTCTCATGGCCAAAGGTATCAAGAAGGTAACTCCTAACATCAAAACCACCATCACTACTACTCCATTGTTAGATCGTGTTGATGATAGTGAGGTGGAGAAAGTTGATGATAATGAGTTCACCAAGTTTGTGAGCAAGCTCAAGGGTGAGTCCAAGAAGCACTTTTTTGCTCTCTTGGAACAACTTGGTGAGGCCAATGATATCATTGAGTTGCATGAGGATACTATCTCCAAGTTGGAGGGGCATATTCGTGACTGTGCCGATGAGATTGCGGATCTTTCCATTGCTCTAGAGGAAGAGCGAGATCTTCATTTGAGTCTTGAGGAGTCGCACAATGTTGATCATGCTAAATTGCAAAAAGATCTTGATCATGCTATTGTTCTTACTCGTGTGCTTAAATCCGAGAAAGTTGCACTTGGGGTTGGCCATTAGAGACTCAAGGAAGAATTTGATACACTTGACAAGGCTCACAAGGTCTTGAAGGGTGTTCATGCTTCTCTCAAAGAGTCTCATATCAACTCCAAGTGAAACTAACCAAGGAGATTTCCACTTTCCCTCCTTCCATTCTAATTGATAATGCCCATGCTACTAACCCTTGTTGCGAGCATGTGCATCTTGTGGAGGAAAATGCTAAATTGAAAGAGCAACTCGAGAAGGGCCTTGTGACTTGCATACAAGGCGGGAAGAACCTCAATTACCTTTTGAGCAATCAAAAGTAAGTTGTAGGAAAGTAAGGACTTGGGTTTGTACCCGAGTCAAAGAAGAAGAAGAAGAAGAACAAGACCAAGCAACCTCTCCCGCTCAAGGACACCTTTATCAAGGCGGGTGAGGGTGCTCATGAGAATAATAAGAACAAGAAAGTGGGTGGTAATGCCAAGAAGGGCAAAACCGCCCCCAGCAACAAAGCCAGCGACTTTAACCCTTATGTTTTGTGTCGTGCTAGTGATGGGCATGTTTATGCCAAATTTGTTGGTTCTTCTTATGAGTACATTGAATGGTCTATTTGGATTCCTAAGACCCTTGTTACTAACACCCAAAGAACCCATTCAAAAATGGGTACCTAAATCCAAGCATTGATCTCTTGTAGGAGTTTGCTTCCAGTGGGGTGTCATGGTTGCTAGATAGTGGAGCAACAAATCATATGACCGGGAGCAAGGACTTGGCAGTGGATGTGCATCCAATTCCATCTATGCCCACCCATGTCCAATTTGATGATGCCTCAACTTCTAAGGTATTGGGACTTGGCAAGGTGGTCATCTCTCAAGATTTATCTATAGAGAAGGTCATGCTTGTTGAGTCCCTTGTATACAATTTACTTTCCGTTTGTCAACTTGCACTTATGGGCTTTGCAACATTCTTTGATCTTGATACCGTGGTCATTTTGTGGAGCAAGACTCTTAAAGTAGCCTTTGTTGGGCATGTCGAGATTGTCTCTATGTGGTGAACTTTTTGGAGCGACCCACTAAGACTGCGACTTGACTAATGGATAAAGTTGATGTGGGTTGGCTTTGGCATCGCCGACTAGCCCATGTCAATATGAGATCTTTGCAAAGTCTCCTCAAAGGGGATCATGTCCGTGGACTAACAAATGTGAGCTTTGCCAAAGACCGTGCTTATAGTGCTTGTATCTAAGGAAAGCTTCATGAAATGGCCCACCGACCCTCAACTATCATCTACTCGAAGAGGCCCTTGGAGCTCCTTCACATGGATCTCTTTGGTCCTCCATCCTTTGATAGTCTTGGTGGAAGAAAGTATTGCTTGGTGATTGTGGATGACTACTCAAGATACACATGGGTATACTTATTCAAGAGGAAGAGTGTGACTCAACAAACCGTCATCAACTTTCCAAATGAAGCTCAACATCAACATCAAGCAAAGATATTGATGATTAGAAGTGACAATGGCACCGAGTTCAAGAACTACACCTTGGATGAGTTTCTTAGTGACGAGGGGATCAAGCACCAATATGTTGCACCCTATACCCCTCAACAAAATGGTGTGACGGAGAGGAATAACCGGACATTGATGGACGTGGCAAGGACCATGATGGCGGAATTCAAATCTCCATACAACTTTTGGGACGAAGCCATCAACATCGCATGTCATGTATCCAATAGGCTCTACCTCCACAAAGGCTTGGAGAAGACTCCATATGAGATACTTACCATCAACAAGCCCAACCTCAAGTACTTCTGGGTGTTTGGCTGTAGTGTTTCATTATCAAGGAAGGTGTTCATTTGTCTAAATTCAAACCTAGAGCTCAAGAGGGCATATTTGTTGGTTATGCTACAAACTCTCATTCTTACCATGTCCTCAACAAGTCCACCGGACTCATTGAGGAGACGTGTAACATGGAGTTTAATGAGAATAGCGGCTCCCAAGTGGAGCAAAGTGGTCTTTGTGATATAGGTGATGAAATTCCTCCCCAAGCCATAAGAAGAATGGATATTGGTCAAATACTCCCCATTGAGGAATCCCTTGTGGCCAAAGGAGAAGGACAATGCTCTACTCAAGTGGAGCCATCACCTATGCTAGACCCACATGCTTTCAAAGAAAAAAGTGAAGGCCCTCATCTCAATGAACAAGATCAAGGGCAAGATCAACACCATGGAGATGGTGATGCACCTAATGTTGCCCAAGGTCAAGTTGATGCCTCCGAGCTCGCTCAAGATCAAGAACAAACACAAGTTCAAGAGCAAGCTCAAGACGATGCTCAAGATCAAGAGCAAACTCAAGATTGAGTGCAAACTCAAGACGGTGCTCAAGATAATCCTCAAGTGCCCATAGAGGAACTTTTGGAGCGCCGTGCCGCCAAGGTGGTTTCCAAGCTAAAGCATCAACAACATGTCATGGAGAATGTGCTTGGAAGCTTGAGAAAAGGGGTAACTACTCGTAAACAATTATCAAACTTTTGTGAGCATCACGCGTTTGTTTCGTGTGTTGAACCCCAAAAGGTCCATGAGGTGCTCGTTGATGATGATTGGCTAGAAGCCATGCATGATGAACTAAACAACTTCGAGCGCAATCAAGTTTGGGAATTAGTGTCATGGCGAACGAAGGAACATAATGTCATCGGGACCAAATGGATCTTCAAGAACAAGCAAGATGCGAACGGTGTGGTCGTTCGGAACAAGGTGAGATTGGTGGCACAAGGCTACTCCCAAGTCAAGGGTATCGACTACGGTGAAACCTTTGCCTCCGTTGCACGTCTTGAATCTATTTGCATGTTGCTTGCATATGCATCTCATCATGACTTTATATTACAACAAATGGATGTGAAAAGTGCATTTCTAAATGGTCATTTGAATGAGTTGGTATATGTCAAACAACCTCCGGGAATCGAGGATCCCAAGCTCCCCAATCATGTATACAAACTCAAGAAGGCGCTCTATGGCCTTAAACAAGCCCCACGTGCGTGGTATGAGCACCTTACCGAGTTGTTGCAAGATCGTGGGTTTGAAATTGGGAAAATCAATCCCACTCTTTTTACTACGAGGGTCAAAGGGGATTTGTTCATATGCCAACTATATGTTGATGATATTATTTTTGGTTCTCCTAACAAATCTTTCAATGATGAGTTTGCCACACTAATGAATGAGAAGTTTGAGATGTCTATGATGGGAGAGTTAAAGTTCTTTCTTGGGTTCGAAGTCAAGCAAAGAAGAGAAGGAACTTTCATCAACCAAGCCAAGTATACCCAAGACATGCTCAAGATATTCAAGCTAGATGTTGTCAAGCCGGTCAAGTTTCCCATGCCCACCAAATGCAAGATTGACAGTGGTCCCAATGATAAAGCGGTGGATCAAAAGGTATATTGTGCATCTAGACCGGATATCATGTTGAGTATGGGAATTTGTGCATGATTTCAAGCCGCACCAAAGGAAAGCCACTTTGTGGCGGTCAAGCGAATCTTTCGATATTTAGCTCATACCCCAAACTTTGGCTTATGGTACCCCAAAGGAGCAAGCTTCGATCTCATGGGTTACTTGGATTCGAATTGGGTAGGAGATTGTGTGGATAGGATGTCAACTTTCGGAGGGTGCCAATTCCTTGGCCTCTCTTTGGTGAGTTGGTCTTTGAAGAAGCAAAATTGTGTGTCTCTCTCTTCCACCGAGGCCGAGTATGTAGCCGCCACGAGTTGTTGTGCACAATTGCTATTGATGAGGCAAACTTAGGATTACGGTGTCACTTGTGACAAAGTGCCTCTTCTGACAATGAAAGTGCTATCAAGATTTCTCACAATCCGGTGCAACATAGCAAGACGAAGCATATTGAGATTCGTCATCATTTCATTAGGGATCACATCAAGTGGGGAGATATTGATATCATATACATCAACATCAAGAGCAACTAGCGGATATCTTCACCAAGCCTCTAGATGAAGCAAGATTTTGCGAGTTAAGGCATGAGCTAAATATCATTGATTTGAGCAACGTGGCTTGAATCTAGGCACACCCTACCACACTCATTATTATATCTTGTTCTAGATGCAGGCATGGACATACGGGGAGTATTGTTCTCTCAGTGAACTCTACCTCCCCCCATTATTCATAAATCGATCACGTCTTTCACACTAGCCATTTTTATGGTACTTGTGCTTCGAAGATGAGTTTTGGTCATGGGCCCACGGTTAAAATCTTCGCGGTACCATACCAATTGACCGAAACATAGGTGGTCTCGGCCACAGCCCTCTCCGTGAGAGGTGTGTTGTTTTCCTTTTTCTTGAGTTGGATTGGTTGTGCTTTTATTGTGATTTGCTTTTAGTCTCTCCATGGGTGCGTATCTAGTTTTTGGTTGTCTTTTGCTCTTGGGGTTGCTCCCTCGGCTCGTCGCTTTGTTTCTTTTTCATAGCTAGGCTTTTGTTTTGTCTTGTCTAGTCGTGTTTTCGCTGGGCGGTACTATCGTTGTGGAAGGGCCGTACTACCGCTGAGTGGCATCAAGCGGTGCTACCGCTCGCCCGAGCGGTACTACCACTGTGGGGCAGGACTGGGGATTATGAATCAGACAGGGGGAGTTTTACCCCCATACTGCCACTTCTTGAGCTTGCGTTGGTTTTTCCCTTGAAGAGGAAAGGGTGATACAACAAAGTAGAGATAAGTATTTCCCTCAGTTAATAACCAAGGTATCAATCCAGTAGGAGAAACACGCAAGTCTCCAATATATGCACCTACACAAACAATCAAACACTTGCACCCAACGCGAAAAAGGGGTTGTCAATCCCTTCACGGTCACTTGCAAAGGTGAGATCTGATATATATATATATATATATATATATATAACATTACTAAAACGTAAAATTAAATAAAAGTAAATAAATTGCAGCAAGGTGTTTTTGGTATATAGATCTGAAAATATATAAAGGTAAATAGACCCGGGGGCCATAGGTTTCACTAGAGGCTTCTTTCATGAAGGCAAATAATATGGTGGGTGAACAAATTACTATCGAGCAATTGATAGAAAAGCACAAAATTATGACGATATCCAAGGCACTGATTATGAATATAGGCATCATGTCCATGTCAAGTAGACCGACTCCTGCCTGCATCTACTACTATTACTCCACACATCGACCGCTATCCAGCATGCATCTAGAGTATTAAGTTCATAAAGAACAGAGTAATGCCTTAAGTAAGATGACATGATGTAGAGGGATAAACTCAAGCAATATGATGAAAACCCCATCTTTTTATCCTCAATGGCAACAATGCAATACATGTCTCGCTACCCCTACTTTGTCACTGGGTGAAATCACGCAAGATTGAACCCAAAACTAAGCACCTCCCCCATTGCAAGAAAAACCAATCTAGTTGTCCAAACCAAACCGATAATTCAAAGAGAAATACAAAGATATTAAACCATGCATATAAGAATTCAGAGAAGATTCAAATAACATTCATAGATAAGCTGATCATAAATCCACAATTCATGTGATCTCGACAAACACATCGCAAAAGAAGATTACATCGGATAGACCTCCAAGAACATCAAGTAGAACATGTTATTGAGAATCAAAGAGAGAGAAGAAGCCATCTAGCTACTAGCTATGGACACGTAGTTCTGTGGTAAGCTACTCATGCTTCATCGGAAGGGCAATAGGGTTGATGTAGATGCCCTCCGTGATCGAATCCCCCTCCGGCAGGACGTCGGAGAAGTCCCCAAGATGGGATCTCACGGGGACATAAGGTTATGGCGGCGGGAAAGTATTTTTGGTGGACGCTTCTGGTGGTTCAGGAATATTTGGGAATTTATAGGCAAAATATAGGGTTAGAGGAGCTCCGAGGGTCCCACAAGGTAGGGGGCGCGCCCTCCACCCTTGCTATCGCCTCGGGACTCTTCTGACTTGGTTCTCAAGTCCTACGAGTGTTTTATGGTCCAAGAAAAATCATCATAAAGTTTTATTCCGTTTGGACTCCGTTTGATATTCCTTTTCCGCGAAACTCAAAAAGAAGGAAAAAACATAAACCGGCACTGGGCTCTGGGTTAATATGTTAGTCCCAAAAATAATATAAAATAGCATATTAATGCATATAAAATATCCAAAACAGATAATATAATAGCATGGAACAATAAAAAATTATAGATATGTTGGAGACATATCAAGCATCCCCAAGCTTAATTCCTACTCGTCCTCGAGTAGGTAAATGATAAAAACAGAATTTTTGATGTGGAATGCTACGTAACATATTTATCCATGTAATTTTTTTCATTGTGGCATGCACATTCAGATCCATAAGATTCAAAACAAAAGTTTAATATTGACATAAAAACAATAATACTTCAAACATACTAATAAAGCAATCATGTCTTCTCAAAATAACATGGCTAAAGAAAGTTATCCCTACAAAATCATATAGTCTGTCTATGCTCCATCATCATCACACAAAGTATTAAATCATGCACAACCCCGATGAAAAGCCAAGCAATTGTTTCATACTTTTGATGTTCTCAAACTTTTTCAACTTTCAAGCAATACATGAGCGTGAGCCATGGATATAGCACTATAGGTGGAATAGAATATGGTGGTTGTGGAGAAGACAAAAAGAAGGAGATAGTCTCACATCAATTAGGTGTATCAACGGGCTATGGAGATGCCCATCAATAGATATCAATGTGAGTGAGTAGGGATTTCCATTCAATAGATGCACTAGAGCTATAAGTTTATGAAAGCTCAAAAAGAAATTAAGTGGGTGTGCATCCAACTCGCTTGCTGACGAAGATCTAGGGCAATTTGAGGAAGTCAATCATTGGAATATACAAGCCAAGTTATATAACAAAAAATTCTCACTAGTATATGAAAGTGACAACATAGGAGACTCTCTATAATGAAGATCATGGTGCTACTTTGAAGCACAAGTGTGGAAAAAGGATAGTAACATTCTCCCTTCTCTCTTTTCTCTCATTTTTGGTGGGCTTATATGGCCTCTTTTATTTTTTATGAAGTCCGGAGACTCATCCCAACTTGTGAGGGAATCATAGCTTCCATTATCCTTTCCTCACATGGGACAATGCTCTAATAATGATGATCATCACACTTTTATTTACTTACAACTCAATACTTAGAACAAATTATGACTATATGAATGCCTCCGATAGTGTACCGGGATGTGCAATGATCTAGCATAGCAAATGGCATCAAAAAACAGACAAGCCATGTAAACATCATGCTAGCTATCTTATGATCATGCAAAGCAATATGACAATGATGAAACGTGTCATAATAAAATGGAACAGTGGAAGTTGCATGGCTATATATCTCGGAACAGCTATGGAAATGCCATAATAGGTAGGTATGGTGGCTATTTTGAGGAAGGTATATGGTGGGTGTAAGGCACTGTCGATGGGAAACGACACCTATGGGATCACTGGAATCCCTACTACGGTTGCGGGACGCGGGGATCGTGAGAAGAGCAGGACTAGCAGACAGCACAAAGGGGATTTACCCAGGTTCAGGCTGCAAAGATGCGTAAAACCCTACGATCCTGCTTTGGTGGATGTATTTAGTGTTCTGGAGCTCTTGAACTAGCTCTGGGTGCTGCTAGGTTCGAAAGAGCCGAATCCTTCTCCAGTGCGCCATGGGCCTCCTTTTATAGGCAAAAGGGGCTGCCACAATGGCGCACAGGAGGTGGAAAGTGCTACATCGTTTGTGAGCTTATCGCTGGTATTACAGGACAAAGCGCATTTAATACAAGGCTTAGGTGTCCCTTCACTTTATCGGGGACGGGAGCGAGGCCCGTCCCGTCCGTCGCCGCTCCTCCTCGCTTCGACACACGCCCTGGCCAGCGGTGCATCTGGTGCCATGTAGGCAGGCAGGCAGCTGAGGTGGCGCCGTGATGGAGCCTCCATGAAGGGCTGCATGTTGCCACGCAGGTGCCTGCCTAGCTGGTTGGGTCGGCAGCTGCATGCGAAAGGCGGCGGAGACTTGGCCGGCGCGGGCCTAGCAGTGGCCCCGTGGTTGCCTCTGGCGAGGGTCTTGTTGGGTGGCCCGGCAAGGGTTTTGCCGGGTGGCCCGGCAAGGGTCTTGCCGTGGCGCGCTGGTGTCCCCGACAAGGATCTTGCCAGGGGTCTTGTGGGTTTCTTCGGTGAGGATCTTGGCGAGGATTGTTGCCTTCCTATCCTCATTTGATCTTGACTATTCTTTGTCTTCACAAAGATCTGCATGCCACCACGGAGGTGCCTCCCGAGCCCTGTCCCAATGCGTTTGTCTAGCGTTGGTGGGCTCGAAGGTGGCTCGCTCGGCTGGTGGGGGTGAGCTCCCCCGGCAAGGGCCTTGCCAGGGCCGCTGAGGCTGCCCCGGCAAGGGTCCTTGCCGGGGAAACCTGCTTTGCCCATCCGATCTTTGTGGCCTTGGTCCTTGTCGTTGCTTTATTTGTCTTGAGCCTTCGGCTTCTCTCCGACTTCCCTTTCCTGCCCTGTTATACGTGGCCGTGGCGGGTGGCTCTGACTGCCCGTGCACAAGTAAAGGGGTCAAAAGCAGAGCCCCTACTTTTGTACACCGATAGTAACCCCCAGGCCCGGGCCATACATAAGCGCAACACGTTGTTGGGCCAGGCCCAGAATGGTGCGCGGGCAGTTGGGGCAGATTTTACCGCGGTAGCTACTCCGCCCGCTGCACTCCTCCATGACCCGTGTTGAATGCGCGACGTGGGGGTCGTGCGCACGCATGAGGGAAGCATGCTGGCGTCATCCCGTGGTGGACAGTAAAGAGGCGGCTTGCGTGTCTCTTTGAGACCGCAGGGCCGCTGCACATTTACTGCCCTCGCTCGGGAACCGTCGCTCCACGTGTCCCACTGCGCCTATCCCTCGCACCATGTTCGCTGCATGCACGACGCAGGGCGAATGACAGGCGCGCGGGACGTGAGAAGTCGTGCATGTGTGTGGGTTGATTCCCATGCGCCTTTAATGGAGCGGGGAGGGTGGTCGTCGGCCCCGCTTGCTGTCACTCCAACGGGCCGGATTGGCTGAGAGGGGGCAGCCGAGCCTCGCCCCCGCCCCTTTATAAAGAGGGGAGCGGGAGAAATGGTGCCTCTCAACCCTTCACCATCTGCCTCTCCCCATTCCTGCTTCCTCCTTTCTTCTGCCATGGCGAGGGGGCGTGGCGATGCTTCATCAGTGGAGGCGAGGGTTTAGGCTAGACAGCGATCGCTCCTCCCCAAGAGCTCGTAGTGGCGGAGGGGCCGCTAGAGGAAGGGGGAGGGCGCGTGGTCGAGGCCGTCATGGCGCTCGAGGGAGAGGAGGACGGGGCGGCAGATCAGCCTCGCCTCTGCCAACAGCCCCTCCTCCGATGGAGGGCCACGCTGGGGACAACCCTTGCGAATTCTTCGTCAAGCTGTGCCAGCCACCGCGCCGTCTCCTTCGCCTCCCGACTCCATTTGCACGGGAGATGGAGCTGGATCCGCCGCAGGCGTTGCGGCTGCATATGAGGGGTTGCGGGAACAGCGGCACGTGGGCTCATGTCGAGTTCCCCGCCCCTCACATCATGTATCTCCGCCGAGGGTGGAAGACCTTCGCTCGCATCCACAGTTTGACAGAGGGGCTCACTCTCCATTTCAAACTAATGGAGGGTGGCCTCCTCTCTGTCAAGATCTTCGGGCACCTCACGACTCGCGCGAGGTGCTGCGTGGAGAGATCTTCTAACAATGAAGATTCCTCCTCGAGCGAGGGTGACGAGGAGGACAGCGGCAGCAACGGCGAGGGCAGCGGGCGGTAGGATGACGGGTCTGACTAGTTGTCGGGCGCCGCTCCGGGTGGCACCGGCGACCCCATCCTCCATGTCGCCGGCTCCTTGAACTTCTCGGTGTCGCCTCGTTGGGCGGCTGGCGTAGGGAGGCTGCAGAAGAGGAACAGGGCGGGCGGCAAGGCCGTCAAGTCGGAGTACGCGGGCACCGACGTCTTCGTTGCGTATTGACGTCCTGCCGCCTCGTCTTTGGGCTCTTCCTCCGGCGCCGCCATCACCATCCAGCCCTTGGATGGCCACCGAGATGCTCTCTTGGTGTCTTCTGCCACTCGTAGCTTGCCTAGGTGCCCCTTTTGCCCTTCTGCTTTCTTGTTTCATTTCCTGAGGAGAGGGACAAGAAAGGGATTACAGGCACCTTATCTCTTTTTAGTCTTGTAAGCCTTCGGGCCTTTGTTAACTTTATAACTTGTAATCCCCTTGCTCATGTTTTTCATTTCGTATGAACTGTACCTGTACGGGATGTTTTTAATGAAAAAGGGATGTTTTCCGGGTTTTTCGTACGCAGGTGGAACCCATGACAAGGAGTGAATCCTTGTTACCTTTAAGATAAATGTTTTTTCGCCTGGCAACAGGCCTTGCCGTCCCCCCACTTCGCTCGACCTTTCTCACGCTCTTGGCGGAGGCAGGGATGAGGTGGGCTTAGGCTCCCCGTTTCATTTCCTTGCTGCCGCGGCTACAACCAAATCCGGCCCCAGGAGATAGCCCTAGGGTACGGAAAAAACTTGAGCACGGTAGCCAAGGGATAAAACGAGGTTTCACGTATCCCAGTCCATAACGAAATGCATGATAGAGGATAAAGAACTTATCTGGATCTGCAGCCCCCGGCAACCTTGGCTTGCCGCGGATGGATCCTTGTTCTTGCAGCCCCCGGCAACTCGGGCTTGCCGGGGCTCGGACGCCGGTCCGTTCCCTTTCTTCCAAAATAGCTCGGCAAGAATACTTAGGTGCCCTGTGAACCAAAGAAGACAGAGAAGAACAGAGAGATGCGCACTCGACCTCTAAGCTAGGGGTTAGCCGCCGCTAATTAAGCACTATCAACCCTAACCAAGGAAGAGACTCAACCTAGCATGCATGCTATAACTTAGGGCGCCAGCGCTTCGTTTATTTATGCTCAGGGTCTGCGCCTGGCTTTGTACAAAGGGTTACATGCCTTGCCGGCAAGGCTTGTACAAAAAGGGTGGCTTGCCGGGAGGCCCGGCAGCCGCGCCTTATGGGTAAAACTTGTGGAGATGCTCGATGTTCCAGGAGTTGCTCCCTGGAATGGCATCTTCGATCTCCAGCCGGACTGCACCGGGCCTGGTGACTCGCGTTACCCGATAAGGGCCTTCCCACTTCGGCGTCAACTTGTTGGAATTCTTGGCCGACTGAACGTGCCGAAGAACAAGGTCGCCTTCCTCAAAGCTCCGGGCATGAACCTTGCGGCTATGGTAGCGGCGCAAGGCTTGCTGGTAGCGTGCTGCTCTCACAGCCGTCCGGAGACGATCTTCCTCAAGGAGCGTTGCGTCATCTTGCCACAATCGCTCTTGCTCAAGCTCATCATAAGAGAGCACTCGAGGTAACCCGTATATGAGTTCCATGGGGAGATCTGCTTCTGCCCTGTAAACCAGGGCAAAGGGTGTCTGGCCGGTGGCTCGATTTGGCATCGTTATGATCGACCAAAGAACCATCGGCAACTCATCAATCCAGCGTCTTCCGCTTTTGCGCAGCCTGTCAAAAGTCTTCGCTCTTAAGCCTCGCAGGACTTCAGCATTTGCTCTCTCTGCTTGGCCGTTGCTCCGTGGGTGTGCCACGGAAGAAAAACAAACCCTGCTGCCGAGATCCTCAATGTATTGCATGAAGGCATGGCTTGTGAACTGTGTCATTGTCGGTGATGATCCTGTTGGGCACCCCAAAACGGCACACTAGTCCCTTGAAGAACTTTGATGGCTGACTGTGCTGTCACCTTCCACACTGCTTCCACCCCTGGACACTTTGTGAACTTGTCGATTGCAACGTACAAGTACTCAAAGCCCCCGACAGCGCGGGGGAAAGGGCCCAATATGTCGAGCCCCCAGACCGAGAAGGGCCAGGAAAGAGGGATAGTTTGAAGGGCTTGAGATGGTTGATGGAGCTTCTTCGAATGGAACTGGCACGCTTCACACTTGGTTACTAGTGCCATCGCATCCTGGAGGGCGGTGGGCCAGAAGAAACCTTGCCGGAAAGGGCCCTCGACCCTATGTGGGAGCCACATATGCCTCCATGTATCTCTGCCAACAGCTTTAGTCCTTCCTCCTGGGAGATGCACTTCAATTTCACCCCATTCGGCCTTTTTCTGTACAATTCGTTATCAATGAATTGGTACAGAGCAGACTGGCAGGCTACTCTTTCCGCCTCTTCCTGCTCCTCAGGAAGCTCTCCTTTTTGAAGGAACCGGACGGTGTGCTGCGCCCATGCCGGAGCCTGTGGCTCGACGACAAGAACCAAAGGCATCTCTTCTGCCACGGGAGCGGCCGCCTCCACGACCATGACCTGAGGTCCTGCCAGAGTCGGTTGTCCCGCGGCAGGATCTGCATCCACGGCAACATCTTCGCCGGTGGCTCCTGGGAGCTCGGTGGGGAAGTACTTGCCGGAGCCTAGCTTCCTCCGCTTGTTCTGCCCGGTTGACAGTTCAACGGATGGTTGAGTTAACTGAATCACAAAAGTACCTGGTTCCACAGGTAGCTTGAGGGCAGCGCGCTTCGAGAGGTAGTCGGCGATGTCGTTCTCCGCCCGAGGGACATCCTCCGCTTGTATACTATCAAAGCGCTCCTCCAGTTTCCTTACCTCATCTACGTAAGCTTCCATCAACGGGCTTTGATAATCTTTGTTGATTTGCCTAAAGACGAGCTGTGAGTCGCCCCTGACGATGAGCTTTTTAACTCCGAGGTCTGCCACGATCCTAAGACCGGCAAGCAAACCCTCGTACTCGGCGGTGTTGTTGGTTGACATCTCCCGGGGGAAGTGCATCTGGATGACATACTTGAGGTGCTCTCCGGTGGGTGCGACAAGCAGCACACCAGCACCGACGCCTTGCAGCGAGAAGGCACCATCAAAGTACATGATCCAGTCGCGGCTCGTTTCCTTGCCGGGGAGAGTGCCGAGGGCGCCGCTGAGGATGCCGCCAAGGGGCCTGCCGAGGAGCCCGGCAAGGGGCCTGCCTGGGAGGCCGGCAAGGCTGCTGCCGAGGAGGTGGCGTTTGACGACCTGCCCTCCTCCTCCGCCGCCTCTGGCTCTGGCAGGTACCTGAGGGTAAGCGATGACCTCTTCGTCCATTTTCTTGGCGCGTCGAGCACCAGGGCTCCCTTTGAGGGAGAGGTATTCGACGAGGAGGCGCTCGCCACCGCCGGGCTCGAGGTCGTCGATGAGCCGGTGTCGATGGCGCCGACTCCTAGGAGAAGCGGCTGCTCCAGGCCATGGGTGCCAGCTTCCGGAAGCTTCAGGCGCTCCACCGCGCCCGCCTGGACAAGGCCAAGTCCAGGGCGGCGGTGGTGGAGAAGGCGGAGGAGGACTTTGGAGGGCGCGTCACCGAGGCGCAAGACTGGTTCCGCCAGGCCCAAGACGAACTGAAGGCCGCCCAGGGCGAGCTGGCCAACCGTGAGGTGGAGCTCGCCCTGAAGCTGGGCGACATCGAGAAGGCCTAGGAGATGACGAAGAGATTGGCCGATGAAGCCAAAGCCACTCGGACCCAGCATGAGGCCGCGCTAAAAACCCAGGAAGAGGACCTTGCCGCGCGCGAGGAGAAGCTTGCCGCCACGCTCCACGGCAAGGACGAAGAGGTGGGAAAGCTTGTCCTGCAGCAGACCCAAGAGCTGGAGCGGAGGCATCAGGAAGCACTCGACACCCAGGCTCAGGTCTACGCCAGCAGGGTGGAGGAGTTGGAGGGGCAAGCTCTGAAGCTGGCCCAGGAGAAGGATACGCTCAACGGCGCTCTGACGGAGGCGCAGGGCGAGCTCGTCGGCAAGGCTAGGGAACTCTCTGAAGCCAACAACTCCATTAGCGACCTCAAGCTGAAGCTGGGAGGTCTCGAGAAGACGCTGTTGGAGGCTAGAACCCGGGAGGGGATCCTGACCAAGGAGCTGGCGATAGAGAAGCAGCGGCGTATAAACGAGACCGCCAACCTTGAGGACCACGTGGCGGGCAAGAAACGTTGGCTCGAACGTCTTGCCGTCGTTGCAAACTCGGCCGCCGATCAGCTGGCCATTATGGGGATGCCGGAGATGAAGTACGCCCCAGAGGCAAACCTGACTCCCAACGCCAACCTGACCATATACTTCGAGAAGGTCGTCGGCGCCCTGAAGCGGCTTCACTCCAACCGGACGGCCTCCCTGGCCGAGGAATCCCGAATACTCTGCCGGGGGACCATGACCAGGGTGCTCACCAAGATTGCGCACTGGCACCCAGACCTCGACTTCGGAGCTATGATGAAGAGCTTGCCGGAGGATGCCGACATCGCGGCGCTCGATGAGCATATCCAGCCCATCCTCAGCCGCATCGACAAAATCAAGAGGTTGGAGGGCCAGCGCCGGGACTAGGCACCCCATTCTCCATCGCCGCTGCAAGTTCATGACCAAGACAATGCTATCTTTAGTTAGAACCGTGACGGCAATTTGTGTAATATAACTCTGTAGTGCTCCTGAAATTATGCGTGTTATTTTCCTGTTTGATTTTCCTTTGTATGTCCACCCCACGTCGACCGGGTAGGCTTGCCGGCACGTAAACCCAGGGTGGCGCTTTGAGGACGGATCTTCATTAGCCTGCCGGGTGTGCTTGTTGCCGGGCAAAGCACCTTACCGCCCTTGGCGTGGCCGCTCGATCTGTCGAGCTTGACTCGAGTCAGAACCGAGAGCGTTGTCGATGGCGAAAGGCTACCCTGCTGCTCTCGACGCGGCCGCTTGAATTGTTGAGCGGACTCAAAACAGAACAAGGGTGTTGCCGATTGCAGGAGGGGTGCGTACAGGCTCTCCATACACAGGCCAAACTGTCGAGGATAATAACCTTATTTTTAAGGAGAAAAACTTAAAGTTCAGCATGACTTAGCTCTCTCATCGCCACCTTGGCGTCCTTCAAGCCAATGGGCAGCGCCGCCTTCTTGGCCGCCTTCTCCGTAGGAGCTGCGGCGACGATGAACTTCTAGGCCTACCACTGGACCCGATTCTCACCATTGTGCCCCTACCTGGCGCGCCAAAGAAGTCGGTGGGAAACGACACCTATGGGATCACTGGAATCCCTACTACGGTTGCGGGGCGCGGGGATCGTGAGAATAGCGGGACTAGCAAACATCACAAAGGGGATTTACCTAGGTTCGGGCCGCAAAGATGCGTAAAACCCTACGATCCTGCTTTGGTGGATGTATTTAGTGTTCTGGAGCTCTTGAACTAGCTCTGGGTGCTGCTAGGTTTGAAAGAGATGAATCCTTCTCCAGTGCGCCATGGGCCTCCTTTTATAAGCGAAAGGGGATGCCACAGTGGCGCACATGAGGTGGAAAGTGCTATAGCGTTTGTGAGCTTATCGATGGTATTACAGGAAAAAGCGCATTTAATGCGAGGCTTGGGTGTCCCTTCACTTTATCGGGGACGGGAGCGAGGCCCGTCCCGTCCGTCGCCGCTCCTCCTCGCTTCGACACGCGCCCTGGCCAGCGGTGCATGTGGTGCCATGTAGGCAGGCAGGAAGCTGAGGTGGTGCGGTGGTGGAGCCTCCACGAAGGGCTGCATGTTGCCACACAGGTGCCTGCCCAACTGCTTGGGTCGGCAGCTGCATGCGAAAGGCGGCGGAGACTTGGCCGGCGCGGGCCTGGCAGTGGCCCCGTGGTTGCCTCTAGCGAGGGTCTTGTCGGGTGGCCCGACAAGGGTTTTGCTGGGTGGCCCGACAAGGGTCTTGCCGTGGCGCGCTGGCGTCCCCGGCAAGGATCTTGCCGGTGGTCTTGTGGGTTTCTTCGGTGAGGATCTTGGCGAGGATTGTTGCCTTCCTATCCTCATTTGATCTTGACTATTCTTTGTCTTCACAAAGATCTGCATGCCACCACGGAGGTGCCTCCCGAGCCCTGTCCCAATGCGTTTGTCTAGCGTTGGTGGGCTCGAAGGTGGCTCGCTCGGCTGGTGGGGGTGAGCTCCCCCAGCAAGGGCCTTGCCAGGGCCGCTGAGGCTGCCCCGGCAAGGGTCCTTGCCGGGGAAACCTGCTTTGCCCATCCGATCTTTGTGGCCTTGGTCCTTGTCGTTGCTTTATTTGTCTTGAGCCTTCGGCTTCTCTCCGGCTTCCCTTTCCTGCCCTGTTATGCGTGGCCGTGGCGGGAGGCTCTGACTGCCCTTGCACAAGTAAAGGGGTCAAAAGCAGAGCCCCTACTTTTGTACACCGACAGGCACCGACGAAAGTTGCGCGGTACTAGAGAGGCTAGCAATGATGGAAGGGTGAGAGTGCGTATAATCCATGGACTCAACATTAATCATAAAGAACTCACCTACTTATTGCAAAAATCTATTAGTTATTGAAACAAAGTACCACACGCATGCTCCTAGGGGGATAGATTGGTAGGAAAATACCATCGCTCATCCCCGACCGCCACTCATAAGGAAGACAATCAATAAATAAATCATGCTCCGATTTCATCATATAACAGTTCACCATACGTGCATGCTACGGGAATCACAAACTTTAACACAAGTATTTCTAAAATCCACAATTACTCACTAGCATGACTCTAATATTACCATCTCTATATCTCAAAACAATCATAAATATTCAAACTTCACATAGTATTCAACACACTTTATATGAAAGTTTTTATTATATCCCTCTTGGATGCCCATCATATTAGGACTAAATTCATAACCAAAGCAAATTACCATGCTGTTTAGAGAGACTCTCAAAATAATATAAATGAAGCATGAGAGTTCAACAATTTCTATAAAATAAAGCCACCGCCGTGCTCTAAAAATATATATAAGTGAAGCACTAGAGCAAAATTGCCTAGCTCAAAAGATATAAGTGAAGCACATAGAGTATTCTAATAAATTCACGATTCATGTGCGTCCCTCTCAAAAGGTGTGTATAGCAAGGATGATTGTAGAAAACTAAAAATCAAAGACTCATATCATACACGACGCTCCAAGCAAAACACATATCATGTGGTGAATAAAAATATAGCCTCAAGTAGATTTACCGATAGATGAAGATGAAAGAGGGGATGCCATCCGGGGCATCCCCAAGCTTAGATGCTTGGTTGTACTTGAATATTACTTTGGGGTGCCTTGGGAATCCCCAAGCTTAGGCTCTTGCCACTCCTCATTCCATAGTCCATCAAATCTCTACCCAAAGCTTGAAAACTTCACAATACAAAACTCAACAGAAAACTCATGAGATCCGTTAGTATAAGAAAATAAATCACCACTTTTTGGTACTGTTGTGAACTCATTCTTTATTTATATAGGTGTAATATCCATTGTATTCCAATTTTTCCATGGTTCATACCCCCGATACCACCCATAGATTCATCAAAACAGGCAAACAACACATAGAAAACAGAATCTATCAAAAATAGAACAGTTTGTAGAAATCTGAAAACTTTGAATACTTATGTAATTCCAAACATTCTGAAAAATTAGGAAAACCTGGATAATTTGTATATAAATCTTGTGTATAAAATTCAGATCAAAATCACGCTTCTGTGATTTTTGAAAATTATTTTACCGGGCACAAAGTTTCTGTTTTTAATCCAGATCAAATCAACTATCACCGTAAGCCATCCCAAAGGTCTTACTTGGCCCAAACACTAATTAAACATGAAAACCATCTAAACATAGGCTAGATGAAAAAATTATTGAAAAACATAACCAAAAAAGCAAGAACAAAAATAAAATTGGGTTGCCTCCCAATAAACGCTATTGTTTAACGCCCCTAGCTACGCATAAATCATAGATCTAGGTATTGTCATCTTTGGTATGCGACTCCTCAATTACACCCTTGGACCTTATAGGATGTTCCTTCATGATATTGACAAAACGAGGGTGAACACTTATCGTCTTAAGATCTTCATTATCCTCACTAGTTGACTCACGTCTATTTTTAGGAACATAAATAAACTTAGCAGCCTTTGTAGAAGGGAAATTTGGGGTAGTTTTAACGGAAGCAAAAGTGGAACCCAAGTTAGTAATAATATTCTCCAACTTATCAATCCTTGTGGAACCTTGATCTAGCTTCTCATTAACTACGGGTTCCTTTTCCTTAAGATTCTTCAAAGTAACTCCTACCTTAGATCCATATTGAGTAATATGATTATGAATCTTTTTATCCAAGTTTTCAATAAGAGCTACGGTAGCAATTTTATTCTCAATAATATCAAGCCTTTGCATCACATGTTCTAAAGTTAAAACATTTTCATTAACCATAAGAGGTGATGAGCCCACCAAATCTATCATAGCATTATAAGCATCCAAAGTGTGGCCTCCCAAGAAATCCCCCCCGGTGATGGTATCTAGAACATATCTATTCCAAGGAGTAACACCTGCATAAATTTTTTGAAGGAGAACGGTAGTAGATTGCTTATGAATAGATCTATTTTGAGCATTGCAAATTCTATACCAAGCATCTTTTAAATATTCTCCCTCCCTTTGCTTAAAATTAAGAACTTCACTCTTGGGAGTACTAGCAATGATAGGGGGATTAGCCATGAGAGCAAATCAAATGATCTAGCACTCGGGCAAACAAAAAGGCAAACGAAAAGCGAACAGAAGAAGGGCGAATAAAAAGGCAAATATTTTTGTGTTTTTCTGAAAAATGTTTTAGAAGTGGGGGAGAGGAAAACGAGAGGCAAATGACAAATAATGTAATGCAAGAGATGAGAGTTTATGATGGGTACTTGGTAGGCTTGATGTAGATCTCCCCAAAAATGGCGCCAGAAATTCTTCTTGCTACTTCTTGAGCTTGCGTTGGTTTTTCCCTTGAAGAGGAAAGGGTGATGCAGCAAAGTAGAGATAAGTATTTACCCTAGTTAAGAACCAAGGTATCAATCCAGTAGGAGAAACACGCAAGTACCCAATATATGCACCTACACAAACAATCAAACACTTACACCCAACGCGAAAAAGGGGTTGTCAATCCCTTCACGGTCACTTGCAAAGGTGAGATCTAATAGAGATAGATAAAAGATTACTAAAACGTAAAAGTAAATAAATTTGAGCAAGGTATTTTTGGTATATAGATCTAAAAATATAAAGGTAAATAGACCCCGGGGCCATAGATTTCACTAGAGGCTTCTCTCATGAAGGCAAATAATACGGTGGGTGAACAAATTACTGTCGAGCAATTGATAGAAAAGCACAAAATTATGACGATATCCAAGGCAATGATTATGAATATAGGCATCACGTCCGTATCAAGTAGACCGACTCCTGCCTGCGTCTACCACTATTACTCCACACATTAACCGCTATCCAGCATGCATCTAGAGTATTAAGTTTATAAAGAACGGAGTAACGCCTTTAGTAAGATGACATGATGTAGAGGGATGAACTCAAGCAGTATGATGAAAACCCCATCTTTTTATCCTCGATGGCAACAACGCAATACGTGTCTCACTACTGCTAGATTGTCACTGGCTGAAATCACGCAAGATTGAACCCAAAACTAAGCACCTCTCCCATTGCAAGAAAAAACCAATCTAGTTGGCCAAACCAAACCGATAATTCGAAGAGAAATACAAAGATATTAAATCATGCATATAAGAATTCAGAGAAGATTCAAATAATATTCATAGATAAGCTGATCATAAATCCACAATTCATCGGATCTCGACAAACACACCGCAAAAAAAGATTACATTGGATAGATCTCTAAGAACATCGAGGAGAACATGGTATTGAGAATCAAAGAGAGAGAGAAGAAGCCAACTAGCTACTAGCTATGAAGATCTGTGGTAAACTACTCACGCTTCATCGGAAGGGCAATAGGGTTGATGTAGATGCCCTCCGTGATCGAATCTCACTCTGGCAGGACGCCGGAAAAGGTCCCAAGATGGGATCTCACGGGAACATAAGGTTACGGCAGCGGAAAAGTATTTTTGGTGGACGCTTCTGGTGGTTCAGGAATATTTGGGAATTTATAGGCAAAGATTAGGGTTAGAGGAGCTCCGAGGGACCCACAAGGAAGGAGGGCACGCCCTCCACCTTTGTTGTTGCCTCAAGACTCTTTTGACTTGGTTCTCAAGTCCTACGGGTATCTTCTGGTCCAAGAAAAATCATCGTAAAGTTTTATTCCATTTGGATTCCGTTTGATATTCCTTTTCTGCAAAACTCAAAAACAAGGAAAAAATAGAGACTGGCACTGGGCTCTGGGTTAATACGTTAGTCCCAAAAATAATATTAAATAACATATTAATGCATATAATACATCCAAAACAGATAATATAATAGGCTAATAGCATGGAACAATCAAAAATTATAGATACGTTGGAGACGTATCACATACCCATTCGAGTGTCTCCCCCTCGTCCGTTCCTCTCTCCAGCGATGAACTCGCCGCGGGAGGCTGCCGCCAGGCCGCCTTCTCCGGGCCGTCCATCGTGTTTCCAACCAATGGAATCGATCCCCACCCCTTCCTCTTGCGATGGATGCTGGTATTGCCCCCATTCCTCTCCTCATTGCTTCTAGTTTTCAGATCTAGGGCTTTGGGGCAATAGTGTTTGCATTTATCAATTTTTGGCCAAATCGAGGCTTGAGTAGGACGTTGAAAGCTGCTAAACTAGTTGGATTGATGATTTGTAGGAGTATTTTTTTATTTTGGCACCCCCGGTAGTACTGGATCTAGCCACGGCAGTAGTCAGACCATCGTCCTTAGCCTCGGGCGGTACTACCGCTTCCCTGGAGCGGCACTACCACTTGTAGGCGATACTACCGCTACCTAAGAATGGTACTACCGCTCGGGATGCCGACCTCCTCTTTTCTCATGCCAATTGTTGATTCTTGTTGCTTTTTATGCTGGCTTATGCTTGTTTTTGGTTGCCTTGTTTGTTGATGTGTGTGGTTCCAGGTGATGGCCCTTCAGAGCACCCTGTCCGTCGTATCAACCCCGGGCGGCCTGGAGGGTCAAAGCGCTATCGCACTTCTGAGGCAGCTACTGCATCTTCAAGTGTTCCTCCAGCTCAGCCCAAGCCGCCTTCCAAGCAAGTTGCGAACAAGCCCAAGCCGAAGGCCAAGTCTGTGACAGAGATGAATTCTAAGGAGTTCTGTGTGGCTCGTCGCCGCAACTCGTATGCTCATGATCAAGATCTAGCTCTTGTCAACTGCCCCTTCTAGAACTGGTTTTAGTGGTCTGTCTACTTTGATGTGCTCAAAGAAAAGAAGAATCTCTATGTTGATGTCCGCTCCATCGACATTGCTTATTTGGAGAAGGATCGTGCATGTTTTGGTGAGGCACTGGAGATGTGTGCTCAGTTAAACATCCTCAAGCTTATGGAGTTCAACAAGGACTTTGATGCGGATATGGTGGCTTAGTTTTATGCCATGGTTCACCTTGGCACTGATGAGGAAAGGACTTTGACTTGGATGACCAATGGAAGACTTCTCTCAGTCAAATGGAAGGTGTTCATGGAACTATTAGGTGTTGAGGATCAGGGGCTTGACAACCCGGTTGGCTTTCGTCCTCACAAGAATGTCACTTCTACTCACAAGCAGGCTCTCTGGCCCTACAACACAGTGAAGGTTCACCACGAGACAGGGAAGAAGACTTATGAGTTGTTTCCTTTTCTGGGCATCCTTCATTGCATCTTTAGGAACACTCTTTTCCCTTGCATTGGGAACTTGGATATGGTTCATTCATACCTCGTGGATATGTTACTGTTTTGCCAGCATGAGAAGGACAACAACATAGGAGATTCCTTGGATATTTCTCATGTCATGTGGTTAGAGCTCCTCTCTGCCATCACTGAGTGCAAGCCCCCATCTATGCTCCCTACCTGATGTTGCTCATTGAGAAGGCATGGGCGCACACTTATCCTGGTGTCTTGTTGGAGACCGGTGACTTGGCCTCTCATGAGATTAAGCGTCTGAGACAGAAGGAGCACTCGGTCACTCCTATTCTGGAGATTGAGATTCCTTCTGGAGCCGATGAGGCTGAGGCTGATGATCATGAGGACTATGAGCCCTCTGGCATGGAGCCTTCATGGGCTAAGAAGCTCAAGCGCAAATGAAGAAGCTATTCTGCATGGAGTCTCACGGGCAGTATATGGCTCATGTGTCTGAGAAGAAGTCACGACGTCGTCACAAGGTTCTTATGCGCCAGCTTGGAGCTGAAGCAATAGTGGGTCTGAGGACAAGATTACAGATGATGAGGAGTGGATTTCGCAGCACTGTACTTGGACTGATTCAGAGACTGAGCAGTCTACTGCTGATGACAGAGGCACGGGCGACCATGCAGGGATGTGATGATGGAGATCTTCGGCTTTGCCATCACCTGTGACCATAGCAACACTTTTTGCCCTTTCGGTGTCTCCATGCCATAGGGGGAGAGAATTTATGGATTTGTCGAGTTGCGAGTGTGTCTTATTTGCCTTGTCTTTCTCTCTCGCAAACTCTTTTATTGGTTGTTTGCTTTGGTTTGGTTTGTGTTTGTGAGACCTGGTCATATGATGTGAGACATATGCTATCCTACCCTATTATTATCTAATGTGTGTCTAGTTATCTGGTAGTATGTGAGTTGCATGCTTATCTTATGATTCTCTCTTGCTCACTTACTACTCCTTGCTCCTAGCTTATATTTCCCATATTGTAGATGCAAGTATTGTCAGTCTATAAAATATAGGGGGAGTGGTGATCCTAATGTGTGTACTTTGCATTCCAAAGGCACTTCTAATTAAGTGCACACATCTAAGGGGAGCCCGTCTATATTTTGTAGTCTCTCGGGTTTGCTTATTCTCTTGTTATATGTCTATGCAAATCCCGCGTTGTTATCAATCCACCAAAAGGGGGTAGATTGTTAGGGCTTGTCTCTCTCTAAGTGGTTTTGGTGATTGATGACAATGCATTTGTGGACTAATCGTGTGCATTGAGTATTTTAGATATTCATTCTTTGGCACGAGATGATTCATTCCCCTCGGAGCTCAAACTGAATACGGTGTAGTTCTCTCTTTCTTCGGTTTTGGAGGACTTGAGTCGTAGGAGACACCGTACTATCAAGTTGTTGGGAAACATAACATGCAATTTCAAAAAATTTCCTATGCTCACACAAGATCTATCTAGGAGATGCATAGCAACGAGAGGGGGAGAGTGTGTCCATGTACCCTTGTAGACCGAAAGCGGAAGCGTTTGACCACATGGTTGATGTAGTCGAACTTCTTCTTGTTCCTACCGATCAAGAACCGAATGTATGGCACCCCCGAGTTCTACACATGTTCATCTCGATGACGTCCCTCGAACTCTTGATCTAGCAAAGTGTTGAGGGAGAGTCCCGTCAGCACGATGGCGTGGTGACAGTGATGGTGAAGTGATCCACGCAGGGCTTCGCCTAAGCACTACGTGAATATGACCGGAGGCGTAAACTGTGGAGGGGGCGCCGCACACGGCTAACAATTGTTGGTGTGTGTTCTAGCGATGCCCCCCTCATATCACTACTGTAGGATGCTGCTTACGCGACACCACAATCAGAGACCCTTCAATGAAACTGTGTGCGATGCAATAATTGCAAATGGTGGTGTAAAAAAAGTCAAAAAAGGTGCAAAACGTTTGCGATGACGAATGCATCAAACACGGTTCAGATTTTGGTTGCGTGTGCGATTCAGGGCATACGGTTTAGTTAAATTAACTGTTTGCGATGAGGAGGAACAAAAGAAACGTGCTACCAAATGAAGGTGTGTGCGATATGCAGCATCCGCTTCACTCAGATGAACTGTTTGTGATTAGGCAACACAAAAAAATAGTCAGCCAGATCAAGGTGTGTGCGATATATGGCATGCGGTTCACTCGGATGAACCGTTTGCGTTGAGACAAGAAAACAGAAATGGTTCAATATAACAAGATGTGTGTGATACGCGACAAACATGTCTATAATCAAAAATGTGTGCGAAGACCGATAATAACACAGACGATTGCTTCTAATAACACGTATGTGATATGCTCTATCTACACAACATCTATTGGCCATTGGGGGACGGGCGGTCATCCGGATATGCCATAAGGATGCAAAGAGGCATCCTATATCAGCAAGGACTAGCTGTTCCACCAGTAGCTCATGTAAGAGAACTATCAAGTTAAAAGTGCTCAGGCTGGAGCAGCCATCAAATGGGTGACTGGATGGGAAGTTGTGTTGATGTTAAATTAACTGATACGATGGGTCATATCTGTCAAATTAAATGACTGATATGACCCATCCCATGAGTTAATTTAACCTCGAGGTCCTCGTTTTTTTAACACATGTTAAAGAAGGTCTACCGCATTACTTTTTGACAATGTGTGATACATGGCATACAGCTGATCCATCCGACGTGTTTGTGATGGAATAAGCCGTGTGTGTTGTGGGCAAACACTTGCCCGTATCCAACTATTTGCGATTGATGAATTCATCACCGATGGGTTCCCTAGTGTGGTCCGTGTTCATCTGATCATCATCTACTTCTTGTGTTAGCTCGATGTTCCTTCTATGCTAAGTTTCTATTAATTGATGGTGTTTTATGAACACGCCACCGTTTCCCGCCATTTCCTCACCTGTTTCTCGCCACCCAGCGATATTGCGCATAAACGTAGGTGGCGTGCGGCGCACGGAGGCGACAAGCGCAACCTGTAGCACATCCATCCTTTCCAAGCATGCCAACCCACCAAAGCACCGCCTCTGCCATTAAACTCATCGACGAGGAAAATGAGCAAGCGCCATGGCCGGTCGAGGCTGAGGCGCTCCCCGGCAATGCGATGGACGACGCCGTGATATGCGTCATCACCAGGGTTGAGCAGACCTTTGGCGCATGGCGCTTGAGTGTCGCGGATCAAGATATGCATGTCAACGCCAACAAGTTGCAGCTCGCTGCACAACATGACCGATGGCGCGCCGCAGAGCAAGCTAGGCGCGTCCGCGCCGATAGGCTACGGCTCTCCGCACGGCAAGACTGTTGGAGCACCGCAGAGCGAGAGGCGTGGTGCGCCGCACAGCCAGAGCGGATCCATCGGTGCTTGCCTGCTGTCGACACGGTGTCGCAGCTGGGTACACATCCCGTCAGTACCCCCGTTCCTCGCCAGGAGTGGGCAGAGGCCTCTGCGCCATACTTGCACCAGAGGCCGGCAGCACCGTAATTGCACTGGACGCCCGCCGTGCCGTTAGCATGGGTCGCGCTGTTCGCCTTGTCCGCGGCCCACTCGATGCCAACGCGCTGGTCGGTAGGCTCGACCGCCTCCTTGGCCCAGGTGTCCACCTGGGCGCAGTAGAGGAACATGGCCATCGCATCCTCGAGCTGGTGATCTCCGATGAAATACCCAACTTGGAGCTCGAGATCGCGCTCCAGATGTACCGCGAGCGTGTCGACTGCTTGGACGAACGCCTGCACGAGTTCAAGCAGAGCCAAGAGCTACCGTAGGCAAGGGCTGCTGGTCATGATCTCATGGATGCATTTTATTTTATTGATTCATTTCGATGGGGATAACTATGTATTCACAGCAATCATAGTATTGCTCTGTTTCAATGCGTGTACTCTGTTTTCCGTTCTTATATGTTCTGTTTTAATGTGTGTATATATGCTTTTCATTCTGTATATGTGGATGATAACAGCTAGATTCAAATTAGTATACAAAAACAGATAGAAAGTGGAATTCATTATATATATATATATTAATTGTTCATTAGTTCATCACAGATTATATATATATATATATAAATAATATCATCACATATACGTGATGATACTTAACTACTAGGTACAATGCACTGAAAACGAACAATACTAAAACTAATAATCCCTCCTGGGCCAGTATTCCGGCAGCGCCTCGCCAGCAGCTCCCTGGTGCGCGGCGTCTTCCCAGTGCGGAGAAAGTACTCCGCCTCCTCTGTCTCACAGCGCTTGACGTACCGATCTGCCTCTTGCTGGCGGACGAGCGCGAACGATCTTGCTATTTTGTTGGGCGCCCACCGGAGCTCCTCGTCGGTGGCACGCTGGAGCTTATCGGCCCACCTCCATGCAGCGATGAGGCGCCCAACTCCTTTGACCTTCCTCGCGAAGTACCCGTCTTCGTACACCTCCTCCGCACGACGACGCGCCCGCCTCCAAAGCTCCACCGCCTCCTTTTTCTAGGCGGCATCACGGGCTTCACAGGCTGCCTGGTACCTGGCTTCCTCCTCCGCCATCTCCTTCTTGAACGCCACTTGCCTGGCTTTCTCAGCCAGCGGCAGCGACTTCCACAGACAAAGATTGTACTGGCCCCAAAACCAATCCAAAGTTGGGGGTCCGGCGCAACCTCATCCGACGGCGCGTAGGGGTCCTCGTCGCTGCTATTCGAGTGATCGTCCTCGAGGGGCGGCGACTCCTCGTCGGCGTGTGGGCAGACCGGCGGCGCCATGGCAGAGATTTGAGAGAGAGAGAGAGGGCGAGCGAGGAGAGGATGTAGATGAGAAAGCAGGTGGGACGACATGAGCAAGGTAGTATTTATTGGCGGCCGGAATCTAGATCGACGGGAATAGTACACACGCCGGTCGCCGGAATTTACAAGTACTATAGTTTGAATTACACACGATTCCCGCAGCAAAATCCGTGTGTGAACTGTGTCTGATTAATGATCCCCACCTCTCACCTACCAAACTACCTCGAGCCGCGAGATAGAGTGCCAATCGTGTGGGGGCCGGTTGTCTTGCCAGACCTTTACATTTTCTTTTTTGAACACCAGATATTTACATCGTCTGATGATTTTTTAACGCGCACACAAGTACACAAAAGTATGATTTTTCAAACTGTTATGGTTACCCGTTGCATGTAGATGTAGTTCAAATTTGAATTACGATAATTAAATTGCTATAAAATCACTTAAATGTCTTTAAAAGGACAAATGACCCTTGAAAGTTTCCAAATTTTCACATGATAGTTGTATTAGTGCATGTTAAACGTAGAAAAAAATTTGAAGGCCGTAAGAGGAAGCTATCTCCCGTTCGTCATCAAACATGCATTGTTCCCTCTTGGAACTACGAACCTTCTAGTGAGTTGCTCCGGTATGTGAGGGGGGTGTGTCCAAATTTTCGTCAAATAGGCCAATTTATTTACCACATCATCTTGGTGGCATGACATTACATCAAGCAAGGTTTCATGTTATTCTGATCATTTTTTAATTTTTTGGAATTAAAATGCCATGGCACTCTATGCATGTGCCCATGCCGATGTTTGAAAATTCCTTCTAATTTACTGCACATGGAATTAACTCGCACACAAGTACACAAATATGAAATTTCAAACTGTTATGGTTAGCCGTTGCATGTAGATGTAGTTCATATTTGAATTACGGTCATTAAATTGCTACAAAATCACTTAAATGTCTTTAAAAGGTCGAATGACCCCTGAAATTTTCCAATTTTTCACATGATAGGTATTAGTGCACGTTAAACGTAGGAAAAAATTTGAAGGCCGTAAGAGGAAGCTATCTTCCCTTCGTCATCAAACATGCATTGTTCCCTCTCGGAATCATGAACCTTCTAATGAGTTGCTCCGGTTTGTGAGGGGTGTGTGTCCAAACTTTTGTCAAATAGGCTAATTTCTTTACCACATCATCTTAGTGGCATGACATTACATCAACCAAGGTTTCATGTTTTTCTGATTATTTTTAATTTTTTGGAATTAAAATGCCATGGCACTCCATGCATACATATGCATGTGTCCATGTCGCGAGACCAATATGTTTGAAAATTCCTTCTAATTTACTTCACATGGAATTAACCCGCACAGAAGTACACAAATATGATTTTTCAAACCGTTATGGTTAGCCGTTGCATGTAGATGTAGTTCAAATTTGAATTATGACCATTAAATGGTTATAAAATCACTTATATGTCTTTAAAAGGTCAAATGACCCCTAGAATTTTCCAATTTTTCACATTTACAGTTGTAGTAGTGCACGTTAAATGTAGAAAAAATTTGAAAGCCATAAGAGGAAGGTATCTCCCGTTCGTCATCAAACATGCATTGTTCCCTCTCGGAACCACGAGCCTTCTAGTGAGTTGCTCCGGTTTGTGAGGGGTGTGTGTCCAAACTTTCGTCAAACAGGCCAATTTTTTTACCACATCATCTTGGTGGAATGGCATTACATCAAGCAAGGTTTCATGTTTTTCTGATCATTTTTAAATTTTTTAGAATTAAAATGCCATGGCACTCCATGCATACATATGCATGTGTCCATGTCGTGAGACCAATATGTTTGAAAATTCTTTCTAATTTACTGCACATGGAATTAACTCACACACAAGTACAGAAATATGATTTTTCAAACCGCTATGGTTAGGCGTTGCACATAGATGTAGTTCAAATTTGAATTACGGTCATTAAATGGCTAGAAAATCACTTAAATGTCTTTAAAAGGTCAAATGACCCCTAGAATTTTCCAAAATCTCACATTACAGTTGTAGTAGTGCACGTTAAATGTAGAAAAAAATTTGAAGGCCGTAAGAGGAAGCTATCTCCTGTTGGTCATCAAATATGCATTGTTCCCTCTTGGAACCACGAGCCTTCTAGTGAGTTGCTCCGGTTCGTGAGGGGTGTGTGTCCAAACTTTCGTCAAACATGTCAATTTTTTATCACATCATCTTGGTGGCATGACATTACATCAACCAAGGTTTCATGTGTTTCTGATCATTTTTTATTTTTTTTGGAATTTAAATGCCATGGCACTCCATGCATACATATGCATGTGTCCATGTCGTGAGACCAATATGTTTGAAAATACCTTGTAATTTACTGCACATGGAATTAACTCGCACAAGTACACAAATATGATTTTTCAAACCGTTATGGTTAGCCGTTGCATGTAGATGTAGTTCAAATTTGAACTACAGTCATTACATGGCTAGAAAATCACTTAAATGTCTTTAAAAGGTCAAATGACCCCCGAATTTTTCCAAATTTTTACATGACAGTTGTATTAGTGCATGTTACACGTAGAAAAAATTTGAAGGCTGTAAGACGAAGTTATCTCCCGTTCATCATCAAACATGCATTGTTCCCTCTCGGAATCACGAGCCTTCTAGTGAGTTGCTCCAGTTTGTGAGGGGTGTGTGTCCAAACTTTTGTCACACATGCCAAATTTTTTACCACATCATCTTGGTGGCATGACATTACATCAACCAAGGTTTCATGTGTTTCTGATATTTTTTAAATGTTTTGGAATTTAAATGCCCTTGCACTCCATGCTTAATTGTGTCATAGCCGTTAGACCAATATGTTTGAAAATTCCTTCCAATTTACTGCACATGGAATTAAATCGCGCACAAGTACACAAAATAAGACTTTTCAAACCGTTATGGTTAGCTGTTGCATGTACATGTAGTTCAAATTTCATTTACGGTATTAAATTGCTAGAAAATCACTTAAATGTCTTAAAAGGTCAAATTACCCCTGAATTTTTCCAAAATTTGACATGAAAGTTGTATTAGTACTACAAATTTTCTCGTACATTTAAAACACCATCCATTGCCACTTTACTCCAAATTCGTCTTTCACAGCTAATAAAAAATATCTACAACATCACACACAAATGTTTTCTAGGAACCTTTTGCGATGAAAATATCTGGGTTTATTTAAGTCTTCCTCCTTAAGCTTCACCGGCTCGTCTGCTCCAGTGCCGGCAACCCCCAAATCCACGAATCCCGATCCCTATTCCCGCACCCCCTTCTTGCAAAGATGACGCCGTGAAAACACTTCGTGAAGGCCCGTACGTTGGCCGCGTCCCCCCCCCCCCCCCCCCCCGAGCGCTGCCGCCTGGGCCGAGAGCGCGGCCGCCTATGCCGGGAGTGCCACCGCATCCGCATTGAGCGCGGTCGCTTCCGCTAAGAGGGCGTCTGCGGCAGCCGACAGGGTAGCTGCAGCAGCCGTGATGACTGCAGTTGCTGCTGCATCGGCGGCTGCAAACACCGAGAGCGCTCGATCTGCCATCTGTGCCGCCGGTGTCGCCCTAGACCAGGTCGAGGCCATCCACGCCAAGATCGAGGATGCACACGCCAAGATATTCCAGGCCACCTCAGACTCTAGCATACAACCCATGTCCGAAAATGCGACAGTGGCCATGGAACACCTGCTTCCTCAGGAGGTCGCCGAGCGGGAGCTGGAGATGCAGGAGGCGGCGGAGATCCAGGAGCGCCGGGAGGAGGGGTTGCGCGTGGCCAAGGTCGAGGTAGAGAAGAGTCTGTCCATCGAGGAATCGGCGGTGGAGTACCTACGCGGGCTCTAGCGCACGACTACTACGAGTACTACAACCTTGAGGGCGGCGCCGAGGACGCGGTCGACTTCAGTAGGGGGGGGGCGCGGAGTCCACCAACGGCGGCATGTCACCAGGACAAGTCATTGACGTCTCATCTCACACCGGCGATGCATAGGCTGGCGTGGCGGCGGATTTGTTAAAATTATGCGTACTTAGGATTTGTTTTTAATGCTGGTATTTTATTAGAGCAATGTTTAGGTCAACTGGCTCTGTTTAATTACCAAAATTGCTCGATTCAGTAAGTGTGGTCTGTCTACTGTAAGCTCTTTTGTGTGCCCTAATTAGCAAGCGATGTTAAATTATGCAATGATGTACCTGGGGAAATTTCCACCAAAATTTGAATTATCAAACTCATCCCATGCGCGTAAAGCAGAAGAATCATTTGCGATGCACACAATCGTTCAAAGTGAATGGTCCAGTGGCACCACGCGCAAAGTTTCCCTCCACATTTCTAAAATTTTGGCCTACCGCCAAAATATCTACCCCCGCCCACCTCCCCCCTTCCCCACCCCATTTTCTCCCTGACCACAAGTCACATTTCCCCTGTTTCCTCCTTCCTTCCTTCCTTCCTTCCTAAGCTATAGCTGCTTCCTCGCTCTCGTCGTCTCACATCCTACCACTAGGGTTGCCATAGTCTTCTTCAAAGACCTCTCCAGCAGTTCCTCCTCTGGCGACGACTCCTTAACCACCCAGGTATGCCTCTCTTCTCTCTCCCGGGCTATGACTTGGAATGAAGGATTTTTACCCGGCGGTCGATTTGAGTCATCTCTTCCTCTTGTAGCTCCGTAGGACCATCAGTGGCAACGAATGGAGCGGGGTGGCTGAAAGATCTATCTGCTCGTTGTCACCATCAATCTCCATGCGTGAAGCTAGTTGCGTTTGAATCTGTGGACAGTGGGAGGAAGTTTCTGGCATGTGCAGAGAAGGTTAGACCCTCTTTTGTTGTTACAAATCATTCGATAGATGTGATTCAGACACTGTCATGGTCCCAACCCATTCATACCACTTTCAACCAAACACATCCTAAGACAATGTCACAGTTTGTACCTGGTATCTAAAATTGTCGCTATCTCATCAGCGGTGCCATCAGAAAATTATTTGGTACCGCTTTAGTAGTTTGTGCAGCCAACTTTGGTCCACACATCCGAGCAGCCAAGCAGTAAAATACTAAATCTTTATGGCACGAAGGAATTGGGCATCGGAGCAACTAGGTGCTCCGGAGTCCGGGACCCTGATTTTTTTCCGCTGCATCAGCTCGCCAGTGCAGGGCATCGGTGCGAGATGTAGCAACAGTTGTCCTTACACCAACTTTGGCATACATAGTGGACGGCCTTAGTGCTATTAGTTCTATGTTACTAAATTTGTGCATGTACACACCTGTTAGTATCAATTTGCTGTCATCCAAACACTGTCGCTATGTTGTTGCAGTTGTATGTACACAGCTCGCCAGTGCAGGGCATCGGTGCGAGATGTAGCAACAGTTGTCCTTACACCAGCTTTGGCATACATAGTGGACGGCCTTAGTGCTATTAGTTCTATGTTGCTAAATTTGTGCATGTACACACCTGTTAGTATCAATTTGCTGTCATCCAAACACTGTCGCTATGTTGTTGCAGTTATATTTACCTTCCTCATAAAATGTTCAATTTGTTATTTATTATACATGAGTAAGAACTTGTAGCGTTGTTGTAGTTAATTATAGCTTCTGATGTTCCAGAATTTGGTTGTTGTCTCAGTAGGAATTAATTCATTTGCACATTGATCTTTTTGAGAAGATATGTCATAATTAACATGTTTCTTCAGTTTTTCAAAATAAGCATTGGTGATTTTCTATGTTGCTATAAACCCATTTCCCCTACAATTGTTACTGATCTAGTTTTAAATATTATAGGTTGAACGAAAGTGTTCTTACTTGGAGTGGGTTGATCAAGAGTGGCCACGGTCTTTGAAGATGTGCCTAGCAAAGCTCTAGAGTGTGTATGAGGAAGAGGACAGAGTAAGTGTTGTCAACACTGAAGAATATTTGAAGATGCGGGATAAAAAGAGGAAGGTGGAGAATGAGCTCAGATTTTTTAAATCAAACTTTGCTAAGATGGTGTTGGCGAAGGAGGAGGCACTTTCCCAGTTGGCCAGTGCAAAACAGGTTCTTACTGAACTGAAAGTAGAGGTGGATAAGACGATCCTGGATGATCTCGATTAGGGAAATGAATATATTGTTTTAATATTGTTCTTATGAAGTTGAACCAGCTATATGTTGTACTGTACTGTTTTCATGTAGCTATCATACTGTGATGTTAAAATATATTTATGTGCCTGATATGAAATTGGCAAACAACTTGTTCGATATGAAATGTGAATTTGCATAATACTAGAATTATTAATTGTAAACTAATTAACCTGCTAAATGTGTGATGGAACTTTGCAAACAGTTCTAGCAGTAAGCGCTTGTGATGGATAGCCCAATGCCACACAGTTTTCTTCATCAAATCATGTGTGATGTAGTTGATAAAAGCAAACAGTTAACCAAGGCAGAGCGTGTGTGATAGTTACACCTTACACACATGAGTCTACACATAAAACTGTGTGGGATGTACATACGAACGGAAACGTTTTCCCTGGATTGACTGTGTGAGATGTACATAAGAACGAAACGTATTCCTTGGATTGACTGTGTGTGATATACATACGAATGGAAACATTTTCCCTGGATTGACTGTGTGGGATGTACGTAAGAACGGAAACATATTGCTTGGATTGACTGTGTGTGATATACATACGAATGGAAATGTTTTTTTCTGGGATTCGCCGTGTGGGATGTACATACGAACATAAATGATTGGGTTTCAATGCCTCGCTCGATCGCACACGAGCTCATTTTGCCCCAGCTTGTGTCCCAGGAGGGCCTATCCCCGACGATTTCTGGGCCGTGTGGGAAGGACCCCCCACTACTAGGGAAAACCCTAGTAGTAGCGCGGGTTTTGAGGCTAGCAGCAGCACGGGTGGCCGCGCTACTAATAAGGCGCTACAGCTAACTCATAGTAGTCGCGCGGCCCTTACCCGCGCTACTACTGTTGACGATATCATCAGTGCTTTTTAAGAACGCACTACTATTACCTAGCTATAGCGATTTCACCATCCCTCGCTACTGCTATATCTTTCATCATTTTCCCAGTACCCCTTTCCCTTTCAGTTTCCCTTTCAGATACTAGATACTAGGTACTGCTAGTAGATATCAAATTCATAAACCATTACTAGGTAGTACTCCCTTCGTTCCAAATTAGTCGTCGTGGTTTTAGTTCAAACCACGACGAGTAATTTGGAACGAAGGGAGTACTAGATAACAATTTCATGCATAGTCAACATGCATCCTCAAGCAGTACAAGGTCATATCAACGACCATCATCATATGTAGTTCTAGATGATATCGACGACGATCATCATATGTAGTTCTAGATGATATAGCCACACACACATATGTAGTTCTAGATGATATAGCCACACACACATATGTAGTTCTAGATGATATCTAAGACAGTCATCATCCTCAAGCCTGGACGGTTGGTGTTCCTGATAGTAATTAGTATGGCCTGTCCAACACAAAGATTCTTGCCATCGAGGAATTTCTTCCACCCAACCGAGTTTAAGTGTGTGCAACCGTCTGTGTCCACGCAGTAAGTACAGGTTGTGACGGAGCCCCTTGCAGTAAGGCGTAGTCCAGCTGAGCCTTCTTTATCAGGCTCGATACCATAACTCACAGATATGCTCTTTGCCAATTTCTGAATAAGAAAAACATATCAATTAATAAATAGCCTCGCAAATAAGTACATATGGATTATCTACACTATTAATAGTTTCCTTAGATTCTACACTAATAAGCATGTGATCGAACTCTACACTAAAACATATCATCGACTAGATTCCACACAACATACCATATCATTGGACTATACACTAAGTAATTCATCGGATAATTTGCATTTGTAAGTATAACATACCATATCATGTCGATCAACCATGGTATTTGTCAAGTGGGTCACGAATGGCACCCCGACAAAGTCAGCACGTGGCGGAATTATGTCCCACAGGTTGGACACCTCCTCCTCACTCAGCCTTGTTCTTTGAGCTACAATGGCTTCATGAAGTGGGTCCTCATCATCTTCATCGAGTGGGTCCTCATTATCTTCATTATCTTCATCATCTTCGTCATCTTCATCATCTTCCACCAGGTTGAGATAAATGACAGCTAGCTTGGGTCTTTCTGCTCGGAAGGAGAAGCTGATCAACTCACCACCAGTAAGACGCATGCGAGCGACAAAACGGGCCCATCCATCTCCTCCAATCTGCGACATATTGCGTCCTTTCTCGACTTCCATAGTGTACGGCCCCCCAGGAGCCTCAAATGTCACAATGTCTCCTGTCAGCTTGTTGAATTTCAACCTCACATTGCATGGGACGATCTATGTAAAATAAGAAAAATGACACAATGTAGTAATGCCAACACTAAAAATAAAATAGTTATTACATTTCATCTAATTCCTTACCGCCGCATGACGAAAACTCGGCTGGAAGTAGATGCCGAACAGCTTGCCAGTTGCAAGGCTGCTGGCGCATCTTGACTTGCACAGTCGACATGGTGGTGATGGTGGTGCCGCCATTTTTTCTAAAGCAATATGAGAAAAGGATTAACAATCAACTAAATCAAAATGTTCTAAGTCAACTAAATCAACTAGCCAACTACCAAATCAAAATGGTCTAAATCAACTAAATCAACTAGCCTACTAAATCAACTAAATCAAAATGTTCTAAGTCAACTAAATCAACTAGCCTACTAAATCAACTAAATCAAAATATTCTAAATCAACTAAATCAAAATGTTCTAAATCAACTAAATGAACTAGCCTACTGAATCAACTAAATCAAAATGTTCTAAGTCAACTAAATCAACTAAATGAACTAGCCTACTAAATCAACTAAACCAAAATGTTCTAAGTCAACTAAATCAACTAGCCTACTAAATCAACTAAATCAAAATGTTCTAAATCAACTAGCCTACTAAATCAACTAAATCAAAATGTTCTAAGTCAACTAAATCAACTAGCCTACTAAATCAACTAAATCAAAATGTTCTAAATCAACTAAATCAAAATGTTCTAAATCAACTAAATGAATTAGCCTACTAAATCAACTAAATCAAAATGTTCTAAGTCAACTAAATCAACTAAATGAACTAGCCTACTAAATCAACTAAATCAAAATGTTCTAAGTCAACTAAATCAACTAGCCTACTAAATCAACTAAATTATATCAACTAAATCAAAATGTTGCATATGAACTAGCCTACTAAATCAAAATGTAGCGGGCAGGAGGGAGAAGGAGGGGTGACTCGAGGAGGGAGAAGAGAGTAGGATGGAGGAGGAAGGCGGAGCGAGGAGGGGCCGGCCGGCACGGCCAGTGGAGGGAGACGGAGGAGGAAGGCGGAGCGAGGAGGGGCCGGCCAGCGGCAAGTGGAGAGGGAGGACGGAGGAGGAGGCCAGTACCGAGTCCAGCAAGGAGGAGGAGGTGACGGCGGCGTAGACAGAGGAGGGGCGACGGGGGTGGACCGGTGCGGGGATTGAGAGGGGATCCAGTGAGTGTGTGACTATGTGAGTGGATCGGATCTAGAGGAGATAGGGGTGGGAGATGAATGGCTTAGCAGTAGCGCGCTGTAGGAAAAGACGCTACTGCTAAGCTATCTAGCAGCAGCGCCTTTCACAATAAAGCGCTACTGCTATGTGTCAGCATGTAAAAATAGACTTTGTTCAATATATCAAAAATACATTGATCATCAACGATCTTTTTGTGTACAATCTGATTTGTCAATATGAGTCCTCACCGATTTAGGAACAGGTGAAGACTCATATTGCAGCCACAAATTCTACACATAGAGTTCAATGAAGACCAAGTGCTTGTCAAAGTTTGAGAAGTAACATATTTAAGGTGGTAGAAACTCTCTTCATGGAGCGAGGTGGGACTAAGTTTTTGTAGTAAACTTAGCAGTAGCGCTTATTTGGGAAATGCGTTGCTACTATGCTACGTAGCAGTAGCGCCCGTCCTTATAACGCGTTGCTGCTATAACTAGCCTCGTGGCGGCCTCGTGGGAATTATAGCAGTAGCGCATCTTTGAGCGGGCGCGCTATTGCTATATTTGTTTCAGCAGCGAGTTACTGCTTAGCACGCTACTGCTAATTAGCAGCAGCGCCTTATTTTAAAGCGCGCTGCTGATAAGATTCGGTGTATAGGCTTTTCCCTAGTAGTGCCCTATCGCCTACACTCACTTGGCGACGGTTCCGAATGCCATCGCGGAAAGGGGTTAAAAACCGTTTGTATAGCACCGACGCGTACCAGTGTATATATAGGTTGGAGGGGAGGAGAGGCCGCCAAGGGGGCGCCCCAAGTAGGAGGAATCCTACTTGGGCACCTCCCAATTCGGCCTCCCCCTTTTCCTATTCCTATTTGGAGTAGGAAGGGAAGAGGGGGAAGGGGGAATCCTATTCCCTTTTTCCTTTCCTCCTTCCCCTCTCCTTCTCCAATTTGGCCAGTCCATATGGGGGGGGGGGGCGCACCATCCCCTTTGTGGCTGCTGTGTTTCCCTCTTGGCCCATAAGGCCCATATCTTTTGCCGGGGGTGCCCGGAACCCCTTTCGATGACCCGATAAGTACCAGGTGCTTCCGGAACACTCCCAGTGTCCGAATACCATTGTACTATATACCAATCTTTACCTCTCGACCATTTCGATACTCCTCGTCATGTCCGTGATCTCATCCGGGACTCCAAACAACATTCGGTCACCAAATCACATAACTCATATAATAACAAATCGTCATAGAACGTTAAGTGTGCGGACCCTACGAGTTCAAGAACTATGTAGACATGACCGAGACACCTCTCCGGTTAATAACCAATAGCGGAACCTAGATGCTCATATTGGCTCCTACATAATCTACGAAGATCTTTATCGGTCATACCGTAATGACAACTGTAACATCCCAATTTTCAATTTGGATGTTATACATAGATCATCAAATGCATATCATATTTATTTTTGCTTTTAGTTGTGATCCTAGAAATCTTAAGAAACTCAAGGACCCACGGAGAGAGTTGGAGGTTTCACAAAATTCATGTTTGATTTTATTTTCAAATCTGAAGAAAGGATCAATTTGATTTTATTATTTTTCTCTCCATTTATTTCCAATATTAAAATAAACGAGAGAAGATAATATGAATTCTTCAAATTCAGAGAAGTATTGGAGAAAGAATTTGAAAATCAAATTATGATTTTTTGGTATTTTATTTGCTATTTTATTTGAATTAGAAAAATATGTATTTTTCAAAATTGCATTTTTAGGCCAGAAAAATGTTCACTTTGTTCTAAATAATTCATTTAGACGGTGAAAATTGTTTTTGGCATTTTTAGATTTTTTTATTTTCTTAGGATTTTCTTCTCGGGCGAAATATTTTAAAAAAATGTTTTGCGGTCCGCACTGGGCCAGCGGCCCAGCCGGCCCGTCAGCGCCGCCGCCTCCCGCGTGTGGCCGAGCCGGACTCCTGCCGGAGTCCGAGCCGCCGCCGGTCGCTGCCTTGGCCCCTCCGCCAAGTCGGGCGCACCCCCCCTTTATAATGCGCCGCCGCCCACCCAAAGCCCTGTCCCGCCCCGCCGTCGGAGCCCCGCCACCACAGCGCCGTCGGCGCCGCCACGCCGCGCTGCTTCGCCGCCGCAGCCGCTGCCGCGCGGCGCCGGTACTATCGCGCCGCCCGTGCCGACTCCCTGCCGCCCCGCGCCCTCGCCCACGCCGCCGCATGCCACCCCGCCTCGTCGGAGTCTCAGCGGAAGCCGCCGGAGTCGCCGCCATTCTTTTCGGTTTAGATATGAAAACCGCCCGATTTTTTAAACCCTAGATCTATTTTTCTTTAGATCGGTTCGGTTTTCGTCGGTTTATTTAATTAGCGGACGTTCATCCGTTCGTTCGTTTTAACGAACATTGTTTGCTGGTTAGGTTCAGACAGCGTTCGTTCATTAGTATTTTATTTTTTATTTTTTTCGCCAGGGATTTATCTGCGATTATTTTTATCGCAATTGAGCCCCTGATCTTTAAACTAGTATAACTTTTTACTCGTTTATCCAAATTAGATGAAACCAGCGCCTAAATCTTCGTCTCGAAGCCCTCTTTCTAGTTAAACAACTTGAACATGATTGTGGTACTATAAAAATTTGACTTTAGTCCAGATTAGTAAACAATCTTGTTTCGTTCGTATTTTGAGTTTCGTTGCTCCGTTTGAGTTGAATCTTTTTGCGAATCGTAGCTAATCACATGTACTTTCTGTTAAGATCTAATTCACATGTTAATAAGGCTGTTAGGTTTTGACTCTTGTTAGTTTAAGACGTTGCTGGTTACATCTTCTCTCGAGTTTTCTCATGTTTTGATTGAGTGATTGCTTATGTATGTTATTGTTTGTCTACGCTAGATTACCCGGAGTGTGAAGCTTGTTACTACAAATCTCTAGAGTTTGCATATCGTCATCAAGGCAAGTTATACTTTAATCATACTCTTTTATACCCAGTTTTTACTATGCATTAGTTCTGCTCCTCAAATAATTGCATTCGTAGGATTGGGAACATGTGGTTTTGGTTGTAGTGTTTGAGGCAGGAACCTAATAACTTTTGATCACCTCGGGAATATACATTATGCTCTTTATTGCTTAGCCATGCTTGTAGATGGGGATTGGATCGTGATTCACACATGGAAGTTTGAGAGTTATTTAATATTGGATAACATTAAGGTGGCAATTTTAATACAAATCTGGGTGGATTGGTTGAGGCACCTGGAGTACCCAGTGTTGTCTGTTTTGGAAATCACAAAGTACACGTGTGATTATCCTATGGAATGCCACCCAGGCCCAAAGGGATCATAAGATTATTCATGCTAGAAACTTACGTGTGCAGCCACAAGCCATTATGGGCTCTGGCATAGTTGAGTAAGTTACGTGAGCTCTTGAAGAGGTAGACTAGCAGATGTAGAGGGTTGTAGGTGGTACTGTCTACCCGGAGTAGAGAGTTAATGCTTCAGAAAGGCTAAGTCTCGATCATCCGATCATGGATGTGGTCCAGTCTTGTGGGGAAAAGTGCGCAAACCTCTGCAGAGTGTATAAACTAATCATGGTTAGCCATGTCCCCGGTTATGGACATCTTGAGTATCTAGTACTTGAATCTATTGATGTGATCTCATCACATTACTTTAATTAATTATGATGATGGGTTAATGATGATATTTTAATTGGGACTTGAGTTGGAGGAACCTTCTCAAATAATGGGCAACATGGGAGTAGTTAAATAAATTTATTCCTTTGTTGTAGGGAAAAACTAGCTTTATGCAAATCCATGATACTTATAGCCTCCACCAGCCAAATATTGCATGCAGATATAGTTCTTGCATTATCATTGCTTTACAGTGTAACTATGCCAGCATATTCCATGTGCTGACCCGTTTCGGGCTGCAACGTCTTATGTTACAGACTACTCAGACGACGAATAAGGTGCGATAGGTCATTGTTTTGCACTCAGCTATGCCGTTGGAGTTGATGGACTCATTTACCTTCGGAGCCTTTTGCTGTTATCTAGTTTAGATGGCCTTCAACCATGATTTATTTATGTAATAATACTCTTTATGAGGACTCAATGTAATAAGTGTGTGATTGAAACTCTGTTATAATTCCTGGAGTACTGTGCGTGTCAGCATTACCGATCTAGGGATGACACTGATGCACAGAGACTTAATCGTTTGAGGTCTGGTCGCTACAAGATGGTATCAGAGCACACGCTGACTGTAGGACGCGACCACTAGAATGAGCCACATGATTTCTCTTATTTACTCATTTCTAATTCTTCTATCTTTCTACTCTATAGATGGCGGACCCCAAAAACAAGTTCACTCAGCCAGATGATGACACCCCTTTTGGAAAGCACTTGAAGGAAGTCACTAAGTATCTAAACATCGGATTACCAAGCTTCACGGGACTTTCTCTACATCTGTACTAGAAGAGGAGCGCTGGAAGATCAAAGTCTGGATACCTGGGAGGACCTTTGCGCCAACAACGGAGCCTATTGATTTCTACCTGGATGCACCAAGCTGGAGTATTGGAAAGAGCATGGCCGCACATATCACCTTTGGATGCATATGTGAGGTGTATCACAAGGAGCTGGAGAATACCGTCTACCTGATATATGGCCGTCGAGATGACAAATGGGAGATGATTCGTACCAGGAGGGATGGATCAGTTGCAGCTTACATTCAGGAGATGGGAGATCATATTCGTCAACAGGAGAATCAACAGATTATCCACATGAAGAAGATCAAGAAACTGGTGAGGAGGAACAACGAGCTGGAAGAGGAGATCAAGTCTACGTGCGATGGATACGAGGAGGAGATTGCTATATTGGTGGAAAAGAATGACGACCTGACAAGGAAGGAAGGAGTATTCATGGGAGACCCCGCGCCTGATACGTCTCCAACGTATCTATAATTTATGAAGCATTCATGCTATTTTATTATCTGTTTTGAGTGATTACGGGCTTTATTATACACTTTTATATTACTTTTGGGACTAACCTATTAACCGGAGTCCCAGCCCATATTGCTGTTTTATTGCCTGTTTTAGTATTTCGAAGAAAAGGAATATCGAACGAAGTCCAAACAGAATGAAACCTTCGGCAGCGTGATTTTTGGAACGAACGTGACCCAGGAAACTTGGAGTGCAAGCCGGGGAAGCATCGAGGAAGCCACAAGATAGGGGGGCGCGCCCACCCCCCTGGGCGTGCCCTCCACTCTTGTGGGCCCCTCGAGGCTCCCCTGGCCGACTTCTTTCGCCTATATAAGCCTACGTACCCTAAAAACATCGAAAAAGAAGATAGATCGGGAGTTCCGCCGTCGCAAGCCTCTGTACCACCAAAAACCTCTCGGGAGCCCGTTACGGCACCCTGCCGGAGGGGGGATCCCTCACCGGTGGCCATCTTCATCATCCCGGCGCTCTCCATGACGAGGAGGGAGTAGTTCACCCTCAAGGCTGAGGGTATGTACCAGTAGCTATGTGTTTGATCTCTCTCTCTCTCGTGTTTTCTCTATGGAACGATCTTGATGTATCGCGAGCTTTGCTATTATAGTTGGATCTTATGATGTTTCTCCCTCTCTACTCTCTTGTGATGAATTGAGTTTTCCTCTTGAAGTTATCTTATCGGATTGAGTCTTTAAGGATTTGAGAACACTTGATGTATGTCTTGCCGTGTTTATCTATGGTGACAATGGGATATCACGTGCCACTTGATGTATGTTTTGGTGATCAACTTGCGGGTTCCGCCCATGAACCTATGCATAGGGGTTGGCACATGTTTTCATCTTAACTCTCCGGTAGAAACTTTGGGGCACTCTTTGAAGTGCTTTGTGTTGGTTGAATAGATGAATCTGAGATTGTGTGATGCATATCGTATAATCATGCCCACGGATACTTGAGGTGACAATGGATTATCTAGGTGACATTAGGGTTTTGGTTGATTTGTGTCTTAAGGTGTTATTCTAGTGCAAACTCTTGAGTAGATTGATCCGAAAGAATAACTTTGAGGTGGTTTCGTACCCTACCATAATCTCTTCGTTTGTTCTCCGCTATTAGTGGCTTTGGAGTGACTCTTTGTTGCATGTTGAGGGATTGTTATATGATCTATCTATGTTATTATTGTTGAGAGAACTTGCACTAGTGAAAGTATGAACCCTATGCCTTGTTTCCTACCATTGCAATACCGTTTACGCTCATTTTTATCATTAGTTACCTTGCTGTTTTTATATTTTCAGATTACAAAAACCTATATCTACCATCCATATTGCACTTGTATCACCATCTCTTCGCCGAACTAGTGCACCTATACAATTTACCATTGTATTGGGTGTGTTTGGGACACAAGAGACTCTTTGTTATTTGGTTGCAAGGTTGCTTGAGAGAGACCATCTTCATCCTATGCCTCCCACGGATTGATAAACCCTAGGTCATCCACTTGAGGGAAATTTTCTAGTGTCCTACAAACCTGTGCACTTGCAGGCCCAACAACGTCTACAAGAAGAAGGTTGTGTAGTAGACATCAGCGCCAAAGAAGGACAACCAGCCAGGAGACTACATCATCCTCGACGACACCGACTTTGATCCTGATAGCGATGATGACTACATTGATGAAGCTGGAGCATATATTATGGAGTCTTCTTCTGATGAAAATTTCTAGACGACCACCATTGTAATTAGTAGTATTTTCCCTGCAAGTAGTTGCAACGATCAAGTTAGTAGTTATAGGTTAGACCGCTTGTGTAATCTTGTGTGCTTGATTGAAGTGAAATTGATTGTGTTTATCTCATGAGCATTATGGGTACTGAATCTCTCTTAGACCCCTTTTCTATTCTGTTTTCTCACCCCCTTCTAAAACCATCAGATGCCTCCGAGACATGACAATGGATTTGCCTTCCCACCGGAGTTCACTTAGTTGATCCAGCAGCAGAATACCTTGATGCAACTTTTAGTCCAGAATCAGAACCAAGGCAACAACAACAACAACCCATCCCCACCACCCCCTTTTGATCACCTAGCCCGTTTCCTAAGGTTGAATCCGTTGGTGTTCTCTAGTAGCACCGAGCCAATTGTTGCAGATGATTGGCTCTGCAAGATTGGAAGAGAGCTGACCACTGCAGGATGCACATATGCGAAGAGAGTGCGTTTTGCCACACATCAGCTTGATGGACCCGCAACATCATGGTGGGAGAATTTTACAGCCACTTACCCCATTGACACTGTTACATGGGATCAGTTTCAGCAGGCTTTCTGCACTGCCCATGTTTCAGCAGGAGCTATGAACATGAAGAAGCGCGAGTTTCCCCACTTGTGCCAAGGAGGGCGCACAGTGGGCCAGTATGTTGATGATTTTAGTAAGTTAGCATGCTATGCCCCTGATGACGTAGCTACAGATGCCGCTAAGCAGGAGCAGTTTCTAGAAGGACTGAATGATGAGCTGAGCATGCAGTTGATGGTGGCAACATTCAACAACTACCAGGAGTTGGTAGACAGGGCTCTTATGATTGAAGGAAAGCAGCAACAGATTGACAATCGCAAGAGAAGTATGGACAAGGTAGGTACACTTTAGGAGCTCAGTAGAAGCCCCGCTATTCCCCATACTCTGGAGGACATACCCACAACCATGGAGGGCACACGCACAATGGAGCAAGTTTGCACAACCATAGTGGCACCAGGAATGGCAATGGGAATGGAGGAAGCAGCAACCAGAACCGTTCCAACCCTTCAGCACCAGCCATGAGGGATCTCAGCCACATTACCTTTTTCAAGTGCCAAAAGACCGGACATTACGCCACTGAATGTCCTGAAGCAAAGAATGGAAATGGCAATGGAAGTTCTGCCAAGAAGCCCAACCCCCTCACCAAAGGTCAGGTGAACCACATCAGCGTGGAGGAGATTGAGGATCAACCCGACACAGTTGTTGGTAAGTTTTTGATTAATGCATTTACCACACTCGTTCTTTTGATACTAGCGCATTGCATTCATACATATCAAGGGGATTTCTGGATAAGTATAACCTACCAACCCAAGCCCTTAGGTCACCCATGTTAGTAACCTCGCCAGGAGTAGAGTATATGGCCAGCCTATGGTGTGATCGGTTACCCTTAAGGATTGGTAACTATGTGTTTCCCTCGGACCTAATAATTTTGGAGTCACAAGAATTGGATTAATATTAGGCATGGATTGGTTATCAAAGGAACATTGATTGTGCTAGTAAGTCGATATTCCTTACCACCCTAGAAGGAAGAAGGATCAAGTATGTATCCTGGCATGTGCCGAGGAGGACTCAAGTGAACTCTTTACCAGGAGTTGTACAGGAGGAAGTACTAGTGGTTAAGGATTACCCCGATGTATTTCCGGACGAGTTGCCAGGCATGCCACCGGATCGAGACATTGAGTTTTTGATTGAGCTATTGCCAGGCACCGGGCCAATATCAAAGAGGCTGTATCGGATGCCCGCAAAGGATTTGGAAGAAATTAAGAAGCAGATTAAGGAGTTATTGGATAAAGGTTACATCCGACCAAGTTCATCACCTTGGGGAGCCCCAGTGCTTCTAGTGGAAAAGAAGGGTGGATCATTAAGGATGGTTGTGGACTATCGTGCGTTGAATGAAGTGACAATCAAGAACAAATACCCTTTGCCGATGATCAACGATCTGTTTGACCAGTTGCAAGGAGCTAAAGTTTTCTCTAAGATAGAGCTTCGATTAGGTTATCACCAGTTGAAGATTTTAGAGCAGGATATACCTAAGACAGCTTTTACCACAAGGTACGGGTTATACGAGTATACCGTTATGTCATTTGGTCTGACTAACGCGCCTGCCTATTTCATGAACATGATGAACAAGGTGTTTATGGAGTTTCTGGATAAGTTCATTGTGGTGTTCATTGATAATATATTGGTCTACTCAAAGAACGAAGAGGAGCATAAGGAGCATCTACGTTTGGTTCTTGAGAAGCTCAGAGAACATCAGTTGTATGCCAAGTTCAGCAAGTGTGAATTTTGGTTAAAGGAAGTTGGATTTCTAGGACATGTTGTATCCGGAGAAGGAATAGCAGCAGACCCTACCAAGGTTGATTCTGTAACTAAATGAGTGGCACCCACATCAGTCGGAGAGATCAGGAGTTTTCTTGGACTTGCAGGATATTATCGGAGGTTCATTGAGAATTTCTCCAGGATTGCAAAGCCCATAACAGAGTTGTTGAAGAAGGACACCAAGTTCAAATGGACTGAGGAGTGTGAAGCCAGTTTTCAGGAGTTGAAGAAACGTTTGGTTATAGCCCCAATGCTGATTCTTCCAGATCAACAAAAGGATTATCAAGTGTATTGCGATGCTTCACGTTCAGAACTTGGATCAGTGCTTATGCAGGAAGGAAGAGTTGTTTCATATGCCTCACGACAACTTAAACCTCATGAGCTGAATTATGCTACACATGATTTGGAGTTAGCAGTCGTAGTGCATGCGCTGAAGACATGGAGACATTTTCTCATCGGAAACCACTGTGAGGTATATACGGATCATAAGAGTTTGAAATATATCTTCATGCAGAAGGAGTTAAATCTCAGGCAGAGGGGATGGTTGGAGCTCATTAAGGATTATGATATGAAACTGCACTATCTTCCCGGAAAGGCCAATGTAGTAGCAGATGCGTTGAGTCGCAAGAGTTACATTAGTACGCTCATGACCGGAGGATTACCCAAGGAGTTAGCAAAAGATCTTCGCGAGCTATGTTTGGAAATAGTCTTGAGAGGTTATGTAGCAGCATTGGAAAGTTGATTCTGCAGGAGGCCCATGATTCGCCGTATTCAATTCATCGAGGAAACACCAAGGTGTATCTGGATCTGAAGGAAAGTTTCTGGTGGACAGGAATGAAGAAGGATATTGCCAAGTATGTAGCAGTTTGTGATGTATGTTAGAGAGTTAAGGCAGAGCATCAGATGTCAGCTAGATTGCTACAGCCATTGCCGATACCCGAATGGAAGTGGGATAAGCTTGGCATGGATTTTATCACTGGATTGCCCAGGACACATTCAGGCTATGACTCTATCTGGGTTGTAGTCGACCGTTTGACGAAAGTAGCTCATTTCATCCCGATGAAGACCACCTATATGAGTGCTAAGTTGGAAAATATATACATGACCAGGATCGTATGTCTGCATGGAGTTCTGAGGACCATTGTATCAGATAGAGGAATCCAGTTCATTTCAAAGTTTTGGAATCAGTTGCATGAGACTTTGGGTACTAGGCTAGAGTTCAGTACAGCCTTTCATCCACAGACAGATGGACAGATCGAAAGAGTCAATCATATTCTGGAGGACATGTTGAGAGCTTGTGCGCTAGATTATGGATCTAGTTGGGGCGACAATTTGCCGTATGCAGAGTTCTCTTATAACAACAGCTATCAAGCCAGTTTGAAGATGGCCCCTTTCGAAGCTTTGTACGGAAGGAGATGCAGGACACCATTATTGTGGGATGAAGTTGGAGATCGACAGTTGCTCGGACCAGATTTAATAAAGGCTCTGAAGACAAGGTTAAGTTGATCCGCGACAGAATCAAGGTAGCCTAGTCCAGGCAGAAGAGTTATGCGGATTCTAAATGCAAGGAGACAGTTTACGAAGTCAGAGATAGAGTTTATCTTCGTGTGTCCCCACTTCGAGGAGTTAAGCGTTTTGGAGTTAAGGGAATGCTAGCACCACGTTTTGTGGGACCATACCAAGTTTTGGAACGTATGGGAGAAGTTGCTTACAAGCTGGAATTGCCAGAAGGATTGTCAGGAGTTCACGATGTGTTTCACGTTTCCCAGTTGAAGAAGTGCCACGCAGAGATGGCCGATATTCCTCTGAGAGATACAGTGCCACTGGAAGTGATTCAGGTAGATAGTGATTTGACTTATGAGGAGAAGCCAGTCAAGATAATCGAGTTTTCCAACCGAGTTACTCGCAGCAAGGTTATCAAGTTTTGCAAAGTTCAGCGGAGCCACCATACCGAGGAGGAAGCCACCTGGGAGCGAGAGGAAGACCTTCGTAGAGACCACCCAAACATTTTTGCTGACTGTCGGTGTCAAAACCGGCGGATCTCGGGTAGGGGGTCCCGAACTGTGCGTCTAGGCGGATGGTAACAGGAGACAAGGGACACGGTGTTTTTACCCAGGTTCGGGCCCTCTCGATGGAGGTAAAACCCTACTCCTGCTTGATTAATATTGATGATATGGGTAGTACAAGAGTAGATCTACCACGAGATCAAGGAGGCTAAACCCTAGAAGCTAGCCTATGATATGATTGTTGTAATGATTGTTTGTCCTACAGACTAAAACCCTCCGGTTTATATAGACACCGGAGAGGGCTAGGGTTACACAGAGTCGGTTACAAGGGTAGGAGATCTACATATCCGTATTGCCAAGCTTGCCTTCCACGCCAAGGAAAGTCCCATCCGGACATGGGACGAAGTCTTCAATCTTGTATCTTCATAGTCTTGGAGTCCGGCCGACGATGATAGTCCGGCTATCCGGACACCCCCTAGTCCAGGACTCCCTCAGTAGCCCCTGAACCAGGCTTCAATGACGACGAGTCCGGCGCGCATATTGTCTGCGGCATTGCAAGGCGGGTTCCTCTTCCGAATAATCCATAGAAGATTGTGAACACCAAGATAGTGTCTGGCTCTGTAAAATAAATTCCACATACCACCGTAGAGAGAATAATGTGTACACAAGTTCAATCTGCTGACGTATTTTGTGGCGTGATGTCACACTACCAAGCCTTTACTTGAATCGTTTTTGTTATACCACCTCAGTGCGTTTAGCGAAGCGGTTTCCTTGGCACGTCTTGTCGAAGCAGAGATCGTGTGCCCCTTATTCCGGGATTCCCATCAATACGGACGTGGGTAACCCAACCGCGCCATTGATTGTGGTGCTTGGTAGATAAGCGAGTTTTACCAGGCCGGTGGGGACCCATAGTCTTCGTCCGCCCATATATAAGGGGATAAGGATCCACCTTTTTTACCTACGCCTTCTTCCTCCTTTGCTTATCCATCTCCGCGCACTCGAGCTCCAGCGCCCAAGTCCGCACATCTCGCCTCAACCTTCTCCAGCCATGTCCGGAGCGGGAGGCAAGTGGATGGCCTCCTCCGTTACGGAGGGGCACATCGAGAAGCTGCGCGGCGCCGGATACCTGTCCGGCGACATCGCGCACCGGCTACCCGACGAGGGGCAGCTCATCCCCACCCCCAGGCCCCATGAGAGGGTCATATTTCTTCCCCACTTCCTCCGCGGACTGGGCTTCCCACTTCACCCCTTCGTCCGGGGGCTCATGTACTACTACGGCCTGGACTTCCACGATCTGGCGCCAAACTTCATCCTCAACATCTCGGCGTTTATCGTCGTGTGCGAGGCCTTCCTCTGCATCTAGCCCCACTTCGGCTTGTGGCTAAAGACCTTCAATGTCAAGCCGAAGGTGGTGAAGGGCGTCCAAGCGGAGTGCGGAGGCACCATGGTGGGCAAAATGCCCAACGTCACTTGTCTTGAGGGTGCCCTCGTGGAATCCATCAAAGGGTGGCAATTGGGGTGGTTCTACATCACCGAGCCGCGTGACCCTAAGTGGGCAGCGGCCCCCGAGTTCAGATCTGGTACCCCCATGCATCTCACCTCCTGGAAAGAGAAGGGCTTGCTATGGGGTAGTTCGGAGGAGCTGACCGGACTCCAGTCCTGTGTCCAGACCCTGGTGAACAAGAAGCTTAAGCTTGTCAACGTGATCCAGGTCATGCTCGTCCGCTGGATTCTCCCCTGCCAGCAACGGGCCTTCAATTTGTGGGAGTTTGATCCGGCACAACACCAGACCTTGAGCGGGCTCTTCGACACGATGTACGAAGCTGCCTGGAGGGTGCTGTTTAAGGGCGGAGAAGCCCCCGCATCCGCAACTGAAGATCGCGGATTCAGCACGCAGCGCCCGGCCGGCGAGGTAAGCTATGTTATCCTTTATGGGACACTCATTTCTTTCATAGTTTGACTCTATGTGGGATCTAAACTCCCAATGCCTTTAATAGGACTGGCAGAAGACGTCCGGACAGGTTAACTGTCCGGCTCCCCTTCCAGAAGACCCAGCGGACACCCGTTTGATAGGGCTGCTGGTCCCGGCACTTTACGTGGTGCCGGAGAAGAAGGCCAAGAAGAAGGCCACGGGGACCCGAAGGAGTTCCCGACGCCTGGTGGTATCGGACTCATCGTCCGATGACTCCGAGGCGGACTCCTCCCCTGAAGACGAGGAGGAGAAAGATGCCTCTCCCCAAGAGGGGGGAGAGAAGAAGAGGAAGGCCTCCCCAACGAGGGCGGCCGAAGGGTCCAAGAAAGGACGGACCCTTCCTCCGGACTGCTCCGCCAACGCCGACGACGGCGGCGAGGAGTGGCCCTCAAGGGCCAAGCCCCTGGCAAGATCGTAAGTGTCCGAATTCCTGGATGATTTATAATTTCTCTTTTTGCCACGTGGTGTCCTTCTAATGCCGCATATAACCTGTAGTCCGGCCAAGGACGATCTTCCCGCTTCGTCGAGCGGGTCCTTGGCTACGTCGGATATGGATTCCCTTCCGACCGCCTCCACCCCTCGTGACGCTGATGACGCCGAGGTGGGATCCCAGGAGGGGACCCGCCAGGAAGGGGAGGCTCCGGAGGTGCCACAGGGCAACCTCCCGGACTTTGCACCGGACTCCGCACCGGAACCTGAAGCGGTTCTGGAGTCCGGCAGGCGGCCCCTTCGTAAGAAGGGCAAGACTATGACATCAGCGGCCTCCGTCCAACCGGAGGCGCCGGATAATTTGTTGGAGGCGCTCAACGGCGCTTCCATCGAGGAAGAACACTGCACTATCATGAGTGCAGTGATTCAGAAGGTTCAGCTCGCCAAGAGTGGGCTGACCGAAGCCTGCAGCAGCCTTCTAACAGGCTTTGAGGTAAGAAATTTAAAATATGTAATATAATACCACATAGACAGTAGCCCCTGATGCTCGGTTCGGTGTTCGGAAAGAAAAGCCGGACGGAGGATCTAAAAAGATATACGCAGGAGGTCTAAAAAATATGTCAATATGGGATTGCAGGCTGCGCTGCTGACCTCTGCCGCACTGACTGTGGAGGTCGATGCTTTGAAGCAGAACCTCGAGCGGTCCGAGAATGAGCTCGGCCGTGCCAAGAAGCAACTCGAGGACAAGGAAGGTGAGTAACACCGTATTAAATTTGTACCTTACAGAAAAGGATTTTGGTTGCAAAAGAAATAACAAGGATAACGTGGGTACTCCAGGGGCCACGAACGAGGTGGCGACCCTGAAGGAGGCCGTGTCCGCGGCCGAACGCAATGCGGCCGCGGAACGTGCCGAGCGAGAGAAGCAGGAGGCACGGGTGGTGGAGGTGCAGCAAGAGCTCCAGGCTCTCGTGGAAAAGCATGAGAGTTTGGAGCGCGACTCGAAGACTCGAGAGTCCGAGCTTGCATCGGCTCTTGAGAGTGCCAAAGCCGCTAAGGCCGAAGCCCACAAGGCCCTCCAGGAAATCGAGGCGGTGAAGAAAATAGCGGCGGGTAAGGCATTTTTCATGCAAAGCAAGCATGTGAATGTGAATTACCTGTTACTTACCCGAATTCGGAGCTCTCCAGGAGCGTTTGCAGATCTGCCCCGCAGCGTGTCCGATGCTGCCGCTTTCTACCGGGCCGAGGAGGGGAGCTCGACGAAGAAGGTCTTCTGGTCTCAGTATGCTGAGGCCGGACATCCGGTGCCCCTTAGCGACCAGATGAAGCAGCTGGTCGAGCTCCACAAGGTAGCCGAACAGGCCATGAAGGGCCTCATAGTTTGGCTGTGGCCCAAGGAGGCCATGCCTGGGAGCTACTTCGGCCTGGTGCAGCGGCTGGTGGATGCGTGTCCCTGGGTGGAGGTCGCCAAGCACTCCGCCTGCATTGAAGGTGCCCGTTGGGCCTGAGGGAGTCCTGGATTAGGGGGTGTCCGGACAGCCGGACTATCATCGTCCGCCGGACTCCAAGACTACGAAGATACAAGATTGAAGACTCCGTCCCGTGTCCGGATGGGACTTTCCTTGGCGTGGAAGGCAAGCTTGGGGATACGGATATGTAGATCTCCTGCCATTGTAACCGACTCTCTGTAACCCTAGCCTTCTCCGGTGTCTATATAAACCGGAGGGCTTTAGTCCGTAGGACACAACATACATCACAACAATCATACCATAGGCTAGCTTTAGGGTTTTAGCCTCCGTGATCTCGTGGTAGATCCACTCTTGTACTACCAATATCATCAATATTAATCAAGCAGGACGTAGGGTTTTACCTCCATCAAGAGGTCCCGAACCTGGGTAAAACATCGTGTCCCTTGTCTCCTGTTACCATCCGCCTAGACGCACAGTTTGGGACCCCCTACCCGAGATCCGCCGGTTTTGACACCGACATTGGTGCTTTCATTGAGAGTTCCTCTGTGTCGTCACCGATAGGAAGGATGCCTCCATCCGTCTTCAAAGACGGTATTTTCGCCAAAAGGGCCTTGGCCGTCGGCCAAACTATCCGGCTAGGTGGTTTTCTTATGACCGCCTTTCCGGCCACTGCTTCGACAATGACTTCCCAAGTCGTCAAAAGCAATCTCCGCGTCAGCTCGGAATTCGCCGAGCGGCTGGATCCAATAGAGCTCTCGTCTGTCAACGAACTCTTGGATCGTATCGCCGCCCTGGGAGTCGCTACAGACTACAATCAGATTGGGCTTAAAACCAATCTGAGAGAGATTAACTCTCCCCAGGCCACCCACCACGTCGTAGTGGTAGAGGAGCAATGCGGCGACTCTTCGCCTATATTGAAAATTAGTCACGTCCGGATTTCCGAACCCTCCATGCCGGATTTCCGCGGAGGGACGGACTTCGATCGAGCATTGAACTTAAAATCATGCATCGTTCCGGACTCGCTGGATCGTGTCCAGCAATCCAAGCTTCCGAATTTGGAAACTCCTCGGCCTTTAAGCCCCAAGATGGGTAGGGATCCGGATTTTAGAACACCCACCCGCCCAGACATATGCGATCTATCTCTAATATGGCAAGAGCCCGCTAAAACAGTACATCATTACTGGGCCAGATTCCTCCTGGTTATGGACAAGATAAAGGACTGCCGAGAGGAAAATGCAATCTCAATCTTTTGCAATAATTGCACGGACAAGGGAATATTGTACGCCACCGGCTGTCGTAAAATTACACGCTTCACCGATCTGGCATCCATAGTATGAAAGTACTGTGCGATGGAGAGTTTCCGGAAAACCGAGAACCAATTTTGGGATAATCCGGCCCCGAATACAACCCCAGTCCGCAATAAAAGGGTGCATCACACTCAGGCCCCAGATGCAAAAACCAAAAAGCAAAAACCCCATAAAAGGTACGGCACCGTACTGGAGGGATGGCTCAATGGACCCTGTAAGCTTCATAGTACAGAGGGAGCCGTCCCAACACATAGCCTTCGAGCATGTTGGATATTACGGTAGGTGGCCAAAAGTGGCGAGGAGCTTCTAGCCCCGGAAAACCACTCCAACAACACCGGTACGGTATCAACAATCTTCGAGACCTTCGCATCAAACAATATGCGAAAACGAACAATCCGCGGCCTCGCCGAAGTCTACCAAGTAGCAACAGCAAATCCATGGAGCGACACAGCCATCACCTTCAACGCCAGCGACGAACCTAAATTCCGAACAGCCCGAGCACCAGCCGCACTGGTGCTTAGTCCCATAGTGGAAGGCTTTCGACTTACAAAGGTCATCATGGATGGCGGCAGCGGACTAAACCTCATCTATGAGGAAACCCTTCAAAAAATGGAAATCGATTGGAGCCATATTGAGCGAAGCAGCACAACCTTCAGAGGAATAATCCCTAGCCGGGAAGCGCGCTGCACCGGAAAAATCACACTCGATGTGGTGTTCGGCTTGCCGGACAACTACATATCCGAAGAAGTCACGTTCCAAGTGGCCCCGTTCAACAGCGGATATCACGCTATATTAGCACGAGAGGCATTCACAATTTTTCAAGCCGTACCCCATTACGGGTATATGAAGCTCAAAATGCCCGGGCCCGGCGGAATAATCACTCTCGCTAGTGATCCGGACATAGCACTCCGCGCTGAAAACAAGACAGCCGCACTAGCCCTGGAGGCACTATCCGAGGCCCTAGCGGCAGAAGAACTCACCGCGCTGCGCTCTACGGTAAACAGGGATGATGTGATACTTGATAAAAGATCCAAGTCCACCTCCTTCAAACCAGCAGATGAAATAGTGAAATTCCAGGTCCATCCAACGGACCCAACAAAGACGGCCTCCATTGGGGCACAATTAAACCCCGAGGTAGATGCCGCACTGCGCGAATTCCTTCGGGAAAATTGGGACATTTTTGCCTGGCATCCTTCGGACATGCCCGGAATCCCACGCAGATTGACAGAACACAGCCTAAACATCCTAAAAGGATTCAAGCCGGTCAAACAGGCTCTTCGACGATTTTTCGAACCCAAAAGAAACGCAATGGGAGAAGAGCTAGCCAAACTATTGGAAGCCGGATTCATTAGAGATATCAAACATCCGGATTGGCTAGCAAATCTGGTAATGGTACCAAAGAAGGACAAATCCTGGCGCCTATGCGTCGATTTTAAAGACCTCAATAAGGCTTGCCCAAAGGATCCCTTCCCCCTCCCCCGCATCGACCAAATTATCGATGCTACCGCAGGGCACGATTCATTGTGCTTCCTCGACGCATACTCTGGTTACCATCAAATCAAGATGGCAGAAGCAGACCAAGCCGCAATGGCATTCATCACTCCATACGGACCATTCTGCTTCAACACGATGCCCTTCGGACTTAAAAATGCTGGCGCAACATATCAGCGCATGATTCAAACATGTCTGGCTACCCAGATCGGCAAAACAGTCGAGGCATACGTAGACGACGTAGTCGTCAAAACAAAACACGTTGAAACTCTAGTAGACGATTTGAGGCTCACATTCGACAACCTCAGAGCATATGATATCAAGCTGAATCCGGAAAAATGCGTTTTCGGCGTACTAGCCGGAAAGCTGCTGGGCTTCATTGTATCCGGTAGAGGAATTGAAGCAAATCCGGCTAAAATCCGAGCTCTGTCACAGTTGGATATCCCAAAGGACCTCAAACAAATACAAAAATTAACAGGATGCATGGCAGCTTTAAGCCGCTTTATCTCCCGTCTAGGAGAAAAGGCATTGCCCCTCTATCGCCTCCTCGGGCGCACCGAACACTTCGAGTGGACGGATGCTGCCACTGCCGGACTAGAAGAAATAAAAGCCATATTGACAACAAATCCGGTCCTGGCTGTGCCCAATCTGGGCGAACCAATGTTGTTATACATCACAGCAACGCGTCAAGTTGTAAGCGCGGTACTCGTCGTCGAACGAGAGACAGAAGGGCATAAATTCCCTCTTCAAAAACCAGTGTATTATGTATCCACTGTGTTAACTCCCTGCAAGTCCCGTTACCCACACTATCAGAAGATAGCGTATGCGGTGTTCATGGCATCCCGGAAGCTCCGACACTACTTTCAGGAGTGTTCGATAATAGTGGCCTCCGAAGTACCACTCAATGACATCATAAATAACCGCGACGCAACGGGCAGGATTGCAAAATGGGCCATTGAGCTCCTACCATTCGATATAACTTACAAACCTCGGCGAGCTATAAAGTCACAAGTTTTGGCTGACTTCGTCGCCGAATGGACAGAAGCCGAACTCCCTAAAGAGTACGGCGCATACTCCAATTGGACTATGCACTTCAACGGCTCCAAAATGTTGGCCGGACTAGGGGCTGGCGTCGTCTTGACGTCCCCAACCGGGGACACAGTCCAATACGTACTTCAAATAATGTACACGGACTCCAACAATGCAGCCGAATACGAGGCCCTCCTACATGGTCTCCGGATGGAAATCTCCATGGGCATTCAACGCCTAGAGGTGCGCGGGGATTCAAACCTTGCAATATCCCAAATAAACGGAGACTTTGATGCCAAGGATCCGAAAATGGCAGCATATCGCAACGCTGTCCTAAAAATGTCGGCCCGGTTCGAAGGACTTGAATTCCATCACGTAGCCCGAGAAAATAACCAAGCAGCCGACGTACTGGCACGCATCGGCGCAAAACGTGACGCTATCCCTCCAAATATCTTCCTGGAACGGCTCTTCAAGCCATCCGTACTATGGGAAGGGGAATCCGGAAATGACAAACCGGAAACAACCGCGCCAACCGGTGATTCAGCCGATGACATAACACCTTTAGCCCACGACATAATGGCAGTAATTGCCCCGTGGACTGCACCATTCCTAGCCTATCTGCTTAGACAGGAACTTCCCGAAGACCAAAATGAGGCCCGCTGCATAGTCCGGCGATTGAAAGCCTACAAGGTCCATGAGGGAGAACTTTATAAGAAAAGTACAACCGGAGTCCTTCAAAGGTGTATCTCCGAAGAGGAAGGGCGAAACCTCCTGGCTGAAATTCATGCCGGACTAGGCGGACACCACGCAGCAGCCCGGGCCCTTGTAGGAAAGGCATTCCGTACATGATTTTATTGGCCGACGGCCCGGGCAGATGCCCAGGACTTAGTCCAGAGATGCGTCGGTTGTCAGCTCTTTGCTAATCAGAGCCATATGCCACCCACCGCCCTCAAAACTATACCCATTACCTGGCCGTTCGCGGTCTGGGGGCTTGATATGGTTGGACCCCTTAAAGGGGGAACCCAAAAGCAAAGGTACCTATTGGTCATGGTGGATAAATTCACCAAATGGATAGAGGCCAAACCGGTCAAAACGGCAGAGTCCGGACCAGTGATAGACTTTATATCCGGGGTGGTACACCGTTACGGAGTCCCCCACAGCATCATCACCGACAACGGCACGAACTTCACGGCCGACGAGGTTAAGTCATGGTGCAAAAATATGGGCACCAAGCTCGACTACGCTTCAGTCTATCACCCTCAAACCAACGGTCAAGTGGAACGAGCAAATGGTCTAATAATGAGCGGCATTAAACCCAGACTAGTGCGGTCACTTACTAAATCTGACACGCACTGGGTTGAGGAGCTCGACCCCGTACTCTGGGGGCTGCGGACAACGCCTAACCGTACTACCAGATTCACACCATTTTTTATGGTATACGGCGCAGAGGCAGTTCTGCCCTGCGACATTATTCATGACTCACCTCGAGTGCGCATGTACGAAGAAAGAGAGGCCAAGCTGGATCGGCAGGACAGCTTGGATACATTGGAGGAAGAACGCGACGTCGCCAAGGCTCGTTCCGCATTCTATCAGTAGCAGGCCCGAAGATATCAAAGCAGAGAAGTACGGGCCAAGACTTACAACGTTGGCGAACTAGTTCTACGCCTGCCGGACAAGAAAAAGAACAAGCTCAAGCCCAAATGGGAGGGCCCCTTCATTATCGATCAAGTCCTGACCGGTGGAGCGTACCGTCTACGAAATGCGTTGGATAACCGACTCGAGCCAAACCCATGGAACGCAGCCCGCCTCCGAAGATTCTATGCCTAGCGCCGGACTAAGAGTTCGTCCCCTTCCTCCGTTCAAATTTTTTCACTTCAGCTGTCTTTTGTTTCTCTTTCTTCCCCTAACCTTTTTACTGCAAAACCCCTAAGGGCCTACTTCCGCGTTGTTCGCATACACTTGATGCGCCATCCGCACTCATTATACCTGGGGGCTTCTTTTCCAGAAGCTCAATTATAAGGGCTTCACGCCCATCACATGTGTCAAGCTTCCACATGTACCTTTTACTCACCATTATATGCATCGATATGACTTAAGTTTTGGCCAAGCTGGGTTGCCTGGCTCCTGTGCTTACCCCTACGTTCCCGATTGTTCGGCTAGGAGGTAAAGGGAGCACCTCTGCGATTGTTACTGCCGGGTCAGCCGGATGTGTACCTCAGACTGGGTGAAGCCGAAAGCTAGCGTTCTTAAGGGAATATTCGGTCGGTGACTTGAAAGATGATTTTTTACCTACTTATTTATCTGCCCCCAGATGTTTTTCTGCTTTTTTCGCAGTCCGGACATGCACTTTAGGGCATGCCTCCCAGGGAAAGGAACCCTTAATGGAACTATTCTCACTGGAAGATGTTTCTTACTAACCATGTAATATAACATAACTAGTTGGGCACTTGTCTGATAAAGCACTAATGACCCCTACGCCTGGTCTCCATGCATACCCCGGTTGTTTCTTAACCAAAAAGGTATTCGGACACACTCCGGACTCTAGGGTCCCGAGGTTGAAGCGAAAAGGTCGGCAAAGACAAACGATCTACAATCCGGCTAGAAGGCATTTCACATGTCATTTAAAAAAAATACATTGTCAAATTTACTGATTGTATTCCTCCTCAATCCCGTCTAACAGGCTGTCTAACTTACAGTCCCGCTGGGAAAATTTAGCAGCCAACTCTACCTGGCTGTATACTAAACTCACAGGGATCTCCTTCCCATCGGGCCCCACCGGTCCAACTTCGGCCATGTGGTTGGGATCCGCCTTCTTGTAACGCGTCTTCACCATGGCCCAAGCCTCCCTGGCACCTTGAAGGCAAGCCGAAATCTTCTACAAACGGAAGCGCTGCCGCACTCCCTGAAGCTTCTCCGCAAGCTCCCCAAGGCTCTCGGGTAGGGAGAGGGCTGGCCATAAAGCCTGGACGACGCCGCTCATTGCCTGCCGAACTCGTTCGAGCAGTTGCAACAGCTCGGGAAGTTGATCACCCGTTGATATGGGCATCTCCTCCGCAGAGCGACCTGTGAGTATACCTACAAGACATATTATGTCAATTTACTTCCTCACCGAACTCTTCTTTTTAAAGGAGTCCGCTCAAGCACTTACTATAAATGCCGCGACGAAGCCACTGATTTTCCTTAACAGAGCCGGACAGCTCGGCTCGAGCGCCTTTCAGCTCCTCTCCGAGCTTGGCGTTGGCATCTTGGAGCTTGTTCCTTTCTTGCTGCACCCTATTTAGCACCCTCTCGCCGGCCTTTAGCTGGCGCAGCAATTCTTGCCGGTCCGGATCCTGTCCGGCGGCACCTGCAATGTCACTATTAGACTTGCGCGCACGCCGCACAGTGCTTATATTTATTAATAAAAATGTGTTACCAGGAGGGGTCTCTGCGCTTCCTCCTGTGGCAGCAAGTGCGGCCTCAAGCTGGGCCTTGCATTCTTGCAGCTCCTGAGACAGCTGGGCATTCTTCTCGGTAAGAGCCTGCGTTTCAAATGATCCTTAAATCAGTTAACATAACTACTTTAAGTCTCGGGGGCTACTGATATATATAACCATTAAAATTCCCTTACCCGTATGTCTTTCACATACTGCTCTGTGGCTCTGGTAAAACCATCTTGAGCGGCACGGAGGTGCGCGTCCCCCGCGTTGAAGGCGTCCAGCGCCTCAGGGGAAAAGCACGCTTCCCGAAATACTGTCTGGCGGCGCCTGTGGTTCATGGCGCTCTCCACGTCAGACTTGGTGGCGGACAGTCGGTCGGCATCCTCCGTTGGAGGAGTATCCGGCCCGCGCCTTGCGCTTGCCTCCCCCTCCTGACCAGGCGCTGGAGCCTGACCGGTATAGGCTGGATTGGCAACCTCTACGCCCGCAGTCCGGCGGGCGCTTTTTCTCCTATAAAGGATCATGAGCACTCAGACGCTTCCTAGGAACGTTGCTCTGAATATTTGAAATACGAGCTATACCTTTGCGGCGACATTTCAGTCCGTACCGCGCTCCTTTTCCGCCTGCTAGTCCAGACTGACCTTTGTTGGTCAGCCGCCGCGGGCTCGGCTTCCCGCCTTGAAGGTGCTTCCTGTAAAACACCATTGTTCGCGAAGGTCAGAAATGGGCAAGGAAGAGATAATGGTGTCCAAACCACGGTCACAATCACCTGGGAAGCCGGATATAATCCGGGGTAGTCCGCCGTAATGGCGACCAAAGCATTGTCCATGCTGAGCTGGTGAAACACCCCGTCGATCAGCTCCACCTTGATATTCGGATCCTCTTCGGAGGCCGGATCCAGGGATCTTTCTGGATCCTCAGGCTGCGGAGCGGGACTTACCATGTCCTCCACAGTCCGGCGTAGTTCCTGCGCCGAAGACATAATGTAAGGAGCCTAAACTTTGAAAGCATGGGTTGAGCCGTTAAAAATGTTCGCTTACCCAGCTTCTAGGGTTGTTCATGGAAAACCCATTCAAGGGGTTCGTTCGAAGGAAATCCTCCTTTTCCCCCTTGTACAGGCCGAACAGGACCTGCACCAGGTCCTCGGTCGAATCCGGTCCTTTGCGGCCGTGGCGGGTGGCGTCGTCCTCCCCGTTGAAATCCCACATGGGGTGGCCCCTGTATTGCAGTGGCTGTACTCCCCGCATGATGCATATTGCCATGACTCCGATCATGGTCAATCCGGAATGGGCCAGTAATCTTATTCGGCCCATCAGGTAATGGACGCTCTTGTCTTCCTCCAAACGGGGGCTCCGCGGGCGCCAGCTGAGGCGTTTCTTCAGAGGAGCAGCACTGAACTCCGGGAGTCCAATCCGGACTGGGTCCGGCAATGGAGCGTCTTCTATGTAAAACCACTCCGAAGGCCAGTCTTCGGACGCCTTCTTAGGGGTACTGGAAGGGTATCCGGTCCCGGCAATGCGCCATATTTCGGCGCCGCCCACTTGATATATAGATCCCTCGTGAGAATGGGGTACGAGGCAGAACAGCCTCTTCCACAGTGCAAAATGGGGCTCGATGCCCAGGAATAGCTCGTAAAGAGCTACATAGCCCGCGATATGCAGGACAGAGGCGGGCGTAAGGTGATGGAGCTGGAGTCCGTAGAACTCCAGGAGCCCGCGGAGAAACGGATGCATACCCGCTCCCCTTTGTTGGGACTTGGGGTAGCCTCCGCTTTCTTCCCACCTTGGTAGGTGGCCAGCCCGGTTCGAACCGGGACCATGAAGGCCGGAGGGAGATATCCCCCCGCTTGGAGCTTCACTAGCTCGTTGTGTGGAACAGAGCACCTCCTCCAATCCCCTGGCGGTGGGCTGGGAGCGCGAGAAGAGGAGCCGCGTCGACGGTCCATGATGGAATGGATTTTTAGGTCAAGGGCGCTCCGATGAAGTATTCGTGGAAGGAAGATGATGTGGTTTGGATCTGGATTTTTGCCTCTTTTGTAGGCGGATGACTCGCACGACTAGGGGGTGAAATATAAAAGACACCCTGGCTTTTCGCATTCATGCGACACGTGGAAGAAGGCCATTATTGGGCGTAGAAGCCAAGAAGCACAGTATTTATGATGAAGCCGGACACTGTTCGGCAGGTACATGGAACTTGAAGGGAGAACCCGCCTTGCAACACCGAAGACTATATACGCGCTGGACTTATCGTCATTGAAGCCTGGTTCGGGGGCTACTGAGGGAGTCCTGGACTAGGGGGTGTCTGGACAGCCGGACTATCATCGTCTGCCGGACCCCAAGACTACGAAGATACAAGAATGAAGACTCCGTCCCGTGTCCGGATGGGACTTTCCTTGGCGTGGAAGGCAAGCTTGGGGATACGGATATGTAGGTCTCCTCCCATTGTAACCGACTCTGTGTAACCCTAGCCTTCTCCGGTGTCTATATAAACCGGAGGGCTTTAGTCCGTAGGACACAACATACATCACAACAATCATACCATAGGCTAGCTTTAGGGTTTTAGCCTCCGTGATCTCATGGTAGATCCACTCTTGTACTACCAATATCATCAATATTAATCAAGCAGGACGTAGGGTTTTACCTCCATCAAGAGGTCTCGAACCTGGGTAAAACATCGTGTTCCTTGTCTCCTGTTACCATCCGCCTAGACGCACAGCTCGGGACCCCCTACCCGAGATCCGCCGGTTTTGACACCGACAGGGCCCTTGCCCGTGCAAAAGTGCACGGGGCAGGATGGACGCTAAGAAGCTTCTAACGAACGCGCCGCCGGCGGGCAAGGAGTATCACACGCCCAAAATGTATTATAAGAGTGTCCTGAAGGGTGCCCGCATGTTTGAGGATGAGTGCTCCAATGATGTAATGTTTGAGTAGAATCACATTATGTTATACTGTGCGCTGAAAACTGTGTTCATATGCGCTAAGCAACGCTTATTAATTTAAAATATTACCTTTTGTGCGTCCGTTTATCAAATCTAAGAGATGGAAAGTTGTTGGCTTCAGCCCCCATGCCACGAGTGCTGGGGTGTTCGGGATAAACTTGAGCGCTCTTGTTCCCATTGTTGGGTCCATCTAGGGAGGCGCTTAACACAACAAACGAGGCAACCGGACTTATAATGCTTGAACACTCTCACTTAGCCATAAAATTCTATAATTTTAAATTTTGGCGAAGCCCCTAGTGTTCGGAAGACCGAGTTCGAGGCGCTATCCACGCCTGGGCCGGACAAAGCCGGTTCCTCGCTCTAACGGCATAAGTCTTTAGGGACTCGAAAAGACCTCTCGAACAGCGACCAGCTCTTGCCTTATCATGACAGTCAGTTTTAGCTTTCTCCACTGAGGCGCTCGCCAGCTCAACCGGGGCGCAATCGCAGTGGTTCTCCCAGTGCTACCTTAGCCGATAAAACGGAACGTAAGGTACCAAAACATGGGAGCCGGGCAAACCCAACTATTGACCCAAGACATGATTCGGAGCCGATGCATATAATGCTATAAGTTCGGGGTGCCGCACTTGTGAAAGTGTTCGGACTTATCACACCATAATGCGGGGAACTTAAGCACCTGGTGTATTCGGCCGTACCAAAGTGTACGGATGCAACATGTCATAAACAAACATATATAAGAAAGAAATGCAATTATAAGCAAAAAGTGATGCATTGTTTATTCTAGAAGTACTGCCATGAATGCAGAACGATACAAACAGTGCGGTAAGCAAGGGATTTGGACTATTAAACATGTCCCCCTCCGGGGGTAGGCTGCGGAATGGTGTATTAAACAGATTTAATGCTCGTAATGGAGACCACCTGAGTGTTCGTCGTAGCCTTTCTCCTTCCCTGGCTGTTGCATCGTGAGTTCGGCAAGTCTACTGCCGGACAGGGCCTCTGGTGAACGGAGTCCTGTGGGTAAGAAAAGAGGAAAAAGAAAAAGAGCGACACACTTGGGAGCCCCTGGTGTGGTTGAGCTGCACTCTGGGCCTGTCGTGGTCGTGCCCCTCCCCCTATGCCCATGGTATCTCCAGAGCGTAATGATGTACGCGAAGGACTAGTCTTGCAATTATGCAAGGGCTGGGGTTGGGGCCGCATTGCTACGCGTGCTCGGAACATGCCAGGTGGTCTTGTTGTAGGTTACTCCGGGCGCGTTTGGCCGTGTCCGGTCGCTTAACGGCCGGACTCGAAAATTGCCTTAAGAGGCTGCTCTGTACTTCTGCCGCGAGAGCCGCTGTGTGTTCCTCCGTTTGGAGGGAGCGTTCAGTGTTTCCGTTGACCGTGATGACTCCTCGAGGGCCTGGCATCTTGAGCTTGAGGTATGCGTAATGCGGCACTGCGTTGAACTTTGCAAACGCGGTCCGTCCGAGCAGAGCGTGATAGCCGCTGCGGAACGGGACTATGTCAAAGATTAACTCCTCGCTTTGGAAGTTATCCGGGGATCCGAAGACCACTTCCAGTGTGACTGAGCCTGTACAATTGGCCTCTGCACTTGGTATGACGCCTTTGAAGGTCGTCTTTGTAGGTTTAATCCTTGAGGGGTCTATGCCCATTTTGCGCACTGTATCCTGATAAAGCAGGTTCAGGCTGCTGCCGCCGTCCATCAGGACTCTGGTGAGGTGAAATCCTTTGATGATTGGGTCTAAAACCAATGCGGCGAACCCGCCATGGCGGATACTGATGGGGTGGTCCCTTCGATCAAAAGTGATCGGGCAGGAGGACCATGGATTGAACTTCGGGGTGACTGGCTCCATCACATATACGTCCCTAAGTGCACACTTCCGCTCCCTCTTGGGTATGTGGGTTGCTTATATCATGTTTACCGTCCGCACTTGTGGGGTAAACCCTTCTGTCCTCTATTGTTCGGCGGCCGGGTCTCTTCCTCGTCGTCGCTATGCAGCCCCTTGTCATTGTTTTCGGCGATTAACTTGCCTGCCTGCTTGAATACCCAACAATCCCTGTTGGTGTGATTGGCTGGCTTTTCGGGGGTGCCGTGTATCTGGCACGAGCGGTCGAGTATTCGGTCCAGATTGGACGGGCCCGGAGTAGTTCTTTTGAATGGCTTTTTCCGCTGACCGGGTTTGGAGCCTCTGAATCCGGCGTTAACTGCCGTATCCTTAGTGTTATCGCCGTTAACACGGCGTTTGTTTTTGTTGCGATGCGACCTGCCATTGCGGTCCTTGTTATCCGGACTGCCAGAATTTTTGCTGAGGTTGTTACTGCGGGCTAGCCAGTTGTCCTCTCCCACATAGAAGCGGGTCATCAGTGATGTGAGGGCTGCCATGGATTTCGGCTTTTCCTGTCCTAGGTGCCGGGCCAGCCACTCGTCACGGATGTTATGTTTGAAGGCTGCGAGGGCCTCCGCATCCGGACAGTCGACGATTTGATTTTTCTTTGTTAAGAACCGTGTCCAGAACTGCCTGGCCGATTCGTCTGGCTGCTGAATTATGTGGCTTAGGTCGTCGGTGTCTGGTGGTTGCACATATGTGCCCTGGAAGTTGTCAAGGAATGCGGCTTCCAGGTCCTCCCAACACCCAATTGACTCTGCTGGCAAGCTGTTAAGCCAATGCTGAGCTGGTCCTTTAAGCTTGAGTGGGAGATATCTGACGGCGTGAAGATCGTCACCGCGGGCCATGTGGATATGAAGCAGATAGTCTTCGATCCAAACCGCGGGGTCTGTTGTGCCATCGTAGGATTCAATGTTCATGGGTTTAAACCCTTCAGGGATTTGATGATCCATTACTTCATCTGTGAAGCATAGTGGGTGTGCGGCGCCTCTATATTGGGCAATATCACGACGTAGCTCGAGCGAGCTTTGTCTACTGTGTTCGGCCCGACCGGAGTTGCTGTATCCGGCGCGATGGTAGTCGTCGCGCATCGTGGGGCGCCCACGTGATCCGTAGATCAATCTTGATTGTCTTGCCTTGTCCTCCAATATGTCTCGCAAGTCCGGCGCATTCCCCCGTGGCTTCGTGCTTTTCGAGCGGTGCCGGGGTACGGTTCTGGCGGAGGGTCTAGAGGCCTCTCTGTCGCGGCCACGAGGTGGTCGGTCTGTCGTATTGTGCGCTTGTGATGAAGGTTTATATGCCTCCTCCTCTAATCGGGGGAGCAACTTGCGTTTTGGGTAGCTTTTGGAGGTGCGTTCGAGTTCATGCTCTTCGGCCGCAAGGACTTCGGTCCATCTGTCGGCCAGCAGGTCTTGATCAGCTCGAAGCTGTTGCTGCTTTTTCTTTAGGCTGTTCGCCGTGGCCATTAGCCTGCATTTAAAATGCTCTTGTTCGACGGGATCCTCGGGCATGACGAATTCGTCGTCGTTGAGGCTTGCCTCGTCTCCGGAGGGAGGCATGTAATTGTCATCCTCTACCTCTTCGTCTGCCGCTCTCTCATGAGGGCTGGCTTCTCCGTCCTCCTGTGCTGAATCTTGCTGGAGGGGGTTGTCTTCGGCACTCTCTGGGGTGTTATTATCTCCGGTGCCGGAATCTCCATTCTTGCTGTGGCGGGATTTAGAGCGACGCCGCTGATGCCGGCGCTTGGGCTGTTTCTTGGAGGAATCTTCCTCTGCTGCATCCTCGCCGTTCACATCCTTTGGGATGTCCACCATGTATATGTCGTATGACGAGGTGGTCTTCCAGTGCCCCGTAGGCGCTGGTTCTTGGTCGTCTCCGGCATCGTCGTCCATACCGTCGATGTCTTCGGATTCGTAATCTAGCATGTCGGTTAGATTGTCGACAGTGGCTACAAAGTGGGTGGTGGGTGGGCTTTGAATTTCTTCGTCGTCCGCATCCCAACCGTCCTGACCGCAGTCCGGCCAGGATTCTCCTGATAACGAGAGATACTTTAGCGAATTCAGGATGTTGCCAAAGGGTGAGTGCTGAAAGATGTCCGCGGCGGTGAACTCCATGATCGGTGCCCAATCGGATTCGATTGGTAGGGGCGCAGGAGGTTCGGAGTCCGGCGAGGAGTCCGGCACCTCGGAGTCACGAGCTTTACGAGGGACAAGATCAGTATTTGGCTCCATCGCCGTAGAGGTTGCAGCCCCCGAGGCGGTGTCTAGCCACCCATCCTCGATCTGCGCGGTCGGCTCTGAACTAAGGGTCAGAGCGGACTCATGTGCAGCCTCCAGGGCACTGTCCGGCAGCAGAGCTAAATCATGCCCATCGAGACAGTGCGGCGCGCTCGGCTGTGGCTCGAATCCATCGAAGATCAAGTCTCCGCGGATGTCAGCCGTGAAGTTTAGACTTCCAAATCTGACCTGACGGCCAGGGGCGTAGCTTTCGATCTGCTCCGGATGGCCAAGCGAATTGGCCCGCAGTGCAAAGCCGCCGAATACGAAGATCTGTCTGGGGAGAAAAGTATCACCCTGGACTGTGTCGTTGTTGATGATCGAAGGAGCCATCAATCCTATCAGTGACGACACAGAGGAACTCTCAATGAAAGCACCAATGCCGGTGTCAAAACCGGCGGATCTCGGGTAGGGGGTCCCGAACTGTGCGTCTAGGCGGATGGTAATAGGAGACAAGGGACATGATGTTTTTACCCAGGTTCGGGCCCTCTCGATGGAGGTAAAACCCTACTCCTGCTTGATTAATATTGATGATATGGGTAGTACAAGAGTAGATCTACCACGAGATCAAGGAGGCTAAACCCTAGAAGCTAGCCTATGGTATGATTGTTGTAATGGTTGTTCGTCCTACGGACTAAAACCCTCCGGTTTATATAGACACCGGAGAGGGCTAGGCTTACACAGAGTCGGTTACAAGGGTAGGAGATCTACATATCCGTATTGCCAAGCTTGCCTTCCACGCCAAGGAAAGTCCCATCCGGACACGGGACGAAGTCTTCAATCTTGTATCTTCATAGTCTTGGAGTCCGGCCGACGATGATAGTCCGGCTATCCGGACACCCCCTAGTCCAGGACTCCCTCACTGACCAACCCGAATCATGAGGGCGAGATTCATCTTAAGAGGGGTAGGTTTGTAACATCCCAATTTTCAATTTGGATGTTATACATAGATCATCATATGCATATCATATTTATTTTTGCTTTTGGTTGTGATCCTAGAAATCTTAAGCAACTCAAGGACCCACGGAGAGAGTTGGAGGTTTCACAAAATTCATGTCTAAATTTATTTCCAAATTTGAAAAAAGGATGAATTTGATTTTATTATTTTTCTCTTCATTTATTTCCAATATTAAAATAAACGAGAGAAGATAATATGACTTCTTCAAATTCAGAGAAATATTGGAGAAAGAATTTTAAAATCAAGTTATGATTTTTCTGGTATTTTATTTGCTATTTTATTTGAATTAGAAAAATATGCATTTTTCAAACTTGCATTTTTAGGCCAGAAAAATGTTCACTTTGTTCTAAATATTCCATTTAGACTGTGAAAATTATTTTTGCTATTTTTAGAATTTTTTATATTTTATTAGGATTTTCTTCTCGGGCGAAATATTTTTTTAAAAAAATTGTTTCGCGGACCTAACTAGGCCAGCGGCCCAGCCAACCCGTCAGCGCCGCCGCCTCCCGCGCGTGGCCGAGCCAGACTCCTGCCGGAGTCCGAGCCGCCGCCGGCCGCCACCTTGGCCCCTCCGCCAAGTCGGGCGCACCCCCCCTTTATAATGCGCCGCCCTCCCTCCCCTCCAAGCCCCGTCCCGCCCCGCCGCCGCTGCATCGCCGCTGCCGCCGCTGCTGCACACCGCCCGCACCGTCGCCCATGCTGCCGCATGCCGCCTCGCCTCGCTAGAGTCTCGCCGGAAGCCGCCGGAGGCGCCGCCATTTTTTTTGGTTTAGTTATAAAAACCGCCCAATTTTTTTATAAACCCTTTATTTGTTTTTTTTCTTTAGATCGGTTCGGTTTTCGTCAGTTTATTTAATTAGCGGACGTTCGTTCGTTCGTTCGTTTTAACGAACGTTGTTCGCCAGTTAGGTTCAGACAGCGAATGCGTTAGTCTTTTCTTTTTATTTTTTTGTGAGGGGTTTATCTACGATTATTTTTATCGCGATTCAGCCCCTGATTTTTAAACTAGTATAACTTTTTACTCGTTTATCCAAATTAGATGAAACAAGCGCCTAAATCTTCGTCCCGAAGCATTCCTTCTAGCTAAACATATTGAACATGATTTTGGTAATGTAAAATTTGACTTTAGTCCAGATTAGTAAATGATCTTGTTTCGTTCGTATTTTGAGTTTCGTTGCTCCGTTTGAGTTGAATCTTTTTGCGAATCGTAGCTAATCACATGTACTTTCTGTTAAGATCTAATTCACATGTATAGGATCGAAAGTAAGTCTAGAGGGGGGTGATTAGACTACTTGACCAAATAAAAACTTAAGCTTTTCTCAATTTTAGTTCTTGGCAGATTTTAACAAATTAGAACAAGTCAAGCAATCTTAACACAATTCGAGCAAGCATGCAAAGAGTATATGATCAGCGGAAAGTAAAGCATGCAACTTGCAAGAATGTAAAGGGATGGGTTTGGAGAGTGCAAATGCAATAGGAGACACAGATGTTTTTGTCGTGGTTCTGATAGGTGGTGCTATCGTACATACACATTGATGGAGACTTCAACCCATGAAGGGTAACGACTGCGCGAGTCCACGGAGGGCTCCACCCACGAAGGGTCCAGGAATCGGGGACTCCAAGTGCTCCTCACACAGAGTGGTTCGAATCTGACTTGATCAAACCTTGTGATGTAGCATGAATAGAGTTTGAGACGAGAAAAGCATAGATAGCTAGAGAAGGTTCTTAGGCATTCTTGTCCATCCACTTGGCAAAATAAAAAGAAACCAAACAAACAAAAAAACAAGTGGATGTCCTCGAATGAGTAAAATATGCAACCAACATGCTCACACAATAAAATGGCAAATGAAATATGTGTCAAAAAGCATGCACAACCAATTCTAGCATCTATCAAACAATTGGCGATGACTAGGTCATCTATATATGAGTATATTGACTTAGGAGTCAAACAAGAACATTTGATCATAGGTCATACTCATCGTTTAAGCACAAGTGAGGTTACCACTTTTACATAAAGCATTGTTGTGTTCACACCATTAGAGTTGCTTTAGCTCAATTCTTTAGATTAAAGACCCCCCTAGATGTGAGATCCCCCCTTAAGAGGGATGCACTAACCTTGGGTTTTATCGATGATGACTTCATGTAGGTGTTGAAGAAGTGGATGCTCAATGTTGTTGTAGATCATTTGGAGCAATCCATTGGAGTGAGTTGCACTTTCAATACCTACACGGGTTAGTCCCAGAAGGAACAAACAAGGATATCCATAGACATAGAGTGATGCACACACAAGATGATGTCCATGAAAGCATTAGGTTACCTTGTCCCTTGTCTTACCAACAATAGGGTTTGTGACTCCTTGAACTAGTGCAAGATGTGGAAGTTGATTGCACTTGTCCTTGCCAAAAAGATGTGAGTGAAGAATATTGGCGGAGTCATCCTCAAGAACTCTCTAGTCCTTCTTCTTTGGGATCCACATCATCTTGATGGGAATCCTTGGGGTAGTAGTGGAACTTGATGAAGTAGAACTTGATGTAGTCTTTGGAACCCACTTGACTAAGGCCTTGGGAGCTTCTTCAAATGCATCAATCTCCTCTTGAAGCTTGTCCTTGCCATTTTGCTTGTGGTCTTGTGGTGGAAGATCATCTTGAGCTTGTGTCCCTTGGAAAAAAGTAGGATCATACTTCTCTTGTTGGCGAACAAACTTCGTCTTGGGGTATTGATCTTCTTCCCACTCAACTCCATTGGCATTGAACTTTCGTTCAAAACCAACACCTTGATTCTTCCGGTGCCTTCCTTGCTTGCGTACAATTTCCTCAAATTACCTACTTCCGGCAACACTCTTGTAGACACCCTTCTCTATAATTCCCTTCAATAAGCTATTTTCTTGCTCAAGTGTAACTTGGCTAAGAGAATCATTAGTGGAATCAAGAGAACTACTAGAAGCAACAATATTGGATTTAGCATGATTATTGTTACTACTAGAAGAAGAATCTTTCTTACTCTTGTTACTAGACTTGACTTGTGGCATGTAAGTAGATAAGAGTAAACGCTTGGCGATGTAAGAAGAACTTTTCTTGCGAAGATCATCATTGATTGCCTTTAAAAACTCATGCTCTTGCTCAGGGTTGAGCTTTTCAAAGCGTAACTTCTCATGAGTCTTTAAAAGTTCTCGATGATCTTCCAAGATAGTTCGATGAGCTATCTTAAGAGTGTTTAGTTCTTTAGTTAGACGTTCAATCTTATCCTTATCATTGTCATTCGTTTTATCTTGATTAGCATGATTAATTGACGTTTCATCATAATATTCATCACTAGAGTTGTCAACAAGTAAATCATCATCACCTAACAAGTCATCTTCATCACTATTGAAATCAACATACTCGGGGTGTGATACCTTTGGGCCTTTAGCCATGAAGCATCTTCCAATTCCTTCATTTGGTGAGTCAAATATGTCGTAGGAGTTGGTTGACACAAGTGCTAGACCAGCAACACCTTCATCTTGAGTATATTCAGAGTCGGAGTGATAGCTTCTCTTGGAGTGATGGTCGGAGTCGGAGCCGGATACCCATTCACCAACATGAGCTTGATGTCTTCGCTTTGTTTAGCTCTTTGATGATTTGTCCTTCCTTTCCGAATCCTTGCTTCTCCGGGAGGTTCTTCGTTCATAATGATCATCTCTACTCCTCCTCTCTCTTGGTGGTGATTCTTCTCTTCTACTTCTCCTTTTGGGTGAATCTACACTCATTGGAATAGTGTCCGGGTCTTCCACAACTGTAGCAATTAAGTTCACGACTCGAAGATCTTTTGTCATTGTAGGACCTTGACTTGGAGCTTCTTTCCTTGCTTCTACTCTTGCAGAACTTGTTGGAGTTTTTCACCATTAAGCTCAATTCCTCATTGAAGGTTTGTTTCTCACTTGATGATGTAGGAGCATCACATGAGGCTTTGTAAGCGCCACTTGACTTGTTGTGAAGATCTTCCTTATCCTTGAGTGACATCTCATGAGTAACAATTCTTCCAATGACTTCCGTTGGCTTGAGATCTTTGTAATTGGGCATCATTTGGATCAATGTGCACACGGTATCATATTTTCCATCCAAGGCTCTTAGGATCTTCTTGATGATGAATTTGTCGGTCATCTCTTCACTTCCTAAGCCGGCAATCTCATTTGTGATGAGAGCAAGCCTATAGTACATTTCAGCGACACCTTCACCATCCTTCATTTTGAACTTGTCAAGTTGACATTGAAGCACATCCAATTTGGATTCCTTGACGGAGTTGGTACCTTCGTGAATATCAATCAAAGTGTCACAAATTTCCTTTGCATTCTCAAGGTGGCTGATTTTGTTGAATTCTTCGGGGCACAATCCGTTGAAGAGGATATCACAAGCTTGAGCGTTGTATTGCAGCATCTTCAACTCTTCCGCGGTAGCTTCACGGTTCGGTTCTCTCCCATCGAAGAATTCACCTTGCAAGACAATACACACAATAGCCCAAACGGCGGGGTTATGTCCAAGAATATGCATTTTCATCTTATGCGTCCAACTAGCAAAATTAGTACCATCAAAGTAGGGACCTCTACGGTGGTAATTTCCCTCGCTAGACGCCATACTCTCCTAGGTTGTGAAACCAAGGCTATGATCACCAAATGCTATGGAAATCAAGGCAAATGGAGACCAAAGCTCTGATACCAATTGTAGGATCGAAAGTATGTCTAGGGGGGGTGATTAGACTACTTGACCAAATAAAAACTTAACCTTTTCCCAATTTTAGTTCTTGGCAGATTTAACAAATTAGAACAAGTCAAACAATCTTAACACAATTCAAGCAAGCATGCAAAGAGTATATGAGCAGCGGAAAGTAAAGCATGCAACTTGCAAGAATGTAAAGGGATGGGTTTGGAGAGTGCAAATGCAATAGGAGACACAAATGTTTTTGTCGTGGTTCCGATAGGTGGTGCTATCGTACATCCACGTTGATAGAGACTTCAACCCACGAAGGGTAACGGCTGTGCGAGTCCACGGAGGGCTGCACCCACGAAGGGTCCACGAAGAAGCAAGCTTGTCTATCCCACCATGGCCATCGCCCACGAAGGACTTGCCTCACTAGGGTAGATCTTCACGAAGTAGGCGATCTCCTTGCCCTTACAAACTCCTTGGTTCACTCCACAATCTTGTCGGAGGCTCCCAAGTGACACATAACCAATCTAGGAGACACCACTCTCCAAAAGGTAATAGATGGTGTGTTGATGATGAACTCCTTGCTCTTGTGCTTCAAATGATAGTCTCCCCAACACTCAACTCACTCTCATAGGATTGGATTTGGTTGAAAGATGATTTGAGTGGAAAGCAACTTGGGGAAGGCTAGAGATCAAGATTCATATGGTTGGATTGGAATGTCTTGGTCTCAACACATGAGTAGGTGGCTCTCTCTCAGAAAATGGGTAGTGGAAGTGTAGGCACGATCTGATGGCTTCCCTCACGATTGAGGAGAGGGCCGAGGGGTATATATAGCCTCCACACAAAATCTAAACGTTACACACATTATACCAAACTCGGTGGGACCGAATCAGAAAACTCGGTCAGACCGTTTCAGTACATATGTGACCGTTAGGAAATTTCGGTGGAACCGACATGTCAACTCGGTGGGACCGATATCATTAGGTTTAGGGCATAACATAATCTCGGTTGGACCGATTACTCAAACTCGGTTGGACCGACTTTGGTAATAAGCTAACAGAGAGTTGGTCAGGCAAACTCGGTGGGACCGATTCGCTCGTCTCGGTGGGACCGAAGCGTTACGAAGAGGAAACAGGGAGTTTGCATTGCAGACTCGGTGGGACTGATCGCTCATCTCGGTTAGACCGAAACATTACATAGGGAAACAGAGAGTTTGCAACCCCATCTCGGAGAGACCAAGATCCCTATTGGTGAGACTGAAAACACTAGGGTTTCTGGTAGTGGCTATGTCAAATGAACTCAGTGGCGCCGGATGGATCAAATCGGTGGGGCCGAGTTTGACTTTTGGTTTTGGACATATGTGGATATGAGAAAGTGGTTGAGGGCTTTTGGAGCATATCACTAAGCATTTTGAGCAAGCAAGCCATTAAGCAACACCTCATCCCCTTTTAATAGTATTGGCTTTCCTATAGACTCAATGTGATCTTGGATCACTAAAATAGAAAATGTAGAGTCTTGGACTTTAGAGCTTGAGCCAATATTTTGTCCTTAGAATTTTGAGGGGTCCACAATCCTAATCCATGTCATGCCAATCATTGAACTTTCTTGAAATATTTATCTTGAAATGGCATTAGTTCAATGAGCTATATGTTGTTAATCATTACCAAAACCACCCAGGGATAGTTGCACTTTCAACATGTTAATAATGTTGTTAGGTTTTGACTCTTGTTAATTTAAGCCATTGCTTGTTACGTGTTCAATTTGGATCTTCTCTCAAGTTTTCTCGTGTTTCGATTGAGTGATTGCTTATGTATGTTATTGTTTGTCTATGCTATATTACCCGGAGTGCGAAGCTTGTTACTACGAATCTAGAGTTTGCAGATCATCAGTAAGGCAAGTTACACTTTGATCATACTCTTTTATACCCAGTTTTTACTATGCATTAGTTCTGCTCCTCAAATAATTGCATTGGTAGGATTGGGAACATGTGGTTTTGGTTGTAGTGTTTTAGGTAGGAACCTAATACCTTTTGATCACCCTGGGAATATACGTTATGCTCTTTATTGCTTACCATGCTCGTAGACGGGGATTGGATCGTGATTCACAAATGGAAGTTTGAGAGTTATTTAATATTGGATAACATGAAGGTGGCAACTGTAATACAAATCTGGGTGGATTGGTTGAGGCACCTGGAGTACCCAGTGTTGTCTGTTTTGGAAATCCCGGAGTACCCGTGTGATTATCCTATGGAATGCCACCCAGGCCCAAAGGGATCATAAGATTATTCATGCTAGAAACTTACGTGTGCAGCCACAAGCCATTATGGGCTCTAGCATAGTTGAGTAAGTTGCGTGAGCTCTTGAAGAGGTAGAGTAGAAGATGTAGAGGGTTGTAGGTGGTACTGTCTACCCGAAGTAGAGAGTTAATGCTTCAGAAAGGCTATGTCTCGATCATCCAATCATGGATGTCGTCCAGTCTTGTGGGGAAAAGTGCGCAAACCTCTGCAGAGTGTATAAACTAATCATGGTTAGCCGTGTCCCCGGTTATGGACATCTTGAGTATCTAGTACTTGAATCTATTGATGTGATCTCATCACGTTACTTTAATTAATTATGTGATGGGCTAATGATGATATTTTAATTGGGATTTGAGTTGGAGGAACCTTCTCAAATAATGGGCAACATGGGAGTAGTTAAATAAATTTATTCCTTTGTTGTAGGGAAAAACTAGCTTTATGCAAAACCATGAAACTTACAGCCTCCACCAGCCAAATATTGCATGGGGATATAGTTCTTGCATTATCATTGCTTTACAGTGTAACTATGCCAGCATATTCCATGTGCTGACCCGTTTCGGGCTGCAACGTCTTATGTTGCAGACTACTCAGACGACGAATAAGGTGCGATAGGTCGTTGTTTTGCACTCAGCTATGCCGTTGGAGTTGATGGACTCATTTACCTTCGAAGCCTTTCGCTGTTATCTAGTTTAGATGGCCTTCATCCATGATTTAGATATGTAATAATACTCTTTATGAGGACTCGATGTAATAAGTGTGTGATTGAAACTCTGTTATAATTCCTCGAGTACTGTGCGTGTCAGCATTACCGATCCAGGGATGACACTGATTCACAGAGACTTGACCGTTTGAGGTCTGGTCGCTACAACAGCATACGTTATTCCCTTTGTCATCGGTATGTTACTTGCCCGAGATTCGATCATCGGTATCTTCATACCTAGTTCAATCTCGTTACTGACAAGTCTCTTTACTCATTCCATAATACATAATCCCGCAACTAACTCATTAGTCACATTGCTTGCAAGGCTTCTTATGACATATATTGCCGAGAGGGCCCAAAGATACCTCTTCGATACTCGGAGTGACAAATCCTAATCTCGATCTATGCCAACCCAACAAACACCTTCGGAGATACCTGTAGAGCATCTTTATAATCACCCAATTACGTTGTGACGTTTGATAGCACACAAGGTATTTCTTCGGTATCCGGGAGTTGCATAATCTCATAGTCAAAGGAATATGTATATGTCATGAAGAAAGCAATAACAATAAAACTTAACGATCATTATGCTAAGCTAACGGATGGGTCTTTTCCATCACATCATTCTCCTAATGATGTGATACCGTTCATCAAATGACAACACATGTCTATCATTAGGAAACTTAACCATCTTTGATTAACGAGCTAGTCTAGTAGAGGCTTACTAGGGACACTGTGTTTTGTCTATGTATCCACACATATATCAAGTTTCCGGTTAATACAATTCTAACATGAATAATAAAAATTTATCATGATATGAGAAAATATAAATATCAACTTTATTATTGCCTCCAGGGCATATTTCCTTCAGTCTCCCACTTGCACTAGAGTCAATAATCTAGTTCACATCGCCATGTGATTTAACACCAATAGTTCACATCTTTATGTGATTAACACCCATAGTTCACATCGCCTTGTGACCAACACCTAAAGGGTTTACTAGAGTCAATAATCTAGTTCACGTCGTCATGTGATTAACATCCAAAGGGTAATAAGGTTTGATCATGTTTTGCTTGTGAGAGAAGTTTAGTCACCGGGTCCGCCACATTCAGATCCATATGTATTTTGCAAATTTCTATGTCTACAATGCTCTGCACGGAGCTACTCTAGCTAATTGCTCCCACTTTCAACATGTATCCAGATTGAGACTCAGAGTCATCCGGATTAGTGTCAAAGCTTGCATCGACGTAACCCTTTACGACGAACTCTTTGTCACCTCTATAACCGAGAAACATTTCCTTAGTCCTCTAAGGATGATTTTGACCGCTATCCAGTGATCTACTCTCGGATCAGTATTGTACCCCTTGCCAAACTCATGGCAAGGTACACAATAGGTCTGGTACACAGCATGGCATACTTTATGGAACCTATGGCTGAGGCATAGGGAATGACTTTCATTTTCTCTCTATCTTATGCCGTGGTCGGGCTTTGAGTCTTACTCAACTTCACACCTTACAATACAGGCAAGAACTCCTTCGACTGATCCATTTTGAACTCCTTCAAAATCTTGTCAAGGTATGTACTCATTGAAAAATCTTATCAAGCGTCTTGATCTATCTTTATAGATCTTAATGCCAAATATATAAGCAGCTTCACTGAGGTCTTTCATTGAAAAAAATTCTTATTCAAGTATCCTTATATGCTTTCCAGAAATTCTATATAATTTCCAATCAATAATATGTCATCCACATATAGTACTAGAAATGCTACAGAGCTCCCGCTCACTTTCTTGTAAATACAGGCTTCTCCAAAAGTTTGTATAAAATCATATGCTTTGATCACCTCATCAAAGCATATATTCCAACTCCGAGATGCTTGCACCAGTCCATGAATGGATCGCTGCAGCTTGCACACTTTGTTAGCACCCTTAGGATCGACAAAACCTTCTGGTTGCATCATATACAACTCTTCTTTAAGAAATCCATTAAGGAATGCATTTTTGACATCCATTTGCTAGATTTCATAAAATGCGGCAATTGCTAACATTATTCAGACAGACTTAAGCATCACTATGAGTGAGAAAATCTCATCGTAGTCAACACCTTGAACTTGTCGAAAACCTTTCGCGACAAGTCGAGCTTTGTAGATAGTAACACTACCATCAGTGTCTGTCTTCCTATTGAAGATCCATTTATTCTCTATGGCTTGCCGATCATCGGGCAAGTCAACCAAAGTCCATACTTTGTTCTCATACATGAATCCCATATCAGATTTCATGGCCTCAAGCCATTTTGTGGAATCTAGGCTCATCATCGCTTCATCATAGTTCGTACGTTCGTCATGACTTCCAGGACAGGATTACCGTACCACTCTGGTGCGAAACATGATCTGGTTGACCTACGAGGTTTGGTAGTAACTTGATCTGAAGTTTCATGATGACTATCATTAGCTTCCTCTCTAGTCGGTGTAGGCATGACGAGAACGGTTTTCTGTGATGAGATACTTTCCAATTCAAGAGAAGGTACAGTTACCTCATCAAGTTCTACTTTCCTCCCACTCAGTTCTTTCGAGAGAAGCTCCTTCTCTAGAAAGGATCCATTCTTAGCAACAAAGATCTTGCCTTCGGATCTGTTATAGAAGGTGTACCCAACAGTTTCTTTTGGGTATCCAATGAAGACACACTTCTCCGACTTGGGTTCGAGCTTATCAGGTTGAAGCTTTTTCACATAAGCATCGCAACCCCAAACTTTAAGAAACGACAGCTTAGGTTTCTTGCCAAACCCCAGTTCATACGGTGTTGTCTCAATGGATTTAGACGGTGCCCTATTTAACGTGAATGAAGCTGTCTCTAATGCATAGCCCCAAAACGATAGTGGTAAGAGACAACATAGATCACACCATATCTAATAAAGTACAGTTATGATGTTCGGAAACACCATTACGCTGTGGTGTTCCAGGTGGCGTGAGTTGTGAAACTATTCCACATTGTTTTAAATGAAGGCCAAACTCATAACTCAAATATTCGCCTCCACGATCAGATCGTAGAAACTTTATTTTCTTGTTACGATGATTCTCCACTTCACTCTGAAATTCTTTGAACTTTTCAAATGTTTCAGACTTGTGTTTCATCAAGTAGATATACCCATATCTGCTCAAATAATGCGTGAAGGTCAGAAAATAACGATACCCGCCGCGATCCTCAACACTCATCGGACCGCATACATCGGTATGTATTATTTCCAATAAGTCAATAGCTTGCTCCATTCTTTCAGAGAGCGGAGTTTTAGTCATCTTGCCCATGAGGCATGGTTCACAAGTATCAAATGATTCATAGTCAAGTGATTCCAAAAGCCCATCTGCATGGAGTTTCTTCATGCGCTTTACACAAATATGACCTAAACGGCAGTGCCACAAATATGTTGCACTATCATTATCAACTTTGCATCTTTTCGCATCAATATTATGAATATGTGTATCACTAGGATCGAGATTCAATATACCATTTACATTGGGTGTATGACCATAGAATGTTTTATTCATGTAAACAGAAGAACAATTATTCTGTGACTTAAATGATTAACTGTATTGCAATAAACACGATCCAATCATATTCATGCTCAAAGCAAACACCAAATAACATTTATTTAGGTCCAACACTAATCTCGAAGGTAGAGGGAGTGTGCGATGGTGATCCTATCAACCTTGGAATCACTTCCAACACACATCATCACCTCGCCCTTAACTAGTCTCTGTTCATTTTGACACTCCTGTTTCGAGTTACTAATCTTAGCAACCGAACCGGTATCAAATACCCTGGGGTTACTATGAAGTCTAGTAAAGTACACATCAATAACATGTATATCAAATATACCTTTGTTCACTTTGCCATCCTTCTTATCCGCCAAGTATTTGGGGTAGTTCCGCTTTTGGTGGCCATTCCCTTTGCAGTAGAAGCACCCAGTTTCAGGCTTAGGTCTAGCTTTGTGCTTCTTCATGGGAGTGGCAACTTGCTTGTCATTCTTCTTGAAGTTCCCTTTCTTTCCCTTTGTCTTATTATTGAAGCTAGTGGTCTTGTTAATCATCAACAATTGATGCTCTTTCTTGATTTCTACGTTCGTTGATTTTAGCATCACGAAGAGCTCGGGAATCATTTTCATCATCCCTTGCATATTATAGTTCATCGCGAAGTTCCAATAACTTGGTGATAGTGACTAGAGAACTCTGTGAATCACTATCTTATCTGGAAGATTAACTCCCACTTGATTCAAGCGATTGTAGTACTTAGACATTCTAAGCACATGCTCACTGGTTGAGCTATTCTCCTCCATTTTGCAGGCAAAGTACTTGTCATAGGTCTCATACCTCTCGACACGGGCATAAGTCTGAAATACCAATTTCAGCTCTTGGAACATCTCCTATGCTCCATGGTGTTCAAAAAACGTTTTTGAAGTCCCAGTTCTAAGCCGTAAAGCATGGCGCACTAAACTATCAAGTAGTCATCATATCGAGCTTGTCAAACGTTCATAACGTCTACATCTGCTCCTGCAATAGGTCTGTCACCTAGTGGTGCATCAAGGACATAATGCTTCTGTGCAGTAATGAGGAGAATACTCAGATCACGGACCCAGTCCGCATCATTACTACTAACATTTTTCAACTTAATTTTCTCTAGGAACATATTAAAAATAAACGGGGAGCTACATCGCCAGCTATTGATCTACAACATAATTTGCAAATACTATCACGACTAAGTTCGCGATAAATTAAAGTTCAATTAATCAAATTACTTAAGAATTCCCACTTAGATAGACATCCCTCGAGTCATCTAAGTGATCACGTGATCCAAATCAACTAAACCATGTCCGATCATCACGTGAGATGGAGTAGTATTCAATGGTGAACATCTCTATGTTGATCATATCTACTATATGATTCACGTTCGACCTTTCGGTCTCCAGTATTTCGAGGCCATGTCTGTACATGCTAGGCTTGTCAAGTTTAACCTGAGTATTCCGCATGTGCAAAACTATCTTGCACCAGTTGCTTGTGAACATAGAGCCTATCACACCTGATCATCACGTGGTGTCTCAGCACGAAGAACTTTTGCAATGGTGCATACTTAGGGAGAACACTTATACCTTGAAATTTAGTAAGGGATCATCTTATAATGCTACTGCCGTACTAAGAAAAATAAGATTCATAAAAGATAAACATCACATGCAATAAAAATATGTGACATGATATGGCCATCATCATCTTGTGCCTTTGGTCTCCATCTCCAAAGCACCGTCATGATCTCCATCGTCACCGGCTTGACACCTTGATCTCCATCATTGCGTCGTGGTCATCTCGCCAACTATTACTTCTACAACTATCGCTAACACATAGTGATAAAGTAAAGCAATTACACGGTGTTTGCATTTCATACAATAAAGCGACAACCATAAGGCTACTGCCAGTTGCCGATAACTTTTACAAAACATGATCATCTCATACAATAACGTATATCATATCATGTCTTGACCATATCACATCACAACATGCCCTACAAAAAAAGTTAGATGTCCTCTACTTTGTTGTTGCAAGTTTTACATCGCTGCTATGGGCTTCTAGTAAGAACCGTTCTTACCTACGCATCAAAACCACAACGGCGATTTACCAAGTTTGTTCTTTTAACCTTCAACAAGGACCGGCCGCAGTCAAATTCGATTCAACTAAAGTTGGAGAAACAGACACCCGCCAGCCACCTTTATGCAAAACTAGTTGCATGTCTATCGGTGGAACCGGTCTCATGAGCGTGGTCATGTAAGGTTGGTCCGGGCCGCTTCATCCAACAATACCGCCAAATCAAAATAAGACATTGGTGGTAAGCAGTATGACGATCACCGCCTGTCGGTGTCAAAACCGGCGGATCTCGGGTAGGGGGTCCCGAACTGTGCGTCTAGGCGGATGGTAACAGGAGACAAGGGACACGATGTTTTTACCCAGGTTCGGGCCCTCTCGATGGAGGTAAAACCCTACTCCTGCTTGGTTGATATTTATGATATGGATAGTACAAGAGTAGATCTACCACGAGATCAAGGAGGCTAAACCCTAGAAGCTAGCCTATGGTATGACTGTTATGTATATGATCTATCGACTAGCCTGGCCTCGGTTTATATAATGCACCAGAGGCCTAGGGTAACAAGAGTCCTAGCCGAATACGCCGGTGGGGGAGGGGTCCTTGTCTTGATCGCCAAGTCTTGTGGAATCTTCCTTGTATGCGGCAGCTGTCCGGACTGGCCCATGAGTATACGGCCATGGGGGTCCTCGGCCCAATCCAACTGATCGGGAGATGACGTGGTGAGTACCCCCTAGTCCAGGACACCATCAGTAGCCCCCTGAACCGGTCTTCAAGTTAGGGACGCTCCTCGATTCTTCCGAACTGTTCTTCATCTTCGGTTGCCGGTCTTGAAAACTGGTTCAACAAATCTTCTCATCTTCGATCTTGAGGATCGCCGAAGTGCATTCGACGAGTTTATACGTCGGGTATCCGAGGAGCCCCTTTAAGTTTACGGCCTTTATCAATGCCTTGTTATTTTTATGCCACACCTCGGGTTAGAAGTTGTTCCTGGGCGGCAGCGTCCTCTTGCGTCCGAGCTCCAACGTCGGACCGCATTCGAGGTATCTTTTGCAGAGGAGCACCAGCGCCGGACTGCTTCCCAGCTCTGACGCCGGAATGTCTCCGAGCTCCAACGCCGGACTATGTATCCGAGCTCCAACGCCGGACTGTATCCGAGCTCCAACGCCGGATTATGTATCCGAGCTCCAACGCCGGATTATGTATCCGAGCTCCAACACCGGACTGTATCCGAGGTGTCGTAAATCACCTTGGTTCAAAGAAGTTTGAAGGAGCTTAGCCGAGCTTAATGCCGGAAATGCCCTCTATGGAGCCAGCCACTAGCGCCCGAGCTTTATGCCGGACTGCTTCCGAGGTGGTGCACCACCCCGAATGTGGGCCGATTTTTGTCAATATTTTTGATTGGTGCAATTTATTCTCTGCCGAGATACATAGTCAATAGCCCTGAAGATGGGTATCGGTCTAAAACCCGAGATGCACATGAAGGATGACATAAGACCGCTGATCCCCGTACCCACTGAGACTCAGGTTGATTTGTAAATTTGGTCTGAGGATCAAGTCCTAGCTCGGCAGAATACTTTGGGACACAAAAAGCGGCGTGCTCAGTCCTCAAGACTCAGGTTGGTGCGGCCGACCAACCTGAGGATCAAAATCTCCTCGGAGACTGTATTACACTTAAAATTTTCTGCATTGGACAGGCAATGCAGTCTGGTCGGGTGGCAACACCAGATCAGGGGATTGATGTGCCCCTTTAATATTTGTAAATAATGAGCCCGAAGCCTAGTAGCCCCCGAGCCTTAATGCGGTCACGGGTGGCCGAATTAAGGATTGATATCCATAGTAAAATCACAAATTATGTGTAATGACTCTATGTATCCAAGTACTTTACGTCACTAATGCTCGGATCCGCATTGTACAAAACTTTGTTGACCGACCATCGGCTTCCACTTCCTCGGCCAATAGCCGAGGAGTGTTTGTCCTACTTTATAAAGCCTTTATGAGGGCAAAGATTTACAACAAACAAGGCAATCTGGCCATACGGTTTTATAAACAAAGGTACGTAGAGAGATATGTTATATTACTGTTTAACAGAAGAAATGTCTTCCAAAGAAAATAGTCCCACTATCGGTTCCTTTCTTTGGGTTGTCATGCTAAGCATGATCATGAAACCTCAGCTCCAATGTAAGAGCAAAATATTGAGGATTTAGTTTGGGAGGCCAGTTAATATCCCTCGGTAGTGTTCGGCGACAGTCGAGGTCAAGCCGTAAACACTTCGGCCATTGTTATGAATGGCCCGTCGTTTAACACCGTCGTCGGATCGCTGACCAGTTTACGTTGATTGTGACAGTCAGTTTTCGGCTTTCTCCACTGAGGTGCTTAACCATGTAAGCTAGAAGCACAATCGCAGTGGTTCTCCCTTTGCACACCTAGCCGAACAAAGCGGAACGTAGGAGGCAAGCGCAGGAGCCGGGCAACCCAACTATTGACCAAAGACACAATTCGAAACCGATGCATATATAGCAATATCTGAGAAAGTTTTTGCCGAATCTCTAAAGGTGTCCGGCGTTGCACTGCGAGACTTGTGCTGAAAACACACAAATAGTTTAAAAAGTGCCATAAGCTTGGAAAACCAAAAAACGTCAGTAAAAACTTGACGTCCGAACAAGATCAAGTGTTCGGTGCCAACCCGAAAATTGGCCTTAGCAAAAGAAGTGCTTCTGTCATGCTTTAACATGATACATCCTATCTCAAGACGTCAAGCGGGTCAGCCTACGGCTTCAACCTCCTATCCCGAGGGCGGAGTACTTCTCATTAGGCCAGTTTAGCAAACTAAACTCTCGCAACTTTGAGAGAGAAATTAGACTCCCCGGCTAGTGACCACACGCTCGTGTCGAAAAAAGGAGTGGTATATAATAATAATAATAATAAACCTTTGCAACGACTAAGAAGAAGAACACTTATCATAAAACGGCTCATATAAATTTAAGAGCCCCCAAGCGACTTGGGTAAAAGATGTTGGGGAACGTAGCAGAAAATTAAAAAATTTCCTACGGTTTCACCAAGATCCATCTATGAGTTCATCTAAGCAACGAGTGATAGGAGTGCATCTACATACCCTTGCAGATCGTGAGCGGAAGCGTTCAAGAGAACGGGGATGATGGAGTCGTACTCGCCGTGATCCAAATCACCGATGACCAAGTGTTGAACGGACAGCACCTCCGCGTTCAACACACATACGGAGTGGATGACGTCTCCTCCTTCTTGATCCAGCAAGGGGGAAGGACAGGTTGAGGAACAAGACTCCAGCAGCAGCACGATGGCGTGGTGGTGGTGGAGAAGCAGTACTCCGGCAGGGCTTCGCCAAGCAACCGCGGGAGGAGGAAGAGGTGTAGCAGGGGGAGGGAGGCGCCAAGACTCAGGGGTGAAGCTGCCCTCCCTCCCCCCTCGTTTATATAGGCCCCCAAGGGGGGTAGCCGGCCCTAGAGATGGGATCTCTAGGGGGCGGCCAAGGGGGTGGAGTGCCCCCCAAGGCAAGTGGAGGCGCCCCCTCCCCTAGAGTTCCCAACCCTAGGCGCAGAGGGGGGCCCAGGGGGGCGCACCAGCCCACCAGGGGCTGGTCCCCTCCCCACTTCAGCCCACGGGGCCCTTCGGGATGGATGGCCCCACCCGGTGGACCCCCGGGACCCTTCCGGTGGTCCCGGTACAATACCGGGTGACCCCGAAACTTTCCCGATGGCCGAAACAGCACTTCCTATATATAAATCTTCACCTCCGGACTATTACGGAACTCCTCGTGACATCCGGGATCTCATCCGGGACTCCGAACAACATTCGGTAATCACATACAAGTCTTCCTAATAACCCTAGCGTCACCGAACCTTAAGTGTGTAGACCCTACGGGTTCGGGAATCATGCAGACATGACCGAGACAGCTCTCCGGCCAATAACCAACAGCGGGATCTGGATACCCATGTTGGCTCCCACATGCTCCTCGATGATCTCATCGGATGAACCACGATGTCAAGGATTCAATCAATCCCGTATACAATTCCCTTTGTCAATCGGTACGTTACTTACCCGAGACTCGATCGTCGGTATCCCAATACCTCGTTCAGTCTCGTTACTGGCAAGTCACTTTACTCGTACCATAATGCATGATCCCGTGACCAAACACTTGGTCACTTTGAGCTCATTATGATGATGCATTACCGAGTGGGCCCAGAGATACCTCTCCGTCATATGGAGTGACAAATCCCAGTCTTGATCCGTGTCAACCCAACAAACACTTTCGGAGATACCTGTAGTGCACCTTTATAGTCACCCAGTTACGTTGTGACGTTTGGTACACCCAAAGCACTCCTACGGTATCCGGGAGTTACACGATCTCATGGTCTAAGGAAAAGATACTTGACATTGGAAAAGCTCTAGCAAACGAACTACACGATCTTGTGCTATGCTTAGGATTGGGTCTTGTCCATCACATCATTCTCCTAATGATGTGATCCCGTTATCAACGACATCCAATGTCCATAGCCAGGAAACCATGACTATCTGTTGATCAACGAGCTAGTCAACTAGAGGCTTACTAGGGACATATTATGGTCCATGTATTCACACGTGTATTATGATTTCCGGATAATACAGTTATAGCATGAATAAAGACAATTATCATGAACAAGGAAATATAATAATAATCTTTTATTATTGCCTCTAGGGCATATTTCCAACAGTCTCCCACTTGCACTAGAGGCAATAATCTAGTTACATTGTGATGAATCGAACACCCATAGAGTTCTGGTGTTGATCATGTTTTGCTCGCGAGAGAGGTTTAGTCAACGGATCTACGACATTCAGATCCGTATGTACTTTGCAAATATCTATGTCTCCATCTTGAACATTTTCACGGATGGAGTTGAAACGACGCTTGATGTGCCTGGTCTTCTTGTGAAACCTGGGCTCCTTGGCAAGGGCAATAGCTCCAGTGTTGTCACAGAAGAGTTTGATCAGCCCCGACGCATTGGGTATGACTCCTAGGTCGGTGATGAACTCTTTCACCCAAATTGCTTCATGCGCTGCCTCCGAGGCTGCCATGTACTCCGCTTCACATGTAGATCCCGCCACGACACTCTGCTTGCAGCTGCACCACCTCACTGCTCCACCATTCAACATATACACGTATCCAGTTTGTGACTTAGAGTCATCCAGATCTGTGTCGAAGCTAGCGTCGACGTAACCCTTTACGACGAGCTCTTCGTCACCTCCATAAACGAGAAACATGTCCTTTGTCCTTTTCAGGTACTTCAGGATATTCTTGACCGCTGTCCAGTGTTCCTTGCCGGGATTACTTTGGTACCTTCCTACCAAACTTACGGCAAGGTTTACATTAGGTCTGGTACACAGCATGGCATACATAATAGATCCTATGGCTGAAGCATAGGGGATGACACTCATCTCTTCTTTATCTTTTGCCGTGGTCGGGCATTGAGCCGAGCTCAATCTCACACCTTGCAACACAGGCAAGAACCCTTTCTTGGACTGATCCATTTTGAACTTCTTCAAAATCTTATCAAGGTATGTGCTTTGTGAAAGACCTATGAGGCGTCTCGATCTATCCCTATAGATCTTGATGCCTAATATGTAAGCAGCTTCTCCAAGGTCCTTCATTGAAAAACATTTATTCAAGTAGGCCTTAATGCTGTCCAAAAGTTCTATATCATTTCCCATCAAGAGTATGTCATCTACATATAATATGAGAAATGCTACAGAGCTCCCACTCACTTTCTTGTAAACGCAAGCTTCTCCATAAGTCTGCATAAACCCAAATGCTTTGATCATCTCATCAAAGTGAATGTTCCAACTCCGAGATGCTTGCACCAGCCCATAAATGGATCGCTGGAGCTTGCATACTTTATTAGCATTCTTAGGATTGACAAAACCTTCCGGCTGCATCATATAAAGTTCTTCCTTAAGATGTCCGTTAAGGAATGCCGTTTTGACGTCCATCTGCCATATCTCATAATCATAGTATGCGGCAATTGCTAACATGATTCGGACGGACTTCAGCTTCGCTACGAGAGAGAATGTCTCATCGTAGTCAACCCCTTGAACTTGCCGATAACCCTTAGCGACAAGTCGAGCTTTATAGATGGTAACATTACCATCCGCGTCCGTCTTCTTCTTTAAGATCCATTTGTTTTCTATCGCTCACCGATCATCGGGCAAGTCTGTCAAAGTCCATACTTTGTTTTCATACATGGATTCTATCTCGGATTTCATGGCTTCAAGCCATTTGTTGGAATCGGGGCCCGCCATCGCTTCTTCATAGTTCGAAGGTTCACCGTTGTCTAACAACATGATTTCCAGGACAGGGTTGCCGTACCACTCTGGTGCGGAACGTGTCCTTGTGGACCTACTAAGTTCAGTAGCAACTTGATCCGAAGTACCTTGATCATCATCATTATTTTCCTCTCCAGTCGGTGTATGCATCACAGGAACATTTTCCTGAGCTGCACTACTTTCCTGTTCAAGAGGTAGTACTTCATCGAGTTCTACTTTCCTCCCACTTACTTCTTTCGAGAGAAACTCTTTTTCCAGAAAGGATCCGTTCTTGGCAACAAAGATCTTGCCCTTGGATCTTAAGTAGAAGGTATACCCAATGGATTCCTTAGGGTATCCTATGAAGACGCATTTTTCTGACTTGGGTTCGAGCTTTTCAGGTTGAAGTTTCTTGACATAAGCATCGCATCCCCAAACTTTTAGAAACGACAGCTTAGGTTTCTTCCCAAACCATAATTCATACGGTGTCGTCTCAACGGATTTAGACGGTGCCCTATTTAAAGTGAATGTAGCTGTCTCTAGAGCGTATCCCCAAAATGATAGCGGTAAATCGGTAAGAGACATCATAGACCGCACCATATCCAATAGAGTGCGATTACGATGTTCGGACACACCGTTACGCTGAGGTGTTCCAGGCGGCGTGAGTTGTGAAACGATTCCACATTTCCTTAAGTGTGTACCAAATTCGTGACTTAAATATTCTCCTCCACGATCTGATCATAGGAACTTTATCTTTCGATCACGTTGATTCTCTACCTCATTCTGAAATTCCTTGAACTTTTCAAAGGTCTCAGACTTGTGTTTCATTAAGTAGACATACCCATATCTACTCAAGTCATCAGTGAGAGTGAGAACATAATGATATCCTCCGCGAGCCTCAACGCTCATTGGACCGCACACATCGGTATGTATGATTTCCAATAAGTTGGTTGCTCGCTCCATTGTTCTGGAGAACGGAGTCTTGGTCATTTTGCCCATGAGGCATGGTTCGCATGTGTCAAATGATTCATAATCGAGAGACTCTAAAAGTCCATCAGCATGGAGCTTCTTCATGCGCTTGACACCAATGTGACCAAGGCTGCAGTGCCACAAGTATGTGGGACTATCATTATCAACTTTACATCTTTTGGTATTCACACTATGAATATGTGTAATATTACGCTCGAGATTCATTAAGAATAAACCATTGACCATCGGGGCATGACCATAAAACATATCTCTCATATAAATAGAACAACCATTATTCTCGGATTTAAATGAGTAGCCATCACGTATCAAACGAGATCCAGATACAATGTTCATGCTCAAACTTGGCACTAAATAACAATTATTAAGGTTTAAAACTAATCACGTAGGTAAATGTAGAGGTAGCGTGCTGACGGCGATTACATCGACCTTGGAACCATTCCCGACGCGCATCGTCACCTCGTCCTTCGCCAGTCTCCGCTTATTCCGCAGCTCCTGCTGTGAGTTACAAATATGAGCAACGACACCGGTATCAAATACCCAGGAGTTACTACGAGTACTGGTAACATACACATCAATTACATGTATATCAAATATACCTTTAGTGTTGCCGGCCTTCTTGTCCGCTAAGTATTTGGGGCAGTTCCGCTTCCAGTGACCCTTCCCTTTGCAATAAAAGTACTCAGTCTCAGGCTTGGGTCCATTGCTTGACTTCTTCCTGGCAACTGGTTTACCAGGCGCGGCAACATCCTTGCTGTCCTTCTTGAAGTTCTTCTTACCCTTGCCCTTCTTGAACTTGGTGGTTTTATTGACCATCAACACTTGATGTTCTTTCTTGATTTCTACCTCTGCCGACTTCAGCATTGAAAATACTTCAGGAATAGTTTTCACCATCCCCTGCATATTGTAGTTCATCACAAAGCTCTTATAGCTCGGTGGGAGCGACTGAAGGATTCTGTCAATGACCGCCTCGTCCGAGAGGTTAATGTCCAGCTAGGACAGGCGGTTGTGCAACCCAGACATTTTGAGCATGTGCTCACTGACAGAACTATTTTCCTCCATCTTACAACTGTAGAACTTGTCGGAGACTTCATATCTCTCGACCCGGGCATGAGCTTGGAAAACCATTTTCAGCTCCTCGAACATCTCATATGCTCCGTGTTGCTCAAAACGCTTTTGGAGCCCCGGTTCTAAGTTGTAAAGCATGCGGCACTGAACGAGGGAGTAATCATCAGCACGTGACTGCCAAGCGTTCATAACGTCTTGGTTCTCTGGGATGGGTGCTTCACCTAGCGGTTCATCTAGGACATATGCTTTCTTGGCAGCTATGAGGATGATCCTCACGTTCCAGACCCAGTCCGTATAGTTGCTGCCATCATCTTTCAGCTTGGTTTTCTCTAGGAACGCGTTGAAGTTCATGTTGACATGAGCGTTGGCCATTTGATCTACAAGACATATTTGCAAAGGTTTTTAGACTAAGTTCATGATAATTAAGTTCATCTAATCAAATTATTTTAATGAACTCCCACTCAGATTAGACACCCCTCTAGTCATCTAAGTGTTACATGATCCGAGTCGACTAGGCCGTGTCCGATCATCACGTGAGACGGACTAGGCATCATCGGTGAACATCTCCATGTTGATCGTATCTTCCATACGACTCATGTTCGACCTTTCGGTCTCTGTGTTCCGAGGCAATGTATGTACATGCTAGGCTCGTCAAGTTAACCCTAAGTGTTTTTGCATGTGTAAAACTATCTTACACCCGTTGTATGTGAACGTAAGAATCTATCACACCCGATCATCACGTGGTGCTTCGAAACGACGAACTTTAGCAACGGTGCATAGTTAGGGGAGAACACTTCTTGAAATTGTTGTAAGGGATCATCTTATTTACTACCGTCGTTCTAAGTAAACAAGATGCATAAACATAAAAAACATCACATGCAATTATATAGTAGTGACATGATATGGCCAATATCATATAGCTCCTTTGATCTCCATCTTTGGGGCTCCATGATCATCTTCGTCACCGGCACGACACCATGATCTCCATCATCATGATCTCCATCATCGTGTCTTCATGAAGTTGTCACGCCAACGACTACTTCTACTTCTATGGCTAACGCGTTTAGCAATAAAGTAAAGTAATTTACATGGCGTTCTTCAATGACACGCAGGTCATACAAAAATAAAGACAACTCCTATGGCTCCTGCCGGTTGTCATACTCATCGACATGCAAGTCATGATTCCTATTACAAGAACATGATCTCATACATCACAATATATCATTCATCATTCATCACAACTTTTGGCCATATCACATCACAAGACACTTGCTGCAAAAACAAGTTAGACGTCCTCTAATTGTTGTTGCAAGTTTTTACGTGGCTTCTATAGGTGATCTAGCAAGAACGTTTTCTTACCTACGTTAAAGCCACAACATGATTTGTCAACTTCTATTTACCCTTCATAAGGACCCTTTTCGTTGAATCCGCTCCAACTAAAGTGGGAGAGACAGACACCCGCTAGCCACCTTATGCAACTAGTGCATGTCAGTCGGTGGAACCTGTCTCATGTAAGCGTACGTGTAAGGTCGGTCCGGGCCGCTTCATCCCACAATACCGCTGAAGCAAAATAAGACTAGTAGCGGCAAGAGAGTTGACAACATCTACGCCCACAACAAAATTGTGTTCTACTCGTGCAATAGAGAACTACGCATAGACCTAGCTCTGATACCACTGTTGGGGAACGTAGCAGAAAATTTTCCTACGGTTTCACCAAGATCCATCTATGAGTTCATCTAAGCAACGAGTGATTGGAGTGCATCTACATACCCTTGTAGATCGTGAGCGGAAGCATTCAAGAGAACGGGGATGATGGAGTCGTACTCGCCATGATCCAAATCACCGATGACCAAGTGCTGAACGGACAGCACCTCCGCGTTCAACACACATACGGAGCGGATGACGTCTCCTCCTTCTTGATCTAGAAAGGGGGAAGGAGAGGTTGAGGAAGAAGACTCCAGCAGCAGCACGACGGCGTGGTGGTGGTGGAGAAGCAGTACTCCGGCAGGGCTTCGCCAAGCAACCGCAGGAGGAGGAAGAGGTGTAGCAGGGGGAGGGAGGCGCCAAGACTCAGGGGTGCAGCTGCCCTCCCTTCCCCCTCCTTTATATAGGCCCCCAAGAGGGGGTAGCCGGCCCTAGAGATGGGATCTCTAGGGGGGCAGCGGCCAAGGGGGTGGAGTGCCCCCCAAGGCAAGTGGAGGCGCCCCCTTCCCTAGGGTTCCCAACCCTAGGCGCAGAGGGGGGCCCTGGGGGGGCGCACCAGCCCACCAGGGGCTGGTCCCCTCCCCACTTCAGCCCACGGGGCAATCCAGGATGGGTGGCCCCACCCGGTGGACCCCCGGGACCCTTCCGGTGGTCCCGGTACAATACCGGGTGACCTCAAAACTTTCCCGATGGCCGAAACAGCACTTCCCATATATAAATCTTCACCTCCGGACTATTCCGAAACTCCTCGTGACGTCCGGGATCTCATCCGGGACTCCGAACAACATTCGGTAATCACATACAAGTCTTCCTAATAACCCTAGCATCACCGAACCTTAAGTGTGTAGACCCTACGGGTTCGGGAATCATGCAGACATGACCGAGACAGCTCTCCGGCCAATAACCAACAGCGGGATCTGGATACCCATGTTGGCTCCCACATGTTCCACGATGATTTCATCGGATGAACCACGATGTCGAGGATTTGATCAACCCCGTATACAATTCCCTTTGTCAATCGGTACGTTACTTGCCCGAAACTCGATCGTCGGTATCCCAATACCTCATTCAGTCTCGTTACTGGCAAGTCACTTTACTCGTACCGTAATGCATGATCCCTTGACCAAACACTTGGTCACTTTGAGCTCATTATGATGATGCATTACCGAGTGGGCCCAGAGATACCTCTCCGTCATATGGAGTGAAAAATCCCAGTCTCGATCCGCGTCAACCCAACAAACACTTTCGGATATACCTGTAGTGCACCTTTATAGTCACCCAGTTACGTTGTGACGTTTGGTACACCCAAAGCACTCCTACGGTATCCGGGAGTTACACGATCTCATGGTCTAAGGAAAAGATACTTGACATTGGACAAGCTCTAGCAAACGAACTACACGATCTTGTGCTATGCTTAGGATTGGGTCTTGTCCATCACATCATTCTCCTAATGATGTGATCCCGTTATCAATGACATCCAATGTCCATAGCCAGGAAACCATGACTATCTGTTGATCAACGAGCTAGTCAACTAGAGGCTTACTAGGGACATATTATGGTCTATGTATTCACACGTGTATTACGATTTCCGGATAATACAGTTATAGCATGAATAAAGACAATTATCATGAACAAGGAAATATAATAATAATCTTTTATTATTGCCTCTAGGGCATATTTCCAACAAAAGAATGATTGCGTGTACCGAAGTACTTATATCATATCAATGTTCAACCGAACTTTAAACGCGTCTTAACCGACCGTCGGTTGTTCCCTCTTCGGTCAAGGACCGAAAAGTGTTATGTACTCCATCTGTCGAGAATATCAACAGTGTTTCCAATAACCAGGAAATCAGGCCATAAGGCTATAACAGACAAAGCGCGCTCAGGGAACTTATGCTATATTACTGCAAGTGTAAGAAGCATCTTCAAAGAAAATAGTACCCCCAACGATACCTTTCTTCGGTGCTCATTGTTATTATGAGACTTGTGCAATAGATTTTTTGTACTCATGATTTCCATTGTGTGCCGACCATCATTGAAAACTATAAGAGCGCTAGCTTTCGGCTTCACCCAGTCTGAGGTCCGGCTCGGATGACCCGATCGTGACAATCGCAGAGGTGCTCCCTTTACTCCCTAGCCGAACAATCGGGAACATAGGGGTAAACACAGGAGCGAGGCAACCCAGCTTGCAAATCGCTTAAGTCAATATGGTGCATATTGTGGCGTAATACACGAACAAGGAACGAAGCCATACAAGTATAATCATATGCAAGAGGAAAAGCTTCATGAAGGAAGCCCCCAAATGAATTGGGTATTTGAATTTATGCGTCACAAACAAAGTTTGGACAAGAAAAATTTTTACAAGCAACATTTTTCCAAAAAAGTATAATGCTTGGTCGAACCGAACACGAGTTAGAAATTAAAGCTTTTTAAAGATCGAGGATGTCGCCTAGAGGGGGGGGTGAATAGGCGCTTTAAAAAAATTATGGTTTAGGCTTGAACAAATGCGGAATAAACCTAACGGTTAATTTGTCAAGCACAAAACCTAAAACAACTAGGCTCACCTATGTGCACCAACAACTTATGCTAAGCAAGATAAGCAACTATGTGATAGCAAGATATATGACAAAGAACAATATGGCTATCACAAAGTAAAGTGCATAAGTAAAGGGGCTCGGGTAAGAGATAACCGAGGCACGCGGAGACGATGATGTATCCCGAAGTTCACACCCTTGCGGATGCTAATCTCTGTTTGGAGCGGTGTGGAGGCACAATGCTCCCCAAGAAGCCACTAGGGCCACCGTAATCTCCTCACGCCCTCGCACAATGCAAGATGTCGTGATTCCACTAAGGGACCCTTGAGGGCGGTCACCGAACCCGTACAAATGGCAACCCATGGGGGCGGTCACCGAACCCGTACACTTTGGCAACCCTTGGGGGCGGTCACCGGAACCCATCAAGATGCTCGGGGCGATCTCCACAACCTAATTGGAGACCCCGATGCTTGCCCGGAGCTTTACACCACAATGATTGAGCTCCGAACACCACCAACCGTCTAGGGCGCCCAAGCACCCAAGAGGAACAAGCTCAAGGGCACCAAGCACCCAAGAGTAATAAGCTTCTCAAACTTCACTTCCACGTATCACCATGGAGAACTCAAACCAATGCACCAAATGCAATGGCAAGGGCACACGGAGTGCCCAAGTCCTTCTCTCTCAAATCCCACCGAAGCAACTAATGCTAGGGAGGAAAATGAGAGGAAGAACAAGAAGGAGAACACCAAGAACTCCAAGATCAAGATCCAAGGGGTTCCCCTCACATAGAGGAGAAAGTGATTGGTGGAAATGTGGATCTAGATCTCCTCTCTCTTTTCCCTCAAAAACTAGCAAGAATCCATGGAGGGATTGAGAGTTAGCAAGCTCGAAGAAGGTCAACAATGGGGGAAGAACACAAGCTCAAAGGATAAGGTTCAATGGGGAAGAAGACCCCCTTTTATAGGACCTCCCGAATCCAACCGTTATGTGCTCAGGTCGTGCACAAGCGGTACTACCGCTTGGAGGAGCGGTACTACCGCTTAGCACGCTCAAAACAGCCCAAACGAGAGAGAAAACACGAGTTTTTGGTCCAGGGCGGTACTACCGCTTAGGAGCCACGGTAGTACTGCTCTGGAGTGGTAGTACCTCTCAGGAGCCGCGGTAGTACCGCTCTAGAGCGGTAGTAAAAAATTACATCCGCTCTAGTCGCGGTAGTACCGCTGCAGCCTTCACCAAAACAGCCACAACTTTTGCAAACGGACTCCGAATTCGATGAAACCAAGTTTGTTGGAAAGCTAGCGACAAGGGCTAACACAATCTTGAAAGAAATACCAATAATAAGCAAATGAGAAAAGGCCCAAAAGAAAATGGTGAGAACCCTTCCTCGGAGAAGACCGGTAAAACCTCCAACACCGAAAACATCATAGAAGACGCATGCAAACTCCGTTTTCGATGAACTCAAGCTTGTCATAAAGATGACCATAAGCTCTAAGACTCACAAAGAGAATCAAACAAGAACCAAGAAACATGATGCAAGGATGCAATGGTTGGAGCTCTCGACGAACGATACGATCAAGCTACTCACTTGAGAGCCCCCCTTGATAGTACGGCTATCGATCCTATAACCCGGTCTCCCAACTACCACCATGAGACCGGTAAAATAGAAAACCTATCAAGGGCAAACCTTTGCCTTGCACATGGTCCACTTGAGCTAGATGATGACGATCTTTACTTGCTCAAGTTGGACCACCTTTCTTGATTGCATTGGCTCGATGAAGACTAGTAGATTGCTCCCCCATAGTCCACTATGGGTGAGCGACTCTTCGGCACATCTTCACAAGTCCATTGACACCACAATGGATGGCAAGATTCAAACTTGATTGCTCCCCCATACTCCATTATGGGTGAGCCACTCTTTGTGTTGCTCCACTTGAACTTGCACACTGCAAACTTGATGACGATCACCACTTGATGTCATCCTCCATGGGTTGTATGGGATTTTCCTCTTGACGCGAGACCATGGAAACATACCTAACCCCACAAAGAACTCTCACATAGACCATGGGTTAGTACACAAAGCGTAATGGACAATGCTTACCATACCATGGGAACACTTGGTCCCACTCGGTACATCTTCTATGCTTTGTGAGTTGATCAACTTGATTCACTCTTGACTTAGTCTTGATCAACCTTGAATCTTTCCAACTCTCTTCATTTGGATGATGTCTTGAAGGTAAATATGAATGATCACACAATCTTCTTTTTCAGGACATGCTTGCAATAAGCTCAACACTCACATGACCAATCTTTGGATAATTCCTTAATAGCACCTTGGTCAACCCATAAACTCCTTGAAACCAACACATGGACTTCAAGAAATGCCTATGGAAACATCCTTCAAATATAACTCGATGCAACCATTAGTCCATAGAGAATGTCATCAATTACCAAAACCACACATGGGGGCACCGCATGTCCTTTCAGCTTTGAGCGTGAAAGCGACTTAGCTGGCTAATGTGTTCGGTATTGATGACGCGGTCCAAGCTTGATACGGGACAAGGTTCCATCCCCCAAGCCGGTCCCGAGGTGGCGGAGAGGAGAGCTCGACACGCCGAAGTGGTGACATAGCACGGTCAATGCAGACCGGCAGAGTGATGCCGAAGTCCCCGGATCATTTTCATGTGCACAAAAAATGCTGCAAATCGGAGATAATAGTAATAATGATAATAATAAAAAAATCGTTGCATAATAAATAATTTATGCAAAGTGAGTAATAAAAGAAATATGGCCTGACGCCGAAGTCAGTGTCGATGCAGGGCGTTGGCGTGATGCGGTAAAGGCGTGGCAAAGCCTGAATTCATAGGTCGGTCCGAGCTCCGGATGCGGCGTTCGCCGGACTATGTACGGAAACTGACCGAACCACCATGCGACTGTCGTTAATGCGGCCACCATTTGATAGACCTGTGTACATATGATGGACAAACCAGAGTAATAATTCCTTGGGAAAAATGAACCCAAACAAGCTTGAAAACTGGGATTAATAGCACCTGGTTTATTTATTGTAGCAATTCGAAGGAAGGTGATTCCCAAAATTGGGAATCGATCCGTGCACCCATTGCCTGATGGGCGATAAAACGACATGGCAATTCTGACAAAGGTTGGCTCGCCGAGGCAAAACCCTCGGTCCAGCTAACGTGACGTAGCTGGTCGGCTAGTGACGCCGAAGTGTCTGGAGTAGGTTGATGAAGAGATGGCGAAGCCCCTGGTCCAGCCGAGATGTCGAAGTAGGTCGGCGTGATGGACACCAGCTTGAAGAAGCAATAGTGCGGCCCTGCCGATGCAGGTCGTGACGTGGTCGATGCCGGCTTGATGAAGTGACCGTGCGGCGATGCCGGTATGCCCGCTCCGTGTAATCCGTAGGGCGGCGATGTTGGTGATGATTTATCCTTCGCGATGCCGGACTCTTGTTCGGCTTGCCGAGATGATGATCCGACGAAGTTGAGCTCGGCTCAACAAAGTGACGACGTGTCTAGCGTAGGTCGGCAGCCGTGGAGCAATATTGCCGGACTGGTTTGACACCAGCATGATGTTGGAGATCATGTTCAAAAGATTTTAAAGTTAGTGGGATGTGTTCAGGAACAAAACACAATACCCCATACTAAACTTCCTTCAAAAAGGATGTCCGAAATCCCGTTCGTAAAAGGGACGAACTCGGGTCGGATTTGTTTTCGCGCAGAAAACAGATCCGAAAAGTGATGCACTAATCGGAAGGGTCCCGGAGTTTGGACGGTCAGATCGAGCTGAAATTTTGAGGGTGGTAGATATAGGAATTCCACAGCCGATCAACGATTGGATCTTCCAAAGGACGTCTGAGATAGAAGCTGTACACCACGCCCTAAACTCGTCCAGATTCTCGTCCAGATTTGACAGGGCTCCGGTATATCGTAGATCGTCGGAGATTCCTCCATCGGAACTCAACAAAATTTAGCGTGGCTGTTGTAGACATAATTCCGCACTATTCCACCGAAGCAATCGTCAAACCGACGCTTGAGGAGGCGGTGGCGGCGGATACAAGTTCGCTGTCCAAAAAAACAGCACGGTCGCCCGAGGGCAATGTTGACGTTGAGCCCCTGGGCTCCCTGGATGATTCCTCCATGATCTTGATAGAGATCGGAGCTGATGTTGATGAAGTCCCTCATCTGAACATGACAATCGGAGGTAGGGCGTAGTCCTTGTTCGAACCAAGGTGACCAGTCGAGCTAGTGACGAAGATGCCAAAGTCGCAGTTGATCTACAGGCGAGCCATCGACCTTTTGTGGAACACACAACGGAGCTCTCAATGAAAGCACCAATGTCGGTGTCAAAACCGGCGGATCTCGGGTAGGGGGTCCCGAACTGTGCATCTAGGCGGATGGTAACAGGAGACAAGGGACACGATGTTTTTACCCAGGTTCGGGCCCTCTCGATGGAGGTAAAACCCTACTCCTGCTTGATTGATATTGATGATATGGATAGTACAAGAGTAGATCTACCACGAGATCAAGGAGGCTAAACCCTAGAAGCTAGCCTATGGTATGATTGTTATGTATATGATCTATCGACTAGCCTGGCCTCGGTTTATATAATGCACCAGAGGCCTAGGATAACAAGAGTCCTAGCCAAATACGCCGGTGGGGGAGGGGTCCTTGTCTTGATCGCCAAGTCTTGTGGAATCTTCCTTGTATGCGGCAGCTGTCCGGACTGGCCCATGAGTATACGGCCATGGGGGTCCTCGGCCCAATCCAACTGAACGGGAGACGACGTGGTGAGTACCCCCCTAGTCCAGGACACCGTCACCGCCCACAACTCTTTGTGTTCTACTCGTGCATATCATCTACGCATAGATCTGGCAAGGATGCCACTGTAGGGAAACGTAGCATGCAATTTCAAAAAAATTCCTACACTCACGCAAGATCTATCTAGGAGATGCATAGAAACAAGAGGGGAGGGTGTGTCCACGTACCCTCATAGACCGAAATTGGAAGCGTTTGACAACGCGGTTGATGTAGTTAAACTTCTTCTCATTCCGACCGATCAAGCACCGAACGTATGGCACCTCCGAGTTCTGCACACGTTCAGCTCGTGATGACCCTCGAACTCTTGATCCAGCAAAGTTTCGAGGGAGAGTCCCCTCAGCATGACGGCATGGTGATGGTGATGGTTAAGTGATCCGCGTAGGGCTTCGCCTAAGCACTACGTGAATATGACCGAAGGTGTAAATTGTGGAGGGGGGCGCCGCACATGGCTAACAATTGTTGGTGTGTGTTCTAGCGGTGCCCCCTCATATATATAGGTTGAAGGGGAGGAGAGGCAGCCAAGAGGGCGCCCCAAGTAGGAGGAATACTACTTGGGCACCTCCCAATTCGGCCTCCCCCTTTTCCTATTCCTATTCGGAGTAGGAAGGGAAGAGGGGGAAGGGGGAATCCTATTCCCTTTTTCCTTTCCTCCTTCCCCTTTCCTTCTCCAATTTGGCCAACCCATATGGGGGGGGCGCACCAGCCCCTTTGTAGTTCATGTGTTTCCCCTCTTGGCCCATAAGGCCCATATCTTTTGCCGGGGGTGCCCGGAACCCCTTCCGGTGACCCGATAAGTACCTGGTGCTTCCCGGAACACTTCCGGTGTCCGAATACCATCATCCTATATATCAATCTCTACCTCTCGACCATTTCGAGACTCCTTGTTATGTACGTGGTCTCATCCGGGACTCCGAATAACATTCGGTCACCAAATCACATAACTCATATAATAACAAATCATCATCGAACGTTAAGCGTGCGGACCCTACGGGTTTGAGAACTATGTAGACATGACCGAGACACCTCTCCGGTCAATAACCAATAGCAGAACCTCGATGCTCATATTGGCTCCTACATATTCTATGAAGATCTTTATCGGTCATACCGTAATGACAACATACGTTATTCCCTTTGTCATCGGTATGTTACTTGCCCGAGATTCGATCATCGGTATCTTCATACCTAGTTCAATCTCGTTACAGACAAGTCTCTTTACTCGTTTCATAATACATCATCCCACAACTAACTCATTAGTCACATTGCTTGCAAGGCTTCTTATGATGTGTATTACCGAGAGGGCCCAGCGATACCTCTCCGATACTCGGAATGACAAATCCTAATCTCGATCTATGCCAACCCAACAAACACCTTCGGAGATACCTGTAGAGCATATTTATAATCACCCAGTTACATTGTGACGTTTGATAGCACACAAGGTATTCCTCTGTTATCCGGGAGTTGCATAATCTCATAGTCAAAGGAATATGTATATGTCATGAAGAAAGCAATAGCAATAAAACCTCACGATCATTATGCTAAGCTAACGGATGGGTCTTGTCCATCACATCATTCTCCTAATGATGTGATCCCATTCATCAAATGACAACACATGTCTATGGTTAGGAAACTTAGCCATCTTTGATTAACAAGCTAGTCTAGTAGAGGCTTACTAGGGACACTATGTTTTGTCTATGTATCCACACATGTATCAAGTTTCCGGTTAATACAATTCTAGCATTAATAATAAACATTTATAATGATATAAGAAAATATAAAATAACAACTTCATTATTGCCTCTGGGGCATATTTCCTTCACAAGAGGGGGTTGTCGGTGTCAAAACCGGCGGATCTCGGGTAGGGGGTCCCGAACTGTGCGTTTAAGGCTAATGGTAACAGGAGGCGGGGGACACAATGTTTACCCAGGTTCGGGCCCTCTCTATAGAGGTAAACCCTACTTCCTGCTTGATTGATCTTGATGATATGAGTATTACAAGAGTTGATCTACCACGAGATTGTAGAGGCTAAACCCTAGAAGCTAGCCTATGATTATGATTGTTCTTGTCCTACGGACTAAACCCTCCGGTTCATATAGACACCGGAGGGGGCTAGGGTTACAACAGAGTCGGTTACAGAGAAGGAAATCTACATATCTGAATTGCCAAGCTTGCCTTCCACGCAAAGGAGAGTACCACCCGGACACGGGACAATGTCTTCAATCTTGTATCTTCATAGTCCAACATTCCGGCATAAGCATATAGTCCGGCTGTCCGAGGACCCCCTAATCCAAGACTCCCTTAGTAGCCCCTGAACCAGGCTTCAATGACGATGAGTCCGGCGCGCAGATTGTCTTCGGCATTGCAAGGCCGGTTCCTTCTCCGAATACTCCGAAGAAGATTTTGAACACAAGAATCGTGTCCAGCTCTGCAAAACAAATTCCACATACTACCGTAGAGAGCACAATATTATCTGCTGACAACTTTTATCTGGCGTGACATCACGCCACGACCCGGTCATTATTTGAACCGTTTTTCCCAACCTACCACTGCACATCTTGCGAGGCGGTTTCATAGGCACGTCTTGTCGAAGCAAAGATCGTGTCCCCTTATCACGGGATAATCATCAATACGGGTGTGGGTAACCCAACCGCGCCATCAACACGGCGCTTGGGAGATAAGCGAGTTTCTAAGGGAAGTGGGGAGGCACATGGTATCTACCGCCTTTATAAAGAGATAAGGATTCCCCTTTTTCACCCACGCCTTCTTCTTCCTCTGCTCATCCATTCCCTCTCGCTCGAGCTCCAGCGCCCAAGCTTTCACCTTCTCCGCAAAGTCATTCCGAACATGACGGGAGCGGGAGGCAAGTGGATGGTCTCCTCTGTTGCGGAGGAGGACATCACGAAGCTTCGGAAGGCCGGATACCTGGCCGCAAACATCGCGCACCGGCTTCCGGCCGAAGGGCAGATCATCCCTACCCCGAAACCCCAGGAAAGGGTAGTGTTTCTCTCTCACTTTGTCCGCGGACTGGGATTCCCCCTCCACCCGTTCGTCCACAGGCTTATGTTCTACTATGGGCTGGACTTCCATGATCTGGCCCCCAACTTCATCCTCAACATCTCGGTGTTTATCGTCGTGTGCGAGGCCTTCCTCTGCATCACGCCCCACTTCGGCCTATGGCTGAAGACCTTCAACGTGAAGCCAAAGGTGGTGGCCTGCCAGCAAGCGGCGTGCGGGGGCGCCATGGTGGGCAAGATGCCCAATGTCACCTGGCCCGAAGGCTCCTATGTGGAGACCATGAAGGGGTGGCAATCGGGGTGGTTCTACATCACCGAGCCGTGCGGCACCAATTGGGCGGCGACGCCTGAATTTCGATTCGGCGTCCCCATGTGGGTCACCTCCTGGAAAGAGAAGGGCTTAGCCTGGGGCTCAGCGGTGGAGCTGACCGGACTCCAGACCTGCGCCGAAAACATGATAGGCAGGAAAATCAAGCTTGTTAATGTGGTCCAGGTCATGCTCATCCGCCGAATCCTTCCGTGTCAAAGATGGGCCTATAATTTGTGGGAGTTCGACCCGGCCAAACACCAGATGCTGCAAGAGCTCTTCGACACGACGGACGAAGATGTCTGGAAGGTGCTCTTGAAGGCCACCGAGGTCCGCCCACCCATAACCGAAGATCGCGGACTCAGCGCGAAATGCCAAGCCCATACGGTGAGTTTTTATATTTTGCAAGATGTGCCTTTTACCAGCATATCCGTGGGAGGAAACTAAGCCTCCATGCTGATTTAATCAGGATTGGGTATCGATAGCGGAGCGGATTAACTATCCGGCTCCACTACCCGAAGATCAAGCATCGCCTCTCTTAACGAAGATGTTGTTTTCGGCGCTCTACGAGGTGCCGGAGAAGAAGGCCAAGAAGAAGGCCGTGGGGACCAGGAATGGTCTCCGGCGCAAGGTGGCATCAGAAGTGACGTCCGAAGACACCGAGACGCGCTCCTCCAATGAAGATGAGGAGGAGGAAGAGGAAATCCCTCCCCCTCCCAATCAGAGGGGAGAAGAAGAGGAAGGCCGCCCCGTCTGGGGAGGCCGAGGTGTCCAAGAAGGGAAAGACCTTCCTTCCGGACCACTCCAGCACAGCCACTTACAGCGGCGAGGAGTGGTTGCCCAGGGACAAGCCCTGGCTAAGTCGTAAGTATTCGAACACTATAACACTTCAGGTATGTTTTGTTTTACTACTTCTTATCACGCCGAACATGCATATGCAGTCCGGCCAAATCCCACATCAATGTATCTTCTTCGGATTGGTCTCTGGGCCCATCGGTGATGAACAACGATTCACTCCCTACAACCTCCTCCCCCATGCCCGCGGGCGACACCGAGGTGTTGTCTCAGAGGATACCGGACCAAGGGGAGACAGTTCTGGATACACCCCCAGGCGAAATCCCAGTCGCCGGGCACATGGGGGGGGGGGGAAGACCCCCATGGACTCTGATAATGGGGGCCGCAGCAAGTCTGGCCCCCAGCCGGATACTGCTCCGGAACCCTCCGTGGTTCCGGATTCAGGCAGGCAGCCTCTCTCTAAGGGGCGAGCCGCCTGTGCTGATGACCTCTGTCCATCCAGAGGCATTGGACAACTTGCTGGAAGCGCTTCGCGGCGCTTCCATTGATGAAGAACACCGTACCATTATGAGTACGGTGATTGAGAAGGTCCGGTCCGCCAAAAGCGGATTGACTGAAGCCTGCGCCAGCCTCCTAACAGGCTTTGAGGTAAGTAATAAAATTGTAAGAAAATATCACAGTATAGACAGTAGCCCCTGATGCTCAGTTTGGTGTTCAGAAGGAAGGCCGAACAGAGGATCAAATAACATCTGCAGGAGTCTAACAGAAGATGTCTATGTGAATAAGCAGGCGTCGTTGCTGGCCGCTGCCGCTCATACTGCGGAGGTCTCTGGACTAAAGCGGGACCTAGAGCGGACCAAGGGGGAGCTTGGCCTCGTGAAGAGGAAGCTCGAGGAAAACAAAGGTACACAATACCCCGTCTATATATTTATAAAGGAAAAATTGTTGCTGCTAATAGAAGCATCATGAACTTTAATAGGGGCCATGACCAAAGTGACGGCCCTTAAGAAGGCACTGACCGAGGCCGAAGACAAAGCGGCCAAGGAACACGTCAAGCGCAAGATGCAAGAGGCCCGGATCAACGAGGTCCAGCAAGAGCTCCAGGATTTTGTCCAGAAATACAAGTCCTTGGAGCGTGACTCTAAGACTCAAGAGTCCGAGCTTGCTAAGGCCCTCCAGAGCGTGCAAGACGCCAAAGCCGAAGCCCAAAAGTCCCTCCAGGAGATTCAGGCGGTCAAGAAGATTGTGGAGGGTAAGGCATTCATTATGCAAAGCAAGCATGTGAAGGAGGCTTTCCTTTTACTTACCCAAATTTGGATCTCTCCAGGAGCGTTCGCAGATCTACCGTGCAGCATATCTGATACCGCAGAGTTCTACCGAGCCGAATAAGGGAGCTCGTCGGAGAAGTTGTTCTGGTCTCGGTATCATGGGACAGAACATCTGATGCCCTTGAGCGACCAGCTGAAGCAACTGGTCGAACTGCACAAGGCGGCCGAACTGGCCATGAAGGACCTCATATAGTCTGGTTGTGGCCTGCCGAGCCTTGGCCCAGCAGCTACTTTGGCCTCGTGAAGCAGCTTGTAAATGCCTGCCTGCGGCTTGAAGTGATAAAGCGGTCAGTTTGCATTGAAGGTGCGTGCATGGCCTTCGCCTACGCAAAAGTGCACTGGGCGAAGATGGATGCCAAGAAACTGATGACGGAGGGGCCACCGAAGGACAAGGAGCACCGCCATCACGAAAAGTATTATGACAGTGTCCTGAAGGGCTCCTGCCTTGTGGCGGAGCAATGTGCTAAGGATGTAATCTTTGAGTAAATGTACTCATTTTATCCTGTAATATGAAAACAAGTTCATTTGCGCAATATAACGCTTGTTGATTTAAAATTTTACCTTCTGTGCGGCCGCTTACAAAATCTGAGAGTTGGCCAGTCATTGGCTTCTGCCCCCATGTAACTAGTACAGGGGTGTTCAGGATATATCTAAGCACTCTTTATCCAAACTTTTGGTCCTTTAAGGAGGTGTTTAGCGCAACGAACAAGGCAATCGGACTATACAACTTTATCACCCTCACTTAGCCATAGAAGTTCTATAATTTTAAATTTTGGCGTAGCCCCTGGTATTCAGAAGGCCGAACTTGGGGCGCTATACACGCCTAAATCAGACAAAGACCGATTCCTCACCCAAAGCGGAAAAAATCTTTAAGGATTTGAAGCCTCTCGAACAGCGACCAGCTCTCACCGCATCATGATAGTCAGTTTTCTGCTTTCTCTACTGAGGTGCTCGTCCGAAAGAACCGGGACACAATCGCAGTAGTTCTCCCTGTGCCACCTTAGCCTATATAGCGGAATGTAAGGCAGCAAAACATGGGAGCCGGGCAACCCAACTATTGACCCAAGACATGATTCGAAGCTGATGCATATAATGCTATAAGTTTGGGGTGCCGCACTATCGAAAGTATTCGGACTTTTCTTGTCGTGTTATGAGGTACACTGAAGCCCCTGGTGAACTGAACGTACCAAAATGTATAGGTGCAATTTGTAATAAATAAATAGTCAAGGAAAAAGAAAAAGAAATGTAATAATAAGCTGACGCTGTACATTGTTTTCCATTGTTTGTTTGAATGATACGTCAAGGCGCAAGTATACAAGTAGTGCGATAGGCAAAATAGGACTATTTGACATGTCCTAACCAGGAGCGAGCTGCGTGTGGGTATGTAAAACAAGTATAGCGATCGTTATCAGAGACCACCTGGGGATTCCCTCGTACGTGAAAGCTCTTTGCCTCCTTGGTGTTTCCGTCCCATAATGGGTCCGATAATCAGATTATCGGAAGAGTCTCAAGAAGATAGGGACCTAAAAGAAATAAAAGCGTGAAGTTATATGGGTCCTGGGGCGGTTGAGCCGCATTGTGGACCGCATTCTGACTGTGCCTCCGCCTATGCCCATGGTATTTTAAGTGCGTAATTATGTGCGCGCGGCACAAATTTCACCGCTTGACTGGGACTAGGACGAAGGCCGAATTGCTAGGCGAGCTCTGGACGTGCCGGATGGTCCTGTTGCAGAGTACTTCGGATTCGCTTGACGGTGTCCGGGGGCTTTATTGCCGAATGGGAGGTCTACCTAAGGAGGCTGCTCTGTACTTCTGCTGCGAGGGCTGCAGTGTGCTCCTTCGTACGGAGGGAGCGCTCTGTCATTCCATTGACTGTTATGACCCCGCGAGGTCCTGGCATCTTGAGCTTGAGGTAGGCATAATGCAGCACCGCATTGAATCTAGCAAATGCGGTTCGTCCGAGCAGTGCATGATAGCCACTGCGGAAGGGGACGATATCAAAGATTAACTCCTCGCTTCAAAAGTTGTCCGGAGATCTGAAGACTACTTCCAGTGTGATTGAGCCAGTGCAACAGGCCTCTACACCTGGTATTACACCTTTAAAGGTGGTTTTGGTGGGTTTGATCCTTAAGGGATCGATGCCCATTTTGCGCACTGTATCCTAATAGAGCAGGTTCAGGCTGCTGCCACCGTCCATGAGGACTCGAGTGAGGTGGAATCCGTCAATGATAGGGTCAAGGACTAGTGCGACCGAACTGCCATGACGGATACTGGTCGGATGGTCCCTGCGATCAAAGGTGATCAGACAGGAAGACCATGGGTTGAACTTTGGGGCGACTGGCTCCATCGCGTAGACGTCCCTTAGTGCGCGCTTCTCCTCCCGCTTGGGAATATGGGTGGCGTATATCATATTTACCGTTTTTACTTGGGGAGGAAATTTCTTTTGTCCTTCTGTGTTCGGCGGCCGAGGCTCCTCGTCGTCATCATTGTACGACCCTTTTCCTTGTTTTCGGCATTTAACTTGCTAGCCTGTTTAAATACCCAACATTCTCTGTTTGTGTGGTTGGCTAGTTTATCGGGGGTGTTGTGGATTTGACATGAGCAATCGAGAATGCGGTCCAGGCTAGACAGGCCCAGATTGTTTCTTTTAAATGGATTCTTCCGCTGACTGGACTTGGAGCCACTGAATCCGGCATTGACGACCGTGTCTTCGGTGTTATCCCCATTATTGCAACGCTTGTGTCTGTTGCGCCGGGGCTTGCCGTTGCTATCTCTGGCGTCTGAAGTGCCAGGATTTCTTGATGTGCTATTGCTGCGAGCCAACCAGCTGTCCTCGCCCGCACAGAAGCGGGTCATGAGCGTCGTAAAGGCTGCCATGGATTTTGGCTTCTCTTGGTCGAGGTGTCGGGCAAGCCATTCCTCATGGATGTTATGCTTAAAGGCCGCTAGGGCTTCGGCATCCGGACAGCCGATGATTTGTTTCTTTTTAGTTAAGAACCGAGTCCAGAATTTCCTGGCTGACTCTCCGGGCTGTTGGGTTATGTGACTTAAGTCGTCAGCGTCCGGTGGCTCCACATAAGTTCCCTCGAAGTTGTCGAGGAATGCGTCTTCCAGGTTCTCCCAACCACCGATGGAGTTTGCCAGCAGGTGATACGTCTCAAACGTATCTATAATTTTTGATTGTTCCATGCTATTATATTACCCGTTTTGGATGTTTATGGGCTTTACTTTACACTTTTATATCATTTTTGGGACTAACCTACTAACCGGAGGCCCAGCCCATATTGCTGTTTTCTTGCCTATTTCAGTGTTTCAAAGAAAAGGAATATCAAACAGAGTCCAAACAGAATGAAACCTTCGTAAAAGTTATTTTTGGAACAGAAGCAATCCCGGGAACTTGGAGTGCAAGCCAGGGAAGCGTCGAGGAGGCCACGAGATAGGGGGGCGCCCACCGCCCTTGGGCGCGCCCTCCACCCTCGTGGGCCCCTCGAGGCTCCCCCGACCGACTTCTTTCGCCTATATGTTCCCATATACCCGAAAACATCAAACAAGATAGATCGGGAGTTCCGCCGCCGCAAGCCTCTGTAGCCACCAAAAACCTCTCAGGAGCCCGTTCCGGCACCCTGCCGGCGGGGGAATCCCTCACCGGTTGCCATCTTCATCATCCCGGCGCTCTCCATGACGAGGAGGGAGTAGTTCACCCTTGGGGCTGAGGGTATGTACCAGTAGCTACGTGTTTGATATCTCTCTCTCTCTTTCTCTCTCTCTCTCTCTCTCTCGTGTTCTCTCTATGGCACGATCTTGATGTATCGCGAGCTTTGCTATTATAGTTGGATCTTATGATGCTTCTCCCCCTCTACTCTCTTGTAATGAATTGAGTTTTCCCTTTGAAGTTATCTTATCGGATTGAGTCTTTAAGGATTTGAGAACACTTGATGTATGTTTTGCCGTGCTTATCTGTGGTGACAATGGGATATCACGTGATCCACTTGATGTATGTTTTGGTGATCAACTTGCGAGTTCTGCCCATGAACCTATGCATAGGGGTTGGCACACGTTTTCGTCTTGACTCTCCGGTAGAAACTTTGGGGCACTCTTTGAAGTACTTTGTGTTGATTGAATAGATGAATATGAGATTGTGTGATGCATGTCGTATAATCATGTCCACGGATACTTGAGGTGATAATGTAGTATCTAGGTCCCAGTCAAAAAAAATGGAGTATCTAGGTGACATTAGGGTTTTGGTTGATTTGTGTCTTAAGGTGTTATTCTAGTATGAACTCTAAGATAGATTGAACGGAAAGAATAGCTTCGTGTTATTTTACTACGGACTCTTGAAAAGATCGAGCAGAAAGGATAACTTTGAGGTGGTTTCGTACCCTACCATAATCTCTTCGTTTGTTCTCCGCTATTAGTGACTTTGGAGTGACTCTTTGTTGCATGTTGAGGGATAGTTATATGATCCAATTATGTTATTATTGTTGAGAGAACTTGCACTAGTGAAAGTATGAACCTTAGGCCTTGTTTCCTACCATTGCAATAGCATTTACGCTCACTTTTATCATTAGTTACCTTGGTGTTTTTATATTTTAAGATTACAAAAACCTATATCTACCATCCATATTGCACTTGTATCACCATCTCTTTGCTGAACTAGTGCACCTATACAATTTACCATTGTATTGGGTGTGTTGGGCACACAAGAGACTCTTTATTATTTGGTTGCAGGGTTGTTTGAGAGAGACCATCTTCATCCTAGGCCTCCTTGATGTCTACTACACAACCTTCTTCTTGTAGACGTTGTTGGGCCTGAAAGTGCACAGGTTTGTAGGACAGTAGCAAATTTCCCTCAAGTGGATGACCTAAGGTTTATCAATCCGTAGGAGGCGTAGGATGAAGATGGTCTCTCTCAAACAACCTTGCAACCAAATAACAGAGAGTCTCTTGTGTCCCCAACACACCCAATACAATGGCAAATTGTATAGGTGCACTAGTTCGGCGAAGAGATGGTGATACAAGTGCAAAATAGATAGTAGATATAGGTTTTTGTAATCTGAAATAATAAAAACAGCAAAGTAACAAGCGGTAAAAGTGAGCGTAAAAAGTATTGCAATGATAGGAAACAAGGCCTAGGGTTCATACTTTCACTAGTGTAAGTTCTCTCAACAATAATAACATAGATAGAACATATGACAATCCCTCAACATGCAACAAAGAGTCACTCCAAAGATACTAATAGCGGAGAACAAACATAGAGATTATGGTCGGGTACGAAACCACCACAAAGTTATTCTTTCGGATCGATCTATAAAAGAGTTCGTACTAGAATAACACCTTAAGATACAAATCAACCAAAACCCTAATGTCACCTAGATACTCCATTGTCACCTCAAGTATCCGTGGGCATGATTATACGATATGCATCACACAATGTCAGATTCATCCAACCAACATAAAAGTACTTCCAAGAGTGCCCCAAAGTTTCTACTGGAGAGTCAAGAACGTGTCCCAACCCCTATGCATAGGTTCCCAAATGTCACGAAACCCGCAAGTTGATCACCAAAACATACATCAAGTGGATCAATAGAATAACCCATTGTCACCACGGTTATCCCACGCAAGACATACATCAAGTGTTCATAAAAGACTCAATCCAATAAGATAACTTCAAAAGGGGAAACTCAATTCATCACAAGAGAGTAGAGGGGGAGAAACATCATAAGATCCAACTACAATAGCAAAGCTCGGGATACATCAAGATCGTGCCATAGATGAACATGAGAGAGAACACGAGAGAGAGAGAGAGAGAGAGAGAGAGAGAGATCAAACACATAGTTACTGGTACATACCCTCAGCCCCGAGGGTGAACTACTCCCTCCTCGTCATGGATAGCGCCGGGATGATGAAGATGGCCACTGGTGATGGGATCCCCCTCCGGCAGGGCGCCGGAACAGGGTCCCGGTTGGTTTTTGGTGGCTACAGAGGCTTGCGGCGCCGGAACTCCCGATCTATCTTCTATTATGGAAGTTTTAGGGTACGTAGGTATATATGGGTGAAAGGGATACGTCGGTGGACCTCCAGGATCATGTTCGGTTCGAAAATCACGATCCCGAAGGTTTCATTCCGTTTGGACTCCGTTTGATATTTTGTTTCTTCGAAATACTGAAAAAGGCAAAAAACAACAATTCTGGGCTGGGCCTCCGGTTAATAGGTTAGTCACAAAAGTAATATAAAAGTGAAAAATAAAACCCAATATAGTCCAAAACAGTAGATAAAGTAGCATGGAGCAATCAAAAATTATAGATACGTAGGAGACGTATCAAGCATCCCCAAGCTTAATTCCTGCTCGTCCTCGAGTAGGTAAATGATAAAAAATATTTTTTGATGCGGAGTGATACTTTGGCATAATTTCAATGTAAATCTTCTTAATTGTGATATGAATATTCAGATCCGAAAGATTCAAGACAAAAGTTCATATTGACACAAAAATAATAATACTTCAAGCATACTAATCAAAGCAATCATGTCTTCTCAAAATAGCATGGCAAAAGAAAGTTCATCCCTACAAAATCATATAGTTAGGCTATGCTTCATTTTCGTCACACAAAGATGTTCCCAACTTCTATACCCCCGATGATAAGCCAAGCAATTGTTTCATACTTAAATAATCTCAAACTTTTTCAACCTTCACACAATACATGAGCGTGAGCCATGGATATAGCACTATGGGTGGAATAGAATATGGTGATGGGGATTGTGTGGAGAAGACAAAAAAGGAGAAAGTCTCATGTTGACAAGGCTAATCAACGGGCTATGGAGATGCCCATCAATTGATGTCAACATGAGGAGTAGGGATTGCCATGCAACGGATGCACTAGAGCTATGAATGCTCAACAAAAGAAAACTAGTGGGTGTGCATCCAACTTGCTTGCTCATAAAGACCTAGGGCATTTGAGGAAGCCCATCGTAGGAATATACAAGCCAAGTTCTATATTGAAAAGTTCCCACTAGTATGAAAAAGACAACTTATGAGACTCACTACATGAAGAACAAGGTGCTACTTTGAAGCACAATATATGAGACTCACTACATGAAGAACAAGGTGCTACTTTGAAGCACAAGTGTGGAAAAGAGATAGTAGCATTGCCCTTTTTATATTATTTTTTTGGGCCTTTCTCTTTTTTTTGGCCTTTCCTTTTTTGGGCCTTTCTTTTTTTTGGCCTTTCTTTTTTTTATTTGGGCAATGCTCTAATGAATTACAACAAATGAATTACAACTCGATACTAGAACAAGATATGACTCTATATGAATGCCTCCGGCGGTGTACCGGGATGGTGCAATGAATCAAGAGTGACATGTATGAAAAATAATGCATGGTGGCTTTGCCACAAATACGATGTCAACTACAAGATCATGCAATGGCAATATGACAAAAGTAATGCATGTCACGATGATGATGGTGGAAGTTGCATGGCAATATATCTCGGAATGGCTATGGAAATGCCATGATAGGTAGGTATGGTGGCTATTTTGAGGAAGATATAAGGAGGTTTATGTGTGATAGAGCGTATCGTATCATGGGGTTTGGATGCACCGGCGAAGTTTGCACCAACTCTCAAGGTGAGAAAGGGCAATGCACGGTACCGAAGAGGCTAGCAAGGGTGGAAAGGTGAGAGTGCGTATAATCCATGGACTCAACATTAGTCAAAAGAACTCATATACTTATTGCAAAAATTTAGAAGTCATCAAAAATCAAGTACTACATGCATGCTCCTAGGGGGATAGATTGGTAGGAAAAGACCATCACTCGTCCCCGACCGCCACTCATAAGGATGCACAAGCCAGGTACACTTCATGTTTCAAATTTGTTACATAACTTTAACCATACGTGCATGCTACGGGACTTGCAAATTTCAACACAAGCATTCTTTGAATTCATAATCACCCAACTAGCATGACTATGATATTATCACCTCCATATCTCAAAACAATTATCAAGCATCAAACTTATCTTAGTATTCAACGCACTCAGAAGAAAGTTTCACATATCTTGAATACCAAGTATATTTGAAGGAAATATGCCCTAGAGGCAATAATAAAGTTATTATTTATTTCCTCATATCATGATAAATGTTTATTATTCATGCTAGAATTGTATTAACCGGAAACATGATACATGTGTGAATACATAGACAAACATATAGTCACTAGTATGCCTCTACTTAACTAGCTCATTAATCAAAGATGGTTATGTTTCCTAACCATAGACATGTGTTGTCATTTGATTAATGAGATCACATCATTAGGAGAATGATGTGATTGACATGACCCATCCCGTTAGCTTAGCACTTGATCGTTTAGTATTCTGCTATTGCTTTCTTCATGACTTATACATGTTCCTGTAACTATGAGAATTATGCAACTCCCGTTTACCGGAGGAACACTTTGGGTACTACCAAACGTCACAACGTAACTGGGTGATTATAAAGGAGTACTACAGGTGTCTCCAAAGGTACATGTTGAGTTGGCGTATTTCGAGATTAGGTTTTGTCACTCCGATTGTCAGAGAGGTATCTCTGGGCCCTCTCGGTAATACTCATCACTTAAGCCTTGCAAGCATTATAACTAATGAAGTTAGTTATGAGATGAAGTATTACAGAACGAGTAAAGAGACTTGCCGGTAACGAGATTGAACTAGGTATTGGATACCGACGATCAAATCTCGGGCAAGTAACATACCGATGACAAAGGGAACAACGTATGTTGTTATGCGGTTTGACCGATAAAGATCTTCGTAGAATATGTAGGAACCAATATGGGCATCCAGGTCCCGCTATTGGTTATTGACCGAGAATGGTTTTAGGTCATGTCTACATAGTTCTGGAACCCGTAGGGTCCGCACGCTTAACGTTTCGATGACAGTTTTATTATGAGTTTATAAGTTTTGATGTACCGAAGTTTGTTCGGAGTCCCGGATGTGATCACGGACATGACGAGGAGTCTCGGAATGGTCGAGACATAAAGATTGATATATTGGAAGCCTGTGTTTGGACATCGGAATGGTTCCGGGTGAAATCGGCATTTTACCGGAGTACCGGGAGGTTACCAGAACCCCCCGGGGGGTTAATGGGCCTACATGGGCCAAGAGGGAGAAGAGGAAGGAGCCAGGAGGGGGCCGCGTGCCCCTCCCCCTCCTAGTCCGAATAGGACAAGGGAAGGGGGGCGGCGCCCCCCCTTTCCTTCCCCTCCTCCTCCTCTTTCCCCCTTCTCTCCTACTCCAACTTGGAAAAGGGGAGTCCTACTCCCGGTGGGAGTAGGACTCCCCCCTTGGCGCACCCCCTTAGGCCGGCGGCCTCCTCCCCCCTGGCTCCTTTATATACGGGGGCGGGGGCCACCCCATAGACACACAAGTTGATCTACGGATCGTTCCTTAGCCGTGTGCGGTGCCCCCTTCCACCATATTCCACCTCGGTCATATCGTCGCGGAGTTTAGGCGAAGCCCTGCGCCGGTAGAACATCATCATCGTCACCACGCCGTCGTGCTAACAGAACTCATCTCTGGAGCCTTTGCTGGATCGGAGGGCCGGAGATCATCATCGAGCTGAACGTGTGCTGAACTCGGAGGCTCCGTACGTTCCATGCTTGGATCGGTCGGATCGTGAAGACGTACGACTACATCAACCGCGTTGTGCTAACGCTTCTGCTTACGGTCTACAAGGGTACGTGGACGAACACTCTCCCCTCTCGTTGCTATATCATCACCATGATCTTGCGTGTGCGTAGGAAAATTGTTGAAATTACTACGTTACCCAACAGTGGCATCCGAGCCTAGGTTTTATGCGTTGATGTTATATGCACGAGTAGAACACAAGTGAGTTGTGGGCGATACAAGTCATACTGCTTACCAGCATGTCATACTTTGGTTCGGCGGTATTGTGAGATGAAGTGGCCCGGACCGACATTACGCGTACGCTTACGCGAGACTGGTTTCACCGTTACGAGCACTCGTGCTTAAAGGTGGCTGGCGGGTGTCTGTCTCTCTCACTTTAGCTGAATCGAGTGTGACTACGCCCGGTCCTTGCGAAGGTTAAAACAGCACCAACTTGACGAACTATCGTTGTGGTTTTTTGATGCGTAGGTAAGAACGGTTCTTGCTAAGCCCGTAGCAGCCATGTAAAATTTCCAACAACAAAGTAGAGGACGTCTAACTTGTTTTTGCAGGGCATGTTGTGATGTGATATGGTCAATACGTGATGCTATATTTTATTGTATGAGATGATCATGTTTTGTAAACGAAGTTATCGGCAACTGGCAGGAGCCATATGGTTGTCGCTTTATTGTATGAAATGCAAACGCCCTGTAATTGCTTTACTTTATCACTAAGCGGTAGCGATAGTCGTAGAAGGAATAGATGGCGTAACGACAATGATGCTACGATGGAGATCAAGGTGTCGCGCCGGTGACGATGGTGCTCATGACGGTGCTTCGAAGATGGAGATCACAAGCACAAGATGATGATGGCCATATCATATCACTTATATTGATTGCATGTGATGTTTATCCTTTATGCATCTTATCTTGCTTTGATTGACGGTAGCATTTTAAGATGATCTCTCACTAATTATCAAGAAGTTTTCTCCCTGAGTATGCACCGTTGCGAAAGTTCTTCGTGCTGAGACACCACGTGATGATCGGGTGTGATAGGCTCTACGTTCAAATACAACGGGTGCAAAACAGTTGCACACGCGGAATACTCAGGTTATACTTGACGAGCCTAGCATATACAGATATGGCCTCGGAACACGGAGACCGAAAGGTCGAGCGTGAATCATATAGTAGATATGATCAACATAGAGATGTTCACCATTGAAACTACTCCATCTCACGTGATGATCGGACATGGTTTAGTTGATTTGGATCACGTGATCACTTAGATGACTAGAGAGATGTCTGTCTAAGTGGGAGTTCTTAAGTAATATGATTAATTGAACTTAAATTTATCATGAACTTAGTACCTGATAGTATTTTGCTTGTCTATGCTTGTTTGTAGATAGATGGCTCGTGTTGTTGTTCCGTTGAATTTTAATGTGTTCCTTCAGAAAGCAAAGTTGAAAGATGATGGTAGCAATTACACGGACTGGGTCCGTAACCTGAGGATTATCCTCATTGCTGCACAGAAAAGTTACGTCCTGGAAGCACCGCTGGGTGCCAGGCCTGCTGCTGATGCAACTGACGACGTTAAGAACGTCTGGCAGAACAAAGCTGATGACTACTCGATAGTTCAATGTGCCATGCTTTACGGCTTAGAACCGGGTCTTCAACGACGTTTTGAACGTCATGGAGCATATGAGATGTTCCAGGAGTTGAAGTTAATATTTCAAGCAAATGCCCGGATTGAGAGATATGAAGTCTCCAATAAGTTCTACAGCTGCAAGATGGAGGAGGATAGTTCTGTCAGTGAGCATATACTCAAAATATCTGGGTATAATAATCACTTGATTCAACTGGGAGTTAATCTTCTGGATGATAGCGTCATTGACAGAATTCTCCAATCACTGCCACCAAGCTACAAGAGCTTCGTGATGAACTATAATATGCAAGGGATGAACAAGACTATTCCCGAGCTCTTCGCGATGCTGAAAGCCGCGGATGTAGAAATCAAGAAGGAGCATCAAGTGTTGATGGTCAACAAGACCACTAGTTTCAAGAAGAAAGGCAAAGGGAAAAAGAAGGGGAACTTCAAAAAGAACGGCAAGCAAGTTGCTGCTCAAGAGAAGAAACCCAAGTCTGGACCTAAGCCTGAAACTGAGTGCTTCTACTGCAAGCAGACTGGACACTGGAAGCGGAACTGCCCCAAGTATTTGGCGGATAAGAAGGATGGCAAAGTGAACAAAGGTATATGTGATATACATGTTATTGATGTGTACCTTACTAATGCTCGCAGTAGCACCTGGGTATTTGATACTGGTTCTGTTGCTAATATTTGCAACTCGAAACAGGGACTACGGATTAAGCGAAGATTAGCTAAGGACGAGGTGACGATGCGCGTGGGAAATGGTTCCAAAAGCAATGTGATCGCGGTCGGCACGCTACCTCTACATCTACCATCGGGATTAGTTTTAGACCTAAACAATTGTTATTTGGTGCCTGCGTTGAGCATGAACATTATATCTGGATCTTGTTTGATGCGAGATGGTTATTCATTTAAATTAGAGAACAATGGTTGTTCTATTTATATGAGTAATATCTTTTATGGTCATGCACCCTTGAAGAGTGGTCTATTTTTATTGAATCTCGATAGTAGTGATACACATATTCATAGTGTTGAAACCAAAAGATGCAGAGTTGATAATGATAGTGCAACTTATTTGTGGCACTGCCGTTTAGGTCATATCGGTGTAAAACGCATGAAGAAACTCCATACTGATGGGCTTTTGGAATCACTTGATTATGAATCACTTGGTACTTGCGAACCGTGCCTTATGGGCAAGATGACTAAAACACCGTTCTCCGGTACTATGGAGAGAGCAACAGATTTGTTGGAAATCATACATACAGATGTATGTGGTCCAATGAATGTTGAGGCTCGTGGCGGATATCGTTATTTTCTCACCTTCACAGATGATTTGAGCAGATATGGGTATATCTACTTAATGAAACACAAGTCTGAAACATTTGAAAAGTTCAAAGAATTTCAGAGTGAAGTGGAAAATCATCGTAACAAGAAAATAAAGTTTCTACGATCTGATCGTGGAGGAGAATATTTGAGTTACGAGTTTGGTCTACACTTGAAACAATGCGGGATAGTCTCGCAACTCACGCCACCTGGAACACCACAACGCAATGGTGTGTGCGAACGTCGTAATCGTACTTTACTTGATATGGTGCGATCTATGATGTCTCTTACCGATCTACCGCTATCATTTTCGGGTTATGCTTTAGAGACGGCCGCATTCATGTTAAATAGGGCACCATCAAAATCCGTTGAGACGACGCCTTATGAACTATGGTTTGGTAAGAAACCAAAGTTGTCGCTTCTTAAAGTTTGGGGCTGCGATACTTATGTGAAGAAACTTCAACCAGATAAGCTCAAACCTAAATCGGAGAAATGTGTCTTCTAGGATACGCAAAAGAGACTATTGGGTACACCTTCTATCACAGATCTGAGGGCAAGATTTTCGTTGCTAAATTCGGATCCTTTCTAGAGAAGGAGTTTCTCTCGAAAGAAGTGAGTGGGAGGAAAGTAGAACTTGATGAGATAACTGTATCTACTCCCTTATTGGAAGGTAGTTCATCACAAGAACCGGTTCCTGTGACAACTACACCAATTAGTGAGGAAGCTAATGATATTGATCATGAAACTTCAGATCAAGTTTCTGCTGAACCTCGTAGGTCTACCAGAGTAAGATCCGCACCAGAGTGGTACGGCAATCCTATTCTGGAAGTCATGTTACTTGACCATGATGAACCTACGAACTATGAGGAAGCATGATGAGCCCAGATTCCGCAAAATGGTTAGAGGCCATGAAATCTGAGATGGGATCCATGTATGAAAACAAAGTATGGACTTTGGTTGACTTGCCCGATGATCGGCAAGCAATTGAGAATAAATGGATCTTTAAGAAGAAGACTGACGCTGATGGTAATGTAAATGTCTATAAAGCTCGACTTGTTACGAAAGGTTTTCGACAAGTTCAAGGGGTTGACTACGATGAGACTTTCTCACCCGTAGCGATGCTTAAGTCTGTCCGAATCATGTTAGCTATTGCTGCATTTCATGATTATGAAATTTGGCAAATGGATGTCAAAACTGCATTCTTGAATGGATTTCTAGAAGAAGAGTTGTATATGATGCAGCCGGAAGGTTTTGTTGATCCAAAAGGTGCTAACAAAGTGTGCAAGCTCCAACATTCCATTTATGGACTGGTGCAAGCATCTCGGAGTTGGAATAAACGCTTTGATAGTGTGATCAAAGCATATGGTTTTATACAGACTTTTGGAGAAGCCTGTATTTACAAGAAAGTGAGTGGGAGCTCTGTAGCATTTCTAGTTTTATATGTAGATGACATATTATTAATTGGAAATGATATAGAATTTCTGGATAGCATAAAGGGATACTTGAATAAAAGTTTTTCAATGAAAGACCTTGGTGAAGCTGCTTATATATTGGGCATCAAGATCTATAGAGATATATCAAGACGCTTAATAGGACTTTCACAAAGCACATACCTTGAATTTTTTTTGAAAAAGTTCAAAATGGATCAGGCAAAGAAAGGGTTCTTGCCTGTGTTACAAGGTGTGAAGTTGAGTCAAACTCAATGCCCGACCACAGCAGAAGATAGAGAGAAAATGAAAGATGTTCCCTATGCTTCAGCCATAGGCTCTATCATGTATGCAATGCTGTGTACCAGGCCTGACGTATGTTTAGCAATAAGCTTAGCAGGAAGGTACCAAAGTAATCCAGGAGTGGATCACTGGACAGCGGTCAAGAACATCCTGAAATACCTGAAAAGGACTAAGGATATGTTTCTCGTATATGGAGGTGACAAAGAGCTAGTCGTAAGAGGTTACGTCGATGCAAGCTTTGACACTGATCCGGACGATTCTAAATCGCAAACCGGATACGTGTATATATTAAACGGTGGAGCTGTAAGTTGGTGCAGTTCTAAACAAAGCGTCGTGGCGGGATCTAAATGTGAAGCGGAGTACATAGCTGCTTCCGAAGCAGCGAATGAAGGAGTCTGGATGAAGGAGTTCATTTCCGATCTAGGTGTCATACCTAGTGCATCGGGACCAATGAAGATCTTCTGTGACAACACTGGTGCAATTGCCTTGGCAAAGGAATCCAGATTTCACAAGAGGACCAAGCGCATCAAGAGACGCTTCAATTCCATTCGGGACCAAGTCCAAGTGGGAGACATAGAAATTTGCAAGATATATACGGATCTGAATGTTGCAGATCCGTTGACTAAGCCTCTCTCACGAGCAAAACATGATCAACACCAAGACTCCATGGGTGTCAGAATCATTACTATGTAATCTAGATTATTGACTCTAGTGCAAGTGGGAGACTGAAGGAAATATGCCCTAGAGGCAATAATAAAGTTATTATTTATTTCCTCATATCATGATAAATGTTTATTATTCATGCTAGAATTGTATTAACCGGAAACATGATACATGTGTGAATACATAGACAAACATATAGTCACTAGTATGCCTCTACTTAACTAGCTCATTAATCAAAGATGGTTATGTTTCCTAACCATAGACATGTGTTGTCATTTGATTAATGAGATCACATCATTAGGAGAATGATGTGATTGACATGACCCATCCCGTTAGCTTAGCACTTGATCGTTTAGTATTCTGCTATTGCTTTCTTCATGACTTATACATGTTCCTGTAACTATGAGAATTATGCAACTCCCGTTTACCGGAGGAACACTTTGGGTACTACCAAACGTCACAACGTAACTGGGTGATTATAAAGGAGTACTACAGGTGTCTCCAAAGGTACATGTTGAGTTGGCGTATTTCGAGATCAGGTTTTGTCACTCCGATTGTCGGAGAGGTATCTCTGGGCCCTCTTGGTAATACTCATCACTTAAGCCTTGCAAGCATTATAACAAATGAAGTTAGTTATGAGATGAAGTATTACAGAACGAGTAAAGAGACTTGCCGGTAATGAGATTGAACTAGGTATTGGATACCGACGATCAAATCTCGGGCAAGTAACATACCGATGACAAAGGGAACAATGTATGTTGTTATGCGGTTTGACCGATAAAGATCTTTGTAGAATATGTAGGAACCAATATGGGCATCCAGGTCCCGCTATTGGTTATTGACCGAGAATGGTTTTAGGTCATGTCTACATAGTTCTCGAACCCGTAGGGTTCGCACGCTTAACGTTTCGATGACAGTTTTATTATGAGTTTATAAGTTTTGATGTACCGAAGTTTGTTCGGAGTCCCGGATGTGATCACAGACATGACGAGGAGTCTCGGAATGGTCGAGACATAAATATTGATATATTGGAAGCCTGTGTTTGGACATCGGAATGGTTCCGGGTGAAATCGGCATTTTACCGGAGTACCGGGAGGTTACCGGAACCCCCCGGGGGGTTAATGGGCCTACATGGGCCAAGAGGGAGAAGAGGAAGGAGCCAGGAGGGGGCCGCACGCCCCTCCCCCTCCTAGTCCGAATAGGACAAGGGAAGGGGGGTGGCACCCCCCCTTTCCTTCCCCTCCTCCTCCTCTTTCCCCCTTCTCTCCTACTCCAACTTGGAAAAGGAGAGTCCTACTCCCACTCCCCCCTTGGCGCACCCCCTTAGGCCGGCGGCCTCCTCCCCCCTGGCTCCTTTATATACGGGGGCGGGGGGCACCCCATAGACACACAAGTTGATCTACGGATCGTTCCTTAGCCGTGTGCGGTGCCCCCTTCCACGATATTCCACCTTGGTCATATCATCGCGGAGTTTAGGCGAAGCCCTGCACCGGTAGAACATCATCATCGTCACCACGCCGTCGTGCTGACAGAACTCATCTCCGGAGCCTTTGCTGGATCGGAGGGCCGGAGATCGTCATCGAGCTGAACGTGTGCTGAACTCGGAGGCTCCGTACGTTCGATGCTTGCATCGGTCGGATCGTGAAGACGTATGACTACATCAACCGCGTTGTGCTAACGCTTCCGCTTACGGTCTATGAGGGTATGTGGACGAACACTCTCCCCTCTCGTTGCTATATCATTACCATGATCTTGCGTGTGCGTAGGAAATTTTTTGAAATTACTACATTACCCAACAATATTAACATTAAGCAAATTACCATGCTATTAACGACTCTCAAAATAATCTAAGTGAAGCATGAGAGATCAAGTTTCTTTAAAACAAATCCACCTCCGTGCTCAAAAAGATCTAAGTGAAGCACTAGAGCAAAAATTATCACGCTCAAAAAGATATAAGTGAAGCACTATGAGCAAACTATCAAGCTCAAAAGATATAAGTGAAGAACATAGAGTATTCTAACAAATTTCAATTCATGTATGGCTCTCACAAAATGTGTGTACAGCAAAGATGATTGTGGTAAACTAACAAGCAAAGACACAAATGATACAAGACGCTCCAAGCAAAAAAACATATCATGTTGGTGAATAAAAATATAGCTCCAAGTAAATTACCGGTGGAAGTGGACGAAAGAGGGGATGCCTTCCGGGGCATCCCCAAGCTTTGAATTTTTGGTGTCCTTGGATTATATTTGGGGTGCCATGGGCATCCCCAATCTTAGGCTCTTGCCACTCCTTGTTCCATAATCCATCAAAAGAATTCACCCAAAACTTGAAAACTTCACAACACAAAACTCAACAGAAATCTCGTGAGCTCTGTTAGAGAAAGAAAACAAAAGACTACTTCAAGGTACTGTAATGAACTCATTCTTTATTTATATTGGTGTTAAACCTACTGTATTCCAACTTCTCTATGGATCATAAACTATTTTTCTAGCCATAGATTCATCAAAATAAGCAAACAACACACGAAAAACAGAATCTGTCAAAAACAGAACAGTCTGTAGTAATCTGTAACTAACGCAAACTTCTGGAACTCTAAAAATTGTACTAAAATAGGAAGTCGTGGAAAATTTGTTTATTGATCAGCAGCAAAAAGAATAAACGCAAAAGCACTCTCCAGTAATAAATGGCAGCTAATTTTGTGAGCGCTAAAGTTTCTGTTTTTCAGCAGAATCAAATCAACTATCATCGTAGGTTATCCTATAGGTCCTACTTGGCACAAACACTAATTAAAACATAAAGCCACATCCAAACAGAAGGTAGATGGATTATTTATTCCTAAACAGAAGCAAAAACAAAAAACACAAAATAAAACTGGGTTGCCTCCCAACAAGCGCTATCGTTTAACGCCCCTAGCTAGGCATAAAAGCAAGGATAGATCTAGGTATTGCCATCTTTGGTAGGCAATCCATAAGTGGCTCTCATGATAGATTCATATGGTAATTTTATTTTCTTTCTAGGGAAGTGTTCCATACCCTTATTTAAGGGAAATTGGAATCTAATATTCCCTTCCTTCATATCAATAATTGCACCAATCGTTCTAAGGAAAGGTCTACCAAGAATAATAGGACATGAAGGATTGCAATCTATATCAAGAACGATAAAATCTACGGGCACATAATTCCTATTTGCAACAATAAGAACATCATTAATTCTTCCCATAGGCTTTTTAATAGTGGAATCCGCAAGATGCAAGTTTAGAGAGCAATCATCAAAATCACGGAAATCTAGCAAATCACATAAAGTTTTGGGAATAGTAGAGACACTAGCACCCAAATCACACAAATCATGAAACTCAAAGTCTTTAATTTTAATTTTAATAGTAGTTTCCCACTCATCATAGAGTTTTCTAGGCATAGAGACTTTCATCTCAAGTTTTTCTTCATAAGATTGCATCAAGGCATCAACAATGTGTTTGGTAAAGGCCTTATTTTGACTATAAGAATGAGGAGATTCTAGCACGGATTGCAACAAGGAAATACAACCAATCAAAGAGCAATTTTCATAATTAAATTCCTTGAGATCCAAAATAGTAGGTTTAGCAACATCACGGTTTCTATTTATTTCAATCCCACTTTCATCAATTTCATCATCAAGATCTAGAAACTCCGAATTCTTAGAACGCCTTCTAGGTAAAGGAAGAAAATCTTCAGATTCATTAAGATTCATATTGCAAAACAAAGATTTAATGGGGGACACATCAATAACTTTTAGATCTTCATCTTGATTTTCATAGGAATTCGGTTTAGCGGCCATCTTATTGACTAAGGTAGCTTGCATATCCGAAATTTCAGCGGTCATCTTTTCAAGACGAGCAATTTGGGCCCTTATACCATCAAATTCTTTAGACATATCATTGAGTTCTTTATTCATAAAGCTCATAAAATTTTTTTGTTCCTTAAGTTCGTTTCAAAAGAAATTATTGTGCTCAAATTGCAAAACCATAAACTTTCTAACATTGCTTTCGATCTCCTCTAGCCTTTTAAGGTGAAGGTCACCAAATCTAGGTAGAGCCATCGCAACAAATAGGCAAACTAACACACGAGCAAACAAAAAGGACGAGGAAAATGCAACGGAAAGAGAGGAGGAGATTGGGAAAGAGAGGGAAAATAAAACGGCAAGGGTGAAGTGGGGGAGAGGAAAACGAGAGGCAAATGGCAAATAATGTAATGCGAGAGATAGGGATTGTGATGGGTACTTGGTATGTTGACTTTTGCGTAAGCCTCCCTGGCAATGGCGCCAGAAATGAGCTTGATGTCTACTACACAACCTTCTTCTTGTAGACGTTGTTGGGCCTGCAAGTGCACAGGTTTGTAGGACAGTAGCAAATTTCCCTCCAGTGGATGACCTAAGGTTTATCAATCCGTAGGAGGCGTAGGATGAAGATGGTCTCTCTCAAACAACCCTGCAACCAAATAACAGAGAGTCTCTTGTGTCCCCAACACACCCAATACAATGGCAAATTGTATAGGTGCACTAGTTCGGCGAAGAGATGGTGATACAAGTGCAAAAGAGATAGTAGATATAGGTTTTTGTAATCTGAAATAATAAAAACAGCAAGGTAACAAGCGGTAAAAGTGAGCGTAAACAGTATTGCAATGATAGGAAACAAGGCCTAGGGTTCATACTTTCACTAGTGTAAGTTCTCTCAACAATAATAACATAGATAGAACATATGACAATCCCTCAGCATGCAACAAAGAGTCACTCCAAAGACACTAATAGCGGAGAACAAACGTAGAGATTATGGTCGGGTACGAAACCACCACAAAGTTATTCTTTCGGATCGATCTATGAAAGAGTTCGTACTAGAATAACACCTTAAGATACAAATCAACCAAAACCCTAATGTCACCTAGATACTCCATTGTCACCTCAAGTATCCGTGGGCATGATTATACGATATGCATCACACAATCTCAAATTCATCCAACCAACATAAAAGTACTTCCAAGAGTGCCCCAAAGTTTCTACCGGAGAGTCATGAACGTGTGCCAACCCCTATGCATAGGTTTCCAAGTGTCACGAAACCCGCAAGTTGATCACCAAAACATACATCAAGTGGATCAATAGAATAACCCATTGTCACCACGGTTATCCCATGCAAGACATACATCAAGTGTTCATAAAAGACTCAATCCAATAAGATAACTTCAAAAGGGGAAACTCAATTCATCACAAGAGAGTAGAGGGGGAGAAACATCATAAGATCCAACTACAATAGCAAAGCTCGGGATACATCAAGATCGTGCCATAGATGAACATGAGAGAGAACACAAGAGAGAGAGAGATCAAACACATAGTTACTTGTACATACCCTCAGCCCCGAGGGTGAACTACTCCCTCCTCATCATGGATAGCGCCGGGATGATGAAGATGGCCACCGGTGATGGGATCCCCCTCCGGCAGGGCGCCGGAACAGGGTCCCGATTGGTTTTTGGTGGCTACAGAGGCTTGCGGCGGTGGAACTCCTGATCTATCTTCTGTTCTAGAAGTTTTAGGGTGCGTAGGTATATATGGGTGAAAGGGGTACGTCGGTGGACCTCCAGGATCACGTTTGGTTGGAAAATCATGATCCCGAAGGTTTCATTCCGTTTGGACTCCGTTTGATATTCTGTTTCTTTGAAATACTGAAAAAGGGAAAAAAACAGCAATTCTGGGCTGGGCCTCCGGTTAATAGGTTAGTCCCAAAAGTAATATAAAAGTGAAAAATAAAGCCCAATATAGTCCAAAATAGTAGATAAAGTAGCATGGAGCAATCAAAATTATAGATACGTTGGAGACGTATCACTCCTATGGATTGATAAACCTTAGGTCATCCATTTGAGGGAAATTTGCTACTGTCCTACAAACCTCTGCTCTTGGAGGCCCAACAACGTCTACAAGAAGAAGGTTGTGTAGTAGACATCAAGCTCTTTTCTGGCGCCGTTGTCGGGGAGGTGAGTGCTTGAAGGTATATCTTTAGATCTTGCAATCAAATCTTTTTGTTTCTTGTTTTATCGTTAGTCTAGTTTATAAAAGAAAACTACAAAAAATGGAGTTAAGTTTGTCTCATACGCTTCATCTTTTTAATATCTTTCGTGAGTATGATGAAAAGGAAATTTTTGCTCAAGTGCTAGATGAAGAAGTCCATAAAATGTTTGGCAATAAATATGTGAATGATGAGCATGATTCTAATGTTGTTAGTATGAATACCTTGAATATCCATAATGCTAATGCTATGCAAAGCCACAAGCTTGGGGAAGCTATGTTTGATGAAGATGATATTTTTTGTCCCCCAAGTTTTGATGAGAATATTTATTATGATGAAAGCATGCCTCCTATTTATGATGATTATATTAATGAAAGTGGGTTTGGAAGAGTGTCAACTTTAGTAAGTAATGATCCCACTATTTTGGAGGATGTTGAATATTATTGTGATAATTATGAAAGTGGATTTGGAGAGGTCGTGACTTTATTTAGTGATGAATCCACTATTTCGGAAGAGGTTCCAAATGATTATGAGAACAAAGTTGCTATCTATGATGATTATTGTGATGACTTGTATGCTATTAGGAATAATGATAACCATGAAACTTGTCATCATGATTTTAGTTTTCAATTGGATTATGCCTCACATGACAGTTATTTTGTTGAGTTTGCTCCCACTACTATTCATGAGAAGAAATTTGCTTATGTGGAGAGTAGTAAAATTTATATGCTTGTGCATCATGAAAATAATGCTTTAGGTGCTGGTTATATTGTTTAATTCATTCATGATGCTACTGAAAATTATTATGAGGGAGGAACATATGCTTGTAGGAATTGCAATAATATCAAGTTTCCTCTCTATGTGTTGAAAATTTTGAAGCTATGCTTGTTTTACCTTCCTATGCTAGTTGATTATTGTTACCCTAAGTTGTTTGCTCACAAAATCCCTATGCATAGGAAGTGGGTTAGACTTAAATGTGCTAGTCATATGCTTCATGATGGTCCCGTTATGTTTCAATTCTTATCTTTTATGCGAGCAACATCGTCATCATCATGCCTAGCTAAAAGGCAATAAAGAAAAGCGCTTGTTGGGAGACAACCCAATATTTACCCTTATTGTTTTTGTGTGTTCACATGATTATTCTACTGTAGTAATCATGTTTTATAGCTTTTGTTTCAATAAAGTGCCAAGTAAGACCTTTAGGATAGCTTACGGTGATAGTTGTGTTGATCCTGCTGAGAATCAAAAACTTTTGCACTCAGTAAATTAGTTTTGATAATTCACAGAAATGTAATTATGATCTGATGCTTTTTGCTATGGATTTTTAAACGAATTTATTAGGAATTCCTAATTTGGTAGGATTTTTGGAGTTCCAGAAATATACGTTTGATATAGATTACTACAGACTATTCTGTTTTTGACAGATTCTGTTTTCTATGTGTTGTTTGCTTATTTTGATGAATCTATGAGTGGTATCGGAGGGTATGAACCATAGAGAAGTTGGAATACAGTATATATTACACCAATATGAATTTATAATGAGTTCATTACAGTACCTAAGTGGTGGTTTTATTTTCTTATACTAACGGAGCTTACGAGTTTTCTGTTGAGTTTTGTGTTGTGAAGTTTTCAAGTTTTGGGTAAAGATTCGATGGAATATGGAATAAAGAGTGGAAAGATACTAAGCTTGGGGATTCCCAAGGCACACCAAGGTAATATTCAAGGAAAACCAAGAGCCTAAGCTTGGGGATGCCCCGGAAAGCATCTCCTCTTTCGTCTTCGTTCATCGGTAACTTTACTTGGAGCTATATTTTTATTCACCACATGATATGTGTTTTGCTTGGAGCGTCATTTTCTTTTGTTAGTATTTGCTTTATGTTATTTACAATAATGTTTTGCATCTATATTTTCAATAAAAATGTCAAGGATAGCCTTTACCATGCTTATTTTGCTAGTGTACATGTTGCTCTTTGAAAACAGAAAGTTTACCGCTGTTGCAAAAATTCCCTAGAAAAGTGAGAGAATGGTCTAATGTTGAAACTTTTTGAATTTTGATATATGATAAATATTCTACAGTAAGGTATTTTTATAATAATTTTTGGAGTTAGGGAAGTATGATGAATCTTGCATTCTTTACAGACTATACTGTTTTGGCAGATTGCTGTTATGGTTGCATTGTTTGCATATGTTTGCTTGTTTAATGATTCTATTTGAGGATAGGAGTATTAAATATGCAGAGACATTTAGTATGCAATGTTGAATAATAATTTTAGTGATTTGTTACAGTAGAAAATGATAATGTTTTGCGTTGATTTATACTAACTTATCTCACGAGTTCTTGTTGAGTTTTATGTGGATGAAGTTTTTGAGAAATAGAGAAACCATGATATGAGAGGAATTAAGGAGACACAAAAGCAAGCTTGGGGATGCCCAAGGCACCCCAAGATAATATTTCAAGAATTCTCAAGCATATAAGCTTGGGGATGCCCCGGTATGCATCCCACCTTTCTTCTTCAACAATTATCGGTTAGTGTCGGTTGAACCTAAGTTTTTGCTTCTTCACATGAGTCGTGCTATCCTTGCAATGCCATCTTATTTTGTTTTGCTTGCTGTTTGAATAAGATACCAAGATCTGAAATTCTTAAATGAGAGAGAGTCTTCACATAGTTACATAATTATTTAGCTACTCATTGATCTTCACTTATATCTTTTTGGAGTAGTTTGTCGTTTGCTCTAGTGCTTCACTTATATCTTTTAGAGCACGGCGGTGGCTTAATTTTGTAGAAATTGCTAGTCTCTCTTGCTTCACTTATATTATTTTGAGAGTCTTTTAGAACAACATGGTATTTGCTATGGTTATAAAATTGGTCCCAGAATGGTAGGCATCCAAGTTGGGTATAATAAAAACTATCATAGAAAGTGAATTGGATGCTACGATCAAATTGATACTTGATAACTGTTTTGAGATATTAGAGGTGGTAATATTAAAGTCATGCTAGTTGGGTGATTATGAATTTAAAGAATGCTTGTGTTGAAGTTTGTGATTCCCGTAGCATGCACGTATGGTGAACCGCTTTGTGATGAAGTTGGAGCACAATTTTATTTATTGATTGTCTTCCTTATGAGTGGCGGTCGGGGATGAGCGATGGTCTTTTCCTACCAATCTATCCCCCTAGGAGCATGCGCGTAATAATTTGTTTTTGATGACTTGTAGATTTTTTCAATAAGTATATGAGTTCTTTTGACTAATGTTGAGTCCATGGATCATACGCACTCTCACCCTTCCACCATTGCTAGCCTCTCTTGTGCCGCGCAATTTTCGCGGTACCATACATCCACCATATACCTTCCTCAAAACAGCCACCATACCTACCTATTATGGCATTTCCATAGCCATTCCGAGATATATTGCCATGCAACTTTCCACCGTTCCGTTTATATGACATGCATCATCATTGTCATATTGCTCTTTGCATGATCATGTATTTGACATCGTATTTGTGGCAAGGCCACCTTCATAATTTTCATACATGTCGCTCTTGATTCATTGCATATACCGATACACCGCCGGAGGCATTCATATAGAGTCATATCTTATTCTAAGTTTTGAGTTGTAGTTCTCGAGTTGTAAGTAAATAAAAGTGTGATGATCTTCATTATTAGAGCATTGTCCCAGTGAGGAAAGGATGATGGAGACCATGATTCCCCCACAAGTCGGGATGAGACTTCGGACTAAAAAAAGAAAGAAAAAAAGAGAAAGGCCAAAAAGAAAAAAAAGGCTAAAGAAAAAAAAAGAAAAAAATGAGAGAAAAAGAGAGAAGGGACACTGCTACTATCCTTTTACCACACTTGTGCTTCAAAGTAGCACCATGATCTTCATGATAGAGAGTCTCCTATGTTGTCACTTTCATATAATAGTGGGAATTTTTCATTATAGAACTTGGCTTGTATATTCCAATGATGGGCTTCCTCAAAATGCCCTAGGTCTTCATGAGCAAGCGAGTTGGATGCACACTCAGTTAGTTTCTTTTGTTGAGCTTTCATACATTTATAGCTCTAGTGCATCCGTTGCATGGCAATCCCTACTCACTCACATTGATATCTATTAATGGGCATCTCCATAGCCCGTTGATACGCCTAGTTGATGTGAGACCATCTTCTCCTTTTTGTCTTCTCCACAACTGAGGGAGTCCTGGACTAGGGGGTGTCCGGATAGCCAGACTATCATCATCGGCCGGACTCCAAGACTAGGAAGATACAAGATTGAAGACTTCGTCCCGTGTCCGGATGGGACTTTTCTTGGCGTGGAAGGCAAGCTTGGCGATACGGATATGTAGATCTCCTACCATTGTAACCGACTCTGTGTAACCCTAGCCCTCTCCGGTGTCTATATAAACCGGAGGGTTTTAGTCCGTAGGAGGAACAACCATTACAACAATCATACCATAGGCTAGCTTCTAGGGTTTAGCCTCCTTGATCTCGTGGTAGATCCACTCTTGTACTACCCCTATCATCAATATCAATCAAGCAGGAGTAGAGTTTTACCTCCATCGAGAGGGCCCGAACCTGGGTAAAAACATCGTGTCCCTTGTCTCCCGTTACCATCCACCTAGACGCACAGTTCGGGACCCCCTACCCGAGATCCGCCGGTTTTGACACCGACATTGGTGCTTTCATTGAGAGTTCCTCTGTGTCGTCACCAATAGGCTTGATGGCTTCTTCAATCAACAACAACGCAATCCAGGGTGAGAATTTTCTCCCCGGACAGATTTTCGTGTTCGGCGGCTTTGCACTGCGGGCCAATTCGCTTGGCCATCTGGAGTAGATCGAAAGCTATGCCTATGGCCATCAGGTCAGATTTGGAAGCCTAAACTTCACGGCTGACATCCGCGGAGACTTGATCTTCGATGGATTCGAGCCACAGCCAAGCGTGCCGCACTGTCGCGATGGGCATGATTTAGCTCTGCTACCAGATAGTACCTTGGAGGCCGCACACGAGTCCGCTCCGGCCTATAGTTCGGAGCAGACCACGCAGATTGAGGACAGGTGGCTGGACACCGCCTCAGGAGCTGCAATCTCTACGGCGATGGAGTCGAACACTGACCCTGTCCCTGGTAAAGCTCATGACTCCGAGGTGCCGGACTCCGAACCTCCAGCGCCCCTGCCAACCGAATCCGATTGGGCGCCGATCATGGAGTTCACCGCTGCGGACATCTTTCAGCACTCACCCTTTGGCGACATTTTGAATTCGCTAAAGCATCTCTCGTTATCAGGAGATCCCTGGCCGGACAGCGGTCAGGATGGTTGGGATGCGGACGACGAAGAAATTCAAGGCCCACCCACCACCCACTTTGTAGCCACTGTCGACGATCTAACCGACATGCTAGACTAGGACTCCGAAGACATCGATGGTATGGACGACGATGCCGGAGAATATCAAGAACCATCGCCTACGGGGCACTGGAAGACCACCTCGTCATACGACATATACATGGTGGACATCCCGAAGGACGGGAACGGCGAAGAAGCAGCGGAGGCAGGTTCCCCTAAGAAACAGCCCAAGCGCTGACGTCAGTAGCGCCGCTCTAAATCCCGCCACAGCAAGAATGGAGATTCCGGCACCGGAGATAATAACACCCCAGAGAGTGCCGAAGACAACCCCCTCCAGCAAGATTCAGCGCAGGAGGATGCAGAAGCCAGCCCTCACGAGAGAGCGGCAGACGAAGAGGTCAAGGATGATAATTACATGCCTCCCTTCGGAGACGAGGCAAGCCTCATCGATGACGAATTCGTTGTGCCAGAGGATCCCGTCGAACAAGAGCGTTTTAAATGCAGGCTAATGGCCACGACAAATAGCCTAAAGAAAAAGCAGCAACAGCTTCAAGCTGATCAAGATCTGCTAGCCGACAGATGGACTGAAGTCCTGGCGGCCGAAGAGTACGTACTCGAACGCCCCTCCAAAAGCTACCCAAAACGCAAGTTGCTCCCCCGATTAGAGGAGGAGGCATATAAACCTTCATCACCAGCGCACAATACGGCAGACCGACCACCTCATGGCCGCGACAGAGAGGCATCTAGGCCCTCCACCAGGACCGTACCCTGGCACCGCTCGAAAAGTACGAAGCCACGGGGGAATGCGCCGGACTTGTGAGACATATTGGAGGACAAGGCAAGACAATCAAGATCGATCTATGGATCACGTGGGCGCCCCACGACACGAGACGACTTCCGTCGCGCCGGATACAGTAACTCCGGCCGGGCCGAACACAATAGACAAAGCTCCCTTGAGCTGCGTCGTGATATTGCCCAGTATAGAGGCGCCGCACACCCACTATGCTTCACAGATGAAGTAATGGATCATAAAATCCCCGAAGGGTTTAAACCCATGAACATTGAATCCTACGATGGCACAACAGACCCCGCGGTTTGGATCGAAGATTATCTCCTTCACATCCATATGGCCCGCGGGGATGATCTTCACGCCATCAAGTATCTCCCACTCAAGCTTAAGGACCAGCTCGGCATTGGCTTAACAGCTTGCCCGCAGAGTCAATTGGGTGTTGGGAGGACCTGGAAGCCGCATTCCTCGACAACTTCCAGGGCACATATGTGCGACCACCAGACGCCGATGACCTAAGCCACATAATTCAGCAGCCAGACGAATCAGCCAGACATTTCTGGACACGGTTCTTAACAAAGAAAAATCAAATCGTCGACTGTTCGGATGCAGAGGCCCTTGCAGCCTTCAAACACAACATCCGAGACGAGTGGCTGGCCCGGCACCTAGGACAAGAAAAGCCGAAATCCATGGCAGCCCTCACATCACTCATGACCCGCATTTGTGCGGGGGAGGACAGCTGGCTAGCCCGCAGCAAAACTCAGCAAAAATGCCGGCAGTCCGGACACTAAGGACCGCAATGGCAGGTCGCGTTGAAACAAAAACAAACGCCGCGTTAACGGCGATAACAATGAGGATACGGCAGTCAACGCCGGATTCAGAGGCTCTAAACCCGGTCAGCGGAAGAAGCCATTCAAAAGAACCACTCCGGGTCCGTCCAATTTGGACCGAATACTCGACCGCTCTTGCCAGATACATGGCACCCCTGAAAAGCCAGCCAACCACACCAACAGGGATTGTTGGGTATTCAAGCAAGCAGGCAAGTTAATTGCCGAAAACAATGACAAGGGGCTGCACAGCGATGACGAGGAGGAGACTCGGGCACCGAACAGTAGAGGACAGAAGGGTTTCCCCCCACAAGTGTGGACGGTAAACATGATATACGCAACCCATATACACAAGAGGGAGCAGAAGGGTGCACTTAGGGATGTATACGCAATGGAGCCAGTCGCCCCGAAGTTCAATCCATGGTCCTCTTGCCCGATCACTTTCGATCGGAGGGACCACCCCACCAGCATCTACCATGGCGGATTCGCCGCATTGGTGTTAGACCCAATCGTCGATAGATTTCACCTCACTTGAGTCCTGATGGACGGCGGCAGCAGCCTGAACCTGCTTTATCAGGATATAGTGCGCAAGATGGGCATAGACCCCTCAAGGATTAAACCTACAAAGACGACCTTCAAAGGCGTCATACCAGGTGTTGAGGCCAATTGAGGCCAATTGTACAGGCTCAGTCACACTGGAAGTGGTCTTCGGATCCCCGGATAATTTCCAAAGCGAGGAGTTAATCTTCGACATAGTCCCGTTCCGCAGTGGCTATCACGCTCTGCTCGGACGAACCGCGTTCGCAAAGTTCAACGCGGTGCCGCATTATGCATACCTTAAGCTCAAGATGCCAGGCCCTCGTGGAGTCATCACGGTCAACGGAAATACTGAACGCTCCCTCCGAATGGAGGAACACACAGCGGCTCTCGCGGCAGAAGTACAGAGCAGCCTTTTAAGGCAATTTTCGAGTCCGGTCGTTAAACGACCGGACATGGCCAAACGTGCCCGGAGTAACATCAATCAAGACCACCTGGCACGTTCCGAGCACGCATAGCAATGCGGCCCCAACCCCAGCCCTTGCATGATTGCAAGACCAGCTCTTCGCGTACATCATTACGCTCTGGAGATACCATGGGCATAGGGGGAGGGGCACGACCACGACAGGCCCAGAGTGCGGCTCAACCACACTAGGGGCTCCCAAGTGTGTCGCTCTTTTCATTTTCCCTTTTTTTCCTTTATTTTTATCCACAGGACTCCATTCACCAGAGACCCTGTCCGGCGGTGAACCTGCCGAACTCACGATGCAACATCTAGGGAAGGACAAAGGCTACGACGAACACTCAGGTGGTCTCCATTATGAGCATTAAATTTGTTAAATACACCAGTCCGCAGCCTACCCCTGGAGGGGGGACATGTTTAAATAGTCCAATCCCTTGCTTGCCGCACTATTTGTATCGTTCTGCACTCGTGGCAGAATTCCTTGAATGAACAATGCATCACTTTTCGCTTATAATTGCATTCCTTTTCTTATATATGTTCATTTATGACATCTTGCATCCGTACACTTTGGTAAGGCCGAATACACCAGGGGCTTACATTCCCCGCATAACGGTGTGATAAGTCCGAACACTTTCACAAGTGCGGCACCCCGAACTTATAGCATTATATGCATCGGCTCCGAATCATATCTTGGACCAATAGTTGGGTTTGCCCGGCTCCCATGCTTTGGTACCTTACGTTCCGTTCCGTCGGCTAAGGTAGCACTGGGAGAACCACTGCGATTGCGCCCCGGTTGAGCTGGGCGAGCGCCTCAGTGGAGAAAGCTAAAACTGACTGTCATGATAAGGCGAGAGCTGGTCGCTGTTCGAGAGGTCTTTTCGAGTCCTTAAAGACTTATGCCGCTTAGAGCGAGGAACTGGCTTCGTCCGGCCCAGGCGTGGATAGCGCCCCAAACTCGGTCTTCCGAATACTAGGGGCTTCGCCGAAATTTAAAATTATAGAATTCTATGGCTAAGTGAGAGTGTTCAAGCATTATAAGTCCGGTTGCCTTGTTCGTTGTGTTGAGCGCCTCCCTAGATGGACCCAAAAATGGGAACAAGAGTGCTCAAGTTTATCCCGAACACCCCAGCACTCGTGGCATGGGGGCTGAAGCTGACGACTTGCCATCTCTCAGATTTAATAAACAGCCGCACAGAAGGTAATATTTTAAATCAATAAGCGTTGCTTAGCGCATATGAACAAAGTTTTCAGCGCACAGGATAACACATTGTGAGTTTACTCAAAAATTACATCTTTGGGGCACTCATCCGCAATCTTGCGGGCACCCTTTAGGACACTCTTATAGTACATCTCGGGCGTACGATACTCCTCGCCCGCTGGCGGCGCGTCCGTTATAAGCTTCTCAGCATCCAGCCTGTCCCAGTGCACCTTTGCGCAGGCAAGGGCCCGACGGGCACCTTCAATGCAGGCGGAGCGCTTGATGACTTCCACCCATGGACACGCATCCACCAGCCGCCGCACCATGCCGAAGTAGCTCCCAGGCATGGCCTCTTCAGGCCACAGCCGGACTATGAGGCCCTTCATGGCCTGCTCGGCTACCTTGTGGAGCTCGACCAGCTGCTTCAGCTGGTCGCTAAGGGGCACCGGATGTCCGGCCTCAGCATACTGAGACCAGAATACCTTCTCCGTTGAGCTCCCCTCCTCGGCCCAGTAGAATGCGACGGCATCGGACACGCTGCAAGGCAGATCTGCAAACGCTCCTGGAGAGCTCCGAATTCGGGTAAGTAACAGGTAATTCACATTCACATGCTTGCTTTGCATGAAAAATACCTTACCTGCTGCTATTTTCTTCACCACCTCCATCTCCTGAAGGGCCTTATGAGCCTCGGCCTTAGCGGCTTTGGCACTCTCAAGAGCCGAGGCAAGCTCGGACTCTCGAGTCTTCGAGTCGCGCTCCAAACTCTCATGCTTTTCCATGAGAGCCTGGAGCTCTTGCCGCACCTCCGCCACCCGCACCTCCTGCTTCTCTTGCTCCACCCGTTCCGCGGCCGCATTACGTTCGGCCGTGGACACGGCCTCCTTCAGGGTCGCCACCTCGTTCGTGGCCCCTGCAGTGCCCAAGTTATCCTTGTTATTTCTACTGCAACCAAAATCCTTTTCTGTAAGGTACAAATTTATCACGGTGTTACTCACCTTCTTTGTCCTCGAGCTGCTTCTTGGCAAGGCCGAGCTCGTTCTCGGCCCGCTCGAGGTCTTGCTTCAAAGCACCAACCTCCGCAGTCAATGCGGCAGAGGTCAGCAGCGCAACCTGCAATCCCATATTGACATAATTTTTAAAACTCCTGCGTATATCTTTTTAGATCCTCAGTCCGGCTTTTCTTTCCGAACACTGAACTGAGCATCAGGGGCTACTGTCTATGTGGTATTACATTGCATATTTTAAACTTCTTACCTCAAAGCCTGTTAGAAGGCTGCTGCAGGCTTCGGTCAGCCCGCTCTTGGCGAGCTGAACCTTCTGAATCACCGCACTCATGATAGTGTGGTGTTCTTCCTCGATGGAAGCGCCGTTGAGCGCCTCCAACAAGTTGTCCGGCGCCTCCGGTTGGATGGAGGCTGCCGGTGTCACGGTCTTGCCCTTCCTACAAAGGGGCCGCCTGCCGGACTCTGGAACCATTGCGGGTTCCGGCACGGAGTCTGGCGCAAAGTCCGGGAGGCTGCCTTGCGGCACCTCCGGAGCCTCCCCCTCCTGGCGGGTCCCCTCCTGGGATCCCACCTCAGCATTCTCAGCGTCACGAGGGGTGGAGGCGGTCGGGATGGAATCCACATCCGACGGAGCCAAGGACCCGCTCGATGAAGCGGGTAGATCCTCCTCGGCCGGACTGCAGATTGTATGCGGCATTAGAAGGACACTACGCGGCACAAAGAAAAATTATAAATCACTCAGGAATCCGGATACTTACAATCTCGCCAGGGGCTTGGCCCTTGAGGGCCACTCCTCGTCGCCGCCGTCGGCGTTGGCAAAGCCATCCGGAGGAAGGGTCCTCCCCTTCTTGGACCCTTCGGCCTCCCTTGTGGGGGAAGCCTTCCTCTTCCTCTCTCCCCCCTCTTGGGGAGAGTCTTCTTTCTCCTCCTCGTCTTCGGGGGAGGAGTCCGCCTTGGAGCCATCGAACGATGAGTCCGATTTCACCTGGCGCCGGGAACTCCTTCGGGTTCCCGTGGCCTTCTTCTTGGCCTTCTTCTCCGGCACCACGTAAAGGGCCGGAACCAGCAGCCCCATCAAGCGGGCGTCCGCTGGGTCTTCGGGAAGGGGAGCCGGACAGTCTACCTGTCCGGACGTCCTCTGCCAGTCCTGTTATAGGCATTGGGAGTTTTAGATCCAACATAGAGTCAAACTATGAAAGAAATAAGTGTCCCGTAAAGGATAACAAAGCTTACCTCACCGGCCGAGCGCTTGGTGCTGAATCCGCGATCTTCGGTTGCAGACGCGGGGGCTTCTCCGCCCTTGAACAGCACCCTCCAGGCAGCTTCGTATGTCGTGTCGAAGAGCCCGCTCAAGGTCCGGTGCTGTGCCGGATCGAACTCCCACAAATTGAAGGCCCGCTGTTGGCAGGGGAGAATCCGGCGGACGAGCATGACCTGGATCACATTGACACGCTTAAGCTTCTTGTTCATCAGGGTCTGGAGACAGGACTGGAGTCCTATCAGCTCCTCCGAACTACCCCATAGCAAGCCCTTCTCTTTCCAGGAGGTGAGCTGCATGGGGATACCAGATCTGAACTCGGGGGCCGCTGCCCATTTAGGGTCACGCGACTCGGTGATGTAGAACCACCCCGACTGCCACCCCTTGACGGACTCCACAAAGGCCCCCTCGAGCCAGGTGACGTTGGGCATTTTGCCCACCATGGCACCTCCGCATTCCGCTTGGACGCCCTTCACTACCTTCGGCTTGACATTGAAGGTCTTTAGCCACAAGCCGAAGTGGGGCCGGAGGCAGAGGAAGGCCTCGCACACGACGATAAACGCCGAGATGTTGAGGATGAAGTTCGGCGCCAGATCGTGGAAGTCCAAGCCATAGTAGTACATGAGCCCCCGGACGAAGGCACCCTCAAGACAAGTGGGGAAGAAATACGACCCTCTCATGAGGCCTGGGAGTGGGGATGAGCTGCCCCTCTCCAGGCAGCCGGTGCGCGATGTCGCTGGAAAGGTATCCGGTGTCGCACAGCTTCTCGATGTGCCCCTCCGTAACAGAGGAGGCCATCCACTTGCCTCCCGCTCCGTACATGGCTGGGGAAGGTTGAGACGAGATGTGCGAACTTGGGCGCTGGAGCTCGAGTGCGCGGAGATGGATAAGCAAAGGAGGAAGAAGGCGTAGGTAAAAAAGGCGGATCCTTATCCCCTTATATATGGGCGGACGAAGACTATGCGTCCCCACCGGCCTGGTAAAACTCACTTATCTCCCAAGTGCCACAATCAATGGCGCGGTTGGGTTACCCACGTCCGTATTGATGGGAATCCCGGAATAAGGGGAACACGATCTCGGCTTCGACAAGACGTGCCAAGGAAACCGCTTCACTAAACGCGCTGAGGTGGTATAATAAAAAACGATTCAAGTAAAGGCTTGGTAGTGGCGTGACGTCATGCCACAAAATATGTCAGCAGATTGAACTTGTGTGCATATTATTCTCTCTACGGTGGAATGTGGAATTTATTTTGCAGAGCCGGACACTATCCTGGTGTTCCCAAATCTTCTATGAATTATTCGGAGGAGGAACCCACCTTGCAATGCCGAACAATATGCGCGCCGGACTCATCGTCATTGAAGCCTGGTTCAGGGGCTACTGAGGGAGTCCTGGACTAGGGGGTGTCCGGATAGCCGGACTATCATCATCGGCCGGACTCTAAGACTATGAAGATACAAGATTGAAGACTTCGTCCCATGTCCGGATGGGACTTTCCTTGGCGTGGAAGGCAAGCTTGGCGATACGGATATGTAGATCTCCTACCATTGTAACCGAATCTGTGTAACCCTAGCCCTCTCCGATGTCTATATAAACCGGAGGGTTTTAGTCCGTAGGAGGAACAACCATTACAACAATCATACCATAGGCTAGCTTCTAGGGTTTAGCCTCCTTGATCTCATGGTAGATCCACTCTTGTACTACCCCTATCATCAATATCAATCAAGCAGGAGTAGGGTTTTACCTCCATCGAGAGGGCCCGAACCTGGGTAAAAACATCGTGTCCCTTGTCTCCTGTTACCATCCGCCTAGACGCACAGTTCAGGACCCCCTACCCGAGATCCGCCGGTTTTGACACCGACAACAACCATCATTCTATTCCACATATAGTGCTATGTCCCGCTCATGTATTGCGTGAAAGTTGAAAAAATTTGAGATTACTAAAGTATGAAACAATTGCTTGGCTTGTCATCGGTGTTGTGCATGATTAAATACTTTGCGTGATGAAGATAAAGCAATAGCCAGACTATATGATTCTGTAGGGATAACTTTCTTTAGCCATGTAATTTTGAGAAGACATGATTACTTTGATTAGTATGCTTGAAGTATTACTATTTCTTATGTCAATATGAACTTTTATTTTGAATCATTTGGATCTGAACATTCATGCCACAATAAAGAAAATTACATTGAGAGTTATGCTAGGTAGCATTCCACATCAAAAATCCTGTTTTTATCATTTACCTACTCGAGGACGAGTAGGAATTAAGCTTGGGGATGCTTGATACGTCTCCAACATATCTATATTTTTTGATTGTTCCATGCTATTATATTACCCGTTTTGGATGTTTATGGGCTTTATTTTACACTTTTATATCATTTTTGGGACTAACCTACTAACCGGAGGCCCAGCCCATATTTATGTTTTCTTACCTATTTCAGTGTTTCAAAGAAAAGGAATATCAAACGGAGTCCAAACGGAATGAAACCTTCGAAAAAGTTATTTTTGGAACAGAAGCAATCCTGGGAACTTGGAGTGCAAGCCAGGGAGGCGTCGAGGAGGCCACGAGATAGGGGGCGTGCCTACCCCCCTGGGCGCGCCCTCCACCCTCGTGGGCCCCTCGAGGCTCCCCCGACCGACTTCTTTCGCCTATATATTCCCATATACCCTAAAAACATCAAACAAGATAGATCGGGAGTTCCGCCACCGCAAGCCTCTGTATCCACCAAAAACCTCTCAGGAGCCCGTTCCGGCACCCTGCCGGAGGGGGAATCCCTCACCGGAGGCCATCTTCCTCATCCCGGCGCTCTCCATGACGAGGATGGAGTAGTTCACCCTCGGGGCTGAGGGTATGTTGTTGGGGAACGTAGTAATTTCAAAAAAATTCCTACGCACACGCAAGATCATGGTGATGCATAGCAACGAGAGGGGAGAGTGTTGTCCATGTACCCTCGTAGACCGAAAGCGGAAGCGTTAGAACAACGCGGTTGATGTAGTCGTACGTCTTCACGGCCCGACCGATCAAGCACCGAAACTACGGCACCTCCGAGTTCTAGCACACGTTCAGCTCGATGACGGTCCCCGGACTCCGATCCAGCAGAATGTCGAGGAAGAGTTCTGTCAGCACGACAGCGTGGTGACGATCTTCATGTTCTATCGTCGCAGGGCTTCGCCTAAGCACTGTTACAATATTATCGAGGACTATGGTGGAGGGGGGCACCGCACACGGCTAAGAGATCAAGAGATCAATTGTTGTGTCTATAGGGTGCCCCCTCCCCCATATATAAAGGAGTGGAGGAGAGGGTCCGGCCAAGGGGGTGGCGCACCCTAGGGGGGGAGTCCAACCCCAACCGGGAGTAGGACTCCCCCCTTTCCTATTAGGAGTAGGAGAGGGAAGGAAGAGGGGGGAGGGAAGAAGGAAAGGGGGGCCGGCCCCCCTCCCAATTCGGATTGGGCTTGGGGGGGCGCCCCCTCCTTTGCTTCTTCTCCCTCCTTTCCACTAAGGCCCAATAAGGCCCATATACCTCCCGGGGGGTTCCGATAACCTCCCGGAGATTCGGTATTGTCACAATGTCACCCGGAACCTTTCCGGTGTCCAAATATAGTCGTCCAATATAACGATCCTTATGTCTCGGCCATTTCGAGACTCCTCGTCATGTCCATGATCACATCCGGGACTCGGAGCAACCTTCGGTACATCAAAACTCATAAACTCATAATAAAACTGTCAACGAAACCTAAAGCGTGCGGACCCTATGGGTTCGAGAACTATGTAGACATGACCTAGAAATGTTTCCGGTCAATAGCCAATAGCGGAACCTCGATGCTCATATTGGCTCCTACATATTCTACGAAGATCTTTATCGGTCAAACCGCATAACAATATACGTTGTTCCCTTTGTCATCGGTATGTTACTTGCCCGAGATTTGATCGTCGGTATCTCAATACCTAGTTCAGTCTCTCATTAGCTACATTGCTTGCAAGCTTATAGTGATGTGCATTACCGAGAGGGCACAGAGATACCTCTCCGACAATCGGAGTGACAAAACCTAATCTCGAAATACGCCAACTCAACATGTACCTTTGGAGACACCTGTAGAGCTCCTTTGTAATCACCCAGTTACGTTGTGAAGTTTGGTAGCACACAAATTGTTCCTCGGTAAACGGGAGTTGCATAATCTCATAGTTGTAGGAACTTGTATAAGTCATGAAGAAAGCAATAGCAACATACTAAACGATCAAGTGCTAAGCTAACGGAATGGGTCAAGTCAATCACATAATTCTCCTAATGATGTGATCCCGTTAATCAAATGACAACACATGTCTATGGTTAGGAAACATAACCATCTTTGATTAGTGAGCTAGTCAAGTAGAGGCATACTAGTGACATTAAGTTTGTCTATGTATTCACACATGTATCATGTTTCCGGTTAATACAATGCTAGCATGAATAATAAACATTTATCATGATATGAGGAAATAAATAATAACTTTATTATTGCCTCTAGGGCATATTTCCTTCAGTCTCCCACTTGCACTAGAGTCAATAATCTAGATTACACAGTAATGATTCTAACACCCATGGAGTCTTGGTGCTGATCATGTTTTGCTCGTGGAAGATGCTTAGTCAACGGGTCTGCAACATTCACATCCGTATGTATCTTGCAAATCTCTATGTCTCCCACCTGACCTTGGTCCCGGATGGAATTGAAGCGTCTCTTGATGTGCTTGGTCCTCTTGTGAAATCTGGATTCCTTTGCCAAGGCAATTGCACCAGTATTGTCACAGAAGATCTTCATTGGTCCCGATGCACTAGGTATGACACCTAGATCGGAAATGAACTCCTTCATCCAGACTCCTTCATTTGCTGCTTCCGAAGCAGCTATGTACTCCGCTTCACATGTAGATCCCGCCACGACACTTTGTTTAGAACTGTACCAACCGACAGCTCCACCATTTAATAAAAACACGTATCCGGTTTGCGATTTAGAATCGTCTGGATCAGTGTCAAAGCTTGCATCAACGTAACCATTTACGACTAGCTCTTTGTCACCTCCATAAACGAGAAACATATCTTAGTCCTCTTCAGGTATTTCAGGATATTCTTGACCGCTGTCCAGTGATCCACTCCTGGATTACTTTGGTACCTACCTGCCAAGCTTATTGCTAAGCATACGTCAGGTCTGGTACACAGCATTGCATACATGATAGAGCCTATGGGTGAAGCATAGGGAACATCTTTCATTTTAACTCTATCTTCTACTGTGGTCGGGCATTGAGTCTGACTCAACTTCACACCTTGTAATATAGGCAAGAACCATTTCTTTGCCTGATCCATTTTGAATTTTTTCAAAACTTTATCAAGGTATGTGCTTTGTGAAAGTCCAATTAAGCGTCTTGATCTATCTCTATAGATCTTGATGCCCAATATGTAAGCAGCTTCACCGAGGTCTTTCATCGAAAAACTTTTATTCAAGTATCCCTTTATGCTATCTAGAAATTCTATATCATTTACAATTAACAATATGTCATCTACATATAATATCAGAAATGCTACAGAGCTCCCACTCACTTTCTTGTAAATACATGCTTCTCCAAAAGTCTGTATAAAACCATATGCTTTGATCACACTATCAAAGCGTTTATTCCAACTCCGAGATGCTTGCACCAGTCCATAAATGGATCACTGGAGTTTGCACACTTTGTTAGCACCTTTTGGATTGACAAAACCTTCCGGCTGCATCATATACAACTCTTCTTCCAGAAATCCATTCAGGAATGAAGTTTTTACATCCATTTGCCAAATTTCATAATCATAAAATGCGGCAATTGCTAACATGATTCGGACAGACTTAAGCATCGCTACAGGTGAGAAAGTCTCATCGTAGTCAACCCCTTGAAATTGTTAAAAACCTTTCGCAACAAGTCGAGCTTTGTAGACAGTTACATTACCATCAGCGTCAGTCTTCTTCTTGAAGATCCATTTATTCTTGATGGCTTGCCGATCATCGGGCAAGTCAACCAAAGTCTATACTTTGTTCTCATACATGGATCCCATCTCAGATTTCATGGCCTCAAGCCATTTTGCAGAATCTGGGCTCATTATCGCTTCCTCATAGTTCGTAGGTTCGCCATGGTCAAGTAACATGACTTCCAGAATAGGATTACCGTACCACTCTGGTGCGGATCTTACTCTGGTAGACCTACGAGGTTCGGTAGTACTTGATCTGAAGTTTCATGATCAACATCATTAGCTTCCTCACTGATTGGTGTACTTGTCACAGGAACCGGTTCTTGTGATGAACTACTTTCCAATAAGGGAGCAGGTACAGTTACCTCATCAAGTTCTACTTTCCTCCCACTCACTTCTTTCGAGAGAAACTCCTTCTCTAGAAAGGATCTGAATTTAGCGACAAAAATCTTGACCTCAGATCTGTGATAGAAGGTGTACCCAATAGTCTCTTTTGGGTATCCTATGAAGACACATTTCTCTAATTTGGGTTCGATCTTATCTGGTTGAAGTTTTTTCACATAAGCATCGCAGCCCCAAACTTTAAGAAACGACAACTTTGGTTTCTTGCCAAACCACAGTTCATAAGGCGTCGTCTCAACGGATTTTGATGGTGCCCTATTTAACATGAATGCGGTCGTCTCTAAAGCATAACCCCAAAACGATAGCGGTAAATCAGTAAGAGACATCATAGATCGCACCATATCTAGTAAAGTACGATTACGATGTCCGGACACACCATTTCGTTGTGGTGTTCCGGGTGGCGTGAGTTGCGAAACTACTCCGCATTGCTTCAAATGTAAACCAAACTCGTAACTCAAATATTCTCCTCCACGATCAGATCGTAGAAATTTTATTTTCTTGTTATGATGATTTTCCACTTCACTCTGAAATTCTTTGAACTTTTCAAATGTTTCAGACTTGTGTTTCATCAAGTAGATATACCCATATCTGCTTAAATCATCTGTGAAGGTGAGAAAATAACGATACCCGCCGCGAGCCACAATATTCATTGGACCACATACATCAGTATGTATGATTTCCAACAAATCAGTTGCTCGCTCCATAGTTCCGGAGAACGGTGTTTTAGTCATCTTGCCCATGAGCCATGGTTCGCATGTACCAAGTGATTCATAATCAAGTGATTCTAGAAGTCCATCAGTATGGAGTTTCTTCATGCGCTTTACACCAATATGACCCAAACGGCAGTGCCACAAATAAGTTGCACTATCATTATCAACTCTGCATCTTTTGGCTTCAACATTATGAATATGTGTATCACTACTATCAAGATTTAATAAAAATAGACCACTCTTCAAGGGTGCATGACCATAAAAGATATTACTCGTATAAACAGAATAACCATTATTCTCTGATTTAAATGAATAACCGTCTCGCATCAAACAAGATCCAGATATAATGTTCATGCTTAACGCTAGCACCAAATAACAATTATTCAGGTCTAAAACTAATCCCGATGGTAGATGTAGAGGTAGCGTGCCGACCGTGGTCACGTCAACTTTGGAACCATTTCCCACGTGCATCGTCACCTCGTCCTTAGCCAATCTTCGCTTAATCCGTAGTCCCTGTTTCGAGTTGCAAATATTAGCAACAGAACCAGTATCAAATACCCAGGTACTACTGCGAGCATTAGTAAGGTACACATCAATAACATGTATATCACATATACCTTTGTTCACTTTGCCATCCTTCTTATCCGCCAAATACATGGGGCAGTTCCGCTTCCAGTGTCCAGTCTGCTTGCAGTAGAAGCACTCAGTCTCAGGCTTAGGTCCAGACTTAGGTTTCTTCTCTTGAGCAACAACTTGTTTGCTGTTCTTCTTGAAGTTCCCATTCTTCTTCCCTTTGCCCTTTTTCTTGAAATTGGTGGTCTTATTGACCATCAACACTTGATGCTCCTTCTTGATTTCTACCTCCGCAGCTTTCAGCATTGCGAAGAGCTCGGGAATAGTCTTGTCCATCCCTTGCATATTATAGTTCATCACGAAGCTCTTGTAGCTTGGTGGCAGTGATTGAAGAACTCTGTCAATGACACTATCATTAGGAAGATTAACTCCCAGTTGAATCAAGTGATTATTATACCCAGACATTTTGAGTATGTGTTCACTGACAGAACTATTCTCCTCCATCTTACAGCTATAGAACTTATTGGAGACTTCATATCTCTCAATCCGGACATTTGCTTGAAATATTAACTTCAACTCCTGGAACATCTCATATGCTCCATGACGTTCAAAACGTCGTTGAAGACCCGGTTCCAAGCCGTAAAGCATGGCACACTGAACTATCGAGTAGTCATCAGCTTTGCTCTGCCAGACGTTCTTAACGTCGTCAGTTGCATCTGTAGCAGGCCTGGCACCTAGCGGTGCTTCCAGGATGTAATTCTTCTGTGCAGCAATGAGGATAATCCTCAAGTTAAGGACCCAGTCCGTGTAGTTGCTACCATCATCTTTCAACTTAGCTTTCTCAAGGAACGCATTAAAATTCAACGGAACAATAGCACGAGCCATCTATCTACAACAAACATAGACAAGCAAAATACTATTAGGTACTAAGTTCATGATAAATTTAAGTTCAATTAATCATATTACTTAAGAACTCCCACTTAGACAGACATCTCTCTAGTCATCTAAGTGATCACGTGATCCAAATCAACTAAACCATGTCCGATCATCACGTCAGATGGAGTAGTTTCAATGGTGAACATCAGTATGTTGATCATATCTACTATATGATTCACGTTCGACCTTTCGGTCTCCGTGTTCCGAGGCCATATCTGTATATGCTAGGCTCGTGAAGTTTAACCTGAGTATTCTGCGTGTGCAACTGTTTTTGCACCCGTTGTATTTGAACGTAGAGCCTATCACACCCGATCATCACGTGGTGTCTCTGCATGAAGAACTTTCGCAACGGTGCATACTCAGGGAGAACACTTCTTGATAATTTAGTGACAGATCATCTTAAAATGCTACCGTCAATCAAAGCAAGATAAGATGCATAAAGGATAAACATCACATGCAATCAGTATAAGTGATATGATATGGCCATCATCATCTTGTGCTTGTGATCTCTATCTCCGAAGCACCGTCGTGATCACCATCGTCACCGGCGCAACACCTTGAACTCCATCGTAGCATCGTTGTCATTTACGCCATCTATTGCTTCTACGGCTATCGCTACCGCTTAGTGATAAAGTAAAGCAATTACAGGGCGTTTGCATTTCATACAATAAAGCGACAACCATATGTCTCCTGCCAGTTGCCGATAACTTCGGTTACAAAACATGATCATCTCATACAATAAAATATAGCACCACGTCTTGACCATATCACATCACAACAAGCCCTGCAAAAACAAGTTAGACGTCCTCTACTTTGTTGTTGCAAATTTTACGTGCTGCTACGGGCAGAGCAAGAACCATTCTTACCTACGCATCAAAACCACAACGATAGTTCGTCAAGTTAGTGTTGTTTTAACCTTCGCAAGGACCGGGCATAGCCACACTCGGTTCAACTAAAGTTGGAGAAACAGACACCCGCCAGCCACCTGTGTGCAAAGCACGTCGGTAGAACCAGTCTCGCGTAAGCGTACGCGTAATGTCGGTCCGGGCCGCTTCATCCAACAATACCGCTGAACAAAAGTATGACATGCTGGTAAGCAGTATGACTTGTATCGCCCACAAATCACTTGTGTTCTACTCGTGCATATAACATCTACGCATAAAACTAGGCTCGGATGCCACTGTTGGGGAACGTAGTAATTTCAAAAATATTCCTACGCACACGCAAGATCATGGTGATGCATAGCAATGAGAGGGGAGAGTGTTTTCCACGTACCCTCGTAGACCGAAAGCGGAAGCGTTAGAACAACGCGGTTGATGTAGTCGTACGTCTTCACGGCCCGGCCGATCAAGCACCGAAACTACGGCACCTCCGAGTTCTAGCACACGTTCAGCTCGATGACGATCCCCGGACTCTGATCCAACAGAATGTCGAGGAAGAGTTCCATCAGCACGACGGCATGGTGATGATCTTCATGTTCTACCGTCGCAGGGCTTCGCCTAAGCATTGTTACAATATTATCGAGGACTATGGTGGAGGGGGCACCTCACACGGCTAAGAGATCAAGAGGTCAATTGTTGTGTCTATGGGGTGCCCCCCTCCCCCATATATAAAGGAGTGGAGGAGAGGGTCCGGCCAAGGGGTTGGCGCACCCTAAGGGGGGAGTCCAACCCTAACCAGGAGTAGGACCCCCCCCCCCCCTTTCCTATTAGGAGTAGGAGAGGGAAGGAAGAGGGGGGAGGGAAGAAGGAAAGGGGGGCCGGCCCCTTTCCCAATTCGGATTAGGCTTGGGGGGGCGCCCCCTCCTTTGCTTCTTCTTCCTCCTTTCCACTAAGGCCCAATAAGGCCCATATACCTCCCGGGGGGTTCCGATAACCTCCCGGAGATCCGGTATTGTCCCAATCTCACCCAGAACCTTTCAGGTGTCCAAATATAGTCGTCCAATATATCGATCTTTATGTCTCGACCATTTCGAGACTCCTTGTCATGTCCATGATCACATCCGGGACTCCGAACAACCTTTGGTACATCAAAACTCATAAACCATAATAAAACTGTCAATGAAACCTTAAGCGTGCGGACCCTACGGGTTCGAGAACTATGTAGACATGACCTAGAACTGTTTCCGATAAATAACCAATAGCGGAACCTGGATGCTCATATTGGCTCCTACATATTCTACGAAGATCTTTATCGGTCAAACCGCATAACAACATACGTTGTTCCCTTTGTCATCGATATGTTACTTGCCCGAGATTCGATCGTCGGTATCTCAATACCTAGTTCAATATCGTTACCGGCAAGTCTCTTTACTCGTTATGTAATGCATCATTCCATAACTAACTCATTAGCTACATTGCTTGCAAGTCTTATAGTGATGTGCATTACCGAGAGGGCCCAGAGATACCTCTCCGACAATCGGAGTGACAAAACCTAATCTCGAAATACGCCAACTCAACATGTACCTTTGGAGACACCTGTAGAGCTCCTTTGTAATCACCCAGTTACGTTGTGACGTTTGGTAGCACACAAAGTGTTCCTCCGATAAACGGGAGTTGCATAATCTCATAGTTGTAGGAACTTGTATAAGTCATGAAGAAAGCAATAGCAACATACTAAACGATCAAGTGCTAACCTAACGGAATAGGTCAAGTCAATCACATCATTCTCCTAATGATGTGATCCCGTTAATCAAATGAAAACACATGTCTATGGTTAGGAAACATAACCATCTTTGATTAATGAGCTAGTCAAGTAGAGGCATACTAGTGACATTAAGTTTGTCTATGTATTCACACATGTATCATGTTTCTGGTTAATACAATTCTAGCATGAATAATAAACATTTATCATGATATGAGGAAATAAATAATAACTTTATTATTGCCTCTAGGGCATATTTCCTTCATATGTACTAGTAGCTATGTGTTTGATCTCTCTCTCTATCTCTCTCTCTCTCTCTCTCTCGTGTTCTCTCTATGGCACGATCTGGATGTATTGCGAGCTTTGCTTTTATAGTTGGATCTTATGATGCTTCTCCCCCTCTACTCTCTTGTAATGAATAGAGTTTTCCCTTTGAAGTTATCTTATCGGATTGAGTCTTTAAGGATATGAGAACACTTGATGTATGTCTTGCCGTGCTTATCTGTGGTGACAATGGGATATCACGTGATCCACTTGATGTTTTTTTTTGGTGATCAACTTGCGGGTTCTGCCCATGAACCTATGCATAGGGGTTGGCACACGTTTTCGTCTTGACTCTCTGGTAGAAACTTTGGGGCACTCTTTGAAGTACTTTGTGTTGGTTGAATAGATGAATATGAGATTGTGTGATGCATATCGTATAATCATGCCCACGGATACTTGAGGTGACAATGGAGTATCTAGGTGACATTAGGGTTTTGGTTGATTTGTGTCTTAAGGTGTTATTCTAGTATGAACTCTAAGATAGATTGAACGGAAAGAATAGCTTCGTGTTATTTTACTACGGACTCTTGAATAGATCGAGCAGAAAGGATAACTTTGAGGTGGTTTCGTACCCAACCATAATCTCTCCGTTTGTTCTCCGCTATTAGTGACTTCGAAGTGACTCTTTGTTGCATGTTGGGGGATAGTTATATGATCCAATTATGTTATTATTGTTGTGAGAACTTGCACTAGTTAAAGTATGAACCTTAGGCCTTGTTTCCTACCATTGCAATACCGTTTACGCTCACTTTTATCAGTAGTTACCTTGCTGGTTTTATATTTTCAGATTACAAAAACCTATACCTACCATCCATATTGCACTTGTATCACCATCTCTTCGCCGAACTAGTGCACCTATACAATTTACCATTGTATTGGGTGTGTTTGGGACACAAGAGACTCTTTGTTATTTGGTTGCAGGGTTGTTTGAGAGAGACCATCTTCATCCTACGCCTCCTACGGATTGATAAACCTTAGGTCATCCACTTGAGGGAAATTTGCTACTGTCCTACAAACCTCTCCACTTGGAGGCCCAACAACATCTATAAGAAGAAGGTTGTGTAGTAGACATCAGCAGGCTATTCAGCCAATGCCGAGCTGGTCCCTTGAGCTTTAGTGGGAGGTACTTGATGGCATGCAGATCATCGCCGCGGGCCATGTGAATGGGGAGAAGGAAATCTTCAATCCATACCGCAGGGTCTATTGTTCCATCATATGGTTCGATGTTCACGGGTTTAAACCCTTCTGGGAACTCATGCTACATTACTTCGTCAGTGAAGCATAGGGGGGGTGCAGCGCCTCTATGCCGGGCTACGTCGCGACGCAGTTCTAATGAGTCTGGTCTACTGTATTCGGCCCGGGCGGATTTGTATTTAGTATATCCGGCGTGGCGGTCGACGTCACGTGTCGGGGCGCGCCCCCGCGATCCGTATATCGATCTTGATTGCCCTGCTTTGTTTTCCAATTCGTCTCACAGGTCATGCATGTAGTGTCGGTGTCAAAACCGGCGGATCTCGGGTAGGGGGTCCTGAACTGTGCGTCTAAGGCTAATGGTAACAGGAGGCGGGGGACACAATGTTTACCTAGGTTCGGGCCCTCTCGATGGAGGTAATACCCTACTTCCTGCTTGATTGATCTTGATGATATGAGTATTACAAGAGTTGATCTACCACGAGATCGTAGAGGCTAAACCCTAGAAGCTAGCCTATGATTATGATTGTTGTTGTCCTACAGACTAAACCCTCCGGTTTATATAGACACCGGAGAGGGCTAGGGTTACACAGAGTCAGTTATGCAGAAGGAGATCTACATATCCGAATTGCCAAGCTTGCCTTCCACGCAAAGGAGAGTCCCACCTGGACACGGGACAAAGTCTTCAATGTTGTATCTTCATAGTCCAACAGTCCGGCCAAAGTATATAGTCCGGCTGTCTGAGGACCCCCTAATCCAGGACTCCCTCAGTAGCCCCTGAACCAGGCTTCACTGACGATGAGTCCGGCGCGCAGATTGTCTTCGACATTGCAAGGCGGGTTCCTTCTCCGAATACTTCATAGAAGATTTTGAACATGAGGATCGTGTCCGGCTTTGCAAAACAAATTCCACATACCACCGTAGAGAGCACAATATTCCATAAATCTAATCTGACAGCTTTTTCATAGCGTGACCTCACGCCACGGCCCGGCCATTATTAGAACCGTTTTTCAACCAGCCACTTCACATATTGCAAGGCAGTTTCCTTGGCACGTCTTGTCAAAGCAGAGATCGTGTCCCCTTATCACGGGATTCTCATCAATACAGGTGTGGGTAACCCAACCGTGCCATCAATCGTGATGCTTGGGGAATAAGCAATTTTTCGGGGCAAGTGGGGAGGCGCACAGTTTCTACTGCCTTTATAAAGGGATAAGGATTCCACTTTTTCACCCACGCCTTCTTCTTCCCCTGCCCATCCATTCTCCCACGCTCGAGCTCCAGCGCCCAAGTTCTCACCTTCTTCGCAAAGCCATTCAAACATGTCCGGAGCGGGAGGCAAGTGGATGGTCTCCTCTGTTACGGAGGAGGACATTACGAAGCTTTGAGAAGCCGGATACTTGGCCACAAACATTATGCACCGGCTCCCGGACGCAGGACAGATCGTCCCTACTCTAGAACCCCATGAGAGGGTCGTATTCCTCACCCACTTCGTCTGCGGACTGGGATCCCCCCTCCACCCATTTGTCCGCGGGATCATGTTCTACTACGGGCTGGATTTCCACGATCTGGCCCCTAATTTCATCCTCAACATCTCGGCGTTTATCATCATGTGCGAGGCCTTCCTCCGCATCAAGCCCCACTTCGACTTGTGGCTAAAGACCTTCAACGTGAAGCTGAAGATAGTGGTCGGCCAGCAAGAGGAGTGCGGAGGCGCCATGGTGGGCAAGATGCCCAATGTCATTTGGCTCGAAGGCTCCTATGTTGAGACCACGAAGGGGTGGCAATCGAGGTGGTTCTACATCACCGAGCCGCGCGATGCCAACTGGGCGGCGGCCCTCGAATTCCGATTTGGCATTCCCATGCGGCTCACCTCCTGGAAAAAGAAGGGGTTAGCTTGGGGTGCGCCGGCGGAGCTGACCGGACTCCAGAACTGTGTCAAAAATATGATAAGCAAGAAGATCAAGCTTGTCAACGTGGTCCAGGTCATGCTCTTCCGCTGGATCCTCCCGTGTCAAAGACGGGCATTCAATATGTGGGAGTTCGATTCGGCCAAACACCAGACACTGCTTGAGCTATTCGACACGATGCACAAAGACATCGGGAAGGTGCTGTTCAAGGCCGCCGAAGTACCTCCTCCCACTACAAAGGATCGCGGACTCAGCACAAAGCGCCCCACCAACCCGGTAAGCTCTCTATTTTTCACAAGATGTGCCTTTCCCCAGTATATTCATGGGAGGAATCCAAGCCTCCATGCCAATTTTAATAGGACTGGGTAGCGACAACGGAGCGGATCAACTGTCCAGCTCTACTTCCTGAAGATCCAGCAATGGCTCTCTTGACGGAGATGTTGTTTCCGGCGCCTTACGAGGTGCCGGAGAAGAAGGCCAAGAAGAAGGCCACAGGGACCAGGAAAGGTCTCCGATGCAAGGTGGTGTCGGACTCATCGTCCGAAGACACCGAGGCGCACTCCTCCAACGAAAATGAGGAGGAGGAAGAGGAAAACCCTCCCCCCCAAACCGAGGGGGAGAAGAAAAGGAAGGCCGCCCCATCTAGGGAGGCCGAAGGGTCCAAGAAGGGAAGGACCCTCCCTCCGGACTACTCCACAACAGCCGCCTACAACGACAAGGAGTGGCTGCCCAGGGACAAGCCCCTGGCGAAGTCGTAAGTATCCGGATACCATAATACTTCCGGCATGTTTTGCTTTATTGCTTCTTATCATGTTGAATATGATCGTGCAGTCCGTCCAAAGCCCGCATCGACTTATCCTCCTCGGATGGGTCTTTGAGCGCATTGGTGATGAACAGTGATTCGCTTCCGACGGCCACCACCCCCCGGCCCGTGGACAACACCGAGGTGTTGTCTCAGAGGTTATCGGGCTAGGGGGAGACAGTTCTGGAGGCGCCCCAAGGCAAAATCCCCGATGCTGGGCACATGGGGGGAAGACCCCCTTGGATTCAGATGAGGGGGGCCGAAGCAAGTTTGGCCCCCAGCCAGATACTGCGCCGGAACCTCCAGTGGTTCCGGATTCAGGCAGCCAGCCCCTCGCTAAGTGGGGCAAGCCACCTGTGCCAATGACCTCTGTCCATCCAGAGGCATCGGACAACTTCCTGGAAGCGCTTCAGGGCGCTTCCATTGATGAAAAACACCATACTCTTATGAGTACGGTGATTGCGAAGGTTCGGTCTGCCAAAAGCGGATTGACCAAAGCCTGCGCCAGCCTCCTAACAGGCTTTGAGGTAAATAATTAAATTATGAAAGAATATCACCGTATTGACAGTAGCCCCTGATGCTCTTTTTGGTGTTCGGAAAGAAAGACCGAATAGAGGATCAAATAACATCCGCAGGAGTCTAATCATATTATATCTATGTGAATAAGCATGTGTCGCTGCTGGCCGCTGCCGCCCGTACTGCGGAGGTCTTCGTACTGAAGCAGGACCTGAGGCGGGCCGAGGAAGAGCTCGGCCTCGTAGAGAGGCAGCTCGAGGAGAACAAAGGTAAGCGATATCCCGTCCGTGTGTAATATAAAGGAAAAATTGTTGATGCTAATAGAAGCATCATGAATTTTAATAAGGGCCACGACCGAAGTGGCGGTCCTTAAGAAGGCGTTGTTCGAGGCCGAAGACAAAGCGGCCAAGGAGCGCACCGCGCGCGAGAAACAGGAGGCTCGGGTTGATGAGGTCCAGCAAGAGCTCCAGGACTTCGTCAAAAAATTCGAGTCCTTGGAGCGTGACTCCAAGACGCAAGGGTTCGAGCTTGCGAAGGCCCTCCAGAGCGTGCAAGACGCCAAGGACGAAGCCCAAAAGGCCCTCCAGGAGATTCAGGCGGCCAAGAATATAGCAGCGGGTAAGGCATTCATTATGCAAAGCAAGCATGTGAAGGAGACTTTCCTTTTACTTACCCGAATTCGGAGCTCTCCAGGAGCATTCGCAGATCAGCCGCGCAGCATATCGGATGCCACGGAGTTCTACCGTGCCGAAGAAGTTGTTCTGGTCTCAATATACTGGGACCAAACATCCGATGTCCTTAAGCAACCAGCTGAAGCAACTGGTCGAACTGCACAAGGCAGCCGAACTGGCCATGAAGGACTTCATAGTCCGGCTGTGGCCTGGCGAGCCCAGCAGCTACTTCGGCCTTGTAAAGCGGATGGTAAATGCCTGTCCGCGGCTTGAAGTCATTAAGTGCCCCGTCTGCATTGAAGGTGCGCGCAGGTCCTTCGCTCGCGCGAAAGTGCACTGGGCGAAGATGGATGCCAAGAAGCTGGTGATGGAGGGGCCGCCGGAGGGCAAGGAGCATCGCCACCCCAAAAAGTATTATGATGGTGTCTTGAAGGGTGCCCGCCTTGTGGCGGATGAATGTGCTAAGGATGTAATATTTGAATGAATGTACTCATGTCATCCTGTAATATGAAAACGAGTTCATGTGCGCTATATAACGCTTGTTGATTTAAAATATTACCTTCTATGCGGCCGTTTATAAAATCTGAGAGTTGGCCAGTCATCGGCTTCTGCCCCCATGTAACTAGTACTGGGGTGTTCGGGATAAATATAAACACTCTTTATGCAAATTTTTAGTCCTTTTAAGGAGGTGTTTAGCGCAGCGAACAAGGCAATCAGACTATACAGCTTTATCACTCTCACTTGGCCATAGAAGTCTACAATTTTAAATTTTGGCAAAGCCCCTAGTATTCGGAAGGCCGAACTTGGGGCGCTATACATGCCTAAATCGGACAAGGCCAATTCCTCGCCCGAAGCGGAAAAAAATCTTTAAGGATTTGAAACCTCTCGAACAGCGACCAGCTCTCGCCGCATCATGACTGTCAGTTTTCGGCTTTCTCTACTGAGGTGCTCGTCCGGAAGAACCGGGACACAATCGCAGTAGTTCTCCCTGTGCTACCTTAGCCGATATAGTGGAACGTAAGGCACCAAAACATGGGAGTCGGGCAAATCCAACTATTGACCCAAGACATGATTTAGAGCTGATGCATATAATGCTATAAGTTCGGGGTACCGCACTGTCGAAAGTGTTCGGACTCTTCTTGCCGTGTTATGGGGTACACTGAAGCCCCTGGCGAGCCGTACGTACCAAAATGTACGGGTGCAATTTGGAATAAATAAACAGTAAGGAAAAGGATAAAAAAATGTAATAGTAAGCTGATGCTGTACATTATTTTCCATTGTTATTTGAATAATACGTCAAGGCGTATGTGTACAAGTAGTGCGATAAACGGAACAGGACTGTTTGACATGCCCTGACCAAGAGCGAGCTGCGTGCGGGTATGTAAGATAGGTATAGCGATCGTTATCAGAGACCACCTGGGGATTCCCTTGTACGCCAAAGCTTCTTGTCTCCTTGGTGTGTCCGTCCCGCCATGGGTCCGATAGTCGGGCTATCGGAAGAGCCTCCCGAAGATAGGGACCTGAAAAGAAAAGGGTGTAAAGATACACGAATCCTGGGGTGGTTTGAGCCGCATTGCGGAATGTGTCCTAGCCATGCCTCCGCCAATGCCCATGGTATTTTGAGTGCGTAATTATGTACGCGCGGCACAAATTTCGCCGCTTGATTGGGACTAGGGCGGAGGCCGAATTGCTAGGCGAGCTCTGGACGTGCCGGACGATCTTGTTGCAGGGTACTCCGGACTCACTTGAAGATGTCCGGGGGCTTTATCGCCGAATTGGTGGTCTGCCTGAGAAGGCTGCTTTGTACCTTTGCTACGAGGGCCGCGGTGTGCTCCTCCGTACGGAGTGAGCGCTCTGTGTTTCCATTAACTGTTATAACCCCGCGAGGTCCTGGCATTTTGAGCTTGAGGTATGCATAATGCGGTACCGCATTGAATCTGGCAAATGCGGTTCGTCCGAGCAGTGCGTGATAGCCACTGCGGAAGGGGACGATATCGAAGATTAACTCCTCGCTTCGGAAGTTGTCTGGAGATCCAAAGACCACTTCCAGTGTGATTTAGCCCGTGCAACAGGCCTCTACACCTGGTATGACACCTTTAAAGGTGGTTTTTGTGGGTTTGATCCTTGAGGGGTCGATGCCCATTTTGCGCACTGTATCCTAATAGAGCAGGTTCAGGCTGTTGCCCCCGTCCATAAGGACTCTTGTGAGGTCGAATCCGTCAATGATGGGGTCAAGGACCAATGCGGCAGAACCGCCATGACGGATACTGGTAGGATGGTCCCTGCGATCGAAAGTGATCGGACAAGAAGACCATGGGTTGAACTTTGGGGCGACTGGCTCCATCGCATAGACGTTCCTTAGTGCACGCTTCCGTTCCCCCTTGGGAATATGGGTTGCGTATATCATGTTCACCGTTTTCACTTGGGGAGGAAATTTCTTCTGTCCTCCTGTGTTCGGCGGCCGGGGTTCTTCGTCGTCGTAGCTATGCAGCCCCTTTTCCTTGTTTTCAGCATTCAACTTGCCGGCCTGTTTGAACACCCAACATTCTCTGTTGGTGTGGTTGGCTGGTTTATCGGGGGTGTTGTGAATTTGACACGAGCGATCGAGTATGCGGTCCAAACTGGATGGGCCCGGATTGTTTCTTTTGAATGGCTTTTTCCGCTGACCGGACTTAGAGCCACTGAATCCGGCATTGACTGCCGTGTCTTCGGCATTGTCGCCATTGTTGCGACGCTTGTGTCTATTGCGTCGTGGCTTGCCGTTGCTATCTCTGGCATCGAAAGTGCCAGGATTTCTTGATGTGCTGTTGCTGCGAGCCAGCCAGTTGTCCTCGCCCACACAAAAGCGGGTCATGAGTGTCGTGAGGCTGCCATGGAGTTCGGCTTCTCTTGGCCGAGGTGTTGGGCGATCCACTCGTCGCGGATGTTATGCTTGAAGGCCGCTAAGGCTTCGGCATCCGGACAGTCGACGATTTGGTTCTTTTTAGTTAGGAACCGAGTCCAGAATTTCCTGGCTGACTCTCCGGGCCGTTGGTTATGTGACTTAAGTCATCAGCATCCGGTGGTCGCACATAAGTGCCCTGGAAGTTGTCAAGGAATGCGTCTTCCAAGTTCTCCCAACTGCCAATGGAGTTTGCCGGCGGGCTATTTAGCTAATGCCGAGCCGGTCCTTTGAGTTTTAGTGGGAGGTACTTGATGGCATGTAGATCATCGCCGCGGGCCATGTGAATGTGGAGAAGGAAATCTTCAATCCATACCGCGGGGTCTGTCGTGTCATCAAATGATTCAATGTTTATGGGTTTAAACCCTTCTGGGAATTCATGATCCATTACTTCATCAGTGAAGCATAGGGGGTGTGCAACGCCTCTATGCCGGGCTACATCACGACGCAGTTCAAATGAGTCTGGTCTGTTGTATTCGGCTCGGCCGGATTTGCTTTTAGTATATCCAGCATGACGGTCCTCGTCACGCGTTGTGGCGCGCCCCCGCGATCCGTAGATCAATCTTGACTGTCCTGCTTTGTTTTCTAGTGTGTCTCACAGGTCCTGCGTGTAGCCCCGGGCTTTAGTATTTTTGTTTGGTTGGCGACGGGGTGCGGGCTGGTGCTTGGGATGATATGTCGCTTTGTCTTGGCCACGAGGTGGCCGGTCAGCCGGATCGTGCGTTGCTAGTGTGGGATTTAATGCCTCCTCATCGAATTGAGGTAGCAACCTGTGCTTTGGCTAACTTTTGGTTGGGCACTCGAGTCTGTATTCCTGGCTGCCAGGACCTCGGTCCATCTATCAGTTAGCAGATCTTGATCAGCTTGAAGTTGCTGCTGCTTCTTCTTCAGGCTTTTTGCAGTGGCTATAAGCCGGCGCTTGAAGCGCTCCTGCTCGACGGGATCCTCAGGCACGATGAATTCTTCATCGCCAAGGCTCACTTCATCTTCGAAGAGGGGCATGTAATTGTCATCCTTTGATTCTCCATCTTTTGCCTGTTCCTTAGGGCTAGCTTGCCCATCCTCCCACTCGGCCTGCTCGAAGACTGGCTGGGCGGGATTGTTTTCGTCTTCGGCACCATCCGGATTGTTATCATCTCTTGTGTCGGTATTGCTATTTTTGCTATGGTGGGGCTAAGAGCGGCGCCGATGACGCTGGTGCTTAGATTGCTTCTCCAAGGGATTATCCTCCGTTGCCTCATCGCCATTGCTTTATTTGGGGGTGTCCACCATATATATATCATATGATGAGGTGGTTGTCCAGCGCCCTGTGGGCGGTGGTTCCTGTTCTTCTCCTACATCGTCGTCCATACCGTCGATGTCTTCGGAGTTGAAGTCAAGCACGTCGGTTAATTCATCGACAGTGGCTATTAAGTGGTTGGTGGGTGGGGAACGAATTCCTTCATCGTCCACCTCCCACTCAAGTCGGACATAGTTCGGCCAAGAGTTTCCTGATAGAGAGAGAGACCTCAATGAATTTAGCACGTCGCCCAAGGGTGAGTGCTGAAATATATCCACGGAGGTAAACTCCATGATCGGTTCCCAATCAGATTCGATAGGCACGGACGCACGCGGTTCGGAACCTATGGCCGGAAACGAGTCCGAGGGTCCGATGACACAGATCTCTTTGGAGGTGAAGTCTGTGTTTGGCTCCAGCGCCGATGAATGTGCAGCCTCTGTGGCGGGGTCCATCTACCCTTCCTCGGATGGCGTGATCTACTCTAGATTAAGGGCCGGGGCAGTCGCAGGTGCGATCTCCCGAACACCGTCCGATGGCAGATCTAAGTCATGCCCGTCGTGACTGTTCGGCGCTCCTGACATGGGCTCGAATCCGTCTAAGAGCAAGTCTCCGCGGATGTCGGCAGTGTAGTTCAAGTTTCCAAACCTAACCTGATGGCCAGGGGCGTAGCTGTCGATCTGCTCCAGATGGCCGAGCGAGTTGGCCCGCAATACGAAGCCGTTGAATACGAAGATCTATCCTGGGAGGAAAACCTCACCTTGGACCGCATCGTTGCAGATGATTGAAGGAGCCATCAAGCCTTATCGTGACGGCACAGTGGAACTCTCAATGAAAGCACCAATGTCGGTGTCAAAACCGGCGGATCTCGGGTAGGGGGTCCCGAACTATGCGTCTAAGGCTAATGGTAACAAGAGGCGGGGGACACAATGTTTACCCAGGTTCGGGCCCTCTCGATGGAGGTAATACCCTACTTCCTGCTTGATTGATCTTGATGATATGAGTATTACAAGAGTTGATCTACCATGAGATCATAGAGGCTAAACCCTAGAAGCTAGCCTATGATTATGATTGTTGTTGTCCTACGGACTAAACCCTCCGGTTTATATAGACACCGGAGGGGGCTAGGGTTACACAGAGGCGGTTACAGAGAAGGAGATCTACATATCCGAATTGCCAAGCTTGCCTTCCACGCAAAGGAGAGTCCCACCAGGACACGGGACGAAGTCTTCAATCTTGTATCTTCATAGTCCAACAGTCCGGCCAAAGTATATAGTCCGGCTGTCCGAGGACCCCCTAATCTAGGACTCCCTCATGTAGCCTTGGGCCTTCGTGTTTTTGTTTGATTGGGACGGGGTGCGGGCTGGTGTTCGGGTTGATACATCGCTTTATCTCGGCCAAGAGGTGGTCGGTCAACCGCATCCTGCGCTGGTAGTATAGGCTCTAGTGCCTCGTCCTCGAATTGAGGTAACAACCTGCGCCTCGGGTAGCTTTTGGTTGGGCGCTCGAGTCCGTATTCCTCGGCCGCCAGGACCTCAGTCCATCTATCAGTTAGCAGATCTTGATCAGCTTGAAGCTGCTGCTGTTTTTTCTTCAGGCTTTTTGCAGTGGCTATAAGCCGACGCTTGAAGCGCTCCTACTCGACGGGATCCTCAGGCACGATAAATTCTTCGTCACCGAGGCTCACCTCGTCTTCAGTGACGGGCATGTAATTGTCATCCTCCGAGTCTCCATGCATTGCCTGTTCATCAGGGCTAGCTTGCCCATCCTCCCGTCCGGCTTGCTCGAAGCTTGGCTGGGCGGGATTGTTTTCGTCTTCGGCATCATCCGGAGTGCTATTGTCTCTTGTGCCGGTATCGCTATTTTTGCTATGGCGGGGCTTAGAGCGGCGCCGATGACGCCGGCGCTTAGATTGCTTCTCAAGGGGATTATCCCCCGTTGCCTCATCGCCATTGCTTTTTTTGGTGTGTCCACCATATATATATCATATGATGATATGGTTGTCCAGCGCCCTATGGGCGGTGGTTCCTGTTCTTCTCTGGCATCGTCGTCCATACCGTCAATGTCTTCGGAGTCGAAATCAAGCATGTCGGTTAAGTCATCGACAGTGGCTATCAAGTGGGTAGTGGGTGGGTAACGAATTTCTTCGTCGTCCGCTTCCCACTCAAGCCGGACATAGTTCGGCCAAGAGTCTCCTGACAGGGGGAGGGATTTTAATGAATTTAGCACATCACCCAAGGGCGAGTGCTGAAAGATATCCGCGGAGCTAAACTCCATAATCGGTGCCCAGTTAGATACAACAGGCACAGATGTACGTGGTTTGGAGCCCCTGGCCGAAGATGAGTCCGAGGGTCCGAAGACACAGACCTCCTTGGAAGTGAGATCTGTGTTCGGCTCTATCGCCGCTGAGTGTGCGGCCTCCGTGGCGGGGTCCATCCACCCGTCCTCGGATGGCACGATTTGCTCCGGATTTAAGGCTGGGGCGGCTGCAGGTGTGATCTTCTGAACAGCGTCCGATGACAGATCTAAGTCATGCTCATCGCGACTGTTGGGTGCACCTGTCATGGCCTCGAATCCGTCGAAGATCAAGTCTCCGCGGATGTCGGCAGTGTAGTTCAAGCTTCCAAACCTGACCTGATGGCCAGGGGCGTAGCTATCGATCTGCTCCAGATGGCCAAGCAAGTTGGCCCACAGTGCAAAGCCGCCGAATACGAAGATCTGTCTAGGGAGGAAAACCTCACCCTGGATCGCATCGTTGTAGATCATTGAAGGAGCCATCAAGCCTTGGAGTGACAACACAGTGGAACTCTCAACGAGAGCACCAATGTCGGTGTCAAAACCAGCGGATCTCGGGTAGGGGGTCCCGAACTGTGCGTCTAAGGCTAATGGTAATAGGAGGCGGGGGACATAATGTTTACCAAGGTTCGGGCCCTCTCTATGGAGGTAATACCCTACTTCCTGCTTGATTGATCTTGATGATATGAGTATTACAAGAGTTGATCTACCACAAGATTGTAGAGGCTAAACCCTAGAAGCTAGCCTATGATTATGATTGTTCTTGTCCTATGGACTAAACCCTCCGGTTTATATAGACATCGGAGGAGGCTAGGGTTACAACAGAGTCGGTTACAGAGAAGGGAATCTACATATCCGAATTGCCAAGCTTGCCTTCCACGCAAAGGAGAGTCCCACCCGGACACGGGACGAAGTCTTCAATCTTGTATCTTCATAGTCCAACAGTCCGGCATAAGCATATAGTCCGGCTGTCCGAGGACCCCCTAATCCAGGACTCCCTCAAGGGTCTGTATTGGAAAGGCTAGGGTGGAATCAACACGTACACATCTCTCTCGCACCCCCAGCTCCTTCCCTCATCCTTGGAGTATACCTATTATCGCGGAAGTGACATAAGGGAGGCGCCAGCGGTAGTACCGCTGGGCCGGAGCGGTAGTACCGCTTATAGCCACAAGCGGTAATACCGCTGTTTCATAGCGGTAGTACCGCCTACGGCCACAAGCGGTAGTACGAATCTGGTTCCGCGCTGGTACCGCCTCGACTCGAGACGTGCTAGTCTCGTGTCGGGTTCAGCAGCAGTAGTAGCGGTAGTAGGAGCGGTAGTACCGCTCGCCAGCGGTAGTACCACACCTACCACCATTGCTAGTGCCGCTCGGGCTCTCGCTCTTGTGTCCCTTCTCCCTTTGTGGCCTCTGCTCACTGTCACTGCGGTAGTACCACTGGGGCTTGCGGTAGTACCGCTGCGGCCAGCGGTAGTATCGCTCCCCTGAGCGGTAGTACCGATCTGTGCGGGCTGAAGTGGGGATAATGGTTGGATTGTTTCCCCCACTATAAAGGGGGTCTTCTTCCCCAAGAAGACACACCTCTTTTCCCCCAAGCTCCATTGTTGCTCCAGAGCTCATTTTCGCCCAATCTCTTTCCCTAGCCAATCAAACTTGTTGATTTTCTAGGGATTGGTTGAGAAGGCCCTGATCTACACTTCCACCAAGAGAAATTTGATTCCCCCCACTAATCCCTTGGATCTTGTTACTCTTGGGTGTTTGAGCACTCTAGACGGTTGAGGTCATCTCAGAGCCACATTCCATTGTGGTAAAGCTCTGTGGTATCGTTGGGAGCCTCCGATCACGTTGTGGAGATTGCCCCAACCTTGTTTGTAAAGGTTCAGTCGCTGCCTTCAAGGGCACCACTAGTGGAATCACGACATCTCACATTGTGTGAGGGCGTGAGGAGAATACGGTGGCCCTAGTGGCTTCTTGGGGAGCATTGTGCCTGCACACTGCTCCAACAGAGACGTACTTCACCCAAAGGGAAGGAATTTCGGTAACACATCCTCATCTCCACCGGCTCCACTTGTGGTTATCTCTTCCCTTTACTTTGTGCAAGCTATTGTTGTGTTGTATCCTTTGCTTGCACTTGTTGTTGTTATTGGGGTTTGCATCATATAGGTTGCTCACCGAGTTGCACATCTAGACAACCTATTTGTTGCTAAACCTAATTTGTGAAGTAAAGCTAAAAATTGGTAGTTGCCTATTCACCCCCTCTCTAGTCAACCATATCGATCCTTCATACATTATGATGTTTGATAGCACACCAGGTATTCCTCCGGTAACCGGGAGTTGCATGATCTCATGGTCGAAGGAATATGTATTTGACATTATGAAAGCAGTAGCAATAAACCAAACAATTATATGCTAAGCTAACGGATGGTTCTTGTCCATCACATCATTCTCCTAATGATGTGATCCCGTTATCAAGTGACAACACACGTCTATAGTTAGGTAACCATATTTTGATCAACGAGCTAGTCTAGTAGAGGCATACTAGGGACACGATATTTGTTTATGTATCCACACATGTATTTAAGTTTTCGGTCAATACAATTTAAGCATGAATAATAAACCTTTATCATGATTAAGAAAATATAATAATAACCACTTTATTATTGCCTCTAGGGCATATTTCCAACACGCCTGACTCGTCGCGGCCTGCCACATGAGGCGGCGTGCCCATTTTGTGACCAAGTCGGGGAGACGCTGAATCATATCCTGCTTATGTGCATCCTAGCGCGAACGATATGGCACATCTGCTTTGGGGAAGCCTAGATGGACGCCAACGATGGATTAGGAGTTGGTGGACTTGTGCAACTCATGTTGCGCAACGAACCTTAGGGCTAAGGACATACGGACCATTTTGTCACCAGTGCTATGAGAGCTCTCGAAGCACCGGAATGTAGTGGTCTTTGATGGTGCAATGCTGTCGATTCACTTCGTGATTGTGAGAGTAGAGCGCAGATGCTTGCTGGACTCTTCCAGGACGACATGAGGAGAGGAGATTTCTATGCAGGTACCCAACCTCACGAGGCTATGATGACGTGAGCCATGACGACCATGGCCAGGCGAGCGCTAGCAGGTGCAGAGGAGGCAATTTCCCTTTCGGTGCTAAGGGAGCAAGGACGAGCGTGGGTTCCCAAGGAATCGCCCAAAGGTTTCCATTCCGGTGCTACAAGACCATGACCACGAGCTTGGCAGGACGGATGTCATCACCGAGCCCACCACTGCGTCATGACCAGAAGCTTTGCAGGCGAAGACCACCTTTCGTCAGGATTAGATGTACTTCTTGCCCCCTTTCAAATTGGTCATTGTGGGATCCCTTCCCGCCTAAGTTTTGAGGGAAGAGGACCGAGACCACTACAAATATAGGTTAGCCACCACCATAGTAAGGGATCCGGAATCAGATCCTTTCCACCCTCACCACCATAGCTCTTTCGAGGCAGTTCATCCTTTGTACTTGTTCATCCTCAGCCCCTCGTGAGGCCAATCCACCACAAAGTAGGAGTAGGGTTTTACACTGTAAGGTGGGCCGAATCTGGGTAAACTGTCAAACTGTCGTATCCATCTTCTTCCCCGCTCGAGCGCGTACCCGACGAGGCTAGACTGTAGGGCGACGAGCTTGAGACTTGAGAGATTGAGAACTTCGCACACGCCCGGGAGTTCGAACCTTCTTAGGTCTGCGGAGTCCTGAATCCGACAGTACCGAAATGCGGTGGTCTTTGATGATGCAATGCCGTCGATTCACTCCGTGATTGTGAGAGTCGAGTGCAAGAGTAGAGCGTGGATGCTTGCTGGACTCTTCAAGGACGACCTGTCGCTCTTCTTCGGGTCCCTGGCTAGGTGGCGGCATTGAGTAGCTAGATTCCCGCGTAAAATCTAGATGGATTGAGTGTCTTTGTGAGGCTCCTCTTTAATGCATGATACGCACGCTTATGCGTGTTCTAGAAAAAAATGTGTTGTCCTCGCATTGAGGTCTCACCTCACCAGATGGGAAAAGAGACCCGGTCTCGTAAATTATTTTTCCGGCTGCCGACATTGCCTATCGATCGCGCGCTGGGGCGCACAGTGGAACAGGACCCGCGCGATGGAGTTGCCGTGTCCGGCATACGTGGCCCTCTGGAGCGACACGTGTCGGCACCCGCCTCATTTCCCTCTGCCCGATTCTCTTCGCTTTTCTATTCCTGTGCGGTTCCTTGCTGGTCTCCTCGAGTTGGCGGAGAGAAGAAAAGAAGGAAACACGCGAGATTTCAAAGAGAGAGAGAGAGAGAAGGAGACACGCCATGGAGTCCGGAGGGGAGACGTCGTGAAGTATCGAGTTTCGTACGTCGGCGGCGGCGGCGGCTCGAGGGCAAGGTGGGTCGGAGCTTCTCGCCTGATTCATGGCGTAAGTGGATATGGGCTTGGTATCGATTCCCTTTTTCTCTTTCAAGTTCTTGCGGAAATCTCGTACAGAGTTGGCGTCCTAACTTTATTTCAGCGGACCTACTTTTATCAGAGTTTAGGCTTTCCCCCGCACCCTCTAATCACAAGTTCGAACCCGATTTGCATTCTTCCCTTCAGACTCCAGTTCATGCAAAAATAAGAGCAGAGCTTTCCTGTGCCCAAGACCAAGAGGCGAGCGTTCGGAGTTACCCTGTTCAGAAAAATAAGCTGAACGTTTTTCATTTTTGTGCAGGGCATGCTTGATCGTATTACTCTTAATTTAGCACAGTTATTTGTTTATTGGAAAAGTATCAGTTAATCAGTAAGTCGATTCAGTTAGCTGAAAATGACACTAAAGGCCTCAACAAGTGTTACTTGCTGCCCAAAATCAGCAGTTTCCAATTTTCTCCTCAATTTCTGCACAGAAAAGAAAGACGTTAGTTATTTAGATAAAAAACGCTGCACTGATAATTAGTTAAAGAGTGGAACTAGGAAATAATCCTGTTACACTGATACAAGGTGATTTGGTCATTTTTTGGAACTTTTAATTTCAACCTGTACTCCACACTCGGCACTTCTAATACTGATTAAACATAGAATTAACAGTTAGCACGAAACACGTTACACCAAAATAACCAACTTGTGTTTTCCACAATTTTGGTAAGTTTCATGTTATTTCTAAGAATGTTTTCCTGATCCCTTGACATAGAAACCAAATAACACATGTCTTGCGATGTGCTTCACTTGCAATGGACGTGCATTTGTAAATATCTTAACGTTTGTGGTCAAATTGTTCTCTTAGTCTTACTGTAAAGCATTCTTTTGTAAGACTGAGGTTTGTATTCATATATTTGTATTTTGCCCACAGGGCATATTTCTCAGTGTAGCTAATAACCTGTGAGTCTGCACATACTTTGCTTTCATGATATTTGTACATGTTAATGGTACAAAAATGCAAGCGTCGGCCGATTCTAGCGTTATCTTTCTGCTGTGTGTTGATTAATTATGTTCTGATTGCAGATCATTCTTTGAGAGTTCATTAAGCATTTGCAAGGTTAAATGATTGACAATTTCGCTCAAATCAAGGATGCGATGCAGTTTCTTGTCATGATGTCTGTCCTCAGCTCAAGGTTCTAATTCAGTTGGGCCATCAGCATCAATAATGGACTGGTTGAAGGAACAATTTAACATGTTTATGTTCAGTTTGTACAGTGAATCTCCTAATCCATCAGAATTCTGGATCCCCATTGCTGCATACCTCACTGTTGGTATACTCAGTCTTTTGGTGCTTTTGTACCTCTTCTCGCTGTGGAGGCGAAAGATCAGTGTAAGCTGGATGAAAGTGATCGCCCGGTCAAAAAGGAGAAACTTCGAAAGAAATCAAAAGGTCCCTACTGCTGAACATATATGGTCCGCAGAATCTCTACTTCGTGCAAAAGGACTGAGGTGCTGTGTGTGCCTAGAATCTATTACACCTGCTCAGCCCCTTGGGACAGTGATAACATCAGAGAACATGGTTCACCGCTGTGATGTTTGTGGTGCCGCTGCGCACACGGTCTGCTCTTCAAACTCTCAGAGGGACTGCAAATGTGTCTCATTGCTGGGTTGGAAGCATGTAGTCCATCAATGGACCGTGCTGTGGACCGATATAGCTGACCAGCCTGAAGAAGCTCAGTATTGTAGCTACTGTGAGGAGCCATGCAATGGGTCTTTTCTTGGAGGTCCAATATACTGCTGCATGTGGTGCCAACGGCTGGTGCACGTTGATTGCCACTCAAGCATGTCTACTGAGACAGGCGATGTTTGCGACCTCGGTCCATTCAGACGCCTAATTCTTTCCCCACTTCACGTCGGGGCCAAGAACAAGCCTGGTGGGATTTTAAGTTCTATAACTCAAGGTGCAAATGAGCTTGCGTCCACCGTGCGGGGACATCTTAGGAACCGAGGTAAAAGGCAGAAATGTGATAAAAGATTGTCTTCTGACTCTATGGCTGGTGAGAGCAACGATGATTCATCAAGCGATACCACACCATATTCTAATCAGAGGGCTAAGGAATTAAAAACAAATGTTGGCAGTGTTCAGAGGCATGCTGAGAATGAACATGATAGTAGCGAGAGTGATTGTAAAGAGGTCATATCAGAACCGAGAAGACTCCATAATGATGACACAGGAGGAGCCAAACTCAAGTATGTGTTGACTGACCTGCCTGCTGATGCCAGACCTCTTCTAGTATTTATCAACAAGAGAAGTGGAGCTCAGCGTGGTGATTCTCTCAAGCACCGGCTACATTTCCTTTTGAACCCTGTGCAGGTCTATGTCATAGTCACTACATTTTACTACTGAACATTATCATCAACCTGTTGTTTTCCTATATGTGTGAACCATATGGTATTTAGTGTAGAATACAGTAACTGCGTCACATATTGGGTACTTCTATCCTTTAACTCGTCCATATGCTCTTTCTTCACAGGAAATCCATATTTGTGATGCCATATATTAATCGCACACCTGACTTAGCAAATTTTGTTCAGATCATTATCATTTCCTTTTGTGGCTAATGTGATGTATTTATTTTATTTAGGTGTTTGAGTTGAGTTCATCACAAGGGCCGGAGGCAGGATTGTCGTTGTTCCGGAAGGTACCACATTTTAGAATCCTTGTGTGTGGCGGCGATGGTACTGTTGGTTGGGTTCTTGATGCAATAGATAGACAAAATTATGCATCACCTCCGCCTGTTGCAATTCTTCCAGCTGGCACTGGCAATGATCTTTCAAGGGTTTTGTCATGGGGAGGCGGTCTCGGTTCTGTTGAGAAGCAAGGTGGCCTCTGCACAGTTCTGCATGACATAGAGCATGCGGCAGTCACCATTCTAGACAGATGGAAGGTTACAGTAGAAGATAAGCAAGCAAAGAACGTGCTTTTGGTGAAGTACATGAATAATTATCTCGGTAGGTGTGGATATTTACTTTTATCTGTACAGTTGATCCAAGGAACTTACTTTTCCATGTCGATAGGTATCGGTTGCGATGCAAAGGTTGCACTTGACATACATAATCTCCGCGAGGAAAATCCAGACAAGTTCTACAGTCAGGTAGTTTCTCTACCACATATAGCAGTCTCATACATGAAAAATGCTGATCAGGTTATTTACATCGTCCTCTTTCGGTGTCTAAACATATTGGTGTACTATTATCTTAACAAAACCAAACGGTGTGCCTTGAGCCCTTCTCATTTTAGAAGGTCGTTTTTGTTACGCATGTAGTAATATTTCTCCTCTGTGTTTCAGTTCCTAAACAAGGTGCTGTATGCAAGGGAAGGCGCGAAGAGTATCATCGATAGGACATTCGCGGACCTACCTTGGCAAGTCAGGCTAGAGGTTGACGGAGCTGAGATTGATATACCAGAGGTTTAACCAGATGAATCTTGCGACTATTATACGTACCACCACTATCTATCATGCTAATGCATGTGAATGTTTCAGGATTCAGAAGGCGTCCTCATTGCGAACATCCCAAGCTATATGGGAGGGGTTGACTTGTGGCAAAACGAGGAGGAGAATCTCGACAACTTTGACCCGCAGTCGATCCATGACAAGATGCTTGAAGTAGTTAGCATCAGTGGAACTTGGCACCTGGGGACACTTCAGGTAAGCAAAAGCAGTAGCGTATAACATTTTCGACGAATAAACAAAACGCTGGAGGATGGATAAACAGCAACAGACTTGGATTTATCAGGTCGGTCTTTCTCGTGCGCGGAGGATCGCTCAGGGCCAATTGATCAAGCTACGGTTCTCGGCTCCTTTCCCGGTTCAGGTGGACGGGGAACCTTGGGTCCAGCACTCGTGCACGCTGAAGATATCCCATCATGGGCAGGTTTGGTTCATTCTTGTAGTTTTTGCCAATCTGTAGATATGATGATTGGGAAACTGCTCTGCTTTTTCTAACTCTGTCCTGTGCTCATGTCGTTCAGGCTTTCATGCTAAAGCGAGCAATTGAGTCGTCGCTTGGCCATGCCACCGCGATCGTCACGGATGTGCTTGAACATGCCGAGACCAGTCAAGTGATCACGGCGTCGCAGAAGAGAGCCCTCCTACAAGAGATGGCCCTAAGGCTCGCGTAAATCCTCCCCGCGCTTCCACGAGGCCAACGCAGCATTGCCTGAGCAGTGAGCACCTTGTCCTCGACGGTGGTATGAAACCCAGGAGGGCTGTTTTTTGTTTTTTGTTTTTTGAGGCAGGCAGTTCTTTTTTCTTTTTTCTTTTTTATATGCAGGAAGGTGTTGGATGAATGTGCAACGGGATATGTACAGTGTGGTGGTTGTGTTGTGTGTACATGATGTAGGTCTTTGTGCAGTCACGGTATACCACTGGGTGTTGAAGCTTGCAAAGGAAGTTGATGTTCTTGTATTTGCCCACGTTGAAACAATTAGAGCATCTCCAATATATCGAAGGTGAACTATTATGTTATCATGGTATGCCCGGCAACCCGTGAGCAGCAACCGACGGCGCGGCAGGGACGCTACGACGCGCGTGTTGCACGATGACACGTAGTACGAGCGTAGCGGTGAACGGCGACGCGCGGGGGTGCTACCGCCCCTCACTAGGAGCGCACGCGACGCGCGGTGACTGTGTTCGCGCGCGCGCGCGCGTGTTTCTCATGCACGTTGACCAAGCACTGTAGCAGTCAAGCTTGGCAGGAAGGAAGAGTGGCGGGCAAGTTTAGAGTAGCCCGCAAGTTTCGTACCGTTGTAAAGAGGCCCCTCTGCTCTGTATACGAGCACGAGGACAGTTTGCTGCTCAAACAACAAAAAAACAATCATCTCCCTCGAGTTTGAGTTTCCAAAGCAGCTAGCAGAGGGGCTCCGCCCGCTTGAATCCTCGACGGCGACGCGCCTCCTCCACCGCTCCGCCGCCGCGATGGGCGCGAAAAAGAAGGGGGTGGGCGCGAAAGAGAAGGCGCCGCCCCCGCCCCCGACCATCCTCCCGGACGAGGCGTACCTGGAGGCGGTGACGGCGAAGCGGATCCGCCTGTTCGAGCAGATACTGGACAGGCAGGCCCGCCGGCTCGCCGAGAACGGCGGCGGTCCCATCAAGTTAGTTCTCCATTCCTTTTGGTTCACTTGGATTGGATATCCAAATGTCATATGATTATCAACCCCAACATCCACCCCTCTCTAGAAAAAAAAAGTAATATGCTCTCTGCCATAGTGCCCCGATACTGTACTAAAATACCCCAATACTGTACTAAATTATTCAAGTCTAACCCAATGTTTGGCTTGTTAAACATTCAAGTGCACTGTGCACGTGCAATGCAATCACCAGCATCACGCCGCTGCAATTATTGATGTTTATTTTTTCACCACGATGCTTCAGGATAACTCTGCCCGATGCCGATGGCACGGTCAAGGAAGGCAAGAAGTGGGTGTCCACCCCAATGGACATCGCCAAGGAGATATCAAGCGGGCTAGCAGCTCGCTGCTTGATAGCTCAAGTGAACGGAGAACTGTGGGACATGACAAGGCCGCTGGAAGATGACTGTGAACTGAACCTGCTCACCTTCGACAGCAAGGAAGGCCGCGACACTCTGTGGCACTCGAGCGCCCACATTCTCGGAGAGGTGAGCTCAAAGCTTGTCCTTGTCAAAGCATCTTCTGATGAGCATAGCATGATAACATAATACTCCTAGTTCATTTTCAATTCAAGTTCCTTCTAACCCAAGGTAATGAACATGCGCAGGCTCTCGAGCGTGTGTACGGCTGCAAACTGTGCGTCGGGCCTTGTATCACGAGAGGGGAAGGTTTCTACTATGACACCTACTACGACAACAATGTCACGCTGAATGCCTCGCATTTTGGTCACATCGAAGACCGGGCTCGAGGAGCGGTCGCCGAAAAGCAGCCATTCCAACGTATTGAGGTCTCCAGGGATGAAGCCCTCGAGTTTTTCGCTGAGAACAGATTTAAGGTTGAGATCATCAATGAATTGCCTGAGGACAAGCCCATTACGTTATATAGATGTGGCCCTTTGGTTGACCTATGCCGTGGACCGCACATCCCGAATACTTCTTTCGTTAAAGCTTTTGCTTGCCTCAAGGTAATTCGGTCTTCTTTCTTTAGCGAAGTTCTCATCTTGATGGGATTTTGTAGTATTTCAGATTTGAATTTACATGTAAATATTTTATAGGCTTCGTCCTCATATTGGAGGGGAAAAGCAGACCGTGAGAGCCTGCAGAGAGTACATGGAATTTCTTTCCCTCATTCTAAACTTCTCAAGGTACATCATCATGCAATTTTCTCTAATTTCTACTGGGATCTTGATATGTAAAGTCAGATATGACATGTTACTATACACAGAATAAGTACCTCGGACTTATCAAACATGGTAACAAAAGTCGAAACTGATTTCAATACCACTGTAGGCAGTTATTTGATCTGGTTTTAGATGTCAACAGTGCAAGATAAGAGCGCAAGCTGAACTTGTTTCTTTGAATTGTAACTATACATTCCTATTATGCTCTCATTTTATGAAAACCTGTTATGTTTTACATACACTTTTATTGCTTGATAATCTGCAGGAATATCAACATATGATGGAGGAGGCTGCGACGCGCGATCATAGGTTATTGGGGGAGTCCCAGAAACTCTTCTTTTTCGATTCGCTTAGGTACCTTGGCATTCTCGATTAGATTTGTCTTTTTTATACTACTATTTTTCATTCCTTTTACATCTTTGGGTCATGGTCATGTGCTAGACCTTTGATTAGCTTCACCCCTGTGCAGCCCAGGAAGTTGCTTCTTCCTTCCACATGGTAAAAAAATAGTTAACAAATTGAAGGCTTTTTTGCGACAACAATACAGGGACAGAGGCTACCAAGAGGTAAGTGTTCATTTGTTAGGTACTCCTGTTAGAATAAATTCGAGGCATACCGTCGATCATCCGAGGACCAAGCAATCACACGAGGCACAACACCGAGATTTGTTAACGAGGTTCACCGATATGGCTACATCCCCGGGGCTTGACTACGGGCGCTCCTCCCCGTGACACCGCTACAATACCGCACCCGGTCGCCCTGGACACCGGGACATGCCGCCGGCTTCCCCTGCGTTCCGGTGCTATTATGTTGGCATAGGTTACATCGTGCGTCTAGCCCCGCTATATATGAGAGGCCTAGGATACAAGTGTCCTACTAGGACACGACTCCATATCCTATCTAAACACAATACAACTACAAGTCCAACTGTAACCTACCTCGTACACTATATTCGACACAACTCCAACAAACTCCACCTTGGCGAATATACTCCACCATCCTGGATTTGTCCATGCGTCAAACTTCCATGTACATTGGACTTGAGTTTATTCCATGAGTACCGCTGCTACTCCAAAGACTCCATGTGACTCCATCTGCAACTTGTAGTCCCTTATTTTCTTGACCATAGTCAACACTCGAGCAAAATTAAGTTCCTTGTTACTCTAGTTTGTGCTCCCAACTTCCAGAGTATCAGTACAACGCCATCACACACCGATCACTGACCTGCGTGAAAGTGAACAACTCACATACTGGGTGTCACACATAAGAGTTACCTGAACTCAACATCACCGCTCTTTTCTTGACCGTCCTGTCTGAAACTTGAAGGAATTTCACCATTGCTTGTAGTCATCCCGAGTCAAATTCGCAGTTGTCTCACCACATGTATGACCACCAGAGCCCTGGCCCGTCTCCATGTCCCGTGCATACCGCACGCCTCGCCGCTATTACCACGTCGAGCCTCCGCTGTCCCGGTCGAGTCTCAAGGGTCGCGAACCACACCACTCAACCTCCACTGCAGAGTACCATCGATCATCACCGACCGATGACGAGTTTCACGCTTCCATCAGACCACTGGGCTCCAGTCCGAATTACGTGTCCCTCGCTTTTCCCCCTTGCTGAATAGGCTTCGATTCCCTGGATCCTTACACCGTAACCCCTCAATCCAGCTCCACCTTCAACATGACTCCATGGTAGATGATCAATCCACCCTTGCGCCCCGTCGACTCCAAGCTCTCATGTGCACCGTCTTGAATCAACCCCGCGCCATAGCCTTGTCGAAGCCACACAAGCACTCGGGCCTGTGCCACGTGTTTCCACGCCCAGAAGTCGGTCACTATCAGCATCACGCTCCTATGTCGCCGTCGCCAATCCCGCACCGTCTTCTGTACCAACCGACTTACGTCGATCCGTCAGACTGTCCAGTCCGACCCAGCCGAACTTGTTCGACTGCAATGACACGCTTCAAGGCTCCCAAATCATCTTCCGTGAATTTTCATCCATCACACATAATTCCATCTTAGCTGGCATGACTTCCCGCAACGCCCTCAAGCATTCCTGTTGTGCCAACAAATTTTTCATCCTTGTCTGTCATAACTCAAGGTTTTTAGTTACATGAACTTCTCCACCTCAAACCTGGTACCCGTTGGCGCCATGGTTATTTGTACGACTGACCCTGCGAAAAAATTATATGAGCTTTCCATGCGATGCCCCAAGCACACGGACAAGACCTCTGCGTACTATAGCAAAACCAAGAGAATTTTTTTGGCCTTCACGTGGTAACTCTCGTCTCAGCTCAACTTCCTGATGCTAGCAATTGCCTTGTCAATGCCTCCTGCTAATTTCAATGGATGCATATCCCTTGATGGATTTATTTCCCCGATTGATTTGCCTGCCTAACTCCGTGTCATTGGAGACTCGGTCTCCTCCTTTTTTTTCAAAACAAATCTTGGTCGCTGTCTTCCGATTGCGTCGTCGATCGCAGCAGCGACTCACTGCGTGCCCTGCCTTTTCTAGCCTCGCACGTCTGGGCCACCCAACACCTGGGCCGCAGCCATGATGAATGGGCCGTGTGCTCCCGCACCACGACCAGCGCATATGACGCGCCGCCTGTACGCCAAGTCCCAGTTGCCTGCCTGCTGCGTAGGTTTCCGCACGCGATCAATCTGCTGCCGATCTCGCTGAGTCGGCTTCAAACACGACGTGTGTTGCTGCAACTCAACTCCAATCACGTATGTGCACGCTCATACACGCCGCCGATCGATGTGCCGATCAATCCGTAGCTTCCGCGGGCGAAGTGCACGCGCCACGTAAATCACGGTGAATCCTTCCAATCTCATCCTCTAGATCAACACGAACATCGCCTCACACCTAGCTCATGATACCACTTGTTAGAATAAATTCGAGGCATACTGTCGATCATCCGAGGACCAAGCAATCACACGAGGCACAACACCGAGATTTGTTAACGAGGTTCACCGATATGGCTACATCCCCGGGGCTTGACTACGGGCGCTCCTCCCCGTGACACCGCTACAATACCGCACCCGGTCGCCCTGGACACCGGCACATGCCGCCGGCTTCCCCTGCGTTCCGGTGCTATTATGTTGGCATAGGTTACATCGTGCGTCTAGCCCCGCTATATATGAGAGGCCTAGGATACAAGTGTCCTACTAGGACACGACTCCATATCCTATCTAAACACAATACAACTACAAGTCCAACTGTAACCTACCTCGTACACTATATTCGACACAACTCCAACAACTCCAACTAGTGATCTAAAACGTCTTATATTACTTTACAGAGGGAGTAGTAAATAGCTTTTAAGATCATTGACAGTTACATCTGTTTCCTTTGCTTATGTTCCTTATGTATTTGTTAGGTTGAGAGTCCAACTGTTCTCAAAATGAAGCTTTGGGAAACATCTGGGCATAGTGCGAACTACAAGAAGAACATGTTTGTTTTTGAGGTAAGCACCTGGTATGAACACATTACCGCAGGTGTGCTCGATGGAAGGCGGTATCGGGTAATAGAAGGAACTGGAAGATGGATATCGGGTTTTCTTGCTTGCTTTATTCATCTGGCCAGGTCCCCTTTACAGGGAGAGGTGTCAAAATCAAAACCAGATCTAACAATCTAGAAACTATCTCAATAAGAGGAAACTTCTTGAAATATTTGATAAGAGGCTTCTAATTAAACCACATTACTAACTGAAAGAACACAGGTCAATAAAATAGAAGCCACAGCTTATCTCCAGCTCAACTTGCCACCATCAGCTCTCTCGTGCACACGCACTACTACAGAACGGTTACTAGTAACAGGCCTGAAATGCCCATAGTGAAGAGCAGGCCAACCCGTCACTAGTAATCCATCACTGGTACTTGCATACAAGTGACGGGCGGGCTTCAGCTATAAGGGTTTTTGCAGTAGTGACGCCCTGGTGGCCTCTTTCTCTGTAGTTCTGTGCCCACATAACGGCACATGCATGTAAAATGTTACTCCCTCCGATCCATATTAATTGTCGCTGATTTAATACAAATTTGTACTAAATCAGCGACAATTAACAAGGATCGGAGGAAGTATAACGTAATTGTAAGTATGGCAGGAGATTTGCTTTGCACAAGTCACAGAATATATCACCATCAAGTTAGAGACTGTTATGCAACTGTAACTTCTGTTGACTTATATGTGCGCGTATTTGTAGTATCTAAGGGTGCTTATTTGTTTTATTATTGTGCAGATCGATGGAGAGGAGTTTGGTCTTAAGCCAATGAATTGCCCTGGGCATTGCATAATATTTAAGCACGAGAGTCGTTCTTACAGAGGTGAGCTCCTTCTCTAATTTTAATTATGCTGTATATTTACTCCTTCGTTATTAATCCTGAATTCCTGATTGAATATGCTACAGAGTTGCCACTGCGCATTGCTGATTTTGGAGTTCTTCACAGAAACGAGGCTAGTGGAGCACTTTCAGGTTTGACACGCGTTAGAAGATTCCAACAGGTAAGGCTTAAAGCTATCCCTTGAGTTGCTAGTTTCAAAAAAATTAATTTCCAGTTAGCGTCTTACAATTTTATTTCTTCCATTATTTAATCATTTTTATATCATTCATGCAGGATGATGCCCATATTTTTTGCAGAGAGAGCCAAGTAAGTTTGGTAGACATAGACCATGCATTTTTGTTAATTCTACTCCCTCCATCACAAAATAAGTATGGCTGATTTATTACAAAGTTAGTACGAAGTTGTACTAAATCAGGGACACTTCTTTTGGGATGGAAGGAGTATTATTTAAGAAAGGTAAATTTCTTAGTGGAGATTGTACTCTGTGTATGCCATTTCCAGCAAATTCCAGTTCTTTTGCATATTCCCCACATAAAAGTGTTTGTTATGACTCTTCATTTACAGTAGTTTCACTGTGGCTTGGATTTAGATTAGATGTTTCTCTCAGGTTGTATCACTGCCTACGTTTAAATAGAAGTTATTTCTTTGTTGCAGATCAAAGAGGAAGTTAAGAGTGTCTTGGAATTCATTAATTATGTCTACGGCATATTTGGGTTTAACTACGAGTTGGAGTTATCCACGGTAATCATATAATCTTATCTATATTTTGGGAGCATCTACAAACTATTTGGAACTTTAGATCTATATATATATTATAAACTTCAAAATGGCCGAGACACTAATTTATTTCTCCCATATTATGTGTGTGGAATTATTTTAATTAATTTTCTTGTTTGTGGAATTCTTATCTGCTATCATAGTTATGTATCTAGAAAACTTGGGCCACATGGCCTATCCTATTTCTACATGTACCTAGTTAATAAATTTACATATTTACAACATTTAAATCTAATAATTGTTGTAGATTATTGATTAATCAATGATCTTGACATCTTACATTTGTTTTTTCTAGAGACCAGAGAAGTATTTAGGTGATATTGAAACCTGGAACAAAGCAGAACAACAACTGGCAGAAGCCTTGGATGAGTTTGGGAAGCCATGGGAGGTAACTTTAAGGGTCATTTTCCCTTAATGTTCGCATCACTCTGTGCTGCTAGATGTTCAGCATCTAGTATTTCCAGTATAGGAAAAGGGGGACTTTTCACTAAATTATTCTATAATTTCTAATTATACCTGCATTCGACCACTGCCGTGATTTCATGCCCCCAAAATATTTTCTGTGATCACATTATTATGCTTTGGCTTGTCAATGTTGATTTCTTACTCAATTAAGTTATACTCTACGATTTAATAATGATATGCTTTATACAAGCGATTGGCATCTGATGAGCATCAACATATTTCACTCTGGCATACATGTTGTATTTAGTTCCACAGTTACTAATTTGAATATCTGTGTATCTTCTAATTCATATTATGGTTGAAATTCCAATTTGTATCTGCCTCGCAATAATTTCTAAGTGCTATATCCCTATACCAAGAAACTGCTTGGACCTGACTGCTTGTTGGACCTTCAATCAGATTACTAATTTAGATGTCGGTGTGCAGATTAATGAAGGAGATGGTGCTTTCTATGGCCCAAAAATTGATATCGGTGTGTTTGATGCCCTCAAAAGAAAATTCCAGTGTGCAACACTTCAGGTTCTATAGTCCTTATGTATGTTGGCATAAACTGTAGACAATATCTTTCTAACCTTTAATGCCTGTTACAGCTGGATTTTGCGCTGCCTGTTCGCTTCGAGCTGACTTATGCAGCAGAGGAGAAAGCCAAGCTTGAGAGGCCTGTAATCATACATAGGGCAATACTAGGATCGGTTGAAAGGATGTTTGCCATTCTTTTGGAGCATTACTGCGGTAAATGGCCGTTATGGCTCAGCCCTCGTCAAGCCATTGTTTGCTCTATATCGTCCGATTCACTAGAATATGCAAAACAGGTAAATGGCCCTTGTGTATTAGTTTGAAATCTGTTGGTGACTGTTTTTCCATTCGGTATGTTTAGCAGTTTGTCAGTATCTTAGCTGGTTCTCGTGGTAATCAATCAGCAGAGTTCTTTTTCTTTTGAGTTGAATGACAGTCCACTTCTGTTGCCCAGGTTCATGCTAAGATACATGAGGCTGGATTTGATGTTGAAATAGACATGGCTAATAAGACACTTGATAAGAAGGTAATTCTACCACGCCTTTTGTCACATATTTCCTTCTTTCTTTATTAGTATTTTTTTAATTACAATTTATTTCAGCATTTCAGTGGCAAAAAGGTAGTCTCAGTTATGTGGTGGTAGTAGTTTTATTGTTGGATCTCATGGACCGTCCATCTCTTTTAGGCATTTATTTATTGTGCAGCTGCATGTTCACTTTATATCTCTGGCAGATCTCAAAACATAATAGTTCATGTATCGTTATGGCCGGTTTCATTTTCAGGTATACGATGCACAGTCAGCCCAGTTCAACTATATTCTTGCCGTGGGCCCAAAAGAGGTGGAATCTGAAATGGTTTGACTTCTTCATACCCACTGTTGTCGATAAAAGCATTATTCATGCCTTGTATGAAATTCTGAATTATATATGTGGATGGATGGCTCCTACTATTGCAGGTCAGTGTCAGGTTGAGAGATAGGCCGGAAGTCTCCAAAATGAGCGTCGACGATCTCATCTCTCTGTTAAGGGACGAAGTAGCGGCCTACAGATAGGGCTGTCAGTCAGACGAGCTCGAAGCTCGCGAGCCTTTGAACTATGAGGACCTTTTGATTATGATGAAGTTTTAGATCCTTGTTGTATTGTACTGTCTCTTGAACGTCTGAGCCTTGACGTACTACATGACTTGATGATCATTTCTGTGGTGGGCTCCCCTATGTCTATGTGTGCAGTGTGTGATGTTTGGACCATTTCTGTGATGAGCATGGGCCGGGCAATGTTTACTGTGTTGGCATTTTGGGAGTTTGATCGAGTTGGCCTATGCACAGATGATTCGAGTATGAAAGAACAAATCGTGTCCTGTTTTTACCAAGTCTATGAAGGCTGGGCTACGTGCTTTGTTCGGTTGTCCTAGGCATCGTTCATAGCGCTCGCGCATGTAATACTAGATGAGATAGGGGTTTTCACCTGAAATAGAAGAACGCGGCAGACGACGGCCGGCGTGCGGCGTGACCTCGGCGTTGGGGAGCGGCGGCCGCTGACGGTGATTCCCTTTTACTACTTTTCTGGACCCGCGGCCGAGAGCGCCAGCGATAGACCGACGAGCTGCTGCCGCCGCTGCTCTCCGTCCGCCCCCGCGCAGGTTTGTTGCTGCGTCAAGCCCGCCCTCCCCTCCCTCCTCTGTCTAAGCGCACACAAGCTGTTCGGCGCAATGCCGCCTCAGACACATTTCCTTTCTTCACTTTATTGCTCTTTCAGATTCAGATAGATCGATCGACCGGAGCCATGCCTCTCCCTGCGAACCTTGTAATGGGATCCGCCTTCGTCGCGCTGGGCGTCGCGCTCCTCGCCGGCTTCCTCTACGTCGCCGTCTGGTCCAAGGCCCTCGCGCCGTCCGACAACTGGTTCTTGCTCGCCGTTCAGAACGACAGGTACCGTCAGTGATATCTCTCACCTCACCTGGAGCACTGCTTCGCTTTCGTTTAGAGATTGCCGCGTTATTGCTCCGCCTGATCCGTTCATTGTTTTCCAGGTATTACTGCTTGCTTGTGCCCCTGACGGTCCCCGTCATAATCGTGGCTGTGTACCTGCATTGGCTGAGCATGAAGATGTTCAAGCATGCGTGAGGAGTAATAACCGTGCTAAACAAAATCCATGTTGTTGAGAATCATCGTAGACATCATTAGTTCATCACAGTTTTTCTTTGCGGGGGATGTGCTCATCACACTTACGATTGCGGTATTTTTCTTTATATAAGACAAATTTCCTAGTAACTTTTTTCTTCTTTGGGAGGGCTTCCTTAGTTCCTTTACCGGAAAATGCGTTTGATTTTACAATGAGAGCATCTCTTACCGATCTCCTATAATCTTTTAGCATAGCATAATAAGCGACTAATTGGACCTAATCCCAAACCATTAGTGGAGGAAAAATTGTCGCCAAAAAAACTTCGGCCAAGTTTCTCAAATATACTTGACCTCAACCGTGCGGAGTAAAACTTCATTCCTCCCCTCGCCTGAGCGGCCACCCCTTCCCCGTCGACGCCGCCCCTACTCGGCGCAACCACCACCGATGCCCATGATCCCGGCTTGGATGGAGAGGCAAGACCCTTCCGCCACCCCGCCGGCCATCGCCGCGCGGATAGTGGTGTCAAAACAGCCCCGGGGGCCTGCACGCGGCGTGAGCCGACTACCTGCTCGTAGGTGCGGTTGTCCCATACGGCGTGCCGTGCAACGATTTTCTTTCACGCCGACGGGAACGCACGCTCAAACCGGTAAAGACGTTTCAAACTGTCCTGCTCGAGTATCATCGCCCGGAGCATGTTGTTGACGCCGTAGAAAGGGTCGTCCCTCTCCTCCGGCAACAGCCTCACTCGGAATTCCCTCGTCCAAGCACGCATCCGGTCGAAGTCGGCCTCCGGGACCGACGGCATCGGAATCCCCTCAATGCTAAGCTTCCACCCCAACGACAGTCAGGTGCCCAAACGGTCGAGCTCGTTCGCCTGCTAGACGATGAGGCTACTCCGCCCTCCTCCCGACATGGTCGACGACGTGGGCAGTGACTGTGTTTTAGGCTAGGTTACTGGCGGTGGGGGCGGCGGCCTCCTTTTGGGCTCGGGTGACAATGGTGCTGGACCTTGGGGATGTATAGGAAGGAGAAGTGCGGTAGGTAGGACGAGCCAGTGGCCGGCTTAGCGCTGTAATTAATGGCGGGCGCAGCGAGGTTGGCGGTCGCAGGCGGCAAGTGACTCGGCGCTTGTGGGTAAATCCACGCCGGCAGGCGACTCAGCGTCTTGTAGATATCCATGCTGGCTTAATGGCGGCAGGTGGCGCGTTGGCATGTGCTGACTTGATGTGTTGGAAACGGTCACCTTGTGCGGTATGATTGATTGCTGACCGCCCACGTACGCCTGGTCGCGTACAGATGGTACATACATAGGACGCGTATCGGCGAGCTCGAGCGGCTGGCCAATTTTTTTAAAAAACCATCATGCCTTTTATTATGAAGGGATATGAAAATATCGTCGCGGGTGATGTGTTTAGGGGTTGTAAAGAAATTAGAAAAAGAAAGACCTGACTGCAAATTGGAACCGGGAGGCAAACTTTGTATTTTGCTGGACCGGAGATTTTTTTCTCTCGAATATAAACGAGTGTGCATATTATATATTAAAAAAGAAAGGCAAAAAGAGTGCCTCCATCGTAGTTTTACAAGGATTTCGTTACAACTTACTCCTCACTACTAGCCCACCTATGTAAATTACGGAAGAAAGGGTCGACATTCCCCTTAAACTTGCCGGCTCCCAATCAAATCATGCCTTCGGACCTCACCCTACTTAGGAGCACATTCATCGAAGGAGATGCTCCATCAAACACAATAGCATGCTGGACCGGAGATGAATTCGATTTTTGTTCGAACAAGAAAAGAAGAAGAAAAAAAGATGAATTCGATTCCTATGGACAAGGCTTGGTGGGCGCACGCGTCTCGACCGCGCGGTGGAAGCATGCGCATCATGTGCCAGGCCCGGGGCTTCCAGAACGCTTTTGGCACCTCCATTATTCCGCGACGGTACGCCGCCGTCGACATAGACCGGGAAGAACCGACGTCCCCGGGATAGCTACTTTGGACTGCTCCCTGGCCGTTCGTGCCTCTCCAGATGGCAGGGGTGGACGGCGCGTCGTCGCAGAAAGCATCGCAGTACAACTGCTGTCTTGCTCGGGTGGCGACGCTGCGGTTGCGCGGCTCGGAAATATCTCGGGGGGTCGTCAGGTCAGGACTCAAAAAGCGGCACGTGAAGATGCGCCAGGTGCTGCGTGTTGCTTGGGCGCCGCTGTAGGGCGCGGGGACACTTGGCTAAGCCTGAGCAGAGCTGGTTGGAAGAAACCAGACGAATTCTTTTCTTTGGAGACCTGGCTTGGTAGGTAGCCAGAACCGGAAGGCATCCGTTTGGTGCGTTGATGTTCCGTTTCTCTTCCTCTCATTCTGATCACGCGGATGCCCGGCGGGCGGGTGGCACGTTGCCATGCGTACGCGTGGCAGCACGTATCGTAAAATCAATGGCGTGCTTTCGCGAGAGTTCGCAACCATCTCCGCCACCTCCCCCTTCTCGTCTTCCGTCTAAAAAGCACCGGTCTCCTTCCTGTCCTGAGCACACCACCACGCCACAACACCAAAGAGGAAGCGTACGAGGGAGAGGCGCTCGGCTCGCCTGCGTCTGTCTCCGCTTCTCGCGAGCCCGGCGTCACCCGCCGCCGGGCACGCACCACGCCCACGCCCACGCCCACGCAGGTACTCCTCGCCCTTTCTGCCTGTCTTCTCCTCTTACATGTCTTATTAATTAGTAGTATAAGGTTCCTATGAAAAAGACTAGGATCGAGCCGAGCATGCATGATCTGTCTGCGACTGCAAACAGGCCGACGGCTAAATCTTGATCTATGTTGTTTAAGCTAGGAAATGTAGATTTTTACTGATCCTATCCATGGTGTCGTATTAGATCTGCTTTGCCTGACGGGTTTGGGAAGCTAGTGCATCATTTCTGGTCAGTTGGTCATCTGACCGTTTTGTCAGTCTCATCCTGTGCACATCACCAAGATTGTATCCGATTTTTGTTATTATTATTTGGCTCTCGTTTAAGAATGTGAAGATATATTGCACATGATTACGGTAGTGTGTGTTCCTTGAGATCAATTCAAGTGGTCTTTACATGCTTACTATTCTGGAATCTGGGCTAATTAACCTGCACCTTGAACTAAAATTGTGTAGGTATAGGTGAAGGCTGACCTGCAAACACTACTAGTCAAGATGGTGGTGGAGGGATACGAGACGGACAAGAACATCGAGATATGGAAGGTGAAGAAGCTGATCAAGGGGCTGGACGCGGCGAGGGGCAACGGCACGAGCATGATCTCGCTCATCATGCCGCCGCGCGACCAGGTCTCCCGGGTCGCCAAGATGCTGGGCGACGAGTACGGGACCGCCTCCAACATCAAGAGCCGGGTGAACCGCCAGTCCGTGCTGGCCGCCATAACCTCTGCCCAGCAGAGGCTCAAGCTCTACAACCGGGTGCCCCCCAACGGCCTCGTGCTCTACACTGGCACCGTCGTCACCGACGACGGCAAGGAGAAGAAGGTCACCTTCGACTTCGAGCCCTTCCGGCCCATCAACGCGTCGCTCTACCTCTGCGACAACAAGTTCCACACCGAGGCGCTCAACGAGCTCCTCGAGTCCGACGACAAGTTCGGCTTCATCATCATGGACGGCAACGGCACGCTCTACGGCACGCTCAGCGGCAATAGCAGGGAGGTCGTGTACAAGTTCAGCGTGGATCTGCCCAAGAAGCACGGGCGGGGAGGGCAGTCCGCGCTCCGCTTCGCGCGCCTGCGCATGGAGAAGCGGCACAACTACCTGCGCAAGGCGGCCGAGCTCGCCACGCACTTCTTCATCAACCCTGCCACCAACCAGCCCAACGTCGTCGGGCTCATCCTGGCCGGCTCCGCCGATTTCAAGACCGAGCTGGGCAAGTCTGAGATGTTTGATCAGAGGCTGCAGGCCAAGATAATCAAGTCGGTCGATGTGTCGTATGGCGGCGAGAGCGGCTTCAACCAGGCCATTGAGATGTCTGTGGAGGTCCTGTCCGAGGTCAAGTTTGTCCAGGAGAAGAAGCTCCTTGGGAAGTACTTCGAGGAGATAAGCCAGGACACCGGGAAGTACGTCCTCGGCGTGCAGGACACCATGGCGGCCCTCGAGATGGGCGCGGTCCACACGCTGATCGTGTGGGAGAACCTCGACGTCAGGCGGTACGAGCTGAAGAACTCCGCCACGGGGGAGACGATGGTGAAGTACCTCAACGGCGGACAGGAGGCGGACCAGAGCAACTTCGTCGACGAGGCGACGTGCGGGGAGCTGGATGTTGTTGACAGGGTGCTGCTGCTGGAGTGGTTCGCTGAGAACTACCGGCAGTACGGCTGCAAGCTGGAGTTCGTCACCAACAGGTCCCAGGAAGGATCGCAGTTCTGCCGGGGCTTCGGCGGGATCGGCGGGATCCTCCGCTACCCGGCGGACGTCGCCGCCTACGACGACGACGACGACGATATGCTGGATGACGACGTCTATGAAGGCCTCGAATAGCAATCAACTGCAGCTTCAGTGCACACGGTCCGGGAGGAGCCTGCGCTGGCCCCGACCGCGCCGGGACGAGACCCTGAAACATCCAAACGATCGGTGCAAGGAAAACGAGGTATGGTCCTAAAACTGGCCATGGTTGATTCAGTTTCCCTTTGTCTCTCTTCTGATCTTTTTGACTGACCTTGATAAACATTCACAACGTCTGCTTTGAGCAGGAGGTGGGACAGAACAGAGGATCTAAGCAATTACAGTCCGGATCTTGAGCAAGGCACAATGATGGCGTTGATGCTTTGGAGTTGAAGGTCGCTTCCTCTCTGGATCCATCCCTGGAAATTTGGTGATGGTATTAAGCAGCCGTGGCTGCCTTCTCTTGCTGCATCAGAGAATGCTTATTAGAGTCGTATTAGTTGCGAGTGAGTCACAGACTCACAGTGGTGTTCCATATACTCCTGAGTCGACTTATTATGAGCTTATATGCTACTACTACAACAACTGCTTGAAATAATGTCGTGTATGTATTGTGTTCGATTTTACATGTGAGATTTATTGCTATGGTAAGACTCGAGACCTGTACCTGGTACTTAAGGCATTTTTAACCAATCCCCTACTATATTTCAATAACAGTTAATTTATCTTCTGCCGCTTATCCCTAGCCCATATTTACTCCATCACTCGTCTCTCCGTCTCTGCCTCTCCTCCTTCCCTATCCCCGCCGGTGGAGTAAAATATCTCCACTCGTCTCTCCGTCTCTGCCTCTCCTCCTTCCCTATCCCCGCCGGTGGAGTAAAATATCTCCACTCGTCTCTCCGTCTCTGCCTCTCCTCCTTCCCTATCCCCGCCGCCGTCGACAACCCCCCCCCCCCCTCCTCCGCTCGCGCCGTTCCCTGCCGCCCCCTCCTCTCAATGGCCGAACCCCGTGTAGCCGGTGCTCCCAGCCACCGATCCGTGCCGCCACACTGAGTCACGCTTCTTCAAGCGGCACTTCCTTAAAGCGGCACTTCCTTAAGCCGCCGCCTCCCGTCAATACAGCCCCCTTCCGCCACATCTCTGACTTCCTCGACCTCCCTTCACTACTGCTGCTGCAGAGGAAGTACTTCGGCGTCCACCAAAGACCGTGGGAGACGTGGGTGGCGAAGATAACCAGCCGCGAGACCCACATGAAGAAGTGGCTCGGGTACGACAGAGCTCGCCGCCCTCAAGTACGACCGGTGACAGGTCCGGTTGCACGGCGACGCCCTCAACTTCTCGTGGGGGACGGCGCCCGTTGAGCTTGTCCCGCTGCCATCGGGGGTGGTGAATGCGGCGATGGCTCGGGAGGACCAGGAGGTGGGGGAGCAATTTGCGGTGGAGGACCCGATGGGGAGTACATGACGGACCTTTGCCGCCAGTACCCCAAGCTTGTGGAGGCGGAGCGGGCAATCTTCTGGGAGTGTGCGGTGTCGACGGGATGGTCATCGTCCTCTCTGATGATGAGGAGCACGGCGGCGACAACGGCCACAAGGAAAGGAGGAGTTCGACGTTGAAGAGTGGTGGCGCATCTTCCCCGACTCCGGTGACGACGGTATAGGCCCGAACCCCATGGGCAGTGGAATGTCAAGGCAAGATTGGCTCGCCCGCTACAAGGGGGTGATGATGATGATGTAGACTAATTTAGTTTAATTTCATGTTTTTAAATTTACGTTTAGGTTTGAAAACTCATGTCCCGTGAGATGTCAAGACAACGCGAATGATAAATGTGCCCAGTTTCGGTTGTCTAAATCGAATCTGGGTTGAATTTATGCAAATATGATTTTTACTCCGTTAAATTTAGGAGTTCGGCTATATCAGACCAAAAGTTAGTGGAGTAAAAATCCTCAACTAAGCTTTGTTGGCCGATCCTCGTAGAGCATCTCTAACCTATCCCTTATAATTGATTAGAGGAGTAAAAACCTATGTGTCCTCGTTTAACATGCAGGTAACCAAACCTTTATAACGGTTAGATGAGGATATTTTTTACTTCATGATCGCCGCGCCCCTTAAATATACCTGGTCGCGCATCGCTGGAGTAAAGTTACTCCTCTATTCCCACCGCTTCACCTTTATCCATAATGTCGCCGCCCAAGCCCATCGGCAACCCTTAAATATACTCGGTCATGCACCGCTGGAGTAATACTCCCTCGCTTTATCCACCGCTTCACCTTTATCCATTATGTCACCGCCCAAGCCCGTTGATGGCCCCATCCCCAACCTCATCCACTCCGGCGCCGCCCCGCCGCCCAAAATGGCTTGTTTCAGCCGTTGACGATTAGAAGCGCGGATTCATGTCGTCACGCGTAGTCCTGAACCCGTGGTCGCAGCGGCACTTCCTCCTTCCGCAACGGTGCTTCCTCCTCTCGCGGCAGGACATCATGCTTCCCCGACCTCCCATTACTGCCAGCACAATAGTGGAAATATCTCAGCGGGCATGGGGGGAGGGGTGCATGGGTGGCGGATATCACCGACCATGAAACCCCACGAGAGGATTTGGATTGGCTCATTCCAATTGGTGGTGCAGATGTGCGGGAGTACGACATCATGTAGGTGCGCCTCCACAACCCAAATGTGCTACGCAACTTCCCAACGGCGTGCCGCAGTTGGCGCACGTCAACCTCCGGGTGGCCATCACACGTGAGTTGCGGGAAGACCGGTAGGCCCGGGAGCACCTTGAGACGGAGCACGCCTATGAGGCATTTAGGGGTTCAATTAGAAACCACATTTTTTTAGAGAAGCAAATATACCCCTTTAAAGGATATTGGGCCGTTTGTTGTCTTAAATTATGAGAGACCAATTGGAGATGCTCATAGAGCATCTATGTGTTGGGGAACGTAGTAATTTCAAAAAATTTCCTACGCACACGCAAGATCATGGTGATGATATAGCAACGAGAGGGGAGAGAGTTCGTCCACGTACCCTCGTAGACCGTAAGCGGAAGCGTTAGCACAACGCGGTTGATGTAGTCGTACGTCTTCACGATCCGACCGATCCAAGCACCGAACGTACGGGGCCTCCGAGTTCAGCACACGTTCAGCTCGATGACGATCTCCGGCCCTCCGATCCAGCAAAGGCTCCGGAGATGAGTTCCGTCAGCACGACGGCGTGGTGACGATGATGATGTTCTACCGGCGCAGGGCTTCGCCTAAACTCCGCGACGATATGACCGAGGTGGAATATGGTGGAAGGGGGCACCGCACACGGCTAAGAACGATCCGTAGATCAACTTGTGTGTCTATGGGGTGCCCCCACCCCCGTACATAAAGAAGCCAGGGGGGAGGAGGCCGCCGGCCTAGGGGGAGTAGGACTCCCCTTTTCCAAGTTGGAGTAGGAGAGAAAGGGGAAAGAGGAGGAAGAGGGGAAGGAAAGGGGGGGCGCCGCCCCCCTTCCCTTGTCCTATTCGGACTAGGAGGGGGAGGGGCGCGCGGCCCCCTCCTTGCTCCTTCCTCTTCTCCCTCTTGGCCCATGTAGGCCCATTAACCCCCCGGGGGGTTCCGGTAACCTCCCGGTACTCCGGTAAAATGCCGATTTCACCCGGAACCATTCCGATGTCCAAACATAGGCTTACAATATATCAATCTTTATGTCTCGACCATTCCGAGACTCCTCGTCATGTCCGTGATCACATCCGGGACTCCGAACAAACTTCGGTACATCAAAACTTATAAACTCATAATAAAACTGTCATCAAAACGTTAAGCGTGCGGACCCTACGGGTTCGAGAACTATGTAGGCATGACCTAAAACCATTCTCGGTCAATAACCAATAGCGGGACCTGGATGCCCATATTGGTTTCTACATATTCTACGAAGATCTTTATCGGTCAAACCGCATAACAACATACGTTGTTCCCTTTGTCATCGGTATGTTACTTGCCCAAGATTTGATCGTCGGTATCCTATACCTAGTTCAATCTCGTTACCGGCAAGTCTCTTTACTCGTTCTGTAATACGTCATATCATAACTAACTCGTTAGTTATGATGCTTGCAAGGCTTAAGTGATGAGTATTACCGAGAGGGCCCAGAGATACCTCTCCGACAATCGGAGTGACAAAACCTAATCTCGAAATACGCCAACTCAACATGTACCTTTGGAGACACCTATAGTACTCCTTTATAATCACCCAGTTACGTTGTGACGTTTGGTAGTACCCAAAGTGTTCCTCCGGTAAACGGGAGTTGCATAATTCTCATAGTTACAGGAACATGTATAAGTCATGAAGAAAGCAATAGCAGAATACTAAACGATCAAGTGCTAAGCTAACGGGACGGGTCATGTCAATCACACCATTCTCCTAATGATGTGATCTCATTAATCAAATGACAACACATGTCTATGGTTAGGAAACATAACCATCTTTGATTAATGAGCTAGTCAAGTAGAGGCATACTAGTGACTATATGTTTGTCTATGTATTCACACATGTATCATGTTTCCGTTTAATACAATTCTAGCATGAATAATAAACATTTATCATGATATGAGGAAATAAATAATAACTTTATTATTGCCTCTAGGGCATATTTCCTTCAGTCTCCCACTTGCACTAGAGTCAATAATCTAGATTGCATAGTAATGATTCTAACACCCATGGAGTCTTGGTGTTGATCATGTTTTGCTCGTGAGAGAGGCTTAGTCAACGGGTCTGCAACATTTAGATCCGTATGTATCTTGCAAATTTCTATGTCTCCCACTTGGACTTGGTCCCGAATGGAATTGAAGCGTCTCTTGATGTGCTTGGTCCTCTTGTGAAATCTGGATTCCTTTGCCAAGGCAATTGCACCAGTATTGTCACAGAAGATCTTCATTGGTCCCGATGCACTAGGTATGACACCTAGATCGGAAATGAACTCCTTCATCCAGACTCCTTCATTTGCTGCTTCAGAAGCAGCTATGTACTCCGCTTCACATGTAGATCCCGCCACGACGCTTTGTTTAGAACTGCACCAACTTACAGCTCCATCGTTTAATATAAACACGTATCCGGTTTGCGATTTAGAATCGTCCGGATCAGTGTCAAAGCTTGCATCGACGTAACCTCTTACGACTAGCTCTTTGTCACCTCCATATACGAGAAACATATCCTTAGTCCTTTTCAGGTATTTCAGGATGTTTTTGACCGCTGTCCAGTGATCCACTCCTGGATTACTTTGGTACCTTCCTGCTAAGCTTATTGCTAAGCATACGTCAGGCCTGGTACACAACATTGCATACATGATAGAGCCTATGGCTGAAGCATAGGGAACATCTTTCATTTTCTCTCTATCTTCTGTTGTGGTCGGGCATTGAGTTTGACTCAACTTCACACCTTGTAGCACAGGCAAGAATCCTTTCTTTGCCTGATCTATTTTGAACTTTTTCAAAATCTTGTCAAGGTATGTGCTTTGTGAAAGTCCTATTAAGCGTCTTGATCTATCTCTATAGATCTTGATGCCCAATATATAAGCAGCTTCACCAAGGTCTTTCATTGAAAAACTTTTATTCAAGTATCCCTTTATGCTATCCAGAAATTCTATATCATTTCCAATTAATAATATGTCATCTACATATAAAACTAGAAATGCTACAGAGCTTCCACTCACTTTCTTGTAAATACAGGCTTCTCCAAAAGTCTGTATAAAACCATATGCTTTGATCACACTATCAAAGCGTTTATTCCAACTCCGAGATGATTGCACCAGTCCATAAATGGAACGCTGGAGCTTGCACACTTTGTTAGCACCTTTTGGATCAACAAAACCTTCTGGCTGCATCATATACAACTCTTCTTCTTGGAATCCATTCAAGAATGCAGTCTTGACATCCATTTGCCAAATTTCATAATCATGAAATGCAGCAATAGCTAACATGATTTGGACAAACTTAAGCATCGCTACGGGTGAGAAAGTCTCATCGTAGTCAACCCCTTGAACTTATCGAAAACCTTTCGCAACAAGTCGAGCTTTATAGACAGTTACATTACCATCTGCGTCAGTCTTCTTCTTAAAGATCCATTTATTCTCAATAGCTTGCCGATCATCGGGCAAGTCAACCAAAGTCCATACTTTGTTTTCATACATGGATCCCATCTCAGATTTCATGGCCTCTAGCCATTTTGCGGAATCTGGGCTCATCATCGCTTCCTCATAGTTCGTAGGTTCATCATGGTCAAGTAACATGACTTCCAGAATAGGATTGCCGTACCACTCTGGTGCGGATCTTACTCTGGTAGACCTACGAGGTTCAGCAGAAACTTGATCTGAAGTTTCATGATCAATATCATTAGCTTCCTCACTAATTGGTGTAGTTGTCACAGGAACCGGTTCTTGTGATGAACTACCTTCCAATAAGGGAGTATATACAGTTATCTCATCAAGTTCTACTTTCCTCCCACTCACTTCTTTCGAGAGAAACTCCTTCTCTAGAAAGGATCCGAATTTAGCAACGAAAATCTTGCCCTCAGATCTGTGATAGAAGGTATACCCAATAGTCTCCTTTGGGTATCCTATGAAGAAACATTTCTTCGATTTAGGTTTGAGCTTATCTGGATGAAACTTTTTCACATAAGCATCGCAGCCCCAAACTTTAAGAAACGACAACTTTGGTTTCTTGCTAAACCACAATTCATAAGGCGTCGTCTCAACGGATTTTGATGGTGCCCTATTTAACGTGAATGCGGCCGTCTCTAAAGCATAACCCCAAAATGATAGCGGTAGATCGGTAAGAGACATCATAGATCGCACCATATCAAGTAAAGTACGATTACAACGTTCGGACACACCATTGCGTTGTGGTGTTCCAGGTGGCGTGAGTTGCGAGACTATCCCGCATTGTTTCAAGTGTAGACCAAACTCGTAACTCAAATATTCTCCTCCACGATCGGATCGTAGAAACTTTATTTTCTTGTTACGATGATTTTCTACTTCACTCTGAAATTCTTTGAACTTTTCAAATGTTTCAGACTTGTGTTTCATTAAGTAGATATACCCATATCTGCTCAAATCATCTGTGAAGGTGAGAAAATAACGATATCCGCCACGAGCCTCAACATTCATTGGACCACATACATCTGTATGTATGATTTCCAACAAATCTGTTGCTCTCTCCATAGTACCGGAGAACGGTGTTTTAGTCATCTTGCCCATAAGGCACGGTTCGCAAGTACCAAGTGATTCATAATCAAGTGATTCCAAAAGCCCATCAGTATGGAGTTTCTTCATGCGTTTTACACCGATATGACCTAAACGGCAGTGCCACAAATAAGTTGCACTATCATTATCAACTCTGCATCTTTTGGTTTCAACACTATGAATATGTGTATCACTACTATCGAGATTCAATAAAAATAGACCATTCTTCAAGGGTGCATGACCATAAAAGATATTACTCATATAAATAGAACAACCATTATTCTCTGATTTAAATGAATAACCGTCTCGCATCAAACAAGATTCAGATATACTGTTCATGCTCAACGCAGGCACCAAATAACAATTATTTAGGTCTAAAACTAATCCCGATGGTAGATGTAGAGGTAGCGTGCCGACCGCGATCACATCGACTTTGGAACCATTTCCCACGTGCGTCGTCACCTCGTCCTTAGCTAATCTTCGCTTAATCCGTAGTCCCTGTTTCGAGTTGCAAATATTAGCAACAGAACAAGTATCAAATACCCAGGTGCTACTGCGAGCATTAGTAAGGTATACATCAATAACATGTATATCACATATACCTTTGTTCACTTTGCCATCCTTCTTATCCGCCAAATACTTGGGGCAGTTCCGCTTCCAGTGTCCAGTCTGCTTGCAGTAGAAGCACTCAGTTTCAGGCTTAGGTCCAGACTTGGGTTTCTTCTCTTGAGTAGCAACTTGCTTGCCGTTCTTTTTGAAGTTCCCCTTCTTCTTCCCTTTGCCCTTCTTCTTGAAACTAGTGGTCTTGTTGACCATCAACACTTGATGCTCCTTCTTGATTTTTACCTCCGCGGCTTTCAGCATCGCGAAGAGCTCAGGAATAGTCTTGTTCATCCCTTGCATATTATAGTTCATCACGAAGCTCTTGTAGCTTGGTGGCAGTGATTGGAGAATTCTGTCAATGACGCTATCATCCGGAAGATTAACTCCCAGTTGAATCAAGTGATTATTATACCCACACATTTTGAGTATATGCTCACTGACAGAACTATTCTCCTCCATCTTGCAGCTGTAGAACTTATTGGAGACTTCATATCTCTCAATCCGGGCATTTGCTTGAAATATTAACTTCAACTCCTGGAACATCTCATATGCTCCATGACGTTCAAAACGTCGTTGAAGACCCGGTTCTAAGCCGTAAAGCATGGCACATTGAACTATCGAGTAGTCATCAGCTTTGCTCTGCCAGACGTTCTTAACATCGTCAGTTGCATCAGCAGCAGGCCTGGCACCCAGTGGTGCTTCCAGGACGTAACTTTTCTGTGCAGCAATGAGGATAATCCTCAGGTTACGGACCCTGTCCATGTAATTGCTACCATCATCTTTCAACTTTGCTTTCTCAAGGAACGCATTAAAATTCAACGGAACAACAGCACGAGCCATCTATCTACAAACAAACATAGACAAGCAAAATACTATCAGGTACTAAGTTCATGATAAATTTAAGTTCAATTAATCATATTACTTAAGAACTCCCACTTAGACAGACATCTCTCTAGTCATCTAAGTGATCACGTGATCCAAATCAACTAAACCATGTCCGATCATCACGTGAGATGGAGTAGTTTCAATGGTGAACATCTCTATGTTAATCATATCTACTATATGATTCACGCTCGACCTTTCAGTCTCCGTGTTCCGAGGCCATATCTGTATATGCTAGGCTCGTCAAGTATGACCTGAGTATTCCGCGTGTGCAACTGTTTTGCACCCGTTGTATTTGAACGTAGAGCCTATCACACCCGATCATCACGTGGTGTCTCAGCACGAAGAACTTTCGCAACGGTGCATACTCAGGGAGAACACTTCTTGATAATTAGTGAGAGATCATCTTAAAATGCTACCGTCAATCAAAGCAAGATAAGATGCATAAAGAATAAACATCACATGCAATCAATATAAGTGATATGATATGGCCATCATCATTTTGTGCTCGTGATCTCCATCTTCGAAGCACCGTCATGATCACCATCATCACCGGTGCGACACCTTGATCTCCATCGTAGCATCGTTGTCGTTACACCATCTATTGCTTCTACGACTATCGCTACCGCTTAGTGATAAAGTAAAGAAATTACAGGGCGTTTGCATTTCATACAATAAAGCGACAACCATATGGCTCCTGCCAGTTGCTGATAACTTCGGTTACAAAACATGATCATCTCATACAATAAAATATAGCATCACGTCTTGACCATATCACATCACAACATGCCCTGCAAAAACAAGTTAGACGTCCTCTACTTTGTTGTTGCAAATTTTACGTGGCTGCTACGGGCTTAGCAAGAACCGTTCTTACCTATGCATCAAAAACCACAACGATAGTTCGTCAAGTTGGTGTTGTTTTAACCTTCGCAAGGACCGGGCATAGCCACACTCGATTCAGCTAAAGTGAGAGAGACAGACACCCGCCAGCCACCTTTAAGCACGAGTGCTCGTAACGGTGAAACCAGTCTCGCGTAAGCGTACGCGTAATGTCGGTCCGGGCCGCTTCATCTCACAATACCACCGAACCAAAGTATGACATGCTGGTAAGCAGTATGACTTGTATCGCCCACAACTCACTTGTGTTCTACTCGTGCATATAACATCAACGCATAAAACCTAGGCTCGGATGCCACTGTTGGGGAACGTAGTAATTTCAAAAAATTTCCTACGCACACGCAAGATCATGGTGATGATATAGCAACGAGAGGGGAGAGAGTTCGTCCACGTACCCTCGTAGACCGTAAGCGGAAGCGTTAGCACAACGCGGTTGATGTAGTCGTACGTCTTCACGATCCGACCGATCCAAGCACCGAACGTACGGGGCCTCCGAGTTCAGCACACGTTCAGCTCGATGACGATCTCCGGCCCTCCGATCCAGCAAAGGCTCTGGAGATGAGTTCCATCAGCACGACAGCGTGGTGACGATGATGATGTTCTATCGGCGCAGGGCTTCGCCTAAACTCCGCGACGATATGACCGAGGTGGAATATGGTGGAAGGGGGCACCGCACACGGCTAAGGAACGATCTGTAGATCAACTTGTGTGTCTATGGGGTGCCCCCCGCCCCCGTATATAAAGGAGCCAGGGGGAAGGAGGCCGCCGGCCTAGGGGGCGCGCCAAGGGGGGAGTCCTACTCCCACCGGGAGTAGGACTCCCCTTTTCCAAGTTGGAGTAGGAGAGAAAGGGGAAGGAGGAGGAAGAGGGGAAGGAAAGGGGGGGGGGGGGCGCCGCCCCCCTTCCCTTGTCCTATTCGGACTAGGAGGAGGAGGGGCGCACGGCCCCCTCCTTGCTCCTTCCTCTTCTCCCTCTTGGCCCATGTAGGCCCATTAACCCCCCGGGGGGTTCCGGTAACCTCCCGGTACTCCGGTAAAATGCCGATTTCACCCGGAACCATGCCGATGTCCAAACATAGGCTTCCAATATATCAATCTTTATGTCTCGACCATTACGAGACTCCTCGTCATGTCCGTGATCACATCCGGGACTCCGAACAAACTTCGGTACATCAAAACTTATAAACTCACAATAAAACTGTCATCGAAACGTTAAGCGTGCGGACCCTACGGGTTCGAGAACTATGTAGACATGACCTAAAACCATTCTCGGTCAATAACCAATAGCGGGACCTGGATTCCCATATTGGTTCCTACATATTCTACGAAGATCTTTATCGGTCAAACCGCATAACAACATACGTTGTTCCCTTTGTCATCGGTATGTTACTTGCGCGAGATTTGATCGTCGGTATCCTATACCTAGTTCAATCTCGTTACCGGCAAGTCTCTTTACTCGTTCTGTAATACGTCATCTCATAACTAACTCATTAGTTATGATGCTTGCAAGGCTTAAGTGATGAGTATTACCGAGAGGGCCCAGAGATACCTCTCCGACAATCGGAGTGACAAAACCTAATCTCGAAATACGCCAACTCAACATGTACCTTTGGAGACACCTGTAGTACTCCTTTATAATCACCCAGTTACGTTGTGACGTTTGGTAGTACCCAAAGTGTTCCTCCGGTAAACGGGAGTTGCATAATTCTCATAGTTACAGGAACATGTATAAGTCATGAAGAAAGCAATAGCAGAATACTAAACGATCAAGTGCTAAGCTAACGGGATGGGTCATGTCAATCACACCATTCTCCTAATGATGTGATCTCATTAATCAAATGACAACACATGTCTATGGTTAGGAAACATAACCATCTTTGATTAATGAGCTAGTCAAGTAGAGGCATACTAGTGACTATATGTTTGTCTATGTATTCACACATGTATCATGTTTCCGGTTAATTCAATTCTAGCATGAATAATAAACATTTATCATGATATGAGGAAATAAATAATAACTTTATTATTGCCTCTAGGGCATATTTCCTTCACTATGTCCCTCCCCTTATCCTAGACTCTTGTAACCCTCTAGCCCCCTAAATTCTCAACTCAGGCCGAATTATTGTTAAGAAAAAAAAACTAACCAGGTTATGTTTGGGCTCATTTCCTATTTGGCACCCGTAGGACCGGTTAACGCATTGTTTTTGATAGACAGTGCTCACATCCTCCAGCCGCACGCGTAGTTTTATATGAGATTGACCATGTGTTTTCTGCAACGGTTTTTCCTGGGTTTTTTATAACCATTTTATTTTGAGTTTTTCCTATTTTCTCAAATTCGCAAACAGTTTTCAAATTTTTGAACTTTCTAAAATTCTTGAAATTTCTTAAATTTTTATATCATTTTTATTCAAAATTGTGATCTTCTAAAATTCATGAACTTTTTTCAAGTTTTTGAACAAGATGTTTAAAAAACCAATATTTCCTTTTTAAAAGCAATAAATAGTTTTTAAATTTATGAATATTTTTCTAAAATAAAAATTGTGAACCTCACAAGTGCATGAACAATTTTAAAATTCGAGAAAAATTTAAAATTCTCAAACTTTTCAAATCCTTATTTTTATTTTATTTTTTACATTTTAGGAAAGTCAAAGGAAAATTGTGAAAAATGGTAAGAAGCAGTTAAGGATCAAGCCACGTGAGCGCACGGCGTGCTATGGGTGGGGGACTGCTAAGTTTGCGGCCAAGCGCTAGTAGGAAATGAGCTTTCATGTTCGGGCGCAAATGCTAAGGATCGCCTATTGCGAGCAACAATAGCACAGATCGCTCGTGTAACGCCTTTGGTGAGCCAGCCCAGAGCGGAAGCGCTTGAGCGGTTTTACCAAGCTACAGTCACCGGTTTAGGAAGCTTCCGAATGTTTTGTTCTTTTATGTATTCTCTGTCCGGTTTTCTAGTCATATGACAGTTTTTTTTTCTATATTTTTCTTGTTTCTTCCATCTTTTTGTTTCTTCTTTCTTCTTATTTTCTTTCTTTTAAAAATATATGAACTTTCTTAAATTCATGATATTCTACAAATTACATGATATTTAAAAAATTGAATTTATGAACAATTTAAAATGTCTGAACGTTTTCCAAATTTGTGAACATTTTTCAAATTCATGGACATTTTCTGAATTCATGATTATTTGTTACAATTTCGTAAATATTTTCTGAATTCACAAACAATTTCCTAAATTTCTGTATTTTTTTTAGAATTTGCAAACAATTTTTTCCAAATCGATGAACATTTTTTGAATCATGGAAATTTTTCAAATTCTTGTGTTTGCTGATTTGGAGTTCATGAACTTTTTGCAGACTTTCCAAAATGTGCGAATTAACATTGTCCAAAATGCACATTTTTCAAATTCATGATCACATTTCGAATTCATGAACTCTTTTAAATTTAGGAACTGTTTTTGAATTCATTACACTTTTAATTGCTGGACATTTTTCAAATTCATGAAGATTTTTGGAAATCATGAACTTTTTCAAAATTCATAGACCTTTTTTGTAGTCATGGAATTTATAAATTCATGATTTTTTCACAAATTCATGATTTTTTTTGAATTCATGAACAATTTAAGCAGTGTATGGGCAGCGGCTGGAGCGGTGACCAGGCAAGTTCAGTTGGCGCGATAAAAGACAAACTTAAATTACTTTAGGCCTTGTTCGGTTGTTGGGGGTTTGTTCCCCACATGAAACCAACCCTGCAGGGATTGGGTTAATCCCTTAGGCCTTGTTTGGTAGGAGTGGATTTGGGAAGTTTGGGGAGGAGGGGATTTCAGGGGATTTGGTGAATTCCCTTGTTCGACCCAATCCCCTCAGATCCCCTTGAAACCCTCTAAACCCCCCTAGCCACAATCCCCTCCAGCCACAATCCCCTCCATATGAAAAACTTGTTTGGTATGGAGGGATTCCCCTATTCAGATAAGATAGTGCAAATGTGTAAAAATGCAATCTTTAGAAGTAAAACAACATGATATTAAAAAGAACTTGCTACAGGAGAATAATTTTGCAGCAATTCTTCACAACAACAACATAACTTTTGCCTGACTTTAGATCAATATCTCGTCACAACAATATCAATTATATCATAGCAACAACATGATTTCTCACAAACAACATGACTTGGAATCAATAATATATCATCCCTGATCTTTCACAGCAACACCATAATTTTGCAACAAACATAATGCAACACAGGGTACTTGTGCAATAGCTCACAATTAGTTATATTTTTACAGACCACTGAGAATGATGTTGTCATACATATTAATTGCTCTTTGATGATGTCATGATCATCTAGTTTTTGAATGGCCAATAGTTTGTCCAAATTGGTTAATCTTGCTTCTCTGGTTGCCTGAGAACCTGATCATAAAACAAAAGAAAATGAGAGTCTGGATGGGCACCATAATCCAAGCATGTTCAGTTTAGCATAAAACGAAAGATCCCTTCTCACAAAAGGAAAAGAGTCCAAACGTCTTCTTCCCATTTATAAAAGAAAATTGCCATTGAGCTGTCGTTTGTGCCTTATACATGCCTCTAGACCCTACATTGCAAGCACAGCTCCATGCACAAACAAGTCTATACAACAGCACAAGCATGCCCACGGGCAGCAAAGGAGAAAAGGACAAAGGTTTAGATAGATCATATAGTTTGCAGATATGTATGTTGACAAAGGTTTATCTGAAACACACATGGTTCTAGACTAGCATGATTTATCCGCAAATAGTGTTCTGGAAAGGGACAATAAACGCGCGGAGTACTTTTATATGAAAGAAAACAGAGAGCTCGTAGAGTTTGACTCTATTAATTTATAAATAAAAAAGATTATCGACATGCATGGCACATGAAACTTGATTTATCTAAATCAGCTGCACAATTATATATAGTTGGATGGCCATGCACATGCACAGTTATATATAGTTGGATTAACTCAGCTGGAAGGACCAGAGAGTGGCCCTGTGTACGACAGTACCACAAAATGTTCATCGACTCCTACTCATGACCTCAAACTTGCAGCACAAAGCAGCACATTAATTCCTACTCCTATCACTGTAAGTTTGTAAATTTATTGTGTTTTTGTTGGAAATTTATTCAGAAATAGTTTAATCATGTCCTAGGATGTCCCGTTCATAATCCCAATTCATGTCCTAGGATGTACCATTCATAATTCCTAATTCAAACAACAGATACATAAGCACTGCATGTTACAAATTTCGAAACAACATTATATCTGAAATGTGTGAACAACATCATATATGAAATTTGTTGGGGAACGTAGTAATTTCTAAAAATTTCCTACACACACGCAAGATCATGGTGATGCATAGCAACGAGAGGGGAGAGTGTGTCCACGTACCCTCGTAGACCGAAAGTGGAAGCGTTAGCACAACGCGGTTGATGTAGTCGTACGTCTTCACGATCCGACCGATCCAAGTACCGAACGTACGGCACCTCCGAGTTCAGCACACGTTTAGCTCGATGACGTCCCTCGAACTCCGATCCAGCCGAGCTTCGAGGAGAGTTCTGTCAGCATGACGGCATGGTGACGATGATGATGCTCTACCGATGCAGGGATTCGCCTAAGCACCGCTACTATATTATCGAGGTGGAATATGGTGGAGGGGGGCACCGCACACGGCTAATAGATCTCAAGGATCAATTGTTGTGTCTTGGAGTGCCCCCTGCCCTCGTATATAAAGGAGCAAGGGGGGAGGCAGCCGGCCAAGGAGGAGGGCGCGCCAAGGGGGGAGTCCTATTCCCACCGGGAGTAGGACTCCTCCTTTCCTTGTTGGAGTAGGAGAGAAGGAAAGAGGAGGAGAGGGAGAAGGAAAAGGGGGTTGCACCCCTTGTCCAATTCGGACAAGAGGGGGGGGGGGGGGCGCAGGCCTCCTTCCTTTTGGCCTCTCTCCTCTATTCCCGTATGGCCCAATAAGGCCCATATACTCCCCGGCGAATTCTCGTAACTCTTCGGTACTCCGAAAAATACCCGAATCACTCGGAACCTTTCCGAAGTCCGAATATAGTCGTCCAATATATCGATCTTTACGTCTCGACCATTTCGAGACTCCTCGTCATGTCCCCGATCTCACCTGGGACTCCGAACTCGTTTGGTACATCAAAACACATAAACTCATAATATAACTGTCATCTAACTTTAAGCGTGCGGACCCTAGGGGTTCGAGAACTATGTAGACATGACCGAGACATGTCTCCGGTCAATAACCAATAGCGGAACCTGAATGCTCATATTGGCTCCTACATATTCTACGAAGATCTTTATCGGTCAAACCGCATAACAACATACGTTGTTCCCTTTGTCATCGGTATGTTTACTTGCCCGAGATTCGATCGTCGGTATCTCAATACCTAGTTCAACCTCGTTACCGGCAAGTCTCTTTACTCGTTACGTAATGCATCATCTCGTAACTAACTCATTAGCTACATTGCTTGCAAGGCTTATAGTGATGTGCATTACCGAGAGGGCCCAGAGATACCTCTCCGACAATCGGAGTGACATATCCTAATCTCGAAATACGCCAACTCAACATGTACCTTCGGAGACACCTGTAGAGCTCCTTTATAATCACCCAGTTACGTTGTGATGTTTGATAGCACACAAAGTGTTCCTCCGGTAAACGGGAGTTGCATAATCTCATAGTCATCGGAACATGTATAAGTCATGAAGAAAGCAATAGCAACATACTAAACGATCAAGTGCTAAGCTAACGGAATGGGTCAAGTCAATCACATCATTCTCCTAATGATGTGATCCCGTTAATCAAATGACAACTCATGTCTATGGTTAGGAAACTTAACCATCTTTGATTAACGAGCTAGTCAAGTAGAGGCATACTAGTGACACTATGCTTTGTCTATGTATTCACACATGTATTATGTTTCCGGTTATTACAATTCTAGCATGAATAATAAACATTTATCATGAAATAAGGAAATAAATAATAACTTTATTATTGCCTCTAGGGCATATTTCCTTCAGTCTCCCACTTGCACTAGAGTCAATAATCTAGTTCACATCACCATGTGATTTAACACTAATATTTACATCTGCATGTGATTAACACCCATAGTTCACATCGCCATGTGACCAGTGCCCAAAGGGTTTACTAGAGTCAATAATCTAGTTCACATTGATATGTGATTAACACCCAAAGAGTACTAAGGTGTGATCATGTTTTGCTCGTGAGAGAAGTTTAGTCAACGGGTCTGTCACATTCAGAGCCGTATGTATTTTGCAAATATTCTATGTCTACAATGCTCTGCACAGAGCTACTATAGCTAATTGCTCCCACTTTCAATATGTATCCAGATTGAGACTTATAGTTATCTGGATCGGTGTAAAAGCTTGCACTGTTGTAACTCTTTTACGACGGGCTCTTTTATCACCTCCATAATTGAGAAATATTTCCTTAGTCATCACTAAGGATTTTCTTGACCGTTGTCTAGTGATCTATCTTAGATCAAAATTGTACTCCCTTGCCAAACTCAGAGCAAGGTATACAATAGGTCTGGTACACAACATAACATACTTTATAGAACCTATGACTGAGGCATAGGGAATGACTTTTCATTCTCTTTCTGTTTTTTGCCATGGTCGGGTTTTGAGTCTGACTCAACTTCATACCTTGCAACATAGACAAGAACTCCTTCTTTGACTGTTCCATTTTGAATTACTTCAAAATCTTATCAAGGTATCTACTCATTGAAAAAATCTTATCAAGCGTCTTGATCTATCTTATACATCTTGATGCCCAATATGTAAGCAGCTTCACCGAGGTCTTTCAATGAAAAACTCTTATTCAAGTAACCCTTTATGCTATCCAGAAATTCTATACCATTTCCAATCAACAATATGTCATCTACATATAGTGTTTAGAAAATGCGACAGAGCTCCCACTCACTTTCTTGTAAATACAGGCTTCTCCAAAAGTCTGTATAAAACCATATGCTTTCGATCAACTCATCAAAGCGTATATTCCAACTCTGAGATGCTTGCACCAGTCCATAGATGGATAGCTGGAGCTTGCACATTTTGTTAGCACCTTTAGGATTGACAAAACCTTCTGGTTGCATCATATACAACTCTTCTTTAATAAATCCATTAAGGAATGCGGTTTTGACATCCATTTGCCAGATTTCATAAAATGTGGCAATTGCTAACATGATTCGAACAGACTTAAGCATCGGTACGAGTGAGAGAATCTCATCGTATTCAACACCTTGAACTTGTCGAAAAAACCTTTTGCGACAAGTCGAGCTTTGTAGATAGTAACACTACTATCAACGTCTGTTTTCCTCTTGAAGAGTCATTTATACAATATGGCTTGCCGATCATCGAGCAATTCCACCAAAGTCCTCACTTTGTTCTCACACATGGATCCCATCTCAGATTTCATGGCCTCAAGCCATTTCGCGGAATCTGGGCTCATCATCGCTTCCTCATAGTTCGTAGGTTCATCATGTTCTAGTAACATGACTTCCAGAATAGTATTACCGTACCTCTCTAGTGCGGATTGTACTTTGGAAGACCTACGAGGTTCTGTAGTAACTTAATCTGAAGTTTCATGATCATCATCATTAGCTTCCTCACTAATTGGTGTAAGAATCATTGAAACTGATTTCTGTGATGAACTACTTTCCAACAAGGGAGTAGGTACAGTTACCTTATCAAGCTCTACTTTCCTTCCACTCACTTCTTTTGAGATAAACTCCTTCTCTAGAAAGGATCCATTTTAGCAACAAATATCTTGCCTTTGGATCTGTGATAGAAGGTGTACCCAACAGTTTCCTTTGGGCATTCTATGAAGACGCACTTCTCCGATTTGGGTTCGAGCTTATCAGGTTGAAACTTTTTCACATAAGCATCGCAGCCCCAAACTTTAAGAAACGACAACTTTGATTTCTTGCCAAACCACAGTTCATAAGGCGTCGTATCAACAGATATTGATGGTGCCCTATTTAAAGTGAATGCAGCTATCTCTAATGTATAACCCCAAAACAATAGTGGTGAATCGGTAAGATACATCATAGATCGCACCATATCCAATAAAGTGCGGTTATGACGTTCGGACACACCATTATGCTGTGGTGTTCCATGTGGCATGAGCTGTGAAACTATTCCACATTGTTTTAAATGAAGGCCAAACTCGTAACTCAAATATTCTCCTCTACGATCAGATTGTAGAAACATTATTTTCTTTTTATGATGATTCTCCACTTCACTTCTAAAATTCTTTGAACTTTTCAAATGTTTCAGACTTGTGCTTCATTAAGTAGATATACTCATATCTGCTCAAATCATTTGTGAAGGTCAGAAAATAACGATACTTGCGACGAGCATCAACACTCATTGGACCGCATACATCGGTATGTATTATTTCCAACAAGTCAGTAGCTCATTCCATTGTTTCGGAGAACGGAGTTTAGTCATCTTGCCCAAAAGGCACGGTTCGCAAGCATCAAATGATTCATAACCAAGTGATTCTGAAAATCCATCTTTATGGAGTTTCTTCATGCGCTTTACACCGATATGACCCAAACGGCAGTGCCTCAAATAAGTTGCACTATCATTATCAACTTTGCATCTTTTGGCATCAATATTATGAATATGTGTATCACTATGATCGAGATCCAACGAACTTTTTCATTGGGTGTAAGACCATTGAAGGTTTTATTCATGTAAACAGAACAATAATTATTCTCTTACTTTAAATGAATAACTGTATTGCAATAAACATGATCAAATCATATTCATGCTCAACGCAAACGCCAAATAACATTTATTTAGGTTTAACACTAATCCCGAAAATATAGGGAGTGTGTGATGATGATCATGTCAATTTTGGAACTACTTCCAACACTCATCGTCACTTCCCCTTCAACTAGTCTTTGTTTATTCTGTAACTCTTGTTCTGAGTTACTAATCTTAGCAACCGAACAAGTATCAAATACTCAGGGGCTACTATAAACACTAGTAAGGCACACATCAATAACCTGTATATCAAATATACCCTTGTTCACTTTGCCATCCTTCTTATCCACCAAATATTCAGGGCATTTCCATTTTCAGTGACCATTTCCTTTGCAGTGTAAGCACTCAGTTTCAGGCTTTGGTCCAGTTTTGGGCTTCTTCGCGGGAGTGACAACTTGCTTGTCATTCTACTTGAAGTTCCCTTTCTTTCCCTTTGCCCTTTTCTTGAAACTAGTGGTCTTGTCAATCATCAACACTTGATGCTCTTTCTTGATTTCTACCTTCATTGATTTCAACATCGCTAAGAGCTCGGGAATCGTTTTCGTCATCCTTTGCATACTATAGTTCATCACGAAGTTCTACTAACTTGGTGATGGTGACTAGAGAACTCTGTCAATCACTACCCTATCTGGAAGAGTAACTCCCACTTGATTCAAGTGATTGTACTACCCAGACAATCTGAGCACATGCTCACTAGTTGAGCAATTCTCTTCCATCTTTTAGCTATAGAACTTGTTGGAGATTTCATATCTCTCAACTCGGGTATTTGCTTGAAATATTAACTTCAACTCCTGGAACATCTCATATGGCCCATGACGTTCAAAACATCTTTGAAGTTCCGATTCTAAGCCGTTAAGCATGGTGCACTAAACTATCAAGTAGTCATCATATTGAGCTAGCCAAACGTTCATAACGTCTGCATCTGCTCCTGCAATAGGTCCGTCAACTAGCGGTGCATCAAGGACATAATTCTTTTGTGCAACAATGAGGACAATCCTCAGATCACGGATCTAATCTGCATTCTTGCTACTAACATCTTTCAACACAGTTTTCTCTAGGAACATATCAAAATAAACATACGAAAACAACAACGCGAGCTATTAATCTACAACATAAGTTGCAAAATACTACCAGGACTAAGTTCATGATAAAGTCAAGTTCAATTAATCATATTACTTAAGAACTCCCACTTAGATAGACATCCCTCTAATCGTCTAAGCAATCACGTGATCCAAATCAACTAAACCATGTCCGATCATCACGTGAGATGGAGTAGTTTTCATTGGTGAACATCACTATGTTGATCATATCTACTATATGATTCACGCTCGACCTTTCGGTCTCAGTGTTCCGAGGCCATATCTGTATATGCTAGGCTCGTCAAGTTTAACCAGAGTATTCCGCGTGTGCAACTGTTTTGCACCCGTTGTATTTGAACGTAGAGCCTATCACACCCGATCATCACGTGGTGTCTCAGCACGAAGAACTTTCGCAACGATGCATACTCAGGGAGAACACTTATACCTTGAAATTTAGTGAGAGATCATCTTATAATGCTACCGTCAATCAAAGTAAAATAAGATGCATAAAGGATAAACATCACATGCAATCAATATAAGTGATATGATATGGCCATCATCATCTTGTGCTTGTGATCTCCATCTCCGAAGCACCGTCGTGATCACCATCGCCACCGGCGCGACACCTTGATCTTCATCGTAGCATCGTTGTTGTATCGCCACCTATTGCTTCTACGACTATTGCTACTGCTTAGTGATAAAGTAAAGCAATTACAGGATGTTTGCATTGCATACAATAAAGCGACAGCCATATGGCTCCTGCCAGTTGCCGATAACTCAGTTACAAAACATGATCATCTCATACAATAAAATATAACATCACATCTTGACCATATCACATCACGCCCTGCAAAAACAAGTTAGACGTCCTCTACTTTATTATTGCAAGTTTTACGTGGTTGCTACGGGATGAGCAAGAACCGTTCTTACCTACGCAACAAAACCACAACGATAGTTCGTCAAGTTACTGCTGTTTTAACCTTCTCAAGGACCGGGTGTAGCCACACTCGGTTCAACTAAAGTTGGAGAAACTAACACCCGCCAGCCACCTATGTGCAAAGCACGTCGGTAGAACCAGTCTTGCGTAAGCGTACGCGTAATGTCGGTCTGGGCCGCTTCATCCAACAATACCGCCGAACCAAAGTATGACATGCTGGTAAGCAGTATGACTTATATCGCCCACAACTCAGTTGTGTTCTACTCGTGCATATAACATATACGCATAAAATCAGGATCTGATACCACTGTTGGGGAACGTAGTAATTTCAAAAAAATTCTTACGCACACGCAAGATCATGGTGATGCATAGCAACGAGAGGGGAGAGTGTGTCCACGTACCCTCGTAGACCGAAAGCGGAAGCGTTAGCACAACATGGTTGATGTAGTCATACGTCTTCACGATCCGACCGATCCAAGTACCGAACGCACGGCACCTTCGAGTTCAGCACACGTTCAGCTTGATGACGCCCCTTGAACTCCGATCCAGCCGAGCTCGAGGGAGAGTTCCGTCAGCATGATGGCGTGGTGATGATGATGATGCTCTACCGACGCAGGGCTTCGCCTAAGCACCGCTACGATATTATCGAGGTGAAATATGGTGGAGGGGGGCACCGCACACGGCTAATAGATCTCAAGGATCAATTGTTGTGTCTTGGAGTGCCCCCTGCCCCCGTATATAAAGGAGCAAGGGGGGAGGCGGACGACCAAGGAGGAGGGCGCGCCAAGGGGGGAGTCCTACTCCCATCGGGAGTAGGACTCCTCCTTTCCTTGTTGGAGTAGGAGAGAAGCAAAGAGGAGGAGAGGGAGAAGGAAAAGGGGGCTGCACCCCTTGTCCAATTCGGACCAGAGGGGGGGCGCAAAGCTCCTTCCTTTTGGCCTCTCTCCTCTATTCCCGTATGGCCCAATAAGGCCCATATACTCCCCAGCGAATTCCCGTAACTCCCCGGTACTCTGAAAAATACCCGAATCACTCGGAACCTTTCCGAAGTCCGAATATAGTCGTCCAATATATCGATCTTTATGTCTCGACCATTTCGAGACTCCTCGTCATGTCCCCGATCTCATCCGGGACTCCGAACTCCTTCGGTACATCAAAACACATAAACTCATAATATAACCGTCATCTAACTTTAAGCGTGCGGACCCTACGGGTTCGAGAACTATGCAGACATGACCGAGACATGTCTCCGGTCAATAACCAATAGCGGAACCTGGATGCTCATATTGGCTCCTACATATTCTACGAAGATCTTTATCGGTCAAACAACATAACAACATACGTTGTTCCCTTTGTCATCGGTATGTTTAGTTGCCCGAGATTCGATCATCGGTATCTCAATACCTAGTTCAATCTCGTTACCGGCAAGTCTCTTTACTCGTTATGTAATGCATCATCCTGTAACTAACTCATTAGCTACATTGCTTGCAAGGCTTATAGTGATGTGCATTACCGAGAGGGCCAGAGATACCTGTTCGACAATCGGAGTGACAAATCCTAATCTCGAAATATGCCAACTCAACATGTACCTTCGGAGACACCTGTAGAGATCATTTATAATCACCCAGTTATGTTGTGACGTTTGGTAGCACACAAAGTGTTCCTCCGGTAAACGGGACTTGCATAATCTCATAGTTATAGGAACATGTATAAGTCATGAAGAAAGCAATAGCAACATACTAAACGATCAAGTGCTAAGCTAACGGAATGGGTCAAGTCAATCAGATCATTCTCCTTATGATGTGATCCCGTTAATCAAATGACAACTCATGTCTGTGGTTAGGAAACTTAACCATCTTTGATTAACGAGCTAGTCAAGTAGAGGCATACTAGTGACACTATGCTTTGTCTATGTATTCACACATGTATTATGTTTCCGGTTAATACAATTCTAGCATGAATAATAAACATTTATCATGAAATAAGGAAATAAATAATAACTTTATTATTGTCTCTAGGGCATATTTCCTTCAAAATTAACCTGTCTTGTTATGAAATTAACGTGTCATGTTCAGTACTCAAACATGAAGTACAAGCAACCTTCGACAGGAAGTACTTAAACATGGAGTACGAGCAACCTGCTATGTTAGGAGTACAAGAAGGATACTGGTGCTGCTCCAAACAACACTGGGAAACAGACATACTCCAAAAGTTATTATCGCTGCTCCAAATTAATCTTAATCCTACTCCAACAATAGTAAATAGTTATTACTGCTGCAGTTCAACCTACTCCAACAACAAACTTCTCCTTAGAGCAAACTTCTATAGCAGCTCCAACCTTCTCAAGCAAGTGTACAACCTACTCACATCAAATTGTACTCGCCCTGAAAATCCTTCTTAATCCTACAGAAGCAAGCAAACTACTCCAGCGAAACTACAAAAGCAAACTGGAGTAGAAGCAACTTTCTCAGCCTTGTTAATCCTACAGAAGCAAGCAAGCTACTCCAGCAAAACTATAGGAGCAAACTTCTCAAGCAAGAGTACAAGCACAATAACGTTTCTCGTCAAAAAATAACAGAGAGGAGATGGAAGGAACAAAGCAAATTATTGCTGTGAGCACGCCACTAATAAACATAACAAAACAACACAACAGCAAGGTTTTAAAATAATTGACAAGCTTTTTATGTGACAACACGGCAATTGGGTAGAACTAGTCTAAAACTGATAAATACATAAAAAGATCGCGAGAACTAGTTTTTTACAATAATTGACAAGCATAGGTAGGTTAGGATACGAATGGCATGAAACTAAGATGACGTGAAACCTCATTATGCCACCCTAGTTTGGTTTGATGACCAGAATATATAGAGCTGAAGTGACCAGAATATACAGATGCTAATAGGAACAAGGTAGCTTACCTTAGATACGTTGATGCAACTCTGCCATTTCGCTCTGAAGAAACGCAGCAGCACTATCTTCATCTTCGACGGCAGAATTCAGAAAAATCTCATGATTCTCAACACTTATGAACACTTTGTAGGTAGCAGCTCTTTCATTGCGGCGGATGCTTTCCATCTTGTGCAAAACAGCAACGCACTTGCTGATGGAGAACTCTTGGGCATTTTTTGACCTTGCCGACAAAACAAACTCCTCCTCTGCTTGCTTCCGTTTGATCTCCACATATTGTGCCATCACCTCCACCATTGGATCATCACGCTTCTTCTTCTTGGACTCCTTCACTGGCTTCTTATTTGAACCACCGGGAGCACCTGTTTGTGTAGCATCTCTTGGCTCATCACTTTGAATAGCATCTCTTCGACCATCACTTTGTGTAGCATCTCTTGGCTCATCACTTTGAGGAGCATCTCTTGGATTATCGTACATGTGCACATCATCATCGTATTGATTTAGGTCAAAAGAGAAGGCAGGTTGCTCTCTTTCAACTTTGGGATCACCATCACTGACTTGTGTAACCTCAATTGATGTGAAATTGAAGTTACCTTCTGCTATGTGTCCTGCACAAATACCCAAGTTATCATTAAAGGCCACATAGCAATGAAAATTCATTATAAAGGTCAACAAAAAGAGAGGAAATGAAAATCCATTCAACTCAGGAATTCACCATCATAGAGATTACCAAGCTTATCGTAAAGGGGAAAGGGCTTATTCTTGAACTTAGCTATTTCTGGCCATGACTGTATATATAAAAGAAATGATTTATCAAACTGAGATTGCTCGAAAACAATGTTGATTACAAAAGAATGGAATACAAGTCATCAAGTTTTGCAAAGACAAAATGCACTGCATTAGAACTTACAGTCATCAATTTTTGCCAAAGATGTGCATCCGCATCTATCATGTGTGTTTGATAGTTCTAGTTGACACCGCTTTGTTTGCGGGCATCCTTAAGAAGTCTGTATTGAGCTTTCAATTCTTTCTCTTTTTCCTGAATCTGTACCTTTGTAAAAATTTGTGTGGCCATATCTTTCATGAAACAAATCTGCCATCCTATTCCACGCTTCAGTTGACCAACCATTTTGTCCTCTATGGTACGGAGTGTTGTGCTCCTGAAGTATCTCCACCAAACCCTTCGCCAAAGATGGGTTCCATTGAGCTCTTGTCTTTTTAACTACACCAACACAAATTTACATTATTCAAACTTAATGCTCAACATGATAAGAGGAGTTACTATCATTCAATTTGAAAACAAATAGTGATAAACTATCATGAGCTAGCTAATATTCAAGATGAGAAATATTAAGTAGAACAATCACAAACATCAAACATGTAGTGTGAAGACATGAACAATCACGAACATCAAAGCTCCAGCACAAGATCTGAGAAACGGAGATTAAGTAGACCAAATACCTCTTGGAGGTGTCTTTTTAATTTTGGGTGATGGCTTCTTCGCACCGTGTGAAGCTTTTTTCCCACTTGCTTTCATTAGATTATACTTTGGGGACCCCTTTGGATACATATCTGCATTTCAACACACATTATTAGATGATGAAGACGACAAAAGTTAATTAATTAATATATGTATATATATATATATATATATGATTAAAACACACACCATTATGTTGGCTATTCAGGATGGTATGCTTCCCACATTTGCATTGCTATTTCATCCCTTAGAGTGTTCCCTAAGTCATTGTTCCCATAGTTATTCTCGTCGCCATTCGGAAGATCAACAAAAAATTTGGCGCTATGTTACGGGGCTGGTTGTTAAGCCAAGTCTCGTCACCATTCTCCATTTTGATGATATTGTGAAGAACTGCGGCAGCTGCGGGAAGTTTCACTTGGTTCTCGATTGAATGCAGTGTGCCAACATGAAGAATTGGGAAGTGCTTCTTAAGAATTCCCAGAGACCTTTCCACATGGTTCCATAGAACAGCATGCCGATGATTGAAAAATTCCTTGTGGTTTTGTGGTTGAGGGTGTCCATGACCAAATTCCTTCAAATGACATCAGACACCCCGATAAGGTGCGAGAAATGACTGAGTGTTTGCATAACCCCCATCAACTAGGTAAAACTTTCCCTCGGGTACTCTAAATCCTTTGCTCATTGTAGAATGAAGAACCCTCGCATCCATAGCTGAACCCTCCCAACCACATGGTATGTAAGTGAATCTTAGATCGAAGTCGCAGGCAACCATAATATTATTACTCAAGGTACCCTTTCCTATTCAGAAATGGAGCAGCAATTCCAGGTGTTGCCGTTATAGGAACATGTGACCCATCAATGGCTCCTAAACAGTTCTGGAAGCAAAGATTGCAGGTGAATAAAGAACTATAAGTTAGATAAGAAGAGGAATTGTGGAAGCGTTAAAATGGAAACCTGGAAGTAAGGATAGAATCTTGTGTTGGTGGAGATTTTTGGATGTGGCTCATCAATGTTCGGAGGCTTCAGAAATCGAGTAGCTAAGACGGGGACAATGTTGAAGAACTCATTGATGTACTCATGAAATGTTTGTCCACTATGCTAAAATTCTAGCTGGAGATCTTCATAAGACGCGTTGTGAGACACCATGTAGAGGAAAAAGGCTAACTTCTCCTCCACCTTAATTCTTGTATCGGATATCAAATTTTCTCTTCTAAGATAAGATGCCAAAGCCCGAAAGATACCTGGCTCCATCCTATAAGTTACGAGGCAATTCTTAACATGCCCTCTAAGGATATCGTCAACATGCTTCTTGCCATATAGGATAGAGCTATGTTGCTACTTTCTCTCGACTGGCCCTCTATTACGCATTCGATGCAATACAGGCAGAATAAAGGACATCATATCTTCATCATCCTCACTTCTCCTCTTCCTAATTAAATTGATAATCTCGGAGTTCATCTTGGCACTAAAACTAGAGTAAACAAGCAACAAATAAGAACTACATTTCATGGTTTACTTGACTTGAAGCAAATTATTAATAAGACATACACACATAGTAAGACTACAAGAGCCATCAAGTAGGATATAGTACTTTGGTTAAGACATGATAGAAACAAGGTAAAGAGGCCAAAAAGCTGGTGTATATTACCAAATTTAGGCGTGATAACTAGATCCCAATATGGAGGCAACTCGTCCACCCCAACAAGAATCCAAGCAACATGCCTCTGTCAAAATAAGAAAATACCAGCAGCATGTAAGATGACATACAATCGTTCATATATACTATAGAAACAAACATCCCTACTGCATTGTTCCACCAACACTCATGGAGAATTAACCAAAAGTTACATCTTATTGGGGAAAAAGCCAGCTCTTCGGTCGGGGTTAAGGAAGCTGATAGTGGTGGAGCATGGAAGAGGCTGCAAGGTCCGTGGAGGGAGAACAAGTTAGCAAGGTCCATTACATAGATTTAGTTCAATGTAAACTACAGCCAGAGGACTATTTGCTTCACCAAAAGTGCATAGAAATCAGACTTGTAGCTTGTAGTCGACAAAATAGGCAATTAAAACAGAACTACAGAACACTAGGTTCTGCACAAACTGATGCAGCAAAAACCTATGCGAGGGCCATGAATTTTAAGCACAAACTTTTGGAGCTGAAATGAAGAGTGGAGTACCTATTTTGGCAAAGTATTTGCGCTGGGATCAGTGGATCACTGGATCACCCAGCATAATAATCTACAATACAAGAATAGAGGAAAACAAGAAATCTCCACCAACCAAATAAGAAGTCAACAATGCTTCTTGCTGTTGATGCTACATAAACAAGCAAGCAGGTGCACAACATTGTAGAACAAGATGGTGCGCTGCTCCAATATCTATTATAGATTTGCAGAAAAGATGCACAAATGGAGATTAACTTTGTCCCCAGCAAAACAACACAATGCATCAAATACACATCTGTTCCTAAATCACAAACCCATCATAGATGGGCAAAACATCTCTTGATAAATGAAGATACATGTTGAACTCCACTCCACTCCTCCTCCCACACCAAGTTGATGCAACCAACGAACCAACAAAGCATTGGCACTGATTCGGCAGTTCACATCAAGCATTACCACTACTACTTGTAGATAACCACATCAAGCATTACCACTACTTGCAGTTCACCTCAAGATTCAGAGTCGATAGTGAATCACTAAACCAACAGTAACATGCTACTAGATTCAGGGGACACAATATAAGAGGAGGTGAACTTGGTGATGGCTTTGGTGCCCTCGGAGACATCGTGCTTGGCGAGCTCGCCGGGGAAGATGAGGCAGCAACCATGGCCGGGCGGATTGAAGAACCCTAGACGAGGAGGGGGAAGTAGGGGAGGCAAGGCGAGGGCTTACCACCATGGAGAAGGCCAGTATGGCGGAGGAGGTATGCCGGCGTAGAGATTTCGTTTGATGGCGTGTTGTGGAGGAATCGAGCGGCGGCGTGGTGAGCACGCAGCGGCGGCGTGGTGTCGTTCCTCCCAAATCCGCGAGGCCCCCCTCGAGGGTTCTGTACCGCATGGAAACACTACTAGGGAAAAGCCTATACACATAATCTTACCAGCAGCGCTCCTCAAAATACGAGCTACTGCTATTTAGCAGCAGCGCGTGATAGCAAAATGCACTGCTGAAAGGAAAATAGCAGTAGCGCGTCCACACCAAACCGCGCTACTGCTCTAATTGCCATGACCTCGCCACCCAGCTAGTTATAGCAGTAGCGCCCTATACTGAACCGCGCTACTGCTATAGAAGTTAGCAGCAGCGCGCTTCTAAGAAAATCGCTACTGCTAAGATCAGCCCACAAGTTTAGTCCCACCTCGCTCCGCGAACAGGGTGTTTATCACCTTAAATATGTTACTTCTGAAACTATCACAACCAGTTGGTCTTCACTGAACTCTATGTGTAGAATTTGTGGCCGCAATATGAGTCCTCTCCGGTTCCTACCGGAAAGGACTCATATTGACAATTCAGATTGTACACAAAAAGATCATTGATGGCCAATGTATTTTTGCATTGACGTATTTTTGTATACTTACACTTAGCAGTAGCGCTTTATCTGCAAAGCGCTACTGGTAGTCCAACTTAGCAGTAGCGCGTAATAGTGCAGAGCGCTACTGCTATTCAGATTAGCGGTAGGGCGTTTTGGCAAAAGTGCTACAACTATCCCTACCTTATCCCCACGCACGCGACCGACCCTCTCTCTCACTCACACTCTCACTCTCGCCCGCGCGCCGATAACCGTCATCGTGCGTCGTCGTCGCCGCCGCCTTCGTCCATCCGCCGCCGAGGTACTCCCCTCCTTCCATACCTCCTCCCTCCTCCTCGCACATCGTCCCTCCACAAGCGGCCGCCCCTCCCTCCTCCGCCGCCACCCTCCTCCCTCCGCCTGCGGCCGCCCTTCCTCCCTCCTCCGCCGGCAGCCCTCCTTCCACCGCCCTCGACCTCACCGCCGCCACCCGAGCCCACCAGCACCGCCGCCTCCTGATCCCGATCCCGCCCTCGCCGCCCCTACCTCTCCGTCGCCCCCACCCCCTTTCTCTCTGCTTAGTTAGTACTAGATGTTGTTTAGTAGTAGTAGATGTTAATTTAGGGTTCATAGATAATGATTTTTAGTAGTAGTAGATGTTAATTACTAGTAGTGATGGTACTAGTTAACTAGGGTAGTATGATTAATAGTAGTTGTAGTTGAACTACTTTAGTTGTAGTTGAACTAGTTTAGTAAGTAAATTAATAAACTAGTTGAACTAGTTGAATTAATAGAACTAATGTACTTTTAGTAAGATAATTAATATAACTAGTTGAAGTACTTTATTTTTAGAAAGAACTAGTTTTTTCTATTTATAGTAAGTTTATATTTAGCAAGAACTAGTTGAATTAATAAACTAGTTGAACATGTCATATTTGTTGTTATTTTTTAGTTTAAGCAATTATTCAGGATGTATCAGTGATAACTTATATGATTTTTGCTTTTATAGAAATCAAGGAGCCCCTCCATCATCCCTGCCGTCATCCCCGTCACCGACCCCCTCCGACATCGAGGTGAGACCAGCCAAACATCCATGTATATCTTGTGTTGCTCAAATAGGATATGTGGTTGCCCAAGTGTCCGTTCATGTTCAGTTTACACCTCCGAGTGGCCTATGTTTTGCCGGAGTGTTGATTAATTTCTGTTCCGGCAAATTTTAGGCGCTCGATATGTCCTTTTTTAGCAAAGGTCATGCCGGATTTTTCCGTGAATTCAGGCATGACTTGTGCTAGAATATGTAGGAAATATTGAGTGACCTAGATTTTCTCGAAAAATAATGTGCTAGAATATGTAGGAAATGTCGTACTCGGATGACGACAGTCTCCCGGGGGAGTGCAGCTGGTGCCACGACGATCGAGGTATGTGCGACAGGTTCGTTAAGTTGGATGAAGATCAGCGCTTCAACATTAAGCTCAAGGAGACCTTCGATGTTGAAACGGTACGCAACAATGACAAGTGTTTTTTTCGTAATTAAGCATGACTTCAACTATTTCAACATCTAATTTTCATCTTTTACAATTCGACTAGCTTATCCCATGCCATGCAAGACGCTATGTCTTGGAGAGGATGGGTTTTGAAGACCATGAAAATTTTGAAACAAAGAAAATACACCTAAGGACCCATCATGATATGGATTTTGAAGTAAATCTGTGCAATGCTCAGAGCGTAACCCATTTTGGTTGCCAAAATTGGGAAGCACTTTGCAAAATGTATGGTTTTTATGAGGGTATGATTGTCACCATGGATCTTGGTGATCCTGACATCGAGCAAGACAATATGGACATTTGGGTCCTTGTTGATACGCTTCCGATTATACCGCTATGTGAGTTTCTCAAACAAAGTTATTAACTAATTTATATTGTTTATTTCAAAATAGTAGACAACTTATTTCCATTGATAGCTTATTTTGATTCTTCAAAGACCGTGTGGAAGATGGTAGACAAAACCCACTACACCGATGACTCCGCATTAACTTATAAGGAGAAAAATCATCTGATCGCATTTTGTACTCTTCTTGAGGATTACAATAACTATTATCGAACTCCTCCAAATTATGGTGAATATGTGCCACTAGTGCACGTGTTGAACCATGGTAACTTCTCTGGAGATAGCCTGGTAAGATTTTTTACTATTACGACATCCGTGCATCTTTTGCATACTTCTAAAACTAGTACATCATTGCTAACTACGAAGTCATTACTATGTTTTTCAACAGAAACTCCCGATGGATTGTGTGCCTCATCTGATGTATCTGAATGGTCGCTTACAGTTTTGAACATACTGCCAGGTAAATCTAGGGAGCTCACCTGTGCATATCGGATTTCTAAAACCGGTGAACACATGTTCATCAAAGAATGGAAGAAATGTATGGACATTCGCAAGGAGGTTCTTGGAAGTAACATTAAGCGAAAGGCAAGGATTGGAGACAGGCTAATCTCCATTCTCCATAATGGAGAGTCAGGGGCTATCTTGTTTTTTGCTATTTTACCTTAGAAAATGTAGTAGGTCTTAATCGAATGTAGTAGGTCCTATGAGGTACAATATGTTTATTATGTGGTAATGTGTTAGAGTTGATAATGAGGAGTACTTGTGATTACGACTTGTGACCAATTTGCTATGTGATGTCATTGATGAAAACGATGATCTTGAGGAGGTGTTATATGACAATGATGTATTAGGATGATAAGTTGTTAATGATATGATGATGATGATGATATTATTATATCATTGGGTGAAAGAACCGCGGATTAGTTTCAAGTGGATGGACATCCACTTAAAACTAGTCCATGGTTCTTTCACCCAATGATGTAATAACTCATTATGATGTAAAAACAATCTCTAAATTCCTGTTGTATGAAAACTTGTGTAAAGGTGTATGAATACAACATGAAATAAAAAAGAAATAAAATACTAAATAATAGTAGTAGCGCGGGAAAGGAGAAGCGCTACTACTAATTACCAGTAGCGCTGTTCTGGAGAAGCGCTACTACTAAGTCAATTTAGCAGTAGCGTGGGTCTAGGCGCGCTATTGCTAAGCTTTAGCTGTAGCGCCTTATCAGTAGCGCTCCTGCCCGCGCTACTAATAGGCCTAAAACCCGTGCTGCTGCTAGGCTTTTCCCTAGTAGTGAAAGGAGGGTGTAGGAGGGGGTTGGGCCGTCGAATACCCGCGTACCAAATGGGCCCCCGCGGTTCTGTGGGGTTTCTGGGCCACACGAGGAAATTGCCTTCAAAACCCCCTTAATCCTCTCCTACCAAACAAGGCCTTAAGAGTTTGTACTCTATGCTATAACTGCTCTGATCCTGGATATGCGATTCAGTGGAAAACTCATATGCACGTGTGGAATGATAAGCGACAAAAAATAGCTTCTTGGTGTTGCCTCTAGGACTGGTTCAAGTTTAATGATAGTCCTAAAACAATATTGAGAGTATGACTTTAGAAGAACGATCATATTGAATCAAGCCAAACTTGTTTGTTATACTTTGAGATTATATCGACATAAGTCAATTGTTATAACACGGAGTGTTAACATGTATTTTAGTTCCTTAAACCATGAGAGTATCGAAGTCACTTCATACTGTACGGTGGACTTTGGGGTTGCTCAAACATAATTTGTAACATGGTGATCATAATGACCACTTACAGGTGAGGGAGTCCTGGATTAGGGGGTATCCGGACAGCCGGACTATATACTTTGGCCGGACTGTTGGACCGTGAAGATACAAGACTCAAGACTCTGTCCCGTGTCCGGATGGGACTCTCCTTTGCGTGGAAGACAAGCTTGGCGATCCGGATATTATATTTCCTTCTTTGTAACCGACTCCACGTAAACCCTAGCCCCCTCCGGTGTCTATATAAACCGGAGGGTTTAGTCCTTAGAGGGACGATCACAATCATAATCATCATAGGCTAGCTTCTAGGGTTTAGCCTCTACGATCTCGTGGTAGATCAACTCTTGTAACACCTATATCATCAATATCAATCAAGCAGGAAGTAGGGTTTTACCTCCATCAAGAGGGCCCGAACCTAGGTAAACATTGTGTCCCTTGCCTCCTATTACCATTAGCCTTAGACGCATAGATCGGGACCCCCTACCCGAGATCCGTCGGTTTTGACACCGACATTGGTGCTTTCATTGAGAGTTCCTCTGTGTCATCGATGCAAGGCTCGATGGCCCATCTCATTGTCAAGGACAACATCACCTCTGGGGGAGTGCTGGCTGTAGGCCAAACTCTTCGACTAGGCGGCTTCATCATGGCCGCCCAATCGGCTGTCGCGCCGACGATGACCTCGCGGGTCATCACAAATAGCCTCCACGTCAATTCGGAACTTGCCGAATAGATGAATCCAATGGAGCTCTCCTCTCTTAATGAGCTCTTGGATCGCATCGCTGCTTTGGGAGTCGCACAGACTATGACCGGATTGGGCTTAAACCCGACCAAAGGGATATTAAATCCCCGCCGGTCACCCACGAGATAGTGGTAGTGGAGGAGCCACATATGGATTATCCCTTTATTTTGAGGACGAATTATGTCCGGATCACCGAGCTCCCTGAGCCAGACACCCGCTCAAGGGAAGACATGGCCCAGACCCCGAACTTAGAATTGGGTATTGGGCCGGAAAAATTGGGCAGCACCCCGGATCCCGAGCTGTCAAGCCCGGAAGCTCCCCTGCCCCAGGGCGTTAGATTGGATCAGAATCCAGATTCAGCTACACCCACCCACCCGGACTTGAACCGTCTCTCCCATATCAGACAAGATCCCCAAGAGACAATACATCGCTACTGGGCCAGATTCCTCCTTGTGCTAAATAAGGTCAAGGACTGTCGTGAGGAGGACGCAGTCTCACTTTTCTGCAAAAACTGCACGAACAAAGGAATCCTTAATGCTATAAGTCGCCGTGACATAGTACACTTTGCTGACTTGGCAACCATAGTACAGAAGTATTGTGCAATGGAAAGCGCCAGGAAAACCCAAACAAAATTTTGGGATAGTTCGGCTCTCACTAAAACCTTTGTCCGAGCTAAATGGGCAAACTCTTGTAAGTCAGCCGATCCAATCCCCAAGAAACCAAAGCCCACCCTAGGGTGTGGAACCGTGTTGGAAGAATGGCTCAATGGGCCATGTAAACTCCACAGCATGCCGGACACTACACCAACACATAGCCTTAGAGCATGTTGGATACTTCGGCAGGTAGCAAAAAGTGGTGAGGATCTTCTTGTAAGCCATAAAGCAGAACAACATCCCTCCAAAGAAAACAATACGATATTAACAGTCTTCGAGACTTTTGCCTCAAACAATAGGCGCAAGCAAGCTCATCGAAGCTCTGCTGAAATCTGCCACATGGCAAAAATAAATCCGTGGAACGACACTGCTATAACTTTCAGTGCCAGTGACGAACCCCAATTCCAGACAGTCCGAGCACCAGCCTCTTTGGTCCTTATCCCAATCGTGGACGGCTTTCGGCTCACTAAAGTACTCATGGACGGCAGAAGCGGATTAAACTTGGTCTACGAAGAAACACCCAACAAGATGGAAATTGATAAAAGCCGCATTGAGCAAAGCGGCACAACCTTCAGGGGAATCATCCCTAGTCGGGAAGCACGGTGTGCGGGAAAAATCACACTAGATGTTGTATTCGGCACTGGAGAATTACAGGCCCGAAGAAATCACATTCCAAGTGGCTCCTTTCAGCAGCGGATACCACTCCCTTTTGGGGCGGGACGCGTTCACAAGCTTTCAAGCTATACCCCACTACGGGTACATGAAGCTTAAGATGCCCGGACCCAAGGGAATCATCACTCTAGCCAGTGATCCGGACATCGCACTTCGCGCTGAAAATAAAACCGCAACACTAGCCCTGGAAGCATTATTAGAAGCTCTAGCAGCTGAAGAACTAACAACGCTGCGTGCCACCATGGACAGAGACGACGTGATACTCAACAAGCGACCCAAGTCCACCTCATTCAAACCCGCAGACGAGATAGTCAAATTCCAGGTCCACCCAACGGACCCCACGAAGACAGCTTCCATCGGGACACAGTTGAGCCCCACAATGGACGCTGCACTACGAGAATTCCTACGCGAGAATTCGGACATCTTTGCCTGGCACCCTTCTGACATGCCGGGCATCCCATGCAGACTGGCCGAACACAGCCTCAATATATTGAAAGGATACAAGCCTGTCAAACAGACTCTTAGGCGCTTCTCAGAGCCTAAGAGGCAAGCCATGGGGGAAGAGCTAGCCAAGCTACTCTAGGCCGGCTTCATCAGAGATATCAAGCATCTGGATTGGCTGGCAAATCTGGTAATGGTACCAAAGAAGGAAAAATCCTGGCGCCTATGCATCGACTTCAAAGACCTCAACAAGGCTTGCCCCAAGGATCCCTTCCCCCTCCCTCGCATCGACCAAATCATTGACGCCACCGCAGGACACGACTCACTGTGCTTTCTCGACGCATACTCTGGATACCATCAAATAAAGATGGCAGAGTCCGACCAAGCTGCAACGGCTTTCATAACGCCATATGGTCCTTTCTGCTTCAACACTATGCCTTTCAGGCTTAAAAATGCCGGCGCAACCTATCAACGCATGATTCAAACATGCCTGGAAAAGCAAATCGGCAAAACAATGGAGGCATATGTGGACAACGTGGTCATAAAAACAAGACACGTCCAAACCCTAATAGACGACTTGAGGCTTACGTTCGATAACCTCCGAACATACGACATTAAGATGAACCCGAAAAAATGTGTTTTCGGTGTCCCCTCTAGGAAACTGCTCGGCTTCATTGTTTATAGAGGAATTGAAGTGAATCCGGCAAAAATCCGAGCTCTGTCGCAGTTGGCTATACCAACAGACCTCAAGCATATCTAGAAACTAGCTGGATGCGTGGCTGCCTTAAGCCGCTTTATCTCCCGGTTAGGATAAAAGGCATTACCTCTTTACCGCCTTCTTCGGCGCACCGAACACTTCGTGTGGACGGATGTGGCCGCAGCCTGACTGGACGAAATAAAGACCTTACAGGCCAGTAACCCAGTCCTAACAGCGCCAAATACTGGTGAACCTATGCTATTGTACATAGCTGCAAGACATCAAGTTGTAAGCGCAGTGCTCGTCGTCGAACGAGGGGCTGACGGATACAAATTCCCGCTCCAGAAGCCGGTATATTACGTATCCACGGTCCTCACCCCATGCAAATCCCGATACCCACACTATCAAAAGATAGCATACGCGGTATTCATGGCATCCTGGAAGCTACAACACTAATTTCAAGAGTGTTCGATTACATTGGCCTCCGAAGTACCACTCAACGACATAATAAATAACCGTGATGCTACGGGCTGGATTGCTAAATGGGCCATCGAGCTCCTCCCGTTTGATATAACGTACAAGCCACGGCGGGCCATCAAGTCGCAAGTACTGGCTGACTTTGTCGCCGAATGGACAGAAGCCGAACTCCCTAAAGAGTACGACGCGTACTCTAACTGGATCATGCACTTCGACGGCTCTAAAATGCTGGTCGGATTGGGAGCAGGTGTAGTCCTGACGTCTCCCACCGGAGACACGGTCCAATATGTAATCCAAATATTATACACAGACTCCAACAATGCAGCCAAATACGAGGCTCTGTTGCACGGTCTTCGGATGGCAGTCTCTATGGGCATTCAACGCCTGGAGGTGCGCGGGGATTCAAACCTCGCAATATCACAAATAAACGAAGACTTTGATGCCAAGGATCCGAAAATGGCGGCCTACCATAATGCCGCCCTCAAAATGTCAGCTCGGTTTGAGGGGCTCGAATTCCACCATGTGGCTAGAGAAAACAATCAAGTGGCGGATATCCTCGCCCGCATCAGCGCTAAACGCGACCCTGTCCCACCTAACATATTCCTGGAAAGGCTATTCAAGCCATCCGTGGTGTGGGAAGGGGAGTCCGGCAACACTAGCACGGATCCGAATACACCCCCAGATTCCGAACCATCAGACATAATCGGAGGCTCCACCACCGAAATAACACCTTCGGCCCACGAAATCATGGCTGTAATCGCCTCGTGGACTGAGCCTTTCTTGGCCTACCTAAATAGGCAGGAGCTCCCCAAGGACCAAAATGAAGCACATTGCATCGTGCGGCATTCTAAAGCTTACAAAGTCCATGAAGGGGAACTCTATAAGAAAAGTGCGACCGGAGTGCTCCAAAGGTGCATCTCCAAAGAGGAAGGGCGGCAACTCTTGGCTGAAATCCATGCCGGACTCAGCGGACACCACGCTGCGGCTTGGTCACTTGTCAGCAAGGCCTTTCGCACAGGCTTTTATTGGCCTACAGCCCGAGCAGACGCACAGGACCTTGTCCAACACTGCGTCGGTTGCCAGCTCTTTGCCAATCAGAGCCACATGCCCCCTACCGCTCTCCAAACAATCCCCATCACTTGGCCCTTCGCGGTCTAGGGGCTGGATATGGTCGGACCCCTCAAGGGGGGAGCCACAAGAAAAAAATACTTATTGGTCATGGTAGACAAGTTCACCAAATGGATAGAAGCCAAACCAGTCAAAACGGCCGAATCCGGACCAGTGATAGATTTCATATCTGGGGTTGTACACCGATACGGCGTCCTCCACAGCATCATCACTGACAATGGCTCAAACTTCACAGCCGATGAAGTAAAAACTTGGTGCGGCAACATGGGCATTAAGCTCGATTACGCCTCCATCTACCATCCCCAAACAAACGGCCAGGTAGAATGTGCAAACGGTCTCATCATGAGTGGCATCAAACCCAGACTAGTGCGATCCTTGACAGAATCGGACACACACTGGGTCGAGGAGCTCGACTCCGTACTCTGGGGGCTGCGGACCACGCCGAATCGCACCACCGGATACACACCATTTTTTATGGTGTACGGTGCAGAAGCAGTACTACCCTACGACATAATACATGATTCGCCTCGTGTGCACATGTACGAAGAGAAGGAAGCCAAGTTAGATCGGCAGGACAACTTATATGCCCTGGAGGGGGAGCGCGATGTCACAAAAGCCCGTTCCGCATTCTATCAGCAGCAGGCTCGACGGTACCAAAGCAGAGAAGTGCGGGCCAAAACTTATAATATTGGCGAACTCGTTCTACGCCTACCGGAGAAGCAGAAGGACAAGCTCAAACCTAAGTGGGAGGGTCCCTTTGTCATTGATAAAGTTCTCACCGGAGGAGCGTACCGCTTACATAATGCATCCGATAACAGACTCGAGCCGAACCCATGGAACGCGGCCAGACTCCGGAGATTCTACGCCTAGCGCCGAATTCAGTGTTCGTCTCCTTACCCCCTTCTTTTTAATTATGTTCCCTCCTTTGTCCTTTCTCGACCTTTTCCCTCTTCACACAAAGTACTCAATACAGTGCGGACGCCCGGATCACTCCGGCTGCACTATGTGTGTAAGCCATACCTGGGGGCTTCCTATACGGAAGCTAAATATAATTACTTCTATGGATTTTTGCCCATCACATATGCGTTCTTTTTCCATATGTGCCTTTTCTTCACCATTATATGCATAGATATGACTTAATATGTGGCCATGCTAGGTTGCCTAGCTCTTGTGTTTATGCCCTACGTTCCCGTTAATTCGGCTAGGGCATAAGGGGAGCACCTTTGTGATTGTTACTGCCGGTTCAGCCGGATGTGTACCTCAGACTGGGTGAAGCCGAAAGCTAGCATTCTTAAGGGAATATTTGGTCGGTGAGCAAAAGATGTTCCTTTCGTTTATTACAACATAAATCCCCAGAAGTTTTGTATCCTGCGTCCCTGTTCGCAGTCCGGACATGTACATCGATGCATGCGTACCCAGGGAAAGGAACCCCTAACGGAACTATTCTCCCTGGAAGATGTTTCTTACTATCCATGTAATATAACATAGCTAGTTGGGTACTTGTCTGTTCAAGCACTTATGACCCCTACGCCTAGTTTCCACGCATACCCCGGTTCTGTATAACTGAGCGGGTATTCGGATACACCCCAGACTGTCGGATCCGGGGGCTGAAGCGAAAAGGTCCGCCATGACAAATGATTTTAATCCGGGTAGGGACTACTTATGTCCATTGAATTACACAGTCACTTGGACTGACTATATTCCTCCTCTATACCATCCAGCAGGCTATCTAGCTTACAATCCTATTGGGAATACTTTGCGGCTAACGCTACCTGGTCGTACACTAGACTAACGGGAATTTCTTGCCCATCTAGCCCTGCTAGTCCAACTTCGGCCATATGGTTCGGGTCAAGCTTGGTGTATCGCGTCTTCACCATGGCCCTGGCTTCTCTTGCACCTTGTTGGTAGGCTGACATCTTCCACAATCGGAAGCGCCGCCGTGCTCCTTGGAGCACATCCATGAGCTCCCCATGCCTTTTAGCAGGGAGGTGGATGGCCACAAGGCCTGGGCAATGCCCTACATCACCTGCCAGCTCGCTCGTGCACCTGCGAGAGGTCTTGCAGCAAATCACCTGCAGACGCAGGCATCTCCTCTTCAGGGCGGCCCGTCAACATACCTACAAATAAAAATTCTTTCAATATGCTTCCTCGCCGAGCTGTACTATAGTTCATCTAGGCACTTACCATAAATGCCGCGACGAAGCCTTTTGTTCTCCTTCATGGAGTCCGCCAGCTAGGCGTGAACATCTTTTAATTCAACGTCCAGCTGAACATTGGCATCTTGAAGATTGTTCTTCTCCTGCCTAACTTGCGTAAGAACATGCCTGCCAGCTTTTAGCTGCCTTTGGAGATGCGACTCGTTATCTCTTACGACCTCCGGATTCACCCTGGGATTGTCTGCAGAATTTTCTGTTAGACTTATCATACAAGCCACTTACTAACTGGTACATCTCCGTACAATTGAGACAAATGTTACCAGATGAGGCATTTTGGGATTCCTCTAACTTGGCAACCGTGGCCCTCAGATGGGTCTTGCACTCCTCCAGCTCTCGAGACAATTGCTCATTCTTATCTACAAGGACCTATGCATAAATTGATCCTTAAAACATTTGCTCCAACCGTTTCAAGTCTCAGGGGCTACTGCTATACATGCTTATCAAATTTTCTTACCCGTATATCTTTGGCATACTAGTCCGTCGCTTGGGCAAGCCCGCCTTGAGCAGCTCGGATGTATGCGTCTCCCAAATTGAAAGCATTAAATGCCTCTTTGGAAAAGATGTTGTTGCAAAGTACGGCCCGTCGGCGCCGGTGATTCATGGCGCTCTCTACTTCGGAATTCGTGGCGGAGAGCATATCCGCATCCTCTGTCGGAGGACAATGCGGCATCGGCCCCGCGTCCGCCTCCTCTCTCGAAGCCGGTTCTGGAATCCGGCTGGTGGAGGCGTGATTGGCAGGATCTCCGGATATAGTCCGGCTACTCCTCTTTCTGCCAGGACACGAAGGACGCTGTTATATTTCAAACACAATAATCACAGAGCAGGTTTTTACCATACCTCTGTAGCAGCGTTTCGGCCCTAACCGCCTTCCTCTTAAGCCTGCCCGATCCGGACTCCCTTTGCCGACGGGTCCCCAGGGGCTCGGTGCCACGCTCTGACCGTCGTCTCTGCAAAAATACGACACTTCAGGTGTAAGTCATGTCATTAGAAAGGAGTCCTCTTCGGAGGATAGGTTTTTTTGGCTTGGCTTACACGCGATGTAGGTAGCAGTCCAGGATAGTCGGCTATAATAGCCACTGAGGCGCCATTGCAGCTCGCCTGATAAAATATCCCGTTGACGAGCTCCACAGTACTATCCGGATCTTCTTCGAGTCCTGGATTGAAGGCCCTTCCGGGGTACTCTAGCTGTGGGGAGGGGATGGAGATTCCTTCTACGGCCCTCCTCAGTTCCCGCTCAAAAATATCGAGGTAAATAATCTTGGCGAAGAACGCCATAATGAGTGAAGCGGGGGAAAGAGTGACGACTTACCCAACTTGGGGGGTTGTACATAGAAAACCCATCCCGCGGTTTAATGTGAAGGAATTCTTCTTATTCTCCTTTATACAAATCGGACAATATCCTCGCCAGAGCAGTGGCGGAGTCCGGACCCTTACGACATAGCGGGTGGCATCATCTTCCCCGTTGTAGTGCCACATGGGCTTCCCCCGATATTGAAGCGGTTGTACTCCCCGCATTATGCATATTGCCATAACCTCGACTATTGTCAGCCCTGATTTGGCCAGTAACGTTATCTTGCTCATCAGGAAGTGTATTTCTCTGGTATCCTCCTCTTGGGGGCCCCGAGGGCGCCAACTTCAGCGTGCCTTCGGTGGAGCATTACTGAACTCAGGGAGACCTGTCCGGACTGGATCCGGAAGGGGAACGTCATCGACATAAAACCACTCCGAGGGCTAGTTCTCCAGTGCCTTCTTGGGAGTACCGGATAGGTATCCGGTCTCGGCAACGCGCCATACTTCGGCTCTGCCCACTTGACATATGGATTCCCCCTGGTTGCGAGGGACGAGGCAGAACAAGTTCTTCCATAACCCGAAGTGAGACTCGCAGCCCAGAAATAGTTCACAGAAGCAGGGCTTCGCCGAGACTACGAGAGAGAGACGTAACGGGGAGAGAGGGAGGCGCCAGGGGCTGGTCTGTTTCCCTCCTCTCCCCCCACTATATATAGGGGTGCCATGGGGGGGGGCGCCGGCCCTAGTAGATGAGATCTACTAGGGGGGGCGGCGGCCAAGGGGAGGTTTCCCTCCCCCCCAAGGCACCTAGGAGTGCCTTCCACCACTAGGACTCCTCCTAGGTGGAAACCCTAGGCGCATGGGCCTATAGGGGCTGGTGCCCTTGGCCCATGAAGGCCAAGGCGCACCCCCTACAGCCCATGTGGCCCCCCGGGACAGGTGGCCCCACCCGGTGGGCCCCCGGGACCCCTCCGGTGGTCCCGGTACAATACCGATAACACCGAAACTTGTCCTGATGGCCGAAACAGCACTTCCTATATATAATTCTTTACCTCCGGACCATTCCGGAACTCCTCGTGACGTCCGGGATCTCATCTGGGACTCCGAACAACATTCGGGTTTCTGCATATACATATCTTCATAACCCTAGCGTCACCGAACCTTAAGTGTGTAGACCCTACGGGTTCGGGAGACAAGCAGACATGACCGAGACGACTCTCCGGTCAATAACCAACAGCGGGATCTGGATACCCATGTTGGCTCCCACATGCTCCACGATGATCTCATCGGATGAACCACGATGTCGAGGATTCAATCAACCCCGTACTCAATTCCCTTTGTCAATCGATATGTTACTTGCCCGAGATTCGATCGTCAGTATCCCAATACCTCGTTCAATCTCGTTACCGGCAAGTCACTTTACTCGTACTGTAATGCATGATCCCGTGACCAGACACTTGGTTACTCTGAGCTCATTATGATGATGCATTACCGAGTGGGCCCAGTGATACCTCTCCGTCATACGGAGTGACAAATCCCAGTCTTGATCCATGTCAACCCAACAGACACTTTCGGAGATACCCGTAGTCTACCTTTATAGTCACCCAGTTACGTTGTGACGTTTGGTATACCCAAAGCACTCCTACAGTATCCGGGAGTTACACGATCTCATGGTCTAAGGAAAAGATACTTTGACATTGGAAAACTCTAGCAAACGAACTATACGATCTTGTGCTATGTTTAGGATTGGGTCTTGTCCACCACATCATTCTCCTAATGATGTGATCTCGTTATCAATGACATCCAATGTCCATAGTCAGGAATCCATGACTATCTATTGATCAACGAGCTAGTCAACTAGAGGCTCACTAGGGACATGTTGGTGTCTGTTATTCACACATGTATTACGATTTCCGGATAACACAATTATAGCATGAATAAAGACAATTATCATGAACAAGGAAATATAATAATAATGCTTTTATTATTGCCTCTAGGGCATATTTCCAACAGTATCCCACTTGCACTAGAGTCAATAATCTAGTTACATTGTGATGAATCGAACACCCATGGAATTCTGGTGTTGATCATGTTCTGCTCTAGGGAGAGGTTTAGTCAACGGATCTGCTACATTCAGGTCCGTATGTATTTTACAAATCTCTATGTCTCCATCTTGAACATTTTCACGAATGGAGTTGAAGCGACGCTTGATGTGCCTTGTCTTCTTGTGAAACCTGGGCTCCTTGGCAAGTGCAATAGCTCCAGTGTTGTCACAGAAGAGCTTGATCGGCCCCGGCGCATTGGGTATGACTCCTAGGTCGGTGATGAACTCCTTCACCCATATTGCTTCATGTGCTGCCTCCGAGGCCGCCATGTACTCCGCTTCACATGTAGATCCCGCCACGACGCTCTGCTTGCAACTGCACCAGCTTACTACCCCACCATTCAAAATATACACGTATCCGGTTTGTGACTTAGAGTCATCCAGATCTGTGTCGAAGCTAGCGTCGACGTAACCCTTTACGACGAGCTCTTCGTCACCTCCATAAACGAGAAACATTTCCTTATTCCTTTTCAGGTACTTCAGGATATTCTTGACTGCTGTCCAGTGCTCCTTGCTGGGATTACTTTGGTACCTTCCTACCAAACTTACGGCAAGGTTTACATCAGGTCTGGTACACAGCATGGCATACATAATAGAACCTATGGCCAATGCATAGGGGATGACGCTCATCTCTTCTATATCTTCTGCCGTGGTCGGACATTGAGCTGAGCTCAATTTCATACCTTGTAACACAGGCAAGAACCCCTTCTTGGTTTGATCCATATTGAATTTCTTCAATATCTTATCAAGGTATGTGCTTTGTGAAAGACCTATGAGGCGTCTCGATCTATCTCTATAGATTTTGATGCCTAATATATAAGCAGCTTCTCCAAGGTCCTTCATTGAAAAACTCTTATTCAAATAGGCCTTGATGCTGTCCAAGAGTTTTGTATCATTTCCCATCAAAAGTATGTCGTCTACATATAGTATGAGAAATGCTACAGAGCTCCCACTCACTTTCTTGTAAACGCAGGCTTCTCCATAAGTCTGCGCAAACCCAAACGCTTTGATCATCTCATCAAAGCGAATGTTCCAACTCCGAGATGCTTGCACCAGCCCATAAATCGAGCGTTGGAGCTTGCACACTTTGTCAGCATTCTTAGGATCGACAAAACCTTCCGGCTGCATCATATACAATTCTTCCTTAAGGAAACCATTAAGGAATGCCGTTTTGACGTCCATTTGCCATATTTCATAATCGTAGAATGCGGCAATTGCTAACATGATTCGGACGGACTTCAGCTTCGCTACTGGTGAGAAAATCTCATCGTAGTCAACCCCTTGAACTTGTCGATAACCCTTAGCGACAAGCCGTGCTTTATAGATGGTCACATTACCATCCGCGTCTGTCTTCCTCTTAAAGATCCATTTATTTTCTATGGCTCGCCGTTCAACGGGCAAGTCAGTCAAAGTCCATACTTCGTTTTCATACATGGATCCTATCTCGGATTTCATGGCTTCTAGCCATTTGTCGGAATCCGGGCCCGCCATCGCTTTTCATAGTTCGAAGGTTCACCGTTGTCTAACAACATGATTTCCAAGACAGGGTTGCCGTACCGCTCTGGTGCGGAACGTGTCCTTGTGGACCTTCGAATTTCAGTAGGAGCTTGATCAGAAGTATCTTGACCATCATCATTAACTTCCTCTCTAGTCGGTGCAGGCACCTCAAGAACATTTTCTTGAGTTGCGCCATTTTCCAGTTCAAGAGGTAATACTTCATCAAGCTCTACTTTCCTCCCACTTACTTCTTTCGAGAGAAACTCTTTCTCTAGAAAGGACCCATTCTTGGCAACAAAGATCTTGCCTTCGGATCTGAGGTAGAAGGTGTACCCAATAGTTTCTTTTGGGTATCCTATGAAGACGCATTTTTCCGACTTGGGTTCGAGCTTTTCAGGTTGAAGTTTCTTGACATAAGCATCGCATCCCCAAACTTTTAGAAACGACAGCTTAGGTTTCTTCCCAAACCATAATTCATACGGTGTCGTCTCAACGGATTTCGACGGAGCCCTATTTAAAGTGAATGCGGCAGTCTCTAAAGCATAGCCCCAAAAAGATAGTGGTAAATCGGTAAGAGACATCATAGATCGCACCATATCTAACAGAGTGCGATTACGACGTTCGGACACACCATTACGCTGAGGTGTTCCAGGCGGCGTGAGTTGTGAAACTATTCCACATTTTCTTAAGTGTGTGCCAAACTCATGACTCAAGTATTCTCCTCCATGATCTGATCGTAGAAACTTGATTTTCCTGTCACGTTGATTTTCAACCTCACTCTGAAATTCCTTGAACTTTTCAAAGGTTTCAGACTTGTGTTTCGTTAAGTAGATATACCCATACCTACTTAAATCATCAGTGAGGGTGAGAACATAATGATATCCACCGCGAGCCTCAACACTCATTGGACCGCACACATCAGTATGTATGATTTCCAATAAGTTGGTTGCTCGCTCCATTGTTCCTGAGAACGGAGTCTTGGTCATTTTTCCCATAAGGCATGGTTCGCATGTGTCAAATGATTCATAATCAAGAGACTCTAAAAGTCCATCAGCATGGAGTTTCTTCATGCATTTGACACCTATGTGACCAAGGTGGCAGTGCCACAAGTATGTGGGACTATCATTATCAACCTTACTTCTTTTGGTACTCACATTGTGAACATGTGTAGCATCACGTTCGAGATTCATAAAGAATAAACCATTCACCATAGGAGCATGACCATAAAACATATCTCTCATATAAATAGAACAACCATTATTCTCGGATTTAAATGAGTAGCCATCTCGAATTAAACGAGATCCCGATACAATGTTCATGCTCAAAGCTGGCACTAAATAACAATTATTAAGGTTTAAAACTAATCCCGAAGGGAGATGCAGAGGCAGCGTGCCGACGGCGATCACATTGACCTTGGAACCATTCCCGACGCGCATCGTCACCTCGTCCTTTGCCAGTTTCCGCTTATTCCGTAGCCCCTGCTTTGAGTTACAAATGTGAGCAACTGCACCGGTATCAAATACCCAGGAGCTACTGCGGGCACTAGTAAGGTACACATCAATTACATGTATATCACATATACCTTTTGTTTTGCCGGCCTTCTTGTCCGCTAAGTACTTAGGGCAGTTCCGCTTCCAGTGACCGCTTCCCTTGCAATAAAAGCACTCAGTCTCGGGCTTGGGTCCATTCTTTGGCTTCTTCCCGGCAGCTTGCTTGCCGGGCGCGGCAACCTCCTTGCCGTCCTTCTTGAAGTTCTTTTTACCCTTGCCTTTCTTGAACTTAGTGGTTTTATTGACCATCAACACTTGATGTTCCTTCTTGACTTCTACCTCTGCTGATTTCAGCATAGCAAATACTTCAGGAATGGTCTTTTCCATCCCCTGCATATTGAAGTTCATCACAAAGCTCTTGTAGCTTGGTGGAAGCGACTGGAGGATTCTGTCAATGACCGCATCATCCGGGAGATTAACTCCCAGCTGAGTCAAGCGGTTATGTAACCCAGACATGGTGAGTATGTGTTCACTGACAGAACTATTTTCCTCCATCTTACAGCTGAAGAATTTGTCGGAGACTTCATATCTCTCGACCCGGGCATGAGCTTGGAAAACCATTTTCAGCTCTTCGAACATCTCATATGCTCCATGTCTCTCAAAACGCTTTTGGAGCCCTGGCTCTAGGCTGTAAAGCATGCCGCACTGAATGAGGGAGTAGTCATCGGAACGTGCCTGCCAAGCGTTCATAACATCTTGTTCTGCAGGAAGAACAGGTGCGTCACCCAGCGGTGCTTGTAGGACATAATCTTTCTTGGCAGCTATGAGGATGATCCTCAGGTTCCGGACCCAGTCCGTATAGTTGCTGCCATCGTCTTTCAGCTTAGTTTTCTCTAGGAACGCGTTGAAGTTGAGGACTACGTTGGCCATTTGATCTACAAGACATATTGTAAAATATTTAGACTAAGTTCATGATAATTAAGTTCATCTAATCAAATTATAATGAACTCCCACTTAGATTAGACATCCCTCTAGTCATCTAAGTATTACATGATCCGAGCTAACTAGACCGTGTCCGATCATCACGTGAGACGGACTAGTCAACATCGGTGAACATTTTCATGTTGATCGTATCTTCTATACGACTCATGCTCGACCTTTCGGTCTTCTGTGTTCCGAGGCCATGTCTGTACATGCTAGGCTCGTCAAGTCAACCTAAGTGTTTGCATGTGTAAATCTGTCTTACACCCGTTGTATGTGAACGTCTGAATAAAACACCCGATCATCACGTGGTGTTTTGAAACAGTGAACTGTCGCAACGGTGCACAGTTAGGGGGAACACTTCTTGAAATTAGTATGAGGGATCATCTTATTTACTACCGTCGTTCTAAGTAAACAAGATGCAAAACATGATAAACATCACATGCAATCAAATAATAAACGTGACATGATATGGCCAATATCACATAGCTCCTTTGATCTCCATCTTGGGGCTCCATGATCATCTTGTCACCGGCTTGACACCATGATCTCCATCATCATGATCTCCATCATCGTGTCTCCATGAAGTTGCTCGCCAACTATTACTTCTACTACTATGGCTAACGCATTTAGCAATAAAGTAAAGTAATTTACATGGCGTTTCTCAATCACACACAGGTCATATAAAAGAATAAAGACAACTCCTATGGCTCCTGCCGGTTGTCATACTCATCGACATGCAAGTCGTGATTCCTATTACAATAGCATGAACATCTCATACATCACATATAGATCATTCATCATTCATCACAACTTTGGCCATATCATATCACAAACCACTCGCTGCAAAAATAAGTTAGACGTCCTCTAATTGTTGTTGCAAGTTTTACGTGGCTGAATTAGGGTTCTAGCAAGAACGTCTTCTTACCTACGTTAAAGCCACAACGTGATTTGTCAACTTCTATTTACCCTTCATAAGGACCCTGTTCATCGAATCCGCTCCAACTAAAGTAGGAGAGACAGACACCCGCCAGCCACCTTATGCAACCAGTGCATGTTAGTCGGTGGAACCGGTCTCACGTAAGCGTACGTGTAAGGTTGGTCCGGGCCGCTTCATCCCACAATACCACTGAAGCAAGAAAGGACTAGTAACGGCAAGAAAGTTGACAAATCTACGCCCACAACAAATTGTGTTCTACTCGCGCAAGAAGAACTACGCATAGACCTAGCTCATGATGCCACTGTTGGGGAACGTTGCAGAAAACAAAAATTTTCCTACTCATTTCACCAAGATCCATCTAGGAGTTCATCTAGCAACGAGTCATTAGATGCATCTACATACCTTTGTAGATCGCGCACGGAAGCGTTCAAAAGAACGGTGATGATGTAGTCGTACTCGACGTGATCCAAATCACCGATGACCAAGCGCCGAACGGACGGCACCTCCGCGTTCAACACACGTATGGGACGGGAGACGTCTCCTCCTTCTTGATCCAGCAAGGGGGAAGGAGAGGTTGATGAAGATCCAGCAGCACGACGGCGTGGTGGTGGATGCAGGGCATCATAGAAGCAGGGCTTCGCCGAGACTACGAGAGAGAGACGTAACGGGGAGAGAGGGAGGCGCCAGGGGCTGGTCTGTTTCCCTCCTCTCCCCCCACTATATATAGGGGTTCCATGGGGGGGGGGGGGGCGCCGGCCCTAGTAGATGAGATCTACTAGGGGGGGCGGCGGCCAAGGGGAGGTTTCCCTCCCCCCCAAGGCACCTAGGAGTGCCTTCCACCACTAGGACTCCTCCTAGGTGGAAACCCTAGGCGCATGGGCCTATAGGGGCTGGTGCCCTTGGCCCATGAAGGCCAAGGCGCACCCCCTACAGCCCATGTGGCCCCCCGGGACAGGTGGCCCCACCCGGTGGGCCCCCGGGACCCCTCCGGTGGTCCCGGTACAATACCGATAACCCCGAAACTTGTCCCGATGGCCGAAACAGCACTTCCTATATATAATTCTTTACCTCCGGACCATTCCGGAACTCCTCGTGACGTCCGGGATCTCATCCGGGACTCCGAACAACATTCAGGTTTCTGCATATACATATCTTCATAACCCTAGCGTCACCGAACCTTAAGTGTGTAGACCCTACGGGTTCGGGAGACAAGCAGACATGACCGAGACGACTCTACGGTCAATAACCAACAGCAGGAGCTGGATACCCATGTTGGCTCCCACATGCTCCACGATGATCTCATCGGATGAACCACGATGTCGAGGATTCAATCAACCCCGTACTCAATTCCCTTTGTCAATCGATATGTTACTTGCCCGAGATTCGATCGTCGGTATCCCAATACCTCGTTCAATCTCGTTACCGGCAAGTCACTTTACTCGTACCGTAATGCATGATCCCGTGACCAGACACTTGGTCACTCTGAGCTCATTATGATGATGCATTACCGAGTGGGCCCAGTGATACCTCTCCGTCATACGGAGTGACAAATCCCAGTCTTGATCCATGTCAACCCAACAGACACTTTCGGAGATACCCGTAGTCTACCTTTATAGTCACCCAGTTACGTTGTGACGTTTGGTATACCCAAAGCACTCCTACAGTATCCGGGAGTTACACGATCTCATGGTCTAAGGAAAAGATACTTTGACATTGGAAAACTCTAGCAAACGAACTATACGATCTTGTGCTATGTTTAGGATTGGGTCTTGTCCACCACATCATTCTCCTAATGATGTGATCTCGTTATCAATGACATCCAATGTCCATAGTTAGGAAACCATGACTATCTATTGATCAACGAGCTAGTCAACTAGAGGCTCACTAGGGACATGTTGGTGTCTGTTATTCACACATGTATTACGATTTCCGGATAACACAATTATAGCATGAATAAAGACAATTATCATGAACAAGGAAATATAATAATAATTCTTTTATTATTGCCTCTAGGGCATATTTCCAACAACGTATCCTACTATGTGCAACACGGAGGCAGGGGTGAAGTTGTGCAACTGGAGGCCGTAGAACTCCAGGAGCCTGCAAAGAAATGGGTGGATTGGAAACCCGACGCCTCTCAATAGATGCGGGATGAGGCATATTCGCTCCCCCGGGGATAGATTAGGAGATCTCTCCGCTTGCTCCCCGCCATTATAGGTGGCTAGTCCAGCTCGGACGGGGACCATGAACGCTGGTGGAAGAAACCCTTTGGTCTGCAGCTCTATTAGGCGGGTTTGAGGAACTGAACACTCTTCCTAGTCGCCTGGCTTGGAGCGAGGGGAACGAGAAGAAGAGCTGCGGCGACCGGCCATGTTGGAATGGTTTTTTCTAGAGCGCTCTGTTGGATGCTTGCTCGAGGGAAGAGGGTGAGGTTTGGATCTGAGAATCCCCGTCTCCTCAAATAGACGGTTAGCCTGCTGGACCGGGGGTGGCAAATGCAAAAATGCCTCGGCTCCTCGTATTCGCTCGACACGTGGAGATGGTCATTATTGAGGCACAGAAGCCGAGGAGTACAACATTGATGGGAAGCCGGATGTCATGGTGGGAAATGAACACCTATGGGGCAGGGCCCCTTTTGGTCTGGCAGGGAGCGGAGATTGCACGAAGAGCGGATCGAGGCAAAGCACACGAGCGATTTTACCCAGCTTCGGAGCTCTCCGGAGAGATAATACTCCTACTGCTGCTTGTCGGGCTGTATTGCGTTCTCGCTTGAGAGCGTGGGTGTGTTCTAGTTCGAATGAGTCGAACCCCCCTCTACGTTGCGCATGGGCCTCCTTTTATAGGCTCAAGGGGTCACCGACAGGTGGCAACGCATGCAGGGGTAAACGTGTAAAAGGGGTGGTTGGTACAACTGCTTCTACAGTGCCCCTACGTAACTCTGACGGCAGGGGACAAGAGCATTTAATGCCCGTCCGCGTCGCCTAAACAGTGCAGAAAAGCGACCGTTAGGGGCGCCACCGTTCGCCACGATGGCCGTCTTGTCATCTTCGCTCGCCACCTCGCACCGCTTGGCTACGCAGCCTCTCGCCACGTGCGCCTGGAACGATCTTGTGGCGACACGTCGACGGATGCGCTGGAGCGTGGGTATAGAGTGGTGGCTTCTCCGCGGCAAGCGTCTTGCTGCGGTCGTTGTCTTGCCGCGTCCGGAAGCTTGTCGCTCGCCGGGTCTTGCCGGGACCCGCAGCGCGTCGCAGCAAGTTACTTGAAATGCCTTGGCTGGCCTTCCCGGCAAGCTCCTCTTGCCGGGGCCTTGTCGTTCCCGGCAAGCTCCTCTTGCCGGGGCCTTGTCTTCTCAGTTAAAACACTTTGTTCTTGAATGGCTCCAATAGGAACTACGGAGGATCTTGGCGGCCACCCGGCAAGCCTCGCCGCGGGGCGCTGCGACTGCCCGTGCACAAGTTCGGGATACTAAGGTACCCCTACTTTAGTACACCGACAGGAGCCCCCGGGCCTGGGCCACACACGGTGCCGAGCACTGTTGGGCCAGGCCCAAAACAGGGCACGGGCACGCGCGGCCTGGGCCCACACCGTATCTGACTCCATATCCACCGCGCCCTCCCGTAACGGCACGCGTCAAATGCGGCATCGTGGGAGAGATCGTGGGTGATTATTTATTCGGAAAAAGCGTAACGTTCGCCTCCTCCTCTTTATAAGCAGGGGAAACAAGGGCCGTTCCCCCACCTTCGCCACTTACGGTTCCAATCTCGGAAATCTCCGCCGCCCCCCTTCGCTTCCAAAGCCGAAAGAGAGCAGCGCTCCACCCCCCACCGCCGCCGTCGCCGCCAACGCCCTCGATCTCCCCCATCGCCTCCGCCATGGCTCCGAAGACCGGGAAGGGTGCAAAGTCGGCCGAGGTGCTGCGGCTTGAGGCGCTGCGGAAGGAGCGGGCAACCTTCCCTCCCGAGCTCTCCGCGAAGGAGCTGCGGGAATGGTTCTATCTCTTCTGGTCGACGGAGACGCGAGCGCATCCGCGCACGCAGGTACTTTCCGCCGCCGCTTCCACTTCGAAACGGGCTCCAAAAGGATACCCCTTCTTCGCATTGTTCTTCTATTGCGGGCTCTGCCCGCCCTTCTCTGAATTCTTTTGCGACATCATGAACACCTACGGGTTCCACCTCCTTGATTTCACCCCCAACGCCGTCTTGACCATGGCGGTTTTCGCACATCTCTGCGAGAACTTTGTCGGAATCCACCCCAATGTAGCCCTTTTCCACCATTACTTCATGCCCCGGGTCGAGAGAGGAGAGCCCTTAGCTGGCGGGATCGCCTGGATCTCGAGAGCCTGCATGAAGGAGGTCTATCTGGAGGGGGAGCTTCGCAGCAAATGGGAGGAGTGGAGAGCGGAATGGTGTTGGATCGTTGATGAGAACTGTCACGCCCAATATGCGACCCTATCCAAGAGGAACTCGAAGGTCCCACCAAGGATAGACCCGCATATTGAAACGCTTTTGCAAGGTGGATATCATTACATCAACATTACATAATAGATGGGGATACATACATAAGGCATACAATGCCACATGAATACATCAATACAACATACAAGAACAACATCCGACTACGGATGAATCATAAACAGAAACTCAAACAATATCCACCCTGCTAGCCCAGGCTGCCGACCTAGAACCTATCCCCTGATCGAAGAAGAAGCAGAAGCAGAACTCCAAAACAAGTAACATCGCTCTCGCATCATGATCATCGAAAAACCTATACCTGCAACTGTTGTTGTAGTAATCTGTGAGCCACGAGGACTCAGCAATCCCATTACCATGGGTATCAAGACTAGCAAAGCTTAAAGGGAAAGGAAGGGGTAAAGTGGTGAGGTTGCAGCAGCGACTAAGCAAGTATGGTGGCTAACATACGCAAATGAGAGCGAGAAGAGAAACAAAGGAACGGGCGTGAAGCTAGCAATGATCAAGAGGTGATCCTGAACACCTACTTACGTCAAGCATAACACAGAAACCGTGTTCACTTCCCGGACTCCGCCGAGAAGAGACCATCATGGCTACACACGCGGTTGATGCGTTTTAATTCGGATCTGGTGTCAAGTTATCTACAACCGGACATTAACAAATTCCCATCTGCCACATAACCGCGGGCACGGCTCTCGAAAGTTTAAACCCTATAGGGGTGTCCCAACTTAGCCCATGACAAGCTCTCGCGATCAACGAAGGAATAGACCTTCTCCCAGGAAAACCCGATCAGTCTCGGAATCCCGGTTTACAAGACATTTCGACAATGGTAAAACAAGACCAGCAAGACCGCCCGATGCGCCGACAATCCCGATAGGAGCTGCACATATCTCGTTCTCAGGGCAACACCGGATAAGCTAAGCGTACAGGTACTGATGTAACCCAAGTTGCCAAGGGATGGTCCCGCACGGTGCTCTAGTTTGGACCAACACTTAGACAAGCATTGGCCCGGGGGGCTATAATAGAGATGACCCTCGAGAGAGCGACTCCCAAGGGAAAAGTAGGTGGTGGTGAGGCAAATGGTAAAACCAAGGTTGGGCCTTGCTGGATGAGTTTTATTCAAAGCAAACTGTCAGGGGGTCCCATAAATCACCCGACCGTGTTAGGAACGCAAAATCCGGGAACATAACACCGGTATTATGGAAACTAGGGCGGCAAGAGTGGAACAAAACGCCAGGCATAAGGCCGAGCCTTCCACCCTTTACCAAGTATATAGATGCATTAATAATATAAGAGATATTGTGATATCCCAACAAAAACCCTGTCCACCATGGAGAAATCTTCAACTTCACCTGCAACTAGCAACGCTATAAGAGGGGCTGAGCAAAGCGGTAACATAGCCAAACAACAGTTTGCATAGGAAAGGTGTCAAAGGTTAGGGGTTCATGGCAATATGGGATGGCTTGATAAACAGGTAATAGGTAGCGCAGCATAGCGATAGAACGAAGCAACTAGCATAGCAATGATAGTAGTGAGATCCAGGGTAGCGGTCATCTTGCCTGAAATCCCGCAAGGAAGAAGAACGAATCCATGAAGAAGATGAAGCCACGAAGATGAACCAAGCGTAGACGAACGAATCCTCACGACCGCAACGAAACGGGAACTATCGGGAAGAAGCACACAACATGGTAAACACACCACACATGAACAAGACATGATGCACAACAAGCATGATGCATGACCAAGCTACATGATGCAAGAGATGATGCAAACAAGAACAACACATCAAGGCAAGTTTAAATGAGGCCGGAAACCACATATAACAATTCCGGTAAGTCCTCATATGCAAATTTCGAAATTGGTCCAGAACTGAATAAACCTTATGTTCAAGTTGTTAAACAGCAAGTTAGGATGCACCAAGATGATCTACACGAAATTCTAGTCAAGTTACATATAAAGTTCATTAGATTCGGAGCTACGGCCTAGAAGATATGAGCAAAACAAGTCAAACATGGCATTGATGCAAAACGCATACAAACATCAAACAAACACCTCAAAACAAGGATGCAATATGGTAATATGAAGCTACATGCAAAATCAAGCAAGTTTCATATAGAGCACACTCAAAACGGAGCAACGGTGCAACGCACACACACTATACAAGTCATAGCAACAATCTGTCCATAACAGCAACTAGGCATCTTACAAGCATCAAAACAACATGCTACAACACCCCAACATAATAACAAAAGGCATGGGCATGATATATAGGTAAAGCATAACAAAACATGAACACTGAGCTAACTCCAGAAAAGACTAGAACATGCTCCAAAACACATGGTAATATTGCAAATAATAACAGTTTCAGACTTTAGCAGAAATAACATCAGGTTGCAATGTTTAGAGCAAGCAAACAACATGTTACAGGAACATATCATGGCAAAAAAAGGCATGGCATGATACTACTAAATGCATAGATCAAAAGACCCTTACTGACCATGAGCCAAAAAGGCACAGAAAATATGATGGCACCCATGTAAACATGGCAAGTTATATTACAGATTCATACATGGCAAGAACAACAATAAGTAGACATATTAGTGAGCTTGAACCACTCACTACAGAGCAATACATGGCATGGCAAGGCAACCAACAATAAGAACGCATGTTTGTGAAGTTAAGCATGGCAAGATCAAGGTCATAGGGTGCATGGATCACTAACAATAATCATGGAAGCAATTGAACTTAATGTTAACAGGCTGACAACAACATTATGAAGCAACTTTGGAGCAAGATATGAACAATCTACAGCAAGCTATAAATGCAACCGGGGGCATGGATGGATAGGGCATAACATGTAGATCAAAACATGTTTATAGAGCATCTCCAGATTATGCATAGAATGATTAGTAGCAACATGTTTACATAGCAACAAAATATAACAGAATCTGTCTAGCAAAACAGCAACAGCAAGTACACTACTTAACAAGCTCGATTCACTCACCACAAGTCATTGCATGACAAGATAAGCATAGCATCATCAAGAAGACATGTTTGTGTAACAAACCAAGGCAAGAACAAGTCCATAGCATGCAAGGATCAAATATAGCAACCTTGGCCAAATTGAATAACATGTAAACAATCTGTCCGAAAACATTTTGAAGCAAAAGTAGAGCACTCAAATAACATGCTAGACTACTCCATAATTGCAAACAAGGGCATTAATGGATATACAATAACCACATGTTCAAAACACCCTTACTGAAGTATCTCAAAATATGCATGGATCTCTCTGTAGCATCAAGTTTACATGGCATCAAAATAACAGCAGAACAGGGACTAAAATCAGCAATATCACGAAGCCTAGTTTTCATGCTTGTGCTAGTCACCACATTGATCACAAAAATACAAGGAATACACCCCTGGAAAGATGGCATGGCATAGATCAAAACACATGTAGACATCAACCTCATAGGATGCACACATCAATCATGGCAAAAATGACAAATGAGCAAGTTATAACAGTTTCAGCAGATTAACATCAACATGCACTCTTCCAACAGCATTTCGGGAACCAAGATGAGCTCAAATGAAAATGATGCAATGGAATGAAATGAAGTACTCGTTGATACGAACAATTTGACATATTACACGCACGAAACGGAGCTACGGATGCAGAGATGCGATGCGATGAACATGGCATGATAATAACAAAATACTCCGGGACAGTGGAATCTGGAGGTCAACCTGCACGGAAATCGAGGCACGGCGTGAGCTCACCAGAGAACGGGCGGGCGCGGCCGGAGCGAGTGCCGGCGAGGTCGGGGTGAGGCAGGGGCGGCGGATCCGGCCGGATCCTCGCCGGATCCGGCGCGGGGCGGCGAGGAGGCGCGGGGCCGGGGCTCCGACGAGCGCGGGCGGCCGGGATCCGGCGCAGAGGTCGCCGGCGGCGGGCGCGGCCGGCGAGTCGCGGGGCACCGAAGGACGGCGAGGCGGGACTCCGGCCGGAGCGGACGGGCGATAGGCGGTGCTCCGGCGTGAGGAGCAACGGCGGCGGCGGCGCGCTCCGGCACCGGGCGGAGGCGGCGGCCGGCGGCCGGGGGCGGCGAGCGGGAGCGGGAGGCGCGGGCGGACGGGCGCCGCGCGGGCCTGGGCGGGCCGCGCCTGGGCCCGGCGGGCCGCGACGGCGGACGGCGGCGGGAGGCCACGCGGCAGCTTCGGATTGGGCGCGGGACGGCGGCTGGACGTGTCCGGCCGTCGGCGGACATGTCCGGCTGCGCGGAGAAAGAGTTGCTAGGGTTTCATCCGCGAAAAATGGAAGGGGAGGGCATATTTATAGGTAGAGGGAGCTAGGAGAGTCCAAATGAGGAGCGGTTTTCGGCCACGCGATCGTGATCGAACGACCGAGAGCATAGAGGGGAGTTAGATGGGTTTTGGGCCACTTTGGAAGGGGTGTTGGGCTGCAAGAAAAGAGGGCTTCGCGGTTACCCGGTTAACCGTTGGAGTATCAAACGACCTCCAAATGGCACGAAACTTGACAGGCGGTCTACCGGTGCTATACCAAGGCCATTTGGCAAACCTCGGGCCATTTCGAGAACGTTTAACACCCGCACACGAAAAGAGTCAAGAAGGGGACGCCGGATGACATAGGAGTGCCGGATTGCAAAACGGACAACGGGGAAAAGGCTCGGATGCATGAGACGAACACGTATGCAAAAGCGATGCACATGATGACATGATATGAAATGCAGATGATGACATGGCAAAGTGCAACACGCAAGCAAAAGACATGGCAAAGACGGCGAATAACTGACAGACACCTGGCGCATCGAATCCGGGGCGTTACAAGAACCCACAGCCGTTCACTGCCCTGTGCCAAACTCCAACAGTGCGCGACAACGATTGGAGCGCCCTGGCGGCGGACGATGCTAGACTGAAGATCGCCACCACCCGGATCTTGCGACTCCGCCTTGCCGGGCTTACTGTAGGTGCTGTTGGCGCGGACTTTCTTCGCCGTTGCATCGCCCCTCTGCAAGAGAGGGGGAGACCCGCCTGGCTGTTTGGGGGTTCAGCGGACATCATGAGGCTGCGCCCGGGCCTCAACTTCAATTTCACTGTCTTGGAGTTGGATGGGATGCTGAAGGAGCTGTTCAAGCACGACCCCAATCATCCCGAGTGGTTCAGGCTGCCACAGGGCGTCGTACCGTTGTGCAACAACTCCTCGCTCGATCGCATCCGCGCAATGATGCCGGAGTGCGACTCGCATGGAATTATTCCAACTTGGCAGGAGCCCGCCGACGACGTCGTGCAGCAGTTCTTCGATAGCCTGGTGGAGGTGGCGGTCCGCGCCGACGAGCAGAGGAGCCTCACCCGCGACACCACCGAAGATGAGATGCGGCGCATCGCCACCAGGGCGGAAGAGGCGGCGGCGGCCGCCGCCGCGGGCGAGTTTGGGTTTACTGTGGAGGAGGCAGAGGCAGCCGCGGCGGCAAGCCTTGCCGATCGAGACGAGCTTGTCGGGGAGATCGTCGGTGAGGGAGGATCCGAAGCCGAATCAAGTGAGCCCGCCGAGGATGCAAGGGGCCGGCCGTCTTCAAGTAACTTGCCGCAAGCGGAGCTCCCAGTGCAGCCCCCAGCTCCACCAAGAAGGCGTCTAGGCAGGACCGGAGACATAGCAGGGCGGCAGACGGGTCAACAGCCGCCGCGCCGCGGGACACGCTCCACCGCGACAAGCACCGTTGCCGCGGGAGCATCTCACACCGCGCCGGCAACTGGAGCGGGGTCCTCTCGGGCCGCCGCTTCTCATCCTGCCACAGCTCCCACCAAGCGGCCAAGGGAGCCTACTCCTCTGCCTCGTCGCGCTGAAAGAGTACCATACTTCGACCTCTCCACGCTCAGCTCCGACGAGGAGGAAGAAGAAGAGTAAGTTTCTCTGTTGTGTTTGTATTTCTTCAATTCTTGCTGTTTCTTGTCTTGTGTCTGATCTGCTTTCTTCTGAACCTTGTTCCTTTTCAGGACTCTGGCCCAGAGAGCGGCAAAGAGAGCCAAGGTCCCCGTGGTTGTCGTCGAGGACGACCCCGCTGTGACGACAGAGGGTGCGTCCGAGACTACCTTGTCGGACCCGGCAATCACTTCTCGAAGCAGCCCCCAGCGCAGCCCCCAGCGTAAGTATATAATTTTACTTCCCGCTATCAGGCGTACATGGGTGTTCTTTCTTCTTTGTTGACATCTGACTGTGGATTTGCTTGTGTAGGAGCAGAACAGGCTCACCAGGAGCAACCGGAAGCCGCTCCTGAGGTGCTATCTGCTTCAACTACGCCGCCAAGGGCGGATTCCCCGGCAAGGGAGTGTTCTCCGGCAAGGGAGAAGTCCCCGGCAAGGGAGGAGTCTCCGGCAAGGGGCAGCACCAGTGACCCCCCGGTGGTGGAGCCCATGACCGTGGATCCCAGTACTGGTAATCCTCCTTGCTTGAAAACTTCCCTTGGGTTCTCCTTTTTCTGATTCTTTTTGGATATTTGCTTGACTCTTCTCCCTCTTCCGTCTGCCAGATCCACCTTCCACAGAGCCGATGGAGACTGAAGCCACCGGCGAGGAGAACACGCGCGGCAACACTGATGATGCCGCCGCCACCGAAGAAGAGGCCGACGCTGATGATCCCGCCGACGAAGAGGCCGCCAAGGCTGCCGGCGCAGGAGCTGGCGAGGGGTCCGGTGATCGCACTGACGACCCTGGGGCCGCAGGAGCACATGGCGCTACGCTGACCGCCGACCCCTCCGCCGCTGACGCAACGCCAGGCTCCGAAGAGCCCAGGCCCGGCGCCTACTTGAAGGCCGGCGACGGTATCTTCATCAAGCTCCCCTGGGCTTCGAGCTCCAGGGCGCCGATCGAAGGAGAGGTTTTTGATGGAGAAGTGCTTGCCTCCGCTGGGTTGACAATGGTTGACGCGCCAAGCAGCAGCGGCGGCGAGCCTGAGGAGGAACAGCTGCTGCGGAGGCTGCTATCACTCTACCGCGCCCGACAAGCCAAACTGGAGTCCCGGGAAGCGCTTGTCGCGCAGGCGGGAGTGGACATTGAGAAGCATGCGGAGGAGCTCCAGAGCCGCAACCAAGAGGCCCTCCGGTCCATTGCAGAGGAGAGGGCGCAGCTTGTCGAGGCGCGGAAGGCCTTCATCCTCGAGAAGGCAGAAGCCGAAGAGCAATAGTGGCTTGCCGCCGAGGAGCTGTCCGTGCGGGAAGGCGAGTTGACGCAGCAGAAGGTCAATCTGGACAGCTATGAGGAAGAGCTTGCCGCGCGCGAGGAGACACTTGGCGGGGCCCTCAAGGAAGCGAAGGATGCTGCTGCAGCTGCCGAGGCCACCAAGAAGGGCTGGGGGTGAAAGTGGTGCAGCTAGAGGCTGATCTGAAGGCAAGGAATGAAGAGCTTGCCGCGCTCCAACGCGAGCGCGAGAAGGACACCCTTGCCCACGTCGAGCTGCAGGGTCGTCTCCTCGAGAGGGGCAAAGAGCTGAGCGCCGCCAAAGACTCAAATGCTGATCTGGAGCTGAAGCTGGCCACGCTGACTGAGACGCTGGACGGCGCCAAGAAGCGGGAGGAGACCTTGCAGGAGGAGATCAAGGCCAACGAGGCGCTGCTGACGAGGGCCGCCGAAACCCAGAACACCTTCAGGGATACTGTGGAGCTCTGGACGGAGGGCCTCGTGAACATCGCCGCAGTCATTGACGAGGAGCTGATGCAACTGGAAATGGAGGGCTTCGGGTACTCCTCCGACGAGAATCTCCAACCCAGCGCCAAGCTCACTCTGTTCTTCAAGGGCGTGGCGACGGCCCTCTAGCAACTCCGGGAAAGGATCCCGAAGCAGCTGGCCGACGAGTCGCGCACGATCTGCGCCAGAGTTCTGGAGAAGGTGTTGGTGAAGGTGGTCTTCCGCAACCCAGGCCTCAACCTCACCCACGTCCTTAAGAAGCTGCCGGCGGGTGCTGATCTTGAAGAGCTCAAAGCCCTTGTCGCACCCATTGTGGCCAAGGTGAACGAAGTCAGGAGGGTTGATGGCGGCCGCGTAGATTAGACCGCCCATTTCTCCCTTTCCTTGCCGCTGCTAGACATGTTACGGGAACAATCTATTAGAGCGCGGCAAGTTATCTTTGTCATATAACTTTATCTGGAGCAGTATTTGCTATGTTATCCCCTCTACTTGATTCCTTCCTTTGTATGTTTTCACCCTACACTTTTAGGGAACTTGCCGGCGCAGACACCCTTGCCGCGAGTGCTGAGTGCGGAACATCAGCAGCCTGCTGGCGGTGCCACCTCCGACAAGAAACCTTGTCGCAGCTAGTCGCAACACACTTAAGTTGTTGAGCAGACTCGAAACAAAGTAAGGGCGCAACTAGCTACGAGTTGGTTCCTCCGCGCACAGGTTTTCCATACAAAGCACGGTCGTTCAAGGAAGATAACTTTAAAAAAAATTTAAAACTGATTGTGCTCAAACTTTGGCAACTTAGCTTTTCTGTCGTTTGCGTCCCGGCAAGGCGATACTTTCTTGAACGACGCCTGGTCCATACCATTATCTTCTCCTTCCCCCCCGGTGAACTTGTGGGCGAAGGAACCTTCCTTTTTCTTTGAGAAAAAAGAAAGAAGAGAAAATAAGGATGTGGAGCCTTAAGGCTCGTTATTGCTTACCGGGGGCAAGTGCTGCACAAAGTGTCAGATAATACATGCGAAAAATAGAAAGCATGAAATTTGACAAGATGTGTGGAGCATATGATCTTTATTTATGCACGGGATCTGCGCCCGGCTTTGTACAAAGGGTTACATGCGACAGCGGCAAGGCTTGTACAAAAGGTGGTTGCCGGAACAGGTTCCGGCAACCGCGCCTTACGGGTAGAACTTACGAAGATGCTCAATGTTCCAGGAGTTGCTCACCGGAAAGCCATCTTCGGTCTCAAGGTGGACAGTGCCAGGCCTAGTGACTCGCTTCACCCGATAAGGGCCTTCCCACTTTGGCGTCAACTTGTTGGAATTCTTGGCGGATTGAACGCGCCGAAGAACAAGGTCGCCTTCCTCGAGACTTCTGGCATTGACTTTGCGGCTATGGTAGCGGCGCAAAGCTTGCTGGTATCGAGCAGCTCGTACAGCATCCTGAAGACGATCTTCCTCAAGGAGCAGCGCGTCATCTTGTCGCATCTGCTCTTGCTCAAGCTCATCATAAGCAAGCACATGAGGCGATCCGTATACAAGTTCCGTGGGGAGAACTGCCTCTGCTCCATAGACTAGAGCGAAAGGTGTCTGGCCAGTGGCTCAATTTGGCGTCGTCCTGATCGACCAAAGAACCACCGGTAGCTCCTCGATCCAGTTCTTTCCGCACTTGTGCAGCCTGTCGAAAGTCCTTGTCTTGAGCCCGCGCAGCACTTCAGCGTTTGCCCTCTCCGCTTGACCGTTGCTTCTCGGGTGAGCAACAGAAGCGAAGCAAACCTTGGCGCCAAGATCTTGGACGTATTGCATGAAGGTGCGGCTCATGAATTGCGTGCCGTTGTCGGTGATGATCCTGTTAGGGACTCTGAAACGGCAAACAATCGACCTGAAGAACTTGACTGCTGACTGTGCGGTCACCTTCCTCACTACTTCCACTTCCGGCCACTTTGTGAACTTGTCGATTGCAACGTACAAGTACTCAAAGCCCCCGACAGCTCGGGGAAAGGGGCCGAGGATGTCGAGCCCCCAGACCGAAAATGGCCAGGATAAAGGGATCGTCTGGAGAGCTTGAGTTGGCTGGTGTATCTGCTTGGAATGGAACTGGCACGCTTCACACTTGGTTAATTGTGCAGTTGCATCCTAGAGAGCTGTCGGCCAAAAGAAACCTTGCCGGAATGCTTTGCCGGCAAGTGCTCTTGCGCTAATGTGATGACCACATATGCCTCCATGTATCTCCGCCAACAGCTTCTGTCCATCTTCCTGGGGAATGCACTTCAATTTCACTCCGTTGAATCTTCTTCTGTACAATATGTCGTTGACAAACTGGTACATACTTGATTGCCGGGCTACTCTCTCCGCTTCTTCTTGCTCTTCGGGAAGTTCTCCTGTCTGAAGGAAACGGACAATCTGCTGTGCCCATGCTGGAGCTTGCGGCTCAACAACAAGGAGTAAAGGCACGTATGCTGCTGCGGGAACATCTGCTTCTACGGCAAGAATCTGCGGCTCAGCCGGGGCTTGATATTCCCCGGCGAGCTTGCCGGAGCAAGACTTGTCGGGAGCGTCTGCTTCAACGGAACAAACCCTAGGGCTTGTCGGAGTAGACTGCCCCTCAACACTCTTGGTGTTGATCTTGAGGACCTTCTTGGCGGCGGCTTCGGGGAGCTCTGCCGGGAAGTAGTCACCGGAAATCAACTTCCTCTTCTTGCTCTGTCCAGTTGATGGTGTTACAGATGGTTGAGTCAGCTTGAGCACAAAGGTCCCTGGTTCCACAAGTAACTTTAATGCAGCGCATTTTGACAGGCCATCGGCAACGTCGTTCTGGGCTCTCGGAACATGTTCCATCTGTAGGCCGTCAAAATGCTCTTCCAACTTTCTCACTTCATCAATGTAAGCTTCCATCAATGGACTCTAATAATCTTTGTTTACTTGGCGGACGACAAGCTGCGAGTCACCCCTAACAATAAGCTTCTTGATCCCAAGGTCTGCCGCGATCCTGAGTCCGGCAAGCAAACCTTCATACTCTGCAGTATTGTTTGTCGCTTGTTCCTTGGGAAAGTGCATCTGGACCATGTACTTGAGGTGCTCTCCGGTGGGTGCGACAAGTAACACGCCCGCACCGGCGCCTTGCAGCGAGAAGGCACCATCAAAGTACATGATCCATTCTTTGCTTGCTTCCTTGACGGGGATGCTCGTTTCCGGGATTTCTTCATTAGGTGTTGGCGTCCATTCTGCTATGATTCTGCCAATGCTCGGCTCTGGATAGTTGAAGTACTCTCAAACTTGAGGCCAAAGCTTGACAATTCCAGTGCCCACTCGACAATCCTGCCTGTTGCTTCTGGATTCTGCAATATCCTCTTCAACGGAAAGCGAGTGACAACTGTGATCTCATGTGCTTGAAAGTAATGGCGCAGCTTTCTAGAGGCCATGAGAAGGCCGAAAAGCAATTTTTGCACAACAGAGTACCTTGATCTAGCCCCCTGCAGAAGGGAACTGACAAAGTAAACTGGGCGCTGCACCATTTTCTTCTGCTTCTCTTCTTGTGGTTGCACAGATCCATCCTTGTCGGGACCAGAGCTTGTCGAGGAAGCCCCCTGCTTGTCGCTGGACGCGCTTGTCGTGGTCGCTGGCTCATCCTCCGCCTCCCTTTCCGCTACTAACGCAGCACTAACCACTTGATTGGTTGCTTCTAGATATAGCAGCAACTTCTCTTGCGGCTTAGGTGCGACAAGTATTGGAGTGGAGGACAGGTATCTCTTCAAGTCCTGCAGCGCAGCCTCCGCTTCCGGAGTCCATTTCATTGGACCTGCCTTTTTCAATATTTTGAAAAATGGCAGGGCGCGCTCAGCGGACTTAGAGATGAACCTGCTGAGAGCAGCCACGCAGCCGGCAAGTCTTCGTACATCCTTGACACGCTTCGGTGCTTCGATCTGCTCAATGGCCTTGATCTTGTCGGGATTGGCTTCAATCCCCCACTGAGACACAAAGAACCCGAGAAGCTTGCCAGAAGGGACTCCAAACACGCACTTCTCGGGGTTAAGCTTGAGGTTGATCTTGCGCAGATTTGCAAAGGTCTCGTCCAAATCTTGGATCAGAGTGGCTCTGTCTTTGCTCTTGACCACTATGTCATCCATGTAAGCTTCTACATTTCTGTGCAACTGTGGCTCAAAAGCTTCGTGAACTACCCTTGCAAATGTTGAACCAGCATTCTTTAGTCCGAAGGGCATCCGTACAAAACAGTATGTGCCACATGGAGTGATGAATGCGGTTTTCTCCTCATCCTCTTCTGCCATGAAGATCTGATGATATCCTGAATATGCATCCAGAAATGAAAGCAAATCACATCCTGCCGTGGAGTCGACAATCTGGTCAATGCGCGGCAAGGGAAATGGATCTTTGGGACAAGCTTTATTAACATGAGTGAAGTCAATACAAAGCCTCCATTTTCCGTTTGCCTTGCGCACGACTACAGGATTGGCCAGCCACGTAGGATGGAGCACTCCTCTGACGAGGCCTACCGCTTCCAACTTCTTGATTTCTTCTGCAATGAACTCTTGGCGCTCCACTGCTTGCTTCCTGACTTTCTGCTTGACGGGCCGCGCGTGAGGACAGATGGCAAGGTGGTGCTCAATTACTTTCCTGGGAACACCGGGGATGTCAGACGGTTGCCATGCAAACACATCGACATTCGCTCGCAGGAAAGCAACGAGCGCGCTTTCCTATTTAGGATCAAGCGTGGCACTGATGGTGAAGGTACCACCAGCGCCGTCCTCCTTGGCGGACACCTTCTTGGTTTCTGGCGGAGCTGCCTTCGCCTTCTTACACTTGCCGGTGGAGCTCGATGGTGCGTCCTCGATGGTAGCGCAGCACTCCGAAGAGGTGCGCTTGCCGGAGTGGGCATCAGAGCTCTTGCCGGACTTGGTCTTCTTCTTCCCCCCGGGAGCTTCAGCGGCAAGTGGCTTGCGATCTGCTGCGGCTGCTGCTTCCCGGTAAATTTTGTCGGTGCAGATAAGAGCATCTTTCTTGTCGCCAGGGACAGAGATGACACTTATCGGACCTGGCATCTTGAGCACATTGTAGGCATAGTGAGAGGCTGCCAAGAACTTGGCGAGCGTTGGACGGTCGAGTATTCCATTGTAGGGCAATGGGAAATCAGCAATGTCAAAAGTGACTTTCTCTGTTCTGAAGCTCAGCTCGCTGCCAAATGTCACTGGCAACGTGATCTTCCCCTTCGGCTTGCTCCTTCCCGGATTGATTCCTTGGAATGTACCGGTCTCTTCAAGCTCGCTGTCGGGGATCTGGAGTTTCTTGAGTACCGCTGAGGAGATCAGGTTCAAGCCGGCCCCGCCGTCAACCAGCATCTTTGTGACCTTGAGGTTGCGGATAGTTGGTGAAACCAACATCGGCAAGCACCCGACTGCAGTTATGTGATCAGGGTGGTCCTCAATGTCAAAGATGATAGGCGTGCTGGACCACTTCAGAGGCTTGCGTGACTCAACTGGTGGTTCTGCTGCATTGACTTCCCGCACCCACTGTTTGAGCTGGCGGTGCGAAGTATGCAGAGAGGCACCACCGTCAACGCACAGAACCTCTGTTGCTTTCTGAAATTCCTGCTTGCCGGCCTCGTCATCATCCATATCCTCATCTTCGTCTTCATCTTCATCCTTGTCGCGGCCACGGGGAGGCCTGTCTCCTTGCCGCTGCTTGGCCTTGCCGCGGCGTCCACCCCTGCCGGGACGCTTCTTGCCGGATCCGCCAGTACCTTCCTAGGCCTTCTCCTTGTCGCGTCGCTCGTACTCAGCTTTCTGCTGCTCGACAAGTTGCTCAACTTTCTTGCAACTTTGGAGATCATGGCCCTTGGTATGGTGGATCTTGCAATATTGCTTGTCGGAGCCGCCCTGCTTGTCGGTGGCTGCCACAGGTTCTGCTTCCTTGGCGCCACCTCCATTGCCGGGCTGCTCAACAGCTACCACATCTTTGCCTTTCCTTCTTCTGTTGTTCCGCCGCCGGTTCCTCTTTGCCGGGGTGGCATCCTCACTGTCAGATCCCCCTGCTCCTGCATTCTCTCCGGGGAGTTTCCTCCCTTCCTCAGCACGTGCACACTTGTCGGCCAGGGCATATAGCTCACTGACGTCCCTTATCTTGCACATCGCCATCTCCTCCCGCATCCTGCGGTTACGCACTTTCTGATGGAACGCGCTGATGACCGCGGCAGGGTGGACATCTGGGATGTTGTGCTGCACTTGGCTGAATCTCTGAATGTACTTGCGCAGGGGCTCTCCTTCCTTCTGGGCGAGCAGATGAAGATCGCTCTCCTGGCCATGGGGCTTGTGGCCGCCTGTGAAGGCGCCGACAAACTGATGGCACAGATCTTCACATGAGGAGATGGAGTTGTCCGGCAAGTGCATGAGCCAGGATCTGACATTGGGCTTGAGCACCAGTGGGAAGTAGTTGGCAAGGATCTTCTCGTCGCGCTCCCCGGCAGCTTGCACCGCGATGGTGTAGATGCTGAGGAACTCCGACGGATGCAACCTGCCATCATACTTCTCTGGTACATCTGGCTTGAAGTTCTTTGTACTGGGCCACTGGACTTGCCGCAGCTCACAAGTGAACGCAGGGCAACCTATCGCGTACGGCAAGTCGCCTGGTTCCCCTGGCGCATGCATGTCAACAGCGGGCCCAGCGCGCTGGTCTGACTGACGCCGCGCTTCTCTTCGACGCTCGATGCATGTACGAGCGTCCTCTTGCTGTCGTTCTGGAAGAACTTGGCGCTGATCACGACGAGCTCGTGGGTCTGATGACGCCGTGGAGTCGGTGTCGAGGTTGACCCGGCGAGTCGGCGATCTTGGCCTTCGGGGCGGGGAGTGCACGGTGGTTGCACCCCCACCAGTCTTGTCGCCATCGGCTCGCGTCCGGCAATATTGCCGAGGCTGCGACGCGTTCGGCTGCCGTGGAGTGTCGCCGTTGGCGAAGCCGATGAGGCTCTGGATGGTGGCCCTCCAATCGTCGATCTTGTCCGCCGTTGCAGGGTAATCCAGGAGCAGTTGGGCTCGAGCCAACGCTTCTTCTGGAGTCTTCGGTGGCGGAGGCGAACGGTGCAAGGAGCGGGATATGCTCGGACTTCTAACTATGTTAGAAGGAGCAGGATCCCGTCCAGGCGACCGTGTTTTGCTCGTGCCAGCAGGTTGGCGTGCATGTTGGTCTTGAGCGTCTCGAGATCCGCCAGCTCGATTTAGGTCCAACGAGCGTATGGTACCGCGAGTACCATGACGCTGTTGACCCCGCACCTCCTGAGACGGGCGTGGTGCGTGTACGGACGCCGAGGTTTGCGCAGCCTTGTCCTTTGGACCTAGCGGCAGCATGAGCTCCCTCGTTGGCGCCCGTTCCTCCGCCGGCGTCTACCCCACCGCCCGTTTGCTCCGGTGGCGGTGGGATCGACGTGGACGGAGTAGCCACCTCCGAAGCCTTCTTCTTCGGTGGCATGTTGAAGATGATGATGAAGAAAACGAAGATCTGGCTCGCGTGAACGCCGGATCGGGTTCACACAACCTCGACGCCCCCCTACCTGGGCTCCAAAGATGTCGTGATGGGAAACGAACACCTATGGGGCAGGGCCCCTTTCGGTCCGGCAGGGAGCGGAAATTGCACGAAGAGCGGATCGAGGCGAAGCACACGAGCGATTTTACCCAGCTTCGGAGCTCTCCGGAGAGATAATACTCCTACTGCTGCTTGTCGGGCTGTATTGCATTCTCACTTGAGAGCGTGGGTGTGTTCTAGTTTCGAATGAGTCGAACCCCCTCTACGTTGCGCATGGGCCTCCTTTTATAGGCTCAAGGGGTCACCGACAGGTGGCAACGCATGCAGGGGTAAAAGTGTAAAAGGGGTGGTTGGTACAACTGCTTCTACAGTGCCCCCTATCTAACTCTGACGGCAGGGGACAAGAGCATTTAATGCCCGTCCGCGTCGCCTAAACAGTGCAGAAAAGCGACCGTTAGGGGCGCCACCGTTCGCCACGATGGCCGTCTTGTCATCTTCGCTCGCCACCTCGCACCGCTTGGCTACACAGCCTCTCGCCACGTGCGCCTGGAACGATCTTGTGGCGACACGTCGACGGATGCGCTGGAGCGTGGGTACAGAGTGGTGGCTTCGCCGCGGCAAGCATCTTGCCGCGGTCGTTGTCTTGCCGCGTCCGGAAGCTTGTCGCTCGCCGGGTCTTGCCGGGACGCGCAGCGCGTCGCGGCAAGTTACTTGAAATGTCTTGGCTGGCATTCCCGGCAAGCTCCTCTTGCCGGGGCCTTGTCCTTTCCGGCAAGCTCCTCTTGCCGGGGCCTTGTCTTCTCAGTTAAAACACTTTGTTCTTGAATGGCTCCAATAGGAACTACGGAGGATCTTGGTGGCCACCCAGCAAGCCTCGCCGCGGGGCGCTGCGACTGCCCGTGCACAAGTTCGGGATACTAAGGTACCCCTACTTTAGTACACCGACACCGGACACTGTTCGTTGCAACAGGTACTTTGGAGTATTCAAAGATGGAACCCGCCTTGCAATGCCGAAGACAAAATTGTGCGCCGGACTCATCGTCATTGAAGCCTGGTTCAGGGGCTACTGAGGGAGTCCTGGATTAGGGGGTATCCGGACAGCTGGACTATATACTTTGGCCGGACTGTTGGACCGTGAAGATACAAGACTCAAGACTCCGTCCCGTGTCCGGATGGGACTCTCCTTTGCGTGGAAGACAAGCTTGGCAATCTGGATATTATATTTCCTTCTTTGTAACCGACTCCATGTAAACCCTAGCCCCCTCTAGTGTCTATATAAACCGGAGGGTTTAGTCCTTAGAGGGACGATCACAATCATAATCATCATAGGCTAGCTTCTAGGGTTTAGCCTCTATGATCTCGTGGTAGATCAACTCTTGTAACACCTATATCATCAATATCAATCAAGCAGGAAGTAGGGTTTTACCTCCATCAAGAGGGCCCAAACCTGGGTAAACATTGTGTCACTTGCCTCCTGTTACCATTAGCCTTAGAGACACAGATCGGGACCCCCTACCCGAGATCCGCCGGTTTTGACACCGACAACAGGTTCATTGGAAAGTTTGACAAGGGACTAGGTAGCTCGAGAGTGGAATTTGCTCCTCTGATGATGGAGAGATATTCTTAGGGCCCTCTCAGTGTGATAACATCCATTCGTCTTTCCAGACACATGTGACTATGTCACAGGGATGCCGGAACATGTCAATGAGAAAGAAGAACAAGACTGATAACAAGGACACCTGTATAGTGAGCATGTCTATGACCCAAGGTGATACTGATACATCTCGCCTCAGATTTTGTAAAGTATCTAGAAGCAAAGGTAATAGCACATGATAACCAAAGGTTCACTCGAATGTTAATCGTGTAATCATAGGATCGATATTGCTGCCCACGGTTCCTCTATCGGTCATTCAACAAAGTTTTTTTTTCATGTCTATGTTTTACCGAACCTACAGGGTCACAAGCCTAAGGTAATCACGATCTGGTGAGTATTAGTAGGACATGAAGTAACGAGGATTTATTTGTGAAATAGTTTCGTTAATTCTCGAAATGGTTTCGAGAGGAACCGGAAGCATTTCCGGGTCACTGAAAGGGTTTCGGAGTTTATCGGGCAATACCAGGTATTAACGATAGATAATGTTTCCAGTGATGTTAAATTAATAATAAAAGTGAAAGAACAAGTGCTCCTTGGGTGATTTTGGTAATTAATATCAACATGTCTCTTGTTGGACTAATACTTCTACCTAGTATATTTCAAATGAGTTCAACATTGGAGTGGCAGGACAAGAGGATGTGGAAACCCTTCAAGATGCTAAGGACAAACATTGGCAAAAGCTCAAGACTCTACATTTTCATTTTAGTGATCTAAGATCACATTGAGTCCATAGGAAAAGCCAATACTATTAAAAGGGGATGAGGTGTTGCTTAATGGCTTGCTTGCTCTAAGTGCTTAGGGATATGCTCCAAAACGGTGGCACCCCGACTCAGAGCAACCAATTTACCTTGCATTGCCAGCCCAGAGATCAAGTCTTCTGGCAACACACGACAACATGGTACAGAAAACAACCGCTTTATTGATGCTAGCAGAAACATAAGTTCGATATTACATCAACTTGCGAGGCCAAGCGGCACACACGATGCGGCTGAACAATATGTACTTTATTTAATGAACATGAAGGGGCCTCAATCATGATAACTATGTGGCGGCGGAACGATGACGCAACAGAACTCCATAGCACAGGGACACGGATGTGGACACGATCTAGACTCGCGAAGCACTCCGATCCGGTGAGACTTTCCTGAAATCTGGCATGACACGCCAGGTCAGTACATTGAATGTACTTACAAGCTCACAACAAGCATAAGCACAATGGCAAACAATATCATGACAATTAATCAGGTTAAGTGCAATGCAATAACATGCTACTGATGCAGTGACCAAAATTATGCATTGAGTCCCTCGGATTCTCTTACCATACGGGTTACCTCGTAACCAAGCTCATCAATGGTGATCACTCTCGGATCACAAATGAACCAACACTTTGGTTTCCACAAATGCCGACCATCTTCATGGTCACACAAATCTCACCAAGCAACCAGTGCCAAGCATAAAAATTTTAGTGTGCAATATTACTTAATTATGTTGATCCATGGTGTGACTTACACATGAGCTATGTCCATAACCGAGGACGCGGCTATCAATAGATTAATAAACACTCTGCAGAGGTAGCACACTGTACCTACACCACGGAACCCATGGTCTCACACTCCCATTCGGGTGGACCAACGGCATTATTCCGAAGAAACCGTCCCATTGCCATGACACTCTCCCGGCCACTCCAACCAACTCCCCTCTGGACTATGTCATGGGTGGCCCTGTGCCTACCAAAGGCATCAACGGCCACCGTCGTGGCAAAACAAATGGTCCCAAACATGGATAATGAACCATATCAACAAACGAGCACACAATGTTATGTCTACTTACTGGGCCAGGGTACCGCACGCCCATAACCTTCCCTGGTTGGAGGTACCAACCAGAGGCATGACAACAGACCAAATAAAGGCCTTCCCGTAAAGGAAAATGTGGTTGCACTGGGAAAAACTCGATTCAGTGGCACCATGACTCGATCAACATTATGTTCAAGTTGGATTAGCATCAGGTTTAACTTGACATGAAAATAACCCGAGTCACAATATGCCATGAACATGCAACTATTCGACATGCATCACATATCACTTCAAGTAAACAGATCCACATCATCAAGTTTTCTACTTGCACTAGTCATCATTTAAACTTCACTGGTCTTAGCTCACTGGTTTTTAACAATTAGCATTTTAATCATGCTATCATCATAATAAAATCAAAAACTCTATATGCAAAATATTACCGATAATAAGCAAATCATCACTACACAAACAAAACTAACTCTACTTCCTCATACTAGTTCAAGCATGCAAATCTTACTCTAAAATAAGCATTTCAATCATGACAACATAACTAGCATGAGCAATATTCAATTGAAATAATTAAATGCATGAAATAACTCATATTAAAGTTGAAAAATCACAATTATTGGAGTGACACCATGCAAATGTTGGTGTGGCTTGCCTTAGTGCAGAGGAGACTCACCCTCCTCCTGATTCTCTTCAAGACAAGTTTCTCCTTTCTGAAAATATTTAAAAACAACAAAAAGAAATATAAAAAATCCTTCTGAAATTCACCAGAAAATCTAGACAGTAGATAAAATTCTCATTTTTGGTGTGCTGCTAGGTCTTTTCAATAAGAACACAATGCAAAAAGAATCAATTCATTTGGACTTAGGGTTTAAAAGTTATGGCTGTTTGAAGTTTTTGTAAAATATTTGAATTAAAATCAAATAACAGAATTTCCGGGGGGGGGGGGGGGGGCTTTGACATCGATTGCGTATTTTATGCCTCCACTCGTACCACTTCGGGCGCGAGTGGAGAGATTGAAACCAGGCCCCACCGGTAAGGTGTGGAGAGAGGGGGAGAGAGACAGAGGAGAGACGCTGCTTCGCCGGAGCGTGACGCTAGCAAGGAGGGGGTTCTTGGATGGTTCCAGAGGGATAGAAAGAGAGAGGGGGTCGAGGCGCACCTGCCTATACCCGGCGCTCGACGAGAGACGACCAGAGTAGCTCGGAATCAAGCTCCCAAGCGGCGGCTGTGGTCGGGACCCATCGGAGAAGAGGAAGACGATGGCGGGGCGGTTCCAGGGGGCTCCAGCAGTGTCAACAGGCACCACTGGACCACCAAGGATGTACTGGAGAGGTCACTTGGGATCGAGGTGGAGGGGAGCAGCAGGGCGAGCAGAGGGATCGCCGGCGAGCTCGAGCTTGAGCACGGCCGCCCGAGGCCTGCCCAGCCGGGCTACGGCTCCCTCTATTGTGTGTGGTGGCTGGTGAAGAGGCTGGATGGGTTGGAGAGGCCTATCGGTGTCAAAACCGGCGGATCACGGGTAGGGGGTCCCGAACTGTGCGTCTAGGAGGATGGTAATAGGAGACAAGGGACACGATGTTTTTACCCAGGTTCGGGCCCTCTCAATGGAGGTAAAACCCTACTCCTGCTTGATTGATATTGATGATATGGGTAGTACAAGAGTGGATCTACCACGAGATCAAGGAGGCTAAACCCTAGAAGCTAGCCTATGGTATGATTGCTGTAATGGTTGTTCGTCCTACGGACTAAAACCCCCCGGTTTATATAGACACCGGAGAGGGCTAGGGTTACACAGAGTCGGTTACAATGGTAGGAGATCTACATATCCGTATCACCAAGCTTGCCTTCCACGCCAAGGAAAGTCCCATGCGGACACGGGACGAAATCTTCAATCTTGTATCTTCATAGTCCTGGAGTCCGGCCGATGATGATAGCCCGGCTATGCGGACACCCCCTAGTCCAGGACTCCCTCAGTAGCCCCTGAACCAGGCTTCAATGATGATGAGTCCGGTGCGCATATTGTTCAGCATTGCAAGGCGGGTTCCTCCTCCGAATTAATCATAGAAGATTGTGAACACCAGGATAGTGTCCGGCTCTGCAAAATAAATTCCACATACCACTGTAGAGAGAATAATATGTACACAAGTTCAATCTGCTGACATATTTTGTGGCGTGACGTCACACCACTACCAAGCTTTTACTTGAATCATTCTTACTATACCGCCTCAGCGCGTTTAGCGAGGCGGTTTCCTTGGCACGTCTTGTCGAAGCAGAGATCGTGTTCCCCTTATTCCGGGATTCCCATCAATACGGACGTGGGTAACCCGACCGCGCCCGTTGCCACGCCTCCTCTATCGAAGGCGAGTCCCAAACGGTCACGGGGGCGGCTCTTGGTGTTCTCCCTCTTTATAATGGGACCAAGGCTCGTTTCTTTTCTTCAATCCTCAATCGAATCTGCCCCTCACCCCGAGTTCCAACACCCAGAGCCTCAGATTCGAGCGCCTCGGACCTTCAACGATGTCCGGATCCGACCTACAGGGCCGGTGGATGCCCTCCTCCGTCACGGAAGAGGACGTGCAAAAGCTGAGAGAAGCCAAGTACTTGACCTACGAGATTTCACATAGGCTGCCCGCCAAAGGGCAAGTCATTCCCACTCCCGAGCCCGGCGAAACCGTCATGTTCGTGTCCCACCACCGTCGGGGTTTAGGCTTCCCGATGGATCCTTTTGTGAGAGGGCTCATGTTTTACTATGGGCTGGAATTGCATGACTTGGCTCCGGAGTCCATCCTCCACATCTCGTCATTCATTGTCGTCTGCGAGGCCTTCCTCCGCACTACCACCCACTTCGGTTTGTGGCTCAAAACCTTTAACGTGGAGCCGAAGGTGATCGAGGGGCGCCAAGCAGAGTGCGGCGGGCGGTCGTAAGCAGGAGGGCCGATGCTCCATGGCCCGAGGGTTCTTTCCAAGAGGAGCTCGGCTTGTGGCAACAGGAGTGGTTTTATATTACCGCTCCCAGGGGCAGCAGGCAGAAGCCGCCGCCCATCTTCCGCTCGGGACCTCCACGACGACTGATGTCATGGGTCAACCAAGAGCTCAACTAGGGGCCGTCAAAGGACGTTCCCCTATTGCAGGGCCGGATTCGAGACCTCCAAGCGAGGGAGATCAATCTGGTCATGGTGATGCAGGTCATGCTGATTAGGCGTCTCCTGCCCTGCAAACGTCGTCCTCTCCGGCTGTGGGAATTCAATCCGGAGGGACCACGAATTCTCCAACACTTCATGGGTACGACACCCGTGGAGATGTACAAATTGTTCTTCGGATCACAAGAGGTGTGTCCGGAATTGACCGAGGACGCCGACCTAAGCTGCAATCGCCCGGATACACAAGTAGCTCTGTGTCCGGACATATCGTTTGTTTGCATTTCTACAATTTGCCTTTTAACCAATTGTCCTCTGAACAGGAGTGGATAGCGCAAGCAAAACTGATACGGTGTCCGGCCCCCCTCCCGGAGACCGCGCCGGATCCCGTGCTGGTCAGGATGCTGGAGGTTGCGCCTTCAGAGGAAGGCGAAGGGGAGAACAGAGGAACTACCGCCTCTACCAAGGAGGCTTTTGAGAAAGGGGGGATCAAGAATCCCTCCTTCCAAGGGGAGAAGAGGACCGCTTCCAAAAACCCGGAGGCCAAGGCCTCGAAGCGGGGGAAGAGATCTTCACCGGAGGGTCCTGCGTCTGGGGAGGCCCCGGCCGCACTATCTCGCCTAAGGAATCAACCCTCCAGCGAGCCGTAAGTAGAGAAGGGGAGTTTTGTAATAAGGGACATCCCTATTTGTGCTTCTGAGGATAACCTAAGTTTTTACCTTGTAGTTCGGATCTCTGTCCTTCTCAGATGACTCGTCTTCGGGGGACCTTCGTCCGGAGATGATGGAGAGCGAGACGCCTCCATCTGCCGCACCGTCAGGTGGGGCGGATGACCCTGAGGTGTCATCACGAAGGGTATCCCCAAGTCCGGCAGGGCCGAAGAGTTCGGCACCAACTGGTGTACGGCCGGGGGAGCTGAAGGATCTGCTTGAGAGGGCGTCTATCTCAGAAGATCACCGTACATTGATGAGTATGGTGATTGGAAGAATTTCATCCGCCGAAGGCGGGTTACACGATGCCGTCAGAAGTTTGCTGGCGGGGTTTGAGGTACGTAAAAATGACATACCTCTTGACAGTTTTGCACATAAAGCGCGCCCTGTATAGATAGTAGCCCCTGAGACTCGGTATGTTGTCGAGGGCGACAGCATGCCGAGGATCATAATCTCAGGTATTAATTCTCGCCTTTCCTACACAGGTGGCGGATAGTCCGGTGGTCAGCCGGACTGATGGAGTTGCTGAACTAAGGCGGCAACTCGACTTTGCGGATGCGGACATCGCGCTGGTCAATAAGCGACTTGACGAGTCGCAAGGTAAGTTGTTTCTCCGTGGTCACTTAGTAAGGGAGCTGAAGCTCACTCCTTGTGTGCTTGATGCAGATGGTGCCGCTGTTGTGGAGGACCTTCGAGCAGAGCTTGCTCGAGACAAGGAGCAGGCTAGGAGGAGTGATGCGGCTACCTCGAAGGCGGCCGAAGAGCTAGAAGCCGAAAGGGCTGCTCACTGCCGAAGCAGGGAGGAGATGGCCGAAATGGCCGTGAAGCTGAAAGATGTTACCGACCGCTATGAGGTTCTTGAAAAAGAGCGCCGAGCGGAGCAAGAAAGCCTGAAGAAGGCCACCGCCGAAGCCAAGGATGCCCGTTCTGCAATGAGGGCTATAAAGGAGGAGCTGCGTCAGGCCGGAGATATTGCGGCTGGCAAGCCTTTTCTGCTGCGCAGGAGGTTCACAGATCCGAAGTATGCTCAGCTTGGCCAGCTGTGGGGTCCGGAGGATCCTTATATGGATTTAGCGGCGAGTGCGGAGATGCCGTTGTTCACTTCCGAAGTCAAAAGGATCACGAGACGGAAGAGCTGTTTTGGTCTCAATTCCACAGTCCGGAGCGTTCACTTCCGCTGACCAATCGGTTGGCTGAGTGGGCTAAGCTGAATAGACTATCCGGACTTGCCATGACGGATATCGTGGCTCATGTCTGGCCGGATAGGCCCAAGCCGAAAAGTTATTTTGGCTTATTGCACAATTCCTTGGGGCGGTGCCGCATATCAAGGCGATGAAGCGGTCGGCATGCATAGAGGGTGCACGGATGGCCCTCGCCCGTGTGAAAACATACTGGACGGAAATGGATGCCACCGATGTTGCCACCCGGGGTTCGGACAAGAGCCGGTTACCCGCCGAGCACTATTTTGGGGAAGTTCTGCGGGGTGCTCGTGCAATAGAGTCGCAGTGCTCAAAGAATGTCATGTTTAAATGATTTCTATGATTTGTAAGACGATATATATAATATAAGTGCTTTTTATACTTGTGCGTTCAAGTATTGAAATATCTCCTGTGCGGCCGTTAATCTATACTGCTGTATAACCTGAAAGATGGCAGTCTTCGGCTTCAGCCCCCACGCACATGGTGCGGAGGTGTTTGCAAAAATAGCGCATTTTCACACTTAATCCAACGTCTTGGTCCTGTGAAGGAGGTGGTAGCGTAGCAAACGAGGCAACCAGACTATAATGCTTTATCACTTTCACTTAGCCATAGGAGTTCGAGGGTGGGGCTACGAAATAGCCCCTAGGGGCACCGCGCTCTCCGAATTCGGGGCGCGTATGTGCCTGACCGGGAAACGGTCCTTCGTCAAAGCAGAGGAATTCTAAACATTCCGGTAGTCGATCGAGTGGTTGACCAGTCTCTCGCTGTATCATGACAGTCAGTTTTCGGCTTTCTCTACTGAGGTGCTCGCCCGGCCGATCCGGGGCACAATCGCAGTAGTTCTCCTGGTGCTGCGTTAGCCGATGATACGGAACGTAAGGTAGCAAAACACAGGAGCCGGGCAAACCCAACATTTGACCAAAGACATGATTCGGAGCTGATGCATATAAGGCCTGACTCGAGATGCCGAACACTCCCTAAGGTATTTAGTCTTTATGATAACGGGCAGAACAATGCCCTAAGACCCTAGTGTCCAGGTACAGGCGAGAATTTCTGGCGCGGCCGATGCCAAAACGCCAGCCTCCTCGTTGGTTATGGTAAAAAACCATGGGACATGAATCAACAAGAGACAGTAAGAAAGGTTTACGCAGGGTCTTAATCTGAAAAGAATCCTTGCGACGGGTCCCTGCTGCACGTCTGCGCCTGTGTCTCCGTTGTGCCGTATCCTAGACGGGTGTGCACGTTGTTCATCTGTAAAAAGAGAGGAACTTAGCTTGAAAAGAAATCGTGCAAAAAATTTATTGAAAGCAAAGTATGAATGAATGAATAAAGTTGAGCTTTTAGTGTCTCTTTATTGTTTGTACGCGCAACCCCTTGTGAAGGGGTATGCGGCTAGGGAGCCCCTAGTTTATTTGTGCCGGACTCGTCTGGCCATGTCCGGGGTCTTAAACGACCTTTTAATGAGATGATGCCGCGTGGACCGGGCATTTTAAGTGTAAGAGACGTGTAGTGTGGTATTGCGTTAAAGCGGGCGAAAGCTTCACGTCCCAATAGTGCTTGATGCCTACTTTTGAATGGGGCGACATGGAAGATTAGCATTTCGCGACGGAAGTTGTCGGGTAATCCGAACACAACTTCTAGTAGTAATGAGCCCGTGCACTTGGCGTAAGGGCCTGGCGTAACTCCTTTGAAGGAAGTGCGGCTATGGAGAATTTTAGTAGGGTCTATCCCCAACTTGCGGATTGTGTCCGGATATAGCAGGTTTAAATCACTGCCGCCATCCATTAGGACTTGTGTAAATTGTAGTCCGTCGATTATAGGATCCAATATCAGAGCAGTCCATCCTGCATTTTGAATACTTCTGGAATAGTCCAGGTGGTCGAAAGTAATTGGTTTTGACATCCAATCTCGGGGTTCCGCTGGGGTGGATCGTGCGACACGTACTTTAGCGGGTGCCGCACTATTATTTCGTATTATCACATGAAGTGAGTTTACTGTTTTGACTTCTTGTGGGAAAGTCTTTTGTTTTCCGACGCTCTGCTGGTGGGGTTTGTCATCATCCTCGCTTGGCGCGTTGAGCCCCTTGTGTTCGGCGTTGAGTCGGCCGGACTGTTTGAAGACCCAACAATCTCGGTGGGTGTGGTTTGCAGGCTTCCCGGGGGTACTGTGGATTTGACATATCCGATCCAAAATTTTGTTTAAGTTGGATAGCTCGTCACTGTTGTCCTTAATAGGCAGTGTTTTGTTGTTCGGTCGCGAGCTTTTGAATCCGGCGTTGACCGCCGTGTTCTTTGGGCTCTTTTCTTTATTTCGGTGCTGGTCCTTTCTGCGCCGTGATTTTCCATTTCCATCTCTGATCTCGGATGTACTCGGGTCGCTGGTGCTGCATCTTGCTAGCCAGCTGTCTTCCCCTGCGCAAAATCGGGTCATGAGGCTTGTTAGCGCGGCCATTGTTCTTGGCTTTTCCTGGCCGAGGTGTCTGGTGAGCCATTCATCTCGGATGTTATGTTTAAAAGCTGCTAAGGCTTCAGCGTCCGGACAGTCGACTATTTGGTTCTTTTTGGTGAGGAACCTGTTCCAGAATTTGCGCGCTGATTCTCCGGGCTGTTGAGTTATGTGACTTAAATCGTCTGCGTCCGGAGGGCGGACATAAGTCCCCTAAAAATTTGCTCTAAGCGCGTCCTCGAGCTCTTCCCAACTTCCAATGGTATTTTCTGGGAGGCTTTTGAGCCAATGCCGAGCTGGCCCTTCGAGCTTGAGGGGCAGATATTTTATGGCGTGGAGATTGTCTCCTCTAGCCATATGTATGTGCAGGATGTAATCCTCAATCCAGACTCCGAGGTCTGTTGTTCCGTCGTATGCCTCTATGTTTACGGGCTTGAACCCTGCTTGAAATTCATGATCCAGCACCTCATCGGTGAAACATAGTGGGTGTGCGGCGCCCCTGTATTTGGGTGTGCCATTGTCTTCGAACACTCGGCGTGTTGTGTTACTTCCTGGGGCCCTCTTTTTTGGCCCATAAATGGACCTGACTGGGCCATCTGTTTTGCGAGGATCATGTGCCGGCTTGTGTGCGGCGCCGCTTGTCGCTCTTGGCCTGTTATCTGGCCGTCTATCCGGCCAGGCGGCCTCCTTGCTTTTTGACTGTGGGGGCTCTACGGCCTCCTCGTCGAATTCGGGCAGCAGCTTGCGCTTCGGGTAGCTTTTTTGTTTGGTGGCTGTTGCCATATTTGTCCGCGGTCTTGAGTACTTTGCTCCATCTCATTCTGAGTATGTCTTCCGCTGTTTTGAGCTTCCGTTTCTGCTTCTTCAGACTTCTTGTAGTGGCGACAAGCCTTTTGTGAAGGTTCTTATGCTCCGGTGGTGTGTCCGGCATGAGATCGTCTGGACTATTGTTTTCGCCGGGGATGGATAGATTGTCCGATTCATCCTGTTCGGATGGTTGCTTGGTTGCATGTTCGTCGCCCACTGGTTTGCCCTGCTCTATGGCTAGGTCATTATGAGTGCTATTGTTGTCGAGGCGGGACTTAGGGCGGCGCTTGCGTCGCTGTTTTGGTTGTTTTTCGGGGGAATTATCCTTCGCCGCGTCCCGTTGTTCCTCGTTATCGCTTCCTTTTGGGGTGTCCACCATGTATACGTGATGAGTTGAGGTGGTATTCCAGTGCCCCGTAGGCGCTGGTTCTTGATCGTCTCCGGCATCGTCGTCCATACCGTCGATGTCTTCGGAGTCGTAGTCTAGCATGTCGGTTAGATTGTCGACAGTGGCTACCAAGTGGGTGGAGGGTGGGTGAGGGAGTCCTGGACTAGGGGGTGTCCGGACAGCCGGACTATCATCGTCCGCTGGACTCCAAGACTACGAAGATACAAGATTGAAGACTCCGTCCCGTGTCTGGATGGGACTTTCCTTGGCGTGGAAGGCAAGCTTGGCGATACGGATATGTAGATCTCCTACCATTGTAACCGACTCTGTGTAACCCTAGCCCTCCCTGGTGTCTATATAAACCGGAGGGTTTTAGTCCGTAGGACAACAACCATTACAACAATCATACCATAGGCTAGCTTCTAGGGTTTAGCCTCCTTGATCGCGTGGTAGATCCACTCTTGTACTACCCATATCATCAATATCAATCAAGTAGGAGTAGGGTTTTATCTCCATCGAGAGGGCCTGAACCTGGGTAAAAACATCGTGTCCCTTGTCTCCTGTTACCATCCGCCTAGACGCACAGTTCGGCACCCCCTACCCGAGATCCGCCGGTTTTGACACCGACATTGGTGCTTTCATTGAGAGTTCCTCTGTGCCGTTACCGATAGGAAGGATGCCTCCTCCCGTCTTCAAGGACGGTATTTTTGCCAAAGGAGCCTTGGCCGCCGGCCAAACTATTCGGCTAGGTGGTTTTCTTATGACCGCCTGTCCGACCACCGCTTCGACAATGACCTCTCAGGTCGTCAAAAGCAATCTTCACGTCAGCTTGGAATTCACCGAGCGGCTGGATCCAACAGAGCTCTCGTCCGTAAACGAGCTCTTGGATCGCATCGCCGCCCTGGGAGTCGCTACTGACTACAATCAGATTGGGCTTAAAACCGATCTGAGAGAAATTAACTCTCCCCAGGTCACCCACCACGTTGCAGTGGTAGAGGAACAACGTGGCGAATCTTCTCTTGTGTTGAAAACTAGTCATGTCCAGGCTCCCGAACCCTCCATGCCAGATTCCCGCGGAGGGACGGACTTTGATCAAGCACTGAACCTAAAGTTAGGCATCGGACCGGACTCGTTGGACAACATCCAGCAATCCAAGCATTCAAATTTGGAAACTTCTCGGCCCTTGAGCCTCGAGATGGGTAGGGTTCCGGACTTAATTCCACCCACCCGCCCAGACATATGCGATCTATCTCTAATCCGGCAAGAGCCCGCTGAAATAGTACATCACTACTGGGCCAGATTCCTCCTGGTTATGAATAGGATAAAGGACTGCCGAGAGGAAAACGCAATCTCAATTTTTTGCAATAATTGCACGGACGAGGGAATCTTGAACGCCATCAGCTGTCGTAAAATTATACGCTTCGCCGACTTGGCGTCCATAGTACGAAAGTACTGTGTGATGGAGAGTTTCCGGAAAACCGAAAATAAGTTTTGGGACAATCCGGCCCCGAATACAACCTCAGTCCACAACAAAAGGGTGCATTCCACTCAGGCACCAGGTACAAACACAAAAAAGAAAAAACCCCATAAAGGGCACGGAACCGTACTGGAGGGGTGGCTTAGCGGACCTTGTAAAATTCACAGTACAGAGGGCGCCACCCCAACACATAGCCTTCGAGCATGTTGGATATTATGGCAGGTGGCCAAAAGTGGCGAGGAGCTTCTAGCCCCGGGAAACCACTCCAACAATACCGGTACGGTATCAACAGTCTTCGAGACTTTCGCATCAAATAACATGCAGAAACAAACAATCCGCAGCCTCGCCGAAGTCTACCAAGTAGCAACAACAAATCCATGGAGCGACACAGCCATCACCTTTAACGCCGGCGACGAACCTAAATTCCGAACAGCCCGAGCACCGGCCGCACTGGTACTTAGTCCAATAGTGGACGGCTTTCGACTTACCAAGGTCCTCATGGATGGCGGCAGCGGATTAAACCTCATCTACGAGGAAACTCTTCAAAAAATGGAAATAGACTGGAGCCACATTGAGCGAAGCAGCACAACCTTCAGAGGAATAATCCCTAGCCGGGAAGCGCGCTGCACCGGAAAAATCACACTCGATGTGGTGTTCGGCTCGCCGAACAATTACAGATCCGAAGAAGTCACGTTCCAAGTGGCCCCGTTCAACAGTGGATATCACGCTATATTAGGACGAGAGGCATTCACAATTTTTCAAGCCGTACCCCAGTACGGGTACATGAAGCTCAAAATGCCTGGGCCCGGCAGAATAATCACTCTCGTTAGTGATCTGGACATAGCACTCCGCGCCGAAAACAAGACAACCGCATTAGCCCTGGAGGCACTATCCGAAGCCCTAGCGGCAGAAGAACTCACCCCGCTACGCTCTACGGTGAATAGGGACGATGTGATACTCGATAAGAGATCCAAGTCCACCTCCTTTAAACCAGCGGACGAAATAGTAAAATTCCAGGTCCATCCAACGGACCCGACAAAGACGGCCTCCATCGGGGCACAATTGAACCCTGATGTAGATGCCGCACTGCGAGAATTCCTTCGGGAAAATTGGGACATCTTCGCCTGGCGCCCTTCAGATATGCCGGGAATCCCACGCAGATTGGCAGAGCACAGCCTAAACATCCTAAAAGGATTCAAGCCAGTCAAACAGGCTCTTCGACGATTTTCCGAACCCAAAAGACAGGCAATGGGAGAAGAGCTAGCCAAACTATTGGAAGCCGGATTCATCAAAGACATCAAACATCCGGATTGGCTAGCAAACCTGGTAATGGTACCAAAGAAAGACAAATCCTGGTGCCTATGTGTCGATTTTAAAGACCTCAACAAGGCCTGCCCAAAGGATCCATTCCCCCTCCCCCGCATTGACCAGATAATCGACGCTACCGCAGGACATGATTCATTGTGCTTCCTTGACGCATACTCCGGCTACCATCAAATCAAGATGGCAGAAGCGGACCAAGCCGCAACGGCATTCATCACTCCATACGGACCATTCTGCTTCAACACGATGCCCTTCAGACTTAAAAACGCCGGCGCAACATATCAGCGCATGATTCAAACATGTCTGGCCACCCAGATCGGCAAAACAGTAGAGGCATACGTAGACGACGTAGTTGTCAAAACCAAACACGTCGAAACTCTAGTAGACGACTTGAGGCTCACATTCGACAACCTCAGAGCATATGACATCAAGCTGAAACCGGAAAAATGCGTTTTCGGTGTACCAGCCGGAAAGCTCCTGGGCTTCATTGTATCCGGCAGAGGAATCGAAGCGAACCCAGCCAAGATCCGAGCTTTGTCACAGCTAGATATTCCAAAAAACCTCAAACAAATACAAAAATTGACTGGATGCGTGGCGGCTCTAAGCCGCTTTATCTCCTGTTTAGGAGAAAAGGCATTGCCCCTATATCGCCTCCTCAGGCACACCGAACACTTCGAGTGGACGGACGCTGCCACCGCCGGACTCGAAGAAATAAAAGCCGTATTGGCAACAAATCCGGTCCTGGCTGCGCCTAACCTGGGCGAACCAATGTTGTTATACATCGCGGCAACACATCAAGTGGTAAGCGCGGTAGTCGTCGTAGAACGAGAGACAGAAGGACATAAATTCCCTCTTCAAAAACCAGTGTACTACGTGTCCACTATGTTAACCCCCTGCAAGTCCCGTTACCCACACTATCAAAAGATAGCGTATGCGGTGTTCATGGCATCCCGGAAGCTCCGACACTACTTTCAAGAGTGTTTGATAACAGTGGCCTCCAAAGTACCCCTCAACGACATTATAAACAACCGCGACGCGACGGGCAGGATTGCAAAATGGGCCATTGAGCTCTTACCATTCGATATAACTTACAAACCTCAGCGAGCTATAAAGTCACAAGTTTTGGCTGACTTTGTCGCTGAATGGACCGAAGCCGAACTCCCTAAAGAGTACGGCGCATACTCCAATTGGATTATGCACTTCGACGGCTCTAAAATGTTGGCCGGATTGGGGGCTGGCGTCGTTTTGACGTCCCCAACCGGGGACACAGTCCAATACGTACTTCAGATAATGTACACAGACTCCAACAACGCAGCCGAATACGAGGCCCTTTTACACGGCCTCCGGATGGCAATCTCCATGGGCATCCAACGCCTAGAGGTGCGCGGAGATTCAAACCTTGCAATATCCCAAGTAAATGGAGACTTTGATGCCAAAGATCCGAAAATGGCAGCCTATCGTAATGCTGTCCTTAAAATGTCAGCTCGGTTCAAAGGACTTGAATTCCACCACGTAGCCAGGGATAATAACCAAGCGGGCGACGTATTGGCACGCATCGGCGCAAAACGTGACGCTGTCCCTCCAAACATCTTCCTGGAACGGCTGTTTAAGCCATCCGTACTATGGGAAGAGGAGTCCGGAAATGACAAACCGGAAGCAGCCGCACCAACCGACACAGAGCAATCTGACATAATCGGCGATTCAGCCGACGAAATAACACCTTCAGCCCACGACATAATGGCAGTAATCGCCCCGTGGACAGAGCCATTCCTAGCCTACTTGCTTCGGCAGGAACTTCCCGAAGACCAAAATGAGGCCCGCTGCATAGTTCGGCGATTCAAAGCCTACAAGGTCCATGAGGGAGAACTCTATAAGAAAAGCACAACAGGAGTCCTTCAAAGGTGTATCTCCGAAGAGGAAGGGCGAAACCTTCTGGCTGAAATTCATGCCGGACTAGGCGGACACCACGCCGCAGCTCGGGCCCTTGTAGGAAAGGCATTCTGTACAGGATTTTATTGGCCGATGGCCCGGGCAGATGCTCAGGACTTAGTCCAAAGATGCGTCGGTTGTCAGCTCTTTGCTAATCAGAGCCATATGCCACCCAACACCCTCAAAACTATACCCATCACCTAGCCGTTCGCGGTCTGGGGGCTTGACATGGTTGGACCCCTTAAAGGGGGAAGCCACAAGCAAAGATACCTATTGGTCATGGTGGATAAATTCACCAAATGGATAGAGGCCAAGCCAGTTAAAACAACAGAGTCCGGACCAGTGATAGACTTCATATCCAGGGTAGTACACCGTTATGGTGTCCCCCACAGCATCATCACCGATAACGGCACGAACTTCACGGCCGACGAGGTTAAGTCATGGTGCAAAAATATGGGCATTAAGCTCGATTACGCTTCAGTCTATCATCCTCAAACCAACGGTCAAGTGGAACGAGCAAATGGTCTAGTAATGAGCGGCATCAAACCCAGACTAGTGTGGTCACTTACGAAATCTGACACGCACTGGGTAGAGGAGCTTGACTCCGTACTCTGGGGGCTGCGGACAACGCCCAACCGTACTACCGGATTCACACCATTTTTTATGGTATACGGCGCAGAGGCAGTTCTGCCTTGCGACATCATTCATGACTCACCTCGAGTGCGCATGTACAAAGAAAGAGAAGCCGAGCTGGATCGGCAGGACAGCTTGGACGCATTGGAGGAAGAACGCGACGTCGCCAAGGCTCGTTCCGCATTCTATCAGCAGCAGGCTCGAAGATATCAAAGCAGAGAAGTACGGGCCAAGACTTACAACGTTGGCGAACTAGTTCTACGCCTACCGGACAAGAAAAAGGACAAGCTCAAGCCCAAATGGGAGGGCCCCTTCATTATCGATCAAGTCCTGACCGCCGGAGCGTACCGTATACGAAATGCATCGGACAACCGACTCGAGCCGAACCCATGGAACGCAGCCCGCCTCCGAAGATTCTATGCCTAGCGCCGGACTAAGAGTTCGTCCCCTTCCCCCGTCCAAATTTTTACATTTCATCTGTCTTTTGTTTCTCTTTCTTCTCTCACCCCTTTTCCTAAAAAGCCCTTAAAAGGCCTACTTGCGCATTGTTCGCACACACTTGACATGCCGTCCGCACTCATTATACCTGGGGGCTTCTTTACCAGAAGCTCAATTATAAGGGCTTCATGCCCAACACATGTGTCAAACTTCCACATGTACCTTTTATTCACCATTATATGCATCGATATGACTTAAGTTTTGGCCAAGCTGGGTTGCCTGGCTCCTGTGCTTACCCCTACGTTCCCGATTGTTCGGCTAGGAGGTAAAGGGAGCACCTCTGCGATTGTTACTGCCGGGTCAGCCGGATGTGTACCTCAGACTGGGTGAAGCCGAAAGCTAGCGTTCTTAAGGGAATATTCGGTCGGTGACTTGAAAGATGATTTTTTACTTACTTATTTATCTGCCCCCAGATGTTTTTCTGCTCTTTTCGCAGTCCGGACATGCACTTTAGGGCATGCCTCCTAGGGAAAGGAACCCTTAACGGAACTATTCTCCCTGGAAGATGTTTCTTACTAACCATGTAATATAACATAACTAGTTGGGCACTTGTTTGATAAAGCACTAATGACCCCTACGCCTGGTCTCCATGCATGCCCCGGTTGTTTCTTAACCGAGAAGGTATTCGGACACACTCCGGACTCTAGGGTCCCGAGGTTGAAGCGAAAAGGTCGGCAAAGACAAACGATCTACAATCCGGCTAGAAGGCATTTCACATGTCATTTTAAAATACATTGTCAAATCTACTGACTGTATTCCTCCTCAATCCCGTCTAACAGGCTGTCTAATTTACAGTCCCGTTGGGAAAATTTAGCGGCCAACTCTACTTGGCCGTATACTAAACTCACAGGGATCTCCTTCCCATCGGGCCCCACAGGTCCGACCTCGGCCATGTGGATGGGATCCGACTTCTTGTACTACGTCTTCACCATGGCCCAGGCCTCCCTGGCACCTTGGCGGTAGGCCGAAATCTTCCATAAACGGAAGTGCTGCCGCACTCCCTGAAGCTTCTCCGCAAGCTCCCCAAGGCCCTCGGGTAGGGAGAAGGCTGGCCATAAAGCCTGGACGCCGCCGCTCATTGCCTGCCGAACTCGTTCGAGCAGCTGCAACAGCTCGGGAAGTTGATCACCCGTTGATACGGGCATCTCCTCCGCAGGGCGACCTGTGAGTATACCTACAGACATATTTCGTCAATTGACTTCCTCGCCGAACTCTTCTTTTCAAAGGAGTTCGCTCAAGCACTTACTATAGATGCCGCGACGAAGCCACTAATTCTCCTTAACGGAGCCAGACAGCTCGGCCCGAACACCTTTCAGCTCTTCTCCGAGCTGGGCGTGGGCATCCTGGAGCTTGTTCCTTTCCTGCTGCACCTTATTCAGCACCCTCTCGCCGGCCTTCAGCTGGCGCAGTAGTTCTTGCCTGTCCGGATCTTGTCCGGCAGCACCTACAAAGTCATTATTAGACTTGCGCGCACGCCGCACACCACTTATCTTTTTAAAATAATGTGTTACCAGGAGGGGTCTCTGTGTTTCCTCCTGAGGCAGCAAGTGCGGCCTCGAGTTGGGCCTTGCACTCTTGCAGCTCCTGAGACAGTTGGGTATTCTTCTCTGTAAGATCCTGCATTTCAAATGATCCTCAAATCAGTTAATATAACTATTTTAAGTCTCGGGGGCTACTGGCATATACAACTATTAAATTCTTTTACCCGTATGTCTTTTACATACTGCTCTGTGGCTCTGGTCAAACCATCCTGAGCAGCACGGAGGTGCGTGTCCCCCGCATTAAAGGCATTGAACGCCTCAGGGGAGAAACAGGCGTCACGAAAAACTGTCCGGCGGCGCCTGTGGTTCATGGCGCTCTCCACCTCAGACTTGGTGGCGGACAGTCTGTCGGCATCCTCCGTTGGAGGAGTGTCCGGCCCGCGCCTTGCGCTCGCCTCCCCCTCCAGACCAGGTGCTGGAGCCTGGCTGGTAGAGGTTGGATTGGCAACCTCTACGCCCGCAGTCCGGCGGGCGCTTTTTCTCCTACAAAAGTCATGAGCACTCAAACGCTTCCTAGGAACGTTGCTCTAAATAACAAACTGTGAGCTATACCTTTGCAGCGACGTTTTGATCTGCGCCGCACTCCTCTTCCGCCTACTGGGCCAGATTGACCCCTGTTGGTCAGCCGCCGCGGGCTCGGCTTCCCGCCTTGGAGGCGCCTCCTGCAAAGCGCCATCGTATACGGTGGTCAGAAATGAGCAAGGAAGGAATAATGATGTCAGGACTCCGGTCACAATCACCTGGGAAGCCGGATATAGTCCGGGGTAGTCAGGCGTAATGGCGACTAAAGCATTATCCATGCTGAGCTGGTGGAACACCCCGTCGATTAGCTCCACCTTTATGTCCGGATCCTCTTCGGAGGCCGAATCCTGGGATCTCTCTGGATCCTCGGGTTGCGGAGCCGGACTAAGCATGCCCTCCACAACCCGGCGCAGCTCCTGCGCTGAAAGCATAATATAAGAAACTTAAACTTTAAAAGCATGGGTCGGGCACACAAAGTGTTCGCTTACCCAACGCCGAGGGTTATTCATGGAGAACCCATTCAACGGGCTCGTCTGGAGGAAATCCTCCTTCTCCCCCTTGTATAGGCCTGACAGGATCTCCGCCAGGTCTTCGGCCGATCCTGGCCCTTTGCGGCCATGACGGGTGGCATCGTCCTCCCCGTTGAAATCCCACATAGGGTGACCCCTGTACTGCAGCGGCTGCACCCCTTGCACAATGCACGTTGCCATGACTCCAATCATGGTCAACCCGGAATGGGCCAGTAACCTTATCCGGCCCATCAAATAATGGACGCTCTTGTCTTCCTCCAGCTGGGGGCTCCATGGGCGCCAGCTGAGGCGCTTCTTCAAAGGAGCATTACTGAACTCCGGGAGGCCGATCCGAACAGGGTCCGGCAGCGGAGCGTCTTCTATGTAAAACCATTCTGAAGGCCAGTCTTCGGACGCCTTCTTAGGGGTTTCGGATAGATATCCGGTCCCGGCGATGCGCCAAATTTCGGCACCGCCCACTTGATATATGGACCCTTCGTGAGAGCGGGGCACAAGGCAGAATAACCTCTTCTATAGTGCAAAATGGGGCTCAACGCCCAGGAATAGATCGCAAAGAGCTACGTAACCAGCGATATGCAGGATAGAGGCGGGCGTAAGGTGATGGAGCTGGAGTCCGTAAAACTCCAGGAGCCCGCGGAGGAACAGATGTATAGGAAATCCGAGCCCCCTTATCAGATAGGGGACGAAGCATACCCGCTCCCCTTTGTTGGGATTTGGGGTAGCCTCCGCTTGCTTCCCACCTTGGTAGGTGGCCAACCCGGCTCGAACCGGAACCATGAAGGCCGGAGGGAGATATCCCTTCGCTTGGAGCATCACCAGCTCATTGTGCAGGATAGAACATCTCCTCCAATCTCCTGGCAGAGGGCTGGGAGCGCGAGAAGAGGAGCCGCGTCGACGGTCCATGATGGAATGGATTCTTGGTCAGAAGCGCTCCGATGAGTACTCGCGGAAGGAAGATGGTATGATTTGGATCTGGATTCTTGCCTCTCTTATAGGCAGATTATTTGCACAGCTAGGGGGTAAAACATAAAAGATACCCTGGCTTTTCGCATTCGTGCAACGCGTGGAAGATGGCCATTATTGGGCGTGGAAGCCAAGAAGCGCAACAATGATAAGGAAGCTGGACACTGTTCGGCAGGTACATGGAATTTAAGGGAAAACCCGCCTTGCAACGCCGAAGACTACATGCGTGCTGGACTTATCGTCATTGAAGCCTGGTTCGGGGGCTACTGAGGGAGTCCTGGACTAGGGGGTGTCCGGACAGCCGGACTATCATCGTCCGCCGGACTCCAAGACTACGAAGATACAAGATTGAAGACTCCGTCCCGTGTCTGGATGGGACTTTCCTTGGCGTGGAAGGCAAGCTTGGCGATACGGATATGTAGATCTCCTACCATTGTAACCGACTCTGTATAACCCTAGCCCTCCCCGGTGTCTATATAAACCGGAGGGTTTTAGTCCGTAGGACAACAACCATTACAACAATCATACCATAGGCTAGCTTCTAGGGTTTAGCCTCCTTGATCTCGTGGTAGATCCACTCTTGTACTACCCATATCATCAATATCAATCAAGCAGGAGTAGGGTTTTACCTCCATCGAGAGGGCCTGAACCTGGGTAAAAACATCGTGTCCCTTGTCCTCTGTTACCATCCGCCTAGACGCACAGTTCGGGACCCCCTACCCGAGATCCACCGGTTTTGACACCGACAGTGGGCTTTGAATTTCTTCGTCGTCCGCATCCCAACCATCCTGACCGCAGTCCGGCCAGGGCTCTCCTGATAATAAGAGATGCTTTAGCGAATTCAGGATGTCGCCAAAGAGTGAGTGCTAAAAGATGTCCGCAGCGGTGAACTCCATGATCGGCACCCAATCAGATTCGATTGGCAGGGGCGTAGGAGGTTCGGAGTCTGACAAGGAGTCCGGCACCTCGGAGTCACGAGCTTTGCAAAGGACAAGGTCGGTATTCGGCTCCATCGCCATAGAGATTGCAGCTCCCGAGGCGGTGTCCAGCCACCTGTCCTCGATCTGCGCGGTCGGCTCCGAACTAGGGGTCAGAGCGGACTCATGTGCGGCTTCCAGGGCACTGTCCGGCGGCAGAGCTAAATCATGCCCATCGTGACAGTGCGGCACGCTCGGCTGTGGCTCGAATCCATCAAAGATCAAGTCTCCGCGGATGTTGGCCGTGAAGTTTAAGCTTGCAAACCTGACCTGATGGCCAGGGGCATAGCTTTCGATCTGCTCCAGATGGCCAAGCGAATTGGCCCGCAGTGCGAAGCACCAATGTCGGTGTGAAAACCGGCGGATCTCAGGTAGGGGGTCCCGAACTGTGCGTCTAGGCGGATGGTAACAGGAGACTAGGGACACGATGTTTTTACCCAGGTTCGGGCCCTCTCGACGGAGGTAAAACCCTACTCCTGCTTGATTGATATTGATGATATGGGTAGTACAAGAGTGGATCTACCACAAGATCAAGGAGGCTAAACCCTAGAAGCTAGCCTATGGTATGATTGTTGTAATGGTTGTTGTGTCCTACGGACTAAAACCCTCCGGTTTATATAGACACCGGAGAGGGCTAGGGTTACGCAGAGTCGGTTACAATGGTAGGAGATCTTCATATCCGTATCGTCAAGCTTGCCTTCCACGCCAAGGAAAGTCCCATCCGGACATGGGACGAAGTCTTCAATCGTGTATCTTCATAGTCTTGGAGTCCGGCGGACGATGATAGTCCGGCAGTCCGGACACCCCCTAGTCCAGGACTCCCTCACTTCCCTTGTTGGAGGTACTGACCAGAGGCATGACAACAGACCGAATAAAGGCCTTCCCATAAAGGCAAATGTGGTTGCACTAGGAAAAACTCGATTCAGTGGCACCATGACTCGATCAACATTATGTTCACGTTGGATTAGCATAAGTTTTAACTTGACATGAAAATAACTCGAGTCACAATATGCCATGAACATGCAACTATTCGACATGCATCACATATCACTTCAACTAAACAGATCCACATCATCAAGTTTTCTACTTGCACTAGTCATCATTTAAACTTCACTTGTTTTAGCTCACTAGTTTTTAACACTCATCATTTTAATCATGCTGTCATTATTATAAACACAAAAACTCTATATGCAAAATATTACCGATCATAAGCAAATCATCACTACACAAACAAAACTAACTCTACTGCCTCATACTAGTTCAAGCATGCAAACCTTACTGTAACTAAGCATTTCAATCATGACAACATACTAGCATGAGCAATATTCATTTAAATAATTAAATGCATGAAATAACTCATATTAAAGTTGGAAAAATCACAATTATTGGAGTGACACCATGCAAATGTTGGTGTGGCTTGCCTTAGTGCAGAGGAGGCTCACCCTCCTCCTGGTTCTCTTCAAGACAAGTTTCTCCTTCTGAAAATATTTAAAAATAGCAAAAATAAATATCAAGAACCCTTCTGAAATTCACCAGAAAATCTAGACAACAGAGAAAATTCTCATTTTTGGTGTGCTGCTAGATCTTTTCAATAAGAACACAATGCAAAAAGAATCAATTCATTTGGACTTAGGGTTTAAAAGTTATGGTTGTTTGAAGTTTCTATAAAATATTTGAATTAAAATCAAATAACATAATTTCCGGGGGGGTGACGTTGATTGTGTATTTTTAGAGTACGCCTCCACTCATACCGCTTCGGGCGCGAGTGGAGAGACTCACACCGGGCCCCACCAGTCAGGTGTGGAGTGAGGGGGAGAGAGAAAGAGCAGAGGCGGCGCTTCGCCAGAGCTCACGCTAGTGAGGAGGGGTTCTTGGCTAGTTCCACGGGGATAGAAAGAGAGAGGGGGTCGAGGCACACCTGCATGTACCCGTGGCTTGACGAGAGACGGCAGGAGCAGCTCGAATCAAGCTCCCAAGAGGCGGCTGCGGTCGGGACTCGCCGGAGAAGAGGAAGATGACGGAGGGGGTGGTTCCAGGGGGCTCCAGCAGCATCGGCAGGCACCACTGGATCACCAAGGATGTGTCGGAGAGGTCAGTTGGGCTCAAGGTGGAGTGGAGTGGCGGGGCAAGTAGAGGGGATCGCCGGTGAGCTCGAGCTTGAGCACGGCGGCCCGAGGCTTGCCCGACCGGTCTACGGCTCCCTCTACTGCGTGTGGTGGCTGGTGAAGAGGCTAGATGGGTTGGAGAGGCTAGCATCGCTATTTATAGGCGGATGAGGAAGGGAGGTCTCGGCTCCGCAGGAGCTCTCTGTAAGTCGGCGAGCGACGACGAGCAGTGTTAGTGAGGGGTGGAGGGGCTCACCAATCACGCGGGAGCTGTGCAACATGCCGACAAGCACAGGAGCGCGGGCGCGGACGAAGACAGTGGCACGGGGCGCACTGTGGCTTTGGTCGCGTTGTGCCCGTGCCCGCTGCAGCGTCTCCAGCATCGGCGAGTTCTAGGGAGAGGTTAAGGGTGAAGATACAGAGGTGGTGGCATGGTGTGGCAGTCACCGGTGAGCTGTGCATTGAGCATGGGCCGCACAGAGACGCGGGCGCAGCGTAGAGCGCGTTGAACGCATGCTAGAGGCCATGTCCTCACGCGGTCACCACGCTGGCATGGTCAAAATGACGGCCACGCGATGCCAAACCTTGTCTCTCGTGTTGTCTGTGCAGTGATTAGTCTAGGGGAAGCGATCATACACTGCCAGGCCGACCAGATTGGACTTGAGCTTGCGAGCAAGTTTCTGGTCAGAAACTTTGGCACTGTATTTGGCCAGCTTCTAGAAGGTGATTAGGGCTGATCTTCTCGGGTTAAGGTTTTGTTAGGAGGGTAAACAAGCTCAAGAAAATTCATCTTCATTAGAGCAAGAAAAAATACACTTGCTTTAGAAACTGCATTTTGAGGCCAGAACAGAAATGATTTTCGGTAGCAAAAATATTCCAAATAAGTATGAAATATTTTTGCACAGGGAGGTGCGCCAAGGTTCAAAGAATATTTGGGAATTATCTAAGGATTTTTTGAGCAAGAAAAATGAGGGTTGCTTTGGAGCATATGTTGCTGAAGTGCTAGGCAGAGAAGAAAATGAATATTTTTCAATTATGAAAAATATTCCTTGGGTCATTTTGAGATTTTTAGAGAGGAAATGATGAATATGAGATGGATGGGTCACTTGGGTGAAAATCAAGGACACGCCCAAGTGGTTTAGTCCAAATGAGTTGATGCAAAAATCCAACTGCAAATCCAATGGCAAACAGATTCCGGAAAAAGAGAGAAGGCAAAAACCAGGCTGTCACAAAAACCCTCAACCACTTTCTTTTTTCCACATATGTCCTAAACCTAAAGTAAAACTCGGACCCACCAATTTGATCTATCTGGAACCACCGAGTTCTCTTGACATAGCCACTGTCGGAAATCCTAATCAATTCGGTCTCACCGATGGGATCTCGGTCTCACTGAGATGGCCTTGCAAACTCGCTGTTACCTATTGCAGTTATTTCCGTCTCACCGAAATGTGCAGTCTGTCCCACCGAGTTTGCTTGACGAAGTCTATGTTTTCTTATTGCTGAAATTGTTCTCACCAAGTTCACGCAATCGGTCTCACCGAGATGAGGTTTTGCCCTAACCCTAGCACATCGGTCTCACCGAGTTGACCTTGTCGGTCCCATCGAAAACTTGAACGTTCACATTTTCAACCATATCGATCTGACCGAGTTTCACTATTCGGTCCCACCAAGTTTGGAAGATTGTGTGTAACAGCTAGATTTTGTGCGGAGGCTATATATACCCCTCCACCCCCTTCTCCATTTGTGAGAGAGCCATCAGAATGTGCCTACACTTCCACTACTCATTTTCTAAGAGAGAACCACCTACTCATGTGTTGAGACCAAGACATCCCAATCCAACCACAAGAATCTTGATCTCTAGCCTTCCCCAAGTTGCTTTCCACTCAAATCATCTTTTCACCATAGCCAAATCTGTGAGAGAGAGTTGAGTGTTGGGGAGACTATCATTTGAAGCACAAGAGCAAGGAGTTGATCATCAACACATCATCTATTACCTTTTGGAGAGTGGTGTCTCCTAGATTGGTTAGGTGTCACTTGGGAGCCTCCATTAAGATTGTGGAGTTGAACCAAGGAGTTTGTAAGGGCAAGGAGATCGCCTACTTCGCGAAGATCTACCAAAGTGAGGCAAGTCCTTCATGGGCGATGGCCATGGTGGGACAGACAAGGTTGCTTCTTCATGGACCCTTCATGGACTCGCGCAATTGTTACCCTTCGTGGGTTGAAGTCTCCACCAACGTGGATGTACGATAGCACCACCTATTGGAACCACGCCAAAAATCTTCGTGTCTCCAATTGCATTTGCATATTCCAATCCCATCCCTTTACTTTCTTGCAAGTTGCATGCTTTACTTTCTGCTGCTCATATACTCTTGGCATGCTTGCTTGAATTTTATTATAGATGCTTGAAATTGTGCTAATTTCCAACCTCAACTTGAAAACTTAAAAACTGCTACCTTTACTTGTTGAGGGTCTAATCACCCCCCTCTAGACACCTCTTCTCGATCCTTTCAATTGGTATCAGAGCTTTGGTCTCCATTGCTTTGGTTTAAACACCATTGGAGGAAGATGGATGAGTCTACGATTGGGAGTATTAGATGTAGAGTGCTTATGCTTGATGGAGAGTTCTTTATTGCTTGGAAAAATGAGATGCTTGAGATTTTCGATGAATATCACTTGAACAAGTACATTACTACCCCTTGTGCGCCCCTTGTTGACCCTTTGCATCCTACCCCTGATGAGTCTCTTAATATGATTCGCAATCTTAGAACTATCAACCTTATCACTAGATGATTACCTAGAAATTTGATTGCTCGCTTGCCAACTCTTGAATGTGCTTACACTATATGGAGATTTCTTGAGGAACGATTTCCAAACTATTCCCTGAAAAACTTAGATGAGATTTTTCACAAGTCTATTGCTTTGAATAAGATGAGTCCCAATGATCCTAAGTTTGGTGATTGTCTATTTGAGCTTCGTGACCTTATGCGTGCCAAAGGAGATGTTGGAATAATTAGCAACATCATTTCCGAAGTCATTAGAATTCATAGAGATGCACATTGTCATGATCACAAAACTAATGAATCACTCTCTCTAGGAAATGATCAATCACAAGATGATGTTGAACAAGGATGCTATGATGAGGATGATGATAGTGACTATGATCTCGATGAGTCTATGAGACACTTTGGTTTTATGGCTAACCTTCGTGGCTACATGGCTAGAGGAAAGGAATGGGTTCTTGATAGTGGATGTACCGATCACATGACCGGAGACAAGTATATGTTTCGTGAGCTTGCTGAAAACGACATCCCTCGAAAGTATGTCACCTTTGGTGATAACTCAAAGGGAAAGTTGGTTGGCCTCGATAAGGTGGCCATTTCACATGACAGCTCCACACAAAATGTTATGCTCGTTAAATCTCTTGGCTATAATTTACTTTCTGTATCTAGACTAGCCGATTGCGGTTTCAATGTCCTATTTACTAAAGTAGATTGCCAAGTGTTTCGAAGAGATAATCATAATATGGTCTTTACCGGCATACATAGAGGTGATATTTACATTGTTGACTTCACTAAAAAGGCTCAACCTAGAACTTGCTTAATTGCTAAATCTTCTAAAAGGCTGGTTGTGGCATATACGGTTAGGTCATGTGGGCATGCAAAATCTTGACAAGCTTATTAACGGTGATCATATCCTTGGTGTTAAAGATGTTATATTTGACAAGGATAGACTTTGTAGTGCTTGCCAAGCAGGAAAACAAGTTGGAGGAAGTCATTCCATGAAGAACATCATGACCACAAGAAGACCACTTGAGCTACTTCACATGGATCTCTTTGGTCCCAACGCCTACAAGAGTCTTAGTGGTAACTCATTCGGATTGGTCATTGTTGATGATTTTTCAAGATTTACGTAGGTGTTCTTTCTTGATGATAAATCACAGGTCCAAAAGATCTTCAAGAACTTCGCTGGGAAGGCCCAAAATCAATTTGAAGTGAAGATCAAGAAGGTTCGTAGCGACAACAGAATGGAGTTCAAGAATGCAAATGTGGACACCTTTCTTGACGAAGAAGGGATTTCACATGAGTTCTCGGCTACGTACATGCCTCAACAAAATGGAGTTGTTGAGAGGAAGAACTGGACGCTCATCGAAATGACGAGAACGATGCTTGATGAGTACAAGACACCAAAACACTTTTGGGCAGAAGCGGTTGAGACAGCTTGCCATGCAACAGATCGTCTATATCTTCACAAGCTACTTGGCAAGACGGCATACGAGCTTCTCACTGGTAAGAGCATCTCCAGCCGCGCCCCCAACAAGGCCCCCCACGCGATTTTTCGGCCGCCGGCGCCAAAAAATCGGCCCAGTCACGCCCCCAGGGCCCATTTTTTGCCGGCTCGGGCCGAAATTGGCGCCAGCGGACCCAACCCGAACCCGGTGCGCTGGAGGGGTGCTTGGGGCGCCGGGCGAATCGTTTTTGGCGCGAAAGCGCCATGGGCCAGCTGCGTCAGCGACACCGCCCGCCTCATATTCTCCCGACGCCTCGGTTTCCCGCGGGGAATCAATGGCAAGGCTGCCGCCGGTCAGCTTTGGCATTGATTCCTCACGGGCAGCACGTCACGGGGCGGCGCGCCGCGCACGCCGACGCCTCCCCTCCCTCGGATGCATACACACGGACGCGGCGCGGCTATATATGGCCTCGCTCGTCTGTGATGAGTGCCACCTCTCCACCTCTCCCGAGCACCGCCGCCATGCTCTTCTCTCCCGCCGATCTCTTCTCCCCAGCCACTCCATCTCCCTGATGGCCGAGTGAGGGAGTCTTGGACTAGGGGGTGTCCGGACAGCCGGACTATCATTGTCCGCCGGACTCCAGGACTACGAAGATACAAGATTGAAGACTCTGTCCCGTGTCCGGATGGGACTTTCCTTGGCGTGGAAGGCAAGCTTGGCAATACGGATATGTAGATCTCCTACCATTGTAACCGACTCTGTGTAACCCTAGCCTCCTCCGGTGTCTATATAAACCGGAGGGCTTTAGTCCATAGGACAACATACATTACAACAATCATACCATAGGCTAGCTTTAGGGTTTAGCCTCCTTGATCTCGTGGTAGATCCACTCTTGTACTACCCATATCATCAATATTAATCAAGCAGGACGTAGGGTTTTACCTCCATTGAGAGAGCCCGAACCTGGGTAAAACATCGTGTCCCTCGTCTCCTGTTACCATCCACCTAGACACACAGTTCGGGACCCCCTACCCGAGATCCGCCGGTTTTGACACCGATATTGGTGCTTTCATTGAGAGTTCCTCTGTGTCGTCACCGATAGGCCCGATGGCATCTTCAACCAACGACGCTGTCCAGGGTGAGACTTTTCTCCCCGGACAGATCTTCGTATCCGGCGGCTTTGCACTGCGGGCTAATTCGCTTGGCCATCTGGAGCAGATCGAAAGCTACGCCCCTGGCCGTCAGGTCAGATTCGGAAGCCTAAACTTCACGGCCGATGTCCATGGAGACTTGATCTTCGATGGACCCGAGCCACAGCCAAGCGCGCCGCACTGTTGCGATGGGCGTGATCTAGCTCTGCCACCGAACAGTGCCTTGGTGGCCGCACACGAATCCGCTCCGGCCATTAGTCCGGAGCCGACTACCCAGATAGAGGATCGGTGGATGGACGCCACCTCGGGGGCTTCAACTTCCACGGTGATGGAGCCGAACACCAATCTTGTCCCCCGCAAAACTCGTGATTCCGAGGTGCCGGACTCCTTGCCGGACTCCGAACCTCCCACGCCCCTACCAATCGATTCGGATTGGGTGCTGGTCATGGAATTCACCACTGCGGACATCTTCCAACACTCTCCCTTTGGCGACATCCTAATTTCACTAAAGAATCTCTCGTTATCGGGAGTGTCCTGGCCGGACTATGGCCAGGATGGTTGGGATACGGACGACGAAGAAATTCAGAGCCCACCCACCACCCACTTTGTAGCCACTGTCGACGATTTAACCGACATGCTAGACTACGACTCCGAAGACATCGACGGTATAGACGACGACGCCGGAGACGAACAAGAAACAGCGCCTATAGGGCACATGAGGACCACCTCGTCATACGACATATACATGGTGGATACCCCAAAAGAGAGCGATAACGAGGACCAACGGGCCGTGGCAGAGGATAACCCCACCGATAAACAACCAAAACGGCGGCGCAGACGCCACCCTAAGCCCCGCCTCGACAACAACAACGCTCCTAAGGACCCCGCATTACAGCAGGGCACAAAAGTGGACGATGAGCATGCAGATAAGCAACCGTCCGAATAGGACGAGTCAGATAACCAGTCCAGGCCTGGCGAAAACGACGGTTCGGACGATCTCACGCCGGACACGCCACCGGAAGGTAAAAACCTTCGGAAAAGACTCGTCAACACTGCAAAAAGCTTGAAGAAGGAAAAACAGAATCTCAAAACAGCGGAAGACACACTCAGAATGAGGTGGAGCAAAGTACTCAAAACCGCGGATAAATACGGCAATGGCCACCAATCAAAGAGCTACCCGAAGCGCAAGCTGCTACCAGAATTCGACGAGGAGGCCATAGAGCCCCCACCGCCAAAAAATAAAGAGGCTGCCTGGTTGGATAGACGGCCAGATGATAGGCCAAATTCTGAAAGCGGCGTCGCACATAAAACTGGAAAGACAGACGGCCCAGCCAGGTCCATTTACGGGCCAAAGAAGAAGGCCCCAGGAAACAAGGCAACACGTCAAGTGTCCGAAGATAATGGCACACCCAAATACAGGGGCGCCGCACACCCACTATGTTTCACCGATGAGGTGCTGGACCATGAATTCCCAGCAGGATTCAAACCCATAAACATAGAGGCCTACGATGGAACAACAGACCCTGGAGTCTGGATAGAAGATTATATACTACATATACACATGGCCAGAGGAGATGATCTCCACGCCATAAAATACCTATCCCTCAAGCTCAAAGGGCCAGCCCGTCATTGGCTTAAAAGCCTCCCAGAAAACACGGTGGGAAGTTGGGAAGAGCTCGAGGACGCGTTTAGAGCAAATTTTCAAGGGACTTATGTTCGCCCTCCGGATGCAGATGATCTAAGTCACATAACTCAACAGCCCGGAGAGTCAGCGCGCAAATTCTGGAACAGGTTCCTCACTAAAAAGAACCAAATAGTCGACTGTCCGGACGCTGAAGCCTTAGCAGCTTTTAAACACAACGTCCGAGACGAATGGCTTGCCAGACACCTTGGCCAAGAGAAACCGAGGACAATGTCCGCGCTAACAAGCCTCATGACCCGCTTCTGCGCGGGAGAGGATAGCTGGCTAGCAAGATGCAGCACCAGCGACCCAAGTACATCCGAGATAAGAGATGGAAACGGAAAATCACGGCGTAGAAAAGAGCAGTGCCAGAATCAAGAGAAAAGCCCAAAGAGCACGGCAGTCAACGCCGGATTCAAAAGCTCGCGGCCAAACAACAAAACACCACCTCTTAAGGATGACGGCGATGAGCTGTCCAACTTAAACAAAATTTTGGGTCGGATATGTCAAATCCACAGTACCCCCGGAAGGCCTGCAAACCATACCCATCGAGACTGTTGGGTTTTCAAACAGTCCAGCCGACTAAACACCGAACACAAGGGGCTCGACGCGTCAAGCGTAGACGATAAACCCCACCAGCAGAGCACCGGAAAACAAAAGACTTTCCCACAAGAGGTCAAAGTAGTAAACTCACTTCATGTGATAATACGGAAAAATAGTGCGGCACTTCCTAAAAAGAGCCTCGCACGGTCCAACCCAGCATACCATAGAGATTGGATCTCAAAACCAATCACTTTCGACCACCTGGACTATTCCAGAAGCGTTCGAAACGCGGGACGGACTGCCCTGATATTGAATCCCATAATCAACGGATTACAATTTACTAAAGTCCTAATGGACGGAGGCAACGACTTAAACCTGCTGTATTCAAACACAATCCGCAAGATGGGGATAGACCCTACCAAAATTCGACACAGCCGCACTTCCTTCAAAGGAGTGACGCCGGGCCCTTATGCCAAGTGCACAGGCTCCCTATTACTAGAAGTCGTGTTCGGATCACCGAACAACTTTCGGCGCGAAAAACTAATTTTTCATATTGTCCCATTTAAAAGTGGATATCAAGTACTCTTGGGACGAAAGGCTTTTATCCGTTTCAACGCCATACCACATTACGCGTCTCCTACACTCAAGATGCCCGGTCCACGTGGCATCATCTCAGTGCGAGGGTCACCCAAAGACCCCGGCCTCGGATAGACGAGTCCGGCATCAGTAGGCTAGGGGCTCCCTAGCCGCACACCCCTTCACAAGGGGCTGCGCGCACAGACAACCGCAGGTTCATTCAAACCCCGCTTCGCTTATTCATATCTTTTCTTTCACACATACCTTTTTTTTCTTTTTTTTTCTCTCACACGAATTGGTTTCAAACTAAGTGTTCCTCTCTTTTTACAGATGAACAACGTGCATACCCGTCCAGGATAACGGCACAACGGAGACACAGGCGCAGACGTGTAGTAGGGACCCGTTGCGAGGATTCTTTTCAGATTAAGACCCTGCGTAAACCTTTTTTACTGTCTCTTGTTGTTATTCTCCCTTGGTTTCTTCCTATAACCAAAGCGGAGCCTGACGTTTTGGCATCGGCCGCGTCAGAAGACCATGCCCGTACTTGGACACTAGGGGCTTAGGGCATTATTCTGCCCATTATCATAAAGACCGAACACCTCAGGGAGTGTTCGGCGTCTCGAGTTAGGCATTATATGCATCAGCTCCGAATCATGTCTTTGGTCAAATGTTGGGTTTGCCCAGCTCCTGTGTTTTGCTGCCTTACGTTCCATATCATCGGCTAACGCGGCACCAGGAGAAGTACTGCGATTGTGCCCCAGTTCGGCTGGGCGAGCACCTCAGTAGAGAAAGCCGAAAACTGACTGTCATGATATAGCGAGAGACTGGTCAACCACTCGATCGACTACCGGAATGTTTAGAATTCCCCGCTTTGACGAAGGACCGTTTCCCGGTCAGGCACACACGCGCCCCGAAATCGGAGAAGTGCGGTGCCCCCAGGGGCTATATCGTAGCCCCACCCTCGAACTCCACTGGCTAAGTGAAAGTGATAAAGCATTATAGTCCGGATTGCCTCGTTTGCTACGCTACCACCTCCTAAACAGGACCGAGACGTCGGATTAAGTGTGAACATGCGCTATTTTTGCGAACACCCCCGCACCTTGTGCGTGGGGGCTGAAGCCGAAGACTGCAATCTTTCAGGTTATACAAATGTATACGTAAACGGCCGCTCAGGAGAAGTTTTACTACTTGGGACGCACAAGTATAAAAAGCAGTTATTGCATAATCATTGTTTTACAAGCTAAAACGTTCATTTGAACGTGACATTTTTTGAGCACTGCGACTCTATTACACGAGCACCACGCATAACTTCCCCGAAATAGTGCTCGGCGGGGAGCCGGCTTTCATCCGAACCCTGGGCGACAACAGCGGTGGCATCCATCTCTGTCCAATGCGCCTTTACGCGGGCAAGTGCCATCCGCGCGCCTTCGATGCAGGCCGACCGCTTCATCTCCTTGATATGCGACACCGCTCCAAGGAATTGCTGTAGTAAGCCGAAGTAGCTCGTCGCCTTGGGCCTCTCTGGCCAGACATGAGCCACGATGTCAGTCATGGCAAGTCCGGATAATCTATTTAGTTCGGCCCATTCGGCCAACCGGTCGGTCAACGGAAGTGAGCGATCCGGACTATGGAATTGAGACCAAAATAGCTCTTCCGTCTTGTGATCCTTCTGGCTCCGGAAGTGCTCAACGGCATCAGCCGCACTTGCCGCTAAGTCCATATACGGATCCTCCGGACTCCACAGCCGATCAAATTGAGCATATTTTTGATCCATAAACCGGCGACGCGGCAGAAAAGGCTTGCCATCCACGATATCTCCGGCCTGGCGCAGCTCCTCCTTCAGGGCCCGCATTGCAGAGCGGGCATCCTTGGCCTCAGCGGTGGCCTTCCTCAGGTCTTCCTGCTCCGATAAGCGCTCCTTTTCAAGAGCCTCATTGCGGTCGGCAGCATCTTCTACTTTCACGGCCAATTCGGCCACCTTTTCCCTGCTTCGGCAGTGTGCAGCCTTTTCGGCTTTCAACTCCTCGGCCGACCTCGAGGCAGCCGCATCACTCCTTCGGGCTTGCTCCTTAGCTTGAGCAAGTTCGGCCCGAAGGCTCTCCACAGCAGCAGCACCGTCTGTATAACAGCATTTAATTTATCAGAGGAGGGCTTTGACCCCCTTAATAAAGCGACTATGGAGAACTCATTTACCTTGCGACTCGTCAAGTCGCCGGTTGACAAGTGCGATGTCCGCATCCGCCACGTCAAGTTGCCGCATTAACTCGGCAACCCCACTAGTCCGGCTAGCCCTCGGACTATCCGCCACCTGCATAGGAATGACGACATTCATTACTTGCAATTTCGATCCTCGGCACGCTGTCATTTTCGACAACCTACCGAGTCTCAGGGGCTACTACCTATACAGGGTGCACTTTTATGTGCAAAAAGGCCAAAACTACAGGTGCGTCATTTTCGCGTACCTCGAATCCCGCCAGCAAACTCGTAGCGGCATCACGCAATCCACTCTCGGCGGACGAAATCCTTCCAATCACCATACGCATCAACGCACGGTGATCTTCTGAGATGGACGCCCTCTCTAGCAGATTCTTCAGTTCTCCCGGCCGGACACTAGCGGGCGCCGAACTCTTGGCCCCTCCGGACTCGGGGACACCCTCCGTGACGATACTTCAGGCTCGTCTACCCTATCTGACGGCGCAGCAGACGGGGGCATTTTGCTCTCCATCATCTCCGGAAGAAGGTCCCCCGAAGACAAACTCATCTGCGAAGGCTGCAAATCCGAACTGCAAGATAAAAATTTCGGTCACCCACAGAAGCACAAATGGAGGTATTTTCTTACTAATAAACTCCCCTTTTCATACTCACGGCTCGTTGGAGGGCTGATCCTTTGGTGATGATTGTACGTCCGGATTCTCCCCAGACGCCGGACCCCCCGGTGAAGATCTCTTCCCCCGTTTAGGGGCTTTGGCCTCCGGATCTTCGGAGGCGGTCCTCTTCTCCCCCTGGAAGGAGGGGTTTTTGATTCCCCCCTCTTCAGACGCCCCTTTGGGCGAAGTAATAGCTCCTTTATCTCTCCCATTGCCCCCTTTTACGGGCGCGACCTCCAAAATTCTGACCAGCACGGGCTCCAGTGCGGTCTCTGGGAGGGGAGCCGGACACCGTATCAGCTTCGATCGCGCTACCCACTCCTGTGAAAAGTTATGGGTCAGAAGGCGAACCCTAGAAAAGCAGATAAATAAAACGTCCGGACTCTGTGCTATTTACCTGAGTATCCGGGCGATTGCGGCTTAGGCCTGCGTCCTCGGTCAATTCCGGACACGCCACCTGCGGTCCGAAGAACAACCTGTACATCTCCACGGGTGTTGCACCCATGAAGTGTTGGAGAATTCGAGGTCCCTCCGGGTTGAACTCCCATAGACGGAGAGGACGGCGTTTGCAGGGCAGGAGACGTTTGGTTAGCATTACCTGCATCACCACGACCAGATTGATCTCCCTCGCTTGGAGGTCTTGAATCCGGCCCTGCAGTGAGGGCACGTCTTCGGACGGCCCCCAAGTGAGCCCTTAGTTGACCCACGACGTCAGTTGGCGTGGAGGTCCCGGGCGGAATGAAGGCGGCGGCTTTTGCTTGCTGCCCTTCGGAGCGGTGATATAGAACCACTCCTGCTGCCACGGTCCGAGTTCCTCTTGGAAGGAACCCTCAGGCCACGGGGCGTCGGCCCTTATGCTTATGGCCGCCCCGCCGCACTCCGCTTGACGTCCCCCGATCATCTTCGGCTCCATATTGAAAGTTTTCAGCCACAGGCCGAAGTGGGGGGTGACGCGGAGGAAGGCCTCGCAGATGATAATGAATGCGGAGATATGGAGGATGGACTCCGGAGCCAAATCGTGAAAATCCAGCCCGTAGTAGAACATGAGCCCTCTCACGAAGGGGTCCGTCGGGAAGCCTAAACCCCGACGGAGGTGTGGTACGAAGACGACGTACTCATCGGGCTCGGGGGCGGGAACGGCTTGCCCTTGGGCAGGCAACCTGGGCAAAATCTCGTAGGACAGGTACTTGGCCTCCCGCAGCTTTGACACGTCCTCCTCCGTGATGGAGGAGGGCATCCACCGACCATGGAGGTCGGAGCCGGACATGATTGAAAATCCGAAGCGCTCGAATCTGGGGCTCTGGGTGCTGGAACTAGGAGCAAGAAGGGGATTCAATGCGAGATTGAAGAAAAGGAACGGTCCTTGGTCCTCTTATAAAGGGGGAAAATACCAAGGGTCGCCTCCGTGACCATTCGGGATTCACCTTCGATGGAGGAGGCGTGGCGACGGGCACGGTTGGGTTACCCACGCACGTATTGATGAGAATCCCGGAATAAGGGGAATACGATCTATGCTTCGATAAGACGTGCCAAGGAAACCGCTTCGCTAAACGTGCTGAGGTGGTATAGTAAAAAACGATTCAAACAAAGGCTTGGTAGCGGTGTGATGTCACGCCGCATAATACGTCAGCAGATTGGACTGGTGTACATTTTATTCTCTCTACGGTGGAATGTGGAATTCATTTTGCAGAGCCGGACACTATCCTGGTGTTCATGATCTTCTCTGGATTATTCAAGGGAGGAACCCGCCCTACAATGCCGAACATTATGCGCGCCAGACTTATTGTCATTGAAGCCTGGTTCAGGGGCTACTGAGGGAGTCTTGGACTAGGGGGTGTCCGGACAGCCGGACTATCATCGTCCGCCGGACTCCAAGACTACGAAGATACAAGATTGAAGACTCCGTCCCGTGTCCGGATGGGACTTTCCTTGGCGTGGAAGGCAAGCTTGGCAATACGGATATGTAGATCTCCTACCATTGTAACCGACTCTGTGTAACCCTAGCCTCCTCCGGTGTCTATATAAACCGGAGGGCTTTAGTCCGTAGGACAACATACATTACAACAATCATACCATAGGCTAGCTTTAGGGTTTAGCCTCCTTGATCTCGTGCTAGATCCACTCTTGTACTACCCATATCATTAATATTAATCAAGTAGGACGTAGGGTTTTACCTCCATCGAGAGGGCCCGAACCTGGGTAAAACATCGTGTCCCTCGTCTCCTGTTACCATCCGCCTAGACGCACAGTTCGGGACCCCCTACCTGAGATCCGCAGGTTTTGACACCGACACCGAGCGTTTCCCCGGAGACGAGGCGGCGGCCAACGGCTTCGGCCGCCGTTCGCTCCGCGAACAGGAGTCTTGGCTCCTGTTCTAGGTGAACATCCTGGCGCCGCCGGACATGCGCACCGGGCCGACGAGCTGGAGGCTCAGCAATGGGGGAGTGTCCATTCCCCCATTGCCCGACGCCGTCGCCAAGCCATCCTACTTCACCGACGAGGTCGAGATCGCGCGCGCCTCCCTCACCGACGTCGAGCTCTCCCTGCCCCAGTACGCCGGCGACAACCATGCGGCTTGGGCGGCGTACTTTGAGCGCCGCCAGCAGCAGCGGCTGGTGTCCACCAACGGGGCGTCGGTGGTCGGCGAATCAAGAACAGCGAGGGGTGCCACCTATGGTGGGGCATCCCCGACTGCACGCTTGAGGGCATGCCGACACACCTCGAGGGCGGCAACAACCCACCGTTGGCTTAGCCCCTGGCGAGGGCGGCCGCCCCGGCGCACCGCCGACGCGACGGGCAATGGGCGCCAAGGAGGTTCGGCTCCTCCTCCTCTTCTTCCTCGTCGCGCTCTTCCTCCCAATCCTCCGGCACTCCGACGCTGCTCGGCGTCAAGGCCAAGCCCGCGGCGGAGACGCCGCTCGGCCGGCGCACTCACAGTGCCGGCATCGTCATCAGCGAGGGCGGCCGGCGCGCGTTCTCGTCGGCTCCTCCCCCGCGCTTCGTCAAGCCGACGACGGAGCCGGGTCTCGCGCTGGTGAAGACGGAGCCGGGGCTGGCGCCGGTGAAGAAGGAGCCAGGACTGGCGCCGGTGAAGGCGGAGCACGGCGAGGTCGAGCTCGACGATGACGTGGCCCTCGAATGGGCACGCCAGGACCCCCTGAAGATGTCAAGGGAGCGCTAGTGCGCCGCCCTGCAGCGCTGCGTCGAAGGAGGAGTCGTCATCATCGACGACAGCGACGACGCGCCGCCACCGCCACCACCAGCCGGGGAGGGGTCCAGCAGGGGCGCCCGAGTCAAGGAGGAGAAGGCCAACGATGGCGGCGACGACGGCGACTTCTCGGCCTTCAGCAAGTTTTTTCTTGATTAGTTTTTACATGTAATGGCGACTACTTGACTTAAATCGGCGAATATAAGGCTAAGTTTGCCGAAATTTGGCGTGTTTTAGCCGAACTTAGCCTAAATTTGCTACACAGAGTTTTTCCCAGCGCCTGGGGCCGGCCCTGGGGGCGGCGACTGGGGGCCAACTCACCCCCAGGCCCATTTTTTGCGCCGGGTCACCCCCAGGCGGCGATTTTAGGCGCCCCCTGGGGGTCCAACGGCTGGAGATGCTTTAACAAACCCCAAGTTGGATACTTTCGGGTATTCGGCTCAAGGTGCTAAATTCTTTGCTAAGCATCTTCATTCAAAATTTTCTCCCAAATCTCATGAAGGTTTCCTACTCGGCTATGGCTCAAACTCTCACACTTACCGTGTCTGCAACAATTTCTCCCGAAAGGTTGAAGAGATGGTAGATGTGAAGTTTGATGAATCTAACGGCTCGCAAGTAGAGCAATTGCCAATTGATGTAGGTGAAAAAGATCCTTCGGAAGCTATACAAGACTTGTCTATTGGCAAGATTCACCCAACGGACGTGAAGGAGAGTACCTCGTCTGTCCAAGTGGAAGCCTCAACCTCACACCGAGGTGATTCACAGGTTGACTTGGAGGCATCCACAAGTGGAACGCATCAAGATGATGGAAAAGAGGATGTACAAGAAGATGAAACTCATCGACCTCCTTCTGCACCACCTCGGGAGAACAACAACGCCGACAACAACAAATAAAGACAAGAGGAAGAACAATACAATGAAGAGGATGTTCCAACCCGACTCAAACAAAATCTCTCACGAGTTCAAGCAAGAGTCTCAAGAGATCACCCCGTCGAACAAATCTATGATGATATTCAAACCGGGAGAATTACTCGCTCTAAAACTCGTTTGGCTAACTTTTGTGAACATTACTCATTCATTTCTAGTATTGAACCTATGAAGGTTCAAGATGCTCTTGATGATCCGGATTGGGTGAACGCTATGCATGAAGAGCTACACAATTTCGAGAGGAACGAAGTGTGGACGTTGGTTGAAAAGCCCGATGAGAAGCACAATGTCATTAGAACCAAATGGGTGTTTCGGAACAAGCAAGATGAAGATGGACAAATTGTGCACAACAAGGTCCATCTCGTTGCTCAAGGCTACACTCAAGTCGAAGGTATGAACTATGGTGAGACATATGTCCCCGTTGCTAGACTTGAGTCCATTAGCATCTTACTTGCTTATGCCAATCATCATGATATCACCCTATATCAAATGGACATTAAAATTGCTTTTCTTAGTGGTGAAATTGAGGAGGAAGTTTATGTTAAACAACCTCCCAGCTTTCTTAATCCCAAGAAACCTGATCATGTTTACAAACTTCACAAAGCTCTTTATGGTCTTAAACAAGCTCCTAGAGAGTGGTATAAATGCTTGACTAAATTCCATATTGAAAAAGGCTTTGAGATTGGAAAGATAGATTCAACACTTTTTTACTAAAAGGGTTAATGGAGAATTATTTGTGTGCCAAATTTATGTGGATGATATCATATTTGGTTCGACTAACCCTCATTTTAGTGAAAAGTTTGGAAGGATAATGTCGGAGAAGTTTGAGATGTCTATGATGAGTGAACTCAAGTTCTTTCTTGGTTTGCAAATCAAGCAAACTAAGGAGGGTACCTTTGTTTCTCAAACAAAGTACACCAAGGACTTATTCAAGAAGTTCAACATGCAAGAATGCAAAGGTATGAGTACCCCCATGCCTACTAGTGGACATCTTGACTTGACAAAGGATGGCGAACAGGTTGACCAAAAGGTTTACCGCTCTATGATTGGTTCATTGTTATATCTATGTGCCTCCCATCCTGATATTATGCTAAGTGTGTGCATGTGTGCATGATATCAAGCGCCCCCAAAGAATGTCATCTTAAGGCTGTGAAAAGGATAGTGAGGTACTTAATTCACACACCAAACTTTGGCATTTGGTATCCTAAGAGCTTGATGTCTACTACTCAACCTTCTTCTTGTAGACGTTGTTGGGCCTGCAAGTGCACAGGTTTGTAGGACAGTAGCAAATTTCCCTCAAGTGGATGACCTAAGGTTTATCAATCTGTGGGAGGCGTAGGATGAAGATGGTCTCTCTCAAAAAACCCTGCAACCAAATAACAGAAAGTCTCTTGTGTCCCCAACACACCCAATACAATGGTAAATTGTATAGGTGCACTAGTTTAGCGAAGAGATGGTGATACAAGTGCAATATGGATGGTAGATAAGGGTTTTTGTAATCTAAAAATATAAAAACAGCAAGGTAACTAATGATAAAAGTGAGCGTAAACGGTATTGCAATGGTAGGAAACAAGGCATAGGGTTCATACTTTCACTAGTGCAAGTTCTCTCAACAATAATAACATAGATAGATCATATAACAATCCCTCAACATGCAACAAAGAGTAACTCCAAATCCACTAATAGCGAAGAACAAACAAAGATATTATGGTAGGTACGAAACCACCTCAAAGTTATCCTTTCTGTTCTATCTATTCAAGAGTTCGTAGTAGAATAACATAAAGCTATTCTTTCCGCTCAATCCATCATAGAGTTCATACTAGAATAACACCTTAAGACACAAATCAACCAAAACCCTAATGTCACCTAGATACTCCATTATCACCTCAAGTATCCGTGGGCATGATTATACGATATGCATCACACAATCTCAGATTCATCCAACCAACACAAAGTACTTCAAAGAGCGCCACGAAGTTTCTACCGGAGAGTCAAGACGAAAACGTGTGTCAACCCCTATGAATAGGTTCATGGGCGGAACCCGCAAGTTGGTCACCAAAACATACATCAAGTGGCACGTGAAATCCCATTGTCACCACAGATAAGCACGGCAAGACATACATCAAGTGTTCTCAAATCATTAAAGACTCAATCCGATAAGATAACTTTAAAGGGAAAACTCAATTCATCACAAGAGAGTAGAGGGGGAGAAACATCATAAGATCCAACTATAATAGCAAAGCTCGCGATACATCAAGATCGTGCCATAGAGAGAACACGAGAGAGAGAGAGATCAAACACATAGCTACTGGTACATACCCTCAGCCCCGAGGGTGAACTACTCCCTCCTCGTCATGGATAGCACCGGGATGATGAAGATGGCCACCAGTGATGGGTTCCCCCTCCGGCAGGGTGCCGAAACGGGCTCCTGAGAGGTTTTTGGTGGCTACAGAGGCTTGCAGCGGCGGAACTCCCGATCTATCTTCTTCGTTGATGTTTTTAGGGTACGTAGGCTTATATAGGCGAAAGAAGTCGGTTGGGGGAGCCTCGAGGGGCCCACGAGAGGGTAGGGCGCGCCCAGGGGGTGGGCGCGCCCCCCTTTCTCGTGGCTCCCTCGATGCTCCCGTGGCTTGCACTCCAAGTCTCCTGGATCATAATCTTTCCAAAAATCATGCTGCCGAAGGTTTCATTCCGTTTGGACTCCGTTTGATATTCCTTTTCTTCGAAATACTGAAACAGGCAATAAAACAGCAATATGGGTTGGGCCTCCGGTTAATAGGTTAATCCCAAAAATGATATAAATGTGTAAAATAAAGCCCATAAACATCCAAAAGGGGTAATATAATAGCATGGAACAATCAAAAATTATAGATACGTTGGAGACGTATCAGAGGTCTTCTTTTGATCTTGTTGGCTACTCTGATTCGGGCTATGCCGGAGACAAGGTTGATAGCAAGTCCACTTCGGGTACTTGTCAATTTCTTGGTAGATCTCTTATGTATTGGTCCTCCAAGAAACAAAACTCGGTATCCTTATCCACCGCCGAAGCGGAATACATTGCCGCCGGTTCATGTTGTGCTCAATTACTTTGGATGACCCAAACTCTTAAAGATTATGGGATATATGCGAAACATGTTCCATTGCTTTGTCACAATGAAAGTGCTATTAAGATTGCTCATAATCCCCTGCAACATCTCGAACTAAGCATATGGAAGTTCAACATCATTTCATTTGAGATCATGTTGCTAAGGGAGATATCAATCTTAAACATGTTTGTACCAATAAGCAATTGGTGGATATATTCGCCAAACCGCTTGATGAGAAAGTATTTTGTCGTTTGAGAGGTGAATTGAACATCATTGATGCCTCAAACTTGGAGTAGAAATTCCATTTGGATGCATGCAAGACATGAGCCTTTCTTTGACTAATCTTTGATAATTCTCTTATGATGATGATCATATGTCTGGGATATACCTGTACTCTTGCATGCCATCTAACCCTTGTAGGTACTTGGATAAGCCCAATTCCATGAGATTGCAACTCACTCACATTCTAATCAATCTCAACATCTCCAAGGCTCTACAATATGGTGGTTGAAGACAAGGAAGCATGAATCCTTTCAATATATCCTTTGACAATTTCTACATATCAAATTTCATTTGGTATCAAATTCCATGATTGTCATTTTGTCTACACAAGTGCTCTTCCTTGCAAAGCTAACCCATTTAGGAATAGGAACTCAAACTACAAGCGGTTCCCCCAACTCTTGATGAACTACATCAACCTTGAGCATCCTACACAAGTTCAACTACATGGTTAAGATCAACACCACCACCAAGGTATAGTCATTCCATCCTAGAGAAGCTTTACCCCAAGACATGGGTCAAAGCGCCTTCACTTGACTCCTAAGTCAATATACTCTAACACAGGTGACTTTGTCGCCGACCAATTCTAGATGAAGTTCTCTAGTTTTTCTATGTGTTCTTGCATTTTGTCTCTTGCATGTTTGTTTCCCCTTTCAAAAAAAACTTCATCTAGATTTCATTACTTTTCTCTTTTTTCGTTCTGCACTCCCTGCATTTAATTCATTGCAAATCATTTACTTAATTCCCTGTAAATCTTTGTGATATCCTATTTGCCTAGCGAGCTGAGATGACAAAATCCTTTCTCTGTGGTGAACTCGGCCTCACCGATCTTTTCTTTTCGGCCAGACTGGAACAACTCGGTGTCACTGAAGAAAAGAACTCAGAGTTACTGATTTCACCCCGGAGGAAACATTTTGAGATTTGCATTCTGTATTTCAAATCCAGCTCCACTCGATGATTCTTTTCCTCTACCTGCATCACATTCTACATGCTGCTTTGTCATGTGACTCAAGGACCAAACCTACTTGACTTATGCTCTAGAAGGTCCCTTCTTGGAACCTTATGTCAAAGGGGGAGAGAGAGATGATGACCCACAAGTATAGGGTATCTATCATAGTCCTTTCGATAAGTAAGAGTGTCGAACCCAACGAGGAGCAGAAGGAAATGACAAGCGGTTTTCAGTAAGGTATTCTATGCAAGCACTGGAATTATCAGTAACAAATAGTTTTGTGATAAGGTAATTCGTAACGAGTAATAGGTAACAAAGGTAAACAAGGTGCAACAAGGTGGCCCAATCCTTTTTGTAGCAAAGGACAAGCCTGGACAAACTCTTATGTAAAGCAAAGTCCTCCCGAGGACACATGGGAATTATTGTCAAGCTAGTTTTTCATCATACTCATATGATTCACGTTCATTACTTTATAATTTGATATGTGGGTGGACCAGTGCTTGGGTGTTGTCCTTACTTGGACAAGCCCCCCACTTATGATTAACCCCTCTCGCAAGCATCCGCAACTACGAAAGAAGAATTAAGGTAAACCTAACCATAGCATGAAACATATGGATCCAAATCAGCCCCTTACGAAGCAACACATAAACTAGGTGTAACACCCCGGATGTAACTTTCCATAATTGTAACTCCAACTCTTGCCATTTTCGGCTATGTGTTGTGATATTCCTTCGTGGTTGGGTTTTTGTCTTTTGTTTTGCGTTTTGTTCATGTCATGCATCTCATCTCATAGCATCACGCGCATTGCATCTACATATTTTTTTCATAAAACTTGCATCCGCTTGTACTTGCTACTTCTCCTTGACCTATACTTGCATCTACATGTTTTGTGTTTTCGTATTCCCTCTTGTCAAACCACCTGACCTCTCTGCAACCCCCCCCCCCCCCCTCGCGTGCCCCTCGGAAAACCTTCCCCGGACCCAGACCGCTCAGTCATCACCGATGGGTCCGGATCATCTGCAAACATCCCTAACATATCATTGGTTCATTGTTTGGACTTCCTAACCTACTTTTCTCGGACCGTCTGATTTTGATCCGAGGGACTAGGTAGACCCTAACCTAATCTCACCTGCTATATATATCAGACCAACCCTGGAAACTAGGGATCCTGTCCCATCCATCCACTCCCGAGCGCTGCCACTCTTTCTATCTCTTCCTCATCGGGATCCTCCCTGATCTATAACCCTCCCTCGTTTTCAACACCAGACCAACCCGTCGTCTCCACCTCCCGATCTAGTTCATCCATCGATCCCCTCCAGAGCCACAAATCCATCCATCCATCAGCCATGAGGGCTTCCTCTGCCCCTCGCTCGATCTGGACCAGGAGGGCCCTGAGCTCCTCGACCACGCACCATCTTCCCTGTCAACCACCTCGAGCAGGGCACTCCTCGCCGGCTACCTCTCCTCGGGCCCGAGGCCCCAGCCAGCCGCGCCCCGCCTCCTCAACCACCTCGCGTCAGTGCCTCATCAGCTCCGCTGCTGGCAGCAACACCTGTGCCAAGCCTCGTCCTGCAACCCCCTCGTCCAGGAGCTCCACGAGAAGAGGAGTCCCTCTTTGTCGTCCCCGTAGCAGTCGCTCGACCTCGCCACTCTCGCTGCTCTGGTGAGCCTTGCCACCATCGACGGTCGAAGCCAGGTCCCGTTGCTGCTCTTCCCTTCTTCCCTTGGTTCTTCTCATTAACCCCTGCCTCTCCGCGTAACCTCCCTCTCTTGTCGTTTTCTCAGGAGGAGCCCCGTTGGCGCCATGGATGCCCTGCCTCGCCGGATCCATCCATTCCCCCGGCGCCGCGCGCCCATGCCTTCCTCCCCATGCCCGGATCTGCTGCCGCCCCGTCTTCACCTTGCCGAAGATGCCTCGCCTTCGCCAAGTCCCAGCACGCGCCCGCGAAGACTCTGCTTCTAGTGTCGCTGCCTAGTTCGTTCTCTGCAGCGCCAGGAGATGCTCGATTCGGTCCCTGTTGACCGCGAGCGCCGGCTGGGTCATAGCCGCGCAGGCCCAACGCGCCCCCTGCTGGCCCCCCTCTCGACCAACTGGCCTCTGTATGCTCCTATTGGGCCAGCCAGATTCTGCCCGTGACTTGTTTTTTTCTGTGCTGTGAATTTGTCTTTAAATCCTGGACATGCTTATTATAGAAATGCCCATGTTTTAAACTGCTAATAACTTTTTGACCATGCATCCAAATAAAACATGTCTTATATGTAACATGCTTAGAATTTCATTTAGTTTCACAATATGCAACCTTCATCCATGTTTAAAATGTTTAAACTTGTTATTTGTTTAAATTTGCATAAATGCCATGCTAAAATGATTTATTTCATAACTAAATAACCGTAGCTCCGACTTAAATAAACTTGATAAGTAAAGGGGGTGGAATAATGCATAGATTAACGTGGTGCACTTTGTTTTACTGTTTAGCAACATTAAAATATGTTTTAGGGCAGAGAGTAGCTAATTCAAAATATGGACATGAGGATTTTCCAGAATTGTTGTTTGTTGTTTCCGGCCTCATTTAAACTTGCCTATAGTTAGTTTACTTATGTTTCACCTCTTGCCATGTTTAACAACATTTAATATTGTTGTACCTAAACGAGAGCGAACTAAATAACTCAAATGTGGTGTTTCCTCAATATGCAACTCGTTGCATATTGAGCTCCACTTAACTTGTAGTATTGTTTGTTGCACTTTGCCATGCCATGCCTCATTAAAACGAACATGCGTCATACTTGCTTGTGCATCGTGCCATGCTTATGTGATGGTTGTTTACCATGTTGTTTGCTTCTTTCCGGTTTGCTTCTCTCGGTAGCTTCGGTTTCGTTCCGGAGTTGTGAGGATTCGTTCGACTACGTCCGTTTGTCTTCTTCTTGGACTCGTTCTTCTTCCTATCGGGAACTTAGGCAAGATTACCATTACCCTCGATATCACTTCTATCTTTGCTTGCTAGTTGCTTCGTTCTATCACTATGTTGTGCTACCTATCACTTGTTTACCATGCCTCCCATATTGCCATGTCAAGCCTCTAACCCACCTTCCTAGCAAACCGTTGTTTGGCTAAGTTACCGCTTTTGCTTAGCCCCCTCTTATAGCGTTGTTAGTTGTAGGTGAAGTTGAAGATTGCTCCTTGTTGGAACATGATTATGTTGGGATATCACAATATCTCTTATTTTAATTAATGCATCTATATACCTGGTAAAGGGTGGAAGGCTCGGCCTTATGCCTGGTGTTTTGTTCCACTCTTGCCGCCCTAGTTTCTGTCATACCGGTGTTATGTTCCTTGATTTTGCGTTCCTTATGCGGTTGGGTTTATGGGAACCCCTTGACAGTTTGCTTTGAATAAAACTCCTCCAGCAAGGCCCAACCTTGGTTTTACATTTGCCTAATAACATATAACTTTCCCTTGGGTTTTCGCGAGCCCGAGGGTCATCTTTATTTAAACCCCCCAGGGCAATGCTCCTCTGAGTGTTGGTCCGAACCGGGCAGCCTACGGGGCCACCTCGGGGAAACTTGAGCGCTGGTTTTACTTGTAGCTTGACCTATCCAGTGTGCCATGAGAATGAGATATGTGCAGCTCCTATCGGAATTTGTCGGCACATTCGGGCGGTCTAGCTGGTCTTGTTTTACCATTGTTGAAATGTCTTGTAACCGGGATTCCGAGACTGATCGGGTCTTTCCGGGAGAAGGAATATCATTCGTTGATCGTGAGAGCTTGTGATGGGCTAAGTTGGGACACCCCTGCAGGGTATAAACTTTTGAGAGCCGTGCCCACGGTTATGTGGCAGATGGGAATTTGTTAATATCCGGTTGTAGAGAACTTGACACTTGACTTAATTAAAATGCATCAACCGTGTGTGTACGCGTGATGGTCTCTTTTCGGCGGAGTCCGGGAAGGGAACGCGGTTTGGGTTATGATTGAACATAAGTAGTTTCAGTATCACTTCTTGATCACTTCTATCTTGACGACTGTTGCGTAGTTTCTCATCTTACTCTTGTACTCGTATGTTAGCCACCATATTTGCTTAGCGCTTGTTGCAACTCCACCTCATCACCTTATCATACCCATAAGCTTAAATAGTCTTGATCTCGCGGGTTTTGGGATTGCTAAGTCCTCGTGACTCACAGATACTATCAAAACAGTAGCAAGTACCGAAGATACCAATGCATGTGATGCCACCGAACTCAAGTGGGAGTTCGACGAGGACCTTGGTTGTTGCTATGTTTCATTTCCTGATGATCAGTAGTGGAGCCCAGTTGGGACAATTGGGGATCTAGCATTTGGGGTTATCTTCTTTTCATTTGGATTTGTCCGTAGTCAGACTATGTGTGTACTCTGAATGATGTATGAATTATTTGTTCATTGTGTGAAGTGGCGATTGTAAGCCAACTATTTATCTATCCCTTTCTTGTTCATTACATGGGATTGTCTGAAGATGACCCTTCTTGCGACAAAACCACAATGCGGTTATGCCTCTAAGTCGTGCCTCAACATGTGGGAGATATAGCCGCATCATGGGCGTTACAAGTTGGTAATCAAAGCCATCCCCGACTTAGGATCCCCCTTGTCATGGAATTAACACGTCAGATGTCCTAGTGTGAGGACTTAGTCGCGAGGCCAACGCATCTATGTGGTAGCTTGAGAGGGGTTGAGCGGAATCGAGAGACGCAACATAAGACAAGGGTTTAGATAGCTTCGGGCCCCGGGAAACATCATCCGGTAAAAACCCTACATGTTGTTTGAGGCTAGATCTCATTATCATCATGAGGGAGTCGCCGTAAACCGGCTCTCCTCTAGTTGTGTCTAGCCCTAGAGATTGTTTCTTGCCTGTCCCTCTTTGGGGAGCCCTGCCCCTCCTTATATATGTTGAAGGGGCGGGTTAGATGTGGAGTCCAACTCGGACTTTAACTTAAACTATTTTGACTTCCCTTCCTGGGCTTCTTAACGTCTGCCGGTTTAACATTGTCTGCCGGTTTAACATTGTCTACCGGTTTAACAACGTCTGCCGGTTTACCATCCGCCGGTTTACCAAGTCCCGACCGGGTTATGACTCCGGCCGGGTCATACCACGGGGTATATCCCCGACATTAGCCCCCAATTTAATTTGGATTTATCCATGTTAAACTGATCCTGGTCATCCTTAAGTCCTTGTCACTTCCTTCTTCTAGAAAATCCGGTTTAATAGGCCAGCTTCATAATCAATTTGCCGACATTGATTTCTCATACAAAATATATTGTGAAGAATAACTCCTTTGATTCAGCTCCCAATGCTTAAAAACAATATTGGTCCTTGAAATACTCATCTGATCTTCAGTCGGTTTAAGGACATAGAACTTGCCGGTTTATCATTGCCAAGATCACCAGTTTATAAATATTGATAACACCGGGTCATGATTGTTGCCAACGCCGGTTCATGATTGTTGCCAATGCCGTTTCATGATTATTGATGACGTCGGGTTGCAGACACAGGGTCGTAATGATTGGTGACGCCGGGTCAATCCGGTTTGCTCAAAACAGAGAATTTGAAAATAGTTCTTCGATAATAATATAATACCTGTAGCCCCCAAGTCTTGAGCAGAACAAAGTGATGGCTTAAGACTTGCTTCAATATAAATATTGCCACTTAAAAAGAAATCCATGTTGTTCATCCCAGTCACTTAGTAAAAACTGAATACTCCATATTATGTAGCCCCCAAGTGTCGGGTTGTCATGCTTGCAGCAACCTGGGACTTGTAATTGTCTTATACTCATAAAAACTTCAACCAGTGTAGCCCCCAAAGGCCGGGTCATTATGCAATAATGAGCAGGGACTTTGTAGGTATAATCATGTAGATTTGAGCAATGATGTGTAGCCCCCAAGGGCCGGCTTAGTAAGATAATACTGAGCTAGGACTTTGTATATAATTGATAATAACATCATATAATATAGTCTCCACCATGGGACTTGAACCCACGTCGACAAGGTTAAGAGCTTTGTACTCCACCAACTAAATAGTGGACCATTCAATATAATGGAGTAATGCTTGTGTACCTTGAATTTTCGACAGGAGCAATTGGTAGCCCCCAAAGGCCAACTCATTTAAAATGTGATGAGTCGGGTCTTCAATAAGTTGAGAAAAAAATGACCTTGCATTAGCCCCCAAGTGCCATGGTGCATGCTGGCAGTGACATGGGACTTGTATATTTGATGTAATCTCGATTTGAACAATGTAGCCCCCAAGTACCGGGTCGTAAGCCTGCAGCCACTCGGGACTATTTCCTCCATTGTAAAATAAATCATGCCCATTGATAAAAATAATAGCCGTTGCGCTAAAGCGACTTTGAAAACCTCAATCATAACACTGGTTATTGATAATCACAATAGAAATCCAGCCATGTTGGCTATTCAAGATTTGAAAAATATAATCCGGTATGCAAACCTCAATCATTCAATATCATCATGAAAATCCAGCCAGTTTTTGCTATTAAAGATTTGAATACCTCATCGGTTGACAAGTAAACCCGGAGTTTAAATACCTGGCAGCTCTTGGCCGATGACGACTTAATGCGCATTCATTGTAAGCTGGAACTTTTGTAACCCGGTGGCCTATAGCCCTTGAGAAAATCAATAATTGATAACCCTTTTGAGACACCAATTTCAGTAATGAGCTTCGACTGAAGCATTTATATAAGTCATATTTCTGCAAATCCTGCACAGAGTTTAAACAACATATGCCCTGGCGACTTAACGTCAAGAGCCCGAGCGGGTAACCACCCAAATGTAGTCTTATCCTGCACACAAGTAGATTACAAGATCCCTATGATCCTTTGAATGATACTGCCGGTTTATGTGGCCCGGGCAGTGAAGTTGATTCTGTAAGAGCCGGCACATATTATATTTGTGACAACTCAAATACTTGCGATTGTATAAAAACAGATAAATTTTTTAAGGTTTCTGATTCGAATACGATCAGTAAACCGTTCCAAAGGGGTTAAGCTAAGATTCGAATACGATCATATAGCCCCCAGTGGCGTTGGCGTTGCCGATCAAAGTGGGTATCGACAGCTATGTTCTCTTTGGTTCGAATACGACCTATGTTTGAACAGGAAGCCCCCAAATGACCTTAAGAGTTGTTTAGCGATGCTGATTCGAATACGATCCACGTCGATTCCCAAAGGGGTTGAACTATGATTCGGATACGATCAAGAAGCCCCCAAGTAGGTTCAGCAGTTTGCTAATCAAAATGGTATCGACAGCTATGTTCTCTTTGGTTCGAATACGACCTATGTTTGAACAGGAAGCCCCCAAGTGACCATATAAGTTTTGGCATTGCGCCGATCAAGAGGGTACTGATAGCTATGCCCAATAAGCAGGAAGCCCCCAAGTGACCATATAAGATAAGCCGTAAGGCAGGATACCCATGTTTTGAACCATGCATCATGGCAGCAAGTTCTCTTTGGTAACCATTAATTTGTCTGAGATCTCGAACTTGCAAGAGATTAATTCTTTTTGAACTGGAAATTCTTAAACTAGATATTGAGATCCTCAAAGCTTTGAAAGGGACAAATTTACCTTGAGCCGGATTTTGAACCGGTTTTGAGACTTCAAAGCCTTGCGGTAGATAAATTTACCTTGAGCCGGATTTTGAACCGGATTTGAGAGCTTTAGTGCTTTGTGGGAGAGAGATGCCTTTTGAACAGGATTTTAAACCAGAATTCTCATTTTGAGCCAGAAATCTTATGACGGCCTTTAAATTTTCATCGATCTCCCAGTATTCTCTGGGCCCGGGTTATTTTTCCCTTCAATGACCCGGAGTTCTTGAATTCATTGAAACTTGCTAATTTTGCCGAGTCATACCATTGTAGCCCCCGAGTCTTAAGACGACTCAAGGAGTTGGCTTGAGATTCTCCATATTTGACCATAGCAGAAGGTGTATATCATTGGCGTTGATAGCGTGATGTGAATCCACAGAAGGTTGAGGTGACTGCGATGGGTTATAAATGATCCCATATGAGCCGTTCAGCAACTCAGCCAATGGCTCCTTCCAACGGGCTGTTTGAAGTTTAACCAAACTGTAGTGGCGGCGACTTATGCGACTGCTCATTGAACCATCCAGTGCAGACGGCGGCTGAATATATATGATAATTTTCCTCCAATTTGTTGGAAGAAAACCGGGCTTCCCAAGCAGTGACTTGCTCATACTCAATAAACAGCTCATGCAGACGGGTGCGGCCCGTTGTGTTGATGTAGACCAGGCCGTGAGAGACAGTCGGTAAAGATGACCACAATATTAGAGGCAGCTCGGACAGATGAGTCGACCGCGGCATTGTAAGCCGGCGCGGACGAGCGAGTTAATTCACAGGGATGGTCCCGGTGAGTTGAAGTAGTCCGGGCTGCAAGGGCGGCTTGCACATATATTCATCAAGCTTGATGGCATGGTAAGATACTAGCGCCTTATAATGGTGGCGTGAATTATTCATCAATGACACAGCCATAACTTTTGCAGTGAATAATTGTCTGATTATGTTTAGGCCGAAAATAATCCGCCATGAAGTTGATGATCACCGGATGAAGCTGAAATCAATCACGGGTGAATCGCCGCAGTGTGGTAATCCAGTATGGACGGGTGAGTCGGCCATGGCATTTGTAAGCCGGTGCGGACGGAGAGAACCGGTCGCGGCGTTGTAAGCCGGTGCGGACGAGAGAGTCGGCCGTATGTTGATGCAGACCAGACTGTGGGGACGACGGCTTGCACGTGTCCATTGAGCAGCGGGACACAGTCAAACGCCAGTGCAAACTCATACTAGCGCCCTCCGTAACCGTGATACAATACCACCTTTTGTAATGGATAAGTATCCTGCATATCAAAATAAATCAAAGCAATTGTTCTTTGACAAAAATAATATGTACTAATAATAAAATATACTCAGAGAGATATCACCTGATATACTTTTCGGATGAAGTGACCGTACAGCAATTTGACCAGGTGGTGGCCTTCACGTACAAACAACCACTCATCCATTGAGCTTTTAAGTGGGTTTTGCCCCTTGAATGTCGCATCGAACCTTTGGTGTCCTTGTGAAGTTGGCTTTTATGTAAACAGTACTCAAAGAGTACTACTCTGTAAAGCAACGAGCACAAACGAATGCTTTGGCGATTTGAACTTTAACTTGTGGCCTCAGTATCTAATCCTCGGCAACTTGCAACAACTTATAGAGGTGAGTAGCTCGGCCTATATCCAGAGCGGCGACTTGCGTTTTGCCTTTCCCTGTTTTGTTTGCCACGTGAGCACTGAGTGGAACTACTACTAAGTCCAATTGACTTTTTTCATCGTATGATGCTTCTCCTTGTTTGTATTACTCCATGGAACACTTTATGGTTGCACAGCATCCTATGTGCTCATCCTTTACTGCCATTAATTATCCTGGTAGTGCTCCTGCAGTTTGGCCATAAGAACCGATGTAGCAATTGAGAGCATCTCCAACAGCCGCGCTAAAGCGCCGCGCGCAAAAAACCTGTTTAGCGCATGCACTGCGGCTGGTTTTGCGCCCGCCTGCGCTGGCTCCAGCAGCGGCGCTATAATGCAGCGCGCGCGCCGCTCCAGCAGAGCGTAAAAATACAGCACGCGCGCCGCACAAACCACATGTACATTTCAAAGAAGATGAGCAAAAATGATCAAACAAACAAAATAAATCAACAACAAATAGTTCAAAATAAATCATTACAACTCAAACAAATAGTTTATCATTCAGTACAACAACTAATACAATAAACACAACAAATAGTTCATGAACAATACAATGTCGAGTGCAGATATCATCATGCTCTTTGCCGTCCACTCTTCAATTAGATCATTCTGAAGTTCATTGTGCGTTGCGGGACGCTGAATGGCATGATAGGAGGCAACAAAGCAGGCTACCCTTTCAGCCCTCCGCCGCACTCGCACGGGATGTCCCAAGAGCTCATACTGTGAGTAGTCTAAATCTTGGCCACGCTCATTCTCGATGATCATGTTGTGCATGATCACACAAGCGTGCATGATGTACCAAAGCATTTGTTGATCCCAAAATCTTGCCGGTCCTCTCACAATAGCAAATTGGGCTTGCAAAATCCCAAATGCTCTCTCCACATCTTTTCTAGCCGCCGCCTGAGCATTGTGGAAATCAAGTTTTTTCTTACCTTCCGATTTTTTCAACGGCTTCACGAAGGTTTGCCACTTTGGATAGATGCCATCCACTAGATAATAGCCATAGTTGTACGTACGGCCATTTGCTACAAACTGCACAGGTGGCAACTCACTGTTTGCAATCTTATTCATCAGTGGTGACCGGTTGACAACATTGATGTCATTCAAAGATCCAGGCATTCCAAAGAATGCATGCCAAATCCAAGTCTCCTGATCGGCCACCGCTTCAAGGATTATAGTGGAACCTTTTTTTGGCCGTGGAATTGCCCATGCCATGCCTTTGGACAATTCTTCCAACTCCAATGCATGCAATCTATTGGGCCAAGCATGCCAGGAAAGCTGCGCGCTTTGTTCATCGCCAGTAGCCTTGCGGCGTCTTCAGCAGTGGGAGATCTCAAATACTCCTCGCCAAACACTTGCACAATTCCCACTGCAAAGCGCTTGACACACATGATGGCTTGGCTCTCACCCATAGCCAAATGATCATCAACTAGATCAGCCGGGATACCGTATGCCAACATACGCAAAGCGGATGTCACCTTCAGAAAAGTGCTATGCTCGAGCTCTCCGGCGGCATTCCTCCTTTGCTGGAAAAACCGGTCATGGCTCGCTAGTTTCTCTGCAATGCGCCTGAACAAGTCGGTGCTCATCCTAAACCGGCGACGAAAGTACGACTCTGGGTATGTGGGATTCTCCACGAAATAGTTCTTCATCAATCTGTTATGGGCATCAATCCTATCTCTCCAAATTTTCTCCCGACCCATAACCGAACCACCGTGCTTCGGTTTTTTATTGATATGCATAGCTACGATCATTGCAAGATCCTCCTCCTCTTCCATATCAAATTCTTCTTCGGAAGAATCATACGACGAACTCATCTACAATGTTCAATACTATACTATAAAAACTACAATTCAAAACATGCACCAAATTCATGAAGTTTGAGCAATACATACCTTGTAGGCGTTTTGTCAAACACCTTGCGGGCGCGGCGCGGCAGCGGGCGCTCGGGCGCTGTTCCTCGAACGACGGAGGCGCACGAGCGCCGGCGGTACTAGGAGGGGATGGGCGGAAGCGCGGGCGCGCGGGGATAGGCCGGGGAAGCCTGAACGGTCTCCGGGGTGCGTGGGCGGCGGCGGCGGCGCGGCCGGACGGGGGTGGAAGCGGGAGAGGAAGTGCGGGCTCGAGCGCTCGAGTGTGCTGCGCGCTGTAGTGGGCGCCTGAAATACGCCGCGCGGGTAAGTGTTTTTGACCGCGCGCCCAACCCGTTTTTGCGCGCCCGCTGGAGCGACCTGACGCATTGCGCGCGCGCTAAAACGACCTATTTTGCGGCACGGCGCTAGTTTAGCGCGGCTGTTGGAGATGCCCTGACAACACGGCCGCGGCTGAGGCGACTCGGATTGAGGCTGCGGGCGACTCAGGATGAGTCGAGGCGAACCGGTAGAAACGGCTTGAGGCCGGCGTTCGGTGGTAGCGGCTCGGAAGGTGCGTCCACGAATCAAAGGCGGAGGCAAACTCTAGGTGAGGCAGAGGCCGGCGGCTTGCAACGGATGCTCCGGCGGGGGCGGCTCTTGTCAAGGACATCAGGGGCGGCTTGCCAGCGCAGACGGGGCCGCGGCAATGGCGAGTGAGGGTGCTCCACGACGGGTTACCAAGGCGTCGTGACAGGCGGCTTCAGGGCCAGCCCAGCCCACTTGAGGCGAGGCAGCAGCTTGGCGCGGAGGCGGGGGCAGCGGCCTCAAACCAGGGCGAGGTAGCCGCGGCAACTTGACGGAATCCAACAGAAGCAAGCAACGACAGTGAGTCTCGGAACAGAGATTCGGCAAGTTGGAGAGTAGACGACCCGCCATGGTGGAAGGCGTGAATGGATCCGGTGGTTTGGCGAGGCCGCGGGAGTGAACTGAGGCCGCGGGATCCGGCGATGCATAACTTCCATCCGAGTCGTGTATCTCTGTGGTTATTGAGGACGCCGGCGGCTCAGCAGCACAGCAGGAGCGAGGTCGAGGCAGGCTACAGCAGCGGCTGAGCATGCCGGCGAAGGCAGCTCAAGTGCGACCGGTTTTGACGAGGCTGCGGTGGCGACTCTGCGGGCGAGCAGTCCGGGTGATTCAACGGACGGCGGCTCCGGACAACGGCCCAACACTGGCCACAACGGAGACGACTTGAAGGCAGAGTCCTCACGACCGTTCAGCGCAGACAGATGCAGGGCGACGAGGCCGTGTCACAACCAGCAGGCAGCTCAATGGCGGCCGCGGGTGGAGTCCGAGGTGAATTGGCGCTGGCGGCTCACCTACCGGGTTGGAGAATTTGGTGACTTAAACTTAGAGTGACACTAGGCGGGTTTTGAAGAAGACCGCGGTAGTGGCGTGACGGGTCACAGCGGCCATGAGGCAACCGAATCTGGCTCGTAGGCGTTTTGGACAATCCACGTCCGCCTCTCTCTCTTTCTTTGACTTTTCCTTGCTGTTGATGGTTAATCCGCAAACCAAAAAATGAAGCGGCAAGTTACCGATGGTAACTTGACACGCCGAGGGCAAAATAGGCCACAGAGGGAGATGATGGTGTCGGCGACTTGCGGTAGCTTTTAGATCGAAGTTGAAACAGATCTTTTCCAACCAGCTCTTTTCCTCATCCGGATACAAACTTCTCAAACCCTAGACAGAATCCCTCCAAGAACTCAACACCACCGTGCGTCAGCCCCACGGTGGGCGCCAACTGTCGTGGAATTAACACATCAGATGTCCTAGTGTGAGGACTTAGTCATGAGGCCAACGCATCTACGTGGTAGCTTGAGAGGGGTTGAGCGGAATCGAGAGACGCAACACAAGACAAGGGTTTAGACAGCTTCGGGCCCCAGGAAACATCATCCGGTAAAAACCCTACATGTTGTTTGAGGCTAGATCTCATTATCATCACGAGGGAGTCGCTGTAAACCGGCTCTCCTCTAGTTGTGTCTAGCCCTAGAGATTGTTTCTTGCCTGTCCCTCTTTGGGGAGCCCTGCCCCTCCTTATATATGTTGAAGGGGCGGGTTATATGTGGAGTCCAACTCGGACTTTAACTTAAACTATTTTGACTTCCCTTCCTGGGCTTCTTAACGTCTGTCGGTTTAACATTGTCTATCGGTTTAACATTGTCTACCAGTTTAACAAAGTCTACCGGTTTACCATCCGCCGGTTTACCAAGTCCCGACCGGGTTACGACTCCGGCCGGGTCATACCACAGGGTATATCCCCAACACCCCTGCTTGATCGAATCGCTGACGTTGTTGAGTCTAGAACAAAATGTTTTGAGTCTTAGGATTATATACATCGGAGAGTAGGATTCTTTTTACTCCTCAGTCCCTTCGTCACTCTAGTGAGGTCTCCTGACGTAGATGTTTTGTCTTTCCTCTCCTCAAATTTCACTAAAAAAAAATTAGGATCACGCGGGTATCTTGGGATCGTTCTGATATTCTTGTGACGAGAACATTGTTCTTGGTGCCCCCTAACATTTAGGGGTTGTGGCAGTGTCCCGGGGAGTTGAGCTCCGAGGTGTTGTCGTCACAATTTTATCGTTGACGTCCTGGAATACCCGAGCTTCGCCGACATCGAAAATCTCTTTTATGCAGCTAGTGGTGAGATAACCTCAACGCCACCCAGTACTAGGAGGGAGTTCAGGAGTATTGCCATAGCTCGTATAACGGATGGTTTTCAAAGGTTGAGGTACACGATTTCCGGAGTTTTCTTGGTTATGTGTTGACGGATGGATACAACTGGATGTAGGGATTGTTAGTTTGGGTGATATATATTGCTTCCCCTGTATCCCCAACACCAGATTGCATAACCAGAAATTTTCGGGAGTTTATAGGTGGGAATTCAAGTAGCTCCTAGAATATCTTTCTGACAAATGCATGATATGGGATTGGTTAAATCTCTATCATATGTTTGTTCCGGCTTATTCTGCAAGCCAATCCTTTGTTTTGTTTTATTTGTGGTATTCGAGTTGCTTTGATGTCAAGTGTTGATCCATACCTTCCCTAAATGGTGTTCTCATATTTCTATGGGAGTACTAATTCTTTTATTCATGCCAAATGGTCATGCCAATTCTTTTCTAACCGGTGTGCTTCTCTCCAGGATAATACTATCATTTTTCCCATTTGCGAGATCAATTCTAAGTTTTCTCAACCGTATCTTTTTCGTCAATGTTCTTATCCGGTGTGCTTCTTTTTCGTCAATGTTCTTATCCGGTGATTCTCGGGAAGATACTAACGGAGCTTCAAGTTTATTATTCTTCGTCTCTTTTCTTCTCCGGTGGATTAATTTCAAGCTTCGGTGTTGATCATATCTCTTCCTTTTGTTTCACATATCTTCCCATGTGAATTTCTTATCCAATGCTCTCTTATTTATTCACCTCTCCCAGTTCATATCCGGAGTGTTGAAGATATGTCAGAAGATTCGTGTTTCCATTCTCAATCCGTTCAAGTTATTTTGTGGTTGTTATCTCATTCAAGCCATTTAATTCAACCGGTGCAATCCCCCCTTTCAATCATTCGTTCAATGGTGTATCTTTTTAGTGGTCCCTAACCCACAGGTCTTTTCCCAGGATCTTACCTGACTCTTCTAATTTTCTCAGAGTCATTCCCAAATTCTTTTCGAAGTTTGAAGTAAGAATGAATTTCATCAGTCAGATGTTTTCAAAGATTGATTTCAAATTATTTTTCATTGTTGGATCAACCTCTTTGTTTTTCATTCTCCCGGAGTATCTCAACAATTCATGGTGGTGTTTCTCATCATCGTTCTCAACATTTGAAGAACGAAGAAGAATTTCTCTTGAATCTTATCAATTCTTCCAAAGATGTGTGGTTCTAGCGTTACGCCATTCTCATAATTGTTTTTGATTGAGACAATTCTTTTCATACCCATCCATAGCATTTCATGAGTTGTTTCCATTTCTTTCCTCCGAAGTCCATCATGTCATAATTCTTCATTCAGCGTGTAACTATCATTCTCCAAATCTTATCGGTGAATCGTTCAAATATCCTATAATAAGTTCATGATCTCTTCGTTCTCAGGTATCTAAATCCCATCAAGCATCTTCGTTCATTTTCCAATTCTTCCTGGTGATGCGCTCGTTTTCTTTGTTCGTTATTTTAATCCTTACGGTGGTTCGTCCAACATTCCTCTTCCGTCGTGATCATACCAATTCATTCGTTCTTTCCAAATCCTACCAGTGGTTCGTGGAAGACCTTCCCAAGTTGCGCTATTTCTCTCTTCAATCTTTTCAAGAAGAATAAGTGGCATGCCAAATTCGTTGCTTGTCATCAATTTAAATTGGTGAAGGATACGCATAACATAATTCTTATTCTTGTTTCATCCAAGTGATCTAGTTTATTCTTTCCGGAGTTGTTCATCATGTCACATTTATCGGTTTGAGATGCTTCATCTTTTCTTTTCCGGAGTTCCAAGTTTTCGGCATTATCTCGTCGCGAAGCTCCATCTAAATCATCGCAAGGCTTCACCTTGTGTTTTCAAATTTTCCTTTCGTTTGATCATTCTTTTATTACCAGAGTTCTTCATGGAGGCTCTACGTGGTGGTTCGCTAAAGATTTAACTCATTCTCGAAGTGTTCTTCAAGATTGTTCTTGGAAAAGCTCAAGTGTTCTTCATCTTGCATTCCAAAGTGCAATTCCTTCTACCTTATCTTTGGAGATGGCGTTATATCATTCTTGACAATTTTCATTCATGTTTCGCGATTCACATGTTGTCAAGAATGAGGTATTTTAAATCCATTAATCTCTTCGTTGGACTTATCTTGTGTCATATTTCACCTAAAGCCTTCCCTAAGGAATGTTGCTATTGTGGTGACTATCAATGGTCCAAGTTATCTCTCTATCATCTTGGTGGAAGAAGTTTTTCATCTCGTTGGTGTTATCAATTATATTATTTGTTTCCGTAGTGGCAGAATTTCGCCTCAATTTTGAGAAGCTTTCCATAAGCCCACTACAAGCTTATTCGTTTCGTTGTTGGTTTTCCAACAACTCCGTTATAACCTTCTTGGAAGGGTGCTTTCTAAGCTCACTTGTGGCAGAAGTTGGCAATTTCTTCTCCATTCTATTTTTCCAATGATCTATCTTCTATTCTTTCTTTCGAAGGCATTATGATGTTGCTCTTTTCACTCATCATCTCGAATTGTGAGGATCGTCTTCTTTTTGTGCTTATCCGTTTAACAGGAATGTTGTGTCATTTCTTCAAGTTCTTTTCAGCTTATCAAGTCTTGCATCTCTTTTCAACCGGAGTGCTGTCCGAATTTGATCTTCCTTGTTCCTTGTTTATCTCATTTCAACTAGAGTGGTTCCAATTTTTCTTGTCCATTGTACTCGTCATTCATAGCCTTGCAACCTCCAAGGTTCACATGGTGTTCCTTGTTCCTATTTTCTACCGCAGTGCTCTCAATTGTGTTCAACTCTGTTTTGTTCTTTCTTTCAACTTTTCAACCTCTGAAGGTTTTTGGTTTCACTCATTTATCGAAGAAGCAACTTAGTTTTACATCTTCTCTTCCTCTTCCATTTCTCTCCGGTGCCATCCTAGATCTCGGGACGAGATCCTCTTGTAGTGGTGGAGTGTTGTAACACCACAGATGTAACTTTCCATAATGTAACTCCAACTCTTGCCATTTCCGGCTATGTGTTGTGATTTTCCTTCGTGGTTGGGTTTTTGTCTTTTGTTTTGCATTTTGTTCATGTCATGCATCTCATCTCATAGCATCACGCGCATTGCATCTGCATGTTTTTTTCATAAAACTTGCATCCGCTTGTAGTTGCCGCCCCTCGCTTCTCTCCATTGCGTTCGTTGACCCTTTCGAGACCAACCGTGTTTTCTTTTTCCCTCCTGTCAAACCACCTAACCTCTCTGCACAACCCCCCCCCCCTGCGTGCCCCTCGGAAAACCTTCCCCAGACCTGAGCTGCTCAGTCGTCACTGATGGGTCCGGATCATCTCCAAACATCCCTAAAATATCATTGGTTCATTGTTTGGACTTCCTAATCTATTTTTCTCAGACCGTCTGATTTCGATACGAGGGACTAGGTAGCCCCTAACCTAATCCTGCCTGCTATATATATCATACCACCAACCTAGAAACTAGGGATCCTGTCCCATCCATCCACTCCCGAGCGCGGCCACTCTTCCTGTCTCTTCCTCATCGGGATCCTCCCCGATCTAAATCCTCCTTGTTTTTAACACCAGACCAACCCGTCGTCTCCACCTCCCGATCTAGTTCATCCATCGATCCCCTCCAGATCCAAAAATCCATCCATCCATCAGCTATGAGGGCCTCCTCTGCCCCTCGCTCGATCTGGGCCAGGAGGGCCCCGAGCTCCTCGACCACGCGCCATCTTCCCCGTCAACCACCTCGAGCAGGGCACTCCTCGCCGGCTATCTCTCCTCGGGCCTGAGGCCCTAGCCAGCCGCGCCCCGCCTCCTCAACCACCTCGCGTCGCTGCCTCATCAGCTCCGCTGCCGGCAGCAGCACCCGTGCCAAGCCTCGTCCTGCAGCCCCCTCATCCAGGAGCTCCACGAGATGAGGAGTTCCTCTTTGTCGTCCCCGCAGCAGTCGCTCGACCTCGCCACTCTCGTCTGCTCTGGTGAGCCTTGCCACCATCGACGGCCGAAGCCAGGTCCCGTTGTTGCTCTTCCCTTCTTCCCCTAGTTCTTCTCGTTGACCCCTGCCTCTCCGCGTAACCTCCCTTTCTTGTCGTTTTCTCAGGAGGAGCCCCGTCTACGCCATGGATGCGCTGCCTCGCCAGATCCGTCCATTCCCCTGTGCCGCACGCCCATGCCTTCCTCCCCACGCCGGATCTGCTGCCGCCCCATCTTTGCCTTGCCGGAGATACCCCGCCTTTGCCAAGTCCCAGCACGCGCCCACGAAGACTCTGCTTCCAGTGTTGTCACCTTGTTTGTTCTCTGCCGCGTCAGGAGATGCTCGATTCGGTCCCTGTTGACCGCGAGCGTCGGCTGGGTCACAGCCGCGCAGGCCAGCGTGCCCCCTGCCGGCCTCCCTCTCCACCAACCGGCCCATGAGGCCTGGTGAGCAGCCCCCTCCCTCTGTATGCTCCTGTTGGGCCAGCCAGATTCGGCCCGTGACTTGTTTTTTTCTGTGCTGTGAATTTGTCTTTAAATCCTAGACATGCTTATTACAGAAATGCCCCTATTATAAACTGCTAATAACTTTTTGACCATGCATCCAAATAAAACATGTCTTATATGTAACATTCTTAGAATTTCATCTAGTTTCACAATATACAACCTTCATCCATGTTTAAAATGTTTAAACTTGTTGTTTGTTTAATTTTGCATAAATGCCATGCTAAAATGATTTATTTCATAACTAAATAACCGTAGCTCCGAATTAAATAAACTTGATAAGTAAATGGGGTGGAATAATGCATAGATTAACGTGGTGCACTTTTTTTATTATTTAACAACATTAAAATATGTTTTAGGGCAGAACAGTAGCTAATTCAAAATATGGGCATGAGGATTTTCCAGAATTATTGTTTGTTGTTTCTGGCCTCATTTAAACTTGCCTATAGTTAGTTTACTTATGTTTCACCTCTTGCCATGTTTAACAACATTTAATATTGTTGTACATAAACGAGAGCGAACTAAATAACTCGAATGTGGTGTTTCGTCAATATGCAACTCGTTGCATATTGAGCTCCACTTAACTTGTAGTATTGTTTGTTGCACTTTGCCATGCCATGCCTCATTAACCGGACATGCATCATACTTGTTTGTGCATCATGCCATGCTTATGTGATGGTTGTTTACCATGTTGTTTGCTTCTTTCCGGTTTGCTTCTCTCGGCAGCTTCGGTTTCATTCCGGAGTTGTGAGGATTCGTTCGACTACGTCCGTTTGTCTTCTTCTTGGACTCATTCTTCTTCCTATCGGGATCTCAGGCAAGATGACCATTACCCTCAATATCACTTCTATCTTTGCTTGCTAGTTGCTTTGTTCTATCGCTATGTTGCGCTACCTAACACTTGTTTACCATGCCTCCCATATTTCCATGTCAAGCCTCTAACCCACCTTCCTAGCAAACCGTTTTTTGGCTAAATTACCGCTTTTGCTCAGCCCCTCTTATAGCATTGTTAGTTGCAGGTGAAGTTGAAGATTTCTCCATAATAGAACATGATTATGTTGGGATATCACAGTATCTCTTATTTTAGTTAACGCATCTATATACCTGGTAAAGGGTGGAAGGCTCGGCCTTATGCCTGGTGTTTTGTTCCACTCTTTCCGCCCTAGTTTCCGTCATACCGGTGTTATGTTCCTTGATTTTGCGTTCCTTAAGCGGTTGGGTTTATGGGAACCCCTTGACAGTTCGCTTTGAATAAAACTCCTCCAGCAAGGCCCAACCTTGGTTTTACATTTTCCTAACAACCTATAACTTTCCCTTGGGTTTTTGCGAGCCCGAGGGTCATCTTTATTTAAACCCCCCTGGGCCAGTGCTCCTCTGAGTGTTGGTCCAAACCGGGCAGCTTGCGGGGCCACCTCAAGGAAACTTGAGGGCTGGTTTTACTCGTAGCTTGACCTATCCAGTGTGCCCTGAGAACGAGATATGTGCAGCTCCTATCGGGATTTGTCGGCACATTCGGGCGGTCTTGCTGGTCTTGTTTTACCATTGTCGAAATGTCTTGTAACCAGGATTCCGAGAATGATCGGGTCTTTCCGGGAGAAGGAATATCCTTCGCTGATCATGAGAGCTTGTTGATAACCCACAAGTATAGGGGATCGCAACAGTTTTCAAGGGTAGAGTATTCAACCCAAATTTGTTGATTCGACACAAGGGGAGCCAAAGAATATTCTCAAGTATTAGCAGCTAAGTTGTCAATTCAACCACACCTGGAAACTTAGTATCTGCAGCAAAGTGTTTAGTAGCAAAGTAATATGATAGTGGTGTTAACGGTAACAAAAGTAAAGACAGCAAAAGTAATGTTTTTGGTATTTTGTAGTGATTGTAATAGTAGCAACAGAAAAGTAAATAAGTGTAAACCAGTATATGGAAAACTCGTAGGCACCGGATTAGCGATGGATAATTATGCCGGATGTGGTTCATCATGTAGCAGTCATAACATAGGGTGACACAGAACTAGCTCCAGCTCATCAATGTAATATAGGCATGTATTCCGTATATAGTCATACGTGCTTATGGAAAAGAACTTGCATGACATCTTTTGTCCTACCCTCCCGTGGCAGCGGGGTCCTATTGGAAACTAAGGGATATTAAGGCCTGCTTGTAATAGAGAACCGGAACAAAGCATTAGCACATAGTGAATACATGAACTCCTCAAACTATGGTCATCACCGGGAGTGGTCCCGATTATTGTCACTTCGGGGTTGCCGGATCATAACACATAGTAGGTGACTATAGACTTGCAAGATAGGATCTAGAACACACATATATTCATGAAAAGATAATAGGTTCAGATCTGAAATCATGGCACTCGGGCCCTAGTGAGAAGCATTAAGCATAGCAATGTCATAGCAACGTCAATCTAAGAACATAATGGATACTAGGGATCAAACCCTAACAAAACTAACTCGATTACATGATAAATCTCATCCAACCCATCACCGTCCAGCAAGCCTACGATGCAATTACTCACGCACGGCGGTGAGCATCATGAAATTGGTGATGGAGGATGGTTGATGATGACGACGGCGACGAATCCCCCTCTCTGGAGCCCCGAACGGACTCCAGATCAGCCCTCCCGAGAGAGATTAGGGCTTGGCGGTGGCTCCGTATCGTAAAACGCGATGATTTCTTCTCTCTGATTTTTTTCTCCCCGAAAGCCAATATATGGAGTTGGAGTTGGCGTCGGAGGGCCACCAGGGGGCCCACGAGGTAGGGGGCGCCCAGGGGGGCGCGCCCCCCACCCTCGTGAGTAGGGTGTGGGCCCCCTGGTCTTCATCTTTTGCGAGGATTTTTCTTTATTTTTTCCAAGGTGTTCCGTGGAGTTTCAGGATATTCCGAGAATCTTTATTTTTTGCACAAAAAACAACACCATGGCAGTTCTGCTAAAAACAGCGTCAGTCCGGGTTAGTTCCATTCAAATCATACAAGTTAGTCCAAAATAAGGGCAAAAGTGTTTGGAAAAGTCGATACGACGGAGACGTATCAACTCCCCCAAGCTTAAATCCTTGCTTGTCCTCAAGCAATTCAGTTGACAAACTGAAAGAGAAAAAGAAAAACTTTTACAAACTCTATTTGCTCTTGTTGTTGTAAACATGAAAAGCCAGCATTCAAGTTTCAGCAATTATTATGAACTAACCATACTCACAATGACACGTAGGTCTCATAATCACTCATATCAATAGCACAATCAGCTAGCGAGCCATAATAGCAAAACTCGGGTGACAACACTTTCTCAAAATAATCATAACATGATATAACAAAATGGTATCTCTCTAGCCCTTTCTGAGACTGCAAAACATAAATGCAGAGCACCTTTAAAGATCAAGGACTGACTAAACATTGTAATTCATGGTAAAAGAGATCCAGTCAAGTCATACCCAATATAAACCAATAATAATGAATGCAAACAACAGTGTGCTCTCCAGCGGGTGCTTTTTAATAAGAAGGATGATGACTCAACATAAAAGTAAATGGATAGGCCCTTCGCAGAGGGAAGCAGGGATTTGTAGAGGTGCCAGAGCTCGGTTTTGAAATAGAGATAAATTATATTTTGAGCGGCATACTCTCATTGTCAACATAACAACTAAAAGACGACGATATCTTCCATGCTAAATAGATTATAGGCGGTTCCCAAACAGAATGGTAAAGTTTATACTCCCCTTCCTCCACAAGAATCAATCCATGGCTTGCTCGAAACAACGAGTGCCTCCAACATTCAACGGGTCCCAAGGGGAGTTTTGTTTGCAGTTATTTTGATTTAGTTTGCACAAAGCATGGGGCTGGGCATCCCGGATATCGCCATTTTCTCGTGAATGAGGAGCGGAGTCCACTCCTCTTGAGAATAACCCGCCTAACACGGAAGATAAGGGCAGCTCTACTTGACATATGAGCTATTCGAGCATGCAAAACAGAATGTTTATTTGAAGGTTTAGAGTTTGGCACATACAAATTTACTTGGACCGGCAGGTAAATACCGCATATAGGTAGGTATAGTGGACTCATATGGAACAACTTTGGGGTTTAAGGAGTTTGGATGCACAAGCAGTATTCCCGCTTAGTACAGGTGAAGGCTAGCAAAAGACTGGGAAGCGACCAACTGAGAGAGCGACAACAGTCGTAAACATGTATTAAAATTAATTCACACCGAGTACAATCATGAGTAGGATATAATCCACCATGAACATAAATATCATGAAGGCTATGTTGATTGGATTCAACTACATGCGTGAACATGTGCCAAGTCGAATCACTCAATTCATTTAAAGGAGGATACGATCCCATCATACCACATCATAATCATTCTAATAGCATGTTGGCATGCAAGGTAAACCATTATAACTCATAGCTAAACAAGCATGGCACAAGCGACTATAATCTCTAAATGTCATTGCAAATATGTTTACTTCATAATAGCTGAATCAAGAACGATGAATTATCATATTTACAAAAACAAGAGAGTTCGAGTTCATACCAGCTTTTCTTTTCCCAATAAGTTCATCATATATCATCATCATTGCCTTTCACTTGCACGACCGAACGGTGCGTATAATAATAAGAGTGCACGTGCATTGGACTAAGCTGGAATTTGCAAGCATTCAACTCAAGAGAAGACAAGTATTATGGGCTCTAAGTTTAAATAATCAATCATGCATATAAGAGCCACTAAACATTTTCAATATGGTCTTCTCGACCCCCAAAGAAAGGAAAAGAAATAAAAACTATTTACACGGGAAAGCTCCCAACAAGTAAAAAGAAGAATGGGAAATATTTTTGGGTTTTCTTTTTAACTCTACTACAAGCATGGAAAGTAAACTAACTAATTTTTTTGGTTTTTTCTTAAGGTTCATCAAACACACAAGAAGAACGCTAGAAGAAGAAATTTAAACTAGCATGGATATTACAGTGAAAAAGTATGAGCACCGACATCTAGCAATGAGTGTGTGTGAACATAAATGTAATGTCGGTGGAAAATACGTACTCCCCCAAGCTTAGGCTTTTGGCCTAAGTTGGTCTATTGCCAGGGATGGCCTGGCGGATATCTGTAGGTGTAGCTGGGGTCGTACCGTGACGCAGCGGCTATCGCCGCCTGAGCTGTAGCGTGGAGTCGAGCAGCCTCCACTCTCCTTTCGTACTCATCTACCTCCTCTCTGGTAATAATATATCTTCTTTTTGCCTGTGAATCAAAGAAAGCAGGAGCAGGAAGAGCAATATGGACTACACAACGTCTGTCAAAGATTAATCGATACTGGAGAGGTGGTTCAATTCTCTCAACAAACTGATGGGAAACCATAGAATCAAAATCTAAATAAGAAGGGGGTAATTCCATATCACCCTCACGAATGTTTATCTCAAGAAAATTAGCTAAGCGGGTTGCATAAATTCCTCCAAAGAAATCTCCGCTATGTCTATTCTGATGCAACCTGCGAGCTACAATGGCTCCCATATGATAAGATTGGTCTCCTAACACAGCACTCCTAAGAATACTGAGATCAGGGACACACATGTGACATGCCTCATCCTTAGCATTTATACATCTACCTATGAAGAGAGCAAAATAATGTATACCAGGAAAGTGAATGCTCCCTATAGTAGCTTGCGTTATATCTCTAGATTCCCCCACAGTTATTCTAGCAAGAAAGTCTCTATATTCGGATTTAGGGGGATCCCTGACATTACCCCAAGATGGAAGTTTGCAAGCAGAAGTAAAATCCTCTAAGTCCATGGTATAATATTTGTCATAAAGGTCAAACATGACTGAAGGAGAATTTCGCAAAGTTGAAAACTCAAACCTCCTCACAAATGAACTTGTGAGATCATGATACTGGGGGCATTTGTCAGCTTCAAAGTCCTCAAGACCGGCGTTACTCAAATATGCGCTAAATTCTTCTTTGATTCCCACTTGATTCATAAAATTTTCCGATGGCCATTCACAGGGCCTCACAGGAGCGTCTCTTGGTGGTTCCTCGTCAGCATCACGTATTGCAAGCCTGGGACCTTGCTTTCTTGAAGGACCACCTTGGAACGTCCTCCTAAGCATATTGTTTCCTGTGAAAAATTTCTGAAATTTTTAGTAACTTCAAATAAAAGTGAACCAACTTCAATAAAATTGATAGTAACAACTCCCACAAGTGCCTAGGGCCTATATCAAGCATTAGAACTACTTGGAACCATATAAATTTGACATGCAAGCTCAAGAACATGGTCACCTATGCAGCACAAATTTGCAAAGAATAAAGCACTAGAACAAAAACTAATTGGACCAATGGAGGAGTCACATACCAAGGAACAATCTCCCCAAGCAGTTTTGCGAGAGGTGCTTTGAGCAAGGAGATCGAAAATCACAGCAACGGGGGCTGGAACTCGTGCTTGAGTTGGTTTTTCATGTTTGTGTGAGGCAGAGGAAGAAGATGGGTGCAGGAATAAGTGGAGGAGGGCCACCGTGGGCCCACGAGGCAGGGGGCGCGCCTAGGGGGGTAGGGCACGCCCTCCACCCTCGTGGCCAGGTGGCAGCTCCCCCCGTGGTAATTTTTGCACAGTAAATTCTCAAATAATCCCGAAAAATCATATTAAATTGGCATGGCATTCTGAGGACTTTTATTGTCGGGATATTTTTATATTGCACGGATAAGTCAGGAAATAGACAGAAAAATATTATTTTACTTTATTTCTACTAAATAACAGAAAATATAAAGAGGGTACAGAAGGTTGTGCTTCTAGTTTCATCCATCTCGTGATCATCAAAATGAACCCACTAACAAGGTTGGTCAAGTCTTGTTAACAAACTCATTCCGAATAATGCCGGAACCGGATAAATTTCGAATGACACTAAGTTACCTCAACGGGGATATGAAAATCCCCAACAATAAGAATATCATACTTTTTCTTGACAGTAGGGAGAGGAAATTCGAAACCTCCAAATATAATCGATGGAACTTTTCCAATAGAGTTAATACTATAAACTTGAGGTTGTTTCCTCGGAAAATGTACCGTGTGCTCATTGCCATTAACATGAAAAGTGACATTGCCTTTGGTGCAATCAATAACGGCCCCTGCAGTGTTAAGGAAAGGTCTTCCAAGAATAATAGACATACTATCATCCTCGGGAATATCAAGAATAACAAAGTCCGTTAAAATAGTAACGTTTGCAACCACAACAGGCACATCCTCACAAATACCGACAGGTATAGCAGTTGATTTATCAGCCATTTGCAAAGATATTTCAGTAGGTGTCAACTTATTCAAGTCAAGTCTACGATATAAAGAGAGAGGCATGACACTAACACCGGCTCCAAGATCACATAAAGCAGTCTTAACATAATTTCTCTTAATGGAGCAAGGTATAGTAGGCACTCCGGGATCTCCAAGTTTCTTTGGTATCCCACCCTTAAAAGTGTAATTAGCAAGCATGGTGGAAATTTCAGCTTCAGGTATCTTTCTTTTATTAGTAATAATATCCTTCATATACTTAGCATAAGGATTTGTTTTGAGCACATCAGTTAATCGCATACGCAAGAAGATGGGTCTAATCATTTCAGCAAAGCGCTCAAAATCCTCATCATCCTTTTTCTTGGATGGTTTAGGAGGAAAATGCATGGGTTTCTGAACCCATGGTTCCCTTTCTTTACCATGTTTCCTAGCAACGAAGTCCCTTTAATCATAACATTGATTCTTTGATTGTGGGTTATCAAGATCAACATCAGGTTCAACTTCTACATCATTATCATTACTAGGTTGAGCACCAACATGAACATTATCATTAACATTATCACTAGGTTCATGTTCATCACCTGACTGTGTTTCAGCATCAGAAATAGAGATATCATTAGGATTCTCAGGTGGCTTAGCGATAGGTTCACTAGAAGTATGCAAAGTCCTATCATTTTTCTTTTTCTTCCTTTTAGAAGAACTAGGTATATCAATATTGTTTCTTTGAGAATCTTGCTCGATTCTCTTAGGGTGGCCTTCAGGATACAAAGGTTCCTGAGTCATTCTACCAGTTCTAGTAGCCACTCTAACAGCATAATCATTTTTCTTACTATTCATTTCATCAAGCACTTCTTTCTGAGCTTTGAGTACTTGTTCTGTTGAGTGGTAACCATAGAAGCATGCTTGCTAACCAGTTTAAGTTCACCTCTAATATCAGCCATATAATCACCCAAGCGTTTAATCATAAAGTTATTCTGTTTTAATTGTCTACCAAAATAAGCATTAAAGTCATCTTGCTTAAACATAAAGTCATCAAACTCATCCAAGCACTGACTAGCAATTTTAGTAGGAGGGACTTCAGCTTTATCATATCTATAGAGAGAATTTACCTTTACTACCTGTGTCGGGATATCGAGAGGTTCTTCATTAAATAAGTAATTGAGATCATATACTTCTTCAACAGGCGGTAAATTAAGACCATGTATTTCTTCAATAGGAGGTAAATTCTTAACATCTTCAGCTTTAATACCTTTTTCTTTCATAGATTTCTTTGCCTCTTGCATATCTTCGGGACTGAGAAATAGAACACCTCTCTTCTTCGGAGTTGGTTTAGGAATAGGCTCAGTAATTGGCTCGGGAACTGGCTCAGAAGGTGCCCAATTATTTTCATTAGCCAACATATTATTCAATAGAATTTCAGCATCATCCGGTGTTCTTTCCCTGAAAAGAGAACCAGCACAACTATGTAGGTAATCTCTGGAAGCATCAGTTAGTCCATTGTAAAAGATATCAAATATTTCAGGTTTCTTAAGAGGATGATCAGGCAAAGCATTAAGTAACTTGAGAAGCCTCCCCCAAGCTTGTGGGAGACTCTCTTCTTCAATTTGCACAAAATTGTATATTTCCCTCAAAGCAGCTTGTTTCTTATGAGCAGGGAAATATTTAGCAGAGAAGTAATAAATCATATCCTGGGGACTTTGCACACAACCAGGATCAAGAGAATTATACCATATCTTAGCATCACCCTTTAATGAGAACGGAAATATCTTAAGTAAATAAAGGTAGCACGATCTCTCATTATTAGTAAACAGGGCAGCTATATCATTTAACTTAGTAAGATGTGCCACAACAGTTTCAGATTCATAGCCATAAAAAGGATCAGATTCAACCAAAGTAATTATATCTGGATCAACAGAAAAATCATAATAGTCCTGATCAGGAACACAGATAGGTGAAGTAGCAAAAGCAGGGTCGGGCCTCATTCTATCTCTAAAAGATTCTTTACTCCATTTAACTAGCAACCTCTTAAGTTCCTGTCTATCCTGGCAAGCAAAAATAGCTGCAGAAGATTCAGCATCAAAAAGATAACCCTCAGGAATAGCAGGCATAGGTTCATCATCACTAACATCATCGTGTTCAGGTTCAATAATTTCTCTTTCTCTAGACCTAGCAATTTGCTCATCAAGATATTCACCAAGTGGCACAGTAGTATCAAGCATAGAAGTAGTTTCATCATAAGTATCATGCATAGCAGAAGTGGCATCATCAATAACATGCAACATATCAGAATCAATAGCAGTAGTAGGTTTAGGTGTCGCAAACTTACTCATAACAGAAGGAGAATCTAGTGCAAGGCTAGATGGCAAACCCTTACCTCCCCTCGTAGTTGAGGGCAAAATAGTAGTTCGATCATCTTTCAAGTTCTTCATAGTGTCCAGCAGATATAAATCCCAAGTGACTCAAAGAATAGAGCTATGTTCCCCGGCAACGGCGCCAGAAAATAGTCTTGATAACCCACAAGTATAGGGGATCGCAACAGTTTTCGAGGGTAGAGTATTCAACCCAAATTTGTTGATTCGACACAAGGGGAGCCAAAGAATATTCTCAAGTATTAGCAGCTGAGTTATCAATTCAACCACACCTGGAAACTTAGTATCTGCAGCAAAGTGTTTAGTAGCAAAGTAATATGATAGTGGTGGTAACGGTAACAAAAGTAAAGACAGCAAAAGTAATGTTTTTTGGTATTTTGTAGTGATTGTAATAGTAGCAACGGAAAAGTAAATAAGTGTAAACCAGTATATGGAAAACTTGTAGGCACCGTATTAGCGATGGATAATTATGCCGGATGTGGTTCACCATGTAGCAGTCATAACATAGGGTGACACAGAACTAGCTCCAGTTCATCAATGTAATGTAGGTATGTATTCCGTATATAGTCATACGTGCTTATGGAAAAGAACTTGCATGACATCTTTTGTCCTACCCTCCCATGGCAGCGGGGTCCTATTGGAAACTAAGGGATATTAAGGCCTCCTTTTAATAGAGAACTGGAACAAAGCATTAGCACATAGTGAATACATGAACTCCTCAAACTATGGTCATCACCGGGAGTGGTCCCGATTATTGTCACTTTGGGGTTGCCGGATCATAACACATAGTAGGTGACTATAGACTTGCAAGATAGGATCTAGAACACACATATATTCATGAAAACATAATAGGTTCAGATCTGAAATCATGGCACTCGGGCCCTAGTGACAAGCATTAAGCATAGCAAAGTCATAGCAACATCAATCTCAGAACATAATGGATACTAGGGATCAAACCCTAACAAAACTAACTCGATTACATGATAAATCTCATCCAACCCATCACCGTCCAGCAAGCCTACGATGCAATTACTCACGCACGGCGGTGAGCATCATGAAATTGGTGATGGAGGATGGTTGATGATGACGACGGCGACGAATCCCCCTCTCCGGAGCCCCGAACGGACTCCAGATCAGCCCTCCCGAGAGAGATTAGGGCTTGGCGGCGGCTCCGTATTGTAAAACGCGATGATTTCTTCTCTCTGATTTTTTTCTCCCCAAAAGCCAATATATGGAGTTGGAGTTGGCGTCGGAGGGCCACCAGGGGGCCCACGAGGTAGGGGGCGCACCCAGGGGGGCGCCCCCCACCCTCGTGAGCAGGGTGTGGCCCCCTGGTCTTCATCTTTTGCGAGGATTTTTCTTTATTTTTTCTAAGGTGTTCCGTGGAGTTTCAGGATATTCTGAGAATCTTTATTTTCTGCACAAAAAATAACACCATGGCAGTTCTGCTGAAAACAGCGTCAGTCCGGGTTAGTTCCATTCAAATCATACAAGTTAGAGTCCAAAACAAGGGCAAAAGTGTTTGGAAAAGAAGATACGACGGAGACGTATCACTTGTGATGGGCTAAGTTGGGACACCCCTGCAGGGTATAAACTTTCAAGAGCCGTGCACATGGTTATGTGGCAGATGGGAATTTGTTAATATCCGGTTATACAGAACTTGACACTTGACTTAATTAAAATGCATCAACCGTGTGTGTAGCCGTGATGGTCTCTTTTCGGCGGAGTCCGGTAAGTGAACACGGTTTGGGTTATGATTGAACGTAAGTAGTTTCAAGATCACTTGTTGATCACTTCTAGCTTCACGACCATTGCGTAGTTTCTCATCTTACTCTTGTACTCGTATGTTAGCCACCATATTTTCTTAGCGCTTGCTGCAACACCACCTCAGCACTTTATCCTACCCATAAGCTTAAATAGTCTTGATCTCGCGGGTTTTGGGATTGCTGAGTCCTCGTGACTCACAGATACTATTAGAACAGTTGTAGGTGCCGATGATACCAGTGCAAGTGATGCCACCGAACTCAAGTAGGAGTTCGACGAGGACCTTGGTCGTTACTATGTGTTGTTTCCTGATGATTAGTAGTGGAGCCCAGTTCGGACGATCGGGGATCTAGCATTTGGGGTTATCTTCTTTTCATTTGGATTTGTCCATAGTCGGACTATGTGTGTACTCTGAATGATGTATGAATTATTTGTTCATTGTGTGAAGTGGCGATTGTAAGCCAACTATTTATCTATCACTTTCTTGTTCATTACATGGGATTGTGTGAAGATGACCTTTCTTGCTACAAAACCACAATGCGGTTATGCCTCTAAGTCGTGCCACGACACATGGGAGATATAGCCGCATCGTGGGCGTTACACTAGGGTTTAAGCTTCTATCACTCTAGCAACCCATCATATTCTTATTACTTCCCAATGCCTTCCCCTTCGCAAAAATCAATGGTGAAGTGTCATGTAGTCGACGTTCACATAACACCACTTGAGGAGAGACAACATACATCTCATCAAAATATCGAACGAAAACCAAATTCACATGATTACTTATAACAAGACTTCTACCATATCCTCAGGAACAAACGTAACTACTCATAAAGCATATTCATGTTCATAATTAGAGGGGTATTGAATAGCATTAAGGATCTGAACATATGATCTTCCACCGAATAAACCAACTAGCATCAACTACAAGGAGTAATCAACACTACTAGCAACCCACAGGTACCAATATGAGGTTTTGAGACAAAGATCGAATACAAGAGATGAACTAGGTTTTGAGAGGAGATGGTGCTAGTGAAGATGTTGATGGAGATTGACCCCCTCTCGATGAGAGGATCAATGGTGATGATGATGGCGATGATTTCCCCCTCCCGGAGGGATGTTTCCCCTGTAGAACAGCTCCGCTGGAGCCCTAGATTGGTCCTGTCCAGGTTCCGCCTCAAGACGGCAATGCTTCGTCCCGAAATCTTCTCTATGATTTTTTCCACGAAAAAAGACACCATATAGCAGAAGATGGACGTCGGGGGCCTGCCGGGGGCCCACGAGGCAGGGGGCGCGCCTAGGGGGGTAGGGCGCGCCCTCCACCCTCATGGATGACTGGTGGCCCCCCTCTGATGCTTTCTTCGCCCAATATTTTTAATATATTCCAAAACTGATCTCCGTGAAGTTTCAGGACTTTTGGAGTTGTGTAGAATAGGTCTGTAATATTTGCTCCTTTTTTCCAGTCCAGAATTCCAGCTGCCGACATTCTCCCTCTGCATGTAAACCTTATAAAATAAGAGAGAAAAGGCATAAGTATTGTGATATAATGTGTAGTAACAGCCCATAATGCAATAAATATTGATATAAAAGCATGATGCAAAATGGACGTATCAACTCCCCCAAGCTTAGACCAAAATTGTCCTCAAGCGAAAGCCGATATCGAAAAATATGTCCACATCTTTAGAGATAGATGTGTCGATAAAATAAAATAAGGACATGAGGGCATCATGATCATATTTAGAACAGCAACATATATTGCCATATGATTTCTTATGCTAAAGTAACAACCTATTCACAAGGTAAAGTATGGATCAGAAAATTCATTGAAAACTAACAAACTATGATCTCAGTCGTTGAAGCAATTGTAATTTATCATAACATCGGAAAGAGTCAATATAAGAGCTTTCCAGAAGTCCACACACTCAACTATCATTTAGTCTTTCACAATTGCTAACACTCACACGATACTTATGGATATAAAGTTTCAATCGGACACAGAGAAAGATAGGGGTTATAGTTTTGCCTCCCAACCTTTTACCTCAGGGGTAATGTCAACAATAATACTTTATGAAAACCTACATCCAAGTGGGTATATATATATCAGGATCTTTCCAACACATAGTTCTTGCCAAAGGATAAAACGTAAAAAGGAAAGGTGAAGATCACCATGACTCTTGTATGAGAGTAGAAGGTAAAAATAAAAGATAGGCCCTTCACAGAGGGAAGCAGAGGTTGTCATGCGCTTTCATGTTGGATGCACACAATCTTAATGCAAAAGAATGTCACTTTATATTGCCACTTGTGATAGGGACCTTTATTATGCAGTCCGTCGCTTTTATTTCTTTCATATCACAAGCTCGTATAAATCTTATTTTCTTGACACTAATAGATCATACATATTTAGAGAGTAATTTTTATTACTTGCATCAATGATAACTTACTTGAAGGATCTTACTCAATCTATAGGTAGGTATGTTGGACTCTCATGGCAAAATTGGGTTTAGGGATGTTTGGAAGCACAAGTAGTATCTCTACTTGGTGCAAAGAATTTTGCTAGCATGAGGGGGAAAGGCAAGCTCAACATGTTGGATGATCCATGACAATATAACTTATTCGGATATAAGGAAACATAACCCATTACGTTGTCTTCCTTGTCCAACATCAAATTTTTAGCATGTCATATTTTAATGAGTGCTCACAATCATAAAAGATGTCCAAGATAGTATATTTATATGTGAAAACCTCTCTTTCTTTATTACTTCCTATTAATTTCAACGATGACCAAAACTATGTTTGTCAACTCTCAACAACTTTTAATCATCATACTCTTTATATATGAAGTCATTACTCTCCATAAGATCAATATGATCTTTTTATTTCTTTTTATTCTTTCTTTAATTCCCTCAATATCATAGCAAGATAGCAAAGGCCCTCAAGTCAAAACTACTCTCTATTATATATAGCTCACGGACTCAATTACATAGATAGAGATCAAAGCAAAACTCAAAGCTAGATCATACTAAACATTTATTCTACTAGATCAAGATATAACCAAAAGGGTCGAACTAAGGAAAATGGTAAAGATAGAAGTGTGATGGTGATACGTACTGGGCACCTCCCATAAGCTTGGCAGTTGCCAAGGGGAGTGCCCATACCCATGTATTTATGTCTCTTTCTTCCGAGGTGGTGATGTGATATTCTTGGCGATGATGCCCCTTGGGATATGATTCGCTTCCTCGAGCTTATTAACTTGCTGCTTAAGATCCATTATTTCCTTCCATAGTACCCGTGGCGGCTAAAGCTCCATTCACCCATGGATGTTTCATAGCTGCAGGAGAAAAGGCAACACTCTTTTTCATATTTTCATAAGAAAGAAATCTAGCATTGGGAGGGATGACCGAATTAGAAATTGCTGAGCTGTGAAGTTCCTCCAGCATGAATCTGGCTTGAAGACGAGAAGTAACTTCTTGATCCTCCTCCATGGCATCCACCCTTTTCAAGTCGGCCTCCATCTCTTCCTCGGTTGATGGCCCAAAGTGGTTAGCTTCGTTGTTTGCTCTTGGCCCGGTGTCGGATGAGATACCCGACTCTCCCTGACTGACTCTTGAGAAGACATCTTGCTTAACTCTACTGCCAAAATAGATCAAAACAAAAACAGAGGATTTTGTCGTGGTACGGTGGTCAAAACCTTCAGGAGATTATATAATGATTTTTTACCGACCAAAAAGAAATATCATGCAAGAAAATGGAGTCCGGAGGGCATATAAAGTGGCCACGAGGCAGGGGCGCACCCAGGGGGGAGGGTGTGCCTTCCACCCTCGTGGATGCCTCATGTCTCTTTTGGACTACTTTTAATTCTCCTAATTTTTTAAATATTCCAAAACAGAGAAAATTGCTATTTGAATAGTTTTGGAGTCGGTTTACTTACCGTACCACATACCTATTCCTTTTCGGAGTCTGAAACATTCTGGAAAGTGTCCCTTATGTACTCCTCCAGGGTTACAGTGTTAATAACATTGGTTTCAACATTTATGGGTTTACCTGAGATATAATGTTTGACTCTTTGACCGTTTACCACCTTCAGATTTGTGCCTGCGGTGTTGTTGATTTTGATGGCACCGGAACGATAGAATGTAAGGACCTTCCCATTTCGAGAGAAGTTTTCCTGCAAAAAATCTTAAAGGAGAGTTGTATAGCAAAACATAATCACCTACATTAAACTCACGCTTTTGTATCCTTTTTTCATGCCATCTTTTAACTTTTTCTTTAAACAACTTGGCATTCTCATAGGCTTGGGTTCTCCATTCATCAAACGAGCTAATGTCAAATAACCTCTTCTCGCCGGCAAGATTGAAATCATAATTGAGCTCTTTAATAGACCAATATGCCTTATGTTCAAGTTCGAGAGGTAAGTGACATGCTTTTCTATAAACCATTTTATACGGAGACATACCCATAGAATTTTTATAAGCAATTTTATAGGCCCATAATGCATCACCAAGTTTCTTGGACCAATTCTTTCTAGATCTAGTAACAGTATTTTGCAGAATCAAGTTAATCTCTCTATTACTCAATTCTACTTGACCACTAGACTGGGGATGGTATGGAGATGCAATTCTATGATTAACATCATACTTAGCAAGCATTTTATGAAAAGCACCATGAATAAAATGTGAACCACCATCAGTCATTCAATATCTAGGGACTCCAAACCTCAAAAAAATAACTTCTTTAAGCATCTTAATAGAAGTGTTATGATCAGCACTACTAGTTGGAATAGCTTCTGCCCACTTAGTAATGTAATCAACAACAACTAAAATATGTGTATACCCGTTGGAGGAAGGGAAAGGTCCCATATAATCAAAGCCCCAAACATCAAATGGTTCAATAACAAGTGAATAGTTCATAGGCATTTCCTGACGTCTACTGATATTACCAATTCTTTGGCATTCATCACAAGACAAGACAAACTTACGAGCATCTTTGAAAAGAGTAGGCCAATAAAAACCGGATTGCAATACCTTATGTGCAGTTCTATCTCCAGCGTGGTGTCCTCCGTAAGCCTCGGAGTGACACTTGCGTAGGATCTGTTCCTGTTCATGCTCAGGTACACAACATCTAATAACACCATCTACTCCTTCTTTATAAAGGTGTGGGTCATCCCAAAAGTAATGTCTTAAATCATAGAAAAACTTTTTCTTTTGTTGGTATGTGAAACTAGGTGGTATAAATTTAGCAACAATGTAATTAGCATAATCAGCATACCATGGAGCAGTACGAGAAACATTTATGACAGCTAATTGTTCATCAGGAAAGCTATCATCAATAGGTAGTGGGTCATCAAGAATATTCTCTAACCTAGACAAGTTGTCTGCAACGGGGTTCTCAGCTCCCTTTCTATCAATAATATGCAAAACGAATTCTTTTAGCAAGAGAACCCATCTAATAAGTCTAGGTTTAGCATCTTTCTTTTCCATAAGATATTTAATAGAAGCATGATTAGTGTGAACAGCTACTTTGGAATCAACAATATAAGGTCTAAACTTATCACAAGCAAATACAACTGCTAAAAATTCTTTTTCAGTAGTAGCATAATTTGTCTAGGCACTGTCTAGAGTTTTACTAGCATATTGGATAACATTTAATTTCTTATCAACTCTTTGTCCTAGTACAGCACCAACAACATAATCATTAGCATCACACATAATTTCAAAGGGTAATTCCAATTAGGTGGTTGACCAATAGGTGCAGAAATCAAGGCTTTCTTGAGTATTTCAAATGCTTCTACACAATTGTCATCAAAAACAAAAGGAACATCTTGTTGCAAGAGATTAGTGAGAGGCCTAGAAATTTTAGAGAAGTCTTTAATAAACCTCCTATAAAACCAGCATGACCAAGGAAACTTCTTATACCTTTGATATCTTTAGGACACGACATCTTTTCAATAGCATCAACTTTAGCTTTATCAACTTAAATACCTCTTTCAGAAATTTTATGCCCTAAGACAATACCTTCATTGACCATAAAGTGGCACTTCTCCCAATTCAAGACAAGATTAGTTTCTTCGCATCTCTGCAAAACTCGATCAAGGTTGCTTAAGCAATCATCAGAAGAAATTCCATAAACGGAGAAATCATCCATGAAAACCTCAACAATCTTTTCACAAAAGTCAGAGAATATAGCAGTCATAAATCTTTGAAAGGTAGCAGGTGCATTGCATAAAACAAAAGGCATGTGTCTATAAGCAAAAGTACTAAAAGGGCAAGTAAAAGTGGTCTTTTCCTGATCCTCTTTCGACACAAGTATTTGAGAGAAACAAGAATAACCATCTAGAAAGAAAAAATGTGTATGTTTGGATAGTCTTTCTAGCATTTGATCAATAAAATGTAGAGGGTAATGATCTTTTCTAGTAGCTTTATTTAATTTGCGGAAATATTACCATTCTATAACCTGTAACAATTTCTTGTGGGATTAATTCATCCTTATCATTAGGAACAACAGTAATACCTCCCTTCTTAGGGACACAATGAACTGGACTTACCCACTGACTATCAGCAATAGGATAAATTATACCTGCCTCCAGAAGCTTTAGTATTTCATTTCTTACCACTTCTTTCATCTTAGGATTTAACTGTCGTTGATGGTCAACAACTGGTTTAGCATCTTCCTCCAATTTTATTTTGTGCTGACATAGAGTGGGACTAATGCCCTTAAGATCATCAAGAGTATATCCAATGGCAGCATGGTGTTTCTTCAGAGTTTTCAATAATTTTTCTTCTTCATGCTCTGAAAGGTTAGCACTAATAATAGCAGGATATATCTTCTTTTCATCAAGATAGGCATATTTAAGAGTATCAGGTAATTGTTTAAGCTCAAACACGGCATCACCCATGGGTGGAGGACCAAGGATTTCAACTGGAAAGTTGTGTTTCAAAATAGGTCCCTGATTAAAGAATACTTCATATATTTCCCTTCTTTCATTCATAAACATATCATTTTCATGGTCTAGCAAATATTGTTCTAAAGGATCATTAGGAGGCACGGAAATAGAAGCAAGACCAATAATTTCATCTTTACTAGGCAATTCTTTATCATGGGGTTCTGTACGAAATTTAGCAAAATTGAAATCATGAGACATATCCCCTAAACCAACAGTAACAATATCATTTTTGCAGTCCATCTTAGCATTAACAGTATTCAAGAAGGGTCTACCAAATATAATGGGACAAAAGTCATCTTGTGGGGAACCAAGAACAAGAAAATCAGTAGGATATTTAATTTTCCCACACAAGACTTCAACATATCTAACAATCCCAATTGGTGAAATAGTGTCTCTATTGGCAAGCTTAATAGTAACATCAGAATCTTCTATCTCAACAGGTGCAATACCATGCATAATTTCTTTGTATAAGGAATGAGGTATTGCACTCACACTAGCACCCATATCACATAAGCCATGATAACAATGATCTCCTATTTTAACAGAAACAACAGGCATGCTAACAACAGGTCTATGTTTATTTTTAGTATCGGGTTTAGCAATTCTAGCAGCTTCATCATAGAAATAAATAACATGCTCATCAATATTATCGACCAAGGGATCTTTGACCATAGCAATACTAGGTTCAACTTTAATTTGCTCAAGGGGTGTAGGTGTTCTAATATTGCTCTTACGAACCACAATTGAAGCTTTAGCATGATCCTTTATTCTAACAGGAAAAGGTGGTTTCTCAATATAAGCGGTAGGAACAATAGGATCAACACTATAAGTAATAGTTTTTTCTTCAACTTTAATAGGTCCTACTACCTTTACTTCAATGAGAGGATGATATTTAAACCACTTCTCCTTAGGGAGATTAACATGAGTAGCAAATTATTCACAGAAAGAAGCTACTATCTTAGAGTCAAGTCCATATTTAGTGCTAAATTCACGAAAAGCATCGGTATCCATAAGAGATTTAACACAATCAAACTTAGGGGTTATACCTGACTCCTTACCTTCGTCGAGTTCCCAATCTTTAGAGTTGCGTTTAATTCTTTCCAATAAATCCCATTTGAATTGAATAGTCTCCATCATAAAAGAACCAGTACAAGAAGTATCTAGCATGGAGCAACCATTATGATGAAGCCGATCATAAATTTTTTTAATAATAGTTTCTCTTGATAGCTCATGATTGGGGCGTGAATATAACACTGAATTAAGCCTCCCCCAAGCTTGAGCAATACTTTCTCATTCATGAGGCCAAAAATTATATATATAATTCTGATCACGATGAACCAGATGCATAGGATAAAACTTCTGATGAAATTACAATTTCAATCGGTTGTAGTTCCATGATCCAATATCATCACATAGCCTATACCATGTCAATGCCTTTCCCTTCAAAGATAAAGGGAAGACCTTCTTCTTGACAACATCCTCGGACATACCTGCAAGCTTAAATAATCCACAAACTTCATCCACATAGATTAGGTGCATATCGGGATGTAATGTTCCATCTTTTGTATAGGGATTAGCTAGCAGTTTCTCTATCATACCCGAAGGAATTTCAAAGTAAATATTTTCAGCAGGTTGAGGAGCAAATCTTTTCTCTTCTGGTCGGGGTGAATATACCCCAAACAAGCCCCTCAAAGGATTATTTTCCATAGTAACAAGTGACAGTAAATTTCAGCACACTATATAAATGTTTCCTTACCAAATTTCACTTACCAAAGGCGCTTCACTCCCCGGCAACGGCGCCAGAAAAGAGTCTTGATGACCCACAAGTATAGGGGACCTATCATAGTTCTTTTGATAACTAAGTGTGTCGAACCCAACAAGGAGCAGAAGGAAATGACAAGCAGTTTTCAGTAAGGTATTCTCTGCAAGCACTGAAATTATCAGTAACAAATAGTTTTGTGATAAGATAATTCGTAACGAGTAACAGGTAACAAAGGTAAACAAGTTGCAGCAAGATGGCCCTATCCTTTTTGTAGCAAAGGACAAGCCTGGACAAACTCCTATGTAAAGCAAAGTGTTCCCGAGGACACATGGGAATTACTGTCAAGCTAGTTTTCATCATGCTCGTATGATGAACGTTCGTTACTTTGATAATTTGATATGTGGGTCGACTGGTGCTTGGGTGCGGTCCTTACTTGGACAAGCCTCCCACTTATGATTAACCCCTCTCGCAAGCATACGCAACTACGAAATAAGAATTAAGGTAAACCTAACCATAGCATGAAACATATGGATCAAAATCAGCCCCTTACGAAGCAACACATAAACTAGGGTTTTAAGCTTCTGTCACTCTAGCAACCCATCATCTACTTATTACTTCCCAATGCCTTCCCCTAGGCCCAAGTCATGGTGTAGCGTCATGTAGTCAACATTCACATAACACCACTAGAGGACAGACAACATACATCTCATCAATATATCGAACGAGTACAAAATTCACATGATTACTTATAACAAGACTTCTCCCATGTCCTCAGGAACAAACGTAACTTCACAAAGCATATTCATGTTCATAATCATAGGGGTATTGAATAGCATTAAGGATCTGAACATATGATCTTCCACCGAATAAACCAACTAGCATCAACTACAAGGAGTAATCAACACTACTAGCAACCCACAAGTACCAATATGAGGTTTTGAGACAAAGATCGGATATAAGAGATGAACTAGGGTTTGAGAGGAGATGGTGCTAGTGAAGATGTTGATGGATATTGACCCCCTCTCGATGAGAGGATCGATGGTGATGACCATGGCGATGATTTCCCCCTCCCGGAGGGATATTTCCCCAGCAGAACAGCTCCACCGAAGCCCTAGATTGGTCCTGCCCAAGTTCCACCTCAAAATGGCAGCGCTTTGTCCCAAAAGCTTCTCTATGATTTTTTCCAGTGCAAAAAACACCATATAGCAGAAGATGGACGTCTGGGGCCTGCTAGGGGGCCCACGAGGTAGGGGGTGCGCCCTCCACCCTCGTGGATGACTGGTGGCCCTCCTCTGGTGCTTTCTTCGCCTAATATTTTTAATATATTCCAAAACTGATCTCTGTGAAGTTTCAGGACTTTTGGAGTTGTGCATAATAGGTCTCTAATATTTGCTCCTTTTCCAGTCTAGAATTCCAGCTGCAGCATTCTCCCTCTTCATGTAAACCTTATAAAATAAGAGAGAAAAGGCATAAGTATTGTGATACAATGTGTAGTAACAACCCATAATGCAATAAATATTGATATAAAAACATGATGCAAAATGGACGTATCAAGAGATCACACCAAAGCTTATCTTATGGGCTAAAGAGACCCTATGGGAGAGAGAGACATCATAGCCTTCCCAGATGCCTGGTACTCAAAGAGGAGAGAATCCACATGTCTTCAAGAGGGGAAAGACATGTTAGTTGAAGATGCTTCTTTGTGTCTTTTGCTCTGTTTTTCATTTGCTCTGATTTTCTACTACTCTATCTTCTCCCATTATCCAATGTCAGATTCAGGGGGAGAAAGACATCTAAGGGAAGAAAATCTTTGGAATTCATTGCATATCTTCTTCCTTGGGGACATGTCTATATCTAACTAGAGTACTAAGTACTCACCCTCTACATGTCATCCCAGTCTTGATACTTGTCGGTGTCAAAACCGGCGGATCTCGGTAGGGGGTCCCGAACTGTGCGTCTAAGGCTAATGGTAACAGGAGGCGGGGGACACGATGTTTTACCCAGGTTCGGTCCCTCTCGATGGAGGTAATACCCTACTTCCTGCTTGATTGATCTTGATGATATGAGTATTACAAGAGTTGATCTACCACGATATCGTAGAGGCTAAACCCTAGAAGCTAGCCTATGATCATAATTGTTCTTGTCCTACGGACTAAACCCTCCGGTTTATATAGATACCGGAGGGGGTTAGGGTTACACAGAGTCGATTACAGAGAAGGAGATCTATATATCTGAATTGCCAAGCTTGCCTTCCACGCAAAGGAGAGTCCCATCCGGACACGGGACGAAGTCTTCAATCTTGTATCTTCATAGTCCAACAGTCCGACCAAAGTATATAGTCCGGCTATCCGAGGACCCCTTAATCTAGGACTCCCTCAGTAGCCCCTGAACCAGGCTTCAATGACGACGAGTCCGGTGCGCAGATTGTCTTCGGCATTGCAAGGCGGGTTCCTTCTTCGAATACTCCATAGAAGATTTTGAACACAAGAATCGTGTCCGGCTCTACAAAACAAATTCCACATTCCACCGTAGAGAGCACAATATTCCACAAATCTAATCTGCTGACAACTTTTTATAGCGTGACATCACGTCACGGTCCGGTCATTATTCGAACCGTTTTTCACACCTGCCACCGCACATATCGCGAGGCGGTTTTATCGGCACGTCTTGTCGAAGCAGAGATCATGTCCCCTCATCACGGGATTCTCATCAATACGGGCGTGGGTAACCCAACCGTGCCACCAATCGTGGTGCTTGGGAGATAAGCGATTTTAGCGGGCAAGTGGGGAGGCGCGGGATCTCTGCTGCCTTTATAAGGGGATAATAACTCCCTCTTTCACCCACGCCTTCTTCCTCGGCTCATCCATTCCTTCTAGCTAAGCCCTAGCGCTCAAGCGTTCGTCTTCTCCGCCCAAAAAGGTTTCCCGAAAATGTTCGGATCCGGAGCGGGAGGCAAGTGGATGGCCTCTACCGTCTGGGAGAAGGATATCAGAAAGCTCTGGGGGGCCGGGTATTTGGCCAAGAGAATCGGCCACCATCTTCCGACGGTGGGACAAATCGTCCCTACCCTGGAACCCCACGAGAGGGTGGTATTCCTCCCTCATTTTTTCCGCGGGCTAGGGTTTCCCCTCCACCCATTTGTTCGTGGCATCATGTATTATTATGGGATTGATTTTTCATGATCTATCCCCCAATTCCTTCCTCAACATCTCAACATTCATCGTCGTGTGCGAGGCCTTTCTCCGCGTCCCACCGCACTTCGACTTATGGCTGAAGGTTTTCAATGTGAAGCCCAAGGTAGTGAGCGGCGAGCATGCCGAATGCGGAGGCGCCATGGTGAGCAAGATGCCCAACGTTACATGGCCAACAGGTACTTTCAATGATTCCGTCAAGGAGTGGCAACAGCAGTGGTTTTACATCACCGAGCCGCGTGGCAAGGAATGGGCCGCCGCTCTAGAGTTCAGATCCGGCGCCCCCCTGTGACTTATGTCCTAGCACAAGAAGGGCCTGAACCGGGCTTCGTCTGACAAGCTATCGGAGCTCCAGACGCGCGTCCAAGACATGGAAGACAAGAACATCAAGCTCGTCAATGTAGTCCAGGTGATGTTAGTTCGCCGGATTCTACCTTGTCAACACCGGGCTTGCAATTTATGGGAGTTCGACCCAGCCAAGCACCAGACCTTGCAAGAGCTCTTTGTCTCCTCGCATAAGGACATCTGGAAGGTGCTTTTCAAGTCCGGCAAATTGTGGTCGGACTCCGTTGAGGACCGCGAGTACCAACTGTCCCGCCCTGCAAGTTCGGTAAGTGATTGTATATTGACAATTCATATGTTTTATTCGCATATCCTAAGGAAAATGCTTGATGTGTTTCCCCCAAATTTCCTAGGGCTGGGCAAAGAAGGCGGGGCGGATCTACTGTCCGGCCCCGCTGCCAGAAGAACCGGCCGGCCCACTTCTGATGAAGATGCTGGTCCCGGCGCCTTACAAGGCACCGAAGAAGAAGGCCAAAAAGGAGGCCAAGAAGACCAGGGCGGCCTCCGTCGCCGTGGGGCTTAGGACACAAGATCTGAAGACTCCAATGCCCATTCTTCCTCCGAAGAGGATGAGGAGGAGGAAGGAGACGAATCCCCCGCGGGGGGAAGAAAGAAAAGGACGGCCTCCACATCCTTGGAGGCCGAGTCGCTTAAGAGGGGAAAAACTCCCCTTCCAGAGGAGTCCACTGCCGCTGCCGATAGCAGCCCGGAGTGGGATCCCACTGCCAAGCCCCTGGTGAACTCGTGAGTATAAAATCCGAACACGCTCACGTGTCCAGACTTGTCATGGCATGATATTTTAATCCGAGCCGTACTTTTTTCAGTTCGGCGAGGTCCCGCGCCGAACAATCCTCGTCAGAGGATTTGTTGGGTTCGGATGCAATGGAGAGTGGGACACCCCCGAAGGCCCCCTCCCCCAAACATATGAATGAAACCGAGGTTTCATCCCAGAAGGACCCAGGCCATGGAGGGGGGGAAAGATCGCAAAGGCGGCGCCAGGAGGCCAGACTTCAGGGTCCGCACACACGGGAGAGAAGGTTCACGTGGAAGCCGGCGGTGGGGGTTATCTTGAATCCGGCCCCCAGCCGGACATGATTCCGGAGACCCATAAGGCCCTAGGGTCAGGCAGGCAGCCTCCGTCAGCTGGAGGAGGTGTGTCTGTTCCACTGGCAACCTCTATCCAACTAGAGGTGCCGGATGCTTTATTGGCGGCGCTGAAGGGTGCCTCCATCGTTGATGAACACTGTGCCCTCATGGGTGCGGTGATTGAGAGAATTCAGTCTGTTGAGAGTGGAATGAATGAATCCTGTATCAGCCTCATAAGAGGCTTTGAGGTATGTTTTATGAGGTTTGGGAGAGTGTCATGGTATAGATAGCAGCCCCTGATACACTGTTCGGTAAAAGAAAGAACCGGGTAGAGGATCAAATTTATGTTTGCAGGAGACTAACTTGATGACATCTATCACTCTTTTTAATAAGCAGGCATTTGTAGCGACTGCCGCCTCTCATGTTGTAGAAGTATCCGGACTGAGGCATAGTCTGGAGCGGGCCGAAGGAGAACTTGGCCAAGTGAAGAAGCAGTTGTAGGATAACCAAGGTATGCAGAAACCATGTTGTTTTAGCACAAATGAATAAGTGTGCATGATGAAAATATTTTTGTAATGTGCTCTAGGGGGGACGGCCGAAATTGAGGCTCTTAAAAAGGTTGTGGCCGAAGCCGAGAAGAAGGCAGCCGCAGAGCAGGCTCTCCGTGAGAAGCACGAGGCCAGAGTTATTGAGGCTGAGCGAGAGCTTCAAGAGGCCGTGAAGAAATGTGAGATCTTGGAGTAGAGTTTAGCAAGGAAAGAATCCGAACTCTCCCAGGCTCACCAAGCCGCAATTGATGCCCGGGGGAAGCCCAAGGTGCCCTGAAGGAAATCCAGGAGGCGAGGAAGATTGCAGCTGGTAAGGCTTTTTCTATACAAAGCGGGTGTTTGAAAGGAGAAAATCAAGTCGAGAGTTGAAATTCTGATCTCTCCAGGGGTATTTGCGGAGCTGCCACGCAGCATATCTGATGCCGCCCAATTCTACCGAGCTGAAGAGAGGAATACTGCGGATAGGCTCTTCTGGATGTAGTATATGGCGCCGAATTATCCGGTGGCATTTTCTGATCAACTGAAGCAGCTGGTCGAACTGCATAAGGCAGCCGAGCTAGCCATGAAGGATTTGATTATCCGGCTGTGGCCCGCCGAGCCGATTCCGAGCAGTTACTTCGGGCTCGTGAAGCGGCTTGTGAGTGCCTGCCCTCGACTCGAAGTCATCAAGCGGTCGGTCTGCATAGAAGGTGCACGAATGGCCTTCGCCCGTGCAAAGGTGCATTGGGGGAAGATGGATGCGGAAAAGCTGATGACCGAGGGACCGCCGGAGGGAAAGGAGCACCACAAGCCCGAGCTGTATTATGAAGGTGTCTTGAAAGGATCCCGCCTTGCGGCGGAGCAATGCACCAAGGACATTATATTTCCATGAATACGGTCATGTTTGTCCTTTGTAATATTTGAACAAGATCATTTCTATCCTTTATTGCTTGTCATTTGAAAGTTTTTCCTCCTATGCGGCCGTTTTATATACTAATCCTGAGAGTTGACCAGTCGTCGACTTCTGCCCCAGCGTAGTAAGTACGGGGGTGTTCGGGACAAACCTGAACACTCTTTATCCCAGTTTTGGGTCCTTGAGGGATGTGTTTAGCACAGAGAACCAGGCAATCAAACTATAGGGCTTTATCACTCTCACTTAGCCATATGAGTTTTAAAAGGAAGGTAGGCGCAGCCACTGGTGTTCGGAAGACTGCACGAGGGGCTTTACAGGCGCCTGATCGGAAGAAAAGCCGATCCCTCGCACTCTGCATTGGTTATGGCATTATGCGGAAGAAATCCTTAAAGATTTTACAACCTCTTGAACAGATGACCAGCTCTCACTGCATCATGACAGTCAGTTTTCGGCTTTCTCTACTGAGGTGCTCGTCCGAAAGAACCGGGACAAAATCGCAGTAGTTCTCCCTGTGCTACCTTAGCCGATATAGCGGAACGTAAGGTACAAAAACATAGGAGCCGGACAAACCCAACTATTGACCCAAGACATGATTCAGAGCTGATGCATATAATGCTATAAGTTCGGGGTGCCGAACTACCATGAAGGCGTTCGGACTTTTGTTGCCATATTATGGGTATAAAGAAGCCCCTGGCATATTGAGGCACACCGCGAAATGCCGCTGCCTTTTGACAAAATAATTTTAATAAGAAAAAAGCAGCAGACGAGCATCATATAAACTCACATGTTGTATTTTGAATAATACGTCAATGCGTATGAGTACAAGTAATGTGATAAAAAGAAATATGATTGCGGAACTTGCTGAGACCGGGCGGGAGGAAGTTGTATGCAGATCCGGAGTGTAGTCGGATGATCATAGAGGGGAATATCTAGAGATTCCCTTACGCGCTCGAACTGTTTCCACGCCATCCATCCTGGCCTACGTAAAGGTGAACCTACAAAGAAAATGCAAGAAATGGTTTTGCGCCGCAGAGCGGTTGAGCCGCAATATGTGGCTTGTCTTAACTTTTTCTGGAGTGTTTTTAATTAAGCTCCGGGTGAGCCGGGCTATCCTTCCGCGCAGTAGTTTGGACTCCTTTGGCGGTGTCCGGGAGCTTGGCCGTCGACTCGAGGTTCGATTGAAAGGTGCCATCCGTTGCTCTTGCTGTTAAAGCGGCGGTAGACTCTTCGGTAGTGAAGGGGAGTTCGGCCCTGCCATTAAACGTGATGACGTCGTGCGGACCGGGCATCTTGAGTTTACGGTAGGCATAATGTGGCACCGCATTGAACCGAGCGAATGCGGTTCGTCCGAGCAATGCCTGATAGTCACTGCGAAAGGGGACGATGTCGAAGACTAACTCTTCGGTATGGTAACTGTCCGAAGATCCGAAGACCATTTCTAGTGTGATTGAGCCCGTGCAACAGGCCTCTAGACCTGGTACGACACCTTTGAAGGTGGTTTTTGTGGGTTTGATCCTTGAGGGGTTGATGCCCATTTTTCGCACCGTATCCTGATAGAGCAGGTTAAGGCTGCTGCCACCGTCCATAAGGACTCATGTGAGGTGGAATCCATCAATGATGGGGTCGATGACCAATGCGGCCGAACCGCCATGACGGATACTGTTAGGATGGTCCCTGCGATCGAAAGTGATCGGGCAAGAGGACCATGGGTTGAACTTAGGGGCGACTGGCTTCATTGCATAGGCATCCCTTAGTGCACGCTTCCGCTTGGGAATATGGGTTGCGTATATCATATTCATCGTTTTCACCTGGGAAGGGAATTTCTTCTGTCCTCCTGTTTTCGGTGATTGGGGCTCCTCGTCATCATCGTCGCTTTGAGACCCCTTCCCCTTGTTTTCGGCACCTGACCTGTCGGCTTGTTTGAAGACCCAGCATTCTCTGTTGGTATGATTGGCTGGTGTTCCTGGGCGGCCGTGAATTTGGCATGGACGGTCGAGTATGCGGTCCAAACTAGACGGCCCTGAATTGTTTTTGTTGAATGGCTTTTTCCGCTGACCGGACTTGGAGCCACTAAATCCGGCGTTGACTGCTGTGTCTTCGGCACCATCACCGTTTTTGTGACGCTTGTGTTTGTTGCGCCGTGGTTTGTTGTTGCTATCCCTGGCTTTTGATGTGCCAGGATTGCTTGCTCTGTTGTTGCTACGAGCCAACCAGCTATCCTCCCCCGCGCAAAAGCGGGTCATGAGTGTTGTGAGGGCTGCCATGGACTTTGGCCTTTGTTGGCCGAGATGTCGGGCAAGCCACTCGTCACGGATGTTATGCTTAAAGGCCGCTAGGGCTTCGGCATCCGGACAGTCGACAATTTGGTTCTTTTTGGTTAGGAACCGGATCCAAAATTTCCTGGCTGACTCTCCGGGTTGTTGGGTTATGTGACTTAGATCATCAGCATCCGGTGGTCGCACGTAAGTGCTCTGGAAGTTGTCAAGGAATGCGTCTGCCAGGTTCTCCCAACTCCCGATGGAGTTTGTCGGCAAGCTATTCAGCCAATGCCGAGCCGGTCCCTTGAGTTTTAGTGGGAGGTATTTGATAGCGTGTAGATCATCTCCGTGGGCCATGTGAATATGGAGGAAGAAATCTTCTATCCATACCGCGGGGTCTGTAGTACCATCATATGATTCAATGTTCACGGGTTTGAACCCTTCTGGAATTCATGATCCATTACTTCATCAGTGAAGCATTGGGGGTGTGTGGCGCCTCTGTGCCGGGCTACATTGTATATGGTCCGGCCGGATTTGTTGGTGTATCCGGCGTGACGGTCATCGTCACGCGTTGGGGCGCACCCCCGTGATCCGTAGATTTATCTTGACTATCCTGCTTTCTTTTTCAATTTGTCTCGCAGCTCATGCGTGGAGCCCCGGGCCTTCGTGTTTTTTCTTGTTTGGCGTCGGGGTGCGGGCTGGACTTCCGGCTGGTACACCGCTTTGTCTCGACCACGTGGTGGCCGGTCAGCCGCATCATGCGTTGGTAGTGTGGGATATAACGCCTTCTCCTCGAGTTGAGGTAGCAACCTGCGCTTTGGGTAACTTTTGGTAGGGAGCTCGAGTCCGTATTCATCGGCAGCCAGGACCTCGGTCCATCTATCAGTTAGCAGATCTTGATCAGCTTGAAGCTGTTGCTGCTTTTTCTTCAGGCTTTTTGCAATGGCTATAAGCCGGCGCTTAAAGCGCTCCTGCTCGACGGGATCCTCAGGCACGATGAATTCTTCATTGCCAAGGCTCACTTCATCTTCGGAGAGAGGCATGTAATCGTCATCCTCTGATTCTCCATCTTTTGCCTGTTCTTTAGGGCTAGCTTGCCCATCTTCTTGCTCGGCCTGCTTGAAGCCTGGCTGGCAAGGATTGTTTTCATCTTCAGCACCATCGGGATTGTTATCATCTCTTGTGCCGGTATCGCTATTTTTGCTATGGCGGGGCTTGGAGCGGCGCCTATGACGCCGGTGCCTAGGTTTCTTCTACAAGGGATTATCTTCAGTTACCTCATCTCCATTGCTTTCTTTGGGGGTGTCCACCATATATATATCATATGATGAGGTGGCTGTCCAGTGCCCTATAGGCAGTGGTTCCTGTTCTTCTCCTGCATCGTCGTCCATACCATCGATGTCTTCGGAGTTGAAGTCAAGCACGTCGGTTAAGTCATCGACAGTGGATATTAAGTGGGTGGTGGGTGGGGAACGAATTTCTTCGTCATCCGCTTCCCACTCGAGCCGGACATAGTTCGGCCAAGAATCTCCCGACAAGGAAAGAGACCTTAATGAATTTAGCACATCACCCAAGGGCAAGTGCTGAAAAATATCTGCGAAGGTGAACTCCATGACCGGTGCCCAGTCAGATTCGATAGGCACGGACGTACGCGGTTCGGATCCTGTAGCCGGAGACGCGTCCGGGGGTCCGACGATACCGGCCTTGTAGGAGGTGGGGTTAGTGTTCGGCTCCAAGTCCGATGAGTATGCGGCCTCCATGGCGGGGTCCATCCACCCGTCCTCGGAGGGCGTAATCTGCTCCGGAGTGATTCCCGGGGCCGCCGCAGATGCGATATCCCGAACACTATCTGATGGCAGATCTAAGTCATGTTCGTCGCGACTGTTCGGCGTACCTGCCATGGGCTCGAATCCGTCAAAGATCAAGTCTCCGCGGATATCGGCAGTATAGTTCAAGCTTCAAAACCTGACCTGATGGCGAGGGGCGCAGCTATCGATCTGCTCTAGATGGCCAAGCGAGTTGGCCCGCAGTACGAAGCCACCGAATACGAAGATCTGTCTGGGGAGGAAGACCTCCCCTGGAACGCGTCGTTGAAGATGATTGAAGGAGCCATCAAGCCCTATCGTGACGGCATAGTGGAACTCTCAATGAAAGCACCAATGTCGGTGTCAAAACCGGCGGATCTCGGGTAGGGGGTCCCGAACTGTGCGTCTAAGGATAATGGTAACAGGAGGCGGGGGACACGATGTTTTACCCAGGTTTGGGACCTCTCGATGGACGTAATACCCTACTTCCTGCTTGATTGATCTTGATGATATGAGTATTACAAGAGTTGATCTACCACGAGATCGTGGAGGCTAAACCCTAGAAGCTAGCCTATGATCATGATTGTTCTTGTCCTACGGACTAAACCCTCCGGTTTATATAGACACCGAAGGGGGTTAGGGTTACACAGAGTCGGTTACAGAGAAGGAGATCTATATATCCGAATTGCCAAGCTTGCCTTCCATGCAAAGGAGAGTCCCATCCGGACACGGGACGAAGTCTTCAATCTTGTATCTTCATAGTCCAACAGTCCAGCCAAAGTATATAGTCCGGCTATCCGAGGACCCCTTAATCCAGGACTCCCTCAGTACTCTTGTGGTCTCTCGTTCTTGCTCTAATTAGTAGATGTTCCTGTGCTGTCTAACCCTGTTTTCTCATGTTCATCTCTTACAAAGTTAGCTCAAGACCACAAGGTAAGTATATGCATCACACTCATGTGCATGAGGATCTCTTGCTGATGTACATATTGTTTGCAAGAAGGATTCATGAACATGTAGGTATATCTTCTGCATTTCACATCATTTGCTCTGATGCATATAGCCAAGATACATGTAACTCTTTGCCTGCTCTGACATGTCTATGCTTTCACATATTCTTATGATCTATCTTCACATGATTGCATACATGTAGGGGGGCTAATGCATGTTGCATGTCCTTCCACAGCTTTACTTGTTTTACTTCATATCTTTATCTAAAGCTTTGATGTATGTTGTCATCAATTACCAAAAAGGGGGAGATTGAAAGAACAAGTGCTCCCTGGGTGATTTTGGTAATTAATGTCAACATGTCTCTTGTTGGACTAATACTTCTACCTAGTATATTTCAGATGAGTTCAACATTGGAGTGGCAGGACAAGAGGATATGGAAACCCTTCAAGATGCTAAGGACAAACATTGGCAAAAGCTCAAGACTCTACATTTTCATTTTAGTGATCCAAGATCACATTGAGTCCATAGGAAAAGTCAATACTATTAAAAGGGGATGAGGTGTTGCTTAATGGCTTGCTTGGCTTAGTGATATGCTCCAAAACCCTCAACCACTTTCGCTTTTCCACATATGTCCTAAACCTAAAGTCAAACTCGGCCCCACCAATTTGATCTATTCGGCGCCACTGAGTTCTCTTGACAGAAACCCTATGGGATCTCGGTCTCACCGAGATGGCCTTGCAAACTCTCTGTTACCTATTGCAGTTATTTCGATCTCACCGAAATGTGCAGTCTGTCCCACCGAGTTTGCTTGACCAAGTCTCTGTTTGCTTATTGCTGAAACTGATCTCACCGAGTTCACGCAATCGGTCTCACCGATATGAGGTTTTGCCCTAACCCTAGCACATCGGTCTCACCGAGTTGACCTTGTCGGTCCTACCGAAAACTCTAACATTCACATTTTCAACCATATCGGTCTGACCGAGTTTCACTATTCAGTCCAACCGAGTTTGGAAGATTGTGTGTAACGGCTAGATTTTGTGTGGAGGCTATATATACCCTTCCACCCCCTTCTCCATTTATGCGAGAGCCATCGAAACGTGCCTACACTTCCAATACACATTTTCTGAGAGAGAACCACCTACTCATGTGTTGAGACCAAGACATTCCAATCCAGCCACAAGAATATTGATCTCTAGCCTCCCCAAGTTGCTTTCCATTCCACCAAAGCCAAATCTGTGAGAGAGAGTTGAGTGTTGGGGAGACTATCATTTGAAGCACAAGAGCAAGGAATTCATCATCAACACACCATCTATTACCTTTTGGAGAGTGGTGTCTCCTAGATTGGTTAGGTCTCACTTGGGAGCCTCCGTCAAGTTTGTGGAGTTGAATCAAGGAGTTTGTAAGGGCAAGGAGATGGCCTACTTCGTGAAGATCTACCCAAGTGAGGCAAGTCCTTCATGGGTGATGGCCATGGTGGGATAGACAAGGTTGCTTCTTCGTGGACCCTTCGTGGGTGGAGCCCTCAGTGGACTCGCGCAACCGTTACCCTTCATGGGTTGAAGTCTCCACCAACGTGGATGTACGATAGCACCACCTATCGGAACCACGCCAAAAAATCTCTGTGTCTCCAATTGTGTTTGCATATTCCAATCCCATCCCTTTACTTTCTTGCAAGTTGCATGCTTTACTTTCCGCTTCTCATGTACTCTTGGCATGCTTGCTTGAATTGTATTGTAGATGCTTGAAATTGTGCTAATTTCCAACCTCAACTTGAAAAACTTAAAAACTGCTACCTTTACTTGTTGAGGGTCTAATCACCCCCCCCCCCCTCTAGACACCTCTTCTCGATCCTTTCAAAAAGGCTCCAGTAATTCTTAGGAGGCTTTTATATTTAATTTAATATCAACATGCCTTAAAAGGCCAAGTATTGGAAGGAGTATTGGGCCACAATGGCCCAATAGGGGTGGTGCCCCCTCTCCCATGGAAAGAAGGGGGGAGGTCAAATTGGGGAGGGATTCCCCCTCCCCTGGGCCGGCGCAAGTGGGGAGACCCCCCCTGTGTGGCGCCCCTCCTCTCCCGTCCAACCTATATATACTAGAGGCTTTTGCACCTTTTGGACAAACAGTTTTGGTGCCTACTCTAGTTCTCTAGTTCTAGTTCTAGTTGGTCCCAGTTGATCAATTAGAGCTTGACCTAGATCATATAATCCTCATAATTAGAAGTCGGGTGTGGTTCTAATCTCCTCCCATTAATTCTCCGACAACAATTAGCTCTGGACGGTGAAGCGCTGCCGGATCGTGAAGATCGTACGCTTGCAACTCGTAGAGAGGTCGTGCTTTCGGTCTTCTGTTCAAGGGACTGTTCGTGGGCGGTTCGTGGGATCGTCCATCTAAGATTCGAGGGACTCCAAGTAGGATGTACATCGAATCGTCTTCTTCCTTGCACTCAGAGTCGGTAACGATCAAATCCAAACTGTTAATGCATCTTCATATTGTTCCTGGGTGATTGTAGGGCGGATTTTTTTTTTGTTTTCTACTACGTTCCCGAACACGTGGTTGATAGCAGTGGTGGTCTCGTGTAGTCCATGCAGTGCACGCCTGCTTGGGCGAGGGAGTGGTGGCAGAAGGGCGCATGGCACGGCGTGGCCGGAGTGCTGAAGTAGAGGGTGGAGACATCCCGGCAAGATTCAAAAAGAATTAAGGTGTGTTTGATTCATGTCCAGGCCTTCATGCTTGGTAAAATTTGTTGCCTGGTGCTGGCCTGAGAAAAAGAAGATTTTATCCTAGCCAGGCATGTGTGTGCACGTGATGTTTGGATAAGAAGGAGAAACAATAAAAAAATAAAAAATGGATTGAAAGGCTGATTTGACAAAAAGTGCAGCATGCATGTGCTAAAGAGTGTCAAATCACATCTGCCTGGATTACATGTGTACTCTCCCATCAGCCTGGACCAGGCTAAGCATTCTGCCTGGGAGCTAGCCAGGCTAATCAAGCTGCCACGAGCTCCAGGCTAGGGATGTGTCCGTGAATCCAGATAGCCAACCAAACAATGTCCAGACATATCTCACGCATGTCTTAGGCCAAACACACTCGTAGTCAACGCGCGTGGGGGACGAAGAATGAGTGGACGTGCTTTGCTGCATTAGATAAGGTGGAGATTGAGCGGTTACTGCGCCCACACAGTGACGTGTGGCGATTGCTTGGCGTGGTTGTTTTTTCCAGAAAATCAGTCGGATGATTTTACTACTTTTCCCATATTTTTTTGTCGTTTTAAGAACGCAAAAGAAAAACGAATATGGGCCAAGTGCAGGCCGGAGCAGGAGTGTGCATCAGTTTGCCGGAAACGAAGAAACGGACGCTTAAGGCGCCCCATAGGAATTACCCAGCCTGTACTACCCCTAAAAAATGTATTGCCCTTACCGAGTTACTACCTCAGTCCTGGTTTATTGGTTCTCTTCATATTTTGTGCCAAAATTTGAGCATAGGTTTAACTGACAAAATGTTAATGCATGTCAAAAAAATGATATCGTTGGATTCGTATTTGAATATAGTTTTCAATAATACTATTTTTTTATGACATGCATTAATATTTTGTTAATTAAATCCATGGTCAACATTTGGTACAAAATATTAAGGGGACCAATAAACCAGGACAGAGGTACTATTATAGAGCTAGCTTACAGGTGCTAGTCGCTGGCTACATTCGCTATGCTCGGTCGCTGTTTTTTTTTCGTTTCCTTTGTTCTCTTCTGTTTTATTTGTTTCTTTCATAGTTTTTGCCCGTTATCTTCGTTTTTCTCTATTTTTTCTTTTCTATTTATGGTTTTCTTTGTTTCTTTCATTGGTCCACTGAAAAAATAGCGTCCTATAGCGTGTAAAAAATCGTCTTGCTAAATTGATTAGTATACAATGTCTCGATAATAGCATGCTATAGCACGCTAATAGCATATTTTTAGGGGTGGCGCTATTTTGCATAGCGCGCTATTTTTTGATTTATGTCGTATCTTATATGCATTGTACATTTTTTCGCGTCATTACTAAAGATTTTTACACACATTTAGCATTTTTTAAATATACAGTTAACATTTTTCTAATGTATATTTTGATGTCTACTTTCTTCGTACACGTTGTACATTCTTTTATACATCTAACTCTTTTTATTATAAATGCGTCACATTATTCAAATAAATGTGTCATATTAAATATGCGTTCGAATTTTTTTAAATGATAATTTTTTCTGAACTATGCAAACTTTTTAACATTATACAAACATTTTTTTGAGAATGTCTGAAACAACTTTTGGAACTTGTGAATATATTTAAATATAGCGTACATTTTCTAATATCTAAATAATTTATGAATTACACGAACATATTTTTACAATGTATAAACATTTTTCGTACACATGATTGATATTTTCTACTTTTTTTATTCACGTGGTAGCATTTTCATATACATAAAAAAAATCTATACACATTTAACATTTTTCAAGTACAAAACTAAATTTATTTTTAAATTTTATGCAAAGTATTTTTGGCTTATATATTTGGAATACTTAGAAATGTAAACAAAAGTGAATAGATGAATAAATCTAAAACTAACAGAAGAACAAAACAGAAAAACAAAGTAACATGACATCAGTAGACAAGCCATGGCTACTGGCCGGCCCAAAACCTGATCCCAGCAGGCAAGCCCTAGTAGGACGGAGGAGACTTGTGTGAGATCTCATATGAGGTGAGATCAATGAGATCGATTCTTTTGAAAATGAATTACATGTTCAAACATTCTAAAAAAATGGTAGATTAGTATTTGACGTACAACCTCAAAGTTTCAGCCCCTAATTTAACCAATATTAATAGAAACAAAAAAGACAAAATCAGGCGTGAATAAGTGTCAACATACTATTCATCCAAAGCTGCCACTATTCACATTTGAATTTGTCTCTTTTGAATCTCTAAATATACATCGAATTTTGAGCTATTTTTTTGGAGTTGTAGACATACCCCACAGGGATGTTGTCAAATAATTTCAGTTTTTTTAATGTCTAAAAATGATTTTTTGAGATTGATTTCCCGATCTCACCCAATGTGAGATCTCATACAACTCTTCCCATAGTAGGACTCGCAACGGGCGGCACATTGCTGAGCCCCATACACGACGTCGGAGCTAAAGCGAGATGGATAGTCCCCTCGCCTCGGCACGGCACGACAAGGCTAGCCCACTACTATAGCAGTTGGTGCCTTTCTTTCTTTGACTTTTCGTTCGGTTTTTCACGGTTTTGGGTCAGGTTTTTCTGTGCGGTTTTCGGTTGACCGGTTTTCATAGTTTTGGTCGGGTTTTCATGGGTTTATACCTCTTTTATTTTATTTTATCTTGAAGGTTTGTTTTTTTGTTTCTTCACCGGTTTTTCGTTTTCTTTGTTATAATTTGGCTTTCTTTGTTTTTCGGGTTTGTTAGGCTTTCTTTTTTTATTTGTTATAGGTTTACTTTTTTTTTCCATTTTTCTTCTGTTCGTCGGTTGTTCTTTTTTAAAAAAATTGTCGATTTTTATTGGTTTTCACTTTTAACACATGGCTACTTCTTTTAGTACACAATACTCATTTTTTAGTGTACATGTAAACATTTTTTTATACACATTGAACCTTTTCCAAATAAACATTGTACATTTTCTTTTTTTTAATATATGCTTTGAACACTTTTTTGAATACATGATCAATATTTTTTTAAATACACGTTGATACATTTTTCTAATGGTAATAGACATTTTTTAAAATTACGCGAATGTTTTCATACATTATATAAATATATTTTTAAATGTCACAATCATTTTTAACAAGACACTAACATTTATTTAAAGTGTCACATACAATTTTATAAATGGTAGGAAACAACTTTTTGCACTATGCCAATTTTTTTTACATGCTATACATATTTTTCAAAAAGTTCACATACAATTTTGTAATCGCACAAAAAATATTTTTTCATGGTCGCCACATTTTTTTGGAAGTTATACACATTGTTCTATTAATTGCGGTAACATATTTTATACTATGTTAACTTCTTTCACGATCCTAGTTTTAAATTTTTTATAAGTAAATTTAAGTTTTTAAAATATATTCATTTAAACTAGAAATGTAAAGAATAAGGAAAAAATTAAGAATAAACAAAATTAGTGTGACATCGGCATTGTAACGCCCCGAGACCGACGCTCCAGAAGACTTCCAGTTATTCCGAGTTTCACCGTGCGATGTATTTGTTTGTTGCATTGCATCATGTCATCATGCAACCCCTTTTTAAAAACTCACCTAAATAAATTGCATAGATCGTTGATCTATTTAAATCGAGGGATATTCACATGGTGATTTCTCTTTAAAACATATTCAAAGTCTCCTACTATTATTAGGGAGCTATAGTAAATATTCCAATTATTTGGAAATCACCATAACACACTTGCAAATTATCCCATGCCGTTGTTATCTCAATTCTTGGTCTCCAACCTTGCCCATAATTTCTTTCATCATTTTCCGGAGCTCCACCAAAAATCCTCAACATTTTTGAACCTTCCTTTTATCAAGTCCTAGTTCAAACCCATCTGAATTAAATTCAAATGAGTTTGAATTTAAATCTTTCGGTCATGCCCACTTCTATTTTTCTTGGATCAAGCTCATTTTTTTTAGTCCGGGAAAATTGTCCGCATGCGCAAATTCTTTCCCTAACCCTCTCTTCTTTTTCTTCTCTCTAATTCTTTTCTGTTAAAGAATATGAGGGAGAGAGAGAGCCCAGCCAGGCCTCTGGCCACTTCCTTCCCTACCCAGGCCGGCCTCCAAGGCCCATTTGCCCCTGGAGGTCCAACCGCAGCCTACCTAACCCTAGCCTCCCCATCTCTCGATCCGCTCTCCCTCTCGTTCCCTCACGCCGCCACACGCACATCGCCAGGGAGAGCCCAGCACTCGATCCCCTCCTCCCTCGTCGCAGAGAGAGAGAGGAGCGCCGCGTGCCCACGTCTCCCTCCTCGCCGTCGTCCATGGCCACGTCGCCTCTGCACCGCGCCGCCCCGCGCCTCACCACCTCCTCGCGCCGGCTACCTCGGAGTCGCGCCGCTCCTCCCGTCCCGAGCACCTTCCCCACCTTGCTCCGTCGCCCTGCGTCACCCCTGCCCCGTGCTGCACCTCCTCCTCTGCGCCGCAGCCTCGTCAGCGCCGGATTCGTCTCCCACGACCGCGCCGCCGGCCTCCCAACACCGCATCGAGCGCGCGACCCCGCGTCCCCGCCGGCTCCCGTCGCCCCGGCCTCGACGCCTGCTTCGCCTCCCCGTGCTCCAGTCGCGCTGTTGCCCGGAGTTCCAAGTCCACCCCCCTCCGCTGTTCGTCCCAAGATCAGGCGAGGTCACGGCCGGACCTGACTCTGGTGGCCCGTCCCCGTCGGAGCTGACCTCCATCACAGGCCACCCGCCAAGCCGCAGGAGCAGTGCCGCTGCTGCCTTGCTTCTGCACCGTTCGCCAAGTCCCGCTGGAGGCCACACGCGAGCCCGCATTGACTTCCCCTGCTCCACCACCATCAGCGCCCGGCAGCACCTCCTCTGTCCGTGACTCGTGCTGTTGCTGCTCGCTTCGCCGCTGCCATGGCTTCTCACTTGTAGCCCCTCGCCAAGCATGTACGTGATGCTGCTCCTTTTGTTGTTGCCAAGGCCACTGAATCCAGTGACACAAGACACAAGTACCCCGACGACCGTCGAGACCGCCAAGTTCCCCTATCGTCGACATGTACGACTACGAAACGTGAACGACTACCGTCGCCGAGACCGCAAGTACCACGACAACCCCGAAGGGATTCGAATCCGTCAAGTTCATCTACGAAACGAGTACCACTACTTCCCTCGACGATTCGTTCCGCCCGAAATGCACGCTTCGAAGGTATAACCCGAGACGACCGTGATGAGATGCCCTTGCATGTATGAGATGTACCACTTGTTTGCACCGTGTCCGAATTGTCACTCGTTTCCATGCCACTATCCCGTGGGAACCCGGTAGCCGGGATCACCCCACCATCTCTAGAATGTTCCGCACATCCGCACGCTTCCTTTTGCACCGGTATCTCCATGAGCTACTGGAACCGGAATGTTGTCGTGGCACCATTTCCGTTGTAGTTGCCGTGGCACCCCTTTCGTTCCGCCACGGTGACAAATGCTTCATAACATGCTTATGTTAACGTTTTCATAAAATTGCATAAGACTTGCATATGTCATCCGCATCATGATAACAACATTTAAATGCTTAAAATTGTTGCTTGCTTTAAATTGCTAAATAACATGGTGATTTTCCGGAAGTGTTGTTTGTGTTTCCGGCCTCATTTAAACTTGCCTAAATATGTAGTTTAATTATGCTTCACCTCTTGCCATGTTAACCAACATTTAATCTTGTCTTGTTCATAACCAAGAGAGAAACTAAATAATTGATGTGGTGTTCCGTCAATATGCAACTCGTTGCATATTGAGCTCCACTTAATTTGTAGTATTGTTTGTGCACTTTGCCATGCCATGCCTCATTAAACCGGACATGCATCATACTTGTTTGTGCATCATGACATGTTTATGCTTGTGTGTTTACCATGTTGTTTGTTTCTTTCCGGTTTGCTTCTCTCGTTAGCTTCGGTTTCGTTCCGGAGTTGTGAGGATTCGTTCGTCTACGACCGTTTGTCTTCTTCTTGGACTCGTTCTTCTTCCTTGCGGGATCTCAGGCAAGATGATCATACCCTCGAAATCACTACTATCTTTGCTATGCTAGTTTGCTCGCTCTTTTGCTATGCCAATGCTACGATGCCTACCATTTGCTTGTCAGCCTCCCAAATTGCCATGTCAAACCTCTAACCCACCATGTCCTAGCAAACCGTTGATTGGCTATGTTACCGCTTTGCTCAGCCCCTCTTATAGCGTTGTTAGTTGCAGGTGAAGATTGAAGTGTTCAAAATATGCCCTAGAGGCAATAATAAAAGCATTATTATTATATTTCCTTGTTCATGATAATTGTCTTTATTCATGCTATAATTGTGTTATCCGGAAATCGTAATACATGTGTGAATAACAGACACCAACATGTCCCTAGTGAGCCTCTAGTTGACTAGCTCGTTGATCAATAGATAGTCATGGTTTCCTGGCTATGGACATTGGATGTCATTGATAACGGGATCACATCATTAAGGATAATGATGTGATGGACAAGACCCAATCCTAAACATAGCACAAGATCGTATAGTTCGTTTGCTAGAGTTTTCCAATGTCAAAGTATCTTTTCCTTAGACCATGAGATCGTGTAACTCCCGGATACCGTAGGAGTGCTTTGGGTATACCAAACGTCACAACGTAACTGGGTGACTATAAAGGTAGACTACGGGTATCTCCGAAAGTGTCTGTTGGGTTGACATGGATCAAGACTGGGATTTGTCACTCCGTATGACGGAGAGGTATCACTGGGCCCACTCGGTAATGCATCATCATAATGAGCTCAGAGTGACCAAGTGTCTGGTCACAGGATCATGCATTACGGTACGAGTAAAGTGACTTGCCGGTAACGAGATTGAACGAGGTATTGGGATACCGACGATCGAATCTCGGGCAAGTAACATATCGATTGACAAAGGGAATTGAGTACGGGGTTGATTGAATCCTCGACATCGTGGTTCATCCGATGAGATCATCGTGGAGCATGTGGGAGCCAACATGGGTATCCAGATCCCGCTGTTGGTTATTGACCGGAGAGTCGTCTCGGTCATGTCTGCTTGTCTCCCGAACCCGTAGGGTCTACACACTTAAGGTTCGGTGACGCTAGGGTTATGAAGATATGTATATGCAAAAACCCGAATGTTGTTCAGAGTCCCGGATGAGATCTCGGACGTCACGAGGAGTTCCGGAATGGTCCAGAGGTAAAGAATTATATATAGGAAGTGCAGTTTCGGGCATCGGGACAAGTTTCGGTGTTATCGGTATTGTACCGGGACCACCGGAGGGGTCCCGGGGGCCCACCGGGTGGGGCCACCTGTCCCGGGGGGCCACATGGGCTGTAGGGGGTGCGCCTTGGCCTTCATTGGCCAAGGGCACCAGCCCCTATAGGCCCATGCGCCTAGGGTTTCCACCTAGGAGGAGTCCTAGTGGTGGAAGGCACCCCTAGGTGCCTTGGGGGGGAGGGAAACCTCCCCTTGGCCGCCGCCCCCCCTAGTAGATCTCATCTACTAGGGCCGGCGCCCCCCCCATGGCACCCCTATATATAGTGGGGGGGGAGAGGAGGGAAACACACCAGCCCCTGGCGCCTCCCTCTCCCCCCGTTACGTCTCTCTCTCGTAGTCTCGGCGAAGCCCTGCTTCTGTGACGCCCTGCATCCACCACCACGCCGTCGTGCTGCTGGATCTTCATCAACCTCTCCTCCCCCCTTGCTGGATCAAGAAGGAGGAGACGTCTCCCGTCCCGTACGTGTGTTGAACGCAGAGGTGCCGTTCGTTCGGCGCTTGGTCATCGGTGATTTGGATCACGTCGAGTACGACTACATCATCACCGTTCTTTGAACGCTTCCGCTCGCGATCTACAAGGTACATAGATGCATCCGATGACTCGTTGCTAGATGAACTCCTAGATGGATCTTGGTGAAACGAGTAGGAAAATTTTTGTTTTCTGCAACGTTCCCCAACAGTGGCATCATGAGCTAGGTCTATGCGTAGTTCTTCTTGCGCGAGTAGAACACAATTTGTTGTGGGCGTAGATTTGTCAACTTTCTTGCCGTTACTAGTCTTTTCTTGCTTCAGCGGTATTGTGGGATGAAGCGGCCCGGACCAACCTTACACGTACGCTTACGTGAGACCGGTTCCACCGACTAACATGCACTAGTTGCATAAGGTGGCTGGCGGGTGTCTGTCTCTCCTACTTTAGTTGGAGCGGATTCGATGAACAGGGTCCTTATGAAGGGTAAATAGAAGTTGACAAATCACGTTGTGGCTTTAACGTAGGTAAGAAGACGTTCTTGCTAGAACCCTAATTCAGCCACGTAAAACTTGCAACAACAATTAGAGGACGTCTAACTTGTTTTTTGCAGCAAGTGGTTTGTGATATGATATGGCCAAAGTTGTGATGAATGATGAATAATCTATATGTGATCTATGAGATGTTCATGCTATTGTAATAGGAATCACGACTTGCATGTCGATGAGTATGACAACCGGCAGAAGCCATAGGAGTTGTCTTTATTCTTTTATATGACCTGCGTGTCATTGAGAAACGCCATGTAAACTACTTTACTTTATTACTAAACGCGTTAGTCATAGAAGTAGAAGTAGTCGTTGGCGTGACAACTTCATGAAGACACGATGATGGAGATCATGATGATGGAGATCATGGTGTCAAGCCGGTGACAAGATGATCATGGAGCCCCAAGATGGAGATCAAAGGAGCTATGTGATATTGGCCATATCATGTCACGTTTATTATTTGATTGCATGTGATGTTTATCATGTTTTGCATCTTGTTTACTTAGAATGACGGTAGTAAATAAGATGATCCCTCATACTAATTTCAAGAAGTGTTCCCCCTAACTGTGCACCGTTGCGACAGTTCGCTGTTTCAAAACACCACGTGATGATCGGGTGTTTTATTCAGACGTTCACATACAACGGGTGTAAGACAGATTTACACATGCAAACACTTAGGTTGACTTGACGAGCCTAGCATGTACAGACATGGCCTCGGAACACAGAAGACCGAAAGGTCGAGCATGAGTCGTATAGAAGATACGATCAACATGAAAATGTTCACCGATGATGACTAGTCCGTCTCACGTGATGATCGGACACGGTCTAGTTAGCTCGGATCATGTAATACTTAGATGACTAGAGGGATGTCTAATCTAAGTGGGAGTTCACTAATAATTTGATTAGTTGAACTTAATTATCATGAACTTAGTCTAAATATTTTACAATATGTCTTGTAGATCAAATGGCCAACGTAGTCCTCAACTTCAACGCGTTCCTAGAGAAAACTAAGCTGAAAGACGATGGCAGCAATTATACGGACTGGGTCCGGAACCTGAGGATCATCCTCATAGCTGCCAAGAAAGATTATGTCCTGCAAGCACCGCTGGGTGACGCACCCGTTCTCCCTGCAGAACAAGATGTTATGAACGCTTGGCAGGCACGTTCCGATGACTACTCCCTCGTTCAGTGCGGCATGCTTTACAGCCTAGAGCCGGGGCTCCAAAAGCGTTTTGAGAGACGTGGAGCATATGAGATGTTCGAAGAGCTGAAAATGGTTTTCCAAGCTCATGCCCGGGTCGAGAGATATGAAGTCTCCGACAAATTCTTCAGCTGTAAGATGGAGGAAAATAGTTCTGTCAGTGAGCACATACTCACTATGTCTGGGTTACATAACCGCTTGACTCAGCTGGGAGTTAATCTCCCGGATGATGCGGTCATTGACAGAATCCTCCAGTCGCTTCCACCAAGCTACAAGAGCTTTGTGATGAACTTCAATATGCAGGGGATGGAAAAGACCATTCCTGAGGTATTTGCTATGCTGAAATCAGCAGAGGTAGAAGTCAAGAAGGAACATCAAGTGTTGATGGTCAATAAAACCACTAAGTTCAAGAAAGGCAAGGGTAAAAAGAACTTCAAGAAGGACGGCAAGGAGGTTGCCGCGCCCGGCAAGCAAGCTGCCGGGAAGAAGCCAAAGAATGGACCCAAGCCCGAGACTGAGTGCTTTTATTGCAAGGGAAGCGGTCACTGGAAGCGGAACTGCCCCTAAGTACTTAGCGGACAAGAAGGCCGGCAAAACAAAAGGTATATGTGATATACATGTAATTGATGTGTACCTTACTAGTGCCTGTAGTAGCTCCTGGGTATTTGATACCGGTGCAGTTGCTCACATTTGTAACTCAAAGCAGGGGCTGCGGAATAAGCGGAAACTGGCAAAGGACGAGGTGACGATGCGCGTCGGGAATGGTTCCAAGGTCAATGTGATCGCCGTTGGCACGCTGCCTCTGCATCTCCCTTCGGGATTAGTTTTAAACCTTAATAATTGTTATTTAGTGCCAGCTTTGAGCATGAACATTGTATCGGGATCTCGTTTAATTCGAGATGGCTACTCATTTAAATCCAAGAATAATGGTTGTTCTATTTATATGAGAGATATGTTTTATGGTCATGCTCCTATGGTGAATGGTTTATTCTTAATGAATCTCGAACGTGATGCTACACATGTTCACAATGTGAGTACCAAAAGAAGTAAGGTTGATAATGATAGTCCCACATACTTGTGGCACTGCCGCCTTGGTCACGTAGGTGTCAAGCGCATGAAGAAACTCCATGCAAATGGACTTTTAGAGTCTCTTGATTATGAATCATTTGACACATGCGAACCATGCCTTATGGGAAAAATGACCAAGACTCCGTTCTCAGGAACAATGGAGCGAGCAACCAACTTATTGGAAATCATACATACTGATGTGTGCGGTCCGATGAGTGTTGAGGCTCGCGGTGGCTATCGTTATGTTCTCACCCTCACTGATGATTTAAGTAGGTATGGGTATATCTACTTAATGAAACACAAGTCTGAAACCTTTGAAAAGTTCAAGGAATTTCAGAGTGAGGTTGAAAATCAACGTGACAGGAAAATCAAGTTTCTACGATCAGATCGTGGAGGAGAATACTTGAGTCATGAGTTTGGCACACACTTAAGAAAATGTGGAATAGTTTCACAACTCACGCCGCCTGGAACACCTCAGCGTAATGGTGTGTCCGAACGTCGTAATCGCACTCTATTAGATATGGTGCGATCTATGATGTCTCTTACCGATTTACCGCTATCTTTTTGGGGCTATGCTTTAGAGACTGCTGCATTCACTTTAAATAGGGCTCCGTCGAAATCCGTTGAGACGACACCGTATGAATTATGGTTTGGGAAGAAACCTAAGCTGTCGTTTCTAAAAGTTTGGGGATGCGATGCTTATGTCAAGAAACTTCAACCTGATAAGCTCGAACCCAAGTCGGAAAAATGCGTCTTCATAGGGTACCCAAAAGAAACTATTGGGTACACCTTCTACCTCAGATCCGAAGGCAAGATCTTTGTTGCCAAGAATGGGTCCTTTCTAGAGAAGGAGTTTCTCTCGAAAGAAGTAAGTGGGAGGAAAGTAGAGCTTGATGAAGTATTACCTCTTGAACCGGAAAATGGCACAACTCAAGAAAATGTTCCTGAGGTGCCAGCACCGACTAGAGAGGAAGTTAATGATGATGATCAAGATACTTCTGATCAAGCTCCTACTGAAATTCGAAGGTCCACAAGGACACGTTCCGCACCAGAGTGGTACGGCAACCCTGTCTTGGAAATCATGTTGTTAGACAACGGTGAACCTTCGAACTATGAAGAAGCGATGGCGGGCCCGGATTCCGACAAATGGCTAGAAGCCATGAAATCCGAGATAGGATCCATGTATGAAAACGAAGTATGGACTTTGACTGACTTGCCCATTGAACAGCGAGCCATAGAAAATAAATGGATCTTTAAGAGGAAGACAGACGCGGATGGTAATGTGACCATCTATAAAGCTCGGCTTGTCGCTAAGGGTTATCGACAAGTTCAAGGGGTTGACTACGATGAGACTTTCTCACCGGTAACGAAGCTGAAGTCCGTCGGAATCATGTTAGCAATTGCTGCATTCTACGATTATGAAATATGGCAAATGGACGTCAAAACGGCATTCCTTAATGGTTTCCTTAAGGAAGAATTGTATATGATGCAGCCGGAAGGTTTTGTCGATCCTAAGAATGCTGACAAAGTGTGCAAGCTCCAACGCTCGATTTATGGGCTGGTGCAAGCATCTCGGAGTTGGAACATTCGCTTTGATGAGATGATCAAAGCGTTTGGGTTTACACAGACTTATGGAGAAGCCTGCGTTTACAAGAAAGTGAGTGGGAGCTTTGTGGCATTTCTCATACTATATGTAGATGACATACTTTTGATGGGAAATGATATAGAACTCTTGGACAGCATCAAGGCCTATTTGAATAAGAGTTTTTCAATGAAGGACCTTGGAGAAGCTGCTTATATATTAGGCATCAAGATCTATAGAGATAGATCAAGACGCCTCATAGGTCTTTCACAAAGCACATACCTTGATAAGATATTGAAGAAGTTCAATATGGATCAGTCCAAGAAGGGGTTCTTGCCTGTGTTACAAGGTATGAAATTGAGCTCAGCTCAATGTCCGACCACGGCAGAAGATATAGAAGAGATGAGCGTCATCCCCTATGCATCAGCCATAGGTTCTATTATGTATGCCATGCTGTGTACCAGACCTGATGTAAACCTTGCCGTAAGTTTGGTAGGAAGGTACCAAAGTAATCCCGGCAAGGAGCACTGGACAGCGGTCAAGAATATCCTGAAGTACCTGAAAAGGACTAAGGAAATGTTTCTCGTTTATGGAGGTGACGAAGAGCTCGTCGTAAAGGGTTACGTCGACGCTAGCTTCGACACAGATCTGGATGACTCTAAGTCACAAACCGGATACGTGTATATTTTGAATGGTGGGGCAGTAAGCTGGTGCAGTTGCAAGCAAAGCGTCGTGGCGGGATCTACATGTGAAGCAGAGTACATGGCGGCCTCGGAGGCAGCACATGAAGCAATATGGGTGAAGGAGTTCATCACCGACCTAGGAGTCATACCCAATGCGTCGGGGCCGATCAAGCTCTTCTGTGACAACACTGGAGCTATTGCACTTTCCAAGGAGCCCAGGTTTCACAAGAAGACAAGGCACATCAAGCGTCGCTTCAACTCCATTCGTGAAAATGTTCAAGATGGAGACATAGAGATTTGTAAAATACATACGGACCTGAATGTAGCAGATCCGTTGACTAAACCTCTCCCTAGGGCAAAACATGATCAACACCAGAATTCCATGGGTGTTCGATTCATCACAATGTAACTAGATTATTGACTCTAGTGCAAGTGGGAGACTGTTGGAAATATGCCCTAGAGGCAATAATAAAAGCATTATTATTATATTTCCTTGTTCATGATAATTGTCTTTATTCATGCTATAATTGTGTTATCCGGAAATCGTAATACATGTGTGAATAACAGACACCAACATGTCCCTAGTGAGCCTCTAGTTGACTAGCTCGTTGATCAATAGATAGTCATGGTTTCCTGGCTATGGACATTGGATGTCATTGATAACGGGATCACATCATTAAGGATAATGATGTGATGGACAAGACCCAATCCTAAACATAGCACAAGATCGTATAGTTCGTTTGCTAGAGTTTTCCAATGTCAAAGTATCTTTTCCTTAGACCATGAGATCGTGTAACTCCCGGATACCGTAGGAGTGCTTTGGGTATACCAAACGTCACAACGTAACTGGGTGACTATAAAGGTAGACTACGGGTATCTCCGAAAGTGTCTGTTGGGTTGACATGGATCAAGACTGGGATTTGTCACTCCGTATGACGGAGAGGTATCACTGGGCCCACTCGGTAATGCATCATCATAATGAGCTCAGAGTGACCAAGTGTCTGGTCACAGGATCATGCATTACGGTACGAGTAAAGTGACTTGCCGGTAACGAGATTGAACGAGGTATTGGGATACCGACGATCGAATCTCGGGCAAGTAACATATCGATTGACAAAGGGAATTGAGTACGGGGTTGATTGAATCCTCGACATCGTGGTTCATCCGATGAGATCATCGTGGAGCATGTGGGAGCCAACATGGGTATCCAGATCCCGCTGTTGGTTATTGACCGGAGAGTCGTCTCGGTCATGTCTGCTTGTCTCCCGAACCCGTAGGGTCTACACACTTAAGGTTCGGTGACGCTAGGGTTATGAAGATATGTATATGCAAAAACCCGAATGTTGTTCGGAGTCCCGGATGAGATCCCGGACGTCACGAGGAGTTCCGGAATGGTCCGGAGGTAAAGAATTATATATAGGAAGTGCAGTTTCGGGCATCGGGACAAGTTTCGGTGTTATCGGTATTGTACCGGGACCACCGGAGGGGTCCCGGGGGCCCACCGGGTGGGGCCACCTGTCCCGGGGGGGCACATGGGCTGTAGGGGGTGCGCCTTGGCCTTCATGGGCCAAGGGCACCAGCCCCTATAGGCCCATGCGCCTAGGGTTTCCACCTAGGAGGAGTCCTAGTGGTGGAAGGCACCCCTAGGTGCCTTGGGGGGGAGGGAAACCTCCCCTTGGCCGCCGCCCCCCCTAGTAGATCTCATCTACTAGGGCCGGCGCCCCCCCCCCATGGCACCCCTATATATAGTGGGGGGGGGGAGAGGAGGGAAACACACCAGCCCCTGGCGCCTCCCTCTCCCCCCGTTACGTCTCTCTCTCGTAGTCTCGGCGAAGCCCTGCTTCTGTGACGCCCTGCATCCACCACCACGCCGTCGTGCTGCTGGATCTTCATCAACCTATCCTCCCCCCTTGCTGGCTCAAGAAGGAGGAGACGTCTCCCGTCCCATACGTGTGTTGAACGCGGAGGTGCCGTCCGTTCGGCGCTTGGTCATCGGTGATTTGGATCACGTCGAGTACGACTACATCATCACCGTTCTTTGAACGCTTCCGCTCGCGATCTACAAGGTACGTAGATGCATCCGATGACTCGTTGCTAGATGAACTCCTAGATGGATCTTGGTGAAACGAGTAGGAAAATTTTTGTTTTCTGCAACGTTCCCCAACATGAAGTTTGTTCCTTGTTGGAACATGGAGATGTTGTTCCTTGTTGGAACATGTTTACTTGTTGGGATATCACAATATCTCTTATTTAATTAATGCATCTATATACTTGGTAAAGGGTGGAAGGCTCGGCCTTATGCCTGGTGTTTTGTTCCACTCTTGCCGCCCTAGTTTCCGTCATATCGGTGTTATGTTCCCGGATTTTGCGTTCCTTACGCGGTTGGGCTATAATGGGAACCCCTTGACAGTTCGCCTTAAGTAAAGCTCCTCCAGCAATGCCCAACATTGGTTTTACCATTTGCACTAACAACCTACCACCTTCCCTTGGATTCTGCAGACTCAAGGGTCATCTTTATTCTAACCCCCCCCGGGCCAGTGCTCCTCTGAGTGTTGGTCCGAATTGAGCTGCCTGCGAGGCCACCTCGGGGAAACTCGAAGTCTGGTTTTACTCGTAGCTAGACTCATCTGAGTGTGCCCTGAGAAAGAGATATGTGCAGCTCCTATCGGGATTTGTCGGCACATTCGGGCGGTGTTGCTGGTTTAGTTTTACCCTGTCGAAATGTCTTGATGTACCGGGATACCGAGTCTGATCGGAGTGTCTCGGGTGGAGGTCTATTCCTCCGTTGACCGTGAGAGCTTGTCATGGGCTAAGTTGGGACACCCCTGCAGGGATTTGAATTTTCGAAAGCCATGCCCGCGGTTATGGGCAGATGGGAATTTGTTAACGTCCGGTTGTAGAAAACTCGAAGTTGACCTTAATTAAAATACATCAACCGCGTGTATAACCGTGATGGTCTCTTCTCGGCGGAGTCCGGGAAGTGAACACGGTGTTGGAGTTATGCTTGACGTAGGTTGCTATAGGATCACTTCTTGATCATACTTTTATCGACCGTGCATTGCTTCTCTTCTCGCTCTCTTTTGCGATTGTAGCCACCATATATGCTAGTCGCTTGCTGCAGCTCCATCTCATTACTCTGTCCTACCTATAAGCTTAAATAGTCTTGATCTCGCGGGTGCGAGATTGCTGAGTCCTCGTGGCTCACAGATACTTCCAAAACCAGTTTGCAGGTGCCTATGTTACCGAGCAGGTGACGCAACCAAGCTCAAGGAGGAGCTCGATGAAGATCTTGCCCTTTGTGTTGTTTCGTTCTAGTTGATCAGTAGTGGAGCCCAGTTGGGGTCGATCGGGGACCTTTGTCGCATTTGGGGTTCTTCTTTTATTTTGGTTCCGTAGTCAGACCTTGATTGTATCTGGATGATGTAATGCTTTATTCATGTAATTGTGTGAAGTGGCGATTGTAAGCCAACTATGTATCTCTTTCCCTTATGTATTACATGGGTTGTGTGAAGATTACCTCACTTGCGACATTGCTTTCAATGCGGTTATGCCTCTAAGTCGTGCTTCGACACGTGGGAGATATAGCCGCATCGAGGGCGTTACAGGCATGACGTCAGCGTGATAACCTACGTCCCTGCTGGGCTAGCCAAGCACTGTCTCCCTATAGCGAGGTTTCCTGTCGTCTCGTGCCATTAGGGGTATAGGAGAGCAACTAGTAAAGGGGTACCCCTTGCAACAGGGCGCGTCAAGTGGTGCGTCCAGCCGGTGCCACATGTCGCATGTTGGACTCTCCCTAAGGATTTATTTTTTATTTTTTTGTCGTGTTTTAGATTATTTTATTTTCCTTTTTTCGGTTTTTTGGCTTTCCCTGGTTTTTCCGTAGGTTTTGAAAAAAAATCAACAATTGCGTGATTTTTGCGCTTCTACATGAAGCACATATTTGCTTTCAGAAAAAAAACGAGAAGCACTTTGCTTCTCGTAGAGGCACGGATTTGCTTCTGTGAGAAACACAATTGTGCCTCTCATAAAAGAAAAAACGTGTTCTTTTGCTTCCACGAGAAGTACAGATTTGTTTCTCGTGGAAACAAAAATTTGTTTCCCTTAGAGACACTATTGTGCCTCCCGGAGAAAAAACTCTCTTTTTTTGGCTTCCACGAGAAGCAATGTTTTTCCTGGAGGCACAGAGTTACTTCCACGAGAAGCACAGTTGTGCCTCTTGGGAATAAAAAAACACGTTTTGTTGCTTCCACAAAAAGCATAGATTTGCTTCTCATGGAAGCATAAATTTGCTTCCATGAGAAGCACAGTTGTACTCCTTGAAAAAGTGAAGAAAAAAATGTGTTTCCGGCTTTGGTTTTCTTCTTCTTCTGTTTTTTATAATAAAAGTTCAGCGAAACCTATTAGTATGGGAACTAGTTTCCAAGATCTCGCCGCGAGAAATCCAACGGTGACAATGGTTCGGAATTTGAATGCATGGTTTAAGAGATAAAACATTTTGAATAAAAGAATCTACGGAAAAAGAAAAAACTTCTAGGTTGCACGGAACCATTTCCTGATTAGGCTAAGACCATGACCCGACCCAGGTAGTTGGAAGGCCTGAGCGTCGGAGCACTTGGCATCCGACTTGGCAAGAATGAAAAGCCGCGGAGGCCAGAATGTTCAAAGTTGTAATATCCCCAAAAATTCAAATTTTGGAATGTTATTAATTATTATTGAGTTGAATTTTCTCAAGGTTTTAATTTTTTTTCTTTGGATTTTTTGACACTTTTTCCCAATCTAGTTGAATCCTTTTAAGGAGTGGATAAACATGGCTATCCAAATTATGAATTTAAAGATGGGAAGAATTTCTTCAAGTTAAAACTTTGGTTTTGACTCACTAAATTATTTTCCAAAATAGAGGGAATAAAATGACTTACCCAAAAGCTAAGATAAGTATTTAGTTGGACATAGTCGTTCTCTTTTTGATGTATTTGAATGTTTTCGAACTATATATTTAATAAAGTGAGGGGAGATAGTATGACTTCCCCAAATAAATAAGTTGGAAATATTTAAATATGATTCATAATGCATATGTGGTTTTATAAATATTTAAAGTCATTTCCAAGTTCCAAATAAAAGGAAAAGGGACAAGATAAAAAGACTTCTTCATAAAATGTTGGAAATACTTTGAATATTATGATAACTTTGTTTTGGGTTCTTAAAAAATATTTACATGAGTTATTAATACCCTAAATGTATTTCGGGATATTAATAAAGTCCATTTAAGCATTGGAACATAAATTTGTATTTAAAAAATGTGTAAATGGGCTGAGAAAACCCTAAGCTTTATATTGATAATTTGGTTATTGAGAAGTTTTATGGTATTTTAGGAGTTGAAATGGTATTTTATTTAAGCCATATTCAATTCCTGCACTATATAAAAATTGTGAAAGTTTTAACTAGAAAATGTCTAACAGTCAAAGGTATCCTTAAGTGCCTCTGGCTACGCAGGAAGCCCTCCTTCTGGAAGGTTCTTCATCTTCGTGTGCAACCCAAGGACCCTTCAACCAATCGGGGCTATAGGTTGGTTAGGAAAACATGTAACCCTAGACCTTGTCCCCCTTTATAAGGTGGGGCTAGGGGGGAGTTCAGGCATTTGACATCTTGACATCGTCTTGGTAGCAACAAACCCACTAATATTGTAACCCCCTCGCATGAGGCATTTCTCCACAATCAATCAAAGCAAAGGTAGGAGTTTGGTCTTACCTCAACCATGAGGGCCCGAAACTGGTTAAAATTTTCATGTGTGACCCTACTAAAACATCCGGTCACGCTGCCACTTTATCGAGTCAGTATCGTCAGTCATTGTAGTACTTCTGCAGGAAGTATCGATCCCAATACTTATCTAACCACTGTGAGTATAGTAAAGTGTTTACCAACCACATAGCTACGCTTGTCACCTGACGCAACTCTTCTTTCACTAGAACTCTGACAATATAAAAGACCGCCCTTGGGTAGCCAACCATTAATACATGCTTCGTGGTTCTATTTCCTAGGACTTGCGTCCCACAAAGGCAATTAGCTTTTTTTCGTGAAAAGGAGGATAAACCCCTGGACCCTACATTGATCGATGCACACAACCATTTATTATTGAATATTCAAAAAGCATAGACGAGATCACTAAAATAGATCTGCAAAACCACACAATAAGTGATCAATAGGTGAGCATAAGATGCCTAGTTGTTTTTTTCCTAGACTCGAGCGCCATTTGTATGAATATGGATCATAGGAATAACCATAAGTCGACACGTTATAATCGAGTACGATAAGAGATCCGAAAAGTGGTGATATAGACAATGAAACTTGCGTTGAAAATAGCATTATCTAGCGGAAAAAAACATCACGAGATCTGCATATCTTTGATCCTATTACTTGCCACAAGGACTGAGCTAACTAGAAAAAGATCATGTTTGCTCCTTAGAGGACACCTTACCCATCTACTACATTATAGGCCGCGCGTGAATTAGCCTACACGTGCCCGACTACCAAACCGACCAAAGCCTACTACTGAGCAATAAGCTGCAACCACACTAGATCGTTCGCCAAATAGGGTTTGCGTAGGACTAGACCGGTGCCTAGCTAAGCAAACTTTGTGTGCGTAAGCCATCTCAAGCTCAAGCATATTTTGGTACATGTCCTAACCACCAACCCAATTATCAGCCAACAGCCCAACAGTCATCACCCCATTGGTTTCTGCCACCTAGATGCCCACTGCCAAGGACTCCTAGATGCCCACTGCCAAGGACTCAATTTGAATCAAGCGGAAGCTAGGTAAATAAATTCAAAAAGGCTAAGCATGATGCGAGGAAGGAGAACTTTCTTGCCTGGAGCACCGCTGGAGCGACCACGATGGCCCAGAACGGCCTCTTCTTCTTTCTAGCAACGCTCGGTCTTTTTATAGGAAATGAAAAGGTGGTTTGCTGGTGACTTTTGTTGATTTAGATCATTTATTAATCCACGAAAGATAGCACGCCCATACACCCAGGATAGCACATGATATCACGAACACACATCATTACATAATATACATATTATTTTTTTGAAACGGAACATAAATATACATATATAGTCAACATATGTGTTATTTCCGGTGAAACCAACCCAACAGGTTTCAAGTTAGACTTTGCATTTCTGCTCACATTTTTCTGGATTCATTTCAGGCATTTCAGTGATGTGCATTCAGTTGCTAGAAAGAAGAAGAGCCGTCCTAGGTCGTCGTAGTCGACAGGAATGTCCTAGACCACAAAGGCGCTTGCGACGACTTCTCAATCTCAAGATGATGTGCCGGCTCAACCTCTCAAAGGTGCTCATAGGGATAGAGTGTGTGTGTGCGCGCGCTCATAGAGGTGAGTGTATGTGCGTATGTATGAACATCTGGTTTTTTACCATGTTAAAAAAAATCAACGGGAGGGAGGGCGAAGGTGGCGGCGCACCTTCGGCTCGCTCCAGTGCTTGTAATCGTCGCTAGGTGGTCTACAGGCCTAGATGTATTTTTTTTACTTTTGATGTGCTCTGTACTACCTTGATAGTTGATGAATAGATCAAAAGTTTTTCTCGCAAAAAAAAAGATCAACTGGCACAGCCAAAGGACCCATTGTCTAACCTAAAAATAATGTCAAAAACTATGATCACAGTTTAGATAAAAAAAGTAAGGGGCACTTGAAAGCATTACCTAAAAAGTTGAAAATAACAAAGAAAAATGCTACAGGACTGGATTGTCATGTCTTTTAAATCCGCCGCAAACATAATCTACATGAATTGTCCTATAATGTTGCCCTGAAATATGTTCCCAATTATATATGTTATTTCTTTCTTCGAAACCATGTTGGATTTCTACGTTGCAAAGCAGTAGATACAGCTAACTTTTTAATTTGCTTATTACTGCTGCGGTAAAGTTCGGCAAAAGTGTTCTTTTTTTTTTTAGAAAGTGAAGTCGTTCTAAAAGTATCTATCAAATGGGCCCTTACAGTTATGGGTTATGCCCGGCAGTCGACACGCCAGCACCGAAACGTGCCAAAGTCAGAATTTGTTTCAAACGCTGCACGTGAACCGTGGGCCCATCGGAGTCCACTTACCTGCAATTCTAAGGCCGGGCCGGGCGACAAATCACTCCCAGGCCTCCATCTTGCTCGCCTTTTCGCCATCTCTCGCTTTCTGCCATGTTGGAACCAAAATGTCCCGACACGAACAATATTTCTTTACAAACCACGTACAGGTTTTTTCATATGTTGGAACCAAAATGTCCCCTTCACGAGTAATAATTTATTACCGACTATACATACAGTTTGGACGGGCAGAAATAACTTTTTTTGCGGGGGCAAAAATAGCATTTTTACTGGGATCTTGGATGATTTTCTGGCTCCAGCTTTCAAAGGGAGGGCACTCCGCCACTCCAGAGCACGCCCAGTTTTGAAGCCAGAAATGGAGAAGCTCGATACTCCTCCGTCCAAATGGAGAAGCTCGATAGCTCGATACTCCGTCCAGAGGGAGTAGCACTCCAGAGCACATGTTTAAATTTTGAAAAAATAAATACACCATATATTTTAGAACAGAGGGAGTAGCATCTAGTTCCAACTTTTTTTCTTAATTTTTATACAAGCATAAGTTTTATTTCCAAAAAGCATATTAGCATATAATTTGGATAACAAAACCTTTTCTAAAACTAAAACTATAATCATATGAAATATCAGCTCATTGTTTTTTCAGAAAACTCAAGAGTAGAAATAGGAAAATAACTCAGACCAGCTTTTGGCTAAACTTAATTCTTTTTACTAAATAATGTTGAAACAGAACAGTTCACATCCCATATCACGAGAACCTGAGAACTCTCCTGGAGTTGAACTAGCTAGGGAAGCGAGGTTGCACGTAGCCAGGTTCAGTCCTCACCCACTTTCAAGTAAAAGGTGGGTGGTTTCTCCCCTCTTCAGTCTTGTTCCTTTTCTTATATTTGAGAATTTACCTTTTCATGGCAAACAGTTACCTAAGAACGCATTTAGGTAAAATTAGCTACCTGAAGTCATGACTCAAACGAGCAGCAAGAGTTCAGAAACAACAGATGATATAATCAATTATAAATCTTCGCTCTTGTTTCTACCACAGCCCTGCAGCCGGTCGGTAGAAGTTGGAACAAGGGCCCTGTTTGGCTAGGCTCCGGATCCACCTTTTGTGCTATAGATATGTTGGTTCTGCACAAGAAGCTTTGCTTCTCGAGTGTTTTCCGATTCAGGGCTCCTGAAAGTGGTGAAATTGTCCCTGGCCGACTCCTGTTTTCCTTGTGAGTTCTTGGAACTGTAGGAGTTCGGCCAGTTCGCACTATCACCGTTCAGCAGCCTACCTTACCTTACACACTATTCCATCTTTAAAATAATCCCAAGTAAAAGGAAGCTGCGTAGATGTTTCTGGTGACAGCAGCATGAACGGCTGACAGAGAACTGGGTCAGGGAGATCCAAGGTTGCATTCCATACCAAAAGCAGAGCCAACAACCTGCCCAATTACCATCCACTGATTTCGGCAGTGGGTGGCCCCCATCCACTGATCTGGCGATGTGTGGGGGACTCCTACTGTGATCAGGCGCCGAGCCTACTGGTAATCGACAGCGTGGATGGAAACAGCAAAGGAACAACTGAAAGCATTCTGTCACAAAAGAGGCATGCAGATGCAGATCAATGTCACCTTTCTGAATTGCATGTCATGGATCAGGGAATCTAATCTCCATTCTGGACTCAGCCTACCATGTGGGGGTAGTGGTAGCTTTTTAATGGAGATGGGCACGTTTCTATTTAGCATCTATATTAGTTCAAACAAAAGAAGGAATCTCTCTACAAAGCTTAGGAGAAACAAATTGTTTGGGAAAATGCAAATGGTTTCTGTGTGACCTATGACTAATAGGCTAAGGGTTGTGAGGTGTTTCCTGGGTTAGTACATACAAATTCGGCTACCATCTTACAGGCATCTAGTTGACACCTCAAGACCCTATATATTTTAAAGCAACTCTAATACTTCTTTGCAGATGTACATAGAGCTCCGGTGTTGATATATTTACTAAAAGAAACCATTTAGAAGGACATTTTCGTTTATAGATATTCGTCTACCATTAGAATTTTACCTTCCGCTTTCTTGGAAAAGATGCACACTCCCTGTAGGGATAGTTGACACCTCAAGACCCCATATACCGTAGCAAACTCTAATACTTCTTTTCAGATGAACAGGGCTCAGGTGTTGATAAGTCATTCTTGGATAGTGATATTAGGTATTATCAATGGTGGCACCAGCCACATCCCTGCAGCCAAAGATAAGATTAGGATACCACTTCTGCCACGAATTATGTAGAGTATATATTCAGAAAGAATATATAGCGTTGTCCCTAGTACCTACCACGTGACAATTGGCTATTGTTCTTTCAGCTTATTGCATAACTCCAGATTTCAATACCATATGATCCCCCAAATCTCGAGTGGTAAGAATTTTTTTCACATTCCAAAATTTTAGACCACGCAATGAGTGACAGTGAAAGTGGAATCTGGCTGGTTGAATAGGTCGAGTATATGATTGGTACGGCTTTCAGAATTCAACACCATAGTCTATTGGATTGGATGTAACCTTCCATATATGTATTGATATACCAATAATACACTGATGGTACCACGATAAAAAATACACATGGACACATAGAAAAAAAAAGTATTGCTTCTGGTATTCAAGGAGACCTTACTGGACCCAGCTCTCCTTATACTGCCATATATTTCCTCAGGGAAGAGGGCTTAGTACCAGAATACGTTGCTTGGTGACTACCTTTTCTCTGTATTGAAGAAAGAGCTACCTTTTTCTTTTCTTTTGAGAAACACCGAACAATGTAGACGCGCACACTCACACCATAGAACATAGAACACCTACTGAAGACCGGGTAGATATGTTAATATAAATGATATATTTATGGTTGGTTCTATTTGAAGGTATGTTAATATGAATGATAGATCTATGGTTCGGTCTATTTAGATTCTCTAATCACTGTTGATGTCTTCTACTCCCTCCGTTCCTAAATATAAGTCTTTTTAGACATTTCAAATGGAACAACATACGGATGTATGTAGACATATTTTAGAGTGTAGATTCACTCATTTTGCTCAGTATGTAGTCACTTGGTGGAATCACTAGAAAGACTTATATTTGGGAACGGAGGGAGTAGAACATATGATCAGTGAGACGTGAATCAAATCATCCAGCTGACAATATCTTTTGTGTCCAGTAAAAGTAAATGCTTATTTGCGCGGTCCCCTCACCTCCACTTTGATTTACAAGGTGTAGTTAGTTATTGATTCCCCTTTTCATGGAGTTCCCGGTTATCCACAGGATTGTCGCGTATGATACAAAAGATGTTCTCTAATCACCATACATGTAAAGTACAGAAAAGACAGAACATTCAGTTTGTTACATACATTATTTCACATTGCCTTCAGACAGATATCATAAGATACGGGAAACAACAAGGGCCTGAGTAATTCTGACATTTTAGAGAAGCTACCGTAAGAACAGAGATTTTTATTCTGAAAAACCTTCAGATAATCCGATGGGAAACATGCAAGACTATTGCGTCACTAGCTCAGGTGGCGAGCAATGCCATGTGGGCAAAGGGATTCTACAATATCAAGCTAAAGCTCCTGACCACTAAAAAAAGGAAAAATGCCTAGGTGATCCATGTCCATACGATTTTGCAACCACAAAATATCAAATTCTAGAACTCAAAATGCTGAAAAGGATATTTCTATCAGCATGTCTAGAAATGGCCAGACAGAAGGATTCTTACCGATATACATGTCTGCGAAAATAGATGTGCATGAAGTCAGAAAACAGTCCCACCAGCATCTGAAAAAACATCTGGGAATAAGCCTTATCAGATATGCTCAACAAGATGCTTGTCACTCACAAATCCAAAAGCACAGAGATAACATCTTGGCTTGTCCTGCCGAACATCAATTGAATTTGAGGGATCAAGTGGGCCTGCTCGATAGCAATCAGGTTTGCCACTTGAATCAATTTGTTAGTACCATCTGATGACTTGATCAGAAGTTCAATCCTGCTGAGATACACATCAGGTACACAAGTTAAATATCTGTGTCTGTTAACTGCTTCTGTTTCATCTGTGCCATGTCATTGTTTTCTTTCTCCCTGGCAAGGTGCAGTCAGTGATAGACAGAGCATACTGAGTGAATGCATCATTCTGCCCTTCCTCCATACACTTCCTGACAGTTGTCGCAGGATGCTTAAAACATAAGCCAGAAAGAACGAATACCAGACTCTAGAATGGAACCATTCCACCACTGCAACATAATCTTTGATCCAAATTTTCCTAGCAGCCTGTCCTCACAGTCACACAGGTTCTAGTACCAAACAGTGCCCTGGACTTGTTTGACCACACCACTACCTGCACCAGCCCACATACGTACCCTTCAAGTTCTCCTTTAAATCCCCTGCCCTCCCTCCATCTCCACTCCCATCCCTCTGCTCTTGCAGTGAACCACTACCCTGCTACACATCTTTCATCTTTCTCCTGAAAACATCACCACTGAACTTGTTTATTCTTGACCTACAGAAGAGCCATGAAGCAATTAGTCCTGCAGTACCTGAAGCTGTTCCTGTTGCTAGGGCTTAGCGGAGTCACAACCGAGCACGTGCCTAAATATGATGTGCTTGCATCCCTGGGGACGCTCCCCCTTGACGGCCATTTCAGCTTCCACGACTTGCCTGCAGCTGCAAGGGACTTCGGCAACCTCTCCAGTTTCCCGCCAGTCGCTGTGCTTCACCCAGGTTCAGTGGCTGACATTGCCAGAACCGTGAGGCATGTGTTCTTGATGGGTGAGCACTCCACGCTCACAGTGGCAGCTCGTGGACATGGGCACTCGCTATATGGGCAGTCCCAGGCTGCTGGAGGGATTGTCATCAGAATGGAATCCCTTCAGAGTGTCAAATTGCAGGTGCATCCTGGTGCATCACCGTATGTGGATGCCTCAGGTGGAGAACTCTGGATAAATGTCTTGAAAAAGACGTTGAAGTATGGTTTGGCGCCGAAGTCATGGACAGACTACCTCCACCTTACGGTCGGGGGCACGTTGTCAAATGCGGGTGTCAGCGGGCAGACATTCCGGCATGGTCCACAGATCAGCAATGTGAACGAACTGGAGATTGTAACTGGTATGAACTGACCTATATATTAGGTTGATTTGAACAACTAGGAGAGTAAATAATGTGGCTAACTTTCTACCATGATTTCCAAATGCAGGAAGAGGTGATATTATCACTTGCTCACCAGAACAGAACTCTGATCTCTTCCATGCTGCTCTTGGTGGTCTAGGTCAATTTGGCATCATTACTCGGGCCAGGATCGCTCTTGAGCCTGCTCCACAAATGGTAAATCGAAAGAACACATTTGTTACAACTCCATGCTAGTACATTTTAGTAAGCATATGCTCATGAGTTCATTGGATGTACAACAGGCAAGGTGGATAAGAGTTCTCTACTTAGATTTCGTGAGCTTCACCGAGGATCAGGAGATGCTTATTTCAGCAGAGAAGACCTTCGACTACATTGAAGGTTTCGTAAGCATAAACAGAACAGGCATCCTAAACAACTGGAGGTCATCATTCAATCCACAGGATCCAGAACGGGCTAGCCAGTTCGAAACAGACAGAAAAGTGCTCTTCTGCCTTGAAATGACAAAGAACTTCAACCCCGAAGAAGCTGACATCATGGAACAGGTGAGCCAATGATTTGTCCTTGTGTTACTAAAGATGTTTGTGTATAAAGTGTTATCAGGTGGCCTGAGTGGTTGAATCCATATGTATATGTGTTTACAGGAGGTCCATGCACTACTATCTCAACTCAGATACACACCACCGTCCTTATTCCACACGGACGTCACTTACATGGAGTTCTTGGATAGGGTGCACTCCTCCGAGATAAAGCTAAGAGCTAAGGGCTTGTGGGAAGTCCCACACCCATGGCTTAATCTCATCATCCCAAGAAGCACTGTCCATACATTTGCAAAGCAGGTCTTTGGGAAAATCCTCGAAGATAACAACAATGGTCCCATATTGCTCTACCCAGTGAACAAGTCCAGGTAAATTGCTTTATGTACCGAAATCAAAAACCCCATTCAGAAACTCTTATACATCATGTCATAGTATTTTCAAGTGAATGATTCATCTTGTTTCATGCAGATGGGACAACCGAACATCAGTGGTCATACCAGATGAGGAAGTTTTCTACCTGGTGGGATTCCTACCCTCGGCAATAGGCCCCCACAGCATCAAGCGTACACTGAACCTAAACAACCAGATAATAGAGTTCTCTAACAAAGCAAGTATTGGGGTGAAGCAATATCTTCCAAACTACGCCACAGAACCCGAGTGGAAAGCCCACTATGGGGCTAGGTGGGACGCATTTCAACAGAGGAAAAACACCTATGACCCCCTGGCAATCCTAGCTCCAGGACAGAGAATATTTCAAAAGACACCAGCGTCACTACCATTGTCCTCATGAGAGTTTCTACTGTAAAAAATGTGTAGCAATATGTCTATTTTTTTCGGAATAGTTTGAATTGCTTACCACACACGTGGTTAGCAATATGTTTGTTAGTATGGAACTATAGTCACTTTGCAAAAGATAGCGAACTGTAGCGTGAAAAACACAGTGTACAGAGTGGTGACTATTAAGTAGTGGTGATGCTCAAAATACTTTTAGCAGTGAGATCAATGAAGATCAGCAATGACATACCTTTGAGTTGTGTCTGATCCTCTTTTGAAGCAATCATTTGAGGATTATATCGGTCCATGAAACAGCTGTTGTTACAGCACAAAGATAAAGCCATGCAATGATGAACTGAATCACTAACCAGTGGAACTCATGCTGAATACTGTGTTAATTGATGACGGGTAGAAAAGGCTGGTCTCAGGTAGACCGGTGATTAACAAATAAAGGTGTCTGACAGACTGACATGTGAAAGAGACCTGTATAGATGCAGAAAATGAACTGAGTTCCACCCAGGAAAAAATATTATGTATTGGTGCAGGAAGCCACAAAAAATCTTTAAAAAAAGAATATGTTTATATAATCTAAATCTTGCTGAAACTCCTCAGCAACCAGAAACTAAAGAATCAAAAGTACAGAAGGTGAATGGCCTGTAATATATACTGACATGAGCGAAATAATGCCAATATTAGTAAGATGCAAGTAAAGGCTGCATCTAACTAGAGTAGATTGAGGTATTATTAAATCATTATTATTGTAATCACTTTCCACCATGAATATGATACTGTTTATCTTATGATTGTCTGTTAAAAGCTTGAGGGATCGAGTCACGATCAAGTAGTGTAAGAGTTCACTATATAATTGTGTCAAGTTATACACATCAGTCTTAACAAAGGGGCTGGAGCTAATAATTCTAAACATCCAATTAAGTGGAAAAGGGATGGATAGGCTATAATTAAGCCAAACGTAAATCGTTCACATCAGCATATACATCAATAACAGCCACATAACATAAAAGTGTATCAGTATAAGCATATGCAAACCCTAATGGATACAGGGAGCAAATCCCCTGTTTAGAGACACATCTGATCAAGGACGAGAAATTACACCTGTACAGTACAGGTTGGTGAAGAAGATTCAAATTCTAAGCATTGTTTAATCTTTGGAGGGAAAAGGGTACTTTTTACTGTGAAAAGTAAGTGATGGGAGACAGCACAATAAGTACATGAGCAAAGTAGAAAGAATATCTCTACCTCTATTATTGGATGTCACTGCATAGCAAGTGCAACACATGAAGTGTTTAAGATATAAATGATTAAACGTAACCTGGAAAACAAAAAAATGATAACGCTATTTGGGAATCAAAGGGCATCACTGGTCTTAGCAAATTTGCTACCAATCCAGTTTTTGTAAAATCTACTACTTGTCTGGATTAATTACATGTGTTAGTATATTCAAAAAAAAAATCTCATGCATGGTTTAGACTTACTCTAGGTGGCATGGCTCAGTGATCATTCAAATCATATAAAATGTTCCACCTAAAGACACTTCGATGTGCATTAGCATATCACAGTTGCCATCTATAGCACACCTATGGAACTGAGCATGATCAAGAGGGAAACTAGTATGTCAAATCACCTTACCTCCCCGCAAAAAAAAAACATCTTACCAAAGACACTTCAAATTTTATGCTTGGTTTTACCATGAACAGTATCGAAGCACAAAGCAGTATGTATGTCAACACCCAGTGCAAAAGTGAATCCATGGCATTTCATTTGATAAGGTTTCCAGTCAAAGATAAATAAATAGATTAGCACATTGCTCTTTATGCAATTATTATATTCTCTGTATGGCGTCTTACCTTCAGCAAGCTATATGCGCTAACCAGCAGAGGTGCATCAAGTATGTAATCTTAGGTATGCCTTAAATCTCAACTGAGTGCTAAGTTCACAAAGATTCCACACCTTGCAGACAGAAACTAAACACAGGAAGAGAAGTAACATTTCATATATGTCTGATATACTCTAAGTAAATCATTAAGAAAATACTAGTAATTTCAGAACATGACATCAGTTGGGCAAAAAAGCAGTTTGCACAAGAAACCAGAAGTAGATTGAATACCGAAAAAGTGGCCCGGGGCCAGAACTACTATTGGTGATTTGACCTTGTTTCAACTAGTCAATGGAATGTCTAATCCAGCCTATCCATTCAATCAGAGTACTATCGTCAGGCATGCTGACGGGAAACATCATAAAAAATTCTGAAATGTGCTTGATTTTTGGGTTATCTATAGATGCAGCCACAAAAAAGTAGTTTGTCATGTCAGTGCTTTGCATTATTTGGTCTCAGAACTCCAGACAACTGATAATTGTATCCACTTAGGATGTTGAAAAATCGACCTTGAACTCATGCACCAGCGTTACTCAGTCCTTGCCACATCATGGTTGTGTCCTTCTGAGACTGCCAGTTTTTAATAGTTGCCCAAAGAAGAACATGACAAACTGCAAAATTTACAGCTGAGTGCTGATGATCAAATCCAAAGTTATACCAGTCAAGTAAGATCAAGTTAGGTAAACGTCGCCACTTGGGAATTATGAGAAACCTGGATTTTCTTACTCCCTCCTTTATGCTTGCACCATATGAGCTATGTTTTTAAGGCGGTAAGGCGAGGCGAGGCGCTGGGGGGGCGCCTCACTGCCTAAGCGCTGAGGCATAAGGCGAGGCGACGCCTTAGAGACTTGTAAGCAACAGAATTAAGTAGAATTTGGTAGGCATTAAGCAACTAGGCATACAGCCATACACACCTTGCAACTGATTGTTGTAGAGCCCCCATCCTCTTTGCACTTGCTTGTTGTTGCTGTACTGCAGAGGAGGAGGAGCTGCTGGACAGGAGGAGGAGGAGGAGCTGTTGGACAGGAGGAAGAGGAGGAGGAGCTGCTGGAGAGGAGGAAGAGGAGGAGCTGCTGGAGAGGAGGAACCGTTGGAGAGGAGGGGGAGGAGCTGCTGGAGAGGAGGAAGAACCAGATCTGCTGGAGAGGAGCCACTGAAGAGAAGGAGGGGGAGGAGTGTGTGGATTGGGGGCTGTTTCTCTCTCTCTCTTTCTCCCCTCTTACCTGTTGGCGCCAACATGATTCCAGTCTCCCGCCAAAACTCTGTTTCCCGCCTAAAACAGCTCCCCTGCCTGCCTGGCAAGCTAAGGCGTCCAAAATGGACTAAGGCAACGCCTCAGACGCCTAGGCAGACGCCTCGGACGCCTTATAGCTTAAGGCGGACGCCTTAGACACCCACCTAAGGCGAGGTGGACGCCTTGCCCTCGCAGGGCGCCCTGACGCCTAAGCGTCGCCTAGGCGACGCCTTAGGGACGCTTTGAAAACAGAGCATATGAGTAAACATAAAAACAATTACTGTAACATGAGTACATATTAACTTGTTTAAGTGAAGAATACTGATTGATTTACTCATTGTTTTAAAAAGGAGTGATTACCCATGATTTTCTATATCTATACTAATATAAAGGTACAAATTTGTGGAATCCAATTGATCTGAACCTTATTAATGGCAGTTAATCACCATATCTCCTTTACCGAAAAAGGCTTTCGCCCCGCTTTATATATAAAGCAATGATCAACAGCACCCGGTACAAACTCACGCCCCCACAACACACACACACGCACACCCAAGACAGGATACATAGGCGCTGAGCGCAGCAACACCATCCCTAGCACTACAAGAGCAGCCGGGGGCTACAGCCGTGAACACGCCACCGCGAAGAAGTGAAGCCGCATATGACGAACCGTGGGCTCCAAGGCGGCGCCTTCAGGAAGGGCACGACACCAGAGCGCCGCCACCGCCCGATCCGAGGATCAGAGTTTCCACTGGAGCAACACGACGGGCAATGAGAGCCGCGACGACGCCTTCAAAAAGGGAACGAGCTTCGCCGCCGCCAGTCCGTCCGAAGGTAGAGCAGGTTTTCACCCCGGCCACCACTCACCGCCACCGAAAGCCACACCCTGGCTACCACGCCGCCCACATGGCCGTGGCAACCGGGCAGCACCAAGCCACGGGCTCTGCCCATGAGCACCGCGGACCCACCAACAGGGCCGCCACCCCGGCATCCAAGACCTTAGCACCACCTCACCCGAGACCTGTCGCTAGCCCAACCAAAGCCTGGGCTACCCCCAGTGCCGGGACCCAATAGGACGGCAAAAAGGGCCTCCATCGACCCGTCCTGCGGCACCGGGCGCGAGACGAGCAATGGTCCTGCTGCCAGGCGCGAGACAAGCTCGGTCCTGCTGTCGGGCGCGAGACAAGGTCAGTCCTGCTGCCGGGCGCGAGACGAGCTCGGTCCTGCTGCCGGGTGCGAGACGAGTGATGGACCACAGCTAGGAAGGACCAACCATCGACGAAGATAGCGGCCGGACGCCGAGGAGATGGATTGAAGGTCGAACCGGGCCGCCTACAAACGAGCCGACACCGGAAATCCAGCCGCAGCCGATCCTCCAAGCTGCCGTGATGCCGGCGCGGGGAATGGAGACCACCCCCCCCCCAGAGGACCGAGCCGCCTCGTCGCCGCCGCCCACAGTCGGAGCAGCGGCCACGCCGGGCCGGTGCCCCAACCCGCGCCACCCGCCGAAAAATGCCAGATCCGGCAGGCACGCACCGCCACCACCGCCACCAACCCGCGCCACCCAAGGTCGCCGGCCTACCTCCACCAGCCACCACAGCCACCGGAGCTACAGCGGCCGCCGGCCCCACCACCGGTGCCCTCCGCCCGCTGCACCCTACCGCGTCACGATAGCTGCCGCCAGAACCGCCCGCCGCCACGAACCTCCGCACCGGCCGCTCGCAGCCTCCGCCACCCCACGACAAGCCGGATCCACGCAGCCACCACAGCAGCCACGGCCATCCGCGCCCTGCGCGAGCGCCGCGTCCTCAGGTGGCCACCACATCCCGACGTTGCGGCGAGGGGGAGGGAGACGGCTCGATCTAGGGTTTGACCCCCCCCCCCCCCACCGGCGGGAGCGGGCAGGGCGAAGATGAAGGGAGTCCCCCCCCCCCCCCCCTCATCAGCCTTACATAACAAACTAGAGGATACCCCGCGCTTTGCTGTGGGAATTGGTTGATGAAAATTTGGGTTGATAACATGAGAACCAAAATTAAAAATACATATGAGTAACTATATTTGATTATGTATAGTTGTAAAATATTTATTGAATATAAGAAGAATGATTGAATGAAAAAAATTCCCATGCATGGTTGGATGTTGTGGTGGTTTTTTTCCATGCATGATTACATGTTGAGGTGGACCTCAGCCCATTCATAATTGTATGGTGAGGTGGCATGCTTGCATGTTGAGATAAATAAGTTAGTGCGGATGACTCTCTTAGGTATATAGGGTGCTGGTACGATGGACAATATTGTTTCTGGGGCAAATTCCCATTTCCAGTGTAGGCAAGGCCGACACTTGAGTACTGCCTATACGTTGTAGATGTCATTTTCTTGAACTGTAGATATCTGATGATGTGCATCACCTATACTTTGGGATTTATGGATTTGTATCAGATCACATCACACTAGTGATAGTCTTTCCAACATGATCACATATTCCATGTAATAGGTATTGCAAGAAACATGCACTGTGTGGAAGGTTGCTAGTACGTAATATATGTGATTGTATTGGGCAATTGATATTTGATATCGGTAAGGTATTGTGTCAAAGTAAAGGGATAAGAACAGAACAAGACAGGGTAATTTTGGTTACTGACATACTGTGATCATAATTAAAAAGTATAATATTGGACAAGTATATGTCACCCTTTACGAATACAAGACTTGAAATATGGTAACAGTTTTGACTCTTTCTAACTGAATAAAATCAAAGGCACACTAAAATAAGCAGTACTGCTCTTGACTCTTGAGTACAGACACACAGGAATTCCGAATGATGAACTGGTAGCTGGCACGAAATCTGTGGCATATGGTAACGGGTTGAACTCTTGCTCACTGAAACAAAAACAGGGACAGACTAAATACACAGTAGAGTGCCCTTTGAGTAAAATCAGACATGGTTTATGAATAATTAACTGATAAATGCATGAAATCCCAATTACACTTGAATTTGTGGAGTAAAACAGCTTGATTGATAATACTAACTAAATGATGAGTACATAACCATTGATGACTATAGAGAATGGAACCTTCTCATGTCCCAAAAAGCACAAAAAGGTATATGGCATCCATCGATGTAGATTATCTACCACTAAGTAGGCAGGACAAATGAACCAAAAAAAAAGTAGGCAGGACAAGAAGCCTGTTAATCTGTCAGTTTGATATTATGGATTCTCAAACTTTCCATATTGGCAAATACTCAGAGATACCTTTTCCACGTTTAACAGATAATTTCTGAAGTTAAGCACTAATGCTTGTGAGTTTGTGGATAATTTAATCACCTTAAGAAGAGGTGCTTGCACTTGAGGGTTTATTCCTAAATAGAAGGTCAGTGCTATTGTGTACTCTCTGACTTCTACGCAGCTGTTCAAGCATCTTTGGCATTGGATATAGTATTAGAAGTCAACTCCATACAAAAGGTTAGCTTTCTGATCAAGGTTGCCGAATCTGTTTTTTAGAGCGAGATTCTTATGCATATAGCTTGGTAGTTTCCATGTTGCAGTGGTATGGCCTTAATAGCAAATGCAGGTGGGTTTGCAAAGCGTTGGTAATACCCCTGCATTTTTACTACAAGTTAGTTCAGAGTTAAAGATCAGTGTCATATGCACGACATTCTGGTTTAAAGTGAGTGAAAAAAATCCATAATAAAAGTACGAACATTACCATGGGATATCAAACAGAAACTATCCATAAACAGTCAAACAAAATAGGACCAAATCACACTAAGGAAACTTGCATTAATAAGCAAACACATGTACTCACCTAGAACAAAGGCCCAACTGCACAAAAATGTTCTTAACAACAAGAAATCGAAGATAAACGCACTATGCTGCAGAGGCATTCATTTGAATTGCGGTTCATCAAACTGTTGAACAACAGAACATGGCAGTATCCATTACAAAATTATGAATTCAACTGAAGAATTGTACGGGTTAGGTTCCTCAAAAAAAAATGCACAGGCTGCCAACTCCACCCCCCTCTTTATAGTTATAAAAGTAACCTCTTGTATTTGTAGTGCCCAATATCTGGTTGTACACATAAAATGATATGCGCTTAGGTTGGTAATGTAGTAAAATGAAGTACATTAGGCTTTTGCTCATGTCATCAGGCTATAAGATGGAATAACAATAAGCGAGCTAGTTCTTGTATGACATATGGTTCTGAGGTGTGCTTACAAGCTACTCAAACCAAGACTTTTCACAAAATGCAGCCAAAATATAGATCTGATAACATTAGAAATCACCATGCAATGAAACAAATACGTATTCATGCGACAAAGAGGAGGTTCTCTTATGATTCCGTGGTGAAAACTGACACGGTCGAGAAGCATCCAAGGAGTTCAATAGCAGATTCGCATCAGATCATTATCAACCATACCAGCAGAATCAAGAAATGTGCGGTGGCACTGAACAACGGTACTGTAGCACCTTCAGTTAAGGCTTCTCAGGGCAGATATTAAGGGTGGGGCTCAACAACTTTGACGGCAATGTTATCAAAGCTTGCGCAAAATAGACACGAACTCCCTTATTTCAGCCGACAAGCCTCAGTAGATAGCAAGAATAGATTGGTTAAACCGGATGGTATCCACGTACTTGCAGACTAACTATATGACCCCGCTAACAATTTTAGACGATAGCACTAACTGACAGGAAATTTCCGATTATGCAGGAGTCGGCTAGCTAGTATTCAAATCTTCTCGGCATAAATTCCTGGGTTTGTTACTCCAAATCAGCACATAATGAGCAATCCTGATTAGCACATGTCCGTGGCTTATGCACCCTGTCTAACTCTAACGCAGATGGTCCCCTGCAATAGCAGTGAGGCGGGTACGGTATGCAAGAGAACACTGAACAATCGACATGGCCGCGACCGTGAAAGCGCACCTGAAACGATGAAACGGTCAATGTCGGGCCGTTGCGGGGACTGCGCTGAAGGAATTGACAGGAGGGGAGCCGAGCCGAGCCGAACCGCAAAGCGTATTGAGGCTTACAATCGTGGGCTGTAGATGGGAGCGGAGGGGAGGGGATGGGAGGGGAGGAGAGCTCACGATTTGTTCGACGGAATGCTGCCCCGGAGCGGAGGGATGGGAGGCGACAGGCTTGGAGTAGAGGATACAAGGGGCACACGCACGACCACGCGGATACAGTGCCCGTCTCGGCGAGGCGAGGAGACATGGCGGGGCTCTGTCGCCGTCGACACTTCTCGACTCTTCGGACTAGGCCAAAACCACTGTTTCGATCTTGTCAGCAATATTTACGGCCGCGTTAGGCCAACTCCACCACGCGACCCTATCTTGTCCGGCCCGTCCGTTTGGGGCAAAACGGATAAACCAGGCGGCCTAGCGCGTGACGGCCTGAACCCATCTGGTCTGTTTTGTGTCCGGGCCGATCCATTTCGAGCGCAAACTTGTGCCGGGTTTGGGTCGCGGCGGACAGCGAACGGACGCTTCGAACGTCCGCGTCGGGGCCGCGTGGCAGTCGGCCACCTACCTCCCACCCGCCAACATAAATGCGCATGGGCGGGTGGCCCCACCTGTTATCCGCACAGCGACGGGTCGTCGTCCTTCTTAAATAGGAAGCCGTGGACCGGTCGTCGTCCACACTTCCCACTCCGGCCGTTCTCTGCCCCTCGAAACCCTAACCCTCCGCTCCCCGTCGTCGACCTCGCCGGACGGCCGCATCAATGGGCCTTTGGAACTACGGCCGCAAGGGGAAGCACGACCGCGAGGCCGGCTCCTCCTCCGGCCGCCGCCGCGGATCCGTGAAGAAGGAGGAGCCCGTGTCATCGCCGCGCTCCTCCCGTCGAGCCCCCGCGTCACCGCGTCGAGCCCCCGCGCTAGCCCCCTTCACCATTGCCCCTAGGCCCGCCGGCGAGCGCGACCGGCAGTACATCTGCACGGACGTGTGCCGGAGGTACTGGGAGACGAGGATGCCGGTCCCGTGGAGCGACGCCCACCTTCCCAACGGATGGCACCTCTCCGCGGATCGGGTCCCCATCCCCCCGGTGCCGGCGACCGGCCGTGCCCGGCGCGATGAGATCGCGTGCCGCCGCCGCCTCCTCCCCGACGACCTATACTATGACCACAAGTATGCCCCCGACTCCCCGCTGTGGGATACATGGCTCCAGGACGAGCACGACGTGCGGCGCGCGTCCTACTTCGCCGGCACCGTGTCGGGGCCGCGGAGGCCACATGCAGAGGCGCGCGGGCGTACGCGGGTGCGCGGCCTGACGCCCACGTCGTCGCCTTCCCCGTCTCCGTCGCCACCTCCCCCTCCTCGCATGACAGCGGAGGAGGAGGTCTGTCTCCTGCAGCGTGTCATGGACGACTCCATGAACACGCACGACGAGCGGCAGTGGGACGGCCTGGAGGAGGCCATGGCCCTCTCTGCCATCGGGGACGTCGCCTTCCCGGAGCTGCAGCTGGCGGCCGTCACGGAGGAGCCGATGGAGGAGGACCCGCCGGCCGCGTTCGAGCAGCTGCTGGGCCAGGGGTGGGGCTGGTCCTGCACTGCTCCGGAGATGGCCGTCGGCATGGGCGTGCTGGTGCCCCACTCCTGGAGGCGTCGCCGCGGGAGGAGGTGGTGCAGGCACCTCCGGCCGTCCAGCCCGCCCCCGTCTACCACGCACCGCCGCCCCACCTGTGGACGCCGCCGGACTACGTCGACCTCGTCAGCGACGACGACGACACCGGCGGCCAGTGAAGACGGCGACGGCCACGGCACCGGCGGGCGCGACAGGAGCGCGCGGGAGGAGTTTTTTTATTTTGTTTTTATGTTAATTATGAAACTGGGCCTTTTAAGTGGCCGTTGAAACTGGGCCGTTTTGTGGCCGACCCCTATATATGTTTTATGTTTTTTAAATGCGTTTATTTGCTTTTTTAGTTATTTCATTCTAGTTTTTATAGTTTTTTATTCACGTCCACCCCGGACACGATTTAGGGTGCGGCCGCGCGGTGGGCGCACGCACGACCCAGCTGACAAAGCCGGACATGGACAAACCCATTGCTACCTCTTGAGCACTGCGTCGGATTTCCCCGAAGAGGAGAGGATGATGCAGCAAAGTAGCGTAAGTATTTCCCTCAGTTTTTGAGAACCAAGGTATCAATCTAGTAGGAGACTACGCACAAGTCCCTCGTACCTACACAAAACGATAGCTACTCTCAACCAACGCGATTAGGGGTTGTCAATCCCTTCATGGTCACTTACGAGGGTGAGATCTGATAGAGATGATAAATAATATTTTTGGTATTTTTGATAGATAGATGCAAAGTAAAAATAAAAGGCAAAGTAAAAGCAAAGCAAGTAAATAAAGCGATAGAGATTGATATGATGAGAATAGACCCGGGGGCCATATGTTTCACTAGTGGCTTCTCTCAAGAGCATAGATATTCTACGGTGGGTGAACAAATTACTGTTGAGCAATTGACAGAATTGAACATAGTTATGAGCATATCTAGGCAATGATCATGTATATAGGCATCACGTCCAAGACAAGTAGATCGAAACGATTCTGCATCTACTACTATTACTCCACTCATCGACCGCTATCCAGCATGCATCTATAGTTTTAAGTTAAAAACAGAGTAACGCCTTAAGCAAGATGACATGATGTAGAGGGATAAATTCATGCAATATGATAAAACCCCCATCTTGTTATCCTCGATGGCAACAATACAATACGTGCCTTGCAACCCTTTCTGTCACTGGGTAAGGACACCGCAAGATTGAACCCAAAGCTAAACACTTCTCCCATTGCAAGAACTACCAATCTAGTTGGCCAAACCAAAAAGGATAATTCGAAGAGACTTGCAAAGATAACTCACTCATACATAAAAGAATTCAGAGAAGAATCAAATATTTTCCATAGATAATACTGGATCATAAACCCACAATTCATCGGTCTCAACAAACACACCGCAAAAAGAAGATTACATCGAATAGATCTCCACAAGAGAGGGGGAGAACTTTGTATTGAGATCCAAAAAGAGAGAAGAAGTCATCTAGCTACTAGCTATGGACCCGAAGGTCTGAAGTAAACTACTCACACTTCATCGGAGGGGCTATGGTGTTGATGTAGAAGCCCTCCGTGGTGGATGCCCCCTCCGGCGGAGCTCCGGAACAGGCCCCAAGATGGGATCTCGTGGATACAGAAGGTTGCGGCGGTGGAATTAGGTTTTTGGCACCTATTCTGATCGTTCGGGGATACGTAGGTATATATAGGAGGAAGGAGTACGTCGGTGGAGCAGCTGGGGGCCCACGAGGTAGGGGGGCGCGCCCAGGGGGCGCGCCCTCCACCCTCGTGACCACCTCTGGCACTTCTTGGAGTAGGGTCCAAGTCTCCTGGATCACGTTCGGTGAGAAAATCACGTTCCCGAAGGTTTCATTCCGTTTGGACTCCGTTTGATATTCCGTTTCTTTGAAACACTGAAATAGGCAAAAAAACAGCAATTCTGGGCTGGGCCTCCGGTTAATAGGTTAGTCCGAAAAATAATATAAAAATGGAAAATAAAGCCCAATATAGTCCAAAACAGTAGATAAAGTAGCATGGAGCAATAAAAAATTATAGATACGTTGGAGATGTATCACCCATCGGCGCCCCAAAGGGACAAATTCCGGCCAATCTGGACGTCCGTTTGGGGTCGTGCGGTGGAGTTGGCCTTACGCATCGGCCGGTGGATAAGTTGAAAACATCCACCGCCTGGCTCCCATTGGATGCGTGCGGGATGGCCGTCTGATCTATCCATCAACATGCGCCGCCATCTTTGCGACAAGAGCGGTGTTGCAGAAACATTTGCAACATAAATCATGTTGCAGAAACCTTTAACAGACGTGATGCTGTAGAATTTTTTTGCAACAAAGATCATACTGCAGAAACGTATGTAAATTTTTTTGCAATAAAGCTAAGGTTACATAAATATTTTTGTCTTCACTTTTATATAGGTGTTTTGGAAGAAAATTTTGCAACATCATTGATGTTACATGAATCTTTCTTGCAACACGAAAGATGTTGCAAGAAATAAATCACAGTTCGCCATTTGCCGCACACTCCCGTCGAACAGGGGTGAGGAAGGAGCGACGCTGGACCTCCAACCAGGTCGGGTCGCTGTTATCGTGCTCCCGGCGAGGTGGGTGAACCGCGCGCGACTGACGGTCGCGATGGAAGCCGGTGGAAATGGTGACAATCACGCCTGACCCCGACTACAACTGCGCCCCCATCCTCCTCCCTGGTGAGGTGGGCGACTGCCGGCAAGGGCATCATCAGTGGTGACTTTTGGCGACAACTATCATGCAACAATTGGTGTTGGCGAGAAGAAAGTAATGGAGATTTTCAGGGAAGAAGACTCATGAAGGAAAAAGTCGCCGCCTCTGTTGGGATAAGGTTGGGTGTGACAGCAGTGGTGGACCTCCAGTGGACACGCGTCACGCAAATGAGGTGGCGGAAGAAGTCCCTGTTATCAGTCGGTTGACGGTAAGTATTTCCCCAATCTTTAGCACAAAATAATCACTTATGAAAATTTTAACACGATTATACCCTTTTCTGCTACCCCACTGCTTACGGTGTTTCTTCTAAATGTAAAATTTTCGGATCCGCAAAAAAACATAAAACATAAATACCAAACTGTTTGGCGTTTCTGGCATGTCCCAGCAACTTGCCGAGCTGACATCGTCTGCCTATGTGGCAGCTGGAAACGCCAAGCAGCCAGGCGTTTTTCCACCCCTCCCCCCAACCACACACACACACATTCTTACTCTTCATTCCCCACCCCGAGCTCAAGCCCTCTTCCCTTATCTCTCCTTCACTCAATCCTTTCAAATCGGTGGCATTTGTCATTGATCCAGTATCTTTTCCTTTCTTGAGGTAACCTTCCTCATCTCCTAAGTTTTTATTGGTTGGATTGCTCATTGTGACTCCTAACACTAATTGTGAAGATTTTTTCCTAAAATAATTCTTGAACTATTGACATTCTGACTAATATGGTGCTTGTGATGTTTTGTAATGTGCATGGTTGGTCAAATAACGGTGATCTGTGATGTGTGTTAGCGTTCTGGGAACCAGGGTACCCAGACTTGCCTGCCTGTGGCCCACGATGTGGCTTCGTCGACGGCCTGGTATGGCCCACCTACAACACCATCAAGTCAAGACCCTCGCGAGGGGCCAAGCCTCGCGAGGCGGACGACGCCAAGATCTCTGGAGGGAGCGGCCTCCCCAGGCTGCCTCTTGAGGAGCGGAGATTTCTATGCACGTGCTCAACCTCATGAGGTTGCGGTGACGCAAGCCATGACGACCAAGGCTAGGCGGGCGCCAGCGGGCGCACAAGAGCAGATTTCCTCTTTGGTGCTAAGGAGGCAAGCGCAGGCGCGGAGTCCCGAGGAATCAGCCAAAGGTTTTCATTCCCGTGCAACGAGACCAGGACCGGCAAGATGGTAGGACGGATGTCATCGCCGAGCCCACCGCAGCGTCACGACTAGAAGCTTTGCAGGAGAAGACCACCTTTTTTCAGAATAAGATGTACTACTTGTCCCCGTTCGAATTGGCCACTGTGGGATCCCATCCCGCCTACGTTTTGGGCGAAGAGGACCAAGGCCACGATAAGTATAGGTTAGCCACCATCATAGAGGGGGCGGAATCCCTTCAACTCATTCACTTACCGGAGCAGACCTCGTGAGGTTGTTCTTCCCTTGTACTAGTTCATCCTCAGTCCCCTGTGAGGCAAATCCACCACAAAGCAGGAGTAGGGTCTTACACTGCAAGGTGGCCTGAACCTGGGTAAACTACCGTGTCCATCTTCTTCCTTGTTCATCGATCTAGGCCGTGGGGGCGACGAACTGGTTGGCTGGAGAGGTTGAGTTCTTCGCACACGCCCCAGAGTTCGAACCTTTTCTTGGGTCTGCGTAGCCCTGAATCCGACATTTGGCACGCCAGGTAGGGGCGTGTCAAAGGTCTGCCTCTTCATCAGCCGCTCTCCACCCTCGCCGCTCGGTTCTCATGGCAGGCGTTGCCCCTCCTGCCGGTCCGTCGGGCGTGTTCGGAGGCATCGCGACGCTTCGAGCTTTCTCCCACGCCTTGCGACAGGTGCAGTGGCCGCCGAAGTTCATGCCCGAGTTGCCACCACGGTACGATGGCGCGGCGGACCCTGCGGAGTTCCTCCGGGTGTATGCGGTGGCCGTCTGGGCGGCAAGCGGAGACGACAAAGTCATGGCAAACTGGCTCCCTATGGCTCTCACAGGCGTGCCTCGCTCAAGCCGCCACGTCAAGCAGCTCTTCCGGCAAGTGGGGGGCACCCAGTCGCGGCGGGGGGCTCCCCCAGGCTGGGCGGCGCCCGAGGCCGACATCATCTTCGACTCCAGGGATCACCCCAAGACCACGGTCGGCGTCGGCGCACTCCCCATTGTCTTCACCCCTACCATCTGTAACGTTGTGATGTCTACTACACAACCTTCTTCTTGTAGACGTTGTTGGGCCTGCAAGTGCACAGGTTTGTAGGACAGTAGCAAATTTCCCTCAAGTGGATGACCTAAGATTTATCAATCCATAGGAGGCGTAGGATGAAGATGGTCTCTCTCAAACAACCCTGCAACCAAATAACAAAGAGTCTCTTGCGTCCCCAACACACCCAATACAATGGCAAATTGTATAGGTGCACTAGTTCGGTGAAGAGATGGTGATACAAGTGCAATATGGATGGTAGATAAAGGTTTTTGTAATATGAAATAATAAAAACAGTAAGGTAACTAATGATAAAAGTGAGCGTAAACGGTATTGCAATGATAGGAAACAAGGCCTAGGGTTCATACTTTCACTAGTGCAAGTTCTCTCAACAATAAAAATATAGATAGATCATATAATAAGCCCTCAACATGCAACAAAGAGTCACTCCAAAGCCACTAATAGCGAAGAACAAACGTAGAGATTATGGTAGGGTACGAAACCACCTCAAAGTTATTCTTTCGGATCGATCTATAAAAGAGTTCGTACTAGAATAACACCTTAAGACACAAATCAACCAAAACCCTAATGTAACCTAGATACTCCATTGTCAATTCAAGTATCCGTGGGCATGATTATACGATATGCATCACACAATCTCAGATTCATCCAACCAACATAAAAGTACTTCAAAGAGTGCCCCAAAGTTTCTACCGGAGAGTCAAGAACGTGTGCCAACCCCTATGCATAGGTTCATGGGTGGAACCCGCAAGTTGGTCACCAAAACATACATCAAGTGGCACATGATATCCCATTGTCACCACAGATAAGCACGGCAAGACATACATCAAGTGTTCTCATAAAAGGCTCAATCCGATAAGATAACTTCAAAGGGGAAACTCAATTCATCACAAGAGAGTAGAGGGGGAGAAACATCATAAGATCCAACTACAATAGCAAAGCTCGGGATACATCAAGATCGTGCCATAGAGGGAACACGAGAGAGAACACGAGAGAGCGAGATCAAACACATAGCTATTGGTACATACCCTCAGCCCCGAGGGTGAACTACTCCCTCCTCGTCATGGAGAGCGCCGTGATGATGAAGATGGCCACTGGTGATGGATTCCCCCTCCGGAAGGGTGCCGGAACGGGCTCCCAGAGGTCTTTGGTGGCTACAGAGGCTTGCGGCGGCGGAACTCCCGATCTATCTTGATTTCTGATGGTTTTAGGGTTCATAGGGTTATATAGGCAAAAGAAGTCGGTCGGGAGGTGCTCGAGGGGCCCACGAGACAGGGGGCCACCACCCTGTAAGGGGGGGGCAGCCTCCTATCTCGTGGCCTCCCCGAGGATCTTCTAATGTGGACTCCAAGTCTCCAAGATCATATTCTTCCAAAAAAATCACGCTGCCGAAGGTTTCATTCCGTTTGGACTCCGTTTGATATTCCTTTTCTTCGAAATACTGAAACTGACAATAAAACAGCAATATGGGCCGCGCCTCTGGTTAGTAGGTTAGTCCCAAAAATGATACACATGTGTAAAATAAAGCCCATAAACATCCAAAAAGGGGTAATATAATAGCATGGAACAATAAAAAATTATAGATACGTTGGAGACGTATCAAGCATCCCCAAGCTTAATTCCTGCTCGTCCTCAAGTAGGTAAATGATAAAAACAGAATTTTTGATGTGGAATGCTACCTAGCATAATTCTCAATGTAAATTTCTTTACTGTGGCATGAATGTTCAGATCCAAATGATTCAAGACAAAAGTTTATAAAACATAAAAATAATAATGCTTCAAAGCATACTAACAAATAATCATGTCCTATCAAAATAACATAGCCAAAGAAAGCTTATCCCTACAAAATCATATAGTTAGGCCATGCTTCATTTTCATTACACAAAATACTCCCATCATGCACAACCCCGATGACGAGCCGAGCAATTGTTTCATACTTTTTAACGCGCTTCAGCTTTTTCAACTCTTACGCAATACATGAGCGTAAGCCATGGACATAACAGTATGGTGGTATATGGTGGTGGTTGTGAGGACAAAAAGGGAGAAGATAGTCTCACCTCAACTAGGCGTATCAACGGGCTATATAGAGATGCCCATCAATAGATATCAATGTGAGTGAGTAGGGATTGCCATGCAACGGATGCACTAGAGCTATAAATCTATGAAAGCTCAACAAAAGAAGCTAAGTGGGTGTGCATCCAACTTGCTTGCTCACGAAGACCTCGGGCATTTTGAGGAAGCCCATCATTGGAATATACAAGCCAAGTTCTATAATGAAAAATTCCCACTTAGTATATGATAGTGACAACATAGGAGACTCTCTATCATGAAGATCATGGTGCTATTTTGAAGCACAAGTGTGGAAAAAGAGATAGTAGCATTGTCCCTTCTCTCTTTTTCTCTCATTTTTATATTTTTTTCTTTTTCTCCCCTTTTTTTCTTTCTTTTTTTTCTTTGGCCTCCCCTTTTTTTGGCCTTTCTATTTTTTTCTTTTCTCATTTCCCCCCCTTTTTTTGTAAAGTCCGAAGTCTCATCCCGACTTGTGGGGGAATCATAGCCTTCATCATCCTTTCCTCACTAGGACAATGCTCTAATGAAGATCATCACACTTTTATGGATTTACAACTCAAAAATTACAACTCAAAGCTAGAGCAAGATATGACTCTATATGAATGCCTTCGGCGGTGTACCGGGAGAGCAATATGACAATGATGGAACGTGTCATAATAAACGGAACAGTGGAAAGTTGCATGGCAATATATCTCGGAATGGCTATGGAAATGCCATAATAGGTAGGTATGGTGGCTGTTTTGAGGAAGGTAAATAAAGGGTTTATGATACCGGCGAAAGTTGCGCGGTAATAATAAAGGCTAGCAAAGTGGAAGGATGAGTGTGCGTATATCCATGGACTCACATTAGTCAAAAAGAACTCATATACTTATTGCAAAAGTCTATTTAGCCCTCGAAGCAAAGTACTACTACGCATGTGAAGGAAATATGCCCTAGAGGCAATAATAAAGTTATTATTTATTTCCTTATATCATGATAAATGTTTATTATTCATGCTAGAATTGTACTAATCGGAAACATAATACATGTGTGAATATATAGACAAACAGAGTCTCACTAGTATGCCTCTACTTGACTAGCTTGTTAATCAAAGATGGTTATGTTTCCTAACCATGGACAAAGAGTTGTTATTTGATTAATGGGATCACATCATTAGTTGAATGATCTGATTGACATGACCCATTCCGTTAGCTTAGCACCCGATCGTTTAGTATGTTGCTATTGCTTTCTTCATGACTTATACATGTTCCTATGACTATGAGATTATGCAACTCCCGTTTACTGGAGGAACACTTTGTGTGCTACCAAACGTCACAACGTAACTGGGTGATTATAAAGGTGCTCTACAGGTGTCTCCAAAGGTACTTGTTGGGTTGGTGTATTTCAAGATTAGGATTTGTCACTCCGAATGTCGGAGAGGTATTTCTGGGCCCTCTCGGTAATGCACATCACTTAAGCCTTGCAAGCATTGCAACTAATGAGTTAGTTGCGAGATGATGTATTACGGAATGAGTAAAGAGACTTGCGGTAACGAGATTGAACTAGGTATTGGATACCGACGATCGAATCTCGGGCAAGTAACATACCGATGACAAAGGGAACAACGTATGTTGTTATGCGGTCTGACCGATAAAGATCTTCGTAGAATATGTAGGAACCAATATGGGCATCCAGGTCCCGCTATTGGTTATTGACCGGAGACGTGTCTCGGTCATGTCTACATTGTTCTCGAACCGTAGGGTCCGCACGCTTAAGGTTTCGATGACAGTTATATTATGAGTTTATGAGTTTTAATGTACCGAAGGAGTTAGGAGTCCCAGATGAGATCGGGGACATGACGAGGAGTCTCGAAATGGTCGAGACGTAAAGATCGATATATTGGACGACTATATTCGGAGTTCGGAAAGGTTCCGAATGATTCGGGTATTTTTCGGAGTACCGGAGAGTTACGGGAATTCGTATTGGGCCTCATTGGGCCATACGGGAAAGGAGAGAAAGGGCCAAAAGGGTGGCCGCACCCATCCCCTTGGACTAGTCCGAATTGGACTAGGGGGGGGGGGGGGCGCCCCCTTCCTTCCTTCTCCTTCTCTCTTCCCTTTCCTTCTCTCCTACTCCTACTACATGGAAGGGTTCCTAGTTGGACTAGGAAAGGGGGAATCCTACTCCCGGTGGGAGTAGGACTCCCCTAGGGCGCGCCATAGAGAGGGCCGGCCCTCCCCTCCTCCACTCCTTTATATACGGGGGCAGGGGGCACCCCATAGACACACAAGTTGATCATCGTGATCGTTCCTTAGCCGTGTGCGGTGCCCCCCTCCACGATATTACACCTCGGTCATATTGTAGCGGTGCTTAGGCGAAGCCCTGCAATAGTTGAACATCAAGATCGTCACCACGCCGTCGTGCTGACAAAACTCCTCCCCGTACCTCTGCTGGATCGGAGTTCGGGGTGCGTCATCGAGCTGTACGTGTGTCAAGAACTCGGAGGTGCCGGAGTAACGGTGCTTGGATCGGTTGGACCGGGAAGACGTACGACTACTTCCTCTATGTTGCGTCAACGCTTCCGCTTTGGTCTACGAGGGTACGTAGACAACACTCTCACCTCTCGTTGCTATGCATCACCATGATCTTGCGTGTGCGTAGGAAATTTTTTGAAATTACTACGTTCCCCAACAGTGGCATCAGAGCCTAGGTTTTATGCGTTGATGTTATATGCACGAGTGGAACACAAGTGAGTTGTGGGCGATACAAGTCATACTGCTTACCAGCATGTCATACTTTGGTTCGGCGGTATTGTGAGATGAAGCGGCCCGGACCGACATTACGCGTACGCTTACGCAAGACTGGTTTCACCGTTACGAGCACTCGTGCTTAAAGGTGGCTGGCGGGTGTCTGTCTCTCTCACTTTAGCTGAATCGAGTGTGGCTACGCCCGGTCCTTGCGAAGGTTAAAACAGCACTAACTTGACAAACTATCGTTGTGGTTTTTGATGCGTAGATAAGAACGGTTCTTGCTTAAGCCCGTAGCAGCCACGTAAAATTTGCAACAACAAAGTAGAGGACGTCTAACTTGTTTTTGCAGGGCATGTTGTGATGTGATATGGTCAAGACGTGATGAGATATAAATTGTTGTATGAGATGATCATGTTTTGTTGAAGTTATCGGCAACTGGCAGAAGCCCTATGCTTGTCTCTTTGTTGCATAAAGATGCAAGTGCCAAATAATTGCTTTACTTTATCGCTATGCGATAGCAATAGTTGCAAGAGCAATAGTTGGTGAGACAACCATGTGATGACACATTGATATAGATCAAGATGATGAAGATCATGGTGTCGTGCCGGTGACGATAGAGATCATGACAGTACTTTGGAGATGGAGATCAAAGGCGCAAGATGATCATGGCCATATCATGTCACATATTTTGATTGCATATGATGTTTATCTATTATACATCTTATTCTTGCTTTGATTGACGGTAGCATTTTAAGATGATCTCTCACTAATTATCAAGAAGTGTTCTCCCTGAGTATGCACCGTTGCCAAAGTTCGTCGTGCCCAGACACCACGTGATGATCGGGTGTGATAAGCTCTACGTCCATCTACAACGGGTGCAAGCCAGTTTTGCACACGCAGAATACTCAGGTTAAACTTGACGAGCCTAGCATATGCAGATATGGCCTCGGAGCATGGAGACCAAAAGGTCGAGCGTGAATCATATAGTAGATATGATCAACATAGTGATGTTCACCATTGAAAACTACTCCATCTCACGTGATGATCGGTTATGGTTTAGTTGATTTGGATCACGTGATCACTTAGATGACTAGAGAGATGTCTGTCTAAGTGGGAGTTCTTAAGTAATATGATTAATTGAACTTAAATTTATCATGAACTTAGTCCTGGTAGTATTTTACAAATTATGTTGTAAGATCAATAGCTTGCGTTGTTGCTTTCATATGTTTATTTTGATATGTTCCTAGAGAAAATTGTGTTGAAAAATGTTAGTAGAAATGATGCGGATTGGATCCGTGATCTGAGGTTTATCCTCATTGCTGCACAGAAGAATTATGTCCTTAATGCACCGCTAGGTGACAGACCTATTGCAGGAGCAGATGCAGACGTTATGAACGTTTGGCTAGCTCAATATGATGACTACTTGATAGTTTTGTGCACCATGCTTTATGGCTTAGAATCGGGACTTCAAAGATGTTTTGAACATCATGGACCATATGAGATGTTCCAGGAATTGAAGTTAATATTTCAAGCAAATACCCGAGTTGAGAGATATGAAGTCTCCAACAAGTTCTATAGCTAAAAGATGGAGGAGAATCGCTCAACTAGTAAGCATGTGCTCAGATTGTCTGGATACTTCAATCGCTTGAATCAAGTGGGGGTTAATCTTCCAGATAAGATAGTGATTGACAGAATTCTCTAGTCACCATCACTAAGTTACTAGAACTTCGTGATGAACTATAGTATGCAAGGGATGACGAAAACGATTCCCGAGCTCTTCGTGATATTGAAATCGACGAAGGTAGAAATCAAGAAAGAGCATCAAGTGTTGATGATTGACAAGACCACTAGTTTCAAGAAAAGGGCAAAGGGAAAGAAAGGGAACTTCAAGTGGAAAGACAAGCAAGTTGTCACTCCTGCGAAGAGGTCCAAAGCTGGACTATAGCCTGAAACTAAGTGCTTACACTGCAAAGGAAATGGTCACTGGAAGCGGAAATGCCCTGAACATTTGGTGGATAAGAAGGATGGCAAAGTGAACAAAGGTATATTTGATATACAGGTTCTTAATATGTGCCTTACTAGTGTTTATAGTAGCCCCTGAGTATTTGATACTTGTTCGGTTGCTAAGATTAGTAACTCGAAACAGGAGTTACAGAATAAACAGAAACTAGTTGAGGGTGAAGTGACGATGTGTGTTGGAAGTGGTTCCAAGATTGATATGATCATCATCGCACACTCCCTATACTTTCGAGATAAGTGTTGAACCTAAATAAATGTTATTTGGCGTTTGCATTGAGCATAAATATGATTTGATCATGTTTATTGCAAAACGGTTATTCATTTAAAGTCAGAGAATAATTGTTGTTCTGTTTAGATGAATAAAACCTTCAATGGTCATACACCCAATGAAAATAGTTTATTGGATCTCGATCGTAGTGATACACATATTCATAATATTGATGCCAAAAGATGCAAAGTTAATAATGATGGTGCAACTTATTTGTGGCACTGCCGTTTGGGTCATATCGGTGTAAAGCGCATGAAGAAACTCCATAAAGATGGATTTTCGGAATCACTTGGTTATGAATCATTTGATGTTTGCGAACCGTGCCTTTTGGGCAAGATGACTAAAACTCCGTTCTTCGGAACAATGGAACGAGCTACTGACTTGTTGGAAATAATACATACTGATGTATGCAGACCAATGAGTATGAAGGCTCGTGGCAAGTATCATTATTTTCTGACCTTCACAAGATGATTTAAGCAGATATGGGTATATCTACTTGATGAAACATAAGTCTGAAATAGTTGAAAGGTTCAAAGAATTTCAGAGTGAAGTGGAAAAATCATCGTAACAAGAAAATAAAGTTTCTGTGATCTAATCGCGGAGACGAATATTTGAGTTACGAGTTTGGTCTTCAATTAAAACAATGTGGAATAGTTTCAAAGCTCATGCCACCTGGAACACCACAATGTTATGGTGTGTCCGAACGTCATAACCTCACTTTATTGGATATGGTGCGATCTATGATGTCTCTTACTGATTTACCACTATTGTTTTTGGGTTATGCATTAGAGACAGCTGCATTCACGTTAAAAGGGCACCATCTAAATCCGTTGAGACGACACCGTATGAACTATGGTTTAGCAAGAAACCCAAGTTGTCGTTTCTTAAAGTTTGGGGCTGCGATGCTTATGTGAAAAAGTTTCATCCTGATAAGCTCGAACCCAAATCAGAGAAGTGCGTCTTCATAGAATACCCAAAGGAAATTGTTGGGTACACCTTCTATCACAGATCCGAAGGCAAGATATTCGTTGCTAAAAATGGATCCTTTCTAGAGAAGGAGTTTCTCTCGAAAGAAGTGAGTGGGAGGAAAGTAGATCTTGATAAGGTAATTTGTACCTTCTCCCGAATTGGAAAGTAGTTCATCACGGAAATCAGTTCCAGTGATTCCTACACCAATTAGTGAGGAAGCTAATGATGATGATCATGAAACTTCAGATCAAGTTACTACAAAACCTCGTAGGTCTTCCAAAGTACAGTCCGCACCAGAGTAGTACGGTAATACTGTTCTGGAAGTCATGTTACTAGAACATGATGAACCTACGAACTATGAGGAAGCGATGATGAGCCCAGATTCCACGAAATGGCTTGAGGCCATAAAATCTGAGATATGATCCACGTATGAGAACAAAGTATGGACTTTGATTGACTTGCTCGATGATCAGCAAGCCATGTTAAATAAATGGATCTTCAAGAGTAAGACGGACACTGATAGTAGTGTTACTATCCACTAAGCTCGACTTGTTGCAAAAGGTTTTCAACAAGTTCAAGGGGTTGAATACGTTGAGGTTTTCTCACTCGTATCGATGCTTAAGCCTGTCCGAATCATATTAGCAATTGCCACATTTTATGAAATCTGGCAAATGGATGTCAAAACTGCATTCCTTAATGGTTTTCTTAAAGAAGAGTTGTATATGATGCAACCAGAAGGTTTTGTCAATCCTAAAGGTGCTAACAAAATGTGCAAGCTCCAGCAATCCATCTATGGACTGGTGCAAGCATCTCAGAGTTGGAATATACGCTTTGATAAGTTGATCAAAGCATATAGTTTTATACAGACTTATGGTGAAGCCTGTATTTACAAGAAAGTGAGTGGGAGCACTACAGCATTTCTGATAAGTATATGTGAATGACATATAGTTGATCGGAAATAATGTAGAATTATTCTGCAAAGCATAAAGGAGTGTTTGAAAGGAGTTCTTTCAAAGCAAGACTTCAGTGAAGCTGCTTACACATTGAGCATCAAGATCTATATAGATAGATCAAGACGCTTGATAAGATTTTTCAATGAGTACTGTCGTGGATTTGTCACGGCAGATGTCCTAGTGAAAGGACTTAGTCATGGAGCCATCGCTACGGGTTTACTTAAAGGGGTTAAAGCGGACACAAAGACACGAGGGTTTATACTAGTTCGGCCCCTTCGATGAAGGTAAAAGCCTACGTCTAGTTGTGATGGAATTGATGTGATCTCGATGGCTAGGGAGCAAACAAGCTTCGCCTAGGCTCGAGTTGTGGTTGTCTCCCTTGAACCGCCGCCGGGTCGTCCCCTTATATACACGGGTGACGCCCGTCGGTCCATAGAGTCCCAACCGGTTCATACTCGTATCCCGGTTGGTTCCTCTCTATTCCTAACTTACAACACAAGTTATACATTAGGCCGGTTTACGGCTACAGGTTCTAAATCAACTACAGGCCTTGGGCCTTCATCTGTTTATACCACTAATGAAGCTAACCCGGCCCAAGTAAGCCGGTTTACGCCTAGTGGTAATATCCCCAACATTAGGCCCCAGATTGATTTGAACTGGTTCATGTCAATCCTTCACAAAATCTTGTGTCTTGGACATCTTCTGGTAATTGGTAAACCGCCATGTCATCATCCTTTCTGGTTGCTGTAAACCGGCATGACGTCATCATGAAATTTGTTATTTATAACACCCTCCTTTAACAATAGCTCCTGGATCCGCGCGCTTGACCTAAATCTGTTGCCTTATAAATAAGACCGAAGGGTCATTTCTTTTCCTTTCCCTTCGTCCCTTCTTCTTCGTCTTCCTCGCGTCGCCGGCCTTGGAGCTCTGCCCCCGCCGTCGACCTCTGCTTCGTCTTGGGCCGCTGCATCAACCTGAACGCACCAGAGCATTGCGGTATCCTTCCGCATCTTCTCCGTTTCCAGTAAGCTTTCTCCTCTTCTTGACCTAGATCTGTTCTTAGGGTTTCATGTTCGTGCTGTGTTCGTCGCTTGCTCATACTTGTTCTTTGACTCTTGAATGAATCTGTGAATCCCTGCTGTGTTTAGTAGTAGTCTTTAAGCATCCGCCTGTAATTTCTCATCTAAGTCCATAGATCTCACGCACATACCCGCTCAATGGTTCACTTCCGTTCTTCCTTAATCTTCGGAATATTTTCTGTTTTTGCGAGCTTGCCGTAGATCCGCGGCTGTAATAGGATCTTGTGAAACCTATTTCTGCATACCTAGCTGTCCACAACTTCAATTGCTTCCGATGCTTAGGTAAGGCGGTTTAACTTACCATAGAAAAAAGTTACTAAACCGGTATATACCATTAGTCCCCTGGTTGAACCGCCAGAATCCATGTGATGCCGTATTGTAGAAGACCGGTTTATAGGTATTGCCTCCGGTTTATCGTTGTTTAGATCAACACCTTCTTTTGTCCAACACATTCTTGAACCGGATCGCCTATTTCTTGTAGATCTCACCATGGCCAAACAAGTATATGAGTGCAATTGGGTTCCCTCTCGCGTCACAGAATCTCAGTTGGATGATCTAGTCCTGATCGACGCTTTAGACAATAAAGATACGGTCCACTGGAGGGTTCCTGGAAATGAATGTCCTCCCGCACCTCAGGAGGGAGAGGTTGTGGTCTTTGCAGATCACTTGGCCCGGGGCTTCAAACCGCCCGGTTCAAAATTTTACCGGGATGTGTTAGCCAACTTTCAGCTCCGTCCACAGGATATTGGCCCCAATTCTGTTACCAATCTATGTCACTTTCAAGTGCTCTCTGAGGTATACCTTCAAGAGGAGCCTTCAGTCGATTTGTTTAGAGATTGCTTCCATTTAAACCGTCGCACTGAATTTACCGACGGCCCCAATACTGAATTGGGCGGCATGGCCATTCAGAAGAGGAAGGAGATCACTTATCCCCACGTCAAACTCCATACTCACCCCAAGGAGTGGAATGCAACTTGGTTTTATTGCAAGGATACCTCCCCTGATAATGAAAATCCCTTGCCTGGCTTCCGTCCGGAACGACTCAGCAACACTCACCCTTTTCCACAAAGACTAAACGCCAAAGAGAGAATTAAATATGCTCCGCAACTGTCCAAGCTCCGAGCCTTTATGGCCAACGGTTTAACGGGAATAGACCTTGCACGCTGTTGGATATCATGGAGCATACTGCCTCTGAGCCGGCGCCCCAGTTTGATGTGCAAATATACTGATAGCGTCGATGACCCACTCCGACACACCAAAATCCAACTCTCCAACGATGAAGTCACAGATTCTGTAAAGAAGATGTTGAATGAACCGGAGCACCTCTGTGCTCAAACCGGTCTGCTTCCTTACTGCACCACCAACAAACCGCCAGCGGTAAGATTTTAATTGCTCTATTGTTGAACCTGTTACCGCTTTATCCGTCTGATATTTGATTACTGCTGATCCAGGGCGATAATCCGTTTTGGAGCAAGAAGCTTCCACAAGACAAAACAGAGAAGGCAGGGCGGTCAACCCGGCCCAAGACCAAGGTTATCAAGAAGCCAGCTCACAAGAGAAAAACCACCGCTTCATCTGATCCAGCTATTGATGATGATGTGGGTAACCCGGACCTTGAGGTAGAACTTGATTCACTTGGCTTACTTTTTACACGCCTTATTGATGATGATGCTTGTCAGGACGACGCCGAAGCCAGCAATGCGGAATTTGCTGCGGTAATTATTCTCTCTTCCGATTCAGAAATCTTGCCTTTGCCAAAATTTCGCCAGGCAAACCGGAAAGTTAAAATTTCTCATCCTCTTGTTCATTTGGATCCCAAATTTCTTATGAAGACTCAGCAACATGAAGCTCGCCGCACAACCCGGCACAGTGGCCAGGTAGTTACCTCCACCGGTTGACCAAACAGTCCGGTTCGAAAACGCCGCTCTGAGGTCTCCGACCTTTTTATTGATTTAAATCCTAAAGCGGGTTTCTTCCGTCAACCTCTTAATCCATCCGACTCCGATTATCAGGTTACTTCTCATTCATCTTCTGGTGAATCGTCGGCCACTCAGCTGCCACCATTGAAAATAGTTCTTGGGTAACCTAAACTGAACATATGCTTCCAGTATACTGTGTAATGGCTTATGCTTTTCCTTGACTCTTTGTTTTTCTTTCAGGGCTAAACCGAAACCAAGCAAGAAGGCCCGCCTGGATAAAGCGGCTGAAGAAGATGTAGCCCCAGAACATGACAAAGCGCCAGATCTTGAAGAGTTTGCCCCTGAAGATATTCCCAATGATCCTCCTTTGCAAGATGCTGCTATTCCTGAAGAGAGGCCTATTAACACTTTAGTCTCTGCTGACCCGCCTGCCAGCTCCGCCCGGATTGAGAAATCCCACAGTCCTGCTGACAAACCGACCGCACCAACACAAACCGGCGAGTCCAAAGATGATGACGTTGTGATTACCGGTGTAGGCCACTTTGAACCCGGGAATCCTGTCACCTTAACCAAGCATACCATAAAAGAGGATTTTTCCGCTCTGAACAAAGGAAAATGGGATGTTGAACTGGAGACATATGCTGCTCTGAGTGCCCAAGATCTTCATGCCGGCTATTTAAACCGGCTTTATACTAGCCGTGACTGTGAAGCTGGTCTGGTAAAGATGATGAGGGATAAATTTGAGGTAACTTACTTCTTTACTTACTGCCATTGTATCAATCCTCCTAGCCCCCAAGGGTCGGTTTGTAACCTTCGTCAAACCGGGACTTGAACACAATCCTCAACACTTTGAAATCCATCAGTATAGCCCCCAAGGGCCGGCTTAACTTAGCATAATTAAACCAGGGCTCCGATAGAAAACTTAGAACATAATTTGATCAAATAGCCATTAGCCCCCAAGTGCCAAGTTGAATACCTGTATTGAGCTTGGGACTTTGCAATCTAGTAATATATAAAAATTGAAGGTGCATTAGCCCCCAAGTATCAGGCGTATAACTTTGTTATGTGGTTGATACTTCAATTTCTTGGACCGCTTGTTTAAAGCTAAACGCTGTCTGTATGCAGGCTGAGGTGAGAATCAAGGAGGACCGGATTGCCGATTTGCAGGAGATCTTGAAAACCCAACAGGCTGAAACAGACAAGGCAAGGGAAGAATTAACCAGCGCCGTGAGCATCGCTGAACAGCTGAAGGAAGGCTTCAAGAAAGAGCGGGCCGATTGGGCCATTGAGAAAATCGCTTTAACCAAAAGGGCTGAAAACGCTGAAGCTGCCCTTAAACCGGTGGTGGATGAACTTACGGCCGTAAAGCGGCAAATACACTCCATGACCGCTGCGATCTTTGGTAAGCTCCTTTTAACTTCTGTGATAACTTGAACCTGCTGTAGCATAAATCCGGTTTGAGACCGTCCCTGTATCGTTGCAGGTACACGCATCGGGCACTTAGGATCCAATGTGCGGAAGAAACTGAAAGCTGCCTACACCTTAGTGGAACAACTGTATACCGGAGCCCAGCGGATCATCACCACAGCCTCTCATAACAACCCGGCACCCTCTTTAATCCAGGACACTCTTAACAGGTTGTCAATGCTTCCAGCCCGGATTGAGGAGCTGAAAAAATCTGCTGCTCGAACCGGAGCTATTAACGCCTTGATCCGGGCAAAGGCATGGGTGCCAGATTTCGACCCTGTGGAGGCAGCCCAAGGCTATCCCAGCCTGAAGGAAGATGGCTCTGAATTCAACGAAGATGATTTGAGGGTAATAAACGGTGCAGTGCGCCCTTTGGCTTGTCAATTAGTTGAAGAGGCAAACTTGACGCATTATCAGGCGCAATACAACGACCAAAACAAACGAGTGCCTGCCCCAACTCTTGAAGCGGAGAATATGGTTCCTCCAATCCGTAAGCATACTTACGCTCCTGATACTGAACCGTCTTCCCTGATCCATGAAGAAGCTATTTTCCAAGCTTTAATGGGAATCGACTGGACCACTGTTGATTTCCAGCCAATGGATAGAGACGCGGAAGCTGAAGCGGCGGATGATGAGGAGCAGGCTTGAACCGGAAGCCGGTTTGGATAGCTGTCTTTGGCATCTTGCCAAAATAACAATGATCTTATTTGGGCACCGTGTTGCCTTGTAATAGGATAGTTAATACTTCTACCTTGAATATGCCTTCGTGCATAAGTACTGAAGCTTTTGTTCGAAAAACTTCAATTCATATTTCCTGCAATCAGAAAAATTTGAACTTCGGTGGCGGTTATACCGCCAGCCGGTTTATGATCTTGATATGTGTATCAGTAATGTAACAAATAGGTGATACAAAATACCTGCCATGTCTGGGCATGAAGCTGGCTTAGCCAAGCTTGAAGTGGAGGTTTTATAAACCATTACCGTCAAATAGGGGGGAGAAAACAGCTCCCGTATAAACCGTACTGAGTCAATACGAACCCCCTGGTTACTCCATGATGTTTAACAGGAAAAGGTAACCGGGCATATATCTTCGGATTAAAGGGGAATCAAACCCATCGGCTGAACCGGAAAAAAGGTGTTGTTGAAATAAAAGAAATACAACAAAAACCAAGAAAAAACAGGCCATGAAAATAACATGGAAGCAAAGGCAATGATAAAGACCGTTTGCAAAAATATGCTATACTGAGCTGATCAGATGGTGTTACCATGGTCGGACAGGACCAAGCCTCCAATAGGAGTGACAATGATTCAAGTCAGCCAGGTCCCCAAATGAAACCGTGGCATATATGCCAATCAAGAGGCGTGGCAATGGTTCGGGTTCGACCAAGCCCCCAAGTGATTTTGTGGCCTTAGGCCGATCAAGAGGCGTGACTGGTTCAGACTTGACCATGTCCCCAAGTGATCTGGTGGTTGTCGCCTATCAAAAGGTGTCGCATTGGTTCGGACACGACCAAGGCCCCAAGTGATATATAAAAAGCAAATGTCAAGGGGTAAACCGGAGGCCGCTTTAAAAACAGAACCACTCCATGTAACCACGCATGATAAGAAAATACAGAGACCCCGCTTTAGCTGAGGCTCCGGTTTTATTATATTGAAGATAATATATACACTGTTATGATATGTACATGGATAGAGCCGATGGCTCAAGTGTAGTAAGGCCGAAGATGAGCTATGTTCCACGGCCTGTTGGTCTCCTCCTTTGATGTGCGTGAGTCTTTATGCTCTCGAATATCAATCAGATAGTATGACCCGTTGTGCAGATTCTTACTGACTACGAAAGGTCCCTCCCAAGGTGGGGATAACTTGTGCATATCTGTCTGGTCTTGGATGAGTCGAAGCACCAAATCTCCTTCTTGAAAAGTTCTCGTTCTAACCCGGCGACTGTGATAGCGACGAAGATCTTGTTGGTAAATCGCCGAACGGGCAGCCGCTATATCACGCTCCTCGTCCAATAGGTCCAAAGCGTCTTGCCGTGCTGTCTCATTGCCCGCTTCAACATAAGCTGCCACACGAGGTGAATCGTGCCGGATATCACTAGGGAGGACGGCCTCTGCTCCGTAGACCATGAAAAATGGTGTGTACCCTGTGGATCGGTTTGGCGTAGTATTGATACTCCATAACACAGATGGTAGTTCTTCAACCCAACATCCTGGTGTTCTTTGCAAGGGGACCATAAGCCGAGGTTTGATGCCTCGCAAGATCTCTTGATTAGCTCGTTCTGCCTGTCCATTGGACTATGGGTGTGCTACTGACGACACGTCAAGTCGGATGTGCTCACGTTCACAGAACTCCTTCATAGCGCCCTTGGATAAATTGGTACTGTCGTGGATTTGTTACGGCAGATGTCCTAGTGAAAGGACTTAGTCGTGGAGCCATCGCTACGGGTTTACTTGAAGGGGTTAAAGCGGACACAAAGACACGAGGGTTTATACTAGTTCGGCCCCTTCGATGAAGGTAAAAGCCTACGTCTAGTTGTGATGGAATTGATGTGATCTCGATGGCTAGGGAGCAAACAAGCTTCGCCTAGGCTCGAGTTGTGGTTGTCTCCCTTGAACCGCCGCCGGGTCGTCCCCTTATATACACGGGTGACGCCCGTCGGTCCATAGAGTCCCAACTGGTTCATACTCGTATCCCGGTTGGTTCCTCTCTATTCCTAACTTACAACACAAGTTATACATTAGGCCGGTTTACGGCTACAAGTTCTAAATCAACTACAGGCCTTGGGCCTTCATCTGTTTATACCACTAATGAAGCTAACCCGGCCCAAGTAAGCCGATTTACGCCTAGTGGTAATATCCCCAACATTAGGCCCCAGATTGATTTGAACTGGTTCATGTCAATCCTTCACAAAATCTTGTGTCTTGGACATCTTCTGGTAATTGGTAAACCGCCATGTCGTCATCATTTCTGGTTGCTGTAAACCGGCATGACATCATCATGAAATTTGTTATTTATAACGCCCTCCTTTAACAATAGCTCCTGGATCCGCGCGCTTGACCTAACTCTGTTGCCTTATAAATAAGACCGAAGGGTCATTTCTTTTCCTTTCCCTTCGTCCCTTCTTCTTCATCTTCCTCGCGTCGCCGGCCTTCGAGCTCTGCCACCGCCGTCGACCTCTGCTTCGTCTTGGGCCGCTGCATCAACCTGAACGCACCAGAGCATTGCGGTATCCTTCCGCATCTTCTCCGTTTCCAGTAAGCTTTCTCCTCTTCTTGACCTAGATCTGTTCTTAGGGTTTCATGTTCGCGCTGTGTTCGTCGCTTGCTCATACTTGTTCTTTGACTCTTGAATGAATCTGTGAATCCCTGCTGTGTTTAGTAGTAGTCTTTAAGCATCCGCCTGTAATTTCTCATCTAAGTCCATAGATCTCACGCACATACCCGCTCAATGGTTCACTTCCGTTCTTCCTTACTCTTCGGAATATTTTCTGTTTTTGCGAGCTTGCCGTAGATCCGCGGCTGTAATAGGATCTTGTGAAACCTGTTTCTGCATACCTTGCTGTCCACAACTTCAATTGCTTCCGATGCTTAGGTCAGGCGGTTTAACTTACCATAGAAAAAGTTACTAAACCGGTATATACCATTAGTCCCCTGGTTGAACCGCCAGAATCCATGTGATGCCGTATTGTAGAAGACCGGTTTATAGGTATTGCCTCCGGTTTATCGTTGTTTAGATCAACACCTTCTTTTGTCCAACATATTCTTGAACCAGATCGCCTATTTCTTGTAGATCTCACCATGGCCAAACAAGTATATGAGTGCAATTGGGTTCCCTCTCGCGTCACAGAATCTCAGTTGGATGATCTAGTCCTGATCGGCGCTTTAGACAATAAAGATACGGTCCACTGGAGGGTTCCTGGAAATGAATGTCCTCCCGCACCTCAGGAGGGAGAGGTTGTGGTCTTTGCAGATCACTTGGCCCGGGGCTTCAAACCGCCCGGTTCAAAATTTTACCGGGATGTGTTAGCCAACTTTCAGCTCCGTCCACAGGATATTGGCCCCAATTCTGTTACCAATCTATGTCACTTTCAAGTGCTCTCTGAGGTATACCTTCAAGAGGAGCCTTCAGTCGATTTGTTTAGAGATTGCTTCCATTTAAACCGTCGCACTGAATTTACCGACGGCCCCAATACTGAATTGGGCGGCATGGCCATTCAGAAGAGGAAGGAGATCACTTATCCCCACGTCAAACTCCATACTCACCCCAAGGAGTGGAATGCAAATTGGTTTTATTGCAAGGATACCTCCCCTGATAATGAAAATCCCTTGCCTGGCTTCCGTCCGGAACGACTCAGCAACACTCACCCTTTTCCACAAAGACTAAACGCCAAAGAGAGAATTAAATATGCTCCGCAACTGTCCAAGCTCCGAGCCTTTATGGCCAACGGTTTAACGGGAATAGACCTTGCACGCTGTTGGATATCATGGAGCATACTGCCTCTGAGCCGGCGCCCCAGTTTGATGTGCAAATATACTGATAGCGTCGATGACCCACTCCGACACACCAAAATCCAACTCTCCAACGATGAAGTCACAGATTCTGTAAAGAAGATGTTGAATGAACCGGAGCACCTCTGTGCTCAAACCGGTCTGCTTCCTTACTGCACCACCAACAAACCGCCAGCGGTAAGATTTTAATTGCTCTATTGTTGAACCTGTTACCGCTTTATCCGTCTGATATTTGATTACTGCTGATCCAGGGCGATAATCCGTTTTGGAGCAAGAAGCTTCCACAAGACAAAACAGAGAAGGCAGGGCGGTCAACCCGGCCCAAGACCAAGGTTATCAAGAAGCCAGCTCACAAGAGAAAAACCACCGCTTCATCTGATCCAGCTATTGATGATGATGTGGGTAACCCGGACCTTGAGGTAGAACTTGATTCACTTGGCTTACTTTTTACACGCCTTATTGATGATGATGCTTGTCAGGACGACGCCGAAGCCAGCAATGCGGAATTTGCTGCGGTAATTATTCTCTCTTCCGATTCAGAAATCTTGCCTTTGCCAAAATTTCGCCAGGCAAACCGGAAAGTTAAAATTTCTCATCCTCTTGTTCATTTGGATCCCAAATTTCTTATGAAGACTCAGCAACATGAAGCTCGCCGCACAACCCGGCACAGTGGCCAGGTAGTTACCTCCACCGGTTGACCAAACAGTCCGGTTCGAAAACGCCGCTCTGAGGTCTCCGACCTTTTTATTGATTTAAATCCTAAAGCGGGTTTCTTCCGTCAACCTCTTAATCCATCCGACTCCGATTATCAGGTTACTTCTCATTCATCTTCTGGTGAATCGTCGGCCACTCAGCTGCCACCATTGAAAATAGTTCTTGGGTAACCTAAACTGAACATATGCTTCCAGTATACTGTGTAATGGCTTATGCTTTTCCTTGACTCTTTGTTTTTCTTTCAGGGCTAAACCGAAACCAAGCAAGAAGGCCCGCCTGGATAAAGCGGCTGAAGAAGATGTAGCCCCAGAACATGACAAAGCGCCAGATCTTGAAGAGTTTGCCCCTGAAGATATTCCCAATGATCCTCCTTTGCAAGATGCTGCTATTCCTGAAGAGAGGCCTATTAACACTTTAGTCTCTGCTGACCCGCCTGCCAGCTCCGCCCGGATTGAGAAATCCCACAGTCCTGCTGACAAACCGACCGCACCAACACAAACCGGCGAGTCCAAAGATGATGACGTTGTGATTACCGGTGTAGGCCACTTTGAACCCGGGAATCCTGTCACCTTAACCAAGCATACCATAAAAGAGGATTTTTCCGCTCTGAACAAAGGAAAATGGGATGTTGAACTGGAGACATATGCTGCTCTGAGTGCCCAAGATCTTCATGCCGGCTATTTAAACCGGCTTTATACTAGCCGTGACTGTGAAGCTGGTCTGGTAAAGATGATGAGGGATAAATTTGAGGTAACTTACTTCTTTACTTACTGCCATTGTATCAATCCTCCTAGCCCCCAAGGGTCGGTTTGTAACCTTCGTCAAACCGGGACTTGAACACAATCCTCAACACTTTGAAATCCATCAGTATAGCCCCCAAGGGCCGGCTTAACTTAGCATAATTAAACCAGGGCTCCGATAGAAAACTTAGAACATAATTTGATCAAATAGCCATTAGCCCCCAAGTGCCAAGTTGAATACCTGTATTGAGCTTGGGACTTTGCAATCTAGTAATATATAAAAATTGAAGGTGCATTAGCCCCCAAGTATCAGGCGTATAACTTTGTTATGTGGTTGATACTTCAATTTCTTGGACCGCTTGTTTAAAGCTAAACGCTGTCTGTATGCAGGCTGAGGTGAGAATCAAGGAGGACCGGATTGCCGATTTGCAGGAGATCTTGAAAACCCAACAGGCTGAAACAGACAAGGCAAGGGAAGAATTAACCAGCGCCGTGAGCATCGCTGAACAGCTGAAGGAAGGCTTCAAGAAAGAGCGGGCCGATTGGGCCATTGAGAAAATCGCTTTAACCAAAAGGGCTGAAAACGCTGAAGCTGCCCTTAAACCGGTGGTGGATGAACTTACGGCCGTAAAGCGGCAAATACACTCCATGACCGCTGCGATCTTTGGTAAGCTCCTTTTAACTTCTGTGATAACTTGAACCTGCTGTAGCATAAATCCGGTTTGAGACCGTCCCTGTATCGTTGCAGGTACACGCATCGGGCACTTAGGATCCAATGTGCGGAAGAAACTGAAAGCTGCCTACACCTTAGTGGAACAACTGTATACCGGAGCCCAGCGGATCATCACCACAGCCTCTCATAACAACCCGGCACCCTCTTTAATCCAGGACACTCTTAACAGGTTGTCAATGCTTCCAGCCCGGATTGAGGAGCTGAAAAAATCTGCTGCTCGAACCGGAGCTATTAACGCCTTGATCCGGGCAAAGGCATGGGTGCCAGATTTCGACCCTATGGAGGCAGCCCAAGGCTATCCCAGCCTGAAGGAAGATGGCTCTGAATTCAACGAAGATGATTTGAGGGTAATAAACGGTGCAGTGCGCTCTCTGGCTTGTCAATTAGTTGAAGAGGCAGACTTGACGCATTATCAGGCGCAATACAACGACCAAAACAAACGAGTGCCTGCCCCAACTCTTGAAGCGGAGAATCTGATTCCTCAAATCCGTAAGCATACTTACGCTCCTGATATTGAACCGTCTTCCCTGATCCATGAATAAGCTATTTTCCAAGCTTTAATGGGAATCGACTGGACCACTGTTGATTTCCAGCCAATGGATAGAGACGCGGAAGCTGAAGCGGCGGATGATGAGGAGCAGGCTTGAACCGGAAGCCGGTTTGGATAGCTGTCTTTGGCATCTTGCCAAAATAACAATGATCTTATTTGGGCACCGTGTTGCCTTGTAATAGGATAGTTAATACTTCTACCTTGAATATGCCTTCGTGCATAAGTACTGAAGCTTTTGTTCGAAAAACTTCAATTCATATTTCCTGCAATCAGAAATTTTGAACTTCGGTGGCGGTTATACCGCCAGCCGGTTTATGATCTTGATATGTGTATCAGTAATGTAACAAATAGGTGATACAAAATACCTGCCATGTCTGGGCATGAAGCTGGCTTAGCCAAGCTTGAAGCGGAGGTTTTATAAACCATTACCGTCAAATAGGGGGGAGAAAACAGCTCCCGTATAAACCGTACTGAGTCAATACGAACCACCTGGTTACTCCATGATGTTTAACAGGAAAAGGTAAACCGGGCATATATCTCCGGATTAAAGGGGAATCAAACCCATCGGCTGAACCGGAAAAAAGGTGTTGTTGAAATAAAAGAAATACAACAAAAACCAAGAAAAAATAGGCCATGAAAATAACATGGAAGCAAAGGCAATGATAAAGACCGTTTGCAAAAATATGCTATACTGAGCTGATCAGATGGTGTTACCATGGTCGGACAGGACCAAGCCCCCAATAGGAGTGACAATGATTCAAGTCAGCCAGGTCCCCAAATGAAACCATGGCATATATGCCAATCAAGAGGCATGGCAATGGTTCGGGTTCAACCAAGCCCCCAAGTGATTTTGTGGCCTTAGGCCGATCAAGAGGCGTGACTGGTTCAGACTTGACCATGTCCCCAAGTGATCTGGTGGTTGTCGCCTATCAAAAGGTGTCGCATTGGTTCGGACACGACCAAGGCCCCAAGTGATATATAAAAAGCAAATGTCAAGGGGTAAACCGGAGGCCGCTTTAAAAACAGAACCACTCCATGTAACCACGCATGATAAGAAAAGACAGAGACACCGCTTTAGCTGAGGCTCCGGTTTTATTATATTGAAGATAATATATACACTGTTATGATATGTACATGGATAGAGCTGATGGCTCAAGTGTAGTAAGGCCGAAGATGAGCTATGTTCCACGGCCTGTTGGTCTCCTCCTCTGATGTGCGTGAGTCTTTATGCTCTTGAATATCAATCAGATAGTACGACCCATTGTGCAGATTCTTGCTGACTACGAAAGGTCCCTCCCAAGGTGGGGATAACTTGTGCATATCTGTCTGGTCTTGGATGAGTCGAAGCACCAAATCTCCTTCTTGAAAAGTTCTGGTTCTAACCCGGCGACTGTGATAGCGACGAAGATCTTGTTGGTAAATCGCCGAACGGGCAGCCGCTATATCACGCTCCTCGTCCAATAGGTCCAAAGCGTCTTGCCGTGCTGTCTCATTGTCCGCTTCAACATAAGCTGCCACACGAGGCGAATCATGCCAGATATCACTAGGGAGGACAGCCTCTGCTTCGTAGACCATGAAAAATGGTGTGTATCCTGTGGATCGGTTTGGCGTAGTATTGATACTCCATAACACAGATGGTAGTTCTTCAACCCAACATCCTGGTGTTCTTTGCAAGGGGACCATAAGCCGAGGTTTGATGCCTCGCAAGATCTCTTGATTAGCTTGTTCTGCCTGTCCATTGGACTGTGCGTGTGCTACTGACGACACGTCAAGTCGGATGTGCTCATGTTCACAGAACTCCTTCATAGCGCCCTTGGATAAATTGGTACCATTGTCAGTAATGATACTGTGTGGAAAGCCAAACCGGAAAATTACCTTTTTGATGAACTGCACCGTTGTTGCTGCATCACACTTGCTGACAGGCTCCGCTTCAACCCACTTGGTAAATTTGTCAACTGCCACCAAAAGGTGGGTTTTCTTATCCTTGGATCTTTTAAAAGGTCCGACCATATCCAGCCCCCAAGTTGCAAACGGCCATGTTATTGGGATCATCCTGAATTCTTGAGCCGGCACATGAGCACGCCTTGAAAATTTCTGACATCCATCACACCATTTAACCAAGTCCTCCGCATCAGCATGCGCTGTCAACCAGTAAAACCCGTGATGAAACGCCTTTGCCACCAGAGACTTTGAACCGGCGTGGTGTCCACAATCCCCTTCATGGATTTCTCTTAAGATTTCACAGCCTTCCTCAGGAGAAACACAACGTTGAAATGCCCTTGATACACTGCAATGATGCAATTCACCATTGACAATCGTCATAGACTTGGATCGCCGGACTATCTGCCTGGCTAGAATCTCATCCTTTGGTAACTCCCCCCGGTTCATGTACGCAAGATAAGGAACTGTCCAATTCGGAATAACATGCAGGGCTGCCACCAATTGAGCCTCCGGATCAGGAATAGCCAAATCCGCTTCACCTGGGAGCTGGACTGACGGGTTGTGCAACACGTCCAGAAAGACATTAGGCGGGACCTGTTTGCGCTGAGAACCCAACCGGCTTAAAGCGTCCGCCACTTCATTCTTCCGACGGTCCACATGATCCACTTGATAACCCTTGAAGCAACCCGCAATATTATCCACTTCCCGATGATATGCAGCCATGAGCGGGTCCTTAGAATCCCAAGTGCCAGACACCTGTTGAGCCACGAGGTCCGAGTCACCGAAGCACTTAACCCGGCTTAAGTTCATCTCTTTAGCCATCCGGAGACCATGGAGCAAGGCTTCATACTCAGCTGCATTATTAGTACAAGGGAACATTAAGCGGAGAACATAACAAAACTTATCACCTCGTGGGGAAGTTAATACGACTCCAGCCCCCGAGCCTTCCAATTGCCTGGATCCATCAAAATGAATAGTCCAATATGTGTGATCCGGCTTCTCCTCTGGTGCTTGTAACTTCGTCCAGTCATTGATGAAATCAACAAGTGCTTGAGACTTCACCGCCGTCCGAGGTACATACTTCAGTCCGTGTGGCCCAAGCTCTATAGCCCACTTGGCAATCCGGCCAGTCGCCTCCCGGTTCTGTATGATATCACCCAAGGGAGATGAACTGACCACTGTGATGGGGTGCCCTTGAAAATACTGCTTCAACTTCCAGCTGGCCATGAAGACACCATAGACCAGCTTCTGCCAATGCGGATACCTTTGCTTGGATTCAATAAGCACCTCGCTGATATAATAAACCGGCCGCTGAACCGGATATTCCTTGCCTGCCTCCTTGCGTTCCACCACAATAGCCACGCTAACTGCCCGAGCATTGGCTGCTACGTATAATAATAGTGGCTCCTTGTCAACCGGAGTTGCAAGAACAGGCGGATTGGCTAATTGCCGCTTCAAGTCCTCAAATGCTTCATCAGCAGCCGGACTCCAGACGAAATTGTCTGTCTTCCTCAGCATTTGGTACAAAGGGATGGCCTTCTCTCCGAGGCGGCTGATAAACCGGCTCAGTGTGGCGATTCGGCCCGCCAAACGCTGAACATCGTTGATACACTTCGGCTTAGCCAGGGAGGTAATAGCCGTAATCTTCTCCGGATTAGCCTCAATTCCTCTGTTAGACACCAGAAAACCCAGTAACTTGCCTGCCGGAACACCAAAGACACACTTGGCCGGATTAAGCATCATCTTGTAAACTCGCAAGTTGTCAAAGGTTTCCTTCAAATCATCCACCAGCGTCTCCTTCTGCCTTGACTTCACTACAATATCATCCACATAGGCGTGCACATTGCGGCCGATCTGTTTATGCAGGCAATTCTGTACACACCGTTGATAGGTGGCTTGGGCACTCTTGAGCCCGAAGGGCATAGATACATAGCAGAAGGCTCCAAAGGGAGTAATAAACGCTGTTTTCTCCTGGTCCTTAACCGCCATTTTGATCTGATGATATCCAGAGTATGCATCCAAAAAACTCAAACGCTCACAACCCGCCATGGCATCAATGATCTGGTCAATGCGGGGGAGGGCAAAAGGATCCGCTGGACAAGCCCTGTTAAGATCTGTGTAATCCACACACATACGCCAAGTGCCGTTTTTCTTAAGAACCAGCACCGGATTAGCAAGCCACTCTGGATGGAACACCTCAATGATAAAGCCAGCTGCTAAAAGCCTGGCCACTTCCTCTCCAATGGCTTTGCGCCTTTCTTCGTTAAACCGGCGGAGGAATTGTTTCACCGGTTTATACTTAGGATCCACATTAAGAGTGTGCTCAGTGAGTTCCCTCGGTACACCTGGCATGTCGGACGGTTTCCATGCAAAAATGTTTCGATTCTCACGGATGAACTCGATGAGCGCGCTTTCCTATTTGGGATCCAGATTGGCACTGACAGTGAACTGCTTGGACGAATCGCCGGGCACGAAGTCAACAAGCTTGGTCTCAACTGCCGATTTGAACTTCAGATCCGAATCATGCTCTGTAGTTGGCTTCTTCAAAGGAGTCATATCCGCCGGATCAACATTGTCCTTATAGTATTTCAACTCCTCTGTGGCACAGACCGACTCTGCATAAGCCGCATCACCTTCCTCACATTCCAAAGCGACCTTACGGCTCCCATGAACCATTATTGTCCCCTTGTAACCCGGCATCTTGAGCTGCAAGTAGATATAACAAGGCCGCGCCATGAACTTGGCATAAGCCGGCCGCCCAAACAAGGCGTGCTACGGGCTCCGGATCTTCACTACCTCAAAGGTTAGTTTTTCAGACCGGGAATCGTGTTCGTCCCCAAAAGCCACATCCAGGGCTATCTTACCAACAGGATATGCAGATTTGCCAGGCACCACACCATGGAACACCGTATTAGACGGTCTGAGATCCTTGTCCGTTAGACCCATGCGGGGGAATGTCTCATAGTATAGTATGTTAATACTACTTCCTCCATCCATGAGTACCTTGGTGAATTTATAACCCCCCACCCGAGGGTCTACCACTAATGCTAGCTGGCCCGGATTATCAACCCGGGGCGGGTGATCCTCTCTGCTCCACACGATAGGCTGCTCCGACCAGCGTAAGTAACATGGTAAGGCCGGTTCAACAGAATTCGCCGCTCGCTTGTGGAGTTTTCGGTCGCGTTTATCCAAGCTAGTTGTGAAAACATGATATTGCCCATTGTTCAACTGTTTTGGCTGGCTCTGATAACCCAACTGCTGCTGCTGCTGGCCGTTCTGATTATTCTGGTTGTTGTGACCGCCCTGATTGAGACCTGAACTGGAAGCTCCATCGTGGCCCAGCCCGTGGAAACCGGATCCTGAACCGCCACCTGACCCGCGGTCATACCGGAAGGCATTAGAGTTTTTAAACTCCTGCATAATATAACAATCCTTCCAAAGGTGGTTAGCCGGCGCCTCCTTCGTCCCGTGCTTTGGGCAAGGCTGGTTCAACAAATAATTCAAACGATCTGCGTTAGGATTGGGAGCCCCATTACGATTTGCCGCTTTACCTCTGCGCCGCTGCCCCCTGTCCTGTGCATTAGTGTTAGCCACAAAATCTATGCTTCCATCCGCCTTTCGCTTGCCTCCGTTTCCATAACCCGCCAGTTTGTACTGCTGCTGCTTGGAGTTGCTATTCTTCTTTCCCTTCCCTACTTCATCATCATCAGTCTCGGGATCCTTGGTACTGTCCGAATCAGCATACTTCACTAAAGCGGCCATGAGAGTTCCCATGTCATTACAGAACCGCTTCATGCGTCCCAACTTCAATTTTAAAGGCTTAAACCGGCAGTTGCCTTCCAGTGTTAAGATTGCAAAGTCAGCATTGATCCTGTCAGACGAGTGCAAAACTTCTGAAACGCGATGCACCCAATGGGTCGTTGATTCTCCGTCCTCCTGGACACAAGCCGCCAGATCTACTATGGACTTGGGCTGCTTACATGTATCCTTGAAATTCTGGATAAACCGGGCCCGCAACTGGGCCCATGAGCTGATAGAATTGGGCGGCAGGCTCTTCAACCAAGTACGAGCCGTGCCTTCAAGCATCATGGTGAAGTATTTTGCACACGCGGTCTCATCCACATCTAGCATCTCCATGGCCATCTCATAACTCTCTACCCACGCTTCGGGAGATAAATCAGCGGTGTAATTCGGCACCTTGCGCGGACCCTTGAAATCTTTGGGCAGGCGTACATTGCGTAAAGCGGGGATTAAACAAGGCACTCCCAAAGCGGATGCGACCCCTGGTCCGGCGGAGGAGGTAGGACGAACCGGTGTAAGTTGACCCGCATCATTCTGTGCTGCTAACTCGGCCTCCCTTCATGCCCGGGCCCGGTCCACCACATCCTGAGCATCGCGAACTCCACCTGCGGGGTTATTGCCATGGGCCGCTTCACGGCCTCGCGCATTGCTTGATATGGCCAGTTCATCCATGCACCTACTATAGCTCCGGCTTGGACGGGGCGTGGAGTGAATCCGATCACGGCTGTACGAATATGCTTCCTGCTGAATCAGCGCGGTTCGGAGAAGCTCCTTAACCCGGCGCATCTCTATCTCTTGCGGAGAGTCCCCTTCGACTGGGATAGCCTCTAATCGCGTGGCGGCTGCAACAAGGTTGTCCATAGGATTAGAATAATGACCCGGGGGCGTCTAGACCGGCGGAGGAACCACGATGTTCTGTTGAGGAGGTTCCATCAGGCGAGGTTGGACCGTCGCCCCTGGTCCTGGTGCCTCAGTCCGGTTTGTCTCCAGGTACTGCGGCGGATTACTGGGTCCAGCTCCTGGAGTGTGAAAGAGATTTCGGGGGTCAAACCCTAACGGCAGGCGTGATCTGTGCTTCCGCTTCAAGACCTCCTGTGATGCATTCTGGTCAAGCATGAGCTTATAGGCCTGGGCGTCCAAAGCGGCCCGCTCTGCAGCCATCCTGTCTTTTTCTGCTGTCAGATCCGCTTTGGCTTGCACGATCTGCTCCCTCACCTTTGCAATCTCTGCATCATGGGCCTCCTAATCCGCCGGATTGGCCTCTGCCATGAGCACGGCTAGTGCATCAAACAGATCAGATAGAACTTGAACCGGCGGGCGCACAAGGCCTCCTGCCCCTGCTGCCGCTGCCGCTGCTGATCCCGAGAGCATGGCTGCGGCGGTCGAAGAGTGGTTCGCCGCCTGGGTGCCGGCCATGAATATTCCAACCCGGTTGACCTGGCCCGGGGGGTCCGGAATACTGTCGCCATCGGAACAGCCCCTAACCTGGTCGTCTTGCAACTGGTATAGTGACTCGGTCTCTCCGGTCGAGGACTCGTCGCCGGAATAGACGACGGTCTCGCTACCGTGTTCTGACTCGTCCTTACGCTCTCCTCCGTGGATGACTCCAACGAAGGCACGCTTCACGGCCGGTTTAGCCTGGGTAGATCTCGCACGCTGAGCCATCTCGACGAGGTCGGTGCAGATGTCCGGCTCAGGCCCAGGTTCACCGATCTTGCCGATGAAAACGTGTATGCCACCAAAGGGGACCCGGTACCCGTACTCGATCGAATCGGCCTCGGGACCCCATCCTGCGTCGTCGATGTAGATCTTGCCACGACAACTCTTGGTCATCCGGCCCACAGCATAGCCTTCGAGTCCTTTGAGCTTGCCCTCCAAGATCGTCAAACCATCATGCGATAGCCCCATGGTGGGCGCCAACTGTCGTGGATTTTTCACGGCAGATGTCCTAGTGAAAGGACTTAGTCGTGGAGCCATCGCTACGGGTTTACTTGAAGGGGTTAAAGCAGACACAAAGACACGAGGGTTTATACTAGTTCGGCCCCTTCGATGAAGGTAAAAGCCTACGTCTAGTTGTGATGGAATTGATGTGATCTCGATGGCTAGGGAGCAAACAAGCTTCGCCTAGGCTCGAGTTGTGGTTGTCTCCCTTGAACCGCCGCCGGGTCGTCCCCTTATATACACGGGTGACGCCCGTCGGTCCATAGAGTCCCAACCGGTTCATACTCGTATCCCGGTTGGTTCCTCTCTATTCCTAACTTACAACACAAGTTATACATTAGGCCGGTTTACGGCTACAGGTTCTAAATCAACTACAGGCCTTGGGCCTTCATCTGTTTATACCACTAATGAAGCTAACCCGGCCCAAGTAAGCCGGTTTACGCCTAGTGGTAATATCCCCAACAAGTACATACCTTGATAAATTTTTGAATAGTTCAAAATGGAACAGTCAAAGAAGGAGTTCTTGCCTGTGATGCAAAGGTGTGAAGTTGAGTAAGACTCAAGACCCGACCATGGCAGAAAATAGAAAGAGAATGAAAAGTCATTCCCTATGCCTCAGTCATAGGTTCTATAAAGTATGCTATGCTGTAAACCAGACCTATTGTATACCTTGCTCTGAGTTTGACAAAGGAATACAATTTTGATCTAAGAGTAGATCACTCGACAGCAGTCAAGAATATCCTTAGCGAGAACTAAGGAGATGTTTCTCGATTATGGAGGTGATAAAAGAGCCCATCGTAAAAAAGTTACAACGATGCAAGCTTTTACACCAATCCAGATGACTCTAAGTCTCAATCTGGATACATATTGAGAGTGGGAGCAATTAGCTAGAGTAGCTCCGTGCAGAGCATTGTAGACATAAAAAATTGCAAAATACATAACGGATCTGAATGTGAAAGACCCGTTGACTAAGATTCTCTCACAAGCAAAACATGATCACACCTAAGTACTCTTTGGGTGTTAATCACATAGCGATGTGAACTAGATTACTGAATCTAGTAAACCCTTTGGATGTTGGTCACATGGCGATGTGAACTCTGGGTGTTAATCACATGATGATGTGAACTATCGATGTGAATCACATGGTGATGTGATCTAGATTATTGACTCTAGTGCAAGTGGGAGACTGAAGGAAATATGCCCTAGAGGCAATAATAAAGTTATTATTTATTTCCTTATATCATGATAAATGTTTATTATTCATGCTAGAATTGTATTAACCGGAAACATAATACATGTGTGAATATATAGACAAACAGAGTGTCACTAGTATGCCTCTACTTGACTAGCTTGTTAATCAAAGATGGTTATGTTTCCTAACCATGGACAAAGAGTTGTTATTTGATTAACGGGATCACATCATTAGTTGAATGATCTGATTGACATGACCCATTCCGTTAGCTTAGCACCCGATCGTTTAGTATGTTGCTATTGCTTTCTTCATGACTTATACATGTTCCTATGACTATGAGATTATGCAACTCCCGTTTACTGGAGGAACACTTTGTGTGCTACCAAACGTCACAACGTAACTGGGTGATTATAAAGGTGCTCTACAGGTGTCTCCAAAGGTACTTGTTGGGTTGGCGTATTTCGAGATTAGGATTTGTCACTCTGAATGTCGGAGAGGTATTTCTGGGCCCTCTCGGTAATGCACATCACTTAAGCCTTGCAAGCATTGCAACTAATGAGTTAGTTGCAAGATGATGTATTACGGAACGAGTAAAGAGACTTGCCAGTAACGAGATTGAACTAGGTATTGGATACCGACGATCGAATCTCGGGCAAGTAACATACCGATGACAAAGGGAGCAACGTATGTTGTTGTGCGGTCTGACCGATAAAGATCTTCGTAGAATATGTAGGAACCAATATGGGCATCCAGGTCCCGCTATTGGTTATTGACCGGAGACGTGTCTCGGTCATGTCTACATTGTTCTCGAACCGTAGGGTCCGCACGCTTAAGGTTTCGATGACAGTTATATTATGAGTTTATGAGTTTTGATGTACCGAAGGAGTTTGGAGTCCCGGATGAGATCGGGGACATGACGAGGAGTCTCGAAATGGTCGAGACGTAAAGATCGATATATTGGACAACTATATTCGGAGTTCGGAAAGGTTCCGAGTGATTCGGGTATTTTTCCGAGTACCGGAGAGTTACGGGAATTCGTATTGGGCCTCATTGGGCCATACGGGAAAGGAGAGAAAGGGCCAAAAGGGTGGCCACACCCCTCCCCTTGGACTAGTCCGAATTGGACTAGGGAGGGGGGGCGCCCCCTTCCTTCCTTCTCCTTCTCTCTTCCCTTTCCTTCTCTCCTACTCCTACTACATGGAAGGGTTCCTAGTTGGACTAGGAAAGGGGGAATCCTATTCCCGGTGGGAGTAGGACTCCCCTAGGGCGCGCCATAGAGAGGGCCGGCCCTCCCCTCCTCCACTCCTTTATATACGGGGGCAGGGGGCACCCCATAGACACACAAGTTGATCATCGTGATCGTTCCTTAGGCGTGTGCGGTGCCCCTTTCCACGATATTATACCTCGGTCATATTGTAGCGGTGCTTAGGCGAAGCCCTGCGACAGTTGAACATCAAGATCGTCACCACGCCGTCGTGCTGACAAAACTCCTCCCCGCACCTCTGCTGGATCGGAGTTCGGGGTGCGTCATCGAGCTGTACGTGTGTCAAGAACTCGGAGGTGCCGGAGTAACGGTGCTTGGATCGGTTGGACCGGGAAGATGTACGACTACTTCCTCTACGTTGCGTCAACGCTTCCGCTTCGGTCTACGAGGGTACGTAGACAACACTCTCCCCTCTTTTTGCTATGCATCACCATGATCTTGCGTGTGCGTAGGAAATTTTTTGAAATTACTACGTTCCCCAACAGCATGCCCCAAGAGGGATAGATTGGTAGGAAAAGACCATCGCTCATCCCCGACTGCCACTCATAAGGAAGACAATCAAAATAGCACCTCATGCAACAAATTTGTCACACAACTTTTACCATACGTGCATGCTACGGGACTTGCCAACTCCAACAAAAGTATTTCTCAATTTCATAATTACCCACTAGCATGACCCTAACATTACTACCTTTATATCTCAAAACAATTATCAAGCATCAAATTGATCATAGCATCCAATTCTTTTTCTATGATAGTTTTTATTATACCCAACTTGGATGCTCATCATTCTAGGACCAAGTTTATGACCATAGCAAATACCATGCTGTTCTAAAAGACTCTCAAAATAATATAAGTGAAGCATGAGAGATTAGCAATTTCTACAAAATATAACCACCGTCGTGCTCTAAAAGATATAAGTGATGCACTAGAGCAAATGACAAACTACTCCGAAAGATATAAGTGAAGATCAATGAGTTAGTCGAATAATTGTGCAACTATGTGAAGACTCTCTAACATTAAGGAATTTCAGATCTTGGTATTGTATTCAAACAGCAAGCAAAACAAAATAAAATGACATTGCAAGGATAGCACAACTCATGTGAAGAAGCAAAAACTTAGGCTCAACCTATACTAACCGATAGTTGTTGAAGAAGAAAGGTGGGATGCCTAACGGGGCATCCCCAAGATTAGATGCTTGAGACTTCTTGGAATATTATCTTGGGGTGCCTTGGGCATCCCCAAGCTTGAACTTTTGTGTCTCCTTAATTCCTCTCATATCATGGTTTCTCTTTTTATCAAAAGCTTCATTCACAACAAACTCAACAAGAACTCGTGAGATAGGTTAGTATAAACCAATGCAAAACCTTATCATTTTCTACTGTAACAAATCACTAAAATTATTATTCAACATTTAATACTAAATGCCTCTGCATATTTAATACTCCTATCCTTAAATAGAATCATTAAGCAAACAAACATATGCAAACAATGCAAACATAACAGCAATCTGCCAAAACAGTATAGTCTGTAAAGAATGCAAGCGTATCAATACTTCCCTAACTCCAAAAATTATGAAATAAAATTCCCACTGTAGTAAATTTATCAGAGCTCATCATTCAAAAGGTTTCATCATTATATCATTCTCTTACTTTTCTAGGGAATTTTTGCAACAGCGGTAAACTTTCTATTTTCAAACAGCAACATGTATACTAGCAAAATAAGCATGGCAAAGGCTATCCTTGACACTTTTATTGAAACTCAAGATGCAAAACATTATTCTAAATAACATCAAGCAAATACTAACAAAAGAAAATGACGCTCCAAGCAAAACACATATCATGTGGTGAATAAAAATATAGCTCCAAGTAAAGTTACCGATGAACGAAGACGAAAGAGGGGATGCCTTCCGGGGCATCCCCAAGCTTAGGCTCTTGGTTGTCCTCGAATATTACCTTGGGGTGCCTAGGGCATCCCCAAGATTAGGTTCTTGCCACTCCTTATTCCATAGTCCATCGAATCTTTACCCAAAACTTGAAAACTTCACAACACAAAACTCAACAGAAAACTCGTAAGCTCCGTTAGTATAACAAAATAAAACCACCACTTAGGTACTGTAATGAACTCGTTCTAAATTCATATTGGTGTAATATCTAATGTACTCCAACCTATCTATGGTTCATACCACTTAATACTAGCCATAGATTCATCAAAATAAGCAAACAACACATAGAAAACAGAATCTGTCAAAAACAGAACAGTCTGTAGTAATGTGTATCAAATGTATACTTCTGGAACTCCAAAAATCCTACCAAATTAGGAAGTCCTAATAAATTTGTGTACCAATCCAGATCAAAAATAATCAGATCAGTATCACGTTTCTGCGAATTAAAAGAACTAATTTACTGGGTGCAAAAGTTTCTGATTTTCAGCAGGATCAACACAACTATCACCGTAAGCTATCCTAAAGGTCTTACTTGGCACTTTATTGAAACAAAAGCTATAAAACATGATTACTACAGTAGCATAATCATGTGAAGACACAAAAGCAGTAAGGATAAATGTTGGGTTGTCTCCCAACAAGCGCTTTTCTTTAATGCCTAAGAATTGAAACATAACGAGAGCATCATGAAGCATATGACTAGCACATTTAAGCCTAACCCACTTCCTATACATAGGGATTTTGTGAGCAAACAACTTATGGGAACAATAATCAACAAGCATAGGAAGGCAAAACAAGCATAGCTTCAAGATTTTCAACACATAGAGAGGAAACTTGGCATTATTGCAATTCCTACAAGAATATATTCCTCCCTCATAATAATTTTCAGTAGCATCATGAATGAATTCAACAATATAACCAGCACCTAAAACATATTTTTCATGATCTACAAGCATAGAAAATTTATTACTCTCCACATAAGCAAAATTCTTCTCATGAATAGTAGTGGGAGCAAACTTAACAAAATAGTTATCATGTGAGGCATAATCCAATTGAAAACTAAAATGATGATGACAAGTTTCATGGTTATCATTATTCCTAATAGCATACAAGTCATCACAATAATCATCATAGATAGCAACTTTGTTCTCATAGTCAATTGGAACCTCTTCCGAAATAGTGGAATCATCACTAAATAAAGTTGACACTCTTCCAAATCCACTTTCATGTTCATCACAATAAGATTCAACATCCTCCAAAATAGTGGGATCACTACTTCCTAAAGTTGACACTCTTCCAAACCCACTTTCATAAATATAGTCATCATAAATAGGAGGCATGCTTTCATCATAATAAATTTGCTCATCAAAACTTGGGGGACAAAAAATATCATATTCATCAAACATAGCTTCCCCAAGCTTGTGGCTCTGCATATCATTAACATCATGGATATTCAAGGAATTCATACTAACAACATTGCAATCATGCTCATCATTCAAGGATTTAGTACCAAGCATTTTAATGCATTCTTCTTCTAGCACTTGAGCACAATTTTCCTTTCCATCATACTCACGAAAGATATTAAAAAGACGAAGCGTATGAGACAAGCTTAACTCCATTTTTTGTAGTTTTCTTTTATAAAATAAACTAGTGATAAAACAAGAAACAAAAAGATTTGATTGCAAGATCTAAAGATATACCTTCAAGCACTCACCTCCCCGGCAACGGCACCAGAAAAGAGCTTAATGTCTACTACACAATCTTCTTCTTGTAGACGTTGTTGGGCCTGCAAGTGCACAGGTTTGTAGGACAGTAGCAAATTTCCCTCAAGTGGATGACCTAAGGTTTATCAATCCATAGGAGGCGTAGGATGAAGATGGTCTCTCTCAAACAACCCTGCAACCAAATAACAAAGAGTCTCTTGTGTCCCCAACACACCCAATACAATGGCAAATTGTATAGGTGCACTAGTTCGGCGAAGAGATGGTGATACAAGTGCAATATGGATGGTAGATAAAGGTTTTTGTAATCTGAAATAATAAAAACAGCAAGGTAACTAATGATAAAAGTGAGCGTAAACGGTATTGCAATGATAGGAAACAAGGCCTAGGGTTCATACTTTCACTAGTGCAAGATCTATCAACAATAATAACATAGATAGATCATATAATAAGCCCTCAACATGCAACAAAGAGTCACTCCAAAGCCACTAATAGCGGAGAACAAACGTAGAGATTATGGTAGGGTACGAAACCACCTCAAAGTTATTCTTTCGGATCGATCTATAAAAGAGTTCGTACTAGAATAACACCTTAAGACACAAATCAACCAAAACCCTAATGTCACCTGGATACCCCATTGTCACTTCAAGTATCCGTGGGCATGATTATACGATATGCATCACACAATCTCAGATTCATCCAACCAACATAAAAGTACTTCAAAGAGTGCCCCAAAGTTTCTACCGGAGAGTCAAGAACGTGTGCCAACCCCTATGCATAGGTTCATGGGCGGAACCCGCAAGTTGGTCACCAAAACATACATCAAGTGGCACATGATATCCCATTGTCACCACAGATAAGCACGGCAAGACATACATCAAGTGTTCTCATAAAAGGCTCAATCCGATAAGATAACTTCAAAGGGGAAACTCAATTCATCACAAGAGAGTAGAGGGGGAGAAACATCATAAGATCCAACTACAATAGCAAAGCTCGGGATACATCAAGATCGTGCCATAGAGGGAACACGAGAGAGAACACGAGAGAGCGAGATCAAACACATAGCTACTGGTACATACCCTCAGCCCCGAGGGTGAACTACTCCCTCCTCGTCATGGAGAGTGCCGGGATGATGAAGATGGCCACCGGTGATGGATTCCCCCTCCGGCGGGGTGCCGGAACGGGCTGCCGAGAGGTTTTTGGTGGCTACAGAGGCTTGTGGCGGCGGAACTCCTGATCTATCTTGATTTCTGATGGTTTTAGGGTACGTAGGGTTATATAGGCGAAAGAAGTCGGTCGGGAGGTGCTCGAGGGGCCCACGAGACAGGGGGCCACCACCCTGTAAGGGGGGCGTGGCCTCCTATCTTGTGGCCTCCTCGAGGATCTTCTGACGTGGACTCCAAGTCTCCAGGATCATATTCTTCCAAAAAATCACGCTGCCGAAGGTTTCATTCCGTTTGGACTCCATTTGATATTCCTTTTCTTCGAAATACTGAAACAGGCAATAAAACAACAATATGGGCTGGGCCTCCGGCTAGTAGGTTAGTCCCAAAAATGATATAAATGTGTAAAATAAATCCCATAAACATCCAAAAAGGGGTAATATAATAGCATGGAACAATCAAAAATTATAGATACGTTGGAGACGTATCACGTTGCAGTCACCAGGACCCTCATCAACGGCAGTGCTAGACTCAACGTCCTTCCTTTCTGTGGAAGCCTTCGGTCAGCTGCATGTGCCTTATGACCGGCTCCTCCCCACCAAGCCTTTCTCAGTGGTGGTCGACGGCTCCACCCTTCCTCTGGGGAAAATCCACCTCCCCGTCACCTTTGGTACGCACAACAACTACAGCACCGAGCTCATCGACTTCGACGTCGCCCACATCGGCCTCCCGTATAACGCCATTCTCGGGTATTCGGCCCTCGCTAATTTCATGGCAGCGACTCACCCCGGCTACAACGTCATCAAGATGCCGTGGAGAAGCGGTGTCCTCACCGTGGTGGGGGACACCAAGGATGCACTCATGGCCCTCAAGGTCACTTCCAATGCCGCGGCGGCCGTGCGACCAGATGTGGAGGGTGCTCCGGAGATACCGGAGGCCAAGCCAGCCAAGAAGAAGCAGTTGTTCTCCCAAGACCGGGCTGAGACGAAGCAGGTGCTAGTCGACGACGGGGGCTCAGGCCCCACCTCCACCATAGGCACTGGCCTCCCCTCGGACCATGAAGAGGCGCTAGTCAGCTTCCTCCGTGCGAACAAAGACGTGTTTGCATGGGAGGCAACAGACTTGATCGGCATCCCACGAGGAGTGATCGAGCACCACTTGATGGTGTGCCCCAGTGCGCGACCGGTGAAGCAGAAGGCGCGGCGACAAGCCCCGGAGAAGCAGCCGTTCATCGCCCAGGAGGTCCACAAGCTGTAAGAGGCTGGCGTCATTCGGGAAGTGCAACACCTAGGTTGGCTGGCCAATCCGGTCATTGTTCCCAAGAAGGGCGGAAAGGAGCGCATGTGCGTCGACTTCACAAGCCTCAACAAGGCCTGCCCTCGGGACCCTTTCCCTCTTCCGTGCATCGACCAGATCATCAACTCCATCGCCAAATGCGACTTGTTATGCTTCCTGGACGCCTTCTCAGGCTACCACCAAATCAAGATGGCGGTGTAGGACGTAAGAAAACAACTTTCCTGACCCCGTGCGGGGTGTATTGCTACACCTGCATGCCATTCGAGCTGCGCAACACCGGTGCAACCTTCCCGCGACTGATGCACATTGCCCTGGGCCGGCAACTCAGGAGAAATGTCGAGGCATACGTCGATGACATAGTGGTCAAGTTACGGGAGGTGAGGACCCTCGTCGAAGATTTGGAAGAAACATTCGCCAACATGCGCAAGGTAAACTTGCGGCTCAATCCGGAGAAGTGTGTGTTCAGCGTCCCGTCCAGCAATCTACTGGGCTTCCTGGTGTTGCACGGAGGGATTAAGGCTAACCCAGAGAAGATCAAGCAGTAGAAAGGATGAGCCTGCCGCAGACCCTCAAGGAAACGCATAAGCTTGCGGGCTGCATAAGTTCGCTGGGGTGCTTCATCACCAAGCTAGGCGAGCGCGCCCTCCCGTTCTTCAAACCGATGAAAAAGAAGGGCCCGTTCGAGTGGACTCCGGAGGCAGAGGCGGCCTTCCAAGACCGCAAGAGGTACCTCACCAGCCCGTCGGTGATTGTGGCACCTCACCCTCTTGAGCCCCTGGTGCTTTACCTGGCCGCCACACCCCACTCAGCTAGCGTGGCACTTGTGGCAGTCCGCAAAGAGCACATGGATGCGGGCCATGGTGTAGAATCCCGCGCCCGACTTTACCGTCGCCACCTCAAGACGGTGCTCATGAGGCCCTGGCTGCCCCACCAGACGGCGAAGCTCCCGAGGCTCCCTCATCTCAAGAAGGGAAGGACGCCATCTACGCCCCCTCCTTCATCGAGCATCCCGTGTACTTCATCAGCACGGTGCTGCGTGACGCGCGAGCGCGCTACCCCATGCCATAGAAGCTCCTGCTTGCACTCATCGTTGCCTCCAGGAAGCTGCGCCACTACTCCCAAGGTCACCCATTAAGGTCGTCTTAGCATACCCCCTGGGGAAGGTGCTCCGGAGCCCCAACGCTGCGGGAAGGGTTGCAGAGTGGAACATCGAGCTGCAAGCGTTCCAGCTGGAGTTCAGCACCACCAGTCATCAAGGGCGTGGCCCTTGCTAACTTTGTGGCAGTGGACTAACGCCCCTGGCCGAGGGGTGGGCGAGGACTGTTCCTCATGCCCAGAGATGAAGCACCAGATGGTTGGATCATGTACTTCGATGGTGTGTTCACGCGCCAAGGCGCGGGGGATGGAGCCGTGCTCATCTCACCCACCCAGGACAAGCTCTACTACGCCGTGCAACTCTGCTTTCATCATGGCGAGAAGGTCTCCAACAACATCATTGAGTACGAGGGCCTGATTGCTGGCCTCAAGGCCATGTCGGCTCTGGGGGTCAGGAGCCTCACCATCAAGGGCGACTCCCAACTCCTCGTTAACTTCTCCAATAAGGCGTACAAGCCAAAAGACGAGCACATGGAGGCATGCCTTGAAGAGGTACGCAAAATTAAGAAACGATTCTTGGGCTTAGAATTGCAGCATGTACCGCGTGGCACGAACAAGGAGGCGGACGACATCGCCAAGAGGGCATCCCGGTGCGACCCCCAGAAGCCTGGCGTCTTTGAGGAGCGGATCTTCAATCCATCGATGGCTCCTCCCACTACAGGACCGACGCTGCCTCGGGAGGAACCGCCCATGGCACCCACCTCGGGCGCCCCGGCCTGCGGTCAGGCCTCCGGAGCTCGCTTGCTCCTAGCGCTCGAACCTCAGGAGGGGTGCTGGACCGAGGAGTTCAAGGCGTACCTGCTCCAAGGCACCTTGCCAGAAAAAGAGTAAGACGCAGAACGTGTGGCCCGCTAGGCCACCGCGTACTGCATCTTAGGACGGCGAGCTCTACCGAAGGCGCCCAAACGATGTCTCTCTGCGATGCATCTCCAAGGAGCAGGGGTGTGAGCTGCTGGCCGACATCCACAGCGGGGACTGCGGGCATCACTCCTCGTCATGCACCCTCGTGGTCAAGGTGTTCCGCAGCGGGTTCTACTGGCCCACGACACTCAACAACGCCACTGAGCTGGTGAGATCCTACGAGGCATGTCAGTTCCATGCCAAACAGATCCACCAGCCCGCTCAGGGCCTCCAGACCATTCCACTCTCATGGTCGTTCGCGGTCCGGGGGCTGGATATCCTGGGCCTATTCCCTCAAGCAGCCGAAGGCTACTGCTACCTCTATGTCACCATCAACAAGTTCACCAAATGGGCGGAGGTGGAACCTGTGTGCACCATCCCAGCTGGCTCGACCGTCAAGTTCATCAAGGGCCTCGTGAGCCGCTTCGGGGTCCCAACCGTATCATCACTGACAATGGCTCTTAGTTCATGAGCAACCTTTTCAAAACATATTGTGCTAACCTTGGAATACAGATATGCTACGCTTCGGTGGCACACCCACGAAGCAACGACCAAGACGAGCACGCCAACGCGGGGGCCCTGAGGGGCCTCAAGGCGAGGATCTTCAAGAAGAAACTCGAGGCCTGCGGTAGGGGCTGGCTCGATGAGCTCCAGTCCGTGTTGTGGTCCATCCACACCACCGCAACCAAGCCCACGGGCGAGACCCCATTTGTAATGCCCAAGATGCGGTTCTATCCCAATCACATGATGAACTCATGATTGGGGCACAATCGCATTTCGAGCGTGTAGCAAGGTGCCATACAAATACATACAACCAAGTGAATAGATAGAATACGAGATCCAGGCACATACTTGCCCCGAAGTAGCATAAATATGACAATCATCATACAATCATCCATACATATAGTGGAGTCGACTACGGACTAGATAAAAGGAAAACACCACCCTGCTATTATCCCCGGATACTCCGACTAGGTCCTCTATTGATCATCTGGATAGGTAACATAGAAACGCCACGGGCCTCGTCAAACTCCCACTGGAGCTCAGTGGCATCTCCTGCATCAGACTCAATGGTACCTGCACCTATGTTTGTAGTATTCTGTGAGCCACGAGGACTCAGCAATCATATCACCCACGGTATCAAGACTAACAAAGCTTAAATGGGTATGGCATGGTTAAGTGGTGCGGTTGCAGCAAGCACTAAGCATATGTATGGTGGCTAACTTACGAATACCGGATCAAGATGAGAAGCTACACACGGTCGCAAGCTAGTAATGATCAAGAAGTGATCCTGAACTACTTATGTTCAAACATGACCCCACCATGTTCTCTTCCCGAATCTCATCGAAAAGAGACCGTCATGGTTACACACGCGGTTGGTGTATTTTAAAGAGTTTAGTGTCAAGTTCACTACAACCAGATATTAAAAACTCCCATCTGCCACATAACCGTGGGCACATCTTTCGAAATATTAAACCTTGCAGGGGTGTCCCAACTTAGCCCATGACAAGATCACGATCCGCGGAGACAATCCTCCATCTCGGAACACCCCGATCAGGCTCGGGATCTCGGTGCACAAGGCATTTTGACAATGGTAAAACAAAACCAGCAAGCCCTCCCGACATGCCGACACCCCGATAGGAGCCGCACGTATCTCGTCTCAGGCCATGATTGGATGAGCGAAACTTACGATCGCTGAGACCCAAGTTGCCCAGGGGGCGCCCGCAAGGTGCTCTAGTTTGGACCAACACTCATCAGGAGCACTGTCCCAGGTTGTTGATTAAGAATCCTCGGGTTAATTACTCCCTGTGCAAATTTTAGTTGTTATTAGGCAAATGGTAAAACCAAAGTTGGGCCTTGCTGGAAGAGTTTTATTCAAAGTAACTGTCAAGGGGGGCCTATAAACCCCCACTGTGTTAGGGATACAAAAATCAAGGAACATAACACTGGTATGACAGAAACTAAGGCGACAAGAGTGGAACAAAACACCGAGCAAAAGGCCAAGCCTTCCACCCTTTACCAAGTATATATATATATATGTATTAGTTAAATAAGATATATTGTGATATCCCAACATATCCATGTTCCAACATGGAACAACCTGCATTGCACCTACAACTAGCAACGCTATAAGAGGGGCTGAGCAAAAGCGGTAACATAGCCAAACAACAGTTTGCTAGGAAAGTGGATTAGAGGCTTTTCTTGGTAACATGGGAGGCTATATGAACAAGTGGTAGGTAGCGTGACATAGCGATAGAACGAACAACTATCTAGCAAAGATGGAAGTGATATCGGGGGTAATGATCATCTTGCCTGAAATGTCCTTAGTGGTATCGGGAACTTGCTCCTTGTGAACGTACTCAACAGGGTCGTCAGACTCAATCTCGTATCCTGGAACTACACACAAGAAGCACAAGCATACAATAAACAACAAGGCATGGCACTGAACATATACTTCATGCAACTATAACATGAATGCATATGAAGAACGTTATGCATGGAGCTACGGTTCTACCAGAACGAGGGATACGTCAACGAGACGAAAACAGTGAAGACAAAATGGATATGGACCAAATCTTGGTAAACCAAGCATTCCACTAGAAAGATTGGAAGATTTTGGTTGAAATCAATATAAAGATGACCGGAAACGGATGCACGGTTTGAAAATGACAAGCAAAACCATATACAATGCAATCTGTTGAAAACAACAACATGACAATTTGTATGCAAAGTTTAAATATGTTACAACACCCAAACATAAAAAATGGCATGGCATTGAAGTACATATCAAGCACTACAAAACATGATTACTGAGCTACTGCTGAAACTCACTAGAACATGTTAGAAACAACATGGCAAAAATGCAAATGATAACAGTTTACAGACTTGGCAGAAATTCACTGAACATGGCAAAACAAATTTAGTTAGGAAAGTTTAGCGCTAGTAAACTACATGCTATAGGAACTTATCATGGCAAACAAGAGCATGGCATGCTAGTACTAAATGCACTTAATAAAACCCCCTCACTGAACTTTATCCATGAACTCATAGATTTGATGATAGCTTCAGTGCAAAAGGGCACATGATATAAACTGACTCAGACTTGGCAAAAATTCTAGCATGAAAAAAAAACGGATTCATGTATGCATGTTTGCAGTCTTGTTTAACTCATCACAAGGCATATCATTACTTGTGAATAATTCTAGCAGAAAGTCGACATAATGAAGAACATGTTCATGTGCAAAACTACCCCATAGCATACATGGCATTAAATGCACAAAAATGACAATGCAATATGCTGCAAAAATAACATGAACACAAACTTGCTCAAAAGCTGAAACTATTGCCACCACTAGATTCACTGGATTTTTTCTAGCCCACAAACATATATAATATGTTGGGGTCACATAGAAAAATCACCACAATTACACAAATTGCAATTTGCCTAAAATGGAAAAGACAGAAATGGCAATATCCATAACTGGAAATTCCTAGAAAGGGACTTGCCCGAAATGGAAATGGCTCAAAATGCACACAGCCAAAAATGGAATATGCCCGAACTAGAAGGCTGGGGCTTTCCGAAGCTGACAGGTGGGTCCTGGCCCCTGTGTGGCTGACAAATGGGTCCTATTGGGTCCCGCATGGCGGTGGCTCGCGAGGGCCTCCAAAACAGAGGAAGCAGGGGAGCTGTCAACGGCGGATAGAACACGCCAGAGGGCCTCGTCAGAGTTGCTCCGGTGACCCTATGACACGGCGGAGGGGCGCAAAAGGAACGCAGGGAATCCCGCACGCACGCCTGACAAGCACGGTGCCGGACGACGACGAGAGCGACGCCGATGACGAGGGGTCAGAGACGGCGATGACGGGGCGAACGCGACGCATGATGGGCCTAGGCGAACGGCTCAGGGTGTGGGTCGACCCTACACAGCATGGCGAAGGAGACAGACATGCCCCGAAGGCCTAGGATGGTCGGAGTGCTCGCCGGCAGCGAGGTCCGACAACGGCACGCTCGGGCACTTGACGATGACCTAGCTACGACGCGAAAGAGGCGGAACAGAGAGGTCAGGTAGGAGTGGAAGCTCACCACGAACACACTCGCATGCTCGGGACGGTGTAAGGAGGACGAGGTCACCGCGAATCTGCCGCAGACGAGCGACGTCCGAAGCGAAGGAGGACGAAGGGGAAGGAGTCGAACTTGGCATCCCTCGAGGATGTAGAGGTAGTAGGGGACATAGTCGACGTCGAGGAAGGCGAAGGACAGGGTTGGCGAGGCGGAGGTCAACGGGGTGCACGCTGACAACGAGCTCGCCCGCTTGGATGCGCTCGGGACGGGGTTCTAGCGGCGGATCTGGTGGCTAATCTCACCTGGCGGCGGTGGCGGATGGGAGAGGGAAACCCTAGAGAGATGAGGGACACAGAGAGGGGGTTTAAAAGGGGCTAGGGTGAGCAGACGAGCATGGCGTGGCCACGGTCGTGGCCATGTGCGGGTGAGAGGGAGAGGGGGATCAAGGTAGGAGAAAAGGTGGGTGCGGCGCTATAGGGGCTCGCTGACAAGCGGGCCAGGTTGTCCACGTGACGAAGGGCTAGCAGGTGGGAGTGGGTCTGTGGGTGAGAAAGGGAGGGAGAGTCGTCCGCGCTGGCTGGCTGGGCTGGCTGGCGCGTGGCTAGATGGGGCGGCTTGGTGACCGAGGCCTAGGTGGCTGCTCCTTCTTTTTCTTTAATTTTCTTCAAACAGAAAACAAAGAGAAAAGCCTGGAAATAGAGGAGAGGTATATGAGGAATATAAAAATACCCTCATGATCTTTGATTTACATTCTATTTGAGAAAATTGGGTTGGGCATTTTTAGAGGTAGAAAATAAAACAACTTTGAATATAATTCAAACTTGAGGTAATTGGGGAAAAGATGAACATTATTTGAGGCCAAATAATGTTGCTTGCCAAAATAAGGAAAAGGGGATAAGTGGAGAGATGAGGGGGAAAAATGATGATGAAGATGGCATGGTATGATGAAGCACTTGACATGATGAGGATGGATGTGCAATATGACATGTGCACTAAGAAATACTTGATATGACCATGATGCAACATATGATGGCAGAATGGAATATGACAAGAATAGCAAGGCAATGCAATAAATAAAACAAAGCAAAACCCAAAATGAAAATAACAAGGAGGAAACCACTCGGAATTGATCATGATAAGGTTGGATACATTGACAAAATATGGAAGTTTACATATGGGGTGTTACACCATTCTTCCTCGTCTACAGGGCTGAGGCGGTCCTCCCTCATGAGGTCAAACATCACTCCACGCGGGTCTTGGTGTTTGACGAGGCACGCCAGGATGCCTCACGGGGGATGGACCTTGTGCTGGGGGAGGAGGGCCGCCGCCAAGCCTTGCTTCATGTCGCGAGCTAGTAGCAGGCGCTGCGGCGGTATCACTGCTGTAGCGTCCGCTCCAGGACCCTTGAGGTGGTTGACCTCATCCTGAGGCAGGTGCTCTACAGGGAGGGGCTTCACAACCTCTCGCCTATGTGGGAGGGCCCGTTCAGGATTGCACGTGTCTCCAGGCCTGGCACCGCGCGCCTGGAGACGCAGGACGGGGTCCCCATCGAGAATGCCTGGAATATCCAGCACCTCCGAAAGTTCTATCCATGATCAAGGCCATGCGCCTCTCAAGTCTCCGCTCGTGATACTCTCACGTAATAATGAGTTGGGATTATACACGCCCCGGAGTCTCGTGAGTGCCGCCCCTGGGCCTCACGGGGGCTCCCACCCACGTCCTAGTGGAGGCCCCATGCTCCGCGCTGGTGGGAAGACCATAAGACTAGTGTAGATGCCGGACACATCCGTTCTTTTGCTTGCTTTCTGTAGCTGATTTGCAACTTCTTGAAATGAAATTTGGAGCTTTCGTGTCTTTTATTTGTAAGGGTTGGGAAAAAATCTTCTCGCAGCATTTTCTCTTTCAGGTCTTGCCTTAGGGAGAGTGACAGTTGCCCGTTGCTCTCCCCCGAGCGTCGCGCGAGTGGGGGTTGGGCACGATGTGTGCGCCGGGGCGACCCGCGAGCACACCTCGCCAAAGCCTTGGTGCCCCAGCCTTTGGCATCTTAATCCTCGTGCGACGCTCTCAAACGACCTTACGGGAAGACACGCCCTCTTGAGTCCGTGCCTCCGGGCATCACGATGTGACATACTAGCGGCGACCAGCCCACGCTCAGGGGCTCGCGTGAGGTGTGGCACCTCCGGAGGTTTCCTAACCCTGCAGCCACAGGGCGCCTCCTAAGGCTTGACGACTTTCGGATCCTCAAGAAAGAAACCTCTAGAGGACCCCTCTAGAACAAAGGATGCGCAGGGATTCCAAGCTCTGAAGAAGCTCGCTCCCACGGCATGGTTGTCTACTCCAAGAACACTAAGCTAAGTAATCCCAATCACAATCAGCGGCAACATGAATACCAGGACACAGTATAAAAATGATAACATAATGGCGCAAGCGCCATGGTCCATTACACGCCCCGACAAGGCCTTCCACTTTTTTGATGCAAGAGAAAGAAAGAAGCAAAAGCAGCCGTGCGACTATGCTACATCTTGAGCTTGCGTTGGTTTTCCTTGAAGAGTAAAGGGTGATGCAGCAAAGTAGGGTAAGTATTTCCCTCAAATTTTGAGAACCAAGGTATCAATCCAGTAGGAGGCTCCTCAAAAGTCCCACGCACCTACACAAACAAACAAGAACCTCGCAACCAACGCAATAAAGGGGTTGTCAATCCCTTCACGGCCACTTGCGAAAGTGAGATCTGATAGAGATAATATGATAAGATAAATATTTTTGGTATTTCTATGATATAGATTGGAAAATAAAAGATGCAAATAAAAGTAGATGGAAAACTTATATGATAAAAGATAGACCCGGGGGCCATAGGTTTCACTAGTGGCTTCTCTCAAGAGAGCATAAGTATTACGGTGGGTGAACAAATTATTGTCGAGCAATTGATAGAAAAGTGCATAGTTATGACATTATCTAGGCATGATCATGTATATAGGCATCACGTCCGTGACAAGTAGATCAAAACGATTCTGCATCTATTACTATTACTCCACTCATCGACCGACTCCTGCCTGCATCTAGAGTATTAAGTTCATGAAGAACAGAGTAACGCATTAAGAAAGATGACATGATGTAGAGGGACAAACTCATGCAATATGATATAAACCCCATCTTTTTATCCTCGATGGCAACAATACAATACGTGCCTTGCTGCCCCTGCTGTCACTGGGAAAGTACACCTCAAGATTGAACCCAAAGCTAAGCACTTCTCCCATTGCAGGAAAGATCAATCTAGTAGGCCAAACCAAACTGATAATAAGAGACTTGCAAAGATAACTTAATCACACATAAAAGAATTCAGAGGAGATTCAAATATTTCTCATAGATAAACTTGATCATAAACCCACAATTCATCGGATCTCGACAAACACACCGCAAAAAGAGTTACATCGAATAGATCTCCAAGAAGATCGAGGAGAACTTTGTATTGAGATTCAAAGAGAGAGAAGAAGACATCTAGCTAATAACTATGGACCCGAAGGTCTATGGTAAACTACTCACAACTCATCGAGGAGGCCTTGGAGATGATGTAGAGGCCCTCCATGGTCGATTCCCCCTCCGGCGGAGCGCCGGTGAAGGCTCCAAGATGGGATCTTGCGGATACAGAAGGTTGCGGCGGTGGAATTAGGTTTTCGTGGTGCTCCTGGATGTTTTCAGGGTACGTGGGTATATATAGGAGGAAGAAGTAGGTCGGTGGACGCTCGAGGGGCCCATGAGGGTGGGGGGCGCGCCTACCCCAAGGGGGCACGTCTGGCACCCTCGTGGCCGCCTCCTCTGTTGCTTGACGTCCACTCCAAGTCCCGTGGATTGCGTTTGTTCCAAAAAGCTCGCTCCCAAATGTTTCATTCCGTTTGGACTCCGTTCGATATTCCTTTTCTTCGAAACACTGAAATAGGCAAAAAAACAACAATTCGGGCTGGGCCTCCGGTTAGTAGGTTAGTCCCAAAAATGATATAAATGTGTAAAATAAAGCCCATAAACATCCAAAAATGGGTAATATAATAGCTTGGAACAATAAAAAATTATAGATACGTTGGAGACGTATCAAGCATCCCCAAGCTTAATTCATGCTCGTCCTCAAGTAGGTAAATGATAAAAAAAGAATTTTTGATGTGGAATGCTACCTAGCATAATTCTCAATGTAATTTTCTTTATTGTGGTATGAATGTTCAGATCCAAATGATTCAAAATAAAAGTTCATATTGACATAAGAAATAGTAATACTTCAAGCATACTAACAAAGCAATCATGTCTTCTCAAAATAACATGGCTAAAGAAAGTTCATCCCTACAAAATCATATAGTTTGGTTATGCTCCATTTTCGTCACACAAGAATGCTCTCATCTTGCACACCCCCGTTGACAAGCCAAGCAATTGTTTCATACTTTAGTAATCTCAAACTTTTTCAACTTTCACGCAATACATGAGCGTGAGCCATGGATATAGCACTCTGGGTGGAATAGAATATGATGATGGAGGTTGTGTGGAGAAGACAAAAAAGAGAAAGTCTCATGTTAACAAGGCTAATCAACGGGCTATGGAGATGCCCATCAATTGATGTCAACATGAGGAGTAGGGATTGCCATGCAACGGATGCACTAGAGCTATAAATGTATGAAAGCTCAAGAAAAGAAACTAGTGGGTGTGCATCCAACTTGCTTGCTCACGAAGACCTAGGGCATTTTGAGGAAGCCCATCGTTGGAATATACAAGTCAAGTTTTATAATGAAAAATTCCCACTAGTATATGAAGAACATGGTGCTACTTTGAAGCACAAGTGTGGAAAAAGATAGTAGCATCGTCCCCCTTTTTTGGGGGGCCTTTTTTATTTGTCCGTTCTCTTTTTTTGCCTTTTTTTATTTACCCTTTCTTTTTTTATTTGGGACAATGCTCTAATAATGATGATCATCACACTTCTATTTATTTACAACTCATGAGTTACAACTCAAAACTAGAACAAAATATGACTCTATATGAATGCCTCCGGCGGAGTACCAGGATTGGCAATGAATCAAGAGTGACATGTATGAAAAATTATGAAGGTGGCTTTGCCACAATACGATGTCAACTACATAATCATGCAAGGCAATATGACAATGATGATGCGTGTCATGATGAACCGAATGATGGAAAGTTGCATGGCAATATATCTCGGAATGGCTATGGAAATGCTACAATAGGTAAGTATGGTGGCTGTTTTGAGGAAGATATAAGGAGGTTTATGTGTGATAGAGCGTATGGTATCACGGGGTTTGGATGCATCGGCGAAGTTTGCACCAACTCTCAATGTGAGAAAGGGCAATGCACGGTACCGAAGAGGCTAGCAATGATGGAAACGTAAGAGTGCGTATAATCTATGGACTCAACATTAGTCATAAAGAACTCATACACTTATTGAAAAAATCTATAAGTCATCAAAAACCAAGCATTACGCGCATGCTCCTAGGGGGATGGATTGGTAGGAAAAGACCATCGCTCGTCCCCGACCGCCACTCATAAGGATGACAATCTAAGAACACCTCATATTTCAAATTTGTTACACAACGGTTACCATACGTGCATGCTACGGGACTTGCCAACTTCAACACAAGCATTATTTAAACTCCCAATTACCCAACTAGCATGACTCTAATATCACCACCTCCATATCTCAAAACAATTATCAAGTATCAAATTGATCATAGCATCCAATTCACTTCCTGTGATAGTTTTTATTATACGCAACTTGGATGCCCATCATTCTAGGACCAATTTCATAAGCATAGCAAATACCATGCTGTTCTAAAAGACTCTCAAAATAATATAAGTGAATCATGAGAGATCAACAATCTCTACAAAATTAAACCACCGCCGTGCTCTAAAAGATATAAGTGAAGCACTAGAGCAACGTTATCTAGCTCAAAAGATATAAGTGAAGCACATAGAGTATTCTAATAAATTCCAAATCATGTGGGTTTCTACCAAGAGGTGTGTGCAGCAAGGATGATTGTGGAAATCTAAAAATCAAAGACTAATATCATACAAGACTCTCCAAGCAAAACACATATCATGTGGCGAATAAAAATATAGCTCCAAGTAAAGTTACCGATAGACGAAGACGAAAGAGGGGATGCCTTCCGGGGCATCCCCAAGCTTAGGCTTTTGGTTATCCTTGAATATCTTGGGGTTCCATGGGCATCCCCAAGCTTAGGATCTTTCCACTCCTTATTCCATAGTCCATCAAACCTTACCCAAAACTTGAAAACTTCACAACACAAAACTCAACAGGAAATCTCATAAGGTTCGTTAGTGCAAGAAAGAAAAACCACCACATAAGGTATTGTAATGAACTCATTATTTATTTATAATGGTGTTAAACCTACTACATTTCAACTTCTCTATGGTTCATACCCACCGATACTATCCATAGATGCATCAAAATAAGCAAACAACACACGAAAAACAGAATCTGTCAAAAACAGATCAGTCTGTAGAAATCTGTAACTTTCGAATACTTTTGGAACTCTAAAAATTCTACAAAAATAGGAAGTCCTGGGAAATTTGTCTGTTGATCTACAGCAAAAAGAATCAATGCAAAATCACGTTTCTGTGAATTACTAAAATTATTTTCGTGCGCACAAAAGTTTCTGTTTTTTCAGCAGAATCAAATTAACTATCACCATAGGTTATCCTATAGGTTCTACTTGGCACAAACACTAATTAAAACATGAAAACACATCTAAACAGAAGCTATATGAAATATTTATTACTAAACTGAAGGAAAAATTAATAAACAAAAAATAAAATTGGGTTGCCTCCAAACTAGCGCTATCATTTAACGCCACTAGCTAGGCATAAAAGCGAGGATAGATCTAACTAGTGCCATCTTTGGCATTCAATTAATAAGTAGCTCGCATGATAGATTCATAAGGTAATTTAACTTTCTTTCTTGGAAAGTGTTCCATGCCTTTCCTTAATGGAAATTGGAATCTAATATTCCCTTCCTTCATATCAATAATTGCACCAATCGTTCTAAGGAAAGGTCTACCAAGAATAATAAGACATGAAAGATTGCAATCTATATCAAGAACAATAAAATCTATGGGCACATAATTCCTATTTGCAACAATAAGAACATCATTTATCATTCCCATAGGTTTCTTAATGGTGAAATCCGCAGTGCAAATTTAAAGAGCAATCATCAAAATCATGGAAACCTAGAATATCACATAAAGTTTTCGGAATCGTGGAAACACTAGCACCCAAATCACACAAAGCATAGCACTCATGATATTTAATTTTAATCTTTATAGTAGGTTCCCACTCATCATAAAGTTTTCTAGGTATAGAAACTTCCAAATTAAGTTTTTCTTCATAAGATTGCATCAAGGCATCAACAATATGTTTGGTAAAAGCTTTATTTTGACTATAAGCATGAGGAGAATTCAACACGGATTGCAACAAAGAAATGCAATCTATTAAAGAACAATTATCATAATCAAATTCCTTGAAATCCAAGATAGTGGGTTCAATGCTATTTAAAGTCTTGACCTCTCCAATCCCACTTTTACCAAATTTAGCATCAAGATCTAATAACTCCGATTCATTTGGACGCCTTTTAACTAAGGTTGACTCATCTGCAGTCCCATCATTATTAAGATTTATATTGCAAAACACGTATTTAATAGGGGAAACATCAATAACTTTTAGATCTTCATCATTATTTTCATGGGAACTAGAAGAACATGCTTTTGCAAAGCAATCTTTCTTAGCATGCAACCTAGCAGTTCTTTCTTTGCACTCATCAATGGAAATTCTCATAACTTTGAGAGACTCATTGATATCATGCTTAGGAGGAGTAGATCTAAGTTTTAAAGAATCAACATCAAGCGAAAGCCTATCAACATTCCTAGCCAAATCATCAACTTTAAGCAATTTTTCTTCAAGCAAAGCATTAAAATTATTTTGAGAGATCATAAATTCTTTAACACTATTCTCAAAGTCAGAGGGCATCTTATTAAAATTTCCACAAGAATTATTGTAGGAATTTCCATAACTATTAGAGGTATTACTAGGGAAAGGTCTAGGATTAAAGTTTCCACTATAAGCATTGTTACCAAAATTATTCCTACCAACAAAATTCACATCCATGTCATTATTATTCTCAATCAAAGTAGACAAAGGCATACAATTCGGATCAATAGGAGCACTCTTAGTAGCAAACAATTTCATAGGTTCATCCATCTTTCCACTCAAAACATTAATTTCTTCTATAGCATGCACTTTTTTACTAGTAGATCTTTCGGTGTGCCATTGAGAATAATTAGCCATAATGTTATCAAGGAGTTTAGTAGCTTCTCCTAAGGTGATTTCCGTAAAAGTTCCTCCCGCGGCTGAATCTAAAAGATTTCTAGAAGCAAAATTCAATCCGGCATAAAAATTTTGTATGATCATCCATAAATTCAAACCATGAGTAGGGCAATTGTGAACCATCAATTTCATTCTTTCCCAAGATTGGGCAACATGCTCATGATCAAGTTGTTTAAAATTCATAATATCGTTCCTAAGAGAGATGATCTTAGCGGGAGGAAAATACTTAGAGATAGAAGCATCTTTGTACTTATTCCATGAATCAATACTATTCTTAGGCAAAGACGAAAACCAAATTTTAGCATGATCTCTAAGTGAAAATGGAAATAACTTCAATTTAACAATATCATTATCCATATCTTTCTTCTTTTGCATCTCACACAAATCCACAAAGTTGTTTAGATGGGTAGTGACATCTTCACTAGGAAGGCCGGAGAATTGATCTTTCATAACAAGATTCAGCAAAGCAGCATTGATTTCACAAGACTCAACATCATTAAGAGGAGCAATTGGAGTGCTAAGGAAATCATTATTATTGGTATTGGAAAAGTCACACAATTTGGTATTATCTTGTGCCATCATGACAAGCAATCCAACACACAAGCAAACAAAAGGCAAGCGAAAGAGAGGAGATTGGGAAAGAGATGGCGAATAAAACGGCAAGAGTGAAGTGGGGGAGAGGAAAACGAGAGGCAAATGGCAAATAATGTAACGCGAGGGAGATAAGTTTGTGATGGGTACTTGGTATGTCTTGACTTGAGCAAAGACATCCCGGCAACGGCGCCAAAAATCCTTCTTGCTACGTCTTGAGCTTACGTTGGTTTTCCTTGAAGAGGAAAGGGTGATGTGGCAAAGTAGCGTAAGTATTTCCCTCAGTTTTTGAGAACCAAGGTATCAATCTAGTAGGAGGCTCCTCAAAAGTCCCACACACCTACACAAACAAACAAGAACCTCGCAACCAACACAATAAAGGGGTTGTCAATCCCTTCACGGCCACTTGCAAAAGTGAGATCTGATAGAGATAATATGATAAGATAAATATTTTTGGTATTTTTGTGATATAGATTGGAAAATAAAAGATGCAATTAAAAGTAGATGGAAAACTTATATGATAAAAGATACACCCGGGGGCCATAGGTTTCACTAGTGGCCTCTCTCAAGATAGCATAAGTATTACGGTGGGTGAACAAATTACTGTCGAGCAATTGATAGAAAAGTGCATAGTTATGAGATTATCTAGGCATGATCATGTATATAGGCATCACGTCCGTGACAAGTAGATCGAAACGATTCTGCATCTATTACTATTACTCCACTCATCGACCGACTGCTGCCTGCATCTAGAGTATTAAGTTCATGAAGAACAGAGTAACGCATTAAGAAAGATGCCATGATGTAGAGGGATAAACTCATGCAATATGATATAAACCCCATCTTTTTATCCTCGATGGCAACAATACAATACGTGCCTTGCTGCCCCTGCTGTCACTGGGAAAGGACACCACAAGATTGAACCCAAAGCTAAGCACTTCTCCCATTGCAAGAAATATCAATCTAGTAGGCCAAACCAAACTGATAATTCGAAGAGACTTGCAAAGATAACTTAATCACACATAAAAGAATTCAGAGGATATTCAAATATTTCTCATAGATAAACTCGATCATAAACCCACAATTCATCGGATCTCGACAAACACACCACAAAAAGAGTTACCTCGAATAGATATCCAACAAGATCGAGGAGAACTTTGTATTGAGATTCAAAGAGAGAGAAGAAGTCATTTAGCTAATAACTATGGACCCGAAGGTCTGTGGTAAACTACTCACAACTCATCGGAGAGGCCTTGGAGATGATGTAGAGGCTCTCCATGGTCGATTCCCCCTCCGGCGAAGCACCGGTGAAGGTTCCAAGATGGGATCTCACGGATACAGAAGGTTGCGGCGGTGGAATTAGGTTTTCGTGGTGCTCCTGGATGTTTTCGGGGTACGTGGGTATATATAGGAGGAAGAAGTAGGTCGGTGGACTCTCGAGGGGCCCACGAGGGTGGGGGGCGCGCCCACCCCTAGGGGGCCTGCCGGGCACCCTCGTGGCCGCCTCCTCTGTTGCTTGACGTCCACTTCAAGTCCCGTGGATTGCGTTTGTTCCAAAAAGATCGCTCCCAAAGGTTTCATTTTGTTTGGACTCCGTTTGATATTCCTTTTCTTCGAAACACTAAAATGGGCAAAAAACAGCAATTCGAGCTAGGCCTCTGGTTAGTAGGTTAGTCCCAAAAATGATATAAAAGTGTAAAGTAAAGCCCATAAACATACAAAACGGGTAATATAATAGCATGGAACAATCAAAAATTATAGATACGTTGGAGACGTATCAGACTACAACGGCTCCTGAGATATAATAGCATGGAACAATCAAAAATTATAGATACGTTGGATACGTATCAGACTACAACGGCTCCTGAGACCCGGCTCCAGCAGCACCCGCGCTCAGTCAGAGTCCTCCTCCTACTTCACTGGGGCACGGCAGCGAGGTGGCTCGTCTTCCTCCTTGGTCCGAGCTCGGCAGCGTGGCGGCTCATTGTAGTCGCCGTCGCTCTTGCTCTCCCCAAAAGAGGAGCCGCCGCCACTGGAGGCACCGCGATTGTCGCCAAGGGCAAGCTCACCACCGGAGATGATGTCGCCCATCTGGTTATTGTCGTCATCGCTGTCTCTCTCGGGGCAGCACCCCGGGCGCCGGCCATCTTCCCCGAAGACCCGGATGTAGAGGGTCGCCGCGCCATCATACCTGAAGTGGAGGGTGCACCTCCCATGCAGGCCGCGCGCGCGGGCAAACGGCTGCCACCCGCGGTTCAGGGACACGTAAACAGCGGCGGTGACCTTGACCTCCACCCATGAGGCCTTGCTACAGCATCAGTCCGCCTGCAGCCAGAGGCCACCGGGTCCCCCGGCCGGCAGCACGCCCGCGAAGAAGCATGTGAGCTAGAACCAGACACCTACGAGCCTCTCTGCCCACACCACGAACTCCGAGGACACGTCATCCAAGTGGGGCCGTGGGTGCGGTGGCCGGACGGCCGCTGCACACCTCCCCTCTTTGTTGCGGCAACTCCTTCCGCGGGAAGGGGCACGCCCACGGCTGCCGGAGGCGCCTACCTTTGAGGGGGTGCACCCACGCCCTCGGGGAGCCACCACCGGCGTCGTAGCATACTTGCAGGGACGGCCGCGGCCCCTCCTGGGTTGCGGCAAGTCCGGTCCCTCCTTGGGGGCTTTTCCCTTCTCCGCGGTAGAGAACCTCCTCACTGGCACCATGGACGCTCTAGCAAGATGGAGGAACCAAGAAGAATGAGAATCAAGGGGCGGAAGATGAAGATGGGCTGGGGGCTATGCCCCCTCCCCCATTTATAGCCAGAGGAAGGCTAACCGCCAGCCTCTCACGTCCTAGGCAATGATGGCCTTTCTGCAGTTGTCGAGGTGGCATGGGAAAGTGGAGATGCCCACGTCCCATCAAGCGCCACATGGCAGCCTAGCCCCCAGGTGATTGGGGCCCGCGGCGCTTCGCGCTTGGCCCTTGGCTTCGCCTCAAAGCCAAGTCCGAGCGTGCCTTGGGCCCAGGGGCTACTATCGGTGTTCTGGGAACCAGGGTACCCAGACTTGTCTGCTTGCGGCCCATGACGTGGCTTCCTCGACGACTGGTATGGCCCACCTACAAAACCATCAAGTCAAGACCCTCGCGATGGGCCAAGCCTCGTGAGGCGGACAACGCCAAGACCTTTGGAGGGAGCAGCCTCCCCAGGCTACCTCCTGAGAAGCGAAGATTTCTATGCAGGTGCTTAACCTCATGAGGTTGCGGTGACGCAAGCCATGACGACAAAGTCCATGCAGGCTCTAGTGGGTGAAGATGAGCAGGTTTCCTCTTTGGTGCTAAGGAGGCAAGTGTAGGCGCGGAGTCCCAAGGAATCAGCCAAAGGTTTCCATTCCCGTGCAACAAGACCAGGACCTCAAAGACGGCAGGACAGATGTCATCGCGAGCCCACCGCAGCATCATGACCAGAAGCCACCTTTTGTCAGTATAAGATGTACTACTTGTCCCCGTTCAAATTGGCCATTGTGGGATCCCTTCCCACCTATGTTTCGGGGGAAGAGAACCAAGGCCATGATAAGTATAGGTTAGCCACCACCATAGAGGGGGCAGAATCCTTTCAACTCATTCACTCACCAGAGCAGACCTTGCGAGGTTGTTCTTCCCTTGTACTAGTTCATCCTCAGTCCCATGTGAGGCAAATCCACCACAAAGCAGGAGTAGGGTCTTACACCACAAGGTGGCCCGAACCTGGGTACACTGTCGTGTCCATCTTCTTCCTTGTTCATCGAGCTAGGCCGTGGGGGCGACGAACTGGTTGGATGGAGAGGTTGAGTTCTTCACACATGCCCTAGAGTTCGAACCTTTTCTTGGGTGTGTGGAGCCCTTAATCCTACAATGTGGGTGGACAAGGCTTAGGGTTTGGGTTTGGGTTAATGTTAGAATTTAGTGTTAGAGTTTTGTATTAGAAATTGTTAGGATTTAGTGTTAGGGTTAATGTTAGCATTTTTATGTGGATGAACAAGGCTTAGGGTTCGGGTTAGGGTTAATGTTTGGACTTGTGTATATCAAACTTGCTTTGTGATGTGGGTGAACAAATACTCATGGTAACATTGGTTTTTAGATAGAGAGGATCATGAATGTTCATTATGTTGACAAGGCGGCATTTATGATTGTCGAGATTCTTGAAAATAATGAGGAAGGGCTCATATTTCTTACAAATCCCGGTTATGAGGAGGTTGAAGAAGACATAAGGATTAGATTAAATTGGATGGATGGATCCAAGTGACAAAGTTAAAGGAAGATATGATATTGGGACAGGACACAAGTGTCGAATGAAGACGATGCCTATCAAGTCGAATTTGCAATGACGTGCATATAAAGAGGTTGTTGCATCCTTGGAAGGCAAATCACTCGAAGTGTTTGCCATTAAGGTCACTCTCATTCATGTTGACTTGAACCAAACCTTATTAGATGATATGACCCCGATTAGAAGTGTGTCCCAATTATTGAGCAAAGAGTTGAAGTGTAAACCACCAATGGAATGATCCAACCTCATATAAGCCAATTAAATGATTTCAAGGTGAAAGATATATTCAATGTGTCAACTAACAAGTTGAGTACGTCAATGTGGACCCCCAATGTGAGTTTGAGGGTGGTGCACCATTGAATGATGATGGTCATGACTCCGAGAAAGAGTATGCATGAGAGGCACAACAACAAACTTGGTGACACCGAGACTCAAGTCAAGCATAATGACGTGGACCCTAACATCATCTATCAGCATGCTTGTGCGGATGAAATATTCCATTTTAGGTAGCCCAGGATGCATACAAGGAAGATTCCAGATGCCTTGACATTTAAGACAAGGACTCCTTATCCATGGAGGACTCATCTCCAATGACGTAGCCGACTAGGACTCTATTATCCTGGGCCTCTGGTATCCTATATAAATTGAAGTTGGGCTAGTCGATAGATATTTCATGACAGCTTAGATCATCAGATCTAGACACAATGATTGCATGGTATATCAATTTGTACTTTGTAGTTCATCCAAATCAATATAGCACAAGCATGATGTAGGATTTTAGCCCCGTTTGTTTGGGCTTTTCCTTCTGCTTTTCCAGCCTTTTCACTTTGACAAAAAAGCCAAAAAAGCTCCTAAATAGGTTTTTTGCTTTGTCTTTTGGCTTATACCATCATATAACAATATTGATTCGAAAGCCAAAAGGCAAAGAAAAAAAGGCCCTATTTAGGAGCTTTTGTGGCTTTTTGCCAAAGTGAAAAACTGCAAAAGCGCAAGCAAAAGCCCAAACAAACTAAGCCTTTATCTCTTCGGAGAGACGGCACCTGGGTAAACCTCGTGTCCTTGTTAGCATCGCATCTATGCTACCAGATTGGGGCCCCTACCTAAGATCTGCTGGAACCGACTCCGTAAATGCAAGTGTACGCCATGCATGTGAATGGTCCACCAAAATGCGGTCCATGGCCTTGCATCAACAAGACTTCCTTTTAACCTTTTATTTTTTTGGTTAGTTGAACAATCATTTCTCGAGTTGGAAACTTGACCAATAAGTTTTTGAATTGGAAACCTAGTCAGTTTAGATCATTACCGCAACACGAGCACATGTGGGTTCTCCTCAAAGATACACTGAAAATGAGTTAGGGTTCGGCCTCCTCTCACTATTTGCACCGCCACCATAGTCTACTCCATCTCGAACGTTGACGTGCATGGGTGAGTGAGAGAGCAGATCTCCTGAACCTCTCTCCCTTCTAATCCCGCAATGAGTGAAATTGAATTATATTTATTACTCTACGCGTGGCTACTCACATCCGTCACCACATGTGTCTTCCATGTAAGTCTGGCGGTCACACACCATCGTCTCCATTGCCATTAACTTCGCATCAACAACATTGCCTCTATAACAACCATCACTACCTTGCCTACAATCAATCAATGCATGCAACATGATTGGATCCAATCTTTTATTATGATTATTGTTGCATGTGCAATGTTGTTGTTCATGATGTTTTGTGCATCTATTGTTTTAGTCATAGTTTATTTACTATATTCAATTATGAAATTGCCTGATTTTCCAAAAATCAAAATTTTTCCTAGTTTTCCAACAGTCGTGGTTATACATTTTCTATACTCACTAATAAAGGGATGTGATATTCTTGGTCCATCACACACTTTTGTATAAAAGTCCCCAGCCTTTTCAAGAATTAACCCCGTAGTCCCGTTCATAGGTCATCGTCTTACATCCTCCCACACACACAATCAAATTTTCATTGCACCGGTGCCAATTGAATTTCCTATTTAAAAGGTGTACCATGATCTGGTTTCATTTTCCTCTCTTTCTTCATTTGTCGCTTGTGTGGTTCCTTTTGTATGTACGGTGTGAACTGATACATCCATTTTGCATCATGTTTACCTATTGTTATTTATGTTGTTTTATTGCATAATAGTGTTTTTCGGAGTAATTCTAATGCCTTTTCTATGATAATATGCAAGGTTCACACAAAGAGGGAGAATTCCGGCAGCTTAAAATCTGGACTTGAAAAAGCTACGCCCGGCTACCTATTCTACACAACTCCAAATTAGCTGAAACTTCACGAGGAATTTTTATGGAATAAATGAGAACTGTTGGAGCAAATAAGTACCAGAGGGGGCCCACCAGGTGGGCACAACCCACCTGGGCGCACCAGGGAGCCTAGGCGCGCCCTGGTGGGTTGTGCTCCCCTCGGCCCACCTCCGGTGCCCCTCTTCTGGTATATAAGTCATTTTGACCCGAAAAAAAATAAGGGGAGGACTTTCAGGACGAAGCGCTGCCGTCTCAAGGCGTAACTTGGGCATGAGCACTTTTTCCCTCTGGTAGAGCGATTCTGTTGGGGAACTTCCCTCCCGGAGGGGGAAATCATCGTCATCATCATCACCAACAACTCTCCCATCTTGGGGAGGGAAATCTCCATCGACATCTTCAACAGCACCATCTCCTCTCAAACCCTAGTTCATCTCTTGTGTTCAATCTTTGTACCGGAACTATAGATTGGCGCTTGTGGGTGACTAGTAGTGTTGATTACATCTTGTAGTTGCATACTGTATGGTTTATTTGGTGGAAGATTATATGTTCAGATCCATTATACTATTTAATACCCCTCTGATCTTGAGCATGATTATCATTTGTGAGTAGTTACTTTTGTTCTTGAGGTCACGGGAGAAATCATGTTGCAAGTAATCATGTGAACTTGATATGTGCTCGATATTTTGATGATATGTATGTTGTGATTCCCTTAGTGGTGTCATGTGAACGTCGACTACATGATACTTGACCATATTTAGGCCTAAGGGAATGCATTGTGGAGTAGTTTTTAGATGATGGGTTGCGAGAGTGACAGAAGCTTAAACCATAGTTTATGCGCTATTCTATAAGGGGCCGATTGGATCCAAAAGTTTAATGCTATGGTTAGAATTTATTCTTAATAGTTTTCTCATAGTTGCGGATGCTTGCGAGGGGGTTAATCATAAGTAGGAGGTTTGTTCAAGTAAGAACAACACCTAAGCACCGATCCACCCACATACCAAATTATCAAAGTAGCGAACACGAATCGAACCAACATGATGAAAGTGACTAGAGGAAATTCCCGTGTACCCTCAAGAACACTTTTCTTATGATAAGAGACCGTTTTGGCATGTACTTTGCCTCAAAAGGATTGGGCTACCTTGCTGCACTTTTGTTGCTACTACCGTTACTTGCTAGTTACAAATTATCTTGCTATCAAACTACTCCGTTACTTACAATTTCAGCACTAGCACACATTACCTTGCTAAAAACCACTTGTCATTTCCTTCTGCTCCTCGTTGGGTTCAACACTCTTACTAATCAAAAAGGCTACAATTGATCCCATATACTTGTGGGTCATCAAGGCTATTTTTTGGCACTATTGTCGAGGAGTGAAGCGCTCTTGATAAGTGGAAATTGGTAAGGACAAATTATTACTACCTGCTGAAATTTATTTTCACATGTTACTATGGAAAACAATCCTTTGAGAGGTTTGTTCTGGGTATCTTCACCTCAACCGGAACCACATTTAGTTACCCCTCAACCTACTGCACCTACTGAAAATATTGAATATGAAATTCCTTCGGGTATGGTAGAACAACTGCTAGCTAATCCTTATGCGGGAGATGGAACCGAACATCTTGATAAGCACTTGATATATCACTACTAGGGAAAAGGCTAGCAATAGTGCCGATTTTAGGTATATCAGTAGCACGGTGTGGCGCACTACTGATACGGTGCTACAGCTAAAGTTTATTAGTAGTGTGTGCTTGCCCGCGCTACTGCTATACGTGCTTAGCAGTAGCGCTTTTGGTGCACAGCGCTATTGGTAGTTACTAGTAGCGTGCCTTCCTACCCGCGCTACTACTATTGTTGGGTATTTCTTTTTTGTTTTATTTTGTATTCATACACCATTATACAAGTTTTCATATAGTAGCAATTTAGAGATTGTTTTTACATCAGAATGAGTTACTACATCATTGGGTGAAAGAACCGTGAATTAGTTTCAAGTGCATGTAACTTTGGATCCATGCACTTGAAACTAAACCGTGGTTCTTTCACCCAATGACATAATATCTCATCATCATCATCATCATCATCATCATCATCATATCAGTAACAACTTATCATCATAATACATCATTGTCATATAACACCTCCTCGTGATCATCATTTTTATCAATGACACATCATATAGCAAGTTGGTCAGTAGTCATAATCACAACTCCTCATCATCATCAACTCTAACACATTGTACCACATAATAACACATTGTACCTAGGACCTACTTCTCTCTCATAGGACCTACTAGGTTATCTTAGGTAAAATAGCATAAAACAAGATAGGCCCTAACTCTCCATTATGGAGAATGGAGATTATCCTGTCTCCAATTCTTGCCCTTCGCCTAATGTTGCTTCCAAGTACCTCCCTATGAGTGACCATACATATTTTTTCCAATCTTTGATTGTCACGTCTTCATTGGTTTTAGAAATCCGATATGAACATGAGTGATTCGTAGGATGGCCTGGCCGTATATTCAAAACATCAAGGCGGACTTTCTGAAACATCAGATGAGGCACACAATTCTGCAGGGTTATCTGTTGAAAAACATAGTAATAACGTCGTAGTACGCAATGTAGTTCAGTTTTAGAAGAATTTATGCAAAAGATGCACAAATGTCGTAATACTAAAAATCTTTCCATGACATCTTCATATTCTAGCAAATGAAGCTCAGTTTTAATTATCTTTCTAGAAAATCTATGCCACTCGATATTTCCTACATATTCTAGCACAAGTCATGCCAAAATTCACGGAAAAATCCGGCATGACCTTTGCTAAAAAAAGGACATATCGAGCGCCTGAAATTTACCGGAATGGAAATTAATCAACACTCCGGCAAAACATAGGCCACTCGGAGGTGTTACCTGCAAACATGGCCACTTGGGCAAGCACATATCCTATTTGCGTTCAAACTTGATGGTCATTGCATTCACACTTGATGTTCATTGCATTTCAATGGTTGAAAAATATGAACAAAAACATTTCAAAATATGTTATAGGACTCATATTGACATGGAGATTTGGCTAGTCTCACCTCGAGGTCGGAGGGGGCCTGTGACGGGGATGACGACAGCGACGACATGGAGATTTGGCATGCATTCAATAAGCAAAACTAAATCATCTATTGTGTCCGTACGTCATCGAATATTATCACTAATACATCTCGAATAGTCTCATACATATAACCTCACTAATACAGCTAAAACCCTAGCGAATGATGGGTATCGGCCCAGGTGGTGGACACCCAAAGAGAGGGAACCATCACATGATCATAGCTCCAGTGAGATCCCTGAAGAACCTGCCAGGTATTCGAGAACCTGCCCTCCAACGCAACCATGTAGTGACAGACGTGTTCGTCCTCCTCGCTGACACGGTGACATGCCACCTCCATGGGGTCCTCAAGCCTCCGCACCATCACTGGCCCACGCGACCGCCACCAAAGAAGGTTTGGGTCAACAATGGGCTGGCTCCTCACCAAGCTGCGCCTCTCGGAAGGTAGCACATCCCAGTACCAACCCGGTGGAGCCCAGTCCCGGACATGGCCCCCTGATCAAGCAGGCCTCCTCCACCGAGTCAACGACGAGGATGCGGGATAAGCATCATCGACGTTGATGCGGGAATAATTGCTTTAACTAAAAAAGTAAACTAGTTCTATTAATTTTCATACTAAAAATAAAATAGTTGTATTAATTCAACTAGTTCAATTAAGCACTTACTATAAATAAAAATAAACTAGTTTTTACTAAAAATAAACTAGTTCAACTAGTTATATTAATTTTCTTACTAAAAATAAACTAGTTCTATTAATTCAACTAGTTCTTACTAAAAATAAACTAGTTCAACTAGTTCTACTAATTTTCTTACTAATTATGTTAGACACTTACTAAAAAACATTAAAAAAACTAGTTAGATGAACTCCAAAATTTAACCCTAACTAATTTGAAGAACTCTAAAATTTAATGAACCCTAACTAATTTGATGAACTCTAAAATTTAACCCTAACTAATTTGATATAAAATTTAACCCTAACTAATTTTATGAACTCTAAAACTAATTCCATTTAACAACTATTGCCCTAATTAGCATCTAATTTTATGAACCCCAACTAATTAGATGAACTCTAAAATTTAACCCTAAGAACCCTAGCTAGGCAGAGGTAGGGGAGGAGGAGGAGGAGGAGGGTGTGCTCACCTCAGGCACCGGTGGAGTTAGGGAGAGGGGCACACGGCATCGAGGTCGGGGCGGCGCGCGCATGGTGGAGGGCGGCGATCTAGGGGGGCGTCGAGGACGGGGTCGGGGCGGCATCGAGGTTGGGGTTGGGGGCGGCGTCGACGGCGTGCGGAGGGCAACGAGAGAGCGCGCGCGGCGGCCAGGTGACGATGGCGGTGATACGTCTCCAACGTATCTATAATTTTGATTGTTTCATGCTATTATATTACCCGTTTTGGATGTTTATGGGCTTTACTTTACACTTTTATATCATTTTTGGGACTAACCTACTAAATGGAGGCCCAACCCGAATTGCTATTTTTTTGCCTATTTCAGTGTTTCGAAGGAAAGGAATATCAAACGGAGTCCAAACGGAATGAAACCTTCGGGAGCGATCTTTTTGGAACAAACGCAATCCAGGAGACTTGGAGTGGAGGTCAAGCAACGAACGAGGTGGCCACGAGGGTGCCCGGCATGCCCCCACCCTCATGGGCCCCTCGTGGCTCCCCTGACCTACCTCCTTCACCTATATATATCCACGTACCCTGAAAACATCCAGGGCCACCACGAAAAGCTATTTCCACCGTCGCAACCTTTTGTATCCGCGAGATCCCATCTTGGAGCCTTCGCCGGTGCTCTGCCGGAGGGGGAATCGACCATAGAGGGCCTTTACATCATCTCCAAGGCCTCTCCGATGAGTTGTGAGTAGTTTACCACAGACCTTCGGGTCCATAGTTATTAGCTAGATGGCTTATTCTCTCTCTTTGAATCTCAATACAAAGTTCTCCTCAATCTTCTTGGAGATCTATTCGATGTAACTCTTTTTGCAGTGTGTTTGTCGAGATCCGATGAATTGTGGGTTTATGATCAAGTTTATCTATGATAAATAATTGAATCTTCTCTAAGTTCTTTTATGTGTGATTGGTTATCTTTGCAAGTCTATTTGAATTATCAGTTTGGTTTGGCCTACTAGATTGATCTTTCTTGCAATGGGAGAAGTGCTTAGGTTTGGGTTCAATCTTGCGGTGTCCTTTCCCAGTGACAGTAGGGGCAGTAAGGCACGTATTGTATTGTTGCCATCGAGGATAAAAAGATGGGGTTTATATCATATTGCATGAGTTTATCCCTCTACATCATGTCATCTTTCTTAATGCGTTACTCTGTTCTTATGAACTTAATAGTCTAGATGCAGGCAGGAGTCGGTCGATGTGTGGAGTAATAGTATAAGATGCAGAATTGTTTTGATCTACTTGTTGTGGACGTGATGCCTATATACATGATCATGCCTAGATAATCTCATAACTATGCACTTTTCTATCAATTGCTCGACAGTAATTTGTTCACCCACCGTAATATTTATGCTATCTTGAGAGAAGCCACTAGTGAAACCTATGGCCCCCGGGTCTATCTTTTATCATATAAGTTTTCCATCTACTTTTATTTTCATCTTTTACTTTCCAATCTATATCATAAAAATACCAAAAATATTTATCTTATCATATTATCTCTATCAGATCTCACTTTTGCAATTTACCATGAAGGGATTGACAACCCCTTTATCGTGTTGGTTGCGAGGTTCTTATTTGTTTGTGTAGGTGCATGGGTTTTTTGAGGAGCCTCCTACTAGATTGATACCTTGGTTCTCAAAAACTCAGGGAAATACTTATGCTACTTTGCTGCATCACCCTTTCCTCTTCAAGGGAAAACCAACACGGTGCTCAAGAGGTAGCAAGAAGGATTTCTGGCACCGTTGCCGGGGAGGTCTTCGCTCAAGTCAAGACATACCAAGTACCCATCACAAACTCATCTCCCTCGCATCACATTATTTGCCATTTTCCTCTCGTTTTCCTCTCCCCCACTTCACCTTTGCCTTTTCTTCGCCCCTCTTCCGTTCGATCTTGTGTCTCCACGTGCCTTCTTTTTGCTTGCATCTTCGCTTGCTAAAAGTTTATGGATACTCATACACTTGCTAATCTTTTCAAGAGATCAAATTATGATGAACCAATTGCTAGTGAGTTTAGTGCACTAGATTATCTTTATGAGGTTTTTCTTGAAATTCGTGAATCTGAAAATTGTGATGAAGAAATTTATGAAGAGACTCATGATAGCTCCTTGAATGAAAAGCATGATTGCAATGATTTCACTACAAATTCTATTGATGTCAATTGTGCTAATAATATGCAAAACCCTAAGCTTTGGGATGCTAGTTGTGCTATGTCTACTACTTGTTGCAATGATCATGATTGGGGTGATGATGTTTCTTATGGTCGTGAAAATTCATTTAAGCCCCATGGTGAATATGAGATTGATAATAGTGTTTGCAATATTATTGAAAGTGGGTTTGGAGAGTGTCAACTTTAGATCCCACATATTTGGAGAATTTTCAATCTTATGAAATTTTTGATAAAACTGGGTTTAGAGAGGTCATGACTTTAGTTAATGTTAATCCCACTATTTTGGAAGAGTGTCAACTTCGCATGCATGTGGATCATGTTGAAAATATTTTATATATAGCTATTTTGTTGAATTTTCTTATGATCCCACATGTAACTATTATGAGAGAGGAAAATATGAATGTAGAAATTTTCATGTTATTAAATTACCTCTCGTTATGTTGAGATTGCTATTGTTTCTTTCCGCTTCCTTGCATATGCTAGTTTTTGCTTGCCTTGATAATTTGTTTGCTTACATTATGCCTATGCATAGGAAGCACGTTAGACTTAAGTGTGTTTGTCACATGTTTTATGATGCTCTTTTTATGCTTCAATTCTTGTCTTTCATGTGAGCATCATTGAAATCTCAATGCCTAGCTAAAAAGGCTTTAAAGAAAAGTGCTTGTTGGGAGATAACCCAATATTTTTCCTTGTTGTTACTCAGTAAATAATTCATCTAGCTTCTGTTTAGATTTGGTTTTATGTTTTAATTAGTGTTTGTGCCAAGTAGAACCTATAGATAACCTACGGTGATAGTTAATTTCATTCTGCTGAAAAACAGAAACTTTTGCGTGCATGAGAATAATTTTAATAAATCACAGAAACGTGCTTTTGCGTTTATTATTTTTGCAGTAGTTGAATAGAAATTTTTCCAGTACTTACTATTTTTGTAGGAGGTTTAGAGTTCCAGAAGTATTCGAAAGTTACAGATTGCTACAGACTGTTCTGTTTTTGACAGATTCTGTTTTTCGCGTGTTGTTTGCTTATTTTGATGCATATATGGCTAGTATCGGGGGGGGGGGTATGAACCATAGAGAAGTTGGAATACAGTAGGTTTAACACCAATATAAATAAAGAATGAGTTCATTACAGTACCTTATGTTGTGGTTTTTCTTTCTTGCACTAACGGAGCTTATGAGATTTCCTGTTGAGTTTTGTGTTGTGAAGTTTTCAAGTTTTGGGTAAAGATTTGATGGACTATGGAATAAGGAGTGGCAAGAGCCTAAGCTTGGGGATGCCCATGGAACGCCAATATATTCAAGGATAACCAAAAGCCTAAGCTTGGGGATGCCCCGGAAGGCATCCCCTCTTTCGTCTTCGTCTATCGGTAACTTTACTTGGAGCTATATTTTTATTCGCCACATGATATGTGTTTTGCTTGGAGCGACTTGTATGATATGAGTCTTTGTTTTTTAGATTACCACAATCATCCTTGCTGTACACACCTTTTGAGAGAGACACACTTGATTTGGAATTTATTAGAGTACTCTATATGCTTCACTTATATCTTTTGTGCTAGATAGTTTTGCTCTAGTACTTCACTTATATCTTTTAGAGCACAGCGGTGGCTTTATTTTGTAGAAATTGTTGATCTCTCATGCTTCACTTATATCATTTTGAGAGTCTTGTAGAACAGCATGGTATTTGCTATGGTTATAAAATTGGTCCTAGAATGATGAGCATCCAAGTTGGGTATAATAAAAACTGTCATAGAAAGTGCATTAAACACTATGATCAATTGGATGCTTGTAATTGTTTTGAGATATAAAGGTGGTAATGTTAGAGTCATGCTAGTTGGGTAATTATGAAATTGAGAAATACTTGTGTTGGAGTTGGCAAGTCCCATATCATGCACGTATGGTAAAAGTTGTGTGACAAATTTGTTGCATGAGGTGCTCTTTTAATTGTCTTCCTTATGAGTGGAGGTCGGGATCGCGCGATGGTTAACTCCTACCAACCCTTCCCCTAGGGGCATGCGTAGTACTACTTTGCTTCGAGGGAAAGTAAACTTTTGCAATAAGTATATGAGTTCTTTATGACTAATGTGAGTCCATGGATTATACGCACTCTCACCCTTCCACCATTGCTAGCCTCTATTATACCGTGCAACTTTCGCTGGTATCATGCACCCACCATTTACCTTCCTCAAAACAGCCACCATACCTACCTATTATGACATTGCCATAGCCATTCCGAGATATATTGCCATGCAACTTTCCACCGTTCCGTTTATTATGACACGCCCCATCATTGTCATATTGCTCTTTGCATGATCATGTAGTTGACATCGTATTTGTGGCAAGGCCACCTTCATAATTTTTCATACATGTCACTCTTGATTCATTGCATATCCCGGTACACCACCGGAGGCATTCACGTAGAGTCATATTTTGTTCTAAGTATTGAGTTGTAATTCTTGAGTTGTAAATCAATAAAAGTGTGATGATCTCCATTATTAGAGCATTGTCCCAAGTGAGGAAAGGATGATGAAGACTATGATTCCCCCACAAGTCGGGATGAGACTTTGGAATTTACAAAAATAAAAGAGGCCAAAGAAGCCCAACAAAATAAAAAAAAGAGAAAAAAAGAGAAAAAAAGAGAAATGACAGAAAAAGAGACAAGGGACAATGCTACTATCTCTTTTTCCACACTTGTGCTTCAAAGTAGCACCATGATCTTCATGATAGAGAGTCTCCTATGTTATCACTTTCATATACTAGTGGGAATTTTTCATTATAGAACTTGGCTTGTATATTCCAATGATGGGCTTCCTCAAAATGCCCTAGGTCTTCGTGAGCAAGCGAGTTGGATGCACACCCACTTAGTTTCTTTTGTTGAGCTTTCATATATTTATAGCTCTAGTGCATCCGTTGCATGGCAATCCCTACTCACTCACACTGATATCTATTAATGGGCATCTCCATAGCCCGTTGATACGCCTAGTTGATGTGAGACTATCTTCTCCTTTTTTTGTCTTCACAACCACCACACTATGCCACATATAGTGCTATATCCATGGCTTGCGCTCATGTATTGCGTAAGAGTTGAAAAAGCTGAAGCGCGTTAAAAAGTATGAACCAATTGCTTGGCTGAAACCGGGGTTGTGCATGATGGGAGTATTTTGTGTAATGAAAATGAAGCATAGCCTAACTATATGATTTTGTAAGGATAAGCTTTCTTTGGCTATGCTATTTCAATAAGACATGATTACTTGTTAGTATGCTTGAAGTATTACTATTTCTATGTTTTATGAACTTTTATCTTGAATCATTTGGATCTAAAAAATCATGCCACAATAAAGAAAATTACATTGAGAATTATGCTAGGTAGCATTCCACATCAAAAATTCTGTTTTTATCATTTACCTACTCGAGGAAGAGCAGGAATTAAGCTTGGGGATGCTTGATACATCTCCAACGTATCTATAATTTTTGATTGTTCCATGCTATTATATTACCCGTTTTGGATGTTTATGGGCTTTACTTTACAATTTTATATCATTTTTGGGACTAACCTACTAACCGGAGGCCCAGTCTGAATTGCTGTTTTTTGCCTATTTCAGTGTTTCGAAGGAAAGGAATATCAAACAGAGTCCAAACGGAATGAAACCTTCGGGAGCGATATATTTGAAACAAACGCAATCCAGGAGACTTGGAGTGGAGGTCGACCAATGAACGAGGCGGCCACGAGGGTGCCCGGCGCGCCCCTCGTGGCTCCCCTGACCTACCTCCAGGGGCACCACGAAAAACTATTTCCACTGCCACAACCTTTTGTATCCACGAGATCCCATCTTGGAGCCTTCGCCGGCGCTCCGCCGGAGGGGGAATCGACCATGGAGGGCCTCTACATCATCTCCAAGGCCTCTCCGATGAGTTGTGAGTAGTTCACCACAGACCTTTGGGTCCATAGTTATTAGCTAGATGGCTTCTTCTCTCTCTTTGAATCTCAATACAAGTTCTCCTCGATCTTCTTGGAGATCTATTTGATGTAACTCTTTTTGCGGTGTGTTTGTCGAGATCCGATGAATTGTGGGTTTATGATCAAGTTTATCTATGAGAAATAATTGAATCTTCTCTGAATTCTTTTATGTGTGATTGGTTATCTTTGCAAGTCTCTTCGAATTATCGGTTTGGTTTGGCCTACTAGATTGATCTTTTTTGCAATGGGAGAAGTGCTTAGCTTTGGGTTCAATCTTGCGGTGTCCTTTCCCAGTGACAGCAGGGGCAGCAAGGCACGTATTGTATTGTTGTCATCGAGTCTAAAAAGATGGGGTTTATATCATATTGCATGAGTTTATCCCTCTACATCATGTCATCTTTCTTAATGCGTTACACTGTACTTATGAACTTAATACTCTAGATGCAGGCAGGAGTCGGTCGATGTGTGGAGTAATAGTATTAGATGCAGAATCATTTCGATCTACTTGTTGCGAACGTGATGCCTATATACATGATCATGCCTAGATAATCTCATAACTATGCACTTTTCTATCAATTGCTCGACAGTAATTTGTTCATCCACCATAATACTTATGCTATCTTGAGAGAAGCCACTAGTGAAACCTATGGCCCCCGGGTCTATCTTTTATCATATAAGTTTTCCATCTACTTTTATTTGCATCTTTTACTTTCCAATCTATATCATAAAAATACCAAAAATATTTATCTTATCATAGCGTGTTCTAGGCAAAGTGCTACGACTACGTTAGCTATAGCTAAATTAGCTATAGCGCTGGATGGCAACAAGCGCTACTGCTAAGATAGCTATAGCGCGTGTCCAGAAAGCTCGCTGCTGCTAAGCCTTTCTCCTTTATTTTTCTTTTTCATTTATTTTCATTCACATTTTCTTTTTTTCCTTCCCTTTTTTCAATTTATTTCATTTTCATTTACTTTTCTATATGTTTTTCATTTTATTTTCCTTTCCTTAGCAGTGGCGCTTTCTACGTAAAACACACTACTACAATAGTCTTAGCAGCAGTGCGCTTTTCCTAAGCACTCTACTACTATTGGCAGCCTGTCGAGAACAGTAGGAGAATTGTAGTAGTAGTGCTTCTTTTGAGACACGCTACTGCTACAAACTTAGTTGCAGTGCGTTTATTTCATATGCGCTAGTGGTAAATTGTAGTAGCGCTTCTTTTTAGCCCGCACTACTGGTAAGTTTCTGTGTATAAGGTTTTTCCTAGTAGTGTATGTGGATGAAATTTGTGGATTGTTTAAGCTTGGACGTTTACCTGGAGATGAAGCTAAGAAGAAGGTTTTCCCATTATCGAAGGGAAAGGCATTGACATGGTATAGGCTATGCGATGATATTGGATCTTGGAAATGGAATCGGTTGAAATTGGAATTCCATCAAAAAATTATCATATGCATCTTGTTCATCGTGATTGGAATTATATATATAATTTTTGGCCTCGTGAAGGTGAAAGTATCGCTCTAGATTGGGGGAGGCTTAAGTGAATGCTATATTCATGCCCCAATCATGAGCTCTCAAGAGAAATTATTATTCCGAATTTTTATGCTCGGATTTCTCGTAATGATCAATCCATGCTAGATACTTCTTATATTGGTTCTTTTATGAAGAAGACTATTGGATTCCAGTGGGATCTTCTAGAAAGAATTAAATACACTTCTGAAGATTGGGAACTCGAGAAGGTAAAGAGTCAGGTACTGAGCTTAAGTTTGATTGTGTTAAACCTTTTTTGAATACCGATGATTTTCAAAACTTTAGCACTAAATATGGACTTGACTCTGAGATAGTAGCTTCCTTTTGTGAATCTTTTGCTACTCATGTTGATCTTCCTAAAGAGAAGTGGTTCAAATATCACCCACCAATTAAAGAAGAAATTAAAGAACCGGTAAAAGCTAAAGATGAAACTATCATTTATAATGTTGATCGAGTTGTTCCCACTGCTTATATTGAAAAACCACCTTTCCCTGTTAGGATGAAGGGACATGCTAAAGTTTCAACTGCGGTCAACAAAAGTTATATTACAACACCTAAACCAGCTGAACAAATCAAAGTAGAACCTAGTGTTGCTATGGTTAAAGATCTCTTGGTTGATAATATTGATGGGCATATTATTTACTTCTGTGATGAAGCAGCTAGAATTGCCAAACCCGATGAAAAAGATAAACATAGACCTATTATTGGCATGCCTGTTGTCTCAGATAAGATAGGAGATCACTGTTATCATGGTTTATGTGACATAGGTGCTAGCGTGGGTGCTATCCCTTTTACCTTATATCAAGAAATTATGAATGATATAGCACCCGCAGAAATAGAATACATAGATGTTACTATTAAGCTTGCCAATAGAGATACTATATCACCAATTGGGATTGTTAGATATGTTGAAGTCTTGTGTGGGAAAATAAATTAACCTACTGATTTTCTTGTTCTTGGTTCCCCACAAGATGACTTTGTCCCATTATCTTTGCTAGACCTTTCTTGAACACCGTTAATGCTAAAATAGATTGTGAGAAACAAACTATCGGTGTTAGTTTTGGCGATGAATCTCATGAGTTTAATTTTTCTAAGTTTAGTAGAAAACCTCATAAGAAAGATTTGCCTAGTAAGGATGAAATTATTGGTCTTGCTTCTATTGTTGTACCTCCTACTGATCCTTTAGAACAATATTTCCTAGACCATGAAAATGATTTGGATATGCATGAAAGAAATGAAATAGATAGGATCTTGTTCGAACAACAACCTCTGCTTAAACACAATCTGCCTATTGAAACTCTAGGAGGTCCTCCTCCACCTAAAGGTGATCCCGTGTTTGAATTAAAACAATTGTCGGACACTTTGAAATATGATTATCTTGATGAGAAAAAGATATATCATGTTATTATTAGTGCTAACCTTTCAAAACATGAAGAAGAAATATTATTGAAAGTTCTAAGGAAGCACCGAGCTGCTATTGGATATAGTCTTGATGATCTTAAGGGCATTAGTCCCACTCTATGCCAGCAAAAGATTAATATGGAACCTGATGCTAAATCTGTTGTTGATCACCAAAGTCTGTTAAATCCAAAGATGAAAGAAGTGGTAAGAACAAAAATATTGAAACTTCTGGAAGCAGGTATAATCTATCGTATAGCTGATAGTAGATGGGTAAGTCCTATTCATTATGTCCTAAGAAGGGAGGTATTATTGTTGTTCCTAATGATAAGAATGAACTTATTCCACAAAGAATTGTCACAGGCTATAGAATGGTAATTGATTTTAGAAAATTAAACAAAGCAACTAGAAAAGATCATTACTCTCTGCCTTTTATTAATCAAATGCTAGAAAGATTATCTAAGCACACACATTTTTACTTCCTTGATGGATATTCTGGCTTTTCACAAATACCGATTTCTTAACCTAATCAAGAAAAGACCACTTTTACTTGTCCTTTTGGAACTTATGCTTATAGACATATGCCTTTTGGTTTATGCAATGCTATATTCTCTAATTTTTGTGAAAAGATTGTTGAGGTTTTCATGGATGACTTTTCTGTTTATGGGAAGTCTTTTGATGATTGTTTAAGCAATCTTCACCGAGTTTTCCAGAGATGTGAGCAAACAAATCTTGTCTTGAATTGGGAGAAGTGACACTTTATGGTTAACAAAGGTATTGTTTTGGGCCATAAAATTTCTGAAAGAGGTATTGAGGTGGACAAAGCCAAGGTTGAAGCAATTGAGAAAATGCCATGTCCTAAAGATATCAAAGGTATTTGTAGTTTCCTTGGTCATGCTGGTTTCTATAGGAGATTTATCAAAGACTTTTCTAAAATTTCTAGGCCTCTTACAAATCTTTTGCAAAAGGATACTCCTTTTTTTGATGATGATTGTTTAGAAGCCTTTGAAACACTAAAGAAAGCCTTAATTTCTGCACCTATTCTTCAACCACCTGACTGGAACTTGCCTTTTGAAATTATGTGTGATGCTAGTGGTTATGTTATTGGTGTTGTTCTAGGACAAAGAGTTGATAAGAAACTGAATGTTATTCATTATACTAGCAAAACTCTAGACAGTGCCCAATGAAATTATGCTACTACTGAAAAGGAATTTTTAGCAGTTGTGCTTGGTTGTGAAAAATTTAGATCCTATATTGTTGATTCCAAAGTGACTGTCACACCGATCATGCTGCTATACAATATCTTATGGAAAATAAAGATGCTAAGCCTAGACTCATTAGGTGGGTTCTTCTACTGCAAGAATTTGATTTGCATATCACTGATAGAAAAGGAGCGAAGAACCCTGTGGCTGATAACTTGTCTAGGCTTGAAAATATTCTTGATGACCCATAACCTATTAATGATAGTTTCCCTGATGAACAGTTAGCTGCAATAAATGTTTCTAATAGTACACCTTGGTATGCTGACTATGCTAATTATATTGTTGCTAAATATATCCCTCCTAGCTTTACATACCAACAAAAGAAAAAATCTTCTATGATTTAAGACATTACTTTTGGGATGACCCACATCTTTATAAAGAAGGAGTAGATGGTATTATTAGGCGTTGTGTACCTGAGCATGAATAGGGACAAATCCTATGGAAATGTCACTCCGAAGCTTATGGAGGATATCATGCAGAGACAGAACTGCTCACAAGGTATTACAATCTGGGTTTTATTGGCCTACTCTCTTCATGGATGCCCGTAAGTTTGTCTTATCTTGTGATGAATGTCAAAGAATAGGTAATATCGGTCAGCGTCAATAAATGCCTATGAATTATTCACTTGCTGTTGAACTATTTGATGTTTGGGGATTTGATTTCATGGGACCTTTTCCTTCCTCTAATGGGTATACTCATATTTTGGTCGTTGTTGATTACGTTACTAAGTGGGTAGAAGCTATTCCAACCAGTAGTGTTGATCACAACACCTCTATTAAAATGCTTAAGGAAGTTATTTTCCCAAGGTTTGGAGTCCTTAGATATTTAATGACTAATGGTGGTTCACACTTTATTCATGTTGTTTTCCGTAAAATGCTTGCCAAGTAAGATGTTAACCATAGAATTGCATCACCCTATCATCCTTAGTCTAGTGGTCAGGTTGAACTCAACAATAGAGAAATAAAATTAATTTTACAAAAGACTATCAATAGATCCCAGAAGAATTGGTCTAAGAAGTTAGATGATGCACTTTGGGCTTATAGAACAGCATATAAAAATCCTATGAGTATGTATCCTTATAAAATGGTTTATGGAAAAGCTTGTCATTTGCCTCTTGAGTTAGAACATAAAGCATATTGGGCAATTAAAAAACTCAACTATGATTTTAAACTTGCTAGTGAAAAGAGGTTATTTGATATTAGCTCATTAGATGAATGGAGAACCCAAGCTTATGAAAATGCAAAGTTATTTAAACCAATAATGAGGCTGGGCAACTCGCCACCAGGAGGCTCCCTCGATCGAGCCTTTGTTGGTCGTTCGATCAGCCATCTATCGCGTCCCAACCGTCGGATTTTCACAGCAGTAAATCTAATTTTCACCTCACGGTTAATTTTACTGGCTAATGACGGGTGGGATCGAGTCATGCGTTGACTGGCTGGGTTGTTCATTTTCACGTGAAAAAAGCTTTCCCCAATCCGCTGCGCGCGCTCGCACTCAATCCCATCCTCTCTTCCGCCGCTCCACACTAGCCGCCACACAACCCTAGCCCCTTTCCCCTTGATCCCACAACTCCTCCCTCCTCACTCCTCGCCATGGCCTCCGCCCTAGGAGCCTCACCACTGCCTGCTGCCCCCCACCATCGTAGGCACACACAGACGGCGGATCCGTGCTAGAGAAGAGCAACTCCAGTCACGGTGGGGTGCAGCTGCGGGGAAGATGAAGGAGGTCCACTGCCTGTCTTTGCCTCTTTGCTGCATCCTTGCTGCTCCTCCTCCTCCTCCATGCCTAGCAGCGCTAGCAGTGGGGTCTTTGAGGAAGATGGGGGAGGGTGGAGACAAGGAGCAGGAGCAGGCCGACCCTGCTCCATCTCTCTTTCCATTATGCACGTGGGCTGGAGGAGCAGGTGGCAAGGGAACCGCCACTGCCAGCAGCGGCACTGCACAGGGATGCCCGCCTCCAGGTCTCCATCTTGTCCCCCGACCCCCTTCTGTTTTAGTGTGTTCTTTTCTCTCTTGGCCTGATCTGCTTGCACGTTTGGGGTTTTGAAACTTGGCAGACACATGCTATTTGCTTGATCATGTCGATTTCTTGTCTTCCTTTATATTGATAAATGCATAGAACAGATGCATGTCCTGGATGAGAGAAATATGATTGTCCCTATATTTTGTGTCTTGCCTTATCATCCTTTTCATAAAAGATCCAAAATATGTGTACAATAGTAGAACAGATAGTTATATACCATGTTGCTTATTGTGAACCCATGGATTGCAGTTATTATTTTTTGGATGAAAATTACGTGTTGTCACAACCTTAAAAACCATTGGTATGTTTACTAATATACTATGGGGCTCCAGAGATTAGGTTACTAATGGTTCCTGGCAACAAATTGGTATGTTCGAGGAACTATAGGATCTAACATATATTTTAGTTTACTAATATATGGGTTTACTAAACATGTCATGTGCAGATCTGAGGATGAAGAGAATAAGAATAGTTTATTTAGCTAAAGAATTAAAGAAGACAAAGCTGAATTTTCTCCCTATTGTCAACATAATCAAGTTTGTTCTTGCACTTTGATACTATGATTTTTTATAATGTAAACATGAGCTTGACATCTTTGGGAAAGAAGAGAATATCATGAATCTAGAGAAGATCTATGGTAAAAAAATATCTTTTGTTTACCACAAATCTGGTTTAGCTAGATGTCAGATGCAGTAGCTGATATTTGGACCACATCTTATTAGCACATAGAAAGTCAAATCCAGTGTTTTTTTGCGTGTACTCTATGTTGATTATTCCTGTAGTTTAATCAAATGTTGTAGAAACAGAACAAAATTGGACCTAATATACTTCCTAAGAATGTTTATCAAATATAATAACACCAATTACATGAGAAGATATGGCTATTGATGGAATTCTGCCTCTATTCCAGGATAAATTGCAAACATTTTTTATCCTTTTGGCAGGCTATGGGCTGCAGATCATATGTTGAACTTTCTATTCATCATAACATGGTTGCATGTGTAGATGTGGTCATGTCATTTATCAATGATTTGAGTGACACTATTAGGCATAAAGCTTATGAGGTATTCAAGGGAGTGAACTTAATCTTGGCATACACAATACACATCGTTATATCCAACCAGTGGTTTCTCTACTTATAGCAACTTTCAATGCAGAAATTTTCAACACTTAAAAAGATTCGAAGAGAAGAATATATAATGAGAGGAGTATTGATCTTGAACCATGGGATGAGGATTATTTCATTGGAATGGTGAAATCATCCTCACATATTGTTGATCCGTTGGTATGCACTATTTATCTCAAAGATGTACTATTGTTGGAACTAATGCTAAATATACTCTTTAGGTTTCTGGCTATAATCTGGATATTTTCTGTTAAATACTGTATGTAAATACAGACTTTCATAATATAGGTTGATAGAAGTCAAATCAAACCTACATTTGGTACTTATAAGCTAGAGGTGTTATGAGTGGAAGAAAACTGAAGTAGAGAATTGCTTAGTTTCTATATTAAGTCGGGAAAGCTTCATTTTCTGTAATTTCTTAAATTCTTTAGGACATGTTGTAGGGCTGGCGCTTCTATCACGTCGGGTGGGAATAGTAGAATGTCTTTTTAACAGAGTTAGCCTTGTCTCTCTTAATTATATTATGTACTCCAAAGTCTTATTATAAATTATGCAACTAGCTAATGCTTGAAAAATTAATACTTAGCTCAATTTTAGGTAGGACAATCCATGTTAGTTTTCATTTTCTTGCTACATATATAGTGTTAATTCTGATTAGTGAGGCTTTTTGGCTCTCAGACTCCATGGGGGTCCATCCCTTGTCGTCCTATCTTTTTTCTAGTCGTTTATGTTAATGACAAATTTAAAATTTACCGGTGTATAAGTAGAGCTTATGGTTCAGTATGTCGTTGTAAGTAGTTTATGGTTCAAATGGGTGTCATCGATGCTGATGAGACACGAGTTTATGTGAAGTTTGCATCTGAGGCATTTCTGTGGCATCACTCTTTTTCACCTTGAGATCTGATGCATCACCCTCGCTGATGTCTTTGCATTTTCTTGGTATTTATTTTTCCAAAAATATTTCGTTTTGGGTTTAAATTCCCTAGTGATGAGTTGATGAGAGAGAATTTCCCTATTGGTTTGATTGGCTGATATGATGCCCTAAAGACTGATCCGAATATAATCATCCTTTTGTTTCCACAAAAAAACTGTGTTTTTTACCTCATCTTATCATTGTTTTCTTCGTTGCCCTTGTTAGTGTAATTTCATTTATACAATAGATGATTATTTATTTATGGATTTGGTGGTTTTCATTGGTTGATTAACATGATGGATCCATAACAAAAGTAAAGAGGGTTTGGTTGTACATGTAAATTTGGTAATTCAACACACGTTTTTATGTTATATTACCTTTTTTGTGTGTTTAAACAAACTTAGTTTTCCTCCACGTTGCTATGCAAAATAGACGGTACGCTTGATTCAAGGGATGCACAAATCAATGATGACATCACACAAATCCAATTTATTATCACTAATAGTTGTTGTACCACCCACCTTCTGAAAATGATGTGATATGTACATATAAACTACCTATGTAGGTCCAGTTTGGACTATAATAGATCAAGTAGAGCGATCGGATTTTCAGTCTATTACTTTGCCGTGTTATGTAGCATTGCAAGGTTTAAATGTATTGTCTCATTTTGTGTTGTAGTGAGTTCCACACATTTTGAAGATAGAGCCGATAGACACCAGTGAAAAATGAAGAAATGAGGGTCCACTAGCAACTTTGAGTAGGAGGAGGAGATCTCGACAGAGTTTGTGTTTCGGTAATTGTAGTAGCGCATCCTCCGACCATGACCTAGGTAAGTCCTTCTTTTAGTGATGTTAGTTAGTCAGCTTTCTCCACCTTAGCTCCATGTGGCAGCCTGGCTAGCTGCCTTCTTCTCTCCAATTAATCCTTCCTATTTGTAGGCCTGAGCCAAATGCAGTTTTGACTGCACCCAACTGTAGGTTCTTATATATATTTTAGTAAGTGAAACCCGACTTCTCATGGTTTGCCTAAACAATGGTTAGTCTATTGTACAATTGAACTAGGTCCATGGCTTTAAGAAATTGAGCGAAACCAAATTTTCGGGCTTTAAACCCAATCATTCGTATTTGTTGCGGTTACCAAATGTTCAGTTATAACTTTAAAATATGAAATACGCTACATGCTCCTATCCTGTTTAGCTAGGTATCCTATAATAATTTGATGTGGACATCATATGTACGGCATGAATTCTTTGAATTTGTTCCACTCTTTAATTTTGTACGTCAGTCCAAATTATCCAATATTTGTTAGCATGGTCAAATTATAGAAGTTGAATCAATTGGTCCAAATTAGCCAATCCAAATTTCGTATAACACAAGAAAGTTGTTCCATTCTTAGATGTTGAGCCAAAATTTCCTTATTCTGAAACATTCGCGAAATTATAACATTAAAAGAAGCAATTTTACTCAAGGCCAGCACGTTTAAGGAGTTGTCAATAAATCATTTATTAATGAGTTCTTTAATACTTGAGATGATATTGTCATAAACTTATATCATTGCTTACTATATATATGTCTCCATGTTGCCTGCAGGCTTGTTACAAGCTTTAGCTGAATCAAATAGCTGGATCTTCAGTTGTATCATTGCTTACTATATATATCTTCCCGTCGACACGACGAACCCATACATCGATCCTTTGCCTCCTTTCTTGCTTAGACGCCATGATACAACCTTGGCGGTTGGCCAGTGGATACCAGGTGATTTCTCTTTTAAATGATTGATGAGAATCAGTTCTATGATTGCAGCTTATGAAAACAAATGTTGGATGTCCCTTATGTGATGTACTTAGTTATCATGATATATGCAATTGCTTATTCGTAGGCTCTCTCAGAATCCTTCTTTAATTGATTTACTTTGGAGTTTGGAACTTTGGAAAAAGGAGACTATATTTTTTTATAATCTATGTTTACTCTATCATGGATTCCCTCTATAGCCTATGTACGTTTCAGAAATAAATACACACCTAGGAGAAACCTGAGAGCTAATAATAGTGCTAAGCAATTACTCTGATTTTCATTCTATGCTATCATCACACTCAATAGACATTCAACAAAAATGTAATCAACTTTCCCTAGGTCCTGCATCATCTACTATTAATCAAATTTTGTAGCGAGTGTCTTTTACGCCTGATTCCCAGACTTATAAATTAGCATGCTTGTTTCTCTACATTGGATAGCTTTTATTGTGACTACAAAGAATTTAATTTGAGGATGGCATGTCAATATTCTATGTCTTAGGAATAAAGTGACTTCTAAAATGTCTTAGGTTTCCCTGTAAATTCCGCAAATTGATGGCATGCCATTAAAACCTACAGGGTGCTCCACCGATGGTGAAAATACCTTACAAGATTATGTTGGGTATTGTTCTACAAAATTTGGGCCTACCGGTGGGTGAGTATCGGAGCAAAATGTGACAGTGGAATGATGTGCATGACGGTTTATTTCCATACACCCGCGTCATCTTTTGGAGATATATAAAACAGTTGTATGGCTATACCGGCGGTGCAGTCTGTACATGAGGCCATGTCAGAAGACACTATCGCTATGGAAGAAAAAGGATTCATGAAAATGTGAAACCTTCTTCTACAAACCGTATGGGCTGATTCGTTTAGCTAAGCAACATAAGAACGTTGATAACTAGTACTGTTGTGATGTTGCACTATTATAGTCCCTAGTATGCCTCTACTTGACTAGCTCGTTAATCAAAGATGGTTATGTTTCCTAACCATAGACATGTGTTGTCATTTGATGAACGGGATCACATCATTAGGAGAATGATGTGATGGACATGACCCATCCATTAGCTTAGCATTATGGTCGTGTTAGTTTCATTGCTACTGCTTTCTTCATGACTTATACGAGTTCCTCAGACTATGAGATTATGCAACTCCCAAATACCGGAGGAACACTTTGTGTGCCACCAAACCTCACAACATAAAAGGGTGATTATAAAGGTGCTCTATAGGTGTCTCTGAAGGTGTTTGTTGGGTTGGCATAGATCGAGATTAGGATTTCTCACTCCATGTTTCGGAGAGGTATCTCTAGGCCTCTCGGTAATACTCATCACTATAAGCCTTGCAAGCATTGTGACTAATGAGTTAGTTACGGGATGAAGTATTACAGAACGAGTAAAGAGACTTGCCCATAACAAGATTGAGCTAGGTATTGAGATACCGATGATCGAATCTTGGGCAAGTAACATACCGATGACAAAGGGAACAACGTATGTTGTTATGCGGTTTGACCGATAAAGATCTTCGTAGAATATGTAGGAACCAATATGAGCATCTAGGTTCCGCTATTGGTTATTGACCGGCGATGTGTCTCGGTCATGTCTACATTGTTCTCGAACCCGTAGGGTCTGCACGCTTAATGTTCGATGACGATTGGTATTATGAGTTTATGTGATATGATGTACCGATTGTTCAGAGTCCCAGATATGATCATGGACATGATGAGGAGTCTCCAAATGGTCGAGACATAAAGATTGATATATTGTACGACTATATTCGGACACCGGAAGTGTTCCGGAGAAGTTTCGGATATAACTGGAGTACCGGAGGGTTACCGAAACCCCCTGGGGAACTAATGGGCCTCGATGGGCCCTAATGGAGAGAGAGGGGCCGGCCAAGGCAGGCCGCGCACCCCCTCCCCCTGAGTTCGAATAGGACAAGGAAGGGGGGGGGCATCGCCTCCCTTGCCTTCCCCCTCTCCCTCTCCTTCCTTCCCCCTCTCTCCCTTTAGGTGGAAACCTACTAGAACTTGGAGTCCTAGTAGGATTCCCCTATTGGGGCGCGCCCTAGGAGGGCTGGCCGGCCTCCCCCTTGCTCCTTTATATACGGGGGCAGGGGGCACCCTAGAACACACAAGTTGACAATTGTTTTAGCCGTGTGCGGTGCCCCCCTCCACAGTTACACACCTCGGTCATATCATCATAGTGCTTAGGCGAAGCCTTGCAACGTTAACTTCATCATCACGTCGCCACGCCATCATGCTGACGTAACTCTCCCTCGACCTCAGCTAGATCTAGAGTTCATGGGACGCCACCGAGCTGAACGTGTACAGATCGCGGAGGTGCCATACCTTCAATGCTAGGATCGGTCGGATCGTGAAGATGCACAACTACATCAACCGCGTTGTCATAACGCTTCCGCTTTCAGTCTACGAGGGTACGTGGACACACTCTCCCCTCTCGTTGATATGCATCTCCTAGATAGATCTTGCATGATCGTAGGAATTTTTTTGAAATTACCGCGTTCCCCAACAGTGGCATCCGAGCCAGGTCTATGCATAGATGTTATATGCACGAGTAGAACACAAAGATTTGTGGGTGATAATAGTCATACTGCTTACCAGCATGTCATACTTTGATTCGGCGGTATTGTTGGATGAAGCGGCTCGGACCGACATTACGCGTATGCTTATGCGAGACTGGTTCTACCGATGTGCTTTGCACATAGGTGGCTGGTGAGTGTCTGTTTCTCCAACTTTAGTTGAATCAAGTGTGGCTACGCCCGACCCTTGTTGAAGGTTAAAATAGCACACTTGACAAAAAGTCGCTGTGGTTTTGATGCGTAGGTAAGAACAATTCTCGCTAGAAACCCATAGCAGCCACGCAAAACTTGCAACAACAAAGTAGAGGACGTCTAACTTGTTTTTGCAGGACTTGCTGTGATGTGATATGGTCAAGCATGATGTGATATAAATTGTTGTATGAGATGATCATGTTTTGTAACAAAGTTATCGACAATTGGCAGGAGCCATATGGTTGTCGCTTTATTGTATGCAATGCAATTGCGATATAATTGTTTTACTTTATCACTAAGCAGTAGCGATAGTCGTAGTAATAATAGGTGGCGAGACGACAATGATGCTATGATGGAGATCAAGGTGTCGCGCTAGTGATGTTGGAGATCATGACGATGCTTCGGTGATGGAGATCATGAGTACAAGATAATGATGGCCATATCATGTCACATATTTTAATTGCATGTGATGTTTATCCTTTATGCATCTTATTTTGCTTAGAACGTCGGTAGCATTGTAAGATGATCCCTTACTAAAATTCAAGGTACAAGTGTTCTCCCTGAGTATGCACCATTGCTAAAGTTCGTCGTGCCGAGACACCACGTGATGATAGGGTGTGATAAGCTCTACGTTCACATACAACGGGTGCAAGCCAGTTTTGCACACGCAGTATACTCGGGTTAAACTTGACGAGCCTATCATATGCAGATATGGCCTCGGAACACTAAAACCAAAAGGTCGAGCGTGAATCATATAGTAGATATGATCAACATAGTAATGTTCACCATTGAAAACTACTCCATCTCACGTGATGATCAGACATGGTTTAGTTGATTTGGATCACGTGATCACTTAGATGATTAGAGGGATGTCTATCTAAGTGGGAGTTCTTAAGTAATATGATTAATTGAACTTTAATTCATCATGAACTTTGTACTTGATAGTATTTTGCATGTCTATGTTGTTGTAGATCAATGCCCCATGCTACCATTCCTTTGAATTTTAATGCGTTCCTAGAGAAAGCTAAGTTGAAAGATGATGGCAACAACTACACAGACTGGGTCCGTAACTTGAGGACTATCCTCATTGCTGCATAGAAGAATTGCGTCCTGGAAGCATTGCTAGGTGCCAGGCCTGCTGCAGATGCTACTGATGACGTTAAGAACGTCTGGCAGAGCAAAGCTGATGACTACTCGATAGTTCAGTGTGCCATGCTTTATGGCTTAGAATCGGGACTTCAAAGACATTTTGAACGTCATGGAGCATATGAGATGTTCCAAGAGTTGAAGTTAATATTTCAAGTAAATGCTCGAGTTGAGAGATACGAAGTCTCCAACAAGTTCTATAGCTGCAAAATGGAGGAGAATAGTTCTGTCAGTGAACACATACTCAAAATGTCTGGGTATCATAATCACTTGACTCAGCTGGGAGTTGATCTTCCAGTTGATTGTGTCATTGACAAAGTTCTTCAATCACTGCCACCAAGCTATAAAGGCTTCGTGATGAACTATAATATGCAAGGGATGAACAAGACTATTCCTGAGCTCTTCGCGATGCTAAAGGTCGCGGAGGTAGAAATCATAAAGGAGCATCAAGTGTTGATGGTCAATAAGACCACTAGTTTCAAGAAAAAGGGCAAATGGAAGAAAGGGAACTTCAAGAAGAACGGCAAAAAGGTTGCTACTCAAGAGAAGAAACCCAATTCTGGACCTAAACCTGAAACTAAGTGCTTCTACTGCAAAGGGATTGGTCACTGGAAGCGGAACTGCCCCAAGTATTTGGCGGATAAGAAGGATGGCAAAGTGAAAGGTATATTTGATATACATGTTATTGATGTGTACTTAACTAATGCTCGCAGTAGCGCCTGGGTATTTGATACTGGTTCTGTTGCTCATATTTGCAACTCAAAATAGGGGCTACAGATTAAGCGAAGATTGGCTAAGGACGAGGTGACGATGCGCGTGGGAAATGGTTCCAAAGTTGATGTGATCGCGGTCGACACGCTACCTCTACATCTACCATCAGGATTAGTTTTAGACCTGAATAATTCTTATTTGGTGCTAGCGTTGAGCATGAACATTATGCCTGGATCTTGTTTGATGCAAGACGGTTATTCATTTAAATCAGAGAATAATGGTTGTTCTATTTATATGAGTAATATCTTTTATGGTCATGCACCCCTGCTGAGTGGTCTATTTTTGTTGAATCTCGATAGTAGTGATACACATATTCATAGTGTTGAAACCAAAAGATTGAAGTTTAATAATGATAGTGCAACTTATTTGTGGCACTGCCATTTGGGTCATATCGGTATAAAGCGCATGAAGAAGCTCCATACCAATGGACTTTTGGAATCACTTGATTGTGAACCACTTGGTGCTTGCGAACCATGCCTTATGGGCAAGATGACTAAAACTCCATTCTCCGGAACAATGGAACGAGCTACTGACTTGTTGGAAATAATACATATCGATGTATGTGGTCCAATGAGTATTGAGGCTCGTGGTGGGTATCATTATTTTCTTTCCTTCACAGATGATTTGAGCAGATATGGTTATATCTACTTAATGAAGCATAAGTCTGAAATGTTTGAAAAGTTCAAAGAATTTCAGAGTGAAGTGGAAAATCATCGTAACAAGAAAATAAAGTTTCTACGATCTGATCGTGGAGGAGAATATTTGAGTTACGAGTTTGATCTTCATTTGAAACAACATGGGATAGTTTCACAATTAACGCCACCTGGAACACCACAGCGAAATGGTGTGTCCGAATGTCGTAACCGTACTTTATTGGATATGGTGTGATCTATGATGTCTCTTACTGATTTACCGCTATCATTTTGGGGTTATGCTTTAGAGACGGCTGCATTCACTTTAAATAGGGCACCATCAAAATCCATTGAGACGACGCCTTATGAACTTTGGTTTGGCAAGAAACCAAAGTTGTTGTTTCTTAAAGTTTGGGGCTGTGATGCTTATGTGAAAAAGCTTCAACCTGATAAGCTCGAACCCAAATTGGAGAAGTGCGTCTTCATAGGATACCCAAAGGAAACTGTTGGGTACACCTTCTATCACAGATCCGAAGGCAAAATCTTTGTTGCTAAGAATGGATCCTTTCTAGAGAAGGAGTTTCTCTCGAAAGAAGTGAGTGGGAGGAAAGTAGAACTTGATGAGGTAACAGTACCTTCCCCCTTATTGGAAAGTAGTTCATCACAGAAATCATATCCAGTGATTCCTAAACCAACTAGTGAGGAAGCTAATGATGATGATCATGAAGCTTCAGATCAAGTTACTACAGAACTTCGTAGGTCTTCCAGAGTAAGATCCGCACCAGAGTGGTACGGTAATCTTGTTCTGAAGTCATGTTACTAGACCATGATGAACCTACGAACTATGGGGAAGCGATGATGAGCCCAGATTCTGCGAGACCATGAAATCTGAGATGGGATCCATGTATGAGAACAAAGTGTGGACTTTGGTGGACTTGCCCGATGATCGGCAAGCCATAGAAAATAAATGGATCTTTAAGAAGAAGACCGATGCAGACGGTAATGTTACTGTTTACAAAGCTCGACTTGTTGCGAACGATTTTCGACAAGTTCAAGGAGTTGACTACGATGAGACTTTCTCACCCGTAGCGATGCTTAAGTCTGTCTGAATCATGTTAGCAATTCCTACATTTTATGATTATGAAATTTGGCAAATGGATGTCAAAACTGCATTCCTGAATGGATTTCTGGAAGAAGAGTTGTATATGATGCAACCGGAAGGTTTTGTCGATCCAAAGGGTGCTAACAAGGTGTGCAAGCTCCATCGATCCATTTATGGACTGGTGCAAGCCTCTCTGAGTTGGAATAAACGCTTTGATAGTGTGATCAAAGCATATGGTATTATACAGACTTTTGGAGAAGCCTGTATTTACAAGAAAGTGAGTGAGAGCTCTGTAGCATTTCTAATCTTATATGTAGATGGCATGTTGTTGATTGGAAATGATATAGAATTTCTAGATAGCATAAAGGGATACCTAAATAAGAGTTTTTCTATGAAAGACCTCGGAGAAGCTGCTTACATATTCGGCATCAAGATCTAAAGAGATAGATCAAGACGCTTAATTGGACTTCCACAAAGCACATACCTTGATAAAGTTTTGAAAAAGTTCAAAATGGATCAGTCAAAGAAAGGGTTCTTGCCTGTGTTACAAGGTGTGAGGTTGAGTCAGACTCAAAGCCCGACCACCACAGAAGATAGAGAGGAAATGAAAGTCATTCCCTGTGCTTCAGCCATAGTTCTATCATGTATGCAATGTTGTGTACCAGACCTGATGTATGTCTTACTATAAGCATAGCAGGGAGGTACCAAAGTAATCCCGGAGTGGAGCACTGGACAGCGGTCAAGAACATCCTGAAATACCTGAAAAGGACTAAGGATATGTTTCTCGTTTATGCAGGTGAAAAAGAGCTCGTCGTAAACGGTTACATTGATGCAAGCTTTGACACTGATCCGGATGACTCTAAGTCACAAACTGGATACATATTTTTATTGAACGGAGGAGCTGTCAGTTGGTGCAGTTCCAAGCAGAGCGTCGTGGCGGGATCTACATGTGAAGCAGAGTACATTGCTACTTCGGAAGAAGCGAATGAAGGAGTTTGGATGAAGGAGTTCATATCCGATCTAGGTGTCGTACCTAGTGCATCGGGTCCAATGAAAATCTTTTGTGACAATACTGGTGCAATTGCCTTGGCAAAGGAATCCAGATTTCACAAGAGAACCAAGCACATCAAGAGATGCTTCAATTCCATCCGTCATCAAGTGTCGGAAGGAGACATAGAGATTTGCAAGATACACACGGATCTGAATGTTGCAGACCTGTTGACTAAGCCTCTTCCACGAGCAAAACATGATCAGCACCAAAGCTCCATGGGTGTTAGAATCATTACTATGTAATCTAGATTATTGACTCTAGTGCAAGTGGGAGACTGAAGGAAATATGCCCAAGAGGCAATAATAAAGTTATTATTTATTTCCTTAATTCATGATAAATGTTTATTATTCATGCTAGAATTATATTAACCGGAAACTTGGTACATGTGTGAATACATAGACAAAACATATAGTCCCTAGTATGCCTCTACTTGACTAGCTCGTTAATCAAATATGGTTATATTTCCTAACCATAGACATGTGTTGTCATTTGATGAACGGGATCACATCATTAGAAGAATGATGTGATGGACATGACCCATCCGCTAGCTTAGCATTATGATCGTGTTAGTTTCATTGCTACTGCTTTCTTCATGACTTATACAAGTGTAGGACCTTGAGAAGAGGTGTCTAGAGGGGGGGGGGGTGATTAGACACTAAGTACCAAAGTTGCAGTTTTTAAGTTTCCTTAAATTTAAGTGGAGATTAGGCACAAGTTTAACATTCACAATACATATCAAGCAAGCATGCAAAGAGTATATGAGCAGCGGAAAGTAAAGCATGCAATTTGCAAGAAAGTAAAGGGAAGGGTTTGGAGGATTCAAACGCAATTGGAGACACAGATGTTTTTGGCGTGGTTCCGATAGGTGGTGCTATCGTACATCCACGTTGATGGAGATTTCAACCCACGAAGGGTAACGGTTGCGTGAGTCCACGGAGGGCTCCACCCATGAAGGGTCCACGAAGAAGCAACCTTGTCTATCCCACCATGGCCGTCACCCACGAAGGACTTGCCTCACTAGCGGTAGATCTTCACGAAGTAGGCAATCTCCTTGCCCTTACAAACTCCTTGGTTCAACTCCACAATCTTGTCGGAGGCTCCCAAGTGACACCTAGCCAATCTAGGAGACACCACTCTCCAAGAAGTAACAAATGGTGTGTTGATGATGAACTCCTTGCTCTTGTGCTTCAAATGATAGTCTCTCCAACTTTCAACTCTCTCTCATAGGTTTTGGATCTGGTGGAAAGAATATTTGAGTGGAAAGCAACTTGGGGAAGGCTAGAGATCTAGATTCATATGGTAGGAATGGAATATCTTGGCCTCAACACATGAGTAGGTGGTTCTCTCTCAGAAATGGTAAGTTGGAAGTGTAGGTTTGTTCTGATGGCTCTCTCCACGAATGAAGAGGAGGTGGTTCTCTCTCAGAGGAGCCTCCACACAAAATCTAACCGTTACACACAATTTACCAAACTCGGTGGGACCGATTCAACAGACTCGGACGGACCGATTTAGTAAACCTAGTGACTGTTAGTGTTTTCGGTGGGACCGAAATGCAACTCGGTGAGACCGATTCGGTTAGGGTTAGGGCATAACATAATCTCGGTAGGACCGATTACACAAACTCGGTGAGACCAATTTTGGTAATAAGCTTTCCAAAGAGTTGGTCAGGCAAACTCGGTTTGACCGATTACACAAACTCGGTGAGACCGATTTTGGTAATGAGTTAACCAGAGAGTTTGCATTGTAATCTCGGTAGTACCGATTGCTCAAACTCGGTGAGACCGATTTTGATAATGGACATACATAGAGAGATTACAATCCCATCTCGGTGAGATTGAGATCCCTATCGGTAAGACCGATTTGCTTAGGGTTTGTGGCAGTGGCTATGACTTATGAAATCGGTGGCGCCGGATAGGAAGAATCGGTGTGACCGATTTTGGCTTTAGGTTTAGGTCATTAGTGGAAGTGGGAAAGTAGCTGAGGGTTTTGGAGCATATCACTAAGCACATGAAGCAAGAGGCTCATTAAGCAACACCTCATCCCTCCTTGATAGTATTGGCTTTTCCTATAGACTCAATGTGATCTTGGATCACTAAAATATAAAATGAAGAGTCTTGAGCTTTTGAGCTTGAGCCAATCCTTTGTCCTTAGCATCTTGAAGGAGTTCCCACATCCTTTAGTCCATGCCACTCCATTGTTGAACTTATCTGAAACATGCTAGATAAAAGTGTTAGTCCAACAAGAGATATGTTGGCATTAATTACCAAAACCACCTAGGGAGCACTTGTGCTTTCAACAAGCTCCTCAGACTATGAGATTATGCATCTCCCAAATACCGGAGGAACACTTTGTGTGCTACCAAACGTCACAACATAAAAGGGTGATTATAAAGGTGCTCTATAGGTGTCTCTGAAGGTGTTTGTTGGGTTGGCATAGATTGAGATTAGGATTTGTCACTCCGTGTTTCGGAGAGGTATCTCTGGGCCCTCTCGGTAATACTCATCACTATAAGCCTTGCAAGCATTGTGACTAATGAGTTAGTTGTGGGATGAAGTATTACAGATCGAGTAAAGAGACTTGCCGGTAAAGAGATTGAATGGGTAGTTCTGCTTGGCGGCCCACAAGACCTTGATCAGGTAGTACACCGGCCTCTGGACCGATTGGGCCTTGCCGGCTTCTGGGCGCTCGACAACGATCACCATGCTGATGACTCGGTTGGTGGCGGCGATGTAGAGGAGCATGGGCTCCTTAGCAGCCGAAACCACCAGGATAGGCGGTGTTGACATCACGCGCTTGAGCTGGAGGAAGGCGGCGTCCGCCTGGTCATTCCACTCGAAGCAACTGGTTTTCTTCATGAGCTGGTACAGAGGAAGTGCCTTCTCGCCCAGCGGACTGATGAAGCGGCTGAGGGATGCCAGGCACCCGGTGAACTTCTGGAGGTCATGCAGCTTGGTAGGTTTCTCCATCCTCTCTATGGCCTTGATCTTCACAAGTTGCACTCAATGCCGCGTTCTGTGACAAGGAAGCCTAGGAGCTGGCTGGCTGGTACACCAAAGACACACTTCTCCGGGTTGAGCTTGATGTTGAAACGACACAGGTTTTCAAAGGTCTCCTTCAGGTCTTCCATCAGGGTGCCATGTTTTTCCGTCTTCACCACAATGTTGTCCACATAAACATGGGCATTGCGTCCGAGTTGCTTCAACAAGCACTTCTGCATACAACGTTTTGGAAGGTGGCACCGGCATTCCTCAAGCCGAACGTCAAAGCTTTAGATAAAGATATAAAGAATAGCAAGTAAAGCTTTGGAAAGATATGTAACAAGCATAGGCTCCCCCTACATGTATGCAATCATGTGAATATGAAATATAGAAGCATGTTAGAGCATAACCATGATAGAGTAGGCAATGTGTTACATGTATCTTGGCCATATGCATCAGAGCAAAGAATATTAAAGAAAATACCTTCATGCTCATGAGTCCTTCTTGCAAACAATATGTACATCAGCAAGAATTCCTCATTCACATGATTGTGATGCATATACTTACCTTGTAGTCTTGAGTTGGCTTAGGATGGAATGAACCTGCGTAAACAAGGTTAGATCACACAGATGCATCTACTAGCCAGAGCAAACAGAAGAAACCACAAGAATACCAAGACTGGGATGACATGTAGAGAGTGAGTACTATGTACCACATTGGATTAGACATGTCCCCAAGAGTAAAGATATGCAATGAATTTAAAATGATTTATTTCCCTTAGATGTCTTGCTCCCCCTGAATCTAGCATGGGATACTGGGAGAAGATAGGGAATACAGAATCAGAGCTGAAAAATCAGAGCTGAAAGATATGAATGATGATCAGAGCTAATGTATGCTAATGCAAATAAGCACAACAGATCAAATGAACATGTCTCTCCCCTCAAGAAGACATGTGAGCATCTCTCCTCTTGAACACCAAGCATCTGGGATCCTTGAGAAATACTTTCTACTTAAGTATTCTCTCCCCCTGGAGATCTCTCTCTCCCCTTTGAGGGTCTCTCCCCCTAGAAGATCTCTCTCCCCCTTAAGGATCTCTTTCTAAATGATAAGCTTTGATGTTCTCTCTCTCCCCCTTTGACATCAATTTCCAAGAAGGGTCTTCTGGAATCCGTCGAATGGGTTTGGTCCTTGAGACACAACACAAAGCAATGATAAAAATGTGATGCTTGTAGAGGACAAGATTCATTGAGTGGAGCTGGATCAGAAGAAACATAGAACATGTGGCAAACTGTTTTCCTGATGTGAAATCGGTGGCACCGAGTGGTATGCTTCGGTTGTACCGAAAGGATTCGGTTGGGCCGAAAATAACAAATCGGTGAAAACGAGTTCATCTCAGAGAAACACTTGTCACCTCACCTCACTTAGACTAGTAAGATATCACAAAGATTTGCAAGGAATTTACTGAAATATGTGCAATGAATGTGATGCAGAAAATGCAAAGCAATCAGAAAGAAATCTAGATGAAGTTATATATATATTTTGAAAGGGGAAACAAATATGCATGTGACAAATGCAAAAACACAGAAAAGAACACAAGAGAACTTCATCCAGAGATGGTTGGCGAAAAAGTCACCTATGTTAGAGTATATTGACTTAGGAGTCAAGTGAGATCACTTGATCATAGGTCATACTCATCGTTTAAGCTCAAAATGGGGTTGCCATTTTTCGTTTAAGCATCTTGATCTATTCACATCTTGTCGAGTTGCTTTAGCTCATGACTTGGAGTAAAGCTTCTCTAAGATGGAATAACTTACCTTGGTTGGTGGTGTTGTCCATGTAGTTGAACTTGTGTGAGTTGCTCAAGGTTGATGTAGCTCATCAAGAATTTGGAGCACCACTTGGAATTTGAGTCCATCTACCTACATGGGTTAGTTCTTGCAAGGAAGAGCACTTGTGTATCCAAAATGACAATCATGAAGCTCAACATAGAATTTGTCAAAGGATATGGTTGAGTGGTTCCGTGCTTCCTTGTCTTCAACCACCATAGTGTAGAGACTTGGTGATGTAGAGATTGCTCAAGATGTGAGTAGATTACAATCTCATGGAATTTGATTCCACCAAGTACCTACATGGGTTAGATAACATGCAAGGTACAAATATATCCAAGACATAAGATTTTCATCATAAGAGAAATGTCAAGGATTAGTCATAGCTCATGTCTTGCATGTATCCAATGGAGTTTCTACTCCAAGTTTGAAGCATCAATGATGTTCAATTCTCCTCTTAACCTGCAAAACACTTTCTCATCAAGAGGTTTAGTGAATATATACGCTAATTGCTTTTCGGTGCAAACATGCTTAAGATCAATGTCACCCTTAGCAACATGATCTCGAATGAAATGATGATGAACTTCAATATGCTTAGTTCGAGAAAGTTGCACAGGATTATGACCAATTTTGATGGCACTTTCATTGTTACAAAGCAATGGAACATGTCTCACATATATCCCATAATCTTTAAGAGTTTGGGTCATCCAAAGTAATTGAGCACAACATGAACCGGCGTCAATATATTCAGCTTCGACGGTGGATAAGGATACCGAGTTTTGTTTCTTGGAGGACCAAGACATAAGAGATCTACCAAGAAATTGACAAGTACCCAAAGTGTACTTTCTATCAACCTTGTCTCCGGCATAGTCCGAGTCGGAATAGCCAACAAGATTGAAAGAGGCCCTCTTAGGATACCAAATGCCAAAGTTTGGTGTATGGATTAAATATCTCACTATCCTTTTCACGGCCTTAAGATGACGTTCTTTAGGAGCAGCTTGATATCGTGCACATATGCACACACTTAGCATGATATCGGGGCGTGAAGCACATAGATATAACAATGAACCAATCATAGAGCGATAAACCTTTTGATCAACCGGTTCACTGTCTTTGGTCAAGTAAAGATGTACACTAGTAGGCATGGGTGTAGACATACCTTTGCATTCTTTCATATTGAACTTCTTGAATAAGTCCTTGGTGTACTTCGTTTGAGAAACAAATGTACCTTCCTTAGTTTGCTTGATTTGCAACCCAAGAAAGAATTTGAGTTCACTCATCATGGACATCTCAAAGTTCTCCGACATTAGCTTCCCAAACTTTTCACTAAAATGAGGGTTAGTTGAACCAAATATGATATCATCAACATAGATTTGGCACACAAATAGTTCTCCATTAACCATTTTAGTAAGAAGAGTAGAATCAATTTTCCCAATTTCAAAGCCTTTTTCAATAAGGAACTTGGTCAAGCATTTATACCATGCTCTAGGAGCTTGTTTAAGACCATAAAGAGCTTTGTGAAGTTTGTAAACATGATTGGGTTTCTTAGGATTGACAAAGCCAGGAGGTTGCTTAACATAAACTTCCTCCTCTATTTCACCATTTAGAAAGGCACTTTTAATGTCCATTTGGTACAGGGTGATATCATGATGATTAGCATAGGCAAGTAAGATGCGAATGGACTCAAGTCTGGCAACGGGAGCATAAGTCTCACCATAGTCCATACCTTCGACTTGTGTGTAGCCTTGGGCGACGAGACGTGCTTTGTTGCGAACTACTTGTCCATCTTCATCTTGCTTGTTGCGAAACACCCATTTGGTACCGATGACGTTGTGGTTGTTGTCGGGCTTCTCAACCAATGTCCAAACTTGGTTCCTCTCAAAGTTATGTAGCTCTTCATGCATAGCATTTATCCAATCCGGATCTTCCAATGCTTCTTCAACCTTCATAGGTTCAATGCTAGAGATGAAATAGTTTTCACAAAAGTTAGCTAAACGAGTTTTAGAGCGAGTGATTCTCCCAGTTTGAATGTCATTGTAGATTTGCTCGACAGGATGATCTTTAGCAATTCTTGCTCGAATTCGTGAAAGCTTTTTCTTGGGTCTTAATTGAACATCTTCTTCATCTTGTTCTTCTTCTTGGCCTTCTTCATTGTCGGTGTTGTCGTTCTCTTGTCGTGGTGGAGAAGGGGGTTGTTGACGTTCATCTTGATGCACTTCCTCGTTTTCTTCATCTTGGTGTGTCCCACTTGTGGATGCTTCCGTATCAACTCTTGGTTCACCTTGTCGTGAAGTAGAAGCTTCCATTTGGACGGACGAGGTACTCTCCTTCACCTCCGTTGGACAAACCTTGCCGATAGCCAAGTCTTGAATTGCTTCCGAAGGATCTTTGTCTCCTACATCAATTGGCAATTGCTCTACTTGCGAGCCGTTAGATTCATCAAACTTCACATCTATCGTCTCTTCAACCTTTCGGGTGAAATTGTTGTAGACACGGTAAGTGTGAGAGTTTGAGCCATAACCAAGTAGGAAACCTTCATGAGATTTAGGAGCAAATTTAGAGAGACGATGCTTATCAAGAATGTAGCACTTTGAGCCGAATACTCGAAAGTATCCAATTTGGGGTTTGTTACCGGTGAGGAGCGCGTATGCCGTCTTGCCAAGTAACTTGTGAAGATACAAGCGATTTGTTGCATGACAAGCTGTCTCAACCGCTTCCGCCCAAAAGTGCTTCGGCGTCTTGTACTCATCAAGCATCGTTCTCGCCATTTTGATGAGCGTCCGATTCTTCCTCTCAACAACTCCGTTTTGTTGAGGTGTGTACGTGGCCGAGAACTCGTGTGAAATCCCTTCTTCGTCAAGAAAGGTGTCCACATTTGCATTCTTGAACTCCGTTCCGTTGTCACTGCGAACCTTCTTGATCTTCACTTCAAATTGACTCTGGGCCTTCCTAGCGAAGTTTTTGAAGATCTTTTGGACCTGCGATTTATCATTGAGAAAGAACACCCATGTAAATCTTGAAAAATCATCAACTATAACTAGACCAAAAGAATTTCCACCAAGACTCTTGTAAGAGTTGGGACCAAAAAGATCCATGTGAAGTAGCTCGAGTGGCCTCCTTGTGGTCATGATGTTCTTCACGGGATGCCTTCCTCCAACCTGTTTACCTGCTTGACAAGCACTGCAAAGTCTATCCTTATCAAATATGACATCGTTAACTCCAAGGATATGATTTCCTTTAATAAGCTTGTCAAGGTTTCGCATACCAACATGACCTAATCGTCTATGCCATAACCAACCTTTTGAGGATTTAGCAATGGAGCAAGTTTTAGGTTGAGCCTTTTTAGTGAAATCAACAATGTATAGATCACCTCTACGCACACCGGTAAAGACCATTTTATGATTGTCTCAACGAAACACTTGGCAATCTACTTCAGTAAATAAGACATTGAAACCGAAATCAGCAAGTCTAGATACTGAAAGTAAGTTGTATCCAAGAGATTCAACGAGCATGACATTTTGTATGGAGCTATCATGTGATATGGCCACCTTACCGAGGCCAACCACCTTACCCTTTGAGTTGTCACCGAAAGTGACATACTTTCGAGGACTGTCATTATTAGCAAGCTCACGAAACATGTCTTTATCTCCGGTCATGTGATCGGTACATCCACTATCAAGAACCCATTCCTTTCCTCCTGACATGTATCCCCGAAGATTTGCCATAAGACCAAAGTGTCTCATTGCATCATCAAGATCGAAGTCACTATCATCATCCTCATCATAGTATCCATGTTCAACATCGTCATGTGGTGTATCAAGTCCTAGAGAGGGTAATTCGTTAGAGTGAGTTTGACAATGATCTTGCTTATGAATTTTTATAGCTTCGGAAATAATATCACTAATAATCCCAACATTTCCTTTGGCACGCATAAGGTTTGTAAGCTCAAATAGACGATCACCAAACATAGGATCACTAGTATTCATCTTACTCAAAGCAATAGACTTATGGAGAATTTCATCAAGATTTTTCAAGGAATAATCTGGAAATCGTTCCTCAAGAATTTCCATATAGTGTAGGCACACTTGAAAGTAGGCAAGCATCCAATCAAGTTTCTAGGCAATCCTCTAATGATAAGTTTGGCAGTTCTAAGTTTCCTAATCATGTCAATTGACTCATCATGGGTAGGATGCATAGGATCAACATAAGGGGCACAAGGGCTAGCAATGTACTTGTTCAAATGATATTGATTGAAAATAACAAGCATCTCATTTTTCCACTCATGAAAATACTCTCCATAAAGAATTGGCACTCTATGTCTAAGACTCCCAATAGTAGACTCATCCATGTTCCTCCAATGGTGATTAAACCAAAGCAATGGAGACCAATGCTCTGATACCACTTGTAGGACCTTGAGAAGAGGTGTCTAGAGGGGGGGGGGGTGATTAGACACCAAGTACCAAAGTTGCAGTTTTTAAGTTTCCTTAAATTTAAGTGGAGATTAGGCACAAGTTTAATATTCACAATACATATCAAGCAAGCATGCAAAGAGTATATGAGCAGCGGAAAGTAAAGCATGCAATTTGCAAGAAAGTAAAGGGAAGGGTTTGGAGGATTCAAATGCAATTGGAGACACGAATGTTTTTGGCGTGGTTCCGATAGGTGGTGCTATCGTACATCCACGTTGATGGAGACTTCAACCCACGAAGGGTAACGGTTGCGCGAGTCCACGGAGGGCTCCACCCACGAAGGGTCCACGAAGAAGCAACCTTGTCTATCCCACCATGGTCGTCGCCCACGAAGGACTTGCCTCACTAGCGGTAGATCCTCACGAAGTAGGTGATCTCCTTGCCCTTACAAACTCCTTGGTTCAACTCCACAATCTTGTCGGAGGCTCCCAAGTGACAACCTAGCCAATCTAGGAGACACCACTCTCCAAGAAGTAACAAATGGTGCGTTGATGATGAAATCCTTGCTCTTGTGCTTCAAATGATAGTCTCCCCAACACTCAACTCTCTCTCATAGGTTTTGGATCTGGTGGAAAGAAGATTTGAGTGTAAAGCAACTTGGGGAAGGCTAGAGATCAAGATTCATATGGTAGGAATGGAATATCTTGGCCTCAACACATGAGTAGGTAGTTCTCTCTCAGAAATGGTAAGTTGGAAGTGTAGGTTTGTTCTGATGGCTCTCTCCATGAATGAAGAGGAAGTGGGGTGGTATATATAGCCTCCACACAAAATCTAACCGTTACACACAATTTACCAAACTCGGTGGGACCGATTCAACAGACTCGGTCAGACTGATTTAGTAAACCTAGTGACCGTTAGTGTTTTCGGTGGGACTGAAATGCAGCTCGGTGAGATCGATTCAGTTAGGGTTAAGGCATAACGTAATCTCGGTAGGACCGATTACACAAACTCAGTGAGACCAATTTTGGTAATAAGCTTTCCAGAGAGTTGGTCAGGCAAACTCGGTTTGACCGATTACACAAACTCGGTGAGACCGATTTTGGTAATGAGTTAACCAGAGAGTTTGCATTGTAATCTCGGTAGTACCGATTGCTCAAACTCGGTGAGACCGATTTTGATAATGGACATACATAGAGAGATTACAATCCCATCTCGGTGAGATTGAGATCCCTATCGGTAAGACCGATTTGCTTAGGGTTTGTGGCAGTGGCTATGACTTATGAAATCGGTGGCGCCGGATAGGAAGAATCGGTGTGACCGATTTTGGCTTTAGGTTTAGGTCATTAGTGGAAGTGGGAAAGTAGCTGAGGGTTTTGGAGCATATCACTAAGCACATGAAGCAAGAGGCTCATTAAGCAACACCTCATCCCTCCTTGATAGTATTGGCTTTTCCTATAGATTCAATGTGATCTTGGATCACTAAAATATAAAATGAAGAGTCTTGAGCTTTTGAGCTTGAGCCAATCCTTTGTCCTTAGCATCTTGAAGGAGTTCCCACATCCTTTAGTCCATGCCACTCCATTGTTGAACTTATCTGAAACATGCTAGATAAAAGTGTTAGTCCAACAAGAGATATGTTGGCATTAATTACCAAAACCACCTAGGGAGCACTTGTGCTTTCAACAAGTTCCTCAGACTATGAGATTATGCAACTCCCAAATACCGGAGGAAGACTTTGTGTGCTACCAAACGTCACAACATAAAAGAGTGATTAAAAATAAAAGGTTCTCTATAGGTGTCTCTGAAGGTGTTTGTTGGGTTGGCATAGATCGAGATTAGGATTTGTCACTCCGTGTTTCGGAGAGGTATCTCTGGGCCCTCTCGGTAATACTCATCACTATAAGCCTTGCAAGCATTGTGACTAATGAGTTAGTTATGGGATGAAGTATTACAGATCGAGTAAAGAGACTTGCCGGTAAAGAGATTGAATGGGTAGTTCTGCTTGGCAGCCCACAAGACCTTGCTCAGGTAGTACACCATCCTCTGGACCGATTGGGCCTTGCCGGCTTCTGGGCGCTCGACAACGATCACCGTGCTAATGACTCGGTTGGTGGCGGCGATGTAGAGGAGCATGGGCTCCTTAGCTGCCGAAGCCACCAGGATAGGCGGTGTTGACATCACGCGCTTGAGCTGGAGGAAGGCGGCGCCCGCCTGGTCATTCCACTCGAAGCAACTGGTTTTCTTCATGAGCTGGTACAGAGGAAGTGCCTTCTCGCCCAACCGACTGATGAAGCGGCTGAGGGATGCCAGGCACCCGGTGAACTTTTGGACGTCATGCAGCTTGGTAGGTTTCTCCATCCTCTCGATGGCCTTGATGTTCACAAGTTGCACTCGATGCCACGTTCTGAGACAAGGAAGCCCAAGAGCTGGTTGGCTGGTACACCAAAGACATACTTCTCCGGGTTGAGCTTGATGTTGAAACGACACAGGTTTTCAAAGGTCTCCTTCAGGTCTTCCATCAGGGTGCCATGTTTTTCCGTCTTCACCACAATGTTGTCCACGTAAACATGGGCATCGCGTCCGAGTTGCTTCAACAAGCACTTCTGCATACAGCGTTGGAAGGTGGCACCGACATTCCTCAAGCCGAATGTCATGGTGATGTAGCAGAAAGCGCCGAATGGCGTGATAAAGATGGTCTTTAGGCGATCAGCCGGATCCAGCTTGATCTGGTGGTAGCCGGAATAGGCGTTAAGGAAAGACAACAACTCGCATCTGGCTGTGGAGTCAATCACTTGGTCTATTCATGGCAGGGCGAATGGATCTTTGGGGCAGGCTTTGTTGAGGCTGGTATAGTCAATGCACACACGCCACTTGTTCTTCTTCAACACGGGGACCGGGTTGGCGAGCCAATCCAGGTGGAACACTTCCATAATGAATCCGGCTGCTAGCAGTTGGTCGACTTCTTCTCCAACAATCCTTCTCTTTTCTTCTGACAGGCGGCAGACGGGTTGCTTGACCGGCTTGGCATCCGATCTTCCATGAAGTTTGTGCTCGGCGAGATCCATCGGGACACCCGGCATGTCTTTGGGGGACCATGCGAAGATGTCTCAATTCTCACGGAGGAAATCGACGAGCTCGCCTTCCTATTTGCTATCAAGGCCAGTGCCCATGACAGCGAACCTCTCCGGGTGCTCCGGGTCCAGGGGAATCCGCTTGGTCTCTTTGGCTGGCTGGAAGGAGGCCCCTGCTTCAGCTTCCTTGGTACCAGTCGGCATGGCCGGCTTCTCGCTGGCCATGGCTACCATACGATCAAGGAGCTGTCTTTCTTGAGCGATGATGAGGGACTCGGCCAGCCGGCTGCTGGCGACAACACAATCTTGTAACTTCTTGTAATCTCCAGCAATGGTGATGATGCCCTTGGTGCCTGGCATCTTGGCCTTCAGGTATGCATAGTGCGGGACCATCATGAACTTGGCCAGTGCAGGGCGGCCCAAGAGCGCATGGTAGGGGCTTTCCAGATCAACCACCTCGAACCAGATTGGCTCGCGGCAGAAGTGATCCCTGTCGCTGAAGAGGACGTCGATCTTTATCTTGCCAATTGGGGAGCAGGACAGGCCGGGAACTATGCCATGGAAAACAGTTCGACTTGGCTGAAGCTGCTTGGCCTTGATGCCCAGTCGCTCCATGGTCTCACGGTACAGGATATTGATGCTGCTGCCGCCATCTATCAGAACTGGGCCGAAACGGCAGTTCGCCTCTCGGTTGCAAATGTTGCGTCGAGCACCAGAGCGTATGAACCCGGGTTGGGAATCAGAGCTGGGTGGTCAGCTTGGCTCCAGGTAATGGCCCCGCGGACCAATGCATGTGGGTGGGAGCTTTTGTGCTGACATCATTGACCTCTTGGTGCTGCTGCCACGTGCTGTGCCTATCGCCAACTTCAGTTGTGAAGACAACGTAAGCGGTGTGCTCTTCGGGGAATTCGTGTTGAATGGCGCCGACAGGTCAAGCTGCCGGCTGCTAAGCGGTTGGAGCTGGAGGGCCGGCTGGTGGGGGAGGCGGGAGGGCCTCGCCCTTGGCGATCCAAGCTAGCCAGTTGCACTACCGAGTGGTGTGTTGGATGGCTTCGCGCCACTGTGGAACTTGCATGGGGCATCAAGGGCTTGCTCAAAGGAAAGGGCAGGCAGCCATGCTCCCTTACCAGTTTTCTGCTGCTTGGTGTTGGGCTGACCAGTCGGCTGATGATCTTTGACTGCTGCTACCTGCCGGCTGCTGGAAGCCGGCTGCTGGGCCTTGTGCTTGTTGTCGTTTTGCTAGCCGGTTGGCGTCACCAGCCGGTGTTTGGGAAGCCGGAGGGAGCACCTTCTCGGACGCGTCTACTCGGAGCTCTGACTTCATGAAGGAGTCGGCCATGGCGTACTTGTCCGCTATGATCAGCAGCTCGTCAAGGGTGGCCGGCTCGTTGCAGAGAAGCTTGTGCTTGAGCAAGGTGCCTTCTCTGCACCCGGCGGTGAAGTACTCTATGGCTTGCACCTCGTGCACCCCTTCGCGGGAGTTGCGCAGCTCGCCCCACTACGTTAAGTAATCAGGGGTGGACTCAGTCGGGCCTTGGACGCACAAGGAGAGCTGGCGAGGCTTGGGCGGCCGCTTGTACGTGCTGGTGAAGTTGCGGGTGAACACTTCAGTGAAGTCCAGCCAGCTGTTGACGCTGTACGGCTTGAGGCTGTTCAGCCATGTCCGGGCCATGCCATGGAGCACGAGCAGAACATACTTCACGGCAACGCGCATGTTGCCACTTGCTATGTTGTCTGCGATGGAGTAGTCCACTAGCCAATCCTCCGGCTTCACAGAGCCGTTGTACTTGGGAGTATCTAGTGGGAGCGAGAACCCTTTGGAAAAGGGCTCGTCATGTATGCGGGGGCCAAAGCAAGGCGGTCCGACCACATCTTCTTCTTTTATCTCCAGGGATCGAGCAAGTCGGTCGATCCGGTGGCGGGCATCGTTCTCTCTGATTCCTTCGCGGTGACCCAGCCAGTCTCCGAGAGTCGGGTGCCCAATAGGCGGTGGGGAGGCGCGCCTCTCCTTGTGCGGGGGAAGCCGGCAGTCGTTGCACCGTTTCACTGCTCTTGGGCGGCCGTCTTGGTCGCGCTCAATCATGAGGTGCATGCGCCGACTGCAGTTGGCAGCCGGCTCCGGGTCTCCTCGGCCATGGGCGCCGCCTGTCGGGGACCGGGAGGTCGCGTCGTGCTCTCGGCGAGGGAGGGGGGTCGTCTGGTACACCGGGTTCCGCCGCCTGGTGGGCGACTTCCTGCTGGAAGGCGGTCGCGTCAAGGAGCTGCTGAAGGCGCTCCATCATGTGTCGCTTCTTGTCGCCCTCCAGGTTGTCCAGCTCTTCTGCCACCGCCTGGGCAGCACGCAGGTTCTCCATGGGGGTGGCGTAGACAGGGCGGTCGGCCCCGAAAATGCTGGCGATAGCGGCGCCGCGCTGTCAGACTGCGCCCAGCCGGCTGGGCTCTCCAGCAGCCGGAGTGCCGCCTGCGGCGTGGTCAACCTCGCGCTGGTAGGCGTCAATAAGGTGCTTCGCAGCGGACAACTGATTGGCGATGTCGATGAGCGAGAGGCGGTGTGCCTCCAGCGTCACGCTGTCTGTGCCATCCTCGACCGGAGTGGCTAGGGCTCGTAGGGCTGCTCGGATCGGATCCCGGTCTGCTCTGACAGAGGCTCCATCCTGACTGATGACCAGCACCTCTGTGATGGTGCTGGCGCTGGTGATGTTGTCCGCATGTGGGAGCGGGTCGTTGATGATCTCTATGTGGTCGGGGTAGGCATCAGCATCTGCCGCGTCGGAGTCGATGAGTATCTCGACGGGCGGATTGGTGGAGCCGACGGACTCCAGGCCGGAGGCGAGCTTGTCGGCGATGTGGAGCTTTCCGAGGAGGTCGACGAGGCAGCTCTCGGAGCTGGCCAAACCCACATCGGGGCGGGCTCGTCGGTGAGATGGACTCCGCCGAGGAGATCAGCTAAAGAGCTCGCGGCACAGGCGGCCTCCACGCAGCGCAAAGCATCGGCGCAAGCGCCATCGGGCGAGCCAGGCCGGCTATGCTCACGGGGAAGGAACGGGTTCCTGTCCAGAACGTGTCACCGGCCAACGATGCACCTTGCCCCATGGTGGGAGCCAAATGTCATGGTATTTCCTCGACATATGCCAACGGGTGGCTAATCATGTAGGGGGTTGATACGTCCATTTTGCATCATGCTTTTATACTAATATTTATTGCATTATGGGTTGTTATTACATGTTATGTCACAATACTTATGGCTATTCTCTCTTATTTTCAAGGTTTATCATGAAGAGGGAGAATGCCGGCAGTTGGGATTCTGGCTGGAAAAGGAGCAAATATTGGAAACCTATTCTGCACAGCTCCAAAAGTCCTAAAACTCCACGAAAGTCATTTTTGGAATTAATAAGAATTATTGAGCAAAGAAAGTACCAGAGGGGGCCCACACCCTGGCCACAAGGGTGGGCGGCGCGCCCACCCCTACTGGGCGCGCCCCCTGTCTCGTGGGCCCCCTGGTGGCCCTCCGGTGCCCATCTTCTGCTATATGAAGGCTTTTACCATGGAAAAAAATTATAAGCAAGCTTACGGGACGAAACTCCACCGCCACAAGGCGGAACCTTGGCCGAACCAATCTAGGGCTCCCGCGGAGCTGTTCTGCCAGGGAAACTTCCCTCCGGGAGAGGGAAATCATCACTATCGTCATCACCAACGATCCTCTCATTGGGAGGGGGTCAATCTCCATCAACATCTTCATCAACACCATCTCCCTCTCAAAAACCTAGTTCATCTCTTGTATCCAATCTTGTATCAAAACCACAAATTGGTACCTGTGGGTTGCTAGTAGTGTTGATTACTCCTTGTAGTTGATGCTAGTTGGTTTACTTGGTGGAAGATCATTTGTTCAGATCCTTAATCCATATTAATACTCCTCTAATCATGAACATGAATATGCTTTTTGAGTAGTTACGTTTGTTCCTGAGGACATGGGTGAAGTCTTGCTATTAGTAGTCATGTGAATTTGGTATTCGTTCGATATTTTGATGAGATGTATGTTGTCTCTCCTCTAGTGGTGTTATGTGAACGTCGACTACATGACAATTCACCATTATTTGGTCCTAGAGGAAGGCATTGGGAAGTAATAAGTAGATGATGGGTTGCTAGAGTGACAGAAGCTTAAACCCTAGTTTATGCGTTGCTTCGTAAGGGGCTGATTTGGATCCACTAGTTTCATGCTATGGTTAGGTTTACCTTAATACTTCTTTTGTAGTTGCGGATGCTTGCAATAGGGGTTAATCATAAGTGGGATGCTTGTCCAAGAAAGGGCAGTACCCAAGCACCGGTCCACCCACATATCAAATTATCAAAGTAACGAAAGCGAATCATTTGAGCGTGATGAAACTAGCTTGACGATAATTCCCATGTGTCCTAGGGAGCGCTTTTATCATTATAAGAAATTGTCCAGGCTTGTCCTTTGCTACAAAAAGGATTGGGCCACCTTACTGCACTTTATTTACTTTCATTGCTTGTTACCCGTTACAAATTATCTTATCACAAAACTATCTGTTACCTACAATTTCTGTGCTTGCAGAGAATACCTTACTGAAAACCGCTTGTCATTTCCTTCTGCTCCTCGTTGGGTTCGACACTCTTACTTATCGAAAGGACTATGATAGATCCCCTATACTTGTGGGTCATCAAGACTCTTTTTTGGCGCCGTTGCCGGGGAGTGAAGCGCCTTTCGTGAGTGGAACTTGGTAAGGAAACATTTATATAATGTGCTGAAATTTTCTGTCACTTGTTACTATGGAAACTAATCCTTTGAGGGGCTTGTTCGCGGCATCTTCGCCCCGACCAGTAGAGCAAAGAGTTGCTCCTCAACCTACTGAACTTGCTGAAAATGTTTACTTTGAGAGTCCTTCAGGTATGATAGAGAAACTGCTAGCTAATCCTTTTGTAGGAGATGGAACATTGCATCCCGATTTACACCTTATATATGTGGATGAAGTTTGTGGATTATTTAAGCTTGCAGGTATCCCTGATGATGTTGTTAAGACGAAGGTCTTCCCTTTATCTTTGAAGGGAGACGCATTGACATGGTATAGGCTATGTGATGATACGGGGTCTTGGAACTATAAACGATTGAAATTGGAATTTCACCAGAAGTTCTATCCTATGCATCTTGTTCATCATGATCGTAATTATATATATAATTCCTGGCCTCGCGAAGGAGAAAGCATCTCTCAAGCTTGGGAGAGGCTTAAGTCAATGTTATATTCATTCCCCAATCATGAGCTCTCAAGAGATATGATTATTCAAAAAATTTATGCTCGGCTTTCTCTCAATGATCGCACCATGCTCGATACTCCCTGTGCTGGTTCTTATATGCTGAAGACTATTGAATTCAAGTGGGACTTATTGGAAAGAATTAAACGCAACTCTGAAGATTGGGGTTCCGACGATGGTAAGGAGTCAGGTATGACACCTAAGTTTGATTGTGTTAAGTCTTTTATGGATACCGATGCTTTTCATGGATTTAGCACTAAATATGGACTTGACTCTGAGATAGTAGCTTCTTTCTGTGAATCTTTTGCTACTCACACTGATCTCCCTAAGGAGAAGTGGTTTAAATATAATCCTCCCACTGAAGTAAAAGTAGTTGCACCTATTACAGTTGAAGAAAAGACTATTACTTATAATGATCCTATTGTTCCTACTACTTATGTTGAGAAACCACCTTTTCCTATTAGGATAAAGGATCATGCTAAAGCTTCAACTGTGGTTCGTAAGAGTAATACTAGAACATATACACCTCCTGAGCAAATTAAAGTTGAACCTAGTATTGCTATGGTTAAAGATCTCTTGGCCGATAATATTGATGTCACTATTAAGCTTGCCAATAGAGATACTATTTCCTGTGAGGAAGCTGCTAATATTGCTAAACCCAATGCTAAGATACATAGACCTGTTGTACGCATGCCTGTTATTTCTGTTAAAATAGGAGATCATTGTTATCATGGCTTATGTGATATGGGTGCTAGTGCTAGTGCAATACCTATTTCCTTATACGAAGAAATTATGCCTGACATTGCACCCTCTGAGTTAGAAGATATTGATGTCACTATTAAGCTTGCCAATAGAGATACTATTTCACCAGTTGGGATCATTAGAGATGTTGAAGTCTTGTGTGGGAAAGTTAAATATCCTGCTGATTTTCTTGTTCTTGGTTCCCCACAAGATAGCTTTTGTCCCATTATATTTGGTAGACCCTTCTTGAATACTGTCAATGCTAGGATTGATTGCAAAAAGGATGTTGTTACAATTGGTTTGGGGATATGAAACATGAGTTTAATTTTGCTAAATTCCGTAGACAACCCCATGATAAAGAATTCCCTAGTAAAGATGAAATAATTGGTCTTGCTTCTATTGCTGTGCCTCCTACTGATCTGTTAGAACAATATTTGCTAGACCATGAAAATGATATGTTTATGAATGAAAGAAGGGAGATAGATGAAGTATTCCTTCAACAGGGTCCTATTCTGAAACACAACTTACCTGTTGAAATCCTAGGGGATCCTCCTCCACCCAAGGGTGATCCTGTGTTTGAGCTTAAACCATTACCCGATAATCTTAAATATGCTTATCTTGATGAAAAGAAGATTTATCTTGTTATTATCAGTGCTAACCTTTCAGAGCAGGAAGAGGAAGAATTATTGAAAACTCTGAAGAAGCACTGTGCTGCTATTGGGTATACTCTTGATGATCTTAAGAGCATTAGTCCCACTCTATGCCAACACAAAATTAAATTGGATGAAGGCTCCAAACCAGTTAGAGATCATCAACGATGGTTAAATGCTAAGATGAAAGAAGTGGTAAGAAAGGAGATACTAAAGCTCCTTGAGGCAGGTATAATTTATCCCGTTGCCGATAGTGATTGGGTAAGTCCTGTCCATTGCGTCCCTAAGAAGGGAGGTATTACTGTTGTTCCTAATGATAAAGATGAATTGATTCCGCAAAGAATTATTGTAGGTTATATGATGGTAATTGATTTCTGTAAATTAAATAAAGCCACTAAGAAATATCATTACCCTTTACCTTTTATTGATCAAATGCTAGAAAGACTATCCAAACATACACACTTCTGCTTTCTAGAGGGTTATTCTGGTTTCTCTCAAATACCTGTGTCAGTGGATGATCAATCAAAAACTACCTTTACTTGCCCTTTTGGTACTTTTGCTTATAGACGTATGCCTTTTGGTTTATGTAATGCACCTGCTACCTTTCAAAGATGTATGATGGCTATATTCTCTGACTTTTGTGAAAAGATTTGTGAGGTATTCATGGATGACTTCTCCGTTTATGGATCCTCTTTTGATGATTTCTTGAGCAACCTTGATCGAGTTTTGCAGAGGTGTGAAGACACTAGTCTCGTCTTGAATTGGGAAAAGTGCCACTTTATGGTTAATGAAGGCATTGTCTTGGGGCATAAAATTTCTGAAAGAGGTATTGAAGTTGATAAAGCTAAAGTTGATGTTATTGAAAAGATGTCGTGTCCCAAGGACATTAAAGGTATAAGAAGTTTCCTTGGTCATGCCAGTTTTTATAGGAGGTTCATTAACGACTTCTCTAAAATCTCTAGGCCTCTAACTAACCTATTACAAAAAGATATTCCTTTTGTCTTTGATGATGATTGTGTAGAAGCATTTGAAATACTTAAGAAAGCTTTGATCACTGCACCTATTGTTCAGCCACCTGATTGGAATTTACCCTTTGAAATTATGTGTGATGCTAGTGATTATGCTGTAGGTGCTGTTCTAGGGCAAAGAGTTGATAAGAAATTAAATGTTATTCAATATGCTAGTAAAACTCTAGACACTGCTCAGAGAAATTATGCTACTATTGAAAAAGAATTCTTAGCAGTTGTATTTGCTTGTGATAAGTTCAGACCTTATATTGTTGATTCTAAAGTAAATATTCACATTGATCATGCTGCTATTAAATATCTTATGGAAAAGAAAGATGCTAAACCTAGACTTATTAGATGGGTTCTCTTGCTCCAAGAATTTGATTTGCATATTATTGATAGAAAGGGAGTTGAGAACCCCGTTGCAGACAACTTCTCTAGGTTAGAGAATGTTCTTGATGACCCACTAGCTATTGATGATAGCTTTCCTGATGAACAATTAGCGGTCATTAATGCTTCTCATACTACTCCATGGTATGCTGATTCTGCTAATTACATTGTTGCTAAATTTATACCACCTAGTTTCACATACCAGCAAAAGAAAAGGTTCTTTTATGATTTAAGACATTACTTCTGGGATGACCCACACCTTTATAAAGAAGGAGTAGATGGTGTTATTAGACATTGTGTACCTGCGCATGAACAGGAACAGATCCTATGCAAGTGTCACTCCGAACCATATGGAGGACACCACGCTGGAGATATAACTGCACATAAGGTATTGCAATCCGGTTTTTATTGGCCTACTCTCTTCAAAGATGCTAGTAAGTTTGTCTTGTCTTGTGATGAATGTCAAAGAATTGGTAATATTATTAGACGTCAAGAAATGCCTATGAATTATTCTCTTGTTATTGAACCATTTGATGTTTGGGGCTTTGATTATATGGGGCATTTTCCTGCCTCTAATGGATATCCACATATTTTAGTTGCTGTTGGTTACGTTATTAAGTGGGTAGAAGCTATTCCAACTAGTAGTGTTGATCATAACACCTCTATTAAGATGCTTAAAGAAGTTATTTTTCCGAGGTTTGGAGTCCCTAGATATCTCATGACTGATGGTGGTTCACATTTTATTCATGGTGCATTTCATAAAATGCTTGCTAAGTATGGTGTTAATCATAGAATTGCATCCCCTTATCACCCACAGTCTAGTGGACAAGTAGATTGAGTAATAGAGAGCTCAAATTAATTTTGCAATAGACTGTTAATAGATCTAGAAAGAATTGGTCCAAGAAACTTGATGATGCATTATGGGCCTTTAGAACTGCATATAAAAATCCTATGGGTATGTCTCCATATAAGATGGTTTATGGAAAAGCATGTCACTTACCTTTCGAACTTGAACATAAGGCATATTGGGCTATTAAAGAGCTCAACTATGATTTCAAACTTGCCGGTGAGAATAGGTTATTTGACATTAGCTCACTTGATGAATGGAGAACCCAAGCCTATGAGAATGTCAAGCTGTTCAAAGAAAAAGTTAAAAGATGGCATGACAAAAGGATACAAAAGTGTGAGTTTAACGTAAGTGACTATGTGTTGCTATTCAACTCTCGTTTAAGATTTTTTGCAGGAAAACTTCTCTCTAAATGGGAAGGCCCTTACATTATCGAGGAGGTCTATTGTTCCGGTGCCATAAATATCAACAACTTCGAAGGCACAAATCCGAAGGTGGTGAACGGTCAAAGAATCAAACATTATATCTCAGGTAATCCTATAAATGTTGAAACTAATATTATCGAAACCATAACCCCGGAGGAATACATAAGGGACACTTTCCAGAATGTTTCGGACCCCTAAAATGAATAGGTATGTGGTACGGTAAGTAAACCGACTCCAAAACCGTTCTAATGGCAACTTTTCTCTGTTTTGGAATATTTAAGAATTTATGAAAATAAGAAGTAGTCCGGGAAGGACACAAGGCCTCCACGAGGGTGGAGGGCGCGCTCACCCTTGCTGGGCACGCCCCCTGCCTCGTGGGCACCTCGTGTGCCTTCCGGACTCCGTTTTCTTGCACAATACTTCTCTTGGTCGGTAAAAAATCATTATATAATCTCCCAAAGGTTTTGACCACCATATCACGCAAAAATCTTCTGTTTTCATTTCGAGCTATTTTTCTGACTGATCTAGGGCACCATGACGTCTCCAAGCGCTCCCAAGGACAAGTTTTTCGAGAGGGTTATCAACCCCTATCTCACGGAGGTGCTGCAACACCCTCAAACAATTGAGATGCGTGAGCGGGTGCTGCAGAACCGCGATGTGGAGGGACCAAGGTGTATCGGAAGCGTGGAGACAAAGCTCGAAGCTATGGAGCAACAAGTTTTCAAGTGCCAAGGGATGGTGGAGCGTGGACTTAATGCCAACCAGATGATGATCGTGGAATTCACCAACAACCACAAGCTGGATGCCAAGAACATTGGGGAGACCATCTTCAAGCTTCATGAGAAAATCGAGCACCTCCAAGCCCAGATCTATGACCTGCAAAACCAAAACTGTGAGTATGAATATAGATTAAAGAGGATGAGTTTGGCTGCAGATTTGAGGATCCCGGAGACTCGATCATCCTTCTATGATGGTGAGCCTATGTCTTGGAAGACGGATGACAAGCCTACATCATCAACAACTCCTTCTTCACCACCTCTGAGGACATAATCACATGGGTATGGGCACTCCCCTTGGCAACTGCCAAGCTTGGGGGAGGTGCCCCGGGATCGTATCACCATCACACTCCTATCTTTACCGTTTTACTTAGTTCGATCCTTTTAGTAATATCTTGATCTAGTAGATTGAAGTTTTGGTATGAATTAGTTTTGAGTTTTGCTTTGTGATCCTTCTATGTAATTGAGTCCGTGAGCTATATATAATAAAGATTAGTGTTGAGTCAAGGGCTTTGCTACCTTGCTATGATCTTGAGAAAATAGAAAGAATAAAAAGAATAAAAGAGTTCATATTGATCTTATGGATAGTAATGACTTCAAATATAAAGAGTATGATGAATAAAAGTTGTTGAGAGTTGACAAACATAGTTTTGGTCATCGTTGCAATTAATAGGAAGTAATAAAGAAAGAGAGGTTTTCACATATAAATATACTATCTTGGACATCTTTTATGATTGTGAGCACTCATTAAGTATGACATGCTAAAGAGTTGATGTTGGACAAGGAAGACAACATAATGGGTTATGTTTTCTCACATCTTAGTTAAAGTATATTGTTATGGATCATCCAACATGTTGAGCTTGCCTTCCCCCCTCATGCTAGCCAAATTCATTGCACCAAGTAGAGATACTACTTGTGCTTCCAAATATCCTTAAACCCAGTTTTGCCATGAGAGTCCACCATACCTACCTATGGATTGAGTAAGATCCTTCAAGTAAGTTGTCATGTTGCAAGCAATAAAAATTGCTCTCTAAATATGTATGACTTATTAGTGCGGATAAAATAAGCTTTGTACGATCGTGTGATATGGAAGTAGTAAAAGCGACGGACTGCATAATAAAGGTTCATATCACAAGTGGCAATATAAAGTGACGTTCTTTTGCATTAAGATTTTGTGCATCCAACCCTAAAAAGCACATGAAAACCTCTGCTTCCCTCTGCGAAGGGCCTATCTTTTACTTTATGTCTTTTACTTTATGCAAGATTCAAGGTGATCTTCACCTTTCCCTTTTTCATCTTATCCTTTGGCAAGCACCTCATGTTGGAAAGATCCTGATATATATATATATATATATATATATATATATATATATATATATATATATATATATATATATATATATATATATATATCTAATTGGATCTAAGTTAGCATGAACTATTATTGTTGACATCACCCAAAGGTGAATATGTTGGGAGGCGAAATTATAAGCCCCTATCTTTCTCTGTGTCTGATTAAAACTCCATAACAATAAGTATTGCGTGAGTGTTAGCAATTGTAGAAGACTATATGATAGTTGAGTATGTGGACTTGCTGAAAAGCTCTATTCTTGACTCTTTCCGATGTTATGATAAATTGAAATTGCTTCAACGACTAAGATTATTGTTTGTTAGTTCTCAATGAAGTTTCTGAACCGTACTTGACATTGTGAATAGATTGTTACTTGAGCGTAACAAATCATATGACAATGTATATATGTTGTTGTTATAAGAATGATCATGATGCCCTCATCTCCGTATTTTATTTTTATCGACACCTCTATCTCTAAACATGTGGACATATTTTTCGATATCGGCTTCCACTTGAGGACAAGCGAGGTCTAAGCTTGGGGGAGTTGATACGTCCATTTTGCATCATGCTTTTATACCAATATTTATTGCATTATGGGCTGTTATTACACGTTATGTCATAATACTTATGGCTATTCTCTCTTATTTTACAAGGTTTATCATGAAGATGGAGAATGACGGCAGTTGGGATTATGCTGGAAAAGGAGCAAATATTGGAAACCTATTCTGCACAGCTCCAAAAGTCCTGAAACTCCACGAAAGTCATTTTTGGAATTAATAAGAATTATTGAGCAAAGAAACTACTAGAGGGGGCCCACACCCTGGCCACGAGGGTGGGGGGCGCGCCCACCCCTACTGGGTGCGCCCCCTATCTCGTGGGCCCCCTGGTGGCCCTCCGGTGCCCATCTTCTGCTATATGAAGGCTTTTACCCTGGAAAAATCATATGCAAGCTTACGGGACGAAACTCCGCTGCCACAAGGCGGAACCTTGGCGGAACCAATCTAGGGCTCCCGCGGAGCTGTTCTGCCAGGGAAACTTCCCTCCGGGAGGGGGAAATCATCACCATCATCATCACCAACGATCCTCTCATCGGGAGGGGGTCAATCTCCATCAACATCTTCATCAGCACCATCTCCTCTCAAAACCCTAGTTCATCTCTTGTATCCAATCTTGTATCAAAACCACAAATTGGTACCTGTGGGTTGCTAGTAGTGTTGATTACTCCTTGTAGTTGATGCTAGTTGGTTTACTTGGTGGAAGATCATATGTTTAGATCCTTAATGCATATTAATACTCCTCTGATCATGAACATGAATATGCTTTGTGAGTAGTTACGTTTGTTCCTGAGGATATGGGTGAAATCTTGCTATTAGTAGTCATGTGAATTTGGTATTCATTCGATATTTTGATGAGATGTATGTTGTCTCTCCTCTAGTGGTGTTATGTGAATGTCGACTACATGACACTTGACCATTATTTGGGCCTAGAGGAAGGCATTGGGAAGTAATAAGTAGATGATGGGTTGCTAGAGTGACAGAAGCTTAAACCCTAGTTTATGCATTGCTTCGTAAGGGGTTGATTTGGATCCACTAGTTTCATGCTATGGTTAGGTTTACCTTAATACTTCTTTTATAGTTGTGGATGCTTGCAATAGGGGTTAATCATAAGTGGGATGCTTGTCCAAGAAAGGGCAGTACCCAAGCACCGGTCCACCCACATATCAAATTATCAAAGTAACGAACGTGAATCATATGAGCGTGATGAAACTAGCTTGACGATAATTCCCATGTGTCCTCGGGAGCGCTTTTCTCATTATAAGAAATTGTCCAGGCTTGTCCTTTGCTACAAAAAGGATTGGGCCACCTTGCTGCACTTTATTTACTTTCATTGCTTGTTACCCGTTACAAATTATCTTATCACAAAACTATCTATTACCTACAATTTCAGTGCTTGCAGAGAATACCTTACTAAAAACCGCTTGTCATTTCCTTCTACTCCTCGTTGGGTTCGACACTCTTACTTATCGAAAGGACTACGATAGATCCCCTATACTTGTGGGTCATCAGGGCTCAATAGAACGTTGCTGGGCTCTAGAAGCAAGAGTAGGCAAGACCTCAAATGACGCTGGGTCTTACCCATGTTCGGGGCTCCCCGTGGAGATAACACCCCTAATCCTGCTCTACGGGGTCCCCGCATCACTATGATCAATAGCGGACTACAAGGTTGCTCCCTGAGCTGTTCGGGCTAGACGAGGAAGAAGGCAACTAGCTCTACTTCTCCTTAGCTATGTGGGTGTAAGATGATCTAAGGGCTGAACCCTTTGCGTGGGTGACCCTAGGGGGTTTATATAGGCCTACCCCCAGGGGTACAATGGTAATCCGGCTGGTCGTAGGACCCAGCCGTCAGTGTCTCTGGGCTACGGCTTCTCCGTCGATAGCTGGGGTCCGCCGCCTGGTGGGCCTCGCCGGCTGTCGTGGTCTCAGCCGACAGGTAGGGCCCGCCGCCTGTGGGCCAGGGGGATCGGGCCGCACTGTAGCCTTGCCCCTGATGACGATAGCTTGGTCGGGAGGCGCATGGCTACATTACTGCCGCCTGGCGGCCGATCACTGTAGCCACCCCCCCCCCCCCCCGTCACTTCTGGTTAATGGTGCACAGACTCCAAGGGGAGGGGGCCGCCTACTAGGAGTCGGCCTCCCCTTGAGGCCGCCTGCTCAGGCCCTGCCGCCTTTTAGTGATACATGGGAAGGTGGGGCCCGCCGCCTACAGGCCACACCGACCGCCCGTCGTGGGGGCATGGCCCTTCCTGACATAGGCATCATCATGGGCCGCGTGGCTACAGTGCCGTGTCAGACGAGGGGTGTCCGCCTGGTACACGCGCACTTTGGCCATGTTACGTCCGGGATTCGAGGGTGACAGGTTGCACTGTTGCCATGCCCTGTCTTGTCGTAACAGGTGGGTGCAGACTTTGAGGAGGCGAGGGGCCGCCTGGTAGGAGTTGACCCTGGCCCTCGCCATCTTCTAGGGTGCGCCGCCTTCTGGGAGGCGGACCGCTGGTACCATCCGGCCGTGGAGGCCGGCCTTGCGACCAGCCGGACTGAGGGGCTAGGCTAGCCCCGATGTCTTGAAATTGGCAGGGATGTGGATGAGGCTACCCAGGGTTTATCCCCCCATCATAGATGATGGGTTGCGAGAGACAGAAGCTTCAACCCTAGTTTATGCGCTATTCCATAAGGGACCGATTGGATCCAAAAGTTTAATGCTATGGTTAGAATTTATTCTTAATACTTTTCTCGTAGTTGCGAATGGTTGCGAGGGGGTTAATCATAAGTATGAGGTTTGTTCAAGTAAGAACATCACCTAAGCACCGGTCCACCCACATACCAAATTATCAAAGTAGCGAACACGAATTAAGCCAACATGATGAAAGTGACTAGATGAAATTCCCGTGTACCCTCAAGAACGCTTTGCTTATCATAAGAGATCGTTTTGGCCTGTCCTTTGCCTCAAAAGGATTGGGATACCTTGCTACACTTTTATTACAACTATCGTTACTTGCTCGTTACAAATTATTTTGCTATCAAACTACTCCGCTACTTACAATTTTAGCACTTGCAGACATTACCTTGCTGAAAACCACTTGTCATTTCCTTCTGCTCCTCATTGGGTTCGACACTCTTACTTATCGAAAAGACTACAATTGACCCCATATACTTGTGGGTCATCACATACATCGGTATGTATTATTTCCAGTAAGTCAATGGCTCGCTCCATTGTTCCGGAGAATGGAGTTTTAGTCATCTTGCCCCCTGAGGCATGGTTCGCAAGTATCAAATGATTCATAATCAAGTGATTCCAAAAGTCCATCTGCATGGAATTTCTTCATGTGCTTTACACCAATATGACCTAAACAGCAGGGCCACAAGTATGTTGCACTATCATTATTAACTTTGCATCCTTTGGCATCAATATTATGAATATGTGTATCAATACGATCGAGATTCAATAAACCATTAACATTGGGTGTATGACCATAGAAGGTTTTATTCATGTAAACAGAATAACAATTATTCTCTGTCTTAAATGAATAACCGTATTACAATAAACACGATCCTATCTTGTTCATGCTCAATGCAAACACCAAATAACATCTATTTAGGTTCAACACTAAACCCGAAAGTATAGTGAGTGTGCGATGATGATTATATCAATCTTGGAACCACTTCCAACACACATCGTCACTTCACTCTCAACTAGTCTCCATTTATTCTGCAAGTCCTGTTTCGAGTTACTAATCTTAGCAACCGAACATGTATCAAATACTAGTGGCTACTACGAGCACTAGTAAGGTACACATCAATAACATGTATATCAAATATACCTTCATTCACTTTTCCATCCTTCTCATCTGCCAAATGTTTGGGGTAGTTCCGCTTCCAGTGACCATTTCCTTTGCAGAAGAAGCACTCAGTTTCAGGCTTAGGTCCAGCTTTGGGTTTCTTCACGGGAGTGACAACTTGCTTGCCATTCTTCTTCAAGTTCCCTTTCTTTCCCTTGTCCTTTTTCTTGAAACTAGTGGTCTTTTTAACCATCAACACTTGATGATCTTTCTTGATTTCTACCTTTGCTGATTTCAGCATCACGAAAAGCTCGGGAATCGTTTTCATCATCCCTTGCATATTATAGTAAAGGAAATATGCCCTAGAGGCAATAATAAAATTATTATTTATTTCCTTATTTCATGATAAATGTTTATTATTCATGCTAGAGTTGTATTAACCAGAAACATAATACACGTGTGAATACATAGACAAACAAAGTGTCACTAGTATGCCTCTACTTGACTAGCTCGTTGATCAAAGATGGTTAAAGTATCCTAACCATAGACATGAGTTGTCATTTGATAAACGGGATCACATCATTAGGAGAATGATGTGATTGACTTGACCCATTCTGTTAGCTTATCACTTGATCGTTTTAGTTTACTGCTATTGCTTTCTTCATGACTTATACATGTTCCTATGACTATGAGATTATGCAACTCCCGATTACCGGAGGAACACTTTGTGTGCTACTAAACGTCACAACGTAACTGAGTGATTATAAAGGTGCTCTACAGGAGTCTACGATGGTACTTGTTGAGTTGGCATAGATCGAGATTAGGATTTGTCACTCCGATTGTTGGAGAGGTATCTTTTGGCCCTCTCGGAAATGCACATACTATAAGCCTTGCAAGCAATGTGACTAATGAGTTAGTTGCGGGATGATGCATTATGGAATGAGTAAAGAGACTTGCCGGATAACGAGATTGAGCTAGGTACTGAGATACTGACGATCGGATCCCGAGCAAGTAACATACAGATGACAAAGGGAACAATGTATGTTGTTATGCGGTTTGACCGATAAAGATCTTAGTAGAATATGTTGGAGCCAATATGAACATCCAGGTTCCGATATTGGTTATTGACCGGATACGTTTCTTGGTCATGTCTACATAGTTCTCAAACCCGTAGGGTCCGCACGCTTAACGTTCGGTGACGATCGGTAATATGAGTTTATGTGTTTTGATGTACCGAAGGTAGTTCAAAGTCCTGGATATGATCACGGACATGACGAGGAGTCTCGAAATGGTCGAGACACAAAGATCGATATATTGGATGACTATGTTTGGACTTTGGAAGGGTTCTGGACAAGTTCAGACAAATACCGGAGTACCGGGGGGTTACCGGAACCCCCCGGGGGAGTGTAATGGGCCTATTGGGCCTTAGTGGAGAAGAGGAGGGGTGGCCAGGGCAGGCCGCGCGCCCCCTCCCCCTCTAGTCCGAATTGGACAAGGAGGGGGGGTGGCGCCCCCTTTCCTTTCCCCTCTCTCCTCCTTCCCTCTCTCGTACTCCTACTCTTGGAAGGGTTGGAGTCCTACTCCCGGTGGGAGTAGGACTCCCCTTGGGGCGTGCCTAGGAGGGCCGGCCCCCTCCCCCCTCCACTCCTTTATATACGGAGGAGGGGGAACCCCATAGACACACAAGTTGATCATTGATCTTTAGCCGTGTGTGGTGCCCCCCTCCACCATAATCCACCTCGGTCAATCGTTGCGGTGGTAAGGCGAAGCCCTGCGTCGGTAGCTTCATCAACATCGACATCACACCGTCGTGCTTATGGAACTCTCCCCCGAAGCTCTACTGGATCGTGAGTTCGTGGGACGTCACCGAGTTGAACATGTGCAGATCGCGGAGGTGTCGTACGTTCGATACTAGGATCGGTCGATCGTGAAGACGTATGACTACATCAACCGCGTTGTCATAACGCTTCCGCTTACGGTCTACAAGGGTACGTGGATGACACTCTCCCCTCTTGTTGCTATGCATCACCATGATCTTGCGTGTGCATAGGAATTTTTTTGAAATTACTATGTTACCCAACATATAGTTCATCACGAAGTTCTAGTAGCTTGGTGATAGTGACTAGAGAACTCTGTCAATCACTATCTTATCTGGAAGATTAACTCCCACTTGATTCAAGCGATTGTAGTACCCAGACATTCTGAGCACATGCTCACTAGCTGAGCTATTCTCCTCCATTTTGTAGGCAAAGTACCTGTCATGGGTCTCATACCTCCCGACATGGGCATGAGTCTAAAATACCAATTTCAGCTCTTGGAACATCTCATATGCTCCGTGGCGTTCAAAACATTTTTGAAGTCCCGGTTCTAAGCCATAAAGAATGGTGCACTAAACTATCAAGTAGTCAACATATCGAGCTTGCTAAATGTACATAACGTCTGCATCTGCTCCTACAATAGGTCTGTCACCTAGCGGTGCATTAAGGACATAATTCTTCTGTGCAACAATGATGATAATTCTCATACCACGGGCCCAGTCCACATCATTGCTACTATCATCTTTCAACTTAGTCTTCTCTAGGAACATATCAAAAAACATAGGTGTCACGCCCAATATGCGACCCTATCCAAAAGGAACTCGAATGTCCCACTAAGGATAGACCCGCATATTGAAACGCTTTTGCAAGGTGGATATCATTACATCAACATTACATAATAGATGGGGATACATACAAAAGGCATACCATGCCACATGAATACAACATCGCCATACAAGAGATCAACATCCGACTACGGATGGAACACAAACAGAAACTCAAACGACATCCACCCTGCTAGCCCAGGCTGCCGACCTGGAACCTATCCCCTGATCGAAGAAGAAGCAGAAGAAGAACTCCAAAACAAGCAAACATCGCTCCCGCGTCAAGATCATCGCAACCTGTACCTGCAACTGTTGTTGTAGTAATCTGTGAGCCACAAGGACTCAGCAATCCCATTACCATGGGTATCAAGACTAGCAAAGCTTAATGGGAAAGGAAGGGGTAAAGTGGTGAGGTTGCAGCAGCGACTAAGCATGATATGGTGGCTAACCAACGCAAATAAGAGCGAGAAGAGAACAAGCGGAACAGTCGTCAACTAGTAATGATCAAGAGGTGATCCTGAACTCCTACTTACGTCAATCATAACACAGAAACCGTGTTCACTTCCCGGACTCCGCCGAGAAGAGACCATCACGGCTACACACGCAGTTGATGCGTTTTAATTCGGATCTGGTGTCAAGTTATCTACAACCGGACATTAACAAATTCCCATCTGGCACATAACCGCAGGCACGGCTCTCGAAAGTTTATACCCTGCAGGGGTGTCCCAACTTAGCCCATGATAAGCTCTCGCGATCAACGAAGGATATACCTTCTCCCAGGAAGACCCGATCAGTCTCGGAATCCCAGTTTACAAGACATTTCGACAATGGTAAAACAAGACCAGCAAAGCCGCCCAATGCGCCGACATCTCGATAGGAGTTGCACATATCTCGTTCTCAGGGCAACACCGGATAAGTCAAGCTACGAGTAAAACCAGACTTCGAGTTTCCCCGAGGTGGCCCGGCAGGCTGCTCAGTTCGGACCAACACTTAGACAAGCACTGGCCCGGGGGGGGGGCTAAAATAAAGATGACCCTTGGGTTAATTACTCCCAAGGGAAAAGTAGGTGGTGGTGAGGCAAATGGTAAAACCAAGGTTGGGCCTTGCTGGAGGAATTTTATTCAAAGCGAACTGTCAAGGGGGTCCCATAAATCACCCGACCGCATTAGGAACACAAAATCCGGGAACATAACACCGGTATGACGGAAACTAGGGTGGCAAGAGTGGAACAAAACACCAGGCATAAGGCCGAGCCTTCCACCCTTTACCAAATATATAGATGCATTAATAATATAAGAGATATTGTGATATCCCAACATAATACTGTCCACCATGGAGAAATCTTCAACTTCACCTGCAACTAACAACGCTATAAGAGGGGCTGAGCAAAGCGGTAACATAGCCAAACAACGGTTTGCTAGGAAGGGTGTCAAAGGTTAGAGGTTCATGGCAATTTGGGAGGCTTAAGGAACAAGTGATAGGAAGCGCAGCATAGCGATAGAACGAAGCAACTAGCATAGAAATGATAGTAGTGAGATCCAGGGTAGCGGTCATCTTGCCTGAAATCCCGCAAGGAAGAAGAACGAGTCCATGAAGAAGATGAAGCCACGAAGACGAACCAAGCGTAGACGAACGAATCCTCACGATCGCAACGAAACAAGAACTATCGAGAAGAAGCACACAACATGGTAAACACACCACACATAGACAAAACATGATGCACAACAAGCATGATGCATGACCAAGCTACATGAAGCTACTCATGGCAAGAGATGATGCAAAGAAGAACAACACATCAAGGCAAGTTTAAATGAGGCCGGAAACAACATATAACAATTCCGGTAAGTCCTCATATGCAAATTTTGAAATTGGTCCAGAACTGAATAAACATTATGTTCAAGTAGTTAAACAGCAAGTTAAGATGCACCAAGATGATCTACACGAAATTCTAGTCAAGTTACATATAAAGTTCATTAGATTCGGCGCTACGACCTAGAAGATATGAGCAAAACAAGTTAAGCATGGCATTGATGCAAAATGCATACAAACATCAAGAGAACACACCAAAACAAGGATGCAACATGATAATATGAAGCTACATGCAAAAACAAGCAAGTTTCATATAGAGCACACTCAAAACGGAGCAACGGTTCAACACATACACTCTATACAAAACATAACAACAATCTGTCCATAACAGCAACTAGGCATCTTGCAAGCATCAAAACAACATGCTACAGTACCACAATATGAAAACAAAAGGCATGGGCATGAAGTACAGGTAAAGCATAACAAAACATGAACACTGAGCTATCTCCAGAAATCACTAGAACATACTCAAACACACATGGAAAGATTGCAAATAATAACAGTTTCAGACTTTGCAGAAATAACATCAGGTTGCATTGTTTAGAGCTATCAAACAACATGTTACAGGAACTTATCATGGCAAACAGAGACATGGCATGAATCTACAAATTGCATAGAACAAAAGACCCTTACTGATCATGAGCCAAAAAGGCATAGAAAATATGATGGCACCCATGTAAACATGGCAAGTTATATGACAGATTCACACATGGCAGGAACAACAATAAGTAGGCATGTTGGTGAGCTTGAACCACTCACCACAGGGCAATAAATGGCATGGCAAGACAACCAACAGTAAGAATACATGTTTATGAAGCTAAGCATGGAAAGAACAAGTTCATAGGATGCATGGATCACTAGCAAACAATCATGGAAACATTGAACTTAATGTTAACAGGCTGACAGCAACATTATTTAGCAAGTTTGGAGCAAGATTACAACAAGCTACAGCAGGCTATAATTGCCACCAAGGGCATGAACGGATAGAGCATGACATGTATAACAAAACATGTTTAGTAAACATCTCCAGATTATGCACGAAATGACTAGTAGAAGCAGGTTTACATAGCAACAAAATATAACAGAATCTGTCAGGAAAACAGCAACAGCAAGTACCCTCCTTAACAAGCTTGATGCACTCAGTACACAACTCACAAAAATACATAGATAGCACCTATGGAAAGATGGCATAGCATAGATCAAAACACATGTAGACATCAACCTCATAGGATGCACACATCAAACATGGCAAAAATGACAAAACAGCAAGTTATAACAGTTTCAGTAGATTAACATCAACATGCACTCTTCCAACAGCATTTAGGGCATCAAGATGAGCTCAAATGAAAATAATGAAATGAGATGAAATGAAGTACTCGTCGAGGCAAACAATTTGACATATTACACGCACGAAATGGAGCTACGGATGCAGAGATACGATGCGATGAACATGGCATGATAATGTCAAAAATCTGGGACTTAGAGAGAATTGGACCTCGGGGGAAAAGTCAACGGGCGGCGTGGATCTCGCCGGAATCCCACCGGAGTCGAGGAAGAACTCGCCGGAGATGGAGAGGAGGTGGCCGGAGCTCGGGGAAAACGTCGGGGAGGCCGGGGCGGATGGATCCGGTCGGCCCCGACCCGGATCCGGTCGCGGGGAGGCGCGGGGAGGCGCGAGGCTGGGCGGCGAGGGGTCGGCGGTTCTGGATTGGGCATGGAAGCGGCGGCACTGAGGTGGCAGGCCGTGGTTGGCTGGAGCGACGTGTCCGGCGGACATGTTCGGCGCGGATGGACATGTCCGGCGGCGCGAGGAGGAAGACTGCTAGGGTTAGACCGGGATTTTTGGAGGGGGAGGTGTTTATATAGGTAGAGGGAGCTAGGAGAGTCCAAATGAGGTGCGGTTTTCGCCCACACGATCGTGATCGAACGACCGAGAGCATGGAGGGGAGTTTGCTGGGTTTTGGGTCACTTTGGAAGGGGTGTTGGGCTGCAAACAAAAGAGGCTTTGCGGTTACCCGGTTAACCGTTGGAGTATCAAACGACCTCCAAATGGCACAAAACTTGACAGGCGGTCTACCAGTGCTATACCATGGCTGCTTGGCAAACCTTGGGCCATTCTGAGAAAGTTTAACACCCGCACACGAAAGGAGACAAAAGGGGAACGCCGGAGGACATAGCAGTGCCGGATTGCAAAACGGACAACGGGGAAAATGCTCGGATGCAAGAGACGAACATGTATGCAAAATGAAATGCACATGATGACATGATAAAATGCAACACGCAAGCAAATGACATGGCAATGATGACGAATAGCTGAAGAACACCTGGCGCATCGGATCCGGGGCGTTACAATAGGGGAGCTACAACGCGAGCTATTGATCTACAATATAATTTGCGAATACTATCAGGACTAAGTTCATAATAAATTAAAGTTCAATTAATCAAATTACTTAAGAATTCCCACTTAAACTGACATCCCTCAAGTCATCTAAGTATAACGTGATCCAAATCAACTAAACCATGCCCGATCATCACGTGAGATGGAGTAGTCATCTATGGTGAACATCTCTATGTTGATCATATCTACTATATGACTCACGTTTGACCTTTCGGTCTCCAATGTTCTGAGGCCATGTTTGTACATGCTAGGCTCGTCAAGTTTAACCCAAGTATTCCGCATGTGCAAAACTGTCTTGCACCCATTGTATGTGAACGTAGAGCCTATCATACTCGATCATCACATGGTGTCTCAGCACGAAGAACTGTCGCAACGGTGCATACTCAGGGAGAACACTTATACCTTGAAATTTTAGTTAAGGGATCATCTTATAATGCTACCATCGTACTAAGCAAAATAAGATGTATAAAAGATAAATATCACATGCAATCAAAATATGTGACATGATATGGCCATCATCGTCTTGTGCTTTTGATCTCCATCTCCAAAGCATCGTCATGATCTCCATTGTCACCGGCTCGACACCTTGATCTCCATCGTTGCATCGTGGTCGTATCACCAACTATTGCTTCTACAACTATTGCTACCGCATAGTGATAAAGTAAAGCAATAACATGGCGTATGCATTTCATACAATAAAGAGACAACCATAAGGCTCCTGCCAGTTGCCGATAACTTCTACAAAACATGATCATCTCATACAATAATGTGTATCACATCATGTCTTGACCATATCACATCACAACATGCCCTGCAAAAACAAGTAAGATTTCCTCTACTTTGTTGTTGCAAGTTTTATGTGGTTGCTATGGGCTTCTAGCAAGAACCGTTCTTGCCTACGGCACAAAAAACCACAACGGCGATTTATCAAGTTTGTTGTTTTAACCGTCAACAAGGATCGGTCGCAGTCAAATTCGATTCAACTAAAGTAGGAGAAACAGACACCCGCCAGCCACCTTTATGCAAAACTAGTTGCATGTTTGTCGATGGAACCAGTCTCATGAACATGGTCGTGTAAGGTTGGCCCAGGCTGCTTCATCCAACAATACCGCCGAATCAAAATAAGACATTGGTGGCAAGTAGTATGAAGATCACCGTTGTCGGTGTCAAAACCGGAGGATCTCGGGTAGGGGGTCCCGATTTCTGTGTCTAAGGCTAATGGTAACAGGAGGCAAGGGACACAATGTTTTATCCAGGTTTGGGCCCGCTTGATGGAGGTAAAACCCTACTTCCTACTTGATTGATCTTGATGATATGAGTATTACAAGAGTTGATCTACCACGAGATCGTAGAGGCTAAACCCCAGAAGCTAGCCTATGATGATTATGATTGTCCCTATACGGACCAAACCCTCTGGATTATATAGACACCGAAGGGAGCTAGGGTTTCCACAGAGTCGGTTACAAAGAAGGAGATCTAATATCCAGATCGCCAAGCTTGTCTTCCACGCAAAGGAGAGTCCCATCTGGACACGGGACGAAGTCTTGAGTCTTGTATCTTCATGGTCCATCAGCCCGACCAAAGTATATAGTCCGGCTGTCCGGATACCCCCTAATCTAGGACTCCCTCGGTAGCCCTTGAACCAGGCTTCAATGACGATGAGTCTGGTGCGCAGTTTGTCTTCGGTATTGCAAGGCGGGTTCCATCTCCGAATGCTCCAAAGCAGATTAAGGATTGTGTCTAGCTCTGTGAGATAATTTCCGCACACAACCGTAGAAAGCATAACACTTCACAAATCTGATCTGTTGACAACAATTTAACGGTGTGCCCTTACGCCGTGGCCTGGTCCAGCATGGACCGGTTTTTCTCAACCTGACTAGATACGCGTTGCGAGGCGGTTTCATTGGCACGCCTCGTCAAAACAGAGATCGTGTTCCTTTTATCGCGGGATCTTCCATTAATACGGGCGCGTGCAACCCCATGACGTCTGTTGGCATGACTCCGTGTTTTTAGGTAAGTCCCAAGCGGTTATGCTGAGGACGCTTGATATTCACCAGAGGGGCCGAGGCCTATCCCTCTTTTCTACCACTCTTGCGCCTTTTCACATCTCGAGTTCTAACACCCGAAGCCCAAGCTCAAGCACTTCGGATCTTCAATCATGTCCGGATCCAACCTTCAAGGCCGGTGGATGGCCTCCTCGGTCACAGAGGAGGACATCGCGAAGCTTAGGGAGGTCAGATATCTGACCGCCAACATCAAGCACAGGCTTCCTGGTCCAGGGCAGGTCATCCCTACTCCCGAGCCCAACGAGAGCGTCGTATTTGTTTCTCACTTCCTCCGCGGCTTAGGCTTCACCCTTTATCCCTTTGTGAGAGGGCTCATGTTCTATTACGGGCTAGATTTTCATGATCTACCTCTGGACGCCATCCTTCACATCTCGTCGTTCATCTCGTGTGCGAAGCCTTCCTCCACATCACCCCGCACTTCGGCTTATGGCTCAAGACCTTCAATGTGAAGCCGAAGATGATTGGGGGGCGACACACAGAGTGCGGAGGTGCTGCAATAAGCAGGAACGCCGATGCCCCATGGCTAGAGGGCTTCTTCCCAGAGGTGTCCGATCTATGGCAGTGGAGGTGGTTTTATGTTACGGCTCCCACAGGCACAAAGTGGGTGGCTGCCCCCGACTTATGTTCGGGCCCTCCGCCTCAACTGGCATCATGGGCCAATGTAGGACGGGATTGGGGGCCTGCTAATGATGTACCAAGATTGCAGAGCCGCATCCGGGAGCTTCTTGAGAGGTACATTAGCCTTGTCAGCATAATTTAGGTAATGCTAGTCCGACGAATGTTGCCGTGCAAACGCTGGCCTCTCTGGATGTGGGATTTCAATCCGGAAGGTCCGCGGACTATTCTGCACTTCTTCGGCATGACGCTCGAAGGGATGTGTAAGTTATTCTTCGGACCACAAGTAAAGTGTCCGGACACCATCGAGGATGCGAGCCTGAGCTGCAACCGCCCAGATACCCAAGTAAGTAACCCAGAAACCGAACACTTCGTTTATATTTGTCATAACATTATTCTGAAAACCCTCCGTGGCCAGGAATGGCTCAACAAGGCGGAGAGAATCAGGTGTCCGGCGCCACTTCCCGAAGGCTCGCCTAGTCTTGCCATAGCCAAGATGCTTGGTCATGTGCTAAGTCAAGTGCCCTCGGGGAAAGACGAAGGGAAGAACAGAGAAGTAGAACTTCACACATTGCACATCCAAACTGGGGGAATTGCTACCTCCCCGAAGGAGGATAGTCGGGGAGGGGAATCTAAGGTCTCCTCCCCTCGCGGGAAGAAGAGAACCACCTCCAAGACTTGGAGACGGAGGTGCCCAGACAAGGGAAGAAAACTTCACCAGGGGGCCCTGCCCCAAAGGGCGTCTTCACCGCGCCATGCCCGCAAATGGGCCAGACCTCAGCCGAGCTGTAAGTTAATCATAAATACAAAGCTATTGCTTCCTCCTCTGAGAACAATAACCAGGATCCATGCTTTGCAGTCCGGCTAGCAGCTCTTCTCGACAGAGTTCGTCTTCGGGGGATCTCCTTCCGGAGATGATGGAGAGTGAAACCCCACCAACCTCTCCGCCTCATGGGGCGGGCGACCCCGTGGTGTCATCACGGAGGAGTCCAGATTTGCCGAGGCCAGAAGCTAGTACTTCGGCCGCCCTGAGCCCGGAGCGTTCGGCTCCCACGGGGGCGATAAGAAAGGTCCGGCACAGTTCGGCAACCGGCCGGATACGCTGACGGGCCTTCTGGAGCGAGCTACTCTCTCGGAGGATCACCGTTCATTAATGAGAACGATGCTTGAGAAGATTTCATCCGCCATAAGCGGGTTGAATGAAGCTTTTACGAGCCTGCTCAGAGGCTTTGAGGTATGTAACAAAATACATAATTCTTGATTGTGGCGCACGCGCTAGGTGTGCTCCATATGGAGAGTAGCCCCTGAGACTCTGCCTGCGGCCCAAGGCGGCAAACGGAGGATCACATCATTGAGTAATGATCACACTGTGTTCATGCACAGGTGGCTAAGGGTCCGGCAGCCGACCGGTCCGTTGAAGTCGCCGAACTAAGGCGACAGATTGGAGTTATTGATGTCGATATCACACTTGTGAACGGGCGGCTTAACGAGTCACAAGGTATGTGCTCTGCTTTCCTTATTTGTTATAGGAAAAACTAAGAGTAGCATAATGTTAATGTTATATGCTTGGACTGTAGACGGAGCTGCTGTCGTGGAAGCCCTAAGGGCGGAACTTGCCCTGGCCAAGGAACAAGCCCGGGCTAGCAATGCGGCTGCCATAAAGGCGACTGAAGAGTTGAGAGCCGAACAGGCTGCTCATCGCTGAAGCGAAGACAAAATAGCCGAGATGGCTGTGGAGCTGAAAAATGCCGCCGACCGGTATGAGCTCCTTAAAAATAGAATATGGCTAATTCGGCTGACCTGAAGAAGGCCCTTGATGCGGCCAAGGAGACGCATTTCGAAATTAGGGATGCGCAGGAGGAGCTTCGACAGGCCGGAGAAATCGCGGCTGGAAACCCCTATTTATTGCGGATGAAGTTCTTAGATCCGAAGTACGCTCCTCTGGATCGACGCTGGAGCCCTGCAAACGCATATGCGGATCTGGCAAAGAGTATGGCTGATGCGGCCAAGTTTTTCGAGGATCAAAAAGATAATGAAGTGAAAAAGTTGTTCTGGTTGCAACTCAGTGCTCCAACGCGCCCGTTGCCATTGAGTGAGAGGATGGCTGCTGTGGCCGAGCTCCATAGGTTGTCCGATCTTGCAATGAGGTCTGTAATAGACCATCTATGGCCGAAGGGGCCGAAGCCGGACTGTTATTTTGGTTTAGTGCAACAATTCCTTGGTGCCGTATCGCGAATCGATGCCATGAAAAGGTCGGCGTGCATAGAGGGTGCACGGATGGCTCTTTCCCATGTTAAAGCATATTGGATAGATATGGAGGCCACCATTATTGCGACCCAGAATCCGGCGGGAAGCCAGGATCCAGCCGAGCACTACTTGGAGCAGGTAACAGAAGGTGCTCGTTTAATAGAGGCTCAGTGCTCGAAGAATTTCACGTTCGAGTGACAAACGTTTCATTGTAAAAACAATTTTATTTTTAATTATGGCGTTATGTTTATACTTTTCGCCCGAAAGTGTTGTTGTGCCTCCTGTGCGGCCGTTTGATATATGTATGTAATCTGAAAGTTAGCAGTCGTTGGCTTCAGCCCCCACGCACACAATGCGGGGGTGTTCGCGAGAATATGCGTAATCACACTTGATCCAACGTCTTGGTCCATTAAGGAGGTGATCGGAGGTCGAACTAGGCAACCAGACTATATAGCTTTAACACTTTCACTTAGCCATAGAAGTTTGACGGTGGGGCTACTATGTAGCCCCTGGTACCTTTGCGTGCATCCGAATACGGGCGCATGTGTACATGACCGGGAAACGGTCCTTCGTTAATGCGGAGGAATCCTAAAGATTCATGATGAGTCCTCGAGTGGTTGACCAGTCTCTCGTTGTATCATGACAGTCAGTTTTTGGCTTTCTCTACTGAGGTGCTCATCCGGAATAACCAGGGCACAATCACAGTAGTTCTCCTTTGGCCGCCTTAGCCAATAAGAACGGAACATAAGGCGGCAAACCCAGGAGCCGGGCAATCCCAACATTTGACCAAAGACATGATTCGGAGCTGGTGCATATAAGGCCAAACTCGCGACGCCGAACACTCCCGAAGGTATTCGGACTTTAGAACATATACTGGGCTGAAGAACGCCCTTTATTATGAACCCTGTATTTCCAGGTATGTGCATTAGTCTGTCGTGGCGAAATGCCAATAATGGCAGTATCCCCTGTGGGCGTAGTACCCATGGGATGTGTAAGCAACAAAAGACAATAAAGAAGGTTTACACAGGGGCTTAATCTAAAGAGAAACCTTTGAGCGGGGCCCTGCTGCATGTCTGCGCCTTTATCTTTGTTGTGCCGTGTCCTGGGAGGGTATCGCATGAATGGTGTCCTTGAGCGGGGCCCTGCTGCACGTCTGCGCCTTTGTCTTCGTTGTGCCGTGTCCTGGGAGGGTATCACACGAATGGTGTTTGTAAAAAGAAAAACTCATGTAGAAGAGTATGCCGTAAGCGTGCGAAGAATTGACTATTATCAATGGGTAGTAGAAGTGTAACATTGGCCTGTTAATGAGGTCAAGCCAAAGGGTGGGCTTTATTGAATATTTGAAGCCCCTGGTGTCCTCTATGGGATTACATGTATAGCACCCAACTCAGGTTTATCTGGGCTGCCGGACTTGTCTAACCGTGTCCGTGGTCTTGACGACCGATCATGCGTTCTTTATATTAGAGTCCGCTTAGTGTCCAGCTGCTGGAGCCGTCACGTACCCTTCCGCGCCTAAGGAATGCTCTGTATTTCCGTTAACGGTGATGACGCCACGTGGACCAGGCATCTTGAGTTTAAGGTAGGCATAGTGCGGTACTGCGTTGAAACGGGCGAAGGCCATTCTCCCGAGCAATGCATGATAACCACTTTGGAGGGGGGCGATGGTGAAGAGTAGTTCTTCGCTTCTGAAGTTGTTTGGGGAACCGAATGTCACCTCTAGTACGAGGGAACCCCTGCAGCGGGCTTCAACGCCTGGTATCACCCCTTCAAAGGTGGTGTTACTTTGGCTGATTCTGGATGGGTCTATTCCCATCCTGCGGACAGTGTCCTGGTATATTAGATTGAGACTACTGTCACCGTCATGAGGACGCGTGTGAGATGGTATCCGACAATTATTGGGTCAAGCACCAAGGCAGCTGATCCTCCGTGCCGCATACTAGTCGGGTAGTCCCTGTGATCGAAGGTGATCGGGCGGGCCGACTAGTGGTTAAGTTTGGGGGCGACGGGCTCTATAGCGTATGCGTCTCTGGGCGCGCGTTTGCGCCTTCTCTTGGATGTGTGAGCCGCATGGATCACGTTTACTGTTTTTACCTCTGGTGGGAATTTTTTCTGTCCCCCGGTGTTCGGCTGGTGAGGCTCATCCTCGTCTTCACTTGGTGTTTCCCTTCCCTTGTGTTCGGCATTTAATTTGCCGGCCTGCTTAAAGACCCAACATTCTCTGTGAGTGTGGTTCGTAGGTTTTTTGGGGGTGCCATGAATTTGGCACAGCCTGTCCAGGACTTTGTTCAGGACGGACGGTCCCTCTTTGCTGCCTTTAACTGACTTCTTTTGTTGACCGGGTCGAGAGCCCCTGGATCCGGCATTGACCGTTGTGTTGTCCGTACTTCCTTCCTTGTTTCGACATTTGTTTTTATTGCGTCGTGGCTTCCCGTTGCCATCCCTGATTTCGGATATACTTGGGTCGCTGGTGCCTCTATGGGCCAACTAGCTGTCTTCACCCGCGCAAAAGCGGGTCATAAGGCTTGTTAAGGCTGCCATTGTCCTTGGCTTTTCTTGGCCGAGGTGTCTGGCGAGCCACTTGTCCTGGATACTTTGCTTGAAGGCCGCTAGGGCTTCGGCATCCGGACAATCGACAATTTGATTCTTCTTAGTGAGGAATCTGTTCCAAAGCTTGCGGGCGGACTCTCTGAGCTGTTGAATTATGTGACTTAAATCGTCCACGTCTGGAGGTCGGACATAGGTCCCTTGAAAATTGGCCCTGGAAGCATCCTCGAGTTCCTCCCAACTTTCGATTGAATTTTTGGGGATGCTTTTCAACCAGAGCTGGTCCCTTTAACTTGAGGGGGGGGGAGGTATTTGATGGCATGGAGGTTGTCCCCACGAGCCATGTGGATATGCAGGATAAAATCCTCAATCCAGACCCCGGCGTCTATCATTCCGTCATATGCCTCTATGTTCACAGGGTTAAAACCCTGTGGAAATTCATGGTCCAGTACCTCTTCGGTGAAGCATAGAGGGTGAGCAGCCCCTCTATATCTGGACGTGTTGTGGCATGCTGTCGGTTGTTGTTGTGTCCGGTGCTGATTCCGAACTGGTACTCGATCAGTCTGATCGATTTGGTGACCATAATCGCGCACCGGAACGTGTCCTCTAGATCCATAGATGGACCTGGTTGATGAGGATACAGACCTGGGGTAGGGTCATAGGCCTGACCTACACGTCCTACCCAAGGTCACTACCCAAGTAGGCAAGAAGGTCAAGAGACTCCATGAGACCCCCGATCAAATGTGTCAAGTGCAATCCACTCGACGTCATGTCACTCGGGAGTCTCCCTACCTACTGTTACTTGACTAACAAGAGAATCACTCGACCTCCCGAAGACCAGGAGTCACCCAGCGTCCAACGGACACGCATTCACTCTGTAGTCTTTAAGGCCATTAATAGCACTTAAGGCTGGCATTACCAGTAATGCCAGCACTTTATGTACATTTACTCCCTTGTAATGGAGGGCGGGAGAGGTCCTGGCGAACTCTATATAAGCCACCCTCCTCCTCTGGCACAAGGGTTCGCACCCCCTGTAATATCACACGCATAATCCAATCGACCGCCGAGACGTAGGGATGTTACTTCCTCCGAGAAGGGCCTGAACTCGTAAACCTCGCGTGTACACCTTCGCCATAGCTGAGATCTTGCCTCTCCATACCTGCCCCCCCCCTTTCTACTGTCAGACTAAGAACCACAACAGTTGGCACGCACCATGGGGCCGGTGTCTTAGCAACTTATTGGAGAAGTTGCAAGTTTTTCCGATCATCATCATGGTTTCCGGCGGCGAGTTGGTTGAGGGCCACGAGATCCGTCTCAGCGCGCTCGTTTTCATCGCCGACGACTCGGTGTGGCTTCAGGAAGCTCCGCTCGACGTTGAGGCGCTCCCCGTCTGAGGGGCGACGCACTTTCGCGCGTGTGTTCGTGGCGTCCTTCTTCGGCAGCCGTTGACCCAATATCAGTCGGCTCCGATGACATCTTCCCTTCCTGCTGTTCGCCGCCGCAAGCGATCCAGTCGGTCGCGGCTTCAGTGGTGGGTGAAGCATGTAGTGGCTCGGCGTTCGGCCACTCATCAAGTCGCGGCAATCGAGCCCGACGAAACTCTCCACGGCATGTTCGATCTGTCGACTGGCTCCTCGGAGACCGTGTCCGAGTGCGATAGCAGCGATCCTGCGGCTGAAGTTCTGATGGTCGATGGTCCACGTGGCCCACCTGGCTTTCGCCGCAAGGACGGCGAAGATGCTGGCGGCAATCCTTCACGGGTCCATGAGGAGTATCATCCCAAACCTCTCTCTTCGCAGCAGAGGGAGGATCTTCTTCGTCGCAACATGGACGCACCTCACATGCCCATCGTTGGAGAAATCCTGAGGCTCGGGCCTTGGAGGAGGCGCGCTTGGCTAATTTGGCTGAGCGCACTCTACTGGAGAACATGCAGCGCGCTCTCGACGAGTGAGCTCGGGAGCAAGTCCCTGAGTCCAGTCGATGGCAACTTTTCCCGCCTCCACCTAAGGTATACCGTACTCCAATTCAGAACCTCACAGCTGCGGCCCAAATTGCAGAGTCGATTCAACCTTCCCAGTCAGAGGCTAGCCGAGGGTTGGAGCAGATCCGGGCCTTGCTCCGAGCAGCACGAGAGCAGAATTCTGTAGTGTCTCAGTCGTGGAATAGGATACACAGCAGATCCGTGGTAGCGGATACAGTTCAGTCGGCCCATAGCCCAAGATTGCCCCCGCGGCGAGAAGGCCGTGGGTAGTATGATCGTCAGTTCGACCGCGACAATCGTCGTCGAGTGCTAACGCCTCCTCCGAGGAGTGCTTCTTACGTGCCTCGGCAGAACGATGACAGGCGCCATCACAGGGACGAGCGCAGAGCTCCAGTCGACCCAAGAGAGCCGGGCTTCGACATGATATCCATTCTCGTCGAAGGCCTGGTCGGCCGGAGTAGAGCACATCGAGAAGACCTTGGTAGAGATCGTCCGAGTGGCAGCAGGTTACATGTTTCGGGCCCAGAGTGTTTTAGCAGAGCCATCAGGGCAGCAGTGATTCCTCCCAACTTCAGATTGGCAACAGGAGTCAGTAAGTTCACCGGAGAATCCAAGCCTGAAACCTGGCTTGAGGATTACCAAGTGGCTGTGCAGATTGGAGGCGGAAACGATGAGATAGCAATGAAACATCTCCCCCTTATGTTGGAGGGGTCGGCCCAAGCATGGTTGACTCAGTTGGCTCCAGGCAGTATACACAGTTGGGAAGAGCTATCTCGGGTGTTAGTAACAACCTTTGAGGGCACGTGCAAGCGGCCAGCAGGGCTGCCCGAGTTGCAACATTGTGTGCAGAAGCCGAATGAGACTTTGAGGGAATTCATTCAGAGGTGGACCACTTTGCATCACACCGTTGAGAATGTATCAGAGCATCAGGCAGTGTGTGCTTTCAAGGAAGGCGTCAAGTATCGAGAGTTGGTTCTGAAATTCTGTCGAACTGGGGATATGACTCTGACCCGGATGATGGAGATAGCCAACCGATACGCTAACGAAGAAGAAGAGGATCGGCTCCGTAGCGGGAAGAGTAAACCAGTCGGTCAAGAGGCCGGTGGGGGTGGCTCCAGTCGGAAACAGAAGCGTAAAGCCGAGCCAGCGGCACCCGGTGAGATTGCAACAGTGGCTCAAGGAAAGTTTAAGGGAAAACCTAAGGGGCCCTGGCCCCCTAAGAAGGTAAAGGATCAAGCAGGAAATGATGTGCTGGATTTTCCGTGTCACATCCACACAAAGAAAGATGAAGAAGGTAATCTGATTTACCCAAAGCATACCACTCGACAATGTCGACTCATGATCCAACAGTTCCGAGAGAAACAGCCCAATAAGAAGGAGAAAGAGTCGGACAGAGATGAGGAGGAAGAGGAAGATGACGGTTACCCCAAGGTCAATTCCACCCTCATGATTTTTGCTGATGTTGAGAGCAAGAGTTGGTTGAAGGTTATCAATAGAGAGGTGAACATGGTTGCTCCGGCGACGACGACCACATACATGAAATGGTCCCAGATAGCCATCACATTCGACCAGTCAGACCATCCTGCTCGCGTAGTCACCCCCGGGAGGCAAGCGCTGGTGGTCGACCCAGTGGTCGGTGGCACTCGACTGACTAAAGTGCTGATGGATGGTGGTAGCAGTCTGAATATCCTGCATGCTGAAACCTTGAAGGGGATGGGCATCCCGATGTCCAAGCATAGCGAGAGCAATATGAGCTTTCACAGCGTTATCCCCGGGAAGAAAGTCGAATCACTCGGCCAGATCGCTCTTGACATGGTTTTCAGTGATTCCAAGCATTAGCCTAAGGAAAAGTTGACATTTGAAGTCGTGGATTTCTGGAGTGCTTATCATGCCATCCTGGGGAGGCCGGCATACGCACGTTTCATGGCTCGACCGTGTTATGTGTACCTCAAGCTGAAGATGCCTGGCCCCAAAGGTGTGATCACAGTCACTGGCAATCGGCAGAAAGCAGAAGAATGTTTCCAGAAAGGTTCCAAAATCGCCGATGCATAGATGGTGGCGGTTGAATTCCAAGAATATCAGAAGAGTGCAGATCCGAGTGATTTGCTCCGAGCCAAGAAGCCTGCTACAGATTCTGCATTTCAGTCGACCGGTGAAACGAAGCCGATTCATATTCACCCAACTGATCCCAACGCTGCATTGACTCATATATCAACAACACTCGACAGCAAATAGTAAGAAGCGCTCATCCAGTTCCTCTGTGAGAACTGGGACATCTTCATATGGAAACCCTCTGACATGCTAGGTGTACCCAGAGAACTGGCTGAGCACCGTTTGCGTGTCGACCCCAAGGCAAAACCCGTCAAAGAGCACCTTCGGCGGTCCGTCGTGCAGAAGAGAAAAGCAATCGGCGAAGAAGTGGCTCGACTATTGGCAGCAGAGTTCATCCGTGAAATCTACCACTCCGAGTGGCTTGCCAATGTCGTCATGGTTCCCAAGAAAGATGATTCACTTCGTATGTGCATTAGTTTCAAGCATATTAATCGGGCCTGCCCGAAAGATCACTTCCCTCTCCCCCGTATCGATCAGATTGTTGACTCGACTGCGGGGTGTGAGCGCTTGTCTTTTGTAGATGCATATTCCGGGTATCATCAGATCCGATTGTATGGCCTTGATGAAATAAAAACATCCTTCATCACCCCATTCGGGTGCTTTTGCTATGTCACCATGCCATTCGGTCTTAAAAACGTCGGAGCCACGTTCATGAGAATGATCCAGAAGTGCCTGCTCACCCAAATCAGTCGGAATATGGAAGTGTACATGGATGACATCATGGTCAAGTCTCGCAAAGGTTCCGACCTATTGACTGACCTCGCAGAAACCTTTGCCAACCTGAGAAGATACGATATCAAGCTTAATCCATCAAAATGCACATTCGGAGTTCCAGGAGGAAAGTTGCTCGGTTTTCTCGTTTCCGAACAAGGGATCGACACCAATCTAGAAAAAGTTGATACCATTCTCCGAATGAAATGCCCTGTGTGAGTTCATGACGTTCAGAAGCTGACTGGTTGTTTGTCCGCCTTGAGTCGATTCATTTCTCATCTCGGTGAAAAGGCCTTGCCTCTTTACCGACTAATGAAGAAATATGATAAGTTCGAGTGGACTGGAGAAGCTGATGCAGTGTTTGCAGAGCTGAAAGCCCTGCTTTCCACCCAGCCGGTGCTCAATGTGCCAATCAGCAAAGAGCCTTTACTGCTTTACATTGCAGCCACTGGACAAGTTGTCAGTACAGTACTCACGGTCGAGCGAGAAGAGGAAGGAAAAGCTTACAAGGTTCAACGCCCAGTTTATTATCTCTCTGAAGTTTTGACTCCATCCAAGCAACGATATCCTCATTATCATAAGCTTGTCTATGGAATATACATGACCATGAAGAAGGTTGCACATTACTTCTCTGATCACTCTATTACGATCGTCAGCGACGCACCGTTGTTTGAGATTCTGAACAACAGAGATGCAACTGGTCGAGTGGCAAAATGGGCGATTGAACTCCTTCCACTGGACATCAAGTTTGAGGCAAAGAAAGCTATCAAGTCCCAAGCAATCGCGGATTTCCTTGCAGAGTGGATTGAGTAGCAACTACTGACTCAAGTTCACTCGGAACATTGGACTATGTTCTTTGATGGCTCCAAGATGCTGAACGGATCAGGTGCTGGAGTAGTATTGGTGTCCCCCCGTGAAGACAAGCTTAATTATGTTCTCCAGATTCATTTTGATTCCTCCAATAATGAGGCGGAATATGAAGCACTTTTATACGGGTTGCGTATGGCCATTTCACTCGGCGTCCGTCGCCTCATGGTATACGGCGACTCAGATTTGGTGGTTAATCAGGTGATGATGGAATGGGATGTTAGAAGTCCGGCCATGACTGTACTACAATGCTGTTAGAAATCTGGAAAAGATGTTTGAAGGGTTGGAGCTTCACCATGTTCCCCGATTGAAAAATCAAGTTGCAGTTGAGTTGGCGAAGATAGGTTCAAAGAGAGAAGCCATTCCCCGCAATGTGTTCCTGGAACATATTCATTCACCTTTAGTTCAGGAGGATCCCTTCACTGAAGAGTCGCCACAGCCCAAGAGTGCAACGGATCCGACCAAGGTCAAAATCCCAGCCGTGGTCGATTTTATCATGGAGGTTTTGGTCATTACTCCTGACTGGACAGTGCCATACATTGCATACATTCTTAGGAAAGAACTTCCAGAGGGTGAAGAAGAGGCTCGACAGATCGTCCGATGATCTAAGGCCTTTACTGTGATAAAAGGGTAGTTGTTCAGGGAAAGTGCAACTGGAGTCTGCCAGAAGTGCATCACGCCAGAAGAAGGTCGAGTGATCCTTAATGATATTCACTGGGGAACCTGCGGTCATCACGCGTCCTCTCAGACCATCGCGGCCAAAGCATACCGAGCCGGATTTTACTGGCCGCGGGCCAACGAGATGGCTAAGGAGATAGTGGGCAAGTGTGAAGGTTGTCAGTTTTACTCCAACATGTCTCATAAACCTGCAATAGCTCTGAAAATAATTCCACTCGTCTGGCCTTTCGCCGTCTGGGGACTCGACATGGTTGGACCTCTGAGGACGGGCATGAGTGGATTTACTCATGTGTTGGTAGCAGTCGACAAGTTCACCAAATGGATCGAAGCCAAGCCCATCAAAAGCCATGAAGCAAGCACAACTGTGAGTTTCATCAGAGAACTTATATTCAGATATGGCGTCCCGCACATCATCATCACGGATAACGGCTTGAACTTTGATTCTGAGGAATTCAAAGCCTTTTGTGCCTCCCAAGGCACGAGGGTCGACTATGCTTCAGTCGCTCATCCTCAGTCGAATGGGCAGGCCGAGCGGGCAAATGGATTGATTCTCAAAGGATTGAAACCTCGGTTGATGCGTGACCTGAAACATGCAGCAGGGGCTTGGTTCGACGAGCTCCCATCAGTACTTTGGGGATTGAGGACAACCCCTAATCGGTCGACTGGGAGGACTCCATTCTTCTTAGTCTACGGAGCTGAAGCCGTGCTCCCAAGTGATTTGCTCCACAATGCACCTCGAGTTGAGCTCATCTCAAAAGAAGAAGCGGAGCAGGCTCGGCAAGATGCAGTCGATCTCCTAGAAGAAGAAAGAGAGATGCATTTGATCCGGTCGACCATTTACCAGCAAGACTTGCGTCGATTTCATGCCAGAAATGTGAGGGGTCGGGCATTTCAAGAAGGAGACCTGGTTCTTCGAGTGGACCAGCAGAGACCTCACAAGCTCGCTCTAGCTTGGGAAGGCCCTTTCGTTGTCACCAAGGTGCTCCACAACGGAGCATACCGTCTCTTCAATGTTGAACATAATAAAGATGAGCCACGCGCCTGCAATGCGGATTTGCTCCGTCCTTTTTACTCTTAAATATCTAGACTGATGAGATGTAATAAGAAATACTTCTTAGTTTGGCTATCAAAAGACATAATTTACTTTCTTCCGAATGATTGTTGTTTATTTCTTTTGTACTTACCACCTTAGCTGCGAATCTGTTTCGCTTGAGCCTAAGTGATAAAAATCCTACCGAGTGGTGAGTCTACCTCCCACTCGGAGGCTTAGCTGCAGCCCAGTGCTCGCCTAAGTGATAAAAATCCTACCGAGTGGTGAGTCCGCCTCCCACTTGGAGGCTTAGCTGTAGCCCAGTGCTCGCCTAAGTGATAAAAATCCTACCGAGTGGTGAGTCTGCCTCCCACTCGGGGGCTTAGCTGCAGCCCAGTGCTCGCCTAAGTGATAAAAATCCTACCGAGTGGTGAATCCGCCTTCCACTCAGAGGCTTAGCTGCAGCCCAATGCTCGCCTAAGTGATAAAAATCCTACCGAGTGGTGAGTCTGCCTCCCACTCGGAGGCTTAGCTGTAGCCCAGTGCTCGCCTAAGTGATAAAAATCCTACCGAGTGGTGAGTCCGCCTCCCACTCGGGGGCTTAGCTGCAGTCTGGTACTCGCCTAAGTTTATGAAATCCTACCGAGTGGCGAGCAACCCTCCCACTCGGGGGCTTAGCTGCAGTCCAGTACTCGCCTCAGTTTATGAAATCCTACCGAGTGGCGAGCAACCCTCCCACTCGGGGGCTTAGCTGCAGCTCGGTGCTCGCCTAAGTTTGAAAAATCCTACCGAGTGGCGAGCAACCCTCCCACTCGGGGGCTTAGCTGTAATCCAGTACTCGCCTAAGTTTATGAAATCCTACCGGGTGGCGAGCAACCCTCCCACTCGGGGGCTTAGCTGCAGCCCGGTGCTCGCCTAAGTTTGAAAAAGCCTACCGAGTGGCGAGCAACCCTCCCACTCGGGGGCTTAGCTGCAGTCCAGTACTCGCCTAAGTTTATGAAATCCTACCGAGTGGCGAGCAACCCTCCCACTCGGGGGCTTAGCTGCAGCCCGGTGCTCGCCTAAGTTTGAAAAATCCTATCGAGTGACGAGCGATCCTCCCACTCGGGGGCTTAGCTGCTACCCAGTGCTCGCCTAAGTTTGAAAAATCCTACCAAGTGGTGAGCAACCCTCCCACTTAGGGGCTTAGCTGCAGCCCAGTGCTCGCCTAAGTTTGAAAAATCCTACCGAGTGATGAGCAATCCTCCCTCTTGGGGGCTTCACTGCAGTTCAGTACTCGCCTAGGTCAAGACCATTGTTGAGTGCCTTGCTGATGAGCTGATCAATGCTACTCAAGGATCGCCCAATCGGTTGATAGGAACGTCAAGACCATTGCTGAGCGCCTTGCTAAAGAGCTGATCAATGCTACTCAAGGATCGCCCAATCGGTTGACAGGAACGTCTTGACCATTGTTGAGTGCCTTGCTGGTGAGCTGATCAATGCAACCCAAGGATCGCCCAATCGGTTGATAGGAACATCAAGACCATTGCTGAGTGCCTTGCTGATGAGCTAATCAATGCTACTCAAGGATCCCCAATCGGTTGACAGGAACGTCAAGACCATTGCTGAGTACCTTGCTAATGAACCGATCAATGCTGCTCAAGGATCGCTCAATCGGTCGACTGGTTATTCTTCTCCAGAAGCTGCATCAAGGAAATAGACAACAATTCGAGAGAAAAATGAATTTCGTTTGAAGACAAATGCAATATATGAGATGATAAATCCAAAGTTTCTTAACCTCTTTTCTTTCTTAGTTTGTAGCTTTGATTCTTTCTTAGAGTACTGTATAGTCTTTTCTCTTTCTCTTTCTTTTGTTTTGTTCCCCCTCCTGAGGAACTTTGTTTTTACTTCCTGTTCTTTATTAATAAAATGTTGTGGGGTGTAAGCCCTGCAGTCTTCAAGGTCAAAAAAAAGTTTCTTAACCACAGAATAAAGTGCTCGGGCATCAGGCCCGGAGGAGTTTTAACGGTTACAAATTCACTCGGCATTCCGAGACAAATAAAAGTGAGGCATGATGTTTTTTAATCACTCGGCGGGAGAAGGACTGGCCGAGTGGCAGAAGCTGTCGAGGTCGATGCTGTCGGCGATGCGAGTGGCTGCCTCGAGGAAGGTGTCCATGAAGTCCTGGAAGGAGTGCTTCTTAGTGTTCGCCACTTTGAGAGCTGTCAGCTTGTCTTCCTCAGCCTCCTTGCAGTGCACTCGGACCAAAGACAAGGCGACATCGGCACCACAGCGGGCGGAAGATTTCTTCCACTCTTGCACTTGGCCTGGAATTTGATTTAGTCGAGTCATCAAGGACTCGAGGTCTTGAGACATCTCCGCCCGAGGCCAGAGTTCAGCATCCACTTGGGCCATCGTCGCCTTTAGCCGAGCAAGATAAGCAACCGCACCATCTAAGCGCGACTCCAACCGAAGTAGATTCATTGCAGTGTCATCTTTCACAGGACAGTTGATGGGGTCGAGACCCATCTCAACCCGCCCAGTTTCAGCCTCAAAGTCCTGACACAGTTCTGTACTATTGCAAAAAGTGATGAGTCGATGGCGTGACAACAAATTTTAGTCGGCAACAAATTAATCGCAGTCGACTGATCATACCTTCAAGCTTCAGAACAAGTTTGGCGGCGAGTTGCTCCAGATAGGACTCTAGCTTGTCTGTCTTGGTCTTGAGGCCGCCAACTTCAGTGGTCAGATTCTCCTTGTCCTTCTTCAGCTGCTCGACTTCTCGATTAGCGTCCGAGATGGCAGTCTTCAGCTTCATGTTCTCCTCCTCCAATTTGCTGACCAAAGCAAGCTTCTGGTCTGCAAGCTTTGTCTTCTCGCGTGCTTTCTTCTGAGCAGCTGCCAGATCCAGATCCTTTTGCTCCAAAGCCTCCTTCATCCTCTCTAAAGAAACAACACTCTTCAGACAAGACTGAAGTCGGCGATTTTCACTACGCACATCTGCTTGTGTGAAATCACTCGGTTCAAAGAGACTAAAAGAAAAATCAGTGCAAAGTGTGAAGCTACAAAACAGACAAAATGGTCGAGTGATCACCTCCCATGATGGCCGTTTCTTCTTGGGCAATCTTTAGATTCTTCTTCGCAAGTTCGAGGTCAAGTTCAACGCTGATATGCTTCTTCTTTAATTCGGTGAGCCGAGCTCCAAGATCACAAGACCTCTGCAGCCAGAAAGACAGACATGTCAGTCGACAGATATAAGCAACAGTGAAGGAAAAGAATTACTCTAAGACTACTGCTTAATCAAATATTCAACAGTAGTCTCGGGGACTACACCCAGTGGGTGCACTTAGCGTGCCCCCACTAGATCAGATTAATACTCAGCAAGAGTTGCCCAGCATGAGTTCAAAAAAAGATAGAGAGAGAGAGAGGTACATCATTAGACCTCAGTTGACTGCCAGCAGCCGACCATGGTCTCGGGGACTACACCCAGTGGGTGCACTCGGCGTGCCCCCACTGATTCAAAAAGTGCAGAATTGAAGATTTCCTGAGTTCTAAACGAAGGAACACCCACTGGGAGATCAGATATAAAGCAACATTCAAAAGTTCAGTCGGAATTTTGCTGACCTGAACATTGGTCTGAAGGGCAGTGCTGGCGTTGTAAGCTATCTGACTGGCTTCATGCATCACTTCCACCTGCTCCATGACAAGATTCACCTGGCGAAGAGCTTCCCTAGCGGCGCCCGGCGAGTCGTCTGGAGTTTGATATGTAGCAAAGAGGGATGGCTCCAGAGGGGTCGAAGTAGTTACCGGGTCGGATGAGTGGAGTTGCACCGGTGCAGCAGGTGTCTGTGCAGTCGACCCCGATGGACGATCAATCATCAGCGGGTTAGCAAATGTGACGTTGGTCCGAACCGGCCCTTCGGAATGCTCGACTATCGCCTCAGGCGCCGGTGTTAACGGAGGGACTTGGAGTTCAAGCTTCATCCTGCTTGAGCCTCCACTCTTCTTCCTCCTCTCCTGTAGAGGCACTTCTTCTTCTTCGTCATCAGGAAGCACAACGATCTCTTGCGGAGCTACATAAAGAGAGAAGTATCAAATTTTCAGTCGATTGACCACCCACTTGACTAAACAGAACTTGGTTGAACGAACTTACCAGCTTGTGAGGTGGCCTCTTCGTCTCCTGGTGCCTTGTGAATGTCCATGTCAGTGGCAGCAGAGGTGGGACTGGAAGGACACATGAATTTGTCGGTCAGAACAAGAAAATCTTCAGTCGACCTACGAAAACACAAGCGAGATACTCACCCTGAGGCAACGGGGACGTCCATCTTGATTCGCGGCAATGTCTTCCGGGCCTTGGGAGGAGCAACTTTAGGCTGCTTGGCCACCTTCTCTGTCGGCTCCAGAGTCGACGTCCGAGTGCGCTTCTGAGTATTGGCACTCGGACCCACGCTTTTCCCGTGCCCGCTAGCCGGATCTTGCTGCTGTTTGGATCGATGTTCGGAGCGCGGCGGCGAGTCGACTTCTTCTTCCTCGCCCGACTCCTCACTCTCCTCCTCTTCATCTTCTCCTGGAGACTCCCACTCACCACTCTCCTCTGCATTGTCCCCCCCCCCCTCCTTGTCCTGCTCCAAGGCTTGTTCACTGTTGGGCATCGAATGCATCTCAGTGAATACTTGCAGAACAAATCGGTCGAACGAGAGTCATTCAACATCAAGTATAGTCGGAACATCAGCGGAAAGCAGTCGGAACAAAAAGTATACCTTGTCGGGTGGGTTTCCGCCATTGAAGGGGACCACTTTCCTAGATCCTCTGGGGTTGTCCTTGTTGCCTGTGATGCCCCTCAGCCACAAAGCTACTGTTTCAGACGACACTTCTTCTGGGTGGACCCGAGCAATGTCATCCGGTCCAGAATACAACCACATCGGGTGATCGCGGGCTTGGACAGGTTGAATGCGTCGACTGAGGAACACTTCCAACAAGTCCATGCTAGTTACACCATCATTGATGAGCTGGACCACTCTATCCACTAACATCCTCGTCTCCATGGTCTCATTAGCGGTTACTTTCAGTGGGGCAAAGTCTGAACGCGGTCAAACGAGAAGGGAGGAAGACCAATCGACTGACTCGGAGCTGCGACGTCCTGGCAGTAGAACCAGGTCGACTGCCAACCTCTAACAGATTCAGGGAGAGTCATGGCGGGAAAGGCACTCCTATTCCTCTTTTGGATACCTAAACCCCCACACATTTGAATGACGTGGGTTTTTGAGTCACTCGACTTAGCCTTTTTTACCGACTGGGATCGAATGGTGAAGATGTGTTTGAAAAGACCCCAGTGCGGTCGACACCCTAAGAAGTTCTCGCACATCGATACAAATGCAGCTAAATATGTGATGGTGTTGGGAGAAAAGTGGTGTAGCTGAGCGCCAAAGAAGTTCAAGAATCACCGGAAGAAAGGATGCGGAGGGAGCGAGAAACCCCGGTCGACGTGGGTGGCAAGCAGAACACACTCACCCGGTTGAGGTTGAGGCTCCATCTCCCCCTTCGGCAGCCTCGCTGCTCTCTTGGTGATCAATCCGGACTCCTCCAGTTCAGCTAGATCCTCCTGCCGAATCGAAGACCGGATCCAATAGCCATGGATCAAGCCCGGCGAGAGCCCCGCACGCGACGACGACCCGTGGGTCTGCTTCTTGCCTTTCGCCGCCCCCGTCGCCTTCTTAGCGCGCTCTAGCGCTGCCGTCTTGTCCTTTACCATGGCTGGAGAGCAGCGGCGTCGAGAGCGGAGGAGATGGGCGCGGTGGAGAAGCAGAGGAGAAAGAAGAAGGAATATGCATGCATAGTACCAGCGCCTCGGACCCGTCGCCTTATAAAGGGCCATCTCCGAGTGGCTGACGCGTGGGACCAGGCAATCCCGTCAAATCCCGGAACAGTTGCGCATAGCATACATGGCGAAAAACGCGGCGCGGTAATCGAGGCATTGCTACTTATCCGGCTCGCTCGTTTTGGTGCTCTCCACCCCGACGCTTCCCCGAAATTTCGTATCCCGCGAAATCCGGGATGCACTGCAGACAATCGTGCCCGAGATCCCGCGCCCCAGCACAGCACTCGACACATGAGGTCACCAGTTCAATCGATAGCTCACTGAATGGATCAAGGCGACTGAATCGACACCGGCGTTCAGTCTCGCAGAAGATACTCGTGAAGACATGAAGCTCGGAGTAGATTCAACTTGAACCTACTTTTCACTCATACCTTAATCCATTCGGGGGCTACTGATGAGGATACATACCTGGGGTAGGGTCATAGGCCTGACCTATATGTCCTACCCAAGGTCACTACCCAAGAAGGCAAGAAGGTCAAGAGACTCCATGAGACCCCCGGTCAAATGTGTCGAGTGCAATCCACTCGACGTCATGTCACTAGGGAGTCTCCCTACCTACTGTTACTCGACTAACAAGAGAATCACTCGACCTCCCGAAGACCAGGAGTCACCCAGCATCCAACGGACACGCGTTCACTCTGTAGTCTTTAAGGCCATTAATAGCACTTAAGGCTGGAGTTACCAGTAACGCCAGCACTTTATGTACATTTACTCCCTTGTAATGGAGGGCGGGAGAGGTCCTGGCAAACTCTATATAAGTCACCATCCTCCTCTGGCACAAGGGTTCGCACCCCCTGTAATATCACACGCATAATCCAATCGACCACCTCCGGGCACCGAGATGTAGGGTTGTTACTTCCTCCGAGCAGGGCCTGAACTCGTAAACCTCGTGTGTACACCTTCGCCATAGCTGAGATCTTGCCTCTCCATACCTACCCCCCTTTCTACTATCAGACATAGAACCACAACATTGGTCACACCGGCCTTTTTATCAAGGAGCTCTCGTAAATTGTGTGCGGCATCAGTGGCTGCTCTATTGCGGTTATGAAGTGGTTGGTCCGGCCTACTAGCCGTATTGTTCTTCGGTGGAACGGCCTCAGCATCGAATTCTGGCAGCAGCTTGCGCTTTGGATAGCTCTTTGTGTGGCGATCGTCACCATATTTTTCTTCAGTGTCTAGCACTTTATTCCATCTGCGATTGAGCGTTTCCTGTGCGGCTTTAAGCCTTTGCTTCTGTTTCTTTAGACTTCTCGCGGTGGCCATAAGCCTTCTGTGGAGGTTATCTCGTTCCAAATGTGTTTCCGGGATGATGAATGCGTCGTCGTCCAGACTGTGCTCCTGTCCCAGGTTAGTTTAATGAGTTCATCCCTCGGGATCACTGTGATTGAGCGCCTGCTCCGGGCTGTGTTCGGCGTGACCTGGCTCATCCTGCTCCATCGCTGGGTCCATATGGTCGTTGTTGCCTTCGGAGTTGACTGGGGTGTCGATCTTTCTAACGCTGTTATCACTATTTTTACTGTGGCTAGACTTAGAGTGGTGTTTGACCGTCGTTTTGGCTTTTATCCGGGGTTTTTATCCTCCGTTTTGCCGCCATCCTCCTTAGGCATATCCACCATGTATATATCATATGATGAGGTGGCAGTCCAGCGCCCCGTGGGTGGTGGTTCTGAATCGTCTCCTGCGCCGACGTCCATACCGTCGATGTCTTCAGAGTCGAAGTCAAGCACGTCGGTCAAATCGTCAACCGTGGCAATGAAGTGGGTGGTGGGTGGGCAACGAATTCCCTCGTCGCCTGCTTCCCACTCGAGCCGGACATAGTTCGGCCAAGAGTCTCCTGACAAAGAGAGAGACTTTAACGAGTTCAGCATGTCGCCAAAGGGCGAGTGCTGGAATATATCCGCAGCGGTGAACTCCCTTACCGAAGCCCAACCAGATTCAGCGGGCTCGGGGGTGCGCGGACCGGAACCTACAGCCGGACACAAGTCCGGGGGTCTGGTGCCACAGGCTTCCTTGGGGGTGGAGTCCATATTTGGCTCTACCGTCGATGAGGGTGCGGCCTTCGGGGTGGGTCCATCCACCCGTCCTCGGATGACACGATCTGCCCCAGATTTAGGTCCGGAGCTCCTGCAGGTGCGATATCCCGAGTATTGTCCGACAGCGGGCCTAAGCCGTGCTCGTCGTGACTGTTTGGCACTCCTGGCATAGGCCCGAATCCGTCAAAGATCAAGTCTCCGCGGATATCGGCCGTGTAGTTCAAGTTTCTGAACCTGACCTGATGGACAGGGGCGTATCTGTCGATCTGCTCCAGATGGCCAAGCGAATTGGCCCGCAGTGCGAAGCCGCTGAACACGAAGATCTATCCAAGGAGATAGGCCTCACCCTGGACCACATTGTTGTTGATGATTGAAGGAGCCATCGAGCCTTGCAGCGACGACACAGAGGAACTCTCAATGAAAGCACCAATGTCGGTGTCAAAACCAGCGGATCTCGGGTAGGGGGTCCTGATCTATGCGTCTAAGGCTAATGGTAACAGGAGGCAAGGGACACAATGTTTTACCCAGGTCCGGGCCCTCTCAATGGAGGTAAAACCCTACTTCCTGCTTGATTGATCTTGATGATATGAGTATTACAAGAGTTGATCTACCACGAGATCATAGAGGCTAAACCCTAGAAACTAGCCTATGATGATTATGATTGTCCCTATACAGACCAAACCCTCCGGTTTATATAGACACCGGAGGGAGCTAGGGTTTTCACAGAGTCGGTTACAAAGAAGGAGATCTAATATTCGGATCGCCAAGCTTGTCTTCCACGCAAAGGAGAGTCCCATCCGGACACGGGACGAAGTCTTGAGTCTTGTATCTTCACGGTCCATCAGTCCAGCCAAAGTATATAGTCCGGCTGTCCGGATACCCCCTAATCCAGGACTCCCTCAACCGCCCACATCTCTTTGTGTTCTACTCGTGCATATCATCTACACATAGACCTGGCTCGGATGCCATTGTAGGGGAACGTTGCATGCAATTTCAAAAAAAAACTATGCTCATGCAAGATCTATCTATGAGATGCATAGCAACGAGGGGGGAGAGTGTGTCTACGTACCCCTGTAGACCGATAGCGGAAGCGTTTGACAACACGCTTGATGTAGTCGAACTTCTTCTCATTCTGACTGATCAAGTACCAAACGTATGACACCTCCGAGTTCTGCACATGTTCAGCTCAATGATGTCCCTTGAACTTTTGATCCAGCAGAGTGTTGAGGAAGTAGATGAGTTCCGTCAGCATGACGGCGTGGTGACGGTGATGGTGAAGTGATCCATGCTGGGATTCACCTAAGCACTATGAAAATATGACCGAGGGTGTAATCTGTGGAGGGGAGCACCGCACACGACTAACAATTGTTGGTATGTTCTAGGTGCCCCCCTCCCCACATATATATAGGTTGGAGGGAGGGAGGAGCAGCCATAGGAGGCGCCCAAGTAGGAGGAATCCTACTTGGAGTCCCTCCCAAGCCGTGCGCCCCCTGCCATATATAACCGAAGGGGGAAGGAAAGAGGGGGGAGGGAAGGAAGTAGGAATCCTAATCCACACTTTCCTTGCCCTCCCCTCTTTACTTCTCCTCTTCATAGGGATGGCCTCTATAGGGGCGCACCAGGGCTGGTGTGTTCCCTCACTTGGCCCATAAGGCCCATATCTTTGCCGGGGGTCCCCGAAACTCCTTTCCGGTGACCCGATAAGTACCCGGTACCCTCCGGAACACTTCTGGTGTCCGAATACCATCGTCTATATATCAATCTTAACCTCTCGACCATTTCAAGACTCCTTGTCATGTCTGTGATCTCATCCAGGACTCCAAACAACATTTGGTCACCAAATCACATAACTCACATAATACTATATCGTCAACGAACATTAAGCGTGCGGACCCTACGGGTTCGAGAACTATGTAGACATGACCGAGAAACCTCTCCGGTCAATAAACAATATAGGAACCTGGATGCTCATATTGGCTCCCACATATTCTACGAAGATCTTTATCGGTCGAACCATTATGACAACATATGTTATTCCCTTTGTCATCGGTACGTTACTTGCCCGAGATTTGATCGTCGGTATATGCATACCTAGTTCAATCTCATTACCGGCAAGTCCCTTTACTCGGTCTATAATGCATCATCATGCAACTAACTCATTAGTCACTTTTCTTGCAAGGCTTTTTATGATGCATTACCGAGAGGGCCCAGAGATACCTCTTCGATACTCGGAGTGACAAATCCTAATCTCGATCTATGCCAACCCAACAAACATCTTCGGAGATACCTGTAGAGCATATTTATAATCACCTAGTTACGTTGTGATGTTTGATAGCACACAAGGCATTCCTCCGGTATCTGGGAGTTGCAAAATCTCATAGTCGAAGGAATATGTATTTAACATGAAGAAAGTAATAGCAATAAAACTGAACGATCATAATGCTAAGCTAACGAATGGCTCTTGTCCGTCACATCATTTTCCTAATGATGTGATCCCGTTCATCAAATGACAACACATGTCTATGGTTAGGAAACTTGACCATCTTTGATTAACGAGCTAGTCTAGTAGAGGCTTACTAGGGACACAGTCTTTTGTCTATGTATCCACACATGTATCAAGTTTCCGGTTAATACAATTCTAGCATGAATAATAAACATTTATCATGAAATAAGTAAATATAAAATAAAAACTTTATTATTGCCTCTAGGGCATATTTCCTTCAGCCAGTTGCAGTTTTCTGCTTGTTTTTTACTTTGCAGAATATCAATACCAAACGAAGTCCAAATGCAACGAAACTTTTTGGAGATTTTTTTTCTAGCAAGAAGAGACCCTAGAAGCTTCTAGAGGCCATGAGAAGAGGCTTGTGGGGCCCACTAGGCACTAGGGCACACGAGAGGCCCTAGGCGCGCCTTGGTGGGTAGTGGGGCCCACGGGCACCGCCTTGAGGTACCTCTAACCATATAAATACTCTAAAATCCCAAAAAACCTAGGGGAGTCGATGAAATACTTTTTCTGCCGCCGCAAGTTCCAGAACCACAGATCCAATCTAGAGGCCTTTTCCGGCACTCTATCAGAGGGGGCAACGATCATGGAGGGGTTCATCATACTTGCTACCCCTCCGATGATGCGTGACTAGTTTACCACAGACCTACGGGTCCGTAGTTAGTATATAGATGGCTTCTTCTCTCTTTTTGATCTTTAATACAATGTTCTCCTTGATGTTTGTCGGTGTTCTGGGAACGGGGGTCCTCAGACTTGCCTGCCTGCGGCCTGCTGTGTGGCTCAACTAGTGGCCCAGTACAGCCCGTCCTCATCAACCAACGCTCCAGACCCTCGCGAGGGGCCAAGCCTCGCGGGGCAGACGACACAAGGCCTCCTTAGGAGTGGCCTCACCAAGCAGGCTCGCGAGGAGGCGGAGAGATCAAGGCAAGGGGTACCTCACGAGGTCCCCGTGACGCAAGCCATGACGATCAAGGCCAGGCGGGCGCAAGGCGGGCGCCAGGCCGCGCAGTGTCCTCGTTTCCTCTTTGGTGCTAAGGGGGCAAGCGCAGGAGCGCAGTACCGAGGCATCAGGCAAAGGTTTCCATATCGGTGCAACAAGACCAAGACCAGCAAGACGGTAGGACGGGGGTCATCATGGAGCCCAAGACGGCGTCATCACCAGCACCTTTGACAGATGAAGACCACCTTTAGTCAGGATAGCTTGTACTAGTTGTCCCCTTTCAAAATGGCCGTTGTTGGATTCCTTCCCGCTCAATACTTGGGAAGAGGACCAGGGCCTCTATAAATAGGGTTAGCCACCATAGTAGAAGGGGATCGAATCCTTCAAAAGTAGAACAGCACACCAGCTCAAGAACGCCTCTCCTCGCGAGGCTATTCTTCCCTTGTACTACTCATCATCAGCCCAAGGGGCAATCCACCACCATACACAGGAGTAGGGTATTACACCACAACGGTGGCCCGAACCTGTATAAATCTTGTGTCTCTTGTGTTGTGAGTTCATCGATCTAGCTTAGGGATCGCGGCGAGGCTGAGGGCGTGTTTCGGTAGGGAGAAATCTTCGTGCGCACCCCAGTGTTCGAACCTTAAGGGTTTTGCCGGAACCCGATATCCGACATTTGGCACGCCAGGTAGGGTGCGCCAGAGTCTTCCTTCCGCTGATCTGCGCTCTGTCGCCTCGTCGCATCCATGTCTGGCAATCTGATGACCAATGCCAGCCGGTGGGCGGCCTGGCTAGCCCGTGTGACGCTGCCTGCCCAAGAAGACCTCAACCCCACGCCTCAGGCAGCTTGCGCACCACAGAACGCTGCAAGGCGAGGGCGGCGCGGTATCGCGCCGCTCGCCCTTACTCCGCGGCAGGTGCGGGCAGCTGCAAGGGCCTTAAGCCACGCCGCTGCCACGGCGCCGCACACTCGACGGGAGTAAGCAAACATGAGAGCCGCACTCACCGTGGCTCGGGAGCTACTGCGCTGCAGGTTGATGGAGAGCGGTCGGGATGCGCTGCTGGAGTGTGTTGCCGAGCTCCTGGATGCCGCGGCCTCGGGGGCACCGCCTTTCTGCTTCCAGCTTCCACCTCGGGCCCTGGTCGGATCATGTGCCAGGCCCCTCCATGCCCTCGTGCCCCCAGGCACGCCCCAAGGCTTCGTCGACACCAGCTCAACCATTGGCGCTGGACGCCAGGCTACATCAGCACCACCTCCGACGAGCAAGGGCATGCGCATTGCCGCCTACGGCCTGGGTGGGCCGCTGCCCTACCATCCTCAAGATAGCGCGCTAGGTCAGGCAACCTGGAGCGTGGGGCACTATGGCGAAGTCTTTGAGGTGGCAACCTCGGAGGCTTACGTGCCCCGCATGGTGGATCGGGGGTACGCACTGGAAGACGGCCCTGGCTTGTTCCTCGGGCCAGGCTGGGAGGAAGAGAAGCCAGAAGTCGAGCCACTTCAGGATCCTCAAGGAAGCCTCACCAACCGCACTAGCAGCGGCAGCTACCGGGTACCGTTAGTTCCTCAGGAGCAAGCTTATGCTAACCATGGGTCGCAGGAGGTTCAGGTCACAGCAGCGAACGGCAGCCCCAGCTCGGCAGCCTCCCTTCCACCAGGAGGAGCGCACTGGGGGCTGTAGGAGAGGGGCCGGGAGCCAGGCCCCTCCTCACGGCACGCAGAACAAGGCACCCCCCGAAGGTAGGCCCTCTGCCAGGGAGGTGCTGCAAAGCCTACCCCCGATAGAGGACCCGTGGTCGCCAAGGGCGTTGCTAGCGTCCCCTTTACCCCTTTGGCATCGTCCTGGTCTCCGTTCACCATCAATGGTGGTCGATGGTGACGCAAGGCGGGGCCCTCATCTGGCAATATGAAGCAAGGCCCGGTGCTTGTGAAGAAGGCCCGGAGCCTGTGAAGCTCACCGCCCGTGACACTCTCACGTAATAATGAGTGGGGCTGTACATGCCCGGAGTCTCCGGAGTGCCGCCCTTGGGCCTCGGGGGCTCCCTCCCACGCCCAGTGGCAGCACTTAGATCCCCGCTAGTGACAAGACGTCGAAGACTAGACTAGGCACCGGACGCGGCCTTTTGCTTTTTGCCTCCCTTTCTGTGGTGAGCTTCCTTGCCTCGGATTTAAGTTGAAATTGAATTTGCATTTGTGTGTGCGGGGGGATGTCTTTTCTTGTTCGTACGATTTCCTGTGTTTTGGTTTCTGCATTAATTTGGAATTCACACCAGCTGCATCTCCCTCGCGAGCCCCTCACGGGCGGGGCTGGGTGAAGCGCACATACGCTGTGCGCATGCCATACTACGACCGGTACATGCTCTCGCGAGGCCCTCTCGACCGGGTCGGCAGGTCCCTCAGGGGATCCCCGGAAGCTCACGACCTCACAAGTCGGTCCAGGACCTGTCCTGGCTAAAGGTAAACTACAACAACAAGCTTGCCGCAGAGCCCGTAAGCTCACAGGAGCATGTATTCAGCTTGGCCCTGAAAGCATGAAAATGACAATCTTTTTACATGAGGGGCATCCCCTCCCAAAATGCTCTTACATTCTTTGGGCCGCGCTCGAGCTTCTATGCGCAGGACAAACAACGGAGAAACACGGGATCAGTCGGACATGTCGCTCACTGCACCCTCCTGGTTGCCTCCAGACGCATCGCTAGCGCCGCTGTCACTGGCATCACCATCGCCATCACCGACGCCACCGTCACCGCCATCGACCACGTCACCTCCATCCGTCGCGACTACCACCCCGTAGTCATTGGAAGCAAAGGCCCGGACAAGCGTGTCCATGTTGTCCTCCACCCACCACGCCAGGTTGCCTCGGATGGCCTCGGGCACCGGGGCAATGACAGCATCAAAGTCAAAGTTGGGATTGATCTTCTGAAGATGGCTGAAGACACGGGAGAATGCGCGCCCGAGCAGGCTGCAGCTCCTCTCCTCGACAAGCTGGTGAGCTCTCTCGGAGCGATTCTCCAGGCGCGTCACCACGTGAGTGAAGAAGCGGAGATGACTAGCATAGTTGGTCACGTGAGGATGCGGGGCGTTCTCATTACAGATGTTGCCCAGGGCCGCGTTGGCCCTGTTCTTGAGGTCCTAGAACATGGGGCCATGCATGTGCTCCAGTGTCTGCCGCTGGAGCACTTCATCTCTATTCTGCTGCGCAATGGACTCGGCATCATCAACCCGCTGCTGAAGAGGAAGCAGCTGGGCGCGGGCGGAGGCCAACTCGGTCTACACCGAGACCAGGGCTGCTGCGGCAGGCTCCGCTTCAGTCAGCTTGGATCTAAGGGCGGCAGTCCTGCCTGCAGCCTCGGCCTCAACCAGCTTCAGCTTCGGGTCATACCTGCTCACAAGATCTGCGCGAGCCTCTGCCATGTAGCGGTCAACCTCCTCTTGGACTCGAGCCTCGCACGCGCCAACATTGTCCTCCGCCTGGGCAACCAGGCGCTCCCTCATCTCCAACCGCTCAAGATCAAGATTGCGCTCGGCGGCCTCCAGCATCAGCGCTTCCTCACGCTTCCAGAGCTCCTCCTCCTTGACAGGCGTCCAGTTCAGCGACGCAAAGGCAGCCTGACGTAGCTCCACTTACTGCTCAAGGGAGGCACTCTAGGCTTGGAGCTCCCACGCGCGCTTCTCTACGAGCTCGCGATGATAATCTGCTTCCCGAGCCTCCTCCAGAGCTCGGGAGCAGGACTCTTGCGAGGCCGCAAGGGACGCCTCGGCCTTCGCATTGTCAAGCTCGCACTGGTGGTGTGTGAGGCTGATGGCCACCTTCAGCTTGCATCGCTCCTCAATCAGCCGTAGGCCCTCAGCTTCAAGGCGGGCGTCCACATCCGCAAGCTCTCCACCAAGCTGGCCCATCGCGTCCATCACCTTCCGGAGGAACTCGTGGCGGACGATGCTTTGTTCGCGCGCGAGCTTGAGCACGCTGTTGATGTCGTCCTTCATCGCCGGAGCCATCGGCGGGGCCCGAAGCGATTCGCCCCCTCTCAGCAGGGGGCTAGGGGCTGGTGTCCCCATGATCACTGGCCGGGCCACGCAAGGGACCCGGGTCGGTGCAGGCTCACCACCTGAAGAGGAGCCTAGGATCGACGCCAACCATTCGCCGTCCACGACCAGAGGAGGAGCCCTGGGCAGGCTGGCTGCTCTCCAGGAAGGGTTACGAAGGAAAGGCGGCAAGGGCACGGGCTCAAGACACCTTGAAGACAGGCTTGCTTCTTCGGCTGACCCCGCATCAGGGGCAGCATGCAGACTTGGGACGCTCAAGGCCAACGATGAAGGCATGGCCAAAGGAGGTTGCTTCTCGGGAGGCTCTGCGGGCTTGGCAGGAAGGATCCTGAAGATCCACATCCAGGAAGGGAAGCAGCAATTGCAGAAATACAAGGATAAGGTACTTACTCATCTATGGCGATGTACTTCCTATGCTTCAATGGCCGGAAGGTGCGACCACTGCAGATCGGAGACTCCTTCCTCTTGCGGAGCGCAGCGAAGTCCACGCGGAACCGACCCAGGCGTTGAACATGCGGGCCGGCATGGCGCGCGCCTCGAGAGGCACCCAAGCGATCGACCTCAGGAGAGCCAAGCTGGGAGAAGCAATCAGACCCGGCCTCATGATGGCCTGCCGAGGCCTTAGTAGCTCCGGCCTCAGGAGCCATAGACTGCATCTCCCCCTCAACAATCGCCTCAGGGCGAGCCTCGCGAGTTCTGGAGGATGAAGCCTCGGGAGCCTCAAGCGGCGCCGGCGCCTCGATGCCCGCGCTTCTGGCCTCAAGCGATGCTTGCCTCCCTTCACCCACTCTCAGGGCAAGCTCGATGCTGGCGGCAAGAAGGAGAGCCCCGACGAGAGGATTCTCGCGGGGCCCCACAAGGCCAACCGGGCGCAGCCCCCATTCATTAAAGGAAGGCATCTGTCTTGTGAACTCGACCCTATTCGAGCAGAGATACAAGAGGCCACCCCCCTGCAGCATATCGCCTGGTGAGGGGTCGCCAGTCAAGACTTCAAGCATAGTCCTCTGCGCTTCGGGCGGAAGTTCCGACTCCTGAAGCCTCATGTGATCCTGGTCACCGGTCAGGGCCCACATCGGCCGTGAATGGCGCTGGAGAGGGGCAATGCGACATTAGAGGAACTCCTTCACCACCCGGGGCACAGTCACGCCAAGATCTCTCAACCTCTTCAGTCGGAACCAAATGAAGGAAAGGCGAGGGCTCATGAGCCTCTCATGGCCCCAGCCGGGGTTCGAGATAGCAGGCGACGACGGAGGCGAGAGTAGGGGCTGGGCACTCCGACATCCGCATACACCCACCGCGTCCGGAACCCGCTCGTGGGCGGCGGGAGGTCAAAATCAATCCCTAAGGCGGCCGTCTCTGCCACAGCCCAGAAACTCGCGCACCCCGAGCACTGCGAGGGGTTGGTTAGGTGCAACGAGAAGAAGTGGCGCAAGAGGGCGGCAGAAGGAGCAATGCCCACCATGGCTTCGCAAACAAAGGCGAAGACAGCAAGAAGGGTAACAGATTGGGCATCAAGATGCATCATATGGATATGATAATGGGAAATCACTGCGTTGAAGAAGGCGGAGAAAGGGGGAACCAGGCCAGCCCATAGGGCGTCAACGAAGAACTGAACCTCAGTGACTGTCCTATCAGTGGAGGCATGGGACGCAGGCCAAGCCATCGTCTTTCCACACTCGTTGAAGCTGGAAGCGAGCGCGGGGCAGACCTTGCCCATGGCCTCCAGGTTGAGCACCAGCGATCGGCCAACGACTGGCCCGATTTTCGAGGGCGGACTAGCTGAGGACAGAGGCTTCTTCCCCTTTTTCGCGCTAGTCGCGCCATGGCAATGGAGGGGGGAGAGCTCAAGTCAGATTGGGAGCAGAAGCAGGAGCTCAAGGAAGAAGGGGGAATAGGAAGCACACCACCTGCGAGGAGGAAATAACTATGTAGGGCGCCATGGCCGCCTAGCCAGGCAGATATTGCGGCAGCATGGGGAAGCGAAAATGCACACGTCCAATCAGTCACCATGCATCAACCAAGGCCGCAGGCTGTTGGGGCCTGCGGTGCTCCATACTTGCCCTTTGGCTTCGCTGCTAAGCCAAGTCCGAGCGCGCCTTGGGCCCGGGGGCTACTATCAGTGTTCTGGGAACGGGGGTCCCCAGGCTTGCCTACCTGCGGCCTACTGCGTGGCTCAACCAGTGGCCTAGTACGGCCCCTCCTCATCAACCAACGCTCAAGACCCTCGTGAGGGGCCAAGCCTCGCGGGGCGGACGACACAAGGCCTCCTTAGGAGTGGTCTCACCAGGCAGGCTCGCGAGGAGGCGGAGAGATCAAGGCAAGGGGTACCTCGCGAGGTCCCCGTGACGCAAGCCATGACGATCAAGGCCAGGCGGCGCCAGGCAGGCGCCAGCCTGCGCAGTGTCCTTGTTTCCTCTTTGGTGCTAAGGGGGCAAGCGCAGGCGCGCAGTACCAAGGCATCAGGCAAAGGTTTCCATATCGGTGCAACAAGACCAAGACCAGCAAGACGGCAGGACGGAGGTCATCGTGAAGCCCAAGACGGTGTCATCACCAACACCTTTGACAGACGAAGACCACCTTTAGTCAGGATAGCTTGTACTAGTTGTCCCCTTTCAAAATGGTCGTTGTTGGATTACTTCCCGCTCAATACTTGGGAAGAGGACCAGGGCCTCTATAAATAGGGCTAGCCACCATAGTACAAGGGTATCGAATCCTTCAAAAGAAGAACACCACACCAACTCAAGAACACCTCTCCTTGTGAGGCTGTTCTTCCCTTGTACTGCTCATCATCAGCCCAAGGGGCAATCCACCACCACACACAGGAGTAGGGTATTACACCACAATGGTGGTCCGAACCTATATAAATCTTGTGTCTCTTGTGCTGTGATTTCATCGATCTAGCTTAGGGATCGCGGCGAGGCTGAGGGCGCGTTTTGGTAGGGAGAAATCTTCGTGCGCACCCCAGTGTTCAAACCTTAAGGGTTTTGCCAGAACCCGATATCCGACAATGTTCTTGGGGATCTATTTGATGCAACTCTTTTTTGTGGTGTGTTTGTTGGGATCCGATGAATTGTGAGTTTATGATCATATATATCCATGAATACTATTGAGTCTTCTCTGAACTCTTTTGTGCATGATTTCTATAGGCTCGTATTTCTTCTCCGATTTATTAGTTTGGTTTGGCCAGCTAGATTTATTTATCTTGCCATGGAAAGAGGTGCTCTGTGACGGGTTCGATATTGTGGTGTTGAATCTCAGTGACATAAAGAGACATGACACGCATGTATCGTTGCTATTAAGGGTAACAAGATGGGGTTTATTCATACGTGAGTTCATCTTGTCTACATCATGTCATCTTTCTTAATGCATTACTCCGTTTTTCCATGAACTTAATACACTAGATGCACGATGGATAGCGGTCGACGTGTGGAGCGATACATCTCGAACGTATCTATAATTTTTTATTGTTCCATGCTATTATATTACCCCTTTTGGATGTTTATGGGCTTTATTTTAAACATTTATATCATTTTTGGGACTAACCTACTAACCGGAGGCCCAGCCCATATTGCTGTTTTTTTGGCTATTTCAGTATTTCGAAGAAAAGGAATATCAAACGGAGTCCAAACGGAATGAAACCTTTGGGAGCGTTATTTTTGGAACAAATCTGATCCGGAGAGCCTGGAGTGCAAGTCAAGAAAGCTCCGAGGGCCCCACGAGATAGGAGGGCGCCCCCCCTGTAGGGCGCGCCCCCTGTCTCGTGGGCCCCTCGGGCGGCCACCGACGTACTTCTTCCTCCTATATATACCTACGTACCCCGAAAACATCCACGAGCACCATGAAACACAATTTCCACCGCCGTAACCTTCTGTATCCGCGAGATCCCATCTTGGAGCCCTTGCCGGCATTCTGCCGGAGGGGGAAGCAACCACGGAGGGCCTCTACATCAACATCCTTGCCCCTCCGATGAGTTGTGAGTAGTTTACCACAGACCTACGGGTCCATAGTTACTATCTAGATGGCTTCTTCTCTCTTTTTGGATCTCAATACAATGTTCTCCCCCTCTCTTGTGGACATCTATTCGATGTAATCTCTTTTTGCGGTGTGTTTGTCGAGATCCGATGAATTGTGGGTTTATGATCAAGTTTATCTATGAATAATATTTGAATCTTCTCTGAATTCTTTTATGTATGATTGAGTTATCTTTGCAAGTCTCTTCGAATTATCAGTTTGGTTTGGCCTCCTAGATTGATCTTTCTTGCCATGGGAGAAGTGCTTAGCTTTGGGTTCAATCTTGCGGTGTTCTTACCCATTGACAGAAAGGGTTGCACGACATGTATTGTATTGTTGCCATCGAGGATAACAAGAAGGGGTTTATATCATATTGCATGTGTTTATCCCTCTACATCATGTCATCTTGCTTAATGCGTTGCTCTGTTCTTATGAACTTAATACACTAGATGCATGCTGGATAGCGGTCAATGTGTGGAGTAATAGTAGTAGATGCAGGCAGGAGTCGGTCTACTTGTTATGGACGTGATGCCTATATACATGATCATGCCTAGATAATCTCATAACTATGCGCTTTTCTATCAATTGCTCGACAGTAATTTGTTCACCCACCGTAATACTTATGCTATCTCGAGAGAAGCCTCTAGTGAAACCTATGGCCCCCGGGTCTATCTGTTATCATATTTGCTTTCAATCTACTTTATTTGCATCTATCTTATAAAATACCAAAAATATATTTATCTTATCATACTATCTTTATTAGATCTCACTTTCGCAAGTGGCCGTGAAGGGATTGACAACCCCTTTATTGCGTTGGTTGCGAGTTCTCAGTTTGTTTGTGTAGGTGCGTGGGACTTTTGAGGAGCCTCCTACTGGATTGATACCTTGGTTCTCAAAACTGAGGGAAATACTTGCGCTACACTTTGCTGCTTCACCCTCTCCTCTTCGAAGAAAACCAACGCAAGCTCAAGACGTAGCAAGAAGGATTTCTGGCGCCGTTGCCAGGGGGGTCTTCGCTCAAGTCAAGACATACCAAGTACCCATCACAAACCCATCTCCCTCGCATTTACATTATTTGCCATTTGCCTCTCGTTTTCCTCTCCCCCACTTCACCCTTGCCGTTTTATTCGCCCTCCCTTTTCGCTTGCCATTTTTCTGTTTGCTTGTGTGTTGGATTACTTGTTGCCATGGCACAAGATAATACCAAGTTGTGTGACTTCTCGAATACCAATAATAATGATTTCCTTAGTACTCTGATTACTCCTCTTAATGATGTTGAGTCTTGTGAAATCAATACCGCTTTGCTGAATCTTGTTATGAAAGATCAATTTGCCAGCCTTCCTAGTGAAGATGCCGCTACTCATCTAAACAATTTTGTTGATTTGTGTGATATGCAAAAGAAGAAAGATGGATAACAATATTGTCAAATTGAAGTTATTTCCGTTTTCACTTAGAGATCATGCTAAAGTTTGGTTTTCGTCTTTGCCTAAAAATAGCATTGATTCTTGGAACAAGTGCAAAGATGCTTTTATCTCTAAGTATTTTCCTCCCGCTAAGATCATCACTCTTAGGAACGATATTATGAATTTTAAACAACTTGATCATGAGCATGTTGCCCAATCTTGGGAAAGAATGAAATTGATGCTTCGCAATTGCCCTGCTCATGGTTTGAATTTATGGATGATCATACAAACTTTTTATGCCAGTTTGAACTTTGCTTCAAGAAATCTCTTAGATTCGGCCATGGGAGGCACCTTTATGGAAATCACGTTAGGAGATGCTACAAAATTGCTTGATAATATTATGGCTAATTATTCTCAATGGCACACCGAAAGATCTTCTAGTAAAAAAGTGCATGCTATAGAAGAAATCAATGTTTTGAGTGGAAAGATGGATGAACTTATGAAGATGTTTGCTACTAAAAATACTCCTATTGATCCCAATGATATGCCTTTGTCTTCCTTGATTGAGAATAATAATGAATCTATGGATGTGAATTTTGTTGGTAGGAATAGTTTTGGAAACAATGCTTATAGGGGAAATTTTAATAATAGACCGTTCCCTAGCAATCCCTCTAATAATTATGGAAATTCCTACAATAATTCTTATGGTAATTTTAATAAGATGCCCTCTGATTTTGAGAATAGTGTGAAAGAATTTATGATTTCTCAAAAGAATTTTAATGCCTTGCTTGAAGAAAAATTGCTCAAAGTTGATGATTTGGCTAGGAACGTTGATAGACTTTCGCTTGATGTTAATTCTCTTAAACTTGGATCTTATTCTCCTAAGCATGATATCAATGATTCTCTCAAAGTAATGAGAATTTCCATTGACGAATGCAAGGAAAGAACCGCTAGATTGCGTGCTAAAAAAGAAAGCTTTATAAAAGCGTGTTCTTCTAGTTTTCATGAAAATAATGATGAGGATCTTAAAGTTATTGATGCGTATCCAATTAGATCTATGTTTTGCAATATGAATTTTGATGATTATGGGAGTGATGATGAATCAACTTTGCCTAGAAGGCGTCCCAAAAATTCGGAGTCTTTAGATCTTGATGTTAAATTTGGTAAAAGTGAGATTGAAGAATCCTCAACTTGTAATAATGTTTAACTTACTATCTCATATTTCAAGGAATTTGATTATGATAATTGTTCTTTAAAAGGGTGTATTTCCTTGTTGCAATCCGTTGTTAATTCTCCTCATGCTTATAGTCAAAACAAAGCTTTTACCAAACATATTGTTGATGCCTTAATGCAATATTATGATGAAAAACTTAATTTGGAAGTTTCTATACCTAGAAAACTTAATGATGGGTGGGAACCTACTATAAAGATTAAAATTAAAGATTATGAGTATTTTGCTTTGTGTGATTTGGGTGCTAGTGTTTCCACGATTACGAAAACTTTATGTGATATTCTAGGTTTCCATGATCTTGATGATTGCTCTTTAATTTTGCACCTTGCAGATTCCACCATTAAAAAGCCTATGGGAAGGATCAATGATGTTCTTATTATTGCAAATATAAATTTGGTGCCCGTAGATTTTATCGTTCTTGATATAGATTGCAATCTTTCTTGCCCTATTATTCTTGATAGACCTTTCCTTAGAACGATTGGTGCGATTATTGAAATGAAGGAAGGGAATATTAGATTCCAATTTCCATTAAATAAAGGCATGGAGCACTTTCCAAGAAAGAAAGTCAAATTACCTTATGAACCTATCATGCGTGCTACTTATGAATTTAGTGCCAAAGATGGCACTCGTTAGATCTATCTTTGTTTTTATGCCTAGCTAGGGGCGTTAAACGATAGCGCTAGTTGGGAGGCAACCCAATTTTCTTTATGTTTTTTGCTTTTGCTCCTGTTTAGTAATAAATCTTGCATCTACCTTCTGGTTAGATGTGTTTTTATCTTTTAATTAGTGTTTGTGCCAAGTAGAACCTATAGGATAACCTACAATGATAGTTGATTTGATTCTGCTGAAAAACAGAAACTTTGCACGCACGAATATAATTTTGTTAAATCACAGGACCGTGCTTTTGCGTTGATTCTTTTTGCTGCTGTTCAATAGACAAATTGTACATGACTTCCTATTTTGGTAGGATTTTTAGAGGTCCAGAAGTTTGCTTTAGTTACAGATTGCTACAGACTGTTCTGTTTTTGACAGATTCTGTTTTTCGTGTGTTGTTTGCTTATTTCAATGCATCTATGGCTAGTAATTCAGTCTATGAACCATAAAGAAGTTGGAATACAGTAGGTTTAACACCAAATTAAATAAAGAATGAGTTCATTGCAGTACCTTATGTGGTGGTTTTGTTTTCTTTCACTAACGGAGCTTATAAGATTTCCTGTTGAGTTTTGTGTTGTGAAGTTTTCAAGTTTTGGGTAAAGCTTTTATGGACTATGGAATAGAGGGTGGCAAGAGCCTAAGCTTGGGGATGCCCATGGCACCCCAAGATATTCAATAATAGCCAAAAGCCTAAGCTTGGGGATGCCCTGGGAAGGCATCCCCTCTTTCGTCTTCGTTCATTGGTAACTTTACTTCGAGCTATATTTTTATTCACTACATGATATGTGTTTTTCTTGGAGCATCGTGTATTATATTAGTCTTTGATTTTTAGTTTACCACAATCGTCCTTTCTGTACACACCTTTTGGGAGAAGCCTATTTGATTATAATTTGCTAGAATACTCTATGTGCTTCACTTATATCTTTTGAGCTTGATAGTTTTTGCTCTAGTGCTTCACTTATATCTTTTAGAGCACGGTGGTGTCTTAATTTTGAAGAAATTGCTAGTCTCTCATGCTTCACTTATATTATTTTGAGAGACTTTTAGAACAGCATGGTATTTGCTATTATCATAAAGTTGGTCCTAGAATGATGAGCATCCAAGTTGGGTATAATAAAAACTATCATAGAAAGTGAATTGGATGCTATGATCAATTTGATGCTTGATAATTGTTTTGAGATATGGAGGTAGTGATATTAAAGCCATGCTAGTTGGGTGATTATGAATTTAAAGAATGCTTGTGTTGAAGCTTGTGATTCCCGTAGCATGCACGTAGGGTGAACCGCTTTGTGATGAAGTTGGAGCACAATTTTATTTATTGATTGTCTTCCTTATGAGTGGCGGTCGGGGACAAGCGATGGTCTTTTCCTACCAATCTATCCCCCTAGGAGCATGCGCGTAGTACTTTGGTTTTTGATGACTTCTAAATTTTTGCAACAAGTATATGAGTTCTTTTGATTAATGTTGGGTCCATGGATTATACGCACTCTTTCACCCTTCCCCTATTGCTAGCCTCTCTTGTACCGCGCAACTTTCGCCGGTACCATACACCCACTGAGGAAGTCCCGGACTAGGGGGTGTCCGGATAGCCGAACTATCATCCTCGGCCGGACTCCTGGACTATGAAGATACAAGATTGAAGACTCCGTCCCGTGTTCGGATGGGACTTTCCTTGGCGTGGAAGGCAAGCTTGGAGATATGGATATGTAGATCTCCTATCATTGTAACCGACTCTATGTAACCCTAACCCTCTTCAGTGCCTATATAAACTGGAGGGTTTTAGTCCATAGGATGAACAACAATCATACAATAGGCTAGCTTCTAGGGTTTAGCCTCTTTGATTTCGTGGTAGATCTACTCTTGTACTACCCATATCATCAATATCAATCAAGCAGGAGTAGGGTTTTACCTCCATCGAGAGGGCCCGAACCTGGATAAACACTACGTGTCCCTTGTCTCCTGTTACCATCCGCCTAGACGCACAGTTCGGGACCCCCTACCCGAGATCCGCCAGTTTTGACACCGACATTGGTGCTTTCATTGAGAGTTCCTCTGTGCCGTCGCTATCAAGAAGGATGCCTCATCCCGTCTTTAAAGACGGCACTGTTGCTAAAGGAGCTCTGGCTATCAGCCAAACTCTCCGGCTAGGCGGTTTCCTTATGACCGCCTGTCCGGCCGCCGCACCGACGATGACTTCTCGGGTCATCGAAAGCAATCTTCACGTTAGCTCGGAACTCGCCGAGCAGTTGGATCCGATGGAGCTCTCTACCTTAAACGAGCTCCTGGATCGCATCGCCGCCCTGGGAGTCGCTACAGACTACGATCAGATTGGGCCTAAACCCGATCGAAGAGAGATTAACTCTCCCCAGGTTACCCACCACGTTGCTATGGTAAAGGAACAATACGGCGACCCTTCTTCTATCTTAAGGACTAGCTATGTCCAGATTCCCGATCCCTCCATGTCGGACTCCCACAAAGGGGAGGATGTTACTCAAGCCCTGAACCTAAAGTCAGGCAGCGGGCTAGACTCATTGGACAACATCCAAGAACCCAAGCTTCTGAGTTCGGAAACTACTTGGCCTCTGAGTTTTAAAGTAGACGGGGTGCCGAATTTAATTCCACCCACCCACCCAAACATAAGCGATCTATCTCAAATCCTACAAGAGCCCGCGAAAATAGTACACCATTACTGGGCCAGATTCCTCCTGGTTATGAACAGGATAAAGGACTGCCGCGAGGAGGACGCAATTTCATTCTTCTGCAATAATTGCACGGACAAGGGAATCCTCAACGCCATAAGTCGTCGTGAAATTACACGCTTCGCTGACTTAGCGTCCATAGTACGAAAGTACTATGCGATGGAAAGCGCCTGGAAAACCAAAATCAATTTTTGGGACAATCCGGCCCTGAATACAACCCTAGTCCGAAATAAAAGGGTGCATTATCGCCAGGCACTTGGGTTAAACACCAAAAAGCAAAAACCCTCTATAGGGCATGGAACCGCACTGGAAGGATGGCTCAATGGACCCTGCAAAATTCATAGTACAAAGGGTGCCACTCCAACTCACAGCCTTAGAGCATGTTGGATACTACAGCAGGTGGCCAAAAGTGGCGAAGAGCTTCTAACTCTAGAATACCAGTCCAAGGATACCAGTACGGTATTAACAGTCTTCGAGACTTTCGCATCAAATAATATGCGGAAACGAACACTCCGCAGCCTTGCCGAAGTCTACCAAGTAGCAACAATAAACCCATGGAGTGACACGGCTATTACCTTTAATGCCAGTGACGAACCTAAATTCCGAACAGCCCGAGCACCAGCCGCATTGGTCCTCAGTCCAATGGTGGATGGCTTTCGCCTTACCAAGGTACTCATGGACGGTGGCAGCGGACTGAACCTCATTTATGAGGAAACCCTCTGAAAAATGGAAATAGACTGGAGCCGCATTGAGCGAAGCAGCACAACCTTTAAAAGAATAATCCCCAGTCGAGAAGCATGCTGTACAGGAAAAATCACACTGGATGTGGTGTTCGGCATGCCGGATAATTACAGGTCTGAGGAGGTCACGTTCCAAGTGGCCCCGTTCAGCAGCGGATATCACACTCTATTGGGGCGTTCACAATTTTTCAAGCTATACCCCATTACGGGTACATGAAGCTCAAAATGCCCGGGCCCAACGAAATCATCACTCTTGCTAGTGACCCAGACATAGCACTCCGCGCCGAAAACAAGACAGCCGCACTGGCTCTGGAGGCACTATCCGAAGCCCTAGCGGCCGTGGAACTCACTACGCTGCGCTCCATGGTAAATTGGGACGATGTGATACTCGATAAGAGATCCAAGTCCACCTCCTTTAAACCAGCGGACGAAATAGTCAAATTCCAAGTCCATCCAACAGACCCTACAAAAACGGCCTTCATTGGGGCACAATTAAATCCTGATGTAGACGCCGCACTACGAGAATTCCTAGCGAAAATTGGGACATCTTTGCCTGGCACCCTTCAGACATGCCAGGAATCCCACGTCGGCTAGCCGAGCACAGCCTAAACATCATAAAAGGATTCAAGCCAGTCAAACAGGCTCTTCGGCGTTTCTCCGAACACAAGAGACAGGCCACGGGAGAGGAACTAGCCAAATTATTGGAGGCCAGATTCATCAGAGATATAAAACATCCGGACTGGCTAGCAAACTTGGTGATGGTACCAAAGAAGGACAAATCCTGGCGCCTATGCGTCGATTTTAAAGACCTCAACAAGGCTTGCCCAAAGGATCCCTTCCCCCTCCCCGCATTGATCAAATTATCGATGCTATCGCAGGAAACGATTCATTGTGTTTCCTTGACGCATACTCCGGCTACCACCAAATTAAGATGGCAGAGCCCGACCAGGCCGCAATTGCATTCATCACCCCATATGGCCCATTCTGCTTCAACACAATGCCCTTTGGGCTCAAAAATGTCAACACAACATATCAGCGGATGATTCAGACATGTCTGGCAAACCAGATCGGCAAAATAGTGGAGGCATACATAGACGATGTGGTCGTCAAAACCAAGCACGTCAAAACTCTAGTAGACGACTTGAGGCTCACGTTCGATAATCTCCGAACATATGACATCAAGCTTAACCCAGAAAATGTGTTTTCGGCGTACTCTTGGGCTTCATTGTATCCGGTAGAGGAATTGAAGCAAACCCAGCCAAGATTCGAGCTTTGTCACAATTGGATATCCCAAAGGACCTCAAACAAATACAAAAATTGACAGGATGCGTGGCGGCTTTAAGCCGCTTCATCTCCTATTTAGGAGAAAAGGCATTACCCCTTTATCGCCTCCTCCGACGCACCGAACACTTCGAGTGGACGGATGCCGCCACGGCTGGACTCGAAGAAATAAAAGCCATATTGGCAACAAACCCGGTCCTGGCCGCGCCAAACATAGGCGAACCAATGCTATTATATATCACGACAACTCATCAAGTGGTGAGCGCGGTGCTCGTTGTCGAACAAAAAACGGACGGACACAAGTTCCCCCTTCAAAAACTAGTTTACTACGGGTCCACTGTCCTGACTCCATGCAAGTCACGGTACCCGCATTATCAGAAAATAGCATACGCGGTGTTCATGGCATCCCGGAAGCTGCGACACTACTTTCAAGAGTGTTCGATAACAATAGCCTCCGAAGTACCTCTTAATGACATTGTAAACAACCGCGACGCGATGGGCCGGATTGCCAAATGGGCCATTGAGCTCCAGCCATGGCGAGCTATCAAGTCGCAAGTTTTGGCCGACTTCATCGCTGAATGGACTGAAGCCGAACTCCCTAAAGAGTACGGCGCATATTCCGACTGGATCATGCACTTCGATGGCTCCAAAATGTTGGCTGGTCTGGGGGCTGGCGTCGTCCTGACGTCCCCAACCGGAGACATGGTTCAATACGTACTCCAGATAATGTATACGGACTCCAACAACGCAGCCGAATACGAGGCCCTTCTACATGGCCTCCGGATGGCAGTCTCCATGGGCATTCAACGCCTAGAGGTGCGCGGGGATTCGAACCTCGCGATATCCCAAATAAATGGAGACTTCGATGCCAAGGATCCGAAAATGGCAGCTTATCGCAACGCCGTCCTAAAAATGTCAGCTCGGTTTGAGGGGCTCGAATTTCACCATATAGCCTGGGATAACAACCAGGCAGCAGACGTATTGGCACGCATTGGTGCAAAGCGCGATGCCGTCCCCCCCAACATCTTCCTAGAGAGGCTGTTCAAGCCATCTGTACTATGGGAGGGGGAATCCGGAAATAATAATCCGGACCTAACCGCACTGCCCGACACCGAACATTCTGACACAATCGGCGGTTCTGCCAATGAAGTAACATCCTCAGCCCATGTAATAATGGCAGTCATTGCCCCGTGGACGGAACCATTCCTAGCCTACCTAAACAGGCAGGAACTTCCCGAGGACCAAAACGAGGCCCGCTGCATAGTGCGGCGATCTAAAGCCTATAAGGTCCATGAGGGAGAGCTTTACAAGAAAAGCACAACCGGAGTCCTTCAAAGGTGTATCTCCGAAGAGGAAGGGCGGAACCTTCTGGCTGAAATTCATGCCGGACTCGGCGGGCACCACGCCGCAGCCCGGGCCCTTGTAGGCAAGGCCGTCCGCACAGGATTTTATTGGCCAACGGCCCAGGCAGATGCTCAGGACTTAGTCCAACGATGTGTCGGTTGCCAACTCTTTGCTAATCAAAGCCACATGCCACCCACCGCCCTCAAAACTATACCCGTAACCTGGCACTTCGCGGTCTGGGGGCTTGACATGGTTGGACCACTTAAAGGAGGAACCCACAAGCAAAAATACCTTCTGGTCATGGTGGATAAATTCACCAAATGGATAGAGGCCAAACCTGTTAAGACGGTCGAATCCGGACCGGTGATAGACTTCATATCAGGTTTTGTACACTGTTACGGCGTCCCCCATAGCATCATCACTGATAACGGCACGAACTTTACGGCCGACGAGGTCAAACTCTGGTGCAAAAACATGGGCATCAAGCTCGACTATGCTTCAGTCTATCACCCTCAAACTAACGGTCAAGTAGAGCGAGGAAATGGTCTAATCATGAGCGGCATCAAACCCAGACTAGTGTGGTCCCTCAAGAAATCTAACACGCACTGGGTAGAGGAGCTCGACTCTGTACTCTGGGGGCTGTGGACCACTCCAAATCGCACGACCGGATTCACGCCATTCTTTATGGTATATGGCGCAGAGGCAGTTCTGCCCTGTGACATAATTCATGACTCACCTCGCATGCGTATATACGAAGAAAGAGAAGTTGAGCTCGATCGGCAGGACAGTTTGGACACATTGGAGGAGGAGTGTGACGTGACAAAAGCCCGTTCTGCATTCTATCAACAGCAAGCTCGAAGATATCAAAGCAGAGAAGTACGGGCCAAAACTTACAACGTTGGCGAATTAGTTCTACGCTTGCCGGACAAGAAAAAGGACAAACTTAAGCCCAAATGGGAAGGTCCCATTATCATCGACCAAGTCCTGACTGGTGGAGCGTACCGTCTGCGAGATGCATCGGATAACCGACTCGAGCCGAACCCATGGAACGCAGCCCATCTCCGACGATTCTACGCCTAGCGCCGGATTCTGAGTTCGTCTCCTTCCTCCATCTATATTTTACATATTAGCTGTCTTTTGTTTCTCTCCTTCTCCCCCCTTTCTTTTTTTCCTATTACAGCCTTTGAAAGCTTGTTCGTGCATTGTTCGCACACATTTGACGCACTATCCGTGCTCATTATACCTGGGGGCTTCTTTAACATAAGCTTATTTATACGGGCTTCATGCCCAACACATGTGTCACACTTCCGCATGTAACTTTTATTCGCCATTATATGCATCGATATGACTTAAGTTTTGGCCAAGCTGGGTTGCCTGGCTCTTGTGCTTACCCCTACGTTCCCGATTGTTCGGCTAGGCGGTAAAGGGAGCACATCTGCGATTGTTACTGCTGGGTCAGCCGGATGTGTACCTCAGACTGGGTGAAGCCGAAAGCTAGCGTTCTTAAGGGAATATTCAGTCAGTGAACTAAAAGACGATTTCTTACCTATTTATTCATCTACCCCCAGATGTTTTTCTGCTTTTTTCGCAGTTCGGACATGCACTTTAGGGCATGCCTCCCAGGGAAAGGAATCCCTAACAGAACTATTCTTCCTGGAAGATGTTTCTTACTAACCATGTAATATAACATAACTAGTTGGGCACTTGTCTGATACAGCACTAATGACCCCTACGCCTGGTCTCCACGCATGCCCCGGTTTTTATATAACCGCAAGGGTATTCGGACACACTCCAGACTATTGGGTCCCGAGGTTGAAGCGAAAAGGTCCGCTATGACAAACGATCTACAATCCGGCTAGAAGGCATTTTACATGTCATCTTAAAATACATTGTCAACTTGACTGGGCATATTCCTCTTCAATGCCATCCAGCAGGCTGTCTAGTTTACAGTCCTGTTGGGAATACTTTGCGGCCAATTCTACTTGGCCGTACACTAAGCTCACAGGGATCTCCTTCCCATCGGGCCCCGCAGGTTCGACCTCGGCCAAGTGGTTTGGGTCAGCCTTCGTGTACCGCGTCTTCACCATGGCCCAGGCCTCCCTGGCGCCTTGACGGCAGGCTGATATCTTCCATAAGCGGAAGCGCTGCCGTGCTCCCTGAAGCCTTTCTGCAAGCTCTCCAAGGCCTTCGGGTTGGGAGACAGATGGCCACAAGGCCTGGGCGACGCCTTTCATCACCTGCTGAACTCGTTCGTGCAGTTGCAAGAGCTCGGGAAGAAGGTCACCCGTAGAACCGGGCATTTCCTCTGCAGGACGGCCTGTGAGCATACCTATAGATACAACTCTGTTAGTCGACTTCCTCACCGAACTCTTTTTCAAAGTTCGTTCAAGCACTTACTAAAAATGCCGCGTCGAAGCCGCTGATTCTCCTTAACGGAGTCAGATAGCTGGGCACGAACATCCTTAATTCCTCACCCAGCTGGGTGTTGGCATCTTGGAGATTATTTTTCTCCTGCCTCACCCTCATAAGCACACTCTCGCCAGCTTTTAACCGGTGTAGGAGCTGTTGCTTGTCCGGATCTATCCCGGCGCCATCTGCAATATTATTGTCAGACTTATACACACGCCACACTTCACAAATTACTTATCTTTTGAAGCATATATTACCAGAGGGGGTCTCTTTGGCTTCCCCCGCTGCGGCTAGTGTGGCCTCAAGTTGGGCTTTCCACTCCTCCAACTCCTGGGACAGTTGGGTATTCTTTTCGGTAAGACCCTGCACAACAAATGATCCTTAAATCAATTATTCTAACTATTTCAAGTCTCGGGGGCTACTGGCATATATAACTGTCAAATCTTCTCACCCGTATGTCTTTTACATACTACTCCCTGGCTCTAGCTAGACCATTTTGAGCGGCACGGAGGTGCGCATCTCCCGAATTAAAGGCATCCAACGCCTCTGGGGAGAAACACGCGTCACGAAGAGCTGTCCGGTGGAGCCTGTGATTCATGGCACTCTCCACCTCGGAATTGGTGGCAGATAACCTGTCGGCATCCTCTGTCGGAGGAACATCCGACGCATGCCCCGTATTTGCCTCCGCTTCTGGACCTGGCTTTGGAGCCTGGCGAGCGGAGGACTGATTAGCAACCTCTCTGGATACAGTCCGGCGAGCGCTCTTCTTCCGGAAAAGGCACGAGCGTTAGTATGCCTCCCGGGAGTAAAGCCGGGGAGTAAGGTGATGCGCTATACCGTTGCGCCGGAGTTTTGATCCAGACCGCACTTCTTTTTAGCCTGCTGGGCCGTGCTACCCCTTGTTGGCCAGCCACCGCGGGCTTGGCCTTCCGCCTCAAGCGCGCCCCCTGCGAAACACCATCAGTATACGGTGATCCAAAACATGCATGGATGGGTCATTTTCAAAGTATCGGGACTTGGTCTCAGTTACCTGTGAGGCGGGAAGTATTCTGGGGTAATCGGCCGTAATGGCGACCAAGGCATTATCGATGCTCAGTTGATGGAAAACCCCGTCGATCAGCTCCACCGATATGTCCGGATCCTCTTGGGAGGTCGGATCGAGGAACCGTTTCGGATCCTCGGGTTGTGGAGGTGGGCTGTTTATATCCTTTACAGCCCGGCGCAGTTCCTGCGCCAAAATCACAATATGAGATACTTGACTATGGGAGTACGGATCGGATAGGCAAAAATGAATGTCCGCTTACCCAGCTTGGAGGATTGTTCATAGAAAATCCGCCCTGCGGATTGATGCGGAGGAATTCCTCCTCTTCTCCTTTGTACAATGCGGACAAGATCTTCGTCAGATCGGCGACCGATCCCGGCCCCTTACGGCCGCAGCGGGTGGCATCATCCTCCCCGTTGAAATCCCACATGGGGTGGCCTCTATACTGGAGCGGCTGCACCCCCCGCATAATGCATATGACCATGACTCCCGTCATGGTCAGTCCGGAATGAGCTAACAACCTTATCCGGCTCATCAGGTAAATAACGTCCCTGTCGTTTTCCCTTTGAGGGCTCCGTGGACGCCAGCTTAGGCGTTTCTTCAAAGGAGCGTTATTAAACTCAGGGAGGCCGACCCGAACAGGGTCCGGCAGGGGGACATCTTCTATGTAAAACCATGCCGAAGGCCAGTCTTCAGACGCCTTCTTCGGGGTTCCGGATAGATATCCGGTCCCGACAATGCACCATAGTTCGGCTCCGCCCACTTGATATATCGACCCCTCTTGAGAACGGGGCACAATACAGAACAACTTCTTCCACAGCGCAAAATGAGGCTTGATGCCCAGAAACAGCTCGCAAAGGGCCACGAAGCCCGCGATATGCAAAATGGAGGCAGGCGTAAGGTGTGCAACTGGAGGCCATAGAACTCCAGGAGCCCCCGGAGAAACGGATGAATTGGAAATCTGAGCCCTCTTATCAAATAAGAGACAAGGCACACCCGCTCTCCTTTAGAGGGGCTGGGGACGTTCTCCGCTTGCTTTCCGCCCTTATAGGTGGTGAGTCCAACTCGAACCAGAACCATGAAGGCTGGAGCGCCGCTAGCTCATTGTGCAGGACGGAGCATCTCTCCCAATCTCCAGGCTGAGGGCTGGGAGTGCGAGAGGAGGAGCCGCGTCGACTGTCCATGATGGAATGGATTTCTGTCAGATGCGCTCTGATGCTCGCGATGGTGTGATTCGGATCTAGATCCTCGTCTCTTTTATAGACAGCTCATTTGCGCAGCTAGGAGGGTAAATGTAAAAATACCCTGACTTTTCGCATTCGTTCAACACGTGGAAGACGGCCATTATTGGGCGTGGAAGCCGAGGAGCGCAGTATTCATAGGAAGCCGGACGCTATTTAAACAGGTACACAGGATTTGGAGAAGAACCCGCCTTGCAATGTCGAAGAAAATCTACGCGCCGAACTCATTGCCATTGAAGCCTGGTTCGGGGGCTGCTGAGGGAGTCCCGGACTAGGGGGTGTCCGGATAGCCAAACTATCATCCTCGGCCGGACTCCTGGACTATGAAGATACAAGATTGAAGACTCCGTCCCGTGTCCGGATGGGACTTTCCTTGGCGTGGAAGGCAAGCTTGGCAATACGGATATGTAGATCTCCTATCATTGTAACCGACTCTGTGTAACCCTAACCCTCTTCGGTGCCTATATAAACCAGAGGGTTTTAGTCCATAGGACGAACAACAATCATACCATAGGCTAGCTTCTAGGGTTTAGTCTCTCTGATCTCGTGGTAGATCTACTCTTGTACTACCATATCATCAATATCAATCAAGCAGGAGTAGGGTTTTACCTCCATCGAGAGGGCCCAAACCTGGGTAAAAACATCGTGTCCCTTGTCTCCTGTTACCATCCGCCTAGACGCACAGTTCGGGACCCCCTACCCGAGATCTGCCAGTTTTAACACCGACACCCACCATTTACCTTCCTCAAAACAGCCACCATACCTACCTATTATGGCATTTCCATAGCCTTTCCGAGATATATTGCCATGCAACGTTCCACCGTTCTGTTCATATGACACGCATTACTTTTGTCATATTGCTTTTTGCATGATCATGTAGTTGACATCGTATTTGTGGCAAGGCCACCTTCATAATTTTCATACATGTCGCTCTTGATTCATCGCATATCCCGGTACACCGCCGGAGGCATTCATATAGAGTCATATCTTGTTTTAGCTTTGAGTTGTAAATCCATAAAAGTGTGATGATCTTCATTATTAGAGCATTGTCCTAGTGAGGAAAGGATGATGAAGACTATGATTCCCCCACAAGTCGGGATGAGACATCGGACTTTACAAAAAGAAAAAAAGAAAAAAAAGAAAAATAAATAAAGAGAAAGGCCAAAAAGAAAAAAAAGATAGGCCAAAGAAAAAAAAGAGAAAAAGAAAAAAAGAAAGAAAAAATAAAATGAGAGAAAAAGAGAGAAGGGAAAATGCTACTATCTCTTTTTCCACACTTGTGCTTCAAAATAGCACCATGATCTTCATGTTAGAGAGTCTCATATGTTGTCACTTTCATATACTAGTGGGAATTTTTCATTTTAGAACTTGGCTTGTATATTCCAATGATGGGCTTCCTCAAAAGTGCCCTAGGTCTTCGTGAGCAAGCAAGTTGGATGCACCCCACTTAGTTTCTTTTGTTGAGCTTTCATATATTTATAGCTCTAGTGCATCCGTTGCATGGCAATCCCTACTCACTCACATTGATATCTATTAATGGACATCTCCATAGCCTGTTGATACGCCTAGTTGATGTGAGACTATCTTCTCCTTTTTTGTCTTCTCCACAACCACCCTTCTATTCCACATATAGTGCTATGTCCATGGCTCACGCTCATGTATTGCGTGAAAGTTGAAAAAGTTTGAGATTATTAAAGTATGAAACAATTGCTTGGCTTGTCATCGGGGTTGTGCATGATTAAATACTTTGTGTGATGAAGATAGAGCATAGCCAGACTATGATTTTGTAGGGATAACTTTCTTTAGCCATGTTATTTTGAGAAGACATGATTACTTGGATTAGTATGCTTGAAGTATCACTATTTCTTATGTCAATATGAACTTTTATTTTGTATTCATTTGGATCTGAACATTCATGCCACAATAAATAAAATTACATTATGAATTATGCTAGGTAGCATTCCACATCAAAAAATTCTTTTTTATCATTTACCTACTCGAGGACGAGCAGGAATTAAGCTTGGGGATGCTTGATACGTCTCCAACGTATCTATAATTTTTGATTGTTCCATGCTATTATATTACCCCTTTTGGATGTTTATGGGATTTATTTTACACATTTATATCATTTTTGGGACTAACCTACTAACCGGAGGCCCAGCCCATATTGCTGTTTTTTTGCCTATTTCAGTATTTCGAAGAAAAGGAATATCAAACGGAGTCCAAACGGAATGAAACCTTCGGGAGAGTTATTTTTGGAACAAATCTGATCCGGAGAGCCTGGAGTGCAAGTCAAGAAAGCTCTGAGGGCCCCATGAGATAGGAGGCGCCCCCCCTGTAGGGCGCGCCCCCTGTCTCGTGGGCCCCTCGGGCGGCCACCGACGTACTTCTTCCTCCTATATATACCTACGTACCCCAAAAACATCCAGGAGCACCACGAAACACAATTTCCACCGCCGTAACCTTCTGTATCCGCGAGATCCCATCTTGGAGCCCTTGTCGGCACTCTGCCGGAGGGGGAAGCAACCACGGAGGGCCTCTACATCAACATACTTGCCCCTCCGATGAGTTGTGAGTAGTTTACCACAGACCTACGGGTCCATAGTTATTAGCTAGATGGCTTCTTCTCTCTTTTTGGATCCCAATACAATGTTCTCCCCCTCTCTTGTGGAGATCTATTCGATGTAATCTCTTTTTGCGGTGTGTTTGTCGAGATCCGATGAATTGCGTGTTTATGATCAAGTTTATCTATGAATAATATTTGAATCTTCTCTGAATTCTTTTATGTATGATTGAGTTATCTTTGCAAGTCTCTTCGAATTATCAGTTTGGTTTAGCCTACTAGATTGATCTTTCTTGCCATGGGAGAAGTGCTTAGCTTTGGGTTCAATCTAGCGGTGTTCTTACCCAGTGACAGAAAGGGTTGCAAGACACGTATTGTATTGTTGCCATCGAGGATAACAAGATGGGGTTTATATCATATTGCATGTGTTTATCCCTCTACATCATGTCATCTTGCTTAATGCGTTGCTCTGTTCTTATGAACATAATACACTAGATGCATGCTGGATAGCGGTCAATGTGTGGAGTAATAGTAGTAGATCCAGGCAGGAGTCAGTCTACTTGTTATGGACGTGATGCCTATATAAATGATCATGCCTAGATAATCTCATAACTATGCGCTTTTCTATCAATTGCTCGACAGTAATTTGTTCACCCACCGTAATACTTATGCTATCTCGAGAGAAGCCTCTAGTGAAACCTATGGCCCCCGGGTCTATCTCTTATCATATTTGCTTTCAATCTACTTTATTTGCATCTTTACTTTTTGCATCTATCTTATAAAACACCAAAAATATATTTATCTTATCATACCATCTTTATTAGATCTCACTTTCGCAAGTGGCCGTGAAGGGATTGACAACCCCTTTATTGCGTTGGTTGCGAGTTCTCAGTTTGTTTGTGTAGGTGCGTGGGAATTTTGAGGAGCCTCCTACTGGATTGATACCTTGGTTCTCAAAACTGAGGGAAATACTTACGCTACACTTTGTTGCATCACCCTCTCCTCTTCGAGGAAAACCAACACAAGCTCAAGACGTAGCATGCAGTAATAGTTGTAGATGCAGGCAGGAGTCGATCTACTAATCTTGGACGTGATGCCTATATACATGATCATTACCTTGGATATCATCATAATTATTTGTTTTTCTATCAATTTCCCAATAGTAATTTGTTTACCCACTGTATGCTATTCTCAAGAGAAGCCTCTAGTGAAAAGATGGGCCCCGAGTCTATTTCCTATCATATATTAAAACCAAAAATACCTTGCTGCAATTTTCTTTTATTTATTCTATTTTGTATTTTTTTTATATATATTTACCAAAACCTGTACAATTTAATCTATCTCAATACCGTTGAGGGATTTACAACCCCTTCATGCATTGGATTGCAAGTATTTATTGTTTGTGTGCATGTGTTGTTTACATAGTGTTGCTTGGTTCTCCTACTAGATTGATAACCTTGGTTTCATAACTGAGGGAAATACTTACCTTTGCTGTGTTGCATCATCCTCTCCTCTTCGGGGAAATACCAACGCAGATTACAAGTAGCAAACGACAACACTTACAGGCTTGGCGTTATCGTTGCATGCTGCTTGCACACTAACATGACTAATGGCAAAATTCATGGTGGTATTTATGCTACTCGCCTAGCGAGATGCTTTAATGTTTAGATACGCCCCCATGATTACTTGTTGCCTAGAGTTTATCTAGATCACAAGTCGATGGAGGAACACCACTTTATTGATGTTCCCGTGCCTCCGCACCACATTCGTTATAACTTGATTTTTAGTGAGGATACTCGTCATATTATTTTGTTGCCTGCACCTCCTTTGTTTGACTCACATGCCTGGAACGGATACACCATCCTATCAAAGGACATCGTTGCTTACCGGAATGCATTGGCAGCGGCAGAGGAGGAGGTCCAGGATTGGGACGCTCAGGTGTCGCCGCCTCAGCACTTTCATATGGGACAGGATGGTGATTACCAAGCTAGGCGAAAACCTAAGCTTGGGGAAGTACGTATTTCCCACCGACATTACATTCATGTTCACACATTTCATTCCAGTTGTCGGTGTTCATCCTCTTTCATTACCTAATTCAAGTTAGTTTTATTTTCTCGCTTTCTTCTTGTGTGTTTGAAAAATTTTGAGAAAATCCAAAAATATTTCTTGCTTCTTTTCAGTTTTTCTTTCTAGTTTAATTAGTTGTAGTATTACAAGGAAACCTAAAAATATTTCTGGTTTCTTCTTTTGCTTGTTGGGAGCTTTCCCGTGTAAATAGTTTTTCTCTTTTTTGTTCTCCTTCATTAATTTGCTTCCTTCAAGAAAAAACAGAAACTCCAAAAACATTTCAGTGTGTTTCTAATTTTTCAAAAAATTTGGAGTTATAGAAGTATGTTCAATGTTCAGATTGCTACAAATTGTTCTATTTTTGACATATCCTGTTTTTGATGCATTGTTTTGCTTGTTTTGATAAAACTATGGATTGTATCAGGGGGTACAAGCAATGGAGAAGTTAGAATACAATAGCTATAATGCAACAGTACTTAAAGTAGTGATTTGCTTTATTATACTAACGAAACTCACAAGGTTTTGTTAAGTTTTGTGTGATTGAAGTTTTCAAGTTTTGGGTGAGATCATGATGGATGAAGGAATAAGGAGTGGCAAGAGCCTAAGCTTGGGGATTCCTAAGGAACCCCAAGGTAATATTCAAGGACTCCCAAGCGACTAAGCTTGGGGATGCCCCGGAAGGCATCCCCTCTTTCTTCTAGCAACTATCGGTAATTTTACTTGGAGCTATACTTTTATTTGTCAAATATCATGAGTTTTGCTTAGGGCATCTTGTAATATATGAGTCTTTGTTTGTTTTGCTTTTCAGTTTGTCACAATAATCCTTGTTGGACACACCTATTTGAGAGATCCATATGTTATCATGATTTGTTAGAATTGCTCTATGTGCTTCACTTAAATTTTTTGAGCTAGGCAATTGCTCAGTGTGCTTCACTTAAATCTTTTAGAGCACGGTGGTGATTAAATTTTGAAGAAATGCTTGAACTCTCATGTTTCACTTAAATCGTTTAGAGAGTTGATATGATTATATTTTAAAGAAATGCACTCTCATGCTTCACTTATATTATTTTGAGAGTTGATTTTTTTGAAGAAATAATTGCACTCTCATGCTTCACTTATATCCTTTTGAGAGTTGATAATAGTAATGGTAATTTGCACAAGATATGAATTTGGTCCCAAAGTGATGGATATTCAAGGGGGATATAATAAAAACTTTCATAAAGATCATTGGATATTATAAACTTGATTCCTTGCAATATTTTTGCGATATGGAGATAGTGATATGTGAGTCATGTTGGTAAGTATATGCTTTAGTAAGAATATTGGTGTTAAGGTTTGTGATTCCCTATGCATGCACACAAAGTCAATAGTTATGCAACAAAGGTATATCCTACTTGTGGTGCATTATTCAGTGTTAATTATGTTCAATATGCGTTTATGACCGTTTTCATTTTTTCGTTGGTCGCTTTTCAACCTATTTGCTAGTCTTCACTTGTACTAAGAGGGAATGCTGCTTGTGCATCCAAATCCTTAAACCTAAAGTTGTGCCAAATGAGTCCACCATACCTACCTATATGCGGTATTTCCATGAAGTTCTAAGTGAATTAGCATGTGTGCCGACTCTATTTTTCAAAATGAATTTCCGTTTTGTGTGCCTGTACCGCTCATGAAGCGGCAGGGGGTGGCCAATATTTTCAATGCTATGTATTTTATTCTCATGATGAGTGTTTATTCACTTGTCATTGCATGAGAGTGTGGAAGGTAATAGGGATGCCCAGTTGATACGTCTCCAACGTATCTATAATTTATGAAGTATTCATGCCATGTTTACAATAGTTTTATATGATTTTTGTATGATTTGATTAGAACTAACCCGGACTGACGTTGTTTTCAGCAGAACTACCGCGGTGTTGTTTTTGTGCAGAAATAATGTTCTCGGAATGCGCTGAAAATCAACGGAGAATTTTTCTGGAAATATAAAAAATACTGGATCAAAGAGTTACTGGATGGGAGTCCTGTGGGCCCCACGAGGGTTGAGGGCGCACCCCTGTGCCTCGTGGACTCTCCGTGGGGCCCCCTGACTTGTTCTCGACGCCAACCTCTCCTATAAATACCCAAACCACCAGAAAATAACCTAGATCAGAAGTTCCGCTGGCGCAAGCCTCTATAGCCACGAGAAATCAATCTAGGCCCTCTCTGGCACCCTACTGGAGGGGGCCATCATCACCGGAGGCCATGGAGGAGGATCCCGGAGGGGCCATCATCGCCATGAAGGCCAAGGTCCAGAGGGAGAACATCTCCCCATCCAGGGGGGAGGCCATGGAGGAGAAAGCACAAGGGGAAGAACCTCTCCTCCTCTCTCTCGGTGGCACCGGAGTGCCATCGGGAGGGGAATCATCGCCATGATGATCGTCCTCATCAACATCAACATCATCATCACCATCCTCATCTCTTTTACGCGGTCCACTCTCCCGCACCCCGATGTAATCCCTACTTGAACATGGTGCTTTATGCCACATATTATGATCCAATGATGTGTTGCCATTCTATGATGTTTTGAGTAGATATCCTTTGTCTTTGGGTTGATTGATCATCTAGATTGGTATGAGTTGTATATTTTATTTTGGTGTTGTCCTATTGTGCCCTCCGTGTCGCTCAAGCGTGAGGGATTCCCGCTGTAGCACTACAAAAAAAATACACTTCCGTGATGATACGTGTTTGTCATAGTAGGTCGCGTTTTTTGTCATGCATGTACATCCATGGTGATTTTATGACAGAATCAAGATAGTCATACCTGTGCTGTCGTAGAAGTGTTCCATGACATTACCAAAATTATCATCATGGAAGTGTCCACTTCCATGACGATAAATCGCGCGTCATAGAAGTGCTTTCATCAAGGGTGACCGACACGTGGCATCCACCATAACGGAACGCCGTTAAGCTATTGGGTCCGGTTCTGGATCCGATAACCCGTTAACTGCCCCGACCAATGGGGATTTTCCACATGTAAAATCATCATTGGCTGGAGGAAACACGTGTTGGCTCACCGTCGGGACAGATGTCATCCACTCATTGGACCAAAGGCGCCTATGATACGGCGACACGTGGCACGGCCCAACAGAGGCCCATTCCCGTGAAAAGGTCGGCCCGTTTGACTTGGTCAAAAGGTGACGGGCCGGCCCACAGAAAGCCTGTTAACGGCCTGTTCGCATATAGCCCATTTACAGCCCGCTAACCCAGGGGCCGTTACGACCTCTCCGAATTAGGCCCAGTAGCATCATCTGGGCCGTCCAATATGATTCCAGCCCGTTTTAACTTCCAGCCCATGTGTGGCCCGTGACTTCTTTCGGCCCATATGAGGCCCTTTGTAACTCTTGGCCCATTAACAGCCCGTGGTGAAACTGGCCCGTAATGAACAGTGTATCACTTTATACCCATTAACGGCCCGTTATTCCATTGGGACGTTCCAGCCCAAGTTATCTTTTGGCCTTCTCAGGGCCCATTGATTCTTGGGCTCATTTGCAGCATTCGGTTACATACGGCCCATTACTGTCATCTTTTGCTTGTGGGCCAAATTCAGCCCATCGTTATAGTCGGCCTGTTTGCGGACCGTTAATACGTTGGGCCGTTTTCATGTCAAAAAAACCTATTGGGCTGTTTTCATAGAGTTATCAAATATGGCCTATTAACGGCCCGTTATGGTCCACGAATAGTACGGCCCATGATTGGTGAAATGATGATACGCCCCGTAGAAGGCCCATGGATCCTACGGCCCGTATGAGGCCCATGGATAGTACGGCCTATAGAAGGCCCATGGATCATACGGCCCATAGAAGGCCCATGGACCCTACGGCCCGTAGAAGGCCCATGAATCCTAAGGCCCGTATAGAAGGCCAATGGATCCTACGGCCCGTATAGAAGGCCAATGGATCCTACGGCCGGAAGAAGGCCCATGGATCATACGGCCTGCAGGAGGCCCATGGTTACAATAGTCCGTGTGTTGCCATGATTATTTTGGCCTAGTTACCAAAAATAGGCTATTGTGGCCACTAGAAAAACACAGAAAAAGAACTGCAGTGACTACAAGCAAACAACTAAACAAGTCAATAAGGAAATAAATAAGCAAGCAATTAACGCTAGCCTATTACCGCTATTACACATATTACATCCACTGGGCATCAAAGTTCGCCACCAGTGCAAATATAGGGAACAAAGCAGCATATTACATACACTGGCCGTCAAAATTGGCCACAGTGCAAATAAACGCGGCAGCAAAACAAGAGCATAACTGAAACAACTTCAGAAGAGCTCAAGAAACGTTATCCTGGGTATCCACCATGCTGGCAATAAGCTTAGCAAGCTTGTTAGCTTTGTCCTATTTGGCGCTGAAATCCTCCAACGCTTGTTGTTGCACCAGAAAGTATGCATCTGAATGCTCCAGGGACTTCCGCAGTCCTTCCGCTTCTTGTCACAGCACAGCTAATCGATGTCTTTCAACTTGTAATTGAGACTCAAGAAACCGAACTGATTCAGACAGAGAGTTTAAATAGCTTTTGCAAGCGGTAGTGGCCAGTAACTCAAACACTAAACCAAGACAGGACTTTGGGGTTGTCTTGCTATCTTCAAGATAGTCTTCCTTAGCTGTTTTATCAGCTTTGTTGGAGACCAACAAGGATGTGTCACTATCCTGAACCTTATCTGCATTACTTCCTTTACCATTGCTTAATAAGGCACTCTTCCCCAATATTCTGCCGGCATTCTAAAAGAAGAAACAAGCAGACACATAACAAGTTTAGCATGTACTAGTATATGAAACTCATTTTGGTGAATCAGTTCATTAGTAAGGTGGACAGGATTAAACTACCAAGTCTTCTATTGCCAAGTACTAGTACATAATAAAAGCATCAAACAAACATATATCTATGTCCTATGGTCACTGCATTGTCTTGCCAAATCAAATAGAGACACGGTTCAAATCATATCAGTTCAAGACAAAGCAGCACTGAAAGAATACAAAGCGTGGGAAACTACACGGGACAACAAGATTTCAGATGGGTACCACGGGTCTACATGTACAATAACACTATTGGCTCTATTGTGATGCTAGTAATGTGCATGATATGAAAGTCAACTGTATACACAATTGAAATTGAAATCAACAGAGCTATTGATAAGAGCAAACCTATTAAGGAAACATGCGTGAACATACCTGCTATGCCATTGGAGTTTCGATTGGATCCTTCAATTTAAAAATAAGTTTGTATGAGTAAATACAGTGATACAAGAGCAAAGCAATCATAGTTAAAAAGAGGCGCGCCTAAGTGAGCGCTTGAGCGCGCCTAGGCTCTAGGCGTTGGCAAAACGCATTACGCATAACTACACTTAATCTGTGCATAACTGCGCGTAAGCATGCGCTTTGGTCAGTAAAGCGCAAGGCCGTGGCAAAACGCACAATTAACGCCTAGCGCTTTTTTGAACTATGATAGCAATGGAATCTTAAATTAGAACAATTGTTCTTCAGGTTTAGGCACTTGTTCTACATGAACAGAGTACAGTAAGACGCAAGAATATAATACTTAAAAATAGAAAATGAGCTCATAGACCTTACCACATTCTTGGTTCGGGACCAGTACAGAACAAGGCGTTCCCAATCATCGTCCAGTAAATGTGTCTCAGGAGAATGTAAGGGAATTTGATGAGTTTCTTTGCCGGTGAAGTACGTTTTCTTCAGGTAATTCTGATACTGCCACCAAGCATTCTTGAAGATAGTAGAGGTATTAGCACAAGTTACCTCGTCCTGAGTTTCCAAATCGGTCCTTCTGTATAGAGAAAAATGGGAAAATTTGTTGTATTATAACCATCATGGAGGTAGGATGTATGGGACGAAGCAAAGTAATTGCCATGAATAACATTACTTACACATAACTCCTGGACAAACACCTGCAACTAGCATTTTCCTTCATCTTCAGTATAATATTTCCAAGATGGGAAGATACGCACATACGATTTAACAACATCAAATGTGATAGATGCTAAACTACGACTAGCTGGTTGTACTTCCTCCACAGGAATAGGCGTACTAACTGGTGGAGTTGGGGTTCACCATGATAGTACTGGCCCTTTGGGCACTGGAGCTGCCTTACTAACTGCTCTTGTTTGGGAGCTATGTGGTGGAGATGGTGGTGTGTCAACAGGAATTGGGTTACTATCGGCTGGGGTTGGGGTTAGATTGGGTGAAGCTGGTTCTCTGTCCATCGCAGTAGGGGTACAATCTACGAGAGTTTGGGTTATGTGTGGTAGGGCTGGTTCTTGTGCATGTACAACCGGGGTGCTATCTCCACCAAGAGGTAGCACTGTTTTATTTGAAGACCGTGTTTTTAGTCTGCTAGATACTGGCATCACCCGCTCCAATTCAAATGGCTGATAAACAGTAAACATAGTTGAATGTACAGACATTGTATGAGAGACAGATGCAATAGATAGTGTGGAAAAAAGAGGGCATGAAATAGTTGACAGGTATATTGTTTAACTAAAACGGATAGCATGACATAATTTCACATATATGATGTCTTTCTAAACTGGATAGCATAGCATAACATAATTCAAAGATATGATGAATAACTAAACATGATCGCATGACATAATTCACCTACATGTTATCTAAGTAATCAGGATCGCATCATTTAATTCACATATGTGATTTATATGCTAAATAGAGGGCATTAAATATGATGTCTGAACTAAGAACATGGTGTTGAATATTGTGTATATGATGTCTAAGTTGTGCAATGCAAGACATCGTATGCATGATATGAGTAGTATAACCATGCCAAGTTAGAGCATACACCTCAGTGGGGGAATAGGACTAGTCATCTGTCTCCGAATCCATCTCTGAGGAGCTATCGGGACCCAACAAGAGATCTGCTTCGACAGGTAGCACTGTCTGCTCTGAAGGACTTGTTTTCACTCCAGATTTTTCCATCTCCCACCCAAATGGCTGATTCACAGAAAGAGTAGTTTAATGTACAAACATTGTTGACAAATGGAAATGTAATGAAGAAAAGGATGGGCAAGATATCATTCAAATATATGATGCCTGGTTAAACAGGATGGCATTGCACATTTCACATATATTATGGCTGGCTAAAAGACATGAGACTACATATTCCCATATATGATATAGAAACTAAACAGGTGACATTATAGAACATGTCTAAACTAAGCAGATGACATATATGATGTCAAAAGTAGGCACTGCAAGGCAACATATGCATGATATGACTAACATCATTATGCCAAGGTAGAGCAAACACCTTGGGGGGTAAATAGGAGTGGTCAGCGGCGTCTGAATCCGCCTCAGAACACATATCTTCCTCTAGATTACAATCTGGAGAGGGGTGCGGAGGGTTTTCCATTGAACCCACCATGGAGCGATGTCTGCATGACATTGTATTACCGCGCAAAACTCTTCTCTTTTTATGTACATGTTCAGCATGACTGTGTACAATATCTGACATGCATACGAAAAAAATATGGTGAGATTATGTAAGGAGAGCATGCAGAAATTTAGAGTGATGGTAACAACCAGTGGATCGACGTTTTTCCATTAAACCAAAATAGCCCTAATGGGTCGACGTGAATGTATAGTAATAAGTGATGCAACAAATGAACAACCTCTTTGCCATAGCCGTGTCGACCTCAGCATCATTGGGTTGGTCGCTGAAGCAGTTGAGGCATAGGTGGCTGTCGGAGGTGTGGAGGATGATCTAAGGAATCTGTAGACGGCGTCCAGGGCACTGCTCTGTTGTGATGGATCGTTCTGTCGTTGGAGCAGCTCCAGTGAGCCGTAAGACGTCAAGGCTGAAGCAACACAAGACAGACATCGTCAATCTCAAGTGGGATTCTAATAGCATCTCCAATAGATGATGTAAAATGGATGTAAAATTTACATCACCAAAAACCACCTGACTACAACAGATGAGGTAAAAACTGTTGATTCTAAACTTAACTGTCGAAACTGAAATTTACTGTGGAATCTGAATGCTACTGTCGAAAGAACGCAATGGTAGCAGAGAGGCACTTGACATGTAGTTTAGGGAGGGCCTGCAGTTCATCTTCAACCTGCACCCCCCTGAGCCGCCAGCCACCACCAGCCGAACCGCCGGCCCCAGCGCCACCTCGCCGCCCCGAAACAACTCGCCACCACCGCCCCGGCCAGCCCTCTAGGCCCCCTGCCCCCCCCCCCCTGAACCCTAAGATAGATAGTGGGGTACCTCTCCGGCGAGCCCCCGTCCCCGCTATGGGTGGTTCTTCCTTAACTCCGGCGAGCCCCCCCCCCCCAACCTTTGAAAATCGACTAACCCAAAAGTCGATTCAGTCGACTGAAGTGTGGCTAAATCGGAGCAGACCAGCAGCATGAGCGAGTGGGAGAGCAGCAGCAGCAGTTGGGCGAGCGAGCGATCGAGCAAGAGCTGGAGCAGCAGCAGCAGCGCGAGCGAGCAAGCGAGAGCCAGAGCAGCAGCAGCAGATCCGACTGGTATGGACGCCGCCGCCGAAGGGGCCTCGCACTGGGGGAGAGCTACCATGGAGATGTCGCTCGTGGCGCTGGCTTCAAGGTAGCCGCTCCATGGTGGTGCGGGATGGAGCACCGTCGTCGTCGGGAGGTCGAGTTAAGGAGAAGGTGCGATGCAATGAGTGTACAACCTCTTTGGTGGCACCGAGTAGGCCTCGGCTTCGTCCGAGGAGTCGGTGAGGATGATGCGGTTCCGGTGGAGCAGGTTAAGGCGGCGCTATGGGGATGGAGCAGCCGTGATAGACGAGGCAATCGTCGGAGCAGCTCCTTGGAGGTGGAGGACGGGGCGGCTGAACCGGCGGGATGACGAGATGGACGACGGATCCTCATCCGGGGAGGTGGACGAGGGACGTCGAGCTGTCGCGGTGGACGACGTCGTCAGGGAAGAGGCTCCGGCTGGGCAGCGGTGACGTGGCGGACGGAGGAGGCGGCTGGAGCGGAGAGGTTATGGCGGCCTAGGATTTCGAATGGCGAAAAGGGGGCGATGGGAGGGGGTGAAGCATGACTTAGGGATGCGCTTGTCCAAAATGTAGGGTGTGTTACAAAAGTACCCCCCACCGATTTGAACTAGCGGCCCTTTCGGCTCAGGGTTAGAAGGGGGATTTCGCGTGTCGGGATTTGGCAGCTGGAGGGAGTTTTCGCGCGCGTTGTAATTTCGGGATAGCAAGGCGCGAGTTGTGAAGGCACCAGTTTTGGGAGCACGATATCTGAATTTTCAGGATATAACAAGACGCGGGTTGAATTTTAGGGACAAGCCTAACGTGTAGTAATATTGTACTTGTACGTACCAAATCAATTCGCACTTCCCTCAACCAAAAAGAAAACAAAAAAAATAAAAGTATTCACACCACACAAAGAGAGAGTCCTGCCCCGTTTTACTATACAAATGCTATTCAAAGCTACTCCCTCATTCCATCTATATAGGGCCTAATGCGTTTTTCGATGCTAACTTTGACCATATATTAGAGCAATGATATATGACATGCAACTTACACAAAGCACACCGTTAAATTCGTCTGTGAAAGGTTCTTTCAATGATATAATTTTCACATTGTGCATGTCATGTACTATTAATCTTGTCAATAGTCAAAGGCGGTCTTAAAAATCTCATTACGCCCTATATAGATGGAAGGAGGGAGTATGAATCCATGTTATGTCCGATTAAATTTTTTTGCTTGCTGTATAATGCATGTAACCTACTCATACCAACATTTTAGTGCATTCCAAATGTCTATACTACCGCTGCAATTCGAACTAAATTTGAATTCGTTTCTCTATTTAAATAAGAATCTACAATCATGATTGTTGCCAACTTCAACCATCATAGTTTCCTTGCTATCCGCCAGATATAAATTGGATGGCCTATAATGCAGGATGGCACGCACACCATCTTCAACAACTCCGTTTTTTTATAAGAGTAGAGATAAAAATATATTAAATGTAGTATAACATGTTCATAAGCACACCATGTGTATCACCGTTATATATATTCACACATGCGTTGGTTTAAAACACTATGATAAATTCTTCAAGTATCCGAATTTGCTTTTTATAATGAAGTATATATGATCTCTATTCGTCTTTTACACCCACACAACCCTCTTATCTTTGTAGCTAGCGCTAACCTTCTCTTGTGCATGCACACACCCGCATCCCTCTCACCCTCCCTCAGCATTCTCTAGCTCCATCACCCAAATTCGTCTTTTCACTTTAGGTCGTTCACCCACGGTGTGTGTAGGCCCCCTAGCTCCTTCTTTACTAAGGATGGCAATGGGTAGGGTATGGACAGGGTAGAGCAATACCATACCCATACCCATGTAGTCAGTGGGTACAAAATTCTACCCATACCCATACCCATGGGTATGGAACTTTACCCATACCCATACCCGATGGGTACCCATACCCATTGGGTATCCAATGGATAGAACAAATAGTACACAAGTTATTCACATTTTTATGCTCATTGATAGCACATTTGACAAAAAAATCAATTATCTTAGCTCAATAGTAGGTAGATGAGTAAATGACCAATATCAAAATTAAGAAATCACAACCTACTCCTAAGTCAATAGGAGTAGACGAGTCACATTACAAATTAATGACTAATTGACGACAAGTTAACATAATTCACAAACGGGCAGGCTATGGGTATACCCACGGGTACAAGGTTATACCCGTACCCTACCCATGACTTAATGGGTAGGGTATGGGTACTACCCATGGGTATAAAAGTGTGCCCATACCCTGCCCATGCGGGTACAATACCCACGGGTACCTGTACCCATGGGTAAAATTGCCATCCTTATTCTTTACGGCACACATCGATTGATATGCCTTTCTAGCCAGGTGTGCCTAGCACAAACACAAGCTTCCCCTCTTCTCTTGTCACCGTCCATGCCTCACTCCCACCACTCTTTTCATCATTCTCGTACTCGCACACTCCTTTCCCCTCGATATAGTATGCCTCTCGTACCACCTCCTAGATGCATCCCTCTCTCTCTATCCTTCTCCTCGTGCCTCATTTGCTTCTAACACACACATGCATGTATATTGATTGATCTCCCAACATATACCTAGATCGACATTAACTACCCCCCCCCCCATCAATCGACATACCTCACAAGTTATGTCTCTCCTTTCTCTAACAAAGGGCGATTGATCTTCCTATGTAGTTACGTCTGCTTACCACAGCCACATCGTCCCCCCTCATCATTTGTGCATGCCTCCTGACCCGTCTCTCACACGCACATGCACAGACAACAAGCAGCCATCTCCTCTCTTATTGATATTGTGGGTGTGCCCTCCATTTGTCTAGCAAGCCTATCCCACCATTTGTTAGAAGCAACTCCACTACCACCCCCTCCAACACTCTAGCTCTGTCTCTCTCACAACCTTATTCCTCTCCTGCACATATGCATGGATGCCGATCAATCTCCCTTAATACATGAGGCAGATCGATCTCCTTAATACATGAGGTAGGCCTCTCTCCTCCCCCACACATATACCAGCCATTGTACCTCTATAGTTAATTGGGCCTGCCTCTTCCCCCACCATACACCGATAGTCGAGCGCTGCAGGTAGGTATCCATGCCACAGAGACAAACTGCACATGTCCCCTCTCACGTTCCAGTAGGCCAGCCACTCTATATCTTAGACGTGGGCACACAAAAATTCGATGGCACTCTTTATCGATCGCGCGCGCGCGCACACACACACACACACACACATCATCCCTCTCTTCGATTCTATGGACACCTCAAGCCGATGATACCTCCACTCTCTTCTCGTGGATCGCCCCCTCTATATATATGTTATATCCAGGACTCTATTTCACACACATTGCATATGTTACATTTTTTGATTGACCACCCCCCCCCCAAAAAAAACTCTCAAGAACCCACACACTATTTCTCTCTAGGTTTGTATCTCTCTCACACAACCCCACGTAGGTGGTGTACGTATACAAGAAGAGAATAGGTGCACCGTGCACGTACTCACGCTTCGTGCCCAGCCACACCCGCGCGGGTACACGGTGGAGCTCATTTCTTTACAAAATGGCAGCCCACGTGCTAATTTGAACTCCTGTAGCAGTTGTTTACCTAGGGAGGTCGTGCACGAAACAAAGTTCGACTAGACGTGTTGCCGCGTTATTTTTAAATAAAGTTATAGCGCTCAATGGCACGTACACAAAATATAAAATGATTTTTCTGGAGAAAAAGGTAGTCCGCTCACTATATACAATGGAGCCTGTCTGCCTGGTTTGTCGCTCTTCAGAGTATCTCACACAAGGCTGCGGTGGCCTCTCTCTCTCTCTCACCGTTGGTCACTGATCCGGCCGCATCCCGTCCACTGGGGGAAAGGGAGTGTGGTGGCCTCTCTCTCTTTCACCGTTGGTCAATGATCCGGCCGCATCCCGTCCGCCGGGGGAAAGGGAGGAAGTGCATCATTTCTCCGTTCGACGGCGCTGAGGCAGCACGTCCCGATCTGCGGTACACGTCGTTCTCTCTGACCAAGCTCCGGCACGGCAGGGCCTACGCCACCTGCTCGCAGATTCCGCCAGCCGCCGCTCACCTAGTTACATCCCGACGACCTCCAGGTATCCCCTCCGGCCTTGCTCCACTGCCCGTCTTCCCACGTTGCTGCATGTGGATCTTCCATAGTTCTTTGCCCAAAACGTAGCTCGTCCGGCGTACTTTCCATATTGCATTCTCGTCCTCACACCGTTTTAGACAAACACAACCGTGTTGTTATCTTCCCTTAGGACAAGGAATATGCTTCTTTTTTGTCGTCGCATGTGTCATCAACTGTTATTGGCCAGTAATTGTTTCCTTTCTACCTCTTTTTTGCAAATAGGGTTATCCATTTCACCTCGTTGCTATTGCGACCTTTTGGTGAACTGCACAAATCAGTTTTTTCTTAAGAGTGTTTTGTGCAGTTGTACTAAAATGTCACATGGGCAACGTCTCTACATTTCAGTGCGACTGCACAAAGGGAGATTGGTTTTGCTCTATCCTCCTCATCCAACTCCGAGCCTAATCTTCTCCAACTAGTTAGTCTTAAGAGAGACTGCAAAGGTGACCAGCTTCTATTTGTGTGTTTATTGTTTCATCAGCAGTCCTCTATTATCGTAATCACACTTAATATCTTTGGAACAGGGACACTCAGCTCTATTTTAGTGGAACTGCACAAAATGATCGGAATGTTGCATGCTCCAGACAGCTACTTTTTTCCCAACATGCCTTGTTGATTTAGACAGAGCTGGGGGGGGGACGTTGCTACCAATGAAAGCATGGATCAATTTTAATTTAACACCTTCTCACAACTCTGTCTTCAGTTGTGATGTAATTATTAGCTCTGATCTGCTAATAATTGACATGCATTAGCAAGGAAGTTAGTTTTTTATTGTTTCCGAAAGAGCATCGATGGCAAGACACGCGAAACAAAAGCTGAAAGCTCACACCATTGTACAATTTCATGTCGCTGGAAAATTATTTGTATAGTATGTCAATTATGTAAACAAATGATGGAAGCTTGATAGCATTGCCAGAAGCCTCTTCATCATCCGGGTCCATGTGCCATGCACAAAATTATACTTCTTCGTTGCTAAATATTTGTCTTTTTACAAATTTTAAATGGGCATATTTTAGAGTGTAGATTCACTCATTTTGCTTCGTATGTGTACTCCCTCCGTTCCTAAATATTCCATTCGTCTTTCTAGAGATTTCAACAAGTGACTACATACGGAGCAAAATGAGTGAATCTACACTCTAAAATATGTCTATATACATCCGTATGTAGTAGTCCATTTGAATCTCTAAAAAGACAAATATTTGAGTAGTCACTCGTTGAAATCTCTAGAAAGACAAATACTCCGGAGTATATTTAAGAACCGAGGGGGTACTGCACAACCGCATTGGAGACTCGGCCCGGTCGTCGCGCCGCATTAATAGTGAGTAATGAGCAGTCAAATCATTACCCCCACCTTTCCCACTGTAAGTTGCTCGGAAGAAGCAACCATCAATACGCTCTTCTTTGAATCCACTCATACTACTCCATCCATCACTGTTTATAGAGCGCGCTTCAGAAAAAAGAAAAAAATCTATGGGACCAAGGCGACTAGTGATCGGCCTGAAAAATATCATTGGTAGTTATAGCACGGCGTCTATTACTAGAGGGAATAATGCGTACACACATGCATGCAGTGCTTCCACCCCGGGTACACACATGCATGCACATACTCCACTCCGTAGTAGTACAGTACATGGAGAGAAAATTGTAGACTTGATTGCGGTTACCACGCCCTAATTAATTGAGCATTAAACCAATCGTGTCTAAAGTCTCTCTGGTGGTGGAAATGCATTGAGATAAATGCATCATAATGAAGCGCGCCCTGAAAACTGTGACGGAGGGAGGAGTAGTATGAAAGTGCAAAACCAAGTACGCGTATGGCCAGTCGGGCAACGCACCTCCTCTTGGCATATCATTGACATGTGGGACAGGAGTGTGAGCAAATCGATCTCAATTGACGGCAAAGAGTCAACCCGCTATTCCTTGAGAGAGACGAGGAGCGAGAACACACAGACGGGCTCGCACGGAGGCCAAGATATATTCGAGCATGGTTGGTTGATCAATATCATTCATTACATGTTGGGCTGCTGTTTTCCGCCCTTCTCTGGAATAAACGTGTACTTTATCAGAGATTAAAAATAAGAGTACAGATGCTCCACCATGCGGTTCTAGTAGTAGTACTACTCGTACTACTGCGCTTGGCTCTTCACCTCTTCGTGAAGTCGAACAATGATGGTACTCCGCATGTTGGGTACTACAGTGTATGCCTCTGACAATCTGACACCGAATGGACTGATGCATGTCCACCGAGGGTAGTTTGCATTAGTCAAAAGGCGTAAGCGAGCTTCACCTTGTCCTACAAGCTTCTCCTCGTTCTACGAGTTGACGGGACACACCAAAAAGTAGTGCTAGTCCATACTCCCTCCTTTACGGTTAATATGGCTTAATCTTTTTTGCGGTTAAATGAGATAGCTTTATTCATATATAAGCATTCTTAGGCCGATCAGCCAAGACACTGGTCACTAGGAAGCGAGGTACCCCGCAAAAAAAGAAGTAGGAAGCGAGGTGTATCATCAAGCCAGCTCTTGGCCACATTCAAAGTGCAGCAAGCACGGTTCACACGAAGATGCGCCGCAAGGTTTGCTGACCTGTTTACATGCTGAATAACAAAAAAAAGAGGAAATATTACCGAGCGCCACTATTTGCAACAGGATATGAGCCAGAATTAAGCGAGAATTGTGGCGAGTGTTCCATGCAATCAACTTCCATTATCACATGCGAGAACCCTCGAAGAGAACCAAATGTGTTGAAGATTGCTTTATCACATTTTAAAATTATAATAAGAGTGCAGACACTCCTCCATCCGGTTCCTAGTACTAGTATAGTACTACATACCTTTATAGACTATAGTAGTAGTACTAGTACTACTAGTAAACTTTGCGTTTGGCTGTTTGCCTATTCGGGAAGTCGAACAATAATAACACTAGTAGTATAGTGTATGCTTCTGGCAATCTGACACCGAATTAACTGTTGCACGTCTACCGCCTGAGTGAGGGAAAGCTTGCATTAGTCAAAAGTTTCTCCTTGTCCTGTGAGCCACCGCGCGCAAGCTTCTCCCGTCCTGCAACCTTCTCCTCGTTCGACAAGTTGACGGGACACAGCAAAGTAATGCTAGTCCATACTGCCTCCTCTCAGGTTAATATGGCTTAATTTCAAACGAGATAAATACACTATCTGTCACTGTATATTTGTAAAAATACGGTCAGTGGACTTCATAATACGCTCATTGCACTCAATATATATATTTTCCGGTGTTTATACGGTCACTAGCTCACCCTGACTGAGTATGTGTGTGCATGCACGTGTAGGTTGAGCACTAGAGCGTGGCCGTGTGTGTTCTGTCGCGTGCTCGGACATGCATGCATTAGGGCGTCGCACGCGTTTTTGCGTCCATGTGTACGTGTGACTGTTGCATACACGTAGGGGGAGTACGTGTAGGGGCCACTAAGGAGCAGTCAAATCACACAGTAAGTTGGTCGGAAGAAGCAACCATCATTTCACTCTTGAATGACACGTACGCAATATAAAATGGTTGACATGGAGAGAAAAAGAAAACCACTATATATACACTAGCAGGAGCCTAAGCTACAAGCCTGCTTGCTTAGGTTGCTCTCTTCACAAGCATAGAACGACGGGCCTGATCCCGCAGCTGGAGGAAGGGAACAATGTTCTGTGTAGACGCGGTCGACATCGGCGAGGGAGAAAACCCACAGTCGGTGCGTCCCAATCGGGGGTCGCTGCGGTATGGGCCGATGCCGTGTCCCAACCGCCCTTCTAGCTATAGCCCGACATCCCAGGTAGTCCATCTTCCTTTTGGAGCCGGCTTGCTCCACTGCCGTAGCTCCATCTCCATGTCGATCTTTCTCTACTTCTACCGGCTTCTACTTATGATGAGTTTATGTCTCATGAACTAGTGCCAGTACTATTATTCTAATCACATTTCTTCAATATCTTTGCCATCAGGGATGCTCATGTCGATTTTAGTGGAACTGCACAAAAGCATCGTATGATCCGAGGGTGCCAGCCGTCTTTCCTTCGACATGTTCTACCTGGCTAGGAAATTAAATCATGTTTAGGGTTTAGGGTTTAAGTCGTAGTGACCCCATCAGTAGTTTTTCTTTTGTACACGCTCTCACAACTTTTTTTATTTAGTTGTGAAGTAAATATTGGCTATGATCTGTGAATCATTGAGATGCATCAGCATGCGTGTTAGTTTTCCTTTGTATTTGATGGAATGTTGTAACGGGGCAACCTTGGAATAGGAATGAAAATGGAGCGGGAAGTTTCCATTTTTCCTGAGAAAAAATGGAAACGGAGAGAAAACAGCGTTTCATTTCGTTGGATCGCGCCATCGAGCAAAACCAACATTTAAATCATGTATGTCGTGTTCGTGTCTCACCCTCCTCCACGGCTCGACCCCACACGGTCGCTCGGCATGCCAATCACCGCAAACCGAGTATACGATAACTTTCTCGCCTGCTTGTCAATGGATCACGCCATGGAGTACTAGCACTACTGGAAGAGATTGACGAGTTGGCGGGGAGGACAGCTAGCTGTAGCATGGACTCCCAAGAACTTTTTACTGTTGGGGAACGTAGCAGAAATTCAAAATTTTCCTACGTGTCACCAAGATCTATCTATGGAGAGACTAGCAACGAGGGGAAGGAGAGTGCATCTACATACCCTTGTAGATCGCTAAGCGGAAGCGTTCAAGTGAACAGGGTTGATGGAGTCGTACTCGTCATGATTCAGATCACCGATGATCCTAGTGCCGAACGGACGGCACCTCCGCGTTCAACACACGTATGGAACGGAGACGTCTCCCATGCCTTGATCCAGCAAGGAGGAGGGAGAGGTTGATGGAGATCCAGCAGCACGACGGCGTGGTGGAAGTAGCGGGATTCCAACAGGGCTTCGCTAAGCGCTGCGGGAGGAGGGAGATGTGTCACGGGAGGGAGAGGGAGGCGCCAGGCCTTAGGTATGGTTGCCCCTCCTTTTCCCCACTATATATAGGGCCAAGGGAGAGGGGGGAGGCGCAGCCCTTGCCCCTTCCTCCAAGGAAAGGGTGCGGCCAAGGGGGGGAGGAGTCCATCCTCCCCAAGGCACCTCGGAGGTGCCTTCCCCCTTTAGGACTCTCCCCTTTTTCTCTTCTCTTGGCGCATGGGCCTCTTGGGGCTGGTGCCCTTGGCCCATGTAGGCCAAGGCGCACCCCCTACAGCCCATGTGGCCCCCCGGGGCAGGTGGCCCCACCCGGTGGACCCCCGGGACCCTTCCGGTGGTCCCGGTACAATATCGATGACCCTGAAACTTGTCCCGATGGCCAAAATAGCACTTCCTATATATTATTCTTTACCTTCGGACCATTCCAGAACTCCTCGTGACGTCCGGGATCTCATCTGGGACTCCGAACAACTTCCGGGTTACCGCATACTAATATCTCTATAACCCTAGCGTCACCGAACCTTAAGTGTGTAGACCCTACGGGTTCGGGAGACATGCAGACATGACCGAGATGACTCTCCGATCAATAACCAACAGTGGGATTTGGATACCCATGTTGGCTCCCACATGTTCCACGATGATCTCATCGGATGAACCACGATGTCAAGGACTTAATCAATCCCGTATACAATTCCCTTTGTCTATTGGTATGATACTTGCCCGAGATTCGATCGTCGGTATCCCGATACCTTGTTCAATCTCGTTACCGGCAAGTCTCTTTTACTTGTTCCGTAACACATTATCCCGTGATCAACTCCTTGATCACATTGTGCACATTATGATGATGTCCTACCGAGTGGGCCCAGAGATACCTCTCCGTTTACACGGAGTGACAAATCCCTGTCTCGATTCGTGCCAACCCAACAGACACTTTCGGAGATACCTGTAATGCACCTTTATAGCCACCCAGTTACGTTGTGACGTTTGATACACCCAAAGCATTCCTATGGTATCCGGGAGTTGCACAATCTCATGGTCTAAGGAAAAGATCCTTGACATTAGAAAAGCTTTAGCATACGAACTACGATCTTTGTGCTAGGCTTAGGATTGGGTCTTGTCCATCACATCATTCTTCTAATGATGTGATCCCGTTATCAATGACATCCATTGTCCGTGGTTAGGAAACCGTAACCATCTATTGATCAACGAGCTAGTCAACTAGAGGCTTACTAGGGACATGGTGTTGTCTATGTATCCACACATGTATCTGAGTTTCCTATCAATACAATTATAGCATGGATAATAAATGATTATCATGAACAAGGAAATATAATAATAATCAATTTATTATTGCCTCTAGGGCATATTTCCAACAGTCTCCCACTTGCACTAGAGTCAATAATCCAGTTCACATCGCTATGTGACTAACACTCAAGGTCACATCCCCATGTGACTAACACCCAAAGAGTTTACTAGAGTCAATAATCTAGTTCACATTACCATGTGATTAACACTCAATGAGTTCTGGGTTTGATCATGTTATGCTTGTGAGAGATGTTATAGTCAACGGGTCTGAATCTTTCAGATCCGTGTGTGCTTTACAAATCTCTATGTCATCTCCTAGATGTAGCTACCACATTCTATTTGGAGCTATTCCAAATAACTGTTCTACTTGGAGCTATTCTAAATTGTTGCTCCATTATACGTATCCGGTATCTCTACTCAGAGCTATCCGGATAGGTGTTAAGTTTGCATTGACGTAACCCTTTATGACGAACCCCTTTACCACCTCCATAATCGAGAAAATTCCTTAGTCCACTAGTTACTAAGGATAACTTTGACCGCTGTCCCGTGATCCATTCTTGGATCACTCTTGTACCCCTTGACTGACTCATGGCAAGGCACACTTCAGGTGCGGTACACAGCATAGCATACTGTAGAGCCTACGTCTTATGCATAGGGGACGACCTTAGTCCTTTCTCTCTATTCTGCCATGGTCGAGCTTTAAGTCTTAACTTCATACCTTACAACTCAGGCAAGAACTCCTTCTTTGACTGATCCATCTTGAATACCTTCAAGATCATGTCAAGGTATGTGCTCATTTGAAAGTACCATTAAGCGTTTTGATCTATCCTTATAGATCTCGATGCTCAACGTTCAAGTAGCTTAATCCAGGCTTTCCATTGAAAAACACCTTTTAAACAACCCTATATGCTTTCTAGAAATTCTACATCATTTCTGATCATCAATATGTCAACAACATATACTCATCAGAAATTCTATAGTGCTCCCACTCACTTCTTTGGAAATACATGTTTCTCATAAACTTTGTATAAACCCAAAATCTTTGATCATCATCAAAGCATACATTCCAACTCCGAGATGCTTACTCCAGTCCTTAGAAGGATTGCTAGAGCTTTGCATACTTATTAGCATCTTTCAGGATTGACAAAACCTTCCGGTTGTATCACATACAACCTTTCCTCAAGAAAATCGTCGAGGAAACAATGTTTTGACATCCTATCTGCAAGATTTCATAAATAATGCAGTAATCGCTAATATAATTCCAACAGACTCTTAGCATCGCTACGAGTGAGAAAGTCTCATCGCAGTCAACTCCTTGAACTTGTCGGAAAACATCTTAATGACAAGTCGAGCTTTCTTAATGGTGACACTTACCATCATTGTCTGTCTTCCTTTTAAAATCCATCTGTACTCAACAGCCTTACGACCATCGAGTCATTCTGCCAAAGTCTACACTTTGTTTTCATACATGGATCCTCTCTCGGATTTTATGGCTTTGAGCCATTCGTCGGAATCCGGGCCCACCATCGCTTCTCCATAGCTCATAGGTTCATTGTTGTCTAGCAACATGACTTCCAAGACAGGATTACTGTACCACTCTGAAGTAGTACGTATCCTTGTCACCTTACGAGGTTCGGTAGTGACTTGATCCGAAACTTCATGATCACTATCATAAGCTTCCACTTCAATTGGTGTAGGTGCCACAGGAACAACTTCCTGTGCCCTGCTACACACTTGTTGAAGTGACGGTTCATTAACCTCATCAAGTCTCCACCATCCTCCCACTCAATTCTTTCTAGAGAAACTTTTCCTCGAGAAAGGACCCGATTCTAGAAACAATCCCTTATTGCTTTCGGATCTGAGACAGGAGGTATACCCAACTGTTTTGGGTGTCCTATGAAGATGCATTTATCCGCTTTGGGTTCGAGCTTATCGGCCTGAAACTTTTTCACATAAGTGTCGCAGCCCCAAACTTTTAAGGAATGACAGCTTAGGTTTCCCTAAACCATAGTTCATACGGTGTCGTCTCATCGGAATTACGTGGTGCCCTATTTAAAGTGAATGTGGTTGTCTCTAATGCCTAACCCATGAACGATAGTGGTAATTCGATAAGAGACATCATGGTATGCACCATATCCAATAGGGTGCAACTATGATGTTCGGACACACCATCCCACTATGGTGTTCCAGGCTGTATTAGTTGTGAAACAATTTCCACAATGTCTTAATTCTGTGCCAAACTCGTAATTCAGATATTCATCTCTATGATCATATCATAGATCTTTTATCCTCTTGTCACGACGATCTTTCAACTTCACCCTGAAATTACTTGAACCTTTCAATAATTCAGACTCGTGATTTATCAAGTAAATGTACTCAACATCTACTCAAATCATCTGTGAAGTAAGAACATAACGATATCCACTACATGCCTCAGCACTCATTGGACTGCACACATCAAAATGTATTACTTCCAACAAGTTGCTTTCTGGTTCCATTTTACTGAAACCGAGGCTTTCAGTCATCTTGCCCATGTGGTATGATTTGCATGTCTCAAGTGATTCAAAATCAAGTGAGTTCAAACGGTCCATCTGCATGGAGTTTCTTCATGCATATACACCAATAGACATGGTTCGCATGTCTCAAACCTTTCAAAAACGAGTGAGCCCAAAGATCCATCAACATGGAGCTTCTTCATGCGTTTTATACCAATATGACTTACGTGGCAGTGCCACAAGTAGGTGGTACTATCATTACTATCTTTTGGCATGAACATGTGTATCACTACGATCGAGATTCAATAAACCATTCAATTTAGGTGCAAGACCATTGAAGGTATTATTCAAATAAACAGAGTAACCGTTATTCTCCTTAAATGAATAACCGTATTGCGATAGACATAATCCAATCATGTCTATGTTCAACGCAAACACCAAATAACAATTATTTAGGTTTAACACCAATCTCTTTGGTAGAGGGAGCGTGCGATGCTTGATCATATCAAGCTTGGAAAAACTTCCAACACATATCGTCAGCTCACCTTTAGCTAGTCTCCGTTTATTCCGTAGCCTTTTGTTTCGAGTTACTAACACTTAGCAACCGAACCGGTATCTAATACCCTGGTGCTACTAGGAGTACTAGTAAAGTACACATTAACACAATGTATATCCAATATACTTCTATCGACCTTGCCAGCCTTCTCATCTACCAAGTATCTAGGGTAATTCTGCTCCAGTGGTTGTTCCCCTTATTACAGAAGCACTTAGTCTCGGGTTTGGGTTTAACCTTGGGTTTCTTCACTAGAGCAGCAACTGATTTGCCGTTTCATGAAGTATCCCATCTTGCCCTTGCCCTTCTTGAAACTAGTGGTTTCACCAACCATCAACAATTGATGCTCCTTCTTGATTTCTACTTTCGCGGTGTCAAACATCGCGAATATCTCAAGGATCATCATATATGTCCCTGATATATCATAGTTCATCACGAAGCACTAGCAGCTTGGTGGTAATGACTTCGGAGAACCATCACTATTTCATCTGGAAGATCAACTCCCACTCGATTCAAATGATTGTTGTACTCAGACAATCTGAGCACAGGCTCAACAATTGAGCTTTTCTCCCTTAGTTTGTAGGTTAAGAAAATCGTCGGAGGTCTTATACCTCTTGACGTGGGAACGAGCCAGAAATCCCAATTTCAGCCCTCAAAACATCTCATATGTTTCGCGACGTTTCAAAAAACGTCTTTGGTGCCTCAATTCCAAACCGTTTAACTGAACTATCACGTAGTTATCAAAATGTGTATGTCAGATGTTCGCAACATCCACATACAACGTTCGAGGTTCAGCACACTGAGCGGTGCATTAAGGACATAAGCCTTCTATGAAGCAATGAGGACAATCCTCAGTTTACAGACCTAGTCCGCATAATTGCTACTATCAACTTTCAACTAATTTTTCTCTAGGAACATATCTAAACAGTAGAACTATAGCGTGAGCTACGACATAATTTGCAAAATCCTTTTGACTATGTTCAGGATAATTAAGTTCATCTTATGAACTCCCACTCAGATAGACATCCCTCTGGTCATCTAAGTGATCACATGATCCGAGTCAAACTCGGCCGTGTCCGGTCATCACGTGAGACGGACTAGTCATCATCGGTGAACATCTTCATGTTGATCGTATCTACTATACGACTCATGCTCGACCTTTCGGTCTCCGTGTTCCGAGGCCATGTCTGTACATGCTAGGCTCATCAAGTTAACCCTAAGTGTATTGCATGTGTAAATCTGTCTTACACCCGTTATATGTGAACGTAAGGATCTATCACACCCGATCATCACGTGGTGCTTCGAAACGACGAACTGTAGCAACGGTGCACAGTTAGGGGAGAACACTTCTTGAAATTTTAATGAGGGATCATCTTATTTACTACCGTCGTTCTAAGCAAATAAGATGCATAAACATGATAAACATCACATGCAATCAAATAGTGACATGATATGGCCAATATCATTTTGCTCCTTTTGATCTCCATCTTCGGGGCTCCATGATCATCATCGTCACCGGCATGACACCATGATCTCCATCATCATGATCTCCATCATCGTGTCTTCATGAAGTTGTCTCGCCAACTATTACTTCTACTACTATGGCTATCAGTTAGCAATAAAGTAAAGTAATTACATGGCGTTGTTTAAGTTGACACGCAGGTCATAAATAAATAAAGACAACTCCTATGGCTCCTGCCGGTTGTCATACTCATCGACATGCAAGTCGTGATTCCTATTACAAGAACATGATCATCTCATACATCACATATATCATTCATCACATCCTTTGGCCATATCACATCACATAGCATACCCTGCAAAAACAAGTTAGACGTCCTCTAATTGTTGTTTGCATGTTTTACGTGGCTGCTATGGGTTTCTAGCAAGAACGTTTCTTACCTACGCAAGAACCACAACGTGATATGCCAATTGCTATTTACCCTTCATAAGGACCCTTTTCATCGAATCCGATCCGACTAAAGTGGGAGAGACAGACACCCGCCAGCCACCTTATGCAACTAGTGCATGTTTGTCGGTGGAACCGGTCTCACGTAAGCGTACGTGTAAGGTTGGTCCGGGCCGCTTCATCCCACGATGCCGCCGAATCAAGATAAGACTAGTAACGGCAAGCATATTGAACAATATCGACGCCCACAACTACTTTGTGTTCTACTCGTGCATAGTAACTACGCATAAACCTAGCTCATGATGCCACTGTTGGGGAACGTAGCAGAAATTCAAAATTTTCTTACGTGTCACCAAGATCTATCTATGGAGAGACTAGCAACGAGGGGAAGGAGAGTGCATCTACATACCCTTGTAGATCGCTAAGCGGAAGCGTTCAAGTGAACGGGGTTGATGGAGTCGTACTCGTCGTGATTCAGATCACCGATGATCCTAGCAACACACGTACGGAACGGAGACGTCTCCCATGCCTTGATCCAGCAAGGAGGAGGGAGAGGTTGATGGAGATCCAGCAGCACGACGGCGTGGTGGAAGTAGCGGGATTCCAACAGGGCTTCGCTAAGCGTTGCGGGAGGAGGGAGATGTGTCACGGGAGGGAGAGGGAGGCGCCAGGCCTTAGGTATGGTTGCTCCTCCTTTTCCCCACTATATATAGGGCCAAGGGAGAGGGGGGAGGCGCAGCCCTTGTCCCTTCCTCCAAGGAAAGGGTTCGGCCAAGGGGGGGGAGGAGTCCATCCTCCCCAAGGCACCTCGGAGGTGCCTTCCCCCTTTAGGACTCTCCCCTTTTTCTCTTCTCTTGGCGCATGGGCCTCTTGGGGCTGGTGCCCTTGGCCCATTTAGGCCAAGGCGCACCCCCTACAGCCCATGTGGCCCCCCGGGACTGGTGGCCCCACCCGGTGGACCCCCGGGACCCTTCCGGTGGTCCCGGTACAATACCGATGACCCCGAAACTTGTCCCGATGGCCGAAATAGCACTTCCTATATATAATTCTTTACCTCCGGACCATTTCGGAACTCCTCGTGACGTCCGGGATCTCATCCGGGACTACGAACAACTTCCGGGTTACCGCATACTAATATCTCTATAACCCTAGCGTCACCGAACCTTAAGTGTGTAGACCCTATGGGTTCGGGAGACATGCAGACATGACCAAGATGACTCTCCGGTCAATAACCAACAGCGGGATCTGGATACCCATGTTGGCTCCCACATGTTCCACGATGATCTCATCGGATGAACCACGATGTCAAGGACTTAATCAATCCCGTATACAATTCCCTTTGTCTATCGGTATGATACTTGCCCGAGATTCGATCGTCGGTATCCCGATACCTTGTTCAATCTCGTTACCGGCAAGTCTCTTTTACTCGTTCCGTAACACATCATCCCGTGATCAACTCCTTGATCACATTGTGCACATTATGATGATGTCCTACCGAGTGGGCCCAGAGATACCTCTCCGTTTACACGGAGTGACAAATCCCAGTCTCGATTCGTGCCAACCCAACAGACACTTTCGGAGATACCTGTAATGCACCTTTATAGCCACCCAGTTACGTTGTGACGTTTGATACACCCAAAGCATTCCTACGGTATCCGGGAGTTGCACAATCTCATGGTCTAAGGAAAAGATGCTTGACATTAGAAAAGCTTTAGCATACGAACTACGATCTTTGTGCTAGGCTTAGGATTGGGTCTTGTCCATCACATCATTCTTCTAATGATGTGATCCCGTTATCAATGACATCCAATGTCCATGGTTAGGAAACCGTAACCATCTATTGATCAACGAGCTAGTCAACTAGAGGCTTACTAGGGACATGGTGTTGTCTATGTATCCACACATGTATCTGAGTTTCCTATCAATACAATTATAGCATGGATAATAAACGATTATCATGAACAAGGAAATATAATAATAATCAATTTATTATTGCCTCTAGGGCATATTTCCAACATTTACATGCATGTTGTAGCCGGCTATTGCGACCTTTGAACACAGAGCAGCCGCGTGCACCCGGAAGCGGCGCGAGCGACGCTCTCTCAGCCGGCGCGCCGCTTCAATGCCGGTGCCAGTGAGAGGTCGCGTCCGCTCTGGCCGGGCATGAATGCGGCACTGACCATTTCAGGCGGGAAGCACGCGCGGGTGATGAGGAGGGTTCGGGTTGGTCAGGGCCGGCCGTGGCAGCGGTCCGGACGTCCGCAAACAAGAGATGTTGTACGTTAATATTGCTGTGTATATAACTAACAACGTAAATAATGTGTCAGTTGGACAAATATGATTGGAGATGGAGATGGAAATGGAATTTTACGTAAACACGGATATGCATGTCTATGTCTATGTGTGTGTGTGCGACGACTCTCGCGACCTGGAAGCGGGGGCGTGTTTTTGATCGAGTTTTCTTTCTTGGTACGTTAGAAAATCAATTTGTCTAATTCACATCTAGATGTTATTTAAGGATATCACATCTAAGCTCCCACAAGTATATAATGTAGCAACAAGAAACAAAAAAACTAGGACAAAAAATAGACCACAAACAGAGTGGACATCAACTTAGATGTGACATAACTATGTCACATCTAGATGTGCCCTAGACAGACCCTTGAAAAATTGTCCGCCAGTTTTCGTTTCTTTTTTCCGAGAACGCGCGTATTCTATTTAAAACCACTGCTATGGAGAGATTTTTTTACTCCATTATAGCCTCTTGTTTGACAGAGTTTCTAGCGTCTCACTCTGTCACCCTCTCCATATCAAAACAAGATGACAGTGTCCACTCTATTCTCTCCTCACCGGTGGTCACAAATCCGGCCGAATCCCGTCCGCTGCGGGAGGTGAGGAGGTGCAGCGTTGACGTTGTCGCCGTCGGCGACGGAGGAAGCCGATGTGCACCATCCTCTCGGAGCCGGTGTTGGCGCGGACGAAGATCCTCCGCGTCCTTGTTCGCTGCCGTCGTGTGGGCAGATCCCGCCCGCCCACCTAAACGACATCTCGCCCACCTGAGGTATAACTTCTTGTACTGGTCCAGCTCCCCAGGTCACTGCGTGCGGGTTTTCTTCTATGCGACTACCCCCCAGCTCCCCATGTATAGTAGCTAGGGTTTGTCGGCTGGTCCAACATCACCTACTAGTACTATTATAGAGGAACTGCCACTCGAAAAGTTGTACTGATTTATGCCTCGGTGGAGGTATACATGTTGTTTCGACAAAAAGTACATGGTGGTTGTGCGGTCATTGTCCATATGGTGGTAGTACTATCACTAGTTAAATGAAGAAATGCTTTTTTTCTCGGGTATCCTGGTTTAGTTCCCATCAAGATAATTATGATGCTTCTGTTTGTTGGTGTACTTTTCATTAATTCTTATTGACAATTGAGATGTTGTTGCTAACCCTTTTTTATATTTTTGGAAACAGCGGTGCGTGTCTCCATACCCGGGCATGTCTTCCTCAATTTTAGTGGAACTGCACAAAATTGGATGGCCATTATTGTTCCGCCTCACTGTCCTCTGCCACGTGGTTCTTCCTTCCTCGAGATTGAATACTGAGAAGAAACAGACCACTGTGAGGATTTGTCGAACTTCATAGGTGCCTCACCCAAACTTGATGCCAAATGGATGATGCATCACCACGATGACCTATCGATGCTCATGGTTGCGCCTCATGGTTGCGTTGGCTGGTGAAGCTGATCGATTTTCAACGAAAAACAAGCTATCTTCCATCAATGCTCTTTGCTTGTTACGCACAAAGATGATATCCTTCGTTAGTTCACCTTGGTTGCGTTGGAGACGCAGTCGTCTTTCACGTTGGTGCAATTTTATCACACAATTGGCTATGAACCAAATGTTTCCTCGAAGAAGGATCGACATTGGTACTAAGAGCATAAGTTTTGTATTGATTTCTAAGCCTTCTCACAACTTTGTCTCCAGCTCCCCTGTAATTTTATTTGTCCAGCTATTAACTTTGATTTAAAAAATGGTGTGGACTAAAAACCCGGATGGACGTAGTAGCCCTCCATTTTTATTTACTCCGCATATTAGATTTGACTGAAGTCAAACTTTGTAATACTCTCAAACCTTTCCAATAATTGAAATTAAAATTCTTTATTTGTACACACTCTCACACATTTCCGATAATTTGGCGCATGTGTGGTTGTTCACTTAAGGGAGGGTAGTGTACCGCACGTGAAGGACAGGAAGTGCGACCAGGACGCGTGGGCGTGGATCGTTAGTTCATCGGAAGTAGTAGTAGTTTTCTTCACTGTACATTAAATAAAGAGTTTTGTTTTATACTTACACAATTTAAAACGATTGTTATGGAGAGAATAAGAAAACCACTCCACTATATATTAGTCGTATACACGAGAGTACTATATGGACGCAACTTCATTGACTTAGTGCACCTGCCTTTGGGTTTATGACAGGTGGGCCCAAAATGTGGCTGGCTCACTTGTCATACAACCAAAAGCAGGTGCAGTGAAGGCACCGGAGCTTAGTCCGTACTACAGTAGTATATATATATAAGCTGGAGCCTCAGCGCTTGTTCGCTAGGGCTTGAACTCTCCACACTCTCGCCGCACTACATATATGTATACACACTGGAGGCTCAGCGTTCATTTGCTAGGGTTTGCTATATTCACAGTCTCTCACCCTCTCTTAACCAAATCGAAACAAGACTGTGTTGGCCTCTTGTCTCTCGCTCCCCCCTCACAGCTGGTGAAGGAGGCGTCCTTATCCCGTCGCACCAGGAAGGGGAGGAGGTGCAGCATTGTTCTCTTTCACCCAGCACCTATGCGGGAGGGCCACCGACCCCTTCTTCCTCGCTATCGTACATAGTGTGGGCAGATCCGGCCTCCCGCCGCACGCCTTGCCACATCCCAATGACCCTAAGGTATAAGTTTCTTTGAAACCGTCGTTGCTCTAGCTGCATGTGGATCTTTTTCGATCTGTAGTCGAATCTAGGTCTTGGTTCAAAGAAGAAATAAGGGTGCGGTGGGCTGGAGCAAGAATCTAGGACGTGGTTCAATGAGGAAAGGAGGGGCGGAAAGTAGTATAGACTGGCTATCCAGCCGCTTTGTTGGTCAAAAAGGGAAAAAGGGGGTAACCCAGTACACACATCTGTAAGGAACCGATCCGTTTGTTGAAAAGGGAAAGAAACTGGGGGGTCTGGTAGTTTGTGCAGGACTAGATTTGCTTCCCTCACATAGGAAAAAGGTTCAAAGAGAACAAATATGGGACCAATGCTTATATGCTGCTTGGCTACATACTCTGCATCACCCATTTATACGTGTGGATGCACATGGTGCTGGCATGTCCCATACAGCTATTTTGCTGTTGTTAATCTAAGAATGCCACCGGAAAATTGAAGCAATGCCACTGTTAAAAGTAAATTACATTTTTTAACGAATGTTGTTTCAAGAGAATGTCTCTGTTAATATGAATCAATGCAACCGTTTTAGAAATGCTACTATCCTACTTTGTTTTCCATCCAAGATAAGTTAGATGCTTCTTTCTGTCACCGTTTGTTTCATCCTCCTTTATCAGCAAGTAATTGTTTCCTTTTTTGCCTCTGTTAAAACAGGGGTATCGATTCAACTTGCTGCTATTGCGACATTTTGCTTCGCTACTCGAAACACTTATGTTTTAAGAGTGTTTGTGCAGTTCAACTTGAATGTCACACCGGTGACTTTGCTTAATTTTGGTGGAACTGCACAAAAGGAGATCGAGATTTGTTTCCAGTCTTCGTGGCGAGTTGTTTCAAATCTTGGTCTCATCCACATGATGTGCAGTGTGCTTTGAGATGTTGTGCTACTTGTTTTGGTACTGTTTTAAATAAATGTTGAATTGAAGCTGTTGTATTGCTGTCTTTTCCCATTAAGTAGTGAACAAAAATGGGACCAACCCAGACATGCTGCTTGTTGCTTAGTTACAACAAATTCAGCATCACCCCCTTTATAAGCCAGTAATTGATGCCACTCTCAGAATTAACTACTGAATCTTATTTCAAAACTGCAACACTTGTTAGGGATTGGCGGGATTACCATTTTTGTGGCCGCATGTTTCATCCTCCTTTATTAGCCAGTAATTGATTCCTTTTTTGCCTCTGTTTAAACAGGGATATCTATTCAACTTGTTGCTATTGCAACATTTTGCTTCGCTACGTGAAACACTTTGCTTGATTTCAGTGCAAGTGCACAAAACGAGATTGGATTTCCTATTCGTGTTGGCAGATTCGTATTTTATCATGGTGGTCTCATGAAAGGTCAGTATAGGCCTTCATCCACATGATTGTGCAGTGTGCTTTGAGATGTTGTGCTACTTGTATTGGTACCGTTTTAAATAAATGTTGAATTGAAGCTATTGTATTGCTGTCTTTTCCCATTAAGTAGTGAACAAAAATGGGACCAACCCAGACATGATGCTTGTTGCTTTGTTACAACAAATTCTGCATAACCCCCTTTATAAGTAGATGGAAGCACATATTGTTGTTGCGCCCACTCTCCCCTGGAACTGTTTATGCTTTTCGTTAATCTAATGCCGCTGGTAAAATTAAGCAATGCCACTCTCAGAATTAATTAACTACTGAATCTTAGTTCAAAACTGCAACACTTGTGAGGAATGGTACCATCCTGCTTTGTAGTTCTTTCTACATGTTTAACCAAGGTATTGTTAAGATAATGTCTCTGTTAAAATGAATCATTTGCATTGTTTTAGGAATGGTACTTTTCTGCTTTGTCGTTCTTTATACATGTTGAAACAAGGCATTGTTAAGATAATGTCTCAGTCAATATGAATGAATCACACTGATGGAGAATTGCTACTCTCTTGCTTTGTTTCCCATTAAGATAAAGTAGATCAGTAGATGCTTTTCTTCTGGGAGTACAAGTCATCAACAGTTATTTCTCAGTAATTGTTTCCCTTATACCTATTGTTGCTTACAGGGATATCAAAATTAAAGCTCGGTTTTATTCTGACTTCGATTTTAGTTGAACTGCACAAAAGGAGCCAATGTGTCCAAGGCAAACTGCTGCATTACTGGGTCCAGTTGGTCATTCCACTTTGCAGAAAGAAGCAGTCACTGTTTGTGCTACATTACAGAAGGAATGACCGAGAAGCTTTACAGAGTATTATTAGACGCTGGTGACATGACTATTCTGCAGAGAGCATTGGCAATTTAACAACACGTGGAGTGCCCTGGGCAAAAGGTGCCCAAACAAGTACAAGAAGCTACGACAGGACTCCACGATCTTAGGCATTACATATTTTGAATGGGAAAAGATTGTCAAAGTTTAATCATTGATGTTAGCAAGAAGACGTTACTTTAATATATTGGAATTGGAAAACCTTGTCAAAATTTGCTCATTGATGTTAGCCAGAAAACATGCATTTGATATTTTTGAGTGGGACGCCCTTGCTGTGAGTAGCGTCGAGTGTTTTTTCCTATTCTTGTGTTCAGTTTAGAAGTAAATAGTTACTCTGCTGAGTTATTCATGTGTTAAGAGTTTGTTCTGAATATTGTCTATGTAATGCCAGGCCTTGTGTTTGATTGCAAAGTTGAGCTTGGAATGTTGTGGCATGCGGCATCACGAGCTGTTCACCGTGCCTCCTGAGAATAATGCTTCGTATTGTTTTGCATGTTGATCTAATGCCAGTGATTTGCTTGTTAAAAAGATCATCCTCTTCTGTTGTTTCCGTGCTTAAGAAGTTCATCGTCTGATGTTTCATTCATAGCCTATACGACAAGTCGAGTAGGTTAGACGTGATACCATATGATCTTCCGACCAACTCATGATATTAGGCCGTGATTGGATCATCGTTTTCCAACCAAAACCGCTTGTAAAACTGACGCTTGTAAATAAAAGTAGATGGTCTCGGGCGAAGCGCTTGGTTGGTCGGTTTCGACTAGTAAAATATCGGAAGTACTTCACACATGATAAAAACGCTAAACGACACTTGGACAATTGCTAATCCAGCCGTTAGCTGCTGTTTCAGCCTTGCCCATGGATGGCATGATACGCACGTCGTGCATGTATCGTCTGGTAATGTCGTCCATATAGCAGTGCTCGTAAAATATACACTGGTCTCTCAAATTACACGCGTAACCCGCCAGTTTTACTTACAGACCTCGGGCCCTCGGTTTCATTACGCCTGTATTTTACGCGTTGTTTCCGATGACGAATAAATTACACTTGTATGTTAATACAGGTTTGAAATAAACCAGAGCTCCCAAGCGCGGCCTTACCGTTTCATGTCGGCTCAGTTTCTCGAAGGTGCTCATAGGTGCCCGATGATCCTAGCTTCCTGAATGAGCAGCGGGCGCTGTATCAGACCATCCGTTGGGCCCGCGAGGCCCACTCCATTGTCCTTCAAGTTGTTGCGCTCGCCGTGGCATCGAGCATTGTTAACATCGTCAACGAACATGAGGATTCAGGAGATGACTTTATTTTGATTGGATGACACTAGGGACCCACTAGGGCCATAGCTGTACGTACGCAAGTGCCTCCTTATTATGTACAACTATATTTTTTTGCTTTCCCCTGGTTTCCTGACATCACGGTCCCACACCATTGTCAACCTATGTAGTCAATATAAATGAGAGAATTGCACAAGGTGCGGTTGACAGCTGGGACCAAGCAGCTCGAGCAGTATTTGTGTTTTGAGGCATGAGCACTGCAGAGTTTTTCTTGGCGATGATTTTGTTGTTGTTTAGAGGAGAGCAGGGTATTAACTGGGCGGACTATGGCCCGTCTAGCCCAGGTCAGATATCCAGCCCAGATACTAATTTTTTCAAGATGAAAATGGCTAGCCAAGCTATACGTTTTTTGAGGAATACCCAGGCAAGGTCAACTTGTTATTCTCCGCCCCGCTGGGCTGCAAATCTTTCCTAGGAGGGATGCATTAGGCTTAGCAGGAAAATGGGCTTTAAAAAATAATAAATGGGATGTAATTATAAAAACTAGGCAGTAACTATAAAAAAATGCACCAAACACGAAATTAGTTTATAAAATATTATTTATGGATTTTGAAAATCTTAAATTTTCATTGTTGCGTGCACAATGTTTCGTTGGATTTTTACGTAATACAAATTTATATTTAATCTGACTAGAAATTTCGGGATAAAAATATTTTGGATCCCATCAAAATGTGGGAAATTTTATTGAATTCTGTCTTTAACGGTTGGTTGAAATTATTAATCGTTGTCCTAGCTAGAAAATGGGTTGTACTTTTAACAAACTGTAAATAGGTTGTTGTAAATTCCATTAGAATTCAAAAATGGGCTGTACATTCTTACAAATCGCAAATGGGCTATAAGTTCTCTGCCACACACTTGTGGGCCTACTAAGTGACGCGTCCCCTAAAAAACTAAGTTGACGCGTATGCAAGGCTTTGTCAAGTTATTATAGTCAACACACGATTCTAGCAGCAGTGGCCGTTGGGTGTCTATCCAACGGATGTCGTGCTTCTTCTTCAATCTCGGATATTCTTAGCTTCGGCCACCCAAAAAATGATTCCTCCCCCTGACATCTGGGGCGCACTATTTCGGAGGCTGACCTGTGGGCCTACTAAGTTGGAGCGTACCAAGGGCTTTGTCAACTTAGTCAATATAAACGATTCTAGCTTCAGTGACCGTACGATGTCCATCCAACGGCCGTAGTGCTTCTTCAACCTCTGGTCTTCTTGCTCCAGCCGCACAAAGCAGCGCCGGTCGTGCCGCTTGCTCCTGCCTCTCGTGGCCAGCTGTGCTACCGCGGAGGCCTCACCGCCCCCATACTACTCCCACCGCTGGCTGATAACCCACAAGTATAGGGGATCGCAACAGTTTTCGAGGGTAGAGTATTCAACCCAAATTTATTGATTCGACACAAGGGGAGCCAAAGAATATTCTCAAGTATTAGCAGCTGAGTTGTCAATTCAACCACACCTGGAAACTTAGTATCTGCAGCAAAGTGTTTAGTAGCAAAGTAATATGATAGTGGTGGTAACGGTAACAAAAGTAAAGACAGCAAAAGTAATGTTTTTGGTATTTTGTAGTGATTGTAACAGTAGCAACGGAAAAGTAAATAAGCGAGAACCAGTATATGGAAAACTCATAGGCACCGGATTAGCGATGGATAATTATGCCGGATGCGGTTCTTCATGTAACAGTCATAACATAGGGTGACACAGAACTAGCTCCAGTTCATCAATGTAATGTAGGCATGTATTCCGTATATAGTCATACGTGCTTATGGAAAAGAACTTGCATGACATCTTTTGTCCTACCCTCCTGTGGTAGCGGGGTCCTATTGGAAACTAAGAGATATTAAGGCCTCCTTTTAATAGAGAACCAGAACAAAGCATTAGCACATAGTGAATACATGAACTCCTCAAACTATGGTCATCACCGGGAGTGGTCCCGATTATTGTCACTTCGGGGTTGCCGGATCATAACACATAGTAGGTGACTATAGACTTGCAAGATAGGATCAAGAACACACATATATTCATGAAAACATAATAGGTTCGGATCTAAAATCATGGCACTCGGGCCCTAGTGACAAGCATTAAGCATAGCAAAGTCATAGCAACATCAATCTCAGAACATAATGGATACTAGGGATCAAACCCTAACAAAACTAACTCGATTACATGATAAATCTCATCCAACCCATCACCGTTCAACAAGCCTACGATGCAATTACTCACGCACGGCAGTGAGCATCATGAAATTGGTGATGGAGGATGGTTGATGATGACGACGGCGACGAATCCCCCTCTCCGGAGCCCCAAACGGACTCCAGATCAGCCCTCCCGAGAGAGATTAGGGCTTGGCGGCGGCTTCGTATCGTAAAACATGATGATTTATTCTCTATGATTTTTTTCTCCCCGAAAGCCAATATATGGAGTTGGAGTTGGCGTCGGAGGGCCACCAGGGGGCCCACGAGGTAGGGGGCACGCCCAGGGGGGTGCCCCCCACCCTCGTGGACAGGGTGTGGGCCCCCTGGTCTTCATCTTTTGTGAGGATTTTTTATTGTTTTTTCTAAGGTGTTCCGTGGAGTTTCAGGTCATTCCGAGAACTTTTATTTTCTGCACATAAGACAACATCATGGCAATTCTGCTGAAAACAGCGTCAGTCCGGGTTAGTTCCATTCAAATCATACAAGTTAGAGTCCAAATCAAGGGCAAAAGTGTTTGGAAAAGTAGATACGACGGAGACGTATCACTGGCCAGGCCATCCCTCCACTCACCCACACCCCCTGTTATTCTGCGGCGATGGCAGCCTCACACTGCAGCCGAACCAGTGAACCCTCGTACTCCTCTCCGCGCGGGCTTCCACTACTGCGTCTTCCCCGGCTCCACGTCGTCCCCTTCCTAGGCCTCGCCGTCGTCCACCGCCCTGGTGCTCTTGGCGCGGCGTGGTCAACATGGTCAACGACGGACTTCCATCGGAAGAGTACTGTACGTGGAGAGGCTGGCAGCTAGGTCCATGGTGGCCGCAAGGAAGTGCCTCCTTATTACGCGCAAAATAATTATTCCTCCACCTGACAGCAGGGACCCACCGGACGGACCACCTTATTTCGCGAAAAAAACGTTTCCCCCCTAATTGCTGGGACCCACCGGATGAGCCACCGTATTTCGTGAAAAAAATGCCCCCCCCCCCCCCCGCTGTCAGCTCGGACCCACCGGAAGTGCCTCCTTATTACGCACAAAAAAATGAATACTCCCCCTGCTAGCTGGGACCCACCTTGGTGGGAGGCCGACTTGTGGGCCTACTAAGTTGACGAGGACGGAGGGCTTTGTCAACTTAGTCAATATGAACGATTCTAGCTCCAGTGACCGTACGATGTCCATCCAACGGCCGTAGTGCTTCTTCAACCTCTGGTCTTCTTGCTCCAGCCGCCCAAAGCAGCGCCGGTTGTGTCGCCTGCTCCTGCCTCCCATGGCCGGCTGTGCTGCCGCTGAGGCCTCACTGCCCCCTACTATTCCCACCACTGGCCAGGCCCTGCAGCGACGGCAGCCTCACACCACAGCTGAACAAGTGAACCCTCATACTCCTCTTCGTGTGGGCATCCACTGCCGCGTCTTCCCCGGCTCCGCGTCGTCCCCTTCCTAGGCCTCGTCGTCGTCCACCACCCTGGTGCTCTCGGTGCAGTGTGGTCAACGTGGTCAAGGAACGACTTCCATCGGACGTGGACTGTACGTGGAGAGGCTGACAGCTGGGTTCACGGCCGCAGCAAGGAAGTGCCTCCTTATTACGCAGAAAATAATGATTCCTCCACCTAACAGCAGGGACCCACCGTACGGGCCACCGTATTTCGCGAAAAAACGTTTCCCCCCTGACTACTGGGACCCACCAGCTACACCTTCGCATGCAAGGAAATGCGTCCGGGAAAAAAAACCGATTCGCCCCCTGACTACTGGGACCCACCAGCTACATCTTCGCAGGCAAGTGCCTGACAGTCAGGACCCACCTGGTCGAAGCGTATGTAGCGTTGTCATTCTGGTCGCAAACGTGTACGTACATACTGGTCGTTGTAGAGGCGCGCACGTGTTGTAGTAGAGGCGCGCACGTAGCATGTACACGTATGTACAGCGGCCAGGGTGCAAGAAAGAAAATATGGCCACATACGTACATACGGGCAGGGTCTCGAACGCCTACTCGTGCATATGTACAGCCAGGGCTTGTGTACATGGCTGGGTCAGAACGGAGAAACAGTGTCGTCGTCGTGTTCATGGGGAGGCAACGAAATGCGTCGTGTTCATCGGGAGGCAACAGAACGCGTGGGAGCCAACCGGCTGGGTCGGAACGAAATGCGTCGTCGTGTTCATCGGGAGGGCTTGGACGGAACAGGCGATAGAAACGAGGCCTGGCATACAGCAGAACGGAGGAAACGGCTTTGTGTTCGACCGGCCACGTTCAAAACGGGATCCTGTTCATCGGGAGGGGTGTGGCGTACCGCAAAATGGAGGAAACGGACCTCCTACAGTCGAAACGGGGGTCCTGTTGATCGGGAGGGGTCTGGCGTACCGCAAAACGGAGGAAACAGACCTCCTACGGTCGAAATGGGGGTCCTGTTGATTGGGAGGGGTGTGGCGTACCGCAAAACGGACGAAACGGACTTGTGTTGGAGCGCTATGGTCGAAACGGGGGTCTTGTTCATCGGGAGGGGTGTGGCGTACCGCAAAACGGGACTCCACGGGATACTATTCATCTCCACCGTCGACCTCCTCCAGCCTCCACGGGCTCCTGTTCATCCAGCCTCCACCGCGCGCTACTCCACCGGCTACTGTTCAACCACCCCTCCACGGGCACCCCTCCACCGTCTACTGTTCATCCAGCCCTCCACACCACGGGGTCTTGTTCATCCAAAGGCAACACCACCGCTCACTGTTCATCCAACCCCCCCCCCCCCCAACGCTCACTGTTCATCCCAGAGGCAGCATCGATCGGCTTCAGTTAGCAGCAGTAGCGAAGGAATCGCTCGATCAGGTTCAGTTAACAGCCATCGATCGATCGCTCGGTTTCAGTAACGCGTAGCCTGCAGTGCAATCGCTTGGGTTCAGTTAGAGCCCAACGCCCTCGCTCGGGTTCAGTTAGAGCCAACGCCTCGCACACATGCGCGTACGTGTACGAGAGAAACGCGCATCGCTCGGCCCCCGACCTCCCACCATAACCGGGAAGTCCCCGAAATTTTCCTCGCCCTTGCTTCTACCACGGTTTTTTCCGTCATGGACAGCCCAAACAATGTCATGCAATTGCGTCTCCGGCCCGCCCAGGACGAAAAGCCCATTTTCTGTCATGATTTTTTGTCATAGAAGTACGAGCCCACCACATCTATGATGATACCGGGTTTTGTCACAATTATCGTCATAGAAGTGTCATATGTATGACAGAAAAAAAATTCGTTCGGCCCAAAATATCACGGATGTGTCTTTTTTTGTAGTGTAGGGTGTTGCAATACGTTCATGATTCGCTTATAGTGGGTTGCTTGAGTGACATAAGCATAAACCCGAGTAAGGGGGTTGTTGCGTATGGGATAAAGGGGACTTGATATGTTAATGCTATGGTTGGGTTTACCTTAATGATCTTTAGTAGTTGCGGAGGCTTGCTAGAGTTCCAATCATAAGTGCATATGATAGAAGAGAAAGTATGTTAGCTTATGCCTCTCCCTCATATGAAATTGCAATGACGGCTACCGGTCTTGTTAACAATTGCCTAGGATAATTCCGCACACTGACCCATCTTATTCCACTCTCGCTATTTATAATACTTAAATATATTCTAACTTTATGATAACAGCACCTACATTTATATTTTAGCTCTCTGATATCATGCAAAGTTATCCTCTTCATACCCACAACATAGTTTTATTTCTTATTTCTAGTTGGAAGCAAACGTTTGGTGTACGTAGAGTCGTATTAGTGGCAGATAGGACTTGAGAGAATATTGATCTTACCTTTAGCTCCTTGTGGATTTGACACTCCATACTTATCACTTCCACCTTTGGGAATTGCTACGATTATTCCCTGCACTTGGGGATTATCAAGCTCTTTTCTGGCACCGATGCCGGGGAGCAATAGCGTGGAGTTGATATTTTTCATGTATGCTTGTTTGCTTTCTTCACTAAGTAGTTTTTGTTTTCCCTTTTTTTGTTTATTTGTGGGTGAAACATACATTTTTAAAAAAAAATGAAAATTCAAAAAGGTTCACTTGCCTCATATACCTAAAAAGTTTTTCAAAAAGAGAAGTGATTGGAAAGTTATGGATTGGAGAAGTGAGGGTCGACCTTGAACACTTGTGTTCATGCTCATGGAAACAATGTAAAAAAATTCATGGAAGTTTCTCTGTAAATAATTATCCCCTTGTATATATTCATTGTATTATAAAAATAATGTGCCAAGCTTTGGTTTTAGGATGTTTAGATTGCTTGTTTACTTTGTGCAGTACAAAAACAGAAACTTTGGCTGTAGCGCGTGAATTTACATTTCTTACTGGAAAGTCAAATGGGTCTGAAATTTTTTGCACATTACTTCTGTACAAATTTTTAAAATTTTCATATTTGTTTAGAATTTTTTGGAGTTACATAAGTTTACTAAATTTCCATATTACAACAGACTGTCCTGTTTTTGACAAATTCTGTTTTCTATGTGTTGTTCGCTTATTTTGATGAATCCATGGGTAGTATCGGGGTGTATGAACCATGGTGAAGTTGGAATACAGTATATAAAGTTCTAATATGAAATTGGAATGAGTTTACAACAGTACCTAAAGGTAGTGATTTGCTTTAGTATACTAACGGATCTCACGAAATTTTTGTTTAGTTTTTGTGGATGAAGTGTTCGAAGAACGAGGAGTTACCGATGTGAGAAGAATAAAGAGAGGCAAGAGTTCAAGCTTGGGGATGCCCAAAGCACCCCAGGTAAATATTTCAAGGATACTCAAGCATCTAAGCTTGGGGATGCCCCGGTTGGCATCCCATCTTTCTTCCTCAACAATTATAGGTATACCTTGGTTTTTGTTTTGTTCACATGATTTGTGTCCTTTGTGTTTTTATTTTTCCTTAAGAACCATCCTAGTATGAGATAACCCTTAATTGATTTATAGAATGCTTCATGTGCTTCACTTATATCTTTTGGGTATGACTTTATAGAATGCTTCGTGTGCTTCACTTATATATTTTGAGCTTGGATATTGGTTAGTCTGTATTAATTGTAGAATGCTCCATGAACTTCACTTATATCTTTTGGAGTATGAATAATACTATCATCTAAATATTGGGGAACGTAGTAATTTCAAAAAAAATTCCTACGCACACACAAGATCATGGTGATGCATAGCAACGAGAGGGGAGAGTATTGTCCACGTACCCTCGTAGACCGTAAGCGGAAGCGTTATGACAACGCGGTTGATGTAGTCGTACGTCTTCACGATCCGATCGATCCAAGTACCGAACGTACGGCACCTCCGAGTTCAGCACACGTTCAGCTCGATGACGATCCCCGGACTCCGATCCAGCAAAGTGTCGGGGATGAGTTCCATCAGCACGACGGCGTGGTGACGATGATGATGTTCTACCGGCGCAGGGCTTCGCCTAAACTCCGCGACGATATGACCGAGGTGGAATATGGTGGAGGGGGCACCGCACACGGCTAAGGAACAATCTTGAAGATCAACTTGTGTGTTCTAGGGTGCCCCCCTGCCCCTGTATATAAAGGAGGGAGGGGGGAGGTGCGGCCGGCCCCCTAGGGGTGCGCCTGGAGGAGTCCTACTCCCACCAGGAGTAGGACTCCCCCCTCTTGCCTTGGTGGAGAAGGAAAGGGGGAGGGGAAAGAGGAAAGGGGGGCGCCGCCCCCCTTCCTTGTCTTATTCGGACTAGGGGGGAGGGGGCTCGCGGCCTGCCCTGGCCGGCCCTCCTCTTCTCCCTCATGGCCCACTAAGGCCCATTAACCCCTGGGAGGGTTCCGGTAACCCCCCGGTGTTCCGGTAAAATCCCGATTTCACCCGGAACCATTCCGATATTCAAATATAGGCTTCCAATATATCAATCTTTATGTCTCGACCATTTCGAGACTCCTCGTCATGTCCGTAATCACATCCGGAACAAACTTCAGTACATCAAAACTTATAAACTCATAATAAAACTGTCATCGTAACGTTAAGCGTGCGGACCCTACGGGTTCGAGAACTATGTAGACATGACCTAGAACTATTCTCGGTCAATAACTAATAGCGGAACCTAGATTCTCATATTGGCTCCTACATATTCTACGAAGATCTTTATCGGTCAAACCGCATAAAAACATACGTTGTTCCCTTTGTCATCGGTATGTTGCTTGCCCGAGATTGGATCGTCGGTATCCAATACCTAGTTCAATCTCGTTACCGGCAAGTCTCTTTACTCGTTACGTAATGCATCATTCTGTAACTAACTCATTAGCTACATTGCTTGCAAGGCTTATAGTGATGTGCATTACCGAGAGGGCCTAGAGATACCTCTCTGACAATCGGAGTGACAAAACCTAATCTCGAAATACGCCAACCCAACATGTACCTTCGGAGACACCTGTAGATCTCCTTTATAATCACCCAGTTACGTTGTGACGTTTGGTAGCAAACAAAGTGTTCCTCCGGTAAATGGAATTTGCATAATCTCATAGTTACAGGAACATGTATAAGTCATGAAGAAAGCAATAGCAATATACTAAACGATCAAGTGCTAGGCTAACGGAATGGGTCATGTCAATCACATCATTCTCCTAATGATGTGATCCCATTAATCAAATGACAACACATGTCTATGGTTAGGAAACATAACCATCTTTGATTAATGAGCTAGTCAAGTAGAGGCACACTAGTGACGTTTATGTTTCTCTATGTATTCACACATGTATCATGTTTCCGGTTAATACAATTCTAGCATGAATAATAAACATTTATCATGATATGAGGAAATAAAAAATAACTTTATTATTGCCTCTAGGGCATATTTCCTTCAGTCTCCCACTTGCACTAGAGTCAATAATCTAGATTACACAGTAATGATTCTAACACCCATGGAGTCTTGGTGCTGATCATGTTTTGCTCGTGGAAGAGGCTTAGTCAATGGGTCTGCAACATTCAGATCCGTATGTATCTTGCAAATCTCTATGTCTCCCACCTGGACTTGGTCCCGGATGGAATTGAAGCGTCTCTTGATGTGCTTGGTCCTCTTGTGAAATCTGAATTCCTTTGCCAAGGTAATTGCACCAGTATTGTCACAGAAGATCTTCATTGGTCCCGATGCACTAGGTATGACACCTAGATCGGAAATGAACTCCTTCATCCAGACTCCTTCATTTGCTTCTTCCGAAGCAGCTATGTACTCCGCTTCACATGTAGATCCCGCCACGACGCTTTGTTTAGAACTGCACCAACTTACAGATCCACCGTTTAATAAAAACACGTATCCGGTTTGCGATTTAGAATCGTCCGGATCAGTGTCAAAGCTTACATCGATGTAACCATTTACGACTAGCTCTTTGTCACCTCCATATACGAGAAACATATCCTTAGTCCTTTTTAGGTATTTCAGGATGTTCTTGACCGCTGTCCAGTGATCCACTCCTGGATTACTTTGGTACCTTCCTGCCAAGCTTATTGCTAAGCACACGTCAGGTCTGGTACACAGCATTGCATACATGATAGAGCCTATGGCTGAAGCATAGGGAACATCTTTCATTTTCTCTCTATCTTCTGCTGTGGTCGGGCATTGAGTCTGACTCAATTTCACACCTTGTAGCACGGGCAAGAACCCTTTCTTTGCCTGATCCATTTTGAACTTTTTCAAAACTTTATCAAGGTATGTGCTTTGTGAAAGTCCAATTAAGCGTCTTGATCTATCTCTATAAATCTTGATGCCCAATATGTAAGCAGCTTCACCGAGGTCTTTCATAGAAAAACTTTTATTCAAGTATCCCTTTATGCTATCCAGAAATTCTATATCATTTCCAATTAATAATATGTCATCTACATATAAAATCAGAAATGCTACAGAGCTCCCACTCACTTTCTTGTAAATACAAGCTTCTCCAAAAGCTGTATAAAACCATATGCTTTGATCACACTATCAAAGCGTTTATTCCAACTCCGAGATGCTTGTACCAGTTCATAAATGGATCGCTGGAGCTTGCATACTTTGTTAGCACCTTTTGGATCAACAAAAGCTTCTGGTTGCATCATATACAACTCTTATTCCAGAAATCCATTCAAGAATGCAGTTTTGACATCCATTTGCCAAATTTCATAATCATAAAATGCAGCAATTGCTAACATGATTCAGACAGACTTAAGCATCGCTACGGGTGAGAAAGTCTCATCGTAGTCAACCCCTTGAACTTGTCGAAAACCTTTCGCAACAAGTCGAGCTTTATAGACAGTTACATTACCATCGGCGTCAGTCCTCTTCTTAAAGATCCATTTATTCTCAATGGCTTGCCAATCATCGGGCAAGTCAACCAAAGTCCATACTTTTTTCTCATACATGGATCCCATCTCAGATTTCATGGCCTCTAGCCATTTTGCGGAATCTGGGCTCATCATCGCTTCCTCATAGTTCGTAGGTTTGTCATGGTCAAGTAACATGACTTCCAGAATAGGATTACCGTACCACTCTGGTGTTGATCTTACTCTGGTAGACCTACGAGGTTCAGTAGAAACTTGATCCGAAGTTTCATGATCAATATCATTAGCTTCCTCACTAATTGGTGTAGTTGTCACAGGAACCAGTTCTTGTGATGAACTACTTTCCAATAAGGGAGCAGGTACAGTTACCTCATCAAGTTCTACTTTCCTCCCACTCACTTCTTTCGAGAGAAACTCCTTCTCTAGAAAGGATCCGAATTTAGCAACGAAAATCTTGCCCTCAGATCTATGATAGAAGGTGTACTGTCGGTGTCAAAACCGGCGGATCTCGGGTAGGGGGTCCCGAACTGTGCGTCTAGGCGGATGGTAACAGGAGACAAGGCACACGATGTTTTTACCCAGGTTCGGGCCCTCTCGATGGAGGTAAAACCCTACTCCTGCTTGATTGATATTGATGATATGGGTAGTACAAGAGTGGATCTACCACGAGATCAAGGAGGCTAAACCCTAGAAGCTAGCCTATGGTATGATTGTTGTAATGGTTGTTCGTCCTAAGGACTAAAACCCTCTAGTTTATATAGACACTGGAGAGGGCTAGGGTTACACAGAGTCGGTTACAATGGTAGGAGATCTACATATCCGTATCGCTGAGCTTGCCTTCCACGCCAAGGAAAGTCCCATCCGGACACGGGACGAAGTCTTCAATTTTGTATCTTCATAGTCTTGGAGTCTGGCGGACGATGATAGTCCGGCTGTCCGGACACCCCCTAGTCCAGGACTCCCTCAGTAGCCCCTGAACCTGGCTTCAATGACGATGAGTCTGGCGCGCATAATGTTCAGCATTGCAAGGCGGGTTCCTCCTCCGAATAATCCATAGAAGATTGTGAACACCATGATAGTGTCCGGCTCTGCAAAATAAATTCCACTTTCCACCGTAGAGAGAATAATATGTACACAAGTTCAATCTACTGACGTATTTCGTGGCATGACGTCACGCCACCACCAAGCCTTTACTTGAATCATTTTTTATTATACCACCTCAGCGCGTTTAGCGAAGCAGTTTCCTTGGCACGTCTTGTCGAAGCAGAGATCGTGTTCCCCTTATTCCGGGATTCTCATCAATACGGACGTGGGTAACCCAACCGCGCCATTGATGGTGGCGCTTGGGAGATAAGCGAGTTTTACTAGGCCGGTGGGGACGCATAGTCTTCGTCCACCTATATATAAGGGGATAAGGATCCACCTTTTCACCTACGCCTTCTTCCTCCTTTGCTTATCCATCTCCGTGCACTCGAGCTCCAGCACCCAAGTTCGTGCATCTCGTCTCGACCTTCTCCGACCATGTCTGGAGTGGGAGGCAAATGGTTGGCCTCCTCCGTCATGGAGGAGCACATCGCAAAGCTGCGCAGCGCCGGATACCTTTCCGGTGACATCGCGCACCGGCTGCCCGACAAGGGGCAGCTCATCCCCACCCCCAGGCCCCACGAGAGGGTCGTTTTCCTTCCCCACTTTCTCCATGGACTGGGCTTTCCACTTCACCCCTTTGTCCGGGGGCTCATGTTCTACTACGGCCTGGATTTCCACGATCTGGCGCCGAACTTCATCCTCAACATCTCGGCGTTTATCGTCGTGTGTGAGGCCTTCCTCTGCATCCAGCCCCACTTCGGCTTGTGGCTCAAGACCTTCAATGTCAAGCCGAAGGTAGTGAAGGGCACTCAAGCGGAGTGCGGAGGCGCCATGTTGGGCAAGATGCCCAACGTCCTCTGGTTCGAAGGGGCCTTTGTGGAGTCCGTCAAGGGGTGGCAATCCGGGTGGTTCTACATCACCGAGCCGCGCGACCCAAAGTGGGCGGCGGCCCCCGAGTTCAGATCTGGTATCCCTATGCAGCTCACCTCCTGGAAAGAGAAGGGCTTGCTATGGGGTAGTTCGGAGGAGCTGACAGGACTCCAAGCCTGTATCCACAAGCTGGTGAACAAGAAGCTCAGGCTTGTCAATGTGGTCCAAGTCATGCTCATCCGCCGGATTCTCCCCTGCCAACAACGGGCATTTAAATTGTGGGAGTTCAATCCGGCACAGCACCAGGCATTGAGCGGGCTCTTCGACACGACGTACGAAGGCGCCTGGAGGGTGTTGTTCAAGGGCGCCGAAGCTCCCGCATCCGCTACTGAAGATCGCGGATTTCGCTCGCAGCGACCAGCTGACGAGGTAAGTGATTCTACCCCTTTACGAGACACTTGTTTTTAATAGTTTGACCCTATGCGGGTTTCAATCTTCCTTTTCCTTTGACAGGACTGGATGAAGAAGGCCGAGTAGATCATCTACCTGGCTCCCATGCCAGAAAACCTAGTAGACGCCCGTCTAGCGGGGCTGCTGGTTCCGGCACCGCATGTGGTGCCGGAGAAGAAGGCCAAGAAGGAGGCCACGGGTACTCGAAAGAGTTCCCGTTTTCAGGTTTCCGACGATTCCGGGGCGGACCCCTCCCCCAAAGGCGAGGAGGAGGAAGAGGACTCTCTCCCAGAGGAGGGAGAGAGGAAGAGGAAGGCCTCCCCAACAGGGGAGGCCGAAGAGTCCAAGAGGGGAAGAACTATTCCCCCGGACAGCTCCGCCAACGCCAATGTTGGCGATGAAGAGTGGCCCTCAAGGGCCAGGCCTCCGGCAAGATCGTAAGTATCCGGATTCCTGAATGAATTATAATTTCTCTTTTGTGTCACATAGTGTCCTTCTAATGTCGCACTCTGCCTGCAGTCCGGCCGATGATGATCTTCCCGCTTCGTCGAGCGGGTCGTTGGCTCCGTCGGATGTGGATTCCATCCCGACTGCCTCCACCCCTCGCGCCGCTGAGGACGCTGAGGTGGGATCCCAGGAAGGGACCCATCAGGAGGAGGCTCCGGAGGCGCCGCAAGGCAGCCTCCCGGACTTTGCGCCGGACTCCACGCCGGAACCCGTAGTGGTTCTGGAGTCCGGCAGGCGGCCCCTTCGCAAGAAGGGCAAGACCGTGACGCCGGTGGCCCCCGTCCAACCGGAGGTGCCGGACAACTTGTTGGAGGCGCTCAAAGGCGCTTCCATCGAGGAAGAACACCGTACTATCATGAGTGTGGTGATTCAGAAGGTTCAGCTTGCCAAGAGCGGGCTGACCGAAGCCTGCAGTAGCCTTCTAACAGGCTTTGAGGTAAGAAGTTAAAAATATGCAATGTAATACTACATAGGCAGTAGCCCCTGATGCTCGGTTCGGTGTTCGGAAAGAAAAAGCCGGACTGAGGATCTAAAAAGATATACGCAGGGTTGCTAAAAATTATGTCAATATGGGTGTGCAGGCTGCGCTGCTGACCTCTGCCGCACTGACTGTGGAGGTCGGTGCTTTGAAGCAGGACCTCGAGCGGTCCGAGCAAGAGCTCGGCCGTGCCAAGAAGCAGCTCGAGGACAAAGAAGGTGAGTAACACCACTTTGAATAGTTACCTTACAGAAAAGGATTTAGGTTGCGATAAAAATAACAAGGATAACGTGGGTACTGCAGGGGCCACGAACGAGGTGGCAACCCTGAAGGAGGTTGTGTCCGCGGCCAAACGCAATGCGGCCGCGGAACGGGCAGAGCGAGAGAAGCAGGAGGCGCGGGTGGCAGAGGTGCAGCAAGAGCTCCAAGCTCTCATGGAAAAACAAGAGAGTTTGGAGCGCGACTCAAGGACTCGAGAGTCCGAGCTTGCCTCGGCTCTCGAAAGTGCCAAAGACGCCAAGGCCGAGGCCCATAAGGCCCTTCAGGAGGTTGAGGATGTGAAGAAAATAGCGGCGGGTAAGGCATTTTTCATGCAAAGCAAGCATGTTAATGTAAACTTCCTGATACTTACCCGAATTCGGAGATCTCCAGGGGCGTTTGCAGATCTGCCTCGCAGCGTGTCCGATGCCGCCGCATTCTACCGAGCCGAGGAGGGGAGCTCAACGGAGAAGGTCTTCTAGTCTCAGTACGCTGAGGCCGGCCATCCGGTGCCCCCTAGCGACCAGTTGAAGCAGCTGGTCGAGCTCCACAAGGTAGCCGAGCAGGCCATGAAGGGCCTCATAGTCCGGCTGTGGCCTAGAGAGGCCATGCCTGGGAGCTACTTCGGCCTCGTGCGGCGGCTGGTGGATGCGTGCCCCTGGGTGGAGGTCATCAAGCGCTCCGCCTATATTGAAGGTGCTCGTCGGGCCCTTGCCCGCGCAAAGGTGCACTGGGGCAGGCTGGATGCGGATAGGCTTATCACTGACGTGCCGCCAGCGGGCAAGGAGTATCATACGCCCAAGATGTACTATAAGACTGTCCTGAAGGGTGCCCGCAAGATTGCGGATGAGTGCCCCAGAGATGTAATTATTGAGTAAACTCGCAATGTGTTATCCTGTGCGCTGAAAACTTTGTTCATATGCGCTAAGCAACGCTTATTGATTTAAAATATTACCTTTTGTGCGGCCGTTTATAAAATATGAGAGATGGCAAGTCGTCGGCTTCAGCCCCCATGCCACGAGTGCTGGGGTGTTCGGGATAAATTTGAGCACTCTTGTTCCCATTTTTGGGTCCATCTAGGGAGGCGCTCAACACAACGAACAAGGCAACCGGACTTATAATGCTTGAACACTCTCACTTAGCCATAGAATTCTATAATTTTAAATTTCGGCGAAGCCCCTAGTATTCGGAAGAACGAGTTCGGGGCGCTATCCACGCCTTGGCCGGACATTATCCGGTTCTTCGCTCGAAGCGGTGTAAGTCTTTAGGGACTCGAAAAGACCTCTCGAACAGCGACCAGTCTCTCGCCTTATCATGCCAGTCAGTTTTAGCTTTCTCCACTGAGGCGCTCGCCCAGCTCAACCGGGGCGCAATCGCAGTGGTTCTCCCAGTGCTACCTTAGCTGACAGAACGGAACGTAAGGTACCAAAACATGGGAGCCGGGCAAACCCAACTATTGACCCAAGACATGATTCGGAGCCGATTCATATAATGCTATAAGTTCGGGGTGCCGCACTTGTGAAAGTGTTCGGACTTATCACACCATAATGCGGGGAACATAAGCCCCTGGTGTATTCGGCCGTACCAAAATATACGGGTGCAAGATGTCATTAATGAACATATATGTAAAGTAATGCAATTTTAAGCAAAAAGTGCTGCATTATTTATTCAAGGAATTCTGCTATGAGTGCGGAATGATACAAATAGTGCGGTAAGCAAGGGATTGGACTAATTAAACATGTCCCCTCCAGGGGTGGGCTGCGGACTGGTGTATATAATCAAATTTAATGCTCGTAATGGAGACCACCTGAGTGTTCGTCGCAGCCTTTTTCCCTCCCTGGCTGTTGCATCGTGAGTTCGGCGAGTTCGCCGCCGGACAGGGCCTCTGGTGAATGGAGTCCTGTGTATAAAAAGAAGAAAAATAAAAATAAAAAGAGCGACACACTTGGGAGCCCCTGGTGTGGTCGAGCCGCACTCTGGGTCTGTTGTGGTCGTGCCCCTCCCCTTATGCCCATGGTATCTCCAGAGCGTAATGATGTACGCGGAGGGCTGGTCTTGCAATCATGCGAGGGCTGGGGTTGGGGCCGCATTGCTACGTGTGCTCGGAATGTGCCAGGTGGTCTTGATTGATATTGCTCCGGGCGTGTTTGGCCGTGTCCGGTCGTTTAACGGCCGGACTCGAAAATTGCCTTAGAAGGCTGCTCTGTACTTCTGCCGCGAGAGCCGCTGTATGTTCCTCCGTTCGGAGGGAGCGTTCCGTATTTCCATTGACCGTGATGACTCCACGAGGGCCTGGCATCTTGAGCTTGAGGTATGCGTAATGCGGCACCGCATTGAACTTTGCGAACGCGATTCGTCCGAGCAGAGCGTGATAGCCGCTGCGGAACAGGACTATGTCGAAGATTAACTCCTCGCTCCGGAAATTATCCGGGGATCCGAAGACCACTTCTAGTGTGACTGAGCCTGTACAATTGGCCTCAACACCTGGTATGACGCCTTTGAAGGTCGTCTTTGTAGGTTTAATCCTTGAGGGGTCTATGCCCATCTTGCGCACTATATCCTGATAAAGCAGGTTCAGGCTACTGCCGCCGTCCATCAGGACTCTCGTGAAGTGAAATCCGTCGACGATTGGGTCTAAAACCAATGCGGCGAATCCGCCATGGCGGATACTGGTCGGATGGTCTCTTTGATTGAAAGTGATCGGGCAAGAGGACCATGGATTGAACTTCGGGGCGACTGGCTCCATCGCATTTACGTCCCTTAGTGCACGCTTCCGCTCCCTCTTGGGTATATGGGTTGCGTATATCATGTTTACCATCCGCACTTGTGGGGGGAAATCCTTCTGTCCTCTACTGTTCGGTGGCCGGGTCTCTTCCTCGTCGTCGCTGTCCAGCCCCTTGTCGTTGTTTTCGGCAATTAACTTGCCTGCCTGCTTAAATACCCAACAATCTCTGTTGGTGTGGTTAGCTGGTTTTTCGGGGGTGCCATGTATCTGGCAAGAGCGGTCGAGTATTCGGTCCAAATTGGACGGACCCGGGGTGGTTCTTTTGAATGGCTTCTTCCGCTGACCGGGTTTAGAGCCACGGAATCCGGCGTTGACTATCGTATCCTCATTATTATCGCCGTTAACACGGCGTTTGTTTTTGCTTCGACGCGACCTGCCGTTATGGTCCTTAGTATCCGGACTGCCAGCATTTTTACTGAGGTTGTTGCTGCGAGCTAGCCAGCTATCCTCTCCCGCACAGAAGTGGGTCATTAATGATGTGAGGGCTGCCATGGATTTCGGCTTTTCCTGTCCTAGGTGCCGGGCTAGCCACTCGTCGCGGATGTTATGTTTAAAGGCTGCGAGGGCCTCTGCATCCGGACAGTCGAGGATTTGATTTTTCTTTGTTAAGAACCATGTCCAGAATTGCCTGGCCGATTCATCTGGCTGCTGAATTATGTGGCTTAGGTCATCGGCGTCTGGTGGTCGCACATATGTGCCCTGGAAATTTTGGAGGAATGCAGATTCCAGGTCCTCCCAACACCCAATTGACTCTGCGGGCAGGCTGTTAAGCCAATGCCGAGCTGGTCCTTTAAGCTTGAGCGGGAGATATTTGATAGCATGGAGATCGTTGCCGCGGGCCATATGGATATGAAGGAGATAATCCTCGATCCAAACCGCGGGGTCTGTTGTGCCATCATAGGATTCGATGTTGACGGGTTTAAACCTTTTAGGGATTTGATGATCCATTACTTTGTCTGTGAAGCATAGTGGGTGTGTGGCGCCTCTGTATTGAGCAATATCACGACGTAGCTCAAGGGAGCGTTGTCTGCTGTGTTCGGCCCGGCCGGAGTTGTTGTATCCGGTGCGACGATATTCGTCGTGGGTCGTGGGGCGCCCACGTGATCCATAGATAGATCTGGATTGTCTTGCCTTGTCCTCCAATATATCCCACAAGTCCGGTGCGTTCCCCCGTGGCTTCGCACTTTTTGAGCGATGCCGGGGTACGGTCTTGGTGGAGGGCCTAGGTGCCTCTCTGTCCCGACCACGGGGGGGTCGGTCTGCCGTATTGTGCACTGGTGATGAAGGTATATATGCTTCCTCCTCTAGTCGAGGGAGCAACTTGCGTTTTGGGTAGCTCTTGGAGGGGCGTTCGAGTTCATACTGTTCGGCCGCGAGGACCTCGGTCCATCTGTCGGCCAGCAGGTCTTGATCAGCTTGAAGCTGCTGCTGCTTTTTCTTTAGGCTATTTGCTGTGGCCATTAGCCTGCGTTTGAAACACTCTTGTTCAATGGGATCCTCAGGCACGACGAATTCGTCGTCGTCGAGGCTTGCCTCGTCTCCGGAGGGAGGTATGTAATTATGATCCTCAACCTCTTCGTCTGCCGCTCTCTCGTGAGGGCTTGCGTCCTCCTGCGCTGAATCTTGCAGGAGGGGATTGTCTTCGGCACTTTCTGGGGTGTTATTATCTCCTGTGCCGGAATCTCCATTCTTGCTTTGGCTGGATTTGGAGCGGCGCCGCTGACGTCGGCGCTTGGGCTGTTTCTTTAAGGAATCTGCCTCCGCTGCTTCTTCGTCGTCCCCATCCTTTGGGGTGTCCACCATGTATATGTCATATGACGAGGTGGTCTTCCAGTGCCCTGTAGGCGCTGGTTCTTGATCATCTCCGGCATCGTCGTCCATACCGTCAATGTCTTCGGAGTCGAAGTCTAGCATGTCGGTTAGATCGTCGACAGTGGCTACAAAGTGGGTGGTGGGTGGGCTTTGAATTTCTTCATCGTCCGCATCCCAACCATCCTGGCCATAGTCCGGCCAGGGCTCTCCGGATAGCGAGAGATGCTTTAGTGAATTTAGGATGTCGCCAAAGGGTGAGTGCTGAAAGATGTCCGCAATGGTGAACTCCATGATCGGCGCCCAATCAGATTCGATTGGCAGGGGCGCAGGAGGTTCGGAGTCTGGCAGGGAGTCCGGCACCTCGGAGTCACGAGCTTTATAAGGGACAAGGCCAGTGTTCGGCTCCATCGCCGTGGAAGTCGCAGCTCCCGAGGCGGTGTCCAACCACCCATCCTCGATCTGCGCAATCGGCTTCGGACTATGGGTCGGAGCCGATTCGTGTGCGGCCTCCAAGGTACTGTCCGGCGGCAGAGTTAGATCATGCCCATCGTGACAGTGCGGCACGCTCGGCTGCGGCTCGGATCCATCGAAGATCAAGTCTCCGCGGATATCCGCCGTGAAGTTTAGGCTTCCAAATCTGACCTGATGGCCAGGGGCGTAGCTTTCGATCTGCTCAAGATGGCCAAGTGAATTTGCCTGCAGTGCGAAGCCGCCGAATACGAAGATCTGTCCGGGGAGAAAAGTCTCACCCTGGACGGCGTTGTTGTTGATTGAAGAAGCCATCAAGCCTATCGGTGACGGCACAGAGGAACTCTCAATGAAAGCACCAATGTCGGTGTCAAAACCGGCGGATCTCGGGTAGGGGGTCCCGAACTGTGCGTTTAGGCGGATGGTAACAGGAGACAAGGGACACGATGTTTTTACCTAGGTTCGGGCCCTCTCGATGGAGGTAAAACCCTACTCCTGCTTGATTGATATTGATGATATGGGCAGTACAAGAGTGGATCTACCACGAGATCAAGGAGGCTAAACCCTAGAAGCTAGCCTATGGTATGATTGTTGTAATGGTTGTTCATCCTAAGGACTAAAACCCTCTAGTTTATATAGACACTGGAGAGGGCTAGGGTTACACAGAGTCGGTTACAATGGTAGGAGATCTACATATCCGTATCGCCGAGCTTGCCTTCCATGCCAAGGAAAGTCCCATCCGGACACGGGACGAAGTCTTCAATTTTGTATCTTCATAGTCTTGGAGTCCGGCGGACGATGATAGTCCGGCTGTCCGGACACCCCCTAGTCCAGGACTCCCTCATGTACCCAACAGTCTCTTTTGGTTATCCTATGAAGACACATTTCTCCGATTTGGGTTCGAGCTTATCTGGTTGAAGTTTCTTTACATAAGCATCGCAGCCCCAAACTTTAAGAAATGACAACTTTGGTTTCTTGCCAAACCATAGTTCATGAGGCGTCGTCTCAACGGATTTTGATGGTGCCCTATTTAACGTGAATGCAGCCGTCTCTAAAGCATAACCCCAAAATGATAGCGGTAAATCAGTAAGAGACATCATAGATCCCACCATATCTAGTAAAGTACGATTACGATGTTCGGACACACCATTTCGTTGTGGTGTTCCGGGTGGCGTGAGTTGCGAAACTATTCCGCATTGTTTCAAATGTCAACCAAACTCGTAACTCAAATATTCTCCTCCATGATCAGATCGTAGAAATTTTATTTTCTTGTTACGATGATTTTCCACTTCACTCTGAAATTCTTTGAACTTTTCAAATGTTTCAGACTTGTGTTTCATTAAGTAGATATACCCATATCTGCTCAAATCATCTGTGAAGGTGAGAAAATAACGATACCCGACGCGAGCCTCAACATTCATTGGACCACAAACATCAGTATGTATGATTTCCAACAAATCAGTTGCTTGCTCCATAGTTTCGGAGAACGGCATTTTAGTCATCTTGCCCATGAGGCACGGTTCGCAAGTACCAAGTGATTCATAATCAAGTGATTCGAAAAGCCCATCAGTATGGAGTTTCTTCATGCGCTTTACACCGATATGACCTAAATGGCAGTGCCACAAATAAGTTGCACTATCATTATCAACTCTGCATCTTTTGGTTTCAACACTATGAATATGTGTATCACTACTATCGAGATTCAATAAAAATAGACCACTCTTCAAGGGTGCATGACCATAAAAGATATTACTCATATAAATAGAATAACCATTATTCTCTGATTTAAATGAATAACCGTCTCACATCAAACAAGATCCAGATATAATGTTCATGCTCAACGCTGGCACCAAATAACAATTATTTAGGTCTAAAACTAATCCTGATGGTAGATGTAGAGGTAGCGTGCCGACCGCGATCATATCGACTTTGGAACCATTTCCCACGCGCATCGTCACCTCGTCCTTAGCCAATCTTCGCTTAATCCATAGTCCCTGTTTCGAGTTGCAAATATTAGCAACAGAACCAGTATCAAATACCCAGGTACTACTGCGAGCATTAGTAAGGTACACATCAATAACATGTATATCACATATACCTTTGTTCACTTTGCCATCCTTCTTGTCCGCCAAATACTTGGGGCAGTTCCGCTTCCAGTGTCCAGTCTGCTTGCAGTAGAAGCACTCAGTCTCAGGCTTAGGTCCAGACTTGGGTTTCTTCTCTTGAGCAGCAACTTGTTTGTTGTTCTTCTTGAAGTTCCCCTTCTTCTTCCCTTTGCCCTTTTTCTTGAAACTGGTGGTCTTGTTGACCATCAACACTTGATGCTCCTTATTGATTTCTACCTCCGCGGCTTTTAGCATTGCGAAGAGCTCGGGAATAGTCTTGTCCATCCCTTGCATATTATAGTTCATCACGAAGCTCTTGTAGCTTGGTGGCAGTGATTGAAGAATTCTGTCAATAACACTATCATCAGGAAGATTAACTCCCAGTTGAATCAAGTGATTATTATACCCAGACATTTTGAGTATGTGTTCACTGACAGAACTATTCTCCTCCATCTTGCAGCTATAGAACTTATTCGAGACTTCATATCTCTCAATCCGGGCATTTGCTTGAAATATTAACTTCAACTCCTGCAACATCTCATATGCTCCATGACGTTCAAAACGTCGTTGAAGACCCGGTTCTAAGCCGTAAAGCATGGCACACTGAACTATCGAGTAGTCATCAGCTTTGCTCTGCCAGACGTTCTTAATTTCGTCAGTTGCATCAGCAGCAGGCCTGGCATCCAACGGTGCTTCCAGGACGTAATTCTTCTGTGCAGCAATGAGGATAATCCTCAGGTTACGGACCCAGTCCGTGTAATTGCTACCATCATCTTTCAACTTTGCTTTCTCAAGGAACGCATTAAAATTCAACGGAACAACAGCACGAGCCATCTATCTACAATAAACATAGACAAGCAAAATACTATCAGGTACTAAGTTCATGATAAATTTAAGTTCAATTAATAATATTACTTAAGAACTCCCACTTAGATAGACATCCCTCTAATCCTCTAAGTGATTACATGATCCATATCAACTACACCATGTCCGATCGTCACGTGAGATGGAGTAGTTTCAACGGTGAACATCAATATGTTGATCATATCTACTATATGATTCACGCTCGACCTTTCGGTCTCCGTGTTCCGAGGCCATATCTGTTATATGCTAGGCTCGTCAAGTTTAACCTGAGTATTCCGCGTGTGCAACTGTTTTGCACCCGTTGTATTTGAACGTAGAGCCTATCACACCCGATCATCACGTGGTGTCTCATCACGAAGAACTTTCGCAACGGTGCATACTTAGGGAGAACACTTCTTAATAATTTAGTGAGAGATCGTCTTAAAATGCTACCGTCATTCAAAGCAAGATAAGATGCATAAAGGATAAACATCACATGCAATCAATATAAGTGATATGATATGGTCATCATCATCTTGTGCTTGTGATCTCCATCTCCGAAGCACCGTCGTGATCACCATCGTCACCGGCGCGACACCTTGATCTCCATCGTAGCATCGTTGTCGTTACGCCATCTATTGCTTCTACGACTATCGCTAAAGTAAAGCAATTACAGGGCGTTTGCATTTCATACAATAAAGCGACAACCATATGGCTCCTGCCAGTTGCCGATAACTTCGGTTACAAAACATGATCATCTCATACAATAAAATATAGCATCATGTCTTGACCATATCACATCACAACATGCCCTGCAAAAACAAGTTAGGCGTCCTCTACTTTGTTGTTGCAAATTTTACGCGGCTGCTACGGGCTTAGCAAGAACCGTTCTTACCTACGCATCAAAACCACAACGATAGTTCGTCAAGTTAGTGTTGTTTTAACCTTCGCAAGGACCGGGCGTAGCCACACTCAGTTCAACTAAAGTGAGAGAGACAGACACCCGCCAGCCACCTTTAAGCACGAGTGCTCATAACGGTGAAACCAGTCTCGCGTAAGCGTACGCGTAATGTCGGTCCGGGCCGCTTCATCTCACAATACCGCTGAACCAAAGTATGACATGCTGGTAAGCAGTATGACTTGTATCGCCCACAACTCACTTGTGTTCTACTCGTGCATATGACATCTACGCATAAAACCAGGCTCGGATGCCACTCTTGGGGAACGTAGTAATTTCAAAAAAAAATTCCTACGCACACACAAGATCATGGTGATGCATAGCAATGAGAGGGGAGAGTATTGTCCATGTACCCTCGTAGACCGTAAGCGGAAGCGTTATGACAACGCGGTTGATGTAGTCGTACGTCTTCACGATCCGACCGATCCAAGTACCGAACGTACGGCACCTCCGAGTTCAGCACACGTTCAGCTCGATGACGATCCCCGGACTCCGATCCAGCAAAGTGTCGGGGATGAGTTCCGTCAGCACGACGGCGTGGTGACGATGATGATGTTCTACCGGCGCAGGGCTTCTCCTAAACTCCGCGACGATATGACCGAGGTGGAATATGGTGGAGGGGGGCACCGCACACGGCTAAGGAACGATCTTGAAGACAACTTGTGTGTTCTAGGGTGCCCCCTACCCCCATATATAAAGGATGGAGGGGGAGGTGCGGCCGGCCCCCTAGGGGTGCGCCTGGCTCCCCCCTCTTGCCTTGGTTGAGAAGGAAAGGGGGGCGCCGCCCCCCCCTTCCTTGTCCTATTCGGACTAGGGGGAGGGGGCGCGCGGCCTGCCCTCGCCGGCCCTCCTCTTCTCCCTCATGGCCCACTAAGGCCCATTAGCCCCCGGGAGGGTTCCGGTAACCCCCCGGTGTTCCGGCAAAATCCCGATTTCACCCGGAACCATTCCGATATCCAAATATAGGCTTCCAATATATCAATCTTTATGTCTCGACCATTTCGAGACTCCTCGTCATGTCCGTGATCACATCCGGGACTCCGAACAAACTTCGGTACATCAAAACTTATAAACTCATAATAAAACTGTCATCGTAACGTTAAGCATGCGGACCCTACGGGTTCGAGAACTATGTAGACATGACCTAGAACTATTCTCGGTCAATAACCAATAGCGGAACCTGGATGCTCATATTGGCTCCTACATATTCTACGAAGATCTTTATCGGTCAAACCGCATAACAACATACGTTGTTCCCTTTGTCATCGGTATGTTACTTGCCCGAGATTCGATCGTCGGTATCCAATACCTAGTTCAATCTCGTTACCGGCAAGTCTCTTTACTCGTTACGTAATGCATCATTCCGTAACTAACTAATTAGCTACATTGCTTGCAAGGCTTATAGTGATGTGCATTACCGAGAGGGCCTAGAGATACCTCTCCGACAATCGGAGTGACAAAACCTAATCTCGAAATATGCCAACCCAACATGTACCTTTGGAGACACCTGTAGATCTCCTTTATAATCACCCAGTTACGTTGTGACGTTTGGTAGCACACAAAGTGTTCCTCCGGTAAACGGGAGTTGCATAATCTCATAGTTACAGGAACATGTATAAGTCATGAAGAAAGCAATAGCAATATACTAAACGATCAAGTGCTAGGCTAACGGAATGGGTCATGTCAATCACATCATTCTCCTAATGATGTGATCCCATTAATCAAATGACAACACGTGTCTATGGTTAGGAAACATAACCATCTTTGATTAATGAGCTAGTCAAGTAGAGGCACACTAGTGACATTTATGTTTGTCTATGTATTCACACATGTATCATGTTTCCGGTTAATACAATTCTAGCATGAATAATAAACATTTATCATGACATGAGGAAATAAATAATAACTTTATTATTGCCTCTAGGGCATATTTCCTTCACTAAAGTGGGTTTGGAAGAGTGTCAACTTTAGGAATTAGTGATTCCACTATTTTGGAGGGTGTTGAATCTTAGTGTGATATTTATGACAGTGGATTTGGAAGAGTGTCAACTTTAGTTAGTAATGATTCCACTATTTCGGAAGAGGTTCCAATTGATTATGAGAACAAAGTTGCTATCTATGATGATTATTGTGATGACATGTATGCTATAAATAATAATGTTAACCATGAAACTTGTCATCATGATTTTAATTTTCAATTGGATTATGCCTCACATGACAGTTATTTTGTTGAGTTTGCTCCCACTATTCCGAATGAGAAGAATCTTGCTTATGTGGAGAGTAGAAAATTTTCTATGCTTGTAGATCATGAAAAGAATGCTTTATGTGATGGTTATATTGTTGAACTCATTCATGTTGCTACTAAAAATTATTATGAGGGAGGAATACATGCTTGTAGGGGTTGCAATAATATCAAGTTTCCTCTCTACGTGCTTAAAGTTTTGAAGTTGTACTTGTTTTGCCTTCCTATGCTAGTTGATTCTTGTTCCTATAAACTGTGTGCTCACAAAATCCCTAGGCATAGGAAGTGGGTTAAATTTAAATGTGCTAGTCATATTCTTCATGATGCTCTCTTTATGTTTCAATTCTTATCTTTTATGTGAGCATCATTGAAATCATCATGCCTAGCTAAAAGGCATTAAAGAAAAGCGCTTGTTGGGAGACAACCCAATAATTTACCCTTACTGTTTTTGTGTGTTCACATGATTAATATACTGTAGTAATCATGTTTTATAGCTTTTGTTTCAATAAAGTGCCAAGTAAGACCTTTGGGAAGACTTGTGTGAAAGTTAATGTGATCTTGCTATAAAAAACAGAAACTTTGCGCTCGCGAGATTAGCTGTCATTTTTATAGAAGAGTGATTTTGAGTTGATTATTTTTGCAGAAAAATAATAGACAAATTACTCACGTCCACCAATTTATTTCAGAATTTTTGGAGTAGCAGAAGTATGGTTGTTGTTCAGATCATTATAGACTGTTCTGTTTCTGGCAGATTCTGTTTTCAATGCATAGTTTGCTTGTTTTCTAGTTCCTATGGCTTATATTGCTGAATATAAATTGTAGAAATGATATGGTACAATAGTCATTGTGTGGGAACAATTATGAATCTTGTCTTTGACAGTGCCAAAGTGAATGATTTACTCTTTATCATACTAACCCATCTCACAAGGTTCCGTTAAGTTTTGTGTGATTGAAGTTTTCAAGTTTTGAGTGAGATATCGATATGAGGAGAATAAGGAGTGGAAATACTCTAAGCTTGGGGATGCCCAAGGCACCCCAAGGTAATATTCAAAGAAGAATCAAGCGCCTAAGCTTGGGGATGCCCCGGAAGGCATCCCCTCTTTCGTCTTCAAAACTATCGGTATACCTTACTCGGAGCTATATTTTTATTCGTCACATGATATGTGTTTTGCTTGGAGCGTATTTTCAATTTTACTTGCTGTTTGAATAAAATCATTGGATCTGAAATCTTGAATGAAAAAGAATCCTCCTATGGCTAGTTAATTATTGGACTACTCAGTGTTCTTCACTTATATCTTTTGGAGTAGTTTGTCATTTGCTCACGTGCTTCATGTATATCCTATGAGTAAATGGTTGAATGAATTGAATATCATAAATCTGAATTTATATATATGTTTCATATGCTTATAACATCGGGAGTAATGACTTCATACATAATAAGTATAGGTAGTAAACTTACTGAAAGTTAGCAAACACATAATTGGTCACTTGAACAATTCATGAAAGAGTATTAAAGGAAGAGAGAGTTCACATACAAATATACTATCTTGGACATCTTTTGTAATTGTGAGCACTCATTAAAATATGACATGCTAAAAGGTTGACGTTGGACAAGGAACACAACTTAATGGGTCATGTTTTCCTATATCCGAAATGTTATATTGTCTTGGATCATCCAACATGTTGAGCTTGCTTTTCCTTCTCATGCTAGCCAAATTCTTTGCACCAAGTAGAAATACTACTTGTGCTTCCAAACATCCCTTAAACCAGTTTTGCCATGAAAGTCCACCATACCTACCTATGGATTGAGTAAGATCCTTCAAGTAAGTTGTCATCGGTGCATGCAACAAAAATTGCTCCTTAAATATGTATGATCTATTAGTGCGAAGAAAATAAGCTTTATACGAACTTGTGATAGGGAAGAAATAAAAGCGACGGACTGCATAATAAAGGTCTTTATCACAAGCGGCAATATAAAGTGACGTTCTTTTGCATTAAGATTTTGTGCATCCAACCATAAAAGCGCATGACAACCTCTGCTTCCCTCTGTGAAGGGTCTATCTTTTACTTTTATCTTCTACCCTTATACAAGAGTCATGGTGATCATCACATTTCCTTTTTACACTTTTTCCTTTCGCAAGCACTTTGTGTTGGAGCGATCCGGATATATCCATCCACTTGGATGAGGTTGTCATAAATTATTACTGTTAACATTATCCTTGAGGTAAAAGGTTGGGAGACGAAACTATAAGCCCCTATCTTTCTCTTTGAACCCATAAATATCACATGAGTGTTAGCAATTGTGAAATATTAAATGATAGTTGAGTATGTGGAGTTTGCTGAATCAAAGCTCTTACATAGACCCTTCCCAAAAATAAGATGAATTGCAATTGTTAGATGACTAAGAGCATGGTTTGTTAGTTTTCAAGAAAGTTTATGATCTATACTTTAACATGTGAATAGCTTGTTACTTGATCATGAGAAGTCTCATGAGTTGAGCTACTGTTATGATATATAATGATGCTAGAAAAAAGTGACTGAAACTATCATTGATCAAACTTAAGCACTTGCTAGCATGCACACTTCATAAATTATTTCATTTATCATTTACCTACTCGAGGACTAGCAGGAATTAAGCTTGGGGATGCTAATACGTCTCCAATGTATCTATAATTTATGAAGTATTCATGCCATGTTTACAATAGTTTTATATGATTTTGGTATGATTTGATTAGAACTAACCCGGACTAACGTTGTTTTCAGCAGAACTACTGTGGTGTTGTTTTGTGCAGAAATAAAAGTTCTCGGAATGCGCTGAAAATCAACGGAGAATTTTTCTATATAATATAAAAAAATACTAGAACAAAGAGTTACTAGAGGGGAGTCATGTGGGCCCCATGAGGGCGGAGGGCGCCCCCCCTAGGGCGCGCCCCTGTGCCTCATGGACTCTCCGTGGGGCCCCTGACTTGTTCTCGACGCCAACTCTCCTATAAATACCCAAACCTCCAGAAAATAACCTAGATCGGAAGTTCTGCCGCCGCAAGCCTTTGTAGCCACGAGAAATCAATCTAGGCCCTCTCTGGCACCCTACCGGAGGGGGCCATCATCACCGGAGGCCATGGAGGAGGATCCGAAGGGGCCATCATCGCCATGAAGGCCAAGGTCCAGAGGGAGAACCCCTCCCCATCCAGGGGGAGGCCATGGAGGAGGAAGCACAAGGGGGAGAACCTCTCTTCCTCTCTCTCGGTGGCACCGGAGTGCCATCGGGAGGGGAATCATCGCCATGGTGATCGTCTTCATCAACATCATCATCATCATCACCATCCTCATCTCTTTTACGCGGTCCACTCTCCCGCACCCCGCTATAATCCCTACTTGAACATGGTGCTTTATGCCACATATTATGATCCAATGATGTGTTGCCATCCTATGATGTTTTGAGTAGATATCCTTTGTCTTTGGGTTGATTGATGCTCTAGATTGGTATGAGTTGTATGTTTTATTTTGGTGCTGTCCTATTGTGCCCTCCGTGTCGTGCAAGCGTGAGGGATTCCCGCTGTAGGGTGTTGCAATACGTTCATGATTCGCTTATAGTGGGTTGCTTGAGTGACAGAAGCATAAACCCGAGTAAGGGGGTTGTTGCGTATGGGATAAAGGGGACTTGATATGTTAATCCTATGGTTGGATTTGACCTTAATGATCTTTAGTAGTTACGGATGCTTGCTAGAGTTCCAATCATAAGTGCATATGATCCAAGAAGAGAAAGTATGTTAGCTTGTGCCTCTCCCTCATATGAAATTGCAATGACGACTACCGGTCTTGTTAACAATTGCCTAGGATAATTCCGCACACTGACCCATCATTATTCCACACTCGCTATTTATAATACTTAAGTAATGTATTCTAACTTTATGATAACAACACCTACTTTTATATTTTAACTCTCTGATATCATGCAAAGTTATCCTCTTCATACCCACAACGTAGTTTTATTTCTCGTTTCTAGTTGGAAGCAAAGGTTTGGTGTACGTAGAGTCGTATCAGTGGCAGATAGGACTTGAGAGAATATTGATCTTACCTTTAGCTCCTTGTGGGTTCGACACTCCATACTTATCACTTCCACCTTTGGGAATTGCTACGATGATTCCCTACACTTGGGGATTATCACCAGTCCCGAAATGGAAAATAATAATATGATGTTAACAATAAATTCCTTGGGAAGTGTTGGTATGAAAGGCACCCATGGATACGGCTAGCCATGGATTGTGAAAGAATGGTGGAAAGGATATAAACTTTATTTTTTGTTAGGTAACCGCCTATGATTTATCTAGCATGGAAGATATTGGGAATTCTCGCTCGTTTTCGTTGACAGGAAAAGCATACCTCTCAAAATAATTTTATCTATAAATTTAAGCTTTGAGCTCTAGCACCTCTGCAAATCTCTGCTTCTCTATGCGAAGGGCCTATCTATTTAATTTCTATGCAATTTTATTTTTATTTGAGTCTCCATCTTCTCTTACAAAGCACCAACTAGGGAACACTATTGTCATACTTGGGCATTGGATGTAGCTAATATTTGAATGTGTTTCGTGAATGGATCAATGACTGAGCGCAATGGGCTAGGGATAGCTTTCTTTAGCATTGATGTTTTGAAAGACATGGTTGCTTGTTGATGTGCTTGAGTATTGATGTTTCCATGTCAAATTATAGACTATTGCTTTGAATCATTCAAGTCCAAATATCCACGCTACGAAGAAAAGAAAATATGATGAATATGTTAGGTGGCATTCCACATCAATTTTTTTTTGTTTTTATCATTTACCTACTTGAGGACGAGCAGGAATTAAGCTTGGGGATGCTTGAAACGTCTCCAACATATCTATAATTTTTTATTATTTTCAGTCAAAATAATAATATTTTTTTATTGTTCCACGCTATTATAGTATCAATCTTGTATGTTATATATCATTTTTTGGGACTAACCTACTAACTTAGTGCCCAGTGCCAGTTGCTGCTTTTTGCTTGTTTTTTACTTTACAGAATACCAATACCTAACGAAGTCCAAATGCCACGAAACTTTTTTCTGCCGATAAGGGACCCTGGAAGCTTCGAGAGGGGATGATAAGACGAAGCAGTGGCCACTAGGCACCAGGGCGCGCCTGGGGTCTGGGGCGCGGCCTAGTACATAGTAGGGCCCATGAGCCTCCGTTTGACCTAACTCCGCCTCTATAAATTCAAAAAATCAGAAAACCTACAGGGGAGTCCACGAATTCCGTCACCGCAAGCCTCTGTTCTCGCGAGATCCCATCTCGGGACCTTTTCTGGCACTCTGCCGGAGGGGGAATCGATCACGGATGGGTTCTTCATCATCCTTGCCGCCTCTCCGAAGACGCGTGTAGCTTACCACGGACCTATGGGTCCATAGTTAGTAGCTAGATGGATTTTTTATCTCTTTTTGATCTTCAATACAATGTTCTCCTTGGTGTTCTTGGAGATCTATTTGATGTAATGACTTTATGCGGTGTGTTTGTTGGGATCTGATGAATTGTGAGTTTATGATCAGATCTATCTATAAATATTATTTGAGTTATCTCCGAACTCTTTTATGCATGATTAATATAGCTTCTTATTTCTTCTCCGATTTGTTGGTTTGGTTTGGCCAACTAGATCAATTTATCTTGCCATGGGAAGAGGTGCTTTGTAATGGGTTTGATCTTACGGTGCTCAATCCCAGTGACAGAAAGGGACATGACACGTATGTATCATTGCTATTAAGGGTAAACAGATGGGGTTTATTCATATGTGAGTTTATCTTGTATACATCATGTCATCTTGCTTAAGGCGTTACTCCATTTTTCCATGAACTTAAAACAATAGATGCATGCTAAATAGCAGTCGATGTGTGGAGTAATAATAGTAGATGCAGAATCATTTTGGTCTACTTGTCTCGGACGTGATGCCTATGTATGATCATTGTCTTGGGTATCACCATAATTATTTGTTTTTCTATCAATTGTCCAATAGTAATTTGTTCACCCACCGTATGCTATTTTCTTGAGAGAAGCCTCTAGTGAAATATGGCCCCCCGGGTCTATCTGTTATCACATATTAAAACTAAAAATACCTTGCTGCAATTTTCTTTTATTTATTTTATTTATTATTTTGGTCCAATCTATCAATCAAAGACTATACAATTTAATCTTGCTCGTAACCGTTGAGGGATTGACAACCCCTCTACGCGTTGGGTTGCATTATTTGTTGCTTGTGTGCAGGTGTTGTTTACGTAGTGTTGCTTGGTTCTTCTACTGGATTGATAACCTTTGTTTCATAACTGAGGGAAATACTTATCTCTACCATACTACATCATCCTCTCCTCTTCGAGGAAATCCCAACGCAGCTCAAAGTAGCACCACGACGCGCATGAAGACATTCCTCATCATACACTCATAGGGGTGATGTCTACTACACAAGTTTGTTCTTGTAGACTCGATTGGGCCCCCCAAGCGCGGAGTTTTGTAGGAAAACAACAAATTTCCCTCAAGTGGATGACCTATTATCAATCCGTGGGAGGTGTAGGATGAAGATGTCTCTCAAACAACCCAGCAATCAAATACAAGAAATCTCTTGTGTCCCCAACACACCCAATACAATTGTCAATTGTATATGTGCACTAGTTCGGCGAAGAGATGGTGATACAAGTGTAATATGGATAATAGAAATAGGTTTTTATAATGTGAATAAATAAAACAACAAGGTAGAAAGTAGGAAAAGGCGAGCAAAACGGTATACCAATGCTTAGAAACAAGGCCTAGGGTTCATACTTTCCCTAGTGCAATCTCTCAACAGTGCTAGGATAATTGAATTATATGCCCATCCCTCAACGTGCGACAAGGAATCCCTCCGAAGTTCTTATCAATAGCGGAGAACATAAGATGAAATTGTTGTAGGTAGCAAACCACCTCAAAGTTATCTTTCCGATCAATCAATTGAGCCATCCCTATAAGTGTCACAAACAACCCTAGAGTTCATACTACAATAACACCATATGATACACATCAATAAACTCTAATGTTACCAAGATACTGCAATGTCACCACAAGTATCCGTGAATCAAATATTCGATATGCATCAAACAATTTCAGATTCATAATATTCAATCCAACACAAAGAACTTCAAAGATCACCCCCAAAGTTTCTATTGGAGAAAGTAGGACAAAAATGTTATCAACCTCTATGCCTAGATTACCCCAATGTCGTCTCAGGAATCCGCAAGTTAATTACCAAAACATACATCAAGTGACTCAATAGAATACCCCATCGTCACCATGGGTATCCACGCGCAAGACATACATCAAGTGATCCCAAATCCAAAATATTAAATCCGATAATAATGAAACCTCAAAGGGCAAACCTCAATTGATCACAACAAAGATAGAGAGGGAAGAACACCATATGATCCAACTATATTAACAAAGCCCATGGTACATCAAGATCGTGCCAAACATGAGAGGGAGAGAGGGAGAGATAACACATAGCTACTAGTACATACCCTCAACCTCAAGGATGACCTACTCACGCATCACCATGAGAACGGAGGAGAAGTTGGTGGTGATGGTGATGGAGGAGATGTCCCCGGCGGTGTCCCGACGCCATCGGAGGAGAGAGGAAAGGGGCCCCGTCATTCTTCTTCTTCCTTGGTCCTACCGGGAGAGAAGGAACTCTCACCTAGATTGGATGTCTCTGTTGTCTTTTGTTTCTTGGTATTATTTTCAGAGCCCTTCATCATTTCTGATATTCCTGGAGATCCGTAACTTCGATTGAGCTGAAATTTTGAGGGGATTTTATCCGGAAATTATCTTTCTTGTGTCAAAATAAGGGCTTGAACCAACCTACTAGGTGCCCACAAGACAAGGGGGTGCGCCCAGGGGGTAGGGCACGCCCTGTTGCCTTGTGGAGCAATTGGGAACTCTTGAGTTGATTCTTTTTCCCCAAAATCACACCTATTACCAAAAAGATCTCCATAAAAATTTATTGTGTTTGGACTTCGTTTGGTATGGTTTTTCTGCGAAAGGAAAAAGATGCAAAAAAAAACAAGAACTGGCACTGGGCACTAGATTAATATGTTAGTCCATAAAAATGATATAAAAGTACACCAAAACTATCTAAAATTATTGCAAACATGGCATGAATACTTCATAAATTATAGATATGTTGGAGACATATCAAGGGGGGGACTCACCATAAGTCCTAGGAATTACAATTTGATGCATGGAGGGGTCAAGAAAATGACATGCTAGACTACGATGACAAAGCCAATCAGCTTGGGATTTGATGACCAACAAGTACAGGGGATAAATCGCAGTCCTTCCGGTAAGTAAGAGTGTCGAACACAATGAGGAGTAGAAGGAAATGATAAGCAGTTTTCAGCAAGGTATTTTCTGCAAGCACTGGAATTATCGGTAATAGATATTTGGTAGAAAGATAATTCGTAACAAGTGACAAGTAGAGATGGAAAAAAAGGTGTGGCAAGGTATCCCAATCCTTTTTATAGCAAAGTACATGCCGAAACTTTCTCTTATAGAAAGCAAAGTGTTCTTGAGGACACATGGGAATTCATCTAGTCATTTTCATCATGTTAGTTTGATTTCGTGTTCGCTACTTTGATAATTTGATATGTGGGTGGACCAATGCTTGGGTGCTGTTCTTACTTGAAGAAGCCCCCCACTTATGATTACCCCCTCTCACAAGCATCCGCAATTACTAAAGAAGAATTAAGATAAATCTAACCATAGCATGAAACATATGGATCCAAATCAGCACCTTACGAAATAGCGCATAAACCAGGGGTTTAAGCTTCTATCACTCTAGCAACCCATCATCTAATTACTACTCCACAATGCCTTCCCTTAGGCCCAAGTATGGTGAAGTGTCATGTAGTCGACGTTCACATGACACCACTAAAGGAAGCAACAACATACGTATCACCAAAATATCAAACGAATACCAAATTCACATGATTACTTATAACCGGACTTCTCCCATGTCCTCAAGAACAAAAGTAACTACTCACAAATCATATTCATGTTCAATATTAGAGGGGTATTGAATATCATTAAGGATCTGAACGTATAATCTTCCACCAAATAAACAACTAGCATCAACTACAAGATGTAATCAACAATACTAGCAACCCACATGTACCAATCTGAGGTTTTGAGACAAAGATTGAATACATGAGATGAACTAGGGTTTGAGATGAGATGGTGTTGGTGAAGATGTTGATGAAGATTGGTCCTCCCATGATGAGAGGATCGTTGGTGATGTCGATGGCTTCGATTTTGCCCTCCCGGAGGAAGTCTCCCCGGCGGAATCGCTCTGCCAGAGAGCAAAAGTGCTCCTGCCCAGGTTCCGCCTTGAGACGACGACGCTTCATCCCGAAACCTTCCTCTTGATTTTTTCTAGGTCAAATGGCATCATATAGCAGAAGATGGGCTCCGGAGGCTTGCCAGGGGCCCCACAAGCTCAGGGGGCGCGCCCCCCAAGTTTGTGGCTGCCTGGTGGGCCTCCCTCTGGTAATTCCTTCGCTAGTATTTTTTTATATATTCCAAAATAATTCTCCACAAAAATTTCAGGTCATTTGGAGTTGTGCAGAATAGGTATCTCTGATGTGGCCCTTTCAAGTCCAGAATTTCAGCTGCCGGCAATCTCCCTCTTCATGTGAAACTTGCAAAATAAGAGACAAAAGGCATACGAATTGTATCATAAAGTGAAATAACATTCCAAATTGCAACAAATATCAATAGGAAAACATGATGCAAAATG